>CM066733.1:815000-6012500 GCA_033961575.1 Aselliscus stoliczkanus
GCACGCACGCGAGGACTGAGCCGACCATCAGCGTCAGAACCTGTAATGGGGCACGAAGCTGGCCAGTGCCTGAGGTGTCCTGGGGCGGAGCGGACCTGGGGTGACAAAGCAGCCTGCGGGCTGGGTCCGAGGCCCCTTCTGCAGCCCTTCCTCCCTCCTCCTCCCAGCCAGACTGTGTGTATGGCTCGTCGGGAAAAACAGCCCCGTGGCCAGGCCCCAGGCCAAGGCCGGAGCAGCTTCCCGCCTCCAGGAACAGGGAGCCTGCCCTCCTTTGAGCCCACTTCCTGGGCCGTATTGTATGAGCTCCAGAAGGTGGAGCGAGCCTGGAGACCAGCTCTCCATCTGCTGGGGGACGAAGAAAGCGCGTGTAGAGCGTTATCACCAGGAACTCGCAGGAAGTGGCTTCCGACCACCGCTTCTGACCTGGTTCCTGTGTCACCAGGGCCCATCATGCCCTGGGGCCAGGCAGTGTGGCTCTCCGAATGGGAGAAGGAAGTAGGTTTGTCTCGAGATGTCTTCAAAAACCCAGCTTGGGGAAGAACGAAGGATGCTGGCATTAGGGGCGGCAGTGTGACGGGCACAGGAACCCAGTGTCAGGTGCCCCCAAAGACACTTAAAATTTTTTTTTTTTAGATAAAACATACATGACATAACATTCACCATCTTAATATTTCTAAGTGCCCAGTTCAGGGGCCTTAAGCACATCCACACTGCTGTGCAGCCGTCCCCACCATTCTCTCCAGAACATTCCATCTTCCCAAACTGACACTCTGTCCCCATTAAACACTCACTCCTCACTTCTCACCCAGGCACTGCCCAGCCCCCAGGCACTGCCGTCTACTTCCTCTCTCTGTGAATCTGACCCCCTCTAGGTCCACAAATAAGTGGGATCACACAGTATGTGTCCTTTGTGACTGGCTGACTTTACTCAACACACTCTCCTCAGGGTCCATCGACGTTGTAGCAGGTGTCAGAATGTGCTTCCTTTCTAAGCTCAATATACTTATTGATTAAAAAGAGAAAAATAGGCTCAAGAGTGTGAGCTCTGAGCAACAAGGTCCCCGGTTCAATTCGCAGCCTGAGCTGAGCTGCTGCTGAGCTGCCAACAGGTGGCAGGATGGCCCAGCTAAAAAAAAAAAAAAAAAAAAAAGAGAGCGAGAGAAAAATAGCATCTTCAAACTAGAGAAACCAAACAGGCATCATCAAATGGTCAAGTTAACAGTACCTGTGATGGGACAGCTGTCCCAGGTTCTCCTGATCCAGGGCCCTGGGAGCTCACAGCATCATTTCTGTGATGTTCTTGCCCCAAAGTACCTACTAACGCAGAAGCCCCACAAATCAAGGCCTTTCTGCAAAATAACCAGCCAGCGATGTCAATTTTGTAGAAGACAAAGTCAGAGGAGCTGTCCCAGGATGCAGGCATCTAAGGGATGTAAAAGCTAAGTGTACCATGCAGTCCGTCCTCCCATCCATCCACCATCTATTCATCTACCCATCCATCATCCACTTACCCATACAACATCCATCCTCCATCCATCCACCATCCATCCATCCACCCATCCACCCACCCACCCATCCATTCGTCCATCCTCCATCCATCCCTCCATCCATCCATCATCCATCCCTCCATCCATCCATCCATCCATCCACCCATCCACCCATCCATCCATCCTTCCATCCATCCATCCATCCATCCATCCACCCACCCAGCCATCCATCCATCCATCCATCCACCCAGCCATCCATCCATCCATCCATCCATCCACCCAGCCATCCATCCATCCTCCATCCACCCAGCCATCCACCCTCCATCCACCCATCCATCCACCCACCCAGCCACCCATCCATCCACCCACCCATCATCCATCCATCCACCCACCCATCCATCCATCCATCCATCCATCCATCCACCCACCCACCTATCCATCCATCATCCATCCATCCATCCATCCATCCATCCTCCATCCACCCACCCAGCCATCCATCCATCCTCCATCCACCCACCATCCTCCATCCATCCATCTATCCATCCATCCATCCATCCATCCATCCATCCATCCACCCATCCACCCATCCATCCATCCATCCATCCACCATCCATCCATCCATCCATCCACCCACCCATCCACCATCCATCCATCATCCATCCCTCCATCCATCCATCCACCCATCCATCATCCATCCATCCACTATTTATCAAGCAACTTAAATACAGCACTTTGTGCTGGTTCATTGTTCAGTAATGAGCAAAACTAAGTTCCTGACCTCATGGAGCTTTAAGGCTCCCTCGGGGAGAAAAGCATGGAAATAAGAAATGTGTGGATTGTACATGAAGGAAGGACTAGGCATAGATGGGATCTGGGGGAGAGGGCATTTCCTCAGGTGGTCGGTCAGCCGAGATGTGAAGGTGAGGCAAAAAGAGGCGTGTGGGACCTGGGGGAGGGAATCCAGGCGAGGGACCAGCTCGAGTGGAGGCCGGGAGTCTGTAAAGAGTGCATCCCGTTCAAAGAGCAGGAAGAAGGTCCGTGTGGTTGGGGCCCCTGGACACGGGACGGGATGACACGAGGTGGGAGGGCCATCAGGGGCCAGATCTTTAGGACCTGAAAGGCCTGGTGAGAAGTGTGGGCTGTCTTTTTAGTGGGAAAATGCTGGAGGTTCCCGTCATGGCAATGCTTGATTCAAAATGTACACCGTGACTGGAGCAGTCGCAAAGCGAGAGGCCAGTGAGGACGGTGCTGAGGCGTCCTGGTGTGGGGCCGGCAGCTCAGCCTGGGGGTGGCAGCAGCAGGGAGAGCTGTCTGGGCTTGCTGATGTGGGGAGGGAAGAACAAAAGCTGCCCCCTGGTTCCTGGCCGGAGTGGCCGATGGCACCAATCTGAGCGAGGACAGAGGGGGCATGAGGGCCTGAGTCCAGCACCAGCTGGACCGCAGGAGGCAGGTGTCCAGCAAACGTCCAGGTGGAGCTGCTGGTTGTAGATGAGCGTTGGGGGCGGGGAGGGCTGGAGATATAACTGGGAACTGTTAGCACACTCCCCAATGCCCCACCCCGCTCTACCATAATCCCAAAACTGGAACTATCTCCGTCACCGTTTGATTGAGGCACATGGCTGGGGTGGAAGGGTGCTGGGTGGTGTTGGATGGGCCCCCGACAGGAGGGCTGGGCCCTGACGTGGGCCGGGGCGCGGGGGAGGCGCACCGCTGAGACCCGAGTCCCCAGTTCGCAGGGGCACACATGGCTGGGGGTGCTGGCAGCCAGGCAGCCCCAGAAAGTAACCTGGCGGCGTGAACAAAGCACCGTGGACATGCTTGATGCCTTTGACCCACTAATGCCACCTCAGACACTCTTCTGTGAAATTATCCAAAACATAGGAGTGTTAGCCCAACGGTATTCACTGCAACATTATTTTTAATGACAAAAACATTGGAAGCAGCTGAAATGTCCAACATTCAGGAGGCAGTTTAGTACGTCCGTCGCAGAGCCCACTCGAGGGCACGGCAGGCAGGCGTTAGGCGTGAGCACCGGGAGGCGGGGCGACACGCCAGCGCCCACCTGTGACGCACACGGAGGCAGCGTGCATGCGAGGGTGACCATGTAAAAACAGGCGGCTGGACAGGCCTGGGCATGACGGGCGGTGGGGAGATAGACAGTGACTGTTTTTTCTGTTTTCTGACTTTTCTGTAAAGTGTTATCATCACCTGGGCAATTTAAAATACTTAACGAACAGGGTTTATTGCCAGATGGCAGGATTATGGGTAACTTTTGTTTTCTTTGTGCTTTTCTGTATTTTCCAAATGTTCTCCTATGAAGAGGCTCTGGCCTGTGACTGGGGAGGAGGTGGACAGGGCCGAGGAGTAGCAGGCTGGCTGGGGATGCCTCCATTCATGGGGCGATGCCTCAGCTGGGCCGTCCAGGCAGAGGAGCAGATGTGCCCACACCGCCCTGAGGGTGCAGCCCCCCTTGGCAGGAATCATGGGCATGTGCTGGGAGGATCCAAGGAGGGGTTCTTGGCTGTTGTGAAGGGGTCTCTACCACCGATAACCGATTGTCGGAGGGCTGCCAGGTGCTCTCCTGGGGGACGGGAATCAGCAGGAGGTTGGTGGTTTTGTACCTACTCTGTGCCCGGAGTTTACCTGCATCACCTCACTTATGCCTCAGACAATCCTGTGCACGTCAAACTTGTATTTCAGAAGGGGAAATGGGGCTCAGACATCAAATAACATGTCCAGTCATATAGTGGGTAAGCACCCCAGGAATGGCTCTCCTAGGATTGTGCAGTCCACAACTTGCACCACTGTCCAGAGCCTGCATTGGGATTCAAATCCAGATCAACCTGAGTTTAGGGTCTGGGCTTTCCCATATGAGCTCAGCCCCTGTTCCAGAACTATAAGGCCCACAAGAATGGGAAGAAGTTGTCCTAGTCACCAGGCAGCTCAGAATCTAGGGAGAGAGGAGGGGATGAGAAGGTGGTGATGGTGATGGTGGTGGTGATGGTGATGGTGATGGTGGTGATGGTGGTGGTGGCGATGATGGTGATGATGGTGATGATGGTGATGATGGTGATGGTGGTGGCGGTGATGGTGGTGATGATGGTGATGGTGGTGGTGATGGTGGTGATGGTGGTGGGGATGCGGTGATGGTGATGATGGTGATGATGGTGATGATGGTGGTGATGATGGTGATGGTGGTGATGGTGGTGATGATGGTGGTGATGGTGGTGATGGTAATGGTGGTGATGGTGGTGGAGATGCAGTGATGGTGATGATGGTGATGATGGTGATGATGGTGGTGATGATGGTGGTGGTAATGATAAGAAGATGATGATGGTGATGATCATGGTGACAATAGCTGCCCTTTATTTGGTGCTCTCTCTGCCACGAGACAGGAGACTATCTTTCAGATAAACTGTTTTGGTGTGGGTATTGTCCTGCCCTGGTCATTCAGCCGATAGCAGGGCTGATAACTCGTATTTTAACCCAAGCCCATGAGATTCCAGTGTCTGGGCTGGACCAAGAGCGAGGGAGCCTGGGTGTAAGGGGTAGATCTGTGCCGCTGGAGGCTGCTCATCCACTGGCAGAGGGAGAGAGCATCCTGGCAGAACCAATCCACACAAGTGATGTCCCCGCTATGCCTGTCCCTGGAGAGGTAAGGTCAGGCCAGCAGCAGAGGGGACAAAAGGAGCTGGGGCAGAAAGGCCTAGGGGTGCAGATGGCTAGAGTTGGAGGGGCCACCTCCTCAGACCTCCTGCTCTGCAGATGGAAGTTGAGGCCTGGACAGGAGCAGATGCGCCAGTCATGTTTCTTATTGTCTGCATTTATGATGTGTTGGTATCTCAGGGGAGAGACTGCCTTCCCAGGGCTGCTAATCCTGGAGATAGCAGGACCCCCCCCGTGGGCACATCTGTCATATGCAAACCACACGATGCAGAGTCCATACCCAGACACCTCCTCTACCAGGCTCCCACTCTCCCAGGACAGTATTGCCCGGACCCTAACAGGGCCAGCTACCGGACAACTAGAGAGCACCCTATACCCCATTATTCAAGCCATCCCACCCTAAGGCTGCTGCGTGCTGACCCTGCCTCACCCATTGTCTCCCCTGAAAACCACAGTATAGACTTGAGGCCACGCCCCCCAGCCCTCTGCCTCCTGACCGGTGCTTCCCCGCGTGGACCTCATGGTGTAGTGCGCCTCTCTCTGGAGATGTGCAAACACTGCACTTTCCGGTCAGGGCAGTGGTCTCCATGTCCGTCATCTCACATACCTGGTGAAAACAAATTTCAAGCTGGCGGGAGGGCCTAGTGTCGCGTGGCCAGGCAGATCTGGGTTCAGACGCTGGCCTGCTGCCTGGCTCAGCACAGTGCCGAAGGGGGCGGCGCAGAGGTCTCACCAGGGGCCTGCTGGGGCCTGGAGGGCGGGGGACAGGGGCACGGGCTGCAGGACAGCGTGTTCCTGTCATCTGCTGCTCTCCTGCTGCTGGGCAGCTGGGCGGGCCCCTGCCGTCTCCAGGCTCCTCTGGGGAGGAGGGGGAGGAGGATTATGTTATGAAATCTGGGTCTGGTTGCTGACAGCCGGGAGGCTGCTGTCCGCGCCAGGCTGGCGAGGGCTGTGGACCTGAGGGCCAGGTCGCGCGCGGGCCTCTGCCTGCCTTTGCCCCTCCATCACGGAGCCGCTGCCCTACCCAGAGCCTGTGGGGTGTGGACCAAGGGCAGGAGCGGGAGCTGGGCCATGGGACGGTGGCTCCCCTCTGCCCAGGCTGGCAGGGCCTCTGGCCGCAGCCGCCCCCCTGTGCCTGCTGGTGCCGCGTCTGGCCCGGGCCCAGCTACTGTTCACCAGACTCAGTGCTCTCGGCCCACTGGGCTATGTCCCCAGTGGTGTCAGCCCCCGAATGCGCGGCCACGGCCAGCCGGCCCGCCCGACATTGAAGCCTCTCCCCCGTAATTGGCAATTTTGTCATATTTATTCACAACAGATCGGATTGTCAGGAGCTCGCTGGGGCTCTCTGGAGGCCCGCCATGAAATCGGTTTGAAATGGCGTGTCAGGTTTTTCTCTCCCTGCTGAAGCGACCATCTGGCTGGCGGACCCGCGGCTGGGCTGATACACTGACCCGGGGAATCACGGCTAAGCCTCGTTGGGGAGGCCCACAGGCCGGTGGGCCCACCCCTCGTGTCACTCCTGGCCTCCCTCAAGGGCTCTGGGAGCCAGGCTGTGGGGAGAGGCCTGGGCGGGGCAGGGATGGCACGAGCCTGAGAGCTCCCAGGGGCACCGAGCTGGCTTCCCAAATCCTGCAGGGGTAGGCGGCTTCCCACAGCCCTGGCCCTCTTGGCACACAGCAGAGTGGAGGACTGGCCCAAAGACAGGCTGCTCCCTCCCCACCGGGTCTTCAGCCTGGGCACCGGCTCCCACTGGGCTCCCGTGTCACGGGCATGTGTGCATGCGTGCGCACACACAGGCGCATGTGAAGTCTGACAATTAAGTTCGCAAACTTGTTGAAACAATGTTGGTAACCTTTTTTGATATCAGAGGGATTATTCATTATGAATTTATACCAACTGAACAGTTAACCAATTTACTATTTGGAAGTGCTGAAAAGGCTGCGTGAAAAAGTCAGACGACCTGAACTTTTCGCCAACAATTCCTGGCTCTTGCATCACGACAGTGCACCAGCTCACACGGCCTGTGAGGGAGTCTTTAGCCAGTAAACAAATAGCTGTATTGGAACACCCTCCCTGCTCACCTGATCTGGCCCCCAGTGACTTCTTTCTTTATCTGAACATAAAGGAAATAGTGAAAGGAAGACATTTGGATGACATTCAGGACATCAAGGGTAATACGACAACAGCTCTGATGGCCATTCCAGAAAGAGTTCCAAAATTGCGTTGAAGGGTGGAAGAGGCTCTGGAGTTGGTGCACAGCTTCCGAAGGGGAGGGCTTCAAAGGTGACCGTAGGGATATTCAGCAATGAGGTCTGTAGCACTTTTTCTGGGATGAGTTCGCTAACTTAATTGTCAGCGCTCGTACACAAGCTGTGTGATCACGGTGCCTGTGAGTGCACAGGCCATGCTTTCCCCTGCCCACCCCCACCCGCACCCTGGGCCACTGTGTACCAGCACATGGGCGTAAGAGCCACGAGCTGCTGTAACAAGCACCCCACACCTCAGAGGCTTAGCAGAGTCAAAGAGCAGTTTCAGGATCACACCCAACTTCTACCTAGGTTGGCGGGGGCTGTGCTCCACCCCCATATTTCAGGCCCTCAGGTGCCTTCTTCCAGCAACCTGGCCACTCCGTGTGGCTGTGTGAGAGCCCTGGTGTCATTCAGTTGGGAGGCAGAAGGGCAAAGGCGCTGCGTGAGGAAGGCGGGAGCTGGACCTGTCCGCGTGGGCCCCCTCGACGCTCCAGGGCTGGGAGGCTTGGCACTGGGGCCCGGGGGCAGGGCTGGCAGACCAGCAGTGCTGAGGAGCACCGGAAAGCTCTTCTAGGAAATACACTGTTTCAAAAATCAAATGGTACCACTTCACACCTAGTAGGATGGCTATTACTAAAAAAACAAAAACAAAAACAAAATGGAAAATAACGAGTCTTGGCGAGGATGTGGAAAATGGGAGCTCTTGAGCGCTGTTGGTGAGAGTGCAGACTGGTGCAGCCACTATGGAAACAGTATGGAGGGTCCTCAAAAAATTAAAGCTGGAGCTACCATATGCTCCAGCAATTCCACTGCTGGGTATTTATCCAAAGAAAATGAAAACACTAACGAAAAGATACCTGCAGCCCACATTTACTGCAGCATTATTCATAGCATTCAACAGGTGGGGGCAGCCCGGTGCCCACTGACGGGTGAGTGACAGGCAAATGGGGTCCAGGCACACAGTGGACGTCACTCCGCCTTAGAAAGGAAGGACATTCTGTCACCTGCTACAGCGTGGACGGCCCCTGAGGACACTGTGCTGATGACGCCAGCCAGTCCCAAAGGACACACACTGTGATCCCACTGACACGAGGACCTGGAGGGCTCAGGTTCACAGGGACAGGAAGTAGAAGGGGGTGTGTCATGGGGACAGAGTGTCAGTTTGGGAAGATGGAAAGTTTTTTTTTTTTTAAGATTATATCGGGGAATTGCGGGAGGGGAACAGTGTTGGGGAATCGGGAAAGGGGAACAGACAAGTTGCTGTCCTTTTGTTCTTCAGTCTAGTTGTGGAGGACGTTGCTTCACTGGCCCATGTTGATGTCGTCATTGCGCTCTTCCCAGATGAGGCAGATCAGTCGCCGGCCTCTGGATGGTCGCTCACCGCGGCTACTGGCAGCTCACGCTGGCTGCCGGCCACTCACTGTAGCCCATGGCAGCCCACTGCAGCAGGGGCTGCAGCCTACACCATCGCTAGGGGTCGCACAGCCCAGCTCCAGGTGGAGCTGTTGTTAGCTGTGGAGGGCAGTGTCACTGGCCCTCATACGTGGGATCCGAACCGGGGCCGTTGGCATCCCAAGCCAGCCTTAACCAACGCACCACTCGGCCGGCCCACATGGAAAGTTCTGGAGAGAACGGTGGGGATGGCTGCACAGCAGTGTGGATGTGCTTAAGGCCCGTGAACTAAACACTTAAAATGATTAAGGTGTACATTTTATGTTGTGTGTATTTCACCACAGTAAAAAATCAAATGGGGCCACCCGCGAGGGGGGATTGAGTGTTCCAAGGCCAGCTCACCCTCCTTATAAGGCCCATCCTGCGGGGAGGGCAGGCGCCAGGCCCCTTTGGTGCTCTGGTTGCCCTGCTCTCCTCGGGACAGCGACGAGAGAATGGGTGGCTCAGCAGTCATGCTGGGGCACTTGGTGACCAGTGGGCCCTTGGGGCTGCATGGGTGGGGACCAGAGAGACCGGACCCTCGGGCTGGAGGCACCCCCTGGCCAGGACTTGGGGACTGGGGTGGCCTGCTGGGGACCTGACTAT
The DNA here is from genome assembly GCA_033961575.1 of Aselliscus stoliczkanus. Lineage (NCBI taxonomy): Eukaryota > Metazoa > Chordata > Mammalia > Chiroptera > Hipposideridae > Aselliscus > Aselliscus stoliczkanus. The sequence goes on from CM066733.1 coordinate 824,440, forward strand.
TTTTAACACTGACAGTCACATCAGGAAAGTCCGTTAGGCAGGGGCAATGAGAAATTGATTGGCTTTGGAGCAAAGACCAAAAGCCAGGAGCTCAGGAGGTTGTGGGAAAGGCAGGGCAAAAGTTTGGGCTGGCCTGCCAGTCCATGTGTCCCCTGGAGGAGCCGGGGTCAGGGGCGGGTCCAGGAGGCCCCATCCCGCCGCTGAGGTCACTGCTGGGAACACTGGGTACACAGGAGCCTGTCAGAGGTCTGGCGTGTTCTCGGGACCCCTGGGTGGCGGTTGTGGCGCTCCCCTGGGAGGCTGGCCGGGAGCTCCTGCAGCCCCGCGCCCTGCCCCTGCCCCTGCCAGATCGGGCCCAGGCTGGGCTGTTGCCCAGGTGGCTGCCTGAGGTGTCTCTACCCGCACCTGCCTCCTGCCCTCCCGAGAGACTGACTGCTGTCAGCCACACCTGGGCTCTGGTCTCAAAGTCTCTGCTCGCTGGCCAGGTGACAGTGGCAGCTAAGGGCTGTCTGTGGAATGGGAGGAGAGCCCAGCCCTGCCGGAGCGAACTTGATGGCTGCTCTGAGGTTACCAGGACAGACAAGGAGCCCCCCGCCCAGGCACCGCCTGGATGGGGGACCTGCCCACACAGGAGCCCTCAGGGGACCCCAGCGAGAGGAGCAGTGGCAGGGCTCAGCTCCGACCATGAGACCTTCACGCAAGCGGGCGTTTGCGTGTTTGAGGCTTCTGCCGGTTCACTGGTTTTCTGAGTAGTAGGGGCTGCGGCAGCCTCCTAACACAGCGCCGCCTGGCTGAGAGGCCCGCCCTGCCACATGGGCCCGCGGGGCCGTCAGGGGCCTGGTGCCAGGTGGGGTTGGGGCTGACCACATGCGGCCTGCCTTTCACTCGTCACTCTCACAGACCTGTGCTGCCCCAAATGGGCGCCGCCGGCCGCCCCGCACACAAACCCTGCGCGTCTGGACGGGGTGTGCTGGGCGTGCAAAATGCACAGAGTACGAGGGAAAGAACACACCGCATCTCAGCAACGGGTCTCTTGTATTTACTGCGTGTTGAATGATGATGTTCCAGGTCTACTGAGCTAAGGAGAATATATTATTCAAATTTTCACCTGCTCCTTTGCCTTTCTGCACTCTGGCTTCTAGAACACTTGAACTTACTCTCCTGTGTGGCTTGTGTTCTAGCTCCGTGGCTGGTGCAGCCATGTCAGGTCAGCATGTCTGTTCTCCGTAATCTGAAACCCGAGCTGTCCTCCACGGTGGCTCCAGAGGGGCCCTGTCTGCTCGGCACAGTCCCCAGGGGCCTGGCAGGGGAGAGCAGGAGGAGGCTGAGAGGCCCAGAGAGGTCAGTGGACTCATCCAAGGGTGCACAGCAATCAGGGCCCTGCCTCCCCAGGCTCAGAGCACTCGCGCTCCCCCAGCCACCCCATCGGAGTGTGGCCCCTCCGTCTCACCACAGCAAAGGGTCTCCCCCAAGGCTGAGCCCAGATGCCTGCTCGCAGGGGGCAGTCACCTGCCTCGGTCTGTGTTTCTGTAAACCAGGGACAGGATCCAGTCGTATCTGCTCAGGGCAGGCCTGGAGGCCTGGGGGCTGGGAGACTGCCTCCCGCTGGGCCTGAGCCTCAGGGAGCCTCCGCTCTCCCCTCAGCCCCATGATGGGGGGACCATTGATCCTCAAGGCGGGGGGCCATCCATGCAGCGGGCGGCCTGTCCCCATCGACCGGCGCACCGTCTGCTGGCTCCCTCCGCACTCCACTAATGAGCCGACCTGATGTTACCGCCCGTCCTAATTGGCAGGATGGGCACGTGCTGTCTGTCTGGGAGCCCAGCCACTGTGCCCGCCGGCTCGGGGCAGCAGTGTTGGGACCCGGTATTAGCGTTCATCTCTCAGGCTGTAGGCCAAGGCCACCTGGTCTGGAGGAAACACCCAAAGGAGGGTCGTGAGCAGGGAAAACGGGTGTATCTGTGGGCGTTCCTGGGCGCACTGGTCCCCCACTGCACACTAAGGGTGGTCCCTAGGTGCCCAGAGGCAGCCTGGAGCCATCCCCAGCAGGGGCATGGTGAGGGCCTGGGGGGTGGGATAGCGAGGGCACCCTGGAGGCACCCTGGCACTGGAGGGAAACAAGGACATGGCATAGCTTGGCACCAGAAGGAAGACGGGGGCAGCCCCAGAATGGGGCAGAGTTGGGCAGCTGCAGGTGCAGGAAGGCAGGCAGTCCCCTCATCACCTTCAGTTCTGCCCATGCGGGATGAGGTCCCACCTGCTCCCTTGTGGGCTTAGGTAAGTGAGGGATGGGAGTCTGAAGCTGCCTTAAGGTCATGAGCTGCCTGTCACTCGGGGCATGCAAGCAGGAGGTCTGAGACAAGATTCCTGCTCTGCATGTTAGAGTGGACATGACAGACCTCAGCAGCGTCCCCTGGGGATCTGCTCAGCTGAGCACAGTTCTAGGGTAGTTGTAGGAGGCAGGGTTCTTGTCCCCAGAGACCCCTCCCCAAAGGATGACCAGCAAGTTGGAGGACCTAGGTGGGCCCCTCGCTTGGCAGCAGCCTCACTGCCGGCCTGGCCTGGGGGCTCCCCCTCCCAGTCCGCAGCCTCTCCAGGATCCAGCCGCCCCCTCCATCAGGCCAGCCGCCATTCCAGTGTGGCTGCAGTTACAACAGACACCCCACAACCTGCTCCACAGGTGGGGTCATGAGTGCGCAGAGGTTAGCAGGACTGATGGCTCCGACACACCCAGCTGCACCCTTCCTGCCTGGCTCCTCACTGCTCCCACCCCCGCGACTCCCCAGAGAGTGCCCCACACCCCACAGCCTGCCTGGGCCCCGGGGTCCTCCACGCCGCCGAGCCCCATCTGCCCTCCCTTGGAGTAATCCAGGAACTGTTGTCACAGCGTGAAGAAGAGGCGGTCGCTTGCTGTGGTCTGACTGTGTGCCAGGGAAGCACCCCCAGACACTGGGCCCCCAGACACTGGGCCCCCAGACGTGTGAGCAGAGCTGCCCGGGGCCAGCCAGTCAAAGAGCCAATTGTTCGGGGCTGTGCTCTGCCGCCTGTGACACTGAGAGGGCAGCTTGACATGAGCCGGGTGGGGCACCCCCACCACAGAAACCACCACGGGGTCTCCCATCTCCTTTTACTCCCAACAGCTGTGCCTGGTGCCACTCTGCCCCCAGTCTGGATGGGGAGCCGAGGCCCAGAGGGGAGGAGGGTGCGAGCCCAGCCCGGCCATGGGGCATCCAGGAGGGCGGACCTGCATTTGCGGCCGGTGCCCGGGCCGCGCCTGGGTGGGGCCGCCCCCGCCCCGCGGCAGGGACGGGACAGGTGCGCGGCCCCCACTCACGGCCCGAATCCGCCGCTGCTGTTTCACCGCCGGGGCCCCTCGTGGGCGTGATGGATGGGCCCCGGCCTCGCGGCTGCTGTGAAATCACTCAGCGACCAGACAAGCCCTAAATCTGACGCACAGAGTGTTGAAAGGAGGAATGTCTGTTTTCATAACCTACCTCAGTCACAATAAATATTTAAAATGCGCATTAACATCCTCTGGCTGCACAACCGGCCTCTGTGGCCGGCCGCAGATTTAATTAGCTCCGGCTTCCCCGCCGCCGCTGCGTGGACCCGAGGTCCTGTTTTCCTAAGCTCCCGGCCGCACCGTGAGGGCGGCCTCGCCAGCTGGGCCGACACAGCGCCTTTGTCTGGCCGGGCTTCACTCCGAGGCCCCGCGCTGGGCCCTGGGGCGCCAGAGAATACAGGGGGCGGTCTCAAGGGTGCTGGTGGCTGGGCCTGTGGGCGAGCGCTGACCAGACGCCCTCCAGGCCCAGAAGGGCAGGGCGATGGGACAATCCAGAAATAAAGGCAGAGCCTCGCACTCCGGGCCAAGTAGCTGCCCCAGGAGGCCACACCAGCCCAGCCGGTGGCTGTGCGAGGCCCTCTGTCTTCCTGCTGCCTGGACCTCTGCGGGGATGGCAGGAGCCCCGTCCCTCATCGGGTGACGCGGACACTCACGCTCCCCAAGGGCCTGGCGCCACACCCTGTGCTGAGCCCTGTCAGCACCATCTCTCCAACTGGCAGCAACCCCAAGAGGTGGGGACGATGTCAGCCCATTTTAGAGATGAGGACACGGAGGCTCAGAGTGGTGACGTGACCTGCCACGTGACAAGGATTTGTTTGGAGCCCATACTCTTGGAACACCCCTGTGCTGCCTGCTGCCTGATCTGCTCACTCATTCAGTCACTCATTCATTCACTCACTTACTAGCTCATTCACTTATTCACTCATTCATTCATTCACGCATTCACATGCTCCTTTCACTCGGCTTCATTTCCCTCCCACCCTCCCTTTTTTTCCTGCTGGGAGCTCCTCGCTGGGGCCCCAGCACCCTCTGTGGCACCTTGCAGAGGCATCTGGGCAGGTGGCCTGGCTGAGTAAGGGCCTGGGGGTAGGAAAGCTGGCGGACCGGCAGAAGCCCCCGGTGCCACGAGGCAGGATGGAGACGAGAAAGGGGCTGAGGGGTGCAGGTGGAGCCGAGCAAAGCCAGGCACCCGCCCTTGAGGATGCGGCTGCAGGCGCTGCGTCCTCTGGATCATGAATCAGGGTGGGGGGCGATGAGGGAGGCCTAGCCCCACGGCCTAACTTCTCCAGGGAGCATTGGGAACCAGGTGGGGACAGCCTTCCAAGCCTTCCTGCAAGGCCCAAGTCATGGGCCCAGGAAGGGGCCACAGAGCAGGAGACCCCCCAGTCCAGGGCCCTGAGGGTTGGCCAGCACTTAAGGCCTCCCCTCCCCCCGGGCTCCTGGAGCACTCCCTCTGTTCCCGTGGTTGAGTACGCACTGTCCTTCCCTCTCTGATGTCCCCTGGGTGCTGACCTTGTGCAGTGGGACAGGGACACTGAACGAGCCAATCTAAGCCGGACAGGCAGGCCTGGGTTCGAGTCCAGATGTGGCGCTTGCTGACTGTGCACGTCAGGGCGAGCCCTGTGCTCACTGAACCCCAGTTCTGTCCTTTCTCAGTGGGCCCCTGGGGGGCAGCGTGGGAGGGCTCGTGGAGAGGCTCTGCTTCCTACGGCTCCACGCAAGCTGCTCCCAAAGCTGCTCCCAAACCTAGTGGCTTACAACCACATCTGCTTACTCACAAGTCTGCGCTTGGCTGGATCGACTGGTCTCTGCCTGGTGCCAGCTGGAATGACCTGCCGTCACTCACATGCTGGGACCCGGGTGTGGCCTCCGCGCGGCCTGGGCCTCTGCGCAGCATGGAGGCCGGTCCCGGGGTGGGCCTCGCCCGCGGCCGCGCTAAGGCCCGGAGCCTCCTCTCCACGCGCTCAGCAGGACCCAGCGCCAAGCCTGGCTAGTCTGCAGCCACCAGGAGGGAACACATCCTGCACCTGCTACGGGAGGTATGTCCGGCAGGGCGTGTGCCGCGGGAGGCAGTGGTGGGCCGTGTCTTAAACCCACCGTACCTAACACTGCCGGGTAGACGCTAGAAAACTCACCGCGGCTGGGAGGCGGCCGGGAGGCCAGCGGCTGGCTTTCCTCTTGGGAGCAGATAGACACGGCCTTCGGCAGAGGAGGAGTGTGGGCCTGGAGAGCAGGGTGTCCTGCGGGCAGCGGGCAGGGCCGGAAAGGCCCAGGGCCCCGTGGTCAGCAGGCAGAGGGCTTCCGGGAGCAGGGGGCAACTGACAGGGACCGGGAAGACTGGACTCTGCCCCGGGCCGATCTGGACAGACCGTCGGCCTGTGTGGACACCAAGCCCCCTGCTCGCCTGCCCCGAGCCGGCCCGCCCACGGTGCGCAGGCGTGGAGCCAGTTCCCGCTCCCACCCGCATGTGCCTGTTTATGAAGCGGAGGGTAAGTGTTTAATTAGTCGCCTAATTGCCTGGGTAATTGGGAGACGTACTCAGCTCTCCAAGTAATCAGTCGGAACAGGCCTCGAAAATATCTGGCCCAATATTCATTAGTGTGGTTCAATCGTTAAACAGTTACGTGTTTGGTTCCTGACAAGGCCCGGCAAACAGCTGCGTGCCCTGCAGCCGCCAGCCAGCTTTGGCTGAACAGGCCGCCCCGCACAGATGGACGGACAGACAGCCACTGCTGGGAGGGGCCACACTCAGACCTCCGCCCACCCCTCCTGCCTCCTGGCCACCCTTTCCCCTGGGCTGCCCTGCATCTCCTTTGAGCCTCTAGTCAGCAGGGCCACCCTCCTTCTGCCTTTCCTCCCTGCACGGGACAGGGGACAGGCAGAGTCCCTGGTGGTGGCAGGGGTGGGGTGGGTGGTCTACCCCGGCAGAAGAGTGCTCAGGTGTGGCAGGAATGGCCCCCACGTGCACAGCCCTTTGCAGCTTACAAAGCAGGGACACATGCACAGGTCTCCTTGGCTTAGCACAGCCCTGCAAGGTGAGGACCAGAAATGTGCCCATTTTACAGGCCAGAAGGGCAAAGCCGCCTGAGTCCAGCCAGGTCTCCCCGCTGATCAACGGCCCCCAGCCCAGCAGCACAGCCCACCTACTCCCCACCTCCCGCCCAGAGGTTTGGCCGTCAGCAGAGGACTGTCAGCAGGAGGCCTGGACCCCAGCAGGAAGGCAGCCACAGGCACAGTGCCTTGTGTGGTGTCTGCTGCTGTGAGCAAAAGGCCACCTGCTGCCCCAGACACTGTCCACTCACTCACCGCTCTGCAGCTGACCTCGTACCTGGTACTGGGGCAGCAGACAACTTGGACCTGACTCCCACCCCACCAACATCCTCAGGGCACTCCAATGGAGGGGAACATGCTGTGAGGGTCTTTATGGAGGAAGTGGAACCAAGGGGAGGGCTCCCCCACACTTGCACAGGGACCTGAAGGAGGGACCAGAGTCAACTAGGTGGGGAGGGGGGAACACACTTCTGGTGAGTGGGACAGCAAGTGCAGAGTCCCTGAGGCAGGAGACCGTGGGACAGGCGGGCCCAGCGGTGCCAGCGGGCTCACTGCACTCCCTAAGAGCTGTGAGAGGCCTTTGAGGTGGCTTAATGGGGGGGCAATGAATTATGGTATCTGTTGGACATTTTAGAAAGACCTTCTATAAGGAGGGGTGGACAGGGGGCCGACGGGAAGCTGGGTTACCTGTGCAGGTATCCAGGTGAGAGGTGGGGGTGCTGCGGAGCAGGGAGGGCCACGTGCACCCCTCCACATCCAGTCTCCGTCCTTCTCTGCCCTGCCTTGCACCCCAGGACAGCAGCTGGCTTTACCCCCTGCTCCTGCTCTCGGGTTTGAGGGGAGACAAGAGAGGTGAAGGTGTGTGTTTCCTTCTCTGAAAGCCACATCACCTGGGCAAGTCCCTTACCGTCCCTGAGCCTCATGTGCTCACCTGGACAATGGGGTAAAAATAATACCTGCTGACAAGGTTATTATGGGGGCATGAACCGAGGCGCTGAGCCTGGAAGGATTAATCGGGGATGATACGTGGACAGCCACTGTGGATGGCGCTCCCGGCAACTGCCCGGCCTGGCCTTGGTTTTCACAGATGTTACCTCATTTGATTTCATCCTCCCAGCCATTTTTTTTACTTTATTTTATTGGGGAACGGCCACAGTCGTTGGTTACACATTTACACATTGCTTTCAACAATGGCATAGTTGACGCTTTTAAAGAAGGCGCAGCTCACAGTGGCCCATGCGGGGATCGAACTGGCAACCTTGGTGTTATCAGCACAATGCTCTAACCAACTGAGGTAAATGGTCACACACACACCTTTTTTTTAACGGAGGTAAAATTCATACAATGTAAAATGAACAACTAACCACTTTAAAGTGAACGGTTCAGCGGCAGTAGGCACTTTGTGTTTTCCAGCCACCACCTCCTAGACCTTCATCACCCCCAAAGGAGACCCCACACCCACTAGCAGTCACTTCCACTCCCCGCTGGCGCCGCCAGCCCCTGCTTCTTGTCTCTGTGGATGTGCCCATTCTGGACACTTCATGTAAGTAGAGTCACCATACCTTCCTTCTGGGCCTCTGTCGCTCAGCATCGCGTTCTCAAGGTTCATTCACGTTATAGTGGGTGTCAGTGCATTACCCCTGTGTGCCTGTGACAGTCCACGGTGCGGAGACCAGCCAGCTTTTGAAGCACGTATTTTTATGTTCACTTTACAGATGTAGAAACAGAGTCAGAAAGGTTTGCCTTCTGAGCTTATGGTCTCAGGATGTAAAATATTGGAAGTGGCGTGGCCAGGAAAACGCTGGCCTGGACTGTTCTCTCCCTCTCTGACAGTTTTCCCCTTCAGGTCCTAGCTTTACTTAAAATTTAGATGTTTTGTGCATCATGGCTTTTTCCATTCGTTTTTATTGATTTTTTTAACTTAAGAAGTTAAAATTTAAACTTGTGCGATAATCGTAGACTCGCTTGCAGTTACAGAAAGTGCTATGGTGAATCCTTCCCCAGTTTTCCTCCATGAGACAGCTGCAAAAGTAAGCTGATGCTGACACACTGTCTTGGACAGTTTCCTACAAGAACCTTATAACTGCTACTATGTAATGACTTCCATTGCTCGCCTCATAATGCTTATGCTAGTGTTAAAATACGTTTTCGTTATACATGTGTTATAAACTCTGCAACATATTGCTATAGTTTTTGTTCAGTCAATTATCATTTAAGTAGATTTATATAATACAAAAGGTATCACACAGAGTTACATTTCCAGTGCTTGTCACTCATGTGGAGTCACATCCGACTGTTTCTATGTCCTTCTGTGAGAAGGACTTCCTGTAACATTTCTGGTAGGGCCAGCCTGCTGGTGATGGAGTCTTTCAGCTTTCGTTTGTCTGAAAACATCTTTATTTCAGGTTCGGTTTTGAAAGATGTTTTCATTAAGTATAGAAGTCTATATTGATGGGCTTTTCAGCATTTTAAATATGTTGCTCCATGGTGTTCTTGCTTCATCATTTCCATGAAAAATCTGCTGTCGTTCTTAATCTTTATTCTTCTGTATACATGTCTTTTATTCTCTGACTGCTTTTAAGATTTTCTCGTTATCACAGATTTTGAGCAACTGAACTTGATGTGCCTTGTTGTAGTTTTCTTTATGTTTCTTAAACTTGGGATATGTTGAACTTTTATCTATGAGTTTATAGTTTTCATCAAATTTAGTAAAGTTTCAGCCAAACTTCATATAGTTTTTCTCTCTCCACTTTCCTTCAGGAACTCCAATCACACATATATTAGGCCACTGGAAGTGGTCTCGCAGACAACCAATATATTTCATTATCCAAAAAAAAATTTTTTTCCCTCTATTTTTCATCTGGATAGCTTCTATTACAATGCCTTCAAGTTCATTAATCTTTTCTTGTACCATGTCTAACTTGCTATTAATACCATCTGGTGTATTTTTCACATGCAACATGATAATTTTCAAGTCTAAAATTCACTTTGGTTCTTTTTCATTACATCTTCCATGTTGCTACTTAATGTTTCAAACATATAAAGTATAGTTACAGTAATTGATTTAATATTCTTATCTTTTCATTTTAACATGTGGGTCAGTTCTGGGTCAGTTTTTTTTGTTTGTTTTTTTGTTTTGTTTTGTTTTTTTGAGGGCAGTGTCACTGGCCCTCATATGTGGGACCTGAACCAAGGCCGCCGGCTTCCCAAGCCAGCACTTAACCACCGCGCCACTCAGCCGGCCCCCCAAGGGTCAGTTTTAATTAATGGAGTACTCTCCTCATTGTGGGTCATGTTTTTCTGCTTCTTTTAATGCCTGATAACATTTGGTTGGATGCCAGATGTGAATTTTGCGTTGGTGGTTGTTGGAGATTTTGTTTTCCTGTAAATATACTTCAGCTGTGTTTTGGGATGCAGTTAAGTTACTGGGAAACAGTTTGGTCCTTTCGAGTCTTGCTGTTCCTGTCAATTTGTGCATCTGGAGCTATTCTCAGTCTAGTGTTAATTTCCCCCAATACTCAGGCAAGACCTTCCTGAATATTCTTTCCAACCCCCTGTGAATGATGAGCTTTCTATCATGAGTCCAACTTTCCTGGGCCTTGGATAATCTCTCCATCTGCATACAGTAATTGGTACTTTCCTGAGTACTTAAGAGGGACCCTCTGCAGATCCCAGGCTCCTTGCTGTCTGTGACGGTCTCTCCTTCTGGGTGCACATCCTGCAAATCCCACCGTGGTCTCTGCAGACTCTCAGCTCTGGCTCAGGGGCGTGCCAGGCACGCCTGGGCCCCCGCTTCTGCCTCGTGGCCTGGAAGTTCTCTCAGGGGCAGAATTCCATCATCTCTCCCATCTCTCAGGGAACCTCTGTACTTTACAACCTGATGTCCAGTCTCTTGAAAACCATTGTTTCTTATAATTTTTCTGGTTATTAAAATATTTTTGTTTGTTTTTTCTTTCTTCTCCTAACAGGGAAGATAAATCTAGTCTCTGTTACTTTATCTTGGGTGGAAGTGGAAATCCTCAGATAGTTTTTGGAGCCTAAGGGTAGACCCACCATTGCAGAAAAGCCAGTGTCCAGACACAGATCCTGGTGATGACATTTGAGCCCCAGATCCAGCCATGCCTGAAGCCAGAGATCTGTCGCAGGCAGTGCAGCTCTAGGAGGGGCCACCGAGCCCTCTTTTGTTTCAGCCGGTCAGTAGAAGTGCCCCTCGCTACTGCCGCTCCCTATCCAGCCTTAGCTGCGCCAGAAAACCCCCTGAAGGTGAGAAAAGCAGCTACAGGAAAAAGCAGGAGGTGAGTGTAAGGCTAGGCCACGCTGGGACAGGTTTGGGGGTATGGGGTAAGTTTTGTGTTTTTGAAAACCTGCCCTGGTCAGGTGAGGAGAGCGTATGGGTCATATATATCCCCGCTCCGTAGCGTGGCCTCTGACAGTCCCTCGTCTGCCCCACTCCGCCTGCCCCAGCCCACAGGCTACCAGCATATTCCTGCCCCAGGGCCTTTGCACCTTCTGTGCCAGCTGCCAAGGTTGCTCTCCGTCGCTTATCTGCGCCGTAAGGTACCCCAAGCCCCACACAAGGCCTGGGCACACAGCAAGTTAGCACCTTGCACCTCCTGGGGGTCTTATAGCAGGGAGAAAACAAAACAGAAAAGAGGGGTGGGGTGGGCTGCTCAGAGGCCCCTGTTACCTCAGAACTTTCTGGAACAGGCCCTATCGTTGGCCCAGCTTCCTGGAGCAGGACAGTGGGGGAGCATAGCCCCAGACCTCCAGACTGCTCTCCCCTACAACATATTCCCTTCCAACAGAGAGGATGGGGGGTGGGGGAGGAATGAAAAATAATTACTTCTCAGCCTCTAACCTTTCTGGCAAGTGACTCGGTAATAAATAATCCCCATGTCCCTCCAGTGTGATCCGTCAGCAGGAGCTCCTAATTACTTTAGACTCACTTTGAAACCGCTTCCAGTCCCACTTTCAAATAAATAAAAAATTAACATGGAACTGGATCAGAGACCTGGTGCAGGGCTGCCACCGCCTCCCGTAGGTGTGCCTGGGCCACCATGCCCCTGGGAGCCCCATGCTCCCAGCCCAGCTGAAGCCACCAGTCAGGAAAGGACTGGCTGCCCTGTCACGTTTTTGACCCTGGGCCCAGGACCCACCTGTCACGTCGCAAGGCCTCTGCCAGGTGACCCTTCCCTGCAGGTGACTGCCAGGCCTTCCTGTGGGCCTAGGCTCGCATCGGGGCAGGTGTCCTGGCCACAGCCTTCTTCCCACCCTGCCCACCCTAAGCCCCGCCATGCCGGTCCCCATGTGTCCTCCCTAAATAAACCAGGAAGCGGTGACCCTCTGGCATCCAGCCCTGCCCATGGGGCCGCACCTTCCCTTTGCCATAGCCTGTGTCCACACTGGCTGTGTCTGGCCACCTCTGAGCCCTCTGGCCTGGAAGCCTCTCTGGGGGTGGGGGGCGGCTTCTGGGTTAGCCCGGCCCCCCCAGTCCCAGATCTCCCGGCTGCGGTGCGGGCAGTGGGGCTTCCCTGACAGTAACCAGGCGGCAGGTGGGGAGGCAGGGACATGTCGCAGTCCAGCCCCTTGGCTCTGGGAGTCCAGCCTCAGCAGAGAGATGGGAGGAAGCCCCCACCAGGGCCCTGCCTGGTGGACCGAGTGGGGACCGTGGTCCCTGGCCTCCTGTACCTCAGGCCTGGCGTGCCGCGTGGATGGGGTCATGGGGCAGAAAGTCATGGCTACTGGGCAGGGTGCGAGAGGGCTCCCACCAGGCGGAGGCCCCGACGGGGGTGGGCTGGTGGCGAACAGGGATGTGACCCCACTACTCACCTCCGCTGGGTGTTGTGAGAGGATAGCCCAACAACAGGGTGATGGGGCAGAGGCCAAGCGGGTCGGGGGGCAACTGGGGGCACGTGGGGCCCCTCAGCCAGACCCTTGGCGGGAGAATTAATTACACGTGTCTCACTGCCACCACCAAGTGATTTCTGCTGACCTCACCAGGCTGATTAATATTTAATTAGCCTTCAGGAGGGAGGGAGAGCACGTATTAACCTGCTTCGCCAATCTGCCAGCGGCAGTCTGGGATAGGTCTGGGACGGACAGCGCGCCCGGGGAGAGTAAGACCAGTGGCCGGCACGTCCGGCCCTGGGGCTTCCTGGACCAGGAGAGCCCCCCGCCACACTGCCTCCGCCAAGACTGGGCCGACCAGGGCCTGGGAGGGTGTGTCCCCACCCTGGGCTGCATGGAGGCCTGTGTGCTGGGCTTAGGGCCCCCCGGCCAGGCCTCTGAGCCTGAGTTGGAGGGGGTGGGGTGCCCTTCATGGGGCGCCTTTCACAGGCCCGCTTCCAGCCCAGGCTCCCCGGCCTGGTGCCAACTTGTGGGGGCCGAAGCCTGGGGGCCTGGGATTTGGGGTTGACTCCATGCTGAGGTCAGAGCTGCGGGGATTGGGCCAGGCGGGCCAGGCTGGGACAGAAAGTGCTTCCCGACCAGCTACACAACCTGGGCAGCCACACCTGGGCGCCACCACTCAGCACCAGCTCCATGTACCCTCTGGGGATCTGCCCGTGTTTACAAAAAGCCAGAAAGGCGAGCGTTCTGTGAACTCGCCTGGTCTTTCAGTGTGATGGCAGATTCCACATTCTAAGCGGCTGGGCAAGACTGACCCGAGTATGGAGTGAGCCATCCACGGCTGCAGCCCCAGCACATGCTGGTCCTCAGGGAACTCTCAAGGGGTGGGTACACTGAAGGGTGAGGAGTGACAGCTGGAGCTGGCTATCTCAGGAGGGCAGCCCAAGCCACCACGGCATGTGGCACCCTCCAAGGCCTGGCCCCTGCCCACCTTTGCTGCCAAATCCTGGCCATGTCCCCACCCTTACGAGCACACTGCTGTCTGCTCCCAGGAAGCCCCTGGCCCTTTGCACATGCTGTGTCTCTGCTGAGAGAGTGAGCAGATCTTTCGTCTGATCCTCAGCATGTTACAGGCCAGCAGGCAGGGCTGTAGGTAGGGGAGGGGATCCTTAGACAGACGTTATCCAGATGGGGGTGACAATCAGATGGGGTGGGGATACCCAGGATGGGCAGGCATGGGGCTGCCCAGTGCCCCTCTCTGCCAACTGGCTCTCCAAGACCCCTCCTGAACCCAGACCCAGGCACACGGGCTGACTCTGTGAGGACCCTTCTCCCCCATGTCGGCAGGAGGTGATGAAAGTTTTAAATAAGGCAAAAAAAAAAAAAATTAAGAGTCCCCCGAGTTTTATTAAGTAGAGATGCAGTTAGGTAATTACAAACTGGCTTAATTAAAATCTGCCCTCAGAAAGCAATGGTGGGTGGTCCCGGCAGGGACGGAAGGGGGTGGCTTCCTTGCTTTGGGCCTTGGTTTCCCCAGCCATAAAGAATGATACTAACGGCTGGCCCAGAAGGGCTGTGGGGGCATTGGATGAAGAGGGTTGACATGCTCAGAGAGGCAAAGGGCCCCTCCTGAGTCACACAGCAGTAACTAGCAGGGCTGAACCCGACCCTTGGGATGCTAGGGGCTTCCTTTCCAGGCCTGACCCATGTGGGGCAGGCGCGGAGTGTCCTGGGGACCCTCCCTGAGAATGTAGCAAGGCACAATCTGGGGAGCACGGAGAGCTGGGACCACAGAGCCTCCCAGCCGGGCCTTACAGGATGCGTTGGGCTCATTTGCTGGAGAGCAGTCCAGGAGGGGGCATGCTTGGTGGAGGGCATGGCAGGGGCCTGGACAGCGGGGGCTGGCGATCAAAGAGGCTGCAGCCTGGGGGCGGGCCGGGAGGAGGCAGGCCAGGGCAGGCGAGGCCCACTCCGGTGCCGGGCTTGGGGTCCGGGGCTCAGCAATGGAGGGGAGGGCTCCCGGGGGCTTCTTCCAGGCAGTGAAGTGGGGCCGCCAGAGCCTCCACGGTCTGGGGCCTGTCTCTCCCTCTGCCCGAGTGGGGCAGCCGTGAGGGTGGGCTGGAGGGCAGGGCAGTGGCGCGACCTGCGCAGGAGTGGGCAGAGGCCCCGGCCTCCCAGTGCTGAGCCGCTCCTGCCCGCACTGCTGGAGCCCCGTGGGACCCGGAGGGGAGGGCCGGGACCGGGACGCCAGGTCCTGGGGACACATGGCGGTGCTGTTGGGATGGAGGTGCTGGGGCGGGGTTGAGGGACAGAGGGAGGAAGACACACAGAGAAGGTGAGTCTGAGCGGCACAGAGAGGAGAGACCCGCCCGGGCCTGGGGGAGGAAGCGTCCCCCTTGTGGTCCCAGGCTGCACACTCCCTGACCCCTGCAGGGATCACACAGTGGGTATTGTCCCCACCGCAGCCCCCAGGACCCATCCGCCCACTGGCCGGGAGGCTTCTCCACGGCAGGGCAGGCAGCCCCCACTGGGGTCGCGGGAATCCTGTGGGGTCAGCCAGGCCTTTGTCTAGTACTGGCTTGGCCACTGGCCAGCTGTATGCTTTGGGCAAATCGTCTGGTCCGAGCCTCAGTTTCCCCATCCTAGGCTGCTGTGATACTCTCGGCACATGCACACAGTGGGTACTTCCCCAGGGGCCTGCCTGCCACCCCTCGGCCCAGCCCCTCAAGGCCACAGGTCTTGGGATCCCAGCGCCAGCCCCAAAGCCACCCCCAGTTCGTTCCGGCTGGTGCCCCCATGGCTCATAAACCTGGGCTTTGATGTCCTGCCGGAAGAGATGGGCTCCTCCCAGCCCCACCACCCCACTGCCTCCATTAACCTCTGCACTCCAGGCGGAAGGGGTGGCTTCAGCGCCCACAGTCCCCAAGGGGGGCCGGGGAGCCCGCCTGGGAGAAGGTGCTGCTGGGAAGGGGCCAGTAGACGGTCCCAAGGGGCAACCCCCCCGCGGCCATCCTGAGACGGCCCGGCCCTTGGACACCCTGGATGCCGGAAGACTGAGAGTGTGGGTAGCGACAGCCTCCGCCTGGACCCCAGAGCCAGGAGCGGCCTGTCACCCTCCTGTAGGGGTGACATCCCTGCTGTCTGAGGGCCTCCCACACTCTCAGGAAGAAATCCCAACAAGTCCATTTCCCATCCACTGCTCCCACTGCTTCCCACTGTGACCCCTGCCCCTTCCAGCCCCTGAACACCTCCCTGCGGGCTTGTGCCGTCCCACACTGGCAGGGAGCAGCATCTCCTCTGCAGCTCCTGCTGTGACAGGGAAGTCACCACCCGGACCTGCTGGCATCCACCCCATGGCCCTGCCCCAGGGCCACGAGCTGCCTCCCCTTCCGGTGCAGGGATGGGCCTTCCCGCCCGCCTTGTCCCCCAAGGTGGCCTCGCGCTGGTCACAATGGTGCTTGTGACCCCCCTGTGGGTACAGGGCTCATGCTCTATGGTCACCAGCTGGTTACACATGGGGGCTCTGCCCTGAGCACACGCTGTCCACCAAGACCCCAGACCCACCAGCCAAGTCTCACCTGGATGCAGTCAGCCCCTCACCCCCACCCAGAATGAAGGGCACCCCGCTGCCTGTGTGACCCTGAGGGTCCATCTCCTCTGCCGTCCTCACAGTGGGGCCCAGGGCGCGTCCACGCATGGGGCCTCGCCCAGGAGCCCCGCCCATGCTCGTGGGGCCCATGGCTCCAGGTACAGGGTGGCTGGCGCTCAGGGTCTGGAGCCGAGACAGACCAGAAAGCAGTGTGCCCGGTCGGAACTGTAGCCAGGGGTGTGAGCAGAGGCAGAAAGGGAAGGAGGCGTGTTAGGGAACCAAGCGGTGGTGTCGGGGGCACATTCATGAGGAGCCCTGAAGCGGGGCTTAGGCTTGGAGCTGGGCAGGAACTCCAGGCGTGGGGGACAGCCTGTCGGCAGGGCAGAAAGCACGAGAGATCCCGGTGCCTGGGGATGAGGTAGGAGATACAGGAGGCAGGGCGATGGCAGGTAGGGCTTTGGGACACCAGATTCACCAGGTACAGGAGGTCCCACTGGCGGCCACGAGGAACGGGGAGCAGAGAGGACGAAGGCTCCCCACCTGACCTGCACCTCCAAGGTGACCAGCGTGGGCGGGGCCACGCTGCCCAGGCCTCCGTCACAGCTACCCTGGGCCCAGCCCTGCTCCTCGCCCCAGACCCCAGGAGGAGTCCGTCTGGCTTCGCCCCTGTGCTGTGTGACTTTGGGTATGACCCTGCCCTCTCTGGGCTCCTGCCCCATCAGCCCTCGTGGTCCCTGTGCTGTGAGCTCCATGGAAACGGCACCGCAGCCCACCTGCTCCCTGGGGTGCCGGGAGTGTCCTCAGTCCATCCCACAGCCTCCAGCCGCCGGGGCCCCTCGGGCTCCACTCCCCCAGCCTCCGTCTGGAATCGACACGTTTCCTTCCTGCAAGTGATGCACGTTTCTCCTTCAGGTTTACAAATACCTTCAAATGTTACTGTTTGTCTCCCTAATGAATTCTCTGCAACGTGCTACAAGCTCACAGTAATGGATGTGAGGGCCGGCAGCCCGGGCATCCGCCTGCCCCCTGGAGGCGGGCAAGGCGGCTGAATCGGCCCACACAGCCCCCAGCCTGTTCCACACCAGCGGTGGGATCCATTATATCGACAGGATCCATTTGTGTAATTCCCGCATTAGGATTTTGTGCTGAACTGTGCTTGAAAGGCTCTGCTGACCCCGATTACCTCGTTAATTGTGCTTAAAAATCCAGATTAATTCAGAGGCGGTGTCGGCCACGCCAGAAGGAGCCTTGCTTGTGGGGCGCGCAGTCGATGAGCCCGGTCCCCGGAGGTGGCGGCTGCACAGGGCGCTGTCTGCACAGAGCCGGGTCGCTGGACGGAGAGCCTCTGCGCCCCAGGGGCCGGGGCCTCAGCGGGCACTGCTGTGGGAACTGCACCCCGCTCCGCCGGGCACACTCGTGATGCCCCGTTTTACAGATGAGGAAACTGAGGTGCCCACGGGCCTAGCGCCCCGCAGTGAGCAGGCGGGTGGGTGTGGGTGGGGCCCCAGCATCCCCTGCCCCCTCCCCGGGGCTCTGCGCAGCCCCACCCCGCCGGCCCGCCGGTTACAGCTGGAGACACTAACGCCAAGTGGCCCAGCGCACTTCCAGGTGAGGGAGGCCCTTCATCACAGAGCCTGGCTCTGCTGTCCTGCAGATTCTGGGGTGTCCACCCATAGTGGGGCCAGTCGCCATGAAGGGGAAATCAACGAGATGAGTGAGGACCCTGGGGTCCAGCCCAGCCAGGTCCAGGTCTGCCTCCCATTGGCCAGTGGGGGGACCTCTCCAGGGCGGGGGCACCCGGGAGCCGTGGCAGCTGGGGCAGCACGTGCCGTCGGGTTGCACAGAGGAGGCAGAGGCCCGAGCTTGGCGCTCAGCAAGGCCAAGGGCGCCTCTCTCAGTAGGTGGTGCTCAGGGTCTGAGCAGCTGCATGGAGATGAAACTCACCTGCTCAGTGTGCAGTGCAGTGGCCTTCGGGACGTTCACAGAGTTGTGCCACCTTTCCCAGGCAGCTGTGGAGCCTTCACCACCCCCAGAAGCAGCCCGTCCCCTTTAGCAGTCACTCCCCATGCCCCTCGAAGCCCCTCGCAGCTCCAGCGCCCCTGCTCTGCCTGCAGTGCGCAGGTGCGTCTGTTCTGGACACGTGTAGATGGACTCACAGGAGGCACGCGGTCTTCTCTCTCTCAGGGAAGGATTTGCAGGGTCCCTCCATGCGGTCGCAGGGGAGCTTCGTGCCTCTTCATGGCCGAATGACATCCTGCTGTGTGGACAGACCACACTGCGTTTGTCCACCGCCAGCTGGTGGACACTTGGGTTGTTTCCGATTCGGGGATACCAAGAGCACACTGCTGAGAACATCCGTGTAGAGTTTTGTGTGGAATGTGGACCCAGCGTCACGGCTGGGCCATGCGGTGGCTCCCTGATTAGCTATCTGAGGCCCCGCCAGACAGACGCTTCCACGTGGCAGCACCCCCACCCCACCCCACCCCACCCCAGCAGTGCTCCGTGCACTCCAGCCCGTGTTCCTCCTCTTCCCCTCAGGTGGCACCTCGCTGTTTCCCGACTGGTGCTGGGTGGGTCCCTTGTGAGGCTGGCTGTCACCTGAAGGCTCACTTGGGCCTCCTTCAATTTGCATTTGCCGCGGGCTAATGAGGCGTCTTTTGATGTGCGTTTTGGCTGTTTTTATATCTTCTGTGGAGAAATGTCTATTTTGCTCCTTTTCTCATTTTAAAAACTGGGTGGTATGTCTTTCATTATATTTTCTAGGCACAAGTCCTTTATTAGATATCTGATTTGCAGAGATTTTCTCCCATTCTGTGGGTTGTTTCTCACTTTCTTGGTGGTGTTCTTTGAAACACAAAAGCTATGTTTTGAGGATGTCCATTTTGTCTATTTTTTCTTTTGTTGCTTGTGCTTTTGGTGTCTTAGCTAAGAAACCATTGCCTAACCCAAAGTCATGAAGATTTGCTCCTATGTTTCCTTTTAGGAGTTTTATAGTTTTAGATGTTATGGTTATGTTTTGATACAATCGGAATTAATGTTTCTTATCTGGCTAGTTAGGGGCTCTGCTTCGCATGTGGATGCCCAGGTTTCCCGGCACCATTTTTTTGTGTGTGTTTGTTTTTTTCTTTTTTTTTTTTTTTGAGGGCAGTGTCACTGGCCTTCATATGTGGGACCAAACCGGGGCCTCTGGCGTCCCAGGCCAGCGCCCAACCCCCGCGCCCCTCGGCCGGCCCCCAGCACCGTTTTTTGAAAAGACTTCCTTCCCCTTTGGTCGGCCTTGGCTCCCTTATTGATAGTCATGGGCAGTAAGGGTGCGTCTGGGTTTACGTGGACCCCGGTTCTAGCCCACTGACCGCACTGACCGCACTGCCCGTGTGTGGTGACTGCCTTTGTAATAAGTTTTAAAGGCATGTGAGTCCTCCAACTTTGTTCTTTTTCAACACTGTTTTAGCTATTTTGGGCCCCTTGCAATTCCATATGAATTTTGAGATAAGCTTGTTAATTTCTGCGGGAAAAGGGCAGCGAGGATTTTGATACAGATTGCACGGAATCTGTAAAAATTGAGGAGTACTAACATCTTAACAATATGAAGTTTTCTGACCCACGAACATGGAGTCTTTCCGTGCATTGTCTTCTTGAATTCCCTTCCACAAGGTTTCACAGTCTCCAGAGCACATGTTGTGCACTTGTTTTGTTAAACTTGTTCCTAAGTATTATATTCTTTTGTTGCACACACATTTTTTTCCTTTTTGTTTTTTTTTTGTTTTTGTTTTTGTTTTTTTTTGAGGGCAGGGTCACTGGCCCTCATATGTGGGACCCGAACGAGGGCTGCTGGCTTCCCAAGCTGGCGCTTAACCACCGCACCACTCGGCCGGCCCTCTGCGGACGTATTTTAAAACAGCCACAGGAGGTGGCTTCGGGGAAGACTGTGACAGCACCATGGCAACTGGAGTCTCTGGGCCTCTCTGCTCCAGGCCCTCGGTCCAGAATGCCCAAGCCCAGCAGCTGGAGAGACAGGAAGGAACGAATCACAGAGCTCTCGGAGCAGGCCTGGCCTCAGCCCACTGGTCCAGGGCCTGCAGGGGGCCCGGATGCCCACCTCTAGCCAAACTAGCCCAGAGTTGCAAGTGACTCAACTCCCAGGCCGCCATGCATCACAAGAGCTAAACTGTGCATCTTCATATGTGCACGGCCCTTTACAGTTTGCAAAACAGTCTCCAGAACAGTGATGGGTAGAATCCAGCAGGTGCTGTCAGGCACCAGGCTGGGCTGTCACGTGTCACTACAGCAACTCTTCACCATTTATAGATGCGCAAAGGGGGACCCGGAACAGATACCTGCTCTGTCCAGTCCAGCGGGTCACACAGGGCCTTCCGCAGGCCAAGCTGCCACGTAGAGATGGGGAGCCTGGCCCCGGTCACCGAGGGTCCTCTCGGACACTAACTGGTCTCCCTGCTGCCTAAAGAGTCCCCACATCAAAGAAGAGAGAGGAGCCTCTGTGGCCTGTCGTCGGGACGCTCCAGGTACTCTGGACCCACTCAGCCCTGCACGGTCCCCCCAGAAGGACAGCAGTGAGCTCGCCCTACGTCCCAGAGGGACAGAACCTCGGAGGGCTCCCAAAGGAACCCTGAGTTTGCCCCCACCCACAGTTCTGTCCTCACATCTATAAGCCAGGTTTTTGCTGAATCCGACAGCCTGTCCCCCCCACCCCCCGCTTCCCGCGACCGTTAATTGAATGGCATGGCTTGGGCCTCCCTCCCACTCCCGCCGTGGCCTAGGGCCAGGACGCCTCTGCCAGGAAGCCCCCCGCCCCTCAGTTATTTACTTTCCTTAATAACCTTTTATGAGGGCCTCACAGTGACCTTCAGGAGCGTGGAGGGGCGGCTGTGAGGTCATCCTGAGATGCGATTTTATGAACGTAGTCATGCTGCGGCAGGTTAAACAGCCATCCTCCCCCCGGGCCTAATGCCTGGCCCTCCTGCTCCAGGTGTGGGGTGTCTGGGCCAGCTTTCATTAAATCCTCCCTCTGCATCTCCGGGCAGCAGCCGTGGGCAGCAGACCCCACAGAAGCTCCTAACACACGTGCGGCCACCTGCCTCCTCAGCCTCTGTCCTGCCCACTTGCCTCTGAGCAGCAGGCCTGGATTTTAAAATTTAATCACTGTCTATTTAACCAATGAATTTTATTTAATTCTACAAGTAATCGATTGTGTTGAAGTATAATTTATATGTGGAGAGCGTGCCCACCTTAAGCACAGCATTCGATGAGCTTTGACCACTGTGCACACTCCTGAGCCACAGCATCGGGAAGGGGCCACGCTCGCCACGCAGCAGGGGACGCGCCCGCCGGGCCTCCGAGAACTAGCGATGCGGCTGTTGTGAAACGAGGTGTGCTGTGTGTGTGACATACATGTCGGGGTTCAAGCTGCGTCTTGAAAAGAAACGTAAAGTCCCTCGCTATAGATTTCCGTGGTGATTACATGTCAGACAGAGGTGAGGGGGCATTGGGGTCGGCAGGGCGTGCTGCGTCTCGGGGAAGAGACAGCGACACTCTGTCTGCAGGAGGCTTGATGGCAGCGCTTGCTCCGGAGTCACGCCCACAGCGACCCTGTGCGCTGGCCGACCCGCCATCCCCTGTCGACACTGTCCAGGCCCTGCGGCTCCGGGTGCCTGTGGGCAGGACAGCCGCCAGCCCAGCCAGGCAGGGCGCACACGCCCCGCTTCCGGGCTGGACACCGACCCTGTGGCCCCATCACGGGTTCCCCTCGCTCCACGGACCTCCCCGCAGTCCTCGGCACAGGCAAGACCATGCCATCATTCCAGGGGCCCAGAGGCACGTTCCTGGGGCTGCTCAGGCTGCAAGGGGTGAGGGCAGGACCACCTCCTGGCCCCTGGGGCTGCCTCGAAGGTGCCCGCGCAGGCCCACGCCCCTCCCTGCCCTGCTCACCTGCTGGGCACCCGCTGGTGGCCTGGGCCTGCTGCCTGCCTGGTGCAGCTTCCCACCCCCTGAAGAGCCACCCCAGCTATTTACCATGGACTCATTTAAGGTGGTTAATTTTTAATAATGTTGAAATTTCCCTGTGAATAATTCAGGTAAATTATTTATTAAAGTGCAGGATAAAGGGATCAGGAGAATTCTCAGCTGAGAGTGTCACCCGCAGTACAGGGGGCGTGGGCGGGCCCTCACCCGGCTCCCGGCCCAGGTGGGCTCCCTCCAGGCTGAGGCAGCACTGGCGCGACGCCCTCCAAGCCTGCTCAAGCCGCCATGACCCCACCGAGCACCCAGCCACCTAGTCCTGCCCCTCCCCTACCTCCTCGGTGGCCCTCAGGCCTTCAGGGACCCCTCCATGGCCCTGCAGCCGTTCCCGCCCCTCGACCCCATCCCCAGCCACCAGAGGGGCCTCCCTGTGCACAGACCTGAGTCACCCCAAGTTGAGCCTCGCAGTGATGACTTCCATTGCTCTTGGAATGAGAACCCTGGGACCCCTGCGAGGCCCTCGGGTCTGGCGGTCTTCCGGGCCTCTGCGCCCTCACTCTGCATGCACGCCCGCCATTCGGGGCAGGGCAGGGCCTCCCACAGGCCAGTGTGGCGCCCTCACACCCAGCCCCCGTGGGAGTCCTGCGACGTGCCGGGGGGGGCTGCCCACAGAGGCTGCTGGACCTCAGGGGATGCCCTCCGCCCAGAGCTCCGGCCCTGCGACTCTGCTTTTCCCCTCACACCTGGCAGCTCCCCGCCCTCCCTGTGGTCAGCGGGGCCACTGCCCCCCGTGTCTCCTCCGTTCTCGAGGTTCAGCCTGCCATCAGGCTGCTCTTCTGCTCACACCCCCAGGGCTCGCAGCACTCCTGGAGTGAATCAGGCTCCTCAGCGGTCCAGAGACCCCCAGCCCCATGTTATTTCTCCCCGACACGGGTGTGTCTTTAAGGGGCCCACGTCCGTGTGCTGAGGTCAGTGGGCACTCGGAGCAGCCCCAGCACGTGTGTCCGCTGCACACAGCCTTTCGGGGGCTCAGGGCCTCAGTCCACTGAGCGGGGAGCAGACTCCTGCCCCTGGGCAGCTCAGAACCACATCCCGGGAGTGGGGGTGAGACCCCGCCCCTCGGGAGCAACACGATGCAGACTCTCCTCTGCGAGGCAGGCTGGGCCCTGAGGGAGGAGGGCTCTGGGGGGGTGGCAAGGGGCCAGGCTGCATCCTCTCCCACCACCTGCTCACCTGGGGCCCTCTCTGTGCCCTTAGTGTCCACATCTTTAAATTGGGGATAACACTGCCTGCCTCACTGCATGGGGGTGAGGATCGCATGCGATCATGATCATAAAATGCTGAAAATCAGAATTACTGGTAAAATAGAGCTTGCTGCCACAGCGGCACCCTGATGGGTCCCAGGAGGGGCCTGGGCTCCCCAGTGGTATGGGGCTTGCCTGTGGCCCCTGGGCGGTGGGTGTCACACTGACCTGGGACCCAGCCCAAAGAAGTCACTCCCTGTGCAGGGCCCATATAATAACAATCCGCGGGACTTCGAGCACCTCATGCTTTGGTTTTTCTCGCGACATTTCCATCCGCCAGAGGAGGGAGGCACGGCTAGTGTCCCATTCTAGAGAAGGGGGAGAAGCCGAGACTTGAGTAGGTTCCTGGAAGAAGCCTGCAGCCAGCGGTATGCCTCGCGGGACCGCACAGAGGCTATGCCCCCCACCCGCTGCCCAGGCCTCCACCTTCCACTGCAGCTACGGAGGGCAGGGGGCGCCCACAGCCAGGCTCCGTTTCAAGAAACTCCCCTGTTAAAACTCAACTTATGTATTTGATTTAATCATCAAGTGCTGGTTTTTGCAAAGCAGGTCCTGACCCTGGTCACTTTGTGGAAGTGAATTGCCTGGGAAAATGGAAATTGTCACTTTATCATCATATTAAAATTTTCGTCCATCTGAATAATAATGGGAAACTAGGTGCCATGTCCTTACTTCCCCGTCATGGGTCAGACCCGCAGCGTGTCTGGGGGGCGCTCCACAGGGAGTTTGCAGCTGGACCCCCAGGGTCTTCTCACAGAGTGGGTGTTCCCAGCCTCCCTCCGGGGGCCCTGCAGAGGCCCCTCTGAGGGGTCACCTGCAGGGGGTCCCCAACCCCACGCTGACTCTGCCGCCACGTCCTGGGATGCCAGGCCCCCTCAGGCCCCGCATGCTGGCATCCCCGAGAGGGGCTGCTCCTGCCTGAAGGTCCAGCCCTCCCACCCTGGGGAGTGTGTCCCCCCCCAGGCCACTGTCTGGCTGTGCGGTCAGACGCCTGCGAGTAAGGCCCCTGTGGGACGCTGGGACCGCTGTCCCTCACTGTCTTGCAGAGCTAGACGGAAAACTGCCAGTGGGTCCCTGCGTTGCAAACGATGAGATATTATATATAAAACTATGTGTGTGTGTTATTGTGGAAAACACGTAACGTAAAGTTACCGTTTTAACTGTCTTGTGTGCCATTCAAGGGCGTTAAGCCCATTGTTGTGCAGCCGTCACCACCATCCAAGCAGAGCTTGTCATCTACAAAACAGAGACCATCCCGTGAGACAGCCCCACCCCTGCCCCACATCCCCCGTGTGTTATGCGACCGTCTCTGTGTCATTTACCATCCACCATGTGCTGTGCCACATTAGTTGTGGGACAGGGACCCAGTTGGTATCCTGACACACAGCAGATGTTCCCAAGACCTGAATTTGTACAAGCAAGGGAGGGGTCTTGGGGACTGGCGGTCAGGCCCCCCCAAGGTGAAGACCGTCCTGGAAAGGAACCTTTTCTCCTCTGAGTGCCCAGAAGTGCCCTGCAGGGTCACCCCTGATGGCTGGGAGGGAGCACGGGTGCCTTGGCGGCCAAACTGGACAGGGCGGGCCTGGGGTTGGGGAAGCCATGTCCCTGACACCAGAGGCCCACACTCACTGCCTTTCCTGGGTGTGACACGGCACAGCTGCCCCAAGGGGCTGCCCCAGGGCCACACACCACCCACGGGCCAGACCCCTGGATGGACGGGGGCCGCTCGTGTCCTCTGAGCACCGCGGAGGGGTCGTGGGGGCTGCGGAGAACCAGACTAAGAAGGACGCCCAGGAGCTGAGAGCGGCATCCGCATGCCCTGCGGTCGGACGAGGCTGGTTCTTTCCAGCCACAGAAACACTGAGAACAGGCCAAACGGGGTTCGAGCCTGGCCACCTGGCCACCTATTCTGCCTTGGGGACCAGCGTGGGGTCAGAATCTGGGCCCAGGTGCCCCCCGCCCGTGAGCACCAGGAAGACGGCACACACGGCCCCACAGACGGCCCCACAGAACGAGCAGGCTGGTCTCCTGCACCAGCCCTGCCCTCAGCCAGGCTGCCAGCTCCTCGGACGCGGGGTCCCCAGGGCCGGCGTGGGCCTGACGAGCCCGGACGGCGTCCCAGGGCACCCTCTTGCTCCCTGGCCCAGCCTCTCAGGCCGGGGTCGCCCTGGGACTGGACACAAATCTTCTCTCGCCCCAGCGCGCCAGGACTGCCGGGCGGCCATGCCTGCAGGGACCCTGCCCCAGCGCCTCCCTCCAGCCTCCTTCCCGCCTCTGCAGCGGGAATGTGCTCCCTCCGGCCCGGATCGCACCACACAGGCTCCGCAAGAGCAAGACGGACGCCCAGAAGGTCAAGCCTCCTGATCGATGCACACCGGGATGTCCAGCTTGAGGCCCGAGTCACAGCCACTGCAGATCCTGCCCCCCAGCCCGGCCAAAGCCTGTGTGGACCCTCCAACACACCGTGGTTTTTATTAGAGTTCCTTGTTAATTGCACAAGTAACGCACGGATACATCTGGAGTGAGTTTTAAAACAAATCCCAGACACCATATCATTTCACTCATAAATACTTCAGTATACAAATGGGGCTTTAAATAATTTGCTGTTGAAACGATGTCGGTTCTCCTGTGACCGCTGTGGCACACGCTAACACGCTAACAGAGCGTGTGGTGGGAGAGCCTGCGGTTGTTTGGTTGTTGGCGCGTGTAGACGGATCCTGCGCCTGCCCCTCTTGCTCTGGCCAGCCCCGCACTCGCCATTCCCAGGGCTGTAACCGGCTCACAGGAGGCCTGTCCTAGCGCCACCTGGGACGCAGCTGTGGGTGCAGGTCTCCGCGGTGTGTACATGCGCTGAGCCTCCCTGGGCTGGGACGCTGTGTGGTTTTTGGATCATTCTCCGACAAGAGGTTCCCAGACTCTGGATTCCACAATCAAAGCTCCCATCCCCAAATGGCTTTCCAAGAAGACACAAACACTGTCGAAACCTCATAAATCACGGAGGGCGGGAGCTCCTGCCCCTGGGTGGTGAGTGTGGGGGGAGGCGGCCGGCGGCTGCTGCCTATTCTCTGCAGCCCCTCTGCCCTGCCCACTAGCACCGAGAGCATCCTTCCGAGCCCCCTCCCCCACCATCAGCTTCCCAGGCTGTCCAGTGGACTCCTTCGGTGCCACTGTCATTGCAGCAGCTCTCCCAGCCTTGTGGGAGGCCAACTCCAGCATCCAGAGGGACAAAGGAGTCCACTTTCTGTGCCTGTGTCCTCTGGAGGCTTTGGGACAGGAGGCAGGGAACGGGGCATGTGCGGGGGTCTCCACCTCTGGGTGTGCAGTGCCGTATGCTTTTCATACCCTCCTCTCCCCACTTAGTCTTGCCCCCAGGAAAGAAAGGTAACCGCCTTCCCAAACCCAAGCAGGAAAGCTGAGTCTCAGCACAGAAGGCCCCCAAACCTCAGCTCTCTCCACCTGTTTCTTTCTGGGCCCAGAGAGGGCATGCGACTAGCCCAAGGACACACAGTATCTTGAGCCAAAGCTCAGATGCACACCTACCCCCTCAAGCTTCTGCTGGTTTCCTCTCAGGTGAGAATCATAACTCAAGGATTCCACCTGACTGCTAGGACCGCCAGCCTGTGGACACAACAGTGGCCCCAGCCTGGCGGTGTCCAAGTGCCAGCACCTGTGTGAGCCTCGCACAGGCACAAGCTCAGAATGTGTGTTTTACAGACCGGGAACTGAGGCTGGGCTTGGCGAGGCTTGCACAGGGCACCCAGCCAGCCGAGCAACTGAACCCGCGGGGGGCGGGGGGTGGGCACCGGGCGCCCACGCACACACTGCCTGCTCCCTCTACCAGCTGTGAGGGAAGCCTCCTGTAATCTGTTGATGCGCAGCCTGCCTCGGTGCTTTCCACAGGTGAGCCGGATGGAACAAAATTGAGCTAGGTAAGAAATCAGGTGGCGGGGCTTTGGGAGTGGGAGGCAGATGGGCCTGGACCCCTTCCCCTGGGGCATCCCAAAGGAGAAAGGATCGGAGAGGTGCGTCTCCGCACCTACCGCTTGTGCCCACGCTCCACGGGGTGGACCCCGCGGCCCAGCCTCAGGTGCGCAGAGCGGGCCGGTGGCTCCAGCTGTCAGTGGCCGGTGAATTACACGCTGTAAGAAGGTGTTGACAGGAGCAGCTGGACCAGAGCGGGTGATGACAAGAGGCTCCCTGCGATTTCGGGCCAGGGCCGCGGGGGCGGCGGGGGCGCCCCCTGGTGGCGGCGCGCGGGACAGCCCCCTCCGCACTGCGCACAATCCCATTTCACAGGCGAAGACCCTGAGGCCAGATACGCGGATCGCCTGCAGGCCGGGCCCAGGCTGCCCAGGTGCGGAGCCTCAGGAGGGGCCCTGTGCCCGGGTCGCAGGGCAGTGTGGACAAGAACTGGCAGGCAGTCCTGCTGGGGCGCCCAGCCACTCGCTTCCCCTCTCTGAGCTGCCGTCTCGTCACCTGTCCACCAGCAGGGTGAGGCCCATTTTTAGGATTTGACAGTCACCCTGGGAGCGGTGTGGAGGGCACAGTTGACAACGGAAATGGTGTGGCAGAGCAGGGGGGCTTTGGGGGGCTTCCTGAGCCCTCCGATCAGGCCCAGACGGGCTGGCTTCCTGGAGCCCTCCCCTCGGCCCCTGCCCCTGGATAGAGCAGGAGACCCCACCACACTCGTGGCTGAAGCCCTCCTGGCGGAGACAGCTTCAGGGATGGGAACTGGCAGAGGGGAGGTGGGCGCAGCCCCCCAAAGGCCTAGTGTTCGCGCACTGCCGCTCTCCCCAGGGACAGAGACGGATGGAGCGGTAGAGACAGAGACACAGACAGGGTCTCAGACAGAGACTCGGGACAGGTTCAGAGAGAAATTTAGAGGGAAGGATCTGCAGAGCGTGACATGTCAGGAAAAACGGTCAGTTTCCCCTGGGATCTTTGCACAAGGATTCTCAAACCGTCTTTGTGTAAGCCTGTCCCCAGCTCAGCCCACTGCGGCCAGCTGTGACACCGTGTGACCGGGCCCAGCCCTCCCTCTCCGTCCGATGTGGATATCTGAGCACAGGTAAGGATATTTGTGTCCCATGCAGGGCTGGGCACTGGGGAGGCTGAGGCTCCCCGTGCAGTGCTCACTTGGCCCTAGCCCAGTCTTGGGGGCCTAGCACAGCCCAGCCAGCCAGCTACACCTGGTCTGGGCCGGAGCGCCCAGCACCCACCCTGAATAGCTCTGGAGGTGCAGAGACACCAGAGCATGGAAAAGACCTTGAGGTGACATTGGCCTCTGCCTGAATACTGCCCCCGACATGGAGCTCACGACCCCTGAGGCATCCCACTTTGTCCCTGGCATCTTAAAGTTGAAAAGTAATTCTTGTTTTGAGCAGATTCTCTCTCCCTGTCGGCCCCTGCCCCCCAGTTTCCAGCACCGCCCTCTGGGACCACACATGCCACAAACATTGATTTGACAAACATTTATTGAGTGCCTACTACATGCTAGGGACTGTTGGTGCTGGAGCCATTCCTTAGGGAGAAAGACGTCCACCCAGGACTGTGCCAGCTGCACGAGGCCTAACCAGAGGAGGCAGCAGGCGATGTGCCAGCCCTCAGACACCCTGGTGACAATGTGAGGGGATTGTTACCATCCCAACTTCACAGACCAGGAAACAGGGCAGAGGCACTGGGTCCTGGGCTGCCACCCGGAGGGCGGATGAGCCTGGGCCACATGACAGGCTTAGGGGTGATCACGTGACCCTGTTCAGGCCAATGAGAGCCCCTGGTGGAGGGGAGGCAGACCCCGTTTTGCGCTGGACCCAGTCTGGCCTGGAGCCGTCTTGCCACCAACAGGGGCTGAGAAAGATGCCAACAGAGAAAACATCAGGTCCCACCCAGTGAGGGAGAGAACCTGGGTTTTGCTCGATGACAGCAAACTCCTGGATGGAGCCGTGCCTGAAGGGAGCATGGACTTTTCACCTAAGTGCACTGACTTTTTCTTTTACTTCAGTCAGTTTGAACTGAGTTTTCTGTCACCACAAGTTCAAAGAATTTATTGTTCATAAGAAGCATTTCTAAGCGTGGATGTGGGGGTGGCGAAGGAAGAGGAAGGCCCCACGCTGTTCTAACAGCCAACGTTTACCCAGCGCTCAGACTGCACTGAGAGGGGGCGGGTGGACGAGGATCAGCCCCTGAATCTTTACAGCAGCCCCATGAACTGGATCCTGTCGCTCTCTTGTGCGTTATTAGGTAAGTAACTCAGCTGCTGTGACAAATGACCCCATTAAATGTCAGTGACAAAGTCAGAGCTTATGACTTGCTCATGTAAAATTCACATCTGTGTTTGGCAGTCAGCCTACCCATGGTGATTCAGGGACCCGGCCCCTCCCATCTTGGGGCCCCACCCTCCTCCAGGGCCTTGGAACCCACTGGATCCAGCGGGCTGTCCGGCAAGGAGTGAGAGACAGGAGGAGCGCCCTTGGAAGCCCCCGTGAGCCATGCCTGGGAGTGGCAGCCATCACCTCTGCCCACATTTCATGGCCTACAACCCAGTCATGTGGCTGCACCTACCTGCCAGGGGGGGTTGGGCACTGTGGTCTCGGGGGTGCCCAGGAAGAAAAGGAAAGGTCCAGTTTTGCTGTAAGAGGTCAGCTAGCGACAGTCCACGTCACACAGGTGGGAGAGGACACAACAGGACTCAGGATTAAACACCAGGTGCTCTTTCTTGACCAAAACTGCGTGATCCCACCTCACTCCCATCTGATGGCGACTACCAAAAGAACTGCAAACAGCCAGTGTGGGGGGGGACACGGGGAAATTGAACCCTCGCCCCTACTGGTGAGACTGAAATGGTGCAGGTGCTGTGGGAAACAGGCGGTTCCTCAACAAATTAAACAGAATTAACGTATGGCCCAGCAACCCCACTCCAGAGTGTATACCCAGAAGAATTGAAAACAGGGCCTTAAAGAGACACCCGCACCCCATGTTCACGGCAGCACTATTCACAGCAGCCAGCAGGTAGAGGCAGCCCAGGTGTCTATTAATGGATAAATAGTTAAGCAAAATGTGGTCCATGGGATATTACTCAGCCTTAAAAAGGAAGGAAATTCTGACACGTGAAACATGGATGAATCTTAGGGACACTGTGCTGAGTAAAATCAGTCTGAAAGGACACACACTGTGTGATTCCAGTCAGGGACCAGGGGAGTCAGAGTGACAGGGACAGGAAGTAGATGGTGATGCCAGCGGCTGGAGTGTTTCATGAAGACAGAGTGTCAGTTTGGGAAGATGGAAAGTTCTGGAGAGAACGGTGGGGATGGCTGCACCACAGTGTGGATGTGCTTAAGGCCCCTGAACTAAACACTTAAAAAAAAATCTGTGGGCAGCCGAGTAGTATGTTGGTTAGGAGCTGGCTTGGGACGCCAGTTCTGAGCAGCAGGGCCCTGGTTCGGATCCCATATGGGCCAGTGACGCTGCGCCCTCTACAGCTAAGATGGTGAAAAACAGCTCCACCTGGAGCTGGGCTGCCGTGAGTCGCTGTTGAAGGCAGAGGCTGCAGCCCCTGCTGCAGTGGGCTGCCATAGGCTACAGTGAGTGGCCGGCAGCTGGCATGAGCGGCAGGCAGCCGGTGTGAGCTGTCAAGAGCTGCCATGAGGGGCTGTCCAGAGGCCAGCGACCGATCTGCCTCAGCCGGGAAGAATGCAATGATAATACCAACATGGGCCTGTGAAGTGACGTCCTCCACAACTAGACTGAAGAACAAAAGGACAGCAACTTGTCTGTTCCCCTTCCCCGGTTCCCCAACGCTGTTCCCCTCCCCCAATTCCCCAATAAAATCTTTTAAAAAAAAAATCTGTGGTTGGATGATGGTAATGTGCCGACAGCCTACTCCCTTCCACTCAGTGGCCACACCACCCCTTCCGGCCAAGCCTCCTGAGTTAGTTCCCTCCCACTGCTGTAACAAATTATCCCAAACTCAGTAACTTAAAGCAATGTAAATCTGTTTTCTTACAGTCTGGAGGTCAGAAATCTACAGGGGAGAACCTGTTCCCTGCCTTTTCTAGATTCTCCAGGCTGCCTCCATCTTCAAAGCCCATGGCACCATGCCTTCTTGCCCCTCTAATGCCTGTCTCCCCCTTTAAGGACCCTGGTGATACGTCAGGCCCACCTGGATAGTCTCAACAGCCCTCACCCACTCACAGCTACAAACTTTCTTTGCCGTGTGAGGTAACCTCCTCACGGGTTCTGAGGTTAGGTCAGGGACATCTGTGGGGGCTGTTGTTCAGCTGCCACACCTGGTTCAGATCTCAGACTCTTTCTTACCTCAGTGGTCCAGAAAGCCACGGAGCTTATGATACAGCATCATAGCACACATGTCCATCAATGTGCAGAAAACGTTACAGGAGCTATGCGTGGGTGAGGGTCTGCAAGGGAAGCTGTTTTCTCTCATATGCTTTGGAATGTTCTCATCTTTACAATGACCATGTTCGCTTAGATAGATGATGATGATAGATAGATGATAGATAGATAGATGATAGATAGATAGATAGATGATAGATAGATGATAGATGATAGATAGATAGATAGATAGATGATAGATAGATAGATAGATAGATAGATGTGGTGGGTAGACATAGACAATGGATGGATGGATGGATGGATGGATGGATGGATGGACGGACAATGGATTTTCCTTGGAGGTGCTGGAACACCGGTTGCAGCAGGCAGTCTTCATGGAGGCTCAGATGGCCAGTGCAAGAGTGGAGATAGGGGCGTGAGCATGGAGCCATTGTGCCGCCTGATGGGTCTAAGGGGCAGCAGTGAGAGAAAGGGGTGAGCTGTGTGCCCAGAACCGGACGGGGTCGAGCAGGAGGAAGGGGTGGATGGAGGTAGGGTGAGTTGGGGTCTGAGCAGGGTGGTGGCTTCCAACCAAAGTCTAGGATGGAGGGGGCTGGCCAAGCCTCAGAAAGCACCAGGAAGCCACCATGAGCAGGTGCTTTCCACCTTTTCTCTTTTAATTCTCACAACACCTGCTGCCCCTCGTTGCGGCCCCTACGGAGGGGCCCAGAGCCGCGCTGGGTCTTGCTAAAGCTCACACAGCTGCAACAGAGCTCACACAGCCTGGTGCTCTCACAACACCGGGGCCCAGGGCGTGGAGGGACAGGTCACTCCCGAGAGGTGGCAGGGGACCCTGAAGGTGGTTTGGGGCAGCGCTGACGGGAGCTCGCGACCCCAGAACCCCAGACTCACAGGGCCTGCATCGGGCAGCAGGCTCCGCATTAGTCAGGAATTCGTTCAGTCAGGTGGGAGAGCCATTATTAATTTTACAGGCTGTGCTAGTCTGGAGACTGTGCCAGGGGTGAGATCCGGGCTGCGTCTTCCCTGGGAGCGCGGGGTCAGCCCGCAGAGGCGGTGCGAAGGCACTAGTGGAGGTATTAATGAGATGCCTCTAGGTGCAAATAATAGTTTAATAGGTGTGACTTCACAGGGCCGTTGCCCTCGCCACCACGCACGTCCCCCTCACCCAACAGCCGCACCGGCCTCCGTGCCTTGTTAGAATAAGTAATTAGAGTGTACGAACACTCATTCTGACACTTTAATAAAGTGTCAGCCATCACCAATTTGGTATTTAATAAAATTAAATTAAATATTTATTACATTTTTTGTATGCATTGTATTTAAAACACACTCGTCCCCCCACTCACCACCCCCGCCTTGCCCCCCAAGGTCTTAACCCAAGGACACCCCCTTCCCACCTCTCAGAAACCACAACATGGCAGAGAGGAGGCTGATAATGGGATGTGTGAGGCAGAGTTGGGGGGAGAGACCCCCGAGGCCCAGGGAGGGGGACACACCAGACAGGCCCAGGAGGGGTGAGGTGGGGAGAGGCAGCCTGCCCAGGTGAGTGAGGATGAGGGCACCACAGATGCCATCTGAGGTTTGAAAGCAGACCTTTGTTTTTCTGCCTCCCTGTCATTCTGGGCCAGGACTTGTTCAAAAGCCCCACCCTCCACCTTGAACCCACCATTGGCAAATGGCCACTGAGGCCCCTGCCAAGCCAGCTCGGTGCCTGGCATGGGCCCAGGACAGCAGGTCCCAGATGCTTCCGGAGGAAACGGGCAGGTTGGGAGCACTGGAGGGGCGGCTCAGAGCATCCAGAGACCCCGAAAGCACCCAGCCTCCCTGGTCCCAAGAACAGGCGCGTCCTGAGGATCTGGTGGGTCCAGGGAGTTGGGGTCACTGTTCCAAGTGTTCCACAAGTGGCAGACAACAGAAGGGCCCCACATCCCGCCAACCCCACCACCCCAGGGTCCCCCCAAGCTGGAGCCTCACTCTCCCCCATTCCTTCCCGGTGCCCCACCCTGTGACTGCCATAAAAATGTTTTCTGATTACAAAAGTGACAACCAGGGAAGTTGATATAAAGGGAAAGACGTCAGGTGAGCAGCACACGGGACGGAATTCAAGCCGAAAGTATTAAACAGGAGCAGGAGGGTCCCATGATGACCAGAACAGCCCACCAGGACCCGTGGGGCAGCAGGGGTCAGAAGCTTCGGGCCACAGGGGCCCATTGGAGGAGCAGGCGCGGCGGTCCTCAGCATGTGCCTGGCTGCACCGCCCAAGTGCCGTGCCGCCATCGGGGAGCCGTGGCGACCTGGTCCTGGGCACCCGGAGCAGCCCTTGCTGACGGTGGGGGGCGGGCTGGGGGGTCACACTAGCCAGGCAGGGGGCGTGGACACTGAGGGGGCACTGGGCCCTGGGCCCTCAGCCTGCCCAGACCTGGATGCACCCTGGACCCTCAGGGCCTGGCTGCCAGCTCCGGCCCCACCCCAAGAGCAGGAGGACCAGCGGGGCGGGTTCTCCCCTGGCAACCAGGCTGGGTGCACGGCGACCCCCACTCTTCTCCCCTTCACCCCCAGCCCCTCCACGCTCAGGACACTGTGCTGAGCTGAGAGCTGGAGACCCCGCCTCACAGACTCGGCAAACATTTTGTTGACATTCAGATGTGTGGCCCCGTTGGTGGGTTTATATAGCAAGGTGTGTGGGCTTCTCAGCCTGATGTGGGAATGGTCTGGCTGAGAAGTCCAAGGCCGGCATAGACCGCTGTCACAGGGACAAGAGCCCAGCCTCCGGAGATTTTCCCACAGTGCCCTAGCAGAGCCCCCACCCCATTCTCTCCCCCACACCCTTTACACTGTCCGCGATGCCCGGTGCTCAGCTGAGGCAGGAGGGAGTGGGTGACAATGACAGTGCCCCCCACACTGGAGGCTGGCCTGTCAGGGTGCAGCCTAGGCCCATCGGCCTTGCCTTAACCACCGAAAACCCCAGGACTGTATTTCCCGCCTTCCATCTCCAGAGCTAGGCCCCCAGGCTCCCAGCCTGGGCTCAGACCTCCCTGCGGGAAGCACCTTTCATGCCACCTTCCTGGGTATTGGCGGGTAGGGGACAGACTCTCAGCCCCTCTGCGGGCCAGGGTGGGAGGCATGTGCCGTCCAGCCTGCTGCCAATGTGCTGGCCTCCGTGCTGGGACGTCAGGCAGCTGCCAGGAGGAAGGGGACTTCGGGGCCCCGTGGTCACCCCCGTCTCCCTGCTCAGTGGACGCTTCTCTCAGCCTCCAGTCTTCACCAGAAAACTGACTCTGCCTGTGCTGGGGGAGCTGCTCCCCAGAGCCACCCTCTTGCCGCTGGGACGTCTCTGAGCCCCGTTGCCCGGCAACCGCCTGGTGCAACCAGAGTAACCACCATCCTGATCTCCCAAAGCCCGTTTCCACTGCGTCAGCCTCTCAGCCAGAAGCCAGGACCCAGCGGCCCAGAGCAGCGCCAGGGGCCTATCTCACACTTGGGCAGCTGAGGATGCTTGGTGTCTCCCAGGCGGGCAGCTCGAATGTCCACGCTGGTGTCCAGTAGGGGCCCTATGGTGGACGCTCTCCCCTGGCCAAAGAGCGGTGTGGCGCCAAGGGCCCTGCGGGGTCCAGCCCGGCTATCCAGGCTCTTCAGTTGGCCACCAGCCTGAGGCAAGAGGTGGCTTCTGTGTGGCTTCAGCCTCCCCACTTGGGACAGTCGGGGCTCAGACCCAGGCTCTGCCATCATCCGGCTCTGGCCAAGGGGACCAGGCTTTGCAAACTGTAAAGTGCCCTGTGTCCCTGTCCCCAGGCAGTGCCCAATCTGAACAATTGCACAAACAGCCCCAGCTGCATTTGCATCAAAATTGGTTGCAAAGAGCAATTAGCACTTCATTAATAATCTATGAGGTGTCAATTTACACACTGTCCAAGAACAGATCCCAGACTGGGTTTGGCCTGTGCCAGCCAGAGAAAACCCAGGGGTGTGGTGGGGCCCTTCCCCACTCACCTCTGCTCCGACAGAGATGGGCAGGCTTGCGGAATGCAGGCCCGCCTGTGGATGAATGAATGAACGAATGAAAGAATGAGTGAATGAATGAGTTCGTACCTGTGCGGAGCCAGATGACTGCAGAGGGCACAGCAGGACCCAGGGAACTGCCGACCTCATGGCGGATCCCGCTGGGGAGGAACCCGATGTCCAGCGGGAGGCCTCCCCTTCACAGCACTCATGTGGGGGCTGAGGGAAGAACCCGCTGCCGCCCCGTGGCTGTCAGCCTGAGCGAAGGCCGGCTGCGCGCCTGCCGTGTGCAGGCCACGCTGCACTCTTCGCACAGGTGTCCTTCCGTCCCCACGGGGCCTGAGCGTGGCCCTGGCCCCACACACCTCGACCTGCATGCACCGTGGTGACCCCCACTTTCCATCCCCGCTGCCCTGCTGTTTCAGAGCCACTTTCCTAGCACCTGGCAGAGGGAGACTGGCTGTGAGGCAGGGTCAGTCAAGGCAGGCTCCCTGGAGGAGAAGGCGGTGAGCAGAGGACGGCGCTCGTTTTTCTCCCCACACATCAGGCCTTTGCCACACAGTGCCCTCCACTGGGCCCCCGCTTCTTCTGCTTTAAGGCTCAGCTCAGGTTACCCAGAAACCTTTCCAGCCCATCTCCAGCTCAGCTGCTCTCTCACCAGTTGTCATTTTATCCGATGCATAAAGTGCTCCCACTGGCTGGGAGCACCTCAGAGGCAGCTGTGGAGATGGCAGGCAGTGGGTGCTCAGTAAATGGGGAGTGACGGCAGGCGGGCAGGGCGAGGCAGAGGAGAGACGCATGAGGAACACCTAAGATGGCCTCAGATTGGTTAGTGCTGTCAGTGTGTGTTGTCTCAGCACCTGGGGACGGCTTGGGTGGCCGGTGAGACCCCAGAGTGGTAACATTTGGAGGGAGAGTTCTCCTGGCAGAGGGAACAGCTTGTGCAAAGGCCCTGAGGTGATGGGCATGGACACCAGGGCACGTTGGCATGCGGATCAGAGACTGGGTCAAAGTGGGTGAGGTGCAGAGCTGAGGAGGGTGTGGCCAGCCAACACAGGGGTCTGGGTTTTATTTGGCAAGAGGCAGAGAATGAGGCCTGGGGTGCTTGGGAGGGAACAGGGGCAGGGGCCATTAGGAGCGTCTGGGTGTCAGGGGGGAACCTGAGGGCAGCTGGGGCCCAGGTGGGCGGGACGGGGAGTGGCCATGTTATCAAATTCTCAGCACCCTGTTTGTCGCTGGCAGGTGTAAGGACATCCCCAGCTGGGGCCACGTAGAACTTCTCCAGTTCCACCCAGGACTGGCCCCTCACTGCCACCCACCTGCACCGCCATCCTCACCATGAAATTGAATTTACAAAGGACTCCAACACATTTAAATCCATTTATTGCAAAATTACTTTTCAGTAATTACATCACTGTGCCGACTGTGTTGCATAATGAAATTAGCATGAGAGATATTAGAGAGGATATAAAATTATAAGAAATATTGAAACGCCCCTTTCCCGTCTGTCTTCATGAGGCCCCACAGCTTAACTGGGGAGCAGGCGAGCCCGGTGGATGGGCTGGGATTTGAGGAGGGTGATGTCTTTCGTATAAATTAATTATAACAGTTATTGCAGCTTTCCATTATCGGATTGAAATTTCCAAGCCTGTTAGGGGAGAAGGGGACCGAGCTAGGGGTCCCGAGTCTTCTGGGCCCACAGAATGGAGGGGGGCAGGAGGATGGCCTGATCTTTGGGGTCAGGCAGGTCAGAGTTCAGATCTTGGCCTTGCTGTGTGTCTCCAGGAAATTCACTTAACTTCTCTGAGCCCAGGTTTTCCTCAACCACTAGAAAACCCCGCTGCTGACTCGGCTGCATTGCTGGGGACGGACTGTGTGAAGCACTCGGTGGAGTCTTCCCCACAAACAGCCCCCCACGCAGTGGCATCAGACTACAGTGAGTGCCGGTTACTGAAGTCTCTGGGTTGGGGGGCTCTGGCGCAGGGTTTCTCATGCAGCTGCACCGCCCGGGGTGGGATCCCCCTTCCAGGCTGCTGGCTGCTGTCTGCTGGCCGGAGGCCTCAGCGTCTCCCCCTGGGCAGCCCACAGGCCGCCCGAGGGTCCTCACCACACATTTCCCCAGAGCGGCAGGGTCCTCCATGGCCCCGTCCGAAATCAGGCCAGTGCAATTGCATCCAGGGCGGGAGCAGCGCAAAGGCCCTGAGACCAGGGCTGAGGGCCACAGGGAGCCACACACAAGGCGCGTTTCCCTCCCCTGGGGGCTTCACGCTGCGGGTCTCCGTAGGGCCTCAGTCTCGTTCTGTTCCAGGTTGAAAACCCCTTATCCCCTCTCTGGTGTTGCCAGAGCGACAGGGGCCGACCGCTGGAGCCCAGCACGAGGTGGCGACACCAGTGCCTGTGGCCAAGCACCACAGCCTGCCTGGGTTTGGGGACTTCCAGGGGGCTGGCACGTGTGCCTGGGCAAAGCAGCCCAGAGCAGGGTGGACATGATGGAGGCCGATGAGGAGCCTCCAACGCAGGAGGGGCGGGAGGTGGCAGCTTCCCCCTCCGCCACGGCCCGTGGGACCTCCAGCACGAAGCCTGCTCCAGGTTTGGAGTCTGCAGCCGATGGGAGGGTCTGTGATGGCGCAGAGGCGGCCCCCAGGCTGGGAGCTGGCTGGGACCTCCGGGGAGCCGCGTGCAGAGAGACCGCTGTCCTCCCCTGTGGTTTGCCAGCGAGAGTGGGGACATTACCGAGGCCAGTGGGCCGGAGACCCCTCCCTGCCAGCCTCCCATCCTTCTCCAAATTCGTTATGTGCCAGGTCCTGTCTTGGCCCTGCCCTCGAGGAACCCTAAGTCTCCTCGAGGGTGTGGGCAATCCGGGAAGACTTCCTCCAGGAGGTGACATTTGAGCTGAGTCTTGGGAGAGGGAACTGGGAGCAGGGACAGGCACTGCCTGTTCCACCTGTTTTACAGGTGAGGGGACTCGCTCAGAGAGGCGAGCAGTGTGTTGTCTTCTGCTTCATCACACGAGACCATGACTCTGACTTGGACGGATGCGCACTGGGTCAGGAGTCTGGGAGGCCCCCTTGCCGCTCTGCGGGGGTCCCGGCGCGTCCTCGCCCGCAGGCTGTGCCTGGGGGCTGCTTCTGCTCGCACAAGCGATGGGCAGCAGGCACAGGGCGCCCGGCTTCTCGGCTCAGGCCGCTCTGCGGTCCCAGGGCCGCCCGCCCTTCTTGCCACAGGCCCCAGCACCGCAGGCTGCTGCTTCAAAGCCGGCAAGGGAGTTTGTGCCGCCAGTCTGCCACCAGGGCGCTCTCTCACCTGACTCACCTGTCCTGGGGGCGGCACCCCTCACCTGTGCCATAGTCACCGTTTAGGACACACTCACGGGGAAGGGGAGGGTTGCTGGGGGTCCAAGGTCACTCAGCCCCTTCGGTCCTCCGGAGCCCCGCTCTCTCCTCTCCAGGTGAGGCATCTGATGTGGGAGGGCACGAAGACGCTCGAGGCGAGGTCAGCAGGGAGCGGGTGGCCCCAGGCCCCAGAGGTCCTCGGAAGCCGAAGGGCCTGCCAGCTGAGGCCGGACTGAGCCATCAGGAGCCCCCATCACAGAAGACGGGACAGAGGTGGGGGGGTCACTGTGCCCCAGCACCCATTGGGGACGGGGTGCCTTGGTGGCACCATTCTTCACAGAGACTCGCAGGGACCCGTTCCAAGCGTGGCCTCATTTACTAATGAGGACAGGGAAGGCTTTTTGTGGCAGCCATTGCTGGCTGGGCAGCTGGATGGGCACCTCTGCTGTGTCTGGAGTCTAGTTGCACGTTCCAAGGGGCTGTGGCTCCCCGCGTGCACCCCGGAGACAGACAGTCGAGGTTAACAGATGCAGCTGTTTGCTCCCCGCCCACATGGGAACCCCCCAAGGCTGTCATGAAACTAGTGTTTAATGAGGTGCTAAAGGGCCCCTCTCCAACCAGCTCCAAGAACCCTATCAGGGGAGACCAGGATCTTTCTCCGAGCCGCGGCGCCGGACCCAGGAGCAGGCAGGGGGCCGCGTGCTGGCTGGTCACCGTGCAGCTCCCGGAGCCGGACCCAGGAGCAGGCAGGGGGCCGCGTGCTGGCTGGTCACCGTGCAGCTCCCGGAGCCGGACCCAGGAGCAGGCAGGGGCCGCGTGCTGGCTGGTCACCGTGCAGCTCCCGGAGCCGGACCCAGGAGCAGGCAGGGGGCCGCGTACTGGCTGGTCACCGTGCAGCTCCCGGAGCCGGACCCAGGAGCAGGCAGGGGGCCGCGTGCTGGCTGGTCACCGTGCAGCTCCCGGCGCCGGACCCAGAGGCAGGCAGGGGCCGCGTGCTGGCTGGTCACCGTGCAGCTCCCGGAGCCGGACCCAGGAGCAGGCAGGGGCCGCGTGCTGGCTGGTCACCGTGCAGCTCCCGGAGCCGGACCCAGAGGCAGGCAGGGGGCCGCGTGCTGGCTGGTCACCGTGCAGCTCCCGGAGCTGGACCCAGAGGCAGGCAGGGGCCGCGTGCTGGCTGGTCACCGCGCAGCTCCCGGAGCCGGACCCAGAGGCAGGCAGGGGCCGCGTGCTGGCTGGTCACCGTGCAGCTCCCGGAGCCGGACCCAGGAGCAGGCAGGGGGCCGCGTGCTGGCTGGTCACCGTGCAGCTCCCGGCGCCGGACCCAGGAGCAGGCAGGGGGCCGCGTGCTGGCTGGTCACCGCGCAGCTCCCGGCGCCGGACCCCGGAGCAGGCAGGGGGCCGCGTGCTGGCTGGTCACCGCGCAGCTCCCGGAGCCGGACCCAGAGGCAGGCAGGGGGCCGCGTGCTGGCTGGTCACCGTGCAGCTCCCGGCGCCGGACCCGGGAGCAGGCAGGGGCCGCGTGCTGGCTG
The DNA here is from genome assembly GCA_033961575.1 of Aselliscus stoliczkanus. Taxonomy (NCBI): domain Eukaryota; kingdom Metazoa; phylum Chordata; class Mammalia; order Chiroptera; family Hipposideridae; genus Aselliscus; species Aselliscus stoliczkanus. The sequence goes on from CM066733.1 coordinate 864,759, forward strand.
GTCACCGTGCAGCTCCCGGAGCCGGACCCAGAGGCAGGCAGGGGGCCGCGTGCTGGCTGGTCACCGCGCAGCTCCCGGAGCCGGACCCAGAGGCAGGCAGGGGGCCGCGTGCTGGCTGGTCACCGTGCAGCTCCCGGAGCCGGACCCAGAGGCAGGCAGGGGGCCGCGTGCTGGCTGGTCACCGCGCAGCTCCCGGAGCCGGACCCAGAGGCAGGCAGGGGGCCGCGTGCTGGCTGGTCACCGCGCAGCTCCCGGAGCCGGACCCAGAGGCAGGCAGGGGGCCGCGTGCTGGCTGGTCACCGTGCAGCTCCCGGAGCTGGACCCAGAGGCAGGCAGGGGGCCGCGTGCTGGCTGGTCACCGTGCAGCTCCCGGAGGAGAGGCCCCGCCTGCAGGCGGTCAGGGGCCACGCGGCCAGCGCGGCTGAGGCCCAGCGCGCTTCTGGTGGGAGGGGGTGGCTGCCCCAGGCGGCTGGGTGGGGAGGAGGCTCGGGACAGCCCACGGAGGGGAGGGCCCTCTCGCTCACTGCTTCTACCGCAGCCCCACGCTGCGCTCTGCGCCACCGCCCGCACTGGCGTCCCACGCTGCCCTGGTCAGCACAGAAGCTCACTCCGGGGCTCACCCCCGGACCTGAGGCACCCGAGCCCTCCACAGTAACATCTTCACTTTCTCTATTTGTTGAACAGTTAATGTATTCACCAAGTTTACGGTTTGGAAAGTAGAGAACGATCCAGGTACGCACCCAAAAGAAGCAAACGGCTATTGACCAGAACCTGGAAACACCCAGACACCCAGCAGGGAGGGGATGACTAAACGGGGTGCACTCGTGCCACGGAACACTCACAGCAGTGAAGGCGCAGAGGGCTGCACCACGGGAGAGTCTCAGCCGTCTCAGCCCTGCTGACGCAGGACAGCCTGGCTCCAGGCAGGACGTCCGGGCGGCCACTGTGATGGGGCCACGTGGGGTCCCTGTGGTTCCGATCCCCATTCCCCCAGTGCCCGGGGGTCGAGCACCTTCCCAGGTGCTTATTGGCTGTTTGTGTGGCTTTGGAGAAATGTCTCTTCAAGTCCTTTGCCCTTTTGAATAGGGCTTTTGCAGTCGTTGTTGAGTTCTTGATCAATTCTGGGCAGTAGCGTATTATCAGATAAGTGCCTTTCACATCGTCCCTCCTGTTAAGAGTGTCTAATGCACAGTTTTTAACTTTGATGAATTTATCTGGTTTTTTTGTGCTTGTGCTTTTGGTGTCATAAGCAAGAAATCACTGCCAAATCTAATGTCACAAAGGTTATCTCTATGTTTTCTTTTAAAAGTTTTATAGTTTCGCTGTTACGTTGAGGTCTTCGATCCACGCTGAGTTAAATTTTGTGTGTGGTGTGAGGTAGGGTTCCTTCATTCTTTTGCATGTGGGTGTCCAGTTGTCCCTGCACCCTTGTTGAAAGGACTTCCCTTTCCCTATTGAATGGTCCTGGCAACATAGTGCTTTTTATTTGCTATTTAATGTCATTCTAAGCTTTAAAGAATTTAAATTAGCATGAATCTTACCGTTCATCTTTATATTGAACAATGTCAGTTTTAAATGCAAATTGAAGACATGTAGCTCTCATGCACAATAACCACATTACATGATTGGTATTTTTCCTTCCTACGGAAGTGACTGCATTTCCCAAGGATGGCTGCCATCTCACATATTCTTCCAGAACCTTCCTCGTCAAGAAGGAGAGTCCATGGCCCCACCCATTGAATCTGGGCGGACCTCAGTGGCTGCCTCCACCAGCAGCAGAAGTGACTTCCAAGAGTAGGTCATGAAAGTGCCAGATACTGCTGCTTTGTTCTCCTGGAACCCAGCTGCCGTGCTGCGAGGAGGCCCAGCTAAGTTTTGGGGCGGTTCGTTACACAGCAGTTGGTAACTGATGCTCCTGGAACCCTCCATTGCCGCTGCTGCTGTCCAGACACAGGTGGAGGAACGAGGAAGCAGTGGGCAGATTCAGGACGTGCTCATGGGTAGGGTGCCAAGAGGGCGGGATTGGGGGGTGGGAAGGGGCTGTCCTGAAAGGTTTTGGGCTGAGCTGTGGCTTCCTTGCCTGGAAGCAGGGTCATTGCAGACGTGATTAGTTAAGATGAGCTCACTCACAGTGGGGAGGATGAGATCCTATTCAGGTGGCTGGTGTCTTTATAAGAAAGGGGACATTTGGACAGACAGGCACAGGGAGAAGGCTGTGTGACGAAGGCAGAGATGAGGGATGGGTCCAAAAGCCCAGGAATGCCCAGGATCGCCGGCACCCACCAGCAGCCAGGGGGCCGCCTGGGGCAGACCCTCCCTCTGAGCCCCCCGGAGGGGGACCCTGCGACACCGTGATCTCAGACGTCGGCCGCCAGACCTGAGACGATGAAGTCCTGTTGCCCAAGCCGCCCATCGGCAGTACTTGGTTATGGCGGCCACAGGAAACTGCTACAGGCCTTAGTCTCCCATCTGTCGAACGGGCGGGGGGTGGGAACTGCCCAGTGGGAGCTACGCGTTGGCTGACCCTCCACACCCCATCTAGCCGGTTGTGCCCCCAGTGGAGTGAAGTGGGTGGGAGGCTGTGGGTCTTGACACCTGTGACCTGGAGGCAGCTGTGTGTCCCAGCTGTGTTCTCACAGGCTGCCTGCAGGAGCAAAGGAGCCCCACTATCATGGATTGAGCACCTGCTGTGTGCTTCTCACAGGCTTCAAACATGACAACACACTTCTATTCACCCTCTGAAGCCCAGCTCAGGAGTCACCTCCTCCATGAAAGCTTCCCTGCAGCGACTCCCAAAGCCAGTGAAGACCCCCACCCTGCGTGACCTAGGTCAGTTGGCCATCCTCTTAGCTTCCACCGTAGGCCCTTAAACGAAAGGGGCAGAGCAAACATGTGGTCTTCCCAAGAAACTGTGAGCTCTGAGACTCTTGTTCATCCCTGTGCTCAAGCTCTTGATTCAGGAGCTTGCACACAGTAGGTGCTTCATAAATGTTTGTTGAAATGAATAGATGTTTGATCTAGTGGGTTTGGCAGTGGAATTGGGCTGAGCCTCTGAGTTTGCTCTTAAGGAGACAAACAAGTTCTCACTTTGCTAAATACAAGAATGTGGCTAGTTGATGCCCTGCCATGGGCACCTGCTGTCCACCCGAGTCTAAGGAGAAATCCGGGAGGTCTTCCTGGAGGAGGGGACGTCTGAGCCCACTCTCTGAAGCACAGATAGGTTTACTCTGCCCAAGAGGAGGAAAGGGAGGACTTTCCAGAGGAAGTGAAATGGTGGGGTACAAGAGTGGGAGGGGAAGAAGTGGGGGGCTGCCAGGGCCTCCAGGAGGGCCCACCCTGGCAGATGCCACACTCAGAACCTGCTCACTGCGCCCCATATTGCAGACCCTGCCGTCCCGCAGGCCCCCATCCCCAAAACCCTGCAGGATCAATGCGCCCCACCTTTGTAGACACCTAACCCTAAGAAGGCTTCAAGAAGACAGGGGTGGGAGTGTGGACGTCGGGCAGGCTGGGCCTACTGGTTGCCATGGATACGGCTGCTTCCCAGCATGCACCTGGGCTGTTCCTGCTTTCAACTGGATGTCCCCAAACTTCCCTGTGACCTCTGGCGACAGTGCTCTGGCCCTGGGGCTCAGCCCCCATCAGTTCACCGGTGGGCCACACCTCCGCCCTCCGCACTCCCCTCCAGCTCAACCCCGCACCGGCAGGCTTGCCCCTCATTTGGCTCCTGGCCCCCCGGCCCTGATTCTGACACTGGCCGGGCCGGCACCGTCAGGGGGCCGCCTGGAAACGCGGCCCAGGCCGCGCTGCGCCAGGCAGGCGGGAGGCAGCGCGGCCTTGCCCGGCGCGCATTCCCGCTCCTCGAGGGCTGTTTGTTTTCGTAACCAACTCAATATTTAAGAGCCGGCCAGCCGCCGCCGAGCTCTAGGGCTCCCCTTCCTTTGTCTCGGCGCGCCCCTCCGCCCCTCGCAGCCCCTCCGACAAACCGCGCGATGCTGATGGAAAATTCATTAGCCGGGCCTCCCCTCCCCGCGTTCCCAGGCAGCTCTGCGCCTGATGTGTCAGCCTCTCCGTCCTGATTATCTGGAGACGCCAATTTCAAAGAGACATCTTAATAGTGATGTCAACGAATTAATTAGATGTGTTAATGAGCTAAAAGCAACCCAAATTAAATTAATGCAGTAATAAGCGCAGACAGCAAAATTAGCTCCAATTTCTCTAAATGATTCTGAACTGTACACAACACCTCATCTCGCTAGAACAGCACCATCCCCCAAAGCTAATCAAGAACCCAGCGCAATTAACTGCTTAATTACAAACAGGCGCGCGCACGGGCGGGCGCACGCACAGGAGGGGCTCGGCCAGGGCCAGCTGCGGGGGGCCCCGGCCTCCGTCCCCCGTCGCCCCTCACTGTGCCGGACCCACAGAGGAGGGCTCGGCTGGTCCCGGCGCGCCTCCGTGCTGCGGGCCTGTCGGGAGCCGCCCAGGCCCGGCCGAGGCAGGACGGCGGGAGAGGCCGCAGCGCCCCGGGGTCGCCGGGTGGGGCGCGGGGCGGCCGCGCAGGCAGTGCTGAGTTGTTTATTGCTTGCATCAGAATCTGAGCTGCAAGTAAAAAGCTAATTGTCCGGCCCGGCTGATTTCCCACCGGGCAGGGAGAGCTGCTAATGGCTTCTCGAGCGGCTCAGGTATCTGATTAGCTGTAATTGCAGCTAGAGACAGGCAGGGCTGCGGCCGGCGTGGGAAGGGGCGGGAAGGGGCCGCGCGGGGCCCAGCGAGGCCGGGGGAGGGCGGCCGGGGCGGGGGCAGCCAGGTGCAGGAGCGGAGGGCCCGCAACCAGTGGAAGGGGCGCAGGAAGCGGAGGTGGCTGAGGGGTCGGCCCCCCACACTCACGCGGGTGAGGATCCAGGCGTGGCAGGATCCCCAAAGCGACTCTGCCGCGCGGGCCTCTCCGTCTCAGGGAGGCCTGTCCCTCTGCAGGGCCATCTGTAAAACGAGGGCAGAGTCAGCCTGGCTAGTGGCCTGCCCGACGGCGGGGCCCATGACCCGGAGCCAGCACCAGGCGCGGACCCAGGGCTGTGCACCGTCGGCGCCAACAGACAGGGGCTGGATCAGCTGCCCTGCGGGCACAGGGCCAGTGGGCAGTGAAGCCTGGACCCCCGCACACACCCAGGCTCCCACCCTCCCACCTTTTACAGTGATGACTTCAGTCTCCCAAATCAACGGTGTTTTTTGGTTCATTTCAGATTCAGGTGATTGATTTGGGGGGATGAAGATGATCGGTGTGGCTCTTCTGGCCAGCCTGGGGGGCAGCCTCACCACGCGGGGAGTGGGCAGGGGGCAAGGACACCAGGAGGACCACAGACGGGGTTCAGGGCACAGGCGAGGGGCAATCTCCCACCCGCTCCGTGGGCCTCCAGGCCCACCCTCTTGCCCGCCCTGCAGACATCACACCCCTCACCTCGTCCCTCCCTCCCTCCCTCCGTTACTTCCTTCTTTCCTTCCTTCCACACATCTTTTGCTCATGCATGTTCATTCATGTTTGTTTCTCAACTTATTGTTTCATTTAAAATATATCCATTTCCACCCAGTTCCAAACAGGAAGTGAGACAGTGCCACCTCATAACCCCTTGATCATAAGCTCTGCCCCTCATGGGGGGGGGGCACCAAGGCCCCGGGGAAACCTCAGGTGACTTCCCTGCCCTTGCAGGCTCCTGAGTGCTGTGACAGGAAGAAGCAATTGCAGCCTGTGACATGTGCACTAACGGTGTAAGCACAGGGTGCCCGGGGACCCTGAGCCCATTGGGGAGGGGGCAAAGGACAGTGGGGGGACTTTGGAGGCATAGCATGTAGATTAATAAGGGGGGAGCTGGGGTACAAGAGGTTCTGCGGCAGGAAAGCTAGGGGCTGCCTGAGGAGACACGCAGCGGGCAGGTGGGCCCCTAAGGCACTCACCCCTCACCTACCAGAGCCACGCTGCTCCCCCAGGCGGGCGCCCCACATGCTGTGAGCACAGGGACCACAGAACCCTGCAGGAAGCTAGGGGCTGCTGACCAGAGCCCTAGCCTGGGGTTCTGGGGACCCGCCCGTGACCCCACCCCAAATGCCACAGCCTGTCCTCAGCCTGCAGTGGGGACAACCTGCAGCTGTGCTTCTAAGGAAGGAAGAGGCTCTCCCTGCCCAGGGCGAGGAGAGACTGTCTGCAGCGGCCCAAAGCCATTGCAGCTGTGGGGGCGGGGGGCGGGGGGTCCACACGCAGTGCTCAGGGAGGCCAGGGCCACGCCCCTCAGTGAGCATGTGGCCCCACGGGTCCACAGTCCCAGGCCCGCCCCTGGCTTCGCTTCCCGGGTGGGGGTGTGAGGCTGGGGGCCTGATCAGGACCCCCGGGCCCTGCTTGCCCTCCTGGATGCAGGCTCACCTGTTCTGGGCCGCGCCTCCCAGCGGGAAGAAAAGGATTGCTGGCCCAGGGAAGGCCTCCCTCTGCTGCGCTTTCCACTCTTTGGGCCACGGGGTGGGGAGCGCAGGGCTGGGAGGGGCCGCTGGGGGCGGGGACAAGCTATGGCGATGGGGCCGGGCTCACCTGGGTGTCCCTGGGCTGCCAGCCTGGACACCTGTTGTCCTCCACATGTTGACCAATGGGGGAGGGCCGGCTGGAAGTGGCAGCCACAAAGGCCACCCTCGGTCCCTATCCGCTGACATGCGACGGGACCAGTGACTGAGCCAGGGGCCTCTGTCAAGGGAGGGCCCTGTGTGAGGGCCCACGGCGTGTCTGGTCACGCCAGGCAAACACAGGGCAGTGGCAGGAGGCAGGCAGGCCTCAGGGAATCGTCACCGTCAGTGCACACCTGGAGGCCACCGCCCAGGCTCCCACAGCCCAGGCCAATTAGGAACGCACTTTACATTATTTTAATTTGTCTCTGGGGCCCTTGAAGGAAAGTCATGCGATTATTATTATTATTTTTTGGGGGGGGATGGAAACTCCAGCAGCCATTATATAAATTACATATAATTGAATCCATCAGAGGCTGTTTATTTTAAACAATCATGTTTCTTTCCCCAACTACAGGGCCACGCTCTCCCCACAGCGCACCTCGGAGCCCCGGACGTGAGAATCTCCTGCGGGGAGGACAGGGAGGCCTCCGGACCACCCAGGCCAGCTCACCCACGGGGACCGGGGCGGTTGGAGTCCATCTGCCGTGGGCCCTGCTGTCTCGGCACCACCTTCTCTACACTTCTGGCTGGCTTGTGTGACGTGGAGCAAGTTGCCTAACCTCTCTGAGGCTCAGTTTTCTCATCTGTGACAGCTTCTGACTCCAATGGCTGGCCGGCATGTCAAAAGGAGGGAATGCCTGGAACGCCACCAGCGTGGTGCCTGTGCCGAGTGTCTGTTTAGGGGACACAGTCTCAGTCACCAGGGGTGTCCTCAGCTGCCGCTCGAGCCCCTAGTGCAGGGAGTTTCGGTGGTGACGGGGGTTTGTTTTAACCAGGTATGGAAGACACACAGATCGGAGATGAGTGTCATGAAGGAAGACCTTCGTATCATACAGTCCCTTAGAAATAGGAGGCTGCACACACTCAGGGAAGCACCAGGGGCGTTGGGAGGCCAAGGGGTGTTGGGAGGCCGAGGGAGGGGACGGGGCAGAGCCTTTCTGTGGTTTCCGTGGCAGGAGCGGGCGAGGCAGGGTGACAGGCTTAGGCCGGGCTGGTTTGGACAGTTCCAGCTGGCCCTGGGCACAGGTCTGTCCCATGTTGTCTGGTACCAGCCTGGGTGACGAGGGCAGTGGTCAGTGGCCCAGAGGGTGAGGCCCACGGAGGAGGGGGTTGTGGGCTCTGGGCCGGTGGGTTTGCATCTGAAAGGTGAGCTCCTGGGTGAGAGGTTCTCTCTCTCTCTCTCTCTCTCTCTCTCTCTCTCTCTCTCTCTCTCTCTCTCTCTCTCTCGGACTCCGCGGAGCCTGGGAGGGGCCGTCCCTGCAGGGACAGCAGGGCCCTGCATCAGACCATAGACAGTAAGAAAATAGTGAATACATAAGGGAGTGAAGCGGATGCCAGAGCCCAGGGACCGAGTCCTGCCTGAGCGCTCAGCCCTCTCTGCCTGCGGTGGAGAGAGAGTCCGGCAGTCACCCGATGGGGCTGGGAGGGGAGATCCTGCTCCTGGCGCTGAGCACACGGAGGCCCAAAGACGGAGGGGGAGATGCCTGGACACCCCCCGCACGCGCAGCCCTGGCGGGAGTACCACACACACAGCTGCTGGAAGGGTGCCGTGGAGCATGGCCGGTCCCAGAAAGCCAGCAAGGAGCAGGGCAAGTGTGACACAGCGCCACTGCCGGGACGGTGAGAGGACTTCAGTCCTCGGATGGCAGAGCACTTCTGGACACACAGGGATCTGTCAGCGGCAGCCTGGGTCTGGCCCTCTTGTGCTGCTGCAGTCACCTCCTCCCAGCACCCTCTGTGCATGCTCATTAAAGACACTCCCGGCGCTCGCGGTACACCCAGGAACAATGAAAACATACAGCTGTGCAAAGACTGTACACCAACGTCCACAGCAGCATTGCTCACAACAGCCGAAGAGTGGGAGCCACCCAAATGTCCCCCAGCAGGTGAACAGAGAAATGGGACCTTGTGCAGCCACAGAGGAACGAAGCAGCGACACACCACGGTGTGGGCGAACCCTGAAGACACTGCGGAGGAAGAAGCCAGATGCAGAGAGCACGCCAGAAGGGCCCGTGTACGTGACACGTCCAGAGAGAGACGTGCAGAGACAGAGGCTGTGGCTTGGGGGAAACGGGCAGGGCCTGCCGCGAGGCACAGGGTTTCTCCGAAATGTTCTCAGATTAGACAGTGGTGCGGGCTGCACCGCTCTGCATACACTGACCTATGCCCTTCAGAGGGGACTTGTACGCCATGTTGTGTGTGCTTCCTGGGGCTGCTGTAACAAAGTGCCACAAACTAGGTGACTTGAACAACAGACATGTATTGTGTCGCAGTTACGGAGGCCAGAGTCTGAGATCAAGGTGTTGGCAGGGCCAGCCTCCCTCCAAACGGCCCAGGGGAGGACACTTCCTTGCCCAATCGCTCCTGGTGGTGGCCAGCAGCCCTCAGTGTTCCTTGGCTTGTGGCAGCATCACTCCTGTTTGCCCCGTCTGCACGTAACCCTGTCTTCTCATAAGGACACCAGGTATCCCAGTGACCTCGCTTAGTTTGATTACTTCCGGAAGGTCCTGTTTCCAAACAAGGTTAGGGCTTCGGCGTATCTTTCAGGGACACCATTCAACCCACAGCATAAGTGAATTATAGCTCAATAAAGCTATTATTATTTTTAAGTTTTCATAAAATATAAAAAGAGAGAGAAGAAATACATCCGCCGTCAGGGAACGCTGAGCAGGAGTCGGCTAACGGAGCACCACACAGAGCCGCCAGGAGATGCCGCCCAGGGAGGCCCATGCCATCCTTAGGGCCGTAAGAATCACTCAGATACTGTGCACGAACACTGCCGCAGGAAGAATAACAGCCCTGGCCTCCGCTCTGCCTGCCCCGCTCACTGAGGGAGGCCCCTGCCCACCCGCCCCTTCCCAGCCCCACGCCCAGACGAGCCCGTCCCGTGCCGCGTCCCCTACTGGTGAAGTAACAACCTGTCACACCCACAACCTCTTTGCGCCCCAAACGTTCTCTGATCTGTGTAACATGCAGTTGATGCCGTGCCGTTTGATAGTAGTATCTTTTTTTTGTGTCAGGGTTCTGCGGAATCTAATTAAGGCGTGTTCTTGGCGTATCCTGGGCGTTTGAACAATCCCGCCGAGCAGACAATGCAAGTGGTTGACATGCGAGGAAACTGCTCACTGAGGGCTCAGGGCGGTGGGCAGGGGACCAGGGCCCTTCAGATGGGGCACCGGCCTGGTCGCCCGCCGGCCACTCCGCGTACAGGCGGCAGTGTCCCCATCTTCACTGGGGGTGTTTATCATAGCAGCGGCTGTCTGTGCATCTGTGTGTACATGTTGCGTATACACACACGTGCACACACGCACAACGTGCACACACACGCACAGCATACACGGGCGAGGCCTCCCTGGGCAAGCGCCTGCTGCCACGACAGCCCTCCTCACCAAGTGCTCTGGGAGGCGGGCATAAGGGCCCATTGCACAGATGGGGAAGCCGGGGCCTTGGGTGCCCTGGGAGGGCGGGAGCTCAGGGCCACCTCTGAGCTGCTACCAGGTACCAGCACACCTGCACCTGGGAGGGCTGGGCCTGGCTTCGGCCCCAGGGAAATAATGACACAGAGCCTGCAGTCCATCCTCAGGGGCACAATGTCATTCCTCCGGGACAGAAGGGAGACGGCGCCCGAGGGCAGGGGCTTGCCCGGGACACAGCGCGTGAGCGGCACAGAGGCCCTTCCCGACCCTGTGGACGGCGGGCAGACCCCCTTTGGAGGGACCAAGAGGCCAAGGCCAGGAATAAGTGTCCTTCAGTCCAAAGCGGGCTTCGGGGCCCCGAATCTGGGGTCCTGGCCCCACACGCCGGCGGCCTAGGCAGGTGCCCCTGCATCCCCAGCGAGCGCCCTAGGAGCTCCCGCAGGCCTGGCAGGGCCTGTTCCCAGGTGGCGCCCGCTGGGTGGCACTCGGAGCTGCCACCGCTGCTGCTGTGGTCACGGCTCAGGTCGGCGGGCCCACAGCCCTGCGGGTGCGGGTGCGGGGTGCGGGTGCGGGTGCGGGTGCGGGTGCGGGTGCGCGTGCGGGTGCGGGGTGCGGGTGCGGGTGCGGGTGCGGGGCCGCGCCCGCTGCAGCCCCGCGCCGCTCAGGGCCGCCCGCCCATCGGGGCCGCCGAGGGGCTCTGGCTGCAGCCCAGGGCGGGCGGCGGCCTTCGGGCCCCTCGGCCGTGCGTGGGGAGGGCTGCACGCGGACCGCGGCGCCCAGGCTCTGAGCGCCCCGCGCAGGGGAGCCGGGGGTCAGGCCGCTGCGACCCGCTGCGGGAGGCGAACCGGGGGCGCGGGGGGTGGGGGGCTCCGGCCCGAGACAGCGCGGACCGGGGCTTCCGGGGCGAGCAGCGTTCGGGCACGGCGAGCAGGGCGCCCGTGGCCTGCGCGGGGCTGCGCCCGTGCGTGCGTGGAGTGGGCGCTCAGGCCGGGCGTCAGGCTTCCCTGTGCGCGCCCCGCGGGACTCCGGGAGCCTTCGGAAACGCTGCAGCGCCACCTGCCGGCCGCGCTCGGGCCGCGTCGCGGGCGCGCGGCTGGGCGCCAGGCCCCGCGGCCCCGCCCACCAGGCCCGATGCCCCGCCCACCAGGCCCGAGGCCCCGCCCACCAGGCACGAGCCCCGCCCTCCGGGCCCCGCCCCACCAGACCCGAGGCCCCGCCCTCCAGGCCCCGCGACCCCACCCCACCAGGCCAGAGGCCCGCCCACCAGACCCGAGGCCCCGCCTGCCAGACCCGAGGCCCCGCCCTCCAGGCCCCGCGGCCCCGCCCCACCAGCCGCGAGCCCCGCCCACCAGACCGAGACCCCGCCCTCCAGGCCCAGCCCCACCACACCAGAGGCCCCGCCCTCCAGGCCCCGCGGCCCCACCCCACCAGGCCCGAGGCCCCGCCTCACGGCCCCCGAGGCCCCGCCCCACCAAGCCCCGAGGCCCCGCCCCACGGCGCCCCGCCTTGCTCCGTGGGGGCGCGGTCCTAGGCAAGCCTGGGGACACTGATCCAACAGTGCCTCCAAGAAGTAAGTGGGCAGCTGTCGGTCAGCTTTAGGAACCCCCGCTAAAAAGCGAACTGAACACGTACCCAGAGTACAAGAAGCACACTGTGTCACATAACCCTGCCCTTAAATGGCCCCATTTTACAGGTAAGGAAACTGAGGCAGAGAGGCCACCAGCCCAAGGTCCCACAGGTGTGGCAGAGCGGGCCTGGAGCCCAGCAGCCTAGGCGCAGAGGGTGTACTCAACACCCACCTGCAACCCCTAGTAAATTGAGATGTATTTAACGATAAATTATGAATTCTTATTTACAAGTATAAACCCATGTAACCCTCGCACAGTTTTGCAATAGGTGTGCTGACACCCATCTCACAAGTGAGGCACAGAGACCTGCTTGTATCTAGAAGTGACTGGGGCAGGACTCACGCCCACATTCCGAGCTGTCACCAGCCCTCACATGTGGGAATTTGGGGCCAAGGGCAAGGCTGTCATTTCAGAGCAAAGTCAGCAGAAGTCAGGAGTGGGGTGCAGGGGGTCACCTCCTGGTCAGGACTGCAAAGCAGGGGCCCCCTCCAGCTGCAACCTCACTGAGTAGCACTCAGCAGGTCCTTGACCCCCACCGAGCCTCAGTTTTCCCAGCTGTACAAGGGGCAGAGCTAGAACAGACATTTTCTCAGGTTCTGACCTCACCCCTCCAGACAGTGCAGGATTCCAGGAATCCACGAAGGGCTAAACTGGTCCTTGGGGAACTGGGGGTTCAGGTGGTCTGTTGATGCACCCAGCCCCCTGTGGGGTCCCTCCTGGGTCCCCTATCACTGATTGGAACTGAAGCGCCTCAGTCTAGCGCTGTCTCCACATCTCCCGCCACAACCCATGCCCCACCCCCACCCCATGGGGGGCATCTTGGAGGGTAAGGGGCAGCCAGTGGCAGATGGTCTCTGCCCAGTGCCAGCCCAGCTAGAGCCTCCTTGTTGAGAGCCTCTGCCAACCACATGGCAAGCCCTGCACTCAGGTGCACCCGGGGGTGGGGGAGGCCATGCTGGGGGGAATGTGAGGGCCGTCCAGGCTGTAACCATTTGCCTGATCCCCACCCACCCACCCCCACACACACACACAAAGGTGTGCCCAGGCTCACACCTGTCCACCTTTCCACCACAAGTGTGTCTGCTAGGTTGAACTAAGTCATGTGCCTGTTTTTAAATATTCAGATGCTGGGCAGTCTAACCCAACAATGTCCACTGCAGTTGTTGGATGGGCGGATGGATAGATGGGGAGTTGGGGAGGGGTGGACAGACAGATGGATTGTGAATGGGTGGTAGTTGGATGATGCATGGATGGTGGATGGATGGGCGGATGGTGGGAGAGAAGGGGAGGGAAGGATTGGGACAAATGGATGGATGGTGGGTGAGTGAATGATAGATGGTAGAGGGATGGAGGGATGGTTGGATAAGGATGGGTGGATGGATGGAAGGATGGAGGGATGAATGGATGGGTGAATGGAGATGGGTGGATGGGTGGACAGTGAACAGATAGATGGAGGAGTAGAGAAACTGAAGCTAAGAGAGACTAAGTACAGCTCACACCCCCACTGCTTCATAGTGGTGGTGGGTTACTCTAAGGCCTATTATGAGCCCCATTTTATAGATGGGAAAACAGGTGGGAGATAGGAAGTGACTCGTACAGGGTCACACAGCAGATCTCAGTGAAGCCCAGGACCCATCCTCATGGAGGCATCTACCTGGTAATGCAGGTGGTGTGAGCACAGGATAGCCACGAGGACCCTCAGAGACCCCAGCTGGGGCACCGGCCCCTGCACCACCTGCAGCCCTCCTCCCCCGGGCCGGCACGTCAGGCTCCGTGGCCTGAGGGCCACCTGCCCCGGCTGCAGAGCTCCCCTCACACCCTGGGCTGGACATGAGGGGCTGAGGAGCGGGGCAGAGCAGGATGAGGCCCAGGGATTCTCACCAAGGCAACTAAAGGCATTGTTACACAGGAGTTTGTAATCAGACGCTCCCCGTCAGACGCCCCAGCCTGGTGCCTGATGAAGTAGTGACGAGGACGCCAGACTCCAGGTGTGTGTCATCACCCCTGAGTGCTGAGCGGTGGCAGGTGCCTTCATGTGGGGGACACGTCTGGGGAGCCAGGGTGCAGGCCCAGCAGACCCAGCTCTCAGGGCCCTCGGCCCCTCCCGCAGTGCTGTCAGTAGCCCCTCACCTCCCCAAGACCCAGGCCAGAAACAGGAGGTCCTCCCGTCTACCCTCCCACCTCCCCCATCTCCAGCTGCTTCAGACTCAAACTCTGGGCGTCCCAAGCCCCGCCCCCTCTGCCTCTCCCCTCCCGGGCCTTCAGCCCCTCCCCCGCCCCTCCCATGGGTCCCTCCCCACCTTACCGCGCCCACTGGCCTCCCCAGGTGGCCAGACTCATGATCTCAAAACCCAGATGTGGTGATGTGAACCTTCCTCCCAAGCCCAGAACCCCAATCTAACAACAAGAAAAACCTCAGACAGAGCCGGCCAGGTGGCTCAGTTGGTTAGAGGGTGAGCTCTGAGCAGCAGGGTCGCCAGTTCGATTCCCACATGGGCCAGTGAGCTGTGCCCAAGCTGAGCTGCCAATGAGCAGCCGGATGGCTCAGCTGGTGAGAGTGCATGCTCTTTACAACACGGTTGCCACCCCCACCCCCACCTTCCACCCCACCCCCTGCTGCAACTAGATTGAAAGCAGCCAGTCAACTTGGAGCTGAGCTGCGCCCTCCACAACTAAGATTGAAGGACAACAACTTGACTTGGAGCTGATGGCCCTGGAAAAATACAATGTTCCCCTCCCCAATGCCCCAACACTGTTCCCTCCCCCAATTCCCAAATAAAATGTTTTAGGAAAGAAAGGAAAGAGAGAGAGAGAGAGAGAGAGAGAGAGAGAGAGAGAGAGAGAGAGAGAGAGAGAGAGAGAGAAAAGAAAAGAAAGAAGAAAAAGAAAAATCAAAGGGCATTTGGCAAAATACCTGCCCAGTACTGCTCAAGGTCATCCGGGCAAGGGAGGCCACAGACCAGAAGAGCCCGAGGAGACCTGATGAGGAAGTGTCACGTGGGCTCCTGGGTGGGATCCCAGAACAGAAAAGGGCATTGGGGAAACTGAGGAATGTGGACAAAGCGTGGAGTTCAGTGCAGGAACGTGCGGGTGTCGTGGCTGTGGCATAGGTCCGCTCCAAGGAAGCTGTGTGCAGGTCGCATAGGACCCCCGTGCTGTCTGTGACTTTCTGTAAATCTAAAACAAAACGTTCGTTTTAAAAACAGAGAGAGCGCATACAAGAAATCTGATTAAAATATTTCAAAATGTTCACATCTGTTCAGTCTGGTCGTGGGTAACTGGGTGTCTGTTATCCTGTTTTCTGTACTTTCCTGTGTGTTTGAAACGCTTCATAATTAAACATTTAAGAAAAAAACAAACCCAGACTAACTGTCACCCTAGCCTGACACCCTGCAAAGGCGCCCAGGAGCCCTCATGTCAAGTCCAAGATCTTAACCAGGCCCACAAGATGCACAAGGAGACTCCCGCCCTCTGACGTCACACGGCTGGGAACATTTCCCGGCCACCCTGTTCTGGTGCCTGAACCAGGCTCCCAGCCCGCCACTTTTGCAGGTCTGGCATTGGGAGAGAGGGGCCTCCATTGGTTTGCCCCACTGGTCATCACCTGTTTTGGTTTATAAGCCCTCCTAACCCCCAGGCCAGGATCCCAGGCCACCTGTGAGACAGGCCTCGTTCTCCCACTTCACAGATGGGAAAACTGAGGCTGCCCGGGAAGTAGGGAGGATCTCAGCCACACTGCCCTCCAAGCCCCGGTTTCCCACCAGCAAAATAGTATAGAGACCAAGAATCGAGCCTCCGGGCCCAGGCTGGACAAAGGAACGGCCGGCCCTTGAGTTCTGGGCCCTGTTACCTTTCCTCCCTCGTGTCCCCCTCCTGCCTCGTCCTGTTGGGCCTCGGTGGCCTCTTGCCTGTCGCCTCAGCAGGCCGACCTGTCACAGGGCCTGAGCACTGGCCAGCCCTGTGCGCATGCTCCGTCCTCAGAGAGCCAGGCACTTCCTGACCTGAACCACAGCTCTGAGCTGACCCTGCTCGGCTGGCTGCTCCTGGGAGGGCCCACAGCAGGGCTCCCTCCATCAGGGAAATCGAGGCCCAGGGAGCAGGGGCCTCTCGGGGGGGCCAGGGACAACTCAGCTGTCATTTCCTCTCGGTTTGTCTTGTAAGGCACACAATGGGGCACCCGTGGTCTCCCACCGACGGCGGGGCTGCTAGGGGCTGAGACTGGCCGGGCTGGCGGACCCTGCCTGCCAACTGTACCATCTCTGAAGGTCCCTCTGGTTTGGTGAATGTCCCCCAACCTGCCATGGGACTGGCAGGGAAATGGGGTAGGCAAGGGGGTGACAGCAGGGCAGCCAACAGCCTTCAGAGTGTACACAGCCCAGCCCCCACTGTACCAAAGGGAAACTGAGGCCCAGGGGCCATGAGGTCCAGCTCAGACCCTTCAGGAAGTCGGGACAAGCTGCTGGGACTAGCTCCTGGGTCTCCGGCCCCCGGCCAGGCACAGGTAAGTAGGCAGGTATGTGGCTCACCTGGTGGGCAGGTGTCCCAGGGCTCAGTAGAATGTTCTGGTGGGAGAACTTGGCTGAAGTGCCTGCCAGTCACAGCCGAAGGCCCAGTGAGGGCGGCTGGGCCAGCAACTGGCCCCAAGAAAGGGACCAGGCACGGAGCGGCCCGGCCTCACCCAGGACGCTCCAGCGCGCCTGGGTCCCTCCATCTTCTTGTCCTGTCCCGCAGCCTCAGTGACGAAAAGAAACCTGGGCCAGGGGCCACGGCCCCCCCTGGCCTCATCCCGCCCAACCCCCCAAGGAACAATTTACCTTTCAGAGCCAGTCCAAGATATTAATTAAGATAAATCTACCTCAATTTTGAGATTCTCTTATCATGTAATTTATCAAAATTATGTTAATTATTTCTGTAGGGCAGCAAAATTATTACCTCTTTTGTGTCTGATTTGTATTAATATTCATAATTTAATAATTCAGCATCCTGGCCATCTGGTCAGGGAGCAGGCTCCCTTCCCGCCCTCAGTCCCAGCCGAAGCGTCCCCACCGCCCTGCCAGGTGTCCCCGGGGCCTGGGGCCGGTCCCCACGCCGTCCCGCCGTCGGGCCTGGGGGAGGCTGCCCCTGCCAGGCCCCCACCCTGCGGCCCCAGGCGGCTGGGCATCCGCAGGCCAGCGCCCAGGCCCATCACATGCTCGCCACCCCCGCTTGGCAGGTGAGCCAAGCTGAATTGACATTTTCCACACTTTGTGAGTTTTACACTGTAATTTGACATAATTAATGCCTACATTACTGCTGATAATTTAGCTAGTTAATTAAACTCGGAGGAGATAATTAAGGAAAGGCTACTGCTTGGATTGCTAATTGTTTTTGTCATTATTTCAGGGGGCCGACAGCTGCCGGCTGAGTCATCCTGTTTTGTCAGCTGACGGGTCATGTGACATGGGGTCCCTGGGGGCCCCCCACTTCCAGGGGAGGGAGGCACGCAGCCGGCTACCTGGCTGCTGCCTGGACCCCGCCAAGCTCAGCTCGCTGGTCCAGCACCCGTCCTCCCCCCACTCCCCTCAGCGGTGACAGTCTCCCCACCACTGTGGCCTCTGGGGCCCTCTGAGCCCCTGCCCCAGAGCTCTGGCCTGGGGTCACATAAAGTTCAGCCTAAACAAGCTGCAGGAGGAAGGGACCCCCAGCCCCACATCCAAGCCCAAGGGGGAAGAGACCCCTGGCAACGCCCAGCCTCCTGCAGTGGTCAGATATGAGGGAGGACTTCCTGGGCCTGCCGTAAGCTGGAACAGATTATCCCACACAGCGAAAAATGACAAGGAGAACGTGGGAGCGGAGGGAGGGAGCAGGCGCGGGGGGCTGCGCCCCTCAAGGTCTGATGTCCGCGGAGCAGGGGCTGCTTTAGATGAGCTCTCTGAGCTGTGCCCCCATTACCAGCCCCCCCAAGGCCCCATGCTGTCCCCCCCGCCACCGAGTGGCAGGTACACCTGAGACCAGGGGAGGGGCCCGCAGCTGAGCCCGTCACACACCTTACCCAGTAAAGGGGCTGCCCTGTGGCCTGCACTCCCTGCCCCCAGCCATCAGCCTGCTGGGGACGGCACCTTCTGCACACAGTAGAGCAGGGGGCACATCCTTGGACTAGTGTCCCCATTGTCCTGATGCGGAAATCAGGGCCCTGCTCAAGGCCACCCAACAGACCTGAAGCAGGCCCAGCAGGAGGGCCAGGGGCCACTGTCCTCACAGGGGATGGGCATATGGCCATGGGGCCAGTGTCAGCCCATGCCTCCAGGGAGCTCAGAGCCTGGCACAGAAGGGTGAGTGAGGGCAAAGGGCTGCACCAGGCTCGGCCGGCTGGCGGAACGCCAGGTCGAAGAAGTTCCAACAATCCTGGTTCATTACCCTCAGGACAAGAAGTCTACATGCAAGAAGGATCGAGACTGACTATTCAGGGCTCAGTGACATCAACAGGACCTCAGCCAAAACCCAGGAGCCTGCCCTGTTTCTGCCCTCCAGCGTCTGCTCGGCGGCCATATCTTCCCTCATGGCCCCAAGCAGGCTGCTGTGGCACCGTGAGTCCCAAGTCCCACCGTGGCTCCCAGCAAAATGGGGGTGATGTCTTTCACATAATCTTAGTATTGTCTTAATGGGAGGTTTTCAGGGAGGCCTAGAAACTCAAGGTTTGCTCCTGCTAACCCTCCTACTTCCTTTTCATTCCTGGCAAGGGCTTTAGCGTCAATCGTAAAAAGCAGTTTCACACCGTGGCAGGGCCCCACTTGTGGAATGCTTCCTCAGTGGACATGCCTGGCTTTAGACAGGCGTGCTCTCAGCAAACCCTAATTTCCTTCCGCTAGCTTTCACATCAGCTGCCTTTAGCCCCACTCTTCTCTTGTCAAGTCTTACTAAAAGCCATAGGAACTAGTCAATTAATGCTGATATTCTGAATATTTTCATGCTATCTTCCCGGCCTTATTGAATACGTGGCCTTACATCCAAGGTCCCTGGATAACAGCTGGATCTAATTTTATGTGCGTCCATCACAATGACCAGCTTCCCAACTTCGAGGGAAGTTCACTGCCCAGCGCCCTGAGACCCTCATGCAATTCCACATGTGAGGTTCTGTTAATTGTCACACCCCCACTCCTGGACACGTTCATTTACGAACATCAGAAAACCTGCGTAAGAGTGTGAACAAAAGGGGACTGCTACTGCATATGCAGTGGGCCGAGTGTCCGCCAAACCTCATGTCCACCTAGAACCTTACGATGTGACCGTATTTGGCATTGGGTCTTTGCAGATGGCCAAACTGAGATGAGATCATTAGGGCACATCCTTGCCCGATATGATTGTGTCCTTATCAAAAGGGGGCATTTGGACACAGACACTCACAGGGAGACGCCATGTGAAGACGGAGGCAGAGGTTGGAGCGATGCGGCCACAGACCAGGGGCGCCCAGGATGGCAGGAGCCACTAGAAGCTGGAGGAGGCAGGCAGGACCCCCCAAAGAGCTGTTAGGGAGAGTGCGGCCCTGATCCCACCTTTACCTGGGACTGGCCACATTGCCGACAGCCACGCGTGGGCAGCACCTCCTGTGCTGGGCAGCCAAGCAGTCCAGGATGCTGTCCCATTACACATCGTCACCTGGCAGGACGGAGCCCTGTCCTACCTCAAAGTGGCAGCAGAAAATCTTCTGTTTCCAGGCTGTTCAGCAGACCCATGCCTGTCCTCAAGGCCAACTGGCCACCTGCTGTTTAGCCCAGTGGGCTGCCCTCTGTCCCTGCGCCCTGGCTGGCCGCTGGGCTTGTCTGTCACCCTCACCGTGCGGCCAGTTCCTGACTTTTCCCTCCGTTGTAAACACTGACTGACAGCATCAAAGCACAGTCGCTAGGATATTCCCTGTCCCTCGAGGGCCTGGGACGCTGCCCCCAGCCACCCCATGTGCAAGGAAGGGCGGCAAGTCCATCACTCGGGCACCATCCCCAGCACCTGCACCTCCACACAGGGTACAATCACCCCTTTCCAGAAAGTTCTCCCTTGTACATGAGAATAGAAATGGGCCGTATGGAAACATAATGGTGTTAAAACCACTGATTAAGTTTTACACAAACGTGGGAGAGCAAACGAAAGGTTTTAGCTTTCTAATTTAAGAAAAGGGGAATGTGATATAATTTCAATTTGTGATGAGATGAGATGTTCCCGATATTGTGGTTTCAATTGGATTACATCCGAACACACTTTGTAAAGTGTCAGCTGCTGCAGACTAAGGTGCATGATACTTTTTATTAACAGTGTAACAGGCTGTGCTCACTCCATCATCTTCCTCCGCACTTCCGGCCCTGGGGGGCCTGGTCAGTGTGCAGTCTGGAACTCCCACCTGGGACCAGAGGGCCTGGGAGAGAGAACTAGATGGACAGGTAACAGACGGGCTCGTAGGACCTGCCACAGCTACCTGGGTAAGGCCTCTCCTGGAGGAGAGCAGGGGGTCCCCGGGAGGCAGGGCAGGAGACCCCAGGAATCAGAGCTCCACACTGATGGGGTGAGTGGGAGCCACAGCAGGCTCCGGGGGAGGGAGGCTCCAGGCTGCTGAAGGGCCGGGTCCGCAGCACACACCCGGCAGGACGAGGGGCCCGGCCGCACCCCTCCTCACAGGGGTGGGGCGGGCTGGGCTGAGGAGACACAGTCCGCCGCCCACAGCGTGCTGCAGATACCCAGGACCCCTGAATGCCCTGACCACACAGCTCAGAAGCCCCTTCAGGGTCTGCATGCGCCCCAAACACGGGTGTGCACCCCTACAGGCCGTCTGCTGGGTGAGCGGACCCAGCCCAGGCCCCTGGGCGCCCTCAGCAGCCCCGCCATGGAGGGGAGGGCCAGCCCTGGGGGTCAGTGGGTGACCCAGCAGGGCGTGGGTAGGTGGGAGGGAGCTAGGTGGGACCCTGGGGGAACTGCAGAGACCTGGGTAGCCCTTTCTTACTGCGGAAATCCTGTAGATGCTGCGGTGCGGGGACGCAAGGCCACACAGAGATTCTGTTTGTGGGTGGCTGTAGCAGGGTCCCTCCCCTGGGAAGCCCCAAAATGGAGCAGGGGCAGCAGAGCCCCCCAGTGGAGGGCCCCCGGCTAGGGGAGTCCAGGCTGTACTGCCTGCATCCTCCCAGATGGGGCCAAGGATGTGGAAACCCAGGACCTGCCACTCCTGACAAGGAACCCTGGGCACTCCTTCGTGACTCAGTTTCCCCTCTTGTCAAAGGGACAGAAGACTGCCTATGACTCCCCAGTTTCCGTGAAGGGCCTGCTTCCCAGGTGGCAGCGCCTCCCCCTCCACCCCAGTGTGCCCCCTCCTGTTGCACAAACCCACTCCCCCCGCCCAGCTCCACTGGAACGTCTACAAAGCCGGGCCCTGGTCCAAGGGCCCCTCTGCCCGGAATGCTCTCCAGTTCAGGCCCCAGATGCACGGGGCTGCGGGATTCAAGGACGCGTGTGGATGGGGGCGTGAGGCGTGCTGTCCAGGGCAAGCCTAACGTGCCCCTCCCACCAAGACATGCTCTCCCCCCACCCCCAAGTCCACTGATGAGAACGTTGCTTTTTCTGGGGAAAGCCCTGGCTCGTACTGAGCGCCTGCTGTGTGCACAGGTGAGGGCACAGCCCAGGAAACCGCCCAGCAAACGTGGGCCTGTGTCCAGCCAGGCCTCATGCTCAACCCCTGCAGCCTCTGGAAACTGCTGAGCCTGTCTCTCGTCCCGGGTGTGGGCCCCCTGGGCCTCCTTGCATGTTGTCAAGGATCCCCAGGATGGGTGGGACCTGGGCAGACTCTCCTGGGGGTTGGGGGTGGGGCAGTGGTGAAGCCAGGCCCCGCCTGTACCCCAGGGGCCAGCCCAGTGGTCCCTGTGCCCTCCTGCTGTCTCTGGGCTGAATGAGTGTCGCAGGCCTTAGTAACCTCCATGACCCAGTCCTGCCGACAGTGTTGTGTGGGGCCTCCACGTGCTGGGCCTGGTGGACAGCAAGGACAGCTTGCCAGGGGCTCAGAGCTTGGGGGACCTGACCACTAGCAGGGGTTACCTTTACTGAGTGGCAACCTGTGCCCACCTGCACCCCCAGGCATCCTCTGGGACACTCCCTCACCCTGCAGGATGCCTGACATATGTGTCCCCAGGAGCAGGACTAGCCCCACTTGCCCACGGCTGTAACGCGCTGGACAACATACCCTCTGTGGAACCCTTCCCTGCCCCTCTCACAGACCCCGTATGTACCCCAGTCCCCCTGGGAGGTGGATCCCAGGCCACACCTGATGACTGTGTGACTTCAGGGCAGTCACATAGCCTCTCTGAACCTCAGTTTCCTTATCAGTGAAATGAAGCCACTCTGGGCCCTCCAGGCCGCCCCATTCCAGATGGGTGGCCCTCTGCCTCCGCTTTATGGTAAAGAGGCCACACTGCGTGAGTCCCCCAAGGGGCACTGCCTGGCATACAGTGTGGGGCCAGGTCTCAGCTAGAGGGTCAGGCAGGCCCAGTTAAGGCGGCCTTCTAGGCCTCATCCTAACATGCAGGTCTCCCTCCGGGGCCTCTGCCCAGACCGCCCATGGCACACAGTGCCCAAGGAACGAACTCCAGCTGCTCCGCGGCTGGGCCCGCCATGGCCCAGGCCTGCTGAGGCCCAGAGCAGCCGATCTCCGTGACCCACCCTCAGGCTGCTCCAGTGGGGCCTCGCGGTGAACACAGGGCAAGCAGGCGGTCCCTTCACCGTCACTGTTAATGCAGACAAACCCATGTGACCCTGTCCATCCCCATTGCCCACACGCAGCCAGTCCACTAGCCACCAAAGGCTCAGAGAAGACAGTGGCCTAGTCCAAGTCCACCCAGCTGAGCAGCAGAGCTGTCACCGAATCCGCCTCTGCACCAGGCAGCTGCTCTCCCTGCCCCATGTCACAGCCCAACCTCAAGTCCCAGGAATCCCCGGCTGAGACCCTCTAACACCCATGAAGGCAGCAGGATGCAGTGAGAGCTCTGTGGAACCCCACTGCACTCAGCCGGGGCCTCCCAGCTCTGTTCCCGCTGGGACCCACAGGGTCTTGACTCCACCTGCCACCAGGTGGGGAGTGTTGGTGCTTTGCCACTGCTGAGGGCCCCAGGACCTCCATCACGGGCTCCCACAGGGCTGGACACCACCCAGGAAGACAGCCACAACGCCCCCTCACACGAGTAGGGGGCTGAGCCCCAAGGGGAAGCCACTCTCCTGGGGAACCCAGAATGGGGCAGTGAGGTCTCAGGTCTGAGCCGCAAGGGAACTCTGCCACCCAGAGTCCCTCTGCCAGGAGTCAGGAAGGCGGGCCCTGTTCCTCTGCTGGACCCCAGGAACTCTGCCATCAGGGCCCAGCACTCAGATTCCTCCATCCCAGGACCAAGGTCGCAGAGGCCCATGTGGGGCTGCCGGGCGCAGCCTGCACAGCCCCCGCCCATCCTCAGCCCCCGGGAGGCTCACGTCCAGCCCACCCCATAGCCAGGCCGGGAAGCGCTCACGTCCGAGGGCCCAGGCCAGGCCCAGGGGCGCGGGCAGGTCCAGGGCGCTGCAGACTTGGCGCTTGGTCCACACCGCCCAGGAGCATGTGGGCGAATGGGAAACGGAGCCCAGGCCACATGGTCAGTCTCTTTATTGAAGCTGCTGGGACCCCACGGAGACACTGGTGCAGGCCACACAACCCCAGCCCCCCGGGCCCACCACGCCGGCCCACAGGACACGGAGACACTGGCGCAGGCCACACAACCCCAGCCCCCCGGGCCCACCACGCCGGCCCACAGGACACGGAGACACTGGTGCAGGCCACACAACCCCAGCCCCCCCGGGCCCACCACGCCGGCCCACAGGAGAGGGCCCTGCAGCCCGGCCGGCGTCTCACTCGGGGGTCCTGTTTCTGCTCTTCAGGGACCAGAAGCGGGACCTGGGCTTCTTCCTCTGGAGGCCTGGGGGGAGCGCACGGAGGGAGCTCGCCCACCTCTCGGCCACCGCCCCCACGTCCTTGCTTCCAACCCGCCGGAGCCCCCCGGGCCCCAGAGCCTGTAGGAAGCCAGGCCCCAGCAGAAGCCCTGACCCCGTGTCCTCCCCTAGGGGGGCCAACCGGACGCCTGTCTTTGGAGTGTCCACCGGGTCTGGGCGCCCGGGCCGCGCAAGGCCCTGCCAAATGTGCCCCGCACCTGCTTCTCAGGGCCGTCCAGTGAGGAACGTCCGCCCTCGGGGTGACCCTGCCTGTCCTCCCCCAGGTGCCCAGCCCTCCCAGGCCCACCGGCCTGCCCCCGACTCACTCAGCTTCTGAATCACGCTCTGCAGCACCTCATCCTCCTCCTGTTCTCTGAAACAGGAACGGGGGCCGTGAGTTAGGGGCACGGGTCCCTCTCTGTCAGCCTCACACCTGAGCCCTTAGCCCATCTGACACCAGGGTCACCTGCCTTCTCACCTGAGAACAAGCCACACCTTGGCACCACCCTCTTGCTCCCTGGGCCCAGACCCTCATCAGTGACATGGGGGCAGAAGGGCCCTGGAACAACCTGTGACAGTGACATGGGGACAGGAGAGAACAGGGACGATCTGGACAGTGACATGGGGACAGGAGGTCCCCGGAGCATCCTGGGCCAAGGGTCTTTCAAGCTCGAAGTGGCACATTTGAGTCGTGCCCTTGGCCACTGGCTCTGCATAGCCCCACGCTGCGGGGTGGTCACAAAGCTGGTGGCCCAGGGCAGCACCAGGACACACTTGTGGTTACGTGTGTTTAAAATGCAAATACAATGTAAAATTCTGTCCCTCTGTCCATTGCACAAGCCCCCGTGGAAGTGCTCGATGGCCACGCGCGCCCCGTG
The DNA here is from genome assembly GCA_033961575.1 of Aselliscus stoliczkanus. Classification (NCBI taxonomy): domain Eukaryota; kingdom Metazoa; phylum Chordata; class Mammalia; order Chiroptera; family Hipposideridae; genus Aselliscus; species Aselliscus stoliczkanus. The sequence goes on from CM066733.1 coordinate 889,347, forward strand.
GCTGCCCCGTGAACAGCACGGTTACAGAGCGTTCCGTCCCTGGGGGAAGTGTCAGGGGCGGTGCTGACCCCGGGGGTCAGGCCCACGGGAGGCCAGGGGCTTGGTGCCGGAGGACCTCTAGGACAGGCCTGCCCGCGGGCCCACCTGTGAAATGCATGTGCATCAGGCCAGGGGTCCTGAGCGTGAGGTGACCAGGCCTGGCCTGGCTGGGAGGGGCCTGGGTCCCCCTCACCTGAGCCGGTCCTCGTCCAGGAAGTCGACGATGTCGCTGCGGTCGTTCACTGTGCTCACGTACTGGGCCAGCAGCTGCTGCTCCTGCTGCCGGTCCTGGGCTGACTTCAGGCTCTCTGCAGGGACAGCCTGCCATCAGCTGAAGCCCCTGCTGTCCCACCCTGCTCAGGACGCAGCAGGCTCTTCTACTGGAGGAGGGGGTAGGGTCTTGGGGGTACCTGGGCAGAGTGTGTGGCCTGTGGTGGGCTCTTGGCAAAGCAGATGAATGAACGAACAAACGAACGAACGAACAACCATATCAGAGCCTGAGTGTTGCTGGCCCTCTCTGGGTCACCTCGCCTATCTATCCTCACAGATCTGCCCATTGTAGAGATGCGGGAACCGAGGCTCAGGGCAGAGGGGGGACTGCCAGGATGGAGGTCCCTGGCCCCCACCCACAACAACACACTTGGCAGCACCTTGCAGGCATTAACTCTTAATCCTCACAATAGCTGGAGAATCTGGGAGCTAGTGATGTCTCCACTCTGGCACAGAGAGGGTGAGTGACTTGGCCAAGGATGCACAGCCAGGAAGTGGAGGAGCTGAGATTTGACTGGGCCTACAGAGAAGTGCGCCCTAAACAGAACCCGTCGGCTTCTCCCATGGGTGACCAACCCAGGCAGCCAGCAGGAAGGCGCCCCGGAAAGCCCACACCGTGCCCACCCCCTGCTCTAAGGCCCCCCTCCCCCAGCAGGGGGGCAGGACGCACCGGGCTTGGCCATCAGCCGGCGCAGCTCCCCCTCGAGGCCCAGCTGCTGCTCCTCCAGGTGCTGGTCTCGGACCCTGCCAAGGGGACCCAGGTAGGAGACACAGGCGTGAGGCCGGCCGGCCTGGCTGTGCGCAGCCCGCACCGAGGCGGCGGCCCCCAGGAGGGCCCGGCTGGCCTCTCACTTGTACATCAGCTCCGACTCCAGCCGCAGCAGCAGCTGCTTCTCGTGGATGAGCCGGAACCAGTCCACCATGAGCGCGTCCTCTGAGTGGTCTGCAGAGAGGAGCCAGGCTGGGGGCAGGCCGGGCAGAGGTCCGCACGGCGTCCCCAGGGCCGGGCCGGGGGCTCGCACGCCCTCGGTGCTGGGGGCTGGGACAGGGAGGGCGCAGCTCACCCCCCTCGGCCGCCCGCAGGCGCCTCTCCAGCTCCACGCCGCTGAGCTCCAGGGCCTCCAGCTGCCTCTGGATCTCTTCCTGGGACACACAGTCGGGGTGCAGCTGGGGGCGAAGGGGTGGCAAGGGGCAGTCAGGGTGCCGGGCACACCCCTGAGGCAGGGCTCCTCGCCCACTCCCGCCGCGGCCTACTCACCCTGACGGGGGAGGCCACCGCCGTCCCAGGTGGAGCAGGGGCACTGGCCGGGAGCCAGGGCCTCTCTGGGGGAAAGGGCAGGACACGTGTCCTGGGCCAGGGTCGCCAGGCCCAAGACGATCCAGACGTGTCCTGGGAGGGGGTCTGGCCTCCGACACTGGGCCCCCCACCCTGGACCCCCATGCTCCCTGCACCACCACCTGCTTTCCTGCCCCTACCTAAGTCTCTGGGCAGCCCCACAATGGTGCCCAAAGGGCAAGGACTCCCAGGCAGGCCCAGGCACCGTCCCATACCCACCCTGGCCCTGCCCTCCTCCAGGTCAGCAGCTCCATACCCCCGCCAGCACCCCAGCCCCCAAGCTGCCAGGAGCAAGCACCCCATGTCACCAGGCCTCTGTGAGCCCGGGGCCAGGGGGCGCCCGAGCTGTCCAGGCCCCTGTGGGGAAGGCCCGGGCCCTCCAGGCCTGCTGCCCCACCTCACACCTGCACAGCGCAGCCACCTCCAGGTGTGCGCCTGGGGGCTCCCCGCACCCCCCAGGGTGCCTTCCCTCCACTCTAGGCCTGATGAGCTCCTAGCCATCCTCCAAGTCCCCACTAGGCACCTTCTCCTCCTCAGGAGCCGCAACAGAAAGGGGGCAGCGTCTCGGGCTGACCTGGTTTGCCTTGAGGAGGGGGCTTGTCCTCCTCTGCCTTCCAGCTCCTGGCCGGGCCTTCCTGCCCCGAGGGCTTGGGCTGAAGCCAGTCACCAGAAATGTCCAGGCTGACGGGGACAGCCAGCTTCCTGCGGCCACATGGGGAGGGGGCGGGGGCGGGGGAGGCAGCTGCCCGCAGGCAGGGGACAGAGCCAGCGTCGGGTCAGCAGGCCGTGCCCTCCCCCGACTGCTTCCCTGAGCCGGAGACCCACAGGGCAGCACAGGCCTCGCCCTGACGGCCACGTCTACCCAGTGAGGGCGCAACCCTCCAGCCCATGGGCTGGTGACCTGCTCAAGGCCACACAGGAAGTGGGCGGGAGGCAGACTGGGTCCAGGGGCCACTGAGTGCTGGGAACAGACACGCTCCTCCACATGTGCACAGCACAGGCGCACTGGTGCACACCCGTGCACACACACATACACGGCCACTGCCCGCCAGGACAGCCAGCTCCTCTGGCGGGCCCTCCCTCCCCTCAGGAGGGTGGCGCCACAGGCCCCGGCCCCGCCCCGCGGCCCCAGCGGAGAGGACGCCTGGACCGTCCTTCCTGGCTCGTGTGGCCAGGCGAGCATCGGGCGCCCGGGTTCCCAGCCAACATTACCTGCGAGGCTGGGCCGGAGGCCAGGTGTCCTGTCAGGCTGCACAGGAGTCACGGTGACGCACGGGCCCCTGTCGGGGCTCCCGGGGGCCTTGAGGCGCACACGTCCCGCCCTCCGCGCCCCAGGGCCCTGTGGTTCCTTCAGCTCCGTGTCTCTGGGGGAAGGCAGGTCCGCTGAGGGCGGGTCAGGCGGCCAGCCGCGCAGCCATGGACAAGGACGGCGTGCCGTGCCCGCCTGGGACCCTCCTAGAACACGGCTGTGTGCTCACGTGGCACCCCCTCAGCAGGTGTGAGCACGTGCTCACGGCTTGTGCCCACGTGGCAGACGCCCACCCAGGCCAGGACCCGCAGTATGCACATGCAGCCCGCTGCACAAGCGGCCACTCGGCACAGCTGGCGCTGGAGCCCCGTGCCCAGTGACCAGGGTGAGGCCCCCAGCCTGCGGCGCGTCCGAGGGGGGCTGCAGTGCCACTCTCCCTCCTCGTCCTAACGAGCTGCCTGTGGAGCCGCCCCCCACCCACTGCCAAGCTGACCTGCCGGTCAGGCCCACCGAATGCGTTCTTGTCCCTCGGCCCAAGTCTGGTTCACCTGAGTGAGGATCCCAGGGCCCTGAAGGACCATCCCCAGCCGCCCAGCCTCCTGACTTTCTGTTATACGACGGGAATGTGGCCCTGTGTCACTCAGGCCCGTGTAAACTGTCCCCTCACTCAGGCTGGTGTGAGCTATCCCGTCACTCAGGTCTATGTGAACAGTCACCTGTCAATCATGCTGGTGTGAACCATCCCCTGTCACTCAGGCTGGTGTGAGCAGTCCCCTGTCGGACCCAAATGAACTGTCACCTGTCAATCATGCTGGTATGAGCCATCCCATCACTCAGGCAGCTTGAACTGGTTTCTGCTACTTCAGCTACAATGCACAGGCTGCGAGCATAACCCTGCTTGCAGTGTGTCACTCAGTTGATGTGTGTGTGTGCCTCCTTTCACCCACAAGCATTTGTTGAGCACCTACTGCGTGCTAGGCCCTCTGCAGCCCTAGGACACAGGCTCCTCCCCAGCACAAACCTACAGACACAGGTTCGGGTCCAGGAGTGTGAGCCCCCACACAGCCCCGCCTGCCCGCCCCTCACCTCTCAGCAGGGCTTTTCTTCTCCAAGGGCTTGAGGCGGCTCCTCCATCCTGCCGGCCCATCCTCCTGATCTTCCTGGGGGCCGACACTACGGCCTGGGTAGGGCCCAGGGAGAAGGGTCATATTGGGGGGCAGCCTACCAGGAAAGCCTGGACCTCAGCTGTCCCATCTTCCTACAGCTGTCCTCCCTCAGGTGCCCCACAGCCAGCCAGGGTCACAGGAAGGAGCGCTGGTGGGAGCAGGGCAGAGGACTTCCAGCTGGCCACCGGTGCTGTGTGTGCCTGGGAAATCACACCCCGTCTCTGGACCTCAACTTTCCCCGCTGCCAAACAAGCCCCGTGGACACTGACTGTCCATGCCTACACCTCATGCCCCTCACTCGTCCACATAAAGGGAGCTCCTACTCTTTGCAAATGGCGACCGCAGCTTCTGCCTGGAACCAGTACCTATCCCGCCGCCCCCCGTGGACGCCGCCGAGCTCTTTATGCCCGCCTGGGGTGACGCGAAGGCCATCGAGGTGGTGCCCACACTCAGGGGGGCCTGCGGTTCTGCCCTTGCGGGGGGGCTAAGGGCCTGGGGAGACGTCGACTGTGACAGCTTGGTAGATGGGCTTGCTTGCAGCCCTTCCATTCTGGGATGGCAGTTCGGAGCAGAGGAGGCTGGGAAGGGGCTGCGGGTGTGAGAGCAGACGTCAGGCATGGGTGGGTCCAGGGGCCCTCCCACCACGAACCCCAGGCAGAAGCCCCTTTGGCGGCTGCTTCCCAATGCCCACTGTCCTGTGGGAGGACAGACAGCCCCTCTGAGGGACTAGGGACAGGCCACAGGCATGCACCTCTGGCACTGGCATATGTTGGCATCTGACTTTACCCTCCTGTTTAACTCTGGTGTCGGCGGGGATCAAAACACACCATGCATACATGGTGTGGGTAAGGGCTCCTCCCTCCTCCGCCCACCTGCCTAGAGCCATGGTCCGGCCTGGGCCTGCCTAGCTCACCGTCCTGGCCCTGTGACCACCCTGGGCGCCTCCGTTGACCCAGTGAGGGTTGGGCATCTCTGAGCTGGGAATGCCGCCCCCAGATAGAGGCAGCATGAGGCAGTGGGCACAGCATTCTCAGCCAGCCTGGTGTGGAATCTCCTTACGCGCTAGGCGACTGCAGTGAGGTGAATAGGGTCCCCTAAACTTCATGTCCACCTGGCAGCTCAGAGTATGACCTTATTTGGAACTAGGCTTTGTAGGTATAACCAAGTTAGGAGAAGGCCGTCCTGGATTAGGGTGGGCCTAAATCCAATGAGAGTGTCCTTGTAAGAGACAGAAAAGCAGACACACGGACATCCAGAAGGGAGACGGCCATGTGACGACAGAGGCAGAGGCGGGGGATGTGGCCCTAAGCCCAGGGATGCCCGGGGCCAGCAGAAGCTCAAAAAGGCAGCAAGGGCCCTCCCCTAGCGCTTTAGGAAGGAACGTGGCCCTGCAGACACCGTGATCTCAGACTTCTGGCCCCAGAACCAAGAAGGGACAAATGTCTGTCTGTTTAGCCCCCTGGTCAGTCACTGGCGCTTGTCCTGGCAGCCCCAGACACTAACATGGAGACCGTCCGTCCCATCACGGCATCTGCTCACTGTCCAGTGTGGGCACTGAGACACGGGCAGGCGCAGCTCAGAGCCCTGCTTGGGACAGACAAGCTGACACTTGGACCACACCCAGCCTCCGCTGCCTCATCTGTTGAACAGGGGTCGTCAGTAGGACTGCGTGTATGCCTCATGGGGGCTCCGGGTGGCAGTGTCACCCTACCTGAGTCCCCCACCCAGAGGGTGCAGACAGTAGCTTTACACGGATAACCTTCCTGCTAACCACCAGGCACTCCAGCTCCCATCTCATTTGCCCCATTTTCCAGATGAGTAAACTGGAGGCTGGGGCGTGAAGTCCCACCATCACACAGCCAGATGGGGCCGAGCTTGGAACCCACCCCAGCCACCCCAACCCCTCAGGCCTCCTGGGGCCCAGGGGCTGCTGGGCAGGTGGGGGCCACACCCCCAGGCCCTCCTTCCTCACCCGCCAGGAGCCTGGGCGCCGGCCTCCACAAGCAGCGGAAGGGCCTTCCGGAGGCAGCTCAGCGCTTGCTCCCTGCTGCCGACCCCAGAAGGCGTCTGTGCCGGAGCTGGGGCCTGGCCAGCTACAGCAGTGGCGGGGGCGGCTCTGGGCGTCTGGAAGAACCTCTCCCGGGCCTGCTGTGTCCTGGAGGCCGATGGGGTCCAGGCCGGCATCTCTGCTGGGCCTGAAGACGCTGGGCTCAAACTGGGCTTGGTCTGGGGGGCTGACAGTCGGGGGGTTGCCCGGCCTTGTGATGTAGTCGGGCGAGGGTCCGGGGTACTCGGGGTCACAGCAGGATGGGGGCTGACTGCTGCCGTGTCTTGTGCCAGCGATGACCACCCTGTTGGGGAGTTGTTAGCCACACGCATGCCGGCTTTGCCACCAACGGGGCCTACCGCAGGCCTGGGCCCAGCTGGGCCCCCCGTGGGCACATGCGGGGAGGTGGTGGCCGGAGGGTCAGCTGCAGCAGGGATGAAGCCTTTGGCAGTTGACTTGCCCACCACGGGCTCCCGGGCAGTGGGCCTGGCCTCTGGGCCAGCTTCTCTCCGCCCACAAGCCTCCTGGGCTTTCTGTGGGGCGCTGGGAGGCTTGGAGTCCGTGGAGACGGCCCCTGGCTGTCTGGAGGCCAGGCCTGGCAGCCTAGGGCCTGCAGAGGCGGGTGTGCGATGGTGGCTGGAACAGATGAAGGTGCCGGGCTTGTCCGTGGCCCGGTAGGCGCCTGAGTGCAGCGTGTTGGAGCACTGCTTACACCTGGGGACAGAGGAAGCCGGGGCAGCTGTGGGCGTGTGCTCATTCCCTCACTCATGCTTTCCTGGGAGCACCCACTCAGGTATTCCTGTGTCCACTCCTGTGGTCATTCATTCACTCAACAAACACTGTTTCTCACGGTTGTTAACCAAGCCACAGACTCCACCCAGGACCTTACTAGGGGTGCAGAAACCCCAGAAAGTGCTTGCATCTGTCAGCTCACGCACACGCACGCACACACGTGCATGTGCACAGGCCCTACCTGAAGCAGCTCCGATGGTAAAGCTTCCCGTCAACCAGGTGTCGCTGCACGAGGTGCACGTGCCGGCCACAGACCCCACAGGTGCTGCTGACAGAGGCTGGGGAGCCGCCCACCGAGGCCTGGCCCTTGGGAGGGGTGCCAGCTGATGTTCCTGAGCTCTCACCACGGGCCCTGCCCCCCCTCCCGGAAGCTGCCCCATGAGTGTCGAGGAGACCCTATTCTACAACTGGGAGAACTGAGGCCAGCCACAGAGGGACAGCCAGGACTGATGCCAGGCCACTGGACGCCAAGTTCAGGGCCTCCAGCCTGGCCCAAGGGTATGGGGCTGGGGCCTGACTGCGGGGCCGGAGGTGGGGGTCCAGTCCTCACCCGAAGGTACAGAAATCTATCACAATTCCCAGTGTCCCGGAGCCTGGTGTAACAGTCCGGAGACAGCAGGGGGCACCCAAGCACAAGTCTCCGCCTCTGAGAAGCGGGGACACCCGGGCTCACAGTACAGGGCGGACCTAGCAGTAGACACACCCAGATTTCTCTCCCAGCCCACGGGACAGAGAGCAGCCAGAGGCGAGAAACCCACTGGGAGCCCAGAAAGATCTGGGTCCAAGGTTCGAGCTCCGCTCGGTCTGTGTGACCTCTGGGCCTCAGTTTACCCGTCTGCACAGTGAGGATCAGATCCTGACCACACGGGACTGAAAGAGCTCAGGACCCAGCCCGGTGGGCTCCTGATAAACGCGGCGGAGGCCGTGCCTGACCCAAGGGGCCTCTGCCCCGTCCCGGGCACTGTCGTGGGGGCTGCACTCAGTCCCTCCCTGCAGCCTGCTCAGTGAGAGCCAGCAGAAGACCCCAGACCCAGAGGGAGGGCGAGTCTGGGCACTTACAGCCGTCAGAGGGGGGCCCTCTGTGACCCCATCCTTCCGCCGGACGATGGGGTCTGTGCTGAGCGGAGGCGGCGGGCGCCCCGGGGCTGGGGTGGCCGAGGGCCTGGCCGGCTGCGGTGCGGCCTTCTTCCCGGACAGCTCCTCGGGGCTGGACGAAGGCCTCTTCACGCCAGCCATGCCCCCAACTGGCCGGAGACACACAGGGTCAGGGGGCCCGGCCCAGCCCAGCCCCCCACCCCGGCTCTGAAAGTGTCTGGGCCACCCCTGCCTGGGTCTCCCGGAGGTGCACGTGCCCACAGTGGGATTCCCAGCTGGAGCCTGGCCCCGCCCACTGCCTCCCCGCCCTCCCTCCCTCCCTCCCTCCGAGACCCAGATCTGGGGTCAGAGAAAAGGGACTTTTCTATTTCTCCACAAAGTGGGAACATAAAGGCAGGGCTGGCCCCGAGCCCGGAATGATTCCGGGGATTTCTAAGGCCCGATGAGGAATGTGGGGGGAGGGCGGGAAGTACAAAGCAGCTGGAGTAGCCACCGCCCCTGCCCACAGAGCCGGAGGCCTGCCTGCCTGGGCCAGCCTCGTTTCCACAGGACTGAATGTCAGGACCAAACTGGGGGGAGGTCGGGCATCTGGATAGGCTCTGGGAGTCCCCATGGGGTCTGCCAAGCCACTGGGCACAGAGCCCCAGGGACGCAGGCAGGGCAACCGAGGCCCGGGAGGGGAAGGTGGGCGGCAGCTGCAGGCCTCTGATGCGTGGACAGCGGGAGGGGGCCGCTGAGGCCGCTGCCAGCAGGGCGGTGGGGCAACCAGCTGCCAGCACCTTGCTCCTCACTCGCAGCAGAGCAGGGGCTCTGGCCCCCCGCGAGGATGCCGCAGCACTGGGCGCAGCACGGGCCTGCCTGCTGGGGGGGCGGGTGCCGGCCGCGTGGGAGTCCCGACTCACTCGGAGATCGTCCGTGGAAGTAGTTGTAGTACTGTGACACGTAGGTCAGCACACTCAGCCGGTCGGGCACCTTCAGAGCCACCATGTCCTCTGCGTCCAGCAGGGCTGGGATGCCGAGCTGCTCCTCCGCCACTTGGAAGGCCTGCGGGAGGGACGGTCAGCCGGGAGCAGGCCGGAAGACCCTCCCTCCTCCTGGCCAGACCACCAGCACCCCCGGCAGGGGGTAAGGGCCAGAGCAGGACCACCTCTTGGAGCCCAGAAAGGTCTGGATTCAAGGTTCCAGCTCGGCTCAGACTGTGCCCATCTGCACAGTGGGGGTCAGGTCCTGACCACACAGGACGGAAGGAGGTCGGGAATGGGTCCCGTGAGGCTCACCCTCGGTCGCCCCTGGCAGGAGCGCGGTGAACACCTGACAGGCCAGGGGGCTCTGCCTTCTGTGCCCGTTGGACACCGACCTTATTTTGCAGCAAGGACACTGAGGCTGGCTGGCATGGGGAGGGGTCTCGCAGCTGGTACGGCAGGGCAGCCTGACACCATGGTCAGAGCTGTGTGTTCAGGGCCCTGGCAGCCAGGGCTGAGCAGGTGGACCCGGGCAGGTGGTCCCTGGTACAGCCAGCCTCTGGCCCGTCCCAGGACTCACCCAGGGCCACCTCTGGACCCTGCTCTGCCTTGGGTGGGAAGGACGGTCCCCACCCCTTCCCTCGCCCACCGAGGAAAAGGGGACCTGATGGGCCTGGCTGCAGATCAGAGGCTACTTTGGGGAGCTGGGGTCACTGCCAGGGAGCCCCGCCTCCAAGACTCCCGTGGGCGGGGGGCAGGAACAGAACTCACCAGTTTGTTGTTTTCATAAATGTTTTCCTTCCTGAGAGCGCTGAAGTTTCTGGAAGATAAAACACAAGTGTCCAAAGGAGGGAGGCCGGAAGGGCCTCAGAAGTCATCCTACCTAAATGGGGAAACCGACGTGGGGGTTTCAGGCGCCATGGGAAGCGATAAGGTCGTGCAGCCCTGCCCCCAGGGCCAGCACCAGGGGCTCAGCGATGCTCCAGTGTCCCCTGTAACCTGGGCACTGATGGCCTCACTGCCACAGCCCAGCCCTGACAACTGTTCCTGTTCCAGCCAGGACACAGCTCAGAGGGCTGCCTCCAAATCCCTGAGAAGCTTGTGGGCCGGGTGAGACCACGGGGGGGACATGGCAGGCTCCCAGGACAGGGACAGCAACAGGCAGTGACGGACGGAGCTTGGCAGCCTCCTTCCCACCATTCACTTCATTTCCCTGGCACCTCCCACGCTATCTGCTCACCCAGTGCTCACGCCCATATACACTGTCAATGTCTGCCTCTCACGGATGAAGAAACTGAGGCACAGAGAGGCTCTGTGAATTGCCCGAGGTCAGAAGCAGGAAGACCAAAGCCAGGCCAGGGCTCCCGTGTCCATGTGTTTGAAGTTCAACCATTTGGGGAGTGGCATTAAGCGCCCACCAGGCACCTAGCCTCCTCCCAAGGGGGCGAACCCTCACCTTTGTGGCTGAGAATATGAGAGCACCTGCCCAACCCCACATTTGACCACAGAAGTCCCAGTCCTGGCCCAGATAGCAGGGCTTCCTGGAGAGGCCAAGAGCACGATTATTTTGAAAGAAGGAGCCCCAGCCAGCTCCAGGCTGCCAGGGCCCCGCGAGGATGGTCTTAGCAGGATGCACAGCCCACCCGGACGCTCAGCCTGACTCGGGGGATGGTTCCAGGAAGGCTGGTTAAACACTGCCTGTCTGTCTGCCTGCCTGTCCATGTTGCTATCTGTGGGGCCTGAATGGCAGCCTTGCCGTTTCAGTGTGACCTAGATTGTTCTGGAAGCCTCACGGCGCAGGAGAGCTCAGGCCGAGAGCCACGTCCCCACTCCTCCCGGCCGTGCCGTCTGACCCTGGGCACGCCCTCTCTTCTCCGGGGCCCCAGTGACCCCCATGTGAGAGGACATGGCAGCTTCTTGTGATGAATTTAAGGGCCCTGGGATCCCATCACAACCCTGGGCAGCCTGTTACAGAGGCGAGGAAACTGAGGCAGGAGCAGTGGCCAGCCCACAGACATGAGGTGGGGAGTGGTAGAGGCTGGGGCTGTGGTTTGCCCAGCTGCCTCCTACAGGCCCTGCCGTCCATCAACCTGCCCAGCTTTTCCGGAAACCACCCCGTTTCCGCTTGGACCACCTCCCAGGTAACGCGTTCCAGATGCTAGGACCACCCCGCGAGCACAGACGGTGCTTTTGTGCACAGGACAAGTCAGTGGACAGATCTGTCTTAGGACAAATGACTGGAAAGAGCGGGAAGGGTGGGCGATGCCTGTCAGTGCCGCCTGCACACCCACCGTGCACGAGTTTGTCCCTCCATTGTCCCGGGCTCGTGGAGGCGGGTCTCCGTCCATCGCCCCGGGGGCTCTCAGCCATGCTGGCCCCATCCTCAGTGTCTGGGGCTCGGAAGCCCCCTCCTACCCCCTTCGCCATCCCTTTGAAAACTCAATCTCTTCTCCAGACCTGCCCTGGGTCACTGACCGATGCCGTGTCCTCAGCAAGATGCCCGGTGGTGGGAGGGCAAGAAAACAAGTTCTGTTTTATATCCAAACAAATGGGAGAAGCAGGACCTCTGCATGGGCCTCAGTGTGGCTTCGGGGCGGCCAGTTGCCCCAGGGGGCCATCTCTTCCTCCAGACCCAGAGCGAGCCTCAGGGCTCCCGGTAGATCAGGCACCCACACAGCCAGCCAGCCCTGCTGAGCAGGTGAGAGCGGCAGAATTGCCTTTCCACTCAAGTTCAAGGACCAGGGTCCACACTGGGCTGGACCACCCTGGCCAGTCCCTCTGGGACCAGGCTCCCCAAGTGGACACTTGCCTGCCTTTGGATGGTGGAGGTCCAAGAACACATCCCTTGATGCTGGCGGGGAGTCTGAGGCCAGCGCTGATGGAAACCACCAGAGTCAAAGCGACTCGGACACCCTGCCTGGCCCTCGGGAACTCTATCCTGACGAGCTTTCTGCCAGGATTGGCTGGATTGTGCCCCCTGAAAAGATATGTTGGGGTCCTCTCCCCCAAAACCTTGGAATGCAACCTTATTTGGAAAACAGCATCTTTACAGAGAGAGTCGACTTCAAATGAGGTCACTGGGGTGAGCCGTAGTCCAAAACGACAGTCCTTCTAAAAATGGAAGTCTGGACAGAAATGCAGAGGGCGGAAAATGGGAGGACACGGGGAAGACAGCCCAGGGCAGAGGCCTCGGGGGAACTGGCTGCCGCTACCCGACCTCGGGCTTCTGTATGCTCTGCTGTGCTGAAGCGCCCCGTTTGTGGTGCTTAGCGGACAGACGCCCAGCCCTAGCTGGCCCTCAGGGAAGCGGCTGGCTTGCACTTAAGGCCTGGCTGGACCACAGTGCATCACTGTCCCCCTTGCTCAGCTGGCACCCCGTGGGGCGGCCCGAGCCTAAGGACGTGCCATCAGGTGGGCTGGGGCCCAGGCACCCTCCCAAGTTAGATCACTTTTTCAGTCGAGTTCCAGAAATTTATAATCAAGTGTGTTCTGGTACACCGAGGTATCTGCCACGGGGCCCGGCACACAACTGGCACTCCATAAATATTTGTGGAGTGAGCAGACTCTCGTGGCATTCGTTTATCATTTCAGCACTGGCCGAATGAAGAGCCTCCGGGCTACGCATCGTCATCCTTGGGTGATTACATGCCGGACTCCATCCGCCGAGCGCCAACATGCGCCCAGCCCCGGCCTTCTCTGCCTCGTGCGGCCACAACCGACCAAGACTGTTGACCTCAGGCTGTCAAGCACCAGGGGCTCTGGGGAATGTGTGCACCCTTCCAAATTCCCAGAGAGCTGACCTTATGCTGTTTATTTCCTGGAACAAAATGCAGCCTGGGGGCGGGGGGAGTGGCGCTGGGGCGGGGAGTGGGCCAGACAGAGGGAAAGCGCTGGGGCCTTCTCCAGGTACCCCCAGCACCCCTGGAGTCAGTCCCACGGGAAGGGGCGCAGACAGAGGGACAGGCAGAGAAAGAGCTGGAGACACAAAGGCAGGCACAAACAGGAAAAGATGGAGAGGAACAGACACCAGAAAGGAGAGGCCACGAGACAGGGGTGGAAAGAGTCCCAAGGCAGACCTGCTAGGACAGACACCAGGAGAGGGTGACAGCGATGGGTGGGGGGGGCCTGAGAGGGACAGGTCCCAGGAACTCCACCTTCTTGCGCCTGGTGGGCTAATGAGGCTCCTTGCCAGCTGCCTGGCTGCAGGCCTCCCCCCGGCTGAAGCTGGCCGTGCTCCCCACCTCCACCCGGAGCAGGGCCCAGCCGGGAGGCTTCAGCCCTGGGGCTTCTGCAGTGGTCTGGGGTGGGGGCCCCAAGGAGGGGGCTTGCAGCACCTCCCGTGTCTACGCTGGAGATTCTGCCCGGAAGGCGGCAGCAGCGGCTGGGCAGCAAGCCCTCGGGCTGAGAAGCGGAAGGCCTTCCAGGCAGCTTCCTGCTGACCTCATGCAGCAGGAGGGTCAGCCTGGCCCGAAAGGGAAGCAGGGCTGCCCCTGAGCTTCTGGGTGGGGGCCTCTGGGAGTGAGTCTCTCCTGACCCCCAATAGCAGGCATGTCTAGAAGATGGTCAGGGGGCTGCCCCCTGCTTCTGGCCGGCCCTGACACCCTCCAGGGAAAGATCAGGTCAGCTCCACACGGGGCTAGGGGTGCAGAGGCCCAGTGAGCTTACAGCCCCACTTCCTGACACCCCACTCAAGCCGTCCACAACTGCCACAAATGGCCTGGCCTCCACGGCCCCTCCTTCCTTAACGGGCCGTGGAACCCTGTGCCTGCTGCTGGGAAGGGCTCCCTGCCCAGCCACAGGCTGGGCACCTGCCCTCCTCCTGCTGTAGAAACCGGCAGGAGGCCCTCCAGCCCAGACAGGCTGTTTGTTCTGGGCGGTTCCTGCACTCACCTGGCCTCACTGGGAAATAGACCCTGAGGGTAGAGCCACCGGCAGGCACTGTGGCAGGTGCCCTGATGCCCACATGCAGAAATCCCACAGGCAAGGGCAGGCTGCTTCCCAGCTGGACAGCGCTGGGGAGCCTGTCTCCCAACAACAGATTCATGCACACCTCCCAGGGGCCACACTGCCTCCTGGAGCAGGGCTACGCATGAACTCCTGGGCCGAGACAAGATTAGGAGTCAGCGTCAGGCAGCCCAAGGCCCCCCAGGCTGGCTCGGCGCCCAGCGGCTCTGTCACAGCTGCTCTCTCTCTGAGGAGGGCCAAGAGGAAACAGGCTCCCATGCAGCAGGAAGAACTGAGATGAGACAAAGGGAAGGACTTCCTGGTGGCAAAGCTACGAGACATGGAGACAGGATCTCCACTTTCCTGCTGCCCGAAGGTCTTCGCAGGATGGGCAGTGTGGGGATGGCTCTCATCCCAAGAGGGTGGCCATCCTGCATTGTCCTTCACCACTGGGGGTCCACGGGGCAGCTCAGGGCTTCACCGTGAGATGACCTCCTCCCAGCCACCAACTTGCCCAAAGGCACTGCAGGGACCCAGTGCGGGTAGGTGTTTAAGACACAGACACAAGGGCCGGCCGAGGGGCGCGGTGGCTAAGCGCTGGCTTGGGAAGCCAGTGGCCCCGGTTCCGTCCCACATATGAGGCCCGGTGACACTGCCCTCAAAAAAATAAAGAAATAAAGACACAGGCACAGGCACATCAAAGGGCTGGGGCATGGGTACACATGTGCGCCCACACTCAAATGCAAATACACCCCAATCCCCAATCACACGCATGTATTTCTTCAGCCAGGTCTATGGAGTCCCTACTGCACCCGCCAAGTCTCGAAACCTGTGCCAGTGTCCTGGGCTGGCCGTAACAAATGACCACAAACTGGGCAGCTTAAAACAACAAGTATTTATTCTCCACAGTGCTGGAGTCAGACGTCTGACCGTGTCGTGGGGCCCGCCCCCTCTGGAGGCTCCGCACGGATCCTGTTCTGTGCCCCGCCCAGCTCCTGGGGGCTTTAGGCCTTCCTTAGGTTTATGGCCACATCACTCTAAACTCTGCCTGTGATCACATGGCTGCCTCCTCCCTTCTGCACTCACACCAGCACAGCCCTTAGTTTACAACTACCGAACTCCTACTAAGCCTCAAGTGTGAACCCTTATCTGTAGACCTTCACCTACACGCTGCCATCTACCGAGGCACATGGCCAGGCACAGGCGGCACAGCCGTGAGCAGAGCAGACACACACCCCCACCCTCTGGAGCTGAAAGTCCAGGGGGCAGATGGATAGCACGCAAGTCCGTAGCACAATAAGGCGACGCCCGTGTGTGACAGGGTGGGTGGGGTCCTCCTCTTCCTCCTAGTCCTGGCCCCCACCACTCTGTGGAGTTGCCTTCAGCTTTTAAGCATTCATCTGTTCACTGTCTGTCTCTGTGGCTCAAATGTCACTTCCTAAGGCAGGAGCCAAGGCCATGTTGTAAAGTATGCAGCACGGAGTACACAGCCAGCACTCAATAATGGCTAAATGAATGGCTATATGACGCCTGCTTATGCCAGAATGTGTACACACTCACGTGTGCATGCCTGTGTTCACCCACAAGCAGTGCATGCTGGGATAGGCGCGTGCATGCGTGCACATATGCGCGCACACACGCATGCACATACACACGCACAACACGGCCTCTAACCCAGCACAACTGGGAGCAGATGGAAGCTCCCAGGGCTCGGAAAGGCCCCAAATCTCCAGTGACAGCCGTGCAGACATCCCGAGGCCCCGAAAGGGCAGACCACCGTCTTTCCCTCCAATCACAGGCTTCTCATGCTGGCCTTGTCCAGGTTGCCTCAGCTGTGTCCCCAGCCAGCCTCATGCAGGACTCTGCATGCAGCTGATGGGGCTCAGCCTGCCCACCTGTTTCTGGTCCCTCTCCCAGTCTTCACATCCGCGGCCCAACCTGTCACCGCTCAGCTTCGGGTGTTCGATGTGGAAGCACAGTCTGCCCTGTCTTCTGCCTCCCAAGGTGATCAGGCACCTCCTGAGCAGGGAGCAGAGGTTGCCGCCCAACTGCCGCATGGGGACTCCCCATGAGGCTCCACAAATGCATTTCACAACCTCAGGCGGAAAAAGGAATTACATGCAGGCGTGTTTCTCAAAACTAGCTTCCTTGTAGTGAGTGGTGCTTGGGGACGGTCCCTGGGGTAGAGGGGACATCCGGGCGCAGGAGATGAGCCCCCGCTGCCAGCCCTGACTCTGCCTGACGTGCTCTGTGACCCGAACAAGGGCGTCTCCTCTCTGGGCCTCAGTTTCCCGTCTATGGAGCAAGAGATCTGAGAGCAGCCTCTGGAAGGTGCAGCCTCTGGCCTCTCCCTGCAGACACACTCCACCCACCCCTGGCTCCAGCCTGGACTTCTCAGAATGAATGCCTTCCAGCACGCTTTCTGCAGCAGGCGCCTGAGCTGCAGGTGGCCTTCCCGGGACGCCCTTCCTGAGCTGCTGTCCACCCAGCCCGGGCGCCCTCCCTTGGAGCTGTGCCCCTCCCGAGGTCACAGGAGGCCAGGCGGGGAGCAGGGCCTCCCCACGCAGAGCCGTCTCAGACGCCAGGTCCCAGCCCCAGTCCCAGGGCGTTTGCTGAGTGAATGCTGGTGGCAGTGGGTCCGGGCGGGGATGAGCTCCCCAGACGAGGCGGGACCCTGCCGCCGCCGCGTGGCCTGTCACAGCCCGCCCCACGGCGGGGAGGCGGGACGGGACCTGGGGGTCTCAGGCGTCCTGAGCTGCACCCTAAAGGTGCCTCGGCAGGCGGGCGGGGGGCAGCCGCACACGCCCCGAGCTGCTGGGCGGGTCCCAGGCCCGTGGGCCGGCGGGGGCCCCGCGGGCAGCTCTGCCGAACCTTCCGAGGGAGCGCAGCGGGAGCGGCGCGGCCGGGGCACTCACATGAGGTCGGGCCGGTGGCGGTGCAGGATGGCGCAGAAGGCCAGGCCGTCGCGGAACGACGTGGTCATGTTGGTGATGCTCACGCCCCGGTAGCCCTCGCACTGCTGCCGGCACCACTGCTGCAGCGCCTGGAGGGCGGCCATGCGGACGCGCGGGGGCCGCCCGGGCCGCACGCCCCGAGCGCGCTTCCTGGGAGCCGCGGCCCGGCCGCCCCAAGGACCAGGCGCCGGACCCCCGAGCCGCGAGCGCGAGGGCCCGCCGCCGTCTGGTCCGCAGGAGCGCAGCGGGCGGGAGTGAGGCGGAGGGCCGCCCGCGCGGCCCCGCCCCCTGCAAGCCCCGCCCCCTCCCCACCAGGCCCAGCCGCAGGCTCCGGCCTCGGCCAGGCCCCGCCCCCGCGCCGCCGCACCGCCCCCTGCAAAGCCCCGCCCCCGCCCCACCAGGCCCAGCCACAGGCTCCGGCCTCGGCCAGGCCCCGCCCCCGCGCCGCCGCCCCGCCCCCGGAAAAGCCCCGCCCCCGCCCCACCAGGCCCAGCCACAGGCTCCGGCCTCGCCAGGCCCCGCCCCCTTCGGCTCACGCCCCCGCCCCCGGCAAGCCCCGCCCCCGCCCCACCAGGCCCAGGCCCAGGCTCCGGCCTCGGCCAGGCCCCGCCCCTTCAGCTCACGGCCCCGCCCACCGGCCGAGGCCCTCCTCTCGCAGCTGCCGGCCAGGGGAAGGGGAGGCACCCGCCCTGGGGTCCGGGCCTCCAGTGCTCCTGGGGGGCTCCGGGACTGTTTCTTTCCAAGCCTCACACCACCACCACCCTCATGGAGAAGTTGAAGACATGGCTGCCTTTCTGAAGGGGAAACTGACGCTTGCCCCTGGTCACATGCCTGGGAAATGATGGAGCTGGCCGGCCTGCCTGCTGGGTCTCCCGGGGGGGCCCCCACCCCCCATTCTGGCAGCAACGCCCTTCTCATGCCTGGGCTTTCAAAGGGCTTTCCCATTGGGGTTCTCATGCCAGTGGGGGTGCCGGGCAAGGCGGGACTCGCTCCTCGTTTACAGAAGACGTAACCGAGGCGACAGGGGCATGCTGCCCAGGGTGGCCCGGCTGGGAGGAAGGTGTTTTCCTGACAGTGGCCTGTGGCAGGGAGACAGGATGGCTTTTCTGTGCCAACTTGAAGAAACGGACACTGAGGTCATCCTGGCTCTTTGCTGCAGCTGGGCCCTGCGGTGTGGACTCCCAGCTGCCCCACAGTGTGAGTGAGGTATGTGCAGATGGCAAGCTCCCTGTTGCAGGGGGTCTGCAAGCAGGTGCTCAACAGGGAGCCGCTGTGACCTGGGACCCCCCGCTGGCCATGGCTGCTGCCCTGACGTGCTGGGAGGTCCCAGCAAGAGACCAAAGAGTGACGTTGTGCCAGTCGGGCCAGGCTGGTGTCTGTCCCAGAGCAGGAACCAACCAGAAACCAGCTGGGTTTTCTTGACCCCCAGGGAAGCATGTTAGGAGAACTGGAAAAGCCAGTGAGGAAGAGAGAGGCCAAGAAAGGGACCCACCTCCCTGAGAAGGCACAGTGGGGAGGCAGCCGGAGCTCTGAGTTTTAGAAGATTAATTTGTATTCTTGCCCCCACTGATCACCACATGGCCTCCTCTGGGGACGGTGACTTGGGAGGCAGCATTTGTGGTTGTGTCCCCACCAGCACCTCACACACAGCACTTCCTTCTATCGGCAGCTCCTCTCCAGGGCCCACAAACCAGGACACCCCCAGTCCATCCACTTCTCCCCACTGGCACTCCTCTCATCCAGGCCACCATCATCTCGCCCCTGACCACTGCAACAGTCTCGCTAGGCTCCCTCCCACCCTCCAGCAGCCAAGGGTTGTAGAAAACCAATCCAACAAGCCCTTTCCAGGTTGGCCTACACAGCACCCTGAATAAAGTCCAGGGCCTTATCACGCCTTCCAGCCTTTATCACCCTGCTGCTCTGGCCTCACCCTCCCACTGCCCTGCCCCACCCATAGTCCTGCACTCAGCCACTCCTCCCCCTCCTCCTGGAGCCCACACTCCAGACCCACCCACAGTCAGCAGACACCGTCACTGATGGTGACTTCATCTTGCCAGTTACCCAGGTCAAAAGCCTGGGTGCGCTCCTTGACTCCTATCCTCTCACTGGCCACGTTGGATCTAGGAGGAAACTGACCACGGCCACCCCATCCATGGCCACCTCCCCAGCCTCCCCTGGTGAGAGCCTGGATTTGTCCAGGAGCCTTCTAACCTGCTCTGCTTCTGCCTTGCCACCCAGTCTGTTGTCAACACAGAATCTTTCACAATGGGAGCCCGAGCGTGCCACCCTGCCCAAACCCCTCCTGTGACCCCAACTCATGGTGCAAGCACAGTCCTTATAATGAGCCCTCCAACCCTCTCCCAGCCCTTGCCTCTCTCACCTCCCCAGTGACTGGCCCTCCAACACCCTTGTGTCCCTGCCTGAGGACCTTTGTGCTCTGTGTGGACCAAATTTTTCAGCCTCCCTTGCCGGTAGGTGGACATGTGTCTGAGTTCCAGCCAATGGAGGTGACATGTGCACCTCCAGACTCCATTTCCCCAGACCTTTGTCTGGGCGAAAAGGATGTACTAGATGACGGGGCCCCAGATGGAGAAGCCTGGACACACTGCAGGGGCAGGCAGAAGCCACCACTGACCAGGAACAGCTGTGCTGGCCCCTGGATGAGTGAGAAATAGATGTGAGCTGGGATCAGTTGCTGGACACGGGATCTGTTTGTTACAGCAGCTAGCTAGCATCTTTCCCTGACTGACACATGGACACAAGCAGATGCTGTGCTGCACCTGTGACAGCTCCAAGGCAACACACGACGCCACTTGATGGTGAAGGACGGACTTCTGTCTTGGCTGGAAGGCCGGAGATGGCTTTCCCAAAAGGAGACATGGGAACTACCAGCTGAGGGATAAGTGGGTGTGTCAGAGGGTGTGTCCAAGGGTGTGTCAGAGGGTGTGAAAGAGCTTCCCAGGCAGAGGGGCTGGTGGGAGGAAGGGAGAAGTCCAAGTCAGTTTGGCAGAGGAAGTGCGGGGAGGGGGCCCTCTCCTTTCACTTTTCAGGCCCATTTTCTCATGAAACTTACAGCCACCCTTTAAAAGTGGGTTCACCCTACCTATTCTGCAGCTCAAGAAACAGATCCTGAGAAGAGAGGGGCCGACCGGATCAGCCAGGCAGAACCTGGGCTGAGGGGCCTGGCCCCAACACAGGGTGAAGGCCGGAGGAACCGGGATCGGCCCAGGCCTGTGTCTGCAAGAATGCCGCCCCTTCTGGTCAGGGCTTCCAGGCCACACAGTCTCTTTTCCCCACCTCCTGTTGCCAATATGAGCCCTGACCCTCAGTGCTGGTGGCTGGGCAGTGCTGGGACCCAGGGAGGGGTAGGGCCCGAGGATCATGAATTTTTATTCAAAGCCGGCTCCAGCTTGCATATCAGCTTAGCTCCTGGAGGAGGACTTGAGGGCTGCTGTGCCCCTAGGAGGGGCTGCAGTGATGGGGACCGGGCCCCACACCTTGGAGTGCAGACCTTCAGCTGGTAGATTCAACCCCAAGTAACTGATGAGACCAAGGCCAAGGGACTGAGCTAGAACAGGTCAGAGTCAGCTGTCCAATACACTGACAGTGCTTTGAGCCTTTGAGGCAGAGAAGAGACACCAGGAGAGGGGTGCGGGACGGAGAGAAGAAGAGGGAGGTGTTTGTCTGAGCCTTCACCCAAGGGAGCAGCCACAAGGCACCTGTTCCCCAAGCCAGTCCACCTGTGGGATCCCTGCTGCAGGAGCATGTCACCAAGAGAGTTCCACAGAACGGAAGTGGGCCTCATGCAAACGACAGGGTTCAGGGTCAGACAGCGGGCCGAGAGGGAGCACTTGCTCAGACACTGGCTTGGCCAGTGACCCGCATTCCCCACTCACTTCCCTAAGCCTCCTCCTCCACTCCGTGGGAAGGAAGCCTCTTCATCCCAGGCATTCTGGGAGGGTGGCACCAGGGCCGACCTGTGGAAGGAAATGCGGCTCCCTGCCCGGCCCGCAGCGATCGTGGCTGTAGGTGGTGGACACTGGGGGGGGGTGTGTGCGGGCAGAGCCCCCACAGTGGATGCCAGCCCTCCAGCACCTGCCAAGGAAGGATCGTTGAGGGGTCCTTCACCACAGGACATCCGAGGGATGTCCCTCCCCCCCGATTCCCAAGGCCGTGCCCCAGGAGGAGAGGGGGCTGCAGACCGTGACACCCCACTCGAAGGGGCCACCATTAATTAATTAGGCACCATGAATAACGCATGCCGCCTCGGGTGTATTAATAGCATACGCACACGGCATGCTATGGGTAGTGTACATCCTCTTCGGAGCGCCTCACAAATAATTCAGACCGCGGTCCTCCGCAGGCTCGGCGAGAAGCGGCCAGAGCTTCCACAGGGTTTGCGGCTGCTTCCAACAGCCCAGCTTTACATTTCATTATAAATGGCTTTGCTGGGCATGTCTGCAACTTTTACATTTCCATCCACTTTATTATTAATGGCTTTCCTGAACTGTAGCAGCCCGACATCGCACACAATGCATTATAAATATTTGATCCGCATCTATAGTCTGCCATTTATCATTTATAACGGGTTACAAAAACATTATAAAACATTTACCGCCCATTTATAGATCATTTTTGGCTACCACAACGATGTGTTATAAATACATTATTAATCCTCTTCACGCCATTATAGGAACCCCATGTGATGGGGCCCAGCCCTCTGGCTCCTGATGAAGAGTGTGCAGGGCTGGCAGGGGTGGCCGGGGGCAGGGGAGCCCGGCCCTGCCTGTGATCGCTGTGTGTCCTTGGTCAGACACAGCACCTCTCTGTTCATACAGTCAGCAGCGACAGCCCCCTTTCGCTGAGCACTTCCTGTGTATCAGGCGCGGCTCACAGCCCTGAGCCCCAGGCTCCACGTTCACGCCCATTTTACAGATATGGAAAGGGAAGGATTTGGCCAAAGCCACAGCCATGGAGAGCTGGCATCAGAGCCTGGGGGGGTCTGTCTGTACCTCTAGTGTTACCTGTCCTGGGTTGGGGTGAGAGGTCAGACAAGGCCACCCCTGGCCTTAAGGGGGGCAGGACTGGCAACTCGGAGTGGAGCTCAAAGGGTCAGGGTGCTTGAGGTGGGGTCCCTGGGTGGGGTGCCCTGGGGTGAGGGGCCCACACTCTGGCCTCTCACCTGGCAGCCCTCAGCTCCTGCAGCCACATGCTTTGCCATCCCGAAGGCTCTCCCAGCTGGAACTCTGGCCCGTGGGCTCCTGGGCTGCTGTCCGTAATGCTGACAAATGAAGGGGCCTGAGGGGTTTGGGCCCAGCAGCCCCTCCACAGCACCCAGCTCTAATTCCAGGGTCCTCAGGAGGCCCCCCGAGACTGGAGACAGCAGTCACAGCCCTGGTGTGTGGAACAGGTGGCAGGCAGCGGCTGCTTCCTCCGTCGCAGTGGTCAGCGGGGCGTTGAGCTCTGCAGCCAGAAGTCCTGCCCTAACCCAGCCAGCTCCTCTCCCTGTATGTGGCTGTGTGACTTTGGGGACCAAACCTTGTTGGGGGGGTGCCTCCCCCAATCTTCTTCTCCGTGCCTGCTCTTCCTACCTGGAGCAGCTGGACCCACACCATTTGCTGGAAAAACGTCCACTGAACCTTGCTGTGTGCGAGGCCTTCCCTTGCTCCCCACGGAGCCCTAAATCCCCTCCAGGCTGGACTTCCTACCAGGTGGGCACAGGTGAGAAACCAGGGCAGTAGGCTCACCACTCACACGTGATGGCAGATGTGCCCCATCTGTAGGTTAAGAAGCTGAGAATCCTCACCTAGAAAACTCCTATTCATCCTTCAAGACCCACTCGACATGCCGTCTTCTCTGAGCAGCCCTTCCCGACTCCCCCAGGCATGGCCTTGTGGGGCCCAACCTCAGGTCCCCTGGTGGCCCAGCCTGGGCCTGGCGCAGGGAGAGGGCTCTGGGTTGAGAAAAGGACTGATTCATGGCCCTGTCTGCCAGCCCTCCCCAGGGTGTCCCCAACAGGTCACTTCCCCCAGGAGGGAAGGGGTGGCACGCCCTCCTCTGCCAAGACACCTGAAATGACCCCACCTGTGCCTGTCCTGGCCTAACTGGGTCAGAGCTAGACGTTGCTCTGAGGAGACACTGGGCAGGTGAGGACGGCACATCCTGGACCTGGACCCCTGAGCAGCTCCGCCCTGTGTGACCTTGGGCCACTGCTGCCCTCATCTGTGAAATGGGGCCATCAGCCAGTGCTCCCAGCGAGGCACTGGTCCTGGGGAGCCCTCATGGGGGAGACCCAGGGACCCCAGGGTCCCGGGCTGCCTTGCTTCTCAGCCCTCTGCCCAGCCGGCTGCTGTTTGACGGTCAGGTCCCACCCCGTCCCAGACCGGAAAATGAAACCAGGTGTTTGTTATGAGACTGTGAGGAAGCAGGTGCGCTTGTCACCATGGCAACACCTCACCTGGCCCCACCCCAGGAAGGAGGACCGTGACTGGTGCCCTCTCGCCCTGCCTGGACCAGCCAACATCCTCCTCTGGGCCTCCCCTCCCCGGAGCGGACGGAGCTACACGGCTGGGGCGGGACTGCTATGGAGCCCTGCAGCGTGGGGCCCACGGGCCCGTGACCGCGAGCGCTGAACTCACTGACCCCCGAACAGGTGGACAGGGACCCAGCTTCAGGGATCCTATGGGCGTCCCCTCCGCACGGCTGCGACCTAGGCCCAACGGCTGTGTGGGGAGCACTAACGGGGAGGAGCTCTGAGGGCTGGGATGGGGGTCGGGGACCAGACTGGTCAGACCGGCCACTGGTCATCTCCCCTCTTGGTCCCTCCTGAGACATCCTGGCCCTGATGGACGCACCGTCACTCGGAGCTGCGCATCTTTGCCTCAGTTCTCCCCGGCCCAGGTCCCACTTCTCTGTCCAGGGTGGATTCAGGGGCCTGGCGTGTGCACACCTTGCCCGGCTGCCTACTCCCTCAGTGCCCAGCAGATGTGCACCCACCACCTGCCCACCCAGCAGGTATTTCACACGAGACACCTCAGCTCAGGTAACCTCCATTTCCTCGTCCGGTGCGTGGGTGAGTGCAGCCCCTCTTAAGAAGGAAACTGAGGCCCAGACAAGGGAGTCTGAGTGGGCCCTGCCCTGCCCCCTTCACCTCACCACCTTCCTGACACTTGAGGACTCCCTCCCCCAAACCCGTCAGCTTCCTAGATTTGGCAGAAGCAGCCTCAAGGGGCTTGACTGTGAGGGCTGGGGCGGGACACAGGCCGGGCCAGTGCGCTGCTCCCGGCTCCCACCCAGCGCCTCCCTCACCTGCTGGGCACACCCTGGCCAGGCAGAACTCCCTGCAGCTCCTGTGTGGAGCGACAAGCATGAGAACACAGAGCCCAGTGGGGTGCCGGAAACCTTCCTGGAGGAGGTGGCCCAGGAGCTGAGAACAGGATGAGTGGGAGCTGGCCAAGTGGGCAGTGAGAGGGAAGAGGGCTCGTGCCCAGGTGCCGTGGCCAAGTTTGGGCTTCGGGGGGACACGGCTGGGTGCTGAGCTGGGGAAAAGGGTCAGGATCAGAAGGTTCCGATAGGCTTGCTGTATGACAGACCACCCCCATCTCAGCGGCCAAGCGCACGCTGTTCTGCAGGGGCCAAGCCCCCTGGCTTTGGAGTTCAGCTGCGGGCGTGAGCGGGGACAGCGGGAACTCACCTGTAGCAGACAGGCCTGGGCAGGCCCCCTGCCGCTTCTGTCCTGAGACCCCGCTGAGATGCTGGGACACAGAGGAGCTTACTTGGCCCCTTGGCGCAGCTTGCACGCCCTCCCCGCGCCCACCCCCATGCACACCTGCCTCCCGGGGCCGGAAGGGGTCCACCCCAGCCTGGCATCTGAAGGCCCCAGGTCCGGGGTGGGGCGCACATGGTCGGGGGTGGGGTGCTGCACTGAGCCGCCCAGGGCCAGCTGGTGACCTTCTGGGGCCTTGTGTGTGAAGTGGGATGGTGAGGGAGACTGCACTCAGCGTGGCTGCGCCGGGCCCAGGAGCCCCTCCGTGCGATGCCTGAGCTTGACCAGGTGACGTGCGAGCACAGGCAGCCTGCGCACCTGCGGCTACCCGCTCCTTGCACGTGTGCTGGCGCGCACGGGCCTGTCCTCGAGGGCAGGCCGCACTTACTGCGGCCGTGTCCGCCCAGCCACCCTTCCACGGTCACCGGCTGCCCGCCGGTCAGCCTGGGCGGGAGGCGGGGTCTCGGAGCTGACAGAACCCCGCTCCCACATACGCCCCCGGCCCTTCACCCCCACGCTGCCATTCCGCAAGGGAGCCAGGCCGAGGCGGGCATGAGGCCCTGACACCGTGTCCTGGATGATGCCCCAGCCCCCAACCCCCAAGCAGGGCGCCTGTGCTCCGGACCAACATGGCACTTGCCCAGCCTGCTGCTGGCCCTGGGCCCTGGGTGAGGTGGTGGCACTCTGGGGCATGTGGGTGTCCCAATGGCTGCAACCCAAGCCCAGGTGGGCAGCGCCGTGGCACTATGTACGTAACGCGATGCAAAGGGGACTTCCCGGGCATGGCAGTTGCTGGCAGCCAGGCTCGGGGCCCTCGCTGGGCAGGGTGGGAGGGCGTGGCGTCATGGCACCTGGGCTGAGCAGCAGGAGGGACGTGCCTCAGAGCCCGCTCTGGTCTGGGTCAGGGCCGAGACTCTCGTCTCAGGAGTGGCCATCAGACCAGCTCCACGTGCCCGAGCTAGGCTCTGTGGGCCCAAAACAACAGGACCCAGAACAAGCCACTAGGACGGGGTCCTGGGACTCCACAGATGGCCATCAAGGGGCCACCACGCGGGCAGTGGCCTGGAGGCGACACGTCAGGAGCTGAGGATGGGGAGGTCAGGCAGTGGGAGTGGGGTGCACTTGGCGGGAAGGGCCTGGCGAGGCGGGAGGGCTGAGCGCAGGCCTGCTCCAGGTGGGGGGGGGGCAGCCAACGAGCCCCACCCCCAGGGGGAGGGGAGGGACTCCTGCCCCTTGGAGGGCCGGTTTCCAGAGGCGCAGGTAAGGCCAGGGCCTGCCCAGCCTCACCCTATCAGGAAGCGCCTGGGTCTGGGTTTAGCCAGTGCCCCGTGGCCCCCGCTGACCAGGAGCCAGGCAGGTGAGGGACCGGCGCCAGAATCCTGGAAGCCCCTGGCGGCGGGAAGCCAGCGGGAGGGGCGAGCGGGTGACACGGGCGCTGGAAATACCCCCTGGATGCTGTGAGTGTGCACGGAGTGGGGCGCTTTACCCCAATTACAGGCGAGGGAACAGGCCGGAGGAACTAGTGCAGCTCAGGGCCCGGGCCCACTAGACAGGCTGACGTCCTGGGCACTGCCCCCTCCCTGCTGGCGCCCCGAGGCCAAGTCCTGGGGCACAGCCTGTAGGGACAGAAACAGTTCCGGGCCCTTGTCCCTTAGCCAGCACTGCAAGCAGGCCTCACAGGCCGCTGGTTTCCTGAAGAGATGCCCCCAACGAACCGCCCCAGCAAGCCCACTCCCTCGTGTCCTGACGAGGACGGAGCCTGTGGCAGAGAACTCAGGGGCCAGGAGGGGCCAAGGACGGTCACCGCTCCCCGGACTCTGCCTGAGAGGCAAAGCTGAGACTGTGCAGAGGCCGGCAGAGGCCCTCCTGGCTCCAAACTGGATGCCCCGTGTTGCCCCACATGCCCGCCCGGGAGCAGGCTTGTCAGGCCTGGCAGGTGGGGCTCCCCAACCCCGGGTCCCGCTCAACTGCCAGGCTTCTCAGGGGAGAAGCAACACACCAGCACTTGGGGTCCACAGCTTTCATTTAAAGCCCACCCTCATCCCGATGCGCCGGACATCGTGTCCGCCCAGCTGACAGGGCTGCGTCCCTGTCACTCCACGCAACGCAGTCTCGGGGCAGACGGCCTTCTGTTCCAGCTGCCGGCTGCAGCACTGCCCCTGCCCAACCTCGGGCAGCTCGGCCGCTGGACCGCAGTGGACGAGTTGAAGGGCCCAGGCTGGCACGCTGTCGGTCGGGCTGTGGCAGGCTCACATCACTGCCTCCATGTGCAGGGCCCTCAGGGCCTCGGAGATCTGGGCGCTGGTGTCCACCTGGCCGTACATGCCCACCAGGAAGGCCCGGTGTAGCAACACGGCTGCGTGCTCTGTGGAAGAGACAGGACGCTTGCGATGCACGGAGCTGGCCACAGGGGCTGCGCCCGGGTGGGGGGGCACGCGTGGACTCACCCTGGCAGAGGAGGGTGTACTCCGGCAGGTTTCTGAGGGCCGTCTGCACCACCTCGAAGTCCCGGCTGCCCAGGCAGTACATGAACGTGGGCAAGAAGTCAGCCGCGATGCTGGAAAAGCCACATACTCAGTGAGCACCTCTCCCTGCCACACAGGAGGGCCAGCATGCAGGTGCGCGCGGCGGGGGCTCACCTGGGGTTGTGCTGCATGGAGCGTAGGGCCAGGTTGAAGGCCAGGCTGCGGCAGGACTCCTCCGCTGAGAGCATCAGCCGCTGCAGGTTGGTCTGGGGGCGGGGAAGGCAGCGGGGGTGGGGGGTGGGGTGTTACTGGGCGACCCTGCTCTGCAGAGTTCAAGCCTCAGGCCCTCGGCCTCTTGACAGCTGGCACACGGGGAGAGGCCAGCAGGGACCCTGCACTCCCATCAAGGGACAGCGCTGGGACCTCAGGGCCCACCGGGACGCACTGAACACCAGCCAGAGCGGAGGGGTGACCCTGCCTGGGCCCCGTACTTGACCGGGAACACGAGCGGGCCCGCTTCAGACGCGGGCAGCCCCACCCTGGGGGCTTCCCAGCCCAGCCTCTGAGATGCTGTTGGGCTCCAAGCGTACAGCATGAGCTCCGGGTGCCCCAGGAAAAGGCCAGCGTGCCCGGTGCAGGGTCCGCTCTCCAGGCCCCAGCTCACTCACTGAGAAGAAGGCCAGGATCTCAGGTCTCCGTCGGGACATCTCATCTATGTCACTCAGAACCTCCAGCAGATCTGAAATGGGCACAGGGCCATGTGAGGGCGCAGGGAGTGACCCTGTCCCTCAGCAACCCACAGGCAGGAGTCGTCGTGCTGGGGCCAGGGCCTGCTGCACAGCCTGGGCCATGCTGCGCCTCACCCCACCTGCCCTGCAGGGAGAGACATCAAGGGCGTCACGGGGACCCCTGGGTAGTCCCTGGTCCGGCCTCTGTGTGGGCTCTCCGGGGGCAGTGGCAGATCAGGACACGGGCAGCAGTGCCTCCTAGAACCTTCTGCATCGTCCTTGGAACTTAGTTAGGCCCAGGAGTCCTGCTGGCTTACCAATCCCACTGGGCTAGCAACCCTCAGCCACGGGCACTGGCCAACGGGTAAGCTTTCGAGATCAGACCCTGCTCCCCTAGATCTGAGGGGCTAGGGCTCTGCATTTCCAGCCTGACCAGGAGGCCCGCCCTGGTCCCACCCCTCCTGCCATGTGGCTGCCCAGCCCCCACGCTCGTCTGGGGTGAGGGGAGCTGACCCCAGACACATACTCACTTCCGGGCACGCCCAGCACCATTGAGGGTGCCCAACAGCTCAACACTGCTGGGCCACCCTGGCCGTCTGCCAGCCTCCCCTCCACAGGTATTCCCATGACTGCAGGGGTTCCCTGATCTTCTGTTTTGTTTGGAGACTGCACCCCTGTGCAACGGGCCAGTGTGCCACCCCTCCCCTGCCTCGAGTCCCCGTCTCCTCCTCCAGCGCGGTCTGCCTCCACCATGAGCACACAGCCCAGTCTGCCCCGTGGTCCAGCGGGAACCTGCTATCTGGGGCCTTCGTGCAGGGATAGCCCGGCGGCCAGGGCCCAGGGCACCCCGGCTCCAAAACTCACCCTCAACAGTCTGGCCCCGGGAGAGCCTCTTCATGTAGGGGGCCATTTCAGCTGTGGTCAGAGGAGTGAAGAGGGAGACACTGACCAGGGGCAGGGAGCCGGCCGAACTCTCATCTGGAAGACAGGAAGCCAGTGCCGTTGGCGGGAGAGATGGCTGCCCGAGAAGTGCTGTCCACAAAGGGCCTTGAGGAGGTGCTCCAGGGGGCAGTCCAGGGAACACTCAACACAAGGTTCCAGGACCCGCAGGGTGAGCGTGGGCCATCCTGGCCAGCAGCCCCAGAGGGTGTGGGCACTGCGCTGGGCTGAGCAGGGCGCCTGGTGCCATGGGAGGTCAACAAATGGGACGCAACGAGCCGCGGGGCGTGGCCGTGACCTGGCGCTTCTCACTTGCTCTGTTCCCTTTCTCTGCTCACCTGGCACATAGCAGGCGTTCAATAAAGACACCTGAGTGCTGGACACTGTACTACATGTTTCCGTGGACTGTTGAGAGTCACGCTCAACACAGATAATTTGGC
Source organism: Aselliscus stoliczkanus (assembly GCA_033961575.1). Taxonomy (NCBI): domain Eukaryota; kingdom Metazoa; phylum Chordata; class Mammalia; order Chiroptera; family Hipposideridae; genus Aselliscus; species Aselliscus stoliczkanus. The sequence continues at coordinate 918,538 of CM066733.1, forward strand.
AGACCCTGGCAGCAGAGTGGCCGTGAGCTGCTCACTGGACGTGCTAGGACACTGATGGCCCTGCCTGTGGGGGCCAGGTCACCATCGGGTGGTAAGGGCCACAGGACGGAGGCGGGGGCAAGGGCAGAATGGAGAGGGACTCAGCTAGCTTCCCCCAGAGGGGCGGCCTGCAGCCGCACTCAGTGCTGCCTGCGTGTGCCATGCCCAGGGACACTGCCACTGGGGAGAGCCGGGCCTGCGGCCCCTCCCGGCAGAGCCCCGCAGTCACCTCACCTTCGCCCTCGTCATCCAGGCCTCGGTCGGCTCTGCCGTCCCTGCTGGGCAGGCTCAGCCCCGCGAGAAGGGACTTGAGCAGCACCAGGTCGCTGCTGTCGAAGGACAGGTCACTGGGGAGAGCACGGGGGACTGTGAGGATGCGGGCGCAGGCGGGGGATGGAGTGGGGTCCAGGGAGTGGGAGCCGGCCATGCAGGAGGCAGCTGGGCTGTGAAGGGCAAGGCGTGGCCGGCGGCAGTTCAGGACAGCGGTGCCTCCATCCGGGGCTAGGAAGCTTGGCCGGAACCACCCTGCTGGCCACCACCCACCTCGGGGGCGTGCAGCCCCACCCAACCCGCCCTGCGCTGGCCGGAGGGACACGCGCACACTCACTGGAGGGCGTCCGAGTGCTTCTGCAGGAAGGCGACGGCCGCTGGGGCATTGCACGTGATGTACCTGTGGGTGAACTGCACGAACTTGTTGATGAAGGGGGCCAGGTGGCGAGAGGACTTCCTGTAGTTCTGCAAAGGGGCAGCAGAGCAACGCGGGGCGCTGAGCCAGATGCACCCCGTCCTGGAAGCCTCACAAGGGGCCCTGGCCACCAGGTGGTGCATTAAGGGTCCCTTGTCTTCTGTGAGTTTCCAGTGCAAACAGGGAGACGCCCAAAAAGGGAGCAAGTGACAAGGTGGGTCCCAGGCTCGCAGGGGTACGGCGGCTGCAGGGAAGGCAACCCTGAACCCAGACCGGATGTAGAAGGAAGTGGGGTTTCTCCAGGCACTTGAGAAGTTGGGGGACCTCCGCAGGGTGAGAGGTGGTCCCCAGGGCAGGTGGCCTGGCCCTGTCCTCGATGCAGGCCAATGGGCTCTGCTCTCCTGCTGGGGTCCCAGGGGCCCTGAAGAGCCCATGGCCTGTGTCTGCTCACCCACAGGGGCCTCGGGGAGAGAGGGGAAGGACCCACCAGTCCTGGCTAGACGGGGGCGGACGAGCTGAACGGGAAGTGCTTTCCAATGGTGGGGCAGCTGGCTGAGGCACAGCTCCTGGTCCCAGTCCTGTGCCCACCCCGGAAGGCCCTCCCCACCCAGGCTGTGGTGTCGGAGGGCGGAGGCCAGCGCACCAGAAGCAGGCGGATGAAGGAGCGCAGGCAGTCCCACAGCGCCCCCTGGTGCTGGCTCTGGAACACGTGCGGCTGCAGCAGCTCGAGCACCCCCAGCACGTGCAGGAAGAAAGTCAGGTGGCTTTGCTGCCGGAACTCCTGGAAGTTGAGGTGGGTGCGGCCGTGCAGGAGGGTGGCGATCATGGGCAAATGCCTGGACACAGAGGAGGGCGCTCAGGGGTCCTGACCACCCAGATGCAGAGAAATGCCGCCCACACTGGGAGCCGGCAAAAACCCCTGTCCGATCTGCAGGCTGGGGCCCCCCTCCCCGGCCCCTCCCACCAAGCTCAGCTGAGTCGAAGCCGTAACTGCCCTGCTGGGCTGTCAGCACAACCCACGCCTGCACTTCCACTCGTCCGACTCGGTCCCTAAACGTGTCTGCAGTGCAGGCAGGGCCCGAGCGCCCAGAGTGCCCACTGGATGGGGCCCTGGGATGGTGGGCAGTACCTGAGCAGCAGGGTGGGGTGGGCCACTGCCAGCTTCCGGCAGGCCATGTTGGCATCAGCCACACGGCTCTCAGACGCCCGGGAGTCGCTGGTGTCCGCGAGGAGGGTGACGAAGCGGTGTGCGAGGACGTCCAGCTGGGAGGAAGGGGGGGTTCAGAGGTGGGGCCGCCGAGCGTTCTCGCCTCACCTGGCCGTCCCCAGATTCTGCTGCCACCCAGTCCCTGTCCCCCCCGGACCTGGCGTGGCCATGCAGTGACCCCCAGAAATCCGTTCCCTCAATATTCTCTGGCACTTCTGCAGGTCAAACAGGCCACAGCCAGTCTCCAGATCATCTTAAACACATAGGATTCGAAGTCAACCTCTACACAAAACGAAAGCTCACTTTTGCCAGGATGATGATAGGTGGGAAAAGCCAGCACTGCATGTAAAGTATGATCTCAACTGAGCAAAGCAAAAATGCACAAAATTGGAAGGAACATGGACAGGGAAAACCAGCTCCCCCCCTGCAAGAGAAGCAGGGAGGACAGCAGGTCTGCAAGGTGGAGGGCTGAGGGCAGGGTGCCTGGCTAGCCTCCCCACCCCAGCCACCAAGGGAAGTGAGGAGAGAAGCCACACGACCTGTGCACGAGGCTCAGCACAGTGCCGTCCGTCAGAGCCGCCCCCCAGGTGGACAGGCAGGCCGCCTGACCGCACTGCCAGTGTCACGCACACCGCACACTGTGCTCACAGACCCGGCAAGTGCCAGCTCATCTGCAGTGACAGGGAGACCTAGGGGCAGCGGGTGCGCTGGGGGGACGGAGATGCTCGCTGTCCTGGCCGTGGGCGGTTTCCAGGCCACAAATGTCAAAACTCATCATGACCGCCACAGCTTGTCAGTGGCCCCATTGACAAAAACATGGGCGGATGCGGGTCAACACCCACTCTTCTCTGTCCACACCCGGAGGGTTTCTTCAAGGGGGTCCGCAGCCCGGCCCGCCGCCCTTACCTTGCAGGGGCTGCTGGCAGTGGCGCCCTCGCCGAGCAGCAGGGCTTCAGGCACCCACACCCGGAGCTCTGGCCGCTGCAAGTACAGCTGCACGAGCAGGTCTCGGCCGCGCTGGCCCAGCACGCTGGAGGAGACGGCAGAGGGCTGGGGCTCCCACTTGTGGAGTCTGCACCCGAGGGGCAACCCCCGGTCCCATCAGCAAGGGGACAGAGCAGCGGGGGGGAGGGGGTATCTGAGCTCGCCCGTCGCACCCTCACCTGTCACCCCACTGTTGGAGGCAGCCTGTCAGGTGAGCCGTCACCTTCCTGATGCTCTCGGCGTCTCCATGGCAGCAGCTGAGCAGCAGGGGCAGCCGGGCCTGGAGGAGGCTGCAGGCGGCGGCATCTCCGTGCTGGCTCCTGGCCTCCGCCTCCGCCAGGATCAGGTCCGTCAGGCCGATGAGCTCGGAGGCCTGAACCCGCAGCACCAGCTCCTCCCGCCGCTTCTGCAACCAGGTGCCCCCGTCAGCCCGGGACACCACACTCTCAAGCACCGCCACCCCACGCTGCAGGTGGGTGCACCCCAAGACCTGCCTGTGGGGTGCGCTGGTCCCTGCCCTGCCAGATCCGAGGCACGTGGATGCAAGCCCAGAGGAAGTCCAGAGAGGCCGACGGGTCAAACCTGGAGGGAGGCCAGGAAGGAAGCCTGGCTAAGCCCGAGGCCTGCCTGCTTCTGGGCACAGACAACTGGGTCGTTGGAAAAGTCACGATGTATTTTTTCTACGTTTTTCGTTGCAAAAACGCATCATGACTTTTCTGACAACCCAACAAAAAGCAGCGGTGTGGGGACAGAAAGGAGGCAGCGTGCGAGGCTGTGACAACAGGGGTAGGCCGCCAAGGCCCCTCCCCGGGAGCCTCTGGTCAAGGGCCCGGCCAGCCATTAGAGAGCGTGGGCTGCCAGCTCCGCCTGGCCCCTCCCTACCCCACGCCAGCCCTGACCACCCTCTGGGCTTGCCGGCCACACAGTGGGTCACTGGGCGCCCCCGCGGCACAGTGGATGACCGCCGTTCACATGATCCGAGGGGTGGACTGTCCCATGCCCTGGCTGTCTGCCCTGCTGGGCACCCAGAGCAGGGGCGCTTGGGCCAGGGGGCTCTGTAGCCTAAGGAGGCGATGCCTCCCGCAGGGCCCACTTCCTGGGGCACTGCTGCAATGAGGGGCGGCCCAGGGAGCCCCAGGGACGCACGGGGCCAGGGGGAGGGCCCTCCAGCAAAGCTGACTGAACCGACCCGCTGGGAGGCAAGGGGCTTACCTGTGTTCCCGGTCCTTGCCCAGCAAGATGTGGACACACTGGTGCAGTGTGGACCAATTGGACTGGTGTGTGAGGAGGGCCAGGAGGTAGGGTCGGAAAGATGGTGCCTGGGGGCCGGAGTGACCTTTCCCCTGGGGAGGAAGGAAGCCCGGATGGCCCCGCTGGGCTGACCAGCAAGCCACAGACAGCAGAGGAGCTGGAACTCCCTCCGGACAAGCAGACTGGCCGCCCGCGTACCAGCCCTGGCCCCAGGCCCCAGGGGAAACGTGTGCAGAGCTGAGCCACGTCCTCGGAGATGAGGAGCATACACACGCCAAAACGAGAGAGAAAACCAAAACCGCACTCCTGGGGGTCACAGCCACTGACTGGGGCAGCTCAGGTTAACAGGCAGGAGCAAACACAGGCCCAGGAGTGCGTGCATGGCGGGATCGTGGCCAGGCTCCCAGCTCTTCCCGACGCGGCCAGTGCTTTCTAGCGTTCTCTAAGGACAGCGGGGCACCACACAGGGCCCCCAGCGCCTCTCTGCAGGGCGCCGACACAGGCTCTGGCTGCTGAGAGGGCCGGGTCCCTCCTTGTCTGGGGGTGCCAGGCTCCACTCTCCCTTCTGCTAACCGTGGCCCCGCAGTGCCCTTTGTGAGGCCCTGGGCCCACAAAGCATGGACCCGCCCGTCTAGGTGCCCTAGTAACCACATCTGGCTGGTCGGTGTGCCTGCTCAGAAGGGCCGCAGGACTCTGGGCAGATGGGTCCGGCCGGGGAGACGGCGGCAGACGTGGCCCTCAGCCGAGCGCAGCCTACCTCGCTCTGGGAGAACAGAAGCCTCTGCTGCAGGTCAGGGCAGCTGCCGATCACCTCGGGGTCCAGCGTCTCCAGCCAGTCCACCAGGAGCCCTGAGCACGGGCCCAGCTGCACGGCCTGCCGGCTGAGGGGGGGGCACTCAGAGACGCCAGCCGGGGCTGTCGGCCAGGCTCACCGCCAGCCCAGCAGCTCACCTGCAGCCATCGGCGTCCGGCTCCCCCGGGAGAGGGGGGTCCTCCTCCTGCAGCAGCAGGGAGCTCACCACCACGATGGGCCTGAAGGCTGGCACGGCGGACGTGGCGGAGAAGAGTGCGCTCAACAGCTCCTCCAGGTGAGGCGACTTCACCTCGATGAGGCCCCGCACAACTGTGAGGACAGGAGGCCACGCTGTCCTTCCTGTGTCCTTCCGGCTTGGGGACAGGGCCCAGCGGCCCTTGGACTGCCTGACTCCGGGAAAGACCGCCCCCCTGCTCCGTGGGCCAACAATGCCTCGCATGCCCACACCTGGGCAGGCAGCAGTGGGCAGACTTGGGGACTTCCCTTGGGGTAAAGGGAGGATGCAGAGTGAGCTGGTCAGCAGCGGGTGTGAACTTATCACGACTCCCACAGCAGAGCCCAGGAGAGGGCTGGGGGAGCCACAGGGCGCGGCCCGCCTGGCAGGGCTGCGGTCTTTTTTGTTTTTTTGAGGGCAGTCTCACATGTGGGACCCGAACAGGGGCCGCTGGCTTCCCAAGCCAGCTCTTAACCACCGCGCCGCTCGGCCGGCCCGTGGGCTGCGGTCTTGACAGGCCCGGGACCCCGGATACCTTTGCCGACAAGCTCGGGCTCCATGCCACACTTCTCCCCGGACCTCAGGGTGGTGACGAGGGCCCGGACGGCGGAGCTGACCACCTCCATGTCCCCACGGAATGCCAGGGAGTCCGCCAGGTGCAGGAACCCACTCCGCACTGCAGGGACATGTCTGGGTGACTGGCTGGCCTCTACCCCTCACTCCTGTCAGCCTGGCCGGTCCAGCGAGTCCCCCCAGCTGCCAATTCCCCTCCGTTCCCACGTGCATTTTCCTCCCCAAAGCCCTGACCGCCAAACCCCTTGGCCACCCTCTGTGCTAACAAGGCCGTCTCACTCCCCCGATGGAAGAGCAGGCAGCCCGAGGCACCCCCAGCAGGTGCTGGCTGCCCCGTGCCTGTCCTGCAGCTCACCGTCGCTGAGCCTGCGCCGTGCTGAGTACTGGGTCACGAACAGCTTGAGCTGGGCCTGCAGGGGCCCGCCCTCCACGCTGGGGCTGTCCAGCCACTGCAGCGTCTGCATGAGCACTTTGAGGAACAGCGACGAGAAGCCGGTGTCCTGAGGCACGTAGCGCTGTGGGGACAACCAGCAGCACATGGCTACACTGGCTCGGAGGGTCCTGCCCCGTGAGTGGGGCCCGAGCACCGGCCCAGCAGCCCAGGGAACATGGTCACACTGCCACTCTCAACAGCGCTCATCCGGGTGCCCCAGGATCTCAGAGATCATTTAAAATGCCACTGCCAGCGAGATGTGCTATCTGAAACTTACCCTCATGTGGTTCAGGGAAGAAAAGACTAAAGAAACACATGTATCCAGAGACACAAATACAAAAATGCACTCACACATAAACGCAAGCAGGTAAGGCATAAATATGGGAGGCAGGCACACGGTGAGAACCTCCACTCCCTCCCCTTGCTTGCTGGACAATCTCCATAATGGGTGGTAGGGACTGCCCACAACCCCATTACTCAGTTCTGCAGGGTGACACTGAAGGCCAAGGCCACCCCTGCATGGCGGACCGTGACCCGGGATGCTGACCGCGCCCACCTGGTACTGGCAGAGCTGGCGCATCAGGGGACAGGCGATGAAGTGGCTCCGGTGCATGGCCCGCGCCAGGGCCCCGCCATGCGGGGAGTTCAGCAGGGTGGCAATGGCCTGCAGGAGGCGTGCTGCGACGCCTGCCACCTCAGGGCTGCCCTGGCGGACCTGGGCTAGCTCCTGGCCCAGGGCCTGCTGCAGTGCCAGGGCCACAGGGCGGGCGCTGGAGCTCTGCCACCGCGGGCCCGGGCTCAGCGGGAACATCTGCAGCAGAGAAAGGGCGGCGGTCAGCAGGGGCACACAGAGGCGAGATCCCCCGCCCCCTCTCGCCCTGCACTCCTGTCACCAGCCCTGTCACTCTGTTGGCCCAAAGCCTGTGCTGGGAACCATCCATCCCTGTGAGGCTCTCCGTTCAGGGAGCAGCGAGGTGCATGCTAAGAGCTGCGGACAGGGTCCTGTGTGGGGTCCCAGCTTGGCCTGAGAGCACGGTGAGCCCAAAGCCTGCCAATCTCGGCCCCTCCACGTACCACAAGAGGACCGGCCTCAGAGAGCAGGGCCCTCCCAGAGATCCGTCTGAGGCGGCGTGTGTGCAAATGGGAAAGGATGAGAGGGCGCTCTGCACGAGGGTGGCCATGTGTGGAGGGCTGAGGACACGTGTGGACAGGGGACACAGGCCGTGGGACTCCACCCACACAAGCGTGATCACAAAAAGCAAGCAGACGCAGGAAGCCGAGCAGTGGCGGCCAGGAGAGACGGGGAATGCATACTGAAGGGCACGGGGTTTCCTTGGGGTGATGAAAACATCCTCCACTTGGCCAGGATTACGGCCGCACAACTCTGAATACACTGAAAATCACAGGACTGAGCCCCGTAGGAAACAGGTGTCGGCTGGCACGTGAACCACACCTCAGTGAGGACGCAAAAAGCACAGAATGTCGGCAGAGCCAGACCCCCACCCCGACCCTCCCGCGAGGGCTGCAGTGTGAGGACACAGGCTCGTCTGCTCGTCTCTCAAACCTGGACACAGTGAGGGACATGCCCACTGCAGCCAGGCCCCCAGAGGCCGGGCTGCTGCTGGGCTGGTGGGGGGAGCCATGGCACCTCTGGGCACTGCTCTTGACACCAAACACGCCTCACAAGCCCCGAGGTGGGTGCTACTCTCAGCCCGATCTCACGGAGAACACAGGCACAGAGAGGGTCCCCTAACCCCGAGGCCAGAGGCCGGGGTTCTGACCGGGGAGGCGGGCCCCAGAGCCCTCTCCATCTCGGTGTGAGTCCCGGGGCACCCAGCTTCCGGAGGCGGCCGGCCCAGGCGGCAGCGGCAGTACCTGCAGGAACATGCCGGCCAAGTCGTCCTCGGGGCCGAGCGCCCGCACCTGAGTCACAGTCCGGACCCGGCTCTGGCCTGGAGGCGGCTCCGGGCTGCTGGTGGGCCTTGGCGCCTCCGCGCTGTCTGCAGGGAGGAACAGGTGTCCGCTGCACACTCCGGCCAGCCTCTGCGGGGCCACCGGGGAGTCTCGCAGGGGCCCACCACCCAGAGAAGAGCTGGCTCGCAGGCTGCTCAGGGCCTTGGGAGAGGAGCTCAGACACTAGGCAGCAGCAACCAACTCTGCTGGGTCTGGGAGGCCCCATCGGCTGTGCGCTGGGCGGGCAGGGGCACGCTGGGCCAGTACCTCGCCGCGGGGGCAGGGAGGCTGTGAGCAGGGAGTGGAAAGTCTGGCCTCCAGAAGCTCCCCGCTCATGCTGAACCTCCACCAGGTGAGCCATGTAATCTGCAAAACAGCAGGCAGGAGTCAGAGCCTAGCCCGACAGCAGGTAGTGTTCCCTGTGCCAGAGAATGCTGCCCAGGAGACGGCCGCCCAGCGCAGCCCACTGTGCCTCCCGACTCCAGAACCCGCGTATGGGGACTTTCAGCCCGGACGAGGCCAAGTCCACCCTCGCTGCCCCCATGGCATGCTGGCGCCTGGGAGTGCCAGGGTGGGCAGCGCTGGCCTGGCCTTCCCACCGCACTCGCCCGGGCCTGGCTCACTCTTGTCCATGATGCTCTGCTCCAGCGTCTGGGGGTCGTGGCCCACCGCCTGGTCCAGATGCTGCAGCAGCTTGCTCATGCTAGACACGGGGATGCCGAAGGACTGCACGAACAGCAGCAGCTGCTGGGGCTCCAGGTCCTGCAAGGCTGAGGGCCACGCGCTCCGTGAGCACACTCGGGGTACAGCCAGGGACCCTCCGAAAGGCGCCCACCCGCTCCATGGCTGCGTGCGCGCCCCGCGGCTTTCCTCCTGGCCCCCGGTCGCCCTGGAGTCATCAGCCCCCTACAGCTGACAAGGAAAGCAGACTCCTTGGGGCGTGCCCTCCACTGTGCCTGCTGAGGCCACTCCACCCCTCGCCGAACTGCCTCCCAAGCAGCCTGCCCTGCCCAGGTGCTGCCCTACGGGACGTCCTTCCTTCCAGAACCAACTCCGAGGCCCCGGCCCTCGCCTCCTCGCTCCCAAATTCCTAGGCCACCTCATCTCTACCCTTCTGCACTGCCGGCTGACACCGGGCTGACACCGAGCCGCAAGGGCTCTCGGCTGGGTGTCCTCCCGAGCCCAGCACACCCGAGCGCCCAGGCCCAGCAGGAGGCCCCCGCACCGCCCGGCCCGGCAGTACCAGCGTCGACCAGCCGAGGAACCTCCGAGCGGATCATGCGCAGCTTCAGCCAGTCGGGCAGCAGCAGCGCCTCCTCCGACGTGTCCACCAGGAAGGCCGTGGGCAGGGGCTTCTTCTCCGGGAACCAGATGTCCAGCAGAGCCTGGAACTCGCCGTCACCAGCTTCGGGAGAGACAGCAGGGTGAGCAGCAGAGACGGCTCCGTGAGGCCCGTCCAGACCTCACGGTCCAGAGTCCCAGCCCCGCGAACAACGGGAGGCCGGGCTGGAAAGACCAGCGCGCTTCCTTGCTTCATCAGCGGGAATCGAGGCTCTGGGGCGGGAACCATCCACCCTGAAACCAGGTGTTTCACTGGCTGGGCCGAGAGCAAGGAGGCAGCACAGGCAGGTGTCCCGGGCACTGCCCACAGGCACCTCACGATGCCACCTGTGTGTGGCCGAGCAGTGAAGAGTCACGGGAAATCACAGGCCTGCAGATGCGAGGGTCTTGACAGTTTGAGGTCCTGCCCTGCACAGGATCTCACGTGCTTCCCCACAACCCTTTCGACAGGCAGGGAGAGGAGGATCCACATTCGGGACCTGCCCCAGGCCACGGCGGCGCATCCCGGCCATCCGCACCCCCCTGCGGGCGGAGGGCGTCTCACTGGCTTAAAGGAAGCCTGCCCAGGGCAGATCCAGCCGCCCGCTGCTCACCACGGGGCGGCCCGAGTGTCAGCAGGATGACCATGGCGTGGACCACCAGGATGTGCATGGTGGCTGTCTCCCCGCCGGTCCAGCGAAGGAAGACTTGGTCCTGCGACTCGGACTGCAGGAGAGGAAAGAGTGCGGGTTAGGGGCAGGGCGCGGGCGGCGAGCGGGAGGGCGCGGGGGCCGCGGGGCAGGCGGGGGCGGCGCCTGCCCACCTTACCCAGCTGTACACCTCCTCCCCCTCCTTGCTCTTGCGCATGCGCCGGACGTATCGGGAGAAGATGGAGAGCAGGGCTGCCAGCACGGCGTCGGACTCTGCGCTGCAGGAGCGCTTGGAGAAGAGGTGGGACATGATGGTGGAGCGCTCCACGATGAGCCGGGCCACGTCCTGGGGGCGAGCACGGCCATCAGAGGGCTCCCGGGGACTGGCGGGGCCCCCCCTTGTCGCACCAGGCCGCAGCCCACGAGCCGGCACACCTGTGAGGCTGTCCCCAGTGCCCCATCTTGCCCCACACAACCACAGGTCCGGCCCTGAGCGACACCACCGACGATGGAGGGAAGGGGGCGATGCTCAGGGCCCTCAGACACGCAGGACAGAAAGCACCAGGAGGGCCGGCGGCGGCAGGGCAGGGGGAGGACCGAGTCCCTGCAGGACACAGCTCCTAAAGCAAACAGGCGACCTGGCCCGGCAGAGCACCCAGCAATGCCACCCAGTCAGCATGCAGCGTGTGCTTCTCAGGTCCCAAGGGGAAGGCCGTGTGCCCACAGCCAGCACCATCCCTACTTGAACCCTGGCAAAGGTGCTGGGCACGCCGGCCACCGCACTGAAGGCTCCTAAGAGTGAGGTTTCAAGGGCCTCTCTGCCCGGCCAGCCCCTCAGCAGGAACCCAGGCTTGGAAGAGCCCCGTCCAGGGACCTCTACTGGCCTGTCCACAACCTCACCACACTCACTCCACAGGAACCGCGCTCAGGGCCCAGAACGAACCAACGGGAAAGCAAGGGGAGAAGAGAGCTGGCCAAACTCAGCAGGAACCGTAGGCTGAGCGAGGTGCCTGCTACAGAAGCCACCCGGGCCAGCCCACGCTCACCCTGCCCTCTGAGCAAGTCCCCTGGGTGTGGCCAAGCCACCTCCCAGTGCGACAGAGGCCACCAGGCACTGAGGACCACGGTGGCTAGTCTGGCACCAAGCGGCAGCTGGCGCCCCACACTCGAGGCCTGCTCTGGACGGAAGGACACCAAGAAGGGTGCCGGGGGCCGGGAGCCTCCCCCCAAGGGGCGGCCCTGCTGTCCCACCCCTCACCAGCGCCAGGTCGCTGTGCTGGCCCTGCTCCTCCACGGGCGTGTGCTGCGACAGGTACACCAGGTAGGCGCTGACGGTCTGCGGGTCGGTCTCCATGTGGATGGCCTGGGGGGAGGCCGTGTGAGCGCGCTCCCCAGACAGCGCGCTGCCCATCCGCATGGCCATGGGGGGCCCTCACCTGCTGCAGCGCCAGCGCGGTGGTGGCTCTGACACTGTCGAACAGCGGCAGCCTGGGCAGGTCGCGCAGCAGCCACTGGTAGCCCTGCAGCGTCTCCGCGTCCCCCGAGTCCTCCTCCGCCGGGGGCTCCTTTTCTTCCCCGTCCCGCAGGCTGCCCTCCGACAGCACCAGGGACAAGCCCTGCAAGCAGACACGGGCGCTGAGCCAGGCCTCCACACCACGCGAGGCCGGCCGCGCCGATCCGGGGGTGGGGGCGCGTCCCGCCAGGTAACAGACGCTGCGTCCGTCAGGGCTGCTGGAAATGGGAGGCGGCGGCGGCAGCAGGAACTGTCGTTCAGCGAAGCCCCACGGGACGTGCGGGACCAGTCACCAGGTCACCTGGGACAGTGGCACTGCCCCCGGGAAGGAACACGGGACAAGGAGAGACAACGGGCTCCGGCAGGCTTCACTAGCGCCGCCCCTTCTGTGCATGGAGATGGTGAGGAAGGAGGGCCGGGGGGGAAGTCACCCTACTGGCGAGAGTGGTGCCGGGGAGCGCAGCGAGGGCCAGCGCCGGCCGCCGGGCTCACCTTCATGGCCAGCACCCTGGAGGCCACCTGGGAGGAGCCGAGGCGCCGCAGGAAGTAGTCCAGCACCTCACACGTGGTCTGCTCGTCGGCCTTGGGGCCCAGCAGCAGGTCCTGCAGGCGGCCCAGGAGCTGCCGCTGCTTCTGCTGCCTCTGCAGGGACACGGGGGCCTCAGGGCGGGCTGCAGGGCCGACTAGGAGGGTGTGTGTGGGGGGGCGGGCAGCGGGGCCGACGAGGCGGTGCGGGGGGCGCGGGCAGCGGGGCCGACGAGGCGGGTGCGGGGGGGCGCGGGCAGCGGGGCCGACGAGGCGGGTGCGGGGGGGCGCGGGCAGCGGGGCCGACGAGGCGGGTGCGGGGGGGGCGGGCCGCGGGGCCGACGAGGCGGGTGCGGGGGGGCGCGGGCAGCGGGGCCGACGAGGCGGGTGCGGGGGGGCGCGGGCAGCGGGGCCGACCTGCCGCTTCTTGGCCTTCTGCTCCTTGCTCCCGCCCTCCTCCTCCTCCTCCCCGGTGGAGTCGTCGGCAGCGTCGTGCAGCAGGAACTCGCACAGGCACTGCACGGGGAGCACGTCCAGGGACCCCTCGCTGGACTGCACCAGGTCGGCCAGCCAGGGCATGGACTGCGACGAGGCCTGCAGGGTGACGGCGACACTCAGCTCCCGCGCCCCCGTCCGTCCATCGGCTGCAGCGCAGGCCGGTGCAGTCCTGAGCGGCCCTCGCACCCATCCGGGCGCCCTCTCCTGGCTACAGCGCCAGAGCCGCGAAGACTGTGAAGCCCGCCGCCCGCAGTCACACTTGCCTGCCTCTGGATGATGTTGAGGAGGAAATCCGGGTTTCGGCTCCGACACAGAAGGTGCCCAAGGCGGAGGGACTGGTTGAGGCTTTTCACTTGGTCCAGGATGTGAGGGGGAGGCCTCCGGGGGGGGCCTCTGAAAGTCCCAGAGGACAGACGTCAGAGCCACACACAGAGCCCCCAGGACAGCACAGGTGAGTGCAGGCAAGGGACTGCCTGCCCCCCGCCCGGAGCAGCTCCTGCCTGACGCCTGCTGCTGAGCGCTCGGCCTCACCAAAGCCCGGCTCCAAGGAGACCAGGTCAGCAGCCCAGGCTGGCCGCTCCGGTCGTCCTGCCCCACTACCACCCACCACAGCGTGTGACCCATCGCCCCGGCGGCTGAAGGGCTGGGCCACAGCACGTACTGAGGGTCCAGGCTGGTGAGCTGGGACAGCAGGAGGCTGCTGCTCTCGGTGATGGTCTGCTTGGTGGACGCGGCTGCCAGGTGCCCCTCAAACGCCAAGATCTCCTGCTTCTCCCGCTGGGACATCTGCAGCTCGCGGTTAATCATCTCTGTGCGCGTCTCCTCATCCGTCAGGGTGCACGGCGGGTAGGAGTAGTTACTGGGGACCAGACAGGAGGAGCTGGGTACCGTGCCATCAGAGGTGCTCGGGTTGCCTCCTGCCACCCAGCTTCAGCCATCAGGCCACACTGGGGAACCCCAGTGGGGCCATCAGCAATGCCACCAAAGTCAGACGTCTGTGAGGGGCTCAGCGTTCTTTAGAGCCCAAGCCCGGCTCCCTGCTCTCCTGCATGACAGTGTTAGCCACCTCCAAACCCAGGCCTGACCGCTGTCAGAATCCTGAACCCACAGCTGTGGCCCAGGACACGCCACACTGGACTCCCCTTCCCCACAGGCAGACGGCCCCAGCATACACAGGGCATCCACGGGCCGGCTCGCCACCGCCAAAGCAGTCCCGTCCTGTATTCTAAAACCTAATCTGCTCTCCTGTGACGCCCCCTTGGCCCAGCTCTGTCCTTAAGGCTGCAGTCAGTCTGAGGCAGTTGCAGGACAACCCTTCAGAGATGTGAAGGGAGCACTGTGTCCAGCTGGGGCCACGCACTGGGCTTCCCCACGAGCGCACACGCAGGCCCCGTGTCCGGCCTCCTCATGCTCTGCTCACGCCAGCCACGGGGGAGTGGCGCTCAGGCTGCAGCGGAGCCCTGTGCCTGCCGTGTGCAGACGTGGCTCACCAGCAGCTCTCACATCTGCACCTGTGAAAACCACCCTACCTGCTGGGTCTCTTGTCGCCATCTGCCAAACCCTGTGTGGCTCCTGACTGCTCTGTTTTGTCACTCCTGGCACCACACCACCCATCCGTCTCACGTAAGTGCTGCTTGGGACAGCCCAGGGCCTCACAGCCTCACTGCCCCCCACTCCGCCCAGTAAGGGGACCAGGATAAAGCTCTGTAGCTCAGGTTCACTAACTCAAGCTCACAGTCACGGGAGCCCAGAGGCAGCTGAGCTCAGGCTCCAGGGCAGCCAAGGGCCCGGCAGCAGATGCCGACGTACTTGGTCATCACCATTTCCATGAGCATCTTCAGTGTGGGGTACTCCTCCCAGGCGGCCAGGCCTAGGGCGCAAGAAGACAGCAGGTGGCGGCAAGGACGCAGCACCTCTAGGCAGCTCCCCACAGGCCCCCGGGGCCCTCCTTCCCGGCTCGTCACCGAGTGCCCAGCCAGGCTCTACTCCAGGTCCTGACAAGCAAGATGCCCAAAGGCAGAGATGTCAACGCTGGGCCAAGGTGACCAGCGCTGGCCGGAGGCACTCACCGATGTTCTCAGGGTTGAACGCAGCAACGACCAGCAGGAGGGGCCACGCCTTCCAGTAGAGGGTGGAGATGGCGAGGTTTGGAGGCTGGTACCTGAAACATAGGGTTCCACAGCTCAGCCTCGGCGCACGGAGGCCCAGGCCAGGGTGGCATCATTACGATTCAGTGATGAACCACACTGGCAACTTTGATTGTCAAAGATCATAACGTCAAGATTTGTGCCCTCCTCAGAGCTGAATCCCCAGCAATGCCTGTGCCCCCAGGAAGTGCACACTGTAACGACCAGGTGGCTCAGCGCCCAGCACAGGAGCTCTGTGCCCAGGCCCACCGCCAGCTCTGAGCAACTGACTTACCTTCTTTAACACTTTGTAAGCGGGCATAAAAAGCTATATGACGAGTTTACTTGTTTCCCACAAAAAATGTGTTAATCCTCGATCTCCCATCTGTGAAATGGGAACAAGGCAAAGTAACAAATGCTCAGTAAGGGATAGTTTTCATACTTGTTCTACGTCAGGAAACCAGAAACAAGCCCGAATCCATCAACATGTAATGTGGTAACATTTAAAAGTCACAAATGATGCACATATAACTCAAGTGCTGTCCTTTCTGGTGATAAAGCGTACAGAACTATTACAGAATGACAGGAACCTGAAATACTGGCTTGGAGGGAGGTGCAAACAGGCTGTCTAGCGAAAACGATCAGGCTGAAAAGCAGAAATGAGGAAACAAACTCCGCTACAACAGCTGCAAAAAGGAAATCCAACAGATGGGGCACAAGGGTTATTTCTCGAATAAAACCCACAAGAACCTGGCAACACTCCCCAAATGGCCTGTCAGTCGATACGAGCCTCCTCAAAGGTGGCTTCTTTGTGGAATTGACAAGGTGACCCTAAAATTCACACAGAAACGCTAGGACCCAGAACAGCCTTGGAAAAGCACCGAGTAGGGCAGCTCACACTTCCCAAGTCAAACTCAGCACAAAGGTACAGTGAGGGGGAGAGCGAGGGAGTGGCACTGGCCCAACAACAGACAACAGGTCAGTGGAAACAGCACTGAGAGCCCAGAAACGCCCGCACAGTGTGGTCAGCAAGGGTGCCAGACCTTCAGCAGGACAGAACAGCTTTTCAGCAATGGTGCTGGGGCAGCTGGACATCCACATGACAGAGAAGGAAACCAGACCCGTACCTCACACCACACACAAAAATCAGCTCGAAATGGTAACGGTCCTAGGCGTTAAGGGCGAGCACTGTAACATTCCTAGGAGGAAAACAGTAGATCTTCGTGACTTCAGGTTAGGCAGTGGTTTCCTATGTGGAACGCCAAAGCCCAAACAGCCGACAGAGAGAAGTCGGCCTCCTCGGAGGTGGAATTCTTATGCTGCACAAGGTCAGCACGACGAAAGCAGGAGCCCACAAATAAACCCATGTTACAGCCGCCTGGTTTCTGACCAGGTGCGGCAGAGTCAGAGACAGGAGGTAGACCTACAGTAACGGTGCTGGGCCAACTGTGCTTCCCCGAGTCTGGACCCCGCCTCACGCCGTATGCAAAGAGAACTAAAAATGGATCAAAGACCTGAACGTAAGAACCAAAACTATAAAACTCTTAGAAAAAAACACAGGTAAATCGTCATGACCCAGGACTAGGCAGTGGTTCCTTAGGTATGACACCAAAGCACAAGAAACCAAAGAAAAACAGATTAAATTGGACTTGATCAAAGTTAAACTCTTGTGCCTCAAAGGGCACTATCGAGAGTACAAAGACAGCCCCCAGACTGGAAGAAATATCTGCTAGTCGCAGATCTCATGAAGGCCTGGTACCCAGAACACTTTCAACAAAGAATGCTCACAATCCAACAACAAAGACTCAAACCACCCGATTTAACGTGGACAAAGGACTAGGACAGTCACTTCTCAAAAGGGAACGTGAAAAGATGCTCACTGTCATTGGTGATGAGAGGAATGGGGGTCCCCTCCACCTGGTGGGGATGCCCGTCACCCTGCGAGGATGCCCCCAAGAAAAAGATGGAGGGTAAGCGCTGGTGAGGATGTGGACAGACGGGGGACACTGCTGCTGGAACGCGACAGTCGGGCGGTTCCTCCAAGTGGAACGTGTGACCCAACAATTCTGCTCCTAGGCAACCAGGAGGACGACTGAAAGCAGGTGCCCACAGAACTTCCACATGAACGTTCTCGGCGGCACTATTAACAAGTGAAAAGGTAGGAAGGACCCCAGTGTGCATCAACAGAGGAACGGAGAAATAAAAGTGTCCCATCCACACACAAGGGGATGTTCTTCAGCCACAAAAAGGCCCCGAGTGCCGACTCCCGCTACAATGTGGGTGAACCTTGAAAACATGATGCTGAGAAAGAAGCCAGATGCAGAAGATGATGTATTTTATGACTATTTACATAAAATGTCAAAAAAAGTCAAATCTGGAGGGACAGAGATTAGATCAGTGGTTGCTAAGAGCAGGGTGTGGGGTGGGGAGTGACAGCTAATGACTACAAGTGTCTTGTAGGGGGACAGTGCTCTAAAAGTCAGTGGCGGCAATGGTTGCACGACCCTGTGCACGCACTAAAAACACCGAATCACAAACTTTAGATGAGTGGAGCATTTGAGAATTACACCTCAATAAGGTGGTTAAAAAACAGCACAATGGTAGCGAGTTGGCTCAGTTGGTTAGAGCACGGTGCTCATAACACCAGGGTTGCCGGTTCGATTCCCATATGGGCCAGTAAGCTGCACCCTCCACAACTAGACTGAAAACAACGATTTGACTGGGAGCTGATGGGTCCTGGAAAAACACACTGTTCCCCAACAACATTTAAAAAAAAAACCAAAAGAAAGAAAAACAGCACAAGCTCGGTGTTGTCTAAAAGAGAAACAAAACGACTGTTAATGAACACAAGACAGCAAAGGGGAGGACGGGAGAGTCACTAAAACCCAAGTGACGTCGGGAACGCAGGCCTCCGTCACTCTCTGGGCAGGCTGGCCTCACAGGTGTCTGTGGACAGGCCACCAGGAGCCGTCCTGTGGAAGCCAGGACGGGGCGGCCAACGCTTAGCCTGTGGCCGGTGGAGCAGCAGCTGACGTGTGGCCGTGCGGGGCCCGGGGCGGCGCCTCACCCTGGCGGGAGCTGGATGTTGTCCGGGTGGTGGTAGGTGCACAGATTCAGCACAGCGTCGAGCAGCTGGACCCTCTCCACCTTCAGCACTTCCACATCTGAAATGCAAGGTCCGGAAGCCCGTTCAGTGGACACCAGGGCATAGGAGTCAGGCCGCGGGATGTGAGGAGGTGGGGGCTTTGCTCTCCGGAAGCTGGGAAGGTGGGGAGACTGCTGCGGCCACAAGACGGGAGCGGATGAAATGTGGCCAACGTGCCCCAGTGAGGAAGGTGGGAGCAGCTGTTTTCACTTGTGTTTGAGCTGCTTTTAGACAGCAAGCAGGACTGTCAGGAGAGCAGCACAGTGGGCACAGGAAGGGCAGGGACGTGAGGACGCGTGGCGCGTCTGCAGCAGAAGCGCCGGCACGGCAGGCAGTGGCAGGCCGCACCCCTGGGCCCAGGGGTCAGATCCTGGCCCACGGGGACGGCAGCCGTGTTCTAAAAGCTAGAGCGCTGCAGTCAAGACCACAGCAACGGCCCTTTAAAGGGGGGGCAGTCAGAGCCGCCTACGAATACAAAGGTATGTGCCAGTCCCGGGAAGGGTTCCAGAAGCCGCCCGAGGACTAAAGCAGTGCCTGTGCCAACTCGAGGCCAGGCAGAGGGCGCAGGCCCAGCCCAGTGCAGGCAGGGGTGTGGGGAGTGCAGCCCGGCAGCGGAGGCCACCAGCTGCAGGGGCAGGACAGAGCCCCGAGCGAGCCGTACCGTCCGCCTGCACGGCTGCGGCTCGCTTCACCAGGTGGTCAGCAAGCTCCATGGCGTCGGCGGGGCCGAGCGGCAGCTCCCGGGACAGCCCGATGACCAGGATGCGCATCAGTGTGTCTTCCAGGATGGGCACCTCGGAGCACAGCCGGAGGAAGAAGCTGGGGGCGGAGGAGGGGCGGGCTGGGCGGGGCGCACAAGCCGGGGGGCTGCCGCCCGCCCGCCCGCGGGGACTGGCTCCTGGTGCCTCAGCGAGCAGGCTCGGCCACCCTGAGGAGAGACGCGGGGCGGCCCTCCGAGGGCTCCGAGCCAGGAGGCAGGCGGGCTGACGGGACAAGGGCATGAGACGAGCCGGCTGCACTGGGCAGCGGGGACCCAAAGGCGGGACTCGTGGGGCAGCGTGACCCTGAGGGCGGCACGCCATGACGCTGTTCGGAAGCAAGGAGAGGGAGTGGGTTTGCGGAGCTGTCGGGGTGTCAATCCCGCTGGCACAGCGCTGGCTGGGCCTGTGCGAGTGAAGGCGACTGCGCAGACGCTGCACACGCCAGGGTTCGCGAGGCGCGACAGGGACGGCGGGGCTCCAGTGACCCGGACTCTGCCCCTCCTCCCTGAGCAGACCCACCCCGTGCACACAGGAGCCACGGCGGCAGTGCTCACTTGCGGTCACTTTCGGGCGGCCAGTTGTCCCACTTGTAGTAGGTCTCCGGCTGCTCTGTGAACAGCACCTTGTGGAGGCTGCAGGGAGGCAGAGAGGATGTCAGGTGTGAGTGCCCAGGGGACCCTGTGCACCTGTCAGCACCAAGACAACATGTCCCCGGCTTAGGAGCTGCTTACTTCTTAGGGCCTGTGATCCCAGGGCACCTTCCGGACCCTCCAGCCCCCTCTCCCCCCACAAGGCCTGGTGGCTGGCAGAGGCGACAACCCCAGCCAGAAGGAAGAGTCCCTCCCCTGGACAAGGAAGCCCTGCCTGGGGCTGTCAGCACAGGGAAACCCTGTGTCACCCGGCACATGGGACTGCGGCGGCTCACTGGCACCCCTGGCTGCTACGAGGCCAGGCTTAGCCGGTGGCCACATCTGGGGTCCCAGGCTCGTGTTTGGTGAGCCCTGCCGCTTGTCGGTCAGCCTAGGGAAGTGGCTGCTTGCCTCTCCCAGGGCCACGCGACCTGGGCCCGTACCAGTGCACGTAGTCCTTGGGGACAAGCTTGCTGATAGAGGGGACGACTGTGTGCAGCCACCAGACGGCGTCCCGCTGGATTGAGGCGATCTGGTTCTGGAAGGACCGCAGCACCTCAAGGTCTGAAAAGGGTAAGCAGGGTCACCGCGTGCCTGCAGGCAGCTTGGGGCAGCGAACATCTCAGCGCCCAGTCCAGGGCCAGGCGCAGGGAGGCCTGGGCACCACGAGGCACTGGGCGCAGCACCATCTCTAAACCATCTGAGGGCCTCACAAGCGGACAAAGACACGAGACACAGCCACTTTCGGAAGCTCCCTTAGTCTGAGGGCTGCGCTGTGGCTCCACCCCGTCCCTGCCCTCTGCCTGGGCCTTGGGGCACGACCTGCAGCCACGGGAGCGCCCCCTGCCTCCAGGCCTGGGCCCTGCTGTCTATGACCCTGCACCCCCATTCCGGGTCCTTACTCTTCTTCTCCCCTTTGTCCCAGGCGATGCCAGCTTCCTTCACCTGGGCCGTGATGCCCAGCATCATGGACACGGCCAGCACGTCAGTGATGTGGACCACAAAGCGCTCCTGCAAGCACAGCCCAGCACAGCAGCGTTTGTGCCCCAGAAGGGCTGCGCCCGAGGCCTCACCCAGGCCCCCAGCACATACGCAGCTGGACGGGAGCACGCGGCTCCAGAGTGCCCGGGCACCGCCGTGCCAGGGGAGAGCCAGGCAGGAGGGGGTCTTGGGGTCAAGGGCTGCTGGCAGCAAGGCCGGGCGAGGCCACAGGACATTTGGCCAACAGAGCTGGGCAAAGCCCACCGTCTGAGGAGCATGCCACCACCTAGACAGTCTGACAACTTACCTGCGTGGCGTCCAAGGCCCCCACCCCCTCCCGCATTCTAAAACCTACCCAGGGCAGGCCGCTGGCGTTACCCTAAAACGTACCCAGGGCAGGCCGCTGGCGTTACCCTAAAACCTACCCAGGGCAGGCCGCTGGCGTTACCCTAAAACGTACCCAGGGCAGGCCGCTGGCGTTACCCTAAAACCTACCCAGGGCAGGCCGCTGGCGTTACCCTAAAACCTACCCAGGGCAGGCCGCTGGCGTTACCCGGGCTCCCTGCTCACGGAACGCGTGGCTCCCCAGGCTCTGCTGGCCACCCCTCTGCCCCCACCTCCACTCTGGGGGCACCCAGCCAGCCCCTCCCTGGGTCTCTCACAGCACGGAGCCCCGCTACCGTCTAGGACTGGCCACTGCACACATTGGGGCGCTGGCACGAGGGGGGCGGCCGCGCACCTTGAACTCCATGTCCAGGTACTGGGGCTCCTTGCGCTCCTGCATGAGGCCAAGGCAGAAGGCCTGGAAGTTGATCTCGTGCTTGGTCTGTTTGATGATCTCCCGGAGCAGGGCCCGTGAGGCCCGCAGGTAGTCATCCTTGCTGGTCAACAGGTCCTGGAACACCATGGCCAGGAACTGGGGCGGACAGAGACCATGCAGGCAGCTGCTGGGACCGCGCCGCTCACCACCAGCCTCCACCCCATCTCACGCCTGCCTTAGGGCTGCTCGGCCCTGCAAGCCTCCCCAGAGCCCCGCCAGGCAAGGTCCCTGCGCCTGCCTTTCCGACACAGGCAGGCGGGTCAGTGCGCGAGCACGGAGCACGGCTCACAGGCTGACCTGTCCCCAGACAACAGGCGCGAGCCTGCCCGCCACATGGGCCGGGCTGCGAGAGCTGGCCTGCTCTCGTTAGCCTCCTGGCAGCTGGGGGCTAGTGCTTGTGAAGCGAGGGGACAGACTAGTCCACAGACACTGGCTGCAGGGCGCCCAAGCCGTAGGGACGGACACGCTGGCCTGGTCTGCACACCCCAGCCTCCACCTGGGCAACTGACCCACCACCTTCCCTAGACAGGTGCTACAAGCGGCAGGGCTGGCCGTGAGGCCGGGCACTGTGTCCACCTTGACATTTCACACACAACTGAACCGTTTCAAAGCCGGGCTTGTGGTAACAATAGAGATGCTGCTCTCAGCTCTCTTCAGAAGGGGCGCTGAGGACAAGGGACACATGGCAGAGCCCAAAGGCCAGCGCCAGGAGGGCTGCACAGATGCCTGCGGACACTGGGCACGGCCCCCCAAGGGCGCCCCCCGCCCCCGCCGCTGTGAGGCCGCGTGGCCGCCGGCGCGCCCACCTTGGGCGCCAGCTCCGAGCTGTGCTGCAGGACTGTGTACAGGACCTGCATGTTGTTGGGGTTCCGGGCGTTGGACAGCTCGTTGAAGATCACGAACTTGATGGTGGTGCCCAGGTTGTCCTGGTGTGCATTGAGCAGCTCCCTGCACACAAGCCGAACAAATGGGGCACCGGCGGGGGCTGGGGCCGCCCACAGGCCCCCCACCCCCGCCGGGCACCCCGCCAGCACACCTGATGCACAACATGTAGTGGTTGAGTAGGACCTTGGGCTTGAGGCGGATCTTGATCAGGTGGGAGATGACGTCCATGTCCTCAGCACTGTGCGTGCTGCAGTTCATGCACACGGACATGAGCAGGTCCTGGGCCGGCCGCGTCAGCTGCAGGGACCAAGTGACCCTCAGCCCCCGGCCTCGGCCCGGGGCTCCGTGCCCTCCCCTGGAGGTTCCATGCGCCCTCACCTTGGGGTTCCACGCCCTCCCCTTGGGGTTCCCCACGCTCTCCCCTTGGGGTTCCACACGCCCTCACCTTAGAGTTCCCCACCCCTCATCTTGGGGCTCCCCACGCCCTCCCCTTGGGGCTCCCCACCCCTCACCTTGGGGTTCTGCAGCCACATCTCCAGCCTCTGCACGGCCATCAGCCGCACTTCCTTGTACCCACAGGTGGACGTTAGCAGCCGCAGCAGGTTCCGCGACACGTTGTCGATGGGCTGGCGCCGGTTGAGCTGGTCCCGGAGCATGTCCAGCACGTACTCCTCCACGCTCTCTGCCAGGTCTTCATACCTGGGCCAGCGGAGGGAGTAGGAGGGCAGGAGGAAGGCAGGCCCTCTCCAGGCGCCCTGGCCCGCCTCTGCCGCGGAGCGCGTCTGCTGGGGGCCTTGCCGATGCCTACCTGGGCATGAGCTGGCCCTCCTGCTCGGGGCTCAGCTTCTCCTCGGCAATCAGGAGCTCGGCCTGGCTGTCATCCTCCTCAGTGAGGGAGGGGTGAGGGCTGCTCCCTGCAGAGCGGGGGCCTCGTGGACACATTCAGGTGGCCGTCCCCTGGGCACCCGGTCCCCACGCTGGGCTCTGTGGCAGGCGGCGGCCCCAGGCCTCCCGTCCCCGCCCCACCTGACCCGGCCCCTCTCACCAGCACTGAGGTCGCCTCCGCTGCGCGCTGCCTCCCCCTGCAGGAGCACGCTCTTGGAGGGCATCTTGGTGTTAAATGCCGTCTGGATGTTATCCACGAACGTCTTGCAGTGTGGGCTGTCCACCCAGATCCTCTCCCCCAAGGAGTCTTCTATGTACACCTGCCGTGACAGAAGCTGACTTCCAGGGCCCTGGGGGCAGCTCGCTTCTGCCTGCCCAGGTGCTCGAGGGCTGGGGCCTGCTTCCCGTTGGGCTGTGGCAAGGAGCGGGACGGCTGCTGCCCTGAACACTCCCAGCCGCCTGGAGGGGCTCCCGGGAGGTCCGCAACGGCCAGTGGAGGCAGGATGTGCGGGCCCACCAGACGGCCTGCCCTGAGAGAATGCTCCGTTTGCTTCTTTTCCCTGCCGGAGGTCCGCAGGCCCCCCCCCCATGGCACTCTGCCCTCCTCACCCCAGCAGTGAGCGCACCCAGACTCCCAGGGAGGCAGACTCACCTTGACAAAGATCTCGGGCCAGTTCTCGTCCTCCTCGTACGCGGCCATGAGGAGGTTACAGGCCAGCACGGACACCAGGCTGTTCCCCTTGGCCTTGAAGTTGATGGAGGCATCCCGCCGCAGGAGGCTGCACAGAGCCTGTAAGAGACAGCGCACGTCGCCAGGGAAGGCTCACCCGGCACGCTTCCAGGGCAGGGGAAGGAGGCGCCCACCCCTCACCTCAATGACGCCTTCGGTGGCGAAGATGTTGGGCTTGATTTTGGCCAGGTACATGAGACTCAGGTACAGGGTGCCGTCCGGCTTGGCCCGGGTGACCCTCAGCTGCTTCGCGGCCCCACAGAGCACCCCCTCGATCCGGTCATCGTTGCCCTCCAGCTCCGCAGCCTCAATCTCGTCCAGCAGCACTGGGGGAGGGACTGCCGGCCACGTGGCCCGTCAGGCCGCAAGTGCAGACTGCCCATCAGGGTCCCCTCCAAGCCCCAGGACAATGGGGCAGCCACCAGACCAGCAAACGAGGGTCTCAGGGCTGGGCCGCACTTGGCCGCCTCCAAGGGGAACGGCTGTGCCAGCCGCAGCCAGGGCAGGGCAGGAGCTCCCGTCTCAGGGGAACGACCAAGACAAAGACGGCACGCACAGGCACGGCGCCCTATGGCCTCGGAGTGCTGGCCCGGCCACTTCCAGGACCCCGTCACTCCCTCCCACACAGCTACCTAGAGTTACCTGGTCCCGCAACGTATTTTTTCCTAAGTTTTAAAATTAATTGGCACAATGCCGTTCACGGCTTACTCTTCTCTTCAGCTGCGGCTGCTTCTTTGGTCATCCCTTCCTAAAGCACTTATCCTGCCTTCCCTCTTTCTGGACCTAGCCCACAGAGGCTCCTGTTTCAATTTTCCTGGCAAAGGGTCCCCTGGGGTCCTGGCCACGGTCCCTGCTGTCACCCTCTGCTCTCCTCCAGCCTTTCCTTCCCTCCGCTTTCTCTGGGTTTCATCCATTTGCTGTCTTTACTTCTACAGCTGGCTACTAGTCATTGACCTTCCCCAGTTACCATAAGCACTTGCTTCTCTGAGGCCTCTCAGAAGTGCTTCAGCTCTGTCGCACGTACCCGTTATGTGACATTTGTTTCTGTTCAGTTTTGGATATTCTCTAATTTTCATTATATCTTCTCTGACCCAAGAGTTTTTTAAGATCGTGCTTTTCAATATCCAAACATATGGAGGGAGGCCGTTACTGATTTCTAACTTAACAGCACCAGGGCCATTTCACCACAGTCACTGAATGCTTTCTAGGTGCCAGGAATGAAAGACAAATAGGCAGGACAGACAGACGGACTAAGATTACAGCAGATTCTGCCTTGAAGACATTCCAACTATCAGACACGATAAATAGCCGAATGTAGCCTTTTACACTGATAACTTTTTTTTTTTTTTTTTTTTAAGGGCAGTGTCACTGGCCCTCATATGTGGGACCCGAACCAGGGCCGCTGGCTTCCCAAGCCAGCGCTTAACCAACCACGCCACTCGGCCGGCCCCAAATGTAGCCTTTTATTTTCTAAAGATGTTTACAAACTATGTTATCCTTCACAAGGCTTTTAGTAACCTTATTTTACTTAATCTTCAAAACCGCCTTTCACGGAAGGTGACGCTAAAAAAATAACGAGGCACAAGTAATAACTGAAAGAGTTGTGGCCTGAGTCTGGACCTCAGCCCCAGAAGCGCTCAGTCTTCATCAGCACTAGCCGCCCAGGTGAGGGCTCCTGAACCACAGGTCAAGGTCGGAGGCAGCTGCCACCTGACTCATCTTCCAAAGCGCCAGCTGCACCCTCCGCTCTGCATGACCTCAGGGCTCGCTCCTGCCAGGCACAGGCATCTTCCCCACCTGCCAGCCTCAGCTCTGGCCGCTGCGTACTGCCCAGACTGAGCCTGTGCCCTGAGCATAGTTCCACCTCCAGGACACAGGCCTCTGCTTAGTGGTTTCTTCTCCAGTACCCCGGACTGCCTCGGAAAATCTATCAGTGCTTCAAGATCAATGTCACATTACAACTTTCTGATGAGCCTTCTCTCTCCCACAGCTGTCACATAAGTACCTATTGCTCAACATCTGGAACCGGTTTGATACTTAACAGATCTGATCCATGGGACATCATGGGGCCCCCAGAAATAATCAATGGGAAGAAGGCAGAAAAGCAGAACCAGAAGCTTTTGTGTAAACAACACGATCAGGGTACGTTTTTGGTTTTTCCTTTAATGCTGTATTACCTTTTCAGTGAAAGAAAAAAAAAAGGGAGGTAAACTCTTCATCGTTTGTGTCTGGAACAAAAGGAAAAAGGAGTGCAAACCTCCTCGTCCCAGGTGGAGAGGAACTCACTGGGACGCACAGCCCGTGAGAACGGGACCTGATCAGCCTGTGACCTCTTATCCCCAGTGCTAAGAACAGAGCCTGCCACAGAGGAGGGGCCCAGCCAACACGTCTGACGGACAAATGAACAGGAGGAGGAGGCCGCTCCTGGAGAACAGCCGCCAGCCGTCTGCACCGGTTCTCCTAGCAGCTCCTCCCGAAAGCGGGAACAACGCCATCTGTACCAGACGTCCCAGGGACGAAGCACCGCCATGGCTTGGTCTGCGTGACCGTCAGAGCCCAGCCTCGCAGAGAAGAGCCCTGCCGCGCCCCGAGCCCACGCCTGCTCCGGCCGCGTGGCAGCAGCACCTGCGGAGCCCAGGCCCAGTGCCTGTCCCAGAACTTGGACGCGCAAGTGGGGTCAAGTCCCCTGGGTGAGAGGCACTCCGCAGAACAAGCGCACGGGCGGCCGTCTCCGTGCCCCAGGCGCCCGCTAGCCCAGCCCGCGGGCAGGAAGCCTGGGAGCGGCCTCCGCGAAGCGCAGGCGCCCGCCTCACCTTCAATGGGGACCACGGACGGCTCCTTGATGGAGGGCGAGATGGCGCGCTTCTCCGCCACCGCGGCCTCGGCCAGGCGCCCCAGGGCGCTCAGCGGCGGCGTGGAGGCGAGCTTGGGGCGCTTGGCGAGGCCGGTGAGCGCCGAGGCCCCGGCCAGGGCCGCCGCCGCATCCCGCTTGCGCTCCGACGGCAGGCCGGGCGGCGCCGGCTTCAGCAGCGCGGACGCCGCCTTCGCGTCGCCGGCCTGGCCCTTGGAGCCCAGCGCGATGAAGTCGCCGGGCGGCGGGTGCCCTGCGGAGGGGGAGGGGCCGTCAGGCCCGGGGCGCCCCCGGGGCCGCCCTCCCAGCGTCGGCGCGGGGCGGAGGGGCGCGGGCGGCGAGCGCAGGGCCGGCGCGGCCCCCTCCCCTCCTGGCCCCGCCCCCTGCCCCGCCCCTCCACCTCCCGCCCCCCCGCCCCCTCCCCGCAGGCCCCGCAGCCGCCCCCGCTCCCCCCCGGGCCGGGCGCCCCGGCTCCCGAGCGGCCCGCGCACCTGACGGCTTGGCCGCGGCGCTGGGCCGGCGCACGGCGGCGGGCTTGGCGCGGTTCATGCCGCCCGCTTCCCCGCGCGTCGCCGCTCGGCGCCGGGTGGAGCGAGTCCGGAGGGGCCGCCGGGAGCCTGGCCTCGCAGCCGCCGCCGACGCGCACAGGCGGCCCCCAGCGTGCCGCCCCCGCCACGGCCCGCCCGGAACCGGAAGCCGGGCTCGGAGCCCCGCCTTCCGGGGGAACCGGAAGCAAAACAGCGCCCGCGGGAGGAGGGGGCGGGGCGGCCAGGCGGGCCGCGTGGCCCGCGGGCGCGCGCAGCGCCTCCTGGCGGCGGGAGGCCGACGGCGCCCCGCAGCCGCGCCCGTCTCTCCGGCGGGGAGCCTCCGCCCACCCCCTTTCTGCAGGCGCGACCCACGTGATTCAGTGGCGCGCCCAGGGGAGCCCGGCTGGGCAGGGTGGCGTCGCCGGGGCCCCGATACGCACGTGCTGGGCCTGCAGACCCTGCTCTCCCATTTGTGGTCACAGGGCAGGGTCTGGGGTCTCCGCGGTGGGAAGCTGGCGGGGAGCCCAGGGGCCGCGGTGCGCACAGCGCCGAGGAGCAGGAGGGGCCTGCCAACTGCAGCCCGTCCTCGGGGGGCGTCGAGGCCAGGCCCGAATCAGAGACTCGGGTCCCGGCCTGCACGTGGGTCGCTGTCATAGTCCCCGAGCCCCCTGATGGCGGAGGACCGGACTCCATGCTGAGAGACACTCCCACGCCCTCCTGTGCTAACAGTCCCACGCCACCCGTCCCGGGCCTCTGGCTGCAGTCCATCTCCCCACCAGGCACAAGGAACTGCCAGCAACAGCCCCACCCGCAGCCCACCACCGGCTGGGTGGCCGACCCCCTTATGGGAAAGCTCTGAGGGCTCCCCGAAAGCTGAAGCCCGCATGAAGGGAGAGGGATTCAGGTAAAGACACGGCACGTTCCTAACAGCAAGCGCTGCAGAAAGGCAGCTGACACAGGTAAGCGGCACTGGACATGGGTAAAAGCTGTGAAACAGACTGTTCAGTGACTACTGGCGGTGGGGGGAACTGGAGTTTGGAGGGAGAGAAGGGAGTGGGGCAGGGGAGCAAGTGGGGGTCAGGTCAGGACTCACAAAAGGTGGTCAGTGTCGATGCACTGGACGCACTGGACCTGCCGTGTCTGCTGGCCGGTCACGGTCAAAGTCAGGTGTGTGGCAACCTGGACTCTCAGTGCAGCCACAGGGCGTCTAGACAGCAAGAGGACCACACGACCGTTCCATGATGGAGCCACACAGCCCATGGCCGGCAGAAAAGCTGGTTATGGACCAGTGTAGGAAGTGACCGCCTCCATCTAACAGTGAACAAAGTCTGGAAAAAAATACACCCAGGGGTTCCCGGGGTTACGGGGAGGGCGGGCTGTGCAAGCCATCCGTTCGCTCTGTGTTTCAGTATTGCAATTATGCCCGTTGTTTCCGCTAGAAAAAGAAGAGTGCACTTGCCCAGTGGGGCGCTCACAAGACCCCCGCTCTGCTGCTGCTCAGGTCGCAGCCTCCACTGGCCAGGACAAGCCCGGCAGGGTGCAGGCCGCCGCTCCACCTGTGCTGGCACCTCCTTGGCTTGCTTTCTCTGTTCTTTCTCACGGAACAGCCTCCTCCTCATCCTTCAAAGCCCAGCCTCCCACCAAGGACACCAGGCCTGGGACCTGCCGCCCTCCCCCTCGCTGCCCCGCCCCAGTACCATGGTCTTCATGCAGTTTCTGGAACACGCCTTTTGCTCATCTCAGAGCCTCTCCTCACCTTGTTCCCGTGCCAGGACCTCCAGACACTCCCATGACCCCTCCTCCCTGCCCGGCCTTCCTCTCGCCCCGTAACCACGGCCCCAGCCCCACTGGACACCTCCCTTTAGAGCACTGCCACCCCTGGGATCCTGTTACTCCCTTATTTGTCTGTTTTTTTACGGCCTTCCTCCCTGCCCAACAGAAGCCACCAGTGAGCTACCAGCTGCACCTGGTCTGCCTGTCTCCTGCTGGGCCCAGGGACCCTGCCACACTCGGTAGATGTGGGCGGGATGCGGGAAGGATGTGTGTGAAGGCCTCGGCCCCAAGGAAGACCCATACAGGAGCCATAATTGTTAGAAACTAACTAGGTTTGGCGTGGAGGGAAGTGCCAGGCTTCGGATCCCCATGGTCCCTGGTTCCCCCACCCCCGAGCCAGAGGGAGAACCTCCCCCACACCTTGACCTGTGACTGTGCAGTGGGCGTGCCCTCCCCACTGAGGGAAGGAGGGAGTCCCTGAAGCAGAGAGCAGACTGGGCAGCCAGCAGGGTGGGGACAGAGTGAGCAAGGACTTGCCCCAGGCCCCCAAGGGGAGATGGGTGAGGTGGCAGGTCTGCAGCTGCTCTGGTCTCACGGTTTCTGGGCCAGGAAGCAGCTGCTCCCGCCTGCGTGGCCCGGCCCTGCACTGGGCTCCGGCCTCGATCCAGGCCTCCCTGCACGGGGTCAGATGTCCCCGGCCCATCCCAGGCCTGGAGCGTCCCAGTCGTAGGGGAAGTGAGGGTGAGATAAGGGACTTTGGGGAGTGGCCACAGGGTGCCTTGGGGGGCTGGTCATCTCCCAACTACTTCGTCCCCTAAATTTAGAAACGACTTCACCCATGCTGGAAGCCCCATCAGCCCAGTGACAGTTTCAAAGCCATGAGTCAGCAGTTATCAGGATGCAGATGCCCTTTCCTGGGCGGGGAACGTGGAGACCCATCTATGCTCAAGAGGGGGTTTCTAGGCTCTCCTCTGCTGATGAGCATTCCTGGGAGGTGGGGTGGGGTGGGGGGACGGTGTCACCGCTGGGCTGCCCAGGAAATGCCACTTTGCTGAGGCTCCCTGCCAGAGCAGGAAAAGGTGATAATGACTTCCCGGGACCAGTGCCCGAAAAGGCTGGAGCTGTCTTTTGGGGGCTGATAGCTGAGATTCTGCTGGGCAGACCCTAGCCGCTGAGCGGAAGCTCCAGCAAGGCAGCCTCTGGCCAGAGGCGGGGAAATGCTTTCCAACAATTGTCTGAAAATAGACCAGGCTGGCTCACGAGGAAATGAGTCCCCCGTCACGGGAAGGGAGCAAGCGAGAGCAGGAAGACCGCTTCGCAGGGGGTGGATCTAAGGTCTGACCCTGAGAGGCCCTGAGTCCTCCAGTTTTTCAACTGCTGGCACCCCAAATGTTTGGGATTGTGAAGCTAAGGAGGCAGGACTGGCACGTCAGCACCTCACCTGTCCCCCAGGTGTGCTGCTGTGGGAAAACTTCCGCTTGCTCCCTCCAAGACGGGACTTCCAGGCCTGGGGTGTGCTGGGCACAGAGCTGACAGGGCGAGAGACATTCCTGTCTTATTGACAACTGTGCCCCCTCGGCTGGGTCAACCCCCTCGGGTGTCAGTTTCCCTTTTTGTTCAGTTAGGATCAGGCGAGCTGCTCTGGGGTAGGAGGGCACTGGGATGATGACCTTTTACCTCTTCTGTCTCACTGTCCCTACACACCATCAAAATGTCCCCAACACTGTTGGGAGGTGGGGTCGCTACAGAGGATTTTGTTCCCTTGTTTGAGCTTGTTCAAGTTTCCTGCAAAGAACATATACTATGTTTGAAATTAGAAAAATACCCTCATGCACTTGTCTTAAAAGTAAATAAATATCCAGGAAATTCCAACCCACGTCCTAATCACGGTTCCCAGTCACTTTTTTCACAGAGAATTGCCACCACCAACTCACACTACATCAGTGTCCTGACTTTTGGCTCAGAGACTGTGGTAGGGGCAACGTTTCGCCGGTGGTGCTGGTCCAGACGGAGCCTCAGACCGAGGAAAGGCCAGTGGAGGCAGAGGAGTGTCCGATTTCCCGACCTTTGACATCAGGTCATTGGATGTGTATCGGTGATTACAAGGGCCGTTATTCACAGGGACCTGGACTGGACGGGATCTCTCACGTCCCGGGCCAACGGGTCAGCTGGGCGGTTCCGGTGGGCTCTGTCGCAGTTGCAGATGTGCGGGGGCTGGAGGCTGTGCTGCCGTGCTGGGGCCACAGCAGGCCTCCTGCGTGTGACTTGGCCTTCCTCACAACATGGCGCTGGGTTTCCAGAGCAGGAGGCCGAGGGACAGAGCCAGGCAGACTCTGCGCTGCTGTGCAGCACGGCCAACCAAGCAGCGGCGTCTGGTCTTTGTCCTGGTCCCTGGCACAGAGCTCCCAAAACCCTGGGTGTGTTCAAAGTGATGGGATGATGGCAGCAGGTTCTGGTACTGAGCCCTTCCCACTTCTGCCTGAGGTCACGCTGACAAGGTGGCTGGGGGTGGGGCCCCAGGTAGCTCCAGGATGGGGCCTGTCACCAGAGGAGCCAACCAGGATTAGAACTTTCAGTCCCACCTACGGACCTTGGGAGGGGAGGTGGCTGGAGATTTGGCTAACGGCTGAAATTGGTCATGCCCATGTAATGAAACTTGGATGAAAACTCTTGAACAAGACCTTCAAAGAGCTTCCAGTTGGTGAATACGTGGAGGTGCTAGGAAGGTGGTTCCCCAGGGGTAGGGGTGGGGGGGACATGAAGCTCTGCCCCCCTTTACCTTGTCCTACCATCTCTTCCATCTGCAGGTTGCTGACTTGTATACCCTAAGTCCAATGCTTCCTTGAGTTCTGTGATTCGTTCTATTAATATAGTGAATTGTTGAACCTGAGGTGGGGGGGTCATGGGAGTTTGTACTCAGCCAGGCAGAAGTGCGGGTAACCTGGGGTCCAGGACTTAAGACTGGTGCCTGGAGTTGGGGACCATCTCGGGGGACTGAGCCCTTGACCTGTGGGGACTGCGCGGACACTTGGGGTTAGTGGCAGAATTGAATTGACTTGTAGGACCCCCAGTTGGTGTTTGGAAAAACCAAGCAATTCCTTTCATGACCTAGCTTTAATGGTACTTGATGGCACTTCTGCTGTCCTCTGTTGGCCAAGGCTGTCGTAAAGACCTGGCCAGGTTCACGGCCACACACAGTCCACCTTGCGGCGGGTAACATTGTCACAGCCATCTCTGGAAAATGCAGCATGCTACAGTCATAACACCATGGTGACTTGGCTATTGGCCCCCTGCCAACCTCAGATACCCAGGAACAAGCCACGCCTGCTAGCTGGTGGACAGGTGGGTTGTTTTGGTTCGGGGAGATCACTGCTAAGGCCAGAGTTAACACCCGTGCACAGCTCTGACCCGCAGACAAACACCCCTGCGTTCTCCTGGTTCCCTCATCCTCCTTACACGGAGGTGACAGCGTTGTCCTGCTGGAGTCTTCAGATGAGGGTAATGAATGCGCGCTAAGTGCCTAACCCAGTGTCCGGGGCACAGAAGCAACTCAAAATTCACAGCTACTGCTCTTGTTGCTGTTTGGGGGTGGGGGGAAGGAGGCCGCCCCACTGTGACTTGCATTTCCTGAGAGCAGTTTCTCAAGCGCAGCAACACTCACATCTGTGTTGGGTGATTCTTTGTTTTATGGGCCACTCAGTGCCCTGTGGGATGTTGAGCAGCAGCCCTGGTCTCCACCCACTAGATGCCAGTAACTACCCCTGCCCCAAGTTGTGACAACCAAGAATGTCTCCAGACTTTGCAAAATGTTTCTTGGGGGACAAGGCACCCCTGGATGAGACCCACAACCCTAGAATATCTCTAAGTTCCACAGGCAAGAATGGTGTGTTTATTTGCAGAATACACATCCACGCCACCCCAGAGACCCCTGGTAAGGTGTCCAGGTGGAGGGGGTGGCTCCAGCCACGCTCACCAGCTGGCCCACCTCCTCTGTAATTCACAGAGGTTTGGCCACAGGCACTTAGAGAAAGCAGTGAGAGTCTGAGTGGAGCACTGGTGGCCTTGAGCAATCACCTGGGTCTCAGGTGCCCACCTGGAAAATGGGACCTAGCTCCCCCGTTGTAGCCATGTATAATGATGCACGGGCTCTGGCCCCAGGTTGGGGTGGCGGCCGCAGATTGCCCTCTCCAGCAGGCCTGCTGGCAGCTGATGGGCTGAACATGTTAACTGGAGCAGCAGGGACCTTGCCTGGGGTTTGGGTGGGGGCGCTTCACAGAGAGGACGCGGCTGCCATCCCGGGAATAAGGGAGGCGTGAGGGGAAACATTTCCTTCGGGAATCTTCACTGAATTGCTCTCCAGTGGTGAATGGGAACCAACCTTCCTACTTAACCATAAATTCGTGTCGCAATAATGACAGCAGTAACAGCGGCAGCCTCTTCATTTGACAGCCTCCCCCATTTGATCGTCCGTCAATCCTCTTTCCGGCTGAGGGATGCGAACACAGGCTCAGAGATGGGCGCTGGCCTGCTCAGACCACACGGGTGGCCAAAGGCAGAGGGGTCCTTTGGAAGGTCCACTCTGCTTCCTCCCTCGGCGGGCCCCTTCCCCCTTCCCAGATGTGAAATGTGGAGGGGCCCCTTGCCCCACTGCTGGAGGAAGAAAGACTGTCTCCAGACTGGTGTTTCCATGCCTGGCTCCTCCCCAAGCCCACCATCCCCTCACCCTGGAAGCCAGGTGGGGACAAGCAGACAGAGGCTCCCCACCGGCCCCTGAAGGCCTCCCACCGTGGCCGTCTGCTGCAGAGGACCCAGCCTGCAGGGCCCTGGCTGCAGGTACTGGGCTGGACACGCGCACCTCAGGAGGGGCCGGGGCCCAGCCCCGCCGGGTCCAGAGCAGGGCACTGTCCAGGCAGAGGTGTGGGCCTGCCTCTGCTCAGCCAGTGCATGCCACGCGGGCAAGTGCATGTCCCCTCCGAGGCTTGCTCCTCATCCTCAGAGGGTGGGCTTGGAGAGAGCTGGACAAGGGACAGGCGGTGCACACGAGCATGCGTCATCCATCCTATGGTCAGCAAACACCCGCCTGCAGGCTGACCCTTGTGGGGTGTGGGGTGCACCTCAGCTCCTACACAGCTGTTCTTGCCTGCCCATGGGGAAGCGTGCAACAGGTTATCCCCAAGCCTGGCCGGTCCAAGGTTCCAACCCCCCAAAATCTGGGGGTGTTTGTAGGGGCCCTTGGGGTAGTGACTGCTAGGGGCTCTTTCAGAGAGACCAGCTGCCCCCTCAGGGTTAGAGCTAGTCCCTGCCTTTCCCCTTCCCCACAGAGTGTCCCGCCCTTTCCCTGGACCTCAGCCAGGGCCACCTTAGTCCACCCAGGACACTGCCCACTTCTACCTCTCAGGAAGGAGGGCGGGGTAGTGTGGCCCTGCCCCTCCCAGCATGCCCCAGGCTCCTCCCCAGGAACGAGCGCTGCACAGCGGGGTGGTGGGGCAGGCTGGTCCCGTCTACCCCAGTTCCAAGGCCCTGCGGGTCACAGGACTCCGGAGTGAAGAGGGCAGCTTATCAGAGCCACAGCTGCCTTTGCCATAAAGCTGCAGTAAAGGGGGCCGTTTATCAAGGTCAGCCAGGGACCAGGCCCTGTGTGAAGGGCTTCACGGCTGTTTCGAAACAGAACCCTCACAACAGTCCTGGGTGGTTCCTTCTTTTTAATTTCATTTCTAACTTAACTTTATAGTTTTGAACAGGTAATGCACTTACGCAGTCCACGAGTCAAAACAAAACGACATAAAGAGATTTACCGCGCCCCACCCCCCATCAGAGGCGACCCTTTTTGTCAGCTTGTTTACCTCCCTGTCTTCTTCTTGCAGGTAAAGATAAACACACACATACACACACACACACAAAGATAAACACAAATATATGTTTCCATCTCCCTCCCTTCCTTACTAAAGAAGCACCTTATACACACCTTGCCCGTTCATTTACAGCAGAGCGAGCTCTTCCATGTCAGTATGCAGGCAGGGGTCAGCTGTGTTCCTTTTTCACAGCTGTGTAGTACTCCATTCTGTGGGTGTCCCGCAGTTGACTTCCTTTTTTTCATTCTTTTCTTTGGTCTTTGTTGTTTGGGTTTTTAAAAATATTTCTGTCCCCCGTTTATTTAGCTGGGTCATTAACAAGGACAGCTTGGTGGTTTCTGACCTCTTATTACAGCCGATACCATGACGAGAACTTGTACATCCTCAGTTTCCCACATGAACAGGAGCGTCTGTGGCACCGATTTCCAGCAGTGGGGTTCCTGGGTCTGAGGACAAGTAGGGTCCAATGTAAGTACGCAAGAAGCTGCTGGTGCCCCCCACCCCCACCCCAGCAGTGTGTGTGGGTGTGTGTTTCCCAAGCCTGGCCATCACAGGATGTGGTCTGATTTTTGGATTCTGATAGATGAGAAACAGAATTGCAATGTCATTTTAATGTGCATTTCTCTCGTTATGGACATCTTTTCCTATGTTTGTCATTTAGATTCCTCTTTCTGTCAGCCATCTATTCATAGCTTTTGCTTCTTCTTATTTGTCCTTCCTTTGTACATTTCCAGGAGCCCTTTGTGTGTTAGGGAGATAGCCCTCTGTGGTGTGGGTTGCAAATATGTTTTGGTAGCATGTATTTTGTGTTCTGACTTGGCTTATGGTGATTTTTGCCTTAAGTTTCTTTTGTTTTTATGGTGTCTGGGGTTTTAATGATTCGAAAAAATCTTTTCCCTCTCAAAGTTTTAAAGGAAGTCACTCATGTTTTCTTCAAATATTTTAATGGTTTCTTTACAATTTATTTTTGTGGTAAAGTATACATAACATGAAATTTACCATTTTTTTTTTTTTTTGTGGGCAGTGTTCCTGGCCCTCATATGTGGGACCCGAACCGAGGTCGCTGGCGTCCCAAGCCAGATTTTTTTTTTTTTAAAGATTTTATTGGGGAATTGGTGGAGGGAAACAGTGTTGGGGAATCAGCGAAGGGGAACAGACAAGTTGCTGTCTTCTTGTTCTTCAGTCTAGTTGTGGAGGACGTTGCTTCACTGGCTCATGTTGGTATCATCATTGCGCTCTTCCCGGATGAGGTAGATCGGTCTCCTGCCTCTGGATGGTCGCTCACTGTGGCTATTGGCAGCTCACGCTGGCTGCCAGCCGCTCACACTGTCTGCCAGCCACTCACTGTAGCCTATGGCAGCCCACTGCAGCAGGGGCTGCAGCCTACACCGTCGCCAGGGCTCACACAGCCCAGCTCCAGGTGGAGCTGTTGTTAGCTGTAGAGGGTAGTGTCACTGGCCCTCATATATGGGATCCGAACCCTGGCTGCTGGCGTCCCAAACCAGCTCCCAAACAATGCGCCACTCGGCTGGCCCTACCATTTTAATCATTTTTAAGTGTGTATTTCAGTGGCAATAAGCATGCTCACGTTATTGTGCAGTCCTCACTGCTGTCCATTTGCAGAACTTTTTCATTGTTTAATGGTTTCTTTTTAAGAATGTTAAGTCTTTGATTTAACTCAAAACATATAATACTGCCGTACGGTGTGGATAAACTGTGAACCTAACTTCATGTTTTTCTAAATAGTTATCACATTGCCCCAACATAATTTGTGAGACTCCACCTTCATTCTATTTTATTAAGCCCATTTTAAAGTTGAGGAGAGCAAGACTCAGAGAGGTGAAATGAAGCGAGCCCTCCCCTAGATCTCACCATAAGTGTGGCCAGCATCTCCCACATTTGCCTAATACCCACCTCTTGATGACCTGTTTTCAAGAATGGTTAAACAGCACTCTGACCAAAAGTGTGTGTGATAAGACTGCAATTGAGTTAGAGATATAAGGAGACTTTTGAGAAATTAGATTATACCAGATCACTTCGGAGTCTGAGAGAGGGGCAGCACAAGCTCGGCATCTGAGGACAGAGGGCTTTGAGGGAGAACGGGCACCACCCTCCCAGTCCCAGCGAGGAGATCACTCTGAAAACATTCTGGGTAGATGGGATGGTGCGACTACTGTGGCTGCTTCGTTTGTTGGCAGCAAAACCCTGGGGCACCTGGTGGGCCCACAGGGAAGTGTGGCCGGTGAGCCCGAGGCCCGCTCTCGGAAGGAAGCCCCTGCTCTGCAGCAAGAGGCCGCCGAGCCATGCTGCCGGGCTAACTGCACAAGAAGACCTGCAAACTTCTTGGCACTTTCTCCTGTCTGTTTCCCAAGATCCACTGGAAGGCGCCTGAGACCGCGGACAGCCCTGGGTAGAGGCGGCTGTGCCCACGGGAGGCCGGCACTCCTAGAGTCCTGGCGGGTTTCCCTCCCTCTTTATTCACAGCTCAGATGCCTGGCCTCGTGGAGACAGCACATTGTATCTGAGAGGGTCCAAAACCCAGCAAGGGGCCCGGCCTGCCATCCGACTGCTGATGTGGGCCAGGCCCTGTGGGTCTGGGCAGGTCACCGCACCACCTTTGTTTTCCATCTGTAACAGAAGGCTGCTCACCTCCCCAGGACGGGCCCTGATCTGAGGCCAGGGCACCACGCTCAGCCTCCCCATGGCCGCCAGGGGTGGGGAGGGGACGGGGACTTCAGGGGGGACTGTTCCCAGGGGCCCTGGTGTCTGAGCCCTGGGCACTGAAGCTGTGGGTCAAAGCCCTTTGTCACCATGTTCCGTTGTTGGCGTTCCTACAGAAGAGAACTTGCTGCTTCCACAGGCGTCGGGCAAACATGGGAAATCAGAAGGCGCGGGGAGGTGCCCCCCGTTCCTGCAGCAAAGCCGCCTGACCCTGCGGCCTGCTGGCAAAGCGCTGCGCACTGACCCCCGCCCCTGGGCGTGAGGCTGCAGGGGCGCCGTGGGCCCGCCCGGGCCGTGTGGCCATGCGGCCCGGACACGAGCCCCGCCCCCACCCCCGAGTCCGGGGAACCGGGGTGCTCCCGGCTCGGCGGGCCACGTGCGGGGCTCCCTTCGCACAGGCGCCGCCAGCGAGTGGGGCGCGCCGCGACACCTGCAGCTCAGGTGCACTGTCGGCCCTGCAGGGCGACACGAACTCGGCTCCCTGAGGCCTGAGGGGACGGCGCGCGCGCCGGCCCGCTCCACCCGCCGCCACCTGCCTGCGGGCTCCGGGGGCGCGGGTCCCAGGGGGGCGTGGCCGCGCGGTGGGC
Source organism: Aselliscus stoliczkanus (assembly GCA_033961575.1). Lineage (NCBI taxonomy): Eukaryota > Metazoa > Chordata > Mammalia > Chiroptera > Hipposideridae > Aselliscus > Aselliscus stoliczkanus. Next base: position 956,470 of record CM066733.1, read on the forward strand.
GGGGCGGCGGCGGCGCGCGCGGGTCCCAGGGCGGGAGGGGCGTGGCCGCGCGGTGGGCGGTGGGCGGTGGGCGGTGGCGCGCGCGGGTCCTAGGGCGGGAGGGGCGTGGCCGCGCGGTGGGCGGGGCGGCGGCGCGCGCGGCGGCGCGCGGGGGGCGGGGCGGCGTGACGCGCCCGCCGCCGAGCCCGGACGCGGGGGCAGAGGCTGGGGCGCCGGGCGGGCGGGCGCGCTGGTGGCGGGCGGCGGCGGCGGCGGCGGCGGCGGCGGCGACTTGTTGTTGTTCGCGAAGTCGGCGCCGGAGCGCGCGGCGGAGGCGGCGGCCCCGGGGGAGCGCGAGGCGGAGCGCGAGCCCGCGAGGAGAGCGCGTGCCCGAGCGCGTGCCCGCGAGGAGCCGCCGCGCGCCCGCCCCCCGCGCGCAGCGTCAGGTGAGGGTCGGCGGGCGGGACCCCGCGCCCCCCGCGCCCCGCGCCCCCCGCGCCCCGCGCCCCGCCGGCGCTGTCCCGGCCCGCGGACGGGGTCGCCCTGCTTCTCGGGGCCGGAGCCCGGCGGCGACGGGCGCCCGGCTCCCTGGCCCCACCTGCCGGCCCTGGCCCTCGGGGCCCGCTCCGCGGCGGGAAGGCGCGGCGGGGGGAAGCGGCCACGTGCGGGCGCTCGGGCTCCGGGGCGGGGTCCCCCGGTGGGCGCCAGTGCGCTTCCCGGCGCCCGCGCGCCTCGCGTCCTCACCTGTGGACGGGGCTCCCCCTGGCTCCACGCGTGGCGTCGCGGAGCTCGGGCCCCGGGCGGTGGGTCGGCGCCCGCCCCTCTCCGGGGCCTCGGCCAGGACCGCGCCGCCGCGGGGCGCCCCGAAACGCCGCCTGCGTCCTGGGCTGGGCGGCTGCGGGGGCACGGCGGGGACCGGCGCCGGGCCCGTGTCGGTGATGACACTCCCGCTTGCCTGTCACACAGCCCGCATCCTAGGCGGCCATGGCAGCCCTCAGCGGGGACCCCCGCAGCCGGCAGGATCTGTGGGTGCTGCTCAGGGGCTGCGCTGCCCGGCCGCCCCCCGCGCCGCTTGATGGGCGCTGATAAGGTTCTCCCGTCACTAAGATCACTGCGCAGGTGTCCTGATGAAGTGCAGCTGCACATGGCATGTGCTGCCCGTGGAGCCCTGGCTCCAAAGCTGCCGTCTTCAGGGGCATGGAGCTTCCACAGAAGCTTTAGTCTAAGCCAGTGGCGGGGTCTGCGAAGTGGCTGGTGGGCTGCGCGGGTCGGTGGGGCCCACCTGCCACCTGTTGCATTGTGGGTAGCTGAGGAGCGTCACAAGCGCTTTCCTCCCAGGTAACCTCGTAGGAATGCTCAAGTTGGAGCTCTCGGTAGAGGGGTCTGCCCTTAGACCCTGAAGCTAGACTGTCGTTATTCCGAAATAAAGCAGGTGTTCACTGGAAACACAATCGAGGCTTCTCCCAGAAGCCAGCACGTCTGTCTGCCTTTGTGCTTGAACGCAGCTGGACTTCAAGGGACCTCTTCTTCCAAGTTCAGCGTCATGCACCTTCAAGGTGGTTGCTAAAATGGGAGTTGAATCGAGGCCAGTGGGGAGCTGGGGTCTGACTGAGCGGAGGGCTTGCTGTGAGCCAGCCCTGAGGCTGCCCTGAGCCAGTGTGGTGGCTTTCGGTGCCATTCTTTGTCAGCAGCTGTGCATGCGTTCGCTCTGGGGCTCCACCGCGGTGTGGGAGCGTTTGTTTACAATCTGGGGCAACCTGGGAGAAGCCCTGCCGGTGGCCTGTTCCTGCGTCTGAAGGTTTCTGGGGTAGACTTTCTGGATTTCGGTACGGTCCACACGGGAAGTGGAGCTCGGCCAGCTGGGAGCGATCTGTGCGGCTGCCCCTCAGCGCGTAAACAGTGCCTCAGCCCGCTCTCCGCTCGTGGAAGATGCATTGCTCTGGATTTACTTTTGCTTTTCATAAGTTACAACAGCCGTCATGCTTCCTCTTTCTTACAATGGCAGTGAGGCCCAAGTGTCATCTTAAAACTGTCAAGTTTCATGGCAGGTGTGGATTAACCTTGGAATCACACCCCATTGTAGACAAGGGAACCGAGCCCAGGGTTGTCCCGGTCTTGTGCAGCACCCTGCCTGCTTTTCTGTGCGGATGTCTGGGGCCCGGGCACAGGGGGCGGAGAGGTGCTGGGGTGGAAGCCGCCTCCCAGACCGCCCCCTTCAGTGCAGTGCTGACACATCTGTTAGGCAGCAAAACTTTTATCTGCCAGGAGTCGGGGGTGGGGGAGAGGGCAGGCAGTGTAGGTATGAGTGTCCCCTGCTGTCCATCCAGGGCCTGGTCTTGGGTGCAGCCCCAGATATGTGCTCGGTAGAGGGCGCCCCCACCACCACCACAGGGAGGACAGGAAAGGGCCTTCTGGTGAGGCAAAGGTTGGAGGTGTGGAGGGCAGGGGGTGATGGGGTAGAAGGGTGGGAGCCCCGTGCGGATTGTAGGGGGCTCTAGGAAGCCAGAGGTGGAGGCCTGGAATGCAACAGGTGGCCAGGGGAATGGCGGCAGGGGGGACTCTACAGAGATGCTGAGGGATCCCTCTGCCTGTCTCTGGGGGTTGCACTCGGGGGGACCTAGATCAGAGCTCAGACGGGAGGAACCAGGGGCCTGAGCTGGGGCAGTGCTGTAGGGCTGAGGCCAGTCAGCCAGGGCCAGCTAGTGGGTGTGGAATAGAGAGGAGAAGCCGTGGGGGTGATTTCTGGGTGAACAATGTGGTGAGGTCATTACGTGAGCTGGAGACGCAGGGCAGGTGTAGGGCCTGGTGTAGGTGTGGCCAGGAGCTGGATGGTGGGAGCGAGGGACCAGGGCACGGCCAGCCAGGGCGGTGTGGCGTTCAGCCTGCCATCAGCCCGGCAGCCGCCTGAGTCACCTCTGGACGTAGCCAGGATGACACAGCTTCTTCAAACTGCAGAGGTGACCAGATGTCCTCCAAGCCCGGCAGACAGTCATATCTTGCCGGAGGGCAGCCCGCCAGGGGCAGCCTGCAAGCTGGGTGTAGGCTGGGCGGTGGGGTGCCCCGTGAGGCCCTGTGGGATGGTGTCTGGAGTGGGCAGGGTGGTGGGAGCCCTCCTGGCTCTAGGAGCTGTCTGCAATCGGGTGACATGTGCTTGTTTGACAGGTGCCTGCTGTGTCGGCCCTACAATGTGTGTGGCCAGCAGCTGGGAGGGGCACTCAAGTTTTGGGTCACTTGTGAAAAGGGCCCTCCAGCCTCCTAGGGTGGCCACATCACGGTGGCGAGGGCGAGTCAGTCACTGCCTTGCGGCCTGGAGTCGGCGCCTGCTCTCCTCGGATGGAACCCCCTTCCCTGCCCCTTGGTCTCCCTTGTGCCCCTGCCCCTTCTTCCTAAACCTGCCATCCTCGGAGACCTGGGAGGTCAAAAGGGAAGGGGTGCTCTGTCTGTATCCGGTTGGCTGGGAGGGTGACGGGCCGGCCCCGGGACTGGCCACTGCCTGGCCTCCACATTGAACAGCGACTGTTTTTGAGAGCCCGTCCGTGTGGAGCCCCGGATTCTGATTCCTGCCCACACGAAGCTCACAGTCTAGGCTGGGTGGCCGCTTTAATCTTGGTAAGAACTGGAGCCCTTTGAAACCGTAAACCTTTCTGCTGGATTATCTAAACCTCCGGCTGTCTGGGTGGGGTCATGCTCCCATCAGCCAGGTAGCTTTATTGATGGAGAAAACTTCCCCCCGGGGTCCCGAAGCCGGGTCCAGCCGAGCAAGGGCTGGGGCACACCAGGGACGGGCAGGGCTGCATGCCACCCCAGACGAGCTGAGTCAAAGCAGTGGGTGAGCGGTTGACGTTTGCTGGGAGTTATAAAGTGAAAAGTGACCCAGAAGAGGTCTGAGAGCCTGGCCTCCAGCTCACCTGCCTCCTGGAAGGGCGGTCCCAGACTGTGGAGCCTGGACTCCCCGCCCTGCGCTCCAGGTGCCCCGGGATGGGATTCCTGCCCTGTTCTTATGGGGCCCAGAGGGGAGGGACGCCGGGCTCCCTAATGTATTCCAAACTGTGCAGTCGCCAGAGTTGACTCCATCTGGGCTGCTGGTGCGTTTCCTTTTCTTTTAGAGGAAACGGTCTTTCCTGTTACTCTTGCTTAGATGTACATCAGAATGAAGTTTCAGGCTTTGGGTTGAAAACCAGCCTCTTCAGTTAGAGGAATAATCATCTAATAAGTGCTGACTGCAAACTTTCTGGATCAACTTCGTCAGGGCTGTGGGAGGTGGGCACTGTTGGCCTCCCTCAGGTGGGAGATTGGCCCACATGGCGGCAGTGCAGACCCGCCTTCTGGGGCCCAGCCTGGCCCTGGGATGCGGGCTCCCTGCGTGGCTTGAATTTTGTTCGTTGATGGACGTGGGACAGTGCCTGGAGCACCCTCACAGGAAGCTGCCGGAAGGGCATTTTTTGGTGCTGACCAGTTGCTGATGCTGTAATACTGGCGTTAGGCCACGGTGGACGGGGCAGTGGACTTCACGGCGCGTTCTTGCAGCCCACAGCGTGCCGGCCTGGCCTGGCCCCCCACGACTACAGCCACGAACCCCACCTGGGTGCTGGCCGAGTTCTTCCTGTGTGCTCTGAGGGCTGCTGAGGTCGCCGAGGTTCAGCAGTTTACAGATACGTGTTTAGGACAGTTGTATTAAAACCAGCTGTATTACAAACTGTGTCTCAGAACTCCGAACCTTTCCCAAAGCAGGCTGCTGGTTTTCTAACGTTTGAGGTGACTTCCTGTGGATACTGTGCGTAGTTTGGGTAGAGGTAAGTAGCGGTGCCCTTCTCACCCATGTGCTGAGCTCATGGAGGAGGCAGGAAGCAGGTCCCGGGGGGGGCGGGGGGGCCGGCCCTGGACCTGCAGTGACTGCGGGCCACCAGGTGCTGGGGGCGGAGGATGGCTGAGTCCTCCAGCAGTTGATGGAGACCAGCGGAGCGGGTCCCTGAAAGTGGGCAGAAGCCGACGGGTGATGCGCCTGAAGCGGTGGGGGCCCGATGAGCATGGAGCCGGGGATGGTGTCCGCTCCTGCCAGGGGCACCCCGTCTCCCCTTGGCCTCTGGTTTCTCAGTGGGGTCCTCGTGCAGGCCCTGAAGCCCTGGGGGGCTGAGAGTAGAGCCCCAAGTCAGGGTCTCTCCCGGCTGAGGCCTTGGAAGCCGGACAGGAGCCCCGAGCCCCTTGGGGCTGACCCTCAGTCTTTCGGAAGGAGATTGAGACTCACAGAGAGAAGAAGGTTTGCTCGGTCATTCGCCACCTTGGTCTGGAGGTGATGACCAGGAGCACCCCTATTCACGCACATTCGCTCTCAGGCCTCTGTTCTTCCTTAAACGGAAGGTCTGAGGACTAAAGGCAGGTCCGGAGGTCAGAGCCCACCGTGGTGACCTCAGTTCAGAGAGCGGTGCTCCTCCCTTGGACCCAGGTGGGAGGGAACCCTGGGCCCCTCTCTCAAGTCTCTGCCCGGCCTCCTCACCTGGGGTCCTGGGCCCCCAGAAGGTGGGGGCGGTGGGCTCAGCCTCGACCTTGTGGGTGTGGCAGGGAGACTGACGCGTGTGGGGCTGCAATGAGGAGGGGGCCGGGCCACGAGGCCCAGGCCCGTAAGCACCCTGGTGACCTCGGCGTCCCCCCCAGAGGAGGCGTCCCTGCCCTGGGCTCTGCCCCAAGGCCGCCTGTCTTGGCCGGGCCGGGGTCTGCGTGAGGCCCTCCCTCGCTGGGGCCCGCCTGTCCCCTCCAGCAGGCCCGCAGGCCGGCCAGCAGCGCAGCGGTCCCGGGGAGGGCGGGGCCTCAGGTCTGTGGGAATGGGAGGCTTGCTCTGTAAACAGCTGGTGACTCACCGCACAGCTATGCCTGGCAGCTCCGGGCCTCTGCGCTGACGTGCTCCCAGCCGGGTTGCGAGTCGGAGGGGCGCCCGCCACCCCTCCTTGCTGGACACGGAAAGGTTTCTCATGGCTCCCGCCAGCGCCTGCTGGCTCCCCCAGGAGGGCGTTGACCTCAGCACTGAAGGGCGGGGCCAGCCGTGGGGCACTCACTGGTCCCCCCAGATGCCGGGGATCCAGCCACTGTTGAGAAGCAGCTCTCACCTCCCTGCTAGGATCGCCCCAAACTGTTGCCTGTCCGTCTCGGGCACACGTGTGTAACCACGTGAGGGGTGCAGAGGAGCCCCACGGGCCTGGCCCTGCAGCAGGCCTGCCCTCCGTTGCCCATCCTTAGCATCCAGGACTGGCCATGGTGCAAGGGACGACGGGGGGTTTGTGGGCTTGGGTGCTGAGACCCCCCGGCGGCGAGGGGCCAGTGGGCAGAGGGCCCAGGAGGCCCTCCAGCGAGGGCCCTGGGACTCTGGGCGAGGGGAAGGGAGGTGGAGACCACCCACCCGCCTGAGTCTCGCTCTCCCTAAGATGGAGGCTGTGATGCGGCCCTGTCTGGGGCCCACGGCCCCTCCTGGGGTGCGTTTCTCTGTTCCCTCTGCTTTGTTCACCTTGTCTGGTATTTGGAACATCAGAGACAGACCCTGCTCCTGTAAGCTGACGACGCAGTGTGCCCACGGGGCTGGGGCCTATGCCCCCTGCCCCCCAGCTGCTGGGGCAGGAGAGGTTTGTTTACGGTCCCACAACCTGCGATGTCTGCACTCTCGGCCCAAAGCCATTGTTGCTGTGGGCTTCTCTGTTTCCATGACGACCACCAGAGGTTGGCTACTTCCCAAGGTCGCCATGGCAACTATCAGAGGGGAATCATGCTTGGGATGCTTTGGCTGGCTTTTTCATGAATGATTAGAATGTGTGACACAATGCAGACGCGAAAATGAGAAGGGCGGGCGGCGGGGCTGGCGGGCGGCGGGGACAGTGCCCGCCAGACGGTCGATGAGCTCCTGCGGCAGCAGCCCCCCACTCCCCGTCCTGTGCCCGGATCGGCCCCAGGCTGGCATAGGGAGCCCCTGCCCGCCCTTGGTGCCTCAGGTCATGGCTGTGGGGCAGCCCAGGTGGAGGCGGTGATGTCACCGCTGCAGTGCCCTTGGCAGAGGTAGGCCTGCGGGGAGGGCGGGGCCGGGTGGCGGGGCTGCTCCATCCCTCGTTGGGGTGAGTTTGGCGAGGTCAGGGGCCCCCCACAGGAGCCCTTTCGGTCGGAGAGGCAAGCGAGGCCAGGGGTAGCAGGGGCTCTTGCCAGGGCAGGTGCTGCCCCGGGGCCTGCAGCTCCTCAGGTGGCAGGTGCGGAGGTTCTCAGGGGGCCTTCGCTGTGCGGACTTGGGCCCTTCATTGTGGCATCCTGTGCCTCAGGTGCGAATGTGTGCGCTCCAGGGAGGGTCGGAACAGGGAGCGACAGCTGCTCACGCCCCGCCGTCACCCCAAGGTGCTGGCGTTTTCGACCCTGGCTGGGGGGTGGGGGAGACACTCGGACGGGGTAGGTCTGGGCTGCCCCGTGGGCTGATGCTGGAGTGGGGGGGCGTGGCTGGGCATCTACCTGGGTTCCCTTGGCGGAGGCCCACGCCCGGCCAGGATGCCCACCTTGGGGGAGCCCCTCAGAATAGGCTGGGGCCTGCCTGGTTTGGGGTGCTGTGACTGGACAGCAGGGAGGAGGAGCGGGGCTTCCTCAGAGCCTCTCTGCAGCGGGGCACCTGCTTCGGGTCACTCGTGATGCAGCATGCCCTGTCCCCTGTCCCCAGCTCGGCGGGACCTAACCACGCTCATTCCTGTCTTCTGTGGTTTTCTAGTTACAGTTTCCAAGCAGTTCTGTCCGGGTGACTGTGCCCAGGTTATGACGACTAATCCCAAACCGAACAAGGCATTAAAGGTAAGTGGGGGTGGGGATGCACAGAGCCTGTCTCTGTCCTGTCACTCCGTGGCGGCCCCCTCTCTCAGGGCCTGCTACCTGGGACAGGGTGGGGACTGTCGGAGGAAGGTTCACTGAGAGAGGTGGGGACACAATCAGGGGTTGTGGCCTTGGGAGTCACCGGCTCTGACGTCCAGGGGCTGACTCCTGCGTGGAGGGGGGGGTGCCACCTCACCCTGGCACCCAGGTATGAGCAATATGGCCCTGGCCCTGCAGCAGTGCCCGCAGGGCACACGTGAGCGCCTGCTCCCAGGGTCTGGTTCTGACTGTCCCTGGTGTGAGCCGCCTCCCTGGCCCGTTCAGCTTCTGAGGCTGGCTTGGCCCGTGGGAGCAGGGTGGGGATGTCCATGCGTCGGTGGGCCGTGTGGCCCCATCCCACCGGGCCCAGGATGGGCTGCCGTGCCTTCCTGTATCAGGCCTGCGCCAGGCCAGGCACTGGCAGATCACACAGGGCCGCGCCGTGCACATGAGGGCTGCACCTCGCCGAGTCTGGGTGGCCAGCAGTGACCAGCTAACAGCCCCCCGTGTGCACAGCGACCGTGCGCACTCCCTGCTGGAGGAGGGGGGGCCAGCGGCCGGAGCCGGGCTCTTGGCCGTGCAGGGTGTGTCCCCGCGTGGACGCCCGAGCCGTCCTCCCGCCACGTCGCGCTTCTCCCTGCACCCCTCCGCACCCCGGCCTGGCCTGGTCCTGGCTCTGACCCCGTGTGTGGCCCACAGGTCAAGAAGGAGGCGGGCGAGAACGCCCCGGTGCTCAGTGACGATGAGCTGGTGTCCATGTCGGTGCGGGAGCTGAACCAGCACCTGCGGGGCCTCACCAAGGAGGAGGTGGTGCGCCTGAAGCAGCGCCGCCGCACGCTCAAGAACCGCGGCTACGCCGCCAGCTGCCGCATCAAGCGCGTGACGCAGAAGGAGGAGCTGGAGCGCCAGCGGGTGGAGCTGCAGCAGGAGGTGGAGAAGCTGGCGTCGGAGAACGCCAGCATGAAGCTGGAGCTGGACGCGCTGCGCGCCAAGTACGAGGCGCTGCAGACCTTCGCGCGCACGGTGGCCCGCGGGCCCGTCACGCCCACCAAGGTGGCCACCACCAGCGTCATCACCATCGTCAAGTCCCCCTCCGTGCCCTTCTCGGCTGCCTCCTAGTGCAAGTGGCAGGGTGCCGGGCGGACCTCCTGCGCCCAGAGGGTCCCATGGGGACGGAGCGCAGAGCCCGGCAGGGCGCCCGGCGGGGCCGCGGTTGTGGTGCCGGGTGAACTGCAGGGTCTTGTGAGCCTGGGTGCCGCACGCCTCCCCCCACGCACACGCACACGCACACGCGCACTGCCCGCCTCGGGGCCCTGCCAGCCCTCCCCAGACTGTCTGCTTTCAGGCCTCCGTGTCTGGCCCCAGGGGAGTCGGATGTGTGGGGAGAAGGCCCCCTCCGAAGGCTCCGGCCTGGGGCCCGATGGCAGAGGCTGCGTCTTCCAGCCCCCTCAAGCAGCCTGTCATCGCACGTCAGCACATCTGTCCCCTGCCGTGGTCCGCCAGCCAGCACAGAAGCCCATCACTGCCATGACTGAGCTCTGGGGCTACAGGAGGAGCCATTTGTTCCCGGTGTCAAAACACACGGTGACCCTGCCCCCCGGGAAGCCAGTGGAGGAAGGCTGCGGCGTGGGGCGTGCCTTCTGTCACACCGGGGCGCCAGCAGCACTGGGGGCCTTGGAGAAGCGCGTCTTACCTGTGGGGTCCCTGTGAGAGCAGCGTGGGTGTCGGGATGAGCGGAAGCAGGTCCCCAGCGAGGAGCAGCGGTGGGCGCCCTGCGGCAGCCCTCAGAGCCCTGGGAAGATGGCCCAGGAGGGGCGGGGGGCCGTCGGCCATGGCCGCGGAGCAGCGGTGGAGCTGGGTGGTGCACAGTGCCTGCTGCGGGAGGAGACACGTGAGCAGGGCGACAGGTGGGGGTCGAGGATGAGGAGGGCACGTGGCCGGACAGAGACGACAGGGGCTCTGTAACCTTGGTGCTTCAACATCGCCGGGGGCCCTCACCTGCCCTTTGGGGCGCTTGGAGCCACTGATGCCCTTGGTAACCTTTGCTGGGTTCCCTTCCCAGAGAGCTGCTGTAGGGCCCCCTCTGCCATCCTGTGAACGTGCTGGGGGGCCTGCCAGCCCCAGCGCCACCCCTGGCCCGAGGCTGCTGGGCCCCATCGAGACCCCCCAGCAAGCCGCAAAGGAGCGGGGGGGCTGAAGATGGCCCCCAGGGCTTCCTCCGTCCTGCATCTGTCGTCGCGGGAGAGAAGGTGACAGCCTCGGGGGAGGCGGTCTGGGCCCCGCTGGTGGCCTCCCGCCCACTTACAGAGCAAAGTCCCGCTGTGTAAGGAAGCTGTCAGCGCCATAGCCGTGGTGCGTAATCCACATTGGATATCAGTAAGGGCCATGGGAGATATTTAAGAGAGAGAAGTATATATGTATGTATACATACATATATATATATATAAAAGTATATACACATTTTATCGTACAGATTTTTTGTACCTTTTTCCTGTTTGATACTGTAAATCTAGAGCAGAGCTGCAGTTTGGGTGGGAGTGGGAGTCATCACCCTGTCCCATGTCCCATGTCCGCTGGCTGGCAGCTCCCTGGAGGGAGGCTGGGCGCCCCCTGCTCCCCTGTCTTCCGCCTGCTCTTCCTTACAGGGCCCCGCAGACGGCGCTAGGCCAGGTGTCCTCCTTGGTGGCTGCCCTGGCTTCCCAGAGTGCCCTGTCCCGAGGGACACAGGCGGGCACGCACTGGCTGTGGGCCCCTGTTGCTGGGAGCTTTGGGCCAGGCCTCCCCCGTGCCCAGGGACCAGGGGCCACAGGACGACTGGCACAGTCCCTCGTGTGTTTCCTCTTTTCCTTTCAGATCATTGGAATTTCATTGTCACAATTTAATATATGGATTTTTTTATTTAAGGGTAAAGGCGAGGGCCTCGTTGTCGTGTGGGTTTGTGTTTGTCTCCTGTGCTTCAGATCGCGAGCCCTACCCCGAGAAGTCAGGCCCTTGCCTCTTCCCGGCGACAGGGCCTCCATTTGTAAGCTCAGCATCGGTCTCCCTTGCCTCCAACCGCTCAGCTGTTTCATTTCAATATTTATTTTTATGCTGCTTTTATCATGATATAAATTATTGAGAAGAGACCCTATGTGGTGGCCCTCGTTCGTAGGGCACGTGCCCCGCACCCGCCCCGTCCCCACGGCCACCACCTAATTTATTGCTGTACATCTCTGCTGTGACGCTTTTGTACCTTTGCAATAAAGAGTTTTCTGGTTTCAGATCCATCTTGCTTTGTAGTTGGTGCTCTGGGCCTCTGAGTGTGCTGTACCCCATTGTCCATAGCCCTCGCCATCCAGTGTTGTTGTGAGTGGGACTCCTAGGCTGCGAGGTCCTGTGTGGGGACGGCCCCAGGGTGAGAGGGGGCAGCTGGGATCACTTTCTGGATGGTGGGCAGGATTCTGAGGACCCCACCTGCCTTGACCAGGGGCCCGAGTCCGTGGATCGGCCTCTCGTTTCCACCTAGGAGAGATGCCCCAGGGCGGGGTTGCTGGGCCAGCCCTCTCACCTGGTCCTGTCTGCTGGGCTCTAAGATGAGCTTGCAGGAATTTGGGGTTGGCCTGGGGGGTGGGGCAGAGAGCAGAGTGCCCTGCAGGGTGGCATAGCCAGTACACTCCCACCAAAAGCCAAAGCCAAGGGCCCCACCCCATCTGCCCTTTGGTGGTGAGCAGCCCCCACAGTCCCGCCCGGGGCCAGACGGGTCTGAAGGAGGGTCAGGCTTGCAAGTGAGCCCTGCATCTCAGGGTTTCTGAAACCGGCCAGCCCTCCTGTCCTGCTGTGCCTCTGCTGCAGTGCCAGCCACGCGGGTTTAAGTCCCGGCCCCTGACTTCTGCGTGACCTGGTCAGTTCCTTCCCTCTCAAAGCCTCCAGCTCCCTCTGCCATCCAGTATGGGGATGGACTTCTGAGCCCAGTACGCACCATGTCGAGCTGGCGGCAAGCCTGTGGGTGTGAGCTGGAAAGGCACGGACCCTGGCCCTGGGCCACCCGCGTGCTCTCGGAGTGAACCGCTGGGGCCATGTCACAGATGAGAACACCGAGGCCAGGACAAGCCACTTCTGCCTGCCTGCCACTCCTGGCCGCACGTGGTGTCTCTGGAGGGCAAGGCCGGTGAGGCCCAGACAGCCCCCGTCTCTCTGTGGCTCTGCTCCCCCTGCACGTGGCAGGAGCCCTGGGCACCATGTCTTGTCCTCACAGCTGCACTTTGTTCTGTCCACAGGTGGAGATGTCGTGGGGGCCGGGACAGGGCAAGCTGGACTTCGTGGAGCTGGCCCACTTCTGGATGTCTCTGCGACCTTGGGCAAGGGGCACAGCTTCCCTGGGCCTTGGCCACCCTCCTGGGGTGTCGTGAGGGCCCTGCCCAGTCCTTGGCACGCTGGTGCTGGGAAAACACCAACTGGCTCTCCCTCCCAAAGCACCAAGCCCAACAGGGCTGTCCGTGCCCAGGCACTGGCCTGACCCGAGGGCGCCTTGCAGCCTGGAGCCCTTACCCTCTGTGCACACAGCTCTGGGCAACTCAGGCCCCATAGGGGTCCCTCCCTGGGCAAGGGCCCCCTCGCTCACAGTGGAGCCTGGCATCTTGCCTCTATCCTGCAGCCTCCAGAAAACCTCCCTCCTTGGTCGGCTGGTCCTCGGGGAGTGCTGTGCCCTTTTCTAAGCCTGCTGACTGAGATGTGGGTGGCCTGGCCGTGGGAGCCACACGGGGGCCCAACTGGGGGCCTCCAAGCTGCAGAGGGCACGATAAGGCAGGAGGGGGACTTCGCAGCAGGCACGGGGGAGGCTCGGCCCATCTTATCAGGCAGCCAGCTGGGCCCTGGGAGAGGCCGCTGGCCTTGAGTCCCATGTCCCCAGGCCCAAGGAGCAAGGAGGTCCTTTTCGGGGATACACTTTTCAGGGATCACTTTTTGGGGATACAACTGGTCAGGTCCCACCCTGCTGACTCTGAGATCCTGGTACGTTTCCCTCTTTCCCTGATGACATGAGAACAGGCGGTCAGGAGCGATGGGAGGAGTGGTAGCTGGGCGGCGGCCACTGGGCCTCCCTGCCTGTGGGCTCTCTGGTGCCCAGGCTGCTGTCCACCCCCTGCACCTTTCCCCCAGCTCCCACCCCACCCTGCCCAGCGCCCAGATACACAGGGCGGATCAAGACTTGCAACTCGCTGCTATGCTTTGCCCCTGCGCCCCCTCCTGCAACGTCCCTCCCATGAGGCGACCCAGACACCCAGGGCAGCCGCCGGTGCTCCACGAGGCCGCCCTCACCCCTGGCTGGGCCGCATCTGTTCCCTCTCCCATGTCATCTCTTCTCTGGAGGGCGGGGCTTGTGTCCCAGGCTCAGCCATCCCAGCTCTCCGGGCACTGGCCTGGCACTCAGAGGGAGAGGAGAGGGAGGCAGGCTCCAGGCCGAGCCCCTCTGCACCCTCTGGGCTTTGCATATGCGGCCTCAGGGCCCGCTGTGGGCGGGACTGGCAAGAGGCTCCAAGGGGCAGGTGCGCCCCCACACCCCAGGCGGCGCGGGGCGGGCTGTCCAGCCTCAGGGTGAGCTGCTTGCCTGGCCCTGCTCTGAGCGGGGACCCCCCCGCACACCCAGAGTGAGCACACGGACTCCTGCAACCACCTCAGCACGGTCCATTGTTCAGGCACCGACGCCCAGAAACAGAAGCCACGGGAGTCACTAGAAAACCCAGGCGTTTATGTATAAATAAATGGGGTCACCAGAAGCCCCGCCTGCACCACCGGCGGCTCCGGGCATCCCCAGGCCCACATCACACCCCTGCCGGCGCTGGGGGGCTGGTGAGGGCTCCCCGTGGCTGGGAGGCGTGTGGAGCGGCCTGGCCCTTCTCCCACGGGCCCATGAGGGCCAGACCCAGGCCCGGGGGAGTGGCCCGCCTCCAGCACCCACGGCGCCAGTGCGCGGGCCGGCTGCGCGGCTCTGCCCCAGCTGTCCTTCCCCGAAGCTGCCCGGCAGGGGTCTGTCTGTCCAGAGAGGCCACACTGGCTCCCTGCCCCACAGCGGCCAGCTCAGGCGCCCCCTCCTGGGCCTGGCAGAGGCGGGATGGAGGGTGCGCTGCACGGGCCTGGCGCGGGGCTCCCAGGATAAGGCTTGGCCTGCACCAGCCGGCCCCCCTACTGCTCCTCGGAGAGGACCAGCACCCTCTTTTCCATAGTGCGGCCCTTCCTGCCCCCGCCAGACGCGCCAGCCTCACTGGGGGAGGGGGACCCGCCCTGGCCGGGCCCCGAGGCCTCTTGCGTGGCCTGCTGCATGTAGTGCTGGTAGGCGGGCGAGAAGTTGTGGATGGCATCCTGCACGATGTCCTGCGGGCTCATGGTCTCCTTGAGGCCGCTGGAGATGCTCTGCATGGGGGCCGTGGGGGCTGCGGGTGGGTGGCACGCGTGTGAGTGGGGCCGGGGGCTCCCTGGGTCCGTCCTCTCCACCTCGTACCCTCAGCCCCGGGACGTGGCCTGCTCCTGCCGGCCTTCCTGCATCATCTCCAGGGCCTGGCCTCGGCCAGCAGGGGGCCTCCCGCGACCCCCAAACACCAGCCCAGCTCTCCCACCGGGGGCTGTCCCAGCCCAGACTGGGGCCGCGGCAAAGAATACCTTGGCTGGCTCCCACCCTCTCTCCAGGCTGGCCGGAGCAGCTGCAGGCCATCCCTGCCCAAATAGCCATTCACTAGGGATGCTAGCACCAGCCAGCCACTGCCCCCGACGGCATCAGGCTGGTCCAGACACCTGGATGTGCTGGGCGGAGAAGCCCAGGCTCACGTGGCACCAGCCCCATCACCGCCGGGGCCCCGGGTCCAATGTCTGGTCCAGGCCTCTCAGAGCCCAGACTGCTGGCCTCTGCTGCCAGCCTACCTGAATCAGGTGCAGACCAGGCACCCGTCCGGGGCTCGGTCCTTCCTGTTCATCCAGCGGACATTCCCTGGGCCCGTGTGGGGGAGAGCTGCGGTGCCGAGGGTGCCGGGGAGGCTGGCTTTGGGCCGTCCCGCCCTCCGTTGCTATGCCAGTGCAGGAGCTGCACAAGCGAGGGCTCACGTACCTGGCGAGTTGTCCTTCTTCTCTGAGTACACCTGGCAGGCGAAGGCGTAGCGCAGGGCGATGGAGGCGAAGAGCATCTCGATGCAGATGGTGAAGTTCTGGTAGCCGGCGGCCAGTGTGCCAGCCCCCAGCCTGCTCCCGTCCAGGACCTGGACCTCGGGGATGACCCCACACTTCTCCAGGATGGCCAGCAGCATCCCTGGGGGCGGGGGGTGATGGCCATGTAGGCACCGGCTGTGGACCGGAGCCCGGACTGAAGCTGCCGCCGGACTCACGGGCTGCCGGGGCCTGAGCGGGGCCTGAGGTTCAGGGGCCTGCAGGGCTCCCATGGCTGGCCTGGGATGTCCCGCCCACGTGGTCCCATTCCACGGAGTGGGGGCCGAGATTCAGAGGGGCCTCCAAAGCCGGGGTCTTGGCACAGCAGATATCCAAGGACACCCCAAGTCTCACCCTGACCTCCCCAACTCCAGACCTGCGTCCACTCCTCACTGTCCTCTGCCACTCTGCGTGTTGCTCCGCCCACAGTGGGCCATCCCTGCGCCTGGGCTGCACAGCTCCCAGCTGGGAGGGCTGTACTGAGCTGTGCTGCAGCTGAGGAACCAGGCTGGACCTGAGGGCACTGGGGTGAGGTGGAACCAGGCTCTCTGGGCGCAGCGGCCCCACTCACCCTGCCAGAAAGAGAGGAAGATGACGGCCTTGATGGTGAGGAACTTGAGGACAGGCTCAAAGGGCCGCAAGAGCTCCCTGGTGGCGAAGTAGAAAAGGAACAGGGCATACAGAGCCAGGCTGACGGACGCATTGTAGATGAGAGTGACGTACAGGTAGCCACTGTGGATGCTGGGATACAAGCAAGCGCCAGGGTCAGGGCGGGCTGCACGCCCCCTGTGCTGGCAGTGACCGCCCGCTGCAGCGTGGGCCTGGGGAGAGCCCGTCTCTGCCAGGCCACACAGCCATGGCGTCCTCAGGCACACGTGGGACAAGGCCCCGGGCCTCTGGGTCTGTGTGCCCTGGCCTCGCCCTGGCAGTGTCCCGAGAAGAGGGGTGGCCTGTTCTCATATGCTGAGCCCTGCCAACCTCTCACGTGCTCCCGACGGGGCCCACCCCTCGCTGCCAGCCTTACTTGAAGTCCCCATCGTGGTATTTGCCAACCGCCTGCAAGATGATGGTGACCAAGGCCATGACAGGCTTCACAACACAGAACTGCAGCGTGGCCTGGGAGTGGGGGAGGGCAGTGAGGGGAGAGAGCGCGGGAGGGGCAGCACACCGGGCAGTGAGGGCGGCGAGGGCGGCCAGGAGCCCCTTACCTGCTTGCAGAAGCGCAGGAACCCGATGGAGTAGGCCACGCCCCGAAGGCAGCAGGTGCCGTAGAGGCAGCTGGACCTGGGTGTGCAAGGCCCTGAGGTGTGTTCCGTCCGGCAGACACGGCCCCAGGCTGCCCGTTGCCCTGGGCGTGGGGGCCAGGGGTCTGGGGCGAGGTGCTTACCGGATGGGCTTTCCTCGAATTTCAGCCATGATGGTGCTCTCGCCGCCCAGGTACTGGAAGCAGAGGCTCAGAAAGCTGTAAATGACGAAGGCTGCAGAGCCAAGGGCGGCAGGTGGGGGGCAGTGAGCCTGGGCATCCACGTGGGCACCCGCCTGCATGGGGGCTCCCTGGCCCCCACATCTGGCCCCACAGAACTCCTCGGCTTCATGGAGGATAAGCTGAGGCTCAGGTCCGACTGCAGGACCTTCCCCTCTTGGGGTTGCCAGCCTGGCTCTGGGACCACACGCCACCCCCAGTGCCTCGCACGGTCACTATGGCTTTGCTCCCCGCCCCAGTCCAGGGCCTCGTCTCCCTTCCCAGCTCTGGGTAGGCCCGGCTGCAGCCCTAGCTCCCCACTTAGGAGCCTAGGAGTCCTGTACCCCATGCCCACTAGCTCCCTCTTGGCCCACTGGTCCGCCCCCCAGGTCCTGGCTAAACCAGACTCAAGCCTGGAGGGCGGCTGCCCTGGGCACCCCCCCCCCTTGGCCCAGGTCCAGCTCCGGCCCCCTTGGCCGCTTGTGAGCGCGCCCACGTGGAGCCAGGCACACTCGCCTTCGTAGCAGTCCCGCAGGGAGTCCAGGTAGACGTGGTGCTGGTGGCCGCCCAGGAGGAGGAGGCTGAGCCAGGAGCTGACGCCATAGACGGGCACCACCAGAAGCAGGCGGACGATGTAGCGCTGCTCGCTGGGGACGGTGTAGGAGCGCAGGTGCAGGTAGATCTGGGAGCGGGCGAGGGCAGGAGGGCGCGTGGGCTGCCCCGCGTGGCTAGCCGGCAGCGGGGACACCCATCCTCCAGGGGCTCACATATGCATGCATTCATTCATCCATCCGGGGAGACTCTCCCGAGGGGCGCTCATGGCCCCAGTTGGTACAGACGTCCCAGAGGGCAGTCTGGCATTTCAAAGGGGACGTGAAAAGGGCTGGTAGCCTTTGACCCCGATGGAGACTCACTCAGAAATGAAGAAGGGGTTTGTGTCGGAGGATGTTTGTCATGGTGACGCAGTGAACACTACACCTGGTGGTGGCTGGCTGATTACGCTATAGCACAGCCGCTACGCACAGGGGTGTCACACAGCCAGGAAAATGGGGACGCACCCTGATAGAATGTGCCATGAAAATGTCAGGATGACAAGCCAAGTAGGACCCAGGTATATTGGAAACGCACAGTCAAAATGAAAGGAAAAACAGCGCTATCTTATTCCTGGATAACAGGAAATATAGGTTATGGCAGCTCGTCTGTAAACCTTTTTAGATTTTCTACATTTTCTACGAGAATATGAAAAAAGTGACAGGGGCTGTAAGAGGAAGAGGCACTGGGGAGCCAGGTGCACAGATGGTTGGCTGTGGTCTCACAGCACCTCTGGAAGCCTTCTTGGAGGAGGTGCCGTGAGCAGAGGTGGTGAGAAGGTGGGCCAAGGGCAGGCTGAGCAGGACTGGTGTGTGCAGAGGCCTGTGTGCCCGGCCTCTGTGGGCGCAGCACAGAGGAGGTTGACATCAGGAATAGGCTCCTTATCAGCGGCTCACTCCCCAATTGGTTCAGTGAGCAGTGCACAGCATGACCAGCCATTAGGAGACCGGAACTCTGCTCCCGGTAGCTGCACCGCCTGGCTGGGTGGCCTTGGCAAGCCACTGCCCTCTCCAGCCTCGTTTTCTTGTCTTTAAAGTGAGGGGTTGTGTCGCTCTCTGTCCTATTGTGCTCTGGATAGGCAGAAGGCCTGGCAGTGGGGGCTGGTGAGGGTGAGGGTGGGGCCTGGGAGCTGCCAGCCCAGTGTCGCCATCAGCCCTGCCCAGGTGGTGGGGCCCCGAGAAGCATACACACACGTACGCACACACACACACAGCCAGTCCCCAAGTTACAGAAGGTCCAGGCTGGACAGAAGGGGAAACCAAGCCCCAGACTGTGGCTGGGACTGGGACTGCCCGACCCAGGAAGCTGGGTGCCTGTCACCCTTGCTGCTCCTTGTCCTACAAATCACAGTCTACACCAGACCTAAAACCATTCCACCACCGGGTAGCAAGGCGTGGCTCCAGGCCAGTACAAACACGCCACCTACCTGTCCAGTCTACCTATCCAGATGCCCAAGGGAAGCTGGGTAAGACAGTGCAAATTCTGCCTCCTTCAGGCAGACCTCCTTGATGGCCCCCGTAAAAAGGGACCTCCTCCTCCCGCTCCCTCCGCGGCACCGCAGTCCACCTGGCTCACCCTGCCACACTTGTCGTGACTACGTTATATCTGGTTATTTGAGGCCACACAGCAGGTGACTCTGACTGAGAGGCCACCCACTTCCCCGCCTGCCAGTCTCCTGACTGCCCCCTGCCTTGGGCTCGCCCTCCAATCCATTCCCTAGGCCAGTGCCGGCTGACTCCTGAAGGGCAGCTCTGCCCGCAGCTCCCCTCGCGGCCTTCTGTGGGCCCCCAGCATCGCCAGGTTGAAGTTCTCACCCCCACACTGACGTTCAAGGCCCCTTATGCGTCCGCCCCGATTCCTCCAGCCCGGGGGCCCTCTCCCTGGCCTGCCTCTCACCCCTGCTGCAGCCTCTCCAGGGCAGGTGTGTCCCTCTGCACCTTCCTGCTACTCGGAGAACTCTCAGGACCCCGCCGCCCAGACCCTGCACTTGGGGCCACCGCCTGCTGCCCGTTCCCTGACTCTCTTGCTGCTGGGCCTGGTGCTTCTCCATCGACGGGCTGTCCCATCTCCCCAGCTGTGACTGCTCCAGGCCAGCACGCTGCTTCTGTCCCGTCTCCCCACTGAGGAGCCTGAGGGGGCAGCCCCTCCAGCCATGACCTGACCCTACTCCCGGGGCTCAGCTTCCTACAGAGCAAAATCCAAGCCTCAGCAGCCTTCCTGGGGTTCCTGGCATGCCAGGCCTCTGAAGGAAGCAGGGCCTTTCCCCTCCTGGCTAGGGGAATCTGGGGAAGACCCCTGACCCCTCCTAGCCTCAGTTTTCCCGTCTGTGAAACGGAACAATACTGCTGACCCCAGTGAACAGGCTGATGGAACACACCAGGTAAAGGGCCCTCTGCTCCTGGCCTGGAAGAGACCTCCATCTTCAGGCCCAGCGCCCCCGCCACATGCTGGAGAGGGCCTCCCCTCCCCCGCATGCTGCCACGCCACCCGAGAGGCCCTGGTACTGCTCCGCCGGCCCAGCCTCTGACGTCAGCACCGAGGCCATGAGGCCATCGCTTCAATCCCAGCAGACAGGCTGAGCTGTGGCCACATCCCCCAGAGAGCAAGGTCCGAAGGCGGTGCAGAGGGGAGGGCTTACCTGGTGGCAGGTGAGCACTAAGGCGGTCCACACAAAGGTGCCTGAGAGGCCGCGGGCCAGTGCGGTGGTGAGGAATAGCTGGGAGGCGGCCTGGGAGCTGTTCCCCACACGGTCCATCTGCAGCCCGGGGGGCACGGCGGGCATGGCTGGCAGGGGCCTGGGCTACGGGGTGGCCCACACCAGGGGGGCGCTGGCTGCACCCAGGAGCCCTGAGGCTTTAGTCATCTGCGGAGGTGGAGAGAGCAAAGGTGTTCTGAAGGCTGGAGGCAGCCCGGGGCCTGGAAGGGCGGGCAGTGTGGGGCGAGGGCTCCTCCCGGTGGCAGCAGGCGCCCAGGGCTGCCCTGGCATTGGTCACTGTCCCTTCCGCAGGAGTCTGCTCTGCCCACTTCCTCTGACTCCCAGCAGCCCTGGGTGCCCTCTGGGCATAGGGACCAGGCTCCAAGGCTTTCTTCCTGGGGCTCAGCCACCTGGGCGACTGTGACCTGTGGCAGTCCCCGCCTCTAGTGCCCTGGGCTTGTGGGGAGCCCGCTTTTTACGGACCAAAGACATCTGGGACAATGGGGGAACCCCAGTTGCCTGGCCTGCCTGGGCTGGAGTCTGGGGAGCGGGTCAGACTGGCACAGCCGGCAGCAGCAGAGGAGGTGGGGGTGCGGCCCAGCACCCAGGGGCTCCCGGGGACCATCCTGTCTGGGTGGCTTTGCCACCCGCTAGCCCCACACACCTGTTCTCAGCCACTTGCCAACCTGCTGGGGCACTGGGCACCTCCTTTCTCCTAACTCCTGGCCCATTCCTAGCCTCCCCCCGCCCTCCAGCCTTGGTTACAGGGCCCAGCACCTACTTCTCAGGCAGGAAGCTCCTGGCCCAACCCTGGGAGGCCCGGCCTTCAGGGAAGCTTGGCTGGTCATATGTGTGGGCGTGTGGCCCTCACTGGAGGGTGGCCCAAGGTCGCTAGCTGGGGGCTGTACCAGGCCTGGGGGACGGTGGCCCCCCTGAGCTCCCCAAGCTCCTGGCTGCAGGGACAGGCCCAGCAGGAGGGGGTGGAGCAGAGAGGCTGGTCCCTCCCGCTGTGGACACTCTATCCCGCCCTGGTCTGCTCAGTGGCAGCTGGCGTGCAGGAACCCTCTGGCCGCCAGGTGCCCTAATCTGCCTGCCAGGCAGCTGCTGCCTGGGCCTGAGACAGGTGGGAGGGATCCGTGGTGGGTCAAGGTGGGTCGAGCTGGGCTAGAGGGTTTCACGGTGCAGGCCCCAAGCTGGGGGGCAGGAGCATGGGGAGTGACATGGTTTCCATTTGGGGATGAAAAGTTCTGGAAGGAGATGAAGTAGCGACCGCACAACATCGAGGGTGTATTGAATGCCTTCAAAATGGGTTAGTTATGAGAATTACACCCCAATTTAAGAATCCCAGTCTCCAAGAGGTGCATTGGAAACAACTCTGTGTTTTGGGGGGGCAGGGAGTGACAGATGGGTCGCTGAGCCTGCTTGAGGGTCTGACTCAGCTGCCCCATGCTGGAGGCCCCTCCGGAGAGGCTCGCCTGCTCAGCGTCTGCAGGGGGCCAAGGGGTGGGGGTTTCGGTTTATGTCTTGGCCCCGTTCTGGTTAGGAACGGGTTCGTGCAGCCTTGGCACCCCGGAAGGAGTGTCTGCTCTCTGCCGTTTTGGGATGTCACCTTCTTGTCGTTTGTGCTGCCTGACCCTCCCGGCAGATCTGGACTGTAGGGGTCAAGCCGGTATCGCTGGAATAACTGAGGCCCTTTTACAGGTGGGAATGGGGGACTCAGCGGGGCTCATGCACGTGTCCAGGGTCCTCCAGGGGCATGGGAGGGTCCCGGGCGAGGCCATCAGCCCCTGGAACACACCACGCCGCTTCCCCACTCGTCTGCTCACACCGTCTCCCCAGGGAGCCCCAGCCCAAGACAGGCCGTGACTCTCATAAAGCCCCAAGGTCTTCCTGGGCCTGCTCCATCCCACCCCCACCCCCCAACATGTCCTCCCTGCCTTCTCTGGACCTCCAAGGGTCATCTTTGGCTCTGAGTTGGAACGGCGTCCCCATGTCCACTCAGGAAAAGGCGGGGAGTAAGACGGAGGGGGCTTAGGGTCCTCTGCTTGCGGCTCTCCAGGAAACCGTGTTGGACGAATCAGACACCGTGTTGGTCCAAGGGCATGGCCTTGAAAAAGCAAACCTCATCTACAGCTGCAGGGGCTGGCAAATTAGCCCAATGTCCACTATTTACACTTGGCCATAAATTGCTGAGAGTTGTAATTACAGTTTGATTGCCGGGCAAGAGCCATATGCAGCCTTTCCACCTACAGGAATAACAATTTGCACAAAGCAGACAGTTCTGCCTGTGGAAACTGCCGGCTCTATAGATCTGTCTACTGGAGCTCGCACCTCTCCCCCTGAATTATAGCAGCTGGGAGCAGAGCACCACGGAAAGCAGAGGCCAAGGGCCTTTTCAAATGAGTCACATGCCTTGATTTATAAGGCAGAGCAGAGCAGCAAGGCACTGGCTTCAATGACGATAGCATTTAGTCTCCGTCTGTATTGTTTAATAGCTACCAGATGGCCTCAGGCAGCTGGAAATAAGTATGACTTAGAGAAGGTGCCTGGGACCCCGGCTTCAATTATATGTCAGTTACACCACCTTCTGGGTGGCAGCCGTGCAAATGACATGGGCACAGCTGTGTTTACATCCTGGGGTCACCACCCATCACGCCGTGTCTCTGAGGCTCGCCTCCCTTGGGCCTTGACTTTCTCCACTGCCTGCCTGCCTGGTAAGGGCGGTCAGATGGCACAGGAGTGACTGCGGACCAGAACCACACGAGGCAGCAGTGCCTCTGGCCTGCACTGGGTCCTTGCTGGTCACAGCTCAGAGAAGGAGCCCAGTGACAGGCTCATATCCCAGCTCTGCCATGCAGTGACCGCTGTGTGACTCCCCGTGCCTCAGTTTCCTCATCTGTAACACATAGATGATGACAGCAGTGACCTCACCTGGCTGTTGTGAGGATTAAGCAAGTCACCAAAAGTGTGAAAAGGGCACAGGCAGTGTGAGCTGGTTCCACGGTTATGTTAGTCCCAAACGCTGCACATCTGAATTTAGACTCAGATCAGAACCCTACCCATGCTTCAGGTTCCGTACTTGTGAACTGAGCAGCTGTGGTTCCATGGACAAAAATCTCTTTTTAGCTCACACGTGTGAATGACGACAGGCATGTTGAACTAGCATTTTCCCTGAGTGTGCGCTTGAAGTGTGAGCCGATGCTGCCAGGCCCCTGCTCCCGGGCCAGGCGGGCCGCGCTCTCCAGGCTGCTGCAGCGACGTTAGCCCCCACATCTGTCATGACACGTCACCTCTAGGCCCTCACTTGTGTGGGGCCTTCCCTCGCGTGTCTGCTTCTGTGTGCCCTTAAGGCCTGTCCGTCCCAGTCCTCCATGAGGCAGACGCTAAGGGGGTTTGCTGCAGAGGATCTCATTCGGGGAAATGCTGGCATAGAAGCAGGTAGAGGGAGCGCGACGAGGGGGGCCCTCGGACTGCCATCCAAGTCCCTGGGGGAAAGAAGGCTGGCAGGAGCCCTGCTGTCCGGGGAAGGGGCGAAGCTATTTGGAGTCTTTGAGCTAAAGCGGAGTCCTGTCTCCCAGGGGTGGGCCTGCCTGTTCCTCCTGGTGTCCCAAAGCACGCAGGCCCTGGTGGGGAGCCTGCAAGGTGCCTAAGGCTGCGGTTCTCGTCAACCTGCTGCTGGTCTGTGCCCTGGACGCGACAGCTCGGCATGGGGCACAGGCAGGCACCGGGTTGCGGAGGGAACAGCCCTGAGCACCGGAGCTCACGCTCCACGCTCCTTGTAAATTGGACCAGCAGCTTCGGCTGGTCTGTCACCTGACCTAGACGGGCTTCTAAAATCAAGAAACTCAGGATTTCAGAGGCCGATGGTTCTGAGAAACCAAAAAAAAAAAAAAAAATATCCCCTTCTAAAGAGCACACAGAGGCCTTCTCAGGTGTTTCCTAGTGAACCTTAAGAAGTAAACTCTGAACTCCCAGGAGGGGCGTCATGGAAGCTGCCCCGTTCTAGGGACCCCAGCTGGTCCTGCTTCCAGACCTCGTCTCCTAACTCAACTTTCTAGAGGCCCCTATTTTCTTGTGAGACTGAGTCAGATGGCGTAGACTTGCTCTCTGGTTTCTCGTACGACCAGCAACATGTGTCACTGCAACTGGGGGGATGAAGGAGCCCAGGTGGGACCCAGGCCGCCCTGTCAGAAGCCAGCTTCTGTGACGTAAATGCCATCTGAAGCCAATAGCTCCTGCCAATCCTTGGGAATACTTCCCGGGGCTATTTCCAAAGGGCAAACCTGACCTGTCTTGCAGCCCGTCCGCAGCTCCTCACTGCGCTCAGGGTCAAGCCCAAGGTCTCAGCGCGGCACAGAAGCCCTGGACCGCCTGTCCCACCATACGTGTCACATTCAGCCAGCCTGGACATCCTGCAGTCTGACGGCAGCATTGCTGGCCCTCCCCGCGATCCTACCTCCAGGCCTTTGGGGGAAACGCCCTTCTCCGACGTGCAGGGTTCCCAGGCCACGGCGCCCCCATCCCGGATAGTCACTGCCTGGTCAGCGCCCCCGTGGCTGGCCCCCACCTAAGGCACACAACACTGAACTTGGCTGTGTGACTGAGGTTTCTCACCACCCTTAAGAAGGACGGTGAAGTACTCTGCGTTAAGCACTTACTTTATTTTTAATACAAAATAATATTCCTCCAATAACTGATACTGCACATCAACTGCCATGACCATTCTCTCAATTATCAAATACATGCAACTCCTTGGACCCTGGTGAAGGCCATTCACGACTCTCCCAACACTCCACACCCTGCCGCCATCCAGGGCCGGACAGGAGCCTGCCGGACACGTGTGCATTTCTTCTGGGCCCGCTTCCTCCTCCTGGCTGACCGAAGGGCGTCTGAGTGTCCACCTGGCCCCCCGAACAGCAGGTGTGGCTGCGGACTCCGGGTCACCACACCTGGCACGTCCGGATCACCTCCTTCAAGGCCTTCAGCCCCTCCATGCTTCTGTCCTTCACGGCCATCGCGAGGAGGACCGCTTTGTTTCCAGCTTCTTGAGACACAAACGTCACTAGGTTCTTGGCAAAGACGTGAATGAGAGGCTGGTGAAGGGAAGGGGAGAAAACCGCTGTAAGTGTGAGAAAGCTGTTTCTTCCTCAATACCGTCCTGGAACGGAGACCGGCTTCCCGCACCCCTCTTAAGTCGCCGTCTGAGAGGCTCGATGCGACAGCGATTTGGAAAGACTCAGCACACGCCCGTCATCGACACACCGCGAAGGGGGCGCCATTCAATGTCTCTTCTTGGTGCAGATTCCTGTGGCTTCCAACTATCTCTGATCTGGGAGGACTCAGGAAAGACACGTGTGCAGCGGGGAAGCGTGAGCTCACAGCGGGCCTTTCTGGAATGGGGCGGCCACGGCCACCCGGGAGCATGACGTGTCGTGACAGGGTCGCACGGGGGGCACATTACAGACTCAACACCTCCCCTGGCTGCTGCCTGAGACGCTGATGGGCGGGGAGAGGCCTGCACCCCGCGCCGGCGGACGCGCGTGTGACCCGCGAAGGCCCGGAGACGCCCGGCCCGGCTGCGGGGCCCCAGGCTCCCCAGGCCCGCGCCCCCCCCGCTGCCCGCCCCCCCGCTGCCCCTCGCCCCTCCCCCCGCCCTCCCCCCGGCGCCCCCCGCCCCCTCCCCGCTGCCCCTCCCCCCGGCGCCCCCCCCGCTGCCCGCCCCCCGCCCCTCCCCCTGCCCCCCCGCCCCCCGCCTCACCTCGTCGCGCCCCAGCAGCACCCTGGTGGCGAGCGCCGGCCTGCCGATGTCGCCGGCCGCGGCGCCGGGCTCCAGGGCGACCAGGGTGCCCACCTTCCCGCACTGCGTGACCAGCACCAGGATGTGGCTGCCGAAGGCGGTGCACACCACCTGGGTGCGGACCCCGCGCACCTCCGCCGTCCTCTGCTTGGACGCCACCGGCGGCGGGCCCTCCATGGCGGGCGGCCTCGCGCGCCTCCCGTGGGCCTGCGGCGCGTCAGGGGCGCGCGTGGCTGCCCCGCACGGGCCGCGCCGGCGTGGAAACGGGCCCGCCCCCTGCGGCCTTCCGTCCCGTGTTTCCCGGAAACCGCCCGCCCCCCCCCCGGGAGAACGGAGACCCGGGGCCGCACACACGGGACGCCCGCCCCCCGGCTCGCCGCGCCCGGAAGTGACGCCGCGGGCCCCGCCCCCGGGCCCCGCCCCCGCCCGCTTCCGGCGCCCTGGCCGGCCCTCTGGCCCGTGCTTCCGGCCTCTGAGCCGCGCGGTGCGGGGCTCCGGGAAGCGCCTGGCCGAGCGCCCGTGCGCCGGGGGCCGGGGCTCTGGGGCCGGGACAGCGGCCCCTCCGCGCGGGCTCGGCCCCGGGCCCTCAGTGAGGCGCTTCCGGCCGCGGAGGGGGCGCTGCGCCCGGGGCCGGGGAGGCGCCTGAGACGGTCCCGCCGCGGGGCCCTCAGCGGCGTCTCCCCGAGTCACGCTGACGGCAGCGCCCGGAGCCGGGGCGCAGGCCCCACGGGGACCGCCGCAGTTGCTCTGATGGTTGGAAATTAAGGCGGGAACTGGGAGGTGGGCACAGCTAGGCGTGGGTTGCATCACAGGGAAGGGTTAGCGCTCCAGGCACAGGAGGTTGGACAGCGTTGCTTAAGGCAGCGATAGCCTTTTTTTTTTTTTAAAGGTGTTTATTGGGGAATTGGGGGAGGGGAACAGACAAGTTGCTGTCCTTTTGTTCCTCAGTCTAGTTGCGGAGGACGTTGCTTCACTGGCCCATGTTGGTATCGTCATTGCGCTCTTCCCGGGTGAGGCAGATCGGTCGCCGGCCTCTGGATGGTCGCTCACCGCGGCTCTTGGCAGCTCACGCTGGCTGCCAGCCGCTCACTGTAGCCTATGGCAGCCCACTGCAGCAGGGGCTGCAGCCCACACCGTCCCCGGGGCTCGCAGCCCAGCTCCAGGTGGAGCTGTGGTTAGCTGTACAGGGCAGTGTCACTGGCCCTCAGATGTGGGATCCGAACTGGAGCTGCTGGGGTCCCAAGTCAGCTCTTAACCAACACACCACTTGGCCGGCCCCACGGAGATAACCTTTTTTCTAAAGTTGTGTGCCTGGGGCGCAACTCCCCACCATGACCTGCCCAGTTAGGAAGTGATAGGGTCACCCTGGGAGGTTCCTTTCCCTAGAAACCCTTTTTTGTGCACAAGGACAATTGCAACAGGGCACAAGAGGCCTCAGTATAGAACCGAGCTCAGTCCCGAGTATAACATGGGCCAGTGGGAATTCACAGCTGAGGAGCGGGAGGGGTCAGTGGGCTGGAAGTTACTGCCAGGAAACAGCAGGGGTTGGGGGAGTCTGGCCCAACCAGCCTAGCAGGGTTCTTGCTGAAGGTGATCAGACCACCTGGGAGATGGCAGAGGGTGGTCAGATGTGGAGGAAGGGGATTCTTGCTAAAATTGGAAAATGCAGAGACAACACAGTCCAAAAGTAGGGGCCTTGTTGAACTAGAGCTCAGTGGAGCCTGAGTAGAGTCTGGTCTAGAAGAGAATCTTTGTCAAAGCCCCCTGCCCCCAAGTAACACAGAGCCCTTTAACCCCTCTAGTGGGTGCTGGGGACGGGGCACCCCTAGGCTCATCTGGAATGTCCTGTGTGTCCAAGAGAGTAACAAGAATAGCTAACATTTATTTGGCACTAAGTATGTGCCAGACATTGTTGTAAGAGCTTTATATGTAGTAACTCATTTAATCTTAACCCTTGTTCCTCTTAGAGTCGGGGTGTTCAGGTTCAGAGAACTTGCCCAAGGTCACAAAGCTGATAGGGCGGGATGTGAGCTTCAAACTTTTACCCTAATTACTGGTCTAGTGTCACACATGCGCAGGTGAACGGGAGGAGGAGGGGACCAGTGCTGCCTCTGTAGCAGCAGGATGACGTCTGGTTCCTGCTGAGGACCCCTGAGAGCCCCCCTACTGCTCATCCTCCTCCAAATCGGAAGTGTTATGGCAGGGTCGGGGAGTCTTGTGCTAACCGCAGCAGTCTGAGCTTTGAGAGTCTTCCTCGGGTTAGCATCCCTTTGAAACCCCATACTCAAGACTTTCTCTGGTTTCCCCCAACAGCCCCGTAAAGGCGCCCTGTGGTCCACACCGCATGCCCCTCAGGGGGCCTTGGCCACCATTTACTCCTTTTTCTAGTGACTAAACTCCTTACACACCATTTACTCCTTTTTCTAGTGACTAAACTCCTTACACGGCCCAATCAAGTCCAGTGAAACATTCTCCTGCTACAGTGATTTCTAGTGGCCTAAAATAAAAGGAATGTATACAAAACATGATGAAAATGGACATAAAAATCAAGAGAAAACTTGTTTTTGAGCTTTCTTGCAGCCAGTTCACAGAGGGAAAGATTCTGAGTTTCATGGTTCTAATAACACAAAAAGGAGGAAGCATATAATTTCTCAGGGAGTCCAAGTTTTTGTTGGTTCTAAATTTAAACATCCACCCCCACACATCCAAAAAGCAAATTGCCAATGTATTGCTTTGCCGTGTGAAACTTTCAAAAGGCTCATTCACTCTTATTCATCTATTATGTGTTCTCTCTGTAGGTAAGTAGACATGAAGAACCTGACGCCCCCCAAAAGCAACTCTGAAATGACTTGTCACCTTTATAAAAGAGATGCTGAAGAACAAAGTGGGCAATGTTTTGATGACACTTAAGCAAATATGTAAGTGCTTGTCATTTGGCTGTTGTTTGGTCTAGATTTTTGACAAAGACTCATCATGAAGGAAGCGAGAGGCGGAAAGGTTGTCCTAGGCTGAGCGGCGGTGGACGGGCTTCCTGGGGCCCTCCTGGGTGTGTGGGCAGAACGCACACCCTCAGAACTGTAGAGCAGCTCTCTGCCTGCCGTAGACCGTTCTCCAGCGCAAGGCGATCGTTGGCCTGGAAAGACCCCTAAGTGGATTCGCTTACAATGGGAATCAGGCGGTAACAGTGTCTATAGTGGGACAAGAGAATCTGAGAATTTATCTTAAAAAATAAAAGAAGGGGGAAATATCTTGAATTTGTCTTATATTCAAGGAATTTTAAGTTATGAATACAATCATCTGCTAACTTGTAGAACCAACAAAGAATTAATCAAGTGTTGATTTGGCAGGGTCATAATTTACCAACAAACTGTGATAGCTCCACACATCCTGTGTCCCTGTGTGAGTCCTCAGCCCCCATGGACAGGGTTGGTTTTGCCAAAATGTACAAGGGCACCGGCAGCCTTCCCAAGAGCCTCCGTTAACTCCCTGATGTTCAGATCACCTGTTGAAGTGCCGTCCTGTCAGCAGCCTTGTTGGTTCCGTGTTCTCAGTTGCCGGCCTGTCCAGCTCTGCCAGGCCCTCCCACGTGGCTTCGGGCTCCATCTGAACCTCCCGAGCCTGACAGTTACGGGCGGCCTGAATCTTGCACCTTTCTCGAGGTTGACAGTTTGACTTTGCAGTTGATTTGCACTGGACGTCCACAGCTTCATAGTGTGACTTCCAGGCCTCCCAACATCGGATGTGCGTGTGTGAGATTCTGGGGCTACCAGGTGGCAGTTTGAGTGGAGCCCCATGTGTAAACAGTCTGTTCATTAGTGCAACTGCGTTACGGCGATTTCCATGAGCCTGCGCAGCCTCACGGCTGCAGGTACTTAGGTAAGGGAAACTTCGGTAGGAGGGGCCTCCGGGGGGTGAACAGGTCAGGATTCCACCTTCACAGTCAACTTCTTTGGATGTCACTTTGCACTTTGGGGCAACTTGCTCAGCCACCCCTTTTCTCCCAGCTTCATTGGGGATGATGATTGCGTCTGCCTGATGGCTGAGGTGGCCCATGTGCAGCGGGTCATCAGGACTTTATGAGCGCAGCTGCCACATGTATTCCTGGCCAGCTGTTCTCCCAACCTTCAGTAAGTGCGCCAGCTCGGGGACAGCTGGGTGTGTGTCAAGCACTGGGACTCAGATGGACTCATGCTCAAGGAGCCGCCCGCTGCTCTTGGCCCGTGGCCTGAGTGCCCGGCCTCACAGGACACTCTCTGCAGGGCCTGCCTGAGCCACGGTCTTGCAGACACAACCCTCCCCCTGGTTTCTGTGAGACATGGTAGTAGGTGGAACCATTTATAAGTGATTGTCACTCTCACTTGTCAGGCTATGGGAGGATCTGGTAACAGACAGTGGGAGGTGACATTTGTGGTACAGGCCTGAGACATAGGCCTCAGGTACAGATATTGTATTATAGTTGGGTTACAGAGGAGGGAAGATGTATCCACTAGGGTTTTTTTCAAGCGTAGCTGGCAGGCGTCCTGTGAAACCATCTCATGCGCGAAAGGACAGTAGCTGGGCTCATGCAGCTGCAGAGACCAGACACTCACACGGCTTCACCCCAGCTCTTCCCTGTGCAGTTGTCATGTTGGCTCCATACTCACAGGGGCTGTCTCTGTGTTGAGGTAAGAGAACCAGCCTGTACACCTCAGTAGCTTTTCTTTCCCAGTTTCCCCAGTTAAAGTCCCAGGATTCAATCTCCAGAGACCAGCCTGGTTCATCAACCTGACCTTGAACCAGTCACTATGGCCAGGAGATGGAATCTATTTATGGGCCAGTTCTGGGTCACATGCCCAGCCCTGGATAATCAGTATTTAAAAAATAAGTTAATGTGGGCCGGCCGAGTGGCACAGCGGTTAAGAGCTGGCTTGGGAAGCTAGCAGCCCCAGTTCGGTCCCACATGTGAGGGCCAGTGACACTGCCCTCAAAAAAAAAAAAAAAAAAAAGTTAACGTGAAAGCAACTTCCCGTGCATTGGGAGTTAAAGCACACTTCTAAATAACATATGTCGAAGAAGAAATAATAAATGGAAGCTACAAAGTATAGTTAGAATTCCCCACTCTTCCCTCTTCCCAGCTCCTGGAAACCACCCATCTACTTCCTGTCTCTGGACGTGCCGTTCTGGGCATTTCCTATGAGTGGACGCACAGTGTGTGGCCATTGTGTCTGGCTTCTCTCACTCAGCGTCATGAGGTCTGTCTACATTGTAGCCTGTGCCATTCCTTTTGGAGGAACCGATTCTTGTTCGCTGAATAATTGGGAGAGTTAAATGACATCCCATTTGCAGAAGGGCCGAGTTTAGGGCCTGACACATGCAGGGGGTTTAAGAGTTTCCTACCTTCCATGGGTCGTTTGGAACCCAGCGGCGATACCATGTGAGAGGCCTCATGGGAGCGGGGACCAGGAGTGGCAGTGGCAGCCAGTCTGCATGGTCCCCAGGTGCCCTCGGCTGGCCTGGTGAATGTCGACGCAGCCTCCGACACACATTCGGGCCATGAGGCCATGCGGCCACAGCCCTGTCTGGAGAAAGGCTGCGACAGCACAGAAGCCGATCGTGCCGCGTTAGGACGCACATTTGTAAGCGGGCATGACAAGCTGTGGAGGCGCAGGTGACCGTGGCTGACCTCGTGGCTGAATGTCTTTCCCATGGCAACCCCGCTGCTAAGGACAGAGCCCTCGTGCCCTGCGGACCTTGGTTTTCACCCCAGCCTCATCACTGCCCGTCCTTTGCTCCCAGCTGGGTGTGACGGAATCTAGCGGCATGGCCGCCTGTCTGGAGAATTGCACATGTGGCACAGCGTTCCCAACACAGTGGTCACAAAGACCCTTGAATAAATAGCAGCACAGAAATAGAAACAGTTCTAATTAGGGTGCCCCATAACACAGAAACTACCTTAGCAGCACCCAGGTATCTGGGAAAAGATGGCGAACTATTTCTTTTAAATGAAGAATATCTAAGTTGAGGGAGGGGGCAGGATATAAGAAAAACATTTGCTGCCAGGGTTTTTGGAGAAAAAAAAAATTAAAGGCAACCAATTGAAAATCACATATATTTTATTACAAAACAAAACTCCAGGTTTATGTGAAATTCAAATTTTTCCCAAGGGAAATTAACGAATACCGTTAAAGCCGAGTCTAGTTTGTAAGAGCAGCTCATCCGGAAAGGGAACAAACCCTCTTCCCAGGGAGCATTTCAAGATTGCTTCTGAGATGCCTGCAGCACAGGGTCAGAAGTGAAAACACCTTTTTCCTTCCGAGGCCAGAGGTGTTCCCTGTTGGGTGTGGACTCAGCCCTGCAGGGGAGGGCTGTGTGGCCAGGGGATGGTTTGGAGGTTTATGTCAATGGGAGTATTTTCACTTACCATCACACAGTAAACACAAAGAAAATCCCATTTTGGACCCAATGCCATCGTGGCCCAGAGTCGAGTCTTTGGTGTGTCACTCTGCTTTCTGCGGAACTGAGTCAAACCCGAACATGACAATCTTGTCCCAGCGCGAGGCTCGCTGCTCTCGTCAGAAATATTGAACACTGCCCAGCACTCACGTCTCCCATTATTCGTTTAGTTCTTTAATAAATGAAACCTTAACCCACGCACAATTTCTGTAAGCCTTTCTTTCAGTATCTTAAGAAATTATTTCCTGGGGAGGAAGCCGTCGCAGTGCCCTGTGTGGAGCCAGCAACCAAGCTGCCAATCCACACGGAGGCCTGCGGTGCTCAAGGGGAGGACTAGCCAGGGCGGCACGTCACGGGGCCACGCCGATGTTCGCTGAGCTGCATTGCACCAAGGAAGGGGCGCAGGGCTGGGGGCGGATGGGCTGGGAGGGCACGGGCGCTGTCCGGGCCTCAGGGACCACCTTGGTGGCCACCTTGGACAGCCCCTCACGCATCCGGGCCTCAGGGACCACCTTGGTGCCCACCTTGGACAGCCCCTCACGCATCCGGGCCTCAGGGACCACCTTGGTGCCCACCTTGGACAGCCCCTCACGCATCCGGGCCTCAGGGACCACCTTGGTGGCCACCTTGGACAGCCCCTCACGCATCCGGGCCTCAGGGACCACCTTGGTGGCCACCTTGGACAGCCCCTCACGCATCCGGGCCTCAGGGACCACCTTGGTGGCCACCTTGGACAGCCCCTCACGCATCCGGGCCTCAGGGACCACCTTGGTGACCACCTTGGACAGCCCCTCACGCATCTATAGAAAGGCCTGTGGTTGGCTCCAGTTCACTCACCCAGCTCCGGCACTGGGATGGGGTGGGCTGTGGAGGGGTGCCCTCCCTTTGGAGGGATTGCAGCCAGGCGGTCACCTGGGGCAAGGACTCAGACAGGGATGTCACATTTGGGGGCGGGACTCAGTTTCAGAGCCTTTCCCAAATCCGAACATCTACAGTCCTGTACGTTATGGTCAAGCTGAAATCTGGAGTAAGATGCTATTAACTCCTATGAGAATGTTCCAAAGAAAACACTGAACTAAACTAAACCAGACCCAGCAACGCTGAGTGTTGGCCAGAGCTGGGCGCAGCAGGGGCATCCTGCATGGCTGGTGGGAATGCAAGTGGGCAGGCACTTTGAAAAGCAGCTTACCTGTTTCTTAGGAAGGTAACACCCAGCAGCCCCATTCCTAGGTATTGCCCCAGGAAAAATGAAAGTTTGTGTTTTACAGAAAGCTGGACATGAGTGTTTATAGTGGCCTTCTCTGCAGTGGCCCCACACTGGACAGAACCCCAGTGTTTTCCCAGGTGAAAGAGCACTGCCCCTCGGAGCCCTGTGCAGGGGGCACTTCTCTAAGCTACGAGAAATGCACATGGCTGGACCTCAGTGAAAGTGCCCAGCACAAGAGGCTCCTGCTGCACGAGTCCATTCACGGTGCAGGGACAGCAACCAGGGGCGTGGCTGCAGAGCTGGGGGATGGGCAGGTCTGACTGCAGATGGGCACGAGGGGACTTTGTGGGGTGATGGCACTTCCGTATCATGATTGGGGTGGTGGTACATGAATGTATGCATTTGTCTACACTCTTGGAACTGTACTTCATGAATGAATTTTGGGGCTGTAAATAAAAAAGAGGGAATAATTCAAACAAACAACAGGTGGAATTGATAGAAAACCCCATCTCCAACCCGAGGCTCCCGCTTTAAATCAAGGCCCTTCACACCCACGGGGATGGACAGCCTCGTGTTGTGAGGATGTGAGGACCTGAAACCCTTGTGCACTGCTGGTGGGAATGTAAAATGGTGCGTCTGCTGTGGGAAATAGTATAGTGGCTTTAAATTTACACAAAATTAACAAAATATTAAACATAGAATTATGCTATGACACAGCACCACTTCTGGGTCTATATCCAAAAGCAGTGAAAGCAGAGACCTGAAGAGCTGCTTGCACACCCACGTCCACGGAGTGCTGTTCACGGCAGCCGACAGGTGGGAGTGGTGGAGGGATGGATGACACACTGGGGCCCGTACAATACATTCAGCCTTAAAAAGGACAGAAAGTGGGCCGGCCGAGTGGCGCATTGGTTAGGAGCTGGTTTTGGGATGCCAGCGGCCCCGGTTCGGGTCCCACATGTGAGGGCCAGTGACACTGCCCTCTACAGCTAACAACAGCTCCACCTGGAGCTGGGCTGCAAACCCCTCAGTGAGTGGCCGGCAGCCAGCGTGAGCTGCCAATAGCCGCGGTGAGCGACATCCAGAGGCTGGCGGCCGATCTGCCTCATCCGGGAAGAGCGCAGTGATGATACCAACATGGGCCAGTGAAGCGATGTCCTCCACAACTAGACTAAAGAACAAAAGGACAGCAGCTTGTCTGTTCCCCTTCCCCAGTTCCCCAACGCTGTTCCCCTCCCCCAATTCCCCAATAAAATCTTAAAAAAAAAAAAAAAGGAGAGAGAGTCATGTTGAGTGAAATGAACCAGTCACAGAGGACACACGCTGTGATCCCACCTCTATGAGATCTGGAGGCTCCGACTCACAGGGACAGGAAGTAGAAGGCGGGGCCCAGAGCTGGGGCAGAGCGGGCGGGAGTGTTGGGGACAGAGTGTCAGTTTCGGAAGATGGAAAGTTCTGCAGATGACGGTGGGGATGGCTGCGCCACAGTGTGAATATACCTAATGCTACAGAATTGTACACTTAAAAATGGTTAAGACAGTCAATTTTCTGTGCATTTTACCACAATAAAAGTTAAAACAATAGCTCAGTGACGAGGCTCCTAGTGGCTAAATACAGGACAATTTGAGCTTCAGAATAAGTGACAGTAACAGATGGAAACAAAAAAGGCCATCCGAGCCTCTCCGTCACCCCGAACCCAGCAGCATGGCCATCCCTTGTACACCACCGTGAATTCTTGGCTTTCTGCCTGTACCCACAAGCTCTGAACACACAGAGGGCTCCTCAAACCCATTTTTTATTTCCTGCCACCAAGAAAATGCATGCCTGTCCCCTCTCTTCTCTGTGGAGGCCTTGGGAAAGGATGGGCAGAGACTAGGCACCTGCTGGGGAACTGGAAAGACCACAGGAAGAAGCTTCTCCATTCACTCGCTGCTGACCGCTCCTGGGAGCCCCCCTTGTGCCGGGCCCCACGTGGGCGCTTCACCCTGAGGACTCAGCCCTGCAGTCCAGAGGGAGGCAGACACAGACAAGGAATTACAGGTATGGTGAGCAGCCTGGGGGAGCAGCGTTTATACCTACAATATCCCAGGACACGAAGGGGTTCTCAGCTCCTTCACACACATCCGCAATGTGGTCAGCTCCTCTCACTGCAGGCGCTGCCAGTGTCACCCACAGACTCCTCCTCAACACCTCAGGGCGCACAGGTCTGCTCCCCACTGCCTCATTGCACTGCTGCGGGCTTCCTCTGAAAGTGCTGAAGTCACCCACCCCCTCAACCACCCATCCACCTGTCCATCCACCACCCATCCATCTGTCCATCCATCCACCATCCATCCACCATCCATCCATCCATCCACCATCCATCCATCCATCCATCCATCCATCCATCCATCCATCCATCCACCATCCATCCACCATCCATCCATCCACCATCCATCCATCCATCCATCCATCCATCCATCCACCATCCATCCACCATCCATCCACCACCCATCCATCTGTCCATCCATCCATCATCTATCCACCATCCATCCACCATCCATCCACCACCCATCCACCATCCATCCATCCACCATCCATCCACCATCCATCCACCATCCATCCATCCATCCATCCATCCATCCATCCATCCATCCATCCATCCATCCATCCGTCCATCTGTCCACCATCCATCCATCCACCATCCATGGAGAGAGCAGTTGTGTGAGTCCCGCTCTCTCAGCTGCATGAATCCATCTACTCTCCTTTTGGGCATAGGATGGTTTCACATGGGTGTCTGTATCAGGAGAGAAACGTAAGCTTGGTCTTTCACTCAGTGACAGTTTTGTGCTAGGAGCCGGTCTGAGCGTCCCCCCACCCCACGCCACCCCCGGCAGAGATGAGATGATAAGCAGCAGATCACTGCAGGTGAGGGCAGAGTCAGGTGAGAACAGGAGGAACCCACCTCCAACAGATGGAACAGGCAGGAGTTTCAAAGAGGTTTGAAAGGAAGGAGAAAAAACTCCCCTAGGAAAGCAGCTGTGAAAAAGGAGACAAACCTGTAAGAGACTCCTGGAAACACAGGACCCAATGCCTGGTGAAAAAGCCAATCATGACTCTCTGTCCCAGAGGTCATTTTGGGGAAGGTGGGGTGTAGAATTAGTGGGGCTTTCAGTTTAATTTTTACACATCTATGTACTGTTTATATATATATATTTTAAAGATTTTATTGGGGAATTGGGGGAGGGAACAGCATTGGGGAACTGGGAAAGGGGAACAGACAAGTTGCTGTCCTTTTGTTGTTCAGTCTAGTTGTACAGGGAGTTGCTTCATTGGCCCATGTTGGTATTATCACTGCGCTCTTCCTGGCTGAGGCAGATCTGTGGCTGGCCATTGGACAGCCACTAACGGCAGCTCACACCAGCTGCCGGCTGCTCATGGCAGCCCGCTGCAACCCCACTGCAGCCCATGCCATTGCTGGCGACTCACGGCAGCCCAGCTCCAGGTGGAGCTGTTGTTAGCTGTAGAGGGCAGTGTCACTGGCCCTCATGTGGGATCTGAACTGGGGCCCTGCTGCTCAGAGCTGGTGTCCCAAGCCAACTCTTAACCAATGCCTCACTTGGCCGGCCCTGTTCGTATTTTTTATAGCTAGAATCCTTTATGATCAGAAAGAAAGAAAAGGGGAAAGCAGGAAGCCTATGGCCTTGTGGCCAGGGGATACTGCACTGTGTAGGAGCACCCACAGCCCCCGGGCTGAATCTGGGCGGGGATTTGAACTGGGTCTTGGCAGGGAAATCAACGGGGCTGCAAGAGAGCTGCAGGGCCCCGCACGCCCAGCCCCAGGGAGCCCCAGGGAGAGCTGGGCGGGGAGTGCCTGCGTTACTGGCAAGCACCTTTGGGGGGCAGCAGAGGCCACAGAACGCTCTCGGCGGGCGGAGGAGCCCAGGCGTCCTGCCCTCACTCCAGCTGGGAAAGAGGGCTCCCCTCCCTCGGGCCTTCCCACCCGGTCCTTGACCAGGGCTGGCTCGCTGGTCTTCCCAGGAGGCCAGCAGCCAATTCTCTCCCGCCGTCTCCTCTCTGTCTCTCCTGTGGGTGTCTTCCTCCTCCATCCAGACAGCCACCTAATGACAAAGAGCTTTGTCCTGCAAAGGTATTGGCATCTGTGATTTATGTCACAGACACCTGCTGAGGGCACAGCAGGCTGTGTCCCCCAGAGAGACTGCCAGGCACGCCCAGGCCGTCGGATTACAGGTCAGAGCCCAGCGTGAGCAGTCCAGTCAGGGCCAGGAAACGGAAGGCGGACTAGACGGTGAAGGCCATAATGGAAACACGGGGCTGCGCCCGCCTCTTGGCGGTTGTGCACAGCCCTGCTGCGGGCGTGGGTGCAAGTATGTTTCAGGCCCTGTTTCCAGGCTCTTTGCATGCACCTGGCTGCCTGCCGCCGCGCTGTGCCGCTGTCCTCCTGGAGCACGTGCTCTGCTGTGCTCCCCGCTCCTCCTCCCAGCTTCTGCCTCTGCTCAGAGGGCCAGAAACAGAGCTGCAGCCCGCAAACATTCCTGCTCTGAGGTGGCAGAGAGCCCCGCGCTCCTCGTTCTAAAACGCGCAGTGGTGGTGGACGTGTGGTGGCAGCAGGGAAGAGGCCAGCCTCATGGGGGCCGGGGCGGGGGGCCGGGCATGGAAGTACCCAGGCTGCACCACTGCGGGAGGGGGCCCTGGGGCTCTCTACCCTCCAGCTGAGTGGGGAGACCCCAGCCCCTGCATGGGGCCCGGCACAGACAGGACCTTACAAGGAGGTCGCTCCCGGGTGGCCTGGTCTAAGTGCAGGTGGGTGTGGGGGTCTCAGGGAGAGCATGGCGTCTGCCACCCCACACCAGCCTGTCTCCTTGAAAGTCCGTCTCGGCTCCTTTGCTGGCACCGGACTGTGCGCAGAGGCTTCCTGCGTCTTCTCTCCTGCTCGGGAAAGGGTGTCTCCCTGGGCCTCTCATGCCCACGCCTGCCTTCTCCTCTGCCATGTGTCTAGTGTCCTCAGCAGCCCCAGGGCCACGGCCTCGAAGGCTGCCCTGGGAGCTGAGTGGCCTAAAACCAGGGAAGGAACGTTTGCGTAAACTCGTTAAACCCAATGAACGCTCCTGCCCAGTAAGCCAGTCCCCCTGGGCCTTGTAATCTCGTTGGGCCGCGGGATAATTTGTTTAGCTGTGCCGATCAGCTGAAGGTTAATTCAATTGGACTTGGGTTATTTATTTGTGCCCGGATTCACTAAGTGTCATTGGAGGTATATGAGGTCTTCATTATGATGGCGAGATGGCTTCATTAGGGTGACGGCCACTCCTGCTGGACCCTCCTCCTCTGCCCCTCTCCTAGCACCTGGGCCCTCATGCCCAGGAGGGAATGGCTGCCTGCCGTCAGGATTCGGGGTTCCTGGAAATGTTGCTGGGGCGTGGTTCCTGCAGAGGGTGCCCTGGTCATCCCCGCACCCCCTAGTCTCTCCAGAGCCTCTAAAGGCTGTCCGTGCCCTGCCCTGGGCCCCTCTCCCTCACAGCCCGTGTTGGTCACTCAGTGGGTACCAGGTATGAGCTCACATGATCTGTTTATGGATGAGAAGCCAGAGGCCCATGGAGGCAGACCTCCCAGACCTCGGAGCCTCGATGCCTTACCACTCGCTGCGGTGTTCAGCCACACGGAGCGTCCGCTCATCCCCTCACGTGTAACGGCGTGGTATCCCGGCACTATCAAAGCCATCACGTTCTCATTTGCCTTGAAGCCTTCTCCCATCTCCAGGGCTGAGCCCTGAGCCTGGCGACCCCAGGGCGGGAAGGACGGAGGACCTCGCCCAGAACACATATGTGAGCGGCCTGCCTGGGGCTGCAGATGGGCTCTGTGGGGCTCCTAGGAAGGGAAAAGGGGGCAGCCAGGGCCTGTGGGGAAAGAGTTGCTCAGCTTCTTTAGCTCCCATCTAGCCAGGCCGCTCCCCGTCCCCCACTCCCCTTTCACAGCAGGGGTCGGATCCAAGGGCCCTAGCAGCGTCCCTCTGAATGTGGGGGCATGTGAAAATGTCAGAGGGGCAGGCCTGGGCCCCTGTGCAGCGTGGGAGACTGAAGGCCGCTCTGCCCTGCCCTCTCCCAACACAACCGAGTGAGGGGCCTGTGGGGAGCAGCCAGGGAGGTGGGGGGCAGTGGGCGCGCCGCAGAGAGGACGCGAGTCCCCAGGAGGCTGGCTGATGAGAGATGCGGCTGTGCGGGACGAGGAGGCCACGACTTGGGAGGACGCTGTGACCGGGGGCCAGTGGCCTTGAGAGGACAATGTGGAGCGTCCTCATCCTCGTGAGTGTGGCGGCCCCGGGGACACCCGTCCTCCCCGCTGACTCCCTGCAGAACCTGATATGCTCATGAGCTTGGCAGGCGGCGTCGCCCAGCTCTCACTTGTGAGAGAAGCGACCTTTTATATTTCAGATCACATGAAGTTAATTTGCACTCCAAGTTCAAGAGAGCTCCTGAGAAGGTACAAATGTGATTTCTTAACAGCTGTTACTGTAGGACTCAACATGACAGAGAAGATGAGGAGCAAGGATTCATTTTTAGACCTAAAGAAATGCAGGCTCTCTCCCTAGAGCCCTCTGGGATGGCAGCAATCAGAAGGGAAGAGCCCGAGGGAGCACGAGGCACAACTGCTCACCTTGTGCCATGTCCCTGACCCGTAGCTGTCCTATTTCTGTTTGAATACCACCAACGACGGAGAGCTCACTACCTATCGGCGCAGCTGGGTCTCATGTGGTCAGGCTTGGCTGTGAGAAGCCTGTCAGTGTGAGATGGAATCTGCTTGTGTTGGTGTGTCCTGCCCTCTGGAGACACAAAATCGTCTCCTCGCTCCTCAGGCCAGCCCTTTCAGTGCCTGAAGGTGGCCGGCTCATCTCCCTCTGCTGCTGACCTCCTCCAATTCCTTGGAGGAGGAGTCCCTCCAATCAGTGTCCCTCCACTGATGTCCTGTCCCTGGGATGTTGTGGTCTCCTAAGTGAGGCATTCGGATCAAACACAACGTCTCTTTTTCTGCCTGACCGGCCAAGATTCCCCTCATCCTCTACTTCTGGACACCACACCTCCACAGGACAGCTGCCATACTGCCTGCCCACCTGCTGTGTCCACCGAAAAGCCCCTGGGTGCCAGTCCTGTGCCACTCACTGC
This sequence comes from Aselliscus stoliczkanus, assembly GCA_033961575.1. Lineage (NCBI taxonomy): Eukaryota > Metazoa > Chordata > Mammalia > Chiroptera > Hipposideridae > Aselliscus > Aselliscus stoliczkanus. The sequence goes on from CM066733.1 coordinate 996,823, forward strand.
TGGGAGTCAGGGTGGGAGAGGAGGCCTGCAGGGGTTGAGCCTAGTCAAGCAATGGGACCGAACCCAATGGGGTTTGTTGGTTTTAGGATGAACCCTTCAGTCCATGGTGGTCCAGCTGTCACATTTTCCCCGGGCCCTGCTCCATGCCCACCCTGGGCTCCCTCACAACCTGACCCCTGGGCTCCAGGGACAAATGTATCACCTTTTTGACTCCGCCTTTTTGACTCCAGCCTCTGGAAGTCAGATAGCACCTGTTACGGGCTGGACGATGCTCCCCGCCCCCCCCCCCCATGCATATGCTGAAGCCCTAACCCTTAGGACCTCAGCATGTGACTATTTGGAGACCCGGTCTTTACAGAGGTGACCAAGCTAAAATGAGGCTGTTGGGGTGGGCCCTACTCCAATCCGACCGCTGTCTTTGTAAGAAGAGGAGACCACGACACAGACACACACAGGGGGACAGCCACGTGGGGGCACAGGGAGAAGCAGAGGCCTCAGGAGGGGCCAGCCCTGCCCACGCCAGACGTCCAGCCTCCAGGACCGTGAGAAATGAATGTCTGCTGTGCAAGCCGCCGCCTGTGGTCCTTGGTCCCGCTGACGGACGCGGCATCCCTTTGTCTGCTCTGCTCACCCAGGTAGATGATCACAGACCTGTCTGGGGTGAAGGGGGGACACAGAAGGGCGACCTGTTGCTGGGAAGGTTCTGGAAGAGCGGGATTCAGGCAGGGAGCACGGGAGGGCGGGCCGTGAGAGGATCAGTGTGTGGGGACAGGCGGTGCGGGCCACCCACAGTGGGCGCTCGAAGCCAGCTGCGCCAGGCCAGTGCGGACTTAGCCTCGGGGCCTTGGGCGGCAGGTGTGCCAACTGGGAGCAGAGGCTCCAGCCTGAGTCTCTGAGTGCAGACGGTGCTGCCTGCGGAGCTGGAGGGCGCTGCTCACCCTCGGAGCCGGAAGGGCCCCACAGGCCAGGCCCCACGGGTCTGTGGCTCTCCTGGCTATGCCTCTCCTGCTGCCCGGCACTGCCATGCCCCCACGAAAAACCCTAGGAGGCTCCCGCCCCGAGTTACCGCCTCAGGATTTGTGTGCCGCCGAAGGCCAGGAGGCCTCGCGTCTGAGCGGGTTTTATTCCTCTCATTACTTTGTTTAACAGGCTGTCACAGCCGTCTCGGACGGTGTGGAATGAAATGACAGTTTTGGGGAGATGTTGTTAAAGAGAGAGTTTGGGAAAGAATGACTTAATGGTGAAGGCTGGGGCTCTGAGCTCAGATTCCCAGAGCAAAGCAAAGGTGCTGATGTGGACAAGAGGAAATGGCGCTGAGCGGCTGGTGGGGCCGAGCGCTGCTCCGCAGGCCTCCTCCAGGACCCACCTGGCCGGGGGTCTCAGGGCCCAGCCCGGCCCAGCTCCACCTCACAGCTCTGAAAACCAGACTTCCCCCTTCTCTCTTCTATTTCCTCTTTCCCAGGTCCCTTGGGTCACCTCATTCGTTCGTGAAAGGCCCCCTCGGTGCCAGAGGACACAGAAATGAAAGAGAAAACCCCCGGCTCCTGGGACCCACAGTATGGACTGAGTCCTAACGTACCACTCCTCAGCTTCCTTTCATTTGTCTTCCAATAGACTCGTTTTAAAACAGCCTGCAGTTCAGACGGTTAAAGACGGAGTCGCCGTAAGACCCAGCAGTCCCGCTCCTGGTGTCTGCCCACGAGACATGGAAAGACACGTTCACACGAAGTCTGCACACCCACATTCACAGCAGCCAAGATGGCCGCCAATACTGAATTGATACCAAAATGTGGCCCGGCCAGACAATGGAGTATTACTCAGCAGAGAAAAGGAGTAAGGTTTTGATACGTGCTTCAGCACAAATGAATCCTGAAAACATTTTTCTCGGTGAAAGAGCCAGGCACAAAGACCATGTGTCGTGTGATTCTGCGTATGTGGAATGTCCATGAGGGGCAAATCCACACACAGCAAGTGGGTGTGTGGTTAGCAGGGGTGAGGGCTGAGGGGGGCAGGGTTTCTCCTGGGGAGTGAACGTGTTCTGACATTGGGTGGTAGCCGCACAATCTGTGACTTACCAAAGCCGCTCAACCGTATGTTCTATGGGGTGAATGGTGCGGTGTGAGTCCCACCTCCACCAAGTGCCGACCTCGGAGGCTGGTCAAGCGTGTTGGCTGTCTTCTGGACAACAGTTAAATTAGTGCCTGGCACGTACGAAGTGCTCCTTAAGTGTTAGCTATTAAGAAGTAGCAAATTCCTGTTAAGTACTACGCCCTGCCTCCCCCAAGAAGCCTGCCTGCCGGGCTTGGACAGGCAGGGCCCCTGGACTCTGGTGGGAGGGCCCTGTGTCACAATGTCCACGGCCACTCATCCCTTTGTTTCTTTTACTATCTGGGTTTCACACACAGATACCTCTGGTCCCTGTTTTAGCAGTCACCTTTGCGGCGCCTGCCACCCCCCCCAGTGTCCCCTTCCTCTACCCCTCCCTCTCCTCTTCCCCCTCCTCTACCTGCTGCCCCATGTGGGAGGCTCTCCGGGACCCTGGCTGGGCTGCCTCCAGGAAGCGTGTGACTTTTGTACCTGGAGGACAGGCTGGTAAACCCATGGGCGAACATGTGCAGGTACCTTTCAACTGACAGAATGGCTAATAATTTAGATGAGATTAAAACTATCTAACTTTGTCTGAGTAAATTAGAAGAATAAGATGAGATTGAACAAGGGCAAAGCCAGAGCAAAACAAAAGAGAATCAGAAACAGGAAAGGAGGGAATCTGGAAGAGCAGAGCCGCAGAGGGCAGCGGGGAGCTCCGACCAGAAGTCGCCCGTTAGCGTTAATCATCACTGAGCCCTCCAGGTCTGCCCGGAGCACAGAGCATTCGCGGGCTTGGCTGAGTCATCCTGCCGGCTCTGCTCCGCGGGACAAGGGGGACAGCCGGAGCAGGGCCTCCTTTGGGAGCCGATGGCACTGCCCAGGGCGTCTTTGCCTTTACTGAGCACCTACTGTGTGCCCTGCACAGGGCTGTCCCGCGCTTGCTGGGTGCTGGGTGCCTGCCCAGCACCATCCTCGTAAGTGCTGCAAAGGTTCTCTAAGTCAGGTGTGGGCACTAATTTACAGATGAGTAGCCAGGCTCACAGGTCAGCAACTTGCCCGAGGTCCCACAACCAGGAAGTGGCTTGGACCCGCAGCTGCCGAGCTCCGGAGCCCAGGAGCTTGATGAGTGCCTGCTGCATGCAGTCTGGGGGGCCGAGGGGAGCCCTCCCCACCCCCAGGCGGTGGTGCTGCGGAAAGATACGGTAACAGGTAGTTATGCTGTCCAGTGGTGAGTCCTTGATGGGGCAAAGCCAGGGGCTCTAGGGGTGCATGCAAGCTCCTTGTGACCTGCCCTGTCCTGGGTGCTCAAGAAGAGCAGCCAGAAGCTGGCCAAGCCATGGGCATGGGATATGGCAGAAAGGTCCTAAGCTGATGAAACAGCCAAGTTCAAAGGTCAGGTGTCCTTGATGAATTGCAAGTCACTCCTTCCCACCTGGGCCTCTGGCATGAAGGGAACAGTGGGAGCCCATGTGGCTGGAGAGGTGGGGACATGGGTTGTCTCTGTGGACGCTGGGGTCCTTGGGCTTGACAGGCCGGGCAAGAGGACTAGTCCTGTGCTCTAGGAGCGGCTCGCGGGCTAAGCTGAGGGGCTCGTTCCTGAGGCACACCAGTGGCACGGCCCTTGTGGGAGACCCCTCAGGACTTGTGAGGGGAGCCCCACTGTGATAGGAGAAGTGAAGCGGGCCACCCACGGCCTCCCCCGGGAGACCCAGGGCGTCCAGTGTGGCTGGATCATGGGCACACTCAAGGCCGTGCTCTCCCCTCCAAGTCCCTGCATGTAGAGGGGTCAGTGGCCACTGGGAGTTCTCACCTGGCGCTCTCCCAGTGTCTTGGCCTAAAAAGCAGGAGCGGTCATTATCTCTGGAAGAGAAACTTTGAGAGAGGTTGAGCCACGTCCCACCCTGAATCAGTCACCGTGGCCAGGAGAATGGCTCTTCAGTTGGTCAGCTTGGTCACTCGCTGGGGAGAGGCAGAGCACCGCCCCTAACAGCCCCGACTGGACCACATGGCGCCGGGCAGCTGGAGCCCAGACACACTGATGCCCAGCCCACGGTGGGGGTGCCGGGGGAGAGGGCAATGAGTGCGCCCAGACACATTTAGGTCAGACTGGCAGGACTGGCAGGTGTTGGAAGAGGGTGGACGCTAGAACCGATGTCCAGGGCTCTGGTTGGATCAGCTGGTGGGATGGTGGTGTCACTCACTGAGGCGGCAGGCAGACGGGGGAGACAGGTTTCAGGAAAATGTGTTGAGTTCTGTTTCAGACATGGTGAAGTTGAGGTGCCTGCAGGATGTGGGGGCGCCAAGGGCAGGGAACCACTTGGGGATGGCCCCTGGGGGGTGTGGGCAGCCCCCTGTGGGAGGGGAGGGAGTGACAGGTGAGAGGCCTGGAGGTGGGTCCTGAGGAGCCAGCATCTGCTGGCCAGGCCAGCGATGTAGTGGAACCGGGGACAAGAGAACCTCCAGACGGGTGGGCAGCCAGTGCCTGTGCCTGTGTCCACTCATGGCCCTGTCTTAGGACATGCTTGGAGTGGGCTGGAGGCAGAGGCAGAGAGAGTGAATGGTTCCCTGGGAGAAAAGGGAGGCCTGGAGGTCCAGTAAGACCAGTTTGGTTCAGAGCAGGGTCCCAGGCAGACTCAGGGGGGCCCCCGCTGCAGTCTGCTGGGTGCCTTCCCTGAACTCCCAGCATCCCTTGCAGTTCTTTGCTGAAGCAGCTGATCCCAAAGACACAGCCCTGGGCTTCCTTGTGGCCCCTCAAGATGGGCTGTCACTGGGCTCAGGCTGCCCTGGTGGGGGCATGGCCAGCCTGATCACCCCTAAAGGAGGTGGATGGCAGGGCCCAGACCCTCAACATTCCTTGTCTTTCCATGGCCAGGCCACGCACTGCATGCTGCCTGCCAGCAAGCCCGAGGCGAGAGGCTGAGCCACCGATGTGTCCCCGAGTGGAAACGAGGAAAGTGAGGCTCAGAACAGAGGCAGGGCAGGCCTTAGAGCAGGGGGAGTGGGCGGAGGCAGGCTCTGATGCTCCAGTGGGCTTGCCCGCACCCCTAACGAGCCACCTTCAAACGGCTGAGGCCGTAACAACGTACCCCCAGCACCTGAGGATTTAACCAGGGGGATGGATCTATGTGGGGAAAGGCCTGGGGACAGACAGATGGATCCTCGGGTCAGCAGCAGGGAGGTGGGGTGCAGCAGGGTCTTCGGGGCGATGGCCCTGGGAGGGTGGGAGAAGCGGCCGCCACGGCAGAGTGCTACCCGAGGGACACTGAGGATGGCTGTGTCAGAGCTGGCCTGGCTCTCGCCCGCACCGTCTCCAGCAGCACCGCGCCAATTAAAGATGAGTTGGGCATATCGTTAGTTCCCAAGTCATCAGGAATCCAATTAGAGCATGTGAGAGCCCCTTGAGCAGCTCTGCCAACTGTCCACGCCGCAGAGGCTGTGCTGGGCGGCCGCGGGGCTTTCACAAGCTGGAAGGGCTTTCCCACGCAGGGCGCTGGATAAAATTGGCACCGGATTCGTGCACAGCCAGCCTCGCCCAAGGCCTGACTCTTGACTGGTCAGTGTGGATCTGGGCATGAGTGTCCTTTCTCCTGGGGGTGACGGGGCGGACCGATTGGAGGTCTACTGAGAGTTGGTTTCAAATGTCCCATGTCCACCCAACTTGGCCCTAAGGGCCATCTGGTCTACCCCTTCATGGTACGGCGGGAGAGACCCTGGAGATAGACCTTACCTAGACCCTAACGCAGACTCGCGACCTCGGCCCGTTTGTGACAAAGAGGCCACCAGTCCTCCCACCACAGCTTGTCCCATCTGTGTCCATCAGGGCTCTTTATCATTTGCAGATAACAAGACCTGACTTGAATTTGTTGAGGCAGGAAATGAATTTACCGTAGACCGGATTCTGGGTTTCTCACATAGAGGGAAGGCTCAGATGCTATCAGGCTGCTGCTCAGCACACCGTCTCCTGTCCCACCTGAGTGGGGGTGGCAGGGGGACACGGCCCAGAGCCCTAGATGCCGTGCCATCTGCCACCAGACGGGACCTGCTTTTCTTCCTCGAGCTCCACTTGGAAAAGCCCTGGGGAAGGACGGTGATCAGCCAGGCGCTCCCCCCGAGCCAAGCACGGCGGCCCATTGCTGTGGGCTGAGCCGTGTCCCCCTAGAGCTCCTGTCAAAGTCCAAGACGCTTCTACCTCAGAAGGAGACGGTGCCTTTACAGAGGTGATTCGGTTAAAGGAGGCCCATGGGGTGGGGTGAGCCAAACCTTCACCTCCTGACAGGTCTGGGCCACGAGTCCTGTCCTGTGACTGCTGTGGAGTGAGGCCCGTGGGAAGGTGCCATCAGAACTGCACGGTTGGATTCTGTTCGTTCCTCTCCTAACACTGACTCGTCTGTGCCACGTGCCAGGCATTGTGTACCTACTGGGAGAGACAGACAATTGACAGGTATTATAATAATCCAATAATGAGGTTGTTTCAGATGGCGGTAGGTGGTCTGCAGACAACCCAGCACGGTGCCATGACAGGAAAGGACTGTCGCTGAGACGCGCAGAGCAGGCGTCCTGAGGGCCATGCACAGATCAGGAGGCAGCGCACCCCAGGCAGAAGGCCCTGCGCCAGAGATGAGCTTGGTGGGATCAGCAGTGTGGCTGGTGTGGCCACGGGAGCTGAGGAACTGAGGGGAGTGAGGTAGAGAAAGGAAACAGGGCGACTGCCTCACAGGCCACCGACTTTCAGCTGCGGAGTGACTGAAAGGTGGAGTCCATTTCTCGCTGGGAACAGTGACCCGGAGAGGCCTGGGGCGGTGTTCACTGGCTGGAGGGTGGGGCGCTGGGCTATTTTGGACGGGGAGCCCATTGGACTTGCTTCTGGGTTGTGGAGGGCGGAGAGGGAGCCATCAGGATTTGGCCCGAGCCGCTGGGAGAGCTGGTGCCATTGCCGAGGCAGAGAGAACATGGCTTCCGTTTGGACACGTTCGTTTGAGCAGGCCTGTGGACTCTGACTGTCTGAGGAGAGGCCTGGGCTGGACCAGTGCAGGCAGGGAAAGGCATCAGCACCGCAGGAGCCGGCAGGCGCTGGGTGGCGGTCGGCAGAACACAGCCCCAGGCGAACCCAAGCCCACTCCTCCGGCCCGAGTGTGGCTCAGGTGAGCCTCAGCGTTCTCCTCCGTGAAATGGGAGCACATCTCCTACTCGGCAGGCTTGTGATCACCAGGCTCCCTGGCCAGGTGGGCCCCCATCTCTGGCTTGCCCCAGCGGGACCCGAGGCCCGTGCCCACTGCAAACCCCGCTTCCCTGGCTCTCTCCTCCCCGTTTCCTCTTCCTTGGCAGGTAAGCCGGGCTGGGTGGTGGCTCTAGGGCCTGCCTGGCAGCCAGTCTACCCTGGTCGCGGTCTGGGGCCCACCACTCTCACTTGACTTGCTTTGAGGGACACATCTCACCTTGAGCATCCTCAGGGCATGTGTCTCTCCCCAGACCTTGGTGAGGGGTTTGGGGTCCTCAGGGTCGGGGTGGGTGTCTCTGGATAAAGCTCCTGCACCACAGGGGTCTGTCTCCGCAGGGTGGCCAGAGGCCCGTGGAGAAGAAACTGCATGTGATGTAAGACCAGGCTGATGGACACATCTGCGTTCTAAAGAGGTGGGGGGGCCGTGGCCATGGCTCATCCGAGTGGGAAAGCCCCCTCCTCGCTGTGTGCAGGGCCGGGGGCTGCAGCACTGCAGGGTGGACCGGGGGAGGGAAGGAGGCCCTGCTTTGAGCAGACCCTGAGGCTGTGGAGCAGAGGTGGCCCCGAGCCGAGCTGGGAGTGTCTCAGAGCAAGAAGGAGCTTGCTCACGCAGGCCAAGAGGCAGCCAGTGACATGATAAACGGCCGTGCGCCCACCCAGATGGGACAGATGACAACATCCTGACACATTTTGTGTAATCTTTGCTCAAGGTGTCTTGATCCTGCCGTGTTTTCATATATTTCCATGTGCTTATATGCAAACCACCCAGGGAACTCAGCTTTGAACTTCCTATCAATGGTATCTTGCTGTCCCTGACATTCAACGCTGTGCTTTTTTGCAAGTGAACCTTCCGAGCTTTGTCTGCATTGACAAATGGAAGTGTAGCTCATGCACCCTCCGTTTATGTCAACCACGGCCTCCGTGAGCAGGCTCCACCCTTTCTCCACGATGCACGTGCCCGGGGTTCTTTAGGTGGCAGGCGGGAGTGGCTTTGCTGGGTCTTGAAGAGGTGCGTGTGCCGTAGGAGACACTGCAGAGCAGTTTGCCACATGATTGCGCTCCTGCGGTTGTGATCCGCACCCACTCCATCCTGGCAGACTCTAACTTTTCTCCTTTTTTTTTTGAGGGCAGTGTCATGCCCTCATATGTGGGACCCGAACCAGGGCCACTGGCTTCCCAAACCAGCTCGTAACTACCGCACCACTCGGCCGGCCCCTGTCTCTAATGTTTTATGGTAGTTCTGGAGGTGTGTCTCGCTGAGGATTTAGTTTGCATTTCCCGGATTACAACCCATGGGACTGTCCACCAGGCACTGTCCTCGGGGACAGGACATACTGGCTCCTCCCGCTGCCAGCCCCCCTCCCGATGGGCCGTTCTTCCTTCCGTGCTGATGTGGAGCGTCCTCCACACGCCCTGGATGTGGCATGTGTGTGGCTGCCTTACTGTTCCCTGAAGGCGGGCTTTGTCACAGGGCTTTCTGGTTTTGCCCTAGTTGGAGTCATCAACCTTGGCCTTCATGGTTTGTGCCTTTTGCGTTTAAGAGCTTCCCCTGCCCCGAGATGGTGAGACAGTTGGCTGTGCACATTTCAGCCTCAACCCATCAAGGACGGACTTTGTAACGGGGTGAGGTAGGGTCCCCTTTGCTGTTTCCAGGTAGCTGAGTTCCCAGAGTTCCCACACCCACTGACTGCGAAAGTCATCTTCCCCCCCGACTGGTGTAGCTGTCCCGTCGGACCCCCGTGTGCCTTTCTGTGTGGTCTGCCATCTGGGTCTTGGTCTGCTCAACGCCTCCTTCTGAAAAATGGGGTTGATTTGAGTTTCTGGAAGTCCTTGGAGAGGAGGCATGAGGCCCCACAGTGTCTGGGGCTTATTGTTTCTCCTGGGGTGTGCACATTTTCCCCAGCGCTCAGGTTAAGTCACCAAGAAAGACCAATCCCCACCAAGCCAGGAAAAGAAAGGCCTGAAGTCACAGTGGGTCCACGTCCCTAGGGTCTGGCTGTGTGGCGCCCAGGAGGGTGGGGGTTCCCTGGTGGGCCCATCTCCCCACCTGCTCTCTCCTGGGGCTGTAATCAGATCTGGGGCCTGAGAGCTTTGGCCTGGGGCCTGAGAGGGGGTGGGGGGGAGTGGCAGCATTACGTCCCCAGGCTGCCAGGTGGAGTGGGCGGAGCAGAGTGGGCCCTGGCAGCTGAGGGCGTCTTGGGGCCTTTGAGGACTGTCCCTAGTGGGTGGCACTGAGACACCCCCGCAACACACACACACACACACACTTAGAACTGAGACCCAACTTTGTGGGGAGGAAAGAGGATTAGTTCTTCCATTTCTGCAAGAAGGCAGCTGGAGCTCTGACAGGAAGTGCGTGGAATCTGCTGGGCCGTTTGGGGAGTATCGTCATCTTAGCATTAAGCCTTCCAATCCAAGAACACTGGGTGCGTTTCCATCTATTTAGGTTTTCTTTCATTTCTTTCAGTGATGCTTTATAGAGTTCAGTGTCCTAGTCTGTACCACATTGGTTAAGTGTATTCTTATGTTTGTTTGTTTGTTTGTTTTTGATACTCTCTAACTGGAATTGTTTTCTTCAGTTCCCTTTAAGGGTGCTCGCTGCTAGTGTGTAGAAGCGCAACGGACGTGTGTGAGCTGCTCCTGTGACCTGTGACTTTGCTGGATTTGTGTATTAACTCTAACAGCTTTTTTTGTGTTAGGAGTTTTTATTCATAAGATCATGTCATCTGTGAACACAGAGAGTTTTACTTAGCATGATTTTTGGAGGTTCACCCATGATGTTGCACTCATCGGTGGTGGTTCCTTCCTTTTAATTTGAGTGGCGGTCACTGCGTGGGCATGTCACAGCGGTTTACCCATTCATCTGGTAATGCCTATGTAGGTTGTTTCCAGTTAGGCCATGGCAGATAAAGCTGCCATGAAGATTATAATACAAGTCTTCTATGGGTATATGCTTCTATCTCCTTGGGTAGGGAGTGAAATAGCTGGGTCATATGGCAGGTGTACAGTGAGCTTGTAACTTTCAGGAAACTGCCAAACCGTTTCCCAAAATGGCTGTGCAATTCTGTATTCCCCTCAGCACTGCACCAGGGTCCCAGCGGCCAGCCCTTCACCAGCACTTGAGATGGTCAGTCTATTTGACGTGCTCACAGGGGCCCAGAGGCGTCTCGGGGTCTAATTTGCATTTCCCTGCTGACTGGTGACCTGAGCTCCTTTTCAGGAGTGTATTTGCCATTTGTATGTCTTCTCTAGTGAAGGATCTGTTCATACCTTTTGCCCATTTTTAAACTGAGCTGTTTGTTTTCTTATTGTTGAATTTTGAGGCGTCTTTATATATTCTATATATAGTCCTTTATCGGATATATGATTTGCAAATACGTTTTCTAGCCTTGAGCTGTCCTTTCATTCTCTTCACAGTGGCTTTTAAAGAGGAGGAGGTTTTTAATTTTGATGATTTCTGTTTATTAATGTTTATTTGATGGACTGTACTGTTGTTGTCATAGCTTTGCAACCCTCTTCTCATCAAAGGTCACAGGAAGGACGAGGAGCTGGCCAGACAGAGGGCGGGCCTCGCGCCCATGACCCTCTGGCAGACCCAGATTCCCACTTCCCCGATTTGACCCAAGACCCCTGTCACAAAGCCAACACAGTGGACGTCCCAAAGATGGCCTCCATTGGCTGTGGTGGTGTTAGCTGGGCACCCAGCAGCTGTCCCTCGCTGTCCATGTCCAGCGGGAGCCTCCTGCTGACCTCTGTGGCCACAGTTCCCTGGGACAGGGCAGGGCCTCCGCAGGAGACCGCAGGCTTACCTGACCCCAGGGCTGGGCCCAGACCCATGGAGTCTGAAGCCTCTCAGCTGACGCCTCATCAGAACTGGAGCCGTGCTCTGGCCGCGCTGTCAGAGCTTTGCTCACACCTCCCCAGCTCCCCGGTGCACACCAACGGCTGCTTGCTGTGGACACTTCTGCCCCGGCCAGGCTGTGCTCACAGAGTCCCGGACAGACGGGGCCTTCCCGGTGGAGGGAAGGCGGGCCGGGCCTGGTGGGTGAAGGCAGCTGACCCCTTCTCCTCTGCTGCTCCTCCCCACTGCACTCTGGGGGCTGCCCTGACCCTCCCCCACACCCAGCAGCCTGGGTCTAGTGGTGCCATGGCACAGCTTGGAGTTAATAATGGCGGTTTTTTTTGTCTTTCCCACGGTTTTCTCCTTGCTCTGTGGCCTCTGCCCGCTGAATCAGGGCCCTGACTGCCTCAGGGGGAGGCAGACAAGCTAAGAACAAAGAAATCAATTGACTTTCTGGGTGAATTTTTTAAACTCACAGCAGAGGCAATATACTGAAAGCGCAGAGGGTTTCTTTTGCAAGAGCAGAGCTTTTGTGAAAGAAAGGGGTTTTGAGTGAGAACACAGACTTTATTGGCATAAGCCAGAGAGTGGGGGGCCTTCTTCCTGCCTGAAAGGGGGCAGCGATTGGGCTTGGGGGTCGAGAAGGGGCCAGGCCCCCACCTGGTCCTTGCCTGGATGAGCCACGTGGAGGTGGCTGACGCGGACCCATCAAGTCTGGGGGCTCTCAGTGCAGGGGACCTGTGCTTGCTCCACATCCTTGTGGGGATGCCCAGGGGTGGAGCCCCCAACCAGGCTCCTGCAAAGATATTTTATTGTTATTGTTAAAATTATTTTGGCTCACAAAGCAAAGTGAATGGTTTGCGTGTTAGTAGCTATTGCCGCATAGCAAGTTACCCCGAAGTTCAGTGAAAATGACGTGCATGCCCTCACCTGGCTACCCGCTGCACGGCTGGCCTCCACTCAGCAGCCAGGCACGGGGAACGCTTGCTGCTGGCACACAGCTGAGCAGGGCCACTGTGCCTCAATAACCACCCCCAGACTCGTCTAGCACGGGCCCCAGCCCTGGGGCCTCACTTCTCCTGTCTTTAAAGTGGGCACCACAGCATCTTTGGAAGGGCAAGCGTTTTACATGTTTATGAAGTCCACTTCATTGCATTTTATTTCACCGTCTGTGCTTTTTGTGTCACAGTTAAGGAACGTTTGCCAAACCCAAGGTCTCTAAGATTTTCTCCTATGAAAGGGCAAGCCACAGGCTGGGAGAAAATATTTGCAAAGCATACATCTGACAAAGGATTTAATTGGTGCCATTATAGCTACATCTCCTGTGTTGTCTTCATCTCACCCACCTGCTTCAGAGTGCAGGTGGGGAGACTGAGGCCGAGCCAGGTGCAGGGTGTTGGCTGAGCTCAACCAGTGGGTGTGTCTCAGCCGACCGGCAGCCGGGCCTTTTACTGCCCCACCTACCCGGCCTGTGGACAACACTTCCCGGCACTCTGCTGATGAGCTTGGGGGTCTCCAAGTTCCCCTCTTGGCTGGACTGGGGTGGTGCTAACTGGGCAAACTGGGAGTAAACCCCCTCCCTGAACCGCCAGCTAATAAGCTCACCATTAACATGTCACTGGGAGCACAGCCCAAGAGCCCTTGTTGGTTTGGGCTAAGTTCACCCAAATAGAGAGCCATCTGTTGCAGAGGCCAGCTCTTCGGGGCAGAAAAGGGGGAGGAAGGGAGGGCTGTGACATCTGCTTTGCACGTGGGCCCTAATGAGCACAGGAGCGCCTTCTGGCTGCCCATAAAGGACGCAGAGGCATCCTGGTCCCACCTCACCCCAAAGCTGCCCTAGGCCTGGAGCGGGGGCTGGGCAGTGGGGAGCTGAGCCCCGTTCTCCATTGTTCTGATTGTGGCACAAAGCACCCCAGGTCAGTGGCTTGAGGCAACACTCATGTATCTCATGAAAGTGCCCCTTGGGCAGGGTTACTGTGGGGCTGGAGGCTGGTCTGCCCCACGCGGCCCTACAGGGGGCCTCATTCCAGATGGCTACTCAAGTGGGCCTGTGCATGGGCCGGGCCTCCCTCAGAATAGGGTGTCTGGGCTCCCAGGGAGGTGTTCCCAGGAAAGCCCGGTGGCAATCGTACTGTTTGTGAGTGAGCCTCAGGGCATCCCGTCACCATCCTACACAGGCAGAGGCCATCGCTAACACAGCACTGGGCACAGACCGCCCTCCTGGCAGAGGAGGGGCAGGGGGAGGCCTGTGGGTCGGGGGAAATAGCCCTGTGGCCATTTTAGAAGCGCAATCTGTGCGTGCACCCCTGCCTGAGCTGGGCACCACGGTTCTGCGGGCAAATCGGTTTGAGAAATGCTGTGTTAGCTTTCAACACCCTGGGATTCATGTTGCAAGGGGACAGTGAAGTCTGTGTGCCTTTGAGTGGAGAGTTTGGGAGTGGTGGGCAGAGCCGGGCCTGGAGCCCAGGGGCCAAGTTCATCCTCATCAGAGGCTGTTGTGCTTTTCTAACAGTGCAAACCCTTTTTCTTTTTCTTTTTTTTTTTTTGAGGGCAGTGTCACTGGCCCTCATATGTGGGACCCGAACCGGGGCTGCTGGCTTCCCAAGCCAGCGCTTAACCACTGCACCACTCAGCCGGCTCCAAACCCTTTTTCTTTAATGTGTGCTTTCCCCTTTCTGGACAGACTGACCCCTCACTCCCTCACCCACTCGTTCACGTGGTCCATGATGGTGCATGTCATGGGAGGCTGAGGCGGGAGTCTGAAAGCCAAGTAACTAACATGGATCAGTAACCAAACATCACTCTCCAAGCTCAGAGTCGCTAACTGTGACTGTAAGCTGGAGTCACCAGGTGTCCCCATACCTGCCCTGGGCCCTTCCCAAAACATCAGAGTCTGCCGGGGTCCTGCCCCAGATGGTGAGGTTGTGCTGAGGCTGAGTGGACCCAGCTCGCCCATGTGTGCCCTGTAACTGTGAAGAGGGCCAGGGACATGTCACCTTCACCTGGTGTCCAGCACAGATTTCCCTGTGTGCAAGCCACAAAGGTCTGCCGAAGGAGCAGGTCCTAGCCTGGGCAATAAGCCCTGCCTGCGGAGCCGGCGGGGGTGGGGGGGTGCACAGCCTGGCGAAGGCTGGGCCTACATGTGCCTCCGGGCTGTGGAGGGGCCCGGAGTGACTCCCAGTCCTGGGCACCTGGGCAGGGCAGGGAGGGGCCAGGCAGGGCCTGGCGGATCTGATGGCCAAGAGCCCCATGAGGCGGCTTACCGCAGGGGGCCACCTCCTATGTGAGCTGCTCATGGCACAGCTCGGCCTCCCTCTGACCTTCCCTACTATAGAAAGGGCACGCTGCTGCCCGGCTCCAAGGAGGCAAGATGAACACAACCCCCTGCTGTAGGCGAGCCCCCACAGCCGCGCGGAGGCAGAGGCCCCAGGCTTTGTTCCAGGGCCCCTTGGCCAAGCCCCTCAGCACCAGGCCTCTCGGAGCCCCCAGAGACTCCAAGTTAACAATTCAGGCCCAATGATTAACTAGCTTCACAAAGTTGATGGAAAAATCGGGATATAAATAGTATTCCTGGAGATATTCCACCCCCTGCAGGCATGAACTTTGAATAATTGGAGAGAATTATGCTGAGGACTAATCAGAACTTTTTTTCCTTTCGCTAATTACCTCTGGGTTTCATCAGTGTCAGAGTCTAATCAACTCCAGACATCTCAATTGGCCCTCGGGAAATGTGAGGGACGGGGAGCAGGATGGGGGGGCCGAGTCACACCGAGGGGGCCGGGTCCTGGGCCCAGACGCCCTGGTCTGGGTGGGGGCTGGCAGTGGGGCTGGGGTAGCTGCCGGGCCGCAGCTGCCTCTGACGAAGGTGAGTGGCGCCCTTCCCAGGTAGGCTGGGGCCGGCTTCCTGCCCCTCCGCCCCGTTTTGTCGCCTGTTGGCAGTTCATCCGGTCCGGTCAGCTGGACAATCCCAGGATGGGGCTGGTCCCGAAGAGGCAGGCGGGTGGCCAGTCTTGGTGTCTCCCAGTGGAAGGAGGTTTTGCGCCCCTTCTTGAAGGAAAAGGTTTGTGTCTGATGGGAACACTCTCTGGAGGAGCAAAGTTCCGGGGGTCTGGATGCTGCCCCCTCACCGCACCCCTGTGCCCAGGGAGACCTGTGTCCCCCTCAGCCCGCTGGCGCTGTGTGCTCTGTGATTCTGGGCTGGGCCTTCCCTCTCTCTGGGCCTGGGTCCCGTGCACCCCAGGGCCTTTCTGGCCCAGACCGGTAACTCCCGCTGGCCACCCGCCTCGTCCTCCTGGGGGAACAGCTGCCTGCCCTGGCGGTACCCCCCCACCCCGCCCTGCTGCCCGCTGCCTGCTTGCTGGGCAGGAGCATCCATCACTGCCTGTGATGATGAGCTCGCACTCTTGTATTCCGGTCGCACAGAAATGTTTATCACTTCACACAATAGTGACGCCCTCCGCGCCCCCCCCCACCCCCCGCGCTGTGACTCCCGGCTGATACTGGGAGATTTTCTTGGGCCATTTTCATGATTTTAATTTTCTATTCTTCATCTCTTCTCTTCCCCCTTATTACATTTTGGGCTCTTTTTGGGCGTCTGCAATGAGCGTACATTTTTCCAGTGATATTTTTTAATAAAAACCATCATTTATGATTATTTTGCTTCCCTGCTAACTGTCAGCCTCCTCATTTGATTCCTCATCACCACGGCTTCCAGCCCGCTCTGTCACCCAGGCAGGTGGGGGTGCCAGGCCGCCCCAGGCCTCCAGCCCCTGCTGGCCCGGCCCTGCTCTGTGCCTGTCCGCCCAGCCCTACCTCCCTCTCTGGTCTCCTGAGCTTTTCCTTTCACAGAAGGGGTTGTGGTTACAGGGCTGGGCAAGACTGAGCCCACACGAGGACCCCGTCTAACTTGCAGACGGTACTGTGGAAAACAAGCTCACACCACCTCCTCCCAGCAACACCCTTTATCCTTGAGACACAGACCTCCCATCTTTAAACTGAGGGTTATGGATCATTCATTTATCCAACGAATACTGACGGAGGGCCTGCTCTGCGCCGGGAAGAGCTACACGCTGTCCCAAGGCAGGACCAGCTCATGCCACCTTCCTGCACGTCAGCCCCTGCCTGCTGCACTCACACACACTCATGCAGTGGAGCCCTAAGCAGTCCCATGAGTTTACTGTGTGACCTTGGGCAACTTGCTGACCCCCTCTGGATCTTCCTGGCTTTCCTTCCCTGGGCTCCCTCCACCTTCGGCTGGACATCATCTCTTCCCCGTCTGCCTCCAGGGGATCCTGTTTCGAGCAGCTGCAGCCTCTCCAGCTCCTTTGTGGCTGCCTGCCAACCCCCTGGACAAGCCAGGCCTGTCTCAAGGCACCAGCTCCAGACGGCTCTCCCCGCACCTGCCATGCCCAGGTATCAGAGCCCAAGCCCATGGCAGGCAGAGATCACACAGGGCCCCTCCCACCCCTGGCCTGGCACTCCATAGTCCTTGCTCCTGAGAAATCTTTGGAGAGGGGACCCTGTGGGTCTTCCGGTGATGGGCTCCCAAGCCGGGCCGCTGTCCCAGGTTGTGGCCCAAGGTTGGCCTAGGAGCCAGCTTCTCCCTCTTTAGTGGAGGAGATTCTATGAATATTCATAGCCCTGCATGAATATTCACAGTGACCATGATGCTCCTCCCCTCCACCCCCTTGCCCTTGGGCACCTCCAGAGCGCTACAGACTCCCCGCACCCTCTTCCCTCCACTCACAGTGACCGCCTGGCTGACGCCCACCTGGGGTGGGAAGGACCCCAGCCTTGGGATCAAGGGGGATACACGCCCCTCTAGACAGTGCATCCATTCTTTAGGCCTCAGTTCCCTCTAACCTCCACAGGCTCTTCTGGGCCCAGAGGGTTCAGCCAGGCTGAGAGCCCCAGGAACAAACATGTCCTCTCTGACTCCACTTCCCAGGGCTCCACTGCGCAGGGGACAAAGCTGGAGGCTTGGATTCCCTGAGGGTGTTCCAGGCCAGGGGCTTTGTTACCCGAGATGTAACCAGAGAGGCCTGTGGTCAGGTGTCACTGCTGGTGTGGCCAGGGATTGCTCAGCTGGCTGTCCCTTGGGACAGGAGAGACAGGTGGGCCGAGGGCACTGGTCAGGAGGGAGGCGGGGACAGCAGAGGCAGCGCTGGCATCTGAGCAGCTGGGGGTGGGGTGAGGAAGGGGAGGCAGACGTGGGCCAGGAGGCTCAGGCCGCCGTGCGTGCTGCGTGACTGTGGGCGGGTCCTCATCTCTGTGCCTCGCTGTCCCTTTCCGTGCATGTCTCCCCCTGCTGTAGTCAAGGCCAAGGCACCCTTGCCCTGCATGGGCGAGGCCCACTCTGAAGGCATTTGGCTGGTGTCCAGAGGGGACCCAGCTTGGGGAGGGGAGCCATGGCACACTCACAGAGCCCAACGCTGCGACGCCGCAAGGCCACTCCTGCTTGCCCCCGGTTCCCTGCCCTTGCTGTCTCCAGATCGCTGTGAGCTGCTCCTGTCGCCTCAGGTGCCACTCCCCATGCTGAACCCCAATTTCCCTCTTTGCTTCTCTGACTCTCATTGGGCTAAAAGGCGCGGGCATTCTGGGTCCCCACCCTTTTCTGGGTGCCCAGCCGATCTCCTCTGGGGCAAGGGGCTGTGCCACGCTCTGCTACCCAGCTGCACACCAGCTGTGCTGGGCACTTTGCCTGGTTCTCCGGTGCTGGGGCTCCATGAATGGTGGCCCTTGTGTGAGGCCGAGTGGGAGCAGAGTGAAAGCCGCGGGGTCCTGACCACTGTCCTGCAGCCCGGCCCTGACCTCACTGCAGTGTGGAAGGGAAGGCTCCGAGGCTCGGTGCGTGCCCAAGGTCACGGGTAGTGAGCGGGGCCAGGCTGTGGGTGGAGGAAAGAGGCCCCTGGCCCCTGGGCCTCACTCAGGCCGACCTGTGTGAGCTTCGGTGCTGAAACCCAGCATGCTACGCTGTCCTCCTAAATGTGTTCAACCCCCTCTTCCCACGGGACCCACACGGCCACTGCCAGCATCTGTGGGGACACGGCAGAGGAATGCCTAATGAAGGCTCAGCGTGGCCCCGCCACGGAATGCAGGCTGAGACAGATGGGCTATCATTACCCATTTTTATTAATTACTGGCTCTGTGTGCCGCGATTGGCTCCCAAGCCCCAGGCTCCTTGGACGTGCCGCCGTCCCAGCTCTTCTGGAAGGAAGAGACGGCCCTTCATTTAGCTCAATGTGCGTTTCCTCCCAGCTTCCTTTGAGGCCACAGACGTTTCTGGCTCAGTGCAGTCCCTGGGGGCCGCGGCCAGGCAAGGAGAAGCGAGTGTGCAGCTGCTACCTGCCTGAGGAGGCTGGGAGAGGGCCGGTGCGGAGCGGGTCGGGAGGGTCCGCTGGTCCCCAGGCCAGCGCACGGCAGGCCAGGCCCGCCGGGGACCCAGCTCAGGGCTGAGGCCGCCTGGAAGTGCCCCCGATGCCCTGTCTGCTGGCCTCAGGCCTGCTGGGCACAGCCGGACTCCGGGGGTGAGTGAGTCTTGCTTCTCCTTCCCCCAGATTCGGGCCTTGGCTGTGGACCCCGATCGTGTGGCAAGCTGTGTCCCTCGCGTTTGCAGGTGTTGAAGACACAGCCTGATTTAGCCAGGGAGCCCCGTAGGCTCTGTGGTCCCACAAACCCAGGTCCCGAGCCCAGCACTGCCTCTGACATGCAGCGACACTGGCTAAGTCCCTTGCTGTCCCCTGGCTCCACATCCCCATCTGTAGAATGGGGGTGCAAGAGGGCCCCACATCGATGCCCTGCAGCTGACATGCGTGAGGGGAGGTCGGGCTGTGCTCATCCTGCTTTGCTTTTGGCAGGTTCCTCCCGGCTTATGGCCTCTGTGAGGGGCACCTGCTGGCCCCCCAACAAGAGGGAATGGGAAGTGTGTCAGGGGACAGGGACCCACATTGTCAGACAAGTCCTGGGGGGCACTGACCTGGGGGCACCCAGGAGCTCTCAGGCTCTGTCGGGGCCAAGGCCCAGGGCTGGCCTGGCTGGGCTGCCCTGAGAGCCTGGGTCTCCCCGCAGCCAGGACCTAAGTCCCCTGTGGCGCTAGGGTGCGTGCGGCCTGTTAGCCCGGGAGATCGTGGGATGCGAAGCACAAGATTTCTAGTCAATGGAAAGGAACTTCGGAGGCTTTTTATATCTTGCTCTGTCACACCAGGTAGGCGTTTTATCTGCTGCCCACTTGGCAGTCTGTCATAAAGCCGGTCCCTGCCCGGCCCAGCCCAGCCTGTCTGCTGCCCGCACAGCTCTCGTAGCCAAGATGCCCAGGAAATGAGCTCCAGGGGTGACGCTGGTGGATGCATGACCAGGAGAGTGGGGGGATCTTGGCAGAGATCCAGGGGAGGTGATGAGGTTGGGGGTAGGGGGCACATGGAAGGGAGGTGGGCAGGGCTGGGACACCCCCCAGGAGGCCCTGGACCTATCACAGGCTGCCCTGAGACAGGCTGAAGGTCAGGAGGGGCTGGCCTGAGGGCCCTTCCCAAGACAGCCTGGTGGGACACGATGGTGCTAAAGCCAGTAGCCTCGAGGGCTGGGCAGTAGTGAGCTTCCTGACATTGGAGGAAATCAAGCACATCCTGTTGCCCCACTGGTGAGGAAGCTTGAGTGGGAGAAGTGGAAAGGCCAGCATCACAAAGGGGGGCTATTTTTACTGAAAGTAATTGGGGGTGTTTGAAGTCCTGGAAGGAAGCAGTGGAGAAAATGACCTAGAGGGTCTCAGGATGGACCCTCCCATCGCCTCCCTGCCTCCTGCCTAATTGGTGCTTTTTTTTTTTTTTTAAGATTTTATTGGGGAATTGGGGGAGGGGAACAGACAAGTTGCTGTCCTTTTGTTCTTCAGTCTAGTTGCGGAGGACGTTGCTTCACTGGCCCATGCTGGTATCATCATTGCGCTCTTCCCGGATGAGGCAGATCGGTCACCGGCCTCTGGATGGCCGCTCACAGTGGCTCTTGGCAGCTCACACTGGCTGCCGGCCGCTCACGCTGGCTGCCGGCCACTCACTGTAGCCTATGGCAGCCCACTGCAGCAGGGGCTGCAGCCTACAACGTCGTCGGGGCTCACACAGCCCGGCTCCAGGTGGAGCTGTTGTTAGCTGTAGAGGGCAGTGTCACTGGCCCTCATGTGGGATCCGAACCGGGGCTGCTGGTGTCCCCAAACCAGCTCTCAACCAATGTGCCACTCGGCCGGCCCTAATTGGTGCTTTAATGGAGGCCCAGGGCAGGACAGCACTGCAGGCCGGGCCCTGAGGTTGGGTCCACCCGCAGCCCAGCAGGAAGTGGTTTCTCCGGTACTGGATCGGGCTGGATGGAGGGAGCTCAGCAGAGGGAAGGGCACTGGTATTCTTCCGGGAGGAGACCTGACAAATGGCTCCCTGCAGCGGAGGCTTTTATGCTTTTGGGGTTCAGCTCCCAAGTTCATATTGTGGGCACCTACTCTGTGAAAAGGTGACACGGTGATTGGTTCAGTTCTGACCTCAGTGGCTCATGAGATGCTGGGGAAAGGACACATGCTCCAACTTCTTTCATCGTGAAAGCAGGAGTGCCCGCATTCACAGCCACCTCTGTCTGGGGGCCTCTGGAAGGACGGGGACCCCCACGGGCCCATCAGGCAGAAGGCACTCTACCATTCGCTGACCACCCCTGACGTCATTGGTGTTTCCCCCCAGGCAGGAAATCCTGGTGGTTGAAACCATTTTTTTTTTTTTTGAGGGCAGTGTCACTGGCCCTCACATGTGGGACCCAAACTGCGGCCACCGGCTTCCCAAGCCAGAGCCCAGCCACCGCGCCACTCGGCCGGCCCGAAACCATTTTTAAGAAATAAAAATACCCCTTGGTGCCCTTAAAAGCCTGAAAAATGTCATTTTTCGTTATTTTCTGATTAAGTCCTATTTCAATCCTTCGTTTCGTGGATGAATCAGAGGGGGCCAAGTGGGGCCCAGAGTTCTGGGGGCCTGGTTATAAACACTGCGGACCTTCAAAATCCAAGGGGGCGTGAGCCCCTGTGGGACAGTGGGGAGGTGGCTCTTCCAGCCCCACCCTGACCACCCCACCCCTGCAGCCCTGGAAGGCGGGCCATTGGCTCTGGGGACAGGAAGATGCGATGGCCTGACACAGGCGTGAGGTCCACCCGTCCATCCATCCATCCCTCCTGCCTTCACCCAGTCTGCAAACATTGGTTGGTCATTGCTGGTGGCCCTGTGTCAAGCCCCAGGGTCTGGTAGCTCAGGGCCTCTGGGGGCAGGGTGCCCGTGGAGGGGGCCCCAAGCTCTGCTGTTCTCCCCTGTGAGCCTCAATGTGCCAGGACACCCCCATCCATCACAATCCACACTTTTAGTAGTAAATAGGGACGATTCAGAAAACTAAGAGAGAGAGAACAAAGCCGCCCGTCATTCTGCCACGTCTTTCTTCCCTGCACTTTTGGTTTTTCTACAGAATTGGGGTTAGATTTTTTTTTTTTTTTTAAAGATTTTATTGGGAAATTGGCGGAGGGGAACAGCGTTGGGGAATCGGGGAAGGGGAACAGACAAGTTGCCGTCTTTTTGTTCTTCAGTTTAGTTGCGGAGGATGTTGCTTCACTGTTGGTATCGTCATTGCGCTCTTCCCGGATGAGGCAGATCGGTCGCCGGCCTCTGGATGTCGCTCATCGCGGCTATTGGCAGCTCACGCTGGCTGCGGGCCACTCACTGCAGCCTATGGCAGCCCACTGCAGCAGGGGCTGCAGCCCACACCATCACCGGGGCTCGCACAGCCCAGCTCCAGGTGGAGCTGTTGTTAGCTGTAGAGGGCAGTGTCACTGGCCCTCATGTGGGATCCGAACCGGGGCCGCTGGCGTCCCAAAACCAGCGCTTAACCAATGCGCCACTCGGCCGGCCCAGGGGTTAGATTTTTTATGTGATTTATAATCTGTTGCTTTCTCCACCTAACATTATGTCATGTAGCTTATCCCAGACCCAAGGTGCCACGACGGCGTGCCCTTCTGCAGCCTCTGGCTTCTCAGGAGGTGGTCACCCCAGTTCCCTCTGATGACTGTGCAGCTGAAAGGTCAGTGCTGAGAGCAGGCGGGGAAGCCAGGTGCAGAGAGGTAGAACTGGCGACGTGGGCTCACACAGGTGAGCAGTGCGGAGGCCAGAGCTGGGGGCAGCGTGGGTGTCCCAGGGCTTAAAGCCTCTCTCTCGGCCTTCCTCTGCTGAGAAAGATGCGGTGGGTGGTGCAGAGCAGGGCCCAGGTGCCCAGCTCCCGGAGGACTCCAGCAGGCCGTGGGGCCCCAGCGATGCAGTGCCCTTCAGTGACACATGCAGCGACGTGTGAGAGTGGAAGGAGCCAGACACAGAGAGGACACACTTTGTGACATTCTAAAACAGACTAAACCAACCTATGGTGGGAAAAGTCAGAACTGGGGTGGCCTCCAGGCAGCAGGGGGAGTGGGAACTTTGGGGTGATGAGTGTTCTCTATCCTGGTAGCAGTTTGGGCTGCAGCATTAGAGCATTCGACGGTGACCCCCCGCCCCCGCCATACACACACACACTGAGGTTTACACGTCATTGTGTACAAATTTTGCTCAAAAGAATTAGAAAATCCATAATGAATATTGCACTCTCATTCACATTGTGTATGTGCCTGTTTAGGGGTGAAGTGCATTGAAATCTGCAACCTGCTGGGGGAGTGGTTGGTTTCTGGGCGGCAGAGGGAGGAGGGGAAGACCAGATAGCAAGCGTGGCAGAATGTCAGCTGTGGCGTCTCAGCTGTGACACCAAAAGCACAAGTGGCAAAAGAAAGAATTGGACTTCATCAAAATAAAAACTTTTGTGCTGCAAATAATTCCAACAAGAAAGTGGAAAAACCAACCAAACAAACAAACCATCCCATAGAAAGGGAGAAACGATTTGCAAATTATATATCTAATTAGGGACTTGTGTCTAGAATATATAAAGAACTCTCACAACTTAAGATACAAAAACCCAATTTAAAAATGGGCAAAGAGGGCCGGCGCAGTGGTTAAGAGCTGGCTTGAGAAGCCAGCAGCCCCGGTTCGGGTCCCACATATGAGGGCCAATGACACTACCCTCAAAAAAAAAAAAAAAAAGGGCAAAGAATCTGAATTTTTCCCAAGAAGACATCCGAATGGCCAAGAAGCCCCTTTCATGTGCTCGACATCGTTAGTCACCAGGGAACTGCAGCTCACACCACAAGAAGACACCACTTCACACCAACCAGGATAAAGAGAATTGAAAAGATGGATGGTAACAAGTGGTGGTGAGGATGCGAGGAAAGCCTCATGCATTGCTGGACGGAATGGGACACATTGCGTCGGAATTCGCCAACAGCTTAGGAATTCTTCAAAACGTTCATTATGGAGCTACCATGGGCCCCAACAGTTCCACCCTAGGTGTATATCCAAGAGAAATCCAATCGTATGTTCATCCGAAACCTGTGCATGAATATTCATAGCAGTGTATTCATAACAGCCCCAAATGGAAACAACATAAATGTCCATCAACAGGTGAATGGATACTAACACTGGGTCCATCCACGCAATGCAATATTATGAGGCAGTTTAAAGGGATGAAATAGTGACACGTGCTGCAACATAAATCCATCTCAGAAGCACAATGTTCAGTGAAAGAAGCCAGTCCCCAAAGACCACACAAGTGTACGATTCCATTGATACGAATCTCTGGGCTAGTCAAGTCCGTGGAGACAGAGTCGGAGCTGGGCCTGAGTGTGGGGTAGGGAGGGGAGTGACTTTCCTTTGGGGGTGAAAGATGCTCTAAAATTAGATTCTAGTGGTGGCTGCACAACTGAATATATTAAAACCCACACACTTTAAATGGGTGAATTATATGGTATATAAATTGTACCTCAATAAAGCTGTTTGTTTGTTTTT
Organism: Aselliscus stoliczkanus; assembly: GCA_033961575.1. Taxonomy (NCBI): domain Eukaryota; kingdom Metazoa; phylum Chordata; class Mammalia; order Chiroptera; family Hipposideridae; genus Aselliscus; species Aselliscus stoliczkanus. The sequence goes on from CM066733.1 coordinate 1,020,899, forward strand.
TAAAGATTTTATTGGGGAATTGGGGGAGGGGAACAGCGTTGGGGAACCGGGGAAGGGGAACAGACAAGTTGCTGTCTTTTTGTTCTTCAGTCTAGTTATGGAGGACGTCGCTTCACTGGCCCATGTTGGTATCATCATTGTGCTCTTCCCGGATGAGGCAGATCGTTCGCCCGCCTCTGGATGGTCGCTCACCGCGGCTATTGGCAGCTCAAACTGGCTGCCGGCCACTCACTGTGGCCTTTCGCAGCCCACTGCAGCAGGGGCTGCAGCTATGCCGTCCCCGGGACTCACAGCAGCCCAGCTCCAGGTGGAGCTGTTGTTCACCATCTTAGCTGTAGAGGGCAGTGTCACTGGCCCTCATATGTGGGATCCGAACCGGGGCTGCTGGCATCCCCAAAACCAGCTCTTAACCAACGCGCCACTCAGCTGTCCCCAATAAAGCTGTTTTTAAAAAAGATAGACTTGGGTTCAAGTCCTGACCTTCCCTCTGGGATCTCCTTAGTCAAGTGTCGGTCACCCCAAGCAATTCAGTCTTATCAGCTGTAAAATGGGATTGGGGAGGTCTGCTTTCTGAGTTAGCAAAGGGACCAGATGAGATAACAGATGTTAAAACATTTTTTTTCCATTTTGACTTTTGTATTTACATTTATTACAAGAGAAAACATATGTACGTTGTACGAAATTCAAATGGTAGACATGGGTACATAGTGAAAAGTAAGTCTCATTTTCTGGGGTGATGATCACACAGATGTATACATTTGTCAAAATTCATAAACTGTACCCTCAGAAACGGTGAATGTTCCTGTCAATAAATAGTACATGTAAAAATACTTTGGAGTAATCCCTATCCCTGCTTCCCTGCAATTCCCTAGGGAAGCACGTTGTTGCTATTTGCGGGTCTCCTCCCACAGCTCTGTCTATGTACACATGAGCAAATAAAATGTTATTTTGTTATACCCTTTTTGTATACAGGTGTAAAAGAATGTGCTACACACACTTTCCCCTCTAAAGAATATTCTCTGAGATGAACCCCAGTCAGCGGTGGAGGCTCAGATGCACCTACGCGTCCCCTTTGGCGCTCGTGGAGGAGGTTCTGATCTGCTGCCATCACAGAGTGCTCCGTGAGTGGCCTTGTCACAAGTGACATCATTTCCCCCGTGAGCAATGCTTGGGGCACAGACTCCTAGAAGGAAGTGTGGGGCCAAAAGATACATATATCTGGAATTCTGACATTGTTTCAGATGTTCATAGAGTGTCTACCACCATCCCCCCCCACACACACACACACTGTGGCAGCAGGGTGTGTAAACTCTTTAATCTGCGCCCATCTAATGAATGAAAAATCATCTCTTGCCGGACTTTAAATTTGCATTTCTGCTGTTCAGTGTGAGACTTGGCACTTTCTCATAAGCCCAAACGTCTCTTACTGCTTCCTTTCCGTTCATAACCTCTGACCATGGTTTTTCTCTTGTGTATTTTTTTCATATTGATTTGTAAGAGCTCTTTACATATGGGGACACTGGCTCTTTGCTTGGGATATAAGTTGGACATATTGTTTCTTTTATGGCTTTTGGGTTTCATGAGTGTTTGTTGTTAAGTTCTGGGCACAGGAAGAGGCTGTCGCCATTTTTCTCCGGGGACCATTTCTCAGGATGTGTGTGGGGAGCACTCTTTTCTACATTAATCCTGGCCACTGTGTCCCTCCCCGCTGTCCATGCATACCTCGGGTGACTGATTGGCCTGCCTGGGCCAGTTATTCCCAACCAGACCATCCTCAGAGGAGAGAGGAGGGTGCAGATATGTGCGAGTCCTCATTTATTCTGAAAGCACTTGGCCACCCCTTCTGTGCTGGTCCAGGGTGTGGCACGGAGGTGAGTTGCTGCCCTGCCCTCCTGAACGCGCAGCCGGGGGAGACTCAACTTGCCCAGTGATTGTCCAGAGACTCTGAGGGTGTCTGGAGGCAGAGACTCAGAGGGGCCCCCAGATAGCAGGCAAGGTGGCAGCCCCAAAGCCCCAGGCCTCGAGGGCCCCCACTGCCCAGCTTGCCTCTCGGCAAAGATTACTGGGGTGAGTCCTGAGCTGGTGTTTGATTTGAAGGCAAGACCTCTTGCGGCCTGAGGTCCCGTACAGTTAGTCCTGGTCTCCTGCGCCAGCGTCTAGGGGGCTGCGAGGACTAACTGAATTGATGCAAGCAGCGTGTGCCGGGCACGTGGGCGTGAACTGTGTGTGGGTGCAGAGGCTTAGGTGTGGGCTGGCCGGACTTGACTTGGGGGTGTAGGGCGCAGGATGTACAGCCATTACAACGGGCTGTACCAGCTGCAATTTAAGTGGGGTTTCTGTGAGGGTGGGGGATGTGGGGTGTTCCCTCCTCCTCCAGATGAATCCAGGTGGGTGACAGGCTGTGGGCCAGACTAGGGCTGAGCAGAGCCTCGCAGTGTGTGGGTGTGATGTGTGTGTACAACAGAGGCTGGGGGGGGGGGCTCAGGCGGAGAGTCTGAGCGGGAAGGAGAGAGAGGGGTGGGGGTCAGCGGACACACTGGGGGAGGGCAGCTCCAGGCCATTTAGCCCAGGCTGCCTCCCGCCTCCTCCTTCGGGGTCTGCCCAGGTACCCCCCATTCCCACTTGAGGTGTCTAGCCTTTTGGACGGCAGCAGCCCCGCTCTACCCTCTCAGAGAAAGCACAGGCATATTTCAACACCTCGCGGAGCCGGAGCTGGAGCTGGAGGGGAGACGCCCCATGTCCCCCGGCGCTCCCCTCTGGCAGCAGCGCTGCTCCTGGGACCAGATCCTGGGACCAGATCGGGGACTTTGGAGAAAGGGGCCGCACTGCTGCCCGGGCCACCGCAGGCTAAAAGGAGGCAACGCAGATCCATTAGGGGCCCGGGCGGGGGAGACCCCGGCGCCAGCATGTGCCCTGGCTCCGTCCCCTGCGCGTGGACTCAAGGACGGGACAGCCTGTCGGTGGCACCTCCTCCACCCCCGCCCGCTTTGGGGCCTTGGCTGCCCGCCGTCCTGCGGGGACGTCGAGCCTGGCGGCGGCGGGGGCCGGGGTGGGAGGGCGCGGAGGGCTGGCGCCCGGCCCTGCAGCCGGCACAGAGTTTATGGACCGCGGGGCGGCCGCTGGCCTCGACCCCGCCCCGCGCGCGTCCCACGGCCTGCCCCGGAGGCGCTCGCCCTTCGCCCCCCGGCCCCGCCGCCCCGGCCTCCCCCTGCCGCCCGGGAGGGAGCGCGGGGCAGGGGCGCGGGGCGGCGTCGGGCGGGGGCGCGGGGCGCGGGCCGTGCCGGGAGAGGGCGCTCTTGAGCCTGGTTTGGGATTTTCGCCCCAGTCGCGCGCCGCAGCCTGGGGCTGGGGCCGTGGGAGCCGCCCCCGCCGGCGGCGGGCTCGGGGCGACGCGGGGCTGCGGGCTTGGAGCCCAGCTTAGGGGCCGACCGAGGGGTTTCGAGCCCCGGGGGTTCGGGAGGCGAATGGCGGGGAGGGGGCCCGTGGGAGGGGCATCCGCGGATCTGAGCCCCGCAGAATCGGAAGAGGCCCGGCCCATCGCAGGGTCCCCCCCCCGCAGAAGGGGGTCACCGCGGGGCGGGGCGTGCGCGTGGGGGAGGCAGGGGCCCGACCCCGGGACGCGCCCGGCCTCCCCGCCCCCGAAACGCGCGCCTGCGGACCGAGCGTTTGCGTTCGCGGCCGCGCGCGTCCATCCAAGGTCTGACTCGGGGTCAACTTCCACGCGGATCGCCCCCCGCCCGCCGCCGCCCAGCGTCCTGCCCCCCGGACCTCCGCGGGCTTCGGCCCCGCACGGCGGGCGGGGCGGGGCGGGGGCGCGGGGCGGGGCGGGGCGGCCTCCGGCTCCCCGCGCCCCCTCCCGCGTCGCCCTGCGGGCGCCCCCCGTCCGCCGACGTGCGGGAGCCCCCGCGCCGCCCGCCCCGCCTCCCGCACGGAGCCTCCGATCGCGCTCAGAAAGAATGCGCGACCATCTCGGCGCCGCCGCCACCGCGCCGCAGCCGGAGCCGCCGGGCCCCGCGCCGGAGCCCGAGCCGCGCCCGCCCCGCCCGCCCGGCCGGCCCCGCACTCGGGGCGCTCGCCCCGCGCTTGACGCAGTGGGCGCCGCAGCCCGGCTCCCGCGGGCCGCTCTCCGCTCCCGGGCGCAGGCCGAGCCCCGCGCGGCGGGCTCCGGGGGGCGGCGGTGCGTCTGGAGCCGGCGGCCCCGCAGGAGGAGGAGGGGACGCGGGCGCCGCGCTGCGCTCGCTGTGGCCGCCGCCTCGGGCCCCGGGCGGCCCAGGTAGGAGGGGGCGCGGGGCGCGGGCGCGGGGCGCGGGGAGGCGCCGGCGGCGCGGGGCGCGGGGCGCGGGGCGCGGGGAGCACGCTCCGCCGGCGGCAGCGGGGCGCACGCAGGTCCTCGGCCCGGGCGCCCTGCCCTGAGCGGCCGCAGCCCGTGGGCTCCGGGGGCGGCGCTGGGCCCGCGGTCCTGGGCTCCCCCTGCGCCCCAGCTTCTCGGGCGGGAGCAGCCGAACTTAGCGGTCGCCGAGCCCGGGGCCGACAAACTTCCCTCCCCGACGCCTCGGCCCAAAGGGGGGGGACTCCGGACCCTGGGTCTCGGAGGCGCCGCGGGGACCCCGAAACTTTCCCGAGCGCGGGGAGACCTCAGGCGGGTGTCGTCCGCGGCGCCCCGAGTTGGCCCGAGACTGCGCGCCCCCCATGCGGGTCCCCATATCGTAGCGGAGGGGGCGCAGGGAGGGGCCTGTGGGAGCCACGCGTTCGCCCCTCCGCCCCGCGCCGCCGGAGCCCTTGGAGGGGGTCTCACAGGGCCCCCGGCCGCAGTTCTTCCTCTCTGAGCGGTGAGCCCTGCCGCCGCCGAGCTGGCGGGACAGACCCGCTCGCAGCTATTAATGGGCTCCAGCGACCCGAAGCCCTCCCCGCGGGGGAGCCGCGGAGCTGCGCTTGGCTGACGGCTGGGATGTGACCCCAGGCGCAGAGCCGACCCCAGCCTGCCGCCCTGCCCTCCGAGCCCCCTGCTCTCCTCCCACTCTTCCCTCTCCAGTCTCGGGGTGTCCCCCCAACTTTTTCTCTTCCCAAACTGCACTGTGTGGCCTGTGGTCGCCCCACCCGCCGGGGACGGTGCCATGATTCCAGCACAGCTCCCGACCGAGGTCTCAGCCTGGATGCGTGTGGGGTCCCCGGGGCTGAGTGGGAATTCCTCGCATCAGCACCTCTTCCTTGCAGCCCACACTCAGGGGCGCAACACACACACACCGCCGCCCGATCGCCACCCTCTCTGAGGCGCAGCGGAGAATTGGGGTGGTCGCGGTGGAGAGCAGGGGCCTGCGAGGCTTCTGCGGGGGTTTGGGGCGCAGCTTCAGCGGTGGCTCCGCCTCCCCCCAGCGTCGCCTTCCTTCACCCCACAAGGGCCTGGAGGCTTCAGTCTCCCCGACCCCACCGCAAGCTTGAGTGGGTTTGAGGATTAGGAGGAGGGATACAGAGGACTTCTTCCCGTCACCCCGTCCGCAGAGCCCAGCCCCGGAGCGGGTTGGGGGGTCTCAGTCCCCAGGGCCAGTGGCCGCCCCGCCCCCTCCGTTAACCCTGGGACCCCAGCGCCCTCCCGCGCTCGCCTGCCGGGCTCTCGGCCTTAGAGCTTCAGCGAACGAGGTGATTATCCTCGCCTTGCTCTGGATCCGGGGTGGGGTAGCCCCCCCCCGCCCGTGCAGCCCACTATGGGGTCCCTGACAGACGTCCTCGCAGTGGCGGCGCTGTGTCTCTGTAACTGAATTAATGACTTACACGCAGGCTGCCAATCGGAGGCCACGGGGGAGGCGCGACGTAGCCGAGAGACTCGGGGGGATGAGGTCGCAGCTGGACAGCGAAGCCTCCTGTCAGGGAGGGGCGCCTGGCGCGCCAGACCGGGAGGCCCGATCCCACCCCCAGTCCCCTGGGCCCGCAACTCTGCCTAGCTCTCTGATCCCGCCCTCTCCCACCACCTCTGGGTACGGGGACCTTCCCACAGGGACCCGTACCGCCGCCCCACAGACCCCTGACCCTCGGTGGTCACATGCTTGCAAGGGGGAGTGAGGCGGTGCATGTCAGGGCCTCCAGCCTCAGTTTGCCCACCGCAGAAATGGGCTCACGGCCCGTGGGCCAGGGGAGTAGGGAGGAGGTCGTAAAGTAACTCGGAGCAGGCACCTAGCACAGTCCCTGGCACTCCAGAGACTCCCATCAAATGCCTACCCCTGTCCCGCGTGGCCAGCAGGCCTGGGGGACCTCGCTGGAAAAGGGGAGTCAGCCACCTCTGGCAAGGGTTTGCCCAGGAAAGGCTGCCCTGGGGCAGCGAGGCCCTGCTCGGCTCAGGGCTGGTGAAGCCAGAGGCTGGAAGGCTGCTTTCTGGGACCTTCTGAGAGGGACCAGGTCGCCTCTGGGGGAGGACCAGTTTCTCCTCAGTGGGAGCAGCAGCTGGGAGTGGGGGTGGTGGGGTGGTGGTAGTGTGGGGGGGTGGCTTCTTAAACATCAGGGAGAAGACGCGAGCCCTCTCGCCGCCCGGGCCTGGCATGTTGGTGGCTTGCAGTATCTGTCTGGTGACAAATGAGGCCTGCCCTTGGCCTGCACCTGCTGGTATAGGGTTCAGGATGGGGGCAGTCCAAGGAGAGCCCTGCAGCTCAGAGGCCTTGAATGGCCCAACTCCCCGGCCACCGAGCTGTGACGTGTGCCCCAGAACTTGTAATCATGGGGCACACTGTCTTCTGTCCCAACACCCCCTAATGGCTCTGCACCCCCCAAAGGAGCCCCACTTGCCGGGCAGGAGGGGGCCACAAAGCCCTGAACTCCGGCCTGGGAGGGCAGGACAGCTCGGCGCCCACGCCCTGTACCTGGCCAAGGCTCTGTGCCCAGGCATGTGGGGTGGGGGGCCAGTCTATAGGACTGGCGTGTGCTTGCTCACTCACACCCCTCTCTGGTCCCCACACACTATAGGATTTATCTTGATTTGCTGCCTTTGAATTGAGTCAACTCTTTTGTATGCTCGGTGAATTGCCCAGCTGCTGGCGGGGAGCGGAGAGCGTGCCGGGGGTACTGAGGCCGGGAATCAGAGGCGGGCGGGGACAGGAAGCTGGGAGGGGGCGCGCGCCGCGGGGACGGGCCAGGCCGCGCGGGGACACGAGTGGGCCTTGAGGCGCGGGCTGGCCGAGGGCACTGCCGAGGCAGAGAGTCCGGAGGGCAGGAGGCGTCGTCTCGGGGGTCAAGGCTTGCTCTGCCGCTCTGCCTCGGACGCGCCGAGTGGCGTGGGGCGCGGGGCAAGCCTCGCGCCTCCCTTGCCTCAGTTTCCTCGCCCGTGACGTGTGCAAACGGGGCTTCACACACGCAGGTTGCAGGGTCAAACTAAGAGGGGAGCGTGTGCGAGAGCCTCCCGGAGTCATCCCAGAGGTTGGGGTGAGTTAGAAAGGCAGGGGGCCGGGCTTGGGAGCGGGGTCCGGCGTGTCCCCCTCGACCCGCGGCGTTCCCGGCGCCTACGTGCCTGCCTTCCCCAGTGTGGGCTGGGCCGGCCCGGGTCCTGAGAACGCCTGCGCTTCGTTTCACGTGGAGGGGTCGCGGGTGGCACCTCCAGGCCACAGCTGCCGCGCGCTCCCCCTCCCCGAGTGCCGCCCCCGGGTGGGTGGAAGGGTAGGTGGGCCCGCGAGGCTGCCTCCCCCGGCGCTGCCCCCTCCCCCCGCGGCTCCAAGGCCCGGGAGGGAAGGAGCGAGGCGGCCCGGAGGCCCGGCGAGCCGAGGGGGTTCGGGGAGCAGGGGACGAGGGCGGGCGGGACTCGGAGCAGGACTCCAGCGGGAAGGAGGGGGGCGCGGGGGGCGGGGGGCGGGGGAGGGGCGGGGGAGGGCGGGGCGGGGGAGGGTGGGCGGGCGGGGAGGCAGGGGAGGGGGCGGGGAGGCAGGGGGAGGGGGAGGGGGGGCGGGCGGGGGGCGCGGGGGCGGGGGCGGGGGAGGGGCGGGGCGGCTGGGGCGGGGCGGGCGGGGGAGGGGAGGGGCGGGGAGGCAGGGGGAGGGGCGGGGAGGCAGGGGAGGGGAGGGCGGGGGAGGGGGAGGGGCGGGGAGGCAGGGGGAGGGCCGCCGAGAACCAGGCCCCCCCGCCGGCGCGGCGAGGGGCGGGGCGGCGCGCGGGTCGCAGGGCGCAGCCGGGGAGGAATTTCAGTCCCGGAGCGAAGTTAGAGCTCGCAGGACGGCGGCGGCGGGCAGGTAAGTGCGGGGCCAGCGCCCGAGCGGGGCCCGGGCTGGGGGCGCGGGGCTCCGGCTGCTCCGGGCGGCGCGTCCTCCGAGCGCAAAGTTGGAGGAACTTGGCGGCGAAGCGGCCGTTCGGCTCCGCCCGGCAGCGCGGGGTCCGGGTCCGGGTCCGGGTCGGGGTCCCCGTGCCCCGCCGCGCTCCGCCCTGTGCCCCGCGCCCGTGTCCCCGCGGCGGCCCGGGGCCATCGCCCCCGGCCCCGCGCCCGGCCTCCCGTGGGCGCTCGGGGAGGGGAGCGCCGTCTCACCGACACCGGGCCGTCCACCCACAGCCCGCGAAGGGGCCGCGCTCCGCCGCGGGGGAGTCAAGCCCTGGCGCGGGGTGCGGCGGGGACCTTTGCTCTGAACTTGGTCGCTGTTCCCCTCGCCTCCCTCCACCTCGGACCCGTTGTCAGCGTCGTTCCTTGGGCTCCTGGTTCCAACCTGCCTCTAAAGGCGGGTCGCCTCCATCCTCTAAAATGCGCAGGTCGCCAGCCTGCCTCTTAGGGTGGGGTCCCTGCAGGTGTTTCCCCTCCAACAGCCTCATCAAAATCAGGCCGTTTCCGGCGGGGGCTGTGTGACCTTGGGGTAGACAACCTCTCAGAGCCTCAATTTGCACATCTGTGAAATGGGGGTATAATGGTGCCTGTACTTTGTGGAAGGAACTCCATCTGCAGTGAAGGCTTAGCACAGAAGCTGCCCCAGGAGGCGTCTCTTCCAGGCTTGGAGCACCAAGCCACTGTGCGGCCGGCAGAGCCTCAGGTGTGAGTGCCTTCTCTTCGGCAGGTGGTCCTGGAGCCCTTGCTTGCTTGCAGCTGTGTCTGCCTCTCACTCTCTATTGGGCTGGGGTCTGTGCAGCAAGCGTTCACAGGATCTGCTATCCCAGGAGCCCTGGGGACAAGAGCTTTCGAAGGGGACAGAGCTAGGGGAGATATAAAGGGCAGCCATCCCCACTCTGTCTCTCTCAGAAGCCATTTTTAAAGAGACCCCCGTCCAGCCCCAGAGGAAACCAGCAAATGGGGCTTTTGTTGCTTTAGAGCCACTAGTATTACTTTTCCTGCCTAGCTGGCCCCGCTCGCTCGCCGCTGCCCTGGGTCTTTGCAACTTTCATCTTTTAATTGATCAGCTTTGGAGGACAGGAGCACACCCCCTCCCAGTTTGTGTCCCAGTTCATCAGAAGAGGAGACACACCCAGAGATAGAGGGACGCTCCAGATGGATGGCTGGCTTGTCCCTGGAGAATGCCCACCTTTACAATGAACGTAAGGAGTGGGGCCAAGCCAGGACCCCAGCACTTTGGTTCTTCGTTTCCCTGCGTACATGCTTAGAGAGGTCTGAAATCCTCTGGGGGCACAAGACCTGGGAGCCATGCCCTGCCCCCATCAGTTGGACCTTCTCCTGCAGCCAGAGGTGCAGCCCCCGCCCCCCCCCCCGCAGGCCTGCTGCCTGCGTGCCATTCGGACGGATACAGGACACGGTAGGCTGACGGACGGACGGGGCAGGCAGCTCGGCCAGGAGAAGGCGGCACGGGCACCTCACCCTGAGGCCTGGCACACCTGGGGGTGGGGGGAGGGATGTGGCAGGCACAGCACCTGGGGCTGGAGGAGGAACAGGACTCGGAGAAACGCAGCAATTCTCCCAAATGCCTTGGAGGATGCGCCACACCTGGGCCCGGAGAGGCTGTCGTCCCACCGCCTCCGAAGAAACAGGCAGCCCTCCCTGGGAGAGCCTAGGGCCAGCGCTTAGACCCAGCAACGCCGCCACCTTAGATTCTTGGAGGTTTCAGTCTTTGGACCAAAAATGTCTCCTTGTCAGCATCACCTGCTCCAAGAGAGAACAATTAACGGGGCTCGGACCGGTGGGGTAGAGTGGGGTGTCCGCCACACACAAGCAGATTCCAGTGGGTTTTCTAAATGCTCAGGAAAAGCTCCTGGTCCGAGCCCTGGGTCCGAGCCCCCCACCCCTGGCCCTACCCCTTAGGACCTGAGGTGCATGGACTCGGGGTGTTCACATATCTTGGCGGGAAGCAGACAGGCAGGGCCCGTAGCTGCGGGTGGACGGTGCCTGTGGAGGGGGCACAGGGGAAAAGTGCCAGTGAGTGACAGGCAGGAGCTGGGTCTCCAGGGCCCAGTGACTGGGCCGTAAATTTCTGGGCGTGAACCTGGAGCAGTAGTGGGCTTGCCATGGGCACATTGGGTATTTGTCAACCCCCAGGCCCCCACATCACCCTTGCTTCCCTTTTTGTCTCGTCATGGATTCCGATTTCTTCCAGCAGAAGCTTACGTACCCGCTGGCCTTGGTTGGGTGTCTGTTGGGTGGCTGATGGTAGTACCTACGCAGGGGACAGGCGCCCTGATGTAGAAGAGCCTTTGGTGTCCTCCAGCCCAGCACCCACTGTGCAGATGGGGAGACTGAGGCCTGGAGTGGGGCAGGAATTGTCTGAGCTCACCCAGTGAGTGAGAGGGTGAGAGGGTACCAGAAGGGGGTCCTGTGCTCCTGCTGTGTTGGTTCAGGTCTGATAATTAGAGCAAGGCAGGCACAGCCTCAGCTGCTGGGGACATTTACTCCCTGTCACCCTCCTATAGCCATGCACCCTATGCCAGAGGGTGGCCCGGGAGGTGAGCAGGAAGTGGGGTGGCTGTTGTGCACACTCAGCCCCTCTCGGGGCCTGCTGGTCCATCCTCTTCACCCCCACCCGAGGCTGGCTGGCTGAGACCGGCTTTACCAAGTGCTCTGGTTGGGGAAGAGAGGCTGGAGAGACCCCCTGGAGGCCGGCAGCCACTGGGGACAGGAGCCGAGAGTCCTGGCCATTGGCGCTGGGGGAGCCCCGGAGGGCTGTTCAGCAAATGCCCTGAGGGCCTGCTCTGCACTCTCTCTGGGGCCTGGGGACAAGCGTGTGACGCGACCCTGGCACTGGTGGAGCTTGTGTCCAGGGGTGGGGCACAGGCGATGGCACCAACAGAAATATGTGTGCACGGTCCTCCCAAGGTCACACAGCAAGGGAGTGGTGGAGCCACAGCGGGCGTCGTCCTGGGAACCAGAACCAGGCTGTCCTAGGCTTGGAGACACAGCTGAACCGTGCTCAGAGCAGCGGGGGGCCCGGCGGCCCCTGAAGGCCCTCCCAGGAGGGTCAGGGATGGGCCGCACCCTGGCTTCCTGCTCTGGGCCCTGGGTGAGGAGGAGCAGTGGGGAAACCGATTCATGGGTGCTGGCCCAGCCCCTGGGCACAGGGGCCACGTCCGCATCCAGGGCTCCCCGTGGCAGCCCCCCGCCCCCCAGGCTGTGGTGGTGGGAGACCCCAGTCCCTGACGCAGCCCTTCGTGCCCAACAGTGAGCCCTAGTTCTCAGCACTTCCAGCCGGCCTGGACCTCAGGGCTCCCCTGCCCTGTGAGCAGGCTCCAGGCTCCTGCGGCACGGCTCCTCCCAGAGGAGGGGCCTGGCCTGCCTTTAAGGGACGGGCGCATTCAGAGGACGGGGCAGGTGTCCAGGCTGCGGGCAGGGCAGGGGTGGGACAGGGCTTAGAGGCAGCTGGGGCCCTGAGGGTGCGGCCCCCAATGGCCTGTGGTTTGTTCTAGGCTCCTCCCTCTGCCGGCTCCCACAGCATGCGATGTGGCCTCCCCATCCATAACGCCTCAGCACCCCGAAACAGGGCTGCAGCGCAAGAAGCCACCAGTCTGGGCATCCATGGGGAAGGGGAGGGCGGGGGACATAGCCTTGGGGACTGCCCAGCAGCCCTCCCGGGCCATCAGTGCAGGGCCATTGTTCCTGATCCCGGGCCATCAGTGCAGGGCCATTGTTCCTGATCCCGGGCCATCAGTGCAGGGCCATTGTTCCTGATCCCGGGCCATCAGTGCAGGGCCATTGTTCCTGATCCCGGGCCATCAGTGCAGGGCCATTGTTCCTGATAGAGGCTCCATGTAACAGATGGGGAAACCGAGCTCAGCTAGGAAAGCAGCAGTAAGCCAGCGACAGCCGGCAGGGGTGTCCAGGCCCAGCGGGGCTCCACACTCTGTCCCCTGCACCACACCTCCCATCCTCCTGGAGAGAGCAGGTGACCTTTTCAGACCCCCATTGCTTACACGGGGCCCCAGAGGCCCTGCCCGCGGCTTCCCCGTGTGGGGCGGGGGGCTCCTAGTGGACAGGCCGAGGGCCGTCGTCCACCCACCGCCTCGGGCCCACTCTGTCTACGCCTTTTGACGCCCCCCGAAGCACACCCCTCTTGGTCTGCCCCTCCATCGGCCACTTCTCTAAAAGGGCTGACGGGACAGTAAGGTTTTCTGAAGCTCCGGCCGTGCTGAGAGCCGTCCAGATGTGGACAGGTGTGGCAGAGGTCGGGCTCTGCCCTGGAGGGTTAGCACTCGCCACACTGGCGGGGCAGCCAGTGGGAAGCTGGTGGGTCCTGCCCAGGTGGGGGCCCTGGGAGATGAGGGACAGCCGTGGCTCCCTCCCGTTTACTGTTTTATTTTCAACAGATCAAATGCAGGCCTCTCTTAGTCATCAGCTTCCTTTCATCTAACGAACACAGAGACACAGACAGGCAGCCGCGCGCCGCTCCACTCGGGGGGCCGAGGGCCGCGTCTGGAGGGGCTTTCTGGGCCTTCTACACACAGTAGGTGCTGTGCAGATCAGGCTTGCTGAGCGCACAGTGAGGAATACCTGGTCCTGTGTATCAAGACAGGACTGGGAATTGCTGGGAGGGTGTTAGCAGCGCCGGGAAATAGCCGCAGCATGGATGCCCAGCCCCTGCTCCCCGCGAGGCCCTCCCCACCGTCCCAGCCCTCCACAGGGGCTGTGGCTGCTGACCTGCCCCGGGGCCTCTGCCATCCCCACAGAAGCTGTGCCTCTAGCCGGCCATGTGGGCAGGCACAGGCCACCGCCCCCGTGCCGTGGCTAAAGCCCGGCCCCTCCAGGGGTGTGGGGCTGAGAGCAGTCTCGGGTTGCAGTGGTCCCAGGACAGGAGGTCCAGCTTGTGGGGACTGTCCCTTCCCCTCACTGAGCCTGGTCTGCCTTCTGCTAGGGGAGGCACGTCCGCTGGAGCTGGTGCTGTAAGTTCTGATGCTCCTAGGAGCCCCAGGGCTTCTGGTTTTGTCGGGTGCGGCCCTCAGCCCCACTTGTGTCCCTCTGTGCCCTGCTGTGTGGAGAGGCAGAGAAAGAGGGTCCTGAGGAGCCGGCAGCAGGTGCCCAGGCCGAGGCGGCAGGAAGCCGTGCAGGCTCCCGGGAGAGTGCGGCAGGCTGTGGGCCCAGGGCCCAGGGGGAGGTGGCGGAGTCCTAGAGAACTCACTGCTGGGCTGCTCTGCCCTGGGGCGCGTTTGGGGGCGCTGAGCAGCGGTGACTGAGGCTGACTGACGGCTTGAGAAGATCCCTCTGCTGGAGGGAAGGAAGGGTTTTCAGGGGCACGGGTGGGGATGCGGTGCATCGTGGGGAAATGGAACCCAGACCGGGCTGATGACGCTGGCGACGGAGACACATGGCATCGATTGTGACATTGCTTAAAACAGCAGAGCTGCGTTCCTAAGAGAAAAATATTCTCTAAAGCAAAGCCTGCTTCGCATTTATACGAGCATCTATGGGAAAGGAGGGACACATTCACAGGGAGGCTAGGACTGTGCCAAGCAAGTCCTGTTTCCCTTTGACATCCAAGCCATTCCCGAGATGTCTTTCTGGGGGGATGAAGTCCCCCAACGGTTGGTGTGGACCACAAAAGCACTTTGGCACCAGCCCTGCGGTGCCAGGAAAGGGAACCCCAGCCATCCAGAGCTGCAGGCACCTTCCTCCTGGAGGTGCACGGCTCCGGTAGTGGTTTGGGCGTGGGTGCTTGAGGGGCCGTATGTGTGTGCACGTGTGTGCGTGTGTGTTCACACACCTGTGTGTGTGCGTGCCCTCCTGGGGGCACTGCCTGTCTGCCTCTGGGAGCAGGCAGCGATGCGGCTCCCACCCCGTTGCCCAGTGCAGGGCTCGTTCTGAATGTCGGATTCCTCAGTTCTGTAAGACAAATTTTCCTGCTTTTTTATTTTTTGCAAACTCAGTGCAGCAGACGGAGGTTATAAAACGAAGGGTGTGTGCAGAGCCTCCAGGGGCTCCGGGTGGCCCCGTGTGGCATGTCCGCAGGTCTGGAGCTGGTCACCCCCGTGTCCAGGGAGGAGGCCAGGGGTGCAGCAGGCTCTGGCCTCCGGAGCGTTTGCTGTGTCAGACACCGGGCTCGTTTTGGTCTCCTCAGTACGGTGTCCACACAGCGAGAACTTGCTAGATCTGAAGGAGGAGATTCAGCAGAGATGGCTTCTTAGAAAAACAACTCAGCAGAAACCCAGTGTCACCGCCGCCTTTGTGCACACAAGTCAGGCCTGGAGGGCATGTCCCAGCGCACTGGGTGCTGTCACACCCGCACCCTAACAAGCATGGATGCAGCTCACATCGCATGTGTGCGTGGCTCGCTTCCAGGTGCGTGTACAAACATGCCGACCGGCGTTCACTGGGCACGGGGTGCCCAGCATTCCAAGGCAACACTCAGCCCTCACACCCAGCCCCTTGGGGCCTCTCCACAGGTTGGCACACGCCCCGGCATGTTCCTGCAGACACACCGCTCACACACGCCCTCTGTGCGAGCGCCCAGCGGGCACACAGCGCAGCCGTGGTGCTGTGTCTTCGTGGCAGGGCTCCTGGGATCGCTTCTGCAGGTGGGACACCCCCTCCCAGAGCCACACCCCAGCTTCCCTTCCAGCTGGCACTGCACAGAGCTTGGGGCCAAGAGTTAAGGGTCAGGCTGTGTCCTGGGGGGTCCTTGGGAAGCCAAAGCCCAGGGAGACAGGTGAGGCAGAGGGGAGGGACACCACTTCCGAGCCCGCGGTCACTCTCGACGGGGGACCTGCCCCCTTTGCAGGCCCTGTGGGGGCCCTTGGCCCCTCTCCTGCCCCACCGCCGCGGCCCTGTCTCCTGAGGACTGCTAGAACCACAGAACCTCGCCCACCACTGGGAACCCTCCCAGGTCACAGGGAGGAGACCAAGGCACACTGGTGAAGTGACTGCCCAGACTCACAGCTCACAAGGGCCAGAACGCTGATCTGCCCATTTCACAGATGGGAGCGCTGAGTCTGGGTGGGGCACATGAATGACCAGCTCTGGGTCTTCATTGCTGGGGGTGGGGGCAGGGGAGCCCGGGCTGCCCTGAGCCGGGGGCCAGGGGAGCGTCTGTGGGGTCCCGGCCACTGGGCAACCCCTGCTTATTATATGTTGCTGGATTTGGTGTGCTGATGTGTTGTCAAGGATTTTTACACCTGTGCGTTGGTCTGTTATTTTTAATGACGTCTTTGACTGGTGTTGGTATCAGGGAAACACTGGTCTCATAGACTGAGTGGGGAAGTTTTTTTCTTTTCTGAAAGTTTGTGAAAGTTCAATATTATTTCTTTAAATATTTGACAGAATTTACCACAAAACCCCATGTGGGCTGGGCTTCTTTTTGTGGGGATATTTTAAATTAATCATTCATTTCAAAAATGGTTATAGATCTGTTCAGGTTTTCTATTTCTTTTTGAATCGGTTTTGGTGATTGGTGTCTTTGTAGGGATGTGTCCACTCCATCTAAGTTGTGTACTCCCTTATGCTCACTTCAGTTTCTGTGGGGTTACAGTGATGGTTCCTCTCTACTAACAGATTTCAGTAATTAGCTTCTTCTCTCTCATTAGATATTTTCTAATTTCCTTTGTGATGTCTTTGGCTCATGGGTTATTTAAAACTCCGTTTTTCTATTTTCCAAATATTTAGGGGATTTATCAGAGTTTTTCCTTTGCTTGTTTTTAATTTAATTTCATTGTGTTTAGTGAATATGCTCTCTCTGATTTGAGGTTTGTCCTGCAGCCAATCACATGTGACTCTTGGAGAATGTATCTGCACCGTGTGCGTTTGAAAGAGCGTGGACTGTGCGAGGTGGAGTGCCCTGCCGGCGTCAATCAGGCCACGCAGGACGGGGTAGGGCTCTCCCACGCCTATGCTCATTTCCTGTCAGCTGTTCCATCAGTTGTTGAGAATGGAGCACAGAAATCTCCCACCATTGTTGAATTGTCTGTTTCTCCTTTCAATCCTGTCAATTTTTGCTTCATGTATTTTTGGGCTCTTTTGTTGTGGGCATAGTCATTTATAATTGTCACATCTTCCTGAGTCATTGACCTGCTTATCATTATGAAATGCCCATCTGTGCCTGTGGTAACAGTTCTTATCTTAAAGTTTGTTTTGCCTGATGTTAGCTCACCCCTCCATCTCTGTTATGACCACCATTTACATGTACTTTTCCATCCTTTCACTTTCAACGTAGTTGTACTTTGAACCTAAAAAGTATCACTTTTATTTATTTTATTTTTTTTGAGGGCAGTGTCACTGGCCCTCATATGTGGGACCCGAACTGGGGCCGCTGGCTTCCCAAGCCAGCGCTTAACCACCGCGCCACTCGGCCCTCAAAAGTATCACTTTTGGACAATATATACTTGGATCTTGTTCTTTTAATCCAGTCCGACAATCTCTGCCTTTTAATTGGGCTGTTTAATCCATTCACATTTAATGTAATTTTTGATTTGATATGGTTACCATTTTTAGTTATTTTCTACACATCTCATCTTTTCCCCCTTAGTTCGGTTTCTTCTTCGCTTCCTTCTTTTGTGGTATGTAAATCCTTTTCGTGTACTGTTTTAATTTCTTGGTTAAATTTTTAAAACTATATTCCTTTGAGTTGTTTCTTAATGGTTAGTCTGGGGATAATAATATGCATCTTAACTCATTACAGATGATTTCAGATTAACACTAATTATGGTAAAATAGGGAAACTTTACTCCAATATAGTCCTATTTTATCTTTTTTTGTACTGTTATTGGCATACTTATTACATCAGTAATGCTAAAACCCCAACAATATAGGGTTATAAATAATCTTGTTTTTAAAAGAAGGGAAGGAAAAAGAAAACACACATATAGAATCTTTTCTATCCATTCACACATTTGCCACTTCTTGGGCTCTTCATTCTTTCTGTAGATTTGAATTGCCATCAGGCATGATTTCCTTTCAGCCTTTGGTATTTTCTCTAAAGCAGGCCTGCTAGCACGAAATTATTTCAGCCTTTGTCTATGAATGTCTGTAGTTTGCCTTCATTTTTGTAGGTAGTTTTGTGGATATGAAATTCTTGGTTGATATTTTTCTTTCAGCACTTTTTAATGTCTGTTCCACTGCATTCTTACATCCATAGTTTCTGATGAGAAATTAGCCATTGATCATATTATCTTAACTCTGCGTGTGATAAATCACCTTTTTTCTAGTTTCTCTTTGTCTTTCAACAGTTTGATTATGATGTGTTTAGGTATGGGTATTTTTGTTTTCATCCTACATGGGGTTTGTTGAACTTGCATCTGTTAGATTGTTTTTCATCAAACTTGGGAAGTTTTCAGCCATTATTTCCTCGAATGTTTTTCCTGCCTCTTTATCCCTCTTCTCTTGGGACTCCCATCACATGTATGTCGGTGCCCTTGATGCTGTCCCACAGACATTTGAGGATCATTTCATTTTTCTTCTCTATTTTTTTTTCTTTCTGTTCTTTATAATTTCTTCTGATCTATCTTTAGGTTCACTAATTCTTCCTTCTGTCATCTCAAATCTACTGTTGAGCCTCTCATAAATTTTTACTTACTGTACTTTTAAATTCCAAAATTTCCACTTTTTAAATAATTTTTGTCTGTTTATGGAGGTTCTGTATTTTGAGTCATTGTCATCATAATTTCCTTTAATTCTTTAAACAAGATTATCTTTTTTTTTAAAACAGGGTTGTGATCACTGTTTTGAAGTCTCTGTTTGCTGTCCACAACATCTTGTGACATTGTAACGATTTTTATTGACTGCTTTTTTTTCTGAGTATGAGATTCCCTTTCTTGTTTCTCTGCATGTCTTGTCATTTGGCATTATTTAATTTATTAAAATTAAAATGTTCATCTTGAGATCATTGTAGAGTACCCTGAAGTTGTGAGAAATAATTCGGAGAGGTCCTATGTACCCTTTATCCTGTTTCCCCCAGTGGTACCATCTTGTAAAACTAGTCATGACAAGTGAGATATTGACAGTGATACATCCAGACACAGAACATTTCCGTCAGCACAAAGGTCTTTCTTGTTGCCCATTTATGGCTAAACTCGGCTCCTCCCGTAACCCTGTTGCTGACCCTGGTAGCTGCAATTCTGTTCTCCATCTCTATAATTTTGTCTTTTCAAGTGTGCTGCCTGAATGGAATCATGCAGTATGTGGCTTTTGGGATTGGATTTCTTTTCACTCAGCAAAATTCCCTGGGGAGTCATCCAGGTTGTTGCATTTATTAATAGTCCATTCTTTTTTTAATTAAGCAACGTTGTTTTTTAACCTAGCCTCTCTACACGGCACACTGTCTGTAGTGTGTATGCATGTGTGTGCTTGCAAGGGTGAGTGTGTAAGTACAATTTCAGGGTTCTTAGTTATTTTCCAGTCATATAATGTGTCCGGGGCCGAGAGTACAGAGTGACATATGAGGGACCAAAGGATAGAGGGACACAGAGGGAAGAACACAGATCCCAGCTCAGTCCCCACAGCCATGGGTTGCTAGAGAACCGTGAATATATTTTGGGGTGTTTGCTTGCCCTGGGCAAGGCTAGTCCCACGTTAGCTGGTGGCTGGACCCTGGTGCATCACAGACCCCTTGAGAAGCTGTGGAATTGATGGCAGGGGCAAAATGTATCTTGTCCCTCTCAATTTAATCATTTTGTTGAGTCTCCCAACTCCGTTGTCCATGTGGAGCCCTCTGAGCCAGCCAGTTTTCCTGGTGTGGCCCAATTTGAAGTCTCTCTAGTCGTGTGCCCATTACAGGCGGAGAGTATGAGGTTCTTGACCGGGTTCACGGAGTCTCAAAGCAGGGTCAGTGCGGGATACTTCCCTCGTCCCTTAACTTTGATTGTTCCCAGGAGACCTCGAGTGAGGAAGAGCTCTGTCCTGAGCAGCAGGGGTCCGAGCCATAGCCAGCGGCAGCGTGGGAGCTCCTCGAGCTGAGTGTCTGCCATCCTGAAAAGGGCACTGGGTCAGGATTTGGGGGCCTGGGCTTAGCCCTGGCACATTTCATGCTTGATATAATCTTTATCTATAAATGGATGGGTAGATGGATAAGGTAGTGGGAGGATGGATGGATGGATGGATGGATGGATGGATGGATGGATGGATGATGGATGGAGATGGATGGATGGATGGATGGATGGATGGATGGATGGATGGATGGATGATGGATGGAGATGGATGGATGGATGGAGATGGATGGATGGATGGATGGATGGAGATGGATGGATGGATGGATGATGGATGGATGGATGGATGGTGGATGGATGGATGGTGGATGGATGGATGGTGGATGGATGGATGGATGGATGGATAAATGAACCGATGATGCATGAATTCATAGGGGAATGGATGGGTGGATAAAATGGATGATAATGGATAATAAAAGTGTAGAGGATGATAGGTGAATAAATGGATGGCTGAATATTGGATGAATGAATGATGATGGATATAGATGATAGATGAATGAATGATGATGGATATAGATGATGGATGAATGAATGATGGCTAGATATACCCACAAAGACTGGAAAAAAGAGAATGTCAGTATGAACAGGGGCTTGGAAGAAATGTGAATGTGGACGACCATGGCTCAAGGGGCTAATGTCATCAAATGGCAGATGGGGACACTGAGGCTAGACAAGTGCCTTGCTCAGTCCAGCTCATAGATCCAGAGAGGAACAGAACTGAGGCTTGAGCCCACGCAGCCTGAGTCCAAATTCAGGTTTCCTTTTACCACTTCAGCCCCAGAGAGGTGGGGTCTAAACCAGGGGCAGGTTTTCTGTGGGCTTTCAGTGGGCAGTGAGCTGAGGGGTTGTAGAAGCCTGAGTGGAGGGCAGCTTCCCCGAGTGACTGTCTTGGTGCTGTACCTGGGGTGTCACCAGGCTGTGTCCAAAGGCTGGCCAGGGAGCCTGGGAAATGTTTAACTTTGAAAAATGAACCTTCACCACTCATTAGGCCTCAGCAGTGTGGCCTGGCGCCGCAGGCGGCAGGGAAGCAGGGTGATGCCACCGCATGAAATTGCTGGAGTATTTAAAGGCCACTCTGCATTCCTGACCAGTGACATGTGCCTGTGAGCCCGGCAGGACTGGTATTGGGCTGTCTGTCGCCCTGGTGGCCATGGCACCCAGATGGCAGGGTGGCTGGCTGGGGTGGCACTGGCACCAGGGACTCCTGTCGTCCCCACTGCATGCGGTGACCGATTCTGGGTCAAGCCCTCCTGGCGTCTGACATTTCCTGGCTCTGTGACCTTCGACAAGCCACTTCTGACTCTGGGCCTTGGTTTCTTTACCTGCACTGTGACTTGATTGCCAAGTGGGAGGCAGATGGAAGTGGAAGCTGGTTATCAGGGACTGTGAGGGGCGGGCAAGGGCACTGTCGCCGCTTGAGGGGGCGTCTCATGGGGCTGCCGGGACCTGCCTCCCCCAGTGCTGCAGCCACACCCTAACCCCAGGGCTGGTCACTGGGGTCTGGACAGCTCCGTGCGGCCTGACTGGCCAAGACTGGGTTTTCAGAGGACTCGGACAGCATCGTTAGTGGCTGCAGGGTGAGGCCAGGCTGCTCTGTCTGCCTGGGCTGAGGCCCCCTCTCTCTGGCCTGGAGGCCACTCATCGTCCATCCTGGGGGAGGGCACTTGGCAGGGAGGTCAGGACAGGGCATGGGGCTGGGAGCTGGGGTGGGGGTGGGGCTGGGGAAGAGGCAGCCAAAAAAAAATGGTTGCTAATCAGCAGAGGCGGCCACGACAATGCTGTAAACATGGAAAATCCATCACATTCGCGGCTTCTCCTCATTGTGGGTATTAGATGCAGATTCATAAACAGGAACCGCACGGGGCCAGTGGCCTGCTCTCCCAGGCTGCAGCCGCCTCCGGCTGGGTGCAGGGGGAGGGCCAGGCTCCGACTGCGCAGGACATTTTCAGGGTTCTTGATGGCCTCCTGGCCCTCCCCACCTCCCACTCCTCCCCAGCTCCAGAACTTTCTGAGGGCCCAGTGACCTTGGGCAAGTTTCCTTCTTTCTCTGCGCCTCCGTCTTCCATTGGAAATCGGGGCAAGCTTCCGGGGTTCCTGCCCCATAGAGCTGTGGGTTGCATTAAAGAAGAGAAGGGAGAGAGGGCACCCATTTCCTCCTGACATGTGCTGTAGGGGACAGTGGTTGGGGCCTGTGTGTGGCCTGACCAGGTCACGTGCACCCCGGATGACGTGTGCTTGGGGGGCCATTGTCCTGGTGTGAGACCCCACAGCCCGTGTGCATCGGCAGCTGCGTGTGTGAGTGTGCACACGTGTGGACATGGGAGCTGTGCGTAGGCGTGGGACCCCTGCAGACCTGTGTGCACAGTGCATGGTGCCCACAGCCCCATGTGGACACAGGTGTGCCCACACTGGCCCAGCTCATCCCCATAGCAACCCCAGGCAGGGAGCAGGTGTGGCGGAGACGTGAATTGGTGTGACAGGTGGGGCGCACGTGATTGGCTCCCTGGAGGTAGCTCAGCCAATGGAAGATGTGGAAGTACTTCCTCTCCCCAGCAATGACCCCCAAACCCCCGTGAGCAGGATTCGGGGGTGGGGGGAACCATTAGGTGGCCGCACCAGGTGGGTCCAGGCAGGATGAGCAGCGCGTGCGGTGGACCTACCACCTGAGCCCAGCGGCCCCACGGGCCCCAGTTGTGGTGTCCCTCCCACCTCTGGAAAGGGACATTGGGGCCTGAGGCAGCTTCAGCTGCCCACACCGCCAGCCGCCTCCATCAGGGAGTGGGACGGAGCCTCCCGTGGGAGGGTGCCCCGGCCTTGAACCTCCCTGCCTCCGCCAGGCGGCTTCCCTGCTCCCTTCGCCGCAAGGCTGGTCAGGCCCGAGCCAGCTCCTCCCCTGCACTGGCCTGTGAAGTCATCCTCAGCCACAGGTTTCCATGGCAACTGGGTGCCGTCACAAAGGGCCTGGGAGGCTGGAGGGAGGTGGGTGAGGCCTAGGGGGGGATTCCAGGCTTCTCAGTGGCCCACAGGCATGTGCTGTGACACTGGAGGGGTCCCCCACTGCTCTGACTCGGGAAACCATCTTAAAGGAGGTGGCCCCCAGCACCAGACACCCACCCACCCTGGTGAAGAGTCCCTCGCAGGGCTGAGGGCACAGACGCAAGGCAGGGACCCCAACACACTGCCGTGGTCACTACGTCAGGCTCTCCCGACTGCTCTGTGCCACACTTAGACTGGCTTTGAGGGCTGCCTGCTACGCACCTCGCTCAGGGCCGGTTTGGGTCTCACGAGACCCCTGGGCAGCTGCCCGATGCGGGGGCCATTGGAACCCGCACTCGAGATTCTGGGTCTCATTGGAGCTCCGTAAGGGTCTTTCCAGAGAAGAGCCAACCTTTCTGTCGGACGGAGGCGGGGCCTCTGAGAGATCAGCCTCCTGCAAGCCAGGGGTGCAGCTGCCGACCCCTGTGTGCCCCCAGACGTGGGCCCTGCCCCGCAGCGGAGCCTCGGACTGTGGGAGGACGCCTGCGTCTGTGTCCCTCACATCCTGTGTCACGAGACAGTGCAATGCGCCTTGTGGCCAAGGCCGTCAGAGTGTGCCTGCACTTGACATTCGCAGGAGGGACTGTCCCCATGACTTTACGACTCACCGCAGCCGGCCAGGGCTGTGACTGCTTGCTCCAGCTCGTCAAGTCCACTCACACACTCCTGCTGACACGGGGGCCGCTCCCTCCATGCCTGACAACGAGCCCTGGGCCCCGGACGCCCTGCCCAGCCCCTCCCAATACCAGTCCACATGCTCTCCCCGGGGCCCCACACTCAGGGGTCAGACACCCAAGTAGCGGGCTGGAGCAGCCTGTGACACACGCCCGGTCCCCATCCCGCCCAGAGGCAGGGGTGGACACAGCCCGGTCCATGGCCCTGCTTTGAAAGTCTGGCCGCTTTTGGCTTAACTGATTCCCATTCATTCATTCATTCACAGACATTCACTCAGCAGACCTTGGCCTATCCTGTGCCCTGAGCTTGCAAGACAAAGTCTGTGCTCTGAGGAAGTGCGCATTTATTAAGTGCCTACTATGTGCTAAGCCTTGTGCTGGTATAGATGCCAGGGTACGGCAGTGAAGGAGACAGACATGGTTCTTGCCCTTATAGAGCTGACAGTCCAGTGGGAGCGACACAGGCAAAGAAGGGAGGAAAAGGCGAGAAAGCCAGGGGTCTGCAGAATTGGCCGTGGGTGATCTGCTGCTAGCCCCTGGTGGCTCTTTTAAGTGGGGCAGGGTGGACTGCTTCTGGAGGAGGTGGCACTGGTGTCCAGGCCGGGGTCCAGGGCCCAGCCCCCTCCCCTACTTGCTTAGATACCGTGTAGAAACCACTGCCCTCTCTGGTCTGGGACCCTCCCAGCAGGAGTGGGGACCTCCGTGTGTGTGTGTGTGTGTGTGGGAGAGTTTGCTGTAAGTGACAGTGAGGAAGGACGGATGCCTTCCTCCTGGTGGCAGGCCCCAGCGGGGCCGTGGGGAGGGCCCCTGCTTCCAGCCGCGACGCAGACGAGCCTGACAGCCGCCAGCCCTGCGGGGGCTGCCTCTTCTCCCTCCGTCCCCCACGCAGGCGTCTAGGCTGTGGGGGGGCGTGTGCAGGAAAAGGCCAAGCGAGCCGTCCTGCCCCGTCTGCAGTCAGAGCTGAGTACCGGGGAGTCGGCGAGTGTTGGGTCTGGGGTCCGTCCCAGCTGCCCTCCCGCTTGTGGGCCTCAGGCTGTTCCGTCTTCAGAAGGGCTCCCACCTCCCCCCGCGGCGCAGAGCTGCAAACCTGCTCGGCCTCCTCTAGGACTGGGGCTGCTAAGGCGCCCCACCCCACGCTCCTGGGAAGGTCTCTTTTCCCCTCTCTTATCGGTGCTGCCCGTTTGGGTGGGAACACGGTGAGGGGTTTGTCATCGCTCAGCAAATTCACCTGAACAGACATTACTGGGCCGGGAGCAGGGGTGCAGAGAGGAGCCCACAGGCCTCCCTGCCCGATGCCCTGGTCCTCCCGGGAGGCTGCCTGCGGCGAAGGGGGCTGCTGAGCAGGGTGACACCTGGATTGTGGGCGTTACGCTCTGCCCCTCAGATCCCCGCCCTGTAGAATGGGTCTAAGGACAGGTTCACCTTGTGGGGTTGGATGAAGGGAAATGGGAAGTAAGTCCTGGAATGTAGTCCGTGCTGTGTGAGCTGTCACAGCTGCTGTCACCATCACCATCAGTACTAGACTAGTGGTCAGTGGGCATGGGACGAGAGGGGAGACAGGGACCCAGCTGGCTGGACGCCGTGGCTGGGGTCCAGGCTTCTTGCGAGGGCGGCCTGGATGCCTGAGAGAGGAACGTGAGTCACTGGACAGACGGCAGGGGGTGTGCAGGACTCGGCGGCTGTCCAGTGCCCCGTGCCTCCATTCCAGGCTCGCCTGGACACTCCGCATCTGTCTGATGCCTTTTTATGTTGTGCCTGCGATGGGACATCTCACCAAATTCTTAGCCAGTTAAAGTCCGAGGGAACCTCAGCCTTCGTTTCATAGACAAGTGAATGTCAAGCCTCGTATTCACATTTCTGATAAGCACTCATCAAACCTACGGCTCTCACGGTGTGTCAGGTCAGTGCTCGCCAAGCCCTGCTGCTGTCCTTGCTGCGGTTCCCTGCCCCTGCCCCTACCCTCCCAGCCCCCTGCGACTCTGCTCAGCACACAGCCCCTCAGCTTCCTGTCGGCAGGATGAGGGTGGGGGGTCCCAGAGGGCGGGGGTCCCAGCGGTGTGAGCTCCAGCCTCGGTTTCCCTCTGCGCCGAAAGCGCCCGCCCGGCCCCAGCGCTAATGAGCACGGTGCTTTTGTTTTGGCCTGGCATCTAAATGTATGTACTGGCATATTCTTTCTTTTTTAATATCAAAAGTTACACGTGTATAGATCTCCTCACTAGGAATGGTAGGAGAGTGCGAAACGAGGAGGTAAACGCACCCCACACAGCAGCATGGCAGCACTTCAGAGAATTTCCAGAGGCTTTTCTCCTTTTGAGGGTGAGAGTTGGTTACAGAGGTGGCACGGCCCTTAAAAAACTTACAACGAGTTGTAGTACAACAGAAACGTTCACAAGCCTTGCGGTACCGCTCAGTGAGCTTTTCATGAGGCATAAGCGGCGCCTCGAGGGGCCCAGAGCAGGACAGCCCCGAGCC
The DNA here is from genome assembly GCA_033961575.1 of Aselliscus stoliczkanus. NCBI lineage: Eukaryota > Metazoa > Chordata > Mammalia > Chiroptera > Hipposideridae > Aselliscus > Aselliscus stoliczkanus. The sequence continues at coordinate 1,046,377 of CM066733.1, forward strand.
CGCACCTCCTGGCCTGCCTGCGTCCTGCCCCCTGGGGTTAGCGCCTTGGCTCCTCGCTGCAGAGCCTGTCTGCCTGTGCACACTGTGTGGGGACCTAGACTGTGTCCAGACCCGGGGACCCCCAGCCCTGCCCTCGACCATGCCCTCGCTCCCCGTTCCCAGACACGCTGCCAGAACCCGAACGATGCCTTCTGGCTGGCCGTTTGTGAACTTGACCCAAGTGTAAGCAGAGCGCACAGTCTTCTCTGACTTCGGCCTTTGGGTCGACGTGATTTGGGGAGCTCTGTCCCCGTGTCGTGGGTCTTGGTGCTAGTTCGTTTTCATTGCTGTGGAGGTTCCACTCGGGCACCTCCCCGTCTGGGGCCGTGATGACCCTTTTTGCCTCTGTTCTGTGGTGTGTGTTCCAGCCTGTGGTTTACACCTGTGGGATATCGGTGCCCGCCCAGCACGTTGGCTTCCCGGCACTGTTTCCCAGCCTGGTGGGGACACATCGGGCCCCAGAGCACAGTGTGGGGGCCTGTTTCACATGTCCCCCAACACGAGACTTACTAGACTTGGAAGCTTTTCTGTCTTTACAAAGTTGAGTGTCTGTTACAGTTGGTTTGCGTTCTGGCCATCGGCTGGGATCTCATCTGTGGAACGCCTTTTCAAGACCGCTCCCCAATGTATTACTGAGGTGTCTGTGTTTTTCTTACTGATTTATAGGAGTTCATAGATTCTGAATGAGATAGCATTCCCTCAGAATAGATAGAAGAATGGTTATCTTCTGTTGTTTGTGGCCTGTGTTTTTATTATTTTTAAGAGCACAAATTCTTTATTTTTATGTAGTAAAATTTATCAGTAGATTCTTGTGTAACGCATTTGCCTATAGGTTATCTTCTAAAATGTACACTCTTTCCCCAGCGGTGTCTGTAATGAACCTGGTGTTGATTTTGTGTGTGGTGTGAGGTAGGGCCCCAGTGCGTCACCCCCATGTAGGGGGCTCAGTGACACGGCGCTCTTTCCCGCTGTTCACGGAGCCTGCTGCGTCACATCCAGGGTTGATCCTAGGTCACTTTCTGAGTTTTCCGATTCGATCCATGGGTTCACTCCTCTCGTCCTGTACCAAGACCACACCGTCTCAATGATTACAGCTGAGTACCAAATTATAACTATCTGACAGAGTAAAACCCCTCCCTCAGCCATGTCTTTAATTAGAGCTTGTCTCAGTCCACATAAATTTAATGATTGGATTGTCAAGTTCCACAGAAAGAAAAAACTCCTCTGGGATTTTGATGGTGATTACATTGAATCTATAGATCAGCTTGCAGTGTTGACTTTCTAATAAACGTTCATTTTCTACTTACCGCCAGTGTGTAGAAACCCACCCCACACTTGTGCATGGGTTTTATGTTCAGAGCTCGAAGCTCTCATCCTTTACGGTGTTTGTACTTCCTGTGGGATTTTTAGGTACACAATCGTGACACCTGTGAATGACTAGCTTTGTTTCTTCCTTTCTGAATTGTATCATTTCTGTTTCTTTCTCTTGCCTCACTGCACTGGCCAAGTATTGAATAGAAGTGGTGGTAGCAGGAGATGTCTTGTTGATCTTGATCTCAAAGGAAAGATTTTGGTTTTACCATTAAGCGTGCTGTCTGCTGTAAGCCATGCACATTTGAAGATGTTTTCATCTGTATTTCTTTCCAAAAGAATTTTGCCAGTTTCACCATAACCTTATCAGCACTGGGTGTTATCTATCTTTAGCATTTTTGGGGGTGGGTGTGTGTGGGGGGTAGGGTTGTTGTTGCTAGATCATGGTTTATTTGATGAGCCTAAATGGTGTCTCACTGTATTTTTTTTTAAATTTGCATTTCCCTGATTATGCAAGGTTGAACATTGTTTCATATGTTTGTTAACTACCTGTATTTTCTTTGTGTCTGTTCTTCTACTCATTTGTTTATACATTATTGGTGTTTCCCACATCAATTTGAATAAGTTTGTTACATAATGAAGATAGCTATTATTTCTGTGTTACAATTGCCACAAATATTTCCCCTGTATGTTGTATCTTTTAATTTTTGTTATTTTTTTTTATGTTCCTTTTCCTTATTTTTATGTGGTCAAGTCTGCCTCTCGTTTCTTTTACAATTTATTCTATTCCTCTGGAACTTGGAAAGCCTGTCTCCCTCCTGAGGACTGATAAATATTGAATTCTGTTTTCATCTAGCTTTTCTTATGGCTTAATATTTCATATTTAACTGTTAACTGCCTCTGGAATTTGTGGGGCTCTGGGGTGTGAGGTGAGGAGTTAATCACTGCCCAGAGTTTACCAGGGGAAGAGGCCTCACCTGGGCACTGCCTCACCGGCAGCTTAGGGCGGTGGGAGGAGATTAAAGGCAGGAATGTGGTGCTATAATTACCATCAGGCCAGTCTCCTTTGCTGCCTCTGCCTGACTTTAAATCAAAAGCAGAGCTGTTAGCCCAGCTTAGCAATACCCTGGGTAATCTTGGGCAGGTCTCTTCATGTGTTTGGGCCTCAGTTTTCTCATCTGTGAAATGGGGTTGCTAATGACATCTGTGCTAAGTTCTGTCACCAGGCGTCAGTGCTTTGGGGACGTATGCCCTGCAAAAAGCAAGGGGTCAGGCAGACCCAGCACAAATCCTGGCTCATGTCTATGGCCCTGGGCAAGAGAGGTCATTTCTCTGAGACTCAGTTTCTCCATCTGAAACCCAGACGTAGTAATAATGTAGTCCGCCTCGTGAGGCTCTGGGGAAATGCATGTGGCATTTAGTGAGTCAGCCAACCAGGTGTGCTGCAGTGATGGCTTTACTGTTATGACCCTTGTTCCGGAGAAGGGGGAGCCTCCTCAGGGGAAGGGGTTTCCTGTGTCGCCTCTGGGGGGCCCAGACCAGCTGTGATGGGGAGAGGTAGAGAGGGGGGTGGGGAAGGGAGAGTGGGGGGCATGGGATGCTGTCTCCCAGCTGCCGATGGGCGTGGGGGCAAGCCTCCTCCCCTCCTGCCCCCAGACTGAGCTGTGGGGGGGAGGCATGCGGAGCCCTGGCTCCTGCTTTCTGATCCAGACTTTATAGTACATGCACACATAAGTACATACACATATACACGCATACATGTGCACACTCATACACAAACACATGCACACACATATGCACACCACATATACGCACAGACACACACTCAAATACACACACGTGCACAATTAAATACACACTGACACACTCAAATACACGTGCATACACATGCACACAAATACTCATACATACACATACACACTCAATACAAACACGTGCACACACGCACACACATCACATATGCACACATAAATACATTCACATATACACACCCATATACACATACTTAAATACACACACACACAGAACAGACTTGAGTCATGCACTCTCACACAAACCTTGCATACATCGACTTGGCTCAGGACCAGGCAGGGAAGCCCTGCACCCTGGAAGGCTGCACCCACTGCGAGCCTGGGGAGGGGAGGGCCTGCGGGCGGGCGAGCCAGGCCCATCCATGCCCCTGCTGCATGATGCCCTGAGCTGGAAGATCTTCCCATCAAGCATCCTCCTTGGGGTCAGCACAAGGACACCCCCCTCAGCCCCCAAGCCTCCAGCAGGTGCCTGGCAAATGCTGCCAGATGGAATGCAGGGGTCCTGAGTGGAGCACGCCGGATTGCTGAGGGCCTACTGTGTGCCAGGCAGTGGGCTGGGCCCCACAGTGAGGCCAGCTTGGGGCCTGGCAGAGTTCTTGGCCCCAGAGAGGGCAGCCCTGCTTGTCCCATCAGGCTGGTTGGGAAGTGACATTGGAACTGGGCTGTGAATGATGAGAAGGAGCCCACCTTGGGTAAATCTGGGAGGAAGGCTTCCAAGAGGGGGCACCAGCAGGTGCAAAGGTCCTGAGGTGGCCACATGCTAGGGGAGGGGAGGGATGAATTGGAAAGGTCTTGGAATAGTTGGAGGACAGGGCCTGGAGGAGAAGGGGCATAGGCTGAGGTGACAGGTAAGGCATGGGCACACCTGTAGGGCCCAGAGCAGCCAGCAGCTCCCCATTTCACAGAGGGGGTGCCTCGCTTCTGCCAAGCCAGGCACACTTAGTGGGAGAGGTCGCCCAGAGAGAGGGCAGTGCCTTCCTGCTTCCTGCGGCACCCCTCTATCCCTGGCCTCAGTAAGCAGGCTGGATGGAGACTCTGATTGGTGGGTGGGGCTGCGGCGGAAGCAGCTGTGGGGTGCAGCTTCAGCAGGAGCCCCTCCCCCCCCAAACAATCATTGCACAAAATATGCAAATGGTATAATTACTGTTATTTGTTTTGCTGATATAAGTGTTTGAAATGCAAATGTCAAGTTTGGGCACTCTCATTTTCCACCCCTCTTACCCTGTGTGTGGGTGGAGGAGTGCTCCCATCCTGGAAAGAGGAGGAGGATTTGGGGCGCCCCCCCTCCGGACGCCGGGGCGCCAGCCCGGGTTTGCTCCCCCACAGCTGCTGCCTCCACTGTGTGAGGGGCACAGACAGAGCCTCGCCCAGCTGCACATAGTGCCCCAGAAGGGAGGCCCGACCATCCCCTCACTCCACCGTGTGATCTGGGAACAGTCACTTGGCCTCTCAGAGCCTCCGTTTACCTCTGTGTGTCATGGGATCAGCCAGCCTCTGAGGCTGTCACCCTCAGCGCTGTCTGGTCCCACAACAATTCAATTAATGGATTAGGGCCTCGGTTTCTCTCCTGTGGGATTCCTGCACAGGTGCGTTCTCACCTGTAAAATGGAGAATTAGAGCCCCCGAATGGTCTTTGGAGACCCAGGTGAACCCCAAATATCATTGTGCGTGTGCATTTTCCAAGGTGCATCATCACCTTTGACCCCCTCAGCTCAGGTGGTCTCTGAGGCTCTCAGGGCTCTCTGGCCTGTGGGTTTGGGCAAGCCTGGGCTGTGACCTGGTGAGAGCCAGCTCACCATCGTCCCTTTTCAACAGGGGAGAAACTGAGGTGCAGCATTCCAGGGCTTGTGGAGGTTGCCCAGCGAGCGTGTTGCTCAGATGCCAGCTCCGTCGCCACCTGGCTCCGCTCCTGCCCCCCACCTCCACCCCTCGGGCAGGTGGCTGGCCCCCCTTCTAGCAGCCTCCCAGGCCCACACCAAGCTGCTCCCACCTGCACACGCTGCCCTGAGCCAAACCCCTTGATTCCAGAGCAGCGGCTTCACCGACTCTACCTGTGAGGCCCTGCAAATCCACTGTGGGCAAATCCGCTGTGCAGACCTGTGGGTCTCCAGCACCAATGCCACCCTCAAATGGTGTGATCACCTGGATTCCTATAGGAGCGCAGCCCCTCAGGCCCGACGCACAATCCAGAGAGCTGGTGGCTCCCACCGGGGCCGCCCCTGAGTGATGCTTTGGGTCTGCTGGCTGGGGAAAGGAAGGGTGGGAGTGGGCCCCAGTGCTGTCACTGGCCTGGTAGTCCCTTTGTGGCCAGCCCCTTGGGCCATGCACTGGCCGCTTCAGGGCAGGGCCCGGGGTCTGGGCTGAAGCTCAGTCGAGCTAGAGAGGGCATGTAGGGTGCCCGTGCCCACATGTGCCAGAGCAGGCCTGTGGAGAGCCGTGAGTGTGTGTGCACGTGTGTGCACGTGCGTGGGTCTGCAAGTGATGCTGATGGAGAGTGAAAAACCCTGGGCAGATGTCCAGCATGTGGGGTGAGGACACCGAACTCACTGCAGACAGGAAGGGACCACTGAGCTCCCTGTGGAACACCCGGCTTCTGCTTGGTGGCACAGGGCGTCTCATTCGTTCCGCCTTTGGACAGCTTGGCTAGAGAGCCTGAGAGGACAGGGGCTGTCAGGGTGACCAGGGCCCAGGACAGGAGAGCAGGCATTGCCGGGCAGGCAGCAGCGAGCGGGCTCTCCAGCGGCCGCACATGTGGTCAGCGGCCTGGACATAGGAGGGGCGATGGCACCTGGCCCTGGGCTGCAGCTCAGCCTGGAGGCCTCTGCCCTGGCCAGGCTGGTGGGGAGCTCGGAGCTCCTCACGTTCCCTCAATTTTTATTCCAATTACCTTTTCCAAGACAGGTTCAGCCTCATTAGCATATTCAAATACAGACCATCATTATTTCAATTAGCTGTTAAGTAATTAGCTTTAATTGATGAGCATTCCCCCCTTCCCCACATATTTTTTTTTTGGTTATTTACATCCGCTTCTAACCAACAATTTTAGGTAATTATATGCCACTCACTCATGTATTTGTGGGCCTGTGAGCACACACACACACTCTCTCTCTCTCTCTCTCTCTCTCTCTCTCTCTCTCTCTCTCTCTCTCTCTCTCTCACACACACACACACACACACACACTCACTCTCTCTCTCTCTCACACACACACACTCTCTCTCTCTCACACACACACACTCACTCTCTCTCTCTCTCACACACACACACACACACACTCTCTCACACTCACACACTTACACACTCACACACTCTTACTCCCTAGACAGGTTCCTTCTCGCCTTTCAGTTTCTGCTCCCAGCCCAGGAGCCTGGGGGAGGCTGCTGTGAGGGGGGCGAGGAGGTGTGGGGTACAGGGAGCCCCCCACCCTGCCCCTCCCCAGACACTCCTGAGGGTCTCTGCTGCCTACAGGGGCTCAAGGTGAACAAGAGCCCCCCCAACCTTTTTCCCAGAATGCCCCTTGTTCCCAAATGCCGCCACCTCTGGGTGCTCCCTCTTCCCTCCCCCTGGGCATGCCACCTTGGGTTGGTGAATTCCATGCCTCAGTGGCAGTATGCTCCAGGCTTTGTCTAAACATGGCTCCGTATTACGTCTCAGCTCTGTGCCCCTGGAAGAGGTCGCCCCTCTCAGCCTCAGTTTCCCTGTCTGCACAATGGGGGTCAAGCGAATGAAAAGGGAGTGCGAAATGAGGTGATGCATGGAAAGCTCTGAGCACCAGAAGGACACTCAGTGTCTGTTGGGGTTGAGCCAGCGCGTGAATGAGTGAATGAACGGATGAATGAAGGATCGATCGGACCTTGTGGGTAGATGGCGACTGGGCTTAGAAGGGCACAGGCGCACGGCATTGGCTGGTCTGGATCGTGGTGCCTTGGGGTGGAGGAGGGTGCCCCAGAGAGCCCTGTCGGACCCGCCCGCCGGGAGTCTTGGCCTCAGGTGTTCGTCCACCCCCTCGCGTAGGTCAGGGGGCTCAGAGGGACGTGGGTGCACTGTGCCTCGAGCGTCCCCACTGACCAGCCCGCCGGCCCCAGGGCTTCTGGGCTTCCCCCTAGCAGCTGGGCCGCAGCCAGTCTGCACCCTGCAGTCTGTGTCGGCTGCCTCTGTGTCACCTCCGCCCCTGCTCTTTGCCCTCTCCGTGCCTCCTTGAGTATGGGGACGTCGGCTTCCACGTTTTGTTGCTGGAGGTCTAACTTCCATGCAGTCCGTGTGCACAGGACCCCGTCAGGCAGACCTCCCCAAGCTGAGACGGCTGCAGGCCGCGCTGCCCCTCCCCTGCTCACCTCCGTCTTCCCCTCTGTGTCTCGCTGCAGGGGACGCTGCCTTGGTGACCATTTGCCTCACGCCTTCGCCTGGACCCTTGCTCCTCCCCTGTGTCCGGAAATAAGAAGTCACCCGTGACCCCTGAGGGGAGGAAGCCGCCAGCCTGTTCTCCTGGGAGCTGCAGGGTCATCGGCGGGCCCTGACCCAAAGGTAAGGGACGCCCGTGCTCATCGGACACGCGGCAAGGGGGGCGGGAGTGCTGGGGTCATGGGGCAGGCCTGGAAGGCGTGGGGTCACAGCCCGCTGTCCTGAGGAGCAGGTCCCTCAGGGACCAACGCTGGTTCAGCGGTGCGGCCCGTCCACCAGAGAGAGCCGGCCACCTCAGGGTACGGCCGGAGGGGTTGGGGCCCTGGGATGGTGTGAGCCGGCGGGCGCCTGTGCAGTGTCCTCCTGAGCTGGGTGCTCTGTGGGGTGACAGAGGTTTCACTCCCAATCACGTTGTGGGAATGTGTGTGAGTGTAAAACCACCATGCGTAAAGCACGCCACGTGTTAGCATTGACTCGCCTGGATCCAAACACAGGTTTTTCCCTGAAAAACTCTACAATGCTGCCTTGACTTCCTAAGGGGGCCGTGGGGGTGGAGGCAGCCATCCTGAGGAGCGCCGGCTGCGCTGCCTGCGGGAGCCCCCTGCCTCCGGACGAGTTACTGCCTGTTGGCTCCCTCAGGCCGCCGCCTGCTCTCTTCGGTCACCGGTCCTCCGATGGCTCAGGGCCTGAGGCGCCTCGCATGCTTCCAGGTCACCGGCTCAGCAGTGTGTACAGCTGGCTGGGGCAGGAGCCGCTCCGCGCGGTTCCTTGTGTGACGGAGCTGGGTTGTAATGCCTCCCTCGGACAGCAGGAGGTGCTGCTGGTAAATGGCCGTGCCGAGAAGAGTGGCTTTTGGGCTTGGGGTTCACGGTAGGTTGCTTACTTGCTACCAGCTGGCGTTAAAGGATTCTATATAGATTGAGTTTATTTCAAGTGACCGTGACACTTAATCTCTGCCAATTCTAGCGGACTGGGAATTTGTGGGGAACAGGCCCCTTCCAGGACCTACGAAGGCATGCCTGCTGGTGGTCAAGTGGCTCCTCAGATGCGTCGGTGTCTTTAGAGTGATGCTTGTAGGAGGTGGCTCTGGAAGGGGGGCCTGACAGGGAGAGGAGGCGCTGTGGGAAGACAAGGCAGCGGGCCCTGGGCTTGAGGGAGGCGCCTGTGCGGACCAGAGGCAGCAGGGAAGCTGGGCCCGGCGGGCAGGCCGGGGGGGGGGGGCGGGGGGGGTGCTTGAGAGCTGAGCAGGGCCAGGCCGGCACTTGAAGCCACCCGGTCCCTGCTCCTGCACGTGCCCTTCAGGCGTCCGTGAAGGCCTGCTGTTTGCCGGGTCCTGACGTGGGGAGCTGGAGACCCTGTCCCTTGAGGTGCTCTGAGTCTAGAGAGGGCTGTAAGGACGCACGGTTCGTTCCATGGCACGGCTGTCTGTTCAGCTGACATCATCAAGAAAGTATGGGGGGAGGGGGCTGGGTTCCATGTGATGGTGACAAGCATCTGCCCCTTTTGGGGCCTTAGTTTCCCTATCTGAAACATGAGGGTGTCCCCAAGAACCATCTTCATGGATTTATTTACAAGTTATTTAGTAGACAGGGCAGTCTGGGTGGGTGTCAGCTCTGACCATGCCCGTGGCCTGAGACCACCCGCATCACGGGCGTGCAGACTGACACCCACACAGCATGGGGTGTGATGTCAGTGGCGCACAGGATACCCTAGAGGCCCAGGGCTGTGGCAGAGCCTGGACAGTTAGGGCCAGGCTGGGTGGACTCGGTGGTGCTGACCTCAGGCCATTGGCACGGCCACGAGAGTGTGGGACAGGCAGGCAGGCAGAGCTGGGCTTTGGCTTTAATTCCTGGTGACAGCCCATGCTTTCCCTGCCCGCCACCATGCCTGTGCCTAGAACACCCTGTCCCCAAAACCGGCCTATCTGTGCAGTGACCTTGGTGTGGGACAGACCCCCCTGCTGATTTTTGGCTGTGGAACTCTGGGCAAGTCATTTTCTGTCTGTGAAATGGAGGTAATGACCTCTCCCTTAAGGCTGGCATTCAGGGGTGTGTGTGAATTTCCTGGCGCATAGGAGGTGCTCAGTAAACACGCAGTGGGTGCCACCCGTCTCGGGTCCATCACGTTAGAGAAACGTTAGTCCTTCCCTCCTTCCCGAGGCCCCTTCTGCCCCAGCCCACGTCAAGCTCAGGCTCAGCTGTGCTAGCGGAGGGCCCCGTGGGCTGCCGGGCCCCCTCGGCCTCCGTCCCCGGGCCTCCCCTGTCACTCACCCCAGGCTGCGTGCTCGCCCCGTCAGCTTCCTGAGCCTGGCAGGTGGCACACACCCCGAATGGAAGTTTATTGAACGGATGGGGTGTTTCTCAGCCTGGCCTACCTAGGAAGGCAGGTGGCAAAGCAGATGGCCGACGCTCCTGAGGGCCTCGTGGCGGAGCGCGCGTGTCCCCCTGGGTCTCCTTCAGGAACTGGCAGGTTGAGCGCGGTTTCCAAGACCCCTTCCAGACAGAACTGAACTTTCCCAGTTCTGCTCTGCCTCCCCCTCCTCCACTTCCGGGTCCTAGGGCTCGTGCCCCCAGAAGTTGCTTCTATTGAAGCAATGGCTACGAGTCCAGAGGAAACGTCTGTGAGTTCTGCTGACCCAGGTGACTGGCTGGATGTGGCCTTTGGCCGGCGCTGTGCTCAGCCCCGGGGCGCCTCCCTGGGCCTGTGGGGAGCGAGGGGTCCAGGAGTGGGCAGAGCCAGAGTCCGGGCCCCTCTGGAAGAGCCCTCTCCTCCCTGGACCTCAGTGTGCTTCTCTGAGAAATGGGGTGATGCTTTCCCCAGCAGTGCTGCTGTGACACACTGGTGACTTGCCCACGGCCACCCAGCACACCGTCACGCCTCCCTCTCCTCTCCCAGCATGCCCGGCTCCCCGCACCCACCTCTCCAAGGAGCGTTTTTTATCTGCCTGATGCTGACAGGCAGCAGTGGCTGGAGTTAGAGCTTCTGTCCAGAGATCAGCTGGCGGCTGTGGAGCAAACAGCCCGAGCTAATTAGGAAAAGGTCACACCAGCTCCCGGAGGCCCGCTTTTGAAGTCGGGTCTCACACTGGCGGCTGGAAGGAGCTGGGACTTTGAGTTAGTGACTTGGGTAGTTAGCTCCAAGCCCCATGCACAGCTCGCTCCTGATCGCCCCGCCCACGACGCCGGGGCTCGCCGGGTTCCCGGTGCCAGGGCCCAGCACCCACCCCCTGTTCCAAGCTGGACAGACAGACGACGGGGACTCAGCCCTACCCTGCCCGCCTCCTTTCCTGGGCCCAGGGGCCGCGAGCGGGGACATTCCAGCTGGGCAGCAGCCGCCCACGTGCCCCGACAGTCCCTGTCACCATTCTCACCATTTTGCTCTAAGTAAATTCACTTTTAAAAAACTTAAATACGTTTATTTAAAAGAGAAGTTTTATAGCACTACTACAAATGGAAAACAACCCTCCTTTGCCATAAATAGAATTCATAATCATAAAAATAAATTTGGTGGAAACAAAACAATGTTATTAAATTCTAGTTGGATGCCATAGCCCAGGGGAGGCTTGGAGCCCAAGGCTTGCTGTCGCTTTATTAAAAAGGGAGAAAGCAAGTGTACAGGGGTGTTCACGACTTACCAGCCCCAACCTGAGACTTTCTTTTTGATGGAATCAGGGGCACCGAAAATAATTAAATTGAGAGTAACTTTCGAATGAAATTATTCAGCAGTATTTTATGCTGTGTCACCTAGGGATTGAAATTGGCCACACAAGACAGAAATCTGAGCACTGTGTGGTTGAACCCCACCTGGGGATTCATTTTTCTCACGTAAAGGGGAGGGTGCACAGCCTAAGGACGTTGGCCACGTTCCACTTAACCTTCCTCCTGCGTCATTCTTACCGCGTCCTCATGGCCTCCGAATGGCTGCGCACCTCCAGCCGTTGTATCTCCATCTCGGCAGGAAAAGGGAAAGCACTGGGCGGGCAAGTCCTCACAGCGGACACCTGAGCCTGCTCTCCTGCCCGTTACGGCCCTCGGCTGCCTCAGGGTTGGTGCTCATTGGATAGTCCGCCTGTTTGCGACGCCGTTACTTGGGGCCTGCTCTTTTCCAGGTGGCAGACGTCTGCCCTTGTGGTGTTCCTGAGGTCACATGCCGGCACTTGTGAGGCGATCCGGGGCCCTGTCCCAGTGCATCCTCCAGGGGCCTGGAGCCTGCGCCCCCGTGCCTGCCTCCTGCTGCCCACAGTGGGAGGCGCCTGCCTCCGCCCGCGTTCCCGTGCCTGCCGACCCAGGCGCGCAGGTTCAGGTGGCCAGTCCACCTGCACAGGGGGATCGGCTCTCCCCTCCCTGCAGCCATATCAGGCCCTGGGCCTGTGCTCCTCAGAGCCGCTCCTTGGCGTGTTCGTCTCCACCTGGTGGGGGTCCCGGTGCAGGAGCAGGGTTCCGACTCCTGGATCTCAGTTTGTCTTTTCATTTCCATGTAGAATGTCCGCCCCCAGGTTCCTGGACATAATTAGCAGGCGGGGGCAGGGCCTCCGAGAGCCCCACCTCTGGCCCCCTTCTCCTCGGGGCGGGTCCTGGGTTGTGCCGCCTGCCCCACCGCACCCACCCTGGCCGCTGCTTTGCTTTCCTTTCAGCCCGAGCTCCCTCTCCCCTCCTCCCTCACAGACTTTCCTCCTGCCCTGACCTCTGGCCGCTGACCCTCGCCTTGGCGCCAGTGCAGGGGCCCCACTACAGGCCCCAGCCTGAAGTACGGGTTCCATTGCTAACTAGCTGTGCTACCAGGGTCGAGTCACTGAACCTCTCTGTGTTCCTCGTTGGTGTACTGGTGGTGATGGCAGCCGCTTGTGTGATTGGGTGACAGGCACTGAGGGGGCGCGGCACCTGTGTCTCCGCTCCCCCGCCTCACAGATGTCCACATCCTGCCCATGTGCATGACCTCTGCGCGTTTCCACAGGACCCCGAGGGGCCTCTGAGCGTGTCTTTGTCCCCCCTCCCCGTCCCCTCCACTTGCTCAGCCTTGGTGACTCACAGCCAAGGCTGCAGCCTGGCTCCCCACCCCACCGGCAAACTGACTCCAGCAGCCAAAGGCCGGCGCCCTGGCCAGGTTGGTGACAGTGGCAGTGATGGGAGAGGAGGGGGAGGGGGAAGAGATACGGTAGTTTAGATAAGATAGAAATTTAAACTTCTGTTGGCGTCCCAGTGGAGGAAGAGAGTAGGGGCTGGTGACCAGGCAATGCCTCCTGGCCACACGTTCTTCCTGGGCCCCCAGATCTTGTGGGAAGAGGGGGAGCAGGGGCGCCCTCAGCCGGCTCGGCTGTGAATGGGAAACGGGGTTGGGGCACCCCCAGGCCTCACTGGAGGAAGCCGCCTTCGCCCCTGCTGAAAGTCATGAAACCAGAGGACATCTTCAGCACGTTTGGAAAGAAGAGTGATTGTATCATGGCCAAACCAGGCACTGCTGGGAGCAGAAAGAGGCGGTTTGTCAATCACACCGACCCACGGGGCACCCCACGATGGGTGGCCCCTGCCTAGCGGTCCTCCTGTCTGTTTTCTGGTTGGGGACACTGAGACCGCAGGGCACATTAACGTTAATGCCGCAGCTGCCCCGACAGCGGGGTCCTGTCCTCATCCTCCCGCAAGCACGTCAGCCTCTCTGAGCCTGGGTGTCCCTGAGGCTGGGAGGGTGGGTCACCCCAGCTTGGCCCCACGTGCATCCAGGGCCAGCCTGAGCTGTCCAGGGTGCTGGCCGCCTGCACCGTGTCGGGCTGCTTAGCGCTGCCCCTCCTTGCCCTCCGCACCCCAGGGGCACCCTGCCCACCAGCAAGGCCAGGCCTGCGTCAGGCAGACCCTCCTCCCTCCTGCAGGTGCCCCCTGTACAGAATGGCTCCCTTCCTCCAGCCCCGGCAGCCCCTGCCCTCCCTGCACATGCCTGTCGCCGCCACCCTCCCCACCCACCCCTCACTGGTGATTCCGAAGGCTTTGCAGCCCCGGCTGTGCGTGCCACGGGTGGGCCCATCGGGCACGGCCTGAGCTGCCTCTGGAACGCATCTGCCCACTGGGGACCACGACGACGAGGGTTCCCATGGCGTGGATCACGCCTCCTGTCTTGCAACAACCTCTTCTCTGCTCTCGGCGTCAGAGTCCCTCCACCTCTGGGCTCGTCTTCTCAGGGGTCCCTGAGGTGTGGGTCCTCTGGAAGTCCCTCCCTCACTGTGCCCCGTCGGCTCTGGCGTTAGCCACATCACACAGGTGCTGCCCGGCCTCTCTAGCTCCTGCTTAGTTCTCTCTGCCCAGCGCAGGCCTTGGGGCCTCTCCCTTGTCCGGTCACAGCACCCCACCTGGCTCGACTGCACCGACTTGTCGCAGCCCCCGAGTCTCGCATGCCAAACCCCCTTGTCCCCCACCCCCGACCTCAGTCAGGGGCAGAGCCAGCCCAGCAGTCCCATCAACGTTGACTCCTTGCTCCCCGCCGTCGTCCCATCCAGCAAACCAGCAGGTTACATTGATCTGCCCTCCTTTCTCCCTCTTAAATCTTCCATTGGAGTGTAACAGACAGAAGTGTGTGCATCCTAAGTTCCTAAGTATCTTTAGCTCAATAAACTTCTACCAACTGGACACACCCATGTCCCCAGCCTGGGAGACCACCTCCCGCTCCGGGGCTGGGTCCCCGCGGACCCCTTCCTCTGTGCCGAGGTCCCAGCCTCGCCACTCAGACACGCCCCTTGCTCTCGCCTGTTTCTTGGCCTATAAGCCAGGACACGATTACGTATTCCATGGCGCTGCGACCCACTTGCTGCGTTTCATAGCGTTAGATACATGTGTCACCACTTGTAGGATCAAACATTTGACAGCAGTTAGCTGGCATTGCGATGACTGGTTCTCTCAGCCCTTGGGCAGCTGCTGGCTTCCAAGAAGGAGGCAGCGACACAGGCTGGGTGACGTGCCCAAGGCCCCATCTGGCAAGTGGCCGCCTCTCTGCAGACAAGCTCTCAGCCCCTCTGGGCCAGTGCCGCGCTGGGTGGGAACCAGCTGCGGCGTGATCGCCAGCCTGCTCCTGCCCTCCCCACGGGGCCCCGGGCGCAGGGGGAGCCCCCTGGGGAGGCTCGGGGAGCCGGGCCCCCGCCCTGTCCCGTTGGGCTGCAGCTTTGCTGTGGGCCCCGTGGGGAGCTCCTTCCCTTCCGGGGGCCTGCAGGGCAGAGGCCAGAGGTGGAAGTTCTGTTGAGGTGATTCTTCAGGCTCCTTGCCGTATGGTCACCCCTGCTTGTCCCTGCTGCGCCCTGGCAAGGTGCCTGGCACATACTAGCTGCTTTAAAGTCTTTGTCGTCAGGATGATGAAAGGCTGCGGTGTCAGAGCCATCAGCGAGTGAGAGGAGGACTCTGCCCTCCTGGGAACCGTTTGCAGGAGCCAAGTTATGCACACTCCCAGCTTGCCATGCTCAGTCGTCAAACATCTAACGCTGCCTCAGTGCACAGGCGAAGCCAGGAGAGGCTCAGGTCAAAGGGGACCCCGAGGGAGGGGTGCCCCCAGACACTGGCCGTCCCCAGGAATTGGGAAGCCCGGGACACAGGGAAGCCGCCTTGGAAAGGAGGCGAGCAGGCTCAGGTGCAATCCCGCCTCCACCGTGGGCCCAGCGACCTGAGACCGTGCCCCCCGGCCCTCAGTGTCCCCATTTGTGCAGTGGGAGCCTCCACACCCCACGGGCAAAGGCCCTCAGCCCACAGCCTCAGCATCAAGTTCTGGGGCTGGTACCTCTGTTGTCCTTCACTCAACAGCGGTGACAGGGTCAGCCTTTTGTCCCCAGCCCTGGGATCAGCCGAGCTGGCCAGGGGCCCAAGCAGCTGGGCCTGGTTCTCGGGGCCAGAGACAATAGCTCGGAGCAGGACGGGGCCGCCGCTAGGGCAGCGGCCCTGCCGAGACCCAGCGAGCCAGGCAAGCGCTGGGCCCTGGAAGTCCGACTTGTAAAGCTCCTGAGTGATTCTGACGGGTGTCCTGGCCTAGGAACCACTGCTTTCGCCCACCTGCCGCCAGGGAGAGTGCCCTTGCGGACACCCTGCTGCTCCTTGCACACCTCCAGAGATGGAGAGCTCAGCCTTACACAGCTGCCCATTCCTTTTCAAAACATTTTAAAATTTATTATAAAATATTTAAGGTGTCTCAAATATTTAAGAAACCTGTAATAAATATTTCACTAATTATAAAATATTCAATACAGCCAAAGGTATGAGAATAATACCATGAATATCTGATATTGTCCCTTTTAGCTTAAAACTAGCCCCATGCGCTCCCCGTGACAGGCAGGCCCCGGAAGAGACGAGAAAGCCTTCGTTCAGGGCCCCCACACCTCCCACCAAAGCCTCCCGTGTGCCCCTCTCAGATCCTCCCCTCTTTCTTTCTAAGCTGGCCGTTGTGTTAAGTGCACGTAGCATAGGGCTCACCATCTCACCCATTTTGCGTGTGCTGTTCAGTGGCCTGAAGCACCCCCATCCGTGTCCAGAACTTCTCCATCTTGTCCGCCAGGTGAGCCCTTCGCTAGTTTGGGATGGTTATTGTGGAGCCTGTGTCACCCCCTTGCTCTCTGTGGGCACCGTGTAGAATCCACGGTTTGCATGCCTCAAGCTTCAGGTCGTGGCAGACACGCAGGCACGTGGAGGCTGGCGCTGGGCACCATGTTGGTGAGCGCTCACGCTCTTTCACTATCGGTGTCCCCTGGGCTCGTGCCCCGTGGTGCTGTGGCCGTCCTCTCGGGGCGCTTCTCAGGCCCGGCGTGCACGTGCTGGGACACCTCACAGCTTCTCCCGGGGCACGCGTGGGTTCTCCGGGAGGGTGGACACGGTCACACGTGTGTCCACCCAGGTCCGGGGGCGCCTGCTGTGTTATGGTCTGCAGGGACGGGGGGTACCCTAGGCCCTTCCCACCACACACGCCTTCTCTTCCGCCTTTCCTCAGACAGCCTGGCTTAGCGTCCACTCTCCCTCGGCGACCCTCACCCGCCGTCCAGCACGCCACGGAGACCGTGGGGCCAAACTCCTGGGTCAGGCCAGTTATCAACGCCTCTGTGCTCGTCTGTAAAGCGGATAATAACAGTACCAATGGCACATGATTATAAGTAAATAACATGTTAATAAATGTCAAGCTCTTAGAACAGTGCCGGCGCATAGTAGGTGCTACAGGAGTGTGAGGTTTTATTATCTCCCTTGAGGTCTGGACCTAAGCCGTCTGGACACGCGTTGAGCGGTGCTGGACAGAGCCAGCTCACCTCTAGTCCACCTGCTGCATCTCTGTTAGGGTAGCCCACAGTACCTTCCCAGGGCCGCGTTTACCTGTTGGAACCCGACCTTGCCTCTTTCTTGGGTGACATGGAGCCATGCTTCTCTGCTGCCCCTTTCCTGGCCTGGTTTTTGCCCCGTGTAATTCACGGCGTGTCTGTGACCCGTCATTCCTGCGAGAGGGAGCACTCGGATCCTAGTGCTTCAGCCTCTCAGAGTCTCAGTGGAAGTCAGGTGGGGACACAGCCCGCAGATGCCCCAACCATGCCTGTGGGTGCCCGGGCTCTGTGGGCGATGTGCCCAGCACCACTGCGCCGCCGGGCACGCCTCACCTGAGCACATGTGGCGAAGGCCCCAGCCCTTGCTGGAGGCCCAGTCTCCACGAGTGTTAAGGATTCTCCTCTGGGAGCCTGCTGGGGTTGGGGGACAGGTGCCGCAGGGCCCAGGCACTGGGGGAAGGGTGTGAGGACAGGAGAAGGGCAGGCGGTGGCAGCATGGCGACGGCCCCTGTGGGCTGTAGGCTGGGTGCGGTCTCAGACGGCAGACAGACAGATGGACCCTGACCTAGAGAGGCGGCAGGTGGTGGGGCAGTGGTGTCAGCCACACGCAGGATGCCTCCTGGTTAACCGACTCAGTGGGCGAGGAAAGATGGGTCACTTGAGCAGTGCATCCTCAAACCCACTTGGGCAGCTTCCAGCGCTGTCACTTCCACCGAAAATTGAACGTCCTCCAGCTGCTCTGCCGTCCGACGCCTGCCTGCTGGGAAGTGATAACCAGACACTCGTGTGTGCGACGTGCGTGTGCAGTGTGGAGTGGGGGGCGAGGGTAGGCCCATGGCTGAGGGTCAGTGTCTGGAGGCCTCCCACACCCGGTGATACATACACAGTCACACAGTCACACACAGTCACACAGACACAGGCACACATCACACACAATTATCCACAGCCTCACAGATCCAGCCTCACACACAGTCACACACACACAGGCACACATCACACACAATTATCCACGGCCTCACAGATACAGCCTCACACACAGTCACACACACACAGGCACACATCACACACAATTATCCACGGCCTCACAGATACAGCCTCACACACAGTCACACATCACACACAATTATCCACGGCCTCACAGATACAGCCTCACACACAGTTACACGTACACTTCCTCCTAGGTCTCAGGTGGCAAAATGCTGGCCCCCACTGGCAGCTGTCTTGCCATGGCCCTGGGACAGGACCCAAGGGCACTGGTGGCCTTTGGGCAGTGTCCCTATATCAAGCAGAGGGCACACAGCTCCGGCCGGGTGGCTTCCCTTCCAGTCTCACTGCCCTCGGGAGGCCAGGGAGAGGCTGTGCTTAGGACAGTGGCATGGGGTCCATGTGGAAGCCCCCTTTCTCAGACCAGCTCCAGGCCTCTCCCATAGGCAGGCCGCCCGGGCTCTCCAGGAACCCTGATCTCTGCAGTTTGGGGTCGGGGGGCTGCTACAGAGGGATCCAAGGGGTGTTCTAGCCCAGGAGGGTCCCCCGGGCCCTCTTCTCGCACTGTCCTGAACACAGACCAGGAGATGCTCTGTGGAAGGGATGATGTTAAGGGGACGGTGTGTCCCACCCGCGAGGGACAGTCCACGGTGCAGGCTCAGGTGGAGCGCGAGCCCAGGCACACCTGAGAGCAGTGACAGGCCCTGGGGCCCGCCGCCATGTCCGTCCTCAGGCGCCTTCCTCCCCAGGGGACAGTTCCTGCTCGTTCTTACAGCACAGCGAGCGTTCCTCTGTGGGTGGCACATTTGTTGAGCCAGGAACCGTCGGTTCTTTCCGCGAGTCATTCACTTAGTCACTGGCGTCGTTTTACGGACAGGAGACCCAGGGAGCAGAGCAGCCAGCGACCGAAAGGCCGCCCCGTGGTCCGTGTTCTCTTCCAGCCGGTCTGACCCATGAGGACAGCGGCCTGGCCTCTTCTCGTTGGGTAGACGGTAAATCCTGACTGACCGAATGAATGGACGGACGGCGGGAGGCAGGGGGCTGCAGCCACAGGCGCCATGGCCCAGACGGAGGCTCTGAGTCCCAGGGCTGCGGCCAAGGCCCCCGGCGCGGTGGAGGCCAGGCCTCCGCGCCTCTCCTTAGTCTCGGGCTTTGCAAGGGCCCGATGGCCGGGCAGAGCCTCCCTTTGCTCTCCCACGTTTCTGTGCAAGGGGCGGGGCCAACGGCCTGCAGACGGTCCGCAGCGGCCGGGGCCCCCTCAGGACGGCCCTGCTGCCCCAGGCTGGCTCCCGGGCCTGACGGGGGCTACAGGTCACGCCCCCATTCTGCTCGCCCACCGTCCCTTCCCCGATTCCGTCTGGCTGGGGGCTCGGCCGCGTCTGCTGGAGCGTATTTCCCGCTCCTGGGGCTTCTCCCAGCCCGTGTGCAGGGGGCTGAGAGCCCAGGGTCCTGGCCGAGCCCCCCACCTGGCGTCAGGAGGCAGCCCCACCTTTGGCACACTCCCTGTTTGGGCCCAGGCCCCAGGGGCCTCATGCTGGGGACAGGCCCAGCGCGCAGGGGCGAGACGCAGCGACCCCTCCCGGCTGGCTCCGTGCTGCCTGCCCAGCCGCCACACTGGCCCCTGCCTGTCCCCTCCCAAAGTGTCTCAGTGACTAAGACCAGCCTCTTCCAGATCAATCCCATTTTGGCCTTTCAGCTATAATTAATGTTTGCTGTGTTATTAGATTGATTTTTTATAGACTCTGAGAGATGAGGAGGATTTACAGAGCTGGCCCCAGTAAGCAGAGGGGCAGCTGTGGGTGGCACCCGACCCTTCTCAGCACGGGCGCAGCACATGTCGCCCCAGGAAAGACGCCACCCCAACTCGCAGGCTCCCCGGGCCGGTCGCCCCTCTGCCCCTCCCCTCTCCCCCTGCCCCCCGGATCCTTACAACTGCAGGGCCCCACCCAGCCCTGGAGCACAGGTGCTGTGGTTTCTTCTGCACAGCCCTGGAGGAGCCCACGGGGAGGATGGCCTGGCTCCCCGAGCAGACGCTGTCGCTTTTCTTAGTGGCTGCTGCTTCCAAGACAGGAAGTGGGCGGCCAGGCTGACAGGGCTGTGTCCAGGGGCACACAGCTTCCCTTCGCCCGTGCTGCCGGCCAAGTGGCCCGGGGAAGCCCAGATCCAAGAGGTGCAGGGACAGACCCGTGTCTTGGTGGAGGAGAGTGAGGGTCCCATCACACATGAGCAGTGGATAGTGAAGGTGCAGCCATCTGTAGGGGATTTCGCCTGCTGTAGCAGCTGCTGCCCGAAGCCTTCGTCACCTTCTGCTCAGGATGGGCGTCCTGAGAGGGTCTGTCCTTCATTCAGTTTGTTCCCTCTGTGTCCGCCATGCCCGCTGTGAGGTCCGTCTGTCCACACATGCATGGCTCGGGACCTAGAGGGGAAGGCTTGCAGGGCAGTCCCAGGGGTGCCGTCACTATCCCGACCTGGCCGAGAGAGCTGGGGTCCCCCTCCAAGGCCCTGGGCAGCCCCACCCTGGGGCCAGCCTTCCCGCATCGCCCTGTCCCCCTGAGGCCGGGACTCGCCACGTGAGGTGCCCTCTGAGCTGTTGCAAGTTTCCCCGGCGGAGGTGTGTACTCTGAGTGGACCCTAATCGTGGAAATCAGGAACACACAGGAGATGACGCTGCACGTTCCACCTGATAAACGGCCGCGCCCTTACCAGGTGGCTCATGGCATTTGCCTGCGTAGCTTCCGGAGCACATCGCCATGGGGGGGCCTGAGCTCGTGCAGCCAGGAGGCCTCCACCAAAGGGTTCCTTGGCTGAGCAGGTAGCCACCGTCTGGACAAAATGACCCTGAGGAAGTGAGGATGGCCCCAGCCCCCCAGCTGCAAAGACAGCTCAGGAAATGAAACCCCATGTGAATCTCGCCCAGGAACGTTGGATCAAAAATCCTCAATAAGACGTCTATGAGCAAATCCAATTCTACATATATTAGAGAGATAATCTGCCATGATTATGTAGGGTTTATGGAAAGAATTCAAAGGTGGCTTAATATTAGAGAAATCTATTAACATAATACGTAGTATTGGCAGGTCAGCCATAATGCCATGTTCATAACGGACAAACAGTGGTGATCAAATCCATTGCCAGCAGCTGGCTTTACAGTAACTGCTAAAAATAGGACTGGAAAAATACCGTATCACAATGAAGAATCTGTGTCTCTGTTGAACAGCCAGCACCATTGTAAATGATGAGATTTTTAATGATTCCTAGTCAAAAACTTTTATATTAAAAAAACCCACCGTGGCCTTTTCACAGCCCAGAAATTCTGGACATAGCAATAAGACATGAAACAGAATTAAATGAGTGTTTACAGGGAAGAATTGCAGTTATTTACAGGCAATATGAAATATGATATGAGACCTCAGAAACCCAAGAGAACCAACTGAGAAAATAATTTAATATGAGACTTCAGTGAAGGTCCTGGGTTGGATATAAAACATACAGATCAATAATTTTCATCTGTACCAACAACAACCAGTTGGAAAACATAATGAAATAAACAGTTCCCACTCACAATGGCAACAAAAAATACCTCACAGAATTCCCAGGAATAAATTTATAAGAAAAATGTGGAATCATTATGAAGAACTCTGTAAGTTTTCCCGAGAGGTGAAGGAACACAGGAATGGGCCGTGTTGGAATATTACGAACGGAAGCTCCCCGCAACGCTGACTTGGAGGGGTGACGGAGCCCGCACGCTGCCGCGGTGCGCTTCCGAGAGCTGGACGCGTCGTTCCCAAGGGTCATCAGAGGGGACGCGCACGAAAGAGGGGCGACCGCGGATGTCTCTGCTCCTGGAGGAAGCCTCTTACAGCTCCGAGGGTCTGAACAGTGCAGATCTGGTGTCAGGAGAGAGGGGAGGGGTTCAGTGGGACACAGCAGCTCCCACACAGGGGTCTCCCTTGGCGACTCTGCAACAAGGCATGGCCGCAGCGGGGAGGCTGCGAGTGAAAGGGGGTCTACTCATAATTACCCTGGGACGCCCTGGCGGGCGGGTGGGCATAAATGGAGAGCCCCTAGGGAAACCATGACTGGGGTCATCCTCCTGTATAGGCGTCTGCGGATGGAGAACTTGCGTGAAGTCAGTCACATCCATTTCCTCTCCGTGCCTGGGAAGGACATACGGGGTCCGGCCCCGCTGGCCAGGGGCTTTCCATCTGGACTCTGTCCTTGGTGGAGAGACAGGGAGTCTGACCTTTGCAATCCAGGGTCACAGTGAGACCAGACAGCGGCTTTGGGGATACAGAGGGGAGACCCCAGCCCTAATCAGGGGGGTTGAGATGGTGGGAGGGGTGGGTGTTCCAGGTGGAAGGCACAGTATCTTAGAGAAAAATGCAAGAAACAGGCTGACCATCACCTCCGAGGCAAGGCGGGGACAAGCAGGGACTGTCACTGAGGTCTGGCTGGCCCTTGAAGATGTGGACTCCCTTGAGGGCACTGCGGAGCCATGCGGGGCTGCAGGGGAAGGAGGGGCCAGCCCCGATGTGCCCCGAGGGCGGGGCCAGAGCCTCCCACACCCACGCGAGCGGCCAGGTTATTCAGCAGATGGTGTCAGGGCAACATGCGCCCGTCTGGGGGCGCAGATCGATGCTGACCCTTCTTTACAGCAGTGAAATACTTTCCAGGCTGACTGAGGGTTAAATGTTAGAATTCAAACTGTAAAGCGGATAGAGGCGGGTAGAGTCTGGCGTTGGGGGGCTGAGTCCCCCAAGCAGCACAGCAGTGGGAGTGGGGGTGCAGGTGGCAGGGGATGGATTGGTTAGATGACGCCCACGTTAGCAAGAGCCTTGGGCCCAGGCCTGGCGGAGGTGCTGGCCTCCATCCCGAGAAGCCAGCTCAGGCCACCGCAGGCCAGGTCAGGCGGGACAGCTAGGGGGAACCCAGGTGAGGCTCCTTTGCCCCTGGGACCCCAGTGTCCTGGGCAGCCGCCTCCCGACAGGTGTCCTGGGGGAAACACTTGGTGTGTGAGGGGGCTGGTGATGGAGGGGCCTCCTGCGATCTGACTGCTGTCTTGCATTTTCTCTACGGGAATAGCAAACACTCCGGAAGCCAAGAGAACCCCGGGTGGCCGGAAGGGCTCCTTGGCCACCTTTCGTCAGAACTCCGGGGGTGTGACAGAACACACAGGAGAGGGCCCTGGGTCTGATGTGGAAACACCCTGTCACTGAGGGGATGGAGCTGGGCTGCCCTCCGCCTCGCCTTGGAGTTTCCCCCTGCCTCCACCCCCGCGTGGCGGCCCCCCAGGCACACCCCACGGCGCCGTCAGGGCGTGGCATGTCCCGACCCGTCTCAGCCCCTGGCTGTCCCTCACGTTTCTCAGACCGGACTTTGCCTGGCATTTTGTTTCCCTTATTGCTGTCATGTTTGGCTAATTGCTAATTGATCACCTCCGCTTGAAAACCATGCCCAAACTCTTTAGTACAATTAATACTGCCAGGAAGTATGCTGATTAAATGGTCACAGCAACGGTGACGTGAGGCAAGACCTGCGCGTGCAAAGGCCTGACTGGGTGACGGGGTTGGCAGCGGTCACTGCGTCTGGTGAGTGGGCCCAGGGAGTGGAGGACGAGGAAGGGAGCCGAGTCCTGGCGTCCCCACGGGGCCCTTCCAGTGTCCAAGGACCAGGCCGTGCCCTGGAGCCAGGCAGGGTCACAGCTCAGAAGGGGGATGGGGTCCTCAGGCTCAGGGGCGATCAGAAGGGGCTTCCTGGAGTTGGAGACTCTTGGATGTCAGGGTTCTATTAGGAAGAGCCAAACAAGCAAATCTGCCTCTAGTCTCAAACCGGCCATCCCTCAGAACAACTGGAGAGATTCAGGTCAGACTAAAGATAGAACTTCCCAGCTGCCAGGGTTGTAAGGGTGTGATGGGGAGCAATGCCAGGTGCCTTTTGGTCACCTAGACCCTTGCCTGGCTTTGGTGACATGCCTCCCAGTGGCAGGGGTGGGCTGGTGTTCCTGGAGAGGGTCATGCGTCGCCCCTGGAGGCCAGCCAGCCACCCGCTCCCCCACGTCCCTCTCAGCGCTGGAGCAGGAAACCATTGCAAAGTGATTTCTCCCTCCAACGATGCTGTACATCATGTTTTTTAATTTAAGAAGATGCCCAGTGGAAGCATAACAGACCATTAAGTGTTTGGGTTCCTAATTAACTCCGCAGCCTGGAGCTGTGGGCCTGGAGGGGGGCGGGAGGCGGATGGGGCGAGCCCGCGTCATCCCGGATGCATGCAGGCCTCCGGCCCGCAGCCCTGCCCGTCGCCTCGCCGCGGCGGCATCAGGCCAGGGCTGGGGGCACAGCCAGGGGCAGCAGCTCGGTGCCTCTGGCGTTGGGGGTGGGCCCGGACCAGCCTGTGCTTTTGCGGAGCTGCGTGAGGGACCCCAGCGCTGTGCTCCACGGACTCAGGTGGGGCAAACACGGACCTTCTCCTGTGCAAAACCCTTTCCCTTCTAGGCCTCTGCCTCCCAGCGTCTAACTGGGGTAACACGGGGACCTGACTCCCTGACATTGGAGAAGGGGTGCTGTATACAGTAGGCACTTGTGTGTGGGGTTCCGGAGGAAACGAGAGGTCACGTTTGCACACGTCCTGCTCGTGGCACGGGGAGGCCCGTGGTCGCTGGCAGGTGTGTCTGGCACGTAGCACCTCCCCCGGTGCCCTCCACTTCCTGGTGGGGTGCGGGGAGCGGTGCCGGCCATGGAGCCTCTGCCCAGTGCCTCCTGCCTCCCGAGGACAAGGCCGGGGCCAGCAGAGGTTGGGGCTGGCCAGGCCCGACCCTGCGGCCAAGTCCTAGGCATCCTGCTGAGCCGGCAGAGCTGGGAGCCTGCGCCCCAGCCTCCTCGGGGAACTAGGGGGAGAACGAGGAGATGGCAGGCCCCAGTGGATGGGGACCTGAGGACAGCCCTCACCGGGCCCCCATGTGGGCACCAGGGCGCATGCCACTGGCGCTGCCTGGAATTGTGCACCCCGCCCCCATCCACGGGAGGCCAGGGGGCAGCTGGAGAAGAAAATGGGTGTCTACAGGGCGTGCCTGGACCAGGCCACGTGCCGGAAGCCTCAAACACCGGTTGTATAGTCCTCGCCGTAACCCTGGGAGGGAGCTACCCTGAAGATCTCCATGTGGCAGAGAAGGAACAGGCTCAGAGGGGTTATGTGACTTGCCCAAGGTCACACAGCCAGAGAATGGCAGCGCCCACACACATCCTGGCCCAGGAACGGACCCCCTGAGGGGGTGCGTGGCCCCCAGAGGCCAGGCCCGCGGCTCTGGGCCAGGTCGTGCCATCTGCTTTGCGGCCACAGCACCCGGGCTTGTCCGTCCCCGTGGGCTCTGTGGCAGAGCCAGGCGGTGCAGGCAGGCGCTGGCAATAAACATGATCTGTTGGCCAAACACCAGGGCGGTGAAAAGTTATCTACAGCTCCCCGGGCCCCGCCTCCCGAGCGGCCCTTGGCGGCGTGCCCGAGGACAGAGAGCCCGAGCCGTCAGCAGGAGCCCAGCCCTGGCCTCGGGTCTGGGCTCCGGGGTCCAGGAGAGCAGCAGTATTTTTAGACAGATGCGTTCCCATCCCAGCACAGCTCCGACAATTATGCAAATCCGGTCATAAGAAGTTTAAAAGCCTGGAACCACCATATTTCTTTATTTCATTAGCGGTGACACAGGCCGCAGAGTTGATGTGACAGATGGAGCTTGGTGCCAGCCTCACACGCATCGTCCCCTGAGTGAGGTGCTCTCGGCAGTGGGGAGTGTGTACGGAGGGCTCCGGCCAGGGAGAGAGGAGGCCCCGGACGCCTCAGTCGGAAGACGCTCGGCTGCACCTGCTCAGTCCTTGCCCGTTACAGGCAGGGACATGGGACAACCCCCGCCCCGCTCCCTGGCACATCTCACGGCGGTGGAGGAAGTGCCTGGATTCGGACGTGAACGCAGGGCTCTCGTGCTGCCCAGCCTTTGAGAGCAAGGCGGTGGGTGGTCACCGCTGGTCCTGTCATGTCTATGTGTCTGTTGTCGTGGCAGCAGTGACTCTTCAGGAAAGGCAGGCTGGCTTCGCACACAGGGTCCTCCTAACTGCCTCCACCTTCCCCGCCGGGTGCCTTCACGTGGCCAGCCAGCTCCCTCAGGACCGTTCCAGCAGAGACCAGGCACCTTGGGGGGCAGGGCTGTCCTGGAACGGAGGGGCCCAGTGAACGCCCGCCCCTCCCTGCAGGCCTGGGAGGGCCAGGCGCCACCAGGGCAGCCGGAGTCACCCTGTGCCGCCCTTTCCCGGACACCTAGCAGCAGCTCGTCAGGGGCTGTGGCGCAGGCTTTTGACAGGTAGCAGGTGAGTGGCCAGGCGGGCGTGTCCCACCTGACCACCGAGGGGCCTGTGGCAAGTCCCTTCACTCGCGGGACCTTGGGCTTCTCGTGGGCTGTGGACGGCACGGTGGCTGTCCCAGCTTTAGGGCTGTGGTGAGACTTATGACGTGAAGACTCGGAAGGTGTCTTGTCATGACTGTGGTGGTGGCCAGGAACCTAGCTCCCTTCCTGGGCCCTGCCGTGTCCCCTCTCCCAGGTCTGTGTCCGGTGACTCACCGACATGTGCTGTCTGACACAGGTGTGTGCACACAGACACATGCTTGAATAAGCACACACATTTGCACACTTGTGAGCACACAGACACATGTACACAGGCCCAGACATGCACGCACACAGGCTGGCCTTGGTGGGCACAGACCAATCCAACCACTTGGGGCGCTGCTGGCCCTGGGGGCGTCCAGCGTGCCATCCGCCCCACCAGCTACGACTGGGCCCCGGGCCCAACTTGCTGGGTAGAGAAGTGGCCCCATTTTAAAGATGGGGAAGCCGAGCCATGCAGCCAGTTCCTGTCAGAGACAGACGTCCTCCTTGCGATGTAGCCGGGCTGGGCCTCACTCTTTCCCCTAAGAAGTAGGGTCAGCGTCGTCATGTGACCTCGAGGGGCTGTTGTGAGCAGGAGTGCGCAGGCGGTGCTGGAGTGCACCCCCCCCCCACGGGACTCTGAGCTGCTGGGCGGGCGGCCAGAGCGGTGTGTGCAGAGGTCCGCCCCCCGGGCGTGGGACACTGCGGCGTTCAGGTTGGCGTTTTGCAAAGTGAGCACACGAAACACGCGTTTCTAACCCAGTGGGTGGGCCCAACGCGGAGAGGTGCCCGGGCCGCGTGGGCATTTTGCATCCTTCCAGAGGGTGGTGACAGCTCTCCTGGGCCTGACAACATGCGAAAGGAAGGCACCCATTTGTGAGAAGCCACACGCCCTCGGGGAGGAAGCGCTTTAACTCCCATCTCACAGGCGAGAAAGCGGAGGACCAGGTGTCCTCGGCACCCAGGGGTCTGCTCCTGAGCCCCACTGCACGGCTCCCCCACCCCGGGGGCCAGAGTTCACATCCCGTGGGGAGAGGCTCCTGACTGCAGAATCAGTAAGAAGTCGACAAGGCAAACCTCTGGGAAGAGGGCCGGGCAGGGGCCTGAGCGGGGCGGCGGCCCTGGTGCAGGTGTGGGAGTAGGGCAGGCCGAAGGGGGTGCAGGGGGTGGAGGGCGAGCCCCGGGAACAGGCGGGGAGCCCTGGGACATCCTCGTGTGGCAGAACGGGTGTCATCAAGGGTTCCAGGTGGGATGGTGGCTCCTGTGACAGTGTTCCAAGGTCCCTGTGGTGGCGGAGGAGTGAGTGGATTTGGGGGAGCCCCTGGCATTGTCGCAGCCAGAGATGGTGGTGGCTTGGATCAGGGTGGCTGTGGTGGGAATGGCAGGAGGTAGGGGTGACGCTGTTGCCCAGTGGGGGAGGGGGAGGGGGGAGGGGCAGCGCCGTGGGGCGCGGGCTTGGAGAGGAGGCAGCGTGTCTGGGAGTCTGGGGTCCAGCCTTCAAGGTTGGTGGGATGGACGAGGCCAGGCACACGGAGAGAGCATTGAAGCCTCAGGGACAGTTAGAGGTTGGGCAGAGGAAGAGGGTCACACAGGGGCCAGCGCCTGTGAAGGACGTCGGGACGGGAGGGCGGCGGCTCCGGGACCCAGAGCGGGCAGCTCCCTAGGCCCGCGCTGCTGCGGGGCCGAGCAGGACAGGAGTGTGGCCTTGGCGGGCGCGGGCGCGGGCTGGCTGCTGGGCTGGAGGGTGTTCGGGTTGTTATTTTTATGGAAGGTTCTAGAACTGTGCTTCCAGTGCAGCACACACAGACGGCGCCATCGGAGTTTTGTGGGTGGGAGGGAGGGAGGGGCGCACGGAACGGGGCCCAGCCTGTGGCTCTGACGTGTGCGGCCGTGTCTGCACCTGTGACAGTCCTGGGTCTGGGGTGGGCACTGGGCCGCTGCAGGTCTGTGGCCCCTGGGGGGTGAGCGGCCCCCGAGAGGAAAGGGCGTTCTCAGACAGTCTGGACCTGATCGGAACCGTTCCCGGTGCTCTGCCCGTTCCCTGGGTGGCTGTTCCGAGGCCCTGCCTGTGTCTGGCCCGCGGGCACATCCCGCTCCCCGCCCCCACGGGGTTAACTCCGAGGGGGGCCTGGGAGCTTAGCCCTGCTGTGGAGGGGGCTCCTAGGGGGCCCGCCACCCGCCACACCCCGCAGGAGGACAGGGCTGGGGGCATAGGGGCGGGGGCCTCACTCTGACACCTTGGACAAGGTCTTCTGTCTGGGCCTCAGTCGCCCCCGTGAAGTGAGGTGTGGGATGAGAACTCTGGGTCCCTCCCAGGCTGAGGGCATGGGGGCTGTAGAAAGGGCAGAGGCAACTCTTCCTGAGGGAGGGGGCTTGACTGCCTGGCCAGGGCGGGGGTCAGCCAGCAGGGTCACATCCACAGGCAGGAGGTCCCGTCTGGCAGGCCTGGCTTCTGGGGCAGGTGTGAGGCACCAAGGTGAGAGCAAAACCCCACCAGAGGGTGTGACAACCCCCAGCCTCCCTCCTCACGCCAGCCAGGCAGACGGAGGAAGCTCCAGTGTGCGTGTGTGGCGGGGGGCAGGGGGACAGTGGAGACGAGACTGTCCCCAGAACCACTCGCCACTCACAAGGTGCCAAGAAAGAAGCACAAATTCCTAGACTGTCGCACTGGTGGTGGGGACCCGTGGTGGCCACAGTAGGGCCTTGCTGGACCTCGGCGGTGCCCCTACAAGCACCAATGTGGGTGCCACCGCGTGTGGGCTGAATACACATTGCCCTGTGCGTGAAGACCTGTGTACACACGGGTGACCCAGCAGGCAAGCCCACAGGTATGCATCCTGCCGTGCATGAGCTGGGCCCTGGGCGTGGGGGCTGGGAGAGGCCGGGAGCCCTGGAGCCTGCCCCTCCTGCCAGGCCTGCCAGTGATAAGGGTTCTTTAGGCCCTGTAATCCTCCTTAACTTGACTTTGGGTTATTTTGAGCAAGAGATTAGAGGTGATTATGATCAGCATTACTGAGGCGCCACACTTCCTGGACGGGGGCTGCTCCCTGCACCCTTGCCAGGCTGTTCTGGGGAGATGGGCAGGCAAGCAGGTGCTGTGAGATGGTGACAGTAAGGAGCCCAGAACACCCACCACGGGATTGTCGATTTTGTGTCACAAGCCAGACCACGCAGGGACCCCAGCTTCCAGTCAGCAGGCGCCCTCCTTTGGGGAGAAAACCCAAGCCTACTTGCCCGGCCCCTGGAGCCATTTCTGACTGCGCCCAGAGAGCCAGTCGTGACTGCATGTCACGCAGCAACTCGGACCAAGCCCGGGTGGGCTGCCTGCGGCCCCCCAGGGCCTCTCCCCAACCCCCGGCCCATCTGATCTCTCCCCCTCTCTTTAAATCAGAAACAGGCTCTGCCCTGGGCACCAGATCAAAACTGTTCTTTATGAAGTTTCCAAGGGGGAAAATCCATTTCACATCATACGTCTTTCTCCTAATTTAAGCCATCTCAGTGCAGGCTGGTTGCAAACGTCAATATCAGTGCCATGCACTCAGCTGGCCGCTCGCCAGGCTACAGAGCGGTTACAGAGGCCACTGTAAATCCAAATACTAACAAGCAAACATACGCCCATTCATCTGTCCTGCGGGAGAAACACGCGGGCTGAGCGGTGACATCCGCGGACGGGGCCCCGTGCCGGGCGGGGGTGCTGGAGGAGCAGGTCCAGCCGCGTCTCCCCACGCGCAGCCCGGCTCCCGCCTGCGTGGCCCCCACAGGCACATCCTGGGTCACTGGGCAGGCGCTCTGACGGGCAGAAGGGGAAGTGGGCGATGTGGGCGGGGAACGGTCGGGTCCGTCTCTGAGCCCGAGGAGGCCGTGGGGAGCCCGGCAGAGCCGCTCCAGCCTCGCTGCCAGGACCCCCGACGTGGGGTGGGGCGGCCTCCGGGTCCTGAGCCAGGTAGAAGGCCGCAGAGATTATGCAGCTGGCCCCTGGGGAAACAGGACCAGAGTGGCACGATGCGCCTAGGCCACGCCCTCCTGGATGGCTGACTGGTGTCTCCCGAGTCGCCGGAGGGGAGCTCAGAGTGTCCCCTGCAGGCGGCACAGTGCTGTGGCCTGGCCCTCTGGGAGCGGACAACCCGGCCTGCGGGGCAAAGCGTCCTGTCACTGACTTCAGGCTTTCCCAGGCTGCTCAGCTCAGCTGGTGCAGGCCCACACTTGACCCTGGGGCCTGGGGGACGCCCAGCCACCACCTGACCGGCTCTCTCCTTTGTCTTGCCGCAGGAGCAGCTGAGCTGGAGGTGCCGGGTGAAGCTGTCCGGACGCCCAGGCCGATGGGCAAGGAGGCCATGGTGGCGACAGGACACGGCGGGCGGACGGCGAGAGGCAGCTGGCAGTGAGGGGGCGCGTTTCCCCCAAGCTCTCGGACTGTGCGACCATGCGGCTTGGGACAGGACGCCCCTGAGCGTGCGGGCACCGTCCCCTCCCGCGCCTCCTTCCCTCCGGGGGCTGCTGCCCAGCCCCCCACCGGGCGTCTCTGGGCAGGCTGGGCAGGGGCTTCGCGAGGGCAGGCCCCATGGCCGGGAGCCGGTGGGGTGTGCTGTGGGTGTGCGTGACGGCGGCCGCCCTGCTGCACGCGGGCGGCCTGGCCCGCGGGGACTGCTGGCTGATTGAGGGCGACAAGGGCTTCGTGTGGCTGGCCATCTGCAGCCAGAACCAGCCGCCGTACGAGGCCATCCCGCAGCAGATCAACAGCACCATCGTGGACCTACGGCTGAACGAGAACCGCATCCGCAGCGTGCAGCACGCCGCCCTCAGCCGCTTCGGCAACCTCACGTACCTGAATCTGACCAAGAATGAGATCGCCTACATCGAGGACGGCGCCTTCTCGGGCCAGTTCAACCTGCAGGTGCTGCAGCTGGGCTACAACCGGCTGCGCAACCTGACGGAGGGCGTGCTGCGTGGCCTGGGCAAGCTGGAGTATCTGTACCTGCAGGCCAACCTCATCGAGGTGGTCACGCCCGGCGCCTTCTGGGAGTGCCCCAACATCGTCAACGTGGACCTGTCCATGAACCGCATCCAGCGGCTGCACAGCGCCACCTTCGCGGGCCTGGCCCGCCTGTCGGCTTGCGAGCTGTACAGCAACCCCTTCTACTGCTCCTGCGAGCTGCTGGGCTTCCTGCGCTGGCTGG
Source organism: Aselliscus stoliczkanus (assembly GCA_033961575.1). Classification (NCBI taxonomy): domain Eukaryota; kingdom Metazoa; phylum Chordata; class Mammalia; order Chiroptera; family Hipposideridae; genus Aselliscus; species Aselliscus stoliczkanus. The sequence continues at coordinate 1,077,767 of CM066733.1, forward strand.
CGGCCTTCACCAACGCCACGCACACCTACGACCGCATGCAGTGCGAGTCGCCGCCGCACTACTCCGGCTACTTCCTGCTGGGCCAGGGCCGGCATGGCCAGCGCAGCATCCTCACCACGCTGCAGTCCGTGTGCACCGACGGCACCTATGTGGCCGAGCCCCGCCTGGTGCCTGAGCGGTCGCCGCCGGGCCGCGCACCGCCCACGCCACCGGAGCCCAGTGAGGCGCCCTGTGCCGCGGATGAGTGCTTCTCTGGGGACGGTACCACCCCGCTGGTGGCCCTGCCCACACTGGCCACCCAGGCCGAGGCGCGGCCCCTCATCAGGGTCAAGCAGCTGACCCAGAACTCGGCCACGATCACGGTGCAGCTGCCCAGCCCGTTCAACCGCATGTATACGCTGGAGCATTTCAACAACAGTAAGTCGTCCACCGTGTCCAGGCTGACCAAGCCCCAGGAGGACATCCGCCTGACCAACCTCTACACGCTCACCAACTACACCTACTGTGTGGTGTCCACCAGCTCGGGGCTGCACCACAACCACACCTGCCTCACCATCGGCCTGCCCAAGCCGCCCAGCCCTCCGGGTCCCGTGCCCAGCCCCTCCACGGCCACCCACTACATCATGACCATCCTGGGCTGTCTCTTCGGCATGGTGCTGGTGCTTGGCGCCGTCTACTACTGCCTACGCAAGCGCAGGCACCAGGAGGAGAAGCACAAGAAGGCGGCTGCCGCGGCTGCGGCCAGCAGCCTCAAGAAGACCATCATTGAGCTCAAGTACGGGCCGGAGATGGAGGCGCCCGGCCTGGCCCCGCTGTCCCAGGGCCCGCTGCTGGGCCCCGAGGCCGTGACCCGTATCCCATTCCTGCCGGCAGCCGCCAGTGAGGTGGAGCCGTACAAGCTGGCGGAGAGCGAGACGCCCAAGGCCAGCAAGGGCACCTACATGGAGGTGCGCACCGGGGAGCCGGCGGAGCGGAGGGACTGCGAGCTGGGCCGGCCGGGCCCCGACAGCCAGGGCTCGGCGGCCGAGATCTCCACCATCGCCAAGGAGGTGGACAAGGTCAACCAGATCATCAACAACTGCATCGACGCGCTCAAGTCCGAGTCCACCTCCTTCCAGGGTGGCAAGTCCGGCGCCGTGTCCACGGCCGAGCCGCAGCTGGTGCTGCTGTCTGAGCCGCTGGCCGGCAAACACGGCTTCCTGTCGCCCGTGTACAAGGACGCCTTCAGCCACGGCCTGCAGCGGCACCACAGCGTGGAGGCGGCCCCTGGGCCCCCGCGCGCCAGCACCTCATCCAGCGGCTCCACCCGCAGCCCCAGGGCCTTCCATGCCGAGGCCGCCGGCGGGCACAAGGTCGCGGCCTCTGAGGCCAAGTACATCGAGAAGAGCTGCCCCGCTGCTGACGCCATCCTCACTGTGACACCCGCAGCCGCTGTGCTGCGGGCGGAGGCCGAGAGGAGCCGCCAGTACGGCGAGCACCGGCACTCGTACCCCGGTTCCCACCCCGCCGAGCCGCCCGTGCCCCCGCCCCACGAAGGCCTGGGCGGCCGCAAGGCGTCCATCCTGGAGCCACTGACGCGGCCGCGGCCCCGCGACCTGGCCTACTCACAGCTGTCCTCCCAGTACCAGCACCTGAGCTACTCCTCCAGCCCCGAGCACAGCTGCAGGGCCCCCCACAGCATCTGGGAGCGCCTCCGCCCCAGCCGCCGGCGGCACAGGGACCACGAGGAGTTCCTGGCCGCCGGCCACGCGCTGCGCAAGAAGGTCCAGTTCGCCAAAGACGAGGACCTGCACGACATCCTGGACTACTGGAAGGGGGTCTCGGCCCAGCACAAGTCCTGAGCCCCCAATGCGCGATGCCCACGGGACCAAAACCGACACGAGCCCACTGCAGCTCTTTGTAACCCAGAGACTGTCACTGTCACTCACTCACACACACACACACACACACACACACACGGCAGCACCGTGGAGCCTGGGGCCCTACGTAGAAAGCGGGGAGGGGGCGCAGACACTGACAATAGCAAATGGACTGTGGCCACGTGCCCGGACCTGTCCTGAGACCGTCTCACTGGTGTGAGCGGCCTGTCCGCACACGCACATGCGCGCACCCACGCACACACAAGGGACTTCGGAAAACTGTGTCTTAGGGATGGGGGTGGGGGAGGGGAATTTGTTTTTCAGTATCTTTCCTCTTTTGATTCTTCTCTGCTTCCTTTCTTTTCCTATTTTCTTCCTTTTGTTTTTTTTTAAAAAAAAGAAAATAACAAAAGTAAAGTTATCTTAAAAATTAAGACAAAACACCAGACGTGGGGAGCGTAGCCACCTGGCTCCTCGCATGAACTCCTCCGTCCGTGGTTTTCTGTGGGCTCTCTGTTCAGTCTGTGTCTTCATTGCCACCTCTGGAGGCCACCAAAGAGGGAAGCATGAATGCAGGCGGCCGAGAGGCGAGTGGGGGCTCCTGCAGCCTGAGGAACTCGTGTGCCTGTGGACGGATGGGGTGGCCGGGAGTGTGGGGCCCAGACCCCTCTATACACTATTGTCGTCCTACTGTACAGAAAAAAATATTTCTATATTTGCAATGTTTGCTGTAAACGAGAAAGAAAAAAAGGCTATGTCTACTAAAAAAATTCTGCATAGGAAAAAACCCAAATACTTGTTTGTACTGGGTTTTTACTGTGGGATTTAGGGAAAGATTTGGGGTTTCTTTAGTGGCTGGTTAAGGGGGTGATTTTATTGATGTGGGCCTTGGGGTGGGCTCAGGTTACAGGTGGGTCACCACTGAGCTCTTGTCCACAAGGACCCTGAGGGAGGGGGTTGGAGAATGTCCAGTGGCTTTGAGAGGTGGTGTGGACGGATCAGAAAGGGGCTGAGGGCGTGGGTGTGCGAGAGGGGCCTGGGCTCGTCCCCTTGGCCACGTGTGTCTGTGTGTGTGACCAGGTGTGTGTGCACACAGCCAGGACGTGAGTGGGCCTGTGGGCGCCAGCGGTGACGGATGTGGATGGTGGGCGTTGCGTGTGAGTGAGGTGAGCTGGAGAGGGCTGGAGGTGGTGTTGGGGTGGCTGGTGGTCTCCTGAGATGGCTGGAGCCCCACCTTCAGGGCAAGTGCCCTGCGACCCCCGTACTGCAGGCCCCTGAGCCGGCCTCTCGGCCTCACGCACCATCCTCTGCCCAGCCTGGCATGGCCCCAAAGTCACAGTGAGCAAGCGGTCTGAGGGCACCTATGGCCCAGACTCCCCAGAGACGATGGTCCCTGCACCCCTCCAGGGCCTTGGGCCCCAGAGCCACGTCCCTCTCATCCTGCCCTCAGGCGTCAGAGCAAGGCTTTGAGAATACTTGTCGTTTCTGGGCCCCTCAGCCATCGGTCACACCCAGCCCCGGGTCCTGCAGACCTGCCTTCGCCTGGGGTGGGGAGGGGTGCCTCACCGGCCCGCCCTCCCTCCTACTGACAAAACAGGGCTGGCCCTCCCACGACACCCTCTACCTGGCCCAGGTCACCCCCCTTCCCACCCCCTCCATCCAGGGCAAAACCCTTCCCAATCTACATTTCTGACAAAGACCCAGTAAAGCATGAGTGGGGGTTGGAACTGAACCCCAGAGGCCATGGGGAGCCCTGAGAGACACGATGCAGGAACAGATGGTGCAGGTTCTCAGGATCTGGTGGGTCACCAGGAAAGGACGGGTGGCCCAGCCCAACTCGGCAGAGCCCTGGGCTGGTGTGTGGCCGCCCAAAGAGGGTCACACAGTCACTCGGCCACAGTCCTGGCCGTGGGACGGAAGCAGGACCAGGCTGCCTCAGCCTGCTGCTCCTTGTCACTGAGGAGAGAAAATTAGCTATTTCTAGGGAATTGGGGACCAAGGGCACGGGATCGATGTTCCCATCCAAGGTAAGGGGGCAACTGGCCAGACAGGCCCAGTGTGTGAGGGACGTGCTGAGGGCACTGCCACCAAGCATCCAGGCCCGGAGAGCAGCACAGGGAGGGGGCAGCGTGGGGTCCTGAGTGGCCCAGAGTCCCCACTCCAGAAGTCCAGCCCTACCTGGACACCCAGGCTGGACAGAGGCGGCGCTCACGGCCCAGCACCAGGCCATCCTGGGTCACAGACGCATGTCCCTGTGCCCTTCCTTGAAGGAGCTGACGAGTGGACATGTACAGAAGACGTACGTACTCATGAAGTCCCTGCTGTGTGCACAGCTCAGTGTCAGTCTCTATGGAGCCCAGAGAGGGAACTGCCCTGCCCCCCATCATGGGGCTCCTGGGCTAGCAGGGCACTCGGCTCGGTGGCCGGGGAAGGAAGACGAGGCTGGCAGGCTTCCTGGCCATGGTGGTTGGTCTGAGAAGATGAACCAACAGTGAGGAAGGAGGGGTGGCGGTTACAAAGCCCAGAGAGGTCAGCGTCCTTGTGGGCTCCGGCTGAGCTGAGTGCAGGTCAGAGGAGATCTACGAGGGAGAGCCCCACCCTGGGCTGGAATCGGCGCCCGGCCTCCTGGGGGCAGCCCCACAGGGCAGCTCTTGTTGCTATGAGAAAGGGTTTGGGGCCCAAAGCGTGGGCTCACACCCAGCTGTGTGGTCACAGCAAGTGGATGACCTCTGCCCCTCCCCCAAGGCACTGGGTTGCTGAGGAGCTCAAATGGCAGGTGGGCCAGAGGCCGCAGGTAACACAGTGGGTGGGTGTCAACATCAGTTATTATGGGCCCGATAACACTGCACACCACCCAACCCCCATACATGCCATTGCTCACATGCCAACCTGCCCACGTTTTGGGGTGGCTGGTGGGGCTGGGGCACTAGGGCAGCTTTGCTCCACCTGCCTCTCATTCTCCAGCCAACCAGCCCAGGGAATGGTGAAGAGAGCAAGTCCCATGCCAGCCTTCCATTGGTCAGAGCAAGTCATGTGCCAGCCTTCCATTGGTCAGAGCAAGTCCCATGCCAGCCTTCCATTGGTCAGAGCAAGTCACGTGCCTGAGCTCCCTCGAGGGGTGGGTGGTCATCCCATCCAGTGGCATGTGGCAAATGGCACAGACACAGGAGGGGGAGTGAGCACCATCCAATACCAGAGGCCAAGTGCATGGCCGAGCCCACGCGCTGCTCCTCCCCGGGCAGAGCACAGCACAGAGCGCAGGGATCCCGAGACACATGTTCCCAAGGTTTTGTTCATCATCCATCCGTCCATCCATTCAACGTACAATTACAGAGCACCTACTGTGTGCCAGACATACCAGAGACATCAATGAAATCTGTCCCCCTCCCTTGAGAGTGTATCCGTCATAGTCCAAACAGGAAAGAGGTGATGCCCCAAAATAGGACAATTCAAGGGCGACTTGCCTACAAAAGACCACTTCCCGCGTGAGAGTGTGGGGGACCCACAGAGAGCAGCAGCTGAGCTGGCAGCCCCCTGGGACGAGGGCAGGAGCTGGAAGGAGAGGGAGGGGCTGCACAGATTGCTGCCAGGTTCCTGGGCTGGGGCCCGCAGTGCGGGGCGCCAGCCTGAGGTGACGCCAGCGCCTCCCTCCCAGCTCCTGCGGGGACGCCCCTCTGCCTAAACATCCCCCAAACCAGGAGGCAGAAGTCCATTCTCGTCAGACCATGGAGAGACTGGGGTAAGAAAGGTACGGAGAGACATGGAGGGGAGAATGGGAGAGGCCCGGCCTGGGCCCACGTGGAGGGCTCAGCCACTGGCCTGATGCCCCGACGTGCAGTGACGGGCGCTGGAAGACGGCACTGGCCTGGAGACTTCTCGGGGAGGTCAGCTCAAGACCTCGAGGGGCGAACAATAGCGGGCTCGGTAGAGATGGGGCGGCAGGAGGCTGGCGAGGGACTGCCACCCAGAGGGAAGGGCAGAGAGCATGTGGCCCTGCCCGCAGCCTGAGGGGCAGGTGGCTGGAGGTCAGGAGCTGGGGCCTCGGTGGGGCCAGCGCTGCGGGACCAGGGAGCCTGCCTCGCGAGCGCAGAGCAGTTCGGGTTGGGCTGTGGGCAGCGGGGGGCACTGATAGTATGTTACAGAGTAATAACTTGTATTGACTTTTTTTTCCTAACTCAAAAGTAATCCCATTATTACACAAACTTTAGAACGCAGCTAAATGTAAAAAAGAAAATAGAAATCACTCAGCCTCACCACCCAGAATAACCGCGGCTGACACTGGTATCTGCCCTCCCAGCCTTTTCTCCATAAATGTAGCAGCCCCGGAATTTACACACGACAGCCACCCGTGCCAAGAACTAGCTCTTTACTTTCTGTGGCAGCCGTGCTTACTCTGGAAACTCTGTCCCCTGATGGGATGTCGGTGTGGTGCCCAGAGATGAAGTTGGACAGGGAGTTTGTAGGGTCTAGTGGGGAAGGAAAGGTGTGTGACAGAGGCTTGTGGGGGCGTGCGTAAGAGGGTCGCTGCTCAGGGGGACGACGGACGTGGCTAGCTCACAGAAGCTGCAAAAACAGTGCACAGCGCGGCCCATCTTCCTCCAGTGGTACCGTCTTAGGTAACGGAGCACAGCATCAAAACCAGGGACCTGTGTGGTCCCCTGGGACAATTATGTCAACTAGACCACAGATCTTAGTTTTCACCAGCTTTTACATGCACTCACGTGTGTATGTGTGCGTGCATGCGTGTGTGTGCACATGTGTGTGCGCACGTGTGGTCTGCTGTGTGTATAGGTGTGTGTAACCACCACCACAAAACCTCTCCCGGCCGCCTTGAGTCACCCTGCCCCCAACTCCATCCCTGATCCCTGCCGCCACTAACCTCTCCTCCATCCTGTCATTCTGAGAATGTTATATAAATGGAATCATTCGCTATGTAACCTTTGCTATTGGTTCTTTCACGAAGCATGGGGCTGTTGAGACCCGCCCGGGTTGTTGCGTGCACCAGGCTGTCTCCTTTTTCCTGCTGCATAGTATTCCAGTGTATAGACGACTCGCCTGTGCTTGTTTCACTATTCACACGCTGAAGGACAACGGGTTGCTTCCAGTTTGGGGCTGTTACCAATAAAGCTGCTATGAAAATCCACATACAAGTTTTCGAGTGAAATTATGTTTTCATTTCTCTGGGACTGGTGCTCAGGAGCGCAGTTGCTGGGCTGTGTGGTGACTGTGTGGCTCCAGCTGTTTCCCAGAGTGGCCATCGCTGTTTACGTTCCGCCAGCAATGGAGGCGGCTTTCTCGGGGTCCTCGCCCACTTCTGCGTCACGGCTGCTTGGCACTTCGGGTGTCCTAACGGTGCGTGGTGAGAGCTCGCTGTGGTTTCCACTTACTGTTCCCCAGTGGCTAATGCTGTCAAACATCTTGCCATGTGCTTATTTGCCATCGGTATCTCTTCTTTGATGAAATATTTCCTTACTTTCACCCATTTTTTTGAATGTTCTGTTTGTTTTTACTGATGAGTTTTGAGCGTTCCTTACCTCTAGATCCAGGGCGTCTGTGGTTTGGAACATTTTCTCTGAGTCTCTTCATCCCTTCTACGGGTCTTCCACAATGCAAGGGTTTTAATTTTGTTGAAGTCTAATTTATTATTTTATTTTATAGATTGTGCTTTTGGTGTCATGTTTAAGGACTGTGCCTGACTCTAGGTTCTGAAGATGTTCTATGTTTTCTTTTAGAAAATTTATAGTTTTATGTTTTACTTTTAAACCCATAGCCTATTTTGAATTAATTTATGTATAAAATGTGAAATGCAGGTCAAAGTTTTATTTGTGTATTATTTATTTTTTGCCTATTGATGTCCAGTTGCTCTAATACTATTTTTTGAAAAGACTATCAAGCCCTCATTGAATGGCTTTTGCCCCCTTGGGAAACCGTATTGGTGTGGATCCCTTCTGGGTCTGTGTTCCGTCCTGTGCATCTCACTAGCACCGCAGCTGGATTGGGAATCTTAACTGTGGGGAGAGTGAGTCCTCCCCGCAGAGCATCCTTTTTCAACCTTATTTCTAGCTATTCAAGTTCCTTTGCAGTTTCACATAAATGTCAGAACAAGCTTGTCTATACCTATAAAACATCTTATTGGGATTTTAATAGGAACTGTGATAACCGTATAGATAAGTTCAGGAAGCATCGACATCTTTACTGTGGAGTCTTCCAGTCCATGACTAACTCTCTCCAGTTATTTGAATATTCTTTTATTTTTTTCATCAGTACTTTGTACTTTTCAGCATACAAATCCTGGACATAGTTTGTTAGCTTTATACCTAAGTATTTTTTTAGAAATTGCAAATGGTGCTGTATTCTAAATTTTAGTTTTCACATGTTTGTTGCTAGTATATAGAAATGTGATTGATTTTTATATTTGATCTTGTTCACTATACCCTTGGTGAACTCACTTTAAGTTATGTCTCTTTTTTTATCCAATAATTTTATTTTCTCTGAAGTATACAGCATCTGGTATTAATATATCCATACCTGCCTTTTTAAAAAAAAGATTTTATTGGGGAATTTGGGGAGGGGAACAGCATTGGGGAATTGGAGAAGGGGAAGGGACAAGTTGCTGTCTTTTTGTTCTTCAGTCTAGTTGCAGAGGACGTTGCTTCACTGGCCCATGTTGGTATCGTCATTGAGCTCTTCCTGGATGAGGCAGATTGGTCGCCGGCCTCTGGATGGTCACTCACCGTGGCTATTGGCAGCTCACGCTGGCTGCTGGCCACTCACTGTAGCCTATGGCAGCCCACTGCAGCAGGGGCTGCAGCCTACACCGTCGCCGGGGCTCACACAGCCCAGCTCCAGGTGGAGCTGTTGCTAGCTGTAGAGGGCAGTGTCACTGGCCCTCATATGTGGGATCCGAACTGGGGACGCTGGCGTCCCAAGCCAACTCCCAACCAATGCGTCACTCGGCTAGCCCCATGCCTGCCTTTTTAAATTAATGGTTGCATGGTGTATATTTTACCATTCTTACTTTCAATCTATCTATACAGTTATATTTGAAGTGAGTTTCCTGTAGGCAGCATATAGTTGGATAATGTGGGGTTTTAAATTTTTTTAATCCACCCTGGCAATCTCTTTCTTTTAATTGAGTATTTTGACCATTTACATTGAAAGCGATTCTGATGTGTTAGGGTTAATGCTGACATTTTATTATTTGTTTTCTGTGCCCTCTATTTTTTGTTCCTGTTTCCTCTTTCTTGACTCACTGTAGGCTACTTGAACTTGTTTTTTTTATAATTACATTTTGACTGATCTATAGTGGCTTTGAGTTTATCTGTATAATTTTTTTTTAGCAGTGGCTAGCTCTAGATATTACAATATACATATACATAACTTATCACAGCCTACTGGTATCAACGTTTTATTGTTATCAGAGACAACCAAGAGCTAGGGCAAGGCTGGACAATAGGGTTCACCTCCTACATAAGGTCAATACTGCAAGACTGGGGAGGCGGCTGTTTTATCCGATGCATGGAAACCAACACAGTGCGTCAAGGAAAATGAAAAAACAGAGGACTATGTTCCAAACAAAACAACAAGATAAAGCCTCAAAAAAGAACTCAATGAAATGGAGATAAATGATGTACCTAATAAAGATTTCAAAATAAGGGTAGTAATGATGGTCACCAAGCTCAGGAGAAGAATGGATGAACAAAGTGATAACTTCAACAAGGAGACAGAAAGTATAAGCAAATAACAGATAGAAGTTACAGAGCTGAAGAATAATCAAAGTGAAAATACAATAGAGGGTCCAACAGCAGGTAAGATGAATAAAGGGTCAGTGAACTCAAAGACAGGTCAGTGAAACTCACCCAATCAGAGCAACAAAATGAAAAAAAAAAAGGAAGAGTAAAGATAGTTTGAGGGACTTATGGGAAACCATCAAGCAGATGAACATTTATATTACAGGGCTCACAAAGGAGGAGAGAGAGAGAGAGAGAGAGAGAGAGAGAGAGAGAGAGAGAGAGAGAGAGAGAGAGAGAAGAAAACTTATTTCAAGAAATAATGGCTGAAAACTTCCTAACCCAGGGAAGGAAAGTGACCTTGATCCAGAAAGCCCCCAAGTGCCAAATAAGAGGAACCCAAAGAGAGTTGCACCAAGACATATTATAACTAAAATGTCACAAGGAGAGAATCTTAAAAACAACATGTCATGTACAAGGAAACTCTCATAAGATTGTGAGCAGATATTTTGGCAGAAACTTTGCAGGCCAGAAGGGAGTGGTGTGATATATTCAAAGTACTGAAATAAGAAAACCTTCCAACCAAGAATATGCTCTCTAGCAAAGTTGTCATTCAGAATTGAAGTTTTCCAGACAAGAAAAAAACAAAAGTTTTCACCACCATGAGACCGGCCTTATAAGAAATATTGAAGGGACTTTTTAAAACTGAAACAAAAGGGTGGTAATTAGTAAAAGAAAAACATATAAAAGTATAAATCTCACTGTCAAAAGTAAATATATAGCAAAATTCAGAATAATCTAATGTTATAAAGATGGTGGGTTAATCACTTATAAAGCTAGTATAAAGGTTAAAAGACAAAAGTAGTAAAAATAACTATAATATTTGTTGAGGGATGAACAAGATAAAAAGATGAGAATTATGACATCAAAAACATAAAACATAGGAGGTGGAGGAGTAAAATTGTAGAGTTTTAGAATGTGTTCAAACTTGTTATTATCGACTTAAAATAGACTGTTATAAATATAAGTTGTTTTATGAAAGCCTCTTCATAATCACAAGGCAAAACCTATAGTAGATACACAAAAGATAAAGAGAAATTAAACTAAGCGTAAAAGAACAGAAAACCATCAAATCACAAAGGAAGAGAGCAAGGGAAGCGAGGAACAGGGGAACTATAAAACATCTAGAAGGGGGCCGGCTGAGTGGCACGTTGGTTAAGAGCTGGCTTGAGATGCCAGCTCTGAGCAGCGGGGCCCCGGTTTGGATCCCAAATATGAGGGCCAGTGACACTGGCCTCTACAGCTAAGAGGGTGGACGACAGCTCCACCTGGAGCTGGGCTGCCGTGAGTTGCCGGAGATGGTGGGCTGCAGCCTCTACTGCAGTGGGCTGCCATGGGCTACAGTGAGTGGCCGGCAGCCAGCGTGAGCTGCCAAGAGCCGCCGTGAGTGGCCATCCAGAGGCTGGCGACTGATCTACCTCATCCGGGAAGAGCGCAATGATGATACCAACATGGGCCAGTGAAGCAACGTCCTCCACAACCAGACTGAAGAACAAAAGGACAGCAACTTGTCTGTTCCCCTTCCCCAATTCCCCAATAAAATCTTTAAAGAAATAAAACAAAAAAAAACAAGCTAGAAAACAATGAACAAAATGACAATAAGTAAATACCTATCAATAATTACTTTAAATGTAAACGGAATAAATTTTCCAATCCAAAGACACAGGGTGGCAGAAGGGATAAAAGAAAAAAGACCTATGTGTATGCTGCCTGCAAGAAACTCATTTCAGATGTAAGGACACACTGACACACTAAAAGTGAAGGGATGGAAAATAATATTTCATGCAAATGGAGACCAAAATAAAGCTGAGATAATTGTACTTATATCAGACAAAATAAGCTCTAAGACAAAGACTAGAAGGTCATTACATAACGATAAAGGGGTTAATCCAAGAAGAAGATATAACATTTGTAAATATTTATGCATCCAACACAGAAGCACCTGAACATATAAAGCAAAGGGACAAATAGGTAGCAATGCAATAATACTAGGGGATGTTAATGCCCTACTTTCACCAGTAGATAGATCATCCAGACCCCACCCCCCAAAAAAAAATCAATAAAGAAACATTGACTTTTAATGAAACATTAGACAGGATTGTTTGACATATACAGAACATTCCATCCAAACGCAACAAAATACACATTTTTCTCTAATGCACATGGAACATTCTCCAGGATAAATCATATGTTAGGCCACAAAGCAAGTCTTAATAAATTTAAGAAAATTGAAGTCATATCACGCATCTATTCTGACCACAATGGTATGAAACTAGAAACTAATTATAAGATTAAAACTGGAAATTTCACAAATATTTGTATATTAAACCACATGCTACTGAACAACTGATGGGTCAAAGGAAGAAAACAAAAATTAAATACCTTGAGACAAATGAAAATGGAAGTACAATAAGTCCAAAGCTTAAGGAATGCAGCAAAGCAGTTCTAAGAGAGAAATTCATAGTGATAAATGCCCTCATGAAGAAACAAGAAAGATATCAAATAAACCACCTGACTCGACACATCAAGGAACTAGGGAAGAACAAACGAAGCCCTAAGTCAGTAAACGGAAGGAAAGAGCAAAGATCTGAGGGGAAATAAATGAAATAGAGGTTAGTAATAGAAAAATCAATGCAACTAAGAGCTGTTTTTTGAAAAGATAAACAAAATTGATAAACCTTTAACTAGACACACCAAGAAAAAAAGAGAGAGGACTCAACTAAAATCAGAAATGAAAGCAATGTTACAACTGAGACCACAGAAATACAAAGAATCAGAAGAGGCTACTATGAGCAATCATACACCAAATCGTGCAACCTAAAAGAAATGGATCCATTCCTAGAAACATACAATCTATTAAGACTGAATCATGAAGAAACAGAAAATCTGAACAGCCTGATTACTAGTAAGGAGACTGAATCAGTAATCAAAATCTCCCAACACACAAAAGTCCAGGACCAGACAGACGGCTTCACTGGTGAATTCTACCATCTAAAGAATTAATACCAATCCTTCTCAAACTCATCCAAAAAGCAGAAGAGGTGAGAAACTTCCAAACTCATTTCATGAGGCCAGCATTACCCTGATACTAAAACCAGAGAAGGCTGCCACAAGAAAAGAAAATTACAGGCCAACATCCCTGATGAATATAGATGTAAAAATACTCAATAAAATACTGGCAAAATGAATTCAATGATACAGTAAAAGGATCATATACCATGACCAAGTGGAATTTATTCCAGGGATGCAAGGAATAAACACCACAAAACAATCAATGTGATTCACCACATTAACATGTAGATGAAAATAATGTGATTATCTCAATAGATGCAAAAAAGGCTTTTGACAAAATTCAACATCCATTTATGACAAATAATCTCAACAAAGTGAGTATGCAGAGGGAACATACTTCAACATAATAAAGGCCACATATCACAAACATCATACTCCATGGTGAAAAGCAGAGAGCTTTCCTCCAAGATCAGGAACAAGACAAGGATGCCCGCTGTCAGCACTGCTGTTCAACATAGTATTGGAAGTTCTAGCCAGGCTAATTAGATGAGAAAAAGAAATAAAAGGAATGCAAATTGGAAAGGAAAAAGTAATACTGTTACTATTTACAGATGACATGATGTTATATAAAACTGTGAAGACTCTACCAAAAAAACTGTTGGAATAAATAAACTCAGTAAAGTTGTAGAATACAAAATCAATATACAAAAAAATGTGTTGCATTTCTATAGACTAATAGCAAACTATCAGAAGAGAAATTATAAAACAATCCCATTTACAATTGCATCAAAAAGAATAAATTACCTAGGAATAAATTTGACCAAGGAGGTGGAAAAACCTGTACACTGAAAACTATAAGGCACTGATGAAAGAAAATGAAGACACAAATAAATGGAAACCCTAAAATTTATATGGAACACAAAAAGCCCCAAACATCCAAAGAATTCTCGACAAAGAACAAAATTGGAGACATCACACTTCCTGATTTCAAACTATATTACAAGACCATAATAATCCAGACAGTATGGTGCTGGCATAAAAAGAGACACATGGATTAGTGGAACAAAATAGGGAGCTCAGAAATACACCCATGCACATGTGGTTGATTAACTTATGACCAAGGAGGCAAGAACATACAATGGGGGAAGGACAGTCCCTTCAATAAATGGTCTCGGGAAAACTGGACAGCTACATGCAGCTAAACGAAACTAGATCGCTATTCTACAACACACATAAAAGCAAACCCAAAATGGAATAAAGACTTGAATGTAAGATCTGAAACACTAAATCTCCTAGAAGAAAACATAGGCAGTAAGCTCCTTGACATGTGTCTTGGTGATGGTTTTTTGGACTTGACACCAAAGTCAAAAATAAACAAATGGGACTCCATTAAACTAAAAAGATTCTGCAGAGCAAAGGAATCTGTCAATAAAACAAAAAGGCAACCTACAGAAAGGAAGAAAATACTTGCAAATCATATATCTGATAAGGGGCTAATATCCAAAATATATAAAGAACTCATACAACTCAATAGAAAAAAATCTGATTAAAAATGGGCAGAGGACCTGAAAAGATACTTTTCCAAAGAAGGCATACACATGGCCAGCAGGTCCATGAAAAGACGCTCACCATCATTCATCAGGGAAATGCAAATCAAAACTACAGTGAGACACCACCCGACACCAGTCAGAACGGCCACCATGAAAAAGACAAGTCATAGCAAGTGTCAGTGAGGGCGTGGGGAGAAAGCAGCCCCCGTGCACAGCTGGAGATTGCAAACTCGTGCAGCCGCTATGGAAAACAGTATAAACGAGGGCTACCTTATGACCCAGCGAGTCCACTGCTGGGTATTTATCCGAGGGCAACGAAAACACTAAGGAAAAGCCCCTGCAGCCCATGGTCTGGTCCCCGCGGCATTGTTCACAGCAGCCCAGACAGGAGCCCGGGTGTCCGTGGGTGGCTGAGTGGATAAGGAAAACGTGGCAGACACCTATGCCCTGGGATGTTCCTCAGCCATAAACAGAAGGAAATGCCGCCATTTGGGACGGCATGGATGGCCCTGGAGGACGCCATGCTCAGTTAGTCAGGGAAAGACAAGTACCGTACGGAACCTAAGAAAAACAAACCAAAGTCCCCGAAGTCACAATCCAGAGAACAGACGGGTGGTTGTCCGAGGGGGGTGGACACAGGGGTAACGGGGTCACAAGGTACAAATTCCAGCAATAAGATGAGTCCTGGGGCGCGTTGCGCAGCGGGGGGCTGGGTGACAATACTGTGTTAGACACTGGAAAGCTGCTAAGGAAGCAGGTACCGAAAGTCCATCACGAGAACCAACTCTGTCACCGTGAGGCGCTGGATGGTCACTAGGCTGACCGTGGTGACCGTGTCACAGTAAATACAAATATGGAATCAGTCTGCCTCCACTTGGACTAACACAGTGTTATACGTCAATCATAGCTGAATAAAAAACACAAAGGAAGCGTCTTTTTTCGGCCCTACACCCTGGCTCCTCTTCTCTGGGACTCTGCTGACACACATGTTGCGTCTTCTGTTATTGTTCATGGTTCCGTTCGCTTATTTCCAATTTCTTTTCTGTCCGTTGCTCAGATTGGGTGATTTCTAGATGTCCTTAAATTTACCGAGTCTCTCTTCTGCTGTCTTCAGCTTGTCCTATGAAGTTCTAGTTCTTCTTGCTTTTTTAGTTCCATAATTTCCATTTGGTTCATTTTCCATCTTGTGTTTCTCAGCAGAGATTTTCTCTTTCCTCTGTCCCTAATTGTTTCTGTCTGCTGCTCAAAAGCCGGTCAGGTGACCCAAACATCTGAGTCACCTCGTGCCGGTGTCTGTTTTCTCCCAAGTTGTGACTGTTGTGCTTCTTGGGATGACGAGTGATTTTTCTGTTGCATGCGTCATTTTTTAGCATACAGAGACCAGTGACATTCAGAGTCCTTACTGACGGGAATTGGCCAATCAAAAAAATGACAGCCCCTCAGCACAGATGCTGCCGGGACACGGAGGCTGCCATCCTGGTGCTTCCAGCCTCGCTGGCCACACTGAAAAGTATCTTCCTGAACTCTCTGAAGATATGGATTATAATTTAACTTTAAGCGGATCCTTTCCCTAGTTTGTGTCAGTGTGTGCCGTTAGACATATTCCTCGAATGGCTGCTGCATCCTGGGTCTCCCTGTTTCAAGTGACGCCTGAGCAATGGGGCCTTCTGTGCCCCGCGGAGTTTGCCAGTGTGGAGGCCAAGCAAGGTGACCTGGCGCTGTGTATACAGACCCTTTATCTTGGGTCAGTTTCTCCAAAACATGTCCCTCGAATCTCCCGAGTGCCCACTGGGAGGCAGACCGGGGGGCTAGCCCGTTTGGAGCGCAGGGCCCTCCCTGTGAGCCGGGCCGGGCCCTAAGCCCAAAGTGCGCCTGCTGCTTCCCCGCCTGGGCCTGCACCTCAAACAAGGACAGCCACCCAGTGAGCCAGTGACTTCAGGTCTTTGGTCCCGAGGCGAGCACTGCGCACAGTGGGGCGTCTTCCCCACGAGTCCCGCTGAGATACAGCCGATAGTCCCTCAGGCCACTTGCTAGAGGCTTCAGCTCTTTCCCAGGCCTGCAGCTGAGAAAGGCTGCCGTCTCCAGGCGAAGGAGCCAGGCGCGATGCCCAGGCAGCCCCACGGGAGGCGGCCCCCAGGGGAGGGCAGGTGTGCGCCTGGCAGCCCTGGAGCGGGCAGAGCCGGGCAGGAGCGAGCCCACAGCCTCTGGGGCCGCCCGCCCCTCGCGTCAGCCCCCACCATGTTATACCGTGTTACAGTTGCTCTGTCTGATCGCGGCTTTGCCTGGGTCGGCTCGGCTCGGCTCGGCACTGCTGGGAACAGGAGAGAAGGGCTTTGGTGGCCGTTAGTCCCCTGGTGTGAGGAGTCCCGTAGCTGGCGCTCATCAGCTCCGTCCTTACCAGCCGTCCTGGGCGCTCTCAGCCTCATCTAGACCTGTGTGGTCCTGATGGCTGACCCGAGGTCCGAGTCTCTGGTCACAACACCCAGTCAGGCCAATGTCACTTCATGTTCTCACTTGCATTAAACTGGACGTGGCAAGACTAAGAGATGCCCCAGAAACCACCTGGCGTCCAGTGCACCCTCGCTGTCCCCACTGTCCAGCTCCGCCTTGCTTTCCCCTGCCGACCCGGTCAGTGCCTCCCGCCAACGTGCTGACCGCTTCTTTGCCTGCTTCCATCTTACTAAAAGGGGTCCCAAGTGAGCAGGCACTGGCCCGGCTGGAAGTTGGCTGGGCCTTTCGTCCTGTCCCCTGGGCGCCCCGTGCCTCTGGGGACCAGGATCTCCAGACGTGGGGCCTGACGTTGGGGGATGGGAAGCATTCGCTGTGATGGCGGTGGGGCCTTGCCTACGTGCTCCTCCTTGGTCTCCAGAGACATGACCCCTACGTGTTGAAAAAACAGGATCAATGGGCACTGTGTGACGTAGGTGCCACCTGCTGAAGGACATTTCTGGGCCTCACAGGTGGTGGAAGTATCGTAGGAGTCAGCTGGGGCTGCCGGGCTGAGTCCCACCTGCTGGAGGTTTTAACAGAAACGCTCTCTCAGGTCTGGAGGCTGAAGCCTGAGACTGTGGTGTCACAGGGACCCCCCCGGGGGCTCAGAGGGAGGGTCTGTCCCAGGCCTCCCCCCACCTTCTGGGGGTTGCCACCAATCCCTGGCATTCCTGGGCTTGGCGACGCACCGCCCATCTCTGCCTCTGTGTTCATACAGCTTGCTCCCTGTCTGTGTCCACAGGCCCCCTTCTCAGGGGACACCAGTGAGGCTGGATTAGGGGCCCTGGTGACCTCCTCTAAGCACATCACATCTGTAGGGCCCTAAAGGTCACAGGCACTGCAGTCAGGACTTCACATCTTTTGGGGTCACGACTCAACCCGTAACAGACACATTATTATTAAAATTCAGCAGCTGGTCAGAACGTAGACCAGAAGGCCTTTTCTGGATGGTGTCAGTGTGGTGTGGTTTAGAATTGCCAGTGCGCGGTGACAAGACGAGCAGATGGACTGTAATCGGCTTAATCCGGGTTTTAAAGCCCCCGAGACCCTCCCTCCGCCCACCCCCCACTGCTGTGCCCTGCAGCCAGTGTGCCAGCCACAGCGACGGTGCGCGGATGAGCCCATGTCCTCAGGTTCTGGGACAGTGGGTCCGTCTGCCCAGTGGGCCAGGGCTCCAGCCTCCTGCCACTCTCTGGTGGAGAGAGCGGCCTGCCAGCGGCCAGCAGGTGGGAGGGGAGCACGGCCCCGCAAACCCGCTCAGCTCCCTGGGGCCTAGGCCTCCCACCCGGGAGCACTCCTGAGGGCCCCTCAAGTAGCGTCTCTCCCCAGACTTTTTGTAGTTCTGACTTCATGCTGTTATTATTTTGATTCTTATCCCACATGTTACTCTAGCGGTTACTGTTACTGCACAGCAAAATGACTTATCTTTAAATTTATGCTTTAGTTTACATACAGTAAAATCCAGCTTTTCTGGCACACAAGTCTAAGAATTTGGCAAGTGCATGGAGTTAGGCAGCCGACCCCCCAAAGTCCAGACACAGTTCCAGCAGCTTGGAGCTGACCCTGCCGTACACCCTGCTGCTCCGGCCCAGCTCCCTACTTTCCCGGCCTACACTTTGCGTTTCTGGCCCCAGCTGCCTGCCCACCACTGGGCACCGGCGACAGCCCCAACAGCTGGCACAGCGTGTGAGGACCAGGGCTGGGAGTCCAGGGCTGCATTGCCTTCCCAACCCCATGAGTTGTGTTTCTCATGTGAGTATTTTTAAACCTGATCAGTCTTTGCAAAAACACAACTTCAGGGCCGGCCGAGTGGCGCGGTGGTTGAGCGCTGGCTTGGGAAGCAAGCGGCCCCGGTTTGGTCCCACATGTGAGGGCCAGTGACACTGCCCTCAAAAAAAAAAAAAGAAAAAAAAAAGCCCAGCTTCATCTTTGTCACCCCTTCCCCTTGTAGCTTTTCTTTCTGTTTCATCCATTTCCTCCATTTCCTTTGGATTTATTTTGCTGTTCTTTTCTAACTTTTATTTTATTTTATAGAGGGCAGTGTCACTGGCCCTCATATATGGGATCCAAACTGGGGACGCTTGCTTCCCAAGCCAGTACTTAACCACTGGGCCACTTGGCCATCCCTCTTTTCTAACATTTTAAGTTAGATACCTCACTCATTAATTTTTAGTTTATCTTTTTCTTCTAATATGTGCATTTATGATTACAAATCGTTACGGACCACACAGTAGTCTACTCATTATCACTGGTTGACGTTTTCATGATTGTCTCATGTTAGTATTTGAATATTTCCCTCATGAGGCTTTTTACCCATGAGGAATTAGAAATATGATCTTGGGCCAGCCGAGTGGCGCATTGGTTAAGAGCTGGTTTGGGACGTCAACAACCCCGGTTCAGATCCCACATATGAGGGCCAGTGACACTGCCCTCTACAGCTAAGATGGTGAACAACAGCTCCACCTGGAGCTGGGCTGTGAGTCCCCGGCGACGGTGTGGGCTGCAGCCCCTGCTGCAGTGGGCTGCCATAGGCTACAGTGAGTGGCCGGCAGCCAGTGTGAGCAGCCGTTCAGAGGCCGGCGACCGATCTGCCTCACCCGGGAAGAGCGCAATGATGATTCCAACATGGGACAGTGAAGCAACATCCTCCGCAACTAGACTAAAGAACAAAAAGACAGCAACTTGTCTGTTCCCCTCCCCCAATTCCCCAATAAAATCTTAAAAAAAAAAAGTAGTATTATCTAAATCTCCGATTCAGGCTGTCAGGCGTCAGGGCCACGGCCCTGCACACGTCAGACGGAAGCCTGTCCCCCGTCACTGTGCACCTCTCTACAAACACGTCACTGATGAAGTCTGCTCCTCTGTTCAAACCTTCCGAATCCTCACTGATTTTCCTGCTGCTCTGTTCGTCCCCGAGGGGCTGTGTTCCACCCACTGTGCGCGGGTGGATTTGAGTTGTTTTTTGCAGTTCTGTGACTTGTTTTTCTCGTTCTTGTTTATGTTTTCGTGTCCCTCTTTTATGCCTTTAGACACCGATCTGTTCCATCTCCTGCTTCTGCCAAGTCCAACATCCAAAGTCTCAGGGACCTGGCTCTGTGTGTTTTGTAAATGAGCGGTCGGCCTATGGGACTCCCCGGCCTGGGGTGAGGCAGTTCCTGCCCAGAGAACCTGTGTTTCTTCGGGCAGGTCCCTGGGTCCTGCTGCGGCACTTCTAAATGTAGTCCTTACCTTGCCATTTAGGATCATGCAAAGGGCATAGAACTCAGGTCCCAGGCCCACATCAGGGTGGGCCAGTGCCCCCAAGTCCAGGGGATTAAGAAAGCAAACTTCCTGGACGAGGGTTGGCCATTTCCTGTCCTGCTGTGCCTCCCGAGCCCTGGCATCTGGTCTCTGAGCCACTCCCCGTGTGCCCAGGCTCGGTGCCCATTGCCCTGGGCACAGAGTAGCTCCGTCAGAGCCACACCGGCTCTGGTGCTGCCGCACGCCCCACCTCCGGGCTCCTTCCTGGCCCCCAGAACTCCCGCGCTGACCTGCACTTTCGTCCTGCCCACTTCATGCACTCCGCAGGGAGTACCCCCGGGGCCTGTGGCCCAGGCGCCTCAAACTTCACGGGCACCAGACACGCCTGGAGAGCCTGTTAAACGAGATGCGTGGGCCCCCCACCGCCAGGGTTTCAGGCAGAGCCGACCGGGCATTTCTAACCAGGTCTCCGGTGCCCACTGCCGGTGCGTGGGCCTTGCTGGGGGCGCGTTCACCTTTTCGTGTGGGAGCACCACCTGAGGTTCCCTCACCAACTGGTCACCGCCTCAGTGGCTCTCAGCTGAGCTAATGACGTTGCCACAGTGACCTGCAAAGCTCCCAGGGACCGGTGACGGCTCATGCAAACATGCCACACTTAGACGCTGACACATGAAGCCATGTGATACTGACCGTCAGCCGGTCACCGAGAAAACGTGATACTTATCAGCAATGTGTTAATACTGGTTTCAAAGAGTCAGCGTTAGAATTTACACATTTCACTAACAATCTGCCTTTTAATATAAATTCTGATTTTCATTAACTCCTTCTTGTTTTCCCTTTACATGTCTTCTGATGTCTAGGTTCTTGGCTTTTATTATTTCTTGTTAAAGAACAAAGGCGATCCTGTAAGCTCTCCTTTTCTCAGTCTTAGCTGAGTGCCGCGCGTTAAACAGGTAACACTCTCCTTGTCTTTATAAAGTTCAAGTGCAGTTTTTATTTCCTCTTCAACTCAAGACATGAATTTCAGGGAATATTTTTAAAGTTGAATTTAATGATAAAACACTTATTAATTATGAGTTATAGTGCTTTGAACTTTGAGAAAATGGTCCATATCATAAATATTGATTTTTAAAAAATGTTTCCATATACTGCCAATATTCCTAAATGTTACATAGGACTCAAAAGGTATATTCGCTGCTTGAATGAAACACAATCAGAACACACTTCTCTTAAGTAAATCCCATTGCTTACAGTGCTCAGGCTTTCTCTAACGTGTCTTATTCTTTGCCTCCCAGAGTGAGTCTGTGGTTTCCCCAACTTGCTCCCTCCAGATGTCCAGACCAGGACGCCGGCGGGGCCAGTCACAGCTGAGCCAGCGTGAGGGGCGTCGCGCACAGCGGCCTGCGTGGCACCGGCTTTTCACCCGACCCCTCTCGTGCCCCCACCATCATAGCTCGCCTGCATCTCCTGGGCCTGGGCGTCCTTTCTTCCCAGCACCCTGCACGCTCCCTGCCTGCCCCCGCTGCCCCAGGGACTGCACCCACACCTCCGCGAGCCCTGGGCACCCCTTCCTGAGCCCCGGGGGGCCCTCGCGTTCTCTTCTCATCGCTATAGACACTTTCCTGTCCCAGCTTGATAACTGTTTATATTAAACCTCTGATGCTTAAATTGCTGTGTGGTTTCTGTCTGACTGGATCCGGATGAAAACTCGAAGAATAAGAGCAAATTAACCCCAAAGCAGGCAGCGGGAAGGAGACAGGAAAAGCTGAAATGAGTGAAACTGAAAAGAGAAAAACAACGGAGAAAAATAAATCAATGAGACCAAAACCTGGTTCTTTGAAAAGGTCAATACATTTATAATAAATCTTCAGCCAGACTGAAAAAGGAGGAGAAATAATAAACTAGCAACATCACAAATGAAAGGTCCCCCATCATAAGCCCTATGGACTCCTGGGTGCGTTACCCACTGTGCTCGTGGGGTCTGCACCTTAGAAGACCATGCTCCCTGAGAGACACAAGCCCCAAAGCTCACTCACGAAAAAAACAGATAAACTGGAGATTGCCCTGTCTAATAAGAGAATGAAATTCATACTTACAAACATTGCAAAAATTAAATTTCAGGCCTACACGGCTTCTCTGGCAAATCCCACCAATTAGTTAAGGAAGCGGCACCAAGTGTACGAGGCTCTGAGGGCAGCGGGGTCACCGGTGACCGGTCACTCATTCTGAGGCCGGCATTACCCTGACACCAAAGCCAGGCAAAAGCACTACAAGGAAATTCCAGGCTACGGCTCATTCACACACACCCCAAAACCCTTTTCTAAAAACTAGCAAATCGAACCCAGTGGTGTCTGCAAAGGGCAGTACTGCATGACTGAGTGGGGTTCACCCATGAATGAAAGGTGGGCTCAGTATTGAAGCATTAATCAGCAAACCATGAGGTCACCTGAATAAAGGCAGAAAAGCCAGTGCTCAAATACCCCAACTGTGCATCAGAAAAACGCTCACAGTATGACTAGAACAGGACTTTCTCAAGTCAAATACGGGTATGAAAACACGTATCCCCGGAGACAGACAGCCCCCTTTGAAAACAAAACAAGAAGGCCCCCCCAACCACGCCCTCTCCACAACCGGGGCAGGGGGTGCCGCCCATCAGACAGGCCAGGGGAGGGGCAACGGCAACCACGGAGCTGGAAGCCGTGAACTGACCTTCTTCAGACGTGACTATGAGCACGTGAACCCAGAAGAGTCTGCGAGTGATTAGAATTAATAATGAATGTGGCGAAATTCAGAGAGTGGGCGGACGACGCAGGACCCCAGTGTACCCCGATGTAGGGCCAGGGCAGCTGGGGTGACAGGGGAGGGGGTCTCCCGAATCAACGGTCTGGAGCCATGGCAGGTTCCTAAGAGGAACACAAGAACCTTCACCTGTACCGCGCATAAAATTATTTTCAGGTGGGTCCTAAAATTATAAAGCTTCTTGAGAAAATATGGAGCAATATCCTCATAATCTTGGGCTACACCAAGATGTCCTAAAAATATGCGAAAAACACCATTAGAAAGTGATAAATTGGGCTTAATTAAAACTGGCAACTTTTGTTCCTCAGGAGACATTATTAAGAAAATAAATAAGCAAGCCCACAGTCTGGGAGAAGTTATGTGTACACATATATCTGACAAAGAAGTCAAACCCAGAAGATATAAAGGATTCCGACAAATCAGTACGAAAAGGGAAAACAACCCAATTTAAAAATCTGCAAAAAGACGCCTTCCAACGTCCGTCTGTGGACATGTAAGGAGCTTGGAGTCCTCACAACAAGGACAGAGTTGAACAAACTGAAAAGCAACGGCGGCCCTTAGGTTCGTCAGGGAGACAAGGTCACAGGAGAAGCTGCTGTTCCCAAACGGGAGACTGACGGGGACCCAGAGAATGACGACTTACCCTCGGAGACTGAGCGGAGGCCAGGACCCAGCAGGAGAAGCGGCCGAGCCGGCGAGTTTCTGGGGCGCCCGGGCGCTTCTGCGCAGTTTAGCCCGAGTTCTGTCAGGGGCGTGGGGCGGGCCCTCCCGCGCCTGCAGGGCCCCGGAGCCTTTGACTAGGCCTGGCGCGCGGGCCTCAGAGGAGGCTCAAGGAGCCTCACCTGGGGCCCTGCGTGAAAGGGAGACCCACGTGGCCACACACACCTGCGGCCCGACTCCGGCCCACGTCACAGGGGTTGCCTCTTACGGGATGGAGGCAGGACCCTCCGCCGGGGTCTGGCCGGCCGCAGTGCCTCCAGGAAAACACCAACTAAAGCCAGTGAGGTGCCCGTGCAGGACGGAGTGACTGGGACCCTCGCTGCCCCGAGGGTGGCATGGCTCAGCCCGGGACACTGCTCCGGACGGGGACCCTTGGACTCTGGGCTTGACCCCCAGAAGTGCATCCGTTCTCCGAGGCCTCGGCAGCTCCCGGGCCCCGTTCTGGAAGCCTGGCCTGGAGACAAGCCACGCGCCCGCCGCAGCAGAGCGTGAACGGCGACCGGCTCACACGAGGCAGCTCCCTTGTGCTGACAGCGAGCGAGACGATGGCTGGTGCCGGGAAGGCTCTCGCCACCACAGGACGTGATGTGTGCGGCCCTTCCTGTGGAAGTCGTCGCACGGCGTGTGCCTCATGAGGCCGTCACCTGCACACCTTAAACTCACAGTGGGACGTGCAGATCCCTCCACAGCTGGGGAAAACCAGGGGCCGCTGCCTCATGGGGGGAGAGGTGAGGGCTGCCTTAGGAGGGGAGCGGGGAGCCTTCTGGAACAGTGGCCATGTTCTCTGTGTCGCTGGGGGTTTGGGTCACGCACACTTATGCATTCGTCCCTTGGGGTTTTTGCATTCCATTTGTAAATGTCACTTCAGAAGAGCAAAACTGGAAACACAGAGTAAACTGGCTCACCCTGCAGATGCTGACGTGCCTATCGAGGAGGGCGTCCGGGGGACCGAGCTGATGGGCGCTCGTGTTCACTGCCACAGTCTGCCACCTTTCTGTGAAAACGTCTGGGAGAAACATGACCTCGGGGCAACACGGTCGGATGTGTCACCACCCACAGTCAGGCAACACAAGAACCATGCTGTCTTGATTTAATTTATATAAAGTTCAGAGACGGGTAACCCCCCTGAAGTCGCCCTGTGGCATCACGGACCCCCGGGATGGGGAACACTGGCGCTGCCTCACCCTGGCGAACGAACGGCGCCACCCGTCACCCAGCGAGCATCCGTGAGTGCGGCAGTGGAGGTGTTGTCTTTCAACAAAAACCACAAAATCATTGCCAGAACCAGCCCCCTTGGTGTCCCCTGTCATCCTGACACCAGGGCGGACGTTTGGCCCCAGGGAAGAGCAAGGGTCCGGACAGACGTGATTTATGGCAGCGCAGCGGCGTTCATCGGGAAGACGCCATTAACAAAGCTGCTGCGACAATTAGCCATTCGTGTGGAAAAAGTGAAATTGGATTTCTGTCTCCCACCATAAATAAAACTCGCTGGTAGGCGACGATGTGGGGGACCCTCGTTCAGGACCTCACAGTGTTGGGAAGACAAGACGCAGGAGGTGCCAAGCCCGATAAAAGATTGATAAATTGAACTATATTAATATTGAGAACTTTATCAAAACGTAACACGCAGGGTAGAAAAGCAGGTCACACAGTGGGAGGCGTTTGCACACAGCGACCAGCGATGGCGTAGTGTCAACGGAGACAGAGCTGCAGACACATCAGCGGGAAAAAGACCTACCACCCACAGGAAAACGGGTGCCACATGCAAAAAGCACCTCACGAGAGGGGACAGGACTGCAAACGGCAGAAAGAGGCGCGGGCTTCCTGGCGGTCAAGCCCGGAGTCCCCGAGCAGCGCCCACCACGCTGGTCCCTGGGGAGTCTGACGGTGCAGAGTCGTGGGTCCCGTGGGGGCCGGACGGCGGACATGAAATTGTCTGGGTGCTTCGGAGAAGAATTCGGCTCTATCTTGTAAAGTGGAACGCTGGCAGATGCGATAACCCCACAAGTCTACTCCTAGTTAGATCCTAAAGAAATGTTTGTTCGCCAGCCCGAGGAGACTCTCTGGGACGTTCACAGCCATTGCTTTTAGTAGTAGCAAAAAGCCGGAACCATCCCAAATGTCTGACGGATGAATGGCTCAACCCATTTTCAGTACATTCATACAATGGCAGTTTAAGCCCAGGTGAAAATGACTGACTACAACGTGGGTGGCATGGATATACCTTTGAAACACCACGCTGGGTGGGAAAAATCACGTAGCTTACATATAGTGAGTCCCAAAGCCGGCAAACTAAACCATCCATTGCTTAGTGTTGTATGTGGAAAACAGCCACGAACAAAACAAAAAGGCTGCTAAGCAGGCAGCTCAGGGCCAGGTCTGGGCACAGGGGCAGCGCCACGCTGGAGCCCCAGCTCGTGCACGCGCCCTGCTAGGGAGGGCAGGCGGGTCGGGGGGCCGCTGTGCCGCCGTACCCCGAGGCACACACCAGGCGGCATTCTCCAGTGGATGTCACATACTCATGACCACGTTTGTTACAGACAGAAACGAATGCCCAGGTGTCATGGGACAACTCGTGCCGGACCCATAACTCTCTCTTTCAGGAGGAATGACTAATGCTGCATCCAGCTGAGGGAGAGACCACAGAAGTGCCCAGACCTCACTCTGCTTACACCCACCGCAGCTGCTCAGCCCCGAGCTCTCCATCGCGTTCCACCTCTGAGCCCGTCGGAACACGTCTCAGGGAAGACTCAAGGCGGGCGTGCTTTCTGAGCCGTGTGCCGGGCGAGGCGTCCCTCGCTCGAACACGGGAAACGCAGTGTCCCTGACTCCGAAAGCCTGGCTCACAGCTGTCCTCCCATCAACTGCGCTTGGCTCAGCCGTGACCTGGCCCTGAGCTCGGAAGGGCCCTTGTTTCCTGGCAGGGAGCCCCCTTCCCAGCCTCGATGCTCCAGAATCTCCCAGGTTTGGGGTCCTCCTGGCGCAGGGGCTCCTCCAGCTCGGGGGGCACCGACGACGCTGCACGCCCCCCTCCTGCCAGACCGTCTTCGTGGCACCTCCTTCACCCTCTGCGTCTGGGCGGCGTCTCCAGGCACGAGCCGATGTGCCCCAGCTTCCGCTCTGCCGTCTGCGGCCTGCCACGGCGCCCCGGTCAGCCCCTGCCTTCGCAGTTCCCAGATCCGCGCCCAGTCCCCCCATCTCCCATCTCGCCGTGTTTGGTGTTTGCTGTGAATAAGGACGCCACCTTTGAATAGCGTTCTCCTTGGTGACGTACGTTTCCCATGCTCGTCAGTCAGGACACTAGAAAGGCGCCTCCAGGAGCCCCTCGCCGGGCCGAGGACGAGCGTGGTCGGGGGTAGTAGGAGCGCCTGAGGACAGTCCGTGGGAGGGACTTGTGTGTGAGGTCCGTGTCCCGTCGCTGCCTGTGGGATGAAGGTGACGCCCAGCACAGCAGAGAAACGGGCTTCGCCCTGGTGCCTGAGCCCGAGGTGGGGGCCGGCCGGCGGCAGGCTCCCCGATGGAGCCAGTCCCCCTGGAGGGTCGCGGGGCTTCCGTCTCACGTGGAGAGGAGGCTCGCTGCTCTCTGTGTCCTCTGATGAGCAATGCGCTAATCTCAGGAATCTAGTAAGGATATTTCACTAAATATTTAAGCACTTGCGCAATTAATGAATCCCAGCTGAAAAAATTAACCAATAAAACTTCCCAGATATTTAGATATTGATTATAAACTTGAATCAAATGCTTCTAAATGTTTAATTAAAATCACAAGCTAAGTATATCAGATTTGCTTAAATTGCTTCAAACGCCTTTACAGCGAGGTAAAAGCCACATGCTGTGGGCTGAGTGTTTGCGTCCCCCCCACGCGGTGACTTTGGGAGGTGACTAGGTTCGGCGAGGTTCCAAGGTGGGCTCTGATGCCATAGACTGTGGCCTTAAGAGCCGAGGAAGAGACAGCAGAGCCCCCACCGTGGGCAGACACAGCCAGCTGGGAGGCCTCACCAGGAACCAGCCCTGCTGGTACCAGGACGGTGGCCGTCTGGCCTCCAGGACTGTGAGAAGTAGCTGCTGTTTCAGCTGCTTGTCTGGTGTTTTTTGTGGACGCCGAGCTGACTGAAGGGCCTCGCAAGGACGTAAGAATGGGGAGCTTGGGGCCGGGGACAGATGTGGCGGAGGGGACATACATGATCACGCCCCACGGGGCGACGCATTCTGTCTATGAAGGTGCCTTGATAAGGAAGCCCTTACAGAAGCCACCCCGGGGTCTGCACGGGCGGCTCGCTTATCTGTCACTGTCATCCCGTCCCGAGTTCCCTTCCCAGGGCTGCTGCAACCTCCCAGAAACGGCACAGCGAACTCGCCCTCCTGTTGGCCTCCTGCAGGGCTGGCTCGCAGCCACTAACTGGCAGCCAGAGACCGGATCGCTGGGTGTCTGCCGGTGGGCCCTGCTCGTGGTCATGAGTCACCTCCAACGCCAGTGGGGGCTTTCCAAGCCCCTCCCTCCGAGGGCAGCTGGCGAGCCCGGACCCACGGACCTGCAATCACGGACGCAGACCCTGCGCCCTGCTGGGCACCGTCCCGGTCACCCACCGACTGTCTGCAACTCGTCATGATCAGCGTCACGGACGAGCGCTGTCCCTGCCCCTGGGGTCCTCTGTGGGCCTGGACTTGCCCACCCTCGGGCCCACGCGGATGTCTGCGCTCTCCCCTTGGTTATTCTTGCTGCTTTGTAGCTACAAGCACTGCTGACGCCTTCCTGTTCTGGGCCAGTTCCTCCATTTTCCAGGCACTGTCCTCCACTCGCACAGCTCAGACGTACACAGCCGGATGGACGCCCCAGATGCCCACTGGGTCTGCACGTCGCTAAGTCCCAGAATCAATTGAAGCAATGACATGGTTTCCCTGAGTCACAGACTTTGCGCCAACTCCTCCTCAGGACCAGTGCGGCCATGGTTTCTCCCAGACTCAACCCGTCCAAGGAACCCCCTTCATCTATCATCTCGCGTTTGGTGCTGAAACGGGCACCTCCTGGGCGATGAGCCTAAGCTGGCGCCTCTGCCCTGAGGACACGTTCCCAGCAGCCCTGGAGGCAGGCCGGCCTCCGAGACACTGGGTCTGTTTCCCCACAGCAAGGGGCAGGCGGGCGCCCCGGACCTGCCAGGGTGCCCAACACCGCCGGCGCCATGCTGTTTGCACCAAAGCAAAGGCAGAACACCGCTTACCACACACTCTCCCATTGGTGCTGACATCTCTGGGACATCTCCCGTGGGAGTGAGCTGATAAGGGCCTCCCTGCGGGCTTGCCCTTTGACCCCGAGGCGACCCACGGGAGGTGAGGGAGAGTCACCTACGATGAGAGGGAAGCTCGATTTCCAGACGAAAGGGCCAGGTAAGCCAAGCGCCGGGGGCACTCTGCAGAGGACCTGGAACCACCCGGGGAGGTGCTGGGTGGGCAGCTTCAGGGGCGCACACGCAGGACAGCACACGCAGGGGCGGCCAGGCCCTGGGAGGAGGCGCGCGCACGCTCGCACGCTCGCACGCACACACGCATGTGGGGAAAGGTTCTGAAGACCAGACGTCAGAAGTGGATGTGGTTATCTCTGGGTGATGGGCTAATAAGCGATTTTCATTTTCTTCGTGAGACTTTCCTACATCTCCCAAATATTTTATAATGCCTGGGTATGAATGCTATATAAAAAAAAAAAATTCCCCAGGCATGTTTCTTTTCAAGCTAACACCGCCTCTTCCTCCTGTGGCCACGACATGGGCCTGGCTCCCTGCATCGATGGGTTCTCAGGGCCAGGTGGCCTCCAGGAAGGGCGTGGGGCGGGGCGGGGGCCCCTGGCCACCTGTCCTGGACAGCGTTTATCCTCTTTGGCCCTCTGAGCCTCTGGCCAGCTCAGAAGGGGTTAAGATGCTCCACCAATGCAAATTAGATGTAATTAATCCTTTTCATCAGTTGCAAATATACCTTCTGAACCCTATTAAAAACATGAATATGCAAATGAAGACCTTTTTAAATTCTCATTTTCAAGGACTTGGCATTGGGGTTTGATTAGTGAATTCCGTTAACAGCCTGTAAACCTGGTGCAAAATTTAATTTCCATTTTAAGTTTGAAAAAAAAGAAAAGAACTCAAGGAGGCTGTTGGTAATTGAGCTAATTACAGCGCTCCGCCAGAGGCCAACCTGGGTCGACGGAGGCCTCGGCAGCTCCCCTTGGCAGCTCTGGCCACTGGCCCGTTTTCCGGCTGTGGAGCCTGAGGCTCAGAGCGGGAGACTGCCCTTTGCCGGGGGCGCACAGCCAGCACGGGTCTCCGGCGTCCAGGTCAGCATTGTCTGTGCCTGGGGGCACTGCCCAGCACTTCCTGGCTCTGCCACCATCTCCGTGAACTCCCAGGTGACCTGCTGGGACAGCCACTTCTCTGATTAGTCAACAGGGAGACAACGTGCCAGTGCCTTGAACACGCTCATGGGTTCCCCAGTACCGGGCCTGGGACCCGCCGGACAAGCCCGTTCCGTGGTGCTGGCGTTGGGAGCATCCTGGCGGATAAACGGCCAGTGGCCCCGTGTGGCTGCTGAGCGCTGACACTGTGGTCTGAACCGAGATGGGCAGAACGTGTAAAAAGGACACTGGGTTTCCAAGACTCCAGGTGAAAAAGATTGTGAGATGAATGGTTCATTAATTATCTCTGCTGATTACACTGTAAGATGAGGTTGTGGATATACTGAGGTAAATAAAGTATACTAAAATTAATTTCACCTGTTTCTTCTTACTTTTGAAGTGCGGCTACTGAAAGATTTCAAATCGCATATGTGGTTTGTGTGGTGTTTCTATCAGACACTGCTGTTGTGCACGTTCTTGAGAAGACACTAAACGGATGTAAAAGGACGTCTATGCTATATTCGGCATGTATGTCATAGGTAAAACATGCACCAAGGAGTTGCCAGGTGGTGGTAGGTGGCATAAGGAGGAATAAAGCAGGCTTGGGAGGTCGGGGGCAGGACCCCCGTAGGTGAGGGTGCGTTAGTCAGCTCGGGGCCCCAGGCCGGGCTTAGAAAACAGAGGTCTGTCTCCCCACAGCCCTGGAGGCCGGAAGCCTGCGGCCAGGTGTGGGCAGGGCCGGCTCCTCCCGAGGCCTCTCCGTTTGGCATGTAGGCGGCTGTCTCCTCTTCGCAGCCCTCTGTCCTAATCTCTTCTTATGAGGACACAAGTCCTATTGGATCAGGGCCTCCTAATGGCCTCATTTTAGCTATCACCTCTGTAAAGACCCCGGCTCCAAATACAGTCGCATGCCGAGATGCTGGGGGCTTCGGCATACGGATTGGGGGACACAGCTCAGCCCACACAGAGGGCAGGACAGGCAAGACGTGGGCGAGGCATGCTCCACCAGAGCAGGCCCAGGGGGCCAGGGGCTGGCAAGTTCAAGTGCACGGGGACCAGGCTCAGCAATGGTAACCGATCAGAACAAACCCCAAACCCTACGGCTCCTTCTGGAAAAGGTGCAGTTGGAGAACATGGCACCATGAGTGGAGTGGAGGCCAGACCACAAGAAAAAGGCTTATAAGCAAGACATCTATTGATCTGAATCTGGAACTCAGTTGTTGGTTTGTTGTTTAAAGTAATGACCAAAATGGTTTAGAACTATGGGAGTCTGGAGAGATGCTGTCAATCTTACTTTAAAATGAGAATCTGGCGTTTCTGTACGTTATTGTTTTCAATAAAACTTCTTAAGTGTTTTGGAAATAACAACAGAAAACCCAGTGAAATACATCAGTCGATGCTTTTATGGAAAATTTCCAAGACAGTTGTGAAGTGCGGAAACCACGCTGCAGAACGGCCCAGTTCCCCTGAAGCCACGCACAGGCCCAGGGGCCAGACGAAGCAGCTGTGTCCGGACGGCAGTGTGTGGGCGCGTCGCTGACGGGACGCCGGGCCGGGCTAGGGGCGCTTGTTCTGTTCACTCTGCATTTCTAGTGTTGGAAGCCTTTTCTTCTTACACTGAAAATGCATTGACATCGTGCAGTTAAAGATCAAGAAAGGAACGAAAAGAAAACGTGAACAGCACAGGCAGCAGGCTGCGCCAGATGCCGTCCGCACGAGGGTCCCTGGTCCCCTACCTGGCTCTCGTGCTGTGTGACTGTGGGCAAAGCCCTGCCCCTCTCTGGGCCTGAACTGTCCTCACCGTGCAGCTTGCACGTACACCGCGCACACACCGCTGCCTGTGCGGCTCCGGCGTCCACGCCCCGGGACCTGAGTCTCCCCTGGGAGGCTGCCCCCAGGCAGAGGCCCAGCCCCTCGCTGGCTCTGATGTCCTGGCACATGAGCCACGAGGCCTCAGCCAAGTCTGACCCAGAGCTGGGGTGGGGAGGGGCCGTGACCTCGGCCAGGAGGGCTGGCTGTGGCCCGGCCTGACCCAGGCTTGCACGTGACCTGGGACGAGCCCCTGTCCTTTCCGGGCCTCGCCCTCCCTACAAGACCCAACGCGCAGGACCATTATGGGCCGGGACGAGCTCTGACAGGAGGGGGCGTTTCCGTCAGGGGAGAGATTCGCAGGCGTGACGGGGACACGAGCCGCCTGGGGCACCTGAGAACATGCATTTCCCATCAGCTCCTGGTCCGCGGTCCCCACTGAGTCGCGAGGGGCTGTGTTCACTTTCAGAACACGCACTGGACGAATGCAGACGGGGAACGGTGAGATGGCACACTTCCTGCGCTGCAGCCCGGACGCCGGGCGGCGGGGGGCTGGGGTGAGGCCCCCGCAGGCGGCAGGGGCCTCGTGGGAGCCCGGGGAGGCTGCCAGGAGCCCGGCTGCACACCAAACCGTGTTGCCTCCTGGCAATTACAGTTTATCGCAGCGGCACTAATCCTCGCAATTAGTCATTAGGGCTTAAGAACCACTTAGCACTGGCGCCCACTAATGAGCTGGCACGAGTGGGGATGCGCCAGAACCGGAGCTTTCTGTGGCCTCTGCGCCTGGGCGCCGCAAGCGAACTCACTGTTCCCCTGGCTGGCGGGATTGAATCCGCCGGGAGAGCGTCAGGGGTCCCAGACGGGCCCTCAGGGTGGCGGCTGACCTTGGCTGCCTCGGGAAAGGACGATCCACCACCGTCAGCCTCTCGGGGCCGCCCCAGGCCTCAGAGACCCACTCAGTGTGGAGGCAGGAACGTGGGGAGACCGAGGCAGGGCGCTCCCGGGGGCGCCCTTTGTTGGTGCACAGCCTGTCTTCCTACAGAAGTGGGGCTGGGGGGGGGTGGCAGGTGGCCCCGGCCCTGCAATCCAACATCTAGGCAGGGACTCTAACTCAAGGGGTGACAGCCTCGGGGACAGTTCAGGAATCATGTTGCTGGGTGGTGCTGGTGGAAGCCTATGGCCGTGGGACCTCATGGCACATGCTGAGTGGTGGGTAGGTACCCCCCAGTGGGAGTTGGGGCTGGGACACGATGGAGTGTGGCTCCCCCAGTTCTGAGCCCCATTCCTCGGCCCCTACCCAAATCCTTCCAGCACATTCCTACTCTGGCTGGGTTGGCCAGGGTTTGTTCAGGCTCCGCACCTGGGAGCACCCGCCTCGGGGTGTCTTGCGGCCCCCGGCTCTGCTGGCCGGCCCAGTGCTGACTCCCTCCGCCGTCCCCTAGGCAGAAGTCGACGCACCGGTCTTCCTGGCCGGCCAGGCGCAGGCCTGGGGTGGGAGGCTGGGCCACTTGAACACTGTTGCCCACACCTGGGGCATGGGAGGTGTGGGGAAGGGGCCGGTCCCCCGACTCGCCCCACGCTCCCAGCCTGGGGTCCAAGAGCACCCTCGGGGGGCCACCCCCCGCAGAGGTAGCAGACCAGGCTCGTGCAGGGCGCGGCCTGCTAGCGGAGGACAGGACCAAGCACAGAGCTGAGGTCTGCGGGCCTCCGGCCCAAACGCCACCCACCCTACCTCCAGGGGTCCACCAGGTGCAGATGTGACCCCAGCAACCTGGGACAGCTGCTCAACAATGGTCTGCCTGACAGCCTCCGACTGGCAGTCTTCACTGTGGGCAAGGGGCCCCGGGAGCCCCCCCAGTTCCCATGGGGAGCGCCCTGCACGGCTCAGCCGGCCTCCAACTAGGGGCAGCAGAGTTTGGGATTGAGCCTCGTTACTGTTCTGCGGGTGACGACAAAGACACGGGAGCCTCCACTGCCCACGAGGCGGTGTTGGGGAGCCCGGAGCACACGCGGGATGTGAGGAGTGTGGGGGCCCCAGGCTGGATGAGCCCCAGTTCTGACCAGTCTGGGGCCCCGGGAAGCCGCCTCACCAGGCCAGGCCTCAGCCGTCTCATCTGTGAAGTGGGCGCAGCGAAGCCCCGCAGGCTGATCGTGAGCTAACAGCCGTGGGCGGACCCCAGCCCGGCTGGGCTGCATCTCGGGCTGAGCCCAAGTTCATGGTTCTAGTGACTCTGCAGATGTCACGAGTCTCCTTCAGCCTCGTGTGTGGGGGGGCCCAGCCTGAGCCTCCCCAGGAGAGCGCCTGGAGTCGCCACACAGCACACAGGCCGCACGCCCCCGGGGCCCCGGGCTCCAGGGAGCAGGCGGCCCCATCCTGCCTCCACGGCAGGAGCCCCAGGACCTGTGAGGGCCCCGGGGCTGTTCCCGCCGCCTCTGCTGGGCCCAGACGGCGGGTTCCCTGTGCAGGAGGCGCGGGGCTGCGGGAGCCGCTGACGTCAGAGCTCACCCTCCCATGGACAGCGGACAGGCCCAGAGAGCGGCTGTGCGTCAGTGAGGCTGCAAGCGATCTGTGCTCTGCGCCCACTGTGCCCAGGCCCTGGGGGGCCAGCCCCTCCCTCGGCCAGAGCTGTGGGCTCAGGGGCCGAAGTCCCTCTGGGGCTTGCAGGCCCCAGGGCCTCCTGTGTTGGGAGCCCTCCTTGAGAAGGCAGCCCCCTTCCCTGGGCGCCCCGAACCCTGGCCCAGGGAGTGTGGGGAAAGGGCTGCACGGACACCTGTGCTGTGGACCCCGCTTTGGCCCTGGGGGCCTTGATGGAGTGATCGACCTCTCCCTTGGGTGCCCTGGGTTCCAGGAGACACCCCCAGTCGGCCCTCGCTGCCAGCACCCACTCTAAGGGAGTGGGGCCACGGTGCGCGTCGCGGGCCCATCTGGCAGGCGGGGAACCTGGGCCGGGTGGCTGTGAGGACACCCTGCCCCGATGAGCGAGCTGCCACAGGGCTCCCTTTCCTCTGTTGGGGGCAGTGACTCCAGGGCTGC
Source organism: Aselliscus stoliczkanus (assembly GCA_033961575.1). NCBI lineage: Eukaryota > Metazoa > Chordata > Mammalia > Chiroptera > Hipposideridae > Aselliscus > Aselliscus stoliczkanus. The sequence goes on from CM066733.1 coordinate 1,112,449, forward strand.
CTGGGGCCAGGCCGAGCGCCAGCAGGGGTCCGGGGGGCAGGTCACACAGTGAGCACGCAGGGGAGGGCCGAGGGGAAACTTTATTTGCTCCCGGGCTTTGCCTGCCAGGCTCCCCGCAAGGCCGGGTTTGAGCTGTGAGCCGTGGGACCCCTGGGGGAGGGGCAGGAGGCAGCCCCCAGAGCACCGCCCCCCAGAAGCCCGGCACGTTCCAGGACAGAGGGTGTGGGCGGGCGGAGGCCTTCCCTGCAGAGCCCATTCTGTCTTGCCGCTGCCGCCGCCGCCGCCCCGCATGGCAGAGGGTGGGGAGCTGGCCGCGCGGCTCCGCCTGCGTCAGAGCGGAGGGCCTGGCTAGGCCACGGTCTGGCGGCTGAAGAGCTCCAGGGTGAGGGCGCTGAGGAAGGCGGGGATGCTGTCCTGGCCGAGCAGGTGCAGCTCGATGAGCTCGGGCACCGTGCGCGAGAACTCCGTCTCCAGCAGCTGCATCGTGGCGCCCGAGGGTCCCGTGGCCTGCAGGGCGGCAGGAGACACAGAGGAGAGGCCGTTAGCGGGGAGGCGGCCGGGTGTGCCCACCCCTCGTTCCCCGCGGGCCCCTCCAGCGACAGACAGGGCCTGCGGGTGGCTCAGGCGGGTGGGGAGGCCACCGGCCTACTGTCCCAGCCTCCGTCAGGCTGTCAGAGCTGCGGCAGGACAGGGACAGGCCTGTCCCCAACCACTGAGCCCCAGCGAGGCCGGCCAGCTGGGGGGGCAGTCAGGTCCCGGAGGGGGAGGGCTCAGCCACAGCTCCGGGGTCCAACAGGCGCCGGCGCTGGAGTGTGGCCTCCAGCCCCCCAGGGCCTCTGAGCCCCCCTCCCGACCCTCAGGGCCCAGCCAGGCGCCATGCCGAGCACACAGGGGCCACTGCCATGCATCTCGCCAGAGCCCCCGAGGCTGCAGGGCCTGGCATGGCCCCGTCCCACAGTTGGAACGGTCGAGGTGCCCCCTGAACCGAATTCCCAGAACAGCAGCCCGAGGTGAGAACAGTGCCTGCCGCCCACCCAGGGGGCTGGGGCATGGCCTGTGCATCCACCAGTGCAGCCCGGGTCAGGCCGGAGGCGGGGGCACGTCTCCCAGTGCACGGAAACCCCACGAACGCTCCCTCTCAGACGGCGCATCTGATAAAGGGCTCACGTGCAGACACACCTGCGGCTCTTACAACTCGATAGTGAGACAAATGGCCCAATTAAAAAGTGGGAAACGCTCTGAATGGACAGGTCTCCAAAGAGATACACAGATGGCCAGGGAGCACGTAGAGCGGCGCTCAACTCCAGCAGTGCTTAGGGAAACGAGAGCCGAACCACAGCAAGGTGCCAGCTCCCAGCCCGAGACGCCACGGGGACACAGGCACGAGCACGTGCCGGCCAGAACTCGGAGATGTCGCCATGCACCGGGCAGGTGATCAGTTACACACGGCCCAGCCGCCCCCCGCCCCAGGTATCTGCACCCAGAGACCCGGACGTGGGGCGTGGAGTCAATGCACAGCAGCCAGGGATGGGCGTGGCCATCGCGGGGCGGATCCGGCCACGCGGTTCACGCTGTGCCATGGATGAACCTGAACACACGTCCGAGCCAGACACTCAGCCACGTGTGACCGCACGCATGTGAAGTGTCCAGAACAGGCTGATCCAGGCTGCAGGGGCAGGAGGCAGGGATCAGGGAGGGAGACATGGGGAAAGAAGACGGCCAACGGAGGCGGCTGCTCTGTGCGGTGATGACATGATCTAGTGACAGACTGTGGTGATGGCTGCACAGCTCTGCACAAAGACCGACTGTACATGTTAAGGGTGAACTGCATGGTATGTGAATAATCACATCTCTATAGGGCTGTTTATAAAAACAAAAACAAACCAACAAAAAACGGTCCCTTCTGCCCAGCTGCCCAACGAGTGCTCCCTCCCCCAGGAACCGCGGGGCACCTGGCAGTCCCCAAGCCTGGGCCCAGCGGGTGTGCCCTGCACCCGAGCCACCCTCACGCCCAGCCTGGCCTGCGCATGCAGCTCCCACGCCTGCCGGCAGGTGTGCCTTCATGCGGTGCCACCTGACAGCCCAGAGGGGACTTGGGAGGCCCTGCTGGGTGCAGACCTGATGCGCGGGGCGCTCCCGCTCGGAGGTGTCAGTGAAGGAGCCGGGTCCAGCCGGGCACCCTGCCCTGAGCCTCAGCCCCCGCCCCTCTGGGCAGCCCGCTGTGTTTTGCTGCCTGCTAACACATTTAGCCTTGTCATAGTTCAACACAAACCACCTTTAAACAAAAGTGAGAGAAAGCACTGTGACCTTTTCCCAAGGAAATCCTTTCATTTCTGCCTTCTGCTCTTGATCTGAAAATTTCCCCCTAAATGTCAGAGGGACTGATTCTCTTCAGCTGTGGGGGAGACGGTGCGACGGCAGGCACAGCACAGGCTGGGGGCGGGCAGCTCTCACCCTGGGCCCGCCAGGCCCCCACCCACCGGGACGGCGGTGCCCTGACCGCAAACAGCCGTTCTCCGGGCACCTCCCTAGACCCCGAGTCCCGCGGTCGTCAGCACCAGAGCTGCTACTCGGGACAAACGGGCTCCACTGAAGTCAACCAACAGCAAGCTCATGTGGCCCTCCCTGCCGCCCAGCGTTCCCACGGCGCCCGCTCGGCAGAGAACAGTGCCCTGGAGTCCAGGGGACAGGGCTGGGCATGCGGGAAGGAAGGGTGACCAGCACTGTTTTCCACCTGAACCCCAATCCGGATCTGACACCCGCCCGCCTCCCCTGACCCGCCAGGACCCTGCGGGTCCTTCCACCGGAGGGTCCGCGTCCTCACTGGGACGGGGCTTGGTGTTATCAGAACCTGCCACCGCACTACGCCGTGCCCATCCATCTCTGCTTGGCACTCTGCCGTGTTCAAACACCACCCGGTCCCCAGGTACCTTGTAAATCACCCTAATTAGAGCTGCTCACTTAAAATCTGAGCACAATTTTTTAAAAAGCAAATTGCCCAGTAAGATTGTTGGCTGTGGCTGGAAATGCTTATGAGCCGACCGCTGTGTCTGTGCCTCCTCTGCCCCCAGGGTCTGGAAGCGACAAGCTGCGGTGTGGCCGCAGGTGCCCTGTGGGGAGCGAGACGCTCAGACATAGTGCAGATGGCTCCGGGCCTGTCGGCCTGTCGGCGGGCACCGCACTCAGACGCGGCCTGGCTTGCCTCAGGCCCTTGCTCCCGCCTGACGCAGAGCCCGCCTGCCTGCCTCGAAGGCTCCAGCGGACCCAGAGGTGGGGGATCAGGCTGCCACCGCGTGTGTCCGAGGGTGACAGTGGGGGAGAAGGGCTCGTGCAGGGCCCTGGGGCCTCGTGGGCAGGAAGGCCTGATTTCAGGGTCCCTACCCGGCTCGGCCCACACGTCCCGCTTAGTGTAAAGTGTGGGGCGGTGTCTGTGCCCACGTGATGCCTGGCTCCAGAGGGCCTTGTTAGACGCAGTCTGGTCCCGTGGAGCCCCTCGGTGTCACGACCAGCGCAGGCATGTGCTGGCAGGTGCTCCTTGGTCAGGATGCCCTGAGCAGGGAGCTAGTGGGGGCCAACGAAGGCCCCCAAAGGGCAGTGACAAGACGCCCCTGTCCCTCAAGGGGTCCCCCTGCTGCAGCGGTGCTGGAACTCGTGGGCAAGGAGCAAAGTGTGGGCGTGCAAGGTCCCTGCTGCTGACGGTGCCGCAGAAAATCCAGCGATGACGGAGCCGACGGCGCAGGGTGTCCCCGGGTCAAGTCCGCCATGAGGCGTGGGGCCCGAGTCCTGACCCACAAAACTGAAGTAACACAACAGAACTTTTTTAAACAGCCAGGACGCAGATGCTTCTGATCCAGATGTTTGCATGTGATGGTCATGAATGAGAGCGTCCCCGCTGCTTTTCCAGGAGGTGGTCCATGTCAGGGCTGGGGGGCTGGAGCGTCTTGGGGTGCCCGAAAGGAGAAAGGTAACTGGAAACCGGAACATAGGAGCTGGAACTCGGCAAGAGAAACAGGAACGTCCTAACACATGGACATATACAGCACACTGCCAAATTCGCCAGGGGCGGGGAGGCGTCTCGCGGGGAGCAGACGTGCAGGCCGTGGGCGCACTGGGTGGGCCGAGCGGCACCGACAGACCCCCAGGTGTCTAAGCACCGCCTCGAGGAAGAACTGGACAGAGGAGGAAAGGCAGACGCTGCAGACCGAGCGGGAGAAAACCGTGCCAGGAGGGAGGGCTGCTGAAGCCAAAGGCTGCCCTTCAAAAAACAGCGACGCAATTGCTAAACGGACAGAGATAAAAAGAGGAAAGATCAAGCTAAAGTAGCAGAAATGAAACAGATTCTGAAGCAATAAAATAATAAAAAAATACTACAAAAAACCCTTTATGCTCGTAAATTTAACAACTTAAAAGAAATGGGCACCTTCTTGAAACCACAAGGTACCAAAATGTGGTCAAAGTGAACCTTAGTCCTATAACCATTGAAGGAAGGAATCTGTAATGAAAATGCTCCTCAAAAAGAAACTTCTAGTCCCAGACAGTTTCACTCGAGAATCGTATGAAACATTTAAACAGAATTAATATCAATTTTACACAATCCCAGAAGACAGAAGAGGGAGCAGTCAGGGCCGCCCTCAGTGGTCAGCGCACACGCAGGGAAGGAACGTAATGCAGCCCCCCCCAGACACGAGCAAAGTTAACCCGGCCACACATAACGGGGACCCCACAGCGGGGTCCGGCGGAATCTATTCTCACGTGAGGCTGGCTGATTACTGTGGGACCCACCTCATAACAGGCTAGAGAAGGAACGGCCCCGACCCCATCAACTCACAGAAAAAGCACTAAACAAAAGCACTCGACAAATTCAACATCCATTCACGATGAAGCTCTCAGCAAACCAGGGACACAGCACAGGCAGACACGGCGCCGAGAGGACCGAGGTCCGTCCTGCTGCTCAGACACACGGACCAGGGACAGAACGCAGGTGCCGGGAGGGCGCCACGCGGGCACGCCCAGCTCACCTTTAACCCCGAGCGGAGGCAGCACGAGGCGCCTTCTGCACAGAGGCTGCTGGGGCCGCCGGGCGCCCCGGCTCAGGACCCACACCGCACGCAAACCTAACTCCAAGTGCGTCATGGACTTAAATGTAAAGCAAACTATAAAACTTAAAACACGGAAAAATTTCAGGACTAAGCAAAGAATTCTTAGACACGACATCAAAAGCACAACCCATAAGGTGGGTAAGCTGGGCCACCCGACATCACAGATCACAGCTGTGACAGGAGCAAAGGCCTGCGGGGCACGTCCGCCCAAGGCCCGGCACCTGGGGCCCGCTCTCCCTCCTGGAGGAGGCTCAGGCCCACGGCCTGTCTTGTTCACAGCTGACCCCCCACCTGGCACGGGGCTGCACCCGGCAGGCCAGTGAGAGATCTCTTTCCCAGCACCCGCCCTGACTGAGGTCCCCTGGGGCCGCAGTGGGGGGGCTGTGGGCGGACTCCCCACACCCAGGCCTGCTCGCGGCTCTCGCACGGCTCCCGCACGGGCCTCCCGGACACGCTTCCCAGGCCCGGGGCGGGCGGGCTGATGGGTGCAGTCACCGCTGAGGGGGGCTGTGCCGGGCACCGCGAGCTCAGGGCGCCTGCCTGCAGCCGCCTCCCTGCCACGCTCGTGCCCACCAGCCCTCTGGGCTAAGCGGAGCCATCCTCACACTCAAATGCTACCTGCAGTCCTCTGAGGTCGGAACACCTGGATCCTGACCTTGATACCTCGAGGCTGTGTGACTCTGGACGCACAGACAAACCTCTCTGGGTCCTGCCTGCAAACCAGGCTGAGCAGGTCAAGGGAGATGTACAGCGGTGACCGGCTGCCAGGGGCCCCCGCCTCAGGCCGTCCCGCCGGCCCCCACAGCCTCCCCTGACACCAGCTTGTCCCTGTGGACACTTGCTCCCAGAGGTGAGTGGAGGATGTGTGGAAATCAAAGTGTTCCTGCTTTCAAAGCAGCACCTGGTTCTCAAACCGAGACTCTGACGTTTCCAGGCGCTCTCATGATCACAGGCTGAGGGGGGCAGTGGCTCGGCCACATCCGCCGGGAATCCGCCCTGAACTTCTGCACTGGGGTTGTACATGCTCACACATACGCACACACACGCACACGCTCACTCTCTCACACGCACACACACGCGAGGGGCCCCGGGCGTCCACTGCTGAAGTCACAGGCTGCTGGCACCTGTGCTCTGCAGGGACCCCTTCAGGCAGCCACCGGGACGTGCTTCCCAGCTCCAAGAGCTCCCACCGCATGATGCCCTGTCCCGGCCTCGGGTGGGCCACCTGGCCCTCTGCTGAGCCTGCCAGCGCATCCTGGCCACCGTCAAAGCTTGGTCCCCTCCTTCGATGCCTCCCCATCCCTTGTGGCCAGGCTGGGTGTGGCTCCCCCGAAGCTCTTCCTGACACCGCCCCCCAGGTGCGTCCCCAGGGCAGGTGACAAGGGGTAAGGCCGTTCCTCTCTAGGTCCCTGTGCGCAGCGCAGGCAGACCCCAGGAAGGCCCAAGATGCGCCGCACGAGTGAACAGGGTGACAAGTAGGTCAGGACAACTTGCACAGAATGCTGAGAGCGCTGTCCCGGCATGGAGTTCCAAGAACGGAAGCAAAAGCACGTCCAGTACGGGGAGAATAGCTCGCCCAATTACTCCTGCTTAATTGTACTGAGAAAAACGTCCAAATACGGCATGTTCTAATTATACCGGAGTTATTAGAATTCACCGACCCCAGCTAGGGGTGACCTTTTCCGAGTGATTGGTGGGGAGGGCGAGGCCAGACACCCCAACAGTTGCAGATCAATCGCAAGCCCACAATTATTATTATTATTCTATTTATACAGCGCTCCATCCTTCCTACGGGTGCTCCGTTTCAGATCCACACGCAGCTGTTCCCGCAGCCTCATGAGGGAGGGAGAGGAGGGCACACGTGGGGGGCGGCGAGGACCCGTGCGGTCATTCCAGCGAGCCTTAACCATCACAGGTGGGCGCCCGAGGCCAAGGGCTCACCCCGCGGCACAGGGCGGGCCCAGGCCCACGGACAGAGAGGGGCCGTGTTAGTGAGTGGAGGCCACAGGGATGGCGGGCAGAGGAAGGCTAAGGGCAGAGCCGGCGCTCTGGGAGGCTGGGACAGCACTCAGTGGCGTGGCGAGGAGTGACACAACACTCAGGAGGCCTGTCCCCTCGTGTCCCACCCGGACAAGCCACACTGCCCAGAGCGACCTGAGATACTCACAGGGGATGCAGCTGTCTGGAGTGTGATGAGGTGGGGGGACGGGGGGGGCGGCCCCCGAGTCCGAAGACTGTGCCCCATCCTGCTGCGTCCCATACGCTGCGTGGCCATGGACATGCCACCACCCTGCTCTGAGTCAGAGTTTCCTCAATGTAAATGGGAACGTGGTGTCTGTGTCCCCACTTCAGGTGACAACACACGTCAAAATGCTCTGCAGGTCTTCCGGCCATGAGGGAGGAATGGGGACAGGTTTACCTGCGTGTCCGAAACAACCAGAAACACGAGGCGCAATCTATAAAACAGCACCCAGGCCCCGGGACACAAGGGCACGAAGGACCATGGTCCCCACGATGAGAACAAGCCTTACGATGGCCCGGCTGACCCGTGAGACTTCCCAGGCAGAGTGACAGGGGAGCCGCCCACAGAGGGACTGCGCGGAGGGCCCCAGGCACTCGGCGGAGTACTGAGCCGCGCTCGAGCGGGAGGCCGCCTGGGGCCAGGCAGGGGCGCCCATCGGCATCGGCGCAAACACCGGCCCAGCAGGAAGCAGTGTGTGGCGCCCACGCCACACCAGACCCCCGCAAAGGCGTGGGCCAGGAATGGAGCACAGGGAGGGGTCGCACCTCAGCGCCAGCCGAATCGGCTTGCGGCTGCGCCGCAACCTGAAAGCACACACTGTCCCCAAGTAATTAACTACGTCCCTGAACAAAGCGCAGGTCGCAGGGAAATGAAAAGGCCCGGCCCAACAAGGCGGCACTCGTGATGTTGGCACCCAGCAGAGATGACAGGCACGCCCCAAACCAGGAAAATCAGCGAACTGAAACCGACCCAGAACTGATACTGATATAAACCTAGCTGATGACATTAAATCGGTTACTACAACTGATTCCACACGCTAAAAGTTAGACATAAAGGTACAAACTAGAGCAGAACTGAACGCCTACGGATGAAAACTGCAATGTATGAGGTGCAGCGTTCTGGGGGGAAGGGGAGGATTAATGGCCGATCGAACACTGCGGGAAAAAGATTAGTGAACCTGAAGACAGGGCACAGAAGCCACTCAACATGAAAGAGGCAGAAAAGGGTAAGAGGCCAAGAGAAGTCCCCCCGTCAGCCGCAGACTACGTCAGGGGACACGGTGTCCACGCAGCGGGGGCCCGCCTCGGCCGCCACTCCCTGGGTCGCCCGCCCTGGAGCGTGACTGGCCGCTAATGGAAAGCACGGCCGAGCGCTGGGCAGTCCTGGTGGGGCTGTGTTCCAGCACGCTGCCGGGCTGAGCTGCCCCGGGACAGGGGCTGCTGCCCGCCTCCACCGCCTGGACTCGCGAACGGGTCCTTCTCTGAAGGACACTTGACATGGCAGCAGCCTGGGGCAGACCCCGACAAGAAGACCCAGGTTCCTTCAGGACCTTCGGAAACCCTGGCCACTAAAACTTGGGGACAATGTGTTATTCAGTGATAGATAACCAGTACAGGTGGGCGGAAGAACATACCTGAAAAAATAATGGCCCTAAACATTTGAAATGTGATGGAAGCTATCAATTGGCAGGACCAAGTTCAATGAGCCCCAAGCACAAAGAGTCTACATCAGAAAAGAAGAAAGGTCTGAAATCAATGACTTTAGCTTCCACCTTAAGAAACTAAAATAAAAAGGGCAAATTAGACCCAAAGTAAGCAGAAGAAAGGAAATAAAGATCAAAGCAGAAATCGGTGAAACAGAAAATAGAAAAGCAATAGAAAAAATAAATAAAACCCAAAGTGGTTTCTTTAGAAGGTTAATAAAATGTTTATAGCGCCCTGGCCAGGCTGATCAGGGAAGAATGAGAGGAGACAAATTACTAGTATCAGGAATGACAGTGGCGACAGCACCACAAACTCTACCAGTATTGAAAGGACAATGAGGGGACATTATGAACAACTTTATGCCAATAAATTTGACAACTTAGACAAAACAGACAAATTCTTTGAAAGATACAAACCACCAAAGCTCGCCACAAAAGAAAGGGACAACCTGCCAAGAGTCCCATCTATTAAAGAAATTAAATTTGTCCTGAAAACCTTCTCACAAAGAAATCTCCGAGGCTAGACAGATGGTGTGGCTGTTGAATTCTGTCAGACATTTAAGGAGGAAGTAACGCCAACCCTGGACAAACCCTCTAAGAAACTGATGACGGGGAAGGTTTCCCAGCTCACTGAGACCAGCGTCACCATGATACCACAATCGGACAACGGCATTACAAGGAAATAAATCAAAACCCACCAAGAAGCCTCGGAATACTGATGTAAAAATTCTAAACAGAACGGTAAGTTACTTATGTGCGACAGCAGATGGAAGGATAATTCATCACGGCCACGTGGGACCCAGTCCAGAAATGCAAGGCTGGTTTACGCTAGTGAAACAAAGTAATTCAACACATTAGCAAAGAAGAGAAACCACGTGACCATCTGAGTAGACGCAGGCAAAGAGCCTGCGTACACACGAGCCGCTCCTGAAAACACGCGGCCAGTGGGTGGAGGACGGACGCCCGCGGCCTGAGAGGCGCATGCGCGAGTCACCGCGCTGGGGCCACGCAGGGCGGCCTCAGGGCGGATGCTGCTTGCGGTGGGGACCAAGGCAGCTGCTGGCTCTCAGCGCCGTGTGCAGCGCCGTGCCGGTGGTCCAGCCAGGGAAGAAGGAAAAGCATCCAGTTCGGCGGGTGGAAGCACAACTGTTTGCTGACAGCACGGTCTGTAGAGAATCCAACAGAACATGCAGAAGCTACCAGAACTGAGGCCAGGGTGAGAAGGTGATAAAGACCAATATACAAAACTAACCCATTTTACATACTAACAACAAAGAGAGGTTAGAAGTGAAAAATCAATACTATTATAATAGCATCAAATACGAACTAGCGAGGGCTAACACTGACAAGGCAGGTGGGTCCCCTGCGCCCAGGACACCAAGGAAGTGGGCACGCCCCGATCAACAAAAGCCTGTCCACAACACCTGCAGGGTTACGTCATCCACAAGCTGAGTCTAAAAGTCACGTGGGACTGAAGCTCCGAGGAGGCACCAACTGGGCTACCCTGGGCCTCGAAGGGTCCAGATGGGCCGCCCCTCGGCCCTGGGCCGCGGCCCCTCCCAGCACGCCCCGCATGGCGCCCAGCTCTGGGCATGTGGGGCCGGCTGGAGCCCCCCCCCCCCCCCGCGAGCCTGCCTCCCCTGTGCTCCCGTGAAGCTGGCGACACCGCCCAGGGCTCACACTGGCGGCACAGCCTGTTTCCAGCAGCAGCAGCAGGAGGAATCTGCAGCGCAGCCGCCCAGCGGCCGAGGGCCCTCACACACACGGCCTGATTTCCTCCCCAGCAGCCTGGGCAGGACAGCGGGCACCGCCCTGCTTGGACCCACGCTGCCGGCACTGCTGGACGCTGACTCCAGGCCCCGACCAGGTCCAGAGCACGGAGATGGCTAGGAGCGCGCAGCCGAGGGGCCACGGAGGCCCACCGGGGAGGGTCACTGGGCCGCAGTCATTAGCATCTCTGCAGCCTCAGCCTCACCGGCCGATGGGCAGTTCAGGCCGGTGGGGATGGACATCACAGAGCCACGCCCACAGCCCCGCACTTCACAGGCGGCAGGGCTGCCCGCCCGTCCGTGACACCGTCGCAGTGCTTCTGGTGCATTTTGCCGGCTCTGGGCTTCCAGGAAGTTCCATGTCCACAGTCATGCTGACGTGAAGGGGGGCCGCACGTGGCAGAAGCAGGTCTGACAGCTGGAGCGGCTCCCGCGTCTGAACAAAACGGACAGAGGGGCCTGCAGCCCACTGCTGTGGGGACAGGGACATGAGGCTGGTGTCAAGTGCTGACACATCGGAAGACATGCGCCCGGCTTCTCGGTGTGCGGTGACACCGTGAGCACGAGAGAGGCAAGCCGTCTCAGCCCCGCGTGACAGGAGCCGTGTTCCCTGGAGCTTGCGGGCCAGTGGCTTCGACAGCGGTGTCATTTCTGTCCAGCTCTCGGCCGGCCACCAGGCGGGGAGGCTGGGCCTCGAGGGCTCCTCCGCCCCCGCGGGCCATGAGCAAGGAGGGGGTTTGGGGCGCTGGGGACCCAAAGCCGGCGTGGGAGCAGTCACACTCAGGCTCTGGGGACGCCCCAGCCTTCCCGCCACCGGCTGGGGTGGGCGGAACCCCGGGAGGCAGGCGCTCACTCCTGAGGTCAGAGCGGAGCCAGCCCGTGACAGCCTCTGGCCCCCAGTTGCCATCCTGCCGCCGTCTCTGTCCCGACAACGCCACCCACCCTTTGGGGTCCATATCGCCTCAGATGGCCTTGTTTTCCTTTTGGCAGGGCTGGAAATCTGATCGTGAAAGGGAGTTTTCTTTCTTCTTCTTTAATTAGTGCTCAGTAAGATCACCAAGCTTCAAGTTTATGGCTTTGTACATCTTGTGTTTTTGACACTAATTACTCACAAAGGCTTTTAAAGCTGCATTTCAACCCTGCAACCGCCACGCCGGTAATCGGCGGGAGGGAGGCAGCGCAACCCTGCAACCGCCACGCCGGTAATCGGCGGGGGGGAGGCAGCTCGCACACGCGGCCCTTCCGCCTGCGCCCGGCTCTCAGGCGGTCCCCGTGGAGCCTCGCTGTCCGGGGGGGTCCTCCCAGGACCCCAGCCCTCAGCCACCCACTGTCCCCTTGCGCTGCATCATAGGCTCTGGATGGCGCGGGGAGAGCTAGAAGTGGACACCTCAGCCCCAAATCCCGAATGCACAGGGCACCTGTCCCATAGCCCACTGCCTCCTGGGGCCACCTGCCCAGCGAGACCCCCAAGTCCTGGGCCAGTCCTCCCCTCCACTCCCCTTCTCTGGTGCTCCCTGCAGAGAGAGGGCAGACTCAGGACCCTGGCGGGCAGGCCAGGCTGTCTGAGTGTGAAAGCCAGCCGGGGGGACGATGAGTTTGGAGCCTAAGCTGGAGGCCGCAGAGGGCTGAGTGGCGGGTGTGCGGTGGGCAGTCCAGGTCACACGCTCCTGGGCCCCCCGGGCTCTAGGGCCTAAAGGGTCGGCAGAGGCCTGGGGAGCCTCGGACGAGACCAGGCGCGCTGTCAGGACCGCACAGGAATCCAGTAACAGCTCAGAGCCTCTGCGGCAGGGTCTGCAGACCTGCGGTCACCCACACCCTCTGGCTGGCCGCTCACCGGACCTGCAGGATGGGGCTTCCTAATGGGCAGTAAGGCAACCACACAGGCCAGCAGAGCGCCCCGCACAGCTGGCCGCACCTGGGAAGGTCCCCGTGCCCGCCCTGAGAGCCATGCCATCAGTGGGCAGGCACTATGGGCTGGCTTCCCGCCATCCGATCAGCTAGTCACACTTTAATGCTCTTGACTGCAGTTCTATTTTCAGATGCAGTTAGGACACCTCACGGATCCCACTGGGCTTCCTTTCCTGACATGAAGAAGTCGGAGGCCAAGATGGCGGTGGGGACGCCGGCTCCAGGCCCGTCCCCAGAGTGGCAGGCTTCGTCAGGCCTTCCTGGAGAGACGGCGAGAGCCCGCCTGAGGAAGAAGCCACGAACCGTGCGGGGCGCTGAGCCGTCTCCCACCCAGGGGAGGCCAGGGCCGTGCCAGGACGGGCTTGGGCCGCAGCCGATGTCGTGACATGCAAACCTCCCTCCCGTCTCTGCGTTTCTGCCACTTCAGCAATGCTGTCCGGCAGCCACGGTGGAGAGAGGCGCCCGGGAAACCTGACCAGGGTCCTGCAAGGGGACCGGGCAGACGCACTCAACCGCAGAGACGCGCTGTGACAGCAGGACCTGCAGCCGGAATATTCATTCCAATCAGCGCCATTTCACCAGGACAGAAAAGGAAACGTAAAAAGCGGCAGTTTTGGAAACGCTGCATGTACTTCGCGGGACTGGAGTGGCTGAGCCCCACTGTGCTGCCCACTCCCGTCTGCATCCTGTTGGGGCTCGGCGCAGCCCGCCAGGCCCCCGGAAGGAATCTGCACAGGCCCTGCGCGACATGCAGGGCGACAGGCTCACCCCTGAGGCGTGTGCACCGGCTGGACGCGACAGGAGAGAGCTGGTGGGAGGCCTGGGGGGACCCAACAGGGAGGCCCCAGAAGAGGCTTCACAAGCCCACGGCAAGTGGCAGACAGGCAGCTGGACTGGGGGCTGGTGGAGAGGCGCCCAGGCTGCACGCTCAGGGCCTTCTCGCTGAGTGGCCCGCACCCCCTCGCGCCCCCGACACCGACTTCTCCCGAGACAGAGAGGAGGGCCCGCGTGCCCACCTGCCTTCCTTCTGCGGCTCTGGGCTCAGACACAGCCCGCCTCCTCATGCTGTGGCCAGATAACTGCCCTGCAGGCTGCTGTCAGGGCGCCCGGCCGATGAGCTGTGAGTGGGCAGAGAGCCGGGGTCACTGTCACCTCTAATCAGAGCCCGTGCGACACGGCGGGGGAAGGGAGCGGCCGCAGTGACACCCAGGGCTTGTCTTGCACACACTGAGCACAGGGCGCGACCCAGGCCGGGTGGGGGGCTGCCCGCAGGGAGAGCAGGCAGGCAGGCTCTGCCGTGGCTGGCTCGCCGGACACTGCCCGCCGCCTGAGCACAGCGCGCTGGGCTTGGGGGTCGGGAGGCCCCGCTATTCATTCCCAGCCCGGCTGTAGCTTTTCTGATGCGGACACAGGGACGTGTGCTCTGAAGTGCTCCCTGATCCCACGCAGGCTGTGCGCAGAGTGCTGACGTGGGCCAGGCGGACAGCCGTGACCTTGGCCAGTTGCAGAGCTCTGGCGAACTCCCTCAGCTGTCCTGACGGCCAGGAGTCAACAAACCAAAAACAACGGCCTGGAACCCAACCGAGCCCGTTGAACTCCGGCTCCTGGAAAGGCGTGCGCCGACCGGGAGACGGCGGCGTGGCCTCTGCCCGGGCAGAGGTGTGCCCTCCCCCCGCTGGCTGGGAGGGGCCCGAAGCTGGCGCCAGGTGCGGCCCACGACCACGGAGATGGGCAAACACGCTCAGCTCACCGCAAAAGGGACAGGGAGTCGGGGAGCCCTTCACTGTGGCTGAGCTTGGGGACTTTTAAGGCAGCAGTGTCTGGAACTGTTGGAGCCAAATGGACCCCAGGCTGCGGAGCAGAGGACAGAGGAACGGGGGCAAGGGGCGCCATGTCCTCTGCTCAGCGCCAGGCGCGTCGCCCGCCCTGTGGCCCAGGGCGCCATCCTCGCCGGGCAGCACGAGCCACCCTGGCAGCGGTGGCCCCGGACGTCGCTGGATGACAGCCCGAGCCCCTCAGCTGCCCCTCCCTCCTGCTCCCCAAGACTCACACCGGTCCAGGCCGGTTGGAGCACAGCCCGGGCGGGGTGGGGTGTGGTGCGCCCTCGCTGGACGGCGTCTCGCCACCAGGGTGAACGACACCAAAGTCACCAGGGTGCGCCCATACCCAAGGGTGCCAACCAAACAAGAGTCATTCATACCCAAGGCGTCCTCAAACTGAAGGGCTGCTTAGAACCCAGGGGCGATCTGGACCAACAGAGGGTCGAGCGCAAGAGGAGGACACAGGGCTGGACGTGACGGCCTCGGCGTCATCTGAACCAGCGGGACGGCCACGCGCCCAGGCCCTGTGGGGCAAGACTGTGTGTCCCGCGGGCCCGGGTGGAGCGGCCCCTCTCTGTGCAGCCAGCCTCCCTGCCCCGAGTCCCGCCCTCGGACTATCCAGCGAGAGGGCGGAAGGGCTTGGCCCTTCGCAGAGCTGCCGGCTGGTGCGATCTGTGCGGGCAGCGTGTGAAGTGCACTCCCGCACTGAGGCCGCCCGGCCGCCGTGGAGCCGCCTGTGTTCAGAGCCGTTTCATGGGCTTGAATGATATTATGGGATTTTCTCCATCCTGCAAAGGGAGATTTCACATCCTGCTGATGGCTGTGCATTTTCATTGATAATATTCATTCAAAAGAGAAATCTCAAAACACAGTCTGCAGTCGATTTGCTCCGTGGCCCCAAGAACGGAATACAAATTGTCTCCTCACATCCGGCAGGTGTCTTTCTGTGATTTAATTTCGGAAATGATTCTTTCAAGGGCTTGAACGTTCCTCTCTGTCCTGGCAAAGGGAAATTACTGTTCTCTTTGGGGTGTCTGAAGGCCACGGATTCCCCCCTTCAGCCTGGCCTGTTCTGATGAGTAAGCACCAAGTTTCCTTGGGGACAAGACCAAGCGAGCTGGAACTGCAGGCAGCTCAGGACGCTGGGGGAGCCCGACTCCCAGAGAAAAGCAGGGGTCCCTCGCTGTCATCTGTGCACAGTTTCTAAGCGGGTCCCCTGCACTTGGCGCCCAGCAGCCGTGAGCACCCGCCTCCCAGGAGAGCGGGGCCGTACAGCTGCGGCGTCTCTGCCCCGTTCGCCGCCCCCAGAAACGCGGGCCCCTCTGGGCCCCCCCGTGGGTGGCTCCGAGCCCACTGGCCAGGGTCGGAGCGGCGGCTGCCCGGCACCCTGCCGCGCCCCAGGGCAGCCTGCCGGCCCTTGCTCAGGATGGTGGCCCCGGTGCTGACCCTTTGCCAACAAGCACGGCAGGGACAGAAACAGGCCGGCTCCAGACAAACCGGCTCCTGCCTCACGGCTCGTGTGGTGGCGCCACAGGCAGACCCCAAATCCTTCAGGTCTGGATGCTGCCGTCCCTCGCTGTCCCGGAGCGGTGGACACAGCTGCCTTTGCACAAACATGGGATCTACCCCAGGCTCCCCCAGGCACGCTTGTGTGCTTTTCTCAAACTCAGAACAGGCCGTGCCCCGTCTGCCGCCCCGTGCCTCTGCCTCTCTGTGGGCGGGGCAGGCTGGCCTAGGACCCTGCCAGGGAAAGCCAGGAGGGGGCGCCGCGTTGGCAGGGCGAGGGCGGGGAGCAGAGTGCTGGCGAGAGGACATGCAGCTCAGGGCTGGGGCCGCGCCGGGGCGGCCTGTCCCAGGAACTGGAGGCCTGGTCGGAGGTGCCGGTGGGCACTGCGCCCAGGCTCTAGGCCTTCCTGCCACCCACGTTTCCCTGGTAGGTCCAGAAGTGCAGGCGGTGCCGGGATCTCCGGCCTGGGTCAGAGGACGGCTCTGGGGCTGGGCTTCGGTCCTGACCAGACAGGCAGAGGCTGCCACCTGCAGGGCCCAAACTTTCTTCCCCGCACACATTAATTACGACAGCCAACAACAGTGTTTTGAAAAGCGCACGTTTCTATGTGATTGCTTTTTTAATTTTATGGTTTTTTTTTGAGGGCAGTCAGTGTCACTGGCCCTCACATGTGGGACCCGAACCGGGGCCGCTGGCGTCCCAAGCCAGCGCTTAACCACCGCGCCACTCGGCCGGCCCTGACTGCCTTTTTTTTTTGAATAGGTTGGTTTAACATTTGAAAATTGATTTAATTTCAACTTGATTTCCCTCAGCGTGGGGTCAGGCTGAGTGTGGGGTAACCACATTACCGAGGCACCTGTCAGTAACAGTGGGGGTCCGCACGCGCACGCCTGCTCCCTGGGTGCCACACATTTTCCTTGGAGGGGGAGGAAGTGGGGGCCGCAGGGACCTGGCCCCGACTTTCCACTTCAGGCTCCTGGGGGAGGAGGCAGCGTGCAGAGGGCAGCTGCAGCCCAGCCAGACCCACCAGCTCTGCAGCTGACCAGGGCGCTGGTCCCAGGGAGCCTGGGCTCAACTGCCTGCTGGCTCAGAGCGCCTCTGGAGGTCCGAGTGCTGAGCCCTGAGTTTTTAAGAACTTATCACTGGCCGGCAAGGTGAGATTCAGATGAGAGGGCCCACGGGTCCCTCTAGGCGGGGACACAAGGGATTAGTGAGGCTGCAAGTGGTCTGGGCAGGGACAAAGGTGACAGTGTGGCCTCAAATCCCCCTGGGCAGGTGACCCCTCTCTGAGCCTCTGTCCCCCCATGTGCACAACGGGGCCAGTGTTCACCTCAGAGTCCACGGAGAGGACAAAGTGAGCAACACACTCAAAGGGCCGATGCGCCGCTGGCCGGAGGCACGTGTGCCCAACGGCGGCACTCACACGGGACGGCTGCCCCCACCCCACACTGTCCTGGGACGCATCCACGTCTCTACCGCCCAAGACGGCAGCCTGTGGGCCCAGAGGTGGCTGTCGTCTCCCCGCCACTGCTGTGCTGGCCTCCCGGCCTGCCCAGATGGGGGCCCCCACGGGTGCAGGGCTGCTGGCAGCCACGGGGCTGAGGGGGGCACAGGGCCGCCCCTCCCGAGCTGAGCCCAGCGAGCCACTCCACCTGTCTGAACCTTCGTCAGCTCAGGTGGTACGAGGACTCAGCAGCCTGCAGACCTCAGCCAAAGGTTTCTGGGTGTCGGCTGCCCCCAGGCTCCTGCAGGGCTGGTTAGGAAGACACGGGCCTGGGGTCCACTCTCCCAAGCTGATCCTACTGCCCCCAGGAGTCAGCCTCCATCTCCAAGGCCCCCCGCGCCTCCCACAGCCTGAAGGACGGCTGTGCCGGGCACCCCCCAAGCACCAATGGGGATCTGGAGCTTCCCAGGAGCGGGGCCTCTCAACCTGCGACATTTGGGGCCTGTTGTTCTCTGTGGGGGGTCATCCTGGGCCTTGTAGGGCCTTAGCAGCAGCCCCAGACTTCACCCACTGGAAGCCAGGAGCACCGCCCCAACTGCGACAGCTGAAAACACGGCGGGCATAGCCAGTGTCCCTTGGAGGCAGAATCGCCCCAGCTGGGAACCAGTGCCCAGAGGAAGCACAGCTCGGGGCACAGCTTCCGCTCAGGCCTTCGGACCCTTGCCTGGCTGACAGTGTGGGCACCCCAGCCCCGCAGTGTCCCAGCGCCTGGACTGGTCCTGGCTTTGCCATGCACCGGCCTCTCTAACACGGGGAACCTCACCTGCAGGGTAAAATGAGTAACGCCACCTCTGCTGGGGAGTAGATGCACTCACCCATGGCAGGTTTCTAAGTGGCAGTCACCTGTGCGACACTGTGCCTGCCGGGCCTATTATTTACTTAATATTTTTCTTTAAATCAACTATCCTCATTAATTTAAATAAACTCGGCTTAAAAGGAAGCACTAGAACATGAAAACAAACAGCGTGCACTATAAACAGAGTGACCATGAGGATGAATTCAACAGAAACAAGGCAGTGGCTCTGAGCCTCAGGCCCGCTGGCCACCAGCGGGAGGGGACCAGCTGTGCCAGGCGCCAGGGCCACACCGCGCCCGTGGGTCCCGGACACAGGTCCACAAAGCCCCTCCTTCCTGTCCTCGCACTGGAGCCAGCTGCTCCCAGACCCGAGCTCCGTGGCGCCGCGTGTGGGCGGCAGGGCCACCGAGGCACGCCCGCTCCACCCCACGCTCCCTCTGGTCTCCTCGGAAAAATTGCTTCAATATTATTTACCACAGCAGCGCATCGGGGGAGGGGCCGGCGCGTCCGGCTGGGCGGGCCCTGAGCACGGGGGTGGGGGGCACTCAGATTAATACCGTGACTCGCTGAGGAATCGGCCTCCTGGACCCGGAGGCTGGGCGCACGGCCCCCCAGGGAGGCCTTCCACAGGCCCCGATGCGAGCTAATTAAGTCGCAGTCAGTCACAGACACCCCCCGGCCGGGAGGCGGGGGCCCCTGCTCCCTTGCTGCGCCCGCTGGTCTGGCCATGGCTCCGCTCGCGCGCCAGCACACCGCCCCGTGGGCACTGCAGGCAGAGCAGAAGGCCCCCAGGCCCGTGCGGAACCAGAACTCGAGGGGCCTGGAAGCCCCCGCGTGGCCGGCTCTCTGATCCTGATGGTCCAGCACTGTCTGCACAGTGTGGGCCGAGCGTGGTTTCCTTAGAAAGAAAAGGGGTGCTGAGTCGGTCTCACCATCGGCATGACCCGGACCGGCAGGCTGGGCATCGACCGGGGAAGGGCGAACATCTCCCGACACCCCCGCCCCATCGGCAGAGAGGCCTGGGCAGGCGGGAAGTCGGACCCTCTGCAGCCAGTGGGGGCCACCAAAGCCCGCCAAGCAGCCCGCCTCCCATGGGGCACTGGGGCCCGGGGCACCTGCGGTGCAGCTGGTGGGGTGGCGCCTGGGCTCCCCCTTCCCTCGCGCGGCAGCTGGGTCACCACAGCTGGCGCTGACGCCCCCAAGTTCTGGTGAGGCGGAGCCCTGCCCGGGGAAGGTCCCCTTTTCTGCCGCAGTTGCGGATGGCTGGTGAGCGGCTCCCCAACCAGCCCCCGGAGGAGGGGCCTTCCTTCCGCCCTTGTCCTTCCTGTCTCCGCCCCCGCCGCCCCTGCCCCCCAACACTCGGCCTGCAGAGCCCAGCTAACTCCGCAAGTGCGCCTCCTGAAACGTAAATCCAGGACATGTGCCAGGAAACTGTGACCAGACTTACCTTAACGTTATAAACAAACAAACAATGGACAAAATATGCACGACATCTGTTTACAGATAGTGGACAAGTGGCTGCAGCAATCCCTGGGAAAGGGGACAAAGGAGATGAGCCCGTGGACACCGTGTAGTGCCCGCTGCCACACGCCAGGCTGTGGTGCAGGGAGCCCCGTCTTGCCGAGCTGAGGAGAGAGCTCTGGACTCAGGCCGAGGAGGCTGCGCTGAGAAGGGCAGGGCTCTGCCGAGGATGGAGCTAAGCAGGGAAAGGCCCTGTGAACGGGAGGCTCCAAGTGCACAGGATGCAGCTCCACGGCTGACAAGGATTCGGAGCGGCCAGCGACACCCCAAAGCTCTCACGGCTGGGAGACACGTGAGCTCTACCAGCCAGAGAGTGTTTGGTGATCACCCAGGGCATTTACAGGAGGCCCTGGGAGGGGTACGGCTTAGTAGCAGAGTTTAGTCAGCCCTAGAATAAAAGCAAATCTAGACAAGCCCTCACAAAGTTTACAAGCAAGCCTCAGAAGGACCCAACTTATAAATATGCTTGGAGATTTAAAAGAAAACATGAACACAATGAAGAGTGTAATAGTTGGCTTCCAAGACAGCCAGAATGACCTGAGCTGCTGGGACTCACACCCTTGTGCGTCTTCCCGCTGTCCCAGGGCTGGTTTGTGTGACCACTAGGGGATGGCAGAAGCAGCAGCAGTCACTCCCAAGATGAGGTTATAAGACACTGAGGCTTTCACCTGGGCTGGCTCCCTCGACACTCACTCTGGGGGATCCAGCTGCCATGCCACGGGGACGCTCAACAGCCCCATCGAGAGGTCCACACGGTGGGTACTGGGGCTTCCTGCCAAGAGCCACAGGAGCGAGTCTGAGGGCAGGTCCTGGGGACCCCACCGAGCCTGCCAAGGGCCACACACCTGGTCAGCAGCCGAACCGCATCCTCAGGAGACCCAGCGCCGGACCCGTCCAGCCAAACTGCTCCTGGACTCCTGACTTTCAGAAACTGTGTGACGTAACACACATTTCTTGTTTTGGGATGCTGAGTTTCAGAGTAATATGTCACATAGCAACAGAAAACTGAAATGAAGGAGGAAGCTGAGATATACACAAAGAACCAACAACCTTTCAGATGTGAAAAATACGGTATCTGAAATGAAAATTCACAGGATGAGATGGAGCAGATTAGACACTGCAGACGAAAGGTCAGTGAACTTAAAGACATAGCACCAGAGACTATTCAAACTAAAGCACAGAAAAAAGAAACACACACACACACACACACACACACACACGCAAGGACAGAGCATCAATGACCAACAGGATAACGCCAGGTGACTTTAAACATGAGTAACTGGAGGCCCAGGAAAGAGGAGAGGGCACAGAGACAATATCTACAGAAACGATAGCCTGAATTTTCCAAACGTGATGAACTATAACCCCATAAATCCAAGAAGCCCGATGAACCACAGCAGCCCAAGGGACAAGGATTGTGGACACAGGACACAGGGCCGGCTGCTGGCCTGCAGCGCCCCATCCCCACGGCTGCTGGGCTCTTGGAGGGCTTCCAGGGCCTTGTCCTCAGCGGCACGCTCTTTCAGGCTCAGGCTGCCTGTTCCGCCCTCCCACCAGGGAAGCCGCCCCGGCCCGGCCCCCACGCACCCCCACACCTCATCTGGGCTGCGGAGCTGAGGGATACGGGGAGGGGGCTGGTGTGGAAGGGCAGTGCGGAACCAGGGGAGCTCAGGGCCCCCGTGGGAAACGGAGCC
Organism: Aselliscus stoliczkanus; assembly: GCA_033961575.1. Classification (NCBI taxonomy): domain Eukaryota; kingdom Metazoa; phylum Chordata; class Mammalia; order Chiroptera; family Hipposideridae; genus Aselliscus; species Aselliscus stoliczkanus. Next base: position 1,133,792 of record CM066733.1, read on the forward strand.
AGCCTCTGGGGGGGGTCTTTCTAACTGCGGGACCTGGGCCCCACTCGGCTGATGGATAAGGGAGGTAAGAGGAGCTGCCCCGCTGATAACTGCGGGTTTGATCCGGGGTATTTACCATGACGTCAGGTGGGGCGTCCTAAGGCTCCCCGCAGATCTGAGGCGTCGAGCTTGAAAACGGCCAGCCCCGTGAACTAGGAATCTGATCGGGTTAAACTCGCACCCTACCGGGCCCCTACTCTAAAGATAGAACCAGGGAGGCAGAGAGGATTTGTGCGAATGATGGCCACTGCAATGCTATTTTACAATAGTAAATAAACAAATAAGTAAGTAAAAATAGAGGAACTAGTTAAATGTCCAGCCACAAGGAAATACACTAAATAAATTATGGCACAACCACGAAACAGCACATTATGCAACCATTAAACACCATCCCTGTGAAGAGCATTTAATTGTGTGTAAAATGCTCATGAAGCAAGGTTAGGTGAATGAAGCAGGAAATGAAATGACAGCTTGGCCCCCACTTAGCGGGACACGCACACGAGCCCGGAAGCCCACGCCAAGGACTGACGGAAACAGCGTGAGGTTATCGGTGCCGGTGGTGCCCCCGGCGACGGGGCGGTGGGCGCCTCAGGGCCTATTCTATGCATTCGGTGTACTCGGATCGACTTAGGGCGGGGAAGCCGCAGACCCTGCTCGCTCGCGTCTGGTCGCCAGGCAAGTGTGGCTGGCAGCCAGGAAGGTGACAGGCCCCAGGCTTGGTTGGGGTTCTAGGCGTCTGGCGCCAGCACTCGCCCCGGGTGCCGCCCTCTCACCCTCACTGGGAGGAGGGTCTGCGCGCAGCGGGGGGGGCCGTGGCGCTGCCCTCCCCAGCCTCCCACAAACCACGCTCCCTCCGACCTCCCTGGGGCTCAGCTCCCAGCCTGGACCGCGGGGCCTTGGCACAGGCCCCCCACTGGGGTGAAACCGGTTCTTTCCACGGCACCACGCTGCCTGCCACTGTCAGAGGCCCACTGACTGCTGGACAGAGCCGGTCCACTTCCTTGGGAAGACGCTGTCATCTAGTCGAACCGCGGCTTCATCCTTCATTACTGCCAAGAAGTCGCCAGCCTTCTGAACGCCTCCAGCGGCTGGGAACATGGCACTCACTGCACCACGCCAGCAGCTCTCTACCCATTTTCACTGACTCTCACCCCAAGGTTGGCAAGCCTTTCCGTATGCTGAGCCGAGGGCTGCGTCCTGGGTCCCCACTGCTGTCCAGACCCATCTCCACATCCCCCAAATCAGGCAGCCCCATCTCCGGGAAGGGCACACACTGGGGCGCCGCAGCTCTGTCTGGCGCCCTCCAGATAAACACAAGCCCTGGCCTGTCCCCCTCGCCCCCAGGGACGCGTGTGCGGGGGGCTGGGCTGCGGCGCTCTGCGTGGCTGCTCGCGCATCCTGAGTCACTCTGCTCCCAGCACCTGCTCAGCCCGCCCCTCCTCCCCGTAACGGCTGAAGAAATAAGGGAGGTTTTGAAGTCATGATGCATTCAAAGCAGCTTCATTGGAAATGCAGGGGACCCACAAAGTCAAATTCAAATGGAAGTGTCTGTCTGGATGGCGCTTTTACAGCAGAGACTGGGGAGCTCGGCAGTCCGCTTCTGAGGGGAGCTTGTGTGTGTGTGTCGGGGGGATTGGCGAGGAGAGGGCACCTCCGTCTGCCCCCTGGGCGCCCAGGGACCCTGTCAGCCTTGCACTTTCCGGCAGAGCCGCCCACGGACACAGGTCTGTCGCTATCCTCCCTCAGCTGGGCCCGGAGCTGACCGCACAGCCCACGAGGGCCGTGCAGAGCAGGGACTAGGGCGGCTTCCTCGGGGCCCCGGCGGCACATCTGTCGCCCCAGTGGGCGTGGGGTCCTCTGAGACTCGCTGCTGCCCTGGTGCCTGTGGTTCAGAGCCAGTTAGAGTGGAAGTGAGGGGCTGCTGGCGGTTGGGTCCACTCACTGGTCTGTGGGGAACTAGAGGGCTGCATCACAAATGACTCATTATTGGTGCTACTTGTAGAGGGAGCACCATCTCTGAAGGCCTGCAGAGCTGAGTCTGGGGGAGTCAACAGAAGCCCCCTTTCCCGGGAAGCACCCAGCACCTCACTGGCAGGTGGCCTGGAGCCCACACCTCACTCTGCACCAGGCAGGGGCACGGCTTCCGGCCCTGGTTCCCAGGCTGGGTGGGGCTCCCGGGGTACAAGGCGGCTTCTGGCCAAGCAGGAGAGGACATGCTACCACCTGGTCACCCGACGGGGCCGACGCAGCGGGCCTGGCTCACACACAAGCCTGAGTGCCCTAATGGCCCGTGTTTCTTCTGCTTCGAAAACAGAGCCAAGCCCCGTTTCCCCGACACTCCGTTCAGAAACAGACACTAACTCAGCTCCAGGAACGCCGTGGACGCCTAAGAAGTCGCCGCCTCTCCCGAACCTCTGCCTCCTGGCCCAGAGGACGAAGGGGTGAGACCAGAGGGAACGTCTCAGCGCCCTGGAGCTGGCCACTCTACAGAAGCCACGGTGGGCAGCAAGGACCCAAGGCCCGCGGCTCGGCCGGGAGCCTCCTGGACACGCAGGATCCAAGGCCAATGCACACACGGGCCACGCACCTCACACCGAGCCGTGCCACGCCCGGCCAGCCACCTGCCCGCACTAAGCCGTCTGCTTCTCACAACCACTTCTGGGGGAGATGAGGCCCGGCGTGGCCGACAGGAGGCAGCGCTGGGATTTAACCCCAGGGTTGGCCTCACCGCTGGCCAGTGTCCCCCCGGGGCAGGGCCAGAGCCCCAGAGGAGGGCCGAGAGACACAGCATTCCTCAGCTGCCCAGGCCTGTCCGCAGGGGCCGGGCCGAGGGCGAGCATCCACCCCGCTTGCCCACCCGCTGCGCTCTGGACCCCAGACCCACACGCAGTGCCACGTCCGGCCCGTGGCCAAAGCCTGAGTCACCTGCGGGACATTCCTTGGGCCCACACTTGCGTCTCACAAGCCTGCTTCCCAGCCCAATCGCTTCATTCCAATCCCAAAGTGTCACCAGATCCCAAAGTACACCAGACAGTGGCCTGGTGTGGGCTGAGGTGGCCTGGGGCGTGGCTGACCCGCAGAGGGGGAGCTGCGAGTCGGACACGAGATGACAGGGCTTCAGGCCCCGATGGCGACAGCAGAGGCCCAGTGGTCCAAGGCCAGGCCGCCACGCTGCTCCACGTCCACAGTCCTCATACGTGGACAGAACTGCCCTGGGGACACTCGTGCCTGTCTGAGCCCGCCCGTCATGCCTCCTTCTCACAACTTCGGGTCATCTCAGCTTTAGGGTCAGGGGCTACTGGGTGTGAAGACAGCCCATTAACAGTCAGAAGATGCACGTGGGCGGCAGGTGGATTTCTCCCACCACCTAAACGCCCTGAAATGGGGAACCCAACACAAGGGCCTCAGAACGCACGGCGGGATGGAGGGGCCCCCTGCTCTAGCCTTACGGGGGGTGGTCCTGGCTTCGGACCGGCCCCTCTGCTGCCATGATGGCCAACGTGCGGGGCGAGCTTTCCAGGAAGCGCCCGGCCAAGGAATCGGCCTGGGGACAGCCCTGCTCCGCCGAGCTCCGTGAGGGGTGCCTACTGCCTGCCCGCTGCCCGGCCCTGGGCGCTGGTCGGCCCTACCCAGACGCCAAGAGGCCAGGGAGGCCACAGTGGGCCTGTCTCGGGCCCTTTGCTCTCAGCTCACCCCAGGCAGCCTGTGTCCTCACTGCGGTGCAGAGAGGGAAGGAACCCTGACGCAGGCCGTGGCTGAGCGCCAGGCGAAGGCCAGCTGTGCCCGGAGACCCTCAGCAGCTGTCGGTATCCCAAGGTCGGTGGGGTGGCGGGTGTCTTAGGGGTGGGTTCCCGGTCTACATCTGACCAGGGCAGTTGTCCTTGGGGATGGCAGAGGCAGCCCCTTATTTCAGGATGCCCATGAGCAGTGAGGGGTTCCTCCCAGGGCAGGGCTGGGCCGTCTAAGTCCCTAATTCCTCCCTCCTCCAGCCAAGAGCTGCTGCTATGGCAACCCCCGGTGCCAGCAAGACAAGGTTGCTGAGGACGCTCGGGCTAGGCCACGTGGACACTGTCCTCACAGCCCGGGCATCGCTCTGTCCAAGTCCCAGGGGACGGATGGGGGCAGAGGATGTCCGGGGGCCCATCCCTGTCTGCTGCCCATCGGCATCGCCTCCGTGAAGCACCCCTCGCAGGCTGCCCTGTCAGCGAGCCAGGCGAGTTTGGTGTCCACCAGACAGGAGGGCCGCGTGGGGCGGGCCCAGAGGCAAGGACGGCGGGGCGGTGTGCACTCCGCGTGGCGGCCGCACCAGGGCGGCAGGTGGGCAGGTCTGCACAGCCTGTTCACGAGGCTGCTCCACAAGGAGAGAACAGGCAGCAGTAAGGTCACGTCTACACCCCCAGGCAGCAAAGCGGAACACCGCCCGGGCGCCGCCCACCCAGGGCCGATCTGAGCCTGTGTCAACAAGCCCCAGCAGGCTGCCAGATCCCCCGGCAAGGGCCACACCATGTGGGACAAGCAGACACCCCCCTCTGCTTGGCCGGTCTCCCATCCTGGGTGACCCTGGGTGGGGGCGCTGTCCGGGCAGGCCAGACCTCCGGGGCTGCATGAGAGCGGAACCCACAGACCTTCCCAGGCAAGCAGGCCCCCGAAGGAGGTACAGGGGTGCCTGCCCTGGGGGAAAGCGCTGGGTGCCAGCGGCACTGGACTTCATGCCCGCGTGGGCGATGCTGGCCCCTCCCAGCCGCTCTTCCCACATCTGCACTTTGCACACACGGGGCGTCTGCAGCCTCAGAAATACCCACTCAGGCTGGCGCCCCATCCCACCACCCTCCCTGCTCCCTGTAATATGATTTTTCAGGAGCAGGTGCCCATGGGGAGCCCCAGAGATGCACTGACCTGGGTACGACCAGGCAGACGCAGACTGCGAGTGCGTGCAATTGTGCAAGTGTCCGTGTGCAAGCATGGATGTGCGTGTGTGCACACGTGTACGCACGTGAGCACGTAAGTGTGCATGGGTGTGTGTGGGACCAATGGGATCTCAGCCTTCCACCCCTCAGCAGGGCGGCCACTCCCCGCCGCAGACAGCAGGGTGAGGCCCGCGCCAGGCACCGCGTCCTCCGGCACAGCCTGAGGGCTGAGCCCAAGCCCTCCACTACCCCGCGCACGTCTGCAGAGCCCGCTCAACCAGAACGGCCCTCAGCTGTTTCTGACTCTGCTGTCAGCCCCTTTCCTGCCGAAAAATCATCTTTGGGAAAATAAAACAGACTGCCGTTCACTCCGATGCCCCGGCACCCTCGGGCAGCGCCGAGACGCAGCAGGAGCCGGTGGCCGCCCGTCTCAGATCTCCGCCTACGGCCGCCAGCGCACGCGGAAACCCTTCCTGGCGGCCTGGCGAGCAGGGCCCCGGAGAGCGTCCGCACCAAGCTTCGCGTTCCGGGCGGGGCTGCGCCCCGCAGAGAGTGGCCGGCCAGGGCGCACCCCCGGGTCAGGGGCTGCGCGAGGAGGGGTGACGCTCGTGCCCTCTGCGCAGTGCTGGGACACAGGCCGCCTCGCCTGGTCCCGGGGAGGCAGTGACTATTTGCACGCAGCTGCTTCGGTCCCACAATCTGCCATCTGCCCTCTATTTTCCCTTTCGCTTTCCTCTGTCCGTCTGTCCCACAAATCCTCAGCGAGTACTCTGTGCGTGACAGGCCTGAGTGGGCAGAGGGCAGCTGCCAGGGGTGGCGTGTTCTCCGGGGCAGGAAACCGGCACAGGCGGCAGGCGGGTCTGCCGGCACTATGGGTTCTGGTCCCCTGGTCAGAAGGCCCAACAGCTCCAAACTTGGCCTCTCGGCACCCAGCAAGCAGGGGGGCTTCCCAGAAGGAGCCCCCGAGGGCCGGACGGCCCCGGCCCCTGGGAGGAGCTCGGGGAGTCGGGGCTTCTCGTGTCTGGGGGGCTGGGAGGAGCTCTGCTCCTCTGGCAGCACAGAGGGCGCCTCGCTGGCCCGCCGCTGGCTGTCGCCCCATTGCTTCAGTCCCCTGTGGGCACTGCTGACGCTGACACCCCTCCATCTCGCTGCCCCCACCATCCCTGGGATGGGCCAACGCGGTCGCCGGTGGGAGGTGTGGCCATCTCAGACAAGACAGCCGCTTTTCAGAGACAACAGCCCAAACCAAGGCCCTGCGGCGGAGACACGGGCGGAGAGCACAGGCCCCTCCCGCCCCAGACGCCCCGGGGCTGGACAGGGCCTGACAGGACCGACCCCTCTCAGGAGCCAAGGGGCTGCCGTCCAGCTCCAAGGCCCCCCCGTGACAACCTGCCCAGCAGCGCCTCCGCATCCCCCCCGTGACAACCTGCCCACCAGCGCCTCCGCATCCCCCCCGTGACAACCTGCCCAGCATCCCTGTCCGTCGAGCCCCTTGAAACCTGGCCGGGACCCTGGACCGAGGAGACAGAGTTGAGTGGCGTCTCCTGTCTCCTCGGGGTTGACCCAGGAGTAATAAAGGCTCTTTCTTTCTCCCAAAAGCCCGTGCCGTAGTCTTCGGCCTGCGCACACGGGCCGTGGGCAGGCACCGGGGGTGCGCGGGCCGCGGGCGGGCGCCTACCTTGAAGATGAGGCAGTCCTCCTTGCGCTCGGCGTACATGGACGTCAGGCGGTACTGGCTCTCCCGGGTGATGTCCACCTGGTAGCCTGTCAGCGCGTAGCACACCTTCCGGAACTCCTGGACCTTGGTCTGGAAAACCTCCTTGAGCCGCTGGTTTTTCAGCTCTGCGCTCTCCACCTGCTGCTTCAGCTCTGCGGAGGAAGCGGGGGTGAGTGCGCAGGGCGGGAGGGGCCTGCCGCGTGCCTAGCCCCGGGGGACCAGCGACGAAGCCGCTCCATTCAGTGACACTCGTGTGGCCCGGTGACCAACGAACACTCCCCAGTCTGCAGTCCAGTCCTGGCGGCGAAGCCGCAGGGGACGAAAGGGGCGTGAGAGCGGAGGTCACTCGGGTCAGGTCGCCGGGGCACGAGGCCACAGATGCCCGAGGCCCCCTCGGTGGCAGGTCTGGGCGGGCCGACCCGAGCAGCGCCGGGCAGGGGCCCCGGGCCACCGCCACTCCGGCCCCCGGTCACAGCCGCACCGGGAGAAACCAGCTGTGCGGAGCCTACAGCGATTGCCACGAATCCTTCGCCCAAGGTGCCTTCCCAGTAATTAAACTCGACTTATTCCCATTAATGAGCGAGGCTGGCTCCACCTAAACGCACATGCAGTGTCCCTGAGGCCAGGCGCTTCCCGGTGCCCATCTGTGGCAGCACTCGGAGCCTGGGGGCCTTGGGGTTGCCGAGGGGGGTGTGGGAAAGCCTCTGGCCTCAGTCCCTGGACCCCAGTCCTGCCCTCCCTGTGGGCCGTGAGCCCCACGCCCACCAGTGCGCCACGGACAACAGCCCCTCCTCTCAGGCTGAGTCACAGGACCTGTGGTGTGGCTGCCCTTAGCCAGTCCAGGCCCGGGAACCACCAGCTCCTCGGTGGGGCTGAGAGGTGGCAGGGACAAGTCAGCCAGTTTAAGAAGAGCAGGCAGGCAGGATCACTCCCTGGAAGGGGTGAGGGGTGCGGGGGACAAGAAACGAGAGAGCCTGCATTCCGGGGAAAGGCCGCCCCCCCACTCTGCCCTCCCCACCTGCGGCCATGAGCCCATCACCGAGCCCTCTGGCCACTGGGGCTCGTGGGGCACGTAGCTGCCTTCAGTGGCTGTTGTGAGGACCGTGCCAGACCGTGGGCATCAGCGAGTGCTGTCGGGTCAGGGCCTGCCTTCGGATGGCGGAGCTCCGCTGGCCGCATGGCTGGGAGGCGCGCAGGTACCGACTCTCCCGCTCCGCAAACACGGACACCGAGCTTCTCCCCTTGCTCGCAGACACACAGCACAGCCTCACTGCCCCTCACGCTCTGGAGCGCGCCGGCCTCTGAACACGCACCCGAGGTTCTGGGCAGCCGGTCCCGGTACACGCTGGCTCTGAGGGAGGGATCCTGAAACCAGGCGCTGCGTCCGCCGGCCTCTCCATGGCGCACGGAGGGGCTGCACTTGGCGCCTGCCCTCACCTGCCCCCATTCATCCCTGGCCCCGATGCCCCTGGCGGACACTGCTCTTCCCGAGCTGAGAGCCTCTCTCCTGGGGATGTGGGCGCGGAGCCCTTGATTAATCGAGGAATCAGACTATGAAATCGAAAGGGTAATTGGCAGCTCTGACCCCGTGCCGGGCCCAGAACGGTACGGTCAGCCCACCCAGGATGGATCCGTCAGCAGCAGGAAGCCTTCCTCTTGCAGGAAAAATCCACCGACCACACTCCTGCAGTGATATTTCACCCTTGTCAGAGGCTGCATGGCCTTGAATGGATCTCAGGTGTCCAATGGGGAAAATTAAATTTTGGTAATAAATGCAGCCTGACCTTGGAGAAGGAAACAGCCCCGCTGCCCGCACATATCCAAGTGCAGCCTGTTTTAAGGTGTGTGACCCCTACAGGTGGGTGGGCTCAGTGGCGAGCGGGCGCCTCGCCTCGGGGCTGACGTGCCAGGCCCCAGGGGACAGCGCTCACCCTCACCCAGCGTGGCCCTCACATTACGACCAGGCAGGGCTTGTGTCCCCTTTGATGCCTGAGAATATGGGGGCTTGGAGAGTGGGCAGGGTCCTCAAGGGCACGCGGCCTGTCGGAGGTCAGGAGAAGGCGTCTACGCCGTCTGCCTGGTTCAGGCCAAGCCCACCTCGATGAAATGGGCTCAGGGAGGGAAGCCGCGAGCCATCGGTTTGGTGTGGGGCATAGTGAGGTCAGTGCCCGGGCCCCGTCATCCGCGAGGTCCAATCGCTTACATAACCGTGAATGAATAATTCACACGGCGGCTTGGATTAAACAAGTAAAGATGGCCTTCCGCCCTGGAATGGCGCTGCCGCGACACGGCCTCGCCCAGGATGCGTGCGGCTTCCTCAGGCCCAGAGGCCACGGGCCGGCGATGAGCCCTCTGCACCCCCACAGCCACTGCATCGAGGCGGGCAGACAGGGCCAGCAGGGCACACAGGTGGCTGCTGGGTCTGCTGAAAGCCCCACAGAGTGCGTGGGCCGCCAGACCTCGGCCTGCAGTGTGCACGCCCAGGCCACGCGTGGTGAAGGCCTCACACGTGCTCTGGGGAGTCCAGCCAAGGACCGTCAGCCCTGGGACCCGGTCCACCCCCTGTGGACGTGCCCTCGCCCTCTCTTGCCTTTCTGCTCCTTGGAGCCTGCCTTCCAGCCACACTGCACCACCTGTAAGCACCAGCTTTCCTGCCTGTGTCCAAGTCTTCCCTTCTCACCTGTCCCTCGAGACCCCTCTGCAGACCTCGGAGTGGGCTCTCTGTAAGTCCACGATGAGGCACAAGGGACGGGGAGGGAGGAAGGAGGCATCGGACAAATGGGCATCAGGGAGGCGAGGACGCAATGGCGGAGGGCAGGCTAAGGCCGTGCAGGCCGGGGATGGGCGTGCGGGCCAAGGGGCAGCGAGCCCAGAGCTCCTGAGCACTGCCGGCGACTCTGACCAGACACGTGGCCTGGCCAGGCCCCCAGGCTGCCGCAGCCTCGGGACGGCTGACCTCCAGCCCTCCTCCACCAGCGGCCCCGCCCGGAATTGCAGAAGCAGCTGTGAGAGCCCCGCGGGCAGGACGCCAGCAAAGAGGAGAGCGGCCCTCCTGCGGGGGCACGGTCCACAGCCTGAAACCTGGAGAACAGCTCCATCGTAGCGAGCGGCAAGAGGCAGACAGACGGAGGGACGCCACCGGTCAGGCCCCGGCTGGTCTCCGCACGGCTCCGGCACACGGTCTCACTGGCCCAGAGGCCAGCTGTGCCTCTGTTGTACCGAAAGTGCGCCGCACACCACAGCGATCCACTTATCTCCGCACCGGTTTGCAGGCGGAAGGGCGGGGGCGGAAATGGCGCCCGTTCCACGCTCTCACACTCCGTCCCAGGGCCGCCAACCCCGCAGCAGCACCTCGGGCTCTCAGACCGGCAGCTGGCGACCCGTGCGGGGCCCAGGCCCCTCAGAAGGGGGGCAAACACCCAGCACTTCCCTCTAAACTCCGTTTTATCCGCAGTGTGTTCAGACGCACATGCAGACAAGACAGTGGCAGACATGCTTTCAAACATGCAAATGGCTCTTAGGAGGGCAGTCCCTGCGTCAATTGTCCATGTCCCTTCTTTCCTGTGGGCCTCAGCCGTGCCCACACCCGAGCCAGGCCAGATGGCGCTGGACCATGGTCAGCTGGGCTGTGGGTGCAGGGCCTCGGTCTGACCCTGCCCAGAAGCCCGGCTGACAGCGGGCAGCCCTGACCTATGGCTGCGTTCTGGGTGACACCACCCACTCTGAGTGCTCGGCCTCTGCGTCCGCCCCAGGATGTCACAAGGCAATGTTGGTGCGCTGGCCTGGCCCATGGGAGTCAGGAAGGACGGTGACAGCAGGTGCCGTAGGGCTCAGCCAGCCTGTGGGGAAGGCAGCCCTTCATCTGGAGGCACGGGAGCAGCCGCGCCCCAGGACACAGGGTGGCCGGACTCCGAGGCTGAGCCACGGAGCTCTGAGCGGCCTCGGCCCAGGCCGGCCTCGGGGGCAGGGCCAGGCCCCGTGTCCCCCCGCCCCGTCCGGCCCCATGGCTGTCAGGCCTCTGCTGACTGACCAGCCACGTGTTCTGGCTGAGATCACTGGCACCGTGGCGTACATTCTCACTGAGGACCATGTCTTTCTTCACAGTATCTTCATAGTGTTCATCGTTGCAGAATAGAGTATTAAAAAATTCTGCGTTAATGCTTATTTCTTCCAGGGCACTGTGAGCTCCGCAGAGGCAGAGAGCAAGTCTCTTTGTCATTATTGTGTCCGCAGCGCGATGCAAGCCCAGAGCATGCAAAGCACCGCTGCCATTTCTTTTCTCCACAAACCCTAAATCACAACCCCCAGTAACAGCAAAGCACGCGGGACCTCTCCTGAGACACGACGGATGGGACACGTGTGTCTCTCCCTTTCCCTCCAGGGATGACAGTGTGGGGAGCGGCTGCAGCCTCCAGGGGCGGACACGTCTGAGGAGAGAGGAGCACAGGCCGGTGGGGACGCCCGCGGGCCACCGACAGCAGCTGTGCCGAGGAGCGGGAGGCCCAATGGTGTCCGAGGGTCTGTGGAAGGGGCGTCACCCCTCCTCCGTGTCCCACCAGGTGGCGGCCTGGCCTCCTGGAGAGGTGACGCGCTTTCTGGAACAAGACGAGGAGTAGGCTAAGGGCCGCCCCCAGCATCTGAGGGGCATGGGGGGTGGGGTGCAGGGGGACGAGGGCGGCGGCGGGCTAGAGACACCGGGGGACATGGCCAAGGAAGAGAGCGCAGCCCCAGAGCTGACGGAGGGCAGGGCGGCAGCTCCCCAGAGGGTTCGGGAGGAATTAGGCATATCAGGTCGACCACCAAGATGCCAAAGAATGGGGGCGCAGTGAGTCTAGGACAAAAGAGGCCACCGCCAGCTGGGAAATGCAGCTGCGGAAGCTCCCAGCTGCGACTCTGCCACAGGTGAGGCCCAGCGCACGGGAGACAGAGGGAAGGCGCGCTTGTGTGTGTGCGTGTGTGGCTGTGTGTGCGCATCCGCGGGAACGCCCGCAGGGCATAAGGAGGCTGAAGCCTCACTTTTGCGGGGAACAGACTCCCCGTGTGAGCTCAGGCTGTGGAGAGGCAGGCGGGGCCCAGCCGGGCAGGGCTGTGGTCTCCTCTGAGTCTGCAGGGGCAGCGGCTGCCGGGCCCAGGTAACGCCCCCAGCCCTCCGAGATCTGGGCAGATGTCCCCGAGAGGACAGCCGAGCGCGGGGCGAGGGCGTAGCCCAGGCCACGGCCGGAGCGGAGCCTCTGCAGCCGCCTTCTGTTCAGACCGGGAAGCGGCTTTTGAAATTTCCCTTTGGGGACTCAGGACAGAGTCATTTTTCTCTCTAAAAAGTGAATAAAAAACACAGCCAATGCCAAGATTTCTCAGGCGTTAGAAACACAACAAAAACTGCTAGGGCGCACACAGGCTGCTCCAAGGGCAGCCGTGACAGGCGGCAGGGGCAGGGGCCGCCCAGGGGCTGTGTGGCGGGGCTGCCCGGGCGTGGGGCGCTTTCTCCGCTTTGCCAGAAGCCCCGGTAAACGGCCCCTAGCCCTGCTCCAGGCCAGGAAGGCAGCCCGTGGGCCTCTGAGCCGGGCCCACTGCCCGCCAGTCTCTGCCTCCCAGCCTGGAGGGCTGAGGGCAGGGGGACAGGGGACAGTGCTGTCACGAGGTGCCTATGACGGGCTGAGGGAACCGCCCGCTCAGCGTCTAGAAGGCCTGGAGGAAAGCCACCCAGTGGGGATGGCTGGTCACTAGGTGGGAGCTGAAGCCATGAGACTGGAAGCGAGGCCACATGGGAGCAGCTGTCCACTGAGAGGTGTCAGGTCTGGAGAAGACCGCAGGGAGGAAGGCAAAGGGTGTCCCCACACCGCGGCAGGGAGCCTGGGAACGAGTCAGCTGCTCTGAGCGGGTCCTGCAGCCGGACCTCACACCGGGCGAGCTGGAGGTGGGGGCCCAGGCGCCGCCAGGCAGGGCGTGTCCCCCGTGTGTCCCCGAGGCAGGTGGGGGGTGGGGGGTGGGACTGGCTCTGCTCAGGCCCAGGGATCCCAGGGATGAATTATTCATGTCTTGTAACTCCTAAACTATTTCAGTTTTACATTTTTAAATATTTAATAATTAGGCATAAAATATTTATGCAATTTTATTAGCAGCTGTGGGAGCCAGCACTGCAGGCCTGACTGTGGGTTCGCGTCCTGGTCCTGGCTGGCCATTTGGAGGGAGGGAGGACCGGCCTGTGGGCTGGACCGACGGCCCCAGGGCACCGTGCACTGACAGGCAGGGCCGCTGCAGGCCAGGCACAAGCACAGTGCTGGGTTCCTCTTGGAGGCCGCCTTCCTGTCCCAAATCCAGGTTGCAGGGGAGGACCGCGGTGGCAGGCAGGCTGCCGAGATCCTCGCGTGGCCCTGCCAGCCGGGCGGCTTCAAGGTCCCCCGGCACCCTTCCCCGCACAGCACTCAGGCGGGGAGGCCTTTCCAAGAAAGGGCACGGCAGGGCACACGGTCTCCAGCTGCGGCTTCAGCAACAGGTGGACGGGGCCCCGTCCACTGGTGAGAACAGGCTGCCACCCAACAGCATATCTCCTCCTGAACTGCCAGCTCTCTGGGCCCCTGGGACTCAGTCTCCATTATGAGCCCGAGTTCCCCTGCTGGGCCGGAAATTGCACGTTTTACACAAGAGAGAAGACACTCGCCCTGGAATTATATGCAGATGAGCCGTGCCTGTGCCCACCACCAGGCTGCCTGGCAGACGACGCCTGGGTAAGCTCAGTAAGCTCGGGGTGGCTGTGTGATTAACGGCTCACTCCGGCGAACAGCTTGTCACCTTGCACAAAAATGATCTGAAAAGACACTAGCAATTACAGCCCACCAGATTATGGGGTGGGAGCTTCCCGGGGTGACAGGCGGGCACTGATGTGACATCATATTCTCAGAAAGGCTCCCGCCCCCGTGGCTGAGAACAGACAGCAGTCGAGGCCCCCCCAGGACGCAGTCGCCAAGCCTGACGGGGCCCTCGTGGGAGTGAAGGGCCGGCAGAGCTTAGGGGGGAGGGCGGGCCCTGCCCCGCAGCCGAGCCTCTGACAGATGTGGGCACAAGGCCCGAGAAGGTCAGTGCCCTGTTCAGTGTTGCCAGCTACGGAGCAGAGAAGCCCGACAGGTCCCCCAAAGGCTACTGGGCAGCACCAACACCGCCCTGAGGACCTGCCCCTGGGTGCGGCCTCCCTCCCAACCCCCACCAGGGGCCCGCTGGACCCCAAGGTGGTATTTCATAGAGATCACTACTGCTGACTTATTTTGACTCATTTCTCTGGTTTACCAGCACACGCCCACGCTCACACCCCCGCCGGAGCCAGACACCACGGGAGGAGAGAAGCCAGGACAGCTACCTGACACCACACCCCCAGACGCAAACGGGAGAACGTGCCGCCTGAGCCCCCTTGCCGGCACCTTCCTTCCGCACGCGCCCGGCAGGTGGAGCTCGCGGAGGGCCATGCTGCTGTGGTTCCCCCGGCCTGCGAGTATCGTTATCGAGCTCCCACAGTGGGCTTCCAGAAACGCGAGCCCAGAGTCAAGCTGCCCCTCAGAACACGGAAGCCTTTTCAGAGCTCAGCTTTTCTTGCCGGAGTCACTTTCGAGCCAATCTGCCTGCTTTCGGAAAGACAGGCGTTTTCAGCCTTCTCTCTCCCTCCTTTGAGGTGAGGCAGTCTATTAAAACTGCTAATGGACACAGCGGCCCGCGGCCTGAGATGCAGCGACCACTTCAGACACCACTTCAGACAGCAGCCGATCAAGGAAGAAGGCCCAGGGCTGGCTCAGCGGCTGCAGGGCCAAGGGGAGAAGGCTCTGGGAGGAGGGACGGTGAGGCGCACGGCAGGGCGCTCTGGGGAAGGGGGCAGCCCCAGGCCCGGGGGGGGGGGGGTGACGCGATTAAGGCGGGTTGGCTCTGGCCATCAGGAGCGCGGGCGCAGCACACCCGGCCTGGCGGGTGGCGGGGTGGGGGTGCGCGGTCCCTAGGGGGGCTGTCTGGGGTGGGAGCACCTCATGGCCAAGGACAAATGGAAGCGAGGCGCTCCCCCCGCCCCCCGTCTGGACAGCGGCCCTGGTGTCCTGGGGGCGCACTCCAGGGCCACGCTGCCGGTGACGGCACAAACGGCCCCTTTCACAATCCCCAAAGGCCCAGTACAGTCCACCCTCACCACACTAGAACCGCAGAACCATACGCGCACTACCCTCCACTGTCATGGCAGAGGGAGGCCAAGGAGGGGGAGAACCCGGGGGCTCCCACCCACGGCTGGCATGGCTTTGGGGGCACCCCCACAGCAGTCACCGCCACAGCGTCTGTCCGAGGACCAGGCGTCTAGCTGGCTCGCTGTTCCCACACTCCCTCCCGGAGTCCTAATTACCTGATACAAGTGAGGGGAGGAAGTTACTCCAATGGGTGGGTGGGCGTCGCCTCCCAATGCCCTGAACCTGGTACTGTGTCCTCGCCCAGCAAGAGGACACGCTGCAGGTGTAATTAGGAAGGTCGAGGTCATCCGGACGGGCCCAATGTCACCGGGACGGTCCTTCCAGGAGGACAGCAGAAGGGTCACGGACGGGGCCACCAGCCAAGGACTGAGGCTGCCTCTAGGAGCCAGAAATGGCAAGGCAACGATGGGTCACGGCCACACGGGGAGCCGACGGCGAGGCTTGTCTGAGGATATCAGCCCTCTGGCTTTCGGAGCGGGGCTCACCCTGCCGGTTACCAGCAGGGTGGGCTGAGCAGCCCCTGTGCCAGGGCCTTGGAGGCGCCGGCCGGTTGTTTGGGAGTGTGCTGCGTGTCTGGCATTATCCTAGGCTCCGAGGGCACCCTGGGGACACGGATAAAACCCAAAATGAATAGGACAGGCAGGCAGTGTTCCAGAAGGTGGCAGGCATTATGGAGGACAAGCAGCAGGAGCGCGACAGGCAGCCAAGGTGGGGACACGGACCCTCAGCAGTCCTCGGGAAGCTGGAGTGAGCGGGCAGCACTGGGCGAGTGCTGGGGCCATTCAGGTAAAGCAGAAATGCACATGGAAATGCAAAGTTGATCAAGAGAAGAACGAGGTGGCAGGACTCACACTGGGTGTCCGTGCAGACATGGGGACAGATCCAAAGAACAGAGCAGGGTCTGGGCGGAGACTTACACTGTCACCAGCTTCGAAAAAGCAGTAGAAGAAATTCAACGGGGCAAGTCTTTCCAACAAATGGTGCTGGAACGACTGAATATCTAAATGGAAACAAATGAGCCTTGACGCCTTCTTCCTGCCATACACAGAAATTGATCGGAGGTGGCTCACGGGTCTCCATGTACAAGCTTCCAGAAGAAACCACAGGAGACTGCAAAGCTGGGTAAACACCGTTTCCCAGGACAGACAGAGCACTAAGCATAGAGTAAAAATGGACAGGCTTCATCAAATTAAGAACTTTAGCTTATCCAAGACAGTATTACAAAATGATTAGAAGAAAACAAGTAGCGAGTTAAAAAATGGGCCAACAATTTACAAAGACATTTCCCCGAAGATGTATGAACGGCTACTAAGCTCATGTCACTGTCATTAGGGAGGTCACGCCAGGAAGACGCCACTTCACACCCACGAGAACGGCTAAGACCCCACGTGGAATAAGACCCTACGTCGGGGAGCGCGGGGGCACCAGGGTGCAGAGGCACGGCCGCTTTTGGAAACACCTGGGCCGCTTCTTAAACGCTTAACCGTACATGTGCCACACAGCCAACCCCGCCATTCCACTCCCACCCAGGAGAAACGTACGCCTAAGTCCACGCGGGGACGTGGGTTCAAATGCTCCGAACAGCCAGGCAGTGTCCTCAACTGGGGAAGGGTAAACAGGATGCAGTGCCCAGTGGACTATGATCCAGTAACAGAAAGAAGCGAACACTGACAGGCTACAACACGAGGGGGCCTCGGCTACATGGCGCCGTGTGGCGGAAGCCAGGCTCAGAGGCGGCCTCACATGGCATGTCCCAGGGCCACACCAGAGGGACGGAGGGAAGATCAGCGGCCGCAGGCTGAGAGGGCGGCAGGGGAGAGCCTTCGGGGGCATGGAAATGCCCATAGCTAGAGTATAGCAATGGGCGCACAACTGCAGCTTTCTAAACTCACTGTCCACCGAAGCACGTGCAGATTGGGAGTTACTTGTTGTTTTTGTTTTTGATTTAAAAGAATATTAGAGCAGTTTTAGATTCACAGCAAATTTGAGAGGAAGGTACAGGGGTTTCTCAGCTATCCCCACGCGCACTCCCCCGTCCCCAGGGTGGGACATTCATGACAGCCGATGGGCCTCCACTGACAGTCACTGTCACCTGTGGTGGGGACCATTTAGGGATCTGCAGATGTATAATGACACGTCTCCACCATGACAATGTCACACAGAGTGTTTTCACTGTGCTCACAGTCCTCTGGCCCCCAACCCCAGAACCACTGGCCTTGCACTGGTCCCCAGTTCTGCCCTTTCAGGATGTCACAGACTTGGAATCATGCAGCGTGCAGCCCTCTCAGACGGGCGCCCTTCACTTAGCAATACGTGTTTAAGGTTCTTCCGTATCTGTTCACTGCCTTTCTCCCTGTCACGGAACGATATCCTGCTGTCTGGGTGGGGCACAGTTTGCTTGCCCATCACCCACTGACGACACCTCAGCCGTTTCCCGCCTTTGGCAGTTATGGAGGAAGCCGCTGCCAACACCGTGGGTGGGTTTTCTGTGGACGTGTGTCTTCAGCTCCTTTGGGTAAATTATGATCGTGCATGAGTGCCGGGTCGTGCGGTAGGAGTGTGTTTAGTTTGGTCGGAAACCACCAGCCTGTCGCCCAAAGTGGCCGGGCCGTTTGCGTCCCCACCAGCAGAGACTGCCGTGTCCTGCCGGCACTTGGTGACGTCGGTGTGCTGGGCTGTGGCCGGTCTGGCAGGACTGTAGTGATGTCCCGTTTTGAATACACTGACTGCGTGGCACCGAAGACGTGTGTGCGGGGGTCAGGCAGCCCTGGGAGCTCGAGGGAAGGAGGCGCACAGACCCCGCAGGCACAGCTCCTCTGTGGATGACGCCAGCTGTCAGGGACACTGAGGCAGCCTCGTGTTCCCGAGAGAGCTCCCGTGTGGCCCTGGCCAGGCCACTGGCTGTCACCACCTTGTTCCCAAAGCCGTAGGGAGAGAGGTTGGGGAGGGCGAGGGAGGGTGGGCTGGTGTCCACACGGGAGGTGGACCCCTGGTCTGCACCAGGCCCTACCCTGGGCAGAGAGTCAAGGCCCAGGACACCCTGGGGCGAGCCCCAGTGGCAGGACCACCCTGGCACTTGCGTGAACGGAGTAGAGTGGGGAGGCGGAGGGGCGGCCACCCCTTTCCAGTGATTAAGTTACCCGGCTTCTTTACAACTCCGATGAAACACCTAATTGATGCTGTTGTCCTTTATTGCCTGACACTAAGAATAAACACAGTGTGGAGAGGAAGCCGTCCGGGGCTCGCAGTAATTAAAGTGCCAACCAGTTCTCCACAGGGCCTAAGTCTGAAAGCAGCCAAGGGGCAGGGCCCGTCAGGGGACACGCGTCCCGGCTGCCGCACACACCAGTGCGCTGACCTCGGCGGCACCCCCAGGCCTGGGGCAGCTGAGAACCTGAGACCAGTGCTCCGTTCCTGCCCTGCTCGTCTGGACAAGCTGCAGTCAGGGACACGGACGTCTGCCTGGCCGCTCGGAGCAGTGGCAAGCCCTCATGCCCACGTGCCCGGCTGTGACTCGCCCTGGGGCCTGGCTTCGGAGGAGGATGAGCTCCGCGCAGGCCATCCAGCTGGTGGGTGCAGAGCATGACTCGTGCCCAGGCCCTTGGAAGCCCACAGGGGCAGGGCGGGCGGGGGCGCCAGCCTGTGAAGGTGGGCGTCCCATCCAGCCACCGGCCATCACCCGTGGAGCTGCTCCGGGTGCAGCCGCGTGTGTCTCTCCTCCCAGAGAGCGTTCTGCCTCGACCCCCGGCCGACGAAGGTGGTGGCTGTCAGCAGCCCCATTACTGAGCCCACAGCACACAGCCCAGGAGCCCCGGGCACGAGCATGGCCTGAACCCGGCGTCACAGTCCCAGGCTCCGGGGATGAGCAAGCACCACGGCCTTCCTCCACTGGGGCCGAAACCCACCGTAAACAAAGAAATTCATGAAGAAGGGTCTGGGGAGTGAGCTGGGAGCCACCTCACCCCTGTCCGTCTGTCCGTCCACGGCTGTGTGAGGCCCTGCCGTGTCCGGGGGCAGCCTATAGTCAGAGGGGCTGCAGAGCCTGTGATACAGTGACACTGTGGGAGGGCAGAGTGGAGGCAGCGCGTGCTCAGGTGTGGGACACCGATGGGCCCCTACAGCGCAGGTCCGGACTGGGCTGTGCTGGGCCAAGGCCTCGTCATCCAAGACCCGGGACAAGGTGATGGGTGGGGATGCCTTCCCGCCAAATACAAACCTGCACCCTGCGAGTAATGCAGAGGCCAGAGGTGGACAGGCTGGGACCGGGCATCGGAGGCCAGCAACACCACCGCACGCGGCAGGGGGAGGTGACTGGACCCAAGCCCTTGGCGGATGGTGGCCAGGGAGCCCCGGCCTCCTGAATCCAGGGCCCGCAGAGCGGCTCCGTGCTCCGGAGAAGGGCTCTTGCCTACAAGCCTCGCCCTCCCTCAGGCCTGCACTCCACTCCCAGACACACAGACGCAGTGAGGACAAAAACTCACCTACTAGAGCAATTTATATTTTTATGCAATTTCAATTAAAAAAACACCCCAAAATCTCAATGGCTTTTTTTTTGGACTTGACAAAGTAATTCTAAAATTCATTTAGAATAATAAACAGGTAAGAAAATAAGTGAAAAAAGAGAATAATGCCTGCTCTACCAGATATAAAACATATTTTAAAGTTAAAATTACTAAAAATATGGTACAGATAAATGAAATATAAAACAGAAAACATAAATGCAGGTCCTATTATGTATGAGAATTTAATAAAGGCAAGGACACATAAGTTATGGGTCAGGGAGGGGGTCTATGGTCACTGGCACTAGAGTGGGTGTTATGGGATCTGGGAAAAGCTCAATGTGGATCTTCGCCTTATACCACATACCAAAATAAGTTCCAAGTAGATTAAATCTTTAAATATTAAAAAAATGCCAAAAAATCCCAGAAGCAAATAGAATTATTTATCAAACAACTAAAGAATTTTTTATGCTTAAAAATAATAGAATCAGGGCCGGCTGAGTGGCACGGTGGTTACGCGCTGGCTTGGGAAGCCAGTGGCCCCGGTTCGGTCCCACATATGAGGGCCAGGGACACTGCCCTCAAAAAAAACAAAAACAAAAACAAAGGATTAGCATATCCTCAAAAAAAATCATTAAGGGCCGGCCGAGTGGTTCAGTTGATTAAGAGCTCGCTCAAGAGTGTGAGCTGAGCTCTGAGCAACAGCAGTTTGATGCCCAGCCCAAGCTGAGCTGCTGCTGAGCTGCCAACAGGTGCAGGATGGCTCAGCTAAAATAAAAAAATCTTAAAAAAAAAAAATAATAGAGTTGGACTGGCCAAGTGGTGCGTTGGTGAAGAGCTGGCTTGGGACGCCAGCGGCCCCGGTTTGGATCCCACATGTGAGGGCCAGTGACACTGCCCTCTACAGCTAACAACAGCTCCACCTGGAGCTGGGCTGTGAGAGCCCCGGGGACGGCATAGCTGCAGCCCCTGCTGCAGTGGGCTGCCATAGGCTACAGTGAGTGGCCCGCAGCCAGTGTGAGCTGCCAATAGCCATAATGAGCAACCATCCAGAGGTCAGCGACCGATCTGCCTCACCCAGGAAGAGTGCAATGATGACACCAACATGGGCCAGTGAAGCAACGTCCTCCGCAACTAGACTGAAGAACAAAAAGACAGCAACTTGTCTGTTTCCCTTCCCTGATTCCCCAATAAAATCTTAAAAAAAAAAAGTAGTCTAAAAATACCTATTAAAAGGCAGAATGCACATTCCTATCAGGTCACGTGGAACGTTTACTAAGGGAGCCAGCTCGGGGTCTGGTACAATATTGAAAAATTTCACAAACAATCCACCAGACTGACAGTCTAAGGAAGAAAAACCTCATGGGCATATCAATTGGTGCAGAAGAAGCACCTGACAAAACCCACCATCCAGCATGATACACACTCTCAGCAAACTAGGAACTTCCTCAGCTTGCAAACAGCCCACGGCGGACGGCACGTGTGTGTTCCAGGGTAGAGACCGGCGCTTTCCTGAGATTGGGAACCAGAGCAGGCCGCCCTCCCCACTCCTGCTCAACGCCGCCCTGCAGCCCTGGCCAGGACGAAACGGCAAGGACACGGCACACACGGTTTCCAGTTTAAAGGAATGAATACAACAGTCCCTATTCACAGATGGCCTGATTACCAAGAATAAAAACTCCTCAAAACAACAAAACCCTCCCAGAACTAGTAAGTGAGTTCCACAAGGTCACAGGATACGAGACTGGCACAAAACCCAGTTATATTTCTATATACAAGCAAAGAACAAACAGAAACAGTACACCAACAAACAGGTTAAAATAACTCCCAAAAAAAGGAAACGAACAATGAAACACGGCAGTATATATCTAACAAAACATGTAGTGTGTGTGTGTGTGTGTGTGTGTGTGTGTGTGTGTATGTGTGTGCGTGTTGAAAAAAATCACAAAATGCTGATGAAAGAAATAAAAAAAACCTGAAATCAATGGAGAGACGTACCGTGTTTCGGACTGGGAAAGCTCGTCATGTTAAAGATATG
Organism: Aselliscus stoliczkanus; assembly: GCA_033961575.1. Classification (NCBI taxonomy): domain Eukaryota; kingdom Metazoa; phylum Chordata; class Mammalia; order Chiroptera; family Hipposideridae; genus Aselliscus; species Aselliscus stoliczkanus. The sequence goes on from CM066733.1 coordinate 1,155,205, forward strand.
GGCTCTCCCCAAATTGATCTACAGGTGTAACGGAATTACCATCAAGGCCTCGGCAGGGTGTTTGTAGATACAGACAGGCTGATTCTAAAATTTATATGAAAGGCAATAGAACTAACATTGCCAAAACGATTTTGAAAAGGAAGCATACAGTTGGAAGAATTATGCTATTGATTTTAAGACTTACTATCAAGTTACAGTATCCAGGCAGTGTGGTATTAGCAAAGGGACAATTAAGATCAGTGGAACAGAAAAGAGGGTGTAGAAACAAACCCACGTACCCACGTTAATCAACCGATCTGACAAAGGGCCAAAGGTAATTTGGAAGCAAGACAGCCTTTTCAACAAATGATATTGGAACCATTGGACATTCATATAAAAACCCAAAAAGCAAAAAAGTACCTCAATCTAAAAGGAAAAAAGTACCTCAATCTAAATCTCACACATATGCAAAAATTAAGTCAAAATGGATCACAGATTTAAATGTCAAACTAAAAACTTTGAGTAGAAAACATAGGAAAAAAGTATGTTGGCCTCGGATAAGGCCAAGTTCTCAGCTCCGACTCCTATAAAAGAAAGACTGGTCATCAGAGTGCACCAAAATTAAAAAGATTTGCTCTGAGAAAGACACTCAAAGAGGGACCCCGTCGCCCCCGACTCAGCACAAAGAACACGTCTAATCAAGAAATGGGCAACGCATGACAGACTCCAGCCAGGCGGACGCAGGGATGGCGGGCTCGCAGCCGAAGACAGGCAACGCTAGACATCGGGCAATGTGGCTGAACACGCGACGAAACCCCACCACACATGCACTGTGACACCAACACTGGCGTGGCGCGCAGCCAGGGACTTCACGCGTGGCTGTTTCTCGCCGAGCTAAGCACACCGACCCCACGACCCGGTGGTCTCACTGCCGGACACCGAGCCTACGCAGGGGCCTGCGCCGTCCCTCCTGCCTCCGCTGTCGGCGTTCGGAAATGGCGTATCCGGCGTCTGACCCACCGTCCCCGGGCGCGGGGCGTGGAAGCCTCCGCAGGGCTTTCAGGTGCGCCCCATGTGTGTGCCGCCTGGGTGCCCGGCTGGCCCTAGGCCTGCCTGGGAGGGGCCCCGTGGTCCTTGTGACCCCTGGCTGCTGCCGTCTTGGATCTTTCGAAAATGGTTCTCCCTTCTTTTCCCTTCAGGGAAGATGCTGGGTCCAGACCTCCCTCCCGCCTCACCCTGGCCCCTCGGCCCCAGGCCGGGCCAGGGGCGACTGTCCTCTGGAAGCAGAGCAAGCCTCCCTCCCAGAACAGGGGCCTCTGCACAAACCTTCTTCTCTTCGCTGCTGGGGAAGCAAGAGCACCATGGCGTCCAGGGAAGCTGCTCGTGGAGGTGCGGGCTCCCGGGTGGGCCCGCGGGCACCTGCACAGCGCCGGGAGCAGAGCCCTCCCGGGTGGGCCCGCGGGCACCTGCACAGCGCCGGGAGCAGAGCCCTCCCGGGTGGGCCCGCGGGCACCTGCACAGCGCCGGGAGCAGAGCCCTCCCGGGTGGGCCCGCGGGCACCTGCACCTCCAGGAGCAGAGGCCGGCACAACCTCACGAGCAGCCGCTTCACAGGCCCCGGGGCGTCTCTCCCTCCCCTCCTGCTGGGAGGCGGCTTAGGCCACACTGTTCAATTGGGGCAGGGGGGTAGGGGGAAGCCGGGGTGGGGGTGGGGGTGGGGGGGGTGGTAAGGAAGGCCCGGGCTGGGACACAGCCGCCACTGCTGCCAGTGCCATTATGGAAGAGGGAACAACTCACGGGCGCAGGGACTGCTGGAGGAGGCCAAGCAATCGGACGTGTCCCTCCGTCCCCTTGCCGGCAGTCTCACGCCCCTCAGTTCCGAGAGCTGGGAAGCATTATGGAGCAGGCCTCTTCCTGCTGCAGGGCTTCTGACCTGCCCCCAAAGGCTTGGCGCCATCAGAGCCCAGCCCCTGAGCTGAGCACAGACTCCATCAAAGTGTGAGCCATCGCTAAGCCCTGAGCAGCCAGATGGCGTGGCCACCGCAACCCTGGCCGCGTCACTGAGTGGGAGGCACCAGTCCCGCGGAGCCATCGAGTCCTCACAGTGACCTCTGGCTGGAACCTGCCTCTGGCTGAGCGCCCAGCCGAGGATGGCCGCTCCAGCGAGGGGCTCGGGGGCCCTCCCAGCCGTGCCGTCCTGGACACGTGTGGCGCTCCGGCTCCGCTCAGGGAAACAGCTGGGGTGGCCCGGCTCTGCCCGGCCCGGCCCTCCCGGGGTGTCCTCCTCTCAGGGTACAGCAGAGGGGCTCCCCGGGCCGCACCATCCACCCTCCTGCTCCCGAGACACCCCAGGATCAGCTGTGCCCACAGTCAGGCAGTGACAAAATATGATCGCCTTCAAAGTGTTGCTCTGACAAGATTAGATTATTTTAATATTAATGCATTACCCAATTAAACAGCAATTAATAATCTCTCTGGCCCAGCCCGGATAAGGCAGGTAGCCATGCGAAGAGCCAAGAGGTGGGGTGGGGCTGCGGGTTTTAGGTTCCTGCCAACCCAGGGACCGTGCCATTGATACGGGGGGTTCAGCAATACTTTTGTCAAAGGCCCAGCAGGAAACCTCGTGTGCGTGTGTATGTGTGTGTGTGTGTGTGTGTGTGTGCGTGTGTGCGTGTGCCCCCCTCCCCGGGTGCCCAGAGTGAGCGCTCTCCTCCTATTTAGCCAAACTGCTTTCCTGGGGAGGTGGGGCAGCCCCTGCCAGCCGGCTCTGTGCAGGGCCACCGTGTCCCCATGCATCTGAAGACCAGCTCTAAGGTCTCTCCCGGTGCACAGCAGGCCGGAGCCGTCTGGGCCGCTGGCCTTCTCATGTGACTGTCAAGGACCGGGCCACATTTTCACAAGGTCTGCGTTAGTGCTCAGCAGGGGCAGGGCCACCAGCACTGTTCCCGCATCGTCTCTGGCCCGGGCCACAGCAAGCCCACTGCTCCTAGCAACACCTGTCCTCACACCACAGGCCTGGGCGGTGGCGGGACCGGCCAGCCTTTGAGGTCCAGACTGGAGGGTGTCGGTGGGGGCGCGACATCTGCCGGTGGCTGCAAGGCCCTGGAGCCCTGCTCTCCAGGGAACGCATCAGGCACTGACCAGCGGCCAAGGCTTCGGCAGCTGGGGGCGGTCACGGGGCACAGCCAGGAGCCTGGTTCCCCTGCTGCGGGAGGCCTGTGTCTGGAGACAGACGCGGAGGCCCAGGGGACCGTGGGTGTGCTGAGTCACGGCTGCTGACAGCTCAGAGCCTTGCCAGGCGGGATAAACACACACGGCCTCCACAGAGGCCGGCATCTCCTCACCGTGGTCTACACCAGCAGTCTGTGCCCAGTGGCAGCACCACCGCCACCTGTCTACCTGGGCACAAGGGCATCTGGCAGTTCTAACCGGCTCCCTGTGGGGACACAGCTGCTGCCCAGAGCGGAGTGGCCTGTGGTGCCCACGGTGGCGGCAGCAGCAGCACGGGTCACACGCTCGGCCTCAGCTGTGGGGCTTTATCTCTGCGCTCGGCTGCCCCCAGCCCCAGGCAGAAGCAGCCCGTGAGACCCAGGGTGCAGGTTCTGTGAAGGTGGCGGGGGTGGACGATGCGGGCTGCACCCCCGCCGGCGGCCCGCACAGGGGCCTTCCTCATCCCTAGGATGCTGAGCTGACCTGGTCCAAGCAATGCCCACCTACTGTGGCCATGGCTCGGTCCCCTGTGCCCCAAAGACAAAACCACCCACACTTCTGGTCGAACACCAGCAGCTGGGTCCAGCCCAGGGCATCTCAGCACCAGGCACCCTCCATCCCACTGAGGCCCATGCGCCTCCCGCACGAGGCTCCAGCCTCGGCAGCCTGGCCCTCATCGGGCCTCACAAGCCTCCTACAGCAGGCCACGCGGGGCAGAAAGGTGTGGAAAGCTCTGGCCCACATGGCCTCTCAAGGCACCGGAGGCGTTCTGTTCCGTTTTGTCCCCAGAGCCTCGCGGCCAGGACGGGTCTGCGCAGTGGCGGGCGCCCTGCATGTCACGTCTTCTTTCCAGGTTTCCCCCCTTTTACTGGAGGCGCCTCCTTGAGCAGCCTCCTGAGAGTGGGGACAGGGAGCCCAACCTTTTCAGACCTTGATCGTGAGACACTGTCCTCAGACTCACGGGAGTGGGGGGCCTCCCAGCTCCGGCCACTGCGGGCAGCAGGCCATGCCGACGCCCGGCCTCTCGACAAGCCAGCTGCGATTCCTCCCTGCAAGGCCACAGGCTCGTCTCTGTCCCCGTGTGAACCTTGGCGTGGGGCCTCTGAGCGCTCCACGTGACAGGCCGTCACCTTCCTTCCCTCTGGGAAACGCTCTCCTTTGGGGCTATGACCGCTCAGGTTTTGGATCTCATGGGCAGCTCCTTGGAGTTTCTTGCCATTTTTCTCCTGTTTTCCATCTCACTTTCTTTTTGTTGTGTCTCAGATAAATGTTCCCTATTTTATCCTATAAATCTTTTTCCATTTTCATTTAACTCTTGCTATTTGTAACTTACAAAGTCCCTTTTTGTCTCCTTGAAAACATTTTAAACCGTCTTGTTCTTGGCCTGGTTGTGCTGTTGCGACCTCCTTCCTCGTGTCCAGGGCCTCCGGGTGCAGCTCCGGGGGTTTACCTGCCTCTGATGCTGTGTTCCCGCCGAGTGGCGCTTTTCCCACTTGTTTATCTTGTTCTGTTTCTCAGTGTCTGATAGTCGTTGGTTACCCACTAATAATCAGGAGAGAGCTCCACAGGGCCCTCCGAGGGGCCCCCTGTACAGTGACAGGCCACACTGTCTCCTGGGGGCCCCCAACATCAGTGCCTTCAGTCTTGCCAGGCTGGTCGGATGCCCCGAGAGGAGCCTACCCGGGGGGGGGGGTGAATGGAGTGGGCACGGGGTGAGGGGCTGGGTAGGTGTCCGATCCATTGGCACCCATCTACTCTGCGCCCCGAGTTCAGTCAGTGCTCTCATCCTGAACTGTGCACTGGGCAGGGGTCCCCTGCAGCCCCTCCAGAGCAGCGGTCCACAAACCTGGGGGGCGCCTGTCACCACAGATCGCTGGCCCACCCCCAGGGTTTCTCACCCAGCACGACTGAGCTGTGGCCCAAAGCCCTGCATCTCTGCAGGTCCCCAGAGCGGCCGCCAGCCGGGGCCCATTCTGGAGCCCCTGCTCCAGGGGGAGAACCCACGGCTCTGCCCCCCGCTTTTCATGTCTGCTGGGGGAGAGGCAGCTGCCCACTGCGAGCAGCCGGGCGGGGGAGGCGGGGCTCTGGCCTCAGTGGCGCTCACTGTGCAGCCAGCACCCTCACCCGACTCTGCTGAGCCTGGGCCCCTCCCCCAGCGCTACTGCTGTCAATTCCGGGACTTTGGGGGGTTCTGTGGCATAACTGGGAGTGGTGCTTGGCTCTGAGACGCTCGCCATCCTTTGTTCCTGGGTCTGCTCACCATTCAACCTCCCACCACCAGCTCTCGGACTCCAAGGGGTGCCCAGGCTCTGTCCACACCTGAACCACGCAGGGTAAGCCAGGGCCGCCCCCTTCCTGGGCCCTGCTCCGGGTGACATGGGGCCTGACTGACGCGCCCAGGTCCCTGAGGGGAGCCGAGCCCTGTGCGACGTGGACGCCCCTCTCTAAGCCAGACGCCAAGCAACTCTGTCCCCATGCTGAGCAGAGTGTGGGGAGAGCCACGGGCCTCACTGGAGGATGACCTGTCATATCAGGTGAGGTCAGGGACCCTTCTGTGGGCCCTTTCACAAAGTCCACATCACCGCAAAGTGCTCGGGCTTGCCATGTCAGCTCACGGGCGTCTCAGGACACGGGCTGGAGGGACCGGGAGGGCGCAAGTATCTGTACCTTGGAAACCACAGCACGGCCGCCCGCCAGCTGAGAGCTTACGGAAGGTTTCCACAGGGGACAGCGGGGCCCCTGGCCCACTGGCCATGAAGGCTCCCCGCCCCAGGCCAGGGACACCGGCTCAGCGCAGCGTGCGGCTCGGCTGGGACTTGGCCGTGGAACCCCCAAGCCGGCAGTCAGTCCGAGGGGCACAGGGGCTCCGTGTGCTGCCCAGAACGGAGGCTCCGGACGGCCTGTGTGCTCCGTGTGCTGGGACTCTAGCAGCCTCTCTCCCGGCTGCTGCCCAGTGGCCTCCAGGAGCCGGTGCTGGAGGTGGATAGACTGCGGGAGCACAAGGACCAGCGGCGTGGTCGGGGGGCAGAGTAGCACCCAGGCTGGCGGGCGTCACCCAGCATCAGTTTTCTCTGTTCCACCAGGAAAGAGTCGTCAGGAACCGAGAGAGTTCAGTAGCTCCAGAAAATGGGACGGGATTTAAGTCCTGCACAGAAGTCCAAAGCCCACTTCTGAAAACACAGGACTGGAGAGGCTGACGTGAGGCGCGAGAGGGCGTGTCGTGTCGTGTGCGTGAACACGACGGCACGCGCTTTGTGCACGCACACCTGGGCTCCCTGTCCGCGACCCCAGTGGTGAGGACGGGAATGCAGCCGCTGCCACACGCGCAGCCTTACCCAGCGCCCGGGGCACACGGCACAGAGGCCGGCAGGGTCCCAGGGATCCATGCTGTTGGGGCTCAGCGGGTCCCACGAGGGTGCACGAAGCCCCGGTCCCACAACACGCTAAGGACAGTCGTGGGAAGAGGGGACCAGACTAAGAGGAAGGATGGGGCTACTATGTGCCAGGCTTGTGCTAGGCGCCTTGGGCCCGTTTCCTGTAGGCTCGTCAGCCTGTTTTACAGTCGAGACTCTGCAGCTTTAAGAGGGTGATGCCGTGAGGAGGGGCACAGCCGGGAACTCAGAGCCTGGCCCCAGAGCCTGCAGCCAGAGCCCAGGTCAGACCCCGGTCTTGGGTGCAGGCTCTGTGCCGGGGGCTGCCCAGCACCAGGGCCTCAGGGGATGTGACTGCTGCCCCCTGCGAAAGGCTGTTTCCATGGACAGCGAGAGCAAATGGGAGGCAGGACCCCGACAAAGAAGTGACGCGGAGAACGGCCTGTTCCAGATGGGACGTGTCACGGACAAGGTGATGGGACACGCCCTTACCACCAGGTGCCCATGGTAAGTGTCCCGCCTGCACCAGGATGGCAGACACATGAAAGGAAGCAGGGATGGGCTTTATAGGAGGAGGCCACTCAGAAAGGCAAGACGCAAATATCAGAAAGCAGTAGCCTGGTCCCAGTGCCGACGCCCTGCAAACACCCCTGTGGGCAGCAGGGAGGGCCCTCGGTGACACGAGCCCAGGGCGCCCATGATGTGCACCCAGGAGGCTCGCAGCAGAGGCTGCAGGTGCCGCGCTGGCCACCCGGCTTCCCCACGGGACACACTGTGCACGATGACCCCGGGAAAACTGGGACCCCAAAGGGCATCCTTCTTGGCACCGATGGACCTGCTTTTCTCTGCACTTGCTGAGTGCATCTGCTGAGGGCCGGACTCGGTGACTATAAAACTCTGAGGCCAAGAGTGACAGACGCCAGCGGTCACTTGACTGGCCACAGGTCGCTTCCCTGACTTGCAGAGGGCCATGCGGGGTGAATGTGCAGATTAGAAATCAGCTTCCCGTGGCCTCTGCAGAGGGCCCCAGGGTCCTGCGAATGCACTCAGCCCGGCGAAAGACGGCCTTATTTCCGTAGAGTGTTGGATTTGCCGGTGATGAATGGACCCATGCAAACTGATAAAGGGTATTAATTTGTTCTTGGCGTCTGAAACGATTTCGGCACTAACTTCCCCACTGCTGCCTGAGTGGCTTCCTGCTGCTGTCGGCACAGCCCCCGTGACGCTTGGTCCAGGCCCTCCCTCGGCCTGGCTGCCCGCGCAGGATGGACAGACGGACGGACGCTCAAACAACCCCACTCGCTGTCAAGAACGCGAGGGCCTACCTGCCACCTCCTTGGAAGACGGCACACATGCGGCCTCCAGGCCGGCCGGGACAGGGCCGCCTCTCTCCAGGGTGCCCACCAGAGTCCGCAGCCGCTCGCACTCCTCCTGCAGCCGGGCCTGGTCCCGGCGGAGGCACTGCCGTGCCTCGCTGGCTGGGTTCATGGTCATGTGCAGCACTTTGGTTCTGCTCTGGTCGTAGTCACCCTGCGGGGACACAGGGCAGGGTGTCAGCACGGCCGCGGCTTCTGTGACCAAGACAGGACACAAGACGCGGAGAAGCTGCGGCGCCCAATACCTGTCACCTGAGGATGACAATCAGGACCGGCCATGGCTGACACCGTGGCCGGGGCCTGGCTCTCACCTCTCTGGGCTGCTGTGCCCGTCAATGAGGCCGTGCTGCCACCACTGGCCTCCAGGAGTTGTAAGGAAGAAATGGGGGAGAAAACCAGGGAAAGCCTCCCGGACGCACCTTGGGGACACGCGTCCCCTCCTCTTAGTCCCAAAGTAAAACAGACCGTGGCGGGCACCGCGCAGCCTGTGACGCACTTCAGCCCGCCGTTGGCAGCTGGCGCAGTGGCTCCCGGGGCTCCCGCTCATGGCGCCTGGCTGCCCGGCCACCGCGCCCTCGGCCGGCTGCCCCCTCGAGACACTGACAGCAGTCTGAGTGCCAACCCGTCTGTGGAAACGCTTTACCAATGAGCACAGGGCTGCGGCAGCTCTTTCTGCTGTTACAGACTCGCCCATTTCCCGGCACCCGCCCCTCCCCCTCCACTGAAGCTGTTTCCTGTCACCTAAGTGAGGCCGTTTTGTCACATTCTGGATTCCATCCTCTGGGGTGACTTCCAAAACTCTGCGCCCTTTCAGGTTCACTCTGTGCTGTCGAGCTCTGCGGCCGTGACAAATGCAGTGTCCTGCACCCTCCATCACGGCAGCACAGAGTAGCTTCAAGGCCCTGAGACGGCCCGGGCTCCCTCCCGTCTAAAGGTAGCTCCCGAGGGCGCAGGTGTCGCGAGACCCCCCCCCCCAAGGGACAAGGAGGCTGCTGCTCCTTACACTCCTCAGCGGGGGCGGGGGCGGGGGCGTCTACGCGGGTCTGAGGCCCTGAAGCATCGCAGCAGGAGCTGCTCTGGTCATCGGCTCCCTGGGCACTTTCTGGCAAGGCCAGGGCCAGTGCAGGGCGAGGGAGGGAGCCTGCCACAGAGAAGCGCCTCGCTGGGGCGCCTGCACCCCTCCCAGCGGGCGGGCGGGGGGCTGACTAGGCTGGCGGTGCACATGCACGCGGCTCGGGGGGCGTCCCCAGAGCACTGCTGGGGGCTCTGTCCACCAGCTCCGCAGGCACGGCCCCGCCCCCCTCCCGCTCTGACAGCCCGGCCTCCCCCGCTGTGCCTTCTGCCCACACGTGTCTCCTCCGTCTTCGGGGGGGACAGGGGCAAAGCTGTCTTTACTCAGATCAGTAAACTCCAGAGACGCCTAGCTGTCCCAGCAGGGGGCTCAGGCTGCTGTGGGAAGTGCCCTCCAAGCCACTGAGGATGTGTGGCTACTGCTCAGCCCTCGGCCAGCCTGAGCCCACACCCTCAGAATGTGCCCCAAAAAGGGAGGAAGGCGGGGAGAGCGCAAGAAGACCCCAGCTCCCGGAGCCCGCCCCGCGCCGCCCACCAGGTGAAACTGCTCCCTGCATCACTGTCCCCGCTGAAGGGGACAGTGGGGGTGCCGGCCACGGGGAGGGGAGGATAGGATCCACATCCGCTGTCTCGGTCCCAACGCCCAGGCTGTGGGGGAGCGCGTGCTCTGCACCCTGGGACTCATACTGACTCCGTATCACCCCCGAGCGTCCCAAATGCAGCCTCTCACCCCTTAAAAAGATAAACAGCGGAGCTGGTTGGCAGGCCGGGCCGGGCCTGGGTCCACCCCTCACGTCCTGAGCCAGAGAATGAAGGGTCCCTCTTTCCCTCAGGTCAAGAAGCTGGCGCTATCCGGGGCCAGGGCTGTGGGTCCGCCCGGGCCACTGCCCGCACCAGGGGGGCGCCGCCGGGCGCAGGGCCGGACCCAGCCTCACCGCTCAGGGGACGGTGGCCGCTGACCGGCTCTCGGCTGTGCAGGAGCGCTTCCCCTGACAGCGTGTCGGAGGGTGTAAGGGTCACACTGAGAGGCGGCAGGGCTGCACCAAACCACAGCCTCAGGGAAGTTCTCACGACCTGAGACATCTCTCGCTGAGCGGTGACGATACAAGTCGCTTCCCCAGTTTGGGGATGAAGTGCGAAAGCTCTGGGTCCCCAAGGCTCCGGCCACAGGGAGCGGGGCCGCCACCCGCCGGCGGGGACAGAGGTTTGCTCAGCGGATAGACAGCCCCTGTCCTGGTCCTCGTTTGCACACCGCACAGTGGGCGCTGCTGCTGACCCCGGCTCTGAGCCCCTCCCCCGGGGAACCAGGGTGACCACTCAGGACTGCTGAGGACAGCCGGAGTGTCGCCGACTGAAACACGCCGTAAAGCTCTGCACTGAGGTGACCATTTCTGTATCAAAAGGGCTTCTTACGTGACGCCCCTGGCGATGACGGGGGCACAGGGACTCACTGAGCACTCTCCCTCCCTCACAGTCAGTGTCTCCCTCTTTTGCTCACCGACTGTCACCTGAGGGAGGGGCTTGACCCCCTCGGGTTCTTCCATCCGCTCACCCTCCCATCTCCCCTCCCTGCCCGGGACTGATTGCTAGGCCCTGGGCTGCCCTCCGAAGCCCCCGGTGGTAGCGCCCACCATTCACGAGAGGAGCGGCACACTGGCAGCCAGGTGAGAACTGCCCAACGCCCCCCTCCAGGAGCACAGGGGTCACTCCTGGCCCTTCTGGGAGGAGGGCCATGGCTGTGTCCTCAGGTGGTGCCAGCCGTTGCTCCAGATGGAACTGTCCCTACGGCGGAGGGCTGGACCGGCCCGGTGGCAACAGCTGAACTTCTAGGCACGCTGCTGTGACCACAAGCCGGGGACAGCACAGTGCAGCCACCCACAGCCATTCCACGGATCAGCAGCCTGTGTGCGAGGCATGTTGCTGAGCACGGACAACAGTGGGGAATGGGGCACAGACACTCTGCTGTCACGCTGTCGGCCTCCCGTCCCAGATGCAGGCATGGGTCGCTGTCCGCAACTCTCAGGATGAATTTCAAATGCGCCAGCTTAGCCCCCCAGGTCTGGTCCTGCGCCTTTGCTGTCCTGGTGGCCCACAAGCCACCGCGGGCCAGCGGGCGCACCTCGTCCCACCGGGCTTCCAGGCCTGTGCCCCACACCCAGGGGGCTGCGCTGACCGGCCGAGCGGGCTGGCCCCACGCCGCCTCAGAGCACTCAGACCCTACATTGGTATTATCTGCGTACACGTCCATCTCCCCGCCGAGGCCAGGAGTTCCTTACGTTAGCGACACTCTTACCCCATGGGGACATGGCAGTGTCGTCCTGGTCCCTCTCTAGCCCTGAGCAGTGGCTGAGACACAAGGGCACTTGGTGAATAAGCGATGGGGGGACGGAGGGAGGAGGTCTCCGGGCTTCTCGGTGGAGAGATGTCCTTCGGGGGTACGGGGGCCACGGGCTCACTGGGCTCCCCGGTTGGAGGCAGCCTCTGCTCCCCCTCTGTCCTGTGTGATGCCTGAGCCCCCAGAGTGGCAGGCAGGTGCCGGAATCCTAGCCCTGCTGTAAAGATGAGAAAATGAAGGCCAAGGAGGCCACGAGGCCTTGCTGAGATGATGGGCGCTGGGTCCATCCCGGGGCGGGCTCGGAACGGCTGGGCACAGCCATCAGCGGGGTCTCAGGGCTGCCCACCCCCAAATGCTCCTCAACCTGCCAGCTCTCCCTGAACGAGGCCAACTCTGCAGAGAGAACCAGGCCGAGAGGACGTCACAGGACCTGTGGCGCGGCCTGTCGCACATCAATCCTGGGACTCTGAGCCCCTTCTTTCCACTTTATGTTCAGACTGCAGAGTAAGCCAGAGGCATTCCCGCGGGCTGCTCCTGTCTGAGGCCTAGCATCCAACACAGCTGCCCATTTCCAGGACCCACCCGAGGACAGGACGAAAATGCTCCCGTGGCCAAACTGCACCGAGTGTGAAGGGCTGAGGGCAGATGGCACACCTGAGCAGCACAGCGGGAAAGTTCCTGACCACACGTCCACACCGCGCACGCTGCCGGCGGTCGGGGCGCAGGATCACACTGCCCACGCTGCCCCGGAAGCCTCCCCGTGCAGTCCTCACTGTCTCTAGGCTGGCGTGGTACGTGTGAGGTCTGGGAACCTGTACGTCCGGCGTGCCCTCTTGTGACACACCTGAGCCTGCACTTGAACACACAATGGGGCCTCCCTGGGATGGAAGGCCACACGGAGAGAGGCCATTTCTTCAGCCACCTGGGAGGGTCCAGCCCAGCAGGGCCACCTGCCCACGGCGGGAGACAAGATGGTTGCTGTTTTAAGCCACTAAGGTTCGGGTCTTTGTAATAAAGCGCCAGGTAAGTGATGCAGCTCCTGGAGCAGGGGCGCCGCACCTGAGGCCGGGGAGAGGCTTCCTGGGAGGCCCCGGGGGGCGCCTTCGGGACTCTCCAAGGTCAGGACAGCGCTGAGGGGTCACGCTCTGACCTGGGCACGACAGTGAGGGACGGGCTTGCTGGTGCTGTTTCGGGCGGTTCTTTGCAGGAACTGCAAGTGCGCACATGGCCCGCCGGGAGAGGTGAAGGGGAGAAGCCCCTGGGCAGGCAGCCCCAGCCCCTCCCGCTGCTGGAACTGGGGGCCACCGGGGATAAAGGCGCCGCTCAGGAGGCGCCGCGCTGTGGCGCGGGCCCGATCCGTCACCACCGGCCTCTCGCCCATGGCTGCGCTCGGTCCCTCACGAAACTTCGTTTTAGGGGCAATGGCCGAGAGCGGCTGGGGACTGGTGGCTCGGCCTGTGCGTCTGGCCTTCCACACGGGCCCGTGGTCCCGGCACATGCAGCTGAGCCTGTGCCCGCTTCCTGAGACGGCTGACGTGGGGCCAGCGGTCCTTTCTGAAAGTGGCCGACAGCCTCTGCTGCAGCTAGTTGCCTGCGTCACTGTGCTGGGCGCCGCCAACACCTGTGAACGTGGGAGCGCTGCTCTGTTCCAGCAAAGCCCCAGCTGCGGAAACCACAGCAGGTCCACTTGCTGACCTCCAGGACATGCGCGCGGCTGAGGCGAGAGCCGGGAGAACCCAGGGGTTCCTGGGGGACATGCTGGGGGTGCGGAGGCCCGTTCCCAGGGGAGCCCGAGAGCCAGGGACACAGGAGACACAGCCTGAGCCCCCATTCTGGCTCCCAGCTCCACGGAGACGAGCCGAGGCATGGATAACAATCCCCAGCGAGGATGACGCCAGGACGGTTTGGAAACCGGAGGCCCAACTGGGGACAGTAACATGAGGCCAGGGGCCAGCAGCGCTCTCACTCTGGTCACGAGGGGAGGCGAGCCGGCTTGGCCCCTGCACCCCGTGCCCGCGTGGGCGTGCGGGGCACGTCGGGGCTGCTCCGTGAAAGACGAGCACATGGGAGGACTCTGCTGAGCTCTGCTGCTAGATGACAGCTTTGTGGAAGAAAAGGGGGAAATGGCTATAATCTTCGCTAAAAATGCGTTGCCTTGTTTGATCCACAGCTGAGGAAAACTGTTGAGATGCTGACGAGAATCTCAGAAGGAACAGCTCTGTGCCCCCTTTGATGTGCTGGTGCGATGACTGACCAAACCCACGTATCTCCAGTGCAGGGGGGCAGCAGGCCTGGCGTTCCTGTTGTTGAGCACCGTTCAACGAGAAGACCCTGCCGGGGCCCCGAGCAGGCAGGTTCCTGAAACGGCGGTCTCCAGGGGGTCTCTGCCATGTGAGGGCAGGGGGCTCGGGGAACATCAGCCCCGTGTTTCTGAGGACACGGGGGCATCTGAAGTCTAGAGGGCACGAGACCCACCCGAAACCACCAGCAAACCTGGGGCTGGACTAGGGCAGGAGGGCTCCCCCATGGGCAGGGCTGGGGCCTGTGCGCCCCGCAGCCCCGGGAGCCCCGAGGCTCCTGCCTCTTCTCCATCGCACGGGCTCTTGCTTTCACTGCGATTCTGTGCAAGCCCAGGTGACTGACCACGGACAGCGCCCTGAGTCCCATGGGAGGTGGCTGGAAGGCAGGCGGCACCCATTCGCTCCTGTTTTGTTCAAGTTCTGCCCCTAACTTGCTGGTGCTCACGGCCTCGGTTTCCCCTGTGGAGGAGCGAGGCTGCTGAACTAGACCATGAAGGACCTTCTGGGCCTGGTGCTCCAAAGACTGGACGAGGACAAACCCCCAAGAAGCCCCTCCCTGGCCGTGGATGGACCTGCTGCCGGTCCAGGGCCAGCAAAGGAACCGCTGCCCCTGGCCACACCCTGGGGTAGGCTGGCTGCCACCCGGGCCTGACGGGCATACTAAGAGGCCCTGCTGGGAAGAGGCAGATGCGCAAGGAGAATTAGAAAGCACAGTTAAATAACCGCCCATCCTCATGCATATTTATACGCCACCGGCCTCAAAGCTAAATCGATACCTCTCCCAGCAGAAGGGAGCACAGCTGGGGAGTGGGCAGGGAGAGGCGCGGGGGAAGTTCTGGGGTGCCCGCTGGGGCGGAGGGGCAGGGCCGGGGCCAGGCCTACTAGCTGGGGTCAGGCAGCCTTCCCAGGCCCCGCGGCACCCCCAGCCCGCAGACCCGCTGCACCGTCGCAGGCCTAGAGCTCTGTGCTCAGGAGCCACGTGACTTCAGGCACGTCCCTCGGGCCCGGGCCGCGTGTCCCACACGCCTCACAGGCTGCGGTGAGCATGTCTAGCTCTCGCTGGGCACTTAGTGGGCTTTTAGGGACACTCCCTGCTCTGCATCTGTGGGCACAGGCCTGGCCCCCCGAGTGGGCCCTTGGGGGTGGTGTGCTCGCCACAGGTGAGGAGCCCGGGGCGCAGGAATCAGCACGGCCGGACCCCAAGTCTCCGGCACCGGGGCGGCTGACCCACCTCCTTGCTTAGGGAGCAAGGAGCTGAGGTCCAGAGGGGACATGAGGCCCACGCAGCCCCCCAAGACCCGCCACTGGGGGTGACAAGGAGAGGCCCAGGGCTGGAGGCAGGCGGGAGGCCGAGGGTTTGGGAAACCCGGCTGCAGGCCCCTGGGGGCTGTCTGGTCCCCACAGGCGCTCCACAGCTTCACGCGGCCCAGTGGTGACAGAGGGACAGGTGGACGGAAGCCTGAGCTGTCCAGGGCGGTGGTTTCTGCCCAGACCCGGGCGGTCCGCGCCCTGCCAGCCTGAGCTGGGCGAGTTCCCTGGACGCCTGGCCCAGAGCTGAGGACTCCTAACAAGGGTTGCTCTGAACATGCGGGACCCGGGGCAGGGAAGGGCGGAGAACAGCCTCCACGCCGCCGCCCACCGTCCTCTCCCACGCCAGGCCCAGGGTCTCCCCGCCACGCAGCCTCCTTAACCTCTCCAGGGCTACCTCGCCGGCCGGCAGGCCCTCGTCCAAGGCCCCTGGGCTTGGGCTCTAATCAGCAGATGCGACAGCCAGCACAGCCCATCACAGGCCCGACCCTGGGCCTCGCGAACGACCTGCTGTGAGAGGCTTGGACGCATCTGCGCGGAAGGGGGAGAGGCCGTTCCAGCGGTCAGGAGGGCTGGCTGTGGCCACTCAGGCTGAGGAACGGCTCTAGGCCTGGCCCTGGCCCCGACCCAGTGCCCCCTGCCATCGCCCTCTCCCAGACCCTGTCCTATGCGCCCCACAGGGGGCAGCTTTGGCAAAACTCCAGGTGGGGGGCGGTGGGGGGTAAGTGACCACTGAGGACGGTCCCCGTCCAGCCAGCAGGCCGTCCTCCTGCGGCGAGGCACCGGCTGGGCTGTCCCCAGGCTTCCGTCACATCAAGTGGCGCGCTCTCCGGTCCCCGGGACCAGCCACATGTGTGTGACCCAAGCAGTCTGGAGGCCACGGTCTCTGCGCCCCTGACATTCCACAACAATGTCATGGGGCCTGCCAACTGCGTGAGCCCGGGCCCTGCTAGGCTGGGCAGGTGAGCCTTGAAATCGCCTGCCTCGGCCGTCACAATGTCCCTATCACAGAGAGCAAACAATGGCTGGCAGCTCAGCTCCGGCGGGGAGGGTGGAGCAGACAGCCTCCGGGCAGCCGCCAGCGCTCTGCCTCTCCTGCCCGAAGTCTGACTCGTACCGGAAGGCGCTTCACCAAGCTGCTTCAAAAACTCTGAACTGCAGTAAAATCCACATAACATAAAATTTACCACCTTAACCATTTTTCAGTGTCTTGTTAATCAGTAGGCACACTCACACTGCTGTGCAGCCGTCCCCACCGTCCTCTCCAGAGCTTCCCGTCTTCCTGAACTGACGCTCTGTCCCCATGACACACCCCCTTCTACTGCCTGTCCCTGTGAACCTGAGCCCTCCAGGTCCTCGTGTCAGTGGGATCACAGTGTGTGTCCTTTGGGACTGGCTGGCATCATCAGCACAGTGTCCTCGGGGCCGTCCACGCTGTAGCAGGTGTCGGAATGGCCTTCCTTTCTAAGGCAGAGTGACGTCCACTGTGTGGCTGGACCCCATTTGTCTGTCACTCACCCGTCAGTGGGCACCGGGCTGCCCCCACCTCCCGGCGACTGTGCACAGCGCTGCTGTGGACGTGGGGTGCAGGGATCTTGGAGACCCCGCTTCCCGTTCTTCTGGGCGCAGACCCAGAGGTGGGATCCCTGGGACATGTGGCTAAACACAGCAGCTTCTAGGGCCGGCCGAGGGGCGCGGTGGCTAAGCGCTGGCTTGGGATGCCAGCGGCTCAGGTTCGGATCCCACATGTGAGGGCCAGTGACACTGCCCTCTAAAAAAACAACACAGCAGCTTCTAGGGCCGGCCGAGGGGCGCGGTGGCTAAGCGCTGGCTTGGGAAGCCAGCGGCCCAGGTTCGGATCCCACATGTGAGGGCCAGTGACACTGCCCTCTAAAAAAACAACAACACAGCAGCTTCTAAATATCAGCTACAACAGCTGTGATGGGGCGTCATGAAGACTCCTTCTTTTAGAATTTAGTGTTTTGTCCGCAAATCTCTCCACAAAATGTCTTTTCTACAAGGAGAATTACGTAACGGGTCAGAATTCCCTTTCTAGGTCGCCTTCACATTGACTGTTCTAGAACTGCTGTGGAGAACCCCGGGCGCTCTGGAGGCTGGCACCACCTGTCGCCCCGGGCCGGGCCTCACGCCGCCTGCGTGCTTTCCTGTCACTGCCTGACTGATGTACTTGTCCATCATCAGTCCACTGTGTGTCTCCCCTCAGAGCACAGGCTCATTCAACGCGGGGCCCTGGCTGCATCGCTCTCCGCGGCACCCAGGTCAGAGCCCCGTCATGGCGGGCTGCCTCAGCGAGGGGCAGGGCAGGTCCCTGCAGCCCCAGGACCGCTGCCTAAACGTGAGTTACATATTATTTCTTACCAAACCTGATGTCTAGGCTTGTAAAGTGTTGTGCGGCTGACTTTTTTGTTTACATGCCTTGCATGGACCATATGCAGGTAACGAGAGGCGTCAGGGCTGCAGTCTGAGCCACCACGCTGACACAGCCGGAGGCGGCACCGCGAGCCGGGGAGATGACACGGCATGTCGGGCGATGGCTCCACTCAGTGTGCCCGTGCTTTTTGGGTCCTGAGTACAGCCAGTGGCGCAGCCCCTAAGTGACAAAGTCCCCTGAGGGTCACAAGGTGAAAAGACCCAGAGGCAGCCGCTCAGGGGGACCCTCGGGGTGCTCTGTGGCCTTGTCTGCAGTTGAGGGGTTGGCCTGAGGAGCCGCACTCCCCGCAGGCAGCAGCTTCAGGGCCCACGGGACAGGAAGGGGCTTCACATTCAGAACACGTCCTTCTCCTCATAAAAAATCAAAAGAAGTCAGCGCCTGTGGAAACCCCCCCACGCACGCACATCGGCAAGCTGGGGCTTGGTGCGCGCCAATGAACGTGAGCCGTCTGCATCCACCCGGCCTCCGGGCTTCTTCCTCCACGGCGGGTCCCGTTTCACACACGACGTGCAGGAAAGCAGGCGCTGGAGTGCGGGGCGGCTACGGCCACCCTAAGGTAGGTTACAAGCCCACAAGGGGCACCCAGAGTCTATGTGAACGAGAGACGGTGAAACTGCAGAAAAGGCCCACTGACGACAGAGGCTAACCACATGCAACCGTGAGACGCACACTCAACAAGAAAGGGGCAGGATAAACGTGTCGCTTTGAAAAGTCCCCACGGGCCCAGCAGGGGATCCCACACGTGGGAGACACGTGGCGTCCTCGTGGACGCACACCCCACCTGAAGGCATCCGTCTCCACACGTTTGGCCATCACGGTTCAGGAATCCAGCACAATTCAAACCCGATGGGGCGGGAGTGGCCGTGCGGAGCGGCTGGGGAAGTTCTGTCGGAAGAGCCGTGGGGCCGGGGGACGAGACGCGTCGGGCACAGAAACGCTGAAGCTCCAGCTAGAACACCCAGCGCTGGCGCGGGTCGGACACACGGCTAACGACGGACACAGAGCAAACAGACCCCCGAGACGGGTGGGGTCTTGTGCTACAGGCAGGCGGCACCTCAGACCCGTGAGGCCAAGACAGGCTCCCACAGTGGTTTGGCGGAGTCACTAGGGGATTCTCTGTGGAACAGGCTGAGGTCATGCTTCACACCCTCTAAAACACCAAAACCACAGCCGGATTCCAATCGGTCAGCTTTAAATGTGGAAAATGGGAAGAAACCCTAGGGAATTCTTGTATAACTTTGACACAAGGGAGGCAGAAACACGATCTAAAGCCCAGACCAGGGCGGGGGGAGGTGGGTAAAGGCATCTACATAAAAAGTGAAAAATAAAAACTTCTACTTTGGTAAAAACAAATACTTCAGGCCATGTCAAAAGACAAATGAAAAATTGGGGAAATATATTCACAACTTAAAACAAAAAGAGCTCAACTTTTTTTTTTTTTGAGGGCAGTGTCACTGGCCCTCATATGTGGGACCCGAACCGGGGCCGCTGGCGTCCCAAGCTCAACTTCTTAATATACAAAGAGCTCCAAGAAATCAATGAGGATCAACAACTGTTTGAAAACAGACCAAGGAATTAACACATAGAAATACACTGAAAGCGCTTCCTCTCATATGTAAAAGGGACCGAAGGCTAACACCACACTGATCTATCTACCCCTTCACCCGCTGGACCTGAGAAAGCCGGAAGTCTGAGGGTGACTGCTGGCGAGGCTGTGGGGACACTGGCACGCAGAGGTGGCTGGCGTGACGCCGTCCTGCACTGGGACTGGTGGGCGCGGACCCAGCCACCAGGGCGGGTGCCCTCTGGTCCCGCCCCCTCTCTTCTGGAAAGCGCCCCACACAGACGTGCACACCCGCCTGTCTGAGGTCACAGACAGGGAGAAGACGGCCAGTGACAGGCAGCTGGTGACACAGGATGGCACATGCCCACCGGAGCCCACGTCCTGATAGGAAGGTCGCCCAAGTGCAGCAGGTGACAAAGCCAAGCGGAGGATGCTTTGAAACAGGGTTTCCTTACAGTTGAAGGCGGGGTAGGCACAGGATGTAATTAGGAAAGAAGGCTCCAAGGAGCCACACGTGAGAGGAACGACACAAAGCACTGCCCGCGCGGGACCCGATGTCCCCGCAACCACCCCAGGAAGGGGCCGGGACTCGGGGAAGGGCCGCCCGGGCTGACGCTGGGGAGGCGGGGCTGTGGGCCGCAGCCGGGGAGCGGGGCGCAGAGAGGCATGACGGGAGGCCAGCCAGGGCGGCGCAGCAGCCTGTGGCCAGCCTGGCAGGGCTGGTCTTGACTTCCTGCAGCTCTCGCAGGTGGGAGGTGGGAGGCAGACGCCCCGGCTTCCCGGGCAGAAATGGGGGCTGAGGGAGGCGGAGGCCCAGGTCTCGGCTGTGAGCTGGGGACATGACTGCGTCACTCCCCGCCGTGGGGCAGACCACTGGCTCCTTCGCCTGCATGGGGGAATGACGGCACCCTCGTCAGCGGCCGTGAGCGGTCAGTGAAGACGCCCAGCAGGGTCAGGACCGGACAGCACTCAGGGCGCACGGACGCGACGGGAGACCAGTGCCCAGCATGGCACAGCAATGGCGGCCGTCCGTTGAGCTCTACTGGTCATCAGGTGACACTAGGAC
Source organism: Aselliscus stoliczkanus (assembly GCA_033961575.1). NCBI lineage: Eukaryota > Metazoa > Chordata > Mammalia > Chiroptera > Hipposideridae > Aselliscus > Aselliscus stoliczkanus. The sequence goes on from CM066733.1 coordinate 1,175,236, forward strand.
ACATCCTCAGAGCTACATCAGACCCTGGGATTCGGGCTTCCTCACCTGAGGCAGCAGATCTGTGGGATGTACCCCACACCCAGTCATCGCCCAGCACCAAGCCTGCAGGGTTCTTCCCCCTCTGGGGAGCAACACCCAGAGAACACTCCAGAAGTGTAGGCAGTAGGCCATCAAAAACAACCCACCTAGGGGCCGGCCGAGTGGCGCATTGGTTAAGAGCTGGCTTGGGGACGCCAGCGGCCCTGGTTCGGATCCCACATATGAGGGCCAGTGATACTGCCCTCTACAGCTAAGATGGTGAACCACAGCTCCACCTGGGGCTGGGCTGCTGTGAGTCGCCAGCGACAGCATAGGTTGCAGCCCCTGCTGCAGTGGGCTGCCATAGGCTACAGTGAGTGGCCTGCAGCCAGTGTGAGTGGCTGGCCGCCAGCGTGAGCTGCCAATAGCTGCAGTGAGCGACCATCCAGAGGCTGGCGGCCGATCTGCCTCATCCGGGAAGAGCGCAATGACGATACCAACATGGGCCAGTGAGGCAACGTCCTCCACAACTAGACTGAAGAACAAAAAGGCAGGAACTTGTCTGTTCCCCTTCCCCGATTCCCCAATAAAATCTTAAAACAACAACAAACAGCCCGTCTAGTGGGGGAGGATGTACCAACAGCCTGGTCAGCACCCGGCGGGCCCACTGGGGAACAGTCAGAGGCGAGAGGGGCTCTGAGAAGTGGAGGTGAGGCCTGCTTCGGGCTTAGGGCTCCCTGGCAGACGAGACCAGGTGAGACCAGATGGATGGGGAGGGCCCTGCAGTCCCAGGACTGACGAATGTGCGCCAGGGACACGGGTGAGAAGGCACCTGCTTGTGAAGTGGTCTGGGGCCCAGAGGGATGCCAGCGTCAGTGGGGAGTGGGCGACAAGACTGAAGAGTGGCAAAGGCCCTCCTGCTCCCCGAATCTGGGAAAAGGGAAGGCGGCAGAGGCAGGGGGCCTCCGATTAGACAGCACTGCTGGCCTGGTGACGCGCGGCCGGGAGCGGGGCGTCTCCACGCACACCAGGGGCTTCCTGCTCTCAGGGAACCCAGCAATTTTCTACCCACTCCATTTCCAAAAAGTTACACTTATTTAAAATGTCACTGGGCTGCAGTCTGGTCCCCTTCCTGAGCAGCCCTGCAGGCCGGCACGGGGCCTCCGAAGGGACGGCTCCCATGGGGCTCCCACACCCGCCCCCCCACCCGCCTGAACAAACACCGGGACTCGGCAACTCCGAGGGACGGAGCCGTGGGCTCAAACCCGCCGATGAATTCTGCTTAATTACACACGTGCTGAAGCATTTAGAGGGAAGGATACAGATGTTTGCAATTTGCTTTAAAATGCACCAAAAAATTCAAAAGGCTTGATAGGTGGAAGTGGGGTGGGTGGATCCGTCACAAAGCGGCCACAGTGAGACGCCTGTGACAGGCTTGGGGTGGTGGGTAAGTGGGTGTTGGTGTAAAACTCTTTCATCTTTGCTGAGTTTGAGAACGTTCACGAAACGCTGGGGAAAATCTGCTAGGCTCCGCCATCACCACGGGGGATGCGGCCCAGCGCTCCTCACCTGCTGGGAGGCAGGTCCAGTCTGGGTCCGGGCCGCCCAACAGGCAAGCATCCGCCGGGCTCAGGGCCGCCGTGGGCCTGGCTCTCTGGACTGCACGCCGTGGGGGCTCCAGGAGCCTGCGGCCTGGACAGTCCCTGAACGTGGCTCCTAAGAAACCCAAGTATGGAAACCACGCAGGCCTTCACCACGTGGGGGGGGTGGGGGGGGTACTGTCCAGTCACAGCGGTGACCACGCTCACTAGGCACGCGAGGCGCCCCTGCGGGGAGCGGCCACCTGCCCTCCTGAGAGGGCCTGCAGGGAAGCGGCGTCAGCTGTGTCCAGGTGAGTGCGCCGAGCAAGGACAGAGCAGCCACCACAGCCAGCACCCACCCACTCGGGGTCATCAGCACTCCATCCAGATGAATGACAACACGAATGCCCTCTGTATTGCTGTTCTGCAACCATTTTCTTGGTTCTCAGAAAGCTCGGCCAGTGGAGGGGTGCGTTGGGAGAGCGGGGCTGGGAGGGTGCGGGTGACCGAGGGCTGTCAGCCCCCTTCAAGACACCGGCCCAGACACCGGCCCAGACACGCCTGGACTGGAGAGACAGGGCCGCTGGGAAAGGCCGGGGGAGGGGCAGGTCGGGGTACAAGGAACATGTTTCCCAAGGTTTTCACAAGTTCACGCAGGCTGGTTCTCCGAGTTCCTGACCCCGCAGCCAGACCGAGAACCGCAGGACCCCGTTTCGGACCCACGCGTTTTGCTGCAGTTCTGCCTTTGAGAACACCGCGACATTCGAAAGCCCCGTTCGGTCACTAGGAATGCTGTGTCCGAGTCAGTCAGTCATGTGCTGGCTAACTAGGGCCTCCGTCTCCCCATCTCTAAATGGAGGCCTCCAAAGCACCCGTCTTCTGGACGGCTGGTGGGGTGTCCCACCGCCTTGAGCGGCCTCAGACACGCACACGGGCCATCCCAGATGAGCGGGAATAGCTGAGGACCCTCCGGGGCCCCGGACAGGCCACACCAGGCACCCCGCAGCGATGCCCAGCTCTGTGCGTCGGCAGCGGCAGTGCTGTTTCCTCACCAATTACTAGGAGCTCTAAGTAGTGCGAGCCCTCTCCAAGCATATGTTCCCAATTGTGTCACACTGCAGCTGATTTTAATCAATCTTCCCAAAGTGGCGACTCGAAGACTCTCCTTCAGAGAAGGGGGATGGGGTGTTTGCAGAAGGCGGCCCCCGCGAGCAGCACAGCTGACACACAGGCAGGCCCTGCCAGATGCCAGGGGCCCCTCCACCGCTGGCCACACCCACAGCCACGGCCTTGGCCGAGCTGCAGTTCTGAGGCGGGCACGGAAGGGCGGGGGGATGAGGGGGCTCCCCCAGGCAGAGAGCTGCGGCCAGGCCACCTGGAGGGGCTCACGTGCTCTCCTGCTGTTTCTGAGGCCCAGAAACAGCGGTGAAGGGGACGATGTCTTTATCTCCGAGTGTTCAGAAAAGGCCGAAGGGGCGACATATGGCCACTAGCGCTTACTGAGCACCTGCCGCGTGCCAGGTGTGATGGGCAGACATGGCCTCTGTCCTCCCGTAACCCCCAAGGGGACATCAATATCCCTGATTTCATAAAGGACGCACCAGGGGCTCAGATGGCAAAGCCCTGACATGCCTGAGACCACCTGGCCAAGGACCACGGCTGGATTCCAGCTGAGGTCTTCAGCCTCGGACACCGGATCCCCCTAAGAAATCCCGTTTCCATGAGCCCAAGTCACCCACGGACCCATTTTGAGGCTGCCTGAACCAGCTCCTTGAGCCAGACATGAGTTCTGCCTCGCCTCCACTTTGCCGTGACCAGAAAGACCGGTCGGCTCCTTCGGAGTCTCGGCTTCTGTCCTCGGCTACACTGCGGGGGTCTGGGCGCTGCTGGGCGCCCTCGTTCCGGAGCAGCGCCCACCGCCTTCCTACAGTCCCAGCAGGCTGTGCAAACAGGCGCCCCTCACATGCTGGACATGTGGCGGTGGCGGGTGACCTCTGCCTGCCTTGCGTCAAGGTCTGCACCACCTGGCACAGACAGCTCAGCTTGGGGGCGTGAGCCTCTCCGTGCCCTGCAGCCGACCTGGGCAGGTGTGGGCAGTGCCGAGGCGGGGAGCAGGCCGGCGGTCCCGGGCACTGAGGCTGGGACTGGCACTTGGCTGTCAGGGGCTCGGGCCAGGGGCAGGGCGGGGGAGGGAGGCGTGGTGAAGACGGGCGCAGAGGGCAATGCTGCTGGGTTCCAAGGCACAGGGCGACGGCACCAGGGTCAAAGCCAGCTGTGCTCCTTGTGCTGGTGCCCTCGACCACATTGCTGAACCTCTCTGAGTGGAAGTGTCCTGCTCAGTGAGTGGGGCGGCGGGACCCCCCTCAGAAGAGGCTTAGGGGGCAAGCCCAGCACCCGGGAGCACGGTGACGGCGCCCCGCAGAGGCTCACAGGAGGTCTAGCTACTGGGTGGTGAGCGAGGAGGAACAGGGGTTGGGGCCGCCCTGCCATCACGCCCACCCTGATGGACTACGCACGGACACCAGAGAAGGGAGCGCACAGCCCACACCCATCCCCCAGGACCCACCGGGCGCAGGGCTCCCCTCACATGACCCTCAACCACCGCACCAGGAGCCATGGCAGGCCCCCCGCAAAGGCCTGGGAGCCTGAAGCCGGACACAGGGTGGTTTTAGCTGCACTCACTAACGCCCGATCACCGGGGGGCCTGGGCAGCCATGGGTGTGACCCCAGGCTGCACGCGACCGAAGAGCCAGAAACACTACCAGCCCCGTCTGGCTCGGCACTGCTGACGGGTGGGCAGGCGGCCGGGCATTCACCTGCCAACAGGCCTGCATTCCCATCTGAGGACTGCGGCCCAATTAAACGGTACAAGATGACAGGTCCTAGAGCTGAACGCAGTCCAGCCGCGGCTCACAGCGCCTCGCTTTATCAAAGTTGTCACTTCTACCATCTCCAGGAATTGGTAATAAAAACGAGATTTGATTTACCTCTAATAGGTGTCAAGGTAAAATCAATGGGCTATCCCAAATCTGGGTGATGGCAACTCTGGGTTTCTTACCATGGCACAATTTAGACAGGAGGATAAAAACAAAAAAGCAAAGCAAAATTAAGACACTGTAAACAGCAGTCCAGCTTTATGACTGGGGCGGGGACAGGGCGGATATCAACCTCAAACCAGAGAAGGCGTCCATCGGCCTCTGCACCGGGCGAGCGTGGCTGCCAAACCAGAGGTCCTGGTTTAGTTTAATCTGAGCCAGCAAATGGGACATCTGTGGGTGCAAATCCGGGAAGAGGCCAGGAGGGAGGCTGCCGGCCAGCACTCACCGCCAGGGTGAGCTGCTCGAGCTGCATCCGCAGCTGCTGCTTCTCTTCTTCCAGGCGGCTCCGTTCCCCTTCCAGCTCCTCGACCTTCAGCCTGCAGAGAGAGCAAGACCATGACAGGACAGCCACTGCGGCCCTTGCGGGGAAAGAAAGGTGGAAGGTTACGCAACGCGGGTACGAAGCTCTGCTCCCAAATATAACGCAACTGTGACTTCAAGGGATGACAATAAGAAAACACTGTGAAAATACCCAAGCACAGGATGGCAGAGGGCAACCACGGGCATTGGTTCCGATGGAGGCGCCCTGCCAGGGAGGGAGTCCTCGCCGACGCAGAGCGAAGGGGAACAGCGAAACGGGCTGGAGGTGGGAGCCCACGCGACTGTTAGTGCAGAGGACACACCCCGAGGATCAAGAAAACGGCCCGAAGAGTCTCCAAAACGAGGGGAAGACCTCAGTGTGGCTGTGGCCGCCGCTGGCGGTTGGAGGACAGGAGGACAAGCCAGGGCGAGGGGCAGAGGCAGGCTCGGTGACGGCACGAGTCCCGGCCCGTATGCGCCCAGAGGCCAGGCAAAGGCCAGTGGCCCAGAGAGCTCGCTGTAAGAAAGTGCCTCTTTTTGTCTTCATTTTTAATTGTAATTTTTTCATAGGTACTGTATTTGTATGACATTAAATGTAAAGGTTGGCCAAGGAAGTGGTGCTCGGCACTTGCATGGGGCGAGGAGCAGAGACCCCACAGCCAGACGGACAGTCACTTCACAAAGCGCTGAGGAAGGTCCTGGTTCGGGGTGCAGGTGATTATCCCGGGACTGACGACAGCGCCCGGGCGGCCCAGCAAGTCACAGAGGCCAGATCTGAGAGGACCAAACCCTTTCTAAGAAACCTAACTGCATCTCTGAAAAAAGCTTTAGAAAATTTATACGAATGCAAAAACACTCAGAATTAACAAGCGACAATTCACCATGCCGGTCACCCAATCAGAGGTTACCAAACATGGAAGTAGGACAACAGGACCCATGACGAGGAGAACAGTCAGTCCACTGAAATCTGCCCAGAACTGCGGGACGCAAATTCGCACCTGAGGACATTAACACAGCTGGGAGATACCCACGAGGCCGACAGGGTCCTTGGGGCAGAAGCCGTGATATCTGAGCTGCAAAATGCTGATGGGATCCATGACAGATTAGGCTCCGCAGGAAAGAAGCTCAATGCACTTGAAGACAGAGCAGTAAGAAGTATCCCGAGGAAAACAGGGAAACGAACTTTTAAACTTGAAAAGAGCCTCATGAGCTGTGGGGCAATGTCACGAAGCAGAATATACATAAAACGGAGTCCCTGAGGAGAGAGGGAGGGAGCAACAGAAAAATACTGCAAAAAGTTCCAAATTTGATGCAAAGTATAAAGCCACAGATCCAAGAAGTTCAACAAACTCCTAGCTCAAGAAACATGAAGAAAAAAGCCCTGATGCACATAACAGCTCAACTGCTCAAAGCCAGCGATAAGGAAACAAAATCTTACAAGCAGCCAGAGAAGGGGAGAGACACTGCATACAGAGGAATGAGGCAGATTTCACTTCAGAAACAATGCAAGTGAGAAGACAGTGGAGAAAAATCTTTAAAGCACTTAAAGGAATCAAAAATATTAACCTAGAATTCCATACCCAGTGAAAATGTCTTTCAAACACAAAAGCAAACGTTCTCAGACGGAGCGACAGTGAGTGCAGGGCGGGGGTGTTGGCGCGAGTCCGGACAGCTCACATCCAGGCCCGCAGGGAGCGCCTTGTAAGGGGCACACAGAGGCTCACAAGGCCTCGGTGACAGTGGGAAGTGGCCTGTCAGGTGTGGACCCTGGCAGCTGGGCTGCAGTGGCGCCCCCTCAGGGCCCGTCAGTGCTTCTCAGGGGGAGTGACCCCTGCCTCAGGAAGGCATCCCGGGGAACACGGCGGGGTCACCTCCAGGCAGCTGCCTTCTGTGGGAGACGAGCGTGTCTCAGGGACAGGCTGGGTGGCAGGAGTGCAAGGCCCCTTCTACACAGGATGCCACGGATTCTCAAGGCTCATGAATGAGTGTTCTCGAGGGCTGAACTCAAATGAGCATCTGTATGTAGCTGCAGACATATTAGCAGAATGGCTACAATGCATCCTGGCTGTCAGGGAAGAAGCCCGCATCAGTAACACTTGCTGTGGGGCCGGCCGAGGGGCGCGGTGGTTAAGCGCTGGCTTGGGAAGCCAGCGGCCCTGGTTTGGGTCCCACATGTGAGGGCCAGTGACACTGCCCTCAAAAAAAAACAAATAAATAAAAATAAATAAAACAGGTACTGCTTTCCTTGTCCTCCTTTTCAGGCAAACTGTTATCTGGATGGGCGAGAGGGAAAGAGAATGAATAAGGATGTGTGTGTGTGAGCATGTGAGTGTGAGCATGAGAGTGTATGTGTGAGTGAATGTGGGTGTGAGCATGAGTGTGTGAGAACGTGAGTGTGAGCATGTGTGTGTGTGTAAGCGTGACTGTGAGTGTGTGAGTGAGTGAATGTGGGCGTGAGTGTGTGAGAACATGAGTGTGAATGAATGTGTGAGTGTGAGCATGTGAGAGTGTGCATGTGTGTGTGTAGAAAACAGCTAGAAAGGGGTAGCTGTTATCATGCCTAAAATACTTACACTGAACACCCCACACACCCTGGAAAACAGGGAGAAATTATTGTTTTTGTAGAGCTTCTCAAAGGGTAAGGGGGTGAGGACCAGGGACTGCGGGGGGGGCAGTGGGAGGGCTACGAGCGGCCTGGAGGGCGGGTAGCTGGGCACAGCTGGACAAGGAGCACGTGGGCAGGTGCCGCCTGTCCAGGCTGAGCAGCCACTGGCCCCAGGCCGTGCCCTGCTGGCTGTCCCCGAGGGCCTGACCGCCCACTCGGGGCTCTGCTGCCACCACCTGTCACCGTTGGCGTCTCCGTCCCCTTCGTCAGATGGTCTGTGCTCCCAGGGCTGAGCAAAGTGTGACCATGTCCTTAAACAACGAACACGGGACCCTTAGCAGAGACTGGAGCACAGAGCGTGGCGGCACCGGCTCTGGCCTGAGCGTCCGTCCCCAACCCCGTTCCTGGGTTGGAGGCTCTCCACCATGTGAGGACACACAGACACAGCGGCGTCTTTCAGCCAGACGCAGCCATGCTGCCACCCTGACCTCACACCTCCCGCCTCTGGACCAAGAGAAGAAGTCTGCTGTTGGCGCCCCCGCCTGTGGCGCTGGTTACGGCGAAGCTGGGAGGTGGGGCGGCTGCAGCAAACAGCGGCCATGTGGCTGCGGCTTTGGAACTGGCCAAGGGTGGAGGCAGGGCGAGCTCTGAGGTGCGTGCTAGAAATATGGGCGCTAAGGGGTTCTGGGGAGGGACCAGGTTGAAATGAAGAGCACGTTACTGAAAACCGGAGGACAAGCTGATCTTGTTATAAGGGCGTGGCGGCCTTGGTTGTCCTTGTTTTGAGGGAGCAGGAGCAGCACACGGTGAAAATGGCCGTTTAGCTGAGATTTCTAAGCGAGTGTTGCCAGAGCGGCTTGGTCCCTCTCGCTTATAACAAAATGTGCAACCGGAAGTGAGCTGAGGAAGGGCTGTGGCCGTGATGGACTCTGCGGCCCGTGGGGATAAGCAGGCCCTCCGCCTCTGGGGTCTTCATCGCCCGAGCCCAGAGCCCCGGTTTCATCATGGAACACAGCCTGGGGGCATTCACTGCTGTGCACGAAAACCAAGACTGACAACCTGGCACAGACCAGAGAGGCAGAGCCGACACTGAAATCAATACGGTGTCCGCACTGGACATTCCTGGGTGAACAGGGGCCGCAGGTGATGGAACAGTGACACACCAATGGCCATGTGTGCCGGAGACCAGGATGGAAGCAATGAGAGGAAACAGAGGGGCCCTGCAGGGGGCTTTTGGGCTGTTCCCACAACCTTCCTGTAAAGCCAAAACTGTCCACAGGGGCAGCTGAAGAAACACTGGAAGGAGGGAAGGCAGGAAGAAGGCAGCTGGAGCAGCTATATTAACATCGGACAAAATCGACCTCAGCACAAACCATCAGACAACTGCCACATAAAAAAGGAGGCAGGGCATCAATGTCAAGAGGGTAAGTCACCAAGAAGTCATGCTGACCCTATCTGCATATGCTCCTAAAGCAGACCTTCCAAACATACGAAGCAAAACAATGACAGAACTGGAAGGAGAAAGCGCCAACAAACCCACAAAAGGAGCTGGGGCTTTAAAACTTCTTTCTCAGCAACAGCAGAAACTGTAGACAGGCGATGGGCGAGGAACAGCAGGGCTGAACAGTCCCATCGAACAACTAGATCCAACCGACCCTTATAGGACACACCGCCCAGTTACATCAGAATTCTTCTCAAGTACAGAGAACACGTTCTCCAAGACAGATCACATTCCTGGGGCATTTAACAAGCCTTAACAAATTTCAAAAATTGAAATGATACCAACTATGTTTACAGATCATAATGGAATTAAAGCAGATATCATAACAGGCAGGAAAACCTCCAAGCACTTGGAAACGTAACAACACACATCAAGATAATACATCGTTTACAGAATACTAATACAATCAGAAAGTATTTTTAACTGAATGAAAATGAGAATACAACATATCAAAATTTGTGAGGTGCAGCTGAGCTTAGAGAAAATTTTATAGCCTTACAAGCTTATATTAGAAAACAGGAAAGAGTTCAAATCAATAATCTAAGCTTCCACCTTAAGAAACTTGAAAAAAAGGAAAAAAAAAATTACCCAAAGCAAACAGAAGAAAGTATATAATAAAAGCAGAAATCAATGAAATTGAAAACAGAAAAACAATGAGAAAAATGAAAGAAACCAAACCCTGGTTTTTTGAAGAGACCAATTAAATAAGCCTCCAGCAAGACAAAGAAAAAAAGACAGAAGACACCAAGTATCAAGAGCAGGAAGAGAAGTTTCCGCCGCAGACCCTGCAAACAAAAGAAGGAATTGCAATCCCACATACATACACTTCACAATTTATATGTAATGTACCAATTCTACAAAATCCACCATCTACCCAAATTCACCGAAGGTAAAATGCATAACCTGAATATTTTACGACTACCAAAGACCTAAAAGTGTTAGTTAAAAACCTCCCACAACAGAAGTATCCAGGCCTAGTGGGTTTTTTTGGAGCAAACATTTGAAGAAGAAACAGGCCCCTCCGGAAAAGCGAAGAGGAAGGAACGCTTCCCAGCTACTTCCGTGAAGCCAGCAGAATGAAACCGGACAAGGGCATTCCAACACAACTGTGGACCAACATCCCTCACGGATGTGGACGTAAAAGTATCAACAAAGCATTAGCAAGCTGAATCCAGTAATATATAAAAAGACTAATACATTACAACCAAGCAGGGTTTATCTCAGGATGTCAGGCTGGTTTAACACTGAAAAATAAATCAATATATCTACCACATTGGGAGCCTAAAAAAGAAAAATCACGTGATCATATTAGTCAAATCAGGAATGGAAGGGAACTTCTGCATCCCAATAAGAAAAGCCTACAGCAGGTATCATTCTCAGTGGTGAAGGCTGCGTGCTCCCCCAAGCCAGGAACAAGGCGGGTGTCACCCTCTCATCCACCTCCTCCCTGCACGGGAGGCCTTCACTAGGGCAAAACACAAGGAAAAACTAAGAAAATTTAGTAAGGATTTAAGAAATAAGATGAACAACTAAAAATCAATCACTTCTACATAATAATAACATATAATAGTAAAAACAAAACAAAATTTATAACTGATCTAAAAAGACACACAGGTATAAATCTAACAAAATGTGCAGAATCTATATACTGGTAAAGTACAAAATGCTGATAAAGGAAATCAAAGACCTAAATAAATGGAGATACATACCATGTTCATGGAATGGAAGACTCAATATAACGAGAATGTCAATTCTTCCCAAATTTAAGTACAGTTTTAACACAATACCAATCAAAATCCCAGCAGGGCTTGTTTTTCTTTTTTTTTGTAGATACAGACTAAATGATTTTGAAAAGAAGAATGAACTTAGAGGACTCACACTACTGGATTTTAAACCTTACCGTAAGGCTGATGAAGATAGTGGAGATGGGATAAATCCTCCGATCAATACAACACAATGGACAAAGGCACAAAAGCAATTCAGTGGAGAAAGGACAGCCTATACCATACATGGTGCTGGTACAATTGAACATGTTTAGGTAAAAAATAAAAATAAACCTTGACCTAAACCTCACATCTTACACAAAAGTTACCTGAACATGGATCAGAGTCTTAAATGTAAAATGTGAAACTATAAAACTTTCAGAAAAAAGCACAGGAGAGAATCTGTGATACTTAGGGCTAGGCAAGGAGTTTTCAGACTCAACATCTAAAAAAAAAAAAGGAGTTCCATAAAAGGAAAAATTGATAAATTGGACTTTGTCAAAATTAAAAACTTTTGTTGCATTAAAGACATTGATAACAGGGGCTGGCTGAGTGGCGCACTGGTTAAGAGCTGGCTTGGGACGCCAGCAGCCCCGGTTCGGATCCCACATATGAGGGCCAGTGACACTGCCCTCTACAGCTAAGATGGTGAACAACAGCTCCACCTGGAGCTGGGCTGCTGTGAGTCCCCGGGACAGCATAGCTGCAGCCCCTGCTGCGGTGGGCTGCCAAACGCTGCAGTGAGTGGCCAGCAGCCAGCGTGAGGGGCTGGCAGTCGGTGTGAGCTGGCAAGAGCCACTGTGAGTCGGCGTTCAGAGGCTGGTGACCGATCTGCCTCCCCTGAGAAGAACACAATGATGATACCAACATGGGCCAGTGAAGTGACGTCCTCCACAACTAGACTGAAGAACAAAAGGACAGCAACTTGTCTGTTCCCCTTCCCTGATTCCCCACCGCTGTTCCCCTCCCCCAATTCCCCAATAAAATCTTTGGGGGAAAAAAGACATTGATAACAGAATGAAAAAACAAGCTATGGACTAAGAGAAGATATTTGCAAATCACATACTTGACAAATACATATCCAAAATACATAAAAGACTTGCCAAATTGAAAAGTAAGTAAAAAAACAAAACAAAACAAAAACTGGGTAAAAGATGGGCAAAGCATTTGAAGACACCAGCATGTGAGCAGACGCTGGGCAGCAGTAGCCGCAGGGAGCCCTGCACACCTGGCACACTGAGTGCTCACGAGGATGTGGAGACGCCCACAACCTCTCACGTTTCTGATCAAGGAACCGCCAAACCACCAAGGAACAAGCTAAACCACGCCCGACGCATCACCTAGAAATCCCACTCTGGTACCTCTCTTGGAGAATGGACACTGGTGCCCAGACACAGATGTTTGCAGCAGCTCCGGTCACAACTTCCCCAAACTGGAAACAACACGAATGTCTTCCAGCAAGTGAATGGGCACGATTAAAACACACACACGCAATGCAGCCTCGCGCTGTGGACAGTACCACGCTGAGCGGCCCCGGCACACGGTGAGCGTGACGAAGGGTCGGAGAGGAGGGCCGCCTGCCGCACCCACCCGGCTCCCTCACTGTGCTCTCCCGCTGGGAAATTCTCAGCTCCGTCTGGAAAGCTTCCTGAGCCACGCGCCGAGGGCAGGCCTGTTAGTGACAAATTCTCTTAGTTTTACTTTGTCTGAGAATGTCCCGATTTTCCCTACGTCCCTGAAGGGTATTTTCACCGGCTGACAGTTCTTTTCTTTCAGAACTTGAAAAATGTGGTGCGCTTCAGTCTTGGCTGCTGCAGTTCCAGATGAAGAATTCGCTGTCACTCACATTGGTGTTCCCTGTAGATAAAACCGTGTTTCTCTCCAGCTCCTTGCAAGATTTTTTTTCATCGTCTTCAATGTTCAGGAGATTAATTAGCACGTATCATGGTGTGGACTTCTTTGGTTTTATACGGCGTGGGGCTCGCTCAGCTCCTTAAATCTGTAGGTTCAGGCCCATCACCAAATTTGGGGAATTTTCCGTCGCTGTTTCTTCAGCTATTTCCCAGCCCTGCCCGAGGCTCCAATTAAACGAACGCCGTGTCCTCTGTCCCTGAACCGCCGAGCCCTGGGGCTCTGCTCTCAGCCGCCAGTTTCAGTCAGTTCCTCCCTGTGGTTCTGATTAGGTGATAGCTACTGATCTGTCTCGAGTTCACAATTCCGCCCCCTCATCTCCAATCGACTGCAGAGCCTATCCATGAGGTTTTAGTCTGGTTATTGTGTTGTCCAGGTCTTTAGTTTCTGTTTCACTCTTTTTTGAAAGAAACAATTGTTATTTCTTTGTTGAGGTTTACCTTTTTTTTTTTTTTTTTTGCTGAGCCATCCTGTCACCTGTTGGTAGCTCAGCGGCTGCTAAGCTTGGGAATCGAACCAGCGACCCTGTTGCAAGGTTTACCACTTTTTCATCTCTTTGCCGAGGCTTCTTAGCCGTTTGTGTTGTGACACCTGCTTTAAGGTCCTTGTTAGGTAATTCTACCACCTGAGTCACCGTGAGGTTGGTGTCTGTTGGCTGTCTTTTCTCCTTCGAGCTATGGCTGCTCTGGGGCTGGGCATAAGGTTTTTAATGTGTCCTGGACTCTGGGCATACATGGTGAGATCTGTAGCCTCTTTAATCTTCTTCCTTTCGCAGATGGCCACCCGCTCAGGTGGGAGTCGTACCCCCGGGCCCTGTTGACACGATGCTGCCCAGGTGGGCCCTGCAGACAGTGGGGTGAAAGCTGGGCGCCCCACTGGTCCCACAGACACCAGGGTTGAGGACACGAGGGCCGCCAGGCTGCTCTGGGTGGAGCTCACTGCTGAGCCTGACCGTGGGCACCAGCTCCCCACTATCGTGCTCTGACCGGTTGATGCCACTGAGTCGGGGTGGGGTTTGGGGGCCCCTCCGATGCGCCCCTGATCAGGGCGTGGAAGGTCCCTGTCCAGGTCCATGGGCAGCAGTGAGGAAACTCACCACCACCCCGTTCCTCGGGCTTTGGGGTCCCCGGACAGGCTGCCCTCTCTTCACCTTCCAGGGTTTCGAGCTGTGAGGAGGACTGGGAGGAACGGGCTATTCCCTTGGCCGAGAACTGGAAGCCGAAGATCTTTTTAACAGCCACGTCTCCATGTCCTCTGCACTGTGCGCAGACTCGCCCTGTCTCTGAGGAATACCAGAGGTTCCGTTTCCTGGGAGGGAAGACAGCTGGTCTCCGGGCTGAGGCACCCAGAGAAAGGGCGAAGCTCGGAGGGTTCCAGGACGTTTCCTCGGTGACGCTAACTTCCCCGTCCTGCCCCTCAGCTCCCAGAAGTGGGCAGCACCCACACCCTCCAGACAGGCGTCTCCCAAAGACGTGACCAGGTCATGAGAAAAGACTACCTCACAGTGAGGAGGGCGTCCCACGGAAGGGCGACTATGGGCCGAGCCACCGAGCTGACAAACAGCAACGCAGAGGAAACACGTTGTGGAGAGCAGAAAACCTCAGAAAGTGCCATCATTACATCAGAGCGACAGTGAACAGACTGTTCATAGGATACCAGCAGCGTGGTTTACATAGAGAAGAATATTCAAATAAGAACAAAACACCAAAAATCTCAGGAAACTAAAATATAATAGCAAAAGCAAAATAAGGTTGATAAATTGGAGAAAATTTTACAGGAAGTAGAACAAAAAGATGGAAAACAGGATAAGAAATGTTTTTAAAACGGAGAAGTAATTTGGGAAGTTCAACATCCAAATAATAGCTTCAAAAAGAATAGAGAAAATGGAAGCGAGAAATAATGAATCTTCAAGAGAAACCTCAAGAACTGAAGGGTCAGATGGCAGACGGAGCGGCTAGCACGACCTGTCACAACGGGCCCGGGCCACGCGTGCCCGGGGCACCTGCCAACACGGGCGCGAGCTGAGGGCGCTCGGCTTCCGCGGAAGAGGCCAGGCCCGTGCGAGGAGCCGCTGGGACGGGCTTCGTCCGGGGCCTGGTGGCTGGACGCCTCCCTGTGGGGTCAGTGCCAGGCGCAGAGGCGCGACATTCACCTGGGGCACCAGGCCCTCCGAGGGGGTCACCAGCTGCCCTCTGCGGAGCCCAGCTTGGCTGTCACCATCGCTCACGGCGGTGCCTGGAGCCGCCCTCGCCGGCTCCTGAAAGCACCCCCCCCACCTCCGCATCAAACCTCAGGCCCTGGTGCTGCCGAGAGCGCAGGACACGGCCCTCAGCCGGGAGCCTCACTCCTTGCAAGGGGTGAGGGTGGGACCCCAGCTCACTGCGCCCAGTCCTCTGAGCGGGGGAACACCCCCTGAGCCCCTGAAGCTGGGGTCTCCACATGGCTATAAACGCCGGGGCTGGGCAGGCAGGACGCGCTGGCAGTGGGGCGCTGGGGAGGACGGCGGGTGCTGGCAGACACGCGTGTCTCGGGGATGACAGAGTCGACCCGCTTGCTAAACCCACAGATGACGCTCAGGATTTGCTAGAGCTGTTCTCTGACAGCAGAAAAGAAAGAGCCCAGATCTGTTCCAGTTGAAAGGTCCTCCAGCTGTTGCCGCTTAAATCTACTGATGTTTCCCCCTCATTTTCATCATTAAGAGTGATGTTCCTCTCGTGTACTTTACATGTGTGCATTTACTGTGTCACATGTACCTGGTAAGTTATCTGTTTAGCACATACCTAGTTTACACACAGCCAGTCCGTGTGCGTGTGTGTGTGAGTGACAGAGGCACAGCCTGCGCCAGCCCTGGCCTGTGGGAAGAAGGGACCAGGCCCCCACGCCGGCCGAGGCTGCGGGCAGGGCGCTGGCTGAGGGGGCTGGCAGAGGGGGGGGTGTGAATGGACGCCACTGGCGGGCAGTCCACTCCGCCCTCCTCGGAACCAACCGCTTCAGAGCCCTGTGCTGCTCAGTCAGTTTCAGAAAAGATCTGCAGGAAAAGCACCTCCCACTCCACTGGAGGAGTCGGACAGTAGAAAGGTCACCGGGTTCACTCACGGGGAAGCCTTCCCAAGTCTCTCTCCTTCCCCACCAGCTGCAGGGAGGCGTGCCGGTGAAGGCCTGTGGCCCCACATGGGGTCTCCCCAGGGAGGGGCTGGGACCCCCCTCCATGGTGCCCCCGGCCCAGGGAATGGTTTTCAGGCTGCCAGTCCCTCCCAGCCCCCCAAGCCAGGCCCCTGTGTGGATTTCCACGGGAGGCAAGTGTCACACTCGACACACAACACATGCCCCTTGACTGGCTCAAGGGCACTGGTGATGCAGCATCATCACAGCCGGGTGACAGAGGGAAAGCAAGGCACTGTGACATATCTGAACATTTGCTGTGTGCTGGGCCGGGCCCCCAGTGCACACAGGGATGGGGTGCAGCAGAGAAAGAGACTCAGCCAGGCCAGGAGGCTCCTGCTGGTTTTGTAGACGACACCCATAGAGACACGCATGGGCGCAGCGGAGAGCGGCTGGCCGGGCAGGAGGAGCCACCTGCACGCCCCTCCAGGCCCAGCACGCTCTCCCCTGAGAAGCCCCATTTTCTGCCCACTGGCCCAGGTGGAGTCCAGCCTGGAAGGGCCTGGGGCTCGCCGCTGCACTCGGGGCCTCTCCCGGAGCCTGCCGGACAGGCGCGTCACTCTAACACCCCGCTTCGGCCTGCTGCCAGGGCTGCGGGGGCCCCCACGTGGAGCAGCGGGCCAGCCGGGACGGAAGGGTGCGGCTGGAGCACCATCAGACCCAGCTCCAACCCCCAGAGCAGCCGGAAGTGTGGGGTGACATGCAGCTTTTGCTGCCCTGATTTCTGCCGGCGGCCACGTCTGCACTGTTCTCCAGTGAGTCAGTGGGGGAGCTTGACAGTGATGTAAAGATGTCATCGGGAAAGGCTTCATTTCAGACTTTACAAAACACATAAAAATGCCGAAGTCCGAAGTCCGAGTGGCGCCGTGGTTAAGCGCTGGCTTGGGAAGCCAGCGGCCCCAGTTTGGGTCCCACATGTGAGGGCCAGTGACACTGCCCTCAAAAAAAAACAACAAACGTGTCAAAGTCGAATGTGTGCCAGTGCACACAAATCGGACACGCCTGGCGGCGCTCATGTCAGTGCAGATGAGACTGTGCCCCAGGGAGAGCTGTGGGAGGCTCAGGCACGGAGGCCCCGTGGTGGCCGCGTGCAGGGGTGCCAACTCCCCTGCCCCGGGCAGGACGGCTGGGAGTCAGTGGACAGCCGGCGCTCGCCACCCTCCTCCAGCCACCAACGACCGCACGTGGCTCCAGTGACGCGGGACAAGGCCCAGGGCCCTTGGATTTGGTGCCCCGTCCTGTCCTTCACAAGGCTCCCTGAGAGCTGACCCCACGGTCGCCTTCCCCGGGCCCTGCTCTGTGGCTCAGCGAACGCCATCATCAGCCCGGCTCCCACGCCACCTCCTTGGACGCCCTCCAGCCACCCCTCGGTGAGCAGGGGTGTCTTCATCACCCGGTTGGGGCTGCTCCCGGGAGGAAGCCGGGGCACAGGAGGCGAGTTCATTCACCTTTGCCCCGGGCCGGCCCGCTGCAGGCGGGAGGGTGTTCCCACCGCCAACGCTCGCCGCTCTGGGCTGGGAGGCAGCGCCCACCCTGGCCACGGTTCTCTCCCGTCTCCACGCCCTGGGAGGCCAAAGCGACCACGTCCCTCCTCTGCTTGACCCCTGTGATGGCTTCCCACTGCTCTTGGAACAAGGCCACAACCTTTACCGGTACCTGGGCCTTGCCTGGCCCCCGCCGCTGGCTGGTGCCTCTCTGGGAGCCCAGGGCTTTCCCCACACAGCACACCCTCACACA
This sequence comes from Aselliscus stoliczkanus, assembly GCA_033961575.1. Classification (NCBI taxonomy): domain Eukaryota; kingdom Metazoa; phylum Chordata; class Mammalia; order Chiroptera; family Hipposideridae; genus Aselliscus; species Aselliscus stoliczkanus. Next base: position 1,192,911 of record CM066733.1, read on the forward strand.
CGGCCTCCTCTCCCCACACTCCCCTGGCCCCAGCCCTACCCCGCTCGCTCCCACACACCCCTGCCTGAGAGGCGCCTCTGCCCCTCGTCCCCCCGCCTGTCCTCCCACGGGCCTGGCCCAGGTCCCCTCCAAGCTGCAAAATTCCAAAGACAGAGGACTTGCCGTGCCTCAGCCTTATCTCATCGCCGCGCTCCGCCCCGAGGACACACACGGCAGTCTCTGAGAGGGAACGGGGAGCACACAAGCCAGGTCCGGACCTGGTGGGTCCCCAAAGACAGCTGTTTACAAGGCCAAGGCCCATACACGAGACATGCTTAGGACACACGGGTGAGGACGGGGTCCGGGAGAGCCGTGGCCCCACGCCCTGGGCACCTGCCATGGGGAAGGGCACAGCCACGAGGCGGCCAGGACACCCAGACATTCGGGAGGGACACCAACTACAAACTGAAAGGGCAGGGCTGGCCAGGGACCGGGGCTGGCCGCTCGCAGCCGCTTCCCTGAAAATCTTACTTAAGGAGGAGGCCCTCTCTGGGGCAAGGCAAGGGCGAGGGCTGGGGCGGGGAGTCCGGCCCAGGCTCCACGGGAAACGCGGGCTGGCGGTCAGCCGCCCGACACAGTGGGAAGAGGCCACTCACTGCGCGGAAGGGCGCGTGTCTGGTGTGGCTGAGGCTTTGTGAGAAATTCCCCTCTGGAGCCGGCTTTGAACAAGCCCCTGCGCGCACCCCTGTGCGGAAGGCACAGGCTCGGCAGGTCCCACCAGACGGCGCTGACATCTGAGCGTCGGGGACACCGAGAGGCCCGGCCATCAACACCGGCCTGAAAAGGACGCTCAAAAAGCCCAAACCAGCGGAGACAAGTTTCTGTGCAGAGAGGAAGCTAAGTGGACGGGATGGGACTTACGACGGAAGCATCTTCCCGGAAGGTGACAGAGAAAGGAGGTGCTGGGGCGTGGGGGCATGGGGCGGACGTACCTGAGCGAGCTCACCTCCTCCTTGGACAGCAGGACGCTCTGCTCAGCAGGGCCCGACTGAGACTGCAGCATCTTCAGCTCCATCTCCAGCTACGAGAAAACAGGACAAGGTCAGCTCGGGGCTGCGGGAGCCCTCGCCCGCCCCGGAAACCCCGAAGGCGGCATCTGACCTCCGGGGGTCGGGGGACCGTTTCCCTGGCACCTCATTCCTGGGAGGTCCCGAGGCTGCCAGACACGGAGGTACTCCAGCTTGTGCAGACACACCTTCTTCCCCCATTGAGCACTGTCTCCTCAACAGTCACACAGTCATTTGGGGTACATTAAGGGCAAGTATCAGAATCCGAGAAGCAGGGACGCGGCAGTTGTACAGAACACACTCTAAATCCGCCAGGGCTCTGATCGGCTTTAATAATCGTGTGTCACACTTATTTGTTACATCAAATTCCTCTACACAATGACAGGCTGTGCCTGGGGCAGCTCCGGAGCCCACGGGGCCTTTCCCGACAGCCTCTCTGGGCTCTTCCTGCACAGCTCCTCCTGGGGACACCTGGCTGGAGAATTCTGGGCTATGAAGCCCCAACATTAATCGCCGAGGCCCCATGGGACCAGCACACGCCCCATGGCCAGGGTCACGCTCCTGGACGGCCTTGGCGAAGTCCGCAGAGGGGAGAAGGGGCGGAGGCAGTTACGCGTGGCCCTGCACGGCTGGCCTCCTGACCCCCGGTGCCGGCTCACTGAGCGACAGGCGACCGCGTCTCTCACAGCGTGGCCTGTCACTAGGTGACGGCCCACTTTACAGAGAAGCACTACGTGACCACGTTGTGGCATCGATAGTGCCACGTGGAGCAGAACCTGTTACTCGTCAAGAAGCAGCAACACCCCCGCGTCCAGTGGCCTCGGCCACCCTTCACACCTGCCAGAAGCCTGGGGCAGACACGGGGAGCCAGCTACGCTGTCACTCATCCCTGGGCTCGTCACGCCTTTGGGACGCCACCCAGGCTGCTCATCTCGCCGGCAGCCCCTGCCTCTGCAGTGAGGGTCACCATGGTCTATGGTGGGTGGGTTCCCAGACATGCTGGTTCCCACATATGCAAGCTCATCTCAGGAGCCTCACCACAGACTCAAAGGGCACGGGGCGTGAAGCAGCCAGGCAGCCCTTAGGACGGTGACCCAACGGGGTTATAAAAAGGCCCAATGGGGCCCCAATGACAGCCCTTTATCACTGAGTGCCTGTTTGTAACCGGGTGCATTCCATTCTGCTGTTCTGTCTACATAACTTTAGATGCTCTGTCCCACCCCATCCTACCCTTCAACCATAAAAACAAACCAACGTTTTTAAACAAATTGGGAGTGTGTAGCAAGTGGAGGCTAGCTCAGAGAATCAGCATCGCAGGGGTGGCCTCGGGCTGTGAACCGGTCATCTTTCATGACTCGTAAGGGCCTGCGGAAGGCTCTCCACTCAGATCCTGCCTGTCTTGGGTATTTTACCTTTGTCCATTTTGTTGTTGTTGCTGTTGTAAACGGGAGACGGTCATCCCTTGGAATCCGACGGTTGGTTCCAGAACCCCACAGATAATAACTGCAGATGCCCAAGTCCCTTATACAAAATGGCATATTTGCAGACACTCTCCTACATCTTTAAATCATCTCTAGAATGCTTACAATACTTTATACAATGTAAATGCTCTGGAAATGGCTGTTACACTGTATCATTTAGGGAATAATGATAAGAAACAAAAGTCTGTGCTGCTGCACCTAACTAGGTAGCCCACATCAGTAACAATATAGCAATTTCCCCTGAGAACCCAAAGACACAGGGCTGAGGAAGACACTGGGGCTTAGCAGATACATGGGGCTGATGGAGACACACGGGGCTGATGGAGACACACGGGGCTGATGGAGACACACGGGGCTGATGGAGACACACGGGGATGATGGAGGCACACGGGGATGATGGAGACACACGGGGCTGATGGAGACACAGGGGGCTGATAGAGACACACGGGGCTGAGGAGACTCACAGGGCTGATGGAGACACACGGGGCTGAGGAGACACACGGGGATGACGGAGACGCACGGGGCTGGAGACACATGGGGCTGATGGAGATGCACGGGGCTGAGGAGACACATGGGGCTGATGGACACATGGGGCTGATGGACACACGGGGCTGATGGAGACACACGGGGATGAGGAGACACACGGGGCTGATGGACACACATGGGGCTGAGTAGACACACGGGGCTGATGGAGACACACGGGGGGATGATGGAGACACACAGGGCTGACGGAGACGCACGGGGATGACAGAGACACACAGGGATGACGGAGACACACGTGGATGACGGAGACACACGTGAATGATGGAGACACACGGGGATGATGGAGACACAAGGGGCTGAGTAGACACACGGGGCTGATGGAGACACACTGGGATGATGGAGACACACTGGGGCTAAGGAGACACGGGGCTGATGGACACACATGGGGCTGAGTAGACACACAGGGCTGATGGAGACACACGGGGCTGATGGAGACACACGGGGCTAATGGAGACACATGGGGCTTAGCAGATACACAGGGCTGATGGAGACACACAGGGCTGATGGAGACACAAGGGGATGATGGAGACACACGGGGCTGACGGAGACACACAGGGATGATGGAGACACACGGGGCTGATGGAGACACACGGGGCTGACGGAGACACACGGGGATGATGGAGACACACGGGGATGATGGAGACACACGGGGCTGAGAAGACACATGAGGCTGAGAAGACACACGGGTCTGAGAAGACACACAGGCCTGATGTATTTTTTTCTCTTGTCTATCTTGCTGTTTTTATGTCCATGTGACTTTTGTTTCCCACCCTTTCCTGAATTACCTGGTTGACTGCAGTCGTTTTCAGTTGGCTGTCTCAGCATACAATCACATCAGCTGCAAAGAGTGATAATGTCCCGATATTTATACCTTTATTTCTTTCTTGTCTAAATTCGAGGACTGGTGTATCTGCAGAATATACTAAATGACAGTTGTGATACTGGACACCCTTGTTTGTGGCTTCTGTGGAACTGAATCTATTTATAGCATATCAGTTTTGGGCTGAAATAGATATATTTTATCCTACTGGGAAATTATCCACATATTCACATTTTATTAAGAGTTTTCAATCAAGACTGAGTGTTGGATTTCAGCCGAGGTGGGAAGATACCCTAGAATCTGATACCCTAAAATCAGCCCAGCATCCTCCCTGCAGTACCCTGCCAGCATGTGGTGTGTCTGGTGTCTGATTTCCTTCCTGACACGCGAGCGTGGCGCACACCTGAGCATGTGTGCACACACAGCACGGGCGGGTCCTCAGTGGCTGGTGTCAATATAATGCCCACTTTCCGAAAGCTGTCCGCCTTCCGCACGCTTCGGGATGCTGTCACGGTGGGGACGGAGCCCGCATTTTGAAGAGGTAGCAGGATTTTTCCACAAAACTAACTCAGCTTGATTTGTTTTCTGTTTTTTCTTTTCGTTGGAAGTGGACAGGAATGGCTATTTTGTGACAGCTTTATAATAACCAGTCTGTTTAAAATTTCTATCTCTTCTGGAATCAGTATTGATAGATTATAATTTCCTAGAAAACTATTCATTTCATTCAGATTTTAAAATTTACTTAGAGTTGTAGCATAATTCATAATTCTTTTAATAGGATTACTGTAGAACTCACAATTCCTTTAGATTTTTGTTCTTATTTATTTTCTCTACCATTGAGGCAAAGCTTACAAATGGCAAAGCATAAATCTTAGGTGTGTGGCGCAGTGGCTTTGCACACACGTCGGCACCCGTGGGACCACCATCCACATTAAGACAGAGATTTCTCGGCGCCCCTCCCGTCACTACATCCACGGTAATTACTCTTACTTCCAGTTTTGGATGGTGATGATTTCTATTAATATTAATTTTTTACTATACTCATGAATAATTCATATGTTTTACTGGTTTTCTTTCCAAGCACAGGTATTTGGATTTATTATTTCTAGCATTTTTCACTTTCTTATTAACTTCTGCTTTGATCTTTACAAATTCCTACCTTTGCTTTGCTGAGGTTTATTTTGTTTGGATGTTAATCTATACATATTCATTCTTTCTTGTCCAATAATGTAAATATTTAAACCCGTGATTTTTCTTCTGAGCACCGTGCCAGTGGCTGCCCACGGGCTCTGGGGGCCGTGTTTTCATTCAGTTATTGTCTCGATTTTATGCACTTCTGAATTGCATTTCTTCTTTCAACTGTTTAAGACAGAGATTTTTGTTCTGTTTTTGTTTCTATTTCTCTCTCTCTCTCTCTCTCTCTTAAAATTTCCAAGTGTTAGGAGGTTTTTCTTTTCTGGTTTTTGTCCTTAATTTCAAAATTCATCACATCGTGACCTGAGCAAGTTGTCTGCATTCGTCCTGCCTATTGAATTTACAAGGTTTTCTTTATTATCTAATATAATGTGTGATTAATTTTTTGTGAATGTTTTCTATGAGCATTTTTTTTAAAAAAAGTGTTGTTCTTCAATTTCAGAGTTAAGGGTTTTTACATAAGAACATAAAACAGATATATGTTTTTCTGTTACTTATGAATACCCCTTGCCCACTCGCCATATCACAGATTGAAAAGTAAAATAACTTCTCCTGCGACTGGTGCCTTCCTGGTTTCCTATTGAATCGCTCCTCATTTTTGCTTGTTTTTGAACGCCGATGCTCTATTAGTTGACACATATATTTATCTGCGCTTTTACTGTTGAAAACCACCTTGGCCTGTTTTCTGCAATGCTCTTTGGTACAAACTGATTGAACTGCGCTCATGGGCACAGCACTGCCCTCGCACCCTCCATTTCCCAGCATGCTCTGGTTTTGCTTTGCAATCTAATCAGGAAGCCTTTTCCTTTTAATAGGCGACTTTAGCCCATTTATATTTTGATGTATGTTTGGATATATTTCTGCTGTATTATTTTGTTACATTTTCTAACTATTTCATTCTGTGTTTTTTTTGTCTTGTTTGCTATTTTGTGCGAAATTTTCCTGATACTTAGACAAGTTTGGATTTTGTGGTTGCTCTTATAAGTCTTAACTTTCTGTAATGCCTACACTTTTCTGTTTTTGACAGTCTCTATTACTTTCCTATGTTGAGTACCTGACTAGTCCAATACATTAACCTTCTCAGTGTTCACCTTTATACAGTTAAACATACCGTCACTTCATGTCATCGTTCATTGGCATGTTTTAATCTTCAGCTAATAATGATGAGAAAACCAACATTCTTGCGTTTTCTCCCATCATCTCCTCCCATCCCGAGAGTTTTTATTAAGTGCAATCCCACATGACCAGAACACAGTGTTTCCTGCCTCCCGCGTCCCCTTACTCGTGCGGGACCCCCTTTCTGGCGTTTCTTCTCCCTGTGCCCGGGCCTCTGCCTCCCTGGCTCTCCGTTGGTCAGGCTCTGGCCCTCTGCCGTCCGCTCTCCCCGTCTCGACGCTGAGCTCTGCGTGGACCCCAGCTTCATGGATTCTGCTGGATCGCTACATTCTTAGCAGCATGTTCAGATACAATTTTCATCTGTTCAATGTCAAACATTTTTTCTGTGACTTTTTTTCTGTTGTTTGTTTTTCCACAAAATTGTTTGGTTTTACAGAATTGTGTGACGCTGCCTTTACTGCTCATCACAGAAGGTGTGTTTTATTCGATCCACCCTCGTGCGAAAGGCTTCTATTGTGGAACGGGCAGGCACGTTCTTTTCTTTCAAATCTGAGCAGATGGTTTCGGGGTCCGGTTTGCCTTCACTGCTTCCCGCTGGCAAGAGGAAGTTGTGGGCTTTCCCATAAGAGCAAACGTCCGTCCGTCGTCGCTCAAGGAGTCAGGAAGACATTCAGAAGCGCGTAGACGCACCCTTGTTCAGGCCCAGGGAGCTTCTGCTCCAGCTGCCGCGGCCATTCCCTTGTCTGCAAACACGGGGTTCCCAGGGCTTGTCTGCAATCCTGGGGCGCCGGGTTCTCTCACATGCACCCCTCACAGGTGAGGGGTTCCATCGGGCTCCTTCCAGCCCCGCGGAGTCCTTTCCGTGCAGCATCGCGTCTGGGCTTCTGCCTGCTTACACGTCTGCTGGTTTCCACTGCCGAGGCCCCGCGTGCTCCCATTTAGGGGCTTGGGTATTAGCTGTATTTCTGTTTTGCCCTAATTTAAGTTTGCCTTTTTGATTTTCATTCTTCTTGGTATTTTTGGATGATTTCCAGGAAAGAAGGGAGAAATGCTGACAACCGATAGTGTTCAAAGCAAAAATCTGGCCCTTTTATTTTAACTTGTAACCCTGGATGCATAACTAACTTGCTTCCAACTTTACCCCCCAGCCCCGCTTTAAGCCTTCCACCCACCCGAGTCCGACACCCCCAGCCTCCGTCAGGCTACCGCCCACACAGCTGACTGTCCACAAGGGCCTGCCTCGCCTGCCCTGCCCACAGACACCCGCGCCCTCCTGGGAGCGCCCTGCACCTGTCCCATCCACAGCCCAGGACGGTGGCCGGCAAGCAAGACACCTGACTCTTGTCTACAGGTCAGTCTCCATTTGTGCCCCAAGTCCTAGCCACCTTTCAATCCACCTCAGATGCCACCTTCTCCCTCAACCCTCCGCAAGCTGGAAGTGTCAGCACCCAGGTATCTGACCATGAAATCTGCCAACTCATGGACAAGACTTTTCTTCCCACTGGCCTGGAAATGCCTGCAGGCTGACACGCCGCTACCCAACTCTCCAGCCTGTTTCCAGCTTGGAATTTGGCACACAGGAGGTGCTGCGGGGGCATGTGGGAGACGAGGGTGCCAGTGAATGCCTCGCCATCCCCGCGCGGCGGCCAAGTGCAGCCCAGCCCAGGGACGACAAGCCGCGGGGCGCGGGGCAGTCTGCAGAGTAAGTACGCGGGGAGCTGCGCCAACCAGAAGGAACAAGGCCTGGAACCTGCTTGCCTACTCGCCACCCAATTTGAGAAATGAGGTAACCACAGGAGTGTTTAAACGGAGAAAAACCCAGTCCGGTTTAGAAAAAGGCTGTTGGCAAATGAGCATGAGTACGGGTTTGGGGGCGACGCGGGGACAGTAAGTCCTCGCCTGGACCCCCGCTGCAGGCCTTGCTGGCTCCGTATTCATAGGCGCCCCGGGAAGCCCCAGGCCCTCTCCTGTCTGCGCTCCTCTCACAATAACAGGCCTTGAGGCTGTGAGCAGACAGATTAGTGAGAAGGTGCTGTTACCGAGCTGGCTGGCACGAGGGTGGGGATAAAACCCCTCTCTGATCAGTCGGGCCGAGGCTCAATCTGTCATGGCGCCTTCTATCTCCAAGGTCTGAGCATTAAGTGAGAAAACCTCAATCAACATCCCGGCGGGCCCCTGGCCCGCAGCACCCACCCAACACACACAAAGCACTCTCCCACACGGCCTCACACGCGCAGCCCGCCCCCAATACTCTCACATTCACACTCACACACGCACGTCCCATACACTCTGACACACATGCACACACACACCTGCTCAGCGTGACTGAGCTGTCTCTCCCTCTCTCTGGCCCCTAGCCCCCCATGCACTGTAAGGGTTAGTCTGGGAGGCCTTAGGGGCGCCCTTCCCGACCCCATCAGGCCTGGTGGTCAGCCAGCAGAAGCTACGCCATGTTGATGCTGGCTGGCGGGGAGCGCTGCAGCGAAAACCGGAACGGCGTGAACGCCGCGCTCTGTAACCACCTGCGCCTCTCCGAGAAGATCTGCAGGCCAATGTCTGGATGCCGGAGCCTGACGGAGCTCCCCCCGCGGGCCCTACCGTCGCGGTCCGTGCGCTCCCTCCAGAGGACGTGAGGACACCCGATGCTTCACTGGCCTTGACTGCGGAGCTCCAGGACCCAGCACCCAACACCCAACGGCGTCTCAGACCCCCACCTTCCCCTCCGGACTCACACTCGCTAATCTCCCATCCCCAAGACCCTGAGCCACCCCTGAGCCCTGGCCCTCACACTCCCTGCCTACCCTGCGCCTGCCTCCCGCCTGCCCATCCGTCACCACGAGAAGCCGCTCATCTCCCACCCGCCATGGGCTGAGCACAGCCCGTCTGTGTCCCCCGTGTCCCCACCTCGTGAGTGGGCCAGCTTCTGGTCCATCCAGCCCCGCCTTCCAGTACAGGCCGATGGTGGTGACAGGCTGTGGGGTGGCTCACAGCAGATAAGGCAAATTCAAGGGCGTGTCATTTCAACTTGGAGGTGATGCCTACTGCAGGTGGAGGCCAGGTGGCCTGCTCAAGCTCAGGGGACTGACAAGTGATGATGCCGAAGCAGGAGCTCAGAGCCATGATGCAGATCCCAGAGCACGTCCCAACGCCAACAGCGTCGCCCGGAACCCCCAAAGTGGCTGGCGTGGGGTCTGGGCAGAGCGGCCCCAACAGCACATGCAAACATCCCCTAAGGTTTTCCTGTTCCGAGACCAGATCAAGAGCTGGAGCAGAGAGGGCAGCCCCCATCTGCCCGGAGCAGAGGGGCCCCAAAAGCAAGCCACGGGCCCCCGCGGGGCAGTGAGGCAGCCTCAACACTGGAGCGAGTGCCAGGCTAGGGGCACCTTCCCGCGCCCCTGAGCGCTGAGGCTCTCAGACAGCCCCTGGGGAGGGCAGGGCTGATGCGGGCCCAGGGAGAAACACACCAAGATAGGCTTGCACGAAAACGAAAGTCACCCGCCATTCAGCACATCCACACAGCTGGACAGACACTCAGTCTTGACACTCTGGGTGCAGAGTAACATGTCATGACAACACAGGACCAGGGTGGGAGGACAGGTCCTGGCCCGGGCAGTAAGCACGCCACTGCCCCCGCCTCACAGCAAGCGGGCCAGGACTCGGCTCCCAAACCCCACTCCTTGTTTCCACCGTGTTTCTCACGACAAGAAGGACCATGGCTGTCAGGGTAAGTCCGGATGGGGACAAGAACCCCTGCCCGGGGCCCAGGCGCTAAGGCACCCCAAACCTGGCTGCCTCCGGCCCCAGGGACCAGCCGCGGGGCGCGCGTCTCCGGGACTCACCATGTCGGCTCTCTGCTTCTGGCTGCCCAGCTCCTCCAAGGCCTCCGACAGCTGAGCCTGAAGACAAGACAAAGCGGGGTCAGTGGGCCTGCCCCCCGAGCAGTGGGGGCGGGGGGCTGGAATGCAGGAGCTGGCACCTGGGGAGCCCCAAATTCCCACTGTTTGGAGAAGGGAATTGAGGGAAGCTAGGAAACGCAACACCCCAAAGTCTATTCCCTAACTTGCCGCTGGAGAGCACCTGTGGAGGTGGTTTTGCCGGAGACAGAGGGGCTGGGGGCTGAGTGCCCTGAAGGGAAGCAGCTCCTCCTCTCGCTCTGTAGGAAGCGATGCAGGGGCCGACACGCAGGGAAGTCCTGCCCTCCTGGCCACTGCCCACCACACAGGACCCCAGGATCCAGGCAGAGCCGCCACGGCCGGCCCGCACCCAGCCGCGGGAAGGTTCCGCCCACCTGGCCGCTGCCCTGAACGCCGCTTGGCAAGCGCAGCCTCTGTGCAGAGGCACCGCGCACCTGGCTCCCAGGCGGCGGCCTGCGCAGCCTCGTGCAGCCCCAGGAGGGCGCGGGACGCAGCCCATCGGCCTGGGAACCCGGGTCCTTCTCCACAGCGGCAGGACAGCGGACACAGGTGGGGCGCTTGTGGCCACGTCTCTGGGGGCCCCTCTGTAAGGTCACAGCGTCCAGCTCCTGAGCGGCTGCGGGAGGCCTGCCTCTCCATCACAGCAACAGGCACCCCCAGCCACGGAGCGAGGTTGCTTCTTGCCTGGAAACCGCTTACAAGGGAGACCAGGTGCTCACTGAAGAAAGCAGGCCGACACTCCCGTCGTCATGGGCGACAGGGAAGTCCGGGCAAGACGGGGAGACAATCGTGACCGCAGCGAAGGGCCCTGCTGAAATCACCCCTACAAAGCCACCCTCAGGGCTGGTCCTGCGGACCTGGATGCCTGGTCCTGTGGTCCACCTGCCTCCGGCCAGGGAGCGGGCAGCTGGGTGCCTGTCTCTCATGGGCAGCGGGTGATGTTTGGAGACAGGCCGGGAGAGGAGGCAAAGCGGACAGCCATCCTGGACCCGAGGGGGCCATCGCGGAGCGTCTGTAAGTTTACTGCCATCCGAGAGCTGGCCGTGCACACACATTTACACACAGATAATGAGATGGACTCCACAGAGCTGGCCAGCCACGCGGGGGCGCGGCCGACTGGCAGGTGCACAAGGCCTGTGAATGGAGCAGCCCAGGCAGCACCCGCGTGCCCGTGCTGGGGGTGGCCTTCGAGAGGCCGGCCCCGCGCTGAAGGCCCCACACTGCGGCCAGGGCGCCTTTCGTGTAGTAGTTCCCGCCTGTCCTGCTCTACGAAGGAAGAAACCGAGGCCCAGGACTAAGTACACCCCCCAGCGGTCAGGGATGAGGAAAGTGCTCCCCAGGCCTGCGTGACCCCTCACTGCACTCCAGGAGCCGAGGGCGCCCCCGAGCCATCTGGGGTACCCCACAAAAGGCGTTCCCCTACCTCCTCAGTCTCAGGGCCGAGGCAAAGCAGGCAGGAACCCGCAAACTTCTCCACGGTTTGTGCCGGGAGAACCAGAGAACAACAAGAAGGTGATGAGAAAAAATAAATGATGTGACAGAAAAAGGGGCAAAAGATAGACGTTTCCCAGACGAGGACACACGGACGGCCTCATTTCCCACTAGTAACTGGGGCAGGCGAACCGAGCCCAGCCCGGCAATAACCGGGGTTGTGCAGGATGCAAACCAACCGTGTCTCCTCCACACTGACGGGGGTGGACACCGCACACCCCTTTGGAGGCGAGCTGGACTTCCCTGAAGTCTGCCGCTCGCGTTCCCCGCAGGCCTGTGCACACAGGCCCGTCGCTCTGCTGCGGCTTCACGGGCGGCACCCACCGGACACCACCCGGGGCCTGTCAGCAGGGCGGGCTCAGTGCGCAGAGGGGCCCAGCTGGGGCGGGCTGCGGGCGCCTGGGCGAGGACGCCACACAGGCGACTGCCAGGACCTCGCCGCGCTTTCTGCCCGGACACAGCCGAGCAATGGGCTGCAGAGAAGGGCCGATGTACAGTGACTAGTGGGCCTGAAGCGGAGACTCTGGTGAGCAGGCAGATGCCAACCCAAGATGCCTCGTCCTGCTGTGTCGCCATTCCGTCATCGACGTGGAAAGAACACAGCAAGCGGTTCCCAGAGCCCACCCCCACGCGGGGCTTGGAAGGAACGCCAGTGGGGGCCGGTCAGAGAGGCCCCGAGAGCCAGGAGAGTTGGGAGAAGCCGGCCTCGGAGAAGAACCACCACTGCATTTACAGTGGGCGCTCCTGGCATCCGCCCGCAGGCCCCGCCGGGAGCAGCTCAGGACACACGCCCAGGGATCGGGCCGGGCGGGGTCTGCCCCGGGGCCAGGCCAGACGGAAGCCGCGCTGGGTCCTGGGTCCCCGGCACAAGGCAGACACTGGCCAGGGCACGGAGGGTGTCACGCCAAGTCACTCAGCCACAAAGAAAGAAGCTTCTAGAGACTGAGGAGCCATCTTATCAAAACATGAAATACAAAGAAGTCCCATCTACAGGTAACAAGCGGCCGCTGGGGGCTGGGAATACGCTGTCTGTTCACCGTGTGATAATCCATCAAGTCTGTACCCTCACGGCGTGTGCGTCTGGGTGTGTGCTACACTTCAAAGAAAAGTCAGATTTAAAATGCATGCACTCCTGCACTACAGAGGACAAACTAAGGAGAGAGGGACAGCTCTGCCACCTACGAGGGGGGCGGGGGCTCGTCGTCACCGACACCATCACACAGCCTGCCACACCGTCCCCAAGGACGGCCGGTGGGACACCATGTGACAGCCTTCCGTGTCTGAGCTCCTAAGAGTACAAGGGCCCTAGCTGGGGATGGACAGGGCGGGGGGCAATGGCCACACGGCCGAGGGGACCAGAGAAAGGACAGGCAGTGGGGTTAGCAGGCATCCCGCAGGGCAAATCCACAGTGTGGGAGGAGTGTCCTGGAAGGACGGAGACGGGGCTCCTGTCAAAAGGGATACAGGACCCCTGGTGCCACTCACGGGGACAGACGCATGACATTGTGACTTGGCCACTTGCGTGGCCAAGGTGCCAGTCTCCAAGCAGCAGAAAATTCTGTTTTCTGAGCGAGGGTGGAGATGGACAGAGCAGGACGTGGGGGCACCAAACGCCTGGCCAGACTTCGCCCCAGGGGCTCCAGCAGGGCGCTCACACAGGAGGCGCGTCCTACAAGCCTGGAGTCTTCCCTCCCTGTCATTCCAGACAAATGGACCAGGGATGGAAAAGCAAAGGAAACAGCAACACAGCTGTTGCCGGAAGAGGAGCGACAGCGGAGAGGCGACAACAAGGCAGGGATGCCAGGGAGCCCTCCAAACTGCTGCTGTCTGCTGGACGCCCTGACAAGTCCCTGGGCCACACGGGATCCTGACAGGGCCCCGCCCGCCGCCCACGCCCCACACAGACCCCCCTGGAAGGTCCTGCCTGGCCGCGTCAGCCCCAAGCACCTCCTCGGCCCACACCGGGTGCTGCCCAGGGCTGCACTGTGGGGCGGTCCCTCCCAGCCTGCACGGGCAGAGTGGCCGGGGGGGCGGTGGGCAGGAGGGCATCCCCTGCAGGGGCCCAGGCCAGTCTGTTCACCTGGGAGAGGAGAACAAGGAAGCCAGTGTGGCGCTCTGCACACTGAGGAGCTGAGGGCGCCGCAGGGCCAGGGTGCTCGTGGGCAGTGCCTCTGAAGGGCTGTCACGGACCCTCAGTTACCCCCAACCCAGGCGGGTGCGGGTGGGTCTGGCTGAGAGGCGAGCGCGCGGAGTAGGCACGGGGAGGAGGTGGCCTCAGACACAGGGCCCGGCGTCCCAGAGGAGGCTGCACACGGGGCCGCCGGCGGGAGGGGCTGCGTGTGGGGAAGGGACTCCACCACCTGCCCACGGTGAGTGCCCACACAGGCGTGTCACGAGGCCCACACAGCTCCTCCTGGTCAGGAACACGGGTGCTCCTCGGGCCCCAGGGGAGGCCAGGACCCCGCAAGGTCACAGGTCACATGGAGAGAGTGAGCTGGAAGCCTCAGGCCTCCTGCCTTTCCGTTGTACTTCACACGTGTGACAAAATGTAACCAACGGGGACACACCACCGGCCAGCTGTCAATGGGCCTTTCCGGGCGGCAGCACTCAGACGCACTAATAGCTTCTGTCTAGCAGTGACTCCAAGGGTCAGGAAGGGCCCTCCCCACGTGGATGCAGCCACAAGATGAGCTGCAGGACACACTGACACACCAGCAGGCACTCATGGAGCTTACAGGGACGCGGCATCCCATGGGGTCCCAGGCTGCCATGGGAGCAGCTGGTTCCTCTCCCAGACCTGAGTGTGCTTAGAGGGCTGGTGGGCGCTCGGCGGTGCAGACGTGGACTGTCTGCAGGGTTCAGTGCATCCCATCTAGCAGCCCAGGTGGTCACACTGCAGACAAAGTGTGGGCTGGGGGCCGCAGCTGCAGCGTCGGCGGGAACTTGTTACAAGCTCAGTGTTTCAGACCCGCTCCTACCCCAGCCCCGGAGCGGACTTGGATGGACACCGGGTCTGAGAGGCACTGCTGGAGGGCTTTAATGGGGAGTGTGACCTGAAACAAAGGACTGCTTGGGGGACGTCAGCAAAATGGCAGAGCAGGAGTTTTCAGCTGTCGTCCCCGCATTGAACATTGATTCAGACAGCCACCCCTGGACGAGGATAGAAAAGATCAATGGAACTAAAAGCAGGTTTTTTGAAAAGATAAACAAAATTGACAAATCTTTAGCAAGACTAAGGATGAAAGAGAGAAGACTCAAATAAAATCGGAAATGAAAGAGGAGACATTACACTGTGTGCCATAGAAATACAGAAATACTCACAAGAGGTTACTATGAACAATTATACACCAATAAATTGAATAACCTAAAAGAAAAGGATAAACTCCTAGAAACATACAATCTATCAAGAATGAATCAGAAAGAAACAGGAAATCTGAACAGACCAATAACAAGTAAGGGATTGAATCAGTAATAAAAAAATAAAAATAAAAATCTCCCAACAAAGAAAGGTCCAGGACCAGATAACTTCAGGAGTAAACTTTACCAAATATTTTTTCTTTTCTTTTCTTTTTTTTGAGGGCAGTGTCACTGGCCCTCATATGTGGGACCCGAACTGGGGCGGCTGGCGTCCCAAGCCAGCGCTTAACCACTGCGCCACTTGGCCAGCCCTATACCACATATTTAAAGAAGAACTAATACTAATCCTTCTCAAATTCTTCCAAAATTGAAAAGAATACTTCCAAGCAAGGCCAGCATAAACCTGATACCAAAACCAGACAGGAATACCATGATAAAAAGGAAATTATAGGCCAATATCCCTGATGAACACAGATGCAAAAATTCTCAACAAACTATTAGCAAACCGAATTTAACAATATATTAAAGGGCTCATACACCACGACCAAGTGGGATTTATTCCAGGGATGGGTCAACATCTGCAAATCAATCAATGCGATATACCACACTGATTGTGGTATATCGCATTGATTGATTGATGAAGGATAAAAATCATATGATCATCTCAATAGATGCAGAAAAAGCATTTCACAAAATTCAACATCCTTTCACGATAAAAATTAATTAAGTACCAAAGGGATATACTTCAATATAACAAAGGCCATATATGACAAACCCACAGCTAACATCATACTCAATGGTGAAAAACTGAAAGCTTTTCTTCTAAGAGCAAGGATGCCTGCTCTTACCACTTTTACGTGACACAATACTGGAAGTCCTGGCCAGAGTAATCAGGTAAGAAAAAGAAATAAAGAGGCATCCAAAAAGGAAAGGAAGAAATAAAATTATCTGTTTGCAGATGACATGATCTTATACATAGAAAACAACACTCTACCAGAAAACTATTAGAACTAATAAATTGCAGGATATAAAATTAACATACAAAAATAAGTTACATTTTGAAACACTAACAACCAGCTGCCAGAAAAACAAATAAACCAAACCCACCTACAATAGCATCAAAAACAATAAAATACTTAGGAATACAT
The DNA here is from genome assembly GCA_033961575.1 of Aselliscus stoliczkanus. Classification (NCBI taxonomy): domain Eukaryota; kingdom Metazoa; phylum Chordata; class Mammalia; order Chiroptera; family Hipposideridae; genus Aselliscus; species Aselliscus stoliczkanus. The sequence continues at coordinate 1,209,021 of CM066733.1, forward strand.
TTAGCCAAGGAGGTAAAAAGACCTATGTATGTACTAAAAACTGTAAGCCAGTGATGACAGAAACTGCAGAAAACACAACTAAATGGCAAGACATCCCATGTTCATGGATCAGAAGATGCAATGTTGTTAAAATGTCCACATTCCCCAAAGTGAGCTACAGATTCAGTGTAATCCCAATCAAAATTCAAACGGCATTTTTGACAGAAATAGAAAAAGCAATCTTAAAATTCGTATAGAACCACAAAATACCCCAAATAGCTAAAGCAATCTTGAGCAAGAACAAAGCTAGAGGCAACACACTTCCTAATTTCAAACTATATTACAAAGCTATAGTGATCAGAACAGCATGACAGGGGCATAAAAACCGACACATGTATTAGTGGGACAGAATCAGAGCCCAGAAATAACCCCATGCATATACAGTCTACTAATACTTGACAGAGGTGCCAAGGATACACAATGGCGAAAGAACAATCTCTTCAATAAATTGTGCTAGGAAAACTAGATAACCACAAAAGAATGAAACTGGACCCATATCTTTTACTACACCCAAAAATCAACTCAAAATGAAGACTGAAACCATAAAACTCTCAGAAGAAAACGGGAAAAGCTCCTTGACATGCATCTTGGTGACGATCTTTTGGATCTGACACCAAGAGCACAGGCAGCAAAAGCAGAAATAAATGCATGGGATGACATCAAACTAAAAAGCTTCTGCCCAGCCAAGGAAACCGCCAACAGAATGAAAGGCAATGGGAGAAAACATGGAACGGGAGAAAAGATGGAACTAGAAAAAAATACGGGATGGGAGAAAATACAGAACGGCAGAAAACACTTGCACACTATATATCAAAAACAGGTTAAGATCCCACATATATAAGAGGGACTCTTACAACTCAGTAGCGAAAGAATAAATGCCCAATTAAATTACGGGCAAAGGATCTGAGGAGACCCTTTCCCAAAGAAGAATCCCATGAAAAGGTGCTCTCATCACTCATCACCAGGGAAATGCACATCAAAGCCACCATGCGCCACCACCTCACACCTGTTAGGACGGGTATTACCAGCAAGACAACAGGTGGTGTGGGTGAGAACGCGCTGTCACGGCTGTGGGAACGTGAATAGGTTCGGACGCTCTGGGAAACAGTATGGAGGCGCTCAAAAAATGAACAATGGAGCTATGATCCCTACGACCCCGCAATCCCACTCTGAGAATACGTCCAAAAGAAATAAAATCACGGTCTTAAAGAGATATCTACAGCCCACTGTCACGGCAGCAGTATTCAAACCGCCAAGACATGGGAACAACCTGCGTGTCTGTTGGACGAATGGATAAAGAAGAGGTGAGATACACACACACACACACACACACACACACACACACACACACACACAGTGGAATATTACTGAGCCGTAAAAGGGAGAGCCTGTGATCTGTGGCAACATGAATGAACCTGGAGGACACTATGCTAAGAGAAAGAAAAGCACGGCAAGGTATCACTTGTGTCTACAAATCTGAAAAGGCTGAACTCACAGAAACAGAGTCGACGGCAGCCGCCCGGGGCCCGGACAGGGGCTGTGGGTGGGGCGGGGAAGGGGAAGATGCCAGTCAAAGCACACGTGCTTCCTGTGACAAGATGGGCACGGTCTCCAGGCCTAATGCAGCGCGATGACTGTAGCTAATCATAATGCACATGCTTGGAATCTGGTAAGAAAGTAGATCTTACACGCTCTCACTAAAAAGGGAAAGAAAGATGAACTATGTGGGTGATGGGTGTTCCGTTGGCCGGAGTGGTGACCATTTCACTGCGTACATGCATGTGAAAACGTCTGTGTGCACCTTGGACACACGGTCTGTCTGTGTCAATCAGACCTCAGTAAAGCTGGGGGATGACGGAGTCTGCAACTTTAATTACCTCACCTCTGGACGCATCCGGTACTCCTGCTATAATATAGCTGCTGTGAGAGGTAAACAAAAAAGCAGGGAAAGAATGTGGCACAACCACTGTTTTCTCCTGAAAGGCATGTCAGGTCAAGACGCCTCTGCCCGGTGCAGGGCGCTGAGGACGGCCCGCCCGCCCGCGTATTCCCAGGGCCCTGGCAACTTGCCCCTGGCCACCCCTTTCCCTCCACTTCTGGTCACCACACAGCCCATCTCAGTCTCAAGATTTTTCACCGTTTTGTCAGTGCTTTTTACAGAAGAGTCACCTCAAGTTCTTCACGTAAGTAAATAAACGCATCCACAAGTACTTAAGGAAAAAAGGCTCTGGACCTGGTGAGCCACCTAGAACTCCAAAGCGGCTGCTCTTCTGGAAGCGGAGACGACATGAAGGCCCGTCTGCGCCCTCCAGGCGGCACCAGAGGGGGACAGGGACATGGAGGCCTCACGGTGTCCATTTTCCACTAAGCTGGCAGCCAGGAGTTATTTCAGATCCGCTGCAATCTGAAATTGGGGCTTTCCACGAACCTCCAGGCAGCCAGCAACACCATAATCTGTTTTAATTAAATAAATTGGAAAAACAAATCAGGCTGAAATGTTGAACCAAGGTGGCACGCACTGCATATTTATAGCCCCATTGGCAGAAGAGGACTTGGGACATATGTACCGACTTCTGCAGCCACTTTATTAAACGGAATAAATAAAACCCGTGCAAAATGGCACAGACTTCGCCAGACATGGGCCGCTGGGATTGTCCCGAGCTCAACACCTCCACTCCGTTTCACTGAAACGTTTTTGTGGGAATCAAAACACATTCCATATTAGAACTGAGTGATTCAGCTAAATGAGCGAGATGTACGGGCTCTGAAGAGCTGGATGTGATCTGCAACCCCTGGGGCCACACCCGCGCTTCCCGCTCCTGTCCCGTCAAGGGACAGGCCCCTGCAGCGGCTCTGGACCCTAAGAAGGGAGGGGCTGGGACAGGGTCTGGCGCCGGCAGCCTGCACCCAAATCCAGCCCCCGACCTGCTTTGTCCATCAAGTTTTATTGGCACCCAGCCACACCCACCATTTAGAGATGGCGCACGCCTGCTTTCCAGCTACAGCTGTGCAGCTGAGTGGAGGGGAGCGAGGCCATGGGGTTGCACAGCCCACAGCATTTACCATCTGGCCCTTTGCAGACGAGGCCTGATGACCCCCAAGTAAGAAGAAATAGGAGCTTGGGCACGAGGTATGGGTGGGACAGAGGCAAGGAGGCCGGGGCGCACAGAAGGTGAGAGCGGAGAGAGAATGAGGGAGGGAAAGGAAGAAGGCTAGAAACGAAGGGACAAGGAACCAGGTGGTGGCGGGGGCGGCAGGGCCTGTGCGCCCACCCCGCAGCTCCCGCATGGCCAGTGCGGTCCCCTCCCTCTGATGTCCCTGGCCCCTCTCCCAGGCCAGGACCACACGGGCGGGGGGAGGGCTGCCACCTGTTAATCCGAAACAAGGCAGGCGGACTGTGGGCGTGCCCCCTGCACACCCTCGCTCCTCGTCTCCTGTGGCTCTTCATGACGCTGAGCAAACGGCGCTCTGGCCACCAAGGAGCCAGTGCTGCTCCACTGCTGGCCCGGGGCCACGTGTGCCCCCCAAGGGGTGCTCGTGTTTCCGCATGAGTGACAGACGAGGTGTCTGGGAGGCGCCACAGAAAGCGTGGGCAGTTTTCAGAGTTTCTAAAACATGAACGTATGTTTAATGACACAGGAAGAGGAAAAGCCTGCAGGGCCCGGGGTCCAGCATGAGGCCGCCCTTCCTGGGGGTGCGGGCGGAGCCGGGGTGCCCCAGCCTGTGGCCTTCCTGGGCTACACGAGGCCCGCAGCGGCCCCAGCCCAGCTGGCCGGGCTCCCCTCGCCGACCTGCAGGCCCCTGCCAGGACTTTGCCCCGAGGTCCGGGCAGAGGGCCTCTCTGCCCACCGAGGGCCCCCCGGGACAGGAAGGCACAGCCGAGATGACAGCCCCTGGCCTGGTGAGTGGGGTCAGCGCCCAGGGCCTGGGCAGGAGGGCTTTGGGGCTGTCTCTGGGGTGCAGCTCTCCCAGCTGTGACAATCCACATTCTGGAGCGCGGCGGCGGGGAGAGGGCGTGAGCCGCAGGCTGTGTCGGGTCAGAAAGGCCAGTCTCCACTGCACCCTGCTCCGGGAAGGCGTTTCCTCAAACGCAGACGTGAGACACAGTCCCCGCACTGGAGCGGCTGGCTTGAAGACGAGGGGAGATGCGTGTTCCAACGCAGCCTCCTCCCGGCTGGGGCCCGGGGCTTTGGGCAGCCTTGGCGTGGAGGGCCGCAGGCACGAGCTGCAGGCTGGCCGAGTGGTGGCGGGCCAGAGAGAAGGGCTGGGCAGGAGCCTGGCCCTTGCCTTCCCGGGCTGCGCACTTTCCAAGATGCTTATGGAGCGTCCCCAGAGACCACATGAGGACAGCCGTGACGCTAAACATGGGGTACACCCAGGGAGCCGGTCCTGTGCTGCTGCCAGGCAGCGGGCTGATGCACAGGAACACGGCCAGCACTGCGTCCCCCTCGTCACGGCCACACCACACCTCCACTTACAGAGGCGCCACCCGCACACTGGAGGGCCCTGTGCTGGTGTGTCCCCGGCGCTCACTCCTGGGATGGCTTCACGTGTGGGGGAGAAACCCCCGCCAGTGATGGGGCTGCCACAGACCAGCCCCACCTGTCGCACCCATGACCAGACCGCATGTGAGAGCTGAGAGTGATCGACCTCCCCACGAAGATGACGGTGGTCACCGAAAGCCACACCCGTCCTCACCTACAGGCAGCAGCCCTCTGCCCCTTGTCGGGGAGCAAGGACACGGCACGGACGGGACAGAGGTCACCACCCAGCCTACCCAGGACGCCCATCCACACCCCATGTGGGCGCCCCGCCCCACATCGCCAGCTGGCTGCCCCTCGGCCTCCCACGCAGGCAGCTGCTCCGCAGCCAAGCCCGCCATGGAGCGGCCAGACCCCGCTGGACCCTCGTACGCAGGGTGGCGCCTGGCGCAGGTCAGGTCAGGGGGTGGGGGGGGGGGGGGGTGAGGGGGGGGAGAGTGTGCGGGGGCGGGGGGGACACCCTTCTCCCAGCTCCGTTCCAAGAGGGCGCTGGGAAGGAGACAGAAGGGGTCTTGCCACGAGCTGGAGGAAGAGCCAGGGAGGAGCCCCCGCGTCAGCTGGCCTGAGGACAGGACCCGCGGGCTTTGTCTGCTGCCACCTGGCGGACACCGGGAGGCATACAGCGCTCCACGGACTGGGCGGGGGTCCAGCGGGGACCCCTGGGCACAATAACGCCGGTCCCTACAGAGGGGGGGGGGGCTGCTGATTTCCAACACCTGCAGGCGCCCGGCCGCTCTTCACGGGCCTGCTGGTGTTCCGCACGGCCAGGAGGCAGGGACCGCCTGGCCTGGGAATGGCTGCTGCCACCTCCCTGTGCTTGGCCCCCCTTCCCAGGCAGCAGCTCGGGTCGGGGAGGGGCTCTTGTGGGAGTTGAGGGGCCTGTTGTGCAGAATGGGGTGCAGAGGCTGTGTGGGGATGAACCAGACACACAGGGCCCCATCCGCAGACCCCAAGAGCCATGACCCCTTGGTGTCCCCGCCCCCGGCCATGGGAAGGCTTTTCTGGGAGGGCGGGGGCTCCGCTACGGCAGCCGGGATGGTCAGCAGAGCTGGTGTCCACAGCACCGAGGCTGGGCTCCCTGGGCAGCCCAGGCCTCCAAGACGCAGGATTTCAGGAAGCAGGGGCCGTGCGGCCTGGGTGCAGGGAGGGGGCCGGGAAGGGCCGGCCTGCTGGACGGGCCCGTAAGCACCAGGGTCCGGGAGGCAAAGGGAGTGACGGGAGCCCAGTGTGGACGGCCCTGCGCGCCCGAGGCCATGACCACGACACGGGGAAGCCAGCCGTGGGGCATCGTCCACCTCCTGGAATTCTCCCATCACGCCACGAGGCGGATGGAAAGGCTAGGCGACCGCCCACTGGACTGCTGGCCATGAGGAGGAGACGTCGGGGGCCTTCTCCACTGACACTGGGGCAAGTGGCCCCCGTGTAGGCAGCAGGGCCGGGAAGGCGGAGGGGAGGCCAGGGCCCGCCCCCACACGCCGCTGCGCTGCGCTTCTGAGTGGCATCAGCAGGAGGGCTGTGGCCAGACGTGTGGGCCCAGCGAGGGAAGCTACGGGGACCACGCTGGGCAGTGAGCTCTCAGGACACTGATGGCCCCTCATCGCCGGCGTACAGACACCTGCACATATGGCCCGGGGGTGGGGGGCAGCAGCCACGTCAGGAGCAGATCAGAGTGCACACGCCGCAGACGGGAGAACTCGCTCACAGGCGGCACACCTCGCCTCCTCAGCGTCGCAGGGAGCACATGTGCCGCCACGCGGGGAGGACCGGCTCAGTGCGCCTGGGGTTGTGAGGGCTGCGCAGGCCGCCCCAGCAGGGCCCCGGGCCTCCGCCCCGCCCGCGCTCACCTCCATGTCCGAGCTGTGGGCGTGCACCTTCTGCACCATGTCCTCTGCCTCCCGCACGCGCCGGGTCAGCTGGGGCGAGTACTCGGCTGGCGTCAGCTCGCTGTCGTAGGACCCCAGGATGGCACGCATGCCGTCCCGCTCCTGTGGGCACAGAGGGCAGGGGGTCAGGCCCGGGATGGGCAGGGGGCGGCGTGACGCCGGAGGGACACGTGTGCCGGAGAGGGGGCAGAGTATGGGCTCGGAGTCCAGTGCAGGGGGCGGCCGTGGGGCTCGGGCAGTCCTCAGAGGTCAGGCTGGATACTTAGCAGCTCCGATTCACGACGGCCCCAGAGAGCCCGCCCAGGCCAACAGCAAGCACAGCCGAGCTGTGGTCTGGGCCCTCTCTCTGACCGCCTGGCCTTGAGCTGCAGTGGTCAGACGTCCCCTCGCCCTGGACCAGCGGTCAGTGTGCCCCAGCTGGGCAGAAGGTTTCCACTGGATTTCCGCCAGTGTCCTGGGTTAGTGTGACTTCCCGAGTCGCATCCACCAGGCCCAGGCTCGGAAGGGGTTTGAGTGCCCGGCCTCTCCTGACCCTGACCTTTGACCCAGCATACTCCGAGCTTGGTTCTGAGGAAGGAAAGGGCCACTTAAGCAGAGAGGCAGCAGGGGTCCCACTGGGACAGAGAAACCCGCCCTTCTTTCCCTCTGCTCAGAGCTGTCCTCCACGGAGCCCCCAGGGCGCCTGCAGGAGGGTCAGCGTGCCCCAGCGCCCAGCTGGGGCCAGCACAGCCCAGGAAGGAACGGCCGTGTCCAGGGGCCCGGCCGGGCCGGGGCTCGTCCAGAGCCGCGGCTTCCTGGCTAATGAGGTGGGAAACCAGCCCGTCTCACAGGGCAGCCCTGAGGAGAGCACCAGGGAGAGCGTCCAGCGCGGCTCTGCAGGTGAGGCCCGCACACGACGGCAGCGCAGTCTCACCAGCATGGGCAAACCGACGGGCACCGCCCGCCAGCAGACGCGCCCGGGGACAGCCGCCTGGGCAAGGCTGGCCCAGCCCCTCGCCGCCCGGCCGCCCCAACCCCGGCTCGGGCAGATTCAGGCCCGGAGCGCGAGCCCGGGCGCCGGCCCCTCGGCTTGCTGGTCTCTCGGCGGCTGGCACGGGCGGAGGCCTGACCGGCCCCTGCGACGAGCGAGCTCCGCGTTGACCCCACGGCCCCGCCAGGTAGGTCCCCCTGTGTCAGGTGAGCGCGGAGGAGGGTGCGGGGCCTGCAGGATCCCCGCGTGCCCCCCACCTCAGGGCCTGTTAGGCCCTTGCCGCTGAGCTCAACACGGACTTCAGAATTAGTTGATGACAAAAAATTCAATAAGTGAGAAATTAAAGTTACAAATCCAACTGGAACTGGTCACATATCTGTGGAAAATTTGTTTCCACAGGAAGGCTTATTGAGTGTCATAATTTTATTGAAATCCTCTATCTTCCCATTGACTTTTATGGTTTCGAGCTGGTTACCGAGTTCTCACTACCGGACAGTCGCCGAGCCAGGGAGGGGGCTCCTCTCATAAACAAGCCGCAGTCGCCTTCTTTATTGGACAATAAATCTTGGCGCTGCCTTGCACCAGCTTCTCCTCTTACATCCGCAGGCAGCAGTGGCAACAGAGAGGAAAATGTAAAATTGCAAGTTTGTTGTTTGTACCTTTTAGAGAAATTGTTTTGTCATTAGCAGTGAGAAAGCAGGAACTGTGCTGCTTTGATTAGATAACGGCTTTTTAATGACTGATTCCACTGGTGGAAAAGTTCACTTCGTTTCCACTTGAGCAAGTGCCGGCGACTATCGCTGAACACCAGACGCCGAGGCCGCCACGGAAGCCAGGGCGGCTCACCCGGAGAAGCACAGCACAGGCGGCGTTGTCCAGCGAGCGCCTGCCGCTCCCTGGCCGACTGTGAGCAGTCACACTGCTCGTCACGTAATGACGGCAACTCAGAGAGATGGGAAGGGCCCTGCATGAAGAAATGCGCCGAGGACCCGAGGCCCAGTGCGCCGGCTGCTCACCCGGGGGAGCCACAGTATGGACGCCGCAGCCGAGACCTTGCCCGGCCACGGGCTGCTTGCCCGGCTGGGCAGCAGAGGGCCCATCCACACCCTGGGGGCCAGCAGCCAGTGTGCCCATCGACCCGTCTCCCAGCGAACGCCTGGCTGGGGGACGAGGGTGGAACCACTCTCTGGAGTGGGCGGCCGGGAGCCCAGCCCGGCAACACCCCTGGGCTGCTGAGGACCGCTGCTCAATGCCCTGCCCGCCCGCCCTGTCCTCCTGCCCCATATGCTTGTCTGACGCTGAGCTCTGCAGGACTGGGAATCAGCCAAGTCACACGACCAAGGTCAGGGTCTTCAGGGATATGACCGGGACAAGCCCAGACTGGAGGACGGCAGAGGCACAGGGCTTCGGCCACAAATGCTCCTTCTATTCTTTTACAGAAATCAGGGAGTGACGTGCCTCAGTGGTGCTAAGAAAGACTGAGAAAGAGACAATCTCATAAAGGTGGGAAAGAGTTAAGATCAGGTCCAGGCCACAGTCTCCTGGGAGAGAAACTGAGGCACAGAGGTCACGGTCGCTTGTCGAAAGCCTCAGAGGAGGAAAGGCATGGCTGGCTAATGACCACAGCCTGCGAGTGGACTCAGTGGGCAGATGGATGACTGTCCCCAGACACACACGTTTCTAAGACCCTTGGCTAAACTCTGGTCGTTTATTTCCAGCCAATTTATTTCTGAGCTCTTTTGAGTTCAGTCAACAAGGTTGAGAGAGACAAGGCAGGATGGAAAGTTTAATAGGTTTCTACCAAAACTATGGAAAAAGAGTAAAAGGACAGTAAGGGGCAACAATCAAGGAAAAAAACGAATGAGAATTTTCAGAATTGATGAAAAATGCCAACCCTCTGATTCAGAAACCATCACACATGCCAAAGCATGTGTGTGTGTGTGTGTGTGTGTGTGTGTGTGTGTGTGTGTGCAGGGGGTCGGGGGTTGGGGGGGGCACACCCAGACACGTCCCAGAGAAACAGCAGGCTCATCGTAGGAAACCAAGGGACCAGAGCTGGCACGCTGACAAGCCCCAGTCTGGGGATGGGGGAGTGGAAGGCGCTCAGAGGAGATGAAGGTCAGGGCTCGCAGCACCGCGGGCTCCCTGGGGAGAAAGAAGGGTGCAGGGCGTATGACACGACCAAGGACAATGGCCATGGAGGGGAGGTGTGAGAAACAAGAACGGAAAATGAGTAAAGCAACAAGCTCGTGCTATCTAACCAGTGATGACTTTGTAAGGTCCCAACATGCCTCACTTCTCACGCTCTGAAAAGCAGTGGGCTGCGGCAACACTAGGGGAACCACGCAGTCCAGCTGTCCAAGGACCAGCTGTATTTAAAGACCGACAAGATACACAGATGGAAGTCTGACAATTAGGTTTGCGAACTCACCCTAGAAAAAGTGCTGCATACCTCTTTGCTGAATATCCCTACGGTCACCTTCCAAGTCCTCCCCTTGGGAAGCTAGGCACCGATGCCAGAGCCTAGTCCACCCTTCAACGCAATTTTGGAACTCTTTCTGGAATGGCCATCAGAGCTGTCGTTGTATCACCCTTGATGTCCTGAATGTCATCAAAATGTCTTCCTTTCACTATTTCCTTTATCTTTAGGTAAAGAAAGAAGTCATTGGGGGCCCGGCCGAGTGGTGCGGTGGTTAAGCGCTGGCTTGGGAAGCCAGCGGCCCCGGTTCGGATCCCACATATGAGGGCCAGTGACACTGCCCTCAAAATATAAAAAACAAAAAAAAACAAAAAAATAAGACGTCATTGGGAGCCAGATCAGGTGAGTCGGGAGGGTGTTCCGATACAGTTATTTGTTTATTGACTAAAACCTCCCTCACAGACAGTGCCGTGTGAGCTGGTGCACTGTCGTGATGCAAGAGACATGAATTATTGGTGAAAAGTTCAGGCCGTCTAACTTTTCCATGCAGCCTTTTCAGCACTTCCAAATAGTAAACTTGGTTCATTGTTTGTCCAGTTGGTACAAATTCATAATGAATAATTCCTCCGATATCAAAAAAGGTTAGCAACATTGTTTTGACTCTTGATTGGGCCTGACGGAACTTTTTGGTCCTGGAGAATTGTCTGACTTCCGTTGTGCACTTTGATGCTCTGTTTCAGGGTTGTATTGATACACCTAGGTTTCATCACCAGTGATAATACAGCCCAAAACATCGCCTTGCCTCTGCAAAAGGTCTTGGCAAACTTTGACTCTCTTTGCTTTTGTTCATCAGTGAGCTCCTTTCGGACCATTTTTGCACACACCTTTCTCATGCCGAGATTTTCAGTTCCGATTTTCCTCACTGTTTCTCTATCTATGTTTCCTTGGTCTGCAATTCTTCTCAGTCAGCTGACAATTTTGACACACATTTTGATGAATTTCTGCAATGTTTTCATCAGTCTGCTCATTACTGGCCGCCCTGACCTCTCTTCATCAGTGACGTGTTCTCTCCCCTTAGAAAAACGTTTAATCCATTTGTACACTGCCATTTTCTTCATGGCATTATCCCCATAAACTTGGACAAATGTGTCCCTGATTTCACTTCCACTCTTGCCAAGTTTAACAAGAAATTTAGTGCTTGTTTGTTGCTCTAATTCAAGCTCAGGCACTCTCGCAACAGCACACAAAAACTCACAATAATGAACACCACTCAGCAAGACACCGCCACACATCAACATGAGCACAGCTGTGAGGCACGGATTCACCGAGGCCATGGAACCTCACTGAGCTGTTTACACAGTGCTGCCGATGCAAGCGCACGGTGGTCAGTTCACGACCTTACTGATCAGCCCTCGTAGGGACACAAACGCGCGTGGTGTGCACGCATGGCCTCTGAAAGGACAGATGGGAAGTCCAGGTGCCTCCTGGCTCCCAGCAGTGACGGCAGCAGATGACTGGCAGACAAGGTAGGAAGACGTGTGCTTCTCACCGAATACTCTATAAGTTTTACATTTTCTAATATACATTATATCATCCATTGAATGCAGTATCTATTGGAAACACACAAATTAAAAATAGAAATTCAGGATAAAAGAACTAAAATGTAATAAAAACATTTAAGGGCGGTCTGGAGCATTATTGTTCCAGAGGGGGTTAAAGATATTGTTAGCTATCCACTACTTAAATGTACATGGGAACAACTAAAAGAAGGGAAAAAAAATAGAGAAAGAAATAAAAGAGAGATAAAAAGAAACAACATGGGAAAAACCTCCAATAAATTCCAAAGGAGACAAGAAGAGGAGAAAATAACAAAAAAATGAGACTTATAAAAAGTATTAAATAAGATGGAAGAAATTAAATGAAATGAATCAGAAGAATACGAAATACAAATAGACAAAACTTTCTAATAACAAGGATGATCACATCGTACAAAGAACAAGGACCAGCCCCAGACCAGTCTCAGGAAACACGACGATGGAGACTCAAAGTGAAAAACAAAGAAAAACATCAACAAAAGAAAGCCGCAGCTATCCCAGTATCTGACAAAATAAAGGCAAAAAGTTTCACCACAGGTAAAGCACTTACCATATGATGAGAAAACGTTCAATTAATTTATCAGGACTATATATGAGTTTTAAACTTATAAGAATATAAAATACATAAAGCAAACACTGATAAAATGGTGAAATTTTAATATATCTCTAATAGTAATTGGTAGATTGAGCAGATAAATATGAGTAAGTCATGAAAATTCTGATAGCATTGTTAAATATCTTTTTTATCTAAAAGGTATTTATAGAACACTGTCCCAGGCAACTTAGGGTAACATCTACTGTAATGCCAAAAGAAAGAGCTTAGAAGGAAACATAAATTTAGTGTTTATATTAGAAAACCTAAGAGGTGAACATTAATGAGCTAATTAACCAATTTAAAAATAATAAGAACAAAACAACACATGCAAACAGCCTAAGAATGAAAATAATAAAGCCAGGAGCATAAATGAATAAACGAGAAAAGACATAAAGATATATCGACAGAAACTTCCGAAACTGAAATGTGAACAGAAAAAGGAAAAAAACAAAAAAACAACAGAAGATCTAAGACCAGTGGGACAACCCCAAGGGGCAAGTTACGTGTAATACGGACATCGAAAGGAAAAGAAAGTGAGGATGGGGCAGAGGAAATATTTGAAGGAATAATGGCTGAGATTTTTAAAACTAATGACAGTCACCAAGCCACAGATGCAGGAAGCTCAGAGAATATCAGGGAAGATAAATACCAAAACCGCTCCCTGGGCGTATCATACTCGCCCTTCAGAAAATCAAAGACACGGAAGCTCCAGAAGACGCCCAAGCGGGGGAAACACCTTAAATCAGTTATAATTCACGAGAGAGATTAAATGAAATTATATAAAATGCTCAATTAAAACCAAATAAGCAAACAAAGAGGAAAAAAAACAAACAAACAAGGAATAAGTGCCCAAACAGAAAAGGATAACTAACATCAGATACTAAAACGATATCAATAATCGTTTTAAATGTGAATAATCTAAAAGTGCCTATTAAAAAAGACTGTCAAAGTGGATTTTAAAAAAAAGATCCAATTATATGTTGTCTATAAGTAACTGTTTTAAATATAAAACCAGCCTTAAAGCTTAAGGAATAGAGAAAGCTATGCCGTGCTAACGACAATCAAAAGAAAGCTGGGGTAGCTTCACTAAGCTCAGGCAAAGCACACTTCAGGACAAGACGGGTAGCAGGGAGAGAGGGACATTATTACATAATGATAAGGGTGGATAATCCCAAGAAGATATAACGGGCCTTAACCACACGTATGCACCTAACAGCAGACAGTCAAAATACATGAGGCAAAGCTGGCAGAACGGCGAGGAGATGTAGGAGGACCCCCAGTGTGGCTGGAGGCCCCCACCCACCTCTATCAGCAACTGACAGGTCCAACAGGCAGTCAGTCAAGACACAGCTGAACCAAAGAGTGCCATCAATCAATGGATCTAATTGACACTGATCAAACACTTCAACAGCAGTGGCAGGCTACACATTCTTTCAAGCTCCCATGGAACATTCACTAAGACAGACCACATTTGGGGCCACAAAACACACCTGAACATACTTAAAACAGCAATGATTCAAAGTAAGTGCTCAGAGCAAGTTGGAATTAAACTGGAAATCAGTAAAATTAAGTCAACTGGAAAATCCAAACTATTTGGAGATTAAACGACACTTCCAAATAACACATGGATCACAAAAGAAATCTTAAGAGAAACTTAGTATTTTTAATGAAGTGAAAATGAGAAATAAAACTTATCAAAATGTGTGGGATGTAGCAAAAGCAGGGCTTAGAGGGAAATTCATAGCATTGAATTCATATTTTAGGAAAGGAGAGATCTAAAATCAGTCCTCTAAGCTTCCATCTTAGAGAACTAGAGAAAGGAGAGCAGTGTGGCCTAAAGGAGCCAAAAAGAAAGATACCTTGTAACAATTACAGCAGAAATCAATGAAACTGAGAATGAGAAAATCAATAAAACTAAAAACTGATAAGGGCCGGCTGAGTGGCGTGGTGGTTAAGCGCTGGCCTGGGAAGCCAGCGGCCCCGGTTCGGGTCCCACATTTGAGGGCCAGTGACACTGCCCTCAAAAAAAAACCAAAAACTAAAAACTGATAAATCTCTAGCAGGCTGAGAGAGAGAGTGAGAGAGAGAGAGGGAGAGAGAGGGAGGGAGGGAGAGAGAGAGAAAACACAAAGTACTAATATCAGAAGTGAGAGAGGAGTCGTCATCACTAAACCATGGATGTAATATCTTTGTAGGCCTACGTCTATTGAAGAAATTAATAATTAATGACTTTCTTTTCTTTTATTTTAATTAGCTTCAGGTGTACAACACAGTGCAATAGTTATACTTTTTACGCCCCAAACTGACAACCCCCCTCCCCCAATTCTCCCCCAATTAATGACTTTCTTAAAAAGAAAGTATGAGACTCAGGTGGTTTCACTGGTGAATTCTACCAAATTACAGCCATTCTCTAAAATCCCTTCCAGAAAATGGAAGGAGTCACACATACATGTTGTGTAAGACGCTGAAATGGCTGAGGCATACGTAGCATTATGTATTTGTCAAAACCCACTGTACAGGAGCAAACCGTAATTTTAAAACTCAGACCTTAGTTAATAATAACATATCAATATTGGTTCATTAAGTGCAACAAACGTACCACACTAACGCGGGATGTTACTATTAGGCCAAGCTACGGGGTGGGGACAACAGTACAGGAGCTTTAGACCATCTTCTCAATTTTCCTGTAAACTGAAACCATTCCAAAATCAAAGCTTATTACTAAAAAAATAATTTTAGATATAAAGGGATGTTTATATAACCCTCTTCAGAAGCCCCCACAAAACCAACAAGAACTACTGGGGGGCGGGGGAATGGGCAGACGAAGACGATGGGACGGAGCTGACAGCTCATTTTTGTCCAGAAACAACGCAAGTCAGAAGAAAGCGGAAGGATGACTTTAGAGGGTCTGAACAGGCAGCTGCCAACCTAGGATTTTATGCCCAGCAAAAGAATTCTTCAAAATTAAAATTTTAATACATTTCACACCAAGAAAAACTAAAATAATTCCTCAGCATGAGATCCACAGTAAAGGAAATACTAAAAGGTATTCTGCAGGCAGAAGAAAAATGACCCCAGGTGGACATTGAGCGATACCGGTGGCAACGAAGAGCAATAAAAAAGGGCAATAAATATGTATCACTATAAATGAACATAGCAAAACAACAGTAACAAAAATATCTTCAAATCTGAGAGGGTGCGTATGCATGTGTGCGTGTGTGTCATGCCTGTTGGTGTGTGTGACAGCCTATACATGGAGCAAAGGGGAAATGAATGCACGGGGTTTAAGGCCCTTGAATCATCTGCAAGAGAGAGAAGCATTAATTTTTATTAGACTTTGATTAAAGAGGCTGCGTTACAATCACCAAAATAACTTAAGAAAAAAGTCATATAAAAGTGTATATAAAACTACAAAAGAATGGGATGGGAATGGTTTGTTCTACAACAAAGTATAAAGAGAGAAAAAAAAGAAGGCAGGCAGAAGGCAAACAGTAAGATGGTTTATTTAAATGCAAATCTGTCATTGCATTAAAGGCAATTAAATTAGATATTTCAACTAAAGAAACAAAGATTTTCAGATTGAATAAAAATACAAGATCTATCTCTAACCGGCATATGAAACACATCTATAATTAAAAAAAATGAAAGTTTTAAAATGAAAAAAAGTAAAAGGTATTAAAAGCTAAGAAAGGAAAGATAATGTATCTACATTAATATCACACAAAGGAGATTTAAAGATCGAAAGAATTCACAGAGGTAAAAAATACTGCATAATAATAAGAGACTAAATTGACCAGAAAGACAATTTTCAATGTATATAGGCCTAATAAGATAGCATACAAAGATATACTGCAATAATTGACAAAATTAAAAGGAGAAACAGACAAACGCACAGCCAAACTGGGAAATGTCAATAGCTCTCAGGATCTGAGAGAAAAAGCGATCAGCGTCCCCAGCGACACAGGAAATGTGAACAGTGAGACTAACAGATGTTTACACAACACCACGCCCACCGACTGCAGGACACACACGATTTCAAGTGTGTGCGGGCCACACGCCCACCGACTGCAGGACACACAATTTCAAGTGTGCACGGGCCACCTGCAAAACTGACTTTCTTCAGAGTCACAAAGCAAGTCTCAGAGAATTTCAAAGGGCTGACATCATTCAGACAATAGTCTCTGAACATAATGAAATTAAGCCATAAATCAAAAATTAGATAGAAAAACACAAAAAGTTTGAAAATTAAGACATTTATTTGAGCCAGATGCCTCTAAGTTCTGAAAAGATGGTGAAGGTCTCAGAGCTTTATGATGTCACTTGGGAAGAAATGCAAGATAAAATGAGAAAATGGAGTGAAAAAAATCTCACGAAACAGCAAACTGTGGAAACTGGAGAGGAATTAATGAATGAATATGCTTCTAGGCTTGGAGGTGATATTTGGATCCTACACGAACGGGTGACGATGGTCGGGATGAGTTGGCCTTGCCCTGTCTTCAGGAGTTGGGGAGAGAGGCCCCGGGTAGCCACAAAGTCAAGTGACTACCTGGCATGAGTTTGAAAGCCACGGAAAGATACGATGATGCTGTACAGATATATGATGGCATCTTACATCAAGACCCAACTAAGATGCTGCTGCAAGAACGCGTCAGCCTGCCACTCGAAAAGCCCAGAGAAAACGTGCGGGCTGAGTGGCTATCTGGGACAGCGTGCAGCGACCAAGATGCGTGGCACGGGCCCGCGGAGCTGTGGCGCTGAGCAGCCTTTGGTTCGGAGGAGCCCCGATGACGGAGCCACCACCACTCACACTGTCAGCCTGGAAGAGCCCCGATGACGGAGCCGCCACCACTCACACTGTCAGCAGGGTGCTGAAGCTCAATATACCAAGGTGCACGCGGGGCCTTCAACCTTCCAGAAAGCGTTTTGCACAGGCTTTGAAACCAAGCAGCAGAAATAGGAGAGCTTTGTTTGAACTGTACATGTCCGCAAGTCATACTGCTTTTAATCCAAACCCAAGTGCAAAAACAAAAGAGGATAACACGAAATATGCTAGTTGAGCAGCTAGTCAAATAAACAGAGCGTATCAGTTTGCAGGTTGAAGTAAGAAGGAAACCAAACACTCTCTTAGGGCAGCTGAAGGCTGTTGGAAACACTGCAGATTACCCAGCCTTAAGGTTTCGGAAACTCCTTCACATGACATTTCACAACTGCACAACTGAACTTATTAGCCTGTGACATATTTACTAAATGCTCAGTGCTATTGATAGAGTAATTTTCTATTAAGGCACTTGTAAAGAATGTGTTTATATCAACCTGAAAATACTTTTTACTGCTAAGCAGGAAGATGGAGAGAGTCGATGGGAGAAAGATTTAAGAGTTTTCTTAATTGTACATCTTTCTCTTCATATCACACATATCTAACTGCTTTTAAACCATAATCTGATGTAGAAATAACCTCGTTAAATAAGCCATGATGGTTTATTAAACTTGCAAAAAAAACAAAAAGAAGAAATTTGAGAATAATCTATGGGTCAAAATAAAAATCACAACTGAAATTGATAAATATTTTGAACTGAATGATAAGAAAAATACAATGTTTCAAAACGAAAGTACGCATCTAAATTTACAACCTTAAATGTATACATTAATAAGAAAACCAGGATAAAAACCAAACATCTACATATACAACTCAAAAAATTAGAACAACCCAAGTCAAAGAAGGAAATAGAAAAATAGAAATTAATGAAACAATACATACAATACAGAATCAATCATGCCAAAAGTTGGTTCTTTCAAATGACTAATAAAACTGATAAGCTATTGATGAGACAAATCAAGGAATGGAATAAATAAAAAGACTGAAAAAGAAGACATAACTACAGACCATAAAAATATTGAAAAATATGAGAGAATAAACTGAACAACTTGACACAAATTTAAAAGCTTAGATAAAATGGACAATCTTTAAACAACAAAGCTCGTCGGGTTTATGGGCGGACATGGGCAGGCTGAGCTCTAAACGCGGCTGAAAGCGAGAAGGCTGACGAGCAGCCCCGGGGCCTGCGAGCAGACGGGAGACGGGCCCTCTGCCACGCACAGGGCTCACGAAGTCTCAGTGATCAAGGCAGTGGGCTTGGCAAAAAGAGGAACGGGCTGATGAAACAACATGAGTCCAGAAACAGGCCAACACCTCCAGGGACACTTGGGTCTACGCTGTCAGCTGCCCTGAGGAGCAGCGGGAAGGACAATCTTTCCAATAAATGGCTTCGCACGAACTGGACACCCAAACGGGGACATGGAGCTTGCCGCCGCACAACAGTGCTCGGCGCTGTGAGGGTGTCAGAAAGCGGAACAATGAAGGAGACGATACTGAAACACATCAGTGGCTTTGGGGCAGGCGAAGGTTTCCTAAACAGGACACAAAGAATAATAACCACAGGGCCGGCCGAGTGGCCTGGTGGTTAAGCGCTGGCTTGGGAGGCCAGCGGCCCCGGATCGGGTCCCACATATGAGGGCCAGTGACACTGCCCTCAAACAAACAAACAAACAAACAAACAAACAAACAAACAAAAGAATAATAACCATAAAGGAATTTTAAAATGGATAAATTAGATCTCATTAAAATTAAGCACTTCTGTCAAAGACAGTGAAAAACTGCTCAAGGCTGAGAGGATATCTGCAATACAAATACCTTACAAAAAGCTAGCATCCAGAACATACTGGGGGTGCCAAAAAATGTACACAAGGGGGCACTTTGGTCAGCGTTGCTCAAGTAGCAGCTCGCCGTCATCAGAAGGGTCTGGACACTGATGGGAACCACTTTGAGCACCTCCTGTGATTGCAGAAGTCAAACTGGACTTGTATTCATCTTTTGTTACCAGTATATATTGAGTAGTATTACAACTGTAATACAGTTTTCCTTTCTTAAAATATGTGTACATTTTTTTGGCACCCTCTGTATAAAGAATTGTTACAAATCACGAAGAAAAAGGCAGAAGAAGAAAAATGGGGCAGTGGGTCTGACAGGACTTCACCAAGGTCTACCTCCGAAAGGCCAAGAAACCCATGAAGAGGGTTTGGCCTCGTTACCGCTCCGGGCACTCCAACAGCACGCACTTCGTAAATGACAGTGCCAGGGAGAGCAAGGCTTGGAAGCGGCAGGAATGCTGGGTCACCGCCAGCAGATGTGCAAACTGTCGCCACCACCTTGGCAAACTGATTGACACCAACTGTGAAAGCGAACACATGACACGCCCGCGGCCGAGCACTGATGCACCACGTGTGCCCCTGGGGCAAGTGTGTCGTTCACAGCGGTGTTATTCAGTCACCAAGCAACGAAGAAACTTGAGGGCCCATCATCAGAAGAAATGAAAACCTGTAACGCAGCAAAAACTCACAAAATAGAAGTGGGCGCAGCAACAGGACCCTGAGCAAAAGAAACCAGATACAAAAGGTTCTACACTGGACGATGCCTTTGTGTGGAGTTCAGAAACAGGCGAGACCACCACGTGGCGTGGGCACCAGCGGGGCAGTCACCGTGGGGCGAGCGGGGCCGCGGGGCTGGTGTGCTCCAGCCCTGCCCTGGGGGTGACACCAAAAGGCTGGCTTTATTATAACTCAAAGCGGTTCTCTGAAATGGGAGCACTTTTCGGATGGATGTTATACTCCAATAAAAAGTGGGGAAAATATTTTTTAAGAAAGGTATTGTGCAGTTTCAGAAGCAGAGCTACGCTGGTCAGTCACACTTACAAACAGCTTATGGAACAAACATGCAGACCACGTGGCACTGACCCTGGCCACAGGCCGCCCGGACACACACGCAGAGGGGCGGGAGGCGGCCGAGAGTGGGGGGCCGGTCCCGCGGGCGCTAAATGACGCAGCATGTGGTCTGGAAAATGGGGGCCCTGGGTTTCTGGGCTTGGCGAGCTGAGATGAGCCTGGGAGCTTGGTCACAGTGAGATGAGAGCAGCAACAGGGAGGGCAGCACAGGAGAGAATGAACACATGGCCACCGGCCGCGGCAGCAGGCAAAGGCCGCCCCGCACTGCCCAGGCCCCCGGGCCTTCCTCCCGAGAAGCTTCTCTTCCCAGGCCTGTCCGCCCAGGGGCGCTCCTGGGGGCACACCACGCACTGGCACTGCCGGCTCCGCGGAGGCGACAGCCAGGACCCCCACAGCGACAGCAGCAGAGAGAAGGCGGCTCACAGCACGCCCCTCCTTCCGCCACATCCAAACATGCAGAAGAGGCCCCAACAACGCAGTCCAAAGCCGGGTTTCAGGGGAAAGGCTCTTGTGACAAAAGTTCTCCGAGTCAGAACTCCAGGTAATTGGGTAAAAGGCCGGCGCATCAGCTAGTGATGAGTGACTGGGAGGTAATCTTAACAGAATGCAATTCTATTAGCTTCCATAGTGTCACCTGAATCAAGTGTCACGGAATGCCTTTCCTGCCTGGCTTCCCGGTAAGGAGACTCACGCCAGCTGTCCCCAAGGTCCCTGCAGCTGGAGGAGGAGGAGGAATGGCGCGTCCACGGGGGCAGCCTCGGCCCTCCAAAAGCGGCCTCAGGAACTACAGCCTGTGCGTGATGAAAACGCTTCCAAAACAAACCAGACATGGCCCTGCTCAGAGCAAATTGAGGACAATGACAGATGTTAACCTTTCCTAATGAGCTGGTTCGTTGTAATAAACGCCAATTACACGCTCTGAACACGGCTATCCGCACAGGCGAGTGATGAAGGGCCCTGTACACGCCGGCCCCGGAGGGCGCGCGCTTCGCAGCCTTCTCCGGACCTCCGGCCTCTGCTGCCGTGCTGACGCCAGTGGCCGCGCTGTCTGGTCACCCGGCTCACCCGCCCCACACCTGACACCACCCTTCCTTCCTCCGTTTCCCGCGCCGCCCTCTCGGCTGTTCTGTATTCTCCATTCCCTCCACTGGCCTCATTACAGGTAATCTTGTGAGCGCCCACTGTGTCCCGAGCTCATTTCGGAGATCGCCAGGCTCAGTGCAGCCCCGCAGGGACACAGGGCCGCCTGACCCGAAGGCACCTGGTGTAGGTGTCCCGGGGCCTTGCAGGCAGCGGGGAAGTGCCGTCGGTTTCACTCACCTGTTCTGGACCCACACCAGGCGCCAGGTGCAAAGAACAGGCCTGTCCGCCACAGGCACAGCTGCGCGTCACCGCAGGCCCGGCTGCCTGATGTCCTGTGTCACCTCCCCGCCTGCCCGGCTTCCACCCGCCCTTCACTGGAGGTGGTGGGGATGCCGCTCTGTGCTTCTCACCAGCAAGCCGTGTTCTCGCAATTCCCACCTCCTGATAAAAAGCTCCACAACACCTATTGTGGGAGGAGTGCGAATCAACTGAGATTTCCGGTAGCAATTTTACTTAGCGTTCACACGCTCTCTTACAAATTCCATTTCATTGGCGTTGGTTGTGGAATGCAGTCCTCAGCATTAAGCTCCCTACCAGCAGGTCCTCGCGCCCCAGCACCCCGGCAAGGAGGAGGCAGGGCTGCCGGCACCAGGGACCGGGACGCGACTCCCCGCGCCGCCCGCCGCCACGCAGTGTGTGTCCACACCGCACAATGTGGAGGACCGCGGCAGGCCACCAGTGACCACTGCCGTGGCCTGGCTCTGTGTTAAGTGCGACTTATCGGGGAGACACAGAGAAAGAAGAGATGGGAGAAGCCAGCTCCACCAGCCAGAGACCCCTTCCCTCTCTAGCCTCAGTTTCCCGCCCCGTAAACCAGGGGTTGAAGTAGATGGCCTTGGTGGACCACAGTTCAAGAACCACGACACCACGAAGTCTCAGTGGCTTTGTCACTGAAGTGATGACACGGCAGCAGACACCCCCTGCCCTCACCGTGGGGGAGGCTCTGTAGGTGGCACTCGTGGCACTTCGGCTCACCTGGCGTGTCCTCCACTCAAACGGCCAAGCCCCACGACCAACTGGGCAGCGTCTTCAAAGAGGCCCAAGGAAAGCCTTGTGCTGCTTCCTGTCCCAGACTGAGTCCTGTGCATCACTGTCAGTTCACGTCCAGTGTCATGGGCACCTGGCCAGGGAGAGGCTAGTTCTGGTCCAAGTGTCAGGGGCAGCGACTGCCCTGCTCTCCAAGAACTCGGCCTGGGAGGAGTTAGGTGTGAACATCAGAGAGAGAAGAGAGGATGCAGACGAGGACACGGGGATGAGGCGTGGGCACGGCCAGCGGGTGTCCAAGCCGACCTCAGCCCCGGGTGTGTCCAGGCCTCTCGGGAAGGCCCTGCAAGGGGCCGCGCCTCCCAGGACTTTCTGAGCCCCGCTTTCTACCTTGCCATGTCACCGCTGTGCACGTGGGCTCCCAAGGGCAACTGTACCGCGAGTCTACGGCCAAGGGATCTCACACGTCATGGGCTCGGTACGCCCTGCTGATGCCACAAGACAAAGGACACCCAACAGCTCATCCCAAACTCAACCAATGTCATCCATGCAACAAATGTCCTCAGCTCCCCATCCTGTGCCGGGGAGAGGCGACGGACCACCCACAAGCCAACTCTGCACACGTGTCACGTCAGACCACCGAGGTCCCAGCCCGGGCACAGTCAGGGCGTGAGCCAGCCGACCCTCCGACAGTGCGGGGGGTAGGGGCACCGACCCTGAGCGGTCCAAAATTCACGTAGAGCTTTCGGTTCCCCAAGTTTAACTACTAACAGCCTATGCTGACTGAAGCTTTACCGGTAACGAATAGTTGACTCACACCTATTTTGTGTTGTATTATATACTGTCTTCTCACAATAAAGCAAGCTAGAGAAAAGGACATGCTATTGAGAAAACCACAAGGAAGAGAAGCCAGTTTCAGCACTCGGCTGTATTTATCCATGCGGGAACTTCGCGTCGTCTGTTTCCAAGATGAGTCGTCTGTCAGCTCCTACATCTGCCTTGTTGTACGTGACACAAAACACTGGATGTGACAGGTATCGCTAACACATCCAAAAGGAGGGGATCCTGCTTACTCGCACGCACGGCGACTCGCGCTGAGCGCAAGGGCACAGCCACGGGGTCACCTCACGGCAGCCCAGCGTCACCACTGCTGAGAGAGGCCTCAGCTTCTCAGTACATTTATGTGTAAGCGACGTGCGCAGCCGAGCCCGTGCCACTCAGGGTCAGCTGCCAGTGACCAGCCTCTCTCAGCCTCCGCTTTCTCAGCCAGTAAAGGGAATAGATCTCACATCCCAGCGTCACTTTCAGGACCCAATCAGGGCGTCTTTGTAGACCTGTAATGTCTCCTTTCCATTTCAGCTGTTGTTGGTTATTATGACTCGTCCCACCCTCTCGGCATGGCCTCCCACTTATTAAAAGAACAAAACAAACACCTGGTTATTGCAACTTAACCTCCCACGGCAGGTGAAAGATGCCTTTCCCAAGCTGCTGGCTGGACAGGACCCCCACGGGGGTGCGGGGGGGGGGGTCCCTGCTCTGCAGGGCGCCCCAACACACTCTGCTCCCCTCTCCGGCCATACCTACTCCCCAAGCAGAAGGCCAGCTCCTGCAGCCCAGGTGAGACAGCCTTGCTCTTTTATGGCTCTATTCTCCATGCCCAGGAGAGCACCTGGCTGGGAAAAGATGCTCAAACAGTGTTTGCTAAATGCCTCGCAGCCCTCGGAGGAAGGACTCTGTGCCTCACCCCCCAGCCAGGGCTCTCGGGCCAAGAGGCCACAGGACGGCTTCTCAGGCGAGGGCCAGCCCGCTAGCAGCCCGGGAGGCCCTGGGCAGCCATTCCCACTGCCCAGCCTCCAAAGGGGAAGAGGGCAGGAGGGGGTCAGCCGGCTCAGGCTCCTGCAGCTGCAGGCTCTGGGGCAGGCCCTCCAGGGCTGGCCTCTGCCACCACTCAGGGCGGGGACGCGCCCACGCCACAGGAGCTCCCGCCCTCCGACTTTACACATCGCACCTGGGTGATGACAGGGGCCGCCTCCACACTCAGTACCCACTATTCGCAGTGCCCCGGGGTCTGCACACCTCATCAGCCAGCAGCAGGACGAGGAGCCTGGCGCTTCCAGGAGGAGGACAGGCTCAGACGCCTGCCGCCCACTCCCAGCACCGCGCTCTCCAGACCTGGGACCCACAGCCACTGCCATCCACACTTGTCACAGAAGCAGCTCTCGTTCCAAGGTGATCGCTTGGGCTGAGACCGCCCGCGGAGCCGGGCGGCCGGGGACCCCGGTGCCACCTCGTGCCCGCCAGGCCACAGTCCCGAGTGGGGCAGCAGGGCCAGAGGGCTCAGGAACAAAGCTGTTCTAACCCCAATTCACTGAGACTCGACTCGAAGAACAAATGTATCACAGGACAGAGGTACCCGAGGAGAAAGAAACCCGCCTTGTGCTTCCCTAACGGGAGCGAAGGCTCACTGCTGCTGGGCTTGGGGAGAGCAGCGGGAAGGCTGCTGCTCAGACGGTCCGTTTCCTGGGGCCCCGGCCAAGGGGAGCGGCGTCTCACCGCCATGCTGCACGCGCAGTGCTCTTGCTGAGGACAGGCGGCAGGACAGGTGTGGGCGGCCTCCTAACCTCCTGCAGGCAGGCTGGCAGTCACAGAGGCCCTCCCGGGCCAGGCCCTCCCGGGGAGGACTAACCGCTCCTAATGGGCACAGGGCCCCCGGCAGGCACCAGGCCACGCAGCGGCGCACCAGCCAGAGTGCCCGCCATCCCGAAGCGGCACGCGCACGACTCGGCTCTGCTGTTCCAAGGGCCGGCAACCTGCTCATAAGGGAAGGACAGACTGCTGGTGTGACTGCTGCCACTGACGTGCTTGCCCTGGGGGGACGCCGTGCTCCCTGCTTTACACCCCCTCCTTCTGCACAGGACTTGGGGCCACTTCCCGGCAGGGCTTCCTCGGGCAAGTCACTGCGTCCTGGGAAGCCGCACTCCTCGTCCGTGAACACGGGGGTGAGTGGAGAGTCGGGTCTCTGGCATGGACCGAAAGCGTGCCGTGTGACGGCTGCAGCTGCCGTATGAGGCACGGGGACTCCCCCCCGACCCCCCAGGAAGCACTCCCCTGGACACTGACTGGCACTGAGTCACTGTGGACAGAACCCTGCTGGCCACACCACAGGCCAGAGGACAATGAGAGCTGGCCACGGCACAAGAGAGGTGCCCTGGCCCCAAGCAGGGCCGTCCTGGGTCAGTGGGAGGGCAGAGGGCATGGCAGGAACGGGCGGCCCCCACGCGCAGAAAGCTCCCGTCTCCCCACACCTGCTACCGGAAGGGGTGCACTCAAAGGGGAAGGGCTCGCAAAAGGCAGCACCCCTAGGAGGTAAGGGCTATGTGGGGAGCCCTCCGTGACAGCGCGCCGAGCGCTTGGACACCTCAGGGCCACCCAGGGGTAGGTGCTGTACCAGGAAGACAAGGAGGTCGGAGGGTGAAGCCACCACCCAAGGGCGAGACCCAAGGAGCAGGACCCAGGCCCAGCCTTGCCGCCCGCCCACTTCACCAGGTGATCTCAGGGCCAAGAACGGCTGCTGGCCGAAAGCAGGGGAGCGGCAACGAAGGGGAAGGCCTGCACGCGGTGCGACATCAAACATCTCTGCACCTCCAAACATCATCATCAAACAGAAGGAAAAAGACAAATTGGGGAAAACACCACAAACACATAAAACCGTTTACAAGTCAATAAGAAAATCACTAACACCCTAATAGAAAGCTGGGCAGAAAGGGCAGACAATCCACAGAGAAATATAACTGACAATAAACACAGGGAAAAATTCAGTAAGATCCATCTCTCACCCAGACTGGCAAGAAACAAACGCTGACACTCAGTGCAAGAGGGGCTGGCAAGGATGCACACCAGCTGGGGGGCGGCCGCCGGGGGGTGGCCCTGAGCCAATGTCCGTGGAGCGTCCCCCCCTTTAACAAGCACCCAAAGAAATGAACGGGGGATACGGCTACAGAGCCACATCCAAGGTCGCTGGTCACATTAGCAAACACAATGAAAAATTACAATCTAAATTTCCAATGAAAAGAAGAGTTCAATTTTGGTACACCTGTACAAAGGAACATTATACAGCTACTGACAGCTTTATTTTCAAAGACTGTTTAAATACACAAGCATTTGTCACAATAAAATGTTAAGTGATAAACACAGGACACAAACAGGTCTTGCCTGTCCCAGTCATGTCTGTTCTCTTAATACTTGGGGCAGCTATGGGGACATGGTTGATCCCCCAGAACCTGGCACATGAGGCTGTCGGCCAGGGTTACTGGGTGGATGGGTGTGTGGATGGATGGATGGATGGATGGATGGCTGGGTGGGTGGATGGAGGATGGATGGATGGATGGATGGATGGAGGATGGATGGATGGATGGATGGATGGAAGGATGGATGGATAGATGGATGGATGGAGGATGGTGGGTGGATGGAGGATGGATGGATGGCTGGGTGGGTGGATGGATGGATGGATGGATGGATGGATGGATGGATGGATGGATGGAAGGATGGATGGATGGATGGATGGATGGATGGATGGATGGATGGATGGAGGATGGATGGATGGATGGATGGAGGATGGATGGATGATGGGTGGGTGGATGGATGGATGATGGGTGGGTGGATGGATGGGTGGCTGGGTGGATGGATGGATGGATGGATGGATGGATGGATGGATGGGTGGGTGGGTGGATGGGTGGGTGGATGGAAGGATGGATGGATGGATGGAGGATGGTGAGTGGATGGATGGAGGGTGGGTGGATAGGTGGGTGGTTGTAGGCAGAAGGAAGAGGGAAGGAGGCAGAAGTGAAGGAAATACACAAACATGATTTTACTGCTATCTCTGGGAGAAGGGATCAAGATCTTTTAAATGTCTTTTTTATATTTTCAGCAGTTCCCAAGCGCTCCACAATGCACAGTATTATATCAAGTAAAGAAAGGCGCCGTATGGTTCAAGTGAGTCAGGGATTACAAGGCACCTCAGGACACATCAGTCACCCCTCCCCGCTGCTCTGCAGACGCCAGACCTGAGGCGCAGCGAGGAAGCGGGCAGGCCTGACTCACCCAGCGCTGCGGCTGCTCAGGAGCAGACAGAAGTCCTGCGGTTGTGCCAACAACCCACGCGGTCACCCCAAGGGTGGAAACGCCCAGGGAGAGCGTGGAGGAGCTGCGGGGAGGAGCCAACGCCGGCGCAGTGGCCGCACCAGTGTCCAACTGCCCACCACTAGAGGACATGGACTGCTCCTGTCTTAGCTGTTACACAGGAAGCTGCTAGAACAATCTTGTACAGATCTGTGTGTGCACATAAGTTTAATTACTTTGAGGTCAACACCCAACATGCAGCTTCTGGGCCACTGGCTCACCTTCTCTGCGTCCACGACAGCACTGGGTGCTGTCACTATGTCACAGCTTAACCGTCCTGCAAGGTGTGTGGTGACCCCTCTGGGTGGTTTCCACTGCACCTCCCCACTGGCTAATGACACTCATGTCTCTTCACGCGCTGACCCCCACATATCACGTGCTCTCCGAATGTATCTTTTTGCCCGTTTCCTAATTAGATTTTCATTTTTTTACTATTGTTAAGAGTTCTTTATATATTCCAGATAAGTCTTTTGTCAGATATGTGGTTTACAGACTCTTTCTCAGTCTGTACCTTGTCTTTTTAGCTCTTACAGGATCTTTCACAGAGCAAAGGTTTTTCGTTTTTATAAAGTCCAATTTATCAAGTTTTCGTTTTATAGATCATACCTTTGGGATCGCGTCTAAGAACCTCTCTGCCTTAGATCTTGAAGATTTTCTTTTATTTTTGAGAAAGTGTTTTATAACCTTACGTTCTACATTTAAGTTTGTAAATAATTTTGAGTTAATTTTCATACAAAGTGAGGTTTAGATCGAGGTTCACTTTTTTGCCTCAGGATGGCCACGTGCTCCAGCACCGTTTCCTGAAAAGATGACCTTTCCTCCATTGAATTGCTTTTGCATCTTTCTCAAGAATCAGTTGACCCACGGCAAGCAGGAAGGAAAGAATACAGGCTAGACATAAATAAACAGAAAGCGCAAAGCAACAGAGAAAATCAACTGAGCAGAAGTTGGTTCTTTGAAAAGATCAACAAGACTGATAAACCATTAGCTAGACGGACCCAGAAAAAAATGAGAAAAAGTTTCAGATTAATAGAGTGAGAAATCAAAAAGTCAGTATCATCGACATTATCGAAATGAAAGAGTTGGAAAGGCATGCTATCAATAATCGTAGGCCATGGCCGGCCAAGTGGTGCATTAGTTAAGGCTGGCTTGGGACGTCAGCGGCCCCGGTTCGGATCCCACATATGAGGGCCAGTGACACTGCCCTCTACAGCTAACAACAGCTCCACCTGGAGCTGGGCTGTGCGAGCCCCGGTGATGGTGTGGGCTGCCATAGGCTATAGTGAGTGGCCCGCAGCCAGCGTGAGCTGCCAATAGCCGTGGTGAGCGACCATCCAGAGGCCTGCGATGGATCTGCCTCACCTGGGAAGAGCGCAGTGATGACACCAACATGGGCCAGTGCAGCAACATCCGCAACTAGACTGAAGAACAAAAAGACAGCAACTTGTCTGTTCCCCTTCCCCGATTCCCCAACACTGTTCCTCTCCAATTCCCCAATAAAATCTTTAAAAATAAAAAATAATAATCATAGACCAAAATTAAATAACTTCAGTGAAATGAAAAAATTCTGAAAAAGACACATACTACCAAAATTGACTCAAGAAACAAAAAGCCTGAATAGGCCCACCCCAATCAAAGGGATGAACTCGCCACCAGCACCTTTCTGTCACCTCTGGGCGTGCCTCCGGCCCAGGCCTCTCTCCCCTCTCCTGGGCCTCTGATGACACCCATGGCAGGCTTGTCAGAGCCACAGGTCCTGGAGGCTCTGCCATTTTTCTTCCGTTGTATCTATCTCTCTGTGGCCCAGGTTGGGCTAAGTCTGCTGTTCTGTGTCTGAGCTCACTCGCCCCCTCCTGTCCCCTCCACTCCGCTGCTGTGTCACCCACTGCGTTCTTACTTCAGTCTGTACCCCGGCTCTTGGCTCGTGTCTCATGGGCACACTGGTTTCTGGGTCTCCAGCTGGAGGGCTCCGGCTTTTGTCAGGGAGGTTTCTGTCTGCGGCCTCTGACATGTCTGGGCTGCAGACTTTTCCAACTCAGGAGTCTGAGATATGGGGGGAGAAACCTCACCCCATGTTATTCCTTGGGTTCCGAGGTCTGCAGCCTCCACTCTCTGAGCCTTTCGTTTGTTTTATACATAACGTCCAGGCTTTCTAGTTGTACTGAGCGAAGGAAGAGCGGGAAAATATGTCTCCTCCATCTTCCTGGAAACAGAGGTCTTGGCTGCTCTTTATTTATTTATTTATTTATTTATTTATTTATTTATTTATTTTAAAGATTTTATTGGGGAATTGGGGGAGGGTAACAGCATTGGGGAATCGGGGAAGGGGAACAGACAAGTTGCTGTCCTTTTGTTCTTCAGTCTAGTTGCGGAGGACGTTGCTTCACTGGCCCATGTTGGCATCGTCATTGCGCTCTTCCCGGATGAGGCAGATGGGTCGCCGGCCTCTGGATGGTCGCTCACTATGGCTATTGGCAGCTCACGCTGGCTGCCGGCCACTCACTGTAGCCTATGGCAGCCCACTGCCGCAGGGGCTGCAGCTATGCCGTCCCCAGGGCTCACAGCCCAGCTCCAGGTGGAGCTGTTGTTAGCTGTAGAGGGCAGTGTCACTGGCCCTCATGTGGGATCCGAACCAGGGCCGCTGGCATCCCAAAACCAGCGCTTAACCACTGCGCCACTCGGCCGGTCCTTGGCTGTTTTTTAAATCACTCATTCAGCAAGTCATCGCCAGCGTCTAGACACTGGGCACTGTGGGAGACGCTGCCCTAGGAAGCTCGTCTGGTCACTACACTGGTGTCTAGCACCACCCCTGGCTCACGGGTGACACTCAATACATGTGAATGACACCAGCAGAGCAAGAGCTGAAAGGCATCTAATTCAGTGACAGATCCCTTAACCCTCCTTCTGCCTGAGGCAGGGAGGACTCCATCAGAAACAGTATTACTTCCAGATGTCAAAGATGCCATCTACCACCAAGGCAGCCCACGGTGGGGCTGGCGCTGAAGGAGAAATGGCCTCCCCCAGCAACCTGCCCTCAAAGCCCAGCACCCAGGAGAGCGATCCCCGTGGGATGTGCTGGGCGCTGTGCAGCCCTGAGGGGGAGAGGGCACACCCCCACACCAGGCCCCAGACCAGGCCTCCAGCCCACCATGGCACCAGCATTCCTCCATTTATCCAATAAATTCTTCCTCGGTCCGCCTCTATGCACTACGCCCTTTCTTCCTCCGACAGCGGAACTAAGGGACACAGGCGAGCCAGCAGCTGACCCTCTGAGGCTACGTTACCTTCACCTAGGAAGACGAGGAAAGGCAGGTATTCGCTTAGAAAGTTCGGTCCCTACTTTCTGCATGCTCTCTATTTATAAAATTGCTTATGTGAAGATATTGCCATGCATAAGGCATTCAATTATGCAGTGTAAGATGCAGCCTTAATGGGGAAAATTCCAGCGAGCCATACAGACAGTGCAGAAAATATTAAAGGAAAAAAAAAAATACTGCCACTGACTTTCCTACATGTTTGAGTCTGGGTTCTCTCACTATCCACAAGGACACAATATAAACACAAAACGGTGCGCCTCCCCTGCTCCCACTGTGTCCCTGCAGGAGGGTAGGCCTGGAGCCCACACCTTTCTCACCCTCCTGCATTAGCATGTAAATAGCTGGCAGATACAAGGAAATGAAAGCAAAGAAGAGCTTTTTAATTAACTTGAATCCTCTGAAAATGCACACAGCAATCTGCTCTGACAGGCCCTTCCCAGGGGCCCTCCCCAGGGCCTGGGGAGTCCTGCCAGGCCAGCACTGACAGGGTGGCTGCAAAGGGCCGGCTTGGCAGAGTGACACTGGCTGTCTGGCCCACGAAGTGCTGTGCCATGGTGTCATCTGGAATTCTGGGCCGCTCCACTGAGGCGAGCCTGGGCGGACTGAGGCGGGCCGGGGCCGATGGCGTCACACTCACCGAGCACTGCTCTGGTCACAGCTAGCCCTCACAAACAGGCCTGCAGGCAGGCCCGGCCTGGCCCTGAGGTCGGGGGTCAGCACTGCCCAGGCTGCCTGTCCGGCTCCAGGGAGCTCTCCGACACCCGCACGGCCTGTGCAGCCGCCATGCCGAGTCCACGGTGACGGACCACGGGATGAGCAAGGAGGGTCCAGCCCCTGAAGACGGCGCACACCGCCTTTGGAAGGCAAGAGGGAGCTGGCGGCGGCTTTGGGCTGAGACGTGACGTGGGGACAGCCAAGCTTCCGGCACACCGCTAATGGCACACAGGCAGGCCCCACAGGGTGGTCCCGGGCTGCAGTCGCAGTGAGAGGGGCCAGAGCAGGGGGGAAGCGGGGGTCCGAGCACGCAGGACGCGATGGGCCGAGCAGAAAGCGCAGGTGGGGCCCGTCGCATATAACACAAACCGTAGCAAACACTCACTGAGGTGTTTCGTTAGCTCTTGGAACTCCCCTTACCCTGCCCACAGCCCCACAAGGAGGTGCCTTAAAAAACCCATTTTCAGGGCCAA
The DNA here is from genome assembly GCA_033961575.1 of Aselliscus stoliczkanus. Classification (NCBI taxonomy): domain Eukaryota; kingdom Metazoa; phylum Chordata; class Mammalia; order Chiroptera; family Hipposideridae; genus Aselliscus; species Aselliscus stoliczkanus. Next base: position 1,240,651 of record CM066733.1, read on the forward strand.
CCGAGTGGCTCAGTTGGTTAAGAGCTCGCTCAAGAGTGTGAGCTGAGGGCCGGCCGAGTGGTGCGGCGGTTAAGCGCTGGCTTGCGCAGCCAGCGGCCCCGGTTCGGTCCCACATATGAGGGCTGGTGACACGGATCTCAAAAAAAAAAAAAAAAAAAAAGAGTGCGAGCTGAGCTCTGAGCAACGGCAGTTCGATGCCCAGCCCGAGCTGAGCTGCCGCTGAGCTGCCAACAGGTGGCAGGAGGGCTCGGCTAACGAAACAGACATTTTCTCTGAAGACGGCAGAGGCAGAGGCCACGCCAGAGGGGCGTCAGGCTCCAAGGCGGTGACTGCGGGGCGGGGTGCCAGCCACTGCAGAACCCCATGTTTGAGAGAAGCCTCCTGGGCTGTGCTGGTGGTGGGGAGGCGCCCACAGACACCTTGTTAACGCGAGTCCCAGGCCCCAGGGGACTGGCGGACGAACGGACGCCGCCGCAGGACAGCATGGATCCGGGCGAGCGGTAGACAGCTGGCCAGGAGCCCGCAGGAGGGCGAGGCAGGCACGAGCTCACAGGCAGGGTGGGCACGTTTCTCCTGTGCAGAGGGCACATTTCTGATTCCCCAAATCACGGTGCCGTGAGGGAAGTTACAGGCAGATGGGCATCACCATGCCGGGCCTGTTCCCAGCTCAGAGAGGCAAAGTCATGTGCCCAAGCTGCATGGCTGGTGCCGTCAGCATTTAAACCCAGGCCTCTCTGACTACACAGTGCCCTGGGGCTGAGCAACCAGGAGCCAGGGGTCATGGGGCGGGTGGCTGACCCCCTGACCTCAACTCTGCGGTCCGCACTGCTCTGCAGGTTCAGGGCTCGGTCCCCTCGCCTGATGTGGCATCGGAGGAACAGGTCCTGTCCAGGGACAGCCCTCGCAGGCCAGGGAGAGCCGGACTCAGCAGAGCTCAGCGCTCCCGACGTGTGATGCCACAAGAGGGGTCTGCAGCCCCTGTGACCTCACGCAGAAGGAAGAAGCCCCCGGCCCCAAGCACCCCCTGGTACATGCGTGTCGTCACCAGCCCGACTGCACACTGACACAACACCCTCACCTCGGTGCTCACAGGCAGCATAAGGAGGCTGGCACGCAGGAGTAAATCATGCGTCCGTAACCTGCAGTATGTCTTTAACGGGAGGTTAATAAAAATCACTAGCGAAGGCTAACCGGCGGGTCTGATTTATTTAGACTTTCAGAAAGCTATAGATAAAGCCCTTTATAAAAGCTTATTAGAGAGCCCCGAGGAAGCCCAGAAAAGAATGTCACTTACTGGAACTGGCAGGCCCCAGAGCAAAGTGAGAGTCTAACAGAATCCCTCGGAGGAAGGGGCCATTCGTCACCTGAAGCACTTGGTCCTCAGACAGAGCCACTGAGAGGCCGGCTCCAGGGAGACCGATGCCCAGATGGCTCCAGACACTCGCAGGAGGCCTGCCCCAGGCCTCGCGCTCTCAGCACTGCAGGGCCGGGGGCAGGCCCAATCACAAGGAAATGCAACCATTCTCTGGGGTCCCACCCAGCAGGCCGGACCGACACCCCCAGAAAGCCCACGAGCCCCTCACGACCCACTGGGCAGTGTCCCTGCAGCCACGCCAGCCCCAGGCCACTCGGACACAGGTGGTGCCCCAGGGAAGCAGAGGCGTGTCCGCCTGAGGACAGCGCTGGGCAGCGGCCCACAGCTCACAGCACAACCTGCTCCGGGCGACTGCGCGGCCACGTGTCTGCACTCACGCCGGCCTCTGTGATGCCATCTCTTCCTCAAAGGCACCGGGCACAACAGATTGGCTTGGGCCCAGCCACCGCCCCTTCTTACTCAGGTGTTTGAGGGTAGTGAGGACAGAAACATTCAAACACAGTAAAATTAACCTGAAATTTCCAGTCCAGAAGAATTAAAAGGACTTGGAAAGGGGCAGGTTCAGGAACTGTCCAGACTGCCGCCTATCTTCCTAGAAAGCAGGCCCTGCCCAGGGACGGTGCATGCACACCAGCGGTGGGGACACCTCCCAGCGCTCTGGTCCCCCGCGGGGACAGCTGGCACAGCAGACACTCCAAGCCCCTGCCGTACACGCCTGACTCGCACTCAACTCGGACTTCACAAAAAGTAACGTCCTGACGAGCAGGGAGCCGAGGCCAACACCAGGCCAGAGGAGGCAGCACGGCCCTCGGGGGCCTGCCCCTGTCGCCCCCTCACAGAAGACAGGGCAGTGCCGGCCCATGTCCTTCTGAACTACCTAGAAGCCAGGCATTCCTGGGCACAACGTGTGGGCACCGTGCTCCCTGATGGTACTCTCACATGGACCCATTTTACGATGGAGAAGACAAGACTCAGAGACTGAGGAAAGGAGTGGGTGGTTAGAGAGGTGGGCAGGGGCTAGGGTAGGGGGGCGAGCAGGGGGGCGGGCAGGGGAGGGCAGAGAGGAGGGCAGGGGAGGGCAGGGGGAGGGCAGGGGGAGGGCAGGGAGGAGGGCAGGGAGGCGGGCAGGGGAGGGCAGGGGGAGGGCAGGGGGAGGGCAGGGAGGAGGGCAGGGAGGCGGGCAGGGGTGGGCAGGGGCGGGCAGGGAGGTGGGCAGGGGGAGGGCAGGGGAGGGCAGGGAGAAGGGCAGGGGAGGGCAGGGAGCGGGCAGGGGCGGGCAGGGCGGGCAGGGAGCGGGCAGGGGGAGGGCAGGGAGGCGGGCAGGGGGTGGGCAGGGGCGGGCAGGGAGGTGGAGCAGGGAGGCGGGCAGGGGGTGGGCAGGGGGCGGGCAGGGAGGTGGAGCAGGGGAGGGCAGGGGGCGGGCAGGGGGGAGGGCAGGGAGGCGGGCAGGGGGCGGGCAGGGGGGGGGCAGGGAGTAGGGCAGGGGGCGGGCAGGGCGGAGGGCAGGGAGAAGGGCAGGGGAGGGCAGGGAGCGGGGCAGGGGCGGAGCAGGGAGGCGGGCAGGGGGCGGGCAGGGAGGGTGGAGCAGGGGGCGGGCAGGGAGGGTGGGCAGGGGCGGGCAGGGAGGTGGGCAGGGGAGGGCAGGGGAGGGCAGGGAGAAGGGCAGGGGGCGGGCAGGGAGGAGGGCAGGGGGCGGGCAGGGAGGCGGGCAGGGGGCGGGCAGGGGGGAGGGCAGGGCGGTGGGCAGGGGGCGGGCAGGGAGGCGGGCAGGGGGTGGGCAGGGAGAAGGGCAGGGGGCGGGCAGGGAGGTGGGCAGGGGGCGGGCAGGGGGCGGGCAGGGGGGCGGGCAGGGGGGAGGGCTGCCGATGCCCAGGGCGCCTCCAATGCTCAAAACCATCCCCGTTCCCAGGCCCCCCGGGGCTCAGGCCGGCGGGTCCGCGCTCTCCAGACAGACAGACCGCAACGCTGGGAATCACCCCGTAGCCGGAGTTCTGGAAAGGGACCCAGTCGCCCTTTGCGCTGCCCGCAGCCCGAGCATCAGGTCGCCTTGGCGGTGCTGCAAACCCCCAGGACGAGGCACGCCGCGGCCTGAACTCCGCTTTGGGCGGCGGCTGCCCTCCCGCTTGGCGCTTTACTGGGGCCGTCTGGACCTTCACGGGAGCAGTTCACCAAACGGATACTGACTGCTTGCCACACTCCCTGCCCTTGACTGTTTCCACCTGGTGACGAATGATATTTAATACCTTCCAGCCTGAGCTCACCCTGCGTCTGTAAATACAGATCCCGTTTACTGCAATTTAATAACTAGACAACGGCCAGGGAAGGTCCCCGTCTACAGGGCCCAATGTTCCATGAGGGGCTCGTGGGAAAAGCAGCAAACTGCATGGAGCCACGGCTTCCCAGAATGAAAACACACTCTCACTTGCATTCGTACACGTAGACTCAAGCGTGCACACCACACTCTCACGTGCACACAATCGCAGTCACGCATGCATCCCGTGTATGCGCTCACACCCCACTGCCAGGCACAGGGGGTGGTGAGCGGACTCGCAGGGCCAGCGCTCAGGTCGGTGGGCGGCGGAGGCCTGAGCCGGGCATGAGCAGAGCACGCCTGACCTTTGGGGTCCGCACTGCCCGACCCCCACCTAGAGACTCATCTTCCATGAAAGGGGTTTTGTAAATACTAGCTTAGAGAATTTTCTAAAGGACTTCGAAATGAGTTAGAAAAATGTTAATGAAAACGCGGCGAGCGGATGCTAGCAGTCTCGAATCCTCGCTGGATGCCTGCCTGCTCGGAGCAGGTCCCATCCTCCGTGTCTCACACACGTTTACAAGAAAACAACCTGCATTAGGGACAGTGAGTCCCCACCAACCGCACAGGCCTAGCAGAGTGAGCGTATGGGCAGTGGGGCTCTCGTTCGGAGAACGCGGACTCGTTTGGTCACTGCTGATACACTGCGAGGCCGGCCACAGGATGTGGAGTGACAGCAAAGCCAGCCCCCGGGGCAAGACGACGGCGCCGGGCCCACCCGGGATGCCGCCTCCCTCCAGGGCCGGGGGACCGCCCCCCACAATGCAGGCTCCCGCCACCCCACTCCACACGCAGCTTCAGGTCTTGACAAGGGAACATGCTGTGTGTTGACTATTTTCCATTTCCTAACCCCTGGACATGCGCATCGCTGTGCTCCTGTTTTCCATAGGCTTCTATCTCATTGCCACTGTCACTGATGAAGTTTCTGAGTGACGGCACAGCAGGCGACTTTCAGGGACACACATGCTGCGGTAGAGCAGGTTTGACCATAAATGTTTGTTGAACTAAAACCACACTTACGTGAACGTCAGTTTACAATTTAAAAACGCCTTCGAAGTGCCTGCTCCTGTAATCAGCCCCGGGGTGGGGCGGCCACGCTGCCGTCTCCGGGAGGGGGTGACGGCTGGCAGAGGCGGGAGTCTCGGCAGCAGCCGCAGGTGCAGAGCGGCAGGGTGCCGGTTCGCAGGCACTGTGTCCCCCCCGCCCCTCCCACCTCCCAGCCCAGGTGCCCACTCCTCTCTGGCCTTTGGCTGTCTGTCAGCCCACGAGGCAGAAAAGGACCTGGGTCGCTCACAGACCCCGACGGCCTCGAGGCCCCCAAGAAATCAGGTGGGAAGAACAGGTCTGCAGAGAGAAAGGGGGAGGGCAGTCGGTTGGCCAAGGGCCCCCTGTGGAAAGTACGTGCGCCACAACCCAGGTGGAGTCAGAGCAAACCCAAGGGCACCGGGAACATCGATGTCGCTGTCACCTTGAGGACAAGTCAACCACTGCAGGGTTCACTCCCCTCACTGAGCCGGCCCTGCCATGTCGCCACAGCTCTCAGGTGAGCTAACGAGCCGGAAATCATCCCCTTGTTGGAAGTGACTCCCAGGGATGCTGAGGGCCTGTGGACGGAGGGCACGGGGACAGGGGACAACTCAGCAGGGATGGCGGTCAATGGGGGAGAGCAGCCCCATACGCCCAGAACGCTGGCCTGGCTCTCTGCAGGCCCACCGCCCCTCCACCCCAGGCCCAAGGCAGACACACCTGAACCAGGAGCAGCCCGGAGGCGCCTTTAACATGTCTGAGATCATCACCCGGAGTGGCTTGGAGACATTCAAACAGCAGCAGCAAGAGGCTGAGGCTATTTTTAGCCTTCACACTCAAGAGGCTGCCTGGCGGGGAGCCATTCTCTGCGCGTGACCATCAATTTTCACCTGCAGCCAACTTCCTTGCCTTTCAGGATGAAGGTTATTCAAAGATTTGGATTTCTTCGAAATTGAGTTAAAAGAGAACAGGTCTCAACAGCGATGAGAGGGGTTTGCAAGCGTAAACAAGACACTGTCCGGCTGGCCCAGCGGGTCCTCCCAGGCGCGGGCCCCCTGTGCTGAGTGGAGGGCTGCGCCCCGCACGGCCTTACTCCTCCCTGCGCCCAGACTCTTCCAGTAACAGAGCAGCAGAGCCCTGCGCCTGGAGACGGCACCCCTCTTTTAGTTACGGCCTCGGGGTGTGGTGCGGGTTCCAGGGGGAGCAGTGGTCTGCATGCTAAGGGGAAGGAGGCACTCTCCCGGGGACTAACCTCAAGGATGTGCCAACAGCTGGGTAAATGCGACAGTATTTTACAGTGGCACGTCAGAAATTCAAATTCAATGTGGAAAAAACCCACGAATAACACGTTAAAATTGCAAAAGAAGACGAGCTCTCCAGCACCTGCATAGCCCTCCTCGCCCCCGCCCCGTGGGACCCCGCCTGTGGGGTTTCTTGGAGCCATGAACAAGCCAGCCGGCACAGCGACGTGGCCAGCGACGCACGCAGGGTTTCACAGACCATGCTCACCACAGAAACCTTTCTTCCTGAGGACCCGGAAGGACCGGTGTCCTACGGGAATGGACACAGCACAGCCGGCACAGATGTGGGCGCAGGGAGCCTCTGCGAGTCACATGCCACCGGGCTGTGCCCCACACCCCACAGGGGCAAGCCCGGAGGCAGGGCCGACCTCAGAGGGGGAAAAGCCAGAGCGAGATGACCGGGGAACAAAGACAACATCCAGGGAGCAGTCCAAGAGGGTGCCTGGCCCTGTAAGCGGCATAAGCGAAAGTGGCAGGCCGGCGGGAAGGCCCACCTGACGGCCCTGGGGGCAGCCAGCCCTCAGCCCCGACGGGGCAGGGACCCCGCGACGCGGGGCTGCAAACAGTGGAAATCCTACTCGCGCTTGTTTTGTATTTAACACTTGTCTTAAATCAACATGCTCGTGTTTCGTCCTTGACCACAGGTCACATGTGTGCGGGTAAAACGGATACGCGCATATTGGCATGCATGTCTCATTTTATGCACAAAGGGTGCACAATCAAGCAAATGTGAAGGACATGGCGGGAAAAAGCAATGCCAGCCGATGGCGACCCAGCGCCCGGAGCGGAAGGTGACAGCTTGGAGAGGAGGCCGGCCTGCACGCGGCGCTCCAGCACGGGGCGCTGCCGTCCGCGACTCTGGACGGGCAGGAACAGGCTCAGAGGGCATCTGAGACCCACACGCCAACACAGGCCTCTAGGGACCTGAAGATGGAGGAGGGCGGGTCTCCAACCCCCACCATCCTGGGGGCACCCATCCCCCTGGTGGCCCTGCCCCCCGCCATGCGCACCTTCCTGGCCTCTGCCACCCGGAGCTGCGATTCTTTTTTCTTTTTTAAGATTTTATTGGGGAATTGGGGGAGGGGAACAGCACTGGGGAACCAGGGAAGGGGAACAGACAAGCTGCTGTCCTTTTGTTCTTTAGTCTAGTTGCGGAGGACGTTGCTTCACTGGCCCATGTTGGTATCATCATTGCGCTCTTCCCGGGTGAGGCAGATCGGTTACTGGCCTCTGGAAGGTCGCTCACGGCGGCTCTTGGCAGTTTACACCGGCTGCCGGCAGCTCACACTGGCTGCCGGCCACTCACTGTAGCCTATGGCAGCCCACGGCAGCAGGGGCTGCAGCTATGCCGTCCTAGGGACTCACAGCAGCCCAGCTCCAGATAGAGCTGTTGTTCACCATCTTAGCTGTAGAGGGCAGTGTCACTGGCCCTCATATGTGGGATCCGAACCGGGGCCGCTGGCGTCCCAAGCCAGCTCTTAACCAACGCACCACTAGGCTGGCCCCAAGATGCTAATTTTAAGTCACAGCATCCAACATAGACACACCTGTATCCGCTCTTGCCACAGCCCTTCTGATGTTCCCACCCCCCTCGGTGGCAGCCCGAGGGGTGGCAACAGGGCTGCCTGTTCCAGGAGCCAGCGGTCAGGGCACCGCACACAGGACACTGCAGGAAGTAGGGGAGGGAGAGGCGGGACGGGCAGAGGCCAGTCACCCTCACCTCCGGGCCTGTGCTTCCTCACCATTGAGACAAACATGGGACAGACATTTCCAGAGCGCCTTCCGTACAAAACGCCTACTTCTTGTGAACTACGAGTGAGCAGCACAGAAAGGGCCCCTGCCCTCAGGAGACTCAGAAAGGGGATGACAGGTGAGCCGGAGGCTGGGCAGGGGTGCGTGCAGAAGAACCAGGGCAGGGGAGAGGCATCTGCAAAGGCCCAGGCCACGCTGAGGGCCCTCCCGACACCCCTGCACAGCGCCTCCCGGGGGGGCATGAGCCAGGGAGAGGCGCAGCGGGTCCCAGCCCCAGTGGCAGGAGGAAGCCCGGGGGCCTGTGATGTGAGGCCGGTGGCTTGTGCAATGGGCGTGGTTAGTCACCTGCTGGGAGCAAAGCTGGGCACGACCAGTTATATCCATTCATAGCCACTCACTGAATTCGCTATCATGAAACGGGGACATGGACGATCACCCCCGTTCAAACAGAGCCTCAGAGGGCACCTCGCCATGGCTCCCGTCTCCAACGCCCAGACCCAGTGGGGACACTTCTACCGGGGGTTGGGGGGCGTGATGTCCCCTAGGGAGCATTACACACCACCAAGGACGCTGGCAGAGGGGCCACCTGTGCCGGCTGCCAGGGCGCCCAGCTCCCCACGCACTCGTGGTCCTCCTCGGCACACCCAGCCTTCCCCGCACCCCCGAGGTTTCTGGAGCCCAGCAGGCCGTAGCGGACGGGGTGAGGGCCGGGCTCTCTTCTGAGAGTGTGTGAAAATTAGTGGACAATACACATGGCTGATCTGAACCCAGCAGAATGCAGCTTCCAAACCTCCTCAACCAGGACCAGGCAAGGGAGGCCCGTGGGCGGGCAGGCAGGTGGGCAGCGGGGGCCTGTGGAGCGAGTGGGCGAGAGGCAGGGTGCCAGGCAGCTCTGCCCCACGGGTGGCGCGTGGAAGCCCGGCCGCCCTCTCCTCACACCCCCACGCCCCTATCTTAATAAACATCTTCAATTTGGAGCAGGATAAAGGCGCTTTGTTTTGATTTCATTACATTTCCTAAAATTGCTTTGCTCTCTGGAATTTTTTCTCTGCCATGACCCAATTCCAGCTGCCCCCTTAGTGGCATAATGCAATAATACTAGTGACTAGATTGGCTTTCTAATAACTTTGCAAAGGGCACTTTCCCGTAACAAAACAGGTGGGCTTTTTTACTTAATGGATATAATGGAAATGTTAGCCTTTCGCTAACCCGAAAAGACAATGTATTAACATCTGAAAATTGAACTGTGAAGCTGAGAGGGTCCTTTCTATCTGTGGACGGAGGAGGTCATCTCACTACCCGGCCTCTAGGCTTGTCCTGAGGGGCAGGCAAAGTGGAGGGAGGCATTTTAATAAGAAGAAAGCAGGGTGTGAATCTGAACATGAGTCTAAAGAATGTGAATACCACTGACGCGCGTGCGCGCGCACAGGTGTGAATACACAGGGCCGGGGGACAGGCTGCAAGCCCCGAACCGTGGGGGCAGCTCCTTGGGATGCCTCCAAGTGGCCAGGCTGCCAGGCCCAAACTTCAGAGGAGAACACCAACTCCACTTTACGGACCGCTGCCAAGCAGCAGAGCGCTGCTCAAACGCCAGGGAGGGGCGTGGAAGCCAACACCCGCTCCCTCACACCCCACCCTGCACTGGGCGCACAGTAGGACACACGGGTCAATGGAAGCCAACACCCGCTCCCTCACACCCCACCCTGCACTGGGCGCACAGTAGGACACACGGGTCAATGGAAGCCAACACCCGCTCCCTCACACCCCACCCTGCACTGGGCGCACAGTAGGACACACGGGTCAATGGAAGCCAACACCCGCTCCCTCACACCCCACCCTGCACTGGGCGCACACTAGGACACACGGGTCAATGGAAGCCAACACCTGCTCCCTCACACCCCACCCTGCACTGGGCGCACAGTAGGACACACGGGTCAATGGAAGCCAACACCTGCTCCCTCACACCCCACCCTGCACTGGGCGCGCACTAGGACACACGGGTCAATGGAAGCCAACACCCGCTCCCTCACACCCCACCCTTCACTGGGCGCGCACTAGGACACACAGGTCAAGAGAAGGACCCTGCCCTCTGGGAGCCAGCACCCTGGGCAAGGCGACAGGTGGAGTGAGCACGGCAGGGCCTGGCACGCAGCAGGCACTCTGTCTGTCCTGGTATCTGTCTGTCCCCCTTTCAAAAGCCTGTGGCACTCACGGCACCTGGCTTTTACAAAACACCCACTTCGGGTAAACAAAAGAATCTGATGAGGATTTTCACTTTTACAGAAAAAGGTCAGAAAGTGAAAACAGCTTCAGCATTTGTTTTGCAGCGAGCATTACAGGGCAGGGTGCACCCCAGCCGCGAGTGGCCCCCCCAGGCTCCCCAGAAGCCAGAGCGGGTCCTCAAGGTGGTTTTGTGCAATGCCCCTCGTAGTGATGATGATGAGACGCCGCAGGAGCTTAAGTCTTGCTTATACCAACTGGCCTATGGGAAAATGGGCTTGGGCATTCCACTTCTCCTCAAGTCACAGGCCCCGTGGAGGGCGGTGAGCGAGGACTGATGCTCTGGGCTGCGTCTGTGAGCGTCTGGGCTTTATCTCACTGACTCTGCAAGTCCGTTAGCAAGATGAGCCCTAAGGCATCAGCAACCCTAAGAGAGCTCCTAAGGGTGTAAGAATTGGTGTAAAACTGGACGTAATGAAACGTTTAGATCACGGTGAACGAAATAAAGACATCATGTGTGCGTTCAATTTTGAGTCTGGGAATGCTCAAAAAATTTGCCATATAAATTAATGATAATTGCTTCTTCGCTTTATGCTGTTTTGGCTTATGAAAGGTTTCAATGGAGCACTCTCCTTTAGGACAGCAGAGGAAAGCTGTATTTATTTAAAAACCAGGAAACGAACTGACGGAAGAGCACAGTGGGATGCGTGCTCCTCTCGGGGCCGAGAGGAGGCAGGTGACGGGGCTGCGGCCGTCAGAGGGGGCCCCGGGGGGAGCCAGCGCAGGCCGGGCTGAGGGCGCAGGCTGCCCCATCCTTAGGGAGCTGACCAGCAGCCCGCCCGCGTCACCTGGAACACGATGAAGAGGAGTTCCCACGCTGCCCTGTCCGAGCTGTGGCCCAGTGCTGGGGCTGCTCCCTGCGCCCCGTCTCTGAAATGGACCAGGCGCCGCTGGTGGGCACGGCCTGGGAGCCGGGCAGAGTTTCTAACTCCAGCTCCGCGTTTCGTCCAGGCACGCAGTGACGCCTCTGCCCTGTAAGGTCTACGTGGGCTCCCCCGAGAAGGGCAGTGCGATCAGACCAGGGCCCAGCCCTGGGCCCAGCTCTCCTGCAGGGCGCTCGGTTCTAACACGGAGGCCGTGGGGCAGTGACGCACACACTCAGCAGGTCTCACTCAGAAGTGCCACCTCATGGGCTTACTGCGATGTCACCACGGCTGCTCTGCAAAGCCCCGGCCAGGCCGCGAGATGCGCTCACCTCCAGGGCCTGGTGGGGAGGGGTTCTCTCAAGTCTTGCCTCGAGCCTCCTTTGCACAGCAGGCTGCACTGAGAGGCCAGGCCAGGCATCGGACACGGGGGAGTGCGGGGAAGGCCAGGGTCCCCAGGAGGAGGCCCAGGCACTGGAGGAAGCCCCTCAGCCCGCCCCAAGTTGGAGGGGATGGAGGAGTCACATTCAGCTCAGCACGCCTGGCAGGACCCCCCCCAAGACCACGTGCCAGCTCAGTGGGCCCAGGACGTCACAAAGGCCCCTTTGTGGTTCGTATGAGAAACCCTGACTGTGGGGTCCCCACGGAGGGAGGCTCCTTATCACAGATGGGGCAGCTTCAGTCCAACAGGGTCAAGGAGACTGGAAAGTGACCGTGGCCCCAGAGTCCTGCACACCCCAAGTGCATGCCTGCCCACCTGCAAGGCCCCAAACACACACGTGGTCAAAAGGAACCTGGTGTCACTACCCACACACAGAGCAAGCGCCACCTGACAGAAGACGCCCAGGCGGGCTGGATTCGGGCTGGGGGTGTGGGGGATGGGAGATAAACCCGCGTCCACGCCCCTCTGCCACCTGGGTGGCCCAGGCCAGTCTGCAGGCTGAGCTGGAAGCGGCCGGGGTGCCCAGCCTCCAAGCCTTGGTGGGAGGCAAAGGGGACAGGAGCGAGACAGCACTCTGAGACAGAAAGCCAGCCGGACACCCACACAGGACTGCTTTCCACAGAAGACAGAGCAGGGAACGAGCGATTAAGTATTTCTTTCAGGGCTACCTGAGACCACAAACTATCAGCATTAAAAGGAAGGCATGCGAGAGAAATCCTTTTAGTAAGATGAGGAGACTCACAGGCTCTAAGGAAGGGTGTGAGAGGAGGACCATGAGTGATCAAAAGCAGCTGGTGGCATTTATGATCGTTTGCAAGAGAAACGGACCTCGTCTGCTTTCTCACAGGTAAGAGGCCTCCATGTCGGGCTGCCAGCAATGTGCCAGCGGGCAGGCAGCAAGCTGCGGGTGGGGACATGGCCAGGTGCTTGGGGGAAGGTCACTGCCAGGTGCAGGTTCATGCTGGGCTGGGGAGGGGGCAGGGGCACCAGAACACCGCTGCTGGGAGGAGGCGGCCACACTGCGGTGACGCGGGACTCCCGGGGGGGGGGGGTGCGCTCATTTGAACCCGCTCACGGCCCAGAGCTGCCCCCTGCTCAGCCCTCTTCACGCTGTCAGGGGTCACCGGGAGAAAAGCAGGGAGTCCCCCTGAACACACACCAGCTCCCAGGGGACACTAGTGGAGGTGTCACTAGCAGGAGGACCCTGGTATGTGGGCTCCGACTTCAACGCCACTCCCCTGCCCTGTCTCAGGTCCTCGTCCATAAAGCAGCAGCGCCCCGCCTCAGCGATCCGTCACACCAAGGAAGGAAAGCTTCCCACGGGGGCCACAGCTCACTACAGGGCGTGCTGGGCTGACGGCGTTCGGGGCGGAGGCCCCCTCCCTGTGCGAGCCCGTACTCAGGGTGGAAACGTGTGCACACAGAACCTGTGCACACCTTACAGCAAGCAGCCTTACTGAAACCTGCCAAGACGAGGCAGCTACGAGACATCGCCAGTGGGTGATGGGTAAGCAAAGTGTGGTCCACCCAGACAGTGAGACATTCCTCAGCGCTGAAAAGAGAAAGACATGGAGGAGCCCTGAAAACCTATCCCTAAGCGGAAGAAGCCATTCTGAAAAGCCTCCGCGCTGTACCACTGCAACGCCCTGGCTCTCTGGAAAAGGCCGAACTCTGGGACAGTCAGAGACCAGTGGCTGCAGGGGCTGGGGGAGGGGCGAGCTGGCAGAGCACAGAGCGGGTTTGGGGCAGTGACACTGCCGTGTGACCCTGATGGTCAGAGCCCACAAACAGCCAGCAGGGTGAAGCCTCAGGTCAGCCCTGGGCTTCAGTGAACAGCAATGCAGCCACAGCGGCTCACCGGCTGTCACGCGGGGGCCAGCTCAGACCTCACACACTGCTGGCGGGGCCGGCGGGCGGGCACGCTGGGCAACGGTGTGCCCCACTGAAACCGGTGGGGACATTCTCTGTGAGGCGGCAGAAAGGAGGCTATGGCCACCTTGCCCCCCACCAGCCTGCTTGCCCCGGGGACACCCCAAAGCAGTGGCCTTCACATTGTAGGGTGACCCCCGTTTTTTCCTCACTGCAGAGGATTTCTCATGGGCGTGAGTATATCCATGCTCCCCACCGGCCAGGAAAACGGAGGTGGCTGTGACAATTACGATCGCCCCCAATTTCCAGGGAAGGGGACATAGGTCACTTTGTTCAGCCCCAACGTGCTCCTGGGACTTAGCACCCAGATCTCCTGCCCACACAGGGACCTACCGGGGCGGTGTCACCGCACGCGCTGACGCTCGCCGTAGGGAAGACCAGTGACCTGTGTCCTTCTCCAAGGCCCACTCCACTCTGGAACTGTGGGGTGGGGTGGGGTTCGGTCCGGAAGAGAGCAGCAGGAGAAGCTGCCCTTTTCATTAAAAATGTTTTCACGCCCAAAGTGAGCTTTTACTGCTCTGGTTCTGTAAGTTACAAGGTGCTGTAACCACACTGTGCGCTATTAGGGCGTACAGGGAATAGCTCATTTCAAATAGGAAAATGGTTTGTGTTCACTCAGTTCTGGAAGCCAATTTTCAATCGCTTAAAATAGTCCTGGTATTTTACCAAGGTAATTATACTCTTAGCTATTAGTAACAATTAAACCCTTAGACTGGAGCTGCCTAATAAGTTCTCAAAATAAAACTGCACGTTCCACGCACTGTGCACCGAAATGTCAAGCACACAGGCAGGGCCTCGGGGGGCCCGACACCCAGCCGTAGCCCAGCCGCCACCCTGGGGCGCCTGGAAGCAGGTGCTGCAGGCTCACGGGGTCACTCACCAGCCGGCGGTGGCCGCAGGCGTGGCACTGACCGTGACACAGAAGCCCGCTGCCCCTCCACAGCCCAGCCTGATGAATCAGGCTGGCCGGCGAGATAGGCCCTGGATGCTGGACCCAGGCCGTGTGGGCAACTGGTGTCGGCGCATCCCACCCTCACGTGCCAGGCGGCCGATACCCACTGTCCGCCGAAGTCAGAGCCCCGGCCTGAGCACGGCAGGGCAGGGTGAGGGCGGAATCAGGACAGAAAGAGACATCTGCTTCCAAACTGCTGGGCCTGGAAGACGCGAGTGGACATTTCCTGCTGCGGAGCCCAGAGCAGTGAACCTCAAGGACAGAAAATCCCCAAGAAGGAAGCAGGCAACGCCTCACAAATGTGACACGCAGTCTGGACCAGCTCCAGCTGGGAGGGATTTCTAACCAAGCTGGAGTCTGAGCATCCACGTCATCTTGAGCCGACGTCGTCCTGGTAAAGCGGGTAAGGGTCCCGGCTGGCAGCTGCAGGCCAGGCCGGCCACATGGACGCTGCAGAGAGGAGCGAGGCCCTGACATAGGACCACAGCAAATTTACGAACATTCCACGTGTTTCCTCACCTGTTAAGAGTCAAGGGCTCAATCTTCCCAAGGCTACTTACTCACTGTAAACACGAGGATGAACCTGAATTCCATATACTAATTGCTTTTCTGAGTACTATGCTTAAGTAAAACTAAATTACTACCACTTCTAAAACAACAACAACAAAAAGAATACTTTGGTCCACAGGGTGGTTTATAAGTGGGAACACTTCACATAAACATCCAAACTGAGGAGTTCCCTAAAAAACTCAGAAGAGTCCTACGGGACCATGGCAGTGGGGCTAAGAGGGGCCGCCTTCTGGGAGGCACACGCCCTTCACGGCCCCTGGGGCCCCCGGGGGAGGCCAGTGCCCAACCCTTGCCAGCAGCTGAGTCTTCCAACCTCAGCCCCCACCCCGCTGCCCAACCTGACCACACATGCGGGAGGCCAATAATGCGACAGGGGAAAGGGATTTTGCAGATGAAATGAAGGTTGTGCACCTTAAAACAAGGAGGTTGCCCTGGGCTGTTTGGGCAGCCGGTGGGACCGCACAGTTGTGTGGAGCAGGGTGCTTTCTCCAGCAGAGCCAGACAGGTGGGCAGAAGGAGAAGGTGGAGAGATTGGACGCGTGAGAGGGTCCCGATCCACTGCTGCTGGACAGGCCCCATGGAAGGCGTGAGAAAGAATGCAGGCAGGCTCCAGAAGCAAGGAGAGCCAGCAAGATAAAGCGCTGGATTAAAACCAAAGTGTAAAGTAAATATGCGTAAGTCCACTGATACAAATAAACAACTGAATAAATAAATGGGGCGAGTGGCTTGTTGGTTGAGTCGGCTTGGGAGCACGAGCTCTGAGCAGCAGGGCCTCGGTTCGGATCCCACATGAGGGCCAGTGATGCTGCGCCCTCTACAGCTAAGATGGTGAACAGCAGCTCGACCTGGAGCTGGGCTGCCGTGAGTGGCCCGCGACAGCGCAGGACTGCATAAGCTACCATGAGTGGCTGGCAGACGGCGTGAGCAGCTGTGAGCTGCCATGAGCGGCCGTGCAATGGCCGGCGACCTATCTGCCTCACCAGGGAAGAGCGCAATGATGATACCAACATGGGCCAGTGAAGCAACGGCTTCCACAACTAGACTGAAGAACGAAAGGACAGCACCTTGTCTGTTCCCCTCCCCCAATTCCCCAATCCCCCAATAAAAATCTTAAAAAATAAATAAGTTAATTAATTAAATAAATGGGGGGGAAGAGATCAATCTGTCAGAAGAATGCAGTGACACAGGCACTCCCCAGGGCAGTCCTGCAGGTGACTGTCTTCCCAAGATGGGCTGCCCGGCCGCACGGCAGCCCTCTGTCCAGGGACTGGAGGAGCTCCATCTGTGCTCTCACGCTGGTTTTTCCGGAGCCTCATGACCCAGTCCACGTGGGGGCCCCCAGGCCCCTGCACTCAGCAACATCAGCGTGGGACGCCGCAGCACGGACGAGTCACAGTGTCAGGTGCCTTGAGCCATTTGTTCTCAGATGGGAAAACGGCGACCCGGAGAGACCCAGCAACCTTCCTAAGGTCATGTAAAAAGGTCCTCATGCTGGTCATCCTGGAGAAACTGCTTCCCACCTTGGGGACCACAGCACACCGTCCATGCCTCAGCCACAGAACTTCAGGTGCAGACGCTCCACCGCCCCAGCCACAGGCAGCCTTGCCCACCGGCCCCCCAGGCCCTGCGCGCCTCTGTCTGACTGCGAGTCCTTACTGGGGGGCACCCTGCACCGCCCTGAACCTCCTGGGAGCTGGGCCCCAGCGCCCTCAGGCTGCTGAGGGGAAGCCACCTCCTCCGTCCCGTTTCCGCACGTCCGCCCTGACCCCGCGGCGCCGTCAGCGCCTCCAGCCACGCCTTCGGTAAACCTCCTTCCATGTAGTGAGCGCTGTGTGGGTTGCTGTCACGCTGGCTGGTGTGCGAGCGCCTGACCCTCCGCCTGCCGAACCACTAGACTGTGAACTCCATCAGGGCGCAACACATCTGCATCAAGCCCTTGGCGCCAAGCTGACGTGGCAGATACACAGCCACGGTGGGGAGAAGGGAAGAGTGGGGGGTGCTCACAAAGGTGGGTCTGCATGCCCCAGCAGAGCGACCAGGCCGAGGACCGGGCCTCTTCTGTGCCAGGGGCAGCGGGGGACACTCCCGGAGTGTCGCTGTGGGGACACCTGCCAGCGTTTCAGAGGCAGCGCCTGAGGCCCGTGTGGACAGGAGGCCTGGGCGGCGGCCCGGTGATGCCCAGGCCCGCACGCGTGAGGCCTTGGTTCGGGGAGGCATGGCATGTGACGAGCAGCCTGAGCGGCTGAAACCTGACTTGTTTGCTAAAGGCTCCATGGTCAGGAGGCCCCAGCGGCAAAGAGCCTACGTTTCCACCAAAAATGACCATGAGCGGGCAGCACTTGTCGGACAGCGTCCTTCCCTGGGCTGGGAGCGGCGTGCAGCCCGCTCGGCGTCCGCCGGGCAGGCGGGAGGGGCTCTGCCAGCAGGCCGACGCCATCCTTGCCAAGGGGACACCTGGGGACACAGTTGGGCTTTTTCCTGCATCGTCTCCTGAAATCTCAGCGTCCAAGGCAGCATTTCCAATAACGCTCTCTCACACAAAACCTGAATTCACGCTCCAGTGAACTCTGCTTATCAAGCCAACATCAGCAGCAATTCAGGCTCAAAACAATTAGCGAGACCCAGCCGCACAGACCAGGCGGGAACAAGACCGTGTCCCCCAGGGCGTCTGGACACAGGCGACATCTCCATTCCAAGCCCGGCTGCACACCCGCTGCAGTTTACCTGCACTCACTGGGTGCTGAAAAGAGGAAAGGCTGGCCCTGTGAAAGACGCACGGCTGCGCCCCAGGAGAGCAGGCTGGGATCTGGGTGCTCCTGCAGGCACCCCGGGTTGGAGGGGTCCTTGGTGCAGGTCAGAGCCGCTCCGGCCATCCAGGAGAACACAGGCCTGACTCAACTGCCCCAGCTGTCCAGGCGGGGCGCGTGCACGCTGGGCTGGCCCCCTCTGACGAGGTGAGGACCAGATGGCGTGCTGGGCAAGTGTGCTCAGTTTGGTGGCGACCTGACAGGAAGACCAGGAATGCACGCGGCGGGGTAGGTCTGGGCACTCGGACCTGGCGGAAGGGCACGCCGCCGGCCGGCCGCCCCGCGCCCGTACCTTCGTCAGCAGCAGGACCCGCTTCTGGAGCCTCCGGGCCAGGGCCTCGTGCGTCTCACGCCTCTTCCTCTCCTCGAGCAGCTGGGTGCCGACCTGGCGGACCTCCTCCTGGAGCTGCTGCCTGACCTTGTCCAGCTCCCGGGCACTGTGGAGACAGGCAACAGGACAGAGCGTGAGGCCTGGGCCCCAGGACCGCTCCCCTGCAATGGGCCCACTCGGGTCCCAAAATAGAGCCGCACGTGCAGCCAGCGCGCGTCATTTCCTCCCTTCTGAATAGCTACTCAGAGCCTTTCAGGAGTCTGGGTTTCAAACAGACCCCAGGCCGAGGGGAGCGGCAGGCAGTGGGCGGGCGCACGGCTGGACACACAATGGGGAAGACGGTGGGGACAGAGCTGCTGAATGAGCTCCGTCACCAGAGCCCACGCCCCCGTCAGCCGGGCAGGTGTGCAGCTCGCTGTGGGAGGGGAACCCCAGCCCCGCCGTTCTGCCGACACCCTGCGAAGCCAGACCCCAGGCCCCAGGCCTCCCCCGAGGCCGGGCTCCACGAAGCTGCTCCTGCAGAGCCCCTGCCGGCTGGCCTTCCAGTGGAGTCTGCTCTGAAGCCTCTACACTCGCAGCATCTCTCGATTCACACACCGGCATCAGCACAGCCTCTGCTCGAGCCGTCCCTTCAGGCCCCAGATGATTTAGAGGCTTCTCGCGCTCCTACATCCACAGGCCAACCCCCAACCTCTGGGCGGGGCAGTGAAGTGCCTCCAGAATTTGGTCACTGACTCTCTCACCTAAAATGCCATCAGCCCTTCGCAGCCCGGCCCAGGCTGTCCTCGGCGCCCACTTGTTCCTGTACATCTCCGAGAGCCAGCCCAGAGCTATGGCAAACGGCAGCCACCGTGCAAGTCTAACAGGGAGAATCAAGGACCCCGCCCCGACTCTCCGGCCCACAATCCCGCCTCAGCACATGGGCACGCCGACCAGGAGGGATCTCGTAGATGGGGCAGGAGGGAAGCCATCCAGGGCGACACCGAGTGTGGGCAGAAAACACAGGGATCACGCTTTTTCTTTAAGCAGAGGAAACCTCTTCCCAAAGGAAATCTTTAAAAACTCAAAAAAATAAAACAGAAACAGAGTATTATCAGGGCGACATTATAAGGTGATATTTGTAATGTTTACCCGAGGTGATTATCCAGGAGAACAGTGACACTGCTTTGAAAATACAGAAGTGTGAGATGAGGGCTATGGGTGACAGCTGCCGTCTCGTGTCACACTTGCCATCCAATTATTCTTTTTTGCTTTGATTACACGATTCCAAGAGAAGCTTAATTCACAGGGCTGGCAGGTACTGCTTTCTTTAGAGGTGGTCTCCACTGAGCTAATTTTTTCTATTTCATATCTGAGTATAAGGGTTTTTTTTTATTATAACTGAGTATAACTCTTCAAACAGCTGAGTATAATTTGAAACTAAATGGGGATTACACATGTACAGAACTTTAAAAGGACTAGGATGAGAACGTGAGGTCCGGGCCAGCCCAGTCGGGCCAACGGCACAGGTCTCAGGGTCCCACAGGAACAGAACCAACCACGTCACCCCCAGGGCCTGGCCGCTTTGTTTCAATGTAGCCATCTTGGAAAGTCTCACGT
Source organism: Aselliscus stoliczkanus (assembly GCA_033961575.1). NCBI lineage: Eukaryota > Metazoa > Chordata > Mammalia > Chiroptera > Hipposideridae > Aselliscus > Aselliscus stoliczkanus. Next base: position 1,260,189 of record CM066733.1, read on the forward strand.
TAATATTAATCCAATGGTACAGCCGGCCAACCACACCTGCCACCTCTTCATAACCAAACCGTAAAATCAAATACTCATCTGAATTGGACACATTAAGAGGCTATTTGGAGTTCCAGTTCAATTCAAAACCATTCATAGGCCAATTTAATAATCAGGGATTGTGAAACAGGGCCTGGGGCCAGTGTGTTCACAGGTGGGAAGTTCACGTGTGCTTTAGATCACGGCTCAAGCAGCACCGGAATGAGGCAGGTGGCGGCACCCCCGCTCGTGCACGCAGCGCTCCTCCAGACGGCGGGACAGCATCAGGCCGGGCTCAGGGGCGAGGGCTGCTCTAGGCACAAGATGCTGGGTGGGGAGCACCTTGGGGAGACTGACAAACCCGAGGCTCCACAGTCTGGGGGTACGGTGCCCTCATATCCACGTGGGGTCACACTGGAGCCCTCCCCGCAGAGCAGGGACAAGCACACATGGTGACGGGATAACTGTCCGCCTGTGGAGAGCCGGGCCGACCAAAGTCCTGGTGCCTGGGGCCAAGCTGGGGCTGACGGCCAGCTCCCTGCAGGCTTGGAAACAGGTGGGCTTCACTCCGCAGGGAGGGGAAGCCAGGCACCCCAGCGCCCAGCCCGGCCCTACGACGTCCTAAGAGCCAATGTATTCACTGCAGGGCTCCGTGCCGGTCACAGTCCAGCGGAGGCTCAGGAAGAGGACTGGCCGAGCCTGTCAGGACTCCGGGCCTGGGCCCAGCTGGGCGAGCGCCTGTGCCGGCCAGGAAGGAACATGGCTCCCCGAAGGCACAGCACTTCCCATACAGTCAGGACAGGCAGGGACAGAGCCGGAGGACACGGGGCCCTAGAGACGCTGGACACCAACGGGCCAGCACTGGGAGGGCAGCCCCTCTTGCAGCCCCAGGCCAGCATCACCCGTGTTCCCAAGGCCTGCCACACAGCCCGATGTCATCAGCACTCAATTTTTTAATAGGTGGAACGAGGCTTAAAAATCCAACCTGAGCACATTATAGGGGACGATGCTCCCGCACCCTCCGGACGGAGCCCCATCGGACCACGGGCAGCCGAGGCCCACGTACTCGGCCACCCATTCGTCCTCTCACCCAGCGCCCACTGAGTCCCAGCGGACCCTTGTCCAGGCCCCGGGGAAACGGCAGGGTCACCCCCCCCACAAGCCTGACCTCACGAGGCATGTACCCCAGGCAAAGAAACCACACGTACCCTGTGAACAGAGGCGGGCTACTAGGAAGTGCCAGAAACCGGGTGCAGGCCGCAGTTGGGGCTGAACCCTGAGACTTCCGGGAAGAGCAGCGACTGCTGGGCGGTGGGACCCAGAAGGCTGAGTCTCTGAACTCAGAGACCCGGACTGCGATGGAGACCGCACGAGGGTCGGCTGCTGTGGGAGACACCCCCGGCCCACGGCCCCGGCCCACGGCCCCGGCCCACGGCCCCGGCCCACACCCCCGGCCCACGGCCCCGGCCCACACCCCCGGTCCACACCCCCGGCCCACGGCCCCGGCCCACACCCCCAGTCCACACCCCCGGCCCACACCCCCACACCAACACCAACGCCTCTGTCGGCGCGCTCACTCCATTCAAGCTCGGCCTTTCTTGTGAAGTAAAGAAGAGAAAACTCATAAAAAATTAAACGTCTAGTCCATACTTACATTGGCCTCTGAGGCCACTGGCATTTCCGTGAACCTTTAGGAGTTCAAAGTGAAGCCCTGAGTTCTTAGAGGAGAAGTCGGCGTGTTTATCGATCAGAGCCTTTCTGAGCTGGCATGAAGGAAACAGCCTGAGCTGTGAGCAGCCATCGCCGCGGTGACGGCCACTGCAGCCACTTTAACGCACTCGTCCCCAGAAAACTCCCAGCCCAAGAATATCTACTTTCAAGGGACAATGAAAGGACACGACACACTGAGCAGCAGGAGGCATTTTAATGACCTTCTTCAAGACACGCTGACGCCAGCTCTGCCCTCACACGACCTCTGTCTACCCTCTCGCAGCCCAGCAGCCCTGACACCCGGGTGGGCCTTGGTACCGACACTGGCCCGGCGGTGCTGTCCGCCCCAAGCAGGACAGTCACCCTGTGGGAGCACCGGCTTGGACTCCACACCAAGCCTCGTCACCGTGGAGGGCGTCACCACGCCCAGTGGCCAGAGGCCAACCCAGACTCAACCGGAACAACTGAGCCAAGCCGACCTAGTCGGTGCCGTCTGCACAGCCGGCTACGCAGGAGCTTTACCAGACAGCCCAAGGCGACCCCTGGGGTCTCCGAGCGGTGAAGACGACGGCCCGGGCACACTGGTTCTTAGTAACTACCCTTTTGTTTGGAACCAGGAAAAGATTAATAAAATTTCACTCACACTTCTGCAAAACCCCTATTCCTAGGCCTCTGATGAATACAGATCACAACCCATGAACATGCATGGTCTTTAAGCTTCTCCATTTTACAGACGAGCAAATTCAGGCCCCAAGGGGCCAGGTCACCCACATGAGGCAACTCTGCCCCGACCAGGGCACAGGAGCGCCTGACTTCCACTTTCTGCAGCACTGTCCCCTGTGCCACCATCGGAGCCCCTCCAGGCCTGGCCAAGCGACCATCACACAGGTGACAAGTGCGGCTGCAGTCTCGGGCACAAAGGGCCTGGCGCTGCCGGAAGGGAAGGACCCACATGGGCCTGGCCACGGGGCTGGGGGCCGGTTCGGTCCTGCCTCCTGCTCCGACACCGTCTCCTCGGCCCCACCCAGGCGACGCAGCCCCAGGAGGGGCAGGAGGGCCGGACGTTTTGGCTCCATCTCAGCTCATTAGGGGGTCTTGAGGAGCTGAAAATTCTAGAAGCCTGCTTGTCCAGTGACTGGGGGGGTGGGGCGTGGGAAGCACAGGGCAGGGCTCAGTTCTGAGCAGTGGGTCGTGGAGGCGGGGGGTGCGGCAGCTGGTCCAACAGGGGCGCAACTGGCTGCATATCAGGTGCTGCCTCCCGGCCCAAGACAGCCACCTGCGAGCCCTCGGGACTGGGAGTGTGACGACCGCTGCACACGCTGAAAGGATGCAGCGTTTGTGCCCGCACCAAGGTCACCACCAGCTCAAGCAGGCGAGCAGGGAGAGGCCGGCAGGATTCCGGGCCAGCCAGGGCAGCCTGAGGCGCCGAGGCAGTCCAGAACCCTGGGAGAGGCAACGCGCAGCAGCCAAAGGCACAGCAAGGGGCCCAGGAGGGAAGGGTGCCCGAGCGTCACACCTGGGGCGGTGCTGGGACGCGCAGCTGGCCTGAAAGCACCAAGGACTTGGCAGCGAGAGCCTAGTGACGAGACATCCTCCCAGCCGCCCAAGGACAGGCAGGGCTGCTTGGTGGGCCTCCAGCCCGAGGGCTTTGGTTCTAGGCCGGCCTACTCTTGGGGAGGGAATCTGCAGAGGGGGCTGCATCAGGGGGCCGGGTCCCATGCACCACAGTTTCCTCGTGGACCTGGGCTTCAATTCTGGAAGCCGTGGCCTGGGGGGTAACAGTGGAAGCACAGGCCAACTAAACGTCAACAGAACCCCAAGGAGCAGGTCACAGTCTAACCAGGAGAGCTGGCCAGCGTCCAGGCAGCAGGGAGAAGCCGGGCCCAGGGACTCGCCTCCCGCCCAGCCCGGCGGCCTACGGCCACAAGTTGGCTCTTCCCTCCAGTTCCCAAAACATGCTTCACCAGCACCGAGCACAGAGGAGCATGGAGAGGTTCTGGGCAGCTTTCTAAGCAAGGTCCCCGTTGGCAGGGGGCGGGGCAGTGCCCCCTGCAGAGGGGGCAGAGGGGCCAAGGCAGTGACGAGACGTTGCAGCATGAAGCCCACAGGCCCAGGGTCTGCTGCGTTCCAGTCCTAAAGGCGACCGCAGAAAACTGTCTGCGCACACATGGCAGCAAAGACAGCTTACACTCAAGGCCCTCATGCTCCCACATTTCCGCAGGGAAGACGAGAGAGAAGCGAGCGGTGGTGTGGGCTGCAGACCGAGGGCCGGCAGGGTGGCCATGCATGAAAGAGTGTTTCTGGAGGACAGACCGCCTGAGGGGTGCGCTGGAGACACAGACGAGGAAGGGCCGACATCTGGCTGGGGATCTCGAGACGACGAAACCGGCCCAGGGGCCCATGTGAGCATGGGGCCGGGGCCGGCCGAGTTAGAAGCAGGCTCCACCTGAAGCAGAGAGAGGGGGCCACCCCCGGGAGGGCTCCCTGTCCCCACTTACCTCCTGCCACCTGCGCACCCAGAACCCTGGAGGCCCCTCGGCCCTCCATACCCTCCCCCGCCCCAAGTCCCCGGCAGATGAACCCCGAGCCTGGACGCCCCAACCTGCACCACCAGACCCGGTCCAGGGAGCCACACGGCCTCTTGGCAAGGTGGGACCGGCTTCCTGATGGAACTCGAGCTCTGCTCTCAGGAACAGTCCCCTAAAGGGCAGGGTCCAGACTCCTCGCCCACTTCCTGCCACTGCAGAGAGCGGGGTGCCCTGGGGGCCAGCACGGGGGAGGTGCAGCTCGCTGCCCATCCCAGGGCACTGGACCAGGGATAGGGAGGTACACTAACAGCTGCCTCTGGAGACAGACCATGAATGTGCCCTGGATCCCACTGGACGGCGGGTCTAACAAAGCCGGGCGCGAGCCCATCCAAGCTCAAGCAATTCTGGTCAGGGCTTCAAACAATTCTCTGAACTCCCACTTCCTCAGCTGTAAAAGGGAACCTAAGCGACTGGCGGGGACTCTAACAAGGCACGCGTGCAAAGCACACTGAGCGAGCGTGCAACAGCTGTGACCCTTCCACGTGTCCGCCCCCGCCCCACCCCCGCCCCAGCTGTCTGCGTTCACCAGGCCCTCGGCGTCTGACAAGGCCTCCCTGGCAGAGCAGGCTGGGCTCAGCGCACGATTCACCTTTCAGAAGCTTCACGGGGGACTAAAGGAGACGGCAGACGCTATCAGCAGCCAGGCTCTTGTGGGAGTTGGAACCCCAAGGTCAGCCTCCTGGGCACTCGGGCTGCCCACCGTGACCGAGCTCTGTGCTGCCCAGGAGGCACGCCTGGTGTTGTTGGGGGCTCCCAGGAACCCGTGAGGAAGGTTCCCCAGAGAAGGGGACAAGTCTTGCCGGGGTCCCGCGGTTCGGAGGTGGCGAGCCAGGCTGAGATTCAGAGCCGGAGCCCTCACACCCCTCACCTGGCCTTGACCAACATGCTGAACCGGGCCTGGAGTGCAGCAGTGGGACCACGGGCTCTGCCATCTTGCCACGGGGTCACTGTGACATGTGTGGGGGGGAAGGAAGGACAGAGACAGGAGGGCGGGAGGTGGGCGGCCCTGCTCTTCAGGCCCCGCTCAGACAGGCTGCCTTGGTGAGGGAGCCGAGAGCCCGCCTCGTCACCCCACAACGCCTGGGCCTGGCATGGCATGCAGCTGTCTTTATTTACGCCATCTAACTGCAATCTTAAATGTCTCCCAGTGTCACCACACAGCTCTCTGAAAAAAAATAAAAATCCAAACAGTGGAAACAAAACCCGAGAACCAGAAAAGCGAAGGCTGAAATAATGACCAATCAGAGGGACGGCTGGCCTCCTGGCCGCTTCTCCCCGCGCCCTCTGGCGAGCCGCATTCCTAACGTCTCATCAATTCCAATCACCAAATTCAATTTGCATTCCCAAATAAACAGAGGCCACACAGTAAATACTCTCCTCTGACCTTGAGATGTAAGAAGGAAAATTATCCTTTGCAATTTCAATTCAATCCCAACCATAATGAATAATCCCATTTAGCTGATCAGTTACCAGCCTGTCATGCACGGTGGGACTGACTGCGAACCACGGGTGGGGGGCCCAAGCCGGGCTGGCTGTGTGCCCAGAGCTGCGGTGCTAGGCACACAGCAGAACCAACTCCAACGGCAGGCCACCGAGACCCAGGAAATGGGCACACGGTGGAGAGCAGAGGGCAAGTCCTACTGGGCAACCGCCCTGTGCCCCGGGCTGCGGCTCTCACGAGCCAGCAACCCCCCAAGAACACGAGGGCGGACGGCTATAAAGGTGACCCTACGCGCAGGGCGCCGCACCCAGTGCCGCGGGGACGGCAGTGCCACCTCCCGGGGCTGTGGAGCGCTTCCTCGTGGATCTTCCATCGGCGCCCCCCAGCATCCCTGGGGGTGAGGGTCTGCGCACAGCGTCCCGTGTCGTGAGCAGGAGGCGAGGACCTAGAGACAGTCGCACGGCTAGCAGGCCGCAGGGCCAGGCCAGGAGCCCGATGAAAGGTGCCGTGTTCCTGCCCAGGTGCCGTAACCTGCACTCCGCAGACGGCCCAGTGCCTGTCATTGAAACACAGCTCACCTACTCGTTTACGTGGCATCTGTGGCTGCTTTCCTGGGGCAGAGATTGTGTGAACCGAAAAAGCAGAACCTTTTACTATCTGGCCCGTGGCAGAGCCAGGCTGCAGCCGCGGCCCTCCAGCAGAGCTGCCCGCCCCAAGGCTTTGAAAGGGCGAGCAGAGCTAGGAGACAGAGAGGGACTTCGGCCGGACCGACGCCTCAGCCGCAGGTGCCCGGCCACCAGTGGGGCTGACGGGGCCGCAGGGCATGCAGACTGCTGAGTTCCTGACCAGAAACAGGACCCCTTCTGGCTGCCCTGTCCCCTTACTCACACCCACGCCTTCCTGTGGACCCCCAGGCTCCAGGGAGCCTCTGGTGTTTAGTTGGAATAGGACTCGAGCAGCCCAGAGACAGACGCCACACCCTCCACGCCCGCGTGGCGTTGACCACTGTGCAGGGCTAGTGTGGCTGGAGCGCCACGCACCCGCCTTGGGCTCGGTGCTACACAACACCAACGAGGAAGTAAAAAAGCCATTTTATAAGATCACAGCTAGTCCAGGACACCGACAGGGCAAGCCCCAGCACGGACGACGGCTGAGAGGACGCGGGCAGCAGGGATGGAGGGGCACGCCTGACCACTGGGGTCGCGCCTGGGGCATCGCTGGGCTGCAGTGGGACGAGCGAGGCCCCGGAGTGCAGAGCGAGGCGCAGCCTGAGTGAAGCCGATGGGCGGGCAGATGGGAGGCAGCCTCACCACCCACATCTCCGTCTTCAGAGCCGCCCTCGGGTCCAATTAGCAACTCTGATGCTGAGGTGCCAGCGTCCCCGCAATCGATGGCGGAGCCAGACGGCCCGGGGAGTGCGCTCAGCGCCTCCGACTGACTCCTGCGCTGGGGTCCGGCCGCCTAGCTCCTGCGTGCTGCCTGACTAATGCCTAATGAAGCCCACTCTGCCTGTTTACCTTCTCATTGATTTTGCTGTCCTCGACCCAAAGCACAAGTCAATACCCAGTTAGGTGCGGCACCTGCGTGGGGACAGACGTCAGCTGTCTCCTGGAGTACCGCCGCCTCCCGACAGGGCCAGCGCCCCCCGTGGGGCTCCGCTGGGAGGAGCATGTGACACCCCAGGAAGCAAGCTCTCTAAACAATGCCACTCCACTAGTAACCTCCCTAAAGCGGTTCCCAGGCTTGAGTAAGAAAATGGAAGGAGGAAATGGGATTCTGGAAACTTCTTAGTTTCTCTTCTATTATTTTTTAGTGCGAGCGGAGAGGAAGGGAAGCATTGCTCACCGGTCACTCTGTCCCACAGCAACTCACTGTCAATCCCGTCACCTCCTCACCCGGGCCGGGGGCGTGCAGGCTCCACACTGGACTTGAGAAATGCCAGCGCTAAGCAGTTTATTTCCTCTTGAACTTTAAGAACTGACTGAGACGGGAATGACCTTTAAAAGGCAGGGTGAGCACGGGCTGAGCTGCCGGAGTGAGACCTTCCCACCAACAGGCGGCGCTCAGTAAACCCGCCCGGCCCCTGGCGGCAGCTGTGCAGGTGACCCCGGGTGCGGGAGACAAGGTCCCGAGGTGGGTCTGGGCAGTGCAGGCGGCCACGGGCAGCAGTCTGGGGGCTCCAAGCATCAGTGTGCTCCCTGTGGCGGGGATGGAGGGGCAGCAGCATGGCTCGGCCCCACGCGGCCCCTACAGTGTACTAGCACGTCTCCGCTCCCCCCGAGCCCGCCCCACGGGAGTGGGTGTGCCTCCTGCCTCCCGGGGCTACTCCTCACAGCCTTCTAACCATGTCGCCCGGACACCCTCGCCCACAGGGCCCGGTGTGGACAGCCCGAGGCCACAGTGGGCACGCCCCACCGGGCGGGCACGCAGCTGCTAGAAGACAAACATCCACTGCATCCACAGCTGGGAAGAGGTGAGAGGTCTGAGGGGCTGAGAGGACAGCAAAAGGGTCTGACGTCCACACTCACACTCAGGGGTCCGGTCTCGCTTTGCCCACAGATATCAGGACTCCAGTGGGCACCAAACAGGGAGACTGACGACCAGACAGGACAAACCCTGTGCTTGCTTCCTGTGTAGCCCGAGTTCACAGTGAACAGGACCCCACATATGAGGTCAATTACGTTTGCAAACTCATCCTAGAAAAAGTGCTGCATACCTCCTTGCTGAATATCACTACGTCACCTTCCAAGTCCTCCCCTTGGGAAGCTAGGCACCGATGCCAGCACCTCGTCCACCCTTCAAAGCAATTTTGGAACTCTTTTTCTGGAATGGCCTTCAGAGCTGTTGTTGTATTACCCTTGATGTCCTGAATGTCATCAAAATGTCTTTCTTTCACTATATCCTTTATCTTCAGGTAAAGACTGAAGTCACTGGGGGCCAGATCAGGTGAGCAGGGAGGGTGTTCCAATACAGCAAGTCCCCGACTTACGAACATCCGAGTTGCGAACTTTCGCAGATACGAATGGACCTCGCATTACTAACATTTGTAGCTGCAAACGAATGGCGGGAGTAGCTCCCGTGTCTGCTGGACACCGTCCCAGTGCTGCAGCCGTGTGCTGACTGTGCAGTGCGATCGCGGACAGGAGTGCAGGGCTCAGTCAGAGCCCAGGCTGTCCGGGAGCAAGGGGGAAGGCCGTGCGGATGTGGCTGGGAAGCGTCGAAGGTCCACTTTGTTGGACTTACGAACGAATCCAATTTGCGAACGTTCTCCCGGAACAGAACTCGTTTGTAAGTCGGGGACTTACTGTACAGTGATTTGTTTACTGGCTAAAAACTCCCTCACAGACTGTGCCGTGTGAGCTGGTGCATTGTCGTGATGCAAGAGCCATGAATGGTTGGTGAAAACCTCAGGCCGTTTTCGTCTAACTTTTTCTCGCAGCCTTTTCTGCACTTTCAAATAGTCAACTTGGTTCACTGTTTGTCCAGTTGATACAAATTCATAATGAATAACACCTCTGATACCAAAAAAGGTTAGCAACATCATTGCAAAGAGTTTGTGAACTTGTCAGACCTCATATCAGATACGAGAGCTTGTGATAGAAATGTTTTCTCTGAAATGTCCCCTTCATAGCAAATCACACAACTGGGAAATTCAAAGGCCACATGAGGACTGACAGTGCCCGCCGGGACGCCCCGCCGGCAGAGGGAGCGAGCCCCCGGGGGCCTGAGCCCCGCTCGCCAGCGCCGCAGTGTGCTCTCGTCTTCACTCCACTCCGGCACTGAGCTCGCACCCTCCACGCGCTTCATCTTGTGCCCCAACAGCCTGCCCGAGCCAGGGCATCCCCCGCCCCCCATTTATAGGACGGAAACGAGGTTACTGTGGGGCACCGCTCAGCAAGCCTCATCTGGTTCTCAGGTGTTAACTAACATCACAAAATCATCTCGAATAACTGATTTTACTGAGAAAAAATTGACAGGAAATAAAATTTGCCATTTTAACCATTTTAAAGTGAATAAGTCAGTGGTTTTTAGTGTATTCGCAATGCCGCCCGAACATCAACATTAACTCAGGAAGGTTTCCTCCGCCCAGAGGGAACCCGGCCCATCGGCAGTCGCTCCCCACTTCCCACCGTAGCCCCACTAGCCTGCTTCCCGTCTCTGCGGCTGTGCCTGCTCCAAGCACCTCCTGTGCAAGGCATCAGGCACTACCTGGCCTCTGGCTGCCCTTTTCCACTCAGCACGGTGTTCCTGAGGTGCGCCCTACGGTACCGGGGTCGGGCCTCTCTCCGTCAGCTCGCCGGGCCCTGCCTGCACGGGCGCTGGCTCTGCACCTCTGGCTGCGGTGGGGACGCGCCGTGAACACGCCAACGCCGGTCTGTGCGTGCGCACATGTGCTCCCTGCTCTCCTGGGCACAGCTAGGAGTGCAGTTGCTTGGCCGGATGGCAGCTGCTTACGCTGGCAGCGCCACCTCCTTCCTGTCTCTGGGAATCAGACCCGTCTGGGCCCCGTGTAAGAGGCATCCCACAGTGCGTGTCCTTCTGTGACTTTCTTACGTCACTCAGCACAATCTTCAGGGTGCATCTGGGTTAAGCACGGGTCAGAATCTCCTTCCTTTCACGGCCAAGCAACAGACCACTATGTGGACAGCCCACATTTTATCTGTCCGTTCATCTGTTGATGGACACTTGGGCTCTTCTGCCTCTACTTCCGTGGACCGTGCTGCCACTGGCCACAGCTGTACACGTGCCCGCTGAGGGCGCTCGGTCTCCCAGAGCATCCGCTAGCAGGGCGCAGGGCCCGCCATGTCTCTACTGCCTCGCCAGCACTGCTGTTCTCTGCTTTGCGAGGGGCCGTCCTAGGGGCGAGGCGGTGTCTCATTGTGGTTTGTCCCCGCTTCCCTCATGATCGGTGATGCTGAGCTTTGAAAGTGACGCTGAGCTGTGAGAACTCTCCACACATTCTGGGCACTAGGTCCTTATCAGTTACCTGATTTGCAAATATCTCCTGCCATCCTGTGGGCTGACTTCCCACTTCCTTGATCGTGTCCGTTGACACATTTAAGTGTTTAATTTCAATGAAGCCCATTTCATTTTTCTTTTGTTGCTTGTGCTTTCGGTATCATAGTTAAGAAACCATTACCTAATCCAAGGTGGCACAGATCTAACACCAATGTTTCTTCTAAGAGTTTTATAGTTTAGTTCCTGCACGTAAGTCTTTGATCCATCTGAGTGACTCTTTGTATCTGGTCTAAGGGAGCAGTCCAAATGTATTCTTTTGAAGTTGTCTCAGTACCATAAAATGAGTTAGGAAATAATTCCTCTTCTATTTTCAGAATAGTTTGAGAAAGATTAGAGTTAATTTCTTCTTTAAGTGTAAGGCAGAATTCACCAGTGAAGCCATCTGATTCTGAGCTTTTCTTTATTGGAAATATTTTGGTGGCTGATTACTTACTAAAGGTCTATTCAGAGTTTCTATTTCTTTTGAGACAGTTTAGGTACTTTGCGTATTTATAGGAATTTGTCCATTTCATCTACATTATCTAATTTGTTGGCATATAATAGTTCATAATATCCCCATATCGTCCTTTATGTTTCTGTAAGGTCAACACTAAGGTCCCCACTTCATTCCTGAGTTAATCACAGGAGACGTCTCTCATGTCTGCTCGGTCAGTCCATTGGATTGTCGGAAAAGTCAGGACATACTTTTCGGTGTTTTTCGTTGCAAAAATGTGTCATGACTTTCCCGACAACCCAATAGATAAAGGTCTGTCAATTTTATTCATCTTTTCAAAGAACTAACATTTTGTTTGCTCTTTTTCTCTATTGTTTCTCTGTTCTCTATTTTGCTCGTCAGTGATCTTTGTTATTGCCTCCTCCATCTGCTTTGGGTTTAGTTTGCCTTTTCCTAGCTCAGTTACGGTAGAAAATTGGGTTGATTTGAGATCGTTCTTTTCTCACACAGGCGCTTCCGCGGCATCCCACAGGTTTGGGTGTGTTGTGCTTTCATTCTCGTTCGTCCCAAATATTTTATTCTAATTTCCCCTGTGATTTCTTCTTCGACTCTGGTGTATGTTGTTTAGTTTCCACCTATTTGTGAGTTTCCCGATTTCCTTCTGTTGCTAATTTCCGGTTTTGTCTCACTGTGGCAGGACTCACTTTGTATGACTTTGAAACTTGGAAACAACATGTTTTGTGGCCTGGCTCCACCCCTGAGAGCTCTCCGTGGGCACCGGAGAAGACGGGCAGCCTGCTGGGGCGCGGGGGGGGGGGGGCTCTGCAGGGGTCCCCACGCCTAAACCCCTCACCTGTGAGGGGAAAGAATCCTGAGCCCGCGAGCTTCTCGCACAAACTCAAGGAGGAGGCACGGGAAGAGACCCCGTCGGCTGCGGGCATGGCAGACACAAGGCGGCATCCGAGGCACACCAGGCGCCACGGGCGAGGCCTTCGGAGCCGCGCGGGCTCGTCACTGAGGAGCGCTCACCACACCAATGCTGGAAAGTGTGGCACAGAAAGGGGACCCAGCTGAGTGGCAGGTGGGAAAGATCCCGAAACTAAACGTGCCAGGACTGATGTCCCTGCGCCCTTGGAGATGCAGCCGACGGAGTGCGTTGCACGGCAGGCCCCACAGGGGACGACTCGCGGGCGCCCTCCTCTTGTCCTGGGCACCCACGGGCCCTGGGGAGGGCTGTGGGCTTGTCTCCGTGAGTCACCTCCTCCCCCGAGAGTTCCTCCTGTGCTCACAGCTCCCTTCCAGAGGAAGCCTGCTCAGCAATCCCAAAGGCGCGAGGCACCAGCAATCAGAGGAAACAGGCTGGGGACAAAGAAAAGTGCTTCTCTGTACACAAATTCTTCATAGGAAATGGATTTCAAAGTGGCCATCTGTCTGAGATTAGCATCCCAAAGCTTCACATGCACAAGCAAGGAGCCAGGCTCTGACGAGCCTAAACTTCATCACAGTGGTAGGAAAAGCTTCATTGAAATGATAATAATGTGAAGTGCTTAGGAAGCACTTTACAGAAAGAAGATCCCAACAGCACCCCACAGCTTCTGGGGGCTTCCGGGCAGCACAGTGACTACCAGGCAGGCGGGCCAGGGAAGGGAAGCCGGAGGCCGGGCCTTCTGAGGCTGGGCCCTGAGGAGAGGGAAGTAGCAGGGGGCAGTCAGCAGGTGACCGGCCCAAGCGGAGGGCACTGGCCTGCCCGCTGCCCCTCCCGTCTCTCCTCCTGCCCCCACTCTCTCGGAGGCCCCTGCCCTTCCCCGCGGGTCTCCCCCCATCTCCCCTCTTTTCCTCTGAGGCACCTCCCCAGACTGGCTGCCAGCAGCTCCCCGGGGCTAATGTCAGCTCCAGACGTTGCCACGGGACCTCAGCTGCCCTGTGACGTGTCACTCTGTCTGTCCCCATCGGACGGTGCCTTCCGGTGGACGACGGCCCTGCAAGGTCCCAGCCGAGAGTCCAACACCTGGAAGGGTCCACAATAACGTTTTGAAGAAACGAACGGCAAAGAGGCCAGAGCCGCCCAGGCTGGGAGACCTGGGACGGGCGGCAGCAGGAGAGCGTGGTGGGCCTGCCATGCCCAAGCTAGCTCAGGCCCGGGAGGAGGCTGGGCCCAGATCACGGAGGTCAGCGGACCGGTGGGCCCTCAGCACTGGGAAGGGGACAGAGGGCAGCATGCAGAACACACCCGGGGAGCCATGGCCATCAGCAGGCTGCCCGGAGTCCGGCGGGGGCTCCTGGCGGGCACCGGGAGGCTGCCTGCCTGGTGCAGCACGCTCATGAGGCACTGCCAAGCCGGCCCGGGTGTCCCCGCACACACGCCCTGTCCACTGGAACGTCCACTGAGAATGGAGCCGCCCTGCAGGGCCTCCCACTCACTGGCCACATGCCCGCCATGTGAGCAGGGGCCAGCACGGCTGCCTGCTGCCGCTCTCTGTCTTACCTCAGGTCACCCTTGGGGGGGGCTCCGTGTTGGCCGGCCTGCAGACAGGGAACCACAAGTGCACAGGCATTAACGAGCTCACCGACCAAACCACCCAGACAATCAATGCAGGAGCAGCGGGCAAACCCTGTGGCCTGGCTCCGGCCTGGGCCGCGGACGACGTTTTACTGACTGGTCAGGAGAAAGCACACACACACAGCCACAACAGAGGATGTAAGGCCAGGAGCACGAAGTCCACGTCACGCTGTGGCTCCACCGCACTGAGCGACAACCAACAGGGCTGCCCACTTCTGCTCGTTCCGCACGTCACGCGTCTGGCTCCCAGGCCGCTTGGGCAGGACTGTGGTCAAGGCTCGAGAATGAGTTTGAAAAGAGGAAACACTGGAGCAACGCGATGACAGTTCAGAAATCTAACTTCATGCTGCGTTCAAGTTCTTCCCTTTAAAAATCCATGTATAAAACCTACAAATGTTGGGGAGAACACGGGGAAACGGGGGCTGTGCGCGTGCCGGTGGGGTGTCGATGGTGCCACGGCCGTGCCAACAGCACGGTGAGGGCTGCAGACACGCGCCGTGCCCTGCTCTCACCGCTCAGTGCTGTCCACGCGCCAGGCCCCACGTGGCCGGCTTCCTGGCTCCCGCCCGCGGACGCCTTCCGCCCCATCCTCATTCACCAAGTCCCAGCCTCTCCTTTCTACGGAGCTGTTCCCTCTCACATCGCACATCTTGGCACAACTCAAACCTCCGCAACGAGGCCTTCCTTCACTCCCCGCCACCACAGTGACCATTCTAGAATTTCAGCTAAATGTCTGCATGTCGATCTCTGGTTACATGTGGGAGGCAACGAATCGAGGGATGCACTGGCCAAGTCCCAGCGCAGGGCAGGTGAAGGAAGGACGGCTTCTGCCAGGCCGGGCAGCTCCCCATGCCGCCGGCTTCCCCGGGGAGGATGAGTGGGACTGTCACACACGGAGAGTCTGCACACAGAGGCAGTCGGGCTCGGGGCCAGCACTCCAGGCCCTAACACCTGCCCAGGAGCCCACGTCGCACACCCCAACCCCCGACTGAAGTTTACCCTCATTAAGCTTTGAAGTACACACCTGCCAAAGTAACAGGTTTCAAAAACGAGCTGTCAAAATATAGTGATGTTATAACATCTGTTTCAAAAATAAAGTTCAGCTCTAGGGTTATACACAGCTGCCATAAAATCAAAATTTTTCAAGGCTCGGCTTTCCTCCTGACACATTCGAAGCTACCTTAAAGAACCTGGTCTGGACCAGTGACCGTCCCAAAGGGGCAAATGAAATGACCCCGTTATCTCTGCAGCCTGTCAGACAAGCCGAACAGTGACAGGACACTGTGGGCTCTTTCCCCCGTCCAGGGTGGCTGACCATTCTGTTTCTATTTCATTTAGAGCCAGCTGTTCAGCAAACACAGTGGTCACCAAGGTCTCCGTGCCAGCTGATGTCTCGGAGGGCCCTTCCCACAGGGCTCTAAACGACGGAGGAGAAAGCCAGACGGCACTGCGTGGGGCCCTGCGAGGCAGGGCTGGTCTGCACCTCACGGGGAGCTTGGGCGAGGGCCCCAAACCTGTACACCCTCCGCACCCACATCTGTGAAGTGCTAACGACGAGCCTGGCCCAGGTGCTTTTATTGGTTAGTACACCTCAGTTTTGGAAGAACTTTCGATTGACAGGAGGCTCCCCATTCCTTCAGCCAGCGTGACCGCCTTACGTCACCACAGCACACCTGTCTGGCTGGTGCCGCCACCTAAGCCCAGGCTGCCCCCGGGCCTCACCCGCTCTCCTGAGCGCTCCAGCTCCACCTGGGACACCACTGTCGTCACATGTCCTTGCTCTCTGCCGTTTACGCCAGTGTCTCCGTCTTTCCTTGGTTTTCACAACCTCGATGGGCCTGAGGACTGGTCAGCAGAGTGCTCCTCACTCAGGGACTGACCAGCGTCTCTCCCGAGTGGACCGGGGCTATGGGTTTGGGAAGAACCACAGAGGCGAACTGCCCCTGCGTCACGTGGAATCAGGGCCCACGCTGCGGGCCTGACTGACTGCCGCCCATGTCAGCCTCTTCACCTGATGAAGGTGGGTCTGCGGGTGCCCCCTCCTGTGCTGCACTCTGGGCTTTGAAGTAAGTCACTGAGTCCAGCATGCAAATATTTTCTCCCAGTCTGTGTTTTATCTTTTCATTCTCTTTCACAAAGCAAACGTTTTTAATTTTAATGAAGGCAAATTTATCAATCTTTTACAACTTACGGATTGTGCTTTTTGGTGTTATATCTAAAAACTTAAACTTACAATCAAGCCTAAGATCACAACAAGATATAGGAATATTTTCTTTTAGAGCAGGGGTCGGCAAACTGCGGCTCGAGAGTCCGTACATGTGGCTCTGAAGTACAATTGAAAATGAAAATAAAACTATCATAGTTTCATTTATAAAATTTTACAGGATATTATTCACATAATTGTGATTTCATTTATTTTATGGCTCTTGAATAATTTTTAAATTGTGAGGGACAGGATTGGCTCTGCCGTCTCAAAAGTTTGCCAACCCCTGTTCTAGGAGATCAAAGGCCCTTTCTTAGAGTTTAACAAGATACTGTGTATCTAAAAGCACTTGGCCCAATCTAAATGTTCAGAATTGTTGGCTTTTTGAAAAATGTGTATACTTTTTGAACAATTCCACTTCTAAGAATTTCTCCTAGAAAAATAATCAGTGATGCAAAAAAAGATTTAGGGACATGTGTATTAACCAGAGTATTATATAGAATAATGGGAGAAAAAAAGCAATTAAGTATCTAACAATAAGAGTTTAACTAAATCAAGTATTCATACAGAAAGTAGTTTACAGCCCAAAAGTTATTTTAAAAGACTATTTAGGGCAGGCCGAGTGGCGCGGTGGCTAAGCGCTGCCTTGGGAAGCCAGTGGTCCTGGTTCGGTCCCACATATGAGGGCCAGACACACTGCCCTCAAAAAAAAAGACTATTTAAATGTGGAAACTGTTCACAAAAGATTAAACAAAATAAGCAGACCCCAATCAGATAGTGCACACAGCATCATACTTTCCCTGAAAACTGCCCCAGGAAAACATGGATTTACAGATACACTAAACGTCAGGAAGAGTCTAAGCCAACAGTCACAGAGGCTTTCCTTGGGCAGAAGGATTATGGGAAGCCTTTATTCTCATCTGTTGTTTCTTCCTTCTACATTGTCAAATGTTCTAAATGAAAATATATTCCTTTTGTCATCAGAATTCTTAAAAAGTTATTCAAATAAAACGCTGACATCTCTTTCGCTTCGCTTCCTCCTTCCTTCCAGGTGTGGACACCACTCCAGCACGTGGACCAGGCAGATGCAGCGACCCCGGAGGCGGACACTCCCCAGGTCAGCCCACCTGCCCCCTGCGCCCTCGCCGTCAGGTGCCCACTCACCGGGCACATGGGACACTCAGGAAACGCTCTTTCCTGGCTCATCTAAAGAAAACATGAAGATGAAAGCTGCCAAGAGAAACTCAAGAATGCCGACCAACTCACAGTGGGGCTAGGGGAGGGGCCCAAGAAGAGCCAGTCAGCTGGAAAGGCACAGGATGAGAAGGTCAGGTCGCCAGCTGGAACATCTAGAAACTGCTCCCAAAGACTCGAAACGAGTTGCAGAGACAGACAGTACAAATGGAACCACAGGAAACACTACAACATGGCAAGTGTCACCTTGGAAAAACAAGATGGCCCCTAAATAGGTGGGACTCGGGCAAGTCTAAACGCAGGAGGGCCAAGACTGCCAGGAGGTCCCAAACACACCGATCCAGGGGCAAACTGGCGGGTCACTGAACCCGCCATGGTCCAGGCCACTCTGCGACTTCGGAGCCTCCCCGCGGCCACTCCCCACTCCGGCGAGGCCCCGGGCCCGCCACTCAGAGCACAGCCCGGCTGCCTTCCTCCTCGCCGACACTCCTGCCGCTTGCTTCTCTTGCGCTGGTTCCTCCTCCCATCCAGCCTCTGAGAGCTAGGGCTGTCTTCCACCCTCTTTTTTCCCTCTGTTGATACTCTTCAGAAGGAAATGGGGGCTTTAATTAAGGAAAGAGAAAAGAGACACAGACCTACTACACATATTTTGAAAAGGTGGTCTTTTCAAAAAACAGCCCAGGCCAATGGGCCATCCACCTGGAAAAAGGATTGGTCTTGAACCACATTTCACACCCTACTGCAAATTTCAGATGAACTGGATTTATACGTGAAAGGCAACATAATCAAGTTTTTTGTAAACACACACACACACACACACACACACACAAAACATTTTTCTGATATAAGTAACCAAAGATATCTTAAAGAGGACACAAAAAGAGGTGACCATAGCAAAAAAATGATAAAATTGGACTCAAAATTAAGAAATTCTCTTCATCAAGACACCGATGAGAGCGTTGAAAAGGAGCCACCTAGATGGGATCTGAGGTGGGTGTGTGTTTCATAAAGAACCCTACAAATTAGTGTGAGGCAGAAGTGCCACAGAGAAGTGGGCAGAAGACTGGACCACACATCGCAAAGGCTGTCCAGGTGGCCAAGGACATATAGAAAGGGGCCCACCGGCTCCGGACCCCAGAGACTGCAAAGCAGACCCAGATGAGATGCGATTACCAGCCGGGCAGCCGCTCCCAAGGGCCTGGAGAAACCGAGGACAGGGGGGCGCAGGGCAGCCAGGGAGCTCGCTCTGCTGTTGGGCCTGACCGGACGTTCCAGCTCGGAAAACTGTCCAGCAACTGAGTATCTGATGACCCAGCAAGTCTGTTACCGGCCATCTGAGCAGTATCAACCCCCACCACTGAAAAACTTTAATATTTTCTTTTCTATAGAAATGTTAAGTATAAAAATGTTAAGTCTCCTCCCTAGTTCTTTAGTTTCTTAGCTCTTGGGCTTTGATTGCTTTTCTGAGGGAAGATCCCCCTTGCTTCTTAATTGCTTTATAAATTAGTTTCTGAATCTGAAACAATAGAAGTCTCCTACCCCTGCTTCAGGTACCTATTTGAAAGCCTGAGACTTCCTAATATCCCCCAGGCCAGGAAGCTAAATGTCAAACCCATTCTGTGTCCAGACAACTGATGCCACCTGAGTGATGGACTGAATAGCCACAAGTTCCATAACCTAACTGATTTATATTTTTGTCCTCATTCAGGAGCCTTGAGGATACAGGGGATACCCCAACAAGCAAGAAGCCAACACGGTCTTCCAGGTGGAGCTTGAGACCCCTTCCTCTCACCTGAGACCAGCTAGGGTGACAGTTCCGCGAACCCCAATAGGCAGGGACAGCCCTACGCCCCTGCCCAGCAGGGAGCAGATACAGAAGAGACCTCCTGTCCCTCAGCTCCCCATAGAGATTTTACGGGGACCACGTCTCTCAAGGAGAAACTAGGCAGGTAGTTAGAGGCAGGCATTGGGTCTCTGCATTCCTGCATGTCCCACAGAGTGTGACCGCCTGGGGGACATCCCCTCTCCACCCAAAACTCCCCTTTGTATTGTAATTACCTACCCCTGCGGGAAGAGCAAATGGGAAGAGCAAATGGGCGCAAAATATCCAACTAGATCAGAGCAGTCACTCGCACCTGCGCAGTACCTCTTGTCAATCACAGGTGCCAATCAAGTGGTCCCATGCCCAAAGGAGAACAGCCCATTCTAGAGAAAAAGGGATGAAAACCCCAAGTCCTGGGAGGGAAGCCCGCGCTGCTGCTACGGCTGCTATGGCTGCTGCTGCCGCCTCCCTGCTCCTTTTTACTGCTTCTTCCCTTTGAGCCTCGCCTTTGCGCGTGGCCCACTCCACACTCTTTGGAATGTAACTTCTAATAATGGGCCCTTGAGCCATCCTCTAGTACTCAGGTCTACTTTTATTTCTAAATGTACTATCTTTTCTAATAAACTACTTATTCTACTGCTTTACTCTGGTATCTCGTTCAATTCTTTGCTCGAGTTGCCAAGGACCTGGACTTTGCGCCGAGAAAGGCCCGCTCTCCGACAACAAGGCCAGTCCAAGGTACTTAGTTACACGAACGCAAGCTCCGTCCAGCAAAACACATGCAGGAACGCTCACAGCAGCACCATTCCTAAGGCGCCTGGGCTGAAAGCTAACCAAATGCCTGACATACGATGGTTTAAAACACCTGTGGTTGAGAATGGCTATCATCAACAAATCAGCAAACAAGTGCTGGCGAGGGTGTGGAGAAAAGGGAACCCTGGTGCACTGTTGGTGGGACTGCAGATTGGTGCAGCCATTATGGAAGTCAGTATGGGGGTATCTCAAAAACTGGAAATGGAACTACCGTATGACCCAGCAACTCCACTCTTAAGACGCTAATTCAAAAAAATACATGCACCCCTATGTTTATTGCAGCGCTATTTACAATAGCCAAGACTTGGAAACAACCGAAATGCCCATCGGTAGATGACTGGATTAAGAAACTGTGGTACATTTATATAATGGAGTATTACTCCGCTATAAAGAAGAATGAAATCGTACCATTTGCAAAGATATGAATGGACCTAGAGACTATTATGTTAAATGAAATAAGTCAGTCGGAGAAAGACAAATACCATATGATCTCACTCATATGTGGAATCTGAAAAAGTGAATGAATGAGCAAACGAAACAGAAACAGTCTCATAGATATAGAGGAAAAATAGGGTTGCTAGTTGGGGGTGGGGTGGGGATGAGGGAGAAGGGAAGGGATTAGACAGCATAAATAGGCAACTACAGTATTGCCACAGGGATATGAAAGACAGTTCGGGGTAAAAATTTTGTGGGGTGCCAGATGGTCACATGTCTTGTTAGGGAGACCACTTCATGGATGGAGTAGAGACTTGATCACTGCACTGTACACCTGAAGCTGATGTTGTATAATATTGTATGCCAACAGTAATTGGATATATAGATAGTCACGGGATGTGGATTATACGGTGGAAGGGAGTCAAAGGAATTGTAATAGATAGTATGATATGTGGGAGGAGGCGTGGGGGGGAGAATTGGGGGGGGTTGTCACTTTGAGGGGTAAAAAGTATAACTATTGCACTGTGTCGTACACCTCAAGCTAATTAAAAGGAAAAAAAAAAAAAAGAAAAACCACCTGTGGTGTCCTCACAAAATGGAAGGTTCCAGGGCAGTACGAGTCTCACGAAGAGATGGATGGGGCCCCAGACGCACCTACTCTGAGCTAATCTGTGCCAAAAGAATCATGGTTCCGCCGACATCAAGAACAAAACAGGAATTCACCCCAGGCCTGGAGGGGCTTCAGGGGCTGCTATCTGCTTCTGAATCTGGGGGCTGCTGACAGTGTTGTCCGATAATCCGGGAATGCTACACTTCAATGAAAAGTTAGGAAAACACAGTTAATGCCTCAAACTGGAAAATCATTAAACAGTTAAAATCATTGTAAAATAAAATGTAAACTAAAAATTAAAATAATTTTAAAAAATGTTTTAAAAATTAAAACAACTTTTGAAGTCGTTTTTAAAAAAGGAAAAGCACACGTTCCTTCTTCTACATCCCTGTTCCTTGAATCACCAAGCACAGAGGAGACTCAAGGCCAGCCACGCGCGGCGAGTGTGCTTGGGAGGTCAGCTGTGGCCTGCGGCCACTGTCTCTAGTGGAGTGAAGGCAACACAACGATGATTTATTGACTGGGGATCTGTGAACGGCACTGGCTGTCACTAAGAAAGAAAACGGAGACAGCAGCAACACGGGCCTGGCCCTCATAAGCCGCCTTCATGACCCGCCTGCGGGGTGAGGCAGAAACACGCACACGCACACACACGCACACACGCACGCACACACACACGCGCGCGCGCGTGCACACGGCCAGGACTCCGGGAGCCGGACGCAGGACATGCCGTGTTCACAGCACATTTGGTTGACAGCACAAAGTGCGAACGAGAGCACTAGAGAAAGAGGTGAGATTCCAGGGTCTCGGGCACGTCAATCTAATTCCTCCATCAGCTGGGGTCTGACTATGTAATGTTGTCTTGGAAACCACAAAAAACAAGCAAGCAAGGACCACAACGAAGCTAGCACATGGATAAAGCTTGGCTCCACGGGCAGCCAGGCCGGCTGCAGGCCCAGCTCAGAAGAGGGCATCGCGGAGACGTGGCCGGGAAGGCCCACGGACCAGGCTCCAAGACACCTGCCAGTCGCAAGGTTGTCCTAGTTGCCAAGCCAAGGCTTCCCAGACCAAGAAAGGACAGCCCTCCTTGGGCATCAGGCACAAAGCCGGCCCTGCCGGGCACGGGCCTTGTCAGTGTCCGCCCCCCAGGGCTCGGCAACCTGTGGACTGACACCTGAGATCCAGCCCCAGGCGGACATGAACTTGGACGCTGGCTCTCCGCTCTCCACACTGCTTTTTTACAGGGCTTTGCATTTTGCATTTTCCAGGGCCCTCTTAGGATCCCAACGGCTCTAACACCACACCCAGCTTCTGCTCCTTTGCAGTGCAGGGGCCCAGGGGGTGCGGGCATGTGAGCGGCTCCCGGAGGGGCTTCCCTACTGAAGGTGCCTTCCAGGACAGCATCCGTGCCGCAGTGATGTCACAGAGCGCCTCGGCAGACGACAGGCCCGGAGACGCCGTCGCTTAACCTGGACTCAACTACAGAGGCCATAGCTCCCAGGAGACTACAGGGCTCACCAACGAACCACAGACAGATGCCGGGGCCCACTGCTGTGTCCAGGGCTGGGCGAGGGGCACACAGTGCCATTTCCTTGTCCACAATCGGAGCTTCTCTACGACCACAAGGGATAAGATGCATGTGCGTGAGGTCCATTAGCATGGAGATGGTTTGGTCAAGCCCAGCAGTTATCCCTGGTAGGATAAAACCTATCATTAAATCCCCACTCTGTACTGACTACAAGGGAAAGGGCTGGAAGGGGCCAGGGGCCCAGCCGGGGTTCCGAGCCAGCTGCGTAGCCCAGTCTCATCTCTACAGGCTATCCGATGGCCTCTGACATCTCCTCCAGCTGCCACAGGCTTCTGCTGACCGGCATCCCAAACCCACAGCAGGCCATGAGAGGGGCACAGCGGAATCGCAGCGCAGTGGGCCCTGTTTACACAGCTCCCCCTGCCTGGGGTCCAGAAGGCAAGTTCGTGACACTGCCTCCTTAATCTGAAGACACTTAAACAGCTTCAACTCAGAAGACTTGAGAATGACCTCATTAGGTCTAGGGTGACGGTCTGACAGGTGTGGCGCTGGCCTTGTAAGAAGCCCCACAGTACGGCTCGTCAATCATGCTCCACACACAGAAGTACACACTGGCCCCTGCCACAGAGGAGGCGGTGAGGACACACCGTGGCCTCAGACCAGACGTTTCGGTCCAGGGAGGAACAAGGGAGCTCAGAGCCTCCTAAACCCATGTGACACACCATGCTGAGGACAAGGAAGAGATGCCCTGAGCGACAGGGCTAGAGGGAGGGAGACAGTGGCCACGGCAACGCACCCCAGGGTCACCGCCCGGCCCCCTGGGGCCTGACATAGTGGGCCGTGTACAGCTGCAGTGACCTGAGCGCAGTATGAGAAGGCCGGGTCATGTGGCAGCAGGCCACTCTGTGTGTGTCCTGCCAGGGTAAAGTCTAGGAAGGCAAGCTACACTGGACAGCCACCCTCACACGGACAGCCACCCTCACACGGACAGTCACCCTCACAAGTCGTGTGACGCCCAGCACAGCTCCGGACACCAGGAATAAAGGGTGACCACGCCCAGCCACCAAGGAGCTGTCGTTGTGGCTGGAAGACAGGCAGACCCACAAAGCCATGCCACCTTACCATGTGGGAACTCACTAAGCAGCTACTGAGGACAGAGAGAGAAGGCGTGGGCTGCCCGCTAAGGGGAAGGGAAATCCAAGACGGAACAGGTCACGTGTGTCACCCAAGGAGGTCAGCAGTCACATCAGCCCAGTGTGCGGGCGTCATCCCAGAGGCAGGCTTAGGAGGGCCAGGGGAGTCAGAAAAGGCACTGTTTGTACTGGACCTCAAGGACCGAGCAGGAGTTCTGAAACCAGCAGGTGGGCAAAGGGCTTCCAGGGAGGGAGGAAAGGAGGACGGAACGGAAGGTCCCAGGAAAGGTGGGCAGCCTCGTGGGGCTGGGGGACGCGGCTGTGACGGTGACGGGCTGCAGGCCTGGGCCCTGGGGCCCTGGGCTTCGCCTCTCAGGTACTCAGGAGTTGTCGCCTTTCCGCGTACGCTCTCTAACGAGCACTGGCCATGAGCTATTACAAATTCAAGGCCAGCGGCCCGGGTCACTGCCGCCCTAGACTGAGAGGCATGCCCTCCGCACTCCACTCTGCAGCCGCTGGCCAGCAGCCGCAACGCTGGCCCAGCGCTGGCCCAGCGCCTGGGGGGAGCGATCTTCCCTGTGCCTCCAGCAGCCGTCATCTCATCCGCATTCAACGGCGACCCGTGCCCTCTCCACCTTCGTTTGCGCTATTGAGATAAGTAACGTTTCCAATCTCCACTATCGCCCAGCTGCAAGTGTTCAAGTATTTTCTTCCTTTTATTTAAAATATCAAATCTCATTTTAGATTTGCAAGAGAGACAGCTAGTCATCTTCACTGCGCTAACAATCCGCCACCCAGAGGCCAGGCAGGCACTGCGACGGAAGAGGACGCGTGAGGCTGGGGGACAGCAACGCCCCAGAAAGCTGGGCTAGGAGGTGCCCGTCTCCTCAGAGAGCCTCTGGACGCCGTGCAGAGAGGCCACCCGCCTGCCTCCTTCCTGCTAGCAGACCTGGGCACGCGTTACCGGTTCTCAGGGAAGCTATCCCTGGAGGCTGCACTGGCCACGCAGCACCCACAAAGCTGGCTGCTGACGGAGGACTCTCCAGTGGGCCACCCGGCGTGAGCGCCGGGAACTCGGCACCAATGCTCCTGGTGTCGCGAGGGTGAGCGGGCCACGCGAGGGTTCAGCCCTCCGTAACTGCCCACGCACCTGTCCCCACTGGCGGTGGGCTCTGGCAGGGTGGGTGCCCCCTCTTCACTTGCAGCCGCACAAAGCCCAGAATGGTTTGGGGAACGTAGGTGTTCAATAATTACCTGTTGACAGATTGGGAGGAAAATAAAGCAAACCCCATGTAATGGCTGAGGTGTTAGACGGACACACACAGCTTCCCAAGGTCAGTGAGGCGACCCCAGTGCCGGCTACTCAAGACTGGAGGGGCAGGGAGCGGACAAAGCCCACGGGACCGAGGTCTGGGCTTTCGCTTACCCCCTGAACCCTGTGGGAGAAACAAGCAGCTTTTTGGATTCTAGCTTTTTGGCCGGAATAAGAGATTTAAAAGAATGTCACAGCCAGGCACTCCTGAGAATGAAAACCTGTTTCCTGGAGGGCGGAGATAAATGTCACCCGGCCTTCACAGCGCTACCCGCCTCGCTCTGACCTGCCTGGCAGAGAGCACGGCGTGGCTGCTCCAGCTCGCCCCTCCCGCCCGCATCTGCCATCACTCCCGGCCGCCCCTCCAGGGCCTGCTCCACTGGCCGCACACCGGCACCTGGCCCGGCCCTGGCCCGGTTCTGTCCATGGTCCTGCACTCTGGCTGCCCACAGGGAAAGTTCTCCGAAACTCTGGCCCTGACCACAGCACAGGGAGCAGGTGAGAAACTAAGAAACTGAGACGCCAAGTGTGCCTGCACCCCAGGTCCTGGCTGCACATCCTAACTCCTTGGCAACTCATCCTGTTCTCATCATCATCTTAAGTAAATATTCTGGCCTGGGCGGAGTTTGAGCTGATCCCTCCCCCCGCCCCCAGCAGAGCCGCAGGGATTTCTGGAGGGCCGGGCCCTGTCTGGGCTGGGCAGAGCGGTCCCCAGGCTTCTCACCCTCAGGCTCACCTTCCTTCTGAGGTGTGGAAGGAAGCTGAAAAGTTGACACTGGCGTTAAAACTATCATTTATGTAACAGCTCAGTTAGTAACAGTCTCATTTGCACGTGTCACAGGAAGAGAAAAATCACCTAATTAACCACTTCCCCATCAGCAAAAGGAGGGAGTGTGACGCCAATTTTTCAACTTTCTTCTGACCCTCTGATATTCACTCCTTTATTCAGAAAGACTTACAATCCTTTGTCATAAGGAACTAGAACTTCTCCTTCCGACTACAGGGGTTTGGAATGCTGCCCTTTTCACTGTGGGAACCGGCCACCAGGGAGAGACCCACCGCCACTGGGTCGGGCGCAAGGCATGTGCTCTGCTCCTGCGGAGTCTCCATCGGAGGCTGTTCAGACGCAAAGCGGCCCCAGACACTGAAAGGCCAGAAGGAACCACGCTGCCTTCCACCAGCTCACCAAGGTGAGCAGCCCCCACTGCACTTGCCCACAGGGCTATGTGCTCCGTGTGGACCGGCACCGCCGTGGCCTGAGCCAGCACCGTGCCTGAGACAGGCTCGATAAACACGCATCAGGTGGAAGGACGCCCTGTGGCCCAGTGCAGAGAGCAGAGGCCCAGGAGCTGGGAAGGCCTCCCTTGCCTGGAGCCTTAAAGCTGCTGGGTGTGGGAGGGTAAGCCATGCCACCCCTGAGCCCTCTTCTGTCACACAGGAGTACGAGGGTGCCTGCCAGGAATGCTGCGGTGAGGCACATGAGAGGCTCTCAACAGATACCAAGTCCTACTGTTGTACCCACCACCATCATCACCATCACCACCATCACCACCATCGCCACCATCGCCATCACAACCATCACCACCACCACCATCATCACCATCACCATCACTACCACCACCATCACCACCATCATCACCATCACCACCACCATCATCATCACCACCACCATCATCACCACCATCATCACCATCACCACCATCACCACCACCACCACCACCATCACCACCATCACCATCACCACCATCACCACCATCACCACCATCACCATCACCACCACCACCATCACCACCATCACCACCATCACCATCACCACCACCACCATCATCATCACCACCATCACCATCACCATCACCACCACCACCATCACTACCATCCCCACCATCACCACCATCATCACCACCATCATCACCATCACCACCATCACCACCATCACCACCATCACCACCACCATCATCACCACCACCACCATCATCACCATCACAACCATCACCACTCTCACCATCACCACCACCATCATCACCACCATCATTACCACCACCATCGCCACCATCACCATCACCACCATCGCCACCACCACCACCACCGCCGCCACCGCCGCCATTGCTGCCAATGCCACCATCGCCATCGCCATCACCACCATCATCACCACCACCACCAGCAAACACACTTTCACTCCAGACAGCATCCCCAGGTCCACCACCAAAGACGGCGTTCCCTTGCTCCTTCGGGAATGTAAGACGGACGTCTGGAACAGGCTTTGCACATGTCCCACTGTCCCTCTTGGGACATCAGCCCCATAAGCTGAAGGAGAGTCTTGCGTCCCTAGACCCAATCGCACAGGCCTACCCTTGGCTGGCACACACTCTCTGCCTGTGTGCTCCTTCTGCCTGGAGAACTCCACAAAAGGATAACTCTTACTTGTGCTTCCCTCTCCCCCTCTTCCAGGGGGCATCCCTGGAAACCCCTGCGGGCTAAGGAGGCCCCCCACAGGCACAGGATTCCCACCTGTGTCGCCTCCGCATGTCATCTTGAGCTGAATTACATACTCAGCGGGCCAGCTGTGTTGGTCCCACTGCCTGAGTGACAGCATAGGGTACACAGTAACGCTCAGTGGGTATGCTCCTGAGTGAAGGACTAAACGGAGGAGGAAATGAGAGGAGGGAGGGAAGGAAGGAAGAAATCGCGCCACAGGGATGCCCTGCCCTCCCGGGTCCATGTTACAAAGGTGGGGCTCTCAGCCTTCCAGGCTCTGTCATCAGGCGGCAGCAGCTGGGGGCACCAGGCACAGCCCACACCCGTGGGTCTGCAAGGCCAGACTGAGCTTGGTGGCTTCAGCACTCTCTCAGGAGCTGTAAACCACGGGCAGCTGAAAATGTCAACTGAGTCCCAAACAGGGCTGTCGGTAGGAAAAAGGGAATGAGAGTGGGAGGAGAAGGGAGAGCCTGTAGTGTGGCACCGCACCTTGGGGTCCCCCAGCACCCCAGGCAGACTGGCAGCCACAGAAGGCACTTAGACTCTGGGAATATAGCAGGGAGAGCACGTGGGGGGGGCCACATGCATCAAGGCTGGTCACAAGCCATCAACACCCCCGCCCGCAGTGGGGGAGGGAGGCCCCCAAGAACGAAGCAGAGAGTGCAGTATGCAGCCGGTGTCTGCAAACCACTCATGAGGACAAGAAGCGCGCTGGTTCCTCAGCCGCCTGCAGCAGAAGTGGCTCCAGTCAGATGAGTAATGACCGAGGCTGCCCAGCCTGGCTGCTCGACAGGCGAGAGCTGTTCTTAAAGCCCCTGCGGTTTGATTTCCAATCCTGGCCGGAAGCCAGGCAGGCCCGGAGGAAGGCAAGGGTGACAGCAAGCTCCCCAGGCGCCCCCAGGCCTTACCTGGCCCATCACAGATGGCTGGGGATAGGGGGCCCGGGAGGCCATTTGCTTTTGGTCCTGGACCCACATGCCACACCCGCACACAGGCACAGCGCGCTCTCTGGGGAGAACGAAATGTCAGCCACCAGAAGTCACACAACGTGTTTCTATGGAGGAAGTGCCCCTGAAGCCAGCTCTTTGGTTTAAATGAATTTACTCCTCATTTAATTC
This sequence comes from Aselliscus stoliczkanus, assembly GCA_033961575.1. Lineage (NCBI taxonomy): Eukaryota > Metazoa > Chordata > Mammalia > Chiroptera > Hipposideridae > Aselliscus > Aselliscus stoliczkanus. The sequence continues at coordinate 1,288,601 of CM066733.1, forward strand.
TTAACCTGAAAACATAACTGCTTTGTACTTACATGCCTCATTCTGACACCCCCTAATGCTTTTTCTGTGGAAGAAGACACAGCCAAGTCCCACTTTAATTATCCCACACAGGTGAGCCCAGTTCCCACCGGGCACATAAATCGCCCCAGTTCCCATTGTGGGGCTGCCTGCGGCTGCCTCTCCCCCGCCCTTGCCCCCACGTGGTGCGTGCACATGGCAAGATCCTCCTCCTCCCAAGCCCGGGGGGCGGGGGGCAGCCATCAAACCCCCACCGGGGTTGGGGTGTCGGCCGCCCTTTGAGTTACCGCGGGGCTGTCGGGCGGCCTTCCCGCACTGTTCGGACGTGCTTGCTCCGAGGCCGGCTGACTCAGCTGGGGAGCGAGGCAGCCCCAGCCCACAGGGGGGTCCCGCTGTGGCGGTCTCCCTCCTTCACCGGCAGACCCACCGGGTTCTGGCTGGAGACCCTGGGGCCGCCGGGATGAGTCTGCCCCATCCTTCCTTTGAAGTTTCACCAGGGACCGAGCCCAGTGGGGGCCTGTGCGACCTCACGGGGTGTGTGTGCGCGGGGCCGGGAGGGCCTGGCTCCCGGAGGGGCGCATGCTCTCCACACACGCTCCATCACGGCCCAGCACCGGGCAGCCCGGACGAAGGGACAGGGACAGTGGGCTCCAGGGACCTGTGCACCCCCCGCAGGCAGCTCAGAGCCAGTAAGACCCCACTGCACACTGAGCAGAGGCAGCCGGGAGCCCGGGAGAGGCGAGGCCTGAGTAGCAGAGAGGAGGACCAACTGGAGAGGCCCGGGGATGGAGCGGGCATGGCTCCGAGGGTTCGCTGGTCACACAAGGGGGCTTGGCTACTCCATCGCCTCCCACCTGAGCTCCCCAACAGGCCTCATCGTCACTGGGTCCACTCCGGCCAACAAGCGTCCTGTCCAAGTCCTGAAAAACTATCTCCAAGTTGATCTTCATATGTAAATTAAACCATGCCACTCTGTACTGCACTTTTAATCTTTTTTTTTTTTTTTAAGCTGAGCCATCCTGCCACCTGTTGGCAGCTCAGCGGCAGCTCAGCTCGGGCTGGGCATCGAACTGCCGTTGCTCAGAGCTCAGCTCGCACTCTTGAGCGAGCTCTTAACCCACTGAGCCACTCGGCCGGCCCTTGTACTTTTAATCTTTAAGTGGCCAAATGCTGCAACGGACAACCCCAGCCCTTCACTCTGGCCAGCAGCGCAGCACTGGGCCGTGGCGGCTCTGTCCTCGCTTCCCACCTCTCCCCCGGGCCTCTCTCATTTCCTCCTCGAGCTGCAGCTGTTTTTTTCACCCCGATGGGACCTGCTCCAAGGGCCGGGCGCTCCGTCCACCTTCCCAGCCTTCCCACAGGGAGAGGCGCCTCATGCCCTGCCTTCCTCTCTCCCATCAGATCGCGGCCTCGCGTCAGGCGCCAGGCCTGCCTGCTCGCTGACACCTCAGCGCCTGCAGAGCCTGGCACTCAATAAACATGTTTAAGACGCTGAAAACCCAGACAGCCTCATCCTCAGAAAGAATTTAAACAGAGCTTATTCAGCTTCAGACTCAGAAAAACACAGAAAAGAAGGATTCCCCAAGGCCCAGATTTCAGCATCAGAAGGCGCACCATATTCCGGTCTCGTTTTCCTTCTACTCAAAGCCACCAGAGAAGGCACCGACATCTGTGCTTGACAGATGAGGAAACCGAGGCAGAGCTGCAGGGAGGCCCCTCCAAGGACCCTGAGGATCTGTCACAGCCACCGCAGGGCTCTGCCCCCCAAGGTTCTCAACCCCAGAGCTGTACCCAAGATGCCTGGGGTTGAGTAGGAACACGGACACCTCTGCTGCCACCGCAGACCTGGAGCCAACGTCCTGGAGTGGCGCCTGGCGGCCAATCACTGGTCACTGCCGTCTTTGGCTGCATCCACCTGGAAATGCCCAGAGCCGTGCACCACAGGGCGCCCAGGACCATGGCGAGCAGACCTCAGTGACCTGCGAGGCGCCCTGTCCAGCCCGCCTGGCCCCTCGCAGGCAGGGCGCCATCCCGACGCTCAGAGTATATATTTTAAAACTTGCTGACCAAAAAAATCCCCAAAATGGATCATTGTAAAATAAAAGCAAACGCCGGGGACTTTGATTATGCATAACATTTCTGTTAAAACTGAGCAAACTCAGGGGCTCCATCAAACCAGTTCCGGTGGGACCCATGTCGGCTGTAATCCCCTATTCAGGCTTTGTCTCATTCACATCGCGAGCGTAATTGGCGCTTCTCGGACACGGGCAAGGTGTAATTATGGTAAAAAGCGCGCTCCGGCGGTTTTAGTCTGATTCGTGTCATTCATCGCTCAGAATAAGCACAGATGTTCCCTTGGAGGACAGAGGAAGACAGCGGCATTCAAATGACACTTTTTCAGTTTAAAACTTGATCTAAAAGTTATATGAGTGAAATTTACAACAGTATTCCTTCCCTTTGTCTTACTTGCTGTAGGGCATTAACTTTCAAAGGCTGGTTCCGTTTAATTTGGTTTTTCATTTTCAAATGAACATCTGTGTTTAGGCCCTAAAAGCTGTTTGTTTAAACACAAGAGCTCCAGAAAGGGTGTGAACAAGGCCGCTCTGCCCACACTTGACCGCAGGCAGGCCTGCCTTTCGAAGGACCAGAAGCCGGGAGGTGGGGACGGCTCTGTCTGGCTCTCCCCGTCGGTGAGAAGCCGCCCGGCTTTCAGGGTGGGAAGAGCAGGCCCCCACTGAGGCCCTGCGTCGGCCCTCCACTTCCTCTCCATCCAGGCAGGGGTATGGGCAGGAGCCGCGGCCACAAGGGGACGCGTGTGGTCTGCAGGGCAGTGGCCCGATCCCATTCCACCCCTCCCTCAAAGGTCTGCATCTGTGCCAGCTGCTGGGACATGACGTGAGGGTCACCAGCATCACCAGTGGGGGCTTCAGCCCGGCCACTCTGCGGCTCCCTGGACACCCCGCCCCACCGTCCGCCAGCCCCTCGGTTCAGAGACCCCACGCGCAGCTGGACCACTCTGAGTCTCACAGAGGACGGGCCTGCCTCTGGGACCGTCACCTCCCGCTCCACCTTGGCAGAGCTCTGGATGGCGGTGCTCCAAGCTCTGTGCCCTCCCCCACGCCCCCTGTTTCCTCCTCTGTCCGTGTGCATGGCGCTTGCAGAAAGGATCAAACTAACGTGCAGCAAGAGCGAAACGTGAACTTGGCCCCGCCAGGGCCCTGCGTCGGTCAACCCTACAAGGACACTCAGAAAGGGAGGGTCCCAGGGGCTGTGTGTCAGCATCCATGCGCCCACGGGGACAGCCAGCCTGCTCCCAGTCATCCTTCCGGTTGACACGGGAGTTGACACAGCTCAGTGCTGCCGTGGGCCGAAATAGTCTGAAACGCTTCTCTGTTTTTATAGCACTATATTTAGAAACCTCTAAATAAAACCCACGGAGAGTGTGGCAATAATATACATTTTTAAACCCACTAATTGAATGTTGCCATTACAAGTGTTATTTTGGACCATCTGCTAAACATGTAATTTAGGAATTAAGATTCCTATCTTACAGGATACGCTAATTATTCCTGTGAATCCGTTTGGGTCCTTTCTGAATACACACGAGTCCTGCAGTTAGCACAAGCATCACTGCTGTTCCACAGTGCGGGATCAGGGCAGTGACAAAGGGGGCCTCGGGGGTCACTGATGCCCAGGGTGCAATGGTGACGGCCAGGAAGCCACACACCTGTCCCAACCCGAGAGACGGTCCATTCGGGGCTTGAGAGCAGTAGGAATGGCTGCAGGTGAACCCAAAGCCTTCCTCCCAAGGCTTCCACTCGCTGACCCTGCATGACTTACCCAGGCCCCACAGCCACCGCCACCCCGGAAAAATCGTGCCTCAAATATTCTTAAAGCCTCCTTCAGGCGCCACACTGAGATTCGGGGACCATGCTGCACCCCAACGCGCACGGCAGAAAGACCGCGAGACTATCCCCATCCCCACGGCCCCGTGTCCTGCTGTCCCCTGTCAGGAGCCATGCCCCAAATGGCAGGCGGACCTCATGGGGCTTTGCAGGTCAGGGAGCAGCGGTACTATCACCTCCTTTCATGTGACACTCTGCCCCTGTTAATACCACCCAAGAAAGAGTTTGCCCCTGACGTCCCAGTCCAGCGTCCTCACCCTGCACCCACTGACTGGGACAGCAACCCTGCGGCCGGCCGTGCGCCACAGAAACCCTCTCCATCCTCAGCACAGGCCCTGGGCTTCGATCTCAACGTCGCTTTTGTCCCAAGTGACATTCATCATGCTGATGCGCCACCTCAAATTTCCACACATCCAAATTAAGCCCAAGGCTGTGGGCAACCCCGCCCCCTTGCCCCTGCCGGCATCCTCTGGATTAAAGGCACACGGGCTCAAAAGCCGGACACCCAAGGCTGGCCCTGCTCCCAGGCCCGTCACAGGACCCCCCAGGGCTCTTTCCCGAGAGCCTATCTGGTTCCCAAAACAACCTCCTCCCTCCTACCGGCCTGATGTGACCCAACGAGCCATCCCCTACGCTACAGAAAACAACACCGTGTTATGAAGTGGAGTTCTGATCACATCACAACCCTGAAAAACCCTCCACAACCTCCTCGTAGGCTGAGAATAAAGCCAGAACCCCTGGCGGGCAGCCCTCCCCATTAGCCACAAACTGTCTCCACTCAGAGGGAGAGCACGCCAGCGCTGACGCTCTGCACCCGGGCCACATGCCTGCAGGCCGGGCAGGGCTCCGGACACCAGGCAGGGCTCTCCTCCGTGTGGCGGGCCTGCCACCCACCTGAGCCCAGCCCTCTGTGCCGGTCACGAGTCCAGTTCGCAGAAGCCGCCCCGACGCTGGGAGCTGTCCCCCAGCGCTTGCTTCTCCACCATACCCAGCCGAGGCTTTTGTAAAAGGAACATAATTATTGCCGTTCCGGAGGAGATGTGCCACCAGGAGCATGCGCTGGGAAAGGGGACACGGTGGGGCACACAGCCGCAAACCACATCGCATGGCGTGCCAGGGGGTGTGGCCCAGACAGAAGGGTGGGGGTCCCAGACAGCTGCCTTCCAGCTCCTCGGGCGGAGCAGTACCTCGGCGCACCTGCTACGTGCCGACACGGAGGGCAGCGACGGGTGCAGAAGAGGCCAGCCGCCTCTGCACAGAGCCCGTGGTCTGCCAGGGAGGCATCCGTGAGGTGCAGCCCCATCGGACCCGCTCGCAGAAGCATGCAGCCCGCGACGTGGTACCGGGACAGGCGCTACCCCTCCACGTCTGGGGGCTCCACGAGGAGACTGGGTAAGGCACCGGCCGCAGGGCCGCCCCAGACCGCCGCCTCCGAGGCCGGCACCACATCCAGGATGGCTCTGAAGGCGCTTCCAGCTCTGAGGGTTCACGGTGACTGCCCCCACAAATCCATTAGTGACCAGTGTTCACACTAAGCGCAGGTGCTGGGGACCGTGAGCAGACGTGCCCCGGTGGGAGGCGTACTGCGTCTGCTGCCACACCTCCAAGCACGCCCGCCCCACGCCCACCCCACGCCCGCCCCACGCCCGCCCACGCCCGCCCACGCCCACCGGGGGCCCCCCCGACGAGCTGAGGCTGCAGGGCACCACCCGGGGGTCCTAGAAGACTTGTTTCTCTTCTTCTTTCCAGGGTTAGCATCTCACTGCAGCAGGGAGGGCCCAGGCACACCGTTACACTGCGGATCAGGGCAGCCAGGTGGCCCACTGGTACCCGAGGGACTCACGTGGGGAGAGCATCTCTGTGGAGCGCAACGCCCTCCTCCCTGTTGGCCTATGAGCCCCCGGCAGCCAGGGACCCTCCTGCAGCCCCCCAACATGAGCCAACTGCCTGCCACTGGCGGTGCCACTGGGACACACAATCCACGCAGACAGGTGGACAGAGATACTTGGGGAGAGTCACAGATACACACAAATAAAAGCGGAGGGGACAGTCTGGGGGGGGAGTCCCTACTGTTAGAAGTGGCTGCCCCAGGGGGTGACTGAAGGGATGGAACCTCTACTGCTGACGTCACATGTCAGACTCGGGGCTGGGGGAGTATTTTCTACTTTTCCATTTTTAATTAAATGAGAAATAGGAAATACACAAATATTTCACGGCATCTGAATAGCCTTAGTCCATGCAAAATGGGAGCTGGGAGCATCGGCGGGACCTGGTCTCATGTGGCCGTGGGGATGGCTTTCACTCCCGGAGCCCCAGGGCACTTGCGTCCCCCCAGCTCCGGGCCATTGGGGTGAGGTCGAGTCCCAGGCCATGCAGTGGGCTTCTCTGTCCACCTCATCCACAAGAGGAGGCGGGGCAGTGGTCACCTCTGCACCTGGCAGGTACGTGGGGCACACGGGCACCTGCAGGGGTGGGAGCGTTCTGTCTTGATGGGGTGCAGGTTACATCCTGTGTACCCCAGTAAAAGCTCCGAGCTGCCCAGGTAAGACCTGTCCACTTAGGCACTTCCTGTGCCTTATACCTCAAAACTTTCAGTAATATTTCCTAGCTGTTGATCACTGTCACTTAACAATCGAATCAGCGGGTCCTGGAACCACACAGCAGGGGCTACGTCAAGTTAAGACCGAGGCCAGTGGCAGAAGAAGGCATGTCGCTGGGGGAGGCCTAGCAGGTCAGAGTGGGTGTCACGAGGCCCACTCACACAGATGAGGAGACCGAAAGTCACCCAGCAGTCCCAGCTGGTAAAGGGTGGGACAAAACGTCACTTGGACACCCAGACCCCGGCGTCCCACGTCCATCCACCCAAAGGCCGGTGCGGTGGAGGGTCACTGTCCTATCTACTGACCACTCGCCATCCCCTCCCGTTCTTGTGACACTGTCTGTCTCTCACGCCCTGGCCGCTGGGGTAAGCACATCAAACAGCATGCTGCTCGTGGCGCCCCATCCTCGTTTGCTGAAACTGCATCCGCTCAGAGATTCAAATGAAATTCTGTAATAAACCGCAGGACGGAGACGCCAGGCCAGCTGGCCCGTGCAAGGAAGGCCTTGTGGCAAGTGAAACGAGCGAGGGGCTGAGCGGCGAGGCGGAGGGGTGCTGATGCCGCCCTGGTTCTGTCTGTGACTGAAGCAGACGCCGAGCCCCCAGCCACGACAGAGGTGACACACACGGCTTGCTTACGTCGGTTGCAACGCGCTCCCTTCTCTGCTTCCTAACTCGGCCAGTGGTCCCGCACGTTCTCTGGACCACAGGTGAAGCTGAGGCCAGCAGGGGCCTAGCTCCTTCCAGGACACACAGCGGGCGAGGCTCCAATCTCAGGGGCGGCGGCAGCCTGAGCTGAGAGACGACGGCACGCCAATGCATGGTGCTAGGAAGCTGGTCTCGCGGCCATTAAGCCTATTTCTGAGTGGGTTTGGCAGGAGGTGCCAAATCGATACCTCCCTGCAGTCGTGCATCCCACAGGTACGGAATCAATCGGGCAAGCGCTCCCAATCTGTTCCCGCTGAGCTGAGAAGCAAAGCTGTTTACCACTGATGCCAAGAAATAAATAAATGAAGGCACCAATTAGTCAGCACCCTGTTTCTCCGGCAAAAGCTTTTTAGTTACTTCAAGAAAGCCAGTGCCCCTCATGGCGCCCCATCAAGGAACAGATGGACCCAGAGAGCCTGCTGGATGCTCGCGACGGGGGGCAGCAGAGGCCAGGCCTCGAGACTGGAGGCATGTCCACGGCCAGGGGCCGCCTTCTCTGAGCTGGGGACACAGGCATTCAGCCCCAGGGACCCAGGCGAAGACTCCACGCTGCCCGGACACATGCGGCAGGAGTGTCCCAGGCCCTGGGGCAAGCGTGCCACCCTCTGGGCTGTCTCTGGGACCAGGCTTCTTCCCTCTAGGCTGAGTGTTCACGACTCACTGGAGGGTCCTGTGGTGCCAGCTGGAGGGAGCCCTGTCCCTGGGTGCACGCTCCGCCACCTTCTCCCGCAGCCTACTCTGCAAGGTGTGCAGCCAGCTCTCAGGCGAAAGGGCACCAGGCGGCCACCAGTCACTCCCACGCCGTCCCCAGTCCACCTCGCCCAAAAGGCCATCAGAAACCAGACAAAGCTCCTCCACTGGGGTCAGTGAGGAGCTGGCGGGAAAGGTGGGTGACGGTACCAGTGAGAGGACCTGGGCCACGCCCCCAGGACCCCGGTGAGGCGCCCCACGCAGTCCTGCTACGAAGCAGCACGGAGGCCAGCGCACAGCTCCAGCAGCAGCGTGGTGGGGACAGCTCAGGGCGGCCGCGGCCTCAGGCCCGTGGACACTGACGCCAGGGACCCTCCTGGAAGCAGAGCTACAGGCGAGGCACGGGAGGGGCAGCTCGGCCCAGCCACACAGGCCCTCGGCCTGGTCCACGCCGCCCCGGTATAAGCCCTGAGGACCCTCTGTGTACAGAGACGGGGGAGAGGGCGGGGCCGTGCTGTGTGGAGGCCCCAGGCTGTCAGGGCGTGAGGTCTGCCTGCCCTGAGGGTGGAGGCCAGGGCCCGGGGGCCAGGCGGACCAGACTGCCTGGGCGGGAGGGCAGGACTGAAAGCCCTGACAGGGACGAGGTCATGGAAACTCCCTCCTCGGCGTGTTCTAGAAGGGTCTGGGTCACAGCCAGCAGCACGGCCCCTCCACTCACACAGACACCCCACCTGGGCGCACCGAGGCTGCCCGCCCCGAGCCCCACTGCCGGGCCGTTCTCTGGAGTCTGCCCAACAGAGAGTGGAGCAGAGGGAGAAGCAACCAGCATCACCAGGAAAGAACAAGAGGGCCCCGCCCGGGCCACAGGCTGGACACCAGGGCGAGGCTGCTGAGAAAGCCGGCGGCTGGGGAGGCCCACGCCGGGCAGCGCGCCCGCGACGTGATGGTGACACAGGATGGCACTGGGCAGCCCACTGACCCGGCCTATACCCTGGGGGTGCCAGGAACGCCCCCCCTCCAAGGCGAGGGCAAGCTGTCAGACGGGCCAAGGACACAGCACTGTGGCGCGGGCGGCAGGGCCAGCTCTCGGACGCAGAGGCTGTACTAGTCTGGAAGGCAGGGCAAGGCCCCCTTCTTCAAAACCCCCAGTGGCTGCACGCAGAGCGGGGAGGCAGGGCACCCACCAAGGCGGGAGCGCAGAGTGAGGAGGGCGAGGCGGCAAGGCTGAGAGGGGCCGGAACAGCGTCAGACCTCGGAAAAGGACCGGAGGCCACATTCCAGGGAACGAGGCGGCAAGGTCACAGCTGTCTGTGCCCCTCTGCACTCCCGCGAGCCCTGGGCGTGCACAGCCCGGGAAAGGCCCAACGCAATGCTCTGTGGCTGGGAGCGTCCCACCATTCCTCCGACAACAGGGCAGAAGGCGGGTGGCAGGGATGACACCGGACACAGCCCAGCTGAGCCTGGCAGTCGCAGCCGTGCCAGGGTCGCCCTGTGTGTTTCCTTCATTCCCTCCACCAGCACCAGCTGGCTACCTGGGGACATGTCAGAAAACCGGGCAACGATGCCTCCCTAAGTCTTAGGCTGAGACCCCCTGTATCTTCAGGACAAGAGGTCCAACACCCCCTGCAAGTGCCAATGAGTTCCCACTGTCCAGGTGAGCCAGCCCAGGGACCAGTCCGGCTAACTCGACCCGGCGACAAATCCCCACCAGGGTGAGCGAGCAGAGGCGGGAGGTGTCCAAGTCCGGCACAGGACGTGACTCGCTGCTGACTGGCCCGCGGTCCACGCAGACAGAAGAGGCGCCGTCCAGAAGCCCAGGGCCTGAGAGACCCAGGGGCCGCCTGTAAGACAGGGCTGGTGCCTGCCGGGGTTCCTGCCCAGTGGTTTCCTGGGGTCTTCTACAGGTAGCTCTTAAAATAAACGAAGGAGATAACGTGAAGAAAGCGTCCTAGCATTTGTCCAGCCTTAGAATCTCAGGAAAACTCACTCCCTGAAAAGTTGGCTCCGAGCATCATTTAAAAGCAAGCCAAACCTCCGCTGCCAGCGTGCAGCCTGCTGTCACTCTGCCTGCCAACGTCGGTGGTTCCGTAGATGAGAAAAGCCAGGGGCAGTCGGCCAGGCCCTTAAAAAGGGGATGGTGCTCCTGGGCCACTTCCTGGAGATGGAGCCCCACCTGGGCAGAAGGAGCAGTGGCCCAGGGCAGAAGATGGGGTACAGTCCCGGCTGCCACTTCTGCAGGGACTGCGGGTAGTCACTGGGCTACCAGCTCCAGGCACAGGCCCTGTGGCTCCCATGTGGAGGCAGATGGCTCAAAGAGGGCAGTGACGGGCAGCCAGGCGGGGGGCACAGGCCAGGAGGGAGGGCAGAGGGCGGAGGGGTGCAGCAAGCAGCACCCCTGCAGTGGTGGGGACAGGGGGCCCCGCCCGGGGGGGTCTAGTGAGGGAAACCAGGAGGTGTGGGAGGGGAGCTCTGCAGCCCTCAATGACCAGTCTGGGGCTGCCGAGGGCCACCTCCACAGCACAGCCCCAGAGCACGCTGCACTCAGGGAGCTGCCTGCACAACAGGCGGGTGCCCAGTTCCCACGGAGCTGGGCCAAGGAAAAGGCGCACTGGGGACAGCTCAGTCTGGAGGGCGCGGGGCGCGGCGGTGCACCCCACAGAACGGAGTGAGCTCCGGCAGCTGCCGGCCCGCTCCGCACGGGGGCAAAATACTGGTGGCACGACGTTGAACAAGACCCCTGCCCACCTGAGGAGTAAGGACACGGCCGCCTCCCTCCCGGCACCCTCTGGGCCCTTACTACTAAAGCCTGTCAAGCTCCTGGCTCGGATGGGCACTCGGTCAAAAAAACGCATTTTTCATCGCATTCATCAGTAACAAGAATGCACCGAGGCCACTGCAGTTCACCACAGACTCCGTATCTGGCTGACGGCTGGTGGCTGGAGGCAGAAGAGGCCGTGCCACTGAGGAACCAGGCAGCGCAACTTGCATACGACAGTCCATTCATCAGAAAAGGACTCACCAACAGCAAAAACTCTGAAGGGTGTTTGGAGAAAGTGCCGGCGGAGAGCCGCTCTGGATGAGCTGCTGGGATGCCAGACAGGCTCTCCCGAGGGGGCCGTTCGATCAAGAGTCCTTAGCAGAGAGCCCAGCCTGGAGGCCTCTCCGATCGCCTCTGCTATGCAGACAGCTGGAGACAATACAACACAATTAACCTCTGTCACAGGCAGGGCTGAGGGTCTGGCCCGGAGCCTCGGCCGTCACAAGGTTGGTGGCCAACAGGAGCCCGGCGCAGTCACTGCACTCAACTCCCGAGCCACCCACCAGCTGGGCTGCCTGCCTGGTACTAAAGCCGCTCTGTCCCCTGAACTCCAGGGACCAGCACAGGCAGCTGCTGGGACCGGGCCCGCGCCCCAGGGTCCTTGCGTCCACGGGCCCTGGAGCAGGCGAGCCAACTGCTCGGCCCTCCACGAGCTGAAACCCACTGCTTCGCCCTCTGCACTCCATCGTGGGCTGCTCAGGTAAGTTTACTGTGGGGAGGGAAACAGGATGCCAGGGGGTGAGGGGGCACAAGTACTCCCTCTCGGCCTCCTCTCCAAGCCCAGTGGTTCGGAGGTGTCAGATTCCAGGAAGAGCAGTGCTGCCTGGCGCTGAGCTAGGCCTGAGCAGAGGCGACACGTGAACCCACCCCTGCCAGCTTTCAGAGGAAGCCACTGCAGAGGGCGAAATTGGATCTGTGGGCAGGCAGCACTTTGATCTTCTTTCTAGGCCCAGAGCCAGGGGGAAGCCTGCCGGACAGCTGCAAAAAGTGGGGCTGCACGGCGTCGGCATCTCCACGACAGGCCTGGCAGGACGCGTGCAGAAGTGGCAGAGCTGGCGCAGACTCGCCGCACTTCCAGGGCCGGGCCAGAGGCAGAGGCAGAGAGAGAGGCAGGCGGGCAGGCACCGGGGCCCAAAAGCAGGGGGTCGCCTGCCCCAGGAGGGCCAGGCCTGCATGTGTTTTAACAAGGATGGAAAAGGAAAGGTTTCTCTCCACAGGACATCTGTGTACTGTTTCCGAGGGCTCCGTGAGGTTCCCGTCAATACCCACTCACTACCTGCTGATAACAGGATGCCAAGGAAACTTCTGTTCTCCAGGTCAAGCGGTAAACAAACTCTGGAACACGAAGCCCTCCGCACTTCCTCTCACACAGAGAAGAAGACAGACAAGGCAATCCCCGCCTCCAGAGGTCTGCGGAGGCGGCCAGGCAGACGCACTCGTCTCCCTGACAAGAGCAAGACAAGCAGAGCGGACACACAGCAGGCCCCGCTGCGCGCTCCGCCGGCCATCGGAGAAACAGACAGTTACGGCTGCACAAGGATGAGACAGTCCACGGAAAGGCTGCAGGGGCGACGGCGCCCCCTCCAGGGCCCTGTCTGCAGCTACCACTGTCAGCGGGGAACAGGGCTCCCACGTCCCCAACCCGTCCTTTCAGAGGATCGGGATCCACAGAGCAGGGAAGACTCTCCCCGCCACAGGAGGGTGAGCCCAGGGCGTCTGAAGAGCAGGTGCCGTGAGGGTCAAGGACACTGACACCCCTAGTGACCTTCCATCTCATCAGGCTCCCTCGTTAGCAGGTGACCTCCATGGGGTGCAACGGCCCACACCCAGGGACGGCACGCCAGTCCTGCCGAGGCCCTCCCAGCAGTGCTCAGCCTCCGAGGCCCAGGCCAGGCCTCAGCCCACCGCCCGGGCACCGCGCCTTCTCCTGACTCCCGCTGCTGCCAGGAGTGACCCTCTTCCCACAGTGGGCATCTGGTTACATCCAACTGGATCACTCGCTCTACCGGGCTCCCCGCGGCGAGGCCAGCTGGTGTCCATGCCACCCAGAGGCCAGCATGTGAGGGGCGCCACGTGCTAAATGTGCATCTGGGACCGTCACCCAGCTACTTCCTGTTCTCCCTCCTGACACCTGAGGACAGACTCCCAAGGCTGCCCACAAAGCCTAGGACCTTAGAGAGAGACTGGACGCGGCGAGGAGCACTCAGTGCCCGGAGCACACTGGCCGGCAGGGCTGGCACCCTGGAGGCAGCGCCGTCCTGGGAGGCCATACTTCCTCTCTGTCAACTAACTCCTGAGGGAAATTTGTGACTGACATTAAAGGTAGATTATGGAGTAAGTTACAAAAAGTGCACATTAAATTAATCACGCAACTGACACAAAACGTCCCTGTGGCAGCTCTCCTGGACGGCACGCCCCTGGGAAGGAGGCAACGGAGCCGACGACTGCGCCGTGCGTCCCCCACGGGCGCCACCACCTTCAGGGGCCGGAGGGGTGCGAGGCCTGCCCGGACGCTGCAGAGGGGGCCCTGGGCTCCTTCCTGTCCTGCAGCCTCTGCAGGGGTGGCTGCCCCAGACACGGTCCACCCACGGGAGACCAAGCGGACAGAGCCGGAAACCCTGGAGTCTAACCAGGCGCATCTGGGACTAAGAAGCAATTCTGCGCACGTGCACAGGACATTCGGAAGGGAGCCTGGGGCCCCAAGGCCTGGCCCGGAGCAAGTCGCCCCTCCCGGGACGTGGCGTTTCGCAAACATGAACTCGTACAGGGGTGCCTCGCCCCTCCTGCTGCACCGTGACCCAGGGCCGGCCACGTCACACAGCCGTTCATCTGGGCGAGCAGGTGAGGACACGCCAGGCAGGCCCCACGGCAGTCCCAAACGCTCAAAAATGGAAGGGACAAGAGTCTGAGGGCGGCGAGGCAAAATCCCCATTGTTTCTCTGGCTTTTATGAGACTATATTAAAAAATAGTTTAAACATAATAAAATCTGTTACATTTATGGCAAGAAAATATGGAAAGTCAATAAAATTAGCAGAGCACAGAATACTAAACATCCTTGGCTCTCCAGTGGGAGCAGACAAGGAACAGTCGAGACTGCTAAATTGAAAGGAACTTAGACCAATTTCAAATGCAGAGTTCTACTTCTCCTTCCTGCTGAGCCCTGTCCCTGGAGACCCCAGCGCAGCACGGAGCAGGGCGCTCCCAGCCCACCCAGCTCCCACTCCCCCGGGCGCCTGATGTGCCCGCCCGCCGGCAGCCCAGGCCCCGCTCCTCCAGGGGCTTCCTTCACTGCGAGCCCCCAGCCCTTCCCCACGGCAGCACCCGCCCCCCGGAGCTGACGTGGCACAGCCCACGGAAACGGTCACCGGCTGTCACACAAGGCCTGCGATCCCCACGAGCACCGGCCTGACACCCCACCTGCAACCAGTGCCCATGACCTCAGGGCGAGTCAGGTGTTATAACGGACCCACATTAACCCAGCGCCGGTGCACAGGCCTCCGGCTCTCGTCACAATCCGCTCACGTCGCCAGGCTGCCGGGAAAAGCCGACACGCGAAGAAAGGACAAACCCGTTTGCATTTGCCTCAAGAGTGTGATCGCTGGGAGAGCGTTAGCTCCTTCCCTAGGCCTGTCTTGCATGCTTTCTGCTTGCTTCGTTGTAAATTAATAAACGTGATTTTTAACTAAAGTCCACAGTTTACATCAAGGCTCACTTTTTGCCTCTGCATTCTACCGGTTTTGACGAAGGTGTATTGTTATATATCTACCATTATTGAGCCACACAGAATAGTGTCACAAACCTAAAAATCCCCAGTGCTTCACTGGTTCATCCTTCCCCCCAAAACCCTTGGCAACCCCTGATCTTTTACTGTCCCCAGTTTTGCCTTTTCTGGACTGTCACCGAGTTGGAACCACCCAGGTAGCTTTTTCAGGTTCCTTCTATCGCTGAGTAGCATGCACTGGAGGCGCCTCCGTTCTTTCCATGGCTGATGGCACATTTCCTTTCAGTGCTGAGCACGGGCCCACTGTCTGGAGGGAGCAGCTGGCCCTCCGAAGCCTGTCCACCACTGAGGACACCTGCGCCGCTCGCAAGTTTTGACAATCATGAATAAAGCTGACAGAGGCTTCTGTGTAGACGGAAGTTTTCACATCTTTGGGGTAAATACCGAGGAATGTGATTACTGGATCGTATGGTAGGAGTGTTTAGTTTGGTCGGAAATCACCAGCCTGTCGCCCAAAGTGGCCGGGCCGTTTGCGTCCCCACCAGCAGAGACTGCCATGTCCTGCGGGCACTTGGTGACGTCGGTGTGCTGGGCTGTGGCCGGTCTGGCAGGCGTGTGGAGGGCTCGTCGTCTCAGCCTGCACCCCCCCCGCCCCCGGTAATGCGGGACACCTCGTGTGCTCACTGCCATCCGTGGGTCTTCCTTGCTGAGAGGTCTGTCCAGATCTTTTGCCCAATTTTTTATTTTTTTTTGAGGGCAGTGTCACTGGCCCTCATATGTGGGACCCAAACCAGGGCCGCTGGCATCCCAAGCCAGCGCTTAACCACGGCGCCACTCGGCCGGCCCCCAATTTTTAAATGGGTTGTTTTCTTACTGTGGAATTTTAAGAGTTCTTTGTATATTTCAGATACAAGTCCTTCACCAGATACATGTTTTGCAAATATTTTCTCCCAGCCCATCTGTCTTTTCCTTCTCTCAACAGCATCTTTCACAGAGCAGAAGTTTGCTATTTTTTTTTAAGATGTTATTGGGGAATTGGGGAAGGGGAACAGTGTTGGGGAATTGGGGGAGGAGAACAGCCAAGTTGTTGCTGTCCTTCAGTCTTAGTTGTGGAGGGCACAGCTAGCTCAGCTCCAAGTCCAGTCGCCATCCCGCCGCCCAGCTCAAGGTGCTGTGTTCAATCTTAGTTGTGGGGGGCACAGCCCACCATCCCATGCGGGAGACAAACGGGCAACCCTGTTGTTAGCAGCACGCATTCTCACCAGCTTAGCCATCCTGCCACCTGTTGGCAGCTCAGCAACAGCTCAGCTCAGGCACAGCATTCACTGGCCCATGTGGGAATTGAACCGGCAACTCTGTTGCTCAGAGTTTGTACTCTTAACCAGCTGAGACACTCGGCAGGCCGCGAAGTTTGCCTTTTTAATCAAGTCCAGCTTACCAACTTCCTCTTTCACAGATCATGCTTCTGAGGTTGTGTCCAAGGTCACTGCCAAACTGAAGGTCAGCTGGATTTGCACCTGCTACCTTCTATGACTTTTGCAGTTTTGCATTTTACATTTAGGTCTATGATCCATTTTGAATTAATTTTTGTGGGAAGTGTAATAAGTCTAGATACATTTTCTGTTTGCTTGTTGAACATGCAGATGCCCAGTTGTCCAGCATTGTTTGCTAAAGAGACAGCTCCTTTGCCAAAGAGCAGACAGCCGTATTTATGGGGGTCTGTTTCTGGGCTCCCGGTTCCGTTCCATTGATCTGCTTGTCTATTCTTTAATCAATATTGCATGTCTTGATGACTGCAGCTTTTAAGTAAGTTCTGAAGTATGGTAATGTCAGTTCTCCAACGTTGTTCCTCCCTTTCAGTGTCGCACTGGCTGCCCTGGGTGGGTCTTCTGCTTCTCACAGAAGCTGATGGATCAGGCTGTCGACAGCCACACAATAACTTACTGGGCCTCTGACTGGAATGGCATTGAGTCTATAGGTCCAAAGAAGAAGACGAGCTGACACGTTGACAATTCTGAGTCTAACTATCAATGAACATGAAGCATCTCTGCATTTACTTAGATCTCCTTTGATTTCTTTCATCAGTTTTAGAATTTCTCTCATATAAACCTTGAGCATATTTTGTTAGAGTAATACTTAAGTATTTCTTTTTGTTTGGGT
The DNA here is from genome assembly GCA_033961575.1 of Aselliscus stoliczkanus. NCBI lineage: Eukaryota > Metazoa > Chordata > Mammalia > Chiroptera > Hipposideridae > Aselliscus > Aselliscus stoliczkanus. The sequence goes on from CM066733.1 coordinate 1,305,221, forward strand.
TTGGGTTTTGGTGTGTGTGTGTGTGTGTGTGTGTGCAAGCACACATGCTAATGTAAATGGTATTATGTTTTTAATTTTAAATTCCAATTGTTCACTGCTGATATATAGGAAAGTAATTGAATTGTACATATTAACCTTGGGTCCTACAACCTTGCTGTAACCCCTTACTAGTTCTTAGAGTGCTCGGTTAATTCCCTGGGACTTTTCTATGTAGACAATCGTGTCATCTGTGTATTTTATTTCCTCTTCTTGTCTTATTGCATTAGCTAAGACTTCCACGGCAAAGTTACACGGAACATCCTCGACTGGTTCCTGATCTTGGCAGGAAAGCATCTAAGTTTCTTATTTGGGTGAAAGATGGAAATATGTGACAAGAATTCAGCTTCTCTACCACAATGGAAGAATCTGCCCATTTAAACACCTCCAGTCACCACAGAGCCTGAGGGCATCCGGCACTCGTGCAAGTCCCTGGGGAGGCCCCATCCTCTCTCATTAAGGACCCTTTTTGGACCCCAGAAGCCCGACACTCGCAGCCCCACTTCACTCCAGAAAGCATCTTAAGGCTGCCCGAGCTCAAGCCCAGTTGGTCTCCAGCACTGATCACCTAGAACAGAACACCTGCAAGGAACAGCAGCTCTGCTGATGAAAAAGGAGACATCCTCCTTCGGCCACCCCAACATGTGGTAAGATGGGCCTTGTCCCTGAGACACGAGTAACACCTTCCCAAGAAAAACCGGAACACAGGAAATCTTCCCAGGTGTTCAATGGCTGGTGTTCTTGAATTTCAAATGGAGAAACACCACAAGGTGCCCTCTACACTCAAATCAGGATTTCAAATAGACGCCACGCGGCAGGGTGAGCCCAGCTACAGCAGGTGGGCTCAGGCCTTCCGCCCTCATCCCTGCAGAGTTCCGGGCGCCGGCCTGCAGTGAGGCTGCCGGTGTGCAGGTCACGGCCCTCTGGGGGCCAGCCAGGCCCCCCACCAGCTACAGCTCCGTGTGGGGCCAGGTTGCCTTCATGTGCTTCAACCCGAACAGTGCATCACGAGGGAGTGACTGCTAAGCAGATATGAGAGTCAGCTACCTTCTACTTAACAGGCATTAAAGAGATATGCAAAAATATAAAACAAGGTCACTCTGTTCCTTAAATCTTGCTGTCTTGGAAAGCATACATTTCATAAATATCTTCTCTATTAAGTCAGGAGTTCTTTTTAATGAAATTATAAATATAATGGTAAATGATTTAAAAATTTGTTTTAATTTTCAAAAATGGTGAGTATTGATTGATATGAGCCCTATGAACAAAAGCGCTTTGTTTCCAGCGCTTTTCAGCGTAGAGGGGTCCTGAGGCTGCTGACCACGTTGCGGGGATCAGAAGCCCACACTCGGGCCGACGCTGGGCTGAGCTCGCAGCCGCCGTCTCATGATGGCAGCGTGAGTGCCAAGCAGGGACGTGACTGACAAGCGTGCTGGTGGCGAGTCCTGAATCCGTGCCTCTGGACATGCGCCCCACGACAGACTCTTCCACTCAACTCTTAAGCAGTCGACGGGGAACCTGTGGCATTTGGGAAGCGTGGCCACGCCAACCCTCCCCTTCTCTGGCTGAGTCGCTGTGATTTTATCTTCCCAGGAGGGAGGGAAGCACCTCCTGGGCAGGGACCAGCCCCCTGCTTCCCGCGGGACGCATGTGGCACCAGGACAGTGTGGAGTGAGCAGGTGTCGGGGCCTGCCCAAATCTGCCCAGTCATAGTAAGGCACACCTCCTCCTGCTGAGTCAGCTGGGCTGCCTCGGCATCAGAAAGGGTCAGGAAGTGGGGTTGTGCAGCCCTAAGGAGCAGCCCCTGGTTAACCAAGTGTGAAAAGGCACTGCCTGAGAGGGACAAGGGCAGGGGGATGAAAGAGAGAGGAAGGAAGCAGAGAGAGGAAAGAGAGAGAGAGAGGAAGGGTTTTGGAAACAGGCCAACCTGAGCTCATGTCCAGACGCCAACGTAAGTACCCCTGTGACAGTGGGAAACTGATGGAAAATGCGTAGCGTGCAGGACTGGTGCAAGGGTCCAGGCAGAAGACGCACTGAAGGCTCTGGTACCACAGGTGCTTAGTAAATCTGGTTTCTTTCTTCCTGCTCTGCCTTATCCGGCTTTTAACAGGCTCCAGAGCCCCCTCGGAAGCAGAACCAACCCCCAGCCGAAAGATGCCTTCTGGAGGCCCGCGCTCCCCAACGAGCTGGCCAGAGAGTGTGCTCAGCGGACCCCGAGGCCTCCAGGCACGTCCTCGGAGGCACCGCGTCTCTGTCCCGTGTCCCCTCCACCTTCTGGGCTGGGTTAGCTCTGACAAACGAGGCTGGAGAGTGTGCTGAGACTGGCTTACGACACTACCGGCTGCCATCCTACACTTGTACATCGAGAATCAATGTGTGTGTTTTCCTGGGCTTGCTCGTTCAAAGGAGCCAGCCGCGCTGGGCTTCCCGGCTGAGAAGGGACTTCTCTGGCTCAGGGCTTCTCAAGTTCACACAAAGTCATCAGAGAACTCGAGAGACGCGTCAGGCAGAGGCCTGAGTCTTCCGGCACAGAGCCCAGCGCGTGGGCTCAGGTAGCTGGGAGCCCACCTTCGGCCTCGGCAGACAGCGGCCAGGAGCCCTGGCCACCTGCTCTGGCCCGTGCTGCCCCAGCGCGCTGGCCTCCATGGACACGCTCAACACAGACCTGGGAGCAGAGCTTCCGGCACCAAAGATGCAGGCCCCGCCCAAGGGTTCTTTGGCTGCGTCCTTCAGTCAACAGTCAACTTCCGGTTCTGTTCACATGCGTGAGCTCTAGGTTTTCAGACCACCTTCGGGGCCAATAAAGAAGATTCTGTCTCTTCCAGAGGATTGGCTCCCCACACGGCGTTTCCTCACTGGGGGCGCTGACCCTGGGCGTGCTCTGCCCTCTAAAGGAAACCCCGCGAAACCTCCCTTCTGCAACCCCGGCAAATCACCTCTGGCTCTCACCACCCAGCTGCCGACACCGCAGTGACAGCTTGTCAATGCCATGTCTCCCCCAGGGGAAGACGGCGCGTGAGGTGGTGACACCTAAAACCTCAGCCAGGAGACACGAGCTTCTCCCCGCTCTCTGGGTCACCCTGACAAGCCTGGTGGGCTGCGACACACAAAACCGCCCTGGCCCTGCAATCCGAAACAGGAGCGTCCTCAGGGACAGTCCCCTTGGGCCAGTGCTTTCCTAGCTGTGCCCCACTGACTCCTGGAGCTTCCACAGAGAGAAAGCCAAGCAGGTAGCGTGCTGGGGCAGTGTCGGCTCAGTGTAGTGACAGCCACGACAGCAGCCACCGTTATGAGACCCCCGTGTGCACCGTGCCCGGATCACACACAAGGCAGGCCAGTCGGGAGCCACTGTCACACGGCGGGCAAGGGGACAGGCAGGACCTGGGCGCAGGCCTTGGCCCGCTGTGCTGCCACCCCCACCCCTACTGCCTCCTGACGCGTCTCCACTGTAAGATTTCGGGGGATGAGAGGAAACGGGCCACAGAGGGTTGAGAGAGTGGGACAGTTCAGCACAGGTCCCGGGAGAGCAGGAAATGGGGACGCTCCCCCAGAGGGACGCCCCATCCTTCACACGCGCCCACAGGCTCCCTGCTCACCATCTCTGCCCCACCCGCCCCTCCCAGGCCGGTCGCGTCTCCAGCAGACTCGAGGGACAGAAGGCCCAGGCCACACGCCAGAAGCCGCTGGGCCTCGTGGGGTCGGGCGGGCGGCGGCAACCACGTGGCCAGCAGAGATGCGCACTGCAGCTCGGGAGCTTCAAAGATTTTATTGCAAAACAGAAGGAAAGCCTACTGAGAGGCAGAGGCTCAAACCCACAGGCCCCTCCACAGCGCCATGCTGTCACCTCACCTGTCTCGGTCCATCACAGCAATCGCCCGAGCCCTGGGGCTGCATCAGGGCTAAGGTGACAACATGCCACTGCTCACTGGACACCTATTACATGGGAGTGGGGGGTGAGGGAACAGCCGAGAGATGAGTGAAGGGCAGATAACTGGCCGTCTCCAGGCTGCAGACCCCCAGCCCAGCGGTCCCCACACCGAGGCACAGCTACGCGAACCCTGGGACGCATGGGATTCCGGAGTAATTTTCCTACAGCAACCGCTGCAGAACTAACCACTCAGGAATTGATTTCACTTTGGGGATGAACTTTTTTTTCCCAGTGCTTGAATGCAAGGGGGAGTTTCACATTTTATCCACTTCCACATCCCTTAATAATAAAAACTTATTTAGAAGGCCCATGAATATGTAAATTCCATTTTAAATATGGAAACGCAAAACATGCAAGAACACAGTCTGGGTGTGAAATATTAATGGCATCTCATCTTGCTGAAAAGACTCGAAGGAGCTGGCTGCAGAGGCAGACTGGGCTGAGTCAGGGCAGCCCAGCCGGCCCTGCCCTGTCCCGCGGGGGCTGGCCCAGGGCGCTGCCGCCCGCCACCACCTCTCGGCCACTAGGCTCCGATGCTCGCCCCTCAGAGCCACAGGGGGCCAATCTAGTGTCCTCACCAGGGCGGCCTCAGACCCAGGGAGAGGGCTCAGTCCGTCCTTGCCGGAGCCGGCCGGGGCCAGGAGAGCCCAGGGAGCATGGGGCTGTGTCTCCAGGGGGCCCTGGGGCAGCGAGACAGTGACACCTCCTGGGTCAGAGGCCAAGCAGGAAAGGAGCTCACACAACCCGGTCCCATCAGAGCTCAGAGCCTCCGGGTCTGCGTGAGAAGGGAAGGGGGCCACACACACACACTACCGCCAGAGGCAGCGGCCCTGAACGCGCCCCCCAGAGCTGAGGGCCCAAAGGCAGGAGGCCGAGGCCCCCCACCCCCCCGCACAGCAAAGCCCGTCTTCTGACAGGAAGCTCTGCCACCCTCCCTCCAAGGGGCTCACAGGGCTGCAGGGACCTCCTTGCAAGGTCCTGACGGGACAAGGAGTGACCAGGCCTCCCTCCATCTACCAGAACGAGGTCGAGGCACACCGCGTGTTAGGGGCTTGCTCCTCCAGCCGCGGCCCCTGAACCAGCAGCACCACCTGGGAGCTTGTTGGAAATGCAGCGTCTGGTCCCTGTTCCAGACCAGCTGGACCAGAACACGCATCCCAAGTCCAACAGGTGCTTCTCTGTGCTTCCTGAGCTGGACAAGGGCTGGGCTAGGTGACCACTCAGAGACTGTCGAGTAGAAATCACACAGCGAGAGGAGCCAGCAAAGTCCCCACCCCACGACGGGAGCTGCGCTCGAGGTCGCCTTCGGGAAATTAAACCCCACCGACATCCGCACGCACCTCCTCTCGACACTAGCCTGGGGCGAGAGCCGCCCTCCCCCGTGGGGCGCAGGCCAGCTGCCCAGTCTTCTGGAGCCACGGGCCACATCCCGAGGCTGGTCCAGGCTCTCCCCACTCGTCCACACCAGGCACTGCCAGGGGGTGAACCTCAGCCCAGGTTTCCCGCTGGGCCCCAGGATGCACTGCTTTCTCACTTGGGGGAGACAGGAGCTTGCAGACACAAGCCAGGGGTTCAGTGTCTGGAAAATGAGAGTGGCTCAAAAGGTCCCAGGGTTACGCTGGAGAGACGATCAGTGCCATATGGGGGCCCTGTCTGCAGGGTCTCATCAGCACGGGGCAGGAAGCGACTGGGGGACCCAGAAACCGCTGCTTAGGGAGAGAAGCGGGGAGCAATTCCCAGGGAAGCGTCCGGGAAACAGAGCCACTCACTCCAGTCTCTTCAGTCGCTGCCCTCGGCTTTCCTCCCTCGCCCACGCTTTCTAATTGGCCACCAAATTTACAGGCTTGGAAACAGCACTCCCTGGGGAGGCCGCAGAGGAGGTTCCCGGCACTGAGCAGGAGGAAGTGGCTTCAAGTGCTGCCGGCACCACCTCACGTCCAAACGCGGGCACTGCAGGCAGGGGCCAGCGCCCTTCGGGCCTGACAGCCAGACGTGGCCCAGGGTCGCTCCAGGGTCGCTCCGCTCTGTCACAGGGGTGGCTGCGCTCTCTTTCTCCTGCTCCAAGGGCTAGGCAGGAGGAAGGAGGCTGAGAAGTGGAGCGAAGGGCAGGCTTGAGCAGACGGCCAGGAGCCCTGGGGGACGCCCGGGGCTGCTCCCTCACTCAGGAGGTCTGACGGCAGGACAGCCATGCTGTGTCAGCGCCGACAGGACAACCCAGGCGTGCTCGCTCAGCCCTGCCACCTCAAGTAGACCTCACAGAGAAAGGCTGGCTCCTGATGTCCCCTCAAGTGACACAGCTTTAGGGCATTGGACACAGGTCCTCCCATGTCACCGGCTTCCTGAGAGGCCCGTGTTGTCACGCGTGTGCCTGACGCAAGGCATGGGCAGCGAGCCCACTGGACGCTGGACAGCGTCCTGAAGGCGCCATCGAACAGGAAACCGCTCGGCTAGAAACGCTGGTAAAGGCTGTGGCCACTGGGCCGGCACCGCGCTCGTGCTGGCGTGACCCCCGCCAGCCCAGGAAGTGGGCAGGTTGGACCCCACTGTGGAAAGAAGGGCTCCCGGAGGGCACTGGGCCTCAGGCAGAGGCATGCATCCCAGCCCCGGGGCATCAACCTGCCTGAGGCGATGAGGGGGCCCCTTTGCTCCCCAGCTGACACACAATACGTCAACCACGGGGCAGACAGGCTGCTGGACGACGGCCCAGGATCAGCCCAGGTATGAGTGTGAGGGACGGTGGGCGACAGGAGGCACAGGACCGAGGGGAAGCCAGGAGCCTCTGGGCAGCTTCGCCCGCACTCGCCTCAGGGCCGGGCAGCTGGCCGCAGATGTGTGCCGGTGGTTCTGAGAACACAGCCCAGGTCGGGGCGTCACCGAGTGGCCCCTCCCAGGACAGACGCGAGCCAGCGCAAGGCAGGGCAGGCTCTCAGGAGCGAGCAGTCACTCTCCCGTAGATGTCCCCACCTCTAGGTCAGCAGCTCCATTTTCTGGTTTTGTTTTTGTTCCTTTTCACAGTTCTGGCCCGATCTAAACTCAAAAGATACTTCTAAGAAATATTCCCTGATCCATTTTGGAGCCAGAAAATAAACACATCTCTCCCACCGAACATCTTTATTTCTCTTCAGGGTTTCCATATTGGGGGAGGGGGATGTGGGTGTGTGCGCGTGTGCCTGTGTGTACACGCTGAGGGCTTCCGTATTGGGGGGGGTGTGGGTGTGCGCGCACGTCTCTGTGTACACGCCGAGGATTTCCGTATTGGGGGTGTGTGTGGGTGTGTGCGCGCGTGTCTGTGTGTACACGCCGAGGGCTTCCGTATTGGGGGTGTGTGTGGGTGTGTGCGCGCGTGTCTGTGTGTACACGCCGAGGGCTTCCGTATTGGGGTGTGTGTGTGCGCGCGCATGTGTGTCTGTGTGTACACGCCGAGGGCTTCCGTATTGCGGGTGTGTGTGGGTGTGCACGTGTGTCTGTGTGTACACACTGAGGGCTTCCGTATTGGGGGGGTGTGCGCGTGTCTGTGTGTACACGCTGAGGGCTTTCGTATTGGGGGGGTTGTGGGTGTGCACGTGTGTGCCTGTGTGTACACACCGAGGGCTTCCGTATTGGGGTGTGTGTGTGGGTGTGTGCGCGTGTGTCTGTGTGTACACGCCGAGGGCTTCCGTATTGGGGTGTGTGTGTGCGCGCGCATGTGTGTCTGTGTGTACACGCCGAGGGCTTCCGTATTGCGGGTGTGTGTGGGTGGGCACGTGTGTCTGTGTGTACACACTGAGGGCTTCCGTATTGGGGGTGTGTGCGCGTGTCTGTGTGTACACGCTGAGGGCTTCCGTATTGGGGGTGTGGGTGTGTGAGCGTGTCTGTGTGTACACGCTGAGGGCTTCCGTATTGGGGGTGTGTGCGCGTGTCTGTGTGTACACGCTGAGGGCTTTCGTATTGGGGGGGTTGTGGGTGTGCACGTGTGTGCCTGTGTGTACACACCGAGGGCTTCCGTATTGGGGTGTGTGTGTGGGTGTGTGCGCGCGTGTCTGTGTGTACCCGCCAAGGGCTTCCATATTGGGGGGGGTGTGGGTGTGTGAGCGTGTCTGTGTGTACACGCTGAGGGCTTCCGTATTGGGGTGTGGGTGTGTGCGTGTGCACACTCAGGGCTCCGCCGTGGCCCGTGCTCTGCTCCTGCTCACCACACGGAACACAGCAGGCATGGGCCCAGCTTTCGGTAACCACAGTTAGCAAACAAGCACGTACAGAACCATGAATCTTGATGCAGCCGCCCGCTCAGAGGGACGTCACACCAAGAACACAGGGTTGTCGGCGCTTGGGGCCAGTCACAGACCTGGACACCAGCCTTCCTTCCAGGTGCCACGTGCAGGGAGATCAGGCAACGCATCGCAGGGCTAAAGCCAAACAGCGACGCCCACTCCACAGCAGGACACTGTGCAAGGGTTTTAAGCCATCAACCCGCCAAGTGTGAGGCAGGGCAGACCATGGCGAGCTGGCAAGTGCCACGGCCAGAGTGGGGTGCCAGGAGCCAGGGGACGGGTGCCAGGCCAGCCGCGGGCAACTGAACGTGCCAACTCACCCACCTCCACGGCTGGCGCACCTGGGCACACAGGAAGCCAGCCTCGGGAGAGCAGTAGTCCACACTGCACAGTCCACACTGCATGACGCCCCGCCTGCCCCAATCCTGGCCGGGCTGCGGTGAGGGCACAGTCACTACTGAAAGCGAGTGAGCTGGAACACCCCAGAAGGCTTCGCACCCCGAGTGACATGACCTGACACATGTTTCAAAGGATTCCTCCTGACACTGTAGGACCCAGGTGCAGGCGGACAATGCTCAGAAGAGAGGCGACTGTGGGGACAAAGGCAGATCAGAGAGCAGTGAGGGTGACCTCGGGATCGGGGGACGAGGGACCCCAGCGGGAGGGGCAGTGGTGGGTTTGGACACTCACTACAGGGGGAGGCCTGGTGCTGTAACCGGGCATGACAAGGCCAAGAGCAGGAGGGGAATTAAGTTAGCGCCTGTGCCCAGGAGGGACGGGGTGTCATGCACATCAGGCGGTGCCTCACACACACACTCTGCACTGAGCACTCTCACACACTTACGCAGCCTGCACTGAACGTGCTGACACACACACTCTGCACTGAATGCCCTTGCACACTCACTCTGTACTGTGCGAACTCACGTAGCCTGCACCGAACGTGCTGACACACACACACACTCTGCACCGAACGCCCCTGCACGCTCACTCTGTACTGAGCGAGCTCACACACTCACGCAGCCTGCACTGAGTGCATGCTCTGGGCCACGGATCCATGCTCGGGCCAGAATCACAGGGGAGACCATATAGCCCAGATACTGTCCCCCATCCTAATGGAGACAAGTTAAATGAATTAGCATAAAATGAAGATAAACTTAATTACAAAATACAAAATCTAAAGGGAAGTCTAATTTAGACAGAAGTCAGCGAGGTCATCTGAGAAATTTAAACTCAGCCAAGAATTGAACAAAGAGCCAGTGCTAACGGGGAGACGCGCCAAGGAAGGTGTGAGCAGCGTCAGGCCAGGCCGGGCATCTGGAAACGGGAGAAAGTGGAGTGGGTGGGGTGAGATGGGCCGGAACTCCCAGGGCTCAGCAGACAGGGAAAAGGCTGCATTCCCTCTGGGGGGGGGGGGGGGGGGCGAAGTCACAAAAGGGCCTGGGACAAAGAGCACCACAAGCGGGCTACATTTTTTTTTTTTTTGAGGGCAGTGTCACTGGCCCCCACATGTGGGACCCGAACCAGGGCTGCTGGCTTCCCAAGCCAGCGCTTAACCACCGCGCCACTCGCCGGCCCATGCGGGTTACATTGTAATAAGAAGCCCTCAGACAACTTAGTGGAAGGTAGATGGAAGACAACGGCACAAATTCTGGTCATCTAAAGAAAAAAAAGTGAGTGGTAGACGAGGGGTGCGGATTTATGAGCACATGGGGAGCACAGCGCTTCACGATCCTGGAGGCGGAGCACAGGCTGCCCGGGGCAGGGGGCGGGGGGCTCGGGCCTGCGCACAGCGGGCGTGGCGGCATTCAACTGGGGCGCGGCGCCTCGGTCTGACGCCTCATCCACTAAACACACACCCAGCCAAGGCCTCTGCTGGACACAGGAAGTACAACGTGAAGGTCCACCATCCGGACCCCTGGCAGCTCTGTCCACTGAGGAGGGGGACAGGGCACGGGCACGATGGCGGAAGAGAAGCCAAACTCAGAGGAAATCGCTTCTACCCATAACCGGGGGAGCGGGGGTCTTCACACTGAACGGTGTCCTTCCAACTCCAAAGACGAGAAGCCCCGTACCGCTGGGCAGAGCTGGGAGCCAGGCTGCGTGGCGCCCCACGCCCAGGGAGCGTCTCACACCAGCCGCTGGCCACCAGGCTGAGACGCCCCATGGGGTGGAGGGCAGGGTGACCGACAACCCAGACTCCTGCCAGGACGTGGCCGACCCAGAGCTACCGTCCACAGCACAGACCCGACGGCGCAAGTCACCGAGCGGCGCCCGAGGGACAGGTGATCGTCGGCAGGCCCGGTGCCCTGTGCGTCCGGCTGAGCTGGGTCCCTGGACGGCCTCGGGAGGGGACTGGGTGCCAAAGAAGGGCTAGAGGCTGGGCTAAGCCCCGAGAGCAGTCCAACCCCTCACTTTCTGAGCGCCGTCAGGCCAGCACCATCCGCAGAGGAGGTGACGCACGGCACCCTTTCGGAGGCACTGACTCAGCCCTGCTCCCAGGGCGGCGGCGCCAGCGCTCAGAGGGAAACCGGGGGTCCTGAGAAGTGGCCAGAGGCCCCAGTCACACAGACAGACCGCCTGCCTGCCGCAGGCCGCGAGGGCGACCTCCCAGGGCAGTCAGTCCATTCCTAAGCCGATCCCCACAAAGGGACGGGCCGGCTGGGCCCAGAGCCATGGCCGAAGCAACAGTGCGGCCGAGGCCCTGGCGGGAGCTGATGTCGGCGCACAGGCCTCCGGATCCAGAGCGGACATCCCTGCTGCTGGGGAGAGCGGGTAAACTGGGCAAGCGCCTCCCAGCCTGGCGGGACAGAGACGCAGACAAGTTTCCTTGCCGCTAATAGTTCATTCTGTTTCAAATTCAAAGTAAAACGAAGACCGCCCGGAAAAATGTTAGAGCTTTCATTTTAAATCACTTTTAATGCCCATTTCATCTGACAGGAGCTTTCAAAGCAAAAGGCAGTCTTTATCATTTGAGGTTTTTAAGCTAAATGGATGATTATGTCCAACATAACCAAATGCTTCTAAAAGCCAATTTTCAAAGTGACACGAGCCCCTCAAATGAGAAAACCTCGCTCCTGGCTACTAATAAATTATTAACACGCTATCTGCAGGGGATGTGGCTGCAGTGCGTAAGCGGACAGCCATAGGACCCCGGGCCGGTCAGGGCGTGCATAGCGCCCAGGGGCTCCCGCTGCTGTCACCTGCCTCTCGGCCTGTCCCCGAACCTTTGTGCACTGGAGAAGTCACCCTCAGGACTCAGCTGTCCATCCTCCTAGAGCGATTCAAGTGGAAATGGGACTAGCTTAAGCTCGTTGCGGTGATCCCTCCCTCCATCGGCATACGACCCCGCTCATATGAGCGGGGGCTCTGCTGGCAGTGGGGCCTCGGGGAATCCCTTGTTCCAAAAAGGAGGCCAAGACGGCAGCCTTCCCTGCCTGCGGGTGTGACGCCCAGAACCCAGGTGGCCGCCCTGCCTGAGAACCAGAGGAGGGCAGACGATGACACGGGAAAGCCCAGGTGCGGTTCAATGAGAAGTAAGCACCAGTTTCACTTTCCCACGGTCAGTGCCAGTCTGAAAACATTCAATGGAAAATTCCAGAAATGAGCAATTCCTAAGGTTTAAATTGTTCACCATTCTGAGTAACATGATGAAATTCCCCACCATTGTCACATTACAGCCTGCCTGTCTGCCTCCATGCACCTCTCCATAGAGACAGATCATAACTTCAATATTATGCTTACTGTATATATCCGTTTGGCACCAGGATGGCCGGTTAGTCAGAGACAGGTAAGTTCCCACGAGAGGGACAACCCAAGCCAGACACAGTCGCGTGGGTGCCTGTGGGTGCTACTGGGTACCAGTGGGTACCAACAGGAGGAATCATGAGTTCACAGAAATAGGGTGTGAACCCCTTGCTTCAGGGTCTGGCCGCCAGCCTGTGAAATGACCTATTGATATGACAATGTCTGCCCTCCCTGCATTCTTATCAGTAAGCCTTGGCAGAAGAGGTTCTGTTTCTTAAGAGGTGCATGACAATAACCTCTGGTAATGGCAGCTTGCATTGCAGGTGTGGATGATCTGGCCTTTAGCTATGTTTTTGGGCGTGAGACTCACAGACCTCAGAAGCTACACTGACCCTTGCTTATGTGTGAGATAATAAAAGGATCAGTCAGGCCCGATTCGGAGCTCTAGTCCACAAGGCTGGGGTCCCCTGACCCCGAATTGTTTTCTCTCCTATTTTGTGTCTCTCTTTTCCTTAACCTTGTGCCATCCCTTCTCCACTCCCATCTGCTCTGTCATGCAGGAATGTGACACAGCATCCTGCTCTGTGCTCCCCACGGCGTGAATGGTCCTCCGCTGGGGCCAGCCTTACGGGACTGGGCAGTCCGCCCGTGGGGCCTGTGCCGACTCGGGCAGTTCGTGTCAGAACTGAACTGAGCTGCGGACGCTGGCTGGTGTCGGAGGCTGGAGAGGTGGTGCTGGCGTGCAGGGCACACTGGGTGTCAGAGGAGAAACCCACCAGCGGGCCCTGGGAAGAAGCCACGCAGCTGCCTGCCTCTGGGCTTCCCGCTCACGAGGGAAACACGGCTCCTCAGCGCCGCAGCCAAGGCGGGCTGGCGGTTCTGCCCGTCTCTGGGGGCCTTCCCTGAGTGCACAGCCCACACACACGAACACAGACGCTTGGCCTGGGCCAGCTTCCCACACCTCCCCAGGGTCACCAGGTCCCACACCACGGAACGGAACACCTTTCATTTTTTTGAGGGCAGTGTCACTGGCCCTCATATGTGGGACCCGAACCGGGGCCGCTGGCGTCCCAAGCCAGCGCTTAACCACCGCGCCCCTCGGTCGGCCCCCGGAACGGAACAATCTTGATGCGGGCACAGGTCCTCTCAGGACCCACGCACCAGGAAGCCGGCCGTCCAGGGTCCAGCAGTGACTTGGCACGCAGCTGGGATAACAGTATCAGGCCGCCTCAGCTGAATCTCACGGCCACGGGGCAGAAACGGGGGGCACCATGCGCCCTGCAGCTCCGGCTCCCGCCAGCTCAGACCAAAGCTGACGGGGTGGGAAGCACAGCTGTTTCTGAGCCCGGCCAGGGGCACTTGCTCACCAACCCCGGCTTTCCAGGCAGACGCGTCCCCATGCCATCGGGCCCCGGGCCTACCTGCTGGCGAGAGAGCCGTTCCTGTCCTTCAGGGCCAGCTCTCGCTGCTGCAGCTCAACAACGAACCTGGAGAGGTCTTCCGGGGTCCTGTGGGTCAAGAACACACACTCAGCGCCCGTGGTTTTCTGGAGGGGACCACTCTGTGCACGCTGGGTGGCCGCCAAAGGCCAGGCCAGCAGCTGATGACTCACAGACCCGGGCCAGGTGCCCAGGGCACTGTCTCGCAGCATGGGGTCAAGCCCGCCACCAGCTACGTCACATTGGGGAAATTATTTTTACAAGCCTTGGTTTTATTTCACCTGTAAAAATAGGGTAAATACACAGCAGTGCCTGTCACTGTGCAGAGGCTACGAAAGGGCATTCACAGCGCCTGCAGGCGGCGCCCGGCGCACTTCGCTCCTTCTCCTTCACAGCCCACACGCACAGCAGCAGAGACAGCAAAAGTAGTCAGAACAGGTGCACACATGTTTAACGCTTTGTAATCTCTAAACCTATTTCAGATTGTCTCAGCTCACGCTCAGAGCAGCCCTGTTATTTGTACTCTCCATTTCACAAATGAGGGCGCTGAGACTCGGGAGGCCGGTTCAAAGCCCACTCTGCTCTGAGCAGCGCTGATCCTTAATTTCAAGCCCATCTTCTGACTCTAGACCGTAGCTTGGGGGACACGCATCAGGGCTATCATTAAAGAAAGCACTCAGCGGAGAGAACATTCCCAGACACACAGCATGGGGCGGGCGAACAAGTGGTTGGTTCCCTGGCACGGTGGCCAAGTGGTGGGCAAGCGCAAGGCCTGAGGAACAGCCCCGAGGACCAAGGCCAGGGCCATGCAGGGGCATCTCAGATTCAGCTGCTCCATCACCAAACCAGAGATTTCTACCCCAACTCGTCCCTGAATACAGGCCAGCTCTGCCTATGAGAAAATGGCTACACTGAAAAGATACTCATCAGTGAAAGACCTTTTGAGAAGCTCAAATGCAGCCAGGGGTTGAACCAGCCTTGAATGCCAGTTCCCATTCTTTTCAGAGCCCCCTAAAAAAGTTTCCAACTTCAGGGAGTTAAAATAACTAAGCAAAATGAGTAAATCCTTCCAAGCCAAGAGGTTATTTTCTTCTGAAACATTTTAAAAAGATACTTAAGTTGTTTTGTATTCTTCTGTCTTAGTCAAAGGGGTATGTAAACTATTACTAAATCAATGGGAAGAGTTCGTTTCATACAAATAAACCAAACGTCTTGCATGCCCACATCTGCAAGGCTCCCCAGGTCCCGTGGGCCCAGTAGCAGCCAAAGCTGTGATGGGGAAGTGTGACCATGACTGCCCCCTTCCTCACAGCTAGGCCACACCTGCACAGACCTGAAACAGTGGGAAGGACCCACGGAGAAACACCTGTCAGACAGACCACCACAGAATCTCTAGGGGTTTGCCTCAACCGAGATGGCGGCTTCCCCTCCTGGTAACCTGGAGCGCAGCCAGCAGTCAGGAGCACGTGGTACCGATTTAGAAACCAGAGTCTTGCCCTGAGATACAAACCAGCGCTGCAAAGCTGGGCGCCAGGCTCACTGTAAACCACGGCTCTCCAATTTCCTTTGAAGTAAAGATCATTTGAAATGCAACAATTTAATAATGAGGGGGAAATGGGGAGATGTTCAAATGAAGAAAAAGATGAACTAATATGCTACGCTTCGGAAATGCTCCCCTCCCCGATGGCTCGGGCACCTGTATCTTCTCGTGACGTCTGCCCAGGTCAGTGCACACAGGCGGCCGCGGTGCTGGGCGCCCTCAGCATGGCCGGCTCTCTCACACCCTTCAGCTTAATGCTCCACACAGAGGCCAGCTAACACCTGAACATTCTGGAACTCTGACGTGGCCACAAGGTCAAGAGGCCTGGCTCCACAGTTGAATAAAGCAAGCTGGACACTGGCTTCCCAGGCTCCCCTGGACCACCCCTGTGCAGAGAACAGACACACAGACCCGTGGTTTCACAGCGTGTGAAACAAGGGGACGGGGTGGGGGCATGTCTGGAACTGGAGGAATGACCCATGGACACTTTGCATCAGAATCATCTGAAATAACTCAGCCACCCTCCCACCCACCCACCTGTCAATCTGCTGAATCTACACCACTGCAGTGGGCTCAGGGACTGTGAACGGGTGACTCCCAGGCACCACTAGAGCCACCGATCATCTGCAGAAAAAACGAGGGGCTCTCAGCAGTAAATAATCACACAACACTGCAGGGAAGGTCACCCAGAAACTCTGTGCCATCAAGAACCACCTATTGTACATGTGACAAAGAGAACATTCTCTGAGGTTCTGTCAATTCGGTGGACAAATATTAGGTTCTAGAATTTGGTCCAGATCTAAAGGAATCCCAGAAGACAAGGCAGAGTGATCTGCCTACAGATGTCATCGCAAGAACTCGGCAAACTAACACTTAACATTAAGTGACTGCTTTGGCTACATGCAAGAAAGGCTACCAGACTTCTTGCCAATTTGCTAAGTAATCGAACATCTTACAAATACAATAAATATAACACAATATGCAATACAAACAATACAAATAAATAATGAAAACAGCCTGGCCAGGCTGCTGTCCTGCATGGCCCCAGGGGGTGGCACCTCCACTGCTCATGGAAGGTGATTCCTCAGAGATGGAGTCACCATGTGACAAAGTCACTGCACACCAGAGACGGGCACTAATCCCAGCACTTTACACAGTTTAAGCATTACGCAGTTTAATCTTTTTAGCTGCCTTATGAGCTAGCAAGTGTTAGGATCCCATTTTACAGATGGGGAAGTTGAGGCACTGAAGGGTCAGGCAGCGTGCCCAGAGTGCAATTAACAGCTGGAAGAGCCGGGACCCAAACCCAGGTGGCCAGAATCTGAGGCCATTCTGTCACGTCCAACAAGCTCAGACCAGTGTCACAAACTATGCCAGCCACACAATCCATTAAAATGTAAGAGACTTGAAAAAGTATTTCTAAATGCTAACACATTTGGCTCTTTCTAATACACATGCACACACACTCACTGAATAAAGCAAAACCAGCAAAAATGGTTAAGTGAAGCTAGGTTAAAAATGTATCTGCGTAGAAATAAGAACTGGAAGAAAATGTTTACTAACAAGAGTCCATTACAGGGCCGGCCAAGTGGCTCAGTTGGTTAAAAGTTGGCTTAGGGCACATGCTCTGAGCAACATGGCCGCCGGTTCGATTCCCACATGGGCCAGTGAACGCTGCGCCCAAGCTAAGCTGTCGCTGAGCTGCCAACAGGCAGGATGGCTCAGCTGGTGTAACAATAAGATTGCCTATTCGATGGTGGGCTATGCCCACCCGCAACTAAGACTGAACTCGGCAACTTAAGCTGAGCTGCCGCCCGGACGGCTCAGTGGATAGAGCGTGCGTTCTTAACAACAAGACTGCCAGGTTCGACTCCCGCATAGGATGGTGGCTATGCCCACCCACAACTAAGACTCAACACAGCACCTTGAGCTTAGAGGCCATGAGCTGCCGATGGGAAGCCAGATGGCGACTGGCGCCCTCCTCAACGAAGATTGTAGATTGAAGAACAACAACTTGGCTGGTCCCCTCCCCCAATTCCCCAACACTGTTCCCCTCCCCCAATTCCCCAATAAAATCTTAAAAAAAAAGAGTCTGTTACAGTTACACAACTTCTGATATTTTCTCAGTTTTCAAAAAGTTTATAATTTTGTTGTGAGAACTTTTTTCAACAATAGTTTTCTGTAAACTATTTTCTAGGTGTGGAAACTGGGGGCCACAGTGACCAATTCTGACAGGGTGACACCACACATCATGCTATGCGGCTGACAGAGTGGCTTTGTGGGCTATTCCAATGAGGGGCCCCAACTGCCATGGCCCCGCGGCCGCAGGGAAACCAGCACAAGGACCCCTGGACCGACATGTTTGCTCTGGCCTCCTCCTGTTCACGCAACGCAAGACAAGTGTGGGGAGCTGCTCATGGCCTCGCTGGCTTGAAGAGGCAGGTCACCGGCGCCCAGGCCCTTCCAGGGGCCCTGCCCTAGGCGGGGGTAAGCGGTCGCATGCGCGCATGTGTACGGATGTTGTACGTCATGTGCTGTGTGCTTCTCAATGCCACGCTCTCCAAGTCACACAGGGTGAGGCTGACACGGGAGAGGGGAGGCACAAGACGGCCGCTCTTCAGGTAAAGGTCAACGCGAGGTCTGAGGGGCACAGGCGGTCACACGTGGGCAAGGGGAGGCCTGAGGGAGCCGGAAAGCCCGATGCTGATTTCTGGGTCACGAGCAGGGAGTTCACTTACTCAGCCCGCAGGGAGCACCTGGCCCCACCGGCAGGGCCTCGGCCAGCAGGACCGGTGCCCAGCCCTGTTCTCCGAAGCTCACGTCCCCCACCTGGAAGACGGGGTGAGCGAGGCTGTCCCACGGGCGCTCGGGCAAGGTTCAAGTGCAACTGTCTGCTTCCATCTATGCACCCAAAGCTGCACCTACGACTTCTTACTTCTAGGTACAAAGAAGATCAGTCAACGGTATGTAAGTGTAGTTAAAGAACAATCTAGAAAGATTTACCCCAAATTGATACCAACAAGCCCCTCCAGGTCAAGACTGAGACTGAGGCTGGCAATCAAAGGGATCTCTAATTTCATGGGCAACATCTGAACTTGTTATGATGCGAATTCACCTGCTACGTGTGCAAACGCCCACACACACCATGCTCACCGTGTGGAAGCGCCCGGCTGGGAGCAAAGTGCTGCTGGGAGAGGATGCGGCACAGCGCGAGCCCAGGCTCCTGCAAACGGAGGAGGAGGCACCCGCCAGGTGCGCGGGAGCTCTGGGCTCGGCCTTCACCCCGGGGAAGCGGGCCGCAGCTTTGCCCGCACCCGCCTGCCATGAGTCCAAGTGCAAAGGGAGGCAGGTTCCTGAAGAGCTGTTGAATCATGAGGATTATTAAACAACTGCAGCCTTCCCCACACATCAAGTCAGCGACCAGAGGCCGGAGTGCCTCCAACTGGCAGGAAGAGTGTTTATTTTCCAGAAACCTCTCGACCTGTTGTGTGCTTAGAGCTACTCAGAGATGTTTACCAAGGTGCTCTGGGGATTAGCTAAATGCTCACAGCTAGCAGGAGTGGGCCAAGTGTCAGGACAGCCCAAAATAGCACAGGCCTCTCGGATGGGAAGACAGCTCATCCTAAACTTCCGCTCCTTGCGACTGGAAGGCCTTCAGAGGGCCGCAGGACCGGCCAGCTCAGGGATGACCGGAAAGGGGCAGTTCCAACTGCAGCCCGAGCTGTGACTTCTGCTGTTTAAAGCTCAGGCTTCAGCTGCGAAGCCTTTTTTAACTCTAACTGAGGGGCTTTACAGGGAGGAAGTCTGTGTTCCGTCTGCAGCTGAATTTTGACTCAATCTCAGCTGCACGCAGAACAGGGAGGCCCAGGGAAGCAGAGCCCACAGGGCTGCTTCGGAGGAAAGGCAGCCCCGGCCCAGCGGCAGTGGCTATTTCGAGGCTCCTAGCAGCGGGCGCCGGGCTTCAGGAAGAGCCCACAGGGCCTGTGCTGATGGGTCTGAACGAGACGCAGAGGGTTCCAATTTCTAAAATGAGTGGAACAGCCACGGACACTAACTAGCAACCAAGAAACCTCACGGTCTCTTCCGCGGGGCTATTTCCCCAAAGAACAGAAGCCCACGGGGCTCAGGCTACCATCCCAAGGGCGGTCTTCAGCCGGAAGACCCTGAGAGAAGGGGCACGAGCCAAGCAAGGAGGGCTCCCTCGAAGGGCTCATTCCCGCGAACAGGAACAGCAGACAGCAAACCTCAGGGCTGAAGGCCACGAGGAGGGCAGCCTCCCCACACAGTCACAGAGGCAACAGCTGTCACTTTAACCAGGTCTTTCTTTATCCCGTGACACAGCCATATAGGGAGGTGCAGCTAGGGTCCTGAGGGACACATGTCACCAGGGACTGGCTTCAGATAAAAGCTGGCATACGCCCCAGCGCAAGGCAGGGCAGCTGCTGGCTTCTTGAGGAAGGGGACAAATTCCATGTGGCCCAGACCTGGGCAAGGCCCTGATGGGGCTGCCTTCTGGAGGCTGTGCCTGCTGCGGCCTCCAGGAGCGGGAGGCCAGACCCTCCGGAGGAAGGAGGCCAGTCACCCAAGAGTCACGGGCCCCAGGGAAGCCATCCGTCCCTCTGGCCTCGAGAGGCGAGGGCCACTCCATGGCATCTCATAGTGGACAGCGGCCGATCGTACATCTTCTACAGCTGCCCGTTTCCCAGGCGGACAGGGAACAGGTCACTGGGTCCCCACACTGCGGTGGCAGTAACGGCGGCAGCCTCGGGCACAGCCGCCCCAGCACACTTCTCCCCAGCCTAGCAGACCCGCCCCACAATGGGCCGTTCTTCTCCCACTGCCAACGATGGTTTCATTTGGAAGCAAAGGTCCACCTCGCGCCAGTCACGCTGACTGCTGACCAGAAAGGAGGCACAAAAGGCACGTGCTTCTCTAATTCACTGGCCCAGCAACGAAACCTCCTGCTCTGTGGAGACAGCCGGGCCCCGGTCCACAGGCTGAAGGGCCCTGGAGACGGTGGCCTGCAGTGACACTCCACAGGCACCTCGGCACTCCCCTCTGCTGTTCCGGACCCAGGCCCACTGACTCGCCCCTCACAGGGCCAGGACTCTGCCAACTCCACTCGGGAAGGTCAGCTCTCCCACCCGGGCTCGCCTTCGCCTGATGGCCCCCCTCCCACACTCTGTCCCGATCCCCAGGCCACCCGCGCCCGGCCTCGGCCTCCTCCTCGGGTTCCTTCCCGGCCTCCTCCCGCCCTTGACCACCGCCTCCCGGGCTGCACTCAACCGTAGGATCCCACAGCTTTAAATGCAAGCGAAACGCCGCGGGACTGCGGACTCTGAATCCCACGGTCACCCGTCTGCCTGCTCGACATCTCCTCGAAGAAGTGCCTGGAACTCAGCACATCCAAACCACGTCTCTCCGTCCCGGAAAAGGGTCTCCACCCTGCCAGCTGCCTGACCAAACACAAACTGCCACTGCTGAGCTTCCTCCACAGCCACTGTCATCGGCCAGCCATCCTGTCAGCTGTCTTCAAAACAGATCCAAATCCGACCGCCCTGCCAGCTCTACCGGACCTGCGACCCGGGCGAGCACGGCAGCCGCAGCGCGGCCCCTGCCTTCGCACCTGCCCTCCAGGCACCTGGTCACAGTCCAGCGATCGCTCTCCAGCGATCGGCAGAGCGCACGCCTCTTTTGCAGAGCTCTCCGGCACATCGCCATCACAGCGCTAAGGAAGAGCCAAAGGGCCAGCACAGGCCACGAGGCCAGAGGCCGGCCGGCAGCAGCTGCCTCTCTGGCTCCAGCCCTGGACTCGAGCCACAAGCCCAGTTCAGGGTCTCCGCCTGTCCCTTGTGGCGACTCTCGCCAAGGTGTCCGCGCGGCCCGCTCCCTCACCAGCTCTTGCAGGGCTTGGCTCCAATGTCAGCCGAGAGCGCTGTGGGTCTGCCCCAACCGTCCTGTTTGAAGCTGTAAGCCGCCCTCCCTCACCCAAACCCTCTTCCCTGCACTATTTCCCTTCACAGAACGTATCATCTCTCAGATGCTATGCGTATATACTTTACCTATTTATTTGTTGTCTTTCTGCCTCAACTAGAATGCAAGCTCCCTAAAAACAAGATACTGTTTTATTTTGTTCTGTGTTTTCACTATTTCCTGGCACAACACCAGGCTTTCAATAAAAATATTAATTGAGTGAACAGGATATCAGGACGCCTTCCAGAGCACTACCTTTGCCACTAAATTCTACTGAAGTCTGAACTCCAACCATCAGATTACAAGTTTAGCATCATTGGTTATATAAGTCACGGTCCGTGCATAAAATGGAAGATGTTTAAAATAAATGGGAAAGCATGAAGAATCTTTTTATGTTTATATGGGCGGATCTGCAAAATGCACTGCTAAATAAAAAAGAAACACGAGTATACTGTGCCACCATTTGTATAAAAAATGGAAAATAGGGCCAGCCGAGTGGCGCATTGGTTGAGAGCTGGTTTGGGGATGCCAGCGGCCCCGGTTCGGATCCCACATATGAGGGCCAGTGACACTGCCCTCTACAGCTAACAACAGCTCCACCTGGAGCTGGGCTGCGAGCCCCGGTGACGGTGTAGGCTGCAGCCCCTGCTGCAGTGGGCTGCCATAGGCTACAGTGAGTGGCCGGCAGCCAGCGTGAGCAGCTGGCAGTTGGCGCGAGCTGCCAGTAGCCACGGTGAGCGACAATCCAGAGGCCGGAGACCAATCTGCCTCATCCGGGAAGAGCGCAATGACGATACCAACATGGGCCAGTGAAGCAACATCCTCCACAATTAGACTGAAGAACAAAAAGACAGCAACTTGTCTGTTCCCCTTCCCCGATTCCCCAACGCTGTTCCCCTCCCCCAATTCCCAAAAAAAATCTTTAAAAAACAACAACAACAACAAAAATGGAAAATAAATAAGCGTAGCTATATTGGTTTATGTATGCATAAAAATGTCTAGAAGGATGAACGAAAACGGGCTTTTCGTGGGAGGGCTGGAGATTTGTCACTATACACCTTTGTTAAAAGCTATAATATTTGCACCAAGGAAAATATAATACCTCTTCAGAAAATGATTTTATAAAGCTTAGCGTTATAAATTTATAGTGCAGAATCAGCTATTACAGAAAAATTTTTTTAAAAGAAAACTATTCCATGATGAGTTCATGCATACAAATCTAATTATAACCACTTATAATAAAACAATCATGTATCATTTCTAAATGATGTTTAGTATGCATTACAAAAGTAATTTACCTTATAAATGGAACAAAAATATACCAGTAGAAGACTTCCTATGTAAAAGAATCGAGACTGGCGGCTGACCCCAAAAGTTGGCTAAAGTGGGGAATGAAATGTTTACATATCAAACATTTTAACTTAATATATTACAAACACAGAATCATTCCCCAAGCTGCAAACTTTCTTTAAATCTGAGTCCATAACTTGAGCTCCATCCTATATTTTTTTTGCATAAACCACAAAACATAATCCACGATTTTAGCTTTCTCTTTAAAACGGATACCTTCAATCCTCCTAAATGTTAGTTTTTCCTCTTAATCTTTTACAGTCAATAGCTTTACTCAACAGCAATTTTGTAAACAATTTTCCTTTGAGACCAAAGCACTGACTTTGTTTTCTCAGAAACATTACTTTCTTCAGACATTTATTTTTCATCAGCCTCTAAAATATTTAATTAAATTATGTAATTACAGTGACATGTGCAACTGGTAGAAACAGACGCGTTTTGGATGGGCCGACACCACCTCCTGGGAGCAGCTGAGGGAGCAAATTCCGAAAAAATTACCACCAACCGCAGAGCTGGTTTGGGAGGTGGGAGGAGTAATGGGATGGACCGGGGGAGGCCACAGGGTTTCAAAGGAGCGGCTCCTCTCAGCTTGAGGGGGGACATGGGGACTGTGTGTATTCTGCAGACCTCTATGTTGAATGCATTTCAAATTGTAAACCATCAGGAGAGCCGACAAGCCAAGCGCCGGCTGAGCTGCAGGCATCTCGGAGTCTCTGGAGGAGAGTGAGGCGTGGGGCAGTCCGGGGTGGGAGGGACCAGATGCCCCGCAGGGCAGTGAACTGTCCCCTGCACGGACAGGCCAGGCTGCGGCCAGGCTGCGGGAGGCCTGTGCGGTCAGGCGAGGACCTGCAGCTCACAGCGCCGGGCTCACTGGCCGGCACGCACGCCCAGAGCTCGCTGGTGAAGACAAGCCTGTGACTGTTCCCCTTCAGTCCCCAGAGAGTGGCCTGAGGCTGGAGAGCTGGATGCTTCTCTGTGGAAGAGGAGGTCCCGGAGTCCACACCGTGACGGCGTCCGGCAGGGCTGCTGGGGTCACAAGGCCACCCTGACTCCAGCACAAGCACAAGCTCGCTCACGTGTGCAATCCCCACCGAGGGCCGCACCAGGGCACCTGGCCGTGGCCAGCAGCGCCGGCCCCCGACCGTGCCGTCCGGGCGCTGGATGCCGCTGCAGCCCCGACTCAGGCCCAGCCTGCGGCTCTCTCGCCGGGGACTGGCGCGCTACTCCAGCTTCACGAAGTCCAGACCTCAGCTGGCTGTCCACAGGCCAGCAACTGGGCTTAACTGTCTCAGGGAAGGAACTACACAGGTCCCAGACGCATATAAATAAAATGAAGAAACTTCAAACTTACAGTTGCTGCCTTCAAATTCTTTCTCTCAGCTCAGGCAGGATTAAAAGGACTTCAAAGCAGCCTGGGCTCCAATTAAGCCCTGTGACCACCCCAGGGATGCTGGAATGTTCTTCTGATTAACAAGAGGCGCTCTTTGAACCGTGGGAGCTAAAAAAAGCTCAGAACCTTTCAAACAAACGCCATAATTTTCTCTCCCTGTTCGCTCACTCTTTGGAACAGCTGATCTTGTGAACACTTTCAACATTCAAAACGACGGCTGGATCGTGGCCCCAAGCAGAACTTCAGCCAGGAGCTCAGAACAGGCCAGTCGGCAGAGGGCCTGGGACGCAAGTGGGCGCAGAGGCCGCCTTTCTGGAGCAGAGGGGCACTGCGGCCTCGGCCCACAAAGGGCATGTCCATGCAGAAGTGGGGCGAAGCGGCTGAGCAGGGAGGGCTCTAAGCGGACCGGCACGGCAGGGCTGAGGGCCTCCACCAGGTCCGCATGTCCGCCACCAAGCCCCAGGTGGCCCTGGGGGGACCTCCAGCGGCAAGAGGTGAGGACATGGGCACCACGGGCCGGTCTGCTGGCCCGCAGGAACAGGAGTCGTCTGCAGTGACCTGCACTTCCAAGCCCAGGGCGGGGGGGGGGCTGGCCACACACCTGTGGGACAGGTAGCACCTCGTTACCCGGGGGCCACAGTGACCGGGAAGGCCCGAGAGCACCGAACATGGGACAGCCACAGCGCCGCGGCTGAAGGCACCCAGGACTGAGCCCAGGCAGACCCCGGGCGACAGGGGGCTGCAGGCGTGTGAGCCCCGGGACCCATCAGGGCTCACTCCCGTCAGTCGCGTGGTGACCTCAGAGGTGCTCCTGACAAGCACTAGAAAAGCCCTCAGGTGATCACCTAGCCCCCTCCACCCACCCACCTCGCCCACCTCCAAGGGTCCCTTTCAGCAGAGAGCCGAGTTGAGGAGCCTGTCAGCCAGCTTCCAGGAAACCAGAAAGACGAGCAGGCACAGAGGGCTGTGGGGGTACAGACTCCGGGAGAAGGCAGCCCTCCCCAGGGCGATGCTCTCGAGCCGGGAGGAACGGGTCTCAGCACCGGGGGAGGCAGCGGGCAGGGGGAGACCAGGCCCGCCCTGACCCCGACTCCTCCGTCCTCGCTGAGAGGAAGTGCCTCAGGGGACGGGCGTTCTCCTCCTGAGTTAGAACTGTCTCCAAAAGCACTAGTCCCCTAACTACCTGTCCCTGTGATGACACCCAGTGATGAGTGACAGATGCAAACTGCCCAGCAGTCCCTGAGGCAACACTCAGCAGGGGCTCTGGGGCATCCAGACACTGCAGAGGGCGGCCCGGGCAGAGGCTGACTGGGTTTATTCCAAGCCTGGTAACAGGCCACTGTAGGGCTTAAGCCGCAAAGAACATGGTCATATTTGCTGATTTGTTTTAAAACTGTTTTACAAAGGGATACATCCCAAATGTTCACCCTCGGTGTTGTTTATAACAGGAAGAACTGGAAACAATCTAAATATCCCCACAGTAGGGCAATGGTGACAGGACACCCAGAGGACGGCCCATCTGGCGGCCATACACGTGTGTCTAGGCAAAGATGCTAAGATTTATGGCACAAGGGACAAGGCTACACATCCACGCGCACAGAGCCATTTTTTAAAGTCCACATGTCAGTGCTGAAAATCTAGAAAGATAAGAGCGGTCTCATAAGAGTGGTTACCTCTCAGTGGTGGGACTGTGAGAAATCGTGTTCTCGTTTTTATCTGAATCTTACTACTTGGTAAAGAACATCACTTGTGAAATAAAATTAGGATCAAAATTCCATAGCCACTCTGTTGTCAAGAAAAACAAATGTTTTGGAACATAAACTGTATTTACTGGAAAACACCTCTCCTGCAACAAGGAGGAGGGCGCGGAGGCCGGAAGAGACGCACCCACGGGGCCCCAGCAGGCCAGCCTCACCCACACGCACAGGCCAGGGCACGGGCCCACTGCACCAGGGCATGAGGACACAGCCACCAGCTGCTAGTACAAGTGCCATCACGGGGGCCTCAGGGCAGTGGGGGGTTTACAGCCAGGGCGTGAACGCAGTCTGGAGCTGGGAGGGGAGCAGGGGAGGCGGCCAATGGGGTGGCCACTTGACAGACGAGAACACTGAGTCTCTGGGCGGCCATGTGACCAGTAGCTGCTGCTCTGCACCTCTCCACAGACCCAAAAGCAGTGGGTGACAATGTTCTCTTCCTTGTGAGAGTGACGGGGGATAAATCCCACAGCTCAGGGTAGGAAGCAGGGTGGCACGGAAAGGCCGTGCACTCAATCTGTCCCGAGTGGACCGGTGAGTGAGGACCTGGCCACGTCCGCAACCCCTGCGCCCAGGACATGCACGCAGGCCCAGCGAGCCTGGTCGACTCACGCTGGGCGAACTGCGCTTCCCTCTGCGGCTCCCGCGGCCGGGCCCCAGGTCTGGCTTCACTCTCATCTCCACACACCCGACCTTCTGCAAACCAACCAACCAGGCATTCGCAAGGCTCTGCATCGCTGACCTGTCCGCACTCTGCCCCCTGGCCAAAGTCAGGGCCTAGTGGGCCACAGGATGCCCTTTCGTCTCCTTAGGAGACAGAGGCGAGGGAAGGCTGCAGGCAGCACTCCTACACTCCACGTGCTGAGCAGCCAGCTGGGCCAGGCCCTGGCGTCCTGTAAGCACTGGCCCTGTTAACTCCTGCAGCCGCGGCCGGTGTCCTACGGCATCGAGTGTGGCAAGGGCACTGTGAGCACAGCTCGTAACTAGGAATCACGGGCCCTGGGACCAGCACCCGGCCAGGTGCGCTACACCGTCAAGCAGCCCCGGTTCAAGCCCCACCTCAGCCACTGGCTGGCTGTGTGTCCCCAAGACGGCGGGCTGCTAACCTCTCCTGCCTTCAGGCCTCATTCATAAAGTGGGCCGACGTCAGCACACCCACCGCCTGGAAGGCGGTAGGGAGGGTCCAAAGAGCTACCACACGGGAAGTGATCACAGCAGCAACTAGCACAGACGGGGCTGGGGTGGCCCGCCGGGGCATGACTTCCACACGGCCCTGTGACAGACGGTCAGGAGCGACACAGCCTGCCCAAGGCCACACCACTCGGAGCCGCACAGCCCTGTCGGAGCTCTGGACGTGGCCTCAGCCCAGCCCCACCCCAGCACGACTCTGACTCTGCGAAGGGCCCCGGGCCTCCGTGGGAAGCTGTCTCCACAGAACACTCATGCCTCCTGGGAAAGAGCATCTCTCTGGGAAAAGCCACCAACACTGTGTGAACCATGTGCTTCCCAAAAGAGAAAATGAGAGGACACAGCTGCCCACCAGGCGGGATGGCTGCAGCCGGGCACCGGCACAGGGCGGCTGCCTCCCGCCTCGGCCGCTCCATCTGCCCGCACAGCAAGGGGAAGCCCTCATCTGCGCCTCGCAGGGCCTCGCCGCGGGGACCCAGGAATGAGCAGGACAGGCAGCCCGAGAGGTGAGACCCACCTGGGTGGCCACAGTCCCATCTCAGCCCTGCCTGGCCGGGCCGTGGGGGAGGTCAGGCGTCAGCCATGCACAGGGCCGCCCTGCTGGGCACCATGGTCTGCGAGCCCGGAGCGCCTCCGGGAGCTGGGCCGGCGCACCAGCAAGCCCGACACTGTCCTTCCCTCGCATTACGAAGTCCCTTCATCGGCCAGCCTGGAGGACCCGTCGTGGAAATCAGCAGCCCTCGGCCCTGGACAGTCCCTGCCCCTCACCTTGGCCCAGAGGTGAACACTCTGAGTTATCTGAGCCAATTATTTCAAAATGGCCCCTAGATACCAGGCCTCCATCGCTAGCTGTCGTGACTGCTTCCACTTGGGGCGCTGTCTATGGCCCGCCGCCACCCCTCAACCTCTGGCACACCCTCTCCTGCGGCTTCTGTCTGGCGATCCCACAGGCAGCAGTCACGTTCCCGGCAGGTCGGCAGCGCAGGGAACCCTGTTCCCATTTGCCGCACTGCTGTCCCGAGGCCCGTGAGCGGCCCCTGCCCTCCTGTGCCTGGTTTCCAGGGCACCCAGCAGCTCTCCTCTGAAGCGGCCCACGCGTTCCGGGCCGTCGATTCCTCCTCCGGAAGGACTGCCGGGGCCCTCCTCCCTTGTGCGCAATGCCACCCCAGGCTCTCGTGCCTCCTGTTGCCGACACCCCATGCCCCACTTCCCAATTCTCCCTCTTTCTGCGGATACTCTGTTTTAGTCAAATGCGTCCCCCAGCAGCTTTCTAGGAAAAGGAGATGAGGAAGATGCACCTTGAGACTCTGTAAATCCCAAAACGCCCTTAGTCTGCCCTCCCACAGGACTCTCAGTTTGACTGGTTATGGAATTCTTGGTTAAAAATTATTTTCCTGAAAACTCTGCAAAGCTCTGTTCTCTGCTAGATTCCAATGCTATTCAAACCTATTAACATGTTCGAAGCCTGTCTGATTCCCGATTGGTCCTTAAACCTAGTTTCATTCTCTGAACCCCTGCAGGACCCTACCTTTGTCCTAACATTCTACAACCAGGTGCCCTAGCGAGCGCACATTCATGCACTGGACGGGACACTTTCAGTCCCGGGGACAGTTCTCGGGAAATGTGGGAACTACATCACAACCTGCTTCCCTCTGCTTTAGCTGTCCGCTTAGCAAGCCCTCTTACTCGAGGATGCTCTGCGTGGACCGATCCACTGACTTGAC
The DNA here is from genome assembly GCA_033961575.1 of Aselliscus stoliczkanus. NCBI lineage: Eukaryota > Metazoa > Chordata > Mammalia > Chiroptera > Hipposideridae > Aselliscus > Aselliscus stoliczkanus. The sequence continues at coordinate 1,333,537 of CM066733.1, forward strand.
GAGGCTTTCCTGCTGGGTCGCTTTCCCGGGAGAGCTCCCCGGCTCCCTGGCTGGCTGTGCCTTGCGGCTCGGCCTCGCCTCCCAGGGCGTCTCCTGTCCACTGCCTGAGCTTCCTACACAATCCGGCTCTTGCTACAGGTTGAAATACCCACTCCTACCTGAGGATGCTTCTGAGAGCTTTTATCCCTGCACCATTTGCACCTCCTCAAGCTGCTTCTATCTGTGTGTTTGTTTTGGTCTCTCCCTGTGAGAGACTTTCCTCTGACATCGGGTGGGCTCTGGACAAATGGCTGGGCCTTGGCCACCACGAGCTCCCCACAGCAGGAGATGGCAAGCGCAGATCTCGGGGGCCTTTGTGTCTCTTCCTGTGCAGACCTGAGGCCCCAGGGGCAGCTTTCTCACCTCTAGCTTCGAGGATAACGGTCAGACTGCCAGGACCCAGAGCCAAGTGGGGCACGAAGGCTGGTAACCTTGGCAGCGGTTGTGCATGAGCTCATTTACTCCTATTTTCGGCAGAGTACCCCCGCCCCCAAGCAGGCCACTGGCTTTACACTCCGCTTGAGGAAGTGCCAGTGTTCTGCTGGGGGGGCGGGCAGCCGACCAGCCACCGGACTGAGGGGGGCCCAGGCTCTGCCTGACCTGCAGCCGACCTCCGACCGAGCTCTGCCTCATCCGCTGCACACATCTGCGACACGACGTCGCAGTGCCCGGGCTTCCTGGGAACTCTGCGGCACAGATCGAGCTGGTTCATGGCTTTCACCTGCCCCGAGTTAGCACTCGGTTCTCTCGGGTCAGCCAAGTCCATGAGCAGTACAGGTCCAGCTGCGTCTTCCTTTCACTTCTGCCCCCCTCACAGGGGCTGTGCCTTCAAAGCCCTCCTCACTGTGCTAGGGCAGCTCTCGGTGTGTGTACGCGACGCACCTTCCTCACCTGGCAAGCCTTCCTTCACCTTTCCATGTCCCACGCACCCAAACTGCTCCTGGAAAGCACCTGGCAACATGATTTCCCGCTGTACCACTCGGCCATGTGCCTGAGGCTTAACGACGGGCCAAGCAAGAGCCTGCACTGAGCCACAGGTCCCAGCAAGACGCTGGCCATCCCATCTGCTTTCGGTCCTGACTGCACCCCGCCCCACGATTACCCAGAATTCTGGGTAAGCATGCAAAATAAACCCAAAGAAAGGAAAAAAAGGGGAAGCAGGTGAAGCAGAAGAAACTACAACAGAATCAACAAAGGCAAAAATTAGTTATTTGAAAAGTCTGATAAAGTTGATAGACAGCTGGAGATACTGATTTTTTAAAAAAAGGCACAAAGAATGAATATCAAGAAAAAAAGGGGGGGCCAAGCCGAGTGGCTCAGTAGGTTAAGAGTTGGCTTACAGCTTCTGCTCTGAGCAACAAGGCCGCTGGTTTGATTCCCACATGGGCAGGATGGCTCAGCTGGTGTAACAACAAGATTGCCTGTTCAATGGTGTCTACGCCCACCACAACTAACACTGAACACAGCACCTTGAGCTTAGAGGCCATGAGCTGCCACCAGGAAGCCAGATGGCAACTGGTGCCCTGCACAACGAAGACTGAAGAACAACTTGGCTGGTCCCCTCCCCAAATTCCCAAACACTGTTCCCCTCCCCTAATTCCACAATAAAATCTTTTAAAAAAAAAAAAAGTTAAACAGAAGTCTGAGGGGGCCGGCCGAGTGAAGCATTGGTTAAGCGTTGGCTTGGGAGCGCCAGCTCTGAACAGCAAGGCTGCAGGTTCAGATCCCACATGGGCCAGTGATGTTGTGCCCCTACAGCTAAGGTGGTAAACAACAGCTCGACCAAGAGCTGGGCTGCCATGAGTCACTGGCAACGGCGTAGGCTGCAGTGGGCTGCGTTGAGCTACCATGAGTGGCCGGCAGACAGCGTGAGCTGCCATGAGCGGTCGTGAGAGGCCATCCAATGGCCGGCAACCAATCTGCCTCGCCCAGGAAGAGCACAATGACGAAACCAAGATGGGCCAGTGAAGCGACGGCCTCCACAACTAGACTGAAGAACAAAAGGACAACTTGTCTGTTCCCTTCCCCCAATTCCCCAAAATAAAATCTTTGAAAAGAAAAAAAAAGAAATTTTACTGGCTTAAACCTTCCTGTAATGTTTGAAAAAAAGATGCTAAGCGCCTGCATGGCTTATAGTCTAAAGTCAGGGAAGACTGTGCACCTGGGACGGGGGCCATCTCCATTTTCCTCTTTATCCTCCGTACTATCAATCGCCTTTAAACAGTCTACGTTGAAAAATTAGCCTCTGTTCTATTAAAAAACCTACCACTAAAATCACACTTAACAGTGAAATACTGATTGTCTTCCCCTAACATCATGAACAAAAAACGAGTCACCTGTTGTCACCACTGCGATCGACATTGTAATGGAGGTTCTGGCTGGTTGCTAATGCAAGAGAAGAAATGAGACATAAAGACTCAGAGAAAGAGGCCAAACTGTCTTTATTTGTAAACAGCACTATTATTTACATAGAAAATCCTAAAGAACCTAAAAAAAATTCACTGGCACAAAGTCAGTATGTACAAAATGTTTCCTATATACTGACTAGCAGCAAATATTAGAAAGTGTAATTTTCAAAACTTCTATTCAAAACAGTATCAAAAATACAAAGTACTTAGGATTAAATTTTTCAGAAAGGTGTGCAAGACCTCTTTATAAAAAGACGTGCTAGAAATAACTGTTCGGTGAGTCCTGTGGCAAGTTGTCCCAAGAGAAGAGCTGCCTAGAATTCTCCAGGCTGAGTCTGTACAAGTAACTAGCTAAGTGCCCAGGAAGCGCGCGCCTCCGCGGCAGCCCCTGCAGACCAGACCTGTCATGCCTCTGCTTCCCAAGACAGGCTTCACCTCAGGAGAAACGCTGATCAACCTCTTCTGTCGGAGCTCTGCCAAGCTGTTCTGTGCTGGAGTCCTACAGGGGCTAATAACAGTGCCAACGGCCGTGGCGTCAGCTGTCAGTTAACATGCTGGCTAGCCACACCCTGCTCCTTTAGTCTGAATCCAGCACCTTCCAGGCCCGTGGCTCTCAGCGGGGCTCTGTAAGAATAAAGATGGCTGGCACTACTCCAGACTCACCAAGTCTGTTCATGGAGGGTCTCTGGTACACCCCTGGGGTATTTCGTCTCAGGATTATTATATGTTATATCTTGATTGTTTCCTCTATAAAACTTATGTTCATCCATTTGATGAATCAGATGTTAACATCCACTGATATCTTTGAGAGCAGGCTCAATCATTATCTTGACAGATATTTTGTCTGATTTTTTAAATTCCCTTCTGTCTTTATTTTGGGTGCAATAGAAACAACCCAATTTCCTCGGCAGGTGCATTATCATTTCTAATAACCTCATCGACATTTCGCATTTGAAAATTATTGATAATAAATTAACGGAAGCCATTAAGTCTCTGTCGTCTGTGTGTAGTTTTTGTTTTACTCTGATGCCTGCCTGGAAGCTGTGTATAAACCAGGCCAGAGTTTGCATCTTCAACAGAAAAGGACAGTCTAAGAGGCTCATGGAGGGAAAAATGGACCAGACATCCCAAACCACCAGCGCCTCAGTGCGCAGACGTGGCACACACAGGTCTCGAGCTGACAGCGCTCAGAAAGGACCTCAGATGCACAAGCAGACTGACGAAGGACTTCCTCCTACTTGTTTAGTCCAGGAGCAGATGCTTTCAGACTTCTGCTAACTCAAGATCTCACAGGGGAAGAATTAATTACACAAAACTAATGAACGAAAGAGGGACGTTTTATTGAGGTTATTTGTGGATGTAGGTTGTTAAGTTCTATTTTCTGAATACTTAAGGAAGTTAGGACTCTTTCTTTGTAAGGCATCTAACCAACAACAATTCAGAGAACTCAGCTTTGATGAACATGAAATGAAACATTTTCAAATGATGTCTGACCCTCACTGATATCTCAAAATTCAAAACCCTTACTGAGTTTCCTTAGTTTTCAGTGGCAATCTGGTTACTTGAAGGTTCACCAAGAATCTCTCCCACTTTTTTTTTTTTTTTTTTTGAGGGCAGTGTCACTGGCCCTCATATAGGGGACCGAACCGGGACCGCTGGCTTCCCAAGCCAGCACTTAACCACCACGCCACTCGGCCGGCCCTCTCCTGCTTTTTAAGACGACCGATTTTGATAACGTATACCAACAACGCCTCACCTGGAGTGTCATATCTGAGGACAACGCTCAGTCGACAGAGCATGGCAAACCACTTTACGGGTCAAAGGACGGCTGTACTTACACAGCCAGTGCCAACAAGCCCACAGGAAGGCTCCCTGAGGCTGGCTGGCTCCCAGCCTCATGGGGGGTAGGGCACTTCCAGGAAGGCGAGGAAGCTTAGGACACTTGGGGGAACCTAAGGAAGGAATTCACCCAAATTTATAGGTATGGTGGGTGAAGCGCGGTGGAGAGGATTTACTGGGCTTGGTTTCCCAGCCTTGAGACAACAAAAATAAAAGCTTTTAAAAGTCTAATCTGAGACTCCTCATGTAAATTTCCAGAGAGAAGTGAATTTTGTAACTGGTCACAACTGTATGGCTTCTAATACTTTTGCAAAGCCAAAGAGAAGGCCTGTGTGGTAAGCGAATACTCTCAGCACACATCACAAATAACCGAGTCACCCCACCAAGATCAGCCTTATTCTGGGGTCAAGAACAACCTTCCTTTGAGATTGTTATAATCCCAAAGAGGGCGGCAAAGAAGAAAAATTAAATGGGCAAACAGAGGTGACTTGGTTTTTTCTAACTTCCATCACCTTTAAGCTAGTTTATGCGTCGGTAAGGAGAAGCTGATAGCCACACCAAGGACTTGTGTCCATAGAAACAGAAATCCTACTCTGGGAACGCACACACCAGATTACCGCCCTCTGGTGCTGACAGCTTCCCAGCTCGGCAGCTATCTTTGAATTCATGACACGGTTCCTTCCGCTGAGAAATATATGACAGTTGAACTCTCTTTCAGACCAGTTGTATGATTTTACTAGTTTCTTCACTAAGTAATGAGTTAAATAAAATATTTGCCTCCTCTAGATAAAGATAAATACAACCTAAAGCCACTATGTTTAAAATTACAAAATACTGACGCAAATAATGAAGAGATGTACCATGATTGGAAGGATCAATATTGCTAAGCTTTCAATTCTCTCCAAATTCATCTATAAATTCAATGAAAAATAAACAAAAATCACAACAGCTTTTTGTTGATACTGATACTCTTTCTAAAATACAGTAATACCTTGGTTTGCGAGCATAATTCCTTCCGGAAACAAACTACTCGTATTGTAAGACATTGCTTGTTTACCACGTTAAAATGTTATTAGAAATATTTGCTTGTCTTGAGGAACACTCGCAAACCAAGTTACTTGCAATCCAAGGTTTTACTGTATATAGTACAGAAAAGTAAGAGAACTTTTTACAGCTAAGCAATCTTAAGAAAGGAAAACAAATTTAGAAGAGTTGCAATACCAGATTTCCAGACTTACTATAAATCTATAGCAATCAACAAAGTCTATAATTGGCATAAGGATAGACATGTATCAAAGGAATAAAACAGAACCCAGAAACAGACTACCACATATACCAGTACACTACATTTATTTGACATTAGTGACAAAGATGTTCAAAAGGAAAAGAGGAACTTTGCCAAAAATGGTGCTAAAACTTGATAAAAGTAGAGGTAAAAAAAATGAACCTTGGGCAGGCAGAGTGGCTCATTGGTTAAGAGCTGGCTTGGGATGCTAGCTCTGAGCAGCAGGGCTGCCAGTTCAGTCCCCACATAGGCCAGTGACACTGTGCCCTCTACAGCTAAGATGGTGAACAACAGCTCCACCTGGAGCTGGGCTGCTGTGAGTTACCGGAGACGGCGTAGGCTGCAGCCCCTGCTGCAGTGGGCTGCCATGAGCTACGGTGAGCAGCCAGCAGCCAGCGTGAGCTGCTGTGAGCCGCCATGAGCAGCCATCCAATGGCTGGCGACCGATCTGCCTCACCTGGGAAGAGCACAGTGATTATACCAACATGGGCCAGTGAAGTGACGTCCTCCACAACTAGACTGAAGAACAAAAGGACAGCAACTTGTCTGTTCCCTTTGCCCAATTCCCCAATTAAAAAGATCTTAAAAAAAAAAAAAGTGCCAAGGTAACTCAAAGGAGAAACGACAGTATTAAAAGAATGACTCAGCTACAACCACACCACACACAAAAATTAACTCAAAATTAACATAAAAGCTAAACCTTGAATGTTTCTAGAAGCTTGAGCTAGGCAGAAACAAAAAGCACAAGCCATAAAAGAAATGATAAATCAGATTTAAAATGAAAACCCTTTTTTTCAAAGGTTTTATTGGAGAATTAGGGGAGGGGAACAGACAAGTTGCTGCCCTTCTGTTCTTCAGTCTAGTTGTGGAGGACAGGACGTTGCTTCACTGACACATGTTGGTATCATCATTGCGCTCTTCCCGAATGAGGCAGATCGGTCGCCAGCCTCTGGATGGTCGCTCACTGTGGCTATTGGCAGCTCACGCTGGCTGCCGGCCACTCACTGTAGCCTGTGGTAACCCACTGCAGCAGGGGCTGCAGCTATGCCGTCCCGGGGACTCAGCAGGGAGCTGTTGTTCACCGTCTTAGCTGTAGAAGGCAGTGTCACTGGCCCTCATGTGGGATCCAAACCGGGGTCCCGCAGCTCAGAGCCAGCATCCCAAGCCAACTCTTAACCAACGCACCACTCGGCCAGCCCAAATTAAAACCTTTTTAACTTTTCAAAAGACACTGTTAAGAAAATGAGAAGGCAGGTCGCATACTGGAAGAAAACACTCACCAGGCATCTGGCAAGTTCTAGAAGAACATACGCAGAACTCTCACAACTCAATAAGAGATGACAGACATTCTAATTTAAAAAATGGGCCAAAGTAGGGCCGGCCGAGTGGCGCAGTGGTTAAGTGCTGGCTTGGGACGCCAGCGGCCCCGGTTCGGTTCCACATATGAGGACCAGTGAGACTGCCCTCAAAAAAAAAAAAGGGCCAAAGACTGAAAAGCTACTTCACAAAAGAAGATACATGGATATGAAACAAGAATACACACGAGAGACCGTTCACCATCCTCAGTCCCCGAGGGATGAGGGCCACAGGGAGATGCCCGCCGCTGCACACCCACGACAACAGAGAAACGAGGACTGACGAGGGCTGCCCCCGTGTGACCAGCCAACAAAGACTGCCTTCCGCTTTGGAGCACCCGGGCTCGCACACTGAAAAAGGCAGCTGCCACGTGCAGGGTGCTCTGTGGAGAGGCTCACGTGGCGAGGCACTCAGGGAGGCCTGGGTCCAACAGACCAGGGAGTGGGTCCGGGGGTGTGAGCGGCCCGGAAGCGCAGCCTTCGCAGCGGAGCCTGTGCGACCTGGAGCCCGGGATCTGTGACCCACGGAAACTTGAATAAACGTACTGCTGTAGGCCACTGAAGTTTCGGGGTACCTGTTACACAGTCTAGGTAGCTAATACACATACGTCATCTCTAATCTCCCCCAGGGACCCCAGGAGGGTGTGCCCTTAGCTCCGTCCTCCACAGGATGTCCTCAGCTCAGCTGAGCCAGGAAGCGGGCCGCAGAGACAGGCTTCAACCTGCCATCAGGCCCGTGTCCGGCCCCTCCCCACACCCTGACCCCACCCCCCAGGAGGGCCCAGGTGCCAAGAGGGCCAGTAGAAAGCGGCGCAGGAGCTGTGATGCTCGCTGGTGCCAGTTACGCTCCACAGCAGCCCGATGCACGCACCCTCGCCCCCACCCCTCACCAAGACAGAACGCAAACCCCCGCCCTCTGCCCCCGCTCCCCAAGTGTGTGCCAGTTCCCCCACTAGGCGCGAAAGCACAATGAAAATAGAGGGACCAGAAGCTCGGGCCCACCAGCTGGGCAGGCTTGGGCTTCCTTCTCAGCTCTCGAGACAGTAAGAAGAGTCACCCATGTCCCTGGTGCTTTATGGTGATTCAGACGCAGGGAGGAGACTGACGAACGTCCCCAGCAGGAAAGAGCCTGGGAAACAGCTTGGGGAAGGGGAGCTTAGGACACACAAGCCCCAGAGAGCACGTGGTTGGAACGCGCGCTTGTGGGAGGCGTGAGCGACAGAGCTGAAACGCAGGCTGCACACGAGCCACCTCACCAAGCCGCAAATCGGTGACCTTCGAAATGTGGCTTACTGGGCTCCAGCAGTGTTTCTAAAATCAGGACACTTCACATAAAAATCCATGTTAGCTTCTCTTTTTTTTTGAGGGCAGTGTCACTGGCCCTAAAATGTGGGACCCGAACCGGGGCCGCTGGCTTCCCAAGCCAGCGCTTAACCACCGTGCCACTCGGCCAGCCCCATGTTAGCTTCTCTTGAAGCTTGGAGTATCTCACAACACCGGTCACAATCCTTGCCAAGCTCCCACCAGCCGAGCCCGGCAGGCCTGGCCCTGACACCGGCTCGGGCACTCCGGTCCACTGCCCCACCGTCACCAGGACCGCATGAGGACCTCGGGCGTGGCCCGGCATCCACTGTGGTCCAGGACCCACGCGGCATGGTGCTCACGTGAGCGGCTGACGGAGGGGAGGTACCAATGGTGGTGGGCCTCACACATGTGCTGCCTGCCGACCGGGCAGGCAAGGGGTCTGTTGGAAGTGGGAACAGGCAGTAGGAATCCGCTGCAACACCGGAAACCATCCCCTCCGGGGCATCAGTGTTTCTCAAAGAATAAGGAGGAGGGCCTCTGAAAAATCCCTCGTTTATTTCCGGGTGGTTATAAAGAGTGAGTTTGGGGCCGGCCGAGGGGCGCGGTGGTTAAGCGCCGGCTTGGGAAGCCAGTGGCTCCGGTTCGGGTCCCACATATGAGGGCCAGTGACGCTGCCCAAAAAAAAAAAAAAAAAGAGTGAGTTTGTTTTCACTTGTAATGACACCAGTGCAATCCAGAAGTAAGAGGGAGGCGGCTCCTTACGCACAAATCCACACCTGGGGCCGCAAGGGGCGGTTTCCCAGGGCGGCAGTCCCCCCCGCGTCCGCCTCCTCAGCGAAGAGCACACGCCCTCGGACCGCCGTCAGCCGCCAGGCGGGGAGGCCAGCGGCAGCGTGACGCGACACGGGCGCAGGCGCCGTGGGGTGAAGTTTAAAACAAACTCCTCCTAAGGAGGGTGGGGCGACGGGTGGCTTTTCTCCCACCTGCCTCTGCTCCCACACGAATGTCATGCCCCACGGGAATGAGAGAAAAGGATGTCATTAATAAATTTATTTCAACTTTCTTTTCAGTGATGCTGAAAAGTGTATGCAAATCCAGCCATAATTAGGTTTAAAAATTCCATTTCATGGAATAATCAGACTTCAAAAAACTCAATTTTAGTTTTAATCAGATTTTAACAAGGATATTAAGTCCATTTCATTTAGAAAGGGGGAAAACTGTGAATTTAACACAAAATGTGTTCAAGCTTGGCCCTGGGAGATAATTAAATAAAATTAATTTGGCGAGGGCTGTCAGTTAATGGAAGCGCTCCGGAGTGTGGCTGTTTCTGGCGGAAACAAAAGCAGCTCCTCTGCTGCACAGACAGACACAAGGCGGAGAGCTCGCTGAGAGGGGCCTGTTCCAGGAGCAGGAAACCGGCTCTGAGGCACCGGAGAGGCAGAGAGCCCGGGCGGCCTGGGAGAACAGGCACCGAGCAGGCAGGCTCACACCGGCTCCAGGGGCGGCCTGGGCCCCAGGGGACTGGGCGCCGCCGACCAGCTGCAGCGAGGAGAGGAGCCGTGCGCCCTCCAGGGGCTGCTGGCACCTGGCTCCGCCCCAGCTCCCTGCCCTGCAGCCATCCGGGGATGCAACACGGCGCTCCGGCCCAGCTCGCAGGCTGCCACCTCAGTAAAGACCACCTGCCCTCCTGGAAGGAGCCCCACCCTCCCACTCTGGTGCCCAAGCCCTGTCCCTCGCAGCACCCTGGAACAACACTTTGTCCGTGTCGGTGGTGCGGCGACCATACTACCTTGTTCTCTGTGACATCTCCAACTCGGGGCCTGCCTCGCCATGACCACTCAACAACAGATACAAGCACAACCCCCGTGGCTGGAAACTCAGCTACCAGAAAGAAGGCAAGACAGACACGAGCACTTCTCAGCCCTGGGAGCAGCTCTGTGCGTGCCTCGGGCTTCTGAATCAGGTCCTCCAGATGCCCAGGCCCCTCAGTAAGTAAGACTCAATGTACTATGACGACGGCGGCGGCAGCGAGACCAGCAGAACAGGTGCTAAATCCGTGACTCAGGCGCCTGATCAAGCACCAGATTCACTTCCACTAACAACCCTCGAGCAAGGTCACATCTGCGACCAGATTCTCCTGCACCAGAAAGGAGGAGAGAGAGCAATCGCCACGATCCTACAGCTGCAGAAAGCCACACGGCAAACAAGTTGTAGGGAAAAGGGGGGACAGGGCTTGGAGTTGGCCGGCCAGTCCTACACCTGAAAGCAGCGGTCAGCAGTATATGACCTTCGAGCCAAATCAGCCCAACACCTTTTTTTAAAAATAAAGTTTTAGGGGCTGGCCGAGTGGCTCAGTTGGTTAAGAGCTCGCTCAAGAGTGCGAGCTCTGAGCAACAGGATTGCTGGTGGGATTCCCAGCCCGAGCTGAGCAGCAGCTGAGTTGCCAACAGGTGGCAGGATGGCTCAGCTAAAAATAAACAAACAAACAAACAAATAAAATTGTACTGGCATATGGCCACACCCATTCATTTACATGCTGTCTGTGGCAGCTTTCCCACCAGGTCCTGGCTTTGTCCTGGATGGTCCCAGTTTGGGCATGAAAAGTCCCAGTAGTAGGCCAACAGGCAGGGCTGGTCGCCCTATCCGAGCGATAACGCAGGGCTGAGTGCGTGCAACAGAGACCCTGCAGGCCACAAAGCTCTCAATACTCACTATCTGACTCTCTCTGGAAAAAACTCACCAGCCTTTACCCTAAATCCATCCCATCACAGGTACCCACTCTTTAGTTATGAAAAGTCAGAAAGAAAATCTAGCCTGCTAAACGGATAAAACAAGACAAAGTTCATTGTCCTTGAGTCTCTGTAGCCTGAGACTCAAGCTTAAACATGAGGTTTGATTGAAAAATTCAGTGAAGGTTTAAATTTTTAAAAAATTATTACAGTAAAAGACACACTGCCATTAATCCCCCTCATAATACCCCCCCTCGCTTCGAACACACTATCCCATCGTCCTTGCCACTTTCTGAGGCAGCTCTGGAAGTCCTCTTTCGTGTCTTTATAGTTGCGCTGTCGTGGCTGCCGCGATGTCCTGAGTCATTTTGTCCTTGGGGAAGAGCCAGAAGTCGCCTGGTGCCAGATCCAGTGAATAAGGTGGGTGAGGACACACCGTAATGTTTTTATTTGACAGAAATTGCCGAACCACAAGCGCCGTGTGACACGGAGCGTTGTCATGATGGAAGATGAAGTAAAGGCACTCACGATAGAGGACTTCCAGAACTGCTTCAGAAAGTGGCAAGGACGATGGGATAGTGTGTTTGAAGCGAGGGGGGGTATTATGAGGGGGATTAATGGCAATGTGTCTTTTACTGTAATCATTTTTTATTTAAACATTCAACATATTTTCTGACCAAACCTCCTAACTTGGTAGCGACCCCTACTGGGACATCAATGACACTGCAGCTCTAGTAAACAATAAAACTGCCAAACCAAAATACCAGTAATAGCTTCCAGGGACTCTTCTCAACTCAATTTAGTAAAAAATCAAGTCTAATTTTCCCACAAGAGTCAATAAAAAAGTGAGCTCTGATTTAAAGAAGGCTCCTCTCAAACCAGCACGCCACGACTTACCCTACGCTAAAGGATGAGTGACAGCTGCATTTTGTGGCTGCAATCCTAATAAAAGCAAACATCCTCCCAAGACCCAACTGCACTGAACTCCAGCAATACAGAAAAAGCAGAAGCCAGAAAGAGCATATGGGAAACCCGAAAACTGTGTCTAAATGTCCTCCGTACAGACTTACAAACGGTTCCTATAGTTTCAAAGCAGACCGACAGCAGAGCACTGAAAAATTACGTGAGGCAGGAGCCGCCCCACCCCTGCTGTGGGAGGACTGTTTGGTTCCACAAAACTGAAGAGTAGTTTGCACGTAATAAAAAACTAATTGCTGATCTTCTAACTCAGCTGCCTCCGCGACCAGGATGGCATTGTGCCGCCTCCTCCAAGCTCCCCCTCCCTCCCGAGCCTCCCCCACTGAACAGCAAACCCCAGGGCCTGCAGGTGTCTGCCCCCAGCAGAGGCCAGGTGGTCAGCCCCCAGAGGGCTGGCAGGCCCTCCTTGCCAAAGTCCAGCTGGGAGCCAGCCGTCAGGTCTCAAAGAGCTGACATCAGCTGATGGGCTCCCAGCCCGTGTGCGTGCCACTTAGCTGCTCGAGCTAAATGGATGGGCAGCTCCCCAACAGAAGCCCGAGTGCCAGCAGCAGGCTGATCTACTCACGGAGATGCAGCATCCAGCTGTGTGGCACCATGTGGCCAGCCAGATAGATGGCGGTGATGGAGGGCAGAGCCCACCATGTGCCAGGACCAGCCAGGCAATCCAACAAAGGTGCCATGAGCTCACCGGATGCCTTGGCAAGTGAGTCCTTCTTGGAGCCTCTGGTCCCTCCTCTGCCAAGCGGCGCTAACTCCCGACCCCACACACTGAGCTGGGAAGACGGGCAGGAGTGGGATTTGCCAGCTCTCCGGCAGCTCTCCAGGGCAACCCCAGCCTCGAACGCAGCCGTCCTGTTGGTCAGGTGACAGCCTCTTCAGAGCAGGGACTGTCCTTAAACTAATCAACTCTGGAGCCGCTTGTCAGCCACCCATGTCCAGGCCAGAGAAGACATCTGCCCACCAGCATGATTCAAACCCAGCAAACATACAGCCAAGGCCTGTCTCCGCCTAACAGGCACGCCCTCCAAACGCTCTGGAGCACCTTCAATGTGCCCAGCCCAGAGGCTCCAGCTTTGTTCTCGGTAAGCCCATCTGTCCACATACTGTGAGCGCGGACGCTGCGTCCCGTGACTCTCTATCCCCACAGCCGGGCCGACGTCTGGCAGGCGGCAGGTTCTCCAACAAATGTTCCAACAGTGGATGCGTGAAGGACGTTTTCCAAAATCAGTCCTACTAACAGGTGACTGGGGTCAGGAGGGCACAGGCATTCGCCTGAAGAGGAAATAGCAGAACAGGCTGGAAAGAGCCTGGCCTTGAACACACGCACACCTGGCCAAGTCCACGGGCCCGAAGGCCTTGGACACACGCACACCTGGCCAAGTCCACGGGCCCGAAGGCCTTGGACACACGCACACCTGGCCAAGTCCACGGGCCCGAAGGCCTTGGACACACGCACACCTGGCCAAGTCCACGGGCCCGAAGTGCCTTGGACACACGCACACCTGGCCAAGTCCACGGGCCCGAAGGCCTTGGACACACGCACACCTGGCCAAGTCCACGGGCCCGAAGGCCTTGGACACACACACACCTGGCCAAGTCCACGGGCCCGAAGGCAGGGAGAGCCACCGCCTCCACTCTGATCGTCCCGACAACTTAACCGACATTCCCAACGCTTTGTGCAGGGGCATGTCCCACCGAACCTGCTTGGGGATGCCGCCCCCCAAGCCTCGCAGACACAGGTGCGAACACACACGTGCAGTCCCTCAGAAACGCTCCTCAGCTAAAAGACAGCCCTGATAGCTAGCTGCATGCTAAGTGCTGAGATCAGTGCTTTCAAGATTACCGCAGGAAACTAACTGATTCTGGGTTGTGCTAGAAACACAAAAATCCACTAGGGTCTCACCACCTTCCCTCTCAAGTTTCAAAGCCCAAGCCTTCATGAATGTCACTGCCTCATGCCCTCCGCCTGGGACAGGGCTCACTTGCTCTCTGCCCACCCTAACCCCTTCTGACACCTCCAACCTTCAAAGACACAGGTAAGTGACAGGACAGGCAGGAAGGTTTCTGTCCAGAGTGAACACAGGTAGACACAAAGAAAGCCCATGTCCCATCTCCCAGGAAGAGCGTGCCCAGTGTCCATCCCAGAGCCGACTGTGCCACAGCTGGTAAACCACTTCAATGGCCATCAACAAAGGCAAACCTCAGGCTGGCCGAGTGGCGCGGTGGTTAAGCACTGGCTTGGGATGCCAGAGGCCCCGGTTAGGATCCCACATATGAGGGGCCAGCGATACTGCCCTCAAAAAAACAAAAAAAAACACAAAGGCAAACCTCTCAGCATGGCCCCCAGGCCCGCGGCGCGGGTGGGACACTGGGCTGTGTCCCCACCTCTGGGCCTGCGGGGCGGCCTCTGCCCTGTCCTGTGGCATCCTCTCCCTCTCTCACCCACGGCCCTGAGGCGGGGGCCCTCCCTTCTCACCAACACACACGGCCCCTCAGGGGAAGCCTGCCCCGTGGGATCCCACAGCACCCCTCCGCTGGGTGAGGCCCCCGGGAAAGCCCCCAGAGCACAGGACGCCTCTCCTGGCTCCGGCTGCCCCTTCATACTTGTGTGTGATGCTTTCAAGGGCGTGTTCCTCCCACGAGGGCAGGGACCATGTGCCCAGGACAGCGCCACCGCCCTGTAAGGCCCAGGCTCAGCCAGACCTCCCAGGCCCAGCAAGCATTCTGCTTGTGGGGTCCCCGGTCAAGTATGATGGGACAGGCACTGGAGGTCCCTCGGCAAGGACACCCTGCGGCCCAGAAGTCCTGCCACCAATTAACACAAACTAACATGATACAGGAGTGCAACTTCCAGCAGAAGCTTCTAGGGCCATTCCACATGGAAGAAATTAAAAAAACACTGCCAATAAAGCAGACAGAATTACTGACCAATAAAAAGCATGCTCCCAGAGAAAAGGCCTCATTCCACTGGTGTTAAAGAGCAAGTCATTAAAGCAAGCTGGCTGGAACCAGGTCTATTTCCTCAGACGTGCAGCTGACTGCACTAAATAAGGACGGCGGCTCAGGCGAGCTCTCCCCGCCCACCTGAGCCTGGTCTGCCCAAAGTCCACCACAATTACCTGCTCCCCCAACTGCGGGCGCAGCGCTGGGTCTCTGCGAGTCCATCGCCCCGCTGAATCACTGGGTGGGTGTCATCCCAGCGGGGCAAAGGAGGAACCGGGAAACGTGGCAGCACACACACAGGCTCAGAGACACATGTGAGGCTGGAGGCCTGCGGGCGGAGGCTGCTGGGTGGGGGGGGCCCTTCCCTGTCCACCTGCCGTGTCTCCTGAACGCTCGCCTGTTCACACGGCTCCTGCAGTCCCTTACAGATCCGAACTGCGCCGGGTCTGCCCGTGACGGCCTCCCAGCACCCACCAACCCCCTATCCTAAGGCATCACACTTGTGCCCAAAGATGCCTCCGACTGCATCAGTGTCGTCCCCATGAACAGGCGTGCCCTCAAATGATGACCAACGCTTAGCAACAGTGCCGCTCAAGACAACCTCCAAACAGTGAAAATGCAGAAAGCACATAATCTGAAAAATTCAGCAGCTTCAGGTGGTGTTTTAACCTGACGCCACCCCCCACCAAATCTGACACCTTTACACCAACCCGGACAGGAGGCTCGGGAGGTCCACGCAGATTCTGCTGCCAGGCTTCTCACTGCCCGCCCAGCAGAGCCCAGGCAAGGCCCCTGCCCACCCAGAATGCTCCCACACAAAGGATGGGGCCGCACCCCACCCCGCACCCCGCTTAGGCACCTCCTTAGGCAGACGGCTCATGCCATTTTCCTGCCCACCGGCACCCCACCTGCCCTTCAGCGCCTCCACCCGGCTTCTCTGTCCTCCTGCACGCCACCCCCACCCCTCCCCGCAGGGTGCCACGGCCTGCCATGCCCTCCCTCAGGGCCAGGGTTCCTCTGCTCCCTAGCCTGGAGGTCCTGGGGCACAGGGTGACGCGGGGGTCTGTCAGCGACCAGCAGCCTCCCAGAGCCTCACCCAAAGCAGGGCTCAGTCCAAATCTGCATCAGAGCCATCAGCAAGCTCCGTTCTTCCACCTGCCATGAACTCGCACGTGCAGACAAGTGCTGCGGCCGGGGCCCCGCTGCCTCAGCGCTAAGAGCGTGCGTACTTCTTAGTGTATAAGAAAGCATTCAGCCATTTCTGAAAGTTACTTTTTTAACTGCTTGTTGCAAAAGCTCTTCAGTTAATAATAATTTAAAAAAAGGTAGTTTTAAAAACACCATACCAACCTGTAGCCCCTTTTGATCATTTTTTTTTAAATTTCCATTTTACAGGTAAAGCTTCCCCAACTGTCCCACATGAGTGAAGTTTAAAAGTCTCCAATGCCCAAAGGTTGGGGACGTTAAAACACATGCCATGTTCTTTTGCGCCAGCTACATTAAGACCATACAACACACTGCTTTTCCTGGACAGTTAAATCTTCTCACCTTTCATGAGGGCAAGAGAGCAACCACCTGTGCCTCAGTCAACTGGCCACCAAGACCAAGGGCGCCCCATGCCGTGGTCAACAGCCCAGGAAAGGGCTGCAGCTGGAACGTTCTGAAAGTCGCCAGGAGCATGTGACCCTTTGTAAAGCCCTTCCCGTGGGCATTCCACCTGCCACTTGGCAGTCTCGCGAGAGTGTCAATGTGGCCCTCAGTGGTCATCTTGCTCAAATGCTGGGCTGCTGAGACGGGGTCCGGGCTGCCCAACGCTGCAAGGACCAGACCCAAAGCCACGGTCTGGTCCCCTCCCTGGGCCCGCAGGACTGAGGAGCCTCAGAAACAGCAGCAGGCACGACACATGCCGCCTCCAGCCCCAGCTACTACTGAGGGTCCCGGGAGCCGAGGGTCCTCGGAGGAGGTGCAAACAGCCAGGTCTCCCGCAAAGGCGCACCCAGAAAGCAGCCGGGGGGAGGGCACCGCTGTGAGAAGCCAGCGGCTCCCCGGCCCGAGCTCCCAGCCCTTGGTCTTGAAGCTGTCTGCGCTCCGGCCCGAGGAGGGGCAGCCGGACCAAGCAGCAGCTTCCCATGCGTCCACCTCCTGATGGGGCAGCCGGCCGCTCCCAGGACGGACATTCCTGAGACTCAGTGCACCAGGCCCAGTGGTGCGATGGGCCCAGTGAGACTCACCCGAGGGAGGTGCTGACGAGCAGCTGAGCCTGGACACGGCCCCACGAGAGGCTGCGAAGTAAGGGACGCGAAAGGAAGGAGCCAGGCGACCTCTTCAAAGGAACTGCCCTTAGAGGGCCTTCTAGAAAGCACCTCCATACTCCCTCCAGCGCCATGAAGCCCGCAGCCCCATGGCCCGCTCTGACACAGTCAGAGGGGGCGGCACTGCGCCCCGCCCAGGGTCTCCGGCAGAGCTTCCGGCCCACCCAGACCCACCCGGAGCAGAGCCGCAGGGCCAGTGCGCCACAGAGGGCCTCTCAGCGGCTGCTCTCCGCACAATGTGCTGCTGCCAGAGGGCAGGGGCTGCCCATCGTGGCTGCTAACTCGCCGAAACCTCAGCGAGGTGTGGGAGATGGCAGGGCTGCTCCCCTGAGCCCCAGATGGGGCTGCCGCTGAAAAATGACAGCTGTCAGGAAGCGCTCTGCTGTGCTTGTTTTCCGACTCCCGCAGGGGCACGACGGCACGGATAACACAGGGGCCTCGTCACAGCGGCCACGAAGCCAAGAGAGGCTCCAGCCTAAGTCACCACCAACTAGACACAAATGCACAAAAGCGAGGTAGTCGGGACGCCCTCACGCCCTCACCGAGCGTTTCTGAGATGCCCACTGGACCCCAGGCACAGACTGAAGACAAGCAAGCCCCTGAGCTTCACTCACAAGTCTTCAGATGGAGAAACACAGCTTCCAAGGCGCACAGAGGCGGCCCTCAGCCACCAGGAGCGGTTGTTTAAAGGACACCCGTGAACACGGGGACAGCTGCTCCCGTCACTGGCCTCCATGGGGACGGACAGGGCTGTAGAGGCCCCGGGGCAGGGCACTCGCAGCTCTGGGGCGGCAGGGGCCTGGGACCCCACACCCACAGCTGCGCAGGCCTGAGGCAGAGCTGGACGTGGTTCAAGGGCTCTCCAGTCCCTCAGCTCCCTGACAACAGCTCATGGAGAATGAATGAATGCGTGAATAAATGAAGGAGCAACAGAAAGACACACAGCTGAGACCGGGGTGGGACCAGGCTCCCAGGGCCCGGGGCGAACGACATTTCCCCCTCCTCCCCCAAAGGCTAGCAAAGGCGACCGATTAAAAGGGACCGAGGCGCCTGACAGCTCAGCCGCCTTCCCAAACACCCACCCAGCTAATGAGAAATCAGGAACACAGCAGCTAGGGGGCTAAACGTGTGCAGGCCGGTCTGTAAGATCGTTTCTTAGGAGGAAGTTATGCACGCCCCCTCGCCGTCCTCCTAATTGGCCTCACACATCAGGGGAAACTGGTCCCCAAGACTTGTCATCTGGCCAGCCTACAAACGCTTTGGGGAAATGTCCAGGTCAGCACTGGTCAGTCCCAACTTTCACTCCAGGCGATGGGTCAGCAGTTTCAGAGGGGAGTGGGGGGCGGGCAGCTGGCAGGCTTCGGAGCCAGCAAACCCCACCTGCCTTTCGGCTCCCCCATGCAAGTACCCCCTGCAGCCCCTCAATTCCATCCAAGCTGCCCTCATCCTGACAGGTGTCATTAGACAGCCCCCCACCAGCCTGACTGAAGCCAGGCCAGGCTCAGGCACAAAGGGACAGGGAAGGGGCCAGTCCCAGAGCATCCCCGCCACAAGCCAGAGATGTCCTCTCCGACAACAGGCTCGCGGGCGGAGGAACTCCACTCACGCTCCAGGCTGATTTCGTGACGGCCCCGCCCAGAGAGACGGCCAGCAGAACTCGGTAAAACCCAAGCACTGGAGAGCCCCGTCTCCTCACGGCACGGCACTCTGAGCCTCTGTGAAACCTCGGCAAGCGTCTGCCCAGAGCAGGCGACGGCCCACATTCCCTGACGGGGACGGGAGGTTTCTGGAAGGTGACTTCACACCATCTGTGGACTTCAAAGGCATGTATCTGTGGAGGTAAAAATCCTACTTCTAAGAATTTATCCAGCCAATACAGCCTTGCTTATTGGGGAGGAGGGGGAACGGCCACTGGAAACACCGTGTCCAACGGGGGGCTGAGGAAAGTCAGTCCATCCACGCCACGGAGCACTGCACAGCTCTAAAATGCTTGCTCACAGCTGTCCGTGATGGAGCCCAAACACTGCCGGGAACCAACGGGAAAAGCACCGCGCTGTGTTCCAGCAGGACTGCCTCCGCGAGGGGTGCACAGAGAACTCGGGTGTGCGCCCACGTTCCAGACAGACAAACAGAAACTCACCAGGCCCTGCCGAGGACGGACGGGGAGACAGCAGCCTCACCCGGCTGTCCACCTCTGGGGACAGCCATCAGTCCACCTCCGGGCCGCACTGGGCACCTGTGGAGGTGGCGCAAGAGCTGGGACCCAGGGCCCCCCACGCAAGGCTCCCTCTGTGGAGCCTGCCCACCGCGCACCTGCTCACTCCTGTCGTCAGCCCCACAAAATTACTGACCTCCCACAGCCCACACCAGGCGTTCCCCAAGTCCCCAAGGTCCAGGCAAGCTGGCAGACAGCCTGGCGGGTCCCTGCTGCCCACAGGCCTTTGACAAGTTCAGGGCAGGGTTCCTTCCCAAAATGAAGGCTGCAGAACGCACTCGCAGTTTGTCCAAGGGCCCTCCGGGCCTTGCCTCCCTCCACCCCACCTGCATCACCACAGCGAGCGCTCGGGGCTCTCGGCCCAGCAGAACTGAGGGGCGACGGACGAACGCACAGGGTGCAGCCGCCTTGGAGCCGCTGCCACCACTGCGGCACAGGCGGCTTCCAGCACCCACGAGGGTCCCTCCTGCCACAGCCTGAGACCTGGGAGCCTCTCATCTGCCTTCTGTCACTTCAGGTCAGTTTGGCCTTATCTAAAATTTCAAATTACTGGCACCACGTAGTGTGAACTCAACGTGTTTGGCTTCTTCCGCTCAGCACATGAGATGCATTCGCATTGTTTTGCTGCAGCAGCCGCTGTCTGTCCCTTTTCACTGCCGAGTCCGATTCCACTGTGGGGACGCCAAGGTCTGCAGACGCATATGCCTACCGACAGGTGCCGTGTTCTGTGTTGCAGAGGCCACGAACACGGCCACCATGAGCACGCAGAGACCAGTCTGCGAGGCCACACGTCTCCACCTCTCCTGGGCAAGTGCCAGGGGTGGAGGTGCTGGGCAGGCGTTGAAGGCCCAGAAGGCTGCCGGCCGTCCCCCAAGTGGCTGGTCGTTCTCCGCATGCCCCGGCCTGGGGGGTCCCCGCTGCCCGCACGCCCCGGCCTGGGGGGGTCCCCACTGCCTGCACGCCCCGGCCTGGGGGGGTCCCGGCTGCCCGCACGCCCCGGCCTGGGGGAGTCCCGGCTGCCCGCATGCCCCGGCCTGGGGGGGTCCCCGCTGCCCGCACGCCCCGGCCTGGGGGGGTCCCGGCTGCCCGCACGCCCCGGCCTGGGGGGTCCCGGCTGCCCGCACGCCCCGGCCTGGGGGGTCCCCGCTGCCCGCACGCCCCGGCCTGGGGGGTCCCCGCTGCCCGCACGCCCCGGCCTGGGGGGTCCCCGCTGCTCACACCTCCATAGCTGGCGGGTCAGCCCTCGTTTCCGCCATCCTACGGGGTCAGCAGTGCACCCCTGTGCTCTTACCTTGCGCTCCCCTGATGATAATGGTGCCAGGGTTTCTCACTCCTTGTTTACCACTCATCTGTCTTCTTTTGTAGTTATTTGCTCAAAGTCTCTTGCCCGTTTTTCCTAATCTGGTCTTTGTCTCACTGATCTGGAAGAATCCTTTATATGTGGCCTCAGTCACACATATGCATCGCAAATACCTTCTGGTCCATGGTTTGCCTTTTCTTTTTCTTAAATCTCTTGAGAGCAAAACTTTTTAATTCTGATGGAGTCTAACTTATCATTTTATCACATATGGCTCAGGTTTGTGGTCCTAGGATCTGCCAGAGCTTCCAGGAGTTTTCGTTTCTACATTTAGGCCGACGCGCCATTGAGTCAAGCTGAGTACAGCACATGGTCTCCACGGGCGTGCACGCAGACACCCGTTGTTTCAACGCCACTGGCTGACGAGCCTCTCCCACTGAATCACCCGGTCACTTCCGACGAAAATCTATCGACTCCCTTCTCCTCTTGGGTTGCTCCTGAACCTTCCCTGTCCCCGCAGTGAACAGGTCTCTCTTGACAAGCTGCCGCCCTCCTGACGAACACAGTCCCCAGTGTCTGCGTCAGCCCGTGGGAGCCTTGTAGCTTGTTCTGTTCCACACTGTTCTGTCTCTCCCAGGCCCTTGCATTCCCACAGAAAGTTTAGAATCAGCTGGTCGATTTCTGCCAAAGCAGCCTGCTGGGACTTTGATTGGGACTGCACTGAATGTATAGATCTAGTTTAGCAACTGACATCTTAACAGTATTGACTTTTCTAATCCATGAACACAGCGTCTTTCTCCATTTATTTATATTACTATTAGGTTACCTTTAATTTACCTCAGCAACATCTTATAGTTTTCAAGGTACAGATCTTACACATATTTTGTTAATTTATCCCAAAGGACTTCATGTCTTTGATGCTATTGTAAACAGTATGTACTTCCAACTGTTCATTGCCAGTATGAAGAAAGCCAAGCCATTTATGTAAATTGTGCTCGTATCCTGTGAACCTGTTAAACTCACTTAGTTCTAGTGGCTTCTTATCGATTCTTTGGGATTTTCTACATAGATAATTACATCATCTCAAACAGAGACACAGGTTTCTTTCTTTCCTCACCTCCCTGCACGGGCCAGCAGTACAGGTCCAGACGGCCTCGTCTCACCCATGTTGGGGGACACTCGTCTTTCACCAGCATGTCATGCTAGCTGCAGGGTTTGTAAACAGTTGCATCTGGTGGAGGGAGTTCCCTCCTATCCCGAGTTTGCTAAGAGTTTTTAATCATGAACGGCTGTTGAGTGGTTACAAACGATTCTTCTGCATCTGCTGATGTGACCGCATTTTCCCCTTTCCTCTACTAACGAATCTCATGGGGATCAGCATCCTTGCATTCCCGGGATGAACTCACTTTTGCTCCATTTGTCCGACCGGCCTCTTAGCGCCCAGTGTCCTCCCCAAGCTGACACAGACACGCAGAAGGTGCCTCCTGGCGTCCACCCTCATTCAGCACCTTCTTCTCACTTCCCTGACTGACCACACGGCTCACAGCTCCCAGCCTGCAACCAAGTCCCTCAGGCCGCCTTTCAAAGCCCCGGGAGATCGTCCCACTGAGCTGGCCCCCCTCCACCCCACCAGGGTCCCGCCCACCCCCAGCATTCCCTCGCACCCATGACTCTCTTAGTGCTGACAGTCAACCTGCCTCCAACCCATGTGACCTATGTGCCGCAGACAGGTGACAGGCATCGCCCACGGTGCACAAGCTTCTCTGGCAGAGGACGGAACTCAGCCCAGGGGGCTTCTCTACAGGTTTCCACTGGTTACCCACCAGCGAACTCACCCACCTCCCTCTCCCAATATCTCTGGGCTCCTCGGGGTGTAAGAAACCCCAAGTCTGGAGAAGGGTGACCACTGTCCTGCCACGCGGACTCTTTGGGGGTTTTGGTCTCTCCAGGTGCAACCTGTGAGCCCAGAGTCCCTGGGAACCTGGGAGAAGCCCCAGTCCCGTCCACAGAGGACACACAGTCACAGATCCCAGGGGCTTAAGGAGTCGGGTCAAGAACGGAGTAGGTATGGGACAGTCAACAGTGGCCCACTGGGCACCCAAAGGCAAGCAGGAACTGTCAGACCACAGGCCCCCTCACCCCTGCACAACCAAACCCTGATTTGGGCAAGGAAGTCCCATGGTGGGACAGCACTGGGCCAGGAAGAGCTGAGGCAGCAGGCTAAACCCAGAAACGCAGATGTGTGCAGCTCCAGGGAGCAGCGGCTCCCCAGGGCACAGGGAGTCAGGATCACCAAGGGGGCTGTGCGACCTAGTGGTAGCAGCTCTCAGAACCCCAGGGACCCACTGGGCACAGGCCAGAGCCTAGAGTTGTGACAGGCCCCAAACGAGTGTCTCAGTCCCCAAACTACGGCAATGCCTAGCCTAAAGGCTGAACAGACTCAAGCCCACCAGGCCAGGCCAAAACACCCTCCCAGCTCCCCAAACTTCTTCCAGGCATCTGCAGACCCCAACTTACAGACGTCAGTTAGAGCTGGCTGATCACACCTCAGGGGAGTGGGCCTCCGAACTAGCACGCAAAGTCGTGTGTCTACACGTATTCACACGCAATCGTACGTTTTCATGGGGTAAACATCTGTGATTTTCATCAGACTCTCGGAGATCCATGATCTCTGGTGAGAAACCAATGTTCTAGAAAAGCCCTTACGTTTACAGATGTAGAAACTGAGGCATGAAAGAAACTACACAATCCCTGGGGGCCACACTGGGGCCAGACGGATGTCTACCCAGAGTTCAGGAGGGTCTGAGGCAGCCCCATCGTCACCCCTGCTGCACTGAACCCCCAAGGGCGATGAGGGGCACCCAGCCTAGACCCACTCCTGGTAGACCCCCAGCCACCCAGGCACCCAGACCCTCTCCCCCCTCACATGCCGCCTGCGTGGACCCGACGCTACAGCAGTGCCACCACCTCTTCCCTCTGCCCATTTCCCACCCCCACATCCAATGTCAGTCAACAAGCACTCCTCCAAGTCCCATTCCCCCTCGCCCCCAGAAAGCTCTAAGTGCCCAAAACACGGCAAAGAAAGAGAGGCAGCCCCACCCTCACAGTACTCAAGGTCAACCCCAGACTCAAGTCCAGCACGTGGAGAGGATGACCCACTGGGCCTGGGTTCAGCCCAGGGGTCTGCATTTGGGCCAAGCTCTCTCGGTGATGCCGACGGCCACACTCACACCACAAGTCTGCAACCTGCTGCCTGTGACACGACACTTGTACCCACTTAAATGGAACACAAGTGGCCTGAGGTGAAGGCCTGCCCCAAGTGCCCTAGAGGGGACAGGAAAGGTGAGGAGGAGCTGAGGTCCCCAAGAGGCCCGCAGGTGGCCCAGGCACAACCGACCTGCCCTGACAGGCCCCACGAGCCAAGGGCACCTGCTCTCCGGAAGGCAGCCCCCGGTGCTCAGAGGGGCGCCCCATCCCGCTCTGCGGCTCCTGAGGCGCTTCCCAGGCGCACGGTCGCGTTTGGCCTCCGTCAGCACCGCGAGGAAAGCACTGCACCCCCTTCCCGATGACGGACACCGGCGCAGAGCAGACTGGGAGAGGAGCGCCCTCGCCAGCGGGGGGCGGGCTGGGACCCCAGCCTCTGCTGCCCCGGCTATTCCCCACCACAAAGCGGGCCCCTCCTTTCCTGGGCAGCTCCTCCTCTGCCAGCGCTCCGGGCCACCCCCCCTCCCGTCCCATGGCCTGGCCACTGAGGCGGCGAGCGAGCACACAGCACACACCAGCAGGCGCCCGCCCGGAGCGCTGCCCGGGAGACGCCGCCCCCGCCTGCAGTCGGTCTGCAAACGCGGCTCCCACACACGCCGGCCCCGCTCAGGGGCCTCAGGTTTGGAAGTGGGACCAAAGGGCTCGAGGAGCAGCTGCACTTCCCAGCGGGCTGAGCGCCAGCCTGCTGGCCTGACAGAGGCCCAGTGAGCGGCCCGCACAGCCCTCGAGCACTCCGGCAGGCGGGTCTGACCGGGCACAGGGCCTCTGATCTCCCACACGAGAAAGAAGTCACGGGGCTCCTCTTCTGACGAGTGTCCCCAGGAGCTGGACGACAGCTTTCCCGGGAGTTAGCAAGCCCAGGGAACAGGAGGGAGCACAAACCACGCAGGTCCTGCTGGGGCTGCCTATGTGAGTCGAGGCTCTGCAGGTGCAGTTCAAGAGGAAACAGCAGCCTCGTGAGCGAGGCAGAAGGAAAATGAAGAGGCATTTTCAAGTGATGGCCGACTGGAGTCAAAGCCCACTGGAACAGTCACAGGTTCCAGAACCAGCAGTTGACGGTGTAAATACAACACAGCTCTTTAAAGAAGGTTCTAGTTCTTGGCCCCATTTCCAGGAAAGACAACCAAGAAGCTAGTCTGAAAATCACGCAAGCAGGTAAAACAGCCAAAGGCCCCTCTCACACCACAGGCCCCGGGCCCCAGGACTAACCCAGGATGGTCAGCCTTCCGCCAGCACCCGCCCACCCTGGAGCGGCCAGGCAATGACAGAGCTGCCGAGGCAGAGGCAGCGTGCAGGGGGCCGGGGGCAGGCAGCAGTGCAGTGACATGGGAAAGAGGGGCAGCGGCCCCCAGACAGGTGGTGTGCCGACGCCGTCCTGCCCCCCACACACACCCGCAGCCACCCGCTGGCCCTCGACCAACAGACAAGCTGGGGGGGCTGCCGCAGGGCCTGATGGGGACACAGTCCTGCTTTTACCACTAACAGCTCAGGTCATCCGCACGCATCACAGGTGCCTGACAGGAGTGCCTCCTCACAGACACACCAGAGAGTCCTTAACAAAGCCAGTCACGCAGCGCAACCAAATACCTGCCACCAGCTGGCTGCAAACCCTCCGACGTGTTTTCCAGCAGAGCTCGTTTATTGCGAACTCTGTCCTTCACCAAAGGGCCTGACAATTCACTCAGCAGCGCTCGGGACGGGGCCAGCAGGTGGATGACAGGCTGCTGCCCAGTCCTGGGCAGGAGCAGCTGGGCCAGGCCAAGAGCCCTCAGCGCCCCTTCGGCCAGCGCGCCCACGCTCCGGCCCTCCCCTGCTTCCGACCCAAATGAGGAGGTTATGAAGACTCGAGCAGGGTAAGGCACTGCCTCCCGTCTCCCTCCCACTGTGACAGTCCCTCAGTACACGTAAGCGGCCTGTGCAGGGAGCTTCCCCAACAGCCGGGGGGGAGTGGGGAGGCGGGCCCATTCTGGGGGGACACCAAGGCACAAGCGCGTCGCCTACCTGATGCTCAGGCCCGTGCTCTGGTCCAGCCTCTCCCAGCTCTGCAGTTTCGCCAGCAGCCTCTGAAAAGACACGGAAGGTAGGGGACAGAGCACCGTGCCCCATCATCTCTAGCGCAAGGGCTCCACAGCCCTCCTGCTGTCCCTCTTCACAGCACTGAGCCCCAGCCCCAACATCATCGCACAAAACTGACATGATAATAACGACTGTCTCCCCAAAGCTGGGGAGGAGCCTGCCCTTCTCTGAGCCAACACGCAGCAAGCTGAGTCCGTCTCAGCAGCTACACTGCACACTTACACCTCCCTCACTCCCGGAGCCGTCAGGTCGGTAAGATCCCAGCAGGCTGCTGAAAGGACCGGGTGGGGTGGGGGGGACTGCCTCCTGGATAGTCCCGTCTGGGCCCACAAGCCCTGGCTGCCTCTCACCCCGTCTTCAGGCGCTCCTCAGGACACCACGCCTTAGGGCAGAGCCACAAAGCCCGAGAGCCAAATTCGTCCCCACTGACATGGCCGACCGACCAGTCCCCGTGGCCCCACAGCAGGAGGGAGGCAGCCCTGAGAAGGGGTTGGTGGTAACACTGGTAGGCCAGCCCACCCTTATATGTCACACACTGCCCACACTAACCCATACCCAGGAAGCCCTGTGTGTCTCACTGCCCATCTAGACCGTAAGCGTGTGCCTCCTGTCCCCGCCGCCCCGAGCCAAACAGTGTGTGCTCTGAGTGTGTCCATCTGTCACACACGTATCTCCTAAGCCCTATTGGTGCCAGGCACGTGCTCAGTGATTTTGTCAGTACAGCCGATGCTGCTATTCCTGACCACACAGGTGAACAGAGAGGTTTAGCAACTTGCCCAGGGTCACACAGCCAGCAAACATCCATGGCAGGATTTTAAACTAAGCAGTGTGATTCTACAGGCAAAATCTTAACCAATTTGAAAATACACTGTGTCCAGAGAAGAAACTGCTCAGCTCCGGAGCTGTCTTTTAAGGGAAGTTCCTACAAGAGCCAACGTCTGAGAGGAGTCCTGCTCATGCCCGTGGTGCGTCAGACTGGCAGCGAGCCTCCTCGTGGGCTGAGGTCATTGTCCAGCCACAGAGGGCTCAAAGGGCAAACAGGACCTCAGAGGTCTGGGGGCCCTAAAAAGGAGACGGCACTCTGCACCATTCAAAGGCAGCAGCCAGTCCTGATGGGTGGGGCAGCTGACAAGCACAGGCGACAGTGAATTACTTGTAACTTTACACTCTTACCAGACTCTGGGAACAACTGGGGAGTGGTGACACGGTTCTGCCAGGCAAACCGGAGAGGCAAGGCTGTACAGTGCACCTCAAAGAAGCCGCACAGGACAGCACACCCTGGGCCAGAGGCGAAGTTCTGGTCCAAACTCGTGTACTGGGCAAGACACAGCACTGCTCTGAACCTCAGTCTCACGTGCCCAGAGGAAAACGAGGGTGTTTTCAGCACTGACCTCCTACGGCCATGTCTACACTGTCCCACACAAAGGCACTGCAATCCCATGGAGACGCAGGGAGGAGAAACTCAGCTCCGGGGCCGCTTCCAATCTGTGAGTGGAGGGCCAGCCGAGGGGCTCAGGGGGTGAAGAGCTCGCTCAAGAGTGCGAGCTGAGCTCTGAGCAACAGCAGTTCGATGCCCAGCCCGAGCTGAGCTGCCGCTGAGCTGCCAACAGGTGGCAGGATGGCTCAGCTAAATTAAAAAAAGAAAAAAAAAAAAATCTGTGAGTGGGAACAGTGCTTCTTTCTGGCATTGCTTGTATCAGTCTCCCTGCTGCTGCTGAGTGGCTCAGAACAGCACAGACTCACCACCTAACAGCCCCGTGGTCAGAGGGCCGGCCACAGGGGCCTTGCCGGGATGGCAGGGCTAGTGCCTTTTGGAGAATCGAAGGGAAGAATCTATTTCCTTGTCTTTTCCAGCTGCTGGAGGTGCCCACGCTCCTGGGCTCGTGGCCCCCTCCTCTACCTTCAGTGCCACCAGCAGCAGCAGGCGGATGCCTTCTCCCACGATGCCATCGCTCCGGCCTCCTCCCCGCCCTCTTGCACATGTGAGAACCTGCGATCACACTGGCCCACCTGGGTAACCCAGGGAGTCAATCTAGCACAGGCCAGCTGACCTTAGCTCCCCCACTGCCACTGAAGGGAACAGATTCAGTTCTGGGGATCAGGACGACGGCGCCTTTGGGGCGACCGTTCTGCTCACACCAGCACAGCCGCTTCCATATTTGAGGGGACCGGCTGGAATGTAGGACTGAAACATCGAGTCCTCCAGACAGACAGCACACAGGCAGAGAACAGGTCACCGGCTCAGACCCTCACCTCCTTCTCCAGCTCCAGGCCAACCAAATTCTCCTGCATCCTCTCCTGGCGCCCCAGCTTCCGCTGCAGCCCCTCCACTTCTTCCCTGAGCAGCGCGTTGGTCTCTCGCATCTCCCTGCCAGGGCCAGAAATGTGGTCACTCCAACAGCCACGAATCCGGGGGACAAGTCCAGGAGCCCAGCGGCACACTCCACGCCCGCCTGCCGAGCTCTAACCCCGGGAGGCGCCAGCCCGCGCCCCGCCCCGCCTCACCGCAGGTAGGAGCCCCGCCCCGCCTCACCGCAGGTAGGCGCCCCGCCCACCCCCACCTCACAGCAGGTAGGAGCCCTGCCCCACCCCACCTCACCGCAGGTAGGCGCCCCGCCCCGCCTCACCGCAGGTAGGCGCCCTCCTCCTTCAGCTGCTTCAGCTCCCGCTCCATCTTGGGCAAACGCACCAGCTCAGACTTCATGTTCTTCACAACCACAGCGTCCTGCTCCTGCAGCGCCAGCTTCTGCTCCAAATCCTGATGGAGGCCAGGGACAGAGAGGAGCGAGTCACGGACACCCAGCCGCCTCCAGGCCCCGCCTGGACCCTACGCCTCTGCTGGTCCTCAGCACGCCCCAGGACAGCGTCATATGCTGCGCAGTGCTGCCCTCGGGGCAGAGGCCCAGCGCTCGTCTGGCACAAGGATGCTCAGCGAAGGCCCCCTGAATAAACACACCAGTGAAACGCCCCTCTTCCTGTACGAGACCTGTTTCTGTCACTCTAACACACACGTGACAACTGTGTCTCTTCCATGGTGAGGATAGCTTTTTCTATGCCATCTCTAGTCCCCTTGGGACAGAATGGAGACAACTGGCATCCATTAGTGACAAATCACAGAAAAGGCTGAGTATGAGACCAGGACCAAATCAGTCAGTCATTCAACAAACACTAAGGGAATCCACCTCTGTAACAGGTACTGGGTCAAGTAGCAGGGACAGGGTGACACAGAAAACAGATGAGTCTCTGCAAGAAAGAGCTTCGAGTCTGGTGGAAACGATAGACATCGGGTGGTACAGGCAAGTACACAGTAAGAAGTGGGCCCAGGGCTGCAGACAGGAGGACACGGAGCAGGGAACAGGGACATGTGAAGTGGTGAGGACCGATGGGGAAGGCTCAGGACGACCAACAGGTAGCACTGTAGCCAGACGAGCACATGAAAGGCCAGAGGGAGAGAGGGCTCTAAAACGGACATGGCACAGGGCCGGCCGAGGGGTGCAGTGGTTAAGCGCTGGCTTGGGAAGCCAGCGGCCCCGGTTCGGTCCTACATATGAGGGCCAGTGACACTGCCCTCAAAAAAAAGAAAAGAAAAGAAAAACTGACATGGTGAGCACAGCTGGAGAGGGAGGCGGACAAGACAGAGCTGGGAGGCCACAGCAGCCAGCTCCCAGGACGGGCACGGTGTGGACATGACTCTCAGGGCCGTGGGCAGCCAGCCCAGGGACCTGCAGTCACAGTCTCCCTGGCAACGCCCTCCTCCCTCAGTGAAGCAGCACAGCCTGAATTTGCGAGGCCGACCTGCTGAGACGTGGCTCAGTCACACACGAGCTGCACGCCTCTCCAAGCCGATTTGATCCCCTTCGCAGCACTTGTCCCTACTCGACTTGCCATGTTTACTTTCTTCTTTGTGTGTGCCTGTGGTCTTCATCCACTAGAATGTGAGCTTCCTGGGAGCAGAAATATGACCCCTGTTCACTGTGGCATCCCTAGCAGCTAGCGCAGGGCTGGCACACGAGGACACAATCAGTGTAAATGGCACAGGCAGCAACTGTCCTCAAATGCCACCAAGCACACCCAGCTCAGAAACACCCACAGGTGGCTGGCACACCTACCGACATAGGCCGGGTCTGCACCAAAGCGACTCACCTTGATCCTCTGCTCCTGGTCTGCCCTCGCTTCTTGGCTGGCCTGTAGTTCCTGAATCTTCTGGTTAGCTTCCTGCCACTTTCTATTCAGAGAAAAGTGTAAACCGTGCAGAATGTGGTATGTGGTGAGGCCAACAACTCCCCTCGCCCTAAATGTCTCCAGTGTAGACACAGACGCGCACACCCACATATACTTGTGCGCACACACATACACAGATGCACTCACACCCACATGCATTCGCAGGTGCACGTGCTCTCACACACCCGCTCCCTCATACACACGTGCACACTCACACACGCATACCCACATGCACACCCATGCACACGCATGCGTGCACACAAACACACACACCCCGCCACGCGCTCCCTGTAGGGACAGCTCCAGAGCTGCCAGGGGCTCTGTGGCCTCCGTCTCCTCCGTCTCCTCCCAGGACAGGGTGGGTGGGTAAGTGCAGACCACCTCAGGCCCCTTCTCCTCCCTCCTCACAGCTGCAGCCTCGGCTGGCCCTGGCACAGCCACAGCTGAGGACCCACTCGTGACTGACCCCCGGAACCCCCCGGGCAGCTAGACAGCGTGTGCCAAGACGAAGGCCGAATTCTCCGGGAGAGGACTCTGTCTTCTGACCTCATCTGCGCGAGTCCTTCACACACCCGTGCTCTGCTGCTCACAATCTGTCTGCCAGGACTGTCCTTGACCACCCACCTCCCCCGCCGCAGGAGGCGTCCAACACACAGCCTCGCTCAAAGCTGACGTCTTCTCGGGACTTCGTAAATGCCCCTCTGTTCGGGCACTTCCGGTCCTGGCCTCAGGGCATGCCCCCCACAGCCTGTGCCCGGGGAGGAGGGCTCCGAGGGACGCCTGCCGGTCCTCAGAGGCTGGGCGCTCACCGGCAGAGGGCACAGGACAAGCCTGGGTCTCCCTGTTCCTGGTCTTCTGCCCAGCTGGCTCGGCACACGCCCGCGGGCCCCAGGCTAATTCCGGGGCCGAGGGGGACAGGCGCCCTGGCACGGGAGACCCACGCGCCCCACTCACTCACCGGTGCTGCAAGTCCAACTGCTCCTGCAACTCCTGCTTCTCCGACTCCAGGTTCTTCAGCTGCATCTCCTGGTCCATCACAGTCCACTGCAGCTCTGAGATGCTGCCCTTTAACTCACTAATGGTCTGAAAGCAGACGGGACAGACCAGTCACTGAGGCTGCTGGGCACGAAGGCACGGGGGCCTCCCACACAAAAAGGACAAACACCCTCACAAGAGCCTGTCCCGCCAGTCCCACTCCCAAGGGCACGGACAGAGCCATCCGCTCCCTCAGAGAACATGACCAAACATCACCCCCAATGCAGCCCAAGCGTCTCCCACAAGCTAACAGGCAAGACTGGGTCATGGAGACAGCAGCCTCAGAAGCCAAGGCGGACTCGGGCCTCACACCCCCGTGACACCCCCTCCCGTGAGGCATCCCATCACCCTGGACCCTCACTTGTCCCTGGTGTGCTCTGCACAGCTGTCCCTCCACGCCCTGCTCTTGTCTCGCAGCCTGGAATTCCTTCCCTCACCCCCCATACCATGCCACCACTCCAGCTACATGCTGAAGATGCCACCTGTAAGCCACAGCCAGGTGACCCCAAGAAGCCGGACGGACATCGGGGACTGAGGCTGTCCTCAGAATGACACCACGAAAGCCACACAGAATGGAGAGGGGCTACCAGAATGCCACGGAGACGGACGCGCTCCCAGGCCGGAAGTGGTCAGGAAGGAAAGCTGAGGCCCAGGGGCTGCCCAGAGCACAGCCTCCAGGACAGCGAGCCCACTGGTCCTTCAGAGGTGGAACCGCCAGCCTGAGCTCGGGCTGCACCCACCAGGCAGCCTTAGGGGACTGCACTGCCCTCGTGGCTTTCCTAGGGGAAGAGCGCACACTGGCAAGCCAACAGGAAAGGCTGGCCCACTCAGAAGGGTCATGTGAATCACCCCGCAGAAACGTGGCCACGTCAGCCTCTGGGAGCCAGACCACAACCCGAGGAATCCTACGAGCGAGGGCGAGAAAACGGACTGACACGCACCCCAGTGACACTTGGCATCCCTGGGGGCACGCTCTGCAGACAAGGCCACCACACCCATTCACCTATCCAACCTGGGACTCATTCAAGTGCGTCAGCACCGTCCCCACCACGTCCTCCCGGGAAGGCTGACGCAGGCGTCCATGCCTCCAGCGCCATCTACCTGTGCAGCCTGCTTCATTGCTTTACTACTAACCTGGGAACCAGCGGAGAACAAAGGCACTGAAATACGTTCAACAGTGAGCACCTGCTCGAGAAGTCTTCCTGAACCCAGAAAACGCACACGGCACCACACGCAGTGTGGGGAGGCCCCGGGATCAGCCAGCCAGCCCCCAGGGAGGACAAAGGCTGGGGGGGCCGGGCCATCGGCAAGGGGCGAGCAAAGGAACCAGGGCACTGTGACAAGAGGATACACTTCGGGGAGGAGGGGTGCAGGGTTATGCCTTAGACTGAGTGACCAGGGAAGCTTCTCCGAGGAGGAGCAAAGCGACATTCGTCGTCCTTCATGCCAACTGGCCATGACTTTCCCACACTGGGCCCCATTCGGCATCCTCTTTGGTCAGGGTCCCCTCTCCCGCCCTTCCCTGGACAGCGTGCAGGACTCGTCTCCCCGTGGCCCATACCGGCTCCCAGAATGTGGGCCCAGGACGAGCACAGGCGAGCACACCAAGGACAGGAGGGGACTGGCCCGAGGCCAACCGGCTCCTCTCCCTGCCAACAGCACTCAGAGACAGGCGTAGAGGCAGCCCTGACATGCGCCCCCAGCGCTGCCACGGCAGAACCGATCTGGGGCCCGCTGCCGGCGCTCCGCCCCAGACACAGGACACCAGTGACCGCGCCTGCCTCCCCAGCGGCCTTCGTCTTTCTTCTCGCAGCACCTGTGATCCTGAACTGCACAGCAAAGGAACAGGGAAGGTCAGAAGAGTCCAACTTCCACCAGCATCAACGTTTCGGTTCTGTTTCTGAGATTTATACAACCTTCAGTTGATAGAGACAGTAAGGACAGCACAGTCTGTCTGCTCTGGTTTCAAAGCTACTCTCAGATGCTAGCCGACCTTGCTAACAGTCCAAGAAATGCAAACCCAAGGGCCGGCCGAGGGGCTCAGTTGGTTAAGAGCTCGCTCAGGAGTGCGAGCTGAGCTCTGAGCAACAGCAGTTCGATGCCCAGCCCGAGATGAGCTGCCACTGAGCTGCCAACAGGTGGCAGGATGGCTCAGCTAAAAAAAAAAAAAAAAAAAAAAAAAAAAGAAAGAAAGAAATGCAAACCCAGAGGCACCTACTTACATCTTCAGGGGAAAAAAACAACCAAGTATTTCCAGAAAATACCACCATCCATAACAGGTAAGGCTACAGAGGAACTGAATACTCAGCAATGGCTGTCAGCATGACAGCATCGGGCAGCACGGGCCCGAGGCGGCTGGCGCTGGTGCCGGGGCAGCCCCGCTCCTAGGACGGGCCCGAGTCACAAAGCCGCATGCATGCGGCCACCTACTACACACACGTGTGCATGTCAGGCGTGTCTGTGTGTATACAAAACCAAAGCATTGGAAACGGACAAAACATGGATTCATCAACCGTGAAAACTCCTAATGACAAAGACTAACGAAGATCTTAGCTGAAAACCATGGATGGAAAGTGACTCTCTGCTACAATGCCAGCCACACCCAGCAGTGAGGGCGCACGTGTGGGAAGCAGGGCTAAGGGCGAGGCCGCCGTGGCGCCCTGCAGGCCGCTCACCTCGCCGGCCCGGGCCAGGCTGCCCTCCTTCTCCCGCAGCTTCCTGCCGGCCGCGTCCAGGCTCTGCCTGCACAGCCTG
The DNA here is from genome assembly GCA_033961575.1 of Aselliscus stoliczkanus. Classification (NCBI taxonomy): domain Eukaryota; kingdom Metazoa; phylum Chordata; class Mammalia; order Chiroptera; family Hipposideridae; genus Aselliscus; species Aselliscus stoliczkanus. The sequence goes on from CM066733.1 coordinate 1,367,592, forward strand.
GCGTGCTCCAGCTGCTCCTTCGCCTTCGCCTCTGCCTCCGTCTCCCGCTCCTGCAGCTGCCGAATGCGTGTCAGGAGCTCCTGGTTGCGGTCCACCTCGCGCTGCCAAAAGGGGAGGACGCGGTGAGAGCGGCTGGGAACAGGGGGTCCCACCCGGCCTCCCTCCGGCCAGGACCAAGGCCCAGAGGAGACCAGCCCCGGAACCAGGAGCCACGTCGGCAGCACAGGGCTCTTGTCCCAAGACCCGGGAGGACACTTAGATGCATCACCCCAGTGTCATTAGCCGACTCGACCATCTGCAGGGAGATGGGGCATGAAAATCCCAAACTGAGGCTGGACCTTGGAAAGATGCCCAAGCCCTGGCAGCACCAGCAGCGTTCGTCTGACCACACGCAGGCCACGATACGACGAGCAGGCATGCCCCTCAGCTAGGCAGGGACAGGTGGCCTGCAGTCCAGCCAGCGCACCCAGGGCAGGGCCCCCACCTGCAAGCTTTCCAGGGCCCCTGCACTCCTCCCCTCGGGCAGCATGGTTCACGCAGGCAGGGAGGGCACAGGGCTGAGGCCCCTCCCTCCAATGATTCCTGGGGGTCGCAAAGGCGGTCTCGGCCATGAGAAGCAAAGGGACCACAAAGCAGAAGCCAGCATCCTGGGGACAAAGGCGGCGAATCCTGGCTACGTGAAGCTGGACCCTGCTGGCCTCTGGCCTCTCATCAGGGAGCTGAGCTGCAGAAGCTCCCTCCAAGGACCACCGGCACGCCCAGCACCCCCCGTGCTCAGGGCCAGTGCTCATTCCAGGACCTCAGCCCAGGCCATGATGTGGGGGCACAGGCCCTGGTCCACACCTCCCGGGGAGGCATATGGCATCCCCACTCAGGCTGCCAGCCGGAGCACACCTGGAGCGGCCCAGGCAGATCCCCACACACCAGCGTCTCCCCATCTACTAGGTGTTTCCAGGCGGGAGGGCTGAGATGGCCACCCCACTCACTGCCAAACTGACAGTTCCTGATCAACCATGATAGACGCCCAAGACTCACAGGAACAATTGGAAAAGCACTGGCTCAGGGGGCCCCAGAGTCACCTTCCGCCTGTCCATGGCAAGAAAGGACAGGCCTCTCAGGCAGAGGCCCACGTTCAGCAAGGGGTCCCAGGGTTAGGCTCAGACAGCCCCACACCCTTGGATTTCCCCAAGAAAGACGCTCAGCGACCCTGCAGCCATCCCTCACTGCTCAGGAGTTTGCTGAGCACCCTGCGGCTGCCACAGCCTACAATGGGCGCTGGAGATCCGAGGCAGTCAGGAGAGGCCCAGGGAACGCCAACAGCCCCTCATCCCATGCCTTCTACCTGAGAGCCAGGCCAGTGCTCGCCCTCAACAAAGAGCACTCCGATACTCGCAAGGTTCCCAAGGCATCTCCCTCCCGCCGGTTCCCCCAGCACCCTCCCTCCTAGGACAACCCAGAGCATCAGTGAAAGCCCCGCCTCATACAGGAACCCCACTCGGAGCAGCACCAGGGCCAAGGCCAAGGCCGGTACCCCACCACAGGCCGCATCTCTGGGCTGAGCCCTCACAAGGCACCACAGCCAGCGGCCTGCATGCCGGGTTCAAACACATCCAGTTAGCAGCACACCCTCGAGGACCCAACTATTTTTACAGGGACCAGGAAAGCATGCCAACGTGCCACATAAGGCAAGAGCGGGGCCAGGCATCCACCCTCAGGGAAAGAGAGGCCAGAGGCTTTGTGGTCCAACTCTCAGCCCGAACCTCGGCAGCATCTCCACACTCATCAGCACTTACCGGAAACCCCTGCAAAGTGCTGTTAATCAAAGCCAAGGGAGCAAGGGATTTGTGCACGAAGTAAAACCCACCACCGATGGGTCACGGGCTGCGCTTTCCCAGCCTACTGTGCGTGAACCAGGGGAAGCGTGACACAGCCCGAGACCCTATAACCATGTGGGCCCAAGACCCAAGACCCCTGTGCAACCTGGTGACTTTCGAGGCCTGTCACCCCCATGCCACCTGGTATTTCTGCCAGATCTTCCAGAGGGGAAAACCAGGGGCCCCGCAGAGGGATGCTACCAGCACGTGCACTGCCCTCCTCGAGGAGGTCAGGCACAGGTGACATCTGTGCCCCAAGGAGGCAAGCTCGCTTCTCAGGGTCGGGCAGGGGCAGGCATGGTGCGTGACCCCACTCCCGGCCAGCCTAACCCACCTCATAGCTCCTGGCACTGGTGCTGGCCGCTCGCTCCAGCTCCACTCGAGCCCTCTTGTGACTCAGCTCCATCTGCATCTTCTCCCGCTCCACCTGGATGATGTGAGACTTCGAACGGATCTGCTCGGCTCGCTCTTCCAACTGGCCGGGTCACACCCAAAGGAGAGACAGAGTCCTCAGTAACTGTCACACGGGCGAGTGGCTCACTCAATACTCGCTCCCAACAAGGCCCACGCCCAGCCCTGGGGAAGAGGGAAGAAGCCGGGTTCCTAGGTGGGCGATGGCCCCAGGAGGCAGCAAGCGCAGAGAGGACCAAGGAGAAGACGAGGGGGTGTTCCAAGATGACAGTGTGTAGGTTTGTCTTTAAAAAGAGGGTGTACTAGCTTCCCACTGCTGTGACAGAAATGACCCAACTGAGCAGTGCAGCACCCCCGCAATCAGAGCCGTCAGCCCTGGGGTCAGAAGGCCCTGCACGGTTCCCTGAGCAGAGTCTCACAGGCCACGCTCGCCGTCGGTCGGACTATGTTCTCCTGGGAGCTCAGGACCCTCTCCCACGCTCACATGGCTTTAGGGCTGGGGCCCGTTTCCCTGCTGGCTGGCAGCCTCCGGCTCCTAGAGGCTACCCGCACTCCCTGCCACAGGGCCCCTCCAGCGCCAACGCCGAGCAGGGCCACGCCCGCATGTGGGCCCCTCTCCTGCTCTGCACCTGACCTCTAGGTCTGATCTCGCCCAGGTCGCAGAGGCTCGCCTGCTTAGGCAGGCCACCCAGGCCCTCTCCCTACCTTAGGGTTAACTGATTTGTCATCTTAATTAGATTTGCAAAGGCCGTGGCCACACCTAGTTACTGTTTGATTAAGTGGGAGATAGTGTGGCCCACCAAGGACCACCTTAAAAGTCTGTCTCCGTCAGACGGCACGTAAATATAGGTTAGTTCTGGCCCTGAAGGGTCTTAGAAGACACACCAGTTTCACAGAATCACTGCCTGTCAGGGCCTTGACTTCCAGTGGCTGGCGTCTGACCCCTCCAAGACTGGTCTGCGGTCCAGCACACAGCACCCCCTGGACACTTAACAAACAGGAAGTCTTGGGCTGCACCCCAGAGACACCAAACTAGAATCCTCCCTTCAAACGTATCCTCAGGGATTCACATGCACATTAAAATTTGAGAAGCACTGGGCTAGAGCAAGTGGTTCTCAATTCAATCAGGGACACTTGGCCATGTCCCCAGACATGGCTGACGGTCACCAGAGGGGCCATGGTGTGTGTTTGCTAATGACATCTCGTGAGTAGGGTCCAGGAATGTTGCTAAACACCCTTATATGCACAGGGAAGTCCTGCAAAACAAAGAATTACCCAGCCCAGAATATCAGCAATGCCACGGGTGAGAAATCCCGGCCAGAGAAAAGGCATTTTCTTCACACACCCCCACACATTCACTGGGGGCCCAAGTCCATACTTCCTTCACCCCTTTGATACTTTCTCGGTTCAATTCCCACCTGTTGACATTTGGAGATTCCTAGCTCTGGGCTCCATCCAACTCAACAGGCCTTCCTAGTCTTACTGTGTCTGCAGCTTGGACTTCAGCTCTGGGGGACACCACCTCAGGGGGACCAGGAGTCCCAGAGACACAGCCGGTGAGTCACAGGCCACAGTTTTACTGTGTTTGTAGGAAAGTAACTGAAACATTATCTGTATATTTACACAAACACTGATGTGTAGCAGAGCAGACTGTAAACAGCAAGACGAACCTTACAAAATGGGAAGTGGAGGGGCTGGTGGGCAAGGTAGGCTGGTCTCTGCCTCTGGGCCCCCAGACCTGCAGCTTCTCAGTTCCCTCGCATGCCAGTTGGGGAAGGCACAAGAGGAAAGCCGGCGCCACCAACTGCAGTCCTGGGGCAGCTACTTGGGCAGCCTGACGGCCCAGCTCACTCCAGCACGGCCACTCATTTAGTGACCGCCTCCCGGGAAGCCCATAGAGCACTAGCTGTGTGGGAGCTGTGACCTCCCAAATTCTAGACTCTGTAGTCCTGACAGACAGGCCAAAGCTCCCAGGCATGTGCAGCAATAAAATTATAACTGTTTGGGACCACTGAGCAAGGATCAAAAAAGACTACAATCTATTACCACTATCATTTCACAGAAAAAATTTTTAACACCAAAAACAATTATAATAGACCTAATTTCAGAATAAAGAACAGTCCTGGCCAAAAAACGGTGGTGGGCAACTTAGCCCACTAACAAACAGAAGGGAATTCCATCCTATGGGTGTGTGCAGACACCTCCCGTCGCTCGAACAACTGCCGCCTGAGCCTCGTCGGGGCTCCCGGAGCACCCGGAAACCACGTCGGAGGACACTGGCTAGAGCGGCTGCAGCAGCGCGTGCGGGGCCGACAGGAAAGGGGGCCACAAGCAGAGAAGTCAGGGCCCCCTATGCAGCGGCCCTGGGCGAGGCTGCAGAGCACACACAGGGCCGGGGCGGACCCAGGGGTCCCTGCCCCCGGGACTGACCACAACTCTTCAGAACTGGAAGTCGTTCAGGACACTGACCTCTTTACAACTGTGTCTACAGTGGCCACTGCCAAGAACTTGGAACAAAGTGAAACACTATAATCAGAGTAAAACTAAAAATCACTGCATGGCAGGCTGAAGCCAAGATCTGCAATCCCCACCCCCCACCCCGAGTCTGAGACCATCACATACCCAATCCTTCGCTCGCGGCCCTGGCTTTTACAACACAGCCTTCCCAGGTGTTACACCTTCAAGGGAGCCAGCAGCTGGCTGGGCAATCAGTGGTCATGCTCCCAGGCAGTCTGGGTTTCCCTCAATTAAATGAATGAACCAGCTTTCTGATCCTATCGTCAAAATCTAAGCTCATGAATGTGAGTGCCATGCTGGGCACCAGGGCCACTCTGGGTGCTGATAAATGAGGCGTTTAAGTAGGACAGCTCAGGGCCAGACCACGGCTTCCAACCATCTTCCCAAACCGCGAATCCCCATGTTAGAGACCTGGGAGACAGCCAGCTGGCCTCCAGGCTGAGAAAGCACCGACCTGCCTCAGCTACAGGAAGTCCTCACTTCACATCACCCACAGGATCTGGGACTTGGAGCATAATGACATGTAATGAAACCAATGTTGCCACAAGGTGATGGATAGAAACAAGAGTTAGGCTCCTACGACATCTCACCAACGTCACAACGAAATGACGTTCTTCGGGGACCTGCTGTGTATGGCACTTGAACCAGCCCATCTCAGGGCAGGAGTCTTCACCTGGAGACCCCTATCCTGGCCCACGGCACTCACCTCAACTCTGGAACCTGAACAGGCCCCACCTGAGGGCAGGCGTCTTCCGCAGAGCCCCGTATCCCGGCACACGGCACTCACCTGCATGCTCTGCTGGTACTGCATCTGCAGAGAGCCTTGGGCAGAGGTGGAAACATCCAGCCCGATCCCTCCTTCCACTCGCTGAGAAATGAAGTTGTTCAAAGACCTCAGAGAAGACAGCACGGTGGTGTTTTCGCTCAGGTCTTCCATGGCCACGCCCCTTCTGGGGGAGACACGTGGGGGTCACAGCAGGCCTTTCTGGGGGGACACGCGGGGGTCACGGCGGGCCTTTCTGGGGGAGACACGCGGGGGTCACGGCAGGCCGTTCTGGGGGGACACGCGGGGGTCACGGCGGGCCTTTCTGGGGGAGACACGCAGGGGTCACGGCGGGCCTTTCTGGGGGAGACACGCGGGGGTCACGGCGGGCCTGTCTGGAGGAGACACGCGGGGGTCACGGCAGGCCGTTCTGGGGGGACACGCGGGGGTCACGGCGGGCCTTCCTGGGGGGACACGCGGGGGTCACGGCGGGCCTTTCTGGGGGAGACACGCGGGGGTCACGGCGGGCCTTTCTGGGGGAGACACGCGGGGCTCACGGCGGGCCTTTCTGGGGGGACACGCGGGGGTCACGGCGGGCCTTTCTGGGGGGACACGCGGGGGTCACGGCGGGCCGTTCTGGGGGACACGCGGGGTCACGGCGGGCCTTCCTGGGGGGACACGCGGGGGTCACAGCGGCCCTTTCTGGGGGAGACACGCGGGGGTCACGGCGGGCCTTTCTGGGGGGACACGCGGGGGTCACGGCGGGCCGTGCTGGGGGCGCCACGCGGGGGGCCCGGCGGGCCGTTCGGGGGGCGACACGCGGGGGTCACGGCGGGCCTTTCTGGGGGGACACGCGGGGGTCACGGCGGGCCTTTCTGGGGGAGACACGCGGGGGTCACGGCAGGCCTTTCTGGGGGAGACACGCGGGGGTCACGGCGGGCCTTTCTGGGGGAGACACGCGGGGTCACGGCGGGCCTTTCTGGGGAGACACGCGGGGGTCACGGCGGGCCGTTCTGGGGGACACGCGGGGGGCACGGCGGGCCTTTCTGGGGGGACACGCGGGGTCACGGCGGGCCTTTCTGGGGAGACACGCGGGGTCACGGCGGGCCGTCCTGGGGGGACACGCGGGGGTCACGGCGGGCCTTTCTGGGGGGACAACCGGGGGTCACCGCGCGCCATTCGGGGGGAGACACCCGGGGGTCACGGCAGGCCGTTCGGGGGGCGACAGGCGGGGGGCACGGCGGCCCTTCGGGGGGGCACACGCGGGGGTCACGGCGGGCCTTTCTGGGGGAGACACGCGGGGGTCACGGCGGGCCTTTCTGGGGTGCCACCCGGGGGTCACGGCGGGCCTTTCTGGTGGAGACACGCGGGGGTCACGGCGGGCCTTTCTGGGGGGACACGCGGGGGTCACGGCGGGCCTTTCTGGGGGGACACGCGGGGGTCACGGCGGGCCTTTCTGGGGGAGACACGCGGGGGTCACGGCAGGCCTTTCTGGGGGAGACACGCGGGGGTCACGGCGGGCCGTTCTGGGGGAGACACGCGGGGGTCACGGCGGGCCTTTCTGGGGGAGACACGCGGGGGTCACGGCAGGCCGTTCTGGGGGGACACGCGGGGGTCACGGCGGGCCTTCCTGGGGGGACACGCGGGGGTCACGGCGGGCCCTCCCACACAGCGTCAGCTCTGCCTGCTGCGCAGAGGCAGCCCTCTCCCCTAAGGTTGGCTCAGAGCCCTAACATCGCCCAGCGCCCAACAACAAGTGCTTCAGGGTTAACGGGCGCGCACCGCCGAGGCGCCGGAGGGGAGTGGCGGCGCACCGAGGCAGCGGTGACCCGCACACCGGCGGGACCGGCGGGCAGCTCGCGGTTCGGCCGTCAGGGGGCACATCCCCCAGGGAGACGCTCACAGAAGGCCTCGCTTCTGGCATCAGCGGAACAAGGCGTTTGACCAGAGCAGCGCCATGCGCCCACAATGCCATCAACTGCTGCTACTGTCAACGGCGAACCAACGAGGGCTCCTCGAGCCTCCGTTTCCTCATCTGCGACTCGGGGTCACGAAACCCACTTCTGCGAGCGGCGCGGACCGCAGCACCCGCACGCGGCCTTCAAGCGGCGCGTGGCGCCGCGCTGCCCCGCGTGTGACGGCCATGCGGCTTGTGCCCTGGCCTGGACCGCGGGCAGCGGGTCTTTCTGCACGCGTTTTAGAGGTGATTTAAACCAGGCTTCAAAAGTGACAGAGCTGAGCGTGGAGCCCGGGCCTGCGGGTCCCGGGGCCGCGGGCGGCGCCCAGCACAGGGCGCCCCGGACCTGCGCTACGGCCGCCCGCCCCGCTGGGGGCGCCCGGCACCCGCGGCTGTGTGGCTTCCCCTCAGTGTGGCCCCTCGGAAAAAACGCAGGCGCGGGGTCTGCGTCTGACTCCGCCGAGCACCTGCGCGCGGGCCCCGCCGCCCCGGGGCCGTGCACCCCCCGCGGCCCCCGCGCCTGCCAGTCACGCCGCCGCCGGCAGCGGGCGGAGCCCAGAGCCGCCCGCCTGCAGGTGCCGCCCCCCGCCTGTCAGTCACGCCGCCGCCGGAAGCGGGCAGAGCCCAGACCCGCCCCCCGGCCCAGAGCCGCCCGCCTGCAGGTGCCGTCCCCCCGCCTGTCAGTCACGCCGCCGCCGGAAGCGGGCTGAGCCCAGACCCGCCCCCCGGCCCAGAGCCGCCCGCCTCCAGGCCCCGGCCGGCGCCGACGCGGGGAGACCCCGGGGCGAAGGGGCGCCGCTTCCCGCCGCCGCGGGGCCCTGAGGAGGCCGCGCGCCCCCCGCCCGTCAGCGGCCCGAGCGCCGCCCCGCGCCTCGCCTTCCTCTAGGCGGCCCTGCGGGCGGCGGCGGGGGCTCCCCGTGTCCCCGGCCCGAAGGGAGGCGCGGGGCGGGGCGGGACCAAGGGGGGTGGGGAGTGGCGCGCCGCCCCGGACGCCCCCGCCCCCCGCAGCCCCCCTGGTCCCCGACGCCCCCGGGCCGCCCCCCGCCTCACCGCGCCCGCCGCCGCCGCGCGGATCTCCCTCCTCGGCCCCAGTCCCGCCGCGCAGCGCGACGCCAGGCTGAGCTCTCGCGAGACCCGGGCGGCGCCGCCCTGAGCCCCGCCTGCCGGTCCCGGAGCCGCTGCCCGCGGGGAGCCCACGGAACCTGGGGGGACGGGGCCCGCTCCGCGCCGGGCGGGCTCCCTCGGGCGCGCCTCGCCCTGCGTCCCGCACTCTGTCCGTCCCGCACCGTGTCCGTCCCTCACTGTCCGTCCCGCACTGTGTTCTGTCCCGCACCGTGTCCGTCCCGCACCGTGTCCGTCCCTCACTCTGTGTCCCGCACCGTGTCCGTCCCGCACTCTGTCCGTCCCTCACTCTCGGTCCCGCACTGTGTTCTGTCCCGCACTGTCCGTCCCTCAGCCTGTGTCCCGCACTGTGTCCGTCCCGCACCGTGTCCGTCCCGCACTGTGTCCGTCCCTCACTCCGTGTCCCGCACCGTGTCCGTCCCGCACTGTGTCCGTCCCTCACTCTGTGTCCCGCACCGTGTCCGTCCCGCACTCTGTCCGTCCCTCACTCTGTGTCCCGCACCGTGTCCGTCCCGCACTCTGTCCGTCCCGCTGGGTTTGAATCCGTCCCCTTGCAGCGCCCAGGGCCGGCACTGACAGGACAAATCCGTGAGCCCAGAAGGAACGCGGCGGGAGGAAGCGCTTCGGTGGAGGAAGGCGCCGCTTTGGACCTAAGGAGCCGACTGCAACCGAAAATGGAAAGAACCTCCTGCCTGCAGTTTGCTTCAGGCCGCCGGGCGGAGGCCCCCGACCCTGATGGAAAACTCCTGGGTGTTCTTTCCCCCGCTTGGGATCCAATCAGGGATTCAATCAACTCTTTCAGGTCCAGGAGAGGGCTTGGAAGAAACAAGTAATTTTTTTAAAAAAGGAAAAAACTTAAAAGCGTGGAAATCCCTTAAGATACTACAATCTATATTGTTTTATAAAGCTATATTGAGTTCCTGAAAGAGTAAAAACAAATGAATCAACCCACCACGTCGCTGCTTGCTTTGGCAATTACCTTTACCGTCTGGGAGCCTGGAGTATTACAGCAATGTGTATTTCCCCAAAAAACTAAAGTGCACCCACCCCACGCATAAATTCATACCAAATGTCTGCCCTAATTGCTCTGGGAATTCTTGCTGCTTGAAGAACGGATGTATTTCCAGATCATTCACCAGAGAGACGGGAATTAATCCCCAGATCGAACTTTCACATTTCTCCACATTATACTGTATAGCCAAACACCAACTGGAAACTTCGTGTTCTGCTCTAGCAGCAATGGTGGAAACCTGCTGCAAAAGTGTACACGTCTAGCTCCAGCTCTGCGTCAGCACATTCATTTTGATCCTTCCCTCAGTCTGTTTTTCCATCATGTCATGGCCACTGAATATAGTCTGTCCTACGTTTTTGGTTTGGAAAAGGTCCCCCACTTGTCCTGCCTGCTGCATCCCAGGTAAGATGCAGCCCAGACCTCCCCAGCCACATTTCAGGAAAGCCGACATTTGCAGTGAAAAGGACCAGAAATGGCAGAAGAAACCTCAGTCCTTCACAAACCCCTTTGCTCTTCGGTATTGTGTGGCCAAGAGGTACACCTCTGATGACTCTTTCCTGCTGGCTTCCGGTTTCACAGACCTCGTGTTCTGGAATTCCTCTGTCAGTCTCTTCTGTAAGCGCTGGCTTTGACTTCCTGCCCAGGTTTTACAAAGGAGTGTTCCCCCAGGCTGCAGGATGGCCGGGGCCATGTCCAGGAGGGACAAGCACAGGCCAATGATCCTGTCGTGATCGAGGCCCCGGATTCCTGTGGCATTGGGTGCTATGTCACTCAGAATCACATCGGCTCTCCCGCCAGGAAGCAGTTCTTGGATTCTCTGGAAGGTTCCCGGGTCGGTCACATCAGCAGGGCACAAAAAAGTTGCTCCTTCCAGGGGTGATATGTGAAGAAGATCCACCCCAAGCACAAAGCCAACAGGAGCGCTGGGCTCTAAGGAAGAAACGGTAAGTGCATTTATCTATTTACACCCTGAATCTTCCCACAAAAATACATGCAACAAAGTAATGAAATAGAGTCAGGACCAAGGAAAAGAGCTAATGAGCAAATATGTGGACACGGGCCTTTTCCCGCTTTCTATATACATCCTACAAAATCACACGGTAGAGGAATGGGGGTCCTTCACTCCACATCTGAGGGAACTGAGGCCAGAGAGGCAATGTGACCATCCTGGAGCAGAAGGCGGACCTGGGGCCACACCCCAACTCTGATCTCATTTCATTCCCCGAGGCTGCTCCCCCTGGGGGTTCTTAGCTCTGAGTGCTCTTCTTGATAAACTAAAACAGAAAATCACACACTAGTATAGAAAGTGCCTTTGGACTAAATCAACAAATCCGCTCTGCAGCTTAATCCAATTTCTTTCCACGCAGAAACTGTTACAAACAAGCCGAGGTGGGGGCAAAGGGCAGATGCCAAATAAGGTCCAAACATTGCTATCTTGTCCGTATTTGAGTGATACCTGTTGTGAAATTCAAAGATGCCACCATTTCATCTTACCTGAAACAACTTGCTGCCTGCACAATTGCTGTCCCCAGCCCCCGCCGCCCCGCCTCTCAGGACGCACCCATATTCCAGGCCTCCCCCTTCACAGGCCCTGGCGTCCCTCCTGCGTCACTTCCCTACACTGAGGGCTTTTGCCCTGCTGATACACGTCAGGGTTCATAAGGGTACAGTCACAGATTTGCTAGCTCAGTCTGATTAGTAAAAAGGCTGTTCCCCTGGGGGAGGAGGGGAAATGTGTGTTTATTTCTATCTAAAGGTTAGAAGTCTAGGTATTTTGCTGAGCACCTCATTTTCCAAAGGCCTAAACTCTCCATCCTCAGCCCTGTTAGGTGGGACATCTGACATCGCACTTCAGGTACTTATACTCTCTCCTTCAACACCCCATGTTACAACCTCAGGTGTCCAAGAAAGGCAAATGGGGTGCAGTTTTGCAATTTCTGGGAGAGAAAGAATTTGAGTCACTTTATGCACACTTTGCGTCTGCCATTTCTCCCTAAAAATTAAACTTGGCCCATTCCCGCTTTTCCTGAAGAGCAATTGGGGAACAGGGACCACTGAAACCAGCTGTTAGCAGCTGTAGGGACAGGCTGTAGTGGCACACAGAACTGAAGTCTCTGGCAAATATTCAAGCTCAAAGCTTTCAAAGCTGTTCTCAAGCCCCTCAGGCCGCGGGGCGGGGCCCCGGCATAAAGCAGCAGAGTGGGGATCCCAGGCCTGCACTTTCAGCAGGTCACTAAACTCTGAGCGTCAATTTCCGCATCAGGAAAATGGGTACGAATGTCCCCACCGTAAGGTGGACTGTCACATGTTACAGAACGCCAGGGCATGCAGCACCTTCACACTTTACAGAAGGGAACAGGGACCCCCCCGCAACACCAGGCATGCTAGCGAGACTGGAAAGCTCCCTGACGACACAGTAGCGCCATCATCTGCTGCACCACGCAACTGTTCAAAAGGACACGGTTTTCCAGGTGCAGGGGAGGCTGGTTTATCTGTTGTTAACCGGGGGTACCGTTTTTATAAACAGAATCCTAACATGTAAGACATAATCACTGAGTCCCTCATGTTGAGCCGGAGTAGAAAATCTGGAGCCCCAGCCACAGGGCTGAGCGGCCCCAGCAGGACGGGACCTGGGGACGTCAGGGGTGGGTCAGTGATACTGTCGTGGAAAGCTGTCCAAATGCCATCAAGTCAAAAAAGAAGAGCTGCATTACGCTCCCAGCAGCAAGACTGTGGCGGAAGAGCGTTCAGAAAGGAAGCCTGTGTGGCATTCCGTGTACAAAAGCCAATTCTGGAAGGACCCCAGCACCTTCATGTACCTATCATGTGGTGTGATTTGGGGTGATTTTAATTCTCGTGATGCCTTTCTACAGTGCCTTTCACTTTGAAAACGTCAGTGTCCTATTGTTATCAGTTACTACTAAACAACCACCCCTCCGTGAACTCTGCCCTCTGTCGGCTGGCTGGCTTCTGCAGACCCGTGGTGGCCATAAGAGCCGCAGGAGACCCCCACCTGTGCCTGCAGCGTTGACTTTCTGCACGGCCACCTGGCTCCATGCGCCGGGAGCCGCCCCACAGTCCAACACCCGGAGCCCGGGCTGCAGGATCCGGTGCCGCTTGTCCACCTCCAAAAGCTTGAAGGCGCTTCGACACCGGTAACTCTCCGCCTTGGCAGCCCTCACAAACGGGTCCTTCAAGTGCCGCATCAGCCACAGGTGCTCGGCTCCGCTCCTAGCCTTGCAGTGACGCCCAGCAGTGTGGAGGCTTTGACGCTGAAGAGAGGCCCATGCCAGCTTCCAGGAGCTGATGAGAGAGCAAGGGAGCAGGCAGGTGGCAGCATGGCATCACACACACCCACGGGTCCCGAGCTCGATAGGAGCCTTGGTGCAGCCCGTGCATTCTTAGAGGTGAGCATGGAGGCTCAAGAAGGGAGGCAACTTGACAAGGCCACAGCCAGAAAGCAGGTGTTATGGGCTGACTGCAGCCCCCCAAAATTCATGTTGGAGTCCTAACCTCCCAGGCCCTCAAAATGTGACTGGTGTTTAAAGAGATAATTAAGGTAAAATGAGGCCATTAGAGTGGGCCTTCATCCAGTAGCACTGGTGTCCTTATAAGAGATTAGGACACTCATGAGCAGAGGGACAACCACGTGAGGACACAGGAAGGAAGCAGAGCCACGTACCAGTCAAGGGCAGACCCCAGGAGGAACCAGCCCTGGGCCCCTTGATCTGGGCTGCTCAACAGCCAGCTCGGCAGCACAACCAACCGCCATGGTTCCAGCCCCGGGCCTTGTCACGGCTAGGGGCTAACGCAGCGGGCAGCCAGCCTTCAGTCAACAAGTGTTTTTTCTCTCCTGAAGTTTTCTCCAGAGAGAGAACTCTGACATCGGTGACAGTCACCTTCTTTGTGTCAGTAAGATTTTCCCCGCACCGCTTAACGGTACCCATCAAATGAATGAAGGCAGTCTCCCACTCCGTACAACCCGCCGGGCTCTGGGAGACAGGAAAGCTGGGGCGGCGGGTCCTTGGCTGCTGCCTGGTTCCCGAGCGAGCCAGGCCGACCTGTGTCTCTGAAGTCAGGGCTCTACCAGGGCATCGGCCGCCAGGAGCGGGGCTCTCGGGCCGGCCAAGTCGGTTCCAGATCGGCTTTCTGATGAAGAAAAGCCGTCATCATCAGCTGGGCCGCAGGCCAGGGCCCGGGCCCGGCAAAGCGCTGGCAGCACGTGCGGCAGCAGCTCGGGGCTCGAGGCCTGCGAAGGCGTCCAGGGTCTCCCGACAGAGGCCGCACGGCGGGCCCGGGGCGGGCCCGGGGGGCGGGGAGGCTGCGGCCGCACACCCGGCCTGGTCGGCCTCTCGGGGCCCTGGGGCCTGGGCCACAGCCTCGGGCCCGCGGCGCTCCCGCCCCGCCCCCCCCAACCCGCAGCGCCCCCTCGGCCGCGCCCGCCTCCCCGCCCGCCCGCGCTCACCCCGCCATGCGCGCCGGAAGTGCGTCCCGAGGCCACGCCCCGGATGTGCCCTCGCCCCGAGGCCACGCCCCCGGAAGCGGCGCGCGGAGCCGGGCCAGGTCGGAGTGGGCGGTGGGCACGGCGCGCGCGGCGTCTCTGGCCTCTGCCCCCCGCGGGAAGGGGCGTCGGCTCCCGGGTGAGCGGCTCCGAGGGTTGCGGGCGGGGCGTCCACTGGGCCCAGGCGGGACACGGGGGGACCCTCAGGGACGGGGTGCAGGGGGCCCAGGCGGGACACGGGGGGACCCACAGGGACGGGGTGCAGGGGGCCCAGGCGGGACCCTCAGGGACGGGGTGCAGGGGGCCCAGGCGGGACACGGGGGACCACAGGGACGGGGTCCTTGCCCTGCCGCAGTGGCCCGGCCCTCCCTGAGCCACGCACGCGGGCGGGAGCCCTGGGGGCCCAGAGCGTTTCCGGGGACAAGCAGCCAGGTCGCAGGACCGAAGCCGGGCCCCGGAACCGTGGGACACGCCGATGGGCACGGGGCGCCCCAGCCCCGCGTCCGCAGCCCTGTGCCCAGGCGCGGGGAAGGGACGACAGCCGGCACCTGGCCTGCCGCCTCCCAGGCTGCGCCAGCCGCGCTCTGTCCTCGGTCACTGGCCGGCTCGCCCTGCCCGCCGCCCGCAGCACCGCGGGCCCTCTGGCCCCGGCAACCACGGACGCGCCTCCCTCCAGCCCTGCCCGCCGCGGGCCAGGTGACCGGCCTTCCTGCCTTCCTCCTAGAACCCAAGGGCGCCATGGGCACCTCCAGGCTCTACACCCTGGTGCTGGTGCTGCGGCCGCAGCAGGTCCTCCTGGGCATGAAGAAACGGGGCTTCGGGGCCGGCCGCTGGAATGGCTTCGGCGGCAAAGTTGAAGAAGGAGAGACCATTGAGGATGCGGCCAAGAGGTGAGGGGGGTCCTGACCACAGGACCAGCTTCTGCAGGGGTCGGGGTCCCCACTGTGAGCCATGTAACCTGGAGCACGGACTTAGCCCCTGAGCGTCAGCTTTTTCATCTGCACAGTGGGAATAATAGCACCTACCGCTCGGGATTGCTGTGAAGGTTCAATGAGACAACGCCTGGTGAGGACTTGGAACAATGTCATGTGCTAAGTGCTGAGTACACGCTAAGTGTCGCCATGGCTATGGTGGTCTTTAAGACGCGCTTGGGAAGCTGTTGTCTGTGTGGCTTGGGTTGAAAAGGGCCCGTCAGCCCTCCCATCCCCGCCCCTCACTCCCAACACTCTTCTGCCCCTCAGGCACCCCAGCTGTTGCTCACCCCTCTCTTCCAGGCCCATCTGGCAGACCTCAGCCTTCCCATCTAAAAGGATGCCTCCCCTCAGCTATTCTCCATAAATCCCATCCTGTGTATTTCCATCTCAGCACTCGCACCCTTTCTAATCATATTTAGTTCTTCCTTTCCCATCTGTCACTCCCCCAGAAGCGCTCTGTGAGGCCAGTCAGGACTGAAGACATTCTATAAGTCACGTTTGAGTTGAGGTATGATGGGCCTATAGGAGAGTGCAAATCTTCATCAGGGGATGTTTAACAACTGGGTCCATCCTAACCAGCACGTAGGTCAAGAAATGGAAATGGAGCTTGGACCTGCCCTCCAAAGGGCAGCCTGCGCCGTCTTGTCCCAGCTGATGACTTGGGCCTGCGATAAAATATCCTATAAACAGAATCACGCAGGATGCACCCTGTGTCCGGCTCCTTGCCGACATCCCATGTGCCCATGGCAGGGCCCCTTCCTCTCACGGCTGTGTAGTATTCCAGTTACGAACGTGCCGCAGCTTCTCCGTGCTGTGGGTGGGCACGTGGGTGGTCCCCAGTTGGGGGCTGTTAGTCCTGATGGCATTGGTACCCGTGTGCCCTCTTGCCTGGTGGGAATTTACCTAGGAGCAGAATTGGCGTTGAGCCTTAGCGGGTACTGCCCTGTTCCAAGTAGCTGTGCTCCTCGAAGCCTCCGCCGGACGTGTGAGTCCTGCTGCCTCCGAGGCCTCGGCAACACGGGTGGTTCCTGTCTTTGCCGCTGTAGCCATTCTGTCAGGTGGCCTGATACCTCACTGAGCTTTTCACTGTTTACCCTGGTGCCTGACGGAGCTGAGCACCTGCTCAGTGTCCGCGGGCCGCGAGGATACCCTTTTTGTGAAGTGTCTGCTCACATTTTTTGCCCATTTTTTAAGTTGGGTTGCCTTTTTCTTACTGATTTATACATCTCACTACATCCTGATGGGTTTTCTGCTTGACGTCTTCTGCTAGTTTTGTCTCACACCGATTGACTCTCTCGTTGGGCGCATGTGTGGCAGGGGTTATGTTGTGGAGAACTGCTTCCTCCTCGGTACGTAAGGCCCGTTTATCCCTGATAACTTCCCTTGCTCTGAAGTCGGCCCTGCTGGAAATTAATACAGCGACTCCTGCTTTCTTTTGCTTAGTGGTAGCATGGTGTGTCTTTCTCCACCAGTTTACTTTCAAGCTGTATGTTTTAATCTTTATATTTATAGTAGGTTCCCTGTAGACAACATATAGCTGGGTCCTGTTTTCCAATCCACTCTGACAATCTGTCTTTTAATTGCTGCATTTAGACCACTGACATTCAAGTGATTATTGATACAGTTATTATCTACTCTATTCATTAATGATTTCTATTTGTGGTCCTTGTTCTTTTTTCTATTTTTGTCTTCCACTCTTTTCTGCCTTATGCTTTTTGTTTTGTTTTGTTTTTGAGGGCTAGTCACTGGCCCTCATACGTGAGACCCGAACCAGGGCCGCTGGCTTCCCAAGACAGCACTTAATGCCTTTTGTGGTTTTAATTGAGCATTTCACATGATTCCATTTTCTCTGCTCTCTTAGCGTATCTGTTATACTTCTTTTTTAGTAGTTGCCCTAGAGTTTGCAATATACATTCACAGCTAATCCAAGTCTGCTTTCAGATAACACTGTAGTGCTTCTCAGGTAGTGGGGTACTTTTAATACCACAGGAACCCTAATTCTGCCCCGTCGCTGTATCATCGCTATCATTCATTTTATGTATATTAGCATGTATATCCAAACATGATATATACATAAGCACATACCTCACTGCTACTATTTCAAACAAACTTTTATCTGTGATATCAATTAAGAATAAGAAAAATAAAATGTTTTACCTTCATTTATTCCTTCCTTGATGCTCTTCCTTTATGTAGATTGTTTCTGACCTATACTATTTTCCTCCTCTCTAAAGAATTTTTAACATTTCAGCCCAGTGGGGTGAGGGGAGCAGGCCAGATGGTGCATTCTAATACATGCGAGGGGCAGGCTGAGGCAGGGCCCAGGGCCTCCAGCAGCAGACCGGCCTCGTTGGCCTGGGGATGAGCCCACCATCAGCCCCAGGCCTGCTGTCCCAGCTGCCAACCTACAAGTGAGTCTCGGTGGCCTCGCAGTGAGTCTGGCTCCCGCCTTATGCACTGCATTGCCCTTTTGGGGTGCAAAGCGGCCCCAGTTCAATAACCGCACTCAAAGGGCCGGCCGAGGGGTGCGGTGGTTAAGCGCTGGCTTGGGAAGCCAGCGGCCCAGGTTCGGTCCCATATGAGGGCCAGTGACACTGCCCTCAAAAAAAAAAAAAAAAAAAGAGCTGCAACTGTGGGCTCGGGATGGTGTGTGCGAGTGGCCATCCCTTCCGGAATGTGCCCAGCGTCCCCAGGAGAAGCCATCTGACCACTGAGGATGACGTGTTCTTCTCTTGGTGGGTGGGAGCCCTCAGAGAGTCAGGTTTGGGCTGTAGGCGGGTGGCTGTGCCCATCTTTCCAGCTAGCACCCCTGATGGCCCCCAAAGCTGTGAGGACACAGAGCACCGTGTTCCAAGAACTCTGGAAGGTGGTACAGGAGTGGCTGCACGGCGAGTCCCCCACACCTACCAGCAGCTGGGGCGCCGCTCAGCTTAATGTGTTACCCATCCTGATCTCTGTCTGCCATCCGGGGGACTGAGCATCAGACACAATGACACAACGCCGAAATGGTGGCAGTGTCGCCTCCTGCTGTCGAATCATCCAGCCTTTGAAATGGAGCTTCAGCTCTGCCACCGCGGGAAATTGTCATTCCACACACTGCCTACTGCTTGGGGGCGTCGCCCGTTAGTCAAAACATTAAATCAGGAGGCGACGTTAAAAACAAGATCCAGCAGTCTGCTGCCAGAGAGGTGGGCGAGGCCCCGCTAAGCACTTCTGCTACTTTAATTGGGGAGCCATCTGCACCCCCCAAGTGAAGATACACATACAGTTTATTTTCGGTCGAGTCTTCATCAGCCATCGCAGTGGATACATGCCAGCTGAGACGGCAGCAGGCTGAGGCGGTTCCAGGTCTCACAGGAAGGTCAAGGCGGCCCCAAGGCGGCCATCTGCTCAGATTGGACTGTTTGACCCAAGTGTGTGTTTCATGCCCAGAGTGGCTCCCTGACTGCTCGCTGCAGGCCCAGAAAGTCACTCCACTGCTCTAACCTCAGGTGGAGATCAAAGCTAAAAATACTTTTTACATCCAGCTATAATTGGTCAGACATAATTAGAACACTTACAGAAACAAAAATAAATATAGGGCAGTGGGGAAGTGAGAGCCTCTAAAAGGAGGCGCCAAGTCTGAGTTTCACGGTAGCAGCGGTTTTGGGGGTCCCGAGCCCCAAGCACAGGTCTTCCAGAAAGTGCTTGCCGAGTGAGCAACACGCAGCAGGCGGGGAGCGCATACGCAGCAGCTTGTCAGCGCGCAGGCCATGAGCGGTGCCGGCGTATCGACAGGCTCACGGCAGCGGTTTCGGGGTGAGCTGATACTTTATTCTGCAACACGCAACAGTTGAGAAACTGGCTGAATTCCGTCAGGTGCAGTGTCGCTCGCTGCGTGTAAAAGGCACGGGTCCAAAGTGTGTGTGCTGTGTCTGCAGTTTTTACAGGGGTGTACAAAGGAGAAATGCTGAAATGGCAGCGAGGTTCTCTCTGGGTGATAAGTCCAGCTGTGCTTGCAAGACTGTCTGCAATGGACGTCTAGTGGGAAATATTTTTAAATGGGCGACAGCACTGGTGTGTTTAGGGGCCCCATGGGCGCGCTGCTGGTGAGACTGACCCCCACAGCCATCATGAAATGGGGTCGCAGGGAGAAAGGCCAAGCTGCTTGCCCCGGGACCAACCAGAGCAGTTGGCTGCAGGAGCGAGGGGTCGCGTAGGTGGAACGGAAGCTGAAACAACAGCCCGGCCTTCAGAAAGAGCCAGTAGGAACCTGCAGTTTGATCCTGAGCGCAGTGGCGAGCCAGGGCGAGTCTTTGGGCAGAAAGGCTTCCCTTCAGGGCCCCCGGGGCAGAGCAGGAGAGGTGGACGGGCGGGGGGGGGGGGGGTCCCAGCTCTAGCACCACCTCCTGCAAGACCGCCAAGCAGTTGAGATCAGCCAGGCTTGGTCAGCTGCACGGGCCACAGAGCTGTGCTGACCAGCAAGGCAGGTGAACCCCGAAGCAGCGGCTGTCACAACCCTGACTCCTCCACAGAACCTCTGAACAAATCAGTTTCTAAGAAGGTCCCAGGTAACACCCAAGCTCTGCCGGGTGGGGAGCCCCTCGTGTGGTCCAGATGACAGCCCGTGGGTTTGCAGCCCACGCTTCTCCCTCTGCGGCTCCTTGGCCCTGCACACGTGTACAAAGCCTCCGCTCCGCACCCTCCCCGCACCATGCTGGGGGCTCTGCAGGGACATGGGCGCCTTGCTTTAGCTGTCACCTTCTTTCCGTCCGTCTCGTCACAGGGAGCTGCAGGAAGAGAGCGGTCTGGCTGCGGACACACTCACCAAGATGGGCCACATTGTCTTTGAGTTTGTGGGAGAGCCCGAGCTGATGGATGTGCACATTTTCTGCACAGACAGCGTCCAGGGGACACCCACGGAGAGCGACGGTGAGCCCCCAGGCCTGTCCCTTCTCCACCGGGGCGAGGAGCCGGCCTCCTCTCCATCCCTGCGAGGCCGGCTCTGCATCGCGCCAGCACCCAACCCTCAGCCCTCCTGGTCTGTGCCATGTCAGTCAGGACAATCAAGTGTAAACGTCTGTCACATTCCTCACCCAGAACTGCCCGGTGGCTTCCTCACAAAGGCCACTTTAAACCTGCTATTCTTTGCCACCGCTACAGAAATGCGGCCTCAATGGTTCCCACTGGACCAAATGCCCTTCGCTGACATGTGGCCGGACGACCGCTACTGGTTTCCCCTCCTGCTTCAGAAGAAGCCGTTCCACGGGTACTTCCTGTTCCAGGACCACGACACCATCGTGCGCTACTCGCTGAGCGAGGCGGACCCATCCCCCGCAACACCACCACACCCACCCCTCCACCCCATCCCCCAACCCCAGCAGGAGGCGGAGCCACCCCCGTCCAGGAGAGAACCAGCTGCTGAACACGCCCCCGTTCAGCTCCCAAGCAGACACAGCCTAGGCCTTTTTGTTTGTAACATGATCGGATGGGAAGGAAAATAAATACCCTCTTCACCTTTTCAGCCTCCCTCACCCAGCCCCACCACAGCCAGCCTGTCCTTGTCCTCAGGAAGCCACTAGTTGCCCTGGGGTCCCACGCCCCTGGGAACATGGGAGGGGAGGAGATACAGGCCCACAGGTACAGGGACAGCTCCTCTGACTGTCCTCTCGGCGGACTGCTGGTGGAGGGGCAGCCAGCACTGATTTGCTCCGTTCCACACTCTTGTTGGGATCACGGAGGTGGACTAGTGGCTGCGCCCTCCTCTCAAGCCCCCCTTTGCGATCTTTTATAATAGGGGAAACTGAGGCCCAGCGCCCAGGCTGACACATCACAGGCTAGCCACCCTTCCTTAGCCCAAGAGGACAGGGCGGTTTTGGCTCCAATTTCTGACCATGGGGTGGGAAGCAAGGGCACCACCCACTTACACAAAGAACTAAGAACTTTACCCACCTTTTATTAATGTTTAATAATAGTCCATGTTAGTTTATTGATGAAAAATCTGGGAATGTGGACCGTCTGTAAACAACCCCAGTTTATTGGGGGTGGTTGTATTCGTCACTGATTTTTGCAGCCTGATAAAGTGCTTCACACGTAAAACGGACGCGCAGCAAAGCCGCGAGAAAGGCTCAGACGCCGTCATCCTGACAGCCGGCGGCTCACAGCCCAGACCTCGTCTGCCCTTCTACTCTGTGTCTTCGGCCAAATGACCAGACCATGTCCTTGGTGACCACTGAGGGAGCTGGGGGCAGGCTGTGCCCACACCGCAGGCCTGGCCAAGGCAGCAGCTGAGTTTCACTCCGGCCTCGCGGGAGCAGGAACACTGCAGTTCCCGAGTGGCAGGAAGGCTCCCGTTGGGGTAACGCAATCGGTGTCCTTTCACCAGGCGAGGTGGCACATGAGACAGCACGGGCAGAAAGGGCAGAG
The DNA here is from genome assembly GCA_033961575.1 of Aselliscus stoliczkanus. Taxonomy (NCBI): domain Eukaryota; kingdom Metazoa; phylum Chordata; class Mammalia; order Chiroptera; family Hipposideridae; genus Aselliscus; species Aselliscus stoliczkanus. The sequence goes on from CM066733.1 coordinate 1,389,128, forward strand.
GCGTGCAGGGCCCCCCGCCCTCCCAGCCTCCACCTTGCAGCTGGAAGCGACCTCTCCACGCCCTCCCCAAGACAAAACAGCAGAAAACACCAGCCCCCAGCCAGGAATCTGCCATGAGCCCAGGCTCGGGGCCCAAAGGAAAGCTTTGTGGGAAAGGTGGCTGTCCCTTCCCCAGCTGACACCACCTTCCCTGCGTCACTTGCAAGCATCTTCCTGTCGACCTGCACAGTGCCCGGTGTGTGTGTGTGGGGGGGTGTCAGACTAGAAAGCGCCCCCAGATAAGCCTCCAAAAATGTGGCCAGGGCTCCCCAAAAGCCTGCTCAGTTCACCGCAGGGAGACGCCACCAGGAGCAGAGGCCGTTAGGAAGTGCCCTTCATGAAAGCACACTGAAGTCTTCGGTGCTGGAATTCTCCGGTAACCTGTGTACGTGGTGCCTTAACCTGCCTGGGAGACACCCTGTCACCCCCTCCAAGCTGCTGTGCCCGTACCGCTGTCCCCCCTGCAGTAGGGCCTGGTTGGGGTGTCTGCATAGTTCTCCACTACCCAGTAGTGGCCTGTCCCTCGCCACCCACAGCAGGCCCCAGGCAGATGAGCAGCAGCCGCTGAAGGACAGAAGCCTGTTGGTCACGCTTTACGGCTCAAATGTACACAGTGCCAGGAGGACCAGCCCTGCGGGCAGCTCAGATCTGCTCAATGCGCTGAGAGCCCGTTTATACAGAAGGAGATCGAAAGGCAAACACAGCCCCCAAACGGCCTCCGGCCTATCAGGTTTGGGGCAGGCAGGGGCGGGGAAACGCTGCCCAGGAAGGCACATGGCCCCAGCAGGGCCTCAGGCTGGTGGCACAGCTGGCCTCGCCCCACAGGCAGAATCCCGCCGGACGCTAAGGCGCATCAGCCTGTCTGTGGGTGCAGTCGCCCCAGAGCCCCTGCCTGCACCTGCGGGTCCTGTATGTCACAAGAGGACACATGTGCCCGAGTCGGACTCCACAGCAGACAGGAAACCGAGTCAGAACCGTGTCCGGCGCCTCTCCCGGCTCACGGGGCAGAGCTCCGGGCGCCTGAGGGGCCGTCTGCTCCATGTTCACCCAGATGGGACTCTGACGCCCCCCAGCGCTGCTGGAATGTGGGTCCCCTCGGCTCCCCAAAGTAGGTAGCTGGCCTGCAAGTGCCGAGGAGGGGCTGGGAGGAGGGTTCTCTTCACCCAGCATGGAGATCGGTTTAAAGGGTTATCACAGCGACAGATGGGCACTCCCTCCCCTGCTCTGCGCTTCCAACCTCACAGACGGGCGTCTACCCAACAGGACGGGGCAGCTCCTGGCCCGTGGACTGGCAGCAGAAGCACCAGGTCACCTCTCCGACGCCTCAGACCACAGGCGCTCAACAAGGTCGCAGTGTGTGCCTGAGCATGTGCTGTGCGTGTAGGGACGGACGGGACGCTGCGCCCTAGAGGCGAGTCCCAGACCAGGGCCCCCTGGGCACTCACTGGAGCTCACCCCTGGAAATGAGTGCTGTGTGTGCGCCCAGCAAGCCCGGGTGCCACTCACAGAGCCACCCCCCACCCAGGGCCACCTGCTGGCCTCACTGACCAGTTACATGTCTTGTCCAAGGTGTCCATGCTCGCAGCGGGGAAGTCCTGCCCTCCATGGGGTTTCAGCAGCCCTCTCCCTGCTCAGCTAGCCCAGCACTTTTCCCCAACACCATCTGCTGTGAAAACCATCCTTGCCGCCCTGCGCCCTGGGTACGAGGAGTGCCGCCCTTAGCGCTTCTCACCAGCAGTACCAGGGGCGGGGCTACCACAGCAGTCCCCGCGTGGATGCTCAGAGGCCTGGGTCATGCCCTCGGCCCTGCACCCCCCCACGGGGAGGGGGGCCATGGCACCTGGCCCCCGGGCTGACGTCAGCTCTTCTGCTCGAGGGGCGGCAGCTCAAGGGGCGTGGGGGGACAGCCACCACCCAAAGGGAATTAGACAGGGACACACCGTTTGGAAAGAAGTTTTAGTGGGGCGCCAGGTCCTCTAGGCACTAGTGAGGAGACAGGCCATCCCTCGGGGACCTTGGCGGGCTCGGGGTGCTGCTGGGTCCAGCGAAGAGGCAGTGGAGCTTGGGCTTCAGGTCGTCCCACACCTTGCTCATCTGGAGGGAGGGGCGGGGGGCGGGGTGAGCCGGGCGGCAGGTGTCCGGCCCACCCCTCACTCTGACACCCACACCGAGACGGCCTGTCTGGCGGCTGTGGGGGCCTGGGTGTCATCTCCCCCAGAGGTGCCCTTCCTCCGTCCTGCTCTGCAACCCATTCCTCCGGCAAGCCCCAACACCAGAGGTCCCTCTGTGCCCTCCACACAGGACCAAGGGGGCAGAAGTCCGCCTGATGGGCATTTTATGGTGTCGTGTCATTCCTGGCGCGCTCTCTAACAGCTCTGCAAGCACGGGCCTGGCTCAGCAAGACAGACACCAGGACATCCTCCACCAAGTGACCACACAAGCAACCGGAATGCAGCAGAGACGGCATGCTGCGGCTCCTGCGGGGCACTCGGCGCCCAGGTTGACAGGGAGACGTGGCCGGAGGGGCAGGGCGACTCTGGCACCGGGTGGCAGTGGCTCGTGACGAGAAAAGCAGAGTGTGGCCCTGGGACTGTGCACGTGAAGCAGAGTCCAGCACCCACGTCACGAGACCAGGAGAAATCTCGGACCAGGGTCCTGACCACCTGGCCCAGGTGGGGCATAGACTCAGCTGGGGTCCCCTAAAAGCACAGCTTCCTGCGTCCCGGCCCCCAGGGGCTCTGAGTCAGGGCTGTGGCGGGATCTGTACCCCCTAATCTGAGTGTTGGATGAACATGCCAGGTGGTTGTAGCACCAGGGGCGGGGCCATCCACTGACCCAGTCAGTCACATCTGCCTCCAGACTGGGTTGATAGCCTCCACCTCCAAGCCTGCAACGCTCTCCAAGCTGCGCCCATGACCTTTCTGAACTATAGATCTGAGTTCCTTCCATGCGCTGCTCACAAGGAGATCCCTGGTCCCCAGGCAGAGCTGCGGCGGGAAGGCGCCGCCCCGCCCAGGCCTCCAGGAAGCGGAAGCCTGTTCCTCTCGAGCCTGCAGGCCGCTGGGGTTCCCCATTAGTCTGCGTAGTGCCTGGGGGCAGGCATGGCCCAGTCCAGCTGTGCGCCCAGCCCAACACAGACCTGGCATCAAGTGGCAGCGGGCAGCCCAGTTCCCACGGAATCCGCAGGCCTCTCTCAGGGGCTGGGACGGTCATATTTCGTGCCATTTTTCAGAATGGGAAACGGGGCCACAGGAGTGAAATGACCCCACCAAGGACTTAAGAGCTCACAGCAGTCCCAGAGCTGAGAGTTGAGACAAGGTTTTGGGAGTTCTGGGCCTGAGCTCCCACACGGTGTCAAGGAGCTGGAGGTGGCAACCAGGGGACGCGCCCTCTCAAAAGGTGACTGTGACCCCAGGGTTATGACAAAGGAGCCAGGGCGGACCGAAACAGAAGCAGGCGGGTGTAGATCTGCCCCAAGCCGGCAAACATAGAACTGGACAGGGGTCTCCTCCGGAGTGTCCCTTCAGCCCTGGCCAGACACAGGCTCCAGGCTGCCTGGTGATGGACACGTGTGACTGATTGAGAAGGGGGAGCCTAGACCCAGTGACACAAGCGGACGGCTCTCGATCATTCAGACTAGGCGAGTGCTGCTGCAGCTGGCCACGTCTCAGGACGACAGCACTTGTCCCCCACAGGCTCAGGAGCCCCATGTGGCAAGCCTGGCCGGGGTTTTCAAGGGGACATGCTAGCTGTCCCCTACCTGCACTCTTGACTCCCGCTGTCTCTCCTCCCCACCTCTCCCAGTGCCTGGGGATCCTGCGCGCTCCGCCTGACGTTGGGGTCCCTCCAGATGAGAAGTCACTCCTGCCAGGCTTGCTCCACCCCTCCCCCGGAACCATGAGGACCAAGACGCGCGCTCTGGCCACCCGGGAGACCAGGTGAGGACAATGCTCCCCCTGCCCTGCTCACCCCAACCCCACTAGCTTTCCTGACTCATTCTTTCAGGGTGGCGTGCGAGGGGCGTCGGCTGGGGGGAGGGGCGGGGGAGCCCACCTCCTTGTGCCCTTGGATCTGGGAGTTGACGAAGGCCCCGAGGATGTGGGAGGTGAGGGGCAGGTGCGTGTGGACCAGCTGCATCTCCTGGTGCAGGCAGTACAAGGAGAAGTGGTTCCGCAGCTCCATCGCCTGGATCGCGTTCTCCTGCTGCAACGCAAAGAGCCCCCTTGCTCGCGCCCGGCCGAGTCCCAGCCGGCACGCTGCCATCCCCCTGGGCCCAGGGGCTCCTGCCCTCCCTCTGTAACTGCCACGCAGCCCAGCCAGGCGCCCAGAGGTGCCGACGGAGCGCAGAGGCCGGCCGCAGAGCGGCTCCAGCTCCGGAGCCCAGCCGGGCCAGGTGTGGACAGGCCCCAGGAGGCAGTCCCGGCACGCGCCCCACCCCCGGCGCCCCGCACCTCCACTATGCGCGACTCCAGCTGCTCCACGGACTCGGGCTCGCGCCCATGCACGGCGGCGCTCATCTGCCTCTTCATCAGTGTGTACTTGTGCAGCGCCCGCTGGTGCTTGTGCAGCACGCCCTTCTCGTGCCGCTCACACAGGTCCTGCGGGGGCAGGGGCAGCGCTGGGACGGCTCCGCCTAGAACTGCCCACCTAGCCCTGCGAGCTCGCCACACGCTCGGACGTGTTCGTGGCACAGCCCCTCGAGGCAGCAGGCCCAGGCGCCCACCCGGAGGGGGCTGCGGTGCGAGTCAGCGCCACAAACCCAAACCCACGTGAACAGGCGGCTTGCGGAGGGCCACAGCCCAGAGCACTGCGCGACGCCCGCCCGCCCAAGGGAGTGACGCGGGACACTGCACAAGGCCTTCCCGCCACAGGCCTGGCTTCCCGACTCCTTTGCCCTTTGCCGGTCCCCTGACGCCACGCCTGTAAGATCACGGAGTCCTCAGCGGCTCCGTGCCAGCCAGGGAGCAGCCCAGACTCACTCTGTAGGACTGCAGCAAATCCAGGAAGAGGTTCAACTTCTCCACCACATCGTTCTCTTCCTGTTTGCCCTAGAAAACGCAGGGCGGGTCAAACAAGGCCCAGCACACACAGGACGGAGACCCCGCCAGGGAGCGCACGCCACGGCTGGCCCTTCCACGAGCACCAGCTAGCTCTGCAGAGCAGGCCCTTCCCACGCTACAGCCTCCGGCCACGAGGCAGAGAAGCCACGCAACCCAGCTCCAAGGCCACCTGCCCACTCGCGCTCGCCGTGCAGCACTGTGTCCTTCCGGGGTGCCAAAGCCAACATCTTGCCGACACGCACACCAGGGGAGCCGGTGCCCCCGGGGCGCCAGCAGCTCTGCCCGCACCACAGGAACCCGACTTTCCACGTGTAGCTAGGAGCTTATGAGGAAGCGGAAGCAAACGGGGGGAATGGTGAGGGGCTGAGGGGAGCGGAAGGCGCCCAGGCCCAGAGCGGGGGACGGCCCTCGGCTGCAGAGGAGCGCGCGAGGCTCCCGTTGACACAATGGACAAAGAAATGTTAGTGCTTAGGCTGGTGAAAAAGGGCCACCTGCAGCCACACTGCGTGGCCCAGGAAGGGAGGGGCGGGCCAGACAGGCGCCCACACACGCCTTTGCACACACGCGGATCCCACACACGCCTTTGCACACAGGCGACAGACAGCAATCAAGACAGACGGACAGGTGTGTGTGTGGAGGGCTGCACAGCTCATTTCCAAAACCAGAGGCCCTAAGTGGCAGTGGGGGTGCGAGTGGGGGCCCTGGGGGTGGTGTGTGTGTGCCTGGTAATGAAGAGAGGGTGAGGTCACACTCTTGGAGTCATCCATAGCATCCTGGGGACTCAGATGTGACCGGCTGGCAAGTACACCACCAGCACCTCTGGGAAACTGGGCCTTCCACAGCCCCTAGAGGCTCAGCCGCAGCATACACCACAGGCAGGGTGCAGCCAGAAGAAAACAGGAGATGAGAAGAGATGGAGAGGAAGACCAGTGCGAGGCGGGCGCGCACACTGGCCTGGGGGCAGCAGCTCCTGTCCAGGCTCTGACACCAGCTCGGGGGGCCCTGGGCCCCAGGCCCACTGAGCTCCAAGGTTCCAGGCCACTCCACCTCACACCCATAGCAGAGATTCCATCCAGTAAGATTACAGGCAAGTCCCCACTGGCCCCACGTGCCCTGGGCCCTCCTGACTGGGCAGAGAGGCACAGAATGGAGGTCCGGCCCGTCGTCTGTAGCAGCGGTGATTCAGGGTCCCTGCTGCCTGTGTCATTTGCTACCAAGTCCCATTTCTTGTTCGAGCTGCACAAGACCCTAAGCCACTAGCCCCTATGCCTTTCCCAAAACCCCACATCCCGTCACCATGGAGCAAACAGCCCCGTGTGAGCCTCACTCGTCCGCCCAGGATGGTTAGCCAGGTCCCCTTAGATTCCAGGCGAAGAAAACCGGAACACATGAAAACAACATTAGGAAAATGAGCCCTCAATGTCTTTCCTTGTTCAGGAAGAGTGAAACGGAACTCTGCTGCACCGAAGTCCTGATGGGTCGTATGTCTGACCCAGTTTCATGTTGAAACTATTCATTCCAATATTCAAAAAATGGCTCCTCTTCAGACGTTAATTTCAAAGCAGCGTTGATGAGATCGGATCAGAGAACCGTGGACCCACGAGGAATGGTACTGCCTCAGAAGCCTGACCCTCCCTCTTCAGGTGGAAGCACAGCATCCACACCTGAACCAGAAAAGACGCTGGAAGTGATCCCGTTAGGGATTTGCATCACGTGTGGGGATTCGTGGTGCCCTGCCCCACCCGCCCAAACTCTACAGTTCCCTAGGAAGAGGGCTCTGCAACCAGGATAGCTTCATTTCCATGTTTTACACACTGAGCTTTGAGTAGATTCAACAGATTAAGTTAAAAGATTTTTAATGATCTAGTCCAGTCTGCTTGCTTTTAACCGATGGGTAAACTGGCCCAGGCACCAAAGTAACCTGCACGAGGTCCCAGCACAAGACACTGCCAAGCGCACACCAGGCTGCCCGGAGCTGCCCGCCTCTCTCTATAGCCTCGGTCCTCCCTCCATGGAAACATGGCACCTGTCAGACCTGGAGAGGGCCCAGGTCAAACACCAATTCCGAGAAACACCAATGCCCCACACACACTCGGTTGCTGAAGGGAACACACAGACACCAGGACCACAGAGAAAGAAAACCCAGGACTTGCCACATGAGCAATGAGATCGCATTCCCTTTTCAGCACCTGCAGATGTCCTGGGCCCCGGAGCGCCCCGCCATGCACCTGAAAAGCCCCCAGTTCCAGTCACAGAGCTGCCACGGCCGCTGTGGTTCTCAGATTTGCCACTAAGCAGCTTCGACTCTCAGGCAGGCGGCCAGGTCTTCACATCACATTGTTTCAATCCATTTAAAACCATCTCCTAGCCCTAAAGACCGTTTCCCCAGGAACCAGGCAGCCATCTCTCTCTCAGAGCTCGGTAAGTTTTATAGCAGAACAGCACCGGGAGGGACCCTCCTGCCTGGCAGAAACACTGCCTTCAGAGTAACCCCCGACAACCACAGGCCTGGCCCATTTCTACAAGTAGCGCCTGCCTGTGCAGCCGAGCGCTCGCTGAGGCTGTCAGGGACCTGGGATGACAGAGAGGGAGCCTCTCGAGCGCTGGAGCCCAGTCCCTGTTCTGTGGCGCCAGCGAGTGGCCCAACACTCATCCGCTCCACCCGGAAGAAAAGTCCAAGCTGACCTTTTCAAGAGCAGATACATTATAACTTCTCAGCAAAGTATCAAGAGACCAGAACCCAATTTGTTTTTGTCATTAGCAACGCTCTGTAGAGCGTAAATGGCCGTGGGGAGCCACCCAGAACAGATGAGGATGTGCAGTCCCAGCCCGAGGGCCGCGGTCCACTAGCTCAAGGCTCAGAGTTCTGACGTCCATCTAAGAAGGAGGCGCCCCGCAGGCCAGGGCAGTGTTCTGGGACGGTCCACAGGGACATTCACTCACCTGCTGCGCAGCCTTGTCGGCGAGCAGTGCAAACTCAACGGACAGGCCTCTCAGTGCGTGTTTCAGGGAGCCCCACGTGCTGCTGCTCAGAGTGGTCCAGGAGGGAAGCGGCGTCGTGTCAGACCCTAAAGCACTGAGGGGAACAAGACACCCAGGAACGAGCCACTCAAGGCTTCGAAGCTGACCGGCAGCCAACCTGACACCTCCCTTGGCCCGATCACCACGTCCTCCCAGGATCAGCACTCTCCTGACGGAGAGCCACACTGCTCCCGCAGGGGAGCCTGGGAGCCTGCGAGGAAGAAGGGGTCTCGGCGCTGACCCCCTGAACCAGCGCTTCTCCCCAAGACCCCCAGCTGACGTGCGTCTCAGCAGCACATTTGGGAGACTGCTGGGGAGGGCGGAGTCCTGGCTGATGACCCCGCCTCTCCCCAGAGGTGTCCCTTCCAAGGTCAAATCAAGCTTCTCTAAGTCTAATCCTGACATTGGGGGAAATGACAGGAAAATTGGCGTATTTGTGTGTCTGGGAACCCACATGTCTCCGCCCACATGCCCAACCCTCTTCCCCATTTGGAGTGAAACAGGTCAGAATGAGGGTTGTTATTATGGTAAAGGCACCATCTGCTCCAAGCCCAGCACCAGTCTGAAGACCGTTCCCCATCTAACCGCCCCGTGGACCCTAACAGGGCCACCTGCCTTAACTCCTTCCCGAATATGAGAAGGTCAGCAGCATTATCAATGGCCCTCGTCGCAATCCGCTCAGTCCGATCGCGAATCTTGTAAAAGCTGTTGTAGATATTTCGGATCAGCTCCCGGCTCACTGCAAACTGAGTCTGGATGTCAGCTGGGAGGAAGTCCTGACAGGTGAGGAGAGAGGAAAACTGGGTATCACTAGACGGGAAACGCCTTTCAGCAAAAACGGCCCTCGGATGTGGAACCACCCATCTGACTGAACAGGTAATGAGCCCAGAATCCCAAGTCCAGGTCCTGTGGAGACCAGCCGGGAGCCCACTGCTCTGCCTCCGGTGCCTGCTCTGGGCCTCCCTCCTTGTCTAAAGGAGAAACAGAAGCCTCACCACGTGAACAGCATGAACACTAAGCTCGGTGGTCCCTGCGGCTATGGCTCCAGTGTCCACTGAACCTGGATCAAACTGGAGGCCCTGCCAGAAACACGCAGAGAAGAATCTTCCCGCTCCAATGGTGCGGTAGAATTCTGAAAGGCTCTCCAGCCGAGAAGAGGCCTCTGCAGTCCTAGTTTATGTCCTAAGAATGACTTTTTACCAGCTTCAATCTAAACTAGTACTAATTGTGTAATGCTTAGAAAACAGAAAGCTTAGGAAATGAAATGAAAATTAAAAAGTCTGTATTTTTATGTGGAGAAGCAGTTTAAGAAAGAAAAAACACAAGCTACCATATAGCTACCTTAATCCTTTTGAGAAAAAGACCAGGTTAACTAAATTTTAAAATAAGCCAATGTAGGGCCGGCCGAGTGGCGCAGTGGTTAAGAGCTGGCTTGGGACGCCAGCGGCCCCGGTTCAGATCCCACATATGAGGGCCAGTGACATTGCCCTCAAAAAAATAAATAAATAAATAAAAATAAATAAATAAAATAAAATAAACCAATGCAACAATTCCCTGAAATCTGAAAAGCTGGTGACCAAGTGTATATCCATCTGCATCACAAAGAGCCTTGGGACGCGATATGAGAGCCAGTGGGCGCCGCGCACGGCGGCTCAGGCACAGGCAGGCCGTCCTGCTCAGACGTTTGCAGCCTTGGCAAGTGGCAGCCTCCCCAACCTGTCCCATCGTCTGCACATGGGTGCGATACCCACCATGTCACAGAGCCGTTGACATGAGGGTTACATGAGAAAAGCATGTGACAGGATTTTGGCATACTCTTGGCACATGGAGGATGCAAAGTAAACTGTGAATGTGATTATTGCTCTGATTAAGAGGGAAGTCATAACCGAAACTGGACAAATACCTTGGCCCGAGTAGCCAGCTTACAGTTCATGAATTCATCTCCAACACCCTGAGCGGATTCCTTTAACTTGCTCTGTACATCCTGCAAAAGGGAAAAAGGAGCAACGTGACCCCTCCCAGTCACAGCGGTCAGTGTGAGGCCAATGCAGTCAATAAAAAGCAGGATCCAGCCCTCCCCCAAAAGGAAGGTATTTCCACATGTGTTCACTTTAATGTAAGGACTCAGTAATCTCTTCACAGTCTGTTGTCCGACATTTTTTCCATTGAGCGTAATGAAGGCTGAGGGCAGCTGTCCGTGGGCAGGAAAGCCTGACTTAACCCCAGCTCTGGCCTGGCACCCTCTCCAGGACAGTGGTGACCCCGCGTACAGACCTGGGGGTCAGCCAGGGGTCGGATTCATTATGTCCTGTTAGGCCCGCATGGGACACACAGATGGAAGGTGAGGTCTCTGCCTTCCTGTGAGCAGGCCCACAGAACGGGGCCCCAGAACCCGGGGAGAGCTGATGGGCAGAGAGGGCGGCATTCGGGGTCCCAAGCCCAGGCCTGCAAAAGAGGCCTCCTTGGCAAAGTCATGACGTAAGAGAAGGCCCCACAAAAAGCCCTAGGAATTACAGAGAGGGTAATAGGCAGCTGTTTTGGGTCAGTGATCTAGAATTTCAGAGGTGCCTTGAAGGTCACCTGTCCTAATTCTCTCATTTTACCAAAAAAGAAAATGGAGTGGGGGGGGGGGGGGTTCCAGGGATGCCCTGTCTGTGTAAAGGCACGGGGTCCGGGGGGCCTAGCCTGTCCTGACCAGGACCGCCAGGCGCTGTGCTCACCGCACCCTCACACCTCCCTGCCTGTTCAGCTGCTTTGAGCTCAGCTCCCACATTCCTCTCTGGCAACAAAGTTCTCTGTTCTAAGGGGACCTGTCCACATGCAGGGAACAAAAGCTCCACACGCCCAGCTCACCAGTGGGTCGCAGCAAGCATTCGCTAACGCCTGGCATGGATCCCCAGGGGAGATCACAGTGGGAAAGCCCACAGCCTTCTCCAGGGGTCAGAGGCCGCTTCTGCTCCAGGAAGAGACAGGGAAAGGAAGCCAGGCGCCCAGCTCGGCCTCTGACCCTGGGCCTCTCTGCGCAGACTGCGGGGGGGGGGAGGCCAAGCCCCTTCCCAGGTCCCACCAGCGATGTGTCCTTGGAGCCCGCCTCCACCCCAGCCCACAGGGGCTATAAAAGAGCTGACAGCCCTGGGGACAAGGCGGCTGCCAAGGTGTCTGCCTCCTCAACTGGGAACAGGCTTTGCCTCAGCTCCCTGACTCGAATCTCGACTGCGTGACAGCAATTTGGGGGCAGAAAATGCCGCCCTGGTTTTCAACTGAAATTACTGTGCGTGCAGAGACTGTTCCCCAGGCCTTGCGCCTGCCCCCAGCTCTGCTAAGGAGACTCGGCCGTTTCTAGTGGCACGTCGCCCAGCGTGGCCTTCTTCAGTAAACTCTCATTCGCATCTGTGGTCTCCAGCCTGTCCAGGAACCCCCACAGCATACAGCCTTCTGTGTGTCAGCTGCAGAGCCCACCGGACTCCATGTGGATGCAGTGCCCTGCCAAGCCAAGCCCAAGGGCGCCTCTGAAAATCATACTCAACTTGCTATTTGGGCAGACAGTAAATCTCACTCATGGCAGCCACGTGCGAAATAGGCTCCTTCAGGGCGGCAAACAAGAGGACCTCAGGGAAACAGAAGCCCGGGGACCTGGGACCTGCGCGCGTCTCTAAGGTACTCACGGGACCGCTGAAGGCCAGGAACAACTTGAGGACGACATCCTCGCAGAAGCGGGGGTGCCGGGCCACCAGGTTAATAAAGCGCTTCAGCGCTCTCCTCCGGGCTTCGATGAACTCCCTGTCGGCTGAAGACAAAGCACGGGTCACCAGACTGCCTGGTGCTCGCGTCCCTCCGGCCCGACGCGGGCCATGCAGCAGCCCCGGGAACTGGACAACGCACCCGGAGGTGACAGTCATCGCCTCCTCACCCTGCCCCCACAGACACACCAGGTCAGGAACTGCCCAGGAAAACCACAGAGTCTGTGTGTTTCAATAACAGTATTTGATCCCCACCTCGAACCATCTGAATTACAGACGTCCTCTAGAATCCTGTAACGAACAGGTGGGTTTTGCTACACCTGTTATTTCACCTGTTTTCCTATTCACATCACCTAGAACTCACTCTGCAGTGGATCCAATTATTTATTTATTTTTTTTTAGCTGAGCCATCCTGCCACCTGTTGGCAGCTCAGCAGCAGCTCAGCTCGGGCTGGGCATCGAACTGCTGTTGCTCAGAGCTCAGCTCACACTCTTGAGTGAGCTCTTAACCGAGCCACTCGACCAGCCTGGATGCGATTATTAATTGCTTTCATTCGCTCACCTGTTTTCACTTCAAGGAAAAAAGGTAGACGTGTACACTGATACATTAAGGGTATTTAAGCCCGAGCACAAATAGAAATAGTGTTTTAAATATTACTTTAAGTTACTAAAAAGTGCCCCTTGGGACCAGCAGGAACCCTTCTACGGAGACAGCACTGTCGTTAGTGCAGAGCCCCACAGCGAAGCATTTGCGTCCATTTTCCAAGTCCGAAACATTCCTACCCTTACCAGACTCTGAGGGTGGCTTTCAGTAAGCATGCGCCTGCCCCAAAATGCTTTCGTCTCTACTGCCTCAGCATTCCTTCCCCCTAACGGGACGTGATTTGTTCTGTGGTGCTCACGTCAGGCGATAAGAAAATTACATTCTCCAGACTCTGGGCTGGCGGGTGACCAGCGAGAAGCAAAAGTATTTACACACAATTTTAAGACATTTCAGAACGCTGACAACTGGACTACTGCATTAAATCCCAAGCTACTTCCCGGCTGAAGTAGGCACATCCTTTCTTTAGATCGTCGGGAAAATGGCAGAAAGATCAACTGGTCGGCTTTGGACACTCGCCTTCTCATCAAGTGTTATTTAGAATTTGGGGGGCCGGCCAAGTGGCGCAGTGGTTAAGCGCTGGCTTAGGAAGCCAGTGGCCCGGGTTCGGGTCCCACATATGAGGGCCAGTGACACTGCCCTCAAAAAAAAAAAAAAAAAAAAAAAGAATTTGGGAAAAGGGCTGAGAGCATGAGGAGGCACGGCCCTTGTCCGCCTGCAGGCCTGGGAGAAGCAGGCCAGTCCGAGGACCTGTGGCCTCACCTCACCCCAGGTAACTGCAAGAGAAGCAACGAAGATGGGGCACTTTCATTTCCTTTACGATGCAGGTTAGAGTAGTCACCTCCCTTGCACTTACTTCTGCTCCCCGGAGAGACCACCTAACACCATGGTGCTGCCTATTGCTTCGGTTCCCACACTTTGCAAGAGCTGTCAGAACAAACAGAGCGCCTGGCCCCCACTCAGGAGCCACGGCCAGGAAGGAGAACTGGGGTACACTTTCTCCCTTGACAACAGGGCCTCCCTACCGGTCAGCTCTCAAGCACAAGGCTCATGTAGGACAAGGGTACCAGGTGACGTCGCCATCCCCGCACCAGACTGGGGGCTCAGGCATGGCTGTGACCCAGGGTAGCCAAGGGGCTGTACTGCAGCCCTGCTGCCAGCCCTCCTGCTAGGGCAGAGGGCCGGAGGAAGACGCAGATGGCCACAGGCAGAGTGGCATCCAGCCCGGAGCCAGGACCTCGGCAGACACTCGCCCCCTCCCCCACCGCCAGCAATCCCGCGGTACCTCCCAGCATCCTCTTGGGTGGGAGGGCTGGCACCATGCGGTACGGGAACTTGTGAAGCAGCAGTTCGTGGAAGACCACAAAGTCATTGTAGCGTCTATACACAGACGACTTGAAGCGCTGCGAGGAAAACGAGGAACAGGGTTCAGAACTTGGGTGCGACACCACCCAGCAGGTTCCACCCTCCCCTCCCCTCCCCTCCCCACCACTAAGCAGAACCCCCGACAACAGGAATGCTACACCCTGCACTTCCCTCGCCAGGCCCTAAGGTATGCAGGCAACCTACACACTGCACAGCTCTAATCTCACACCCAGCTGTACGAGAGACACAACTCTCACAGGCGTTGTCGCCTGCTGCAGTGGGCACCCATCGTACCCTTACAGGCAGCACTTTACTTTATTTGAGGATGTCCTCAAGACACACCTTCAAATAATGCTAACACAGCTGCACCACTCCCTCCTGAAATAGCCAAGATCAGACCAAACTGACTCTGAAGACTGGAACGCAGCAGGCAGTGGACTCCAGTGGAACGTCCACCAGGTTCCCTGTGGACCCATCGCTGATGACCCTGCAGGCTCCGTGAGACCAGCAAGTTATCGACAGAGTGACCTGGTCTGGGTGGACCCTAAGAGCTCACATGAGCAACGAGCATGAACAGCTATCTTTAAAATTAAATGTGCTATATGGCTTACTAAAAACACGACTGAGCAGTTTACACACTGTGTGACTCCAACTCCAGGACATTCTGGAAATGCAAAACTACGGGGACAGTAAGACCAGGGGGTCACCCAGGTCTCAGGGGACGAGCAGGTGGAGCACAGAGGGTTTTGAGGGCAGTGGAACTTCTCTGGGTGACACTGTCATGGGGGCTACATGCACTGCTGCAAACCCATGGAACGCACCCCACCGGAGTCAGCCCAAATGCCACCCGCAGGCTCTGCTGACAATGCCGTGTCGTGCAGGTTCATCAGGTGTAACAAGCGCCCCACTCTGGCGGGGGTGTTGGTCACGGGGGAGGCTGTGCATGTGTGGGGTCGGGGGAATGGGAGGTCTCTGTACCTTCCGCTCGATTTTGCTGTGACCTAAAACTGCCCCAAGCCAGAAAGTCTATAAAAACATTAACTACGCTATAGGAAGGAACAATACGAAGTCAGGCGAGTCCACCTCCATTAGGGATCCTATGCGTTCTGCCACACTGAATTTATTCCAGACTCTGGCGAGCACGACGGCAACACATGGCCCCGGAGGCTCCCCCACAGTTCCCACGGGAGCAGGCTGGCCCCTTCACACCCATTTCTGGAGGTAGCCTAGGCAAAATTACCACCTTCTAAAAATGTTCACCATGAGACAGCCAATTAACTTAAGGAACAGGCGGTTTAAGGAGACTGAAGGAAGGCCAGCGCTGCTGCACTCACAGGGACCGCAGGGCCTCACACTCGAGCCTGCCCGCCGCCCGGGGCGAGGCCCCAGGAGGGAGAGCGGTGCCCCGCTGCCGCGCTGGGTCTCACGGGGCTCAGCGGCCCCGCGGCCCCGGACCATGGCCGCGGCAGTCGCCAGGCTGGCCTGAACCAAGGGACTGCGCCCCTGGGAGAGCACTGCCAGCGTTAGAATAGCCCCAGGCGCTTGTCACTGCCGCTTTAAAACAGTGAAACACAAACCCTGTGATTCTTGATTGTCACAGAGCACAGCAAACAGCGTGACGGGAGAGCTGCCCGTTAGGTTCCGAGAGCACGCCCTCTGACCTGGGAGGGGGCTGAGGCCTTCCAGCCAAAACCCAGTCTGCCCAACAATGCTGTGACAGGTGCCTCTGCGAATCCTCCACGAACACAGCAGGACTCCGGTCCCCAAGGTGTTAGTTCGTCAGGAAGCCCAGGATCAAGAAGAAAAGCTCCCACCCACATTTATTCTAACTGAACCCAGACATGAGAAGATAATGGACAAAGGGACAGGAAGGTCAACACTGCTTAGCCACACGGTTCTACACATGCATGGCCAACCCTGGTGCCAGGTGTCTGGCACCTGATTAACTCAGAATCTGGGTGCCCACCAGGGAAGGCAGGCTACTAAGAGGGTTAGACCCACACACGCCACCCTGCCCCACAAACTGAACTTGCTATTCGGAATCCATGTCCTTGGGATCCACATTCTAATCCTCTGGCATGTCCAATACTGCAAACTACGCCAGGCTGGCCTGTCCCAGGTCTGGCTCTGCAGACCACCCGCCCGAATGAGCGTCCTGAGAAGCAGTGTCCCGGAGCCCAGGGATGGTGAGGGTGAGCTGAGCCAGGGGGCGTGGCCGAGCCACCAGACGTGGGGACACCCCCCGGGGAAATAATGCGGGGCAGCTTAGCTCTGTGACGGCCAGTTCTGGGCCTTACCTCTAAGCCAAGCACACCACTCTCTGCAGGGCCCTTCTCCTTCCCACACCGTGCCTGCCCCAGACGGGCGCCCAGCACACCGTTTGCCCGTTACCCCAGACGGGCAGCCTCCCCGCCCAGCACACCGTTTGCCCGTTACCTGGCTGGAAATCTCATACTCCACGTGCTTCAGGAAGAGGCCCTTCTTCTGGGGAATGAGCTCCACCTGCACGGTGTCCCTGGCCAGCAGCTCCTGCAGGGTGTGTGACAGCAGCAGCGGGTTCCCCTGCGGCCTCTGCATTCGCCTGGGGTCCGGGTCCCTCCGCTCGCTGACCTGGGGTGTGGGCAAGTCTGGAGGACAGAGGATGGGTGCTCAACAGAGACAGCTGCTCAGAAGGTAGAGGCCCTACCAGCTCTCTGCCCCTCCACTGTGAGCTCAGCACGTGCCTCCGGCATCATCACCCAGCCCTATCCCACTCTGGCCAGGTGACATTCCATGCTGCGGACTCGACATGGAGGGGCGGGTCCCTCTTCTCCTAATGACCACGCCAGGCGGCGCCCACCTGCCTGGACTCAGCAAACACACTCACAACTCGAGGACCTGTCAAATCTCCTTCTCAACTTGGGGAAGGAAAAAGAGGTGACATATTTACAAGTTATGTGCAAAAGGAGTCTTCTTTTTCTCTAGAGTCAAGAAAGGGGGTTAAAACAAAAGAAATGGGTATAATTTTCTGCACGCCCCTGTGTTTGTACAACACCTACTACTTTAATTGCCAAAAGAATCATTCTCTCTCTTAGAACACCTGCATGCTTGCTTAGAGCTAGGAGTACTGATCCCACAAATCAAAGAGTTAAGCCCTAAAATTTCAGCGTCCTTATAGACAATAAGTCACCATGTGTCACCCACAGAGCAGCAGAAGACAATTCAAAGAGATTTGATGCCTAACAAAAAAATAAGAAAATCACGTTAAAAAGTCAATTTGGTTTTTAGTACAGAGTTCTAAAGAGAAAAAAGTTCATTTCAATTTTTAAAAATTAAGATATCCCAGAGGGGGGGAAGTCCTAATCTAAATAAGTCTAACAAACTGTAGATTTCTGTTTTTCTCAAATTTTCTATAAAGTGGTTGTATCACTTTTTATGATTTATTTCTTAAAGTAACACTTCAGTGCAACAGTCCAGTTCACACCCTAAGCAGAATGACCAGGTGGTTTCCCTCTGTGAAGTTACTCAGCATTGGAGGATTTAAAATGTAGCTGACTTAAACTGACCTAAAGTTTACAAAAGAAAATAAACTAAAGCCCCAGTGTTTATTTGGAAACTCCCAAGGGCCTCATAAAGAGCTCCCACAAAAACCAAGTAGCAAGTGCTAGAAAGCAGTGAGCTCCCAAGTGAGGCACGCAATCCACTGGGGCACGGAGAAAATAGCAGCACTTCTTTCTGTGTTTTGATCTCTTCCTTTTTAACTTCTATTCTGTGGCAACACTGTGAGGCACGTGAGAGTAGTGGAGTAGCACATGCATGTAACTTATTAAAATATAGTTGTAGGTATATGTGTGCACATCTATGAGTGTGTGTCTGAGCACGTGTGCATGAAGTGTGTGTGCGTGAACATGTGGATGTGAGTGTGTGTATATGTCTGTGTGTACATGAGTGTGGGCACATGAGTGCGTGCCTATGTGTATATGGGGGGAAGGGGGTATGTGTGTGAGAGTGTGTGTCTGTGTTTAGGGGTGCCCGATATCCTAATGGCCAAAAATGTGTGGGGTCCACAGCTCTAAACTGCACCTGCCATCCCAAGGACCCAGCCCCTTTCTGTGTAAAAATATTGTGACGGCCTTAAAACTGTGTTCACAGACTGTAGGCACCACACAGATCCTCGAGGAGCCAACAAGCGCTTCTCACGAACCCCCTCCAGGGAGTACAGTGACGGGTAGGTCCGGTGGCTGGGCTTATTCATTATCTGTCCATTCAGCTAAGAACTGCTGAGAGCTGCACATGAGCCAGGCACCGGGTGTAACTGTGTACACTCCAGGGAGAAGGGGCACAGCCGTGATCACTCCCTAGCACCCTGAGGTTTAGAGAAAGAGGCCGACCCCCAAGCACCAGAATGCCAACGTGGGGGAAGAGGCTTGCCTGGCGGTTCTCAGATGCGCCCCGGCTGCTGGCACGTAGTAGGGGCTCAAGGAACAGTTGCTGAATGAACATTTATTGACATCTATTGTGTTTCCAGGAATACAAAACAGAGCATCTTTAAGGAAAAGCAGTCTCTTTTCACTAGAGCACTGACTATGTGGGAAAATGGGAAATAATGCAACCAAAAAGAGAATGGGGGGCAGGCTGAGTGGCGCGTTGGTTAAGAGCTGGCTTGGGATGCCAACAGCCCAAGTTCGGATCCCACATATGAGGGCCAGTGACACTGCCCTCTACAGCTAAGATGGTGAACAACAGCTCCACCTGGAGCTGGGCTGCTGTGAGTCCCTGGGACTGCGTAAGCTGCAGTGGGGCTTCAGTGGGGCTGCAGTGAGCTGCCGTAAGCTACCATGGGTGGCTGGCAGCCGGCATGAGCTGCCCTGAGCCGCCGTGCAACCGCCTCACCTGGGAAGAGCGCAGTGAGATACCAACATGAGCCAGGGAAGCAATGTCCTCTACAACTAGACTGAAGAACAAAAGGACAGCAACTTGTCTGTTCCCCTTCCCTGATTCCCCAGTGCTGTTCCCCTCCCCCAATTCCCCAATAAAATCTTTTTTAAAAAGGGGGGGGGAATGGAGGAGAATATTTTTATCAGAGAAAATATGTGCAAATCACATATCTGGTTAGGAACTTGTACCTGGAGTATATAAAGAGCTTTTACAGCTGAGAGAGAGAGAGAGAGAGAGAGAGAGAGAGAGAGAGAGAGAGAGAGAGAGAGAGAGAAACAACCCAATTTAAAAATGGACAACGGATGGGCCAGCCGAGTGGCGCTGTGGTTAAGCGCTGGCTTGGGAAGCCAGCGGCCCCGGTTCGGGTCCCACATATGAGGGCCAGTGACACTGTCCTCAAAACAAAAAAAAAACAAAAAAATGGGCAAAGGATTTGCACAGACATTTCTATAAAGATATACCAATGGCCACCAAGCACATGAGAAGATCCTCAAAATCATTAACCGTCATGAAAACGCAAATCACAGCCAAGTAAGATACCACCCACTATGATGGCTCTAATCAACAATAAATGAAAAGACTACAATGAGAGTTGGTGGGGATGTGGGAAGCCCTCACGAATGCTGGCAGGTGTGGAAACGGTGCAACGGCCTTCAGAACTAGCGGTACCGTCTCAGAACGTCAGACAGGGAGGTATCACAGGACCCGGCGAGGCCCCCGCCGGAACATCCCCGAGAGGATGTTCTGTCCACACACGAAAAGCCCGGATGGACAGATGAAAGGGTGTGCCCGCAATGGAGTGTTATTAGGCCATGACAAGGCGTGAAGGACAGCTCACACTACGACGTGGATGAGCACTGATGACACAGGGCTGCATGAGGGGAGCCAGGCGCCAAAGACCCGTAGGGGAGGACTCCACGCACATGAAACGTCCGGAAGAGGCAAACCTCTGGAAACACAAAGCAGACCAGTGCCTGCCAGGCTGCGAGGGGGCCCGGGAGTGAGTGCTGAAGAATCAAGGCTTTCTTTCAAGGTGATAAAATGCTCTCACAATGATGATGGTGAAGAATGCCCATCTCAGTATACAAACACCACGGCGCTGCACCCTTCAGCTGAGTGACTCGTATGGCATGTAAATGGTGCCTCTACAAACCCTTTGTATACACAAGGTAGATGACATCAGAGGTAAACGGCACAGTAAAAACCTCCAAAATCCCCTCCTCAACAAAAGCAGCAATGATCAGAATCAGCTTTTTCAAAACACTGAAAATTGAGCAAAGGTTTGTGGGAATGCAGGGTCCATTTATGGATGTAATGATTCATTTGGTTCAAAATGAGGTCATACTGGAGTTCTTATAAGACACATGAATGGACCGGCCAAGTGGCGCGGTGGTTAAGCGCTGGCCTGGGACGCCAGTAGCCCCAGTTCAGTCCCACATATGAGGGCCAGTGACACTGCCCTCAAAAAAAAAAAAAAAAGAAGACACACGAAGACTCAGGGACACAGACACACATACACACGGGGAGGCCACGTGACGATGGAGGCAGAGAATGAGGGGCAGCAGCTGCAAGCCTGGGGACCCAAGGATGGCTGGAGCCACCAACCCTGGCAGAGGCAGGAAGGGTCCCCGCTGCGGGCTCCAGAGGAAGCACAGCCCCACTGCTGCCTTGACTTCAGGCTGCTGCTCTCCAGACAGAGACAAGACGTTTCTGTAGGTTTCAGTCCCTCCTCCCACACCTGGTCTGTGGTGCTTTCTTATGGCCGCTGTAGGAACCTCCCACAAGACAGTTTACAAAATTAGTTCAGCAAAGTCATGAAATAAACAACAACAAACAGCAACAACTCCTGGGGGGGATCTGATTTCCAGAGGTGCCACGTTATATTATTGATATCATCCAGTTTCCAACAAAAGTTTACAGGACACACAAAGAAACAAGCAAGTATAGCCAAACACAGGGGGACAAAACAATCAACAGAAACTCCTTGAGGAAGCCCAGACTTTCAACTCATCAGACAAAGACCTTAAATCAGCTAGTTTACATATGTTTGGAGAACTAAAGGAAACCCTCTCTACAGAACTAAGGAAAAGTACGAGAACAATGTGTCACCAAGGTTCTATCAGTCAACAGGCAGAAATTATAAAAAAGCAAGATAAAAATTCCAGAGTTGAAACATTCAATAACTGAAATGAAAAATTCACAAGAGAGGCTCCACATCAGATCCAAGTGAGCCGAAGAAGAACCAACAGACTTGCAGACCGGTCAGGTGAGGTTTTCCAGGCTGAAGGACAGAAAGAAAACGAATCGAGATGAAGGAAGAGGTAGGTCCCCAGAGCCCTGTGGGCCACCGTCTAGAGTACCAACGTGATCACCAAGAGAATCCCAAAAGGAGGAAAGTTAGAATATCTGAGTAAATCAGGGCCAGAATTTCCCCAAGTTTGATATAAATCATCCAAGAACTCGAAAAAACTCCCAACTAGAATAAACTCAGAGTTCACACTGAGACACATCATGATTAAACCGTTCAAACTGTACGAAGACAAAGAAATATCTTGAAAGCACCAGGAGACAAGCAACTCATCAAATGCAAAGGTTCCTCCATGAGGTCAACAGCCGACTTACCAGGAACCCGGAGGCCAAGGCAGCCGGATGACTGCACGCAGTGCCCGCAGGCACAATGGCCAGCCAAGGAGTCTGCGTCCGGCAAAAGGTTCCTCACCAGGTAACTTTCCCTACAAGACATGAACCCACTTGAGGCAGCGAAGGGCACCAGTGAAGGTAGCTAACTAACTACGCGACTAGGCAGAAAAGACAGCGCAAATGTATTTTGATTTGTAACTCGACTCCCCGCCAATTTTAAAGGCAACTGTATACAGCAATAATTACAATGTGTTTTGATGGGCACGCGATTTACACAGATGTAACTGTACAAGGATCACAGCACAGAGGCCGAGAAGGAGCAGTTTCTTCATAAGCTACTGAAATTAGACTGGTACTAATCCAAGCTAGATTGCTCGAAATAGTCACTATAACTTCCATGGCGACCGCTAAGAAAGTGAGAACTACAGGAACTGAAACAACACGGGAATTCAGTGGTACACCAGCAAATACCGCTTTAATATAAAAAAAAAAATGTAAAGCAGTAATGGAAGAATAGAGGGAAAATGCAAGGCAGTGGGGCCGGGCTCGCGGCGGGGGGGAACCCCGAGGGGTCTCTGTTAACACTTTTAAATAAGACCATTTGCTCTATTAAGGGTGTATTAATTTTGATGATTTTCCTGATTAAAATACTATTTCAACACAGAATGTAAACTCTGTAACGATTACCAAGTGATCACATGCCCCTGAAGAATCTGAACTTTGATCATAGGAGAATTTAAAAGACACAAAAACGGCACATTTTAACCAAAGATACTACTCTCGCCCTCGATTGATCTCCACCACCTTAAGAATCACCCCACTGTAGAAGCTTCAGTCATAAGAAAGCTACGATTCTACATATCAATTTACTAAAGTAGGACAGCCATATTCCCAAAAAATATATATATTAAAAGAAAACAGGATCATTTCAGACAAGCTGCACTGTCAAGTAATGGACCGCTACACGAGGAAGGTTCCGGGCTGCTACGGAATAACTGAAGGTTACTGAGGACATGCATGCTCTTAGCAAAAGGACAGACACCCTCTTAGGCCAGTTGACGCAGCCCCGTAAGACCAGGGCCAGGGGGCCGGCCGAGTGGCTCAGATGGTTAAGAGCTCGCTCAAGAGTGCGAGCTGAGCTCTGAGCAACAGCAGTTCGATGCCCAGCCCGAGCTGAGCTGCCAACAGGTGGCAGGATGGCCCACCTAAAAATAAAAATAAAAAATAAAAAATAAAAATAAAATAAGAAGACCAGCGCCGGGACGACGGCCCATACACCCACCCTGTCCCACAGACATAGAACAGATCAGACAAGGCGGCCAGCCAGGCCCCATCTGGGAAGGCTGGGGACAGAGGATGCGTTCTGACCTGGGCTGAAATTCAGGCTGTTGTTTTCCAGCTGTGTGGCCCGGCCAGGGGCAGCCTCTGAGCTTATGATCAGGAAGACGGGGGCAGGGCCAGCCGCGGGGCCCAGCCGCCCCCCCCCCGGCCTAACAGCACCTCCCCGCTGCTCCCACCCTCCTGGCACAGAAGTGTCTTTCCGCGGGGTTCAGACTCAGCCCAGCCCCTGGCCTTGAAATGCCGCTCACATCCGGGAGACGCTGGGCAAGGGCGCAGCTCTCAGACCCGCAGGCGGCGTGCCTCGGGCTGACAGCACCTTGCACAAAGGGCCTGCGTGGGAACTGAGTGAGACGGCAGAGCTGAAAACAAGCTACTAGGACACATTCAGGAAATCCCTGACCTCCGTTCCAGATTCATGTTGCTGCCATCCAAAACGATGTTGTCAGGCCACTGACCACAATTCAGAATGCAGTACTCCCCCTGACACTGGGTGTTTGGGCCCGTCAGCCCCAGGCTGGCCCCCAGATCAGGCCTCACTCCTCTGTGGTCATCTTGATACCCTGACAGAGATGCCACTGGCTCCAGGGTGACTGAGACAGCCCAGCAGGTGTCACAGAAACCTATACACCGATGGGGAGCCATGTCACTCCCAAGCCAGCCACCAACGCACAGTTACCTGCCAAAGGTCTCTTCCTCTCCACAGCACGAAACGGGAGTCGCCAACAAGCAGTATTTTATATCTGTTCCTCTCCGACATCCTGAGATTCTCCCAAGTCAGCTCCCACGAATCAGAAGCAATGACCTGCGCACACCAAGCCGCAGTCCTTCCAGACATACGTCCGTCAGAGCCTTTCGGCACAGCGAGCCCGCCAGTTCACCGCCAGAGGCCCAGCTGCAGGTGTCTGCCAGTGCTAACATCTGGGGCTCTTACGCACCAGAGCGCTGGGGAACAGGGTTCACCCAGTGGCACACGTGCCCTCACCTAAGCCAGTCCTCAAATGCTGACCATGCAGAGGTCACAGGCTGAGGGGCCCTCTGCACAGTAGGCACAGGCCAGCCACTCACTGGGGGCCGCCCCCACAATTTATGCTGACCCAAGTGGAGCAGCACTAAGCTCGGGAGGTCCCCCTACCTCCACTGGGCCCAGGCGCCCCCTAGGTTCTCCCCGCTGGCAGAGAGCCCCTCACAGTGCAAAGTGCTTTCCGAACCATGAAAAGCCAGTGAGGAAGGTTCCCATTTATTGGCAGGGAGGAATCGAACGTGTCTTCTGATGGACTCCAAGTTCAGTGTTCAACCCCACACAGATGTACCACCCCCACCATCCTCGGCTGCAGGGTCACCAGGATGTGGGGACAACAGGGACCAGCGAGACACGGCACAACCCCAGGACTAACGTCTTCAGACTGAGTGCCCTCGGAATCACCTGGCAGGGCTGTGCAAACACAGACGGTAAGACAGCACCATCAAAGGGAAAGAAAGGAAACGGAATCCTCCGGGAGCTGGTGCGGCTGCGAAAAGTGGTGCAGCTGCTGTGAAAGCTAAACACAGACACCCCATGTGACCCAGCGATCCCACCTCTGGGTCTGCGCCCAAAAGAACTGAAAGTGGGCACTCAAAGAGGTGTCTGCACCTCTTTGCAGCGCTGTGCACAGTGGCCAACAGGTGGGAGCAGCCCGGTGTCCACTGACAGATGAATAGGTAAGCACGCTGGGGTCCAGCCACACAGTGGACGTCACTCCGCCTTAGAAAGGAAGGACATTCTGGGCCGGCCGAGTGGCGCATTGGTTAAGCGCTGGTTTTGGGATGCCAGCGGCCCCGGTTCGGATCCCACATGAGGGCCAGTGACACTGCCCTCTACAGCTAACAACAGCTCCACCTGGAGCTGGGCTGTGCGAGCCCCGGTCATGGTGTGGGCTGCAGCCCCTGCTGCAGTGGGCTGCCATACGCTACAGTGAGTGGCCCGCAGCCAGCGTGAGCGGCTGACAGCCAAGCGTGAGCTGCCAATAGCCGCGATGAGCGACATCCAGAGGCCAGAGACCGATCTGCCTCATCCGGGAAGAGCGCAATGACGATACCAACAGTGAAGCAACATCCTCTGCAACTAAACTGAAACAAGAAGACGGCAACTTGTCTGTTCCCCTTCCCCGATTCCCCAACGCTGTTCCCCTCCACCAATTCCCCAATAAAATCTTTAAAAAAAAAAAAAAAAAAAAAAAAAAGAAAGGAAGGACATTCTGTCACCTGCTACAGCGTGGACGGCCCCTGAGGACACTGTGCTGATGACACCAGCCAGTCCCAAAGGACACGCACTGTGATCCCACTGACGCGAGGACCTGGAGGGCTCAGGTTCACAGGGACAGGCAGTAGAAGGGGGAGCCCGGGGCTGGGGGAGGGGGGAGGGGGGGTGTCATGGGGACAGAGCCTCAGTTTGGGAAGATGGACAGCGGTGATGGCCACACAACAGTGTGAATGTACCTAATCCCACTAAACTGCACCCTAAAATGGTTAAAAGTTTACTTTCTATGTATTTTACAATTTAAAAAAACAAACAAAAAAAACAACTACTAGGTCCCACCCCCAGAGTCTCAGGTAGGGACTAAGAATCTGAATTTCTATCAAGTTCCCAGGTGCGGCTGCTGGTCCAGGGGCCACTGTGTGAGAATCACTGTCAAAGGGCGAGCAGAGGGAAGGGGTACCCCCATGGCCAGACCCATGGCCAGACGGAGCCAACATCGGGTGCTCGTGACTGCTGCGGCACCGGCTCACCACGTGGGGAGAGGACGAGGCCATATGCCGGACCACAGCTTCCCACCCAAACAAGAAATGGGGTCAGCAGCTGTTCCAAATTTTCAATGTGAATGTTCCTTCTCAGGCTCATGAAATTGTTTCTGCCTTTGACTAAAAACGTCTGTAAGATGTTGTTATTCTGAAATTAACAAACTGTTCTCAGGAAGTGGAAGCAGAAGTTTCCTCGTTGTCCTCATGGCTGTGACCTCAGAAATGAGAATTGAGCCACTCCACGGCCAGGGGCCGGCAGGAACGCCCCGGACGGCAAGTGGGGCTATCTCTATGTATCGCAGACAGCGCCCTTCACACATGATCCGTCACGAGTCAGTCCTCTGATTGTCCCTAACGAACTCAGGAGCTCAATTAAACACACAGTTTTCTGGCCTCAATTTCATTAAATATAAGGCTTATTTTTCTTTTAATAACTTATATTATGTAACATTACAATATTTTGAAATAAGGAGAGTCACTCTGACCCCACAATCTGTACACATCCATATTCATTTTGCACTTTACTCTCGCACAGACGGGTTATAAAAGATGATTTTTTTCTTTTTTAAGAGGCCAGTGTCACTGGCCCTCACATGTGGGATCCGAACCCGGGCCGCTGGCGTCCCAAGCCAGCTTTTAACCAACGCGCCCCACTCGGCCGAAAGATGATTTTTTTCAATGTCAAGCATGTTTTGGCATGACCGCGTTTCTCTTTAAAATCTTCTGTGAAAGCCAAAACCTCCTAAGCTCCTAGCCACTGAAATAACCATTATGAAATTGTTTTGCTTCCATTCACTATTCTTATATATCTTTTAAAGACTTAATTGTAAATATTCAAAACATACATGAAAGGATGGACAGTATGAGAACCCATGAGATTTCAGTGAAGATGACACTGGGCCCCATTGTTTCTGAAAAATACCTTAAATGTCACAGATGCACCATTCCCCACCCCCACCCCCACCCTTCCTATTCAAAAGTATCCAGTATCTTGTAGAGCTGACGAATATCACTTCCAGGCAGGTCTCTGCACTTTCACTACATAAATATCCATTAAATACATGCAAATATTATATTTAATTATATCTAAGAAACATGTAACTATTTTCTTTTTCCCGTTGGCTTGTAAAAGTTTTTATATTGACTAGAGCATACAGAAAAGTGTACGTATCAAAACTGGCCCACTCCATGAACTCACACCAGTGTGACAGGGCCCCACCCCTCAAGCCCCTTTCACATCACACCCAAGGGTGACCGCTGACTTCTGTCACCACAGGCCATCGGTGCCTGTCCTGTGTTTCCTCAGTGGAATCGAACGTTAAGCCCCGCTGTTCGGGCTTCCTCCCCTCAAAGTGCCTGCGCTGCCCACCCATGAGCCTGCACGCAACTGCACGCAGCCAGCCCGTTCTCGTGGCCAGCATCCCACGTGTGATGAGGCCACACTTTAGCTACTCATTCTGCGGCTGCTGGGCATCTGGGTGGCTTCCAGGTTCCCCTTACACGTGGTGCTGCCCCGAACACTGCAGCCCGTGCCTTTGGTGGACACGTGTATGCATTCCTGCCGGGCACATGCCTAAGTGTGAGACTGCAGGATCCCAGGGTTTCATATGTTCAGCTTAGGAAATGTTTCCAGTTTTCCAAGCTGACTGAGCTCATTTACACTCCATCAGCGAGGGCTCCCGCTGCCACATACACTGGCTGACTCAGTATTTTCTGTCCGTGTCCCCTCGCCAGCCCGTAAGCCTACGCTTCTTTAAAACGGTTGCAATTATTTCACCACTTTATCCTGATTTTTCCCTTTTACATCCCAGCACGTGCCACACGCCTGAGAGGTCATTAAGGCTATTATCTGTGCCGATTGTATAATATCTTAGGTATGGAACAAAAATCACTGAGCCATTCTCCTATTGACTGTTTCCTGCTGTTACAAACAGCCTGAATAATATCCTCATTCACAAACTATTTTGCAGTATTTTTAATCCAATCCTTGGAATCAATTCCTAGAGAATTCCACATCTTTCCCTGTTAACAGACACTTCCCCACATGGCTTTGCTACTTCTACACAGACGACCTACATCACTGACAGACATGTGGTGAGCAGGACTGTCCTCAGAAACCCTCTTCGGAGAGTTATGCGGTCCCCTAGTGGCATCAAGAAGAGAAAAATCTGAACGCAGAGGCTCCTAACTGACAGTCAGATGGGCAATCCTTAATGCAAGGCTTCCTCAAACCCACGGCCACCCCCAAGTGCCCTTGTGTCCTTCCAGCCGGCAAGCGCAGCCCTGCGCTCCCCGCTCCTCGGCAGGCCAGCTTCCTGGCTGCTCCTTGAGCAGGGCGTACACCTGCTGACCCCAGCACCTTGCACCGATGTCCCTGCTGTGTCCCTGCTCTGCTGCCGGGGACGCTCCTTCCGCAGAGGCCCGCCTGGCCGACTCCTTCATCTCCCTCCAGTCTTGGTGCACACAGCGTTCTCCCAGTGACCTGTGCTCAGTACCCACTGCAGCTTGCATCCCCACCTCCCACCACAGCCTCTAATGCCTGTCATTTGCTCATTATGTCTAGTGGACACTGTCCACATCCCAGTGCGAGAACACAGGCCCTAGGATGGCACACAGAATCCCAGGGACCTGGGCCGGCCGAGTGGCTCAGGTGGTTAAGAGCTCGCTCAAGAGTGCGAGCTGAGCTCTGAGCAACGGCGGTTCGATGCCCAGCCCGAGCTGAGCTGCCGCTAAGCTGCCAACAGGTGGCAGGATGGCTCAGCTAAAAAAAAAAAAAAAAAAAAAAAAAGAATCCCAGTAACCAAGGGCGGGGACAACACCACTGGCTTGTTTCCATAAGGCGTCAAAAAACTGGAAGTGGAGGGCAAAAGCCGTCACCTGTCAGATGACTTCCTCTGACACATCGGAGAGGGAGGAAACCGCAGAGGGGCCGACGCCGGCTGCCGTCCCATAAATCGTCCAGACCCCGCTTCTGAAAGGGCCCATTCAACGAGTCCGTTCCCCAGAAAACCTCCAGGGTCTGGCGCGGGAATGCTTATCTGTGGGGAGGCCCAATGACTTTCCCCAGAATTTAAAAGGGATACTATTTTAACTAATTTGGGGACTCTTAGAATAACTTACAAAGGAGTTCAGAGTTAAAAAAAATCCTCGTCTCCGTTTTTGTTTTTGTTCTTTTTTTAAAACTCTCATCCTGGGTCTGGTTGGTTCAGTCTGAAAGTGACTCAGGTTTTCTAGGGTCTTTGGACATGAAAGTGAGAATATTCCCAATTAGCTGACAGGACTCAGTGTCTCGATCGCAGTGAAAGCTAAACAGAGAAGCTGTATTCTCGACCAAATTGGTTCCTTCTAGTAAAGTCTGCAGCAGTGTTAGGAGTCAAGTGAGATACAACTAAATCCATTTAAACAAGCATTTCCTGACCTGTGCACAGGGTCACAGGGACCAAGACAGGACCCTGCCGTCCCACTGCCTGCAGCACAGACACTCAGGAATGCAATTAACCAACCTGAAAACATAACGCCTCGGAAACTGGCATGAGCAAATTAGGAACTGTGAAAAATGTCACAGTAAGAAAAACATGTCATCATTTTTTCCCCCACAACTAAATCCGCCCTGGATTTGGAGGCCTGGTTTCCCATGCAATGAAGGCAAGACCCTCCCCTGGGGCCCGTACGCCCCAAAACTCCGAAGTCGGTTAACTACGGTCACTCAATGAGGGCACTCAGCCCATGCTCCACTAAGTCAGTGAGGTGATTTGTTTTGTGAGAGTTATGACACCGAACTCGGCCCGACACCTAGTTCCCTGGGTTGAACTAAATGTTTTCTGTAGACAAGGTGCAGAGCTTAAACCCACACTCAAACCATTTAGGTAAACGGCCCCCCTAAATCCCCTCAATGCAAGCACTCCGGGTCCATAGGTCTTTCCTTACGCCCCCTTTTGTCCTGGTGAAGGGCATTCCCTTTCTGAAAAGAATGACGACACGGCACAGTGGTCTCAGGAGGCTCTGTGAGGACAGTCGCATGTAACTACCTCACTGGAAGAAAGCCATGGAAGGGGCAGCTCCGTGTCCGGGAATGGCTCGGTAAGCGTACCTGTGAGGTCCCTACGAGGGACAGCAGCAAGGGGACAACAGCGGCCACTTCCCAGCTGAAGTCAGACGCCTGCTGCTTCACTTACTAGCCACGCGGTCCTGGGCAAGCGATGGGACCGGTGCGCGCCTCAGTTTCCCCATCTGCAGTAGGGGGTGATAAGACCACTTCCTTCACAGCATGCTGTGAGCACTAAGTCTTTTATACACGAGGCCCACAGCAAGTGCTCCGAGAGGCGGGGTGACCAGCGCGGCCGCCCACCGCTGTACTCTGCAGAGCCCGCCCCAGACGGAAACCTCTCCCACCGACCAGGCAGGGGGCGGGACACTCAACACGCATTACCCAGTCCGGCTCGGGGGCACCGGCCACTGCACGTGACACAGTTAACGTCAAACTTCTGCAGAGACTTCCACGAGTCCCCACCTCACCGTCTCAGAAGGCAGGCTAGCACTGCCGGAGCCTCCATGCATGCAGACCGTCCTCAGACTCGCAGGGGCTGGAAGGGCAGCCCTCCATCTCCCTTGGGGCACAGTGCCCGTAGCGGAGGCCGCCTCTGGGAAGGGCGACCCGCTGTCAGCCTGGGCTGGGATTTCTCAGGAGTGGGGAGGCGAATTCCTGGTCCTGCAGGTAATTCACTGCTAAAAGGGAATGTCACCTGACTGTGCTCTCCAGGAAGTGGCCTCTGCCAAAGAGACGCTGTAACAGCAGGCAAGACATCCTTCCTGCTGCAATGCAGATGCCAGGGGCCCTGGAACAGCTGGACGCACGGGCGCCTGGACCAGCGCCAAGGACACTCACACAGCCCTCAGAAACAGCAGAAGCAGGGGCTTTCCTGCTGATTAAGTGTGGGAGTCTCCGTTAAGAGGGACGTTGACACAATGAAACATCTATTTCACTATAAATACCCCTTCAATATTAACTAGAGAGTGGGAGCTAAGGGAGCCCCAGGTTCCTACAAAGCTATTTTAAAACAAGGCCCTCTGCACCTACCTTTGCTGGCCAACCTGTGTGTTGTTGGCAAGTCCCCTTAATGTCTCAGGGTCTTGGGCTTTCCCACAACGTTTTCTACTGTGAAATATATACCACACACACACAGAAAGGATATAAGATGTCTATGGGCAGTTTAACAAAAATTACACACCAAACACACGTGGTACCACTATCCAATCAAAAATCGAAAGATTAAAATTAAAAGAATTTAAAAATTCCAGTATCCTGGAAGCCCCCTTGTCCTGTCTCCCCTGTAGATCGAAACCCCCTCCCCCTGCCAGAGGGGACCACAGCCTTGTTATCGGGGGCACTGCCCCACCCTGCACTCACAGTTCCAGCACCTGTGTGATTCTGCATGTTTTTGAACTTTACAGACACTGGGGTCACAGTATTTTCTCTGCCAGGCTTCTTACAACATCCTCAGTGGGGGTGAGGAGTCTCAGTTCTTGGATCTGCAAAAGCCACTGACAGGACATCTCAGAGACCACCTAAGGACGCCTCCCTGCTCCACGCCTAGTAACTGCGTTTCCTTAAACGGGATCACGTGCATAGCTGGTAGCCGCAGATGCCTCCAGGCTGGGGAATGAGTTTAGGGAACAGAGACTGTTACCAAACACACGCATGAGGGCAGGTTTTCATACTAATTCCATGAAGGAACCATTTTCTGGAAAACACGTGGCAAGAGAATCTTTGACTCAAATTTTATGACATTAGCACTTTAGAAGCACACATATTACGTTCCTTGATGCATTCTTATGCAGACATTAAATAGAAAATTATGACAACTGCTTTGAGCAGTGTCGGAAAGGCACGCAGTGTAAATACACCATGAGGGTAGCTGTGAAAAGCACATGCACGGGAAAGGGAAGCGCACAGACACGCAGCGATTGTGTAAAAGCGATGGGATTATGGCTTCTCTATTATCAAATGTACGAGTACTTATATTACTTGTAACAAACAACACTCTCCTCAAAGCGCCGATTCCCGTCTAAAGGACATTGTACTGGCCTGATTACACCTCCTTCCTAAGACGTCTTAGAAGGCAACCCAGCCAGCACAAATTAGTAGGGAACACTCTTGGAAAACACTGTACGTGTCCTTCTCGGAGACAGCACTCCCCACAACTTTCTCCAGCCCCTACCCAGCTTCCCTGGAATTACTTGAGCAGCACAGAACTTCACTTTGTACTTGCTCCGAGGACACACTCCAGTGGCGAAGGGTGCTGAAAGACGCCCCGAACACCTGCTCCATACACACCAACAGCAAGTGTGTTCTACAAGCCTGCCAGCAAGAACAGCCGGAAGCGTGCTCTCCGACCCTCCAAGCTCAACTAACAGAACGCCCGGCCCACGCGATATAGTAATACTGATATTCTCACAAAGAACGTCTACACTGAGTCTGGCTGTGGTTTCATAAGGGGTCTGTAGCAAAAACAGGCAAAGGGTGAAAACACTGAGGTTCTCAGGGGGCACCGTGATCCCTGCGTCCCGGGGGGGGCTCCCACCTGCACGCCCCAGGCTTCTGTCACGGGGTGGGCTCCCCTTAGCCCACACAGCTACGCACAGCTGCCCTGCGACTCCCCACTCCAGTCTCGCGCGCCCACCCCAGCAAACGGGACGGGCAAAACATCTCTGTGCTGCGTTTTTCTTAGGAAGGAAAACATAATACCAAACAGAATTCCCCACACGGAACACATCACTTTCTTGTTAACCACAAATTCTGCCAAAATCTGTTCTACATAATAAAGTTTCAGTTAGTTCCTCTTTCTTCAAATTGACACATTTTACCTTGCAAATAGTGTGTGTGTGTGTGCGCGCGCGCGCGCATGTGGCAGAAAGACTATAAAGTGCAGTAACACAAATTTAACATTCACATAGCTGCCATTGTTACCAAATTAAAAGGTGCTACTATCCTAAAAAACTTGTGATAAAAATGCAAATCTGTTCAAACATTTGAGCCCTTTCTACATGGCAGATATTATTCTAGATACTGGGATATAAAAAAAGATAATAGTGGGACAGCCAGGTGGCACAGTTGATTAGAACATAAGCTCTGAGCAACAGGGTCGCTGATTCGATTCCCACATGGCCGAGTGAGCTGCGCCCGAGCTGAGCTGCTGCTGAGCTGCCAACAGGTGACAGGATGGCTCAGCTGGTGAGAACACATGCTCCTAATAAGACTGCTGGTTCGACTCCCGCATGGGATGGTGAGCTGTGCTCTGCCCCTGCCCCCGCAACTAGTTTGAAAGTGGCAACTGGACTTGGAACTGATGGGTCCTGGAAAAGCACAATGTTCCCCTTCCCCAGTTCCCCAACACTGTTCCCTTCCCCAATGCCCCAATAAAAATCGAAAGAAAGAAAGAAAGAAAGAAAGAAAGAAAGAAAGAAAGAAAGAAAGACAGACCTGTGTCCATGAGGAGCTACCAATGGAAACGTGCGTGAGGGAGGGAGGGGATGGACAGGAAGGTTTTTGCCTGAATGCAAACACCGCTTTGAGGTGTCATTGAATCACAGCCCAATGCATACATCTTAAGTGACAGCTCAGTGAATTCTGACATGTGAGCGGGCAGAGACACAGGGCGTGGAGACCGCCCAGGCATGCAGAAGGGGCCTGCGTGACGGGCAGAGCTCAGCACCCCCCACCCCCCACCCCACAGACAACCAGGAAGCATCCCCAGGGTCTGCAAAGACAAATGGCTCTGGTGGAACTGGATGGCATGAATGGAAAGCCATGGAATGAGCTGCTCTAAAGAAGTGAAACCCAAGTTTCGGTCCACAGGATTGCAGGGAAGCAGGGCTGGGGTACACAGTGGAAATCTTCATATATTTTATCAGTGGATCATACTATCCAAAAAAATCAGATTAGACAATCAAGCACACATCACACACATTCTTGGCCATTCTTTTATTTTTCAATTACAGTTGATATTCAATACTATACTAGTTTCAGGTGTACAGCATAGTGATTAGACATTTATAATTTACACAGTGATCCCACCAATAAGTCTTGCACTCACCTGACACCACATATAGTTATTACAATATTATAGACCATATTCCCTAAGCTGTACTTTACATCCCTGTGTGTATTTTGTAATTGCCAATTTGTGCTTCTTAATCCCTTCATCTTTTTTACCTATCTCCCCAACCCCTCTCCCATCTGGCAACCATCAGTTTGTTTTCTGCATCTACGAGTTTGTTTCTATTTTGTTTTTTAGATTCCACATATAAGTGAAATCATACAGTATTTGTTTTTCTCTGTCCGATCTGTTTCACTTAGTATCATACCTTCTAGGTCCAGCCACGTTGTCACAAATGGTAAGGCTTCATTTTTTACAGCCAAGTAATATTCCATTGCCTACATGTGCCACCTCCTCTTTATCCATTCATCTCTTGATTGGAGCATTTAATCCATTTACATTTAAAGTAATTATTGATAGTTATGATAGTAACTATTGATTATTGTTTTCTGACTGTTTTCATAGTTCTCTGTTCCCTTCTAATTCTCCTGCTCTCTTCTCTTCTATGTTCATGGCTTTCCACAGTGTTGTGTTTGGTTGCCTTCTTTTTATTTCTTGTATGTCAGGTAGATTTTTAGTTTGTGGTTACCATGTGCTTCATACACACCAAGCTATGTTTACAGTCATTTATTTTAAGCTGCTGTTCACTTAAGTTCAACACATTTTAGAATCACTACCACTTTTACCCAGCCCCTCCACATTTGTTTTCATCATTATTTTTTACTTCTTGTGTGTGTGTGTTTGTGTGTATCACTTGACTTACTGTTGTAATGACATGGGATCTTTCTGCTTTTGCCCTTTAACCTTTGTACTAGCTTCAGTGCTGGGTGATCCACTACTCTTATTATGTGTTTGCCTTTGTCAGTGAGAATTTTTCTCCTTTGTGATATTTTCTTATTCATTTGCTTTTATTTTTTTTTTCTTCTTCTTGAAGAAGTCCCTTTAACATTTCTTGTAATACTGGTTTGGCGGTAATGAACTCCTTCAGCTTTTTCTTATCTGGGATCATTCTTAGCCATTCTTATTTTAAGTCACAATCATGGAGCTTTATAACTTCAAAACAGGCCCTGAAATAAACTCTCATCCTTCAGTCAAGGAACATAACGTTCTGGTCAGTCAGCTATTTTGATAGTTACATAATTTCAATATAAAATCCTCAAAGGGGGGCCGGCCGAGTGGCGCGGCGGTTAAGCGCTGGCTTGGGAAGCCAGCGGCCCCAGTTCGGTCCCACATATGAGGGCCAGTGACACTGCCCTCAAAAAAAAAAAAAATCCACAAAAGGTTTCCTTCCAAAATACAAAAAGGACTGCTACAAATCAGGAAGAAAAAAAGGCAATCCCATAAGAAAATGGGCAAAAAATGTGAACAGTCAGTTCAGAGAGGCCATCCAAGGGGAAAATATTGCAAGAAGCCAAACCTCATTAATAATCAAGGAAATACAAATTAAAACAAAAATGAAACACTTCCTTAACTTTTCTAAGCCTGAAGAGAGTTTACAAAGTGGCATTTCATGTTGAGGAGGTTATGGGCATTGCTGTTATATGTACTAATTGGCAACAGCCACCATAGAGGATGATTGGTCAGTATCTGTTGAACAGCGTGTGCAAACTCTACAACCTGGCAATTCCACTCCCAGGGCATCTACTAGTGGTCGGCAGAATAATGGCTCCCCAAAGAGATCTGCATGCTAACCCCCAGAACCTGTGACTGTTAGTCTGCATGGCAAAGGGGAATGACGTTGCATATGAAATTCATGTTGTTAATCCCCTGACCTGAAACCAGGGCAACGGCTGTGGATTGTGCAGGTGGGCCCAAAGTAACCCCAGGGGTCCTCACAAGCGGACAAGATGGGGAGAACCAGAGCCATGACAGCTGGACAGCGATGTGCCTCTGGGCTGCTGGAGAGAGGTGGCTCTGGAAACTGGAAAAGACGTGGAAACAGGTTCCCCCCAGGGCCTCCGGAAGGAACCCAGCCCTGGCCACACCTGGATTTTAGCCCAGGGAAACCTTTTTCAACTACTGAACTCCAAAACCGGGAGATGATCCATTTGTGGTATTTAAGCCATTAAATGTGTGATAATTTGTTACAGCAGCCGTAGGAAACTAATACTCTATCCTAGAGACACACGGGTGGTTTACAAAAGGAGGTGTATGTTTTCTGAGTACATATAAGCAGAAAATATAAAAACAGAACTGAGAGGATCCATCCCAAACTGGTAACAATGGTCTATCCTGGTAAAGAGGGGCAGCTGCAGTAGGGGGGAAACTTTAACTTAATCTATAGTGTTCTTTTTTTTTTTAAGAAAATGTGTCTGTTCATGTATTGCATAATTGAAAGTTAAATTCTTAGGAAGGAAGTTAGCATTCACAGCTTACGCTTCAAAGAACTGTTAAGACTCTTAATGCTGAACACCACAGCGAAACAGTGGTTTTGTCCTGACTGTCCCAAAGGCACTACAACAACCTAGATCTCGCAAGCCCACAATGAACAGCCACAGTGGGCGATGGCTGTGTGCGCAGACACCAGAGAAGAGGAAATTCGTTGTACATCCCTAAGCCACAACAACGCCTTCGACAAACCAAACCAACCTTGGCTAACGCGTGCGATATACACGTGTCGTCCCTGGAAAAACTCACTCTCCAAGCCTCAGGTTTTCTGACTCCGGCCCACCCAGCCTCGATCCCCAGCAGAACACATCCCTTAGTGTCGCCCTCTTTGGGCAAGTCAGCTGCCTCTGGGTTTAGTTTTCCAGGGCAAACAAGATTTGCTCCACCACTTCACCGGCCTCAAAGGATGGGTGACAGGTTTCAAATAGAATGAAATGACAGGCCACATCGGCGGTGTATGAACCCCGCTTTGAGGCTCCCCGGGTGGAAAGAAAGCACTCTGTAAACTGAGACGGGCCAGCACTGCCATACCATGAGCACGCCTAAAATCACCACCGCCCCAGGAAGGCCAGCTGGGTGGGAAGTCCAGGGAAGTCCAGGGAGGGCAGACTCAGAGAGCTTGTCCGAACCGCAAATGACTCCACAAGGCAGCCAGCGGGTGAGTCCTCCGGGAAACACCTGGAGTAGCCCCTATCTATGCCTGCCGAGACCCCTGAGCCCCCACATCCAGCGACTCTGACCTGCTTTGCAATCCAGGGGGAAGGAGTGGTCCCACTCCATCACAGCCCCTCCCCCATTTCCCAGGGCGACCCAGCCAAGGGGTCCAGTCTGGGGACCTGGTGTAGGTGGGGCAGACTGGCCCACACTGGGCTCAAACGTGTGACCTCTTGAACATACGTGATCTAAGCAACAGCAAGGGCCATCACATGCTCCCCCTTCCATCGCTCCAAGTGAAAGGAAAAATAACTAAAGACCAACTGGTGGTGGGCGCAGCTGTCTGGACTCAGACTCACCCAGGGTCTTTCTATCGATCCCACCAATGCGATGCCCGCCGCGGCCGCAGCCCCAGCAGCTCCATCTCCACCCCCGCCTCCCTTTCTCCAGTGAGCAAACCAGGGGCCCCCCGGGACTCGCCTTAGGACAGCGTGCCGGACCCCCAGGCAGAGTCCAGTGCACAGACCAGGGCCCCCGGGACTCGCCTTAGGACAGCGTGCCGGACCCCCAGGCAAAGTCCAGTGAGCAAACCAGGGCACCCCGGGACTCGCCTTAAGACAGCGTGCCGGACCCCCGGGCAGAGTCCAGTGAACAGACCAGGGGGCCCCGGGACTCGCCTTAGGACAGCGTGCCGGACCCCCGGGCAGAGTCCAGTGAACAGACCAGGGCCCCCCGGGACTCGCCTTAGGACAGCGTGCCGGACCCCGAGGCAGAGTCCAGTGAACAAACCAGGGGCCCCCGGGACTCGCCTTAGGACAGCGTGCCGGACCCCCGGGGCAGAGTCCAGTGAACAGACCAGGGTCCCCCGGGACTCGCCTTAGGACAGCGTGCCGGACCCCCGGGCAGAGTCCAGTGAACAGACCAGGGTCCCCCGGGACTCGCCTTAGGACAGCGTGCCAGACCCCCGGGCAGAGTCCAGTGAACAGACCAGGGCCCCCCGGGACTCGCCTTAGGACAGCGTGCCAGACCCCCGGGCAGAGTCCAGTGAACAGACCAGGGCCCCCGGGACTCGCCTTAGGACAGCGTGCCGGACCCCCGGGCAGAGTCCAGTGAACAGACCAGGGCCCCCCGGGACTCGCCTTAGGACAGCGTGCCGGACCCCCGGGCAGAGTCCAGTGAACAGACCAGGGCCCCCCGGGACTCGCCTTAGGACAGCGTGCCGGACCCCGGGCAGAGTCCCGCAGCCTTGTGCCCCTCTTCCAGGCCGCCAGCCGCCCCAGCACCGCCCCGCATCCGCGCTGCAGCGAGCGGGCGGCGGGAGGACGAGTCACCAGGCGCCCCAGGCACAGCAAGCCTGCGGCGCGCTTTCCAGCGTCAGGCTCCCGCGTTAGGAAAGGCGCCCCTTCACAGACGGAACCCGCAAGGGCTGCGCGGGCCCGGAGCCCCGCGCGTGCAGGGGGTGCGCCCGCAGAGGGGCGGCGCGGGGGGCGCGGGGCGGCGCGGGGCGGGCGCTGCCCGGACGGGCCCGGGACCCCGCGGAGCCGCGCGCCGGGCAGCGGGACAGGGGACCCGCGGGCGCCCGGGGCGGGGAGGGGGTGCGGGGCCTCGGCGTCCCCGGGGGCGCGCCGCCAGCCCGCCAGGCCGCCTTACCTGCCGCCGGGGGGTCCGCCTCCTCGTCCGCCTCCCCGTCCGCTGCCGCCGCGGGCAGCGGGTCCATAGCACCGCCAGTCATGTGAGCGCGCCACGTGACTTCCTCCGCGGCCGCCCCGGCCGCCCTGCCCGCCTCGGCCCCGCCCCGGCACGCTCGCCACGCCCACCCCCGTGACGCCCCCGCCCGGCCCTGCGGCCCCGCCCCGGCACGCTCGCCACGCCCACCCCGCTCGCCACGCCCCCGCCCGGCCCTGCGGCCCCGCCCCCGCCACGCGGCCCAGGACACGCTCCCCGCTGTGCCGCGGGCGTCGCTCCTCCCGGCCGCTCGCAGCCCGCGCCGTGCGTTCACGCGCCTCGCCGCTTCCTCACCCGCCCACGCGCGCTCGCCCATTCGCCCACGCCGGGCTGCACGCGTGCATCCGCGCCCCGCCGTCACCCCCGCGCCCGCTCAGCGCGGCCGCCTGCGCGTGGGGTCCCGCAGGCCGGTGCTGGCGCCGGGATGGTGGGCGCCCCCTGCGCCGTGCGAGGCAGACAGGGGCCGGGGGCAGGAAGCGCCCCGCGAGGCCGCGGCGCCAGGGGAGGCCCCGCGCGGTGCAGGCGCCCGGGATGGGCCCCGAGCCGAGCCTGGGGGAGCCAGCGGGCAGGTCCCAGCCGCTGCAAGCGGGGTGCGCTCCCTGGACCTAAGCGGGGGCAGAAGGGGGCCGCGGCTGCTGGTAGGGCTCCATCAGGGAGGGCCTTGCTCCCAAAACAAGGATCTGGACCCCCTCACCCTGGTGCCAGCCAACGCCCAGGGAGTCGTTACAGCATTCAAGAGCCCAGACGCCCGCCTGGGTCCTAGGAAGGCTCCCCAAGTAGTTAGTGCCCCTTGCTGGAGCCTCTGGCCCCTGCCTCCGCGACACTCACCACACCTAGGACACCCATGTGACCCGCACAATCAATGATGCCCCACCGCACAACCCAGGACGTGCTCCAGATGGGCACAGAGCAGCTTCCCCAAGTCACAGGGGGACACTGCGGGATCCTGTGACACACACACACCCATCCCATGCTGCTTCCT
Source organism: Aselliscus stoliczkanus (assembly GCA_033961575.1). NCBI lineage: Eukaryota > Metazoa > Chordata > Mammalia > Chiroptera > Hipposideridae > Aselliscus > Aselliscus stoliczkanus. The sequence goes on from CM066733.1 coordinate 1,428,475, forward strand.
TCCGCCACCCTGGGCTTCCCTTCAGTGGCTGCTGCATCAGATGATGAGCTCAGCACCTTCTCCGACTCCACATCTCTCTCCTTCCCAGCTACACACACACACACACACACACACACACACACACACACGCGCGCGCGCGCGCAGCTGACTTCCTGGTATTTGCTGCATATGTCTATCCCCCAGTAGATTACAAGATCTCTATTAAATGTTAAAAGTTCATAGCACTTTGGAAACTAAGGCATCATACAAGTATAAAATTAGACATTACTCAAGAAGGGTAGCATGTTAGGATTTTATTTGAACACCCCTGACATATGGTCACACTGCCTCGAGTTCAGTGGTTCTGGGCATTGGCTGCACTTTCTAATCACCTGGAAAGTGTTCGGGTACACTCTGCCTAGAGCCCACCCCAGTGCTGATTTAATTGGTCTCGAGTGTGGCCTGGACTTGGTACATTTTTTTTTTTTTTAAGGGCAATGTCACTGGCCCTCGTATGTGGGACCGCTGGCTTCCCAAGCCAGCGCTTAACCACCACGCCACTCAGCCGACCCTTGGTACCTTTTTTTTAAATCTCCCCCAGTTGATTCTAATATGCAGCAGGGGTGGAACCACTGGTCTAAGTTGAAAAGGTTTCCTGGGCCTTTACCAGGTACCAAGATTTGTGTGGCAATACGAGAGGAGGGTGAGGGAGGGAACATGGGGATAACAGGTGAGGTCCCCACCCCATGGGTTCCTGTTGGAATCACATGAAGGAGCAGGACCACAGAAGTCTCACTCCACACGGAGGTGGAAAGGTGGCTGTTCCGGAAGGAACTGTGAACCAGCCCTTGGTACTAGATTCCGGAAGAGGGAATTCAGCCCTTCCAAGCTGTGGGCTCCATCGCCAGGTACCTGTAATGGTTAGAAAGTTCTTGGGAATGTGACCTGAAATACAGCCGCCTGTAACTCCTTTAGACCTTCACCAAAGAAGCCTAACGCCTATAGGACTTCTGCTTCATTCAGGGAACAGCAAATGGGAAGTGGAATTTCTGATTTTAAAGACTTTTTCATTAATGGTAAGACAGTTCATCTGTTTTTTTGAGTCACATGATTGCTTTCCATTTAAGAACACAAGAACTATCTACACACACTGACAGAATTTGAGGTGCAGCGCACCAAGCACGGGGCTTCCCCACACAGGTGGGTACGCAGAAAGGGCAGCATCCGTCACCTGGCTGAAAGTCAAGGATTTCCAAGTCCCTCTGATAACCCTAAGAGCTACTAAAATGCTTTGAGGACCATATCCTAGAAACATGACCAACAGCTCACACGTTAGTCAGCAGAGGCTATTATCATGCTGCAGTAGCAATCTCAAATCTCAGGGTCCTGACATCACAAAGAGCTGATGCCCCCCATGGTCATTCAGAAACCCAGGATGTCAGAGCGGCCACCATCTTGAAAATCTGCCATCGTGTCCAGACGAAAGCACTCTGGGTCTGGCATGAGCATTTAAATGCTCTGGCCCAGAAGTGACACACAACACTTTTAGTCACCAATCATGGGCCAGAACTAGTGACATGGCTGTACCCACCAGAAGTGTGACACTACCATGTGCTCAGAAGACAGAAAGCCAGAAATACTTGGTAAACAGCACTAAGCACTAACCACACTAACGAAAGTCACGTTTACTGAATGCCTGCTGTGCACTGAGCCCTCTGCTAAGTGCTTTCTATTTAGAATGCCATCTATTCCTCACACCAGATCTGTGAAACAGCAGTACAACGATCTCCTTTTTACAGGTAACCAAGGCCAGACAAGCTCAACACCCTAAGATCCCAGAGCTGCTTAACAGAAGGGCCGGGGTTCACACCCAGGCTGCCTGGGCCCACAGGGCATTTTCCAGGCATCACCAAATGGTGTAACGCCAGCAACTGCAGCTGCTCGACACTTGTCCTCAGGAAATTCTTGTTTGCCCTTGATCTCTTGCTTTAGGAGGCCTGACATGGAAGCTGCCTACAGCTGTGTAGATCATACTGGCGGAGGGGGGGCTCTAAGAACGGGAAATTATAATAATTTCATTAGTAAGAGCCCCAAACATTTGAACACGTACTATGTGGCAGGCATGGTGTTAAGTACAAAACCAGCATCATCTCACTACTGTGAAGGTCACAAGTCAAATCCTGCTGTGGCCATGGGACGCCTCCACAGACAGCGCCTCTCAGGTGTCCCTGCTGAAATTCCCTCCTGGAGTAAAGAGGTTTGCTCACATCCTCCATGAGCCCAGGAAGGTTCCAATGTCTTTATTTATTTATTTATTTATTTATTTATTTTGAGGACAGTGTCACTGGTCCTCACATGTGGGACTGAACCGGGGCCACCGGCTTTCCAAGCCAGCGCTTAACCACCGCGCCACTCGGCCAGCCCAGTTCCAATGTCTTTAAAATGCTGGCTCTCTTGGCCTGGCCGAGTGGCACCGTAGTTAAGCGCTGGCTTGGGAAGCCGATGGCCCCGGTTCGGTCCCACATGTGAGGGCCAGTGATACTGCCCTCAAAAAAAAAAAAAAAAAAATCGGGAAAATGCTGGCTCTCCTAATTAAACTTTCGACAAGCTATGTAAGTTCTCTCGGTTTCAGTTTGCTCGTGTGTAAAATGGATATATCGATATTACTTACTCCAAAAGGTTGTTCCCCAGAGGTTAAGGTTTTGCTAAGAGACTTATTGTGATGGTTTGAGCTGATGCAGAAATGCGTTCACCCTCCTTCTGTAAACATACAGAGCTGTGGACGGAAAAGGGGCCACATGTTAAACTGACAAGCTCTGGAGACTGAAAATAACCACATAGGATGGTGTGAACATAAAAATTCCTAGCTAGGGCGGGCCATGGAGGGAAGTCACATCCTTGGCCTGTAGCTTCCTTGACAAAGGTCAATCTTTCCCTTAAGTGAGCCTATATGTTGTCTTTTTGCATCTAAGATAACAGACCCTTGGAATGTCAGAGTGCTCCCTTTTTCTGGACCCCCCAGGGGGCACAACCCACCACACGAGAGCAGGAATCTACAAAATCCCTCATTGTTATCTTGTTCCCTAAATACTATCTCTATGTGCTGTAAAATGCTATTAATTATGCTGTACCCACCAATGTAAAAGAAGTGTGTGTCTCTCCATTTTGCTTTTTATCCAATCCCAGAGATTGCCTCGCTTTGCTTTCTCCCACCCCCTTAATCTACAACCAATGGATTTTATGTAACCCTCTTCCTTTGATTCTAATGTATAAAATAAGTTGCAAAATGGCTATTTTTTGGAACATTTTCTCAATCCGTTGAGACTTTGCTTCCCAGAAATTGTAGTCAGTTTGACTCAAATAAACTCTTATTAGCTTTCTCTTAGGCAGGATGTTTTTTCGTTGATAGAGTGCCAACTAAAATTTTACCCCCAAAAATGTTTCCAATACATGGCTGGCGTCAAAAGAAAAGCAAAAAGGGTGCCAGATCAAGGGCAAACTTTAAATTACAGGGATGAAGAAAAGCTGGGCAACTCACAGAGCCTTCAGAATAAAGGTTTAGGAGCCCGGGCTAAGGCAACAGGAGACCAAGGCTTAGGTCCCAGCAAAGGTGGGAAAGGGAGCTGAACTTCCCAGGGAGCGTCAGGAATAATGAGGGTCGCCTACCAGCCTTCAGAAGTAGCGTGGAAGCGGGCTGTCCATGCTGGACCAACCGTGGAAAAAGAATAACCATCCCACTTCTAGGCAGTCACCCAAGAGAAATAAAAGCACGTGTCCACAGAAGAAGGTCACTCTTAGAAGCCTCATTCAAATAGCCAAAAACTGGAAATAACCCAAATGTCTCTTAACAGCAGACTGGATGAACACACTGCTGTGGTCACACAATGGAAAAGTCACAGCGCAATGACACGGTACAAAACACTGATGCTGGCTCCGGGAAGTGGGGGACCGCTTTAAGAGACACCTAAAAATGTGGAGCTGGCTTTGAAATCCGGTGATGGGTAGAGGCTGGAAGGATTTTGAGACGCATAAGAGAAAAGCCTAGATTGCCTGGATAGACTGTCAGCAAACATAGGGATGTTCACACTCGACTAGCAAGGACTCAAGAAAACGAGGACTGTGTTGTCAAAAACCGACATCATCTTAGATGATGATACCAAAACCGTATAAACAGGCTGCTGGTAGGAACACACACTCTAAAGGCTCTTCTGGTGGGGCTCAGAAGGAAATGAGGAAGATGGAGGAAAAGGGCAGAAACCTCAGCTAAATTGGATCCTACAGTCACACGGAAAAGAACCCTTCCAGATCACAGAGGGCGCTGAAATGAGGAGACTTGTTGTCAGGAAAGTGTACTTTGGAGAGAAAGCCAAGGGTACAGCTGGACAACACTTTCTGAGTGTCTGGGAAAGAACAAAAGGTCACGAGGCTCTGTCACGAGGCTGTCATACAGAGGGCTCTTTGATTAGGTGTGTGCCATCTCAGCAGAAGCTAAAAAGAGGGATGGAGTTATTCAGAAAAGACTTGTGGGTGATCCTTTTTTCTAATGACCCACCTGGGAGACCCACAAGGTTTTTTAGCACATTCCACAAGCAGAAACGCTGCCATCTTGGACTGAAAGGGACAGAGAAAGATGAAATGAAAGAAGGCTGTGTGACCCTTAAAGTTCTACAGGCAGGAAACAGGCTGATAATGCTAAACATGTGCTGCCTTTCATGAAAAAGGAAGGAAGGCTCTTAGAGAGGAGCCATGGGCCCAGAGGGCAGAACCTTAAGCCACAGAGGATAATTCCTAAGCCTTGAAACCCACTGAGTTTGCTCCAAGGGGAAGGTTTATAATTGGTATTCTGAGCTTATCGCAACCACTGTATTTGGAGGTTAGATCATTTGTTTTTGTTTTTTTTACTTTATTGGGAAACAATGTGCTTTTTCCAGGACCCATCAGCTCCAAGTCAAGTTGTTGTCCTTCAATCTTAATGGTGGAGGGCGCAGCTCAGCTCCAAGTCCAGTCACTCTAGTTGTGGGGGGCACAGCCCACCATCCCATGTGGGAATCGACCGGGCAGCCTTGTTGTTCACAGCACACACTCTAACCAACTGAGCCACCCGGCGGCAATAGACTTCTTGTTTAACTTTAAAAATTTATGGGGCTGGCCGAGTGGTGCAGTGGGTAAGCACTGGCTTGGGAAGCCAGCGGCCCTTTGGATCCCACATGTGAGTGCCAGTGACACTGCCCTCAAAAAAAAAAAAATTGCAACATATTCAGGGTCTGTAGTTACAATCCTTTTTTTCTTGATATTGATTCTTTGTGCCTTCTTTTTTTAAAAATCAGTATCTGCAGTTGTCTATCAACTTTATCAGACTTTTCAAATAACTGATTTTTAACTTTGTTGATTCTATTGTAGTTTTTTCTGCTTCACCTATTTCCCCCTTTATTTCCTTAACCAAATATACACAAATCCAATGCAGCAATTCGTATAAAATGGATAAAACACTGTGACCAAGTGGAATCGAGGTTGGTTGAACACTTCAAAATCAATCAAGGTAATTCACATGTATTTGTTTCCTGGGACCGCCATAACTAAGTATTGCAAATAAACTAAAACAACAGAAATTTATTATCTCACAGCTCCAAGGGCTGGAATAACGTCACTGGTGGGCCATGCTGCCCCTGAAACTCTTTGGGAGAAGCCTTCCTTGCCTCTTCTAGCTTCTGGGGTTCATCAGCCATCCCTGGCGTTCTCTGCCTCTGTCATCACACGGCTGCCTTCTCCCTGTGTGAATGTCTTCACAAGGCATTTTCTTTTTCTTATGAAGGCGCCAGTAGTATTGACTTTGGGCCCACCTAATGACCTCATCTTAATTTGATGGCATCTGCAAAGACCCGATTTCCAGAGAAAGTCACAGTCATAGGTACCGAGGGCTAGCACTTCAACATGTCTGGGCGGGGACATGTTGGGGGGAACACAGTTGGGGGGGACACAGTTCAACCCATAGCTTCATGTTTATAGAACAAAGGAGAGGGATCCGTATGACTATTTCAACAGATGCATTAGAAAGCGTCCCTTGGGCCGGCTGAGTGGCTCCGTGGTTAGGCGCTGGTTTGGAAAGCCAGCGGTCCCGGTCTGGGTCCCATATATGAGGGCCAGTGACACTGCCCTCAAAAAAAAAAAAAAAAAAGAAGAAAGTGTCCTTTCAAGGGCCGGCTGAGTGGCACGTTGGTGAAGAGTTGGCTTGGGATGCCAACTCTGAACAGCAGGGCCCTGGTTCGGATCCCACATGAGGGCCAGTGACACTGCCCTCTACAGCTAAGACGGTGAACAACAGCTCCACCTGGAGTTGGGCTGCTGTGAGTGTCCGGGACAACATAGCTGCAGCCCTTGCTGCATGGACTGCCATGGGCTACAGTGAGTGGCCGGCAGCCGGCATGAGCGGCTGGCAGCCGCTGTGAACTGCCAAGAGCCACTGTGATCGGCCGTCCAGAAGCCGGCAACCAATCTGCCTCACCCAGGAAGAGCGCAATGATGATACCAACATGGGCCAGTGAAGCAACGTCCTCCACAACAAGACTGAAGAACCGAAGGGCAGCAACTTGTCTGTTCCCCTCCCTCAATTCCTCAATAAAACCTTTTTAAAAAATGGGTCCATTTGAGAGCTGGGCATCAGGCCAGGTTGATAACACACTGAGTGCCCAGGAAGAAGCCAATGTGCACACTCTCACTGCCCATGGTCCTCACTGCGTGGAGGTCCAGCCAGTGCACAGTGAGGCAAGACACAGGACAAGATGCATGCAGACAGGGAAGGCACGCTGGTCGGGAAAATACGATAACGTACATGGTAAAGTCTATAGAATCCAGCAAGGCTATTAGAATTAGCAAGGTTGCGGACCGGCCGAGTGGCACGTGGTTAAGAGCTGGTGTGGGAAGCCAGCAGCCCCGGTTAGGGTCCCACATATGAGGACCAGTGACACTGCCTTCAAAAAAAAAAAAAATTTTGCAAGGTTACAAGATACAACATCAAATCTAAATATCCTATTTCTCCACACTCACAATGTACAATTGGAAAAACTTTTTTAAAATACTGATCTTATAAAAAAAGGGACTATTTAGGGATAACTTTTAAAAGATATGGGCAAAACCTCTACACTGAAAATTACAAAACATTGCTGAGAGTTATTAAAGACCTAAATATTCACATTAACATATTGTTAGGATGTCAATTCATTCTAAATTAATCTGTAGCCTCAATGCGGTTCTAATCATAATGCTAGCATACTTTTTCCCTAGAAATGTATATGCTAATTATAAAATTCATATGGAACAGCAAAGTATTTAGCATAATCAACACAATCTTGAAAAGGAACAAAATTGGAGGGCTCCTGGTACCTGATTTCAAGATTTCTATAAAGCTATTGTAATAAAGATAATGTGGTATTCATACAGAAACAGATCAATGGAACAGGGCAGAAAGTCTAGAGATTAACCCACTCATACATGGTCAACGGATTATCGTTTTTTTAATTAAAGTTTATTGGGGTGACAATTGTTAGCAAAGTTACATAGATTTCAGGTGTACAATTCTGTAATGTGTCATCTATATATCACATTGTGTGTTCACCACCCAGTCAGCTCTCTTTCCATCACCATATATTTGATCTCCTTCACCCTCATCTACCACCTCCCTCCCCCCTGGTCAATTGATTTTACAATAAAGCTGCCAAGGTAATTCAATGGGGGAGAGTATAGTCTCTTCAACTAATTTTATTAAATGGAATGTCCATTTGGAAAAAATAAATGAACCTCATTTCTTACCTCATACTATAGGTAAAAATAACTCAAAACAGATCAAAGATCTAAAATGTAAAGCTTAAATTCAGCTTCTAGTAAAAATAAATTTTTTTTTAAAAAGGAGAAAAGTCTTTGCAACCTTGCGGGAGGGACAGATTTCTTAGAGAGGCACAAAAAGCAGAAGCCAAAACTGAAAAAAACTGACACACTGGACTTCACAGGCGCTTCAAAACGTCTGGGGCTCCAAAGACCCCAGTAAGAACATGACAATGCCAGCCACAGTCAGTGAGAAAGCCTGGGTCATCATACACCTAACACAAGACCCACATCCAGAAGGCAACCTAATACAAAATGGGCAAAAGGTTTAAACAGAAACTTCACAAAAGAAGATACACAAATCACCAACAGGCACATGAAAAATGTGTTCAACACTACTGGGGAAATGCAAATTAAAACCTCAGTGAGATACTACAACATACTGGCCAGAATCACTAAAATTAAACACTGACAAAACCAAATGTTGACAAGGATATGAATCAACCGGAATTCTCGCGTGTTGGTAGCACATGAATTTGGGGAAATGTGGGCGGTATCAAAGGTTAACTTACACTTACTCTATGAGCCAGCAATTCTACTCTTACCTACTTGGGTAAGAAAACATATTTGCACAGAGACTTTGTACAATCTGTACACAGCAACTTCATTTACAGTAACCAGAGGTGGAGAACAATGCGGGTGCTTGAGAACAGCAAAACAAAAGCAAATTGTCATGTACTCGTACGAGAGAACACGACTCGGCAACAAAAGGAAAAACTGCTGACACCCTCAACAACTGGGTGAATCTTCAAAACACTGTGCCGACGGAAAGAAGCCAGACATAAAATAAACCTAGTTTTTCATTTATGTAAAATTCTGGAAAGGCAAAACTATATGACGATCCAGGAAAGGAAAGTTAAAAGGCAGCGAAAGAGAGGAATCAGGGTGGTGGGCACCTGTGACAAGGGCACAGGACCTTTTCTGGGGTCAGGGAAGTGTCCCATTGCTTGCTAATGGTGTCAGTGACACCGGTATATGTGTGTCAAAGTCCTTCTATCTCTAATACATAAGGTACGTGCACTTCCCTTGTGTAAATTACACCTCAATAAAAATTACCAACTGCCAGCCAAAAATCTTCTCTATATGGAAATGTGAAATCATTCATAATGAAATACAGATTATTTGGAATTGACAATGAAAGTACTGCTTATCAGAACTCAAAAGCGGCAGACACAGCACTGTTCAAAGAGAATCGTGTAATCTTATATGCACATACGAGAAAGCACGAAAGATTGAAAATTAATTAGCTAAGAGGTCACCTCTAAATGTTAGAATAAACACTTGAATTACTTAAAAAAAAACAACAAGAATTTGCATTTGCTTCTCCTAGGTCCTTAGGCCAACTGCCAGTCTGAGAAAACTGTTTTTGAACAAAGGTTTAAGGTTTTGGGGAATCCCCAGTTTGGGCTACAGATCCTTGTGAGGACTGGTTTGTGGTTACAACTTCTCAGCGATAAGCCTCCCCACCCACTAGGCCTGTTCTATATTAGGTAACTTTCCTTACAGTTCCGTGGTGGCAGGAAGGGGATGGGGGTGGGGGGATGGATTACACTTTGCTTCCCTCTTACCCTGAGGATATATTGGGTTATCGGAAAAGTCATGACGTATTTTTTTCTATGTTTTTCACTGCAAAAATGCGTCATGACTTTTCCAACAACCCGATATATATACATACATATATATAGCCTTTGGGGATCCCACTTCTAAGAGACAATATTCTTTTCTATTACACTCCCGACACTGCAGAGACCCTGGTCTCACTTCTTCCACGTGTGACGAGGCCAGATTGTTAATGCCCTTTAATGCTTTTTTCACATTCCCTCAGATTTTAGTTCTCTATATACAGTAATTATAATTCTTATAGTAATTGTTTTCTTGTCAGCTCTCCAATGATTTTTTTTTTTTTTTGAAGGCACTGTCACTGGCCCTCATATGTGGGACCCGAACCGGGACTGCTGGCTTCCCAAGCCACCATGCCACTCGGCCGGCCCCTCTCCAATGATTTTTAATAAGATGGTTTTTACATTTTATGCAGCATTTTAGGAGATTTTTTTTTTTTTTTGAGGGCAGTGTCACTGGCCCTCATATGTGGGACCGAACCGGGGCCACTGGCGTCCCAAGCCAGCGCTTAACCACCGCGCCACTCGGCCGGCCCTATGCAGCATTTTAGTTGTTTTCAGCAGAAGCGTTAACCCATTTAGCCATATTCTCACACCATGGAGGTACACAGAACACAAGTAATAAAGAAAAATATTTATGATTGTAAGTGCCAGCATGACAAGCTCGTATGATGAAAGACACCATAAACAAGTGAAAAGATAAGCCACAGACTGGAAGAAGAATGTACTTTAACATATACACTAGGTTTCAAGGTTATAATCCAGAAGTTATAAAGAACTCATCCACTTCAGTATGAAAAAGATTAACTATCCCAAGGAGGCAGAGGACATGTAAGGGTAATTCACCAGAAAGATCTGAGAGGCCAAGAAACACAGAAAAAGATGTTCAGCCTTACTGTTAGTTAGGCATAGTAGACATTTATGATTTTTTGGACATTCAGCATCTGAGCCTTTCTATTTTAGAGGAATTCCTCTTTTGAGAAAGTCCCTTCCCATGCAGAAGGCGACATGTCAGGCTCACAGCGGAAGGGAGCTGGGGTCATGGAACAGGGGACGTCCATGACAGTGACAACTCATGGCAGCTGCAGAACCTGCGTCCCACGTCTAAGGGCAGGAGAGGCCGTGGGCTTCCACCAGTACCCAGGACTGCCATCCACAGTGCCGTGTGTGACTCTGACACTGGGCCTCGGTGATGGGACAGCGCTGTCTTCACCGGCCAGCTCTGGTATGAGCTGCACCCTCTGTCTGCTGAGCTTTGAGCCTCGTTTCCCAGCCCTCCTGGAGAACCCAGTTGCTTTTAATAATTTCCTTTCTGCTTAAATCAGAAATCTACTTACATCAGGGAAATGCAAATTCCAATGACAAGATGCACTCGAGATGGGGAGAAACAAATATTCCTAGGCTGCTGGAGTGGAAATTGGTTTCGACACTTCGGAGGACGATTTGCTACTGTCTAATAAATTGGAATGTAGACTTCATCTGATGCGGAAATCCCACTGCTGGTCGTATTCTCTAAACTACAGCTTGTGGAGTAAACACACGACTCATCTTTGTGGTACTATGTATAATACCGTAAAGACCCCCAAACAACCCACTTTGATGTCAGTGTGGAATGAATAATAAATTGCAGGGTATTCATAAACATCTGAGCTAGAGCAGCACGTACCAAGACGGACAGAGCTGGAAAACATCACTTGTGGGGAGAAAGGGCCTCGCAGAAGGCTATGTACGGTGTGCTAATTATGCACATTAACAGGCAAACACAGGTGAGGAGGCATAAAACCAAGGCATTGCAAAGGTGGGTGGCTCATCCCAACCTCAGGACCTGGCTGTGACATTGCCGACAGCTCTGCATCGTAGGGCAAACTGGCCAAAGAGCATCAGTTCTTACAACTGCATGTGAGTCTACAATTAGATCAAAAAGATGTCGTTTAAAAATGCTAAACAGGGCTGGCCAAGTGGTGTGGTGGTTGAGCGCTGGCTTGGGAGGCCAGTGGCCCCAGTTCGGGTCCCACATGGGAGGATCAGTGACACTGCCCTCAAAAAAAATTTAAAAAATAAATAAAAATACAACTCTTTTTTTTTTTTAAATGCTAAACAGGGGGACCAGCGGAGTGGCTCAGTTGGTTAAGAGCTCGCTCAAGAGTGCAAGCTCTGAGCAACAGCGTCACTGGTTCGATTCTGGAGCTGAGCTGCTGCTGAGCTGCCAACAGATAGCAGGATAGCTCAGCTAAAAAAAACGAAAAGAAGGGCCGGCCGAGTGGCTTAGTTGGTTAGGAGCTCGCTCAAGAGTGCGAGCTGAGCTCTGAGCAACGGCGGTACGATGCCAGCCCGAGCTGAGTTGCCGTTGAGCTGCCAACAGGTGGCAGGATGGCTCAGCTAAAAAAAAAAAAAAAAAAAAAAAAACGAAAAGAAATGCCAAACAGGGTACATGTGACTTATAGACACCTGATGGCCTCTTCTGAGGAGTGGGGAGAAAGGGTATTTAGGGGAGAAAGCAGACGTTGAGTCCTTTTTTCTCTTAGAAAATCTGCGGCAACTATGGCAAAATGTAAACGTTTAAGAATCGGATGTAGGTAAATGAATGTTTGTATACTGCTCTACTTTTCTCCATGTTAAACAATGATTGAATGCGGTGGTTTTGCAGGCGGGGCTGGCTTTGGGGCGGGCCCTTGGTAATTACCATACTGTCAGCTGGGGAGGGCGAGGTGTGCAGGTGTTGGGCGCGGCTCAGTAGAGGTGGATGTTTGTCCAGCTCATCCCAGATTCTGCCCTCCTGATGAGGGGATACACCACCACAAATGCCACTCTCCTGGGATTAGCACCCCTCTGCACAAAGCACCACAGTGAAGGCATTTGTCTCTGCAAAAGGGAGGTGGCTGGACATAAAGGAGCCGAGTTAGAACCCAGCGTCTGAGGCCAAGCCCTGGCTGTAACAACCCCTCCATAGCAGGGGCACTAGCCGTCCACGCTTCTGGGGGTTGTCTGAGGACTAGCTAAGCGAAACCGTGTGACATCTTAGAACAGTGCCTGGCAGCTGGGTTCATTACCACAGGGTACAGCAGGGGCCAAGGCAGAAACGCTTGCTGCCCTATGGACTCCACAAGCCTGTTCCAAGGTCAGTAGTGATGTATGTGACAGTTAGGAAACAGGCTCAGAGAAGATAAAAAGTGTGCCCAGGGTCCCTGGGAATCAAACAAGGACTGTCTGATTCCTGACCATGCATGCAGCACATCTGAAGAGAGGGGGCCCAGGCAGCGAAGGCGGAGGTGGTTTGGTTAAGAGAAGCTTGCATGACAGAGGCAATATTTGCTCCATCCTGGGAGTCTATCTACCCCTGTTCACACTTCTCCCTGCTCTGTGAGCTCAGGGACAGCCCCATTCAGATAAAGCATCCTGGAGAAATGACAGAAACGCATCTGAGAGCTGCCTGCTGTGTTGGGAATGTCAGCGGTGAAACTGCAACCCCGTTTCATTACCCGCAGAGGGTGGACCGAAAGCGCCACCTGTAGGCGAGTTGTTTCTTCCGCCAGCTCGTTAAGTCTGTCCACGACTCGCAACACCCAAAGCAAGCACGATTCACGCAGGAAAAGACCAAGGTCCCGCCAATTCAGCATCCTGCCCAGCGCTACCCATCCAGCGGGCAGGAGAACTACCACCAGAAATGATGGCTTTCAGTAATTTTTTTCTTTTAACAACATTTTATTATGGTAAAATAGACACGAGATAAAATTTACCATCTTAACCATTTCTAAGTGTGCAGCTCAGTGGCCTTAGGTACATTCACCCTGTCGTGCAGCCGTCCCACCATCGTCTCCAGAACTTTCCATCTTCCCAAACTGACACTCTGTCCCCAGCTCCAGTAACCACCCTTTTACTTTCTGTCTCTATGAACGTGACTCCTCTCGGACCTCATATGAGTGGAAACATACAGTAATTGTCCTTTTGCGTCTGGCTTACTCACTTAGTATAATGTCCTCAGGGTCCATCCATGGTGTGCTTGAGTCTTTTATTTCTTTTCAGAATAATGAGACAATACACCAGCAATATTCACCTCTGATCAACAGGGATTTTTTAAAAATAGCGTTTTGAACGAATGGAGTTAAACATACTTGATGTATGTCATATTCAGATTTTTAGTCTTTTTGAGCCTCGAATTGTTGCAATGACCAGGGGCCTCTTAAAGCCTTTCCCCCCAACAATTTACTATAAAAATGTTCAAACATATAGAAAAGTTGAAAAAATTTTTACAGTGAACAGTCACAAAGTTATCACTTAGATTTTATAGTTAACATTGTTCTTTGGCCAACACCACCAATACTACTCACCTTCCTCGAACCATGTTCTCAGTTCAATGTGTATCCTTCTAGGCCTTTTCTGTGTATTTTACGTATTTACCTATTGTATGAGTGTGCTAGAGCTGTCACAACAAAATACCACAGACAGGGCGGCTTACACAACAGAAATCTATGTCTCCCAGTTCTGGAGGCTGGAAGTCCAAGGTCAAGGTGTTGGCAGGGTTGGTTTTCCCTGAGGGAAGACATGGCTGGGGCTGCACCAGCTGCAGGCTTGACAGGGGCCGGAGGGTTAACGTGTCTGGCAACTTGGTGCTGGTGTAGGGTGGGGAGCTCAGTTCCTCCACGCTGAGACCCCTCCAGATGGTTTCAGTGTCCTCAGGACATGGTGGCTAGCGTCTTTCAGGGCCAGTGGCCCGAGAGATAGCAAGCCCAAGGCAGGTGGAAGCTTATCATTTTCAGGACCTAGGCCTGGAAATCACCTAGCAATTCTTCTGCCACATCCTGTTCATTAGAAGTGAGTGACGGGGCCGGCCGAGTGGCGCATTGGTTAAGCGCTGGTTTTGGGATGCCAGCGGCCCCGGTTCGGATCCCACATGAGGGCCAGTGACACTGCCCTCTACAGCTAACAACAGCTCCACCTGGAGCTGGGCTGTGCAAGCCCCGGTGATGGTGTGGGCTGCAGCTCTTGCTGCAGTGGGCTGCCATAGGCTACAGTGAGTGGCCCGCAGCCAGCGTGAGCGGCTGGCAGCCAAGAGTGAGCTGCCAATAGCCGTGGTGAGCGACATCCAGAGGCCAGCGACCGATCTGCCTCATCTGGGAAGAGAGCAATGACGATACCAACAGTGAAGCAACATCCTCCGCAACTAAACTGAAGAACAAAAAGACAGCAACTTGTCTGTTCCCCTTCCCCGATTCCCCAATGCTGTTCCCCTCCGCCAATTCCCCAATAAAATCTTTAAAAAAAAAAAAAAAAAAAAGGAGTGACTAAGTCCACCCAACTTCAGGGGAGCAGGGTTTGGCTTCCCCCGTTGAAAGAAGGAACACTGAAGAATCTGTGAACCTACCACAAATGCACTATTACATCACTTCTGTCATGTTTTGACTCATGAACATTGCTCATATCACACTGTCCTTCCAAGGTGGCAAGAATCATACATTCTTTTCTGACCACTGTACAGGCAGATCTGAGGTATCGCAGGTTCCATTCCAGACCACAGCCATAAAGCGGATACCGCAATAAAGCGAGTCGCGAGGAGGTTTTGGTTTCCTAGTTCATATAAAAGTTACGTTTACACCATACTGTCATCTGTTAAGGGTTCAATAGCATTATGTCTAAAAAAAAAAAAAAAATGTACATGCCTTAATTTAAAAATACTCTATTGCTAAAAAATGGTAACCATCATCTGAGCCGGTTGGAAAAATGGCACCGATAGCCCTGCTCCATGCAGGGCTGCCAGGAGCCTTCAACTCATAAATAAACTGTGAAGCACAGCGGAGCGCCCCACGCTTAGGCACCCGCGCAGCCTATATCTCAGCTGCAGCCCTTCGCAGACTTCTGAGGGTGGGGGACCGCTGAGGGTGTTGGCGCTCGCTCCAGGGCACTAGGAGATATTTGAAAACACATATTTTTCTTCCTTTCATGAGTACACTCATAACTCTCCCTGCATTAAAGCACATGCCAAGTGCCTTCACGGAGGAATAGTAATGAGCGGCCACAGAGGTCTTCCCTAGAAAGCATGAAGCTGGCAAACGAACATCAGCTGTTGCCAAGCTTTCCGTGAGTACCGATTCCCGACCACATCTGTCACGGTTAGCACTTTCTAGAAGAAAAGGGCTAGCAGAGCCCAATGACCTATGAAAACTGCAGATGAAACCAGAAGTTTGGAAAACTCGGATCTCTAAGGAGGAATCCATTTGCCTTTATGAAACGAGTCCACAGGCCACGCGCATAAAACGGGTTACTCCTCACTTTACAGATGGGGAAACTGAGGCAGAGAAGTCAAGGGACCCGCCCAAAGTTACAGCTGAAAGTACGACGGGGAGGATTCAAACAGTATGAAGCAACCCAAGAACCTGTTGTTTTTTTTTCTTTTCAATGGAAGTCAGGTATACATTAAATTTACCATTTTAGCCATTTTCGCTGCGCAGCTCTGTGGCACTAGTTCATTCACACTCGTGCGCATCCATCACCACTCCATCTCACGAACTTTCCTTCATCTCCCCAAACTGAAACTCTGTTCCCGTTAAAGAGCTCCCTGTTCCCCTTCCCCCAGCCAGAGTTCCTTTTTAGGGCGATTAAAACGCCTCCAAGGAGCGGCGGCCCTCACGCCGGGCCATCACCAAAGTACGAGATACAAATACATAACATCCTTTCCGAAGAGGGCAAACCGGAGCCAGACGCGTGCAGCCGCCTCTGGTCACTCCCTGGCGGGTACCCGCTCCTCGCCCCGCCCCGCCCGCGGCTGGCCCCGCCCCGCCCGCGGCTGGCCCCGCCCCGGGCACGTGGTCGCCGCTCGCTCCCGCGTCTGAGGCCCGAGGCTTCTGCGGGCGGAACCACGGCGACCACCGGAAGGGGGAAAGGCGGCATTGCCACCTCCTCGGTGGGCTTGGGCATAATCCATTGAAGCAACCCTCATTGGCGTTTGTGTTGCGCTGGGAGGCCGTCTTTCCAGCGGCGTCGGCCGTCCCTGGCTCACGCGGAATTCCTCTCCTATTTTGGGATCGTCCATTCTTGTGCACAGTCAGTGGACGAGTCTAAACGCCGCCATGTGCGGGGGGAGCTCGGTAGGAACGTATGCGAAACGGCCTGGCGGAAGCCCGGGACACCGCGACCCACCTAGTGTGTTGAACTTACAGGTTCTTCTAGTGTGAGTTTTCGAGCGAAGGGATGGTTCCCATGCACTTCTGAACACTGAGCTGACTTCTGGCCCCTCCCCGCGGCGTCGTAACTAGTTGGATCCTCCGCCGTAGCGCCCGACGGGAGGAGGACGGACGCGGCCGCCATGTTGGGCTAAACCATTCTCTCCCCCGAGCAGGGAAGTCGCAGTTCTCCGTGAGTCTGTGACGTGAGCCGAGGAACTGCGGTGATTGGAATTGAGCGCGTACGTGTCCTGGGCGCGGCATCGTAATCACGGGCGGATCCCCTCGCGCTCTGTGCGCTCCGCCGGCCGCGCGGCGAGGCCCAGGGCGTGGGCGCGCACCCCTCCGGGCCCCGTGGGCCGCTCCGCCGCGCGCACATGGCCCCGCGGCCGCGCGGGGCAGCCTGGGAGAGTCGGAAGCGCGGCGCGGCCGGGCGAGGCGGCAGCGGCGGGCCCATGCAGGACGCGGAGAACGTGGCGGCGCCCGAGGCGGCCGAGGAGCGGCCCGAGCCCGAGCCCGAGCCCGGGCAGCAGCAGCCGGACGCCGAGCCGCCCCCGGCGGAGGAGCCGCCGCGGCTCGAGGGGCTGGACGCGCAGGAGGCGGCGGGCGGCGAGGACGCCGAGGCCGAGGCCGAGGCCGCGCCGGGGCCTGAAGTGCCGGCCGAGGCCGCGTCCGACGGAGAGGAGGCGGCGAGCGCGCCCCGCGCCCCGTCCCCGCCGCCGCCGCCCGAGGAGCCCGCGGCGCCCGCGCTGGGCGAGGCCCCCGGGGAGCCGGCGCGGTCCGACGGGGCGGGCGGGGAGCCGGGCGGCGCGGCCGAGGACGGCGAGGCCGAGGACGAGCCCTCCTTCAGCGACCCCGAGGACTTCGTGGACGACGTGAGCGAGGAAGGTAGGCCGGCCGGCGGCGCCCCGGGGACGGGGACACGCTGCGCCCCAGGACGGCCGCCGCGGGCTTCCGGGCCGCTGACCCCTTGCTTTGCCCTCCGTCCTGCCTGGGTGAGACTTTCCCACCTCTCTGCCTGACAGCCTGTCTGCTAAAGTGACTTTTGAGGGTGAGACTTTCCCACCTCTCTGCCTCCTGCCTGACAGCCTGTCTCCTCAAGTGACTTTTGAGGATAGTCGATCTCATGGTGTCGTTTGCTTATTTTTGGTTTTAGCCATTGGGCCTCCACCAGCTCGCAGCGCATCCCTAGGCCCCGCTGTGATGACCTGACAGTAAAATGGGACAGTGAAGGAGGCAGTGGTGCCCCGAGAAAATAGGGTGCTCCCATGCTCAGATGCGAAGGTTGGGGAGACTGTGTGTCGATCACACTGAGACCGAGTCCGAATTGTAAAGAATTTCAAGCAAAATGAAAAAGTTTAGAAGGCCAACGTAGATTTGTCAACTTAATAAGCGTGATTTTAACGGGTTACCTGTTGTTGTCATTCTTGTCTTATATTTTATTTCATAAGATGAAAGACACTTTAGCATGAGATGCAGGAGAGCCTCCACAACCTAGTGAAGCCTCGGAAAGGAGCTGTGTTCCCTGCCACCAAGGAGGGTGCCGAGAAGTGACAGGGAGACGGTATTGATGGGACCTCCTCTGCCTGGACCAGCATCTTTTTTTACCACACTGGTTTTTGTTATATTTTGAAATCTAATCTTTGATTTTTAAAGGCCATTTGCAGCCCTTCAGTATTTACTCTACAATTGACTTTTTAAACATTGTTTTTTTGTTGTTTTTTTGAGGGCAGTGTCACTGGTCCTCCTATGTGGGACCCAAACCGGGGCCGCTGGCATCCCGAGCCAGCTCTTAACCACCGCGCCACTCGGCCGGCCCTGCAATTGATTTTTTTTAAAAAAGCTTTATTTGAGGGCACCTAATCCACCCAAGATTTTAATGTGTGAATTATTTCCAAAATTGTGGTGTGCGACAGAGAATGCGATGAGCCCAAGGCCAGCCAGGCTAGGGGAGAGCTGGGCAGACCTTTTGGGGTCTGTAATCAACGTGTTTTTGCTGGAGTGACCTGTGAGGCTCTGGTCCTAAGGAATGAAAACTAAGCAAGCCTTCAGTTTTCTTGAGGCCACTTGTGGTCAGTCATTCAAGGATGTTTCGTGTTTCATGAGAAGAATGGTCCTGTAGGGAAGCCGAGATCCCCAAGGTACCACTTTTTTGAGGGTGGACTGAGTCTCGTGCAGCAAGCGCGCCTCACGGGTGCTGTAAGGTCCAGCGCTGCAGAGCAGAGCGGCCGTCTTGCCTCCTCACTCTTGGAAACACTAGCCCTCTTGCACAGTTCCATCTTAATCACAACCATCCTTTCACTTGAATTTTTCAGCTGCTTTTGGTGGTTGGCCAAACACATGATGAAGGTTTTTAACTCTAAATGTCTTTTTGGCTCATTAAATATTATTTATGTTGATATCTAATAATTAGTTTGAGAATCGCTTCTTTCTGTTTCTCTGGGAGCCAGGTTGGGAATCCATGAGCCTGAAGTGATCAGCTGTGTAGGCTGGTAGTGATGAAGAAAACGTGTTTCTTCACGTGTAGTGCCTGCGTTTATTCCCTTACTGTGTATGGGCAGCTTCTTACAAAAAGTTCTTACTCTTGTAAAGAACTTTAAGATTGTGGGAAGGAGTCCACAGTTTGTATAAAAGCTGGACTTTTTATAGTGCACCTTGTAAATTCAGATCAGGCTGAACAGGCTACTTAATTGTATGGTAAGTGAGCTTTAAAAGTAAGCCAAGGACTGACTCCAGCTTCTGGGGCAGATGCCTCCATTGCGGTGGCTCGAACCTGCCTCTTTCCTCTTCTCTCTGCTAGATCTCAATTTTAGCTTCTTAGAAATTCTTTTTTCAAGGTAATATTTTCAGTAAAATTCATAAAGGGTTGCAATTAGAAATAATTTATAACAGGGCATGCCTCTTGATATTAAAGGCCCCTCTTTGAAAGATCTTTTCAACTTATGGAAAATTTCAAACACAAAAGCCGAGAGAATTCACCTTAACTTTTGAGAAAGAAATGCAGCAAAGAATATTTTGTGTCCTGTTTAGCATGTTGAAATTCGTAACAGTATAATAAATGAGAGTGACAGTTGGGTCCAGAGTATGAGGCACTGTGTTCCCCAGCTGTTGTTTAGGATGACCTGTGCTCCTGCTGGCTGACGGCCTTATGCAGCCCACTCGTGAGTGTTCTTTCATGGCAGCTCTAAAAGGTGTGTCTGTTCTCGCTCCTAACTCAGCACCTTGTAATTTCACAACTTTCGAGACAAGCTAACTCATTGGGTTTAGAATTTGTACAGAATTTATACTGAAAAAATAGGGTTTGCTTTGTTTCAGCTGACACTCCATTTGGCCTCCGAATGCCCATCTCCAGCAGCAGGTCCGGCCTTTCTGTTGGAGCTGGAGCATTGTGGTCAGAAGGACTCAAGGCCAGAGACAGGTCTTGGGCAGGATGGCAGCGGGCACACAGAATCGAATCGCCCGGACAGACCAGTGGCCCAGCCTGCTTCCCAGACCTGTTGGTGTTGGTTGCTCTCGTGTTTCTTTTTTTTCTTCTTTTTTACACCTCTATCTTTTTTTCTCATTTTTTTATACTAGGTGACCATTTTATGGAGATGAAACAATTCTAAGTAGTTTGAATACTGAAGATTTCAGTTCTGTGATCTTAATTTTAAAAGCAGATACATAAACAGTACATCTTGAGTTTTCCAGTGTTGTTATGAAACATTGCTTACTATGTTGCAAGCATTGTCCTAAACGTTTACCGATTTCATGTCTGTAAGCCGGTGGTGTGTCTCCCAACAATGGTCTGAGGGGCCGGCCGAGTGGCTCAGTTGGTTAAGAGCTTACTCAAGAGTGCGAGCTGAGCTCTGAGCATCGGCGGTTCGATGCCAGCCCGAGCTGAGTTGCCGATGAGTTGCCAACAGGTGGCAGGATGGCTCAGCTAAAATAAAAAAAAAATGAAAAACAAAACAAAAAAAAAACAATGCTGTGCGATATTTCATCTAACAGGAGACACCACCAGTCAGTCGTCAGATGCATTGTTTATGCGTATGCTCTCCTGAGCTTATGTAGTCTCTGGTCCCTTGATTAAATGCAGGGTTTAGCCCCATGTTGTCGGCAAACATAAAGCATGTTGGGTAACGAGCTGTTTGCTCTGTGTTAAGCTGACTGGGAGGAAAGCGCCTGGCGGTGGGCTTGCCTGGGAGCTGGCTCAAGGGAAGCTTCCCACAGGCAGTCCCTGGGCCACTGTGGAGTTTTCTGATTCCTGACGAAAGACCTTCCTCTTTGTTTGCATTTAGCATTGTTACAGTCTTGTCTTTAATTCATTTAAAATCTTCCATTATTCCTAGGAATCATTTGACATATTTTGACTGTCAAAGGGAGTGTGAAGAGTTAAAATGAAGTTTAAATTTTGAGGCAAGCCAGGGCTATGACTTCTTTTGTAAATAGTGAAAGTATTTCAATTGTTCATATTTTGCTTCTTAGAAACTTGTTAATATGCTAAGCTAATGTAACATGTTGCATGGTACGAGCCGTCTGACAAGTCTCTTGCTCATACAGAATTATTGGGGGACATACTCAAAGACCGACCCCAGGAAGCAGATGGCATCGATTCTGTGATCGTGGTCGACAATGTTCCCCAGGTGGGACCTGACCGTCTGGAGAAACTCAAAAATGTCATCCATAAGATCTTTTCCAAGTTTGGGAAAATCACAAATGACTTTTATCCTGAGGAGGATGGAAAGACAAAAGGGTGAGTGATGGTCTCCATCCTAAGTGTTGTTTGTATTTTTCTTGGTATCAGATACCCCGTGGGGATCCTGTGTGTCACAGGACTTCACCGTGGCTGTGTGCGGGCCTCAGTGGCAGTGCTGCCTTGTTTGGTTGTTCAGGTCACCCTCGCTGGCAGCTCTGCGGAGCAGTGAGCTGGTCCTGGGGCTGCACACACAGGAGGAAGGACATCAAAGTGTGGTTCTCGAATCAGAGTAATTGTAACTGGGGGCTAAACTGATCAGGGCTTGATGTTTAAATCTTCCGCCATCAGAACAGTGATTGATGCAAGGAACGTCCTGGGTAAAGGGACCGCTGGATCTGGAAGCTGGCAGACGTAGGAAAACTTTACATGTGTGGTATTTTATTGAGTCTAAGGTATACTTCCCCCCCCCCATTTTAGCATGTCAGAATGAGGATACTTTTTACACTCTAGATGAAAGCATTTGTCATTGCTTAATTAGCGACTTTTTGAAGATTTTTTAATTGGGGGAGGGGAACAGTGTTGGGGAATTGGGGGAGGGGACCAGCCAAGTTGTTGTTGTTCAGTCTTCGTTGTGGAGGGCGCCAGTCACCATCTGGCTTCCCGTCAGCAGCTCATGGCCTCTAAGCTCAGGGTGCTGTGGTCAATCTTAGTTGCGGGAGGACATAGCCACCATCCCATGCGGGAGTAGAACCCAGCAGCCTTGTTAAGAGCGTATGCCTATCCACTGAGCCATCCAAGTGGCAGCTCAGCTCAAGGTGCTGAGTTCAGTCTTTAGTTGCGGGTGGGCATAGCCACCATTGAACAGCCCATCTTGTTGTTACACCAGCTGAGCCATCCTGCCACCTGTTGGCAGCTCAGCAACAGCTCAGCTAGGGTGCAGCGTTCACTGGTCCATGTGGGAATCAAACCAGCGGCCCTGTTGCTCAGAGCACTTGCTCTAAGCCAACTCTTAACCAACTGAGCCACTCGGCTGGCCCTGTAGTTTGAATTTTAAATTCAACATTAGATCTTCTGTATTGATGAAGATAATTCTCTTTCCTTCGCTTTAAATGCTGTGGTATTCTCTTGTACCAAATGACAGTTTGTTTCCTAGCCATTGACATTTAGTGTTTCGCAGTTACAAATGGTCTTGCACGCATCCCTTCTGAGCGAGTGTGAGACCTTCCTTGCTACATGCCTGGGAGTGGAATTGTGGGGTTGCATGAAGTCACCTGCAGTGCCGCTAGGCATGATCAACTCATGATCGAGGTGGTTACCAGTCACACTCTGACCCGCAGTAACAAATGTTCTGCTGTTGCTTCACGATCTTGTCAGACTCCCTCCATTAACATTTCATGTAAATATCAGCCTTCTAGAGTCCAGACAAAACTTTTCTGTAGGATGGGAGTGAGCAAGTGATAACGTTTATTTGTTTTAATTCAGATTTTGGAAACTACCTAGAATAATTTTATTTATAAAAATATGATCAAATACAGGTAAATGATCCTGACATTTTCTATTTTGGAACTAGGTAGAAAGATAACCTCGTGTTACATTTTTTTGTTACAATTAAACCTTCTCTGAGAGCCTTTGTAACTTTGTCTGTAATACACAGTATTACACAATGTCTGTGTTTTTAGATTTTTAACAGCCTTATTGAGATAATTGACATAAAGTAAGCTTGCATAGTTTTAAAGTATACACTTTCATACATTTTAACATATATACATCCATGAAACAATTGCCACAGTCAAAAAAATGGACATTTTGATTAATGAGCTTTTCTGTAGTTTATGATTATGGAGTTCGAGATGGGGAACGTGGACAAGGCAGGAGCACAGGTCCCAGATGCTCTCAGTGCATGTGGCGTGTGTGGAGGCTCTTGTGTGTATTGAGCATGACTTGCTGATCTCAAAGACTATACTTGTGCAAAACTGCCTTTCTCACGTCAGGTACATTTTCCTGGAATATGCGTCTCCTGCCCATGCCTTGGATGCTGTAAAAAACGCTGATGGCTACAAGCTCGACAAGCAGCACACATTCAGAGTCAATCTCTTCACCGATTTTGACAAGTGAGTTCAGACTCGGGCCCTGAGGACGCTCACCTGCTGAGTGGCCCAGGTTTCTGCGGGGAGTGCTCGTGGCCTTTCCGGTAGTCCCAGCCTTCAGTCAGAGCAGTGCAGGACCATTTCACATCCTCGGCCCCTCCGGCTGCCAGTGCACCCCTCACCACCAGCATCGCCTTGCTGCTTATTACCACAAAAGCACGGCCTCTTCCTGCTCTGGGGGGAGTGCAGGCAGGGTGCCGTATGGCGTGATGAGAACTGTTGGTGTGTAATTCTTGTTCGTGAGGCTTAGCCAGTGTGCAGTGAGGACTGACGGGACTGCTGGAGGTTGGAAACCCCAGTGGAGTTGCCGTTGTTTGCTCCCTCCGTTCTAATCATTATGGCGTGTTAATAATCAGTGTCCCTTCCTCTCCCAGGTATATGACAATCAGTGACGAATGGGACATCCCAGAGAAGCAGCCTTTCAAAGACTTGGTATGTCATTCCAACCTGTAACCACGTAGGTAAAAGAGATGCTGGCTAGCCTCTTGCTTGAGGTGCTGACTTCCTTGGGAGTTAGGGACGCTGACCTAATCCATTACACCTCTAAGAGCAGTAGGTATAAATACATTTACTTTGGTGAAAATTGATGATGTCCAATGCATCCTTCCTTTGTGCCTCTTCTAGGGGAATTTGCGTTATTGGCTTGAGGAGGCCGAGTGCAGAGATCAGTACAGTGTGATTTTTGAGAGTGGAGACCGCACTTCTATATTCTGGAATGACGTAAAGGACCCTGTCTCAATCGAAGAGAGAGCGGTGGGTACCTGCTGCTACGTGGGCTTGCTCTGTCTCCTTAACGGGCCTGGGGCACTAGGGCAGGTGACGTGTCACATTCTTTGAGACTCTGAGAACAGCTGCTTTCATTCTTCAGCTTTGAAGTAAGTTAGGACGTGAACAGGATTCTTGTGTTTTTCAGTGAAGAGTTTGGGTAGTAAATTCCTTGCTTGTATGAGGAGGCGTCTTTGCGTTTGGCTGCTTGTTGTATTAACATTGGCCCTGGCTCTCTCCACAGCGATGGACAGAGACGTACGTGCGGTGGTCCCCTAAGGGCACCTATCTGGCCACCTTTCATCAGCGAGGCATCGCTCTTTGGGGGGGAGAGAAATTCAAACAGATTCAGAGATTCAGCCACCAGGGGGTCCAGCTCATTGACTTCTCACCTTGTGAAAGGTAAGCCTCAGAAAAGTGCAGGTGGCGTCTATTCTTATCACCTCATGCCGACCTTTTACGCGTAATTTTAACACTTTTTTATTTTGCAGTAATTTCAAACTTAGATAAGTTGCAGAAAGCACAGAGGACTATTAATAACACCCTGTGCTCTTTCCCGAGCCCCCAGCCCACCTTAGTTGCACTTGCTTCATTCACCCTCTTCTCTCTCCAGAGATGTGGACGTCATTCTTTTCTTGAGCTATTGGGGAGTGAGCTGAAGTATCACGTCCCTGTGCCCCAGCTGTGCATTTCCTAGGAATAGGAAATTCTCTACACAGCTTTAGGGCAGCTGTTAACTTCAGGAGATTTT
The DNA here is from genome assembly GCA_033961575.1 of Aselliscus stoliczkanus. NCBI lineage: Eukaryota > Metazoa > Chordata > Mammalia > Chiroptera > Hipposideridae > Aselliscus > Aselliscus stoliczkanus. The sequence goes on from CM066733.1 coordinate 1,453,449, forward strand.
ACCTGGACCTAATAGTCCAGTTTTATCACTTTGTCAGTTATGTCCTTTGTAAAATTTTCCCATCATTCACGATCCAGTCCACGACCGTGTGTTGCAGATGGTTTTCTCACGACTGAGTCTTGCCTGGGAGGTAGTCCTGGCACAGCCCACGGCCACGCAGTTGCTCCTGTGTGGTCGCAGCCTCTCTGCCCGGATGCCCTGGGCGTCCTCAGGCCCTTGCTCAAGGCCCGTCTGCAGCCTCCTTCCCCGTGTGCCTAGCGCACTCAGTGTCCCTCCTGTCCCTCCGCTGATGCTGCCTGTACTGCAGTTGAGCTTCTTACGGTCTCCTGTGCTCACTGTGGGACGCTGCGAAAGCCCCTCATGTCGCAGGGCTCCTGATGTGGCACTGAGTGCCGGGGCTACTGCTCATGACCTTTTGAGGATAAAGACTTTCTGACACGGACAGCTAGAGTGCTTAGTAACATCCCTGTGCGAATTACATACTTAGGTTGAATGATTTCTTACTTTGTTGTATCTGCTTCAAAAGTTTTTGAGTATTCTGAAGTAAAGGATAGGCATCTCTACACAAGTGGCATTGCTGCGGAATAATGTGGAGAGTGAGCGCGGTTCTTCATCACACCTGCCAGCACGGATGCCAGTTCCTGATGTCACCTAGCGCCAGTGCATACGCAGCCTTCCCTGCACGTCCCCAGTGGAGTCACTTAGAGCTAGTTTCCCGCTACTGGGCCCAGTCAGGCGCACACGTGCTGCCACGGCGCGTCCTGTCCTGGGCTGGCTTTTGATACTGACTTGTTAAGAAGGCAGGAGCTGATGGCCTGTGAACTGTCTCATTTTCTGGATTTGACTGATTTCCTCCGTGAGGCATCGTTTAATTAATTTGTTTCTTTAATCCTTGTAGTTCCTGTAAACCATAAATTCTGTCTGATGGCTATTTCTTTATTTTGATGAAACGGTTTTTATGTAACGTATTCTTGGAATACTCATTAATTCGCAACCACTTTGCATGTTTCCCTCCCAGTGCTTCAGGCAGTTGGCCCACCTGCAGTCTCGTAGACGGTGTTTGTGTTGTTGGGCTTCCTACACCTTCAGTTGTGATTTATCTGTGTACACGTCTGTCCACTCAAGGACAGAGACTGGGCCCGTCTTATCGTGGTCACGCTGGTGCTCAGCGAACGTCCGAATGAATGAATGAAACGCGCTGTGCTCATACAGGTTACAACATGGAAAATCTATTTTCCCGTTACATGCTTCAACAGTTTCTGCTCTGGTGCACAGACTAGGGAGTGCTGAATAGGGAGTTTAATAACTTGGGGGAGGGGTGACCCAAGCCATCATTATTAATATGGAGACTCGGTGCAGGGGGTCAGAGAGCCTGATAAGGAGCCGTAGGGGTCATGGGATCTGCTGCTGAGGAGGTAGCCAGAGGGCGTTTTCCGCTCTGTGTGCCTCTGCCTCTCCTCCATCCCGCTGTTCTGAGAGGGCAGCTGGTGTAGTTACACTCTGTGAGCCAAGGGCACGGCTGCCCGTGGTGTAAAACAGCCAGCAGGCGGGTGGGTGATTACTGGGAAACACCCAGGCGCGGAAGTTCCCCTCAGGCCTGGGCTTGCTTCCGAATGGCATGAGGTGTCTGCTGCCTTAATGAAGCGTCAATGAAGATAGTACGAGAATTGCACTCCACCCCTCCCTCAGAGCACACAGCAGACTTTGGGGTCTGTTGGACCTCTTCTTGTCCTGATTTTAGCGGAGAAGCATTTTAAGGTGACCTTGGAGCACCCTGGTGCCAGGAAGGACCGAGTGCTTTGTGCCACAGCAGTGGTTCCACTCTGTGTTTCCAGTGGGGTCTCCTGATGGGAGAGCATTGTCAGGGCGGCCTGGGGTTTAGAGCAGGAGCCAGCCGCACTGTCCCCACGTCCTGCCCTGGCAGCCTTGCCCGCGCCGGGGCAGCCTGAGGCCGCAGTTCAGCCACCTCTGCCGCAGCGTGGGCCGGTCCTCACCGGATCCAGAGACGGGACCCTCAGTGAGAGGATGGGAGGGGCAGAGGGTATAAAAAGCGTCCCCCTCTGTTACAGATACCTGGTGACGTTTAGCCCCCTGATGGACAATCAGGATGACCCTCAAGCCATCATCTGGGACATCCTTACTGGGCAGAAGAAGAGAGGTTTTCACTGTGAAAGCTCAGCCCATTGGCCTATTTTTAAGTAAGTAGACCAATGGTGGCTGTGGTGACATCTCTGTAGCCTTCTCTTTGGCAGAGCATGGCACTTCTCTCTTTTTTCCTAGGTGGAGCCATGATGGTAAATTCTTTGCCAGAATGACACTCGATACTCTGAGCATCTATGAAACCCCTGTGAGTAGTTTACTTTTCTGAAAACTGAGCTGCCTGTCAGCCTCCGAGGCTGTGGGGGATGCAGTGCTGGCCCTTGATTTATGGCAGCTGCAGGGAGGAGGGGCTTGTGTGCAGAGTGAGGCTCAGCTCGTGCCCTCCAATCTCCCGTGTCATGGGGCTGGTCTTCCATCTGCCAGCAGAGTGAGGGATGGAACAGGTGGCTTGGAAACGTGAATTGCTTCACTGTTTATCTCACCCTCTGTGCTCACACCGCCCCCTCGGCCAGTTCACATCAGAACCTCTTGTTGCCTTTTTGTAAAGAATTGTGCTATTGGGACGTAGGCGTGATCTGACTCAGTTGTACCTCTCGTTTTCCCGGCAGTCGATGGGTCTCTTGGACAAGAAGAGCCTGAAGATCTCTGGCATAAAGTAAGTGACTGTCCCTCCAAGCTGCTTTAAAATGGCCTCCTTTCACTGGCACTGGGCTCTTACACAATGGAGGAGACACTGCTTGGCGTCCCAGACATGGGGACGGCACAGCCACCTGGGCTGCTGCTTGTCACGGGGCCCGCTCACAGCCCTCGCTGTAAGCAGGCCTCTTCCCCTCATGTGGCACCTCCTGTGGGCCACATACGGGTCCATTCATGTCACGTTCTTGCCTGGGGACCAGAGCTGCAGTTCCCCGGGTGCGGGTGACAGTCTCCTCTGTTACTCCGGCGACCCACGCAGTGGGGCCGGGGCCTTCAGCGAATCGCGGCTCATGTGCTCTGTCAAAGACGGCACATGTTTCCCTCCATGATGTCTCTGCAGTTAGTCGTGTCTCAGCAATGAAGTCCCAGCAGTGCAGGGACCGCCACGTTTCTTATTTATTTTTACATTCTTGGGCAAAATGAAGGCTTGTACTTAAAAATAAAACCAGAAATTCTCAATAAATGTGAAAGTAAAGGTACTCTTCACAGCTATGAACTCATGAAGTGCGCAATACACCACGTCTCCCCTGGGGTAACTTCCACGGCACAGGGCACTGCCCTGTCTTCCGAACCCTCGTATACTTGTTGGGGTGGGGTTTTTCCTGTTAGCTTCCTAATGGATCTTAGAAATCATGTAGCTGGCTCCATCAGCCTAACACTGACTTCACCTGCCTGTAGCTGTGGCGGCTAAGAGTGGGGCACGTGGGATGGCGGAGCCTGGGTTTGAATCCTGACCAGCGAGTGCAGCGGGTAGCAGCGTGACAGTGGGTAGGATGGTTCGCGACCCTTTGCTCCCTGGCAGAGAGAGGTGGTTATGAGGATGAAGTGAGCTGTAGGCAGAGGCTCTGGACCAGTGCCTGTGGGTGAGCTCCCAGTGAGGCCGGGGCTGCCAGCTCGGAGGTAAAAGTGCTAGTGCCGCGCTTCTGTCGAGTGAGGAGCTCGTTTCCCGTTTTCATCCCACAGCCAGTCTGTGTGTAACATTTTCTTTTCTTTGTTCTGCAGAGACTTTTCTTGGTCTCCCGGTGGTAACATCATAGCCTTTTGGGTGCCTGAAGATAAAGATATTCCGGCCAGGGTCACCCTGATGCAGCTTCCCACCAGACAAGAGATCAGAGTTAGGAATCTGTTTAACGTTGTCGATTGCAAGCTACATTGGCAAAAAAATGGAGATTACTTGTGTGTTAAAGTAGATAGGACTCCGAAAGGTACCCAGGTAAGCGGATGCCAGTGGGCAGAACAATCCTACACAGCTCCAAACCAGCCTCGGTGTTTGGAGGATCTCAGTGGACTTTGGGTTTAATTGTGGGTTTTTTCCAGACCCATTCAATATCAAAAATAGTTAGTTGGCTGTCACAGTTAACAGCTCTTGTCATATTCTAGCTGAGAGTATAATTGTTTCCTGTAAGACTTTGGGCAATACACTCGCATAGTTTATAGAGTTACGGGGCTATAGGTGACCCTTGAACTGTGCGATCCACTTACACGTGGATTTTTTTTTCTTCAATAAACATGCAGTTAGCCCTCTGTGTCCCCTGGTTTTACATCTGCAGACTCAACCAGCCGTGGATTGGAAACAGTATGGGGGGGGGGTCTGTGGACGTGGCGGGCCGACTATATATATTGATCTCACCATTTTATAAGGGGACTTGAGTATCCGAGAATTTTGGTGTCAGGGGGTCCTGGAGCCAATCCCCTGTGAATAATGAGGGACGACTATAGTTCCATTTTGGGGGAGTCAAAAATTATATGTGGATTTTTGATTGCACTGGGGGTTCAGTGCCTCTTGCTCCTGCATTGTTCAAGAGTCAGCCATATAGTAAAATCTCCAGGCATCCACCTTCCTTTTCTGTGGAAGTAAAATGAGTACATTGTTTTTCTTGCTTTTTTTTTGAGGGCAGTGTCACTGGCCCTCATATGTGGGACCCGAACCAGGGCCGCTGGCTTCCCAGGCCAGCGCTAAACCACAGTGCCACTCGGCCAGCCCTTCTTTTTTTTTTAAAGATTTTATTGGGGAAGGGGACAGCCAAGTTGTTGTCCTTCAGTCTTAGTTGTGGAGGGCACAGCGAGGTTAGCTCCATGTCCATTTGCCATCTGGCTGCCAGTAGGCAGCTTGCAGCCAGCAGCTCAGCTCAAGGTGCCGGGCTTAATTTTAGTTATGGGTGGGCATAGCCCACCATCCCATGTGGGAGTCGAACTGGAAACCTTGTTAGGAGCACGTGCTCTCACCAACTGAACCATCCTGCCACCTGTTGGCAGCTCAGCAGCAGCTCATCTTGGACGCAGCTCATTGGCCCATGTGGGAATCAAACCGGTGACCGTGTTGCTCAGAGCTTGTGCTCTTAACTCACTTGGCCGGCCCCTGTTTTTAATTTTTTTAAACACAAAGAATAGCATGTTCTATACCCAGATTTATTTTTGTTTTGCATCATTTAGTGTTTAACTTACCCAGAAAGTTGCTTGGTTTTTCCTTCTAATGGAAGTATTCCTCTTCCTTTTACAGAACAGTTTGTACTGAGATATAACTCTTACCCCATAAAATTCACTCTTTCACAAGGTTGTGCAGCAGTCACCACTAATTCCAGAACATTTTTTTCACCCCAGAAACTCCATCCCCATTAGCAGTCACCCCAGCTTCATCCACTCGCCTACCCCACTAGCTCCTGATACCCACTAACCTGCTCTCTTGTTTTCTGTTGGGTTTCCCTTCTGGAAATTTCATAGGAATGGGATGATAAATGTGTGGCCTGTGTCTGGCCCTCTCACTGAGCGTGTCTTCAGGGCCCTCCAGGTTGGGGCATGGTCAGACCCTCCCCCTTTACCACTGCATGGCTGTGCCACACGATGCTGACCTGACCCCGCCATCCATTGAGGGCCATGTCGCTGTTTACCCTTGAGGCCATTCTGGCCTGTGCCGCAGCCCACCTTACACACGAGTGTATTTTGAAGGTGATGCTGCCGGACCTCCGCTGTCCAGGTATAATCAGTCCCCGTTGGGGCAGTACAGAAGTTCCACAGATGAGCTGCAGTGCGGCTCCTTGGGCTCTTTGTGCGTGAATGTGACCTTGAGGGCAGTTCTTTGAAGTAGAATCAGGGCCAGTATGTATGCGTGCGAGTGTGCAGTGTCCTTCACAGAGACGGCCAACTCGTACCTCCACCAGCATTTGAGAGTCCTTGCTTCATCGGGAGGGATGTAATTTTATTTGTTTTTTGTTTTGTTTTGTTGGTGTTTTTTTTTTTTTTTTTGAGGGCAGTGTCACTGGCCCTCATATGTGGGACCCAAACCAGGGCCGCTGGCTTCCCAAGCCAGCGTTTAACCACCGCGCCACTCGGCCGGCCCCGGGAGGGATGTAATTTTAATCACTTCAGATAGATATGTCTTTACCAGGTATATAAATGTAACCTTTCATTGAATTCTTAAGTTGTCCTTTGATTTAAATCTTTCTCGTGCTTTCAATTTCCAGAATGTCACCTGTCTTTTTTCTTTTTTAAACAGGGTGTCGTCACAAATTTTGAAATTTTTCGAATGAGAGAAAAACAGGTACCTGTCGATGTAGTCGAAATGAAAGGCAAGTTCTATTGGAGTCATTGTGGAGTTGAACAGGCCTGTGTGCCCTTTCACACTTGGCCTTTACACTCTGGTGTGAGTCCTTTGCCTGCACGAAACAGCCAAGACTGAGCGCTGACTCGGCGAGCGGCTGGCCGTGTGTCTCTTTTAAGTCACAGCGCGTACGTTTAGGGTTTTCCTTTGTCCTTTCCAACTCCAGTCTCTTACCTTTCCTGATTGCCACGGGAAGGTGGCCCACTCTTCACACCTCTGATCGCTTGCGATGCAGAGGAGCAAGGGTTCTAGCCATTTGCGCGTCGGAGAGTGTGCACGGAGGACCGGCCTTCACGCTTGGCCACGGGACCCCCGGGGCTCATCTCACACAAATTCCCAGTTTACAGGCTTTGCATGGACTCGTGACAACTGTTCACATGCAGTGTTTCGGCCTTTAAATGGAAAAGTTAGCCTGTGTCTTTGGTTTTTGTTTGTTTTATTTTGTTTTGCTGGAGCGAGGAGCGGAAGGTACAGAGATAGGAAACCATGTAAAGCTGGCCCCTGCCTGGATAGAAGGACACTCAGTCCTTTGTTGGCCTTGACTTCCGTGTAGAAACCACTGGGCGTGTAGGACCGGTGGTGTCACAGGCTGCACAGCCCCACTGCCTGTGGGACTGTCAGGGGAGGCAGTGTCCCCAAGGCATCTCGCACGTGTGAATGCGCTGCTTGTGATACTCCTGGGCCTGCTCTGTGGTCCTTTAAGTGAATCTAGGAACTCAGGGAAATTAACTGCTCAGGAATGTGTTCTTCAGTGACCAAAGAGGGCCCCCTTTTCTCGGTACAGAAACCATCATAGCCTTTGCCTGGGAGCCCAATGGGAGTAAGTTTGCTGTACTGCACGGGGAGGCTCCTCGGATATCGGTCTCCTTCTACCACGTGAAAAGCAACGGGAAGATCGAGCTCATCAGTAAGTAGCCTTGCCTGTCGGCCGTCCAGCAGGGTGAGCAAGCGGCACATGGCGGGAGAGCGGTGTCATTTCTCGCAGTGAGGGCCTGGCCCAGGGGCAGCTGCTCGGGCCAGGCCCGCAGCTCGGTAGATCCGCCATGGGCTCCCGCGAGCACGGTGACGCTGCCGTGACGCACTGGAGCACTTCAATCCTGGGGGGATGGGCCCCGAGCTGCCTGCCCCAGTCCTGTCTGCACTCCAGCTTCCGGCCCATGTTTCGAGTGAGAGGGTCTTGTCTTTTCATCTAGTGGCCAAAGCTGCGGCCTCGGTTTGGGGTCACATGCCCCATGCCCTGGCTCTGCTGTCCCTTCTCAGCTGTGTGGGCAGCTTCAGGCTGGGACTGGGGCTGCCGGCCTGCTCCCTGTCCAGATGGGGCTCTGTCCTTGTGTCCTTAGTGCCGATCACACAAATAAGGCCTCAGTGAACATGGTGGGGTGAGTTAACAATTGTTGCTTCATGGTATTGTTTTCATGGGTTAGTTGAGGCAGTGGGGACCTCCGGCCCCCATTTAGAAGTGGGAGCTGCACTCAGGCCATGCTCCCCACATGCTCCTGGGAATATCACAGAGGAGCTTTGTTCATGTGTCCTCGGGGTAGCTTTTCCTGAGATAGTTCTATAAGGAATCTAGCTTTCACTTCCTAAAGCTTAGCAGGATTTGTGGTAGAATCAATTGGCTGTCACACCACTGATTGTTCTATTAATTCCATTGGCTATACAAAGAAATAAGGGCAGTTGTGGACTAGGAGAAGATTTCTGGTGTGTCTCTCGCTATAAAACAGGTTATAAAGCAGACAGCAGGTACAGCATGCCTCTGCCTTGTGAATACTGTGCATCGTGCACCTTTCCTTGAGGGCCCAGTGTCAGCGCTGGGATAGTCAAGTGCTCCGTGTGGCATTGGTGACTATGGAGGGGCATCTGCTTACAGAGTTGTCCTATTTTTGTTTTGGTCTGCGAATCCTTCCCCGTCAGGCAGGGCTCGCTTTTCTATGCTCCTCTCCGGGCTCCTGTTTCTGTGGGTCTGCAGGCCAAGATACAGGAGCCCCAGGTAGCTGCCTGCTCGTCTGGTTGGAGACCGAGCTGGAACTGCCACAGCCACTGGCTCTGCCGGGCCCTTGCAGGAAGTGGCAGTTTAGGGGGTTGGGGGAGGCGGTGTTAGGAGCATGCAGTTTAAAAAGATGTGTCAGTCACTGGGAGAATGGGTTTTAGGCTTTTGGGGGCACGTAATTTCTCTGGGAATTTTATGGAAACTGGATTCCTTGCCCTCCTGCAAAGTCACTGTGATAATGAGTATCTGCTGTAAGTGGAGTTCCTTTGTCCAGTTACCTTGCGAAGAAAGGTGTTTGGAACATAAAATACTATTAAAAATAGTATTGCAGCCTCAGAATACTCCCTGACACACACACACCCCTTTAATAAGTGTAGGCCGTAACTCCAGGTATGCTTAAATTAAACGATAAACTTTCTGATTGCACAGCAGTGGTACACTTGTGGCTAAAAGCCATTCTGTCAGGCTTACCTGTAGGGGGCAGCATGAACCAACTGCCCTTGACACTGCACGCTGGCTCGAGAGCCTTCAGGACTTGTAACAGATACTTCCTCTCGTTTCAGAAACGTTCGATAAGCAGCAGGCAAACACCATCTTCTGGAGCCCCCAAGGGCAGTTCTTGGTGCTGGCCGGCCTGAGGAGGTAGGTGTCTGCCATGGGCTCGCAGGGAGCGCGCTCCAGGCCACATCCCGGGTGCCGAGCGGCCACACCGGGACTCTGACTCCTTGTGAGCTCGAGTGTTCCCAGTTTCGCTCGATGGACTGGTCATTGTGCCACGTCCTCGTCATGCTCTTGGACCTGGGCCAAGACCAGGCAGATTAAAACAGCCACGTGCACAAGCTTTCAGTGCGCACCCTGGAAAGACGCCTGCGTGTTGTGATTCCTTGGTGGTTAAGCAGGAACTCTGCCCGACAGCTGTTAGCCAGTGTCAAATCCACGTCTTCTCCTAGGCTGTTTCAGCGGACAGCCGTGAGCCTGTCTGCTGCGGTCAGTGTGAACGTGGAGCGCAGACACTCACCCTCCCTTGCTCGCCCCTTAGTTGCTTGCTGTGTGAACAAGATGCGTGCAAGGAGACGGCGCAGGGCTTACGCTGCCGTCCAGCCTGCGCGCTGGCGGAATGCCCCAGCTGCTGGTGTCCCCTCCTTGTCCAAGACGTGTATTGTGTTTTTGGAGGCTTGACCTCTGATACCCTTCCCTGTAAAGATAACACCACAGACACATACAGCCTGCTCATGTGCATTTGATAAGTCTTCCTTCACAGCCCCCCTCGGAGAGCGTTACATTTGTTACTTCCCCGTTTATGGCCAGGCAGTGGTTGGCGGGTGCTCTGACCCCCACCCTGCAGCCCCCAAGGGGCAGGAACGCTGGCGGAGCCTGACTGCCATATCCTGACTGCGCCGTCTGTCTGTCTGTCTGTCTGTCTGTCTGTGTTCCCAGCATGAATGGCGCCTTGGCATTTGTTGACACTTCGGACTGCACGGTCATGAACATTGCAGAACACTACATGGCCTCCGACGTGGAGTGGGATCCGACTGGGCGCTATGTCATCACCTCTGTGTCCTGGTGGAGCCATAAGGTATGGGCCCCGTGTAGCCTCGTGCATGTAAAACTCGGTGGGGCCAGGCTTGCCGCTGACGCCTTACCTCGGGAAGAGTGCAGCACGGTGTTTCCACCACACACATACGCACACACCTCTCCTTGGGCAGGCGTTGCTTTTGGGCCATTATAAATTGACTTTGTGCCCAGGCTGCTTCAGAATACCGATGCTCTTTGACGTAAGATGGGGCTGCACCCCAATAAATACCAGGAGTAGAAAATGCCTACCAGCATCCTAGCTTAGCCAAGCCCACCTCAAACACCCTCAGAACACTTAAGTAGCTACAGTTGGGCAAAACCATCTCGTTGCCCAGTGTCACGAGAGTCCCATCACACATATCACTAGACTGGGAAAAGGTCCAAACTCAAGATTTCAGGTGTGGTTTCTACCAAATGCACGTTGCTTCACACCGTCATATGTTAGGACCGCCTGTACTCCTGATCGGAGCCCTGTGGCTGTAGCCTTCCCTGAAACCCCTTGGGGCTCCTCAAGCTCTTTCCTGAGTTAGACCCCGTCTGCGTCTGCTGCAGCCCGTGTCCAGGCTGCCGTCATCTGCAGTAGGCAGAGCTTTTCATCCTGGGAACTGGGGTGTACAATTTCCCGGTTTGCAACCCTCCCCCTGGAGCTGAGAATTAAACCAGGCAGCTCACTGGCTCATACGTGGAGGGGGGTTCGTCGTGTTCGCACATGTCTTCTCAGTGCAGTTACTTCCCTCGAGACATTCTTGGTTGGGACCGTCATTTTCCGGTCGCCCAGCCCCGTGGCCCTCTGTGCCGAGGCCTCTGCCAGCCGCAGTCCCTGGCCTGCAGGGGCGGGCTCCCTGAGCGGAGGCCTCGCCACTCCTGTCTCGTGGCCTGGCGCTCCCCCTGCCCACAGTGCGGTTGCTGTGGGTTTGGTGCTTCCCACTGGTGAGCTGTCCCAAAGCACACACCCCCAGGGGCTCCGTCCTGCCTGAGCACTGCGTTCTCTCACCCTGCCGGGTTTTGATGGTGCTCAAACGATACCAAGCCGGCGGTTACGAGTTCATCTCCTGGTCCTGCTAGAATGGAACATCATGGGGACGTAGGCCTTTCCTCTCCCGTTCTGACCCGTGTCCCCAGCATCTGAAATGGTGTGGCTTATAGTCAGGACTTGCTGATGGACTGGTCCCACGAGAAACATTTGCCATTCCTGTTTTTAACTTAAGATCATCACCTCCGTCTTTAGCAAGAGACACAAGGGCATGTCAGCAGGAGCAGAAACGGGTCTCTGGTTGTGGAAGGAGGCCGAGGCGGGAGCGGGAGTGACATGTGCCAGCGGGTGGCTTCTCAGCCTGAGCTCGGAAACTCCCGAAAGGCATGGAAGTGTGATTGCACACAGCGTTTTTATGGAGAGGGGGTCCATTTCCATTAGAGTGTCAACAAGTCTCTAACCTAAAACACTTAAAGGAGTTCCGTAAGGAATGCTGTGCTCTGCAGGGACCAGGGGTCACGTCTGTACAGCCGTGTCCTATGTAGCCTGTGAAGGCTGGTGGCTTCGTCTCCAGCTGGTGGTCAGGTTGGCTGAGGATGTTGTTTCATGTTCCGTTAGGGTTTTGTGTTGATTGAGGTGTTGACAGTTGAACCAGCTCATGCATGTGCACAGAGCCTGTGCGGCCAAATGTGGGGGCTTCTGGGCAGTGACGTCACGAGCTCCTGGGAACGGACTTAGCAGACACTCTTGACAACAGTGTCTTATGTCATCATCTTGACACTCTGATCAGGCCATGTTGGCCGTGCCCATGTCCGCACCTGTCACACGTACCCTTTCAGACTGTCGGTCACTGGTAAAACGCGACAGGCTCCCCCAGTGCTCGTCTGGGCCAGGATGACACAGTGTAGATGACGCACTGCTTCCTTCATCGAGAAAGTCTTGCTTGGAAAACGATGAGCCGAGCCAAGCTGTCGGGGCAGCCAGTGGCTGCTCTGTGCTGTCTTAGCACTGTTCTAGGTGCTGCGCGCACTACAGTGTGATTCGGTGCATAATTCGTTGTGTCTTGTTTGTCAGCCGTCTCCCCCTGCCGAATAGAAGCCCGGTGAAGGCAGGGGTCTTGGTTTTGTTCACCAGTGTCTCCCAAATACCGACACCCTTGTTGGGCAAACCTTTGGCTCATGGGCATCTGGGGAATGAATGACTGGCTTCATGGGCCCTGCGTCCTGGGGCGACTGGGCGGGGTGAGCAGCTCCGTCTCTTCTCGGTCTCTTCCAGGTGGACAATGCTTACTGGCTGTGGACTTTCCAAGGGCGCCTGCTGCAGAAGAATAACAAAGACCGCTTTTGCCAGCTGCTATGGAGACCTCGGCCCCCGACGCTCCTGAGCCAGGACCAGATAAAGGTCTGGGGTCCCCAGCAGGTGGAGGGGGTGTGGAAGTAAAAGGAAAAGCTTTCTTTTGTCACTCTCAGGGTGGTCATGAGCAAGGAATAGAAACGTGACCCTTTGAAAAGATGCAAGGACAGTAGACACCAAGTAGGAAAGAACTATTTTAGGACAGTCAGCTTGGATTTTCAGTTTGTTTTGGGTCGTGTCAGCACTATTCCAGGAGGGCTGCATGAATGGCGGAGGGGGACAGGGATGAAGACACACCAGGGACCGCAAAGGTCCTGGCAGTGTCTTTTGCCTGACGGTGTTCGGGCAAAGCTGAGAGGACAGAACACCCCAGGGAAGGACCTTCTCACTGACGAGACTTGGGAAGCAGGTGCTCTTGGGAGGTGGTGTTCCCCTAGTCGCTGAGGATGTCATTTCACGGTGGCATCTTGGAAGGCTGCTTTTGTGGTTTGTGCTTTGAATGTTTAAATCTACTGACTGACTTGTCTTTATTTCAGCAAATTAAAAAAGACCTGAAGAAATACTCCAAGATCTTTGAACAGAAGGACCGTTTGAGCCAGTCCAAAGCCTCAAAGGTCAGCCTTGTTCCTCGGGCTGAGGGAGTTGCCACAGAGCCACCGTCCCTGCATGGCAGAGGAAGGCCAGCAGCAGGCTGTTGGGGCGAGCATGGGGGGGTCCACTGGGGAGAGGGGCTTCCCCATGGAAGACACTCACGGTGCTTTGGACGTGCGTAGACTGGCAGTGGGCAGCCAGAGCCCCTGTCTCCCTCTTGGTGGCTGGCTGATGGCTGGCTGCAGATACAGAAATTGGGCGGGGGGGCACTTAGGAGAGAAAAATTGAGAGTAAGTACTCCCACCATTCCTGTCTTGAGAGCCTGCCTTTAAGGGAAGTAACCCCACATTGTCCGAGGACACGTTTTCATGCTGGTTAAGTAAAATCATGATGGCGAGTTAAGTACGAGTCTCTAACTGCCCCCACTGTATATGCAGGAGCTGGTGGAGAGAAGACGAACCATGATGGAAGATTTCCGGAAGTACCGAAAAAGGGCCCAAGAACTCTATATGGAGCAGAAAAACGAACGACTAGAACTGCGAGGGGGTAAATTCATGAGCCGCAAATCCGTTTTTTAAAGCTGTGTTTGTGAGAATACTTTCTCCTTTTGCATCTGTGTTAACTACCCAGGCGCGCAGCCCCTCAAGTGTGGCTTCTTAGACTGACCTGCACGCTCAAGGCCACAGTCCTTTGCCGAGGACCTTGCTGTGTCACGCGGGCCTCTTGGTGGTGGTGGCACGTGTGTGTGCCGCTGGGTGAGCCCACACAGCAGCCCAGTCCGCCATCTGCACAGCTGCTGTGGCCTCTCCCTTTTCTCCCCTCAGGCGTGGACACTGACGAGCTGGACAGCAACGTGGACGACTGGGAGGAGGAGACCATCGAGTTTTTTGTCACTGAAGAAACGATTCCTCTTGGGAGTCAGGAGTGACCCGAGAACACTGTGGTAAGGTTCCCCCTGCGGGGAGCAGTTAGCTTCCTGCCCCTGGCCCGCAGGTTGGAAGGAGGTGGGGGAAACCCCGCTTCACGCTCTCACCGTCACGTCGCGTGGGACCTGGGACGGACACGTGAAATGCAAGCCCGCAACTGTAGGCCGGGCTCTTCTGCCGCAGCGCCGGCCTCGAGCCCCGGTGTCGCGAGGGCTTTGGCCAGCTGGGTTTGGCTGTGGGCGAGGGCAGCACTGGCTGGCGCTGTGCCGCGCGGAGCGGGAGGCCGGCGCTGACCCTCTCCAGGAGCCTCTGCCGGGAGAAGGCCTCGAGGTCTGGCAGGAGGTGGCCATCGCTGGCCACGGCGCCTGGTCTGATCAGTCCCTGGTTGGTCTGAGACCAGAGACTTCGAAATCCGGTTGGGTGTGGCAGGGAACGCCGGCCTCTTCAGTATCGGAGAAAGGGTCTAGAAGTCCCACAGCTCGGAGCTGACGGGCCGCGTGCACTGGGTGTCCAGGAGCGCGGTCTGGGGCAGGGGAGTGAGCGGGCGTCCCTGGGCGTGGCGCCCTGTGTCGGTCAGGGCTGCTTCCTGGGATGGTGGCTGCTTGTGACACACGTGCCAGACTGAAGCGGGTGTTCGGTCGCTTCCGCATCTTCAGACGGGGTGGTGTGTGCTGGCTTCTGCCATGACTCCCACCGCAGCTCGTGTGCAAGGCGTAGGACGGAGAGTAAGCCCTGTCTGTCCCCTTGTTGCAGCGTCACCTGTACTGGAACCGAGGCCGCCCCCTTGCACACAGCCCACACAAGTCCTGAATTCTGCCTGTGCTTTCCCGCTCTGGACTGACGGCCCCTGGGATTCCGGCTCCACAATAGTTGTGCCTTTTAACCCCTGGTGTCCTCAGCGGGGAGGTTTCAAGGCACTGCTTTAATCTTTCTCGTTTGGGTTTTAATCTCCACCCGTGTTTGTTACTCAGACGGATGCAGCGCTGCGGCAGGCCCCTTTCCTACTGCTGTCGCACTGCCGCGTGCAGCGTCCCCTCAAGGACTCACTGTCTGTGTGCGTGGCCAGCGTCAGCCATGTCCCAGCGTGCTCGGGGGCGCCGCAGCGCATGGTTCTCTAAACGGGCAGAACGTGGAAATAAAAGCAAACGTGTGAAAAAGCTGTCTTTCTCCTGTCTTTAAACATAGATAGCGGCCTTGAATGTGGGGCCTCTCCCTCCGCTGGCAGCCCCGGCTGCTGCTGGGGCTCATCCCTCCCGCCTGCCACGTGTGCGCACGCGGCAGGTGGGCAGGAGGTCACAGCCCCCGTGGTTTTCTGCAGGTGAGCTCTGTAAAGCATGCGTCGTCTGATGGGTCCGACACGATTTCCTCCGGGGTTTTGTATCCTGTGCTTGTCATTGCACCTGACAAGAAGGAACCTTTTAGATGTTTCTTTGAGGCATTCAAGTCTGAAGGCCTGTTGAGACTTGTCACTTTAACCACTGTTGGTGGTCCTCTTTGAATATTTAACCTTTTTTCCCTGTTGAAAAGGGAGTGAACAAATCCATGTAATTTCAGCCCATTTTTACTTGCAATGTCTTGCTGCCCGTCGGTGCCTTGTCAAATTGCAGTTTCTTTCGCCTCTTTTTATCTCCTGGAACCGGAGCTTAGTTTAAAAAGCACTGAAGCACGGGACAGGCACACTCGGAATACACAGCCGTGACATGTACAAACCTCAGACATTCTGGGATTGGAGGACCGGCTGTCCTTGATGGGGCAGAAGACAGGCCACCGCCTGCCCTGCAGCTCGGCCAGCTAGTGCCACCGTCATCCTCGGCCCTCGGGACAGACTGCAGTGACTGCTGGAGTCTATGGCCGCTGGCCACAGCTCATCCCCGCAAAGGCCGGCCGGGCCCCTGGTGTGACGCAGGCGCTTTACGCGTCTCCGTTCTTGGGCCTTAGGCTTCTCCGCCTGGGCTGTCCGCAGGTCCTAGCTGTGTCCTGCTGGCTAGCTTGTCCTCGCTCCCTGTCAGTGCATGGGCCAGAGTCATTCTTGCTTCCGCTCATGTTTGAATTTCAGTGTGCCGAGACCTAGTGTTTCTAATTTCATGCCAGTAAGAAGGAAGAGGCACACGGGTCTGTCACATTAACAGATTTTTAACACAGCTTTTTAAAAATTTTCATAGTTTTGGACTTAGTAGTTCTAATTGTTTTACATACTTTGTAAATAAAAGAGTTTCTGAAACACTTCTGTTTGCTCCAACTCTTTTCTGTAGAAATGGGTTTCCCAGGGCCGGCCCATCCTGTGGGGGCAGCGGGAGGGGAAAGTCGCCCAGTATGCTGGCTCGGGGCCCCTGCCACCCGCCAGGCCCGGTTTTGTTGTGTCTCCAGAGGCTGTCAAGATGTGAGGGGTTTACGTTGGAACCCGGAGACCTGGGCTCTGTCCTGTGCAGGGTCCTGGCAGCTCAGAGGCCGGAGCCTTGGTGGACACGGATGATAGTGGTGTAGCGTCCTCCCTTTCATGCCTTACACAGCAAGGAAGTCCTGAGCCTGGCGTTGACCTGGACGCCAAGGCGGCCCTGCCCTTAGACCACCGAACTACGATGTGTCTGGTCAATGACGCCGGGTGGCCAGGCCTGGAGGGCCACAGTGACCTTGAGCAAGTCAGCCTCAGGCCGACCCCACAGGTGTGGGCAGGCCTCTGCGGCCGTCGGCCCTGCCGTGGGAATCATCCAGCCAGATTTACAGATCTGAACGTCACGGACCTGATCTCCAGTTCGTATTCAAGTGCAGGGGCGGTTTCCTGTGTTCACACCGGCGCGCCTGTCGCCTGGGACTGTGCTTGTCGTCTGGCACGGGTCAGCTGTGAGACCTGCCCGCGCAGCCTCGGTGGGCTCACAGTGCAGCGAGGGCCCTGGAGATGGCAGTGGGAAGGTTGAGTGTGGCACTGAGGCAGTAAATACGCCCTCACCCCAGGTGTGGTGCAGACCCGTGGGCAGGGGCTAAAGCCACGTCCTAACAAGGTCGTTTCAGGGCTACTTGACAAATGTGTCTGGGAAAGGCATTCGCAGCTGGTTATTTCGTTAAATATTAGCTGGGGGCGTTTGTTCCCCTTTGGTGGGAAAGCTCCAAGGCCATGGCAGGTGCGGATCTCAGGCAGGCTCACCTGTAGAGCAGGTGAGACATCTAGTAGCCCTGGGGTTGCCATGGCATCAGATTAGCGCGCACGTAAAGGTTGTACCCGTGTCTGCAGCCAGTCTGTGCCATGCGTAGCCAGCCTGCGCCCACTGGGACCACCTGAGCCACGTGCGCAGTCCCACTGTCCCTGAGACGGTGTAAGTAAGAGCTGGGCTCCCGGGGCCCGCTGATGTCACCGGGGCGGGATGGGGCGGGCGCACCGTCAGCCCTCCGGTGTGAAGAGCAGAGCAAGGAGCAGTGCCTGGCTGGCTGCACACCCCCCACCCAGCGGGGGCCGCTCCCCAGCCCAGGGCAGCCGGCCATGATGGAGGCGGAACCCAAGGCCCAGCCGCTCATGGTGAGTGTCCCTGTGTCCCCCGACAGCCTTAGGGCTGTGCCCCTGAGGCCTCCTCCCTGGTCTGGGCTGTCTCCTGACCCACCCCCTCAGCGCCCCAGTCCGTGTCCAGGGTCCTGTGGCCCCTTCCTCCTCGAGACAGTGTCCCCCTGCTGCCCTGCTTCTTATCCCAAGCCTCCAGACTGCCCCTTCACCTCCTGCCTTCTGACTCTCAGTCTCCTGGGAACTCAGGGCCCGGACCAGGACCCCCAGATGGGGTGGGGTTGGTTCCCCCATCCTGCCCCCAGGGACAGCCATAGCTGCCGTTTCTGCCAGGAGGAATGTCCTCTCACAGAAGAGAGAGCAGAGGCCCAGAGGGGTGTGCTAACTGCCGAGGGCCCACGGCTCCTAGGGAATGCTGATGGAGGAGGGTTCGAGGCCTGGGGTCCCTGAGAGCGGGGCAGCGGGTTTCCTCTGAAAGTGCTCAGCCTGCGTAGAGGCTGGTCCCTCTGGTGGGGGAGCAGTAGACCACGTAGCAGCTGCGTGACCTTGGGCACGTGCCTCAGTCTCCCCGTTTGAGACTAATGAGGGCCAGGATCACAGCTCTCAGAGTCGTGGGACACGCACAAGTTCATGGGAAGTTAATACCTCATGGGGTCCCTGGCCTGACTGCTTCACTAAGCGTGAGTCCCCGGAGGGGGCAGCGCAGGGCCCGGGACAGCTGCCTGGTGTCCTGCCCGCAGGTGGCACTTCGGATCCGCCCGCTCAGTGACGCAGAACTGGAGGAAGGAGCCACCCTCATCGCCCACAAAGTGGGAGACCAGGTGAGGCTGTGGGAAAGGAAGTGTGTCCCCAGGGTCGCAAGCTCACCTTTCCCAGGTGGACGTCACCCACACCACTCCCTCATTCACTTATTCATTTACTCATTCGCCCATTCATTCACAAATTGTTAACATGGAGCGCTCTCAGTGGCTCGGTGCTGTTCCAGACATGGAGGAGGTAAGGCCCGCCCCACCAAGGGCAGGGTGGAGGGGAGGTCAAACAATAGGTAAAGGTACAATGTAGGAGAGTTCGTGCCACAGAGAAGAAAGGCCTCTGATAAGACGTTTGTGTGGTGCCTGAGGGCCGGGAGACGGCAAAGTGCAGGCAAGCGGAGGGGGGCCGAGCTCCAGGGCCCAAGGCAGACCAGCTGGGCTGCCCAGGGGCTGCCGGGGGCTGCCCGGGCCCGGCCGGAGCCCGTGAGCGCGGAGCGGGCAGGGGGCCAGAGCGCTGACAGCAGGCCCAGCTCCCGTCTGTGATTTTGAAAAGGGCCCAGCGACTGTGCGGCAGGGTCGTGGGATGGGGACCCAGCGTGCGGCTGCGTTGCCAAGGAACGGTTCCTGCTGCTCGGAATCAGGCTCAAAAGCTGAGCTCTCAGCTCAGATTAGAGATGTTGGTAGTCATTTGTTAAAATAAATGCCAAATTTGGGGTGAAACAAAATTTTGTCAAGGGAATAAGACTTCCCACTGGTGAAGAATTGACTGTAGGTCCCAGGAGCATGTCTGCACTGGAAGGCAAAAGACCCCGGCTGCTGGGGACAGGGTGGCGCCCAGGGACCGTCAGGGAAGACGAACCAGATGGAACTGTGGGCAGAGGCCAGGGAGGGTTCGGGCTGAGTTCCTGGATAACTAAGTGAGGGGAGCAGGCAGGCACTTGGCTTGGCTGTGAAGAATGGTCCGTCGCCTGTGTGGGAACAGCGTCAGCCTATCGATGGACACAACTGCATGGGGAGGCGGGACATGGCCGCAGAGGGGGACACACGAGGATTTGGGACACAGGCAACCCCAAGGGCCAGGCGCCCGGCCGGCTGGCTGCTCTTCCCACGCTGTGAGCTGCGCCTTACTGATGAAAGCACCGCAGCGGGAGGACGGCGGGCGCGCCCCGTTAGATAACCCTTGAGACAAACAGTCACTGCTGGGATTGATAGTGGCTCTCGCAGGGGGGACCCTAGTCCCTGAGTCCTGGGGCTTCACCACCATCGGGACTGAACCCAGGGAGCTCCCCGTGTCCCTGGGTGACTTCCGGTCCTATCTGATGATGGCTGGGGTCAGCTGCACCCACGTGTGGGTCAGAATGCCCCCCTTTCATCTTGCTTCCTGTCTTCTGGTCACACACCTGCCATGTGACCTCTCCCACCTGAAAAGCGTCACCTTAGTGTGCGACCCACTGGCCCAGCCCTGGGCAGCTCCGTGCTTACCGGGGCTGCCCGGCGATTCGCTAAGTCCAGAATGCCCTTCTCATTGGAGTGAGGTTTCTGCCCAGTCCCCCGGCTTTGGGGATTGGGTGACTTTAGGGAAAGGGGACCCTGCTGGACTTCATGGGGAATGGTTTGGGTTGAGGACTTGAAATCAGAAACCAGAAACTGTTCCAGCAGGCCGGGGCCCTTGGGAACCTCGGGGGCTGCTGCGACTTGGTCAGTTTGCTCAGCAGAGGGGCATCTCCAAGTGATGCGGGGTGACGCAGGCGACAGCCACGGCTGCAGGTGCCCTCGGACCCTCTCCACCTGTGCCCCCACCCCTGCATGGCTGCCTGGTCTGCCCCTACATTTGCAGGCAGGAGTGTCTCAGAGTCGTTTCAGAGCCTGCTTTGGGCCTGGCTCCCAAAGGCTGCCTTGCCGTGCGCTGTGCAGCCCACTTTGAAAAGCTGAGGTGTAATTCACATCATGTAAAATAGGCCCTTTTTAAAGTGAGCAGTTCAGTGGCATGCGGCACATTCAGTGCTGTGCCCCCACACCTCTGTCTGGTTCCAAAGCATTTTCATCCCCTGAAACGGGGACCCCGCGCCTGTTAAGCAGGTGCTCGCCCCGCCGCCCCCGGTGACCCCACCTGCTTTGCTCCCATCCCTGGATTTGCCCGTGCTGGACGGTTCACACAGGTGGAATCACAGCATGTGGCCTTTCGGTTCTGGCTTCTTTTACCGAGCGTGTTTTTGAGGTTCATCCATGTTGTAGCATTTTCTTTTAACTTTTTATGTTGAAATAATGTCAGACTCATCAGAAACGTGCAAGGCCCCTACAAAGAGCTGCCATGCCCTGTGCACGCAGGTGCCCCAGTGTTACCATGTCCTTCTCCTCCCTGTGTCCACACTCCCTTTACCGGGCCATTCAGAGTCACCTGGACATACTGCCTCTCCACACCCAGGTATTTCACATCGTAGTTCTTAAAAATGAGAACATTGTGTCGCCCCGGTACAGTGGTCCAAATCAGGACGTCAATATTGGTACGCTATTATCTAAACTAATTACCTAACATATTCCAATTTTACTGATTTCTCTCAGTAATGTTATTTATAGCAAAAGAAAAGAAAATTTTTTTTTCTGGTCCTAGATCCAGTGCAGCTGAGACTTTTTTTTTTTTTTTTTTTTTTTAGGGCAGTGTCACTGGCCCTCACATGTGGGACCGAACCGAGGCCGCTAGCTTCCCAAGCCAGCGCTTAACCACTGCACCACTTGGCCAGCCCCAGCTGAGACTTTGGAACACGCATTGTTTACTGCTGTCTGTGCTCATTATCTCACTTACCCCCACAGCACACCCATTTTACAGATGAGAAAGCTGAGGCCCAGAGAGGAGAGGGAACTTGTCCAGGGACTCTCAGCTGCTGATCAGTGGAGCCAGGATTGGAAATGAGGCTGGGGCTCTGGAGCCTGAGTTCTTAGCCGCCTGGTCCACTCCCTGGCGCTAAGCCCGGAGCCCCCTGGCAGGAGCATGTCCAGTTCCTCCTACAGCACCGGCCTGCCCGTGGCAAGCACACGTGGTGGGAACTGCCCGGTCCCCCTTTCCTTAGATCATCCCCATCACTGGGAGGAGAGGACAAGCACAGAGGAAAAGAGTTCCTGTCATGGAAAAAGTGCTGGCCAGAAGCCAGGGCGGCCCCAGGGTGCTTGTAGCACGCCTGCCTACCCAGGAACCTCTGGGCAACCTTTGCCTCTGGGATCTGCTTCCAAAGCCATGGGCCAAGGGACGGGCGGGCCGGTGGCCGGGGGGTGGGGGGGGACCTTGGTTCTCCCCAGCACCCGCCCAGGCCCTGCAGGCCTGGAGACCCCCAAGCCCCACCACTCGGGGAGTAAACAGACCTGCTGGTCTGTAATTGTCCTGTGCTCCATCCCCTGGGAAAGGCTCCTTTGTTTTAGTTAGTTAGTTAGTTAGTTAGTTAGTTAGTTAGTTAGTTAGTTTTGAGGGCAGTGTCCCTGGCCCTCATGTGGGACCCGAACCGGGGCTGTTGGTGTCCCAAGCCAGCGCTTAACCACCGCGCCCCTCGGCCGGCCCACAAAGGCTCCTTTGAAGCTGCAGCTTGCTTAATGACTACACATTTGTGTGAGATAGGAGAGGCCCTAGGAGACAACCCAGGACTCCGAGAAACAAAGAGCAGGGGTGCAGGGCTTGGGTGGGTCTTTTTCTTCCCCAGGGACCCTGGAACCCCCACTTCTCTGTTCTCCCCTTTCCTTTGGGGGGCACCCCTGAGCAAGAGGTACACAGGTGCAGACGGCTGTGCTAGGGCTGTCGGAGAGTGCAGCAGCCAGGCTGCCGGCGCAGCACGCCAAGCTTCCCAAGCCCCGTGCTGCCACGTGGGGCCCCGGGGAGCCTGGCACCCCAATGCTGTGGGCAGCCCTCGCGCTGACCCTCCCTCTCCCTGCCCCAGATGGTGGTGCTCATGGACCCTGGTGAGGACCCTGAGGGCACGCTGCACGCACACCGGTCCCGGGAGAAGACGTTCATCTTCAACACTGTTTTCGACCAGCATGCATCGCAGGTACTCTCCACCTCACTCACCCTATGTCACCCCTGGGCCAGGCCAGCCATGGGTGTCCTCACCAAGCCCTGGAGCCCTCAGGAGGACTTGGTGCCAGGTGGTTTCGCTCATGACTTCTCACAAGGGTCTCCCTGATACTCAAGGAAGTTGGCAAGGCTTTACATGTCTCATTCATACATCTATACGTCTGTTATACATTCATTCAAGTATCCATCCTTCACCTACCCATCCATCCACCCACTTCTCTGTCCATACAACATACATACATACATTTGCTTGTTGTCCATCCATCATCCATCCACCATCCAACCATCCATCCATCATCCATCCATCCACCACCAGCCATCCATCCATTATCCATCATCCACCCATCCATCTACCCATCCACCATCCATCCATCCATCCATCCATCCATCCATCCATCCATCCATCATCTATCATCTATCCATCCACCTTCCAACATCCATCCATGCACCATCCATCCATCCATCCATTCATCCTCCCATCATCCATCCATCCACCATCCAACTATCCGTCCATCATCCACCATCCATCCATCCATCCATCCATCTGTCCATCATCCATCTGTCCATCATCCATCCATCTAGCCATCCCTCCACGATCCACCCACCCATCCGTCCATCCATTCATCCACCTATCCATCCACCCACCATCCATCCCTCCATGATCCACCCATCCATCCATCCATCCACCCACCATCCACCCATCCACCACCCACCATCCATCCATCCACCCACCATCCACCCATCCACCACCCACCATCCATCCATCCACCCACCATCCATCCCTCCATGATCCACCCATCCATCCATCCATCCACCCACCATCCATCCATCCACCCACCATCCACCCATCCACCACCCACCATCCATCCATCCACCCACCATCCACCCATCCACCACCCACCATCCATCCATCCACCCACCATCCATCAATCCACCCACCATCCACCCATCCACCACCCACCATCCATCCATCCACCCATCATCCACCCATCCACCACCCACCATCCATCCATCCATCTTCCATCCATCCATCCACCACCCACCATCCATCCATCTGTCATTCACCCATCCATCTACCCACCATCCATCATTCCACCCACATATCCATCATCAATCCATCCACCACGCACCCACCCATCCGTCACAGTGGTATCCTGTCTGCCATGTGTTGGAACACACTCCCTGCCCCCAGGGCTCATGTCCCAGCAAGGGAGGCTGACAGCAAGCAGGAGAAAAATAAACGTGGTAGTGCCAGTGCTGTCATGGAGGTGGCAAAGCAGGTGGCAGGAAGCAGAGGCCTTTCCGAGGGGAACGTTGCAGCTGGGGCTTGAAGGAGGGATGAGCCAGCCAATACGGGGGAGGCTTCAGCATACCCATTCCACGGATGGACGGCCTGATGCTCCGCAGGGTCACACAGCGAGGCCAGAGCTGATCCCAGTGTCAGGTCATAGTGTTTGCCGGCACCCTTGACAAAGGCCTAAGGCTGTCCAGCATGTCACCTGTCTGTCACTATGAGAGGGGCCTTGTCACTCCACATTATTGAGGGGAGCCTGGAGCTCAGGGCAGTGGGACACAGAGAAAAGGACACTCACTCCTGAGTCCTGCAGAGGAGTTTGAACCGAGGCCTCCTGAGGTGAGAATGTCACGTCACCAGGGTGATGACCTCTGGGGGATGTTTGGTCCCAGGACAAAGGCCAGTGAGGAATGCAGGGCTGCATGCTGGCTGCATGCTGGCTGCAGCTCTGCACCCAGATGATCATCCCTTCCCACACCGTGGACCCAGAGACTCCACTGCACACGGCACCACACCTTCAAGGGCCAGGCAGCCACGAGCCCTACTTGTCCCCTCGTTCTTTGTTTTTTTTTAAGAGGGCAGTATCACTGGCCCTCTTATGTGAGATCCGAACCCGGGCCGCTGGCAGGCCGCTGGCATCCCAAGCCAGCTCTTAACCATCGCGCCTCTCGGCTGGCCCTGTCCCCTAGTTCTTGACTGTAGCAGAACCAATGTCCCCAGACAGCTGCTCATGCCACCTCTCATGGCTCCGCAGATTGGTGAGGATCAGCTGGGCAGACCTCACATGGGTTTAGTACTAGTTAGGGGAGGGGCTGCAGTCACCTGGAGATCCACTGGCCCTGGGCCCACATGGCCCCCTCGCTCATCTCAGTGACTTGCCTCTGCTGGGAGTCTGCCGGGACTGTCACCTGGAGCACGCATGTGTGACCTCTCTGTGTGGCCTCCTCACTGTGTGGCAGTGTCCAAGGTCCAGGAGGATGAGGTGGAAGCTGCCAGGCCCCTCGGCCCACATGGCACGGCTTCACTTCTGCCACGCTTCCTGGCCACACTTGCCTGACTCTGGGGCTTAGGCTCAGCATCTGGGGGCAGTGGCAGGTAATCTGCAGCCATCTCCAATCCAAACACCTTCTCCTTCACTGCCCACCCTGTCCCCTATCTCAGCCCACCCCTGGGAGCCAACTTAACATGGAGAGCGTCTCAGGAAGGCCTGCTGAGAACATGCTGGCCACCCACTGCGCTGGGAATGTCCCCTCCATTGAGGACTCAGCCGTAATTATAAGGCAGGATGGGTTTGCTCACTCCCGAGGTCTTAGTGGCCTCAGGGAGAGAGAGGACCTGGCCGTCAACATTTACTGAGCAGCTACTGCAAGCCACGAGCTGTGCTTGAGCAGTTGACATGCACTGTCCTACAAGCCTCACAGCAACCCTATAAAATACACAGCAGTATTGTCCCAATTTTACAGAAGGGGAAACTGAGGCTTTAGGAGGTCAACAACCTGCCTGAGGTCACACAGAGAGCTCAGAACCAGCACTCAGCTCCAGGTAACTCCAAAGCCAGAGGAAAGCAGAACCGGCCTTGGAGTCTGTCACCCCGAGCCCAGATGCTGCCTTCTATGAGCTGTGTATCCAGCCTGGGCTAAGGGGACAGGCCAATGAGATGAAGCTCAGGACCCAGAGTGGGTGCCTAGGACGGCAGAGGACGTAGGGACTGTCATTCCTGTCCAGTTCAGCCAAACACACCCCCCTCATATGCCAGCCCTGGAGGAGTTCTTTCTCGAATACCCCTGTGGGCAGGGAGCTCACCACCACACACTCCCATCGCGACATAAACTGCTGCCTTAAATGAAATGAAATTCTGCTGGCCTGAAGCTTGCACTCCCCGGTCCTGGACTTGTCCCGTAAAGGTGAGTCAGAATGCCCTTCGCAGGGTTCCGGTCCTGTTGGCACGTTCCCAGCCCTTTGGTCCCTCGTCATTCCCCTCAATTCTCACCAAAGCCCTGGAAGGGCCTCGCAGGCGTTCGTTGCCAAACATGCATCGAGCCTCATGGCGGGAGCTGCCACATCCATTCTCATGTTATGCCCCCCACAGCCACCCTGCGGGGTCGGCCGCATCTGACGCCTGGAGGCTTGGGGTGGGCGACGCCGTGTGCCAGAGCTCGTGCAGACACTGGGCAGACACCGGGGGTGCGGACGGAACCGGAATGCCCAGCGCCCACTCTGTGTCCACAGGGAATCGACATCTGCAAGCACCACACACTGGTCCTCTCCAAACCGCCAGGCACCCGACTCTGGCTAGCTTGTCCACGGGACTGCCTGCCCTCTCTCTGTCCACAGGAAGACGTGTGCTGTACCACCACCCAGCACTTGGTGGAAGGCATCATTTCTGGATACAACGCCACGGTGTTTGCCTATGGCCCCTCAGGTACCGCCAGGGGCAGTGTCCCGAGGAGTGGGGTTG
Organism: Aselliscus stoliczkanus; assembly: GCA_033961575.1. Taxonomy (NCBI): domain Eukaryota; kingdom Metazoa; phylum Chordata; class Mammalia; order Chiroptera; family Hipposideridae; genus Aselliscus; species Aselliscus stoliczkanus. The sequence continues at coordinate 1,479,305 of CM066733.1, forward strand.
GTGGCAGCAGACTTTTCTAAAAGCACAAAGCACCTACTGTGTGCTGGTCTTGCATTGGTCCCTCTTCATCTGTTGGCTCCTTTAGCAGCCCCGAAAGGCAGGTAGAACGATGCCCTTTTCACAGATGAGAAAACTGAGCCTCAGAAGGTGCAGTGGTTTCCAAAGGTCACCCAGCTGGTGGCAGTAAACCTGGAGTTCAGCCCCAACCTACGCTGTGCTGCCCACGAGAACCCACGGGTGCCGTCTCTCTCATCCTGTAAACTAGAACCAGAAAGGAGCTGAACGGGTCTGAACCCCTCACTGTGCAGATGGGGCCACTGAGGCCTGAGAGGCACCTGGCCCGAAGCCACAGCCTGTTTATTTCACTCATTCATTCAACAAATGTCAGCGAGCACCTACTCTGTGCCAGACTCGAACGAAGGAAAAGAATAGTGTAGTTCTTGGGCCGGCCTAGTGGCGCGGTGGTTAAGCGCTGGCTTGGGAAGCCAGCGGCCCCGGTTCGGGTCCCACATGTGAGGGCCAGTGACACTGCCCTCAAAAAAAAAAAAAAAGAGTAGTTCTTGACTATCGGGCAGATAGGGTAGGAGCAGCGAGCTTTCCCCTACAAAGAGACCCATTTTAGAAAGTGTGATACGTTCATTCTCCTGTTACGAAACAGCCTGAACGCCTTGACGAGGGCTTGGAGAGGAACAGACGTCTCTCTCGTCCCCCTCCTCTAACACTATCTCATCTTCGCTTTATATCTGCTCAGGTTTTTGTCCCCACAGTAGCCGTTAGACTGTTCACACAGCTTTTTGCCTTGTTTCCAAAATGGAAAACGAGCAAGGCAGAGCAGCCGGGAGGGCGGGAGGTTTGTACGCTGAAGGTGCAGGTAGGAACCGTCTTAGGGGCAGGCGTGTCCAGGTGGGGTCTGAGCCCGCTTTGTGGGTGTCCCACACCCCTGCAGGCGCAGGGAAGACCCATACCATGCTGGGCACGGACACACAGCCTGGCATCTACCTGCAGACCCTCACTGACCTCTTCCGGGCCATCGAGGAGCCCGGTGACAACATGGGCTACAGCGTGTCCATGTCTTATCTTGAGGTGAGCCTGCCCCCCTCCCCACCCCAAGTGCCCACTGGCCTTGGCAGCCCGCAGCCCTCAGAGAAGCCAAGCTCTCTGGGGCGCAGAGCCCAGTGATGTGTGAGTCCCTGCACCTCTCCTCCATGGAAGCTGCTCCCCTCCCAGGTCTATAATGAGGTCATCCGGGACCTCCTGAACCCGTCCTCGGGGTTTCTGGACCTGAGGGAAGATTCCAGGGGCAGCATCCAGATCGTTGGCATCACAGAGGTTTCCACCTCAAACGCCCAGGAGGTGAGCTCACAAGGTCCTTGTTATTCAAGTGCACAGAGCAGAGCCCTGACACACACGCACAGGGTTATTTCTGAGCTCAGGGGACGGCCAACACCTGCACCCATCCCCCTGCTCCTGGCCTGCGCCCAGGGCAGACAGCACTAATAGATCACACACTCTGCCCTCTGTGAGCAGACACAGGCTCAGAGCCCTTTCCTGTGCAGCATGCCAGGCAGTCACAACCCATCAGAGTTGCCCTCAAGTCTGAAATCCACTTTCATTCCTGACCCTGTGTTGCTCTCACAAGGAGGGCAGCGGGGAAGCATTTCTGCAGCCCTCTGCCTTTCCTCTGTGCCGCCCCTCCCCCGTGGGCCTCCCAGCTGCCCAGAAACCTTTGCTGGCTCCTTGTTGCCCCGAGAATGAGCACGGCCCCCGCAGGCCCCCGCCTCTTGATGACCGTGTGCTCCAACCCGGCTGGTGGGCTGAATCCATGCAGCCTTAGCATCATCCCTCCTGGGTTTGGGGAGGGGGAGGGGGGCCTTCTCGCCTATTTTTTAACAGGGACCATTTCAGCCTTCCTCCACACATGCTCTGCGGTCTTAGCAGCCTGCACACGGTAGGTGCTCAGCAGAGTCCCACACTGCGTGCTCACAAATGGGTATCGGCCTGCTGCCAGCCCCTCGGCTGCCTGGAGTCTGCATTCCAAAGGATTCTGTCCCTGGCTCTGTGGGAGGAGATGGGGAACCCACTGTGCCGGCTGCCGCGGGCAGAGGCCGGGGGAGGGGAAACACAAGGTCGGCAGCCTGTCCTTCCTGCTGGGTGAGCCACCTCGGACCGCGAACCGGAAAGCGCTGCCCCTGGACGAGCTGCTGCCGTCAGTGTCCCAGCCATGGGGGCCAGCAAGGAGCCACCCGAAGGAGCCCGGGGGGAGCACATGGCCTCCCAGGCCCTTGACTCCCTGCCCGCTCCTGCCTCTGTCCTCAGATCATGCAGCTCCTCACCAGGGGCAACCGGCAGCGCACCCAGGAGCCCACGGCCACCAACAGGACGTCGTCACGCTCCCACGCTGTGCTGCAGGTGGCCGTGCACCGGCAGAGCCGCGCCTCAGGCCTGGCAGAGGCGGCGCGCGTCGGGAGGCTGTTCCTGGTGGACCTGGCGGGCTCGGAGCGGGCGTCCCAGGTGCCGTCCCCTGACATGCCCCGCCTTGTCCCTCATCACCACCGCTCACCTTGTGTCGTCTGCCCTGTAGTTCGTGAGCAGGACACATGGCCAACCGGAGTCACAGCTCCGTCCTGGAGCACATGGCCTGGTGGGGAGCAGGTGGGAAAACACCTAACACATAAAAGAGCAAGGTGGTTGCTGAGAGAGTTAAGGGGTTTGCAGGAAATAAACAGGACACATGGGGAAGGTGACAGGCTGGCTACTGCAGACGCCCCTTTGGAGAGTGGGGTGGGGGCACCCCCACAGGAGGGGGCGCCGGGCTGTCCCTGGAAGGATGAGGGAGTGGGCCTGGGAGAGGACTTCCTCGGTAATACACACATGCGTATTTTTATCATAAAGGTGTATTGTCCTGCACGGATGCTCCTCTAACCCATTTTTATCTCGTTCATAATCGTAACAGCACCATCAGTAAACAGTCTCCCTCATCGCTCTTAGCAGCTGCGTAGTGCTCCCCGGCAGGGTCCTGTCGTTTATGTCAGGGGTCCCAGGATTTCAGGGGCGTAGTCAGTGCATGCAGGGCCTGAGCACCCAGGTGGGGCGGGGTTATTGCGCCTGGACCCCGGTCCCTTCCAGGGGGCTGGCGTGTGGGAAGGACCATCTCCCCGCCAGCCCAGCCTCTCCCCGCTCAGACCCAGAACCGTGGCAGAAGAATGCAGGAGGGCGCACACATCAACCGCTCCCTGCTCGCGCTGGGCAACTGCATCAACGCGCTCAGCGGGAAGGGCGGCCGGGCGCAGTACGTGAACTTCCGGGACAGCAAGCTCACACGCCTGCTGAAGGTACGCTGCAGGCTGAGTGTGTGTGTGCATGTGTGTGCCATGTGCATGTATGTGCACTGTGTGCTGTGTGTGTGTGCGCTGTGTGCATATGCATATGCGTGTGCTGCTGCCACAGCTGACTGCATCTTTCAGGACTTAACCTGCTGGGCAAGCGTCCCAGACCTGAGTCTAAAGGCCCTTCCACTAACCGCCAAAGGCAGGAAAATGCTGTAGAAACCACCTCGAGTCACAGCCTGACTCCCCACACCATCCCTCTGAGTTTGGTCCAGCCTATGCTTGCATACGCCCGGGGACAGGGAGCTCACTACTTAACCGAGGCTGCCTGTCCCATTGCATTGTGGATGGTCTGACTATGAGAAGATTCTCCTTTCCACTGAGTTGAATATTGTCACCTCTGTTCTACGGCAAGGCAGGCTATACATAAATAGGCAAAGCAATACAGGAATGTCCCTGCAGATTTGGCCTGTTGGTCTAACCTGCTCGTGTCAGAGCAAACGTCAGTCCTGGAACGGGCTCCCCCACCCTGAGCACCTCCCTAAGCACTGACAGCCAGCATCCGCTGCCCTTCTCAGGGTTTGGAGCAGGCACCTCGCAAGGGATGGTCCAGAAGGGCCTGGCGTGGGTGGGTGATGGGTGGCACCGCAGGGCAGGTGGGGGCCTGTTCCCATCACCCCCAGCTCGTGCGTCTCACTGAGCAGGATGCCCTGGGAGGGAACAGCCGGACAGTGATGATCGCCCACATCAGCCCGGCCAGCACGTCCTTCGAGGAATCACGGACCACCCTGCTGTATGCCGACAGAGCCAAGGGCATCAAGACCAGGGTGAGACGCCCGCCCCCTTGCCTAGGCCCACACTCGCACGCTCTCACCCTCTCGCCCGCACACACTCGCACTCGCCAGCTCGCTCGCCGGCACGTACTCTCTCCCACCCTTGCTCACTCATGGAATCCTCCCAGCGCTCTGGAGGCTCCTGGAGGCTGCTTCCTTGTCCCTTCCAGCTTGGCGTGCCTTGGCTTGTGGCCTCACCCTCCAGTTCTGAGCCATCTTACGGGCCTTCTCTTCTCGGATGAGGACATTAGCACTCAGGGTAGTCCCTAATCCGGGATGACCTCATCTTAAAATGCTTCATTATGGGGCCGGCCGAGTGGCGCGGTGGTTAAGCGCTGGCTTGGGAAGCCAGAGGCCCCGGTTCGGGTCCCACATGTGAGGGCCAGTGACACTGCCCTCAAAAAAAAAAAAAAAATGCTTCATGATATCTGCGAAGACCCTCTGCCCAAACAAGGCCACATTCGCAGGGCTCGGGCCATCCAGGACGTGGACTTATCTCCATGCCTGTGCGCAGTAAGCTCTCGATGTAATTTAATGTGTTTTGTTCTCAACAACTCTCTCCGTAGGGGGTGGGGCCTATTATCATCCCATTTTACAGAGAAAGCAGTGTCCCCAACCTTCCTCAGCAGAGCAGAGTGGGCGCTGGGGCCCAGTGAGCCTGGCTCCGAGTCCACGTCTGGACTGCTGAGCTCGTCTGTCCACAGCCTGTAGGATTCATCTCTGGAGGCTGCCTGAGAAGTCGGGGGGCGATACACATTCACCACTCAGCACACCCATGACTGGTGCTGACGCATGATAGGCGCTATTTGATTGTCACTGTCAGCTGTCCGCACGCGGGATGAGCCTGCCAGTGCCCGGCTCCGCCCTAGGCGCCGTGATAAAACAGGACAGAGCGTCTGCTCTCGCCCGAACACTGAGCCTAGCAATGGGGGAGGCAGACATGGAACTGAACTCACACAGATAAGTGTGTCATTTCCAGCTGTGGTAAGTGCTGTATGTGAGGCCACAGGGTGCCGGGAGGAGGAACAGCAGAGAAGGCCGAGTTTCGAGGGCCTTCTGCTGAGAGGACTGGGTCGGACAAGGAAGCCCAGCCCCGAACAGAAGAGGGCGGCTCTGGGCGATGGAGCGCTTGGCTCTGTGACCAGCAATCTCACCCTTCAAATCTACCAGCCGGAAGCATGGACCCATGCGCTCAGGGAGGCTGTGTCATTGGAAAGCCCCAAGTGCCCATCAGAGGGACGGGACAAGCAAACTGTCCTGTGGGCCACTCTGCAGCTGTTAGAGAGTGGGGGGACCCATCTGCAGATGGCCGGCCTCCGGGACACATCGTTGGGTGAGAAGAAGCAAGCTACAGAGTAACTACAGTCTGATGTAACTTACACAGAGCTCCACAGCCGAACCTACACCCCAAACCTCCCCATACACCTCTGGGTACACACACGTGTGCAGGACTGCACAGTAAAGGAGCTGGGAGGGCACACACCAGAGCCACGGCAGTGGGCCCCGGGGCTAGGCCCTTGATGGGCTGTTTGAACTTTTAATTGTGGCAAAACACATATAACATAACATTGATTATTTTAACCATGTACAGTTCAGAGGCCTTAGGCACACTCACACTGCTGTGCAGCCGTCCCCACCGTCCTCTCCAGAGCTTCCCATCTTCCCAAACTGACGCTCTGTGCCCATGACACACCCCCTCCCCCCCAGCCCCGGGCACCCCCTTCTACTGCCTGTCCCTGTGAACCTGAGCCCTCCAGGTCCTCGGATCAGTGGGATCACAGTGTGTGTCCTTTGGGACTGGCTGGCGTCATCAGCACAGTGTCCTCAGGGGCCATCCGTGTCATAGCCAATGTCGGAGTTTCCTCCTCCTTAAGGCTGAGTAGTTCTGAAGTGAATTTTCATAACAGAAAAGTGCATATTTCTGGAGCAAACATGTCACAGTGAAAACGCCCCACGTGCTCTGACCTTGGCGTGCCCCACTAGGTCAAGTGCAACCTGCTGACCGTGTCCTACCACATCACGCAGTACACGGATGTCATCTCCGGCCTGCGCAGGGAGATCGAGCGCCTCAAGTCCAAAATCGAGAGGCAGCAACAACAGAAGAAAAGCGAGCCGGGTGTCCGGGACACACAAGGTAGGACACACAGGCCTGGTGCCTCGGCCCCTTTTCTGCCCTGGGTGGGGATGGGCTTCGTGAGTTCACCGAGCAGAAAGTGCCCCTGTGCTGGCACCTGAGGACAGAGAGGCTGTGGCGGGAGATGAGGCTGGAAGGTGGATGAGGGCCCAGGGTTTCTCCTCAGCATGGTGGGGCGGACAAGGGTTGGAGCAGGAAGCCACGAGCTGAGCCGCCTTGCGATCTTAGTTGTGAAGTGGGCGGGAGACCATTGCACAGAGCGGTGCTTCTTCAGTGTGTCGATGGGGCAGGTGGAAGCTTCTCCTTGGTCGGGGTGTTGCCCTGAAAACGTGAGGAGTTGCGGGGTTGAGGGAGGAAGCTGGGGGTGATCACAGGGGTCAACTGGGACCGCCCGGTAAAGGGGGGCATTGGAAGCGCCTGCACTTCTTGTCATGGGGAATTCCAGGTACTTACGGAAGGAGAGAGAGCAGTCCAGCAAACCCTCACGAGGACCCACCCCTCGGTTTCTCTTCCCCGTCCTCCCATGCACTCCCCTGTCCTGCTATCTAGACGCAAATTCCGGACGTCATATCATTTTACTCGGAGGAATGTCACACAACCCCTAAAAAGTCAAGACGCTTTACAAAATCATAACTACAGTCTCATTTCCACACCAAAAAAAAATGTTAACAATAATCTGCTCATCTCATCAGACAGCCAATTGGTGTTCAAATTTCTGCAATCTTGTCAACATCATAAATCTCTTCTGAACCGTCTGCTCTTGTTTTTGAACTAAAGATCCCGACGTCCATGTGCTGAGTGTGGCTGATGAACCTTTCAAGCCTCTCATCCTACAGGCTTCCCCTTCCTCGTTTTCTGGTCCGTCCATGTTGTCACATGGCAGGGTGTCCTTCTTTCTCAGGGATGAATAATATTTCATTATATATTATATATTCTGTTATATATAATTTCCTTTACTCATCCATTTGTGGACACTTGGGCTGTTTCCATACCTGGCCACTGTGAATAATGCTGCATGGCCTTGGGTTCACATACCTCCTCAAGATACTGATTTCATTTCCTTTAGATAAATACCCAGAAGAGGGATTCCTGGGCCATATGGTAGCTCTATTTTTTTTTTTTTTTTTTTGAGGGCAGTGTCACTGGCCCTCATATGTGGGACCCAAACCGGGGCCACTGGCTTCCCAAGCCAGCGCTTAACCACCGCGCCACTCGGCCGGCCCCATCTATTCTTAATCTTCTGAGGACCCTCCACACGTTTCCTGTAGCGCCCGTATCAATTCACATTCCCACCCACAGAGCATGAGGGCTCCCTTTTCCCCACGTCCTCGCCAACACTTGTTATTTCTTGTCTTTTTATTGATGGCCATTCTGACAGCTCTGAGGTGACATCTCACTGTGGTTTTGATTTGCATTTCTCTGATGATTAGTGATTGAGCACCTTTTCTTGCAGTTGTTGACCATTTGTATGTCTTCCTTGGAAAAATGTCTGTTAAAGTCCTTTGTCCATTTCTTACATTGGATTATTTGGTTTTTGCTATTGAGTTTCATAAGTTACTTATATATTTTGGATATTAACCCCTTTATAATATATTGTTTGCAAATAATTTCTTTAATCCACCATCTATCCATTCTCCATCCATCCTCCATCTATCCATCCACCATCCATCCATCATCCACCCATCATCCACCCATCCATCCATCCACCATCCACCCATCCATCTACCATCCATCCATCATCCATCATCCATCTATCCACTCACCCATCTATCCATCATCCATCCATCCACCATTCACCATCCATCCACCATCCATCCATCATCCACCCATCCATCCACCCATCCATCCATCCACCATCCACCCATCCATCCATCCACCATTCACCATCCATCCACCATCCATCCATCATCCACCCATCCATCCACCCATCCATCCACCCACCCACCATCCATCCATCTACCATCCATCCATCATCCATCATCCATCTATCCACTCACCCATCTATCCATCATCCATCCATCCACCCATCATCCATCCATCCACCATCCATCCATCCATCCACCCACCATCCATCCATCCATCCACCCATCATGTATTCATCATCCACCCACCCACACATGTGCATTGAACTCCTCCTTGGGCCAGACCCTGTTTTGGTGGGCAAGCATGGAGCTTAACCCTGGCTTAGGTGGCATTGCTCCTGGTCCAGCGGCTCTCTTGCTGACCCCAGCCATAGTGTCCACTCAGGACACAGAGGAGGACAGACGCCTGCAGATGAACAGGATCCGGGCCCAGCTGGCCAGGGCCTTCAAGGAGCAGCTGGAGATGCGCCACAGCCTGGTGGCGCTGGAGAACGCCAGCCTCGAGCTGCACGGCGACGCGTCCCGCCACCTGCTGGCCATGGCAGAGTGAGCGTGCCCTCCTGTGGCACCCCCGGGCCCCAGCGCTGCCCAGCCCAGGGGGTGGGGAGGCCAACAAGGAGCAGCAGGGCCACAGCTGGGAGCTCCTTTCTGTGCTACTGTCCAGCCTCCCTATTGCTCACAGGTCCCCAGGGGCACTTTAGCCAAGGGCTCCTTCTCTTCCCAGGCGGGACCCCTGGCCCACTCCCTACCTTGCTCCCCTGACCCCACTGTCATCATGGCTGCAGCTGGGAGCATGAGAAGACCCACCACCACACTCAGGACAGGACACTTGGGAGGGATGAGGAGCAGGTGGTGGCCGACGCAGACGGGGACGTGGGCAAGTCTGCAGAGTCACATGAGGTGGCCCTGGCCAGAGAGGAGGTCAACATGCTGTTAGCTGAGCAGCGGAAAACCATGAGCCTCAAGGTGGGGAGAGGGGCTGGGCACATCCGTGTCACACAATGACCATGAGAGCCACTAACGTTTACTGATTGCCGCTGGTGCCCCGGGCCCTCTGACAGCAGTCCCTGGCATAGGGCTGATCAGTACCGTCCTACAGATGGGAAAACCAAGGTGTGGCGAGATTAGACAAGTTGTCCCAAGTCCTCAGGAGAGCAGAGCTGGAACCTGATGGCTCCGACTGCAAAACCCACGTCACACAGGGGCCAGCAGGGCCACAGTCCAGGGCAGGAGGCCCCTGGGGGTCAGAGGAGCTGAGGCTGTGGGCACGGGCCTCCCGCTCCCGGACACCCTTTGTAGTAGCCCGCTCCATGGCGAGCAAGCACTGCCCACCCTGCCAAGTGCTTCCCATCAGCATCGGGCTGTCTCCCTGAGTCGGGGCCATGACATGAGGACAGGGACATGGCCAGAGGGCGCTGACTCCAGGTTCCTCTTTGCAGAGTGAAGTCTCCTCATACTCTCATTTCCTGAGAAGAGCGAGCTGTGTGTATGAGCTGTTTATGTAGTAGCTAGTTGTCTAATAGCCTCGCTTCAGAAAAATGGCAGAACTGGCCCTTGGCGGAGACTTGGGGAAAAGGCCAGTGAAGCTCGCTGCTGTCCCAGCCCATTAGTGACATGTTTGCAGACAAGTGGAGAGAGCGTCTATGATGTCACGTAGGAGAAGCAGGCAGCATTTATTTCCCTTAAAAGCAATGTAGCCAAACCCAGAACCTCCTAATATCATTGCATCTGCCTGCTGAAGTTTAGAGATCACATGGTCTCACTTCAAAAGGCCTCCAACATTTAAAACTAAGGAAATGCCTTTTGCTCAAACCAATAAAGTACATAGGCAGAGAGATGACCTTCAAGAGCCAAATATAGATATTGAGATACAATGTAGCATATAAGAGTGAGTCCATTCATTGGTCAATTGATCAATCAATAAAAAACAAGTCAGTGTTTTAAGGGTCCAGCTCAATGCTGGGCCCTGGGGACTGAAAGATGAACAGGACACGCTGACCTAGGCTCATAGCCTGCTGGGAAGACACCAACACGACTGCAGTTCTATATGGGAGCACGTTGTAAATGTATGGACAGAATTCTGGGGAGCTGGAGAAGGGGGCTGTTGATTCAGCGGGGGGCTGGGGAGGACTTTAGGGAGAAACCGAGGACTAGGGTCTTGTTGGGGAGCTGAGCCAGTGCCTCCCAAAGGGGCCCCTTTCAGGCCCAGAGGCTGAAGAAGTGAAGGCTCGAGTGTGTCCCTTCACCTGCACAGGTTGGTGGTTATCCGACCTGTTCCTGGGACATGACGGTGGGGGTGGGGGTGCCAGGCAGCCATGGCACTGCAGTCCGGGGGGCTGAAATGCAGTTATATGGTGTGGCGGCCAATTTGCTGTGTCAGCTTGGTTGGGCTGTGGTGCCCAGTGATTCAGTTAAACACTAGTCTAGGTGTACAGGTGATTTGTAGGCGTGGCTAACATCTGCTGTCACTTGACTGTCCCTGATGACTATCCTGGATGGTGTGGGTGGGCCGCATCCAATCAGTTGAAGGGCCTTCCCAGCAAACACGGAGGTTTCCCAGAGAAGAAGTAATTCTGCTCAAGACGGCAGCATCTGCTCCTGCCTGACTTTCCAGGCTGCTGTCTGCGCTGCAGGTTCCTGACTTGCCTGCCCCACAATCATGTGAACCCATTCTTTACATCTCTTTATGTGTATGTGCATATATGTACACACACCAAACATATACATTAGTGTGTGTGCATGTATATGTATATGCACACATGCACACACATATATAGACATACACACATGTCACTCTCACCTATTGGTTCTGTCTCTGGAGCTCTCTGGAGCCCTGGCTGTCACACAGAGTGAGGTTACAGGTCACAGGCAGGTCCCACGGGCTCCAGCTGCTTTTCCGCAGGCGGGAGCCATCCCAGTAGCAGACGAGCTGGGCCTCAGGTCTCCTGCTCCTGCTTTGGCCTGAGAGGACCAGGTCCTTGCCTGTAGATGGGAGGCCAGTGATGAGGTGGACGCAGAAGGCACCCCATCAGAGAGTCCCCTGTGAGGACCGACGCAGCTTACGAAGGCTTCGTAGTGTGAGAACGGGCCGCGCTGGTTTCAGTAGCAGACGGGAGGGGCGGGCCCTGGGGTGTGTTCTAAAACAGTGTCTTACTACAAAATGCAAGGCTTTGCTGTCTTGAGGCCAGCAGATTGGAGGCAACTCATTGAAAAGACAGTTTTTCTCCCAGTTCCCAAGAGGAAGGCACACGCCGTGTCACACAGGTCCACTCAGGAGGCGTCAGGAGGCCGAGGGGTGTCGGGAGGCCGAGGGAGGGGACGGGGCAGAGCCTTTCCGTGGTTTCCGTGGCAGGAGCGGGCGAGGCAGGGTGACAGGCTTAGGACAGGCTGGTTTGGACAGTTCCAGCTGGCCCTGGGCACAGGTCTGTCCCATGTTGTCTGGTACCAGCCTGGGTGACAATGGCAGGTGGTCAGTGGCCCAGAGGGTGAGGCCCACGGAGGAGGGGGTTGTGGGCTCTGGGCCGGTGGGTTTGCATCTGAAAGGTGAGCTCCTGGGTGAGAGGTTCTCTCTCTCTAGGACTCCGCGGAGCCTGGGAGGGGCCATCCCTGCAGGGACAGCAGGGCCCCGGATGTCGGGGCATCAGGTGCAGAGAATCAAAGACAAGGTTAATGCAGGGGGGCGGCCACACATCCCCAGAGCCAATCACCGCGGTTTGCATTGAGTTCAGTTTGCAAACCCAGACTGTACTAATGGCTGGGCTTGGGAGCAGAGACCCCGGCATCCGCCCTGATCCCTTGGTCTGCCTGCAGGCTGGGCTGGGGCAGCGCCTGGCCGGTGCCAGGAGGAAGGCCTCACAGCTGGAGGACCTGCTGCCCAGGCAGGCCGTCAGCGAGGACCAGCGGGAGGTGCTGCCGCTGCTGTGCAGGGCTCACGAGCTGGAGCTGGAGAACACGGGGCTGCAGGCCAGCAGCCCGCGCCGGGAGCACCTGCTGGGCCTGCGGGGCTTGGTCATGAGCGCCAGCAGCAGCACCGGCTGCTCTGCGAGCACATCATTCAGGACCAGCGGCGGCTGATTCAGGGTGAGGCTGCCCCGCCCGCCGCACAGCGGCGCCTACTCAGGAGCTACTTTCTGGAAAGAGGAGGCAGCGCATAGGGTCAAAAACCCAGAGTCCCCGTGGCCAAGCAGGCGATGCCAGCTCCCTGCCCTCCAGCCCTGTGCCCCCATCACTCCCAGTCACCTGCATAGCCCCCTGGGTGTGAGCAACACGTGTGTGTCAGGAGCACACCACACCCCGCTCGGTGTCTGGCGTTTGCCCACTTATCTGTGTGGCCTAGAAACTGCTTGATGAGCACAGAGTGACATCTGTAGAGATGCGCCAGGGTGTACTGAACCGCCTGTGGGTGACTGTGTGTAGATTGCCTGCAGCCGTACGATCCCACGGCCGCCAGTGTGTCTCCGGCGCATTCGCTCGACCCCGGCGCAGCGGGCTTCCTGCCCCTGGCTGCTCCGTCCCTCCTGCCCCGTACCTCTTTTCTTCTCACACTATTTTGACAGAACTTGAGGCTTACAGAAAAGTTACAATACTACAAAGAACTCCTCTCAGTTACATTTTCCACCTTTACTCTATGTTTCTGTCTCTCTCTCTCCTAAAACACTTTTTGATATCCGTAGTGCTTCAAGACACATCTAAAACAAGGGTGAGCACTTCCATGCCCAGGGGATAGTCACATGGATATAATATCAACCTGCAGACCACACAGCCGAGGCCTCAGTCCGTGCGTGTGTGTGTGTGTCTGCACATGTAGCACCTGGGGCTGAACGGAGCTGCTGTGTTCACATCATCACCACCACCATCATCATCATCATAGTTTTATAATCAACACTCCAGATATTTCCTTCAGGGGCGTCTCCCAATTCCTTTTGTAATAGGGAAAAATACAATTATGTTTAAAAACCTATAACGTTAAAGTAAATTTTGTAAAAGAAAACAGTTTACTTATAACCCAACTACCTCTCTAGTCCCTGCCTATAAGCGGTCAAATTTCGCCAGAGCTATAATTATGGCGTCTTTTAATTTCTTACTTAACTTTTTTTTAATTGAGGTAAAATTTACATAAGATGCACCATTTTAATATGTACAACTCAGTGACATTTGGTACATTCATATTGTTGTGCAGCCACCACCTCTAGTTCCAAAATATTTCTGCTCATTCATAACAAACCCCACACCCACGAAGTGCTCACTCCATCCCCTCCCGGCCTCCAGCGACCACTGATCTGCACTCTGTTTCTATGGATTGGCCTGTTCTGGACATTTCACGTAAGTGCGATCGTACACGCTGTGACCTTCCGTGGCCGGCCGCGTTGGCGCAGCGTTGTGGTTCCAAGGTCCGCCTGTGTTTAGTGTGCCTGTTGGAGCTTCGTTCCTGTCAATGGCGCAGCAACTCCAGCACTAGCTCGCGTGGCGTCTCTCCAGGCACCAGCGGATGGCCTGGGGCTGTGCCCCCTCTGGGATGCTGCGAGCGTGCTGCTGGGGGCACTCTCGTACGAGTTTCTGTTGGAACACCTGCTTTCAACTCCTTTGGGTCTTCACTAGGAGTGGCTCTTCAACTTTTAAACTAAGTGTTATACTTTAGAGTTGTTCATATTATTTTATGATGAAAAGGCAATACGTGAGCATAATAGGAGAACATTAGCCCGAGAGATGCATCAGGAGGACAAGTACAGAAAGCCACTCTGCGGAGAAACCTCTCACCAGGCTGGAGTCGCAGTCTCCCGCCTTCGCCTTCCCACCGAAGAGCCTGCCTTTGATCACGGGCCGGGCGCTCCCCCTGACGTCTCCCCTGCCTCCTGCAGATGGTGGCCTCCGGGTGCCGGCACTGCTGGACGAGCATTACAGCCTGTACTCCCGCGAGCTGGGTGAGGGCTCCCTGAACCGTCTGCTGTTGCTCCACTCAGCGATGGCCAGCTCCCTGGGGGTAAGTCCTCCGGGGCTCTGGCCAGGCTCGGTGCGTGCCCTCCTGGGCCCCTGGCCTGTGTGCAAGGCCCATGAAAGGCCCGTGAAACATGCTGGCCGAGGGGACAGGTTTCTGGAGTGGCGAGCCAGGCCGGGGTCTGCTGGGAAAGGCGCTCCTGGGGTGGGTGCTGTTCACACGGGGTCTGCAGCCCTGGGCTGTGGCTACAAGTTCCTTGTGGGAGAGAAAGGCCGAGGGGAAGGGAACCTGACCTTGGGGTGACCCCTGTCACCTCGGTGACTGGACAGGCCTCTGGGCCCCCAGCCAGATGCCCGGAGTCTGAGGTCTCTCCTGCGCTTGTTGGTTTCCCGTGGGCGCCTCCAGGCTCCTGAGTGACAATGATGTCTGGTGCTTATTCTGGGGGCTCCCCAGGAAAGGAGGCGCGGTGGGGTCCTCTGTGTCCATTATTTAGATGAATGATGTCATCAGGAGCTCCACCCTTGCCCTTGCTGAGGCCTGGGGGTCGAGCCCATAGACACCCTGCTTTACCTTCTCAGGAGAAGGAAGGAGAAACCTCCAGGCTTTGGGCAGAGGGGGCGAGGGGCAGGGCCAGGAGTGTGGCCTGAGGGAGAGCCCAGGGGTCCCATCGCATCTAAAGCCACTTCCCCAGCCCCTCACAGGCTCAGGGCCGGCACTGTCTGTGTGGCTGTGTGCGGACTGGCTCTCGGGCCTCGGCTTCAGTTCCTTCTCCGCCGCCGCCCTGTTTGCAGACTGTTACTGCTCTGTGCATTCCTCTCTGTTCTTCCCACACATGTGTCTGTTCTAGAACAATCCTTTCCTAGCGTTTGTGTCAGGGTCCCCAAGACTACCCTAAGCTTTGGTTTGCCAGAAAGACTCAGAGAACTCAGAAAAGCTGTTACCAAACTGAGGCTCTGTCCCCATGACACACCCCCTTCTACTGCCTGTCCCTGTGAACCTGAGCCCTCCAGGTCCTCGTATAGGTGGGATCACAGTGTGTGTCCTTTGGGACTGGCTGGTGTCATCAGCACAGTGTCCTCAGGGGCCGTCCACGCTGTAGCAGGTGACAGAATGTCCTTCCTTTCTAAGGCGGAGTGACGTCCACTGTGTGGCTGGACCCCATTTGTCTGTCACTCACCCGTCAGTGGGCTGCCCCCACCTCCCGGCGACTGTGCACAGCGCTGCTGTGGACGTGGGGTGCAGGGATCTTGGAGACCCCGCTTCCCGTTCTTCTGGTCGCAGACCCAGAGGTGGGATCGCCGGGTCACGTGGTGGTTCTGTTCAACTTTTTTGAGGACCTGCTGGCTTTTGAGGGTGTTTTGACATCAACCGTCTCCCCTGTGCCCCACTTTTTTTAAAAAAAGATTTATTGGGGAATTGGGGGAGGGGACCCGCCAAGTTGCTCTTCAGTCTTTGTTGTGGGGGGCGCCAGTCGCCATCTGGCTTCCCTTCGGCAGCTCATAGCCTCTAAGCTCAAGGTGCTGTGTTCAATCTTAGTTGCTGGTGCGCGTAACCACCGTCCCATGTGGGAGTCGAACCAGCAGCCTTTTTGTTAAGAGCACAGGCTCTATCCTCTGAGCCATCGGCATGTCAGCTCAGCTCGAGGTGCCAAGTTCAATTTTTAGTTGCAGGTGGGCGTAGCCCACCATTGAACAGCCAATCTTGTTGTTACACCAGCTGAGCCATCCTGCCACCTGTTGGCAGCTCAGCGACAGCTCAGCTCAGGCGCAGCATTCACTGGCCCATGTGGGAATCGAACTGGCGGCTCTGTTGCTCAGAGCACGTGCTCTCAGCCAACTCTTAACCAACTGAGCTGCTCGGCTGGCCCCTGTGCCCCATTTTTGCTCAAGGGTCAAGGCCCACCCTGCGGTTGGTCCCTGGCACTCGCCCTTGCCCAGAACCTCCTGTCTGTCTGTGATGGGTGGCACAAGTGATAGTGAGCAAATGGGCTGGCAGGCTGGACTCCCCACTGGGTGGCTTCTTTCGCAAGGTGGCCAGGAGAAAAGAGACCAGCCAGTAGCCCGTCAGGGACCTCCTCTTGATGATGCAGCTTGCCTCTGTCCACGGTCCATGCTGCCTTCCTCAGCTTCTCTGTCTGGTCCCAGGATGGCTCCATTATGAACATATCTCCACAGCCAGAGGAGTCTAACCAAGACCAGCATGACGACAGGAAGGACCTCCCGTGGGGTGCCCAGTTTGAGCTGCCACCAACACTGCTAGAGACGGACAGGTCAGCAGGCTTTTTCGTCTCCTGGCCTTGTACCACTGTGCCCTGGGTTCCGGGTAAGTCTGGGGGAATTGGAGGCTGGCCTACAGAGTCAAGGCCCTGGGTGGTCTTGGAGCCTCCATTATCCCTGGAGAAGGGCGTCCAGTATCCCTTCCTTGCAGGGATGTGTTAAGGATAAGCACATCCTAGGAGGAGCTCCCTGCATGGAGCTAGTATGAGGTTGGGCAGTTCAATGCTAGAAAGACCGTCTTCACTTTATATAGATTTTTGTTCACTATTATCCACTTACCCCCACCCTCAATGCTTTTCTTCCCCTTTCTCTTATTTTTTCCCCCTTTCTCTTCTTTCTGTTTTGGTCTTTTCCAGCACACCAAACTTAGACTAGTAAATGAACACCACAGGCTCATCACCTAGTTTGAAGAATTTGCATTTTGCCTGTTTGTGTCACTGTCTTAGTCAGCCCAGGCTGCTAAGAGAACAAACACCACACACGGGGCTAAAACAACATATTTTCTCACAGTTCTGCAGGCTGAATGAACATCTAGATGCCAGCAGGTTGGTGTCTGGGGAGGGCTCCCTTCCTGCCCTGCAGACGGCCACCTTCTTGCTGTGACCTTATGTGGTGGAGGGCGGTCTCTCTCTTCCTCTTCTCATAAGGCCACAGTCCTGTGGGATTAGGGGCCCACCCTTATGACCTCATTTAACCTTAGTTACTGCCTAGAGACCCCATCTCCAGATAACAGTCACACTGGGAGCTAGGGCTGCAACACGTGGACTTGGGGTGGGGGGCGCTGATGCATATAGTACCTCCCTGTGGGGCTGTAAGTGCCTGATGTGGTGGGGACACAATAAATAGGCCTGCCATTATGATGACAACCCAGACGCAATGGGGTGGGGGAAGGGGGCTGATTAGCCTGCCTCTCGTTCAAGCAGGTCTCCGGTATGGGAGCCATGCTTCTTTCCCCAAATCTCTTCTAACTTGCCAATTGCTGTTGATTCTGAGTCAGAATGCTTTTGGCTGCAAGTAACAGAATTCTCAAGGAGAGTGATTCAATCAAAACAGGTGCATCTTGTCTGATGAGAATTTGGGAGGTGAGCAGGCTCGGGGTGGTTAATTTAATGGTGATGCCCATGAGCTCGAGGTGTTCCCCGTCTCTCTGCTCTGCTGTTTCTGCACATAAATAATGTCTCCTCTGGTCAAAGAGGCTGCCACAGCTCCACAGATCACACCTCCACATAACCACATCTCAAAGAGGGACAGAGGTTCTGGGGTTTCCTCCTCATGGGAGAAAAATTGCTTCCAGAAGCTCCCCCAGGAGAGGTTTCCTAACAACTAAGAGGCTGAAGTGCAATTACACCTTCACTCCTCAGCCAGCTCCCCAGAAAGAGGGAAAAGGGGGACCACAGCAGGCCTGGGCCAGCTAGGACCCAAGTAACATTGGGGTGCATTATCCAGGGAGAAGGGCGGCTGTCAAGCAGCCCACAGCAGCACCTGCCGGCTCTAACTGCATGCTGAGTGAGCACCTGTGTGCAGGATGGACCGTGCAGGTGTGAGGGGCAGGTGCGGAGGGTAAAGCTTGCTCCCTGACCGCAAAGGCGAGGATCGGCAATATCTGAACTCTGGGCTGGTGCAGGAAACGCCATTGCCCGAGTCAGACTGGCCATTGGTGGTCATTGCTCACCTCTCCGTGCTGGCCGGCGTGCCAGCTGCCGGGGCAACCGTGGGGTGCCGGGCCCTGACACACCCCACATGGGGAACCAGTTCAGAGGGGCCTGTTGCCTTGACCAGGTGCGTCGCCAGGAAGTTGGGTGGGCACTCAGGCCGGCGTTTGTGTCCAGGGCCCATGCTGCTGCCCAGGCTCTGCCACCGGCGCCCAGAGGCCGTGCCAGGGTACACAGCGCCTACACACCCCCAGTGCCCTGGAGCTCTTACAGTTTTCTCAGGGGGGCAGGTTATTACCCTTTAGATTTTGTAGGTGAAAAAGCGAGGTGATGAGCCCAAGGCCACTGTCAGGGAGCCTGGGTTTGATGCTTGGTTCTTATTGTCGCTGGTGGCCTGACTTGCCGGAGGTGTCTAGAAACGCCCTCTCCTTTATGCAGTGGAACAGTAGGACCATGGACAGTTACAGCTGAAAGGCGGTCAGGGGCCCCTTCCACACCAGGTCCTGTGCGACCTCATGAGGCTCTGTCCTACCCCCACCTCCTTGCTGAGCCTTGTATGGGCCAGGCTGGTCCCTGCCCTACACGTCTGCTTGCTTATTTGGTATGTGTCCCCCTGAGAATGCAGATGTAGTCAGGGCAAGGCCACGTCTCTGTGAACCAAAGCACACCTGGCTCTGGGTTCAGGATGGGCCCAAGGAGGTGACCAGTGAGTACCCACTGGCTGCTCCCAGCTTGGCCCCAAACACAGCAGGGGGCAGATGCCGCTCGCCCTGGCCAGTGGGCCGCAGCGTCCGGAGGTCCAGCCTCTGGTTTTCCTCTGGCTGCAACAAAAGACCAAGGGCCATGGAGAAGCGGCCCTGCTGATGCATCTGTGCTTCCTCTGCAGCGACGGTCACAAGTCATCAAAAGCCACACCCTCGAAAAAGCTGGGAAAGCAGGGCTCCCTCCTCCTTCCCACATCCCTCCACATCCAGCTGACGCCGCCAACTCAGGAGGTGGGTGTGCAGTGCCTCTCTTCCCAGCAGGGTCGCGGGCCACCAGCGCTGCGCTGGCCAGGGCAGCAGCAAAGCTTCCAGAAAGAGGACTGTCCTTAAGCGGCCATCACAATGGTCATCACAGCTGGGTGACTGTGCTGAGGATGCCCCCTGCCCAGGGCAGAGTGCTGGGGAGTCAGGGTCCCCTGGGAGAAGCCCCCAGCAATGACTCTGGGAGGCGGTGTATGAATACCTGGACCCTCATTCCTCGGGTGCCGTGACCCTGAGGCCTGAGTGCCGTGCTGTCAGAGAATGTCCCGGGCTGCTTCTCATGCGCCTCCCTTGGCCTTTGTTCCCACCCGCCCCCAGCAATCTTCCCCCTCGAGTCACTGTCCATGGGTCTGCTTCTGGGGGCCCAACCTGGGGCCACAGGGACAGCCCGGTGACATCTAGCCATCCTCTGGTGCTGGTTTCCTATAGAAGTCGAGCTCCCTGAGCATGAAGAATTTGGTCTCTAAACTGTGCTCCCCGGCCAGCCGGGAGCAGGGCACCCCGAGGATGGCGGCAGAGGACCTCAAGGAGGTGGCCGCCAGCACCAAGACCATCGCTCTCCTTGCGGCCACCCGGCGCTCCAAGGCGCAGGACCGCGACGGCAGCCGCCACTCCTCCCTGCACCTCCCAGAGGAGTCAGCCTCGGACACCAGGGACCCGAGCCCAGCAGACAGGAAGTTACCCCACGCCAGCCCAGGCAGGGACGGCGCCATGGACAGGAAGGCCCGGAGGACACAGTCACGGTCCCTCAGCTGGAGCGTGCAGCCGGTGGGTGGACACTGGCCCCGGCGTTCTGGTCCCAGGGGTCCCACCCGACAGCAGGGAGGGAAGGCCAGGGACTGGCCTCAGCAGTCACAGAGGGTGAGAGGGCCCTACACACCCCGAGTGGAAGACAGCTGGGAGCTCACAGGACACCTTCACCGTGGCCTTCACCCCTCTGCTCAGCGGCACAGGGTACATGCCTTCTGTGTGCCATCACGGGAACAGAGGGTTATGGTCTGCTTTTTTCTTAACATTATCTCATAACTTTTCAGGCCCCCATCTAGTATTTGTATTTTAACTTTATAAAGGGACATGACTTGGTTGCAAAACACAGCAGCTAAATAATACTGCGTGACAGGTGAGTGGATAAGCCCTGACCACCGGGGCGCTTTCTTTTCTCGCCGTGTCAGGCACCAGGCAGGCACACACAGGCCCCCATCACTGTCTGCAGAGGACAGCCAGCTACAAGCCGGCCACTTGTGGCCACTTGTGGTTCGCTGGTCCCTGTTAAATGGCCCCGTAGGTTGTCCTTGGTTTGTGACTGTTAACCCTTTCTTGGGATATTGGACAAGGTTGGCCAGTGAAAAAGCCTCAACAACATTTAAGCAAAAATCCAAGTGCTCACAGCAGTGTCAGATTGATCACAGTGGCGGAAGAGTCCTTTGTGGGGGCGGGGCGGGCTCTGCACAGTCAGGGCCCTGTGGAGCGGCCCCTACTTCCCGGGGTTTCCTTCTCACTGTGCACTTGGTTAAACAACCCGGACTGAGGGTGAGGAAGCAGGCTACTCCCTGGGCGGGTCGGCTATAGGCCGGGGTCTGCTGGGTGTCTCTCCGTCTCTGCTGCATGTACTGTGGGTGTCTGCGGATTCATATTGAAAGTACATACTCTGGTGATTACTCAGCGGAACTAAAAAGAGGACAGTGGGACAGTAGCAAGGACCAGAGAAGGTGGGTGTAGTAGTCAGGGTTTTCCAGAGAAGCAGAACCAGGAGAGGGAGGGAGGGAAGGAGGGAGGGAGGGAGGGAGGGAGGGAGGGAGGGAGGGAGGGAGGGAGAGAGAGAGAGAGAGAGAGAGAGAGAGAGAGAGAGAGAGAGAGAGAGAGAGAGAGAAAGAGAGAGAGGTGTTTATTATTGGGAATTGCTTTACGTGATTCGGGAGGTTGACAAATCCCAGATCTTCCCTGGGCAAGTTGAAGACCCGGGAAAGCTGATGTTTCAGTTTAAGTCCAAAGGCAGGAAAACACCAATGCCCATGCTCAAGGAAGCCCAGGCAGAAGGAGTCTCCTACTCACAGCAGACTCAGCCTTTTTGGCTATTCAAGCCTTCAACTGATTGGACAAAGCCCACCCCATTAGTCTGTGCATTTAAATATTAATTATCACAGTGGGTTTAGATGAGAACCCTATCCATGGGGTGGAGGGTGTTGAGAAGAGAAATGGGTAGAACAGACAGCCAGGAGAGCATCATTCATTCGTTTATTCTTCTTTGGGGGTTTAGGGAGAACGTTAGCAGAGATTCTGCCTGTTATGTTGACTGAGTTATCCTGTGTGCCTACAGCAGTCTGGCACACAGTGGGCGTTTAAGCAAAGCATGGCTTCAGCTCACCATGGCCTTGACACGTCATCCCTTCCCTCCTGCTCCCCACGTATTGCCCTGCTGTGTGATTTCTCCCTTCAGACAACTGAGAAACCTCAGCCCCGCCCCCTGCAGCATTTGGCTGAGAGCCAGACGCCCCCTGCACCGCATCGGCTGTCAAAGTCCCCATCAAGGAGCCTTTTCCCTGCTGTGCCTGTGGCCTGCAACATGAAACCCAGCCTCAGTTTCCATGCAGGTACAAAAAGAAAACTAAAAAATTGCATGTTGGCTTTTTTTGTACTCTGCCTCCTCCCCCGCCCCCTCCCCATCTCAGCTGTGAATCCGTGGGAAGTGTGACAGTGGAGGCTGCCATCAGTTGTCTGCTCCTTGGTTTCTGGTTTGTAGGGCAGTGAGAGGGCCAGGCCACTGGCTGCACGAAGAGACATGTTTACAGGATGCTTGGCTTTGCTTCTGGCCTGCCTGACACCCCAGTAGAGTTTAAATGATTAAAGCTGTGCATGCACGGTCGGCTGCCTTTATTCAGCCTGCGTGTTCGGCCCCTATGGCTTCTTTCAGTGTAGGTTTGAATCCTGGCTCCTGAGGTGGTCATTTTTACAAAAATAATACGTGCTTGTGAAAACTTTGGGAACTAGGTAAAATTGTAAATCAGACGCACTGGACACTGTCCCCATCCAGAAACGGGCTCTGGAAGATGACGCATCCCTGTGTGGATGGACAGTGATGTGATATCGGCCTCTTACAGGACAGGGCTGTTTCCAGTTTGTCACAATTGTGAAGGGACAGTGGTGGCTGTGCGTGCCCCTCAGAGTGCCCAGCAGCTGTTACCTGCAATGGGATGTGCAGGATTGAGACCCCGTGCTCAAAAAGGCCCGGGACACTGATCACGTCACTCCCTGTGACCAGTGGCCTGGAGTCTGTATTTAGAAAAGTCTTCATTTAGCCTCTGCAGTGACTCACTTCTGCTGTATTTAGAAAGGTATCAGTTCCGTATAGATTGGAGAAAGCAGACAAGCAGGCTCGTCCTCTGCAGATGGCTGCAACCGCTGGCCTGTGTCGCGGGCCACTTGCTGTGTGCTAGGTACTCGACTGGTGTCCGTCTCTTTGTCCTCACGATAGTTCTATGAGGACAGGGACGACTGTTAATATTATTCCAATTAATAAACGGAGGCACAGAAAGGTTAGGGAACTCATCTAAGGTCGCACAGCTGGGAGTGGCAGAGTTGGGACTCGAGCCAGGTAGGCTGGCCCCAGAGCCCTGGCCCTTAACCACGCTTGCAGACGTCCCTTCCCATTTTGTTTTATTGCCGTCTGTTTTCTTGGTGGGTCAAAGGGTGAGCGCGTCGTCAGTGCCCCTGGCACACACTTTAGGAGACAGTGCGGAGTGTGCACACCCACGGTCGCCTGGCACAGCTGACACAGCCACGCTGTCGGAGGCCTCTCAGAAATCTCTGATCTTGAGGAAAATTCAGGTTCCTCTGTGATTCCTCAGTTTGGCTACTGGAATTGCCGGGAACAGAGGCGTGCAATAATTTAAACACTCCAGGTGTTCCGTGTCCTCATGGGGCCTGCAGCTTTTCAAGCTTGTATCTTTTCTGCTCAGAGAACAGTATGCAGCACAGAGAACGCAGGTGTTAGGAGCGGGAACTCAGCAGTGCAGGGGCTGGTTCTCAGCACCTCTGCTCCCAGCGGCCAGGCAGGTGACCTCAGCGCCAGCCTCTGGTCCGTCCCTTGGAGGAGGTGACCGCCACAGTGTCTGCGTTGGGGAGGGGAGCTGTGGGATGCCTGTGAAATAACAGATGTGGTGTGCGGTGGGCCACAGCTCAGTCTCTGGACCGCCCCCCACCCAGCAGCCCCAGTCGCTGGAGCTCCCGAGTCTGCTCCCTGAGAGAGGAGCCCCGTGGAATGTGCTTGCATAGAAGACGGGAAAGGAGCTGGCTTTCCCCAGTGTTCTGTTATGAAATCCCCCCTGTACAGAAGCAGAGGGGACGCCAGAGCCCGCGGTGTCACTGGCTGCTTCAACCCAATCACCATTCCGCCCGTTTGGTTTGTTTGCTTCCCTGGAGCTGTTTCAAGAAAATCCCATGTCGTTTCCCCCATAAATAGTTCAGGCGCTCTAACTGCTAACAGTGTTATTACATGTCATAGCTAGGAAAATTAAGAGTGATTCCCTAATATCACCGAATGCCCAGTCGTGTGTAAGAGACATCAGCCTTTTTCAGATAAAACTGAGCAGACTGGAGCTGGCCCCTGTACTTGGCAGGAAAGGGGCTGAGCCCTGGGCCATGGGGGGCCCAGCTCTCCTTCCTGTGTGGACTCTGAGAACAGGCTGGACCCTCTTCCCTCCACGCTGTCTGCAGCGGGTCACCGCTGCGGGGAGGGGTCCTCCCTGTGTGCTGAGTGTCCCTGTGATGGAAAAGTCACAGTGCGGCAGAGCCGATGGCCCTTCAAGACCAGTAGCCCAGCTTATCCAGCGGGGTAAGCGGAGGCGGGGCGCAGGGAGTGAGGTGTCCAGGGTCACAGGGCACGTTGGTGGCACAGCCGGGCCAGCAACCCCGTGTCCCTCACGCTGTGCCTGGCTGCCTCCGCTTGGAGAAAGGACACATCTGTACTTGGCAGATGTACAGTGAGGGCTGCAGGTGGCTGGGGCGGACCCGGCATCCCCTTTCTCTGGCCTGGGCGGCAGGTCTGTGCTGAAAATGGGCCTCCCCTGGGAGGCCGGGGATCAAGCACTTACAATGTTTGCGGGGCCTGGGCCTGGCAGGGCCCCTGGGCCGAGATCCAGGAGCTCCATCTGATCCCTCGGGCCGTGGAGCTGCTGGGCCCACATCCATGCCCTGATGTGTGTCGCGTCTGGGTGTGCGGTTACCAGCCACCGCCCTGGTGCCTCTGAGAGGCGGGCGCACAGCCACCACTGACCAGGCCAGTGGCAGCAGGAAGGAGTAAACACGTTGCCGTCCCGGGGACGGGTGCAGGAGTGGGGACACTGACTACCCAGCTCACGTCCGGAGCTCGAGACCGGACCTTCTAACAAGTGCTTAAATCCTACCCCCTCCCCATACGCAGTAAGAGCCCCTGAATTAATGCCTAGAGCAGCTTAGAATGCTCACGCCGGAAGCCGCGGGAAGCCGAGCCTGAGATTCCCACACCAAGCCCAAACCAGCAGCACCTCTCCCAATGAAGCGGAGAGCCATGCAAACCGCACGAGCCCAGCTCCTGCAGGAGGGAAACCTGCAGACGACGGCGCCCGGCCTCCGGAGCCCGATTCAGCCGCAGCCTTGCCACTGGGGCCTCCCTTTCAGACTGGACCATAGCAGTTCCCTCCCCTTCTCGTCCATCGGCCCCCTCCCGTCCGGGTTCCCGAGCGCAGGGACGTTTGTTAGTCCTGCTCACCGCTGCGTGCCCAGGGCTCCGGCAGTGCCTGGCTCAGGGTAGATGCTCAATAAGGAAGAGTTGACCTTATTGATCGGTTCAAGGGGTGAAGAAATAGGGGCCAGTGATGCCAGAGGGTGATGGCCCAATGAATGAATGAATGAATGAATGAGAGGTCTCCTTGTCACTGGGGCCAAGGGTGCTCCTTCAATAGCACCCTGTCTCTCTCTGGTCTCGCTGTGTAGATGAGAACTCGCTCCATGTGCCTGAGGCCGGCTTCACCCTGCCCAGGGCCCCGTGGCAGAGCAGCACTGGCCCCAGCAGGGCGCCCCTCCTGCCGCCGGTCATCCGAGGTCAGTGCCTGCCCTTCTCCCCCCTGTGCAGCCCCATGGCCCCCACTGCTGCCTTCCAGACTTCTCAGGCCCACCTCGGGGGGCGAAGTCAGGGGGTGACAGTGGGACACATCTGCCTCAGACATGACAGGCACCAAGCACTCCCTCGTCGGCGTCCAGCAGCCACACGTGCCTAGTGGCCAGTGGCCACTTAATTGGACAGCAGGTCTAGCACGTGACCCAAACCATGCCTCCCCTGCCCTTTCATCCAAAAACAGGTTTGCTTGTTTTGCTTAATTTAAAATAACTCCTGGCCAAACCACCTCCCAGAAACATGCTGACCTGTGCACACTCACCAGCAGTGTTGTGGAAGTGTGCTCTTACCAAACGCCCCAGGCCTGGTGATTAACCCCAAAACACACGGCCCGTTTCATCAGCCCGCCTCCCCGCTTCTCCGTTCCCTCTTCCTTCCTGCTTCTTCTTCTGCTTCTGGACCTTGAGGCAAGAAGGACACCAATGTTTCCTGAGTGTCTGCTAAATCCTAGTGACTGTTTAGGTCACGTTAGCGTCCACATGCATGTCATCCTCACCCCAGCCCGTGAGACACGTGTTGTCCGGATCCTTTCTGGGGATAGGAAACCACTCTGGCATCACTGGCCCCTATTTGCTCACCCCTTGAACCAATGCACAACCAAACCACTTGGAAAGATGGATATAAACCAGCAATATACTTTTAAATACCACCAGGGAGGGCTGGGCCTATGCAGGAAGTTCTTCCTTATGTCTAACATCAGTCCCTCTTGCTGTACCTTTAACCCATTCCCTCAGGTTACTGTTTCAGAAAAGGTTGAGAACTTCTTGTTATTATGCCCTTCTTTTTAAGGATTATTGGGGAAAAGGTCTCAAGGGTGTTTACTAGCTATGACCTTCGGGACAGAAGCCGCCAGCCCAGAGCAGGCTGAGCAGTGGCCAGTGGTGCACAGCCGGTTTAAACAACGTGCCTTTGAATGTGAGGGATGGGCAGTATTCCACAAGGGTCCCTGCACCCTAACTGCGTGTGTCCAGCACAGTGAAGAAGGCTGTGGGGGGTCCTGCAGACAGGCCCCCGGCGTTACTAGAGTAGCAGAGGCCAACACAGACTCAGGTCGGGAAGGTCAAGTCCCTCAGGCCCAGAAGATGGCCAGGGCATGGCAGGGATGGAAGAGGGAGAAGAAAGAGCCCATGGGAGTCTGAACTGAGTCTGGTGGGCAGCTTAGGCGAGGGCCAGGCACTCACACTGGGCAGGGACCCAGCCAGCTACCCCAGCTGGCGTTTCCCACACACTGAATCTACCCGCTCCCCTCCAGGGTCTACAGACAGCGGAGGCCGACGCCACAGCCCACTGCCCTCCAGCAATCCTCGCAAGCACCAGGGTAGCAGTGCCAAGAAGCCAAGAAGACCAAAGTAAAGAGGGGGCAGGCGGAGCCGGGGGCGGCCAGAGAGGGCGATCCCGGGCACTGGTCTCTGCCCCAAAGCTGGATGAGAGATAGGAGCCCTGGCAGGGACACTTTGGGGGGCTTCCTGCAGCCCTTTGCACCAGTGGCTACCTCACCAGACACTTTCAGAAGAAGGGCCGCCCGTGTAGTCAGAACCCCTCCCAGGGACCCCTCACGGGGAGCCTCAGGCCTCTTATGGGTGATTCCCAATGGCGGGTGCTGCTCCCAGAATCACTGCACACCCTGTTTCTGCTCCAGGAGATGGCTGTCTGTGGGCTGGGACACCAGGCCTGCACCCTCCAGCACCCTCACCTCAGCTCAGGCAAGGAAGCCACTGGGGACACCTGAGTGGCCGCTGGCAAATGGAGGAGAAGAATTTGTCCCCAAAGCCGTGAATTAGTCGGGGCTTTTCAGGGAATAGAACCAGCAGGGAATGTATGCTCTTGTGTGAGCATACACAAAAGAGGGGGGGCGGGAAGAGACAGAGGTTTACTTTACGGAATCGGCTGACGTGCCTGTGGGCCCGGCAAGTCCAACATCTGCAGGGCAGCCTGGAGACCCCGGGGGCGGTGGGGGGTGATGCTGCAGCCCTGTGTCTGGAGGGCGTCTGGAGGCAGGCGCCCCTCTCCCGCGGGGGACCTCAGCCTCTTTCTCTTTCTGCCTTCCACTGACAGGACGAGGCCCACCCTTGTTGTGGAGGCCCGTCTGCTGTGTTCAGTCTACACTGATTTCAGTGTCAGTCTCTTCCAGAAAATAAAGCTCCAGTGATTATGTCTTCCTGTCCTCAGACCTACGCAGTCACGTTTCTGAGCTGAGGGCACTGCCAGGCTTTGCTGGATTAAGGGCAGCTGGGGGAGCTTGTACTCTAACAAGACTGAAGGAGAGGCGGTCAGCCTGAGAGGGTCCGAGCGGCTTCCTGTGTGGGGGAAGCGGCGCTGCAGGTTGTAAGGTAACGAGCCTAACACACTGTCCCCCGCTTGGGGACGGCCTCGTGCCTCTTAGCTGGTCTCCCAGCAGAAAGGCTGTGGGCCAGCACTTGCATGCGCCGTCTCTCCCCAGAGCATAGCCAGCCCAGGAGGTAGGAGTATCGTTTCAAGCATCAAACAGACAGGAAACAAGCGCCCTGAGGCTGGAAGGCCTGCCAAGATCACACAGCTCCCAGGTAGTTGCCCGGGCATTGGGGGCCAGTCTCCTCCCACTCCGGCATTACCCCACAGCACCCCACAAGACAGAAACAAACGCTGCAGTGGAGCCTGGGGTGGGGCTGGGGGTGCATGAGCTCAGGATTAATCAGGAGGGTTCTCTTGGAGTTTTCTACCACCTGTAAAGCAGGTGAGTTGAATTTGCAATTCTGATACTTCTTTGTTTTTCTTATCCTATCCATACGCTGACCCAAGCACCCAGAAGGAATCAATCTCCCAGTGGCAGCTGACAGTTCCTGGCCCAACCCACATTACTTCTGTCTTTTTTTTTTTTTTTTTTTAGAAGGCAGTGTCACTGGCCCTCACATGTGGGATCCGAACTGGGGCCGCTGGCGCCCCAAGCCAGCTCCCAACCACCGCGCCACTGGGCTGGCCCACTTCTGTCTTTTTTTCTGTTGCAATGCTGGTTATGAACCCAGAAACAGCTGTAGGCAGTAGGGAACATTGCAATAGCTCAAACTAAAACAAAGAGACTGAGCCAAGCTGTGGTCAGTCCCACGGTGACTGTGGCCTTTGCACAGAGACCCAGGGACCCTGAAGGTGGCCTGCAGCCAACAAAGTTGCTGTGGGGAAAGGCAACCAGGGGGTCCACCAGCTTGAAGGACCTCCTGGCCTAGAAGAGGGGGAGATGAAAGTCACAATGGGGGGCGACTCCAGGGCAGCACTGGCCTGCTCCCATATCCCTCATAGCTGGTGCCCTCCTGGTCAAGGGGATCACTGGGGTGCAGTGGAGCTCTGGCTCTGGAGCCCCAAATTTGGCTTCCAGTCCCAACTCTGTCATTGACACAGCTGAGTGCCTTTGGCGAGTTGGCTAGCTCCTCTGAGCCTGTGTTACCTGGTCTGTGAATGAGGAAGCCCTGTGTAGCCACTTCAGAGAGGGTATGTAAAAATGCAGGTGTGTTGCTAATGGAAGAAATGTGGTTTTTTTAATTGAGGTGAAATTGATATAATCAACCTTTTTTTTTTTTTAATTGGGGAATTGAGGGAGGAGAACAGCGTTGGGGAATTGGGGAAGGGGAACAGCCAAGTTGTTGTCCTTCAGTCTTAGTTGTGGAGGGCGCAGCTAGCTCAGCTCCAAGCCCAGTCGCCATCCGGCCGCCAGTCGGCAGCTCATGGCTGCTCAGCTCAAGGTGTTGCGTTCAATCTTAGTTGCGGGTGGGCACAGCCGCTATCGAACAGGCAACCTTGTAGTTAGGAGCACGTGCTGTCACCAGCTGAGCCATCTTGCCACCTGTTGGCAGCTCAGCGGCAGCTCAGCTCAGGCGCAGCTCACTGACCCATGTGGGAATTGAACTGGCAACCCTGTTGCTCAGAGCTTGAGCTCTTTTTTTTTAAAGATTTTATTGGGGAATTGAGGGAGGGGAACAGCATTGGGGAATCGGGGAAGAGGAACAGACAAGTTGCTGCCTTTTTGTTCTTCAGTCTAGTTGCGGAGGATGTTGCTTCACTGGCCCATGTTGGTATCATCATTGCACTCTTCCCGGATGAGGCAGATGGGTTGCCAGCCTTTGGATGGTCGCTCACTGCGGCTATTGGCAGCTCATGCTGGCTGCTGGCCACTCACTGTAGCCTGTGGCAGCCCACTGCAGCAGGGGCTGCACCCTACACCATCACCGGGGCTCGCACAGCCCAGCTCCAGGTGGCGCTGTTGTTAGCTGTAGAGGGCAGTGTCACTGGTCCTCATATGTGGGATCTGAACTGGGGCCGCTGGCATCCCAAAACCAGCTCTTTTTTTTTTTTTTAAGGGCAGTGTCACTGGCCCTCTTATGTGGGACCTGAACCGGGGCCGCTGGCTTCTGAAGCCAGTGCTTAACCACCGCACCACTCTGCCGGCCCCCGAAACCAGCTCTTAACCAATGTGCCGGCCCAGCACTTGTGCTCTTAAGTTAACTCTTAACCAACTGAGCCACTCAGCTGGCCCCAAATCAACCATTTTAAAGCGAACAACTCAGTGCATTTTGCACATTCACAATATTGTGCAAGCACCACCTCTGTGTAGCTACAAAACATTGCATCACCTCAAAGGGGGACCCATCCTCCATTACCCAGTGGTCTCCTTCCTTCCTTCCCCCCAGGGAAGTGGTGGTCTTTATATCAGCTCCAGGCCCTCTCTGCTGGGGCCCTCGCCCACGTCCTGAGCCTGTCTTGGCATTCAACAAACGGCCTTGGAGCTTTGTTAAAATTCCCAAGGAGCCTTTCATAGTGTGAGCTTCTGGTTCCTGAGCCCTTGAAGCTCTGTTTCATTCAAACAAACCTCTGCAACCCTCCCTGGTGCTGGGGAACTCATGGGCAAACTTTAAAATTCACAACATGCTTTCTCCTGGCGAAGGGCCAGGAGTCTGGCTATAATTACACGAGAATTTTGTTTCCTGTGTCCCACTCTTATTTGACCAGGGAACCCTTTGATCTTATCAAACAGGCACCCACAACCCTCGCCACAGGCACCATTTCAGAGGATAGTGTGGGAATTGCTGGTGGCCCAGCAGAAACACGAGCTGAGCACCTCCAAACACAGGTCAGCTGGGGAAATGATTTCAATGCGTCTTCATTGCACCCACTTCCTCGTACTTAGCAACACCTTGGCTGGGGGAAGTCACATTTTAAAAGACTTTTTAATGGAGGTACAATTTAGATATGACAAAATTTATCCCTTTGTACAGTTTTATGAGTTTTGACGAACGCCTCGCTATTTTGGCATCTCCCGGAGTGCTCCTGCGTGTTGCCATCCAGGTGCCTGCCTGCTAGACAAAGCTCTTCCCATGAAGGGGCGTCAGCGGGGCTCAGGGAGACGGAGGCCCTGGGAAGAGACCAGGGCTCTGAGAGGTTAGCTGGGGCGGGGCCGAGGGCACTGGGCCTGCACGTGATTAACGCTGAAGGGGGATTAATGAAAGCAGAGGTTGGAACGCTTGTTTTTTGGTTCTCGCCCATTAGAATAGAAGCCAGGGCAGGGCCTTCCTGCCTCTCCCACTCGTACGGCTCCAGGGCCCTCCAGGCCGCCCTTCTCGGTGACTGGCCCCCAGGGAAGCCTTGCTTCCATCCTCAGGCAGTCCCTGCTGGCCACTGGGAGGAACCGCGTGAAACATCACTGACCGGAAAGGTCCTGTGGGTGCACCACAATGTGAATGCACTTAATGCCACTGAAATGCCACGTATAAATGGTTCAGAGGGTAACTTCTATGTTATGTGCGTTTTACCACAATTTTAGAAACCATTGGCACTAAGCATGCTCCAATGGTCACCACTGCGCCTTGCTAATGGCTTTTCAGGCCTTATCTCACCTGGGCTCACTAGCTCCCCGCCAGGGGACGGGCTGGGGACACAGCCTCAGAGAGGCTCAGTCACTCGCCCGAGGCCACACAGCGGGCGCTGCCTCCGTGGGAGCGGGCGGGACCGGGTATGCGGCACCGCCGGCCCGACAGCCGGGCGGGGCGCTGGGGGCGGGGCCAACGCCAGGGCCCGCAGGACGCGATTGGCCCCTGGAGAGGGGGCGGGGCTCGCGGCGGCGCGGGGCGGGGCCGGCCCCGGTCGTAAATACGGCGCCACATGGCACTGGCTGGGGAGGGCGGGGCGGCGTGCGCAGGGCGCAGGCGCGGTGAGGACGCGCGCCCCTCGGCCTCCGTGGCCCCGCCGCCGGCCGGGGCTTCTCGCGAGAAGAGGGCGGGGGGCGGGGCTCCCGAGCCGGGGGCGGGGCGGGGCCGGCGGAGGGGCCGCGGGGCGCGAGGCGGCGGCGGCGAGGTGAGGGGCGCGGGGGGCGCGCGGGGCGGGGGGTGCGGGGCGGGGGCGGCGAGGTGTGGGGCCGCGGGGCGGGTGGGGGTCCGGGGGGCGCGCGGGGCGGGGGGCGCGCGGGGCGGGGCGGGGGGCGCGGGGCGGGTCCCCTGCGCCGGCTGCTGTGTGACCTTGGCGAGGCGCGCACCCTCTCTGAGCCGCCGGCCCCGCCGGGACGAGGGAGGCCCCGGACGGCGCGTGTGGGCTGCGCGCCGCCCGGTCTCCGGCCCCCCGGCCCTGCGGGGTGTCCCCCCGGCTCGCTGATCGGTTTCCCTCTTCGGCCGCTGGGGAGCCTGGAAGGAAGATCAGTCATGGTGCCGGGCGACAGAGGCGCCGCGACGCCCGCCAGGGTCCCAGGGCCCCTGCCCGGGGCGGAGGGGGCGGACGCGCCAGGCTCAGGCCCCCAGCGCCCTGCAGACGGAGCCCCCGCGCCAGCCCCGCGGCTCGGCCAGGCCGTGGGCTTTTCCCTGTCGCTGCAGCCGGGCTGCCCGGCCTGCTGACCACACAGCAGTCACTGCAGACCCAGCGGGCGCAGGAGGCTCGTGGCACAGCATCCCTCACACGGCTCTGCTCAGTTCTGCCTCTTGGGCGGGAGGAAGCCATGTATTAGCCCTAACAGTAGGACTTATATCTCCCGGTTGGGCTCCTGCCACCAGGACATCACTGACAGACCGCTGGCTGCAGCCGAGGTGACGTCTTGCGCCGAGCACAACAAGCCATAGTGTGGCCGTGATTATTGAATTATTTATTTTATAATTCCTCCCCGGGGAGACTCCGCAGGCCCAGTGAGAGTGTGAATTGTGGGCAGAGCGGATGCAAGTGCTCCTTGAAGGGTACTGTCCCCTGAAGTGTGGGTGCAGGCTGAGAGCCCCTGGGAAATGGCTCCGCTGGTCCTCACCTGCCCCCAGGCCAGGCACGGTTTAGTTACTCTTCTCCGTGAAACATCTGGGGTTGGGAATGTGAGTCAGGGCTGATGCCTGGGTGAACACGGAGAGAAAGCAGGCGCATAAGGAAATGGTTAAGTAGTAGGACTACTGCGAGTTTGCCGAGTGCTGGCTTGGAGTTGCACGGGTGTTTAATTCTGGTGCAGATTGGTTTACGGGACTTTGGGCTGATGTTTTCCGGCCAGCAGCAGTCTTCCCTGTTACTCAGTGCACGCCTAGTTCGTCAAGTTAACAAACAGTGAGCATCTCACCATTTGCGAGATGCCAGGTTGGGCTAGCAGCTGGAGGTGCGGTCAGCTGGCTGTCCTTCAGTGTGATTGGCATGGTCCTGCAGGTGTTCACACAGTGTGAAGAAGGGGGAGTGGCCAGGCTTGTTTGTTTCTTGGTGTTGAAGAAGTTTTGCGTGGTGGAGACCATGTAGGAATTGGGCATCGCAGGACGAATGAGGGGTGGGAGAACATTTCAGGAGGAGGCAGCAAGGCGTGCAGAGACGTGGACGTGAGTGGACATTGTGGGATGGGGTTTGGGCACTGGGGCGGAAGCTGAGGCTGGAAAGAGGTGTCTCCCGGGGAAGGGAAGGGCCTTGAATGCTGTGCTAGGGCCTTTGGGCTTTTATCCATCTGGCCAGGAGTCCAGGTTTCCGGTGGGATGTGCTAGATCTGTTTCACTAGTGAGAACCAGGATGGATCCAGGGTATGGGGAGATGGAGACTGACCTGGGCACAGTCATATGGGCGAGGGGCCAGGACAGTGGCCAGGAGAGTAGAGGGGGTGTTGGGCTGGAAGAAGCTGCAGAAGGTCAGTGGCGCTCAGTGGGTTGGGGGAAAGCGAGAGGAAAAAGGAACCAAGATTTCTCGCTTGGGTGACTGCAGGACAGAGCTGGTAGCCGCCGTGAGGAACGCTGCGGCAGGTTTGCACAGGAAGGGGCAAAAGTGCTGCTGATTTTTACACTTTGTAGGATTTGCGGCATCTGTGGAACATTCTGGATGGGATGTGCCCTTGGAGAGAGCGTGTCCAAGGACGCAATCCCGGGGAACGCTGGCGTGGAAGGGACAGATGGCGGAAGAGCAACATGTCGGCTGGCGGACACTGGCCATGCAGTTTATAGTTGTTACCGCCCATTCGCCAGGGCCGTGGGTGATTCTCTTCTAGAAAGGTCTGAAGGCTGAAGTGCCATTTGTGGGAAAGAGACTTGGTTATTGATACTGCT
Organism: Aselliscus stoliczkanus; assembly: GCA_033961575.1. Lineage (NCBI taxonomy): Eukaryota > Metazoa > Chordata > Mammalia > Chiroptera > Hipposideridae > Aselliscus > Aselliscus stoliczkanus. Next base: position 1,513,000 of record CM066733.1, read on the forward strand.
GAAACAATGGTAGCTACTCATTTTTTAAAAAATGTTAGTTTCGATTTTTAAATTGCTTCTCTTTCTCTTCAGAAAGTAGCCGTTAGTTTCACACCTACTTTTTGGGTCTGTGGCTGCAGCCAGCGTTGATGGTTCTCTGAACACTTGCGAGCAGATGGACCTAATGATAACTGACACAGTAACAGAATACTTCCTGCATTTAACCAAGGGGTGGGGAGTTTCTGTAACTGTTCAGAGGACCGGAAACATCGGCGCAGTTGAATGGGGAGAGAGGGCACCGCTGTAACTCACCGGAGGGTGAAGCCCGCAGGGCCTGCTGGGCTCCCAGAGCGCCACCACCTTGCCCTTTCCCTGCAGGCGGGAGAATGGAAGAGGCTGCAGGATGTGAGGAGCTAGCCCAAGAGAAAAGACCTAAAAATAGTGACCTCAGGGGCGGCCGTCAGGAGGCCCAGCTGGATCACTTGCTACTGAAGTTCAGAAGTAATAACCCTGCCCAAGGTCCAAGGCTTCCAAGTTCTTTTAATCCCCTGCCCCCGAAATAGGAACAGGTGACTAGAGACTAGGGAAGAAAGCCTCAGACTTGGAAGATGGGGACCATGGTCACACCTGGAGGAAGTGGAGGATGTGTGGGAAGAAGGGTGAAAAAGGCACTGTCACCAGTGTGCATGGGGACGTAAGAGAAAATAGTGCGTGTACGGCACAAGGACAGCGGGCACTTCGAAGAAACATTCAAAGATCCCGAACGAAATCTCTTGGATATGAGAAACACAATGGCAGAAACGAAAAACCCAGTTGGGGGGTGAAAGATAAAGCTGAGGAACTTAGGAAGGTGAACAGAAAAGCAAAGAGATGGAAAACGAGCGAAAAAAGAAAAGGAGGGTCAGATCAGGAGGCTGACAGCTGAACAAAAAGTTTTCAGTGAAAAAGAGAACGGGGTTAAATCATCCACAAAATGGTGTAAGAGAACTTCCTGGAACCCAAACTTTCTGTGTGGAAGGGGCACCGAGTGGCCAGCAACGAGGATGAAATGCAGGGAGCCTACACTCCCCCAATTTGGATAGAGTCTGGGGAGCAAGTTAGGATAGAGAGGGAACCTGACTTTCCGACAGTGACTGGTGTGGGTTTAGGAAGCAAGGGATTTACTGGGAAGGGCCTCTGAGGCTGGCGGTTCCGGAATTTGGAGAGTGGAGTGTGCAGATCACTCCGAGGCACACTGTGAAATTTCAGGAGCCTGGGACAAAGAAGATTGCGCTGGCTTCTAGAGAAAGAATAAAAACGGCATCACAGGATGACGCGGAAAGGCCTAGGGACCCGTCTGCAGCAACGTTGGAAGATGGAAAACGAGAGCATGGCTTTCAGGATTCCAAAGGAAAATGTTTTCAATCTTGAATCAGGCAAAGGAGGCTAGAATAAAGGTATTTTCAGACATGCTCCAGAAATTTGCCTCTCATGTCCTTTAAGGAAGTGACTGGCAGGCGTGCTCTCCCAAAACGAGATGGTGAATCCAGAAAGACAGCTAGAGGGGACAGGGTTTTCCTCCTGAGAGAGGTGAAAGGAATCACTGGGTGAGATGGAGAAATCCGGACGGCAGCAGGGCACCAGACGTGCCGTGACCTGAGCTGGCCGGAAGGCCCCTCGAGGAGATTTGAAGGGAAGATGCAATTGACAGGCACCTGACACACGAGAGTATCTGGAGAGGAGGTTCAGGTAGTCGGCAGAGTTGGGCCGGATGGGTGATAAGTCCATGGAGAGCAAAGCGAACGAAACCCCGAGACTGTTATTAGTTCCTGGGAAAGTAAACCCTGTGCGGGAAATGAAGAAGAACGAGGGGGCCCTGCCGGGCTCAGCTGTGAACAGCGTCAGACAGCGATGACAAGCTCCGCAAACTGTTGCTCTCGTTGGCTTGCCTCCTGGAGAAGGTGTGGCGAGAGGGCCTGGCGCGCTCCGGGCCCACGGGGGACAGAGAACCGTGTCCCCCCCTGCCAGAGCGGGGCGCCAGCACGTGATGTCCAGGCTGACCAGTTGGGCTGTCACTTACAGGTAGGAGGGAACCGGAAGATTCAGCCGAAAAGAATGAGGGAGAGCGATGGCGGTGGGGAATGGGACCGGGGCAGGGAGCTGCCGTGTCTGTCATGAACCCCCTCTGGAGTTAAGCCGCTAACACAAGTGCGTAACATGGATGAAAACAAAGGCGGAACCGCACCAAACTTCCGACTCCAATCTGCCTGTTTGTGCGCCGCGGGCCCCAGCGCCCCTGTGTGTCAGAGGTCACTTGTCCTTATTTCCTCTTCATTATTGTCCTTGTTCCTGTTTCCTGTCCCCTGGCTGTGGTCACACATCCGAGCTTTGGCACTTTCTTTAGCTTTTCTCTCTCTTAACTTGTTGTAAAGGGATTTTTAAACACTTCCAAAAGTAGAGAGAACAGTATTATGAATTCTTTTCCTGTTACCCAGTTCCCTGAATTATGAAATCAGGGCCTGTTGTGTTTCTCGTTTTTGTCGGGTACCCACTGTTTGCCAGGCACTGTTCTAAGCCTTGAGCCACAGCTGCGATAGAAAGGTCAGGTGCCTCCCTTCTAAAGGTTTGCCTCTTAGTGCAGACAGACAGACAACGAGCAAATAAACCAGTGACTGTACAGTCCTGGAGGTGCCACGGGGGCTGGGGAGTGTGGGCTGGGAGGGACAGGGACGCCCCACGGATGAGGCGAGGCAGAGCAGCGGCCAGGAGGAGGCCGGCCGGAGTGGTCCAGGCAGAGGACAGTGAAGGCCGGCCAGGCGGTGGGAACGTGGTCGGGGCAGATGATGACCAGCAAGGCTTTTGTGGCCGGAGTAGGGCCAGTAAAACGGGCAGTAGGGGAGGCAAGAGCCTGGGATCCCCGACATAGAGGCTTGTCACAGCCCATTGTAAGGGCTGGAAAGGGGAAGCCATTTGGACTCTGATGATCGGAGGGCTTTGAGCAGAGACGTGACACGATCTGACTTACAACAGGATGACCGTGGCGACCGGGCTGGGAATGAGTTGTGTGGGCCTGAGAGCAGAAGCTGGGTGGCCCGATGGCGGCTGAAGGATGCTCCGACACGGCGCGGGAGAGATGGGCCAGCGGAGGCGGAGACGTTAGAGGCTGGGTGCCTTCTGAGGCGAGACCTCAAGCCGCTTCCTAACGAATCCTGGTGAAAGTTATGATCATTATTTTCCCTTGAAATAATTTCTTTGAATTCATTTAAGTCTGAGACGTTATTGTTTGGATTCCAGAGTCAGATACCACACATCACATATTTGAGTCTTGGGAGGAATGTAGAAGATTTCATAGACGGGGCCCTGTCTTCTGAGAGCGTGAGGTCTGGTTTGGGAATGTGGGGCCGGTGTGTGTGCACTGACGCCCCACCTACGCGTGCGATGCCACGGGCCTTGGGGACCGGTGTGAGTGGACAGCTACCTGCGCTGTGGGCCCAGCCCTGCGGGGAAGGTATTCACACCAAAGGCCACGTGTGGGCTCCATTTCCATTCGCATCTCCTGGGACGCACATCACCCTCTCATTCTCATCAATGTGACGCTTTATTGCTTATTTTTATTTGAAGGCACTGTAGGATTCAGCTCACAGGATTAACTGAATACAAGTGAAGCTGTTTTATGAGCCAGTAAACCGCTGTGCTGGTGGAACCAAGTGGAACTCTGTTGTCCAGTGGAGGTTGTAATCCAGCACCAAAGCGTGGTGCCAGGCTGCACCGCCGGGTGCAGGGAAAGGGCCACACCACCAACAGAAACTTTCCGAATCTCTGCTCCAGTGACGGGAGCCCCAGTGGAGTATTTCCCTGATGTAGTGTGTGCAGAGCTGGGAAAGGGTCGGTAGTTTCTGGCCTTTTTGCCAGTAGCATAAATAAATAAAACTTGAAACACGCTTGGACTTCTTGTTTTTTGAGGGCAGTGTCACTGGCCCTCACGTGTGGGACCGAACCAGGGCCGCTGGCTTCCCAAGCCAGCGCTTAACCACCGCGCCACTCAGCCGGCCCACGCTTGGACTGCTTAATACAGGTTATGTCACTAGTTTAAATGCTCAAAAGTTGGTTATTTGGACAAGAAGACATGAATTCTCTCAGAAATAAAGGTGATAAAAGTCCAAGTGTCTAACCCAACCAATTCTGCGTTACTGCGGAGGCCGGTCGCTCTGCGACCAGCTATCTGTGTTTAAATGCTGGCTCTGAACCGTCGTTAGCTGTGCAGGCTTGGGCACGATACCTGGCGTTTCTGTCCCAATCTCATTACAATTAGTGTGAGGATTAGATAAATTAGTATGTGTGAGGCCTTGCAGCAGCACTTTTGAAAGCATGGTAGCTATTATTGTTGTTATATAATAGTCTATTGAAAACATGCAATCTCCTTTGACTGCCGGTAACTGGCTGTTGGTCGAAAACATGCGAATAATAAAAATCACATGTTATATTTAACTGATGCACGTATTTGAGGGCCTGACGGAAGGGTCTGGAAGGCCAGTGGTACAGTCTGGGGAGAGTGCCTTACCATTTTACCATCAGCGGCAGCTGACACTCTCGATTTTGTAGTCTGCAGCTCTGGTTAGCAGAGGGGCCTGCGTGGTTCTGGTTTGGTCGATAAAGAATGGAAATGAGCCCGGAGCTGCCTCAGAATTCCCGCCCGCTGCCCCCGGGCTCTGCCTGCCTGTGTGGGCTTCTGTGGCTGGTGTTTTTGTTCTGTGTTGTGGAGACGGTGAGAGCTAGTTCTCAGCTTCATGTTGAACAGAAAAACTTTACCTCCTATAGACCAAGTCAGTAAGACTGCTGACATTGTGTTCCTTGAAATCAAGTGTGTTGAGGTATGATTTGCACACAGTAAAATGCACACATTTTAAGTGTGCAGCTCACTGAATATAGACAAATGCGCCGCGCCCCCCCCGCCCCCCCGTGTAACCACCCTGCAGTCCATGCACTGGAGCCTCCCCCACGCTTCCTCCTGGTGCTTTGCAGTCTGCGAGTCCTGGCTTTACTTTGCCTTTTTGAGACTTCCTATTGGAGGAATCACATGGTGTGTTCTCTTCTGTGTCGGGGTCTTTTGCTCGGCGTGGTCCCTGGGAGATTCACCCACGTTGTCCCGTGTGCTGATGCGAGGAGCATGTGCTCTCTTTTACTGCTGAGTGGCCGTCCACTAAATGAGCACACACAGTTCGCTCACTTGTTGCTGGGCCTCTGGGTTATCTGCAGGCTGTAGCTGTTCTGATTAAGCTGCAGTGAACATTCTTGTACAGATCTCGTTGGTGCGGACAACTGTTCCATTCATGGAGCGTGTCTTTGGTGGTGTGTCCAAAAGGCATTGCCATACCTAAGGCCATCTAGGTTTTCTCCTGTGTTATCATCCTCTGTGGTTTTTCATTTTACACGGCCTAGGATCCATCCTGAGTTCATGTCTGTGAAGGGAGTAAGGTCCATCTAGCCCCGTCCTTTATCATGGGGATGTCCAGTTGTCCAGCACCGTTTGCCGAAGAGACCGTCCCTGCTCCACGGTGTCGCCTTTGCTCCTTTGTCAGAGAGCAGGCGGCTGTGCTGAGCGGCTGTTTCTGGGCTCTCGGTTCCGCGCCCACCTGCCGCCTGCTTTCCCGCCAGCACCGCGCCGCCCTGGTACCTGCCGCTCTGTGGCGAGTCCTGAAGTCGGTGGCGTCAGCCCCCCACATCGTCCTTCTCCTCCAGTATTGTGTTGGCCGTTCGAGCTCTCCTGCCTCTCCATACAAACTTGAGAATAACGTGTGACCAGCCGTCTGGGGAGCCTGTTTCTGTCAAGTTGACACATCAAATTAACCAGCACACAGCACTTGACCTTTCCCACTGTAGCTGTCGGCCCTGCTGTAGCAGTGTGGGAAGCACCAGCGTGGGGCTGCCTGTGGGCCTGGCTGGGTGGCCCTCTGCCAGACACACCTGACTGTCAGAGAACTCAGCCCCCAGCCGGCTGCCACAGGGCCACCCTGTCATCCCTCTGATATTTGTCCGCTGTTGGTGTGAAGGCTCCTCCAGACCGGCGGCCCTGCTTGGGCGGCCAGCATCATACCCTGCTGTGTTGTGAGCGTGCAGCGATGTGGAGCAGCCCCACCCTGAGCTCAGAGCCGCAGTGCTTTGGTTCAGACAGAACCTAAGTCTTTTGTCTGTGGCATCTACGAGGGCATTTGACAAAACCCTGGTGAAAACCAGCCCCTCAGAGAGGCAGCTTCTGGATGAGGCTGTCAGACCTCTTGCTGGAGGCAGAAGCCTGAGACTGATGCGCTCAGGCCTGCGGTCAGCCATTTCTCCCCTGAAGCCTCCGTGCTCTGCTTCTCCCAACATGTGGGGCTCTTGTCAACTAGTTTTGAAACAGTGGGAGATTTATGCCTTCAGATCGTGCCCTGAGTTTTTGAATGAAAAGTCGCTGTATGAGGTCAGTGTGTTCCCCGACGTGGCCGTGAGGAGCGCGGCTTCAGTTCTCAGGGGAGTCTTCTCACCCGGCCCCCCACGGCCTTCTCCTGCCCCGGGAGGCGGCAGCGCCTTGCCCTCTAAAAAGAATGCAGTGTTGGCTGTGCTGTCTGGCCGTCCTCTCATTTCTTCTCTTGCAGCCCTGAGAAACTGAACTCAGGATCCACGCATGTTTTCAAGTAGCCACAGCCCTTGCCTTTCAAAGGACTGCTCTCACAGGCCATTGAACACACTAGCCTCTTGTTTCCACAACTGCTGTTTATGTGGTGTGTTTGAGGTTAGAAATGACAACACAAAGGACCGCCCTTGCTCTTTGATGTTAAACATGAGCATGGCCTCAGCTCAGCGCTTGGGTGCGCGGCCCTGTAAGGACTGTGCCGCCATGCCCTGGGCCCGCGGCCGGACCCCCGGGAGGAAGCAGGCTTCGGGGACAGCGCCCTGCCGCGTGACGGGACCTGCAGGCTGTGGGCCGTCTGCTTTCGTGCCCGCGCCCCCCATACATTTTCAGAGCTTGACCGTTAGTGTGAGAAGGTGCAAGTCGTCTCCTGGGGAGCCTTCGCTCGCGGTTGTCAGCAGCAGGCTCCGCGCGTCGCCTCTGTCACGATCTCGTAAGGCCTTCGTTTAGGTTTTAAACACACTGCCCTGCATTTTGCTTTTGTTCAGTATCTGTTGGGAATTCCTCCAAGTCCCCTGTTATAGCTCCAGTTCATTTTTTCCCAATTTTTTTTTTTTTTTACCATCAAAAACACATAACATAAAATACACCATTTTATCCATTTGAAAGTGCCCAGTCAGTGGCATTAGGGCACTCACCCTTGTGTAGCCATCACCACCATCCGTCTCCAGAACTTTCCATCTTCCCAGATTGACACACTGTCCCCATGACACACTCCCTCCCCCCCCCCCAGCCCGGGCACCTCCACCCACTTCCTGTCCCTGTGCGTTTTACTCGTTTTACTCCAGGGACCCGAATGAGTGGGATCACAGTGTGTGTCCTTTGTGTCTGGCTGATTTCCTCAGCACAGTGCCCTCAGGGCCCATCCATGTTGTAACATGTGTCCTTTTTAAGGTTGAATGATATTCCATTGTATGTACTTACTTATTCTTCAGTGGACACTTGGGTTGCTTCCATGATTTGTCTATTGTGAACAGTGCTGCTGTGAACATGGGGTGCAAGTATCTCTTTGAGACCCCACTTTCAGTTCTCTTGGGCATAGACTCAGAAGGGAATCGCTGGGTCGCATGGTGATTGTTTAATTATCTGAGGACCCTCCATGCTGCTTTCCACAGCGGCTGCCGTTTCACACACCCCATTAACCATGCACAAGAGTTCCAGTTTCTCCACGTCCTCACCAAGCCTCGTTCTTTCGTGCTTTTACGCATCGGAACCATCGTCACAGGGGATGTGATATCTCCCTGTGGTTTGGACCTGTGTTCCCCTGGTGATCAGTGATGGGGAGCGTCTGTCCATGTGCTTCGTGGCCATTTGTGTATCTTTGGAGAAATGTCTGCTCCTGAATCGGGTTAATGTTTTTTTCTTGTTCAATATTATGAGTTATTTCTGTATTCTGGATATTAATCCCTTATTAGACGTATGATTTGCAAACATTTTCTCCCATTTTGTGGGAACCTTTTGATTGTGTTGATAGTGTGTTTTGATGCACAAAAAATTTTTATTTGTGTGAAATCCAATTTGTCAAATTTTTGTTGTTGTTGATGCCTTAATATTTTATTGTTGTGTATCTTCTTTAAAAGGTAATTTTTTTCTGATAGTAAGAAATAATAAATGTTCAATGTAAGTAAAACGAATTTAAATACCGGAAACCATATATAAAGGAGTAAGTCAGAATCCCCCAAATGCCCACGACCCAGGGGTATTTATTGACTCTTGGAGCTGGACCCTCTCCCCGCTGGGTGAAGTCTGTACTCAGCAAATGACCGGATTATAACCTGGTCATGTCCCCTGAAACCGCTCCCACCGAGCGCTGCACCGTGCGCGCTGTGTGCTCTTGTCTGCGTGATGTAAGTTATAAGTCTCATTATAAATTAGTTACTTTAATCGCTGTTTTAAAAAACCCTGCAGATCCATTGCGCTGATGAAGTAAGAGCCATGGGAGGGCAAGGGGGTGATGGCGGGACCCAAACGTGGCCCCAATTCCACACCTGAGCGCTTGGCCATGCCCCGTCATACTAAGGATGTCACCCATTAAGAACCAAACTGTAAATGTATTAAAGACCAAAAGATTATAATGTTTAGTGATAATACACCAAATAAGGAAAACATTAGAGCAACGTTGAATTAAACGTCTTGTTGAAAGAAGACGCTTTCTTTGAACGTGAGACCCTGGGAACAGTTGCAGAAACGTGCAGCGAGTCTGCTGTGCCCTGCCGGGCGCAGGGCGGCTGTAGGGCTGGTTCCCACTGACGTCGGCGCTGAGGGACCCGTCTGGCTGTAGCCGCTGCTCTGTTAGGTGCTGTTTGCCTCGAGGACCAGGGCCTTTGTGTCCTTCGGGCCAGAGAAGCCAGGAAGTCCTTGCCTGTTTGTGACAGACACAGATGTCATTGTCTGAACTTCCAAGGGAGCGCCATCTTTCCAGGACCCTCTGTTGACCAGGTGGAGCTCTGAATAAGAAGAAACCTGCACTGATTTATAATGACAGCAAACAATCAACACTGCTGGAGGGTCAGGAGTGGGGGGGATGGGTTCCCAGGGGCACGAGTGAGTCTGGAAGGTGATGGCGTGCGCACTGTGTGATTGTGGGGATGGGGTCCCGGTGCGAGCAACGTCAAACTCTGCAAATTGTGCATTTTAAATCAGGGCAGTTTGTTGTCAGTTATACCTCCATGAAGCTGTTTCGGAGAGGGAGTACTTGTTAACAGTCAGAAGGCTGCAGGAGTGAATCGCAGTGTTGACTGGACATCTCTGAGCCTTGGGTTCCTCAGCTGTGCCCGAGGTTGTGTGTGAGGAGGGCATGAAGAAGGAATGGGCCTGTGTAAACTGCTGACCTTACCCATGGCACATGCTAAGAGCTCGTTAAATGGCAGCTGCTACTGAAAAGATAGTATCAGTATATAGATTATGATTGTCCTCAAAATATTTGACCATGTCTTCTCCTTACAGTTAAACTAAATCTTGTTGTTGAACTCTTAGTAAAGAGGGTGAGAGTCTTTAGAAAAGGTTGCGGGCACTGGCGTTTGTTAATGTGCACATGCTCCTTCTTGGCTGACAAAGAAGCAAAGGGACTAGGCTATCGGGCCGGCAGCTCACTTGTCTGGTCCTTAGCATTCCCCACGGTGTGGATGACGGTCCTTGGTCTGTGGCTTGTGCCTGGGTCCTTGGAGGTGACTCTGACTCTACTCCATCTCCACACTGCTTGGTAGCCTCGATCTTAAAATTGGAAACTGATCTCTCAAATCGTTTGACATTTTATGTTATTATACTTTTTCCTTTTTAAAAAAATATGGTTTCACCTTCGTCTCAAGAAACTGTTCATTGACACTAATCCTTAAGAAGGGATGGTCTTGAAAATGTTAATGACGTGTTAATACTTATGATCTAATCTTAAAAATAAGCTGGAAAATTGTGATTATAACCATTAAAAGGATATTAAAAGTGGTGCGGTGTTCCTTGTTCTTATTCCACTCACACCCACGACACACTCAGAGGGAAGCAGCTACACTGCCAGCAGCAGTTGTGTAAGAGACACACAGGCTAGTCCACCTCTGATCCCAGTGGTTTCATGGTTTTCGTAATGCAGTTAGTACCTTCCTAATGTAGAACCGGTATATGATGTGTGACATTGAGTACATACAAAGCTGTGCGTCTCCAGTGCATGGCTGGCCGTGCGGAGTGACCCCCCACCCAGGGGGTAATGGGAAAAGGCACCATAACGCCTCTTTGCTCACCTCATCCCTTCTTGCTTTGTATCCAATTTGGAAGTCTCTCTCCGTCCCGTACAGGTGATTCTTTTTGACCTATGTGGACAGCTTAACATTTATCCCCATTTCAATGTCAAGCTCTTGTTTTCAGCCCATCTTACCAACCTGGCGTTCATTTTTCTGAATCCAGATTCCAGGCTCGGTGGCAGGGTGGGTCAGATATCGAGCTGGTGGCTTGGGGATTGGACCCTGTGGGGCGAAAGGCCTAACAGAAGACAGTGCTGAGTCACACCCTAGCTGGGGGTCTCGCAGGCACTGTGGGCACATCAACCCCAGCAGGTGACCTCTTTTGATTACTATTTGCACATGTTTTCCATCTAATGTTTTCCATCCTGGGGGCAGGCAGGAAGCGGAGTGTCCACTAACCCCACCTCCTACCACTTCAGTCCATGCAGTGACCCAGGGTGGGTTGGGGTGGAGGCTCAGCTCCCCACTAGAGTCCACCCTGGCAGGGCCGGCGTCCATGGGCAGGGGTGGGAGGTCAGCGCCCAGCTCAGTTCCACGGACTCCTCTCATTGGGGTGGAGTGTCTGCCAGGCGGGGGATGGAAGATCAGATGCCTGCTCTGCCCTGCCACCAGCATCTGGTGCCCGGTGGGGACCAGCAGTGTGCTGCCCGCGTCTGTGGAGTGGGGGGGGGGGCGTGGGGCGGTGGAAGATTAGTTCCCCCTCAACCCTGCTGACACAGGGTGGGGGTAGTTTTCCACTGGTGTTTGGCTGAAGTAGGATGGGTGTTGCCAAAAAGATGTTTCTGTTGTTAGGTCACTGCGAAGTTAGGAACAGTTCCCAAGGCCTCTCTCACTTCTGACGCCAACAGAAAGTGTTGGGGGCGGTTCCCCAGACCACACTCATGTGGGATCATTTGCCCAGAGGATTCCATACTCACAGCTATGTTTATTACAGCCAAGGACTCAGATTGCCATCAGCCACAGGCACAGCCTCGTGGGGCGGGGTCCCCTCTCAGTGGAGGCGTGGACAGTGCTGACTCCTCCCAGCATCCATGTGTGACAACACACATGGAGTACTGCCAACCAGGGAAGACCTCCCAGCCTCGGTGTCCAGTCTTTACTGGGGTTTCGTCACATTGACCCCCTACCCCACCGCCGGGATGGCTAACCTTAGTCTCTAGCCCCTCCAGATGCTGTGTGACCTAAAGCCCCCACTCTGAATCACATGGTTAGACGGTGTGTTGTGGCCCAGATCAGTAGAGATGCTCCTATCAGGCAGGACATTCCAAGGGCCCAGAGATCTCTTCCCAGCAGCCAGTGGCAGGGCAGACCTCCCAGGACAAGGACACAGCCACCCTTCCCACTCTTGGCTGGACTCTTGGGAGTGGGCCTTTTAGGCTGCGCTGCTGGCTGTGCGCCACCCTGTCCAGGATGTAGGGGGAGAAGAAGGAGCCTCACAAACTCACTCTCGCCACTCCCCAATCTCCAGGTCCCTAGACTCCTCCGTTCAGAGTCTTCCTATCTGTTGATTGCATTATGTCTGTAGTTTTTTTAGTTGTAAGAGGGCGGATCTGGGAGCAATGGGCTGTTCCATCTGGCTGGAACCAGGACTGTAACCAGGTAAGGCATCGTAGGTGTTACCTGGCATCTAATCTCTGAGCCAGCATCCCCAACCGGGGTTACCTACAACTTCATCAGTAGTCTTCAGTCAAGCAACGATCAGAGACTCCGTCTTCCCCGTTAGGCCCCCAGCTCTTAGAAAGTCCCTGGACGGACCTGGGGCTCAGAACACCTACTGAGTGCGACTGGGACAAGGCTGCAGTCCGCTGGCTCTCTGGCACTGACATTGACTGGTGGTCGACGACAGCCTTTAGCGGAAGCTGTAAAGCAGCTACAGATCCGTCATCGTCCGCCTGCACTTCTCCACGCACAAGGTTCGCCCACCGGCCCCACGAGCTGGTCGACCCTGCCTGTGGACTGAAGGTGCGCACACCCGCTGCGCTCCACAGCCGTCACTCTGCGCCTGTCCCCCTTTCTCTCTCCTTTTGTTTATGAAGATCAGGCCACCTTTCCCCGTCTCAGTTGTGGATGTGCTGCCGTCTGGCTTCTCCTCGGGGATGGCTGACGGCGCTGCCAGGACCTGGGAGGCTCTCACCTGGGCCCGCGTCCCACAGCCCCACCGACCTCCCCGCCGACCTCGGGCTTCAGGCCCCTGCTACGCCTGTGTGTGCTCCGCCCTTCCCGGACAGAGGGCCGGGGACCGTGCACATCATGTCAGCCATGTGCTGATTTGGACTAAGCGTATCTGTTTGCAGGGATGGGGCGTCTTTAACGTTTTTCTAAACTGTAGCTTGTATGAAGCTTGAACCTTCTTGTTACCGTGTTTTTGTTTCACTGTCCATCCTCTCATGCAGGGCGCCTCCTCTGCGCTGGGTTCTGCGTTCCGGCCCGGTGACGGGTCTGTCAGGCCTCCCCGCTTTTCCGTGCAGTGATAAAGGACCTGCAGTCACCTTGTCTGTCACACATGGCCTTTGGGGCCGTTGTAAGCAGCATTAGTGACATTACAAGGAGAAGCTGACGGTCCTGAGGGGGCAGCCTAACCAGACTCACCTGGTGGAGGACGGGGGTGGGGGGGACACTGCCCGCCGCGAGGGCCGCAGCCTCGGCCCCGTCAGAATCTGAGACGGCGAGAGGAGGCCTTAGGAGGCCCTCATCTCTAACGTAGCTGTTCGTTGCCTTTCCAGGTTCCTGGGCAGTGTCCAGTGTCTACATGAAGCTGAAGTGAGAGGACCCAGGCGACAGGGCGCCGCCGGCCCAGGGACAGAATGACCAGGACACGGCTCTTCCGCCTGTGGCTGGTCCTGGGCTCGGTGTTCATGATCCTCCTGATCATCGTGTACTGGGACAACGTGGGCGCCGCGCACTTCTACCTGCACACGTCCTTCTCCAGGCCTCACCCCCTGGAGCCCCGACCCACCCGCGCGCGGGGCGCGGAGCGGGCGCTGGTGTCCGAGGTCGGGGAGCTCTTGGAGAAGCTTCTGGGCGCTGGCACCAAGCCGGTGGCTGCTGTTCCCGGGAAGAGGACGGAGGCGCCCCCGCCGCCGGCCTCGGGCAGGTCCGCGCTCGGCACCATGGAGGAGAGCGTGAGGGGCTACGACTGGTCCCCGCGCGACGCCCAGCAGAGCCCGGACCCCGACGGGCGGCAGGCCCAGCGCAGGGGCGTGCTGCGGGACCTGTGCGCCAACGCCAGCTTCGTGTTCCCCGCCAAGGAGCGCTCCTTCGACGACATTCCCAACTATGAGCTGAACCACCTCATCGTGGACGACCGCCACGGCGTCATCTACTGCTACGTGCCCAAGGTGGCCTGCACCAACTGGAAGCGCGTGATGATCGTGCTGAGCGAGAGCCTGCTGGACCAGGGCGCCCCGTACCGCGACCCCCTGGACATCCCGCGGGAGTACGTCCACAACTCCAGCACCCACCTGACCTTCAACAAGTTCTGGCGGCGCTACGGCAGGTTCTCGCGCCACCTCATGAAGGTCAAGCTGCAGAAATACACCAAGTTCCTGTTCGTGCGGGACCCCTTCGTGCGCCTCATCTCGGCCTTCCGCAGCAAGTTCGAGCTGGAGAACGAGGAGTTCTACCGCAAGTTCGCCATGCCCATGCTCAGGATGTACTCCAACCACACCAGCCTGCCCGCATCCGTGCGCGAGGCCTTCAGCGCCGGCCTCAAGGTGTCCTTCAGCAACTTCATCCAGTACCTGCTGGACCCCCACACCGAGAAGCTGGCGCCCTTCAATGAGCACTGGAGGCAGGTGCACCGCCTCTGCCACCCCTGCCAGATAGACTACGACTTCGTGGGCAAGCTGGAGACCCTGGACCAGGACGCCGCCCAGCTGCTGAGGCTCCTTAAGGTGGACAAGCTGCTGCACTTCCCCCCGAGTTACCGGAACAGGACCGCCAGCAGCTGGGAGGAGGGCTGGTTTGCCAAAATCCCCCTGGCCTGGAGGCGGCAGCTTTACAAGCTCTACGAGGCCGACTTCGTTCTCTTTGGCTACCCCAAGCCCGAAAACCTCCTTAGAGACTGAAGGCGATCACCAAAAAACAAAAACAAACCTGCTTGGATTGTTACTGTAAAACTGCTGCAGGCTCTGCTGCGCCACCGCCATCTCCGCAAGGACGGAGCCAGGGGTTGCCACATATATTTTTTTACGGCCTCGTTCCCTCCCGGTTTAACACAGGGCAGGATTCCACAATGCTCGCGTGATGGGCAGCTGAAAGCCCTGGGACTGACCACACCCGCAGCCTGGTTTTTAACATTACCTACGATTTTGCAGTCGAGACCTATTGTTTACCCCACTGCCTGTATGCATTGAGTACTGTGTTAATATTGTTTTTTTAAGATTAATATATTTCAGATATTTAATATGAGAAGGGGAGGAGGGAGTGATGGAGTAAAGGTCACGCCTGCTCCTTCTGCCTGCTCTTGTGTTTATTCTGGTGGGGCGAGACCGGCACGAAGCGGGGGCTCCGCGTGTGTGATGGCCGCGGTTAGCCTCGGAAGCGACCAGGGAGGGGGCTTCTCACGGTTGTCTTCAGCCAAGAGGACGAACCTGAATCTGAAATCAGACCTGACCTGGAGCGTAACAGACAACTCCTTCCAAAGCGAGCACTTTATTTGGGGATAGAGCAGAAAAGGGAAAGTGGTTAAATAGGGTTTTAGGTTCGAGCTCGAGCCAAAGCTCGGCCATATGTCGAGGTCACAGGATTCCAAGGCCAGCGGTTCGTTTCCGTTTCTCAACCGTGGACATAGGGCTTTCAGCGGCAGGGATGCTGCGGGTAGGAGTCGGGGCCTCCGGCACGTTCTGCCGTCAGCAAGGCGAGGCCCCACGTGGGTTTCGTTGCGGCCTGGCGGGTCGGGTTCAGCTCCGGTGACGTTCACCCTCGAGGATGTCGCTGCCACTGGGTGGTCCTGACTTGGCAGTGCCATCTGCTAGTCCGGGAAGGCTCTTTCTGAGCACCTGGTTCAAATTCCTGTGCAGGTTTTGCTGTGAACGTGTAATTGATGAGCAGTGTGCAGTCATCTCGTGGTGTTTGGGCCTCCCGTGTGCCCGTCTGTACGCTGGGTCCTCGACGCCCAGTTCCTGAGGAGCCGGCAATGCGCTGAGAAGCCCTCCCCTCGGGCCTCTGTGGTGTGCGGTGTCCTTGCGCTTGCCACCTTGTCTGAGCCTGGGGCTTGTGGGTGTGAGGTGAGCAGCTCACTTTATAGACTCAGGGCTCCGCAGTGTTAGAAACCACCTGTCCCCTTTTGAAGCCCCCACTTCTTTTTTTTATTGGGGAACAGTGTGTGTTTCCAGGACCCATCAGCTCCAAGTCAAGTAATATTGTTTCATTCTAGTTGTGGCCCATGCAGGGATCAAACCAGCAACCTTGGTGGTATGAGCACTTCACTCTAACCACCTGAGCTAACCGGTCACCCCAAAGTCCCTCTTCTTTTTATAAAACTCACAGCAGATACTCAGACTTGCAGAGCCCAGTTTCAGAATACTTGTCTGAAGAGCCGTTGTCACTTTGGATGTCTGCCAGGACACCTGTTCACGCAGTTGTCAGTGGCACCTCATGCGCTGGGCTGTAGGCCACCAAGCCGACAAGGTGGGTCTGCCTCCGGGACTCTGGGGTCGTAAGTGTGACATGAGATCCCAGGCCAGCAGCTGAGCGCCTCCAAGGTCTGCATCAGAGGAGTGAGGTGAGGCAGGCTTCCTGCGGAAGTTGGCACCTGAGCTCCGCCTGCGGATGGGGAAGGCTTAGAGGTTTGGAAAGGTGCGTGACCCAGCAAGAGTGCAGTGTGTGTGTGAGCAGTGTGCGGTAGACGCGGGTGTTTATTGCTGAGTACGTCCACATGTCACTTCATCTCTGAAGCCCATGGGATTTTCGTGTACTTTTCTCGGGGTCGGGGGTAGGGGCACCCGGTGGCAGGGCCTAGGCAGAGGCAGGGTTTGGATCCAGGTCTGCTCCGGGCCTGGCGCGCGTCACTGCCTCCCGCAGCGGTGGGGAGGGTCGCACGTGCTCAGAAGAGGTGCAGGGGAGAGTGTGGAGAGTGGAGCCTCGCAGCCTTGACCTCAGGACCCAGAGTGGAGATTTCACTTTGGAGGCAGCTGGCAGCCTTGGAGGTTTGGGGATGGAGGACTTTGGGTGCTTGGGGCAGTCTGGTGTGGGAGTGTGGAGGGCAAGGGTGTGGGGGGGCCAGGGAGCAAGCGATTGCAGCCCCCCTGCAGAGAAGGGGCCTCCTCTGACCTGGAAGTGGCCGTGGGCTGGGTGGGCTAAAGGACAGACAGGAGGTGCCCGGTGACTGGAAGAACGGGGCCCATCGGAGGGAAGAGGCGCTGCCGTTTCCTTTGGCCTTTTGGGGCAGGGCTGAGATGTGCCGAGACAGCGCCTTCCTTACGTTACATTCTCCTGGGGTCCTGGTCCCCCGAGGGGCCACAAAGGGGCTTCTTCAGATGGCCCACAGGACAGGCTCCCACCGGAGCCCACTGCTTTAACTGCTACGTGGGAGGAAAGACAGAGCGGGAAGGAACCAGGGAAGGGTAACGAAGACCTTTCTTCTGACGCCCTAACTTTTTCCCCTAATATTTTTTGTGGTCAAATACACATAACAAAATTTACCTTTTTTTTTTTTTTTTTTTTTTTTTTAGGGTAGTGTCACTGGCCCTCGCATGTGGGACCCGAACCGGGGCCGCTGCCTTCCAAAGCCAGCGCTTAACCACTGCACCACTCGGCCGGCCCAAATTGACCTTTTTAACCATTTTTAAGTGTCCAGCTCAGGGGCCTTAAGCACCCTCACACTGTTATGCAGCCGTCCCCACCATCATCTCCAGAACTTTCCATCTTCCCAAACTGACGCTCTGTGCCCATGACACACCCCCTTCTACTTCCTGTCCCTGTGAACCTGAGCCCTCCAGGTCCTCGTATCAGTGGGATCACAGTGTGTGTCCTTTGGGACTGGCTGGTGTCATCAGCACAGTGTCCTCAGGGGCCGTCCACGCTGTAGCAGGTGACAGAATGTCCTTCCTTTCTAAGGTGGAGTTACGTCCACTGTGTGGCTGGACCCCATTTGTCTGTCACTCACCTGTCAGTGGGCTGCCCCCACCTCCCGGCGACTGTGCACAGCGCTGCTGTGGACGTGGGGTGCAGGGATCTTGGAGACCCCGCTTCCCGTTCTTCTGGGCGCAGACCCAGAGGTGGGATCGCCGGGGGACACCTGACTTGGTAGCCTTATGAGCCGAGTCAGTGTGGGGAAAGCCACAGACCTCAGTAGGACCTTTGTCTTGAATCGTAAAATAAACACAGGCCAGAGGTGAGCTTAGAGAAGGTCCGGGGCAAACAAGACTGCGCGGGGGGCTCGGTCTCCCGCACAGGGACTGGCTACTGGGTCTTGGTCACCGGCTGAAGCTGCGCAGCTGCCGTTCTTCAAAACGGGCCATGCGTTGAAGGTGAGTAACGTAGGGGTTTGAATGAAGCATCTCTGTAGCCACCATCGGCCTGCTCTTGGTTTCCGCCTCTGTTCCTAGTTTCTCACTGAAATGCGTTCACTTCCAGAATGTTCAGACACGTGTCAGAACTCACTGAGTTGTGGGCTCACTCACGGCAGAGCCATGACCCCGCCCCTCGGCCCCTGCTCGGGGGCGTGTGCCCACGAACTCACTCCTCTTTGTCATTTCCCGGGTGCGCAGCGTGCACCTTGGAGGGAAGTTGGGCTCTATACGGTTTGTGGCACAAAATCCTCCGTGTGTCGTTCCTGAGCCCCAGCACGGCCACCCGGCAGGGAGAGGGATGTGTGGGCTCTGTGCCTCACTCAGACGCTTGGCGCAGGGGTGTGTGCGTGTGTGACTGTCGGTCCTCTTTCCTCCTCAAATGCCCGATGCACCTTTCCGGCACTGACGCCACGCGCCATGTGCAGCTCCTAATGAACACTTAGGGGGCCTTCTCCCGTATTGCCTTCGTCATCTATCTCGAAGGAATTTCCACTCTGAGGAATTGTAAGTTCATTTTTTGGCAACGGCTAGGATCTCATTTTCCCTCTATAGTCCCATGGGTGTTATGATAATGGGACCTCTGCAAATGGGGACAGTGACATGCCCCATTACAGTGTGAGGCTCCTTCCCACTTGTCCCATGAGGAGAGCAGGGCCTGGCAGGCATGGGCACACGTCACTGTTTATTGGGAGTGAGTGAATGAAGGAATGATGCTATTTGAGCCTCAGTCTGGGCCTGTGAGCCAGGACGGCTGTCGTCTTTCTCCCCATGAGTTTGATAAGGTGACCAGGCTCAGAGGTTCCGTGAGGGGCTCCAAGGTCCTGGGGCTTAGAGCTCAGTCCCTCGGACTCCTGGCCGTGTCTAAGCTCTGTGTGGTCTGGAGCTCATGAGAGCAACTTACACTGCTCCTGGGGAAGCGATGCCGCCTGGTTTGCAGAGAATCGCCATGTTTTTACTCCCTTCCTGCATTCTCTGTCTCCCCTTTCAAGCCACTGTCACCCCCTCTTCCGTCCTCCCAGAGAGAGAGGATGCCGTGTTCCACACTCACCTCCCGCAGCCCTCTGCTGAGGGGGCCCATGTTCACCGCCTCCCTTTCCTGCCCCATACCCTGCCCTTCATCTGGACAGGCCAGGTGCTGGAGAGCCAGGCAGAAGGCACAGGTAGGCTGGTGCGGCCACAGCGGAGGGCTGGGGGCTCATGGACGACTCTCGGGGCCTTTGTGGGGACCCAGCTGTGGACCATGGAATGGGGTCCCCATGACAGGACTTCAGGGGCCACATGTTGTCCCCAGAGCCTTTCCCTTAAGTTTCTCTGGAAGGAAGGTTGATTTCAGGTGGGACTTTCCCCAGTGTGTGCCCTCCCCACTTGGATGGGAAAGCCGCTCACAGGGCGGTGTGGCACTCTCGGCAGACGGCTTGGGACAGTCTGTTCTCCTGGGCGAGCCCGCCCTGCAGAGTGACAGGCTACCAGATGTCACGCAGACCCGAGGGCATCCTCTCACCGAAGCAGATGATCCAGGGGTAATAATTGGTCGTTTATTTATTAGCTACCCATCCTTTTCTGCCCACCCCACACTCCCACACCTACAAATACGAAAAGGGATGCCTTGGCTAGCATAGCCGTAATTACTCTAAAAAGGTTTAAACGTTTCTCCCAAAGGCGCAGTTTGGAAGGACTACTCACAGTAGACGTCTGCTGCTTTGGCGGGCACACAGTCAGTTCTCGTCCGGCTCCGTTTGTCTCCCTCACCCTCAGCCCAGGGGACTTGAGCGCGTTCATCCCCCCGCACACCTGAGCTCTGGCCAGGCGGCCATGTGCCCGATACAGGCAGGGCTCACGACCCAGCCTGGACCCATCACCCCCAGGGCCCTCGGCCGGATGTCTTCGGGAAGGCGCGCTCCCAGGTCGGTGCCCTGGAAACCAGGAGGAGCAGCTCTGCCACCCGTGGAAGAGCCACACCGAGACAGGACCTCACCGTGAGGGCACGGGGCGTGAGGCTGCACCCACCTGCTCTCGGCGTGCAGCCGATGCGTGTTAACTGGCTGCGGCGCGTCTGGGCTGGATTCGTGGCATTGAGCCCGCAGGATCCTGTGTCACGCCATGTCGTCACCACCCGGCCTCCGGTAAAGTAGGTTGAGATGTCCCATTAATGAAGAGACTCTATATGACCTTCTGAGCTGATGGGTTCTTGCTCATGTAGCAGTTTGTCAGCATCGTAAGACTAAATATTTCCTTACTCTGCGAAGACCCGCGACGGGCAGAAGTGCTCCCCTGGGCACCAGTAGAAACCAGCAGAGGCTGACTGGGGGCTGTGCGTATTTCCCCCGGAAGGTGCTCTTCCTGCGACCCCTGAGGGAAGCGAACGCAGGAAGACTCCTGGTCCGAACTCACGCCCGCCTTCCCTGGTGCCTCCGCTCCGTGCAGAAGGTGCTTCCTCCGGCCGGCCTGGAGTGATTCAGCTCGGCTGTCCCGGGCGCCATCTGTGTGGCATTTGCTCATGGTGATGGTGCTGTCATGCTTGTGTGACGAGGATCTGTTGGGTGACTGTCAGTGATGAAGGGGCAGCATGGGCTACTCGCTGCCTTCTGCACTTTACAGACTTGTAGCGTTCGGGCTCGAAGTCCTGGTTGGGGGCTGGCAGGACTGAGCGTGTGTAGTGTGTCTGGGGACGTGGATCTGAGAAGTACAGCTCAGCTCTGTGGGGCGTGTTGGACCTGAACTCGGCATTGTAGCCTGGGCACCCACGAATGTCCTGGCACGTGAGGACTGGCCACACGTAGGCTGGGTTCAGACTTTAGTTGGACGGTCCTGAGCTTTCAAGAGAAGGAGCAGGGAGACGGGCCAGCCAGATGGCTCACAGAGGTGCCCGTATCTGTGAGTAGATTTTTTTAAAGATTTTTATTGGGGAGTTGGGGAAGGGGAACATGATGTTTTTCCAGAACCCATCAGATCCAAGTCAGGTTGTTGTCCTTCAGTCTTAGTTGCGGGTGGGCGTAGCCACCATCCCATGCGGGAGTCGAACCAGCAGCCTTGTTGTTAGGAGCGCACGCCCTGTCCACTGAGCCCTCTGGGCGGCCCTGTGAGGAGAGTCTGTGTACTCGCCGTTCCCTCTGTTTTTGTGCGGCACTACACTGTCACATGAACAGAGAGTTTTGTGCCCCACTGCTCAGGGAGCTCTGATTGAACAAGCCCTTCAGTGACGGCCTGGAAACTGCTGGGTTCTGCGTCTCAGTCCAACTTGTCTTGGCTGGAGAGCCAGCGGCATTTCTCATGGTTTCATTTCTGCAGCTGTGTGGAATGACCACCCGCGAGTGGCCCTACGTCAGTGAGTACGTCTGAACACACTGTGAAGTCCTCGTGTGAAAAAAGGTTAGGCCTTGCCCTTCCCTGGGCACCTTTGAAAACAGCAGGATGGTGACAGGTACGTGGCCCTTTGCGGGTCCTGGGGCGGTGTCCCGTCCACAGCCTTTCAAGGGCCCCGACATGTGGGTCCGTGCTCTGCGAGTGCCCTGATCAAGGGTCGCAGACGCCAGCCCGCCTTGCTCGAGAATTCCCTCCGGCCCTGGACCTTCTTCAGCGTGTGACACCCGGGCCGGCATCCACATCTTCCCAGAGGCAGAGCGTGCAGCACGTTCACCCTGCAGACGCAGCTCGATTCCCAGAAAGCCCCATCCAGGGAGTGGGAGAGGCGCTGGGCTGTGACTGTCAGCCTCGGGATTCTGCCCTGGACTAGATAGAGCATCTTTGAAGCAAATTTGGAGTAAGCAAACTTTCAAATGCTTTTTTTACCCAGTAAAATAATAAAGCTATTAATTTTATCATTAGATGGCTGGCCTTCCTGTTTAGGAGAAAAGGTTTCAAACAAACAAAAAAAGTTCATTGTGAATCCATTGTCTTGGATGAATTGCGGGGTGGGAATTGTGGGGTTCAATTTATGTTAATTTTTATTCTTTTTAAAATTTTGATGGAATATATATAATGTAAAATTTACCATCTTAGCCATTTTTAGATGTACAGTTCCGTGATATTCGTTACATTCACAATGTACCATCACCGCCGTCATCTGCAGGACTTTCCATCTTCCCAAACTGACACTCTGTCCCCATCAGACACTAGCCCCGCTCCGCTCCCCGAGCCCCGGTGCCCCGCCCCTCTGAATTTGACCTGTCCAGGGACCTCATGTCAGTAGAATCACGCAGCACTTGTCCTTTTGTGACTGGCCGATGTCACGTATGATATCGTTAAGGTCGCTCCATGTTGTGGCTGGTATCAGAATGTGCTTCCTTTTAAGGCTGAGTCGTATCCCCTGTGTGTATCTGCCCTGTTATCTATTCATCGGTCAGCGCACCAGTGCTACCAGCGTTTGGCTGTTGTGAATAGCACTGCTGTGAAATCCTTGCGTGGGAAAAGGTTAGGCACGGCCCCTTCCCAGACAAGTAAGGGAACCATACACCCGGACCATACAGTGGTGCTTACTGTGCCTGTCGGAGGGACAAAGACAGGAAAGATGAGAGATCCGAAGATGACAGCCCGGACTGTGTTGGAGACAGGCAGAGAGCTCGTCTCTGCGTCGTCCCCCCCGGCCCACCCGCATCCCGGGTCACCGATGTCTGTTCCTCGTGCCCTTCGTCCTGCCTGAGGCTGGCGGAGCCACGGGGCTGGTCAAGCCACATTGCACCCCAGTAGCTGGAGGAGGACAGTTCTGGGCAGAGGAGTCAGGGGAGGCTGCTGGGTGGGGAACCGGCGGGAGAGAGGACATGAAGCAAAAGATAAAACCCGCAACCCCCCCGTAATCTGACCCCACGCCTGTTTACAGGCTGAAGTGTGTCCTTATGGAAGAAGCAAGCACTTCTGGGAGCCCAGCTCTTCCCAGGCACATTCTAGCAGAAACTCGGGCTTTGACGAAACCATTTATATTTCAAAGCAGTTTACAGACATTGGAAGCCTAAAAACAACCCGATGAAACCGTTTTTGCCATTTTCAGTTGGTTTTCTTCCAGAGTATCTTGCTTCCAGTAGGTTTCCAGAATATTTTGGTTTCAAGACTTTGGGACACAGATTCGCAAAAGTGGATTTTAAAGTGTCGGGTTTCAAAGTAGGTTGGCTTTGGAAGTGGTCTGGGCTTCTAAAAGGTTTGGTTGAAAAATGTTTTGGTTCTAAAATGTTCCAGAAATGTTTCCCAGAACACAGAGCTCCCACAGTGCTTTGGGAGGGGCTGGATGGGAGACTGCAGCCAGGTGGGCGTGGCGGGCGGGCCCATGAGCAGAGGCTGCCAGGCTCCGGCGGGGTGGAGGGGCTCCCGCTCGCCTGTGTGACTCAGGCAAATGTGTTTGTCTCCAGAAAGCTCTTCCTGTCTGTCTTGTCTCCTGCAGCTGTCCCCCAAGAGTCATTCTGCCGATGGGCCCTTGTCTCTTTACGGGGTGCCGCTTCCTGCTGACCTCAGCCTGCATGCATGGTTCCTGGGTCCCTGTCCTCGGGTGTCACACTCCAAGGAGAAAGCTAACTTGAGACTAGACTTTTCAAGGAAGAAGGACTCATTTGGGAAAAGGCATGTTGATAGAAATTCGGAGGCTTTGTGGAAGTTTCTTGTTCTTGGGACACTCGTGGCCGAGCCAGGACCTACAGTCATGTGGATTATCCGTCCCGTTTTCCCAATGGGCAAATTGAGATGGGGGCGCTGTGATGACCTGCTTAGGGCCCACCATTACCAAGAACCTCAGTACTCAACCTGCAAGCCTCGCTTCCCCAAACCTCTATTAGCGCTACTTAGGAGCGCTGCCCACCTTCCAGGCCCCTGAGCTGGGCCCTCCCGGCCTGTTTGTGTCTGCACGGGCCGTACGTCCAAGCGAGCAGGCCCCTGGGGCTTTGGGGTCAGGCCCAGCCTTTGGGAAAAAGCCAGCCTAGGATTAGATGATGGCCGCAAGGAAGATGACAAGCGTGGCCTCAAGCCCTTGGCCCACACTGGTGACGATGGAACAGCGGGGAGCTGGTGAAAAGGGCACAGAGCCAACAGCCAGCCACATGTCCTGGGGGTGGAGTGATGTGGGTGAGGGAGTGTTGGCAGAGAGGGCCTGAGCAGAGGGGAGGAGAGAGGAGAAACCCAGCACTTAGGAAAAACATCCTGCTGAGGGGGTGGCAGGGCCTTACCCCGTCTTCCCCGGGGAGCGGCCGTGCCCTGGGCGGCCTGTCGGGGGAGCCGAGGAAGTCTTGCCTGAAATGTGTCAGTTAATTTCAGGGCCTTCCTGTCCAGCTCGGCCTGGCAGAGGGGCCCTCTCTCTTTGTCTGCTGGCTTCCTGGGCATGCCATCCAGATGAGCTGGAAGGACCCGAATGTCACCTCGGTGGCAGCAGAGCCGCAGGTAGGCCGGTGGGCGTTGCACTGGCACCGAGTCTCCCCAGGGAACTGGATGTGGGGCCTGTGGGCAGGGCTGCCCTCTGGCACTGGACCCGCCTGCCTGCCCCCTGAAGGCATTTGAGTTGGCCGCCCGGACGGCCCAGGACCCTCGTCTTGCCAAGGTCACGGAGAGGGCTGGTGCAGAGTCCTCGCGCCAGCTGCCTGCCCGGTGCCTCAAGGCGCACTGACCGCATGGTACCTTGGTGGCCGCTGTGGCCCTTCTGAGCTTGGGGTGCCCTGGAGGTGAGAGCACATGAGGATTCCAGAGGGCTAGAGGCAGAGGAAGGCCGGCCTGCGGCCTCCTGATGCAGACCCTGCCCTCCGCCCCAGCGCTTCGCTCCCACCATATCCGGCTCTCATGGACCTGCTCCGCCTGTGTCCGAGGCTGCCCGCAGCCTGCCGTCTAGGCTGCGGGGACCAGACCCGGGCTGCACCGCCTCCCTCCACCAGGCAAGGATGGCGGGTCCTGGGCCAGAGCCAGCCGCCGGGCATCCAGGGCTGGGGGAAGTGGGCGTCCTCTGAGACCCCCGTCCGCCCCCCAGCTCGGCCTTCAGTGGTCGGGGATGAGGTTCGAGTGGGGGCTTGGCCTCTCCCAGCATCTCCTGAAGAATAAAAGCAGAATAGGCTCCTTTCTGCTGCCGTGTTACTCGCGCCTGGGGCCCCGGGCAGAGCTCCAGCTGGGCCAGCCTGGACGGGGCTGCGCGCGAGGCCTGGGAGCGGCGAGACTGGGCCCCATTCCCGGAGGCCGTGTGGCCGTGAGCTATGCCCCGCCCTCCCTGCTCCCTGGGCGCAGAGGCTCGCGGGCCCACAGGTGAAAAAGAACACACCCTCCTCACCTGGAGACTTTGATCCAAGTTTTGTTAGAAAAAGCTTTTGTCTGAAAAATCGCAGCTAGGTTATGGAATAGGATGTGACATTACTATGAGCTCTGCAGATAAAACACAAGGTTTCAAAGAAAGCCCTCCTTTCAGATCACTGTGGTGATGACAGGACTGGCCACCGCTCATCAGGGTCTCCAAGTCGCCAGGTGCTGTCTGCTTGACTCTCCCCAGCAACCCTTCAAGCCACATGGTAATTTTACATTTTCTGGTAATTGCCTTAAAAAGGAAAAAAAAAGCAAGAGGCAGAATTAATTTTAATAATACGTCTGACCCAATAGAGCCAAAATATTGTCATTTCAACATATAAATCATATACAAATTATTTGAAAGCCATTTGACGTTCTGTGTTTCGGGGTTTGGGCGCTAAGCCTTAGAAACCCGGCGCATGCCTTACATTCACCGCACGGCTTGGTCGGGACTAGCCGCGTTTGAGTGCACACAGCCACGTGCGGCCCGTGGGCGCCCGAAGGACAGCATACTTTTGAGGAGTGGGTCCCATAGCTATTCCAGTTTCACAGGTGAGGAAACTGAGGCTCAAAGAGGCTGTGCTTTTGCCCAAGGTCACTCGTCCCCGGAGGTCCCTGTCCGGACCCGCTCCGGGAACTCGGCTCTGTCCCGGGGGCTGTCCCGACCACTTGGACTCCCTGCCAGACACCGAGCCTGCCTGGCAGCCCTGGGAGTGGCCCCTAGCACCTCTCCTGCCCCAGGGGACGCCCCCTCTCCCGCCCACCAGTGGGGGCTCCTGGAGACTGCTCCCTCTGGGGAGGGGCCCCGGCCGCTGGGGTCCAGGAGGGGCCGTGCAGGGCTGGGCTCGCCAGGTGCCAGCACTGGCCACCAGGGGGCAGCGTCGGCTCGGGCTCGGGCCGCTGGGGACGTGGCTAGGGGTCTGGCGGTGCCCTTCTCCCAGCCTGTCGGTGCCAAGTGTGCGGGCAATGCCATCGCTGGAGTGATGGGCCCAGGGCCCGGGGACCACCCGGGACAACCTCGAAGCCCTCTGAGTGGCAGAGTCTCTGTCGGGGAGGAGAGGGGCACTTCCAGCACAGAAGTCAGATTCCGGACAGGCCACTGGTGGGCATGGGATGCTCAGAGCCCTGGGCACGGAGCCGGGGGCCAGGGGCCGGTCCCCCAGGGCTCTGAGGCCATCGCGTCCCCATCGTCACAGTGGATGTCCCCAAGCCCCCACACCCCTCCCAGGCCTCGCTGTCCATGGGGCGGGGCTGAGCCAGGCCCGGGGCCCATGCAGCCTGTCACTCGCTTGCCGTGTCTTCACCGAGCCCTGAGTCCCAAAGGGTTTCTCCTATTAGTACATTACCTTCTGAAAGTTCTATCTTTTACATTTGAATCCATGATTTCTTTTGAGTTGGTTTTTTTAGTAAGGTGTGACGTTTACATTGAGGTCTACTCTCCCTGTGGATATCCAATTGCTTTAGCATCATTTTTTGAAAAGGCTGTCTTTCCTCCATTGAATTGCTTTTCTGAGCCCTCTCTCCTGTCCCATCAATCACTGTGCCTCCCTTCTGCCAGTGCACATAGGACTGTGACCATCGCTCTCTAGTAAGGCTTGAAATTCACTTTATTCTTCAAAACTGTTTTAACTATTCGAGTTCCTTTGCCTTTGTTCATGAATTTTAGCATAATCTTGTCCATATCTACAAAAAGATTGCTGGGGTTTCTAGGAATTGCGTGGGAGAACTGACGTTTTTACTGTGCTGAACCTTCTAATCCATGAACACGGCATGTCTCTCCGTGATTTCTTTCTTCAACATTTCATAGTTTTCAGCATAAAAGTCTTGTACACTTTTGTTAGATTTACACCTATGTATTTCTCCTTTTTTCAGCGATAGAAAATAGTATTGTATTTTAAACACAACATAATACAACAAACGCAGATGCAACACAATAATACCAAAAAATGCTCCATTTGTTTGTAGAAGTAAAATGAACATAACCTATAATTTACCGATTGTAAGTGATTTCTGCTAAACTTACAGGGTTGCGCAGCCATTTCCACAGTGCAGTTTTACAACGTGTGCATCCCACCTAAGTGTTCCCGAGCCCCTTTCCTGCCGGCCCTGTGTCCGCCCTGCCCCCAGGCAGCCGCGGACCGGCTCTCTGGGCCCTCACACAGACGCAGCCAAGCAGCACGCAGTCCCTGTGCCCGGCTTCACTCCGCGTTGTTTGTGAGGTCCTCCATGTTGTCGCAGGTGTTAGCGCTGCGTCCCTTTCGTTGGTCCGGGCCCCAGCTGGTGGGCATTTAGACTGTTTCCATTCGGGGCTAGCGTGGCACTGCAGCCACGAACACTCACGTCCGTCTGTGAGCGGACATGTGCTTTCATTTCTCTTGCATAGATGCCTGAGAGTGGAAATGCTGAGTCATGTGGTAAGTTCGTGTTGAGCTTTTAAAAGAAACTGCCAGACTCTTTTCCAGGCTGGCGGCACCATTTGCGTTGTCACCAGCTGTGCCCGAGGACTCTGGTTTCCCACAGCCTCACCTACACTTGTCGTTTTGCTGACGGCATCCTCGCAGCTGTGCCATGGTGTCTCACTGTGGCTTTAATTCGCGTTTTCCTAATGACTAACGGTGTTGAGTGTGTTTTTAGGTGCTCGCCATCAATGATTTGATCTGTCTTCTTTGATGAGCTGTTTTTAGTCTTTTGCCCATGTTAAATCGCACTGTCTTTTTGTTGAACTGTGTTTGTTGTATAGTCTGGATACAAGTCCTATATCAAATCTGTGCTCTGAAAAATTTCTTCCCAGTCTACGGCTTGTCTTTTCATTTCCTTAATGGTGTCTTTTGAAGAGAAATTTGTATTTATGATGAATTCCAGTTTATCCATTTTTCTTGTATGGATTGTGCTTTTGGTGTATTGAACCCAAGATCACAGAGGCGCTGTCCTATGTTTGCTGTAGAAGTTTCACGGTTTTAGTTCTTACAGGGAGGTCTCTGGTACATGTTGAGTTCATTTTTGTGTGTGGTGTGAGGTTTTATTGTTTGTGTGGTTTTGCAATAGCCGGTTGCCCCAGCACCACTTGTTTTGTTTTTTTGTTGTTGTTTTTTAAAGATTTTATTGGGGAATTGGGGGAAGGGAACAGCGTTGGGGACTCGGGGAAGGGGAACAGACAAGTTGCTGTCTTTTTGTTCTTCAGTCTAGTTGCAGACATTGCTTCACTGGTCCATGTTGGTATTGTCGTTGCGCTCTTCCCGGATGAGGCAGATCGGTCGCCAGCCTCTGAATGGTCGCTCACTGCAGCTATTGGCAGCTCACGCTGGCCGCTGGCCACTCACTGTAGCCTATGGCAGCCCACTGCATCAGGGGCTGCAGCCTACACCGTCGCCGGGGCTCACAGCCCAGCTCCAGGTGGAACTCTTGTTAGCTGTACAGGGCAGTGTCACTGGCCCTCATATGTGGGACCCGAACCTGGGCCGCTGGCTTCCCAAGCCAGCGCTTAACCACCGCACCACTCGGCCGGCCCTCACTTCCTTTTTTGAATGATAACTTTGCCGGATTCTGGGTTGACTTTTTCCTTCTAGCACTTTGAGTGTATCGTCCCACTGTCCCCCGCTGGAGTCCCTTGTTTCTGATCAGCAGTCAGCCCCTAATCAGCCCTGTTGTTATTCCTGCATATGTGAGGGTTGTTCTTCTCACACTGCTTTTATAATTCCCTCTGTGTTTGGTTATAACCGTGTGGTGGCCGCAGGCCCACAGGTGCAGGCACTGAACCTTCCCTTACATCCGCCATTCCTGACCCAGGTCCCTGCAGACAACACCAAATGGCCTGTCCTTGGCTGGTCCGAGCGATGAGAAGCAGGGTCCAGCCAGAAGGCCCTCCAGCACCTGAGAAGGGAGGGCAGACCCAGGAGCGCCGGCGCCCCACGGCCATGCTGCGCAAGGGACGGACAAGTCTCCAGGGAGAAGCTGGCTTGTGTTTGGAAAGGGGCACATGAAACAGTGTCCTTTCCTGCTGGGTGGGCAGCAGTTAACGAAGGTGACCGTTTACAGGGGAGACTCGTGTCCAGGGCTAGAACTGAGAAGAAGGCCATCAGGCAGAGCAGTCAGTGGGCGCAAAGGTTTGGGGGCGCGAGGGTGTCTGAGCGGCTCTGGGAACAGGGGCGTGCCCACGGCCCACGTCACGGCGATGGCACCGTTGTGCCCCTTGCAGAGCTTGGCGCCCCGCCCAGTGTCTGACTCAGGCCCTGACTCGGCCTCTTCTCCCAAGGCCAGCCCTGGCTCCCTAACATGGCTGTTCTCTAGGCCTCAGTTTCCCCATCTACCAAAGCCAGGGCCTGCCCGCCTTCCCAGGGCTGCTGAGAGGCTGGAGCGTGGGAAAGCGCTCGGCTGCAGGTCCACGGCCAAAGGCCCTCGCCATGCTCTGGCACCGGAACAATGCCGGCCTCTGAACAGAGCTGGGGGGGGGCCGTAACCATGGCGAGGGACCCCACAAGGCAGCGGAGGCGACTGCCCATCCAGGGTCTGCCGGGCCCGCGACCCTGGTTACAGCTTTGTCCCTCGGGCTGGAACTGGTCCCAGGCTAGCAGACTCTGAATGGCGGGCTGCTGGGGAAGGCAAGGAGTGAGGCTCTTGGCTGGAGAGAGGGCTGGGGTTGAGGTGAGGCCCGGGGGCTGTTTTCAGGGTCACGAAACCACGGCCAGGTCTGCGTCAGAGCACAGCCTGGGGCACCGCGCCTGCTGGCGGCGCTGTCGCCATAGGCCATACAGGGCTTCTCCGCACTTCTCACGCCCCTCCCTCTGAGTCATGGGGCCTGCTGCTCCCGGAAGGAGGCTGCTCCCCTCTCCGAGTTCCGGGATGTTCCAGGCAGCTGGCCAGGGACGCGGGGTCCCCTCCAGGTGTCCCCTGGGGCTCACTCACAGCCTGGATGCCACAACTTCCACCCCCTGCCGGCCCCAGGGCCCCTCTCAGACTGACAGTGGCCGGGCGTGGGCCTCGGCCAGGGCCCAGAGTGACCGACCCATAGGCGTTAGAGTCCCCCCAAAATTGTGTTTTCAAAACCCATGTTTGCAAAGTCAAGACCTCATTAAAAAAAAAAAAAAGAGTAAGGAGAAAAGCAACAAAAATAACACTGAATATACGTATTCTTCCAACCACAGCCACTCAGATATCTAGGAGACTCAAGTCAGACTGCATGGGTTCAAGTCCCAGTTCACCACCAGACATGCTGTTAGATCCCGGGCAGATGTCTTCCCCTCTCTGGGTCTGAGACTCCTCTTCTATAAAAATCAACAATGGGACCGACCCCATAGGCTCCTGTGAGTCTAAGGTGAGGTCCTCTTTAAGTGTTTGTGAAAGGAAGTCTTCTTGCTGAGCCCCGAGAGCTGACCCGTGGCACCGCCTTCACTGGTCTCATGTGTTCCATGAGTTGCCCCGACTGGCCTCCTTCAGCCGGGTCTGCCCTTTAGCTGGGCTTCCTTTAGCCCCCTGAAATCTCACTAAGACCCCGAGTGGAGAGAGAGAGTCTGCAGAGAGAGCAGTGGGCATGGGGGGAACCAGACTCTTGAGGAGGGCTTGTCCCTCTCCCAGGGAACAGGACACAATTGTCAGAGGTGCTACCCCCGCCAAGCTGGGAATGAGACCCTGGCCCACTGGAGGTGACTCCAGATGGGGTGAGAGGTAGGGGAGGGGGAGGGAGGGGGCACGTCTTCGTGTCCCAGTGTACCCCCCCAGCCATCCTCCCCCTACTTGGAGCCTCCTCGGCCCCCACCCAGGTGCTCTGCCCATGGGGGGGGGCTGTGCCCAGGCCCCGCTGGAGGGGCCAAGAGGTCTGGGAGGGACTTTCCTCCTATCTCCTCTCCCCACCAATGGGGACCTAAACTACGGCTGGGGGTGGGGGGCTGAATCACCATGAGGCTGGCAGACCCCAGCCACCCCCATCTGTAAAGCAGAAGTGCTGCCCCCCAATAAAAACCAAGGCCACACGACCTAGAGAGGAGGCCCAACTGAGCCCACCTCTGTTGGAGTCCACCCACCGTGGGTCTCTGAGCCTGGACAAGCCGAGCCTGGACTGACAGGCCACCCCCTGAGTGGACAGCTTCAGAGTCCAGCACCTTACCAGCGCCACCCCCAGCGAAGACCGGGGCAGGGGGCTCAGTGCTGACTTGAGTTACCCCTTATCCCACCCAGTCAGCAGGGCCAGGGCGCCACGTTCCTATGGGTGACACCCATGGTGCTCCGAGGCTGCCGGTGGGGACCTAGAGTGACTTGCAGAGAAAGCGTGCAAGCAAGGGGTACAGAGCCTCCATTTATGACCCCCAACCCCTGCCTGGTGGTCCTGGGCTAGGGATGGGGGCCTCATCCAAGAGTAGTGTCCCGGAGGGAAGAGGACCCCACTTCCAGCATGCAGAGAGGACATGGTTCCCTTGCAAGTATCCCAAAGATGAGAAGACCCTTCCCAAGTGCCCTCCCCTCTCCCAGCCTCCCTGCTGTCCCACGTTGACCCCTCCTCAGGCCCCTTTTGCTCCAGGCACTGGGTGATCCTCCTGCCACGAGGTCCGGCCCGCTGGGGTCCCTCCTGCCTGGGGTTCCTCCCCCAGCCTTGCCCTGTGGCCCCCCAGGGTCCCATCCCCCTGTGCCCAGGGCGGCTCATTTCCTTCTGCCCTGGGGTCTCCAAGGCCACCACTGACGAGGCCCGGGATTGTGCCTCCGGGGCCCACCCAGGTGGAGCCAAGGGCCGCTTGGTGCTGAAAAGACAGCTCCATCTGACCCCTGGAGGCGGGAGGGAGGAAGGCGGGAGGAACGCGCTCTGTGGCAGGGGCTGGGGCGCTGG
Organism: Aselliscus stoliczkanus; assembly: GCA_033961575.1. Taxonomy (NCBI): domain Eukaryota; kingdom Metazoa; phylum Chordata; class Mammalia; order Chiroptera; family Hipposideridae; genus Aselliscus; species Aselliscus stoliczkanus. The sequence continues at coordinate 1,544,923 of CM066733.1, forward strand.
GGCTGGTGGGAAGGGGGCCGGGTCAGGTGTCCAGTCTGAACGCCACCTCTCGTTGTGGTAACGCCTTGCCCCACTTCCCCCTCCACGTGCCAAATGTCCTGCACCCACAGCCCCCAGGCTGATCATAGCAACCCGCTGTTACCCCATGTTGCAGAAGAGGAAACGGAGGCTTCAAACTAGAAGAACCCTAAACAAGGAGCGAACTCCCATTGCAGACGTGCTAAGCATCAGGCTGAGTGCCCCTCTGCCACCTCCTTGGAAGTGACCCAGAATTCAGGACGAAACATGGTGAGGACGCAGTGAGCAAAACGGCCATTGTTGGGCGGTCTGTGGGTGCTCACTGAGAGTTATTTCAGCTTTCCCTTATGTTTGAAGTCTGTCATAACAGAAGGCTGGGAGAAATTTAAAATGCAGATGTAAGAAGGGAGGGCCAGCTGCCCATCCCTCAGCCCTCGGGGCCCAGCTGCCTGCAGAGGAGGCCCCTGCAACCACGTTTTCTGAATCTTCCAGAGGTGAATGGTGGGTAGTCAAGCCCCTGCATACCTGTCCTTGTTCCACCCAAGTAGCAGGCTTTGCCACCTCGGGCGGCTACCCCCACTGCTGTAGGAGCCTCCCTGCGGGGTCCCTGTGACCAACAGCCCCCATACCGTTGGGACCTGCAGCTCACTTCCCTCCTTGCAGGAGCTGCCCTGTGGGTCCAAGGTGGTGATGGGTTTGCCACTCAAGCCCACTTTATGCCCTACGCAGCAATGAACTGCACTGACAGTGTCACTATAGTCCCCTAATCATGGTGACCCCTGGTCCTCCCAGGTCATGCTGAGACGTGGTGGCCACCAAGGGAGACATGGTAGCTGGCACTCAACCCAAAGCAGGAATTGCCAAGCTGAGGCACAGGAACCCTGGCCTGCGCGCGGTGTGGCGGGCCACAGCTGTGCCCCAGGCTGGAGCTGTCCCCGAGCCTGCAGGGAGCAGCTCTGGCCTGGCCCCATGCGGGGGCGCACGTGGACTGCACGCTACTGCACTTTCCAGGTGCCATGCACTCCTGACAGAATTGGAAACTGAGGCTCAAAGAGGTGATTTGCTCCAGTCCACGTGGAGTTTAATCCTTCATTCCGCCCAGTGCCAGGTGCTGGGTTCTGCAGGCTATCAGGCGGGCAAGGCTTGAGCATACCTGCTTCTCCTGGGCTCATCTCTGCCTCCAGCCAGGCTGTCATTTTGTGGGAACAAAACCCCTGCCCTGTCCCCGTGTGGAAGTGAGGTTTGCGACCTGGAGTTAAGGTGAAGGAAACCCATGTGTGGAGCGCCCTCTGCTGGTCGGCCTGGTCCTTATGGGGCCTGACAGGCTTTAGGACGGGCCTGGAATATGGGGCGGGCAGGAAGGCAGCCCCACCCTGGGATGACCAATGACCTCTGTCCTGCGGGGGAAGAAACAGGGCAAAAGCTGGTTTTAGAGCGAGGTCTCCAATAGTCGCCTGTGGCGCGTCTTGCTTATCCGTCAGCCCTCGTTTAGGTCTCACTGCGGTGGCCAGTTTTTAAAGGCAGAGATAGCAGACAATTTAACTTCACAGTTTTTACAGTCAAACCTGCTCCTCTGGACTCCTTTCCCTGCGCACAGTCAGACTGGACGGAGCTGAGCACGACAGGGTATGTACTTCCCTGCTGGCCACAGACCCCACCGTCCCTACTGCCTAAATTTGTCCTGTGGCCCTGTGGGCATTTGAACTCTGTCCTCAACCATCCCGAGGGCCTGACACCTTTGTTCAGCCAGTGGTGCTGGGAGCCTATTGACCTGATCCTCCAAGGGCCTCGGCCTCCTTGCCAAGGCAGCTTGTTCCGCCAGACAGGCCGAGCCCGGTGGACCTGCCCCCAACGCAAACACCAGGCAGAGAGCTGAGGGGGAGACATGTCCTCCGAGAGGAGTGGCCCCGCTTGTCAGAAGCAGGGCTGCCCTGCTGGCCTCCTAGAGCTCCTTCTGCTGAGCACAGCACCCTGCTGTCTCTGGGTCTCTGAAGGGTGTTGAGGGTGTTGGGGATCCTACCAAGGGCCTCTGTCACAGCACAGGAAGGAGCATGGGGGGCAGATTTAAGCTGGCTCCGGAATTTGCTTCTAGTTGGCAGAGAAATGGGCTCCTGTGAGAGGTAGTGAGCTGCCTGTCCCTAGCTGGGTTCAAGCGGGATCTGGTTCCATTTACTCATTAATTTTACAGACATTTTTAGGTCCCTAAGGTGTGCCAGACCCTGTTCCAGGGGGATCAGTGATGCACACACAGGCGGCTGGCTCCTGGCTGGAGCTAACCGTCCAGGGGCGGAGGATAGCTGGCAAAGTAGCACGCAGGTAAATTCATGGACTGTAATTGCTACTTGGGGTAAAGGGCACACATGCAACAGGGATGGAGAATACGCATAGCCAGGGAAGCGAGAGGCATCTCTGAGGGGGCCTGAATAATGAGCTGGCCAGACTGATTCTGGGGTGTGCAAGGAGGTGCCATGCAAAGGCCCCGAGGCAGAGATGGCTCCGTGTCTACCAGGACTGCAGAGGAGGTGGGTGAGCGAGGGGAGAGATGGACCCAGAGATGCTGCTGTGGCAAACGGAGGACCAGCTAGCCAGGGAGTGGGGGTTGTAGGAAGCCTCCATGGCCCCATGGCTCCTGTTGGGGGGTGGGGGGCATGCCTCTAGCTTGTTCCAGGCTCTAAGTGATTTTCCCCAAGCCAGTCATTCATACATTCACTCAGTCATTTATTCAGCAAACATTTTGAAAGCTAGGTGTGCTGTGGGGCAGCCGGGGCTCGGGGGCGGGGAGGGGAACCTGGTCCCTGACCCCCAGGAGAGGCCGTGTGATAGGGATGGGGTAGGGGAAGCAGAGTGTGTAAGAGTCCCTTGGAGGTCAGGGAGGGTTCCCAGAGGAGGTGTCATCTGAGCTGAGGGACCAGCTAGCAGTTCTGGCCAGGGGCCTGCAGAGCGGGGCAGGGGCGCAGTTCCAGACAGGCCAGATGGGTTCCTACACTGTGTGCTGAGGTCGGTGGCATCATGGAAGGGGTTACAGCAAGGCACGTGGCTCCTGCAGCAGGGAATTCTGAGATCACAGCTCCCTGCACCCCATTTCACAGATGTGGAAACTGAGGCCCAAGGATGCAGTGTGTTTGGGGCCCTGTGATCTGATTAGCCCCATGGCAGCTTGTAGCCTGGAGTGGACAGAGGTGCTGATTCGAAGCTGCTCAGCTCAGGACCATCGGAGGACAGGGTGTGTGTGTGTGTGTGTGTGTGTGTGTGTACTCACGTGTGCATGTGCATGAAGCCTGTGAGACTTGGAGGTTTTGGCTCCATCCCTCATTTGCTGAGCAACGCTAGGCAAGTCACTCAACCTCTCTGAGCCTGTTTCACATCTGTAAAACAAGTGTTGCTCTCCATGCCTTGCCAAGTTCTTGGGAGCTAGTGCAGACTTGGCCCTTTGTAGAGCCCAGCAAATTCTGACTCGGAGCCTCAGGGTGTCCCCAGGCTCAGTGCCCAGCACCACCCCACAGCCCCTACAGGAACAAAACGCCTGGCATCTTCGAGTATTCCCGCAGGGAGACAGCTCTTCACCAGGAGGAGGCCTTTTGTCTGTCGGGAAATTGAGGCCCAGAGAGGGTGAGCAGCCAGCTCAGGTCCCAAAGCGGGGGCCGGGCTCAGAGCCCAGGAGAAGGCGTGTCACCCCAGTCCTTCCCAGGGCCGGGCCTGCTGGACTACGCGGCCGCTCTTGACACAAAGGGCAGACCTACCAAAGGATTCGGGGGGAAGGGGCTCCTGGGCCGCCGGCTGCGACAGGCAGGGAAGCGAGCGGGAAGCCAGCGGAGACAGGAAGGAAGCTGCACAGCTGGAGGCTGCGGCCGCCATTGTCCCACCTGGGGGTGCGGGCGCCATCCCCCCCCCCCCCCCCCCCCGTCCTGCTCTGGAGGCTGCGGCTGCCATTGTCCCACCGGGGGGTGCGGGCGCCATCAGCCCCCCCCCCCCGTCCTGCTCTGGAGGCTGCGGCCGCCATTGTCCCACTGGGGGCGGGCCATCGGCTCCCCCTGTCCTGCTCTGCTGCCCAGATGGGCCCTCGGCTCTGTAGGGCAGAGGGGCTCACTGGGCCTGCCCCTCTGTGGGCCCCGACCTGTTGCTAACGCCTTCCCCCACCCAGCCTCAGTTTCCCGTCTCTAAAGCCCTAGAGAGCAAGACATTTGGGCCAGGTCCATGTACTGCCAGGAATTCCCCACAGGTAATATCATGAGAAGTGCCAGCCATCGCCGTAGAGCGTCACCTGAACCAACTCACTTGAAGTTTATGGTTCCCTGCGAGCTGAGGGCGCCAGCTGTCCCCAGGAGCTCAGGACTTGCCGGAGGTCACACGTGAGCAGCAAAGCCGGGGCTCAGACCTCCTGTCTGCTGTCACTGACACCGCCTCTCTTTAATAACTCACTTATAAAGTTTTAAATTCCTGTGAGGCCTCGTCCTAAATTGTGACATTGCCAATTCAGTTAAGATAGAAAGATTATAATAGGTGATAGGTAGATGATAGACACATATCATAGATGATGCATGGCTAGATGATAGATAGGCAGATAGATAGATAGATAGATAGGCAGATAGATAGATAGATAGATAGATAGATAGATAGATAGATAGATAGATGATAGATAGATAGATAGATAATAGATAGACAGACAGATGATAGATAGGCAGGCAGACCAGCTGGGCTCTGGAACCAAGGCTGGGAGACGCCCGGCTGTGCTAGCTGTCCCCAGACGCGCTGTCAGGGCCCCTTCTCCCACACGCACACACGCACACACGCACACACGCACACGCACACACGCAGGAGAGGACAGGGAAGGAGCACGTCTCGTTTCCAGGTGGGAAGAGGAGAAACAGGAAGGACCCCTCCCCGCCCCCCACAGGAAGCAGGGCAAGGAGGAAGCCCAGGGACCTCCCAGCAGACGTGGAGCCGGGCAGGATGGGCCCTGCGGCCGAGGGACTGCGCTCTGTAATCCTGGGCGAGGACCAGCTGGGCCCTCCCGCCATGGCCATGGCCGGGAGCCCTCCTCATCAGATGTCATCCGTCACCACTCCCCACCCCAGGCCTTCAGTGTCCTGAGGGGGGAGGGGAGGGTTCGGACCACCCCAGGGCATTAGTCTCGGGGACCCCAGCCCCCTCGTCCTGGTGGGCGTGTCCTAGGGCTGCATCGGATCGCCCCACCCCAGCCCCTCGCAGCAGCCGAGCCTCTGCAGCCTGCTCAGACTTTATTGAAAGTGGAGCAGGAATGGGGACCCCAGAACCGCAAACCCCTCTCCCCAACTTCTGCAGGGTGGGCTCCACTGGATGCCTGGTGGCTGATGGCTGAGGCTCACTAATCCCCATCCCTGCAGGCATCCAGGACACCTCAGCTCAGCACCAGCCCAGCCAGGCACAGACAGGAGCGGGGCGTAAACAGGCCGCTGAGCGGGGGCCAAGCCCACGGCCCCTTCCCGGGGCGAGGAGCAGAGGCCGTGTGGGGAGGGATGTCACCTCCTGGCCAGCTCCGCCCGGGCCAGGCTGTGGTCGCTCAGCACCTGCACACGGGTGACAGCTGCCAGCGGCCGATGGCTGATGGCCATGCGCGACCTGTAGACCCCGCGCTCCCGGACGTGAGCATGGACGTGCTGAGTGTCCGAGCTGACCTCCATCTGGGGGTGGAGGCCAGTGACCCACACACAGCCCGCCTGGAGCCTGGCCCTGCTGCTGGTCTAGCTCACGTGCTCTCTGAGTCCCGTGAGCACAGCCAGGTGGCCCGAGGGTCCCCTTGCCACATGGAGCCCCCATCACGCAGGCCCACACCAGACCAGGCAGGAGCTCCGAGCCCCAGCTGCGTCCCCGTCGTCTCTTCCAGGAGAGAGGGGAAACATCCCATCGCACCCACCCGCCCCGAGGCTTCTGCGTCCGCCTGTTCCCCTATAACTGTCCCCCACGGGCCCCAGGTGGGGACAGCAGTGCTGCTGGGACCCAGGAACACAATGAGTCCTAGCTGATGCATGCCATCCATCCTGCGAACAGCCAGGTGGCCCACATGCTGCCGCAGGTGCCCCGAGCGTGGCCCCCTGCCCGCGTGGGCCTCCCGCACTCCGTGCCTTCCCTCCCAGCCCCCCCCCCCCGCCTCTGCTCCCCTCACTGGCCTCCCCCATCCCTCATCCCCTCAAAGGGCTCCCCCAGCACCAGCGGGAAGGCGCGGGACCCCTCCCCCTGGCCCCAGCGGCTGCCCAGTTGTCCACCATGGCGGCACTAGAGAACCGAGGCTTGATGTGAAAGGCAGTGGCCCCCACCTCGGGCAGGAAACTGACCTCAAACCTGGGGGCACTGTGGGACTGTGAGAGCAGCAGACAGCTCGGCACTCACCCCGCCCAAAGCCAAGGGGGGCCTGGGGAGGGCAGTGTCCCTTACTTGCCCTCTCCAGAGTCAGAGTGTCCCTGGACCAGCAGGCTCCAGCCCGGCCAGGCCCTCTGCACAGGAGGCTTCAAGCTGCGGGCAAACGAGGGGACGGAGACCCAGGGTCCGTGGAGGCCACGCTGGCCTGCCCACCCCAGCGTGTGCTGTCCACCCGGACGGGGCGGTGGACGTCTCGGCCCCGGGCTCTGAGGAGAGGGCAGCTCTACCGGGAAGGAGCCCAGGTGGCTTGGGGAGCCCCCCGGCCCCGCTCCCTTCTCCCGGGATCCAGGGCTCTCCAGCCTCCGCAGGCAGGCAGGGCAGCCTGGGAGAGAGGCGGGGGGCTGGGCGGGGTGTGAGGGCCCAGCCCGAAGGCCTGCAGGGCACTCTGCCCTTCCCCACCCCCACTTCTCCCTCTGTCCCGGCCTCCGCACCCCAGCAGGCCCTCCATTCAAGCACTAAGGACAGGGTAACTGGCTCAGCACCCCCTTTTCCTCAGGGCCCCATCTGGCTCTCAAACTTCACTTCTTAGGGTCCCTCAGACACCTCAGAAAGCAGCTTCTCCCCGATTCTCGCGGGAAGGGCAACGCAGGCCCCAGCCCAGGGTCTCCAGCAGGCTGCCAGGGACCCACACCCTCCCATTCGGTCAAGGGAGGCCAGGGCGGGGAGGCCTCCCGGGGGCGCAGTCTGACCACCTGGAGCCTCCCAGCCCCCCTCACTGCCCACTCAGGCTGGCTCAGCTGCCCCATGGGCACCGAGTTGGGATTAGGCTGGACTCTGCGGTCAGCGCGTTCCGGGCCGGGCAGAAGGGATGGGGGAGGGCGCGCCCCACACCCCAGACCCCTCCTGGCCTGGCCCCTCAGCACCCCTTAGCTGAGCCGAGCAGAGGGCCAGGCTGACCTGGGGGAGCGTGTGGGGGAGATGGGCAATCTGTCCCCAAGTTTGGGGCAGCTGCGGGGGCCTCTTGGCTGCACTGTCCAGGGAGCCAGCCCAGCGAGGAGCCAGGCTGGGCGCACGGAGCCCCAGGCCTGCTGTGCGAGCGTGCTGGTGAGTGTGCGTGTGAACCTGTGGTGAGTGTGCAAGCATTGCCGGTGAATGTGTGTTGTGCAGGTGAGTGTGTGAGCGTGTGGTGAGTATAGGACTGTGTGTTTAACACGAACCAGTGTGTGGAGATGAGAGCTCACGCGTGTACGAAGCAGTGTGAGTGTGCGTGTGGCTCGGGTGCCCCTGCTGTCTCGAGGCCCCCAGCCCTCAGGGTGCTCAGCCAAGATTACCAGCCCCAGGCAGCCCTGTGCTCCACTCGGCCTCGGGCCCCTGGCAGGGGTGACCCTGGTGCCGGCCTGGCCTCTTCCCACACGCTGGTGCAGGCGAGTGCCTGGTCAGTTTTTGGCGAGGGGGATGATGCTTAGGCCAGGAGGGGCCATGACTGCCCACCTGCCGTGTGGGGCAGTGCAGCGGCCACCTCTTGGTGCTGACCTCCCTGCAGGGGGCAACCCTGGGCATCAGAGGTGCTGCAGGGGAGGCCGCCCCTGTGGGGGCCCGGCTCAGAGAGCTGGCCTGTTGGGCACATCCATGTCACAGCCCGGCCTGGCTGTCCTGGGGCCTACAGGCTGCAGACCGCTGGCACCTGAGGAACACAGTGGGGTGGGGGCAGGTCACAGCGGCCCAGTAGGAAGGGGAGTCCAGTCCGGCCTCCCCTGTCCCTGTTCTGTCCCCGTCCAGGGGGCCTGGGACCAGGCAGGCCTGGCATCGCTGCTGAGGACACGGAACCTGGGCTCTGGGTACAGTGTTGGGCGGAGCATACAGTCAGGGGTCTGAAGCAGGCTTCCTACCAGTTGGGCAACCTTGAACTAGTAGCCTCTGTCTCAGTGTTCCCAGCTACACACGGGGCTCAGCAGCCCTGCTGCCCAGGCCCCCCTCTGTTCCCTTGCCGGTCCCAGCAGGGGAGGGCAGCCTGGGACCACCACAGCCCTGGCTGGGCACAGGAACCTGGGCCATCATCTCCTCTCTTTGGGGTCAGCAAGGGCGTTGATGGAAGGACCCAGGAATCAGCTGCCCAGAGCCCCAGGGGGGTATCGGGGGGGCTGGGGGGGGGCTTGGCCCTCAGGTACACTGCACAGGTGGCCTGAGTGCTGCTGCCCTGGGAAGGCCCTGGCTCAGGGTGAGGAGGCCTGAGCACCTCCTGATTTGGGCAGGCCTGTCCCTCTCTGAGCTAGCCTACTCACCTGGGCAATGGGGGCCCCGGGAGCCTGGAGGGGGCAGGGGTGAGCTGGCCTGTGTACCCCGCCTGGAGATCTCAGCCCCACCTGGGAGCAGGCAGGCTTCTGGCCTCCACCTGCACCATGACACCTATACCTGGCAGGAGTGCACACCTGACCAGGCCTGCGGTCTCACCCTGCCTGACTGTGGCACCTCACCCACATGGGGTGGGGGCTAGGAATGGCCGAAGCTCTCAGTGACCAGGGTGCCAAGAGCCCAGAAGGCCCCAGAAGAGCTGGGCAATGGAGAGAGAGTCAGCCCAGCACTGCAGGCACACCCCAATGTCTCGGAATCCAAGTAGGACCCCTGCCGGGCCTCACAAATCCAGGGAGTTGGGGCGCAGTGCCTCCCCTCTGCGTTGCTGGCCAGCCAAAGCTGGTGCTGTGGGAGCAAACAGACCTGCCCATCCAGGGGCCGCCCACCCCCTCCCGGATGTGTGGTTTTGCCCTGGGCTGTTGACTCTCACAGGCTCCTGGGAGGCTGCAGGGTCTCCACCCAGCTCCAGAGAGAATCTTCAGGCACCAGGATGGCCACCTGGGCTCCACCGCCCAGCCTTGGCCCTGGGGCCTCCGTTACCAGGTGGCACCGCACAGGACTGGTGCTCAGAGATGCCTGGTAAATAAACCCCGCCCCATCTACTGGTGCTCACGGGCCAGACGCCTGGCTAAGCTCATCACATGTGCTACACCCAGTGACACTAGGAGGGCAAGACTGCTATCCCCGTGTTACAGAGAAAGATACAAGGACTCAGAGAAGTTAAATGACTTGCCCAAGGTCACATAGCTAGGGTGTAGCAAAGCTAGCTTTTGAACCCAGCAGTCTGCCCCCTGGACAGGAACCCCTCAGCAGGCCAAGATGGGGAGATGGGGTATCAGGATCAGCTTGCTGGAGGAGGAGACACCTAAAGCGAATTTTGAAGAATGAGTAGGAGTTAGAAGGCGGCAGGGAAGGGGGGTGTAGGAAGAGGGCTGTGCTGGAGGCAGGGCCCAGAAGGCAGGGTGGCAACGTCAGGCAGGGCCTGACACACCTCAGTGGCCCCGGGGGTGTCGGGCCCAAGTCCCTGGGGCAATCTGAGGAGGACCACCTCATCTTTTGTGGAGGCCAGCACAGCTTTCATGGTCACAGAAGTCAGGCATCATTGTGCCGACATGAGCAACGAGGAAACTGAGGCCCAGGCAGAAGAAACCTCCCCCAGAGCCCCACGATGAGGGGTGGCGGCCTTAGGATGTGAGTGCAGCCTCTGGGCTCCCAGTCCAGTGCTCCTTCCAGCCCCCACAGGGCAGGGCAGCACCGGGCCCAGGACACAGCCCCGGCCAGCTCCCCTGTGGCTGGGCACTGGGTGGCCTTGGCACACAGCGTCTCGCTCTCTTCCCCACTGCTGGGGCCGTGCCCTCTGGGTCAGGCCAAAGAGTGAGGGCAGTTTAAAAGCACCAGGCAACCATTACACAGGCGGGGAAACAGGCCCAGGAGGCGAGGTGCTTGCTGGGAGACGTGAGCCGCGGCCTCCGCTGCCCTTCTGCGGCCGGCCCCAGGCAAGGCCTTAGCGTCCATTGTCATGACTCCCCTGTTGGCCCCATTCTACTTCACCTCCCATTTTACGGCTGTGGGAACTAGGGCTCAAAGGGAAGATGAAACTGGCTTGTCCACGGCCGAGCCTCCCCGGCCCTCCCACCTTCCCAGACCCCACCGCTCTGCGCCCCAGATCGGCACCTGGCACCGAGGGCCCCGCCCGGCGCCCTCCTCAGGGTGTGCTCAGGTCTGTGCTCCTCCTGCTGGGGGAGGGCTTCCAGCCACTGCGCTGATGGGGACACTGAGGCCTGTCGGCCATGTCTTCCTGGGGAGTCACTGCTGTGAGCAACCCTCCAGGGTCACTAGGGAGCTCGGTCCAAAGGACGTGCCTGAGACCCCAAGACTTCGGTGCTGCCGCTTTGGGGCCGGGGCTGAGGGACAGGGCTCCCTGGTAGCCCTCACGGGACAGCGGGCTGGGGCCTGGGTGCGGCTGTGGGAGCCTCTTGGGCCTTGAGCGCGTGACTTGTGATGGCGGCCGTCTTTGAGGAAGCTCAGCGAGCCCTGCAGGCCAGTGAGAATGGCCGTGTGGACACAAGGCCGTGGGCCAGGCATAGCGGCCCGCGTGACGCCTCTGGGGTCAGGCCTGTGTGGCAGGGCCTGGCCAGGTGGCTGGCTGACGTCCTGGACGAGGTACCACAGTCCACGGGCTCCGGCAGCCTCCAGGGACACAGGCTGCGCTGGCTTCATAAACGGGCACAGCAGCAGCTGGACCTGAGGAAGGAAGACCTGGGAATCCAATTAGATGGGAAAGTAGCTGGAGGTCCTGGGGCTGCCTGCACATGGGGTGCTCAGGAGCCCCCTCCCAGCACCAGGCCAGAGTCCATGAGAGCTAGAGGGGACACAGGACCCCGGGGGTGGGGTCAAGGCCCCATTGTGTACAGAGGGGACCCCGACTGCTGCCTTGTGACCTGGGCCCTGATCCTTCCCGGGGTCAGCGGAGGGCACCAGACCCGCCTCCATCCCTCATTCCTAAATGTTTACAAAGCACCTACTGTGTGCGTTGTGAGGGGCAAGACAGTACGGCAGAGGGAGAGGTGGGAAACAAACAGCTCAGCAAATACCTGGAGTATTGTAGACGGTGATTCATGCTAGGAAGCAAGTGAGCCCGGACTGCAGTACTGAGCTGTCCGTCCAGTTCAATAGCCACTGACCACGCGTGGCCACTGGGCGCCTGAAATGTTGGAACTGAGACGTGATGGTAAAAAAGCCCTAGATTTACAAGACATAGTGCAGAAAGTAATGTGAAATATTTCATTAATAAGTTTATATTGATTGCATGTTAAAAGGATAATATTTTGGATCTATTGGGTTAAATAAAGTGGACTATTAAAATTAATTCCACCTGTTTTAAAACCATTTTTAATATGGTCACTAGAAGAATTGTAAATTGCATTTGTGCTTGTGTTCTATTCCTATGGGATGGAGGTGGTGAGAGGGGAGGGGCTCTCCGGGGGTGGGGGGTGCTGCTGCCCCGAGACCTCATGTTGGGAAAGACCCAGCCCAGGAGACCGGGAGGAATGGCCAGGCAGAGGGAATGAGGGTGCAAAGGTCCACAGTGGGGGTGCAGTGTGAGGTGAGCTGAGGCCACATGCGTGAGAGGCCACATGAGGAGCTTCCAGTGCCCCCTAAAGGCTGGGGGCAGCAGCCTGGAGAAGGAGTCTGCCCCCAGGGGGGGCCTCACCCCCACCTCGGACCCTTCGGGAGGTCAGTGCCGTGGCAGTCCCTGTACGGCACTCCCCGCGCCCCGCCTGACGAGGCCCACCCCGCTGGCTTCAAATGCTCCCAAGACTATTGAGAAAGGCCCAAGGGAGCCGCCAGCTCCCAAAATAACCTCACACCAGTTCCAGGACATCTGTGGAGGGCGGAGTGCTGGAACCCAGAGCTGTGAGCCCCACTGACCCCTGGGTAGAGTGGGGGCTGGGAATGGGGACACGGGCGGGGGACAGGGACGGGGAGCAAGAGACATGGAGAGAAGGTGATGGCTAGAAAATCCAAGAGATGAATGGAGACCTGTAGAGACACATGAGAAATGGGGTCAGGAAAGTGGGTGGGGGGCAGAGGAGGGCGGGGAGGGGGGAGAGAGAGAGAGGAGCCAGCACTCCCCAGACTGCGCAGTCCCAGCCCCTTTAGAAGGAAGCCTCCCTCCAGAGACCCCCAGGCCAGGCCGGCCTCCAGAGGAGGGATGGGGGCTGCGTCTCTGAGTTGGGGTCTGGCCAGGTGGGTGGCTGAACAGAAGGTGAGGTTGATGGATGGTCATTACAGAGACGGGGTCCCCACTGGACCACCCAGGGCCCCAGGAGCCTCAGCTGACCAGATTGGGCCCCACAGGGCCTCAGATCTCCCCGTCTTTCTATTTCCCAGAGGGGAAACTGAGTCTCAGAGAGGCCGGGTAACTTGTCTAAGAACCACAGCATCTGAGTGGCAGGACAGGACACGGCTGGCCCAGCGCTCTTCACTCTGTGACCCTCACCGCTCCCACAGCTGGCAGGCAGGCTCTGACCACCCCCTTCCCCTGCCCTGGTCCCGGGAGTCTGGGAACTGTCCTCTGAGCAGCGTGGCCAGCACTGGCCACACCCGTGGAAGTGCCCCAGTGCTAGGAGCAGCAGGGCTGGGGATGGGATGGGCGGACCTTTGCAGTGGGGTGGGGGAAACTGAGGCAGAGAGGTGCTGCCTGAGAAGCCTGGCCCTCCCCACCCTGAGCCAAGCGTAGGATTCTGGTCTTTGGAGATTAAAGGGTCTCTTCTTTTTTTTTTTTCCAAAGATTTTTATTAAAATAGAGCTAACATACAATATTATATTAATTTCAGGTATACACCATAGTTATTCAACATTTATACACCTAAGAAGTGATCACCATAAGTCCAGCAGCCATCTGACACGGTAACACAATATTATTATTGACTCTATTCCCCATGCTGTCCATTGCATCCCCATGACTTATTTGTTGGAAATTGGAACCTCTTATTCCCTTTCACCTTTTTCTCCCTTTTTTAATTTTTCAATTACAGTTGACATTCAATATTAGTTTATATTAATTTCGGTGACAGCATAATTTAGACACTTATATAATTTACAAAGTGATCCCCCTGACTGGTCTGGTACCCACCTGACACCATACATAGTTATTACCATATTATTGATTATATACCCTATGCTTTATTTTACATCCCCATGGATGTAACAACCAATTTGTACTTCTTAACCCCTTCCCCTTTTCAAGCACCCCCAACCCCCCTCCCATCTGGCAACCATCAAAATGTTCTCTGTATCAATGAGAGTGTTTCTGTTTTGTTTGTTTGTTTATTTTGTTTTTTAGATCCACACATAAGTGAAATCACACTGCATCTGTCGGTCTCTCTCTGACACTCCACTCAGTACAGTGCCCTCCAGGTCCATCCATGCCTCTGCAGATGGCAAGATGCCTTCCCTGGCCGAGCAATATTCTATTGCATATATATGTACCGCCTCCTCTTTATCCATTCTTCCATCGACGGACACCCAGGCTGCCTCCACATCTTGGTCATTGTAAACAATGCTGCAATGAACACGTCCCCTCAAAGTAGCATTTGGGGTTTCTTCAGAAAAATACCCAGAAGTGGGAAGGCTGGATCCTTCTTTGTCTCGGGTTGTATAGCCTTTTTTTCTTTTTTTTAAGATTTTATTGGGGAACTGGTGAAGGGGAACAGACAAGTTGCTGTCCCCCTGCTCCTCCAGCTGTGGAGGACGCCTCTTCACTGGCCTATGATGGCATCATCACCGCACTCCTCCCAGATGAGGCAGATCGGCAGCCGGCCTCTGGATGGTCGCTCACCGCGGCTACTGGCAGCTCACGCTGGCTGCCGGCCACTCACTGTAGCCTATGGCAGCCCACTGCAGCCTACACCGTCACCGGGGCTCACACAGCCCAGCTCCAGGTGGAGCTGTTGTTAGCTGTAGAGGGCAGTGTCACTGGACCTCATGTGGGATCCGAACCTAGGGCCGCTGGCATCCCCAAACCATCTCTGAACCAATGCCACCTGGCCGGCTCTATATAGCCTTTTTTTGAGTCTATTTTGTCTGGTATAAACATTGCTACCCCAGCATTTTTGTTTGTTTCCATTTTCATGAGATATCTTTTCCCATCCCTTTACTTTCAGTCTCTGTGTGTCTTTCAGTCTGAAGTGAGTCTCTTACAGGCAGCATATGTAAGGGTTTTGGTTCCTATCCATTCAGCTTTTCTATCTGCATGTCTTGAGTGGAGCATTTAATCCATTTACATTGAAAGTAGTTGTTGATAGATATGTAGCTATTGCCATTTTATTTTTATCATTTTGATCTTTTTTTTTCTCTCCCATCTTAAAGATGTCCCTCTAACGTTCCTCATAATACTGGTTTGGTGGTGGTGAACTCCTTTAGCTTTTTCTTGTCTGAGAAGCTCTTTATCTGTCCTTCCATTCTAAATGATAGCCTTGCTGGGTAGAGATGGTTGCTTTTCATCATTTGGAATATTTCCTGCCAATCCCTCTGGCCTGCAAAGTTTCTGTTGAGAAATCAGCTGACAGTCTTATGGGAGCTCCCTTATAAGTTATTAGTGGCCTTTCTCTTGCTGCTTTTAGGATTCTCTCTTGTCTTTAACCTTTGCCATTTTAATTATGATGTGTCGTGGTGTGGGCCTGTTTGGGTTCATCTCGTTTGGGACTCTCTGTGCTTCCTGGACTTGTACGTCTATGTCATTTGCCAGGTTAGGGAAGTTTTTGGTCATTATTTCTTCAAATAGGTTCCCAATTCCTTGCTCTCTGTCTTCTCCTTTTGGTATCCCTATAATGTGAATGTTGGTATGCTTCATGTTGTCCCAGAGGTCTCTTAAACTATCTTCAGTTTTTTTTTGTTTTTGTTTTTTGTTTTTATTGTTTTTTTTTTGAGGGCAGTGTCACTGGCCCTCATATGTGGGACCCAACCGGGGCCGCTGGCTTCCCAAGCCAGCACTTAACCACCGCACCACTCAGCTGGCCCTCTTCAGTTTTTTTTTTATTCTTTTTTCTTTTTGATGTTCTGATTGGGTGTTTTTTGCTACCTGGTCTTCCAAATCACTGATTCAATCCTCTGCTTCATCCAGTCGGCTGGTGATTCCTTCTATTGCATTCTTTTTTTTTTTTTTTTGAGGGCAGTGTCACTGGCCCTCGTATGTGGGACCCGAACCAGGGCCACTGGCTTCCTAAGCCAGCGCTTAACCACCACGCCACTCGGTGGGCCCTCTAATGCATTCTTCATTTTAGTTATTGTATTCTTCATGTCTGACTAGTTCATTTTTATGATTTGTATGTCCTTTTTTATGCTTGCTATTTCTCTGTTGAAGTTCTCACTAAGTTCCTTGAGCATCCTTATAACCACTGTTTTGAACTCTGCGTCTGATAGGTTGCTTGCCTCCATTCCATTTAGTTATTTTTCTGGAGCTTTCTCCTGTTCTTTTATTTGGGATATATTTCTTTGTTTCTCCATTCTGGCTGCCTCTTTGTGTTTCTATGCATTAGGTAAATCTGCTATGTCTCCTACTCTTGGCTGGTGGCCTTGTGTAATAGGTTCTCTGTCTCCCTGATCACCTGTTCTGGGTGCTCCAGGAGTGTGCCTTGTGTGGGTTACGTGTGCCCTCCTTTTATAATGAATCCTTGATTGCTATTGGCACATCAGTGCATGGGATTGATCTTCAGGCTCATTGGCTGTGGGATTTGGTCATGTCTGCAGTTTACAGGCTGCTGTGTGAGGTCTTACCCCAGAGTGGGATTGGGCCCAGTGGGCTTTACCACCGGTTGAGACCACCCTTTGTATATGTATGTGGAGTTATTTGGGCAGTGCTCTGCTGTGGTCTGAAGCCAACCTCCAGGTATGGTGGTTCTGGGGCCTCTTGGGAAGGGCTCTGGTGCAGGCCAAGGTCACCACTGCCTGTGACCAGACAGGGACTACATGGGAGGAGCCACAAAGCAGTCTCTGTTTTTTTGCTGCCTGTGATAACCCTGGAGGTACATGGGAGAGGCAATGCTGCAAACCGAGGACATCTGCCACCAATACTGGGCCTGGAGTAGCTCCACAGAAAGCCAGGACACCCCAAGGCCTGCTGCCACCTGCTGGCTCTGCTGGCTTCCTTAAGGTTCAACCACTGATAGAGCCTTTGACTCAGGTGGATGTCCATCTGGCTGGAGGATGCCTGTCCCCTGAGGCCCAGGGCAGAGCCCAGGCACCTTCAGGGGAGGGACAGGAGAGGGCCCTGTGGAGAGGCAAAGGTGGGAATGGTGGCTGGCAGGGAGCGAGGCCGAGGATTTGCAGAGGAGCTGTTCTCCCAGTGAAACGGTGTGAGAGTTCCCATGCATGAGGCCCGCTGGGGACGGGGCTGGGCTGGACAATGGGAGGCCTGGGGGACGCAGAAGGCAAGGCTGAGAGTGGGCAGGAGGGAGTGGGGACCCTTGCCCTTATTGGCTCCTCCCTCTTCTCATTCCCTTGGTTTCCCTCCCCAAGCCCCTCCCTGGCCCAGACAGGGGCTCAGGGCCCTGAGTCTAGCATGCCAGGTCACGCTGGCTGCCAGGGCCACCCCACCCCTTTCCCTGCTCTGACTGCGGCTTCCACTTCCCCAGGCTGGGACGGGACATGAGATTTTTTCAAAAACATTTCCTTTGCAAAATAATCCTTCGAAATATGTTTTTGGAAATGGCTCCTGATCTGAACAGGAAGACGTTAATTACAGCCCCTCCCCAGAGGGGCTGTGGGAGGAAGCCTGGTGGTGAGAGACACGAGCAAGGGCAGGATGGCCAGCTCTGACGCCCCATGTCCCCCTCACGTCTAAACCTCCCTCCCCATGGCCCTGCTGCCACCCTCACCCCCGAGTCATTGGCTTCCAATGGGCCCAAGCCCCTCAGTGCACAGATGGGGAGACAGAGACCCATGGAGGCCACGGACATGTCCAAGGTCACAGGTTCGAAGCAGAATAGGGCAGAGCCCCCTCACTCTGCTGCCATGTGGTGTCCATGTGAGAGCGACCATAGGCCTGTGTGGACACGCATGTGTGCGCAGGTGTGTGTGTGTGTGAAGGTGAGTGAGTGTCTGCCATGTCGGGGTGGGCTGAGGAAGGCACAAGGGTCTGCACTGTCAGCTCAGCTGGAGGTGGGCCTCTGCAGGCCTCCTTCCCCAGGTGCAGAGGGGCTGGCCCGGGTAGGGTCACAGGAGGAAGGAGAGAGGGGCTCCCAGCACCCTGCAATAAGGAGCCATCTGGGCTCCCCTGGGCCTAGACCAGGGTCCACTCTAGGTTGTCTTCTGGATGTTTCTATGTCTGTGTCCGTCTTAGTAAGCTCTGGTGCTCGTGTTTTGGGTCATGTCCTCCTGGTATAGGGCTTGTGATTATCTTGGGAGTTTGGGGTGTCTAAGCCCTAACCTTTGCGTAGCCACCCAGCCAGGGATCTTAGCACCCAGTGGGCGGCACCAGGGTTCATCTAAGTGCAAATCTGAGAATTGGGCCCTAGAGGCCATCTTCCCCTCTGACCTCCCCCGTCCCCCAACCCATCCATCCACTTACCTTATGTCCTGTCTGCATCAGCCTCCTACTGTTGCTGTAACAGATCACCACGATCATAACGGCTTCAAGGAACACAGATGTATTCTCTTAGAGTTCTGGGGTCAGACACGGGCCTCACAGGCTAAAACCCATGCGTTGGCTGCGCTCCTTCCGGAGGCGGTAGGGGAGAAGCCGCCTCCTGGTCTTGTGCAGCTTCTCCTTTGCTCGTGGCTCCGGCCTCCACCTTCAGAGCCACCGGTGCTGTTCCTCAACCTCTGCTTCAGCTATTACGTCTCCTCTGACTCTCCTGCTCACACTTCAGGACCCCTGTGGCTACACTGGGCCACTGGGTGACCCAGGAGAATCTCTCCAGCACAAGATTTCTCACTTAATACATCCTCAAAGTCCCTTTGCCATGCAAGCTATTCACAGGCTCCAGGTGGACACGTGGGGGGACACTGTTCTCCCTGCCACCTCCTTCCAAGTGTCTGTCCATCTGCCCACTCACCCATTCATTTCTCCAACCTTTGATCCCCCCACACATTATTCATCCATCTGTCATTCCATCCACTTAGCCCTCCTTTTGTGTACCCACCCATCCGTCCATTTGTTTGATTCTCACCCACCATCCATCTAGCCATCCATCCACCATCCATCCACCCACCATCCATCCAGCCATCCATCCACCATCCATCCACCCACCATCCAACCATCATCCATCCATCTACCATCCATCCATCCATCCATCCACTACATGCCCATTCTGTCTGTCCAAATGGGGCAGGATACAAAGGGGAGGATTGGTGGGTCACAGAGGATGTGGTGGGGACAGGGGGTGGTGCCCACTCCTCTCAGACTCTGCTGGGCTCAGTCTTCCTCTTCCTCCCGACTCCTTCCTAGATCATCAGTTGTCACAGCAGCCTCCCCGCCGTGACCGGCTTCCTCCGCACACCCACCTTCCCAGAACAGGGCTCTGGCCCAGGCTCCTGAGGACCAGGTCTGTGGTTGCTGAGTAGAGTCAGGCCCATCCGCGTCAGCAGTACAGCCCCAGGAGCTGCGAAGAGAACTCACTGCCCAGAGGGACAGGCTGAGGCAGCATGAGCGGGCCCTTACTGACCCCCACACGGGCCTTTGTTGCCCCACCCAGCTCAGGGCAGGGGCCAAGCCCCGGGTTCCGGGGTTCCAGGAAAGGCTGTGGGAAAGGCCCTTTGCAGACCCCTCACCAGCTTCAGGGCATCTTGTGGGAGTGTTTGTCACCCCAGGGCTCGGGGACAAGGCCCTGGACCAAGCCCAGGATGATTCGATGGGGAAAAAATGCCCCCAAGAGGAGTATCACGCCTCGACTGCCAAAACAACCCGTGCTTATCGGTCTCTTCCTCCTTTTCTCCCCACTGGGATGAGCGAGTGGGCCTGGGCTGTCTGGCCCCTCATCAAGGGCCCCGAACAAGAGACTAGGGCCCAGGTCTCACTCACACTCCCGTTTCCCGAATCCCGCTGTCGGTGTCTCACGGCCTCTGCCGCTCAGTCTCTCTGTGTCTCACTGTCTCTGTGTCTTCATCTCTGACCCGCTTCTCTTCTAAACACATCCTCCCTCTGGGGTCCTCACTCTGCAGCTGACCCGTGGTCTGACAGCCCAGGACTCTGTCCCTGTGCCCTCGTCCTCGGGGCCTTCCTCCCAGTGACTGCTAGGCGTGACCTCAGGCCAGGCAGCGACCCCCAAGAATGTCCCCTAGGCCCCACACCCCCTGTGTGCCTTCATGGGCGCTGAGGTGTGGCCAGTCTGGGGGCCTGGCACAGATGTGGTACCGTTGGGCCTGTGACCCAGCACGGCCCCAGGCCTGCGGCCAGTGCTCAGGAAGGAGTGCTGAGAGGGCGGACGGCCAGGTGTGTATACTTGGCGGGGTTGATACAAGACGGATGACAGACAGACTCTCATTCCGGCAGTGGTGGTCATCTGTGCCCGCAGCCTGCCCCGCACCCACTCTCTGTGCCCCCACCAGCTGCCCACGTGATCCCCAGTAGCGCAGGCCAGAGAGGCTGCCACGGGCCCCTGGCATATGCCCTGTTGAGTGGCAGGCAGGGACGGGTGTGCCTGCTCGTGGACCAGGGCCCCCGAGGAGGGGGCAGGAAGGGAGGCAGGCTGTGTGGCCAGCATCCCAGAGGTCAAGCGGGAGGCATGGCAGGCAAGGCCCACAGCAGCTCGAGAACTCTCCGCTTCTTGGTGCTGGGGCCACGCCTAGGCCCCTTGCCCCAGGCCCCTCGACCTGGGTACCTAGCCAGGTCTCTGCTGGTCACACCTCGAGGTGCCCTGCTCCAGGGGACCACTCACCAGCGTTACAGACCCAGCGGAGGGACAGTCAGACTATGGGGGTGCACACAGCATCAGGTTCTGAACCCCAACTCCAAGCCCTCCAGTCTACATGACCCTGGGCTACACAACATGCTTCCGTGGGCCTGGGTCCCCAACTGTAGCGTGGGCCCTCCCTTCAACTCCAGGTCTCTTACTTCCCTCCCCACCCGCCAGGACCTCAAGGCCCATGATGGTCACCTCCGCTACCACGGGAGTCACTGTCCCCTGAGGTCCCTCAGGCCCAGAGGGGCAGTTTAATGAGGAAAGGAAGTGACGTGGCTTCCTGTGTCCCGAGGCCGGCACCCGAGCCTCTCTCAGCAGCCCTGCAGCTCCCTGACCCACAGCTGCCCACGACACCCTTACTGCACCTGAGGGTAGGCGAGCAGGGCAGGGGGCTGTGGGGGAGCTGCGTCCAGAAACGGAGAGAGGCTTGTGGGTGGGGCTGGAGTCTGGTGGGACGGCTGCAAGCCCCTCCCCTGTAGCCAGGCTGCTGCTTATGCGCACCCATGCACGCCCCAGCACTGTCAATATCGGTGCTGCGATGGGCTGTAGACTGGGGGTGAACCTGGGGGGCGCCCTCTCCTTCCGCCACCAAGCAGCAGCCCTGCCGTCCCCAGCTGCTCAGCCTGGACCCAGTCTTCTTTCATGTCTGGGCAGTGGGTTGGAGTCCCGAGTCTCCGAGCGGGCCCCCATGTCTGCTGTGGGGCGAGTCTGGTTCATGCTGCTGCTTCCCTGCCCCGTCCCATTCTCTCTGTGGCAGGTGAGGGGCGCCCAGGAGGCCCAGGGGAGCACTCTGCCTCCCTGGGGACTCGTGGCCTGAAGGCAGCACCGCAGTAGGGGCCAGGCCTCCCTCATGCGCTCAGGCTTCGGCCAGAGTTGGGGCTGTGTCCTGTCCATTGTCCCTAGGCCACCAGGGAGGAGGAGCTGGGCGGGCAGGGGAGGGCCAGGCCTGTCACAAGCTTCCCCCAGCCCCCACCCCGCCCCAGCTCCCGAGGCCCTTCCCAGGCGGAAAATTCAATTAGTTTCGAGCAACTGCTTTGCTGAAGAGCTAGAGAAGGGCTGGGAAGAAAGGGGATCCGCCTGGCGGATGGGGGGCTGGGGGCAGGGGGGTGGGAAGCAAATGGCCTGCTTGTGTCTGTGTCCTGCCTCTGTGTGTCCTTGGGTGTGCCTGTGTGTGCCCGGGTCCCCATGTGCCCGAGTCTGTTCCCTGCACAAACGCGGCCCTCACAGCCCTCAGCACCCCTAGGGGTGCCCCCCTTAGCCGTTCCTGCCAGCCTCTGTCCTGAGTCAGCTCCACACTCTGGGGTCCCTGGGTGGAGGCCTGTTTCGGGGGGTGCTCGGAAGGGTCAGAGCCCTCTCTGCACTCTGCACCGTCTCAGAGGGTGTGGCGGGCCGGGGCTCCCAGACTAGGACGCCTCTCCTCACCCCACCCCGGCTCTGCAGCGGGCCCTGTGCAGGCCTCAGGCGCCCTAGCTCCCCAGCCACCGGGCCTTTCTGTCCTATTGTCCCCCACGCCTGGCAGACTTCCTCTTCACGGACTTGCCTGGGTCAGGCGGGGCCGGGCCTTCTTTCCACTCGCCCATCGTCCCTGGGCTGCGTGGCACAGAGTGGGGAGAGCCACGTCTGGGCCACTCTGTCCCCATGCCCAGAGGGGGCCCCGCACACAGCAGGTGCTCAGTAAGTGCTGAGTGAAGAGCCGGGCCCACACAGGCGGTTAGCAGCGGACTCCTGCCCCTCCCCCTCCAGGGCGGCCAGCGCGCTCCGAGGACCAGCGGGCACTACAGCTTGGCCCTCTGCCCGGGGAACTGCCTTACCCCTGGGACCCATTCTCCCACGGTCCCCTCACCCATCCAGGGACCCCGGGTCCACTGAGTGCCTGACCCCTTCCTTCTTGCGGTGATCACACACAGGGCCCAAGGGGGCAGACCCAGCCTGTCCCTTCACGGAAGGCCTCCACACCACCCAGGGCGCAGGACAGGGACGGGTGTCCATGTGACCCAGCCTCTAGTCCTGGCACCCCTGCCCCCGCTGTGCAGCTGGCCTTCCTCTTTCGGCCCCCCCAGTTCCAGGGCATCCCTGAGCCCACCTGAGCCAGGTGCACAGCGGGTGTTTGGGACCTGGCGCTGCAGGACTGGGATGTGCACACAAACCCACAGGAGACGGGGAGAGGGCACTGCCTCCCTGTGCGCTTCTTCACCCAGGGTCCGCAGACGCTGCCCGGGGAGGGGCTGCTGCCTTCCGGGCCCCTTGCTGCAGGGAGGTACAGGTAGGGAGGGCTCCCAGGGCCTGCTAGAAGAAGGTGGTTTGGGAGGCAGATGTGGGGAGGGGCTGCCTGCAGAGGAATGTGGGGTGGCCTTGTCTTTTCCTGAAGAAAGGCAGGGCCAGATGGCAGCTGGGGGTCTGAGGACGGGGGAGGCCCCGCCAGCCCAGCCCGAGGCTCTCATGGGCACCAGGGCCCCTCCCCGGGAGCTGGGGGGGGACACAGCCTTCTCAAATTCCTGGCCCCCCACCCTTGGCCAGCTGTGTGCAGCTGGGGCCTTGCCCTGCGGAAACTCAACACCAACGTTTGGGGGTGGACCCAGGGCCCCAGCCACTCCCTGACCGCAGCTCATGGGCTTCCCCGACACTGACCCGGGTCCTTTGTGACCTGCCGTACTGTGACATGGGCGAGTGCCCGAGCCTGGGGCCTGGCAGATGGCAGCATCCTGGAGAGAGCCGGAGGGCACCGTGTTGCGGCTTGGGGCGCCCATGGCAGGGAGGGGCCTCAGCTTCCCCAGATTGCACCTCCGGCGACCCTCCAAGCCCTCAGTGCCCAAGCCCAGAATCCCACTTTACAGATGGGGAGACTGAGGTCCTGCCAAGGGTGCCAGCTGCACCAGCGGCCCCTGCCCGGCTCCCAGAGCCCGGGGGTGGGGTGGCAGTCTGCAGGGAGGGGACGGCCAGATGACTGTAATCCTGTGTCATCAGGGGCTTAGACACCTGCCTGGCCCCCTCCCCGCCCAGGCCTGCCCCAGCATGTCTCAGCTTACAAGGGGCTTTCCCACTGGGCGGGGCGTGGGCCTCCTCCTCGGGGTGGGGGTGGGGGTGGCGTCCTGTCCCAAGCACAGCCTGGCTTCACAGACAGCTCTCCAAGGCCAAGCTGGCGCTCTCTCGCCCCGGTCCCGAGGGCTCGTTCTGGGAACCGGCTGAGCACTGTGGCAGGTCCCTCGATGCATTTCCTGGCCGTGCTTGGGGCAGGAGACATCCTGGTGTTTGGGGTGGGCGAGGTTGGGGAGACGGAGACGGGAGTTCTGTGGAAGGGTGCCCTGCAGGAGGAGGCCAGGTGGCAGGAGGCAGCATGCCCCAAGCGGCCTAGGCCAGGCCTGAGGCTGTCTCCTGGCGAGGGGCAGAGTTGGGATGGGGGACAGCCTAGCGGTGGGGGTCAGGCAGCCTCCCTCCAGTGCTCTGTGCGGGCTCCCTTCTGCCCCACGTGGAGGCCCAGGCCGGCTCAGGCCAGCATGACCCCGCGGACGATGTGTCTGCAGCCACAGGGCAGCCAGTCTCCCCCAGGACGCCCCCTGACTCTTCTCTCTGTCTAGCGGGTTGCCTGGCTGGGTAACTCCCAGGCTCTCTCAAGCCTGGTGCCCTGCCAGGACCATGCCCACGCTGGCCCACAGTGGGCTGTGCAAGGGTACAGGTCAAGATGGCAGCTCACGCGTGCCGTGGCCCAGCCCCTGCCCCCTGCCCCCGGCCCTCCCCCACCCCCACCCCCTGCCCTCCCCCCTCCCCACCCCCACCCCCGGGTCCTATAGGCCTTTTCAGGGCTGACTGATGGCAGGGCTGGATTTCCATGTCAATGGGCTGGGCTGGGCCACCTGGTAAGCTGGTTAACAAGCCCCCAGCCCCACTGGGAAGGCTGGGCAGGGTGTTAACACAGCTCCATTCTCCCAGGGCTCCGTGGCCTGTCGGTTGCCATGGCGCCCTGCGTGGCCTTTTTGGCCACGGCTAATCCTGCCTCTGGTCCTTTCATCCTGGCCATCCCACCCCCAGGCTGGTCGCTGGTGACTCGGCTGTGCCCAACAAGGCTGGTTTCAGGCTGGCTCCTCTGCCGGGGTCAGAGCAGGCCGTAAATCCAGCCCCTGAGGCCCCCAGGCCCCTGGCCCCGGCCCTTTGTCCCCGGCATTGTCCCCAGGTCCCGGCCCTTCCCCTCTGGGGACTCCAGTGGCGGGAAGAGAGCCTTTGCTAAGTGGTCAGCTCCTGTCCTTTGGGGTGGAGGGTCCCCAGCCTGCCCTAGGCTCCTCATCCCCCCCAGCCCCCAGCTGCAGCTGGCCTCCGTGCTGCCCTGGAATGTTCCAGGCCTGCTCCTGCCTCAGGGCCTTTGTTCCCTGGGTTTGGTCTGGTCTGGAACATTTGTCCCCTCTCCCAGTGCTTCACTAGAAGGTAACTTTCTCCGTGAGGCCACAGGCCTGCCTCTCCTACCTCGGGCTCTGTCCCTCTCTCAGGGCCAGCTCCACCAGGCAGGGACCCTGCACAGAGGACATGGCTGCCCATGGCAGGTGGTGGCTGGTGGGTGCTCTGCACAAAAGAGTGGGAGCTCTCAGCTCAGGGGGCCAGGTCTGAGCCCCGAGGACACACAGCTATCCATAGGCGGACGAGGCCCCAAGTCTGGGATGGTCTACTTCGCACTGGAACTTCCCCCTGCGCCGTCTGCCCCCTCAGCCCAGACCCTCTTCCCTGTAGCTTGGTTTGTCCTCAGAAGGCAGAACCCCAGAGTCCTGTAATTCCAGGATTCTGTTAGGCTGGCTGCCTGTCCCAGCTGGGCTCCCCGCAGCTGCCCCACTGCCTAACTTCTGCTTGCATGTGCCCCGTGATGGGGAGCTCACCACCTGGGTGGGGTACATGGGAAAAAAACACCTCCTTGTGTGGGTGTACCCCCAGTTCTGGGCTCCAGCTCAGACCGCAAGAAAGCTCAACTCAAATGGACCTTCCTGGGGCCTCCTGGTCTTGTGGTGCATGGGTGACCACTCCCTGGGGGCAGACAGAGCCTGACTGCTGGCAGGAAGGCCTCTCCCCACGCCATCTGGCAAAGGAGTGACACACAGGCCAGTCTCACTGCTTCTCACTGAGGGACTTCACGCTGCCATGACAGCTCCCTGAGCCTCAGTGTACCCAGCAAGATGCATGAAACCCAAAGGCCCTGTGGCCCTTCTCCACTCCCCCACCCAGGACCCACAACTCCCAGGGGCCATGGGGGCTGCCAAGGGAGAGAGCTGGTTGCCCAGACTCCTGCCCTGTGCCGGCCCGGCCAGCAGCAGCCCTGAGGATGGGAGCCATGCTGGGGGTAAGAGGACAGCAGTGCAAAGTTGGGGTAACAGTGCTGGCTGAGCAGGGCCTCCAAGAGGGGGGGCAACCGTGAGGGAGACCCAAGCTCATGGACTGAAGGCTGGTGGGGACACAGTAAGAGAGGCCAGCCAGGGGAGCGTGTGGAGGCCTTGAACCCCTCCAGGCAGGCCTGTGAGGGGCCCAGCCCGCCTGTCTCCTCATTTGTCACGGGGACTGAGGGGAGATCCTACCTCACAGGGCAGCAAGCCCCCCTCATGCCCCTCCGTGTGGGAGGGGTGGTCGGGGCCCTGAGAAAAGGAAGGGGAGAGGGGGGAGGCCAGCCTCTCTCTGCAGTGCGTGGGCGAGAGTAAGATTCCAGAACTCTCCGGGGAGACCAAGGAAGAGCCAACCTTGCAGCTGCCATTGGCTGCGCTGTGGGGGCGGTGGCTGCCCCCACCCTGTGCTTCCTGCCCCCTCCCCACTTCTCCCAGAGACCCTTGGCTGATGAGCCGTGAGGGCCAGGCACCTCCTGCCATATGGGAGACACCACAGGCCAGAGAGGACAAGAGACCTGCCCAAGGCCACACAGCACAATGACGACTGTCTGCAGAGTGACTGCGTGGCTGAAGGAATGAAGGTGCTACTGCAGCCCTGTGACGGCCGGCGCCGTGGGCTGGGGGGCTGGGGCGTGGGCACGGCAAGCCTGCCTGCTGCCCTGGCAGCTGCACTTGGGGACAAACACCAGCATTTGTGCCCTCCCCAGATCCGGTTTTGGGGTGGAGGTGATAGAAGCCCTCGTCCACAGCCCCCCCTGCCGTGTGGACGCCAAGTGATCGTGGAGACTGGCACAGTCCCCATGGGGTGTGCATGGGTCTGACGCTGTGTGGGCGTCCGTGACCTGGAGAGGTGCTGTTGGGCAAGTTGGAACAGGCCTGCTTATGGGAAGCAGGCCCAGCTGCCCGGCTGCAGGGGCCCGAGGGCCCCCCCGACCAGCTCTGCCTTCCTCACACCCCTGACCCCCAGCCTCAGCCTGCCAGCCCGACCCACCCAACAGCTCTTAGGGACCACCTCAAATCGGGTGCCTTTGTGCAGGGGGGTTGCCCTCTGTGGCCCAGTGTCCTGACTTGCAGCCCCCTAGCACGCGGCTGTGTGGACCCTCAGAGTAACCCTGTGAGGCCGCGGTCTGGAGTGAGGGTTCTGGGCTCCAACGCCAGCGCATTATCTAAAAATCTGCCCTGAGCCTGGGCCCAGCAATTCAGCAGTGAAGAGGCCAGGGCCGGGGCTCGGAAGTCCACAGTGCAGCAGTGGGGCTGACAATGACAATAACAGGGGCCCTGACAACACCACCGATGGCCTACGACTACGCTCACTGCCAGCCAGGCCCATGTTCATTAGCTCACGTGACCCTCACAACAGCCTTTGAAGCGAGCCTTCTAATCACTCCCCTTATACAGGTGAAGAAACTGAGGCAGAGACATCATGTGATTCACCTGAGGTCACACAGCTAATCATTAGGAGAGCCAAGATTTAAACCCCGCAGTGTGGCTCTAAGACGCAGAGAAACAAGCTGCCCTGCTTTGAGCAAAACATCTAGCCCCCCTCAGCCTCAGTTTCCCCAAACTCCCTGGCCTGATGTGAGGTCCCACGGGTGAAACCGAGAGCAGGTCTGGTGCAGTGGGAAGTGGATGTGCCAGGCACAGGCTCAGATGGCTCACAGGCTGTGGGACCCCCAGAGCACTGAGCCTCCCGTTAGTAACTGCAAAGTGGGGTCCTGATCCTGACCTCGCCCCGCCAAGAAGGACCGGGTAGCTGAGGCGCAAAGGCCCCTCACTGGGGCACTTTTCCCACCACTTGTCTGGCCAGCTGCGGCCGGCAACCCACCCCTCTTGCCTGAGCCGGTGGACCACAGATGGGCCCCAGCAGGGCAGGCCTGGACCATACCCTGGGGGATGGGCACAGGGGTCATGGGAAGGGGCAGTGGGGAAGGTCCCTGTGGACACACCTGGGCGGCCCAGCCTCCCAAGGGACATGGGAGGTAGCATCAGAGCCGGCCTGGCCTGACCACAGCCAGACGGCCACCCTGCCTGCCTCGCCTTGGGCCCCCAGGGAGTGACACTCCCTCTGGCTCCATGGAGGCGAGGATGGGAAACGGCCGAGGAACCGGCTGTGCCGGACACCTGAGCCCGCTGACCAGGCCTCCCGGGAGACAGCGATGTGGCCCGTTCCCGCCGCCTGGCCTCCGAGGCAGCAGGTCAGCAGGTGGTAGGCCAGCTCGGGCCTGGGCCTGCCCTGACCCTCTTCTGCAGGGCACGGAAGACCCGGCCAGGTGTCCCCTGGCCTCAGTTTCTGTATCTGTGAGCAGAGACACCGTCTGTCCCCTCCCCAGGCCCCTGGGAGCAAGGCAGGGATGTAGGAGCATTGTCCCTCTTCACGCGTGGGAAGCTGGGACTCCGAGCAGACTCCCAGCTGCAGGTCGGTGTCCAGGCCCAAGGAAACCAGCGTCCAGCCTGGGAGCCCACAGACCCGGCCTCTGTCCTGGTTCTACCACCCCAGGCTGGGTGAGCTCAGAGCCAGGTTTCCACTTACTGTAAAAGGCGGCTGGAAGTTCAGCAGAGCCTGTCTTGGCACAGGGAGTGGTGGGGCGGAAGGCGCCTTTTGCTGGTGGGGCAATCGCAGGGGGCCAAGCGCTGGGTCTTGCTGGCCCAGGGCCTGATGGACACCCGCCCAGCTCTCCTGCCCAGACCTGAGGGCTGACAGAGGAATGTCTTACGAGTGGGAGGCCCAGCAGAGCGCTGGCCGTTAGGGGTTGTTGCCCCTCTCGCCATAGCCCCTCCGGCTGTGTGCGGGCAGGTGCCTGGGGCCCCCAGAACCAGCTGGGGCCACGGAGGCCAGGTTCCTGCCTGTCCTTCCGTTGTGTGCTGAGGCGGCCACCGCAGACCGTATTCCTGGTGGGCAGGCCTGGCACTGCAGCTCTCCAAGTCGCCCGCCCGCCTCCACCATCCGGGGGCCCTGACTCACACCTCCGGGGGTCCGGCACGGCCCTGAGGCTGCCGTGATGTGTGCAGGGGCACTGGCTTGGCAGTGAGCAAACATGCAGCATCCCAGCCCCCTGGCACTTTGGGGGTGTACTGGGTTGGCCCCTAAAAAAGACAGGACCAAACCTTAACCCCTAGAACCTGTAAAGGAGACCTTATTTGGAGAAAACATCTTTACATATGTCATTAAGTGAAGACTCTTGAGATGATGCTGGATTTAGGATGGGCCCTAAACCCGGTGACGGGGTCCTTGTAAGAAGAGGAAAGGACACAGAGACACAGAGGGATGACAGCCAGGTGACGATGACGTCAGAGATGAAGATGATGCGTCCTCAAGCCCAGGAAGACCGAGGGTTGCCGGCAGCCACCAGCAGTGGGGAGACAGGCCTGGAGCCTCCCCTGAACCTCACAGGGAACCAGCCCCACAGACACCTTGATCTCAGACTTCTAGCTTCTAAACCTGGAGACAAGAAATGCCTGTTTTAAGCCAAGTTAGCGGTCATTTGTTACTGCAGCCCCAGGACACTAATATGGGGGAAAAGGGATCTGAAAAGGCTCATCTGCTGGAACTCGGGTGGCTGAGGGAGCGGAAAGGCCAGGGAGAGGGGCCTGACTGGGGGCCGCTTGGCGAGCCCTCCCCCAACACCTTCCACACACATGAGGGGCTGCTGCACACACCCCTGACTCCCAACTGGGGTCTTCAGCTCGTTGGTGCAGCAGACCAGGCCTCCAGAGCCCACACTCAGGTCTGATTGGGTACCTTTCCTGCAGCGCAGCCACGGGATCACTCAATACCCACTTTTCCGTGGACTGGTCCCCATGCCAGGAGGACTTCTCTCTCCTGTCTCCTCAGATTCCAGTTCCTCAAGAAAGGACACCCAACACACACACACACACGCACACGCACACACGCACGCACACGCACACACGCACAGAGCCTGGCCCCACCTCAGCTGATTCCCTCTGCAGCCTGGCTCACAAGAGGCGCCACACAAATGCTCCCTGAGGGGAGAGCAAGTGGGCAAGGAGTCTCGGCTGACCCCAGCGCCTTTGCGCCTGCTGTTTCCTATGCTGATGATGTCCCCCGTGCATTGTGACGCCCTCTGGGCCTCGGCCCACATGTCACCTCATCCGTTTCCTCCGTGACTGCCTAGCCAAAATGTGTTCCCTTGTCAGCTCAGTCTCATCGCCTTCTTTTCTTGTATCGCCACCCCGCTGTTGAGCTCTATCTGTCTGCTTACACACTCATTCTCCTGGCGCCAGTGAAAGTGTGAGCTCCCAAGGGCAGGACATGGTCCAGCACTGGGCCTGGCATCTCGATGATGCTTCCAGCTCTGTGTAGGGGAGCGTTTGGTGGCTGCTCAGGACTGGCCTGGGTGACCCTGAGACTCCCAGTGGTCAGCCAAACACTCACCCATTGAGGGCCTCAGTACGGGCTGCCTCTCAGCCCACAGCTTCCGCTTCTGTGTCTGGAAGGGCCACCAGGCCTGGCCTAGGGGAACACACCCAGCCCCAAGACCCTCTCCTCCTAAAGTCAAGTTCAGAGGGACCCCGGAGCAGCCAAGCAGCCAAAAGGACACTCTGGAGTCAGCCATCCAGGGAGGGTTTGTGGCCACCAGTCACAGGTGCCCCGAGCCGGGAGCCGGGAGCAAAGCTGCCCTGGGTCCAGCTGCATCGTTCCGGGGCTGGCTGTGTGTCCCTAACCAAAACCAGCCCATCTCGGGGTCCCCAGTTGCTTTATAGGGCAATGAGGACTTGAGGAGTATGTCCAGGGGGGCCCCTAGGGAAGCAGGGATTCGGCCCGGCCAGGGGCAGGGGCACAGAGCCACGTCTGGGCCTGCCCCTGAAGTACTGCCCTCAGACCACAGGGCAGGAGGAGCAAGGCTCCCTGCTCAACTGGCTCTGGAATGGAGGCATCTGGGGCCACAGCAGAGGTCAGGGGAGAGTCCTACAGGAGGCAGCGGTGGGCCGGGATGAACGCGGGGAAAGCCGACTCAGCCTCCCGAAGCCGCCTTCGCTGGGCAGCACCTTCCCGACGGGGCCAGCCTTCCGTCCAAAGCTGCCGGCACTGGCCAGACAGGAAGCATGCACCGCAGCCCCGCCCCCGCCCAGCGCTGACCTGGCCTCGGCCTCCCACCTTGGCCTGGCCGCCTCTCCGGGGAGCAAGGCTGAGGCCGCCTGACCGCCTCCCGCTTCCGAGCCTGCAGCTGTGTGGGAGGGCGGGGCCGGCTTGGGCTACAGGAGCCAGCTCCGGGGGTGCGTACACGTGGACACACGTGTCCTCTGCACAGAACGACAGGCCCGCCAGCTCGCACGTGCAGACCCGCAGCCGCCAGGCCCCCACCCCACCCAGTGCATACATGGGCTCATCCACACGTGTGAAGGCATGTACATGTCTACACACGTGCACGGACACAGGTGCCTGGGGCGCCACGGGAGCACAGCTGAGCCTCTCTCTGCCACGCTGGGCACAATGCCCCACAGATCAGATCATCAGGACCACAGCTGGGGAAGGTGACGGTGACAATTCAGGCTGGGCCGCCTGAGGCGCTCACCCACTTTCCACTGACAGCCCCACTCGCCCCACGCTCGATTCTTCAGGGAGGAAACACAAGGCCTTGCAGTTAGGGCCTGAAATTGTCAGCCTGTCCTCTCTGCTTCCTCACCATCACCGCAGGGACTGGCCTGTGGCTTTACCAGCCAAGGACAAGCCTTGCCACCTAAGCAGGGTGGCAAGGAGGACATGGCTGAGCGGGGCAGAAGGGCTGAAGCCTCAAAGAGGCGGGGACGGGCTGCGGGCAGTGCCAGGGCTGTGTGCACGTGTGTGCAGCCCGCGCACTGACCACGGATAAATCCGTCCGTGCTCTGCTCTCCAGGCTGCATGGAGGGGGCGCCTTTCCCCAAGCAGTGGCTCTGGGCAGCAGGCAAGGCGCCTGCAGTGTTCTGAGGACCCAGCGTGTGCGCGTCCCGGCTGGCACGGCCAGGCTCCAGGCTTCCCAAGACCGAGTGGGATGGCTGTGCCCGCGTGTGCCCCTCCCCCGGCCGCCCCCCGGGGCCCTGTGGGCAGAGAAGCGCATCCCTGTCTGGCCCAGGATGCCTCGGTTCCCACGCCATCACAATGGCCACACAACGGGGGATCCCCGGGGATGGAACCTAATCATGGGCTATTGAAGGCCTGAAAGCCTGTCCCCGCCCCGAGCCAGCAGACAGCCCAGCCGACACCTGATCCACCCACGCCCTCACCTCAAAGGGGGACACTGTCCGCCCAGGGTCCCCCACCCTACCAGCACAGACAAGGAGGGAAACTGGGTCACTGGGATAGAGTGACAGCAATGGCAGGCGGGGACGAGACAGGAGGGGGTAGCCAGCCCTGGAGGATGCTTCAGGCCTAAAGAAGATCTGCCCCGGGGAGCCCAGCCCTGCGGAGGCAGAGGCCTGGGCTCAGAGCCCCAGGGAGGACCTCAAGTTTGGACGTGGGGGCAGCTGAGACAAGACCCCCGGATCGAGCCGGGGATAGGGCCAAGACGGGACCCTCTCTCCCTCTCACAGGCTCCTAGAGCAGCCTGTGGCCACAGGCCACCTGCCCATTGGCCCGGGACTGTCCAGCTCCTGGTTGGTGTCCTGGGTGGAGCAGACCTTTCCAGGGGCAGCCAGGGAGAGTCCGCCCGGGAGCAGCGCCCAGCCTTCTGTCTGGAGGTCATTTCACCATGGCCTCCCTGCCTGCCTGCCTCGTAGGCCCTGCTGGGGGTGGGGCTGCAGCCTCAGTCCAGCAGGGCTACAGGATTTCTTGGGGTTCGAGAGACACACAGGACGTGCTTGCTCTCAGAGGTGGCTGGAGATGCATGCTCACTACTGTGTGACCTTGGGCAGGGCCCTGCGGCAGGGCCTCCGTCCTGTCTGTGAAATGGGACTTAGCTCTTTAAGGCCCCTTCTAACTCTGCATGTCCGGCAGACTCTGAGCTCCATTCTGTCACCATGATTATCCAGCCCTTCCTCGGGGCAGAATGTGAGCTGGGGGCTGAGGGGGACCCGGGGATGGACAAGAAGGGAGTGAGCCTGGGAGACTTCGCCAAGGAGGCGGCAGGCGCGTAGGGAGGCTGGGGAGGAGGCTGGGCAGGCCTGAGGGGCGCTTGGTTGGCTGGGCCCGAGGCGTGTAGAGGGCAGGCCGAGGAGGTGGGGGGTCGGCAGGCAGCACATGCCAGAGGCGTGGGGCGCCAAGGGGGGTGTCGGACCAGAGCCCATCTCTGGCGTTTGGGGGCAAGGCCCTCGCGTCCATCAAGACCCCACTGCCAGCTCCTCGCTCTGCCCTAGCTCCGGGCAAAGGAACTGGCCTAGAATCCCCACCCACCGTCCACCCAGGCAGCCAGGGAAACGGGCATGAAGAGGGGCAGGGGCTCCCCACGGCAGTCTGAGGGTGGGCCTTCTCAGCCCTGGCAAGGAACCTGGGTCCCACCCAGGCAGCTGGTCAGGAGGAGAAAGGGGCCCGTGCTGGGCTGACACCCTGTCAGAAGTGGCTATTGCCCGGCTTCCTCTGCCGCAGGGAGGTGCATGACACCAGCAAGGCCGCTCAGCAAGCA
Source organism: Aselliscus stoliczkanus (assembly GCA_033961575.1). Lineage (NCBI taxonomy): Eukaryota > Metazoa > Chordata > Mammalia > Chiroptera > Hipposideridae > Aselliscus > Aselliscus stoliczkanus. The sequence continues at coordinate 1,577,944 of CM066733.1, forward strand.
TTCACGTCACTGCAGCCGTGCTGAGCCCCAGCCAAGCCCCCCATCCCAGGGGCGTACCAGGGAGGATGCCTAGCAGATAGGAGGGCACTTCGGGAGTCCTTGGGGCCTCTGTGTTTGTCGGATGGGGGTGGTGGACAGCACAGGACCAAGCGTGTTTTAGAACTGGGGTCCGGGGCCGTCCACCCCCGCCCCACCATTGTGTGACCCAGACCAGCTCACTTCCCCCTCTGAGCCTCAGCTTCCTCATTTGCAAAAAGAGACCGGGAGACACACCCAACTAAGCCTGTGACCCTGGAGCCCCCCACCCCCTCCATTTTCCTGTCCCCGCTCTGCTCCTGCCCTCCGACTCCAACCCTCCCAGCAGCTGGCACAGCTGGCTGGGGTGCCCTTTTTGCGAGGCCTGGTTGGCATCAAGTGGCACAGCCCAGGGGTCTGTGGGAACACTTTTATTTTAGGGTAAGGTCTCTGGGGAGCCCCCGGTGTGGGGGCAGGAGTGGGGGGCCCGGGGAACTTAACCTGGCAGGCACATCGCAATTCCGGCTGCTGCTTCTGTCAATACACGCCTTCCTGTTTTGGAGATTAAACCTTGGCTGAGCAAACAGCGTTCAAGTAGGCCCCTCCCTGCCTCCTGCCCATCCCGCCCAAGCTGTGGTTGGAACCACCTGGAGGCTGTAGGGTGGCAGAGCCCTGAGGGGGCCCAGCTCTGTCTCCCCTACCCTCCCCGAGCCCTGGACCACAGCCCAGCCTTGCCCCAGCCCCCACTGGCCCCGCTGAGATCGCCCCCACGGCTACCCCGGAAGCCCCCTGTGTAATCCTTCCGCTCCCTGCAAGCAAACTGTCCCAGCAGCCCTGCCCACTACATCCTCTGCCCTCATGTCACCTCCTGCAGGCAGCGGGGCAGCCGCTCCTGGGGCCTCGCTGACAGCAGTGCCTGCCTGGTACAGACCCTAGGCGGCGGGAGAGCCTCCCCCGAGGGCCCCACCTCAGCCTCCTGATATGGTGGGCTGGGAAATTCTTCGCTTGGGGCCTGTCTTGCACATAGTAGGATGTTTAGCAGCGTCCCTTGCTCTACCGGCTAGATGAGCCAGTCCTGCCTGACCCCCTAGGTGTGACAATCAAAAATGTCCCCAGGGACTGCCAAATACCCTTGGAGCCCCTAAACCAGCTGGGGCTAGGACCCCTGGGCCCTGAGATACGTGTATTCAACAGACTGGGGCTGCACGGGGGGCAGAGACTCTGAGGCCTGGTCCCCCCCATCCCTTCCTGCGTGGGCCCACCCGTCTCTGAGCAACCTGGCCCTGTCCTCTGAAATGCCTTCCCAGAAGCTTTATTGTTGGCAGGGCTTCCCAAGGAAGGGGAAAGGAGAAGAGAGGCCCTGGCAGCCCCAGACGGCCCCAGCTCCTCCCTCCTGTGGCCAACACGGACACAGGCTGGGAGGGATGCTCAGGCCTGACGCCTGTGACCTGGGCTGGGCTGCGGAGTGGCTTCCCCTGTAATGCACCACAGCCCCTCTGTGGCCCCATTGTGGCCCCAGCCTGACCCTGAGCCTGATCCCTGCGCTTTCTGCTTCCCTCCAGCCTCCTCTCCCACTGCTCCCCTACCCCCACCCCCACCGAACGCACAACCTCTCCCGACAGCCCTGCCTTCCCACCCACCTCCGCCGGCCCAAACCTAATTTCTCCTAGAAGTCTCTTCTGAAGCCCCCTACACCCCAGGCCTGGCACACAGTGGATTGTCCTTCACTCATCCCTGGGCACCCGTAGCCTTGAGCCATCTGCTAGCCGCTACCGTGCTCTGCCTGTTTGGGAGACATCTAGGTGCCTGACGGATCTTCCCCTCTAGGCTGAGAACTTCCGGGGGCCAGGGCTGTTCTGAGTCACCTCCTAAACTCCCAGGAGCCAAGTAGAGCCGGGCATGGAGAAGGTGCCCAGGGATTCCGGCAGACAGGCGGGGGCATGGGCAGACAGACAGGCAGACAGGCAGATGGATGGATGGGTCCCATGGTGGTGGCTTATCTCCTTGTGGGTGTGATTGCCACTCCTAGGCAGAGAGCCTCCCCTGCCCTCACTTCCAAGGCAGTCTGGAGTAACCACATCAGTGCCGTGTCCTCCTCCACCCCATCAGCCGTTAGAGGAGCAGCCTGAGGTCAGGCAGACACAGAGACAAGCCCAGGGTCACACAGTACGCGGGGCCCCCTAGGAACCAAGAATCGGACCCCTGCTCCCTGCACCCAGTCCGGAGGCCCTCCTCACACTGGTCCTGGTTCTGGTCCCTTTGACACGGGCCCTGGGTCATGTCTGGGGCCCGGCAGGCCCCAGCACAGCCCTGCTCCACCCCTGCCTGTCCCACCCGCCCCTCGCTGCAGCACAAACTAGCCATTCTTAGCCAGACAAAGGCCGGCTGGGGCACAGCGTCTCTGGTGTCTCCCGGGAGGGTGTCTGGCCTCTGATGGACGTCGGTGATGGGTTCTGGTGGCCAGGGCTCTGCTCCTGAAGGCTGCAAATCAGATTAACCCAGTCCAGCCCCAGCCCAGACAGCAACACATGGAGCCTCCAGGAAGAGATGCGGCTGCTAAGCCTGGACCTGCCACCCTCCTGGCGTGCACAAGCCGTGGCCCCACGGCCGAGAGACAGCCCTGCAGCCCGACTTGCTGCGGGGTCAAGGGCATGCCTCCTCTCCTCTCTGGACCCCCATGTCCCCAACCTACAAGATCGATGACTGTTTGAGTGAGACCTTTTGAGGCCTTCTTGAGGAGGTGTTCAGAAATGTTCTCAGTGCAGGGCATACACACAACATACGGTCACTGAGAACTTCCATGGGCATCAGCCCCTGCCACCTGCCGCAGCTCTGCCCTCAGGCTCCACACCTGTTACCAGCTCAGAGCTCCACGGGCAGCCCTGCCAGGCCTCCTTCCCCTGAGACCCATGGTCCTTCATGCTGGGTGCTCTCCCCTGAGCCTCTGTATGTCTGTATATCCACGTCTATCCATGCACACACCCTCCCCATCCATCCATCCATCCATCCATCCATCCACCCACCATCCATCTATCATCCACCCATCTATCCATCCATCTTCACTCCATCCGTCCATCCATCCATCCATCCTCCATCATCTATTCCATCTTTCCATCCATCATTCATCTATCCATTTATCCATCCACTCCATCTGTCCATCCGTCCATTCCCTTACCTGTTCAGTGTTACTGAGCACCTGCTTTGTACCAGGCAGAACGTGGCCCCTGCACTCACGGAGCTCCAGGATTGTTGGGGAGGCAGGCAGGAAAGCAGGCAGTCAAAATCTCATGTGGTCGGTACCAGGATGGAGGGTACCACAGGGCTTGTGGAGATGTTCTTGAAAGAGGTAGTGCTTGGCTGGCCTTGAAGGGTGACACCTAGAGCCTTATGCAGCCACCCAGGCCAAGTTGGCCTGGCCACTCTAACCGCACCAGGCCAGGAAAGTCCAGGAAAAACGGCTAGGCCACCAGTGCTTTACTTCTGTAGGAATACCTACTCCCAGGCAGTCCGGGGTGGGCAGGGCAGGGCGACACCAGCCATAGCCCTATTACAGAGTCAAGCAAAATCTTGAGACCCACAGAGAGAAGGGCACTGGCCCAGGACCACACAGAGCGGGCTGAGCGTGAGGGGTTCTGAGCAGAGCAGGCGGGCAGACAGGGCTGGGCCGGGCTGGGGGCTCTATTCGCAGCTGCTGGCTGTCTGTTCTTCTCATGGGGGGCAGTGCCCCCCCAGCTGCAGTAATGAGTCAGCTGCTGCCGTCTGCTGTGCAGCCCCTCCTGCCACGGAGCCTCTAAGCTAAGCCCTCTCCATTTCCTCCCCTCCTTCCAGCAGGGCCTCTTGGTCCAGAAGCTTCTGGGCTGCAGCCCTCTGTGGGCCACCATGGCCATACCACTCGCTGAGCCCCAGGAAGCCCGCGGGCACCCTGGCACCCAGGAGGCTCCCAGCCTGCCAGCTCTCCTCTGGTGCCCTCAGAGCAGCCTCGAGGGCAGGGATTCCGTGTCTGCTGGTCAGATGGGGCATCGCCGCCCAGCTTCCCATTCCTGCCACCACACTGCAGGGGGGCTGGGGACACTGCCTTCCCTCCCCCGGCTCCGCTGCTGGGCGAAAGAAGGTTGTTCTGGAGACACTGTGCAGGACAGCCTCGGATGACTTCCCGCGAGTTAATGGCTTACCCATTATGTCCCAGAAAAGAGACAATGCGAGTGAGCCTAGCCCCAAGGCACCAGGGTGGAGAAGGGGCTTCCTAAACCCTGTGGGGCTGACTGTAGCTGCTGAGGCTCCTGGCTGAGCTCTGACCAGCACAGTGGGCCTGAGCTCAGAGCGGGCACTACACCACCTCTGAGCCTGATGGGGAATCAGAGCAGGGCCTCCCATGGGCCTCGCTGGTCACGTGGGCCCCCTGTCCTCAGCCACCTCAGGCCACCCAAACGGGCAAGTCTCAAGACGTTCCACTACCCGGCTGCCAAGAGGCTGGTAGAGAGGCTGTGCTGAGTGGAGGTCAGCTGTCCAGGAGATGCACAGAGCCTGGCTGAGAGGATCGGCCTGCTTCTCTGACCCATTGCCCATGAGCACCTTACAAAATGGATGGTATGTCATCCTCGTGCTATGGGTGGGGAAACTGAGGCTCAGGGGAGGAATGTCCCAGGTCCAAAGTCTTAAAGCTGAGACGTGGCCCCTCTGGGGTTGGAAGGCAAGCAGTTTGGCTCCAGAGGCCCCCAGCCCCTGGGCTGTGTCCGTGTGCCATGCCTGGAACAGGGCACTGGTGTAGCCTCCAACCTCCAATCCCTTTCCTGAGGACCCTAACGCCCCAACGGGCTTCCTGGCAACCTGGTCAGGCCTCTCAGGCTCTCCATTTCCTGCCCTGAGTCCAGCACCTCCTTCCCACCCACTCCCAAGCAATTTGGCCCAGAGGGTCACTGGAGGGAGCCTTTGGGCTTGGGGTGAGGGCAGGCGTGGGGAAGCCTTCGGGCTAGAGCTGAGCCTGGGGAAGGGGGTAGGCTGGTTTTCAGACCTCAAGGAGTCACCACGAAATTCCTTTCTCCTGACAGCAAAGAAACTGAATCACCCTTGCCAAAGCCCACGGCCCCCACAAGAATGCTGAAGGCTTGTCCTGCTGTTCCCAGATGGGGAGTTGCGCCCGGGTCCCCCCACTCCGACCAAGCCTGGCCTTGGAGAGGCGCAGGAAACCCCCTTCTAGGCTCTACGTCTTGTCCCTGCCAGGCTGGGCGAATGCCTTCTGTAGTGGCGCTCCTGCCTCCTCACTCCCTGGGTACAATGCAGCAGCCCTTCTCAGAGCCTCACCTTGCCTTTTGCATAATGGGCACATTGCTCCCGCTGCCTGGTGTGCCAAAGGTCTGGGAGTGTGAGTCAGAGAAATTAGGGGTGCCAGGCAGGGAATCCCACTCCCTGGGCTGGGGGCCACAGAGGGGCTGGCTCACAGGAGCTTGTCAGGTGGGGGTACAAGATGGCATGGCTGTGTGCTGCTCTCCCTCCTGCCTCTTGAAGAATGCTCAGATGGAGTGAGTACCGCTCACTATGGATGCCACTGAACTCAAGCCTAGGAACAGGGCACAGCACATGCAAAGATTTAGGGACTCAACAGTGCTTGGGCTGGAATGGGATGAGGAGGGATTTCAGGGGGCTGGGATTGTCACAAGGTGCATGGACTCTGGGTCAGGACTGAAGCTCAGAGGCAACAGCAACCATGGTGTGTGTGTGTGTGTGTGTGTGTGTGTGTGTGTGTGTGTGTGTGTGCGTGTGTGTGTAGGGGGATATGATTAGAGCTGAGTGGTTTCTGAGTGGAGAATAAATAGAGCAGGTAGACTGGGAACAAGGAGAGAGAGGAGTTGGGGGCCAGGAGAGAGACGAAGGAGGCGGAGGAGGCCCAGAGATAGGATGGATCAGAGTTGCTGGAGGAGCGAGAACACCGGAGCGCACACAGGCCCTTCATATCAGAGGCTGGGGCTGGCCTGGGGCTCAGCAGACAGTTTAGGGGGAGCCCACCCAGGCATCAGCCATTGGGTCCTTTTCTCTCCTGCCCACCCCCACCTCTCCAGCTGCCTAGAGGCTCCAAGGCTGGGCTCTGGCTGATGGGGGAAGGGGTTTATGGCAGGAGGTGACACCACGGGAGACTTGTCACTTGGGCACAGCCAGCACCATCTGCTCAGGCATCTGCCTGACGGAGGTGGTGCCTGCTAATTACCTGGGGTGGGTGGCAGGAAAAGGCCTGGGAACCTCCATCCCCCATCCCATCCATGACAGAGGGGCTGGGGCCCTAGGAGCAAATGGGCCACAGCCCCCTGGGCAGGAGTCTGGGAGTGGGGCCAGGCATTTTCCCAATAAATCTTTACAGAGCGCCTACTCTGTTCCAGGCCCTGTTCTCTTGCAGTTGACATTCAGGTGGAGGGACAGGGACCCTGAAAGGGTATGCAAACAACGAAAAATGCCATTGCAGGCAGAGGGGTGAGCGAGAGCTGGGAAGACAACTGGCCCGTGGTCAGCGTGAGCGCTAAGCGGGAAACAGCGCAGCCTTGGTGGTCATGGAGCCCAAGCGGGAGGCGCAGCCCAGCGGAGAGCCGCCCCTCGCTGGGCTTCCGGAAGGTGCTGCGGGCCGAGGGCTGCGACCCGGCCCAGCGCCGGGGGCCCTTTGGGGGCCCCGGGCCGCTTCCGCGCCCCTCACCCTCCCCGTCACCTGGGGCTGCAGGCGCGCGTTCCTGCCGCCCCTGCTCGTGCGGCGGGCCGGGTCCGCCCGCGGGAAGCGCCGGGGGTGGAGGCCGCCGTGTGCCGGGGAGGCGGGCAGGGGCGCAGCTGGGCCACATCTGGCCCGAGCGCAGAGGGACCGCACGGAGCAGAAGGCCGCCTTTCATCCCGCTCGGCGGGGGCCCGCGGGGCCGGGGGCACCGACCCTCCGATTTGGTGCGGGGCTCGAGGACGCTGGCTCCAGAGCGGGGCGCGCGGGTGGAACTGGGGGCAGGTGGCTTCCCGCGTGGCCACCCGGGGCTCGGGCGCCGGCGCCCCTCCTCCACGTCCACAGCAGCTGCCCGGGACGCGGCGCCCAGCGGGGCCTGCGCCCCCCGCGAGGGACGCTGAGCCCGAGGCCCCTGCTGCAGGGCCCCGGCCACCGAGCCCAGGGCGCAGGCCCCGCGGGGCCGAGCCGGGAGCCCCGGGGGAGGGGTCCGCGGCGCCCTCGCCGCCGTTCCCAGGACCCCGCCGCGGCCCCACGTGGGCGCTGCGGGGGCCCCGCGCGAGGCCCCGCCCCGGGAGCCAGTGAGCGCGTGGCGGGGGCGGGGGCCTCGCGGGAGCCCCGCCCTCGGAGGCGGGGCCGGGCGGAGAGCCCCCGCCCTCGGGGCGGGGCCAGCGCGGCGAGGTTTAAGGCCGCAGGGCGCCGGCGGGGCGCGGCGGAACGCGCTGCCGGCCGGAGGAGCGCGCACCGCGCAGGGCGCAGCCACGATGCTCAGGCGCTGCGGCCGGCGCCTGCTGCTGGCGCTGGCGGGCGCGCTGCTCGCCTGCCTGCTGGTGCTCACGGCGGACCCGCCCCCGGCCCCGGAGCCCGCCGAGCGCGGCCGGCGCGCGCTGCGCAGCCTGGGGGGCCCCGCGGGGGCGGCGGCGGCGGCGCCCCGGGGCTTCGCCCGCGAGGTGCACAGCCTGTCCGAGTACTTCGGCCGCCTGACCCGCGCGCGCAGGGACGCGGGCCCTCCGCCCCGCCCCGCCGACGGCCCCCCGCGGCCCCCGGCGGAGGCGCTCGCGCCCCGCGACGTCTTCATCGCGGTGAAGACCACCAAGAAGTTCCACCGCGCGCGCCTGGACCTGCTGCTGGAGACGTGGGTGTCGCGCCACAAGGAGATGGTGAGCCCCGCGGGCGGGGTGGGGGCCCGGCCGTGCCCGGCGGGTGGCAGCATGCGATGGGCGCCAGGCATCCCCCTTGCAGCCCAGTTTGCCTGGAGGGGCCACTCTCCCCACACAGTTGTGGGTGTTGCAAAGGGACCCAGCTCCAGCGCCCCGGGTGCCATGCAGACCTGACGCCAGCGCCAGTGCTCGGCGTTGGTGCCCCAAACATCAGAGCACTTTAATAGGACGTTATTGTCCCCAAACCTCCCCAAGGCAGATTCTGCATGGGCATCCACCCTGGGCTCAGGTGGAGCTGGGGGTTAGGACTCCTGGGCACGGGGCCGTCCCCTCCCCCACCCCCGTCTTTGCTATGGGATGGGGGACAAGTTTTTCCTGAAGATAATCTGAGTTGGGGGTCGGTGTTGGGGAGCCCTGGGTTTGGGGGTCTGCGGAGACCCTCTCCCCGCAGTGAGGACTCCGCAGCCTGGTGCTTAATGCACCCTTGTTGAGCATCCACTTCCTACACACGCACAGTCAAGACACACCCCACTTTGAAAATCTGCCTCAAGGCTGCAGAAAACGGTTGGATGAGGGCTGGACCAGGGCAGTGTGGGCCCTGCTGCCCGGGGAGGGGCTCTGAGGGGGTGTCCCTGGGTGGGAGATTCAAGGGACTAACTGGCCATTTAGGATGAGGGTGAGGGGCCCTGGACTAGTACAGAGTTCACTCTGTCCTGGGCCCTAGAGAGGACCCCACACCTCTTCCTCCCTGTTTAAACCACCCAGGCCTGGGGCCGTCTGGCCTTGCCGAGTCCTGTTTTGGGGCAGGGCCCTGGTGAGGTCATGATGAGGGCTACGGGGCAGGGTCCTGTCTGGTCTCAACGTGGGGAGGGGCCCCTGGGAACCCCATGGCAGTCTCCTGGGAACACAGTGTGCCTTTCCCAGGGGCTCAGTGGGCCAGTGGGAGGGGGCCGCGGGCATGGGTTTTGTTTGGCGGCCGGGCCGTTAGGATTCCCAGCGCCGGGTGGCTCTCACGCCGGCCTCGGGCAAGGTAACAAAGCCCCTTTCTCCAGCCCAGAAAGGCGTCCGGCCTCTTGTGTGCAGCTATGCGCTCCATGGGAACCGCCGGCGGCGCTGGCCACTCAGGTTGCCTGGAGATGAGGGGCCTACAGCCCCCCCCACATCCCTGACTGACAGTCCTTGTGGGGCACCATCCATGAGCCAGGCCCCTCCCCCTACTTTGCCTCCCTGCTGTGTGACCTTGGGCAGCATTCAGCCCACTCTGGGCTGCCACCTGCTCTGGGCACCTCTCCTCTTGGACTTTGGGGGCTTTCTCCAGCAGAAGGGACGTGGTTGGGGGTCGCAGGTACAATTTCCAACAGAGCTGGGTAATCTTGGACAAGACCTGGGGCGTCTCGGAGCCTCTGTCTCCTCATCTCTGAAATGGGGAAAACCGCCCTTCCAATACCACTTTGTAAAAGGACTGGGGAACCTGGAGGTAGGAAGTGAGCCCATTGTGCACTCAGCTGGGGTGGGCACCATCACTCCCACCCAGTTGGAGGGCCACAACTTTGCTTCTTGCCACTGACCCCCGCCCCCCCGAAGATCTGCCCCCAGCGTCAGTTCATGTGTCACAGCGAGCAGGAGCCCCTCTTATGGTATATTGTGGGAGAAGGGTCCTTCCTCTCCCAGCCCTGTGCAGGGTGATTCAGACCCAGTCTGATGGGGGAGAGTCCAGGAAGTCAGGGCTGTGGTGGGGGAAACCCAGAGAGGCTGTGTGAGCTGAGAGTGGGCATCTGACCCACGTGGTGGGCGGCGGAGACTTCCTGGAGGAGGTGCCATTTGAGCTAGACTGAGAGTAGAAAATGCCCAGAAAGGGCAGCCTGGGCACATGAACACAAACAAGGGGGATGTGCAAGAAACTTCCAGCAATTGCAGTGACTGTGGGGGATGGGGGTCAGCAGAGGCCACAAGTGATGGGCCTTAAAGTCCAGGATGAGGGGCTGGGCCTTTGGCCCACACACTCCTCCCCCACCTCTCCCAGGAGTGGGCCAGGCAGTGGCGGTGGCTCAGCCACAATGGTTGGGGCAGAGCTTGGCATCCTGTGTTTCTTTGAATCGCGGCTCCAGGAACAATGCCGCTTCCTGTGGGTGTCCCCCCGCCAGCCCTCCACCAGCCCTGCTGCCCTTGCTGCCCTGCTCTTCCTCCTTGAGACCCATTGTTGGGGAAGAGAGGTGGGGATCTGGGGGGGTCTCCGTCCCTGGAACGCATGGCCCGGCTGGATTAGCGCCACCTCCGCCCCAGGGTATGACCACAGGCGGGAGGGTGCTGTTCTGTGGCCTCAGTTTCCCCACTTGTACACTCGGGTAGTAATGGTGCCCACCTCTAAGGGTGCTTTGCCCTGGACACAGGTGAGCACCTCTTGTGCCCGTTGTACAGAGCGGGAAACTGACCCTCTGAGCAGTGGGTGAGGTGCGCCAGGCAGCCAGTCCCTCCTCTGCTGGTTGCTGATGTGGGGAGACAGGAGGCCAGGAGCCCTCCCCCTACTGCCCCACCCTCCTAAGTACTCCTCCGGAACAAAGGTGACTTTAATCTCTGTAGCCTTGGGCCGGGTTTTTAGGGCACCACCAAAGCGCGGGAGAACAGGCCTCCTTGATCTCATTAAGAAAGCATTTTCCTTTTAATGCAGCGGCACTGGTGTCTGCACGGGCCGGCCTCAGCCTCCCACGGCATTCCTGGCTAAGACGCTGGGGAGTGGGTGGGGGGCTGGGTGCGAGTCTGTGCGTGTGGGCCGCCTTGGGGTGTCTGCCGGGCTTTGGAAGGAGGGGTGCGAGTGTGGAGACAGTGCAGATGTGGCCTGCCACCCTCTTACTCTAAGCCTGTGATCCGTAGCTTGTGGCCACACCCCAGTGTGTGCTCAGGTCTGGGGTCAGGCAAGGAGCTGGGGCCGCCCAGGGGAGGTGGGCGCCCCAGGTAGCCCCCAGGTTCCCATGTGTGCACATGCCAGATCCCCTCCAGGACCCTTGTATACACAGAAGGAAACCGAAGCCTGGAAGGCCTGGAGGCGGGGTCTCCTGCGGCCCTCGCTCAGAGCGCCCCCACAGCACCCCCAGCTTTGCACTGGCCAGGCGGCACGCGCTGGGCGGGCGCGGCAGAGGAAGGAACATTCCTCCCGTGTGCCGACTGGCCCAGGCGGGAGCCGGCACCTCCTGGGCCCGCCCCGTTGCTCCCCCTTGCTCGCGGCGATCCTGGCGGGGGATGGCCCTGAGCTGGCACAGGTGGAGCCTTGACGTGGCTGGGACCAGGCCTGTCTGGGAGCCCGGTCTGCTGGCCCAAGCAGCAGGAGGGGGAGCGGTCAGCCTGGGTGCCGAGGGCACTGATCCTTGGGCTGGGGCACGTGCTGCTTCCTGCCTCATCCCTGCGGACGGACGGCGTCTCCGGAGAACAGCAGTGGCTGCTTTGGCTCAGAGAAGGTGGCCTGCCTGCGGGTCACACAGCCAGGGGCGTGGGGCGCCCTGGCTTGAAGGCCCAGCCCTGAGAACTGCTGTGCTGTGGCCACAACCCTGCCCACCGGACCTTGCACCCAGCCTGGCCCGGTTAACCAGGCCAGCTGTATGGTAATAGGCAGCGCGGCCACTCCTGCTTAACGCGGCCGAGTTAAGGCCAGCCCGGCGCCCCTCACCCGCAGCCCGGCCGGGGACAAAGCTGGCGGACAATGCCTGGTGATTCATCCTCCCTCCAGGCCCTTTGTCCGCCAGGGCTTGGCAGCCGCCCAGCAGAGGCCTTTGTCCTCGACTGATTGAGACTTGGCTTCCCAAAGCCGACCTCCTCTGCCTGTCCCCCCACCGCCCTCTGCCCCCTCCCGCAGGCCGGTTGCTGTGTCAATAAGGGTGTGTGCTCCGCCAGGTGTGCAGGGCAGGCCTGGAGCTGGTTACCTGGCAGGTGGGCGGGGCACCCCACCTGGCTCGTGCCAGCACAGCTGTCAGGCGACCTTGGGCCCAGCTGTCGACGTGGGAGGTGGGTGGGGTCTGCATAAGCCACTCAGGTTGGGCACTTGAGCCCTCCGTGTACACATGGGGAAACTGAGGCCCAGAGAAGGGTGGGGAGTGGGCGTGACTGAGCTGGAGCTGCTGAAACCCTCGATGCCCAGCCCCGGACCCTCGCAGTGGCTCTGGGTAGGGACACAGCTGCCTGTTCAAGGCCATGTTTCTCCTTCCAGACGTTCATTTTCACCGACGGGGAAGATGAGGTCCTGGCCAGGCACACGGGTGAGCCCTGGACTTGGGGAGGCAAGGGGGGCGCCACACCCAGGAGGAAATTGTCTCCCCAACCCTCCCAGCCCCCTTTAGGGAGAGGTCACAGAGGCCATGGGCCTGGGGGGCGCACTTTACTCCACTGGCTTGCTCTGTGTCTGCCCCACCACTCGCCCCCCAATTCTCATGCAAATGAGGCCCTTTCAGCTCTGGGGCCTCTTTGAGCAACAGGTGGCAGAGCTGGGAAAAAGCCTCCTGAATGGGCAGGGGCGGGCTCCAGGCTTGTGCCCTGCACTGGGAGGGGCTGAGCGGGGAGCCTTCTTCAGGGCGCCCTGGGACGTACCGTCACCCGCTCCGTCCCGCTCAGTTCTCGTGGGCCTGCTGAGCGACTCCAGGCCGGCTGCCCTCTCTGAGCAAGCTGGGACCAAATTACAGCCCCTCCCCTTGTCTGCAGGCAACGTGGTCAATACTAACTGCTCGGCCGCCCACAGCCGCCAGGCCCTGTCCTGCAAGATGGCGGTGGAGTACGACCGCTTCATCGCATCCGGCAGGAAGTGAGTGTTAGCCTTTGGCTGGGCTCAAGGGCAGCCCCCTCCAGGCTCCCGGCAGTGCCCACCCGGCACAGCGTGAACCCCACTCAAACGCCCTCCTGGCCCTGCCTCGCCCCCAGGTGGTTCTGCCATGTGGACGATGACAACTACGTGAATGTGCGGGCCCTGCTGCGCCTGCTGGCCAGCTACCCCCACACACAGGACGTGTACCTCGGCAAGCCCAGCCTGGACAGGCCCATCCAGGCCACAGAGAGGGTCAGCGAGAATAAGATGGTGAGTGGGCTGTCCGCTCACACCCGAACTAGTGGGGGAGGCTGAGGGTGCCCCTGCAACCTGGGGCAGGGGTCTCACAATGTCGCCCCTCCCACAGCGTCCTGTCCACTTCTGGTTTGCCACTGGCGGGGCTGGCTTCTGCATCAGCCGTGGGCTGGCCCTGAAGATGAGCCCATGGGCCAGGTGAGGCTGTTGGGCCAGCTAGATTGCCCTGGGTCCCAAGGCTCCCCCAGGTGGGGCCTGGCTTGGGTCATCTTCCCAGCAGCGGGTGTCCCCAACCTCCCGTGCGCAGGCAGGTTGAGTCGTGGTCCCACCACTGCCCCCCTCCTGCCAGCAGGCCCGAGTCGGTTCGCACTCAGGACTCCTGACTCGCAGGAAATCATCAGGCTGGTACAGAGGAGGGTTCGGTGTTGGGGCTCAGGGAGGGAGGGGGGAGCTGTCAGCAGGAGAGCCCATTAGGGACACGGATGTCGTCTCTACCCGCTTCCGGGGCTCATCCGCCTCCTCTCCGAGCCAGGCTTCTAAGCTCTGTGACCTCTGCCTGGCGAGGCCCTGCCCCGTGGGCCGCAGGCTCCTGCCCCTGCTCAGGTTCTGGCCCTTGTCTCCCACAGTGGGGGCCACTTCATGAGCACAGCCGAGCGGATCCGGCTGCCGGATGACTGCACCATTGGCTACATCGTGGAGGCCCTGCTGGGCGTGCCTCTCATCCGTAGTGGGCTCTTCCACTCCCACCTGGAGAACCTGCAGCAGGTGCCCGCCTCGGAGCTCCACGAGCAGGTGTGCCTACCTGGGGACCTGGGAAAGGATGGGCAGGTGATGGAGTGCAGGGTGGGGCCACTGTTTTAAATAGGATGGTCACGAAGGGCCCCACTGTTGGCCGCCACCCAGACACCCCAGTCCCCCCACCAGCGTGGACCCAACTCAAATCCTCTAGTCCATGCTTCCCATCTGTCTACAGCCCGACGCATCTCTGCCTTTCGGGTCTTTTCCTGCATCTGTGGGTATCCTCTCGCCCATGGCCGGCGACTCTGTCAGCCCCAGCTGAGGTCCCACTTTGGACTTTGTTCCCGGGGCTGGCAGAGCAGGTGGGGCGTGGTGTCACGTGGCCCATCAGCTTTCCTTCTTGGTCCGCGGTGGGGCAGAAAGCAAGGCTGTTCCCTCATCCAGAGCCACAGGGCCAGCCTTGGGCGGAGCTGAGGGCATCGGGGCCCTCCAGCATCACACTGCCCTGTCCACGCAGGTGACCCTGAGCTACGGCATGTTTGAAAACAAGCGGAATGCTGTCCACATTAAGGGTCCCTTCTCGGTGGAGGCTGACCCATCCAGGTGAGGAAACAGGCCCAGATGGGGCGGGGGCTTACGTAGAGTCCCCTGAAGGTCTGGTGGAACTAGAGGTGGGTGTCACTCAGCATCACAATGATAAAGAGTGCCCCCAGGACCCCTGAAAATGGGTGCTCATCACCCCCACCCCACACGGACCAGCCCCCCCTCTGTCCCCACAGGTTCCGCTCCATCCACTGCCATCTGTACCCGGACACACCCTGGTGTCCCCACACCGCCATCTTCTAGCAGCCTTGGCTGAGACCCTGTCCCCGGGCGCCCCTGGTATCCAAAGGGCCCGGGGACCCCTGTTGTGCCGCCCTGGCCTTGTCCTTCGAGGCTCCCAGGGCTGTGCCTCCGTGTGTGTACTGTCTGCCCATCTGCGTAGCAGACTGCTGGGCAGTTCTCTGCCAAGGAACAGGCGAGAGTGCCACTTGTCCTCCATTCCACACTCCAGGGGTCCGCGGCTCCAGAGCCCTGGCCCTGGAAGGATTTGTATGTCAGAGGTCACTCTGAGGGCAGTTTGATGTTATTTCTGTGGAGTCTTTGGGCAGTATGGGGATTGGGCCGCTCTGCAGGGGTGTGCAGGCGCCTTCCTCTTCCTGACCCCCCTCAGAGCCCCCAGGACAGTTGAGCCATGCTCGGTACAAGGAAGCTGGGTTTGGGGAGCAGCGGCCCGGTCCCCTCCTCCCACTGATCTCCGGCCTGGGCACTGCAGCTGACTAACAGCAGCCCCTGCCCGGGCCCAGCGGCCCCATTAAGCCCCCAGTGGCCGTGTGGACAGTGGCTCTCCCCAGACCCCTGGGTGCGGGTCTTCCTGGCCCTCAGAGGTCTTCCCTTTGTCTCCCCAACATGGGGAGTCAGAGCTGAGCATTTTATCTCCTCTCCAAAGTAGAGAGAAAGTCGCCCATAGTGGGTGTGTCTGTAAATATTGTGACAGTATTTTTTTACTGTACTTGGTTTTCAAAAGGGGGTGGGCGAAAAGTAGGGCGTTTTGTCTTTGTTTTGGGGGGCTGGGGTGGGAGTTATTTTGTCTTTTCTGTGGATCAGAAAAAGCAGAAGCCACGCTTGGGATCTTCTGTGGTGAAAGCAGGAAATGTCTAACACTCCGTGTATTTATGTGTCCCTGGCATCGGGGCTGTCCTGTGCCCTCCTCCATCGGACCTGTCTCCCGCTGACCCAGCCTGGCGCACCTCGCCCAGGGCGTGTGTTCTGTCTTCTGTTTTTCTTTCTGCAAAGACATAGCTAGGAAAGTGAACAATAAGGGAAAAGTTCTCAGGGAATTGAAGTGTGGTTGCTATGGTGACGTCCTTTGCTGTGAATAAAGGTGCTCTTTGGGGCAATCCAGGAGTCCTGGTCTTGACTGGAAGGTGAGCCTGAGGTACAGGTCGTCTGGGGTGGCACCAGGGCCCTGGGGGCCCAGTCCTTCGCGCTCACGTGGGGGGGTGAGGAGGGAAGCCTCCCCTGGTTGTGGAAGGGCCCTGAGGCTGTGCAGCGCCAGCCTTTGCTCACCAACCCGGGCTGGCTGGGGAGTCCAGCCCTCCCCGTAGGATGGCTGGGGTTTGCTGTGGCACAGCCCTGGACCTCCTTACCTGGCTTCATCCCCATTACATGCCCACAGAGGCTACCTTGTTGGCCCATTTTGTGGGTGGGGAAACTGAGGCTCAGAGCGGGAGACACCCAAGGTGGGGCGGTGAAGAGCTGCAACTTGGAGGCTGGCCGAGCCTTGGACCCTGGCCCTGCTCTGTGCGCCACCTCTCCTCTGCGACAGGTCTCGGGGCTGGGCGAGGACTCAGACCACCATTTTCTTCAGAAAGCAGCTCCTCCGTGCCCTGTCTTACTCAAATCAAGCCTCTGAGGAGGGCAGGAGTGCGGAGGGGCTGCTGCAGCCTCCGCTGGGGAGTTCCCTACTCCCCATCCCCCACAGCAGGGGCAGCCCTCACTTCCTCTTCCTCGCTGCTCTGCCCTGCTGCTGGCCTCAGGCCCCCACTCGGCCGGCCGCAAGCGCAGTCTAGTCAGCACATCAAAAAGCAAAGTCATTTGGCTTCCTCTTTCTGTAAGGGGCCTGAGGTGACCTCCGAAAATGGTTTGCTGGTTACTTCACCCAGAAAACCCCACAAAATTATGCAAATCAAGAGGTTCAAAACTTCGTGTTCACTTAAAGAACACTTGCGAAACTGCCCTGGCCATGAAGGATGTGCATATCCGAGAAGCCACCAAGTGTCTGAAGGATGTCACTTTACAAAAGTAGTATGTGTCATTCCACCAGTGGTGGAGTTGGGAGGTGTGGCCAGGCCACACAGTGGGGCTGGACGCAGGGTTGATGGCCCCAAAAGAGGGCTGAGGTTTTGCTTACATGCTGAAAAATACAGAAGGAAGCACTGAACTTTGGGGCTCAGATGTACACTGGTCATTGAGCACCGCCTGGTGCCCAGGACCCCAGAGAGGTGCCGCTCATGGACTGACCTGTGATGAGCGCCCCGCCACACTTACGTGCTCCTTGATTGTCCCCAAACCAGAGGAGGCACTTGCATGGAGCAAAATGCAGCCTCGACGAGACTGAAGAAACAGAACCCAAATTCAGCATCAAATAAAGGCTAACAAGAATAAAAGCAGAAGAAAAAGCAGTCACATGAAAAGTGCCTCCCTGGGCCGGCCGAGTGGTGCGGTGGTTAAGCGCTGGCTTGGGATGGCAGCGGCCCCGGTTCGGGTCCCACATATGAGGGCCAGTGACACTGCCCTCTACAGCTAACAACAGCTCCCACCTGGAGCTGGGCTGTGTGAGCCCCAGCGATGGTGTGGGCTGCAGCCCCTGCTGCAGTGGGCTGCCATGGGCTACAGTGAGTGGCCGGCAGCCAGTGTGAGCTGCCAATAGCCGCTGTGAGGGGCTGTCCAGAGGCCGGCGACCGATCTGCCTCATCTGGGAAGAGCGCAATGACGATACCAACATGGGCCAGTGAAGCAAAGTCCTCTGCAACTAGACTGAAGACAAAAGGACAGCAACTTGTCTGTTCCCCTTCCTGATTCCCCAACGCTGTTCCCCTCCCCCAATTCCCCAATAAAATCTTAAAAAAAAAAAAAAGAAAAAGAAAGATTAGCAAAAGAGGTAGAAAAAAGGTCTTCAGAAGTGAAGGCTTTAATTAGAAAAAAAAAGAAGAAAAGAGAAGTGCCTCCCTTCCCAGACCTGCTGGGCAGCAGGCGGACAGCCCACCCACCAGTCACGGGCTCACAGCCGCCAGAGCTCTGGCTGCTCTGGCCTGGCGGCAGCTGGCCAGAGCCTGACCCCGTCTTGCCTTGGACAAGCCTGAGTCAGCAGAGCGTGGCTTCCAGAAGGCCTTGGAGCAGCTCTCCTGGGGTGTGGGCCGTGACTGGTACAAGGGAGGGCAGGGCGCCCCATGCATCACACAGCCAGACCACTGTGTGCCGCCCTGGGCGGAGGCAACGGTCACAGCGGATGGTGCAGTGGGAGTGACAGCCAGACTGCTGCCGAGTGCGGGCAGAGGCCATGGGCCTCCTTCCCGCCCGGCTGAGGCGGAGGAGCCTTGGCCTGGTTAGAGCCAGGGCCCCAGTGCTGCCCCTCGCAGCTGGCGTCGGCCTCTCCCAGCTGGCGCGGCCCGGGGCGCAGGCGTGGCTGTGCCCGTCGGAGCTGGTGGCGCCCTCATCTGAGTGGGCACCGTCCAGCTGTCCCAGTGTGGGGCGGGGGCACTGAGCGAGGGCAGCAGAGCAGACGCGCACCAAGCACGATTGGAAGGAAGCCCTGCCCTCCCAGATGCAGCTTACCTCCTGGTGTGCCGGGCCTGGGGCTCACGAGCGCGCCCAGGCCAGCAGCACCATGGCCTGTCCTCCTCCAAACGAGAAGCTGAGGGAGGCAGGGAAGTTCTCCGTCCTCAGAAGGGGAAGCAGGGCCCGGAGGGGCCTTACGGGAACTGGGCCGCCACCCACAGGGTTGTGAGGAAGGGGGCCCTCCCCCAGGAGATGAGTCATGGAGGAGAAGAGGTGACCTCACCATAGCCACCCTCTGGTGGCATCATCGTCCCCAACCCACACACTGGGCTGGTGGCCGGTTAGAGAGGCTCCTGACTGGCCCAAGGGGCTCCGTGTCCCCAGCCTGGCTCCTCCCAAACTGCTGGTCAGTCATGGGCTTTCAAAAGTAAAAAGTAGAGACTCAGTGCTCGGGGCTGCTAGCGCTCCCCCTCCCACAGCTCCCGGGCTGCAGGCAGGCCAGGGCCAGGGCGGGGAGGGGGCGGGGGGTGCCATGGTGGGACCCCGCCCTGCTCAGTTTAAGCAGACTTCCTTCCACCCGGGCTGTCATGGCCGCCTTCCTGGAAGGGCATCTGAGCTGGAGCAGGAAGGCAGCGGGCCGAGGAGGGCCTCCAGGTCCCAGCACTGCCGGGCAGAGGTGTGGCGGGGGCACCCGCGGCCCAGGATCCGCTCAGGACGCCCATGTGGCCCGGCCTGCAGCAGTGACCGCGGCCTTCCATAGGTGCGTCGGCCAGTCCTGCCCTCACTGGGCCTGGGGTGAGGGCAAGGCCAGTGCTGCTGCCACCTCAGTCCCAGCCTTGCCACATATTCCTGGAGGTGACCCTCCGCCTACTCTGAGCCCAGGGCTGGACACACAGAAGGCACCTGGTGCCTCGCTGGGAGGGACCCAGGCCCCTGGAGGGTGCCCAGATTGTGTTGTCATGCTGAGTTTGGAGGCTCAGCTGTGGCTGCTCCCCCCATACACCTCCTATCGCCCCTCCCAGGCCTCCGGGACCCCTTCGTGTCAACCCACCACGGACCTTGGGCGCCAGCTGGTGGCCAGAGCTGGTGGTGCTCTCCCAGCCCTAGTCCACCTTTCCCGGACCCGGGCCGGGATCCAGGGGGTGCGGCCCCTGAGTGGCGGGGAGGGGGAACCCTCTCCGTAGCCCTGTGCTTGCTCTTAAAACTTCACATCACAAATTTTAACATTATTACCAAACTTTGGCTCATGCAGTATGTGCAAGGTCAAGAGGCAAGCTTGAGCCAGCTGCGACGTGCCGCTCAGGCCACCCCTGCCAGTGTCCTGTCTGGCCCCTGGCTCTGGTGGCGTATCTCCTCAGGGCCCATCCCAGCGGAATCCCTGAATCCTTGCCCTCAGTCGACCTACCGCTGTCTTCCTGCTCTAACGCGCTGGACACAGCTGAGCCCCAGGC
Source organism: Aselliscus stoliczkanus (assembly GCA_033961575.1). NCBI lineage: Eukaryota > Metazoa > Chordata > Mammalia > Chiroptera > Hipposideridae > Aselliscus > Aselliscus stoliczkanus. Next base: position 1,597,354 of record CM066733.1, read on the forward strand.
CAGCTGCCTGCAGTCACGGGGAGCTTGCCGGAACTCGAGGTTCTCAGGCTGCCCCCGGCCCACCGGGGACTCGGGGGTGGATCCGCCAATAATCTGTCCACCAGCTCTGTCCTGGTCTCTCATCCTCCGAGGACGCTGCCCCCTCAGTCAGTCGGTCCCCACTCCATGGCCACTCCGCAGACCTTGTCCACACCGCGGTGGCAGCGCCCATTCTGCCCCCACCTCCCCTGTTTCCTGCTGGGCCCCTGATCCCTCATCCCTAAGTCCTCTCCTTGCCCAAATCCCTCGGACTCACCTTCGCGTCTCGGCCTCTCGTTTCCATATTTTCTCTTGGCCAAGCATCTCGTCTGGCCCTCCATGTGCTTAGCACCTGGGCAGAGGGAGGCAGACTCTCCCCTGGCCAGCCTCGCCCTGAGTTCCAGACCGAGCTTCAGGGCCCTCGAGGAATCCCATGTCCCAGGTGGTGGCACCTGCTGCTCTGTCCCTACCCTCCTCCCCACTTTCTCCCCAGCCTCCCTATTTCATGAGACGCTCCACCCATGCTGCCCCAGTGCTCTAATCACTGGGCCAGTGGGGGATCCACACTCCTGCCTATGGCAGCCCCTCCACTGTGACCTCGGTCCCAGCCCTTACATTACTCCACCAGTTAACTCCCCGCCCCGCCCCCCGTGTGCATTGCCTCCGTCTACCCATCATTCCCGAGCCTTTCCAATATGCCGTTATGTCCCATCCACACGCACGCACGCGCGCCCGCACGTGAGCTTTCTGGCCATGCCCCTCCAGCTGTGGTGCTTTTTCTGCTTTGCAGCTGAACTCCAAAGGGGTGGGCCCCTGCTGCCCCATGACCTCTCCCACACTCTCCTGAACCGTCAGGTGTCCTCAGGCTGTTCTCATCCAAGAAACCTGCCGCCCAGGTCACCGAGCCTGCTGGGCGCTTCCCAGCCCTGTAGATGGCCAGCAGCCGCATCTGAGGCGGTCCCTCGTCCCTGCGGCTCCCAGGACACCTGCTGCCCCGAGGTTCTCCGTCACGCCGGCCACGCCTCCTCCCAGACTCTGGACACTGGGGGCCCTGACCGGGACCTTGGTCCTGCTGTCTCTCCAGCACCCACTCCCTGGGGGGGTGTCACCCAGGCCAAGATCCCAGCTGACCATCACCACCCACTGCTCTTCCCAAATCAGACTCAAACATCCCGACACCTCCTGGGTGTCTCCACACGTCCCAAACTGGACCTGACTTTCCCTTGGCCCACCTCAATTCATGACACCTCAACCCTACCAGCTCAACCCAAACCCCACCCCACCCCACCAGGCTCCTGGGTCTCCCACAGCCCCAGTGGCTCCCTGCACGCAGCCACCTTGCCCAGACTTGGGTGGGAGCCAAAACTCAGGAAGAGACCTGTTTTTTAAAATTTGTTTATTTTAAAACATGAAACCCAAGCTGAATAGAAACCACAGAAATTACATTGACGAAATTTTAGTATTTGCCAAGAAAAATAAAGCCCCCAAAGAAATAAAAATCAAACCCCAAACCCAGTTAAAAAAAACAACAACCCCAAAACTGAAACACAGCATATCCACAGCCCTGGGGAGGTGGGGGCAAGTGCTCAGTGGCTGACGCCTGCGTCCCCATTCAGCTCAGGATGCTACGTCACAGGGGTGGGGGGCAGGAGGGGGCTGGGAGGGTCGGAGCCTCAAGCACACGACCATTATGGTTAAACAGAAATCCCCCGACTCCCCCACCCCCCGCGGGCCCAGATGCCACCCCCACCTGCTCAGGGTTGGGCAGGGAGGGGAATGGTGATCGATTGGAATTGCATAGTGAGATGGGGTGGGCATGTCGGGGGCTTTCAACCAGGCCTCCCACTACCCAGACCTGCAGCAGCAGCCAGACCCCGTGGCCAGGGGGCCCCAGCTGGACCCAGCTTCGTGAGCGTCCAGCCTTGGGGAGGCTGAGCCTTGTGGGCTTAGTGGCCTACCCCCCAGAATGTTACAGGGCCTGAGGGGCCCAGAGCCCAGTGGTGCAGGGGTGAGAATGGGTGCGGAGAGGTCACTGGGATGGGGGACAGTCAGGAAGGGGGCCCCAAAAACTTCAAAAAAGAAAACCAACACAGGACTCCCTTCCCCTCCAAGGACTGAGGCTTAGGTTTGAAACCCTTTTGATTTTTCCCCTTTTCCTTTATTCAACCTCGGTGAGTGGAAGAAACGTGGGTGCAGTCGCTGACAGGGCGGCACACGCGTACAGTAGGACCCAGTCTGCACAGGGCCACGGCGGGCGCAGCGCCTCTCGTGCCACACGTACACTGGGGCAGCTGTGCCAGCGGCGGGCAGCCGGTTGTGCTTCTGAGCAGTGGCAGGGCGCAGGGCAGGCCCAGGACTGCTGGGGCCCCGGGGTGGAGTCCAGGGCAAAGTCTGGGCCGGCGGGCGGGGGCCCCGCCTCCTGGGGGCCTGGGGCGCAGTGCTGTGCAGTGAGGGGTGGCCATGCTGGGGCCTCAGGCCCACCTGGGGCATTGTGTTTACCCCTCACCCTTCTCCCCTCCCAGGCCGAAGGCTGCCCCAGGGGTGGGCAGATGTGGCCTGGCCCTACCCCACCTGCCTTTTGGTCCCAGACACCAGCAGAAAGAAAGAGGGTCACGGAGGAGGGGAAGGAGGCCTCCGCCAGGGCAGGGGCTCTGGGAGTCGGCCTACACGCCTGCAAATTGCTGGGCCAGCCACCTGCCTTCCCACTTCGGAGCCCTGGCCTGGGCCCTCCCATGTGGCTGCTGGGTGGCCCTGTGCTGCTCCCGGCCTGGCACAGTCCAGAGCTTGCACCCAGCCTGTGTGTCGGGCTGGCCAGGCCAGGGCTACGGCTGGCAGGGGCCTTCTAGTCCTGGTTTGGGGGTGACCCCGCGCCATGGCAGGAAACAGCAAACATTGTACACTAAAGCCAAAAGCACCTTAGGGAAGCCTTGTTCCCACTTCACAGGTAGGGCGACCGACGCCACAGGAACCTTGTGCCCACAGCCCAAGGGACGTTCATTCCCGAGGACATGACCCTCCTAGGCAGCAACTCCCAGGGAAGGGCGCTTCAGGCCCTTGGGCTGCCTGTCGGGCTACGTCCCCCGAAGCGGCGCCCCGAGAAGAAATGGCTCCTCCAGCCTGACTCCCAGCCGGCTGTCCTGGATTCAGGGTCACACTCGCTGGCTCAGCTGGGGCACTGCGGAGGCTGGGGTGAGGTTAGTGGTTAGTCCCAAGGGGGCAGCAGGGGCCAAGGGCTCATTCACAGCCAGCTCGAGTCCAGCCCCCGAGGCAGGGCTCCGGGACACTGCGCCTGTCCGGGATGGAAAGGGGACCAGGAGGGAGTGTGCTCCGCCAGCAGCCCCACGGCCCACCTGCCCTAGAGATGACAAGTGGTTAGTGCAAAGAATGAACCGGAAGAAGCTGCCAAATCTGGGGTGGGGGAAAGGGGTTTGGCACCAAGGAGGCGGCCAGCACTGGGGAGCAGCCTGGGCTCAGCCTGCCACCTGCCGTCCTGCCACCGTGGAGGGCTGGGTGCCACAGGTGCTGAGGGAGAGAGCAGAGAACGTGGGGCCACCCCCGGGAGGCTCTGGAAACTGGCAGGAGGGGCCTGCGGTCCAGTGGGGCGAGAAAAGGAAGGGGCCACAGACACGTGGGGGAGCAGGGGCGCCGGGGGACGCCTCCAGACGCCCGGCTCGAAGCGCTGCGCAGCCTGTGAACGGACAAGCGACCACGGAAGCCTCGGGGCTGCGGAGGGAAGGGGCGGGCGGCGGAAGCTGAGGCCGCAGGGCCAGAGGGCCAGCGGGGCGCCGGGCAGCGCCGTCCGGGGTCCTCCGGGAGCAGCGGGGCGCGGGGCCCTGGCGTCGGGGCAGTGCTCCCCACGTCCAGGCGTCCGACCCACGGAGAGCACGTGGGCCCAGCGCGCACGCCTCCGCCAGCCTGGGGCTCTGCCGGGAACCCCCAGGCTCCTGCAGAAAGGGGGGGGCAACGGGCCTGGCACACGTGCGGAGGGTCTGGCGGGCGGCCGCGGTGGGGGCGGCAGCGCTGGCACGGGGAGGAGCAGGGCGATTGGCACGTGGGTAGGTGGCTGGCTGGGCAGTCTAGTGGCCGCTGCCGCTGGAGTCGGGTCGGGGCTGGCTCGTGGCGAGGTATTTGGCTCTCATGCTGGATGTGTACTGCAGGGAGACAGCGAGGCGGGTGGTCAGCAGGGGCAGCGCTGGGGCAGGACAGGACAGCCGTGGCACAGCTGGCGGCCCTGAGGACGGGGCTGAGGAGGGGCCGCCAGGCCCAGTGCCTGGACTCCGGGCCCCGGCAGGCCCCAGGGAGCAGAGGCGTGGCCCCACGCCCCAGGCTCGAGGAGATGAGCACACCGCCCTATCCTGTCCTGGGCATGTGGGCACCAGGCCAGGCAGAGCTCTGAAATTGCCCCCCAAAAGCCAGAGCTCGGAGGCCCCCCACACCCAGGGCCTGAAGGCCACAGACAGGCTGCTTCTCCCCCTGTGGGACCCTGGATGAGGGGCCATCATGCAAAGGTGGGGTCAGGCGGTCACTGGGGGCCCAGAGCAGCACGGCCACAGGAGGGAGGCCCCGCAGCCCCTCCACCCCTCACCCCGGGAAAGGAGGGGCCCTTCAGGCTGAGGTGATGCTGCCGCCCACTCGGATGCGGAAGCAAGCTGTGGGCTCCGCCCGGGTCCCAGACTCGGGGACAGAGGCAGCTGGGGCAGGGATGGCCTGACCATCTCAGCCACCCGTGTCCAACTAGAAGCATGAATGCACATGCCTTGTTCCGTGCACATGCATGTGTGCTCTCAAACACGTGGAGGCGGCTGTGGCCAGGCAGTGTGCCAAAGGCCACACGCCCATGAGGGGTGGCGGGGGACAAAGGCCGAGGCATGGGCCACAGGTCACCAGTGGTAAGGGGCCTGGCAGGCTGACTCCACAGATACATAGTAACGCCACTGACCCCCGGGGACTCCGGCAGCCCGAACCCCCACCCCACAGTCCCCAGGTCAGGAAGGGCCATGTGCCCCGGTCCTGAGAACACTCCCAGAACTCCTGGTAGGAGGTTGTGTGTGCCCATCGGGTGGCCAGCAGGGAGTGTGGAAGGAACAGCAGGCACCGGGGAGCTGTCATTCCACGGACATGCGGTGGTGGTGGGGACGGCGGGCGGCAGCCCAGAGCCCTGAGGGAGCCCGCCCATGCGGGGCGCACAGCGCTCTGGGGACGGCTGGGCGCAGCGTGCACGCTTGTCTGCACGCACAGCTGTGCGCTTCCACGGACATGCGGGGCGGCACTGCGAGGGCCAGGCTGCACCCCAGGACCCCAGCTCACCCGATTCTGTCCCTGTGAGCCCAGGCACAGGCATGCATGAAGGTCTGGGTAGATAGTCTCCTTGCTGGGAGGTGACAAGAGGAGCTGGGGCCACCTGCCGCGGGGCCAGGGGTGAGGAGGGCCCCTGTCCAGCACCAGCACCAGTGGTCTCTGGTTGGGCTGAAGGTCACAAGGCCAACAGGCCTGTGCCTGCTCAGAGCTGGCCCCATGGGCCCTGATCTGAGATGGCTCCAGAGCATGTCAGGTGGGGTCAGGCCAGCCCTGGTGAGGGGGCAGCAGTGAGCAGAGGGCGTGAGGCACAAGGTGCAGGCGGGCAGGTGGTGCAGGGCAGGGGACCCAGGCGGGTCAGTACCTGTCACTTTGAGGGCACGGCCACCACCGTGTTCGGGCACTGTCCATGGGCTTAAACTGCCAGCCCGCGTGGCTGCCAGAGTCCAGGGCAGCTAGATATCGCTAGGAGGGCCCGAGGTGGAAGGGGTGCAGGAGAGAGAGAGAGAGGGTAGCCTCAACGCCAGGGCGCAGGCCAGGCCCGAAGAAGGCCATGGGGCCGGGACACGGTACTGATGTCGAGGGCAGCTTGCACGTGAGGAGACAGCCTAGGAGCTCACACAGGCCCCGGGCACAACGGAGCCACCGCACAGGTGGGCAGGTATTTCTAAAGCATGTGAACTTCAGCTTCTCTGGCTGCCCTGTCCTCTGCAGCCTGCCACCTCCAGGAAGCCCATCAGGGCCCCTGCCTCTCTGTCAAGTCCTTGTCTTTGGCATCGAACCACCTTGTCCCCTCTCTTCTGTGTTTCACCTCTGAGGGCAGAGGGGACACCAAGCCAGGCTGCACCAGCCAGGGGCCGAGACCCGGGCTGAGCTCAGGAAGTCAAAGAAGGAAAAGAAGAGGAAAGCGCTGGGCAGGAAGAGAGGTTGGGGCTCCATGGAGCCAAGCTGGTCCCCAAGCAGCTGGCCCCTGGCTGCCCACTCTGGCCCCAGAGTACCTCAAAACCAGCTTGTGGGCCCACCCAGCTCTGTCTACTGAGGCCCGATGCCTGCTGAGAGCCCCTAGCCCTGTGCTCACAGGGCCTGCGTTGCCCATGAGGGCCACACACCACCACCCACGCGGCGCCCCCACCCTCCCTCCTGCCCTGAGACTTACTGAGGGCGGCGGGGACTCGCGCCCGATGAGAGGGGTGTTCTCACAGCGGGGGTTCTGGAAATTGGCATTCTGGCTCCTAAGGCATGAGGAGAGATGGGCTGAGTGGCTGGCCTCAGCGGTCCCAGCTCCTCGTCAAACGGCCTGTTCTGGGGCCAGCCAGACCCAGCGCCCACCCCGCTCCGCTGACTTCAATCCTGACCTCCACGGGGCAGGCAGGCACACCCTGTGCATTCTCATCACTGCCCAGGATGCTGCCCGCTAGCAAGGGCCTGCGCGGTCCCGGGAACCGCGCACGGCCCCCGGGGGCTCAGAGTGGGCCCACGGCTGCCCGCCTGCCTGCCACGGGCTGGGCCCAGGTCCTTGGCCACGCCGTCCCTGTGGCCTAGACATGGACCCTCCTTCTGACCCAGTGGCCTCCCTGTGGCCTCACCCCAGGCTTGCCTGGGCACAGGGGGCACTCAATACGAGGCAGCCCCTGGAGAGGCCTAACCCTAATGTGACCCCGCTATCTGACGGCCCCTCCTCTTTCACGCTGCATGGCCTCTCCTGGGCCTCTGCCCACCACCCCTCCGCCATTCATGTTCACCAGCCCCAGGGCTGGATCTGCGCTCTAAACTGATGTGCCTGCTGGCCGCCCTGCGCCCCACACAGGGCTCAGCTCTGCCGGGACCCTTCTGGGCTGCCCCCAGCTCTCGGCACGACTCACATGTATTCGGTGACCGGGGCGTTGCTGACAGTGTGGGCCGCAGCCGGGATGCTGGCCTCGCTGCCATAGCTGCTGCCACAGCTGTACAGACTGGGCATGTGGACGCGGTAGAGGCTGTCGTGAGCCTGCCGTGGCCCGGGCGCAGCCTCCTCCTCCCCGTCCTCATCGGGGGCTCTACGGGAGGGACAGGCACACAGGCTCAGATCCTGACACAGGCAGCCACCACAAGAGCTGGAGGCGGTGCTTGGCTCTGGTGCAGACACCCTGGTTGCAGCCCTGGCTCGGCCACATACATACTGGGGACTGTGGGCAAGTCGCCCGGCTTCATCAGGCAGGGGTGCCAAGGGCCCTGTACCTCGGCCTGCACACAGGGATGCTGACTGCCGAGTAAAAGAAGGGAGCAGGCCCCTCCTGGGGTCCTGGAGCTGGGGGTGCCCCCTGCTGGTTCTGCAGGTCCCAGCCTGCACCTTGGGAGGCCCGAGTCTGAAGGGCCCATCTGTCCCCAAGAAGCCCGAGGACACGGGGTCCGTCTCCACCCTCGGAGGCCCGAGCCTAGTCCTTCCCACTCTGCTGCACTCCAGCTGCTGTCCCCACCCTGCTCAGGCTGCTGCAAAGCAAGGGAACCACGGGCCAGGCCTCTGGCGCTCTCAGGGAGCACCATGCCCTGCCTGGTCCCAGACAGGACTCAGCACTGGGCCATGTGGTGAGTGCACAGGTCAGCCAGGCCTGGGCTCACGTCCCACCTCCTGACCACCAGCTGGGTGGCCTCAGGCAGAGTCTCCTCGCCACACTCCTCACAGTGAGATGAGCAGAACAGTGGTAGCAATTGGCTGAGCACCAATTATCAGCCAAGCCCAGGGCTGAGCCCTTACACCTAATGGTTCATCTAGAGCAGCTGACCCCACGTCGCGTGCTGCCTTACAAGGCCCGTTTTATAATGATGGGAATTGAAGCCCAGGGTGGTTAAGTGGCTTGTCCACAGTCATCCAATAAGCAAGGGTACAGCCAGGATCTGAATCTAGAACATGTGATTCCAGGGCTGTGCTCTTAGCAACTCCCTTATAATTGCCATCTTTACTACCACTGCCACCACCACCATCATCATCTCTTACCACCATCATCATCACCACCACCACCATCACCACCATCACCATCTCTTACCACCATCATCACCACCATCACCACCACCACCATCACCATCACCACCATCACCATCACCACCACCATCACCATCATCACCACCACCACCACCATCACCACCACCATCATCATCACCACCATCACCACCATCACCATCATTACCACCACCATCACCACCACCATCACCACCACCACCATCACCATCACCACCATCACCACCACCATCATCACCACCACCACCACCATCACCACCACCATCATCATCACCACCATCACCACCATCACCATCATTACCACCACCACCACCACCACCATCACCATCATCACCACCACCATCATCACCACCATCACCACCACAATCACCATCACCACCACCACCACCACCGCCACCACCACTGCCATCATCACCGCCACCACCACCATCACCACCATAACCACCACCACCATTGGCAGCATCACCAACCACCATCAAAATAGAGAATAATGGGGCCGGCCGAGTGGCGTGGTGGTTAAGCACTGGCTTGGGAAGCCAGCAACCCCGGTTCGGGTCCCACATATGAGGGCCAGTGACACTGTCCTCAAAAAAAAAAAAAAAATTAAAAAAAAAAAAAAGAGAATAATGGAATAGAAATCCAGACAAAGGGAAGAGATCTGAGTTGAGCTATTTGCCAGCCAAGATGGGTCACCAAGAAGCAGTCACAACCCAAATCAAAAGGGAGATGGTGAGTGTGGGAAATGCATTGCGGGGGCCAAAGAAGGGAAGGGACCTGGCACCCGCATATACCACTTAACCCAGTATTGACTGGGGAGACTGAGGCTAGGGCTGCCAGGACGCCCACTTCAAAGATAAGGACCCCTAGGAGGTAGCTGCCATCCTGGTCACCCGGCTGAGTGTGTCGTGGGGACCTCCCTGCAGAAGCTGTGAGTCCCCACAGCAGCCGGAAGCATGGAGCAGCACAAGGCAGGAGACTGGCTCTCCCTGCTCAAGACCCACGGGTCCCCTGGGCTGGGAGCTCCTCTGGGCTCAGGTTCCATCTGCGAAATGGGGACGCTCATACCAGACCAGGCAGCCTCGCAGTCGCTGCAGAGGCTGAGAGAGGACTACGAGGTGAGGAGTTACGTGTCCCTGTGCCTGAGGACTAGGGCAAGGGGTGTCCAGAAGGCAGGGCCCTAAAACATCCAGTGTGTCGCGGCCTGGGACAAGCTTTAGGGCCTCTGAGCGCCTCACCTCTTCTGCTGCCAGGTGTGTGGGACGCTGCAGACAATGGAGCTGAACATGAGGGCCGTGACGAAGGAGTAGAGGGCCAGGTAGACGAGGCCCTCGACGCCATCATAGCAGAAGCCTGTGAGCGCCTGCACATAATCCTGAGGCCGGGAGGGACACAGATGACAAGGCCCAGAGGCCGGGAGAGAGACAGGAGGGCAGTGAGATGGGTATGTGCTGCGTGCGGCCCGGCTCACAGCGGCCAGAGCTGCCCTGCGCCCTAGCTGGACTGGAGGCTGGGCTGGGTCCCCAGTGCGATGACAAGTCCCTATTCTCCTGAGCAGCCACCGCTGCCCCCAGCCGCCCCCTCCAGCTGCGCCCCTGCCCCGCAGGCCCGGCCCCAGGAGGTGGGCTCTCACCAGGTGCAGGCTGCGGCAGTCCACCAGGGCAGTCAGGTGCTGAAGGTTCACCTCTGTGCCGTTGAGCACCTCCTGGACGCGGAGCAGAGGGTCCTGGGGGTGTGCACACCAAGGTCAGCACCACGGTCGGGGGGGACCCACGCCAGCCACAGGTGTCCGTCCGCCCCACACCCTGCCATTGAGACCACCCTCAACCCCACAGTCTTGGCACAGGCCCTAAGGATCCTGTACTTTTAGACATGGCCACAGCTGAGGACTTGATAGAGAGCGAGTGTGGGACCACAGACGTCTGCCCAGTGGGTCTGCTCTATGCCCCCATTATTGTAACAGGGGAAGAAACATCCCCGTGTGTCCTGACATTGGCCCGATTCTCTTAAAAGCCATATTTTAAGGAACAATTTTCATGATGTTTTAAGTGACAAGACATTATGAAAACACTGTAGGGTGACCCCAATCCTGTGGTGTGTGCGCATGCGGGTCTGCATTGTGTGTGCGTGTGCATGTGTGTCTGCGCTGCGGGTGCGCGTGCATGTGTGCACACGTCTGCATTATGTGTGCATGTGTGCACATGTCTGCGTTGTATGTGTGCATGCATGTGTGCGCACGCATCTGCGTTGTGTATGTGCGTGTGTGTGTGCGTGTGTGTGTGTGTGCATGGACGCCCATCTGCATCTCCTCCCTGGAAAGACACTGCACAGAAACACCTCAGGGTTGACAGAGCTGCTGGTACATCAGCCATCGGACCCAACGCTGCCTTTTGTGACACACTTTCTAAGGACCCTCTGTGATCCTGAAATGGATTTCAGGACAATATTACTGCAAGGGGCTGAATCATGCCCCTCCCCCTCCCATTCATATGTCGGAGTTGTAACCTTCAGGACCTCAAAATGTGACTATTTGGAGATAGGTTCTGTGAAGAGGTGGTTAAGGTAAAATGTAGTCACTAGGATGGGCCATGATCCTACCTGACTGGTGTCTTTTTTTTTTAAATTCTAGGACCCATCAGCTCCAAGTCAAGTAGTTGTTTCAGTCTAGCTGTGCAGGGTGCAGCTCAGTGGTCCATGTGGGGATCGAACCAGTAACCTTGGTGTTATGAGCGCTGTGCTCTAACCTACTGAGCTAACCGGCCGCTCCCTGACTGGTGTCTTAACGAGAGATGAGGACACCAATGGACACAGAGGGATGACCAAGTGAAGACACAGGGAGAAGACAGCGCCTACACGCCAAGGAGGGGCCCCAGGAGGAAACAGCCCTGATCGTGGACTTCTGGCCTCCACGACTGTGAGAAACAAATGTCTCCTGTTTAAGCTGCCGCCTGGGGGCCCTGTGTGATGGCAGCCTGAGCAAGCCACCTGCCACTCAGTCCCGAACAGTCAAGGGGATGCCTTGACTGTAACAAAAATGAGAAATAAAAAGGAAGGACCTTTAAAGTAGTACGTGTGCAAATATCTGTAAACTTTGTGAAGTTTATTAGAAGGGCCGGCTGCTCAGAGAGGCCTAGAGAACCCGTTGTGCAGGCCCCCACAGGCTGCCCAGCACCGCCCGGGAGGCGGGGCGCGGTCAGGAGCAGTGACAGTGGTGCACACGTGGACACGCCTGCTCAGCCTGGAGCACCCCGAGAAAGCAGTCCCCTCAAATCCCCAGGACTCCCTCAGGGGACGACTCTCACCCAGGTGCCACAACAGGTAGATCTCACTTTGTTCCTCCATCTGTTCCCATTTCCCTCATTTTTCTAATTTGAAGTTTGTATGACTCTTAAATTACAGAATTGTTTTAGAGAACCTATTAAGAATCCCCAGGGAAACAGCAGGGGAGGGCAGGAGGGAGAGGGCAGCCTGCGGGGGGCCCCTCCCTGCTGCGATGACAAGGGGGCGCCCCTCACCTTGGTGGCCGGGAACTCCCGCGGGACAGTCTTCAGGAGCTCAACCACCACGTCCTGCATCTCCACCAGCGCCTTGTGGCTTCCCGACAGCTTCTGCTCCAGAGAGGCCAGCTGCTTCCAGTGGGGCCGGGGCCACCCCACCCTCCCCGGGGCTGCAGCCTGAGGGGAGGCCTGCGGGACACCCCTCCCTGGCCCCCCAGGTGCCCAGGCACCCAGACAATACAGATCACTGGAAGTATGGCGTCCTCAGGACCCCAGGAGGCCATGCAATCATGTGGGGTGATGGGCAGCGGGCTAAGGGTTCCTCTTCAAACCGACCATGACAGCTGCCCGGTTATTCCAGGGGGACACAGGGCCTCCCCGCACTGAGGCATCCCTGGGGCCCTCCATAAGTGCTGGACAACAGTTTTGCCCTGTACGGTTGACCAAGGACAACCCAGGAAATGAAAGGAGTCCCAGGGATTTGGGGGGGCATTAAGCAGGCCACCCCAAACGGTTTGCACAGAGGGCACCAGGGCAACAGCCTCAGGGGCAATTAGCAATGTCAACGCGGCATTCGCCCAGCTCCGTTCCCTCCCAGCTGTCTCCCGAAGGCTCCCAGGGCCCCAGTGGGCATGAGAGTGGGCCTGGTGGGCTGCGGGCATCAGGACGAGGGGCTCGGGGCCCGCCTGATGAGGCGGCGGGGCGGCCTGGGCTCTCACCTGCTGGAAGGGGTTGGAGGCATGAGGCGAGCAGGCCAGGTAGTACTGCAGGATGTCTGTGAAGAGAGGTCAGGGCCCTTCCCGTGAACGTGGACACTGGCTTTGGAAGCTCGAGACGCCTCCCTTCTTGGGGGGCCTCTGGGGCCCAGCGCAGGACGGGCCGGGGGCACGAGGCGGAAGGGGGCAGGGCTGGCCGCACCCACACTTGGCCCCTTGGGGCTGAGACCCCATCAAGCTTGTGCCGAAACCTAACAAAGCCCCGCTTCCCTTCAGCCCCCTGTAAGTGTGGCTGGTACGCGGGCCTCACGGCTCTGCTTGGCTGCGTGGGGCGGCAGGGGCCCAAGCAGGAGCTCCCTCACTGGGGCTGGGGGCTGCTCGTGCTGGCAGAGGAGGGCCCCGGGAAGCGAGGACCTGGAGAGGCCAGGCTGCGGACCGAGGCCTAGGAGAGTGGCGGGAACAGCTGGCTCCGGCCCTGCCAGCCCCCAGCAGACAACGGCGGGGCAGACAACCTTCCTTCCCAGGGGCTCCTCAGGCTTAGGTGGAAACGGGGCCTTCAACAAAATGCATTAAGAACCGGCCCACACACTCATTCCTGGGGCTTTCTTGGACAAAGGGGAGGACAGTCACTCAGCAGCCCCCCGACCTGTCTGCACCTCTGTCCACAGCCCTGGCGTCCCCACCCCTGTCCCCCTGCACCCAACTTCCTGGGAAGTCCCTCAGCTCTCCTCGGCTCACCCGCCCACTTCTCCCCGTCTCAAGGCGGGCGTCCCCTGCCTGCGGAGTGCAGCAGCAGCAGCCCCCCGCGCCCTCCTTGGCCCCGGCTGCCCCTTGGCCCAAAGCAGCTTGGAAGAGGACACTCAGTCACAGGCCACTTCCCACCCCCCCACAGGCCTCCGAGAGTAAAGCCCCAATTCCTGACGGCAACCTGGCCCAATGGCTTCCCACTCCCTCTTCTCTCCCAACAGGCCTGCTTTCTGCCTCACAAACATACCAAGTTTGTCTGTCTCAGGGCCTTTGCACGAGATGCACATCTGGTTCAGTTTTAACACCGCTTTGGCAGACCCCCTTGACTGACTGCTTGCTCGGAGCAGCCATCAACTCCCCGCGCATCCCTTGCTGCCCTTCTTAGCCCCGTCACCTGCCCCCCGTCACTGATGGCCTCATTCTCGGAGCCTCCCACTCAAGGAAGGTGTTACTATTCACTTACGAGCTTGCTGATCTGGGTGGGTCCTGCCCCCCAGACCGGCTGAGAGCCCACGAGGACAAGGCGCCTCGGCTCCACTCAGCTGGCTCTCCCCAGCCTGGCCACAGGGACGCCAGCTCAGATGCGGCAGCACACTCACCCCTACTCAACACCGAGTACTCCTGCACCATCCTGGTCACATAGCTGTCGGGGTCCACACAGAAGTCGCTGGAGCCCTGGGGTGGGTGTGGGCAAGCAGGATGTGGTGAGCAGCTAGGCCTCCCCAACCCTTAACTCTCAGGTGTAGAGCCTGGAGCCCCACAGGGACTGATTTTGGCTCAGGAAGGTAGGTATGAATCTGGGGGGACACTGACTTGCTGTGTGCCCAAGGACAGGTCTCCAACCCTCTCTAGCCCTCAGTGTCCCAGGGGCGGGTGGGAGTGGGGTGAGTCTTCCCCCCGCTTGGCCCAGCGGGTGGGGATAGCCCTTCCCCCTGCCACTCACCACAGATGCCGCCAGTTCTAAGCCCAGCGCACCCCAGCTGATGACCAAGGCCAGGACGCCCAGCAGGCACACCCTAGGAGTAAAGAGAGCGAATCAGCACCCCCTGACCAGAGGGTGGGGACCATGCCGCCTGCTGGGCTGCAGGCCAGAGGGCCCCGGACACATCTGGGAGTCCGACCACACAGGTCCTGCGGCTCCTCTGATGCGGGCGGGCGAGGAGGGGGCTGAGTCGGGGAGACACGCTAGGGCCCCACAGGCTCAGACTCACCCAACCAGGATGCCCTTGGAGCTGCGGACAAGCCCGACCAGCACCAGCAAGCAGATGGCAACGTCAAACAGCAGCAGGCCCAGGTACCCCAGCCACCTGCAGGGATAGGGGACACGGTGTGGCCACAGGGGACATGGCCGGGGGGGGGAGGTTGCCAGGGCAGCCAGGCATCTGAACCTTGGCCCTGGAATTGCTGGGGAAACAGCCCGGGGCCTGAGGGGTGTCCACAGGCAGGTCTGGGATATATGGGTTGGCATCGGCTCTTGTAGACACCCCCATGGGGGATTCCTGCCACAGCTCAACCCATAAAGCTTCAGGCACTAGGTGCTGCCAGATGGCTGACCCCTGGAGGGTGAAGCCTGACCCGGGGCAGGGGCACGGGCAGGAAAGAGGGCCCCGCACACCTGTACCAGTCGTAGAGATCCACCTGCTCTGCCAGCGCCTCCAATGACACGACTGGGTTCCTCCAAAACGGGATGGCAGCTGTGTAGCCCAGCAGTGTGTCCAGCAGGCCCTGCAGCCGCTGGACCGCCCGCAGGGGCTCGGGCCGCGCAGCCAGCTGCCGCTCCAGGCTCTGCAGGCTGGGCTCTGCGGTCTCGTTCAGGGCAGCTGCAGTGTCCCACACCTGCGCCAGGCGGGGTGGGTGAGCCAGGGAACGCTGCCCCACCCGGGCCCCCTCCCACGCGCTCAGGCACACAGGCACACACGGGCTTTGGCGGCAGGAAGAGACCCTCCCCGTCTCGGCGGCCACTCACGCGGTCCTGGACCCCTGCCACGGTGCGGTTGGCATGACGGAGCGAGTAGGTGGCCCGATGGATGCCGTCACTGGTCTCCCCATTGCCATAGAAGCCCACGGCGATGCCGGCGCTGGGACAGGGCCAAGCTGTGTGAGGGGGCCACAGGCCCCTCGCCTCCCCCGGGCCCCCACCCTGCCAGGCCCGGCTCCTCTCTCTCGCCCCGCCCTGCACTCACCTGCAGACTAGTGTGGCAATGATGACGCACCAGGCGGTGCAACAGCAGTCGGCGTCCAGGTGCTCCTCGCTCTTACGCGGGCGACAGCACAGCCAGAAGGAGTAGATGAGCAGAAAGAGGAGGTCCAGGGCGAGGCAGGCCAGCGCGGCGGCTCCCAGGAGCAGCAGCGCCTGCAGGGGGCAGGGAAACGGCGCTGGAGGAACGGACCCCGCCGCTGCTCCCCGCAGGACACCAGGACCCGCAAATCCCACCCGTGTCCAAGGCCAGGGCAGCCGGCACACACTGCCCACACCTGTGTGACGTGCCTGCGGCGACCCAGACCTAGAAACGCAGACTCACGCCCTCAACCCAAGCCCCATTCGGAGGGGCCACAGGCCCACCTCTCCTACCCTACCAGGGCCCATTCGGAGGGGCCACGGGCCCACCTCTCCTACCCTACCAGGCCCCATTCGGAGGGGCCACGGGCCCACCTCTCCTACCCTACCAGGCCCCATTCGGAGGGGCCACGGGCCCACCTCTCCTACCCTACCAGGCCCCATTCGGAGGGGCCACGGGCCCACCTCTCCTACCCCTACCAGGGCCCATTCGGAGGGGCCACGGGCCCACCTCTCCTACCCTACCAGGCCCCATTCGGAGGGGCCACGGGCCCACCTCTCCTACCCTACCAGGGCCCATTCGGAGGGGCCACAGGCCCACCTCTCCTACCCTACCAGGCCCCATTCGGAGGGGCCACAGGCCCACCTCTCCTACCCCTACCAGGCCCCATTCGGAGGGGCCACAGGCCCACCTCTCCTACCCTACCAGGCCCCATTCGGAGGGGCCACAGGCCCACCTCTCCTACCCTACCAGGCCCCATTCGGAGGGGCCACGGGCCCACCTCTCCTACCCCTACCAGGCCCCATTCGGAGGGGCCACGGGCCCACCTCTCCTACCCTACCAGGCCCCATTCGGAGGGGCCACAGGCCCACCTCTCCTACCCTACCAGGCCCCATTCGGAGGGGCCACAGGCCCACCTCTCCTACCCCTACCAGGGCCTGTGGCCCTCCCCATGGGAAGCTGTCACCTCCTGGGCCCCAGAGCCCAAGGTAAGAGATGTCTGAACAGGGATCCTGGGCCACAGGGCTGGGGAGAGGACCGCAGGAGCCAGAGAACAGAGCCCCCGGCCGTGGGCGGGGTCCCTCCGCGGGCTCTGCTGCTGACTGGACACCTGGCCCAAGCCTGTTTTCTTTCGTAAAAAGGGGGTGGCGCTGCCTTCCTTGAAGAGGTAGGCAGTCTGAGGAGAGGCCAGGCCTGCCCACAGAGCGGCCCTGGGGGGCTGGGGGCACTATGCCCTCCTCATCGTCAGAGCTGAGACTGCCCTGGACCCGGCCACCTCGTCCAGCCCGAGCCCCGGCAGCCCGAAGGGCCCAGTACCCTCCACCAAGTCCCGGGAGGCACCCTCCTGCCACCCAGGCTGGCGTCCCCCATGGGAAGCAGTTGACCGATCCAGCAGTAACTGCTGTGGGCTCAGCCCTGGGGCGGACAGACAGCACAGCCTCCTCTGTGCGCTGGTCTGTCAGGGCCCCGCTCCGTTTCACTGATTCACCAACTGGCTTCAGAGAAGGAGGGAGGAGCGCCCCCGAGCCCTCGTCAGGCCCCTCTGGGGACCTCAGCACCCGTCCTTTGCCAGGGGCCGAGTGGCGTGTGGCGCAGGCTGAGCCTCACCACGGGCACCTCCCGGGGGTGGAGCAAGCAGGCGCCGCACAGACAGCCTGACACGTGGAGGCGCCCACCCGCGCGTGCCATCCAAGTTGTGGTGTGACCACCGGGCACCCCTCGGCTCCTCTTGCTGGCATTGCTGCAGACACCCAGACCTCAGGAGGGCCTGGAAATGCCTTCCCGCGGGCCTGAGTCTGCGGAGCGGCTGGGAGCGGAACACCCCAGGCCCACCCGCCCCTGCAGGGCCACCGGGACCGGCGGCTGCATTCCAGGAGACGGGTGCCAGGCAGCAGAGGGAGCATGGCACTCTCTGCCCTCCCAGGAGCCTGCTGGCCTCACAGGCCTCCTCCTACTCAGCCCACCAGCCCCAGCCCGCTGAATCCCCTTACGCCGCACACCTGAGGGGGGCTCGCCCACATTCCACCTGACCACGGAGGCAGCCAAGGCCTGCACCTCCAGCCATGGTCCAAAGCCACACCGGTGCCCTGGGGGCTGAGGCACTGTTTGGAGGCTGGGCCTTTGTACCACGAGGCACAGGGTGGGGGTGCCCTCTCGGGAAAGGACAGGGTGCCACTTTCCCAAGAAGGCTGATGTCACAGGATGCAGCCCTTGCCCACTGGCCACCCCGTGCTGCCCAATGAGCAATCAGGATACAGTGGGTGTTGGAAGCTGGCGCCCTCCGCTCCCTCAGGCTGAGGTGCAGCCACCCCCCGCCCTGCACTGGCAGGAGGGCCTGTTGGGCCCTGACCATGCCGCTCACCAGGCCCTGTGGGGCTGGCACCAAAGATACCAGCGTCAGAGGGGGGTGGCTTGCCCAAGGTCACACTGGGGAATGGGCCAGGCCCCAGTCGTGGGGGGTGGTACTCATCTTAAGGGTCCTGGTGTTGGGCGTCACTCCTACCCCATGCAACACCGGGGGTGATCGGAAGAGCGCCGCCTGGTGGGGCCCCCGGGACTGCCCTCCCGGGCAAGGCTGGACACTGACCAGAGCAGCCGCTGGCCCTGCCAGTTCCGTCCTCACAGGTCAGAGGCAAAGGGCAGAGCAGACACTGTCCCCGGGGCCTTGGCGCTTCCATAACCAAGGCCACTCTCCAGTCCATTATCAGGTCCTGTGACTGCCGCCTGCACGTCCTCCCCACGAGCCCTCCCTGAGCCCTGGATCACACCACACCACCCGACCTGGAACCTCCCCCGGGAATGAGCCCCCTTCAGGGGCTCCCAGGGTTCTGCGGACCATGTCCACCAGCCCCACTGCCGCCCTGCACAGGCAGCCGTGCAGGAGGCCATGCTTTGCTCCCCGACAGGCCTCCTGCCCGCCTCACTTGGGAGTCGGGGGGCAGGGCCACATCCCCATGTCCAGAACACAGCTGGCTTGGAGCTGCTACTGAACTGAGGGCGCCTGCACAGGTGGCCTCCAGGGCACCTCATTCCCCTGGGGTGAGAGGGCGGCGCTCGTGGAGCCCACCCAGCCCGGCTCAGGGCATGGAGCTCAGCCTGGTGGTGAGCCGCTGGCGCTCACACTGTCATCAGGACTCGTCAGCGAGCCCGCGGGCCTGGATCGCCGTCTCGGTGGCGCCAGGACCACCCACTCCAACTTGCCAGATGAGAAAACTGAGGCAAGATAAGCATCACCGGCCAAGCGAGATCCTGACACCTGGGCGGGGCACC
Organism: Aselliscus stoliczkanus; assembly: GCA_033961575.1. Classification (NCBI taxonomy): domain Eukaryota; kingdom Metazoa; phylum Chordata; class Mammalia; order Chiroptera; family Hipposideridae; genus Aselliscus; species Aselliscus stoliczkanus. Next base: position 1,616,168 of record CM066733.1, read on the forward strand.
CAGGCCGCCAGGTCTGGGACGGCGCAGAAGCCGTGGGAGGCGGGCGCCGCCTGGGCCTTTCCTGGGCCTTCTGCAGCTTTGATTCGGTTAGTTTTGTTTTCTGTTGTTGGGGTGTTTTTTTTTAGGTTTTTCTTTTCCTTTTTTTTTTTAAAGCCACAAACACATACTACCTTTATAATTAAAACACAAAACGAAAAACCTCCGAGCAGTTCTTTTCGGCCAGACGTGGGAGGCCGCTGGTCTGAGCCCAGCTCTGCCACGTGAGATTTTGTGCTGCCTCCAGCCAGACTCTGGGCTCTCTGCATCCCGTCTCCTCACCTGAGAGACGGGGTGGATGTTCCCCAGCCCCTCCCATGCTGTCACACAGAGAGGGGCCCTGCAGTCCCTGCTGGTGCCTGGGGCGCCAGGAGCCAAGATCAAGCGGAGGCACCCCCTGGGTGTCACTGCCAGGAGGCGAGGACCCAACTGCCTGCTGCTGGACGGCGGCCGAGAAGACGCGTCCGGCCCAGCCCCACAGCCACCCGCAAACAAGTCAGGCCCTGGAGGGGCGGCCAGGCTCTCAGGGAACCAGAGCGCCAAGGCTCAAGGGCTGCAATGCTTGGTTCTAGATGGGACACGAGTCAGCGACTTTATCCTGTTCCTCGGTTTCCCCACATATAAAACCGAGACAGTAACATCGCCCTCCTCGTACGGTTCCTCAGGGTTACATGTGCTAACACGGATAAGGGCTTAGAGCAGCGCCTCTGCGGGGCGCCCCCAGGGACAGTCAGGGCCCCCACACAGTGCTGCTCCTGCTGGGGACAGGGGGCGGGGGCCCAGGGCCCTCACAGGCACGGTGAGCGAGGTGAGGGCAGCTCCAAACCCACACATGGACACGTTCACATGCACATTCCCACCCACACACACCCACGTCCATGAAGGTGTCGTCCTGTGAGCTTCCCAGCAGTGGCAGTGACAGCAGCCCATGGCTGGAAGCCCCTGGTGGCTGTGGGCATATCAGGGGGATAGAGGACGGTCCCAAGCACCTGGGCACCGGACACTTGCCAGTCTGGAAAAGGGGAGAGGTGACCGGCCAACCAGCCAGCGGCAGCCTCAAGCACAGGCACGGCCACCTGCCTGGGGTCCTAACTGCCACAGCCCTGGCGGACGACACTCCCACCCCATGCCTGTCTTAGGGAGCCAAGGGTGGGGGCAAGGGTGGGACCAACACCCAAGAAACCCCAGGGCCAGGCCCCTGAGGGTGAGAATGTGACCTGGGCTCCGAGACGGGCACCCAGGGACGGAGAGTCACTCGAGCCCCTGAGGCAGTGGCAGGCAGAGGCCCGCCTTGCATTCAGGGAGCGAGGCGTCCAGCACCCAGGGCTCCGCCTCCCCTCCTGACTGGAAGGACAGGGACCCCATTTCCGCCATCTGTGCATGGCTCTGTCTGCCCGTGCTTCCCCCAGTGGGGCGCTGGAAAGGCCTGAATAAGCGCATCAATCTGCATTTAGGATTAGATGAGGCCTGGCACACAGTGGGCGCTCAGAAATGTGGGGCCCCCCGCCCCCCACCCCAAGCTCTGAGAGGCTGGGGCAGCTTTCTCTCTGGCAGGATGGCTTCCTCCCTGGACATGGCCAGCCTTACACTGTGGCCCAGAAGGCCAGCAGTAGGGCCTGGACCAGGGCAGCCTCACACGGCCCCTACGGGGGGGACAGCATCCTTCTGGTTTACACAGGAGGGCACCCAGGCCTGGGGAGGTCAGCACCGGGGGCCTGGCACTAAGTGGCTCGCTCCTCGCGCCCCAGGGCCAGCCGCCCAGTGCCAGCTCTGAGGCCAGACTCCCAGACAGCAGCCCTGCGCTGGCATTCGTGGGGGCTCCGCCTCCCTCTCCTTAGGCTGGCGTCCCCGTGGCCTCTCCCTGGGCCCGTTCAGAAAGAGAATGGGAAATGTTTGATCAGCATCTGGGCTCCGACCAAATGGAATTTTCCGTCTGTGATGGAAGTGATGTCAACACTCGGTCAGGCGAGGTGCAATGCTCAGGCCCATGTCCTGGCCACTGGCCACTGGCCACAGTGCTGGCTGCCAGGGACATGAGGGGACGCGCGGTGAGGACACAGCGTGACCACGCGTGCACTGAGGGCTGCCGCTCGCACACCCGTCCTGGCCCCGTGGCACTTCCCCAGCCCTGGGCCGCCCCATCCTTCGCAAGGCCCCTGCAGCCCCTGCCCTGGAGCATATCCACGAGGAGGCACCACTCTCCCGTGTGCCCTGAAGCCCCCCAGACCCCACCCACTGTGGAAACACCGATGAGCCCGAGGTTGGGCCCAGGCCCAAGTCTGAGGCCGGTGAGGGGACCAGCAGGCCGCTAGCTCCCAGCCCTCAGCAGATCCTAACGGGAAGGGGCCAGGGCAGTGCCGTCCTGTGCGTAAGCCGAGCCTCGGCTGCCTCCCGTGCAGCTGGGAGGCCCCTCGGGGTGGGGGGACCCGGGCTCAGCCCCAGGCTTGCTGGCAGTCTGGCTGCAGGGAGACGCCGAGCCAGCCCTGCGAGTGTCTGTGGTGTGCCACCGAATCTTACCGAAAGCTGTGCTGTGGGAGGCTCCCACCCACAGACGGGAGACCACGGCCTGAGAGGGCTGGCCCCGCGCCCCCCCCCGGCCTATTGTGCTCTTTTGGTCTGCGGGGAACGGGCAGTCAGCGCACGGGCATGTGCACGGAGCCAGGCTCAGTGCCACCACAGGCCGCCAGGGCACCCCTGGGCAGCACATCCACGTGCCACGGCGAGGGGGCACGCGGCACAGAGCACACACCAGGGCTGCAGACACTTCCAGATGACCGTGCACCTCTTGGGACGCAACCTTAGTGGCCTTAACAACTGACCCTGGGAGCCGCCTCGTCCCCTCTGTGGGCCACCACAGTCCATCGCCAGGCTGAGTCCATCGCCAGGCTGAGGAGTGCCTGCTCCCCTGCCCTCAGCCGTCCCCTTCTCCAGCCTCACTGTGGTAAGTCACACACCCCAGATGCTGACACTCGGTAGGCAGGGAAGACTTGGGGACCAGCACTCCAGGGGTGACTGGTCGGCTCCGAGAGGTCAGGGGACTTCCCCAAGAGCACACAGATGGGGGGGGGGGTGGAGCCAGGATCCCAGCCCTGGCCAGTGTGACAGCAGCCTGAGGTCCCAGCACTGCCTGTGGCGTGCAAAGCTGGCACCCGGACAAGGCTGCGGCCAGCGGGCCTGCCCCACTTGGCCTTGGCCCTTGCCAGCCCTCCCCTAGAGGCAGCTCTGCCAGCTGCTAAAGCGCAGGGCTCAGAATGAGGACGAGTCCAAACTCCATCCGGGGCCTGGGATCTCACCGCCCTGTGCCCTATGTCCTCGCGTTGGTCACACCTGCCTCACTGCAATGGGGAGGCCTGAGTCACTGCACAAAGGGCCCTCAGCCCAGCGCAGTCCTGGGATTGAGGAGTGTGGGCACCAGGCCGGGCACGGGGGGCATGGGGCAAACAGACGCAGCCCTGCTGGGCTGGGCCAGTGTCTTCCAAGACTCCGGCGGGAGGTCTGAGAGCTCAGAGGCTGGCGGACAGGCAGAAGGCCTGGGAGGGCACAGATGCTTCAGGGGTGTCCCCCGAGCTGCCACTGCAGGGTCAGCAGCACTGGTACAGCACCATGAGGTGGGCCCTCACCATGAGGTGAGGCAAAGGCCCAGCCCAAGGTCTGGCTGCAAACCTGCGTCCTGAGGGGCTTCTGGCAACTGAGACCGGCAGGGCTCAGGCCCGAGGCTGCTCTGCGGGCAGCAGAGGGTCCCTCCCTCCCTCCCCACCCAGCGCAGCACTGCCGGAGGAAGAGACCAGGTCAGGGCGTCCAGGAGGCGCCACTAGGGACCCGCGTGTCCAGGATGGAGCCCTACTTGTGGCGCGAAGAAAGCGGAGGGGCCATCCAAGCCCCTCCGTGCCCGGGGCCTCCCCCTGGGAAGGCTCACACCCCAGTGCTGCCCGCTGCCCTAGGGCTGGCCCTCAGCTTCAGCGCCAACCACAGCCCGGATTCACAAACAGCTTCGCCGGTACCTAGACACTTCCCAGGGCGGGGGCCTGAGGCAGGAAGGAACACCAAAGACCCACTCATTTAAGTGATAAAGGCGGAGCCTCCGAGGAAAGCTCTGGAAAAGGCCCCCCTCACCTGCTGGGCCAGGCTGAGTGGGTGCTGAAGGCCTGGGCCGCGGAGCCGAGCTGGGCGCCAGGCTGGCTGTGCGGACTGCAGCCCCCCACCCCTCCAGCACACTTGGCCGCAGCTCCCAGATGCTGGCCAGAAATTAAAAACAGATTTTCCACCGAGCTGGGCTTGGGTTTCTCGAATTCCATGACGGTGAGCTCGTGGCCGTGCCTGGAAAGCACAGCCAGCGGCCGGCCGTGAGGGGCCCAACTTTCTGTTCAAGTCCCCCCAACCTGAGGTCCGAGGTTTGAGGTCTAGGCTGGCCGGCTACACCCCACAGACATAAACCAGCTGCACTTCACGTCCTCAGGTTCGCACACACCCGCCTCGCCCTCCAGGAACCACGTGGACAGACCCTTGGCCTGTCACCCCAGCACGTATACCCTGCTACCCTTTGCCCCAGGGGCCTGCCTCCTGCTGCCCATGCCCTGCCCACTCAAAAGTGAACAGACACGGGCCGGCCGAGTGGCGCGGTGGTTAAGCACTGGCTTGGGAAGCCGGCAGCCGTGGTTCGGGTCCCATATATGAGGGTGACACTGCTCTCAAAAAAAAAAAGTGAACAGACACAAGGACATGGCATAGGCACTGCCCCTGCTGCTGGCTGGACCCAGGAAAACCCTCTGCTCCCTAACAGTCACCCCGGGAACCCAGGCTCGGCCAGAGGCCACAAGGCAGGCCTGGTCGCATCCTCAGGACTCGCTTCTGCCAGGGAGAGGTGGCTGCGGCTGGACCAGGCTGGACCGAGTGCTGGGCCTTCTGGAGCGGCCCTCAAGATGGTCAGGAACCCAGCCCGGGTGGAGTGCGTGGGGCCTGCACGGGCAGCTGGACGGGTGGCACTGTGGCAACCACCCTTCTGAGGCAGAAGTGCTCACTCAGGCTTTGAGCAGCCTGGCCTCACCCCACGCCCTCGGCCAACATAGGCCCGGCCACCATGGGCCTGCCCCTCAGCCCACCACCCGCCCCTCCTGTGGGGACCCAGGCCTCTGCCAGCCTCCTCCAGGGGAGGGGCCCACCAGCTGAGGGTGGAGCGTGGCAATGTGTGCGGGCCTGTGTGTGTACATGAGCTTTGATTCCAGGTGTGTGTTCATACGAGTACACGTGTGTGCAGGAGGCATCTGGGCACACAGAGCCATGCCGTGGGCAGGGGCGGCGGCAAGGGAGGGTCACCTGCGACGCTGGTACACCTTGGCTCACGCAGCCTGGCCCAGGACACTGCTCACCCCCACCTGGCCCGGCCCCTGAGGGCACACCTCAGCCCCAGGCCCCTTCCCCTAGCTCCGGACAGGAACAAGAGCGGCCTCATGGTCAGCGGGCACCAAGGGCAGCCCCCTTCTGCCTCTGGCATTGGGCTGGAGCCTGGTCTTGACCACGGCCCACTGCGGCTCCCGCAGCCCCCTCCACGGCGAGAACACCTGCTGCCTCAGCAGATGTCCCCTGTGCTGGGGATCCCCCCAGGGGTCCTGCTGGGCAGGAAGCAACCCGGTTTTCCTGGCATCTGCCATGCTGTCTCCAGCAGGGACCCCAGGGCAAGCCCAGCCACTTGCGGGCACCTCCCCAGGGCCTCAACTCAGGGATGCCGTCCAGGAAGTGGCCCCTGCCTCCAGCTAGAGAGTGGCTCCCTGCTCTGGGCGTCACTGCCCAATGTGTGCCCATCGGAGCCTCACTACACCGAGGGTCCTCACCCTCCCCAAGACGGTGGGAAGCCCCTGTGACACCTGAGGGCTGTGTGCCCCGGCCCAGCACAGGCCTAAGGGCAGGCTCCCTGCAGACCCCGGAGGCAGGCACAGCACAACCAGGTGCTTCTGGGGCCCTCCTCACCTACTGCCCGCCCTCTGTCACATGCCCAATGCTTGGGGGCCACTTGGGGCACTTCCATATCTGTGACCCTGGCCCCGTCTGCAGAATCGGTTCCTCTTCTCCAGACGAGGATTCAGCAGATCTGCTTTGGGGGGCAGGGGCCTAGTTCCCAGACCTACTGAGCCTCCCTGAGCCAGCACCTCTGGGGGCACCCAGGGAGCCTTTCCCCAGACTCCGAAACTGCTCGGGGGCTGTGTGTGCGCGGAGGGGAATGCGGGCCGGAGCAGTGCCCGTGCCTCCCGCTCGCTGACGCTGCTGGCCCCGTGGCCTGTTTCACTTCTGAAGGGGTGACAGTGCCCACCCAGGCCCACTAGGTGGCTCCCCAGAAAAATGCTTATGAAACAAACAGCATGAGCCTCTCTCTGGCAGGATGGCTGTGGCCTGGGGGTCAGCACCACAGAGTAACCTGCCCAGCGCCTGACCAAGAGTCCCTGGCCAGGGGCAAAACAGCTGATGCCCCTTTCCTGCATGTCCCCTAGGCAGAGAAGTACAGTGTTGAGGATGGAGTCTGTCACTGCATCCTCACACCCTGGAAAACCAGGAGCCACCAAAAGGCCTGACAACATAGTCTGGTGACGCAGACTACACCAACTCCACAAAGAAGACATCAGAGTTTGGCCCCCTATACCTACCCCCAGTGGGTGTAGACTTGGTGTTAGCGGCAACCAAAGGCCCAGGCCTTCCCTGGCCAAAGGCAGGCACATGACCCCAGCCTGGCCAATTGGATTCTTCCCTGGAACTTTGATACTAGCCAAGAGGGAGACAGCCAGAGTTGGTTTGGCCTAGAAGGGGCTTCCCTGCTAGCCCACCCAAGCACTGGCCCTGCACCCCAAAGCCAAGCTCACGAGCTCTGTCCATACAGGGGGTGCTTTAGAACCTTCCATCCAGCTCCTTGGTGCGCCCTGTCATGTTTGGTACGTTTCTGTCACCTGCAGCCTCAGGATGCAGATAGCCACCACGGGACGCAGTTCAAGTATCAAGAACCAAGGACCATGGAGCACAGTCTCAAATGTGTGATGTTTAAAAGCAGGTGACAAAAAGGGCACATGGTGCAATTCTAGTTTGAAAGTGATATCCCCACCCAAGTGTAAGTGCATGGACAAACTCCAGCTGCAGGGGCTGTCTGTCTTCAGCTCTTTCCGGTTTCCCAAACGATCCATGAACGCGCGTAACGTTTGTAAACTAGAAGAGAGGCGGTAAACGCTGACTTTTAACCAGCGTTTCCTTCCGATGAGTGGTGACAACATGGCCAGCCTCACCCACAGGCCATGGCTGCTCGGCCACCAGCCTGCAGTCAGGCGCACGGCTGACCTTGCTTGAGTCACATTAAACTAGGGTGCTGTGGTCTCTGCCAGGAGACCCCTAAACGGTCTCCAATCCCCTCTAAGTGGCCGTCCAGCCTGGGCTGGCACAGAGTACTCACCTCCTCCCAAGGCCACAAGTCCAAAGCAATGGGACTCCCTTATTTTGGGCTCAGGGTCAGGCTTCTATCTGCCTCAGAGCCTCTGCACATGCATTCCCACTGCCGGTAACTGTCTTCCCAATGTCTCTGCACGGCTACCTCAGTCTTATCTTTAGGGTCTTGCTGGAAACATCCAAGCGCTCAGGGCTCTAATGGGAAATGGACCCATACACTGCGCAAACCTGACGCGATGCTACCATCTGACGAGGGAGGTGGCCAGTATGCCCAGTGCATGCCAAGATCCAGGCAGGTCCCAGCCCTCTGGAAGCTCACAGCCTGGCTTGCAGCCTCCATGAAAGGCCAGGTAGCACCTCCTCCAGGAAGACTTCCCTGACCACTGGGCTTCCGCAGGCCCTGTGCTGACCCCACCACAGCACTACACCAGGCCATAATTGTTTTCCTCCATCAGCTCGCAGCTTCCAGGGCCCCCTGAACTGGTGGAGACACCGAGCAAGAATGAGAGACTGAAGGCAGAGAATGTATAACCTCTGCTGGGCTGTGGGGAGCCTTAAGATGGGGGAGTCATGAAGGCTGGTAGGGGTTGAGGGAGTAGATCCCCCCCTAGTGAAGCCCAGGGAGGAAGATGGACCCACTCAAGGTCACACAGGTAGCAGGCAACAGCTAGAGCCCAGGCCCAGCACACCGCCCTCAAGCACCACACTCCAGCCCAAAGGGCAGGCTCCAGGACCCTGCCCACAGCCAGGTCAGGCCCGACGTCACCGTGGAGCACAAGACTGGCTTCAGAGCACCTTGGGTCCTCAGTCACCAGGCCCAGCCCACCAGCTCAGCTGTGTGACCACCAGGGGGTCTCCTCCCCACTTTGAGCCTGCAATCCCTCCCCCATAAAGCTAGGCCCCCCACTCAGTGGCCCCATGTTCAGGGAGCTCCAGGCATGCTGGCAACGGCCCAGCCCCAGGCGAGCCAGACCAACAGCCCCTCTTGGCAGGCAGGCGGGGGGTGGAGCAACCCGAGCAGCCCCCAGGAGCCCCTGCTTCCGTCCAGCACCTCCCACACAGACCCCATCAGCCCCACAAGATCTGCAGTGTACCCTCCCACAGTCTGTCCACTCAGCAAACATCACAGCCCACCCCCACCCCCACCAAGAGATGGGTGCCATGGCCAGGGAGCCCCTCCTCTCTAGGATGGAGGCCTTGGGAAGCTGGGAGCCTGAGACCCTCAGTCCCAAGAGAAATCATAAACCTTTAGGAAATGAAATCCCACCTTAGCTCTTGCAGAGGCTCCAAAGCCCCTGTAGGGCCAGCCAGGCTCCGGGAGCCCTCAGAACAGTCCCCATCAACTCCTAATCCCTGCAGTCAATCCTCTGCAGAGGACCGGCTGTGGGGGACCTAGGAAGCCCCTGCCACTCCACCCGGGGCTGACGCTGGCTCTTAGTGGGACAGGGGACGAGGCCCGACCACCCGCTCACTATGTGACTCAGCCTCAGCTTGCTAAGCTGTACGACAGAGACAGTCGTCCTGAATTCCCAGGTGTGTGTGAGAAAGGGCTAGTGACGCCCCACACAGTGCCCCAAAACAGGGCCGGCCTACGGGGCTTTCCAGTGGGTTTTACCAGGGCTCCCAACAGCGGGTGGCGAGGGCAGGAAACAGCAAAGAAGGACAAAGCCTGGTCTCCCCATACCACAAATCCCCCCACTCCTGCACCGGCCGCACTTTTCCCCGGGACTGCCCAGGAGGTCGAAGCCCCCACCCCAGCTGGGCCTAGCCCACATGGTAAGAGGGGTCTCCCAGACCCCTGTAGCCCAAGTTGGGGCTGGACAGACAGGCTCCCAGGCCAACAGGGTGCCCTGCGTCAGGAGGATGAAGCATCCACCACCCACCAGGGGGCTGGGGGCAGCACACTCTCCACAGGGGAGCCGGGAAGGGGCCCAGGCCATGGCCCACAGACTCAGAGCCCCCAGAGAAGGGAGCGCCCTTGGCTGTATACCCCACATGGAGCAGGCGCACGGCCCTCGCGTCCCCACTAAGACCCTGCAGAGAAGTCGAGCCAGCCCAGGTTTCGGGAAAAGGCACTGAAGGCTCAGCGAGGTCAAGGCTTGCCCCAAAGCACCAGCACAAAGGGCAGAGGGCAGAAGCAGGGTGCGTGCCCAGGTCTCACTCAGCCCCGCAGCCCACAGCCAGGAGCAGAGGGGGCGGGGGATGGGGACAGGCTGGTTTCCACAACGTGAATTATTCAGTGGCTAAGTCTGCTCCTGGAGAGGAGGCAGGAGAGAGTGTGAGTCAGAGCCTTCCCACAGTGGAGGAGGGAACAGGGCTCCCGCAGGCTGGGGCAGACACCGGGGTCCTCCCAGGGGCAACGGCCCCGCAGGAGGCCAGGCTGTGCTGAGGGGGGTCTGGGCTTCTCTCGCTACCGCATGTCCCGGAATCCCAGCTGGGGGACCTATGGCAGGACCGGCACCCCAGCGGGCAGGAGAGAGGCAGCCAGTCCAAGAGTGGCTGGCGGCATGGCCAGGTGGAAAGCTCTGTGTGGGTCACAGCCACCCTGAGTGCCCCAGGGGCTGCCCGGGAGCTGCAGACCTGACAAGTGGCGGGGAGCTTCCTGGCCTGTGGAAGCAGAGCCCCCAGGGACAGACACAGGGGAGCCAGCACACCAAGTGTCTGGGTAGCACAGAGGTGTTGCCCCCACACTGGTCGCCCCCCAGGGCTGGGCTTCTAGACGTGGGTGCTGGGTTATATAAAATCCTGCTATCTCTGGGCATGCCTGGGCCAGTCCCTCGCCCCCTTTCTGATCTGCTCAGACACAGGTCAGCAAGGCTGGGGGAGCTGGCACCCCATGAGCATGGAGTCTGGGAGCCTGGGGCTTCCCTGCAGAGCTGGGGTGTCTACGGCATCCTCATCCTCTGCTTCTAGCTCTCCCCCGCGGATATGGAAGGCCATGTGTCACACGGGCCACAGAACACTGGCTCCCAGGCCATCCTGACAGTCGTTTCTACCCCATCCCGGGGCTGTGCAATGATTGCCAGGCAGAAGCGCAAAGGTGTTCCGAGTGAGCAGGCACCCGGGTCACGAGGCCGCTGGAATCTGGACCCCCACGCAGGACGGAAGTGCCCAGAGCCTGGTCCCTTGCCTTGCATTCAAATGGCAGTGGCTCAGCCACGGGTGGCCCTGGGGTTTGGCATGACCCCAAGCTGAGGGCTCCACTGGCAGGGCCTGGTCGCTTGGGGAGAGAGCCGCAAGGGGCCCTGGCAGCCCCCGGCTCAGCCCTTTTCAGGCCTTGCGGACCGAGGCCCACCTGGTGTCCCGGTGGCCAGGCCTGCCCCCAGGGGCCACCGGCGGCCCGTCCCGGCAGGCCAGGTATCGGCACGGCCTGCAGGGCCCCGAACACACATTCCACAGCGCGGCAGCCCCGGTCTCAGGGCCGTGGGGCCCTCCGTGATGCACAGGGGCGGGGGGGCTGGCCGCTGGCGAGGGGCTCCCGGAGGGGAGCGAGGCGGCCCCAGGGTACCCCAGAAAACAAGGCCTTAGAGACGGCGCAAGAGAAGGCTGGCGCCTGCGGGGGGCGTGGGGGGCGCACAGAGCGGAGCGGGGGGCCCGGGGCCCCGGGGGGCCCGGGGGAGGGGGCCCGGGGAGGGGGCCCTGGGGGAGGGGGCCGAAGGGGGAGGGGGCCCCGGGGGAGGGGGCCTAGGGGGAGGGGCCCGGGGGAGGGCCCTGGGGGAGGGGCCCGGGGGAGGGGGCCCAGGGGGGAGGGCCCTGGGGGAGGGCCCGGGGGGAGGGCCCGCGGGGGGGCCCCACGGGGGGACCCACGGGGGGCCCGGCCCGCGTCACCTGCTGGTAGTCGGCGTCCTCGGGCCGGAAGCGGCTGCCCGCGGCCTCCCAGCGCAGGTCCAGGTGCGGCAGCCGGTGCAGGAGGCTCGCCCACCAGGGCGCCGCGTAGCTGACCCCGGCCATGGCGCTGCGCGGGCGCCGGCCTCAGGGCCCCGCCGACCCCGGCCCGCACGCCCGCATCGTCCGCGCGCTCCTGGGCCCGGCCCGGCCCGGCTCGGCTGCGCTCGGCTCCGCTCGGCCGCCCGCGCCCGCCGCCTCTTTGTTCGCCGCCGCCGCCGCCTCCGCGCGCCCCCGCCCGCCGCCGCCCCGCCCCCGCGCCGCCATTGGCCCGCAGCCCGCAGGCCCCGCCCGCCCGCAGGCCCCGCCCCCGCGCCCCCTACCCCGCTCCTGCGCCGCCATTGGTCCGCCGGGCCAGGCTCCGCCCACCCGGGACTCCCCCCGCGGGGCGAGGGGCGCCTGGCAGGGAAGGCTGGGCGTCGGGGCTCGTTCGCTCGGCGCGCCCGGCTGCGCTTTCCCTGTCGGCAAACGGGGCCGGGGGCCGGGACGCCGGCGGCACGTCTGGCCGCGCTTCCGAGGGCGTTGGCCGGGAGGGACTCGGCTGGCACGGTGCCCAGGAGGGGCCGAGCGGCCCGTCCATAAAACAGGGATGGTCTGGAGTCAGCGTTGGCTTGCTTGCCTAGAGCTGTGTGATCTTCAGCAAGTCACTTAACCTCTCTGTGCACTAGTGTCCTCGTCTGTAAAATGGAAGTACACTGAGTGTGAAGTGCTGAGAACAAGTGTGACCCAGTACGGCTGTGTAAGGGGACAGCAGGGTAGATTCAATTCCGTCTGGGAAGGTTGCGTCTTTTGTCAAGACCTAGGAGAAAGACAGCACCCTGTCTTGGCATCCCCGGGCCTGTAAATTCAGGCAACTGCCAGGGAGGGCTGGGTACAGACTTTGGAGCCACACAGCCACACTTTCTAATGGGGGCGTCTTTATGCCTATTAAAGTGGAGGTGGGAGCCGAAGAATACAGGAGGTGGTGAGTGCTTGGCCTCTGGGGCACCCCTGTCTGCACTCCAGGGTCAGCAGGTGCGTCCTCTCGGCTCATCACCACTTTGACTGGAGCCTGGCATTTGCCCCACTCTACAGATGGAGCACCTGAGGCCCAGGTCCTGCCATCACTCAGCAGGCGTGAGATCGCCACCCAGGCTGGGAACCAGGTTCCAGCCTCATGCTGTCGGCCACAGAGAGGATGACCAGACATAGGGTACCAGTGGCCCAGGAAGTCAGAGAGGAGTCTTCTGCAGTGTTGGCCACTGACAAGGGATATGCCTTTGGTGACTCAGGGGTGACTCAGGAGGAAGGGGTGATCAGGAAGCCACTAGCCCTCGCCTAGCTGAGGAAGCCGCCCCAGGCAGCGATAAGGAACTTCAGCATTCTACCCCCTCTGCCACGGGCGGCCCAGTGCAGCTGGCCCTTGAGGCCAGGGAGGACAACCCTAGCTGTCACCAGCTGAGATCCCTGAGCCAGATGCCTCTTGGGTGCCCATACCCACAATCTCTCCCAGCCCCCAGCCAGGTGCCCACATCACGGAGAGGTGGCCCTTAGGGAGTTTTCAAGGCTTAGAAATGAAGAAACTTGCCCCTAATCCACACATTCAAGTGACAGACAGACAGGCCTCAGTTTAGTTTAAATGGGCCTGAAAATCGTCCCACCCCCTGGGGGGTTGTGTGGTCAAGGCTGTGTGTGGCAAGGCGAGTGCCCACTCCATCTGTGGGCTCCATCCTCACTCTACCCAGATCTTTCTTTTCTTTCCTTTTCTTTTTCTTTCTTTTCTTTCCTTTTTTCTTTTCACGTTAGCTATCCCATATCCATGTCACAGATCCTCTGAGCTTTACCCTTTTCATGGCTACAGTGAGAGTCATACTTAGCTCACAGGAACGTGAGGATTTAAAATAACATGACACAGCAGCCCTATTTACACTAACCCAAAGGTAGGGACAAACCAAGCGTCCTTCAGCTGATGAACAGAGAAACGGTGTAGTCCAGCCACACAGTGGAATATTACTCAGCTGTGAAAAGGAGTGGCGCACTGACAGGTGCTACATGGATGAGCCTCAAAAACATGATACTGAGTGAGAGAAGCCGACACAGAAAGCCACATATTGTTTGATTCCATTCATGTGAAGTGTCTAGAACAGGCAAACCCTTAGAGACAGGAAGTAAATGAGTGGTAGCCAGGAGCTGGGAGAGGGGCAGTGAGGGAAACTGCTTAATGTGGGGGTTCTTTTTTGGGGGATGAGACAGTGATAGTGGTAGCACAATCATTGTGAACGTGCCAAATGCCACTGAATTGTACCCTTAGAAATGGTTAAAATGGTTATGTAAATTGTCCTCACACATTCAAAATATGATTCCATGTGAAGGGCCTCCCTCCATGTCTCGCTCCCTCCCTCCCTGCAGCGAAGTGGAGCTTGTGAGTGAAGTACAGATGAGAAAGTCTGCACACTGAGCACAGTTCCTTCGAAGCATCTGGTAGAAGCGTCTGGAATGGAGGGGGAGGGCAGGCCAGGCCAGTCACTCCCCAGGGTCCATCTCCCAGGCCAGGAAGGTGGCTGGACTGAGGCTCCTGAGTGGTTGCCCCAAGACCTCCGGGCACCTGGAGAAAAGCCAGGCAGGGCCGGGTCCCCAGACACTGGGGCGGAAGCCAGAACAATGGAATCCCCTGTGTTTGGATCCCGTCCAAAGAGGTTCATATTTTCCGTGAACCTCTCTGGCCGTGGACATAGAGCTCATGAGACGGCTGGAGGCCGGGTTTCCCTGACAGCCGCTGAGATGTGGCTGCACAGCCAGCCCAGCGCCTGCTCACCGCTGACACCTGGCTCGTGGATCCTGGCCACAGGAAAACCACGGAGCACTGCTTTCCAGCTGGCCACAGAGAAACTGGCCCTGTGGCTCTGGAGGCTGGGAGAGATGCCAGCCAGCGTGGTGCCCAAGAGGTCCACAGGGCGAGCCAAACACAGAGCCAGCCAGGATGCGATGGGAGCAGCCTCACTTGTCTGGAGTCACTTAGCCAGCAGCCTTGCCTCTCCAGAGAGCCCCTGGAAACAGCGAATCAGCAGATCTGGCCTCCGAGTGACCAAGGACATTGTCGCAAGTTCCTGCACACAAGCATCCGCTCTCTCAGAATCTCTTTCCTCTTACTTGACACACAATACTGACAAGGCTGGTCTCTGGGTCTGAAACCCAGTGTGGACCAATAACAGCCCTGAGGGAGGTAGAGTCAGGGCTGATACGAAAGGAGATTGGCACTGGATAAAAAGGCATCACAGAGACACCCGGCCCCTCGTCCCACCCCTCTGCCCAGCCAAACTTAGCAGCTAGGTTTCACGGTGACGAGGTTTGTGCCAAGAGTCATGGGACCTGGGGCTCATCTCAGGCTTTGCCCACCAACTACGAGCTCTTTGGGAGCCCACGTTACCGTCAGGGATCTTAGGGCTCACTTAGCCCAGCTTCCGTTTTACCGCTGGGGACGCAGAAGCTCCAACCCACAGCCCTGACTCATCGGGAAAGCCGGAAGCTCCATTCAGTAGCTCGCCTTACTCAAGGGCAGTGCCTGTGCATGGGCGCAGGCGTCTGCACAAACACACCAGACTCCGGGCCAGACCGCTGATCGCACAGCCCCCAAGGAAACCATCACGACCCTCAATTTACAGGCTCGCCCAGGGTCCTGAGCTGGGAGGTTGGACAGTGTCACCCTCACAGCAAGCACCACGGGGCACTGTGTGCTGAGGACGTGGCCTTTGCCGTCAGACTCAGGGAGGAGAGCTGTGTCGCATCAGATAGGCATGTCTTTGTTTGCACGGGGCTGGCCACACCAGAGAGCAGCCGTGTGATTTAGGATGAGGACTCTGGGTCACGCAGCAGTAGTGGACTGGTGACCATAGGGGCGATCAATGAATCAATCAATTGTGCCTATGTAACGGATTCCCGATAAAAACAATGGACACCAGAGCTGGGGTGAACACCCTGGTTAGTGACATTCCATGCATTTTGTCACACATCAATGCCAGAGCATCACACGTCCTTCTCATTTGGACCCCCTGAGACTCTGCCCCCTGCCTCTCTTCCTTGGGCTGATTTTTTTTTTTTTTAAGATTTTTATTGGGGCATTGGGGGAGGGGAACAGCGTTGGGGAATCGGGGAAGGGGAACAGACAAGTTGCTGTCCTTTTGTTCTTCAGTCTAGTTGTGGAGGATGTTGCTTCACTGGCCCATGTTGGTATCGTCACTGCGCTCTTCCCGGATGAGGCAGATCAGTCGCTGGCCTCTGGACGGCCCCTCACAGTGGCTCTTGGCAGCTCACACCGGCTGCTGGCCACTCACGCCGGCTGCCGGCCACTCACTGTATGTAGCCCATGGCAGCCCACTGCAGCAGGGGCTGCAGCCTACTCCGTCGCTAGGGGTCACACAGCCCAGCTCCAGGTGGAGCTCTTGTTAGCTGTAGAGGGCAGTGTCACTGGCCCTCATGTGGGATCCGAACCAGGGTCGCTGGCGTCCCCAAACCAGCTCTTAACCAATGCGCCCCTCGGCCGGCCCCCTTCAGCTGATTTTAATCTGTATCCTTTGCTGTAAGAAACCTTAACTGTGACTATATCAGCTTTCAGTGAGTTGAGTCCTTCTAGCAAATGATCAAAACTGAGGGTGGTTTTGGGACCTCTCCAAGCTGGCGGGTGGTGTCAGGACTGAGGCAGTCTTGGGGAGTGGGCCCTGACTTGCGCACCTCCACGGAGCCCCGGTGCCCTTTCACGCCCAGAGTCACGTTTGCACCTGCAGTCAGGTGGCGGCCTGCGGGTCTTCTTGTGTCCCACTTACTAATGCTCCGTTAGCCAAAGCCGTCAGGGGCAAGCCCAGAGACAGTGGGTGGGTGGACAAGACACACAGGGAGGCGTGGATACAGGGCAGTGGCCATGGCAGTCCTGATTCAGTGGACTTGCAAAATGGGGAGAGATTTCTTAGAGTTTCGGCTTTCAAAGGATGTTCTTTGATCAGCCAGTCAATTCCCTTCCTCTCTGGTGAGTCCAGGGGAGGGGCAGCTGGGAGAGGAGGGGCATGGAGGCCGAGGTCCTGGCATCCTCAGGGACCATCGTGTTGGTGACAAAGGCCAGCTGAGCAGCCGTTCGAAGGATGGACTGCCAATTGCACTGCCCCTGCACCTGGGGAGAGAAGCCACATTTCTTCCGCCTTCAGAAGCAGGCCGGCAGTGTGGGAGGGGTGGCCTGGGCCAGGGAAGGACAGACCCTCACCTCCTGTCCTCTACCCCGCCAGCTGCTCTGGGCTTGGGCTGCCTGTGACATTGCTGCCTTTCCCAGAGCAGAGACCCTGCCACCTTGGTTTCCCCGTCTGCAGAGGGAGAAGCCATATTCCCTCAGTGGTAGGTGCCAGGACTGTGCTGGGAAGGGGGTGTCCACAGCTGTAAGCCAGCTTCCTGCCCCTCCTGTAACCTGTCCCCCAGGGAGCCCGCCCAAGTCCCCTTGGGGGGGCTGTCACTCTCCCCACAGCCACGATGTCTCTGCCTTGCCTGGGTAGAGGCTGACCGCTGCCTCCCCATGCCTCATACAGGGCGGCCTGTTTCACGGGGGGGGGTGTGTTGGGGGATCCAGGGAGGCAGGGTAAGCCAGTGTCCCCCTCCCCAGGATGGGCTGCCTCTCCTAGGAAGCCCGGAGCCTTCCTGCTCCCCTTGGCTCCCTCCAGGGGGAATATCACCCTGCCCTCCTCAGTTGCCAGGAGCATGGGCTGCAAGGGCTGTGTCCTGGGCCCTGAGCCTCTCCGAAGCTGACCTGCCATTCCCCTGCTGGCCTCTCCCAGGCTCCCAGGGCTCTGGACCGAGTCCAAGTTCACCCACATCTGCCTCTCCACCCAGTCTCTCCTGGAGGTGATGGGCGGGCAGGGTCAGGACAGGAGCAGGGCGGAGGCTTCCGGATGGAGCTCTCACGGCCAGGCCCTTGGTAGGTGCTCCATGGGTGTTTCCAGAGCTGTCTCAGAGAGCTCCCCGGGCTGGGACAGGCCCGCTCCAGCGGCCAGCTCACGGCCACCCAGACACAGTCATTATTATCCCTGAGGCCCTCAGCCCAGGGACCCTTTCCTCCGCAGATAGCTCAGATGGCTCTGCAACGTGGGTGGGGACATGGGGGAGCAGTGGGCCCCACCACACTACCTCCCCATCTGCCCAGGGCTGAGGTCCCAGCTCTGTGGGCACCCCCAGCTCTGCAGACACCCCCACCTTCCTGCTCCACTAGGGGCCCAGAATGCACCGGGATCACGGAGGACAGATGGCGGGAGATGCCCCCATCTGAGGCTGTTCTGTGGCCAGGAGCCGGCTGGCCCCTCCCTTCAGGGCCCTGGATGCCCTGAGCGCTCTCCTTGCTGCGGGGGTGGCTGGCAGGGCGCTGGCTCCACAGGGCTCCAGTGGGCACTGGGGAACGGGCAGCACTCCCAGGGTTCCTCACCGTCTGAGCCACTCTGCACCGCCCCCTGCTGCCAGTGGGTCCTTCCACCCTTGAGATGCAAATCCAACCCTGTTGTTCTCCTGCCAGCAGCCTTCCCTGTTCCCACGGCTCCCAGGGTGAGAGCCAGACACCTCGCAGAACGTGCAACCCCCCCACAGGGTTCCCTCCTGAGACCCTGAGCCCCAGACTCTGTGCCATCCCTGGGGGTGGGGACTGATGGTCCCACAGCCAGGAAGACCCCACGGCCCTACCCGCTCGGCCCCAGCCCTTACTTCCCTCCTCTGGGGGCCGGGGACAGCCTGTGGCCACTGACACCCCGTGCCAGGTACCCCTGGGCTCTCCTGCCTGGGCCCTCGCCACCTTCGCAGGGGCCACTCAGCCGAGGTCCTCTGGGGTCCCCCTGGCCTGGCAGGTGGGTGTTTTGTGGGTGAAGGAATTCACCCCAGTCTGCGCGGAGCTGGGCCTAGGGGAGAGAGACTTGCAAACAGATGAAATAAAGCTTGGGATCATCATGCACGAAGTGCCTTCCTCCCTCAGTGCCTGGTACACAGCAGACGTGCAGTCAATATTAAAACAGACAAAATGAACTCATTTTGTGAGAACACAAAGGAGGGGCTGATCCCAGAGCTCCTCGCAGTGAGGCCATGTGGGCTGGCTCTCGGAAAGGACATTCCTGGTGGGGGAACAGCTTGTGCAAGGGGCCAGCTGGGGCGGGGAGGCCTGGTGTTTCCGGAAAGGGCTGCCGTGGTTGGTGGTGGGCTGCTGGGCTGTGTGTGGCTCGGGGGAGGCCAGCTGGAGGCTGAGCTGGGGCGCTACGTGGAACCTGTGTTTGCTGAGCGAGGGGGCAGGTGTGTGCTCAGGCTCTCTCGCAGTGGTCCCTCACCGGGGGCCACAGGGCCTGACCCTGGAGTCGGAGCTGCCGGGAGGGAGGTGGGCGACAGGGCGAGTGCTGGCCGTGCCACTGGGCCTTTTTTTTCCTTAGTAACAGAACCTCCCATTTTTATCGAGTCTATGGCTACCTCGAATAAAAGACAATTTTTAGGCTCTCTTGCAGCTGGATGTGCAAACGACTACATTCTAACCGATGGGATACAAGTGGAAGTGTCCTCAAGTGCGGGGCGCCCCTGTCCCCTCCTGCTGGCTGGAATGCGTATGTCGGACGGGGGCTCAAGCAGCCATTTTGTGCCATGAAGCTGCTGTGTTCAGGGCAGTGAAGCAACAGTAAGCTTTGAAAGCTGAGGGAACACCGTGCCCTTCCCGGGCTTTGGAAATCTCTAACTTGTCTGGAGTACTGTTATTTTGGGTGTTCTCATACTCCAGCCAGCCCTACACCTGACAAACGGAGGGGTGGGGAGGAGGGCTCGGATGCTGAGGGCGCTGCTGAGACAGAAAGGACAGCACTTGGTTCCGGATTTGCTGGGAGATGGGGGGAGGGGAAGAAAGGGGTGCCCAGGCTGCCTGAGAGCCTATCTCGGGGGGCTGCCAGAGCCCTTCGCTAAACATGTGTCAAGCGCTTTCTGTGTGCCGGACACTTTGCTGCCGGAGCACACAGGTGACTCATGTGACCACTTTCTTCCAGGAGCTCGTGGTCCAGCGGACGACGGACGACACAATGGACAAGCTCTGATGGAGGGAGGTGAACACTCAGCCCTTCACTTACCCATTCTGCAGTTACTGAGCGCCTGCCATGTACCAGGCACCGTGTCAGCTCCTGGAACCAGCAATGGGCATCACAGACCAGCGGGAGCGGAACCCAGGGCGTCCGACGGGGCAGCGAGACGACCGTCTGAGCCAAGCACTGTGAGAACACGACACGAGGCAGCGGGCCTTCGAGATGCAGCTGACGGCAGGCAGACCCTCAGCTCGTCAGAACCACGGTGAGCGCAGAAGACACCGGGGCGCAGCCTGGTGCTGCAGGGCTGAGGGCGCCAGCCAGCTCCCCAAGCTCAGAGCGGAAACCCCTCCAGGCTCCCTGTCCTTCTGTTACGTTCACGTGAGAGTAAAGGTAATATTTAAGATCAAAAGAGTATCTGCCTCTTTTCACACGGCTGTAAAATGCTTTCTGGTGGTATTTACCGCAGGCCTCTCCCTCCTTCCTTCCATCCACATGTAAATGCAGACAGTGGGTCTGCAGCCTTTACCCAGGACCCACAGTGGTGATTTCTAGGCGAAGGGGCGGTGGAGGAGGCGCCGGTGTGCCCCACTTCCCTAGTTTAGAAATAATGTGTTCAATGTAAAGAAAGCAGTCTGAGGGGGCAGGGTCCAGGGCAGGTGCTGAAGCCTGGCGTCGGGTGGCACGTGGGGCGTGGGAGGGAGAGCCAAGCCTTTGCTTCACTCCGGGACAGTTCAAACACAAGAGGAGGGTTTCCCCACAAAGCGACCCGTTGGGAAACAGGGCGCTGCCTTCAGCGTGAGTCCTCGCATAGCACCTCAGGTGACAGCCACACACTGTAGAGAGAGAGGCCCGGACGCCAGAAGCAATGCTGATGGAGGCCGTGGGACAGAGCTGGATGAATCTCCCAGCAACGTAGCTGGAAGTCAGGTCACGTGCATTGGATGATTCAGAATGGGGCAACGTAGATGCTCAGGAACCTGATAAATATTTTATATGAGATTTAAAATCTGTGTGTGTTCGCAGCGGCAGCTCGGGGCACACGCACCCCCACCACCCCACCCTCCCCAGGGCCTGGGAGGGAGACAGCATCCACAGCGGCCCCCTGATTGGCAGCCCCAGAGGCCTTGGCACAGCTCGGGCCCTGTCTTTGAATCCCAGCTTTCTGGGGCTTCATTAGAACAGCCCAGGGACGTCCATCTCCCCATTCAGGAAGGACACAGCGCCATGGAGACTTCCCGCAGATGCCCAGGCGGCCATGTCTAATGTGGCCGCCGCTCTGGGAGGCTGGGCTCCCAGGATATTAATGGAGGACGCTGGCAAAAGGCCATTCGCTGGCACCCAAGCCCGGAACCGCGGACCTGCTGCTGCGGACCTGCTGCTCTTCCCATATTCGTGTTCTAAACCCCACAGCAGGGCTAAAAGGAACCAGGGATTTGGATTCTGACACACACACACACACACACACACACACACACACGAATTCCCTGGTGACTTTTGAGGAATCTCATATTTAAATCACCTCGGCCTAATCCTGGGGATAACTCAGATACCAGTTTTTAAGGAGGCCATGTGCTCCTTGCAGACCAAGATGGGTGCTATCTATTTACATGCGATCTACACCTTCCTTCCGGCTTTCCTCCTGCTGGGTGGAGGCCCGAGGTAGGACCTTACCCCATTTCCCTCCAACCAGCGCCAGCTGAGACCCCCCTGCCTCTCTTCCTGGACTCCAGCCTCATGGGAGAACTCATGGCAGGCTTGTGCTGGGGTGTCTGATGTACCCCTCTCTGCAGCGTCACAGGCTCCACAAGGCCCAACAGCTCCCTGAGTTTCTGTCTTCCCATGAAGCGTTTGTCAGCAAGACACGCAGTGATCAGGCTGCAAAGACAGGCTCGGGCAAATGCTGGAGCCAGCCAACAGGCCACAGGTTACAGCCAGAACTTAGGGGTGGGCAAGCAGCCGCGTGCAAACAAAGCCACAGACCTACCTCGTTCCATGTGACACAACATTGGAAAACAACTTTCCTATAATAGCAAATACTGGATAGAATAGAAAATAGATTTCCTAGAAATCAACTTTTTTTTTTTTTGTCATTGGCATCTGTTTTGATTCCTGAGTAAATTATTCCTCCCTTGCTCCTTAAATGAAAATGAAATAGAATTTGGAGGAATATGTTTCCCCCAAAAAACATACACATATTTTTTGTTTCTTGATGCTCAAGTCCTCACTCACACAGAGAAATTCGAGGGATGAGGTGTCATTAGATCCTGGCTATAAACTGAGGCCTGAGCCACCACCAAGCAAACTGCCAGGAGCCCGGGAAAGAGGGGTTCCTGCAGATCAGCTGCCACATGCGGCGTGACAGCAACCCACACCTGGAAGTGCTTAAGTGACGGGTTTACAGGGTGCAAAGCACCTTCACTTACAAAGGCCAGGGACAAGTTAACGGAGATACCCCTGAAGGGTCATGTGGGAAAGCTGCTAGTAAAGGCAGACCCAGCCCGCCCTCTCCTGAGCCACCTGGGGTCTCACAGTTCAGCTTCCAGACGCCATGCCTTCTCTGGTGGTGATCAGCTGCTCTCAACCACCTCCCTGGTCCACCCTAGGTGGGTTCTAATGGGACCTCATTTCACTTGGACCTTGAGGCTAATGGGCTTCCTGCAGGGGGTTCATCTCTCGGAAAGGAAGCCAGGCTCTGTGGGGCTTGTCTTGGGGAGCTGAGCGGGGCGGGCCAGGATGAGGGTCCTGGTCCACGGCGGCGGCACACAGCCCGCACTCCCCCTCAGGCGGCGGAGCTGACCCTCAGCAGCCCCACGGCCGGCGGGGACATGGCCACTCGTCTATTGTAGTCCCCGCTCAGTGCACGGGTGAACCAGCAAACCAAAGCCCTGCTGTCCCCTCAGCACAGGGCCCCCACCCATCGGAGGCCTGGGGCACTGCCGGCGGCGCTGTCCTGCCTGGGGCCCGGCCCTCCTCCCCGGTGGGGACATCTCCCAGCCCCTCACACTCCACACAGACGCCCGCAGACAGCTCCCCGTGCAGCAGCTGCGCCGGCCCGCCCAGACAGCCCTCACATCCGCCATGGCTTTGGCTGCAGCCTCCTCCTGCCCTGTCCGGGAAGCCCCGCGGTACCCTTAGTCCATGTCCGTGTCCAGTGGGCTGATGAGAACCAGGGCAGTGGGGCCACGGCAGTGCCTGGATTCACGTGTAATGGACACGCCTCCAGAAAGGTGACAGAAGTCTGTCCCTGTCCTGGTGATGGGAACAGAAGCCTATGACGGCCAGGACACGTCAGCCTCCTGTCGGTCTCGAGGGGGGCGTGCCCTGAAGCCTATGGGACAGCACCTGCTCTGGAGGGAGCGCGGGCGGCGCAACCCCCCCAGCCCCCGTCAGGAGCTGGCCGCTCCCGAGCGCTTCCCCCCAGGGCCCTGGCCGGCAGCGCGGCCAACAGCTGGGGCGCTGCCCACCCGCTAGTTTAGGGTATTTGGGGTGGAGACACGGCCTCGAAACAAACAGCTTTGCTGCTGTCGAGTTCAAGGCGATGTGCAGGCGCTGCACTGAAAGGCCAGCGTGAGCCACGCGAGCCTCTCCACCCAGTGCAGGGCCTGTGCCTTTGGGGCACTTAACGCCTGAAGTCACGGTCCCTTTCTCCTGGATCATGTTCGCTGGGTTCAGTCTTCTCAGGGAGTCAGTCTTGCTCCAGTCTGAAGCCCTGCCCCTAGGCTCACCTTATCCACTGCTCACCCACAGGCCCCACGCCCCAGCTCAGCCTCGCCGGGGGCCTGAGTGCAGCGTGGGGGCCAGTTTGGCAGGCACAGCAGAGGGTGGTCTCTCTCCAGGCCCCCACCCCTGCCCCCTCCTGCGCCACTGCCCCCTAGAGCCCCAGCCCAGCCCTGGGCCTGGCAAGTACGCCGGGCACGGGGCCTGCTCCAGGGCCTGAGGGTCATAGGACGCTGCACACTGGACGCTGGCTGGAGTCAGGGCTTGGGGTACGTCATATACTGAGTAGCTCGGAATGTCGCTTTTAATCGGCCAGCAGCGGCCTCAGGGGCACAGCCCAGAAACCGCTCACAGAGCCCGGGGGCGTGTTCTACGAAAACTCAGGTCCATGTGCTCCCCTGGCCCGTCTCGGCTCTGCCTGTTGGTCCGGTCCCTACCGGTCACGGTGCATGGGCCGGGCCTGGATGCCGCACACAGCCCGCCCTGGTCCCCGCCTGAGCGGGGTCCTTCAGGCCCAGGCGGGGTGCCCTGATGGCGCTGTGTCCCCTCAGGACCCATCACCTAGAGCTCCTGGCAGTGGGCAGCGAGGCAGAAATGTCTGTCTGGGGGTGAGGGGCGGGAGGAGTGGCCCAGGGACCTTCCTGGGTTGACTGGCCCCTGGGGGCCTTTAGCTCTGAGCCCAGCGCCCGGAGCAGGATGGGGCCGGTCACCTGGGGACACACCCAGTGGATGACACGAGGCACGGTGAGCAATGATGCCGCCAAATTACCAATCAGTCCAGTGGGGGAAAAAGGGAGTAAGAAAACTGATTCGGCAGCTCACAGACCAAATAAAGATTCAACCAGCCAGGACCCTGTCTTGAGTTTTTTCCAGGTCAAGGCCAAGGTGGCCAGCAGTTGCCGTAAGAATGCATCTTTGCAGGGCTCCCTGGCTGCCCCCCAGTTCTGGCACGGAAACCACCATGTGAACCCCAGCTGGAGATGAGGGGCGATGAGACCACCCACCCTCCCCAAAGACAAGGTGAAGGCGCTCAGGACTCCTAACAACCAAACAAGCAGCGCCCACGAGGAAGCGGCGGAGAGGCGGCGCGGAGGGCAGGTGTTGCTCTGTCCCTAACAAGACAGGCTGCTTTCCCAGTTTAGGTGCTGTCTTCCCAAACGTGCTTTGTTCTCCGAACCTCACCTGCCCCCGACAGACCCCCACACAGTGAGCCGCACCCATGGGGGCCTAGGGCACGGGGGCACTTTTCTTTATGGTCAGCGATGGAGCGATGACAATTTCGTCAGAGTCGTCAGAGCTGACATCTTCCACATGTGGTGGCACCACGGGCTGCAGCCCCGAGGGAGGGGACTCGGCTGAAACAAACAGAGAGAGGGAGATGGGTCACACCACCTGGCCAGGGCCGGGCCCCGTGTCAGGGCCACCAGCCAGGACACTGCACCCCTCACCTCTTCCCTGGCAGGCCAGCCCATGATCACAACCCAAAGCAGCAGGGCCAGGCCTTCGAACGGCCCCACACCAGCCACAAAGCCACTCTCACAACTTCCTGGACACACCCACCTCTCTAGTCTCCAAGCTCAGCTCTGGACAGTTGGGCCAGTTCCAAAAAGCAAAGCACCTGCAAAAGGTGAGGACTTGCCAGCCCCGAGGGGACTCAAGTCTGCAGTAGGAATTCTCTGCTTGCCTGGCGCTCTCACACAGACCCGCTTCCGGGGCGAGCACAAAGGAACGCGTGGCGCACTCGCGCTGGCATTCGAGGGCGAGGCTGAGCCTTAAAACCACACATTCAAGCAGAGGAGACAAGGGCAGCGTCACGAACACGTTAGCCCTGAGCCAGGAATCAAGAAGTCACCAAGCGCAGCGGCTGGTGTACAGAGCGGGCTTTGGAGGAGGACATAAAGCCTGGGGGCCCGCAAGTCCCAGCAGGGCCCCCTGCCTCTGGGGCTCCGCACGCCCTTCCCTCGCGTCCCAGAGCCGAGCTCGACAAACGGAGGTTTTGGAGAGTATAGCGAAGCTCAAAGCTTGCTAGCTCTGGCAAAGCTGGAAAA
This sequence comes from Aselliscus stoliczkanus, assembly GCA_033961575.1. Lineage (NCBI taxonomy): Eukaryota > Metazoa > Chordata > Mammalia > Chiroptera > Hipposideridae > Aselliscus > Aselliscus stoliczkanus. The sequence goes on from CM066733.1 coordinate 1,641,321, forward strand.
AGTGACTGAACTGGATAAAATGCCATTACAAATATGGTGACTTCCAGGTGAGACAGGTCGTGACCTCAGTGCGTGCAGGTCTCCTAGAATCTCCCCGCCAGCTGGCCCTGGGAGGGCAGGGTGCCAGGTCGAGGGCACTGGCCAGCGGCCCCTCCCTCCTGCGTTCTCACTCCTCGCTATGGCCCCGTGCCTCCCACTCACCAGGGCAGGGCCACAGGGCTGCTGGTGCCCCTGGCCCCCTGGGTGCCCCGTCCTCATCCTCGGGAGCCGGTCCCTCCACCATGTCCCCACTGCTCACTTCACTGTCTTCCGAACCTGAAACGACACGCACACTAGAAGCACGCAGTCTGCACAGGGAAGGACCTGTCACATCCCCTCAGCCTTCTACCTGAGCTTTTTTTTTTTTTTTTTTTTTTGAGGGCAGTGTCACTGGCCCCCACATGTGGGACTGAACCGGGGCCCCTGGCTTCCAAAGCCAGCGCGTAATCACCACGTGCCACTCGGCCGGCCCTACCTGAGCTTCCAGGTGATCATTTCACAATGTATGCAAACATCGAATCATTATCTTGTATACCCGAAACTAATATAATGTTATATTGTCAATTATACCTCAACCCCCCCTCCAAACAACCTGCTCCCTTTTGGAGATTTTCCTTGATCTGAAGCTCCCCTCCCTACCTGCCCCGACTTCCTCCGGTTCCACCTTTGTGACCTAGGAACTCAGTACAGAAAGCCCTTCATGGGAAAAGAAACCACGCGAGCCCTGAGATTCCAGCAGCCTGCATGGCACGTTCACAAACGAGGCCACAAGGCCACATGATCCTCATCTTTAGCATTACAGTAATGTCCCAGCCAGCAGCCACGGGGTCTCCTAAGTACAGCACAAGGGGCAAAGGATCTGAAGGGCAGTCACACAATCAGCTTTAGGGGCTGAAAGCAACTCCCAAGCTGCCTCTCCCAGTCTCCACCTCACGGGTGAAGAGCCGAGGCCAGCCCGTCAGCAGTGGGCAGAAGCTGGGACTATGCCCAGTGCGGCCAGGCCAGGTTCCCACTGACTGCTTTTGGACCTCAATGAAGCAGAAAAGGAATACGGGCAAAGTTTTGCTTAAAAACCAGGCAGCAGGACCAGCTGAGCGGAACGTTGGTTAAGAGCTGGTGTTCGGATCCCACCTACGAGGGCCAGTGACACTGCCCTCTACAGCTAAGATGGTGAACAACAGCTCCACCTGGAGCTGGGCTGCTGTGAGTCTCCGGGGCGGCATAGCTGCAGCCCCTGCTGCAGGGGCTGCCATAGGCTACAGTGAGTGGCCGGCAGCCAGCGTGAGCTGCCAAGAGCCACTGTGAGCAGCCGTCCAGAGGTGGGCGACCAATCTGCCTGACCCGAGAAGAGCGCAATGACGATACCAACATGGGCCAGTGAAGCAATGTCCTCTGCAACTAGACTGAAGAACAAAAGGACAGCTACTTGCCTGTTCCCCTTCCCCGGTTCTCCAATGCTGTTCCCCTCCCCCAATTCCCCAATTAAAAAAATCTTTAAAAAAACAAAAACAAAAACAAAACCAGGTAGCAGAGAAAACACTGGCCCAGAGGAGGGAACCCCCTACTCCAGCTCGAGCTGAGAATAAAGTCAAGACACAGAAGCCATGAAGCTCCAACTGTGTGGCCTGCAGGTAACTGCCGGACTACGCTGACACCACTGACATGGGGGCTGTCTCCAGCCCACGGGGCTCCAGGGAGTCCCTTGAGGCTCTTCTGTTTTCCTACAACCCAAGGGACAAGGCGCAAAGCTGTGACAGGAAGGCTGGGCCGAGGTGTTTCCTGGCTGAAGGCATTGCTTAGTTTGCAGGTGGCCACAGGTGGGACCAGCCCCTCACACAAGCTCACACGTCCCATGCTTCTGGGATGGTGGCAGCTCTTTTGCCTTAAACCTCAGAGGGCCAGCTGTCCCTCACACTGAGATCCAAAATGAAATGGAATTACCAGAAACTGCAGGGCGGGGTGGAGAGGCGGGCTCGCTGGGTGCCGCTGGGGCAGACCTCCTCTTAGCAGGAGCCGCACTGGTGGTTCTTTGCCGGGTAACCCTGGGAAAGAGAGACACTAGTGATCCTGCCCCCAAATCCCTGAGACCGACAGCTGGAGCGACCCCCACAGCCGGCTGCACACCAGCTGAGCCTGGGGCCTGACCCAGGCAGGCTGTGCGGGGGCCGCGGACGCCTCCCTCCCCCAGCTGTCCCTCGCCACCCTGTTCAGCTGTCCACCTCCTGGCCCTGGCTACCTGCCCTGGGGATGGACCCCTGCCCACGGTCTATGGAGCCTGGACCCTGTGGTTCTGACTCGGGCTGCTGTCCTTCTGCAGAGAGAAACTGTAGGCTTAACAGCTGTGGTGGCTGCCACTGTCTGCCACGTAGGCTGAGAAATGGAAGTCGGCGGAGGCAAGACAGGGGCAGAGGCTGGCGTGCAGAGGCTGGGCTGCCCAGGGCAGCAGGCGCAGGCTCTGCCCACTGCAGGCCCACAGGATCCCAGCCCTCAGGCCTGAGCCGGTCTCTTGGCCTCACTGGAAATCCCACCCGTGGCCCGAGTTGACTGAAATGGGCTTTGAGTGTCGGTAGCCTGAGAGCCCCGACCAAGCCGGCAGAGCCCGCAGGAGCGAGCGTGTTACCGTCGAGGCCTGCAGGCCATGCTTGCTGAGCAGTGGCGCCGCGGCGCACATCTATTTAGAAAGGGGCTGTGTGTGAGGACAAGCCGGCCGCCGTCTGCAAACTGACGGTGTGAGGGCCACAGGGCACCCTGCTCTCCTTGCTCTCGCCGTAGGATCAGAGCCGGTGGCCCACTGACGCCCACGGTGCTGGACACTCACAAGGTGCAGCCTGCTCTGCGGACATGCCCAGGTCCCGGCTCCCACACCCTGTGCCTGGGCGCTGTGTCGGCCTTTCCCTGACACTGAACAGAGGCGGGCCTGCCGGTCGGCTTACCTGTGCCCGGTCCGTGCCAGGTGTGCCCGGAGGAGGGACTGGATGATGGTGATGGCTTCCTCCTGCCCTGGGTCACCCCTGGTGTGGACAACGGGGCTCGGGAGGCAGGGCTCGGGACAGTTCTGCAGCTAACGACACGGGAAGAGAGCTGTTTGAGGGCCCCCGCCCACCCTCCAGGGCGACCACCCTGGACCTTGGGCAGCCAGGTAAGAGCACAGTTCCGTTTCAGGTGGCTCGGCTCATCACTAACTGCTTAGTCAGCAGTTTCCTGATCGGAGGGTCTTAATTCTTGGACTCTAGTGTCTCAAAATGAACATCTTGTGGTTTTCACAGAGGAGGGGAGCTGACAGAGGAAGCTCATATCTTTACTCTATTTCGAACTTCACATCTTAATTGCAAGATGGACATGCACTTGATGTCCTAGCACCTCAGAGTAAGCAGGCCCTGCGCCAAGGCACCATTTCGTGACCTGAAGGTGACAAGGCGAAAGGGTGCTGGGAACACCCACAGGGCAGGGCAGGGCAGGGCTGGGTCCCAACACCACCCTCCCAGGGTTACCTGGCTGGGGAGGCTGGGCATGCTGGGAGATTCTGAACCACACACCTTGCTTGATAATAGCTTCATCCGTGCTTGATGTCCCCTGAAAGCTGCCTGCAGCACAGTAGCTGCCTGGCCGGGAAAGAGGAGAGAGGCGGGTGTTAATTTCCCAGGAAGGCAGCCAACAGGTACAGATTAGGGGCGATTCCAGAGGGAAAAGCTCGGGCGCAGAGAAAATGACTTCCCTTACTGCACAATAGCAGAGAATGAAAAGAACCTCTCGCTCACCCAGACCCCCCACAGCGAGAAACAGGCCAATCCTCCAGGGAGAGAAGGCACAGGTACCCGGCCCCCCAGTAAGCTGAATCTTGGATCACAGATGAATCACCTGTGAAATGCTATTAGGTTCAGTTGCTAACACTAGTCTCTGTTTTACACACTTAGGTCTTCGTGTTGGATAGTTTATTCTGTTTCATACACGTCTTCTAAAGTCAAGCCGGGTAGAGCAGGATCTCAGACTGTCCCACAGGGTTGCTTATCCTTTGGCCTTCATCTTAAATGATTTTCTTGAGAACCAGCATGGCTGCGAAAGTCAGCGCTCTGGGTTTCAGTGCAGCACTTCTGTCTGGACGGCCCTGCCTCTGGCCAGGTTGAGAACCTCACAGCTGGACAGAGGACCTGCGCTCTCGTGGCGCCTCAGGAGAACGACCCACGGGCACACCCGGCCTGATGGGCACGTGTTCCCTCAGGGGCCTCGGTGCCCTATCGTCCCAGTCACAGGGAAGCCTCTGTGTTCTCAGAGGCAAGGTGAAGGAAATGACACAAACATGAGGCTGAGACACGGACAACAAAGGAAGCCAAAAGCACCCTTATCGAGGGCAAAAGAGCCCACTAGAGCAGCGAGTGTTCGCGCTAGCCCAGGAGGCCCGCGCCTGGGTGACAGCAGGGTGACTGCATCAGCTGGAAGGTGACGGTCGCTGGCACTGGACCAGCACTGGACCAGCAGCCATGACACAGGGAGAGCCGGCCACAGCCCCACCGGGGGGCCTTACCCCCATTCTGACCCCAGAGACGAGGAAACAGGCTTAGGGAGGGGACACTGGAAGAAACAGTGGCATGTGGCAGACAGCTGTGCTGGCCGTCTGGGGCCCAAATTCATTCGTTCACTCACTCATTCAACAGCACTTACAAAACACTAGGCACCATTCTGGTAACTAGGGATGTAGCAGCAAGAAGACAGAGATGCTCTCAGCCTCCGTGGCACTTACAATCTCACGGGAGAGACAAGCAATTAAAAAAAGCGAAATGGGCCGACCGAGTGGCTCATTTGGTTAAGAGTTCGCTCAAGAGTGAGAGCTGAGCTGTGAGCAACAGCAGTTCGATGCCCAGCCCGAGCTGAGCGGCCGCTGAGCTGCCAACAGGTGGCAGGATGGCTCAGCTAAAAAAACGAACAAACAAACAAAAATGTGAAACATCAGGTAGGGATAAATGCTCTGAATAAATGCAAAGCAGGGTAGGCACTGGGGAGCAATGGATGGTGGGTGCTCAGAGAAGGGGTCTTGGGGAGTGGGAGGTGATGAACCGGTGGAGGGGAGCAGCAAGTACAAAGGGCCTGGGGTAGGAATATGCTTGCTGTGCCACGGAGGCCAGGAACGCCTCCAGACGGAGCAGGGCTGGACAGGGCTGGGAGCGTGGTGTGCAGGGTCCTCAGGGAACAGCTTTGGGTTTTGTCCCAAGAGCGAGAGGAAGTCATTGTAGAGTGGTGTCACTTAACACTGAAAGCATCGCCCTGGTGGCTGTATGGGGACAGGGTGCAGGAGGGCAAAAGCAGAAGCAAGGAAGCACTTGCGGTGGTCACTGCAGGAGCCCAGGTGGCTCCGATCTGCACTGTCCCCAAGCCAGCAGTCTTGTCACCTTTGTCACATCCTGCTGTCCGCTCTAAGTCCCACCGCCAGTGGCTCCCTCGTGCTCCCGCTGCACAGACCAGCTCCCCTTTTCACAAGCCCAGGAGTCCCTGCGGAAGCCTTCGGCCCTTTCTCTCACTTCTCAGTCCCGTGGGCTCATCCTGAGGCCCAGCTCCAACAGCAGCCCAGCAGGGACTTTCCCGGCCTCGGCAAACAGGACAAGCAGGACCGGCAGCCCCCCAGCGCTGGGCACTGTGTGTGCAGCCCTAAGCCACACCTTCCGCCCTGAGTTGCATTATCTGTTTACCTGTTTGTCTTAATGTGTCTGTGTCTCAAGGGCCCGGCAGGTTGCTTGACATGAGTCATAATCAGTAAGCATGAAAGAACGAATGAATAATTGTGAAGGTGTGAAGTTATCTAAATGTTTATTTGACGTTAATATCACTTACGTATTTTGAACTTAATGTTGGGGTCTGGTCTGATTTCATGACAAGTACTTAATGCTGTTTCCTGACATATGCCCACACTCACCTCACTCCAGGATAAAAGTATATATTTTGAAGTTGGTGAAATTAATCTTGCTTACCTCATCCAGAACAGCTTTTGTTTTCTGAAATAGAGAGATAGATTATGAATTAACACGAGGGTGAATTGTTCGCAATACTGCCTATTTCTCGATAGTGCCCCTGCCCGTCAGCAGGGATGGGAAGGCGGCGCCCACCGCTGTGAGACGAGTGACAAGCCAGGAGCTGGCCAGCACTGCCTCTGCACCCGACAAACGGAGCCCCGCCCCCTTCCAGGGCGCCCTAAGGTGAGCCCCACCTTTCTTCCCAGCAGCACTCGGCACCCCTGCCCCCGTGTGGTTCCAGCTTTAGCGTCTCTCCCCTCAGCCTGTGTCCCCTCATTTTCTGCCCTGTCTATTGTCTCTCCTACATTTTCTTGTTTGGCAACTGCACCGACTTCCGAGTCCGCACATCAAAGGCCCGCCATTCGTGCGGGCGGGATGGACAGACGCAGGACAGAGCGGCCAGGCCCCTCGCTGGGGCGGACCGGCAGCACGCCCCTCGGGAGCTCTCACCTGGTGCCTGTGCGCCTTCCACCGGGCCTGCAGGAGCCTGGCGGCGGCCTGTCTCCGCCCTTCCGAGCAGGTGCAGGGGGCACTGGCATCATGCGGCTCAGGGGCCTGCTGAGAGCGACTGCTGGCAGGAAGGCAAGGCCGGGGCTGCTCCTGGGGCTGGGGGAAAGCAAGGGGTAAAGGGGGACTCAGTTGGGCAGGACGATGGCGTCATGGCAGGCGGCAGGCTAGTGCTCGGGGCTTATCACACTGACTTCTAATTCAGAGGGCAAATGTGCCCACACCGCTCAGCTCGGCTGCGACAGGAGTGACTAGAGAAGGTACGCGTCAGCTCCCTGAGCTCTGTCGTCACCCTGTCTGGGACGAGGGGAAGGTGACAGCACCTTCCTGTGGGGTCTGAGAGGCAGCTCGCTCAAATGACTCTGGTACACAGCCACTTACCAGCTGTATGTTGCAAGAATGACCTGCTTTTCAGGAGTCCTTTCTTTGGTCTTGTTAGTCGAATGCTGTACAAAGGTTTAAAGGCAGCACATTTCTAGCTTGTTTTCAAGGTAAAAAGAAGCAAGAATTTCTACTGTAACCACCAAAGTAACACTGATCTCTACTATCTAAGGGTCCATGTGTATTAGCTACAAGGGCATCTCTCAATAAAAATAAAAATATTGGACTATTTTTCTCAATGCAAGTGCAGTGGAGACCCACGCTTGGAGAGAGGCCCAAGATGTAAACGTGTGCGCCCCACGGAACCGTAAAACCACTGCAAGTCCTAGATGCCTGCCCACCGACTGGCCGCGGTGCCCCGAGCACACCTGCCACCGTCACCAGACTCTCCGGGCGCTGGCAGTGGTTTCTCACCACGTTCCCCACCAGGCAGCCTCTGTTACCCTAAGGGCCTCGCCCTTCCCTCCGTCCTAAGACCCCCCAGACCTCCGCTCCACTGAGTTGGGATAAGGATCTGTCACCGTGAGGCCTGTGCCCCTGGGAGCAAATAGGTAAAATCAGAGACTTAGAAGATAGAGGAACATTTACTCAGGCAACTCTTGGCGGACAGCTGGGAGAATTTTAAATTTGGATACACACAGTCCTCGAAGCGAGTGCTGTGAGGTGTCCATCGCTCCATTCACACCTCCAACCCACCACCCACATCCCAATGTTGACAGCCGGCTTCCTAGAAAAACAGCAAGTCCTCCAGCTCATCCCAGGTGGGAACGCCTTTCAGGCAGGAAGACCCAACACTAACACGTGCTTATCATAAGAAACGAGACAACGCTAAGAGAAAGACAGGAGTGCTTGTGGCCCCACCACAAACAAAGGCGCAGCTGTTTCCTCATAAAAGGGATCGGCACCTGACCTCTGTGGGGACAGGGATTTGTGTCCAGTAGACAGCAGGCTCAGGCATCTTCCACTTCAGTGAGGGGACATTACTTCCGCCCTTCGTAAGGCGGGTGACATGCCCTGGCTGGACACCCTGCCTGCTGCCTTGGCTGGCTCCATCCGGCACTGGGCAAGGCTGTGGTGAGGCGCCTGCACTGGGAGATGGCGAGGCTGCCCCTGGCCCTCCCTGAACGGTCTGCCATTTGTTCCTGCCATTTATAGGGACACAGAGTCTCCAGGGTATCTAAGATGCTAAAAAGGGTATAATTTTGACACCACGCCAGTCTCCTGAACCCAGCCAGGACCAAAGCAGAGGCTGGCTGAGGACCTCACTCCTGGCGTGGCCACTCCGCCTTGCGGGGGGCAGGGAGGCACGATGCCACTTTTCCTCGTGCTGTGCTTCACCTCGCCGTGTAACTAGACATGCTCAGGGCCTCTCCGAGGCCTCACTTAGCTCGTGTCCTTTTTCCTTGCACTAGAGCTGAAGTACACGCAGTGTCATGTGCTCGAAGACGGTGCCTGAAAACCAAGGCTCCACTAAATAAGCCAGCCCTGGAAGATGGAAGCCGGGACAGACTTAAAAAAACAAACCATTTTTATGTTCAACTGTGAGCAGCCCCTTAGCCTCCCCTTGGTGGCCAGTGACAATCTCTGTCAGGCCACATGCTACTGAAGCAGCAAGTCACTTTCTGAAGTAACAGGACTTCTTGGCTAAAGTGTGTGCCACACAAGGTGTGTGCCAGCTAAAGTGTGTGCCAGGCACTACTCACACCTCGGGAAGCAGCAAGGGCACAGAGAAGGCGGCTCCAGGAGCTCGCCGCACAAACCCTGCCCGTCTGGCGTGCGCTCCCCGATGCCCCCAGACCACATCGGGGTTACCGTCCCACATTTATGTGATGGTTCTACTGGGAGCAAATTGCAGGCACAGGATTCTGATACCTCTGTTATTTGTCGCCTTAACAGACAGCGGAGGGTACCTGCCACCTCAAGGTCCCGCTCATTGGACAAAAGGATTAGTGAGGAGGTGCATTCTAGCCCCCAGGAGCCCAGTGCAGGGAGCACCGGGCCAGCAGGGACCAAAGGGCCCCCTGGTAGCCACATAAATGGAGGCAGCAAGGGGACAGGCACAGGGCGGACAGTCTGCCTAGACTCACCCCTTCCCTGCCCGTGGGTTCTGCACAGGGAACCTGCCATTCACTGAAGGCAATACTGACAATCAGGTTGGAACTTTGGGACTCAACACACACAATTTACAGAAATCAATTGTGACGACAGAAGGAAACTGGATGGTCGGCGTTGGGGTCAGGACAAAGTCTGGGTGCGGACCGCGTCGGCACCATCACGTCGTGGCCGAGACCCAGCACGCCTGAACCATACCTCAGGGGTCACGTCCATGGGGTCGCCTTCCTCTTCTTTCTTAGTTTCTTCTAGTTCTTGAAACTTCTTGGTAAGGGTTTGAACTTCCTCTCTAAAGTGGGCAGGGAAAAGATGACACCATGCTGGTCTATGCAAGGCAGAGGGGACGGCAGCTGCAGGGCTGGCACGGACGTCTCTCCCAGAGCCACATGGGGCCCCGACCGCCACCCACTGCACCGCAGGATGGCGCATCGCCTTGGCTGGATGGGTCTGAGGGTTTGGGGCCTCGCACCCCTCCAGGCATGTGGTTAGAGCTGAGAAAACGCTGACTACACGAGCGATGACAGGCAGGCCATCGGGGCCTGATAATAAACGATGAGAATGGGAGGAATGCAACTGGTGTCCTCACCACAGATTTTAAAGGCAAAGTAAAGACAGCTCCTCACTGCTCACGTGCCCTTTCTGCTTTAATTCTAGCCTTCTAACAAAATCTAGGCACATTTCTCCTGGCAACACAATTTTTGATTCATTTCAGTAATCTGTGTCTTACTAACTATTCTAAGTGCTACATATTTCTGCTCAGATGTCTCATCTATTTTTGGGGGATTTTTAAATTGATATAAACTTCATAGAACACAAAATTCACTATTTTACAGTGTACAATTAAGTGGGTTTTAGTACATTCACAGTGCTATGTCACCATCACCACATCTAACTCGAGAACACTCCCGTCATCCTTAAAGCAGCTCCCGACCTGTCCGTCACTCCCCTCCCCTCCCCCAGCCCCAAGCAACCACTCATCTACTTTCTGTCTCTCCATCTGCCTGGTCTGGACACTTGGGGACCATACCCGACGAGGCCTTTTCTGCCTGCTGCTCCCCTCCCTGACTTCCCTCCCGTGTGGGGACACCTTCGTTTTTATCCTTCTATCAGCTGATGGACACTGGGGTTGTTTCCACTGTGTGACTGTTGTGGACGATGATATGAAGACGTGTGGCAGGCAACTGTCCCGAGGAGATCACTGACCCCTGGGGTGAGTCTTTTTTTTTTGCTAATATAAACAATTTTTTAAATTTATCATTTTTTTCAGCTACAGTTGATGTTCAATATGATTTCATATTAGTTTCAGGTGTACAACATAATGGTTAGACACTTAGATAATTTAAGAAGTGGTCCCCGACTAGTCTAGTGCCCACCTGGCAGCATACAGTTATTACCATATCACTGACTACTGGGTTGTCAGAAAAGTCATGACGCATTTTTGCAACGAAAAACATGGAAAAAATACGTCATGACTTTTCCGACAACCCAATATATTCCCTAAACTGTACTTTACATCCCCATGACTGTTTTGTAACTACCCATTTGTGCTTCTCAATCCCTCCCCTTTTTCACCCAGTCCCCCAACCCTCCTCCCGTCTGGCAACCATCAGTGTGTTCTCTGTATCTGTGAGTCCTAACTCATTTATTTTGTTCTTTGGGTCTCACATATACAAGAAAGCATATGGCATTTGTCTTTTTCTGTCTGACTTATTTCACTGAGCACAAGGCACTCGGGGGTCATCCATGTTGCCACAAACCTGGGCAGAGTCTCAGCCGGTGGAGACCCGGCGGTGGGCACGGCGGGGGTGATGGGCACAGGCACAGCAGCTGCCATGAGGCCAGCTTCTCTAATGCTGCCTAATTACGAACAGCCTTTCCTCAGAGTTCTAAGTTTTACCCTGAAGGAAATAAAACCACTGGAAGTTTCGGGCAGAGGAGTGACTGACCCAGGCTGGCATTTACAGCAGCCGTCCTGACGCTGTGCTGACACCAGGAGGGGGTGCATTGTCTGCAAACTCCGAGCCCTGGCCCACTTACCTCAATGCCTCCTCTCTCTGTCTCCTCTCCTTCTCACCTCCCTTCACATCTTCCAGCTCCTTCTGCAAGTCAGCCTTTGCCTGGAGCAGCTGCTTCACTTCCAAACTGAACACAGAACCAGAGACATTTGTGTTCATTGAAGCAAGACCAGCTACACTGAGCATCACAGAGCAGGAAGAGATCGCAGGAAAAACAACAGTCCTGCTTCCTCACTGTGGATGGACAATGGACTGACGGCAGGGGCAGGAGGAGGAAGGAAGAGCCAGGAAGAGCCGGGAGCCCTGGGTCAGCTGTTACTGAGCACCTGCTGTGCGCCAGCCAGCTCAGGTGCAGGGGACACGGTGGCGAGTGAAATCAGACTGGCTGAGGTCCCTGCTCTCACGGCCTCGCCAGCAGTCACAGCGAGGTATCCAACCCGAGTCCCAGCTGCGTGCTCTAAGGGCCACCGTGGACTAGACCGGTGCTGCCTGAGCAAAGGACAAAGGGCCTCCCAGGCTCCTCCAACTCAGCTGCTTCCAGATGGGCTTTCCTGTGTCCCACGGAGGACACGTGGCTAAGAATGTGGCTTTCAAACAAGACCTCTGTCTGCAGCTCAGGTCTGCTTATGTCACGGTGATCTAACTTTTCAAGGTCTTGTAACTCTCCACATGAATGAGATCACACACCTGGAGTGGTTAGCAGAGCAGGGCACACAGTAAGGACTCAATAAGTGGGGCTATTATCAGGCCATGTGACAGCTAAAGGCACTGTCACAGACGTGACTCCCTTTCAAAATGGCTAGCCTCGTTCTTAAAACTTTTCATGAAATACTAACTTTTACAAAGAACCTATCGGCGCATGTAGATACACTACTGGCCTTCGACTGCAGGTGAGAGAACAGGCACGTACGGAGGCCTTGGCCTTCTGCAACGGGCAGTCAGTGTCTCAGGCCTAAATGCACACGAGTCACGAGAGGCGTCTCATCAGACACAGAGCTGAATTCCAGAGATCTGGGGCAGCTGAGGGGCTGCATCGCTAACCGGCCCCAGGTGGGCGGGGCCTGAGGGGCTGCATCGCTAACCAGCCCCTAGGTGGGCGGGGCCTGAGGGGCTGCATCCCTAACCGGCCCCCAGGTGGGCGGGACCTGAGGGGCTGCATCCCTAACCGGCCCCCAGGTGGGCGGGGCCTGAGGGGCTGCACCCCTAACCGGCCCCCAGGTGGGCGGGGCCTGAGGGGCTGCACCCCTAACCGGCCCCCAGGTGGGCGGGGCCTGAGGGGCTGCATCGCTAACCAGCCCCCAGGTGGGCGGGGCCTGAGGGGCTGCATCCCTAACCGGCCCCCAGGTGGGCGGGGCCTGAGGGGCTGCATCCCTAACCGGCCCCCAGGTGGGCGGGGCCTGAGGGGCTGCACCCCTAACCGGCCCCCAGGTGGGCGGGGCCTGAGGGGCTGCATCGCTAACCAGCCCCCAGGTGGGCGGGGCCTGAGGGGCTGCATCGCTAACCAGCCCCCAGGTGGGCGGGGCCTGAGGGGCTGCATCGCTAACCAGCCCCCAGGTGGGCGGGGCCTGAGGGGCTGCATCGCTAACCAGCCCCCAGGTGGTGCTATCTTCCCAGGCCACACTGTGAGCAGCAGGGCCTGAGCAATAAACATCTCAGAAGACCACGGTTCTAGCTTCCTTGTGACAGAACCATGACTGGAGAAGCCCCAAGTAAACAGGAAGGGGGAGGAGACGGGAGCATTTTAGGTGGGCTACAGATCAAGACACTAGAGAACAGAAAATTAGCGAAATCTTGAGGCTTTGCCGTTCAAACTCTTAGGGTCACACTGAAACTGTCACAGCATTTATGTCTTATTTGATATACATATTGGACGCCATAAACATATTACTGACTCTTTAAACCACTCTGCATAAGACCTAATTGATGGCCTGTTTTACACAAATTAATGAAAGTAAATTCTTCTCTAAAAAAATTTGGAAATCCCTCTAGAATTTAGTGTACAGAAATTTAAAGCCTCCCTCCCTTTTAATGATATTATATGGCCTATTAATGTTTCCTTCTTACCACTAAGGCTGCCTTTACTTTACGACTGAAGTATACATTTTAGAGCCACATAAAAAGTATGTATGCAACTGCCGCCACGAGCGGAGCACTTCCCCACACAGCCTGGCAGGGACGCCCCTCCCCCGGGAGCTGGGACATGCCCGCGGCGCCTGCACCACGTACTCTCTTTTCTGCAGCTGCGCCTGCAGGGCCTTCCGCTCGCCTTTCAGGCTCCTCACCGCACCCCGGAGACGCTCGCTCTCCTCGTGGCACTCGGATCGCGGCTGCCCGTGCACCGTGGAGCTGGACGCAGAGTGACCCAGGGAGTCTGACCTGTCCGCTTCTGAAGTCTGGGATCTGGGGCTTTCCATCGAACTCAGCTTCTGGAGGCAACACAGGCTTCAGTCAGGCGCTGTTTCCAGAGGCCCCACTGATGTGGGCACCCCTCAGCCTAGAAAACCTTGGCCGCGGGGCCTCTTTTTCCCTAACAAGCTTTATTTTTAACTACCCATAACTTATAAAAACTTAAGATTTCTGCTTGTAAATATGTGAAATTACTCTGCTCGGAGTATCTTGCCAGCTGCTCAAAGGTCCTGACACTCTGGCCACTGTCAGTAGAATCAGGCTGATGATGAGTTTGCAAATTCACAAGGGGATATGAGGAAATGTTAATTTCCCAAATTTTCTGGTTGGCAAAATGTGGATGAACAGAGTTTTCTGCTAACTCAGACAACATCCTCTGGTGAGAAGAACAATCTGGGAAGCTGGTTTTGGAAAGACTGTGGGGTCACCTGCACCCTCCCCGGCTGTGACGGGGCAGGGGGGCGGGCGGGGGGCACACACATGGCGCCCGGGTCTTGTCGGCCCACTCGCCTGCGCTGTGCGCCCTCTGCAGACAGCGTCGCCCCCACCGTCAGTGCCCCCTCGTTCACCCCTCAGCCCTGGGAGCAAAGCCCCTCTATCAGATGCCCAGCTACTCCTCTGGTGCAGGCAGGGCCTGAACAGGGCGGGTGACGCTAGGAGGCGTGCTCACCTTCTCCAGCTCTGCGATCCGTCTCAGCAGCCGGGGCTTACTCCACTCCGTGTAACCTAATGGAAGCAAAGTGTTTTTAAGACAGACACACGTCATGCAACCATCGCGATGGGCCCCTTCAGCCGGACCCCCCACCCCAAGGGGCCTGATAGTTCCCCTTCGCCAGGCTGGCACCGCTGTGGAGCCACCAGCAAAGCCAGAAGACTCACACCTGCAGATTCTCATGCTCCAAAGGGCTTCTCAACAGTGAGGGAGTCCGCTCTCTCCCACCCACTGTGGAGCCAGTGACGCTTGTGTTCCTAAGGCCTCGGTGTGACAGCCTTTCCTGTTCTATCCGTCAGCCATTCACGTGGTTCTTCTCAAGGCCGCCAGTGTCTCACTCTGCCAGCTCCTCATCGTCCCGGACCCACCAGCATGCCCTTCACCTGCTCTCAGGACGCCCTCCATGTGTCCATCACACATGTCCCCCCCCAACCTGCTCCTGTCTCCCCACCTCAGGACACAGGCATCTCTGCCCTCTCAGGCGCTCAGATAAAAGCCTTGGAACCTGACGCCTCTGCTCCCCTCAGAGGCCACACCCAACCCCAGGCACCCATTCCGAGCCCAGCATGTCTCTCCACTGTGGTACCACCTGGTCCAGGCCGCCAGCAGCTGCTACGAGGACACAGCAGAAGCTCCTGCCCTTCAGTCCCCTTTTGTACCCATGGTCCACTCGGCACAGATGCAGGGGCTCCTCAAGTAAAAAGTGGGACACTTCCCACCTCTGCTCAGCAGCCCCAAGCCTCCAAGTGGCTTTGAGCCCCTGTACTCCATCTGTCCCCACCACAACCCCACTGCTTCCCTGCTGGGCACGCTGCTGCCTGGGTGGCCCCCAAGCATGCCAGGCTCACGCAGGGCCTCTGTGACCTTCCTCTGGGCATGGCATGGCTGCCCTCGCCTCTCTCAGGCCTGTGCTCAGCTACCACTGTCTCAGTGGGGCTCTCCCTGACACCCTACTCACAGGTGCACAAACTGCCCCACCCTGCCTCCTTCCTCTTTTATTCTGCTCCCTAGCACTGTCACCACCTGGCCCGTATCTGACCTGTCAGCTTCTCTCCTGCCCTGACACGATGTCACCTCCACGAGGGATGTCTGCTGCTTCCGCTCACCACTGTCTCAGCACCCACAGGTGCTCATTAGGGTCTGCATGTTTCGGCGTGGCATGCCCACAGTACACAGGTCTGTGGCCAATGAAGTCGGCCCTTGTGGCGGGGAGGGCAGGAGGGCCTGCCTCCTCCCAGAGAAGCAGGCCTGTCCCCTCAGCGCCCTGCTGAGGTGGCTCTGGAAGGTACCCTTTGTCGTGGATGTGGTGGGCGAGTTGCTCAGCACACGGTCCAAATCCTCCTTCAGTGTCCGGTTCTCCTCCGTGAGCTCCTGGACACTCCGGGACAAGCTCAGGAGGGCGCTGCTCATTTTTTTCTGCCTTTTAAGGCCACTTTTCTTCTCCATGGGAAGCCTAGGAACCATAAAACCAAGCGGGTAAGGTCTGGGTTTTGGAACTGATTGCATAAATGTCGTGAAGAGGGAGGCGTGTGGTCGGGGCTGTTTATTTGCAGGTGAGTTCCTGCAGTCACACAGCGACACGAACCTGACCCAGGTAAGCAAGTTGCTATCCCCCAAATAGAGTTCTGTTTGTATTCAATGCTCAGTTATCTGAAGGGACTATGGGCATTCACTGCCTCTTGTTCCGTAAGCAGCTGTGTAATAGCTTTGATTTGTTTCCTCTTGCCCCAGAGTCTAAACTGCAGTCACCCCTCACTATTCAGGGTCTGTGCTTGTTTGCACACCGGCCTGCTTGTGCAGTCCGTGGGTAGCCCCCTGACTCACACTGCGGCATGTCAGGCTCACTCACAGTCATGGGCAGAGGGTGACAAGAGTCACTCGATGGGCACGCTCCCAGTTGGGACTGAACGAGCCACTGCCCTGCCTTCCTGCTTCCGCTCTCGCACTGTTGCTAAGGGTCATTTTCAGGGGCTCCTCAGCACGTGCGCTTCACGTCTTGTCCCTGTGTTGCTGCCTGAAACGGCTGCCTCGGCGCAGTGCCGACAGCCGCCAGGGCTCAGGGCGGAGGAGGTGTGGGTCAGATGTGCCCTGCCAGGCGGGCGTCAGCGAGGGCCGTGAGCTCAGCGGCAGCGAGTCCACAGAACAGCAACCTAAACCCAGGAACATGCTGGCTGGCTGATGAAAGCGTGACCAGCGGCTGTCGGGGGCCTGCCTCATCACCCCGAGCACGGGCTCCCTCCTGACAGCTCAGTGTCTGTGCAGACGGCAGGACCCTGCTGCCAACAGTGAGGACTGACTGTGAGTGCTCTCTGGGCCTTTCCAGAGGAGGCGCCAACCTGCTTTAAACTACTATGTGGGAAACAGGCCGTGCATGTATGTAGGTGCTCGACAAACGCTCACAGGTTAGCACAGGGGCAGCGGCAAGACAGCATGACAGGCCATTCCTCCCACTGTTTGCTGAGAGCCTGACATCGTCTGGGGCGGGGGGCGGGGGTCTGAGCTAAGGAGACCGGGACGTCTCTCCTCAGAGGCTCAGGGGCAAGACGGACTTGTGCTTGGTATTAGACGTCTTCCTAGAGGAAGGCCTGCCTGGAAACCAGTGCTTTCTGCTTCTAAGCGGGAGGCTGCCTGGTACGACTAACGACACTGCTGGCAGTCAGCACGCTGCGGTTCTGTAGCCGCCACACCTGGACATGCATCAGCTCTGACCACTGGCAGGGCCACAGGGGCTGGCGCTGCTCCCGACTGCTGACTGCCCTACTCAGAGAGTATGACACGAGGCTAAACACGAGCACGGCCCACCCAGATTATCGTACTTCCTTCCTGTCGCTTCAGAACTCGCCAAGAGAGTCTGGAGACGATGAATCTGTAAATACCAAATTAAAATGCATCAAAATACAAAATGAGCACAAGGACAACTTCCTCTGAGAGAGCTGCTGTCAGGTGCCTGATTTCTGTCCCCCCGGCTGGAGGTGAGAGCTAGGTGCTGTGATTCACATTCAAGTTAAGGCAGGAGAGCAGGATCCCCACAGCGCCCCCGGGGCGATCACCCAGACCAGCAGCTGACCCCGTGCGCCCTCTCCGACCCCGCACCCCACTCTGGGCAGAAGGGTACATACCTCCTCGTAGTACGTCTCCATGGCAATCCGCATCTCTTCCAAGTTCGTGGTCTTCATATCAGTCTGCAGTTTGCTAAAAACCCAAGTTCAGAGTTAACACGGCAGTGCCAGCATTCTCAGGGCAGAGAAAAGGAAGGGTCCCCAGGACATCAGAGGGCAGACTTTAGGAGATCTGGGCTGGGGTGGGGAGACTGAGCTGGTGGCCTCGCACAAGACCCCTTTCCAGACTGACCAGAGAGTGGCTCACACCCACAGGGTCCCTTCCAGGATGGACCAGCATTCCCCAGGTGAGGTGACAATCTCCCTAATGATACTCTTCACTGAGTAAAAGGCTGTTAAAACTGGAGTCACGGGCTGGCCGAGTGGCTCAGTTGGTTAAGAGCTCGCTCAAGAGTGCGAGCTGGGCTCTGAGCAACAGCAGTTTGATGCCCAGCCCAAGCTGAGCTATTGCTAAGCTGCCAACAGCTGGCAGGATGGCTCACCTAAAAAAAACCCAAAAAAACTGGAGGCCCTGTGAAGAGAGACCTCCGGGGTAGAGAGGATGAGCTTGGGACGGGCGGGAAGAACAGCTGTATAAAGGACAGAATCGTTTTCTTCTTGTAATGTCAGGGCAATTCTCCTTGTCTTCAAACTTTAGATAAAGGCTCTAACAGAGAAATGAAAGGAAAGTTACAGAGTTCAGGATTCTGAAACACATACGAAATCAGCAAATAACTGTTTTTTTTGTTTTTGTTTTTGTATTTTTTGAGGGCAATATCACTGGCCCTCATATGTGGGATCTGAACCGGGGCCGCTGGCGTCCCAAGCCAGCGCTTAACGACTGTGCCACTCGGCTGGCCCGCAAATAACTGTTTTAACTTAGCAAGTTTAGCAAGTAACACAGAAGGGGGAAACTACTGTATAAAGAGGAGATGCGAGGGTACAGAAAGTAGAGCCTCAGACTTCCTTGAATGAACTCAGCCGCAGCTAGGAAAGACTCTGCCATCGCACTAGAGCAGCAGGAAAGAAGGCAGTGTGGCCACACCACGGGCAGCACCAGGACGAAGCCAGACGCAGGGGCAGCTGGGGACAAGTCTGAGCATCAGGGCTTCTTGTGGCAAGATGCACAAAGTCCATGTTGGAGATAAAGAGTGATCCCCAGGAGACTGAGGACAGGAAGCATTTCTTTTTTTTTTTGAGGGCAGTGTCACTGGCCCTCATATGTGGGACCCGAACCGGGGCCGCTGGCTTCCCAAGCCAGCGCTTAACCACCGCGCCCCTCGGCCGGCCCAGGAAACATTTCTTAAATGTGACAGGAAGAGGAAGAGATGAAAGGGAAATGCTGCTCCCTAGTGACATTTGGAAGAGGAGGCTAATATGGACTCTTTTTTTTTTTTTTTTTTTGCCAGAAAGGGCCCAGGGACCTAGAACAGAAGATGGCAGGTGGAACAAAGGTAGTTTGAGAAAACGAAGCCAATACTAATGCTGAAAGGAGCCTAGCCGAGTGGGCATGCGTGCCAGGTCCCGCGGCCCCCCTGGGACAGGCGGCCCCGGAGCTCGCCGCCCGCCGCCCGCCGCCCTCTCCGTACTGGATGGTGCTGTCCTTGTCCTTGCACTGCTGCTCCAGCTTCAGAACCCTCTGCTTTAGCCCGTTAACAACCTGCCAAGAGAAGAGCACATCAAGGTGACGCCCCCCGCCCCGCGCGGCAGGCCTGTCCTGTTCCAGGCTGGGCCCCGCGTCCCCTGCCAGCTGGCCCGGCAGCACCACACCCTCCCGCCAGAGCGCTCTCCTACTGCACTGTCCTCCCTGCTTAATTGCTGGCTTCGCTTCTAGACTCCAGGCCAGTGAAGGCTGCATCTGCTCACTCCGCAGGGTGGCGAGTGAGCAGGCAGGGACAGCAGCTGGGCCCGCCGTGACCGGCATGCCCACCAGCCACAGCCCCCCCATCTCACTCCACACCTAGCACACGGACAGCATGCTTCCCGGTTAATTTCCAGGAAGACACCACAATCGCAGGGTACAAAACCACCCACATCGTCCCAGGGGCTGAGCAGGCTGAAGGAGGCGGGGCCCAGGGCTTCGTGAGGGGCCCTGCGCCACCAGCACCGTGAGTGACCTTGGGAGATGACACCCTTACATTCCTGAAAAAATCCCCCTTTCATTCTTTTTAAATTGGATTTTAAGATAAGTTTAAAATACAATAGTAATACATGAATATATTTTCTTGTAAAAATGAGAACTTTATAGCTGAAACTATACCCTTTGACCTTATCCCTCTCAACCAGCATTTCTGTTTACAAAATGCTATCCGACCACACATGGCCTCGGCAGCTTGTTTTTGGCTCAGCAAACCGTCTTGGTGACCCGCCCCTGCTAGTGCCATGTCTACTCTCTCCCACAGGTGGCCACACACGGCCGAGTGCCCCCTTCTCCCACTGAGACCCATTGGTGCTGTTACAAACGGTCCCGGGATTGGAACCCTCGGCCAGCCCTCCTCGTGCACACGCGCGAGTGCTTCCTGAGCGTACATGATGACAAGTGGGGGTGTGCAGCCACAGGACATGGCCACTCTGCAGGGCGGATGCCAACAGAGCGGCGCATCCCGTGATCTAGAAATTTCCACTTGTAATTGACTTTAACAAAAAAACACATAGCAGCAGAACAACAGGAACAAACAGCCCTCTCTCTTCTCAGAGCCTGCGTCCTTACCCAAATCACGTCCATCTCTCTGAACACAGCGCTGTGGCCTTATATTTCATGGTAAGAAGCTTTTCCTAAAGATGTTTCCACGGAGTGCTATTCCCATTTGAATGGCTTCTCCTCCGTTTTCCTCCCAAACCGGCCAAGTATCAATACCTTGTGAGCAGGCTTTTTCTCTTGGATTTCCTCTGACCCGGTCCTAACAGCAGCATGACAAGTGGTGGCGTGAGTTCAGCCCACAGCTGCCACTCATCACTCAGACCTAAAGTGCAGTGTCCGGGAGCCCCATGCGCCCTCAGCCCTGCCCACAGTGGCCTTCATCTCCATGTTTGCTTTGCTGCTTGGAGCGTGAGGTTTCACACACAGCACCCAAAGGCAGTGTCTTCATTCAGGTATTTCCTGCCGGTGAAGCTACAGGGACCCAGGCGGACGGGGGCCCGGCCCTCACAGGGCTTAAGGCCATTCACCGTGAACCCAATTTGGGCAAATCTCTGCACCTCAGTTTCCTGACTTTAAGAATGGGGATTGATGGGCTGGCCAAGTGGCGCGGTGATTAAGCGCTGGCTTGGGAAGACAGCGGCCCCGGTTCAGATCCCACACATGAGGGCCAGTGACACTGCCCTCAAAAAAAAAAAAAAAAAAAGAAAAGGGGATTGAAGTCCCCCTATTGTCAAAAGTCAAATGAGATCATGTACGTGTGCAAATTATAATGTCTAAGAGTCACTATTATGTAAAAACTACTTTCTGTGGAAACACTGATTCCTTCTGAAGCACTTAAAGAGTTTGCTTGCTGCTGTCCTCACGCAGAGCTTTTCCTCTTTACAGAGTATATAGCCTGCGTAGTCTGGACAGAAAACTGGTGTATTGATCAAAAATGTCCTCCCCCTCCCACTCTATTGATGATTTCTGTCACAGTCTCATGGGTTTTTATTATAAATTCATGTTGTCAAACCGATTATTCACATCACTGTTGTTCTACCCTTTGTGTTCAATAATCCCGACGTTGCATTCCTTCCGGGCTTCTCTCGGCACCTCACGTGGAAAAGAAGTCCTTCCCTGATTCAGCGGGGCTGTATGTGATAGTTTCCTGCAACCGCTAGTTTGTTGCCATAGCATTCATCGTATCATGGCTCCATTCCCCATCATTTTGTTTCACTCACTCTGTTACGTGTTATTAAATCACACGGGAGAGCTGTTTGTATGTTTCAAGGTCTTTGTTCTACTCCTGTTTTGTTTCTGTTTTAAATCAGCATGGCTTGTTACACGTGTGTTCCTTTAGGCGTGATGGGGAAGTCCCCCGCTGTGACTATTTTTTCTAGAATAAATTTTTGGCCTGGAGGAAGCCTGCTCAGCCCCCTTGCTCCCCGTCGCAGCCCCAGCAGCATCTCGTAACCCACATGGCTCCGTGGAGAACGTCTGGGGAACTCTGAGCCCTTCCTCTGTATCTGTTGCTTCTCTCGTATGAGGCCTTAGAGAAAAGGCTTCTCTCACCGCAGGCTGGTTTTAAGGTAAGATTTCAATGGAAAGGTTACCTGTCCTGCTGGAGATTATACTCACCCAGCCAGTATCAGGCCTCTTCTCTGCCAGAGTCCGTACAAAATCCGGGCCCTGCGGTAAGTAGATCCAGAGATGAAACCACGGCTTGCCTCCGCCCCGTCTGGCTGCGCCGCTGGGCTTGCAGGCCCCATGCCCACGGCCAGGGCGGCGCCCAGGCGGGACCAATGACTTACTCGGGACGGGTCCAGAAGCTGCTCTATCTGCCGGTCCTTCCTGCCGTTCTCCTCCTCGAGGCGCCGAAGCTTGGCCCTCATCAGGTCCGCATCACTTTTCTGCGTGTGCAGTGACTGAAGGAAGACCGGACCACACGCGCATGCCACGAGCACGCAAACATGGCGGGGGACACGGTGTTAGAGGAGAAGGGGCAAAGCCGCCAGGTTCCCGGGTGGGGCACTGTGCGTGGCAGTGGGGCGGAGGGGACCTGGGCGTGACATGCAGGAGCACTGGAGGGCACGGCTGGCGTTAGTGGGTGGGACCCGGGTGGGTGCCCGACGAGGTGCAGGACCGGGACCACCCGCATAATGAAGAGCTCTCCCACCCAAAAGCCATGGGCACCCCCAGGAGAAACTGCCCACAGCAATTCTGGAAGGTGCCAGTGTCACATGTCCTCTTCCATGTCCACACGAGAAACCACTATTGTCACACCACCTATCACTAAAACTCATCAGACCCTAATGTCCATTTAAAACTCTCATCCCAGCTAAGGCTCAGCTGGTCAGAGCAATGGTTTCCAACATTTATCTGCGGATAAACTTGTCACCAATCTGTGGTGAACCGGGAGGAAACACACTGGTTTATTTTTCACATAGCTAAGCTTATTCAATTTCTAGGACTATCCTGTGTTTTAAAATTACATCCTTGCTACTATTCTGGACTTAACACATTTTTTGCGGGAAATGAGTAAACTCATCATATAGCTCAAATGCCCGCTTACGAAGTGTTAATAGTCCTTTTTTCCAATGTCCTCACTTGGGAAAGCTTCTCCCTGGTCTGGGAAGCCCCACACCTGAAAGGCCTGAGGTTAAGCCAGCGCCCACAGCCTCGGCCAGGGGGTGCCCACACAGGTGATCAGCTGGCGCCACGGCCGGCCGGCTCCCAGCACCAGCCTGCATCTGAACTACAGTTAGCTTGGAAACATCCTTCTCCTTTCAAGAGACTCGTGCTGCCCAAAAGAGAGACAGTGCCTGAACAAACCAGCCCCCCAGGAAAGATGGTTCGAAGTACGCATCCCACTGAGGGAGGCCTGGCACGGCAGCCACACGTCCACAGCTGGCAAGACCGTTAGTGTCATGAGAGGGCAGGAAAGGCACCTGGCACTCAACGAGTGTTTAAGGAATAAGTCAGTTAACGCACAGGGAAGGTAAGAAAGCAAGTCCATCTAAAACCCTTGGACATTGTCTGTAAAACCTGAGAAGATATAAACAGGTGGAAAGAAGGTAGACTAGTGAGGAACCTCAGGACCCAAGGGACGGCATGCAGCGATCCCCTACCCCACCTCCCATTTCCTTTTTGCTTCATACGTGCAGGGCAACAGCCTGGACACCCAACGGGCACAGACAAGAAAAGCGAACTCTCTGCAGCAGGAAGGAGGCAGCCAGACAGGGCAGACAACATAGACAGGTCTGCAAACACCGCAGAAAACACTGTGGCCCCAACCCCACCAGCAAAGGCCGAGTGGGGAGCTGAGACCCCCCACCCTGCCAGGCTGCAGCAGGGGCCCCGCTGCCTTCTCCTGGGGGGAGGGGTGGGGTGGTCAGAGGAGGCCTACTGGAGAGTCAGGACTTTCCATTGTCCGGTGGTGATGAGGCCTCACACACACAATAAAATGGGAGACTTAAATCCTAACATACTAATAATTACATTACAGGTAAACGATCTAAAGAAGCCAATTAGAAGACAGAACATGCCCAGCCATCTACTGTGTACAAGAAACCCACTTTAGACACAATGAGATGGGTAGGTCAGAGCGAAAGGATGGGAGGGGAGACGCAGCGAGACGTCAGTCACGAGGGAGGAGGAGTGGCCGTATTAGTATCAGATGAGAGACTTCAGAGAAAAGAAAATTACCAGAGCAGAGGCGGACGTTACACGATGATTATAAGGGTCAATCCACCAAGATGACAGTGAACCCAGATGTGTAGCCACCAAACAACAGAGCTGCAAATAAACCTGACAGAACTGAAAGGGGGAGAGAAAAATGCACAATAACAGTTGGAAGCGTCAACACCCATCTCTCAACAACAGACCAAACAGCTGGAGAGGAAATTAGCAGGGATACAGAAGAATTCAACACCATCAACCAACAGGCTCTAACTGACATTTCTAGAGCGCTCCGAGAACAGAACACCCATCCTGTTCAGGTGCCCATGCAGGACACACGCACAGAGACCGGTGCCCTGGGCCTCGGCAAGCCTCGGCAAATCTAAAAGGAATGAAAATATACAGAGTGTCCTGTGGCCACAGTAGAGTCAAACCAGCAGTCAACAACAATAACCTTAGGGCCGGCCGAGTGGCGCATTGGTTAAGCGCTGGTTTTGGGGTGCCAGCGGCCCCGGTTCAGATCCCACATGAGGGCCAGTGACACTGCCCTCTACAGCTAACAACAGCTCCACCTGGAGCTGGGCTGTGCGAGCCCCGGTGATGATTTGGGCTGCAGCCCCTGCTGCAGTGGGCTGCCATAGGCTACAGTGAGTGGCCCGCAGCCAGCGTGAGCGGCTGGCAGCCAAGCGTGAGCTGCCAATAGCCGCGGTGAGCGACATCCAGAGGCCAGCGACCGATCTGCCTCATCCGGGAAGAGCACAATGACGATACCAACAGTGAAGCAACATCCTCCGCAACTAAACTGAAGAACAAAAAGACAGCAACTTGTCTGTTCCCCTTCCCCGATTCCCCAACGCTGTTCCCCTCCACCAATTCCCCAATAAAATCTTTAAAAAACAAAACAAAACAAAACAAAAAACAATAACCTTAAAGTCTCAGAAACTAAACAACGCAAATTCCAAACCGGCACGAGTCGGTCTTAAGGGAAATAACACATCAAAAAATACAACGTGTCAGGATTTGTAGGACACAGCCAAGCAGCGCTGGATGGATCTGTGAAAAGAGCCGGTCACATACTGTGTGATTCCACTCATGTAACATCATCAAGATGCCACATTAGAGGATGGACAGCCAATCGAGACTGCCAGGGATGAGCGACGGCGGGGGAGGGGCGTGACTCCTGGGGGCAGCGGGGCTGGGGAGGCCTCTGTTTCCTGACAGCAGTGCTGGCACCACAACCTACAGGTGGGAACACGAGACAACCGCACATGCAGGCTGTCCGGGTGTCACTCCCTGGTCCTGACGCTGCACAGCAGCTACGTAAGAGGGAAGCTTTGGGCGAGACGGAGTGAAGGCACAGAGGCCTGTCTGGACCATCTCTGCACCTTCCTGGGAACCTGTATTATTTCAAAGTAAGTTTCTGCCGACAGTCTACACTTCCTGCTTCCCTGCTGTACGTGGGGCACTGAAGCACTTTCATGGATGATTTTATTGAATTCTCATGGCGACCCTATGCAGTTGTACTGTCACTATCCCCATTTTTCAGCAGATACAGGGGCAGCGCTTGCCAAAGGAAAACTGCTCTGCTGCCCAGGGCCCAGGGCAACGGCGCACGACTGAACATGAAACTTCTCTGCACTTGGAAGCCAGGCTGAATTCATCCAGAAACCCCTGATAGTAAATTCGAATGAAGGCGGCATAATTTTACGCAGAGACCGATGTCTGCCCCAAGCAGCCTCCTTCCAGGAGTGCGATGGCTCCGTCCCAGGGCTCTCAGTTGACTGGTACAGCTTCCCCTGCCTCGGGACGAGAGTTTCCTCCACAGGGTCGCTGATAACCTGTCGTCCAGCACTCGCTTAGACTAAGGGAACACCGGCTGGTCGGGCAGCACCTGCACGGCTGGACAGCGCCCATGGGTGAGCGTCCTGTGGACCCGGGGCTGTCCAGTGCACACGGCTATTCCAGGTGCTTCTCAGGTGAGACCACTGCCAGGCTCCCAGCTGTGCTCTGGGCGCACTGGCGGCCAGCACCCTACTTGACCTCTGCTGCCCAGGCTGACTGCAGTCCTCCAGGTGGGCCTAACGGCTTAGGGCAGCAGGTCTTTACACTGACTAACATTACGGAAGAGAATGGACCCTGTCGTTTCTCTAGGGGCGCAAGACTGTGTATAGCTATTAAAGACCGGGGCGATAATAGCGGTGATGGGGAAGCTGCTGCGATGATGACTTATTTCACCGTAATTGACACTGTAGGGACCAGGAGACAGCCTGGGGTGGTGAAAAGGCCTTGGCCTTGGGAAGCAGATGGCTTCACTCAAGTCTTGGTTCTGCTACTGACTAACCTTGGACAGGCTACTAACCTCTCTGAGTCTCAAGGTCACCACCAGATAATAGTTGTCACCTATCTCATGGAGCTCTGTAGAAGTCAGCTGAGACAGGGCACGTGAAGCGTGCCGTTACTACTACAGAAATGCACAAGTGGGAGGTTATGGCAAGAGCAACACCGCTGGCTGCATGGGAGCGCTGCCTCAGGGTGCAAAGGGGCTCTGAAGGTCGCCTCGTCCTCCCCCGTGTCTGCCGCTGTGCCGGAGACGCACAGCAGGTACCGCTGGTGCTGGGCCTTTCTAACCAGTCACCAGTCAGGGCTTACACTCACGTGTCACCCTGAAACTCACGTTCTTTCCACACAGATACATCCTGGCACAGATCCTGAGTTCTCCACCTGTCATGTGCAAGGCTCCCACTGTGTGAGATCAACATGGGACAGATACCTACCTTCTTCAGCTCGATAATCTCGTCGTACATGTCTTCCTTCTCTCGGTACACAGGGGTTCCAGGAACACAGCCTGGAGAAAGACACAGCCTCTTAACAGACTATCTGAAAAGGAGGAAGAACTCTTGGCTATCTCTAAGAAAAACTGGAAGTTAATAAAATTATCCTTAAAACAAATAGCAGAAATATTTTAATGTTTTTAGCCCAATCACGATATTATCCCAAAAAGGAAACCAGAAGTGGCAGTGATACAGAAAGAGGAAGCACACGTGAACACAGGGCGGACTTACCCTGAGGGTTACAGAAGGGAGTCAAAAGGAGGAGCGATGTTGTATTTAGATTTTAAACAGTAAGAGAGTCAAACAAACAATGCTCAGAGCAGGTGACAACACCCATTCTGATGTCCAAATTGTAGAGAGCACTCTGCTTTCTGTACGATGCCCGAAGATATTTTAGCCTAAGACAGAACTCCCTGTTGGTAAATGCACTAAGGCGATGACCCACGGCTACAGTGAGGAGGGGTCAGCACGCTTCCTACCGAGCATGGAAAAGCCTCGGGAAGAAACATGAGGGCAAAGACCAGACAGGAAGACAGAGACACGAAAGGAAACGGATTCTCTCTGATGAGATTTGGGCTTCTTATTACTATTTGCAATTGTCACTTCTAGTATCGTTTATACAATAAATGTATGTAAGACGCTACATTTGGGGAGGTGGGCACAGCTGAAGCCTGGGAACGCTACTTCCTAGGGAGGCACGGTGGACTTTCCGGAGTCACTGTCCTCAGGATACTCCATGACTTCCTACGGACAGAACTAGCATGGGAAGCCCCAAATCTCCCTCCTCTCTGCTTTTCCTTAGTCATGGCCTCGTCACTCTCCACGAGCTCACCATTGCTGGCAGAACGCCAGAGATCTGACCTCTCTGTTCTTAGAGCTTCTGCCAGATAGTCGGGAGTGCTGCTGGGGGGTGGGTCCACGCACACTCCAAGGTGAGGTCTCATCTCGGCGGTTGGGTCAGACTTCCTGGTTTGAATGTGCATGGATTTTACGTGACAGGTAAAAGCCAACAGTGAAAGACATTGCCTCTAAGACTCAATCTTCCTGGGTTGAAGGAAGCTGACATCGGCCCGTAACCGAACTGACTCCCAAAGGTAAGGAAAGCCCTGATTTACAGCATTTCCCCATTTCCATGGCATAAGTAATCCCACCATGTCCAATTTCAAGCTGCCACAAAATTCCTAAAAATTTAACAGCTGGCTCTTGCAACCAGGATGGAACTGGATCCAACACACTGCTGCCAGCAGTGCTAAGCAACATGAGGTCCCAAAGGATAAAGTTTCACACACACACACACACACGGTCCGAAACTACCCTCACATGTTATATAAAGTTAGGAGGCTCAGCGTCTTCGAAAAGATTAAAAACAATGTCATCCATAGAAGTCAGATCAAAAATCATCCCCTGCAATTTCTAAAACCCTTCCTTGGAGTGGGAAAGGTTTCCGTTGGGGCAAGCACATACCTGGCTTTGGGCTTCCCAGCCATAGCTTCTGTGGGGTTAAGGACATCCTGTTGCCAAGGGGCAGGCTCGCTGCTGTCTTCAGAGATCTCCAGGATGCCACTTTCCTTGGCTTAGAGTGATACGGTGACTCTAAAAGCCAATATGTGGTTTTAGAGGAGCAAAATGTCAATGCCCCCAAAACATGTGCGCTTCAGAAAGACAAAACAGTTAAATATGCACAAGGGCATAACGACTCCTGATGAAAACATTCTGACAAAAGTAAAGAACATAGTTATGATATGTATATATACATATATTTGTTTATTTAAAGATTTTATTGGGAAATTAGGGGAGGGGAACAGACAAGTTGCTGTCCTTTTGTTCTTCAGTCTAGTTGCGGAGGATGTCGCTTCACTGGCCCATGTTGGTATTATCATTGCGCTCTTCCCATACGAGGCAGATCGGTTGCTGGCCTTTGGACGGCCACTCACCGTGGCTATTGGCAGCTCACACGGGCTGCCAGCTGCTCGCTGTAGCCCATGGCAGCCCACTGCAGCAGGGGCTGCAGCCTACACCATCGCCGGGGCTTGCACAGCCCAGCTCCAGGTGGAGCTGTTGTTCACCATCATACTTTAGAGGGTAGTGTCACTGGGCCTCATGTGGGATCTGAACTGGGGCCGCTGGTGTCCCAAGCCAACTCCTCACCAATATGATGCTTGGCCGGCCCTACTTATATTTATTTTTAAAATTTTGTTATAAAAAGTAACATAATGGAAAATTTGTTTAAAAATATAAATCTGTTATTCTACGAATATCACAATATTTAATTTCCCATTTCAGAAACATACATTTATACATAGTTGCAGCCATACAAACACATAACTTTGTATCCTTTACACTTAACACCCGTTAGTATTTTTGTTCATGTTGCTACACTGTAATAACATTTAGAACTTAATATGCAAAATATTTAGAAGAAACAAAAAGTTTATACCTTTCCAGGGCATTTTTGAGTTTGCCATCAAAATGAAGGAAATGTTTTAGAAATATTTTTTAATCTGGGATTTCATTTCTTTAATTATGTAAGCTATGACAAATTTATGCAAAACTACATTATTTATAAAACATGCTCATATTTCTTAAATAGTAAAGAAATTTATATCTGTAGAAGGTCCTGAAATTCTAAGTGTAATACATTTATTTATTTATTTATTTTTTTATTGGGGAATTGGTGGAGGGGAACAGCGTTTGGGGAATCGGGGAAGGGGAACAGACAAGTTGCCGTCTTCCTGTTCCTCAGTCTAGCTGCGGAGGACGTCGCCTCACTGTTGGTATCGTCATTGCGCTCCTCCCGGACGAGGCAGATCGGTCGCTGGCCTCTGGATGTCGCCCATCGCGGCTATTGGCAGCCCACGCTTGGCTGCCAGCCGCTCACGCTGGCTGTGGGCCATTCACTGCAGCCCACGGCAGCCCACTGCAGCAGGGGCTGCAGCCCACACCATCACCGGGGCTCGCACAGCCCAGCTCCAGGTGGAGCTGCCGCCAGCTGCAGAGGGCAGTGTCACTGGCCCCCACGTGGGATCCGAACCGGGGCCGCTGGCATCCCAAAACCAGCGCTTAACCGATGCGCCACTCGGCCGGCCCCTAAGTGTAATACATTTAAGTTTTTAATTTCTAAGTTTTTTCTATGGCTTTAAAATTTATGGTGTTTTCCCATTATAATTTAGAGTGAGGGAGTAAAGGCCGGATCTGACACATTTTTATTGTTCAGGACCTCAGGACTCCACTTCTGGGATATTCTGAAGGCCCTTTGAACTTTAAATGTCCATTTAAATGCTTGTTTATAAAGGTAAATTATGGCCAGCTGAGTGGCTTGGGACGCCAGCAGCCCTGGTTTGGATCCCACATATGAGTGCCAGTGACACTGCCCTCTACAGCTAAGATGGTGAACAACAGCTCCCCCTGGAGCTGGGCTGCTGTGAGTCTCCGGGGCGGCATAGCTACAGCCCCTGCTGCAGTGGGCTGCCATAGGCTACAGTGAGTGGTTGAAAGCCAGCGTGAGCGGCCGGCAGCTGGTGTGAGCTGCCAAGAGCCACTGTGAATGGCCGTCCAGAAGTCGGTGACCGATCTGCCTCATCTGGGAAGAGCGCAATGACGATACCAACATGGGCCAGTGAAGTGACGTCCTCCACAACTAGACTGAGGAACAAAAGGACAGAAACTTGTCTGTTCCCCTTCCCTGATTCCCCAACGCTGTTCCCCTCCCCCAATTCCCCAATAAAATCTTTAAAAAAAAAAAGAAAAAAAAAAGTAGTGATCAGAAAAAAAAACCCACCCACAAATGACATTTCCCTCTTAAATGTATGTGATTTGTCACTGAAGAGTAAAACTCCTCGGGAAACCATGAATGCATGCAGATAATAGCTGGGAGGGCAGCGGGGGTGAGGGGGAATGCATCAGAAGGGCGGAAATCTGGGGGGACAATACTGCCTTAAAGCAGTGAGCACTGATAGAAACATGGCCGCCTGCCCCGCCCTCCTCGGAGCGCAGTGGGGATGAGAACCTCAGGACACCCTGGAAACTGCAAAGCCATAGGCACCTGATGAGGCATGACAGGAAACATTTACGGGAACAGGACAGATGTGGTCCCCACTCTTGTGGCACAGAAATCCACACAGAGCACACCTGCTGAACAAGTGTCATGAAGGATGTGAGGAAGCGGGTGACAGGGTGATCTCTGAGCTGAGCCCAGCCAGTATGAGAGGGCGGGCAAGTGTGACGAGGCACCGGGGCTCAGGGAGGGGACGCAGCGTGTCTGGGCTGAGCAAGTCACCGAGAACCAGCAGTGGCACAGGCAACCAGGGACGCCCAGCAGCGCGGGGAGCCACACCCGTCAAGTTTTTCATGCTCCTGGGGTTGTGCCCATTCTCAATTACTTGAAACACATCCTGACATTTACAGAAATCAAGACAAAAATAAGTTGATTATTACTATTTTCAACACTTGAAATGCTTGACTTTCAATAAGGACAATGAAAGGCTGTCAAACATTTACCTTAGGAACCTTCTAGCCAAAAATGACGTAAACAGCATGGTTTTAAGACAGAAGCTTTAAACCACAGACATCAGCTCTCAATTTTCTCCGTGGAACGAGAGGAAGGAATCAAAAATCCAAATTGCTAGATCATTTCTTTACAACGTTCATATTTATTTGTGATATAAAAAACACTTTTTTCTTTGCAAGAGTTTATCTTTCTAAATATGTTTTTGTTAGGCTAATATGGAAGTTCCTAGTATTCTCTAAGTGTGTCGTATACGACACAACATGTCTGAAATATGTAAGTATTTTAAATATATGTACATCCATAATAAAGTCAAGGAAGACCACAGCTTTTTGGGTAGCACAAGGATTTAGTTTGTCATATAGACTTTCATAAGCATAAAATTCACACGTGGATGCGTGTGTAACTGGAGCAGTGTTAGGACAGCAGACCCAGAGAGGACTCGGGGGCCATCTGCCATGGCTGAATGTACATGGCCCCCAAAGTCCTATGTTGAAGACTAACCCCACTGGGATAGCATTGGGGGGCTTCGGGAGGTGATCAGATCACGAGAGTGGAGCACCTTCGAATGGGATTCATGCCCTTCTAAAAGGGGCCCTACAGAGCTGTCTCGCCCCTCTCACCATGTGAGGACTCAGCACACAGTGGGTCCTCACGGGAACCCAGCCATGCTGGCTCCCTGGTCGTGGCCTCTCAAAACCATTTTCTGAGTGAAACTGGAAGTCTGAGGGATGCGGCGCTGGTCATACTTACTTGGTGATGTTGGGGGAGGTTTGTGGAAACTTTTCCTTTTTGCTCTCTGAAAGAAAGGAAACAAGGTAAAGCGTGTTGAGCCTTCCTGGGCAGCCCCAACAGCCCAGTCATGAAGTGCAGGATGGTGGGGTGGGTGTCAGGGCAGCGAGAGAGGAGGCCGACTCAGCAGAGACAGAGCCGAGTCTGAGCAAAGGAATAAGCCCACGGCAGAGGCACCAGCAGCACACGCGCCAGCCACGTGCGGCTCCAGGCTGAGCGGGTTCCCGCTTTGCACCACTTGTCTCATCACAGACACGGAGGCTCCGGGATGGAAATTCAGACTCAAGATACACACACACGTCCTCAGGCCAGCACCTGGAGCACCCGGTGTGACTGTCCCCTGTGGGACAAGTCCACTGAGGAGGGTGGGGCTGGCTGAGGAGCGAGCCTGTCTGGAATAACGTCACGTCCCTGGGACAGCCAGATGCCAAACACGGAGCTGGGCACCACTGGGCTCTCCCGCTCCACGTGGGAGGGACGATACTGCCTTCCGCGCCGCCTGCACCAGACACAGACCCCCTCCCTCTGCAGGCTGAACTTCACCCCGGACACCTTGGACCCATGTCCTCAGCACACCTGAAGGACAATTCTTAACCCTGTGGTGGCCCTCACTTCAGACAATAGGCCTGTGACAACTCCCCCTTGCGCCCACAGAGCTGGAGGGAGTGGTTTGTGGGTGCCAAAGCTCTCAGTGCGGGCTGTGGTTTGGCTAGAACTCTCTCTGCTGGGAGACAAGCTGCCTTTGTGTCCTCTCACTACACACGCAGTTAGCAGGCTTCATTTTCTACCCTGAGAGGCGGGGGGTGGGGTGGGGGGAGTGCCCAGTTAGCCGTTGGACCTCTGGGCCTGCCCCCGCCGCTGTCTACTCTTCCTTCAGGCCAGCACCCAGCACCCCAGCCACCAGTCAGGACATTGCGACACCCTGCCAAAGGGTCACCTTGCTCCCACACAATCACTTCTGAGCCCTTCTCCCTCCCCTCCCATGTCAGATTTGGGAGCTGGGAGGCAGGGCCCAGACCACAGGCAGGATAGGGACTTATCACCTGCCTCAAATGTACTCTGCTCAGGACTAACTTCTGAATAAGAGCCTTAAAATTATAATCACAGTTATTCAAATCCAACTAAAGAATTGAAACTTTTCAAACACTGAGTTGCACCTGGAATTTGTATTCCAGCTCTAAACGCAGCGTTGGTGGAAAACAGTGCCCTGCACTCCCGTGAGTGACGTGTGTAAGGGGAAATAAGAAGCCGTGGGACAAGCTGCTGCCTCCTCATTACACTCACCGTCTCCAAGTCAGAGTCAAAGGTAATCACAGACAGACTGTCATCGCCCTGCAAGAAGAGATGCAAACAGTGAAACCTCAGGCATCTGCTTGGCATCCAACAGTCACATTTACAAGGTGAAAACAGCCCATCCACACTGCTGAGGCAGAACCCCAAACACCTGGCCCAGAGTAAACTCTGAACGTTGAAAGCGGGCTTTGGGGTGTATCGGAGGGGATGGGTGGGGACACACAGCAAAAAAGCCTCCTGCTGGGGCTGCTCCATGACTGTGACCCTGGCGGCACCTTTCCACACAGTCGTTTGTACTTTCCCTCAAGCAACAGTTCTTGATCAAAGTATTGGGTTGTCGGAAAAGTCATGACGTATTTTTTTCTTTGTTTTTCGTTGCAAAAATGCATCATGACTTTTCCGACAAGCCAATATTTCACTTTTCCCATTGTTTAAACGTTCTTATTCATCCTCACATCAAAGCACAAGGAGCCTGTGACTGTATCCTGGTGAGAACAGTTCAAAGTCATTTAAAGGAAACACATTCATTAATACCTGTGTCACTTGGGCTTATCTTCTTCCTGCATCTTCCTCCAGGGCCTGCCCCAGCCCAGCAAGGAAAATAGTCTGTTCCGCTAATGCCAGTACCAGGCTGCTGGTCCCTGGCCACACGGTGGGCAAAACCATCAGCTCCTGAACTATGACAGCAGCCTCCCAGCCACATGGCAAAGGGTAAGAATCTGACTGGCCAAGGAAGGGGCTTAAACACAGCCTTTGACCTCTGCTGAGCCAGAGACCAGGCCTACCAGCTAGGCTAAAAGGTGTAAACCGTTGTGCAGGTGTTGGCTCTGAAACCACTGGGGGTCACACGGAAGCCCATTTTACACGGTGACTGTGCACTGCGCTGGGCGGAGCCCATCACGGCCACGGCCACGGCGGGAGTGCGGTGAGTTCACGAGCAAGCCCAGAGGCCGCTCCCTGCCAAGGGCCTGGGGGACTGGGCTGTGGCTGCCCGCAGGAGGCCCTGTCTGGTAGGACAGACCCTGCTCTGCCCAGAAGCCGGTGAGCCTGGCCAAGGCCCGGGGACCTACTAAGTGCCCAGAGCGCTCAACACCAGACCTTCTGCAGGATTCCTTGAGGCCGAGGCAGGGGGCCGAACCTGGTTTTGTGCCTCAGAGCCTGGTATATCAGGGGCATAACCAACGCGGTGTGTGTAAGAACATTTCTAACCGCAAAAAGTGACAACGGAAGAGCAAAGCAGGGAGATGGATAAATAAAACAGCAGTGTCCACAGGTTGGAATTTTAAAAATCAGGCTCTGAAAAATGTGGGGATATGGAAAAATGCCAACAGCAAATTAAATGAGAAAGTTACAAATCCATGTACACATAATCTCAATTTTTTAAATGTGTGTGGGAAAAAGATGTACTGAAAACAAGATTGGAAGGACATACACCAAACATTGGCTGGTTTTCTGTTGGGAGTGAGGTTACGGGCCATTAATTTTCCAAATGTTCTCCAATGGGCACGAATTATTTTATAATCAGGACATGAGGAGTTCCTTGGCGAAGGCGCAGTGACTGAGGCCGGCGCGGACCTGATAGGGCAGGGCCGGTGCCTGGGAGGGCCGCTCCCCTGGGTCGGCTCCGGGAGCCCCCGGAACACGCGGCAGCTCCCCGCCGCGGAGCCTGTGCGCGGGCCGCTCTCTCTGTTCAGGGACCGGCAGCAGCGCCCCCAGGGCGCCCCCCGGCGCACGCGCACCCGCGGGCCCGCGCCCAGCGCCCGGCCAGGGCAGCCTCAGAAAGTTAGGGGACGGACCGCGGGGCCTCCCTCCCCGCGCGCGTTTCCCACCCTCCCTCCCCGCGCGCGTTTCCCACCCTCCCACCCCGCGCAGCATCTCCCACCCTCACCCCCTCCCCGCAGCATCTCCCACCCCCCTCCCCCGCAGCATCTCCCACCCTCACCCCCCCGCAGCATCTCCCACCCCCCCGCAGCATCTCCCACCCCCTCCCCCGCAGCATCTCCCACCCCCACCCACCCCCGCAGCATCTCCCACCCTCACCCCCTCCCCGCAGCATCTCCCACCTCCTCCCCGCAGCATCTCCCACCCTCTCCCCCGCAGCATCTCCCACCCCCACCCACCCCGCAGCATCTCCCACCCTCACACCCCCGCAGCGTCTCCCACCCCCTCCCCCGCAGCATCTCCCACCCTCTGACCGTCCCAAGGGCCGGCCGTGGCCTTGCTCTCCCACCCGGGAGAGACGCCCGGGAGAGGAGGAGCCGCGAGTGCCCCGCTCCGGCCGCAGGGGTGAGCGTGGGCGGCGCCGCCTCCGGGAAGCGGCGCTGGCAGGGCACCGGGCTGCCTCCCGCACACCTGCGACGGCCACAGGCCGGCCCACGCCCGCTCGGCGCGGTGACAACAATGGCAGCTCAACGGCGGCCGCGCGCCCCGCTTACCGTCTCCGAGGCCGGATCCCCGGTGCCCAGCGACATGGCGGCGGCGCTGCTGGCGCGGCGGTCCGGCTCTGGGGCTCCGCGGGCCGCCGGGCTGCCTGCAGCCTCCGGGGCAGCCCGCGCGCGCCGCGACCCCGCTGCCATGGCGACCGCGCCGCCCCGCCGAGCCCCGGATGTGGCGCCTGCAGCGCCGGGCCGACCGTGCGCACGCCCTGCAGCGCCCGCGGGCCCACCGGCCGTGCTCCCGGAGCTGCGGGCGGCGATCCCCGCCCGGCTGAACCGTTGACAGGGTGCGTCCACGCCCTTCTCGGTTAGGCTCAGCCAGAAGCCTGCGAGCTGGTCCTCAGAGCAGGACGTGGAGAAGTGCTCGGTAAATGCCGAAAGGCACAGGGCCTTGTGCAGTGTTACAGGCTGACCGGTGGTGAGAAAAGGCTCCTCCGTGACCCCCGTCGTAGGCTCCTGGGTTCTGGTCCAGCCACAGCACAATAACAAAATAATAGTTTGGGGGCCGGCCGAGGGGCGCGGTGGTTAAGCGCTGACTTGGGAAGCCAGCAGCCCCGGTTCGGTCCCACATATGCGGGCCAGTGACACCGCCCTCAAAAAAAATAAAAAATAATTGTTTGCACCGCGCTCAAAGCTCTTACGAAGATCTTCGGGAGCATTGGGTTCCAGGGTTCATGCCTTAGCATTAGCAAATAGGCTTTGCTCTTCCTTTTCATATAGGTCTCCAAGGGCTCCTACTCTATCCCCTCTTCCTGCCTCCTCTTTCCAGCCACCTGACATTGTCTTCGAGAACATTCCCTGTCTAGACACTAAGCTTTCTGGGACAGGAGCTTTGTTTTGTTCACAGCTCTCTCTCTGTCGCTTGGGACGCTCTGGCACATAGCAGGAGCTCCATCAGTAGATATTTGATGTTCAGCAAGTCATAGAACTTCTCTGTGCCTGTTTCCTCAACTACAAAGTGGAGAGAAGTGTCGTTGTGAGGATTAAATGAGTCAATATCAGTCAAGTGCTTAGAACAGTTGCAGGTTCCAGAATGAGTGCAATGTGATGGTGTTATTTTTATGATGTGAACGAAGGAATGAGTCCTCATGCTGGGATAGTGCGGCATAGTACAATGAGCACCTGGCAGGTTATTGGAGCTCCAGCTCTGGCACCACCGCCTACTCTGGGTCCATGGCCCTCTTGTCCTCAGTTTCCTCATCCGTATAACAAAGGTAGTGAGCCACATGGCGGTTTTCAGGCTGTCTCCCCATGAGCAGGCAAGACCGAGCTGGCTAATGGTCAGGAGCCCAGGTTTCGTAGTATGCCATGGAGTCCTTGTCTGCAAGATGGTGACAGTTTCAAGGCTCTTGTTGGCATCAAAGGAGATAACAGAAATAAAACTCAGCATGGTGCCTGGCACATGGTAAGCGCCTTGAAAAACAGAAGCTACCAGGTAACACTTTGTAGCTAGTCTGACTACTTGAATGGTATTTAAAATAGTAAAATTTAATTTGTTTGGAAATTATCCATGTCACTCCTTGGCACTCCTCCTCTGCTCTGTGAAGCCCTATTCCTAAGTGGTGTCAGGTAGAGGCTGCACCCAAGTTCTGGTTCCTTATTTAGACCTTGGGACCAGGGACCTTGATGCACCCTAACAGAAAAGAAACCTGACACTCTCCCATGAGTTTGTTTATAAAAAGTGACTTTTACCAGGCTACCCACCCGCTCAGCAACTTCTATTTGCTCCCTCGAGGTATTGTCCACGTGGCAGACGAGGGCTTTCACTAACTAAAATACCTATTGTGCGTGCCTCTTGCTCCTCTCCCACTCCTGGGGCTCTGCCAACTCCCTGCCCTTCTTACTTCTGTTGTTTCACTTACTTTCTCTCATTTAATTATAGAGACTGTACAAGTCTATGACCTTTTATCTGCGGTTCTGAGTTCTAAAAACCTCAGAAAACCTTTCATAATTTGTTAGCAAACGTGTCTAGACCTCAATTTGTTTGTTATAAAACTCTGAGCTGAGGTTATTTACAGTGTTTATTCCACTTGGAGTATTATGTATTAGTGTGTTTCACCACAGAGCTATTGATGCATTTGATCGTGGGGTGCTTCTTCGGCCCTGCTGGAATCGTAATCTCATACACAGCCTATATGTATCATGCAACTTTTCTAAAATCACAACAACTCAACCGTTTGTCCCCAAAAGCTGCTGGTAAGAAACTGTGGACCTTATAACATAGTAGTCTTCAACTCTAGAGCCAGACTGCCCGGGTCCAAACCCAAGCTGTGCCAGCCCACAGCTGTGAGACCTTAGGGTGTGAGCCCTCTGTGCCTCAGTTTCCCCATCGGAGGGGGTGGCAATAGGACCCACGCTCCTAGGGCTGAGGAGTCACCCAAGTTTCTATTAAGTGAAGCACTCAGCACAGTGTTACCTAAGAGGTTTTTCCCCCAGGACGATGCAATCAGGCAACTATTTACAGCCCCATTTTACTAGAAAACGTCCCAGTTCAGGGAAGGTTAACAGTGCAGTTCACACCTTTTCACCGAAATAGTTTAAGGGGAGGGGGAGGTCAGGAAGGGTGGTTGTCCGAAGTGGCGCCCCAATTAAAACCAGTGTTTTTACAATTCCGTTTTTATTGTAATACCCATAGGAATCATGTCATTTCCTATACCTGGTGTTTGTCCTGAAATCTTACTGAAAAACTGACTCTGCAGAGAGGAGCCTTGTTTCCATCCCTGGCCTCGAGTCACTCCCGCACACAGCTCCAGGGCCCCGGAGGCCCCGGCAGGCCCCACGACGAGCGACGAAGACGCCCTCTTCTGCCACGTGTGCCCCTCCTGCCCGTCCACGCTCCAGGGTCGCCGGGTAGGCCCCGCCCTTTCCGGGCACAGCCCCGCCCCTTCCTCGGGAAGCCCCGCCCTCCTGGCGCGAGGCCCGCCGGACGCTTGGGCACGTCCCACTGGGCGTCCGGGGGTGGGTGGCTCTGGGCCGCGGAGACCGGTTCGGCTCCGGCTTGTCCCCCGCGGCTCGCAGCTTGAGCTCACTCCCAAACTCCGGCTCTCCGGGCTCGCGGAGCGGCCTCCACGGCTCCCCTCGCCCGCCGTCCCCGTGGTCGTCCCCTTCGGGTCTGGCGGGTGGCGTGGCCCGGGGCGGGGCCGTCGGCGACGTGGGCGGGGCCTTGGCGGCGGACGGACGCGGAGAGGGTGAGGCGCTCGGGAGGGAGGGCTCGCGGCGGCGGCGGCCGGCGGTCGGGGTGGTCGACCCGGGGCGGGGCCTGCGGAGCGGCCTGGGACCCGCGCGCGCGGCGAGGGGCGGGTGTCGGCCCCCCGCGGCCCCGGCCCGCGCCGCTTGGCCGTCCGCGCTTCCCGGGCCTGGCGCCGGTGGCGGGGTCCGCAGGCCTGAAACTGCCGCCGGGCCGCGGGGCCCAGCCTCCCCGGAGCGGCCTGGCGTCGGCCCAGGCGGACCTGCTCCTGACCCCGCCCCGCGCTGACTCCGCCCACCTCCGCGCCGCCCCTGACCCCGCCCACCTCCGCGCCCTGGCCCCGCCCTTGGCCCCCCGCCGCCCACCCCCTTGGCCCCGCCCCCTGACCCCCGCCCCGCCCCCTGACCCCAGGCTGTTCGCAGCTCCCTTGCTCCACCCGGAGGAGTGCGCGCTCCCACGTCCGCCCGCGGGCTCCCCGGGCCTCCGCAGGCCGAACGCGCAGGCCCACGCCGCAGCCTGGCGCGGGGCGGCCGGATGCAGACGCGCTGAGGGCGGCAGGACACACGGACCCTTCCAGCCCGACCGAGCCGCGTCCCCGTCGTGCGCGTGGCCTCCCCGCGCCCCCACCCCGACCGGGCCGCCGCAGCCCGGGTGAGCACCGCGCCGCCCCCCCGCCCGGCCCCGCGGCGGCGCCGCCGGGACTCGGGGCCCGGCCGAGGCTCTGCACGCAGCCGCGCAGCGCGGTGGCGATGGGTCGCCCAGCGCCGGGCCCGGGCAGGAAGGGGGCTGGCTTCGGCCCTGACAGTGCTTTCCTTGGCAGGAACCGACGGGTCGTCATGGACCCAGGCTGCTCCCAGCTGCTCCCGGCGCTCTGTGCCGCCCTGGCGGACCCCAGGCAGCCCGTGGCTGATGACACCTGTTTGGAGAAGCTGCTGGACTGGTTTAAAACGGTAACTGAAGCAGGTAAGAATGAGGGTGGTGCTGTCCACTTCCAGGGAGGCCAGAGGGTGCCACCGCAGGGCTCCCCTGTGCGAGGCAAGGGATGTGTCACATCCGAAACACTCGCCCTGGCTAATCGGGGACCCACCTGCCGCAGCCTCAGGGTGACCGGGGCAGTGGGAGCCACAGCCCCAGTTCAGGCTTCCTGCTGACTACATGCTAGGTGGCTCCGAGGGTGGGACACACTTAGTTTTTGTTCTCATTGCATTTTTTTTGTTTCTTCGTTAAAAAAATCGGTTTTGTTTTGCCTCTGATGATGAAAGTAATACATATATTTAACTAGAACTTGAATAACACAAAGAAGAGGAAAATTAAACCACCATCGACATTTTTATTTCCTTCCAGCCTTTT
Organism: Aselliscus stoliczkanus; assembly: GCA_033961575.1. Taxonomy (NCBI): domain Eukaryota; kingdom Metazoa; phylum Chordata; class Mammalia; order Chiroptera; family Hipposideridae; genus Aselliscus; species Aselliscus stoliczkanus. Next base: position 1,681,283 of record CM066733.1, read on the forward strand.
TTCCTCACACATCATAAAGCTGTATTTGTCTTACAAAAACGGCGTTGTGCTGTAATACAATTCAGTGGCATGCCCTTTCTCCCTTGCCATCATAGTAGGTGTTTTCCACACGGAATACCTGGATTTTATTGACTGTATGTCACTCAATGTATTCTGTGTAATCCGCTATTGTTAGATAGTGTTTCTAATGCTTTATTATTATAAATAATGCTGTCATGGCTTTCCTTGTGCATAAACCTTCCCATTTGTTCTCTTGGCTGATAACTGCTTTAGGATCGATTCCATGGCATTGATTTCTGCTATTTGTTACTTACTTTGGTTTACCCTGTTCTTCTAATCTCTTTTGAGTTGAAAATCTAGGTCTTGTTTTCTGATACATGTATCGAAGGCTACACATTTTCCTGAAAGTATCATTTAGCGGTACCCTGTAAGTTTTACTATATAGCACTTTTGTTATAATTTAGTCTCAAGTATTTTTCAGCTTTTCGTATGATTTTTTTCTTTATCCACAAGAAGGTTATATCTTTTAGGTTTAAAACATGGGTTTCTTTTCAGTTTTGACTGATTTTTAATTTATTTCATTGGAGTTAGAAAACGTCTGTATTTCAGTTTCCCTAAATGTTCTAGCTACATAGTCTCCATGCTTGTTCCGTAGTTAAAGTTTATGTTGTTTGCGCCTGCTGTGTTCTTGCTAATTTGTTTTAATCGTTTCTCAGAGGTATGGAAAAATTTTACACTAAGATTGTGGATTCATCAATTATCCTTTGGAATTCTGTTTTTCCTTTTGTATATACTTTGAAGTTAGGTTAGGTATGCAGAGGCTTAGGCTGTTATATCTTCTGGGATTTGTCTCTTTGAACAACTTTTCTTCTTAAAGCACTGATAATGCTTTTTGCTTTGAAGTCGGTTTTGTCTGATTTTACTCTAGCTGCACCAGCTTTTTTAAAATTAGAATTTGCCTGCTGTCTCCTTTCACCAGTTTACTCGGGGCTGGTCTATGTTGTCACGCTTCATTGCTTGCTACAAACTAGTATGTTGCTAGCCTTTGGCTCTTAGTTTAATCTGAACAGCTCTTTTAACAATTTAATCTGTTTCATTTGTTGAGCTTACTGTTACATTTGAACTATTTTCACCATATCCTTTTATTTATTTATTTATTTATTTATTTATTTATTTATTTATTTATTTTGAGGGCAGTGTCACTGGCCCTCACATGTGGGACCGAACCGGGGCCGCTGGCTTCCCAAGCCAGCGCTTAACCACCGCGCCACTCGGCCGGCCCTTCACCATATCCTTTTATATTTTTTAAATTTCCCATGTCTGCCTTTGCTTCATCATTTTCCTGCCCTCCACTGTATTGATAAAGCTTTCAGGTTTTTAAATTCTTTCTTGTGGCTTTGCAGTTATGCATTCCACTTCTGTTCTTTAGTGGTTACCCTTGCAGGCAAACTGGATAAAAGAGTCACAAATTAAAAGTCAATACCTTTTTACATTTGCCCATGAGCCTGTTGGACTCTGTTTCTTGCCCTCTCTTCTTCACTCTGCTCATTTCTTTCTTACTGAGCCTTATAGTTCTCTCAGCACAGGCCCCTCGACGGGGACCTTCCCAGCCTTTGCCCCCATCGGTGCTTTTGAACGGCAGCCTAGTTGAGTGTAGACATTTCAGGTGCTGGTTCTGGGTGAAATTCCATTGGACTTCCTTGCATCAGGTACTCTCAGTTTAAGAAAAAAGTATCCATTTGAGAGGGAAAAAGTGGTTTTCTTGTTGAATTTCCTTTTCTTTTTCATAATCAGCAAGCCATAACATCTTTTCAGGTTTGTTGGCCATTTTTATTTCCCGTCCATGTCCCTTACCTGCTGTAGAGGTGTTGGTTTTCTACTTTGTTCCCCACATTGAATTAAAGTTATGAATCCTTTGTTGCAAATACTTTTTCCCAGTTAAACTGCTCAGTCTAACAACTTGAAAGAAGGCAGTCTGGGAGTTGCTAGGAGAATGTCCTTTAGGGGCGCACATTGTGCTGTGCCCCTGGTGATGCATCCCTGGCTGGGCCTGCCTCCAGGGCCCAGTGTCCTGCTGTTGCAGGAGAACCCCTGCTTGGTGGAGCTGCTGTTCCAGGTGCTGAAACCCCAGGACCTGAGCTCTGGAGTCCTCGCCTTCTCACTCCGCCTCGCAGGGATACTGGCCGCCCAGGAAGACTGCTTCCAGTATCTTCAGGTGAGCCTGGGCCCTCCCACTGAGCAGCCTGCTGAGAGGTATGCAGCTTTCTTCTGCAGGCACATAAAGCAGTGGTGGCTCTCACAACCTCTAAGTCTCCGTGAGGTTCCCCCTGCCACCGCCCACCTGTGTCTTGTACAAGGTTTTTATTCCTGAGTTTAAACTCACCAGGACTGATGTCAGGGCAAACGGGCAAACCCTGGGGAATAAGGCAGAGCTGGGGTTGACTCTGTTCTGACACCCACCCGCTGCATGGACCTGCCCAAGTTGGTGTCGACTGAGCCTCGGTTTCTTCCCCTGACAGGTAAGCGTCATGCCTGTCTCGGGGTGGCCATGAGGAGTCACTGAGACCCGGGTCTGGCATTTCGTCCTGTTGAATGAATGGCTAATGAGAATTTCTTCTTAGCAACAAGGCATGGGAACTTGGAGAGTTCCCTGGCGCTGGTGTCTGACAGCTTGTGCGCCCCTGGTGGGCGCAGCTGGGGTTCAGCTGAGGCCTGACGCAAGCCCGCGCAGAGCCCCGCCCCGCCATGGAGGCACCCACTTTCTGCGAGCCCCGGGGCAGCTGTACTGTGGCAGAGACGACTGTATGAGCGCTCCCTGACTGAGCAACTGCCCAGCCCAGCTTCCCATGGGGCAGACTTTCCAGGGTGTTTGTTCTGTGGCACCTGCTGCCCTGAAGCGTGTCTTAGGGCATCACTCTGTGCCTGTCGTCCTCACGTGCAGTCCTCACTCACCAACGGTGCTTTGCAGTTCGTGAAGTCCCTTTGGTGTTATCCTAGGAGTCGTGGCCAACAAGCAGGTCGAACTCTCCATCTCCTAGCTAGGAGAGAGCGCCAGCCCAGTATAAAAGTCCCGCAGAACTGGCAGGCTCACACTAGACCCTGGCTGTTTGAGGGCCCTGTCTCCCCGCCTGCCTCTCTGAGAGTAAACTCCCAGTCACAGGCAGAGGGCTTTGCCCAGCCTCACTGGTACCCTGGGCACGCGCTTCCCCATTCCCCTCCCTACCTCATGCCTCCTTCTGCTGCCCAAGGCTGGCCGTGGCTTTGGAGGCCTGAAAGGCTGCTGACTGCTCTCAGTCTAGTTTGGTTCCTTGTATGCAGGGACAAGGACCATGGGCCAAGGGCTGGCTCTGAGCTGCAGGGCAAAGGTTGCTGTCCTCTCTCCCAGGCCCACGGCACCGGGCTGGCCTCCTGTCCCCTTTCCACCTGCCACCTCACAGACTGCTGGGTGGCCTGGCAGCCCCAAGGGCCCCTCGTTGGCCAGCTGCTCAGCACTGACCCTGCTGTCTGCAGTAGACAGTGTCTGGGTTAGGCCCATGCAGACACTCTGCTAGAGGCAGGCATTGAGCCTTGGTACCCTCCCATTGGCTGTGGGCTGCCCCTGGGGAGGGGCTGTAACTTTTGGGGCCCCCTAAGTGAAGGCAGGTCCCACAGAGGGCTTCCAGCAGCATCCCTCAGCCCATGGCCCTTGTAGAGTTAGACTTCTGTCCTTGACTGATTGGAGGTACGTCTCCAAGGCCCCATGGTCCCTTGTCCTGGAGCCTGGGGCGACTGGAGAGTTTTTGTCCCTTGAAGGTAGGGCTGTCGCTGGACAGGATGCCCGATGGCCTCAGCGGGGCTGAGCACGGGCCTGTCATCGAGACAGACGAGGCTCAGAGCCATGGAGTACCCCAGTGGGGGCTCACTGCATAAGAGGCAGCACCAGGTTTTCCCACACCCCGAGCTGAAGCCCAGTGGTGGTCAAGTATCGCCTGCACGTGGCGGGGAATTGTACCGTGGACACCTGTGCGTTGGTGGGGGCTGAGTGGGGAGTGAGCCCCTGTCCGCCCAGCGGGCCAGTGCCATGGGGGGGGTGGGCTCTCACAGTCTGAGTGTGTGTGGGGGGGGCAGGCGTGACACCAGGTGTGCTGGGGCATCGGTGCCCTGGCGGACCCCACCTGCCAAGCTCAGACGTTCAGCAGGCTGCGGAGACCAGCGGCGGCTCTTGAGCGCAGAGTGTCATGGCCAGAGCTGGGAGACCAGCGGCGGCTCTTGAGCGCAGAGTGTCATGGCCAGAGCTGGGAGACCAGCGGCGGCTCTTGAGCGCAGAGTGTCATGGCCAGAGGAGGGCCTTTGCAGACCTGTGACGGGGCTGAGGGGGACTGACGAGGTGTTCTTCTCTAGAAGGCAGTTAGCGGCGCTGTGACCGCCATTGCCCCCACTCGGGAACCCGGGGAAGTTCCCCGAAGAAGTGCCGGGACAGCCCCAAAGAGAGGAGAGCCATCTCTGAGCGCCTGTCCTGGGCGTGTTCCCATGCCTTCTCCGCTTCCCAGCAGGGGGAGTTGCTGCTGGGGCTCTTCGGGGAGTCAGGCCCCCTGGGCCGAGCAGCCTGGACCGCCCCCACCGTGCGCAGCGGCTGGATCCAGGGCCTGCGTTCCCTGGCCCAGCACCCCAGCGCCCTGCAGTTCCTGGAGGGCTGCGGTGAGTGTCACCCCCGCTCCCTCTCGCCTTGCCGCATGCTGTGAGGTTCTGTCTTCTCTTCTCGGAAAGTGGCTGGGGTATGACAGGGTCCTGGGGCTCGCAGGTGAGGCCCAGCCGCTGGGGTGGCTCTGGAAGGAACTGGGAAGCTTAGGAGGATTCCGTGGGTGCAAAGCCGCAGCGGGAAATGGCGCCGATCCCCCGGGAAACTCCAGCTTCGGCACAGAGGGCCGTGGGCCCCCGAGCAGCCTCCCGCCCAGGGTCCTGGCATCTGCCCAGTGAAGCTCCCCCCCGCTGAACCCCGCTCTCTCGCCTCCGCTCCCCGCCAGGCGCCCTGGGCACCGTCTTCTCCCTGCAGGGAGACCCCAGCCTGTTCGTGGCCTCGGCGGCCGGCCAGCTCCTGGCACACACCCTGGTCCTGTCCATGCGATGCCAAGCCGAGGGACAGCCCAGCCCGCAGGCTCCGGACTGGCCGCCCTGTGCCCAGCAGATCGTGGGCCACGTGGAAGAGTCCCTGCGCTCCGCCGCCACCCCGCAGGTCACGCAGGCCCTGAACGTCCTGAGCACCACGCTCGGGCACTGCCACGGCCCTTGGGCACAAGTCCTCTGGGTGCGGCTGAGTCCCCTCGTGGCCGGTCTGCTCAAGAAAGACCCCGTCCCTGCCGCACACTCGCTGGTGGACCTCCTCCTCAGCGCGGCCCGGTCAGGTCCCCCGGGGCGCGGCTGGGCGGGGGGTGAGGGGGTGCTCGGTTCCCTCGGGAGGCCCCAGGGCAGCTGTCACACCTGGGGCTGCAGCTCACTGGCTCCCCAAGAGCACAGCACATGGTCGGAAAGCCCCGCACCTGGGAAGGACCTCCCGGGCCTGCTGGGCACGCCCAGCCCCAGGGCAGCAGCCCCACTGGGTGCTGCGTGGGCTTTGGCGGCGGGACAGGAATAACGCTCTTTTTCTGGGGTCTTCTCTGCAGTTCTCCCGTGCTGAGTTCTGACTGTAGCTTATGGGGGACCTTGGCACAGACCTTGAGCCATCTGAGCTGCACACAAGCGGGGCCTCTGGCTTTGGGGGTCCTAAAGCTGCAGGACTGGTGAGGACTGGGCCCACTGTGTGCAGGGCAGGGCAGAGGTGTGGCCGGGGAGTCCAGGGACAGTCACTGTGTGCAGGGCAGTGCAGAGGTGTGGCCGGGGAGTCCAGGGACAGTCACTGTGTGCAGGGCAGGGCAGAGGTGTGGCCGGGGAGTCCAGGGACAGTCACTGTGTGCAGGGCAGGGCAGAGGTGTGGCCGGGGAGTCCAGGGACAGTCGGAGGCGCCGCCCGGGGTTGTCGCTGAGCGCTGGCGTAGACTGGGGCTTCTGCTCTCTAGCGGCAGGAAAGCCATTTCCAGCCAGAGGTTTAGAGGCCGCACACGTAAGACAGGCTCTTGGAGCTTCTCTGCCTAGAGCTGGGCGGGTTTGTGCTCGGACTGGCTCACCCTGCCACCCTGCCCCTCCTCGTGGCCTCAGCTCGTGAACCCCGGCCCACCACATGTGCACACCCTGGGGTGGGTACTCGGGGCTGCGGGGCGGTTTGGGGGACCCAGTAGGCAGTAATGGCTGGAGGGAGAGGGGTCCAGAGAGGCGGGGAGGATGGGGACGCCCTTCCAGGTCCCGTACGGATGAGAACTGGTCATGCTGGCCGGGCCAGAGCAGAAAGTGGCCTCAGGACCCGCTCCCCGAATGCGGGGGAGGAGCCATGCCCAGGCTCTGGGCTCCAGGGCCTCTGGGTGCTCAGAGAGGAAGTGATCCTAGTGGGCGGAGGACCGGGCAGCCGGCCTAGGAGGAGGGCTCTGTGCTGGCTTAGCCCCCGCTGCTCCAAGCCCAAGCATGCGGCAAGCCCATCTTCCAGATGCAGGAAAGGGCGTCTCGACCGAGTGGGCGATGGAGGCCCTGGGAATGCCCCCGGAGGTGGGGCCTGCCCTGTTCCCTGAGCAGGCCCAGCTCATTGGAGGGGCCGGGGTGGGCCAGGGCGCCCGGGCTGCTCCTAGGGCCTGGGGAGGTGCCTCCTAGCAGCCCCCATGGAGTCCCACGCCAGTGGCCTGGGTGCCTCACGGTCCTGCTAGGAAGCTGTTTGTCAAGGGGCTGCCCAGATCCCAGCACCGGCCCCTCTGCCCCAGACTTACTTGCTGGGGCCAGCAGGAGGGCAGCCAGCTTGCCTCCGGGCTGGGGAGCAACACTCACCATGTCCTCTGTCCTCAGTCCACAGGCCCTGAGGGCCGAGGCCTTTGGCGTTCTCCTCCAGCCCTTGGCCTGTGTCCTGAAAGCCGCTGCCCAGGCGCCTGTACTACCAGGTACAGCCCTTGGGAAGGGTGGGCCAGTGGGGGAGATTGGGACCCTGGATCAGGGCAGACTGATGGGCAGCGGATAACCTACTGGCTGCCCCAGCTTGGAGTAAAGGTGGCTGGACATGGGCTGCCGCCTCAGCTGTGACAGCTGCTCACATCTTCACGTCCTTATCCCGGAGCTAACGGGCAGCCTTGCCCCAGTGGGCACCAAGTGGCCCCAGAGCAGGCAGCCTTTGTTCCCCCACCCCAGGCCTTGGGCCTGGGCCTTGCAGTGGTTCCTGAGCCAGGGCAGTGCACAGGCCTGGCCTCAGCTGCCCAGTCCCATCTGGGCTGTGTGACCTCTGGGTCTCCTCTGCCGTGACTTGACTTGCTTCACCCACGGCAGGTGGAGAACTAGAGAGCAGGACTCGATACTGGTACAGAGCGGAGCCTCCTGACCGGGCGGGCTGGGGGCAGCTGGGCTCGATTGCCCACGAGCCCCGCAGGCAGGTTCAGACCCCAGCTCTGGCCGGCTGGACGTCACCCTGGGCAAGCCACCCACTCGGAACCCCCAGTCCTAGTGTCTGATGTGGTGTGGCGGCCGAGGGGTGGTGATCGGGGGCGAGGCCTGCGGCAGCGGTGCCCACCAAGCAGGAGCTGTCTCTGGTTCTACCCCCAGGCTTGCCGGCTGGGACTGTGAGTGACTCGGCGGTGGTGGACGCGCTCCTATCCTCCAAGTCCGCCTGTGTGGGTCTCCTGTGCCAGACCCTGGCCCACGTGGAGCTGCTGCAGCCGATGGTAGGTGTGGCCCTGGCTGGCGTCCACGCCGGCGGGCGGGCCTCGTGGCCTGTGCTGACCTCCCTTCTCCCCCAGCCCCAGCGCCCCTCACCCTGGCCCCAGGTGCCACTGCTTGAGGCTGCGGTGACAGTCCTGCGGCTCTGCAACGGCTCGGCAGCCCCCACCTCCAACGTGGGGGGCCGCCTCTGCGTAGTCCTGGCGGGCTGTGTCCGGGTGCAGCGAGCAGCCCTTGATTTCCTGGGGACACTGTCTCAGGGCACAGGTGAGTGAGAGTGCGTTCTCGCGCACAGCTCGGGTGTGGGGCGAGACCAGCCACACTTGCCTTGCTGCGCACAGATGTCCCGGGACTGCCGTCCTCTGCGTGTTGTCTCTGCGGCGGGGCTTTGGCTGGCCAGTGGGTTCTGTCCCCTGCCGTCCTTGGATTGATGCAGTCCCTCCTGGGGTGGGAGGTTGGGGCGCTTCACTTACCACGTCTGTCTCAGGCCCCCAAGAGCTGGTGACACAGGTGTTTGCTGTCCTCCTGGAATACCTCAAGAGCCCCGACTCCAGCCCCACGGTACAGAGGGAAGGCGGGGAGGGGTGGGAGGGAGAGGTGGGGGACCCTCTTCCCGCCCTCATTGGGGCCAGGGTCACTGCTCAAAGTGAGTTTTGAGGGGCAGGACTGCACGGGGTTTGGCGCAGGGCTTGGCGCTCGTGAAGACCGGGTGCTAGGGGCACTGGGCCAAGGAAAGCAGGTGACGTCCAGGCTTCTTAGGGGGCTCTTGATGGGAGACGTGATGAAGGTCCACACGCTCAGCCGTGTTTCCTGCAAACGTACTATCCTCATGGCCCTGGTGGGTGCAGAGTCAACGCCACGCACCTCTGAGCTGGCGGTGGGAGAGCTGGGCGACAGGCCTGCCGGGTCGGGCTCTTGGGCTTTGGGGCAGAGGTGCCCTGCGTAGTTTGTGGTCTCGGTGGCAGTCCCGTCGCCCCAGCAGTGGCGGGACGTGGCGAGGGCAGCCTCTCTGTCTCACCGTCTGGGGTGCCAGTTCTGCTGCTTCCCAGGGCTGCTGCCTCGTAGAACGAGGCCCAGTACACCCTGCCTGCCCCGCACCCTGTCCGCATCACACACCCCAGGCAGTGGCGAGGGCACAGGGAGGCGACCGGCGCAGGCAGGCCAGACGGCTGCCCTGCTGGCCTGCAGCCCCGCTCTGCCCACCCAGGTTCTGAAGAAGGCCTTCCAGGCCACACTCGGGTGGCTCCGGGCCTCACCCAGGCCCCCTGGCTGCTGTGAGATGGACTCTCAGGGCCAGCTGTTTCTCAGAGGTAACCAGCCCCTCCCAGGAGCACACCAAGGGGTGGCAGGGGTGGAGGCGGCGGGGCGGGTGTGACCGGGGCCACTCTGAACTGCCCTCCCGCCCCAGAGCTTCTCCCTGTGCTGCAGAAGCGCCTGTGCAGCCCCTGCTGGGAGGTGAGGGACTCGGGCCTCGAGTTCCTGACCCAGCTGACCCGATGCTGGGGAGGTGAGTGCCGGGCCCCACAGCTGCCCGCGGGCGGGGGGCGGCGGCGGGCCCCCTGTGTTCACAGCTGGCTCGGGCTGCTTGGACCCTCAGGTCAGGCTGGCTTCAGACACATACTCGTGGCTTCAGAGGTGCCCAAGCTCGCTGAGCAGCTCCTGCGAGACCCTGAGAGTTACGTCCGCGCCAGTGCAGTGACTGCCCTGGGGCAGCTTTCTAGCCAGGGGCTGCGCGCCACCCCCGCCAGCCCTGAGGCCCCAGGAGACCAGCAGGTAGGCGGTGGCACGGCCGTGCAGGCGCCCTCACGCCCAGGGCGGGCGGTCTGGGGTCAGGGCTGTGTCAGGCGCATCCCCAAATCTCTCACTCAGCCTCCAGCGCCCGTCTTAGCACGTGGTCACCCCACACGTGGAGGGCTCCGTCGGGCACGTCGCCCGCTGTGCCCGAGTCACAGGCCCACCCTCCTGCTCCCTTCTGTCCCCTAGAAGAGCCTGCTCCTGGACCTTCTGCACGTCCTGTCCGCCGACTCGGAGGGCTTCCCCCGGAGGGCCGTCATGCAGGTCTTCACCGAGTGGCTGAGGGACGGCCAGGCCGAGGTGGCTGAGGACCCGGAGCAGTTCGTGGGCCGGGTGCTCGCGGTGGCGAGCCAGGACCTGGACTGGGAGGTCCGGGCGCAGGGCCTGGAGCTGGCGCTGGTGTTCCTGGCCCACACGCTGGGCCAGCCCGCTGCCCACTGTCCCTACGCCGCCGCCCCACCCGAGGTGGCCCCACCTGGCCGGCTGGACGAGGCCCTGCAGGTGCTCTGCCGAGTGCGGCTCTTTGAGTTTGCCTTCCGAGCCTTGTTTGACTGTGACCGACCCGTGGCCCAGAAGTCCTGTGACCTGCTCCTCTTCCTGAGGGCCAGGGCTGCTCCGTGTGGCAGCCCGCAGGAGGTGGAGAGCAGCCCCGATGTGGCCTCTGTGGAGGCTGCCCTGCAGAGGTGGCGGGCGGGCCAGCAGGGCCAGCCCCTGGAGGAGCTGGAGCCTGAGGCCGTGCTGGCCGTGCTGAGGTCCATGGACCTGGAGGGCCTTCGGGGCGCGCTGGCCGAGAGCAGTGACCACGTGGAGAAGAGCCCTCGGTCACTCCTGCAGGACATACTGGCCACCGTGGGCATCCTGGGGGAGAACGAGGCCGACTGCTACTGAGGCAGCCCAGTGGCGACCTCCTGGGCTCCCCTGCTGCTGAGCCTTGACCCTTTCTCAGGTGCCAAGGGCTCCAGCTCGGCCTGGCTGCACCAGAGATCCGCAGGAAAGCCAGAGCAGGTGAGCGCAGCAAGGTCAGAGGCACACATTTTGATGTATTATTAAAGTGGCTTTTTCTATGAAAAATGATTGACAGCACCATGGAGTCAGCGCTGTGCTCTCAGGCTACCCAGGAGTGGGCCCCAGGCCTGGTGGGGGCTTGCGGAAGTGACTGAGAACAGGCTTCCTGCAGGACAGCCACGTGCTTCCTGGGTATGGGGGTGTCTCGGCTTGGACCCCACTCTGCCCCGGGGATGACAAAAGGTCAGAAAGCAAGTAGCTGAGGCTGGAGAGCGCCCGGCCTTGGACCCTAGTCTCATGACTGTGACCCAGGTCCAGCCAAGGTCGGGGTTCTAGCGTCTGAATCTGAAGCATTCCTCTGAGTCTGCGTGATTCAAAGCTCGCCGTCGTGACCAGGCAGGTAGAGCCGCCCGTGGTGCCGTCTGGGGGAGCTGCAACCCAGGCCTGTCCTTGGGGACCAAAGAGGTGCACCGGGGCCAGCTCTGCCATTCTGGGCCGTGTGACCCTGGGTGACTCATTTCCTCTCGGAACCTGATCCCTGTCTGCAAAACTGGGTGCCCCCCAGAGGTAAGCATCCTAACGTTTTAAAGCACCCAGCACCGTTAAAGAAGAAAGAAATTTAAAAATATTTAAATGAGGGCCAGCTGAGTGGCGCAGTGGTTAAGCGCTGGCTTGGGACGCCAAGGGCCCTAGTTTGGGTCCCACATATGAGGGCCAGTGACACTGCCCTCAAGAAAAAAAAAAAAAAAAAAAACTATATATATATATATATATATATATATATATATATATATATATATTTAAATCAAAATACAACATCAAAATTTGTGGGCTGCAGCAGAAGCAGTGCTTAGAGGGAAACTTATAGCATTGAATTCCTACATTAGAAAAAAAGAAATTTCGGGCCTGCCAAGTGGCACGTTGGTTAGGAGCTGGCTTGAGATACCAGCTCTGAGCAGCAGGGCCCTGGTTTGGATCCCACATATGAGGTCCAGTGACACTGCCCTCGACAGCTAAGATGGTGAACAACAGCTCTACCTGGTTGCCTCAATAGCTAAGATGGCCAGCGACTGTGTGGGCTGCAGCCCGTGCTGCAGTGGGCTGCCATAGGCCACAGTGAGTGGCCGGCAGCCAGCTTGAGCAGCTGGCAGCCAACGTGAGCTGCCGTGAGCTGCCATGAGCGGCCGTCCAGAGGCCAGCATGCGACTGCCATACCCAGGTAGAGCGCAATGATGATACCAACATGGGCCAGTGAAGCAACGTCCCCCACAACTAGACAGAAGAACAAAAGGACAGCAACTTGTCTGTTCCCCTCCCCCAATTCCCCAATAAAATCTTTAAAAATAAATCTAACATCCATATGCTTTCACCTTAAAAAACTGGAAAAAAGTGCAAATTAAATTCAAAGGAAGCAGAAGAAAAATAATAAAAAATTAGAGCAGAAATCAGGTAAATAGAAAATTAAATTAATAGAGAAAATAATCTAAACCAAAAGCTGATTCTTTGAAGAGATCAATAAAATTGATAAGCCTGTGGCCAAGCTAAGAAAAAAGGACACAAATTACTGAACTCAGAAGTGAACGCAGGGCCATCATTACAGTTCCCGTGGACACTGAAAGGATAGTAAATACCATGAACAACTGTGTGCCCACCGATGTGATAACTGAAATGGACCAGGTCCTTGAAAGACACAATCTGCCAACACTCGCACAAAAAACAATTTGAATAGACCTGTTTCTATCAAAGAAATTGAATCAATGATTAACCTTCCAAAACAGAAAGGAAGCCCAGGTGGGTTCACTGGTGGATTCTACCAAACATTTACAGAAGAAATGATAGCAGTTCTCTCCAAGCTCTTCCAGAAGATAGAAGCAGAGGGACTATTTCCTGACTCGTTCTGTGAGGCCAGCGTCACCCTAATACCAAAGCCAGACAAAGACATTACCTCTCATGAATATAGATATAAAAATCCTCACCACAATATTACTGAGTCGAATCCAACAGTGTATAAAAGGAACTATATGTATGTACACCATGACCGAGTAGGATTTATCTCAGGTGAGCAAGGCTCCGTCAACATTTGAAAACCAGAAATGAGAAAGGCTTGGAGGATCAGGAGAGGTTTCTATGGGCAAGGCTGGCAGGCCACGCATGATCGTCCACGTGTTGTGGGCTGGACATCACGGGGCACGCCTAATGACGAAGGTCTGAGAAGGCAGAGGGCTGAGGGAGCGGGAGAGGCCAGCCCGGGTCCGCCGCATCAGCGGCAGCCTTGTCCCGGCAGGCTCCGGGTCCTTAACGGCGCTGTGCACTGCCTGTGAGAAACACGTGTGGGGACTCAGGCCCAGGCGGAAGGGGGCCGTCAGCTCAGCACGGGCAGATCTGCAGCTCAGGGGTCTCAGGAACAGGCGTTTCATTTTGATTTCTCTTCCCCGAGCGACACTCAGCTCTGGCTGCAGTTCCCTGAGGTTCGGGCAGGGTGCAGGGGCAGGTTTAATTCTGATGCATTCCTTCAGCGCAGTCCTTCAGGGTTTCAGCTTCAGTTGGGGTGAGTCTTCTGTGTGCCCCCCACTTTGGGGAGCACTGGCCCTACCTGCTGTCCCCTTACCCCACCCAGAGGACACTGAACAGGTAGGTAGATATTGCCAGGTACAGGCAAATGCTCTGGACAAAAGGGCACCAGCCAATCAGAATGGACTTCGGCTGGTATGCCCAATCGAGGTGCAGCAGCCGAACATCAGCCCTGTTGCCATGCAGATTTGTCTTCCCAGTGCACGCCGGCTAGATTCTGCGGGCCACCCATCTTGCTGCAAACAATGAGAAATGCTGGATAACATATTCCAAGCCATCAGCTGAGGCATGCGGACAACATGGCGGGGGTGGGGGAGTGGCAGCACTCAGATACAAACCCCTCTCAGCTCAGGGAGGGCGGGGGCCCTGCCTACTAACAGCTGCAGTTCTTGGGGAATAGGGACTGAAAAGTCACCGGTTTCCACCTAAGACATGGAGTCACCCAGGAAGTGACATGTGTCCAGACTCTGAGGAGAACAAGAGGGGCGCCTGCTCCCATGTCAGGCCTTGGGCCGATCACCGACCTCTCCCACCGTAAGCCGGGGCCAGTAAAGCCATCCGCCCTCAGTGCTGTGGGCGCCCAGGGGCAGAGAGGGCCGTGGACATGCACTGCCAGCCCTGGGTTCCAGCACAGGCCGGCACATAGCAGGTCTGGGTGTAGCGCACACTGGCCTGGTCCTCGGCATCCGGGGAGCTTTTAAGGCACTTGGCATGTGCCGACTGCATGAGGTTGGGTGGTGCTGACCAGGGCCCTTGAAAGAGGCCATAGCTTCCACTATGTAACAACCATTGAGGTTCCAGTCATTTGAAACAACATTTTACTATTTCTACAGTCGAGGTGCCAGCCAGCTGCCCTCGGCTTGCTCTGTGCCTCCGGCCAGTGAAGGCTAGCTGGTCTACCCGTCTCAGCTAGGATGACCCAGGCTTCATGTTTTCTCGCTCTCTAGCTGACCACAACAGGCATGTTCTCGTGCTTGTTTTCTTAGGAGTCCAAGAGCGGGCAGAAGCTCCGAACTGGCCTTCAGAGGGATGGTGGTCTCGGGACGGTCTTGTGAGCTCTGAGCCAGGCCCACATCTCGGGCAGCTCTGCAGCCAGCACAGGTTTGCCGAGGGCCCGAAGGGCCTGCGTGAGCTGCAGCTGGTGGCCAGAGGAGTAGCCCAGAGGCGCCTTCTCAGGGAGCAGGCATAGATCGGGGGGAGGCCTTGTCTCCACTCCTGTGCGTCCCCACCCCTGCCTGTCTCGTCCCCTCCATTGGGACCATCTTCCCTGAACTGTCTGCTCCTGTTGGAGCCAAGATGTGTTGCCATGGAAACCACTTGGCCAACATGCCAGCAGGCAGAGGCGGCCAATAGCAGCTCAGTGGTGCCTGTTGGAAGATGGCGGTGGGACCCACGCAGCAGGCCCTTCGACAAGACCCCAGCCCGCTGTGGGACTTTTTCCCCAGGCACCTCCAGGGACCCCGACTCGTGGAAAGAGCAGGAAGGCCAGGCCACAGCCTCAGGAGCAGGTGTCCTGGGCACCCGAGCCCACGCTTAGCCGCCTGCAGCATCAGAGGCGGGGCTGCAGGCGGAGGTGCAGGGGCCACAGGCAGCTTCCCCAGGCCACCTGGATCTCTGCGGGTTACAGCCGGGGGTGGCACCCTTGTCCATCTGACTGAAAGGATAAGGACCCCATATCACTGCCCATTTCTAGAACTGGCTGTAATTAGGGCTTTATAAGAGAGGCCTGGGGTCTGAGACAAACATGTGCAGCGGGTGGGGTGGGCTGACGGGGTTGGCTGCTGGAAGCCTCCGCTGGCCCTGTTTGGGGCTTGGCACTGGGCTCCCCTGTCTTAGGGCGAGGATCCTGATGAGCAGGGGGCACATCTGGAGTTCCAATTTCAGGTGCTAAGCAGGCAGCTGAAGGCGTGACCCGATTCCTGTCCAGCTGTTCCTGTGCCTTTGCGAGCGTGGCAGGGACGGGGTGGCCAGGCGGGCACCCGACACTTTCCGTGGGCAGCCAATTCTGGGCCCGGACTCGGAGCTTCCGTCAGGTTCCAGCTCTGTCCCCAGGTAACAGACCGGAAACATCCTTGCAGCTGCTTGTGTCAAAAGTAGGAATTTATCCCAACGGGAAGACGATTGGGTCCCTGTGCGATAGAGGCTTATGGCAACAAGACTCTCTAACAGTGAGATACAGAGCAAAATAGTGAACAACGGGGGGAAACCTGGATGTCCCAAACCAGGTGATTCATCCATGAAGCAAAACACGGCGCCAACCGGCGAGGGCGCTCACCACTGGCCATGGACGGGAAGGGGGTCACGAGACGAGGTGCCAGCTGTAGTGCCCGTCCCTTAAAAACACTCAGTACGGAGGGAAAAGGATGTGAAGGTTGTCCGACAAAACGCTGGGAGGTTCCCTTTGTGGTCACATTACGGGGTCTTTTGGTTTTTGTCAGAATTTTCCAAGTCTTGTGCTGTTGTAGCCTCATTCCCTGTCCCTTGCAGTTCTGGGACGATGGTGACAAATCTCAGCCATCCGTGGGGGCATTTCTCCAGAAAGAGGCCGGGAGGACAGGGTGGGTGGGCCGCCTGGAAGCTGCAGCCAGTGGGGGCAACTCTTGCTCCAAGGAAGCCCTTATCGTAAAGGTTTCCAAAGGAAAAGTGCAGCCTGGGGAGGCTCCACGGTGGAGTGACCATGCCGCCTCCATGGCTGGGCTCCTCCCGGAACTTGGAGTCCTCTCCTGCTGGGGGCGGGGCATGGCACAGGGTGGGGGCCACTCACAGAGCAGGGGTGCCGTCCCGGCTGCTGGCAGGGGGCCGCGGTCTGCAGACAGGAGGACAGGAGGAAAGGGCCTCACCCAAAGTGTGTGTCTTGAGAGCTGAGCGCCTTCCCTCAAGCCCCCGCCCCCATTGGCCCTAGACGGAGCCCCTGGGGCGCGGATGAGAGGCCTGAAAGCTGGCAATGGCCTGGCCCGTGGATTGCCAGAGACGGGCTCCTGAGCTTCCAAAAGCACAGGGGCATTGGGGCTTCTGCTGGGAAGTGGCCCCAACACAACTGGAGGGGCCAGGAGGTGAAGATGCTTCCTGGCCATCCAGGTGACCTTGGGGACGGCCCGGGCGCCTCACGTCACCTGTTCACTGTGCCCCCTGGATCCTAACCCAGAGCCGGGCGGGCAGAGCTGGGTCTCAGAATTGTAGCTGCTTCAGTTAACACCTGTGTCTGGCCCCACAGCCCGGAAGCCAGAGCTAAACCACGCTGCTCAGCCTTAGGGGACTCGGGGCCCTGCCTGCTGCCCGGTCCACGCTCAGTAACAGTGACTTAAGTTTCCTTCATCTTTGTGCTTCCCAGGGGGTGATGGGCAGAGCTCCAGCCTCGGGTCCTGGGAAATAGGCTGCCAGGAAGGCGGCCTGGTGACTTCGGGGCTGGGGGAGGGTCCCGGGAACACAGCACTTTCCGGCCTCTGGCTGAGGTGCGGCCCAGAGGAGCCCAGTGTACGGGGCCCATGGGCCTGTTGCTGCCGGGCTGAGGGGGCCCAGGAGTTCCTAGCCCCTGAAGGGAGCCTCTCCTCTCAGCCCATGGGAATGCAGTGCCAGGACTGCCCCTCAGGGACCCAGCTGTGGAGGCAGGGGGTCCATTGGAGGGCTCCCATCTGCGTCCCGCGCCAGGCTGGGCGGGCCTGAGAGCCAAGGGCAGAGCTGCCTTCCGCAGGCCCCACTCGAGCAGGAGCGCGGTCTCCACCCGCTGCCCGCTCCCCAGATGCGCCATGTGGGTGTGGAATGCACCATGTCTGCGCCCAGGGGCGAGGGCACCCCCAGTCCTAGGGCCTTCTCTGCACCCCCGAGCCCTGCGCTTCCTCGCTCCTCCAGTCACACCGTGAACCCTGAAAGCAGCCTGGGCCTCCAACTCCCCGCCAGTCGCCCTCAGCCCTTCCCATGTGACTTGGCCCCACTACTCCACACGACGGTCATCCAAGGACGCCCCAGATGCTCCCTGGATGCCAGGGTCAGAGGCCCCTCAGGACCCCGCTCTCTGGATCCCCATGCAGACAGCAGCCTGCCCCTCCGCAGTGCTGGCCCCTGGTCCCGCCTGGACACCCGGCGAGTCCACAAGGCTGCAAGGGCTCAGGGCCCACCTGTGGGGCTCCCGGGGAGGGTGTCGAGGACAAAAAGGACAGGTACCTCAGGCTTGTGACAAGGCTGAGAGTACATACACACTGGGCCTGGCGTGTGAATGGTCCTAACACATGGTCATTCTAACAGCGGGACTGCGGAGCCAGGAGGAAGCCCCAGGGCCAGCGGCAGGGCCGGCCTGAGAGCCCGACGTGGGCGCTGCGCCCTCCCGTCCCGGGGCCCCCCGGGCGCCAGGGCCTCCTGGCAGCTCTGGACCACCTTCACCTGGGAGCCGTGGCTCCATTGCGGCGGGACTTGGGCGCCTGCTCCGCACGGTCAGCCGAGGGCAGGGTCTGCGAGCCGCGCGCGGGGCCTGGGCGACACGGAGCCGGCCTCGCGGTCCACCAGGTCCCGCCTCGGTCCCTGCGCCCCGGGCTGGCGTCACGCCCTCGATGTTCTCGGCCCACGCGAAGTACCCACGCTTCCTCTGGGCTCGTGGGGCTGCGAGGCAGGGGCGCCGGGCCGGGAGCGCGCCCCGCTGGGTGGGGGGGGGGTGGGCAGCGCCGCCGCGCGAAGCGAGCGCTCAGCGTCCGGCAGGGGAGCCTTGGCCGCGTCGCAGCGCGGGTCGGGCGCGCAAGCCAGGAGGGCGCCCGGGCGGCGGCGAACGGTCCTCGGCGCGGGGCTGGCGGCGCGGGAGGTGGGGGCTGCGCAACGCTGCCTGAGCCCCAGGGTTGGCGCTGCCAGGACCCCGGCCCCTTGGAGGGGCGCCCTGGGCGCTGCTGGCGGTGGGCCGGCCCAGGCAGGCGGCAGGGAGGCGGTTCCGGCGGGGCCAGTGGCGGGCGGGGTGTCCCCTGGGAGCCCGGAGGTGCCCCGGGAGGACAGGCATGGGCCTCCCCCGCCTCTGTCACAGGGAAGGCCGCGGGGTCAGGGCGAGCAGCCTCGGCAGGAAGCCGGGGTGCTGAGGGACACCTGCGCCCGGCAAATGGGAGGCTTCTGAGAAGTGTGAACCCCAAGCCCTTTACAGCGCTTTCTGCAAGGGGCTCGCAGAAGGCCCGAGGGTTCCCGCAGACAGCTCGAACAGCTCGATGCAGCTGCCGGGATGTTTTCTCAAGCCACTCGGAGTGGTGAGAACCAGAGCGGCTTTCTTGCCTGGAGGCTGGGTGTCTGTCCAGGCGGATGGCAGAACTAGGGTCTGGGCTGTGAGGCGGGGGGCAGCCCCCTCTTTATCATCCGGCGGTCAGCCTGCCCTCCCCACTGGCAGACTCCCCTTGGGGAGGAAGTGGCCAGGACATGCTCTTTCCCAGCTTTTGGGCAAAACAGAGGCTAAGAGCGGAGGAGGCAGGCTGCCCAGGGGAAGGGCTGGCTGGCTAAACAGTTTGGCCGTGGCCCCAGTGCCAATAAGGCAGAGAAAGAGACACCACCGCTCTCGGGAGAGGAGATGTCCCACGCTGTTAACAGCTAGACCTTCTGTGCTTCTAAAACCCTGTCAGCGGGCCGGCCGAGTGGCGCATTGGTTAAGCGCTGGTTTTGGGATGCCAGCGGCCCCGGTTCGGATCCCACATGAGGGCCAGTGACACTGCCCTCTACAGCTAACAACAGCTCCACCTGGAGCTGGGCTGTGCGAGCCCCGGTGATGGTGTGGGCTGTGGCCCCTGCTGCAGTGGGCTGCCATAGGCTGCAGTGAGTGGCCCGCAGCCAGCGTGAGCGGCTGGCAGCCAAGCGTGAGCTGCCAATAGCCGCGGTGAGCGACATCCAGAGGCCGGCGACCGATCTGCCTCATCCGGGAAGAGCGCAATGATGATACCAACATGGGCCAGTGAAGCAACATCCTCCGCAACTAAACTGAAGAACAAAAAGACAGCAACTTGTCTGTTCCCCTTCCCCGATTCCCCAACGCTGTTCCCCTCTGCCAATTCCCCAATAAAATCTTAAAAAAAAAAACCAAAAAAAAAAAAACAATCATTGGATGTCTGTTGTACAGAAGCTTAGTCCAAGGGAGAAGGTGACTTAAAAAAAAAAATAAATAAAAAATAAAAAAAATAAAAAAAATAAAACCCCGTCAGCACGTTAAGAGTTTGGGCTCCAGGGTGAAGCATGGCATTGAAATGGGGGCCGCTACTGCCCAGTCATGTGCCTGATGCAGTGGAGTTCAGGTGCATGGCAGGCGTCGCGTGTTCGTTACTGCTGTCCCGGCAGTGATATGCAGAGGAGTGCGACAGGCAGTGGCGGAGCGCCCGGTGGACAGCCGGGAGCCCAGGCTCCCCTTCCGAGCACCGGCCATGGCCAAGATTACCGAATGGGTTGGCGAATAGCAGAGAGGGCAGGGGAGCCCCTGGCCATGATGCGCTCCCTCCGTGGCACCCGGCCGCTGGGACAAGCCGGCTTCCGTGAGACAGGTGGCCTTGTGCAGAAATGACCTGGCGAGAGGGAGGGGTCAGGAGGGGCGACCCAGGAAGATGAAGGAGGCCTTGGAAACGCTGCCTGGGCAGACGGCTGCGTCCTGGACCCGAGTGAGCAGGGCTCGTGTGGAAGGTCAGATGTTGCAGGCACACACATGCTCACCATGGAGCTCGTGGGTGTGCAAACAGCTGGCTCAGGGAGGAGGGTTCAGAGAGGAAACTGGGGACCCGGCAGGGGGCCCATGAAGTCAAAGCCATTTTCACAGCACCGAGACATTACTTGCCCTGCGTGATGCTGGCAGAGGCAGGGCTGTGTTGTGTTTCACACATTTCTCAGTTGTAAGTTCAGAACAGTGAGTATTGGTAGGTAGAACCCACATGGACAGGAGCCCCTGGGGGTCCCCAGTGGAGTCAGTATAAGGGGCCCTACGACCGGAGAAGTGCAACGCCGGATCCCGGCCGCCTCCTTTGCAGATGCTGCCGTGTCTTGGGTCCTTCTTCCCTGGTTCCCCTACACGAGCCTTCTGGGCCCTGGAGAAGCTGCCTGCTGTGGCACTTCCCATGCCATGTGATTTGGTCCTCTCTGAATGGCTAAGAGCCTGAGGTTTACAGTTTGGGTCCAAGACACAGTTTGGGATGGACATGGCAGGGTATTTTGGTATAAAGGCATTTCTCACTCCCCGAGGCTTGGCCTGCGTTAGACGTGTTTGCTGGCAGTGGAGCCCCTGAATGGGTCTGGGGGTGGTAAGGGGAGTGGGTGCTGGCAGGAGGCGCTCCTGCCAATGAGGGATACTGTCCTGGGAGTCAGAAGAGCCGTATCTGGGTCCCGGCGAGCTGGGCAGCCCTGGGCATGTGGCCTCCCTCTTGGAGCCTCAGTCTCCTTGGCTATAAGATCAGCAAATACTGGTAGCTACATTTCAGCTGGTTGTGAGTTTAGATGAAGTGTTGCGTCCAAAGTCATCTTGGGGTTTACGGGACTCTGGACCTCCGAGGAGGGTGCAGCCTGGGCTGTGCAGGCTGCCCGCGGGCATCAGTCTGTCCTGTGTTCTGCTTTGGAAAGCTGTGACACAGACCCTCCCGGTGTCCAAGGACACAATTCATAGGCTTCTCTCAGTTACAGAAATAATAGTTGCTAGGCGGCCATGACATTAAGGAAAGATTTAGAGGTGACTGTTGGTGGTAAAGCCTGTCACTCCAGCTTGGTGTGGTGAGGGTGTTGGTGAGTGGAAAGTCTCGGGGGCGTTTGTGGGGTCATGCGACCTACATCCAGACACAAAAATAGGCTGGTGAGACGCGTGTGGCGTCAGGAACTCAAGGCAGCTCTGGGCTCAGGGGTGAAGTCGGACCGGCTCTGGGCACCTCCTCCTCTGTGCTGGGTCCAGTGTGCTCTGGGCCAGGGAGGCGGGGGTCCCTCCTCCAAACCCCACGATCCCCAGTGGGACGAGACAGGCTTCCTAGAGCGATGAAGCCCTGCCTGGAACCTGGTGGGGATTCAGTGCTCTTGGTGATTATTTTTACTTGCTGTTGACTACTTGGAGCTTCAGGGACTGATGAGGTTGTAAGGTGGCATGATCTTTCTGGAAAGAAATCAAGATTCCTTAAACATCTGCACAGAATAGCTTCTCTTCTGGGAATCTGTCTGAGGAAATGGAAACACAGACTTGTGTACCAAGCTTTTCATCACGGTGTTTTGGGGAAGCTGTTAAAAATGGCATTTTTGGGCCAGCCGAGTGGTGCAGTGGTTAAGAGCTGGCCTGGGAAGCCAGCGGCCCTGGTTCAGATCCCATATATGAGGGCCAGTGACACTGCCCTCTAAAAAAAAAAAAAAAAAAAAAAAATGGCATTTTTTTAGGGCCGGCCGAGTGGCGTGGTGGTTAAATGCTGGCTTGGGAAGCTAGCGGCCCCGGTTCGGGTCCCACATATGAGGGCCAGTGACATGGCCCTCAAAAAAAAAAAGAAAAAAAATGGCATTTTTTAAATTGAGTGTTTAAGGATTTGGGAAAATGCTCATAATGTACTAAGTCAAAAGGATATAAGATTGCACATGTAATTGGATCTTACATTTGTAAAATATATACGCAGATAGAAAAACATAGCTCTCTGTGTTGGGATGGATCCCCTCATCGAAGCCAGCTCTTTCTTAATTGTGGAAAAATACGTGTATGGATATGCTTATATATGTATATAATATCCTCTGCATAAAGTTATAGCTATTAATATGTAATTTCCCAGAGGAAAGTTGATGAATTATATATACCACATTGCCCTCTCTATATGTCTCGATGTGCATACATTTGCATGTACATATACAGGGATGCACATATATACGTATGTACGTATCCAGTTATTTTCCGATGAACGTTGTAAATTGGGGCTGGCTCAGGGAGCGTGGCTGTTTTCTCCCTTCTCCTCACAAGACAAGGCCCGGCCCTGCTTTTCGCCCCGGCCGGGAGGCCTCGCTCTGCACTCTGCAGAGAGGCTCTGCATGTCTGGCTTGATTTTCTAAATCGAGAGCCAGCCACGCACTGCTTCCTCCTTCTCTCGCAGTTATTTCTGCATCCTCTTTTCTCTGGTTCTGGCTTGTTCCTTCCTCACCCCTCCTTCTCTGTCCCTTGAGAACCCCCCCACCCTGCTCGGGACCCCCTGCCGATCACACATCTTTGGACTGAGACATAATACAGAGCCCACAGCAGGCTCTGTGAGCAGAGCCAGCCATTCACTGGTAGGTTTTCAGGGTGTTTCTGGCCCACACACAATATGCCAGGCCCCACTCCAGTTCAGAAGGAGAATTGCAGTTCGTAAGGTGACTTTGTCGCCACATTGCCAGCCCATCTGTGCCTCCCGGCAGCTGCTCTCCCGCCTGATGGATCCCAGCAGCTAAAGGGCTCGTTCTTGCTTTGCCGTATCGCTCCATTTACAGCATTCCATGGTTGACACATGTGCCTGCCCTAGTGTGTGCCCAGGAAACTTCTGGGTCTGAGCACCATGGGGCTGCCTTCTCCCCATATACACTTGCCTGGCTGGCCAGCCTGGCCACATGGACTCGGGGATCATGGCTGCCTCCCTTGGGCACAGGGGCCCTGCCAGGAAAGCCTGTGGCTGGGATCCGAGGTGCTGGGGCCACAGGCGATGGGATGCCCTTGGTGGCCACAGAGGGGCTGCAGCGGCCAGTGCCCTGCCCGGAGGGGCGCCTCTGGTGGGTGGTCTTCCTGCTGGGGCTCGGACAAAGTTGGGGTGGGGCGGTGGGTGTTTGGGCTGCTGTCCTCACCAGACCCGTGGGACCTCTATGGGGTTCCCACAGGGCGTGGCCCAGCCATGTTCTGGGGAAACACGTGTCCCTGCCGGGCGCGGGGGGCCCTTCCCACACTGGGTGCTGGTGAAGGACCCAGCCTGCCACAGGGGTTGGAGATAAAACGGTGTCCTGCTGGGTGGCAGTGCAGTGTCCGGAGGGCCCGGGCTCCTCTGACAGCATCTGTCCTCCATGAGGCCTCTTATCCTGGGGACAGGCCCGTGTGCTCACCATGCGTGTCCCCCGCAGGGCGCTGACAGGCGGGAGGTATCCACGCCAACCCTCGAGGTTGCTGAGAAGGCCCAACTCCAGGCAGAGCCCGCTCCGTGTCCATCTGCAGGGGGCCCTCGGCAGCCGTTCCAGTCAGCCCTCAGGAAGGTTCTAGACAAGACTGTGGGCGTCTCTGTCCCCTGGGGGTCCATGGGCAGCAGCAGGGGCCCCCTGAGTGGCCAGGCCCACCATGCTGCAGTGCCGGCCAGCCCAGGAGTTCAGCCTCGGCCCCCGGGCCCTGAAGGACGCTCGGGTGTCCACAGCCCCGCAGCAGCTCTATGTATCTGCCTTCTCCCCGGCCGAGAGGCTCTTCCTGGCTGAGGCCTACAGGCCCCAGAGGACACTGTTTTGCATCCCGCTCATCCACACGGCCTTCCACCGGCTCCTCAGTCGCCCCGAGGCTCCCGAGGACTTTGAGACCTTCCACGCGGCCCTGCTGACCAGGAGGCGAGGCCCCACTCGGAAGCATATCTACCTGCAGCCAATTGGTACCAGGGTTGGGGGGCATGCACCCCACATCCCAGAGGGCTGGGGGGCATAACCCACAGGGCCTGCAACTGGTTGCAGAGCTGGAAGGGGGTGTCCTGGAGCATCAGGACCCCACTGTGGAGACAAGGGCCTGAACTGAGCACAAGGGGTGTCCACCTGGGCCCCAGGCGGGCCTGGGATATGGTGCTGGTGCGCTTGGGGTTGGCAGCCCTCCTGTCCAGCTGCGACTGTGATGACTGGTCTTTTACCTGGACATTGGTCCTCCTTCCATTTTCCTCCTTTTTCTTTCTGCCCTTTTAAAATGACGTATTTTAATGTCTCATTTCTGTGCCTGACTCTCATTCTGTAAAGTCAGGTGCATGTCAGACTTGTTGGCCTAGAAGTTGGAGCTGGCTTGGGGAAGGATCCTGGGGTGCTGGGCACCCTGGGGGCTCTGGGGAGAAGGCGGGTCCAGCGGGGGTCCCTGGGGGGCTCTGGGGAGAAGGCGGGTCCAGTGGGGGTCCCTGGGCACCCTGGGGGGCTCTGGGGAGAAGGAGGGTCCAGCGGGGGTCCCTGGGGGGCTCTGGGGAGAAGGCGGGTCCAGCGGGGGTCCCTGGGGGGCTCTGGGGAGAAGGCGGGTCCAGCGGGGGTCCCTGGGGGCTCTGGGGAGAAGGCGGGTCCAGCGGGGTCCCTGGGGGCTCGGGGGAGAAGGCGGGCCCAGCGGGGGCCCCTGGGCACCCTGGGGGGCTCTGGGGAGAAGGCGGGTCCAGCGGGGGTCCCTGGGCACCCTGGGGGGCTCTGGGGAGAAGGCGGGTCCAGCGGGGGTCCCTGGGCACCCTGGGGGGCTCTGGGGAGAAGGAGGGTCCAGCGGGGGTCCCTGGGGGGCTCTGGAGAGAAGGCGGGTCCAGCGGGGGTCCCTGGGGGGCTCTGGGGACAAGGCGGGTCCAGCGGGGGTCCCTGGGGGGCTTTGGGGAGAAGGCGCGTCCAGCGGGCGTCCTGGGCACCCTGGGGGCGGGCTCTGGGGAGAAGGCGGGTCCAGCCGGGGTCCCTGGGCACCCTGGGGGGCTCTGGGGAGAAGGCGGGTCCAGCAGGGGTCCCTGGGGGGCTCTGGGGAGAAGGCGGGTCCAGCGGGGGGCCCTGGGCACCCTGGGGGGCTCTGGGGAGAAGGCGGGTCCAGCGGGGGTCCCTGGGCACCCTGGGGGGCTCTGGGGAGAAGGAGGGTCCAGCGGGGGTCCCTGGGGGGCTCTGGGGAGAAGGCGGGTCCAGCGGGGGTCCCTGGGGGGCTCTGGGGAGAAGGCGGGTCCAGCGGGGGTCCCTGGGCACCCTGGGGGGCTCTGGGGAGAAGGCGGGTCCAGCAGGGGTCCCTGGGGGGCTTTGGGGAGAAGGCGTGTCCAGCGGGGGTCCTTGGGGGGCTCTGGGGAGAAGGCGGGTCCAGTGGGGGTCTCTGGGCACCCTGGGGGGCTCTGGGGAGAAGGCGGGTCCAGCAGGGGTCCCTGGGAGGCTCTGGGGAGAAGGCGGGTCCAGCAGGGGTCCCTGGGGGGCTGTGGGGAGAAGGCGTGTCCAGCGGGGGTCCCTGGGGGGCTCTGGGGAGAAGGCGGGTCCAGCAGGGGTCCCTGGGGGGCTTTGGGGAGAAGGCGTGTCCAGCGGGGGTCCCTGGGGGGCTCGGGGGAGAAGGCGGGTCCAGCGGGGTCTCTGGGCACCCTGGGGGGCTCTGGGGAGACGGCGGGTCCAGCAGGGGTCCCTGGGAGGCTCTGGGGAGAAGGCGGGTCCAGCGGGAGTCCCTGGGGGCTTTGGGGAGAAGGCGTGTCCAGCGGGGGTCCCTGGGGGGCTCTGGGGAGAAGGCAGGTCCAGCGGGCGTCCCTGGGGGGCTGTGGGGAGAAGGCGGGTCCAGCGGGGGTCCCTGGGGGGCTCTGGGGAGAAGGCGGGTCCAGCGGGGGTCCCTGGGGGGCTCTGGGGAGAAGGCGGGTCCAGCGGGGGTCCCTGGGGGGCTCTGGGGAGAAGGCGGGTCCAGCGGGCGTCCCTGGGGGGCTGTGGGGAGAAGGCGGGTCCAGCGGGGGTCCCTGGGGGGCTCTGGGGACAAGGCGGGTCCAGCGGGGGTCCCTGGGGGGCTCTGGAGAGAAGGCGGGTCCAGCGGGGGTCCCTGGGGGGCTCTGGAGAGAAGGCGGGTCCAGCGGGGGTCCCTGGGGGGCTCTGGGGAGAAGGCGGGTCCAGCGGGGGTCCCTGGGGGGCTTTGGGGAGAAGGCGGGTCTGGCGGGCCTGACGGTGCTGCTCTGTCCCCAGATCTGAGTGAGGGGCTGGCGGGCAGTGCCCTGCTGGCCTCCCTGCAGAGCTGCACAGAGGCCTTCTTCCTGGGCCTGCAGGTCAGGTGCCCGCCCTCCGTGCCGGCCGCATCCATCCACTGCTCGTCGCGCCCCAGCCAGGACTCTGACAGGCTGCAGCTGCACACAGGTGAGTGCGGCGCAGGCCCTGGCACTCCTCCGAAGGCCCTTTCTGGAAGGCAGAGGTGGGAGTTAGGAGCCCAGGGGAAGGAAGGAATGTCCCCACCCCCACCCCTTTGGAGGGAAACATCTACTTCCCAGCACTGTGAACAGGACTAAGATGAGTGCTCCTTCCCTGCCCACAGGTGTGCGCAGACCGGGCTGCACAGCCCAGTGTCCGCTGGGAGACTCGGGGGCACGCCAAGCAGCGGAAGCCGCCGCGCCAGGCCTCCGGGCCTTACTAAGCACTGTGGGTCGCCAGGCGCCCCTCCCCTCCAGTCTCGGGGGTTGCCGGCAGCTCGGCTGAGCGGCACAGGTGAACTGGGCACTCGGACTGAAGTTTAGGGCGGTCCGCAGAGAAAGCTGGGGCCGCGGACTGACGTGTTCCATGTCGTGGGAAGTTCTCAGCCGCCACCTGTCTTCAGACGCTGCCCGGGTCTGGGGCCTCCTGCCCCGGGCCCCGCGGACGCGGGCCAGTCCTTCCTGCTGCCCTCTACGTTCTCTCCCCTGGGCCTCACCCGCGCTATCCTCCGCGTATTCTCTCTCTAGCTGCACCAAATCCGTTATTTCACCTGGCATTGAAGGCGGGTCCTACGGGGGTCTCATTTCCATTATCATGGCTTTTAGTTCTCTACTTTCTGGATTCCTTTTCCATTTAGCAGCGCCCCCTTTTTAAGGTTTCCAGTTCCCTGCTAAAATGCCTGAGGTCAGCGTTTCCATCCATGAGCGCAGCTTTTCGTCCTGCGACGGGTGGTTCCTGTTGGGCAGCTGGACGGCTGCCTGTGGCTTCTGCTGATCCTGTCTCCGCTTCACGGTGCGTCTCGTGTTTGGTTGTTAGTTGCACATCTACTGTTTAACCTCTGGGGATGTGACATTTCTCCAGAAAGGATTTTATTTTTCAGGGTTGACAGGGACCTCCTCTGTCCCAAGCTTCAGGTCTGGTCACGCTGAGACCCCTCCTGCTCGCTGGGCACAGCCTTCCCGCGCAGGGGGCAATGGCGGGCCTAGGCTTGTGCCCAAATACAGGGCCGGGGACTCCCTGGCTTCGGCCCCCAGCCTCCTCACCCCTCAGGTCTCTCGTGCCACGTGCTTTGCCGTCACACCTGCCACCGCTTCCCCGACTTGTGTCTCTGAGATGCAGGACAGGCAAGTGTCCGTCCTGGCGGCCCCAGGAGTGTACGAGGTACCAGTGTTGGCCCCGTGCTTTTCCCCCCACTGCTGAGGGAGCCAACGGTTGCTCCCGGCCCACACTTCGGGGTGCAGGGAGCCCGGGGAGGAAGGTGGGTTAAATCCCTGTGGTCAGATTGGCTTGCTTTAGGTCACTGTTCTAGTTTCCTGGGGCTCGTGACAATGTTCACAGACTGGGTGCCGTAAAACAACGAAAGCGTATTGTCTCCGAGACTGGAGGCCAAGGTGTCCTCTCTCTGAAGGTTCCAGGGAGGTCCTTCCCGCCTCTCCAGCTTCTGGTGGTGGCCGTCAATCCGTGGGTTCCCAGCTTGTAGCCGTGTCACTCCAGCCTCTGCCCCCATTGTCACATCGTCCCTTCCCTGTGTGTCTGTCTCTTCTTATAAGGACCCCAGGCATACTGGACTAGGGCCACCGCAGTGACCTCTTTAACTTGATTACATCTGCAAAGGTCCTGTCATACAGGGTCACATTTCAGGTGCCGGAGGGTAGGACCTCCATATGCATTCTGGGGGACACAACTCAACCTATAACCATCATCATCACCGTAAGAGCTAAAATTCCCTGGCCTTTCCTCTGAGACCTCAGCCACTCGTTTCCAAGGTCACACCCTAGCCTGTGCCGTCCAGGGCGGCAGCCACTGGTCACATGTGGCTGGTCTGAGACGAGATATACATTAAGTGCAACATGCACATGGGGATCAAGATTCAGTATGAAAAGCAGTGCAAACAAGCTTTTAATTTTTAAATATTTGATTACATGTTAAAATAATATTTTGGCTACTTTAGGTTAAATGAAGCATTAAAATCAATTCGATCTATTTTACTTCAGAATTCAGGGGCACATCCAGCTCAGTCTGCATCCGTCTGGACGGCACAGCCCAGGCCGTGTGGCTCGCCACCCCATGCCATTGGGGTTTCCGCATCTCAGCCCACAGGCCTCCGACTTCCCAGCTCACCTTGCGGTTCCTGGACTGACGGGCTTTGTCCCTCAGGCTCCTCCCCCGGGCCCCCAACCTTCTTCAGCCCCCATCTGCCTCCTGTCCTCTGGGTTCATGTTGCTTTACCGTAATCCCTCCCGCCCTCCCCGTCCGGTCCACAGCGGTCTGCATGGCAGCTGTGGGAAAACGCGCCACCCGAGGGGTCTGTCGCACGCGTGACCATCAGCCCGAGAGAGTCTGCGCCCCGCCCCCACGGCGTCCCCGCTCCTTTCCAGTGCTGACCTTTTGGCGGAGGCAGTCCGAAGGGCACTCGCAGCCTGCCTGCAGCGGGCCCCCATCCCGGCGGGCCTTCGCGCTCCCCGCTCTGAGAGCTGCTGCGATTCTCAGCCACACCGCTCTGCCCACGCTCCTGCGTCTAGGCCCTCGGAACACGTCTCTCGCCTCTGGTTGTGTGGGCTCCCACGCCATCCTTGCTCCATCGCTCCGGGCCCCTCCTCACTGCCCCCGGCTCTAGGCTGTCCCGGGCCTCCGCCAGTCGGGCTGCACCCATGCTCCTGGGAGCTGTGTCCGTTTCCTCTGCTGTTGTCACAAGTCACTGCAAACTTAGAGGGCTAGAGAACATTCGTTGTCATATGGTCCTGGGGACCCCAATCCAGGGGTCGGCAGGCTCTGGGGAGAATCGAGGCCCCCTGCCACCTGGGCTCGTTGCCGAACCCCGCCCTTGGCCCTCACAGTGGGCTGCATAGCTCCCGCAGACCTCTGACCTCTGGCCTCCTCCCTACAAGAGCCTGGTGCGCCCTTGGCCCGCCCGGATGACCCAGACTAGCCTTCCCACTTCCTACAAGAGCCTGGTGCGCCCTTGGCCCCGCCCGGATGACCCAGACTGGCCTTCCCACTTCAAGGCCTTTAATGTCATCACCTGCCAAGCCCCTTCTGACACGCGAGGCACCGCCGTGTAGCGCGGGGCGTCTCTGGGGCCGTCAGCCAGCTGCCCGGGCCGCGCCTCCTGCCCACGGCTCTGGGGGCACCGTGCCTCTGGCCCTGGCCTTTCAGATGTCCCCACTCGGATGGTGCTGGGCGTCCTGGACGTACCTTGTGCAGCCCGGCTCTCCCGACAGCTTGGGAAATGGGGACCCTGGGGCCCAGGCCCGTGGCCCCGGTCCACGCCGCGCAGCCTGGCTCCTCGGTGTGACAGTTCCTCGCAGAGCATCACTAGCTTGTGTCCGGCTTTAGGAAGGGCTGGTCTCGCGCAGACCGAGTGTGTCTGCCCGGGGCTGGCGCTGGGCGACGGGGGGTCGCAGCCTCCTCACGACCCCTGTCCCCGCTCCCCCAGAGGGCGTCTGGCCTTCCTGAAGAGCGGCCAGCCGGGAGACGGCTGTGCGTGCTGGGCCCGACGCTGGCCGACCTGGAGCCCTGCAAGGCCCGGCGCCTCACCTGCGGCGCCTTCCTCCCAGGGCACGGTGAGCCGGCGTCGGGCCCCTCCCGGGGAACTGCGCACGTGCATGGCAACAGCTGCTCTTGACTTTGCAGCCCGTCCAAGCCCCTCAGGCTGGGGCTCTGCCCGGTGGCCGCCGTCACACACACATGCGTGCAGGGCCGGGCCTTCCTGAGGGCGCTGGCTCTGCCCCTGGGCTCTGTGAGGCCAAGGCTGCCCCTGGAACCTCTGCTTGCTGCCTCCCCAGAGGTGGGCGTCTGCAGCTTTGCCCGGTTCTCAGGGGAGCTCCTGAAGGTGGGGCCCAGCGCCTTGGACCCAGCCGGGGCACAGGCGGTGGCAGATGACCCCGAGACCACCCTGCTGGACAGAGGCCGAACCCTGTACTTCAGCACCCTGGGGGTGGTCCAGTGCTGTGAGGTGGGCCTGGAGGAACGGGGTGGGGGTGGGGGTGGGGGGCCAGAGAGCTCCAGGGATCAGACAGGAGGACACGAGCAGGCAGCCGTCGGGGCCTGTGTCCAGCCACTTACACTGTCTGATCCTCACAATAACGATCCTTCCCTTCAGAGACCAAGGCCTTTGCCCAAGGCCACACAGCTGTGAAGTGGCAGGGTTGGGATTTGAACCCGAGTCTGTCTGTCTTCAAGCTCCATGCCAGGCCGCTTCCATCCCTGCAGCCCAGAGCTGTCATCGGCACACTGGGCAGGTGGGGTGGGGCCCGCAGGGGCTGCTCTGGGTGGTGGGGTCAAGGCTGCAGGCACAGTGGGGGCATTCTCCCTCAGGTAACGTGCCACGGACTCTGCCATCTGCTGGACCTGGGGAGCTGCCGCTGGTTGCGCTGCCTCATGCAGGGGGCGCTCAGCCTGGAGGAGACCCTGCGACGGCCCCTGGACCTCTGTCCCATCTGCCTGCGGAAGCTGCGGCACGTCCTGGGCTTCAAGCTGGTGGAGAGGTACAAGGCGAGCTGGGCTCCTGGCGTGCGGAGCGGGCGCCCCAGCGGGTCGGTGGGCACGGACGGGTGCAGTTTGTAGACTGGTGTTGGGGGTAGGGTTGCAGAGCCCCAGGCGCTGTGCCACGCTCCGGGATTTACGCCGCTGGCAGTACGCTGTGTCCTTAGCCTGGGGCAGGTAGCACTGGGGTGCAGGAGGGACGAGGGGCAACGTGGCAAGGCTCACAGAGCGCTGCCCAGTGCAGGACACTGTCCCGGCACTCAGCTCCCATGGGACCCTGTGTCGTGGAAGGGCCTTCCTTTCCTGAGGCCTGGCATGCTGCCCAGAGGAGGGGCAGGCCCCTGCGGGGAGGCAGACCCAGCAGAGCGGACCCCAGAGGCAGGGGCTCCCTCCCATGCAGCTGTGTGGCCGAGGCAGCATGGCCCAGCCAGCGTGGCCATGCTGCCCTCTCCTGGCAGCACGAGGCACCGCCGGGCAGCAGTGCCCACAGGCCCGGGGAGGGAGTCAGCTGCTCCACTGCAGGTTGAAACTGTACCCTCTGGGAAGATGTGTTTAAAAACTAGGGAACTTGACTCTGAGTTCAGAGTTCAAAGGCAGTTGGTGTTTATTTTTTCTTTAAGCCCACCTTTGAATGAAAACACTGAGTTTAAAATTAAAGGCAAAGACCTATCAACCACATAGCTTTGGCTTAATTTTAAAACCAAAAATTTTAAGCCAAAAACTTTAATGGAATCCCATTGTGTCTGAGGTTCTGGAAGCCCATCTCCTCCTCTTGGAGGCGGGCAGCCTGGGTCGCAAAGTGGGGGTTTCGCAGATGGTCCAGCTGTCAGTGACGGTCCAGGTTCGGTGATGATGTTCCAGGTTTCGGTGATGATGGTCCAGGTTTCGGTGATGGTCCAGGTTTGTTTGGTGATGATGGTCCAGGTTTGGTGATGATGGTCCAGGTTAGGTGATGATGGCCCAGGTTTTGGTGATGGTCCAGGTTTGTTTGGTTATGATAGTCCAGGTTAGGTGATGATGGTCCAGGTTTCGGTGATGATGGTCCAGGTTTCGGTGATGGTCCAGGTTTGTTTGGTTATGATAGTCCAGGTTAGGTGATGATGGTCCAGGTTTCGGTGATGATGGTCCAGGTTTCGGTGATGGTCCAGGTTTGTTTGGTTATGATAGTCCAGGTTAGGTGATGATGGTCCAGGTTTCGGTGATGATGATGGTCCAGGTTTCGGTGATGGTTCAGGTTTGTTTGGTTATGATAGTCCAGGTTAGGTGATGATGGTCCAGGTTTGGTGATGATGGTCCAGGTTAGGTGATGATGGCCCAGGTTTTGGTGATGGTCCAGGTTTGTTTGGTTATGATAGTCCAGGTTAGGTGATGATGGTCCAGGTTTGGTGATGATGGTCCAGGTTTCGGTGATGGTCCAGGTTTGTTTGGTGATGACGGCCCAGGTTAGGTGATGACGGTCCATGTTTTGGTGATGATGGTCCAGGTTAGGTGATGATGATCCAGGTTTTGGTGATGATGGTCCAGGTTAGGTGATGATGGTCCAGGTTTTGGTGATGATAGTCCAGGTTTGGTTATGATGATCCAGGTTAGGTGATGGTCTAGGTGCTGGACTCAGGCGGTTTCTCTGGGCTGGGTGAGGACTTGCATTTCTAACAGGCTCCCAGGTGCTACTCGGGACCCCACTTTGATACCCTCTGAACTGGGGGCTGGGCATTTCCAGGTCACTGGCTGCTTCCTCGCACGGCTCCATGAGGAACAGAATACGAGAAGCGTGGAGCAAGTGGCCTGCCTGTTGGAGAGGGAAACCTAGGGCAACGGGCTGAGGGGAGGTCAAGGGTTCCCAAGCCTCAGCTGCAGAGGCGCTAACAGTGGTCCTCGTGAGGTTGGAATGGGCATGGTCATCGGCGTCCGGCTAAGGCTGGCTGCTGTCACCATTGCAGCGTCAGAGGAAAGGGGCTTGTGATCCTCTCAGTGTGTGTGAGGTGAACGAGGCCAACTCTGGTCTGCAGAAAGGGCTGGTTCTCATTTATGTCCTTTCTCGGGTCCTGTTCACCCACTTAACGGGAAAGTCCAGGCCTTGTATCACTGCCCTTATGCCCCTGACCCGACCCAGGGAAGCCCATGGACCCGCCCTGGAGGGTAGCCCCTCCTTTCCACCCAGAGAGCCCCCTGAAATGTTGGGCCCACTCCCTTTCTCGTCAGAAGCATCATTCATGTGACTGGGGGGGAGCTCTGAGGAAGGGGTGCGCCATCCGAGTGGGGATGAGGGCACTCTCACAGCCGTGCCCCTCTGAGGAGGGGGAGATCCGGCGGGCCCTGGCTTTCCGGGCTGCTGTAGGAGGGGAGCTGCCCCAATGGCCATCTGAGCCCTGGTCAGTCCTGGCCATTGGTCAGCTCCTGAGGACTCTGGTAGGTGACATAGCAAAGATGGAGGACGTGGCCAGGAAAAGTCTCTGCTGTCCGTTCACACCAGGCAGTGCTGTGCTGGTGACACCTCTAAAGACAAAGCCTTGATTTGCGGAGGCTGAGTGTCCATGGCGTGACGGTGTCACAACAGCCGGTTTCTGGCTGTCACTGAGGGCAGAGATGGGCAGAGAAGTACACAGCACAGCATCTGTGTGTCACCAAACACGACAGGCAGGGCCAACCCTGAGCAGAGGTCAGAGTAAAATGCAGTGAAAACCAGGAAGTGATTGGAATGTGGGGCACTTATTTCCTGTGCTTTTAATACAATTTTTTTTTTTATTAAAGATTTTATTGGGGAATCGGAGGAGGAGAACAGACAAGTTGCTGTCTTTTTGTTCTTCAGTCTAGTTGTGGAGGACGTTGCTTCACTGGCCCATGTTGGTATCGTCATTGCGCTCTTCCCGGATGAGGCAGATCGGTCGCTGGCCTCTGGATGTCGCTCACCGCGGCTATTGGCAGCTCACGCTGTCTGCCAGCCACTCACGCTGGCTGCGGGCCACTCACTGTAGCCTATGGCAGCCCACTGCAGCAGGGGCTGCAGCCCACACCATCCCCGGGGCTCGCACAGCCCAGCTCCAGGTGGAGCTGTTGTTAGCTGTAGAGGGCAGTGTCACTGGCCCTCATGTGGGATCCGAACCGGGGCCGCTGGCATCCCCAAAACCAGCGCCTAACCAATGCGCCACTCGGCCGGCCCGCTTTTAATATAATTTTAAACTTTAACTGTAAGCTTTGTGAAGTTTAACTTTGACTAGTGGTCGGGCTGAACAGCGGGCTCCTGTGAGCTGCTGCGTCTGGCGTGTCTCAGAAGACGCTTGTCAGGACTCTATGTCACGAGCCTGCCACATTCCTTGGGTAACTGGGGACAGTGGGGTCCCCTTAGGGTGAGTGAGCAGAGAAAACCGCCGGTGTCTCTCCCTCGCAGAAACTGCGCGCCTGGACACAAGCAGTGGCGGGGACGCTGCCAGGCCAGGAGGTGGGGCGGCCCGCGTCAGAGGACAGCCCGCCGTGCAGCGCAGACTCGGGCCTGTGCTGTGACAGCGACTCGGAGCCTGGCACCAGCCTGTCTGAGCCCCTCCCCGCTGACGTGTGGACCCACGTCTCCTCAGCAGAGCTGGAGCCTGAGCACAGGCTGGACTCCCTGGTGGCCTCAGAGGCCATCGCAGAGCACAGCCGGTGGCTGGCGACATGCATCCAGGCCCTGGAGAGGGAGGTGACGGAGGAGGAGCTGGCGCGGGTGGACAGAGCAGTGGACGCGCTGGCCTGGTGGGAGATGTTCACGGGGAGGCTCCCGGCTGTGCGGAGGGACCTGGCCTGTGGCAGACACGGTGCAGGGCTGTGCAAGGCGCTGGGGACAAGCTGTCCTCCCTGAGGAAGAGGCTGAGTGTGCACCCGCTGTCCAGGGCGGACTCTTCTCCCTGTCGTGGCAATGCCGAGGACAATTAGCTCAGCACTGTGTCCTGTGCAAGGTCTGCCTTTCCCTAGGACACCAACGCCCATCACCGTCCAGTGACCCCGGGGGGCAGGGGGTGGAGTCTCCAGGGAAGCCGAGGAAGATCTGTCTTCAGACTGCTCTCAGGCCACATCCTACTGACCACTCACTCCCGGTCCCCACCCAGGCTGGACATCACCAAGGGTGGCGGGAGGCAGGGGGCCCGCCATTGCCCAAGGCCCATAGCCGGGATCTTTCCTCGGGGGGGCTTGCTTCTATCTCCAATGTCTCCACACAAAGGGGTGCCTTCTGCCTGCTGATGGCATTCTGGTCCTTAGGGACTTCAAGCGGCATCTCTGAGAAAGTTCTGGATGGCCACCACCCGCCAGAGGATGTGCCACCGAGGTCTGCCGCTTCTTTTGATACTGTTGCAGGTGGGAGGGTGGGCAGGGAGACAGGCAGCCGCCTGCATGGGACAGTCTCTGACAAAGGTGGTCTGGATCTGCGGTCAGTTAGTGCTCCGCACACCCTCTGTCCTGATTTTTTTTTGGTCTCATTCTAGCCGTTGTTCTCTTGGCAACTGACAGAACTCTGTTAGCCTCCCTTTAATTTTTGTCAAATTTTGCTGCCATCATTTAAAACTTTTATGTGCATACACATTTGATAGTTTTCCTGGTGACTGGACCATTTTCACTGTCAGAGCCACAGTCTGCCTGCACTGTCAAGAGTCCCAGGCAGAGAAACTTCCAGTCCCGACAGAATTCCTGTGGCGTGATGGGCGGGTCACAGCTACTTTTCGCATCCGGAAAGGGGCAGCTCCCAAATTTTGTGGGTAGCTTATACACTTTTGGGGCCTTCTATGAAAAATAGTACCAAATACAAATCTAGATGTAGGAGGGGCCCACCCAGGCAAGGCGGCCTGAAGCCTCCTTGCGACACCAGGCAGGAGCCCGGGACCCTGTCCCAGAAGGACGCACAGGGTGAGCGTGTACTGGACTCAACCGAGCGAAGGTGCAGCCCTTGGGTCCCCAGTTCTCTTCTGCATGGCTTCAGAGCGGCATCACAGTGGCGGATGGGAAGGAGGGGGGTGACGAGCGGGCTCAGCAGGGGTGAGCAGGGTGGACCTGCCCAGAGCGTGACATGGAACTGGCGGTCAGGGCCTGAGAGTCTGTTGCCATGACAAACCACCCCAACGATCTGTTTAGCTGCGGACTCTGCAGTGCAGGCCGAGCCTGGCTGGAGGCTCTGCCTCCAGGACAGGAGCTCAGCCCGGGCTGAGGCCTCAGTTCTGTCCGCGTGGCCCGGCTTCCTCGCGGTATGGCAGCTGGCTTACGAAAGCAGGAATCTGAGAGAGAGAGACAGGCCGAGCGGTGGAGCCTGTCACGGCTGGGCCTCAGAGTCCTGGAGCCTCGTTTCCACCGCACTCCATTCAGGCAGTCGAGAGCCCACCCAGGTTCACGGGAGGGTGACAAGGGTGTTGAAAGGCAGGAGGGATGGGAAAATGTTTAGGAAAAACCAGCCACGGTCAATGTTGATGGCTTGGACTGGCCATGACACCTGCCACATAATCTCACCTGTTTTCCAGTTTGCTGCTGTTGCCTGCAAAAGGTTAATCACTGGAATTACGTAAGATTAAGCGAGGTGCCGGAGACAGCCAGCCTGGCTTGGCAGAGGGAGCTCCGGGGACGCGCACATGCCACAGGGGTCGCTGCCAGCCTCAGCGCCGTCCAGCTGCGCCCATGGCCTTTGGCTCGCAACTGTGACGAGTGTCCCAAAAAAGCACTGGGAAGTGGGAAGGGACAAACCACTGACAGAGTCTTCCTCCACAGCCCTCACCAGAGGCAGATGGAGTGTGATTCTCTCAGACAGCTGCTGGGAGGGACATACTAAAAAGAAAACGTTTAGAACAGAGGTTCTTTTTGTAAATGTAAGAATCAACTACTGCTTTCTCAGCTCCGTATCTGTCCAGAGTTCCTGAGAGTCGGACGACAGGCCTCCCGGCTTGCCGATGGTCGCTGCCCAGAACTCACCCAGCTCAGGGCACCCAGG
Organism: Aselliscus stoliczkanus; assembly: GCA_033961575.1. Taxonomy (NCBI): domain Eukaryota; kingdom Metazoa; phylum Chordata; class Mammalia; order Chiroptera; family Hipposideridae; genus Aselliscus; species Aselliscus stoliczkanus. Next base: position 1,717,859 of record CM066733.1, read on the forward strand.
CGGAGCAGCTTGAATGCAGCTAAAAATACTCCGGGGTCATGACCTCCTCTGTGGCTGTTGGTGTGAGAGATGGGCCCGAAGTCCACAGGGGCCCCTGCAGGTTAAACACACATCAAAATGACATTTTGATTAAGGGGGACAAGAAGCAAGGTCCCGATCTAAAGGGTGGCAAATCCTCTCTGGCAGCCCTGAGTTCTCACCTCCTGGCCTGTCATTTCTCCCTTTTCCTCCCCCAGGCGCAAACTCATCATTAGATGAGAGCAGAATCATCCAGAACCTTCTTCCCCACCCCCACCCCATGTAAACCCTGGTGAAAGTGAGTTTAGCCTGAGAGCCTGCTGCCGGCCCAATGTGCTCCTCCTAATACTGACCCATGGGACATCTGATTCAGACCTTTCTGGGAGGAAGGAGATCTCCAAAAGGGCTTAAAGGAAAAAATAAACACACACTGGCTGAGCCAAGCAGCTAATGTTACAGCTAAGAGTCCGAATTTAGATCTCAGCAAGTTCCAAGGAGAGGCTGCAGCAGTCCGGGGACGCACACACGTATGGAAGGTCCCCCACGGGGCCCCGGGGAGCCGCTGCGCAGACCCGCGGCCGGGCGGCAGCTGGGCCCACATCACTGAGGCACAGGACAGCGATTCCTGCCGAGAACGCCACCTCTGAGCAGTCCTGTGTCGCGGGCATTTGCCCCTCCCGCGCTGTGGCCCAGGAAGGCCACACTGAACCCAAGGCTGCCGAGCTGCGGGGCGGCCGTCCAGACAGTCTGCTCTGACTGGACCGGGGTTCCGGGTCTCTCAGGAAAGCACACTGGGAAGTCTGACCAGGAGACCACTCTGCCTGGCCCTGGGGTGATGTCTCACTCAAGACCCCCTGGAGGTCGCAGGGGTCAGGTGGGTGGCCAGCACGGGCGACGATGCCAACGCAAACAAAGCCCGGAGCTGCTGGGGCTCCACCAACCTGCTCGTGTAGAGGGGCCGTCCCCTGCAGGAATATTTTCATCCCGTGAGGACAGGACCAGGGCTGCCTTAGGCAGTGGGGCCTGTGCCCCTGCCTGCCTGCCCCTCCCCAGCTGGGGTCTCCAGCGGAGCTGGCGCATCCCTGCTCCTTGTGGGGGCGGCTGAACACAGAGGAACCTGGTTTCCAGGAAACCCAAGGAAATTGTCAATTGCGGCCCTCAGAGCGACACGCTGGGAAAGCTCATGCTGTGGGACAACCCAGGAAATGCCTCTTGCTTTGCTGAAGAGCTGTGGCCGAGCGCTGCTGGAGTCCACGTGAGTGGCTGGAGGAATGGCCAACGGACCCCTTCCCTTGCAGCGCTGTCCGGCAGCACCTTGATTAACGAGGACCCGGAATAACAGGCTTATTTTTGAACTTGGCTTCTCAGGGAAAGAGGCAATGAAAACCAGCTTGTGTCACGGGCTAATTTAAAAAGCAATTTCCAAGGAATGCCCTGGGGCCACTGCAGGTTCGGTCCAATCCCCCAGGGGCGACCCAAGACTCGCTCATCAAAGAGTCAGCTGAACGCAACTGCCCCACCTCCTCGGCCACCAAAGCGTGTACAAGACCGTGCAATGTCCTACCACCTCTGAAGTGACACGAGGTCAACCCGGTTCCATGTGAGGCTGCCCAAGTGGCCGTGACCAGAGAGTTTAAATCACACTTGTCATACGAAGCTGGGCCGGCCTGGCATCACCGGGCTCTCGTTCTGTCCCCAGGGGGCCCCGCCCTCTCACAGGCTCCCGCCAGCCCCCTGCCCCCCTGCCCAGAGCAGCCTCAGTGTCACTTCTTGGCGGAGGCCCACACGCTTCTCTGTCGGTCCCACTGACGTTCTCAGTACCGAGCTATATGTCTTATGCACCCACACTTGTCTGTTCAATGGGTCTCTCACTGGCCCGCGATCGGGGCTCAGGAAGCCGTGTTCGCTCACCACCGCCTCCCAGCCTGTTCCGTGCACGCGCAGGCGCACGTGCGCTCGCCACAGGGACACGAGGCCAAGGAGAGCGGGAGGCTCCTGGGCGGCCTGGACCCAGTCCGGAGCTGACCGGCACCCCCGCCCCCTGCACTTGGCCTTTAGCAACAAACAGCGTCGCTTCTCACTGTTGCGGGCCACACTGTCTAAAGTGTCAGGTTCTGATGGAGTGTCATTGCCGCTTGACCTGTCACCGGGAGGAAGCTGTTGGAGCAGCTGGAGCACGTGGCTGGGCAGCGGGGTGGGCAGCGCCTACGGCTGGCTGTCCTCTCGGCCCCCGGCCGCAGCCTGTAGTGGGGAGCTTGGCCCCCGTGGTTAACCGGGAGTCAGACGCCATGGGGCTGAGCCAGGGCCCAGTGTGTAGAAAGGAGCCCCTTGGCATCACAGGAGCACACGGGGGCTCCGTTCTCCCATCTGAAAGTCACAAGCAGGGAAACGTGTAGGACGCGGGGTAAACAAAGATGAGGCACCTCGATGGAACGAAGCCCGGGGGGCCACTGGGAATGACATGCGACAGTTCCTGAATGCTCCGCTGGAGAGGCCATCAGTGGGGCAATGGGGACAGCGGCGTCCTGCTACCATCCCGACACCTGTGGCAGGACAGTACTGAGGCCGCGGGGCTCGTGCAGGAGGCGAGGTAGGCACGGCGACTTACCTCCTCTTTCTTCCTCTGTCCTTCGCCCGCCCTCCCGTCCTCTTCTCCCCGAAGGGGAGACACATGGCTCTTGTCAGCACGGCGCTGGAGCATGTCACAGACGCAGAGCAGGAGCGAGCCCTAAGCGATGCTGGGGGCCGTCCATGGGCTGAGCTCCACGCGCTGTCCTGGGCTGCAAGGACCCCTGCGCCCCCGTGGCATCAGCTTCATCGTAATCACGAGAGCTGTAGTCATGGCTGGATTGGATGGCCTGAGTGGCACCGTTCTCCGTTTCAAAAGTCCAGAAGCCACGTGGAAATACACACCTATAGGCCAGTGTCGCAGTACTGAGGTTACGGGTGACTGAGACACAGGAGCGAGTCGGTGTGATTCACGCTTCCTGTAATGCTCATGTATTACATTTCAATTCTCAGAATTAATGCATGCTCTAAGCCTGAGTTAAGAGGATGAAATTCTAGAAGTCTAACTGGAAACAGGATTCATTATTTGAATTTCATGTGGAATTCCGAGGGGGCCGCTGGAACCCACTGGTAAGGCTGCAGGGAGGCACTTTCTAGAAAGGGCTGGTCTGCTCCTCCCCACACCAGGGCCGCCTGGGGGCTGCGCCGGCTGATGTGGGCAGGCTGGGAGGCTCACCTCACTTCTCTGCACGCACCACTCCGCTGCTCCTCCCCACACCAGGGCCGCCTGGGGGCTGCGCCTGCTGATGCGGGCAGGCCGGGGGGCTCACCTCACTTCTCTGCACACGCACCGCTCCGCAACCTGTCACCCTCTAGGCTCCTCTCGCGATCAGGTCATTCTGCTGGAGGTTTAAAAACGACTTATTTACCAAACGGAGTCACTTCAGAGATGCTTAGTCCCTGTTTCTGTGTTTCCCAGGATCAAGGTTTGGATACCTTTGATGTGATACAACAAAAAGGCTAGTTTTTTTTGGGGGGGTGGGTGGGGGTGATCACTTCTATTTAAACTAATATCACTTATAGCATTTTTTCTACTTGAATTTAGGTCAGCATTGCTACTCTGCCACTTTCTTATATTTCCCTCATACTACAGGTCTGGACTTGTAAAGGTCAGTACGTTGAAAAATGACCGAGTCTGTGGAATAAACACTGCGTAGTACGTGAGACCCTGGACGTGGAGCCGGCACCGAGAGGACGGGCAGGGACAGGATGGCGGAGTCCGAGGTGGTCACAGCCCTCTCACCTGGCTCCTGCTGGGTGGCCTCGACACACGGCACGCATGCTGCACACACAACAAAGCCCAGAGGTGCCGCTGCTGCTGGATGCGCCTGCCCCAGGCACGCTGGGACCCACGTTCACTAGCTCTGCCCTTCTCTGCAGTGGGGACATTAGCAGCTGGCCTTTGACAGGATGCAACACACCAGGAAAACAGATGTCATCACGGCAAACCTGAATGGATTTACGGAAACCATACATACCAAACACGGCGCACGAACCACCAGCACACTGTGTGTCGCGATGTCTATTTTCCCTGGTACACGGTACTCAGGGACGGACGGGCCCATCGCGCATGTCAGCCCGTCCTGGGCAGATGGGTGCAGCAGCGACCCTCTAGGGGAGGTGCTGTGATGGAACACTAAACGCTGAAGCCAGAAGGCCACCACTGCACCGTCCCCTCCACAGGGTCCCCTGTGCCAGCTCCGCAGCAGGCACGGCTGCACTGTGGCCACACACCAGGGCACTGACGGTGGCCTGAGGACATACTGCCAGCACAACTCTGAGCCTCCTGGCTGCACCCGTGTCAGCAGACAGCCACAGGCCAGTCTGTTGGTTTAAATGGAGTTACGAAAAAGGACATTTGCAAAGTTTTAAATAATTTGTGTAACAGGTCAAAAATTAACTAGGATTCAGAGATGGACAGATTCAATAGAAATTTATTCCACATGTCTTCACAAACAGGCTTGTTAAAGAATCTAACAGGCCAGGGCCAGCTGAGTAGCTCAGTTGGTTAAGAGTTGGCTTAGAACACGTGCTCTGAGCAACAGGGCCGCCGGTTCGATTCCCACATGGGCCAGTGAACCCTGTGCCCGAGCTGAGCTGTCGCTGAGCTGCCAACAGGTGGCAGGATGGCTCAGCTGGTGTAACAACAAGATTGGCTGTTCAATGGTGGGCTATCCCCACCCGCAACTAAGACTGAACTCGGCACCTTGAGCTGAGCTGCCACCCGGATGGCTCAGTGGATAGAGTGTGCACTCTTAACAACAAGGCTGCTGGTTTGACTCCCGCATGGGACGGTGGCTATGCCCACCCGCAACTAAAACCGAACACAGCACCTTGAGCTTAGAGGCCACAAGCTGCCGACAGGAAGCCAGATGGCGACTGGCGCCCTCCACAATGAAGACTGAAGAACAACTTGGCGGGTCCCCTCGCCCAATAAAATCTTAAAAAAAAAAAAAAAAAGAATCTAACGGGCCAACTCCAGATAGGAAAGACCACGGGGGAAACGGACAGTGCACGTAGGCGGCACATAAGCCCCGCGGCGGTCGTCCACACGCCTCACCCTCAGCGCCCAGCGTCCAGCCAGTGCAGGTGACTCTGGGAAAGGTGTGGCCAATCTGAGCCACAGGACCGGCTCTGTTAGCCGGACAAAGGGCAGGTCTGGCTCGCTCTGTGCAATCCCAGGCTGTCTTAGACGACTGGGCGGGCACCCACCTTTTTCTGAGGGCACTGTGACAGATAGTGCCGGGGTGACCTCCTGAGTCACCCCCAGGCTGTGGGAGGCTTCAACAGGAGCCAGTTACTGAATGGAGGGGGTCCCCAAGGTGTCAGGGCACTGACGTGGCAGCCCCACAGGCGCCTCAAGTGCTCCCAGACCTTCAGCAGCAGCACAGACCCACCGATTTGATCCCTGCTTGGGGCAGAGCCTGCAGACACAAGACGGGGACCCCGCGACTTTGGTCTCCATCCTCCTTTCCGACAAGGTCTGAAGTTCCCGGAGGAGGTGAACCCCTGAATGAGTGCGAGCACTGGGGCTGCTGGGCTTGTTCACATCCCACCCAGACGGTCAAGCTCTCAGCTGCCCCAACAGCTGGGCTTCCGGCCAGCCTTACCAGCTGGATGGGCGGTCCAGGCGGACAGGAGCCGTCACCCAGAGCAGACCCGGTGCTGTGGCCATCAGGAATACGCCCCCTTGACTGTGATCACCTGATTGTTCACTTGGGTGACACATATCAGCTTTTACAAACACAAAATAAAAAGGTGCCAGAGTGACAGGCCTGGGCAGCCAGGAGGAGGCAGGAGGGGAGGGCCCTCCCACACCATCGCAGCCCATGCCTCTGCCGGCCTCGACCTTGGATCCGCGTGTGGTTTGTCTGCCGGCCCCACAGGAAATCCGGGCCGACTCAGGACCCCAGAGTAGCAGCCCTACTGTTCTACTGTGGGTCTCGTTACACATAAAAAGAAAACCATTTGGGGCCGGCCCAGTGGCTCAATTGGTTTAGAACGTGAACTCTGAGCAACAGGGTCACTGGTTCGATTCCCACATGGGCCAGTGAGCTGCGCCGGAGCTGAGCTGAGCTGAGCTGCCACAGGTGGCAGGATGGCTCAGCTGGTGAGAGCACGTGCTCCTAACAAGGCTGCTGGTTCGACTCCCACATGGGATGGTGGCTATGCCCAACTGCAACTAAGATTGAACACGGCACGTTGAGCTGAGTGGCCGGATGGCGACCGGACTTGGAGCTGAGCTAGCTGTGCCCTCCACAACTAAGACTGAAGGGCAACTACTTGGCTGTTCCCCTTCCCCAATTTCCCAATAAAAAAGGAAAAAAAAAAGAAAAAGAAAACCACCTGAAGCACAAACACTGCCTTTTGTAACCAGCTCCAAAACAAGACCCTCACTTTCAGGCTGGGCCGGGTTGGCACCAGCGTCCCTCTGCAGCTGGTACCCGGCTTATGGTGGCAACTAAGTTTGCACCTGAAGAGACACCAGCAACAGTGTGGAAATCAAATCTACCTATTTTTTTATGCCGCCCTGAACACTAAAGAACCAGCCTCCAAATTCTAGAGAGTTCTGGAGAGACCTGGGAGGAAGGGGGCCCAAGAGCAGGCCCCAGGGACCTGAAGTCCTAGTCTGGCAGCAGCGCCCCCCCCACATGCCTCTCCCCACCGCACCCCCCCACGCGTGCAGCGCCCCCCCCACATGCCTCCCCCACTGCACCCCCCGACGGGTGCAGTGCCTCCCCCCACACATGCCTCTCCCCACCGCACCCCCCCACGCGTGCAGCGCCCCCCCCACATGCCTCCCCACTGCACCCCCGACGGGTGCAGCGCCTCCCCCCACCCAGGCCTCTCCCCCCCGCACCCCCGCACGCGTGCAGCGCCCCCCCCACATGCCTCCCCCACTGCACCCCCCGACGCGTGCAGCGCCGCCCCCCCCACCTGCCTCTCCCCACCGCACCCCCCCACGCGTGCAGCGCCTCCCCCCCACATGCCTCCCCCACTGCACCCCCCGACGGGTGCAGCGCCTCCCCACACATGCCTCTCCCCACCGCACCCCCCACGCGTGCAGCGCCCCCCACATGCCTCCCCCACTGCACCCCCGACGGGTGCAGCGCCTCCCCCACACATGCCTCTCCCCACCGCACCCCCCACGCGTGCAGCGCCTCCCCCCCACGTGCCTCTCCCACTGCACTACCCCCTCCCCCCAACGCGTGCGTGTTTACACGAACCTACCCGTTAACTGGAAGGTGTGTCCCAGAGGCCTTCATACAAAACAGTATTTGTGACAACTCTCCTGTGTGTCAGGCTTTGTTTAGCACGTGGAGGAAAAACTGTGATCATCTAATAATGAACCTTCTAATAAAATCAGGATTATAGTTACTTGCTCTGAATTTTGTGAACTGAGAATTTAACTTCACATTGGTTTTGAATGCTGAGGGGTATTTTCTAAGCAAAGAAAAAGTAAGGATTTGTTTCCATAACCATCCCGAGGCTGAAGGTGGGCGAGGGCCACGCCAGGCCTTCCCAGCCAGTGCCGATGCGTGTGCAGCGCGGTCCCTGCACACGCACTCTGAGGAGGCTCCCTTACACACCCGGTCAGGGAACATCTGTCCCCAGGGCCCCCAGGTAGCCAGTCATAACTAATCACTGTGTTTCAAGATTAGCTCTTGATCTTGGGAGTTAAAATAACCGACTCACTTTTTTTTTCCCGACTCCCTTTTTTATCCAAGAAGTAAAATATTAGAAGAATAAGAATTCTGGAGAGCTCTATAAATTACAAAGCTGTAACTAAGAATCTCTGAAACAATTTCTCTACAAACAGAATAGTTAAAAAATATTTCAGTAAAAAAGCTATGTGTGTTCTTTTCTTTTGTTTTTGAGGGCAGTGTCACTGGCCTTCACATGTGGGACCCGAACCGGGGCCACTGGCTTCCCAAGCCAGCGCTTAACCACCGCGCCACTCGGCCGGCCCTGTGTGTGTTCTTTTATGTAAACAGAACTATGAGGAAAACATCGTATTTTGAGGAAGTTTATTGTTACATTTTTTTGCAGTAATAGATGAGGCACAACTATCTCCTCCTTCTCCAACATTCAATAAAAAAAAGACAATAATCAAGGATAACAGTGAAATTAAAATATAAAATTACAAAAGCTAAGGTTTGGAGACAAAAATGACTAGGCTCTATGTGTAGAAAAATTGTAAATGGTTTTAGTTTAGCCTTGCAAATAGCTACCTTCTTCTCTGGTGACGGCGCTCACAGACCTCCGAGCTGGGCGCCTGTAACGCCTCTCTCCTGGGCCCGGCCCAGCGAAGCCGGTGGGGGTGGTGGCTGAGCTGGCCAGGGGCCCCTGCTCAACAGTCACAAGCTCTCATTACGTACGTGAACATGAACCAGCAAATATATCAGGCTGTTTAAAGGAAAAAAGCACTCACTGACAGGGCTGGGAGGGCAGCTCGAACACTGCCACCAGTTAGTGCCACCAACCCGATGGCAGCGGCCCCACCTGAACTATGAGGAACATCTGCCTGCTGGTGAGGAGTGGCCTGGCTCCTGGCAAACCTCTGAGCCCAGCACAGTGCCGGGCGAGGGGCGCTTTCAGTCACCTCCCACCCCATGGAGCCCGTCAAGTGTTCTTTTCCCTTTAAGCCACGTCGCCGGCACTGGTGCTGGGTCGCCTTTCAGTTTATGAAGAGCCACAGGAAGCATCAGAAAAATAGCAACTTTTTTCCAACCAAAGAAAGAGCTAAACCCCCGGTGAACACCCCCACACAGCCTGAGCACCGAAAGAGATTTTCACGCTGTCCCCTCCTTACAAACATGGCATCACAAGGTGCCTCCAAAGCAGGTGTCTCCTCCCTGTCCTTCTGGGCCAGCATCTGCCACAAGATGGAAGTTTTTCCGTCTTGCTGATAATGAGCCAAGAAATGCAGAGGCGAGAGTACAGTGGGGCCTTAGGACAAAGGCCCTAGGACGTGCGATTAAACCACAGTGACACTCCGGTACCAGCTATACAGGAAGCGTTCCCTTGTCTTTTAAATGCTAGGGGAAGTCCTAAATACATGAGACAGACCTTTTAGTAGCGTGACACACAGCGGGGGCCAGTTGGAATGCAATGCATTTTATACACAGTGACACCTGGCAGGCGACTGGACCCCGTGCCCTGAGCGGCAGAGTTACCAGCTCACAGTCTCCTGCAGTGTCACCGATGAGAGGCACGTCTGCCAGTGCTTCCTCGTGTGAGCACATGACCAGAAAGAGCCCTTGACAAGGACCGAGAGGAAAGCTGAGGACAGGGACCAGCTGGCTGAAGGCATCAGGGTCGCGGCAGTCCGGAGACACCCAGATGCCTCCAGGGTCTGTGGGCTCCCGAGAAGCTCAGCTGTGGAGTGCCCTGAGCAGCTGTGCGGTAACGAAAAGCCATGCTGGTAACCTTGCCAAGCTTTCCAAGGCCCAAGAGGAACAGAGAGCTCCCCACGACTTCCGGTGCAGCCAGCGGCAGGTGTGAGAAGATGATGGTAAGACAGAAAAGTCACCTGCGTGGCCAGGTGGTTTATATCCCCGCCAGTGGGCGGGGCGAGGGCAGGGCCGTGTGCACAGGGGAGGGGGAGTCACTGTGCTACGCCGTTTGTTTCCACACATTTGCAGCCCATGTTGTGCTCCTGAGCAACGTGACAAGGCAGAAAGGACAGCACACGCTGGGCGGCATTAAGGCAAGACCATACCTGCGGGGCGTGCCTGGATGGGGCCTCTCAGGAAATGGGCACAGCAGTTTTAAAAGGCAACTCGTTTACTTTGGGAAATGGCAGTGAGACCCCCTGGGGGGCTCCGAGTTAGCAGCATGAGCACGCACGTGACCTCCTACAAGCTATAGTTAGGCAAAGCTTGGGTTAGTCTGTCTCACTGAAGACTTGCCAGTTAGAAAAGCCGTCTGCGAGGCCAGCTGGTTTGTGTTTGTCATAAGAGAGTGTGCAAGCGTGTGCACGTGTGCGCGCGCACACACACACACACACACACACACATTGTGTCAGAAAAGGAATACAGTTTCTGCAAAAGAAAGCCGTGTTATGGGTCTTGCAGGCCAACACCAAAGCGATCACTTGGACTCAGTAGTTTCCCAGCCCCCGGCTTCAGTAGCTCATCAGTGTCCATGTCCGCCGGCCCCGAGCGCGGCAGGCAGCACCCCGGGCCAGGTGCGCGGCCCCGGGGACGGCGCCGCAGGGAGCTCCGTGCCGGCCGCGGGGCCTCACTGCAGCATGATGTCCTTCAGGTTCTCCTGCAGGATGGTGTCCTTCACAGCGTGGAACACGAAGCGGATGTTCTCAGTGTCTATGGCGGTGGTGAAGTGGTGGAAGAGCGGCTTGCTGCGGTTCCTCCTCTTCCGGTCGAAGCACTGGACCAGGTAGTGCTGGACGTCCTCCAGCCGGCGCGGGTCGCCCTTGAAATCAGGGAAGTGCTTCTTGATGCTGACGGTCTTCACCTTCTCCACCAGGAGGTCCATCTTGTTGAGGAAGAGGATGATGGAGACGTTGAAGAACAGCTTGTTGTTGACGATCGTCTCGAAGATGTTCATGGACTCGACCAGCCGGTTGGTGCGCCGGTCCTCCATGAGGACCTGGTCGTACTCACTCGAGGACACCAAGAACAGGATCGACGTGATCCCGTCAAAGCACTGGAACCACTTCTGGCGCTGGGACCGCTGGCCACCCACGTCCACCATCTTAAAGGGGATTTTCTTAATAACAAAGTCATGCTCCACAATGCCCTTGGTGGCTTTCCTCGCCAGCAGGATGTCTTGCTTACTAGGAAAGTAGTTCTGTAAAATACAGGACAAGGGCGAGATTCAGGACAGCAAGGACGTGGGACAGTGGGTGGAAGCACAGAAAGGCGGGCTGACTTCTGTGAGAAGTCGAACCAAATACCAGAAGCAACCTTTATTTACAACATTAGAAATTTACCGTGAAACAGAAAGTGAAGGAATGAAATGGCTCATTTCAAAATGAGCAGGGGCTCATCAGTCTGAGGAAGCCATCAGAAGCCTCACCGTTAGGTTCTGACGTAAAGCCTCATCCATTTTCTTCTCCACAGGAGACCGAACATCTTTTTTTGTTGCTGCACCATAGCTACCTTTTAATTTTTCTACTATCTAGGGCCTATGCATTGCAAAGCCTTACTATGAACCCATTTAATTTAGGTTTGCAATGCTACCTAAATGTACTCTGAAGTATTTAACACGTTATTCAGGGAGAACTCCTGAAGTCCTTGGCGACACACAGGCACCTGGGGCGCGTCTGGCGCACGTGCAGTCTGCGCTGTCACAGAGCCTCCCGCCGCCCCGCCGGAGGCTCTCCGCAGCGGTCTGCAAACCCCGCCGGAGAAGACGGCGCTGCTAGGACCCAGCTGCCCATTTGCAGGGCGGACGGGACAGGAGCAGCTTCAACAACAAGCGGGAGGAAAAGGCAACCCAATAGGAGAAATAAACCAGTTACCATGACAAACAAATTGAAAGGAAAAGGAGGAGGGAGGGAGAAACCCACAGATTAACTGTCGGTGTCGGTGACGGTGACGTGGACCGTGTGTGGCATGTGGACTAGATCAGGGCCTTGGAAACATTAATGAGGCAATGGGAAAACCCCCAAACTGACTGGGTACTGGTTGGTATTAAGGAATCATGGCTAATTTTTAGGAGCAATACGGTACTGTGGTTATGACTTGGGGTTTTGCCTTGGGAGACGCACTCTAAAATGTTACTGATGAAATGGTATGACGATGGGCTTGTTCCTGGGGGCGGGCTGAGGAAACCAGCCAGTCGTCCGGAGTCATAGCTGACGAGGCTGGGGCTTCCCTGTACTCTTTACAACTGCAGACGCTTGCACTTTCCACAACAAAAAGTTAAAGGAAACCCTCCTCTTACTCCTGTCTCCTTTATGGGGTCTGGGTGAAGGGACTCCTGCACAAACCTACCTTACACCTTAATTTGGCCATGACTGAAGGTGTGTGGGCAAGACGTGGGAACTTCCGATGTGCCCGATAGCGTTTCCCCTTCTCCCGACACAATACACGTGTGAGCAGGAGGCACCTCCCACTAACTGGTCAAGGCCGCTCCACACGGCAAACACGGCTCCCAGGTGGGCCCCGGCATGGATGGGCCCCTTGCACCGCTCTGGGCTCCACACAAACGTTTTCTAACCCTGATCAGATTCTCCGGGCAGGGTCTTTACTCACCAGCTGGCCAATCCGGTCCAAGTTATCCAGAAAGTACTTCACCGATTCACCCTGTCACGAAAGAAAAATATACACAGCTCAGTGACTTTTTAAAAATTAATAACATTTTTTCCAGTTAAAAAATGCACTTTCTCTGGCTCTGCCTCCCCGATGCAAACTGAGACTGGTTTTCCAAGTGGCCCGCCTGACTCTGGTGCTGGGCCCGGTGCTGGCCCCTGGGACCAGGCTGCGGTCTTCCTCCACAGATGACGGCTGGCCTGCTCCAGCGGTGGGGCCGGAGCTACAATGGTCGCTAATGCTCCTGTGACCAGTCTGTTTCTAATAAAGATGACCCACTGCACTCTTGACTTGGTCTTCGAGACGGCGAGTCTTTCAGAGAGCAGGCCCCAGAGCAGACATTCCCCGTTTCTAGGAGCAGGCCTAAACCCCATCACTACTCCACACAATTGTACGGCTGGCCACAGCCTTGAACTCGGATTTCTGTGGTGGGACGACACGTCCTTCTTCACCCCCTCAACGTCTCCGCACTGAACGTCCATGGACTGCTCCCTCGCTGGCCGCGCACCTTAGAATCGTCCAGGTCCAGTTACAGGAAGTGCTGACCCGCCAAGTGCATGGCACGCCCGGGGGTGAGAGGCACCTACGGGCATTCCCATGTGACTTAATGGAACTAAATGGAGGAGTGGTCAGTGAGAAGCATGCAAGCTTCCCTTCAAAAGGAGGATGTAAAAATTCATGACCCTCCCGGCCCGCCCCCCAGAGGGTGTGGGCTCCTTGTTCACGTTCATGGGAACCTGACTCTGACTGGGAGCCTGGCGAGGGCAGTCCTGGGCTCCCTCACGGAAGGCTCTGAGGGACAGCTCCCTCGGAAAGTCCATCTCAATCGCACATTCTCAGGAAAGCATGAGAAGTGGCAAGGCCGCACAACTGGCATTCTCGGCCTCTGCGGAGTAAAGATCAGTGGGAAAGTGTGAGGCTGCAGCCTGAGCCTGTGACTTCATAAGAAAGAAAAAAGAGAAGCAACCAGCTCCTGAGTTATCTTCCCCAGTTGTCCCAAACAGGCCCAAAGGAGGAGACCAAGGAGTAAATTTCCTTTAGTGAAGAATCCATCTCCCCATTTTAAAGTGAAGGCTTTTGGATGATTCAAAAGACCGCATTTTGTTTAAGGGGACAGAAACTCACACTTTCCCCATGAACGCACGGAGGGGGACGGGGCGCTGTGGAGCGGTCTGACTCCCGGCAGCCTGCCTGGAAGAGGTGAGAGGCCGCAGTGGAAGGGCCCCCGAGCTCTGGGAGGCAGGAAGGATGCCCCTCTTCAGTCCCTGCCACGTGGCTTGGGCCTCTCCCTGCCACACACAGCTCTTCCTTGTGGGGAAGGCCAAGGCTGGTGGTGGGGGAGGCGGTCCGGCCTGTCGGGCCAGCTGTGTCAGTGTCCTTGCTTTGTCTGCACGTCCTGCCCCCTCCCAGGCTGGACAGGAAACAGCTGCTGAGGGGAAGGGCTGCTGGAGCCCACAGCAGACCTACCTGACCTATGACTCCTCCACCCCTGAAATTCTCTCTGACCTCCTCCTGCCTCTCAACTCAGGGCCTTCGGAGCTCACGAAGCCTTGAGACTGACCCCTCAGCCACACACGCGAGGGCCACACTGGAAGCAGTGTAACTGAGACCTCAGCCACCACTAACACAGGCATGACAGAGCTGGCAGTCTCACCAAGTTAACTGTCCGCCAAAGCACAAACACCAACATTAGCTGGTGAATATAACAGGATCTCGAGTCCCTAAAACACTATTCACGATGTCTAGGATACAATCCAAAATGACTCAATTTGGGGAGGGCCAGGAAAATGGACACATCCTCAGGGGAAAAAGTAATCAACAGATTCCAACTCACGTAACTCAGATAGTGGAATTAATAGACACTTTCAAGCAGCTATTATCATTATGTTCAATTAGGTAATAAAATGCCTAAAATGAATAAAGCCATTAAAAATCTTAGCAGATAAACAGAAAATAGAGACAGCCAAAAGGAAATTTTAGAACTAAAATGTACAGTATCCAAAACGAAAACTTTAATGTGTAGACTTAATAACAGATTGGCGATGACACAGGAAAGAATTAGTGAACTTTGACATTAGATTAATAGAAATTAGCCAATCCTAGAAGGAAAAAAACATTAATAAAAGAAGATGACAATTCTAGTATCTGTGGGGCAACTTCAAAAGGTCTAACATACTTTAACTGGAACCCAGAGAACACGGAGAACCAGGCAGAAACAAAAGCCTTGTTTTAAAAAAGCAGAGAACTTTCCAAATTTGGCGAAATACATAAATTTACAGATTTCAAGAAGCTCCACAAATTCCAAACACACTAAGTATGGGGGAAATCATACCAAGGACATTAGATAACACACTGCTAAACAATCCAGGGGGTCAAAGCAGAAATCACACTTTTCTGGTCCAACATGTAACGAGCTTAGAAGTTGTGGCTCCAGTCCTCACAGCAAGGAAAACGCGGAACAAACTGAGAATCAACAACTCTTCTTAGGTCCATCAGAGAACTGACTTTACAGGGCAAACTGTAACCAAACTAGGGAGACAGGTGAATACAGAGAATTATAGCTTACGGGAACAGAAGATGAGGCTGGAGCCAGCAATGGACACATGATGTCCAGTTTTCAACAGAAAATTATAAGACGCTAAAAGGCAGAAATCCCAGGGTGAAGAGACAGAGCATCAGAATGAGACTCAGATATGGCAGAGGTTTTGGAAGTAACAGATCATAAATTTAAAATAATTATGATGAATGTGCTAAGGGCTCCAAAGGAGAAAGTGGATAATGTGCAAGAACAGACCAGTAATGCAGGCAGGGAGACAGAAACTCCAAGAATCAAATGGAAATGCTACAGACCAAGAAGCACAGGTAACAACCCTGACTTGCAACTGGCATCGAAGGTGTGTGTGGGGAGCAGTCTCGTGGGACCGAGCCCCTGAGCCACACGGGGATCTGACGCCATCGCCTGGGGGGGGGTCAGAACTGCCTTATGCTGCAGGACACCCAGATGTTGTCTGGAGGGTCTGAGAACTGCTAGGCGTGGGGAAACCCCCACACATCTGGTCACAGAAGGGGTTCTGTATGAGTAGTCAAGGAGATACAGGGCTGTGTTTTTCCATACAAGTCAAACCCAACAACACATAAAAAGATACTCCATCAAAAAAATAGAAAAAGAAAACCACGTAAGGAGGGAAAACACGAACTAGAGTAGATGCAGAAAAAGCATCTGATGAAAGTCAGCATCCATTTGTGGTTGAAAATGCTCATCAAATTATGTAAAAAAGAACTTTCTCAATTGGATAAAGTACATCTACAAGTATGAAAACCTAAGCTAACATCATAATGGGTGATGAAACATTGAATACGAGATCAGCATCCAGAAATAATCCACACACAGATGGCCAATGAGTTTTGAAAAGTTGTCAAAGTAACTCACTGGGGAAGGAAAGTCAATGTAAGGGTGCTGAAGGCACTGGTGATCTGTACGGGGGGGGGAAAAAAGAGATCAAAAAAAGATCCAAATCACGCACAAAAACTAACTCAAAATGGATCACAGACCTAAATGTAAAGACCAAAACTACACAGACTTGGAAAAAAAATATGGGTGAACATCTTTGTGGTCTTGGGCTGGGATTTCTAAACTGGCAGCATTTTCAGGTGAGCTCGGCAGCTGGGGCCCATAGACAATCCCCTCCCCTAGGGCAGGGGAGGGGCCCGGAGGTGGGCGGGGCCAGCACTCCAGGGATGAGGCTATCCTGGGCGGCTCTCACGGAATCAGGTGCGACTTTTCAAAGAGGCGCTCTCCTGCCGGCCTGGACAAGACCAAGCAGCCATGTAGTGAGACGAGGGAGGCCCTGGGAGCTGAGAGTGGCCTCCAGCCCATAACTAGCGAAAAAATGGAGATCTCAGTCCAACAACTGCAAGGAAATGAATTCTGCCAATGACAAGTGAGCTGGGAAAGGACGCGCCTTAGGGGGACCACAGCCCACCGACACCTAGATCCCAGCCTCGTGAGGCGCTGGGAGAGGACCAGTGAGCTCTGGGCACCAGGACTCCCGGCCAGTGCACAGCGAGAGGCAGCTCGTGTGTGTGGCTGCTTGACTTGCTACGCTGTAATCATTTGTTAGCCAGCAAAAGAACCAATACATTTCTTCAGGCAAAACCCCACCAACCATAAAACTTCATCTTCACTCGTGCGTCCTCAGCTCCAACAGTGTCTTGCGCTCAGGTACTGAGTGCTTGTTGGTGAGTGAAGGTATGCATCTTTTCAAAGCTAACTCCCTTAACGCTAGCTTAAACATTATTTCCTTTAATCACGCTTGACTTCTCGGTGCCGTCGAGGGCCCATCTAGAAAAGCTTGCCTCCATATCCGAGTGACCCTCCTCACAAACAGAGCTGCCTGATTAAGATAAAATAAATTGCTAGAAAGCTAACGGATGTCTGAAAAATCTCTTCCTTACCCATTAGTCATTAGCTAACTCCAAACCAATGAAATGAGTCAGGAGCTGGTTTTCTCAGGCTCTTTAGGGAAAACGCCTATATTTTACTAACTTATTCAAATAAAACAAGGAACCACCTCTTCCCCATGCAACATCTCCAAAACTACCAACATTTACTGTGTTAGAAATTCAAACTGAGAGAATTAGGAAATACAAGAATACACAAGCACATATCTAGCCAGCCATTGCTGTATGTCATGTGGCGTTGGAAAAGTCCAGAGCACACTTGAGTGAGAGTGAGAGAGAGAAAGGCAGTCACAGCTCCGTATCACTGACACAGCTCGCCTCGCAGGCCACGCTGCGCGGAGAACTGCGCCCGAGCCGGCCCGGCAGAAGCATCAAGCCAAAGCTGGCGACAGCTCGAGTTCAGTGGACACACAGGCAGAAAGGCACCTGGTACTTCAAGGCTAGGGCGAAAGTCAGAGAGAAGGCCTCCGCTAGCACCAGATGAGTCGAGTCCGTGGCTCGGACACGGAAAGCAGCACTGCGACTGGGTGCGCGTGCCTCTGTGAGCGGCTCTGCTCTGCCCTTTCCCATCCTCCATGTCCTTGCCATGGGGAAGAAGTGGAAAAGGTTGAGAGTTGACTAAATAGATAGCAAATTGCAAATTACTCAGGATTTCCAAGTAGAGAGATCACTGTTACCCAAACGAATTGTTCAGGCTTTTCTAAGGAGCGCGGCCTTCTGTAAAGTCCGTGGATGTCTTTCTACACAACCTTGCATAACCCAATGTCCCCTCATCACACCAGTGACACGCCAAGTCAGTGTGTCAGAGCACGCTTCTCACTGATCAGCGAATAAATGTGAGCAATCAACCCCACTGGTGTTTCCCAGACACGACACCAAGTACTGAGAGCTAAAAGTGCCCTGCTACCCAACAAGTGACCGCTGTGGCTTTCCTCACTTCTGGGTCCAGTTTATTCTTCATCCCAAAGACACACCTGTGACATAATGGCAAGTCGCCACATTTCTCACGGGCATTATGTCGGAGCCTGTGAGGGTCCAGCCACGCACACCCCCCACACATTCTGCAAGTACCACCGGAGCAATCTTTTAAAACCTGCCACTGTCCCTTTAAGTCTTCCCAACCCCCAACCCTCCAAATCCAGTTCACTTCCTTCTACAGGCAGCTTATCCCAGGAGCTAAGTTTAGCTGCCACCATTTCTAATCTTCCCTCCAGGGACATCCCCAGGCCTCTGCTGCTGGAGCCGCCCAGCAGCACCACCAGACACTTGCTCCACTGGAAGAATCAGGGACATGACGGAGACCAGCTGCCAAACCCTCCTCATTGGGGTGGGGGGCACTCTTCAGTCCCAACCCCCCTCACTCCTGTTCATTCCACCCTTTCCAGTCTTGACCACCGGCCTGGTCCATCCTCACCGTCCATGTCTCATTTTGGGACAGCTTGTTGTTTTGGACCCAAAACAATAAAACTTACACGGAGTCACAAAAGCAGCACAGACCTCACAAAACCCAATGCATTTCCTTCATCTCCTGGATCTCAACTGTGGGGACCTCTTTCGAGTTAGACTAACAGGAGAGAGAAGCAACCTGCGCAGCAGCTCACGGGCAGTTCAAAGCCCAGCGCTGTGTCTTCCCTGCGGGACGCAGACCAGCTCTCTGTCCCAGTCTCCTCTACTATGAAACCAGAACGACAGCCCCCAAGTTGTCCCCGGACTGACACAGGGACACAGAGCGGGCTCTCACATGGTCCAGCACTCCTGCGCACCGGTTCTGAGGGGGGCTGACATGAGGACAGAAGCAGGACACCACAGAAGGAGTACAAAGGGTGCTTCTGCAGCCAGGGGACAAGTGCCCTCTGGAGCCATCACCAGCTCATTGACTTAGTTTTGAAGGACAGAAACAATTCCCACTTCACATGCACATGCTTCTAAAACCAGCTCCTCAACCTGAAACGCAAATAAAATCTCACTTGATTTACAATTTGGCAACTGTTGGTTCTTCCTTCACGTAGGCTTGAATTTGCTAAAAGCCACGCTCATGAACAGTTGCCCAATAGGCTGCTGGAAAATAAGACCGTCAGCACTGTTGTAAAAAAAAAACTGAATAGACAGCAATAAAAATACTGCCTTCATGCTTTTGGTGGTGGTGAGTGCCAAGCAGCTCCTCAGATCACTGCTTACAACCCAGCTCTCCACCAATGCGCGTGTCCCATCTGTCTTACCCACAAGTGCCAGGACTTAGGTGCCCCAGCCTGGCGGCCACCAGAGCCTGACACCACTTACTCTCCTGACAAATAGCACACACGCTCATAAACACTGCGGCTCCACCCAAGGCCCCCCCCCAACCATCGCCAGTCGCCCGACGAAAAATGTAACGCACTGGAGAAACCCGTGAAATCAAGGCGTGCCAAAAAAGACTGATTCCAAACATCCAAAAGCTCCGACTCTGAGGTTGGGGAGCTGAACACTGGCTTTGCTGCTCCGAGTTCTGAGGGCTTCACGCAGCGAGTGCTCCGCAGGGATTTGATTTCCCAGCGGTCCTGCTGGCTCAGCACAAGCCACTCAGGGCCGGGTAACGACGCCAGTACCAGCTCCGTGGTCACCGCGTTCCACCCGGCCCCGTGTTACACACTTGCCACACACTATCTTACTGAATCCAAACACAGTGCAATAGTCCCATTTTCCTGGCTGAAGAAACCAGCGCTTAGCAGGTGACTTGCCTAAAGTCCAAAAGCTGCTCAGCTCCAAAGGCCGAGCTCTGAATCATTCCACGTGCCTGTGCCCAGGCCCGGCTGAGTTGAGCAGGACTGACCACCAAACACGATGTGCCAAGCTTTGTGTTTAAGGGTTAAGTTCGACTGCACTTCCTAAAAATGTAAAAATCGGAACAAGGATAGCAATCCATTCGTGCTATGACCGGACTGCCAAGGAGAGGATGAATCATGTGACCGGGCCGAGCTTTGAAGCCAACCACGCACCCCCACCCCCCACCCCCACCCTTGCTGGTGGAAGAGGGCCAGAACAAAGGGGTCAGGGTGCCCCTCGGCTGGATGTTTACCCGGCCTTACCCTCCCCCACTCGGGCTGAACAAAAGGGACAGAGAAGGGCTGAAAGCCGCCTTCTCTGCCAAAAACTGAGTCATCTGCAGCTTGGCTCTCTGGAGCTTGGAAAAGCAAGCCCTGCTCATGGAACCAGCTCGGGCTGCGGCCGGCTGGGAGGAGAGGGAGGCGGAGGCCAAAGGCAGGGATGCCCCAGACGCGCGCATAAAGAGCCCTTGTGCCCCGGCTCCCCGCCGGGCGCCCAGGCCACAGCACCCTGGCGCAGCCCCGCCCTCCCCAAACACTCGGACCTTGTCCTTGGTGAATCTTCCTCCCTCCTTCTCTAATCACTTCTTAGATGATCTGCTGACAGGTTAGCAGCATTCCGTGAGAGACCCCGACCACCAGGGAACATACGAGAGGACCCGAAGGGGAGGGGACAGAGTCCCTCGCTGCGGCACGAATGCCAGCCTGCATACAGGTAGCCCACAGAGGAATTCTGTCGTCGGCCCTGCCAGCCGCTGGTAAAGCTCCCAATCGTGCTCGGCCCTGGCTGCCCTGCAGTCCTGTTGGGTGGGAGGGAGCCTGGTAGACGTGTGCTGACTGGCTTTTCAGCTCCCAAAAGCCCTGTGATCTAAAGCTGGCTCCAAACAAAAGAGAATTATTCCAAGGTCTAAAATACCTGGAGAGAGCTGCCATGAGAACACTTACATTTCCCAAGAGAAGCATCATAAAGAAGGTTCTGAAAGCCCGCACCCACTGGTACCTGTGTTGTCGCGTTCACTACTGGATCGTGCCACGTACTTCAAAATTTGGCACTTTCACTCAGTTGCTCTTAATTAACCTAAAAAAAATCACAATAGTAAACCTCTGCCTTAAAAACAATTACCTTACAAAACAAACTGGGCAAAATGATCTTTGTTTGAGGTTGTGGGCTGTCAGCAAAGGACAGGGTTCAGGACCAGATCAGCTGTCAAGGGCGTCTCTACAAGGAAGGTGCAGTTCAAGGCAGGAGGCGCGAGTCTGATGAAATTACTTTTGTGAAGCCGGCTGCCAAGCAATTTGGAGGTGAGACCTCAATTCAGTACCTAAGCGTCCTGATGGGTCCCGACTTTTTTCTCTGCAGTGGAAAGTGGGATATGAAATGAGCATCCCGTCAGCTTTCTTCCTTCCAAAACCAGTGCCGCCAGACAGAGCTCAGAGCTTGGACATCGCCTGCAAAGTGCCCCCTTCTGGGGCGTGCGCTTCACGGAGCCCACGAACGCGCATAAACCCCAATCCAGGCTGCTTTTGGGGGACCTCCTTAGAGCAACACCAGGGGTTTGCTCAGGAGCGGAGCCAAAGGGACTGCTGGCCACCTACAGGTGGGGCAGCGGGAGCCCTCTGGACAAAGGGGACATTTGAAAGGTGCCAATGAATCGCTTCTCCAAGCAATACGTTTTCCACCTTCTCAAATGCAGAATTCCGCTTGATATTTCCGAAAATTTGTTTTAAGCTTAGCAAATACAAGAGTGAATTGAATTGTAGTTATTTCACAAAATCTTGCTTCTAAAACTCAGAGAAGACACAATATTTGATCATAGTCTGCAATAAAATTAGTAGATGGAGTTTCTTTTTAAAAGAGGACATTCACTGGGAAGTCAAACTATAGATTTACACTTAAAAAATCTTCCAAACCAAAAAAGCAGTTCCTGGCGATGAGCCTCAGGTGAGGCTGAAATGAGCAACACTGGGAGGAAGGTGGGGGGCGAGGAAACTTCCGGCAGCGTCGCCCTGGGTCCCTCCTGGTTGCCGATGTCGCGATGCCCCACCAGGAGACCCCTCGCTTCTGACTTTCACCAAGCTCGCCATCGCTAAGCCCTGAGCTGCGCATCATGCTGGATAAGGAGAACAAATACATAAAATACTCCTTAGTGTAAAAATTGTCCCCAGAAGACAAAACTTCGGCTCTCTAAGTACCATTAATATATTTACATTTCCTTTTATAAAGGTGCCTAAGGATGTTCTGAGCAGCGTTATTCTTAACAGGCAAAGAATGGGAACCAGCCCACATGTCCATCCCACGACGGGGAGGAGACAACGGGATTGGGGTTCACCAGCAATGGAACACCCTTCAGCGGTGAAAACGACTGGAACACTGACACGAGCCCCAGAGCAAACGAACACAGGCTATGTGAGAGAAGCCAGGCACGAAGGCCGTATGCTGTGAGATCCCACTTCAGTGAAATGTCCAGAAAATGTCCAGAGATGGAAAGGGCACGAGGGGCCGCCTGGGGCTGGGAACTGGGGTGCAGTGTAAGTGAGTACGTACGAGGGACCTCACTGGGGGGTGGAACTGTACTGAACAGGTTTATGGCGAGGGCTGCACGACTTGGTAAATGCAATAAAAGTCACAGAATTGTACACTCTCAAAAAGCTACACAAAAAGAAAGAAGTTTCCATGAAACCAAGTTGTTTACTCCAGAATGCTCCTGTGTTGTTGGCAGACGGAGAATCTCGGTCACCCCCATTTACTGCACTCTGAAGTCGCTCCCCACTGGTTCAGGTCTAAGAACTATTTCGGAGGTGGCAACTTTTCAGCTGGGCAGGCAAAGCCTGCATCTGGTATAGCGCTGCCTTGCTCTTCAGTAAAGCACAGCTCTGTAACCAAACGGCAGCAGGAAGTTCAACAGCCCCTGAAAGCCCATTAAGAGGAAGCCCCTGCATAAACGTTCTCCCGGCGGCGCTGTGTGAGCGCGGGAATGGAAGGGGGTCAGGGCCACCCTGGAGTCTGCACTTGACCTTTCTTCCTGTGCTGAGGCAGAGGTTTGGCCCCACAGGAACCCCTAAAGAGGAAAGGCTGAAGCGATTTTGGGCTCGGCAGAGCTTCCAGTGCAGGAATTCCTCTCTGACGATGCGGCCTGGAAGAGTGGCTGGGGAAGCGAGTGGCACCTTTTCCTGGGGAGCCCCGCAGTGCGACAGGTGGGGCACCCTCTGCCAGGAGCCTGCGTAGGTGTGTCTTACCCATTTTTCTCACATTTCTTTAAGGTCAAAAATCCTTTTTCACTGAAGACTAAAAGTTTTTAAAATTAGGGGAAAAAGCCCTTTACAATGTGCCCTCACGGAAAAAATGGGGAAAATCATTATCTTTATAATTTACTGAAACATTATGACACCAGATTGGGAATATATTAGGATGTCCGTGTCTTATAACTTTGAAGGAGAGAAATGGCAAGGATTAAAAAAAAAACCAGAAGACGACGGTCTGGGAGAGAATGACAACGTGAACGTGCCTGGGTGAGGCACTGGCGTTCTCAGAATGCCCCTTACAACTCCTCCTCAGTTGAAATGATCTTAAAACAAAAACAATGAAAAAAAAAAAAAGGAGACGTTCTGTGCTTGTGAACCTGAGTCCAAATGCTATCTGAGGAAGGCGGTTAGCAATACTTCGAAACGTCAGCCAATGAAATGCCTGCTGAGTGTGTTTCGCGATCCTCTTTCGCGGGCAGGCGGCGGGTGGGCCCTGTCTGCAGAAGGGCTAGTGTGATGCTGCAGGGGCTCACGGCCGGGCGTGCGCACGCGCAGAGCTGGGCAGAGGGCGGGGGGGGGGGTCAGAGCTCCCAGGAGGCACCCCCGCCCCCTCTGGAATTGCCCGGGCGCCCCCGCCCGGCGTCCTCTCCGGGTTCCTGTCTCTGAGAAGTGCATCTGATGTTGTGGGAATTGGCTGCCTGGATTACAGTTGAGATTCTGTGTGGAGCTCATTCGTTCAGTTATTCGAATCCTCCAGGCATTCTGATGCCATCCCGAGTTTCGTTCGCTATCGGCCTCTCCCCGTCCAGACTTCTCTCTGTCGGCACCTGGACAGCAGCTGTCACTGGTTCCTAACATACAAGCGAGTTATTTTCTCTACCGTGGTTTAGGGATCTGCATTCATACTTTTATTTGACTTAATGCTAAAGAATTTCCTCTCATTCAAATATTTTGTTAAAATCATAACCTTTCTAGTATTCTCACTTGGGGGAAGGAAGCCAGAAACATTTCTAGCCCAGCGCCCGCCCATCGGCTGTCTTAATCAAAGCCAAGGTTTGTGCTCTGAGCTGGGCTTGCATCTGAATGCACTCAGCTTCCTTTGTTTCTCTGACAACTGAGGGGGCTGAATAAGCCATGGCTGGCTACTGGTGCCCAGGATCCGAAGTTTCCCTCTGGGTTCTCACAGCAAGTGCCAATGAACCCTGAAGGCAATGCAGAGATTAATTAGAGCTCTGGCCCAGTCCTCTTAGTGAACAAAATCCGTGGAGACCTACGGAAGTTTTAATTATTTAAATGCTTCTGTTCGGGCTGAAGGCACAGTGCTGAAGTAGGTCTATGGCATTCTGTACAGCAAAAAAGTAACGATCGGTATGTACCACGAAGAAAATGCAAACCTTTTCTTTAAGGAAAAGGAATCATAATCCTAGGAACTTGGTTTCCAGGAAACCCCAACTAACTTTCCAAAATTTTAAACCTTGACATTTATAATCACTTTCATTAAAAGTTAAGGGGAAACAAACAACATCAATTTTGCCAGGTTGATGGCAAAAATCAATACAACAAAATTCTGTTAAATGAACGAACGAGTGAACGAGTGGGCAGGGGACAGTAAGAACTCTCTAAACTTGAGAGCTCACTTCTGAATTTGTGACCCAAATATTCAATTAAAAGGTGAGGAAAGTCAGCAGGGACAAGCCGCGGCTTCTGCATCCTGTTCTTCACAAGCACAGGTCTTGTACCCTGTTTCAGCTGCCACACACACATCTCCTTTGTTTAGGATTGTGATAAAAACACATTACATAACATTTACCATCTTTAAGTGTTCAGTTCAGTGGTGTTAAGTATATTCACATTTTGAAACAGATGTCCAGGACTTTTTCATCTTGGAAGTCGGAAACTCTGTACCCAGTAAGCAACAGCTCCCCATCCCTGCCCCCAGGCCCTTTTTCGGTCTCTAAAATCTGCTTGCCTTACCTCGTGTCAGCGGAATTACCAAGTACTGGTCTCTTTGTGACTGGCGCGCATCACTAAACGTCCTGGGGTCCGTCCCGGCTGCAGCGTGTCAGGATGCCCCTCCTTTTTAAGGCTGAATCATGTTCATCATATGATGACCGTGCATCTGTCCGTGACCCCGGGCTGCTTCCGCCTCTCTACCATTGTGAACAGTGCTGCTCCGAACATGGATGTGCAACTATCTCTCGGAGATTTTGCTCTTTCAATTCTTTGGCATGTGTGCAGAAGTGGCATTGCTGGATCACGTGGTGATTCTAGTTGTCATTTTCTGGGGACGTCAATACTGTTTTCCACAGCAGTTGCACTATTTTACAATCTTACCAACAGTGCACAAGGGTTCCACCTTCTCCACATCCTCCCAACGCTTGTCATTTTTTTTTTTTTGTTTTGTTTTGTTTTTTAGCTGAGCTATCCTGCCAGCGGCAGCTCAGCTCGGGCCGGGAATCGAACCGTTGTTGCTCAGAGCTTGCACTCTTGAGAGAGTTCTTAACCAACTGAGCCCCAGCGGGCCCCTCATTCTGTTTTTTGATTGTCGCCATCCAGAATGACTGTGAGGTGGCATTGCATTGTGGTTTTGATTTTCATTTCTTTGAAGATTACTGATGCTGGGCATCTTTTGATCTATTTTTCACCATCTTTGTACATTATCTTTGGAGAAATGTCTATTCAAATCCTTTGTCTTTTTTTTCTTTTTTTTTTTTGAGGGCAGTGTCACTGGCCCTCATATGTAGGACCAAACTAGGGCCGCTGGCTTCCCAAGCCAGAGCTTAACCACCGCGCCACTCGGCCGGCCCTGTCATTTTTTAATAGGGTGATTTCTTGTTGTTGTTGAGTTGTAGGAGTTTTTAAATATGTTCTTGATATTACCCCCTTATTAGGTATATGATTTGCAAATATCTTCTCCCAGGCTGTAGGCCAGCACTTAACCACTGCGCCACTCGGCTGGCCCATGAACTGATTTTTGGTTGTCGGCTCTGCACCCTGCTACTTTGCGGAACTCTAACAGGATCCTGCGGAATCTTTAGGGTGAACAGATGCTTTTCCTCTTTTCCAATTTGGATGTCTTTTTCTTGCCTAAATGATCTGGTTAGAGCTTCTGGTTACTATTTGATTGTCGGAAAAGTCATGATGTATTTTTTCTATGTTTTTCATTGCAAAAATGTATCACGACTTTTCTGACAACCCAATATATTGAATAGAAGTGGTGAAAATGGGCAGACTTGTCTTGTTCCTGATCTTAGAGGAAATACTTCCAGTCTCTCACCATTTAGTATGACATTAGCTGTGGGTTCCTCATTTATGGCTTTTATTATGTGGAGGTAGTTTCCTTTTATCCAGTTTGTTGACTGTTTTTTATCATGAAAGGGTGTTGGATTTTGTCACATGCTTCTTCTGCATTGAGATGATCATGTCTCTTTCG
This sequence comes from Aselliscus stoliczkanus, assembly GCA_033961575.1. Taxonomy (NCBI): domain Eukaryota; kingdom Metazoa; phylum Chordata; class Mammalia; order Chiroptera; family Hipposideridae; genus Aselliscus; species Aselliscus stoliczkanus. The sequence goes on from CM066733.1 coordinate 1,744,162, forward strand.
GTCCTTCACCCTGTGATGTGGTGTATCACGCCGATGACTTTCATATGTTGAGCCATCCTTGCATTACCGGAATAAACTGCTTTTGATCATGGTGTGTAATCTTTTTAATATGCTGCTGAATTCGGTTTGCCAGTATTTTGTTGAGGATTTTTACATCAGTGTTTATAAGGGATGCTGGTCTGTCGTTTTCTTTTCCTACAGAGTCTTTGTCTGGCTCTGGTATCTGGGTAATTATGGCTTAATGAGTTAGGAAGTGGTCCCTCCTCCATTTTTTGGAAAAGTTTAAGAAGGATTGCTACAAGTTCTGTTTTAAATGTTTGGTAGAATTCACCAGTGAAGTCACTAGATCCAGGGATTTCCTTTGTTGGGAGATTTTTTTGTTTTTTTAAAAATTTTATTGGGAACAGCCATGGTCATTGGTTACACATTGCTTTCATGCTATAATGGCATAGCCGACTCAGGGAGGGCACAGCTCAAAGTGGCCCCCATGCAGGGATAGAACCGGCAACCTTGGTGCTATCAGCACCAAACTCCAACCAACTGAGCTAATCGGTCATTCCCAGAGATTTTTGATTACTGACTAAATATCCTTACTAGTTACAGGTCTATCCAGATTTCCTATTTCTACATGACTTAGTCTCAGTAGGTTATGTGCTTCTAGGATGTGCCCATTTTAGCTAGCTTACCTAATTTGCTGGCATGCAATTGTTCATAGTACTCTCTTGTAATCCTTTTTATTTCTGTAGAAATAAAAGTAATGTCCCCATTTCATTTCTGATTTTAGTAATCCAAATCTTCTCTCTTTTTATCTTAGTTCATCTAGCTAAAGGTTTATCAGCTTTGTTGATCTTTTCAAAGAACCAACTTTTGGTTTCATTGATTTTTCTTCACTGGTTTTCTATTCTCCAGTTCATTTATTTCTGCTCTTTTATTTTTTAAAAGATTTTTATTGGGGAATTGGGGGAGGGGAACAGCATTGTGGAACTGGGGAAGGGGAACAGACAAGTTGCTGTCCTTTTTTCCTTCAGTTTAGCTCTGGAGGACATTGCTTCACTGGCCCATGTTGGTATCGTCATTGTGCTCTTCCCGGGGGAGGCAGATCGGTCGCCGGCCTCTGGATGGCCACTCACAGTGGCTCTTGGCAGTTCACACTGGCTGCCAGCCACTCACGCTGGCTGCCGGCCACTCACTGTAGCCTATGGCAGCCCACTGCAGCAGGGGCTGCAGCCTACACCGTCGCCGGGGCTCGCACAGCCCAACTCCAGATGGAGCTGTTGTTCACCATCTTAGCTGTAGAGGGCAGAGTCACTGGCACTCATATGTGGGATCTGAACTGAGGCCGCTGGCGTCCCAAGCCAGCTCTTAACCAACGCGCCATTCGGCCAACCCTATTTCTGCTATTTCCCCGCTTCAGCTAGGCTGGAGTTTAGTTTGTTTTATATCTAATTATTTAAGTTGTAAAGTTAGGTTGATTTAAGTTCTTATTTTATTTTATTTTATTTTTTTTGAGGGCAGTCACTGGCCCTCACAATTGGGACCCGAACCGGGGCTGCTGGCTTCCAAGCCAGCGCTTAACCACTGCGCCACTCGGCCGGCCCTAAGTTCTTATTTTTAATGTAAGCATTTATAGGTGCAAACATCCCCCTTTGCCTTGCTTTCACTATGTCCTATAAATTTTGGTATGTTGTGTTTTTAATTCATTTCTAAGTATTTTCTAATTTTTCTTGTGAGTTCTTTGATCCACTGGTTGTTTAAGGGAGCATTTTTAAATTTCCATAAATCTGTGAAAATTTTACTTCTGTTATTGATTTCTAACTTCATCCTGTTGTGGCTGGAGAAGACACTGTACCCGACATCTGACTTTTCAAATCTATTGAGACTTAATCTGTGGCCTCACACCTGGTCTACCCTATAAAATGTCCCACGTGCACTTGAGAAGAACCTGTGTGCTGCTGTTGGGGGCTGTTCTCTGTGTCTGTTAGAGCCAGCTGCTTTGTTGTGTTAAGTCCTGTTTCCTCAATAATCTGGCTGTTCTATCCATTAGTGAGAGTGGGTATTGAAGTCTCCAACTACTGTGGTAGAACTATTTCCCCCTGTGATTCTCTCAGCTTTTGCATCATGTATTTTGATGGTCTGTCATGAGGTACATGAATGTTTATAACTGTTATATCATCTTGTTGTATCAGACCTTTTATTAATATGTAATGACTTCTTTGTTTCCTGTAACCTTTTGTGATTTAAAGTCTACGCCGTCCCCACCTGAGGGAACCCCTGGACCTGCGGGGGCTGGCTCCCTGCAAGTGTAACCACCCCTACTCTCTTCTGGTTACTATTTACATGGAATATCTTTCTCTATCCTTTCACTTTCAATCTATTTGCTCCTTTGGGCTTAAAGTCAGTCTCTTGTAGACAGGATATAGCTGGACCATGTGTTTTTTATCCACTCTACCCATCTTTTTTTATACATAAAGGGAAATGTGAAAGGAGTTTAAACATTTCACTACAGAAAATCAACTAAACACAAAAGAAGACAGTCACGCCGGGCATGAGGAACAAAACAGCGACAAGGTGTCTTTTTTTTTTGAGGGCAGTGTCACTGGCCCTCATATGTGGGACCTGAACCGGGGCCGCTGGCTTCCCAAGCCAGCACTTAACCACCGCGCCACTCGGCCAGCCCACAAGGTGTCCTTTTAGACTTAGCAATCTCTCTGTCGTTTTATACAAACCACTTTCAAATATGAATAAAACCAAACTGCAAGAACAAAAATATGTATGAAGCCCTTGGTCATTTCCTTTAAAAAAAGACAATGTTGTACATAGTTATGAAGCTAAACCCGCATTAAAGAGCCAACTCCTTTCTTGGGGTTTGTTTTATGGTACACGCACAGTGGCTGCCACAGAAAGCACTCAATATGTGGGCACCACTATTTATATTATTATTCTCAGTAAGATTCTAAACACAGTGTGAACTGTTGGAGTCCATACACTGACAGCCCTTTAAAGTTTGGTGGTAATATACTTGTCTTACATAATTTGGATTTTTTATTATGTTATGAATTATTGCCACTCTATTATGGAATTACAGATATTTTAAAATTAAAGCCTTTAAATAGATAATGTATGCATATAGTACAAATTTTTAAAAAAACTTAAAAAGGGAAGGGGCACTGAAGAAAATGATCTCCTAGCTACCCAGCTGCCTCTCCAAAGGTGACCGCGGTGACTGTTTCTTGGGTTTCAAGGCTTCACACTAACAGGCCTGATCAAGGTGTCCCTTTCCTGGAGTCAGCACACTGCCTCTTCTTTATTTGAAAACCTTGTTTTGGGTTAAGTATTACCAGGTACGGGACTTGACAATTAAGTTCACAAACTCGTTGCAATGATGTTGCTAACCTTTTTTGATATCATAGGGATTTTTTATTATGAATTTGTACCACATGGACAGTTAGCCAAGTTGACTATTTGGAAGTGCTGAAAAGGCTGCGTGAAAAAGTTAGACAACCTGAACTTTTCACCAACAATTCATGGCTCTCTTGCATCACGACAATGCACCAGCTCACACGGCACAGTCTGTGAGGGAGTTTTTAGCCAGGAAACAAATCACTGTATTGGAACACCCTCCCTGCTCACCTGATCTGGCCCCCAGTGACTTCTTTCTTTACCTGAAGATAAAGGAAATATTGAAAGGAAGACATTTGATGACATTTTGGACATCAAGGATAATACAACAACAGCTCTGATGGCCACTCCAGAAAGAGTTCCAAAATAGCTTTGAAGGGTAGACTTGGCTAGCTTCCCAAGGAGAGGATTTCGAAGGTGACCATAGTGATACTCAGCAATGTGGCGCTTTTGCTAGGATGCATTCGCGAACTTAATTGCCAGAGCTTGCACGTCGACTGGAATGAGACACAGCCAGCCTCAAGCGTCTTGGAAGACTAGGATTTAAGCAGGAAACTATGGAAGATAAAGAGAGGGTAAAGAACAACATAGAGGAGGACAAAGAACCTATATGTGATATATTTCGAAGACAAGTTCTATCAGAAGGGGTGTGACTAAAAACTCCAGGGCTAAAATGCAGAGAATTCCCTACTGCCAATCAAGCCAGTGCTGACAGGCTGCTTAAGGACAGTGTAACCTGGGCAACAGCTCTGTGCCTGCCCTTGACCTGGTGCTTCCGCCTCAGAGCACTTTCACAGACAGTCATGCACTGCACAGCACACCTGGGAGACAGGTGGGATGGCGCCTCCTTTACTGATAAGGAAATGCGGGCTCGGAGGCCGTGTGCACGTGGCCGAAGTCAGTGGCAGAGAAGGATGAAGCAGGACTGCTGGCGCCCACTCTGCTGCCCCCCTCCCCCCCAGTCGCCCCCAGTTCCTCCAGACAACATCTGGGGCAGGGCTAACCAGCTGCAGTCTTCTGGCTAGAGCACCCTTCTACCACGCCACAGTTGCCATGACACCAGCAAAGGGCAGGAATGCAAACTCATGGGCTCAGACTGGATAGAGAAAGGTATCCCGGAAGAGAAGCGAAAGGATAAAATATTTGAAATATGAGAATTGTGAAAGGGAATGAAAAAGAGAGATGGGAAAGAGAAGGTGGCTGGGGATCAGCAAGCTGACAGCAGAGCCTGGCTTAAACACCAACACGCGACACTCACGTCAGAGGCAAACCAAGGACAGCGGGGCTGGGGCGTGAGGGGAACCTGAGAAGCACCGGTGACAGCAGAAGGCACCAGTTTCCCTGGCTCAGACACAATAAGGTGTGAGGCCGAAACTCAAGGACAGTCACTTTTGGCTTGAGACATGAACTGTCTGTGTGACAGCCAGGCTTGTCCCACGACACAGCTGGGAGGCACGAACTCAGAAACGAGCTCTGGGGATTTGCTAAATGCCCCAGAATGGTGCAAAGACCCACTGCAGTTTGGCTGTGGCCAAACCGAGTGCCTTTTACACCGCACATCGCGTAAGGGACGAGAGCAAAGCCTCCTTAAAACAAGTCCTAACCAGAACTGCTCATTCCAGTGTAACGGGTCCCACGTGACGCAGCGCATCCCACCATCAGGCTGGTAGTCAGAGCACCACGACTGAACACGTCACAAGCAGAGCGCATGCCCACCGTGAATAAAACTTACATACGTTCCAACTACAATCAAAACAAAAATGATCTTTAAAATGTTTTCTCAACTATACACAGATAGTCTCTAAGAAAGAAAGATAACTGAGGTAGTTCAGGGGATGTACCGTATTTACACCAGGTTTTAATGTTTTATGCATATGTATACACATATATACTCTTTTCTTCCTACACAGAAACAGGACACACTCGCACACGCGCTGCCCCTGAGCCTGTTTCCACCTGATGCATGAGGGACTTCCCACGGCCACACACACAGCTCTCTGTTAGCTCTTCTAACAGCAGCCTGACGCGTGGTCCATGTTCCAATTTACTCAGCCAATTTACTCAGCGCATTTAGGTTATTTCCTTTCGTTTTTGCTTTTATTAGCAATACAACCGACATCCTTTATATATGAACTTTGTGTATTCATCTAATTATATTCTCCCTTTCAAATTCTTCTTGTTGTAAATTATACCCTAAGATTAGAGACGTGCATAAAGGATGAATGTACAATTGAACCGATGAAGCAGCCAGCACCAAGGCCGAGAAGGGGACCACAGCCAGCACCCCCAGTGCCCTCCTGAGACGCTGATCTCCACCAGGAGCACTTATGCTGACACTGGTGCCGGCATGGTGTTTCTCGCACACGTATGGTAATGTAATCACCCTGTGCCACGCATCACGCGGAGGACACGGCCTTCCGTGTCTGCCTTCTCTGGGTTGATGTCATGATACCGGGTGCGGGGAGTGTCCCTCTGTGCGCTTGCATTGCTGTCCTTGGCACAAAGACCACGTCTTGGCCCGTGTCACTGCTGAGGACACTCGGGTTGTCTCCCCTGCTGTTTTCTAAAGCGGGTGGACCCATTTACACTCCTGCTGACACCAGCGTAGGTGGGTTCCCGCTCCTCCACGCGCTGCCGACTCTTGGAACTGTTACAGGTTTTCACTTTTGCAAATCTGGTGAACATATAATAAAATCATTTCCTCCTCTCACTAATGCTGCTCAAGCTTGTAACCCTCTTTTCTACTGAACTGCCTACTTCTTCTGAACCTGTGGAAGTTCTTTACATTTTCTGGACTCTTCCTCTGTAGGTTATGGAAACTGGTGGTGTCTTTGGATGAACAAAAGTTCTTAATTTGATGGTGCTCAAATTATCGATCTTTTCCTTTTGCATTTTCACTTTTAATGACTTCAGAAATTCTTTCCTGTACCAAGATCATGAAGATTCTTTTCTATTACCTTCTAAAAAATACATAGTTTTGCTTTTCATATGTAAGTATCTCTAATCCATTTGAAATGGGGTATATGTTGCAGAGAGGCCCAATTTCATTGTTCTCTAGTGGTTCTGCCAATTTACTTATTAATTCTGCACCAAGACCCCCACTGTATTGGTTAGTCAAGCTTTTTTGCTTCTTTTTAAAATAATCTTAATATCCCCTTTATTAGAGAAGGGGTTAACAAACATTTTCCGTACAGGTCCAGCTGGTAAATACTGTAGGCGTTGGGACCCACATATAGTTGTCTTTATTGCATATTCTTCTTTTTTTCCCAAGCTTTTAAAAACTGTAGAAAACATTCTTAGCTAGGGGTCTGAAACAAAACTCGCCCACATGAAAGTTAGCCTGCGGGCCACAGTTTGCTGACCTCTGAGAAGAGCGCGTCCCTCCCACTTTATGCTTCTTCAAAAGCGGCTTGACATCATCGGTCCTCCGGGGAATGCAAATCAAAACCACATCGAGAAAAAGAAAACAAAGCCGGAGAATTCACACTTCCTGATTTCAAAACTTACTACAAAGCTACAGTAATCAAAATTGTGTGCTACTGGCATAAGGATAGACATATAGACTAGCTGAACAGAACTGAGAGTCCAGAAATAAATTCACACATGCACGACCAATTGCTTTCCATCAGGAGTGCCAAGAGCATTCAACGCAGAAGGAACAGACGGGCAACAAATGGTGCTGCACAGCTCTGTCCACGCGCAAGAAGGAAGCTCGGTCCCCACCCCATTCCACAGCCGAAAACTAACTCAAAATGAATCAACAACCTAAACAAGAGAGCCACCTAAAAATAAAAAAACAGAGGGGTAAATCTTCCTGACCTTGGGTTTGGCAATGAACTCTTAGATTTGATACCAAAAGCATGACCAACAGAAGAAAAAGTGATAAATTAGTCTTCGTTTCTCTTAAGCTCCCAACCCTCCATCTGGAGTCCCTTTCCTCTTGCTTGAGCTGTGGTCCCAGGGATCCCGTTCGTGAGGATCTGCTCGTGACCAAGTCTCACTGTCTGAAATGTCCCCTCACGGCCTTCACGTTTACAGGATTCTGGACACATGCTCTCTCACAGACACCACCTCAGAGTGGTCACTCTTTCTGGCTTCTGTTGTGGCTTTTGGGAAGAAAGCTGCTAAACTGTCATGCCCTGAAAGTTCATCTCTACCTTTTTTTCTGTGGCGCTTTTAAGACTTTTCAGCCTTTGGTTTTCTGTGGTTTCACTATGGTATGTCTAATTATAAGCTTCTTTTTATTAATCTTGCATGAAATTCACTGGGATTCTTGGCTCTGTGGCTTGGTATGTTTTATCAGCCGCTAGCTCTTCAAATACTGTCTCTGCCCCATCTTTCCGTGACTCTTGCTTATATTAGATCGTCTCAGTCCATCGCCCACCATCCCTCTGAACCTTCCATTTCCCTGCTTTGGTCTCTCGTCTACAATCTCACACTTTCCTCTGCTACCTGTTCTAGTTCATCAATACTCTCTTTTATTGCGTTCAAATTACTACCTAATTTTCCCCTTGAATTTTCAATTTTGGTTTTTGTATTTTTTAATTCTAGAAGTTCTGGTCTGTTCTTTTAAAATATATTATGTCACTTTTAATAGTTTCCAATTTCTCCTGAAGATATTTTCTAACTTTTATTTTTTTAAACACATTAAGTATAGTTGTTTCAAAATCTGTGCCTGATAAGTCCGATATCTGAAGACTATGGATCTGTTTCTGCTGTCGTTTCTTCCAATTCTAGGCATTATGCTTTGTGTCCCTGTGACTTTGGCTATCTCTGTGATGCCCCAGTCCTTAAAAACACCTAAGTGCCTGGCAGCACTTAGAACTGAATTCACAGCATTGGGGTTCTTGGACTCCTCTTGTGAATCTGGGTGACAGGTTCCCAGGGGAGCCAGCCCACAGGTGGGTTTTCTTTGGCCTCCCCCTCCCCAGTCCTGGCTACGCAGCCAGGCCCTGCTCTCTGCTCTCCCTTGCTGTGGGTTTAATTTTGTCCCAGCTCATTACAGAGGCGTCTCCGATCAGATTCCTCAGCTTTGGCAATCTGATATTTCTACCTCCTTTTGAGTCCTCGAAGTGTGTGCCAAAAATTACAGCTCAGGTGTGTGGTTTAGCTCACCAAACGTCTCAGAGAAAGACAGCTCCCAGGACTCTGCTTACCTCTCGCTTAGGGTTTGGCCTGGGGGATTCTTTATGACCTTGTCAGCATTTAGATGCTTTCATAAATATTTTTAACATTTTACTTAGCATTTAAAACTATTTTCAGCCTAAGTCTTTGGATAATTAGTCCACCATAACTAGAAGCTGGAAGTATTACAAATGTTGCTTTAGGAGAAATTCCTTGGCAAATGACTTACGGCCAGAGGATGTAACACTTTACGTTTTGACACAAACTGAGAAACTGAATCACTTTACACTCCTGCCAACTATGTAGGACTTACCTGCTTCCTCTGACCCAGTCAGCCCAGGGCCTCGTTATTCTTTATAATCATTACCTATCTAACTGATAACAAATTGCCTCATTCTTGCTTTAATTTGCATTTCAATGACTGGTAGCAAGGCAGGTGATAGTATTTCTCCTTTCACTCACTCACCTACTGGGCTGTGTTCCTCAGTTATGGGCTCTTAAGCACCCTCTCACGCAGGCCGCAGCTGTTCCATGCGTGCTCTCAACACAGTAAGAATGCCTTTGGTGTATGTTGTGATTTCTCCCCCTAATTTGTCATTTGCCTTCTTAATTTCCTTTATGCTGACTTTTGCTAGACAAAAGTTAAACATGTTTACTCAGTCAAATCCCTTCTTCTTTTCCTTTCGCATTTCTGGCCCTGTTATCATATAAAATATTCCATTATTAATTCTACTATAAAATATATCACATTTCCACGCTGGGCCATTGTGTCACTGGCTTACAAACCCTCCGGATGTAAAGCTCTGGAGCACACTTTTCCACAGCATCTATGGTAAAATGCACAACGCTTCACTTTTTCTCTAAAAAGAGTAGCTTTCCAGAGGCCTCTAAGCACATAATGCTGTGCATGATTAATGCAGCGAAGGGGAAAGGCCACGCTCATGGCAGGAACACATACGTTTCTCACCAGCACTCGATCCAAGAATAGCAAATACCTCAGCTTCCTGCTTCTGTGTCCTCAGGCGAGAGTTACCCCACAGGAAAAGTAAGTGTGTCACCTTCCAGAGCTGGTGGGATCAGGACCCAAGCAAGCCGTCACCGACCAAGTTCTCTGCATTCTAATCATGGCCAGGCCCGCCACCCACTAACTTTGTTACTTCAGACAAATTGTCTCAATATCAAATAGGGGCTTTGGTGAGTGAATTTCTCAAGTCCCTCGACTTTAACAGTAAGGTTTAAGAAGGCTGAGATCTCCTCCTATGTATCTATCACACTATGAAGGCTAATTTAGTTTGAAAGGTTGAAAATTCCCACATATACAGTACCAAACCAAAACTAGGAGAACGATCTCCGATTTCTAGTATCTGAACTATAACTCCATTCTCTCTAGAAATTACTCACTGATTCCTGCCATTGCTGAGCTCCATTCTAAGATAACAATGATGGGTCTTTGTGCATGTGTGTGTGCATATGCACATCAAGTATGTAGAGAAAGTGTACACGGTGAGAGTAGGAGCTGGACCTAGCTGATGGGGTGCCGCCACACCACGGAGCATGACTCAGAGATACGGAGAGAGCCTATGGGTACGCGCACCGGCCTGGATGGATCTCAAGGGCATTGTGATGAGCGACAAATGTCAACCTCAACAGGTCACACACCATCTGACTGCATGCATATTATCCCCTAATAATAAGTAGAGATGGGAACAGATCAGTGGCCCAGGGATGAGGGTGCCGGGAGGAGTAAGGCTGTGGCTGCAACGGGGCAGCAGGAGGGAGAGCTCTGCGGTGACAGCTGTGTGTCTGGACAGCAGTGCTGGCCACACAGACCTACACATGTGACACACGAGATGGACCCACGCGCGCGCGCGCGCACACACACACGGCATCAACGTCAATCTTGCGGTAACTGGGGAAACTGGGGGAACTGGGGGAAGGATGTGAAGGACCTTTCTGTATTGTCCTTGCAACTCCTGCGGATCTGTAATTACTTTGAATAAAAGGTTTTTAAAAAAAGTATTAGAAAAAATCAGCGCCTGGTGATAGACTAGTACAAGAGAACCTTGTTCCCAATGGAAAAACAGAAGCACGGGATGTCAACAGCAGCTCACAAAAGAATAAATATAAATGGCTAATAAACATCTGAAAAGAACCAATAATCATGGAAGATTTGACTAAGGAGGCTCAGAAAAGTTTAGATGAAGAAAAGGCGGGAGGCTGAGGGAAGGGGCGGAAACCCTCCCGGTCGGTCTGAGAAGGGACAGACGGAAGGAGTATGAACTGGACCTACTTGCTGACTTCAGTTCCCACTAATTAAACCCCATTAAATACTAATGGAGACTTTAGAACTCAGCTCGTCCCCAAACAGCCCAGGATGGGACTGATGTTTCAACCAGGGCGGGGAGGGGGGTTCCTCTCTAAACTGCTCTAACCTTGCCCTCCCGCATTCCTAAGAGTAAGACCTGAAGGACACGAAGGTACCTGATCTCTACAGAGAGACGGGGAGCGCGGTCTGAAGCGCGGGGCGAGGAGAGAGCACGGCCCTTGAGAAGACAGACACAGGCCCACCGCGATGGCTGATGCCGAGAGCACAGCGTTTCCTTCCACAGGCCTCACACTGCAGGGGCTGGTTCCAGACACGCAGAGGCAGCTTGGGAGCCACTCACAAAGAGAAGTGGATTCTCCACCAGTGTCCTGATTTTAAAATATAAAATACAATCCTGGGCTCCACATCAGCGAGCAGGGCCGACGCCGAGGGATCCTGAAGCCGGACGGGCAGTAAGATGAGACAACGGCCAAGTTCCTCTCCAACTCGGAGGCACCCAGACCTGAGCGCTCTGCATCGCCCCATCAGTACTGCAATGGTGTGAGCCTCCACCTGTCACCTGGATTCCTGCAAACGATCCTACTGAACCTAAATCATTCCTCTGCTGAAAGCCCAGCTCTCCCCATGGCCCCTCACTTTGCTCTGGAAATCCATCCCGCCCGCCCCACCTGTTCACTCAGCTCAGTCTCACCTAGGCTGCCTGCTGCACTCCGGAACAGTGAGCTCGCTCCTACCAAATGCCCTTTGCCTGTGTCACTCTCCAGGCTAGGACATCTGCCCTCTACCCCTGCACACCTACACAGCTCTCCCACCACTCCCAGAGCTTTCGCAGATGTCACTCGGGGAAGTTACGGTACATAGGTAAAGCTAAACACAGGCTTAAACAGTGTGCCACCCTATTAATCAGCCTAGGCTTCCCTCTGTCCACATTCTCTGAGTGCCCTGCTTTATTTTTCCCTCACGCACAGAATATATAATACATGCTTGTATATATGCACGTACACACACACATGCACACACACACGCACACATACACACACATGCACACGTACACACACACACACACACACACACATGCACACACACACTCTCCTATTAACTTATTGACTGTCTGTCTCCCCTGTCAGAAAGTCAGCTCCATAAGGACATGGGTTTGTGTTTGGTTTGTTGGCTGCTATTTCCCCAGGATTTGTAAGAGTGCCTGACACATGGTGGCTGCTCCACAAATATTTGCTGAATGACTGAATTCCATATAAAATTTAAAAAGACACAGAAGACTGAAAGCACAGTTCTGAGGACTCTCACTGGCCCATGTATGCTTCACAGATCCCATTAGGTGCTGCTGTAAGCACCTCCTTACTCACACAAAGGGTAAAAATGACTTTCAAACCCACTTTGCCCTCCCAGGGGCCTCCCACTGAGCACGGACGGACCGTTCCCCCATCATTCTCAGGCAGAAGGTCCCCAAAGGGACTCTGGCAGCCTGCCAGCTTCTCCTCTGTGACAACTGGTCAGCTGAGAAGCACATTTTACAGCCTCCCTGTAGGTGTGACCTGGTTCCAGCGGCTGAGATTTGCCAGGACCGTGGATGGCGCTCACAGGAAGTGGCCCTAAAAGGAAGAGGGTGACTTCTTCCACACCCTCCTCCTTCTGTCTGGGACGCAGTCAGCAAGCCTGAGAGGAGCCACGCAGCAGCACCCGGGAAAGGGTCTGCACAGAGAACCCCCAGTCACCCTGGACTGACTACCTCTGCATTTCTTTCAGGAGAGGGACAAAAACAGTCACTGCCGCGCTAGGCTTTCTGCCACACGCAGCCAAATGTCAGAGCACTAGTGCAGACACGAGGAATACTTCCTCTGCTCCAAGCAGCAGGGGACCACCATCATTTCCAAGTAGAAAGACTCTGAAATGTTCCAAACTGTACCAGGAACATCAGAGGCTGACGGCACTGCCCTCGTTATACTTTCTGGGGGTTCCTGTCTTCCTTTCCTCTAAAACCTTCGATTGCGGTATCGTTAAAAGTCAAGTCTATAGGATATCGCAATAGCAGAGAAAAGAGGCAAAAGCTTACAACCAATGCCAAGTGGCCTGGGTAAAACTCAGATGGGCAGACGACTTGACTAGAACCCGAGTGGAAGGCTCTTCCGTTACCCAAACGGCCTGTGGACAGAGGTTGGCATTTGCCAGGCAAGCTGCTACTGCACCCGGCCACCACGAAACTATTCCTGGGGTAGCTGCAAGTAACCACCAAGCCATGAGGGAGGGTTTCTTTCCTAGAAGGACATGGTCCTGGGCACAGAAAATGCACAAAACTGGGTTTTCAGTGTGTGTCACTTTGTTTCTTGTGGCCTCAAAGAAAGTTACAAAAAGTTACTCCAGCTACAAATCACCTCATCTTCCATTCAGCCCAGCCGTCTAGTGTCTGAAAACCTTACTAAGAAAGCTCCGGGAAGGTACTTGGAAATTCAATTAAAATAATACAGCAAAAGCATGGGCAAGCTTCCAAAGGAACATTAACCTATGGTGCCAAGCCTTTTTGAAAAGTGATTCGCTCTTTCTTTTTTAAAAAAGATGTAACTACCACGCAACATAAGCTGATGTTTGCTTCAGGAATGCGAAGGAGAATTTGGGGTACTACTTTATGCCAGGGCTTTACCAAAGAAGCATTCCAAGCTGAGAACTTGTAAACCATGTTCCACAGCCCTGAAAAAGCCCGTGTCTTCCGGGCTGAGGGAGGGGCAGAAGGTGACCAGGCAGTGCTGACAGCACAGGTCGGGCCTATGAGAGCTAACGCCACTGGTCCAGAGTCGTTCTGCAGCCCTAGACATCACAAACACTGAGCCCAGCACATGTGGGCTTCATGTTAGGAGCTGGGTGGCTGACCCCGTGATTCTTTTCTAGTTGGCATGTTACTGAGTAAGCCGCAGGCTAAAGCTCCTCTTAAAGCTTCGCCCTCACTTGGTTCTAAGGCAGGAGCACCCGCACACACATTGTCAGGGAAACTTTCCTCTCCATGTTAAATTAAGCTGATAATCCCGCCTTCCTTAGCAATCTTGGGTAACGTTATAAAGACCCAATTCCTTTAAACATGACAAGAAAAAAATCTCTGTATAGCAGAATCACTTGGAAATCAAGAAACCTTGTGCTATCAGCATAAACTCACTCCTCTGAACTCAGTCTCGGCCTCCATCTCCTAAAGGAAACAGACATTTTCAAGGAAGTGCCTTGTTCTGCTGCCACTTTGAAATAAAAATTGAAAGGATGCAAAAAATGATTCACAATTCAGTGAATTTTTTTTAACATCCAAGAAGTGTGAAGCACAAAGTATCAGAGGCGAGGAAAGGGCGCTCACACTCCCTACGAGTGTGTGCTCCCTGCTCCATGCCCCGTGCAAAGTCCCCCCAACATCGGAACCAGTGAGTGTTTGGCTCATAATCGGGCAACAGGAAGTCAAGTGACAACTCTGACGGAGGATCAAGCTCCCTGGATAACTGTCTAATCCTGAGAAAGAACAAACACTGCGACCTATAGTAACAACTTTGTTAACTGTAGCCGATCGGCCACCATTTCAAGAGAACACTATGAAAAGCTAAACCTGGCTCCATTGAGTCAGCAGCCCCTTCTGCCCCTCGTGATTTTCCCGGCCTGCTCACAGGGCATGTTTGGAGGGCAGCATGATGATGAAGGTGACCATTAGCCAGACGAGGGGAGAGCTGTGCAAGACTCCAGAAGAGGCACCTCACGAGGTCAGTACGACAGGCACTGCTGCCGTGGCTCAGGCTCCCGTGCTCTCTTAACCGGACTTCCATAAGAGCCCGCCCTCCGGCCTCTGCCTCCGGCCGTCACCTTGCACACTGACAGCGATCTCTGCAGAAGCTGAGCGCCGGATCTGGTATTTCAGGGCTCTGCCCCCCTCAGGGGCTCCTCTGCTCACAGGCAATTCCAAGCCGCTTGGCAGGATGCGCGTGGCAGTGAGCACAGCCGCTACCCGACCCCCCACTCCCCACTGGGCAGCCTGCACGCCCGCTCCAGGGTGGGATGGGATGCAGCGTTTACTAGGCCTAGCCGACCCCTGTGCAGTATGTCCTTGGTCGCCATGCTGTCCCTTCCTGGCTCCTGCTGCCTTTCCAGACCACAGGGGCAGCCAGACCAAAGACCACTGAGCCCAGGCGAGCCAAGAGCGCAGAGGGGCTCCCGCTCACCCGCCATCCCAGGCTTCTGTATCACTCAAGCCGATGCTTGCATATGAAAGCCTGCTCTGGGCTACATGGCCTCCGAGCAGCCTGCCCAACTCTCCAAGGTCAGCATCCAGAATTTTCTGGGTACAAACTCACCTCCTAAGTGAATCTAAATGACATGGAAGACTAGGCTTTTTGGAACTTTCGGACCTTAAAATGAAAGGGAAGAATCTGAAGGGAGCCACCCGCAGAGGAGTCAGCTTAGCTTCCAAGGCGTTGATCTGAACAGACTCATGTCTTGTCAGGAAGGATCTGTGCACTGGCAGTTGGAGAGCTATTGTAAGGGGCATTGATTTCCTACCGTGAACAAGATCTAAAAAATCTGAGCTCCTTAAGGATTCTTAAAATATTAAAGATCAGTGTAAAGGCTTTAATATTTTAAGAATCCTTCATATTCCTGAACAAAAACCTTTACCTAGCCTGAGTGAGTTAACGTGACTCCCTCTTGAACCATTTAGAACTCGTAATTTGCCCTTGTGGTATGTTTTTGTTGTTGAGTTTCAGGACTTCAAGCAATTTCCAGCTTGCCTGTAATTTTAAGGCCATTCTACAAAGGTCCAAATGAGGCCGCGTGAGATGGTCACGTGGCCCGGGATGGCTGGCTTACCAGCTGGAACTCGCTCCTGCGGCTGAAGGCTTCCCTGATGCCCGAGTCCCTCCAGAGCGCGCCCAGGGCAGGCACGTACAGCTGGAAGGTAGCGGGCTCCACAGGCAGACCTGCTTTGTTCTCGAAGGCCATGAGGAACATCGCATGCTTCTCGTTCTCAGAGTGCTGCCACGGGATCCCGAGCTTGTCTCGCGCATCAACAAGAACCTTAGAGCCCTGGGAAATAAAAGAAGGAAGGATTTAATTGTGCCCTGAAGACTAAACCCCAGTGGAGAACCTCAATATGGGCACTGGTTGTCATACAGCAGGAAACTCACAAGCGACCAAGTTTGCAACCGAAATTGGTCTCTTGGTTGGTCTGGTCATGGCACGAATGTCTCAACTCTCAGGAACACAACCGGACTGAGACACGAGTATGCTCACCACATGGCAGGTGTGCCCTTTGCTCTCAGTCACAAGGAAAGGTCTGGGAAGGGGCACAAGTGAATGGGGGAGGAAGTGGCGACAAACTGGCAAAAGACAAGTTGGAAAATGAACCTGAACCATATCAGAAAGAGACAATGTTTGAAAACACCAACACTGCTGGCACTGCCGTTATCACTGACATCAGACAGCTGCTGAGTTCCAGGACGCGGCTGCATGTCCCAGCTACACACAAGCGGAGGACACACAAATACAGGCAATCGTGGTCATGAGAGAGACAGGAAAAGGCTAAAATGTGACTCGGCCGAGTGGCCGCCCACTGACAGGAGCTGGGGAATCTAGTGCCACCATTGTCTGCGATGATGAGAAACGACCCTTCATTCTTTTGCTTATTTCCTCATGGTTAAAAATAAAGTGGGTGGGCCGGCCGAGTGGCACGGTGGTTAAGTGCTGACTTGGGACGCCAGCGGCCCCGGTTCGGATCCCACATATGAGGGCCAGTGACACTGCCCTCAAAAATAAATAAATAAATAAAATAAAGTGGGTGTTTTCTGCCCTTTTCTTACCTCACAGACAACAAGGTCAAGGGGATGAACAAAGAGCCTACACAGAATCAGCATTAGGGACAACTCAGCCTGACCCTGAGAGCGGCCTCACCTACGGTGCCGATCTCAGGTTAAGGCTTCAAATTAGCAGCACAGTA
This sequence comes from Aselliscus stoliczkanus, assembly GCA_033961575.1. Lineage (NCBI taxonomy): Eukaryota > Metazoa > Chordata > Mammalia > Chiroptera > Hipposideridae > Aselliscus > Aselliscus stoliczkanus. Next base: position 1,760,982 of record CM066733.1, read on the forward strand.
TCTACAGGCGTTTGTTCCTGACTTCTTCAGAGGGCACCATCAATCCTGGGGTGAGCAAAGAACCGTGGGGGCCCTCTCTGGAAACGCCTTTCCAGGCTCAGAGCAGGCTGGGGGACCCGGAATGGCTGTCCCGGCACAGAGAGCAGCAGGGCATCTCTGCACACTTGGCACTTTCTTAAAACAAAAAACAAAATAAAACCCAACCCAGCTTCATTGGACTATCAGTCACACAACATACAATCCCCCTATTTACAGGGTACAACTCAATGGCTGCTTGTTGGCAGTTATCCTAAAAAGTTTCATCTCCAGCACCCCGAGCAGCATAGGTGAACAGCCTGCCTTTTTCATATCATCTCCGTAGCATCTGTTCAGTGCTGTCACATCCATTTCTGCCTTGAACCACTGGCTTGAATGGTAATGGTGACCAAGGAGAGTAGCTGCAACCTCTGCTCCTGACCGGTGGACCAGGGCTGTCTGGTTAAGGATGTCCCTGGGAGCTCTCTCCCCGGGGGCCACACTCGAACGTCATCAGTGACACAGCCAGTCCTACTGACCCACCAGCATGTGTTCAATGCCTCTTCAGGGCAAAGCACCAAGCTCAGCTCTGAGGGAAAACAAAACGTCTATGAAGCAGTATCTCAGCTTCAGAAATTCAGAATCTGGCTAGAGAGACAGGTGTGTGAATTAAAAAGATTAGTACCCATTCATGATAAAAATGCTCAAAAAACTGGGAATGGAGAACTTCCTTACCTTGATAAAAACCCGACAGCTAACATCATAATTCATGGTGAAAGACTGAATGCTTTCCCTCTAATACTGGAAACAAGACAGGAATGCACATTTTTATCTCTGCTATTCAACACAGTACTGGAAGTGCTGACAGTGTGGTAAAGAAAAGAAATATAAGGTATACAGATCAGAGAGAAAAATAAAACTAAGTCTTTTTTAAAAATTTTTTTTTTTTTTTTTTTTTGAGGGCAGTGTTGCTGACCCTCATATGTGGGACCCGAACTGGGGCCGCTGGCTTCCCAAGCCAACGCTTAACCACTGCGCCACTCGGCCGGCCCAAAACTAAGTCTTTTTGAAGATGAAATGATAGTCTATGTAGAAAATTCCAAAAAAAATCTACCATAAAACCCCCCAAACAAACAAACAAAATACCCTCCTAGAATTCAATTGAATTCAGCAAGGTCACCAGATATAAAATCAACCCACAAAAGTCAGTAGTCTTTTTATTTTTTTATTTTTTATTTTTTTTGAGGGCAGTGTCACTGGCCCTCGCATGTGGGACCCGAACCGGGGCCACTGGCTTCCCAAGCCAGCGCTTAGCCGCCGCACCACTCGGCCGGCCCCAGTAGTTTATATATGTGCAAGGAACATGTAGAAACTGAAATTTAAAATGTAATTACTATTAGCAATTATAAAAGAGACATATTTCTGTATAAATGTAAAAAAACACACACATAAGACATGTATGCTGGAAACTACAAAAAGCTGATGAAAAAAACTAAAGAAGATCTAATATATGGAGGACATACCACGTTCATGGATTGGAAACTTCAACGTAGTTATGATATTACTTTTCTCCAAATTGATAGAGGTCTAATGCAGTTTCTATAAAATCCCAGCAAGCTCTTTCATGGATATAGATATGATTAATCTAAAATTTACATGGAAAAGCACTAGACCAGCTAAAACAATTGTGAAAATGAAAAATTAAATGGGAGGAATCACTTTATTCAATTTCAAGACTTAAATTATATAGATACAGCAATCAGGACTGCGTGTTATTGGTGAAAGAACAGACACAGAGATCAATGGAACACAGCTGAGAACCTGAGATAGTCCCACACAGGTATGGCCAATTGGTTTTTGTAAAGATTCAAGAGCATGTCAACACCTTTTCAACAAATGGAGCAACTGGACATCCATAAGCAAAGAAAAAAGAGAATCTTGACCTAAACCGCATATTTTATATACAAAATTAACTCAAAATGTAAAACTATTGCATATGAGAAAATCTTCAAGACCTACAGCTTGGTGAACAGTTCTTAGATATGACAAGAAGTGCATAATTCATAAAGAAGAATAACAAGTTGTTCTTCATTAAAATTAAAAATTTTGCTTTGCAAAGATTCTCGTAGGCTGAAAAGCTGCAGACACTGAGAAAACATTTGCCACCCATGTATCTGACAAAGGATTCATATTTAGAATATATAAAGAACGCTCAAAACTCAACAGTTAAAACAGACACAGTCCAGTTAGAAATTGTGCAAAAGACATTAAGAGTTCTTTCACCAAAGAACGCATACGGGGTGCAAGACAGCAGATGACAGACAAAGTGGCCAAGATCACCAGCCATCAAGGAACAGTGGGGTAAGACTCCGATATCACCACACAACTATTAAAACAGCAAACCCAAAGCCAGGGACAATACCAAATGACGGTGAGTGTGCAGGGCTCTCTCATACATTGCTGGTGGGGCTGTAGGATGGTACAGCCACTCTGAAAAAACAGTTGTCCAGTTCCTTAAAAAATGACACACACACTTCTCATAGAACCCAGCAATTTCACCCCTGGGCATCTATCCCGGAGAAATGAAAGTTTATGTCCACACAAAAACCTGCGCAGGAATTTGTAGCAGCTTTATTCCCCAAAGCCCCAAACTGGAAACGACCCAGCTGTCCTTCAACAGGTTCATGGTTACACTGTGGCGGCTCCGCCATGGGATCCTACTCAGCAATAAACAGGGAGGCGCTACTGGGCCACGTGGCCACGTGGATGGACTTAAGGAAGTTACATTGAAAAGTCCACTCTCAAAGGTCACATAGTATGGGATTCTGCTTGTATAACATTCTGGAAATGACAAAATTACAGGGATGGAAAACAGACGAGTGGCTCAGGGACAGGGACAGTTGGGGGGGGCGGGTGTGTGGCTGCACAGGTGCAGCAGGAGGGAGCCTCCGCCCTGAGGGAGCACTCCTGGGTCACGGCTGCAGAGGTAGTGCCACAAACACACATAGGGTAACATATTGGACCCACACACACGTCGGGCCAACAGTGACTTCTTGGTTTTCACGTTGCACTGCAGTTACATAAAACACAACCACTGGGGAAAACTGGGTGATACTTCTCTGTGCTATCTTTGCAATTTCCTGTGAACCTGTAATTATTTCAAAATAAAAAGTTAAAAAAAGAGTTAACTAGCAATCATGGCAATGTATGTTCTAATTACGTGGTGTGGAAAGGAGGTTACTAGAGGCCAAAGGAAAAGAGATCAGTAGGGAAAGGTGAGGCTCAGAAACCCCCACTGGAGATGGGTCTCTAAGCGAGCTTCTGAAGTGCGGCTTAGTTTGGACAAGCGGCAGCAGCGGGTTGGAGCCTATCCAGGGGCAGATTCCTGCCTCCCAGTCCTTCCCGTCTCCCCACTTTCTCTGACATCATGACAAACCCCTACCTGCCTGGAAGGATAATATCGAAAAAGTCCAAGAACCCACGAAAGGACAGACGTTCCATATTCTTCACGTTATGGACAACGACAGTATCTGAGCATAAAGAAGGTAGAAGAGATTCCTCTGGCGAGATCCTTGGCAAAGAAACCTTCGTGCAGATCAGAGAAACACTTTCTGCCATGCCCAGCTGCCGCCCCCGCTCTCCCTCCCTGACCGGGGCAGCCCACCGCCATTTATAATGGCCCTGCCCATGCAACTCGAATGCAGCAAAGCTGCTCTGACACAGGTAGCTCTTCCGTGCTTTTCACACATAAAAAGGTTCAGCTTCACCAGGTGCACAAGCTCAAGTTCAGTGGAGCCTCTGCACCCCAAGGATGTTCGTTTTTATGTTGGGGGTGAAGGTAGGGAACCAAAATGGACTTGGGAAGCCTGAGCAATCATTTACCAAGGCTGCTTTCAACGTTGCACAAACCAGGCCTCCCCTAATGCCTATTGGGGTGAGCACAGGTTTGGCTTCCAAACAGCTGGTCTATCCCAAAGCACCTGCATCCCACTGCACACTGCCACCCAGGCAAGCTGGGGCTGGTCCAAATGAACTTCATCCCAAAACCAATAATTCTCTTTCGAACTCCAGAGAAACTGGCAAAACTACTGACGAACTTCGAATTATACCAGTTAGCTGTACTCCATTTTCTATCTTATTCACCTCATTTGGAAGAAAAACGCATCAAGAAAAACAATGTCTCTCTTTTGCGCTTTTAAATTCTTCTATTCAAAACCCACTCTGCCGATTGTGCGCTGCGTACCCAACACTGAGGTCTGGGGCGGGGGGTTCTGCTTTGGGACATCTGCTTCGCAGCTGAGTTCTCTTCTTGTGCCTTTGGGGAGAGCGTCTAGGGTCTTTGGGGAGGTTAGACTCACGTCGGTCTGCAGAGCTCACAGTCATATAAGTCACCATCATTATGGAGAGTCGCTATGTTTTCAAAGGTAGATACAGCCACAGCAGGCATAGAATAAAAAACATCTTGCCCCATCCTTTTCAATAAAAGGCCAATTTCCTAACACACAAAAGCCAAGAAAATCCTAAAATCCATACATGCTCAAAAGAAAAGGAAAAATTTAAGGCCGAAGACAATTGACTGAAGTCTTGTTAGTGGCTATAAGGACAGCCCATCTTTCAGTAACAGAGTTAACTAAAGTACTAATTCTCTTGATAACCAGACATTCATACAGTCACCCAAATATAAACAGTTAAAAGTCTTAAGCAGTTTGATGACTTCATCTCAATACTATGTAACACTTTAAACTGCTCAAAGAACACATTTTTAAAGGGAACTTATAAATCCAGCAATTTAAACTTCTAGTCAAAGAATAGATCCCCTTGTCTGCTGGAGATGTAGATTTGGGGAGGTTTTCGGTCTTACTGGACGAAAACCAAAATTTGCAAATCCTGTTATCTCATTTCAAAATACATTTTGTTAGTTTAGCCCTCATCAGACCAAATCTTCTTAGATTAGTCATTCCTTACTAAAATCTTCCCACAATACTAGAGCTGAGACATAAAATGCTAGATCGAATTAGCTTTTTCTATAGAATGAAAGTTACATTAACAGCATTTTAAGGTTTTGACTGTTCATCCGATTCGACAATAGCACATGCACTTGGAAAGCTCTGTTTTCTGTTTTTAAGCCCACTAGGCTGAGTTGTTTGCCTCTGGCCACCATCCAAATAAAAGAAATGTGCCAGAAATGTAAACAGGACACATTTCTTGAAGTTAATGAGTCCAGCAGCCAAGGCAGATGGCTCCTCTTAGTTTCTCTCGAAACCTGAAGTGGAGGGAGGATACCTTCAAATTTAGAGGTCAGACGAAAAGTGGGAAAGGAAAGCCGTAAGCAGACAAACGGCCCCCAGGGCGCCGGTATTCTCACGACAGAAAACTGGGCGGCCTCCCTGCCCAGACCCGCCCCTCCGCACTTCCGCACTGAGCCTCTGGGAACAGATGCGTTGTCCCAATGGAAGGGGCCATTGCTCACCACGTCACAGGTCTAGGAAAGTATCTTACCTGCAGCTGAACCGAGGGCTTGCCCCATGCAAAGAGAGGTGCCGGCTAACAGGGGAAACCCCACCAGGTGGTAAAGGTGGCGCCCGCTCTAGGAGCTTTCGGTACAACTCAGAAGCGGACCTGATGCGCGTGAACACCTTCACTGGAGGCAGAGGGTGCTGCGGGCAGTCAGAAAAGTCACCATCGGTGAGAAGCCCGTTAAAGCCAGACTGTGACGAGTTGTGGTCTGGCATCTCTTCAGTAAGAAGCAGGGAACAAAGGACCTGGAAGGGAGCGTGACAAGCCCAGCGCGCAGTGTCCAGGCTCAGTGGTGGGGGGGTGGCCCACGGGAAGCAGTGAGTGAAGGTGGGGAGGGCAGTCAGAAGACGGCTATGGCTCTCCCGCGAGGAAATGACCCAAAAGGAGGAGGCGATCTAAAAGCGAGAGAACGGCACATACCGGCCGCGGGACACGGAACTGGCACGACCAGGAGGCCACCAGCCGGCTCTCAGCGCTGAGCCCCGAGGGGGCGCCAGCTCGGGAGGGGTGAGACTTGGGTAAATCAATGACAAATTAAATTTAACGGGACAATGGGAAATCCAAGGCAAAATTTTTAGGAAATAGACGGAACTATTGGAAAAACACTGGGTTTGTAGAAAGTGCACGGGAGAAGCAACCATCATCATTAGTTTTTTGGTTTTTTTTGGCTGCCTAGAAAAGATTGGTTCTTCTAAAAGTTAAAAAAAAAAAAAGAAAAAAAGTCAACCCTGGTTCAGATTTTCTGAGATCCCCTAAACTGGAATGTGGAAACCCAGGTTAAATTTCAGAACTCCAGACCCAGCTGACTGGGGAAAAGGGAAATCGGCCCGGGCCACGTGCAGAGCAGCCTTCTTGTCTCCTTTTCCAGATGTCAGGCGCTAAGCCTGGGATCTACCTGGACTAAATGTTTCACTAAATGTTATAAAGACAAACCCGAGTACGAGGGGAAATGAAGACTTCCTGCTAAGGAAGTATAGAAAACATAAAAGAATTCGAGAAGAAATAAATACTAAATATTATCCCAAGGGAAAAAAATCCCAAATAAACAGTATAAGCAGGTAACATGCTAATTCAGTGTTGTCAAAATTCAAGTCAGGACCCATATTGTGAGATAATTTAGTGAGAATTTAAAAAATGAAATAGAATACAATGGTAAATATCTGAATAAATTGTAAATAATAAAGGTAAGTCAATGTGTCAGAGCATTTGTTTCAGTTTAAAGCAGACATCCATCCATGTAGATGCACAGGGATGTTTGCGCATGAACACAGGAACACACACGCGTGCGCACACACACACGGTTCTGGTGGTCAAAGGCACCTGTTCCTGTGGACTGTCCTCTGACAGCCAGACTCTTACAGAATCTGCTATGGGGCTGGCCCTTTCTTGTGCCTCCACCACCTCAAATGTAACACAACTGGGCTGAGCGTCCCAAGTCCAAGGAGTAACGAGTCGGGTTTGGGGAGAACTGACACGAGTGGAAACAAGCCGCTGAGGGGTGTGAGAAAAGCGTGAGACCAACGTCCTCTGAGGACAGTGCCACTGGGTTGTTTTGATGAAACAGCGCGTCACCCATTCCGCCTCTGATGACACCGAGGGGCGCCAGCAGGTCGCACTCCCTTTCGAAAGACCACCTTTGACTTGTCTGAAGATCGGTGTGCGGAGTTCCTGGTGCTGTGCTCTGGGAAGTCCACATTGGGACACAATTCCTGAGTAAATGCCACTGCTTCCAAATGACCGAGGCTGGGGCCCGGGCACACTGTGGGAAATGACGGCTCAGAGGTCACAAAAATGCCAGCGATGAGCAGATGCAGACACACACACAACTCACGCGGTTTCGGAGCTGCTCCAGTAAGGCGTGCCCAGTTATCCTACTAAGTACTGGCCACGGGAACAAGGTTGTATTAAGTGCTTAACAGCCACCTGCGCATTTCACCTTTGTAACCCTGTGAGGGGAGTAGCAGTGTGCCCATTTTACAGATGAGAACACGGAAGCTACGCCACACAGCCACTAAGTACGGCTGAGTGATTAAAGCTAGTGTTGTTTTAACCTGTGCCCTACACGCCCATGGGCAGTTCTGCGGGGGAGGAAGCAAAGACAGGGACAGGAGGACACTGCCTGTCTGCTGCCTGGTTTCCACAGCCAACAGCAGGCACTGAGGCGAGAGCCAGATCTAAGTTGACCTTGAGGACCCAGCATTTCTGGTGTTCTCTAGAATGTTTTTTAAAAAAACAGTAATCAAATCTAGCACTATGGGATATGCTGTATGCCTGGCTATAAATCAGAGGAAATTTAATGGGTTCAGATCCTACTTCACAAACAGTAAAAATCCTTCCCTCACATACACTACCTTAACAGCACAGCATTAGCACACGCCGTCCTGTCCGAGGCCAGGCCCAGCCAGCCGTGGCTACTGAGCAGGGGCGACATGGCCAGACTGAACTGAGTGTGTTACACATCCACATGGGCTTAGCATGAAAAATACATGCAAATACCTCTTAATTTCTTTATATTGATAACATGTTGAAATTATACCATTTTGGATATTTTGCATTACGAAAATATATAATCTTACCCACTTCTTACCTTTCTTAATGTGGGTAATTTAAATGTCATGTGGCTCATATGACATTTATGGTGGACAGCACTGCTGTATGGGAACATTTCTTAAAATGAAATTTGTTTCTTTTTGATTACAATAGTATTTTTAGTACAAAAACAGAGAAAACAGAAATGCATAGAAAAGAAAATTAAACCCTTAAAACTATTGTAATCTAGAGAGAATTTCTACCGACATCTTAGAATGTTATCTGTCTCATTCTTCATAGAAATTCTCTCTTTAAGGGCCGGCCGAGTGGCTCAGTTGGCTAAGAGCTCGCTCAAGAGTGCGAGCTGAGCTCTGAGCATCGGCGGTTCGAGGCCAGCCCGAGCTGAGCTGCCGCTGAGCTGCCAACAGGTGGCAGGATGGCTCAGCTAAAAAAAAAAATTCTCTCTCTGTGTCTATATATTATTATAAATCTTTAAAAAACATGGCAATGTATCATAACCGTTTTCCCGTGTCACTAAATATTTCAGGATTGCAAGGTCTGTAACTGCCGCCTAGTAACCCAGCATACCAGACCGGAGCGTGGAGTGAGTGCGATGCTGCGAGCCCCCCATGCAGACACGCCTGCACACGTCTGACTACCCTCCTGTGACAAACCCTTAGAAGTTGAATTATGGAACTCCTGGGTCAAAAAGTATGCACACATTTCTGAGGCGTTTGATAAATATTACCAACTGCTCTCCAGAAAGGCGGTACCAATGTACACACTTATATTTGGTAACTTGTCATTTTCCCCCCCAATTTTTTTAATTAGTCTGTTTGCTTCACTAAAATTGTCCTTCAATAATATTTACCAATCATATCCTCAAACCATACTCTAAGAGAAATCACAATTGGCAACTGAAAAAGAAGCAAATTTAGTATGTATGTATACTACAGACAACCCAAAGTTAGAAAAATAGAAAACTGATAGGCATTTGGCTTCTAGATTTCAAAAAGCCTTTATATAAGCATTCATCTTTTCTTCTAAGTCCTACTACTAAAAACATTAATAATAAACTCAATAAGTGAATGGCAAATAAAAATTAATAGTAAAGTAGCCTTTAATAATAAAAATGCTTGAATTTCCCGAGAATGTTTGAATTCTTAAAGTCTCTTGCTTTCAAGCGGAGAATAAGGATTATTAGTCAATGCTTCCAATAAAACATTTCATATCAAGGCATAAAGAAGAATTTACAACATGTGGCCTGAGTTCTTAGAAGCTTTCAAATCAGGAAAGCCTTGAACCTGATGGGAGGGTTAGCCTCAATTCTTGTCTGTATAAACAAATCCCGTGAAGTAATGAGGCATTAAGATACGACGTAAGAAGGAAAAAAGGAGCCTGCATAACACAGCAGCCTGCTCCCCGTCCTCACTCACCCCTCTAAAGTGTCTGGTGGAAAGTCTGAAGCCGGTTACAGGACCAGGGAAGAGTTAAAAGATAAACGTTACTGCGCAGCTCAGTCACTCGCCACTCAACATACTCAATGGTCACACAAACGGCATCTAAAATGCGCTTGGACGTGTCTATAAATTCAATGCGAGTGCCAGGCAGGTGTGCATTAAGCGGCGAACACACTGCAGCCCTTGCAATCAAGTCCGGCAGAAACAGAATCGGGCATGACAGGGACAAACCGAGCTCCTGAAACACGCCCAGCGGCTTCCTTGCCCAGAGGAAACAAGGTGAGAGCGCCTGCGAACTCTCCTGTGTGCAGGCTCTTTGCTTCGCCCCAGGGCTCAGGAGAATAGACGGGACACTGCTGGTGAGCACCTGTCTGTGTGGACTGGACCAGAGCAGTTTAGAGGCCCCAAGTGCAAACGTGCATTTACACTCCACCAGCACTTACAAAGGGGCAAAGAGCTGGTCTTCACAGTTTTCGATACACATTTCCTGAGTCTGTCCGTACGTTTCCTTCTCACTCATGCTCCACTTCCTTCTTTGCATACAAAGCGGCCATAATGTGGACTTGACTCCGCGTGGAGAGGCAGGCGTTCAGCAGCAGACGTGGCTGTGCACGGGCTCTTCTGCTACCATCTGCCTTTGCAAAACTTACGTCTGTACCCTCAGCAGGTCCCCAAGACAAGCGCCACGAGACCCACCTGCCTGCCTTGGAGCCCGTGCCTCAGCCGGCCAACATTCAGAAGGGGCCTGAGGGCCTGCCCTGCACTGGACTTACACCTCCCTCCCACGGCCTCCGCCGGAGCTAAGGAACCTGCAGGGACAGGGGATAAATAGCACGCCCTCCGCCGCCCCTAGCATCCAGCTGTCAGCAAATGCCGTCAGTGCTGCCTGCACAGTTTATCTAGAACTTGACTATTTCCTGCAACCCCCACGGCGATCGCTTTGGTCCAGCCACCGCCATCTCTCACCTGGATTACTGCAAATCTTCTAACTGGTCTCATGTCTACACTTGTCCCCTGCTGTCTATTCTCGAACTAAGTCAGCCCAGAGTGCCCCTTTGCGCAAGCTCTCCCTCGGTCCTTACAAAGGCCCAGAGGGCCGATGTGACCTGGCTCTGTCACTTTTCTGACCTCAGTTCCTCCTCCTTATCTCCCCTGCCGGCTCCAGCCCAGCCATGTGGCCTCCACGCTTCTGCCCGGGGGCCTTGGAACTGCTGGCTCCTGATGCCTGAAACTCACCTGTCCCTCAACCCAAAGGTCTTTCCTCCAATATCAGCTCCTTAGCGAGGTTTTCTCTTGGCCATCTTATCCTAAATTGTAGCCTTCTCCCACCCTGTGCCTCCCCCACACCCCTCGCCTGCTGATTTCTCTGTTCGGCACTTAGCGCAAGCTAGCTAGCCACCCTCTACTTTACTCAGCTATCTTGTTTATTATCTCTCTCCCCACTGGAATGCAAGGCCTGTGAGGGCAGGATCCTTGGTCTATTTTACTTGCTCCCATCTTCCCAGGGTCCGACACACCCTATGTGATCTACTGGCTGATGGGATGAATACCTGGGTCTTAGGTCACTTATCTGCTACACAGGGGACAGTCCTTTCTTTCTATCTCTCAGGCTGCAGTGAGGATAACTGAAGGCACAGAGATGGTTTCATACCAATTAGATTTGCCTCGTATCAAAGGTGATCAAACAGTACACAAACCAAACATCATCAGTCATTTCAATTATTTCTTACTGGAAATCTCATCACATGAGGCATCATTATGGAGGTTAAAAAGTTCATATTGGACCATTCTTTACTTGAAAGCAATTCAGTTGTATAATAGGTCTGGAAATTCCTTTGAAAACTATCTCCTTTTCACATGTCAAAGATAAAAGAAAAGCCTGTTTACAGGAGTTCAACCAAAAAGACAGCTCAGCTTACTGTAGCAAGTAAATTAAAACTGCGAAGTGACTGACGAAGTTCGAATAGAAGCCGTTTTCACACTGTGCAGTCCTTCTTCTCTGCGTGTACAGATGCTTTCATGATTAATAAGATGCAACTAATCCTTTAAAAGCACACTGAGTCGGGGGCCTTCCAGCGTCATGCCTTCTCCCGATCACAGGGACCCTAAGGACAATCATTGTCTTGAGGGAGAAGTTCTGACATTAGAGAGGGATCAGCCCCAGAAGGGGAGGATCCCCATGAAAGAGCTAGTCTAATTTTTCAGGGCAATGGGTAAACTAACAATAAAAGCAATACAAATAGTCGCCACCACGTCACTTCCTGTGGAGGAACTTAGCTCAGGAACCACCACCACCAGAACAAAACACTGGGTCCCGAACCACAGACACCGGCAGGTGCTGGCGAGACAGTAGGAACAAACGGGGAAGCAGGGCCCCAGGAGGTCTAACTCACAGGGACACCGAGGTAGCAGCCGCTTTCCAGGCAGTGGCTGCAGAGAAGACACAGAGTTCTTGCATAGCCAAAGAGGGACTCCATCTTCCAACAGCAAAAGGAGATCAGAATTCGGGAAAGAGCCGAGACTTACAGGAAGCCCAAGCCCCAAGGCCCTGGGCGCGCACGGGGTGGAGGGGGGCTGCAGGGGCATGTGGTGACTTCAGGCCCAGAAAGGAAGGCCGGCCCCTCACACCTGGCCACTGGGTCACGCCAATGCACGTGGCGGACGGAAGAGCAACAGACCCTCCTGCACAGAGCCCAGGACGACCAGACGTGTTCCCACGCCTCAGAGGCACAGGGAAACGTGCCTGCCGCTGCCCTATTCCTCAGCCACATGCTACGCAATGACCACTAAAGCAACTTACGCAAGGCTTGTTCACCGCAGGCTTCCTAAACACCCACCGGCCTACAGCCCGCCAGCCGTGGGCCTGAGCGCGCCTCACAGGGGAGGGAGTAGTGAGGGGCGGTGAAGCGGGAGCGGGCCCCCCGCCAGCCCTGCCCCGGGCCGGCTGCCGGTAGGCCCGCACGCCACAGGCCGGCCCAGCACACACAGGCCCGGGCTCCCTCCAGCTGGATTCTGCCGACGACTCACAGACCAGCTGGCGGCCTCAGCAAACACCAGTGTCCGCCTCTTAGAGGGCGCCTTCGATTACACACCAGGGGAAGGGTCACATTTGGCTGCCATGTCAAAGTGAGGGAACTAAATGTGGGGGGCTCCCTAGGAATGCGGTCCTACAGCACGGGGAGAGGACCGGACGGTTCTCAGGTGCTCGGCAGGACCCACCTGAGCTCAGGCTGTTCTTTGCGAGACCTGTGAAAGGACTTCATCCCTTTGTTACGGACTCTATGAAACTCTCCTTTCAGCTTTCAGTGAGTGAGCACGCCTCCCTCAGGACCCACCTCTGCTGCTCCTCCCGATGACCATAAACCAGTGTCAGTGCTTTTCCGAGCTGACTTTCTTTTTTCTTTGAAAGCCAAGAAGACACTCAGACCGTGGTAATTTGCTAGCCCCTGGTGACATCACGCCCCTGGTCTGTCACACCCAGTTGCCGAAGGCACTTGAATGAACTTCACCGTCCATCGAGGCTACCTGGGGGTTGGGGGACCACCCACCGCACCCCTACCTTTAATTAATGATAATGCTGGTCACCGCGTACAGCTAGCCAACATTATATGTAGGTTTGGATAAATACATACATAAAATCAAAAGAACTCCATGACCTTTAAAATGTAACTGCTTTATCCCCAACAGTAACCTCTTGTTATAGTTTGTTTTGTTTTTTAGCTCTAAGATGAAACAAACTTAGAAAATTATACGTATTTATCAGCTTTGATGAAACACAATACTGTAGGATTTTTTGTTTTTTTACTTATTTAAAAAGTAGGTGATGACACGCCCATTGTACACATTTCATCAGGTGCGAAAGGGAACCAGGGCCCGTTTCCCGCCTACCCCATCCTGCTGCCTCCAAGTCCCTCCGCAGAGGACACGGCAGTCTCCAGTCAGGGAGGTGTTTCAGGGTTAGGACACCAACAAGACACCGCCCGATGCAAGTGAAGCGCACCTTGTGACAGGCACCTACGGTGTCCGCTGCCCCTCGAGAGCAAGCAGCTGCGGGTGAAACGAGTCACTCGAGGTGAGCGCCACGATGGGAAGGATGAGACGCGCCTGCAAGGTGTGAAGGGCATTTAGGACGGAAACGGAGGCCGTGGGCTGGGGCAAAGTGCACGCTGGAGCTGGACAATGAGGAAACCCTGGGCTCGTGAGAAGAGGTCGAGAAAGCCCAGAAGCTGCCCTGCTCCAGCCGTGGCTATGGCTGGGGGCCGACCGGGGGACACTGGACACCAGGCCCCCGTCTGCGGCGCTCAGAACAGACTTTCAGTCTCCACCTGGCCTCCTGATTCACACACGCCAACATTTATTTTTAAGAATCCCAATAACCTGAATTAAAGACAATTAAAGACACCAGAATAAAGACCCCTCTCAACTCTGTCCATGCTCACAAGTAAAGGAGTCACAGACCAAGACTTTTGGGATTTCTTTTGCAAACATACAGTCTTTATTCAAAAGTCACCTTCTCAGTGAGGCCTCAGCCAACCATCCTATTTAAAACCACAACCCCACCACAAATCTCCTTATTTCCTTTTCCTGCTTTTTTCATGGCCCAGAGTTTCACAGAATTTCAGAGTTGGCAGGAACTCTAAAAGGTGCTGTGTCAAATCACGCTCCAGATGTGAATTCCTTACAGAGAACAGCTTTCCACAAACGTTTATCAGCCCGTGTGCGACACTCGCAGCAAGGGATCCCTGACTCAGCCCGTGAGGACCTTTCAGTGCCCTCCCATGGCACCCCGGGCTCAGCTTCACGTGGGCACGTCACCATTTTATTCTGAGAGCCTACCATGCAGTGGGCCCCCCACACTGCATGGGGGAGACCAGGAAATCATTTCTATCCCATGGCAGCCTCTTCCGCCCAGTTCAGTTCATCTAGCAGAGTCACCAGGTGCCAGCACGGTGGGGGGTACCGAGGATGCAGCAGATGCCAAGACAGGCAGAGGCCCTGCCCTCGTGAAGCCTACGTGCTAGAGGGGCAGAAATTCAACTCAGGTCACCAGAAAGACAGTGAAACGGCTGCACTCCAGCCTCCGGGAGCATCCTCTAAAAGAACTCAGCAATCCGGGGGAGCGTCGTGGAGGCGGCCACTGAGCACGGGTTGTCAGGGAGGGCCGCTGAGGTGCCCCGGAAGCAGACCCCGAGGGCAGGGAGGAGCCGGCCACACAGTAAGTGGCAGGATGAGCTTTTCTAGCAGAAAGGAAGCCAAGCAAGGCCTGAGCTTAGCATTTCTGAAAAACAAAACAAAACATCAGCGAGGCGGGAGCTGGGTGAGCGAGGAGGGGCCGGGAGAGAGGGTGCAGGCCTGTCAGGCAGCCGCTGGATCGGGGGGCCTTCTCCCGGATTGCTGTCGGAAGCCATCATGGAGTGTAAGTTAGGCACCGGGGAAGCTGAGTGCCAGGGTCATTTCATCAAATACTCTTCGAGAGCTGGATAGGCCTCTAACGCACAGCATGGTGACTACAGCTAATCATGCCGAGCTGCATCTTTGAAAGTTACTAAGTAAATCTTAACAGTTCTCATCACAGGAAAAAAGTTGTAACTATGTATGGATGTTAGCTACACTTATTGTGGTGATCACTTTGCAACATATACAAACACTGAATCATTATGTTGCACACCTGAAACTAATACAATGTTACACGTCAATTATACCTCCATGAAAAAGAAAGAAGAAAATCTGCCAAAGTAGACTCAGAAACGGCCATATGGGAGCTTGGCTTTTTGGGTTTAGTCTATCCATGTATAACAGGCAAGGCGTTTTCTGATTTTCCCAGAAATTGGTAAGGAGGATAAGACGGAGGATTCTATGTCCATAAGTCCTCAGCACACAGCAGCGGGGTCTCGGTAGAGCACTCTTCAGGAAGTTGTTTTTATGTTTGCAGACACATTCAAAGCTCTAGCTTTCTCCTGTATTGAGGTCACCTGAGGCTGCACATCCCCTGAGCGGAGCTCTGGGAAGCAGCCTATGATTCAGCCTGACTCTGAGGCAAAAGGGACACCTCCATGCATTATGAATGGGTCCCAGCGTGTGATTGCTCTAACACAATGCAAGCGTCTGCCCATCCTCATCCCACCGCCCAGAGTGGGGGTTGCTGCTCTGCCTGGTGCAGAAACGGACAGCCCCAGCTCAGAGCTAGGCTGGGGGGCGCAGGTCGGCAAACCGAGGCTCCCGCCTCCTGAGTTTGCCTGGCCTGTGAGCTAAGAATGGTTCTTAGAGATGAATGTTTGTGTTTGGATCAATGGTACGAACACTGACGTTGAATGCCAATGATGTGTTATCCCTCAAAAGAATGCCTCTCTTGTCAACTGTATACCTGCAGTACAAAAATTGTACAACAGGCCCTCCATATCCACAGGTCCCATACCCATGGATTCAACCAACCGTGCATCAAAAATATATATGAAAGAAAATTCCAGAAGGTGGATCCCTAAACGATCTAGCGTAACAACCACTTCCATAGCAATTACATTGTTATCAGGTACTGTAAGCAATCTAGAGTGATTTAAAGTGGACGGGAGGATGGGCAGGCTACAGGACATCTACAGGAAGGGACTTGAGCATCTGAGGTTTGTGGTACCCACGGCGGTCCTGGAGCCAAGCCAACTCCCTGCGGATTCCGAGGGACAACTGTACTCAACTGTCATGATTATAGTTTGGCTTTTATCAGTAAGAGCTCCATGTTGATGTGTTTTTCTCTTGTCCATGGGAACCTACATACTACCTTTCAGAAGCCTCCCGGCTACAAAGCCTAAAACATGACTCTCCGGCCGTTCCAGCAAAAGGCTGCCGACTCGAGGGCTCTAGCTTCTTGGCTCTAAGGCGAGTTTATCCGAAGTGAAGAATCCTCGTGAGTGGGTCGTGAGCGTCCTCTCTCCACAGATCACTGCTTCTCAGCCGTGACTGCCTGTCTGAAACATCCTGATGCTCAGGCTGCACCCAGGGTGCATGCTGGGCGCTTCCGAAAGCTCCAGTCTCTGCCACCGGACAGGCGCTGGCCTGGACCAGGAGGGTGGCAGGCTGGCAGGCAGGTAATGGGCGACCACACAATACTCAGAGTCTCAAGTCCATGGCGCGTCAGTCACCTCTCCTCGCGTGAATCAGGCTTTCTATGTTCTGTACTGATGGCTTATCTTAGGGCAGGGCTAATCCTGAAGAGATGCCCTTCACTCCCCCCACCACACCCCCCGCTAGCTGATTCCCTCGCTCAGGCAAGCCCACCGACCCAGATCTACACTCGGAACCACCTCCAGTCTGGCTTGTGCAACCAGGAGGCAGGATTCCTCTGTCCTAATCCCCCAGGCCAGGTCCTATGGCGGGAATCCCCACACGGTCCACCCCTGAGCTGCTCAGCCTGCCTCTCCCAAACCCCTCTGCCTCCTGAGTGCCCGAGTGGCCCTGCGAGGAACGCCCTGCCTCCTGGTTCTAGGGACGTCAGTACACACTTCTTCCTTTGTGACAGTCATTTCTGGGTCTGCATCTGTCACTCCTCTACTCCTCCCTGTAGCACATGTACACAACAAGTCACACACATGCACACACGAGCAGTGCATTCTTCGTTATCTGAGTAAGGAACACGGTTTGCCAGGTCATTTAACAGCTGTGTAACGAAGGCTTCCCCTGAGATGCAGTATCAACATCACTGGCAAAGTTGGGACTGCACACATGGACTCAGCAACTCCATGTCTGAGAATATCCTCCGGCGACACCTGGCCACAGGGCACTGCAGACATGGACAAGGACGCACAGTGCTGGTGGCACAGGAAACGAAGACAACCTAAGCATGCATTAGCAGGGGAGGGACTGCAAATTATGGTAGTTAGTATTATGGCTATAATGAACAAGCTAGGTCTCTATGTACCTACATGGACAAAATGCAAACGTTTTGCTGAGCAAGTCTGTCTTTAAAATGATATATTCAAAATGTCTATCAATTCCTAAGAACACATGAAATGTATGTGTTGATTATACAAATACACATGGGTAGTATAAGTCTCAAAACACAGACTGAATACTCATCTGATTCATGACAGTGGTTGCCCTGCGGAGAAAGGTAGTTGTAACAATAAAAATGGAACTAATATTACTTGAACTCTTGCTATGTCCAGGCACCAGTCTTAGAGCAGCATCTGTGAGACAGCTACAGTTATCTCTCCCACTTCACAGATGAAAAACAGGCCAGCGATAAAGAAAGCCACTTCCACTGCTCCCAGCAAACCGGACCAGCGCGCTGATATGCGAGGCCTGCTGCCGTCCTCAGGTGAGCCGGCCCTCTCCAGCCCACACTCCCAGCCCAGCGCCCCGTCGCATTCCCCACTTAGGTGGGACCCGGAGTGAGAAGTCGGACCATTTCACTTGCCCATGAAAGCTTCCCGTTGCCCCCGTTTTAGGTGGCAAATCCTAAGCATGGTCCACGGGACTTGGCCGCCCCGCCCCCTCACTCAGCTCTCCCCACACGGCCTGTCTGCTGTCCCTGTGACCCCAGGCGCCTCCCGGCCTCTACAGCCTGGAGCAGGCCCCCGGAGTCAGTGTGGCGTGCTCCCTGCGCGAGTCTCGGCCGGCTGCCTGTTCCCAGACCAGCCCCCATGGCTCAGCTGTGACCTCCTGCTTAACGGCCGCCGTGGGCTCTTCTTTATAAGCTGCAGCCACATCTTAAAACACAAGACAAACTTCCCTGGGAGTCACTCACTTCCTACAAAAATGTTATCCAAGTGAGAGATGCTGGTCAATGGTTTTCGGACTGATGTTATGCTTATCTCAGGTTGAAGAATTTTCGTGAAGCTCTCAGATTACAGGTGTTCTACAAAGATGAGCTGGGAAGCGGACCAGCCCGGTCTCTGGTTTTACTGCAGAGATGCACCCCGGTGCCCCAGTGTTGGCGCTGCCGCAGGCAGACAGACAGACGGCGTGACAGAACCCGCCCACCACACCCCTTCCGGGGGTCCCCGCGGCAGTGTGGGAGCATGGGTGGCAGCTCTGGCAGACGCCAGACACAAGTCAGACTCCGAGTTCTCAGTCACTAGAGTGATGAATAGAGAACTGCTTTATCGGCCCCTCATGGAACTCCTCCCAGATTGTTTGACTCTATATAAAGAAACAAGGCTGGTAACGCCCCGCTACCTAACTGGGTGGCCCCAACCGGACCAGTGCACCTCTGAACGATCTGTCCAGCGGCTAATGGCCACTCGCCCAGCCGTCCCATCTTCTGAGCCCTCTGTTCCGCTCGCCCCTCCACCTCAGCAGGAAAGCTGGACACCACATGAGGACACAACAAGCTGTCTTCCGTCCCCGAACAAACCCCCAGCGCAGGCCGAGTGGCAGGCGGGACCGTCCTCCTGCTCCGGAGAAGCCTGGCCTCCCTGCTACTGAGCCATGACAAACATTTACAAGGTAGTCAAAGTTAAAGTTTGGTTTTCAACTTTTCGGACTTTCTCCTCAAAAAGTATTTATTCGTACAGCCAACAAATACTTGAGGGCCCACTACGTGCCGGCAGCATGCCAGGCCTTCGGCCCACAGGTGCACAGGCCCGGGTCCCTGTCCAGGGCTGATATGTGGACACACCGACTGGAACTATGAGAAAATGTAATACGCACATAAACAAAAGACTCAGATCAACACGCAAACCTAGCTAACGAATGTGAGAATGTATTTACTCAGCTTTCCTAGTCTCTGTTTTTATAACTTTACGCTTAAATCTGCTCACTCTGACGCTGCTTTTGGAAGCTACGCTTCCTGTGGGATGTTCTCCTGCCGGTTTTTGTTTCACCCCCGCGACTCCCCTGGGACCCACCTGTCTGAACCAGCTCTGTAGCGTGCCCAGTAACCAAGAGTGGGAGTCTGGGGTTATGCGGCCTTAGGTCGGGCACGCTCTCACCTCCCCAATTTAAGCTGGGTTTTAAGGTGAAAGACAGGAACCTGCAAAGGAGTCCAACAAAATGAGCATTTCCAATCCTCCCAGCCCCAAGAGCGCCTGTGAAGTGACGGAAGGACACGAGCTGAGAAGAGGCCGTGACAGTACCTCCCAGGAGCGCCCGCTCACCGGCACTCAACAGGGCTAAAGAGATTAGAAACAGCAAGCCTCTCAGGAGCCCTCCCGGGGCTGGCCACCGCTAGGCCTTGAAAACAGCAATGTGACTTTCCAGTCACTTTCATACATTCTCTAACAAAACCCAGCTGGGTCTGAGGCGGGTGCGGCAGGCTTTGGACGGGCCTTTTCTGCACTGCCTGGTCCATACAGCCCCGAGCCGGCCCCACGCACCCGGGCCCTTCTCCTACTGTGCACACTCCACAGTTAAACCCAACCCGCTTCTCTGTCAGGACAGGGACAAGAGGGAACTCTTTCTGTAAAAACGCTCCTTGTCCCACTGAAGCACTGGCAGCACGACAAGCAGTGTGCGCTGAGCCGGTACTTCAGGGAGCTCAGGCTGAGAACTCGGCCATGGTTTGCGGGGCCTGGACTTGGGGAAGGGGGTAGGAACAGAGGTGTGACGAGAAAGAAAGGAGAACCCTAGAAACATTAGATCATTATTCTTTGGTCTTTCAATCATGGTATAATAATAATAAACCTCTGCAAATCTAGAAAAACAAAACTGTTTTGAAAGTGGCCCAGTTATTGCTCAAAAGAATTAGAACAATTCATTCAACAAGCACTTAGGAAAAATCTGTCACAAGGCGGGGCATGGAGAAAATCAAAATGAAACCCTGAACTTCAAAGGACCTTGAATTCTCGTAGGCTAGACACCCCAAATTAAGTAAAAATTTAAAAGCATTTTGTAAGCACAATAAAGTACAAATTACATATTATATTTATAAAACGCAATGCAAATGACTGCTTTTGGTGGACTAAAGGACAAGCAGTAAAACTGTGGAGAAAGAAAGAAGCAAAGTTTTTATTTTCTATGAGATATGTGCATTCTAGAAAACAGAAGGACACAAAAGTAAAAATAGACCCCCTTTAATTAGAGATCAATCCTTATTATATTGGGTGACAGGCATGAGCATGCCCCCACCACCATTTATGTCTCTCACTCAAAATGCGGCCCTTTAAGAGCCCATCGTCCTTCAGTTACACGTGTCGCAGTGTCGTCCACGTCTCGCCAGTCAGTACCTCTGGAATCTGACCAGCTCTCAGGGTCTCTGCACCTGACGCCCAGCTTTCCCCTGAGGGATGGCAGCCGGGAACCCCTGAGGGTCCAAGGCAGATGCTGTCACTGCTGGAAACTCACGGCCCCCGGGCTCTGAGCCTTCTCTGCCTGTTTCCGGGTGGTTTCCTCGCTGGTTCCCTAACAGCCGGGTGTTTCCTGTGCGGGAAGCACTCTGGTGTCTGCATGGAAACTCCCCGCCGCCCTGCGTCTGCTCAAACGCCAGCTCTCTCCAGCTGCTCCTTCCCTCTCCTCCACGGGCTTCTCACTGCCCCGTTTCAGGGAAGGTCCGCACTAGCATGTCAGCTCTGGGCGGGCAGGGACTTGTGCTGGGTTTCTGAGGCATCCTAAGGACCAGGACACCAGAGGTGCTCGGTAAGTCTCAGCTGATGAACTGAATAATGGCTGTGTGGCACCCATCCCACGCTGTCATGTGGCCAAGCAGGCTCTCTGCTGGCAGCAACCCTGGTCCAGGTTGTTACTATTAGGAATCACATGGCAGCCCACCCTCGCCATCCAGTGTGGTCTGAGGAACAGCTGTGGCTCAAACCTCCCGGGGAGCCTTCAGGAATGCAGAGTCCCAGGCCCTGTTCCCAGCCCACTGGACTGGAATCTCATTCGCACAAGGTTGCCAGGTGCCTCCATGCTCACGGCAGGGCCTGGCCCAGGATGGAGTGAGGAGGCAGCCAGGGTGCACACGGAGTGGGGCTCGTCTCCAAGTCACCTAGAGCGATGCCAGCGCCCGAGCGGGGCCTTGCAGGGAAACAAGCCCTCCTGACCAGCTTTCATCAAACGCCCCTCAAGACAGACGTTACAGCCGAAGTCAATCCGGGTTCCTGACAGGAAACATATACGGCACACTCAAACTAGGGATCAATCACAAAGGTCAGGGGCACAAGTAGGCGGATACACACCCTGACCTCATGCTCTCCCGCCCTTTCAGGTCTGGCCAGAGGCCAGAGAGAGGACCTGGGGGACAGACAGCAGCCCCTGACATGTGGCCCCATCCACATCATGAATTGGGTGTGTTTTCGTATTATTAATATATGACACTATTCAGAAGCCAAGTCGAGGGGGCAGTGGTGTGCGAGTCCAGAAATCCAGGGTACAGTCAGGGCCAAGCACATACATTAGGAAATTACTGGTAGGTGAGTATTAGAAAATGAAGGACATCAACGTTTTGTCGTATGTTGTAAATACTGTTTCTAGTTTGTTCAACTGCATGCTCTTTTTTGCCTAGCAGAATATTAAAAGTTGTTTGGAGTAAAAAAGATCCACCCCTCACCGCCTCTATCATTTCTTTCTTTGGTATCATAATTTGAAAGGTCCTTCCTATCCTGGGATCATAAAAGTACTCATCTACATTTTATTCTAGAGTTTTTATGATCCACTTTTTAATATTTTATCTTTAATCCTATGAAATAACTTTGGTGAACTGAAAAGGGATCTCACTCTTTCCCCCTGAATGATCAGCCCTGTACGCAGCACCGTTCACTCCATCATCACCCTGCCCACTGGTTTGAAGGCCTGCCTGCCGGAGGCCCTCAACTCCCAGCCTCCTGGTGGCCTGTCTGGGACCTGAACCTGCTCACCGCCCCAGCCTGGCTCTTCCTGGGCCAGTGCCTCCCTGATTAATTACGACGTTTCATAATGCTTTCATAGTTCTCATGAGAACTGCCCCTAAAACATGGCATTTTCAAAAGAATTTATTAGTTATTACCACACATGTATTCATCACACAAACCTTAGAATTATTCTGTCAAGTTCCAATAAAAATAAAATGGGATTTGACTGGTATTGTGTTCAGTTCATAAACTGGCATTTTTACCATAACAATTCCTACACACACACACACACACACACACACACACTTTTTCCAGTCTTTTTCTATTCTTCAGTCAAATTTCATGGCTTTCGTCATATGTTTTACTCACTTCTTGCTTGTTCCTAGGATTTTATCCTTCGTGTTGCTGTTATGAATGGGATATTTTCCTGTTACAGGAAATCACATCGTGCACACATGTCCATACACAAACATTTATTTTGTGCCCAGCCACTCCTGGAACTGTCTTTAATTCCAAGAACTTTTTGGACAACATTTTGGATTTACTCCTTATAGAAACGTTGTCCCGGGCCGGCCGAGTGGCGCATTGGTTAAGCGCTGGTTTTGGGATGCCAGCGGCCCCGGTTCGGATCCCACATGAGGGCCAGTGACACTGCCCTCTACAGCTAACAACAGCTCCACCTGGAGCTGGGCTGTGCAAGCCCCGGTGATGGTGTGGGCTGCAGCCCCTGCTGCAGTGGGCTGCCATAGGCTACAGTGAGTGGCCGGCAGCCAGCGTGAGCGGCTGGCAGCCAAGCGTGAGCTGCTAATAGCCGCAGTGAGCGACATCCAGAGGCTGGTGACCGATCCGCCTCATCCGGGAAGAGAGCAATGACGATGCCAACATGGGCCAGTGAAGCAACGTCCTCCACAACTCAACGGAAGAACAAAAAGACAGCAACTTGTCTGTTCCCCTTCCCCGATTCCCCAACGCTGTTCCCCTCCGCCAATTCCCCAATAAAAAAAAAAAAAAAAGAAATGTTGTCCCTTCCTTTCTAGTAGACATCCCTAACTTCTTCTTCCTCTTGCCTTTAATGTAACTGGTTAGAACTCCAGAGTGTCTCTGAACGACTGGATTAGGAGTTGGCATCCCTGACTTGCCGTCTGAAAGAGAGTTTCTGTGCCAGGGTACCTCTGCTCAGGGCAACACGTCCACAGGCGCTCTGCTTGCCAGGCATCTATAACTGAGTGCTAAGTGATCTCCTCTGGGACCATGTTGTTTGTATAAACTAAGTTAAGTGACAGGATCAATGTCAAAACTACTTGCGGGGAAAGTCAAATCAAGGAAATAATGACCTGAGTATAAATGATAAAAAAAAATACCAAATCACCATTCGTGTTTATTGTAATACCGGGAGTGCCAAAAAACTGTATACACACAACTTGTATTTAGTATATATTGAGCATTACAATTTTAGTACAGTTTTTTCCTTTCTTAAAATGTGAACCCATTTTTTTGAGCACCCTCTGTATATTGCTAATTAACTAGGAAAACATTGGACAAAGTTTTGTTTAGAGGGCTCAATTCAAGATTTAAGTCTTTTCATCTACTGCAAAAACGGCTCCATGTAAAACATTCTCCTTATCCCCAACACTTTATTTTTAAGAATGTTATTTTTAAAAAATGAATGAAAGACTAGAAAAGGACATTTTACTCTGCTGTAAGAGTTTTAATTTGTAGCAGACATAGGAAAGAGAGCTCAGGCAACTTGGTCCTATTTTTTTGAAGTTACCAAGAATTAAGAAACAAGGCAAGTTTCCAATTAAAAAAAAAAATGCTGAAGATGCTGTGGTCTCCTCAGCAAATATTTACACATTCTGAAAATATTCAAGATTACAAAAATTCTAAAGCAAGATTCAAACCACAAATTAAGTTAAAACGCCTACAATTCCAAATGAAAACAGCCTGGTAAATGCAGAGGAGGTAACATCGGGGAAGGTCCTAGATAAATCACTACGATCAGTAAATTATACACCCTAAAAAGTTACTATTACAGAGGCAGTCTCTAAAGTAATGTTTACTGTAGAAAACATGTTTTTAAAAATAACATTTGTAATTGTTTCATAGAAATGAGCACTTGGGATTTTGTTATGCTCCTGGTTTTCTTCTGGGTGTGGCCACATGTGTTTGTACAACACAATCACAGGACAGGCACTATTCTGTCCTGTGTGTGAGGTGAGTGAGGGTCCCTCTGAGCTTTGCACTGTATCCCATGTGAGAGTCACTGTGGGTTTGTTCACCGGTGACAACTGCTCTGCGTTAGAGTTCCCAAATCCACTGGTGATGTCACAGTACAGGAAAAACTATAAAGCATTGCTGGAAACATCATCACCACTGAAGCAGTGCTCCCATTTTTTTTTAAAAGATGGGCCTAAGGAGAGGAACAGAGTCCACTGTCCTCAGCCCCATCGAGCAGGCGAGGTCTGTTAAGAGGCCGGCTGAAATGCCGCCCTGCCCTGCCTGTCTCCAGTTGCTGTGAAGCTGCCACAGTCAACAAACAAGATCATTATGTGAAAGGGGGGTTAGGGGGGTTCAAAGCTGGAAAGCCACACACATGTGAAAAGTCATCGCTATTTTATGTGGGACCAAGGAGGCTGGGAGAAAGGCCAGCGTTCGCACTGAACTCTGTAGGTGCCTGCCCCGAGGCCTCTTGTTCCATTATGCACAGGCACCAGGCTGAACAACAGCAGAGAAAGCCAAATGAAACTATTCCTGCTCTTGGGGACCTTAGCTTAGCAGGTGGCCCAGGTCTGCTCAAACAGACTCTTCTTTTTTTTAAAAATTTAATTAAACTAATTAATTAATTTATTTTTATTGGGGAATTGGGGGAGGGGAACAGTGTTGGGGAACCGGGGAAGGGGAACAGACAAGTTGCTGTCCTGTTGTTCTTCAGTCTAGTTGTAGAGGATGTTGCTTCATTGGCCCATGTTGGTATCGTCATTGCACTCTTCCCGGATGAGGCAGATCGGTCGCCGGCCTCTGGATGGTCGCTCACAGCGGCTCTTGGCAGCTCACACGGGCTGCCAGCCGCTCACGCTGGCTGCCGGCCACTCACTGTAGCCTATGGCAGCCCCTGCAGCAGGGGCTGCAGCTATGCCGTCCTGGGGACTCACAGCAGCCCAGCCCCAGGTGGAGCTGTTGTTCACCATCTTAGCTGTCACTGGCCCTCATGTGGGGCCCTAACCGGGGCCGCTGGGGTCCCAAGCCAGCTCTTAACCAATGCGCCACTCGGCCGGCCCAACAGACTCTTCTTTAGTGAACAGACCCGCGTCCGTACAGCCCGCTGGCTGCAGTGGATGACAATGGCTCCCAGGGTGACCCAGCGATGGGCCGAAGCACAAACGCCCACGGCAGCCCTGCCCTGGCAGTCCATAAGCAGAGGGGCGAGAGCAGAGCCTTGTAGCCGGCAAACGCACCTGTAGTCCGTCTGCGGGCACAGACTGGAACACAGTGAGACTCCTCGGGCCACTGAAGTTCAGGTGTGTGTTCCATGCAAACGCTGGAAACAGTCCAGGCGTCTCTCCACTTCCTCACTCTACCACTACAGGGTGAACACCGAGTCAGAGAGGATCCCCCATGTCAGAATTAATTTTCTATTTGGCTCCTCCCGTTCCCGATCTACCTATGAGATCTATAATGGCGTCTAAATTTTCAGTTTCTCATTAACTCTGCAATTTCCCTTTTTATCTCACTTTCTTGTTTTAGCATATTGCTGACCTCTTCTTTTGTATCATTGATAAGCATATTATTATTATTATTATTTTTTTTTTTAGAGGGCAGTGTCACTGACTCTCATATGTGGGATCCAAAGCGGGGCCGCTGGCGTCCCAAGTGAGCCCCTAACCACCGTACCACTCGGCCGGCTCATTAGCATATTATTCTTATACAATATAAAGCACTCTTGGGCAATCTACTTTTGTTTCAGGTATTACTTTTCTCTGGACTGTTTTTCACCTGTCCTTTAAATGCTACTCTCCCACCCCTTTTTTTGGGGTAGAGTACTTGAGAGGGGCCATGCCACTCCCTTCCACTGTCTTGTGCTTACCTTTCCACCAACCTATTCCTTTCAGAACTCAACGTCAGTTTTCTCTGATCGCATTTCTACCTCATGTGTCTTTCCAGATCAGAGCTCAAGTTTGACAGATAGCTGCTGCTTTCAAGCTGTAGAGGTGAAGAGAGTTGAAAACTTGCCTGGGGCCGAGCGGCCTTTCTTCTGAAATGGCCCCCACACCTCAAGTTCACGTCCTGTCCGTCACATGAGCTTTGGCTCAGCACTCGCCTCGGCAGGTCTCTGTGCGTCTGAGCACCCTCCCCTAACTTTCCCCAGGGCCTGTGTTCCTGAGCCCTGGGCCTGCTTCTCTCCAAACTGAAGGGCATTCCTGAGAATGTCCAGGATTGGGCCAACTCGCCTTCTTTTCTCAATATTACTTTTGCGGGTGGGGCAGGTCAAGAGAAGCACTACACAGCCTTACAATCTTCTTTTTTGCCCCAGGCCACAGTGTTTTTCCAATATTAGATTAGACCATATGAAACTGCCATTTTTGTGGGTAAAATAGCAGGATTTCATATAGTTCAACCTACGTGTAAGAATGTTCCTTTTTGGGGCCGGCTGAGTGGCTCAGTTGGTTAAAAGCGTGAGCTCTGAGCAACAGGGTCGCCGGTTAGATTCCCACATGGGCCAGTGAGCTGCGCCCGAGCTGAGCTGAGCTGAGCTGCCAACAGGTGACAGGATGGCTCAGCTGGTGAGAGCACGTGCTCCTAACAAGGTTGTTGGTTTGACTCCCACATGGGATGGCGGCTACACCCACCTGCAACTAAGACTGAACACGGCACCTTGAGCTGAGCAGCCGATGGCGAACGGACTTGGAGCTGAGCTAGCTGTGCCCTTCACAACTAAGACTGAAGGACAACTACTTGTCTGTTCCCCTTCCCCAATAAAAATCTTAAAAAAAAAGAAGTGGCAATCCTTTAAAAAAAGAATGTTCCTTTTCCTTCCTTGATTACTTCTGGTGAATTTTTTAATATTCAAAGGTAAGGTTATTTAAAATACATACAAACATTTACATGTATGTGTTTATACCTATCCAATTAGGTAATGGGACCTGGCTCCATGATCTCACCCCATCAAACATGCTCCCCAGATCTTTCAAGTGTAAACCGAGGGCCGGCCGAGGGGCGCGGTGGTTAAGCACTGGCTTGGGACGCCAGCGGCCCCGGTTCGGTCCCACATATGAGGGTCAGTGACACTGCCCTCAAAAAAAAAAAAAAAAGAGTAAAAGTGTAAACCGAGGTGATCCTGTGTTTGGAACTCGTGGGCTGCCCACCGGAAGCGCCCTGGCCGAGAAGGCCTGCGGGCTGGCCCTGGCTCTCGCCCGCCTCCCACCCGTCACTCCTGGAGACCCTTCTCTCATTCCTTCAAAGCCTGCGGCCTCGGGGCATCTGCTCCTGGCGCTCTCGGTTCCTCAGCCGGGAATCCTTCTCTTCCAGCTTGCCCCAGAGCTGGTGCCTTCTCACCCTTCAGCTTCCAGTCACAGAATACCCAGTTCAAGCAGCATGGATGACAGGGACGCAGTATGGGGCCGATGGCCGCTCTACTCCCAGGGATGCTGTCTTGTTCAGTGCTGTTTCTGCAGTACATGCAAATCCAGCTATCTTGGAGGAGGAGGGTGTGTGTTTTGGGTTTGCTCCACAAAACACTATGACAAAGGAGCCCAAGTGTTTCCGAGTCACCCACAGCAGCTCAAGGTCAAGGATGCACTTTGAGTGAGGTGAGAGGCAGCCACTGTGAGTTCCCGACCTAAGAGCTGCTTAAGTGAAGTCTTTAATACCATCGGTGAG
Source organism: Aselliscus stoliczkanus (assembly GCA_033961575.1). NCBI lineage: Eukaryota > Metazoa > Chordata > Mammalia > Chiroptera > Hipposideridae > Aselliscus > Aselliscus stoliczkanus. Next base: position 1,789,135 of record CM066733.1, read on the forward strand.
ACATGTCATACGGGGCGTTGTGTGTGTGTGTGTGTGTGTGTGTGTGTGGGGTGGGAGGGTTAGAAACGCAGCAACTCCAAGGTTCACATAAACCATAAGCATAGTTAGCGTTCTTGATCAGTTCCGTTTTGCATCAGAAAACAGAAGGCGGTGGCTTCCTTCAGGCACAACCACATTTATCCTAAAATAATGATCAGTTTGCTATTTCCGCTCATCACAGGAAAAGACCCAAACAGAGTTTAGATGTCAACAGGGATTTCTAGCCTAGCAGGTGACCCCAGCAAATTCATACTTAGTGAGTCCCAGTGTTTCTTCTTCCGCTCCCAAGTCTAGAGTCAATTTGGAAATCAAAACAGGATTCAGAAAGACGGGAGATTGAAATGCTGGCTTTCTTGCTAATGGGGAGTTTGGTGTCAGACTGGCTGCCACTCAGCCTGCTCACTGGCACCGCCGGACAAAGGCGGCTGGGCCGCTCCTACCGCTGACGGCACCAAGAAACAGGGCGGGTGGCTCCCGGGGCCAGAGCCGAGAGGCTAGGCCCAGCGTGCTCCCTTCTTGCTTCCAAACTCACCAGCCAAGCAGCTAACTCCTCTCTGGTGAACAACGGGGGTAAGGGATGGCGAGAGAAGGCAAGACATTTTTGTAGCTGAGATGCCTCCATGTGGACTATGCGGCAGGAGAAGGAAAATCCTTCCACCGGGGCAAACTGCCAACCTAACCTTGCTGGGTTACTGAGGATCAAAGAGATAGCAGACAGAAGCTTTCAACACACACACAAAACGAAGCTCCGGATACAAGGAAAAGGCATTATTCCTCGCAGGAAGGCTGTCCTCGCTTTTGCAGCATCTAGCACACAAACACATACCTAGTAAGTATTGTAGACGTGGCTCCCGAGATGCTGACTTTAGTGAGACATCTACTTCAACGAGATGTTCTGGGGCTCTGGTGTGTTTGTTTAAAAACAATCTTGTGGGGCTAAGCAGGCAACAAGGTCGCCGGTTCGATTTCCACATGGGCCAGTGAGCTGTGCTCCAGCTGAGCTGCCAACAGGTGGCAGGATGGCTCAGCTGGTGAGAGTGTGTGCTCCTAACAACAAGGTTGTTGGTTCAATTCCCACATGGGATGGTGGGCTGCACTCCCCGCAACCAAGACTGAACATGGCACCTTGAGCTGAGTTGCCCTGAGCTACTGCCGGGCAGCCAGATGGATCAGTGGTTAGAGCATGCGCTCTTAGAAGCAAGGTTTCCGGTTCGACTACCGCATGGGATGGTGGCTATGCCCACCCGCAACTAAGATTGAACATGGCACCTTGAGCTGAGAGGCCGCAAGCTGCTGTCGCGTGACCAGATGGTGAATGGACTTGCAGCTGAGCTAGCTGCGCCCTCCACAACTAAGATTGAAGGACAGCAACTTGGCCGTTCCCCTTCCCCAATACCCCAATAAAGTCTTTAAAATAAAAAACCAATCTTGTCACTTTGGAGTCACATAAGTATGTGCTAATAAGAAGGTAAATGACCAACTACTCTCTAAGAGAGCCCTTGCTCCTTTCCCACATCACTCCATGCTGTTAAAACAGTGTTTAATCTATATTTACCTAATCACTGGAATCCTCAGGAACACATTTCCTTTCCCCATCCTAAAACTAATTATGGAACTTCGTTTCCTTGAAAAAACACAAAGTGGTCACAGAAATACAGCTCTGGGTGTCATCTCATGTGTACCAGCGACTGTAGACACAGGGCTGAGTGTCAGTGGGCGGCAGGCAGAAAACGGGCTTGGCGGCGCCATCAAAATGCCCAAATGGACCTCTGACGCGGCGTGGAAACCAACAGTGACCGAGGCTGTCACGCTCACGCCCCGCCTTCCTCGGTAAATGCCAAGTCTTTCACCCGGACCACGTACCCTGTCTACAAAGACAAACACTATTTCACCTTGAAGGCGACCACCGTCTGCACGCACGGTGTTGGGTCAGTGACTGTGGCGTGCCCGTGCCTTGACCAACGCCCAGCACGGAACTGCTGTCACCAGTCTGGGTCACTGATTTGGCTCCAGGACACTTACTGCCGCTCTTGTCACACGTCCTGTATAGTCTGGACGGCCTCCCTGCCCTTCCAGTGACTTGCCCAGTGATGTCTCCTCACCTGTCCCCTCGCCTAGGCAGACAGGCGCCATGACAGGAGGGCACGTGGCTGGGCACGCTTCCCCCCAGCACCACGCCCAGCTCTGAACACCAGGACGGGCCTGCCTACGGCCCTGATATCTGTCTGGCCTTCCCTGGATGTGGCAGGGAGCCTCCATCTGACTGTCCCAGACGGGCCCTCTGGGGCTCGGTGGAACCCACACTGCGCACCATCACCAGAACACTCCCAGGTCACGACAGCATTCACCCCGCACAAGACACAAATTCTCTGAGTCTCAGTGTTCCCTTGGCTCAGAGTTTCTGTGCACCTCAATGTGCGCGGATACCTGGCTACCTGAGGCCTAGGTGGCCTGGCTAACATCAGTAGACATTCATCAAGGGCAGCCTTCATGCTGGGTACGATGGAGCTGGGCCATTGGACCAGGCTGGTGCCAAGGCTTTTAGGATGGACAGTCCAATGGATGCCAAGTGCAGGGCGAGGGGCTGTCTACCTGGCCTCTGCTCCCTTAACGAAGCAGGCAGGGGAACGCTTCCTCGCCTCGGCCTCCAGAGCCGGAGCAGGGCTGCTCCCCACTTGTGAATGTCCCCAAGAGTTACAACTGTCCCTTTCCTGTCCTATGGAAGCCACACTTCCAAACACAAGTTCCAAGCAGACTGAGCCCCCAAAGCAGTGCAGTGTCGGTTTCTCCAACTGACACCTATGCAGAACGCGGGCTATGCTTTCCTTTCCATAAGCCAGTGTACTCAGACCCACCACGGCACTGGCCCGATGTGGGGGACACAGCGGCATTCAGAGACTCATCTATCCCAAGGTCAGCAGCTATTCTTCCTGTTTTACACTGAGCAGCTGCATCGTCCAGCCCACTGGACAGAAGATGTGAAGAGGACTCTACTGCTTTTGTTTAAATACACACAAACTACAGTAGTTACAACATGAACAAAGCCTGGCTGTCTTTGAGGGATGCTGCTGCCCTTCAGGTTAAGCAAGTTAAGCACCAGACCCATTACACAACATTCGTTTCTTCAGTTTGAAGATCACCCTGTAATTATATCTCCAGATAAGCAGTAAGTTCAAATCTTCTGTTCCATTAAAACCGATAAGATCCATGCCCACTGTCAACTATGTAATAACAGAAAATATGACGAGCTGTCAACAGAACGCTATCTAGTATCAAGCACAGTATATTCCAAACATCACATGACAGACGACTGAAGGTCAAACACTGCTCCCCTAAAACAGATTGGGTGAAAATACTCAACACGTCAACCTGAAATCTGGAGAAGACCAATCACCTGTGTGCTCCGAACCCCCAGTAACGGCCACAGGGGCCTCTGGGGTTGGTATCCAATGGAAAATGCTGGCTTTGGCTCTGGACATTACTGAAGGCCAATCCCACGCGTGTGAGCCTGAAGGCAAGCCTGCTGACTTAAAGCAATCACCAGAAGGCAATAAAAACCTAACTGCTCTCCACACCCCAAGCACATTCACACTCCTGCTCTCACGCAAACCCGCTGCAGCTGCAAGGCCGAAGGGGTCCCTCTGGACCCAGGACACAGACCGCGGGCCCGGAGTCTCGGGAAGCTTCAAACACATGAGAGCTGTGGAGGCTTCTGCAAAGTCCTATTCGTCTTGGCGAAAAGCAAAATGACACAGCAAACCATTCTAAGAAAACATAAAAGATTTCAATTTATAAAAATCTGACACAATCTTACATATTTTACAATGCAAGTTCTTAAATTGTAGCCCATATAGCACGTAAGCCCACTTTGGGATTTGGGATGCCCAGGGAACTCTCTGAAACTATATGTACATGCATGAATTCTAGGGAGAAGATCCACAGCTTTCAGCTAAAGCATATTGTGACCACAGGTCTCTAGTGAGCCACCACATCATACAGAAGCCCTCCTTCATACTAGAATGTTCCATCTAGCTCCTACGTTCATTCTTCTTTAATACCTCTACCAATTAGAAGTCTCTGTCTGAAACGATACACAAACCTACGGCACTGAGTTGGTCTCCTTTGTGTGTCTTCTTCACCTGCCGAAATCCTATAGACTTCAAAGGCCGGCTCAAATCACACTTCCCCGACAGGCTTTTCCAGATACCTCAGCCAGCCTGAATCTTCCCTGCAGTCCAGTGAATTGCCACTCCACCTGTACAGTGGCACTTCACCGGGGTCACACTCAGACCCCACACTAAAATTCTCTGCGCACCCATCTCCGCACACTGCTTCAAGGGCAGAGGCTGGCAGCATTCACCATTAACTATCCCTCCCCCACCAGCACCTGGCACAGCGCCTTTGGTATATGGTCCAAAAAGTATGTTGAACTCAATTCTTCTGTTTTGGTGTCAACAAGAGACCATTAATTTTAATCATCTATTTCTTTCCAGGTTTCTAAATCATCAGTACATATGTCCACAAGCAAGGTCCACTTTTGGGAGGTTAAATGACACATCCATGCAATTATGTGTGTGACGTCCTGATTTCTAGTCCCTGTAACAAAGGACCCTGACACAGCTAACATTTTATTTACTTCTAACTGGATGTGAAATTCAGTAATTAAACAGGGCTCTTGGAATTACAGAGGAGGGAGTGGAACTACTGTGCGATGAAGGCACGCTGGTTCGAGAACTTCCACACAGATCCCGAGATGCTTGCCATCACCAGAGGCATTGTTACACAACTTCTGAAACACCAAAGACATGACCTTTAAGGACAGCCTATTCAGGAAGTGAGAGACAGTCATCTCTCAGATTATAAAAACAAAACGAAGGAATAGGGAGTCTTACTAGGAATATTTACAGGAAGTCAAAGCAACTAGTAGATTCAGAGAATCCATTGCAGGCGGTAATGTGAGGTAATGAAGCTAAAAAAATGATCTGTTCAAACTCAGGAACAACTGTGACCATGAAGGAGGAGCCTTGACCTTGGAATCAAAGGGCCAGGATGATGGAGACCCCTAGTTCCGCCGAGATGGAGCGCCCCCCACCCTCAGTCCTGCTCCTCACAGTCTAAGGGCCAGGATGATGGAGACCCCTAGTTCCGCCGAGATGGAGCGCCCCCCACCCTCAGTCCTGCTCCTCACAGTCTAAGGGCCAGGATGATGGAGACCCCTAGTTCCGCCGAGACGGAGCACCCCCCACCCTCAGTCCTGCTCCTCACAGTCTAAGGGCCAGGATGATGGAGACCCTAGTTCCGCCGAGATGGCGCGCCCCCCACCCTCAGTCCTGCTCCTCACAAGTAAAAGCACTCTAGAGGCGATGCAACCACAAGCCCAGGGAAAAAGGTGGGAAGAAGAAGCGTCAGCTTGAATTCTATAGCTGACAAAGATGCCCTTCCAGAAGGGAGGGGAAACCAAGACATTCTTGGACGAAGGAAAGCTGAGAGAATTTGTTGTAATAACGAATGGCAAAGGCCGTTCTCCGAGCAGAAAGGAGAGGTAACAGAGACCTCAGGAATGAAAGAACACTCAGAACAGATAAAAACAGGGGTCAGTATAACCAGTTGCCCTTTCTGTGAGGTTTTAAATCACATTTGATAACTGAAGTAAAACCAACTGATGTGGTGCTCAAATTATAATAAGAAAGAAGACATTTAAATTTAAAATGTGGGGAGCATAAAGGGATCTAATTGAAAGAAAGTTTCCAAACCTCACCTAAAGTTGTAAAACATAGATTTCAGTTGGCTGGGATAAGTTGTGTATGTATGTTGTAAACCTAGAGCAACCACCCAGAAAACAATACAGAGCTTTGATATACTCAAAAGTCAATCATCAGTCAAAGATGGAATCCTAAAACATGTTTAAATAACCCACAAGAATGTAAGAAACAGAAGAAACAAAACACAAAACATAAAAAAACAAAAACAAAATGAGACTTACGCCCTAACATATTAATAATTACTTTACCTGAAATGTAAACGGCCTAAATACACAAATTAACTGATAAATCAGCAGAGTAGGGAAAGAAAATATGATATAACAATATACTGTCTGTGAGAAGCTCACTTAAATAACACCATGAGTAGGTTAAAAGTAAAAGGATTGAAAAAACATATATCATGAAAGCATTCATAAAAAAAGAGAAATGGTTATAAAAAAAATATCAGATAAAGTAGACTTCAGAGCAAAGAAAATTACGAGACAAAGAGGGACATTACATAATGACAAAAGGATCAATTCATTAGGAAGACAATGCAAAATGTTTACACACCACACAACAGTCTCAAAATACTTGAAGCAAAAATTGATTGAGCTAAAGGAAAAATAGACAAATCCAAAATTATCCAGTTGACTCTTAAACAACAAGGGTTCAAAACATGCAGGTCCACTTATATGCAGATTTTTTCCAATGGATACTGTAAATGTATTTTCTCTCCTATATGAATTTCTTAACATATTCTTTTCTCTAGCTTACTTTATTATAAGAATACAGCATGTAATACATACAACATACAAATTACGTGTTAATCGATGGTTTTGGTTATTGGTATGGCTTCCAGGCCACAGTAGACTATTAGTAGTTAAGGTTTTGGGAAGTCAAAAGCTATATGTGTGTTTTGACTGTGCAGAGGGTGAACACCCTTAACCCCCACGTTGTTCAACACCTCACCCCTCAGCGTGAGCGACAGAACCACTACATCAGGAAGGATAGAGGAGAACACAACACCACTGTCAACCAACAGGATCCAACTGATGTATACAAATCACTTCCCCACATAACAGAATACTTCTCCTTTTTCACGTCTCCATGGAACATTTACCACCACAGGCCCACCGAATATATACCAAGATATACCATTTCTGGGCCAGAAAACAAACCTCAACAAATTTAAAAGAATTAAAATCTTATCAAGTGTGTTCTCTGACCATAATGGAGTCACAGAAATCAATAACAGAAACAGGAAAATCTCTAAACTCTTAGAAACTACAACACACTTCTAACTAATTAGTCCATGGGGCAAAGAAGACATTTCAAAAGAAATAAAAATGCATGTGAAACTAAATGAAAATGTATCAGAATATGTGGACACAGCTAAAGTAGTGCTGAGGAGGAAACTTACAGCACTTAAAATGCTTACATTGGAAATGAGGAAAGGCCTCAAATAAATAATCTAAGTCTCTACTTCAAGACATGAGGCAAAAAGAGCAAAATAAATCCAAAGGAAGTAGAAGGAAATAATAAAGAGAAAAAAAATGCAATCAAGAACAGGAAACCCACAAAGAAAAATCAGTGAAACAAAAAGCTGGTTCTTCAGGGGAAAAAAAAGTCTGATAAACCTCAAGGAAGACTGACAAAACTAAAGAAGACAAAAATCAGCAACATCAGGAAAGAAATAGAAGACATGGCTACTCTCACCACTCTAATTCAACCTAATACTGAAGTTGTAGCTGCTGCAGGGAGACAAGAAGAAGAAATAAAAGTCATACTTACTGGGAAAGAAAAAAACAAGCTGTCCCTATTTGCAGATAACATTATGATGTACGTTGAGCATCGGAAGAGCATACGGGAAGCCCTAGAACCAAGCCAGGTCACAGGATACAAGACCGAGACACAAATATCAGTCACATTGTGTATACTAACAATGAGCATTTGGAAACTGAAAATAAAATTTAAAATTGTTCCAAAGCAAACAAAATACTTCACTATGAATATAAGAAAGCACATACAGTATCTATATGCTGGTAATTGCAAAATGATGAGCAAAAAATCAAAGATGACCTACATAAACGAAGGCATACACATTCATGGATTGGGAGAGACTACAGTAGACATGTCAATTCTCCCCAAACTGATCTACAAGTTTAATACAATTGCTATCAAAATCCAAGCAAAGTTTTTATAGACATAGGCAAACGTATTCTAAAATTTAGTGGAAAAGCAAAGGCCCTAGAATAGATAAGCAATCTTGAAAAATTAAAAGTGGGAGAAATCACTATCTCATACTAAGGCCCACACTCTCCAGCACAGTGTGATACTGGCAGGAGAGACATACAGATTGGTGGAATGGAATAGAGAGCCCAGAACAGACTCAAACTGATTTTTTTTTTTTTTTTTTGAGGGCAATGTCACTGGCCCTCATATGTAGGACCCGAACCGGGGCCACTGGCTTCCCAAGCCAGCGCTTAACCACCGCGCCACTCAGTGGGCCCTTCAAACTGATTTTTGACAAAGGTGCAAAAGCAATTCAGGGGAAGAAAGACAGTCTTCAACAGATGTCTCTGGGACAACTGGATATACACAGGCGGAAAAACAAAGAAAAAGAATCTCAATCTTACACAAAAGTTAACTCAAAATGGATCAGGGACTTAAATTTAAACTGTAAAAAACAGGAGAAAATCTTTGGGATCTAAAGCTAGACAAAGAGTTCTTAGACTCGCCATCAAGAGCATAATCCATAAAAGAAAAAACTGATAAACTATACATCAAAATTAAAAACTTTGCTCTGTGAAAGCCAAAGGGATGAAAAGGAAAGCTACAGAGTGGGAGAAAATATTTGCAAACTATGTATTTGACAAAGGACTAGTATCTATGATATATAGAGAATTCTTAAAACTCAACAATAAAAAAAAAGCAACCTAATTACAGAATAGGTAAAAAACATGGAGAGCCATTTCATCAAAGAGGATGTACAGATGGCAAATACGCACATGAAAAGATGTTCAACACCATTAGCCATGAAGGAAATGTAAATTAAAACGGCAATGAGATAGCACTTACACGTCTATCAGAATGGTTGAAAGAAACAACAGTGACAACACCAAATGCTGACAAGAATGTGGGGAAACTGGATCACTCCTACACTGCTGGTGAGACTGGAAAATGGTGCAACAACTTTGGAAACAGCTTGGCAGTTTCTTATAAAACTAAACATGCAACTACCATACAACTGAGCAATTTTACCCGATACATGAATATTTATGTATATACAACATCATGTACATAAATGTTCATAGAAGATTTATTCATAATGGGCAGAAACTGAAAAAAACCCAGATGTCCTCCAACCGGTGAATGGCGAAACGGTGCACCGTGGTAAATCTATACCATGATACTACTCAACAATCAAAAGACATAAACTGTTGGGCCAGCCGAGGGGCGCGTTGGTTAAGAGCTGGCTTGGGTCGCCAGCGGCTCGGGTTCGGATCCCACGTATGAGACCAGTGACACTGCCCTCTACAGCTAAGATGGTGAACAACAGCTCCACCTGGAGTTGGGCTGCTGTGAGTCCCTGGGTCGGCATAGCTGCAGCCCCTGCTGCAATGGGCTGCCACAGGCTACAGTGAGTGGCCATCCAGAGGCCGGCGACCAATCTGCCTGACCCGAGAAGAGCGCAATGATGACACCAACATGGGCCAGTGAGGCAACGTCCTCCGCAACTAGACTGAAGAACAAAAGGACAGCAACTTGTCTGTTCCCTTCCCCGGTTCCCCAATGCTGTTCTCCTCCCCCAATTCCCCAATAAAATCTTAAAAAAAAAAAAAAAAAAGACATGAATTGTCGATTATCGATACACGCAACAACTTAGGTAAAACACTAGCGAACTATGCCAAGTGATAAAAGCCAATTCCAAAGGTCACATTTTGCATGAATCCACTTACACTCTTGAAATTATAGAGGTGGAGAAGAGATGGGTCATTGCCAGGGTCAGAGAGGAGAGGGAGGGAGTGGCTATAGACAGCAACAGGGGGCATCCCTATGGTGATGGGAATGTTCTGTGTCTTTTGCAGTGTCAATATCCTGGCTATATCACTGTACTACAGTTTTGCAAGATGCTACCATGGAGGGTAAGCGGGGAGAAGAGACATGGGATCTCTGTATTCTTACAAGTGCGCAGGGCTGTACAATTATCTCAAAGCTAAATCCTTGTTTAAACACATATACTATTCTGAACAGTATCACTCAAATGTCCACTATTAAAGCCACCACAAAGCAATTTATATAAAAAGTCTTCCCAAAGTGATCTGTCCAAACAAAGATGGGGGAGGGTAATTTTTGGTTTTAGATTGAGAACTGAATCTAACTGGTTATTGAAATAGTCACAACAAATAAAGTGAGTTTAATATAGAATTACAATTTAGTAAAAAAGTTGGGAGGGAAAATAGGATAAGGTTAACAAATGGTTTCTGTTGATAAGGAAGTCAGGAAAAGCTAATGTTTGTAGGCATCGGGAAAAGGTTAAGACTGAGTTTTCTAAAACACACTTATGTACGGATTTAGATTTAAGATTCTAGGTTTCTAAGCATTTTCTCTGCCTCCTGAGTTTAAAGAAACTAGGAGACAGTCAAATCTTTATGCTCTCGTACCTGCCTGGTTTGGAGGTCCAGAAAAGCAGCAAAAATAAAATCTGGCTTAGTGACGGCGAAAGACAAGCAAATGCACTCTGCCCGAGAAGATGAGGGGAATTTTAAACACAGGGGAATTTTATCCCTGAATCACTCCGGGCACCCAGCCTTTAAAGATGAAGTACTGGATGAGAGCTCTGACTCAGAGAGGCTTTTGGAAGAGGTGAACAGGAAAAGGGTGTTTTATCGTTCCAATTATTCTCTTCCCGTCATGATCCTGAAAGAGCGATTTCTATTATAAAGAAGTATTTTCATAACAGATCCATGATGTGGGAATGCTGGTGAGGGGTTCCCGACGCCGGCCTGGATGGAGGAAAGCCCAGGGTCCCGGCATGCAGGTCCCAGGGAGGCGCCCCTTCATCTGCACGGCCCGACGCTTCCTCGGGGGTGATGTGAGAGAAAAACGTGCCAGGTGGGCTCTACAGCCCTTCGCTACATTTAAAGTCCCTGGGGCACGATCAAATCTGGTCTCCGGCAGCTTTCTGGTACGACAAGCGTCCCGCGACCCCTGCTTTGAGACAACTGTCCTCACACCTGTAACGTGGCTTCCCCAACACGGGCCTGGGACAGTGCGGGGAGGAGGCCCGGGAAGGGCAGATGGAAAGCAAAGACAGAAAAGCAGAAATGAGCCTGTGCAGGTGCGGCAGAGACGCTCCTTTCCCTTCAGGGGCCTTGACCCGAGGCTCAGAGCAGAGGCAGGAGCTCCCAGCCTTGGCCAACTCGGCAGGGTTCTTTCACCAGTAAACTGCGAAGGGTAAAAGCGGAGCACGAGACGGAGGAGGAGCTGGAGGGCGCACAGCACGCGGGGGCTCAGCGCCTTGACACGGACGACGCCACGCAGGGCACCCGAGCGGGCCCGCGTGGCTGCTGCTCGGGGACGCTGCCTCTAGGTGGATGCGGGTGCCGCGGTCAGGGCTTCGCAGAGGCGCCTGACTTTTCGTTTTTGTTCTGAGGGCAGCGTCCCTGGCCCTCCTAGGCGGGACCCGAACCGGGGCCGCCGGCGTCCCGGGCCCGCGCCCCTCCCCCGCGCCCCAGGGGCCTCCTGTCTGAGCGCGTCTTTCCTGCTGGAATCGCACGGCGTCTGCGACCCGCGTCCGGCTGGCGGGGGCCGGAGCCTGGGCGCCACCCGACGGGCACCGGGTCCGGCCTTGCGGCTGGGCGCGCGCTGCTCGCGCCCGACGCTTTCCCGACGGCCAGGTAACGTGGGGGGCCCGGCCGGCGCCCCCGGGGGGCGGGGACGGGGACGCGCCCCGGACCCCGCCCCCGGACCCCCGGGCCCCGCCCCCGGACCCCCCGGCCCCGCCCCCGCGCCCCCGGCCCCGCCCCCACGCCCCCCCCGGGCCCCGCGCGCACCTGGCCGCCCGCGCGCCGCACGCACCTTGAGGATGTTGTCGAAGATGGTGTCGCGGAACTCGAGCAGCGCCTTCTGGTCGAACTCGCGGCCGTGGATGATGCGCATCTGCTTGAGGAACGTGGACTTGCCGCTCTCGCCCGCGCCCAGCAGCAGGATCTTGACGAGGCGCCGCACGGCGCGCCGCTCGCGGGCCAGCCCCGCGTCGATGTCCCGGCTGCGCCGCCGCGCCTCCCGCTCCGCGTCGCGGGCCCCGCCGCCGCCGCCCGCCCTGCGCTCGCGCGCCCCGCCGGCCTCGGCCGGCAGCAGGCAGCGGCTGAGGGTGCGCACCACGCCGGACATGGCCGCTCAGGCCATGGACCCCGCCGCGGGCGAGGCGGGCCCCGCGCGGCAGCCGGCCGCTCCCTCAGGCCGCGTCCGCCGCCGCCGCCGCCCCGAGGCCCACTCTCGCCCGCCGCTTGGCCCCGGCGGAGGGGCGGGGCGGCGCGGCGCGGGGCCCGGCGATTGGGCAGGCTGCCGCCCCTGCGGAGGAACGCGCCCCCCGATTGGGTCGTGCCACGCCGCGGGGCGGGCCTCGCCCCGGCCCTTGGGGCGGGACCGGCGCCGAAAGAGGCGGGACCTTCGGGGTGGGGGCGCGTCCCATTGGACACCCGGGCCGAGGTTCTTTCTTTCAGAATGAAAGGGAGGCGGGGTCACCGGGAAGGCGGAGCGGCCGCCCGCCATGACCAATTAGCGTGGCTCTGAGGCCACGTCAATCACGGCGAGTGGGCTGGGGATTGGGGGCTTCGCGGAACGGGGCGGGACCAGAACTGCCAGGTGTACAGAAAGAGTCCCCCTGGGGTTTCAGGTTGGAGCAACCTGTGAGAGCGGGAGGTTCGCGGGCGCTCCCCGCGTTGCCCCGAAGCGAGGCACTGCCTGTTGGCGGTCCAACTGCCCGTCGTATGCTTCCAGAGAAAGCTGTTCCCAGAAACGGCGGAGAGGGGTGAGCCCTGCGTTTCAGACCAACGCGCCCGTGGAGCGCGGCGTGGGCCTCGGGGACACTTGTCTCACAGCCGGCTCCTCATCAGAACCGCCAGCAACGCCCCGAAAGCTTTGTGTGGCGCAGTGACCGACAGCGGGGTCTGCAGGTAACGGACTCCGAGAGTTCGAATCTGCACCCGACGCCTTGCTAGTTGAATAGCGTTTTAAGCAGCTCCCCTTTTGGTCCCCCCGCCGGTGTTTAGCTGCATTTTCCTCATCTGTAAAGTGCAGGCGATCATAGCAAGTACCACCTACGGCTGTGCAGCTAGAAACTGAAAACACGAACTTTCAAAAACCGTCAGCACGGTGCCTGGAGCGTTGGCTGATCCTTAGTGTTGCGTCAGAAGCTGCTGGAAGAAACGCGGGCATCTCTTCATCTCCAGGTGATTGGCCTGAGTTGGCAGCTATGGTCTGTGAAAAGATAAACAGGCCTATGAAGACGTTTAAGGGCTTGAGGAAAAGTCCATTGCAGCCGGCCAAGGCCACACTGAAGAGGGGCACTCCCCCAGGACAAGAGCCAGGGGAAAGACGGACACAGAGAAAGCGTGGAAGCAAAGAAACGACACTGTTTGATTGGCTGTAGCTTAAAAATCAGTTGGCTGTCTGTGACTGGTTGTCCTTAGCATTTTGCTTTGGTCACCTTGAGGCATTTACAGGCTTAGAGTCTGGCTTTCGTACACAGGTCACCGCGGCATTGGAGCCGCCTCAGTTTAGTCGGTGGCCGCCTTGTTGAATTATAACAGGTTATAACGATCATCTGGTCCCAAACCACATCACCATGTGCAGCTGTGTACAGAGCAGCCCACAAACAACTTACCTGAGGTCCCACACAAGGGCTGACATAAAACCTGCTCTCTTTCACTCTGTCCCTTTGCCCATAGTTGCTGAGGGGTATATGCACTAGAAACAAGTTAGTGTATGTGATTTCACTCAGTTCTACAAATAATTTTTGCATCGTCATGAAAACACCAGGCACTGAGGACTTCTGAAGAGGAATCTGAAAACAAAAGATACAGCCTCTGCATCAAGAAACTTACACATCAGTTAGAGAGCCAGACCGCTCAAGCAGCTGGACAGACTGCAGACTAATGGATCCCTCGTTTCTGCCAGAGAACTGGGGTACTCAGTGTTTTAATTCAGAGATGTGAACTCTCTGAGGACCTTCAGTGCCCATGGCATGTGACATTTGTCAATTAATGAGGCATGAATTTGTGTCACTTATGACTCAACACATCATCTAGTCCTTTGTCATCCTTCAAAATGCTGAAAAAGAAAGTTTTGTCTTTTTTGTGAAAATGGCCTTCTAAAAAAGCTGAACGCTAGCTTAATGATCAAAGTGAAGAGAAAGTGAAGTGGCCTCAGAAAGCAATGTTTCTTAGATAGAAAATAGGAATTTGGAACAAATCAGGAGGGGATGTGGAATTCAGCAGTGGGTCAGTTACCCCTTGTACAATTAAAAGAAATTAAGTAAAGGTGATTCAGAAAACACTTTGAGCAGAGGTAAAAAGAAACAATACATCTAAAATGAAAAATATAATAATTGAAATAGAAACTTAATAAATATGTTAGGTTGCAGATTAAGACACAGATGATGATAATAAACTGGAATATCTGAGAAAAATTGCCCTGAATCCAACACAGACAAAAATATGGAGGATAAGAGATGGAAAGCTAGAGGAAGACGTTCTAACATTTAACCAGAGTTCTAGGAGGTGACACAGCGAATGAAGGAGAGGCAATATCTGAAGTGATAATGGCTGAGAATTTTAAATCAACACATGGCACAAAATGACTAGCTTGATAAATAAAAAGAAATACAAAGATACACCATAGTGAAATTGAAGGGCATCAAAGATGAAGATCTCAAAAACAGCCAGAGAGAAAATAGTAATATCTTCTATTTATGAAAAGAAAATTTTTTTTCTTTTGAGGGCAGTGTCACTGGACCTCTTATGTGGGACCCGAACCGGGGCCGCTGGCTTCCCAAGACAGCGCTTAACCACCACACCACTCAGCTGGCCCCAATAGCTTCTATTTATATAAGTCACTAGGTGCCAGGCTCACACTAAGCACGTTGCCTCTACTAACTCACGTAATCCTCAGAGGAAACACAAAAACTCAGAGCTGATATCTCAACAACAAAAATGGCAGCCACATGGGAAATGGTATCTTATGTGCACTAAGAGAAAATAACCATTGATCAAGAATTGTAAACCCTGTAAAAAATACCTTTCAAGAAAATGGGGACATTTCAAACAGATTATTTTATACATCATGTGTTATGGGCTGAATTGTATCTCCTTCCTGAAATCCCTATGTTGAAGCCCTAATCCCAGAACCCCAGAATGTCTCTGTATTTGGAGACAAGGCTTTAAAGAGGTAATTAAGCTACACTGAAGTCATCAGGGAGGGCCTGACTGGTGTCCTTATAAGAAAAGGAAATTTGGACACACAAGGACAGAAAGTAAACCATGTGAAGACACAGGGCGAGGATAGTCACTTACAAGCTTAGGAGACAGGCTGCAGAAGAAACCAACCCTGCTGACACCTTGATCTTGGACTTCTAGCTTCCAGATTGTGAGAAAATAAATTTCTGTTATTAAGTCACCCAGGCTGTGGTACTTTGTTATGTCAGCCTTATCAATCTAACACAATGTGTTTCAGGAAGAAGGAAAAATAGTCTCAAAAGTAAGGTCTGCCATACAAAAAGGAATGGCGGACACTTTGTGAACACACAGGTAACGCTTACCATTGACTGCATTAAACAACAATAATAATTTTAACTTGTGGAGTTAAGGAAAAATAGAACTAAAATACTGGACACTAAATGCATATGTGTAGGGAGGAGGCAATCACAATTGAAGTGTTCTAAGACCTTTAAATTGTTTGAGAGGAGAATAAATATTTTGATTAATGTTAAGCTTTATAGAGTTAAATATTCATGTTATAATTTGGGGATAAACACAAAAAGCAGAGAAATATAGGGCATGAATTCCATACCAGCAGCGGGGAAATGGAATGAGGAAACAAAAGTCAATCAGTACAAAAGAACGCAAAGAATGAAGAAAAAAGAAAGAAGGCTAAAAGTGGGGCAAAGAGGAAAATGAGAAGGTGGAGTAAACCCAAATATGTGACTCATCAAATTAAATGTAAATAGACTAAAATAGTTAAAAGACAAAGACTATCAGATTGGATAAAATAAAAATTAGGTCCAGCTACATGCTTATAAAGGACATGCCCAATGACCCAGCAAAGATTAAAGTCAAAGAATGAAGAAATATTTACCAGCAGATAGAAACCAAAAGAAGGCTAGCATATCCATAGGAACAGAAGACAAAATAGATATTAAGTCTGAAAGCATGATTAATGGTAAAGAGAGGCCTTTTGTACCAAAGAAGGTTTAAGTCACTAGTAGTATATAACAATTCTATGCTTGCATGCAGCTAATAACATAGCCTCAAATATTTAAGGCAAAAAAAAAAAATCTACAAAAGCTCAAGGAGAAACTAAAGAATCCACCATCATTGCTGGGGTGAGGCTGTGGGTTAAACATTCTTCTAGTGCAACAATTAACAAGTGTAACATAATAAATATATGTTGAATAGTGAACCCAATAATTAGAGAATACACACTGTTCAACTACAAGGAACATTTTCAAAAATCAGCCACATGCTTGGCCATGAAGCAAGTTTCCACACATTTTAAATGATTAGGATTATATAGACCACACTCTCTGACGGTGTCGCAATCAAATTTGATATCATTAACATAAATGTATCTTCTGAAAAGTCCGAAGTTATAGGAATTAAAAATATACCTTCTGTGTAAACAGCCCAGCTTGTTAAACTTGTTTGTTACTGCATCCTAGTAAAAACATTCTGGGGTTGTTTTTTCCTGTCCCACAATCTAATTTGTCCTCATGATACAACATCCATGTGGCAACATGCTCTCCAGCAATTACGAGCACGGGCTCTGGGGCCCAGCTGTCTGCACTGGGATCCTGGCTCTTGCCTCAACCGTTGTGTGATCTTGAGCAAATTACTTAATGTTGCTGTGCCTCCCTTTTCCTCATCTGTAAAGTGGGAATAATAATGGCACTACAATAGTAAACAAGGTTGAAATCACTGAAGATTAAATAGCATACATAAAGTCCCAAGAAGCATGGCACAGAGTAAGGTCTCAATAAACGTTATTATTATCTTCGTATTATATACAATGGAGCTGACATTCAACAACGTAAAGTCTCTCGCCCCAAATCATACACTGAAGAAGTGGCAAAACCAGAATTTGAACCCCGGTGTTTGGACCTCACTTGGCACCCTATGCTCCCTTTTCAGCACCCCAGGCCTCCCCCGGTGTAGCCCCTTTGCACGGCTAAGAATAGGGTCACCATTCCTCCTCCTCCTGCCTCCCCACAAGCCCACCCATCTGAAGAGTTTGTAACCCAGCCTCTGGGCAAAGGCTGCTCTTGCCTCAAGGCCATGGCTCCAGCTGGCCCCTCAGCCCAGAAAACGGCTCACCCTCAGTTCTCTCTCAGGCTTTCACCCACTTTCCTTACCCTAAACGTCCCTACCACACCCCACCAAACTAGGCCCAGTTCCCATAATCTTCTCTCCCAGTGCCTCATCCTTTTCATTGCTAGCATTTATCACACTTAAAATTGTTTGTGTCATTACAAGTTGAATGTCTGTCTTCCAAATTTTTACTATGTCTATAAGGCAGGGTCTGTGTCTATCTAAGTAGAGCTGGAATCCCTGTTTCTGCACATAGTAGGAACTTAATTATCATTTGTTTGGTAGATGGGTGGAAGGAAGAAAGGAACAAAAGAAGGAGGGAGGGAGGAAGAATGATGGATGGATGGATGGATGGATGGATGGATGGATGGATGGATGAGTGGGTGCATGGATGGATGGATGGATGGATGAGTGGGTGCATGGATGGATGGATGGGTGGATGGATGGATGGATGGATGGATGGATGGATGGATGGATGAGTGGGTGCATGGATGGATGGATGGGTGGATGGATGGATGGATGGTGGATGGATGGATGGATGGATGGATGGATGGATGGATGAGTGGGTGCATGGATGGATGGATGGATGGATGAGTGGGTGCATGGATGGATGGATGGGTGGATGGATGGATGGATGGTGGATGGATGGATGGATGGATGGATGGATGGATGGATGAGTGGGTGCATGGATGGATGGATGGGTGGATGGATGGATGGATGGATGATGGATGGATGAGTGGATGGGTGGATGGATGGATGGATGGTGGATGCATGGATTAGTGGATGGATGGATGGATGGATGGATGGTGGATGGTGGATGGATGGATGGATGAGTGGATGGCCGGCAGGTAGGCAGGCATAGTCCCCAGTGGCCTTGAGAGCATTGCAGAGGGCCCTCTCTTTAGGATGAGCTTTGTCACTTCTCTTGGAAGGAGACAAGGGGGTTCTCCAGAGTGCTGCCAGCCACGGTTTGGAAGAGACAGTTAGTTGTCTTGCTGGCTAACTATCTCATCCAAAGTCAGCATGTGTCCAAGGAAGAGTTAATTGTGAGGCCCAGGCATCATGTGCTGAGGCACTTCCCTAGTTGAACCTAGGTTCTACTTTTTTGTCCCCCATGCCTCAGAAGAACGTTAATGGGAACTAACAGTCAGCAATGTTGAGATCCAAGTCAGCAGGCTGGACCGCTGGGAGACTTCCTTTCCCAGGCGCGGGTCAAGGTTAAACATCACAGGTCGGTGCGTGTTGTCATTTCATCCTTGGCAGCAGCACGGAGCCTTTTGCCACATTGCCTGTGAGGAGCAGAGAGGGTCTGAGGGCGTCTCAGGGGGATAGTCAAGAAGCAGCAAGCCAGCCTGCCCAGGAGCACAGCGCGCCGCGAAGCAGAGGGACCCAATGTCTTTAAACGTAGTTTAGCTTCACAAGATGTTCCTAAACCCAAGGTCTCTTTCTGGCTCCCACCTGCAGGTTGTTTGGCGAATCTCTTTCATGTCACTTCAATCCAGGACCCAGGCAGACCCTGCAGCCACCATCCTGAACACTGCTGAGCAGGGGAGAGGAAGAGCTCTGGAGGGCTGTGCACTGACAATTAGATGCACACCCCGGAAGTCACACGCCAGCTCTGACGCAGCTTACTGGTGTGGTTGTTGGTTTGTGTGTCTATTTGGCTGGGCTCTAGTATCCAGTGGCTTCATCAAACATAAATCTACAGTTGCTATGACTGGAGGTGTTTTGTAGATGCGGTTAATCTCTACAATCAATTGACTTTAAGTCAAGGAGATTACCCTCAATTATGTGGGTGGGCCGCATCCAATCAGTTGAAGGGCCTTCCCAGCAAACACGGAGGTTTCCCAGAGAAGAAGTAATTCTGCTCAAGACGGCAGCATCAGCTCCTGCCTGACTTTCCAGACTGCTGTCTGCGCTGCAGGTTCCTGACTTGCCAGCCCCACAATCGAGTGAGCCAATACAATATCTTAAAATAAATATTTACTGACATATGTAAATATGGTATAAGTCTCTTGATATATAATTATATATAATAATTGTTTATATAATGTGTAAATATATATATATATATATATATATATATATATATAAAATCTTTTGGTTCCATTTCTCTAGAGAATTCCCCAAGTAACAGAAGTTGTGCCCCCAACAACAAAGGGGCCTAGATGTATTAATATAATCCTGCTATACACCATGAAGACATCCAAAACATTTGGTTAGAAATCATGACTGTGGAGTTACTGCAAAGGTTAGACATAACATACGGAAAAACTCAGGCTGCAAAGTACATCCTGGCTACGCCCGGACTCGGCCACTTACTAGCTATGCTGACTCTTGCACAAGCCACTTACCTCTCTGTGCCTCAGCTTCCTATTCTGTGAAATAGACATGAAATAAGCGAGCTTAGAATGTTTGTGAAGATTAAGTGGGTTAACACCTGTAAGGAACCTAGCACAGTGTCTAGGACCAGGGAAGTGCTAAGTGCTTGCACTCATTTTATTTCTATTGTGGGGGTGTCTCCCTCCTTGTCCTTGGTTTTCCCACCCCACCCTCGCTGTCCGGAAATCCTGCCTAACTTCCTGCAGGTTTCTGAGCCCGTGGCCACGCCCACCTTATTCTTCTGCCCTGAAATAGGCAGAGCAGCGGAGATGGTGGCCTCTCCTGCTCGCTGGGACCCCTGTCTCGGTGGTCTGCGCAGGCCTAGACTCTCAGAGCACATGGGCACAATGGGGGCGGGCTCAGAGCCTACCTTTTGGGGTTGGGACAGGATGGGGCAGCCTGCCCCAGGTGCCCGGGAGGGGGAGGCACTGTGCACAGGAGCCGGGAGCCCGAGGAGTGGGCTTCATTTGCTGGCGGCGACCTTGGGAAGCCAGGAGCCATCCCAGGACGGGCTACATAATTTGCAGGGCCCAGTGCAAAATGAAAACATGGTTCCCTAGTTACAAAAGGTGTTACACATTTCAGAGGGCAACGCAGAGCATGGAACCAAGCATGGGGTGCTTCGGAGCCAGGGGCGGAGAGTCTGCTAGGAGCACGGGCACTGGGAGCCCTCTGAAGCCAAAACCCTCGTGGGGAGCGGAAAGCGTGCCTGCAGCAGGGAACCCCTTGCTCAGGCCCTGGGGAGACAACAGTGGCTGTTTGAGAACCTCTGACCTCTCTGGGAACGCACAGGAAATGGTTTGGGTTTTCCCACTACTGATTCACTGCCTTCAGCCTTGCTTACTCCAAGCTTCACTTCCTGTTCCTTCGCTAGGGCTTAGACGGATTCTGTCATTTCCCAGGCACTTTTGGGTAATAGAAAGGCTAGTTTAGTTCAATCTAAAACTTCCCTCTCAAATCCAATGTCACGCTCATCTTGTCCCCTGCTTCAGAGCAGCCTGACCTTCCCCGGAGAGCCTGGGAGAGAGGGAGCACCAGCTTTCTCCTTCCTCTTCCTCTCTGCTGGGCCGCAGGGGGCAGGGGGCAGAGGAGAAGCGCCCAAACCAGCGCCTCTTACTCTTACTTACCTCTCCATGGCCCTTGACTCCTGATTTCTCCTACTTGTATGGCTGGGGGTGGAAGGTTGGGGAGGTGGTGGGGTAGCATTTTGGCCACATCATCAGCTCTGAGAAGACCTCTTACCCCTTCTGCTGCTGGCTGGGGGCCCCTGATCAGAGCCCTCTGCCTCCAGCATGGAGTCCCAGAGCACAATTCTGGGACAACAGGAAAAGGCCTGCTCCATAAGACAAGACACAGTGAGACACTCAGAGCCTCGTGGGAGGCCAGACAACAAACAGTGCTCGACAGGCCTCTGGGCACACCAACAACATCAACAGCTGCAGCTAATATTTACTCAACGATTCCCATGTGCTCAGCACTTCACTGACATTAAGGCTTTCAAGTTTTACAACTAAGAGGTGCATGTTATTTTAAGTCCTATTTCTCAATGGCAAGGAGACTGAGGCTGAGAAAGGTTAAGAACTGTGCCCAAGGTCACAAAATTAGGAAGTGGCAGAATCAGAGTTGGACACGAGGTCTTTCCAGCTTGTTCACAGTCACTCACTGCCCGAACTTTTGTGGGAATCCATACATAATAATTTGGAGAAGGGGAGGGCTGATTCTGCCTGTAGAGTATCAGGGAAGGCTTCATGGAAGAGGAGACCCTTGAGTTTAGTTATAAAGGACAAGTAGGATTTGTCATGGAGATAAGGTGGGAAGGGCATTGCAGTTAGAGGGAACAGCGTGTGCAAAGGCCCTGAGGCCTGGATGGCACTACAGACCAGGACATGCAGGGTGCTCCATGAGGCTGGGTTCAGGGCCTATGTGAAGGTGAGTGTTAGGAGATGAGGTTCACTGAAGGCCCTGAGAAAGATTTTGGACTCTATTCCTGAACTTGGAGAATCCTCACAGCTCTTAACACAGTATGAAATTATCTCCCTACTTTCATGCTTATTATCTGCCTCCCCCATTAAGGTAAAAACTCCATGAAGCTAGGCACGTGGCCTTTTTGTTCCTCTATCCCTAATGCCTGGTATTCAGTGGGCGCTTAATACATGTTTGGGGAATGAATAAATGAATGAATGAATGGATGAATGAACCCCACCTGACTGGGAGGTGTGGTCCCCATAGCTATACCTCTCTGCCTCGGTCCTGAGATCCTCAGGCACGTGCCAAGTGGCTACTAAGCTCAGTGGGTGATCCCACCTCTGCCCAGAGAGCAGTGGGGTCCAGCCAGGGGTGCTCCTAGCATCCTGGATAACATGACTTGAAATTCCCTCCTGTAACCACCAGGTGTCGCTCATGCCACACAAGGAAACAGCATGGGGCCCTTGAATTTGCGGGTGCAGAGGTGGGGTGGGGGGTGCAATGTCATCTGTGAGCCACAAATGACTTCTCCAGCCTGTCATTTGTTCCCAGGAGCACTTGGGTTTCCTCCTCCAGAACAGACAGGTGTGACCAGCCTCATGGCCCCCACTGGGGCCCAGGTCCAGGAGGCCTGCGGCCAGGCTCCCCCAGCCAGCCAGCAGCCCTGTCCGCCAGCCTTGGCCTTGGTGGACCAGGAAAGCTGGTTCCCCGAGACCTTTCACCAGCGTCAGCTGCCCAACATGCCCCCTCCGGGCTTCCCGCCCCCAAGTGGACGCCCAGCAGACCCAGGGGAGCGAGGTCAGCCTGCTGGCACAGCTCCCAGGGAGTCTGCCCTGGCCCCTTTGCCAGGGTCTTAGCTCCAGGAGCACGCGTCAAGCACCGCAGGCCTGACCACTGCTGCCTTCAGCCACACAGCTGAGTTCTGGAAGCTTCCATGGGAAGGACGGGGCGCATGCCTCCCGCCAGGAGCGCTGTGTTTCCCTGTAAGTCAGCCTGATGGTATTCGAGCCCCCTTCTGGTCAATGCCAGGTGTCCTCTCGGCCACTTCAGCTAAAACTGCTCATTTAAGCTCAGTTTGGAGCCTCTCTGTGCTTGTCTTTCCGCCCAGGCCATTATGTTCCAGGGCGCGATACAGGCGTATGGCACTGGGGCAGCGCCGGGTCACTGGTTGCCCCAACGCTGGCGTCCCCTGAAGGGTCACTGTCCTGTCTGATCACCCTCTTTATCATGCCCCGGTGCCCAGGCCTCCGAGGAGAGTGTTTCCTCTGTGACAGCCTTTGTTCGCTACCTCCGTGCCCTCGTCCTCTCTGCCCTTCTGCCAGGTGCCCTCCGTGTAGCACGGCGTGTCCTCACTTACCATGTCCCTGCGTTCCGTCTGTCCCCAGGTGCCCAGTCTCTGGGGCTTCTTAGGAGGGCAGCAGGTTGCAGGACCCCTCCTCAGAGCGGCTAGGAGTATCCGACGCTTTGGCTTCCCGCCAGCGTCGCTGGAAGCAGCCGAAGAATCCGTCCTGCGGATCTCACTTGCTCTGCGAGTTTATCTGGAACCACACTTTTTTTTTTTTTAACACAGTGATCTAGGTTTTGCATTCTAAGTTCTCTACCCTGGGGAGATGGGCGTCCACCCAACAGGATGGCTGCGTGGGGTTGCCAGGAAGCGTGTGCGTGTACGTGTTTCACCTGGGTTCCCCTGGGTTCACATTCTCACTCCCACCACCTGGTCTACCTGAACCGCTCTCGCTGCACGTGACAGACCTTGTTCTATGGTCTGGATGCGGTGGCCGCCAGGCCACACAGGCGCCTCGTGGGCCGGGTGGGGTGCGGTGCTGGACTTCTCACCCACTGTGGGAGCAGAGCTGCTGCCGTTAGAACTAGGACACCCGCCACCGACGCCAGCCACCTCCCTAACCTAAAATGTGCGGGTAGCCTGATAAGGAAGTAAAAAGACTCAGGTGGAATGCATTTTAAAATATGTTTTATTTTACCCAGTATGTACAAAACACCATTTCAATATGTAATCCATATAAAATTATGAATGACATAGCTGAAGCCCTCCTTTTCCATTAAATCACAGAAATCTGCTGTGTGTTTTACACACACAACACGTCTTACCCTGGATGCTAAATTTTAATGAGAAATATTTGACCTGTATTAAGATTTCACAAAACCTACTATAAAAAAAGTAGATTAGCACAGCTGAGGTGTACCAAACACACTTACAAGGTTTTCAATAATTGAGTTCAATATCAGTTTTAAAATTAAACTCTAAAACATTTGGCTCCTCAGTCTCACAAGTCGCACGTGAGCGGCGGCTTCCAGACAGGGCAGGTCTAGGGTACCCTCGCCCCCGCTCCCTGGACGGCCCCTCCCGGCCCATCAGCCCTCAGAGCCCCTGGCTTCCCAGCGTGGCCCCGGTTTGGCTCCTCCGAAGCTCCGACTCACCACTTACCTCTGGGGTTTGGGCCTTGGTCTTAAAATGAGGCTGCAGCAAAACACATCTCTGGCAAAGGACTTGTATCCAGAATATATACAGAGCTCTGTTTGCCAGCGGCTCATTATGGAGTGCGGGGCCCTTACAGGTGGGGCACAGAGGATGTGCAGGGCAGTGAACCCACTCTGTGTGACACTGTGATGGCGGACACACGACACTACATTTGTCCAGACCCATGGAATGAACAACACCTGGAGTGAGCCCCGATGTCAGCTAAGGACTCTGGGTGACAACGACGTGTCAGTGCGGGTCCATCAACCGTAACGAACGCACCCGTGTGGTGGGGGTGTGGCTCGTGGGGGAAGCTGTCTGTGGGCGCGCAATCTCTGTACCTTCCTCTCTATTTTGCTCTAAAACTGTTCCAAAAAAACCTTTAAATAACAAAAATAAAGAGCCCCGCCCCCCCAACAATAACAAAGAAGTGGTGTGCCCAGCCCAGTTAACATCTATAACATCTCACCAGTCTCGGATGTGCCCTGTGTGTTCAGTGCTTTACACACATTTATTGAATCTTTACAACTTTGCAAAGTAAGTATTATTATCATTCTCATTTCCCAGATGAAGAAACCGAGGTTCAGAGCATCCATCTTGTAAGAGGTGGGCTTGGGGCTTGAACCCGGCTCCTTTCTGAGTCTGTGAGGCCCACTGCCCTCAGGTGTTTCACTAACTACCCTATTTGTGTGACAGGCAGTTGTTGAGCACATTTGGCCTCGGAACTCGATGCTAGACGCTGGGGATTCGGCAACGAACCGGAGAGATGCCACCCCTGCCGTCTTGGAGCTTGGGGTCCACAGAGGGGACAGATTTTAGGGAACTCATCACGGATGTGTTTGGTTACTCCTGTCAGTTTGGGAAGCAGGTGCCAAGACAGGTAGATATATAAGGGATTTACTAAAGGTGATGCCTGTGCAAGAAAAAGAGGAGAGGGTGTCAGGGTTGGTGGGGAACGCCTTGGACTGTGACACAGGGCTGGTGCCTGGGAGGGGACGGGTGGGAGGAGGGTTGCGTCGGGAGAGCCTCAGACCAAGTCCTTGCCTCACCTTAACTAATTACCTCTGCAAACACCCTGTTACCGAACAGGGCCACATGCACAGGTTCTGCGGGTTGGGGGATACAAATCAACCCACAGCAGAGGGGCCTATAGCTGTGGGCACTGCGGTTCAGTCTTGCTGGTGACTGTCTGAGAGCCTGGGTGGAACGTGCCTCAGAGCTGTGCCCCAAAGGTGAGGAACTGGGGTGTTAATCCACTCCCTCCCAGCAGGGGTGTGCAGGCCTGGACCGCTTGGGGGACTCATCTCTTCCTAACGGGGCGTTCAGTGGCAGTGCATTGTTAGCGTAACATCAGCCATGGTGGAGCACTTACCCCGGGAGCTGGCGCATGTGACAGATCAGGGCCTTTTCCCGTCCAGTGTTCAGCACCTCTCCGCTGCCACCCTCATCGATTGAGGCTCGTTCAGGACCTGCTGGCTCCTGGAACTCAGGTCTGCCTTGAATGTGGGCTGGCGTGCTTCCCCGGCTGAGGATGCCCCCAGAAGGCATGTGTGGGAACTGCCTACAGGTGACCTCTGGGCTGAAACACAGACAGCCCAGTGGAGGACACCTGGGTCCAACTTCTGGGTCCCGCCCGCCCCTCCCCCCCGGGCCTGGCTGCCTGTGGCCTTCACCAGCTGACGGTGGTTTGGCAGAGTCCAAGCCATGCTGACAGGTGTGGCCAGAGGGCAGAGGGTGTTATTACAAGAGAGAGACCGTGTGATTTACAGCAGCAGCGGCCTGGGAAGGCGGGCTTGTGGACAGCAGGAAGATGGAAGAGTGCTGGCAGGATGCTAACAGGATGAGGGATCTCCGTTTCATTGAGACGTTGTGCTGGAGTCCGCGCGGCTGAGATGAAATAGCCCATCCCTGCATGCAGAAAGGCGGGCATAAATCAGGCTTTACTGCAAAGCAGGGTGGCAGGGAGTTAATTAGGAATGGGAAAAAAAATACATTTCAACGCACAAAGAAGCCGAATGAGCGAGCGAAGAACCGCGGCCACCCCGGGGCTGTCCACTCTTGAGGTCCAGCCCTCCCGCTGAAGGACACGAGGACCCAGCGATGTCACCTCAGAAGTGCCAGTGGCTGGTACAAGAGGGTAGGACTGCCCCGCCTGCGTGGCTCCCTGGGCCCTGAACTCGCAGGCAGCGGACCAGGTCCTTAGGCTCATCCTGGTGACTGGCAGGTCCTGCGGGTCCGGCTCGATGAGTGCTTGGTGACGGCCACGGAGGAGTTTGGCCTGAACCCCCCGCTTTCCCCTCACTGTCCCCAGCACTTCTGGTCGGGGCTGGTTCTGCCTCCGCACCTCTGCTTGTGCAGTGGCCCCGCACCTGGAATGCCCCCCTCACTTCCCTCCGTCTAACGCCTGCCCCTCGTGCACAGCCCAGCTCATCTCCGCCTTGTCATTAGTTCACCAATCATTTTCTGGCCCCACTCCATGCTGGCCCACCCCACAGTAGGATCTAGATTACAACAGTCTCTGGCACAACGAGCTGCCGCGTGGAGGCGCGTGCTGGGGGCACGGCCCAGCCGTGTGGCCAGGCGGTGCTAACACAGCTGCTGCGGGTGGGCTGTGGGCTCCGGAGGAAGGCCCGCTAACCTCGCATTGTGGTGGGGACACGGTGACGGCGTCTGGGGAGGAGCACGGGGCCTCCGTGGTCCACAGTAACAGCCTCCCTCCCGTCTCCTCACTTAGAACAACGGGGCTTCATTTAAGGTCACACGTACTCGGCCGTGGGTCCACACCTCTCAGGCAGTTTCCTCGGGTACTGACAGGACAGTTTCCATGTCCCCCCCATGCACCCCCACCCCCACCCGCCAGCACGTGTGGGTCTGCGAAGGGGAGGGGAGCCCAAGGTCTCCCTCTGTCAATTCCCAGGGCTACAGCCCACTGGCCACAACTGGTCACATGGCGGAGCCCCACCTCAGGGGCTGGAAGTGCAAACAGCTGCAATCGGGCAGGACAGGGCCCTGTGCAGGTGCGCGGGCAGCCCCTGCCCCTGGCGGGGGGTTAAAGAGTAGGAACCGGGGCCCGTGTGTTTGTGAGTATGTGTACATGTGTGCGTGTGTGCCAAAGTATATGCACATAGGGGTTTGCATGCACACGTGTCAGGGAGTGCATGTGGGTGCATGTGTGTGCATATACGCGTGTAAGGGGTAAGGCGCAGAACAATGGAGACCAGAATGAAGGGCAGATTCTGTCCCAAGGGCAGTGGGGCGCCCCGGAGGTCTCTCTGCTGGCCGCAGGCCGCATTTGCACGCACTAGAAAGTTTCCCCAGGCCGCAGGGAGGAGCGTAGGGCGGAGGGAGCAGGGGCAGGCAGGAGGAGACCCTGGCTGTGTCCATGGGGAGGTGACGATGGCCTGGACGTGGGCTGGAGCCCGTGATGGAGAGGGAGGGCCTGCATGCCCCCCTCCCCCTGCGGGCTCCCTGCGGGCCCCCTGCCCGGCTGGCCCAGGCTTGCCCTGGGCCCTGCTCACTCTCCATGCATGTGGTTCTGTTCTCCTCTGAGCCCGAGTCCCTGGAGGGCAGGAATCATGTCAGGACATCGTAGCCCTCAAGAGATGCTAAAGAGGCTTTGATAAATATCAGTTCTCAGAAGAGAAGAATGTGAAACGGGGAAAACACCCACCTTTCATTGACCCCGCGTGGGGCATCTCTGTTCCAGGATTTTGGGAACTTCCTCACACGGAGGAACCGTCAGCCCATTTCCCACAGGCTGTGCGCAGAAGTGGAGGCCCCACTTGGCCCCCGCGGCGGAGCAGAAATGACCACTCGGGACCCACAGCATCTCTGAGGGTTTGAGAGGAGCTGACTCGGCGCGGCACTTCGGGCCATCCTCTGCTTTTTCCGGCCTCACCCTCATTTCTCCTCCACTTTGTGCTTCCAGCTCTGACCAGCCCCCACAGTCCACCCTCTGCAGCCTCTGAGGTCAGAGGTCAGGGAGCTCAGTCCTTGTGGGCGGTGCCCAGGGTCCCAGGAGGTGGGCGTGGGGCCACTGACTGCTGAGCCCTCCTCCGCTGTCCAGATGGGGGTGTGGAAACTTCCAGATGCAGCCAGATGCTCCTCAGGGAATATGGTCTTGAGAAACGCTTATTGTTTTTATCACTAACAGAGGCATTATGTGCTCAGTGCAACAGCCGGACCTCTACAAGGACAGGAGCGAGCAGCCCCTCCGTCCAGGAGAGAAGCGAGCGGCCCCTCACCCAGGTCCGCAGCCCGAGCTAGCCTTGTTCAGTGTGGTCTCTACACCCTGCTCCTGTGCACACACCAGCCTGCATGCTACACGCAGCTGCCTCACACGCGACACGCATACCTTCCCCGCTGGCTGCCTCCGCCTGCCTGTACATCTGGGATACCTTTACCGTCAGGACACACAGAACTGCCTTCCCCCCTCTCAGGAGCCCAGGATTCCATAGGTCCCACTATTTATTTGCTCTGTGGTACACTGAATTTGTTCTTTTGTTCCGACTCGGGACCATTACAAGCTGGGCTGCCATGGGCACCCACGGTCACAGCCGTCCTGCACCTGGGCGAGTGTTTCCATGGGGCACAGGCTAAAGCCATGAGCTCTGCTGGTAGTGGGCCTGGGGTTGAGCCCCGGATCTCCTGGGCAGGCCACCCAACTTCTCTGTGCCTTGGTTTGCTCACCTGTGAAGTGGGGTTCCAGCACTCCCTCCCTTCCCAGGCTTACGTGGGTGGGCGGTCAGCTGGGTGTCCGTACCAACGTGGGCTGAGCTCTCTGCCTGGACTGGGTGGCTCAGGGCCTGGGCCTCCACCCAAGCCTGGTGGCCAAGAACAACGCAGGCTCTGGGAGAACAATAGGCCCTCCCTGGCTGTCAGGCCGTGAGGATTAGATGCAGAATAATGCAGTCCCCGATCAAACCTGCAGCTGTAACTCAGGCCCCAGACGCTGCCAGTGCCATAAATTTGGGCGGAAAGTGCAGCTCTAGCAGTTTGCGTACAAGAGCGGGGGAGGCCGAGTGAATTACAGCCACACGCGGAGGAAGCAGGCCCTGCCCGGCAGCGCTGGCCCGAGCCAGCGATTGATTGTGCCCTGGCTTAATGAAATTGAATTTTAATTTATGTCCTAGCCCGCAGCGGAGGGGGAGGCGCCCAGGCAGAGGTGGGCTCAGGATCGGGATGGGGTGGAGGGATGCAGCCAATTCCCACAGGAGGGGATGACGGACACCCTGGGGTGGTATTTGCTCCCCAAAGTTTCAAGGTTCTGCTCGCCTTGGGGAGCTCTGGGCAAGGTATGTTACCTCTTTGAGCCTCATTCCTATATGTGGTCATACCTGCCTGGCTCAGGTGTAAGCCCATAGTAGACTCAGGGAAGGGAGGTCCTTTTCTCGCCCCCTAGTGGGGACTGGACACTCCATGTTGGGGGGGGGTTAATGCCTCTTAGTGCCACTCTCCTCTCCCAGGTGTCCCCAAATGACACGTTAAAACCTGCTGCTGCTTACCTCCACATACTGTAGTGTTTCTGGGGCCTGCTAAGCGTGGGCACTCTCCCGCGGGCGATAGAGGTCAGGCCTGGGGGTGCCAGGCAGCAGGTGGCAGTGGTGAGACGGGCTGGGCATCGGCTGAGCGCTCCGCGCGGGACGCTTTGCCTCCATCCTGCCAGCAGTCCTCAGAGGAATTTTGCCATCTCTGCTTCATTTTACTACCATCCCATGCAAGAACTCAAACACAGAAAGCTACAGAGAGGAGCACAGGAGCCTGCTGAGTGCCAACACTTCCCGGGCAGGGGTTTCCTTTGGGTTTTATGACAGAAACGGACCACGACAGATGTCACTGAAGTCCCTCTGACCATGGGCCCACCCCAGTCCTTGCCCTGTTCTCTCCCTCAACTGACCACTTCCCTCCCCATTGCTTGGACTCATGCTGTGATGTTGGGTGTGTCGCCACAAATGGCACATGCGGTGTTGCTTTCAGGCTTACACAGATCCATGCCCATTTCACAGTTGGAAACGCAGACCCTTGTTCAAGTTCAGAGCCGTGAGGGGCACGGCCAGGCTCCAGTGCTGTTCATGGGAACCAGGGGGCCTGGAGAAGTTTCTCCACACAGGCCTAGCATGAAGGGCGCGGGATTTACCCCTGTGACTTCTAGGGGCCGAGCATGTCCTGGGTGTGCCAGGCCTCTGAGGGCCCAGCTCACTTGGGGGAATGGGAGAAGCCAGAGCCTGCCCTTTGGCTCTGTGGTATTTCACAGAAGAGAGATCAATAGCTCTAAGCTCCAGCGAGCTGGTGTGGGACGTCTGTGCCCTGGAGGTGACAGGCGAGGCCGTGTCCCCCACAGCCGGGGAAGCTTAATCCTGGAAGATTTATGTCACCAAGGATTGCAGAACTCTGAGTCAGGGGAACGGGGTCTCCCTGTCACCCCTTCCTGTCCCTCTGACCAAAAGGCAGATCAGTAGGCCTGAGGCAGAGGGTCTGCAGGAGGCTGGGTTTGCCAAGCTGGGAATATGAAGAAAAGTGGGGTGCACCAGGGGGCAGATGGTAATCACAGACTGGAGAGAACAAAGCCACCAACTGGGCCAGGGAGTGATGGAGGAAGTGAGGGGTGGGCTCTCCATGCACACATATGTGTGACCTGTGACTGAGGGCCCAGTAACCACACATGTCCCACCACGGACTTGACACTCCACACTCCAGCATACACCCCCCCCAACATACATGTGCAAACATCCCAAGCACATACTTGTGCATTCACACCCAAACACACATTTGTGCACATGCAGACAAATGTTTGCTCATGCACAGGCCCAGACACGCCAGGGCACACACACAAGCCACACATGCATACGCCCACACCCATGCACACACATGCACAGTGCAGGGGAGTCCTTCTTGCCACTAGAGGGCACTAGAAGTCTTCCCAGCCTCCAAACGCATTGCTGAACAGGTCGCATGTGCGTGCGCACACAGTCAAAAAATGAAGAAAAAAAAAAAGAAAGAAAAAGAAAAAGTAAAGAAAAACGCTCAGAAAATACAGCAGTTGATGGTAATTCGAGCTGACGACAGCCGTAAATCCTGGAGGCTGATAATAATAAAGTATGAACAGACCGGTGCCATTTAACGGAGATATTTAGTGCTCTCCTGCCCAGATCGATAGGCTGCACCGAGGATTTTCCCGACATGCATACCTGCTGAGTTGGCCCCTTCTCCAGGTTTTGGGCACTTGGGGCACACCAGCTTCCTTTCACACCCCCGCCCCCCTTTTCTCTGCACCACTAAGGGCTGCATTTCTGATGGCAATGTCCAGAGTCTCTTAGCTGGCCATCCTGCTACCCAGTCATGACTCCAAATGCTGCAGGAAGTTGGTCCTACAAATGTGCGCCCAGGCCAACACCCTGCCGGCGGGCCTGGGGTTTCCCATCCAGCCCCAGGAGGGGCGAGGCAGCCCAGGGTCCTGCCCAGCCCCTCGCCCCTGCTGCCCCTGACTCCGCCCCTGCACAGGGCCCACCTCAGCCCCTCACCTCTGTCCCACCCCTGCTGGTGGAATGCCGGGAATGACTTGTTCTTACTGGAGTCCTTTTTGCAGCGTAACTTTCCTTGCTCTGGTTTGGTGCAAAGGGCGACTGTGAAAGTCTGGGCAGTTGTTTAAGTTGTCAGGGCCTCCAAGGACAGGGCAAGATGCCCTTTCTGGAGGTGAATTCTGGGCCTGGCCTCTAGGGCTCAAGCTTTGTTTGAAGGTCTGCATTTCTTACTGCTTAAGGGGTGCTGACAGCGCACCCCCAGCCATGCTCAAGGTTAGACAAACCCGTAGGGCCACTGGCAAGATGGGGGGCTGGAATTTCCTTGCCAGGCCTCAGTCCTGGTTCCCTCCTCGGTACTTGCTCCCTCACCAGACCTTGTCTCTCTTTCCTATATGGTGGGGGCAGGGTTGGCAGCGCTCCCTGCGGGCTTGGGGCTGTGCTGGGCTTGGGGACAAAAGGCTGAATGGGACCCGATACGTGTTCCAGGAAGATCCCTCCATGAGGGGCTCTTCACTTGGGTCCAGGAACAGAATCCGGGGGTCTGTGAGTTTTGACTGGAGAAAATTACGTCCTCATTTCCTCCAACCCCTAATCAAAGTTAACGTTTCCTTCCATGATGGTGTGGGCACAGTCCCAATAGAAACACGGGTGTCTTTATGTCTCTGTGGCAGCCGAAGGTGGCTGGAAGGACCACTTATGCTCCTCACAACTTTGAGACGACAGCGGTCAGCACCGTTACCAGGAAGTGCTGTTGAATCTTGTTTAATACATTACAAAAAAGCACATAAATGACCAGATTGCAAATTTGCTCTTTAAATATTCTGATACCTGTATTTCAATAAAGATGGTGTCCTTTGCAATCCTATGTGTTTTACTTTATGTATTGAAGAATGTTGGAGTGGGTGTGTGTCCCAGATGCCCAAGGGGTCCATGGAACAAAGGCGATGAGGAGTGCTGCTGGCTAGGGGTGGGCAGTGGGGGCCAGACGCCCGTTAGCGGGCGCCCCCATCAGGCAGGTTCAGAGAAGCAGACGATTTGAAGTGCATGGTGGGTAAACTGGGAATTGAGGCTGGTGGGGTGGATGCCACATACAGAGCGGGGTGAGTAACAGGCTTTAGGGAGAAAATGTTGTCTTTGGTTTGCAACATTTAAATTGGGTAAATCCAGCTGGAGAAGCCAAGGGGCCTTGGCCTCACAGAACTGGCAGCAACAACAGCTGAGCTGGTGATGCCAATTAGGGGTTCCTGGCAGGAGCTCACTTGGTCCTCACAGTGACCCCCTGTGGCATGTCACCCAGGTTTTATAGTCTCATTTTACAGATGACCGTTGGAGGATTACAGGAAGTTACCTTAGAATTCAGATGTCCCCGTTCTGTTCTAGGATCCTGCATCTCCCAACCCACAGACGCCCAAGGACCCCTCATGCACAGCCACTCACACTTGAGCACAACCGCACCAAGGTGCCTTGGGCCGGGGGCGTGGGAAGGCAGGGCCACCTTGCTCTGGAGGATTGGTGGCCTGTCAGCCTTGGTCTCTGTCTCTCTGTGTCGTCTCCCCTCCCCCCGCTTCTCTCCCTGCCCCTCAGTGTCTCTCTCTCCTTCTCTCTCTTACACACGCACACACACACAGTTTCACAGCCTCACACCCACATTCACATCCACTCAGAGACATGAATGCTGAGGAGACGTGCAGCATCGTTCAAAACAACATCAGAGCCGAACATGACATGTGATAGGAAAAAAAGAAATTCCTGTATTAGATTCGTTTCCAGTCAGCCCAGCCGACTCGGAAACTTTCAATCCAATTTTAGACAAGCACCTGGGGTTTCGAAGCAGCCTGTGCTGAGTGTGAGCCCTCGGCCCCCTCACTCACAAACGGCTAATTTTAGGATCCAAACAAACCAGAGAGCCAAGGCCTTCTAGCTCCCGCCACCCTCCTCACCCACCTCCTGCCTGAGAGCCCCAGACTTCCTGCCGATGGCAGCCCCCTCCGTGGCTCTGCGGGGGCGGGGGTGGGGACCCAGGAGGCAGCCCTCTGCTCTGGAGGCAGAGGGCTTTGTTGGCACCAGGGGCCAGGCCAGTAGGGTGAGCGGCCAGTGGCAGGGCCAGGGGAACCGAGTGGAGTCCCATCCGCACCCAGGTCTGTATGGCCTTTCCCACACACTCTCTCCATACTGGGCCCACCCCTCCCCTTTTTTAGCGCTCTCCCAAGACCTGGGCATTCCCGTCTTCCTGATTTGGCCTGACCTTGACCCCACCCTTGAACTCTGAGAAGTGTCCTGAGTTCCCCTCTTCAAATCTCAGCTCTGCCCCTTCCCAGCGGCGAGGCCCCTGAGCCTCAGTTTCCCCATCTATTAAATGGGGTTGATACTTGTCGGTGGGCACAGATCGATACCAGGTTTGGAAATGACATGCGGCTACTTTGGAGGATCTTTCTCCAGGTCAGAGGTCTAGGGTCCACAAAGCAAAGGGACTGGGTGATACCTGCCAGGCTCACCTGGAAGCACATGTGAGTGACAGCTGGGAGGGATGGAGATCAGTGTGAACAGGAAGGTCTGCACTCCCCCTACAGGGCCAGGGGTCCGATACCAAGAGGCCAGCGCGGCCAGGGTGGGAGGGGAGCTGCCACGGGCCCACTGTACCCAGGAGCCAGGCCTGGAAGGAGGCAGGGCTTTGACCCCAGAGCAGCAGCCCCCACACACTGGCCATGAACGAGGGACCTCTGCCGGCAGTGTATGACTTTTAACAAAAATACATAAAAATTCAATGAAACAATTGGATTGAGGGAAAGGTCACGGCAGGGGGGAGCCTCCACTCCCTACCCTTTCTCTGAGCTGCATCTCCAAGCTGCCAACATGGACATTTCTCCCTCTGGTGCCTTTCTGGGTTTTTTCTCCTCCGAAGGCTCAGCCAGTAGGAAAGTCACGGAGCGGAGAGCCTTTGGGGCTCACAGACGTGGGTGTACCTGGCTGCCTTCACCCATGACCTCTCTGGGCAGGGCGTCCCGCACTCCCAGCCTGCCTGGGCCCACAGCTGGTCAAACCAGGGCAGCCGCCTGCCTGACGCAGGCTGGTCCCAACAGCCTCCTCCGCAGGAATGTGCCGGGGGACACCTGGCAGCTGGGTTGCTTGGCTCTGGGGCTCTGAGCTGCAAGTTGTGTGGATGTGACAGCCAAGGCCAAGCGTAAATGAGCTGCTGGGGCAGGGTGCGGGGAGGAGGATGGAGAGAGAGAGAGAGGGAGATAGGTACATAGAGGAACGAGAGAGGAGTGAGTGTGTGTGTGTGTGTGTGTGTGCGTGAGAGACAGAGAGAGAGACAGAGAGGGAGATAGGTACATAGAGGAACGAGAGAGGAGTGTGTGTGTGTGTGTGTGTGTGCGTGAGAGACAGAGAGAGAGACAGAGAGGGAGATAGGTACATAGAGGAACGAGAGAGGAGTGTGTGTGTGTGTGACAGAGAGACAGAGACAGTGTGTGTGTGTGTGTGTGCGTGAGAGACAGAGAGAGAGACAGAGAGGGAGATAGGTACATAGAGGAACGAGAGAGGAGTGTGTGTGTGTGACAGAGAGACAGAGACAGAGTGTGTGTGTGTGTGTGCGTGAGAGACAGAGAGAGAGACAGAGAGAGAGACAGAGAGACAGAGAGAGAGACAGAGAGAGAGACAGAGAGAGAGACAGAGAGAGAGACAGAGAGAGAGAGACAGAGACAGAGTGTGTGTGTGTGTGTGTGTGCATGAGAGACAGAGAGAGAGACAGAGAGGGAGATAGGTACATAGAGGAACGAGAGAGGAGTGTGTGTGTGTGTGTGACAGAGAGACAGAGACAGAGTGTGTGTGCGTGAGAGACAGAGAGAGAGACAGAGAGGGAGAGACAGAGAGACAGAGAGAGAGACAGAGAGAGAGACAGAGACAGAGACAGAGAGAGAGAGAGACAGAGAGAGAGAGACAGAGAGACAGAGAGAGACAGAGAGAGAGAGACAGAGATCCAGAGAGAGAGACAGAGAGAGAGACAGAGAGAGAGACAGAGACAGAGAGAGAGACAGAGAGAGAGACAGAGAGGGAGAGACAGAGATCCAGAGAGAGAGACAGAGAGAGAGACAGAGAGAGAGACAGAGAGAGAGAGACAGAGAGACAGAGAGAGAGACAGAGAGAGAGACAGAGAGAGAGACAGAGACAGAGAGAGACAGAGAGAGAGACAGAGAGAGACAGAGAGACAGAGAGACAGAGAGAGAGACAGAGAGAGAGAGAGAGACAGAGAGAGAGACAGAGACAGAGAGAGACAGAGAGAGAGACAGAGAGAGACAGAGAGAGACACAGAGAGAGAGAGACAGAGACAGAGAGAGAGAGACAGAGAGACAGAGAGAGACAGAGAGAGGCACTCAGTGTGCTAAAAGGCACAGTTGAGGGGGACTGTGTGCCTGCTGCCGGGGGGCAGGGGTAGACAAAAGCTCTGATGGGGAGTGTTCAGCAACCATTCTCCAGGGGAGACAGCCCAGATGTGGAGCATTTGCCAGTTCCCAAGGTGTATCCCCTCCTCCCTGCCCCCCCCCCCCCGTGGCACCGCTGTCAAGCGGCCACAGGAGGTCACCGAGTAGGCAGTGGGAAAAGACATCCACAATGAAGCTGGCTCGTCATACCCCAGGGCTGTCTTGCTTTCTGGCTGATCTCCATGCTCAACAGCTTTCTGGCCACAGATATTCTCAGCCCCTCAGAAGGTGTGACCCAAGGGCAGTCTCTCAAAAGCATCCCAAGTCAAGAAACACAGTCCAGCACCCAAAAAAGGAATTCCAAGCCATGCATTTCTTCAGCGTTACGAAGTGAGCACATCGCTGACACCAACACTAAAATGTGACCGCTCCCCTCATCACTCCTCACGCGCAGCGCTTCCAGGAGAGGTTGGAACACTCCCTCCAGGCTCCCATCAGTTCTTGCTGAAACGCCTCCTTGCCCTCCTCCTGACATGCAGCCCCACGCCTGGGAGTGGGAGAGGGCGGGAAGCAGCTGGTGGCAGCGGGGCTTCAGGGCAGGGGAGTCTGGCGCTCAAACAGGAAGTCCTGCCTCCTTTCATTTGGGCTCGGAGCCAGGACTCTGTCTGCCTCAGGACCTTTGCACTTGCTCTCCTCGCTGCATGAATGCTCTCACCCCACATCTTTGCACAGCTTGCTGACATTCGCTTGAGGCCTCTGCTCAAATGTTGCCTCCTCAAAGAGGCCATGCTATCTAAACAAGCTCTCTGGTGACAAACACTGCTGTTTGCCTCCACAAAGACCAGTCCTGCTTTCTATGTTTCAGTGACAATGTGCATAACCCCAAGATGGGCACGTGGCTCGTACTGGCCACTGAGACATATGGGAAGGACTCCTGAGGGCTGCCGGGAGAGATGTTTCTCCATGACCAAGGAGACCTTCTTTCCCTCTTGCTTTGGGCACCAGCACATCAGGACGTGACGTGAGGTGAGAGCTGTGGCTTCCACCTAGTAACGAGGTGACGAGCCTGACTAAAGCCAGCAGTTCTGAACAACCAGATCTGGCTTCCTACATGGCACCAAGCAACTGGGGCCGAGTTCCGTTGCCCTTTTGACATGGACTATGTGCTTGCCAGTTTGCCATGCTCCCCACCTGTCCCTAATGCCTTGCTCTGGCCCTCTGCACGTACTTACACCCCTGCTGGTCTCTGGGCCACTCCAACGGCAATGCAATGACTTGCTTAACAGTGAGTCCATCCCAGCAGGATGCCAGCACCCTGACAAAGGGACGGGCCTGGTGCATCTCTAGTTTTAGAACCCAGCCCGTGTCTGAGACGTGGTAGGAGCTACAGAACTTTCTGTGATGGGAAGGTTCTATCACATGTTCTGTCCAACACAGTAGCCACTAGCCCCAGGAGGCTCTTGAACATTTGAGATGTATCTCGTGCAACTGAAGAGTTGAATTTTTAATTTTATTTTAATTGATTAAATTTAATGAGCCATGTGACAAGTGGCGACCATGTTGTGCAGTGTAGTGGAGACTTGCATCCATGATTCTATAGCATCCAGAGCCTTTTCTGCCCCCCTGTTCAGTTATTTGGTTGGTGAATGGCGAATGGGGCAGCATTCCCTCTCTGGAGATTTCTCTGGTCCCAGGCCCTCAGAGCATGGGGCAAGGCTTTCTGGAAATTGTTGGGACGCATGCGGGACTTTCTGGATAATAAGAGGTGCTGGGGCAAGTGCTGGGAGCCGGGTCTCCCCATCAAGCAGCCTCAGCATCCTGGTTGACTTTGGTGGGACTGCCAATGACACATCTGGGAGGGAGCAGAACCAGGCCAGCAACCCAGATACAGAGGAAGATGGGCGAGCAGATGCAGCGGCTCTGAGGGCAGCACAATGGCATGATGCCCCCTCCTGTACCCCCACTCCCATTGTGGCCTGGTTAGGTAGAAACCGAACCAGCCTTCAGGTGGCATTGGTGGGGCATGAGCTGGCTGCCAGGGTCCAGGAGAGGAAATCCACACCCTCTCGATCCTATCATCCTGAGAGCCAGCCCCAAACCAGTCACTGCCCCAGTCACTGGGCAGCAGAGAAGCACAACAGATGCTACCGGGGCCCCAAAGGGCACCTCTGAATTGGAAGATCCAGCGGAGAGCCTGCCGCCGGCCAATCAGCCAGGTCTGGGAGGAGTTCCAGCTTACCAGCTGTGTGACCTCAGTCACGTTACTTAACCTCTCCGAGCCTCAATTTTCTCCTGTATAAAATGGAGAAGAGTTTTGGGATCAGTCAGTTAAAACACATTTACAAAGTGCTTGGCACAGAGCGGGAACTCAAGAAATAATTGTCAATATTTGCCCAACCCAAGGGCAGTGGTTCTTCCATCTTTTGGGGCCCATAGCACCCCTGGGGAATCTGAGACAGCCCGGACCTCCTCCCCAGAAGGCTGTAGGTCCACCATACGACACGATTTGCCGGGCTCTGAGCTGCACGACTGGTGTCCTTGGAGGTAGGCCAGGCCTTTGTTCCCAGAGTTGTTAGCCTGGCACAGGCTTCTTTCCAGAGCCAGGGGCCTGGGTGCTGTGCAGGCAGCAGCCCCATGGTGTGTCTCCGGGGGCCTCCCTGAGCCCTGGGCTGGCTCCGGAGGAAAATCTGGGCTTGCACTGAGCTGCAGTAATCCGAGCTGCCTTTGCAGAGAGCCCTGTGCACTGAGGCCCCTCGCCGTCTGGCCCCACTCTCCTTTCCAAGCAGCAGTGGGGCTGCCCATTGCCGGGCTGTTGGCAGCTGACAAATCAGAGCCTGGAGCCGGAGCAGACGATGTCAGGGGGCCCCTTTGAAATCCTCATGTGGACCAGTTCCCAGGGGTGGCAAACCCCAGACGCCCACTGACTTCGTATGTCATCCAGGGAGTGACTAGGACACAGCCCCTCATTCCTGACCTCCCTTCCTACCCCATCTTATTAACATATATACATCTGGAGCCTGGTTAAAATTACTCAGAAAAAGAAAGAAAACCCACCACAAATTCTTTTCGGATCTCTTTCCCCAGGGTGGCCTATCTTCACCTCTCCTTGTCCACCTCCCCGCCCCCAAATTACATACCAGATGTGAGATTGGTTCTTCCAGGTAAGCCTGAGAACTCTGAAGTTAAATAAATATAAATAAATCAGCAGGCCTTTGACTCCTGGACTCTTTTCCAGTCACGTCTATTCCCCTTGGCTCTGAGAACTTTACAAAGCAGCACCGTGTCTAAGTGGAAACGCGACAGCCTCGGCGCGGGGAAATGCACTGTTTGACTTAAAGCTCTAACGACATGGAAGCAGCGCTTGCGGTGCTCACCTCTCCTCGCGTGGGGCCGGCTGGCCGCCGACCGCGGGCATCGCCGCCTCTTCAGACCCAGCACATCACTTGTTTCCAGGGGCTGTCCTGGACACCAGCATTGCTATCTGGCCCTCGGGGTGGGGTGGGGATGCCTTTTGCTTTTAAATGCACTGCATCCCCGGCCAACGTGGACGGGTGGCGTGGAGATGGGTCATGGAGGAGGAGAGGACCGGGCTCCCTCCTAGGAGCCCAGCCACAGCCACCCACTCGCACCTCCTGGGTTCTGTGGCGCTAATTTGACTAAGGGTGGAATGCTAGAAAATGCCCCAGCATGCACAGTGAGTGTGTATGTGTGCATTAAGAGATATGTGTTAAGAGTTATTTTATTCGTAATTCATATCTGGACTACATGGAAAAAACTATTAAGAGGATCAATTCATGCCCCTGGTATCTGAAACTATAAAAGAAAGTATTGCTTCTTTATTCGTTAGGAATTTCTCGAGGCTGTGGGTGAGAATGGAAATAACAGCCATTTCACACAGATAAAGATTTCAGTGGTGTGTAAAAGAAACCTAAGCAGCAGTCCGAGGCTGAAAAGTGTCTCAGAGACTGTGCCTCCTTCTGTCTTTCTGTTCTACCATCCTCTGCACAGGGTTTCCACCCTCAAGGTCACCTCAAGATCCAAGATGACTGCTGGAGTTCCAGCCATCACGTCTGTATTCTAGACAGGAAACTGGAGGGAGGGCTGTGTGTTGGCTTTGTCTCTCCCCCAACCTTACCTTACATTTCCTTGATTACCCCAGCTGCAGGGGAGGCTGGGAACTATGATCTTTTATCTCTGTAATCATTTCCCAGGATAAAATCAGGATCTGTTAAGCACAGAAGGGAATGTGGACACTGGATTGTCAACTAGCAGTTGCTCCCACAGATCTCACGAACACACAGACCTGGGTTTGAACCCCGGCTTGCCACCTACCAACGGCAGCTCATGCCAGGCTGGAGCTGGCCTGGTGTGCCTGTGCCCTATTGGGTCCATACTTCAAAGTTGGCATCAAGGGAGTCAAAGAGAAAGCTAGTTTAGAGCCCGCGGGGCCTTTGCTAGTTGCTGTGGAGGGAAGCACAGCTTTCCTGCACCTCAGACCCTGGGCAGAGGGAGCAAACCCATCAGAAGGCCTCACCCCGAAGGCTCCTCCTGAGCCGAAAGATGACGTGAGGCTGCACGGAGGAGCGCCACACACAGACGCGAACTCGTGGAGGGAGAGCTGAGTCAGGGGGGGCCTGGCCTCAGGGCTGGAGTCAGGGGGACACAGGGCACCGACGGCGAGGCCTCCCAAACAGCCCAGGAAAGGACGGGCCTTTCCCAGGGTGGTGCAATTTATCGTCTGAATCAGGATGCATCTCAGTCAAAGGGGGAATGTTAATAATTTGTCCCACACCCAGGAGTAAATCAGGCCTGTCTGGGGGAAGCTGGGATGTTTGCTCTGCCCTTCACCCCACATGTGACAAGGAGCCTGAACAAAGCCTGCTGGCAGTGGTTTGCAGGTTAGGAAGGTGTCAAGAGCTGAAAACCGCTGCAAACTAGTAAATTATAAAGATGGTTGAGAACAAGGAAATGGAGAAGTTTTAATGCAAGAAAAATAAGAGCATGGCACACTTCCCCTTCCGCCCAATCTGTCCTGCCCGGGGGTGTGCATACTGTGCGTCCTGAGGGTCCCTGCCCTCCAGGTGGCACACCTGTTCCAGGCATTACATTCAACTGCTGCTTTGCCTCCTGCGGGGCTGCTGGCCTGGCCTGGCTTTGTGTCCTCTGTGGGGCCCTGCCCACCCACGAATGCCAGCAGGGCTGGACGAGTCAGCCGGGTCAGCCCTGGCGAACAAAGTGCTCCCCTGACCCCCTGGACTCCTCGGAGGGTTCTCACTGGGTGGGGCGGCCCCCCCAGGCTGGGGGGCTCTGTGGGGACAGGCTGCCCCACACCCCCAGCACTGCCGGTGGGGCCGACATCGCTCCCGCGTCCCGCTCAGCCTCGGGCGCCCGCCTCACAGCTGGTCCTCGTCCACCCAGACCGTCTTGCGCTGCTCCTCGCCGATCTTGTCTTTGACGACCCGGAGCAGCTCGTCCACGCTGCCCCACATGTCGGCCTCCACCGTGGCGTACAGGCAGGGCAGGGCCTCCAGCTCCTTCTCCTTCAGCCGGCACAGGCGCAGGAACTCCTCCTCCGTCTCGGGCCGGGGCAGCATCTTCCTGGGGGCAGAGGGAGGGGGCACGCACGGGGGGCTGTGGGCGAGGTCCCAGGGAGTGGGACCCCCGCCTGGAGGCCCGCTCGCTCGTCCCGGGGCCAGCCTGGTCCCCGGCTGACCGCTGCCCTCCCTGTGCTTTCTCCATGACAGCTATTGCCCTCCGGCACACTATATGCTGCGCCCTTTTATTCTGTTCATTATGGAAATCCCAAGAGGTAGGGACTTAAAAACATCATTCTTTTTAATTTTTAATTGTGGCAAAGTTCGCATAACATAAAATTGACCATCTTAACCATTTTTAAGGGTGTAGTTCAGTGGTGTTAACTTCCTTCACACTCTTGTGCAGCTATCACCACCATCATCTCCAGAACCTTGTCATCTTTCAAAACAGACTCATACCCATGAAACACTCCCTCGCCATGCCCCGGCCCCCAACCCCCGGCACCACCTTCTACTTTCTGTCTCTGTGAGTCTGAGTCCTCTAGGGACCTCGCATCAGTGGGATCACAGTGTGTGTCCTTTGTGACCCATTATGCCGATTTCACTCAGCACAGTGCCCTCAGGGGCCATCCATGTTGCAGCAGGTGTCAGAACGTCCTTCCGTGTAAGGCTGAAGAGTATCCCACTGTGCATGGACCCCACTCGTGTTCCAGTGGACACTTGGAGCTTCTCGCTTTTGGCTACTGTGAGTCCTGCTGCTGTGAACGTGGGTGTGGAAATAGCTCAAGTCCCTGCTTTCACATCTTCTGAACACAGGCCCTGAAGTGGAATTGCTGGCTCCTATGGTCATTGTATGTTCAATTTTTGAGGAATCACCATACTGGTTTCCACAGTAGCTTCACCAGGGTTCCAATTCTCCCCATCTTCGCTAACACTTGCCAGTTTCTGGTTTTGGATAACAGCCATCCTGACGTGTGTGAGGTGGTGGGGTGGAATTTTGGTCTCATCTGCTCACTCATGGGGTCCCCAGTGCCTGACACTTGATAGGCGCCCAGTAAATACTTGGTGAAAGGATGGAGTGGGCTGACCTCTTAGTCTGCTACGTGAGGAGGGGCGGGGATCAGAGACGACGCCTCATAACGACCAGGCCCCAAACCTCAGCGTCATCCCGACTCGTTTATCGAACCCCACAGCAAATCTTCCAGCAGATCGCACGGCCTTGGCCGTGGATCCAGACTGAGCCTTTCCTCATTGCCTGCCCGACAGGTCTGCGTCCCAGCTCTTGCCAGCTGTCCTAATGCCCATGTCCACACAGCAGCCAGGGAGCCTTGTACCCCGTCAGATCATGCCCCAATCCGCTCAAACCTCCAGCGGCTCCCACCTCATTCAGGATGGAATGGCCCGGTGTGGGCTGGCCACCCACGGGCTGCCAGACCGCCTCTCCCCCCGCGCCACCGTGCGGGCCTGCGCCGGCCTGTCCCTACCTGAACCTCTTGATGTTCTTCTCCGACACCCGGATGAAGAGCACGATGGGGTAGAGCCTGGACTTGATCAAGTCCCGGGAGCAGCTGATCCCGGCCTCCAGCAGGCAGTGCTTGTTCTGCAAGCACAGCGTCCGGTGGTCATCAGCGGGCCCGGCCCACTCCTCCAGCCGGTGTGTGGGACTGGGGAGGGGCCCGTGACACAGGGGCAGACTGCCCGGAGAACGACCCGAGGCCAAACCCCATTCCCTCTGGACGAGGCCCCGCCCTGCGGGCACGTGGTCCCTCTCTGCTGTGCACAGCGGCGGGCGCTGGCACCGCTCGCCAGGCCCGAGGTGAGTCAGGCAGCACGCACGCGTCTTAACAGAAGTCAAAGGCGGTGTCAGGGACGCCTGCTGCATTCTTGGGACTCGGCAGGAAGCCCCTGCGAGGACAGTGGCTGGATGGTCCTGGGAGTTCCCTGACACCCATAAGCCTGTCATTTCTGAAAAGGGACAATCCCTGTTTTGCTCAATGTGTCACTTTAAAAAACCACCCCCTGCATGGAAACAGAACAGGAATATGGAGAAGGGCATGCGTTCCTGAGCCGGAAGCTCGCGGATTTCACCAACTGAGCGTGTCCGCAGCTCGCCCAGAGGTGGAGCCCTCCACCCCCACCACCGGTGCAGCGCCGCCCGGGCTCTGACAGCATGGGTTTGTCAGATGGCGTCAGCTTTTCAGCTACCGTGGCCTCGGCTCCAGCCCTGCACACCCATTTCCCACCCACTCTGCTGTCAGAATTCCTGAAACTGCTACGGCCCGCACTTTAGGACCCAACAGTGCAAGGCTGGCTGATGGCTCTGCCCGCGCTTTTGTCTGTGTGAGTGACCACGTGGGGAGGGTGCAGGAGTGACCGTCAGCCGGATGGCAAATGTGGAGTTCCTGGCTGGGCACGTGCTCCTGCCCAGCTTCAAAATATATTGGGTTGTCCGAAAAGTCATGATGCATTTTTTTCTGTCTTTCGTTGTAAAAATGCATCATGACTTTTCCAACAACCCAATAAATGTGTGTCAGAGCCCGAGACAAGGGTGTGGAGAGAGTTAATATGGGGCAGGTGAGAGAGGGAGGGAAAAGGAGAGGGCCAGCCCCAATCCAAGCAAGCCCATGGCTGAGGTGGCCTCACCGAGATCACTGGGCAGGTGTCAGCCCCGTCCACCTCCCAGTCCCACCTCACCTTGGCCGCCACAGCCTCAATGTTGGCAGGAACGATACATTCAAAAGTGTTGGGATTCTTTTCTCGGGAGTAGATGATGGTCTCCGTCTTCTGCTTTCTGAGGAACTCATCTCGCGTGACAACATCTGTGGAGAGACGGGCCAGTCCTGAGGGTGGCACCAGGTGACCT
Source organism: Aselliscus stoliczkanus (assembly GCA_033961575.1). Lineage (NCBI taxonomy): Eukaryota > Metazoa > Chordata > Mammalia > Chiroptera > Hipposideridae > Aselliscus > Aselliscus stoliczkanus. Next base: position 1,833,670 of record CM066733.1, read on the forward strand.
TGGGTCCACTGTCCCATCCAGACTCTGCCTCCGCCATCTGCCCTGGACAGCACTCCATCCGGTCCCTTTCTGGACACATTTAAATGAACCCTGTCTCTTCCACTAGACTGCAAGGCTTCTCGGGGGCAGTGTCAGGACACACTTCTTCACACTCCCCACGGCAACCCACAGAATTGCTGATTAGTAAATACTTGTGGTTTGGTCTCTCAGCAATAAGTTTTGTTGGACAAAGTAGCTTAGACACTGTGGTGCAATACTGATCACCACTTGCCTATCGTGAAGGATTTCCTGCTCCACTCATCCATCTACCCACTCACCATCCATCCATCTACCCACTTGCCATCCATCCATCTACCCACTCACCCCCCATCCATCTACCCACTTACCACCCATCCACCATCCATCTACCCACTCACCACCCATCCACCATCCATCTACCTACCCATCCACTGATCCATTAGTCTGTCCATCCACCCATGTATCCACCTACTTATTAATTTAATAATTTAATGTTTATCAAAAACCTACTGAGGACCAGGCATTAAGAATAAAACTATACGGCCGGCCGAGGGGCGCGGTGGTTAAGAGCTGGCTTGGGAAGCCAGCGGTCCCGGTTCGGTTCCACATATGAGGGCCAGTGATGCTGCCCTCGGAAAAAAAAAGAATATAACTATGATTAAAAACATAGCTGTTATACTTGAAAACCTGCAACCTAGCAGAGGAAACGACTATAGGATACAGATAATTATAAAACAATTTAGTGAGTGCAGTGATGGGACACTTATTGTGGAAGCCTAGAGGCGGTGTGGGAGTCTGGGGGCAGGGGAGCAGGCAGGCTTCCCGGAGGTGGAGGTACACATCGGAGGCCCCGCTCATTGGCTGCGTGAGCCTGTACACATCTGATCTCTCCGGGCCTCAGGCTCTGCTTGGAGGGTGGAGCAGGTCCTGGCTGCCCTGTGGGGGCCCAGAGCACGACAACCACGGGGGCAGCTTAAAAGAAACGGCTCCTGAGGAACACGTCTGCACGAGTCTCAAAATCACTGTTGGGTGAAAGGGGGCAGATATAAAAGATTCTACACTGTGTGATCTCATTTATAGAAAATGCAAATGAATGTGTGACACGGAGCAGGTCCATAGTGCCTGGGGCAGGGGTGGAGGGATGGACGTGACTGTAAAGGGGCCCGAGGGAGCTTTTGGGAAGACTTGATGTTTGGTATCCTGGTTGTGTCCGTGTGGCAGGGGTGTACACACTCGTCCCAACTCATTCAATTGCACACTTAAAATGGGGCATCTTATTGTATGTAAACTGTACCCTAACAGGTTGATGTAAAATCTTGACATCTCTACTTCACATCCACTAGGATGGTTATTACGTAAACAAAACAAAAAACAGAAAATAACAAGTGCTGCCGAGGGCGTGGAGAAGTGGAACCCTGTGCACACTGGGGGGTGAAACGGTGCAGCTGCCGTGGGAACAGTGTGGAGGGTCCTCCCATAATTAAACACAGAACCACCACGTGACCCGGCGATGCCACCTCTGGGTCTGCGCCCAGAAGAACGGGAAGCGGGGTCTCCAAGATCCCTGCACCCCACGTCCACAGCAGCGCTGTGCAGTCGCCGGGAGGTGGGGGCAGCCCGGTGCCCACTGACGGGTGAGTGACAGACAAATGGGGTCCAGCCACACAGTGGACGTCACTCCGTCTTAGAAAGGAAGGACATTCTGTCACCTGCTACAGCGTGGACGGCCCCTGAGGACACTGTGCTGATGACGCCAGCCAGTCCCAAAGGACACACACTGTGTGATCCCACGAGGACCTGGAGGGCTCAGGTTCACAGGGACAGGCAGTAGAAGGGGGTGCCCGGGGCTGGGGGAGGGGGGGAGGTGTGTCATGGGGACAGAGTGTCAACTTGGGAAGATGGAAAGGTCTGGAGAGGGCGTCCGAATGTACCTAATGCCACTGAACTGGACACTTAAAAATGGTTAAGATGGGAAGTTATATGTGATACTGATTTTGTCGCATCTACAACAATCCTGGCCGCCTGGCGTGCCATTGTTCCGGGTGGGCCTGGCCGTCCATTCTAAGCACAGGTGACACCAAGGGCGAGGGCGACTGCGGTGTGCAGCCAGGACTAGGGCTCCTCACTCTGCCTCCGGCCACATGAGGACGCAGGAGCCCACGGTGGTGGGTGGCTCGCTGCCACCTCAGGGCCCAGAGTGGGGACCGACCCCAAGCTGAGTCTCCTGGCTGACCCTGTACCCTTGTCCTATCACCCTCGGAGTGCGGTGGGGAAGGGAAGGCCCGGGCCAGGGGCCGCCGGGAACTTGGAGAGGCGGCGTGCCACGCAGACTTCCTGTCCACACGGGGCCAGGGCGCAGGGCGGCTGCTCTGTCGCTGCTCCGGCCGCTCCCGCCCCTGCGAGGCGATGTGACGTAGGGGGCTGCGGCCGCGCGTGGGGTGCTCACCCGGCTTGCACATGGTGAACTCCATCGCGCCCCCTGAGTTGAGCAGCTTCTGGACCAGAGACTTGGCCAGCATGGTGGGCGTGAAGAGCACGGGCCGGCGGCGCTCGCAGCGGAAGGCGCGCACCAGGCTGTAGGGGATCAGGCTGAGGCTCCTGCTGGGCTCGCTCTCGGGGTCCAGCTCTGGGGGGCAGGAGAGGCCTGGCTGAGACGCCCCTGCCTCTTGGGGGGGCAGGAGAGGCCTGGCTGAGGCGCCCCTGCCTCTCGGCGCGCCCTGCCCAGCGGCCCGTGGTGGGGGGAGGCAGACGAGCAGCGCGTAACAAACACCAAGTCTGGGCACTTCAGGAGGCACTGAGTTCTGAGGAGGGGCCGGGCCGGCTGGCCAGGGCCGGCTGCCCGGAGCAGGGGCTCGGACAGTGCGGAGAGTGGCCTGGGCAGAGGGGGAGTGAGGTGGCCTCATTTCCACCGTTTCAATCCTCCCCAGCAGATGGGTAGGAGCCCCGGCAGCTGAAGGAACTGCCTCCCCAGAAACCAGAGGCTTGTCATTTACTTCGCCCCTGGCCTGGCGGCCCCCACTCCCGAAGCCCAGGCCCTCCTCTGGCCATCAGCGGGGCCTTCCACAGAGAACTGTGCGATGGAGGCCCCTCGCCAGCTTGATAAATGGCCAGAGCGCGCACTGGGGAGAGAAATCAATAAGCAAACACTCCACAGCAAACAGCTCCAATTCACACGCGTCTGGGCGCCAACCAGCTCCAGCGGGCGCTGGCGGGCTGCCACGCCGGGGGCTGTGTCCGGGTGGTACCCCGTTTTGAGGGGGGTGTCCCAGGCCTCCTCACAGGACCCGAGGCCACTGGGCCTGTGGGGGCAGGAGGGACCTGTGGTCGGCGTCCTACCTTCCTGCCTGTCTGTCAGGAGCTTGGAGGCGTCCAGCGAGGGCCGGGCCAGGCCGCCGCGCGGGCTCCCGGGAACGATGCGAACCCGCTCATTGCTGTTCATCCGTTTGTACTTGTTCTCTGACCTGCTGACGAACTGCGGGACACAGGGGCAGACACAGCTGTCGCGCCACTTTGCGTTTAACCCGACCGAGCTGCCTTGGCCCGGACCCGGGCAGACCTCTGCCCAGGCCCCAGCTCCGCCCGGGGCCTGGGGAGTCACTCCCCCTGTGAAAACAGGGGGTGCCCAGCAAGTCACGTGAGTCCTTTTGCTGTTTGGGTGTCGTTAGGTAAGCGAGTGCACACGCACCCCTGTGCTCGTCCTCACCCAGACACAGGGCCGGCAGGAGCTGGCCCCGAGACTCCTGCGGTGCCCCCGCCTTCCTGGGGATTCACGGGTGCAGCCCCTGCAGGCACGGTGGGACCTGGAGCCCCCGCCGGGAGCCCCCACTGACAGGACAGCCCACCAGGTGGGTGCGGGCAGGGCTTCACCTCCCAGGACATGGCTCTCACACCCCGTGCCTCGGCACCCCTGCCTCTCGTGGGGGCGCGCGCCTGCCCCCTTCTACAGTTCAGAGATGAGCGCTGGAGGGCGGAAAGGGATGTCCCAGCGGTGGGACCCAGGTTCCCACCATATTCCCTGGGGCACTCAATTCTCTCCACAGGCTCCTTCTGCAGGGAAGAGACCCCGGGAGCTGACCCTTGGGGAGCCTTCGGACTGCTGCATGACATGTGGGCAGACTGGGTGGTCTCAGGTGGCCCGGCCCTCAGGAGCCCCGCAGGCTTTGGCAGGCTCCCTTTCACCTGTGTCTTCCTGCTGCCTGTTCGTATCCGCCTGGGTTTTGGGGTCTCACGGTTAACTATCTCTGGGCTTCCTCTGTTCCAACATCAGGACAAAGCAGTGGAGTGCACACTAGCTCCACACTAATTAGCACATCCTCACAGGGTCGTATCTTAATATTGCTCCCTCAGCATTAGTCAGCCCGTGACAGAGGGAGGCCACACAGGATGCGCTCACAGTGTTTATGAGCACCGCGGCTGAAGCCCCCCCACCACGCTACTCCGAGCTCCCTGGCTCACGGTCCACGAGAAAGGACTCCTTTTAGAATTAAGGATAAGGGGAGACTCTTTTGGTCCCAAAAAGCTAAAATGTTCCAGTGGTTAGATAAGATTTACAGACTCTGCTGGGACTCCCTTTTTCCCTTGGCTGCTGGGATGCTCAGAGATAAATGTAAAGCTCAATCTGAGGGACTAAACTGAGACAGACATCTGAAATGCTTGTTTTCCTTTCCTGATGTACTGTTTCTGATTTTTCTATTAATATTTTAACAGCTAGGTTAAGCGTCTTCCAGCTATAAATTTCTTCCCATTTTCGATGAAAGCGGGGTTAGCTTCCTACAGGCGCAGAGACTGCCTACTAACCTGTCAGTGGGAGGAAAAACGGGGGGGCGGGGAGAGGCGGAGGTGCACGGGGGGGGGGCGCTCTTATTTTGATACGGCCTCTCCTCTCGGTAGGGTGAGGGCAGAGCCACAGAAAATGTGATTGCAAAGTCATGAGGCGCTCTGGAGGGCTTTACCTGAAGGAGCTGGCCGAAGAGGAAACTTGCTCGGGAGAGGCGGGGGCTGACCCGGGGGTCACTGGTGGAAAGCGCTTCTTCGGGTTGTAGGGTGTTCTGAAATCAGTTTATCCGTCAGTCAGATCCACTGCACTTGGCAGGACACGTGAGAGGCACTGAGAACCAGAGATGTGTCCACAAGCCCCTCCGTGCTCCGGGGGACAAGCGCTAGTCATGGGATCAAGGGTCAGGGGTGTGTGTGTGTGTGTGTGTGTGTGTGTGTGTGTGTGTGTGGCGGGGGGAGCACAGCTCGGAAGGGAAGAGGCGCCCGAGACTCGTTCCTACAGATGAGGCAGCAGACAGGAGGCCCGAGTCCCAGCTGGGCCGAGGCTGGGGAGAGTGCAGAGGGAGCGCTCCTCCGGAGGGCTGTCCCATTCCTGAGAACCAAGTCCCCGGCACCCTTCACCCCAGCACAATTAACAACTCCCGTTGGTGATCCCTCCGAAAGAGACCCGGAGGGGGTTTGAGGTGGGCGGCCGCCGTGACCTACCCGGAGTGCCCTCAGGGTGTGGTGTGCGGCGTCGGCCTCCTCCCGGCCACCCCGGTGCATCAGGCGCTGCAGCTTGACCAGGAGGAGTTGCTGGGCTCTGCGCAGGCAAGAGGGCGGGTGGAGCTCAGGGCTGGGGCACAGCCCAGGGCCAGCCCCGGGCAGGGGGCCCTGTGCAGGCGTGAGGTCTGGGCCCCTGGGCGCCCGGGAGGAGCCGTGGGCCTGAGTCCTGCCCCCAGCGCTGCCTCATTACCCGAGCAGGCCACGTCACTTCCGGGAGCCTCGGTTTCCTCATCTATAAAGGGCTCTCCCTGTGCTGCCCTTGCAGGGCTGGCCTGAGCAGCGCTGTTAGGGGCTATAGCTGCTTTACGGGCGCCTGTGCATCTGACCAGGAGGACGCTGAGGCTCAGCCCGGAGTAGTCATGTGTCATTAACTGTTGCGTAATTATGGAACCGAGTGCCAGGCTGTCCGGCAATGACAGAGAGAGTGTGTGCTGGGATTGAGTGAGAGCGACACCCTGGGGAGGCAGGGAAGGCTTCCAGGAGGCGGTGGGAAGGGGGCCTCACTGCCACACAGGCAGCCCCGTGGCTGAGCTGCCCGGCCCCCAGCCCTGTCCAGGTCCCGGCCTCACCGGCTGTAGCTGGGTATGGTGCCCATGTCCAGGTCGTAGTCCATGAAAGGGTCCACCCGCGCACAGAGCCACTCATGCCTGTCCTGGTACATGGTGTCACGGACGTGCACCACATCATCGCACTTCAGGGACATGGAACAGGCGTCCAGCTGGCTGGAGATGTTCAGGTTCAGCCGGATGTAGAAGGAGTCGCCGGAGGTGACCAGGCCCTCTTCCATGTCCTTCAGCAGTTTCCGGTACCCTGTGAAGGACAGAAGGTAAAAGCGGCACCGCCGTCAGCGGGGAAGGGCGTCCCACCGCCGAGTCGCCCCCTGGAGCGAGGCCCCCGGCCGCCCCCCGCAGAGAACACAGCCAGGGATTCCTGCTGGAGCTGGTGGCCGGGCAAACGCAGTCCTCCCTGGTGAATGAGGAGCTGTGTCGTTCATGGGCTTCCCTCTTTGTCTCGGCTGCCAAGAAGCTCAGAGCTACGCTCTGCGCCACGTTCCAACAAAGCTGCTGTGTGTGCTGCCACCTCCACGTCTCACCAGCTACACGATGCTTGTATTTTCATTTTTCCCTTTAATTGACGCATAACGTACATACAGTAAACGGCGTCGTTCTTAAGTATTCAGCTTGATGAAGTTCCCCAAAGGACACACGTGGGCAAGCGCCACTCAGCCCTCTCAGGGCCCTTCCCGGGGAGCCGCCAGCCTGTCAGCACAGACCAGCTGTGCCTCGCTGCTCCTGTTGCCCGACACTATGCCTGAGAGTCGCCACAATGCTGCAGTGTGGCGCCTTGCATTCCTTTTCACTGCTGTATAGTACTCCACAGTGCCGATTTCTCCTTTCTCAAGTGCACATTTGTGCTGTTGCCAGTTTTCAGCGATTATGGATAACTCTGCTCTAAACATTCTCCTATGTATCTGGCGGACACGTGTACTTGTTTCTCTTGGGCGTATGCACAGAAGTGGAATTATCAGGTCGCTGGTTGTGTATACAGTTCGCCTTCATAATGCAGCCATGGTTTTCCAAAAGAGTAGGACCGTGGCATGGGCTGTATTAACCTTATTTAACACCATCGTCCTTCAGTTAAACGTTTACAGATCCCTCTGGGAGGAAGCAGGGCATAAATCACAACAAATGCTGCAAAGTGAATGTCTGTGACACAAATCCCTATCATTCCCGAAATCGGCCCCCCGTGCAGAGCTCCGTGGCACAGTGGGAGCTCAAGTGGTGCCCTTGGCCACGCCTAGGAATCGCTCGTCGGAGTCCACACCACATGTGCAGGGAGATCTGAGCCAGCGCGGTGCGCTGATCATGTTCACGGAGAAACGGGGGACTCCTGGTCAGGTCCCTCCCACCCCCTGGCTCCTGTTAACACTTGCTCATCACTATCTGAGGTCTGTCACCTGGGAGGAGAGGCCCTACAGGCCGCCTCTGGGACCCTGCTGGAGGGAGACTTGGCTTCAGTGAATTCCAGGGGCAACGCTGCAGCACAGCTTGGGGGGCAGTGCTCACACTGCGTTCTGTGGCTCTGCCCACCTGTGGGCAGGGCACCGCCCAGAGACTTTCTGCTGGGCTGAAAGGCCAGGCCAGGGTGACGGGAGGTGCGTGCCCATGAGGAGGAGGGCGCCTTTGCTGGGGACACAGCATCATTATCACCATCCTCACCCACCGGGCACTGCCAGGAAGGCAGGCGGGCGGGCCGGTGGCGGCGGGGAACAGCTAGAGGAAAGTGGCTATTTATGCTCTGTTGAAACATTCATGAGCCCCGGTGGTTAGAAATAAGATCCAGCTGCAGAGATAATCATGCAGGAAAAACCTAGAGGTGAGAAGGACAACACAGGCTGTGGAAATGGAGGACAGAGCTCAGCGCTGCCCAGGAGTCCTGGCCATGGAAGGAGAGGCTCGAGGAGGGGGCCAGACCAGCAGGCGGGGAGAGGCCTGGCGGTCCTGAACCGGGGCCGCGGCGGCCACCCGCCAGCCGCTGCCGGTGTCAGGGCTGGAAAGCCTGATGGGAGGCAAGCTTCAATCCGGCAGGGAGGGGTGAGCCAGGCCAGGCCGGGCGCGGCTGTCGGCGGGGGCCCTTGCCTTCTCCTGCCTGGTCCAGCAATCTGCTGTCTCTGCCGTGAGCCAGGCGGGCGGCCAGAGGTGTGCCCGCGTCTGTGCCCTTTCCCGCCTACCCTCCCACACCTGCCCCATCACGTCCACCTGACGGGGCTGGGCCGGCTTGTGCCTCCCGCTGGACAGGTAAGCAAGCCGAGGAACTTGTCCAGGCCCCCGCTGCCCCCCAGCTCTGGTGTCCTGCTGGCTGCGGCCAAGCAGGGGGTCGGGGCGGCCTCACCTTCCTGGTTGACTTTGTAGTGCAGTGTGACAGGGCCACTGCACCTCTGGATGGTCCAGTGTGCCTCCTCCTTCGTGCACGTCTCCAAGGGGACACTCTGCCTCTCGCCTTTGATGCAGCCTTCTAGCTAGAGAGCAAAGACACTGCTCCTTGGGCTCTGTGGGTGAGACCGCTCGCTCCGCGGGAAATAGCAGTGCCTGACCCCAACACTGACAAGCTCAGCGCCCCCCACTTAAACGGGCCGTTTGCCACGCGAGCATACGTGTGCACGTGCGCACAGGCTCTAGAATCAGGTGAGGGGTTGTGGGGACAGGAGCCTGGAAAGGGGCTCTTGGGGCGGCGCGGACGGCCCTGCCACCTCCCAGCTCCCTCTGCTGGCCAGGAATCCCAACTCAGTGCGAAGCTTGGGGGCAGAGGACACGGGGGCAGGCAGGGCACCTGCGCAGTGCTGCCCGCCCCTCCCCCCGGGGCCCCAGCCCCTCACCAGCAGCAGCTGGTGGCCCTCGCGGAGGCCTGCCTTCTCGGCCAGGGAGCCCGGCTTGACTGAGTGGACGAAGCACCCTCGCGCGTTGCCCCCGATCAGGGTGAGCTGCGAGATGAGGCTGTCGCCGGTCAGCGTGGTGTGCTGCACCGAGGGCCCGGGACCCCGCACGTGCCCCACGGATGTGACAGACGGCCGGAAGGGTCTGGGTCGGGAAATAACAACAGGCGTCAGGCAGCTGGAGTTGGGGCCCCTCCACCAGGACACACCAGAGGGCAGGCCCCACGTGCAGCCTCCTGGGCTGTCAGCTGCCCGGGGAGTTGTAATAGCAGCCACTGTGAGAGACAGCTGGCAACGGGCTCCCGCCGCGGAAGCAGACAAGCAGCTGAGCTGCCCTCCTGGCTACGGGACACGCTGGCTGGCAGACCTGAGGCCGCACGTGGGCCCGTTTCCTGGCACCGGCCACACTGCTTCTCCTCGCATACCAGGAGGGACGCTGCGCGGCGTGTGGCCGGCGGGGCCATCTTGACACTGGGGTCCTGCTTCCCTGCCGAGCTGTGTGGCCCCCGGGCAAGCCCCGTCCTTTCGGGGTCCGACTGCGTGTCAGGGGAAGTGACTGCTGGCTCTGGGACGCTAGGGTTCCCGGATTCTGGGGAGGCCAGGGTGATGGTGAGGGGCACCTGGGCAGTGAGCAGCCTTGACCCGTCCCTGCCCCACGGCAGCCCCCCCCCCCAGTACCTTTCTAGAGAGAACTTCCTAAACATGAGGTTGACCTGCTCCAGGTCGTAGGCGTCCAGCCCCTCGGACTGGTGGGAGGAGGATGAGGAGTGGATGGAGGGGGGTCCAAAGGAGCACCGCTCGTGACTGTCGTCTGCAAAGGAGCAAAGGACCCTCAGAGCCAGCACCGTCGCGGCCCTTGGACTCGCTGAGTGGCTGAGGGAGGGCGTTCGGGCCGTGGGCTCAGCCTGGGGAACCTTCCCCGGGACGGGGGAGCCTGGAGGAGGGGGCAGCATCAGTGAGCCGTCCCTAAAGCCCCCGGGGCACAGGGTCCAGTCCCTGCACCCCCTTCCGTGGAGCCATTCCCATCCCCAGGAGCCCCTCCTCCTGGGAAGCTGGCCAGCTATCTGGTTCCTAAGGATCCATTTTTTGTTTCTGGAAAAGGGGGCTTCCATTAGCAGCTGCTCGTTTTGTTTTTCAATTGGGGCCCGTGTTTTCATGTTGGGGCCATGTGAGGCGTCACCGCCAGCCACCAGCTTCCTGGGCTGTGGGGCTGCGGCCGAGCAGGCACGGCACAGTCTGGAGCCCTTCTTCCCGCCTCAGCGGGGCCCCGAGGACCCAGAGGAGAGATGCCCACCGCACCAGCTCAGGCCGGAGGCGCTGCAAACCCTGCTCCGGGCTGATAACAGGCGCCTCTGCAAGGGAGCCTGTCCTGGCGCTGCGGAGCGCTTTGGACGGCTGCCCAGAACTCTCTCCGGCTCTCCCCTTCCCAAACTCCTTCAATTCTTCTCATTACCCAGCCTCCATTAGGTGCTAACCTCTCTTTAACACTTGATAGCTTCTGATGGCCCCCAATTAAGGAGAGCCACTAATCTTTCATTTTATCTGCTGGCAGCCTCGGCGGGCAGGAGGAGAGGCAGGGTGAGGGAGGCAGGCGCCGTGCTGCCAGCTCCGTGGGGCCAGGGCTCCAAGGCTGCCAGCTGTGTCCTGAGAGGCCTGAGCCTTTCCTGCTTCCACTGCTGCCCATCCAGTCGGGGGCCCCAGGCCCGTAAATCTGCACGGGTCATGCCCACTGTCCACAGCTATACCACAAGGCTCTGCCATGGCAAGGCCTCAGGACATGCGTCTCTGTGTCCCATGCACGTGTAGCAGGGCCTGGAGAGGTGTGGGGCTCCACGCGTGCTGGGCTGAGCTGGGCCTCCTGGCTGTAAGGGGCCGGGGCTGGTGCCGCACACACACTGCTCCTGAGACGGAGCCCCCGTTTCCAGCTCGCTGCACACACTCTGGGCCAAGGGAATATCCCCGGATCCTGTCAGCTCTGCTCGAGGGAGACCGCATCCTCGGTCTCCCCACCGCTTGCCGGCCCCACACCCGTTTCAGGGGACAAGGAACAGCCGTAATTACCACGCCGCCCCAATTCCAGCCTTGCCCTCCCCACTGCTACTTGTCTTGTTCAGGCTGGTTAACAGCTTAGTAGATGGGTCCGGAAGAGGTCTCCCTGCTTTCAGGCCGCCTTCCGCCCAGCTGTTCCTTCACCTCTAAGGCTGTTCCTTCTGCAAAACGGGGGCGAAAGTATTTCTGCGAAGTTGTTGAGAATCCATTACACTGGAGCAGGCACACAGGGCAAGCACGTCCACGGTGCTTGTCTATGATCGCGAGATGAATTCTCTCTTCAAAACTCAGACCGAACTTAGACGCACACGCAGCAGCTGGAGGGTCCCCACTGTGTATAACACAGAGACGGGCTCCTCCGGGTGCCTCCTCCGGCCCCGGCAGCTCACAGCGGCCTGCCTTCTGTGCACAGACGGCACCCGACCACCGCTGCCTCGGGACCCATTCCACACGCGTTTCCTGAGGCCCTACTGCGTGCAAGGCTCCATCCCAGGTCGGCGTGTGGGCGACATGGCCGTGCCCTGGCTGAATGTCACCTGAAGTGTTTCCGATCTGCTGGGTACCTACCGTCGAGGTCTAAGGCATCGAACCCGCCGCTGTCATTGTCTTCTTCAAGTGTGCTGTAAGACATGAGGGAAGAATGGGGGAGAACACGTGTGCGTGAGTGGGGTCAGAGGGAGGGGAGCTTCCAGAGCAGGCGGGACAGACGGGAGAGCACGGTCAGCAGGTGCGAGGAGGCCGATGGGCCACGGCGGGGCTGGATGCGGCTGGACGCTCTGCTGGGAGCCATGCGGGCCGGTGGGTGGAGGGACACGAAGAGCAGGCGGTAGGGTCCCCGACACCCCCACATGCTCTTTCCTACTCACTCTTCTCTGACACACAGGCTTGGATGGGCCGCCCTGTGTGACACGCCTGAAACAGCTGAGCAACGCCCCCGCCAGGACCCGAAGGGACTGAGGCGTCCGCATGTCCCCAGAGGCCTACACTGTCCATGTGAGGCCCGCACCAGGCCCTTGGCAGGACTGCAGCTGTGGACCAGCCCTGCCGGCGACTCCCCTCTCAGCCCTTCAGAAACCACCCAAAGTTCAGACTTTGAATGTGATGTGCCAAGCATTCGGCTGATTGGAAACATCTGGATGCCCAGGCCTAATTCTCCTGTGGTTTCCTTGTTGGGGACACGGATGGTTTCTGAGAGGTGAGGAAAGGGGCGAGGGAGCAGGAACTGGGGGCCCTTCACGGGCCTCTCAATCTCTGGCAGAAAAAGCCGAGCCCTGGGGCCTTGGCACAGAGGGACCTGACGGCTTGGTAGCGTGGAGCAAAGTGGCGTCGGCTTCATCACTGGACCCTGGGAGAGCATGCCCCGTCTCTGAGCCTTAGCCTCCTCATCTGTGGAATGGATGCTATCCTGACTCCCTTTCCAGGTGGCCTCCAGGACGGCTGAGGGAGTAAGTGTCGAGAACAGCGTACGCAGGCCCCACGCAAGGGTCCCACCTCCTCCGCCACCTGTCACCCACCTCCGATGAGGTGCGTCTTCCTTGTAGCGTCTGACGATGGAGTCGTTTCCTGGGGGCTCAGCGGTGATTGACATGATGCTGGCTCGGCTCCGATGGGGCTGCTTCAGACACACACACAGGTGTGTTATGGGCTGGGTATTTATACGCCCGTGCCTCGGGGGCATAAGTATTATATACACAGGGACTAAATTTAACTCGGATGTGTCCCCGCCTGGTGCAGGAGTGGGGGTTGGCAAGCTGGCCCTCAGCGTGACCTTGGCAGGAGTCGGCTCGCTCAGCCTGGGGCAGCCAAGCTGGGTGCACATCTGCTCGTACATCTGCTCGCCTCGGGATGGGGTGAGGGGGCCGGGGAGGGCAGAGCAGGGAATGGCCGAAGCTCAGGAGCCGAGGTGGTGCCTTGTACTCTGCACTGGCTGGCTCCATGTCCCCCGGCTGTGCCGGCCTTGGGCACTGGCTCTGGACCAGAGGAAGGCCTCGTGTGTGTGTGTGTGTGTGTGTGTGTGTGTGTGTGTGTGTGGCAATGGAAGCCCCCAAACAGCATGGGGGCTAGAGGGTGACCTTTTGAAACAGGCCTGCTGGCTCCTGGCTAGGACTGCCATAAATAAGAGCCTGGATTTCACCCCCCACCCCCCAGAGCTGCAATCAGACAAGAGTTATGGTATCTCTGTGGCCCCAGGGCCTGATTTTGGAAGCTGAGTTGACAAGCTTCCCTAGGCTTCCCTCAGGGTTAGAATTGCTAATACCAAGCCTTGCGCTGCCTGGCTGGGGGCCTGGAGGGAGTGACACTGGCTGCAGCGGCTGAGACCCTGGCTGGCCCTGCCCAGGCGGGATGGAGCTGAGGGGGGTCAGGGCTGGGGCAGGGGGCACTGAGCCTTTGCTCTGTGGCACCTGCGGATCCACCTGCTCTGGGCCCAGGCCCCTGTCCTCCCCCCCGCCCCACCCGGCCCCCATGCCCTCCAGGCTGCCGGAGCTGCCCGGGGCTGGGAAGCGGCAGCAGAATTTTCCGCCGCCTGTGCAATTCGCTACAGCCCCTTGGAGGCCCGTCTCTTCCTCCCACCAAGTGTTAAATTGGGAAAGGAGGAGGCAAGAAGGTGTAAATACATCATGAGGCTGTGGAAACATCTTTAAATAAACATAAGGACGGCCTGGGCTGCAGCCCCAGAAGAGGAGTGATGCTGCCACAGGCCCAGCTTGGAGGGGAAAGCAAGGGTGCGAGGGCCTCAGGGGGAATGCGGGTGGGGGGTGAGCGGGTGGGGGCCACGCTTACCATCTTGGAGAATGAGGTGGTAATGGGCAGGGACCTTGAGGAGCTGGGGCTGGCGTCCATGCCTTCTTCTTCCTGTCCCTTCCCTGTGCTCATCCGGGTGGGGCAGGGGAGGCAGGGAGGGAAGGGGAGGACGGGGAATTGAGAGCCTCGCAGCGCTGAGCCCGGGCTGTCCGGCCTGGCCCCTGTCTCCCGTGGGGACTTGCTCCTTCTGAATTCCCACCCAGCTGCACGCTCCTGGAGGGAGGAGCCTGGTCTTGCCCGCCGGCCAGCCAGGCCCCGGGGAGCCTCAGTCAAGGCCCCCAGCTGGCACTGTCTGGGCGGACACGGCTCTCGTGGAGCAGGAGTGTCTCTGCCCATTATTACCCCAGCCTCAAAACGGATCCCACGGCCCCTACTGAGCAGGGCCGGCGGGCCAGGGGGTGGGGCCACTAGGGGCGCTCCTCCTGCTCCTTAAGGGACGGTCTGGGGCCCTGAGCACTGGGCTTTCCCATCTGTGTCCTGCCTGGCTGTGTGTGGGCGGACAGACGGACACACGCATGCAGAAGCCTGTGGGCTTCTGGAGGGGATGGGCCACAAGTCGCAGCTCCCTGGCCCCCAGTGCCTCGCCCTGGGCAGCCGCAGAGGCTTGGCGAGGGGCCAAGGAGCCCCTGTCCCTCTTCTTGGGACAAACACTCTCTCTCCCTCCCACAGGCCCCACAGGTTCTTATGTTTCCAGTCTGATAAAGAAGGTCCTTGAGACACTCCACCTGGCCACAGGGATGTGAAGCGGTGCCCTGCCCTGGGCTCCGTCAGGCCCCTCCTCTGCCCTGCTCTGGGCCCTGGAGAGCGGCCTACAGCCCGGATCTGCAATCCTCGTGCCCCGCCCTCCTGACGGCCCCTAGGAATCGGGAGGTCCGTGCTTCAGGCCGGTCCGCCTGCCCCGTTGGTCTCTGCAGTCACTCCCAGCACCCCCCATGGCAGAGCGCGGGTCCGCTCTGGAGACTGTGTCCACGGGCAGAGAGTCTCTCTTTTCCAGGCCCAGGCAAACGCCCTCTTCTTGATGGGTCCCCACAACCTTCCTCCAAGCTCTCTCCCGGGTGGGAGCGCTTCCCACTCTCACTGACGGCCCTTGGTACACAGGCCCCACAAGCGTCCATTTGGACCTGCTGGCACCTGGCGCTCAGTAGGTGCTTGATTCACCTGGGCCAACCCGCGCTAGCCAGTCCTACTCCAGGGTCACAGTGAGGACCAGGGAGAGGGATTCTGAAGACAGTGTGCCCTGCAGAGCCCGGGGGCTCATGGACGGACCGTAGCCCCTTGCTCCTGGGACTGCCAGCCAAAACTGTGGGAGGAAGGGCGAGCAGTCACCCGGCTGACGAGCAGCAGCAAGAACTCCAGGTTCACTCAAGTACCATGGGCTGCAGACAGCTGACAGGGAGGCACGGCGGGCAGAGGGAACCACGGGCGAGATGGGGCTCCAGTCACAGCCTCGCCCTCTCCGGTGACAAAGGTCATTAATTACCATGTGGACACCCCGCCAGCTGAGGCACTGAGCCTCCTCAGTTTACCCTGCAGGGATGGTCATTACAGCGGGAGACACAGACGGATGGAGAGTGTCCGAGTGACAGACAGGGAGGCAACCCGGGAGGCTCACTAACCTTGAAAATCTGATGTTTGCTTCAGGCTGATGGGGGATTTGGCTCTCTGCAGCTGAAAGGGGGAAACCAAAGACAGAGGACACAAGTCAAACAAGTCCTGAGACACATGTCGTTGGAGTGTCGGAAATAAATGGAGGCGGGCCCATGCTGCCCCTCGTCACGTGGCCACCGGAATCACAGAAGCCACACGACACCCATCTCGGGGCAGTGCTCCCTGGGGCTGGCGTGGCAGCTGCTGGTACAGACAAGCTCTCCCTCGGGAGGCAGTGCGACATGGCTCAGATGGTATGAGGAACCCAGAGTGGCAGAGGCAAGGGGTGTGTGCGGGAGTGCGAGGCTGAGCAGGACCGGCACACGACGCAGGGGAACTTGCAGGCCGCTGTCCTGGCCGCACTCGGCACGAGGGCGAGCGGCTCCCTGTTGATGTCCAATGTGCTCCGTCTGGCTCCATGTGTGCAGGGCGAGGGGGGTCAGGGAGCAGGGTCCCTGTCAGCCCTGGTGGTCACGGCCCGTGACGTGAGACCGTCTCACCCACTCACTCCCCGTCTAGGCAGCCGTGTGTCATGGACACTGAGCAAAGCAGACAGGATTGCTGCTGAAGCCCAGCTCCCCAAACGGTGCCCAACAGCCATTCGCTCCACGGACATGTAAACAAACAAATGAATTTGCAAATAATGCTTATTTCACATTCTCTCTGTCTCTCCCTGTCCTACTATATGTAGCAGAAACGAGAGAATTGATCAAAACAAACAAGTAAAAAGCTTGCGTTGGCACAGTCTCTATCGATAGGACCGGAGCAGCGGAGGTCCATCTGGGCCTGAGAGCTGCTGCGCGTGGCTGTGCAATGTCCTGGACTGCCTGCCGGGGGCCCCCCACCCCATCTCCCCACTGCACCCTGGCCGGCCGCAGGCAAGTACCTGGATACCCTTCAGA
This sequence comes from Aselliscus stoliczkanus, assembly GCA_033961575.1. Taxonomy (NCBI): domain Eukaryota; kingdom Metazoa; phylum Chordata; class Mammalia; order Chiroptera; family Hipposideridae; genus Aselliscus; species Aselliscus stoliczkanus. The sequence continues at coordinate 1,850,062 of CM066733.1, forward strand.
TTCATCCTGCGCTTGGGCGGGTGGTACGGCAGGAAGTATCTGTTGTCTTCCGGCGACTCCTCCGAGGTGGAAGAATCGTCAGCCTCCTGCCCATTGGTCCTGGGGCCGGCGTCCCCAAAGCTCTGAGAGATGATGGTCACTGGCAGGTTCCTGGGCAGGCTCTGGAGACAAAGAGAAGCCGGTGCTGGGGATGGAGCGTGAGGAGCAGCCCGCAGGCAGAGAAACGGCTCTGCGGATGGCGCCGTCACTCTGTGGGGCACCCAAGCCTGAAAAGCAGGGCAGCCTGCACCCCTTCCCTGGCCCCGCGGCCACCCACAGAAGAAGGCCCTCATTTCAGCTCCGGTCTCTCCTCATGAGCCTCTGTCCCCGTCTCCCTTTGGCCAGGGGTCTGAGCAGGCCCACGTATCCTTAGTAAAGGGACTGCCGCCGGGCTGGTGTTGGCCCTAGATCTGAGAGGCCACCATCCCAATCTCCGGCCCCAGGCCTAGGCTACAAACGTAAGTACTGCCGAGTGACAGAACCACGATACAAACAGCTCAGACACTATCCTCAGCGCTCCAGATCCATTGTTGGAAGCTGAGGGGCAACAATATTAAGTGCCTCCTACTGCCCCCCCAATGCCACACAGCACCCTCACGCTACATGGCCCCCAAACCCAGGGCTCTGCCCTACTTCCCAGCATAAATCCTCACGGTCCCAGAACAGCCGACCTCACAAGCCCCCACCCGCCCACTCCCTCCTGCTGCCCCGCAGCCCATCTCTTGCTTGTCCCCGCCTCCCACTCCATGGATACCAGAGCCGCCAGCCCTGGCCGCCGACAGCAGGCCCTGGGCACCGCATCCCAGGCCTTTGCTCATGCAGTCCCTGGGGCCCCATCTTTTGCTCACACATTCGGCAGATGTTCCCGAGGGTCTACCCTGCGTTGGCCACTGTGCCAGGTGCTGGACAAACAGGGGGGCTGCCGGAAAGGCTGAGCCCATAACACAGACGCTCCTGGTTTCCACCACGGGGCCAGCGAGGGCCGAGCCTAAAGAGGCAGGACTCAGCCAGGTGAGTTGGAGCCAGCGTTCCAAGTGGAGGCCCCCAGGCAATCATGGGCGCCCCTGTGGGAGTCCTTCCGGAAACCCTGGGGAGCGCGGCCCCCACCCCGCTCCACAGCGCCCCTGCAGTGTAATTTCTGACACCGTTGAAACGCCAGGGTCCTGGATTTGCCCCCAGTGCGATATGCGCCCTGAGGGGCGGCGGAGCGGCTCAGACCGGGCAGTGGCCTCAGGCAAGCTCCCTGGCTGCTTGAGCCTGGGTCCTTTCCTTCCGTAACTGAGGACAGTAACTGGACCTTCCTGGCAGGGCAGTCCTGTGGGTAAATGAGACCACGCACAGAAGGCACGCGGCAGTGTGCCTGCACACGACAGCACTCACACTGATGACTGCACAATAGCATCACCTGCTTTGAAGTCTGCGTTCACTCACTTCTGAGTGCCCGGGCCCTGCTGTGACGTGTGCTGTGAACTTCGTCCTGCCCATTAACGAGTTTCCTTACAGGTTTCATGGGAGCAGGGCATCTTAAACCCGGTGGCCATCCAGATGGTGGTGGGGATCCCAATGAAAGGCCAGTGGCTGGCTGTGGTCAGCTGAGAAGGAGCTGACGCTACTTGGTGAAGTGACCGGCCTGACGTCACCCAGCAAGGGGCCAAGCCAGGGGTTTCTCCTGTGTTCTAACTTCCAAGTTAAAATTTCCACTCATCACTACACAGACACACAGAAGGTTCAAGGACATGGACCATCATGGGTGTGGCAGGAAGGGTGGGCTTCTGGCTTCACATGTCTGCAGAGCCAGCACTGGGTGGTGGGGACCCTGGGCGCCGCCTGGTGTTGGGAGGGCCTGGCTCGGGCGGGGCCGCGCCCAGCCGGACCCACCTGGTCGAGGCTGCCGCTGTCCCTGGAGAGGCGCCGGAGCTTGCTCTCCAGGTTGACGATGCAGGCTTCCCGCCGGACCATCTCGATCCTTAGCTCGTCATTCTTCTCCTCCAGCTCACGGATCTGCTTCCTGTACTTGTCTTTCTCGATTAAGCACTGTGCGTACTGGGTCTGTGCGTCATCCCGGGAATGGAAGGCCTGCCGGGAGGAGGACAAGGCCACTCAGGACTCACCCTGAGCAAAGCAGATCAGATCCGAGACACGGCCCCGCCCAGACACCCACTGCCCAGCCCAGGTGGGTCAGCTGCACTGTCGCCCGCTCTTTCCTGGACGCCTGCTCCTGGGCAATCCGTACCCATGGATCCGTACCACAGCTGCCATCTGCCCAGCCTCCGCTACGAGCCAGGCATGGTGCTGAGCTCTGGTGCACTGTTTCGTTAGTGCCGTTATTCTTCCCACTTTAAGGATGGGGTCACTGAGGCTGCCGGGGTGGGGGTGGGGCAGCTTGCCTGCAGTCACACACTGATGAGTGGCTGCCTTACTCTAGAGACCACACTGTCACATGCGCTGTTGGAGATCAGCTCAGGCCCATAGTATGCAAATGCTTGTGAATTATGATGGAATTTGGGACGGAATTCATCTTGGAATGGCAATAGGGAAGCCAGATGCACGAGTAACCCCTGCGTACGGACGCGACGCTGGGCGAGACACCGCAGGCCGCCGGGCCGCCCTACCTGGTCGCGCTCACGCTCCACCTCCTCCAGCTGCAGCATGACGGTGTTCATGCGGTGCTTGTACATTTCGCAGTCCTTCCCCAGGGTCAAGCACTTCAGCTCCAGGTCCTCCTTGCCCTCCAGGTACTGCGGGTACAGGGGGAATCCACAAGCGTGGCGGGTCACCCACCGGTCAGGGCTGGTGGCGGGTTTCTAGTGCCTTCCTGCTGGCCGGCCAGAGCTGGCCCGTCCCTCCCTACATTGCCTGTCCTTCCGAGACCCAGCTGTCTGACGAGCAGGGACCACGGTAGTGGGCCAATTAACTGACATTGCTTCAGACCTACTATGTGCCGAGGAACGTAGTGGGGGACAGTGTAGACACTGTGGGTGTCATCCCGTGGCCTTCAGTCAGGAGGGGAAGACAGTCATTGACAAACGACTACAAGTGAGCGGATGCTGGCGGCACAGAGTTTACGCCAGGGGTCAGGAGGAGAGTGGGGCAGGGTGGTCCCACTGACACACGAGCGCACAGGGGCTCCCTGGTGACGAGGGCAGCCCAGGGGCACCAGCGGGCGGGCGCTGCTCAGCGCCCGGGCCCCCACCTTGTCCCGCAGCTCCTCCGCCTGGCGGACCTCCTCCTGCAGGTTGTAGATCTTGTTGACCAGCTCTTGCCTGTCCTCCAGCGCCTCCTTGCGGTCATGCTCCAGGATGTCCAGGATGGCCTTGTCCGAGTCCGGGAGGCTGCGCTTGCCGGCCTGGGTGGGTGGGCCAGAGGGGAGGGTTACAGGTGCTGGAGGGAAGCGGGGGCAGGGAGCAAGGCGGACCGAGAGGCTGGGGCACAAACAAGCCAGTGCCAGCCTCAGAGAGCCCGGGAGGCTCTGTGCCAGGAAAGCACAGGCCTGAACTGCTGTCTCTTGGGGCCCTTAAGCAGCTTATTTTTTAAGAATTTTATCACCTGGAAAACATAAAACCCACTTCTGCTCAGGAACATCCCACAGCCTGTTGTTCTGCCCTAGCTCTTATCGGAGCCGGAGAATCAGGTGCTGCTGCTGCAAACACTTCACAGGTGACAACAAAGAGAGGACTGATGGGCCTTCCAGACACTTCCCCTGAAATATCAACTAATCTGCTCCGATTTAGCTGCGTTCCATCCTCTGCTCTGAACCAGAGCCTCACACACCAGGGAGCCAATCCCGGGGCGGGGGATTAATGTTGCAGGGCTGCCTGTTTTCTCTCCTTAGATGTATTTGGGGGCATTATTCCACAATGACGTGATTCTGTGGTGACAAAAGCAGGCAGGCTGGACTTTTTGGTTTTTTTTTTAAGCTGAGCCATCCTGCCACCTGTTGGCAGCTCAGCGGCAGCTCAGCTTGGGCTGGGCATCGAACTGCTGTTGTTCAGAGCTCAGCTCTCATAGGCTGGACGTTTTAACAAATGACGCGCAGCTAGCTAGTGGCTGAGTTTCCCAGATCTTTAAGGCAAGTCGGTCTCTGGGCTGTACCTTCCTCATAGTGCCCGGAGCACTGGCGTCCATGGGGATGATTTTTGTGGAGTGCGTTAATTAAGGAAACTTTTCACAAGCGTTATCTCACGTGACATCATGTCTGTGAGAAGTGGGTGGTGTGGTCACGCCCAGTCTACAGAGGAGGACACTACGTCGCCCCAGGATGCCGTGAGCTGCCCGCAGTCCTGAGCGGGTGGCTGGTCCCTGGCCCGGCCCAGCAGCCCCCGCTGCCCAGCGCACTCCTGGCCTCACCTGTATGATGGACTGCAGCTCCTGGATCTTGGTCTTCAGCATCTCATTCTCCCGTTCCAGCTCCAGCACCTGCTCCTTCTTGGGCCGGTTCTCGATGTCGTTCTTTAGTTTCAGCGACTGGTTTCTCTCCAGCTTGCATTCCTCCTCCATCTTATTCAGCCGATGTTTCAGCTGATCGATCTGCAACACCCCAGCGACGCCGAGGGGAGAAGGCAGTTGGCAGGAAGCACTCGGGGAAGGCAGTGCCTCCTCAGAGGGCCCTGAACTTGCGGCAGAACCTGTGCTATGGCCCCTCTCTCCTTCCAGGTGGCGACAGAGAAGGGCACAAAGAAACCCCTTCCGGTGAAACAAGCCACCATCTCCTTGCTGGTGAAGAGTTCCTGATTCGTTAATTTAGAATAGTTCTCAAGGCGCTGTAAGTCCCTTACAAAATGCCCCCAGGTAACTTGAGGTGGGGTGGGACAGGCGAGGATAAAAGATACCCACAGGTGTTTCCCGAGGTCTGTTACCCATTTCAATGCCGTTTTATGATGGGTTTCAAACTCTGATCCTCAGAACTCAAAGACGGCCCTGATGAGCCATAGTGTTAGCCACAGGAAGTCAGGGTTCAGGACCCCACCCAGACTCCAAGCCCCAGAGCAGCTCTGTGTGCACAGGTTTGTTCTCTGGGGTTTCACACAAGACATTACATGAACAAACGGCACTGCTGCTAAAAGAACAGCTTCAGACTCACTGGACTATAAGTTCACAGGCTCTCTGGTCCAAAGGACCCGCCCAGACAGTGCTAGAAAGTGTGGCTTCCTGGAGGAAGCAGTTACTACATCTACAAGTGGGACCACTGGACATGTGCTGGGCTTCACCCTCAGGATGCGAGTGTCAGGAAATGGGATCAAAAGACTTCTTAGGCCTTTGTGACTCAGCGTGTCTGCTCCCCCAAACAGATTGGCCTTGGTACAACACCCCAAACAAGGGTACTCTTTTCAAGGGCTGCAGGGAAGGGAGGTGCCAAAGGGGTGGGGGTCCTTTTTAAATTCTAGGCTTATGGGGAGAACAGCTTTAGGGTATCTGGCAGGTAGGGTGGTGGCTTTAACAAGGAAAGGACAGCTACTGCAGCTCCATGGCCCCAGGGAAGGAGGAAAGAGACCCACAGGGAAGCAGCCTGGAGCTGAACAATCACTTAGGGACTCCACAGGCCTACACACACTGTCTCAGCATGAATATATCTCCAGGGAAACAAAATACAGGAGGAAGTTCTCGGGGAGAAACTTGTAAGTCCCTGCCACAGGTTAACTTCCCCAAATCCTGGGTAAAAGAGCATCTTGGAAGATCCGCCCAAGTGCCGTGTGAGGATCCTCAGTCCCACCCAAATGGGCATGGAGTGCCAGTACTGTGGGGTGCTCACTGGGTCACCCGCTTTGCCAGGCTTATGGTGCAGTGTCTTAGCAATCCTAGGCCGTAGGTACTATTTTCATTATTGCCATTTACAAATGAGGAAACTGAGGCCGAGAGTCAATTAAGCTGTAAAACCAGAAGCCATATTTGAATTCAAATCTATAGGATTGAAAGGCTCGTGCTCTTAACACTTTGTAAGCAGGCGTTTGAGCTGTATGACGAGTTTACTCGTTTCCCGCAAAAAATGTGTTGACAGAAACACTCTACTACCCGCTATGCCACTGATTCAATTACCCTGAATTCTGGTGGATTGTTTACTGATCTGTCTGTTTCAACTAAATTGTAAGCGACCTGAGCGGATATCAGGTTATTTATCCCCGTGTCTCGCACAGTGCTCAGCATTGTGCCTTATGCGCGGCAGGTACTTAATAAATATTCTCTTTTCCACCCAGTAGCCAGAGATCCTTCTAGATATAAATCAGTTGTCACTCTGCAGCCCTCAATCCTTCAGTGGCTTCCTAGCACAACTGGAATAAATGACAAAGTTCTCTCCATGTCCCGGCGGTCTGGACCCCGGTCATCTCTCCCACCTCCATTTGGCTCCAGAAAAACACCAAACATGCCCTCTGCTTGGGACCTTTTGCATGGCTGCCTTCCTCCATTTCCTCAGATCTCTGGGCATGTGTCCCCTTCTCATGGAACTTTCCCGACCACCCTATTTAAAATAGCACCCCTCACTATCCTCATACTCTGTTTTCCTCTTCCTAACAGCACTCAGTTCTACCAGGCCTGTATCTATCTGTCTCCTGATTAGAATGTGAGCCTCATGACAGCACAGCCTTGGTCTGGCGTTGTGGTTCCCTGGGAAATAGCCTGGTGCATGGTCCATAAGTAAAAAGAATGCATGAGTTGAGCCAAGTTCCTTCCCTTTCTCCATTTTGGCGGTAAAGTCAGTAATGACATTTGGTGGGAGCACTGTTCATTGATAAGAGTACTGGCGATCCCACTGCGCCATGCTGAGTTTTGTGGATTCAGTTGTGAAAGGCAGAGTGCGAGCCTCGGGGACCTCACGCCTCCACGGAACAGGTGCTGCGTCCACCTCCTTGCTGACTTTCCTGGGGGCCCATCATCTGGTCCCTTGGGTCCTCCCAGCTTCCCCCACCTCACCTGGCGGGGTGCATTATCTGTGTGCGCGTGCGCAGAGTGGATCTGGGGCCCGGAGCAGGAGGGAACCCCACTGGGGGCATGTGGGCGTGTCTACACGTGTGTGCGGCAGGTCTAACCTCCTGAGCAGGACGGGAGCCCCATGGGGTGCCTGTGCCCGTGGGCGCCGCGCTCCGGCAGCCTGCGGCCTGCACGGTGGCCGTGGGCCCCGCGGCCTCCGCTCCCTGGAGCTCCGTGTGCGGCAGGCCTCACCTCCTGAGCAGGACGGGAGCCCCATGGGGTGCCTGTGCCCGTGGGCGCCGCGCTCCGGCAGCCTGCGGCCTGCATGGTGGCCTTGGGTGCCGCAGCCTCCGCTCCCTGGAGCTCCGTGTGCGGCAGGCCTCACCTCCTGAGCGGGACGGGAGCCCCATGGGGTGCCTGTGCCCGTGGGCGCCGCGCTCCGGCAGCCTGCGGCCTGCACGGTGGCCTTGGGCGCCGCGGCCTCCGCTCCCTGGAGCTCCGTGTGCGGCAGGCCTCACCTCCTGAGCAGGACGGGAGCCCCATGGGGTGCCTGTGCCCGTGGGCGCCGCGCTCCGGCAGCCTGCGGCCTGCACGGTGGCCGTGGGCCCCGCGGCCTCCGCTCCCTGGAGCTGCGTGTGCGGCAGGCCTCACCTCCTGAGCGGGACGGGAGCCCCATGGGGTGCCTGTGCCCGTGGGCGCCGCGCTCCGGCAGCCTGCGGCCTGCACGGTGGCCGTGGGCCCCGCGGCCTCCGCTCCCTGGAGCTCCGTGTGCGGCAGGCCTCACCTCCTGAGCAGGACGGGAGCCCCATGGGGTGCCTGTGCCCGTGGGCGCCGCGCTCCGGCAGCCTGCGGCCTGCACGGTGGCCTTGGGCGCCGCAGCCTCCGCTCCCTGGAGCTCCGTGTGCGGCAGGCCTCACCTCCTGAGCAGGACGGGAGCCCCATGGGGTGCCTGTGCCCGTGGGCGCCGCGCTCCGGCAGCCTGCGGCCTGCACGGTGGCCGTGGGCCCCGCGGCCTCCGCTCCCTGGAGCTCCGTGTGCGGCAGGCCTCACCTCCTGAGCGGGACGGGAGCCCCATGGGGTGCCTGTGCCCGTGGGCGCCGCGCTCCGGCAGCCTGCGGCCTGCACGGTGGCCGTGGGCCCCGCGGCCTCCGCTCCCTGGAGCTGCGTGTGCGGCAGGCCTCACCTCCTGAGCGGGACGGGAGCCCGGGGTGCCTGTGCCCGCCGCCCCCGCGCAGCCTCACCTCGAGCTGCAGGTCCCGGCCCCGCATGGCCGCCATGCTCCTCTCCTCGCTGAGCTGGGCGTAGCGCAGCGCCAGGTTGTAGTTGTCGTCCTTCACCTTGACCAGCTCGTCGTTGTAGCCGTCGCGCTCCTCCTTCATCTTGTAGTAGCGGTCCTGGAAGGTCAGCAGCTCCACCCGTGCCAGCGTCAGCTGCTTCTTCTCGTCCTCCAGCTGTCGCGACTTGGCCAGCAGCTCGCAGCGCTGCAGGTCCTTGGCCTTCATCTGCTGCTGCAGCTTGATGACCTCGTTCATCAGGAAGTGCGTGAGCCCCTCGTGGCCCTCCTCCACTGCGGGGACGGCAGCCGTCAGGACGGGCCCGCGGCGCCCACTCACTCACGCACCGGCACCTTGCCGCCGTTAGGCACGGGGCTTAGGGGCAGCAGCAGCCGTGGGCCCGGCAGCGCGCACGGCCTGCCAAGGGACACGCGCTAAGGCAGCGGGCGATCACACGCAAGGGCAACCGCAGGCCGAGGACTGTGAGCGTGTGTGTCGCGGGCCAGGGCCAGCCTGCTGCGCACAGGGCTCAGAGAGGGCTCCTGAGAGTGAACTGAAATAGTAAGTGGAGGGGGCGAAACACGCTCCAGAAGACGGGACATCGCCAAGGGCCTATGGGGAGGGGGAAGCGGCTCAGCACACTCAGGAACCGAAGGAAGACCCAAGTGGCTGGAGCGCACAGCGAGGCAGAGGCAGAAAGGTGAGGCTGGGAGTGTCCGCAGGGGTCGGGCCATGTAGGACCATGTAACAATGTGGGTATGTAGATGGAAGCAATGGAAAACCACAGAAAGGCCTTATGCAGGGGAGGTTCATATGAGGAGCGCAGAAAGCATTGGCGAGAGCAGGAATTGATGCGGGGTAGATGGGGTGGTAGGGATCTGGGCTGCGGTAGGGATGGAGATGGAGAGAAGACTGGTTCAAGAATATTTAGGAAGGAAAATTAAGGGGACAAGATGACAAGGGCTCAGGGATACTGGCAAGAGAGTAGGCAAGGCGAGGACAAGATCCAGGCGGGAGGGTGAGTGTCTCTTCTGCCCCACTAGCCTATGGCGAGGTTCCATCAGCACCCACTTCTCTTGGCTCCTGCTTCAGTTTGCCCGTCACCTCCTTTTCATCATCAGGCAGAAATAAGTGGTTGACAGCCCACAAGTGCCACAGGGGCACTGTCCTAGTGTCATGGACACATAACTTTAGAACTGTCTCAGCACAGGACAGGGATGGACACACACACACCTCCTACCAGAGTCTGAGTGCTCTGGATGGCAAAGCCACTCACCCACGATGGTGGAGAATCTCCGGGTGGGCTCCTTTCCCGTCACCAGTTTGTACAGTTCTGGGTAGTAAAATTCCAGGCTCTCCAGGAAGACCACATAGCCCCTTTGGCCCTTGGTATGTAGAATGTCCAACAGTCGGCCTAGGCGAAAATGCGGATCACTCGGTGAGGACAAGAGGACGTGTCGGACTGGATGCGAGCCTTATGTCCAGTCCTACCCTGGACTCTAAGGAAGGCGGATTCTGTCACCAAGGTCTGTCACTCCTGAGCTGTCTCTTGGAGTCCAGATAATGTAAATCAAAGTGCCAGGCCCTCAACAGGGATTTGGTGGCTGTGAGTTTCCTTTCTCTAAGATTGGTAGAACCAGGATAAATGGAACTGCAGCCTCGGAAAACCAACAGTGTCAAAGAGCTTCCCAGTGGACCAGGGTTAAAAACCCTACAGGCCTCACCTCTGATGTGATTGAAGGAGGCTGGCAGTACAATAGCAATTATAGAATGATACACGGTTCTCTGGATTCAGAGCAGAAAGACAGATGTTTGTGTGGGGAGCTAGCAGAAGTCACAGGACGCATACATAGCTACCTGCTCTTCTTTGGGACTATCGCCTAGTCTGGAAACATCTTTAACCTAAATGTAATTTGCCCACCAGTTTTCAGTTTCCACCCTATGGGTTCCACTTATTGTTTACATTTCTTGGCCCTTCCTTAAATAATTTATTTTCAGCTGTTTCTCCCTTGCGGTCCTGAAACTACCTTTTCCGTAGGAAAGACATAATAAGTAAGTTTCATCTTGTGTCAACAGATTGTTTGGCGGAGCTGCCTGCAGCACTGTGCTGAGAAGGAGTCTAACGTGATACCCAAGCGCAGTAGGAAAGCATGCTGGGATTAGCGATGTCTGCCATGTACGCAAAAGAGAGTCACAGCATAGGAGCTACTTATCACCAGTCCCACTGTGGGAAAGTGATTTTCAAACCTTTCAAACCATGAGCCACAGAAAGAAATGGAGTTTACACTGTGACCTCGTGCTCACACACCAAGACAAATACACAAACATGTATGTGTACACACAGATACATACATATATAAAACCAAAACAAGTTTCACAAACCGTTCTTATTACCGTTAATGAATGTGATACAGTGTCATGGACCACTGGGCAGTCTAGAAAAGTCTATGGATCCCTTCTCAGAATAATACTTTTTCTTCTTCTTCTTTTTTTTTTTTTTTTTTTTTTAGGAGGGCAGTGTTACTGGCCCTCATATGTGGGACCCGAACCGGGGCCACTGGCTTCCCAAGCCAGTACTTAACCTCTGCCCCACTCAGCTGGCCCTTTTTTCTCCTTTTTTTAAATTAAAATTTATTGGGGTGACAATGGTAGGATAATACTTTTAAATAGATAAAATGCATTGGATTACAACAGGAAACAATCACAATAAAATACAGCGATCAAATGTTAAAGCTGTGACTCAGTAATAAATGTGCTTCTTTATTAATGCATTAAATAACATCATGTCTCGACAAGTCTAATAAGTACTACAATTTTGAGGGAGAGATGAGTGTAAATGATACTTGGGGAGATGTGTAACAGCTGTAATGTGATATGTAATGTGGTGAAGACACCTGTCATTTTTAGTGTGGACAAAGTCACAGGTATTGCTAATCACTACTGCCATTTGTTGCCTACCTACATTCATCCTTGAAGGGGAAGCTAAAGCTCAGGTTAGGTTAGTAAAATAACCGTCATCTCCTCATCCACGTTCGTGGACCCTCTCAGTTCCATACGGAGCTCCGTGGGGCACAGGCGTGGGCAGAGGTCTGTCTGGACCCCAACTGGCAAACTCTCAACACAAGACACTTCATGTGGGTGCAGCGAACTGAAGATGAAGGGCATTTCCTGCAGCTGCGCCCCGGGGTGCTCCCGCCCCCGGGCCCCCCGTTACCTACCTGCCCGGTTGATCTTGGAAGGCAGCATGGGTGCGTTGAGGACCTCATCCTCATCTTGCTCGTCGATGACCTTGCACTGGCGCAGGTAGGGGGTGAGCTTGGCAGGGTTGATGTAGCGACTGAGCATATGCCGGTTGCACTCCACGTTCTCCCACAGGGCGTCCTCCTCATCCTTCAGCGTCTCCATGTAGTCGTCCATCTCGGGCCCTCCGCCTTTCACACAGAACCCCAACAAGGTCAACAGCAGGGCCGCACTGGGCAGCCCTGTCCAGTGCTTCAGAATGCTCACCAGGGTACAGGGAGTTAGAGGAAGCAGAGGGAAGTCTGGGTGGTGTACCTACTCCAGAGGGGAGGGCAGGGAGTGCAGGGATTTGTGGGCGGAGGGGACAGGCTGCAGCTGGACCCTTCCACCCCAGTCTGCACATCTCACTAAGCATTTACTGCTCCCAAAGCAATACATACTATCATTTCTGGTTCTACAATTTCACATCAATGGAGTCATACCGTATGCTTCCTCGTTTCCTTTTTCAACTTGCGTGTTACTCTCTACGTTTCTAAAGATTTATTTAGGTTGATACGTATAAATCTAATCTGTTCACTTTTTTTTCTTTTTTTTTGAGCTGAGCCATCCTGCCACCTGTTGGCAGCTCAGTGGCTGCTCAGCTCGGGCTGGGCATCGAAGTGCTGTTGCTCAGAGCTCAGCTTGCACTCTTAAACAAACAACTGAGCCACTCAGCCGGCCCTTGTGTTCACTTTTAAACAGCTTTAATGAAATATAATTCATGGACCATATACTTCACCTTTTAAAAGTGTACAATCCAAAGGTTGTTAGCATATTCAGAGCTGTGACTAGCAGTCACTCCCATTTCCCTCCAGTACGTGCCCACCCCCCGGCCCATCTACCACTGTGTCTACAGATTTGCCTGTTCTGGGCATGTCATGGACGGCAGGCCCTTGAAAAATGTCATTTCATTCAATGGTCAGTATAACAATCTCTGAATTTCAATTGGTTTATTCATCTTTAACTTCCGAATACATTATTCCATTGCAAGGAGATACCTAAATTCCTTCTTCATTTCCCTACTGATGGGTATTTAATTCCCCTCCAAGCGTTCACTTGACCATTTAGCACTATTTGTGAGAGGGGGAAATGGAAGCAACCTAAACATCCGTCAGGAGACAGTCCAGGACCCTTTATACCACGGGATATAGCACGGATGTGGTGACATGGAAACATCCCAAGACACAATGCTTTTTAAAAAAGTAAATTGCAGAGTACGTGCACGTATATAGTATACATAATAAAAAAAGTTTTGGTCTTTGTCCCAGGCTCCTGGCACAGAGCTCCTGAAACTCAGAACCTTGTGGTGAGAGTGTGCTTCTTGTATGGTAATGAGATGACTGGTTGATAAGGGCCCCTAGGGAGCTTCAGGATGGGGCTGGCTGGTGGCCAGAAAAACCAAGCAAGTTATTGGAAGGCTGTACCTTTCAGCCCCATTCCCCAAGGAGAGAATTCAATCACAATGGTGGCTGATTTAAACAATCACGCCTATGAAACCTCAATAAAAATCCCTAAACAATGGGGTTCCAGGAGTTTCCAAGTCTGTGGATGCACACTCATGCTGGGAGAGGGGCACCTCAGCTCCATGGGGACAGAGTCCTGTGCTGGGGATCCTTCCAGACCTTGCCCGATGTACCTCCCCATATGGCTTTTCATTTGTATCTTCTAAAATCAGGTAGAGTAATAAGTACAGTGTTTTCCTGAGTTCTGTGAATTATTCCGGCAAATTATTGCACCTGCTGAGGGGGCTGTGGGGATCCCTGATTTACAGCCACCCAGTGAGCGTATGGGTGAGTCCTGGGACTTGCAGCTGGCATGTGAAGTGGGACGAAAGCCATGCTAGGGCAACAGATGCTCGCGGACCCAGTGTGTGCCTTCTCACTTACACCCTCTCAGGAGGCCGCGGCCCTGATATTTTGTTGTTGTCAAATAAACCCTCTGGCCAAGGCCAGCAGACCTGTACCTTGACCTGGGGGTTTCACACGGGCCACAGAGACGTGGTTCGGTGTGTGTGCTGTGGGGAACGGAACTAGAGGTGGCACCAGGACGCTGCAGAGGCTGGAGATGGGTTATGGTCCAGCAGAGACACAGGCCGAGGAAGCAGCAGTGAGTGACCCCGAGGCAGGGTCCGTGACAAGTGGGAGGCTCATCGCTCTGGGCAGCGAACTGCAACTCCCGCCCCATCAGCCTTGGCCTTGTGTGGGAACTGGTCCTTGAACATGGCATCGGGTCCTCACTCTAGGCCTTTGTCAAGCGCCCCATTAATTTGAGCTGTTTTGCATGGGCCTCTGCTATGTGCAACCACAGGGCTTGAGTCACAATATCTATTTCTGTTCTGAGCAACAGCTGACCAAGTGAGTCAAAATGAGGATTCAGTTCCATTCACTTCAGTAAACTCGGCATGGACAACAACCCGGCTTCACAGACTTAAGTCCAAACCTCTGTGAGCCCTTTTGCTAACACAGGGTCCTGGCTACCTGGGTCACTTGGTGAGTTTGGGTTCATGCCACATTAATAGCCCATCTCAGTCGCTCACTGATGAGTCAGTATGATGATCACTTCCATTCACTAAAGAAAATGTACCTTCCTTTTCTGTTTCCAAATAGGCGGCGTCCATGTTGGAAGGTCCTCCCTCCCCCACAGTCTCAGCCAGAGTTGGTGGCAACTCTGACCCAACCCTCAGCAGGGTCTGGCTTGGTCTTGAATCAAACCCTGGACACTGGTCTTTCTATTAAACAGCAGGAAAACCAAGTTCAAGGCTCCCAGGCCTAAGCCCTACAGGGTGGGCCATTTTGTCACTTTTTTTCGGGACGAGGAGATGACATGCCTGTGGATAAGCTCCGTGGCAGTTGCTTGTCTCACGTCCCTCACTCATTCACTCCAATCATTTCTCATGTGGCTCCCAATGGCTATTACGGTGAAGTTTAAAGTCTTGATCTTGACCCCTAGGGCCCTGTGTGGTGTGCCTCCTGCAAGCCCCCCACCCCCGGGTCTCTTCCCGCCGGTGTCCCAGGCATGCTGGCTTTTCTGATCCCTCACCAAACTCCTGCTTGCTTCAGAGCCTGCTGCCCGCAGCCTCCCGGCCTGGACCTCCCCGCACTGCTCCCCGCCACAGCTCAGGTAACCTTCCCTTTATCTTCGTTCAATCTAAAGGAGATGACACGAGATGTACCTGGCATGTAGTAGGCTCAGGACGCAGCTGCTCCCCTGCGACTGAGGCTTCACTTTACTCCTCCCCGGGGCTTGCCCCTCCGTGAGCCGGTCTCCTGGATCCGGAGTTGTGGTGGCCCGGATCTGCGCACGGAGAGACAATGTCACTTGGCACAGAGGCGGAGGTCAGAGAGAGAAAGCAGCATTCAAAGTGATGCCGAGTGCATCTGTCCCGGTGACGGTGACAAGGCGCGCCGTGCCCAGGAACTGCTGGGGCAGAAGGGCTTTTGGTCCAGCCTGTGGGCAGCCTGGAAAGCCACTGGCTGCAGGTTCTAAGACCCTTGGGAACAGACCGGGGCAGACGTGACCTGGGGGTTGCTCACGGCGGGGATCTCTCCATGCAGAGTGGAGACGTTCTCATCAGCCACTAATTCATGAGGTCAAAAGCAGCAACCCCGGTCCTGAGCCCAGAAGAGTTCCCTTCACTGTGAATTATGTCTTCGGCCCCCGGCTTGCTGTGGGTTTGGGCAGGAACACGCCATGGCACACTCTGTGATTTCCCCAAGGGGGCATTCCTCACGGTGATTGACAAGGCTGTGGGGACGCCCGGCCCAGCTGCTCCAGGAGCCTGGCTGTGGGTTTTACGGGGAAGGGCCAGCTCTCCTTCTGGACCACAAGAGGCCAGGCAGGGGAAAAGGTGAGGCTCAAACCCTGGGAAGGCCAGAGAGGCCTGACTTCTGCCCTGACAGCTGCCGGGGTCGCTGTGCTGGGGCCCCAGGCAGCTGCTCCGTGACCACTCTGCTCGGGAGTGATGGGGACCCTGGCATGCCACTGTTTAATCAGCAGCTTGCTTGGTTTTGGCTTTGAGGATTAATCACAGGTGACACCAGCTCTCCCAGAGCTGACAGAAGCTGTTCTTGTCGGGTGTCAGCTGGATCGGAATGAGCTGTCACAGGCCCTCGGCCCCGGGGAAGTGGCAGTGACACGCTTCTCTGGAGGACGCCGTCTCCTTGGTGTCCTCACAGCCTCCCTGCTCTGCGGCTGGGACAAGAGCAGCTGCACTGCTGCGGGCACCGCGGGTGAGGGATGGGGGGGCCTGCAGAGCCAGTGCCAAGGTCAGCAGGCCAGTGAGCGGGGGCAAAGGGGAACGACCCTTTCCTCACTCGCATTAGAAAAAGAGAACTTGTGTTTCTTTTATAATCAAAAGAACAGGCTTTAAAAACATGAATTGTGTGAGAGGGAAAACAGGTGTGCATAGGTGAGGCTGGGAAACTGAGGCACAGGACAGCCACTCATGAGGCTGAACTACTATTTCTGCCCTTAAAGTTTTGATTATACCGTTGAGAACTCTGCCCTAAGGCCGGGAAAATGTATAGGGTACCAGTCTCCCGAGGGACTGAGTTATGGGTAGAACATTCAATGGGCTGAAACGTCTCCCCTGATGCTTACAGACCCCTGACTGTGTGCCTCCTGCTTTCCTAAGTATGGCTGATAGGTCTCAAGGGCTCTTTGAGACAGGTGGTATTATAATTGGTGTTGTTGTCATCATCATCATCATCATCATCATCACTGTCTTACAGCCAAGGAAATCAAACCTGGGAGAGGTCAAAGTCATATAATTAGCATGGAAGGCAGGATTTGGACCCAAGGGTCTCTGACTTCCTTGTAATCACTGCTACACAGACCCGAGAATTGCCCTTTTTTTTCAAGTTTACCATTTAAATGACTCTATCCAGAAAGTGTATGCCCAAAAGCTCCCTGAAACATCACTTTAATACACAAGCTGAAGACAGAACTAAAACCAAGGTCTAAGACGGCACATATTATTAGCTCAGGGTTGAAAAGAACAACTACTATTTCTCAGAAAAGGCACCAATTGGTTAGTGAGTTATTCGTGTGTCATTCAAGCCCCATCGGCGAAGGCCTTCACCCCACAGCGAAGCCCGTTAGATGAGCACTCGTACACATTGTTTTCGTTGCTCCCACTTAAGAACAAAGAGCCAGGGATCACGTGATGTTTGGGGAATGTCTCCATGTGAAAGGAAGAGATCAGATGAGACAAACTAAGACAAGGAATCTGCAGGAAGCAGACAATGCACAGAATAAGACAAAACTTAAAAGAACACAATTTGATAATTAAAATCCATTAAGAGATAAGGTATTGTATCCATTAAACAATAATAGGATGCTATAAAACGGGAACAAAGGACAAGTTCTTGACATTCAAACAAGGTAGCAGGCATTCATAATTAATAAAAGGTTTGGGAGATAAAGTTGAAGAAATCTTCCAAAAAGTTAACAAAAAGTTAAGAGAAGGAAGATAAGAGGAGGGAGGGATGAGGTCTGCTTAGAAGGTCTAATGTCCAATAAATAGAAGTTCTAGAAAGAGATTACAGAGCTTATATTTCCTTTCTTGTATCTCTTTTGAGGATATAATATAAGTTACAGGATGAAATTATCAGAGAAATAATATTAGACGAATTCTCCAAATGTCAGAACACAAGCCTTCAGATTTAAAGAGACTTTGAACATTCAGTACCATCAGTGGCGAAGAACCTTCTCAGAGCATCTTTATGAAGTTTCAGGCTGCCAGGGGATAACAGAAGACCCTAAAAGCTTCTGGAGAGAAAACATCAGGTCATCTGCCATGGACGGGAAGGACTTTGGCCTCAGACCTTTCCTTGCAACACTGGAAGCTGGGGGACAATAAAGCGATGCTTTCACATGTTTGATGGAAAATACTTTTAACCTAGAATTGTAAACCCACCCAAGCTATTACGTGTGAAAATAGAATGATATTATTTTCGGGAAGGCCAGGACTCTACACCCTTTCTTAGGAAGCTACTGGAGGACATACTCTAGTAAAACCAGGAAATGACGATAAAGAGGAAGGCATGCAGCCCAGGAAACAGAATCTAACGGAACAAAGCACAGGGAAAGTCGAGGGCGAGAGCAACGCAGCAAGAAGAAGCTGTCAGGGTTATGGCAGGACATCGAGGGCCCACGAGGGAGGCCGCCTGGGGGAGACACTGGGGGATTATTTGATATATTTGATCATTTAGGAAATGATATTGTTAAGCCAAGGACAGGTCTGAGAGTCAGATGGAAAAACAATTAAGGACAGGTACATAAAAACATTCAGGAAATGAGGGCCGGCCGAGTGGCGCATTGGTTAAGAGCTGGTTTGGGACGCCAGCTGCACCTGGAGCTGGGCCGCGAGCCCCAGCGACGGTGTGGGCTGCAGCCCCTGCTGCACTGGGCTGCCATAGGCTACAGTGAGTGGCCGGCAGCCAGTGTGACCGGCCGGCAGCCAGCGTGAGCTTCCAATAGCCGCCCTGAGCGACCATCCAGAGGCCGGCGACCGATCTGCCTCATTCGGGAAGAGCACAATGACGATACCAACATGTGTCAGTGAAGCAATGTCCTCCACAACTAGACTGAAGAACAAACGGACAGCAACTTGTCTGTTCCCCTTCCCCGATTCCTCAATAAAATCTTTAAAAAAAAAAATTCAGGAAATGAGAAAGAGGGTAGGGGAGGAGCAATATTAACCCCAGGAAAAAAACAAAAAGATAAGGAAGGAAACAATGACAGCATATAATTTGCCCCAACACGAACAATATTTACCTCGTCACGGTAATGCAACACACACAGCTGTGGCCTAATGTATTGTGAGAATGGACCAAAGGGGAGTGCGCGGTATTAGAAGACAGGTAAGCTCTCATCTACCTAACAGTATGCCAACAGTTAGAGTCTTACAACAGATATCCATAGGTGGCAATGCAAACATATTATTTAGAAACAAGGAGGCAAATATCGGGAGATAATATAATGAAGAAGGGTTAGAAGTGGGTGCCTCTGGGGATCAGGACTGGGAATGCTGATGGCCAGGCTGGGAGCGGATGTTTTTCATTATATTTCACTACTTTACTCTGCATGACACACGTATTATCTTGGTAAAAACATTAATAAAAAATAATGTATGTCAATAGCTGGAAATGGATTCTTAAAAGTATAAAGAACCAATCAGTTACCTCCCTTCTGTGCACTTACCACATTCTATCTTTTGTGATGCTTACCAGACAGCTCATGCCTTCATAAACCAGAAATGGTGACTGTGTGCTGGGCACTTCACAGATGTCACTTCACTTCACATTCCCAGGAGCGCGGTAAGGTAGGTTCTACTGTTCCCATTTTATGATGAGGAGGCAGGATCAGAGAGTTAAATCCTGGGGTGAGGTCGCACAGCCACTAAGTGGCAGAGCAGAGATTCCAACTCAGCCCTCAGTGACTCCATGTCTTCTGATCTCAAACTAGCAAATATCACTGCTAACATTTATTAAGCATACATCTAATCTAACCAATTAGATGCCTTGCATCCTGGGTGCCCTGTCTTCCTCTTTATTGCTTTCTTTCCTCATGTTGCTGGAGCATATTCTATAACAGGTCTCTATGAAAGGTGCATGGTAGTTGCTGTAGGCAGACACCATGTGGATTATCTCATTTAACACGAACACCCTATGTGGTAGCCACTACTACTATCCCCATTTTACAGAAGAGGAAACAGGTTCAGGGAGGCTCAGCTACCTGCCACACGTGTCTCTCATCTTGGCCTCTCCTACAGAACTTAGCATGGGGCCTGACTCTTAGTAGGTGTTCAATATATATTTGTTGGGTGAATAAGTAAAAGTGAACTCCTGAATAAAATAAACAGTGAGGCTGCTATTACTTCAAATCCAGAGAGTGCCAAGCCCTTTGGAAACGAGCTGTCCTTGTGGGACAGACACTTCTCATCTGAGATGTCCCAGGGCAAAAGCTCTGGGACCAGGGGGGGTGGGTCAACAGCCAGACAGATAAATGCATGTCTGGTTAATTGATTTGCCTGGATGATTGCAGTGAGTGGCTTCATTGAAATGGAGGGTTTAATTATTCCAATGAAACCTTCACTTAACTGAAAGGATTTCTGGCAAAAAAGGGGAAAAAGATGACTTAAAAGAATGATCTACTGCCTGTGAGAAAGGACTGAAGAGACACTGGTCACATCAGCACCCCAGCCATGTACGGCGTTTATAGTTCTTTATGGAAAAGAACCAGAATCATCCCTTCCTGTGTGTCTCCTCCCCCTGTACCCTTTCATTGCTACAAAAAGGGCACTTAGAGAGGCAGCTAGAAAATTCCCCCGCAGGATTCTTCCTCGGTATCCCAGTTAACTTTTTTAACCTGTCTGTCTCAGCTCATTCAACTGAAATATTGAGATGATAATATTTCCCATCAATTAACATGTGTACAGCAATCAGCAGAGCTTCACTGATACATATTTTGAAAGCAGCAATTACCGTTTTAAATTCACAGTGGAGTGGCAGACACTGCCAGCTTCCAACCCAGTATCCATTCTTTCTTACTTATTAACAGAGCCCCAGTTTTGCTGGGAGCATTACTGTGCCATCTGAAACACTGTCTAGCCTCCCTTGCAGCTAGAGGTGGCTGTGTGACACAATTCAGCCAATGAGATGTAAGTGGAGTTTCTGGGTGACACGTCTAGGAAGGCTCTTTGGGCTGTGAGGAGGACTCAGGTGAAGTGGAGCCTTTTGTCTCCACTGCCTACCTGGAATGTGGATGCAATCCTCTGAAGCACAGCAGCTATCTTGTGAGCGTGAGGACAAAGGCCACACTCTAAGTGTGGCTGCCTAGAGTGCTACAAGGACTTTGGGTCCAAACTAACCTTTGAATCCATGACCCACAAGAAGAATTAAACCCCTCGTATATAAAACTCTGATTTTGTTTCTATTACTTGCAGTTAGGAAAACCATCTTAATAGATACACATGAAAAATAAGATCCGGCCGTCTAAGAAAGTCACCTTGGTCCCAGCCACAGACTTCTGAGTCCTGCCATCTGAACAGGTGCTGCTGTATCTGTCTATTCATTTCTTTTTCTAGATGCAAAACCAGAGTGAGCAGGCGATCAATACAGACTGAACCCTGCCCGTGGACGGAGCGCTGTGGGGACAGACAGTGCGACTCTGAGGGGTTATGATGCCATGAGGAAGTAAGACACAGCCCAGGAGATGGTACCTAACAGGCCACAGCATCATGCATTGCTTAGTCATTCCTGCGTTGCAGGACACAGGTAGGACGCTTCGTGTGAAGCGCCACAGTGCTGCGTCCAGTCCTGGTCTGGGCCCCACTTGTCAGTCTCAAGTCACTTCTCCAGCTTCTACCTCCCACGGCCACTGGAATCTGTCTCCTCTCACCGAGCCCTCGTTCCTCCACGCGCACCCAACCTCTGGCCACCTCCTGTAACAGCGGACTCCTCAGCCGCCGTCCCAGGCAGGCCCTGCCCACCAGCCGCGGCCATGACCCCAGGCACCAGGCTACCTAGAATATTTATACTTGGAGCTTCTCAAGGTGCTCCATCCACCTGCTTTCAGGTGACCCAGGCAAAGGGCCAATGGCTTCTGGGGAATAAAATTGCCTCAACTTGATATCTTTTAGGAAAAGGAGAAGCATCAGTAGGAAGTCAGGATTTGGGGGTGGGGGAGGGGAATGGCACATTCACTGAACCCAGAGCCCCAGGCCATGGCCACATCAACCCCTGCAATTCCCAGGCTGCACACGTCCAAACTGATTCCCTAGTGGCTTCAACACAAGCCCAGGCAAAGGGATCTGGAAGGGCACGAGCCTTTTGCATCACCAAAGGAAACCGCTTTCCCTCCAGCTCTCATTTTTCTACCACTACTGCAGGAAAGCTTTTTGAAAAAAGCACAATTAGGAATGACAGATTTAAATTGCCCTGAAATGCATATCAATTTATCACGTTGGCTCTTTAGGAGCATTTGCTCCGTCTGGATTCCAGAGCCGTGCACACAGCAAATTGACAGCTCAGACGGTCTCTGGGAGCCTTGGCCGCACCGCTGTGCCAAACCCACATCCCCGCGTGGGGTCATCCTCTCGCTCCTGTGCAGAGCAGCCTCCCGTGTCTGGCCAGGGGCAGCCTTGGCCCTGAAGGTAAGAAATGTCCTCTCTCCTGGGGCACCTTGGAAGCCTGGTCAACAAATGCCCCTTCACCACGGGGTCTTACGTCACAGGCTGGCTGCAATTCAGAAGCCTTCTGTGCTTTCAAAGACAGACCCTCCGCTTCATCTGAGGCCCATGAAATTCCTTCACACTGGCATATTCTTCAAAGTCTTGGCCACCGTTTTATTATTTGGGTTGGAAGAAACTCAGACAGAGTCCTTGGTCCCTCTTCGAATTTGTCATGTCAGTCCTGAGACTCAGTCTGCAACCATGCTATCTAGCATGCGATCTAGATAGTGGGTTTTTAATGTTTGCTGAATTGCATTGCTCTTAGGACCTAAGGTTTGATGATGAGAACGTCCCATTGCCACAGAACTGTATGCAGTAATCAGTCAACCAGGAGGAACGTAGGGAGAGCACGATATGGACGAGCCTGGGCTGGGGCTCCACGACGTCCCGTCCGACCCCATCCTGTGTCCCTCACCCTCACTTCCATGCCCGCTGCAACGTCCACAATTGGGGACTGTGTGTCACGCTCATTTGCGCACCTCCAGCACACTGCCTGGCCTGCAGTGAGATCTCCACACACCTGCCCAGTGAGCGAACACACAGATCCCCTCCCAGAGTCCCGTCTGGAGACCTGGACCTTCTGGGGTGCAAAAGCAGCCCCACGGTGCACATAGAGCATGTGTGCTGGTGCATAAGCCGCAGAGAAATTAGGCTCTTTCATAGGAGAGGTGGACGGCAAACTTCCTGGTCAGGGGAATTGGAGAGGCAGTTTGGAGCGGACAAAACTGGACATGGGGAAGGCTCTTCCCTAAACCTCAGAATTAACGAGCAGAACCCTGCTCCTGGGAGGAGCCCGGAGGCTCCGAGGATCTTGTAAGTGAAAAGGTTGGGCCCTTGCATTTCACAGAAAAGGTCACCAGCCTCATCAAATGAGAGCCCCACTCGGAGAGCTGCCAAGAATGAGAACCGGAAAGTTCTGGGGGAGCCACATCCCGACTTAAATCTTCCCCTTTTATCTTCTTCTCCTCTCGCTTGGGTAGCACTGGAGCCCCACGGGAGCATGGCAGGTTGAAATGGCAGACCCGGTGGGCGCGAGGCCTTTGGGCGTCTGTGCGGGGATGTCTGCGAAGTTTGGTGACGAGGATATTTCAGAGCTGACTTCAAGCGGGAGACTGGGACTCCTACTCACTCATTCATTCACTCATTCATTTCTTCCCTCGTTCATTCACTCATTCATTTCTTCCCTCGTTCATTCACTCACTCATTTCTTCCCTCGTTCACTCACTCATTCATTTCTTCCCTCGTTCACTCACTCACTCATTTCTTCCCTCGTTCACTCACTCACTCATTTCTTCCCTCGTTCACTCACTCACTCATTTCTTCCCTCGTTCACTCACTCACTCATTTCTTCCCTCGTTCACTCACTCATTCATTTCTTCCCTCGTTCACTCACTCACTCATTTCTTCCCTCGTTCACTCACTCACTCATTTCTTCCCTCGTTCATTCACTCACTCATTTCTTCCCTCGTTCACTCACTCACTCATTTCTTCCCTCGTTCATTCACTCACTCATTTCTTCCCTCGTTCATTCACTCACTCATTTCTTCCCTCGTTCATTCACTCACTCATTTCTTCCCTCGTTCATTCACTCGCTCATTTCTTCCCTCGTTCATTCACTCGCTCATTTCTTCCCTCGTTCATTCACTCGCTCATTTCTTCCCTCGTTCATTCACTCGCTCATTTCTTCCCTCGTTCACTCACTCGCTCATTTCTTCCCTCGTTCACTCACTCGCTCATTTCTTCCCTCGTTCACTCACTCGCTCATTTGATTCAACAACGTTACTAACTGTAAGATAAAGGAAGAAACTGACTATGAGAAGGTTCGGGAGAAAAAAAGGCCAAGTGAGGACAAGCCATAGTGACAAATTTAGGGTGTCCAGAGCAGAGCGAAGGAGGCAGGGACAGGGTACCTGGAGGGAAGCAGAGTGGGGACGCCTCACAGGTCCGTGGGAAGGAGGAAGCAGCGGCGAGGGGGCTGGGACAGCCTGGTGGAAAGGGGGAGCGAGGAAGAAGCCGGGATGACAGCCAGTCTGGGCCATGTTTGAAAGCCGAGCCTTAGCTCAGAGAATGCAAATCAGAGGCGCAGGGCGGCTACGTGCCCGGCACACAGGGCGCCGCTCAGGTCGCACTGCGGCCAGGGCTGGTCCCGGCAGCGTCCCCCGTGTCCTCTGAGGCCTCAGCAGCGAGCTGCACACAGAACGGGCACCGGCCTCTCCCTTCTGCATTTATAAGACACACCAAAAATACACTTAGAATCGATGCCGCGATCAATTTAAAATGCATTTCCAGTGTGGGGCCGTCTATTTTATGAAATGTCGTGGGAATAGGTAAATGTAGAAACACTTCTAAACACATTTCCACGTGTCTGAAAATAACTCTGCCAACTATTGCCACTGGAAGGCTGGGATCTAGAAAAATGCAGATTTCAGGTATTCTTACTGGGGAGCAGGGCGGCGGTGTTGGTGGGGGTGTTTCTGCCTCCAGCTTTCTAATTCTCCCATCAGCATCCAAGGTCAACACCAGCAGGGAGGCGCCTCCGCGCAGCGGGACAGCCCAGGAGCAGGGCGCCCAGCGCCTCTCTCCCTGAAGGCCTCCAAGTCCGGTCACAACGCGGAGGCAGCAAGCAGCAGATTTGAGTTTGCCGTGACCTCAGACTTCCTTATTTTACCCCAAGGTGCTGGAGGCTTGAGGTCAGAAACGTACTTTCTCATACATCAGGACGCTGGGCAAATCTCCAGGCAGCAGAGAAAGGGAGAGGGAGGAGGTCCGGGGGCTGACAGCAGCAGTCGCTGAGGAGTCCTCTCGCTGTCGGTGGAGAGGGCTTGGGGGCTGGGATTCCATGTGCAGGGCATCCACACGCAAGGAAAATGGAGCTCCTGCCTTGAGAGGTTACAATATGCTGTGCTTGCTGGTGTGAGGTGACACTGTTGCCCCACAAGCTAGGGGTTGTGGCAGACGGATCGCGGGAATCTACTTTCATCCAACAATAAGAGTCAGATCAAAGAGCCTTTGCCTAAAGAGACAAAACTGACAGCTTCTCTCTGTATTCTAGTGTTAAGGACACAGTCCTGAAGTTAAGAACCCTGGGGTTGAGCTTGTTCTGCCACTTGCTGCTGTGTGGACTTGGGCATGTTGCTTAACCTCTCTGAGCCCCCACTGGGCAAGCAGCACTTACATCTTAGGGTTGTTGCTGTGCACATGCTAGGCAGTTAGTCACCGTCACTTAGTCCACCCCTTCAGAAGCCAGCGGCAAACTTGAGATGGAAGCAAGAAGTCTCTGCCTGCGTGTCCTGTATAATTACCTCCACACCAAAAAGCATTCAGAGAAAAACTTAAAAGGTTTGGCCTCAACCCTTTTGTCTGGGCTTTGGGTTTACAACTCACCCTCTTGGTGTGATAGCATCTCTGTCTGTCTACCCTGTAGTTACAATCCTCTGGGCAGGAACCCAGCTCACATTTCCTCGTATGCCCCGTGGCCTCGCAAGACTCTTACACAAATAGGCGTTTAATATTTATAAAGTGATTGATTTCCAATGGCTAAGCGCCGGCTCTCTTCTCCTTGTTACTGTTTCTTCCCTTCAGCGGGCAAGACCATTATCTCCGTGTGTGTAGTGAGGGTTTGCACCACGACAGCCTGCTGACGGGATCATATGCCCTTCATCTGTACCCAGCTGGTTTTGCTGTGCCTGCAGTTCAGATCGGAGCTCCAATCTGTCTTGCTCTCTTGATCAGTCATGGACTCGAAGCCTAGGATACATGTCCCTGCCATCTCTGACCTGCAGGGACCAGCTATCTTAACTGGGCGGAACGCAGAGCAGCCAGCCGCTCCTCCATTCTGCCAGGGAACCCTGCCTCTGGCGGTGCCCCAAACACCGCCCCAGTGTCAAGGCCACGGCTGACCTGTGGAGTGTGCCCTCCCGGGGGCACTGCCAGAATCTGAAGGCCTTCGGCGTCCACAGGAGGGTCCACTCTAGCCACTGGTGTGCTGGGGTCCAGGTCAGTTTGTGGAACCCTAATTCTGTGAAAACTGGTTACCCAATACCAGCCAGCGTGTTTTGGAGCAAGCGTCACATGTCCCTGCCTCGTTGTGTAAGGTTAACAGGAAGTCTCCAAAACCTTCACCAGCTCACCTTCAGAAGACACCTCCCTGGACAAGCAGGTCACAGTGCCTGTTGTGCTGTGGGTGTCTGATGCGCAGTGGGCACTCACTCAGTGTCAGAGAAGGGAATGAAACAGCGAGGATGGAGGCAGGCTGAGTCTAAGAAAAAACTGCTGCTGCTCAGGAGAGCTGGGAAACCATCTCCACATTCTATGTGGCCGTGCCGAGGTCCTGTCGCCTAATCTGGGGTGATGCTTCCCGGGAGAAGAGGAACAATCGAGACGCCGGTGATGAAAACTGCAGGATGCAACAGTGATTTCTAGAGTTTAGCCGGGCAGGAAAATCAGAGGTGTCTCACTATTCCTCAGGGTAGTGACGAATAGTGACAACCATCTCCCAGTCCTTCTGGGGCCAATGGCCCAGTTTGTGGAAGTTCCAGACGCCTATCTGCCCCATTTCCCCTGCTTCTGTGTGTCCTGTGGTAATGTCACCACTCACTGGAGACATTTTTAGAGGGATAAAGCAGGATGCCTACACCCGCTGCTCTTATTACCACAATTATTAGGTGGGCACAGAAGTGAAATTCAAACCAGTTGGATTTTCTATCCTGGAGTGCCCTGCTAAAGAGATGGCAAGGGAGTAAGTTAGTTAAAATGCATTAATTATGCGCCCACTATGTTGGGAGTAAAATAGGTTTGTGGACCCAATTAAACATTAGGCTTCTGAGAGGGAGCGGGGGAAGGGGGAAGCCGAGACAGTGAAAGGGGCTCTTTAGTCATAGTCAACTGCAAATAAGAGTCCTCTCATGGATTGGGCCCCCGCTTTCCTACCACCCCCGCCACCCCCCTTTCAATTAGCTCCGGGTTATTCCGGTCCCTATTACTTCAGATAATCAAGGGCTGGCCATAATTAATTGTAATAGTGTCCTCAGGAGCAGAGCCAGACGGCAGCTTGGAAAGGCTGGCTAGGGCTGCTCGTGTCTCCCACATGCCCTTCGAAGGGGCCGCTCAGCCCCAGGTCTCCACAAGACAAGACAGAGCTGCTCTGTGGGGTGGGCAGGGGTGATGGGCGAGGGTGATGGGGTGATGGGCAGGGGTGACGGGGTGATGGGTATGGGGTGAGGGTTATGGGCAGGGGCAATGGGTGATGGGTAGGGGTGACGGGCGGGGGGCTATGGGGTGATGGGTGGGGGGGGGGGGTGATGGCCGGGGGCGATGGGGTGACAGGTAGGGGTGACGGGGTGATGGGTACGGGGTGAGGGTTATGGGCAGGGGCAATGGGTGATGGGTAGGGGTGATGGGCGGGGGGCTATGGGGTGATGGGTGGGGGTGAGGGTTATGGGCAGGGGCGATGGGGTGATGGGGTGATGGGCAGGGGCGATAGGTTGCTTCTGGCGTCTTCGCTGCATCATGGCGCTGAGCAAAGCCCCACCTCTCCCGCCCCTCTGCCCAGCTTCCCTTCCCAGTGCTGGCAGCCCTGAACCCTCAACGCCAATGACCCTTAAAATAAAGACATCTTATGCACATAATGGAATATTGTTCAGCTGTAAAAAGGAATGAAGTTCTGACTCATGCTACAACACAGATGAACCTTGAAGATATGATGCTAAACGAGAGAAGCCAGACACAGGCCATACATTTCATGTGTCCATTTGCGTGAAATGCCCCAGACAGGTAAATGCACAGACCGAAAGCAGAATGGTGGTGGCCAGGAGCTGGGGTGACAAAATGATTTGGAACCAGACAGAGGTGGTGGTGGCACGATGCTGTGAATGCGCTAAATGCGCCGAACTGTTCACTTTAAAATGCGGGAATTTCACCTGGATCAATAAAACAAAATAAATAGAAACAGCTACATTTTCTTGAGCACATGTGCGGTGACGGATCCCCAGCCAGTGCGAACCCCAACCCCTAAATCCCTTCCCCTGCTGGGAAGGCATCATCAACTCTACACGGAGCCAAGAAAGGCCGGGAGAGGACCTCATGGCAGGCTGGGCCTCAGTCCCATGCGGCGCGTCACCTCAGCCCTCCAGGGGCTTTCAAACCTGGGGTTCTGGAAGCGGTGGGAGCCACAGGAGACTGACTTCTGCGGGCTACTGTGTCACGGAAACAGCTGGGAGAGGCAGAGGCAGCAAACGACGGTGGGGCGAGGGGCAGGAGGATGAGGACCGAAAAGGGAACAGAAACAGGGCTTTTTTTAGTGTCCGCAGGTGCATGGCTGAGAAAAGGGAAGAGAAATGAAGCAAGAGGCAGCAAAGGGAGGGAAGATGGTGGGGCGGCGAGTGCTGGGCGCAGGGTCTGGGCCGGGAGGCTGGGACAGTCAGTGTCAGCGCCCTGTGAGCCATCCGTCCTCCTGAGAGCCGCCCCCCTCCAGGCTGTAGGCATCTGGCACATGAACTTGAGAAATTTCCCGTAGGCCAGCTCATCTGTTTTAAAGCCGCGAGAGAGCTTGAAATGTAAAAATACGGAGACTCACATTTTCCACGTAACTGAGATAGAGGGGGTCAGGAGGAGAGTGTTTCGCAAAACATCTCAAAATACAACACTGATTTTCCTTCTAAAGAGAGAGCTCTGTAGCTTGCCCCTCTATTAATGATCTGTTGTGTAAAAGTGTCTTTAAATGAATTCGTCAGGGTTGGAGGCTGGTGGGTGTTTCTTTTTCACTTTCTCTATTACCATGCACCAGCAATACGAGATGGGGTTTTTCTGATGGTGTTTGAGGCTTCCCACACAGTTGTGATGGAAACACTTTACCAAGTCTCTGAAGTAACAGTGAATGGAAGTTGGGAATCTTTATGCTCAGAGATAATCTCTGGCTTCTTGCCATGTAAGTGAAAGCTCGTAAATCAGTGGCACACCGGAAAACTCATTTTTTGAGGGGATGGGGGCGGTGCCAAGTGATAACTATCGCCAGTGATTACATAAGGCACCAGGACGCTGGCAGCAGACACCAAGGCTTGAGGCTGTTAGGGACAATCAGCTGCTTTCATGTCCTTTATCTCTGGGAAGCCAGGTTGGAGGGCTGGCCGCCCGGTGCCCCACAGCGTCACACAGCGTCACACAAGCATGTTGCAGGCCAGGCGGGGGGCTTCCTTGGGCAGCGGTGAAATTTCTGCACTGAGGGATGTTCTTGAGGGGTGACTTTGAGATATCATGAACTTTTCACTTGTTTCTCATTGAAAAGGAAGCGCCTTTAAGCCCCAGGCGACTTCTTCAAACCAGTGACATCGGTTTGACCCCTGAAAAGTAGACTGTCTCTAGTCAGCAAAAGACAACCCCTCCTGGGGCTGATGCCAGGGGGAGCTGCAATGTTTCTTCAAGCCCACAGGACTCCCTGGCTTCCTGGAGCATTTCATTAGGAAACCAGGAACCTTCGCTGATGCCTCCAAGAGGTCCTGGGTGGGAGGTGAGCTTCCCTGGGTCCTTCTCCCCTTGGCGAGCCTCTCCTCCATGAACTGGGGACCAAGGTCTCCCTCCCGGTTCCAGTGTCTCCTCCTCATTCCATTTTGTGGGTGGGCAGGGGCTGGGCCTTGGGTGAACCTTGGGGCAACATGGCACAATCGGCTTATTTCTTTGCATATAGAGTCTTAATAAACCTCTGCGGAACTGATGGGAAGGTGCTCCCTGGAAAGGGTGGGAATCCCGAGGCCAAGGCTGTGGGCTCCGGCTAAAGGCAAGGGCCCTGGGCTCTGGAAACATACACTGCTCCTACTTCCTCTCCACCCCGCGGGGCCACGGTGTCTTATTGCTTCACCAAGAACGCCCTGTGTGCACTGAGGCCACTCCGCAGCCCTCTGCGCCATCCTCCTTCAGAACCAAGTCAGAGAAAAGCAGCGCATCACACCGGGGCGCTCTGCCCAGATCAGTCACCAGGAATGTGTCGAGAGCCCTGTCTGGCTCAGGTCCACGCTCTGTGCCATCGAGGCTGCAGCACGCAAAGCTGCCCAGCACCAGCTGGGAGGGGCCACCATTTTAAGAAAATAAGAAATGAAAAGGAACATCCATGAAGCTGTTAGAGTGCGGTGTGGAAGAGACCTAGAGACACGGCCGGGGGCCCACACAGCAGCGCCCCCGACCTGCTGCAGAAGATCGTCTGTGAACAAGAGTGGGCTCCTCTATCTGGGACACACAGGACCCAGCCCGGCGGGAAGTGTACTCACGCGTCCGCAAACCAGCTCGCCCTCCGTCTGGCTGGGGTCTCTCCGTGCCCTCGCAAAACCCTCTCCTCCAGCGTGTTACCAGCCAGGACCCCAGAAAACGCTGATGCTGCAGCCTCTCCCGGAAGCCCACACACAGCCCACTCAGAAGCCACCTCTATTTTTAGCAGGGGCAGAAGTGGGGGCTGGGGTGGGCTGCCATACTTCCCTTTTCATTTTTGTTCTGAGCAGTCTGTGGGTGACTTTCCACAGAGCGGGGAGGCTGGGAGAAGAGAAGGGGGCTGTGCTCTCTCTGGCAGGCGTGTCGGGGGGAGCCGCAGGGAGCTGGAAGCCATGCACGTCACTGGGATGGGGGCAAGAGGGGAGAGGGACGGGCAGGTTCCAGGCGTCGCCCCAGATCTGCCTGTCCTGCTGGCCCTGCCACTATGACGGACGCCGCCCGGCAGACCACGGTCCCCTGACCGAACTGCACCAAGGAGGAAGTGCGGGGTCTAGAACATTCCTGGCAGATGTTTCCAAAAGCTTCACACTGAGGTGCTCAGAGCCAAACACCACCATGTGCTTCTCTTCCCCCCCATCTTGGACTCCCCTGTCTGCAGCAGAGACCTGGACACCCCATTCCCTTGGCAGGCCTGCAGTGTAGACACTTGGAGGTGGATGGGCTAGTGCAACTATCAGGGAGAGAGAGCCATGGGTGGGTGGCTCAAGCTTTCCGCACCTAAGGGGTCCACAAAGGTCAGCCCCGCCCCCTTTCCTAGAAGCCTGCCTGTCCCCTCCACTCCTACACAGTCGACACAAGTCTCCCACCCTGTGCTCCACCGCCATTCACACATAGCCCAGGTCTACCACTTTGGCCCAGTTCTTCTCTACTTCCCAGCCTGCATCAATCGTGAGGGAACTCCCTGCTCCCTTTTCTTCTCTAGAGACATTTCGGTCTGATCAGTAAGCTGTATGCACCACAAGCATACAGCTCAATGGGCTTTGAAAAGAACACACTCCTGAAGCAAGACCCCGGCCAAGAACTACAGCATGAGCACCACCTGGAAAGTTCCTTCACGGCCCTTCCTATCCCGGGCGCCCACCCCTGAGGTGGCTGCTGAGGCGAGTTCTATCAGTTTTGCCTTTTCTCGACCCTCAGAAGTGGGACGCCCCAGGAGCCCTTAGGTTGGAGTGCCGGTTTCTTCACTGAGCGCGAGGCGGTGCAGACGTCTGGTGTGTGTCATCAGCTTGTTCCTTTTTGTTCCCGAGCTGCGTGCCATTGATGTGTGGTCCGCTTTGTTCATTGGCTCACCTGCTGGTGGACATTTGGGTTGTTTCCCAAATCCAATCATCGGACATTACCGCACAGGTCTTTCCTTGTGCACGTTGTCCTTTCTTGTGAGTGAAACCTAGGAGTGGGACTGCTGGGTCATATATGCTTAACTTGGTAAGCAGGCGCCATGCAGCTTTCCAAAGTGGCCCCCTTGTTTCGGCCTCTCCCCGGAGCGGGGGACAAGTCCAGTTCCCCCACATCTTCGTCAGCGCGTGGGCGTTAGGTTTTGCCACGAAAGGCCTTCTGCTTGCTGAGTAGTGACACCGTCCCTTCACTCTGAATGCCCCACACTCCCCGGCACACACCTGGGTCCTGCCTCCCCCTCCACCTGGCCTCTCATCCTTTTACACCTGCCCACGTGACTGGGCTCAATACCCATGTCCACCTGGGACGCCAGAAAGCGGCCTTGGTTGGAAATAAGGTCTTTGCAGGTGTGCCTTCGGAGGGAGCGTGGCTCTGTCTGGATTTCGCTTCCATTTCAGACTTCGGGCCTCCACAAATGGGAGAAGAAATTTCTGTTGTTTTAAGCCAACCAGCTCGTAGTAATTTGTTACGGCAGCTTCGGGAAACTTATACATACCCCGTAACAGCTTCAACCACGTCTCCCAGTCAAACTCCTACCAGCCTCAAGGCCCTCCCCCCAGCAACACCTCCTCCCACAGGAAGCCTTCCCTGACTGCCCTCACCTCATGTGTTCTCCTTTTCCCCGGGCACCTCCAGACAGGACCCACACTGGCTAAAGGCAGGATGCTGCAGCCACCCATGACCAGCTGGGTGACCTTGGGCAACATTTGAACTCTATTTCAATAAGGGGCTGGCAGGAAACAGACATTGCAAAACTGGGTCCGGGGAGAGTGTAATAAAGGGACAACCTGCAAAGGTGTGGCTGGGAGCCCACAGGGAACAGTGCGGCCCCCTTGGCTGTAACCCCTGGAGTTCCCACCGGGACTGAAGGGGATGAGGGGAGTGGGCAGTGAAGTCTGGACAGGACTGCTGCATAGGAGCCAGCCTTCGGGAGAGGGGCACGGCCCTCCCCAGGGAGGGTGCTGGGGGCCGAAGGCCTGCCCCCTGCCCCGTCCTGCTCCGCCATGAATGCGGCTGATTCAGGTCAGCCTCTGAGCATAGCAGGTGGGGCGGGTCTGCAGGGCCCAGGGAGGTCTTCCAGCACATTCTCTGAGCCTTGGGTTTCTCCTCTGTCTGGTGGGAACAAGGACTGTGCAGCTTCTCAGGTGAGCGATGAGAGACCAGCGTGGGGAGGGCCCCTGCCTCACTCTGCTCAGCACGACAGCCTCCTTCCTGAGGCCAGAATGGGTTTCTGGCCTCCCCTGGTCATCTAGGCACTTATAGTATAATCGCTGACTTGACCTGAACCGAGTAGGAAGAAGCCAGCCGGCCCATCTCTGGGCAGGGGAGCCGCTTCAGGGGGGTCTCCAGAAGATGCCAGACCTCCTCCTTCCTGCTTCTCGGCCTCTGATTCTGAAACCTGTCCCCTACAAGAGCACCACATGGGAAGCCCGGTGACTCCCACCTCCTTCCGTTCTCCCAGCGGTCCTGGGCTTTGGTTACGGCCAGGAAACCAGGGCGCGGAGAATCGTAGGATTGCCCCAAGGTCATATGGTGCCACAGTCAGCTCAGGCTGCTATAACTAAGTACCACAGGCTGGGTGGTTTAAAGGACCAGCATTTATTTCTGTTAGTTTTGGAGGCTGAGTCTGATTCGGTGTCTGAGAGAGACCTCTTTGCTGCGTCCTCACATGGCTTTCCCTTGGTGCGTGCTCACGGAGACAGGGCGAGCTCGGGTTTCTCCTCTTCTCCTAAGGTCACTGCTCCCACCCTCATGACCTCACCTAAGCAGAATACCTCCCAAAGGCCACCTCCAAATACCATCACTCTGGGATCAGGGCTTCAACACATACTTCTGTGGGCACACGCATTCAGCCCACAGCACGGGGTGAGTGGCAGGAAGTGCTGAGGTCTGGCTTTGCACAGGATGGAGGGGGCACTCTCCCTGCTCCAGGGCCAGTTACCTGCTGTGCTGTGGGCACCGCAGGGACATGTCAACTGAGTGGAGACTCCCTGAGGGAATCAGCAGAAGGGAGGTACGGAGCAGATTCAGTCCTATACGGTCAGAGCACGAGGCAATGGACTCTCAGCCCGGGAGGGGCTGTGGGTGCCATTCCACCGCCCACACCACTGTTGCACAGTTTAGGGAATTCAAGTGCCAAGAGGTAAAACGCAAGACTGGCTGAATCGCAACTGTCCACACACGGCCCAGTGCCTGCTGCAGGCAGTCACAGACCCTTTCGTGCATTCTCTGCTGTCGTTTTTACTATGGCCGCCCTGGAATAGGTCACTCTGCCTCCATGTTGCAGGAGAGGGTCTGGAGGCGCAGGCGTTGAACACAGGGCCCCGGACAGGGCTTGGGGAGGAGCAGGGATGAATCCTGGCCTTCTCATACCCCTGCACACCGACCTTTCCATCGCCCCACTTCTCCCTTCTTCCCACGGAGCAAGCAGGTGCTTCCCAGCTCAGACAGGAGAGGCAGCAGCAGTGACATCAGGAATCTCAAACTGGCCAACGGCAAGCTGAGGGAAGCTGCCCAGTTTTGGGGACTTGCGGGGGGGGGGATGTCCAGCCACACTCCAGGGGGTGGCCGACCCAGCAAGGCTGGGAATCCCTTCCACCTCTGGGATTCTAAGACACTCCCCGTAGGAGAGACGGAAGCATAGATGGTACAATTTTCCTTGACTGCCTGAGAGATCCCACTGGGCTTGTCATGGGTACCATCATCGAAGGACAGGAGGAGCCAAATTCTCCCAAGTAGCAGCCGAAACGAGGGGCTCACTTGAGGCCACAGAAGAAAAGGTGCTCAGAGACACGGCAGTGGCTAAATCACATGGGAAAGGAAGTGGCATCCAAGCACTTCCTGCACACATACCCACTGAGGCTGGAGTCTGCTTGTGGGATGATTTTTCTGACATGGCAAGAAGAGAAAGAACCCAATCAGCTCCTCTGCAGTAAGAACAGCCCCACAGGAGCCTGGCAGCTCTGGAGACGAAACACACCCATCCATCGGTGTGTTGAGCCCCGGCCCCCAGCCCTTCCAAACCCGAGCGGGCCAGGGAGGAGTTCCTTGTCCCTGCTGCTCCCAGGAGGACCAGGTCTGTTGTGCTGACGCCGGAAACCAGCTCAGGACCAGGCCCGCCCCAGAGCTCAGCATCCGTCCTCCTCCGGCGCTGTTTTATTTATCTCCGTTGTGAAGCCCCAGCTCTAAACAGTGCAGGTCTCTGGCTGCTGACTCAGCTGCTGGAGCCCAAACTCATAAACTCCTATTTCAAAAAGGTCCAATGATTTTATTTTCTGATCATAAATATGAAATTTAATTAGCAGCTTGCTGCTAATGAAGTCACAGTGAAAGCCAGCCCGAGATGCAGAGGGGGAGGCTCTGCTGCCTGTTAACTCTCGCCTCTCCCTGCCCCGTCTCGGGTCCCCGCCAAGCCTGGACAGCAGAGAGGCAGCCTCCAGGGTGGTAGGACGAGCAGACCCCTCACTCTGGCAGAGAATCGGATGTGGGTCACACATCCCCTCCTCGGGTCTGCAGGAAGTGCTTGGGCACTGTGGCCTGGTCAGAGGCTGGCTCTGTCTTTCTCTACAAGGGATTAGGAAGAACCTAGAGTTTGTGCAAAGAAGATGAAGGAAAAGCTACTGGAGCTAGACAGACCCCAGCTACCCTGCTTGACGCTGGACATCGGCAGGTGAACAATGTGGTGGTACTCAGGCTGCACGAAACACGTGACACTCAACACCCACCCTGTTCCTCCAGTTACCCCTGGCCTCGGTTTCTCTAAGATAGGGATCTATAAACAATCTAGAAATAGTTTCTCTATAAAGTAGGACTAATCACACCCACAGCTGGTGGAATTTTCATGCTGATCCAAAGCACTTCTAAAGCACACGCCTGGACTAGAGCAGGAACTCAGTTTTGGGAGCTTTCTTCCTCCTCCCCCTCCCCCTCCTCATACGATTTCATCAGTGAAATCCTAAAGTCCAGAACTCGCTATGCTCTGATGTCCTATTGAGGAGATAGGGACTATTCCAAGTCTTATCCAAGAAGCTGAAGTTAAACCTTGTTCATTTCCTAAACATGACAGGGGACTCCAGCCCACGTGGTGGGTGGTGAATTAAGGCTAACGTCACCCAGTGTGTTCCACGTCCGTGTCTACATGCACACGTGTGTGGACGGTGCGAGGGCGTGTCCCTCACATCGCAGAGTCATGGGGGCGCACACCCTGCGTGTAGTGGGAGCAGGCGCACTGACGGCCCAAACGCGCACAGCAGCTAGACACGGGGCAGGCCGTGCGTCCCCTACGGAGTCCGCAGAGATTTCCTCTGTAGTCAAGGCACATTCTAGCAGTCATCTTCTAGAAGAAGTTTACAGCAGAAGGTAATAGAGTTTTGGAGGGTTGTTTCCCTTCTTTGAAATGGAAGCTTATCGCCATGCTGCTGGCATTTGTGCTCCTGAGCAAGCAGGAACAGCACACATTTTGGCTCCTTGTGTCTCTGCAGGGGATTCTCTTAGGGTCCCAGCTGAGATTTCTGGGATGTTGGAGCCTGATCCCCTCAGGTATAACCGTCAGCCCCAACAGGTGCAACTGGCTTCAGGGATTCAATGCTCCTGGGAAATGAAGTTTGTGTAAATCAAGCCCTTTCCATTTACTGGGTTTACTGCTGTGGTCGCCCGTGGGCCACAGTATCGGCTGACTGCCCTCGTCAGGACTGTCCCACGGGAGCCCGGGCTCACACTCAGTTCCTCGCTGACCACAGTGTTGTTTGTGGCCCTTCAGGCCCCCGGGACCCTTATATTGGAGCCTGCATTTTAATGAGCAGCTCTTTGGGGGCTTCACGCACACTGAGAAGCGCTGCTGGGACCAGGACTTGCTGTCGGCAGACATGGGGTGTTGACTTGCCTGCTCGCTCCGCTCCCAAGTCTTCTAGAAGCTTGGTCTGACACCCGAGCCAGGCTCTCCCGGCTCGCGCCCTGCCTGGTTTTGATGGCGTTGCTGCCCTCCCGTTTTGGCTTCACACACTCCAGATTCTTCCGGGTACCTGAGCCCCAAGCAGGACTAGATCGTCTACTTCATCCCACATGGTCCTCACCAACGCTGCACTGGCTAGGGAGCCCAGGTGCTCGGACATGCTGTGGCACTCCGGTGGCACATTAACGCCACTCCTGTCACCTCCACCTGGAAGCACCTTCCAGGACCTGGGCTCTGCTACCCACCACCTACTTCTGCTTTGGTCATCATCTTCCAACCTCTCAAATGGGCTAAGGAAAAACACTGCTTGCTTGTAGCTAGTCCTCCTGTAAAGTGGGAGTCTTCTGCAAAGTAACGATTAAGCCGCACAACTATTTCTTATGAAAATCTAATATTTCAGATATTAGCGTGTGCTTGAAATACTATTTGGTGCTCAATGAATCCTAATTACAATAAATCCTAAGCCACTGTCAATCTTTTACAACACCCTCTTATCTGGTCTGGTGAATTTGGATCAGCCATGAGGCATGTGGCAAGTAACACATTACGAATAACAGTGAAAATATTAAACGATTATAAAATGGGACAAGATATTTGAAATGGCTGTTTGTAGACAATGGACAACAGGTGGTTCAGGACGACCTGATGGGAGGTAATTCATGAGGTAAGTCTCACAACCGCTCTGACTTTCTGCCTGAATATACCTTATACAGGTGGAGCCCAAACAGAGCAAGGCAGCCTCGCTGAACTCAGGAGACAGATCAGATCAGGGCTGCTGAGGTCTGCAGTTTAGGAGAGCGATACCAAGAAGGGGAAACTACACAGAGAGAGTGTTTGGCTAAATACTAAACAACACATGCACAGGTAAGACTCCACGAGCGTGGCTGGGAACCACCACCAAGGGGCTGTGAATTGAGAGGTTTCAGGTGGCACACAGGCTGGGGGATGTTCGAGCCAGACTGGAGGGGCCTCACCAAGCTCCCTTAGAGACCTAGAAAGCCCGTACCTTGGGCATAGGCTATTCTAACTCCAGACAAAGGACCACTCTAGGCGCACCTAACGAAGCTTAAAAATAAGTCTCAAAAGGATCAAGCCTATTCACACATAAATTAACTATTTGCCAGACCAAAACTTATCACAGCTGAAAAACATCAAAATACAGCAACCTGGCATCCACAATGACCAGAATTCAATAACATTTTACTAGATGTGTATCAGCCAACAAATCTGACTCATAACCAAGAGAAAAATGACTCAATAGAAACAGACCCAGAAATTACAGAAAAGTTGGAATTTGCACACAAAGACTTTGAAACAGCTATTATAAATATGTCAGATTTGAAGAAAATATGAACATAAAAAGGCAAGGGCCGGCCGAATGGCTCAGTTGGTTAAGAGCTCGCTCAAGAGTGCAAGCTGAGCTCTGAGCAACAGCGGTTCGAGGCCAGCCCGAGCTGAGTTGCCATTGAGCTGCCAACAGGTGGCAGGATGGCTCAGCTAAAAAAAAAAAAAAAAGGCAAAAGATATGAAACAAAAAAATAACCAAATAGAAATTCTAGAATGTACTAGAATATATGAATTTATATATAAAACTCAGACTATATGAATTATAAATTCAATAGATGGGCATAATGACCATTTGAACTTTGAAGAATTAAAAAAACCAGTGAATTCAAAAACAGGGCAATAGGAGCTACATGACTGAGTCACAGAGGGCAACAGAAAGGCTGAAAAGGATGAGACAAAGAATCAGTGAATTGTGGGATGATATCAAGTGGTCTAACATTCATTGATTAGAGTCCCAGAAGGAAAAGAGAAAGGGGAATTGTGGAAGAGAAGACTTTAAAGAAATTTCCAAATTTGGTAAAAAATGTCAACATACATATCCAAGAAATTCAAGGAATTAAAAGCAAAACAAACAAACAAACAAACAAAAAACAAGCATAAGGCATGTCTTACTCAAACTGTTGCAAATAAAAAGAGCAATCTTAAAAGCAGACAGAGAAAAAAGATACATTACATACAATGGAATAGTGACAAGAATCAGAATTTATTTCTCATGAGAAATAATGCAAAGAAAAGGACAATGAAGTATATCTTTAAAATGTTGAGATAAAACATCTAACTTGGAATTCTTTATCCAGTGAAATATCTTTCAAAAATAAGACAAAGTAAAGGCTCTTTCTTCGATAAATGAAAAGCTGAAAAACATTTATCACCGGCAGACTTACAGTATAAGGGACATTAAAGAATATTCTTCAGGCTGAAGAAAAACAATACCAGATGGAAACTTGGATCTGCGGAGACTGAAGAGAGCCAAAAGTAGGAGATACATGAGTAAATATAAAATATTTTTATTTGTAATTTCTTTAAAAGAGAATTTATAGCTGAGAGCAAAAATAACAATAATCTAGTGTGCAGTTTATAAAACATGCAGAAATAATATATATGATATTAATAATAACACAAGGGATGAGGGGGGTTAAATGAAACTATATTGTTGTAAGTCTTTATACTATATTGAAGTGATATAATATGATTTCAAGGTAGGCTGTGATTAAGTTAAAGATGCATTTTTTTTATAAACCATGGAGCAACTACACACACAAATAAAACAAAGCAGTGGGATAACAAGTCAACAGAGATAAAATGGAATACCAAAAAGACCTTGATTCGTCCAAAGGAAAGGAGGAAAGATGAGACAAAGAACAGGTGGATCAAAGGGGAAAAATCCTTAGATGATAAATGTAACTGGACTAAAGTTTTCAGTTAAAAGACAGAAGTTATCAGAATGGATGAAAAGATGATTAAACAATATGTTGTTCTAAGAGACACACTTTAAATATAAAGACACAGATCAGGCAAAAATAAAAACATGGAAACACTATCTGTAAAAACTTACATAAACTCTTTCATAAAATAGAGGAAGAATACTTCTCACCACATTTTATGTGGCCAACACTATGCTATTCCAAAACCAAATGAAGACAACACAGGATAAGAAAAGTACAAACCAGTACCTCTCATGAACATAGATGCAAAAACCCTTAATGTAATTTTAGCATAAAATTTCAGAAATATACAGAAAGGATAATACATCATGACCAATCAATCAATCAAGGCCAGTTTCCCCTCCTTTCATAAGATGTATTTATATATCGTGATTAGGGGTACTTTCTGAAGAGTACTTCATATTTTTTAAATTGCCGTTTTTGCCTTCAATGTCCTTAATTTTCATGGCTTACCTAGATGTGTATGTAGAGGGTATATTGTGTATATACATGTGGGTTGGGGTTTTTTTCCCATTGCATATATTGGTTCCATGGACATATGACCACCACAAGCTGTGGGAGTGATTGGCCAGGCCTTCTTTTTGTTCTCTTGAAGAACAGGGTGGTATGTAACAAATAAATCGCATTGTAAATCTCTTTTAAAAAAAGAAAAAAAAAATCCCTACTCCTCTTTGATTGTTTGATTGAAAAACTGCTTGATTCCAGGAATACAAGGTTGGTTCAACATTCAAATATCAACTAATGTAATTAATCATGTTAATGGAGGCTAAAGTAGAAAAAAACCCCATATGGTTATCTCAATACTTGCAGAAGTCATTTGGCAAAATTCAACATCCATTCTATTAAAAACTCTCAGCAAACTATTGGGTTGTCGGAAAAGTCATGATGTATTTTTTCTATGGTTTTCGTTGCAAAAATGCATCATGACTTTTCCGACAACCCAACAGAATAGAAGGGATTGCCCCAACACGATAACCACTCTGCTGGTACTTGGTGATATTATGCTAACCACGTCTACTCAGCATTGTGCTGGGGGTTCTAGATAACGCTGTAGGCAAAGAAGAAAAAGAAATAAAGGGAATGAAGATTAAAAAGGAAGAGGTAATCTGTCATTATCCGCCGACAACATGATTGTGTAAAAAAATCCAAAGAGACCTATAAAAAACGTACTAGAATTGATAATCACTAGTAATAATCATTCACTAATATAGCAAGGACACAGATACAGTGTCAAAATATGAAAATAAAAAACCCCTCTAATATCAAAAAACATAACATACTTGGGATTCAATCATAATGAAAGATGTATAAAGTGTCTACACTGAAAACTATCAGGCATTGCTAAAAAAAATATAAGAAGAAGCCCTAAATCAAATGGAGTGATACATCATCTTCATGAATTGAAAGACTCTTCAATATCGTTAAGATGTGAGTTAGGTCCAAATTGATCTACGACGCCAATAAATTCCAATCAAACACCAAAAAGCTTTTTTGGCACAGTATGAACAAACCAATTCTAACAGTTATGTAGGAAGGCAAGGGTTAGAGAGCTAGAGCAATTTTTTGGGGAAAAAAAAGAACAAACTTAGAATATAATACATATTCATATGAATATATATTAAGTATGTATTTGTTGTTATACATTTATAATTATGTGTAAATATAATATAGATATAATTACCCAGTTTCAAGGCTTACTATAAACTAAAATCACCAAGACAGAATGGTTTTTGTGTAAAGATGAGCAATAAATCAATGAAACAGAACAGTGAGTCCAAAAATACACCTAAGCTATATAGTGAAGTAATGTGATGAAGGCACCGAAACCATGCGAAGGTGACTGGAAGGTCATCGACATGGGTGGAGCATCTTCAGGGAACAGCATGGGGACCTTGGACAGTCTCTGTCTGGGTTTGGGATATGAAGGCCCGGGCAATGGAGGGGCATCAAATGCCTGTTTTTCCGCATTAAAATTGAACAGACTAAGACGTGCACACACTCAGGCCACTGTCCCATCAGATGTGGGGCTGTAGGAGGCATTTCCTGAGGTTCTTAGGAAGAAAGTGCATTTCTGGTGGCCATCCTGGATTGGTATCCGGTCCACCCAGAGGCATCACTAACATCCGTAGATCCTGAGAAACTGTGAGAACACACCCCTGACCCCTGTTAACTCTATAGGAAGCGGGTAGGGGTGTGCACGTCCACAGATGGAGCCAAAGGTCGGGCCTTTGGCTCTGGGTCTGAACGCCTCTGCCTTTTCTCCTTGAAGGAGTTCGGCTCTTTGCGTTCTCCACACAGGAACTCACCTGCAGCAGGATGAGTAACTGATCCTCAGCTGGGGGGGTCCTGCTGCAGGCGTAGCTGTGGAGCTGGCTCTCAGCAGCTCTGCCCTTGACGCACCCCACCAGCCTACCCCTTCCCTTTCTCCAGGCTGCAGGAAACAGCTAGTCCTCAGTGAGGAACTTCAAACGTCAGGGACCTGAGTGTGTGTGTGTGTGTGTGTGTGTGTGTGTGTGTGTGTGTACTTTCTGGAAAAGGAGGTCCCCAAAACAACACTGTTTATACACAAGAAAAGGGACATTTGGAGGGTTGAACTGGAGTGGGTTCTACACATGAACGCCTTTGGCAGGGAGAAGCCCCGAGGCCTGCAAGAATGTTCAGAGGCCTTGTTAAAAATGCTCAGTCTCAACCATCAATAAAACAAAAAGGAAGCCTACTGAATGGGAGAATATATTTGCCAATGATATATCTGATAAGGGGTTAATATCCAAATTTTATAAAACACTCATGAAACTCAACACCAAAAAACAAACAACCCAATTAAAAATGGGCAGAAGATACGAAGAGACATTTCTCTAAAGAGGACATACAGATGGCCAACAGGCATATAAAAAAATGTTTAACCTCACTGATCATTAGGGAAATGCAAATAAAAACCACCATGAGATACCACCTCACTCTAGTCAGAATGGCTATCATCAACAAATCAACAAACAACAAGTGCTGGTGGGGCTGTGGGGAAAAGGGGACCCTGCTGCACTGTTGGTGGGACTGCAGATTGGTGGAGCCACTGTGGAAGTCAGTATGGAGGTATCTCAAAAAACTGGAAATGGAACTACCGTATGACCCAGCAATTCCACTCCTAGGTATTTATACTGAAAAACCCAAGACACTAATTCGAAAAAAATATATGCACCCCTATGTTCATTGCAGTGCTATTTACAATAGCCAAGACTTGGAAACAACCGAAATGCCATCGGTAGATGACTGGATTAAGAAACTGTGGTACATTTACACAATGGAGTATTACTCCGCTATAAAGAAGAATGAAATTGTACCATTTGCAATGATATGGATGGACCTAGAGACTATTTATTATGTTAAGTGAAATAAGTCAGTCGGAGAAAGACAAATACTATATGATCTCACTTATATGTGGAATCTAAAGAACTGAATAAACAAGCAATGTAAACAGAAATAGTCTTAGAGACACAAAGGAAAAACTGATGAGGGCTAGATGGGATGGGGATGGAAGAAGGGGAAGGGACGAGTCAACATAAACTGATAACTACAATACTACTGCAGAGACAGAAGAGATAGTTTAGGGAATATAATCAATAAGGTTGTAAATATTTTTTTTTAGGGGAACAGAAGATATGCATGTCCTTTTAGGAAGACCACTTCATGGACGGTGTAGTGGCCTGACCACTGCACTGTATATCTGAAGCTGCCGCTGAACAATATTATATGTCAACTATAATTTAACACATATACAGTCATGGGATGTGGAATATAGTGTGGGGATGGAGTCAATGGAATTGTAATAGATATGTATGATATCGGGTGTGTGGGGGAGGGGCGGGGGTACGGGGGAGTCATTTTGTAAGGGGTGAAAAAAAAACTATTGCATTGTTTTGTATATCTGTAACTAATAATAATAAAAATAATAATAATTAAAAAAAATGCTCAGTCTCCTGTTGGTAACTGTCTGAGTCAGCTCGGGCTGCCATAACAGAACACCACAGTCTGAGGGCTTAAACACCAGACATCTATTTTCTCATAGTTCTGGAAGCTAGAAGTCCAAGATCAAGGTGCCGGCAGGGTTGGCTTCCAGTGAGGGCTCCCCTCCTGGCTTGCGGACAGCCACCTCCTTGCTGTGGCCTCACATGGCCTTTCCTCTGTGCACACATCCCAGGTGAGTCTTCCTTTTCTTACAAGGAGAGTAATCCTACTGGACCAGCACCCCACTTTTATGACCTCACTTAACCTCAATTATCTCTTCAAAGGACCATCTCCAAATATAGTCACATTAAGGCTTAGGATGTCAATGTAGGAATTTGGGGGCTGGAGGGACATGATCCAGTCCATAACAGTGGTTAGGCATGCCACTTCCTTCCCGTCACAACAGAACACATGATCCAAAATGGACATTTTTAAACAAAGGAGACCTCACTGACAGCACCCAAATGAACCCAGCCCTCTGAGATGGTCTTTCGAACAGAGCTGTGATGATTCAACATACCTCATGGAACGTCTTCTGAATTGTTCTATTTACAAACAATAGTCCCAAAGCTTGCAAAGGACTCCAGTCCTTCCGTGTGCAGTGGAAAAGGTAACATGCCCACACAGCAGCCATGCCAAAGCACCTGAGGTTTCCCACCAGTGTGCGCCCTTCCTGTGCCGGGTGGCCCCTCACACCAGGTCCACTTGGCAGGCCCCTCATGTCCCCCAGGGCTCAGAGCACCACTTCCTCAACTCCTTCCTCGTTTCCCAGGCCCTGATGTTGAGACTAGCACTTGTCCCATGTCGCCTCCTCTCCACAATCTGCCTGTGAGGGAGACCTGTCTTTGCACCAGTGGAAACAAGGCCTCGTTGATGGTAGGCGCTCTCCATGTGTCCGATCTTGTCTAAGAGCTATTCCAGCTAGCCTCCCTCCACTCCTGCCCAGTCCCGTTTTGTCCCAGAGATCAACGAGGACATCAGACCTACCACTGCTCCCTGCGTCTCTGTGCCTGAAGCCCTTTTCCCAGAACCGTTAGGCTGTGCCTGGGTCTGATAAGCCAGAAGTGCCCCCAGGACCCTCAACTAACAGCACTTAGGAGCTGGTGAATAAATAATACCCGGTCCCCCATGCTCCTTGGGCGGGGTCATCCGAGGCACATGCTTTGCCCAGTTCCCAGAGTATCTCCACAGGATTAAGTTCCCATCGCCCACAGAGGTGACAGGCTTAGAAAATGCCCTTCTCGACTGGCTGCCTTCCCTTCCCCATCCTACTTCCCCACACGGTGGTCCCCAAATGACCTGCCTTCAAATCTTTGTCTCATAGACAGCTTTTGGGGGAACCCAAATGAAGCCACGGCCTAGAACGGCAGACAGATCTCTGGGCAGGTGAAACTGGGTTCTAACCCCAGCTTTGACAAAAGGCTTGTTGGGACTGCAGTGGTCCCCACTTATTCACAGGGGCATGCACCCAGACCCCCAGTAGATGCCTGAAACTGCAGATAGCACCAAACCCTATATATACTGTGTGTTTTCCTACACGTGCACACCTGCGATAGAGTTTAATTTATAAACCAGGCACAGTGAGAGTAACAATAACTAATCAAATAGGATTGTTATAACCACGCACTGAAATGAGAGTTATGTGAATGGCTCTGGGGCC
Source organism: Aselliscus stoliczkanus (assembly GCA_033961575.1). NCBI lineage: Eukaryota > Metazoa > Chordata > Mammalia > Chiroptera > Hipposideridae > Aselliscus > Aselliscus stoliczkanus. The sequence goes on from CM066733.1 coordinate 1,894,847, forward strand.
GTTATAAACGAAATCAGGTGACTTGAGCACAAGCACTGTGATATCAGGGCCAGCCGATCTGATAACTGACGAACTAAGTGACTAGCGGGCGGAGTGTCTACAGGGTGGAGACGCGGAGGAGGGACCATTCACGTCTCCAGCAGCACAGCAGGTGTGATATCAGAACGGCGCGAAATTTAAACCTTAGGAATTGTTTATTTCTGGAATTTTCCATTTAATATTTTCGGACTGCAGTTGACTATAGGGTAACTGAAACTGCGGAAGGCAAAAACACGGATAAGGAAGAACAACTGTATTTGGATTCAAACTAAACAACACGCACAAAGCTCCCCCCACCCCGCCCAGGTCAAGTTGTGAACTAGCACCTCAGGGACATGGACATGTACCATTTCTCAGGGAGAAGCAAGTCTGGAAGCCCAAGACCTTCTACAGCCCAGCCTGGGTGGGGGGCGGGGCAAGGCCCAGGGCGGGTGGGAGAACGGGGTGAAGTTTGGTGCTCATCTTACTGTCGGCACAAACTCTGAGATGATCAGGCCCAAGGCCAGAGGTGGTTGCTGTCACCACCCCCTGCTGTGGAAAACGAGCTTCCTATGGCTGAGATGCCCCACACCACAGCTCCTGGAGGCCCGCTAGGGGACCAGGATGATGGTCTGGGCTCTGGGCGCTCAGCTCACACCATCAAGAGAAAAGATGGGGTTATTTTTATTTCTGTGCAGAATCAAGCTGACAGGGTCCAGTTTTTCCCCAAGGAAAGATTAAGAGGGAAGTTCGAACTTGGAACTGTAGAGAGGCCTTTGTGCTAGAACATCTATGCTTAAACCCCAGTTCTCTTAAAGGCTGCCTGTGACAGCTTTAAAGTATGACCCCCAAATTCTCCATCACGCTTCTCATCGGTAGGTGGGGCCTATGTCTCCTCCCCTTGAATCTGTGCGACCAAACTATAGGACAAAGTGCCACGTCTGTGCCCATGTCCCGACGACCCAGGCCTTAAAAAACGGGGCAGTTTCCAGTGCCTGTCTCTGGGACACTCACCCTTAACACCTGGGCACCACAGTGAGAAGCGGAAGCAGCAAGGGAGCCCTGTGGAGAGGGGTCGGGGTCCCTAGCCCTCAGACTCAGCTGAGCTCCCAGGCCACAGCCATCGTGCGACAGGGCCCCTCAACCCTGGTGAGCTGCCCTAGCAGATGGCACGTGGGGCAGACACACTTTCCCGGGCACGCCCGGCCCAAACTGCAGATCCACGAGCTAACCAAATTATCGGTGTTGTCCAAGGTCATGAGGTTTTGGGTGGTTTCCACACAACAACTCTTAACCAGAACTCCAACCTGGCCTTGGGCAAACACTTAGCCTGTTAGGACCTCGGCTTCCTCACCTGTAAACAGTAGGATTCAGGCTTGCAGGGCACTGTTCAGTTCAGATATTCAACATGAATGAATGCCCCTCCTAAATGTCCCTAAAATACAGAGCACCCTTTGTCCACGGCACTGAAACTACCTGTACGAACAAAAGCACTTGGTGTCTGCTGCTCAAAAGTTTACGTCTGTGTCTCACCGGGGACTTGCTGAATGCAGATTCTAAAGTGGGGGTCGGGGGCGGAGCCTGGGGGTCTGTATTATCGTTCGATGCTGGCCCACTGATAGCATATTGAGTGACCAGGCCTCCTGCCCTCTTATGAGTCACCAACAGCTGCCATTAGCCACGGGACCAAATACAGAACGGCAGTATCTCATTTAATCCTCGTGACACCTCTGTGAGGAAAGTTTTGGAATCAGTCACACTTGATGGACTGGAAGCCCCACGTGGAGATGTCCGCAGTGACGTGTCTGAGGTCGCAGCCTGTGAGTGGTGGGGCCAGGCTGTGAGTCTGGGTCAGCCACAGGGGCTCAGCCTGCCCTGCCCTCCTGTGAACAGGTGATGTGAGGACCACCTCTTTTTGGTTTAATTTCTCCCCTTCGTGCCTGCAGCTCTCCAGCTGGGATGAAAATCTATCACGGGAGGACAGAAGGGGGCGAGGCACACACCAAGAATAACAAAACAGACTTAACAAAGACAGAGGTGACTTTTTCAGGTTTCCTATCACCAGCCGTGATTAATTTACAGCTCTTTACATGCTAATGTTTTCCTGCCTTCTGCCAGTAATAAATAACCAATATGCTTTAATACCTAGTTATTATTCATCCCTTTCAAGTATTCGGATTTTGATTCTTCACTGCAGTTCAATCACATTGAATTTCTTTAACCAGGGCAGCTCCATTAAGAGTCCCCTCCAAGGACATCCTGGCAGGGTGGTGACAATAATGGATAATGGGTGACAACAGAGAATACGGAGCTGTGACACGAAATATTAGCAGCTATGGGGAAAAGGAGGGGAAACTGTAATAAAAAACACCGCCGAGGTGCTTTTAAGTAACATTCAGGCTATGACACAAGCCAATAAAACTACGAAACTTACAGTTCTGGCTGACATGCCACTCGTACCGTGCCTCCTTCTGCCTGTTTCTGCAACAGAAACGTGGACCCACTTCCTCACCTTCCTGCATGCAGTGAGCTGAGAAGGGCTCGCCAACCCTCCCTGTGTACTTCAGAAAGGTACTCGCAGCTTTCTCCATCTTAACGTCCTTAAAGTGTCCGTCAAGCAACGGAGGCCAACCCTACAAGCCAAAGCTGGTTAGAAGGCTCTTTTGCTTCTGAGGAAGTTATCCCCGCTCCTGGGACCCCAGGACTGTCCATCTGGCCCTCCATTCCACACCTGGCAGCTCCCCTATTCCGGGCTGGCTGAGGAGTGGCCGCGCCAAGACAGTGAGCATCACTCCTGCGGTCCTGGTGGGCCACTCGCATCGTCCGTCAGCCCTCTGCCTGCTCCTGCTGCTGCAGGGACCACCTGGGATGCTTCCGTGCAAGGAGCCCTTCCCTGTGGGCAGCGCTTCTTAACTTCACTGCATCCACTTGGTATCCGGGGCCATTTCAGCATGCCGTTTATAAATACGTGAAATAACATACAGAGGATTACAAAGGAACCCCATTATATTGAAGTAGTCACCAAACATTTACGAAATTGCGAGATTCTAATGTGTGTGCTTCCTCATTAATGCATCAAATAAAACCTAGCAGTGGGGTTGAACAGCTCCCCGGTTTTGAAATAGGCATATGCAAAGAATATGTCGAGGTATTTGCAAAAATGAAAATATTTGTGATTTCCGTTGGTGACACAGTTACTACTGTGGGTGTCATCTGCATTCATAATGGAAGGAAATGCTAAATTTTCATTAGAGTTAGTGAGAATAAAAATGTAACTTTTTCCACCCAAGTTCATGGTTAAGAAGCCCTGCCCTCAGGTCAAACTCCTGCCGTTTCCTCGCAAGCACTTGCAGAACCGCTTGTCTCCCCTGCAGGATCCCAGAGGTCAGGGACCCCCATCTGTCTTATTCGTAGCGGCAACACCATGTCTGGCAAGTTGCCCACGTGTCTGCAGAGCATGAGACTTGTGAGGAACTCGATGTAGCCTCAGTCTGTGTTTGCAGGAGCTTCTTGGTGGCTCCCCGAGAAAGGCGGATGCTCTGTTGTCTGAAGATTCGTTCCATCAACACCATATTTACATATTTATCTATTTTTATTTAGATCTAATTCACACATAGTAAGAGTCACCATTCAAGTATACGATCCAGCGTGTTTCAGTACATTCACAAGGTTGTGCAACCATCACTACCATCTAACTCTAGAACATTTCCATCACCCCCAAAGCAGCCCGTGCCCACTAGCAGTCCCTCTCCCTTCCCTCTGCCCCAGCACCTGGCAGCCACTCATCTTTGTCTCCATGGATTCCCTCTTTGGACATCTCATGTAAGTGGAATCCTTGACTACGTGGCCTTCTGTGTCTGGCTTCCCGGTTGGCATCATGCCCTCACGGTCACCCACATTGCAGCACACATCAGCACTTAACTCCTTTTCAGGCTGAGTAATATCCACTGTGTGGAGAGACCACATTTTGCTTATTGATTCATCTGTTTATGGACATTTGGATTGTTAACAAATACCTATTTGGCACCAATTTGTGCCTTCATGGAGGGTCTGTGCCCCTCGCTCTGTCGGAAGAGCAGGCTGTGAGACCAGAGCCTTGGATTGGGATCCCTCAGTCTCCCCAGCTGTACAATGGAGGAAACGTCAGTCTCCCCAGCTATACAATGGAGGAGACGTTTACCTCGTAGGGTTGTGGTGAGGCTTTAGAAAGTGACTACACGTGAAAGGCAGCACAGTGCTTGGCACACAGTAAGTGCCGTTGGGGAACAGAGCCAATGAATTACACCCATTACTCAGTGGGGCTAGGAAAGGAACAAACGCAAAGAGGAAAGAGCACTAGATGCGTCAGTCCAGGAAGGTCTGCGTCCGTCTTTAGTCAAGGCCCAATGATGAGAGGAGATCACCTGCGTGAAGCATTGGGGAGCCAGGGGTTCCAGCAGAGAGAACAGCAAACCTGAAGATATGGAAGAGAAAGGCTTGCTGGAGTCCAGGGCAGCACCGTCCAGCGGGAGGAGGTTGACCAGGAAACGAGACGCCGGGCATGAGGAGCTTAGCTCAGGCCTGCCCCGGGGAGGCTCAGTTAATATTTCTTGTTAGCGGCACAGAAGGCTGCCCCTAGAAGCCCAGGGGCATTCAGTTCTGTCAGCACACGCTCTGAGCACCGACTGTGTGCTAGCACTCTGTTTGACACTATTTACAGTGGTGGGTAAAATGGTGTGACTGCTGCCTTCATGAAGCTTACAGTCTAGTAGGGACACTAGCATGAAATAAACAGGCATACGAACACACCTATAGTAAGAAATTGTGATAAGAGATTTGAAGAACGTGCACCCACCGTGTTAGGAGAGAGAGAGTCAAGGCGTGGGGTAGCTGCTCAATGGGCCAATTCAAGATGAGAAAGGACACACAGGTCTCTAGGGTTAGAATTTTTTTCAAAGTGTGTTTAGTTTAGCCAAAAAAACAGAAAAAAGGTAAAGAGTGGGGCATGTGAGATGGTCAATTTGATGGGAAACCTGGGTCCCTGTAGGACTTCTCAGAGCCTTTACACGTGGATCTCCCCGAGGGAAGCACAGCATGCAGTCTTTCCCAAGCTGTCTGACCATAGAACCCTCGTTTATGAAGCAACTCACAGGACTAGTGTTCTGTGGCATACACTTTGAGAAACACCCCCTACTCCATGCATCCACCGACCTGGAGAAGAACTCATGCACTCCAGGTCTTTCCGTGTCTATTCAGAAAATGGGGACTTGTCACTAGCATCAGGCCATGCTCTCCCAAGGACAGCACAGATAAAAGCCCAGGGCCAATTCTTACTCTTAGGTAAAAATGGCACCCTTCTGTCATGGCGCTATAATTCATGACGGATAAGCTCAACGAATGGAATCACTGTGCAATCGGTTACACTTAGCTTGATGTCTATTGAGGAAGTGTGGGAAGGACCCAGTCACTCCAGAGGCCCAGTTTCATTCATCCTGTGTGTGTGGGGGTGACCCCTCCTTGGGATCGCCGCCTTCACTGCACCTCAGTTCTTTGGGTGGAATTTCAGAGGATGGCATTTCCTGAGTCTATTCCCAAATTGTGGAATGGGAGAAAGGTGGTGCCACGCTTGGGGCAATCCCCTAGGTAACTTAGGCAAGGCATTCCTCCAGCTATAAAACAGAAACTACAGAATCCTCTCCATTGTGATGTGGCGAGCTAGTATTAAAGTGTTGAACACAAAGTCTTTCATGTCAGAATGAGTGTGTGTCCTCCCCCAGGATACCACATCACTCCCCTCCCCCAAGAAACGCAGGCTCCAGCTAGGGAGAAAAACCCATATCCAGAGCAATCAGAAAACAGTAAGACAATTACATGCTAATCTGCTAGGATTAACAAACAGTACATCCTGATTGTAGCTTCTAATTTTCTATGATAACCTTGAGAATAAGATAATAGAATTTGGGTTGATTGTTTTTCCTGACAGGTGAACTCACAAGTTGTTGAAAAGCATTGCCTAATGGGTACTGACAGCATCTCTATCTTTACAAATGTCTGCGGAATAAATAAATAAACCTTGGGCAAGGGCCTGTGGTGAAACCAAAGAGCTCATTTCTGGGCCCTGTACTGTTCAACATTTTTTGGCACTGATGTCAGTGAAGATATAAAGGAGAATCTTATCAGATCTGCAGATCCCACAAGTTGGAAGAGATAGTTAATATGATAAATGCACTTATCATTATTCAAAGAGATTTCACAAGCAGGGATGCAAGGCCCAAACCACAGATGCAATTCAATAAAAATAGACGTAAAGTGCTGATTTTTGCCTTAAAAAAGTGTACAAGGACAGGACAGGGAGAATTGGCACGGAGAGGCTTGTGTGGGGAGGGCAGGGAGTGGGGAGGAAAAAGAAAAGAAGAGAAAATCTTGGGCTTTTGATTAACTAAATCTTCAAAGTGACTCAATAATGTAACAGAGGTACTTTAAAAATAATGTGAGTGTATGAAGAAGGGGAACTGTATATGATGCAATTCTCCCTCCCTCCAACCCCCAATCCAGTAGACGGGAAATTATGAGATATCTTTTGATAAGACCAAAAGAGAAAACCTAAGTCCAAACAGCTGCAGAAAAGGCCAATTCCAAGCTTGAAAGTGACAGACACAGGAGCGGCCCTTGGGTGACCGTCCGAGCACCGCCCCCCCAAGACAGGAGCAGCCAGGCTGCAAACCCCTCCACCTCCCGTGTGCAGGCAGCAAACCACGGGATGTCTCCCCACAGACAGTGACTGTGGGCCTGAGGTCAGAGAGGCAGGGCAGGGCCTGGGCTGAGGGATGGGTGTCAGCGGACAGGGAGGAACAGGATCTCAGAGACACAACACACCTGAGATACCTGTCTCTCACGAAAAGGCTGCAGTGAACAGGCGCAGCCACGGCAGACAGGATGTGGAGAATGTCCAACGTAGCTACTGTCCCCTTAGTAAGAAACACTAGGCATTTGAGGAAAGTCAACACTTCAACAGAGAAACCACCATGTGCGGCACACAGAACCTTCATCAGGGACACTGTTCAAAGAGCCAGCAGAACAAGTCACCTGAACATGCATCCTTCACGTCCTCAGAGAGATGCAGGAGACACTGGCTTAGGTAACTGAGATTTTAGGCATCACCGAAGCAAAAATCAGCAGGTGGGCTGAATTTGCAGACCAGACAGAGCTCCTGACCGAATGACTGAGCTGGAAGATGGAACTGAGGAATTTTCTCAAAATGCAGGGGAAAAAAGAGCGAGGCAGAATGAAAGGAAAGTCAGGAGAAATGGGAGATAGATCCTGATGTTCCAACATTTCTCCTGCAGCTGCTCCAGAAAGAGAAACCAGAAAGGATTGACAGGAAGACAAATTCAAAGAAATTCTAGGAGATTTCCAGAACTGAAAAAAGACAAGAGTCCTCAGCTTAAAAGGACATACAAAGTGCCAGGAAGATGAAGGAGAAAAGACCACATCTATTCACGTTGTGATGAAGTTTCAGAACGCCAGGCTCATAAGGGAAAAATCTTAAACATTGGCGGATATACTGCCCACAAAGAAACAGAGTCAGATCGATCAATTGGCAATGCCAGATGCAAGAAGACAACAGGGATAATTCTTCAAAGTTCTAAGGAAAAATAATTTTTAAACTGAAATTCTATGTTCAGCTCAACAGTGACTCAACGGTAAAAAGAAAAAAAAATTTGTTTTACACAGGCAGGAACTCAAAATGTTTACCATCCACAGATCTACAATGAAATAATCACCAAACAAACAATGTACACCAGTAAGGAGGGAAAAATTCCAAGGAGAAAAAACAGGATATAAGAAACAATGGTACTTGCCGGCTATGATCTGAAATGTGTCCCCCAAATTAATATGTTGACATCCCAGCCCCCTGTACCTCAGAATGTAAGTGTATTTAAAGATGAGGTATTTAAAGAGGTGATTAAATTAAAACAAGGTTGTTAGAATGGGGTCTTAATAAGGAGGGAAAAACATATTCCATGCAAATAGTAACCAAAGAGAGCTGGGGTGGCTCTATTAATATCAGACAATACAGATTTTAAATAAAAGTTGTTATAAGAGACAAAGAAGGACATTATATATTGATAAAAGGGTCAATCAATTGATTAAATATAACAATTACAAACATATACGCACCTAACAACAGAGCCCCCAAGATATATGAAGCAAAAATCGACAGAATTAAAAGGAGGATGAGCTCTACAATAATAGTTGGAGACTTCAGGCACCCACTTTCAATAATGAATAGAACAACTAGGCAGAAGATCAATAAGAAACAGTGATGAGCAAACCATTATACGAAAAAGAGAACAAAAAACTTGGTCAATTCTACAAAAGGCTGGAAGCTAAACAAATCATGAGAAATATAAATATAAATATTAGGACTAAGTCCAATGAGTCATAAATTACAACAAATATAAAAGGGTTAACAAGAACATAGCATTTAAGGGGAACAGCATAAAAAGGGACAGAGATTTTTATGTTATGAAGAGGAACTATCAAGTACCATTAATGTTTATGAGCCTCAGGACACGGCTTTGAAGCACATAAAGCAAAACTGAGAGACATACAAGAAGAAATTGACAAAGACACTGTCGTAGTAAGAGTCTTCATAAAGCCCCTAAGAAGGGGACAAATAAGGACGGTCACAGAGGATTCAAAATAATTAACGTGTTTGCTCTAATGGATCTACAGAACTCTGTGCCCAACAAACAGGGTGACAAACTGTTTTCAAATACACATGGACACTTTACAAAATTTCACCATGTATTAGCCACAAAGGACATTTCAAGCAATAATGAAAATCAGAAATAACATATGGCATATTTGGTGATGAAAGTATCAAAATAAAAAAATTGCAAAAGAAGATCACCTCCAAAAATAATGTAAAAACATAAATTAAAAATTATTTCGGGGCCGGCCGAGTGGCACGGTGGTTAAGCGCTGGTTTAGGAAGCCAGTGGCCCCGGTTCGGGTCCCACATAGGAAGGCCAATGACACTGCCCTCAAAAACAAACAAACAACAAAAAAACACACAAACATTTTGACAGGAACAACAAGGAGACCATAAACTGCTAGGACCAATGAGGGCTCAGCAAGGTGGCCAAACAGAAGGTCAATGTATGTCTCTCCAGATATTAAAACATATTATAAAACAACAGGCCACAGAGGCACAGAAACAGATAATTAGATCAATGAACCAAAGTCTAGTAAACACCTCAATTACGCTGTAGAAACTTAGTTGACGATTAAGGTGACATTTCAAATCAATGCAGAGAATAAAAAGGAGTATTCAATAACCGTTGGGGTAATTTACTGACAATTTGGAGAAACTAATATTCCTACCTGGCCCATTTGCAAAAATAAATGGAAGACAGATTAATGACTTAAAAATTAAATAACGAATTCCAAAAGTATTAGATGAAACAACTTTTAAAATACGCTTATAACCCTGGAGGAGGGAAGGCCTTCCTAAACAAGGCATAGTATGCCGGTGTCATCTGGGAACTACTGAGGCATTGGAGTCCACCATAATTTAAAGCTTCTGTGTGATGGGAAACAGGGAACAGGTTAAAAGTGTAAGATATGGTTTAGGAAAACAGCTGTGATATATGAAATAAGGAATGATGGTGAGGGACTGCACCCCACAGGGTCGCTGCGGGATTCAGTGAGTCAGTATATCCCAGCAGAGCTCCGGGAGGAGCGCCTAGAGCATAGTCAGCCGCCCAGTAGCATGACTGCTATTGAATTCTGCAGCATGTTCTAACAATCAGAGTGGCAAAAACGTTCCATCTTGAGAATATAAAGTTTTGGCAAGGGTACAGGGAAAACAATACCCTCACACTGTCTTGGTGAGAATATAAATTGGTCCAGCCAATTTTGGTGGGCAATTTGGCAATATCCATTAACACATACAACGCATGTGCCCTATACCTGAAAATTCCACGCTGGCACCTAATCTACAGAAACAGTCACCTCTTGGTATAGGAGGCACGTGCAGACGAGGAAAACACGTGCTGGAAAGGATCCTAAATGCCCATCAATAGGGGACTGACTGCATTAAACACGGAGCTTTTATACCGGGGAAGGCCTTGAAGGTGCTGATGAGAGTGGGGTGGAGGTTCCGCTAACATGAAAAGATCTCCAAGACGTGTGTTTAGGTGAAGAAAGAAGTTGCAGAACAATAAGTAGTGTACAATGCCACAAACTAATACGTGTTCCTGTAGCGACACACTCGTACATACGCCTAGAAAGAGGTCTGGAAGCTGACACACCAGGATGGTGGCGCTGGTTTCCTCAGGGGAGCACATCACGATGGGTGATTGCTTGTAAAGGGAGACTGAGCTTTGTCTATATCCCTTGAAAATTTTAAAAGAACGTTTTCATGTATGAATTTTTAGAAATAAGAATAAGTAAAATATAAAAAAAACCCAAACAGCAATGCAATCTTTGGCTACTTCATAATAGTGAGAGCAGGGTGTCCAGTTCATGAAAAGTAACGGCCCCACTGTGTGGGGGCGGGTCGGACAGCATCTGGGACTGGGTCCAATCTGAGCCTCAGGCTTGGAGAGAGACATTTGCAACCGGACAGCACTACCCATGGGGCACTCCCCAATTTGCCCAGGACAACCCTGGTGTCCACCCGATTGCCTGGCGTAATGAACGTAGTTTCCTGGTTTGATTTAAAGGAGCTCCCCCCGAAAAAAACCCATGAAAAACAAAACCTAAAAACTCAGGCATAAATCTCCCCCAACAGCTTCAGGATCCGTATACTGAACAAACACGGATGAAAGAAATAAAAAAAGACCTAACTATATGGGAGACATACCGTGTTCATGGATTTAAAAACCTCAGCATGGTAAAGATGTGAATTCATGCCAAATGGACCAATGCACTTAACCCGATTCCAGTAAAAATCACAGCAGGATTTTGATAGAGACAAGCCTATTTTTAAATTTATATGGAAATGCAAAGTAACTAGGATAGTCAAAACAATTTTGAAAACCTGATTTTGAAGCTACTATAAAGCTACAGCAGTCACCACAGATGGGACCATTCTCTCCCACCCCCATACTTTACCAGCACGATTAGGGGCTCCAGGACCACCCTGGACTGCGGCTGGCAGAGCTGTATAAACAGTCTCTCTAAGGAGGAGTACGTAGGGAAGGGACAGATATGTGGGTCAAAGGAACAGAATAGAGAGTGCAGAAATAAACCCATAGAAACATGGCCAATTGATCTTTTTGAAGAAAGGTTCAAAAGCTACTCAATGGAAGGAGAGTCTTTTCAATAAACTCTGATGGGATAACCGGATATCCCCATGCAAAACAATGAACTTCAACATATACCTTATATCTTGTATAAAAAGTAACTCAAAATTGATCATATATTTAAATATAAAACATAGAACTATAAAACTTTTTGAAGAAAACAAAATATGTGCGACAGTAGGTTAGACGAAGTTCAAAAAAGAAAAATGGACAACCTGGACTTCTTGAAAATTAAAAGCTTTGTGCTGCAAAAGACCCTGATAAAGGAATACAAAGATAAGCTGCAGACGGGGACAGTACCTGCGTGTCACCTGTCTGACAAAGATGGATCCAGTGTATAAAAAGGACCCCAAAGTTAGCGCTAGGGAAATAAACAGCCCAATTTAAAAATGATCAAAGTACTTCAACAGACACTTTACCACGGAGCAGAATGGCTTCAAGCTTCTCTTTGCTGAGCCATGTGTCAGCATGTCACCCTTTATGGCCAGGTGACAGCCCACGGTACAGGTTGTGTGGTGAACACTTGAATCCATATTTGCTCCAAAATTCATAGGACTACGCGCCACAGGGGTAATTTTCTGTATGTTAACTGAAACGGAAGTGTCCTGCTTTGGACACTGACGATCCAGACTGAGCTGGTGAGTAGTGTGAAGGCCAGGGCAGTGGAGCGGACGCCCCAGCGGTGCCTGGCCTCGCCGTCGGCTGCTCTGTGGCCAGCGTGGCCTGACCACTTCACAGCCAGTGTATGGCCCAGGCGCATCTGGTGGACACCCACAGCTCGCAGAAGAGGAACTGCAGCTCAGAGGAGCTCCTACCGGCAGAGGCCGGCTGCAACCCACGCTGACGGGCGCCAAAGCCCCAGAACTTCAGGCCGAGCTCTGCCGCTTCCCCACGCTGCCACGGCTGGACAGTGAGAGGCCGCAATAGGCGATGATATGCCCCATGCGGCTGTGACCGAGGCGGGGAGGAAGCCGACAGGGGGACGGCCCACGCCGCCTCCCACCCGCGGGCGCCTGTCATGTGGGAGCACACTTCACTTGCCTGGGCCCCTCTCCTCATCAGAGACCATCAGACGCTCACGGACACCCCACGGGGGTTCCTGCCTCACCTGCAAGGTCGGGCTGGATTAAGTGCTGCTAGCTCTAGAATCCATGATGTCTTCATTTTTATTGAGGCGAAATCCTCGTGTCATAAAACTAACCATTTTAAGTGTACAGGTTAGTGGCACTGAGACATACACAGTGCTGTGCACCCAGCATCTTTACCGGGCTCCACACTCACGCTCAGCAGTCACGTCCTCCCCCAGCCGGGCACCCGCCAGTCTGCGTTGTCTCTGCGGACACACTGCTCTGGGTGTTTTGTGTAAGGGGACAACATGTGGCCGTTTGTGTCTGGCCTCTCTCACGGAGCAGAGTGGCTTCAAGCCTCTCCTCGCGGGCCCATGTGTCAGCACTTCACCCTTTATGGCCAGGTGACAGCCCCCGGTACGATGTGCCCCATCTGTTACCCATTCACCCGCTCATGTCTGTTTGGGTCGTTTCCACCTTTCGGCTACTGTGAAAGGCATTGTCGTGAACACCTGTGCGAGGATTTGTCTGAACACCTGCTTTCAGTTCCTCCGGGCGCTTACCTAGGAGTGGAATCGCTGGGTCACGCGGTGCCTCCACATTTAGCCTCAGAGGACCCGCCAGGCTGTTTTCCACAGCGGCGGCCCCTTTTCACATTCCCACCATGACTTCTTTAAAATGCAATAGAAATTCAGAGAAGCGGGCAGCAGTGCTGAGGAAAGCGGCCAGAAGAGGTGCTGGGGAGGGAGAGAGGCTGCACGCGGCGGGGAGGCGGGCAGGGAGGGCAGGGTCGGAGTCAGGTAACTGCTCCGCATATATTAGGCCACAGGAAGTTTACCTGACAGGCAGCACGAGGGCCCTTAGCAGGGTGGCCTCTGGCAGGGGACCCAATCCCCATACCCGCGCCCCTTCACAGCTCAGTGGAGACTGGAAAACTTTCAGCAAGAGGTGGGCAGGGCAGGAGGGAGGGCAGTGGCCTAGCAGCGAGCTCATTCTTTTGTCCGACAGTCCCGACAGCAGCAGAGGCAGGGCACCCAGAGCTGCCATCGATCTGCTTCCAACTGTCACAGAAGAGATGCGCCAGGTGGGGAGAAAGCGATGCTTCCAACTGTCACAGAAGAGATGCGCCAGGCGGGGAGAAAGCGAACAAGCCTGTATGCCGCTGAGCACGGCTCACCCAGCCGCTCCTCGCTCTGACTTGAAAACGAACTCCGCACGCTCCCACTGTGGGTCGGACGGAGCTCAGCACCACGGCCACTAACGCGCCCCCTCTCCACTCTCCGTAACAGCGAGAAGGTCAGTGGGGCACAGCAGGGTGGCACGGACTTAACTGCTTCTGCAGCCTGCCCTGCGGCTCTGCTCTGGGAGCCAAAAGGCGTCCATATGCTAGAAGGATCTCCGCACTGCAGCCAGCTGCCATATCTAATGTCACATCACACTTTCTGGTGTCCAGGCAGAGTGCCTTGGGCCTGCACAGATGTGGGGCAGGGGGTCACATCAGAGAAGAGTGGGCTCAGCAGGACCCTGGGCTGCCATACAAAGTGCCACAGACCAGGCGGCTTAAGATTTGAGCTCTTTTGATGCCATTGTCACCCAGAGTCTGAGTTTGGCCAGCGAGGGCATTGTGGGGAGACCCTGTGCGTGTGGGACCAGCCTGGCCTCTCACTGGGGACTCAGCACGCCATCCTTAGGCTGAGATGTGTGATGATTCACAAGCCAATGAAATGCAAGGGGAGAGCGGGGAGGGACAGCACAACCCACTGCTCTTCGAGCAACACAAAACCGTGTCAAACCTTCAAAATTCTGACACCCTGTCGGATTACCTGCAACGCTGAGAGCTTTGGCCGAACCCAAGGTCCCAGGAAAACAAAGGTCTGGGACCTCTGCCACGAGTCCAAGCATCTGACTGCAAACTGATTAAGTGCTCATGTGATTCCATGTAATTTACACGCAATGCACAGAAATCTGTTTGCTCTCAAGGGTTGTTCCCGATTCTCCAGAATGTTCTCCCAGACTCAGCCCGGGAACTTCTGAAGGCCATGGCTGCTTCTTACTATCTCTGCATCTGCTGGCTATGCCTGGCTCACCTGTGGGGAATGTTAGAACAGGATGTTTAGGGCCCCGTCCCAAATAAGGACGTGACGAGAGCTGTGGGGTGGCCCAGGCAGGCAGTTTGGGAAGCTGATTCTAATGTGTAGGTTGGGAACCGTGCACAAGAGCTCCTGGCTGTAACAGGGACCCAAGTGGACAAGGGACAGGGAGCCAGGCTGGGAGGAGAAGGGGCTCCTGAGAAGCCTTAAGAGCTGAGCGGTGCTTCTCCAGGTTTACTGTGTAAGAATCACTGGGGGCTCTTGAAGCAGCTCAGGAGGCCTGGAAACTGACTTTCTAATGAGAGCCCAAGAGAGGCCAGCGCTGCTGGTCTGCGGACCTTGTTTGACGAGTAAGAGCACAGGGGTCAAGTTCAGCCAACACACCGAGAGGAAAAGGACTTAGAATGCTTTCAGCTGGGTTTCCAGTTAAATGCCCACACGTCTCTCTACTCATTCCTGAAACTGCACCGATTTAACAGTAAAGGAATCACACACACACACACACACACACACACACACACGTTCCTGTGGACATCAAGAATATAAAAGGCCACACAGCACATGAGTGTCGCTGGTACTGTGGACACTGGAACGCAGGCAGAGACCACGGCTTCTGGGGAGACTGCACAGTCTGAAAACACTTCACCGTAATATAGCTAAAATGCCAGATGAAATGCTTTAAAATATCCATCAAAGTGCGAAAGTGACCTGGCCAGACAGTAAGGAGAGTCCCCAGGGGCCGAAAGGGAAAGCACAGCAGACGCCCAGGGAAGCCGGGGAACAAACGCTGGCGCTCTGCTCCGGGCCGCCCTGAAGGCCTCCCCAAGCCAGGTGAACCAACCTGGGACCAGGCCGAGATGGAGAGTCAGACCAGACGCCCCGCATAAAGCGTGCAGCCCCTCAAGGGCTGCATTCCCAGAGAAGTGAGGGATTACAGGGCCCACAGAGCAGACCGTGAGGAAGCCCATCCACCTCAGCCTGAGCTGAGCGGAGGGGAAAGTCTGCGCTCTGGATTTGCAGCCACCATTTTCATGTGGCTTGAGGATCTTAATTCACCGAGCCTCATGCACCAAAAAGCACCAAGCTGAGAATGAATACAAATCACCCTGTACTCTTGCCCCGCTGGTGGAAATATGTTAGTATGACCATTTTGGAAAACGGTCATCCGTATTAAAGCAGGCAGACAAGTACCGTGCGACCCTGCGATTCCACTTGTAGGCCTGACAGAAAAGCGTGGCACGGTCACACGGGACAGGTCCCAGCGGAAACGGCTCACGTGCTCATCAAGCACAGAAGAAATCAACACACTGGAATACTATAAAGCTATGCAAATAAACAGGCAGCCATACATATGCCTACATGGAGGCATCTCACAGACCAGCTGAGTGGAAGGGGTCCGATACGAAAACAGAGTACAGACTGGATGATTCCATTTATATGAACGCAGGTTAGTGTAATTTGAGGAGAAGAAGAGACCAAAAGGAGCAGGAGGGGAGTTCTGCAGTTCGGGTCATTTTCTGTTTCTTGGTTACACAAGCTGTTCGCTAATGATCTGCATATATTTGGTGTGTATGTGATACTTCAGTGGGGCATTTACACTAAACAAACACGCTGATGCCATTCACAGGGCGCCCAGGCATCAGGCAGAAGCAACCCCACATCCTCTTTGGGGGAGCACATCCTCACTTCAGGCCTCAACACTTTTCTGTAGATAAAGTTTCAAAGAACTGAGCTCACGATTTTAAAAATCATAAAACGAAAGAAGGCCCAATAACCAACTGTTATCAAAACAGCCAATGCAGGATTAGCTCCACAGGAACTCAGATACTGGAAGTTGACCAAATACAGAATACGGAATTGTCTTTAATATGCTTAAAGAAATGAAAAAGAGAACCAAAATATAAAAGTAACTACTCAAAATAAACAGGCAGATTTCTAAAAGAACCAAACAAAATTAGAAATGAAAAACTGTAATGATTCAAGTGAAGAAACTCTATAGAACTAAAAAGGTTATAGACGAAATGATATGGAGTTTGTGATTTGCTTTAAAACAATCCACTAAAACAAGTTAAAAATGAGTATAATTGATACACTGAGAGAGGGGATAAACTGGAATCAGAAAACGCTTAATTAAAACCTGAGAAGGCAGAAAGCAAAGTGGGGACGAAGGTAGCCTGGTAATTGTTTGGCAAAAGACAAGCAGACCTAAGAAACAGAACACTGAGCTCAGATTTAGAGGCAGGAACATACAGAGATTTGAAAACGAGAGGCTCAGCGCTGCAAATCAGAGAGGGCAATGGTGCTGGGCTAGACGGCCGGAAATTAATTTAATTTAATAAATTTAACTGGATTTCAGTCCATTCACAGAAAACAAACTGCAGACTTAAATGTGAAGCCTTTTTGTTAGTTTTCTTTATAATAGATATATACGTTCTTTTGTTTAAATCTATACATTTAATTATAATTTAAAATGTTTAAAGACTTACAGTAGAGAAGGATGAAACTTAAGTGCCTAACCATAGAAAAGCTGGTGAGAAAAAAGCCAATCTGCTCAGCAGAACCCCTAGAAAGACCCAGAAAATAGAGGTGGGTCCCCGAAGGTGGCTGCAACCAGGAGGATGGGTTGGAGAAGTGCAGAAGGCCTTCTCCCCAGACTCCTCCCTAGCCCTGGAAGGAGCAGGGAGGTCTGCTTACTGGAAAACTGACCCGTGAGGCTGTGGCTGGGGACACCAGCACGAGGGTAAAGGACCGTCTAGAAACGTAGTGATTAAAATGTCCAAGGTTGGGACACAGGAGGGGGTGGTGGTGGGGAACTGCTTTTCTTATAAGCCATGTGGTAGTATTTCACATTTTAAACCAATATGTATGTTACTTAGAAACAGATAAAAATGAATCTTTAAAAAGAAAAGAAAAATAATAACAACAACCCAAAATTCAGGTCACTCCTGGACCTGGTCTGGGGTGGCTCCGGCATGGGTCCAGGGCACAGGAGAGGTGGCAGCTGTGCCGCGGTCCCACAGCCTCCCAGTGCCAAATCCTGTGGCTGAGGTTTGCAGATCTCACGCCCTGCATCCTGACATGGGGGGCCCAGGCCTCTGGGAGAAAGAGTAGGTCTGGGGAACAGCCGGTGCTACTACAATGACTTCAAAAGTTCTTTCCAAAGGGAGTCCTACTTCTTTCTTTCACCTTTTCCCCAAACTTGGTCATCTATCATTTATCTTGCCTTGTTTCAGGCTGTGCTATTTATAACAATACAGACAGCATTTTTGGCTTGTCACCTTTCTCCAAAGGAACTTAGATCATCTCTACACCTTTCATGTGCATATAGAGTACCTAGGAATCTTTTAAAACGCAGATTCTAATTCAGTGGGTCTGGGGTGGGGCCTGAGAATCTACATTTCTAACCAGCTCCCAGGCAAGGCCATGCTGCTGGCCCATGGGCCACACTCTGGGTAGCAAAGGGACATGAGGCAACTTTTTGGGGTGACAGAAATGTTCTACATCTTGACTGTGGCCGTGGTTACATGGGTACATACATTTATCAAAACTCACTGGACCGCATACTTAAAATGGGTATATCTTATTGTGTATAAATTATACTTTATAATAAAGCAGATTTTTAAAGGAAAAATCCAAGGGGCCGGCCGAGTGGCTCAGTTGGTTAAGAGCTCGCTCAAGAGTCCAAGCCCAGCTCTGAGCAACAGCAGTTTGATGCCCAGCCTGAGCTGAGCTGCCGCTGAGCTGCCAACAGGTGGCACGATGGCTCAGCTAAAAAAAAAAAAACAAAAAAAAAAAACAATGAAAAATAATATATTAAAGGAAAAATACATTCTAGATGGATTATAGATCTAAATATGAAAGATGAAACAATTAAGCTTTTAGAAGGAAAAACAAACCTTGTGGTAGGCAAATCTTTCTTAAACAAGACTCAAAAAAGAATTAACCATAAAAAAAAAACCCATACGAATTGGACTACATTAAAATTAAAAAACCTCTGTTCATCAGCAGACTCTATGGAGAGTGTGAAAAGGCAAGCCAGGAACTGAAGAGAGTGTCTGTAATACATACATCTGCCAAAGGATCCCGTCTCACATATGTAAAAACTACAATTCAAGAAAAGACAACCCAAGAGAAAAACAGGCAGTTCACAAAGCAGAAGATCCACAATGGCCAATAAACCCATGGAAAGGTACTCAACTTAGTCATAAGTGAAATTCAGATTTTAACCACGAACTTATTTGTTTTGATTGCACACCCACCAGAGTGGCTAAAATGAACAGAAAGACACCATCGGCTGTGAGCAAAGCCATGGAGCCCGCGGAGCGCTCACGGCTGCTGACGGGTGTCGACAGCACAGAGGCCTGGACACTGCTCGGTGGCACTGCTAGGAGCTGACTGTGGACACATCTAGGATCCAGCAACTCCACTGTTGTGGGAACACAAACAAGTGCCTCAGGATGCTTGGAGCAGCCCACACAACGGCCCAGACTGGAAACAACACAAACATCCACCAGTGATAGCACAGATAAAACGGGACTATTCATAAAACAGACTTACTGGCAACTAAAATACAGAAGAACTATATGCAATGACACGGATGAAACTGGCTGGCAGGACCACACAGGGTGCTCAGTTGGATCTGCATATTGAATACACAATTTTTAAAAACATGAATGTCCTGTGCAATATTTGGGACATCCTTACACCAAAAATTATTATATTAAACTCATTATTATTATTAATCACAATATCATGCTCTGTTTATTGATCTGCAGGGAACACTCTGGAAACCCCCTGAGCTTCACACTTAGGATTTGTACGCGTCTCTTGTATATGTTATATTTCAATACAAACCTTATTTAAAATAGTAAAAAGAATCCTGGCCCGTGTCCCATGAGAGGAGGGCCCTGCCTCTCGCCTCGCATCCCCCGTCTGCTCTCCCTGCTGCCTTCTGTGACCTTTTGAACCTGTGCATCCATCCTGGCCTGCGGCCCCGCCCCCAGCCCCCAGCGACTGGCCCCCATCCGCAGGGCAGTGTCCTTGGAGCAGCATCCGGAGGCTTTCGGGCCTCTCCTCCCAGGCCCACGGAGAGGCCCACGTCTTCATGGCTTTTCCCGACACTGACACTAACCGCAGCTCGGCGGCTTCGTGCTGCTCAGAAGGCCCTCCCCACTTCGGCCTGCCAAAGGCCTAGTTATTTCCCAATCTCCCTTCATTTCCCACTGGCTCCGGAGGGACTTTCTGTCACCCTTGGGCAGACCCGGGTGTTCCTGTCCCTCAGATCCGTCTTCATCGCGTGCCGCCTTCATCACAATTGTGTCACCTCTCACCCGGCTGTCTCCGCACCGGATACAGACTTCCTGGGGTGGGACCCCAGCTTTTCATCGGTCCACCCCTAGCACCTCGTGGGTGCCATGAGTGGCAGGCACAAGGAAGTGGATAAGGGTAGTACTGGACACTGATGTATGGGGATCAGGCAAAGGGATCAAGCAAATGTTTAGCAGATGGCTCACACCAGATTTTAGATTTGGATGGGCCCTTCAAAACTTGCTGTAGGTCACCCTGCTAATGAGTGGCCCACACCAGTGTCACAAGTGTGCACGTATTGCGTGTCCCTCCTGAGCGATGTGTTCACCGCACACACTGGGACCTGGGTAGATGGCAGCTTGTTTAATTTCCTGGGAGAAGGGCGCTGTGACCCCCCACTTCACAGAGGAGGACAGACGTGCAGAGAAGCGCAGTGGCTCGTCCGAGGCTGCATGGCTGGTAGGAGGCAGCACGCATGCTCGCTGCACACAGTGTCCTGTCCTACCGCCGGGCGCTGAATCACTAACGTGCCTCTGAATAGGAAGGGCGAGGGGAAGAGTCAGTGCCCGCTCTGCCCCGGGCAGCATTCTGACTCAGGCAGCCTTTCTGGTCCCTCTCAAATCCATCTCCGTGGGTAGCCACCCTCTCTCCGAGGAACGGCCCCTCAGGAAGGGGCATGACCCCGAAACACAGAGTTCAGCTCTATCCAGAACCTCTCAACTCCTGCCTGAGATTTTCAGGTTTTAAGCAAAACAAAAATCTGATTCACTGTTTCCAGTACTACAGGAAACTCAAGTCCTTTATTTTTCTGCCACTAAAAAAAAAATAAAGAAAATATCAAACCAGAAAAGAAAACCCTTTATGTCTTAGAAGAGTTTTGAATGCTTCTCGTTTCAAGCACACCAAACATTGCTCATGACAAAACCTGCAGAATGAAGCCCAAGTGAAAGACAGAAGGAAACCAAATGCATTACAATAAACACACTCTCTAATAAATAAGAGCCCTGGCAATGAATCCCACTCAGAACACACTGCTGGCAAGAAGAAACGCCCCAAAGCTTTGCTTAAACCAAATAGCATGAGGACGGATGTCTCCCCTGGGTGTCTGGGCAAAGTCAATGAATACAGGAGGCTGCACACAGACACGCTGGGATTTTAACAACATTCAAGGTCAAAGAACGGAGGCTCGTAGATTTAGGGATGGGGATGTTTTCTCATCAGGTACAAAGTAGATATATCTGGATCTCTCCGTGGGGCTCCCATGGGCTGCAGGGCACGCGCCCCCTCCTGAAATTCACCAGAGCTGCACTCAGCGATACTCCGGAGAGACCTGCTGTCCCCGATTGCCTAACTGGGGAATTCATTTTTTTTAAAAAAAGATTTTATTGGGGAACTGGGGGAGGGGAATAGCACCGGGGATTTGGGGAAGGGGAACAGACAAGCTGCTGTCCCTTTGTTCTTCAGTCTAGCTGCAGAGGACGCTGCTTCACTGGCCCATGTTGGTATCGTCATTGCGCTCTTCCTGGATGGGGCAGATAGGTTGCCTGCCTCTGGATGGTCACTCACAGCGGCTCTTGGCAGCTCACGCTGGCTGCCGGCCACTCACTGTAGCCTGTGGCAGCCCACTGCAGCAGGGGCTGCAGCCTACACCATCGCCGGGGCTCGCAGCCCAGCTCCAGGTGGAGCTGTTGTTAGCTGTAGAGGGCAGTGTCACTGGCCCTCATATGTGGGATCCGAACCGGGGCCGCTGGCATCCCCAAACCATCTCTTAACCAATGCGCCACTCGTCCAGCCCGGGAATTCATTTAACTGAGGGCATTTGGGTAATCAGGATGAACCATCAAGGGAGACAAAAACTCACTTTGGGAAGATTTCCCCCGAACCCCTGTTGTGCGTCACAAAGTGGGGGGGCAGGCTGCCAGGGGCACACAGCTGCTGAGCTTGGTCATCACAAGCAAGGGCAGAGATGACTAATCAGGGGCACGGGGCTTCAGTTTTCCGTTTCCCACCCACAGCAGGCATGGGCAATCGATCATGGACTCTCTTCCACAGAGCTCTGGTGGCTCTCAAGCAAGCCATCACCACGTGCCTGGGTCTGGTCTTCAAGGCGAAACCCACCTACCATTCCAAGCCCTGTCTCATCATCTCACCTCACATACGAGGAAGCTGAGTCCAGAATGGAGAAAGGACCTGGCCAAGACTGCCCAAGGGGTCAGGGGCCCAGGACCCAGTGGTCTCTACAGCACAACACCGTATGTGCCCCATCTGCTGGGTAAGCAAGTCCCCCTGGAAAGACGAGCTAACAAGGCATCTACTCCACATCCAGGCAGACAATCAAGACAGTTGGCTATTGAAGTCTAGAGTTCAAGAGGGGAGTCTGAGCAGGAGACATGCACTTGGGGGTCATGAGCACAGGGACGACTTTTAAAGCAGTGACACTGGATGAGATCACCCCAGAAGGTGAGCAGACGGAGAACAGCCCCAAGGCACTTGGACCTTAGAGGCCAAAGACATGGAGAGATAAGAAGAGAGACTAGGAAGGAACGGCCAGTAAGGAGGGAGAAACACCAAGAGCGTGGGGGCCCCACAACCAAATGAATAGCTGTTCTAGGGGGTGAGAAGCCCCACAGAGGTCAGGTCTCATAAGGACTAAGTCCATAGGATGAACTTCTAACCCCAGGACCTCAGACTGTGACTGCAGTTGGAGAGAAAGCCTTTAACGTGAGGATTAAGCTAAAATGAAGCCATCTGGGTGAGCCTGAATCCAATAGGACTAGTGTCCTTGTAACAACAGGAGACACCAGGGGCACGTGCACACAGAGGCAAGGCTGTGAGGGTAGCACTGAGAAGGTGGCCATCTGTCTATAAGCCATGGAGAGAGGCCTTGGGACTGAGAGACGAAACACCTCCCAGTCTGGTATTTCATTCCGGTGGCCCCAGCAAACTATTACAAAAGGGTACAGAGCAAAGCAGAGAGAGTTAACCAGGAGTAGGAAAGCAAGGCAGGTTCTGCTTCCCATCTGTACTCGTTTGGGAATGATGGCTGCAGGGAACGGAAAAAGGATGATGATGTAGAAATGTGTCTCTGGGCAGAGCAGGAGGGCTCCGGGCAGCGGGGCAGGGAGCGGCCATGGACACAGACACGAGGTGAGAGGTAGGAGGGTCGTCGGCTTAGGGCAGCAGGGCCTCGTGGGCCCAGCTAGTCTGGCTCTGCCACAGGCATAAAGGTTGGGTTTAAAAAGTATATTTTAAAATTCGTTAAAAATGATATGAAATTACAAAATTAAGGGGACAAGCGAAGGCTCCATTTCCTGGGAACAGCCCCCTGAGACTGCTTCAGTGGGGTGGCCTCCCTACCGGGAGCAGCCAGAGGAAACCACTACCTCCCGCCTGGGCCACTTTCCCGAGACCCCAAACTTCCCCAAACTCAGAACCCTTGTGCCTCCGGGGCCCCGACGTACATCCCCTGAGTGTGGGGAGACACGCCTTCTCAAAGATGGACAATCCCGGAGGAGTGAGGGACCTCCACGCGCCTGTCTTTCACCCGCAAATAGGGATGACCTTGGGCTCAACTCCCCAGGCCTAATGCAGGTGAACAAGTTGGCTCTTGAAAAGCATCTGAGAATTGAAAACGGGAAGCTTGGCGAGAGGTGCAAGGTATCATTATTATTCAACTGAACAGTCTCCCCTGAACCAACTGTACTTGAATCTCTTTAACAAAGGCCATTTCTTCTTTAAAAACTTCAATGAATCACATAATCCTTACTCCGAGGCAGGGAACGAAGCACTAATGCCGATAAGACGCGGTTTTACTTCCTACCAACATTCATCCACTGAAATAGCCATTTACTAAACCTCAAATAATGCTGGCACAGGGTTTCTTGTTCGCAGATTAAAGATGTGGGCCGTCATGGCTACCAAGACCTCTACAAGAACGTTCACAGCAGCTTTATCATAAGCGCCCCAAATGTTCATCAAGGGGGCAATGGATAAGTAAATTGGGGTAAGTTCACACAACACAACACAATACTATGCAGCAACAGCAAAGCCCAAAACGACGGCCACACACAACAGGAACTACACACAACAGGAGCAGAGCTCAGGCTGGAGACAAGAGAGAATATGTGTGCGATGCCGTTTACATGAGGTTCAAGGGCAGGAAAAGGGGGCGGCGGTTAGCAACTGGGAAGGGGCATGAGGACCCCCTGGGGGCCTGGACAGGACCCCATCTTAACCTGGGTGGGCGCCTGTGTGGGTGTGTGTAAACACACTGTGTGTGCTACACCTCAGTAGTTAAAAACGCTTTTCTTAACCAATCAGTTTGCCTTTCAACAGGATCACTGCAGCTCTGCGATTTCTCTTCCTGGGTGGGACAAGGCTGAGATCGCAAGTCACGACCGGAGGAAACCTCTTCCTGCGAGTTGAAAGGTTGGGAAGCGGGGAAGCTACGATGGGGCTGACAGAAGGAGACAGGGGCACCCGCCACTCTTTTCTTAACCTTGGTTCCCCTCGTGTTTCCTTAATCATAAGATAGTTTTTACGCTCATGGTAAAAACAAACAAAACAGAAGGACACAAAATAAAATCCAAGTTCTCCCTCCTTCGACCACCGAGCCCCCATGACTCACATGTCCACACTAGAAGCATTTTCTTATATGTGCTCGAGTTTCCTAGCAGAAACTCTCCATAGACAGAGGGTGTCAAAAAATGTATACACGTTTTAAGAAAGGAAAAAACTGTATTAATATATACTGATAACAAAAGATGAATACAAGTCATGTTTGACTTCCACAATTACAAGAGGTGCTCAGAGTAGTTCCCATCAGCATCCAGACACTTCTGATTATGGCGAACTACTGCTTGAGCAACCAAGTGTTAACATCTCTTAAAACGTGTCTACATTTTTTGGGCATCCCCGGTATATCCCAGACCCACCTCCATTTCACTCATGGCCTCACAGAATTCCACTGTATGGATGGACCTCCTTGAGGTGCCTTTGTGTGGTTTCAAGCTTTTCCCGTAATAAACAATGTGACAATTAACATCGGCACATGCAAAACGAGATGGCCAAGTCTGTCTGTGCCATAATTTGCTAGCAGTGGAATTCCTGGGCCCCGGGGTTTATTCATTTATCAAGTTGGTTAAATTGTATTGTCAGATCGCTGTATAAGAGTGCCTGCTTTCCCTCTCCCCTGCCAAGATCAAATTTTTTGATCTTTGCTAGTCTGACAGGTGAAAAATGGTATGTCCCTGTTGTATCACTTCCCCTTTCCTTAACTATAAACGAACTGTGTTATTGGTGGGTTCACATTCTCTTTGTTCAGATCCTTTAAGCATTGATCTATCTTTTGGGTGGAATTAGGAATTCCAGGGCGCAGTCCAGCTCCACCTGTGCTCCGACTGGGGCCAGGTGTGGCCTCACCTGTCCGCATCTGCAGCCCCGTTCACACCACAAGGCAGCCGAGCAGCGCCGGCAGTGCCTGCCTGGCTCAGGATGCCTAAAACCTAAGCTTCACAGAAGAAGTGTGCTGACTGCTGCATCTAATTGATTTCTTTGGAAGTTAAGGAAATAGCTCTGTGTCAGATATATCCTGCTTTGCATTTACCTCATCCCTTGGTTCTCTGTTCCCGCTCCTGCCCCAACGCCAAGCAAACAACCGGGTCCTGAGGACAAACCTAACAGTAGAAGCCTCTGAGCACCTGCAGACATTTGGTCTACGTGAGTTTAGGGTGTTGTTTTAATACCCTTTTCACACATGTGGCAATCGAGGCTCAGGGCTATCAGTGACTTTCCGGAGGTCACACAGCTCGGAGGTGCTAACGTCAGGATGGACGGCTGGCCTGTCTGGCTGTAAGGCCACAGATCTCCCCACTAGAGCGTCTAATGGACGCTTCAGCCCCAGGGATGGCGGTGATTGTAAAAAGCAGAGTCTGATGGCTGTTGCTTTTGTCACCACCAGGATCTGTGAGGAGCATGGGCAGAGGATGGGGGAGCCCCGCCTAGTGACTGTCATAACGTGCCTGAAGCCTGTGCACCCCTGAGCTGCAGTGGGGGCAGGAGGAAGGCTACACCCGCCCAGCCGAGACCACGTGGGGAGGATGGAGCCCTCTTCTGGGGGATGGAGTTTGCACACCCATCCTTCCAGCTCACCCACTTGTGAGGGGCTCCCCGATGGAGCGCCTGGGGGAGCTTGACCATGGGAAAGAGCGAGCGGGAGCTTGAGGAGGCACAGAGCTCTTATTACCCAGCCACCACGCTGCGGACACCCCTCCACAAACCTGCCAGTGGCCATCATAGTCTCAGAGCCCTGAACAAATCACAACCAAAAAATACTACCCCTGAAAACCGTCACCCCCATTAAAACCACTGACCCAGAGCAGGGCAGCTCAAGGAGAGGCTTCAGGATGCTGCACAGGCCGTGCTCTCTGCATGTAACACACATGGGCCGTGCTCTTCCCATGCAGAGCGGCGCGGTAAAAAGGGTGGCCTCCGGGAACCTGCTGGCTGAAGTTTTCTCTAGCAGAAAAGTGTTTTTAAGGGGGTTCCTTGAAAGTGGTGTTCTCCTTTTCTTTCTATCTCTGTATTTAAATCAGTTCAAGTGTTTTCAGGATGACTGGGTCAGATCCACAGGGTGGATTCCCTCCCATCCTCACAATCCTGGAAGACGGGGCTTGCAGACCAGGCAACTGGTAACCGAGCCCACCTGGCCTGTGTGGGAAGGCTGTATTCCAGATCCAGCCAGGGACTCACAGTCCAACCTCTTCCCCTCCCCAGATCTCAGGAATGACAGCAAAGGGAATATGTCACATCTCACGTTTTCTCATTTTATGCTTGGTGTAATTTATGACAAGCCTGAAAATAATCGGTATTAACATCCTGATCACACCGGGGAGAAATGGCTCCCAGGGTGCTGAGGGACAACAGGCCTGTCCAAGGTCACAGGGCCAGCACGGATGAGCAGTGGCGACTTGAACCTGCGTTTGCGTCATGTGCCTCCTGCTCTCATGTGGCCTCAGGCCCAGAAGGTGGAGCATGGGCCTCCTGCTGCCGTCTGGTTTTGAAACCCAACAGCAGTCGGCTGCGTCCAGGTGGTCATCTGGGAAATTCTGGCCCACACGTGCTGATTAGCAGGAGGCACTTCAAGGCCAGGTGCAGGGTCCAGGCAAGACAGAGGCGGTGTTTAAACCGATTTGAGGAGGCTCTGTTTTCACATCCGATGCTCCTTTTCATCATCATCACCGGAACATCGGGACTCAGTCTGGCCTTTCACGCATGAGGTGCTATCATCACAGAAGAGCTTTCCTCTCCTCCCCCCACTCCGCCCCACAGATCCCCCCAAACCAGACGCACAGCCTGTCATTCCTGGGAAGCAAGCCCTGTTTCAGAAGGATGGAGAAACGCCATGTAGGAAAGCGGAGAAGGATGTGGGGAGGCTGCCCGGCCCACACAATCGCAGCCTGGAATCTCCTATCGCTCGCTGGGCCCTCTGAGGCCTGCCCCGTGTTCCAACCCACCTCCTGCCATCCTCCCTGCCCGGGATGCTTTCCCATCTGGTTGGAGTCTCAGCCACACTCTGCTCGTGGCATACACAGTCCGTGTGGCATGACCGGCTTAGGGCAAGGACATCTGGATCTCGCATTCCTTCTGTGTGCCCTCTGGTGCCCAGGACAGCGGCACCTACGTGGTACCCACTGACTAATTCAGACAAGTCCTGCACCCTTAGAAGAGTTAGATTTACAGTTCATTAGAAAAGATTACGTAAAGGCTGGACGGGCAAACAAAATAGAGTCCATCCAGACAAAGGGTTACTTTCCAGCCTTAAAAAGAAAGGAATTTAGTCACCTGCTACAGCGTGGATGACCCGAGGACACTGTGCTGAGTGAAATAAGCCAGTCCCAAAGGACACACACTATACGTACGATGCCACCTGTCTGAGGACCTCGAGTTGCAAATTCATAGAGACAGGAAGTAGACGGAGGGTGCCCGGGCTGGGGGAGGGGCTGGGGAGAGGGTTGCCTGGGGACGGTGTCAGTTTGGGAAGATGGAAAGTTCTGGAGACAAAGGTGGTGATGGCTGCACAACAGCATGGATGCAGTTAATGCCACTGAACTGGACGCTTGTAAGTGGTTAAGATGATAACCTTATG
Organism: Aselliscus stoliczkanus; assembly: GCA_033961575.1. NCBI lineage: Eukaryota > Metazoa > Chordata > Mammalia > Chiroptera > Hipposideridae > Aselliscus > Aselliscus stoliczkanus. The sequence continues at coordinate 1,922,769 of CM066733.1, forward strand.
TGTATTTTACCACAACTTAAAAACAATCACGTAAACGATCGCTGCACGCACTCAACACCCTGTTTTGTCTGGTGGGCTACCAGCCTCGCCTCCCTTGTTGACTCCGGTGCCGATACAATCCCTGATACAATCCTGGAAGTCCAAACCATTTTGCAATATGAAAGGTGCGGTCGCAGGCGCCCGCCCCTCCTCCGCCAACCCCGCCACGGTGGAACCATTATTTCTGTTGTACAGCTACTGTGAGGGTGAGGTTAAATAGAAATTCAGGAAAAGGGCAGACGTGCCGTTGGAGCTAAGTTCCTATCCTCAGTAAGTCCTGGTGCATGCGGTTTCCAACACACAGTATGCACGGAGTAGGCGCTCAGTGATTGCCCAGAGGCTGACCAATGTTTAAATCCTTTCTGGTAGGTTGATAACCTCATAGCTTCACGAGGAGTCATAAATGTCAGGAGAAATTTTTTTCAACTACAGATCAGAGAGTTTGAGAGCAGGCCCAGCACACAGGTCAGTTTGGTCCAAGACCAAGTCTGTGCAGGTGGCCCTCCGCTCTGCCGACTCTCGTGACCTTATGACAGAAGCCCCAGCTCAGACCGCCTGCTCACATGGAGCCCAGGCCCAGCTGGGCAGGCTGCTCCCTGCAGCAGAGCTCTGAGCCCATCTTGCTCTGGGTGTGGGCAGTGTCCTGGGGGAGGTGGCCTCAGGCCCCAGCCAGGAGGCCCTCACCCTCATCCTGGCTTGGCTGGGAACCTTGGGCTCCCCCAGGGCCCCCACCTTCTCAGGAGCCTCTGAGTCAGGCCTGGCTGTGGTCTGGAAACTTCCGGTGCTTTCAGGTATTAGAAAAGGTTCTCTTCCTCCCGCTGGGGCAGGTGCAACAGGGGGGCTTTGGGGGTCCCTGCCAGCTGACCCTCCCATTCATCCCTTTGCTCTCTGACGGCCATGGGAACTTTGCCAGATGGAGACACTCAGAGACCTCCCAGAGAAACACAGGGGAGAGAGCCTGGGAGGTGGAAAGCAGAAGAAAGAGAAAGGCTTGGAAGGGGAAGGGGGCACAGACGAGAGAGAAACAGGGGGAGAAAGGGGGACAGAGACGGTGGGAGAGCGATGGCCCGGCACCCCCCCCACCCCCGGAACGGAGCCAGTGACTCCCGCCCCCCACCCATGCTCCCTCCACACACGCGAAACCCCCAGGGCGTCCCCCACACCGCGGACCCCTGTGTCCGCTGGCGGCTACTCCCTCTGCAAGTCGTTTCCTCCACCACGACTGCACCCCCCCCAGTGTGTTCCCCATCCCCACCCCTGTCCCGTTTCCCCTCCCCCATCTATCCCCTCCCCCAGCGCGTCCGCTGCACCTACCTGGGGCGCTCATGCTCTGCCAGCCCCGGGGCGCCTCCTCCGCGCAGGCCGCCGGCTTCCTCTCTTGGTGCCCAGGCTGCCCTCACCTTCCTCGCCCGTCCAGGGGCTGCAGGGGAGGGGGCTGCGCGCCTCCCGACTGGAGTCCGGAGACCAGAGGAGGCAAAAGAGAAAAAAGGAGAGAAAGTGTGTCACAGGCTGGGAGGGGCGGGGAGGGAAATGCAAAACCCGACAGGAAATGAGACAAAAAATGCAAAAGGTTAGAAAAAGAGATAAGGAAGAGGGGAGAGGCGCGGTCTGGGTCCAAGGCCCTGGGAGGTGGGTGGTGAGGAGGTGGGTGTGGTGGGGTGGGCCCTGGGGTGGGGTGCTAAAGGCAGGGGGATGGGTGGACCCGGGGTGGGAAGTGGGGAGACCCAGCCAGACCCTGCCCCAGGTGAGAGCAGCTGGACCCCAGCCTGGGGATGTCAGTCCCGCCTGAGAACCTTCCAGAGCCCAGGATAGGCCTTCCCTGCCGAGGGGGGCCCCACGAAGGGCTGGGGAGCCAGCCTGCAGCCCGGGGCACCCCGGGCCTCTTGGCCGGGGTCAGCAGGCCCCTCCTGGACACTTCCTGGTGACAGAAGGGCCTGAACTTGCCTTGTGCGGTCCCCGGCGAGGGACCTATGCTTAGCAGAGAAACTGTGATTTCTGGATGTCATCGTCTTAATAACTTATCTCCTAAAGCTGTGACAGTAGGTAGGCCCTTGGGTGAGTCGCTCTTTCACAAGTACTGTATGGGTGGCTAGGTCAGAAGGTTTATCTGAATCATGAGCTTAAAAATCTGGATGAACTGGTACCTCCAGAGCATCCTGGGTCCGGTCTTCCCACCGCCGATTTGCCGCCGCGTCTGCAGCCCCACAGCTCTTGTTCCACTGTGCCTCAGTTTACTTTTCTCTTCTCTTGCCTCTCCCTAGGAAACCCACCCTCCTTTTCCTGTTTTATGCTCTCTGAGGAAAGGTCCTTGAGCCCCTGGAGGAAAGCCACTCTCTAAACGGCACAGCTAGGCGCGAGGGTGCCGCGTGGCGCGGGGCCAAGCCCAGGGGAGTTCGAGGTCGTGAGGAGTTCTGAGGAGTGCGGTTGCACTGATGCCCGGGGGCCGGGGACCAAGGGAGACATGAGATGGCTTTCGGCAAAGCATGTTCCAAAAATGGAATCAAGAACTGCAAAGAGAGACAGTTTCTAAAATAAATCCACGGCCCCACAGCGTGCAAGTCCTCAGTCCTCGGTGACGTCCCGGGTCCCGGGAAGAACCTCCCTTGTACTTGGCAAAGCCTTTAAATCAGGCAGAGTGGTTTTAGGGGCGGGCTCTGGCTTCCTTCACGCAGGGAATGACGCGTAGGCAGGCCTTAAGACAACAAACTGACGGCTGACACACACACACACACACACACAGACCGTTAAGTGCACACATTCCGCTCAGAGCTTGAGGAATTTTCCCAAAGCGAACACACCCACGAGACCTACACCCTTTTCAAAACATAGAACTTTGCACCCCAGAACCCCCTTTTCTGCCCCCTTCTTGTCGCCACCCACCAAGGATAACCACATTCTCACCTCTGACAGCATAGATCAGCTTTGTCTGATCTATTGACTATAAAGTTTAAAAACTATATAAATGGAGTCATACATAGGTTCTCTTTGGGGTCTGGCTTCCTTCACTCAACAGTCTATTTCTGAGATGTAGCAATAGTATCACACTCAGGTATAGTTCACTGAAGACATGTCTTATTAGAACTTGTAAACATTCAGAAGAGTTAGAAGGACTGCATAGTGAACACCCACACATCTCACTACCTGATTCTTCAATGCACATTTTACTATGTTTGCTATGAATCCACAGCACATACATCCATCTGCGCATTTCATTCTGTTTGCTATGAATCCACAGCATATAAATCCATCTGGCCTTCTGGTCATCGGTCCTTATTTTTAATTTTTTAAAAATGCCTTTCAAAGTAAGTTGAAGATATCAGTATACTTCACCTTTCAATACTTTCTCATACACATCATGAACTACAGAGGGTTTTTTGTTTTTAGGTAAAATTTATACCCAGATTTTAATGATATCATGAAATGAGTTTTCACAACTGTACACACCATGTACCCCAACCCTATGAAGACAGGGACTTGTGTGGTCCACTGTGGGGGCACTCGCCATGCCTGGCTATCGAGAGCTTAACGTGTGACTGGTGTGAATAAGGAACCAAGTTCTAATTTCATTTAATTTTAATTCATTTATATCTAAAAGCTGACCCTTGACTCTGCTACTGGAAAACTTTTAGGTTATATTTTTGGGAACAATTTTAGTACATATGGTCTCCAACTTATGATGTTTAGACTTACAACTATTTGACTTTATGATGGTGTGAAAGGGGTACGCATTCAGCACTTCAAAATTTGAATTTAGATCTTTTCCCAGGTTAGCGATTTTTAACATGTCTCAACAAGCCACAATTCCCAGTCAGCCACACGATCACAAGGGTCAACGAGCGATTCTCTACAGTATATTCATCGTGTTAAATGCTTTTGCCCAATTTTAAGTTAAGTAAATGTTCTGAGCATGTTTACGTTAGGCGAGGCTAAGCTATGATGTTTGGTATGTTAGGTATATTAAATGTATGCTTGACTTAACATTTTTCAATTTATGATGAGTTTATCGGGACATAACCCCATCACAAGTTCAGGAGCATCTGTATATTAATCTACTTTTCAACTGTAAATTTTACAACATCTAAATATAGGTAACATTTTCAAGGAAAATTTAGTGTCTGAATTGAGGTGCTGTAAGTATAAAAGATGCAAACATGGTATGTAAATGTTGGGGAGGAAGAAACTACCCTTTACACTTCAAGGTTCTTTTGGATGGTCTAATAGTCAAACAGACATGACACAGATTAAAAAGAGAAAATAACCAAATTTCATTACATATGTATGTATGGGAACTCCACATACATGAATAAGTCAGAGACCCACATGCATGAGCTGTTCAGAGACAGACAGGGAAAATTAAATATAGGTGACATTCTTTTTTTTTTTTTTTTTTTTTTTCCATATGTGGGAACCGAACCGGGGCCGCTGGCTTCCCAGGCCAGCGCTTAACCACCGTGCCACTCGGCCGGCTCCTTTTTTTTTTTTTTTTTTTTTTTTTTGAGGGCAGTGTCACTGGCCCTCACATGTGGGACCGAACCGGGGCCGCTGGCTTCCCAAGCCAGTGCTTAACCACCGCGCCCCTCGGCCGGCCCTATAGGTGACATTCTGAGCTAAGGATGAGGTAAGTCACCTTGAGACTTGAGAGATGAGGCAGGTCATTGCAGGACGATAAGAAGAACAGATGTGCAGTGATTAGAAGTTGGCCCTTCCCTGTAGATAGGTCATAAGAAATTATTTCTGGTGATAACTCTTATAATGGGCAAGGCCCCTAATTTAAATTCTTTAAGGGAGAGGTAAATATTTCTCATGAGCTGGCAGGGTCTCAACTGCCTTCAGCTCAAAATAATTCATGTGCCAAAGTGGCATGTCTTGGGGAGGGCTGTTCTGAACCCCTCCATAAAAGGGAATGCAAAACACCCCATTCATAATTATGATATTGACTGAACATTGAAATAATATTCCTGATATGTTGAGTTAAATAAAATGTATCATTAAAATGAATCTCATCTGTTTCTTTTTTTAATGTTGCTACTAGAAAAATTTAAATCATATATTACATTTTTATGGGACAGTGTTGATGTGCTATACAGACCATTAGCGTCACTGAGGAAGCTCCCTCCTGCCCAGGCATTGATCCCTCTGTGACCTCAGAGCGAAGCTGATTTAAAAGCCTTTGAAGAAGGACTTCAGGTTCAAGACAGTGAACCAAATGCAAACCTGCTGAAATGACAGTAAAGGACAGTGTGTGTCGGGGGAAGTTAACAGAGGTGCCCAGAGAGCAAGTGAGTGAGTACACTGGAGGTACAACACAGACACAGAGGCAGATGCGCAGATGCCCAGCTCAGAGCACGCAGGGGAGTGGGGCAGCCAAGATGGGAGGGTTCTCTACTGCTGACCCTTCAGACCTGCCACGTGTGCACGGAGGACAGGAATGGAATGGCAGCCACTAAGTGACGGATGGATAGATGAATGGATGGATGGATGATAGATGGATGATGGGTGGATGGTGGATGGATGGATGGATGGATGGATGGATGGATGGATGGTAGATGGATGGATGGTGGATGGTTGGATGGGTAGATGATGGATGGATGGATGTTGGATGGATGGATGGATGGAGGACGGATAGGTGGAGGATGGAGGATGGATGGATGGATGATGGATGGATGGATGGGTGGATGGATGGTGGATGGATGGTGAGTGGAGGATGGATGGATGGATGGATGGATGGATGGATGGATAGTGGATGGATGGTGGATGGATGGTGGATGGATGGTGGATGGATGGATGGATGGATGGTGGATGGAGGATGGATAGAAGGGCTGACTGTGGAATGACTTCTCCAGGCACTTCTTCCCCTAACCTTCCACTGTGGCTTCAGCTTTTACCCTAGCTGAAGGTCAAGGGCTCTCAGAATGGTGACAGTGGCCCAAGGAGAACCCCCACAGGTGACATTTGGCAGAGGGGCAGCTTGTCTACATGGGGCCCTCTCTGCCTGTATCCTCTAAAGCAGTGCCCCTGATCTAGTTGTAGTGAAAGACACCGCCAAACCCACCACTTATAAAGAGTTCTAATCTGTTATGGACTGATACTTTAATAAAATATAATAAAAATGAAGTACTGGAAAGCAGAATTTTAAAAAAAGATATTCAAGATATAAGCCAGTTGATCACAGCTGGTTATCAAGGCAATGTCAGAATGATGTAAAAGTTTCTAAATGCCCAGTCTCCATTTCTGATCTTAGCTCATTAAGGACTGGCACTTGCAAGGACGTGGGTCCCAGGCCAGGCTGTGTGTAGCGCGGCCCTGGAGTAAGGGCGGCCACGTGAGGTGCCATGTCTTCCCCCCCGCCCCGCCCTGAGAGCCCAGCCAGTGAACCTCGCAAATATGGGCAGAAACCAGAGCTTGAATTAGTGTGACTGAGATGAAAACAGAATGACTGTCTCCCACGGGTGGAGAGAGCATGGATGACACTGGGGAAGCAACGGGGCACAGGATCCCTCAAAACCCTGTGATGAGTATCCTTGGAGAGATTCAAGCAGAAATCACACCTACAAAATAAGAGCGGGTTACCATGAAATGGGATGCCTGAATAAAGGAACGGTTCATGGAAATTCCAGATGTGCTTGCCAATACAACAGGATAAATAAATGCAATTCAATAGAAGGGCTGGAGAAAGATATCTGTCACGTGTATCTCCTAGGCCAAAAAGCCAACATGAAATAAAACCCACAAAGAAGTGAAAAGTGTGAGAGAAAAAGATGAAACATAAATGAATGGGCAACTCGAAGAAAATTAGTGTGCATTTAAAAATCATTCCAGGCAGAAAAAGAGAAGGTGGAGGAGGAGTTCATTGTGAAATGATAATAGTATTTGTCAGAGCCAAAGACAATGCGAAGGCCCTCAAGAGAACCAACGTGATGAATAATGAAAAATCTGCTCCTGGATGTAGCCTCATGAAATTTCAGGGCGGAAGAAAAAAGGATGGGAGAGGAGAAGGCCCTTGCAGGCGTGCTGATGCTGAGGGTGAGATGGGGTCCAGGGTTCTGCCGGCAGCACAGAGAGGGAGAGGCGATGGCCCCACCCTCGCAAGGAAGCGCACTTCACACGTCTTTGGGCTCTGTGTTCAACCTGGTTATGCAGCAAACGCAAGAGCAGAATAAACGTATCTTCAGACATGCGGGGACTTTGGGAAATTTACTTCCAAAGTACTTGTGAAGAAAAAAATTACTTGGGAATGTACTACAACCACATGAAAAAGAAATCTAAGGAGAAGGCATGGGCTGGAAAAGAGAGGACACGAATCCATGAGAACTATGAAAAGGAGGAGCAGCTGTGTGGGGCGCTGAGGGAAAGGCAGCACCAGGCAGAACAGAGCCTTGCTGCCGAAACAACTGAAATGGCTGTGAAACTACTGGGTTTTACTAAGCTTGACGCCAGGTTGATCTGAAAGTCTTATTTGGTCAAAAATGGTCATTGGTAAGGTGTTGAACTAGGAAAGGAAAGAGAAAGGCCAAATGGGTGCATCGGCTCTTCACATAATGTCCTTCTATACTGGAAAATGTATATTTCCATATCCATGTAATTCTTCAATAATAAAAATAAATCATCTCTGCAGGAGAGAGTGTTGGGAGGGGGCCCTGGATAATAAAACCCACGGAGAGAATCAGTTTAGTTCCCACATTCCAGTTCCCACGATCTGTGGACGTGGGGTCACGGGGCCTCTCATACCACCAAAACCTCTATTTTATCGGAGGTGACCTTGTCTTCTTCTGGGCCCCTCCTCCCTGTTAACAGGACAAATGAAACTTTGAGCTCAACCTGGCTTAAAATGTAGCCCCATCCAGTGATTCGGGGTTCAGGGTTCAGGAATCAAACTGTTTGGTCTCTCCTGCTGCTGCCGCCTCTGCTCCCCACAAGACAGACCTGAGGGTGTGGGAGGGGATGAGTGGCTTTAGGACCTGGACAGCTACGGGAAGACCTGGGTCCCGAGCCTCTGAGCACTGGGCCCTTGGGTGTCAGATGGCATCTTTCTGGCCTGTTGGGACCCATGTGTGGGTAACATCTAGCTCCTGCAGAACCCCTGGTCTGCTCCCTCTTGGCCTCAGAGAGCATTGCCCGTCATCTCCACCCAGCAGGAAGGCACCTGCAGCCTCTTGTGTGCTGCAGCAGGCTCCCCGTCGCTGTGCCCGTCACCGGGGAACCTAAGGCTAGCTTGCAGAAGCCCGTGGCTCTGGCCTCCCTCTGCAGGACATGCAGTGGCATGCAGGTTCTGAGGGGGCAGCCCTCAGTCATGTCTGGGTCTCTCCAGATCCGCTCTCTGTCCTCTTTGCCCAGCCATTGGGAGAGCTCCAGGAGGCCCTACCCTCCTCAGTGTCAGGAACCTGGGGAAGGAGAGGTGTCCATCCCCAGAGCCCACGCACATCCACGTACAGAGGCCTGTGTGCTCTTTTCCCATCTCAACAGAGATGAAGCCGACCCTGAGGCCGGGATTTGGGTGCACCTGGTTTCAGGAGGGGGTGCTTTCAGCAAGGAGAGTGAGGACAGCAGGAGGGTTTTCAGGGCGGAGGTGCCCCCTTGAGCCATGGGCTCTGCACTGCTCGCCCCAGGGCCGAGAGCTGCTTGGGGAAAGCCTTCTCTCGAGACGGGTCGCCCTGACCCGGCATCTTAGAAACGAAACAGACGTAAACAGCGGGGACCTGTGTCAGAGCTGCACAGCTGGGTGTGGTTCATTAAATCAGTTTCATTCCGAAAATTGTCAGCTCTTTGCTCTGCCCTGCACCCTTTCTCACTGTTGTTCCCCAATACGCCTCCATATGTCTACCAACGCTCCCCGACTTCAATTTTCCTCCCCCTGAAAAATGTTAGCTCTACACAGCAGCTTAAGAGTTTGCCTGAACCTTGGCAAAAGATCAGAAAGGGGAAAAATGAGAGGCTGGTTTTACCTAGAGCCAAGCTTTGGACCCTGTCACAACGCTGTGTTGTGAGACATTGCTGCACTGCACTGCAAGCGAAACGGAATGAGAGTGGGAACGGGTGAGAGGGGCAATGTGGTTCTGTCTCTTAGATGACCCCTCCTTTGCTCCTCCCCCCGCCCAGAGAGCAATCTCATTCTGTGTTGGCTGCCTTCAACTCCAAGAAAATCACTCCTTATCAGTGGAGCAGTCGCACACTTGGGACAGCAAAAAGGCATTTCACAAACTATTGATCTGAGAATTAATATATTGCTTTTTTCCCAGATGCCACACCTCACTGCCATTGTATATATTAGTATACTCCAAAATAGCATCAAGAGCAAAACAGAACCTTCTAGGCCCTTAATTATGTTTTGCGTACTTCATACTTTTATGCTGTTATTGCTCTCTCCCTTCAAACTCATTCCTCTTAATTTCAGATTGTTTCCATGTCATGTCCCTATGCAGAGATGGTTCCAGAAAGACATCAATGTATCTACATTTCCCCACACCAGTAAAAAACAACCCGCTGAAAGGTCCATTTACTTTCCTGTATGCTGAACACCTTAAATGACCCTTGACTTAAAAAAAAAAAAAAATCTTACCAAAAGCATGGCTTAAATCCAGGAGGGAAATGTTCCCATCTGGAGGCTGGTAATATACATTCAACAGTTTTCAGCTGCTCGAGCGATGAAATATGATGATAGTCGTCTATATATCTCATGGGGGAAAGATACCTTGAAATCCACTCCACCACAGGACTGATGGGGAGGCATTTCTGCACGAAATGTGCACAGTAATGGCAGGTGGATGCTGGTGCCCCTGGGCTGTGCACGGAGGGCTTTCCAGTCTCAGCCCAGGACGGAGGCTCACGCTGGGCCACAGAGGCGCCATCTTGTGCGGCAGGCAGATGTCGAGATGTGGAATGAGCCCATTCACTGCAGACTTTTTCCTTTGCAAGGGGATAGATGACAGTGTCTGAAAGTTGACCACCATTTTCTTTCCCAGTGAATCAACGTCAGGGTAACTGGCACACTACATCCATTTTACCGTGTGGTGTATGTGCTTGGGGCTCCCCATAAATAATGAATAATCGCAGTAATGAGCAGAAGTCGGCGAGCGATCGCAGTGAGCACATAATGGATGCTTTGTTTGTCTTCAGGAACTGTATTACCAGCATGCAACCGATTAGGCTTTAGAATGCTCTGGGTTCCCTGAGGCCCGAAAGGCGCTCCATCACCTCCGAGTTCATTCCTCTCCACACAGAACTGAAGAGTGGCCCAGCATTTGCTTTCGGTCCTCCTGTTTAAAAATGGAAAACAGTTAGCTCTGCTCATCAACCACCACGCCTGCCAACTGCTTTTTTCCCCTCCCTTTGCTTTTAGAGAAAGCAATTGGAAACGCCCAAGCAGTATAAATGGCTCTGTGTTACGTCTGTTTTCAGCATACAATGTTTGAGCAGGGAAGTCAGGGCTCATTAAAAACAGGAATGTTGTAGCTTGTAGAATTAGCCACTTTAAACATGGTTGTCTACACATCAGCAGTCCTCAAACTGCTGGGTTTTTATGAGGCGTCTCTCAGTACGTGTGTGCATCACGCACTTCAGCCAGTTTCCTTGAGGTTGAGCTGGGCATGGCATGCACAAGGCCACTCCAGCCAGGGAAGAAGCCAGCCCTCCACGCCAGGCGTGGAGGGCACCTGCCACTGTCCCAAGTGGGACAGTTATGGATGGCTATTTAGAAGTATATGCATTTTTGACTATGCAATTATTTAATCTCTTTGGCTTAAGCCTTCAAGTATTTTACATTCTGTAAAATTAAGTGCACTGTTATCTACTTGGAACTTCACCATGCACGAGTTTTTGGAAGTTTTGTGTTTCTGACCTTTGAGTTTCTTAATCAAAGAACTGTGTCCATTTAGCATGTTCATATTAAAATGCCTGAGTTCAATGTGTAAGAGGAGAAACTGTACAAGCTTCAATAAAGGATGAGTTGAGAGAGCAAATAGAAGGGAAGGAGGAAGTCAGCTGGTGAGTGCTGAAGAAAGAAAGACAAACTGTGATTGGAAATGAGAGCCAACAGCCCTTGGATTGGTCAGATAGCAGCAAATGCTGGCCATAATCCATACGGCTCAATAATACTCAGCCTGCAGGACCAAGGCCAAGACAGAAACCCACAGAGCAAGTGTCCTAAGTACTGTCAAGGCGGAAGGGCCACTCGGCAACGGTCTGAGGCATCCAGCGAGAGCCTCTAGAGGGGACACACACAGCAAAACCCGAACAAAACAAGAGCAACCCGACAAGCCAGCACACACACTCTCGACACGTGCCCTCGACGGAATCTGTACAGCACTGGCTTTTGTATCCAGGCCGCTGAGATTAAATTCTGATGTGGAAACAGCACAGACAGTGTTAAAGTACTTGACTAGAAACATGAATACATCAGTATTTTATCAATAACTATTAAGATTCATTGGTTCTAGGGCCGGCCGAATGGCTCAGTTGGTTAAGAGCTCGCTCAAGAGTGCGAGCTGAGCTCTGAGTAACAGCTGTTCGAGGCCAGCCCGAGCTGAGTTGTCGTTGAGCTGCCAACAGGTGGCAGGATGGCTCAGCTAAAAAAAAAAAAAAAAAGATTCATTGGTTCTGAATGGATCCTCCCGGGTGCAGTTTCTCCAACGTGTGGCATTCCGTCCGTCGCGATACGTCCCAGCTCCAGTAGTAGCACCAGCCTATGTGACACCCAGAGCAGGTCATTTTTAACAGTCTCCTCTGTATTTCAAATTTATTTTCATAGAATAATTAATATTTCATATACTAATTAAATAATTACACAATAATCAGTAATTATTATCTGGGTTTTTGGTTTTTGGCTTGTAAAACAATGACCAGGTATAAAAGGAATGAATTTCAATTTTAAAGACATTATTCAAAGTCAGGAAGATATTTCACGCATGAACTAAAACTTGTACCAACCAAACAAAAACATTACATACAGCTCATGATTCACTCTCTGTCACTGTTTTAAAATTTAAACATAAATAAAATTCCCAAATGGTCACAAGAATCGAAGGAGGTAATTCAAGTCCTGTTTTGTTGTTTATAATCACCGTGCTGTTATCATTTACTTGGAATCTGCTGTTTAAAGATGAGTGTGAGGTGACACGGGCGCTGGAGACAAAAACCGGCCTGAAATGAGCCAAACAATCCTGAACCTTTAGGAACTTCTTTATTTTAAATAGCTTTATTGAGATAGAAGCTACGTACCATAAAGTTCAGCTATTTTAAGTGTACAATTCAACGGCTTTTAGTATATCTACAGGGTTGTGCAATCACACCATAACCCAATTTAAACACATTTTCATCACCCCCAAACAAACCTTGTACCCACCGCCAGTCATTCTGCATCCGCCACCCCCAAACCCTTCCCCTCCCCTAGCCAACCACTAATCTCTGTTTCTGTGGATTTGTTTATTCTAAAGATTTACTATAAATGGAATCATACAACATGAGTTTTGTATCTGGCTTCTTTCACTTAGCAAAATATTTTCAAGGTTCACCCATGTTGTAGTATGTATCAATATTCCTTTTATTGCCAAATAGTACTCCTTTCTATAAAAATACATTTTAACTTTTTATCAGCTGATGCCCATTTTGCTGTTTCCACTTCTATCACAAATAAAACTACGAACATTCGTGTACATGTTTTCGTGTTGACATATGTTTTCTTGTCTCGTGGGGAGACACCTAAGAGTAGAATCTCTAGGTCACATGGTGACTCCACCTTTAACCTTTTGAGGATCTGCCAAACTGGTTTCCAAAGCAGCTGCACCATTGTACGTTCCCACCAGCAGTGTGTGAGGGTTCCGATTTCTCCATTTCTTTGCTGACACTTGTTACTGTCTTTTTTTTATTTTTATCATGGCTGCTCTGTTGAGTATGAGGTGTTATCTCATTGTGGTTTTGATTTGCTTTTCCCTGATGACTAATGATATTGAGCATCGCTTTTTGTGCTTATTGGCCATTTGTATGTCTTTGTTAGAGAAATGTCTCTTCAAATCCTTTGCCCATTTAAAAAATGGGGCTGTCATTTGATCATTGAATTGTAAGAGTTCTTTACATATTCTGGATACAAGTTCCTTATCAGATTTGATTTGGAAATATTTTCTTCCATTCTGCGGGTAGTCCTTTCGCTTTCCTGAGGGTATCATTTGCAGCACAAAAATTCTAATTCTGAGATGGTTTGGGGACACACTGCATGGCACTGTCTGCCCTGTCTCCTCACTGCTTTCGGGGTTCATGGTCAGAGCACACAGAGGACAATGGTGCGGGGGGCTGCAGTGCTGTCCGCACACCCCTGGGTGAGCAGAGGCATGTGAGAATGACACCGCTGTACCATTATGCATCGTGACCCTGAGTCACAGCTGCAGCTCTTTCGGTTTCTTTTCTGCAGAAAGGGAAAATGATGCCGTCTGACCTGCTGCCGCCGCCTCAGCCTCTCTCCCCTCTCACTGCCCACCTCAGAGTGGAAAGTTTTGTTAACGTGCTTTGGTTGCTGAGCTTTTGGAAGGAGTATTTTGAATAAAAAGAGAGACAAAAACTGCTTATGTCATTCCTACCCTTTAGGGGCTCACATCTTTGGACTTGTCAAAAATACTTACATTTATTTTTTATTTTTGAGGGCAGTGTCACTGGCCCTCCTATGTGGGACCGAACCGGGGCCGTTGGCTTCCCAAACCAGCGCTTAACCACCGCGCCACTTGGCCGGCCCAAAAAATACTTACATTTTTAAATGTTTCATTTTTTCACATGGATTAGGGGGAATGGAGAGGGGTATGGTTTCCTTATGTGAGCCCACTAATTGAGCAAGAGAAGGGTCACTCTGAATAAGGGACAGCCTGCTCCTGAAGCAGCTGGCAGTGTCCCACTCATGTCTCAGGGTCTCGCCACTCAGGGTACAGAGGCCCAGGCTGCAACTGCAGGCACCCCGAGACTCCACCTGAGGCTTTCTCTGGCTCATGCGAGCAGCAGCAGGAAACAGCTCTCAGTGAGTAATGAATGGAGCTGGGGGACTGTCCCCAAGTGGCTCTCCCGTCTAGCAGGGTAACTCAGAGGCATGTGCCACCTGTCTCCCAGAGGCCCCAGCAGGCCAGGCTCCAGCTGCCCCCTCGTGACCGCATCCATAGCAAACCCTTTATCCGTTGGCTCGCCTCTCCCACCTGACTCCCTCATTTCCCTGCTGGGAGCTCCGAGACCACCCCCCATATAAGTGACTTGCCCTCAAATCTTTGCTTCAGGGGTCCCCAACCCAAGAGAGAATAAAAGGCAAAAGGAAGTGGTCTGGGAGAGGGTCTCTCAGGAATCGGAGAGGCTGAGCAGCCTCCATATTTTTTCTTGAGAATTCATCATCTGTGATACTCGGGGGTCAGCAACCTGCAGCCCAGGGGCCCAAACTGACCGGTAGGCTGTTTCATACAGTCTGTGAGCTGAGAGCTGTTTTTACTTCTCTGTTTGGTGATGATCTCACAACACAGAGATGTTTACTCTTAGAGAATCTCACTTACGTTCTTCCCCCCTGGTTTTATTGAGGAGATATAACTGGCATATAACAGTATATTAGTTTAAGTTATAAGACATCATGATTTGATATATGTCTATGTTGTGAAATGATCACAATAATTTTAGTGAACATTCATTACCTCACATAGTCACAGTTATTTTCCTTGTGAAGAGCGTGTAAGAGAGACTCTTAGCAACTTCCACCTAGACAGTAGAGTATTTTTAAACCTCTGTTTTAAAGTTCCCACTATTAATATGTGACAACATTCAAAAATAGTTACAAAATTACACATATTTAAAATATTTTCCTGAAAGAAATGAACTCTTTCAACACAGTGCAAAACAGTTGTGCTTTTCGCAAGTTCATTAGAGGATTCTTTTAAAAGGATGTGCGTTGGTTCATTCCGCAGGTTGGTGTTGGCAGATTCCCAGCTGTACAAGGAACACTGTCTTCTTTCTACCACGTCAATGTACACCAAGTGCAGATAACATCACAAGCCTGTGTGGGAGGCCTGACGGAAGCGTGAGGTCTGGGGCACATGGCCTCAGACGGAGAAACCAGTCATTTCACTGCCAGGCGGCCATTTTCCATACCTGTGAAATGGGGACGGTCATTCCTACCTCACTGGTTTGTTGTGAGAAGTCAGTGAGGATGGTGAGTGTGTGATCGGCTTCCTCCCCGCCCCCATGCTTGCCTCTGACATGAGGGTGGGGCCAAGCATGGCTTTGTGTGGCTTCTTTAAAGTTTCCCCAGGCTTTGGTGAGTGTCAGATGCCTGTCAGATGAAAGGCGGCTTATAGATATAAAATGCTGCTCTGATTGCAATAAAGCTTTATGACCAAAGTGATACGAATAACAGGAACAACAGTAAAGAAAGGAAAAAAAAAAGATGCAGCCTAAGTGAAGGAGTGCACCTTCCTGCCTGAACTGGGGGCTCGGGAATAATGCTAGACCCACCCTTCCCCCAGGAGGACAGGGCTGCACAGGGCTAGGGGGCCCAGACCTCGAGAAGCGAAGCCCATTCCCATTGGGAATGAGCAGAGGGGCAGCTGCGTTGGTGACCATGGCCAGCTGGCTCTCCTGGCGCCGTCTTGGTGATTCATCCACCAGCTCCCTTCTACCTGGACCACTCCCAACTCTCTCAAGGGCAATCTCCCCTCTGAATCCTGCCTGTCCAAAGGTTCTGATCGCTCCTGATATTTGATCCACCTTCCTGGGAGCCAGCGCCAAGCGAGCCCTTGACACAGGATCGCAATTCACCTACAATCACTTCGTGTCTTGGTTTGGGCTTCCCTGGAAACTGACGCTGACACAGGATTTCTGTGCAAGTAGTGTATTTGGGAGGTGACCCCAGGAAACACTGGTAGGGGTGAGGGAAGTGACACCAGGAAGGGAAGACTGAGCACAGTATGCTTGGTGAGCTCTGTCCCACGGGGGATTTTGGGGGACGGCTTAGAATAGCATCTGGACAACCTCACCTGTGGGCGCTGGAGTTACTTATATACCAGCTCTCTGAGTGTCTGGAAAACATCCTTAGGCACACAAACGCAGACACATATTGCTAAGGGAAGCCAGTAGGTGCTCACTAAAATTGGAAGCCGATCACACACTCACCATCCTCACTGACTTCCCAGGGGAGGTTGCAGCCTGTCATGCTCCGCATGAGTCAATCCCCGTTTTGCAGATCAGGAAACTGATGCTGACTGAGAGTTCAGTTATTAGCACCTGGCCACTGACTCCTAATGGAGGTTCCACTGTCCGGTTGATGTGGTCTCTCTTTTGCACCCAGTCATGTTCAGCACCAGCAGGAACGGAGTTATAAAGGAAAGAGCAAGATAGCATCCACGACCAAACTGCCAGCCCCAAGGCCCCAGGGCCTTTGCTCTCCCATCCTTGGGCTCCTGCCTGGCCTGGCACAACTTTCCTGCCTGGACTTGGAGGTTGAAGTATATGATGAATTTGAACCGGCCCCGTTTGTAACATGGGAATGACGTGTGAAAGAAGAAAAGTTCACTATCGGAAAAAGAGATTGATGTGTGGATAAAATCATGATACACTCCAGGGGGGTGAGACTTGCAGCTCAGTCTCTGCAAGGGGAAGATATTTAAAAGCCCAGGGCCACAGTCAAAAGGAATACAAATGAATTTCATTTCTATATTGTGTCTCCAAGACATCTTACAGGCAGTCCACCTTAAAACCCTCGTGAACACACCCTAAAGCCCCTCCCCGCCATCCCCACTTCCCAGCCGCTCCCAAGGCTCTCATTTGCCAAACTTCCCCCAGCTCTTTCCTGGAGACTGAGTTCAATCGTATGACCAGTGATTCAATCAACCATGCCCACATGGTGAAAAACCAATAACAACTCTGGACACCAAAGCTTAGATGAGGTTTTGGCTGGCTGACATCTAAGTGGGGGCAGCGTGAAACATCTGAGGGCACAAAAGCTTGTCTGTGGGGGTCTCTCAGTGCTTGTCCTGTGGGTATCTTCCTTTGTCTGGTCCTAATTTGCATCCTTTGTCATAACACAAATAATAGTTGGGAACAGTGCTTTCCTGAGCTTTAGGAGTTGTTCTTGTGCGTTATCAAACCTGAGTGGGGGCCCCAAGTCTGCAGTCAGTGGCAGAAAGGGCAGGTGGCCTGAGGACTTCTGAGTTTGCGGCTGGAGTCTGAAGTGAGGACCGTTAACCTGCCAAATCTGACCTAGCTACGGGAAGTCAGCATCAGAAGTGGGTTGCGTTGTGTCTTCTCCCTGTACCGTGGCTAACGTGACACAACGCAGGTGAGAATTTGTCATTTCTGTTTGTAGGAATCACTGTTTGGGGTATGACTAGCTGTTATCCTGGGTCCCAGGTTTTCCCCTTAGATTTTAAGGTTGTGACCCTGTGTTTTCTGTTTTTGACTAAAGATAAGAATAAGCGTGGAAAATGATGGTGTGCGGATTGAAAGCCAGGCCACAGTGAACTGGCAGCCCCCGAGCCCGTGTGTGTTTCCCTCTTAGCAGGAGGTGGGCAGTCAGGGTCAGAGGCCATATTCGTGAAGAACCCCAACCTGCCTCCACAGTTTGGGCCACTGAATGGTTCTGCATAAACGCTTCCACAAGAGCCAACAAATGATGACTCATAAGACCCTTAAAGCCATAGAAGCAGCAAAGAAACTAAAAATGAGTTTGTTTGGTTCAGAGTTATTGGGATCAAGATGGATTTGGTTTCTTTTATTTACTCATTTATTTCCAAAAATAAATTTTGGGAGGACAGACCATTAAGGATAAAAGATGCTCCAGTGTACTTGAAACTGCTTGGGAACCAGGTTAAAAAGGCAATAAAATAGGAAATTGATTGTGCCAGAGGGTTTTACCAATGCCAAGGACAACAGCAGCAGACAGAAGCACGAACTATGGACCATTGATCTTGGCCAGTCAGTCCTCCCCTCCCAGTTTCCCAGGGCAAAAGCCCCCATCAGGTAGACACAAAACAGAAATGCACTATCTGTGACTACAGCCTAGCATCTTGGGGTCCTTTGGGAATAGTCATTTCAATTATGCAACTTTGACCCTGAATTGTGCCTGACTCTCCTTGAGCCACTTTTGCTTGAAGCTTCTCTCAGGGGCTTCAAATAGCTCCATGGTCCCCATACAGCAGGCCCAGGTGCTTCGATGCCCTATAAACCCAGGCTGGAATCACTCATTTCCCAACCACTAGCTCTGTGATTTGGGCAAACTCAGTACCCTGATTTGTAAAAATGGAGGTACTAGTGACTATGTATAGTGGGTTAAATGGTGTGCCCCCAAGTTCATGTCCATCCAAAATTCACGAACTTGTTTGGAAATGGGTCTTTGCAGATGTACTTATTTAAGGACCATGAGATGAGATGGGCCCTAAATCCAATGACAGTGTTCTTATAAGAGGAGGACAGGACACAGAGAGACGTGCCCCAGGAAAGGCCTTTTGAAGACGGGAGCAGAGAGTGGAGTGACTTGTCTACAAGCCGAGGAATGCCAGGCACTGCCGGCAGCCCCCAGCAGCTGGGAGAAGGGCGAACAGACTCTCTTGGAGCCTCACAGCACCTCCATCTCAGACTTCTGAACTCAGGGCTGTGGGAGAAGGGAGTTCTCTTGTTTTAAGTTTCCCAATTCGTGGCAATGTATGATGGCATCCCTAGGAAGCAAATACATTCCTGAGAATGATGGCACAGTAAATGAAACGGTGGATGCCAGTGTCGGATCAACGTGAACGCTCCCCCAGCGCTGTTTACACGGGAGCGCTGCGCTGCGGGCTGGTGTCCGGCTGCGTCTTTGGCTTCCCAGCTCATTCACTGGAAGAGCCTTAACGTGGGCTCCGCGTGGTGCCTCGTCAGGTGCTCGCCGTGGAGATTTTCATTTGTCTTCACATGTGTAGTGGACATTGGTGGTGCCCTGTCCACGGCTCCTGGAATGCCTCGTATCTACACACACTGACCCACCACTCGCTTACAACTGCAGCAGCTGCAACCCCTTCTGGGCGCTGTCTCGGTTGCTGGCACCAGCTTGGTTCACACAGGGACCGAGGGTGGAGCCCCAGGAATAGCCTTCCACCAGCGGCTGGTGAGAGTCAGCGAGCAAATCGCCCAGCTCCCCATCTCCCAGCTGGGATGGCTCTGAGATGTGACCCACACTGTCCCACGGTGCCCAGCAGGCCTGAGCCCCAGTGGCCCACAGGGGCGAGCTGCTGGATGACGTGAACAGTACTGGCTGTCTTCCTGTGTTGGTTTCCTGTGGCTGCCACGACAAATGACCACAAACTTGGTGGCTTACGGCAGCAGACACTATTCTCTCACGGTTTTGGAGGCCAGAAGTCCCAAACCAGTAGCACCGGGCTGAAACGAGGCGGCAGTGGGACCACGCTCCCGGGAGGCTCTTGGGGAGAGCCTGTTCTGCCGGCTTCTGGCAGCGGTCAGAAGCCCTTGACTTTCCCGGGCGGCGGCCCAACACTAATCTCTGCATGGCCTTCTCTCCTGTAGTCGAATCTCCCTCAGCCTCCTTCTTAGAAGGATACATGTGACTGCGTTAAGGGCCCCCCAAGTAATCAGAACAACCCCCACCTCAGGTCCTTCACTGACCCACATCTGGAAAGTCCCTTTTGCCATAAAAGGTAACCTTCCCAGCTTCCAGGAATTGGGACTTACACATTTGGGGGTGCATTATTGGACCTACCACACTTGTCTTCGTCAGTGCTTCCTGGAATCAATTTCCCGGGAAACTAGTCACACTCACCTCCTCTCAGGGCCTGCTTCTGGAGGGACCTCGCTTCTGACAGGATCATTTCACAGAGGGACAAATCCACTCTTTTAAGGAATCTCTAATTAGTTGTACTCAATTATCCTTACTCAAGTCTGAACCAAGTTGCTACGGACAACCCTTACTCCAAGACGGAGGGGTAATTGGCTTGAACATGCTTGTAAGGAGGTGGTTAAGTAAAATGAAGTCACTAGGGTGGGCTAATCCTACTCGACCGGGGTCTTTATGAGCGGGAGATGAGGACCCCCCCACACACAGAGGAGCGGCCATGTGAGGGCACAGGGAGAAGGCGGCATCTACACGCCAAGGTGAGAGGCCTCAGAAGGAGCCAGCCCTGTCGACTTCGGGATTTTGGACGTCCAGCCTCCAGTATTGTGAGAGTCACTTTCTGCTGTCTACGCTGCTCGGCCTGTGGTATTTGTTACGGCGGCTGCCACACACTAATCCCCACAGTGTGAGCTCAGACCGGGCCAGCCCCAGCGCCCAGCCCGGTCTCGTCCCTTCTGCTCCCTCCAGTGCCTTGCCTTCCCTCTGTTCACAGTTGTCTCTCGGGTACAAGGGCTGTATTTCCCATGGACTCGCCTGCTTACCAGCAGACAAATGTCCTCTGGAAAGCCTGTCCTCTGTCCTCTGCAGCCTGTATCCCAGGATTCTTACGCACAGTCTGTTTCCAGATAATTTACTCAAAAATTCTAACCTGCCCCTCCTGCTGCCCCCAGTGCCCTGCACACTTACCCAGCCAAATGAATGCCACTTCTACATTAGAAAGACAGACCAGATTAGCATTTAGCAGAGAAAGGGGCTTCTTCTTCTTCTTCTTTTTTTTTTTTTTGCAAATCATATAACTCTAAATTACCTTCAATTTCCTAAATGGAATTTGGCTCGAGATTCACTCTGGTATGGAGTAGTCTGTAATGAGATTATATTATGTTTGGGGGAAAACATTCAAATGACCAAGATAATTAATTTTGCATAACAACCAACATATAGCAAGATCCAAAGCCATAACTCAAAGTCTGCAACCTGCTCGGGCCTCTGGGGGTGATAATGTTTCTTTGAAAAATATGGCAACAAAGACAGTTCCAGGCGCCCGTGAAACGCAGAGGGTTTTAAAGCTGGAAGTGTTGTTGTTTTCTGTTCTGGCCACAATGCTCATATTTTGTCAGTGGCTGTCATTTATGGTAGGATCTCTCCTGGGTCAAGGAAGATGAAAGGAATCCTCAGGCCCAGGGGAGCATCCCGGGGGCTCTGCTGGGAGGGGGCTTTTGAGAACCCTTCTCAAATATTCAAAATGTTTGGTGCTGTTTCAGGGCTTAGCTTAGGGTAGGAGGGAGAGAGAAAGAGAGGGAGAGGGAGAGAGAGAGAGAGAGAGAGAGAGAGAGAGAGAGAGAGAGAGAATGCTTACTTTTTAAAGGGAAGAATAAGATGAAAGCCTCTTAGGCTCTTTGAATCCTCGTCTCCAGGAGGCTTTATGTGTGTGATATTGACTCATTAGCTATTTGTATGACTGTGTTTGTAAGAACACCTGGGAAGGATCCGACTCACTAGCAATTTTCTGATTCTGATTCATTGTTAAAATCACCCCAGAAATAGTAGCTGGGAGCAAGCACTCTGCCCGCCTCCATCCTCACGCCTCTTGGCTGCATCTGACTCTCACGCAGTCCAGGCATACGGGAGCCAGAGAGCTCACGTTTCTGTGTAAGTTCTGCTTCTCACCGCCTGCACGGTCTCAAAACTAAATCTTGGACTGAAATACGTGTATGAGAATGTGCAGAGCAGCACCACTCACAACAACCAGGCGATGGGAGCAACTCCGGTGCCCACCAGCGGACGCGTGCTTAACCTGTGGCCTAGCCACACAATGGAACACTGCTCGCCATGAAAAGGAAAGGCTGCACAGGCTGCCACGTGGATGAACCTCTGAAGCACGATGCCCAGTGAGAGAAGCCAGACACAAGCAGCCACATATCGTACGGCTCCTTTTACAGGGGATGTGCAGAATAGGTGCATCCGGAGACAGAGAGCCGAAGGGTGGAGCCTGGGGCCTCGGAGGACGGAGGAATGGGCAGTGATAGTTTCACGGGGACGGGCATTCCTTTTGGGGTGATAAAATATTTTGAATTTAGAGGTGTGACTGTACACCATGGTGAATGACTACAGGCCACTGAATTGTTCACTTTAAAATGATGAACTTTATATTATGTGAATTTCATCTCAATTAAAGAAACAAAAGTTCCTCTTATCCCCATTCCTCCCTCCACCAGATGTTGGGGTCTTCATCTGGGAAAATTAGGGTGTTGGGCCAGAAATAGATTTCAAACTTGCAGGTTGCAGACCAAATGTGGCCAGCTGATGATTAACTGGGCCTAAACAATACTTTAAAAAATTCTAAATCTGAAACAATGCTTTAAAAAATCCTAAATCTTTCTTAGTCTGCAAAGATGAGCCTCCCTCCTTCTACAACAAGCCCCGCGTCGCCCCTCTCACACCGAATCTGGGCTGGCCCTGTGACTGACTCTGACCAATAGCGACTGTGGAAGGGACACCATGGAACTGGCAGTGCTGGACCTTAAGATGTCTGCAGTTTCCATGTTGGGAATGCTACCTGTCAGAATCCAGATGCCATGCCGGGAGAAAGCCCAAGGTCCACCAGGGGCCACCTGGCGGAGCCCAGGACGCAGTCAGTGCTGACTGCCAGCCATGGGCATGAGGGGTCCTGACACTGCAGCCCATTCGAGCCCCCAGCTCACCTCTAGTGGAGGTGTTGTATACATATAGATACATGTAGATACATGTAGCTATGCATGTTATATCTCTTGACATAGATATAAATATGTATATAATCTATGTGTCTATAGCTATACCTGCCTCTGTATCCAGATACATAGATACAGATACATACACAGTCAACTGTAGTTTTGATCCATGGTTGGGATTCTGCATATGCAGAGAGCCAACTTCAGTTATACATAGATTTTCAACTGCACAGGTGGTCAGCACCTCTAATCCCCACATTGTTCAAAGGTCAACTGTAGATATAAATCTATCTATCTATCTATCTATCTATCTATCTATCTATCTATCTATCTTGTTTCTCAGAAAATAAAACCGGGTCTTATATTATTTTTGCTCCAAAAGAAGCATTTTATTCATGTAAAAAAACTCTACATTTATTTAAATACAGTCATGTCTGGATAATGATCTTAGCTGGGGCTTATTTTGGGGTAGGGCTTATATTACAAGCACCCTGAAAATCATGCTAGGGCTCATTTTCCATTTAGGGTTTATTTTCAGGGAGACACAGTATCTATCTATCTATCTATCTATCTATCTATCTATCTATCTATCTATCTATCATCTATCATTATCTGTCTATCAATCAATCATGAATTGGCTCACACAACTGTGGGGCTGGCAAGTCCAAAATCTACAGAGCAGGCTGGCAGACTTTAGTCCAGGGAAGAGCTGATTTTGCAGCTCAAGTGCTAAGGCAGTTGACTGACAGAATTCCCTCTTCCTCAGGAGATGGCAGCCTTTTTCCTTATGACCCTCAACTGATTGGATGTGGCCCACCCTCGTTATGGAGGGTCATCTGCTTTACTCAAAGTCTACTGATTTCAACGTCAGTCTCATCTTGAAAGTACCTTCATGGCAATCTAGACTGGTGTTTGACCCCCATATCTGGGGACCGTGGCCCAGGCAGTTGACACATAAAATGAACTCTCATGGGGCACAATGAACTGATTCTGAGTGATGCCCACTTGGCATGGAGGCTCCCAAACTATGCTTCACCCAGGTCCCTTAGCACCTTTTCTGTTCCTGGGCGGCTGTCCCAGCTCCAGCGTGCTGCTGCCTGCAACGGGCCGCACGTCACAGCGTCTTCAGAGGCTGCCCCCAGGCTGCTTGCCTGAGCCCCAGGGACTGGAACCTGTGGGGCTCTGTGCTCCCCAGAGTGGCCCTCAGCCTGCTGGTGAAGAGGGCAGGCGTGGGAAGCCCAGCCTCTCGCCCTGCACGGAGACAGCCCGAGGCCTGATTTACCCCCAGACCCCCGGGCCAGGCAGGAGCCACTCTCGGCCTCGGCCCTGCTGCTTCCTCTGGTCTTCCTGCCTGCTCCCCGCCTGCCCCTCGGCCCGCGCAGTTTCTCCTGCAAGCCCTGAATCCTCATCTTGGGATCTGCTTCTGGAAAACTGAACCTAAGACAGACCCTCATGTGAAGAGAGGAGCGATGGTGCCATCGCATGCTTTCGTTCAAACAAGTATTACTGAGCCCTGTGCCCAGCACGACGCACACGCACTGGGGACAGCAGAGAAGCAAACAGGCAGAAACTCTTTCCCATGGGCCACTGACGTCCTGCCATCGGCCAGGAACAGCAGGTTTCCCAGGCTAGGGGTAGTGCAGGCATCTGCCCCTACTTTGCAATTGTCAGTCCAGCCTTATCCCCACAAGGCCTTGGCAGATCCTGGAGAAGGTGACCCTTGGTTTCAGTTTGATTTGTACGTAGTGTGTCTGCCCGCTGCCACTGGCGCCTTGCTCTTACAAGCAGTAATAAAGTGCGTACATCACACAGTCACCAGCGTGATGCGTCGCTTGTCCTTTACACAGTATGAGCGAGCAAACACTGTGTTCCTCAGCCACCCAGGGAGCTGAAGCTGGGCCTCTGCTCGCCCAGGGCTCCCTTCCCCACCCCTCCCCTCCACTCCCTGCAGCCCACACCCCAGGTGTGCTGTAATTAGGATCAAATCACAAATGAAGTCCCCAATGTGAGCCATACAGCTCCCCGCCCCCCCCGTGGTCAGAGGTCCCGTGTACCCGAGAGAACCACGCAGTGTGATCACCGACTTCACGGATGCTCGTAAAGGTGCACTGGTGTTTGGTGATGGATGTGGAAATTCAATAAAAGGCAAGTTAATTAAAACAGAACAAGCTATTGCCTGGGGCAGCAAAATGTAACTGCTTCTTATGTGACTGAATATTAAGATACGAGGGGAGTATCATGTTTTCTCTCTCCCTGTTTGGCAAAGCCAGAGCAGGAGTCGGCCAGCTGGGGATGGATGGTCCCAGCCTGGGGTGTGTGCTCACATGGATGTGGTCCGCCGTGGGTACACCCTGCAGACCGTGAGCTCCTGGGCAGGTGCAAAGCCTGTCCAATGCTGGTCCGTGACCCCAGGGTAAACGCAGGGCCTGGTACCCACTCACGGTGTCCGTTCTAACTGCCACAATGATGCTGTGAAAGAAAACATCCTGCGATGGTGGAAGCGTGTCCCTCACACATTCACATACTGGGACCTCAGAATGTGACTGTATTTGGAGATGGACCTTTAAAGAAGGAATTAGGTAAAACGAGGTCACCAGAGCCGGCCCTCATCCCACCTGACTGGTGTCTTTATGGAAGGAGATGAGGACACCGAGGAACACTGAGGGACAACCATGTGGGGGCACAGGGAGAAGCAGAGGCCTCAGGAGGGACCAGCCCTGCCCACACTGGACGTCCGGTTTCCAGAACCGTGAGAAACAGAAGTCTGCTCTGCAAGCCGCCGCCTGTGGTACTTTGTCACGGCTGCTCCCGCTGACCATTTGTTACTGCTCAGGGGTCTGCAGGAGGGTCGCACGCTTCTACTGGTCGCAGCTGAGCTCACCTGTCAGGGCTGGGCTTTCCGCCGTCCTCGGTGGCCTCAGCTGGGAAGAGCCACGGGGGTGTGCTCCTGGCAGGGAGCCCGGGCTGTGTTCCCGCTGCCGGTAAGGCAATGGGAAGGAGAGAGGAGGCGTTTGTGCACAGGTCCCCTGAGGCTGGCAAGAAGCATGGCATCCCTTCGGGTCACTCACCCTTGGCCAAAGCAAATCATGTGACCAGCCTCACTTCGAGAGAAGGGGACAGAGTCCCCACTCCTTGATGGAGATACTGCAGAGCAGAGGACAAAAGGGTGTGGATTTAGGGTGGGTGGAGAAATGAGGTCATTTTTGCAATCAACCTAGAGGATTCCTAAATGTTTTATTTTGATTGTAAAAATCTGAACTTCAAGTCTGAGTAACTTAGAGGTGGTTAAAAGGGACAGAAACACTTAGCAATACAGAGTTAGGGGTTCCTGCCAAGCAGCTAGCAATCAGGGATGAAGGTAAGGTCCCCTGATATGAGGCCGGATGGAAAAATACGAGTCGATCCGTGAAATTTCTACTGACATAATGGCTAAGGTTTGTGGTGTACCCCAAGAGATGTGTTAAATAACAAAGCTGGTGGGGATCCCTGGTTGGAGTCCAACAGAAAAACCCCAACCTTGGCTGCGAGAGTTGAGATTTCTGGCCCCTGTTGAAATGTCACTTCCTCAGAAAGTCCTTGTCTGGGCGCCCAGCCTAAAGGGTGTCCCTGCCATGGGTTCTGAGACCCCATGGCACTTCCTGCACTGGTCACATGTGTGGCTCTGTGAGCTCAGACCTCTGGGTGGACAGGGACCATGCCTGGATGGCTCTCCCCGCAGGCGGCAGGCCCTGGTCAAGGCTGGCTGACTTCCTGCCGCTCCCAGCACGGAGCTCTCCCACTTCCTGGGAAGACATGGACAGTGACCTTGTACCACGAGCAAGTCCAAAGTCCTTCCTTGGCAGCTGTCTTCCTTTCAGGCAGCCTTGGAAATAAGCGGAGATTTATTTCCAAGGGAAAAAAAAGGTTTGCATTTCTAATGGGCTAGGAACCATTAAGTCGATGCCATCTCTAGCTGCCTTGCCAGGGATGAGAGAGAGACAGATGGGGTAAAACTGTGATCGCCTTTTGCAGCTACAACAAACGCCCCCACCCCTCACCAGCACCAGGCCTGTGGTGGCACCAATGGCCTCACTCTCTGGGGGTTCCTAAAGCTAACAACGGTTTGGTTTATAGCTTTGTTTGCACCCGGCTTTGTCCGGCTAGATGTTTTTCAACAGCTCTGAAATATGTGAGTGCATTCCTTGAACACTTGTAATTTAGTTCCAATTGCTACTTGCTGGTGGAGCACTGCAAATGAAAATAAACAAGATTCATACTTATTTTCAAGCACGTTGCAATATGAGCAAAATTAACTTTGGTAAATAAGACCCTTCTGAAAAAGGATGGAGTTGGTGGAAACTGCTCTGTACCCTGAAAACTAATTCTGAGGCTGAAAGGACCTGGTAATCAAGACAAGAATAGCAATTTTCAGAATGGCAGCAAGCAAGCAGGGCTGGGGCAGGCAGTGCAGCTCGCTTAGGAGTAAGATACAATGCGATGCAATTTATTTTTCTCCCGCATTTCACATGGAAGTTTAACAAAAAGCTCCACAGCTAATTACTGACTTTCTATGCAAATATAAGCAGAGTATGTAGCATACAATTCATCAAACGGATGGAATCAGAAGACACTGCAGGACAGTCACAGCGATCGGAGCTGGAGCAAGGAGAGGGCTGCCGGCGCCATTAACTGGGGGCCGAGAGGCCCCCCAGGGGAGGACATCAGGGACAGAGGGAGGCAGACAAACTGGGGCTCAGTATGGGGGGACTTGCTGGAAAGACAGCCGGGTCCCCGATTCTAGGTCCAGGGCTCTCAGGGTGAGGAGAACGCCATGCTCAGCCTGGTACATGGATCTGAAATGAAGTCGCTGAGAGCGGAAATTGAAATCAATGTATAAACGCCCATGTGTCCAAGGCATTCAGAAATAATAGAGGAAATCAGTCCAAACAGTTGGCAGCATCTTACAGATCAAAAATTAAAAAAGAGAGAGAAAAAAACCAACCCAAACAGAAACCCTATGAACTGATATTCCCCTTGCGTCTTCTATTGGGTGTTATTATTGCTATTATTTTTACTCTAATGAGGCCCACACAACCTGACTACTATAAGTTCAGTCCATGTTCATATATGTGTATATATATATATATTTTTTTTTAATTTTTTTTATTTTAGCTGAGCCCATCCTGCCACCTGTTGGCAGCTCAGCGGCAGTCAGCTCAGGCTGGCATCGAACTGCTGTTGCTCAGAGCTCAGCTCACACTCTTGAGAAAGCGTTTAACCAACTGAGCCACTCTGCCGGATCCCCGTTTTCATTTTTTAAAAATATAAAGAGACTCTGAGTGTCACAGCCGAGAGCCTAGGGGTGCCAGCCGCTGACATGCCGCCAGCAGGGGGGACATAGGTCCCTACTCAGATCCTTCCAAAGCCCTTTTTGAAATGGCGGGAAGACCAACTGAGCCCAAACACTGGAGAGTCAAGGTCAGACTTAGCTAATCTCCTCGGGGAAGGCAGTCCACCTTCCTAAGGAGAAGAATTACAACGCTTTTTCCCTCGTGTCCGCAGCTGATGGCCAGAGAAGAGATAATATTTACTATTTTGTCTTTACAAAGCACAGAGGTGCTGACCGTATATTTGAAAAGCAAGGGATTTAATATTTTGAGATGGGGTGTTGGGACAAGGATAGTAGACAATTTCACCTTATTTATTTATTTAACCCTGACCGTGGAACTTTCTCCCTAAGAGCTCAATGTCACCAGAGCGAAAGGCCCAGACAGGAAACACGCCAGTGTTAACTCGGGCAGAAGGGCTCTGGATGTATTAACAAGGCAGAGCCGTCAGGACAAGGGGCAGCTAACGAGGGCCCATCAGCATCGGTTCCTCCTCGGCTGAGTTTAGTCTGGAATGACAGCTTTGCCTGGAGGCTACAAAGCAGGCATTCAGAGAGATCCAGGAGTGGTCTTTCTTTTATATTTTGCTGAGCTGAAGATTGTCAGTTTTCATTTGGCGTTTTGGGAGCTCACATCTGCTCGTCCTCATTAGCAGAGGCTGCCTCTCCCTGAGAAAAGCTGAGGTGTCTTCGATTGCAATTGGGTTCTTCCTCCCTGGGGAGAAGGTCTGCTTTCCCCCCACCCTGCGGAACCAGGGGTGGGCTACTGGGGTGACCCCTAATGGGGCAGCAGGAGATGGCCTGTTCTACTCCGTGACTTAAGCATGCCTGAGCAGGCGGCTTTACCTTATTTGGAAACAGAGAATTGGACCCTTAGTGCTAACGAGATGACACTAAAGTCCTTGAAGCCTCAAAGAAGAGCCAGGACCCCCGTCTAGCTCTCAGCGGAGCCAGGATCCCCGTCTAGCTCTCAGCGGCCCAGGCCGTCCCCGGGGTAAGAAAGGCCCTCTCTTCTCGCCTTGAGCGACAGCTGCACAGACGAGCCCGTCTCCTCGGCGGAGCTCTCGGCTGATGCCGCCGTCCTTCGGCCCTGGCAGAACCACCCTGAAACAGGTGTGTGCTCTTCGCTGCAGCTTTTTGCCAGAAGCTCAGGAAACCTGCATCCCACTTACTGGCATTGATGGATGATGCTATCGGTTGAGGGAAATGCTGTGGTCACGCACTGCTGATAGGAAAGAAGTTACTGCATAGCGTTTACCTTCGCGTGCAGGGCTGGGAACAGAAGGCCGGGGGCCCCGGCGCTTCTTCTCCACCAGCTGCCTCCTAGCTTGACCGGCCTGTTAGGGCTTCGATGCTGAGAAAACGCTGGGCCCTGCAGAGGCATCCCTGTGTCTGCAGCTATGCCTGGGGCTGGGAACAGCAGTGAGGCCTGCAGTCTGGGGCTGGCTTCATTGTTTCCCAGGCCCTGGAGTGGGGCCAGCTACCTCTGAAGGGCTGAAGTTTTTGTCTTGGTGCAACAACAACTAAAAATAAACAGAAACAGGCAATTAGTGGGCACTGTCTGTGCACCTGCACTGCCTGAGGTTTCTGGCACAGGCAGGGAGCCCCGGGGGCTCATGTGCCATGGAGTCCTTGTCTCGTCTCCTTGTCCCTGTCACCGCTTTACCTCCCCACTCCGGTCACATGCCTGGGAAGGCACAATGGTTGCTGAGGGTGGACGTTAAGTGAAAATGGCCCACCCGTCTCTGTGGACCCACCCAGGGTCCTCTCGTTTCCGCTAGCCCCCTGCCCTACGCAGTTTCCATATGGGTGGGCCAGTCCTGGGGGATATTTTTGAGAGGACCACAGGACAGGTGGAATTCAAGCCCTGGCAAGTGGCTTGGCCTCAGCTTCCCCTCTGTACAGCAGGAGTGACAGGGCCTACCTCGCTGGGTTGCTGCCAACATTAAAACGAGAGAATGCACTTGGCACTCAGTGCTGACACACAGGAGTCACAAGCGGGAGCTGTTGGTGTTAGTGAAAGGTTTGGGGACCTGGAGGAGGCAGGGATGATGGGATTGGATGGAACGGGAAGGAGTCCGCTGAAGGGGGCGAAACCAGAGGGCACCTTGACCTGTTCAAGGCCAAGTCCTGTTGCTGTGATGCCTGAAGGAGACTCCACGTGACTTGCCATGAAACTATTCTAAAGCCAGTGTGCCACCCCGATGCCTATCCTCTCTCCTGGCTCTTGACACATTAGTCCAGGACGTACATGGGACAGGAACCTGGTGGGGAGGAATCCAGAATGCAGCCAGGCAGACAGCCTCCATCCAGACGCGCCAGGCGGCCGGGCCAGGCCCGACGTGGGAAAGCACATCCCTTTTCAGTCCACCAGGGGCCGTTTATTAAATCCCCACCACCCGTGAATTGTGTCCTTGTTGGAAAAATGGCTCCCTCGTGTCTTCCGAGGCCCTCTGCTATTTATAACCTGTTGGAGGGCCAATCTTTCACAGCTTTCAGGGACCATAACACAGTAGCTTTTGCTTTTCTTCTCTTTTTTTTTTAAAGCAGTGAATGTGAATGCATCACGGGCTTTCTGTAAAACCCTCCATTGTGGGGAGTAATTGATTCGTGGGTGGATGTATATAGTCATTAATTAATTCACAAATGTTATTATAATACTAACATTATACACTAATAACACATATCATTAATATTATAAATGAGTTGGTTCATTCATTCAGTACTTATTGAACACTGACTATGTATCAGGTTGTGCTGGGCTCTGGGAAAACAATGGTGAAGGCAAACCAGGCTCGGCCACTATACTCCCGGCACTGATAATCCAGCGGAAGCTAGACAATAACCAGAGGGTCACATAAACGAATGGAGGGTTGCAGACTAGGGCAGCTGCACGTGCCCTAACACCTCCAGGGAGAGGATGTGACTTGGTCAAGGACCTGGGTGCTTTTGGAGGAAGTGACACTTGGTAGATGAGATGGGGCCGTACAAGTAGGTGAAAAGGGGGCAGAGCACTCCACGCCCAGGGCCCAGTGCGTGTCAAGGCCCTGTGGCAGGAGGGTACATGGCGGCCTGAGGTCGGAGTGGAGTGGGGTTGGGGCTGGTGCACAGTGGGGCTGCACAGGGCGGCAGGGACCGAGCCGAGAAGGTTTAGTCTTTATGCTGAGAGCAGTGGGAACGGCAAGGGACGTAAAGGAGGTGATGTGGTACATGGTCACTCCGGCTACCTGTGGTGGGCTCTGCAGTGCGGCATCCAGGGGGCCCTGTGGCAACGAAGGCCCGTTCCCCCAGATCCCAGGAGAGGTGCTGGCAGAAAGCCCTGCACATCTAACCCCTTCAGGGGTGGCATCTGTTGGAGAGGGTGCTGGCCCAAGTCACCGCTTCATGGGAAGCGTCTGGTGCCTGATCAATCCCAGGCCAGCCCCGAGGGGTCATCCCACCTTCAGCATTCCCAGACGGGTTGCCTGAGGCCTTCCTTGAGGCGAGATCAAAGCCCCATTAAGTCCGTGCGGAGGCCTGCATGCTCCCTTCCCCTCCCACAGGTGACATCCCTGAGACCACCCCGGGTAGAACTCCTGCACTCTCAGCCCCCTCTCTGAGCCTGCTTCCTGGGTCACCCAACCTGTGACCCTACAGTAGGAGGAGGGACTAGAGAGAGTGCGGGGTGGGAAGGGAACCGGTGAGGAGAAGGGTCCCCTAAGGTAGGCCAGGACAGCTAGCCGCCTGCGCTGGGGCCGGCGGGGCAAACAGAGGGGCCTGTGGTGAGTTGAACTGTGCTCCCCTCAGAAGACGTCAGAGTCCTAACCCCAGTACCTTTGACCGTGACCTTATTTGGAAATAGGGCCTTAGCAGATGATCAAGTTAAGGCGAGGTCACTAGGGAGGGCCTAGACCAAATGACTGGGGTCCTCATACAAAGGGGACATTTGGACTCAGGGACTCATCCACAGAGAGAACACTGTGTGACAATGAAGGCAGAGATCGGCTGATGTGTCTACAAGCTATGCAGCACCACAGAGGGCCAGCAAAGCCCCGGAGCTGGGGACAGGCCCGGAGCAGTTCTTCCGTCCCAGCCCCCGAGGGCCAGCCCTGCCCACGCCTGACCCCACACTCCAGCCTCCGGACCGGGGACAGTGACTCCCGTTGTTAAGCCAGCCGGGATGCCATACTTTGTCACAGCAAGCTTAGCAAGCCAGAGGTAGTTGGTGACAGAGGAGGGGAACTGTGTGCATCTCCTCGTAACTCAGCTCCAATTACAAACTCAAATGTTGAAAAAGAAGCCCAGACTTAAAAAATACTGATAAGTACGATTAAAAAAAAAAAAGTGATGCTTTAAACAAATCTGTTGCTGGAAAAGGAAGAAGTACAGGGTTCCCCACCACCACCGGCCTGAAGAAGTGAGGCCTCATAACACAGCTGCGGGCTCACCTCCTGCACTGCCTGTTGGGTTTGGGGTGCGGTTTCTCCCTGGCATCAGGCCTCCTGCAGGAAGCCCGCCGAGGTCGCAGCAGTGCCGCCTGTTCCGCCGCACACCCTGTACCCCCTTGCTCCAACTCCTGCCGCAGGTTGACCCACACCCCTGCAGGCAGACCCCCAGAGCAGAGACGCAGGAGGCAGCCAGAGCAGGCATTTATCTCGTTTCTGAGACGTTTAAGTCATGCGCTGAAGAGGAGAAGGTTGTAAATGAAATAAGAAAAAAATGAAAGATTTTTTCAAGTTGCGTGTCTAAGATTTTTCAGTCCCACCAAGTCCATGACGGTTCTTGTGTGTGTGTATCTGTAACCATTATTAAAGATACACTATCTCCTTGTTGGAAGAAGTCAGAACGCCACTAGAACATTCTGAAGATAAAGGCCAAAAAAACACAGAAAACCAAAAACATCAACAATAGCCCAAAAAAACAACAACCCCAATACCAACGACAAAAAACCCACAACCAACTCTTCTTGAGCTTACAAAAAGATTAGTATAATCACAAAGGTATGACTTAATCCTTACACTGTTATAAATATTAATATGGAAAGACTTTGTATTGGGAAATGTTATTATACAGTATAATGTTAATTTTATGAAAATCAATTCACTCCGCTCTCTTACATTTTTGACTTCTCTCTGGCTTCGGCTGACGGTTTCAGCGTTCAAGTCCCAGTGGAGCTTTCCTCCACCGCACGCCTGGCCCTGGGGCATCGCCCGGGCTTCCACACCACAGTGATTTCTCTGATAACGCCCGAGATTTCCCACAGGTGAGGACTGCATGTGGCTGTGGCAGGGACAGCAGCTGAGGGGCGGGGCAGATGTGTTTAATTATAACCATGATTTGATTTATATCACAGCCTTCAGACACACGAAGGCCTCAGACACGAAACCAAAGAGGAAAAAGGCCAGCAGGGTAGCTGGGATGGTGGCTTGCTGGGGCTCTGGGCAGGTGGTGTTGGCTCCACTGTGTTTTTTATCTCCTTTAGTCCCCCCAGCAACCCTGGAAGAATGCTTTGTGACTCTCCCACTTTACAGATAAGGGGGCTGAGGCTTTAGAGGGTTCATAGCTCACCCATGGCTGGCATGGCTGGAAGCCCAGGTGCGCTTAGCTCCATGGCCGGGCTCCACGTGGACCAAGACACTGGTTCCTACCTGGCATCAGGGACCCCAGGGACCCGCTCCAACAAAGGCTCGTGAATCCTGACCAGGTGAACTCCGCACCATCTCGGTGGCCAGGGGTGCATTTACATGGAGTGTCCAGGAGCACTTTCTTAAAAAAAATCTTCCTTCCCTGTACAACAACTCAACACTCTGTTCCATTTTCCACCAGATGGGTAACTAGGTGAAGTTCTTTTTAAAATATGTGGCACCATTTTTTAAATGTAGCTGAGGGAAAGGGGGGAATAATCGCCCGTGAAGTTACATTTGGAGCCAGTTTCCGTTCACAGAGAACATCCAGAAGCCTGGCGGTGAGGCCATTGCAGCAATGTGGCGAGAGATGGCGAGCGCGCTGGGATGAAGCTGCTGGGACCATTGCCCGTCCTTCTAATTTGTGAACTAAGAGGCGACTGCTCATCCTTGTTAGGGAACTAATATGGGATGAAAATGGGACGAGTCGGTGTCAAAAGTAACACTCCTCAGCGAAGGCCTGGAGAGCAACCGAGCTGCATTAATTTCTAAGAGACCCCCTGACAGATTCTTGATTAGGAGCGCCAATTAGGGAAACCTCGGTTTCGTTTTTGTTTAAAGTCAGAAGCTGAGACCGCTGGGCAGCTGGCTGTGAAAGGCGCCGAGGAGGACGCCTCCGTCATTGGAAACGGACCGGCCCCTTTTAAGCTCCCCAAAGAGGAAGCTGTGTCCCTATGGTGCCCGCCAGGGAAACTTGATAATGACAAGATAAAGGGGTTCTACTCATGCTTGGAGCCCACGGAGACTAAAAACACAGGAAAAACTTGTCTTGTGACAAAGGGAAATGAAAGGCCGTCTTGGACCAGAAAAACGTGCCCGGGGGAGACAGGTCAGCAGCGCCAGAAAACCCAGAGAAAAATCTCCCATTGGGCTTTTTCCAAATGGACAGAGGCCTGGTTGACGGGACCCAGGGTGGGCTTGGGTGGCATTCTTGAGGCCGGTTCAGTCGTCCGGCTGAGAGAAGGGGATGGGATGGAGTAGCAGGCCTGGGGCCTGAGGGCTGCCGTGTGTGGGGTGGGGAGAGACCCGCTGCAGTGCACAGTCCACGGGCAGAGCCCCGAACCCAGAAGGTAGAGGAGCAGGGACTGACGCGGGGCAAGGAGGGCAGGAACACGCAGTCAGGAGCCCGGCTCAGGGGTGCAGGCCGTTGGCACCAGGTATCTCACGGGAGGGGACGCCATCCGAGCCGGCATCAAGGCCTGGGGACGCTAAGCTCCGGGAAGGGACGAGCGGTGCTCCCAGCCCTGGGTACTTGGGAGTGTGTGAGGTTAGGTGTCAGCCGCCAGTACCCTCACTTCTGACACCAACGGGTGTGTGTGTGTGGTGTCCCCAAGAGCGTTTACTAGGATTTGCAGAGCTCAGTGAAAGCAGCCGTATGTGCAGCTGTGGTTTATTACAACAGATTCGGAGTGCCATCAGCCAAGGGAAGAGACCCGGCGGCGGGGTCCGGGAGGGCTCCCCACACGGCGCTTCCAGCTTTCCCCTCGGTGGAGGCGTGGACAGTGCTGAGTCGTCCCAGGAATGACGTGTGGCCACATGCCTGAAGCACTGCTGTCCAGGAGAGCCCCCCGAGCCTGGTGTCCAGAGCTTGCGTTAGCGCTCCAAGAGTTCTGAGTTCCAGTCAGAGCTGGATCCTGGGCACCAAGCAAAGGCACCTGAACCCTCTCTTTCAGGTGAGAACCGGGGTGCAAGAGCCACCGGCAGGAGGGGAGGAAGGGGTCTTGCAGCAGATACCTGGGAGCGAGGCAGGTTGGCCGCGGTCACAGTGTGGCTGGGGGTGCAGAGCAGGGCACCGACCCCTGAGGTTTCCGCGGGAACGGGGGATCCTTCTTCAAAGACACGGGACCTTTTCTCAGAGAAGGGGAAAATGTGAGCATGTGACCGCCACACTAGTTCTTTGGGACAAGTATTGAAAATTCAGATTTGTACTGTTTGTCAATTTCCATGGTGGAAAGACTCAAATCATAGCTGATTTCACGCTACCAAAGTGAACCCCAAATGCAGTTAGAAGGCGCGTGTTTGGCTCTCACAAGGCGGTGCAAGCTGGCCCTAGCGCACCTTTGAGGAGTGACGGTGAGGAGATGCGAAGGGACGGGCAAGGCGTTAGGAGGGTTTTAGGCAGGGGACAGAAAAGACGACCGAACTTACGTTTGTCAGTGAGCCATGGGGCTAGAAAAATGGGGTAAACTGGGGCATTTAGGACCCGAGGCTTCTCCACTTTAAAGCCTTGGCAGTGGACACCCCACACGCACCCTGGTTCTGAGGAGCAGTTTCAGGAAGAAGGCAAGAGAACGCATCAGCAGACCTTCTCATGCTGGGCCGAAGCCCCTTCTTCCATTCAGATGGCATTAAAGAACTTCCACAAACTAAGAACGCAGGGGCTGCAAATAAAAACGGTCATACCACGTCACCACGGGCGACACGCTCTCTTCCCGATGGTTCCCATTTGTCCCAGTAAGTTAAAGCCTTAACACAAGATTTGGTGACTTTTGTTACTTTAAGTTAGACCTGTAATACTCCATAAACATATTTTCCTGCAAGTAACAGAATCACGGCAGAGAAATGAACCTATCTGTCACGTAAACGCCAGCGTAGAAGGAGTAGGAGTGTAATAACCGGGGTGCCGGCTACCAGAATACCTGTGCAAATGAAAATTGATTTTCTTGAGAATTCTTCGCTTGGTGAAATAAATTAAATCTGCATTTACTTCTATTTGTTTAAAAACCTCTTTGTTAAAATAAGTGCAGCAGTATATAGACATAATCTAATAAATTAGAGGAGGATAAATTATACTTAATAACATTCCGCACAGAGAATATACACAGAGGGAGCCTACAGGAGGAAGCCTTGTGGAAACCACTTAAATGTTTGGACTAATTCTATTTGTAACTGTAAAACTGACAAGCAGATATGTTTAGGCCTCTTCAAGCTTGTTTTATTATTTTTCCCAAATCAGTTTTATTATTATTTTAATTGGGAAAAATAATTTACCAAGTTTCCACTTAGCCTAAAGAAATACAAGTTTAACTAGGTCTTAAAATTTAATGCAGCTTGAACGGTGCACACGTAAGAACAAACACTCCTTAAGTGAGAGGAAATAGCACTACCATCCTTACATGAAGCCCCATCTGCCACCTTGGGCATGCCAGTCCGACTCTCAAGCTGGCACTGTCTCTCCCAATAGAAGGGAAATTGAAAAGGCAGCCAGTGTTTACCAATCGTCTGGTAAGCACCACACACTCGCTATGAAGAATGCATCCATCTCAAAGTGGTGCTGGGGAGGGTGGCGGAGGGAGTTTGCTTACGAGCTACGCTGATTGACGCACTGGCCCAATGGCAGGGTGTGCAGAAAAATGGAGCTGGTGTCACTGTCACTGCTGCAAGCCCATTGGGGGAATAACAGCAACACACGAATTCTCTGTTCCAATTATTTTTCTTTATGTAGGCATTTACCACTTTGAACGTCCCTCTTAGAACAGCTTTTGCTGCATCCCGTAAGTTTTGGTATGTTGTATTTCCATTTTCTTTTGCCTCAAGGTATTTTTTAAATTTTCTTTTGATTTCTTCTTTGAGCCATTGGTTGTTCAGGAGCATGTTGTTTAATCTGTACATATTTGTGAATTTTCCAGTTTTCTTCATGCAATTGACTTCTAGTTTCATACTGCTGTGGTTTGAAAAGATTGTTAACATGGTATCATTCTTGTTAAATGTATTAAGACTTGTTTTGTGGCCTAACAGAACAAGAATGTTCCATGTGCACTTAAGAATGGATATTCTGCTGTTTGGGGATGAAATGTTCTGTACACATCTGTTAAATCTATCTGATCTAACACGTTGTTTCAGTCCGATGTTTCCTCATAGTGTTCTATCCGGATGATCAATCTCTTGTTGAATATGGGGTATTGAAGTCACCTGCTATTACTGTATTGCTGTCTGTTTCTTCCTTCATAGCTGTTAACCTTTGCTTTATATATTTAGGTGCTCCAATGTTGGGTGCATACGTATTCAAATTTTTTACAAAATGCACCAAAGAAGGGGAGTATGCTTGTTGGTGTCCCTGTAATGTCAGGCCCTAAGCATATACCTTGTTGAATCCTAAAGCAACACTGCTCCTTTTTTACAAATGATGAAACTGAGATGTAAAGAGGAAGACATGGTTGGCAAGTGCGATCTAAAGACCATGTTGCCACATGACTCCCTTTCACTGTTGGAAGAAGGGTCAGCTGGAGACAGCCATATGTATCTTCTTCCTCTCTTAGGGTTTTCTTGTCGTTGTTTTTTTAGGAGATGTTGAAACTAAACAGCTCAGGTTCTGTTTTCACCAATATGGGTACTCATGTCCCAATCCTGACTTCTGCCTTTCTTGATTCCTTTTGAGCTGTTAAAAGAAATGGGAAGTTCGTGCACCCCTTAAAGTCAAGCCATGGTCAGACTGGTCATCCAGAAACCTACTATTGCCTCATGGTATCTGAGGAACACTATGCAATCCTCTTTGGAATGTAGGTGTGCAGCTAATGGCCTCCTGCAGAAGCCAGGTGACTTGGATGCATCAGGTGTCCTCCACTCTCTGACCACACTCGCCCATGTCTCCTCTGGTCCCTCATGTCTTCCCCACTCCCAGTACTGACTGTATTGAATCGACTTTCCAAGCCCTCCCTGGGGACCCCTCACAGCCCAGGACTCAGCCACACAGCAGCGAGGAGAGGCAAGGAACTCCCCACTGACAGCTCACGGTTCAGAGGGGCTGGCTGATGAATACCAGAGTGTGTGGTGAAATGGGGTGGACACCCTGGGACTGGAGGAAGTGACTTCTCAACTGAGTCCTGAAAAGTGGTGAGGGGGTGACCAGGAAACATGAAGGAAGGAAGCTGACGAGCTGGGCAAAGGCACAGGTCCGCTGTCATTCCTCGGAGCTGGAGGTGTGGGAAGGCGGGCCTCAGCGGGACTGGGGAGATGGTTTACAGGCCAGTCTCAGAATACCGGTTAGCCTTTAGCTGGAGAGCAAAGCAGGCTCACTGAGTTCTGAGCAGTGGAGGGGCCTTAGTTGGTTTCTGTTTTTTTCAAAATATGATAAAAAGATGCTTCTTCCACAACAGGTGCCACTTATTAAGAAGCCACCCTGTGCCAGCACCTTGTAGGGCGTGGCCGGAGTACCGAAGCTGAAACACAGGGCTCATCCTTCCTTCCTCTTTCGCTCCCCTCTGCAAGCACAATTCAATGAATTAGGAGTCCTGAGAGCTCCCGTCCAAAACACATGTCAATGCACATCTGCCTCTCTCCATCTCACCCTTCTACCCTCGTCCTAACCATCAGTTATCTCTCCCCTAAATTCCTGTTGCTGCCTGGTCCCTCTCCACCTGTCTCCAGATGCCCGTCTGTTTCCTCCACTGTGGCCTATGGGCTCCCTAACATGCAGATCTGTCACTTTGCTCCCTGTGGAGAGCCCCATAATAACCTCTCGCTGTGCTCAGGACAAAGCCTGAGCCCATTCTATGGCCCACTAGGCCCTGTGTGGGCTGGCTTCTTGCCACTTCTCCATCAAGACACGGAGTCTAACTCCTTTCCCCTTGAATTTGGGTAGACCTTAAAGACTGGATCCTAGCCAATAGAAGGTGGCAGAAGTGATGCTGTGTGACTCCCAGGAGAGGTCAGACACCACACAGCTCCTACCGGTTCCCTTAGAAAGTTCACTGCCTGGACACTATCAGTAGCTCCTCTTGGAAGTGGGCTGCCATGTTGTGAGGAAGCCGGAGCCACGTGGAGACGCCAGCCTTCAAGACATTCTCTCCCGGGCCAGACGTGACACCAGAAGCATCCAGATGGTTCTGGGCTCAGTGATTTGAGTCGCCCTCAGTCGTCTTCCCAATGGAGGCCCCAGACATTGGGGAGCAGAGACGGGTCATGCCTGTTGGGCCTTGTCCAAATTCTGACCCACAGAACCCCTGAATGGTTGTTCCATGTGCTCAGTTTCAGGTGGCTTGTCACACAGCAATGGGTCACTGGAGCAAATGGCTATGAAATATCCATTACCTACGCCACCTCCCTGCTAAAAGGACTCTGGTGTTGTTTGGAGTGGGGATGTGCCTGCTAAAGATAAAGTCTTTCAACGGGGGTGTCCATGTGACAGTCGAGGATTCTGAGAAAGCCTTTCTTCCTTTTAAGAGGGAACAGTGCAGCCTGCACTCCCATTCCCTCCCTTTTCTGCCTAGAATAAGGGCGTGATGGCTGGAACTGCAGCAGTCACCTTGTGATCTTGAGGGAAAGCCAAAAGATTTGCCAAGATGTGGACTTTAACAATGTTGAGTGGCTGAACCAACACCTCAGTCACCTACCTTACCTGGACCTTCTTGTTAGGCAGGAAAAATAATTCCATTTTGGTTCGAGCGTCTCTAGCCAGGCTTTTGTTCCCTGCAGTGGGTGGGGCCCTGATGGGCTGTGCTCCTTATCTGTGAGAAGACACTTCTATCTTCAGAGCTCATCTCCCACCAGGCAGAAGCTCTGTGAGGGCAGGAACCACGTCTGGCTCATTCCCTGCCCTATTGCCAAGAGTCTGGCATGCTGCAGGTGCTCAAATATTTGCTGAATGATACTGAATAAATGATGGATGCTGACGGATCTCCACATGGTTAGAAACAAAGTCCCCAAGACGTTTCTGGCCTGACACTCTCATGGGCGAGGAAGGGCTGGGTGTCTGACCCCCACCGCAGCACCTCCTGCTTCCAAGGTCATGGGAAGCCTCACTGCTCCTGTGGTTGGACTTGG
Source organism: Aselliscus stoliczkanus (assembly GCA_033961575.1). Taxonomy (NCBI): domain Eukaryota; kingdom Metazoa; phylum Chordata; class Mammalia; order Chiroptera; family Hipposideridae; genus Aselliscus; species Aselliscus stoliczkanus. Next base: position 1,963,131 of record CM066733.1, read on the forward strand.
GGGAGACACTGGAGGCGTGCCACACCACGCACCCATGGGGGAAGCTTCCTATGCCGCGTTCCTTTCCTCTGCTATTAACAAATGTTAATTCGCCACAACGATCATTGGCCTTTCGAGTGCTCTTTACACTGCTGTAATTCTGTGACTGCGCTGAAAAACCAACCTTGTAATTTGACTTGGCCTTGCAGAAAAATCCCTGGAGGATGTGTTCTGAGGCAGGGCAAGTCCAGATCATTTTTTTTTGCTTGTGGGGCTTACTCTGCTTTGCATATAGATTTAGGTCACGCCTGTGAAAATGCTTATTTTAAATGGAATAAAGTGCCACTGGTTTTTACATCTGTCTCGCCCCACTGCGTGTCTTTTCGATGCTCTGTGGTCACAAATGGCCAGCCACATCGTTGGCCACACACTCGCTTTGAGACTAAGCGTCCTCCAGTGTAGTTCTGCTTTCAAAACACCCAGTAAAAATCTGCTCTTTAATTTTCCTTTGATGCCTGGAGAAATCCTCTGAAAATTTGGTCAAGCTGATGGGAAGCGCGCATCCCTGACTTGCAGGCTTTCTCCAGCCCGGGGCTGTGATGCATGCAGGGTGCGTGTCAGCTGTGTCTATTTTCCAGGGCACAAATAATTACCAGAGAGTTGTGTGAGGTATACAGACCCCTGCCTGGGTTTGGATTCTGGCTCTGCCCCTCACTAACTCTGTGACCCTGGGCAATTTTCTCAGGCTTTGCACGCCTCGATTCCCCATCTGAAATGTGGGGATATAAATGGTGTTGAGGATGAATTTTGCTCGTATATGAAAGGTGCCGAGAGCAGAGCCTGACACACGCTATGTGAAAACAGCAAGTGTCATAAACCACCTGAGCTGAGGCCTGGGTTTAGAGCAGCCCAGTGAGGCAGGGGTTGCTCAGTGACACGAAATGTCACAAGAGTCTTCGGGCCTCAGTTTCTCCACTTTCAAAGGAAGGAAATGATATTGTTGATGTGAAACCCTTTGAACTGTAGATGAAACATGTGACCGGAAGCACAGTGTCATAATTACGATGCAGTCGCTGCGGGGTGGGGAGGAGGGGCTGCAGGGTACCCGCTGGCTAGGTCTACACCTAAGGAGTGTGCGTGTGTGCGTGCGTGTGTGTGAGAGTGTGAGGTTTCTATCGAAAACAAGACTCACGAGGGCAAAATAACCACCGGCCCTGGCTTAGCATAAAGATAACAAGAAGAAAATAGAGTACGGAGTACAAGAGAGGCAACACAAATAAATTCGGTTAATAAATCCGTCTAAAGCCTTTCCCCAAACGCTGAAGTTAAATCTCATCTCAGAATGCTTTGCATAACAAGCACTTTAAGGTAAGGCACCCCTGAGGACTACAGAACTTTTAAATGACAGGCAGCTATTTCCGCTTGGTTGTTAGGAAGGATGGCTTTCTGAACTATGTTCTTGGAGCCAAACAATTCTGACCTGCTCTAAACAGGTTCAGACTAATTACTCGCCTTTGCAAGACTTCCATGTCATTCTCCTGTGACTGCAGAGTGGCAGGAGATCGCTGTGTATGATAAAGGCTATCAGAGTGGAAGGCTGATGGGTATTGAGCTGACTGATGAATGTACCGAGGCCTGAGCTGGTGCTGAGCCTGCTTTCCGGGGTGAGACAGCCATTGTAACAGGAGAGCCGCGTGATTCCTATCTGAGAAGGGCGCTGGCTTGGGGAATGAACATGGGCAGCTGTGAATACAGGACAGCAATTGTCATAGGAAAAACTCAGACTTGGCGCGGTGTTGTAACCTGGGAAAATCCACACGAGTTGAAAACCATTCCGTTTCTAAGCTGGCTCCTTTGGCCCTCAAGAGGCTAAGAGCAGAGCCCTCTCCAGTTCTCAGCTCAGACACCAGGTGCTGGGAGCGATGGCTGCACAGCCTCTCTCCGGAGGGGAAAGGAGGTGCTTTTGCCACATTCCAGGAATGTGGGCTGCACGCTGTGTCTCCCAACCAGTCCAAATAACCATATACCTTTCCGGTAAAGAGCCAGATGTAAAATGTTTTAGGCGGGCCAGCCAGTCTTGTCTGCCTCCGTGCTGTGAAAGCAGCCGCACGCAGCGCCAGGGAGCGCACGAGGCCGCGTCCCAACAAAACTTCACCCATGCGTATCGAAATTGGAATATAGTTTTTGCATATAACGAAACATTACTCTGCTTTTGATTTTTTTTCTCCCAGGCATTTACAAAACATAAAATCATTCTTAGTTCGAAGCTGTACTAAATGCAGGTGGCAGGCTGGGTCTGGCCTGAGAGCCCGAGTTTGCCAACCTCTGTTTTGAAAGGAAACATAGGAGAAAATGTTACGAGCTTGACAAAGATTTCCCTGGTCAGGACACAAAATGAACTCACCAGAAAATTAAAAATTGGATAAATTGAACTTCATCAAAATTAAAAGTTTCTGTGGATCACAAGGCAATGTAAAGAAAGCGCTCATCAAAAGGCAGCGTTAAGATGATGCCACAGGCTGGAAAGAATATTTGGCAGCACAAGTATCTGACAAAGGATTTATATCCGGAACATGTCGAGAACTCCCTACAAGTCGACAATAAAGAGATAACAGCCCAATTTAAACAATGAACAAAAGACTTGATCAGGCCCCTCACAAAAGATCTGAGAACAGGCAATAGATATATAAAGGTTCTCGCTGTCTTTAGTCATTAAGGAAACACAAATTATAGCCACAATGGATAGAAAGGCTAAAATAAAAAAGATTAATCATATGAAATGTTGGCAAAAATGTGGAGAAAACGGAACTCTCAAATGTTCAATGGGAATGTGAAATGGTATGGGGTGGGAGTTACCTGACTGTGTCCAACTGTCAAAACTCGTTGAACTTAATGTCTAAGTTCTGTGCACTTTTCTGTGTGTTAATTTTTATTTTTTATTTATTTATTTTTTTTGAGGGCAATGTCACTGGCCCTCATATGTGGGACTGAACCGGGGCCGCTGGCGTCCCAGGCCAGCGCTTAACCAATGCGCCACTCGACCAGCCCTCTGTGTGTTAATTATAGTTCAATTAGAAAGTGACACCCACATGAGCCCTGCTTGATGAATTTATGGCATTAGAAATCAGGTGAGTGGCGGGCCAGTGACTGGGAGGGAAGCCAGAGACTTCCCAGGAGCTGGAATGTTCCTTTCCTTGGTGTGGGTGCTGATTGTACAGGGAAGCTGTTTGTGAAAATTTATTGAACTTCAGATTTGAAGTTTAGTATATGTATATTGAAGGTATATTGATGATATATATGAGAGAAAATACACACACACACACACACACACACACACACATTTAATACAAAGTTTTAAAAAACCTGACTGATACTTTCTTGAGTCTTACTTTAAAATTGAATTTGGTTTTATGGTGTCCAAGGAGTTTGAGCTTTTGAATTTAAAGAGCAAATTTATGCAGAATAACTGGCTAATTAGTCAGGCACTGCCCTGGGAGCCCTTGTACTTTGGAAGCAAGGAGGCTCCACAGCCCCAGGCCTGGTTCCCCAAAACCTCAATCTCTCCTGGATGGGGAGGTCTTGCCCCATTTGAAAGATCAAAAACCATGGCCCCGTTACTCAGCCTGAAAGCAGCCCACCGCTTTGCACTGTACCCAGCCTCCTGCCAGACCTTGTCCTCAAAGAAAACTCTAGGCCAACGTGCTTAGGCTGTAGTGCAATTTTCAGGGAAAGCAAAAGCTTTTGACCAAGAAGAGGCCTTGCCATCAGCGGCAGCCAGGCTGGGTGCCTTGTGACATGAGGGACAGACTCCCTGAACCGAGAGTGATGGGGCTGAGGTGGCAACATGGCAGAGAGAAGGGGTTAACCACTCAGATCTCGGTGTCCTGACCAGAGTGACCACAACTCCGGGAGTGGCTCGGGCAGGAAGGCCAGATGCGTGCTGGGACTTCCCACTGTGGGAGCGGAGGCTCAGGAAGTCAGCAGTGGGCCAGCGGGGCGGAGTGGCCCAGACCACAGGCTGTGGGAGTGCCAGCAGCACAAAGAGATGTGGTCCACCTCAGCTCCATCCCGTCTGTGGGAGGGTCGGACCTTCAGACACGGTGTGGCGGCAGGTGGAGAGAATGACGGAGGGACAGCAAACCACATGGGCTTCTGCCCTGTGGACACGGGTCCATGTGATGGCGGCGGACACGAGCTGCCACCCTTGGACACAGGTCCACATGATTGAGGCGGACACGAGCTTCCGCCCTTGGACAGGGGCCCGAGTATTGGCCCTGATGCCAGGAATGCCAATTCGTGCAAGTTACTTAATTTCTCTGAATCTCAGTTGCCTCCTCTAGAAAAGAAGGTAATAATAGCTTCTAGGCTTATTAGGGAGTCAACTTAAACAGGGTAAGGTTTGCTAATTGCTTGGTTCTGGGATGCGCTTGTAGTCAGGGGGAGCCCAGCCATTGGCTGTCTAGACAAAGAGACTCAAGCATCCGATGAGCTGGTCATGGCAGCCAAGGAGGGTGAGGCTCATGGCTGGGCTCCAACATCAGCACAAAGCCAGGGGCTCATCAGAAAATGGAGCAGAGCTGGCGTTGATGGTGCCTATGTTAGGCTGGGTTCTCCAGCAACAGATCCTTGCAGGAGAGCATTCATGTGAAAGTGAAAGTGCCCTAATTGAAAGTGTTCCCAGGAAAAGCTGATAGGAAGGTGGGACCAAGAAGGGAAGGGGGCCAAGTGAGGGTGCCAAGATAAACGCAGTCCCAAGGGGAACGCTGTGGGGGCCAAGGCGGCACCCAGTGGCCCTCCCCGCCTGCCTCTATTCCCTTGTGTGGCCCCTCCCACTTTGAACAGGGCTGACCTGTTTGATAACGGGATATTGTGGAAAAGACCCAAGGCTGGATCATAAGAGACAGTGTTTTCCCTTCCTTTCCTGGATCACTGGCTCATGCTCTGAGGGCCCTTCATCTGTGGAGAGGCTTACGTGAGGGGAACTGGAGCCTCCAGCCCCCACCGGTGCCAGCTGTGCGAGGCGGCGGCCTTACAAGCAGAGCCCCAGCCCCGGTCCAGCCCTCGGATGATGCAGCCCTGGCCAGTGTGTTCACTGCAGCCTCAGAGAGACCCTGAGGGAGGGGCACCCAGCTACGGAAGCCTCACCCCAGTTCCTGACTCACAGAAACGGGGAGGTGATAAATCTATATTGTTATTTTAAGCCATGAAATTTGGGGTTAATTTGTTTATAAGCAACAGAGAACCGATAAAGTCATGCTGCCTCAATTGCAAGGGGCGGGGGGTGTGTGCTCTGGAGACAGTGCAGGTCCCACCCCAGAGTCCTCATCACAGGGAGCTGGAGAACCCAGAGGTGGGGGGATGGGGACAAAATCTCCAGGTGCTGAGGCCTGTCATGCAGGCAGGAGCGGAGTGGCTCCCACAGCTGGAGGAGAGAGTCACAGAGATCAGGTGTGTCTGCTGGGATTCAAATGTGTCACGGGGGCTTGTGTGCACATCATGGTAAAAGGGTGTGAGGGAACCTCTGCCACAGGGAAAATCTCTGTGGGTGTGGGGGCATGAGGAGGGTCCCCAGGGCGAGGACCATATCTCACTAACTTGTGTGGAGATGGCATCAGGGCACAGCGGTTCAGAGCGTGGCTGGGTTTGGACCTGGGTGCGCTCATGTCTGAGCCTCCTCAGACCGGGCAATGATGGGTCTAGCTCTCAGGCTTGTTAGAGGAACCAGTGAGCTGTTCTGGGTTGTGGTCAGCCCGCAGGAAGCACTAGCAGCGGTAGTGGATCACCTGGTATTATTACTCCCCGGATGAACAGGGACGGGATGAGGCAGCATGGGGGCACTGGTGCCGCCGCTGAGTCAGCAGCTTGGAGCAGAGCCTGGGACCCCTGCCCCTTTTGGAAGGACTTTCCCTTCCAGTTTGTGCAGCGTTTGCTGAGGCTCAGGGACAAGACGCAGCTGTGGTGCCTCTCCTGTCCATCAGCCACACAGAAATACACCACCCAGCCCTCATGAGAACAAGGATGGGCACGGACTGGCAAATGAGGAGTGGGAGAGGGGGCTTATTCCATTAAGACCCCAGGAAGCCTGTTTGGAAAGCCCTCTAGCCTCAGCCCTCAGCCACGCCTCTGCACTGCTTCTCCCACACTTCTTGGTCCCTGGAGTCACCCCCAACCCTCCGATTCACACAGGGTCAACAGGACTGTCTGCTGGAGGTGTGGATTCGCTCTAACACCTGCCCAGGTGTGGCCTCCAGAGCGAGGGCTGTCCACTGGCTCCGCTCCTGGACCGACTTACACTGCATCTGACCCCAGCTGCCCTCGGAGTAGCATGACTTTCCCGAGTGTCCGCGTGCATCCCCGGGCCCGCGTCCCACACAGCCTCCGAGAACTCCAGCGCTTTGTAACTGAACGGGCTGCGGGTTCAGAGGTGACACGTGGCCTCCATCATAGACTGCCGGCTCCCTTCCTGTACTGCTTTCTATTGATTTCTATTTACTAATGACTGATGTAGCTCTTGAGCCCTCTCTCTGATGAATCCAAGCTGCCTGTCAAATGGGAAAGACAGGCCGGGAGAGACGCATCACTATTCCACAGCAGAGTCGTTAGATGGATGGTAAGCCCCAGCAATACCACTGATGTGAAGAGAATTAATGAAATAACACGGGGAAGGCTGTCTCCAGACCAGATAGCTGCTTCTCAAGCACGTGTCCTATTTATAGCTCATATGTGTTCATTCTGCCCTCATATCCTTCTTCCCTTGAGCTCTCCCGGGCGAGCTGATTATCATCTTTAAGACTATGTGTCAGCAGCATAAACTACCATCACCATCACTCTTTATTTTTGCCCCATCTTCTTCTACGTGCCCACCAGGAAAATCAGAAAAAGGTCCGTGGCTTCGTGTCAGAGCACAGACATTTTCGCGGTATTTCCAAAAGAAAATTTTTATCTCATCACAATTGATCTTTTTCCTGTAATTAGGGAACATAATAACTTTAAGGCCGTAAGTAGACAGGGCACTTTAGAGACAATTTCCCCAAATGGATTTCTCCGGTGTCCTTTGATCTACAAACATTTAGTTTTCCCAACTCATCAGTGATTTTATTTTGATGGCTTTAATTTTGATCTTCTATGCTTATTATTCAGGATGGATAAAGGTGGAGGGCAGGCTTTCTTTAGAGGGCATTTCTTTCTAAATATAAGGATGTGGTTCTCCAGTTCTGTATCAGAGAAAGCTGAGAGGCTAACGGTGCTGGTGTCAGGCCCGTGGGCCGGGCGGCCGATGACGGCTGTTGGAGTGAGAGTCTAAGTGCGGTAAGGAAAGAGGGACGATGATGCTCTGCGGGCCGAAGTGCGCCCTGCCGGGGCAGCCTCGCCAGACTCGCTTCCTCAGCACACCCACCCCTGCCTCCTGGCTGCAGGCCCTCTTTGGAAGGGCACTTGGGAAGCCTCGCCCTGCTCACCACCTGCTCCTGAACCACGGGCTTCACCCCGCTCCCGTGGCTCTGCGTTCTCCAGGCACCTGAGCTCCCTGATCGTCCATCGCCCTGGTTCTGTTTCTAGCCTCACCTTACGCTTCGGAATCGGTGCTTTGATAGGACTCAGCTTTTGTCTGCAGCTATTACTGACTCAGATCAGCCTCCCTCCTGGTTCGCCACAGCCACAGGCTCTCCATCTCTCCTCAGCAGCTCCCCTCCGCACCCCCCACTGCTGCCCCTAGCCGGGCGGAGGCCTTTCCTGGCACCATGCATGGGATTCAATGCAGAAACCGGGGTAGAGTCAGACTAGATCCCTGCCACCTTTGGCCCAGGCCAGCGTCTCTTTTTCTAGGATATTCTCTCTCCACTGTTGTCCTTTCATAACTTCATGTTTGCAAGTAGAGCCTGTAGGAGACAAGTTTTCTCCCACGCCCCCACCCCTCTGTGCATTGGCCACGGATCCTGCTCACATGGTTTGTGGTCTGTTCTCCCTCCTCATTTTTTAAAGTTCCAGACCAGAACTATGGAATAGTTCCACTAATAGCCTATTACAATGTATCTTGTGATGAAAACTGTATAGCTCATCACCAAACATGCCAAGTCAAGATAATACATAAAGCATAGGTACACAGCACATCAATTCATAGCTATTATAACTCCATTCTTCTTTCCCTTTAAGACTGTAAGATCGAAGCCCTCATAAAATCGGACACAATCTAAACGCTCAACAGCAGGGGGTGGATAGAGATGTGCCTCATTCCTACCAAAGAACAACAGTGTCTGCAGAGAATTCCATGACTAAAGGGAAAATGCTGAGTGAGAAAGGTGGGGTGGACACGCATCTTCTGTGTAAAGCCCATCGCGCCATGCCCTGCAGCTTTGGCGGGGGCCCTGGCTCGCACGGGTCGGGTTGGGGACCATCGCTATCTTCCTTCAAGCTGTGCTGGGCAATGTATCCAGAGCCAGTCTGGGACCTCAGGGGTAGGGCAGTTAGCCGGTTACCGTCAGGTGAGAGGCAGGGAAGGGCGGTGCTTCAAGCCACGAGCTTCAGGTAGAAACAGCCTGTGTGCAAAAGGCGGGGTGGAGGGGAGTCTACCATCACTGCCATGAGACCCAGCAATGGTAAATGTCTCTGAGTGAGGTGTTCGAGACTGATCTTTGTTCTTTAGTGTCTATCTTGATTTTTTTTAATGTGATTTATACTGAGGTATAAATACTGAGGTATAAACAAGTAGCACCATGCCACGCTTACAATTTACAAGGTTGATTTCATGTACTGTTCAGGTTCACATTCTATCATGTCCCAAGTGTGAATACATGTGCGTACACACACACACACACACACACACACACACACACACACACACACACACACACACATTTACCCTCATAGAAACATAGGGCGCTAACATTCAAACCTGAATGTGGGCATATTGGTGCTGTTGTGAAGAAGGTGGGGGTAGGGCACAAGTCCCCTGGACTGAGGGTTGCTAGATCAAATTTGGATTTTAGATAAACAACAAATTTTTGGTATAAATATATTTTTTTTTTGCTTTATCTGGCAACCCTACCTGGACCCCTGATTTAAGAGAAGAAAAGCTTAGGGGAGGATTCACTGCTTCCCAAAAGGTGGGGGAAGGAAGGGAGATTATTGCTTCCTAAGGCATCCTCCCCAGCATCATAAACTTCCTCTGCCAATTTGCTTCCCCGTCTCTCCTGAATTTTCCCCCTTTTCAGAGAACTCACCCTCGCCTCTAATTTGCATATAATGAACCTCCTCACGTCTCCCTAGCAACGGGGCCTCACCAGCAACTTTCTCAAAGAGCCTCAGACAGAAAGCCTACAGAACACTGTACTCCAGAAGGGCTGGCAGCACTTCCTGCGAGATTTTGGAAACTGGTTTCATTGCATATTAACCTCTTCCCTTTCCGTTTCAGGGGGAAAGGCCCACGGACGTTTTTCTTGGACAGGACGCGAGGGGCTGCTGGCTCAGCTCTGGGTCCCGCGCGACCAGGCACTGAAGGGATGTTCCAGATCTTGTTGAATGTCACAGGAGCCTGCAGCGAAGGAGGAGGGTTGCTGGGGATGGTGCCCACACTTAGGAAGGCGGGGAGACACAGGCCCTCTGCTGTGTGCCCCATGCACCCCGTACTGGGGAAGGTTTTGTTTACTAAGCCTCATTCACTAAGAAATAGTGAATTTATTTTTAAAGCTATTATTATTAATCAAAACATACAAGAGGCAATCGGCACTTCTCCTGAGCTCCTGTTTCCCACGGAGTGGAGAGGCATCCAGTCTAAGGCAGAGACGCTGTATGCTAATTAGCTTAACTGCTGTCATGCTCTGTGTCTGTACAGAGGGTCCTTTCCATTACGCTTTTGGAAATACAGAATAAGAAAGATTCCCTTACAGCCTGCATGATTGCCGGGGTGGAGCTGAGCGACAGGGGTGGGGTGGGGAAGAGGTCAGTGATCTTAGAGGAGAGGGGGCTTGGGGGAAAGACTGAAACTCCAGGGGCATTTGGGGAGCACTTGACACCACCACCAGGGAGCACAGTCTAAAGGGACAACCGAGTCATTATGTTCTAAGGTTTGAGGTACAATTCATGAGTTCAAATCTCTGCTCTGCCACTAATTAGATGTGTAGCTCTGACCTCACTGAGCCTGTTTTCCCATCTGTAAAGTGGGGCTGTTAATAGTAACAACTTGCACCATTTGGCCTTGCACCAAAGAATGAAATTCCAACTCAAACTGAGATGGTACTTTGTTCGTTTCCATTTCTGGGCAGTGTAGGCTTCATCATAAGATAAAATTATCATGTGGCTGCCACCCAGTCCTGGAGCTAGAAACGTCTTCATGGAGAGAGAGCAATGTCCCTTCTGCAAACCCTCAGAGTGGAGCCCTCATTAAAGCTCCCTTCAGAGCTCATGGACTAACTTAAATTATGTGACACATCTGAACAAATGGGGTCCAGGGGGTGAGACTGCATTGGTCAGATCGGGTCTGAGGGACCTACATCTTCCCTAGAGCAGTCCTCGTCATCACCGTCTGCACTGTCACTGGCTGAGTGCCTACTGTGCGCTGCAGTATTCCGATGATTTGTTCTTTATTATGTAGCGGCCTAATTTTGAGTAGCGTGGCAGGACACTCAAATTTTAAAGCCTACATTATTAAAAAAAATCCAAAACCCACTCCTTCTTTTAGGTGTGTCTCACAATCTAAAACTGTGAAACAGTTGGAAGTAGAAATACTACGTCCAGTGAGATGAGATAGACAAAGAAAAACAACAACAACCCCTTATATTACCAGCCTCCTCGGCTGCGGAATGGTCACGTGACACATTCTGGCCAATGAAATGTGAGGAGAATCTTCCAGAACAGTGTTGCCTTAACACTGGCCCCGCCCGTCCACCCTCCTTGCCTTTTTCCCCTTCTCCCTGCCCATAACAGGGTCATGAAGATGAGCCACCCACTAAGGAGAATGGAGCTGGAAGGGCTTCAGGACACTGAGGATCTTGTGGAACAATGTACTATTCCTGGGCCTCCATCCTGGTATCTTGTTATATGTTGAGGCGGAGAGTAAAGCACCCTCTTTGCTGAAGCTCCTGAAGTTGGGTTTCTGCTACAACGAGTGAACACAACACCAAACAGGCGATTGCTAGACATTATACCCTGCTTTATAGATGAGGAAACCGGGGTCTAGAGAGGTGAAACATGTACCTCGAGTCTGGAATTCAGATAGGCTCCCAAAGCAATGCTCCTACCTTAAAAAGGAGAGACATTCTGACACCTGCTACAACCTGGATGCATCTTGAAGATACTGTGCTGAGTGATATCAGTCAGTCACAAAAGGACAAGTCCTGTGTGATTCCACTGACATGAGGATCTAGAGAGTCATGTTCCCAGAGACAAGAAATAGATGGCGGGTGAGGGGTTGGGGGAGGAGGAGGGAGAGTTACTGTTTAATGGGGGAGAGTCTCATTTTGGGAAGACGAGAAAGTTCTGGAGATGACGGTGGGCCTGGATGCATGAGAGTGTGAATGTACTTAATGCCACTGAACTGGACACTTAAAACAGTCAAACTGGTATAGTTTATGCCATATACATTTTAACACAATAAAAAACAATTCATGTGAGAAAATTTTACTAAAAAAAAACAAAAATAAACGCTCCCTCTAATACCTGCCTCATGAAAAGCATGAGGTTGTTTTTGTGCTTCTTCTTGCAAGGGTTCCGAGCCCTCGTTTCCATCCCTGCCTCTCGCCCTAGGCTCTCCGGGTACCAGCTGACATCCAGGATGCTGGCTGAGTGGCACTGAAGCGGCTTCTGCTGCTGAGGCTGACGCACTCTGCCCATGACAAGGACGGGGATGGCATGACCCTCTGCTCACAGCTCTCAAGATCGAGTAGACTTTCTTGTGTCTCAGAAGTTAGAGAGAGCTACAGGGCCTGAGTAAGACCCTCGGAAGTGGAAACAAGTAGCAACTCGAATCCAAGAGGACCAGGGATATCATTTCTCCAGGAACAAGACACTTCCTGAGTGCATACATTAACATTCAAGGCTCCCCCAGAATATTCAAGGTGTCACTGAGGTCCTGGCTTGGGGAGATGCTCTTCCTTTCCCCAAGTGAAAATGTCACTGCTCTGCCCTCCCCCAGGATCACTGAGGCATCTCAATTAGGTTCAAGGGCTTACACATCATTCTTTCTCTTTCATTCGTCATTTGGTTGATATTTCAATGTGTGAGGGTTCAAGCTCTGAGTCACTTATTTCCTTTTTGGGAGAGGGGTACTTACAGGAGGGTTTATAAAGTTAATTTTATTCTCTGGCGTTTAAAGCAAATCTTTTATTCTGAGGACGTGCAGGGAAAGAGACCACGGTTCATTTAGGACAGTGGTACCCAGTCCCGGCTGCCCCTTCGGATAATACCCTGGGCAGCTTTGACAAATGCACATGCTCCCGCCCCACCCCAGACCAACGGAATGAGAACCTCTCCGGGTGGAACCCAGGCATCAGTGTTTTCAAGGTTCCCAGGGGAGTGCAATGTGCAGCCGGGCATGAGGACCAGTGCTTTGGAGTCCCTGCCACTCAGCGTGCGGCCTGGGAACCAGCGGCAGCCTCACTGTGGGATGACGAGCAACACAGAATCTTGGGCCCCATCACCAGGATCGCCTGGTAACAGGATTCCCAGCTGGTCCACGTGCACAGTGGTTTGGGAAGCACTGGATTAGATCGCCACAGGGAGCCCCAATTAGTGCTGACAACTCCTAATTGCTCTCCGCGTCTCTCACCTTTAGAGATACACGGCCCAGTGATTCTGGCCATCCCGGAGGTCCTGTGCTGCTGGGAAGTCAACTCGGACTTCTTCATGACATGGTACAGACGAGCTGGCTGTGTACAAGGCTTGGCAACCACTCTTGTATCAAGTGCCACCACTTGGGCCAGCTCGCTCCAACACAATCATGATTAGCAATAATAGTTACATCTATTGATAACCAACCTACTATGTGGCAGGCACTTACACATAGCGCCTCATTTAATCCTTCTGGCAAACCTCAAGTCAAAATTATTGTCCCCGATTTATAGGTGGCAACAGAGGCTCAGAGAAGAAAGTCACATGTTCAGCCGGTGAGCCATGGGGTAAGTGGCTGGTTCCCCCCGTCACCCCACTGCACTTACAAGCCTAATGGAAGCAGGTGCGAATGAAGACGGGGAGGAGAAATGGCAGAGGAAGTGAGGGGAAGAGGGAGGAGCGAGACTGTGCAGGAGTTAGGGCTCTCGGTTGCAGGAACAGAAACTTAGCATACACGGGTGCAGTCAAGGAGGACTTTGGTGGCCTGTCTGAGCAGCCTAGGAGCAGCTGGGCCGGCAGACGCAGTGCCTCTCTCTCTCTCAGCTCTGCCTTCCTCGGTGAGAGCAGCTGGGCCGGCAGACGCAGTGCCCCTCTCTCTCTCAGCTCTGCCTTCCTCGGTGAGGACCCCTTTCCCAGGCTCTCCCTCAGGGTGGCAGCCATACCCACCACCAGTGTCAGTCTCAGACTTTGCTTAGTGCCCTCCTGAAACCCTAGGATGACACTGCGTGGCCTCCCCAGGGAACGGAAGCGCTGCTGCCCACAGTGGCGGAGAGATGCAGGGTGCAGGAGGATCACTAAACTGGATATTCTGCTTGCAATACCCGCCCCCGCCCGCCCCCACCCTCCCCTCTGCCTGAGACTGATTTCTATGGATTGCACCATCAGGCCTCCCTTCCCCCCGGCTGCTCTCTCTTGCTTTATTAAGGTATAATTTGCATACCGTGAAGTTCATCCATTCCAAGTGGACAATTTAGTGATTCTTATTGATTTTATAGCATTATGCCACCATCCCCACAATCCTGTTTAGGACATTTCCACAACCCCCCAAAACTCACTGCAGCCTGTTTTCAGCAACTCCTGGCAAGACCCAGAATTTGCCTGATCTGGACATTTCATATGAATGGAATCATACAACACATACAAATGGAATCTTCTATGTCTGGCTTCTTTCACTCAGCATCCTGGTTTTGAGGTTCGTCTATGTTGTGATGTGTCAGTCTTTTGTTCCTTTTTATTCTGCCTAGAATTCCATTGTATAAATAACACCACATTTTGTTTATGTTTGTCCATTGACGGACGTTTGGCTTGTTTGCAGCTTTTGGCTGTTATGAATAAGCTGTTAGGAATATCTGTGTACAAGGCTCTGCGTGGACATGAATTTTCAGTTCTCTTGGGTACATTCTGGGAAGTGGCATGGAATTGCAGGGTCTCATAGTAAGTTCATGTTTGACTTTTTAAGAAACGATCAAACTGTGTTTCCAAAGCTACTGCATCATTTTACATTTTCATCAGCAATGAATGGCAGTCCCAATTTCTCCACATCCCCATCTATACTTGGTATTACCTGATTTTTTAAAATTATAGCCATTTATTAGATATGCAGTGGTATCTCATCATGGTTTTAATTTGCATTTCTTTAATGACTAATAATGTTGAGTACCTTTTCACATACTTATTAGTCATTTCTATGTCATCTCTAGTGAAATGTCCATCAAGGATTTGCTCATTTTTAATTTAAGTTGTCTTCTTATTATCAAGTTGCAAGAGTTCTTCCTATATTCTGGATACAAGTTCTTCATCAGATATGTAATTGGCAAATATTTTCTCCCAGGCTGTGAGCTTGTCTTCATTTTCTTAATGGTGTCTTTGAAGTGCAAAAGTTTTTAATTTTAATGATGTCCAATTTATCAGCTGGCTAATGCTTTTAGTGTCATGAGGAACTCTGCCCAACCTAAAGTCTTGAAGCTGTTCTCCTGGACGTTTTACAATTGTAGTTCTTACATTTAGGGCTATGATCCATTTTGAGGTAATTTTTATATATGATATAAGGGCCTCCACTCATTTTTTTTTAAATACAAATATCAATTGTTCAACACCATTTTTGAAAAGACTATCATTTACCTAGTTGAATTGTCTTGGCATCTTTGTCGAAAATCAACTGACCATTAATTGAAGGGTTTATTTCTGGAGTCTAGTTCTGTTCCATTGATTGTCATGCTGATCCTTACTCCGGTATCACACTGTCTTGATATGTAGCTTTACAGTAAGTTTTGAAGTTGGGTAATACAACCACTCCAACTTTGTTTTTCTTTTTCAAAATTGTTTTGGCAATTAGAGGTTTCTTGCATTTCTATGTACATTTTAGGACAAGCTTGTCAGCTTCTTCAAAAAATCCTGCTGAGATTTTAATAGGAATTGCATTGAATCTGTAGGTCAACTTGGGGAGGTTGACAACTTAACAATGTTAAATCTTTTAATCCATGAACATGGAATATCTCTCCATTTATTTACATCTTCTTTAATTTTTCTCAGCCATGTTTTATAGTTTTCAGTGTACAAATCTTACACGCTTTTTGTTAAATTTATTCCGAAGTGTTTTCTTCTTTTTGATGCTGTTGCACATAAATTTTTTAAAATTTCATCCTGAAATTGTTCCTTACTAATAGGAAAAAATATAATTTATTTTTGTACATTGATCTTGTGTCCTAAAAACATGCTATATTTATTAGTTACAGGAGGATTGTGTCTGTGTGTGTGTGTGTGTGTGCACGCGCGTGCATTCTGTAGGATTTTCCACACAGAGGATGCTGAATCTGTGCACAAAAGTATTTTACTTCTTTCTTTCCAAACTGGATGCCTTTAAATTCTCTTTTTTTGGCAGTGGATGGGGGGGGGGCACACTTAATTCACTGGCTCGAACCTTCAGTACAATCCTGAACAACAGTGGTGAGAATGGACCAGTGTGCCTTGTTTCCCGTCTTTGGGGAAGGCATTCAGTCTCTCACCACTGAGTACGATGTTAGCTGTGGGTTTTGTAGATGCTTTTAATCAGGTTGAGGAAATTCCCTTACATTCCTAGTTTGTTGATTTTTTTTTTTTTCATGAGTGGGTGCTGGGTTTTGTCAATTTTTTTTTTCTGTGTCTACTGAGGTGATTCACCATCTGAGCACACCATCTGTTTCCTGCTAGGACCCTGAGTGATAAAGAATGCTCACAGCAAAGTGAAATGTATGTGATGGACTTGGGTTTCCTAGTTCCTGCTCCATGAATTATTACGCTGATTTGGAGCCACCTCTCCCAGATTTTTGGCTTCAGGAGATTTGGTTTTAAAATATGTCCACAAATTATTTGAAACTCCTCCCTTCAAAGGTGAAGTCCAATTCCTGCCTTTGGGTGTGTACTGGACGCAATGACCCACTTTAATGCACAGACTATGGCAGAGGTGGTGCTGTGGGACTTCTAAGCTGAGGTCACAAAAGGCTCCGGTGCGTCCTCCTTGCTTTCTCTTTTGGATTGCCTGCTCCAGGCGAAGCCAGCACCATGTCGGCAGGGCACCCAAGTACCCCCTGCCAGGACTACACAGAGAGCGATGAGGCCAACAGCCAGTGGCTGAGTTTGGAAGCGATTCCTGCTGCTGCAGCCCCAGCCAACTTCTTGTCTGTGACCTCATGAGAGACTCAGCCATACCCACAGGATCCACCTGGATCCACTCAGCTAAGCCACACGAATTCCTAACCCCACAGAAACGGAGATAAGGAGTGTTAACTGTTTTGAGGGACTAATTCTCATGGTAACAGCAATAGACAACTGCTATGGTCATTTCCTACATTATTCTCTATCATAACACTTATTACAATTACACTTAAATAACTGTGGATCTTATGGTCTAGAAATGTCTATAATGATCTCTGCTGTGGCCTCAGGGCCCTGACCCAGGAAGTGCTCATAGGACGGAACTGCGCAGCACACACCCAGCTGGCAGTGGCCCAGGTCTGCCGGGAGGCAGGGGGACACCAGGCAGTCAGACACCTGAGGCCATCGTGTGTCATACGCCCTCCTGCACAAGACAAAATGATTTCCTATAATAATCATGCCACAATCACTATTTTCTTGAATCATCTTTTAGTTTTAAAACAAGCTAACAACGAAAAGTAAACTTTTATTTTAAAGGTATTATTTCAATTCCACGAAGTATCTGTCATGCACTAAAATTTGCACACACCACACAAAAATGGGACATCTCTTGGTTCTCCTGCCGTTTCACTGTTTTGAATGATGGAAACTCCCACTGCTCACAAGGAATAGGGGAAATGAAGTAACTCGGGTTCTGTTTCTTTGTCTTCACAGTAACGGTGCTATTATTTCGCACCTACAGTTTAGACACAGGGACAGACGGAGCACACCAAGCGAGCCCCACCAATTCCGAGCCTTGGCGAACTTTCTCTTGGGAGCACATGAGGCTGAGCTCCTGAGTTTGGTCCAACTGTATACGGAAGACTTCTCCACGTCAGCCTCCACTTGAAATGCAATGGTTTTTGGAAGACAAGTCAGACAAACGTGCCGATCTGAAGTCAAACTATTAAAACTCCAGTAACGGCAGCAATTTCCTGGTTCTCAGAGCAGCGGAAGGCTCTGGGGAGGGGGTGCAGAACTGCCGGCCCCTGATGATAAGAAGTAGATGAGTTTAGTTGGTTTTATTATTGTTTTTGAAGTTCTCCACGATGCTCTCTTATTGCAGGCCACTGGGACAGACTGGGCCCGCCCGGACACCCTGCTGGGCAGTTTTTGAATGAACAGGGCCAACTCCGGCTGCCAGCATTCTGCGACATTCCTACAGAGAGAGTCTTTGAGGACCTGTGCTGCCCATGCTCCAGGGGCAGTGCTCTGGGCCCCAGTGTTGGGTGTCGGCCCACGGGTCTCAGCAGCGTCCCCTTTCTGCAGCCCGTGCGCCACCGCCCAGCCAAGGCCTGCCCAGGGCAGAGCGCGGGCCTTCAGAAACGCGCTGGGGATGTTGTCAGCTTATAGCTCCATTTCGTGTGCAGTCTTTAAAGCATTTAAATATTTCAAATCGGCTCTAAATTTTTTAGAATTCATAAATTTGGAACAGTAACAAGATCATAAAGAGAAAGCCTGCCCCCAGCCAATAGGAAACAGAGCGGACTTATTTATATGTTTATCATTTATTTCCATTTTCCTCTGGATAGTCCCTGGAGATTTAATTTCTCATTTCTAAGAGAATCTAAAGACAGAAAGCGGAAGTCGGTGTTAAATGATCTTCACTCACACCTGTTCAAACTACCTGCAAGACACTAGTCATTCGTCCTTATGCACAAACATCAATCCAGGGAACAAGAAATTTTAACTGTCAATAAATATTCCAGCATCCACACACGGGGCATCTAATTCCAGCGTCAAAATGCAGGTTGGCGTGAGTAGACATTTGGATTTATGACAACAGGCATCTCATCTGGAAGCTCCACCCAGGAAGGCTGGGTGCTGGCTGTAAAATATTTGGGGTTATGCCTGCTTCCCTCTGCCCACTGCTCCCAAGTTGGTCCTGTAATCCTGTTAAATTAATAATAAACATTGAAGGGCTCCCTCCCATTTCAATATGTTTGAAATGAGATGGCTGTATGCTTCTTATAAAAATGTTTTGAGGGCCGGCCGAGTGGCGCGGTGGTAAAGTGCTGTCTTGGGAAGCCAGCGGCCCCGGTTCGGGTCCCACATATGAGGGCCAGTGACACTGCCCTAAAAAAAAAAAAAAAGTCTTGAAAAATAAATTATGCCAGGAATGAGTGATTTGTTATCACTCAGGATGCTGGCAGGGACACCTCACATGAGAGAGCTGATGTCACTTCCTGCCGGCATTGCTAGGACAGGGCCAGCCCAATGGGCTTCCCTCCTGGGTCCGGGCACGAGGCAGCTGTCTCAGGAAGTGCTGCCCTCTCACTTCACAATCCCTCTCCTCTCTCCTCCCAAAACCTGCCCAGGCCTATGGTGGCCAGAGGAGCCATTATGCCTCAGAGCTAGGCAGGGGGTGGAAGGACACTCGTCTCCAGGGGGTCCCCACTGTGGGCACACCAGCCATCATCTGGCTGCTAACATCAATGGACTGGATAACAGAGCTCTATTGCCTGGAAGACTTTAAATGAGCTTCACTGTTGGGAGTATGAGCGATTACTTATTGGGCACTTACTACGTGCCATGCCCAAGTCCTTTACATGTACAATCTCATTTGATCTTCACAACAACTGGCATTAATACAATAGCATCCCCATTTCACAGGTGAGGAAACCAAGGCACATAACAAGCAATCAAGGAGAAACCCAAACAGTCTGCCTCTAGAGTCCAGAAGCCACCTTTTCGTTGTGCTATTATTGATCGTTAATAATAGTAGCTAGCCTTTCCTGAACACTATATGCCAAGCCCTCCGCATACATTACTTCCTTCAGGCCTTACAGGACACACAGGACAAGAATCATTGTCCCCCTTGACAGTTGGGGAAACTGAAGTTCAGATAGTGAAGTCAATTGACTATCTTAGAGCCAACACGTAGACCCACGACTTTCCAACTCCGCAGTCCACTCTCAAAATATGAACATTGTGTTACTCTGTTTTACTGAAATGGCAGATGGGAGGATGGTGAGGTCTCCCTGTCTGTAGACCAACAAGGGTACTTATCAAACTAGAATGTCAAGTGACAGAAAGCAAGCTCTCGGGGCCTGAGAGCAGCCCAGTGTTAAGGGAATGGACACACGTACAGGACGCCAAGCCGCTGACCTGAAGACCCACCCGCGCTGCGTTCGAGAGAGAGGACGGAAGGCGTGCCCTGCCGGCGGGGTTGAAAGGGGCTGAACTTGATCTGTAAGGTTTTATTCATTTTACATATACTTTTAAAAGACAGAAAATGTTGGCATTTGTTAATTTGGGGTGGTGGGCACCTGGGAATTTTTTCCATTATCTCTGCATTTGTCTGTGTTTTAAAGATTTTGAAAAAATTAAAACGGCTGCAAAACTGCACCCTGAATTCTTGCAGCCCTATATCGATTGTCAGAGCGCTGTTTTGTAGCAGGTGTGGTGGCAGAAGGAGACGGAGCGCCCCTTAAATGAGTACATTTCTTGCCAACGGCTCTCCGGTAGCTGGGAGGACAGGAAGCAGAGAGCAGCTGTCTTTACGGCTGCATCCAGGAGATGTTTAAAAAATCTGGACATTGTGGGTATTGATTCACATATATGCAGTGATACATATGGGAATGAGAGGGTAAGAGGTAATCAATAAATAAATGGTTTCCTTCTGTTCCTGACCTTAGCTAATGTGTGCTGATGGAAGGCCTTGCCACTTACTCTTAAAACCAGTGTTAAATATTAATTATTAGTCATCTGGCTTGGCCCCCAAGGGGCCAGCATGCCCCTCCTTCAGGGTCCTCCGGGGCCTCCCACAGTGTCCCCACCCCCATGCTACCACTCGGAAATGCAGCAACATGGGCAGATTTGGATTAGAAGCCACCACGATTCTTGTTCCCTCTACCAGCATATAATTGTCCTGTGGACAGGACAATTACAGAAGCAGAATTCATTGTGCGAACCGGCTGAGCTCATCATATTAGCGTGGATTTAAAGAAACCATTTCTTGGCCAGGAATTAAAAATAGTTCGTTTTCCACCCCCCACTCCCCCCCTCCCCCCTCCACACCCCCTTTCTTTCTCTCTCTTGCCAGATTTAGAATCTGAGAAACCTTGCCAGGTCACCTCTTAGTTAGTATTCCTGTAACACCTCAGATTTGCAACATGCTTGAGAATCATTTTCTTTTAAATATCAGATCTTTGCAATATTGCTGTGAGGGAGTTCTGTGTTATTAGCTCGGTTTTAAATGCAAGGAGACAGGAGCAGAGTGGGCAGGGACCGACCCAAGGAGCCTACGGGAGCGGTTTGGAGGTTCTTGTGAAATTCAGGACTTGGCTCCATCTTTGAGCACTCAAGGAGAGAGGAATTTCAGTTTCTTCTCCTCCTCATCCCCCTTTCATCACCCTCAGCGAGTTCTCTTCCACCTTAGAATTAAAGAAAAAGATCTAACGAAGTCTTTGATGGCACCTTCTTTTTTTTATTTTTTAATAGACATGGAGACTGAGGTCCAGGGAGGGTGCGCAGCCAGGAGCAGAACTCACTGACCTCATGCACTGTCCAGGGTTCTTGCCACTCTCTTGCGTCCCTTCCCTTCTGTATGCATTGAACAGTATCCCCCAAATTCATTCCTCCCAGAACTTCAGAATGTGACCTTATTTGGGATAGGGTCTTTGCAGATATAATTGCTTAAGATTAGGGAGAGTCCTGAATCGAATGGCTGGTGTCCTTATAAGAAGGTCATGTGAACAAAGAAGGAATGTCACATGAAGGTAGACGTGAGTGATGCAGACGCAGACAAGGCAACCAAGGAGTGCCGGGCCACCAGAAGCTGGAAGAGGCAGGAAGGATCCTGCCCTTGAGCCTCCAGAGAGAGCGTGACTCTGCCGACACCTCTGTTTCGGAGCCCTGGCCTCCAGAACCATGAGAGAATACGTATCTGTTGTTTTGAGCCGCCAGGTTCGTGGTCCTTGGTAATGGCCACCAAAGGAGACTAAGACATCCCGGCTCCGACCGTGTCCTCCCATAAGCACCCTCTTTCTGTCTCCCAGGGGACACTTGACCTTGGCTCTGGTATTGGCACAGGTCAGCAGTTATGACATGCAGCAAGCCAACTGCGCGCTTCTCAGCAGGTTTATAAAGTCCACACTTGGGGGCTGCCTGGCACTCAGTCGCCATTTCAAAAAATAAAAATTCCTGTAAACAATTCTTTCCAATCAGGGACCAGCATTGGAATGCTTCTCACCAAGGAAACGCAGTTTTTACTTTGTCTTTTTCCTTCCTTCCTTCTTCTTCTCTCCCTCCCTTTCTTTCTTTCCTTCCTTCCCTCCTTTCATTCTCTCCTCCTCTCTCTAAGATCAGAACCAATTTGTCTGAGCCGGGGCTACCGGATTCCGGAAGCTAAGCCGACTGGATTTCCTCCAGAAAAAAGCCACCTGAGCACCACTTCCACATTCATTGCTCTTCCCTGGAAAAGTAATTGCTGAAATCCAACTGTCATTGAATAACAAAATTGTCTTAGTTGAAATTTCCTCTCAACTCCTCCTCAGGCACGGGCTTCCATGCCCTGGAAACTGGTGCCAGCCGGGTCCAGCAGGGCCCAGGGCTGCCCTGTGCACACACGCTCCTGCCCTCCCTCGCCTTTACTTTCCAGAAGCGAGCATGTGGGGGGCCACCTGCGATTCCTGATACATGGCAGTGTCTGATGGTGACGGTGTGCAGCTCACAGGTGGGGCAGAACTGCGGTCTCATGAGCCCACTTGGAGTGGCCAGAGTGTCGCCGTCACCTGCTGTCTGTGGCCTGGCCTGTGAATGGCTTCCCGGCTCCCTGGCTCACCTCCATGAAGCTGACAAGTTACTACCACCACCTCATGGCCTCAGAGCAAAGCACGCATTGGTGGCGCGTGATGAAGCAAACACCACCTTCGGGCACAGGGAGGTCAAGCTCTTTTATTGTCATGCCTGCTATTTCCCTCTGGTCTGGGAGCTTTGGGGCTGAGGAAAGCACCTGCTGGAAGACCCCCGGGTGCCCCCTCAGGCCTCTCCGTAAGCAGGCATCTGAACACAATGAGAGGGTCGCTGCCATAAAGAATTATATTGTAATTAGAGAGGACACCAGCTGCCCCAAACCTTGATGTCACCCTGCCTTTGTCTGGAACTGCTGCTAAATGGATACATTGGTATTTTCCTTACAAGGCCAAGTCCATGCTGCTTAGCTAATCATGCTATGCTTTATTCCTATAAGGTCTTAATATGTCTGTGCAATT
Source organism: Aselliscus stoliczkanus (assembly GCA_033961575.1). Taxonomy (NCBI): domain Eukaryota; kingdom Metazoa; phylum Chordata; class Mammalia; order Chiroptera; family Hipposideridae; genus Aselliscus; species Aselliscus stoliczkanus. The sequence goes on from CM066733.1 coordinate 1,985,819, forward strand.
TCACTAATGTCATTCTTTTTGCATGCAGCATCACTATTGGGGGATAGTGGAAATCTTTATGTTCAGGGCTGGGGGATAACATTAGAAACCGTCATACAACTCAGCAATTATACGAGGAAATAATAATTACAATAGGGAAGAAATATCACACTAGTCTACGCTAATGCACTTAACTGTCAAACAGAGATCTTTAAGATGATGAAGCACACACCACGTGGGAGAAAAATGAGAAGAAAAATGCTGCTACAATTTATTCTGAGTGCTAGCTCTCACAGAAGGGACCACGCTGCGTTTTGTAATCACTTACTAAGAAAGTCGCTACAAACTGGGGAGGGAGGATTCCGGCTGGGTGCCCGTGGGGGGTTCTGAAGCAGAGTCCCAGCTCACCTCCAGTGGAGCAGAGAGGGAGCAAGGGCGAGGAAAGGTGGCACGGAGACCCCCATTCTGCCAGGAACCGTTTCAGACCTCCAAGGTCAGAAATGAGAGCTGGCTCCCGAAGGAGAGAGGAATCCTAACGCGTGTGGGCGATTCTGGGGTCCTCACTGCATCCCCACAGCGGGCGGTGTGTTTCTGAGCCCAGGAAACAGACTGGGGGTGCGCTGTCTTCACGGGGCAGGCAGCTCAGCCCGGCAGACCTCCTCTACGTGCCCTCCTCGCACCACCTTCTGGGTCTGGGTCCCACGGACACTGCCTTCTGATTAATTAAGGAAACCCAGTGGTATCGCCAATGAATTTTATGCCGCATAGAATTATTGCCATGTGTTCCTTAATGCCAGGTGTAGGCTGCCCAGTAACCCTGAAGCTCAAAATGCGCTCTGGGGAGGAGGGAAGGGAGACAGCAGGGAAGGCTGTGAGGGGTAGAGCTGGGAAGGAGGGAGGGGGTTCGGGGGTGCGGGCGGCCTCCACGGAGCACCAGTTCTGCCCTCACAAACGTCCATTTGCATCCACCCAGGACGCCAGTTTCTTACCTGAAGGCATTTACTCCCCAAACCCAACATGTCCTTGAGTTCTGCCCCAATTAAATGACACCCCCCCCACCTGCTCATTAGACCAGGGGGCTTCCTCGCTGGCCTCCGTCTGCCTGCTTGCTGCCCACCCAACACACACACACACTTCTGTCTGTCGCCAGGTGCTCACACGGCATCCCCAACACCTCCGGACTGTGTCCACCGCACTTCACTGCCGGCTGCAACGCCCCACACCTTCACTGTGCCCTGGTTCAGCTGACAAGACCGAGCCAGGCACTGGTCCCCAGCCACAGAGCGGGTCCCAGGGCAGCATTGACGGGCCTGAGCGGCCCTCTTCGGCCACTCCCGTCCCCACACAGCTCAGCCTCCCAGAAGGTCCCGTCAGGGTCTTCACGACCAAGGCCCTGCTTGAGGTCACAGCCCTTTGGCTCCTGACTCGCCCGGCATGAACACGCCTGCCCTCCCAGCCTCGGTGCCCCCGCAGCCCCGTCCCTGTGTGCACAGAAAGCCACGGCTGTCCCTCGGGATTCACATCCAACTTCCCTCCTCTGCCAGGCCTCCCGCCTCTCTCTGACCTGCAGCTGCGCGTGGGGGTGGGGTGATTTGCGGGCTGTGCCCCCTCCAGGCTCCCAGGGCTCCTGGTGCAGCTGCAGAGCCCCCATACCCCACCGAGCAGCACTGAGGCCCTCTGGGGGCCACTGCAGCCCCAGAGCTCCCACAGGGCTGCTCGCTGCTCCACTTGCCCCCTGCCCATGCCTGCTTCCTCCCCTCCCCTCTGGGTTGTCAGACCCAAGAGCGCTACTCGCTAAATACCCTGCATGCTGCAACTGAGTCTCTCAGGGAACCTACCTGGCCAGAGGCTGCGGTCGCTGTGGCAACTGGATGTGGGTGAATGGCAGCAGGTGTGAGCTGGTGAAGGGTGACAGCAGAGTCCACATCACATCAAGGCACCAGCGTGGCCTTCCAGCCCCCAGGGAGGCTGCGAGGCACCCTTTGGGGCTACAAATGGAGCAATAGGATGCGGAAATGAGGGTGGATGACCGCTTTCCCTGGGCTAGCGGCCGTGCAGCTCCACACCATGATTCTCTACCCCTCACCTTATTGGGGTCAGGTGTGTCAAGCCTGTCTTTGATTCTCTGCACCTGATGCTCTGACATCCGGGGCCCTGCTGACCCTGCAGGGATGGCCCCTCCTAGAGCCAGAGAGAGAGAGCCTCTCACCCAGGAGCTCACCTTTCAGATGCAAACCCACCGGCCCAGAGCCCACAGCCCCCTCCTCCGTGGGCCTCACCCTCTGGGCCACTGACCACTGCCCTCGTCACCCAGCGCTGGTACCAGACAACATGGGACAGACCTGTGCCCAGCGCCAGCTGGAACTGTCCAAACCAGCCCGGCCTAAGCCTGTCACCCTGCGTCTCTTTGAGGGGTGAGCAGTGACCTGACTGTGCCCCTTAGACCAGAAGCAATGAGCAGGAAGGGGCAGCTGCTCTAGCTGCAGAAGACACACGCACACGCACACGCACACGCACACGCACGCGCACGCGCACGCACACGCACACACACGCACACGCACACGCGCACACGCGCACACGCACACGCACACACACGCACACGCACGCACACACACGCACACGCACGCACACACGCGCACACACACGCACACGCACACACGCACACACACGCACGCACACACACACGCACACACGCACACACACGCACACACACACGCACGCACACACGCGCACACACACGCACACGCGCACACACGCACACACACGCACACACGTACACACACGCACACACGCGCACACACACACACGCACGCACGCGCACACACGCATACACGCGCACACACGCGCACACGCGCACACACACGCACACACGCACACACACACACGCACACACACGCGCGCGCACACACGCGCACACACACACGCGTGCACACACACACACGCACACACACGAAGGGCTCACAGCGGAAGGCTGTGAGCCCCAGGACTGCCGGCAGCTGGGGGGCTGCGCTCCTAACTGAGGAGGCAGCTGCTGGCCCAGGGCGCCCATCACAGCCCAGGCCCCTGCTCGTTCAGGTGTTTCTTCAGTCAGTAAATCACCATTATTCAGGCGTTCCCTCGTTGATTTTCTTTTGCCAAGTCTCACTGGCATCCATTGTGTATCTGTACCATATTATTTTGCCGTTTGCTGATATTCTGAGGTCCGGTAGTTGCAGCAGACAAGGACAACATGACTGGTGACCGTGTGCACACACACCCTCAAGTGAGCGAGTGCATTAAGTGTTAAATATTAATAACTAGGTTACTGGTGTTTTAAATGCCTGACGTTATGCAAAAATACTTGGTGGGCTGTTGTGTGGGTGCTGCAGAGAGTTTTAGTAATTTTCAGGGCTTGCTTGCGGTTTTCAAATGGGCTGGGAATGCATATTATACTACTTAAAATAATGGACTATAGTTTCCTAGTATCTAAGACACACTTTGAGGGACAGCTTAGGTCAGGATTTCACTCAGCAATCGAGCATATGGAGCTTTAATTCATTCTTTAAACTGCTGCATAATATTTCATAATATGGATATGGATATGCAAAATTGATCCAGCTACTCTTTACTGCTGAAAATTTAGTTTATTTTCATTCCCCCCTTAAAAAAAAACTCTTTAAGCCGGCCAGGTGGCCCCGGTTCAGGTCCCCCGTGTGAGGGCCAGTAACACTGCCCTCAAAAAAAAAAACAAAACTCTTTAACATCCCCGAATTGTTTCCATTTTGTCTCCACTACCAACAATGCTGTAGGAGCCTGCATTTCCCTAGTGCAAGGCCACCGTACGAATCCTGTACACACTCGTCTTTCATGCATTATTTCCCTTCTGTAGGTGAGATTCCCAAAAGTGAGCTTTTGGCGAGGATGTGGACAGAAGGGAACCCTCCAAGACTGAGGCTAGGAATGTGAACTGGTGCAGCCACCATGGAAAGCAGTACAGAAGACCCTCCGAAAATTAACAACAGAGCTGCCATAGAACCCAGCAATCGCACTTCTGGGTATGTGTCCAGTGGATATGAAAACACTAACTCGAGAGATATCTGCACCCCATATCCAGTGCACCATTATTCACAGTAGCCAAGACATTAAAACAACCTGAGTGTCCACTGACAGACAAGTGGATAAAGAAGATGTGGTACATGTATAGAATGGAATATTACTCAGCCATACAAACAAGGAAGTCCTGCCATTTGCAACAACATGGACGGAGCTTGAAGGCATTATGTTAAGTGAAACAAGGCAGACAGAGAAAGACAAGTATTGTGTGACCTCGCTTACATATGAAATCGCAAAACCAAAACCAAAACCAAAAACACCCACCAAACTCATAGAAAAAGAGATCAGACTTGTGGTTACCAGAGGTGGAGGTGGAGGGGGCCGCTGGGGAATTGGAGGAAGGTGGTCAAAAGATACAGACTTCCAGCTACAAGATAAATAAGTACCAGGAATACAATGTGGAGCGTGGGCAACTCTGCTGTATGATGCAGAGGAAAGTTGTTAACAGAGTAAATAAATCCTGAGTTCTCAGCACAAGGAGACATTTTTTTCCCCTCCTTTTTTTCTCTTGTCTTTTCATTGTATCTCTATGAGAAGATGGATGTTAGCTGAACCTACTGTGGTGATCATTTCACAATATTTATAAATCAAACCATTATGCTGTATACCTTAAACTTATACAGTGATGTATGTCAATTATTTTTCAATAAAACTAGAAGAAAAGGGCATGCATTTTAAATTGTAATAGATATTGTAAGGTTAACTCCTGAAAAGGTCGCATCAATTCACCCTCTTTCAGGGGAGGGTATACCTGTTTTCATGGGAGTACCTCTTTCCCCATATTCTTGCCTGTATTGGAAGCTATTGCCCTTTTAATCATTTGCTAATCTGATCAATGAAAAATGGTATCTCATGATCTATTTAATTTGCATTTCCTTGACTGTGAGTTTGGGTAACTTTGATTTCCGAATTGTCTGTTTATATGTGTTTGGTCTACTTTTCTCTAGAGCCTTGGTTTCCTGATATATAAAATGGGGAAACAGTGGGCCCTGTCTCTTGAAGCCCTGAACCCTTACGCACACAGGGAACTTGGCAAGTCCCTGTCCCACGGTGGATGCCAAAGTCGGTGCTGAGTTCATCACTGCTGTGGGCGTGGGAAGGAAAACGGCCAGGTGTGGACAGGAAGATGACCATGCCATGGACTGGCTGAAGGCAGGAGCCTGCAGAAGCGGGGCCTATAACAGGCAGTGAAAATCGTCAGGAGCCAACTCTGGAGAACTCAGTGGGGGGCAACATTGGCAGGGTAGTTTTGGGGGTCAAGAAAAATGGGGGGCCAATCCTAAGCAGTATCCATGGGAATAACTCGCTTGGAGCACCTACCATGACCTAAGCACTTTGCCTCCACAACATCCCAGTGAGATGGGACCAACTGTTTATTCCCCTCCTGAGACTCAGAGGGGCTAAGTGATTTGCCCAAGGTCACACAGCATGTCAATGGCCCCTGAACCCTCCACTGCCCCATCTTAAGAGACTGAACTGACTGGTTTCCAGAGAACTTCTCCTCAGGTAGAGGGACCCTTGACCACCTGGGTGACGCTGTGAAGCCCAATTCATTGCCTTTTGTTGTTTCTTTGCTAGAATTTCAGGAAGAAAATCGAAAGCTCCTGAAGTTGTTGTGTAGCTTCTGCATTTCTGTATCAGGCACGAGATGCATTTGTTACCACAGTAATTAGAGCAGAAATTAACTGAAATGCTGACTTTTAGTAGAGTGATTCGGCTGCAGGTGTCAGTAATTAGCGAAGAATGAGTCATTTGATGTTTGTCGACATAGCCTTCTCAACTTTCTATTCAAAATAAACTTTGTGGGCATATTGTTCTCAAAGGCTCCTGCTAATGCTTGTGTCTATCTTGATGTCGTAATTCAGTATAAATATTTTAAATAAATCAATAACATTGTCCTCTAGTGGCACTACCCAAATGAAATTTTCAAAAATGAAGGAAGAAGAAACTATTCTTTTTAGTGAGAAAGGCAGAAGCCTGCAAGACAGCCATACAGAAATTACTGTTTTCTTGCTTTCTCCCTTTTTCTCTCCCTATTTCTTTTGGCTTCTTGGTGGGGGGAGGGAGGGTATAAATAATGCACCTCCAATATCCTGTCCTGAGCAGGGACAGAGCATATAAAAGAAACAGAATGCCAGTGCGTACCTGCAGGTCTGGGCGTGGCATTAGAAACCCCACTTCAACTAGACACCAGTGAGTCCGAGTTCCACTGCTCAGCCACAACCTGAGCTCTGAGATGGGAGGCGGCGAAAAGGAGGCTGACAGAGACAGAGGTAGCTGTGCCTTAAAAAGTGGAATTTATTCCGGTATCAAACCAGAGACGTCGGTCAACTATGAGACATGAGAGCATCTGTGTTTTCAGCGGTGGGAACAGGAGCCTGGAAATTATTTTTCCTTGTGAATAGCGTTTGTGTGCGCGCATGCGCGCTTGTGTGTGTGTGTGTGTGTGTGTGTGTGTGTGTGTGTTGTGTGTGTTTTAAGGCTTGGAGTCAGTTCTGTATCAACCATACCCAACACCCAACAAGGCACAACCAGTGGAAACTGAGTCTGGCTTTCTCCCTCTTGACCAGGAATGTTGCCTGCTCCTGCCTACCGCTTGGCTGGGTTCCAGAATACGCTCTGCTCAGGGCCACTCTGTCTCTGAATCATAGCCCTGCACATGGCAGAGCTTGCATTGACCAGGTGGGATGCCACAGCCCTTGGCAGGACAAGGGGACCCCATCTTTCCCCAAGTAGCGAGGGCTCTTGTGCCAGAAGCCGCCTGTTCAAGGTGCAGCAGGCTGGTCCCACAGATTCCCCTCCAATGACTCAGACTCCTTAAGGATAATTACTGTAACGGCTGGAACATAGCAAATATGATTCAATCCATGAACTCATGATACTTCGAGAGAAAAAAATTACCTCATAGTCCATCTTTAGAGGATGCTAGGGTACCAACTTGTTATTTCAAAAATGGACCAATAAAGGGGGGAAAAGCCAAGGATTTATCCTGCCTTTCTTCTAGCCACTATACCTCAGGCCAACCGACAACATCATGGATGAGGGGGAGGGTCTCACTACAGAAGTATCCCAGCTAATTAAGGAAGAAGAACGTAGAATTCAAACATGACCGCTTTTCAACCTCTCATGAATGAATGAATCTAGGCAATGAGCATTAGAAGACCACGAACATTCCGAACCCTCCCCCAGAGACACACACCAAGCCTTCTGTGCCTCCATTGGAAGGACACAACACCTCATAATAAAATATTCTTGCCCCAAAACAAAGTCTGCATCTGAACAAGACTCTAGCCAGCTCCCAATTTACAGGACAAACAAAGGACAGAGGAACGTGTAAATGACACCACGGGGACACAATCATCAAGGTCTGGAAAACGTTACAGGACAGAAGACCCAATTTCTTCATTAAATAATTACATTAATTAAATCATTGTTTAACCAAATAATTGCCAAGAAAAGGGATGGTACAGATGAAAAGAGACATAAGAACCAGATCAACCTATCACAATGTATGGACCCTTTCTAGTTCTCAATTCACATTTAAAAACAATAAAAGAAAAAAATATCTAAGAGGCAAAGAGCTTTGAAGGCTGACTGGATACTTCAAGGTATTAAGGAATTACTGTTATTTTTAGCTGTGCTAATGATGTCATGCTTCTTTTTGCTAAAGGTGCATACTGAAATATTTACAGAGTAAATGACAGGGTGTTCGGGATTTGCCTCGAAAGAACCCGGGCTCACCAGGAACGGGTAGAGGGAGAAGCCGTGAGGGTTCCCGGGGGTCGGCACATGGCTCTCTCCATTGCTGCAGATGTTTCAAATTTCCCACAATGAACTGTCTGTCTCTTTGGAAGGAGGCCATTGCTGTCACCCAGGACACCCCAGGAGGCAGTATAGCCCCGTGGCCAGAAGTTTGGGCTTTTATATACCTGTCTATAAAATGGGTTGGTAACAGCTCCTCTCCCAAAGGGCTGTTGGGAAGAGTCCATGACGTAAGGCCAGTCTGGAGCGTGGCACAGGGATCAACATGTGATTGCTGTATGGTCCCTGGATTGTGAGAGTCCTGTGATGTCACCCCATTAGCGTTCATTCAAGGCTGAGACAGGACGAGCTAAGAAGACCAGGTCAGTTAGGCTCAGACACCAGCCCCGAGGCTTCCCAGCACCCAGTCCTGTCCCAGAGCTGGTTGCTGGATTGTGTGGCATATGGGACATCTTCCAGCAGCTAGGACAGTTAAGGGGGTGGGTGCAGACAGAGCCTGAAGAAAGCTGTTAAAAAAGAGCAGAAGTGGGGAAAATCACTCTGTTGATAAAAGAACCACCCTTATTTTATGGAAACACACACACAGGCAGACATGTTCAAATAACTCCAGTAACCAGGGGTAGAGAGAAAGGGATTTCTGCATTTGGGGTCATTCTGGGCACTGAGTGACACCAAGGGGTCCTGAATGGACTAGAGACTTAGTATCTTCTGGAACAGGGGTCGGCAAACTTTTGAGACGAAGAGCCAATCCTGTCTCTCACAACAATTTAAAAATTATTTGAGAGCCATAAATATAGCTTTACAATTAAGGAAAATTTAAAGTAATATTATAACAAGTAATAGTATTCATTATATCTTTATTAAATAAGAAAAATTCACACATGTCCATACCAAAAGAGCTGCATGCGGCTGCAAGCCGCAGTTTGCCGACCCCTGTTCTAGAACAAGGATATGCAAACTTCAGTAAAGGACCAGATACCATGTTTCCCCCCAAAATAAGACCTATCTGGAAAATAAGCCCTAGCATGATTTTTTAGGATGCTCATAATATAAGCCCCACCCCAAACATAAGCCCCAGTTAAGATCGTCAGCCAGACATGACTGTTTGAATAAATGTAGATTTTTGTACATGAATAAATGAATAAATGTAGATTGTTGGAGCAAAAATTAATATAAGACCCGGTCTTATTTTGGGGAACACGGTAGTAACTATTTCATACTTTGTGGGCCCCACGGCGTCTGGCTCAACTACTCAACTCTGTGAAAGCCGCCAAAGACAAGATACAAAGGAATGGGGGTGGCCAGGTTCCCACAAAACTTGATTTACAAAAATGGGCAGTTCCACCAGCCCTGCCCATGGTTCTATAGAACCTTTTGTGATGATGGAAGTGTGCTTTCTGTGCTGTCCAATGAGGTAGCCACTAGCCCCGTGTGCTCTCTGAGCACTTTACATGGTGCGATGACTGATTTAGTTTACATTTCAGAAGTCCATGTCTCTCCCTACACCGCAGTGTGAAGCAGCCTGGACCCGAGGACCACTGAATAAAGAGGTTGGAGACCAGGCTGTGGGGCTTTGGCAGGACCTTCACCCCAGCTGTTACCACGCTGCCTCCCCCGGCCACTGCGGGGTTGCCCAGAAGGGCACAGGAGGCGAGGGGAGGCCTGCAAAGCCCCACTTGCTTGCCTCACATGAGGCAGAAGAGCGACATGCTGGGTATGAACAGAGGAGCCTGGAGAGTCATCAGCTCACTGAAACCCTCCCAGGTTAATTCTCTCATTCCCTGCATTTCCTGGGGGGTGGGGGGCGGGGCCTTGGGGGGGGAGGGGAGAACATCCAGGGCCTTACACCAGTTAACAAATTCATCCCTTTGCTTTGCCTCTGAACCAACTTCTGGGATGGCACCAAAGCCAGTCGCCTAGGAGCCTGCCTGGGACCATCTGGGCCCCTCACCTGCCAAGTCCGCCCAAACAGCAGCTCTGCAAATGCCACTGCCCCCCCCCCACTTCCCCAGGCAGACCCCATCTTCTCCTGCTCTGTGCTCCCTGCAGCTGAGCCCGCCTGAGGGGCAAGGCTTGCCCACGAGGTGCTGCAGAGGGGGGCAAGTCCCTCCTCATTCTTTTTTCTGGAGAAGGTGTGGGCCCTGGGAGGGACCAAGCAGAGAGGCCATGCCTCATCCTGCCTTGATTCCTGCTTGGAAAGAAGGGAGTCAGAGGGCGGAGGAGATGAACTGGTGAGAGGGGAAGACCAGTCCTACGCTACACAGGGCATTAAAACGCTCAGCAAGGCCCTTGGGCTGAGCCCTCCCAGCCAGAGGTCAGGCCCCAGGCGGATTTCCGAGGCCCGTGCGATTCTTCTTCCAAGACGCCAGGGCTCTGAGGCGAAAGCGGACTTGTTAAATGGCAGTAGCGAATCCTGTAGGGACGAACCTGTGCCGTTTGTACTAGGTCGAGTTCTGTGCTGGAAATCTTTCATTTTTTAAAAGAGAAAGAGCTCTGCACCCCCCGCTCTGCTCTGCCTCACAATGTCCTTAAAGCAGAGAGACTAGGACCCGAAAAGAAGCGGAATGAAAGCGGAATGAGAGACGCGGCCACAGGTCTTGGTCTGACGCGTCTGGGCCGGAACCTGAGCGCCTAGTGCAGGTCTAGACCCGCTTCTAGAGATGCTCTGATTTCCGACTGGTCAATGAGAGGTGATTCGACTCTCCCTGGGGACAGGCATTCTCTGGGGTCATTTGGAGGGACGGGGGAGCCTCCTTCAAGGGGTTGGGGCCTCCAGGTGAGGGCCTTTCTAGACTTTTCCTTCCCTCGCTAGCAGGAAGCCACGATCATCCAGGGGGCAGGTCTGGCCCTGACTGCCCTCACCAGAGCTGCCAGTTCTGAGGGGCACTGGTGGGCATCCACATAGACACGACTGGGGCATGTCCGCCACCAGCTGCCTCGCTTCCCGCCTCAGAAGCCAAACCTGCTGCTTGGGGCTCATAGACGAGGCTGCGTCCAGTGGGCTGTGATAAGAGCTCCGACAGGTGAGCCGCTCAGCTTAGAAACACACAGCGAGCAGGCTGCTCACCGCCCACAGGGCGAGCCGGGATGGACGCGGGGCTTCAGGGCTTCCCATGTCAAATGCCATGGCTCCGCCTCCCATTTTCTAGAACTTTCCTGAGGCACCTGGGGCTGCTGCTCTAACTGCTTCCTCCTTCCTTCTTTTTGTTTGAGGTCTATTTTCAGAAAAATAAGATTGCTTGTGGGCCACATTTCTCATTTCCCAAAGCTAATTAAAAAAAATTAGTAGCAGTACAATTGCAATACCTGCCTTTGTACTTCTCTACGCCTGTTCTTTGCAGTAAAGCATGGAAGGAGTTTAGTTTAAATCAGCTAATTAAAAAAAACAACCCACTTAATCTACTACGTGAAGTCCCTAGACTATAAGCAAACCTCTGAGAGACTGTAGGATCTGCTCCAGACCATTGCAAGAAAGTGAGTCATGGTCTTTTTGCTGGTGGAGGGTCTTCCCTTCAATCTGCAAAAAACACAATATCTGTGAAGTGCAATAAAGCAAAACATGAAGTATGCCTGTCATGAAATCATGGAGAGAGATAGTAGGAAATCGCTACCAGGGGCTGGGGGAGTTCAGCGGGGGAGTTAATGTTTATGGGTGCAGAGCTTCAGTTTGGGAAGATGGAAACATTCTGAAGATGGATGGTGGGGGTGGTGGATGCACAACAGTGTGAATGTACTTAACGCCACTGACCTGTACAGTTAAAATAATGAAGATGGTAAAGTTTATGCCGCACGTATTGAGTTTTACCGCAAGGAGGCAGGCGTGGAGAAGCACAAATGCAGGCTTTGCAATCGCTAACAGAAAAGTCTCGTGGGAACTGTGAGGATTAAACAGGTTAATATGTGAAGACCTTAAAATAGTGCCCAGGACAGAGCGATCCCCAGTAAATGTTGGCTGTAACTATCATTGATGTTACTGAAATGATGGCGGGTCTGACTGGCCTTTAGGCCCCATAACGCAGCTCCCAGTTGTATTTCTCATGGAGCCCAGCAGAGGGCGATGGCTCAAGCTTAGCACAGACCAGGGGAGGGAATGGTACAGGCAGCAAGCATTTCCTTTCGCCCGGCACTCTCAGCACTGTTGGTTGCTCTTCTGAGAGTCACCACCTCCTCCTACCAGAGCTGGGGGTACATGCTTCATTTTACTCTCCAAGAAGTCCTACTCAATAAGCAGCTATTTCTTTTCCATGTGTCTTCTTGCTGTGTCCTCACATGGTGGGTGGGGCAATGGCGCTCTCAGGGGCCATGGAGCTCTCACTATCCAAAAGCATCCCGCTCCCCTCCAAATATCATCACATTGGGTATTAGGATCTCAACGTATGAATGGGGGGGGTACACACGTTCAGTCCATAACAGAGGCCATCTCTGTGATTGGATCTCCCCTTTCTGGATTATTCCTTCAGACTGGAGAGAACTGGACACTTCTCCTGCTCTACTTCCGGTGGCCATGAGTGTCATCAGATTGGAGCATCTCAGAGATGTGCCTTTCAAACTGTGATGTGGTTAAGATCACTTGAAGGTCTTGGAAAATGGGTTGCTAGCAACTTCCAGCTGATGCCATGCTGGGGGTACTTGGATCCTACCTCAAACAGCAAGCCCAAGGCAACGGCCGAGGGAATCTTGCATGGCGGGGCAGAGACAAAAGTGGGGTCCTGCCCAGCCACCACCCACAGGGCCTGATGTGGACCACTTGTAACTTTGTCACAGCTTCTGGTCAACAGAGAAAGCTCGCTGGCCACGGGAGCTCCAGAAAGCCTGTTTCACAGCGAGCGTGGGGCTGGGAGTGAGCAGGCCGGTGTTGCCGTTCTGTGGTTCAGAAGCAGGCGGGCCAATTAGGAGCTCTGCTCAGATCCCACTCAACTTGAATCGCCTGGGGCGTCAATAAAGCTCCAGGGAGCGCCCGGGGCGACAGAAAGTTCTGGGTGCACCTCATAAAGACCTTTCTGCTTTCTCTTTTGCGGCATGTTCCCTCCTAACAAAGAAGAAGAAAACGACTTCCCTCCCTCTGCCCAGCCTGAGGATCCAACCAGGACTTACTAGGGCGCACGCGCCTTGCTCCTAGGGGAGTGCGGTGAGTTATTTGCTGGGGGTACGGGAGGCGGGGGGGGGGGGGGGGGAGGGGGAAGGACATGGGAGCCTGCGTGTTGCAGGCAAGGCCTGTGTGGGGCCCCCAGCACGGCCTGTCCGCCCGCCGTCCCTGCCTACCAGGAAGGAATGGCAGATTTACTGGCTGGAGATCACAGTGGATGCGGCTTTGCTTCCCGCCCCTCTCAGCACTCTTACTCCCCCAGCTCTCTTCAGAAGTCTCAGGAATTCACTGAAACCAGGGTCTGTCATCGGAGCATCCGGCCACACCATTGGCTCCCCGTCCCCAGAGTGGAAACCCCACTTCCTTCACACACAGGGGAGCTTTCCAAGAAAGCAGCCATGGTACAGTCAGATATTCCGCTCCAGAGCCCGTTCCAGTGTGAAGGGTTAAACTCCCAAGGTAGCTAGCAGGCATCAAGGAACGGCACACTGATTATCTCATAACAAACAGACCAGGCTCGTAGCTGTTATGGCCGCTTTACATATTGTCCTGTACCATTACGTTTCATGAATGCTGACATCGGTGTGTTTCCTTCCACTGTGTCTGTAGCCTGAGAGTGTACTAGCTGTTCAGTACCACAAGTCCTTAAATGTTTTGCATCCTCTCCCCTGCGTGTTGCCTCAAAGGATTTCAGTAACTACTGTGTTTAATGGGAAACCCTTCCCCTCATCTAATCCCCGCCTGCGGAAAACTTGGCCCACGAGCCAGCACATCTGGGGAACATCTGCTTCTCAGGGAAGCAGGCACTGACTCCTTTATTTATGACAGGAATGAACATGGAGCCACTGAGATGCTTGACCCAAGTGGGCAGGGCGTGAGGGTGGGTACCCAGCTCTCAGAGACCACTCCCTCCCTCTAGCCTCTTCTCTCTGGCTGACATCCAGAGCTCTACCCAGAGCAGGATCGGGTGGGGTGACAGAGAAAGGGGGGGTAGGGACTGACCATGGGGGAACCAAGAAGGTGCATCAGACCCCTCCTTTCCGGACAATTCCTAAGTAATGCCAAGGCACTTGGGCTGGTGTGCCAGGCTCAGGACACAAAGGGGGAGCTGAGAGGCCCCTCTGATCCCAACATCCTCACACCTTAGCCAGGGGGTAGCCTCACCAGGAAGAAATCCCCTAAAAAACTTGCTTATGAAGATTCATTCAGACATAGAGCGAGCCCTGAAATCCCACCAAACAACAGCGACAGACGAAGTCGGCAGCATGGAGAGGGAACGGCCTGAGCTCCAGGTGCCTGTCACGTCGGCCTGGGTGGCTCTGGGCTCATCTGACGTCCTGCCTGGACACCACTGCAGATGGAGGCAGAAACCCATGTGTAAGGTCTAGAATGTTCCTCAGCAGCACAACAGTTAGAAGCCTGGCACTGAAGTCAGATCTGGGTTGAAACCCAGCAGTGTGGCTTTGCAGGAGCTTCGAAGCCTCTTAGAGCCATGGTGATTGGGTTAGCTTGTAACCCCAACAAGACATGCTGAGTCCTAAAGCCAGTCCCCGGGGACGTGACCCTATCTGGAGGGAGCGTCATTGCAGAGGCGATCAAATTCAGATGTGGTCAGTAGGGGTGTCCTTAGGCGAGGGGAAATTTGGACTCCGAGACACACAGAGAGGGAAGACAATGAGGAGAGACAGGGACAACGCCTTGAAGACAGACGGCGCTGCTGCTGCTCAAACAGAAGAATGTCCAGGGCCACCAGAAGTGGGGCAGGCAGGAAGGAGTGTCCCCTCCCGGTTTCACGGGGAAGGTGACCCTGCCAACACCTTCATTTCGGACGTCTGGTCTCTAGGCTGAGACGATAAACGTCTGTTGTTCTAAGCCACCGAGTTTGCGGTACTCTGTTACGGATGCCACAGGAAATGAGCACCGCAGCGTTGTCATTGCTAAGATGATGGTGTCAACTCTGAGGCTGTCCTGGGATTATGTAAGATCATAACAAAACTCTGAGCAAAAGTTGCTGGGCACTGGGACAGGCTCAAACGGGCAGCGTCTATCCCCCAAGGGCCCAGGGCCCCTCTTCCCAACCTGCTAGCCTGACTTTGGAGTTGCACTGCAGTCGCCCCCCCCTTATCCTCGTGGGATGTGCTCCAAGACCCCCGGTGGATGCCTGAAACCACCGCTAGTCCCGAACTCTATAGACACACTGTGTGTTTTCCTGTATGTGTCCACCTGTGATATAGTGTAATTTATAAATTGGGCACAGTACGAGTTTTAACAACATAATGTTACAGCTTGTCTTTGGCGCATCTGAATTGCCAGCATCACCACGATTGCACTTTGGGGTCATTACGAAGGAAGATAAAGGTGACAACACCAGCCCTGCGGTCCCACAACCATTGAGTCGGCTACTGAGTGACTAACAGGTGAGTAGTGTATGCGGCACGGAGACGTGGACTAAGGGCTGATCGTGTCCCAGGCAGGATGGAGCAGGAAGGCTCGAGATGTCATCACGCTATTCAGAACAGCTCCAAGTGCAAAACTTATGAATTGTTTACTTCTGGAATTTTCCATTCAATGTTTTCAGACTGTGGGTAACTAAAATTGTGGAAAGCGAAAGAGCAGATAAGGGAGAACTCCAGTACCTCAATTTTACTTCATGTTTTATTTTACTGGCTGGGAGAGAGAGGAGGCAGCACACTCAGAGACCCTGAATGTAAATGTATGTAAAATTTGAAATGCAATTTAGACAGTTGAGCCCAGAGCCCTGGAACGCTCAGCCTCGTCCCCACTCTCTCTGTCTCAGGCAGGCACACAGGTGTGCACGCACACGCGCACGGGATTGCGTCTCTGGGTAAGAACCGGGCTGTGGCTGGCAGCCAAAGCGCATAAGGAAAGGCAGAGGGGCGGGAGGGCCTGACTGCTCTTGGAGCTCTTATCAAAGGCAGCAGGGGCTGCAGATCATTAAGGAAGCCTTCCACCCTCTTTTCCTGTGTCTCCCTGACCCACCTGGCTTCACCTCCCCTTCCTAACAGACCCGACTTGAGGAGATTCCTGGCTCCTGAGCACCTCTTGGAGCATACTAATTAAATGTTTCAAATGGTTCTTATACATGGCTAAGTGAAGATAAAATTTTAATGATTTAATTAGCAAGCTCAAGGAAAAAGAAAATCATAATGAAGGAAGGCGTTTGCAATTGTCCTGGGCTTTGAGTGTTTCCTGTAATGCTGCATTTGTGTTGCATGAGGCTGGGCTTGAAACTTCCTTTGCCTGCAGAGTCCTCCCACTTGTCCCCAGAGAAGGAAGGTTGTCCTGAGCAGGGCTGGCTCTCATCAGTATCAAAGAGGCCACCCCGTGGGGCTGGGGAGAGCCAATCAGCCTCACAGGGTCCCTTAACTCAGATAACAAGTAGAAGCACCTTTTTCCAAAGGATGTTCTAGAAACTGGTCCATTTTTCACCTCCTCATAACTTTGCCATGTCCTTTTGGTGTACGGCTCTCTTATTTTCAACACGGGTAACTGATTTTCTTCTAGCCATCTTGATGTTCAGAGTTTGCTAAAAGAAACTTACTGTGTTGGGGAGGATGGGGTTTAAATGTGAAAACTGCCTCATTTAAAGATTTTTGGATGTTTCTGTTTGGAGCCTCCCATCTTTCAAAGTGGAGCGTTTTCCAGGCAAAGGAGCCGGCCGCGAGAGCCCCGTCGGAGCAGGCCTTCCTCCGAGGCCCTGCCCTGCAGCGGCTTGCTTCCCGCCTCCCGTGCGGATTCCACATTCTCTGAGTGACCTTGCAGTGTTCATTCAGCAGAAAACACTGTCCTGAAGAGCCAGCAGACGGTGTCTCCCTGGCCGTGCTCGCCCGGCACTGACGAGCCAGGGACCAGGAGGCGCTCCTGCCCTCCCGGGAGTCGGCGACGCTGTCCCACCTGCCCCTGCTGCAGTCCTCTGTCCTTACCACATGCATGGCGAGGGAGGGAGCCCGGCGCCTGCTGGAAATCCCCCGCCTTGGGCACAGGCCTTTAGCTTCCACTAACAAGCCAACGAACACGTAACAGACACTGTCAGCGCCCTCTCGCCTTGCAGCCCTCCTTTTGCTCCGTCCTCAGCATTTGTATTAACCATGATTTCTGCTTTCTGTGTTCTGGAGCTTTGCTATCTGGAGCCTTGTCAGCCCTACAGGAACTGTCCCTGCAGGGCTCGCTCACTCCTAGAGGGTGAAACACACCTTTCAGGTGCAGGCCCACCGGCCCAGAGCCCACACCCCCCTCCTCCGTGGGCCTCACCCTCAGGGCCACTGGCCACCTGCCATTGTCACCCAGGCTGGTACCAGACAACATGGGACAGACCTGTGCCCAGGGCCAGCTGGAACTGTCCAAACCAGCCCGGCCTAAGCCTGTCACCCTGCCTCGGCCGCTCCTGCCACGGAAACCACGGAAAGGCTCTGCCCCGTCCCCTCCCTCGGCCTCCCGACGCCCCTGGTGCTTCCCCGAGCGGCCCTGGGTGTGTGCGGCCTCCTGTTTCCAGGGGACTGTGAGTATGACACGAAGGGCTTCCTTCATGACGCTCATCTCTGTGTCTGCATGCCTCACCGTACCCGATTTGAACAAATCCCCAGTGCCCTTAAAGCACCACGTGGTGCACTGTCCTGAGGGCCCTCTGGTGCCTGCAGTCCAAAAGCGCCTGAGAAGTAATGGCTTCCTGCACCCAGCAGCCCTCAACCAATGACTGACACGTATAAATATGTGTATGTTTCATATATCTGATATGTTATGTAAACAGAATAGGTATATAAAATACAAACGTGTGTAAGCACCTCACCACCGCCCCCAGCTGGGACAGCTCTGAGGCGCAGGACTCCGCAGTCTCCACAAGGCCCAGGCCCAGCTGCCCACAGCGGCGGTCAGCGTGTTCGTCTGGGCGCCTTTCCTCCCCTGCCTCACACGTCTCCACTCCTCAGCTCACGCTTTCTGGGACCAGCTTCTAAATGAACCACCTGCATTTGCATCCTAGTCTCAGCGGCTGCCTCCAGGAAAATTCAAATGAAGACAGAATGGCTGAAAGAACGTGGCTCATTCCCAGGCGCTTAACCCATTGCCTTCCAATGGGAGCATGCAGCGGTCAGACTGGACTGGTCTGGTAACCGCGTGATCCAGAGACCAGCCATGTGCTCCTGTGTCATGTAATCTGGTTCTAGAACCTAAAACTGGGTCACTCAGATTTCTCTTTCTTTGGAATTTAACACTTTGTAAGCGGGCATTTGAGCGATATGACGAGTTTACTCGTTTCCCGCAAAAAATGTGTTAAATGAAGACACAGGCAATGAATCTGCCAATTGGTGGAGAGACCTTCCGGAAGCAACAGAAATGGCAGAGGCCGCTGGAGCTGTCGTGAATCCTAACCCTTCTCAGCCCTGAACAGCTGTCTGGGGTTTGCCTGAGCCCTACAAATATCCAGGTGTGCTCTCCGCTTTTATCCCCTCACTGTCAGCCCAGGAGGCTGACCCACAGGGGCGACATCAGCACCCCGTCTGTGGCTCCCAGCTGGGCTCAATCACTGGGGAGCCCCAGCAGGAGTCCAGGGGGACCAGAGCAGGCAAGGCCGCGGCTCCCTCCTTGTGGGGTTGCCTGGGGCCCGTCGTGTCCGTGAACTGAAGGTGGCGCTCTGTCTATGTGACGCTCCTCCCCAGTTCTCATAATCGCTCCTGTGCCCCTTTGGGCGTGGCCGTGGGGGCAGCTCCACGACTGCCTGACCTGAGGGGCTTCACTTCCCCGTTGGTTTCCCAGCAGATTCCCCAGCCCTTTGTGAACAGTTTCTCAAGCCCTTCCTGAGGGCCCGTTGTGGCCATGTGAGCGCACCATTGCTGGGATGGTCCTGGTGGAGACACACACGCCTTTTACCTGAGGTAGCTGGGTGGTTGTTCCTTACAACCGAATGTGTGACTCTGGGGTTCAATGGACAGACAATGAGCGTGTCACCTTTGGGAGCTCACACTCTCAAACCGCAATGGTGAAATTGGGGATCCCCTCCAGGGGTTATTGGTTCTTTTGTGTCGGCTTTACCTCTGCATGTATCCCTGTGCCTTTTTCTCGGAGAGGAGGACTAAGGGATGAGATATTTCTGCCAAAAAGCCTTTTCCTGTCATTAGTATGTTAACAAATGCTGTCAAATAATAGTTGCAGTCGACAGAATCTGCTGTTGGCAGGGTCTGCAGGCTGCCAGACAAGGTTGTATCTATTCCACAGAAGCCCGCTCCCTCTGCCAGGAAATCTTGGCACCGGGGTCACCAAGGCCTGCTGCGGGACCTACCTACCCTGTCAACAGTGACAATGTCTCATGTATGAATAATGCCTTCACCGAGCATGTCTAAATTCCTTCCTGCAAAGAAGGCAGCAGAGAGATTCCAGCGGGACAGCAAGCACCTGCCCAGCGCTGCGAGCGAGGCAAGGAGAGACGAGAGAAGGCAGGACGGGGAGCTCTGAGTGCCAACGGCACGGGGCGGGGGCAGGACCGGCCAGTTTCACGTGCAAGAGGTGCTGCAGACCTGAGAAAGATTCAGAGGAGATGGAGACGTCAATACAAATGAAATAGGTGGACTTAAAAATCAATGGAGCTGCTGCAGGGTTAGGAATCGATATTAGCATACAACATGCAGAGAAGCAACTGGTATTGCCATTGTGGAAGGTAGAGATGAGCCAAGACATGTGGAATGTGGAGGACTGAGCAAGTCCTGGGATGGGAGTGTCTCTGTGAGCTATTGATGTAAACCTGCTGCATAACAAAACCACTCCAAAACTCTATGGCTTCAAACCGCAATTATTAAGCTCATGGATCTGAGGGTCTGCTGTGGGTTTGAGGACCTAGACTGGCTTGGCCAGAATGGCTCTGTTCCACACATCTCTCATCTCCCTCCTGAGATGACGGGCTAGGCATGCATGGCCTGCTTATGATGATGGCAGAAGGAGGAAAGAACACATGCCAATGCGGAAGCACTCTTGGAGCCCCGGCTGGGATCTGGCACACATCATGCCCTCCTCATTCTACTGGGCAAAGCAAGTCCCCAGGTGAAACCCCGGCCAGAGTGGGGAGCAACATTCTCCTCCCCTTTAAAGGGAAGAGTTGCAAAGTCATGTGGCTGGGGGCATGGATACAGTGGGGCGGCAGGAACGGGGCAAACGGGACAGCAGGCAGAGAACAGGAGTTGGGGTTCCTCACCGGAGCGAGGGTTTGCCTGCTCTGCTCTGTCTCTCGGTTCCCCTTGCCTCACGGCTCTTCCTTTCTGCAGTCGCTGGATTGTAAGTTCTCGGACAGCAGCACTCGGCGATTTACCCCTCCTGTCCGGGCTTCTGCACGGGCACCACGCTGGCCAGTGGTCCCAGCAGTCCCTGGATATTTGTTGTGAATCTTCCAATGCTGGGTCCCATGGGAGGTGAGCACCTCATTCTTTTAATCACGCAGTCATTTAAAATTCCATAAGCTTGTAACTGGTCGAAGGGATGGATGGCCGGAAGACAAATATTAAATTATTTTAAAATCTGAGCAGCCATTTTGAACTAATCTAATGGTGAGCTTCTCTCAGTGTCTGAAATGGACTCTAATTTCTAAAATAACAAGAACAACAAAAAATCTTAGTGTCTGTGGAAATTAGGAGGCGGGGGAAATTAATCTAATTTCAAATTTAAGCCTTCAGACTTTTCCAGAAGAGGTGTTCAAAGCTTCCTTAATTTAGTGAACTCACATCTACTCTAAGGCTCTGCCCCTAAAATATCCCGGCTTCAAGGTGCATTTCTCAAAAAGCGGTTTGTTTGGTTTGTTTTTTAGCATCATCTCTGTAAAGTCTGTCTAACTTTACAGTTGTATTCCAAAAACCAGGATGGCTTAAATCAGATGGGCCTCTAACCCCAGACTTCACAATCTCGGAGCCAGGAGGTGACTGTCTTTGCCCAGGCCCCCTTTGGGGACAACCCGTTTGTACCAAAACCCTGATGTGTCCCCCGACATGCAACCCAAGTAATCCCCGACTCTGCACATAGCTCTGTTCCGTCTAGGCTCACATTGACAGAAACAAACCATCAAATACCATTAATTTAAAATAATTCCAATATTGGATCTTTTTTTTCTCTTAAAATATTAAAGGAGATAAAACTGTAATCAATAACAGCAATCTTTAAAAAATCCCTAAAAAAAAAAAATCAATAAACAAGTTTCCTAGTGGGAAACGTCTGGCAAATCAAATTCCTCACCTTGGTGCATTTATGAGGCGCCAATTGTGAGCCCAGATCGTGTCTGGTGCTTGGGACTGGCTAACCGTGAAGCATGAGCGCCAGCGGTCCGTCAGTTCTGCTCAGGGATTCCCCGCGCGGCTCCGGGAGCAGGCAATGTATTCAGGGGATGACCCCGGTTTCCTCCGGCCTGGGCTGCTCCTGGCTGGGCCTGAAATTGACTGGGAGAAGTCAGTCGATAAATCAGGAATCGTGCCCATTTTTGTTCTCTCCACTTAAAGCGTCGCGCTGGGGATCCTGCCCCTCCTCCGACCCAAGGAGGGTCTTTAAATATCCCTGGAATCCAGCAAAGCATGTAGGCTCTTTGCCACGCGGTAGGGTGATGGGCTCCAGGGCTCCTCATGTCTGCCAGAGTCCCGGAGGGCGTGTTCCCCCTTGTCTACTGTCCCAGGTCATAACCATGTTCTCGTGGGTAAGCAAAGGGGGCGGCTGGATTCCCACATTGGGTTCTGTCCTTCCCCTGGGTGTGAAGCTAGTGTGGCGGGTGACACAGGCTCTCTGGGCCTCTGGCCTGAGCCATTGCCCTGACCGGAGGGGCTGGCGGGCTGCCCAGAGGGTGGGTTGGCTGCATATTCTGTGCCCTGGGGTCCCCTTTGGCCAGCCACTCATCCTGCTGACAGACCAGACCTGGGACTCTCCCCTTGTCGGAGCCCGGCTCCCAGTACCTACAATTCCAGCTTTGTTCACCTGAAGGCCCTGCTAAAGGAAGAGCAAGGCCCACTTCAGGTGCTGTGAGGCTTTGCTGGGTGGAAACATCTTTCCTGGAGTTCAGGGGAAGTGAACACGCACGTGGTGACAGCGAAAGCGCGTGCTGGGTCTCAGCTTCCGTGGACCCCACAACCAAAATGTGAACAAGAAACAGGCTGAGTATTGGCTTTCGAGCAGGGCATTTTCAAGCACAACTCTGACTATATGTGACTTGTACTTTACAGAACTTAAGAATTTAGGTTCCAGTTAAATATGACTCCACTGGACCAGGCATCAGTGTTGGCAGAGTGTCCTCAGGTGGTACCCAGGTTTGGGAAATGTGTGAGAACATCCTATGATGCCATTCCTGGCACCCCCACTCCTCCCACCTCCCTAACCCCCAGCTCCGCCAGTGAACCAGCATCGGAAGGACTCTGAGAAGGGTGGACAAAGGACTTCAGGTGTCAGCAGCGACTGGTGAGGCAGCCGGTGGGGTTAAGTGGGAGCAGGTGACTTACTGGGGTTTCTACCATTTTCTACTTGACTTGACTTGGTTTCTACTTGACTTGACTCTGCTAAAAAAACTGCCTGGGGTCTCTCAGAGTGCAACGCGGAAAGCATTTGATAACACCCTGTGAGTTTAATTGTGTTCCCCACAGAAGGTACGTTGAAGTCCTAACCCTTGGCACCTGTGAATGTGACCTCATTTGAAAGAGTCTCTGCAGATGTAATCAGGTTACCATGATGTCCTACTGGATTAGAGTGGGCCCTAATCTAATGACTGGTATCCTCATACAACAAAGGAAGTTTAGACACATGACGCAGGGTGAGCTCCAGGTGAAGACCAAGGCAGAGACCTGAGTGATGTGTCTATAAGCCAAGGAACACCAGGGATTGTCAACAACCCCCAGGAGCTTGGAAAGAGACCTGGGACAGATTCTCCCTCACAGTTTCCAGCAGGAGGCAGCCTGCCTGCACCTCAGTTTTGGACTTCTGGCCGCAGAACCGTGAGGGAACAAATTTCTGTTACTTTAAGCCCTTTGTTATGGCAGCACCAGGACACTAAAACAATTTCTGTGTGTGGGATTATGGCTGTTATACATTCGGGGTGGTGGTGCAGGATCAGCTCTGGGAAGGGCATTTGGTGAGACTTATCCAAATGCCAAACACCCTTACCTGCTGACCCGCTATTCCTGGACTAGGAATTCATCCTACAGGTGTATTCACCCAGATACCCAGAAGCCTTTGCAGACCATGTTCTTTCCAACCTTGTAAAAATTAGCCCAAAATGGAAACAACCCAAATCAATGAGTCAGTTTGAATAAATGATGGTTTCACTCTATGACAAAGAATGTGCAAAAAGAAATGAAAAGGAATGAGGAAGTTCTTTATGGGCCAGTATGGAATAGTATCTAAGACATATTGTTAAGTACAAAAAAAAAAATCAAGATTCACTAACCACTCTGAAGTTACAGGAGTTACGTATGTGTGTGTGTATAAAAGTGTATGAAGGCATAGTTGCTGGTATGGCTGTCTTTTCTGGAAGGACGCCAAAGCTTCTGGGAGGAGGAATGGGTGTCGGGCAGCGAGGGTGCCTTGCCTCTCCCTGTCCACCCCTTTGTACAGATGGAATCTCTGCTTTCTGCAAGTAGTCCCTACTTTTTAAAAACCTAACTTTTTTTATGAGTTATGTTCTCTAGTTGGTAATATTATTCTGGGTTCATGAGCAGATTTCCAGTTTGCACAGTGTGAAGATGAATTTGGTGATTGTTAAATGAAAAAACAAACAAACAGAAAAAAAACCCAAAACAATTTCTTGCAAGTTTCCGGTTGTGGGGAGTGGGGAGTTTAGAGGGCTTTAGGGGGCCATTGCGTGGTGAAACTATCACATAAGTCACCCATCTCGTGAGACAGTCCCTGTTTAGCCTGACAGCAACCCTTGCAGCTGAACACACTTTGTAGATACGGTCTGTGCTGAGTGACTTTGGATGCTGCCATAGAGCATCTTTACTTTCCAAGCTTCGCATTTCTGAAATCTTATCTCATACTCACTCCCAGTGAGGTGGGGAGGGCTGCCATCACTGACCCCACTTGACAGAGGGAAACTGAGGCAGGGCAGTTGAAGTGGCTCGTCCATGATCACAGGGTGAGGTTTCCACCCAGGCCTCCTGACGATGATTTTGTGTTTTCTCTACAGGGTCTTAAGTGAAAGTGGAAAATCAGAGACTAAAGCAGGAACTCACTGAGTTTGAAAAAGAAGTGTTGCTTTAATCTTTACCCGAATTCAGACTATTCTCGACCCAGCAGCCAGAGTGGAGGTCAGATCATGTCGCTGCTCTGATCTGAACTCTCCCAAAGGCTCTTCATGGCCGATAGTAAAAGCCAAATCCTCGCACACTCACAGGGTCCACGTGACCTGTCCCCCCATTGTTGGTCTGACCTCTTCTGCCCTCTCTGCACTTGATTCATCCATCACGCCCACCAGGTCAGTTGGATTCCAGCCAACTGACCCCCTCAACTCGCCTCTACACTTATGGTCTCCGGTCCCTGGAGCACCATCCTGGTCTTGGCAAGGCTGAGTGGCTTGTTCCATTTAAATGTCACCTTGCAACCCCTTTCATGAAATTTGCAAACCCACCCTGCACTCCCTAGCCCCTTTCCCTGTTCATTTTTCTTTAGGGAAGTTTCCTTCTAATGTTCGATGCAATAGACATTATTTTGTATGTCTCTGTTTCCCTGTTATAGACTAAGTTGTACCCCCTCTAAAATTCATATGCTGAAGCCCTAACCCCCAATGTGACTGTATTTGGAGATAGAACCTCTCAGGAGGTAATTAAGGTAAAATGAGATCATCCAATATGGCTGGAGGCCTTATAAGAAGATGAACCTCTCTCTCTCTGCAGGCTCCCGAGGAAAGGCCACGTGGGGCCGGCCACAGAGAGAAGGCGGCCACGTGGAATCCAGGAAGAAGCCTCTCGCCAGGAACCAGGCTTGACGGCGCCTTGATCTTGGACTCCCAGCCTCCAGAACTGGGTGAGAATAAGCGTCTGTTGTTTGAACTGCCCCATCGGTGGCGTCTTTAGTGGTTTCTTGTTATGGCAGCCCGAGCAGGCTAACATTCCCCCTCACCCCGACTGGAATGTCCGCTCCGTGAAGAGGGGAGTTTGGATCTGGCCCTCACAGGGAAAGTGGAGCAGGGGCTTGGGGCTTCTCAGTATGTCTGGACACCAGGGGACATGAGTGCATATTTGGTTGGTGACAATCACTGCTTTTCCTGATGCCTTCGTGAATAGTGTTTGGGGTCTGGCTGTGACCCCACATCTGTTATGATACTTCTGTGTCCGTGCTTCCACCCTTGGCTAGTGGCTGAGTCTCTGGCTAATTCAGGTTTTGTAGCTCGGTGTCATCGGATGTAGCCCGTTACAGTTTTAGTGCTTCAAAGGTGAGAACTGCTGAGAGCTGTCAGTTACAGGACAGGGGTGCCTGTTCCTGTGTCTGATTCCAGCAGTCCCACTGCAGGCTCGGTTGGTCCAGATACAAGCCCTGGGGATGCTCACCTGCCTGCTCTGAGCTGGGCACTTGCCACTTCATGTGAAGTCGAGATAGCAAAGACAGCGCAGGCCACACTCTGCCTGACTCCAGACTGCTCACCGGCGTTTATTTTCTGTGCCTGGTGCCAAACGTGAGACACATGCCATATGCCTACTTATTTCCAAAGACTAGGATTCTAGACGCAGGGGCGGCGTTCGCACACACGGGGAGGTGTGATCATTGCCGACACATGGAGCGCGCCTGTGTCTGAGTGCCAGGAGGCTCCGAGAGGCTTCCTGGCCACATCAAACACGCACATATGGTGTTGGAGGTGTCATAATTCTAGACACATAGCATATGTCCTTGGAGCAGACAAGGTGCTAAATTAATTCTAAATGCCGCTTGGAAGTTTCGTGCCGAAATGCTCCCTCATGGTATAAGTAGCTTTTGTGTTCTGCGCTTCCTACAACGGGCTCTGCGGAAGCCCAGCTATGTGAGTCTGGCTTTATTTCAGAGTGCTGGGCGTTCTCCAATATAGCCTCATCTCCATAAAAGGAAATTTGAAAAAAATGATGAAATGTGAAGCACAGGGACATCACTGTGTCTACCTCGGAGCTGGCCCCTCGGTCCTCTGAAGGATGCTCCCCTAAATCTTCTAGGGGGGCCTCTCACCCGGCTTCCTCCCTCTCCTGCAGGAGAGGCTGTGTCCCCACTGAGACCTGGAGTCTGGTCTTCTTGGCCCAAGTCCCTCCTCCTGCTTCCCTGCCAAGTGGGGGGCTTGTTCCATATTTATATTGACCCCATAGGCCACATCGGGACCTCCTCTCTAAACTTGATGTGTGCTGGGTTTGGAACCAGAGCAAACCAGAACTCTGGTCAGAGGATGCTAAAACGCCTTTCTGAGTGTGCGTGTTTGGAGAACAGAGGAGCAGGGCTCCTGGGTCTCAGCCTGAGTCTTGGACCTTGGCCCCCTCCCCTCCCCTCCCCTCCCCTCCCCTCTTCCAGCCTCTAGTTCTCCTGCTCGCCTTTCCAATAACAGGCTCCCCAGGAGCACAGCTGGTCCATGTGGCTCTTTTCTGATCACTGGAAAAGTGTACCCATCTTCTGTGTCCCTCCCATGCCCCAGGCTGCTGTCAGTTTACGTAATCCCCACATTAACCCTGTGAGCCTGCTGTTACCACCCAATTTTACAGATGAGGACATCGAAGCTTAGAAGCTCAGGGGACTTTGCCCAGGTCTACAGCTGCTGAATGCAGGATCTCACAGTTGGAATGGCTGTGAAAAGTGTGGAAATGCATAAAATAAAATACATGCGATGACCCGGTACCAAGCTCCTGGACTTGTACCTGTGGAACTCTGGGTTAAGGACCCCTGACAGAGGTGAACGAAGCCCACTGCACCCCTGAATGCAGCACCCTCCCAGAGCTTAAGATACCCCCCAGAGCTGTCAGGGGCCTCCGAAAACAAACAAAACAGTGGGTTTCCAGCCACATAGCAAACGTGGCTCAGACACGTCGCTGAGGCGGCTGCAAACTTTGGGTCTCCAGGGGCAGCTGGCTTCAGGCTGAAGTCAGAGCTCGGTGGTGACACCAGGTGGGAAGAAATGGGCGTGGGGCGGATGTGTGACTGATGTTTGCACAGGTAGAGGCCTGGCCGTCCCCTAGTGTCCGTTTCCTCCGGTTCCAGGCTCCTGTGGGTCCCAGGCTGAGAAATTGGAGGCTCTGGCCTCCTTTGGTGGCCTCGGAGCTGCTGCAGTTTCTTCAGTGGCCGGGGAATGCACGCGCCTGTGAAATAGGGTCACGCCCCAGTGGATGGGGGCGGGCGGAACCACTCTGTACAATGAAACCCTTTCATTGGAATACATCCCTTTCATATATTAACTTTGAACGTCATGAGTGGCTTGCAGTTTGAAAGAAATCACACAATACAGTAATACACTGTAAAACATTTTTTTTCAAACAGAACACAGAATAAGAAGTTCAAGTTCCCTCATATTCCCGTCCCTCCACTCTCTCTCTACAGAGGAACCATTGTTAATACTTAGTCTGTTCCTTTATAGTCTTTTTTCTACGGATTTGGATATGGACACACATGCATGTGTATGCTCAGATGCAAGGTACCACGTGAGTGCAGTGATACTATTTGCATTATTCTGTGATTTGTTTTCACTGAACTTTTATTTATTGTCTCAGAGGTTTTTCCATGTTTGCATGCTAAGCTGCAAAGCTCGTTCTTTTCACAGCTGCGTAGATTTCCATAGTGTGAATACATTGTGACTTATTAACCAAGTCCTTTTTGGAAGCAAGTTGGGCTATTTCCCAGTGTTTGCTATTTCCTTGCTCCAAGTCCACAGCTGTCCTTTTACTCCTTTGTACATTTGCACGCGTATTTCTACAAAACAGGTAGAATTGGCATCGCTAGGTTCAAAGGCATGTGCATTTCAATTTTTAGAAATATTGTCACATTGCTGCCCCCAGTGCTGCTCTAATGAACACCTTGTCCACTTGTGTACCTGACTTCCTACTGCACCGCAGCCTCACCGGCGTTACCTCTTATCAATCTTTTTATTCTTTGCCAATCTAGTAGGCACAATTTATATCACTGTTAGTGCAATTTAATTTCCCTTTTTAACTCTTTAGGCTGAGTATTTTTTCATATGTTACAGCCAAATGTATCTTGTCTGTAGACATGCTTCTTCATAGGATTTTTAGGTTGTAATTAAGATGTTTGGGGGAACAAGGAACAAAAAAACATAACTCAACTGGCTTTGACAATGAGGAATTTATCTTATGTTAAAAGAACTGCAGAAGAGGGAATGGAAAATGGTGCAGCTGCTGTGGAAAACAGTATGTTTGTTCCTCAAAAAAAAAAATCAACATAGAATAACCAATTATCCAGCAATTTCACTTCTGGGTATATAACCAGAAGAATTGAAAGCAAGAATCAAGGAGGCACCTGCACACCCAGGTTCATAGAAGTATTGTTCATATTCACCAAAAGGTGGAAGAGGTGGAAACAACCCAAGTGTCCATCAACAGGTGAATGATAAACAAAATGTGGTCCCTCTGAACAGTGGAATATTACTCAGCCTTGAAAAGGAAAATTCTGACAGATGCCATGACATGGGTTGACCTAGGAGACATTAGGTTAAGTGAAATAAGTGCAAAGGGACAAATGCTATGTGATCCCACTCCTACGCGATCCCCAGAGCTGTCAAATTCAGCGAGACAGGAAGTAGATGGTGGTGAGGGGTTGGGGGCAGGGTGGGAGGGAGTGTTTAATGGGGACAGAGCGTCAGTTCGGGAAGATGAGAAAGTTCTGGAGACGATGGTGGTGACGTCTGCACCACAGTATAAATGCGCTTATGGTCATTGAACTGGACACCTAAAAAGGTTAGTATGGTCAATTCTGTGTTACATGTGTTTTATGACAAAAACAAATTTTGTTTTCTAAGTATATTTTTTAATTTTTATTTTTAATTAGATTCAGGTGTACAACACAATGCAATAGTTATACTATTTACCCCTCAAAGTGACAACCTCCCTCCCCCAATTCGCCACCCCACTCCTCCTCCCCATAGCATACATATCTATTACACTTCCTCTGAATCCCTTCCACACTATACTCCACATCCTGTGACTATCTATATATTCAATTACAGTTGGTATACAACATTATACAACATCAGCTTCGGGTGTATAGTGCAGTGATCAAGCCTCTACTCTATCCATGAAATGGTGTCCCTTACAAGACATGTGACCATCTGACACCCCACAAAATATTTACAACATTATTAATTATATTCCCTGAACTGTCTTTCATATCCCTGTGACAACACTGTAGTTGCCTATTTATGCTGTCTAATCCCTTCCCTTCTCCCTCATCCCCACCCTCCTCCCAACTAGCAACCCTGTTTTTCCTCTATATCTATGAGACTGTTTCTGTTTACTTTGCTCATTCATACAGTTTTTCTGATTCCACATATAAGTGAGATCATATGGTATTTGTCTTTCTCCGACTGCCTTGTTTCACTTGACATAATTGTTTCTAGGTCCATCCATATTGTTGCTAATGGTAAAATTTCATTCTTCTTTATAGCGGAATAATACTCCATTGTATAAAAGTACCACAGTTTCTTAATCCAGTCATCTACCGATGGGCATTTGGGTTGTTTCCAAGTCTTGGCTATTGTAAATAGCGCTGCAATGAATATAGGGGTGCATATATTTTTTCGAATTAGCGTCTTGAGTTTTTCAGGATAAATACCTAGGAGTGGAATTGCTGGGTCAAAAGGTAATTCCATTTCCAGTTTTTTGAGATACCTCCATACTGACTTCCATAGTGGCTGCACCAATCTGCAATCCCACCAACAGTGCAGCAGGGTCCCCTTTTCCCCACAGCCCCGCCAGCACTTATTGTTTGTTGATTTATTAATGAAAGCCATTCTGACCGGAGTGAGGTGGTATCTCATTGTGGTTTTTATTTGCATTTCCCTAATGACCAGTGAGGTTGAACATTTTTTCATATGCCTGTTGGCCATCTGTATGTCCTCTTTAGAGAAATGTCTCTTCATATCTTCTGCCCATTTTTAATTGGGTTGTTTGTTTTTTTGGTGTTGAGTTTCATGAGTGTTTTATAAATTTTGGATATTAACCCCTTATCAGATATATCGTTGGCAAATATATTCTCCCATTCAGTAGGCTTCCTTTTTGTTTTATTGATGGTTTCCTTTGTTGTGAAAAACTTTTAAGTTTGATATAATCCCATATGTTCATTTTTTCTTTTACTTCCCTTGCCCGCAGGGATGTATCAGTAAAAATATTGCTCAGGGTAATGTCTGCAAATGTACTCTCTATATTTTGTTTTAGGAGTTTTATGGTTTCAGGTCTTACATTTAAATCTTTAATCCATTTGGAATTTGTTCTTATATATGGCATAAGGAGGTGGTCCAGTTTCATTTTTTTGCATGTCAGTCCAATTTTCCCAGCACCATTTATTGAATAGACTATCTTTACTGCAATGTAAATTTTTGCTTCCCTTGTCATAGATTAACTGTCCGTAAATGGCTGCATTTATTTCTGGGCTCTCTGTTCTGTTCCACTAATCGATGTGCTTGTTTTTATGCCAATACCATACTGTTTTGATTACTATAGCCTTGTAGTATGTTTTGATGTCTGGTAGTGTGATTCCCCCCGACTTTGTTCTTATTTCTTAGGATTGCTGAGGCTATTCGGGGTCTTTTATGGTTCCATATAAATGTTAGGATTATATTTTCTATTTCTGTGAAAAATGCCCTTGGTAGTTTGATAGGAATTGCATTGAATGTATATATTACTTTAGGCAGTATGGACATTTTAACTATATTAATTCTTCCTGTCCATGAGCATGGTAGGTGTTTCCATTTGTTTGTATCTTCTTTGATTTCTTTCTTCAGTGTCTTATAAAAAACAAATTTTTTAAGCTAAAAAAAAAGTGTAGGCTGGGCTGGCTGAGTGGCGCATTGGTTAAGAGCTGGTTTGGGATGCCAGCGGCCCCGGTTCGGATCCCACATATGAGGGCCAGTAACACTGCCCTCTACAGCTAACAACAGCTCCACCTGGAGCTGGGCTGTGCGAGCCCCGGTGATGGTGTAGCTGCAGCCCCTGCTGCAGTGGGCTGCCATAGGCTACAGTGAGTGGCCAGCAGCCAGCGTGAGCTGCCAAGAGCCACAGTGAGCCACCATCCAGAGGCCGGCGACCGATCTGCCTCATCCAGGAAGAGCGCAATGACGATACCAACATGGAGCAGTGAAGCAACGTCCTCCGCAACTAGACTGAGGAACAAAAAGACAGCAACTTGTCTGTTCCCCTTCCCCAGTTCCCCAGTTTAAAAAAAAGAAAGTGTAGGCTAAAAGTAGCTCCAAGGTTGGTGAGCTCAGCAGCCCAGGCACGTCAAGAAGACCCTGATTCTTTCCGTTTTTTATGCCCTGTCATCTGGGAGGACTCCTTATCCTTCGGCAGCTCCCCTCCAGGTCCAAGGTCTGCCATGGCCTCAGGCCTCGTACTTCATCACAATGCCCAGAAGCAGGAAAGTGGCCTTCCCTCTGTGTGGCTCTCATTAAGGTGAGGAAAACCTTCCTGGAAGCCCCTTTCCTCCACTCCCCACCAGCAGATTGGACATATGACATCATCTGCCATCACCCATCCGCCTGTGGGCCATGACAAGGAGAATGGCCCATTGCAACTGACCACAGTGACTCCAGAGCACTGGGCCTGGCCCAAGCACACGTCCACATGGAGCTGGGGACCTGAGCAGACCTGGGAGCCCCTAGGATGGGGGACGCAGGAATGGCAACCTATACTATGTACCATGACCATTTTTCATCGGGTTGTTTTTTTAATTTGTAGGAACTCTTTATATATTATTGAAAGTAATCCTTTTTCTGTCACAGGTGTTAACAATAGTTTTCCTCGTCTGTTGCTTTTCCTTAAGTGGATTGTATTTATATTAGGCCAGAACTCAGCAGTAAGTATGGATTTTCTCCCTAAATCTTGACTTCATTAAAATACCGATGATTTCTCTTACTGAAAAACAAACTTGGAGATAGCTAGAGTGACAGAGATCACCATTATGGGTTTGCAGACTAAAGGTAAGGGACACATCCGGCCAGAGGCAGCTGCTGAGCAGAGTCATTTGGGAGGCGGTAGGTGGCATGGCGCTCCTGTCACCAGCTGGAACCTTGAGCAGGGAGAATAGTCAGTGACTGAGTCATTGTAGCCACACGTGGAGGGGACACACAAGAAAAGAAACTGCCCCGTGTGACACCCAGGTGCAGCTGAGATTGTTGCTACATGGGGTCCACTTAGAAGGTTCCACAAGTGGGGTTCACTGGAGGGCAAAACTGGCTCTCAGGAGGTGGTCACAAAGGTGCAGACACACCTGAAACCATGATGCTTCCAGGAGCCACACAGGCCTGGCCTGGCAAGATGGGGGGCGGACATGTGACTGACATCTGCACAGGCAGAGGCCTGGGGGTCCCCCGGCGTCAGCTCTCTCCAGTTTTAGGCTCCTCTGGGTTTCAGGAAATGCCTGACCACCCCCTCCTGGGGCTTCTATCCTCTGCACGGCCCTGCGAGGTGGACGGATGCACCTGACGGGCACAGAACAACGGGGTGCTTTGCTCTCTCAGAGGTCTCACTCAGCTTGTCTAGAGCCCAGGGAAACAAGGGGGTGTTATTTATGGGGGTTCCTTCTGCAACCACAGAACCCTCCCACTCGATACCTGTGGGCATAGAGGCAGGGGTGGGTAACAGCCCCGTGTGTGTTGTGAGACCCAACCCAGGCACTGTTCTCTGTGATTCCCAGGTGTAAGGACCCTTATGAGGTTAGAACTATCATTGCCCTCATTTTTCAGATGGGGAAACTGAGGCCTGCGGAGGACGAGTAACCACCGAGCAGTGCTCCTGCTGTGTCCCCAGAATCAGCCCCCTCCTCGTTTTGGTGGACGGCAGAAGCCCTTTTTTCCAAAACCCACATAGGGTCTCCAGTGTCCCGGCCCTCCTGGTCGGCGCCTTATCTTCGTCACCAGTTTCCTGAATTGGGGACTGTGATGACCAAATCATGGAATGGAGAGGTCACGAGAGAGAGGATTTGCAGAAAGGGAAGACCGGGGAGTGCTCTACCGAGGAGGAAAAGTTTACTCCAGAGGCAGAGGGGTGAAATATGGGAACTTCCCCCACAGACGGTGATACGGCAAAGGTGAGGCTTGAGTCTGCCATTGGGGCGGGAAGGCTGCGGGGGAGCAAGTACCGTAATCAGAGGTGTGACCGATCCCTTGTCCAGGGCACCGGTCCTGCTGTCACACTACTTCCTCTCACATTTGTCTGTCGGTAGACACACATGTGTCAACATATTACCTTCAGATTGTTTGCAGGGTGCCAGGCTGGGGAGGGAGCACCGCCCCTGGGGACCCCCACACATGCCCTGAAGTTGAGGCAGAGTCACACGCCTCCGCCTGCAGGCAGGTGAGTACATTTCCTGCAGAAAGAATGTGAAGCTTTCCCAGCTTCGCAGAGGCATCCTCCAAGAGGCAAGGCACCATTGTTCCAGGTGAATGGCTGTTTCTAAGATGAGCGATGGGCCTGTGGGGCCGCAGCAGGAGCCTGGGCATAGGGTCCAACCAGACACCGAAATCCGGCTCCTGCCGGCTCTGAACTGTGTCCTCATTTGTAAGAATTAGGGCTGCCTTTTAGGGTGGGTGTGAGGAGCAAACGGAATGAGGCGCTCAAGCCCCTGCCCCGGTCTCAACCACATATCCGTTTCCTCTCCTGCCTCCAGGAAAGGCTCTCTCCCCTTTTCAAAGTCTCATCTCTGTGTGTTTGGTTTTCTTCTCCTGTGCAATGCACCCATCTTCTGGATAATATCAATGCTATTGGCACTCTCAGCAGGTGGGAGAAGGAAAGGGTGAAACCATCGTTAATTTTACAATCTGAGCAGCTGCAGTTAATATTCGGGGAGAAAGAAGCTAGAATTACCAGCTTATTTGGGTCTGTACTTTCATATATTCTGGATGGTTCTCTCCTTGGCTGACCCCTCCCGGGTCATGAGTAACCCAGACTCTGATGATGGTCAAGTTGCTTAATACAAACATTGAGGGGAAGTATCTTACAGACCCGGAGACACCAAACCCAAGGAGAGGGCAGAACCAGGGACAGAGCTCCTGTCCGGCCGCATCCCAGCTCAAAGGAGCCATCCCCAAATGGCCTCCATGTGCTTTTGGCCCCCGAAAGCGGCCCGTTAATCTCCCCTCACAGCACTACTGCCACAGCACGTTTATGACCCAGTCAGTCCTCGTGCCTTGTCTCCTTGGAGTCTCTGCTTTGTTAACATTCAGCTTCCATATTTTCTGGTGACAAACTAGTTCATATCTAAGGCAAAGGGTACTCTGAAATCATATCGTATCATAGTTATTAAACTCAACACATGCTGACCTTGGATGACACATGGTGATTCATTCTTAATTCAGATGGGAAGATCAAGACCAGATGTGAAGACAGTAAACCCTCCCCTGCAGATTCCCCAGCCACGCCCCTGTGCCTAAATGGTGCCATGTGCAGGTTCTGGCCAGTGGGTGGTAAGCAGAGGGTACAGGCCACTTCCAGGCAGGAATAGTTGAGAGCTGGAAGCAAGATGTTTCTGCTCTCTTGGCCCTGACACAGAACTGTGGGGCTAAATGTCACTTAGGTGGGGAGCCACATTAGAAATCAACCCAGATGACTGAGTCACCGAATGGAAGACCAGTTTAAAATATAGTGTTTTAATAGAAAAATTGAGGTATAATAAGGCCAGTAGATCAGGGGATGGTGGCCATTGAAAAGACAGTTTTTACTCCCAGTTACCAAGAGGATGGCACACACCGTGTCATGCAGGGCCACTCGGGGAAGCACCAGGGGTGTCGGGAGGCCAAGGGAGGGGACAGGGCAGAGCCTTTCCGTGGTTTCCGTGGCAGGAGCGGGCGAGGCAGGGTGACAGGTTTAGGATGGGCTGGTTTGGACAGTTCCAGCTGGCCCTGGGCACAGGTCTGTCCCATGTTGTCTGGTACCAGCCTGGGTGACAATGGCAGGTGGACAGTGGCCCTGAGGGTGAGGCCCACGGAGGAGGGGGTTGTGGGCTCTGGGCTGGTGGGTTTGCATCTGAAAGGTGAGCTCCTGGGTGAGAGGTTCTCTCTCTCTCTCTAGGACTCCGCTGAGCCTGGGAGGGGCCGTCCCTGCAGGGACAGCAGGGCCTGGATGTCTGGGCATCAGATGCAGAGAATCAAAGACAAGGTTAATATAAAGCCAACTGCTCAGGAGGGCTGTGCAACTCACACTGGGCTTTGTGGGAGGGAAATGAACCTGTGTTAAGCCAGGGAGACTTGGGGTTCATTTTCCATGGCAGTGTACTTCTGTAGGAATGCAGGGAGAAGCTTGGACACATGGATGGAGATCTGAGTCTCAGCAGCAGTGTGACATCTGCGAAGTTCATTCACTCACTCATGCATGCATTCATTCATTCATATATTCAACCAATGGTCATTGCACACCAGCTGTGTGTCCAGCCCAGTGCTGGGTTTGGACTCACAGAAGTCAAATGCCAGCCCTATCCTCATGGAACTCTCAGTCTTATGAGAACAATAAGACATGTCAAAGGATAAAGGTGCTAGAGGCTGAAGACTGCTGTGCAGAGACTGGGTCTGTGGCGGGTAAGGAGAGGAGGGAGTGTGACTATGGCAGAGGAATCAAGGAGGCTTCTCAGAGGAAGTGCCATTTGTGTTGGGTCCTGATGGAGCTATATAAGAGTTCCTCCATAGAGACAATGGGCATGGATGTTTTAGGTGGTCTATGACGAGCATAGATAACGGCATACCCAGGATTTGCAGAGTTCAGTGGGCAAAATAAAATAGCCCAATTAAAAAATGTGCAAAGGACCCGAATAGATATTTTTCCATACAAAGAAGACATACAAATAGCCAACAGGTTTATGAAAGAAGTACTTGACATCACTAATCATCAGGAAAATGCAAAGTGAAAGTGCAGTGAGATATCATTTCACACCTGTGAGGATGGTCATTATCAAAAAGACAAGAGATAACAAATATTGGCGAGGATATGGACAAAAGGGAACCCCGTGCTTGTTAATGAGAATGTAATTTGGTGTAGTCATTACGAAAAACGGGAAGGAGGTTCCTCAAAAAATTAAAATTAGTATGATCCAGCAATCCCACTTCTGAGTATATATGCAAAAGGAAATTAAACCAATATCTTGAAAAGTTATCTGTACCTCCATGTTCATAGAAGCCTTTTTTCACAATAGCCAAGACATGGAAACAATCTAAGTGTCCATCAACGGCTAAATGGATGAAGAAAATATAACACACATTGGATTACTATTCAGACTTAATAAAGAAGGAAATCCTGCCATTTGTAATAACTTGAATGAACCTGAAGGACATTATACTAAGTGAAATAAGCCAGACACAGGAAGACAAATAGTGTATGAGCTCACTGATATGTGGAATCTGAAAAAGCTGAATTCATAGAACCGGTGAGTAGAATGGTGATTACCACGGGCTGGGGCTGGGGAGATGGGGAGAAGCTGGTCAAAAGGTACAAACTTTTAGTTCTAAGAATAAATTCTAGGGATCTAGTATCCGGCATGGTGGCTAGAGTTAACAATACTGTATTGTATACTTGAAAGGTGCTAAGGGACTAGATCTGAAGTGTTCTCATCACACACACACACACACACACACACACACAGTAACCATGTGTCAGGGGAGGTATTGGAGTTTACCTGAATGTGATAATCACCTCACAGTGTATACATGTATTAATCATTACATTGTACACCTTAAAAAATCATGTTGTACAAGCTAAATATAAACATTTTCTTTTTTTCTTTTTTTTGTCATCATACCTTAGCAAAGCTGGAAAAAAAAACTCAATGGCGCTGGGACAGAAACACCACGGAAGTATGGCAGTGACATGGCTGGAGGGCTGACACCTGAGAAGGCAGTGACAGGCCCTGGGCTTGCGCTGCAGGCTGCCGAGAGCCTGGACCATGGGCAGACCAAGAGGTGACACGATGAACTGGCAGCCACAGCCCTTTCTTCTTACATCCCCCTTCAGGGGCTCCACCCTCAGATTTCCAGGGTTCTCCAGCCCCTCTTGTAAAAGCAGGGGAAACACCCCAGAAGTGTCTCTTCTCTAAGGCAGGGGTGGAAAACGCTCCTCTCTTCTAGCACTCATGGCAGACATCGCTAATCAACCTTCTTTGCCCCAGAGCCCAAACTGAGCCTCAGAGGCCTTCCCAGCTTCAGACTGGGTACCCAGGGGCCCAGGTTGGCATACATATCATGGGTAAGTTTTGTGTTAAGGGTGAAGTGTTCTCTTTAGAAGTTTTTTTTTTTTTTAAAGAACACCTGTCAGGGCAAGTTTAATCAAAGGCATCAATAACTAATGGTGGAATTTTGGTTAGCAGAAGTTTGGGGAAGAGAGAGGACGGCTGTGGATCCCTTCAATCAGACTTACCCACTCAGAAGCTTGTCCCGTGTGGGAGCCCAGGATGCTCTTTCCATTTTCTTACTTTCACGCCTCCTTTGTCATGAAAAATGCTCCTGTTGTTTCTTTTCCAGGTCAAGATAAACAGCACAGAATAGACAGGAGACGTTTCCATGGCAAGCTCCTCCCACGATGTCTCCTTTTGTGTTGCCCACATTCCCATGATGGTGCAGGTAAAGAACAAGCGCTCAATAAATGTTTATTGATTGAATCTAAAGTGCAGTTTTATCTACCACCCTCAAGGTAGCCGAGTGGAAACGAAATTCACCCCCATATAGGGCTGAAACAATGGATTACCAGGAAACCAGGTTGCACGACAGCCTAGACTGGTGAGATGCGTGGTTTCCAAACCCACACGCATAGCGATTCACGCAGCCCCTCTGTTATTGGGGGACTTGCACAGTCGTTCCCTGGCTCTCCTGTATTAGCTTGCAGGGGACAATAAGGTAGCCCTTGTCACTGCTCAGCCTCCTACTACGGGGCACAACACACAGAAAGCTCTCAATGGATACTTGAGGGAAGTTTACTAGCCCAGCAGAGAGCGAGGTGGGATTGTACCACCGCCCCAGTCAGGAGGCCAGGCAGACACGTGCAGCTGCAATGCCTGGAACAGGCAAGGTGCTGGGAGGGCTTTCTCCCCCTACCCCAGGTTGAGGAGTGTCTGGGCAGCCGGGTGGGGTGGGGGTGTTTGCAGAGGCTGCGATGCACCCTGGAAGAGCGGTTTGGGGGAGGGGCTTGATGAGTTCAGATCCCAGCCCTGTGAACGTGATGTGCTGGTGGGACCTGCTTGGGAGCTCAGGCAGTGTGGTGTGGGCTAGCCAACAGAATCGACCAGGTATAACGACACCAAAAGGATTTACTGCGAAGAAGGAAGGATGGCAATCCGGGGCGTGGGGACATGATCAGCCACGTGCACACAAGGAAGGGGGCACAGAGGAGGAACCACAGGAGGGAAGAGGAGGCCACCTGAGGGCAGCTGCACCCGCAGAGCTCTGTGGTGACCCTCGAGGCCTTCCTGTAGGAGTCTCTGATGGCGGGGGCGAGACCTCCTCCCGCAGGCCTTCTGGTTAGATCAGGTCGGACTCAAATCTCCTCTCATAATTTTTATCGGTGGGTCAGAATCACGCCACTGTCCTAGGAGTGATGGCGGGAGCCCTCCGTGGGCGAGACGGCACAGGGACGGAGCTGAATGAGAGAGAAGGGAGCAGCATGGACGCCGATGCTTGTGGCCGACGGAGGAAGCTCAGCTGGAGGTCACAGACGGGCCAGTTGGACCCGGAGGAGGAGAGGCGGGAGATGGAAGCGAGACTTCCAAGAACGAGGAGCTGGCGCCTTATCAGAAGCACAGCAAGGCGGAGAGCCGGCCTCAGGATGTGGGTGCCAGGTGGACATCATGGCCTCTTCACCTGGAGGCCGGAGCAGCGGCCTAAGCGGGGGCCAGCTGGCTCTGCTAGGCCGGCCTTGGTGCAGCTGTGTTTTGCCCGGTAAAATTGCTAAATTTCCACCGAGAGCAGCGCTCGGAGAATCAGCCTTTCTTCTGCTGACAACCTCTTTCTTGGGTTGCCAGGACCAGCTCCCAGTCCCGGGGTCAAAGGCTTACGGTGTAATTTTATCAGAGGCTCTGGTACCACGGCAACCTACAGAAGCACGTGTGACCTCAGCTCACCTTCTCCGTGCTCCGGCTGAGAGCAGGTCAGGGGCCCCGAGTGTTTTCACTGACTCCAGGTGGGAAGGTGGACCATGGAACTGTTAACCCACAGACACCAGCAGCACAGCCAGCTCACCCCCAGGCTGGATGGCAGCGCTTCCTGGGCTGCAGGGCTGGGGGGCAGGCAGTGAGCCCTGGAATCCTCAGCTCGGAGACAGAGGCTGAGAGCTTGGGACGCCTTGGCCGGGTACATCTTGATTCAGAGGCGCTGATGCTTCCGTGCTTTGTGCTGAGAGAGGGCAAGCCTCCTTCTGCTGGGGCCGCCTCTCAATCTCACAATGGGGACAGGGAACCTGCTCGTGGGGCGGTTCTGTCCCTTGAGCCACCGGACAGTGTCGCCAGAAAGGTGACAGAGCCCTGGAGGGGTGGACAAACAGGCTCTCGCCCTGTCCTCCACACACCCCCTCACCTACCTGGTCCAGATGGGTCAAGGATGAGGGGCCACAGGGTGACCAGGGAGAGACTCAGAGGCCCCCCCGAGTTGAGTTTGGAGAACAGATCAGAAGGGAACAGCACGTGTGGGGTCCTGAAGGTAAGAGAGAGCAGTGCAGCGCTGTCTTCTCTGGGTTTCCCCAAAGCCAACCCTGCACCACAGAGTCCAGCGGGAGGGATTTTTTGGGAGGTTTGGGAAAAGGCAGGAAGTGGTGCCAGGAGGGAAGACACCACAAAGGGCACCTTAATCCAGCTGCCATGCGGGCAACAGGTGTGAGCCTGGAGCGAATTTCAGGGCAAAGCACGTGCCTCAGATGATTCTGGAATCATGGCTCTCATTGATTTTGCAAAATTGGAGCCACTCTCTTCCCATCAGCAGGTGGGATCCACTTCCCCACTCCCTGGATCTGGGACTCATTTGACCCATAGAATGCGGCAGAAATTGCACCTGTGATTCTGAGCCTAGGGCCACGCGGTTCTGCATGCTTCCATTTTCTTGGAGCTCCGTGGCCAGCACATGAGAGAGCCGGGGTCACCTGCCGGGTAATGGACCATCACCCCCTGTATTAGTTATTGCTGCATAAAAATTACCCCAAAACTCAGCAGCATAAACAACACACATTATCATCTCCCACTTTGTGGGGAGCAAGAATCAGGGTTTGGCTTCGCTAGTCCCCTGAGTTGGAGGCTTCCTCAAGTCTGCACTGAAGGGGGTCAGCTGGGGCCAAAGTCAGAACCAAGCTCACTCGAGGCAGAATCCACTTCCAGGCTCAACTCAGTCATTGGTAGAATTCAGTTCCCCTCGAGCTCTTGGCAGAGGCAGGCCCCAGTTTCTGGCACAGAACTTCCCCATAGGGCAGCTCACAGCCCGGCCTCTGGCTTTGTCGAAATGAGAGGGGGTGGGGGGGGGAAGAGAGATCCAAGTCTTAGACTTTCGCAATCTCACCTCAGAAGTGACATCCCCTCAGGTTCACTGTATTCTGTTCATTATAAGTGAGTCACTAGGTCAACCCTACACCAACGCTTGTTGAGAGTTACCCCTCCACGAAGCTTCCTTGGACCCTCCAGTCTTAGGGGCCTCCCTTAGTCTGACCCCATAGCATTTGGTGCCTGTGTCAGCACTTGGCACTTATCGCTTCCCTCCGGGATGTGTTACCGTGTGTTTGGCAGGGCCCGGCATCCACGCTGGTCTTGGCGGTTCCTGTATTACCTGTGACGTCTTCCTTATCAATCAACCAGCTTCTCGGTCCTGTGGAGGATGCTAGACCACAAGCTCTGTGCAGTTCGCAGCTCTGTGTCCCCTGGCCCACCCCGAATCATGCCCTCCATTTAGCAAGAACTTCAGGAATGACATAACTTTAAGTCCACTGTACATGTTACACAGGTGTGACCTTTTAAAAACCCTGATTTTGAGATGAGAGTAAATCCATGGACAGCTATAAGGAACCATGCAGAGGATCCTGTATCCCCTTCAGCCACTTTCCCCAATGGTACCAACTGCATAACCATATCACAGCATCAGAGCAGGAGACCAACACCGACATGACCCACCCTCATTATTCAGGTTTCACGGTTCACCTGCACTCATTTGCATGTATCTATATGGTGGATTTAGTTCTATGTGATGTTATAATATGTGGCTTGTGTGGCAACTTCCAACCACATCAACACCCAACAGTCCCATCAACAGGATCCCTCCTGCCGCCTTGTTAGAACCAGAGCCACCTCTCCTCCCCACCCCAAGCCCCCGGAAGCCCCTGGCCACCACGAATCTGTTCTCCATCTCCGATTTTGTCATTTCAAGAGGATTGTACAAATGGGATCCCATGAGATGCAGTTTTTTGAGATTTGGCTTTTGCCACTCAGTGTAATTCCCTTGAGATCCAGCCAAGTTATTGTATGTATTAGTCATTTGTTCT
Source organism: Aselliscus stoliczkanus (assembly GCA_033961575.1). NCBI lineage: Eukaryota > Metazoa > Chordata > Mammalia > Chiroptera > Hipposideridae > Aselliscus > Aselliscus stoliczkanus. Next base: position 2,027,360 of record CM066733.1, read on the forward strand.
TTTTTATTGCCGAGTAGTATTCCACTGTAGGGACATGCTGCCATTTGTTTAATCGTTCACCCTTTGAAAGACATTTGGGGTGTTTCCAATTTGGGGCTGTTATGAATAAGGTTGCTATGATTTTATATGTATAGATTTTAGTGTAAACATAAGTTTTAATTTCTCTGGGACAAATGCCCAAGAGTACGCTCGCTGGGTTGAATGGTTGTACCATGTGATGTTCCCCTGGCATTGTCTGAGTGATTCTGTTTCTCCACATCCTCACCCAAATCGGAGGTGGTTACTGTTTGTTTGAGCCCGCTGATCGGTATGTCTGGACAGGTCATGGTGGTTTTAATTTGCATTTACCCACTGGCTAATGATATTGAGCAGATTTCATGTGCTTGTTTGCCTTCTGTGTGTCCTTCTTGGTGAAATGTTTATTCATGCTTTTTGCCAATTTTCTAATTGGATTGTTTGTTTATTTACTATGAGTTTTGAGAGATCTTCATATACTCTAGATATGAGTTCTTTGACAGATGTGTGAATTGCAAATATTTTCACCCAGTCTACTGCTTGTTTTTTCATCCTCTTAACAGGGTGTTCACAGAGCAAAGCTTTTAATTTTGATGAGGTCTAATGAACTGTTTTTTACTTTTATTAAATGTGCGTTCAATTAACCTTTGTCTAGCCCTGCATCCCAACGATTTTCTCCTATTTTTTCCCCTAAAATTTTTATAATTGTATTTTTACATTTAAGTCCATTACTCATTTTGAGTTAAATTTTATATAAAGTGTGAGGCGTACATAGTGGTTCATTTTGTTGTTGTTTATGGGTGTCAGTGGCTCCAGCTCCATTCGTTGAATGGGCTGTCCTTCCTCCATTGAATTGCTTTTCCTCTTCTCAGAAGCCAGTTGGGCATTTGTGTGAGTCTATTTCTGGGTTCTCTCTCCCGTTCCACTGATCTATGTGTCTATTCTCTCTGTCAGAACTACACTGTTTTGGTTGCTGTAACTGTCTAGTAAGCCTAATATTGGATAGAGAAATTTCTCCCAATTTAATCTTTTTCAAGGTCACTTTTAGCTATTCCAGGTCCTGTGTTTTTCCATAAAAGCTTTGGAATAAGTGTGTCTATGAAAAATCTTGCTGGCATTTTGATCATAATTGCATTAAGCCTGTAGATCAATTTGGGGAGAATTGGCATCTTTCACTATGTTGAATCTTCTAATCCTTGAACATGATATATTTCTCCATTTAGTTTATTAGTATTTTGTGATGTTCAAGGTTACAGATTCTGTACATGTTTTGTTAGATTTATACCTATTTTATTTTGTGTGAAGCAATTGTAAATGTTCTTAATTCACTTTTCATGTATTCATTGTTAGTACATTGAAATGGAATTTGAATTTTGTGAGTTCATTTGTATCATGTGACATTGCTAAACTCACTTATTAGTTCTCGGAGTTTTCTTGTAGACTCCTTAGAATTTTCTGCATAGACGTCATACCATCTATAAATAGTGAGAGTTTTATTTCTTCTCTTCCAATCTGTATGTCCTTATTTCCTTTTCTTGCCTTATTGTACAGGCTAGAACTTCCAGTACCATGTTGAATAAAGTGGTGAGAGAAGACATCCTTCTTTTGTTCCCAGTCTTGGGGGGAAGCATTTAATATTTCACTATTAAAGATGATGTTAGCTGAAGGTTTTTGCTAGATGCTTTTTATCAAGCTGCAGAAATTCCCCTCTAGTCCTAGTTTTCTGAGAGTTTTTATAATGAATGGGCATTGGGTTTTGCCAAATGCTATTTGGGGCCATAAATTGATAAGATCATATGATTTTTCTTCCTTAGACTGTCAATATGGTAGATTATATTGATTTTTGAATATTGAACAGCTTTGCATCCCTGAAATAAATCCCGTTTGGTCATGGTGTATAAATTATATATATAACTGGATTGATTTTGCTAAAATTTTTGTTGAGGATTTTTGCATCTAAATTCATGAGTTGTTGGTTTATATTTTTCTTTCTTTTCATTTCATGGTTTTGGTGTTAATGTAATATTAGCCTCATGAAATGATCTGGAAGTGTTATGTTCTCTTCTGTTTTCTGGACAAGGTTGTGTAAAATTATTGACTGGTAATGATTACAAGACATGTGCACAATTTATTACAGTCTACTGGTATTGATAGTTTACCACTTGAGTAAAGTGGTAAACTTACTTCTGCTTAGGTCCTTTTAATCTCCTCATTAGAAAAATTATATACATATTTACATGTACCAGGGGTGCCAAAAAGTGTACACATATGACTTGTATTCATCTTTTGTTATCGGTATATATTGAGTATTATAATTTTAATAGTTTTTTCCTTTCTTAAAAAGTGTATACATTTTTTTGGCACCCTCTGTATATACATTATACACTATTGTATATGTGTATAATACAATTATATGTGTGTGTATAATTATCTTAAGTGTATTCTCTACATGCATTAAGCACCATATCAGATGTTATAATTTTTGCTTCTGTCTATTATATTTATCCCTATGTCTACACATTCCAACCTTATTTTTTCCTTTCTGAAATTGCAAGCTTTTTGAAACAAATGAAAAAAATAGAAATTCTATTAGAAAAAAGCCTCTGTCTAGATAACTTCTTTTACCCAATCTTTAAGGATATGTTTGCCAACAATAAATTCTGTTAGTTTGCCTTTGTCAGAGAATGTCTCTCCCCATCATTTCTGAAGGAAAATTTTTTTTTTTTTTACCAAATATAGAATTTGCAGTTGATAGGGTGTTTTTTTTTTTAAACTGTATAGACAGTCTCTGATTTATGATGGTTCGGCTTACAATTTTTTGACTTTATGTTGGTGTGAAAGTGATGCACATCATAAATTACATGTAATAGTCAACACTTTGTTATAAAAAATAGGCTTTGTGTTAGATGATTTGCCCAATTGCCAGCTAATGTAAGTGTCCTGAGCACCTTTAAGATAGGCTAGGCTAAGCTATGATGTTTGGTAGGTTAGGTGGGTTACACACATTTTTGACTGATGATATTTTCAACTTATGATGGGTTTATTGGGGTGTAACCCCATTGTAAGTCGAGGACCTCCTGTACTTGAAAAATGTTGAGCCATTTCCTTCTGGCCTCCATAGTTTCAGATGAGAAGTCTGGTATCATTCAAATTGATGTTCCCATAAAAGTAATGTGTTGCTGCTAAATATTTTCAATATTTTTTCTTTGTCTTGTTTTACAGAAGTGTAATCATTATGTGGATTTCGTTACATTTGAGATTTACTCAGGGTTTTGAATCTGTCGTTATTCCTCCAAATTTGGGGAGTTTTCAGCCATTATTTCTTTAAATACTTTTTGGCCCCACTGTTTATTCTCCTTCTGGGACTCAGAAGATAGAAATATTAATTCTTTTCTTATTGCCTCAAGGTCCCTGAGAATCTGAGTGGGTTTTTTTCCCAATGTATTTTCTATTTTTTATTGAGACTGGAAAATTCTGATCCAACCTCAAGTTTGCTGATTCTATCCTCTGTCATCTCCACTCTGCTACTAAGCCCACCCAGTGAGGGGTTGTTTTTTTCCCCCTGATTATGGTGTTTTTCAGTTTTTAAATTGCCATTTGGTTCTCTTTTTTATAACTTCTGTTTCTTTATTGAGATTTTCAATTTTTTTATTCGTTTGAAAAGAATTCATAATGGTTTGTTGAAGCATTTTTATGATGGCTGCTTTTAAATTCTTGATAAGTCCAGCCTCCAATTCATCTCTGTATTGGCTGGTGCCTGTTGATTTTCTTTTTACATCCAAGGTGATTTCCATGGTTCTTGATATGAGGAGTGACTTTCTATTCGATCTTGGACGTTTGGGGTATTATGTTATGAGACTTTGGGTCTTATTCAATGTCTATTTATTTATTTATTTATTTATTTATTTATTTATTTATGTATTTATTTATTTTAGCTGAGCCATCCTGCCACCTGTTGGCAGCTCAGCTCGACCTGGGCATCGAACTGCTGGTGCTCAGAGCTCAGCTTGCACTCTTGAGCGAGCTCTTAACCAGCTGAGCCCCTCGGCTGGCCCTTCAGTGTCTCTTTTGGGCAGGCAGCCTCCTTGCTGAGATGTAGCATGAGGGTTGTATGTTCAGCTTCCCGTTGAGCTCCAGTGATGCCATCTTGGCAGAAGTGGAGTGCAGCCTTCACTACCTCATCGCAGTTGGTGGGGGGGTGGCAGTTAGCGTTCCCTTAGGCTCTGCTGACACCTTCCCAGGGAAAGTGGAGAACCATCTTATAACATCTCATTGTCTCTGAGCTCCCCTGCAAGGCTCCACCTCCGTGGTTGGGAGATGTGCAGAGCTGACTCCCACTGCTTTGTGGTTGTAGCATGCGCAGTAGAAGCCCCATTGACACCAGGGGAGGGAGGAGGGGAACTCTTCTCATGCTTCTTTGTGTGTCATGTCCAGGGATTTTTAGTTGTAAGAGAAGGACCTGGGAGGAATGGGGAGACTCTGTCTTGTCCGGAGATGGAAGTGCAGGCATGGCACGACCTTTCTGTTCTCTCTCTGTGTCTGTATCTGGAAAAACGGTTCTAATAATACCTATTCCATCTGCATGACACAACTGTATTAAGAATTAATTAAGATATTTGTGTATATCAAGGTACACTGGAAAATGTTACGCTACTAGGGACTTTTATTATAATGATTGTTATTTCTGAAACTAGGGTCTGGCAAAATGTAGCTTGAGAAGAGACAGGATAAGTTGTAGGGCTCCTCCACTTTCATCTATCAATTTAATGTTGTTGAAAACAAACGTGACAGCCAGAAGTCAGCCTATTATCTGTTTCTTTGGAGCCTGTGGCGACCTCGCTCTTGACGAGCAATAACCCTGGAGAAAACGAGAAGAAAAACCGAGATTAAGGTCATGGCAAGGAGAGAACAGTAAAATAGCTTTAAAGAGCCTAATAAAGTAGAATAATTGAATGTAGTAGGGATCACGGCTGGGACAGGGGGCGTTTGCAGCACCATTTCCAGAAAAATAATCACAAAAGGGAAATAACACTGAACCTGGGAGGGGAATGAACAAGTCGCAGGAGACCCAAAGCTGATAGGGGTAGCTGTTCAGAATAGTTAGTAATGGCCCTGCCTTACTCAGGGGCACGGGACAGGACTACCAATTGGAGTGGCCCCAATATTACCAATCATGGTGATCTGTGTCTCATGTGCCATTCCAGGCAGGCAGAGTGAGCTGAAGTCCTGTGTTGGAGTCATAGCTCTGCCACCTTGTGTCTAATGTGATCTTGAGTAGGCTTCTCAACTCCTCTGAGCCGTAGTCTCGCCTTCCAAAAGATTAAGATGATAAAGGTGCCAACTGCTCCTGGTAGTTTGAGGGTCAAAGGTGAGAGAATGAGTCCTCCAACCTGCCCATAGTAGGTGATCAGTGTGTAAGGTAGCCCTTTCCTGGCTCCAGGCCCTGCCATCATTTGCTCCATGTGGAGGCCCAGGGTTGGGAAGGGCAAGTCAGGGTGGCCATGCTCTAATTTCCTCTCCAAAATACTCTCCATGCTAGCTTTCTAGTTTCTCTTCCTCCCTGTCCCACTGGGACTCCACGGCGCTTACCATGCAGGGGTTCTGGAGGGCTGGTCCTTGGGGCTACCCCTGAGGAAGGGGCATACCTAGACTGAGTGGAGACAGGGACAAACCCAGGGCCAGTTCCATCTCCCACCCCTGCCCTTTGGCCAGGGCCAGCTGGTTTTATGAAGCTCTCAGTACCTCACTAAGCCGTAAGCTCAGAAGGCGGGGCTATATTTGTCCTGTGCATTGTTGGGGCTCCTACCCAGTGCTGCCCTGGAGCCAGCTGTTACATTTTCAGGAATTTTGGAAGCTGACAGTTAAACACAGATATTATTTAAACTAGATTATAAAAACTTAAAATTATATAAATTATATTGAAAATAAAGATAATGAATACTCAAAACTCATCACTTCTGAATTATCATACTATTATCTATGCTTCAGAGATTATTTATGTCTATTGTAGCTGAACGGTGGACGTACTGTACAGTGATGCATTCTATGATGTCATGTTGGCAGCTTGACATTGGCCATAGTAGGAGTGTTTATGCCACACGAATCAGCAAATACCAAAAATCAGAGCTTGATTTATTGTTTGATTGGTTGTCTATATTTAAGAAAGTGATGGAGGAAAAGTTGATAATGTAGATTAAATTCAAGAGTGTGTCCTGTTAAACTGTAAATAGCACAAAGAATTAAAAACATGTTCTTCCAATATTTGGTAACTATTACCGGATTCAGCAAAGAGGTCGCTCAGGTTATTGACAAAGAATTGTCTTAATGTAAATGAAAATATTAACCACCATTTATGATGGAATTCTGCTCATAGAGCCAGTTGTTAACCATTGCCCAGCATGTCACATCCCATGTCCAGAATAGCTGTGCCCACTGAAAGGGCATACTCAGGAAACACTTTTTTAGGTGAGTGACATCAAAGAAAACCAGCCCCAGCGGCCATGGGGGGCCTCTAACCCATTTTCCTTGGCAGCAGTGGCCCTGGATGTTTTGGGAGCCTCTCCGCCCTCACACACACTTGCTCTGTGACCCTTTTGCCTTTGTTCAGCTGTGCTCTGGCCCAGGGCTTCTGAAGCTGTAATGTGCATGAAACACCTGGGGGGCTTGTTAGCATGCAGGTTCTGACCCAACAGGCCAGTAGCAGGGACCAAGGTCTGCATTTCTAACAAGCTCTAGGGGACTTCATGCTGGTCACATATCACGCTTGGAGCAGCAAGGTTCTAGCCACACGGACCTCCTTCTAACACGCCTGGGTCAGTGCTGACATGCAGCCTTTGAACTTGCCACATCCTTTACCTGCAGCACTGGTCCCCTGATCTTCGCATGGCTGGCTTCTGTGCATCTTTCAAATGTCCGCTTCAGAAAGAAAGTCCTTCCCCGATTACCCCTGTCTTGGTTCTCTGCATAACGTTAGCTGGTATTTTCTATTTATTTGTTGTCGGCTCCCCTCGCTAGAATATAAGCTCCCTGGGAGCTCTCCTGCCCGATCCGGTGACTTTTTAATAGTAGTTCTCAGTAAATTATTTGTTGAACGATAGTCGTGATGTTACTGATGCTAAGAGTGATAAGAGTCAGAGTGTGGAAGTGATGCTGGGGGCTTGGTGGGTTTCTATACCTCAACCATACGTGAGCGCTTTTCTTACAGAACAGAGAGCAGAGCCCTCTGCTCAATCATTTTGCTCTTTCCACTTGTCATGACCCACCAGTGAGTGCAAGCCCCCGCTCTCAGCAACCGCCTCCTGTGCACACTTTCCAGGTGTTTGGGGATGGAAGTATAAGGGGACCCAGCTGAGGCTCCCAGTAAGAGATGGCAGGTGCCAGCCTTCTTAATGGTTCTCTAGAGTTTTGCACAAACATGGCGCCCGGGGCTCCAGGCATGCAGCAGGAGAGGCACGTTCTGGCCAGCCTGGTATCCCCTGCACATTTCTGGAACAAAATTGGGCTGTGTATTGTGTCGTCCTCCACTGCTGACTTGGCAAAGAGATGCGTGGAGCCCTTTGGTTTTGGGAGGAAGGTAAAGTCCCTGGAGCATCCTAAGTTCCCATGTGACTGCTCCTAACATTAAATCAACATGCAGAGGCCTTTGATGATTTATCCTCGTGGAGCCAGTGTTGTGACTAATATCACCAGATCCCATACATTGAATTGAATACCCCCATTGTGTGCCAGGAATATGGGTCACCTCATTTAATCCTTCCAACAATCCTATGGAACAGCATGTCATACTATCTCATTTTAAAGATGAGGCACCTAAATCTCAGAGAAGTTAAGTCATTTGCCCAAAGTTAAACAGCTAGTGGGGTGAGTCACTACCCCAAGGGTCACAAACTCAACCACCCAGAACAGAGCTCAGCAAGGTTGTGTGTGAGGGGCCAGACAGGCTCTGTGCAGCTACTCAGCTCTGCCACGACAACACAAAAGCAACCATGGCCAATCTGTAAACCATTGAGCGTGGCTGTGTTCTAATAAAACTTTATTTAGGAAAACAGGTGTCAGGCCATAGTGGGCACATGGTATAGTTTGCCAGCCTCTCAACCAAAGAGGCCATTAGATAAAGTCACTGAGTAAAACAGGCCAGAAGCAAAACAAACCCAAACCCAAATATGCTCTCCTGTTCTAGCTTCTTTTCTTCCTAGTGTAGACAGAGGCATGGGGACACAGGACGTGCGCATGGTGCATGGGCACCAGCACTGCACCCACCTCAGAATGTCAGGGCGGGGTGGTGTCCACGTGTCCCACCTACAGACAATTGCTGCCCCCCAGGCCTGTGGCCCGTTTTCAAGAGAAGCTACAGGTCTGGATTTGAAGGGTGAGTGTGTGTGTGTGTGTGTGTGTGTGTGTGTGTGTGTGTGTAATAGCTTTTTTCTCTAGTGTTGGCTCAAACTAGTAAAACAAAACCAAAAATCCTGTGCAGATCGAGGAGGGGCCCAATGAGCTCTGGCCCCCCAGGGTGCCGCTTACAACCTCTGCACTCTAAAAGCCTCCCAGACAGCCCTGCATTGATTAAGTAATAATTCATCTGTTTTCCCATATTTTATTTATCAAAGACCTTAGTAACTGTCAGGCAGAACTTCTTATCAGCAGGAACTGACCAGTGGACAAGCGTTACCTCCCAGGTCGGTTATAAATCCTGGTGAACCAGGAAAACCTGACATTTTAATTAGCTGGAACATTCTTATCAGCAGTCAATCCTGAACATGTCATTTCACATTGTTTGTGAGCCCCTAATTGCAAATCTCTGATTGTGTCCCTTCAGGGCCACCTCAATCACAGGGGCTCATTCTCATTATTTGACTGTGGTGGCTGCCTTTATAGTATTCGGGACACTGCCAACACCATCACAGCAAGTGCACAGTGGAACATCCTGAGTTGCTGAAACTCGAAGAAAGGAAAAAGGGGATGCTGTTTCCTGCAGTACCAGCAAAAAATGCAGACTTTTTTTTTTTTTAACACAGAACAAATGGTTACCCTAGACCAAGCAAGGCAGTGGTCAGAGGATGGGCTCTTATTTGGGCTTGTGGTGAACCTGAGGAATTCTATGATGGGGACCATGCCACACGAAGTCTCTTTCAGTTATGGTCAGTGTGCCATGTAACCCCAGGAAAGGCCCCATTCTAACATGGCTCCTCCATGGAGATTGGTGATGGTGGCGGTGGGGTGTTCCCTGTTTTTTAGGAATTAAGAAAACCATGAGGAGCAGAGAAAGGCCCAAGCCTTCTAGAGATCCACAGCTTTGGGAGATCCTGAGCCAGGTTCTCGCTCTCCCCAAATAAAACACAAATTCACATACAGTCAGGAGAGACTGTATTTGGCAGGATCATTGCAAATCAGAAGGTGGGGGAGGTACGCTTGCAATGGGGGGAACCCTCTAAGCACAGATCTGAATTGTCCCAATATCAGGCCAGAGGGATTTTCTTCAATGGAGAAGAATAACAAGGCTAGAAATGGTGGTTTAGGGAAATAGTTCAAACAGGGGTGGAGTGGAGATGATGGGACAGTGGGTCAGAGAATGTCTTACCCTGAGGCTAGCCCGCTTGCCCAAAGGGTGGGCCAAAGCTCAGGGACCTCCAGGAAGGAGAGACGCTAAGCCCAAGTTTGGTTAACTAGCACTTATTCTGGTTGACCAGCAGTCCAGCTAACTATTTATGAAGCAAAGGATGGGAATTTGGGGGCGGGGGTTCTGTGTTTGGCCTTGTTGTAGGTAGTAAATAAGACAGCATCATCCTTGAGCCTTACCAGAGCCATAATGGAGAAGAATGTTTGCTGTAAGCCGTTTCCAGGACACAAAAGGGGTGGGGCCTTAACGATGCTATTTTCCGGGAGCTCATGGCTCAGATAAAATTCAACATTATCACCCCCAGGGTCACCGAAAATACTCCATGGCTTACGGATATTTTAGAATGCTGCCATGTTTGCCTGGAGCCATCTGGTGAGTCCTCTGGGCGTGTCTGTTCTCGAACCTTCTAGAGCCTTCAGGTCCCTGCACTAAAGAAACAAACAAACAAACAAACAAACACCCAAGCTGGTCCCTCAAATTTTGGAAGGGTTTGTTTTTAGGAAGCAAGGGTTGAGCAAAGAGGCTTGTGTCACACTGTCCCGTGTGAGGGAAGTCCACCTATCTCTGACTCCATCTCACGCCCTGTCCATGACCCCCACCCCCGCAGCCTCCATGCCTCTGCTAACTTCCCTTGCCCCTAATAGCCAACCAGGTCTTCCCCCAACAGCAGACTCCGACCCTGCCTACCAGGCAGGTAAAACCTGAAAGCTGCTTGATTGTGCATATCTGCCTGTAAAATTATAGCCCGGAACTGGGTTACCACAGATGTGGGGAGTTTATACCTGTCTCCATAAGACAACAAAATTAATATTTATTGTTATTATGATTATAACTACTAAACATTCTGTAGGCATTACTGTGTGCCAGGCGCTGCCCAAAGCACGGCTCACATGTGAACTGATTCACTGGATCCATGCAACAGACCTATGGAGGTGGGTATTCTTATTATTCCCATTTTACAGATGAGGAAATTGAGGCACGGAGAGCTTGCTACCGGCCAGAGGTTATTTCAGCCCAGGCAGCCTGACCCCAGGGCGGGACCTTCACCGCCACATTCCACTCTCAGGCTACAAGGTAGCACCATCTTGTTTTCCATACATGATTATTTCTCACTTCTCAGTAGTTGCAGTGGAAGCAGGGTGTCTGTGGTGAAGTCAGTAGGAGTTTTTGTTGTGGAGGCCAGCGGGCGGGTCTGTCCCCTGAAGCCAGCTGCTGCCAGAAATGTCTGCTTACTGGTGCACAGTTTCTAGAGTCGAGCTGGGAACATAGTGCTTTTCCTTATAGGAGAGTCTCCGATAGAGTTAAATGAACTTGAGATTTCATTAAGATAGCTATTGTATAAGAAAGTGGGCAGTCTGGCCGAACAGGTTTTGGTTTTGTCTTGTGTTTTTTTTTTTTTTATAAAGTATCTATTTAAAAATAAGATTAGTATCAGTTTGGTTCCCCGCTCTGTGCAGGCAATCCACCTGTGTCCATACCTGGTGAGGAGGGGGTGTTACTGCAGCTGCTGCCTGTGGGCCTGTGACTTGGAAGCACGCCGGAGGTGAGCAGGCCCAGTGTGACAGCAGTGACTGTGACAGTGTTGTTCGCCTAGTGACAATGCAGCCCTCCTATGTGCCAGGCACTGGGGTAAGCCCTCCCAGGCATCATTTTGAATTCGTACGATTACCCTGGAGGCATATTCTGATCCAAAGCTGGGCATCGGAGTCACCCTGAGATTGGTTTAAATCTCTGCTCTTCCACTTAACCAGCTGTGTGACCTTGGGAAGGTTGCAGTCCTCTGTGTAAGTTTCTGTTTCCTTACCTGAAAGTGGGCGTCCTAGCAGTGTCTGCCCAATAGGGCTCTTGTGAGAATTAATAAAATCAATGCACATAAATAAATCATGCACGTAGAGTAATGATTAAATACATATTATTTTAAAAATAGGCATAATTATCCTTATTGTCACAGGACGAAGCTGAAGTTCAGAGAGGGGAAATGCCCTGCCCCGGCTGCAGGGCTGGGAGGTGGGAGAGGACAGGTCTGGCTCGTAGGAAGCACTTAGCAGGTGAGGCCCATGAGCTAACGCTGAGCATTAAATGACCTCAGACTGACTAGGGCTCTGGGAATGCGAGCTGACGCCCCACTGGGATTAACAGCCGGGGGCGGGGGGGGGGGGACCCTGAGAGAGACAGGCTGGTGGCTGACTGTCATAATAAATGCTAATGAGGAGGGGCTGGCAAGGTGATTATCAAAAACAATTTCCTCTCTCACCTTGGCTTTGCTCTCTTCATGTGCTGGGAAAGCAGAGGGTGGCCTACGGTTCAGCTAAGCTCTCACAGTTCTGCTCAGTTCAGGGGTGACACTGTCACCCCACACCTACATACTCAGGGATACACATCAGGAATTTAAAAGCTCTTCCAGGGGTGGTGTGGGACCACTTGCCTCCATAATAATAGTACTAACAATGGTTACAGAGAGGCAGTCACCGGCTACGAGAATAGACTCGGAGGGTCAGCCTTAGGTCTGGGTTCGAAACCTAGCACCATCATTGGCAACTTTGAGCAAGTTCCTTAACCTCTCTGAGCCTGCAGTAAAATGGGGACAGTGATAGTCCCTACCACACAGAGTTGGGGTGAAGATGGAATGAGATAATGCTTGTAAAGTGCCTGGCATGTAACAAAGCCCACGACAAAGTTCAGCCATTATTTGGGAAGGTGAGCCCCTCTCAGTATCCAGGGTGGGTGGGCTGCGTCTGAGCACTGCGTTCATGCTGGCTTCTCTCCCAGCGTGTCACGCTGGCGACCTCGGCCCCTCCCTACCTCTCAGAAGGAAGTAACTAAATGAAGGGCTGAGGGCCCCACCTCTGCCCTTGCCCTCCCATCTCCACCTGCCCCCAGCACTCACCTGACCCCTTTCTTCTGTGAGACTGAGTTTTATTGTATCCTGGGAAGAAAGCCAAGTTCTTAACCATGACATTGGCTTTTTCCCCCTTTTGTTTAAAAAAAAAGTTGAGAAATGTTCCCTTCTTGCATTCCTGCACGGTCTCCTCTTTCTCTCTCTCAATTTCTTAGGGATGAAATCACCCAGGATATAAATAAAATGTTCTAAATAAAGCTGTGCTCCACTGCAGCATAAGACATGTCTGCGTATGTATGTGACTGTCAGCCAAAATAAATTAACCTCCTATGGAAGTCCTTTTCATGTAATTAATGATTATTTATCAGCTGAAAGAGACAGGTGCACCATTGGCCAGCTGCGTCCGGACCTCCCAATGAACTTCTTAAGACTGCTCTTAAAACACAACGCCACATGCCTGGTGCTCAGCTTTGGCTTTTGTTCGGATACTGTGTCTTGCCTTGGAACCTTTATTTCTCAATTATCTCAAACTGAAAACAAAAGGACAGACATCAAAGTTGTTTTGAGGTACAGGAGGTGTGCCCTGTGCTAATTAAGAAGCAGGAACACAGCATCCTGTTCTGGTCAGCTGATGTTTTCTTCTTCCCGCTTGAGAAAGGGTTTAAGTAGTTTCGGGTTTTTACAGAAAAACAACCTGTGATGTGGTAAGTCTGTTATTAGCAAGAGTTCTCTCTGTGTCTTGGAGGTCAAAGTCCTGGACTGTTTAAGTATCTGGACAAGATGGGGAAATAGCAGGAGAAATGAGAGGGTGGCTAGCTGAATTTGCAACCTGTTGAACAAAATTGTCCAAAGTAGGCCTATTTGGGGTTGGGGTCTCTAGTGAGGTGCCTTAGGGCTCTTTCCTTAGCCTTCTCCTGAAACCATGCAAGGCTAAAGGGGGACGTGTCATGAAGCAGAACAGTGACTCTAATGGGTGACGTGTCAGACCAAGCAACCCCAACAGACTGGGAAGAGCCTATTGAATTTACTGTTGTTTTCCAAAAGAAATATAAATTCTTGTCTTGGGGATTAAAACAAAACCAATTACAGAATACAAAGAATTAACTTAAATGCAACCTTAGAATCTTAACCTTTCTGAGTCATTTGGTTTTAAGTGTTTCTATTATTTATAAGGGGCATATAACTGTATTTTAAACCCAATTTTATATAATAGGTGAGTTTAACCTAGTCATATTTATTGTGATTAATGGTATATTGAGATTTAATTCTATCATCTTATTTTGTATTTTTCCACATGCCATGTTTTCTATATGCCATCCCTTTTCCCCCCTATGAATTGATAAAGTTTCTTTATTTTCTTTTGTTTCTTCTACTGTGTTGGAAATAATAGCTTATATTTCCTCTTCCTTTGTTATACATAAAAAATTTTTTTTAACACAAAGAGTTTATATTTTTCCAAAAAGACCAAAGTTACTCAGTGTCTCTGTTCTTCCCTTAAGCAAGAAAAGGGCCTTGGCAAATTCGACCTCTTCCCTCCCGTTTTCCACGTATCTGCTCTATAGAAGTTCACATCTATCTTTTGTAAACATAAAAGTAGCTTTTCTCACAGTCAATAGTTAAATAAGACTTATTAAATGATTTAATAATGTATTTGTTTACTCTTTCTCCCAGTGTCCCAGTCCTTCACCAAAGTGTACTTTCCTTTTTGCTGAAGTACATCATTTAGTAGCTTCTTTATGGGAGGGTGAGGCCATTGGTAGAAATAAACTTTTTTCGTCTTTTTATGTGTGAAAATATCTTTATTTTGCCCTCATACTTGAGTGATAGTTTATCTAGGTATATAATTCTAGATTGACAATTGTTTTTCCTCAGCAGATTTCTGTTTCTTGGCCTCTAATGTTGCTGATGAGATATCTGCCTAATTGTCTTTGCTTTGTGGGTAATCAATGTCATCCCCCTGGAAGTTATGAATCTTTTTATTTTTATCTTTAACACTCTGCAGTTTCACTAAAATTGTCTATGTATGAATTTATTTGTATTTATCCTGCTCAGCACAAGATGTGAAATTTCTAATTAAGGAGGTAATACCTTTCCACAAAATAAACTTGAGTAAATAGAAAGACACCCCTTGTTCTTATACAAAATGGCTCAACATCATGACGATATCAGTTCTCCATAAAAGTACCCAGGTTTTTTTTTTTTTTTCCTAGAGCTAAACACATTGGTTTGAATGTTAAAGTAGAAAGATACTCATAAATATGCAAACATAGGAAAACCACAAAAAGGGCAATAAAGGCTAATTACTCTTCCAGATATTAAAACGTATTTTGCAGCCTCTAAAATTAAGGGTGTGGTGCTATTACATAAGGAGACAGAAAGATAAGTAGAAAATCTAGAAATAGAGCCAAAGACATATGAAAATTTAGTGTGTGATAAATGTGACCTCTGAAAGCACTGGCGAAAAGATAAACTTTTTAAAAAATGGTTTTGTGACAGGTATTTGGACATAGATAAAATTGAATCCATTCCTCACACCATAAACTAGAATAAATTCAAAATGGATAAGACATCTAATGTAAATAATGAAACCACACATGTGTTTTTAAAATTATGGATGAATTCCTTTATACCCTGAGGGTGGAGAAATCCTTCTATGATGAAAAATCCAGATCCAATAAATAAAATGATTAATAAATTTGACTGCATGAAAAGTATACCTTTTTATGGCTAAAAAAATCCATGTAAGCAAAGTAAAAAACACGTGAGAAAGCAGTGGGCATAAATACAACCTATATTATAGACAAAGAGCTATTATCCCTAATAATAAAAAAGCTTTTTAAAAGGAAGGGATGGATGACCACAGATTTGATTACAAATAAGCAAAAAACATAACTACAGAGTTTCTAAAAAATGAATGCACAAATAGCCCATTTAGACCTATGAAAAGAAAAGATATTCAACTTTACTCTTAATAAGAGAAATAGAAATTAAAAGTACACTGAGGTACCATTTCTTACCTTTCATTCTGGCAAGAAAATCAAGACCAAAACAACACTATGTTGGGGAAGATACAATGGCTAACCCCTTCAGGGGGAATCTGGCCATTCCAACCAACTACAAAGCATCTGCCCTTTGACCCACCAATCCCACTTCTCGGAATTTACCCAAAGACACACCTCCACAAATATGAAGCAACATATAATAAGCCAGTTATTGCAACCTTGAGACTAATAGCAAAATATTGTAAACAACCTAAATACCCATTCATAGGAGACTAATTGACTAAATTATGATACATTCATGCAGTGGGTGGCTGTGCAGCTGAAAAAACAATGAAGACCCCTAAGAGCTGATAGAGTGATTTCCAGGATATATTCAGTGCAAAAAGCAAGTGCAAAAGAATGTTATAATATGCTAAGTTTTGTATGTATGTGTGTGTATTTGGTTGTGATTTTTTTTTTCTGAAAAGGAACATAGGAAGATAAGCCAGAAATTAATGAAAGCAATTATCAATGGGGTTTATGGGATAGGAAGGGAGACTTCTCTGAGTACAACATGTTATTGTTGGGTTCATAACTACCATTTTTATCGTTGTTTTCTATTTATAGCCTTTGGTCTTTCTCTCTTTCTTTCTTTCTTTGGTCTTTTTCTCTTTTTCTGCCTTCTCTAGTTTGAATTGTGCATTTTATATGATTCAATTTACTCTTCTCTTTTATTATAGTATGTCAACTATATTTCTTTAAAGACATTTTTTAATGTTTTCAATATACATTTACAACTAATCCAAGTCCACTTTTGAATAACATTACACTGCTTCATAGTAGTACAGGTACTTTATAAGAGAATATTCCCAATTTCTGTTATAACAGTGCTGCCATGCATTTCACGTATCCATTATTTATAATCACCTAATACATTGTTGCTGTTATTATTTATTAGCATTTCCTTTCTGTTTACATTGCTATCTCTTATTGCATGTTATCCTCTTTTTCCATTAAATCCGTTGGTATGTCAATCATAGTTTTAAATTCCTGGTGTAATATTTTTAACACCGGTGTCTTCTCTGAGTCTGGTTCTGATTCTTGTTTGGTCTCTCTAGCCTGTGTTTTTTCTTGCCTTTTAACATGCCTGTTCTATTTTGCTGAGTCAGACCTGATGTACCAGGTAAGAGGCCCTCAGCGTGAGGCTTTGTGGTTTACCTGGCCAGGGGTTAGTTTGTGTTTAACAGGTGCTGTAGTTTCAGAGGCTGTCAGAGGCTTCGATGTCCTGTGGCGTCCTTGTTCTTTTCCCTCCCTGTTATCATTGGGTTTCCTTAGAAAGTTCCTTTTAAATAGAGTCTCTGTCTTGCAACTCTCCCAGTTGTAATTCACTGTTATGACTGCTGACATGGTGGGAAGGGGAGACTTTCTCTCTCATTACGATTAAAACTCAGGGTTATTTTTTCAGTGGACCTGAGTTCCTGGGCTATGACCTTCAGAAGAGTTTCTCAGCTTTTTTTCCTCCTCCCCTTATGTGAGACAGGGAGGCTACAATGGGTTACAGTATTCAATTGCCCTTCCCCTAGATCAGTTAAGGTTCTGGAAGTTTCCCTTGAGAACAGTCCTTTGTTGCTGAGAACTCAATGTTCTTGGTGTATTTCACATGGCTACTTTTTGCTCCCTCGTGCCTGAATCATGAGGGTTTTTTTCCTCCTGTCATCACTGGTGAGTCTCTTGGAGATACAGCCTGTGAAAGTGGGGGGCACCCAAGCCTGGGCCCCCAGGAGGTTTAAGTCTCCAGCAGCTTCTGCTCCTTATAAGCTGTGGTTCTCTGTATTCACCTATCTCTCCAAATTTCAAGGCGGGAATTTTCCCTGTGACCTCAATTCTCTGAGGGATCTAAGAAGGGTTGTTGATTTTCAGTTTGTTCAGCTTATTTTCTTGTGAGGATGGGGGCAATAACTTACACGCTCTTGTTGTAGCAGAAACTGGAAGCCGGTTACCTATTTTTAATTCCTGTTTTTCTTTTTGCTTTCTTATAGGCTCCCTCACCATTTTTTCCTACTTCTGTTTTGATTTATTTATAGTGCTCTTGAATACATCTATTTTATAGATTTGTTTATTGTTGCTCTAGGTATTACATTATAGATACAGAACATTTAACAGTCTACTGGTGTCCATATTTTAGCAGATTGAGTGAAATGTGGAAACCTTACTTCTCTTTATGTCTCTTTATTCTCCCCCATTTATAATATAACTGTCACTGAAAATCACATCAGTGTTATAATTTTTCTTTCAAGCATCAAACATAATTTAGAAATTTCAAGAGGAAAAGAAAAGTCTGTTGTATTCTTTCTTCTTTCCTTGTGTTCTAAGATTCCTTCTTTTATCATTTCCTTTCTGTTTAGAAAACTTTTTTAAGCTATTCTTTTAGCTTCGGTGTGCCGGTGACAAATGATCTTAGCTTCTATTCATCAAAAATGTCTCGTTTCCCCCTCCATTCCTGAAGGGTACTTTCACTGGATATAAAATTCTGAATTGACAGTTATTTTATTTCAGCACTTAAAAAATATGCCACTTCCTTCTGGCCTCAGTGGTTTCTGGTGGAAATTTGCTGTCATATGAATTGTTTTCCCCCTGTAGATAAGGTCTCATTTCTCTTTAATTTCTTTCAAGAATTTTTTCTTTTCCCATTTTCTTTTTCACCCAAAGAGTTTTCATAAATTTGACTATGATATATCTTTCAGTTTATCCAGTTTGAGATTTACTCAGCTTCTTGAGTCTGTGAATTATGTTTTGCCAAATTTCAAAACTTTTCAGCCATTTTTCCTTTGATGACTTTTTTAGTCCTACCCACTTTCTCCTCTCATTCTGGGACTCATATAACGTGAATGTTAGGGTTTTTGTTATAGTGCCACAGACTCCAGGAGCATGGTTCATTTTATTTTCTCCCAGTGTATTTTCTCTCTATTCTTCAACTTGGGTAATTTCGATTATTCTTGCTTCAAGCTTGCTAACTCTTTCATGTCCTCTCCATTCTAGTGTTAAACCCCAACAATTGAGATTTTTTGATTGTTGTATTTTTCAGTTTAAAATTTATATTTGATTCTTAAAATACCTTCCATTTGTGTGCTGACTTTATTTTCATTAATTTCAAGTGCATTCATAATTGCTCATTAAAACATTTTCAGCTGAGTGCTTAAAATCTTTGTCAGATAATTCTAACATCTGTATCATCTCAGTGTTGGCATCTGTCTTAGTTTGCTAGGGCTGCCATAACAAATCACCATAAACTGGGTGACGTAAGACAACAGAAATTTATTCTCTTGCATTTCTGGAGGCTAGAATTCTGAGATTGAGGGGTCGGCAAGGTTGGTTCCTTCTGGAGTCTCTAAGGGAGCAACTGCCCCATGCTTCTCTCCTAAACTTCTGGTGGCTCCCAATGATCCTTGGCATGCCTTGGCTTGTAGATGCATCATTCCAGTTCTGCCTCTGTTGTTACATGGCCTTCCTCTCTGTGTCCTCTCCTCTGCTTTAGAGATATGATCATTGGCTTTAGGGCCCATCCTAAATCCAGGGTGATTTTTCACCTTGAGATCCTTAACGAATTATATGCACAAAGACCGTATTTCCACATAAGGTCACATTCTGAGGTTCCAGGTGGACATGAATTTGGTGGGGGTTCTACTCACCTGACTACAGCATCTGTTGACTCTCTTTTCTCATTCAAGTTGAGATTTTTCTGGTTCTTGGTGTGATTTGATATATGTATTTGATTGACATTTTGAGATTTTGGATGGTATTGAAATGTTCTGTATTAGTAGACCTTTTCTACACTTCTTCAGTGATGAAGGAACTCTCCCTTTTTACTTCTAGGTATGCAGGGGAAAAGGCAGGTGCCCCACTTGGCCTCTGATGGATGATATCAGAGGGAGAAGTGTTACTCATTACTGCTGGCTGGAGGGGTGGCTCCAGGGTCCCCACAAGCCACCATTGACACCACCTGGATGGAAGGTGCACGGGAACTTCCTTATTCCTTTCCATGTGGTGTCCACTGTCATCATGTGGACACAGCTTTGTTGCCACTGGATAGTAGTGAGTGTTCTGATTCTGCATTTGGCTGTTCTGACACCACTCCAGCAGGGAGGTTGTCAGGCAGGTGATCCACCCAGGCAGGTAAGGGTGGAAGTGCAGGTTCCCCAGATGGTCTTCACTGACATCATTGGCTGGGCCTCGTTACCATGCAGTGGGAATGAACCTTCTGGCTTTCTCTTGGCCTTTGCTGGTAGGAGTGTGGGTGAGGCCACAGCATTTCTCATGGTGATTGCTTACAGTAGAGCTGCCCTTGTCTAAAAGTTTTCTGTCTTGCTAGGTTGCCCTTCTCTTGGTCCTTTAGCTAGAGAAAGCAGGCTTTCCTTGGGGATTTTTTATTATTATTATTTTTGTGATTGTTTTTGGTGTTTCCACATTGCCAGCTTTTCCAGTGACCGATTGGGGATATATGAGGAAAAAAGAAGACTCAAAGAACTCATTTCTTGATTCTAAGGTTCCTAGAAGGTCTGCCTTCTTCTCTTCATATCTTAGCGTCTTGGCATTTTAGTTTTTATTTTTTTGTTTTTGTTTTGTTTTTTAATATAGTGTATAGGTTTTTAAGGGGAAAGTACATGAACTTCATCTTTCTGTAAGTGAAAGTTTCTATTTCCAGGATTTTTAATTTTTCAAAATCTCACTTTTTTATCCATTCTTATCTGCTTAGGTTTTTGTTAGTCATCTTGACATTATTCTATAACTGTTGTTCCTTCCTTTGTCTTTGAGGATTATAGTTATATTTATTTAATGTCCTTTTCAGATTGCTCTAATATTTTCATTTGAGGGGGGAATGATAAATTTGGTGGTCATCTCTTATAAGATGTGTTTTGGAATTATAGTTTGAAAGCTCATCTTGAATAGAAGTCCCGTGTGTGTGTGTGTGTGTGTGTGTGTGTGTGTCTGTCTGTCTGTCTGCCTGTCTGTGTGTGTCTATCTGTGTGTGTCTGTGTGTCTGTCTGCCTGCCTGTCTGTCTGTGTGTGTCTATCTGTGTGTGTGTGTGCATGTGTCCATGTTCCGTGTCCATGTGTGCGTGTCCCCTCCCTGGGATCACTCCTCTGTGACTAGCAGATCTGCCGGCCTCCTTGTAGCCTACTGGGTACCTGAGTGACAAAGCCTGATGTTAGTGGCCTGGGGTTCTTGTCCCACAGGGACATTGACAGGCTGTGATTTGGCATCAAGTCAGTTCTGGAGGTGCCTCTGCTCATTCCTGCCAACTCAGCAATAGCCCACGGCTGTAATGTTTCAGCCTCCACGCATGGGTGGAAAAGTCCTCCCCAGATGACCCCATCCTGGGATGCATGGAGGCAGCTCTCTGTTCTCTTTACCTTGCAGGATTTAACTCTCAAAGAATCTACATGTTTTCCAAGGGTAGTTAAGTCTTAAAACCCATTTTTATACTTGACCATATTCATTAGTTCTATGATTTTGGAACTGGAAGGGGGAAAGAATTATGTGAACTCACACTGGCATTTTGATGGGAAGCAAACTCCTCTCCCCCCAGAGCTTTGACAAAGAAGTTCAGTTTCATGGAGGAGGGCCTGAACTGGTGTTCTGGATGCTGTCTTAATTAGCCCGTAGTCAGGCGTTTGCTGGATGACTGTACATGTCTGCACCAATCCTGTGGAAAAGTTATTTACTGATACTTTAAATTTTTCAATCAAAGTCCTTAAATTGCAAAATTACATATTTCTGGCATGTATTAACTTGGTAACAAAAGTAAAGAGGCCCCACAGAATCTCTGAACATCATTGAACTTCCTGTTCTGATGCACAATTATAGTATTTTTGTAAAATTACAAAGAAAGTAAACTGATGTTATATTTTCTCTCTTAAAGTAGGCTATTTTGTTTTTTTTTCTTCCCAGCACAAACTCAGGCCTGTAATTCCTGGAGCGAAGCAGGGTTTCTGCTACCTGTTCTCTCTGCTTGTTTTCCACATTCAATCCAGGTGATCAGCCAAAATACATTTAAATGAAAATAGCAATTTTGTCCACCCCCAATCCACTTTCTTTTTTGTCCCCCATCGCCATTCCAATTTGGCCATAATTGTACAGTTCCCATAACAACAGCCCAGTAACTGGATCTTTGTGGAGGGCTTATAGCAGGGTTGTCCACAAAGCTGCTGGCTGCCCGCACTGTGCGAACCCACATCAGCATCTCACAAAAGATACAGCTATGGGGTGGGTGTTCTTGGCAGCTCTAGATCTAACTTGCAGCTGATTGCAGCCGCCACATTCCTGAACCGAGGACCGGCACCCCAAATTTCTGCTACATTTCTCATGTGCACTCAGTCTTCCCATCGTCAGTCCTGAGTGGCCGGCCTGGGACAGTTAAAATGCGAGTGTAGAGAGAAACACACAACAATATCTCTTTTGTATATACTTCACCAAATTGCAGCAAAAATCAAAGAACAGGGCTCTCGAGGTCTCAGGGCTGTATTTCAGGTTACCTGGAGCTCAAAGCCAGCACCAAGAATCAAAATGCCTTTATGGGTCGGTCTCTCTCTCTCTCTCTCTCTCTCTCTCTCTCTCTCTCTCTCTCTCTCTTTCTCTCTCTCCATCTATATATTTTGCTGAGCCACTGTGTGATTTTCGGGAGCAAACTTGTTGCTCAGGATACAAGAGCTGGCTGGATGGGAAGCTTCCTTCGTCACAGCCTGCCAGGTGTGTCAGGCTGAGTTAGATGTGTCCCTTCCAATAGCTATTTTGATTGCCAGTAATAAATGTGACAGCCGCTGCAGGTAAACCTGGAGCTGAGTCCCACGTTCTGTCTGAACGTGGACTTTGCAGATTGACAGCTCGCGTACCCTTGCTGGTTTGCTGCCCACATGCAAATTGACTTCCATGAAAATCTCAGGGGTCAGGAGGGAAAGAGAAGACGACAGCAGGACCAAGAAGTCTCACAACTGCTCATCTTCAAACTCAGACTCTCAGGGTTTGGTTATAACTGCGGTGTCACACCTGGCAGTGCAGGTGGAAAAGCCATTGGAGGGAACCGTAGACAGAGCCCAGGGTCTCTCTCCTACACAAAGGATAGTGGGTAACCACCTCCAGTGTCGCTGGGAGCCAGGGTGCACTGAGCTGTGGGGGAGCCTGACACCTGGCAGCAAGGCGGGCTCTCAGACGTGCAGGCCTCAGGTTGGACCCCTCAGAAATGGGTTTCAAATGCATCACTTTGGATGAAAATTTAGTTTTTAATCTGTCCAGGGACAATGCCAGTATTTTGAATTTGCAGGAATTATTGTTTCATTCTCTAAGGGATTTCTTGTGTTTTACTAATGATTCGATCAATTGTATGCGCATCGAAATATGCTCTGATGTTTGACTTTGTAAAGAGCGGATGAATCACAGGCAGTGGATTGGTGTCCCCTGGAGCTTGTGAGAAATGCAGATGCTTGATCCCCACCCCAGGCTCCTGAATCCATCTGCATTTCAACAAGATGCCCAGGTGGTTCAGGGTACACTTGGGCTTGGGAAACACTGTGTGGTTCATCTTTGGCAAGTCCTGTCGGATTGCTCTTGTATTTGTATTTCCTCGGGAGAGATGAGTTTGTTTATTTTATAAGATGTATTCTGGAATTTTAGTTTGAGAGCTCATCTTGAATACGTGTGTGTGCGTTCACCACATGTATGTTTCATTTCCCCTTGAGGCACAGGTGAGCTCGGTTGACAACATGAGATTCACAGTCGAATCTGCCTGAGTGTGGCCCATGACTCCAGAGCTGACCAGCTGTGTGGTTCTGGACAAACTGCCTCATGTCTTTGAACCTCAGTTTGCTTACCTATTCAGTGTGGATGATGATATCAACCTCCCCTCATTGCTATGAGCATAGAAATGATGAACGTAAAGCCCATAGCCTCCTGCCTGGTACACAGGGAGTGATAAACCGCAGTGCAGAACAGTGTGCCGTGAGTGTAGGGTTCAGGGAATGTTCTCACAGGTAGGCACCTCTGTAACCACTGCCCTGATTGAGGTAGAGAAAGCTTTCTTATGTTCTTGTCATTTAAGAGACATGAAAGATGCAGCCTTTGCCCTCGGGAAGCTTTAAAATCTCTCTTTGGGACAAGGGATCTAAAGTATCTGAACTTGTTAGTGAGTGGTCACTGGCGAATGTTTGTTCAATATTATGTTTGGGGCTCCAGCCCATTTGAGCAGCTCTAACAAAGACACCATAGACAGGGCAGCTTGTGTAACGAACAATAACTTCTCACAGCACTGGAGGCTGGGAAGTCTAGGTTCAAGATGCTGGCAGATTCCATGTCTGGTGAGGGCACTCTTCCTGGTCCATAGATGACCGTCCTCTCCCTGTAACCTCACAGGGCGGAGGGGGAAGGGAACTCTGTGGGTCTCTTTCTTGGGCACTAATCCCACTCATGAAGGCTCCACCCTCATGACATAAGCACCTCCCAAAGGCTCCCCGTCTTAAGACCATCACAGTGAGGGGTAAGATTTCAACATGGAACTTGGGGAAGCATGAACATTCAGTTCATTGTAGCTGGGTCTTATAATGAGGGAAATAGGGTTCTGGGAAAACAGAAAGCTTTGGGGAAGGCTGTGTGGGGTGAGAAACTCTGAATCACCTACCTGTTGGGTCAGACAGAAATTCTTCCCCTTCTCAGAAGACCTTAAGTGTTAAGTGAGTGAAAGAGCTGGGATTAGATTTTTTCATCTCCCAAGTTCTTATTCCATCCATATGCTCTATCTGATTTAGGGTTAGATTGCCATTAGTTATGGAGAATGGCTCAGAATTTCATGACTGCTATTCAAAAGTCCTTTGTAGCATCATCATGAGTTTGAGAGGTAGGTTTACAAATGAGTTTAGGAAAGGCTTGCTGGAAGAGGTGACACTGGACATGCTTTGTGAAGGATGAGGAGGCAAAAGGAGACATGGGAACAGAAAACTGTCCTGGTTCCATTGTGCCCAATCCTGGTGGAAACCTTGCTTTAAATCCCTGTGTGTTTATACGTTATAGAGTGCAATCAATTTAGACAGTTTGAAACCCTGGGTCACCTTTAGATGGGCCTTGAGTATTGTGGGTTTGTTAAGTCCAAGAGCAGTGTGTGCTGCTGAGATCCCGTGCCAAACCCTGGCAGCATGGCCAGCTCCTGACAGAGATGATAGTTCATCTGATGGAACAGTGAGCCCAGCTCACTTGTGCCCTTCTGCCACAGAGTCACTGTTCCTGAGTTGGACCAATGAAATACGTATAAACTGTGAGAAGAGGGACATCTATCTGAAGGCAAGAAAGTTGCTGCCTCTTCCTTCAACCTTCTCAAATCCAACTGAGATTGATGGTTTATTGATAACACACAGCCTGAGGAAATGGTGGTCAGTGTTTAATCAATAAATCACCATAACTGCATACCTATTCAATTCAATGCGGGTCTGCCATGTGATGGACAGTGTACCAGGTAGAAATGCCACAGAGAAGGTCCCTACAGATGGTTTCAAAGTTCTTGCTGAAGATGCTGCCTCGCCAGTCATTTAATCACCCTCTGTCTCATCAACTCAAGTATTTATTGAGTGCCAGTTGTGTCCCAGGCACTGCACAACATTTTGAAACTACAGTGTGCTGCCAAGGCACAGAAAAGCTGGGTGATTTAATTAGGGGGACAGTGAAATGTGAAGACCAAATCTCCAGAGCTTTTTCAAAAAGGACCAAGATAGTAAATATTGTAAATTTTGTGACTACTCAACTCAGTTGTTGCATCATGAAAACCACCATACACAATATATAAATGAACGGGCATGGCTGTGTCCCAATAAAACTTTCTTTACAAAAATAGGCAAGAGGCTGAATTTGCCTTCTGGCTATAGTTTGCCAACCTCTATTCCAAAAACATCATACCCCAATATGTGGACCACACAGAATCAGAATCAGAAGGAAGCAGGTAAGTCATCAATTCCCTACAGGAATTGTCTCTAAGACATTTCTGATAAGTATGTGGCCAGCTTCTTCTGCTCCAGTACGGGGAACATATCATTTATGAAGCAATCCATCTGATGTTTCAATAGTTCTAGTCACTGGAAAGTCAGCTGGCTTATAACAAAGACTCATGTGTCCTAATTCTGCCCTTTGGAACAACCTGGAAAAAAATTACTGCCTCTTGGGAATGAACGGATGTCATTTTTTCTTCTGACAGTCATTCTCCACACAATGTGGCTTGTACCCTACAACTTCCAGGTGGCCGTCTTGTGACTGTGCCACATTATTGGGGCCAGTGTGGGTCCCACAGGATATATTTTTTCAATATTTTATTCTGAAAAATTTCAAACATACATTAAAGTTGAAAGATATTTATAAATGAACATCAGTATAGCTACCACCTAGATTCTACAGTTCACATTTTACTACGCTTGCTTATCATGTGCTTACGCATCCATCCAGGCCTCTACCTATCCATTAACTACCTTATTTCTGATGCTTTTCAAAATAAATTGCAGCCATCAGTACATTTTCCATGTCTGCAATAAGCACAGCATTATCTAGAGTTCAGTATATGTTTCCAGTTTTTTTCTTTTGAAGTAAAATTTACATGCAACGAAATGCACAAACCATGAAGTGTACATTGCCTGGGTTTTGAGAAATGTGTATACATCTGAGTAACCCAAGCACACAGCAAACTACAGAAAAATACCATAACCCCAGATCATTCTTTTTGGCCCCTCCCCAGCTAACCCTCATCCTGTCCCTTTAGAGGCAGCAACTGTATTTCTTCTATCTCCTTCATAATTTTATATAAATGGAGTCACAGAGTGTGAACCCTCAAGGCATCCTTAACTCAGCATAATACATCTATATTCATCCATGATGTGACATATGTTAGTATGGTGTGTATCAATAATTCATTCCAGTTGATTGTTGAATAGTATTCTAGTTGGCAGTATTTTGATCACTATACCACACTGATGATTCCTATGCTCCTGAAAGTAAAATAAAAACAAGTGATAAAATAGTAGTTCTAATTCCAAACATATAAATAATTACATTAAATATAAATGGTCTAAACATACCCTTTGAAAGACAGAGCCAGCAATTCTATATCCAGGCGTATGCTCTAGAGAAACTCTAACGTCTATGCCCATGTTGATCCCAACAGAGTTTGCTTAATGAAAGTTTGGAAGTAACCCAAATGACCATCAGTACAAGGATAGGTAAATAAATTATAGAATATTCATACGATGGAATATTATAAACAGTTAAACATACAACCATATGAATTAGCATAAATAGATCCTATAGAACAAATATTTCAGAATAATATGAAAAATATGCCACTTGTACAAAATTTTTAAGATACACAAAACATACCATATATTATTTATAATTGCACATATATGTAGAAAAATATGAAATCAGGAATTTAATGAATTGACACCAAATTTATGATATTGACTGCCTCCAGAGAGAGCAGGAAAATAATGGAAACAGTATAGGAGGTAAAGCTAACTTTATTTTTATTGTTTTATTTAAAAATTTTTATTTTATTTTCAAAGACTTAAGTTTAATTAAATCTAGATCAGCTATTTCTTCATTGACATAGACAATTCAAGGTAAGTAGCTGGGATCTTTCAAAAAGATAAGAGTCAAGATTTTTTTTTGGTATCTGTATAATCTATGAAATCAACAAGTACACAGGAATTATAAAAACATTTAATCAGATTCTCCTATTTAGTTAATAAAAATATTCTTTTTTCAAGAGTTATCTTTCATAGTGCATCACAATTTTAATCAAAATGTTTTATGGTTAAACAAGTTGAGTATTAACATATAGCAAGTCTTTCAACAGAGCTATTTATAAAGCAAGAAGATAGGAGCCTTTGACTGTTTTGAACCTGAAATGCACTTTACAATAGTCATGGCTTTATTCTAATTTTAAACCCTTAAACCAGTCTCACAATTTGAAAGAGGCAAGTAGGGCACTTCATGGTGAACGTATGTTTACTCCTTCCCTTCATCTCTGCTGGGCCAGCTCTCCCCAGGCTGTGGGGCCAGTGTTGGTGACACCCCTGTCCCCCATGGAGCTTACTGGTTAGGGTGGAGGATCCATATTGACTGGATAATCCCACAAGCAAGTGTGAAAGTGCGTGCTTGCAAGCAAAGCAAGGGAGCTGCTCTGAGAGCCTAAGGAGTGTATGGCTTACCCCAGGGACATGAGCTGAGAAGAGGAGTTATCTGTTTCGAGAGAGGAGGAAAGGGCATTGTGGTGAGAGGCCCAGTATGTGGGTGGAGGAAATATTACAAGAACAAAAAACTGAAAGGAAACAAAGGAGAACCTGATGTGAAATGAAGTAGAGAGGTAGGCTGGGCCTTGGGCACCATGGTAAAGAATTCATTTTTTATCTTAAGAGTGCTGGGAAGCCATTGGAGAGTTATAAGTAGGTTCTGTGACATGATCAGACTTCGAAATGATCACTCTGTGGTGGAACCCCTGGAATGGAAGGAGTCAGAGTGGTGTAGCTAGAATGGTTAGGAGGCTACTGCAGGTGAAATGGGGGTGGCTTGGACAAATGTGGTGGTGATGGTGATGATGGTGATGGTGATGATGATAGTGATGGTGGTGATGATAGTGATGGTGGTGGTGGTGGTGATGGTGATAGTGGTGATGGTGGTGGTGGTGATGGTGGTGGTGGTGATGATGGTGGTGATGTGGTGATGGTGATGATGGTGGTGGTGGTGGTGGTGGTGATGGTGGTGGTGGTGATGGTGGTGGTGGTGATGATGGTGGTGATGGTGATGATGGTGGTGATGATGGTAGTGGTGGTGATGGTGATGATGGTGGTGGTGGTGACAGTCATGGTGGTGGTTGTGTTGGTGAATATGGAGAGAGGTGGAAATCTGCACAATATTTAGAAGGTAAAGTGCACAAGATGTAGTGATTCTTGGAAATCACTTTGAAATGGAGGATGAGAAACAAGGATAAATCAAACTTATTTCACAAAAAATCTAGTAATAACCTTAAGTTGCTCTTGTTAACCTCCTTTTTATAGTTTAATAATGTTTAATAACATTAATAATGTTTAATGTTTAATAAGTTTAATAATGTGCTCAAACAGTAACATTCAGCCTTCGAAACAGCTACCACCTTGTACATGTTCTTGATTGCTGTGGTAGATGAAAGATGGCTTCATTTTCTTTGACAAGTCTTTCATCAAGGGATGGGGTCTATTTCCCTACCCCCTGTGAGCTGGGCTGGCCTATGACTGTTTTGACAAACAACCTATGGGAGAAGTGTTATGCATAACATCCCCCCACCTCCAGCATCTGGCCCTGAACCCAAGGAGTCAAGACTCCGGTAATGGATGCTCCTTCTGACAGGCTGGTCCCTGAGGGGTGCCATGATGCATTGTCTAGTCACTGAGGGTATTTAAATTACTCAATTTTGAGCAGTCCTCCCCATGGAAGAGATTAAATCCCAACTAACAGAAAAATACATGAGAAGCAAGGGAAAGAATCTGTCAACAGAGCGATTCCTCATCAAACCTCTGCTCATTGGGATGTTGGCTCATGAATGACGGTTAGAGCACATGCCATTTGAGGAGTGCACAGAATGAGGAGAATAAATTGATGGTTTCACATGGTAATGCTTAAAAAGTCTGTATGGTCCAGTTATGTTATTTTTGTTAACATTTTTATTGTAAAATGGCACTTCTTTCCAGGATAAAAACTCACTGAAATGATACCTTTCTAAGAGCATATGTACAAACTTTGCACTCTGCTAATTTTATATCCGGTTAAAACTTAAATGCATCAAAACATCCCTTGGAATAATTAAAGTCACTTCACCAATCGAGGCATGAAGCTTAATGTGTCCGAATACATCCAGAATAGGCAGAGGTGGCGCTAGGGAAATTAATATGGCATTATGTCATTTTACAGTAATCTAAGAGAAAGCAGAATTTGGCTTTCAAAGAATATCCTCCGTCATTTGGGGTAAAATAAGTTCCCTGTCCGTGTAAAGTGAACGTATGAATTACAATTTATCTCCAGGTGGTGGGAGGGAAAGTAATTATTTAAGGGGCACTCTGTTCTCTGGGAGGGGAGCCTCTGCGACAGTTTTGATCCATTGACGAGCACTGTCTAATACGCTCCCCGAGGTACAGTTTCCCTAAATCTATTAGACTTTTACAGTCTTCCAGGATGTGCAGTCTGGAGGTGCTCCATCACACTGTGTTAACTTGACAACGTAATGTACTGCTACCTTTTATTTTCATAGGAAGTACTAGGTTTGACCTTGAAACTCTTAACCACCCTTTATAATCCTCAGCCCCTCTGGCCAAGAGGACCCCCTAAAAAAATGCCCTGCCAAGATCTGAGTCTATAAACCTAGGGTTGGCATGGCTGAAATGGGGGAGGTGTTGGAGTGCAGGGGTCCTGGTAGCTCTGTGTGGATCCACAGGGGCAGATGAAGTGGGAGACTGAGGAGTCACAAATAATATTAACAGCAACAGTTACCGAGCTCTCTTCATGTGTCAGGCACTGCTCACCCTCTTTATCCCTCACGAGGTTGACATTATTCTTGTTTCATAAGTGAGGAAACTTGAGGCTCAGAGAGGTGAAGTAACTTACCCAAGGTCACCCAACTAGTAGGTGGCAAAGCCTGGATTCAAACTCAGGTCTTTTTGACCCAAAAGCCAGAGATCTTAAGCATGATGCTGTAATGGCTCACGCTAAAATGAAATCTCTGCTTTTGAGGACAGTAAGTGGGCGTGAGCTGTGCTTGTTCAATTGGTGTCTTTGTGTATCAGCATTTGGCTCTTTTTGTCACTTGCCATGAGCCAATGGCTGGGCGTTTCCTTCCCTAGCATGACAGTCTGTCCCTGAGGGCTAAGGACAGTGTGCCAGGTTTTATTTCCTGCTTTGGAGATACCTGTATGTCTGCACAGTGAAAAACTAAAGAGGGCTGAGATGGTACCTGCATGGAAACCTATGGATGCTGAGCCTATTCAGGGCCCATCGTTTTGTTTCCCTGGACCAACTGGTCCATACTCACACCCCAGGGCACGTAGAAAGTGCCTGACCTCTGCAGAGAGCAGTACCTTTGAATGGCTACGCTGAGATCCCGGAGGCCAAGTGGAAGGTGAACAGTCATCCGGCCAACAGTGGAAGCGGATGCTGAGTGTGGGGAGCGTCACTCAGAGCCACGGTGGGGGCTCCCAAATTTGCTTCTTCCTGCAAGCTCTAAAGGCTTTTAATCATGGAAGGATGATTCCTGTGTCTGGCCAATTTATCAGCCTCTGGAAAGAATAAAGAGTCACTGGCCGTGATTCCTATCTGATTACTAATAAGAACGACGTAAAATGACACCAGTGCTGAGGAGTGTTCTGGGTTGGACTCCAGCTAAGGCAGCCCTGGATTGGTGACTCCAGGTTAACACAGCCACTGCTTTCTCTGGTGGCTTTAAGTGGATGCAGAAGGCCAAGACTCCCAGAAGGCAGGATGGGGAAGTAGGCAAAGCCGGTATCTGGTGGGTCCCCAAGTGGACCCCCATGCCGGTAGCACGCTGTCTCCCGCCAGGCAACCAGGGCACCTTGAAGCCTCTTCTGCACTCGTAACCCTCCCACCCAGGCCCTGGCCTTCTATGGAGGCCCCCAGCAGGGACTTGGAGTCAGGATGCCTGGGCTCAGTACGTGATAAATAGCCCAAATGTGCATCAGTGGATGGATGGAAAAACTGGTTGTGGCCTAGCCACACAATAGGATATTATTAATTCATCAGAAGAATGACGTTCCGGTGTGTTCTGCAACATGCATGATCCTCCGAAACATCATGCTAAGTGAAAAGGTGCCAGATGCAAGAGGTCACGTATTATTTGATTCCATTTACACGAAATGTGCAGAATAGGTACATGCACAGAGACAGGAAGCCCATTGGTGGTTACCAGGGGCAGGGGGTGGGCAATGAGGAGTGACAGCTTAATGGGTGTGGGGCCTCCTTTTGGGATGGTGAACATCCTTTGGAACTCGATCGAGTTCCAGCTGCACAACGCTGGGACTGCACTAAATGCCATTGAACTTTTCACTTTAAAATGATTATTTTATGTTATGTGAATTTCACTCCAACACAAAAAGCAAAAGCAAAAACAGTTCATACCACCCCATTAAACAAGCTGGGGAATGTCTCGTGACCCAGTAACTGCCAATGAGGTACCATGGTGCACGTCAAGGCCAGGATGGGAAAGCCACTGGGAAAGCCATTGCCTTCTCGATAGGCGTTCAGACAGCTGGCCCTGCCTCCGCTCCCTGCTTGCTCCTCCCTTGAAGGCAGATGAACTGTCTAGAATCTCAGGAACCATCTTGTGGTGCTGGGGCTTCCAGGGGGAGAGAAAGGCCAATGGGACATGAAGAGGCGGCCCTGCCTCCATGCATGGCTCCTGAATCAATGCTGGAAAAAGCCCACCTCGTGTGTTTTCATTATTGAGAAGAGTCAATTCTCATTTGTTTAAAAAAACACCAACAGAAGCAACCATCTGTGAAGAGCTCGCTGTGGGGCCCTTAAGAAACTTGCAGTATAGTGGGAGATGGGTCTAGAAACAGATAATGGCAATCTCACGAGCTAACCACAACGTGTGTGCTGTGATCAGGACTGTATGTGAGCCCAGAGAAGCGGTGCCTAGGCAGCTCACCTAGGTGAAGGGGTTTTTCCATCAAGGGGACCTCCTCCCCAGGCCTGACGGGCTTCAGGGCTTGAGGAGCAGGAGTTACGGGAGAAGAAGGCAGCTTGAGGTGGAGAGGACACCATGAGAAAAGACCTTACGAGGCCTATGCAGGGTACTTGGCACCGCCTCAGTTTTGCTAGAGTGCAATGTGAGTGCATAAAGAACCAAAGTTAACATGCGTATCCCCGTCTTCTGACCGCCCCCTGACTGGCCTTCGCCACCCTCAGCTTTGCAAGGCACGGATAGGAAGCAGAGGAGGTGGGCTGCAGGGAGACGAGAAGGGAGTGGCATTTAAGAATTAATGATGGGGGAAGGGAATGAGATGTGCAGCCCCCCTAAGGACTGGAGCTGTGAGGTGAGAGGTGTGGAAAGTGGGTTTTTAGGACATCGCTCCAGGTGTGAAGGCTTTGCCTAAGAAATTGTCAGTAGAGCCTGTCACTAGAGTTCAGTGCTTTTTGGGGTTGGATTTTCTGTTGGTTGAACTGCCGGCTGTTGCAGTCTCCATTCCTGTTAAGGCAGGAAAAAGAAAGCTGGGGTTTAACATGGGGTTACATGCAGTGAGGCACAAGGTAGGGATGGTGGAGAGGAGGCACGTGGGTAGATGGAGGGTCTGGGACTTTATGCTGGTGGCAGGGGAACTTCTGGATCTCGGGCAACTTATTTATTTCCCCTAAAGCTTACTTCTCCGTAGAATGGAGATCGCGGTGGTACCTGCCCTGTAGTTTTGTTGTATTACCTAAAACCACCTGTGAGGACAGACCCAGCAAATTTCCTGGCGCAGAGTAGGCCCTTAATCAGTGCTCACTGAATGTGGACCTCCCGTTACTCGTCTGCCCCATCTCCGGCTCACTGAGGATCAAGCCTCCCTCTACCGCTCACCCACAGCCTGCATCACAGTGACATGAGTAATATGACAACCTCGTGTTTCATAGCAGCCTTTACTCCTTGATCCAAAGGAGGGAGCTAGGTGGACATTCTCCCGGGGCGAGGAGAAGACATACACATAAGGTCTGTTCCATTTCAAGGCTCTGATCCTTGAGCTGCCTGTTTATGCAGATCAAGACCAAGGGCCTGAAACGAGAAACAAGGCCCAAGGGACATAGATTAAGGAACAGAACCACAAACCTGTATTGATACTTACTCATGTGCTTCTGTGCAGTATCTCCCTGAACCTTCACCACAGCCCTGTGACATACGTACTTGTATTTACTGATAAAGAAATGGCCCAGAAGAGTAAAGTGACTTGCCCAAGGTCACACAGCTAGGAAGCAGCAGGACCAAGGCTTGAACCCCGACTGTTGCCATCAGTCCATACTCTTTGTTTTGTTTTGTTTTTTGAGGGTAGTGTCACTGGTCCTCATATGTGGGACCCGAACCGGGGCCGCTGGCTTCCCAAGCCAGTGCTTAACTACTGTGCCGCTCGGCAGGCCCAATCGGTCCTTACTCTTGAATTGTAAGACATGCCACCTCTCTCAGGCAAACCAGGAGGGCTCTTTCCAAGTCCTGGAGGAGGAGTGACCATCCCAGAGTACATTAAGCAGCGTTGTAAACTTACCTCAAAGGACCACATGCTTCAATTCTGTACAGTTAGCATTTTTAAAAAGCACTATTTATATGTTCATCTTCACTCTCATGAACCATTATGTTCCCATGAATTAACTGTGCTCAGCTCTGCAGAGAAGCGGGGAGCTGCCCCGGATCGGAGGGCTCCAGACATACCCCATTTCTTTGGCAGGATCATTCCTGGAGGGGTTCCTGCAGCCAAATGGCATCCAGTGTGACCATTGCAAAGTACAAATAGGATTAAAAGGAAAACATCTGTGTTTTGCAAGGCTGCACTAACTCAAGACAAACAAGCTGTGTGTCTACCCAAACGCTCAATGACTTTTGCTTCGGAGAGGGTTGGTGACCGTCTGGGCTGGGTGTTGATGAGAAGAAATATGAATAGTATGCCGGCAGCCCCATGCCTGCGTCCTTGGGTGGCCCTGGACACAAAGACATATGTGTGATTCTGTAATGTCACAGTGGCTTGGAGGCCTTCCTGTCTCAGGCAGGGGGATTAAAGTCGGTGAGTCCTCATTGCACTTTCCTCCTGTGATGAATTCCAAATATGCACTACTGTTTTATTAACGGGTCTCGGATCCCACACAGGACTGTAAACTTCAAACAGAACTAGCCAGGATTCGGTCCTCAGAAGAGAAGAGGAGGCTTCATCAAGATGCCCACATGCCTCGAGCTATTTGTTGGGTCCAAAAAGTCTCATTTTGTGGGGAAAAGAAAACTTAATTACCAGCGACTGAAGCAACTCTCAGAACATATGGCTTTAGGTTTTGCCAAGATTCAAAGCCAATTTATTACTTTATTATTATTGTTGTTGTTAATCTTTACTTGAAAGATGTGTAAAGCCACTAAGTAAGTCCCCTTCTTGAGGACACTGAAGCTGGTGAGTCCCTGAGGGGCAATAACGAATGGTGGCTAGCAGAGCAGAGCAAAACCATTTTTGTCGCCTATCGACATTAAAGCATGGCTATGAAGTGTGTTCCATAATGGCTTTGTGCCCCGCCCAGCAAAGAAATAGCACTCGCCTCTGTTTGGGAAACCTACTTGGATGCCTCAAAAATTAATTTGCTTCTCTGATTCTGAGTTTGTTCTTTTCCTTTGGCAGCTGTGTCCTGCCTGCCTCTAAACCAACATTTGGAAGGGTGTTCCTGTCTGTTGAGACTTGCATATTTCAGAGGAGGCGTCATGGCTGAAGGAGGTGCAGGTTGCGAAAAGGCCTATGCTCCACGAGCCAAGGAAAACATGTTTTAAAAATCTTGTTAACACATTAACTTTGGCATCTTTAAAACTCATTCTTCGCCTCTCTTCTGTCCTGCTCCAGTGCAGCTGTCAGGGAACGGTGTGGTTGTCTGGTGAGTGACCAGGGGCAGAGATGTGTGCTGGAGCCCCTCACCAACTGGCAGAGGGTGTTTCCTGCAAGGTCAATGCCCTCGTCCCATCTGAGGGGGCAGTTGGAGTAGGACAGAGTGTCATCAGGTCTATAGACACCGGCAGACTTGGGACTATACATGTGTGAGACCTAAGATTCACCTGAGAATTGTTAGAACTGAGCAGAGTGGGGAAACAGAGCAGCCCATGGAATGGTGAGTTGGGTTTTAGAGCTGATGAATAGACCTTCTTTCTCTGTTGACACACAGGTGACCCCTGTGTCCTCTAAATGGCACAGGCCAGGCATCCTTCCTGAGTCCTAATAGTTCTTTTATGTTATAAATGGCCAAATTGAAGGGCATTAGTGCTCTCAGGGGGCCAACTCTTTAAATGCCCCCTGTACAATGGGCCTCCAAGGCCCCTGCCTTCTTCCTAAATGGGCTTTAATGCAAAGCCCTCATGCACCTCCACACCCTCGGGTGTCAGCTGGCCCTGTCACCGTCCTCACTGCAGCACAAACCCTCCCGGAGAACATAGTAACAACTGCTGAATATTTTATTAGTCGCTGTGCCTGTCCATGTAGTCTGAGTCTAGATGTCATCTTCCTGTTATGACACCCTTTTCCTTTAAAGGAGCCACCAGCAAAGACATATCGTAGTCCATTTAGAGATGAGGGCTCAGCCAGGCTCCCAGATAAGCTGGAGAACATTTTCCTTTCTGTGAACAGGTCTCTAAACGTTTGTGCAGATTTGGTAAAAAACCCTTCAGGAAGGGTTTCGCTTTTAGGAAAACCTCTGTCTTTCCACAGCTCCTATGTAGCTAACATCAGGGAAGAAAGTTTAAAAAGAAAATGTGAACCTAGAGGACTCCAAAGATTGCCTTTTCAGAAGGCGGTGATTTCTAAGATGACTTATTGTTTTGTTTTAGAACTTGGGTGAATTCATTTATGTCTTCAACGAATGCTTATTAGTTCCTACTATGTTATGCACTAAGCAAGGCATTGGGACTCAGCAGGAAGACACCCACCTTGCCCTCAGAGAATAGAGCACAGCAAGGGGTTCGTTCATGCACTCATTCATTCATTCAACACTATTTATTGAGTGCCTGTTATGTGCCTGGCATTATTCAAGGGGTACACATGGTAGACAAAACAAAGGTCATTCTGGTGGGAGACAGACATCTTTCAAATACTCAATAAGTATAATTATAAAATGTAATAAGCACAATAAAGAAATGTTTCTTTAAAATGCTTTCCTTGGGCTTCTATACCCAGCCAAACTATCATTCAGCAGTCAAGGCAAAACAGATATTTTTAGATGTACAACTATAACATAGTCTATTACCATATACTCAAGGGCAAAGGGAAGTGAACAGAGAGGAAAGGCATGGAAAATGAAAAACAGTGCAAAAATTCATGAAATATGGTGCCCTCCAGAAACTTTTTCAAGTACACAGTAATACAGACCCAGGAATGTTCATTACATTATTGCTTGTAATAACCCCCAAATTCTATCAGTTAGTAATGATAATGTAATGTTTGGCTACTAGTAGTAGAGACCTACCTGTGTAAGGGTTTATTCTCTTGGATTAAAAGAAAAGTTCAGGGCTAGGATGAAGGCGCCACAAAGTCATCAGGGACCCAGCTCTCTTATGTCTCACTGTTTTGTTAGATTTAGCAGGTAGCTTCCATCCTCAGCATCACTGCCTGGTTTAAGATGGCTGCTGGAGGTCCAGCTATCAAGTCCATATTCCAAACAACAAGAAGAGGGAAAGGGAGGAAGAGCAAAAGGGCATGCCCCCATCTGTTCCTCTTTAAAGGAGTCTTCTCTTAAGCCCCACCCAGGGACCCCTGCTTATATTGCAGTGGTCAAAATAGAGACGTGTTCATACCTGAGGGCAAGAAAGGTGAGGAAAGCAGGCTTTTAACTAGGCACATTGCTGCTGTAAGTAAATATGGGTCTGTTGCTAAGGAAGGAAGAAGGGGATCTGAGAAGCAACCAGGAGTCTTTGCCACTCAACTTAAATGCTTATGTTTAGGAGAATGGGTAAATAAATTGCGGTATGTTTTTGCAATGGAGTATTATATCGTGGTTATAATGAAGGCAACAGAGCTACATGGATCCATATAAATAATCCTCAAAACAAAATCTCGTGCCTGAGAAAGCTAGTTGTGAATAATTCACTATGTGACACCATTTCTATGAAATTTAAAAGCTGCAGACCAGCCCAATGTATCTTTCATGGCTACACAAATTACTTCCATAACAACATGAATGAGAAGCGAAAAACACTAAATACAGAGTGGAAGGAGGGCACGCAAGAGGACCAGAGGTGTTCAGGATTTCAATTCTACGTGTAATACTTTATTTCTTCAAAAAGAAAGATTTGGAAGAAACAGCAAAATATTGTCTTGTTAAGTTAAATTGTGAGTATACAGTGTGTAAGCTATCATTCTCTATACATTTCTGTATGTCTGACAGTTTTCATAGTATGTGATCTAGAAGGAAAGAGAGGGAGGGAGGGAGGTAGGGAGGGAAGGAGGGTCATAGCTAATGAAGTGTAAGGTGTAACTTACATATAGTGAATTCACAGATCTCAAGGGTACAGCTTGATAAATCTTTACGAGGTAAATACACCCAGCACATGGTATAGAGTTCAGCACTGCAGAAAGTTCTTTCAAGCCCCCTTCACAGTGACAGAACTCTGCAAAGAATAATCACCAGTGTGACTTCTATCACCGTGGATGAATTGTGTTTGTTTTTGACTTTCACGTGAACAAATCACGCAGTGTCATGCAGCATGTCCTGTTTAATGGCTGACTTCATCTTCTCAGCTCATGTCTATGAGCTTCATCTTGAAGGCTGTTTTCTAAACTCCGTTGTTCACTTCCCGAGTCCTGCGAAGCGGTGGGCAGGGAGACCTGTTTTGGGCGGCTTTCAGGATCCTTCAGGACTCGTGGCTATTCAGGGAGCTGGTGTCCTGCCGATAGATACTTGTAGGTGGATTTGACAGTGCTCCCCAGTTCCCTCCTGGCCCCAGTTTCCCATTTCTCTCGCCAGATGTCTGCTTTACATTTTTTGTTTTGTTTTGTTTTTTTTGAGGGCAGTGTCACTGGCTCTCATATGTGGGACCCGAACTAGGGCCGCTGGCTTCCCAAGCCACCGCTTAACCACCGTGCCACTCGGCCGGCCCCCAGATGTCTGCTTTAAATAGAGCAACAGCCAAGTATCAGGGATGTGGGAGAAGCTCAGCCCTCAGACAACTCACAGGGGTGTAAAAACAATTAAAGCTGCAGAGGGAGACGTAGGTATTATTTTTAGACATATGTCCAAGATTTGCCTCTTTGGTGCCCCATTCCAGTCCCTTTCTTACTGCCAGCATCTTTTCATGTTAACTCCTTCGCGTCCCTTTCGTCACAGGTGTTAACTTACAAAACAAAACGTCAAAGCATGTTATACAGGGTGGGGGCTCAGATGCACGCTGGTGTCTCTGCGGGACTGGAAGGAAGCCACTGTAAGTTTCCTGATGTGACCTGTTTCCTGCGGGCTGAGTGTTGGCAGGCTGTGTTCCACCTACCTGCTCCCTGGAGTGTGGGGGCCAGGTGCTCCCACTGAACTGCTCAGTGCATTGGAACCCATCATTGACATTGATGGACTGATGGAAGTCTCTGCTCCAAACTATGAAACTAACAGAGGTTGGCGTGACACACACACACACACACACACACACACACACACACACACACACACACACAATGTGGAGTCCCTCCAAGCTCTGCTTCTATTTTAAATGAGTCATTTTTCACTTCCATAATATCACTTGTTTTTGTCTGCAATGATGTTAATCAGAGTTATACACCCTCTTGATGGTTTTCCCAGGAAGATGGAGTCAGAATTTGACTGCCAGACCGCTGGCCTGCGTGTTTGGATCTCATTCCTGACTTACCTAGAGAACTTACACCTTTATGATTTGTTTTTGCACCAACAAGAGGACAGCACTAATTATCCAAGTAAAACAGCGTCTGGGAGTTGAGAACACGCTCTTGGTGAGCGTGTGGTCAGTAGTCACACCTGTGAGTGGGGAATGCAGAATCGCGATGTTGACCAGGAGGAAAAGGGCAGCGTTTGTTGCCTAGTGAAAAGCTGACTCACTAACTGTCCAAGGGAGATGCTGACATATTTCAGCAAAGAAGCAAAATATGGTAGAGTTCATTGCCCTTTCAGTTTAACCTGCTCTGGATCATGTCAATTTGCTTGTGATTTCCCTTCGACTCGAGAAGGAAGAAAGAATCACGACTCGGGGAAAGGAGGGCTGGAAGATCTGCAAGGCGCTGATGCGATGGCTGCTGAATTATGGAGAGTCTGTCCAGGAAAGCGGGGAGCTCGTGTACTTGAGGATTCAGCCAAGGAGAACAGTGGAAATGAATAAATTATTCTGGCCGCTGAGAATAAAAACCTGTTGGTGACTGGGAAGGAAAGGGAGTGTTGAGTCAGATTTCCGTCTGGTGCCAGCACCTCGTAGGTGGTAGCACACAGCTGTGCAGTGGCGGCAGCCCTTGCTCTCCGTCTGCGGCTCCCGGGGGCCGCACGATGCTGCCAAGCCATTGTCTTCGGAGCGCAGAGGCTGAGAGGAAAGCTCCTTGTTACAACTTGAGCCACCTGTACACTTATCAAATCTTAGATCTTTGGGTGTGTGCCCACATTAGGGATTAGCAAACAAGAAAATGCCATTAAACAAACAAACAAAAAACTTTGAAGGATGCAGGCACCTTTGCAGAGTTCTCTCTCAGCCAAGCCAATGGACTTCCAATCTTGTCAAATCGCTGCTAATTAATACCTTTTCACTTCCTGCAGAAAGCAAAACAATTTATAACGAAGTCAGGCAGCCTACACATAATCACTCTAACACCTTGTATGTATGTTTTGAACGCGCTCTCACATTTTATGATCCGTTTATTTTACAAGGTGGGTAAA
This sequence comes from Aselliscus stoliczkanus, assembly GCA_033961575.1. NCBI lineage: Eukaryota > Metazoa > Chordata > Mammalia > Chiroptera > Hipposideridae > Aselliscus > Aselliscus stoliczkanus. The sequence continues at coordinate 2,067,457 of CM066733.1, forward strand.
TGGCAGACAATTATGGCGGTAATACGGCCGAGGTGCTTGGTTTTTATCTCTTCCCTGTAAATTGTGGTTGTTGGAATGCTTTCCATCCATCTCTCAATTTCTTCCTATCACTTGACAATAAATATGGGTTTTTTTAAAAAAGAATGTTAGCTTGTTATATCACTTATTCAAATAGCAACATAATTTAAAATTTCCTCGATAGGCACAACTCACTTAAATTAATTACACTAACATATTCTGTGGTACGGTACATGCCTTTGAAAATATAATATTAAGTATGTTAACTCTATTGTGTGTCATTTTTCTCTGCATAGACAAAACATGCTATTTGGATAATTGAGCAGGCAATTTTGCTTTTGAAAGATGCTATTGAAGGACACAAGGATTACATTTTAGATTTTTTTTATTGGAAGACAGTGCATCCCACATGTAATTCTCAGAGTGAGATAGGGCTCAGGCGCCTTGGAGATTCCCGAGCAGCTGAAATGAAGATCAAGGACCACAGTCCGGGCTGCAGGGAGAGCTGGATTGCAGAGGCGTCTGCGCTTCATACGTCCTGCCTGTTCCCTCTGAAATGGCCTTAGCCTACCCTTGCCAGGGACATTCTCAGGCTGAAAAAAAAGAGCCTGCTGGGCTGTTTGTAGAGGTCCCAAAGGATTATGATTAGAAGGTGATGGCATTGTTAGGATAATCTTTGTCAACACTCTCTAAACAGCAGAGAGCACTGTCCTTCTACCTTTTGCCTCTTGGCTCTCTCCTGGGGGTGGTCTCTAAATGTTCTTCAAAGAAGTAGTTCAAGAAAATAGGCAACCTATTAGTGTGATTTAAAGATTACTTCCCAAACTCTCACCTCTGTAAAGCTCAGCAGGAAACTATGATAATGTCACCATGAGCCCTCTTCCACAGTAACATTGGTGGCCTCCCATTAATTAGGTTAGGGAAATGCAGAACTAAATTGCCATTTGGGGAAAGCAAAATGAAATGCTCTTTTTTTTTTTTTTTTCCTGTCTCTTGGATTGTGAATGCATCGAACATGGCCACAGCAAAAGCTACCCCTTAAGAGCCTCTGACATTTGAAAGTATGACAGCTGGGGTTTGACTTTATTCTAAAGCCCCTCTGCCCAGTCCCTACAAGTTCATGCCAGGTGTACAGAGAGAGCCACAACTCTGAGTGGTCATTTATATGACAATAATGACAACAACAGAACTCTGCCACGAGCACTCAAAATTCTACAAAGTGGCTTTGCAAATATTAGCTCATTTGTTTGTGAACACAAGATCCCTAGAGCTTGGCGGGATGAGGGTGATGGGTGGGAGGGATGCGTGCTGAGTCTGATTTATTTTTTAAATCGTAATAGGAATCGAAGCAAGGGAGATCTAATCATTCTGCCTTGTACAATTGTCCCTGCCCATCTCTCTCCCACTCCATGAACTCCAAATTTGTGTTGAACTTCATGGACCTTTACCATTTTATCTGAGTGCTATTCTTTCCAGCTATTGTGTGCTTATAGCAGTTCCAAAGGCCCCCTGGAAGGCCAGGAGGTGACCACTCCCTGCTTCTCCGGGATCGCCCATTCTGAAATGTGATCTTGCTCCATTCTTCTCCAATACTGTACTGCCGGGGAAGCAGATTCACACTGCGAAGCCAGCACAGCTGTTTTGTGACTCATGGGAATATCATATTTAGCATGTTTTCCCCAGTGAAATGTATTTATTTAGATGACACATAATACTGTTTAAAAGGCAAGCTTGCTTTACTCTTACACTCAGCCTTATGGAAGAAAATGGAGGCGTGGAAAGGCAGAAGGAGCTCATTTGGGCAAGCCAGCTGGTTGGAGAGTCCTCTCGGGCCATTCATGCAATGAGCTCACACTGGAAATCTGAACAATGGGGAAGCTGACACTGGGTGTGGAACGATGGACCCCAAGAACTAGGAAGTAGCTTTGTAGCCAGCTCATTCGAAGCATTTGTGGTTTACAAATATTGCTACTAGGAGATCACTGATCACACACAAGCAAACACTCTGGAGAAAAACACAGTCATCTCACACTTGAGTTGATAGGGCATCTCGGGAAGTGATAGCAGCATTATGGTTTTTATTCTTTCTGTAGGTCAGCCTCTGGAAAGTAACAAGACCATTAGCACTTGAAGCCAGATGGCCCACTCAGCAGATAACAGCTCCCTTGACCTGTCTCCCAATGCAGCTCTTCCCAGACTTGATGTTACTGGGCCTTACTGAGCTAGAGCGCAGAATATCTCTTAAATACAGGGAATTAAGGAAAAGATGCAAATGAAGTTAACATGTAAGTGATGGGCAGCCTTCCCATTTGGTTTTCAATGTTCTTCTTCCTGATGTTTGGGGCATGGTGATGTTTGCCAAAGCAGCGTGCTGGGGGATTCTCCAGGTCCTCCTACGCTAGTAAGTGGGTCATTTTCAACTTGCTCACATCCCATCTCATCTCTCCCCTCCCCTTCCAGCTGGAGTCTTAAGATCTTTTTGTTTGCATGTCATCCATTTCCCATCCCTCATCCTTTCATCTGGTAATCCTGAGCTTTCTCTATACTGCCCCTACCACCCCCTCCGGCTCTTCTAAAGGATATTAAATAAAACAGGCAGGCAGTGATCCTACGGGAGTCTTGCTCTTTACACCTCCCTGTGGAGAGAAGGTTCTGTCTGTTTATCACTGACATTTGTTCCTTGCTTTCTATCATTCCCTGACTGTCAAAACAGCCCCCATCTCAGTTGGTCAGTGGCTCAAGTATTTCAAAAGGCCTTTTGTGAATAAAATTCCTTGAAGTCTTGAGAATCTAAGTAGATGTTTTTCAAACCTTCTGCAGCAGCAAACCCTTAGTTGCCCCCACCACTGTGCCACCAGCAGACACCTAGAAGGGTGTGAATGTGTAGATCAAGACCAGGAAAGGTACTCACTCAATCAATTGGTAGCTGAGGGCGAATGGCAACCAGGAACCCAGGAACGGTACAACACAAAACACAGCTCTTTCCTTCCTGGGCCACCTTGCAGTCTTTGCTTCCCTGGAGGGAAGCCCATCTTTCACAGGTCAGTCACCCTTCAGCTTTGCTTTTCAATCTACTCCCCACGCCAGGGTTCTGGTCTCTAGCTTCTGGCTCCCTGCACAGTCAAAACCAGGGAAACTTGTTCTTTGTTCTGCCCTGTAGGGCAAAGGAAATCATCACAGTTTTCTGTCGGTGTAGTGGTGATGATGATGATGGTGACGATTTTGGTGGTGATGATGGTGATGATGGTAGAGATGATAATGATGGTGATGGTGATGATGGTGATGATGATAGTGATGGTGATGATGGTGGTGACGATGGTGATGATGATGGTGATAATGATCGTGGTGGTGATGATGGTGAGGGTGATGATGATGGTGATGGTGATGATGGTGGTGATGATGGTGATGATGATGGTGATGAGGGCAATGATGGTGATGGTGATGTGGTGATGATGATGGTTATGATGGTGATGATGAAGATGATAATGCTGGTAATCACAGCAGCAGCTAACAGTGAGAGACACTATTCTTCATAATTTGCACATATTAACTCATTCAATGCTCAGAACCCCCTTATGAGCCAAGTGATTTTATTATGATCAATCCTGTTTTGCAGATGAGGAACCTGAGGCACAGAGCCATTAAGAAACTTGCTTAAGGTAACACAGCTAGTAAGGCAGAGCTGGGATTTAAACACAGACAGTGTGGCTCCAGAGCTCATGCTCTGTTATCTGTGCAAAAGCTTCATCGTCTTTGGTGGTGGTGAATCTAGAAATAAATGAACTTGTGTAACTGTTACGTAGAACTCTCACTGATTTTATTAAATGGCCCCACAGGCAGCGAGGATGGATAGGAGGTGAGGGGACAGAGGACTCCACTATGCCACATTTTTTCTCAAAAGAAATCTTACATAGAAAATAAATACAAGCAGAGCTATTTGGGGAAAACAGGTCGGAGGGCCTGGGGCCTTGTTTCCTGACCATCTCGAAGACCCTGCAAACTGGCTCTGGAGGCTTTGTCCCCAGAGATGCTAGGGCACTGTAGAATCAACCGGAAAATCCTTTGGTTCCAGTGAAGTAGATACTACTGGTCACCATTTATGACCTACCTACCTGCTACGTGCCAGGTGCTTTCCTTATCAGTTTTAATCCTCGACATCACCACTGGAATGAAGTGTGGTTATCCTCATTCTGCAGATGAGGAAACTGAGGCTTAGGAAGGCTTGGCCACCAGCCCAGATTCAGAGCTGGGGTTGGAGCCAGGCCAGCGTGACTCAGAAAACCTTACTGTATGTCACCTCATGGAGACGAGAGTCGTTGGCTCCCCGTGTGCACACACTGACTCACACTGTGGGCCTCAGGGGACTCCAGTCCAGTCAGGTCAGACTTTTCTGGGCAGCGCCTGTGTGGCCGCGCTCGCTCCCGCACCCCATTTATTCCTTGCCCCTCAGGTTATTTTTAAGTCCACAGGCTTCTCTTCTTTATTCCAGTTGCCACCAGCTTGGTCCAGATGGAGGCTGAGAGCTGACTCATCTGTGCTGTAATTCCCCGGGCCTGCCGAGGTGCTCTTATGGCCGAGGTCACATCTGTGCCCTGACATCCTCTCCAGCATGGTGGCCGTCTGAGCTGGCAGGGCCCCCTCTCCTGCCAGCCATCCAGATTTCAGCTATGAGCCCTGCAGCCCTCTCAGGTGGCTACCATCTGCTTGCAGTGACTTATCTGTCCTCGCTTCTTTCCCATCTGGCTTAGAACACTGTGGTACTGACCATGGTTTGATCTAGTACCTGTCTGTGATAGAAGCCACTCTAACAGCCTCTGTAAACCAAGGCTAGAGGTCCGCTCCATTCGTTACCTCTTTCCTTTTCATCTTTTCCCCCACAGAGAACATCTGTTGGTCATACTGTCCTTTTCAAAAGCAGAGTGAGCAGCAGGCTGTTGGTTTGCGCTCTCCCAGCAGGAAGATGCCCTTGTCTGTGACCTTGGACTTGTGTTGCCTCGTGACTGCGAGTGTCCGCTGTGGGGTCAGACCAAGTTGGGCTGAGGCCCTGGCCCCACCGCTTCCCATCTGGGGCACTTGCTTGGCCACTGCCACTTTCTCTGCCTTTGGGGAGCTGCTGCCCACGCACTCTATCGCACTGGTTGTGTTAGAGTTGCCAACTACAATGGCCACAATGCTCACAATGATAGGTTTAGGGATGGGTCAGCCAGATTCCTCCCTAACATGTTCTAAGCAGAGCCTGGCGGGGAGGCCCTTCCTACTCAGGTAGACAATGCCGAGCTGCCTGGGCCTTTACCTCACTTTTCTGGTGCAGACCTGTCTGCACAGAGAATGAGAAGCAAGAGACAGGAAGGAACTGGGAAATCGGGCATGGGTAGGAGAGTTGTCCCCCGAGAACTCAGTGTCTGGGGTCTCCAGAGCCTGCCTTTCCAGTTACATGCACCGATAATCCCCTTGTCCCTTGAGCTAGTGTGTGTCGGGGTCTTGTTGATTGTAAGCAACATGTCCAGACTATTCTAGCCCCCATCAAAGTTTCCCTGAGTCTTTAGAAGTCTTTTCTCTTTAATATCATTGAAAGTCCTCTTTTCATGGGATCCCTGGTGGTAATTAATCTACCCAGAAGCGAGTGCCTTTTTCTAAGTAACACAAAGGTACTGTATGAGTCGACAGATGCCCAGACTTGCCCCACACTTTCACGCCATGACTTCCTGGTCCAGTCATTGCTCATTAGTCAAGGCCAGAGTCCTAATCCACTTATACCATGGAAGAGTCCTCAGCCCATCATCCCTTATAAGAACTTGACATTGGCACCCCACCTTATCCAAGCCATCAAATTCGCATCCCCAGTGTTGGCATAACTTGACATTGTGTGGCCCAGAGGTGATGCACTGAGAGGGGCCACATCACCTGTGTTCTTGCTGACGTGTTTAGCCTGAATGGCATCATGAGGAAACAATCAGCAAACCCAGACAGTGGGGCATTCTGAAAGACAATGGGCCTGGATTCTCCCCCAAAATTTAATGACATGACCAACAATCAGGCAAAAAGAGGTGGGGACTGTTCTAGAGTTAATGAGGCTGAAGGGACAGAAAAAGCATATACAGTAGGCTAAGCCCGATTGGTGCAGGGGAAACAGCACGCAACCCAGTGGCTACAAAACGCATTTGGGGAACAAGCGGGCAATGTATTAGATAACTGAATGACTGTTGAGTCTTAGAGGTGTACTGTTGGTGTCATAGTTGTCATGAGTAACACCCCTTGTGCAGATGGGTGTGAGAATTAAATGAGACACTCCATGTAAAAACATAGGAGAATGTCCTTAGTTTTAGGAGGTGCATGATGAAGTAACTAGGGATGAGGTGATATGAATGGTTCAGCAAAGAGATGGAGACAGAGAGAGACAGTGGCGGGGTGGGGAGAGAGAGAGAAAGAGAGAGAGAGAGAGAGAGAGAGAGAGAGAGAGAGAGAGAGAGAAGAGAGAGCTAGAGAAGGAGGGAGGGAGATGGAAAGAGTAGCACACAGTTACCGCTGGCAAATCTAGCAGAAAGGTATATGTGTTCACTGTACCATTTTTTTCAACTTTTCTGTGTGTTTGAAGTTAAAAAGAAAAGCCACTGACCTTCAAAGCCATTTGACCTTTACTTTCTGTTCCATAAGATATTTGGCCCACCTGTGCACGGTAATGAAAGGTTTCCATCAATACTAGAATAATTTGGCCTCTCTGCCCATTCCTTTGGTGTCTCCCTCTGATCTTGGTCACCCCTGCCCGGGGCATGGCAGTGTGGTGGAGGGCAGGGGTGCGGGACTTGAGCTCACCAAAGCTTTGTCTGACCTGAGATGGCATGCACTCCCTGGGATTCCCTAGTGGCCCTCTGTCAGGTGCGTGTAGGTGTCCTCTGTGTTTACGTCACCCCTCTCCAAGCAGTTCTCCTCCGTCCACTGCCTGACCCTCTCCTTCTAGCATGGCATTTGCCTAGCAGCCCATCTCAGTCATTGTTCCCCTGCCACCAGGGCTCTGCGATGACAGCCACATTACGATCTCCATGTGCTGCCAAGGGTCCATATGTGCCACCTTCCTAGTTAGGCTCCTGGCGGTGGGATATATAACCTGGCTTGGTTTATTTGTCTGCTCTCTGCTTACCTAATATCTCATTTGATGGTTCAGCTTCTGTCTATTCCATTTATTGTTTTTAAAGAAGGCTATAACGCTTTTCCTCCTGGCCCCTATAAAAGAAACCTCATCTATCTTTATTACTTGCTGGCTTCCTCCCATTTTATTTTAAGTTTGGAAAACCTAGTGAAATAAATGTGGTCGACCTTTTTAAACTCCTGTAATAGAACTGTATTAGTTGAGCCATGATAGCAGGAGAACTATTTGTATTATACTGAATAGTTTCTCTCTGTGTGTATCCTACTCGAAGCTTCAAGTTCCTTGAAGACAGGGACTGTCCTATTCTCTAGTCCTCAAATTGTGTCGGGTACATAGTAGGGACTCAAAAAATGTCTGTTGAATAAAAGAAACATCCTGTTGCTGTAATCATACTCCATGTTGACTGAACGGTCATTGAGAAGGAGCAAGCCTTGTTTCCCCTGCCTTAGGAGGTTAACAATTCATAAAGACCTCCCCAGTCTTATGCAAAAGAAGTGTTTACAGGACTTTCCTGGGCTCAAGGCCTGGGAAAGAGAAAGGATTCCATGCAACCTGCATGTATTGACCTACTACTGGTCAAGGTCTCTTGCTTTCATTTAACAAACATCATGGGGCCTGGGAAAGAGAAAGGATTCCATGCAACCTGCATGTATTGACCTACTACTGGTCAAGGTCTCTTGCTTTCATTTAACAAACATCATGGGGCCTGGGAAAGAGAAAGGATTCCATGCAACCTGCATGTATTGACCTACTACTGGTCAAGGTCTCTTGCTTTCGTTTAACAAACGTCATGGGGCCCTGATGCTTGTCCAGGACCCGTGCCGATTACCAAAGATAAGAGCTGAAGGGCCACTTATGGCTCTTTAGGAACTCCCAGCATCTTAGGGGAGGATGACCCAAACACACAGGGATAATCAGACAAGGCAGAGAAAAATAAGTGCCAAGAGAAGAGACATGAAAGCATTACCCAGGGTCCGGCTTCTGGAATCATCTCAAAAGCTCTTGAGATAAGAAATCAGCAAAATAGTAATAACAACTGTATTGATAGAGCTTGTTGTAGTCACAGAGCACATTGAAAAGGTGCGATCCTCATCACCCATGAAGCATGAAACAGGAGGAAAAGTGACGTGGCCTGGATGTCACAGCCAGGCCGTGGCCAAGCTGGGACCTGCACTCTGCTTTCCCCATTCCTGCCTCGGAGGAATCGGTCTGAGCAGCTGTTTGCGCTGAGGACTCACCAGTTCCCCCCACTTCTGACTCAGTTAGCCTGGGGTTACTCTGTTTCTGAAGTTCCCTGAGTGATTCCAATGAGGACTGTTATATATTAATTATATCTTTTTATTCGGCATTTTTGATGCTTTGGCTTCTTGTTGACTCTGGTGAGATTGCCCTTCAAGGTTAGCCAAGTCCTAGAGGTAATAAAGAACTCACCTGTGAGCATGATTTCAGAAGCAAACCCACCTGCCCAGAGCCCACACCCTCCCCTCCTCCGTGGGCTCTCTCCCTCTGGGCCACTGACCACCTGCCCTCGTCCCCCAGGCTGGTACCAGACAACATGGGACAGACCTGTGCCCAGCGCCAGCTGGAACTGTCCAAACCAGCCACCTGGCCTTACCTGTTCCTTTCCGAGGAAACCACAACGAAGGCCTTTGCCCGTGTTTCCCCTCCCTCTGCCACCTGACAATGCTGGTTCATCCCCGCGTGGTCCTGCGTAGCAGGCTGTGCCCCCTTTTCATGGGAACTGTGAGTATAACTAACATGTTGCCTCCTCAGTGGCAGTCATCTCCTGATCTGGTGACTGTGCTGTGCCTAGATAATAGTAAAACCTCTATTATAATAGACACTATTATAAGGAATAGAACATGAGGGATTTGCAGAGTCCCAGGAGCTTGGGGTCACCCCACTGATATGTGCCTTCTTCCTCTTATGGAGTTGCTTCCCTGTTATCTATTCATAGTGGACCTTTAAAACACCATCCGGATCATGGCACTCTTGCTCAGAACAGCGCCGAGTCCCCAAAGCTGAAGTCCTTGAAGGCCTCCGTCTCCCTCTCCTCCAACACGTGTCCCCTTTGCTGCTCCGGGAACCCTCCAGGCAAGCTCCCCCTTCAGAGCCCTGCCCTCTGCCTGGAGTGTCCCCCAGGTAGCCCCAGGCCCAGGTCTTTGTTGAAATGCCCCTCTCAGTGAGGGCACGCGTCTTCCCTGTTCGCCCTCCTCCCATCACTTATTTTCCTTGAGAATACACTATCACTATGCTTGTTGCTTTGACCCTCCTCTCTTCACCTCCCTCCCACTGTGTGTCAGCTCCACAAACCAGGACCTTTGTTTAGTTCCTTGATCTATTCCACGGACCCAGAGAAGTCCATGGCATAAAGCAGGCATTCAAATGAATATTTGTTGAATGAATTAAATTTCCACATAAGATTTTGTTGAACAAAGGTTCCTCAGTTAAAAACAGAGTTTGCAAATGACTTGCCTAGGCCTCTTTGCCCATCAGCCTGGGCCCGCAGGGCGTCCACCGTGAGGGGAAATGATGTTTGTAGAAACGTCAGAGCGTGTCTTCTGGCAGGACCCTGACAACAGCCGAGTGAATGTACCCTTCTGCTCTGTCTGGGCAAGATGGTCACTCACAAATACACTGTATGATCATCAAACACAAAGGAAGTGAGAGATTCTGGGAGACAAGTGTCATTATATTGGTACAGGAAATCGAGTCCAATGACATCTCTGTTGGGGAGTAAATGAGTCCAAGACAAAACACATGGAAATAATATTTTAGATTTTCAAAGAGTCCTTGATAAGTTTCTGCACTAAAATCTATTTTTAAACCTTTAGTTGTCACAGTATGGAGTGGGCAGTGTGGGTTTTTTTAATGGATAAGAAAAAATGACTTGGTGACAGGAAAGAAAGAATAGTAATAAAGATACAACCCTGGCAGGAATGGTGTCAACCGTGGGAACACCGCGAGGAGCCCTGGAAATGGTCCCTTGTGATGTTTTTGCAAATGATCTGGAAGAAAATGTGCCCAGTGAAGTCAGCGACTTAGCTGGTGACCTTAGACCTTCCCGGGTGATGGGATGTCAGGCCAATGGAGACAAACGCCTGGAGGTCTTCAGGGCTGAGTGTGTGGGCAGGGAAGTGGTGAATGAGCTTCCCTGGGGCAAACCCTGGTAATGCATCCAGGGAAAAGTCATGCGGAGCTGTCGGCCAGGGCCCAAGGAAAGGGCCTCGGAAGCACTGCCCGCTCTTTCTGGAGCACAACAGCCAAGACAAGACCTGGGTATTGAGTCTTACTGGGAAGAGCTTCAGGTCAATAAAGGACATAATTCATTATCCCACTGCTTTAGGGAACACCTCATCCTCTACCCTTCCCCATGCTGGGGGCTCCTCTTTGCTTTCCCTGCTCCCCTTTTGATCATCGTGTTGTTTTCGCAGGGAGTACGACCATCTTGAGAGTTCCTAGCATCTTTTCAGTCCCAACTCAAATGCCTCCTTCTCTGTGAGACCTCCCTCGACCCCGGGACCAGCCATCACTGCTCAGAGCTAATCTTACCTCCTCTGTGCTCAGAGCTAATCTCAATTCTCTGCTCAGATCCCTGTGGAAAGCATGTTGAAATGATCCGCTTAATGCTAGCCTCTTGCACAGTGAGCTCCTGTATAAGAAATGTCTTACACAGTAGGTGCTCTATAACTATTTATGGAATGCACAGTGGAGAGCAGACTTCACTCTGTATATGTCAAGACAGAGACATGGAGATGGGAAAGGTCTCAAGTCAGCCACGATGACCCTCATGAGGGAGGGGACGCAGTAGGGATGCAGGTCGCTTTGGTCTGGAAAGATGACAGTTAAAGTGGACAGAAGTGACACGTTGAAATCCTTGAAAAGTCTAGAGAAGGTGGCCCTGCTTACCCAGTCATAGAATGCTGGAAAGAGGAGGCTACCCTTGATGGTTAAAAACTTTAAGATATTTTTTCACATAAAAGAAAACTGAATTAAGTCTTTCTGGGTACAAAGCATCATATTTGTTTAATCAACTTTGTTTTGGTCAAATTTATGTACCATTAGGTACACCTATTGTTATCGCATAGTTGAGTGAATTTTGACAAACATATATACCCATTAATTGATTTACCTTCTGTCACTATCGATTAGTTTGCCTGTTCTAGAGCCCCATGTGCATATTTTGATGCCTGGTTTCCTGCCCTCAGTGTTGCGTTTTTGAGATTCATTCCTGTTGTGTGTGTATCAGTCGTTGTTTTTTTTTCACCACTGCCTCGTAGTATTTCATCATGGGACCTTGGTACAGTTTGTTTATCTATTTACCTATGGAAAATATTTGTGTGCTTCCAGTTTGGGTCTGTTTTGAATAACACTGCTGTATACATTTGTGTACAAGTCTTTTGGTGGATAAGACAGAGTGTTAATAAGTAAAAGAGACAACCTCAGATTGGAAGGGAAGTCAGTAGGGATCTTAGCTTCTGCTGAATTCAACCCTCAGCCTGCTATGTTCTCTCCTCTGTTGCATCACAGTCCTGGACATGGGGTCACCTACCCCACTGAAAGGGAACTCACTGCCTCTCAAGGTAGCCTGTTCAGTGGGGGGAAAGCTCCGATTGCTTGAAAGTTCTCCCATAACTGAACTTCGACGGGCCACTGGATAGGACCCACCCACTGGTGCTGAAATGAAGTCTCGTAACTTGTCCCCACAGTTGGATATTTTGGATTAGCCCCATATTCACTTCTTGTCTCTCTCATCTCATCTCAGTCTTCACATCCTGCGTTCTGCCAGCCATTGCACTCAGGACTTGCTCTAGCTTATGGCCGTCCCTTGGGAGCTGCACCACCAAGACCTGAACACATTGCTCCAGCTGTGGCCAGGCTGGCCCAGTCCACCCGACTTTAGCCTGCACACCATGTCTACTCGACTTTAGCCTGGGTCCACCAGCACCCGTGGCGGACGCCCACAGAGCTCCCAGGCAGTGAGAGAGCAGCCGCTAGCCTTTTCTCACATGTGTTGCTACTAAACCATGGTCCCCCATCCTATGCTTCCCACAGTGGGCAACAGATTTATGGAAATAGCACAGGCTTGAAAATACAAATAGCTTCAAAAATGACCCCGACAACTTCACGGTTGAGAGGCCCATAACGGCCTGTTATGGCGAGCTGGGATGCTCTGTGCACGTTTCTCGCTTTCCTGGCTGACATCAGGATAAATAACTATGTTGGACTAGATGGCTTCCGAGGCCCCTTCCAGCTCTCAAATTCTGTGACTCTGTCTTCCCACCAAATGTTCTTTGTTGCCACTGTCAGCCCCAAAATGAAGCCAGTGAGGCCAGGAGGCTGACTCCATTGTCATGTTTGCTGAGAGGAGGGGAAAGAAGGTAGAGGAAAGAGAGAGGAAAGAGGCAGGGAGAAGCAGCGTTACTAAGCCTCCCAAACATCATCCAGCGTGAGCCGAACAAAGGCTGTTCACTGCTCATGTGGGAGCAGAGAGCTACCAGTACCACCTCCACATAACTTATTTTAGTTTACTTATTATTTATTATAAAGTGACGTGTATTCAGCTTAGAATTCTTATATGCTAAGGAAAGCTTAATGAAAACACTACCTGGAAACCCATATAGCAATAGCCACCATTAATATTTGGGTGTATTTCCTTCCACTCCTTTTTTAATGTTTATCTATCTTTATAGCCATCCTTCCTCGCTCCCTCCCTCCCTCCCTCCGTCCCTCCCTCCAATATATAGCCATGTATTCCAAATTTATGTAAAAGAAAAATAGCATAAATAATATTCCACACTTAATACTATCTTGACCATTTTCCCACGTCATTAACTATTCTTTGAAAATATAGATTTAATGACTTCATAGTATTCCATGAAGTGGAATACCATATAGTATATTAACTCCTATTCTTATACAATTGTGTTGCATCTCATTCTTTCCTATGGAAAACAATGCCAAGTAAGCATTCTTATATATGAATCTTCATGTTTTCAGTTATTTTAAAGATTTATTTATTGGAATGTAATTTTGGGCCAAAGACTATGAATTTTCTTAAGGCTTTTCATATATCCGTGTCACCACGTTACTCTCTGTAATCCCTATGTGACTCTGCAGTCAGGCACCCCTTTCATCTAATAACTTTTCAGAATGATGGAGCAGATCAACTTTGTTTCATTTCTTAATTGAATATAGCGCAGAAGAGTGAAAGGTAAAAGCTATACACAAAAGCCCAAATTTCCCTCCAAGGATCCTAAGCCTCATAAGTGAGGAAAAAAACATGAGCTGTTAGAAAGAAAATTGGAGGTAAACTGCCATAATTGACAAAACCACATGACAAAATGTCCTGGTTGAGGCTGAACAGCCAAGGAGCACAGGTATGCAGTCGGCAGGAGGGCAGGTCCTGCGCTGGCGGCGCCCGGACATCCTAGGGGATTGTGCCCACGTGGCTAAAGGGATCTGCTCACTCAATGTGCTCCAGCCGCCCGAACACAACACCACAGAATGCGTGGCTTAAACAACATTGATTTCTCAGGCTTGGAGGCTGGAAGTACAAGATGGAGGTGTCAGCAGGTTCCTCCTGTGGCCTCTCTCCTTGGCTTCCAGGGGCTCCCTGTTGCTGCCTGTTCACATGATGGTCCCCTCTTGACACCCCTGGTGTCTCCATGTGTCTGAATTTCCACTTCTTGTAAGGACCCCAGTCAGATTAGATTAGGGCCGCCCTTAGCCGCATATCACCTTCATCACCTCTTTAAAGGCCTCCTCTCCAACTCTAGTTACATTCTGAGGTCCTGGGGGTTAGGGCTTTGAGATATGGATTAGGCAGGGCACACAGTTTGGTTCACATCACTCGCCTAGTAGGAGACGGTTGATGTGGACTGCTTTGTAGCTGTAACCTGATTTCATGGGCTCCTAAGGCAGGACTCCTCGCCCCTGCAAAGCACACTGCCTCTGAGTGTCTCCCAGAGTCCTCAGGTTGTATTTTCCAAAATGGCTCTGACAGTACCTCCTGTGTCGCCTGCTGTTCTACAGTGTGACCTTGCCCCCATCACAAGGTGGTCTCACTCCCTCTCCTCTTGAATCCGGGCTGGCCTCAGTGACTTGCTTCCCACCCACAGACTGCAGTGGAAGTTGTGGCGCACGCCGTCCAGGGCTAGGTGCAAAGAGGACTGCGGCTCCCAGACGCTCGCCCTCAGATGCTCCTTCTCGGAACCTAGTGCCGTGTTGTTTGGAAGCGCAGGCCAGGTAGAGAGTCCACACCTATGCAGGCTGGTTACGGTGCCCTGAGCCCAGCCCCGAGACATCCCAGCTCAGGCACCAGACGTGAAGAGAAGAAGTTCTAGATAATTCCAGTCCTCAGCCATCTCCCTGCTGGACGCTGATGAAATTCCTGACTCCCAGGATCTGCGAGAGAGTAAAGTGATTGTTTTACACCACATTTTGGGAAGATGAAACTGAGGCCTAAAGAGACACTGTGACTTATTCCAAGTTACTCAGCTGGTGAGCGATGGAACTAGATGAAAGTCCAGCGTCCAGCGCTCAGAATTTTCAATCTGGACTCCTCCCACCATTTATTCTTTCAACAAATGTTTCCTGTATACAGTGCACACACCATGTGGGGTACTGGGGAGACAGGTGACACTGGCTTACAGCTCCAGAGTGCAGAGAGAGGACCAGTGGATGGACAAGCAGAATGCCCGATCACAGCTCAGTGCAAGTGAGACCTCTAAGTGGCTAGAGCTTTCCCCAAGTGAAACGATCGTCAGAAATGACAGAGCTGGTGGGAGCCTCAGGCCTACTGCATAGACCAGTCCCAAACATTTCTTCCAGCTCTCAGCTCCATCACTTCCATGTCTTGCTCCCAAAGGGAATTAAGAGCATTGTTGTATTTGACTTAAAACTTCTTTTAACCAAGGTGCTCTGTAAATCCCTTCTGATGGGCATTCATGGCACTGTCTGTACACTATTTGTTCTGCCTGCCCTGAAAGCAGGACATGGCATCGGGAGACACAGGTTCAAATCCTGGCTCTACTGCTCATTGGCTGGGTAGCCATGCCAATGATTTAAGTTTCCTGAGCCCAGTAAAGTATGCAAACATCCTTCCTCTCATACAGGGATTGTTGTGAGGATTGAAGTGCTTATTTGAAAACCAGGTGGAAAGATGTCTATTGAATCTGTTCTTAAAGTCTTACCGTTTCTCCAAAGTAAATATCTCAAAAGTTCTATAGTTTATTCTCAAAGGCTGCCAATTTCCCTCCTTTCTTTACCCCTAAAATAACTAGGTCTTTTCTGGTGAGAGAGAGAGAGAGAGAGAGAGAGAGAGAGAGAGAGAGAGAGAGAGAGAGAGAAGAGAGAGAGGGGGGGGAGGAGGAGAGAGAGAGAGAGAGAGAGAGAGAGAGAGAGAGAGAGAGAGAGAAGAGAGAGGAGGAGGAGGAGACAGAGAGAGAGAGAGAGAGAGAGAGAGAGAGAGAGAGAGAGAGAGAGAGGAGGAGAGAGAGACACATCGGGTGCGTCTTCTGCATCTCTCCTTGACCGCTCACACTAAGCTGTGGCCCGTGGCGCCCATGCCCCCGGCCTCCCTTTACAGTGGCCTGGAGAGTTCTCCGCTGTCTCAGGCTAAACCATCACTTCACCAGACATTTTCAGGGGACTTCAGGACTCTGAGCTATCAATTACCACCTCCTCCTCCTGGCCTCTCTTCCTACAGGAAAGAAACCTCTGTCAAGCCCAAAGCTTCTTGTCATCTCTCCCTTCACCCAAACCTCTTGGGAATGTCACCTCCACCTCCCACTCACTCCTCTACCACCTGGGGCTGCTGTCACAGGTCTTGTCACTAAACTCAGAGGTCACTTTTCAGTCCTTTAGCTTCTTGATGCTCTGATGTCTTTGCCGTTGTGGTAGATTCCTTGAAGTCACCTCTCGCCCCATCTCTGGGACATCATCCTCTCCTGCCTTTCCTCCTACCTTCTCAGCTTTAGGCATCTGTGTGCAGATGTTCCGCACGCATCTCAAATCTAATGGATTCAAAATTGAATCGGGTATCCCCTGCCCCCAGCCCTCCAATTCTGTTGTCACCTGTGTTTACTCTCTTAACGAAATGACCATTTGTCCAGCTGTCCAAGCCAAAAATAGGTGCCACCCTTGACACCTCCCTTTCTTACTGTGGACCCCATCTCCTAAATAGTTCCTTAATCTGCCTCTCTCTCCCATCCGTACTGTCACTGTTATTTCCTATTGACATGGCTGCAAATATCTCTTCGCAGGTCTCGACGCTTCTCGAGCCGAAGCTCACCCTGGGCTTCTGCATGTGGTTGGCCTCCCCTCTGCCTAGAACACCTTTCTTTCTCCTCCTCCTCCTGGCTGTTGATTCAACTCCTACTCAGTCCTCCATTCAGATTTCACTTGCCCTGAAAAACTTTCCCTGATTCCCTGGGGCAGTGAGATTCCCTCTCAGATATTCCCCTAAGTGCTTTTGCTTATCATACAATTACCGCAGTTGTTTCTCCTTTGCCAACACTGGGACTGGCACAAACCAGGAATTTAATAAACACTTGTTGAAAAGGAAGGATGGAAGGAATGACTTGCCAGCAATGGTTCTCAAATTTGAGCGGGCACCGGTCACCTGGAGGGCTTGCTCAAACATAGCCAGTGGCCCCAATCCTGGGGATTCTGACTGGAGTTTCTGACTCTGTAGTTTGGGGTGATGGTCCAGAATTTGTGTTTCTAACCAAGTGATGCTATGATGCTGGTCTAGGGCCGCATAGTAAGAACTGCTCTATACAATTTAAAGCAGTCTGAAAGGTGAAGGACGGTTACTTTTAAAGAAGGCTGGTAGAAATTTTTGGAGGATTGATTAATTCCTGGTGGCTTCCTTAATAAGAGCATTTCATGAGAATTTAGCTCCTGAAAAAGATCTCAGGAAACTAGGTAGGCTTTAAGGTAACCAAAGCATACACCTCATTGGGGATCAAAGGCATTACTGGTGGCTCTGTAATGTGTTGCCAGGCAACAGGACAAAGGTGAGGCGGAGGCTGGGATTAGCAGTTGGCAGAGGTTTGGGAGTGAGTTACTGAGGTATCCAGAGGGTAGACTTCTTATCAGAAGACCACAGAAATCCGGCATAAGGACCTGGCTCCACGATGAGCATTAATTACCCCACTTTGCCTTGGAAGGGCACGACATCCCCGTGCGGACAAGTTCACGTTGTAACTTGGCCTCTAACAGAATTGGGGAATATTTTTCTCAGAAGAACCACTGAGAACCCATGAGGGAGAAACGACTTAGGCTCATCACCATCTGCTTTTAAAAAATAAGCTCTATTAGTTTATTTTGGATTATAAAGTACATATTCACATTTGAAAATCTAAAAAGTACAGAAAAGCATGTAATTCCATCCTTTCAGGACAAAAGTAAAGGTAACATAAAAGGGATTATTCTATATATACTTGCTCCATGGCTTTAGGAGAAAACATTTAACCGAAGATAGTAGACATTTCGGCATCAGTACTTCTAACTCCACCTTATTCTTTCCACAGTCATGTGGGATTTTGTGTGGACGCATGGAGGTTGCTTCCCACTTTTTGCTAGTATTAGCAATGCTGCAATGGACAACTTTAGGCATACATCTTTGTGCATTTGGGAGGTGGAAAGGCTGGATCAAAGACAATTTGTATTTAAAGTTTGCTACGGGTTGCAGGTTTCTCTCTAGGAAGGCTGTTTATATTTCCACTAATAATGTAAGTGCCCATTTCCACACCCTACCAGCACTTGCTGTTGTCAGTCCTGTAACATTTTTTCTAAGCCCTGTTACTTTCATTTTTCATTTCTTGGATCATTTTCTTTGATTGGGCACGCTTCAGACACTTAGTTTCCATTTGTAGTTCTCCCAGACTCGCCTGTTCATGTTCTTTGCCCCTCTTTCTCTAGGGATCGCTCACCTATTTTTTCATATTGATTCGTAAAAGCTATTTATATAGAGAGATTAATACTTTCCCCAGTTTGTTGCTTATTTCTCTGTACTTTTATTCCCCCATAGTTCCATGGGATGTTTTTGGTTTTTAAATTTATATATAGTTGAGTCTATTGACATTCTAGGAAGTTGAATATTTGCCTTTTAAAATAAAAATAATAACATTATAATTCTAGCATTGACAAAAGTTTCCCTTTGATCTCATGGCCCATTAAGGGCAAAGGAAGAAGGAGGAGAAAAGCAAGTGCAGCACAGAGCGGTCAGGACAGAGAGGAAGACAGAACAGAAAAGGGAGCTCCATCCGTCCTGTTAAGTTTCTAAGAGACACGGAGGGATTCTCCAACGTTAACTTATATGGGAAGGACTTGGAGATCTTGTTAAAATGTAGGTTCAGGTTCTGTAGGTCTGGGAGGGGCCTGAGATTCTGCATTTCTGACCAGCTCCCAGGTGAGCCTGTTGGCCCATGACCACAACTGGCGCTTTGAGGCTTTCCATTGTGACAGGAGGAACACATTGGCTGGCTCAGTGATAGTCCTAACTCCACCCAGATTGTCATTTTGTTTTGAAAACTCTTTTCTCTCTTTTTTAATTAGCAGGAAAACCCTAACTTGTTGTTCTGGAAGGTAGGAGATAGTCACAGCTCATTTTTTTTTTTTTTTTAGAGCAAAATAAGTCCACTTTCATGGAGTAACAGTCCTCCACCTCATGGCCTTTTAGAATATATGATTTTTAAAGGTGAGTATACATGCACAAAATGTTCACTTCTTGAGGTCTTCCCGTTGGGCTGGATAAAACTGAGAGATTAATTGGGCAGAAACATTCCAGCTTCGCGCTGTCTCCCCTCCCCAGCATTATAAAGGGGGTTCTCTGTAGTATTGTTTGAGAAACAATAACGACAGTGTAGCCACACCCGCTAAGACAGTAGTGTAATGGGTCCTGTAGAAAGCACTGTAGTCTGGTGCGGAAAGGGTCTTAGAACAGGACTCAGGAGAGCTGGATTCCTGCTCTGGTTTCAACACGGCTGCTTTGCATACATTAAACTGCCCTGGCTTGGTTCCTTCAACTGTAAAATGAGACCATATTAGAGCCCCACTTACCCAGGACGACACAGGAATAAAAAAATTCCGGGAGGGGTCTCTGGCCCTTTTGGGGTAGCAGTGATGTCAGTGTTGGTCTTACCCGCTACAGTGCACACTCCCTTGGCTTTCCAATCTCCAGGCAAGTGCCCACACGCTTTCTCTGAACTGCCAGATAAATGGCAGCGAAAGAGGCTCTGGGCATTTTTTGGAGTGTCCCGTGGTCAAGAAGTTGCCTGAGTCATATTCATGCCTATGCTGTAAGGGCATATGGGCCCGGCTTGCTATTTGCAAGGCAAGCAATGGGCATATATTTCCATCTGAAAGGAAAAGGTTCAATGTGGACTGGCCTCTGCCGCTGTGTGTAGCGAGGGTAGTTTGGGGCAGCACTGCCAAGTCGGTATGAGGACAGGGAAGCTGGCAGTCACTGAGTGTGACCTCTCTGCTGCATGACAACCCTGTGAGATGGGGATTCTTCTGAACTTTTTACAGGAACTTAGAGTCAGTCATTTGCCCAGATTTCACAACTAGAGGCGTGGAGCTAAGACCTTAGAGCCCTCATCCGCTCCCCTCATACCCCCACGTCTATCCCTGAGCAAAGCAGAGATGCTCGGAAGTGAAGCCACTTCAGTCTTTTAGCCTCAGTTTCCCCATCTGCACCAGTCACACAGGGGGTGGTGGGCAAGAGTCCCATGAGGCTACTGCACAGGGCTGGCCCACAGTAAGGGCTCAAAAGAGGGGCTGCTCCCTTTTGCCATTCCCCCTTCCCCCCAGGGTGTCCTATAACCCTGCAAGTGACTAGAGGCCCAGAGCTGTTGCAGTGGAAATACAAGTGGACACTCCACCCCACTCTGCTTCACGTGTCCTCAGGGGTCCACTATGGTCCGAAGGGGTCAGCTGTGCTGTTCCAGTCATGGAGCCTTCACCATGTGCTGAGAGAACATGGACACCTTTGGGGCCCATCTCGTTGTTGTGACCCTCCTTGGATGGTGTGGAAGGGAGACGGGGCAGGGGGCGGCCCTGAGGCCAGGTTAAGAATCCGCCTCCTCCGTTCGCCTGTCCTTGGGCCTTCGTTTCCCCGTCCTTCTTTCACACGGTCACTTAGCTAAGCTTGGTGGCGCACAGTAGGCGCTCTGAATACAGGGGCTAGTGCCTGCCCAGGAGCCGCAGGCCGCAACGCTTCGCCCTCCTCTCTCCCCGCTCCCGGGACGGCGGCCCCAGCCAGGCCTGTCTCGCTGCCATCAGCACTGACGCCATCTCCCTCGGTCATCACGCGCCCCAGGCTCCTCCCGGCCACCTGCCAACAGCGTCAGCCTGTGTGTCACCCCCCGGCCTCCTCCCCCAAGAATGCCGGCCTTGCCGCCTCCGGAGCGCTTAGTTCACCCCATAAACTCGGCTAATGCTTTCCACATGCCGCGGGGCGTGCTTCCCTCCCCCTGCGCCTGTCCCGGGCTCTGGGCCCAGACCCGCCGCCCCGTGGCCCCCGCAGGCCACACCTGGCCTTGGGCGCCCCTGCGGGGCCGCACCCAGCGGGGCCCTTTGTTGCTGGGAGTGGAACCCCGGAGAGAGCGCGGCTGTGCTTTGCAACCCCGGTAACTTGGCGCGTCCCCCCGGAGCCCAGGGCCTCGGGGTGCAAGCGGGGCGGCGCCCGGGGCCGCGGGGAGGACGGCGGCCTGCGCCGGGGCGGCCCTCCGCCGCACGTGCACCCGCCCCGTTGGGGGCCCGCGTGGCCCCGGCGGGGAGCGGCCCACCGCGTCCCCTGCGCGCGCCGCCGCCCCGGAGCCCCCCGGCCGCGGGCCCAGACGGCGCCGCCCGCAGTGCCCGCCGCGCGTCCCTAGGGGGCGCAGCCGGCGCGGGAAGCCGGGCCGCGGAGCCCGCAGCCGGCGCGAAATTGCAGGCGGGCGGGCGCGGCGCGTTTGAAGACGGGCGAGGGCGAGGGGGCGGGACTCGGGCGCGCGAGCCACCGCCCCTCGGCCAATCAGCGGCGGCGGCGGGCGGGCGTGGGCGGGGCGCGCGGCCGGGCTGTGAATGAGGCGCGGCGGCCGGCGAGCGTCGGCGCGGGCGGGCGCACTTTCTCCTCAGCGCCGGGCGGCGGCGGCGGCTCCTGGGCGATCGCGGACCTCCGGCGGGCGCTGCGCGGCCCGGGCGCGCCGATCGCGAGGCGCGGGGCGGCCTGACGGGCGCCGCCCGCTGACAAGTTCGCGCCCGCGCCCTGCGCCCGCCCGGCCCCCGCCCCCGGCCCCCGCCCGGGGCCCCGCCGCCCGCCGTCCCGCCCGCGGGGCCCGAGGCCGGCGGCCGCCCCGCCGCCTGGCCCGGGGCGCGCGGCGGGCGGCGGGCGCGGGGCGGCCCCGGGGAGGCGGCGGGCGGCCGGCCACAAAGTTGAGCGCGTCCCGGCGGCGCGGGTGGTGGGCGCTGCTGGCGCTGCAGCTGCTGTGGCTCCGGGCGCTGGCGCAAGGTACGCGGGGCCGGGGGTGCGGGGCGCGGGGCCGGGGGTCGGGGCGCGGGGCCGGGGCCGGGGGTCGGGGGTGCGGAGCCGGGGTGCGGGGGTCGGGGGTCGGGGGCGCGGGGCCGGGTCCGGGTCCGGGGTCCGGGTGCGGGGTCCGGGGTGCGGGGTCGGGGTGCGGGGGGCGCGGGGCCGGGGCGCGGGTCCGGGGTCCGGGTGCGGGGGCCGGGGGTGCGGGGCGCGGGTCCGGGGGTGCGGGGTCCGCGCCTCTCAGCGCCGCGGGCGCCCCGCCGCCGCCCCCCGTCCCGCCCCCGGGGCCCGCACCTGAGTCGGGGCCGCGGGCCGGTGCGTGAACGGCGCGGGGCGAGCCCAGGAGCCCGTGGCCCCGACCCCGCGCAGCCGCGCCCCCAGGTCCGCGCCGGCGGGCCCCCGGGAGCCCGCGGAACTTGCGGGGCCGCAGCCTCCGCGCGCGGCGGGGCGCACCCGGGGGGGAGGGGGTCCCAGCCCGCGCGCCGCCCGACGCCTGGGCGCCCGGAGGCCCCGAAGTTCGCTGGTCTGAAAAGACTCCAGGTGCGAGCGCGGGGCGGGGGGCGGGGCGGGGCCCGGGGGCGGGGCCCGGGGCGGGGGATGGGCGCCCCGGGGGGCGAGGGCCGCGCGCACCTGCGGGGGGGCGGGGTGGCACCTGCGGGGCCCCCCGAGGCTGCGTCGGTCCCGCTGTCGGGGTTGCTACCTGGAAACAAACTGCTGTGTTTCTGGCGGATTTAACTCCTCCGTGACCTGGACGATTCCCGTCGCGCTGATCTGCGCTCCTTTTCGCTTAACGACGTGCCTGGGCAGAAAAGCGTTTA
Organism: Aselliscus stoliczkanus; assembly: GCA_033961575.1. Classification (NCBI taxonomy): domain Eukaryota; kingdom Metazoa; phylum Chordata; class Mammalia; order Chiroptera; family Hipposideridae; genus Aselliscus; species Aselliscus stoliczkanus. The sequence goes on from CM066733.1 coordinate 2,089,961, forward strand.
TTAAGCCAGTCTGTAAAGTGGGGTCTGGACATGGCCCGAAAAGCCAGGTTCCAACTGAGAAACCCAAATCCCTGAGGAGTCACCGTTACACACAGAAACGGGGCTCCCCGTTACGTTCCCCTTTCCTTAGAAACAGCCACTTAGCCTTGAACGGGGACACGTTTGAAAATGTGTGCACAATTCACATGGTGAGAACAAAATCTGCTTTTGTGTTGAAGTAGAGTACGCGGATTTCAAGTTTTTATGAGTTGCACTTTCAAAGCTATAGAGCATGTTGCATCTTTACAACTATAATGATAACGGAAATACATTAATTTTTAAGAAAAGTCCCAAGGCAGTAGTTAGACTTTGTTAGGGAGAGAGATTTTATTCCTTGCCACCCGTAAAAACCATTGGTTCCTGTTTTACATTTATATGGTTTATAGAGTGTACAGATCTTTTAGTGTAAAATTTCAAATAGGTTGTCAGAACTTTTAAATTCATTGACAGGTTCCTGTTCTCTGTGCTCTGTGAAATGTGTAATATATCCATCATTTTTTGTATCATATTGAAAATTCATATTGCAGGAGACGTCACCATTTGACAAAAGCTCATGTATCTTAAAAATGAAAATTCTGGGGCTGCTGTAGCGATGGCTGATGGGATGGTGAGTCAGTCCTGCGCAGGGGATGTAGGCTCCTATCCGATAACATGTAACATTCTAAATGCAACACTTACCACCGAGTTGTAACTAGTGAAGCAGTTCTTAATTTCTCTTTTAAGTGTTGTTGTTTTTAATGGTGTTTCATGTGGTTGGGCTTGGTCATGATATCTTGGGAGAAAATCAGTGAGATATTGACCAGTGAAAGGTACATATAGTCTCAGAGCCTGAGTCCATAAAGTTACATATTCTAAATTAGGGGCAGAGTATGTAATGGACTTTTATGTGAAACACCCAGTTCAGATCTTACAAATGTAACTTTAATAGTTGGGGGGTCTCTTCTTTCTATGTGATAATGAGAATTTCTGAGTTATATACTCAGCTTATCGGTTTTGTGTGTGTGTGTGTGTGTGTGCGTGCGTGTGTCTGTATGTCTGTGTGTCTGTCTGTGACTTTTCTAGATTCCTAAAGATCCAAGTCTTTAATTCTGAAAGGCAGGTGGCAATACATGCTTTCTTTGTGATGTTCACCAAGGAGCCAGACCTGAGTGTTTTAGAAGGATGCCGTCCGAGGCGAAGGATGGCAGGGTCATAAGTATCATATGTGTGGAGTCTGTGGTGCCTTAGCTTTACTGCTGGACCTTTGACAGGCTTATTGATCCTGGTAATGTTCAGTACAGACTCGTGTTACGTTTGTATTCATCAGGCCAAGAGAGGTAGGAATGCTGTCAGTTACTGCTTTGGGGTTGTTCAGAGTTCTCAGTTTCTCCTTCTGAGTTATTTCCAGTTCCTAGACCTGTGATTCTCCAACTTTGGCGTATATCAGAGTCACTCTGGAAATCTGGGAAACCTTTAGAGGGCCAGCTCTTTGTGTTCGTCAGTGAGCCACGCTTGCTTTCCAGGTGATTCTGGTACACACCAGAGCTTGAGAGCCATGAACGTACATTGCCTTATGCTTTTCCTCATTCCTGTCACTTGCTGATTTCCTGGAACCTTTCCAACCCTGTGTTTCTGGAACTTGGTTACTCGTTGGAATCACTGGGGAGCTTTCAACAATACTGAGGCCTGGATCTCATTTCCAGAATTTGTTTTAATTGACTTGAAGTTTGGCCTGGGCATCAGGAGATTTAAAAACTCCCCAGGTGGTTCCAATGTTCAGTCAAGTTTGAGAACCATTGTTCTACCCCTTTTAAATGAGATCACATGACTCGATTTCTGTTTAAACCTTGTCACTGGCCTTGTGGTTCTATGGTAACCCCCCCCCCCCCAATTCCTGTGACCTTCATGGATTTTGAACCTATTTTCACTTAAACCTGTTTCATGTTCATGATTTCAGACTTTTACGTTTCTCCCAGACTTAATCAGCTTTTTAGTCACTCATTCTGTTTATTCCTCCTGACACTGTTGAGCTCCTACTAGTCTGGAGTGTTGTCAGAATCACCAAATTGAAAAATACAATCATCTGGGCTCCACCTCCAACCTGGAGGGTCTCTGGAGCATGAATGTGTGCATTTAAAGAAGCTCCACAGGTGATGTATCTTTGTGTTAAGAGTTTTATCCTTGTGTCGGCCGGTCCCATAATCTCACTTGGTTTCCTGTCATCCTTAGCCTGACTTCCTGTGGTCTGGACCATTTTTCTCAGGCCAGTTTCCAGCCTTGGGTATGGTCTGTGAATTAGGCCTCTCTGCCACTGATTTGCTAGCGAAAGCACAAAACAGTGTTAATCAGGTTCACCACAAATCTAGCTGGTTTTGGGACCTGATGGCTTTCCATTACCCCAGAAGTGCTTTGTCCACCCCACCCCGCCCTCTTACCACTGGACCCCCTTCCCTTCATAGCTTTGTAATTTGAGTTTCAGTTGGAACTCGAGTTCCAGGCTGCCTGCTTCACTGGAGTCTTTATAGACAATGCTACAGATAGTAAGTGCTCAGGTACTTCCTGATTAAATTTTATTAGACCACTGCATGTTTAACAGATGGCAACTGGCCACTTGGTTGGTAACTGTCTTGCAAATCTAATAATAAGCAATTATCACCCTCTATGCAGTCTTATGTAGAGCCACCTGCAGCTAACCTTTATTGAGCCCTTAGTATGTGCCGAGCACAAGAGCTTTACAGGTGGGCCCATTTACTCTTCATAGCAACCCTTGAGAGGTAGGTAGCATGTTGTACTCATTTTACCTGTGGGGAAATGGAGGCACTGAGACGTTAGTTAATTTGCCTGAGGTCCCAATACTGGTAGTGATGGAGCCACAATGGAAAGCAACCTGCCCTTTCCAGTCTGTATATCCCGAAGTCTCTGCCTTTATGTGGGGATGGGTAGCAGTCTGACCAAAGGGGAGATGGCAGTTGATGTTTTCTAAATACTGTATCGAGTTACTTGACCTCAAGTTGCAGGTTAGCCTATTTATTGTTATTGTAAAAAAAGAAAATTACATTAGATAATTTGGAAAATAGACTAGAGGAATATGCAGAAACCCCTCCATATACCCATCCCTCTCCCATAATAATATGACCGGTGCCATTTGGATGTTTTTCTTTCCAAAGAAATTTTTCCCCCCATAATGTAACTGTCAAATTCCAACTGAGAATGGGTTGTGGCAGTTTGGTGGCAGCTTTGAACATCCTAGAATTGACAACAGAGTACCAACTGTTTCTTTGAGGAACACTTGGAAAATTCATTTATCTCTACTCAAGTACGGGCATTTAAATTCTTTAAATGAGAATAAAGAATCGTGGTTGGCAGGTGCAGACCTTTTATTTGTTAGTTTGCTTTAGTATGCATTTTGTCTAACCACAGCTGAGTGAGTTGCATAGTGGGATTATACCTAGCCAGGAAATTTCCTGTGCCCCAAATATTGGAGTAAAACAAAGTCACTTTGACTAGCAAGCAGGTAATTATGTGAAATCAAAGAAGACCTTGTAGTTAAATTCTACCTGCCAGTTGCCTTTATGTTTCCATCCAAAGAGTCCTTGTGTTTTTGTTGTAAGACATGGATTTGGGGCCTTCCTCAAGGTGTCCCTGAGATCAGAGACAGTGATGTCAGTTGACAAAGTCTGGAGAATGGAATAGACAGAGTGAAAACCATAGAAACTGGGTTTGACTAGGTCGTGGCTTAAACTTAAGAAAAGCAATACTTATAAAAGTAGACCTTTTACACCCAAATCCATGCAAGTTGAGCAAAGCTGAGGGTGGGGACAGAAAATCAGGTTGAAAGGCATAGTGTAAAGAGGAGTTAAGGTATATTTATCTTAAAAAAAAAAAAAAGAAAAAGTAAAAGTGTTGATGTAAGTTTTATTGTCTGCTTAAATAATGATAAGAAATGATACATTTCTACGTAATGTAACTAAGCATTTTAATGTGTACAGTCTCTTTTCTAATTAATTTGACTTGAACCCTTCTATAAAAATTTTTTCTTAAATTTCCCCTTAAATTTGTAAATCTCTTTTAATACAAAAGATTGTAAGCATTTGTACCTTTGATCCCAAGGGAGAGTATTTGGTCACCTGGGACTGGGAATATGGCATTTCCTGTCACCCTTTTGTTGTAACACATAGAAATTCATCATAAGCTTTTCAATAAATCCTTGAAATGCAGAAGTCTGTCATAGTTTGACAGATACCTACCTTCTAGTTACTGAGCTTATACCTGAGACCTGTTCTGGGGAAATGTTAGTCTCGTTGTTTCATTATATTAACACTTTCTTACTATATCCAAATATGAAAATTAACAATGATGTTATGGATGCACTACTTTAGGAAGCCCTTGTTATTTAGACATTTGCCATTCCAGAATTTAGATGCTCTGACCTCCTGACAGGCAACTCTGGCGCCGGAGACTCAGTGCCTTAGCCTGGCCCCAGTCGGCCGATCCTGGGGGTGTCGTGGGAATGAGAATATTTTTGAAAGCTTTCCTAGAAACGCAGATGTGGATGGATGGAAGAGGTGTCAGTAGACCTGGTTTATTACGTTCTGTAACTAACTTGTAATGTGAGCATATCTTTTAGCTTCTTTGAGTGAATTTTCTCACCTGTAAAAATTGGGGGTTAGACTAGATCTTTAAAATCGTTCTTTGATTCTCTGATCTTCTGCATGTTGTCATATCCTTTCTGCCCTTCACCAGTCAGTGTCTGTCTGTCTGTCTGTCTCTCCCCCCCACCTCGTGTGTGTGTGTGTGTGTGTGTGTGTGTATGTATATGTATGTATCTCCTTTCTGGGGATTCTGTAATTCTATATCTCTTAGCTCATAGAATGTAATTCTCTTTATTTTACTTTTTCCAGGGTAGTTACAATGTCGAAGACAACTAAGATACAATATAATGTTTTTCCTTAGGTGCTGTCATCTAACACATGATGTATTAACTCTAGCCTGAAAAGGGTTCATGCTCAAAATTTTAGGTTCTGTAAAATGAATTAGTGCCATAATTTATCAGTGTAAGCCTGGAGTTTGGAGAAATAAATTTCCTTAAAATGTGAGATGCTTATTTATTTAAATGGCTGGAAGAAAAAAGTGCAAGGCTAATTGAAATCTACTGGAGGTAGGTAATGCAGTGAGAGAAATAAGAAGATATGAAATAGTGATGGATATGAGAATGTTTATATTTACTAGACAGTGACCATCCGTAATTAAAGAGATTAGTAGTTTACATTTAACCTAATGTTCATTGTCTTCATCAGGGACTTTGAGTAAATCAAAAGGTCCTCAAAATTAACACAAGAATTATTTTTCACTTTAACAGGCTTAGCTGGCACTCTGTTGTTATACAGACAATGCCTAGTGAAGATAATAGCTATCAATTAAATAATCCAATTTCTTGACAACAGATTTGCCAGTCAACTAAATTGATTAATTTACTGATCTTTGGAGATTAGCTTGTTGAACATGGGCTAAGACAATAGTTTCTGTAGCATTTTTGGCTTTGGGGTGTGTGTGTTTTCAGTTGGCGAGACCAGCCTTTGGCGATGTGGGCTTTAGAGAGTGGGCTAGACTTCTGGGCCCGTGTTATTGCGTAGACGATATTGGCCCTTGGTACAATGTTTTGTTCCCTTTTCTCCCGTTCAGAACCCTCCTCTGTATTCTAGACACGATTCCTTATCATGAGAGCTTAGGAAGCTCTCAAATATGTAAGCTTGATTTTACAAAGATGAAACATCTTTTCGAAAAAAAAAAAATTATAGGAGGTAATCCAAGAATGACTATGGTGACTCAAAGAGGAGTAGGCTGCTGGGGGGTGGGGGGGCGGTCAGTAGCTGCCTTCATTAAGAATAATTGGTGGTGGGAATTTTAGCAACAATTCAGGCTAGTTTGGAAAAATTTAGATTTGGGGAAAGGAGGGATTTCATAGCTTATATTAAAGAGGTATAAGGTGTATTACAGAGGTGGTAGTGTCTATGGGTTCTTCTCTTGAGCGTGATCCTTAATTTATTTTGAGTTGTAGTTACGATTTTCTCATGAATGAGGGCCTATTTTCAAAGTGAAGGTCAGTTCTATCTTGCCTTCTCCCTAGGTATTAGATGTGATGCCAAAAAAAAAAAAAAAAGAAAAGGATATTATGATTTTGTGGACAGGGCCTTCTATACTATGGGTGTGGGTATTGACTTAATACATGAACCACCAGATGGCAACAGAAAAAGTGTTTCTATAGGATATAATTTGTAGTTTCCACAGCTAAATTTTTTCCTTTTCATGGTACTCTACTTTTCAGTATACTTACTCCTATGTAATATATAAAATTCTTGGCTATGAGCAAGGTGAGTTTATAATACCTGACAAAGTAAATCAAAACCAGGAAATAGAATAGGGGTAAAGTGTTACTAGAAAATGACATTTTATTTACATGAGCACATGTATAAATTCTCCCCAGAGGGAGTGGGTTTCCAAGGATGCAAATTACGGTTTATATTATTGTATAGTCATGTTTTTACTTCTAATTTTTTTATTCAGTATTTAGTTCTACAGTAAGCTGCGATGATTTGTAGAACATAAAGGAAAACATGGCTCTACCCTGCAGCATTTTATGTAACAGTTTTTAAAGGAGGAGGTACATGAGTTTACAAACATTGAACAAATTTATGTATTATCTGGCCAAAGGTATTTTTACTTTATGTGGAATTTGTTTTATTTTTGCCTTCGTAGGAATGTCCCCTTTTTCTAAGTGTTTCTTTCTGTGTCTTCTAAGTTTTTTTTCCCCCCTTAGCTAAGACTCTTAGTTGCAAGCTAGAAACTCTGAACTACTTATGATAAAAGGATTTCTTTGGAGGTATCCTGGGGTATCACAGTGTTACAAGAAGAATACCTTGAAACTTGGCAAAGTCAGGATTCAGCTCCGCCTCAGGAATAACTAGAGCCAAGTGTTTGATGTCTCTCAGGTCCTGGCCTCTTTGTCATCTCTCAATTTTGCTTCTGTCTCTGTGTTGTTGTCATTCCTGACTCTTGCTGAAAATTGGCTTTCGCTTTGTGATTGAAACCCAGCTATCACCAGTCTTTGCATTCCTGTTGCTTCAGACCTTGAAGTAAAGAATGACTTAAAGCTTTGGTCCTGAGTCAGAGCTGTATTTTAAAAGCATAACCTTGAGGTGGAAAAAACTTGCATAATTGAAAATGGGTTTGGAGAAACCGGAATGGATGACTGTAGACAAGTTAGGCTGTTTCAGCAGTCGGACTGGGGTGGTAGTGTTGAAGGTGAAGAGAGTTGGGAGGAGAAGAAAGATTTAGGAGGAACCAAAATGGGCAGGCTTTGGTAACGGGTCGGGTATGGAGGCTGAGCGAGCACATGCCAAGGTGTGGCGATGTCCAAGGTCTTGGCTTGCGTGGCTGGTTGGTTGGGCAGTCGTTGACGGAGGTTGGACCACCTCAATTTGGGCAGTGTGGTCACGATTTTGGTTTTGAATGTATTAATGCAAGGTACCGTTGAGTCATCCAAACAGCTGTTCAGGAAGGTGTTGGATATATGAGTTTCGCAATCAGAGGAGAGGTCTGGGTTTTGGTATAAATATTTGTGGAGACAGTATAGCATCTATTATTTAAGAGGATGGGCTTGGCATAAAATAAAACTGACTCAGGCGTTTGCTATCTGTACTTCCCTGGGTTGGCTACCTAATCTTCTTTAAGCGTTATTTCTCTTAGTTGGAATAGGTATAATAATTGCACCTACTTTATACAGCTATTGTGAGGATCAATTGATATGATTGCAGGTAAGGTGTTTAGCATCTGACCAAGTACATAGTATGGTCCTGTAAGTGTTGTTATTTACACGTTTGAGGAGAGGACATGCCTCGTTCATCTTTTCTTTTCCCAGAGTACTAGGGATTAATGAGCCACTGTAGGACAGAGTGGGGAGGATGAATAGCTGATGTGACTAGAGTTTAGTAATGTTAATCTGGCCGTGATTTACCGGGTAAATTGAAGGAAGGGATTGGAGTGATGGGACTGAATTCGAGAATCATGTGATAATATAGGAATAATAAGTATTTTAACTAGGGTGACATTGGGGTGAGAAAATTGTCATGGTCAGGGTTGCAGAGAGGTGAAGAAATCACCAAGAAAAGGTGATTAGATTTGTTGATTAGGCAGGAAATGTTTATTTTTTTGATAATTTCACTAGAGTTGTAGGAGTATAAAGTAGATTGAAGTTATTCACAGAATAGATGAGCAGTGAGGAAGTGGAGTGAACTCGCGTGTTCTCACGCTGTTGAAATTCTCAAGCAAGAGAAGAACTATGAATGCACTTGAAGTGTGCTGTGACAAAATGATCTCAAAATGCCTTGGGGATATTTATTTTTTCCAATTTGAAAACTGTTCTTGGGGCTGAAAAAAAATGTGGCCTGTTGTCATCTGGCAAAATGGTAAGTTATCATCACAGTTCTCTGCAGTGATCTTTTCACAGTTTCATATTTTGTGACGACTGGAGGCTTCTAGCAGCATTGCGGCCAGATGTGGTGTGGAGGACTTCCACCCCCACCCTGCCACCAACACAGGGACACCGAGGACAAAATATAATGAGGACAAGCAGAAGCGCTCCTGAGCCCGATACACCGGTGAATTCCAGGTGCCAGAATGAAACGAGAATCCTCAGCCAGGGTGTGATGGGGCCAGGGCCTGCGGCCATTTCAGATCTGGATACAGACCCCAAGAGTGCCGTCCTGGGGGTGCCATGAAGGAACAGGAGTCACGCTAGAGGTCTGCATAAGGCGGGGAGGTGGGGATCCCCCTGCATAGACCTTAAAGGCCTGGCCCAATTGTGAAAAGAGGATGAGAAACCCTTGCCCACTAGTCAGAGGAACTGCAAAGAAACTTGCCATCCTGTTGGGATTGTGCATAATTAGGAATGAAAACAGAAGCATCTAAACCCCAAGGCTGTACCTCACACTGGGGGTGGGTTAAAATTGAACCTTTTTTACAGTGCAACTAACAAGCGGAGGTACGAGCACGAAGTCTGGTCATAACTCTGGAATCCAGTGCAGCAATCGGGTCTGAGTGAAACTGTCCAGCATAGCAAATGGAAAACCTAGGACTCCCGTAGAAAAAGAACAATTCCTGGGGAAGATGAAACTGCAGTAATAAAAAGTTGCCAGCCACACAAGGAATGCACCAGTTTGAAGGGAATTGGCAGACGTTGTAAATAGGAGGCTTGGTTCCCCGGCAGCTGCTCCTGGACGCAGGACAGAGATTACTTGTTTAAAAGTATTGGAGATAAAAGGGGTAAGACTAATGAAAACATCACAGATTAGAAAAACAACACACAGATTTGGAAAAGACCCAAACAGAACTTCTAGAAATGAAAATTATGGTCAGTAAACAAAAGTCACCTCAGTGGACTGGTTAAACAGCTGTAGATGTAATTGAAACTATTGCTCTTTGAGGGGACGTGAGGAAATTGCCTGGAATTTCATGGGGGCGTACAGAGGTCGAAGTGTGAGTGGTTAAGACTCCTGAACTTTAGTACGAGAAAGTCCAATCCTTCTGTGAGCTTCCAGAGAAAGGAAATAGCATGCGAGCGGCACCATCGGAAGGTGTAATGGCTGAGAACTTGCCATAATAAGTGCAAGGCCTTGAGTTTGTAGGCCCAAGAACCCCAGGCAGGATCAACAAAACTAAATTCATACCTAGACACATTGTAAGTGAAACACTAGGAAGAAAAAAACAAGAAGATAAACGCAACCCAAGGACACCACTGTCTGGACTAGCAAGCATTTTGTTCATAGCAGAAGATGATTGAATAGTATCTTCAAAGTATTGAGGGGGAGAAACAACCACCAACTTGGAATTCTGTGTCCATATACAGTGATATTCAAGAGGGAGAGTGAAATAAAGGCTTTGCAGATAAAGACAGTGGTGATCCCTTGTAGACTTTTGCTGCAGGAACTACTGAAAGGTTTTACTTCAAGAAGAAAGAAATTGAAACCAGAAGGAAGGAGTGAGACGCAAATAGCACAGTGCTAAGTGATAGGAAGCAATGGGTCCCTCAGATTTACTCTCTGTACATATGTCTTGTGGTTTGAGAAAAGTGAGCATTAGCAGTTTCCACTAATATTATAGAGTGGGCGGGCAGCAGAGTTCATTCATGCATTCAGTGCTTACTAAGGGCTTTCAGTGAGCAAGGCCCTGTATAAGGCAATGAAGGGACAGTGAGAAATAAAACACAGTTCCTCCCTTCATGGAGCTTATTGTTATGATTAAGGTAATTAATCCTGAAGGGCCCTTTAATCCATACAAAGGGTTCAGAATCTGAGATCAGCTTAAACAGGATCTTAGCAGGGATCCAGGGAGGCTGGGCCTGTCAGAGTCTGGGGCTTCAGCTTGGCACTTGGGAGCATGAAGGTGAAGGACTTGGTAGAAAGAAACTGAGCAGCACGCATGGGGAATTCAATGTTTAGATAATAACAGGACTCCTGCGGAACAGATAGAAGGAGACCAAGCACCCTTGGGTTTAGCCCCCACCTTTTTACATTCCAGCTCTTAGCTGTCGAGAAATGGGACTCGGATCTTAAGACCCAGAGAACTCCTTTAAATGTACAAGTATAAACTTTTTAACAACATTTGAAGGAAGTTGTACATATGAAGGAACATGGCTAAGATACAAGGGAGTACAATGAATGAGAAAGAATGGCGGATGACTGTAGACTTTTGCAGTTTTGTGGCAGCTTGATTTGATTGGCTGGTATTTAACCCACAACTCTTGGACTTGGAAAATTACTTAAATCTAGTATCACAGAGTGGTATAGTTGAAAAGACAGAGGTCGCCTGCGTCTCTAACTTTGCTGTTCTCCATCAAAAGCATGACACATAGGTTGTAGTGTGCTTCTGTGTTAGAGGGTACTTTGTAGTAATTTAAAATTTAGCATTTTATTAGATTGCAAATATAGCTTAAGAGTTTTTTTGTTTGTTTTTTGTTTAAACCCACAATGTCTTTGCTTCAAAAGTTGCTCTTTCTTGGGTAAATAAACTGAATTTCACCATAGATATTATTGGCAACAAAAGCACTAAAAACAAAGAGCCAAACCTCATTTGCCCTGTGACTTCTCCAGATGAGCTAGCAAGGAAACACCGGGAGTCCCAACCTACTCTGACGCCCATTCCCTCACTTTAGGGAACAAGTGGGTCAGTTGGAGTCCTCTGTCCTTATCTGTATATTAGTCAACAGCAGGTGACCTTGATCAAAATGGTGAGGATCTGAATTTTTCTGCCATCTTTTCTAGTGGCTGATATAGCACGTGGGCAAACTGCGATGTTGGCGTTAGAACAGAGGTGGAAGTGGATCTAACTGATATGGAAGGGTGTTCAGAACACAGTAGGGGAATAAATGAGGTTACGGTATGCTTTCTACTGTGTAATAGCTTATCTATGTTGAGTGCTTCTTATGTGTTGGGCATTTTGCTAAGTCCTTTCTATGCAATACCTTCTATCCTCATTACAGCCCTATTTTATGGATGAGGAAATTGAGGTACGGAGAGGTCAGGGTCACCCTCTTAATAAGCGGTGGAACTAGACTTTGCTTTAAACGCAATGCCAGCCAACTTCAGAGCCCTTTGCTCTGATTCCTGGCACTGTGCTGCCTTCTGTGTATGACCTGAGCATTGTGGTGGGAAGTTTCTCTGACGTACAGTCATTCGTACATGTGCAGCTAGACAAGGGTCTGGAAGACTAGACACGAGATGGCAATAGCAGCTGTCTATTAGTAGAAATATGGGTATTTTCTTTTACATTTCTCTATTTTGTAATTTTCTGTAATGGGCTTAGATTGCTTTTGAAATAAATAATAGAAATTCCAGAAAAGTATAATAGATTTACAAAGTAATGAGGGTGTAATATTAAGTCTGAAATGGATAAAGAAATTACTCAGCTTTATAATACATGCAGTGAGCATGGTTGATGGAAGAGACCAGCCTTCTTAAAGTGCTTCTGCCTGTGTTATAGGAAAATTCTCATTTTCCTGAATGTTCTAAGTTTCAAACAATAAGCACTTGTAACTTTTTAAAAATTAGGAAAGCAATTATTATTTACCATAATGTGGTATTAGTGGATTTTAGGAGGAATATGATATTAAAGTTTAATGGTTCAGGCTGAGATTGTATTAACAGGGATCTGAGAGTTTGGTGTTTTTTTTCTATTTTAGGGAACTTAAATTATCGTTTTGGATCTTTGTTCATCTATTTGAAAAACGTATTTTAAATTATAGGCTAATTGTAAGAACAAAAATTCCTATGAAAGATGGATTGATAAACACATTTGTACCATTGATTTTTGGTTAGTGCTGTTTAATCTTTGTTTTATGATTCTGGTGTCCAATTCTCCCAATAATAACTCTGATATTGAATCAATTCAACAAATTAAAATTTTTTATGATATTATGTACAAAATTGAAACATGCAGTTGCGAATGAAAATTACAAGTGGCTTTAAATTTAAATGTTTTACGGGCCGGCCGAGTGGCGCATTGGTTAAGCGCTGGTTTTGGGATGCCAGCGGCCCCGGTTCGGATCCCACATGAGGGCCAGTGACACTGCCCTTTACAGCTAACAACAGCTCCAGCTAACAACAGCTCCACCTGGAGCTAGGCTGTGCGAGCCCCGGTAATGGTGTGGGCTGCAGCCCCTGCTGCAGTGGGCTGCCATAGGCTACAGTGAGTGGCCCTCAGCCAGCGTGAGCGGCTGGCAGCCAAGCGTGAGCTGCCAGTAGCCGCGATGAGCGACATCCAGAGGCCGGCGACCGATCTGCCTCATCCGGGAGGAGCGCAATGATGATACCAACAGTGAAGCAACATCCTCCGCAACTAAACTGAAGAACAAGAAGACAGCAACTTGTCTGTTCCCCTTCCCCGATTCCCCAATGCTGTTCCCCTCCACCAAATCCCCAATAAAATCTTTAAAAAAAAAAAAATTAAATGTTTTACATAAGTTATGAATTTATCAATAAATTTGTTAAATATAATATTAATGGAAATTAGAGTGTTATACATCTGAATGCTTCATGAATTGCAGTAAGAGTTGGGGTGACTCCTGGCTTACAAGAATGTTCCATTTGCTGAGCATGGCTTTGGGACACAGCAGGGACCCCCACTGGTCATTTCACTGCTGTGTCATCTGTTGACCTGTTTTCCTGGAGCTCTAGAAGCCCTGCAGCCTCAGAGCTGCTCTGGTTCTAGCCCATCCTGAAGCTTGGACGTTCAGCTTGTCCTCAAGCCTGTTTGTTTTCCATTATATCCCCATTTTTGCTTAAGCTAGCCAGAGTTGTTTTTCTTTGAGCAAATGATATTTAAACTTTTTAAATGGGGGTGGGGGGTTAATAAACATTACCAATAATTTTGAATTATGTTCTAAATTTAAAATTATAGAAGTTCAAAAGTAAATATTTTAAGGCAAGCAAAGGAGCATTTATTGATTCTGAATGTGCATATTATTCATTGAATTATAACAAATTAAATGGGTCTGTGTGTGTTTTGATTTCGTTTTTATCTTCTTTCCAGACTAAATGGAGAGTGAGAATTCCTCGCCGTGCTTCCGTTGCCCCTGTGCCTTCCTCCTCCTCCCGACAGCGCTTGGTTCTGTAGCCGCGTCCCCTGGGCCCCCTGCAGGGGGCTTGCCTTTGCCCGTTCCTTTCTTGTTTTACTATTTTTTTATTTTTTTTTTTTGAGGGCAGTGTCACTGGCCCTCATATGTGGGACCCGAAACGGGGCCGCTGGCGTCCCAAGCCAGCTCTTAACCACCGCGCCACTCGGCAGGCCCTTGTTTCACTATTTTTGAGTGGCCATTTTTCCTCCCTGCCTTACTAAGTTTTCCTACCTGCAGTCTCTCCTCCCATTTTCACAGGAATTGGCTTTTGCTTTGTGTGTATGACAGCACCTTTGGTCTACGTTTCAGGGGTGACCGGTGTTAGTAGATGCCCTTCACAGGTGAAAACATCTAAAGAGAATGCTTGATAGAAATAGGTGTGCCTTTGTTGTGCTTCCGCCTCCTCAGTTAGCTTTGAAAAGTGAGGTCTAAGGCCTCCTTTTATAATAGGAGTGTAGTTTTTACAGTTTTGTTTCTTATGCAGTGCTTATGCCTCATAAAAAATTACATGGATTGGGGTAGAGTAGTACTGTCCCAAAGTCTATGTAGTGAAAAGGCTCTGCATTTCCGATCCTCAGTCCTCTTGTCCATTTGCTTGATGTCATCACTGTTCCCAGTTTCTTAAGTAATCTTTCAGTGATGCTGTATGTATAATGCAACCATATGTATCCTTGCCCCCAAGCCTTTGGCTATATAGAAATGGTAGTGTGCCTTGGAGTATTACCTTGGAGATTGGCTTCAGTGCACTTGTCTTTTTTCACTTAACTATGTATCTAAGAGATCATATCATATCAGCACATGTAGATAGATCTCATTTTAAAATACATACATTGAAACTGTGCTTTTAAGCCATCGGCTATCGGCATTTTAACATATTAGTGTCATGAGACGTAGGCCTGGATGCAAATCCTGGCTCTCATTTATGAGCTGTATGACCTTGGGCAAGTTATGTAACCTGCGTTTCAGTTGCTCATTTATAAAACAAAAAGTTAATATGTTTTCACAAGGTTTTTGTAAGGATTAGAAGAGACAATGTATATAAAGCATCTAGCACAGTGATTTGGTTAATAAATCATAGCTATAATTGTGCTCGTTAATTTATCAGATCAAATGAACCCCTAATGTGTTTCTCCTTTCTCAACTCAAATAAAATACACAGAAGGCGTTACCTGTTGCTTGACCTTTGAACTTACCTTGGTTGTTCTTTCCTTCTAATCCGTTATTTATATTCCGTCTCTCTTCCTCCCCATCGTCTCCCCAACAAATGATGTTACGAATTTCTTTTACTTCTTGAGGCTTCTTGGCTTGCAGCTGACTTGACTGATCTGTCACTTTGTCCCTGCCATTGCATTAGGTACCATCAATTGTGGTTCAGTATAAAACCTCAACAGAGAAGGAATATTTCTGGTGATGACACCCCAGAGTGAATTTAATGTTGGCAATCAAATTTATTCAAGTCACTGGAGAGGATGATTCTTTTTGTGATTGGGATTTCGCTGGGATAGAACTGAGATTTGGATACAGATGGCACCTGGCAGAGTAATAAATGTGGGCTGAGACGCCCAGAAGCACTTGTACAGTGTGGGCCTGTCTGGGGGGCAGCCCTGGGAGGCCTGCCTGAGGGGGCCAGTGTGAGGGAAACACAATAACCCATTGTTCTCTAAAGCCTGTCTTGGGGCCCAAGTGGGAATAGTATGCAGGGTGTGGTGTGTAAAAAAATAGGCAAATATGGTGTCTATAAACGAGACCGCTGCCTTCCTGAGCTATTTTGATGTTTTCCTTCAGGGTGCAGGCCATCTAGCTGTGGAAGCCCCCACCCTTTCTCATGGGGAAGACCTGGGTCTCCCTTGATGGGGGGGGGAGGAGTCAGGGTTGGTGCACCCAGACATATCTGTGTCGGGCTTTTAAGGGAGTGTCTGTGAGAGCATCTGGGGCCTAGCTGGTGAGCTGGAGCATTACTTTGCATCACTGTGATTCCATCTATACCCACCGGCTGGTGTGGCCTAAGGCAGCTGACTCACCTTCATCCCCTCATAAGAGTGTTTTCTGGCCTTGACCTGGTAGATTTTCAGTACTTAGATGATACATAGATGTACTGTTTGATCATCTTAATGTTTTCGTCCCTTATTTTGAGTTTCTCTCACTGTGTGCCGCGGTGGTGAGGAGGGATCTGTTATCCAATCCCAGGGTATCATGATGGCCTACGCTCCCCTGTCTGTTGATTGCCAACTCAGATAGCCTTACTGCATTAGAGCCGTCGCCACCGAAGGAAATACACAGAAATGTAGCGCCTGAAATACTTTTGAACGTTCCAGTCAAGGATTTCAGTTTTGTTGTTGCCATTTCTTTATATTAAAAATCTGATTTCCTCTTCCATTTGCCTAAATCTAACCCACTTTTAACAATCCTTCTTTCATTTACTTTTCTGAAAATTTGAACATTTGAAGAGATGATGGCTCAACTAGGTACCAAGGCTTTCTGAGAAAGAGAGAAAATGAATTTCAATTTGCTTAATAGAATTGCCCAGAAGCATTGGGGGTGAGAGGGGGAGTATGGTGTGGCAAATTCATAGTTCTTGTGTCCTTTGGAAACGGTGCTTCTAGGGTCAGTTCCCCTTCAGATGTGTGGGTTTAAGAAGCTCCAGATGATCCTGCTTTCACACACACACACTCCCCCCCTCCTTCCCCACCCCCCATACACACACATACGCATAGAAAGGGTTAGATGTTCTAGAGGTCTGATTCTAATTTCCAGACATCTTTGTCCTTTTCGCAGTTATAGCTTTCTTCTGTTTTTTTTCCTTTCCCTTGTTCTTATTTTATATATACCATGAACTCTGCAGAAAGCTACAAGTAAAAAAAAAAAAAAAGTGTATTTTATGTTATACAGAATAAGAACTCCTGTTCCTGTAAATTGCTGCTTAGCATTCAGAATTCTGTATTTCAGTGTCAGAGTTCCTTCTTTAAAAAACCGGCCTTGTTGAATATTGATTTTTTTCTTGGTTGGTGTATGAAAACCCTAAAGATAGAGTAAACATTTTAACTAATTTTCGTTCTTTACAAATAAGTCATCAGAAATCAAAACAAATCTGTGGTGCCAGTTCCTGGTCTTTTGCAGATTTTAGTCAGTTTCTTATATGTTTTAAGCAATTGCTGTGTTTAAATAATATTAATTACAACCATCCCAATAAATCCTACTTCTGATGTACTGAATTGAATTATTTATCTTTGTAAAAAAAGGAAATAAGATCTTTCATATATATATATTTTGCTGCTTATAGAATAAGACAAAACTTTATAATGCTAAACCTGAGCAAAAAATGTTTAAAATAGTGATTTTGATAGATACCAGGAATTAGAGAAATTAGTACTTTGGTATTGTTGGGAAAAGTGTGTCTCAAAAATATCAGCAAAGGCTGAGCAGGCTTACCTTAAACCTTGTACTTGATAAAAATTGAATGTGGCCTGTACAGTCTGACAGAGGGCATCACAAAGTTCTTGAGGTTTTGTATTTTTCTTCTGAAATTTGACTTTTACTAGCATAACATAGGATTTCAGGATATCTTATTGTCCTAAAATTTTAAGATATTTCAGAGCATATCAACTGAAGGCTCTGGAAATGAAAACTATTAAGTGTAATTATTGTATAAGAAAAGAAAATCTCTTTTTTAGGAACTCAAAAATCTTTAAAAAAAACCCAGAAGCACAATGATACTATGGAATTTTTGACAGATTGCTTAGAAGCCTCAAAATCAAAGTAGCAATGAATTAGGAAGTCATCTTTGATTTTCCTGGGTCATTTAATTTGAGTTGATTTCTTCAGAGCACATAGCGGTTCTTAGAGCACAATTCTGATGATGGGGTGGCCAGCCTGTGAGCAGTGCCCTTTGGCCTGTCCTAATACCGCCGGCCCTGGAGGCTCCGCTGGGTGAACCAGGTGAGTGGATCAGAACCTGTCATACTGTTGTAAGAAGAACTCAAGGCACTTTCTTGGTTGATTTTTGGAATCTGTATAATGATCCATTTATGTGAATGACAAGCCATACTTTTTTTCTTTAATAGTTAAAGATATTGTAAAGATCTTACGGTATCTGAAGAAGTTACTTTCCAAAGAAATGCTCTTCATGTTGTAACAAAAGAAAAGTTATTTTTTAAACCTGATATTTAATAAAATGAATGTGGAGTTATTTTTGACTACTTTATAAGCATATTTACAGAATTCAAAGGTCAAACTGTACAGGAAATACAGAGACGTTTTGCTTACACCTTTGCTTTCCAGCCTATTTGCCCCTGTCACAGGGAACCATTTTTATTAGCTTCGTTCTTTTAAAAATACTTTTAAAACTGAGAAAGTTCATATATCATTAAATTAACCATTTTAAAGTGTGCAATTCAGTGGCATTTAGTACATTCACCGGTGTTGTCCAATCACCACCTCTTTCTGGTTCTAAACCATTTCATCACTCCCAAGGAAACCCTGCCACTAGGAAGCAGTCACTCCCCGCACCCCACCCCGGCCCCTGGAAACCACCAATCTGCATAGTTTGTATGGATTTATGTATTCTGGATATTAAATGGAATCATACAATATAAGAACTTTGTGTCTGGCTTATTTCACTTAACATATTTTGCAGCTTCATCCATTGTCACATGTATCAGTACTTTGTCATTTCTTTTATGTCTAAATAATCTGTTGTTTGTATGTGCGGTAGCTTGCTTATCCATTCCTCTGTTGATGGACATTTGCATTGGTTCCACCTTTTAGCTTTTGTGAGTAGTGCAGCTGTGAAGATGCGTGTACATATTGGTTGGAGTACTTGTTTTCATTTCTTTTGGGTATATGTCTAGAAGTGGAATTGTGGGATCATACGGTAATTGTGTTTCACTTTTGAGTAATTGATGTTTTCCACAGTGGCTGAACCATTTTTCATTTCTACCAGCAGTGTAGAACTCTGTTTTTCCACATCCTTGCCAACACTTGTTATTTTTCTTTTTAAAAAAATTATCGTCATCCTAGTAGGTGTGAAGTGGTATCTCATTGTGGTTTTGATTTGCATTTTCTTAATGATGTTGAGCATCTTTCCCTATGATCATTGGGTATTTGTATATCATCTTTGGAGAAATGTCTCTTCAAGTCTTTTGTCCATCTTTAAATTGCATTGTCTTTTTGTTGTTGAGGTGTGAGAATTCTTCATATATTCTGGATGTGTCCTTTTTTGCAAATACAAGTGAATACACATACATTCTGAGTTCCCGCAGCCATGTTTAAAAGTTGGCATGTTACACACAAAGATTTCTGTAACTTGATTTTTTCAACCTTACAATATAATCTGGAAATCTCTCCATATTAGTACACAGGGGTCCTCTCTTTGCTTCTCTCCGTCTCCTCTCCGTTTGCATAGTATGGCATTGTGTGGGTACACCAACGTTTATTCAGTGTGTCCCCAGGTTATTTGGGTTATTTCTAGCCTGGATAGTCCATATTGGATAATGTTGTATGTGGGCATTTTCACACTGTGCTAGTATATTGCGTGACAGGTCCCTGGAAATGGGATTGGTGCAGCGAAAGCCCATGTCTTAACTAGGGTATCTTTGAAAGCAGAAACGCACTTATTCTTACCTGAGTGTTTTCTCTAGTGCTCCCCTTACATTTTATCCCTTCCTTATCCCCGTGAGAACTGCCGTACAGTGGCAGAGTTATGGCTTACCCAGAGCACTGGCTGCCCTGTTATGGGTGTTCATGAGTGTTTTACAGCAGAGCGTTGTTATACTTCACACGAATGGATCTATTATCTTCGACTAAAGATCTAAACATTTAAGTGAATATCCACTTTGGATTTTGATTCTTGGTCATAAAAAACATTGAGAAGGATCTGTACCAAACTGAAGAAGAGTGTCCCCCTTCTTTGCCACAACACACTTATCTACACACAACTTTTTGATATCCTTTTCCTTTCTCTTATAAAATGAGAGTAGTTGCAAAGTTGACTAAAATACATGTAAAAGTCCACCATTGTTATTGGTTATCATTTCCCTTTATTCTGTTACCTTCTTATCTGTGACTATATTCCTTTCCCTCTTTGAAGGATCAACTTAGATGTCGCCTCCTTCATGAAATATTCCCTACATCACCCAAGCTAGAATAATAGTACCCCATCTCCCATAGCATTTTTTGCAACGTCACTATAGTACCCAGAAGTTCCATCTAGTATTGTAGTTATGTTCCCATAAACTCCCCTATTACTCTCCTTTTATACCATATAGACTCCTTGAGACCATTGTGTGTGTCTTTCTCAAAGCCTTGAACTTATTTCATGCTCAGTCAATTATAGCTGAACATTTTGAGTGAATTAATTTGTAAGGTTTTATGCTGTTTCCTCCCCTTCCTTCTTACCCTGTAAGTGTAAATGTTCCCCAGGGTTTCATCTTTGGCCTTTCCTTCCCTGTAATCTAATCTGCTCTTTCACAGCTACCATTCCTAAACAAATGATTTCATCTGTATCTCCTCATTGCAGCCCCTGATCTGAGCTTTGGGGCTCATTCATCCTACTAGAATCTCAAATACAGAATCCTGCCAGAATCTCAAGCCAAAGTTGTCACTGCATCATCCAGAGCTGTATCTGACCTTTAGGAAGCATTTGTATTTTTGGAATAAATGCATGAATGAATACACATTTTCATCTTTTCCTGACTTGCTTTTTAAAAAGTAATGTTACTCAGAACTTAGATACTGCCTATCTGAATGCAGGTGCTGGGCCCCGTTGTTGCTACCTGGAAATATTCCACATACATTCCCTGTTTTCCCACTGCCTACACCTGAATGCGGACCCCGCCTACTATTTTGGCTATTATAACGACTAACAGCTTTTTCAAAGAATACCTGGGACTACCTTTTTAGTGTTAGAAACCTTATTTGGCACTCCAGAGCTTACCAAGTTGAGCCTAACATTAAAAGCTCTCAGCAATTCCTCTTCTGGGTATCTATCCTAAAAATCCGAAAACACTTATCTGTAAAAATATATGTACACCTGTGTTCATTGCAGCATTATTCACAGTGGCCAAGACATGGAAAAAAACAACCAAAGTGTCCTCTATAGATGATTGGATAAAGAAGATGTGGTACATATACACAATGGAATACTACTCAGCCATAAGAAAAGATGCAATACTGCTATTTGCGACAACATGGATGGATCTTGAGATTATCATGCTAAGCAAAATAAGTCAGACAGAAAAAGTCGAGAACCAAATGGTGTCACTCATATGTGGGCATAAAACTGAAAGCAATAAATGAACACAACTAACGAACAAAAACTCATAGACACAGACCACACTTTAGTGGTTACCAGAGGGAAGGGGGGAAGGCGGTGGTAGAAGAGGGTAAAGGGGGTCAAACATATGGTGATGGAAGGAGGACTGACTCTGGGTGGTGAGCACACAATGAAATAGATGATATATTATAGAATTGTACACTTGAAACCTCTATAACTTTACTAACAAATGTCACCACAATAAATTTAATAAAAAATTTTTAAAAAGCTCTCCACTGGTTTCTAGATGTGTCTACACACCTTTTCAGCCTGTTCTGCTATCCTTCTATACCCTAGTCTGTGTTTCAGCCAGTATTTTCCATCCCTGGTGTCATCCTCACCCACTGAGTCACCGCAGCTGGAAACCTGAGACCCGTCTTGAGTCCCTCTTCCTGACTCCCTCTGCCTCCAGTCCGGTTTGTTTTCAAAGCCTGTGGACTTTACTCCTCTAATATTTCTCAGATCTGTCCTCATCATTCTAACTGAACTTTCTGCCTATATTCTTGGTCAAATTCATCCCCTACATAGCCTCCAAAACATAAGTCTCACCACGAGGCTCTGCTTATCATGGCTCTTACCACGGCCCTCAGGGGTCCTCTTCCCCGCGGCGCAGTCTCCCCCAGGTGCCCCGTGGCGCTCGCAGAGCGCTGGCTGCCGGCCGTTCCACTCTGCTGTTCCCTTCTCTCCAACACATTACGTTGTTTCTGCCTCTTTGCTTCAGTTTTGCAGGCCCCTTTAGGCCCGGATGCTGCCTCCTAACCCCCTCTCACCCCACCTTTGGCCAGCAAACTTCAGTTCTTTTGTTGCGTCTCAGCTCACGTATCATGCCTCCTTGTAGCCTTTTCTGATTTCTGTGTCCTCCATACCAAGAATCGTTTCGGTTCCCACAGGAGCCTGTGTATCTTTCTACCTTGATACCTTCCTCATTATAGTTCGTTATATCAATCTCTTTCCCAGTCTGTGAACTTCAAAAGAGAGGATTATTTTATTCATTGTTTTGTTCCTTGCACCTGGTACAGTGCAATTACTGTGGAAAAGGAACCCAAGAAATGCTTGTTGAAGGAATGAATTAATGCATTATATAATTCTTTTTGCTTTCTCACCATTTGTGTCTGCGCTTATTGAATTTCCAGAGTGTGCTGTACAAGATAGGAAGAAAATATATAGCTAACACTGGCCAGCAGTTGGGTAGGTCATACTATATCTGGAAATTCTAGAGGAAAAAATCCACTTTGAAGCTCATTCAGGCTGTTGATCACATTCAGTTCCTTGAGTTGTAGGACTGAGGTCCTGTTTCCTTGTTGGCTGTCCCTTGGGGTCACTCTCTGTT
This sequence comes from Aselliscus stoliczkanus, assembly GCA_033961575.1. Classification (NCBI taxonomy): domain Eukaryota; kingdom Metazoa; phylum Chordata; class Mammalia; order Chiroptera; family Hipposideridae; genus Aselliscus; species Aselliscus stoliczkanus. Next base: position 2,112,287 of record CM066733.1, read on the forward strand.
TCTAGAGGCCACTTGTCTTCCTTATGTGGCCTCTACATCTTCAAACCAGCAAGACCTCATTAAGTGCTTCTCCTGCTTTGAAAATCTGTGACCACTGCTTTCAGCCAGACAAACTGCCCAGATCAGGCCCACCAGGATAATCTCCCCATCTGAAGGCTAAATGTGCATCTAACAGAACATCATCACAGAAGTGATGTCATCACATTCAGGGCCAGAGACCAGGGCCGGACATTTTTGAAATTCTGCCTATTACTGTGCTCATATTTTAGTGATGTTTTGACAGATTGGATAAAGGTTCTCCTTTAGCCAGTAAAATGTTTCTTTCTCTGCCTTTTGACTTCAGGGTTCACATGACCTGTTTCAGTTTTTTTCAAGCCACCTGGTCTCATATTCATGCATGTGTGACAAGTATTTTAATCATGTGATATATCTCATAATGTAGAAATAAGCTTAAGGAAATGAGTTTAAATGGAATGTTGGTCCCCACAGTGAAATCTAGTATCTGCTGTTCCAGGGAGTCGTGATTCATGTTTCTCTCTGTTCTCACATTGCAGTTTTAGGTCCAGATTGTTTTTCTTGTCATTTTCCTGGTCCTCGTTTAGCATTGAAATCACTGAGTAGATTATTTTGATTGTAACCAGAATGTTTAAAGTAGTCTTTTTTTTTTTTTGAGGGCAGTGTCACTGGCCCTCATATGTGGGACCTGAACCGGGGCCGCTGGCTTCCCAAGCCAGCTCTTAACCACTGCGCCACTCGGCTGGCCCTAAAGTACTCTTTTTATTGACATAGACATGCCGGCCCTAAAGTAGTCTTTTTATTGACATAGACATGCAGAAAGGTACACAAATAATAAATGTATCACTTGATAAATTTCTACAACTGAAAGGTGTGCATGTAAGTAATACCCAAATTCAAACACTCAAAACATTTATCAGTACCCCAGAGCCTGACTACCCTATGGCCCCTTTAAAAGCAGTGTTTTGTTTGCTTATTATTTGATGAACTTTTAGCCTATTTATTTCATTTTTTTAGTACATCTTTTTTTTTCTCTTTTTTTGCTACATTTTTTAAATTTAAGAAGTAGGTATAAAAAGATAATCCTTGGGCCGGCCGAGTGGCGCATTGGTTAAGCGCTGGTTTTGGGATGCCAGCGGCCCCGGTTCAGATCCCACATGAGGGCCAGTGACACTGCCCTCTAGAGCTAACAACAGCTCCACCTGCAGCTGGGCTGTGCGAACCCTGGTGATGGTGTGGGCTGCAGCCCCTGCTGCAGTGGGCTGCCATAGGCTACAGTGAGTGGCCCGCAGCCAGCGTGAGCGGCTGGCAGCCAAGCGTGAGCTGCCAATAGCCGCGGTGAGCGACATCCAGAGGCCAGCGACCGATCTGCCTCATCCGGGAAGAGCGCAATGACGATACCAACAGTGAAGCAACATCCTCCGCAACTAAACTGAAGAACAAAAAGACAGCAACTTATCTGTTCCCCTTCCCCGATTCCCCAACGCTGTTCCCCTCCGCCAATTCCCCAATAAAATCTTTAAAAAAAAAAAAAAAAGATAATCCTTAAGGGAAACTGTTTGCTGCAGAGGATGACCTAGTGATCAAAGGGGGTGTGGGGCCAGGTTCCTGGTTGCCTCAGGAATAGTAAACTCCCGCTATATAACTAACTCCTAGTTGTAAAAATGGGGTTTACACTCAAAGCAGTAATGGGTCTTACTTTTGCTGAGAAAATAAAGACTGGAAAACTGTTCTTTATGAAGGGCATTCTAATGGGGTCAATTTGAGGTGATTTAGTTTTTACATTTTTAAGATAGAGTTTTTAGTTTTTCTCTACTATAATTATTAAACCTGTGCCCAGAAAAAAGTAAAGGACAAGATGTCAGAATCTATCTGTTTGAAAGTTCTCACTGTGGAACATTTTGAAAGGAAGTTCTTTTACCATGCTTAATTTTGCTATTTTAACAGACAGCAAGCTCCCCATGTTGAAAAACTTTTTTAACAGAGAACAAACTTTAGGAAACAGTATATGAACTGCATTTATTGTCGCTGTTACCAAAAGGATCCTAGGTTCTCCGGGAAGGCCACCTTCTAAGACTTGGCTGTCCAGCCATTTTGGGTGATGCTTGAGTCACACAGGTCTGTTTGTGAGCACAGCTTCTGACATGGACCTTGGATGTAGACCTCTGAGATCAGAAGCAATGGACCATCTCGTAAACAGTGATACACAAGGATTCATGATTTGAGCATCAATAGCCTATTTTTTTCTAATTACGTATAGTAATTAGAAAAAAACTTTTATATATAACGTCTTGGCCTCTTAACCTATTGCTCTGTATTTCTCTAACCTCATGGATTGTTGCATACATTTACACAGAAGTAATTTTACTTTTTGTTTTCATTAATATTCAAAGAGTACTAACTTGAAGAGGAGAAAAACACAGATACATTTTAAAATGAGAATTTGGGCATTGCACTTAAAACTCTTTTTATAAAAAGTATGTGAAGTTCTTTTTTTTTTTTTTTTTTTTGGGCAGTGTCACCCTCATATGTGGGACCCAAACTGGGGGCCGTTGGCGTCCCAAGCCAGCGCTTAACCACCGTGCCACTCGGCCGGCCTGTGAAGTTATTTTTATATAAGCTCAGTTCCCAGGGACCAAAATGATTTTAATTTGAATTATAGATGATAGACCATAAAAGTAATTATTTCTATCATAGAACTGTTTTAAGGGATTAAAGTTCATATCAACAAAATAAACCAGTTTCTTGTGTAAACTTATTGTTGCTAAATAATATATTTTTATGTATCTGTTTATAAAAGAATATTGGAGCAATTACTGAATAATGTACACATTTTTTAAAAAACTGCATAAATAGTCCTCAGGTCTCTTGAACTTCTCTATGACATTTTGCTGAACTAATTTTTTTATGAGCAGGAGAATCTTATACGTTGTTACAATAAAAGTGACGGGCTTCTACAAACCATGACTAGGCTGTATGAATCAAATACACTTCCTGGGATGTCCTGGGAAAGACCATCTCACTGGGTCATGTCCATGGTTACTCCCGGGGAAAGAGCCAACCAAGGGAAAGGCAGAATTATGCTCAGGCATTTCAGTGTAACTTCAATCAGGTGGTTAGTTTCCCCCCCACGGCTTAGATTTTATAAAAATGGTACTTGTTCATTTATATAGAAAAGTATAAAGAAAGTAAAAATCAAACTAGGGAAAAAAGTAAAAATCAACAGAAATCTTCCTTTCCAGAGACAGCCATTGTTAACGTTTTGTTAGCTAGTTCCCAGTAATCCCCCTGTGCCAATGTATATATGTAAAAATATACATAGCCAGCGAAGTGGGGTCGAATTGTATGCTGTTTTGTAATCTTTCAAGAACCTGTCAGTTTTCAGATCTATAAATATAGACATGCACCATTATATTCAATGGCTGCACGCTTTTCCACTTTGACTCAGATTTTTCCTTAACTCTCCTGTTAATCGGCATTGGGATTATCTTAGTTCTTTTTAAATCATGATCTGGTGGGTATGGATGGCTAGGTATGTCTTTTCCTATTTGATGATCAGTACCTCGAGTAGGATTGCTGTGCCAGAGTATGACCATTTTGCTCCCTATCACCAGGCTGCCCTTCAGAAAGGGAGTGGTAATTTACCATTCCACTAAATCCTCATTTCTGCATCTTCTCACCAACACTGCTTTGCCAAGTCTTTTAGTTGTTGCAATCAGAAATATGCAAACTGAAAGCTTCTTTCCCCCTACTTTATCTTTCCTTCTTTCATTTTTTTTATTGCTTTAACTTTTTATCATGAAAGATGCAAATAAGATGTATGCAACATAAGAATATGAACCCGTCACCCAGATTCAGTAATTTCAGTTCATGGCTAATCTCGTTTTATCCACATCCCACCCATTCTCCTTCTGTCCGTTCATTGTGAAGCAAGTTTCAGACACACTATCACTTTATCCATGTTAAATTATTATTACCTTGTTTTTATTTACATCTCTTCGTTTGTTACTGAGAATGAGTACCTTTATAGAGACTTTGGATACAAACTGGTTATACGTATTAATTTAATAGTGAACCAACTGATTTTTGTTTCTCTGGTTTTATGCCAATTGCATTAATGAGATTTAGCACTTTGATTTAATAATCTTATGATGTTAGACGTAAAGATAATGTTTGGTTCCAGGGAAGTCACTAGACTTTGTGCTGGTCAGATAACATCTGCGGTGTGACATTTTCAGAAGGAATTGACAAATAGCAGACCCAGAAGAGGTTCCCATTGTGGTGAGATTATGGATAGGGTCATACCGAGGTGGTAGAAGGAGCAGGTGCGACTCTCCAGTTGGGAGAAGTCAAACTGAGGGAAGAGGGCAGTGAATGGCACCAGCCACCTGAGGATGTGTCAGGCGGAAGGGCTTCGGGATGACAAGGAAGAAGTCGCCTAGTAAGTAGCAATCAATATATCTCCTCTCTGGCTCCTCATACCTCGCTTTGACTGGTTTTGTTTACATATAGCTTATGAAAGCAAGTAATTAGTTATGTGGCACAAATGACGCTTTTGGGTTTCCAGGAAAACCTGAGATGATCTTAGTCAGGTTTTACTTCTCACATCCATCTCTCTAAACAAGGATTTAACTGAGATTTAAAGTGATTTTGCTGTACAAGAAATACTCTTCAGTAGAAAGAAAAAAAATGTTTCCAGCTAGAAAGCTGCCCAGAAGGGGCCCAGAATCCTATACTGTCGTTTCAAAATACAAGTTTGGAAATGTTTATCCTAAGTCATTTGGAGGCAAAACTTGACCTGAATGTATGTCTCTATCTCAATTGCTGGGACTAGTCATACATTTCTTTGCAGAAATAGTAATGTGTTTGATTACAGTGTGCTTTTCCATACCCCAAGGGGCCATTATGTGATGCTGTGTTATTACTCTTCCAAAATTTAAGGCAGTCTGAATTCTGGAACATTTCTGGCCCAAAGGGTTTTTGTATCTATAATATAATTTTTTCATATGTTGAATGAGAGACTGTGTTTTGACTCCTGATAGCTATGCATATGTTAAAAGAGGATGATAATAGTTTCTCCCGTTTGTACCTTTGGAGGCTGCAAAAATTAGATTAATATATAGAACATATTTAGAATAGGACTGCGTAAGAATAACATGCTACTTGTATGTTAGTCTATACATGTTTAACGTTCCTTCTGAAAATGGGAAGAGTCATGTTGAAATACATAGTGGAAATGTTATAACTGTTGAACAAAGATGTCTTCTACAGGCAAATGACAGGTGATATTTTGAAATCTTTCACTTTATGCAATCTGATTAGTGCATTATAGTGTTTTTTGAATTATCTGAAATGAAGTAATGTATTATAAAACAGAATCAGGCCTATTTTAGGGTCTACGTTTATGAACACTTTGAATTTGTTTTTAGGCATATATATTGAAGTTGTGTGTAAATGATGATTTCATTTTAGATCATACTAACGTCCTAGTTCAAGTGATCTCAGTGGCTTATATTATAAGCCACACCATAAACTTCACACAGAAAGAAAGGCAGCATGGTTTAAAAATGTGTTTATTTATAAAAAGAACAGCAACAACTCAGTTAAAAAATAATCAAACAGCAAAAAAAATATTACTTAAAAAATATCTCCTTCCCCCAACTCCTCTACCCAACGATAACTGTTATGAAATTTTTGGTGTATTTTTTTTCCAGAAAATTTGTGTTTGTATTATTGTAGTATTGGGTTGTCAGAAAAGTCATGATGCATTTTTGCAACGAAAAATATAGAAAAAAATACGTCATGACTTTTCTGACAACCCAATATATATGTGTATTTAAAGAAATTATACAAATAGGATCATATATTCTTTATATATTGTTCACTGCTTTTTCATGTATGTGTCATAGAGATCTTTCTATAAGCGCACACATAGATCTACTCTCCTGAGTCACTGTGTATTCCACCTGTACCCTGACCTTCATAATCAGTCCTTCATAGACTTTAGTTTATTTTTTCTTATTAGAAATGATCGTGCAGTGAATACCTTTATATGTCAGTTTGACATATTTTTACAAGAAAATCCAAAACATAGATTCCTAGTATGGAAATGCTAGAAATGTAAATCTAAACATGTTGATAGTGTCAGTTACCCAAATCAAGGGTCTCACCAGTGTGCCTTTTTATTGTGTTCATGAATGCTCTTTATTCCATCCCTTGCCGCTGCTAGGTATTATTTCAGTTGGTATGTTTTTAAATATAATGAACATTGTTTTTTCATTTAAATTCATATTTTGTTAATGACAAATTTAAGTTAAAAATATAATTTATGTGTACACACACGCACACGAGCCATGCCATTTTCATTTTGCAGACAGTGGTTGGTACTCATGTGGGCTCTCAACTCCCATGCTTTTGGACCACCTTCATTAGGCACTTTTATGATTTTGGTGAAAAACAGATTTTTCTCCCCTCTTTTCACTTTGACCTTCTTGGGAGGATGCAAACTCCTTGTTTATATGCTTTACTAAATAGCTTTATTGAGACATACCAAACAATTCAGTCATTCAAATTCAATTCATTCATATAATTCAATAGCTTTTATTATAGTTGCAGAGTTGTGCCACTATTAACAGAAGCAATTTTAGAACATTTTCATTACTCCTAAAAGAAACCTCATACTCTTTGGCTATAATCCCTCTCTTCTTGACTCCTAGGAGTTAATTGGCTTAACCCCCTAATCTAATCTAATTTATGGTTAGATTAGCTGCTAATCTACTTTCTTTAATTTTTTTTTTTCAATTACATTTGACATTCAATATTTTCTTAGTTTCAGGTGTACAACATAGATTTGATATTTATATAACTTACAAAGCGACCCTCCCCACCCCCCCATAAGTCTGGTACTCACCTGGCACTATACATAGTTAATACAGTATTATCGACCATATTCCCTAAGCTCCCTGTGCCTATTTTGTAATTGCCAATTTGTGCTTAATCTCTTCACCTTTTTCACCTACCTCCCCAACCCCTCTCCCATCTGGCAACCATCGGTTTGTTCTCTGCATTTATGAGTCTGTTTTGTTTGTTCATTTATTTTGATTTTTAGGTTCCACAAATAAATGAAATCATATCATTTGTCTTTCTCTGTTTAACTTATTTCACTTAGCATGATACCCTCTAGGTCCATCCATGTTGTCACATATGGTAAGATTTCCTTCTTTTTTATGGCTGAGCAATATTCCATTGTATATATGTACTACATCTTCTTTGTCCAATCTTCTGTTGATGGGCACTTAGGCTGCTTTCATGTCTTGGCTACTATAAATAATGCTGCAGTGAACAAATAGGGATGCATATATCTTTTCAAATTAGTGTTTAGACTGCTTGAGATAAATACCCAGAAGTAGAATTTCTGGGTCACAAGGTAGTTCTATTTTTAATTTTTTGAAGAACCCCCATATTGTTTTCTACAGTGACTGCACCGATTTGCAGTCCTACTAACAGTGCACAAGGGTTCTCTTTTCTCCACATCCTCACCAACTCTTGTTTGATTTATTGATGATAGCCATTCTGACAGGTGTCAGGTGGTATTTCATTGTGGTTTTAATGTGCATTTCTCTCATGGTTAGTGACATCGAGCATCGTTTCAGGTGTCTATTGGCCATCTTGTATGTCCTCTTTGGAGAAATGTCTACTCAGGTCTTCTATTTTTTAATTGGGTTGTTTGATATTTGGTGTTGTTATGAGTTGTTTATTGTTTTTATAAATTTTGGATATTAACCCCTCATTGGATGTATCATTGGAGAATATCTTCTCCCATTCAGTAGGCTGTCTTTTTGTTGACGGTTATGTTTGTTGTGCAAAAAATTTTTAATTTGATGTAGTCCCATTTGTTTTCTCTTTTGTTAACCTTGCCCAAGGAGATACATCAAGAAAAATATTACTGAGAGTAAAGCCAGTTTACAGCTTCTGTTTTCTTCTAGGTGTTTCATGGTTTCTCCTCTTACATGTAAGTCTTAAACCCATTTTGAGTTTATTCTTGCATATGATGTGAAAAGGTGGTCCAGTTTCATTCTTTTGCATGTGGCTGTCTAGTTTTCCCACCATCATTTATTGAAGAGACTGTCTTTCCCCCCATTATATATTCTGGTTCCTTTGTCATAAATCAATTGACCGTGTACGTGTGGGCTTATTTCTGGGGAACACATTGGTCTATGTGTCTGTTTTCATGCCAATGCCATACTTTTTGATTTCTATAGCTTTGCAATATTGGTTGAAATTAGGGAGTGCAATGCCCCTAACTTTGGTATTCTTTCTCAAAATTGCTGTGGCTATTTGAGGTCTTTTGTGGTTCCATATAAATTTTAAGATTATTTGTTTTAGTTCTATGAAAAATGTCATTGTAATTTTGATAGGGATTGTATTGAATCTATAGATTGCTTTGGGTAGTATGACATTTTAATAATGTTAATTCTTCTTGTCCATGAGGATGGTGTATGATTCCATTTATTTGCATCTTCTTCAATATCTTTCTTCTAGCTCTTATAATTTTCTGAGTATAGGTCTTTTATCTCCTTGGTTAAATGTATTCCGAAGTATTTTATTTTTCTTCGATATAGTTGTAAATGGGATTGTTTTCTTAATTTCTTTTTCTGATAGTTCATATTGGTGTATAAAAACACAACCAATTTTCTGATTATGAATTTTGTATCCTGCTACTTTATTGAGTTCATTATCAGTTCTGATAGTTTTTTTGGTGGAATCTTTTGGGTTCTCTAGTTCTCTATATAGTATCATGTCATCTGCAAATAATGACAGTTTTACTTCTTCTGTTCCCATTTGGATGCCTTTTATGTCTTTTTCTTGTCTGATTGCTGTGCTAGGACCTGTAATCCTATGTTGAATTGAAGCAGCGAAAGTGGACAGCCTTGTCTTGTTCCTGATCTTAAGGAAAATGCTTTTAGCTTTTCCACGTTGAGTATGATGTTAGCTGTGGGCTAACCTACTTCTTGTCTCTCTCGATTTGCCTATTCTGGGCATGTCGTATAAATGGAGTCATGCAGTATGTGGTTCTTTTGTGTTTGCCTTCTATCACTGAGCATCATGTTTTCAGGGTTCATCTGCTTTGTAATGTGTATAAGTACTTCATTTTTATGGCTGAATAATATTCCATTGTATGGATATGCCACATTTTACTTATATATTCGTTAGTTGATGGACAGGTATTTGTGTTGTTTTTACTTTTTGGTGGTTATGAATAATGCTTCCACATACAATTTTTTGTGTGGACGTATTTTTTGTTTCTCTTGGGTATACTCATATACCTAGGAGTAGAATTGCTGGATCATATGATAACTGTGTGCTAAGCACTTGAAGAATTGCCAGACCATTTCTAAAGTGGCCGCATCATTTTATTTTCCCACCGGCAGTGTATGAGGGTACCAATTTCTCCAAATGTTTGCCAATGCTTACTTTCTACTTTTTAAAAAGAATTTTTAAATTTAGCCATCCTAGTAGGTGTGGAATGGTTTCTCATTGTGGTTTTGACTTGCATTTCCTTGATTGCTAATAAGGTTTTGCATCTTTTCATGTGCTTATTGGCCATTTGCTTATCTTTGGGGAAATATGTATTTAGATCTTTTGCCCATTTTAAAATTTCTCTCTATTTTTGAGTTGTAATAGTTCTTTATATAGTTTAGATACAAATGTCTTATCAGGTATATGATTTCTAAATATTTTCTCCCATTCTGTGGGTTGATTTTCACTTTCTTCATGGTATTCTTTGAAGCACAAAGGTTATTAATTTTGATGTTGTCCAATTTATGTATTTTTTTTCTTTTGTTGCTTATGCTTTTGGTGTCATATCTGAACGTACCTTTTTTTAAAAAAAATTTTATTGGGGAATTGGGGGAGGGGAACATCGTTGGGGAATCAGGGAGGGAAGGGGAACAGACAAGTTGCTGTCCTTTTGTTCTTTAGTCTAGTTGCGGAGGACGTTGCTTCACTGGCCCATGTTGGTATCGTCATTGCGCTCTTCCCGGATGAGGCAGATAGGTTGCCGGCCTCTGGATGGTCGCTCACCATGGCTATTGGCAGCTCACACTGGCTGCCAGCCACTCACGTTGGCTGCCGGCCACTCACTGTAGCCTATGGCAGCCCACTGCAGCAGGGGCTGCAGCCTACACCGTCGCTGGGGCTCGCACAGCCCAGCTCCAGGTGGAGCTGTTGTTAGCTGCAGAGGGCAGTGTCACTGGCCCTCCTATGTGGGATCCGAACCAGGGCCGCTGGCATCCCCAAACCAGCTCTTAACCAATGCGCCACTCGGCTGGCCCTGAACGTACCTTTTTAAATGATGCATTTGCCTGATGAAACACCTTTCCTTTGATACTGAGTGGGTCCATCAGATTGGGTCCAGGCAACATGTTTCTTATCTCAACCACTCATGCCGTGAGAGGATTTGAGGTGCAGCTTATTCTAAGGCAGTGCCAACTACCGAGTGGCGCGGTGGGTAAGCGCTGGCTTGGGAAGCCAGCGGCCCCAGTTAGACACTGCCCTCAAAAAATAAATAAATAGGTAGGTAAGGCAGCGCCAGCTAAATTGACATAGATATTTTATTAGGAAGTGTGGTTAAATGTCTTTTCATAAGAAAATTAATCTTGCTTTTTACAATAAAATGTGACCTTGCCATGTAGTTTTGCATGTTTATGGTAAAACATTTGTTATTACTTACTTTATAGGTTCTAAAAAAAATCGATCTACTTTTGTGATTTCAGAATGTAGCTTTCTTATGCTATATTTTATTTTGATTAGTGTTAAGCCTTTTTTTATGCTAAAAAGATGGTGATTAATTTGTTGCAGGTTAAAAAACACTTTATCCAAACTATTATTATCTTAAAAGTTGATATCTCTAAAATTTTTGAATGACACTAATTGATAACTGATACTTTTTTTGAGATTTAAACTCATTTATTTTGGTCATCCATATAAAGTTAAAATTTTTTTTTTATTGCAGCTTTAATTCTCATTTTTTTTCTGGATAATTAATGTCCATGGCATGGCTTACTGATAAGTATGACTGAAGTGGTACAAATTAATCCTAGCAGGGTTCCATCCTTTAATGTCAGGCTGTAAATTGTTCTCACATTATTCCTGTTATTCTGGCATTATATCTTATGTAGATACAAATTCTTATTTTGTGTGTGAAAAGGGATATGGTTCAGTAAAATTCAAGATCTTAAAAATTACCTTCCTTCACATATCTAATAAGTAAGAACTCTTTCAGAATGAAGTATGAGTATTTATATAGGAATGATAAAGGAATCTGTTATTTATTTGGAAAAACAAATTTTATTGCCATTTGAAATAGATGTAAATAGCCTACCATTTATTTTAGAAATAATTAATTTCTAGGCCCTAGAAAGACTCTGCATTTCATAATTAAATTAAAGTTAGTAGAAGCTGGAACAGTTTCTAGGAATGTCATAATGTGCTGTAGGCTAGGACAGTAATACTTTTAAAGGTCTGACACTCAGCCAATAAGGTATTTCTATTTCCAAATAACTCCCCCACTCCTCTGCCCCAGAAATAGATACAAGAAGTATTTTTGGTAAATCTGCCATTTTTAAACATGATTCTCATTATATTATTGAAGATGCTTAAATAATATTAACATTTTAAGTTAAGCAGCTGTTCAGCTGACCACTCTGACATTACCACTGGTTAGAATTGAAGGCTAACTTGAGCCTGAGGGATGGGTTTCATTGTCCAGGAAAGGCTCTTATATCCCTCCTTGTCAGTATGTCATAGCCTTTTATCAGGGCATTGCCAGGAAAGGAAGAGACTGCTTCTTCAGGCCGTGTGTTTGACTTCGGCATTCTCGCGGGTATGCTGTGAGAGAGTTCAGGTCTCTTGCTTAAGGAATTGGGAGCTGTGGTCCTCTGCTCTTGGGGTGCCTGATTCCTAATGGAAGCCAAAATGCACAGACTGATGGAGCCAGCAATTGGCAAAATTATGATGCTCAGAAAGTATTTGTGAGTTACCTGGACTTTCTTATTTCTAGGGAATCCGCTGTCTTGTGGGGAGTACATTCAAGTGATACATGAAGGGAGCTTTCCACTTTCTGAGGTGTTCATTACATTTCGTATGTTGCCCTTTAACAAAGTCAAACAAGTGTCTTCACTGCAGCATGGAATGCTCAGTTTTTGTTGGCCTCCGTGTCTGTGTGTCTTTCGGTTCCCTCTGACTTCCGGTTAGGCGGGGCTTTATTTCTTTTTTTACTCAGCCTGGCTCCACTGTCATCTTTAACTCTTACATCACTATCCTGAACTGCTTTGCCTCTATACATCTTTAATCTCTCCTGCCAGTCATATCCCTAATTTAGCATAAACTGCTCACCTTATCTGCTTCGGTGGCCATGTTGCCCAGCACTTTGGGGTGAATTAGAACAACTTTGTGAAGACTGTTTATTGTATTGGTTAGGGTTCAGTTGTAAACAGAATCTAATCCTTCCTACTTTACACAGAAAGGGATTATTACAGGGAATTAAATATCTTGCTGAATTGTTGAGGGTGCTTAAAAACATACTGTGGCCTGATCTGCCAGGGGCAACTCCCAGACCCACCCTGCAGCACCGGGCGCCCAGAAGCACCAGTGTCCAGCCCGATCAGGGAGCTGACGCTGAAGTGGATGCTGCTGCCCAGCCTACGCTGCCTTGGCTGCTGTCTGCAGGAGTGTGATGGATATGCCCTATTAGGTTTCCCTCCCCACTTAGTTCCGTTTCAATCTTAACTAAGTTGATTATACAAATTCACGTTTTGTACGTGTATGCTTCATGTTTGTCGTGATCTGATTTGCAGAACTGAAGTCCAGTCCAGACCCCAGTAGCAAGAGGACAGGGAAATGTGATGGCTAGGTTTCCAGCCTCTGCAGTTTATTAGCTGAAGGCTTGAGTAGATTTGAGTCAGTCAGTACACAGCATTGTCCACAAATGTCTGGTTTCCAAACTGGAGCTGGCTCATTAAAATTGTCCTCTTGTCCTTTCACTGGACCTCGATAGGGTGATTCTCCTGTTCCTTAAGCTAGCAATTCCTACTCTCACTTTGGCTCCTTTTACGCTTAGTAGATGGCTGGAACCTAAGCTTGAAGGAAAAGAAGCTGTGCTGTGAACTTGACGTAATCATTCTTCCTGCCTTCTCTCTCTTCACTTTAAGTTACTGTAATTGGCGACAACACAGTTGTATGGAATAGAAGCAAAAGGAAACGAGAGTTAGGAGCCCAGAGAGTCTTGGAATTGGGGTTCATGAGGTGAAAAGGACAAGTATGAGCAGGGAAATAAAACATTCTAGAGGCTCCAAACACAACCTCTCATGAGCATTTATCTTCAAATTATTCTTTCCTTCTTGGAAACTTTTCTTCACCCAGAGTCCAGGACACTTCCCTCTCCTATCTACTAAAACTCTGTTTCCTTTGTTGAATCCTCTCCTTGCTTTAGGGCTCAGTCCTTCTTCTCGTCTCTTATTATGGGTAATCTCTTCCCTAATTTATCTCTAGCTCCTTTCCCTAACCTTCCTGAGAAGTCTAGACATATTTTCAATCGCCTACGTTGCGTTTCTCTTAGATATCTCAAACCTAATATGTATAAAACCAACTCTTGATTTTCTCCCGCCTCTAAATATTCTCTTCACCCAATGTCCCCCATCTTGGTAGATGACATCATAATTTCCTCAGTAACCTAAACCCAAAACCTTGGAGTTAATCTTGATTTTCTTTTTCTTATTTCTCACATTCAGTCCATTAATAAATTCTGTTGTCTCTGCCTGCAAACGAGATCCTGAAACAAACCACTTGTGATCAACTTTATTGTTGCCATCCCAGGCCACCAGTGTCACTAACAAGTCTTGCTAATCGTCACCCACACTTTACTCTTCTGTACCCCACTGCAGAATGGGCATGCCTTTCCGTTTCTCGCTTAGCTTATAAATCCCACTGCACTTAGAATATAATGTAAAGTCCTTACTGTGCCCTGCAAGGCTCTATATGTGTGGTCCTGGGTATATTTCTGACCTTACCTTCCGGCTCCATCTGGCTCACTAAAGTTCGTCCATACTGGCTTCCCATCTTGTCCCTGTAATTTACTGGCATATATAATGGCATATATAATTTTTTGTTGTTGTTCCCCACTAAAATATTAGCTTTGTGAGGGTAGAACTTGGTTTTGCTCCCTGTTCTATGCTTTCTTTGCCTGGCACAAAGTAGGTGCTCAAATGTTTGCTGAATGGAAGGTTGTGGGGAGTGAGAAGATGCTAACGGTTTGTCTTAGTGTGGAATATTGAAGTGTCTTTGTGGAGATACTGTGTGTAAGAGATAGTAATAAAATATGTGACTGATTACTGCTGTAGGCGAGAGAAGTAAGCATTAAGGAATGATACAAATAAGGAACTTTCAAATTAATAAGAGGAAAAAAATAGAAGGAACAGCAACCTGACCAAACCAGCAGGAGTTAGGAAAGGGAAAGTGGAAACAGTAGAAAATAGCAAAGTAAGATGAAAGGAACAAATGGTGGCCCAGAGATTTCCTGTTCTGCCAAGATGAACTCCCATTCCTCCCAGTTCCACCCTCTTACAGCTCAAAATCCCTGGAGATAACACAGCGAACACGCATAAGAAGGTTCTGAAAGGCAGGAAGAAGGTGGCAGACAGTCCAGGAACCTGGGTAGTTAATGACAAGAGTGTGAGTTTCAAGGGTTTCCTTATGGTCTCCTACGTGTTCCAGACAGGGTGCTGTAGAAGCTTCCAACCCTGAACAGGCACAGGGAATAAAGCTCCAAGAAGAGTGTGTTCCCCTAGCCAAGCTCAACGAAAGGATGGTAGAAGAAGAAACTGTCAGTATTCGCTGAGCTCATCCAAACACCAGGGGAACTCCTCTGCTGATACACATTTTCATCAGGGCTGAGCAAGGAGTTGACTTTCTACTCTTCCCCACCATCCCTCAAAATCAGGCAGCGTGTTCCAGTCCCCAACCTGGAGGTTGGAGCTAGGCCTGATCAGGGAGTTAATTGTCTATTTTCTGCCTGGCAGAATCAGGTGGAACTTCAATTTTCTTATCGGGTGGTATCAACAGGGCCAACCAGCCACAATGAGATTTAACCCGGTGGTGCAATGGGGGCTAATTACCATTAGGCTTGATGTGTACCCCTAACCCCTGGCCAGTCATCTCCCAGTGGGAGCTGTACTTCCATATCCATTGGCATCAAGAAGATAAAACGGGTGGAGGGATGCAGGGCTAGTTGGCACTTCACTTTCCCCCTCCCTGCCTATGATAAAATGGAGCTCAGTAGGATATAGTAACTTTGCAGCAACAAAGTCTTATGACTTAGCCTTTGGAATTCCTCTCCCTAGTGGCAGTTTGGCCCAGGGGGAAGCTGATCTCACATGAAGGCAACAGAAATGGTGAGTTAGAGCCACACTTTTTTCCAGGAAGGTGTCAGTTATCTGACCCCATCTGTCTGTGACAAGATAGCATCAGTCAGCACCTGACTTTTGTCTGGGTGTTGGGTTGGGGGAGTGCCCAGAGGGTAGCTGAATATGTACACCTACCCATCTCTGGCTGTATGCCTTAACAGGGGGACTGCATACTAAAAGAAGATTAAATAGGATCCAGGGTTTCTTCACAAAAACCTATAGGATACAATTAGTCAGCCATCATACCAAGAACCAGAAAAATCACTCATGAATGAGAAAGAACAATCAGCCAGTGACAACACTGATATTTTTCTGACAAAGATTTGAAAGCAGCTATGATAAAAATGTTTCAGCAAGCTCTTACAAATTCTTTTGCAATAAATAAAGTAGAAAATCCCAGAAAAGAAAGAATTTATTAAAAAGAAAACCAAAAAGACATTATAGAGCTGAAAAGTAACTGAAATTAAAAGAAAATGCTGAATGGACTCAGCAGTAGAGTGGAGACGACAGAGGGTAGTATTAGTGACCTTGAAGATAAATCAGTAGCATTGACCTGATATGAACAAAAGAGAAAATAGACTAAAAAAGGTTTGAAGAGTCTCTCAGGTCTGTGGGACAATAAAACTTAAAATGCATGTCAACACAGTGCCAGAGAGAGAGTGAGGCCAAAAAAGTATTTGAAGACATATCTGAAAACTTCTCAAGTTTGGCAAAAGATAAACTTAAAGATTTAAGAAGCTGGATAAATCCCAAATAAGATAAACTCAAAGAAATCTATGCCAAGACACATCATAATTGAACGCCTGCAAATTGAAAACAAAGGAAAACTACTGAAAGTAGCCAGAAATAAATGGCACATTACTTATCAGGTAAAACCAATCCAAATCAGAGGAGCCTTCTTATCTGGAACCATGGAGGCTACAAGGGACTGACACTCCATTTTACAAGTATTGAAAGAAAAGAAATATCGACTAAAAATTCTATATGTGCAAAAACCAATCCTTCAGAAATCATTATATTATTTTCCATTGTGGCTGCACCATTTTCTGTTCCCACCAGTGGTGTGCTCCAGTTTCTCCACATCCTCCCTACACTTATTTTCTGTTTCTTTTCTTTGTCGGGGAGGAGGGGTAGAAGTGGTATCTCATTACAGTTTCCATTTGCATTTCCCATATGATGAATGATGTTGAGCTTCTTTTCATTTATCTATCTATCTATCTATCTATCTATCTATCTATCTATCTATCTATCTATCTCCTTTGGAGAAATGTCTGTTCAAGTCCTTTGCCACATATCCAATTTTAAACAATTAGAACAACATATGAACATATAAACCAAAAGAAACCTGGAAGAAGGAATTAATAAAATTAGAAGGAAATAGACAAATTAAAGAAATAGAAATTAAGGAAATCGACAAAATACAAAAGATACATAAGTCTAAAACCCAGTTCTTGGGAAAGAGTAACAAACTAGATATCTTCCTTATGACATTGATGGGGAGAAAAGAGTAAAAGTAGTCATTACTGGAAACAGAAAAGATGCAACCACAGAAACAGAAGAATGTAAAAGAAGTACAAGAAAACACTACAACAAGTCTATGGTAACAAAATCACAAATTAAGGAGAATGATTTGAAAATTAAGAGGAATAATTTTCTGGCTAATTATAAATTATCAAAATCAACCTAAAATAAGTAGGAAACTTGAAAACACCTAATAATACCAATTTGATGAAAATGATTTTAAAGTATATAAGGAAGAGTGAATGCCTGAACATGGCCAAAAACAGTGTTAAGAAAAGGGCTGGAGGAGAACTTGCATTGTCGTTTATAAAGCCATGTACTTTAATCAGTGTGATGTTGGTGCTGGACTAGTCAAACAGGCCAGCAGAACAGAAGAGAAGTGTATTCCAGCATATATGATAACGCAGTATGTATATATGACAGATGGTAGTTCAAGTCAGTGGGAAAGGGATGGATGGTCAGTGATGGTGTCACAACCAGCTACCCATCTGGAAGAGAATGAAACTAGACACTGTAAAAAGTACATAAAATTATACCTATAAGTAATATAAAATAACAATAATAAATAATAAAAGTCATATAAACAAATTCCAGATTGATTAAAGACTTAAGTGTGAAAAACAAAACAAAACACAAAACTAGTTATATAGGATGATCTCAGAGACATATGTATAAAATAAAAGCCAGGGAGATCTTTTTAAACCAAGATTGGAAACTCAGAATTTATAAAACAGAACATTTGGTGATATAAAATCTGAGCATTTTCATTATAAAATGTAAAGAAAACAAATGATATATTTGGAAAATTACTTGCAATTCAAATGATAATATACATATATACAATAAAGAACTATTGCAAATTGACATTAAGAAAACAACTGATAAAATGGGCAAATCTGATGAGATAATAGAGGAGCAAATATAAATGGTCATCAAGCATGGGAAGTTGCTGAAATCCACTCGTAGTCACTAGTAAGCAGAAAAATGCAAAATAAAGTGACAGTGAGGACAAATGAAATTAAAAAGCTATCACATTGGTTGGTGGGCATGTGGAGAAAAGGTAGCAACATGATTCGATATAGCTTTTTGGTAAAACATCTAGCAACATCAATTACTGAAATTCTCACACATAGAAATGCCAGTATAGGTCACATACACATGCCTTCTTTTGACTTTGTTTCCCCTCCTGTGACTTATCCCATGGAGTAACTGCCAACATATAAGGTGATGAGAAGAGAATGTTTTATTTTGGCATTACTTGCAGAGATGATAGAAAACAAAGGTAATGACCACTAGTAGAGGCAGGGCAGAAAAAACTAGGATATGTGAGGACCATATTTAACCACGGAATAGAAGAAATAGAGCTTTATCAGATGCCTTGGAGGAACTTCCATGAAGCGTTGAGCGTGATCCTACTTTTGTAGTACAAATAATGATAAAGTCTGTTCGCTATATGTATGTATTATGACAAGATAATAGAGACAAGTAGAGAGGGATAATAAGTTGTTAGTAAGGCAGGGGAGAGAAGGAAAGAAAAGGGAAGAGCACTGAAACGCCACAGAACAGTATGATATGTGTACTATTGCCACATTCATGCATTTCTAGCAATGTACAGAGTTCCTATATGTGATATATAAATTGTTTATGAAGTATATATGCATAATAATTTTTACAAAGAGAAGCTGCAAATAGACCTCCCGCAGCATTTCTTTAGACACACCCTTTTTAGACCATAGCGGTTCTTGGCGGCATGGTGGGCTCCCTGGTGCTGTGTTGGGCTCACCTCTCAGCTCATGCTTTGTCCTTGGACCAAACGTGTCCTCTGACCTTGTCTGCTAGTGTCCAGCAGTGCATGGTAGACACCTTGCTCTGTGCTGCTTTCTGTGACTCTCCAAGCACTGTTTTTGTGACTCAGATACAGCTTTCCATATGGTACTTTATATGTTTGTCATTAGACCATTAGCACCCTGAGGGTACCTTATAAGCTCATATTTATACCATTGATTTACAGTAAAGTCCATCAGTGGGAACCAGATGGTTGTAAACAGAAAAGGAATTGAAGATTTATGGGTAATGTATGCAATCATATTGGTTTCAGGATTCAATTTTTCCTATGTTTTGTTTTAATTGTATGATATGAGAAAATTTGGATTTATTTAAGTAGCAGCAGTTGTTAATAGCTTTAAGAATAGTTTCTCTCCCAACTTCAAGATGCGCTTTAGTTATATTGATGTAGGAACTTAAAAGAATTGTAGGAAGTTTATCTCCAAGCTGAGTCAAGTAGTGGGAGCTGCTCTTGTTATTATCATAAGTAGAAAAGACTCCCAAATTTGGAACAAACATTAAAACTACATTGTGATCTCAGAATAGATGGATATTGTGTCTGTTGCTCCCACACCGACTGTAATAGAGCACCTTTCAGTCAGATGTGCCTGAGCCCTCTCTGGTGCATAATGTACCTTGGTAGATATTTGTTACGGAAGTGTGCTTTGTAGTGTGGTTCTGTGAGACTGAAATGAAAATTCAAGAGTCTTGAATTCAGGAAACTACTGAGCCTTTCTAGTTAGAGGCGTAAGTACTGCTGGTCATACCTACAGCACACGATGTCTGCACAGCATACAATGAACTGATTACACAGGGTACTTCTTTGGGGGACTTCTGTAGGAAAACATTTGGGGTAATTCCCCCGTGACTGTGACTATTGTCCTTTATTACAGATTGAAAAATAAAATATTGAAAACACTCAAGTGTTTAGGGAAGTCTTGAGTTTTACTGCCAAATGTTGAGGCTTTATGGGACATGTTTATCATTACTGCACTGTAGTACATGAAGCAATGTCATGAGGAACTGTGCTTTGGATTTTGAGGATTTTATTTTTCAGATGATCTATTGGCTGTATAGTGAAAACACTTATGCTGATATAATGATCTATTTCCTGGTTTCTCTAGGACCTGAATTTTCCAGATTAACATCATTTCCACAGTTTAAATACCTTCTTTTTTTTTTTTTCTTGAGGGCAGTGTCACTGGCCCTCATATGTGGGACCAGAACTGGGGCTGCTGGCTTCCCAAGCTGGCACTTAACCACCGTGCCACTCATGCGGCCCTTAAATATCTTCAAAAGAACACATTGATTGAAAAAAGATAGTGGGACAGTAACATATTTTAAAAAACAAACTAGAATAAAAAGGCTGAGCTAACCTTTTAGTTCAATATAAATATATCTTGTAAACAAACTAAAATAGCTGTCATTTTTTACGAGATCAGATTTTCCTGAAAAAATTACATAAAACCCTATTTAGTAATACAAACCAAAATATATTTTACTTATTCCTACAACAAGAAACATGATTTGCAGTACAGTTTTTTTAATTGCAAAAATTTAACAATATTCAACACGAGCTTTCGTTTTTCCACAAAATTCTTCCTGATTTGAAGATAGGAGTATGGTAAGCTCACTTCTCAGAACCTGTACTATGTTTACAGAAAGCCGAATTCCAGGCTGGGTTTTTGAAAGATCCTTCAGCCTGATCCATTTGGTCATGCCTTTCCTTTTCACTTTCCTAGTTCAGTGTTTCCCTGGAGTCTCTCCCCCACAGTAGTAAATGACCTGGGACCATGAAATTTATGAGATTTTTTTCACATTAAATAACTGTGGCAGTAATTTTTGATCTCTCTGTTGGGGTGCACATTACCCTGAGGATTATGCAGCTTGGGCTGCTGTGACATCAATGTTGAGCCGCCCTCAGCCTCTGGGAATTACGCCGTCACCCTGGTTTACAGTCTTCAGTTCTTGTTTTTTCTTTCTTTTTAGCCTGGTAACTAAAACATTTCTTTAGAATAGTCCTATTGTTAGATGTTTCTGGTGATTTTAATCCTGGATAAACAGTATTTAGTTTGGGTCTAATGTTTAAGATTTAGAGTCTCAGTTTTCTAAACTGCTATTTCGAATACCTCATAGTCTTCTTGAAGTCTTTCGGGTAATTCCTGGTGTCTTCAGAATGCAATTCAAACTCTTGAGCATGCAGGCCTGCTGCTCATGCCAAGGCTGGCTGCGCCCTACATGTGGGCGCCAGTAAGGAGGGCAGGCCCACCAGCTTGTCTGTTGTCTAGGCCCGAGGGCTGCTGGTGGTGGGGGCACGCTTCTCCGGCTCTCCCAGCAGTGTTGTGTGGGCTAGTGGGGCTCAGAGAGCCTTCGTATGCGGCTGCTTCTCCGGCTGTTGCTTTCTTCTTAGGTCCCCCTATCCTGGCTCTTTCCTGCCAGGAAGCTCTGGTCCTGTGATGCTAAACTCGGTGAAGGTTTCCAGATGTTCTGTGCCCCCTGGTGCCTTCGTAGTGATGACAATTCCCTAAACACTATGCTAGATACTTTACATGCATTCTCTTATTTAATCCTTACAGCAGGTGCATGAGGTAGATGCCATTATTGCCCTCATTAAATGTAACTAAGGAAGTGGTAAATGATTTGTCTGGGATCACACAGCCAGGAAGTGGTGGAACCAGGATTTGAACCCGCTATGATGATTGGATCCAATTAGGGTTTTTTTGAGATACAATTGACATATGACATTGTATTGGTTTCAGGTGTACAACATAATGATTCAATATATGTATATATTACAAAATAATTGTCACATTAAATCTAGTTAACATTCAACACCACACTAGTTAAAAAATTATTTTTCTTGTAGTGAGAACCTTTAAGATTTACTCTCAGCAGTTTTCAAATATCCAATACAGCATTGCCACTGTCGCCACTATGCTGGACATCATGGCCTCAGGTCTTATGTTTGTTGTAACTGGAAAATTGTGCCCTCTGATCACCTTCACTCATTTTGCCCACTCCCCACCTCGGCAACCGCCAGTCTGTTCTCATAGCTTTTTTCTTTTAGATCCCACATAGAAGTGAGATTTTATGGCATTTGTCTTTCTCTGACTTATTTCACTTAGCATAAACCCCTCTAGGCTTATCCATGTTGTCACAAAGGGCAGGATTTCCTTTTTTTTTTTTTTTGATGGCTGAATAATATTGCATTGTATATACTATGTCACTCTTAATTCTTCCGTTGATGAACACTTGGGTTGTTTTTATGTCTTGGCTATTGAAAATAATGATGCAATGAATATGGGTATGCAGGTGTCTTTTTGAGTTAGTGTTTTTGTTTCCTTCAGGTAAAAACCCAGAAGCAGAATTGTGGATTGTATGGTAGTTCTATTTTTAATTTTTTGAGGACCCTCCATACTGTTTTCCATAGTGCACCAAATTGCGTTCCCACCAGCAGTGTACAAGAGTTTCCGTTTTCTACATTCTTGTCACTCTTGTTGTTTCTCATCTTTTTGATACTAGGCATTCTGACAGGTGTGAGGTGACACCCCATTGGGGTTTTGATCTGCATCTCCCTGATGATCACTGAGGTTGAGCACCTTTCATGTACCTGTTGGCCAAACAGTCAGCATTTTAGTGCAGTGAACTCAGGAAAGTCTCTAACATGAAGGAGAGTAAAATCATATTAAACAAAATCAACTTGAAAGAAACAGACCATACTAGGTAAGAAAAACCTCAAAATACTATCATTAATATCCAAAGACTAGGAATTCCAGGAAGAAAGAGTAGAAGGGAGAAAAGCATTCAAGAAATATATCAAGCAGTTTTCCCAGAACTGAAGGGTATGAATTTCCAGTCAAGTGGGCCATCTACGTGCCCAGCTCAAAGAAACATGTCACTGTGAAGGTTCAGAATGCAGGAGATAAAGATTCTGTCCAGAGATGAGGAAGAAGTCAGAAGCATATGTATTCTTTGGAAAAATGTCCATTCAAGACACTTGTCTGTTTTTTAATTGAATTGTTTGTGGATTTTTTGTTTTGTTTTGTTTTTGCTATTGAGTTATATGAGTTCTTTATATATTTTGAATATTAATCCCTTATCAAATTATGATTTGCAAATATTTTGTTCTATTCCATGGGTTGCCTTTTCATTTTGTTGATTGTTTTCTTTGCTGTACAGAAGCTTTTTAGTTTGAAACTGTCCCACTTGCTCAGTTTTGCTTTTGTTGCCTTTGTTTTTGGTATCAAATCCCAAAAGACCAACATCAAGGAGCTTATCCATCTATATTTTCTTCTACGAGATTTGTGATTTTAGCTCTTACATTCAAGTTCTTTAGTAAATTTTGAGTTGAGTTTTTTTTTGTGTGGTTTAGGGTAGCAGTCCAATTTCACTCTTTTGCACGTGGCTGTACATTTTTTTCAACACCACTTATTGAAGAAACTCTCCTTTCTCTACTGTATATTTTTAGCTCCTTTGTTGTAAATTAATTGACCATATATGCACAGGTTTAATTTTGTATTTTCATGCCTATACCATGCTACTGCGATTACCATAGCTTTGTAATAGGGTTTAAAACGGGAACATGATGCCTCCATCTTTGTTGTTCTTTATCAAGATTTCACTGACTGTTTGGGGTCTTTTGTGGTTCTGTAAAATATTTAGGAGTGTTATTTCTACTTCTGTAAAGAATGCCACTGAAATTTTGGTAGGAATTGCATTGTATTTTTAGATTGCTTTCAGTAGTTTGGGCATTTTAACAATATTTATTCTTCCAATCCATGAGCAAGGAATACCTTTCCATTTATTTGTATCTTAGCTTCTTTTATCAGTGTTTTTATATTAATAGTTTCTGTATACAGGTCTTTCATCTTCTTGGTTAAGTTTATTCCTGGCATTTTTTTCTTTTTGATGCTGTTGTAAATGAGGCTGTTTCCTTAATTTCTCTTTCTGACAGTTCACTATTAATGTGCAGAAACACAGCAGATTTGTGTGTGTGTGCATATGTGTGTATTTATTTATTTCCTGCATATTTACTGAATTTGTTTATTATAACAGGTTTTGGTGGAGTTTTTAGAGTTTCCTATATATAATATCATGTCACCTGCAAAAAGAGACAGTTTTCCTTCTTCCTGTTTGATTTGGATACCTTTTATTTTTTTGCCTAATTGCTCGGTCTAGGACCTTGAATACTATGTTGAAGGAAAGTGGTGAGAGTGGGCATCCTTGTCTTGTTCCTGATCTGAGAGGGAAAACTTGCAGCTTTTCACTATTAAGTATGATGTTAGTTGTGGGCTTGACACATGTGGCCTTTATCATGTTGATGTATCTTCCCTCTATGCTGGCTTTTTTGAGAGTTTTTATCATAAAGAGTTGTTAAATATTGCCAAATGCTTTTTCTGCATCAATTGAGATGATTATATGATTTTTTATTCTTCGTGTTGTTAATGTGGCATAACACATTGATTGATTAGTGAATGTTGAGCCATCCTTGCATCCCTGGAATAAATCTCACTTGATCATGGTGTAGGGTTCCCTTAATGTATTGTTGAATTTAATTTGCTAATATTTTATTGGGGATTTTTGTATCTGTGTTCTTCAGGGATATTAGCTTATAATTTTGTTTTCTTATAGTGTTCTTGACTGATTTTGATATCTGGGTCATGCTGGCCTTATAAAATCAGTTTGAAAGTGTTTCCTCCTATCCTACATTTTGGAGGAGTTTGAGGATTGGTGTTAGTTCTCTTTAAATGCTTGGTAGAATTCACCAGTGAAGCCATTTGGTCCTGGATTTTTTTTATTGGGAGGTTTTTGATTATGAACCCAATTAGCTGTTGAGACCTCAATCATTCCTATTTTAAAAATCACTATTTTATAATTTGTAGAAGTTTTTCTTTCTAGAGATGGAGCGCGAGGCCACCTTTGAGGACAAAGTGCTGCTTTGGAAAGCCCACTTAAGTAGGCCTTTTGGTTATGGAGAAGAACACAAGATCTTATTCTGGAATGTGAAGCGAAATTGTTTGGCATAGTGAAATCTAAGGACCCCTGTCCCCAGCCCCTACCCCCTTTCAGCAGAAGAAGTGCTGTAATTTAGGTTATTTCCTATAGGTCTTTAGGGCTGTCAGAGGCCTGGAAGATAAACCTTCTTAGTGGTGTGGCAAAAGATTGGACTTCCCATGACCAGGCAGAATGTGAACTCTGAGCAGTTGAGTATATATGGCAGTGCACATGTCTTTTAATAGGAGTAGCAGAATTAAAAGCATGCATCATATAAGGGCAGTAATATCATTGAAGAGACTATTTTAAGAAAAAGGAACCTAAAAAATGAATATACTAGAAAAGAGCAATCAAGCCATATTAAGGATGGCTAGCTATAGCTTTATTAGACATTAGATGTGAAAAAATATTAAAGGAAAATATTGATAAGAACATTAGAATCAGAAAGCCAGTGAGACCATATATGAAATGAAGTTAGCAATGAAGCTGAGTGAAACCTTTGTTGTTCTTTCTTAATGAAGTTGGAGAAAGTTTAACTGCAGACTTTAGTATCGGAAGTGAAATTCTTTACTAGCTGCTCCCTGAAAGACTGTGTCTTCTCACTTCTGTTCATTTGCTCATGCTATTGCTTCTGTTTCCTTCCATTATCTCCCGCATCTAGATGTCAGCCTGTTATTTAAAGTTGCGCTTGTCCTTATAGGCCTTGCTTAGACGCCGCTTCCTCTGAGAACTGCTCTCCAGCTGCACAAATCAGAAATAATTCTTTTATGTTCTTGCTTTTCTTAGAGCAGTTTTGCACTGTACTGGCAACCTTTGATATAAATCTTCTGATATTCTGTGGTATATGGAGTAAGAGCTTTATAGGCTAAAGAACATATTTAATTTGGCATTAGTAGTGTTTCCCTTGCCTTAAGTATACAATACAGACAGTCAGATGTAGATTGCTGGAGACATGTGAATACTGATGTGCTGTCGCTGAGACAGGGAGAAGGAGGAGTGACCCTGGGAGACAGACTGATAGGCTAGAAGCCCTTCTTCGTGTGGGAGGGTGCAGGAGAGAATGGGAGGATGGTAGTGACAATTGAAGACCTGGTGGCCCTTCCTAAAGCCACTGCTCTCACTGTCTTTGCCAAATGTACCTGATGAAGCAGAAACAAAACAACCTTTTCTTTCCTCTTCTCTGATGACTGCAATCAAGTCTGCACCCTACCCATTGATTCCAAATGCTCTGTGCAAGATGGGTTTCTATCCAGAAGACTTAGATATTTCCAACCTTGTTTTTGTTTCATTTCTGCCAAATTTTCGAGGGCCAGAGGCTGATCCTCTAGAACAGTATTTCCCTGTAGCTTGGTTTTTAATTGTGTTGTGAATTTAGTTTACGTTTCTAAATGGCTTTACATGTTTTGTGTCCCCATGCCTTCCGAGGAAATTATGTGCTTTTGAACCTCTAGGGTACCATTTTAGTAAATTAAGAGCTCCGTTCACCAAATGATACCCCTGTGGCCTGAAAGAGTTAATGCAAGTTTCTTAAGTACCTTATTAATTCCCAGGGAATCGTTTATGCATTAGAGTGTAGGTTAGTATCTAGCCAGTTACACGCACTACAGATGTTTCCCTGGTAAAGTAGGTTTGAGCTCTCGAAAACAAATGGAGATTGAGCTTGAATCTAGGAAGCCTGCTTCATAAATACTTATACGTGTGTAATGTTTCAGTGAGAGAAGTGATATTATAATAATAAAGATGAAACAGATTCAAATCTCAGCTCAGCACTGTACTTCTGTGACACCATGGTAGATTAACCTCTCTACAGTTTTCTCATCTCTAACGCTGGGATGATGCTGACATCAGAGACAGCGTAGGACAGTGGTTAAGCACTTTGGTGCACTGGGTTTAATTCCCGGGTTCACTACGTGATAACTGAGTGACCTTAGACAAATTAATTAACCTGTCTGACTCAGCTTTTTTTACCTGTAAAATGGAATAACACTAGTACATAACTCGTAAAGTTGTTATGAAGAGGAGCAGTTCAGTAAATGTGAGCTACTATATTTTTAATTATTCATCATTATGACTTTTGGAGCAGATCAAATGAAGTAAATGATAAAAAAGTGGCACATACTGTGCCTGGGACATAGTAGCAAACACTGACTAGAGGATAGCTTTTGCTGTTAATATTATTAGTTACAGAAGGTTCATCTGCAGAGAGTTCCAGGTTTAAGGTGTAGATATAATAAGCCACTGGCAATATGAAACGTTTTGGTGCTCTGCACCTTGTTTCTCACGTTGGTAGGCTCTGTACTGCCTCTGGAATGTGCACGTTGCCGCAGAGTCTGTGGCTGGCCTGCTTTTCCCCTCCTTTTTGTCCCTTAGCAGTAACTGGAAAGGAAACTTTAGTTTTGGCCCGTTCTTCATTCTCTCCTGCATTCTGTCCCTGCACTCCCCTTTGCTCCCTCCTTCCCCAGTCTTCCATGGTTTTCAGTGCCCTATGGTTGTATTTAAACAAACAAACAAACCCCACCAAATCATCCCGTATGTAGTTATATGACTTGGATTTTATGTGGGTGATGGTTCTGTGATTAGAGCAGGGTCTCACCTTTATTAGACCATGGCTCATTATCACTTCAGGGGAATGTCATTCTTAGAGTTGCTCACCTGAAAAGAGACTAGCTGCTCAGACCAAAGAGTGGAACAGGGGCTGGGCAAGCGGGCAGTGGTGGGAAGAAGTCTGGGCTGCTCTCGGGTGAACCTGCTGGATTCTTGGACCTGAGTATGACTGACCAACATGTCCAGGTAGAAGCTGCCCTGCCATTTGTCTGGGAGAGACCATCTGTGTGGAGGGAGGCAGAGGGCTAAGAGGTGAGGGATGTGGGCGGGGAGCCTGGGACGTCCCATCTGCCTTTTGGGACTAGAATCCATTTATCTGAAGATAGCACCCTGGATTGGTAGATCTAAGGGGTTTAGATCTACCTCGGGCATTGTTGCGGTGCTGATAAAGCAGCAGCGGAAGGATGAAGTTCTATTTGGGGCCTTTATATATCTCATGTTTATGCCATCTTTTTATGCAGCACAATAAGGAAAATTAATGCTGTTAGTGGTATATGAGTAAGGTGCCCCAATAACAGTAAATTTGGCTTGGGAGGGGTAAACCATTTTGAGTCAACCAGTATATAATGGATCAAAGTGGAAATGAGTGAATGACCTCCCTGCCTCCCCCTAGCCCAGCAAATAATGGGACCTGAAAGTGACAACAGGATGAATATGTCACAAAGGAGAAAGTGGCCATTCAGCAATGAACTCAAAAAACAAAAAAACTCCCCAAGAATTATACAAGAGTTTGTTAATGCCTATGTGAGCATTGTCTGTTGAAGACGGTGCTCAGTTGGAGTGAGTATCCTGGGGGCAGGCATATTCCCATAGTGGAAATAGAGACCACGTGATCCACAAACCTCCGAAATCACTAAATAACTTCTTTTGTTGTGATTCCACAGCTACCGAGCACTCATCTGATGTTACTTGTTCTCCAGTGTAGCTCACCGATGGGGACAGACTGCAGTGACCAGAAGAGTTCAGTGTTCAGTCATCTTGGCAGTTATTTATTTTCTTATTAATTACTGATAATATTGACAACATGCCATTTTGTTGTATATAATTGATTGCCTTTATGTTTGGCCTGAGGTGTTTTTCCTGAGTCTGATCAACTCTAGGACTGTGATAAGGTCTCTGGGCTACAAGACAGGATCTTATCTGGGACTGCTAGTCCATGAGGCATCTGACCATGGCTGGGTAGCCTTTTCCTAGTAGTGTTTCAGCATTTGCTTCTGTAGTCATCAAATGTGTCATGTTAGTTTTGCTCTGTTTTATAATGCTAAATTTTGTACTTGTTTATTCACATCTCATAATTGACGATGCATATAGTAGTTTGCTTGAAACCTTAAAAAAATTAGTGAGACAATTATAATAATCAGTTTTTATCCCCGTGAAAAGTGAAATAACGCTGTTTTGTTTCTGATGAATTTAACTTCAACTGGTTTTTATTTTGGGCTTGGTGTTAAAAGGGAATTATGATAGAATAAACACAATTAGTGACATCTGGTTGCTGCAAGGATCAATAATAATCTGATATGTAGATATCTGTTCTGATAATATACCTTGGTTTCATTGGCTAAAGCTAGAAGAATAAAACAGATATGGAAGCATGCTGGTGACTGCCTAAACAGTGGTTATTCTGAGAGTCTGTTGCCATCATTTTTAATGGGCAGGCTTCTATTTCTATTGATTGGTTAATCTTAAAGACCAGATGGTAGTTGTATCAGAATTTCATAAAGATTTTATGTCTGTGTTTTGCCATCAGCTAAAAGCATAAGAATTTATTAACTAGGAAAGTTAAACATTATCACATTCCAATGAGAAAACAAGCATATAAATAATAAAAATAGATGAATCATTTTATTTACCTAATAATTTACTCAAAAGGAACATAAGGGGGAAAATTAGAAAAAAAATGGACCTTAACATCATTGTCTTCTATGAAGAGGAAAAAAATAGGGAAGAAGCAGGAAAAATGGTGCAAAACAACATAATTATAAATTCATGTGTCAGAAATTACAATAAATATAAATAGACTAGATGATTCAGTTAAAAGACAAAGGTTGTCAGATTAGAAGAAAACAGCAAATCTAATGACATACGAGGTTTACAAAGAAGCATATCTAAAACATAAGGACACAGAAAGCAAAAGAATGGAAAATTATATTTCAGGTTCATTCTAATCAGAAAAAAGCTGGTGTAAATATATTGGTATTAGCCAAAATAGACATTACGATGCAAGGCATTAGTGGAGATGAAGAAATCACTATGCAGTGGTAAAATGTGTGAGAACTTAGGTTCCCAGAATGTGTTTGTGAATTATATAAGCAAAGATATACAGAAACATAAGGAAAATAGCCAAATCCAAAATCTTGTGGAAAGTTAATACACCCTTCTGAATAATTGACAGAAGTAGCAGACAGAAAATTCAGAAGGATGTAGATGATTTAAAGAACATGAATAGGGCCGGCCGAGTGGCGCATTGGTTAAGCGCTGGTTTTGGGATGCCAGCGGCCCCGGTTCAGATCCCACATGAGGGCCAGTGACACTGCCCTCTACAGCTAACAACAGCTCCACGTGGAGCTGGGCTGTGCGAGCCCTGGTGACGGTGTGCGCTGCAGCCCCTGCTGCAGTGGGCTGCTATGGGCTACAGTGGGTGGCCCGCAGCCAGCGTGAGCGGCTGGCAGCCAAGCATGAGCTGCCAATAGCCGCGGTGAGCGACATCCAGAGGCCGGCGACCGATCTGCCTCATCTGGGAAGGGCGCAATGACGATACCAACAGTGAAGCAACATCCTCCGCATCTAAACTGAAGAACAAAAAGACAGCAACTTGTCTGTTCCCCTTCCCCGATTCCCCAACGCTGTTCCCCTCCGCCAATTCCCCAATAAAATCTTAAAAAAAACACACAAAAAAAACATGAATAACAAACTTGACCTAGTGGACATACATAGAACATTATACGAGGTATGATTAAAAAAATACAGTGAATGTTTAGATTTAAAAAAATCATTAGTAAAAGACACATTGTCAGTAATCTCAGAATACTCCCCCTCACTTCGAATAGATTTATCCCATCGTTCTTGCCACTTTCTGAAGCAGTTCTGGAAGTCCTCTTTTATGAGTGTCTTTTAGTTGTGCTGTTGTGGCTGCCTTGATGTCCTGAATCTATTGAAAACATTATTTTTCATGGTCATTTTGACTTTGGGGAAGAGCAGGAAGTCATATACACTTTCGGTATTAATATAGGAAAGGGGCATGTGGACTATTTTTACAGAAGAAGGAACTGGGAGCTTGGGTTCCAAGCCTGCTGCCTACGTGCTCCAAGACACAGAACTCGGCAGATGTTAATCAGTCACACAGGACAGACTATCCAAAGCCTGTTGAGCAAAGACATTCCATTATGGCCGTTCCCATAATTAAATCTATTACAAACTAGCCACAGGTTGTACCTTACAAAAGTTAAAAGGCGGAACCTACCCCTACTCTTGTACCTTGCAGAAATTACCCATGCCAAGAAGTTTTCCATGGAAACAAGAAACACACATAAGCCCTAGCCTGGTGGGGTGGGGGCGGAGGTGATGTTTCTTCCACCAGCGACTAGAGATGGCCAGTATGCCTGTGGGTGGCCTTTCCTTTGTAACTTACTCTCTGCTAAATAAACTTACTTTCACTGTAAACCCCATCTTGGCTGTCGTTTAAATTCTTTGCTATGTGAGGCCGAGAACCTTCTTAGCCCAGGTTTCGAGCCATCCCTTCTCCAGCATCAGAAGGACAAAAGCATTGTCATTTAAAAAACACCAAAAATCACTGTGTTGCTGAACCTAGTTACTGAAGGTTGTCAACATTTGGGTATATTTTTATTAATGTCCAAATATTTGATGCTTCCATATTCCAGAGATCATGTGTGTGTGTGTGTGTGTGTGTGTGTGTGTGTGTGTGTATATATATATATATATTTTTTTTTTTTTAAATCTCCTTTCCCTTATATATATATATATTTTTTTAAATCTCCTTTCCCCAGAGGCTAGTGACCATTTAAATTGGATTAGGAAGGTAAGTGCCAGAGCTAAATGGGGAGAAGGTGACCCCTGCAGGTGGCAGGCGCGTGTGCCAGGACCAGGAAGTCCGCGGGTTTACTGGAAACAGGACATTTACATGCGGGTTTAGTTCTTTCCCTGGAGCCCAGGAGACCAGCAAGTCTGTAGTGTGACCTTGGGCCAGAGGCTTAGGGAAATTTGATGCTCAGACGGTTGAAGTAGATTGTTTCTACTTTCCTACTCAAATAAAAGTCCCAGAGGCGTCCTTACGCCCTCCTAGGTGCACGGGTCCCAGAGGCGCCCTTACGCCCTCCCAGGTGCACAGGTCCCAGAGGCGCCCTTACGCCCTCTCAGGTGTACGGGTCCCAGAGGCGCCCTTACGCCCTCCTAGGTGCGCGGGTCACAGAGGCGCCCTTACGCCCTCCTAGGTGCGCGGGTCCCAGAGGCGCCCTTATGCCCTCCTAGGTGCGCGGGTCTGGGGTGTGGCCGCCCTTCTCATTGCCATTTTTGAGGAAAAAAGAGAAGAGACTTTTCAGGTTCCTACTGATTGTTGGTGATCTAGAGAGGCCTTCCCTCCCCCGTTTCCTGTTCAAATGTTTGAGTAGCATGAAAAGATGCAGGCATTCACAGCTTCTTTTAAGGAAATGAGTTCTGAGTGAGAATCTAAACCAGGACAGGTGCCTCGTTGAAGAAATACTTTGTCATGTCACGGATGCAGAAAGTATGTTAAGTGCCAGGTAGACATGTGTGTTTTTCTGGTGATCATATCCCATGGGCTCATGAGTTGTCATTTTTGTAAATTTCCCACATTATCCCAATTACAGTTTCTTTCCTGAGGCAGTTTCTCTAATTTGTTTCCTGCTGTTACCTTTTTTGAGTAGAGGCTGGATATAAATGATGGCATGGAAAAATTCAGGAACCATTAAGTAGTTTCATAAAGTGCCTGACTTAATCCTGGTTAGCTACTTTGAAATTTTAATGAATATTTTTCATTTTAGGGTTATTTTGAAAATTGATGGCATTTAGAATAAAAGTTGATATAAACTTAGCCCACATTTGGATTTATAAACTGTACTGAACATGACTCCCAATTTTTGAAATACCATAATTAAAAAAAAAATTAAAACAAATTAACTGAGAGAAAAGTAAGTTAACATTTATACTACTTCTTGGGATTCATAGAATAAACCATAGTCTCCATTTCTACTCTTTGTAAAATTCAAAAAGTAACGTATAGCTCTTATTAGTCATGCGCTATGTGTCGTTTCCTTCATGGCTCACCAAGAATAGGCTGGCTGCTCAGTGGGCTGCCCCCGGCCCCAGACCACTCACAAATGCTGGTACATCCTGTGTGTGTGTCAACCCCTTGGAGAATGCTTTCCAACCTCGTGTGGTCCTCGTAATGATCCAATGAGGTTGGAGATGGGAAACCAGACCACAGTGAGGTTGACCAACTTGCCCACATAACACATTTCGTGGTAGAACTGGATTCTGACTTAACATTTTAGACTACTGTCCGTTTTACCAAGGTTTAGATTATTTTGAAAGACAAACAAAAGTAGGGCTGGACAAATCAAGACAATATGACTTCATTTTAGGCCTTGTGTTTATGTCTGGAAAGTTGAATACAAGGAAAAAGGTTGTTTTTGAAATTAAATCTGCTCTTTTTGCCTTCCATATTCTTACCTTCACATGTTGTTGGCAGGGGAGGGTGTAGACCTTTGTGGCACGTGCTCAGAGTCGTCCTTCTAGAGTGACTTTGCCCCAGACACCACTGCCCCAGCCTGCATGCCGCTTCTCCGGCTTGCCCTCCCCTCCCCCTTACATGAGGCCTGCACTGTGAGAGGAGGATACTTCGTGGCTCTTACAAGGCATAGCTTTTGATAAGTAACCCTGTTGCCAATGGGAGTTTCATGGCCTCGTCGTGTGTATGAATTCCCTTTCAGCTTCATTAGCTTTTACTAACCTCTTAGTTTGTAAGAATCTTGCTAGGGTGTCAGATTAAATCTAGCTATAGTTTTTGAAAATTGAGACAGCACTTGCCCTTCTCCAGTCATTCTCCAAAGGTTAAGACAGATGTTCTGTGAGTTTATGTAGCAGTCCCTGTGTTATAATTCACACAAGTTGGGAATCGGTAGCTTATTTAGAGTATCTAACACTCACTACTTTACTATCTTCACCAGTCTCTGAATTGTAGTGTTTTTCCCAATATTTTCTGTGTGTATTCGGAAGATTATTTTCTGTTACCAAGAAAGTAGGTGTAGACTTATGTATGTTTTCTATAATTGTTTGTTACAATGTAATGTAATTAAATGAAAAATTTTCATTTTTTTCTCAACCCCGTGTCATTGAGATTTTCCTGATATTAATTTTAGAGATTTATGTCATTCTTTTATATACATGATATGCCTGTTTTTTGTTCATTTCTTTGAAAATCTGAACTCATCAGAGAAATGCTTGACCACATTAATCCCTGTAAGTATCTCTTGCATTTGTTTCTCCTTGGAATCATGTGTTTGTAGTCAGAATTTCATCTTTGAGAGACTCTGGACACTCCCGTTGCTGATGGACATGTTCATACTCGTCTTAGAGAACATGATACTTATGCTGTATCTTTTGCTTCATCTCTTTATCAGTCTTTTTCCTTTTGTTCTATTTTTCTTTCTTTGCCCCACCTTTGTCTCTGTCCACCTCTCTTTCTTCCTCTTACTTGAACATGATGCAAAAAAACAAACAAGCAAACAAAAAAAAAAACCTCCCACGAAACCACAATTTTTAACCAAAGGCAGAGGTACGCAGATTATCTGTCGATATCATATAGCTGTGACCTGAGGGGCTGAAGAAAGACTAACAGATTTTAACGATTAAAGGGTGAGGAATGTATTTCAGGATTGTCCGATAGGCACACATACTATTATGTGACCACTAAGCATACCTTTTGTAATGACCATACCTTCTAGAAAACAAAGATAAACTATGAACTTTCTCCAGTATTGCCTTTGTGATTGTGATTAAGCTTAGCTTTTTTCTTTACTCATGTTCTCTTAGTTATGCACAGATATATTTCTCAATTATATTTGCTTTTAAAAACTATGTGTTTAGTAATACAAAGAATGTAGCATAATAAAACTTTAAACCACTAATGATATTCATAGATTGATGTGTAAACTATTCACATTTATTTCTTGTACTAGAAGTGGTGATCTATGACAATTTGTTTCAATAATAAGTTATTTTAGTGAGGGAGAATGTTTGGGACAATTAGCTAATCTAATCATTAAAATGTTCTTTTAAGCTCACACCATAAGTTAAGGTATGACTCATAAAAAAAGTTTTACTATAAAAGCAATCTCAAAATAGAAAGAATTATGTGTTGTCTGGAATTACTATGCAGCTAGAATTTTCTGTAGGATTGAAGGTTGTAGCAGTTCTAAGGATTGATATTGATTTTGAAAATAGAACCAATTGGCAGTCATCCCCTGGAGGACTTGATTTCTGAGACCTTTAAATGTACTTGCAATACAGTAAATAAGAATACATCCTAGACAGAACCAAAATGTGGTGGGTTTTATTCATTTTAGTAAAAGCATTAAACATTTTAACTATTAAGTTTTTTCTAAATTGGAAACAAGGATTAAGTAGTGAGCATCATAGGTAGGAATATGGCACATGCTTTCTCAGGCTTGGGTTGAAATGTTAGTTCAGCTCCCCCCAGAAACATCTAACTTAGCGCCTTGGTTTTCTGACTTTTCCTCAGAGCTGCAGGAGTTATGGGAGCTTCCTGAGGCATCGCCTGGGGGGGTAGGGAATGTATTAAGGGGGCGTGTCCCCACTTTCCACCCAGCTCTGCTTTTCTCTTTTATTTATTTGCCTTCTATACAAAAATAGAACGTAAGATTTAATTGAAAGAAAGGTTTACTTTCATAAAAATGAAAGTTGAAAAATCAGTCCAGTGGGCTGAGGCACGTGTAGTTTTTTGTCTAGAATGGTTTCCTCCTGTCTTCTTCCCTTCTCAAACCCCACCTTCATGTGAGCAGGTGCCTGAGCACAGCGCTTTGGAGGAAGCGGCCAGTGGCTGTGCCCCCACGTCTTCGCCCATCATGGGGCTTTGTAGCATCACCTTGGAGCGAGAGCATTAGTTCAAAGGATGGGCATGTGGTCAACTAGGTCAGCTGGTGTCTCCTTCGGCACTGCTCTGCGGGACCGCTCCGTGTGTGCGGCTGCCCGGTGGCCTTCTTGCTGGCTCTGTGGGAGTGCTCCTTTGAAGGAAGCTTCGGGCCGGGGCAGAGGGGACCGCAAGCCCTGATGACGCGCTGGGAATCCCGAGCTGCAAAGGAGCGAGCCTTTCATCCAGGGCTACTCCCTTCAAGGGGCCTGTGGACTCTTGTGTGTAAGCTTTTTTGTGTGGGTTGTTTTCCACTTAAAATTGAGAAGTATGAACAATACCTTAGGGAAGATGGCAAATTAGGAACTACATTGTCAAGCCATTGTTACTAAAAGAATCACAGAGTCTAGGCCTTGTTTTTGATTTTTAATTTTTTAAAAATTTTTGCTTGCTTGTGAAGAGTGATTCTACACTCGGCCCGGAACACATTCAAATCAAGCATTGGATACCTGCTCTGAAGTGTCTGTTCCCAGAACAGGGTGGCACTGCGGGCCTCGTGTGCTGACCTCTATTCCAGAACATTCTGGGCTCCCTGTTTGGACTGTGTGAGAACGCTAGAGCAGCCTTGCCCTCTCGAGTTTACGGGCCTCTCTTTCAAGAGTTTAGCAATTTCGAGACGATCCCTGTAGGCTTTGTGGGACTCTGGGGTGTGCTGCTGTTCAGGGCATTCTGGAGGCTGCTGTCTTCTGAAGGGATGCCCCGTAATTAAACCCTGCAGGTGGGGATTCTGACTGTCCCCTTGGCCCTCGGGTCGTAGGACGAATCGAGGAAGGCTCTTGGGCGGAGTGAACCTGGAGGCTTGTGCCTCGCCCGTGGGGCCGTTGTCCTCATTTATGGCAGCAGACACTTGCACAGGAATTTTATAAGCAGATGGCTGCGGCCCTTCCAGCGTCTGACTTCCTGGGCTGCCCTTCTGCACCGTCTTTGCAGCCGCAGCGCACAGGGCAGGAGGGGCCTTCCTCTCGCACGGGCTTCAGCACCCTTCGGCCGGGGCGCCAGTTTCTTTAGCCCCCAATCACTTGTGTTGGTTCGTTTCGGTAGCGCTAGGCGGTGGGCTCCAGGGGCACAGCGATTCGCCGGTCCATTCTTTGTCAGCCCAGTGAGTCCCTGGCACAACAGGTGTTCAGTGTACAATCTGTTGAATGAGTGGCGGAAGCCCCTAATTTCAGCGTCTGGTGGGTGTGATTTGCATCAGACCCGTGATTTCAGGGCGATTGGAGCTGCAGGCATTCTGGGGCAGCCTGCTGGAATGCGGGAGTGTACCGTTAACGTGATGTCGGTGCGGGGAGAGGGGGAGTGTTGGCCGGTAATGAGGGAGTCTGTCCAAAGGTGCTCACACTGACGGAAAGAAACTTGACTCTCAGTCCTCTGGATATTAGTCCTCCGCAGGGTTATAGACATTCTTCAGTACAAGTAACTGAACGCTGTTGATGGGACACATCTCCTTTTCTATGTGTTTTAGAACTTGTCAGGAATATGTGACACGCGAGTGCGGGGCTGATGGTCCCAGGTTTCGTAAGCCGGGCTGTCTGCGCTGCTGCAGCCCAGCCACCGCCTGCCTGCAGTTCTGTCCCAGCCTGGCTCGGCGCGCCCCGCCCAGGGGAAGCGAAGCCCATTGTTCTCTGTTCCGAAGTGGGGAGCCCGCTGGGAGGGAGTGGGGGAATTTTTAATTTGGGGAGTTTCACTGTTGGAAATGGCTCTGCCTGTGTGTTGTGATGTATCTCCCACGGAGTAGCAATTCAGCACCTGAGTAGTCAGGCCTCCAGCTGCCATTTCTAGCATATGTGCTGGAAGAACAAAAGGGTGAATTGACAATCACATCTGTCATCTTTCCACTGACATTTAGAGTGACAGACTTATACTTTAAGAAATTTAATGGTGATATGTGATCAGTTATCTTTGATACTGCAGTTGTTTCTGTAATAAAATCACTTAATTTAAAAACCTTTATTGAAATTATCAATAGTATTAATTTTCTAAACATTCGTGGTAAGAATATTCATAGTTCTTTGGTACCTCTGGGCTACTCGTGCTTGCTTCTACTTTCTTTTTTTTTCCCTTCCTTTTTTTAAAAATTCATTTTAATTAGCTTCAAGTGCACAACACAGTGCAATAGTTATACTTTTCACCCCTCAAAGTGACAACCCCCTCCCCCAATTCTCCCCCCCACCCCCCCATATCATACTATTACAATTCCTTTGACTCCTTTCCACCATATAATCCACATCCCGTGACTATCTATATATTCAATTACAGTAGGTATACAATATTATACAACATCAATTTCAGGTATACAGTGCAGTGGTCAAGCCTCTACCTCATCCATGAAGTGGTCTCCCTAACAAGACATGTGACCACCTGACACCCCACAAAATTTTTACCACATTATTATATTCCCCGAACAGTCTTTCATATCCCTGTGGCAATACTGTAGTTACCTATTTATGCTGTCTAATCCCTTCCCTTCTCCCTTTTGGTTCTACTTTCTTGTCCGCCCTCCTGGCAGGTTCCATTCTCGTGTTTTCTGTTTCAGCTTCTTGGCCTTGCTCCCCACCTCTACATGTCTCTTCTTTCCTCAGGTTTCTCTCTGCTCTTTCGTTTCCATTTCCTTCTCTATTCGTCCTTTCTCTGCCTTTGATTCATTCCATTTAAATCTATAAATTGTTTAGCTCATTTAATTATTTGAAAAATCATTTATTTATAAATCTCAGTAAGCAGTTTCAAATAGGATAAGAGGACGCTGTGCTTCCTGACACACTGCCCTGTGATTGTCGCCTTTTTATAACCGTGGCTAGACTTCTTCTTCGGTCGTGCAAAGTATAGAAAGCCTTTACTGCATACTTATTAGAGGCAAAAATATATCACATTGTAATTGTTTCATGACCAGTCTAGCTGGGCAGGTTTCTAATGTCAATCAATTAAAAATAACTAGTGAATTTTTCAGGGTGGTTATTTAATGTACTACACTGATAATAGATACTGAAAGTAAGCTATGTGTACAGCTTGGCATCTATAGAAATCTGTTTTAAGTATTCTATTTCTACCTCGGAGCAGATTAATTTTCAATGGCAGTCCTCATTTTTTCTACATTGAGTTATATCTGGTACCATGCTTTACGCAAATCCTCTAAAGAGCTTAAAGTTTGTTATTGTGATTTTAGAGCAGGATGGGAAGGAAAGAAAAATAATTTTTCTGAGTGAAGGGACCTAGTTCTTATAATAGCATTTTGATCTGAGGACTGTACTGGGATAAATAACTCTTATTGTAGAATATGGATGAAATTAACCCTGCTCTCAAGGTTATAACACTATATACCCCTGAGGTGTTAGGTGGGAGGTTATGACTTGGTATAATCTGTTTTCACATAAAGTAGTACACAAATGTGTGTGTGAGCAGAGTGTAAACTCAAGCAAGCTTCCTTGACCTTTTTTGGACCATCTTCTTGAAGACTTCCTTTGGAGAGGATTTATCTAACACCCCCTTGAATCTTCTCTTTTTGTCATCTTGGTAATCTTATCATTTGAGTAGGATTTTGACGACTGTGTTTGAACATAAATATACAATAGCAGAAAGTTTATACAACACCAAATTCATAATTATTCTTAGATTTACTAGTGCCATTTTTTTCATGTTTTTCTGATATCTTTATAAGCTCCATTAACGGCAGTGCATCTTTTATGGTAATAATTTTTTTAAAATGTAAACATTCACTGTATTTTTTGATCATACCTTACAACTAAGGAAAACTCTATTTATTGATAATTTTATGAATAGCCAACCAGTTCATGTACTGTCGAAAAGGTACTTTTGGGGATTCATAGTTCATACTTAAAAAAAAAAATAGTTTTCCATGATTGTTTTGCTAGACTTCTAAGGAAAACTTGGATAATTTTAAGAAATAGACACTCATATATCATTTCAGTAAAGTTCAGTCATTTAAAAAATTTTAATTCATTTTTATTTTTTTGGGCATGTTTTGTTAGATTTACGCTTAAGTATTTACTTTTCCCTGGAGCAATTGTATTTTTAATTTTGGTGCCTTTGTGTTCATTGCTAGCCCTACAGAAGTTTTGTATATTTGTCTTATATCCTGTGACCTTGCAGATAAAAGGCCATGACTGCTGCATTGTAAATCTAAAGCTTGTGCACACGAAGAAGGCAGAAAATGAACTGTGCAACTCATATATGAGTAGCTTGTTTGCTAGACAATGGTGGTAGTGGGAATACCTCTTGATTTTAATGGCCTTGAGAGCTTTAAATATATCATTCATTTGGATATGTCACTTTTCATCTTGTACTTTTCCAAAAACTAGAACTAACCTTCTTTCTAAGTAACCTTGGTTTCTTTTAGGGGAGAATGATGTTTAGAAACTGAGATCTGGGTGCTATTGACATAGGAGGCCATTGCTTCAAAACTCTTTCAGTGACCACAGCTAGGAAATGAAAATAATTAGGAGTTCACACTGACATTTCAAAGTTGAATTTAAGAGGTGTTTTTTTCTCTTCATTCAATTTGTAATTTTATCTTTTTCTCTTACATTGAAAACATTGGTTCTTTAGTAACATTAACATAATTACTTACTTGCTTTATCTTATAATATACATAAAATGTTTTAAAATGACAATATCAATATTATTAAAAATTACTGATTAAGATCAAGATTTTTTTGCAGGCTTTTTTTTTTAAAAGAGGGGTGTACTTTCCATTAATACTATAAAGAATGTACAGAATACTGAGTTTAAAAGTCTCTTTAAGCAGTTCTTTTTTCAGTGTAGATGTTTTAACAATTGGTTATAAATTTGGTTTATTTCCATTTCTTTACATCCTGTATTTGTTTTTAATTTGCTCTCTATGTGCGTATTTATGTATGTATATATCTATGTATATGTGTGTATTATATACGTGTACATACCAGTGTATATGTACATATATCAACACACGTGTCCATACATTTTTAGGTTTAAAAGTCAAATTTAAATAAAAACTCATCTTTAAAGAAGTCTTACTTCCATCTCTAAACTCTTCACTCTTTCCCAGTATCCCCCATTTTTTATAAAAATAAGCAAATACATTTTTATTGTTTTTTCTCTTTCTTATACAAAAGGTAGTATTCTGTAGTCCGTTCTTCACTTGCAGTTTTTGTTTCACACTGTATGCTGCAGATAGTGCAGAATAGTGCATAGAGCTCTTCCGTTCACTCCTTTTTACAGTTGCATAAGTACTGGCTCATTTTGCGTATATAATTTTATTACATGTTGCAAAAATTCCCCTTTATGGGGATTTTATTTTGTACTTTTATCAACAGTGTTTATTTACCATTCTCTTTTTTCTCAACCTTGCCAAGAGAGTGGATTTTTGCCAGGTAGGTGAGAAGTGGTGTCTTGGTGTAGATTTAATTTACATTTCTCTAATGAGTATAATTGAGCATTTTTAAAAACATTCAAAAGCTTTCTTTTCAGTCAATTGTTGATTCATGTCTTTTGCCTATTTGTCTATCAGGATTTTTGTATTTGTGTCAATTTTTAAAGAAAAAAGAAGACTACCACCTTGGTAGGTGAATTTTGAATATTATATTCCAGTTTTCCATTTGTCTTATCATCTTTTGGGGAGGATGCACAAATGTTTCTTAATGTATCTTTTTATAGTTGTAATTTCATATGATCTAGAATTTTATGCAGATATTCTGCATAGATGCAGTAGGGAAGTTAGGAAGTACTTTTCATGTCTGCATTCTTTAGCTGCTCACTTTTTTTGGTCTATATTTCAAACCAATTGTTGCTAACAGTGCATTATTCCAGGTCCAATGTTAATTAATTTTTTTACTGTATATCAGAAAACCACAGAGTACCATATGGCTTTTTGTCTGTCTTAAACTTGTTATTTATAAAACAATTGCCTAGTGATGTTAATTCGTTTTGTAGAAATGCATCTGTGCCTCCTTTTCCCCCTCTGTTTTTGTAATTAATTTACATAGTCTGTGTTCCTTGGGTCTCTTTTCTAGACCAGAGGTTTATAATCTGTTTCTGTAAAGGGTCAGAAGTGAATATTTAGGCATTACAGGCTATACAGTCTTTCATGATTAGTCAGATTTGTTGTTGTAATGTAAAAGCAGCCATAGACAATATGGAAACAAATGGCTGTGTTCCAGTGAAATTTTATTTGCAATAACAGGTGAGTGAGTGGTGTGGAGAGGGAGAAGGGTGGGCAGATTTGGTTCTTCAGCTATAGTCTGTTGCCCCATTATATAACGCCTCTTCGACCTGTTTAATTGCGCACTTCCTTGCTGTCATTTTGAGTGAGTTTAATGTCAATTTCCATAACTATAAAATCAGATAACAGAGTTATGTACCTCCAGGGAATTCGGAATGTTGTTTAGATGATGATGATGATGATGATTAGATTTTTATTTACTTCATTTTTGATATAAAGTATTATTATGGCACAAAATGAATATATATGAAAATTTTCTTGGAAAATTAGAACAACTAGAACATGTTTAAATTCCTGTTTGTTGGATGCTGATGCTGGCAATATTGCATTTGAGGATGAATGTTGCAGAAAGACTGTTAAACAGGGATACCATCCCATCATCAGATCTCTTATCATTGTAGAAGTGATGATTCTAAGAGAAAATGACCTGCAAAAAGAAGGAATCCTGTCACATTTATAAGTGGATTATTGTCCTCAACTAAAAGTAAATTTAATGGCATCTGCACGTTAAAAAATCTGCAACAGATAGAATATGTAAATATTCGGTTAGATATTGTTGAATCAGTTATATAAGGCCTGATCATTTCTAGGTATTATTATACAAAGAGAAGAAAGTATTGTCATACTTCTCCTTTCTTTTTTTGTTTGTTTTTTATTTATTTATTTTTATTTTTTATTTTTTATTTTTTTAAACTTCTCCTTTCTTAAAAGACAGACTCTTCTCTGTCCCCGTTTGTGATATCAAAGATATTTGTCCTCTCGTTTAGCTACTGTTTAAGTGAACGTCTAAAAACAACCTATTGCCCAGCTCACTTTTGTGGGAAACTTTTATTCAGTTCCAAATTTTGTCAGAGGGATTGTAAATCTAGTATTTCTTAGGACCTGTATTTCTGTCCAGTTTTCATGGTAGTGAAGAGCATCAGGAGAAGATAGAGGAGGTTGAGAGAAATTGATAATTGAAATCAGCATGGAAGTGTTTGCATCAGGGGATGGTCTTAAAGGTGAAGGCGTAACCAGTGAGGACAGGAGCAGAGGAGACCCCTGGAAACTCCTAGGACTTTGAGAGTCTGTTATTTGAACTCAAATCTTGGGCCATTTGGACCTTTCCATAGCCCTCTTCCCTTTTGTTTGTCATTTTTACTTCTAGAAGTGAGAAGCAGCCTGAGATGACTTGGCATCCCCACGTAATAAGCAGAATCTTAATAATCTCTTTC
This sequence comes from Aselliscus stoliczkanus, assembly GCA_033961575.1. Taxonomy (NCBI): domain Eukaryota; kingdom Metazoa; phylum Chordata; class Mammalia; order Chiroptera; family Hipposideridae; genus Aselliscus; species Aselliscus stoliczkanus. Next base: position 2,155,316 of record CM066733.1, read on the forward strand.
AAATCTCTCTGGGTGGGCCAGCCAAGTGGCGCGGTGGTTAAGTGCTGGCTTGGGAAGCCAGTGGCCCCGGTTCGGGTCCCACATATGAGGGCCAGTGACATTGTCCTCAAAAAAAAAAAAAAAGGATCAAATCTCTCTGGGTTGTTATGAGAACTGACGAACATTTAATGTAAAGTACTTAGAATAGTGCTTGACACATAGTAAGAGCTGAATAAAAATTAATTATTAAGTATAAAATTTGATTGGAATTAAATAATATAAATATTGCCCCTTGTTTTCTTTATACATACGTAAAAATGTCAAGAAGTCTGTGTGATTTTGTGAAATTGTGTTGTCCAAATTTTTATACCTCATTGAACTGTGCTTCTTCTTTGCTGCTTCATTTAATAATATAAGTAAAATTTTATTTAAACATAGTGATGTTCATTTGCTTACATGTATCTCTGGCTGCTTTCACTGTACAGTGGCAGAGTTGAATAGATGTGACAGAGATTATATGGCCTACAAACCCAGAAAGATTTACTATCGGTGTTACAGGAAAAGCTCACCAGCCCTCTGACATGCAGGGTCTTCTGATCCAGAGTAAAAGTAAATAGAAAGTATTCAGTTTAGAAGAGCTTTCCCCAAACCACCAGTTAGTCTTCATTTCCTTTACCTCCCATATTGAAGCAAATGATTTGTATAAAAGAAAAGAGCACAACAGAAGATTTCGTCAGGTTTTCATTCATGTTGCTACAAAAGAGTTGGCTTGAAAGAACTGCAAATTAATAAAACATTGCCAGTTGCAGTAAACTATGTGAATTAATTTAAAGGTTTGAAGTTGTGCCTTCCCTTTTCTTTCATCATAAATGACAAGCTAAACCCATCAAATCTGTTGTACGTTTCTTTTCACTTATTAGGAATAAACACTTACTCATGCTCATACATGGAATAGTTTACGTTCGTAAGAAGGTGTTTCAGGGCAGCACTGAGCCCCGACGGCTCACAGAACCGACTTAGAAGGCGGCACTCTGGGCCTGGGAGTCAGTGCCACCTCTCATCCAGCGGGGCAGCGGGTTACTACCCAGTGAAAAGGACGTAAAAACCAATCTCTGTTTTAAAATGTACCATAGCTATTATCTGAGCCATTATATTCAGAGCCACAATAAATAGTATGAACATAGGCCTAAGATAAAATTTGAATTTCGACCTGATTTTCAATTGAAATATGTATATGACTTTAGAGAATATGGTTATTTTATTTTATTTTATTAATTAATTTATTTTTTTGATTAGCTTCAGGTGTACAACACAGGGCAATAGTTATACTTTTTACCCCTCAAAGTAACACCCCCTCCCCCAAATCCCCCCCGCTCCTCCCCCATATCATACTATCTATTAAAATTCCTTTGACTCCTTTCCACCATATAATCCACATCCCGTGACTATCTATATAGAGAGTATGGTTTTGATAGAGGATTGTTAAGGGCTCAACAGTGGACCTGCTTCATGAATATGTGGGCTTCCAGAGCAGCCTCCTTACCGGCAGGGGACAGCGGACAAGTAGTGGCTTTCGGACAGCAAGGCAGATGGCTCTTTTTCTTCAGTACAGGGTGTGCCAACCAAAGGAGACGGTACACGACTGTTAACCCCTGAGGGAGTGAGAGAACAATTGCTGCCAGTTCTTTGTGCGTGCGGCTTGACTTCAGAATGATGTGAAAAAGTAATCTTGTCTGAAGAAAGTATGCATTAAATGCTCAAGTGCAGTTTGTAATCTCAGTTCTCAGTAAAATAGTGGAAGATGATGTAATTACTTAAAGGAAATAAACTCTGAAGCCTGACATTTCAAGGATAATGTGGCAGACTACTTGGGGCTGACATACCGCTTCCCAAATCCCGTGAAAACATCCCTGGAGATGACAAACACAGGCAGTGGCACTGTAAAGCCAATGCTACATGCCACGCTCTGGGCAGTCGCTTCCTAACCAGGCAGGTGGAAAGCACTGAGAAGCTTTGGACTCAATATCACATGTCCTACTTCTGAACTAGAACTGGGCAAATGGTCTCACAAAGTAGGACACAGTTTAAAAATTGATTTGCGCAGCGTGCCTGACTTCAGGAAGCACATGGGTTATGCTGAGTGACAACACTGTGCCATTCGCAGACCTGAGCCAGTCAAACCAGCATCCTTAACCTGCCCTTATCCCCATCCCCGCTAGTCCCTTTCTATTCACTTTCATCTCAAAACCATAACTCCTAACATGCAACCCAGCAGCAGGAGGTAGGAGGAGATGGGTGATTGTGCACTGCACCCCCAAATGCATGTCATCTAAAGAAAAGCTTTCTAAACAGAGCTGCGTGTGTCCGTGTGGTTCATGGGTTATGCATGGTGCATCTGGCAGCTGACAGGAGTACCTGACTGTCGGGGCACGAAGAGTGTGCTCTAGCCACACGGTCACATCAGGAAGCATGACTGTCACATTCCAGTTGAACTGAGAGCAGAACACATCTTTTATTTCCAAACTTCCAAGTTTTAATCTCAGGGGGGGAACCTGCCACCATTTGGTGGACACAGAGGAGACCAAGAACCCTGTCTGCGCCAGAACATTAGATCTAAATAGAACTCTCTTTGTCAGAGGTGGGACACAAAAGATGCCTAACCTGTGGCTTTTGAAAATATTCTAGAATATAAGGGAAAGGAAAGAATGACTTTGAAGATACAGTGCATCTTTCTGAAAATGATTATGTGTAAGAAACAAATTTAGTATAAATCTCTGGTGTCTTTAATGCATTTTTTTTTTTTGAGGGCAGTGTTACTGGCCCTCATATGTGGGACCGAACCGGGGCCGCTGGCTTCCCAAGCCAGCGCTTAACCACTGCGCCACTCGGCCGGCCCTTCTGGTGTCTTTAAAAAGCATATCATCACCTCAAGTAAAAAGGAAACCAGAGAGTCCTATAGAAGAATAGGATGAGATGAAAGCAGAAATGTCAAGAAAGCTGATTGAAATCAAAGAATGCAAGGAAACCAAAATGCAATAAGATTTACAATTTATATTAAGGTGATAAAAAGAAGATACTCTAAAAAAGTGGAAGAATAATATGGATGACAAACTTGAGAACACTCCAGAATGCAGAGGAAAAAAGGACAAAGATATGCAAATATGAAAAGTAAATGTGGGACAGATAACAGGTCTACAACCCAAGAAGTGTTTCAGAACAGGCAACCAGAGGAGTAAACAGGGAAATCATGACTGAACTTTTCTGTGCCAGAGGAGTGTCAGTAAATATTAAAAGTGCCCCTTGAGAATCAGCTAAAAGTTCTGAAAAAAAGTTCCTACTTGGAACTATTCTGGCAAAATATTTGAATTTTAAGGATAAAACAAGCCCAGGAGATTAAAGCAGGCTACCTACAAAGGAACACAAATTAGGTTTGTCTCAGGTAGCTGGCTATTAAATGTCAGAAGTCTGAAGTGCGTGACCCAGTAACTATATTCAGCTAAGTTGTTAATGTACAATTTAATTTTAATTAAATTGTCTTACATGTTTTCAGATGTAAGGCAACAGCATCCATGTTCCATCCCTTGAAAAGCTACTTAGGTATAACTTTCATCCATTTAGGAGACCACTCTTAGATGTTAGGGAGCCAAGAAGAAAGTGGTTGATCCATTTTCTGAGAAAGATTGGTAAGATGTGAAAATCCAGCTATGTTCAGTATAAGAAATATCGAGAAAACACTAGTCACGAGAACCTAAGGAACCAAACTTGCAGCTGATGGTCTCAAGTGTTTTTGAAGTGACCCTAGCTGATCTGCAAAATGTTGAAGTTGCATTTAGAAAATTGAAGCAGGTCACTGAGGATGTTCAGGGCAAAAACTGCCTAGTTTCCATGGCATGGATCTCACCTGTGACAAAACGTGCTCCATGGTCAAAACTGGCTGGCCGTGACTGACGCTCGTGTTGATGTCAAGACTACCCATGGTTCTTTGCTTCGTCTCTTCTGTGTTGGTTTTACTAAAATGCACAACAATCATATCAGAAAGACCTCTTATACGTTCAGCATCAGCAGGTCTGTCAGATCCAGAAGAAGAAGATGGAGATCATGACCCAAGAGGTCCTGATAGCCCTGCACAGGCACAGAAAAGGCTTGCCAGGCTGTTTATCCGCTCCATGATGCCTTTGTTAGAAAAGTCAAAATGCCGAAGAAGCCCAGGTTTGAACTGGGAAAGCTCCTGGGGCATGCGACAGGCTCAAGTTGAACGAGCTGATAGGTATGAGCCTCCAGTCCAAGGATCTTTAAAATTCAGACTTTTCATGGTGACAAATAAAACCTGCTTGTGATTTTTTTAAAAAGATATATTTATTTTTTATGACTATATAGTCATCAATTTGAAACCCAAATTAAATGGATGCTTTTCTAGGAAATTATAAATGACCTGAATTGACTTAAGTAGAGAGAGAAAATAAGGATAGCAATGTTAAAAGCAGAAAGTGAGGTTTGTTAAAGAACTAGCAATGCCCCCTCCCAACACACACATACACACATCAACTTGTCAGTCATGTGAATTGAGCATCTTGGAAGGATCTTCCAGCCACAGTCAAGTCTTCAGATGACTGGGCGACATCTTGCCCGCAGCCTCATGAGGATCACGAAGACAGAACCACAGAGTTAACTGCTCCTGAATGCCTGACCTACAGAAACTGTGAGCTAATATTTATTGTTGTTTTAAGTCCTCAGTGTTGGGGTAATTTGTTATACAGAAATATTGGGTTATTGAAAAGTCATGAAATATTTTTCTGTTTTTCATTGCAAAAATGCGTCATGTCTTTTCCGACAACCCAGTAGGTAATTGATTAGATGGTTTGTTCAGCAAATGGTGTTGGGACAACCAGCCAGTATTTTGGGGGAAAAAAGTTGGATTCTTACTATACTCCTATCAAGAAAATTCCAGATGGACAGAAGATTTAAATGTAAAAATGGAACCATTGATGTATTTAGAAGAAAATAAAGCTGAATATTTTTATACTTTTGGAGTAGAAAAGCACTTTCTAATTGTGAGTACAGGCCGTTTTTTATACTTCTATTTGATCTTCAACTTTTCTATGAGTGTAAATGGTATTTATAATCAGAAGAAATTTTTGTAAAAGAAACTGATCTTTATCTTATGGTTTGGCTTATAATGATATGTAAAATATACAGAGTTTGTGAATAGGTCAAAGGAGTATCAATTGCAGTATTAAAGATGTTAATATGTCCTCAATGGAAAGGGCATACAACTGGGAGCAAAACTGACCTATGCCACAGGAGAAAATTACTTTATACTTAACAATTGTTGCTAGAATCTCATGATATAATTGTTTTAAAGCTGTTAAGTGGTTCATAGTGATCGAACACTTTAAGTCTTTTTATCCTACAAATAATGTTTTAAGAGTTACAGAAAAACTGAGTTCTAGATGCCTTCACATTGAAGTGTCTGTAGAATAGCATTTTTGTGTTTAGTAGTTGACAATTTAATTTCGCCAACTTTGGTGTTGTATTAGTTGGGATTGTATTTAGCTGCAAGTAACATAAACCCAGACAAACAACTACTTAAATCATTTAAAGAGAGCAAGGTTTAAATTGAACATTTTAATTTTAACTGTTTAAAGTTCAGAGCATGCACGATGTTTCTTTTTTCTTTCTTGGGGAATTGGGGGAGGGGAATAGCATTGGGGAATCGGGGAAGGGGAACAGACAAGTTGCTGTCCGTTTGTTCTTCAGTCTAGTTGCGGAGGACGTTGCTTCACTGGCCCATGTTGGTATCGTCACTGCGCTCTTCCCAGTTGAGGCAGATCGTTCGCCCGCCTCTGGATGGTCACTCACCGCGGCTATTGGCAGCTCACGCTGGCTGCCGGCCACTCACTGTAGCCTATGGCAGCCCACTGCAGCAGGGGCTGCAGCCTACACCATCGCCGGGGCTCTCACAGCCCAGCTCCAGGTGGAACTGTTGTTCACCATCTTACTTTAGAGGGCAGTGTCACTGGCCCTCATCTGTGGGATCCAAATGGGTCCCAAGCCAGCTCTTAACCAACGCGTCACTCGGCCAGCCCTGCATGATGTTTCTTATGTGCCATCAAGGAGCCAGGCTCTCTCTTCCTGATTTACCATCTTTCTAGTGTGGCTTTTGACTTCATAAGGAGGTGGCTGCTACACCTCTAGAAATTCCATCTGTGATCCAGATGGGCAAAAGGAGGAAGGGCAAAGGAGGAAAGGTATTCCAGTTGGGTTTGTCTCTGTTTAGCAGAAAAAATAGTAGCATTCACAGGAACCTCACTCATTAGACTTTCATTTACATGCCACTTGCCAGAAGGGTGTCACAGAGCCATCTTTAATTACAAGGAAACCTGAGAAATCAAGCTTTTGTTCTTTGTTTTTAAACCAGAGCACATTGCTCTTCGAAACAAAATCAGAGTTCTGTTAATAAAGGAGAGGATGGATATTAGTTAGGCGACTTGCTGTGTCAGCTACAGGAGTTATTTGCTTATAGATGGTAATTGAAGTCAGGAGTGTGATTAAGATTACTCAGAGGGAGTGAACAGGAAGAAGGGAAGAGAAGCAAGAAGGAACCCTGAGGAGCTTTAGTGTTGAAAGGGACAGAGGAGTGTGTTCTTGAAGGAAGGTGTGACCATGAGCCAGGGGTAGGAGGGCGATCACCTGGAGGGAGTGGTGTGATTCAAGCCCAGGGAGTGGGGGGAGGGCAGAGCTGACATCACCCGATGCACAGGTGAGTCACGTAGACCAGGAACTAGGCCTGGGCTTGAGGTGCAGCAAAAGGAAGCCATTGGTGACCTTGGAGAAAGCATTTTCAATGGTGACCATGGGCTATGGAGTGAGGGGGAGGTCAAGTAGTGACAGTGAGAGTCAATTAGCCTCTTGTAAGCAAAAATGGGGCAGGAGAAGGGAGAGCAGTGAGAGAGTGACTGGAGGGAGATGTGGGTTCCAGAAAAGTGATAGCAGAGCATGGTTAAATGTTGAAGATGTTTGAGAAAGGAGATTAGAGAAGGATTGTGTTTCCCAAGGGAGGTGGCGGGTGTTGACCCCCAGAGCCCAGGGGAAGGATAAGCTTTGAAGGAAGGACAGATGTGTGTACACAGAGGGACTTTTGAATTTTGGTGGCAGGGATCTGAGAGGTAACCTTCTGATGACTTTAGTCTTCTCTGGGAAATGAGGAAAAACATTATCCCCTGTGTTGGGCGAGAGATGGCAGGCCCGGGTTCTGAAGGGGAAGCACAAGACCATATTAACGTTTTAGATATCTGGGAGGGAGTGAGACGCGCCCTCTGTGCTTGCGCTGCGTTAGGAGCTCAGCCAGGTTACAGAACGAGGACTGAATCAAGTGCAGCGTTACCAGTCTGGGTGCTGTCATTATCTTACATAGTGAGTGTTTAAAAAATTTTAGTTGACATTTTTGAATGATACCTACAAGCATTTTAGAGGTATAGAACAATACATTTGTACAAGAATCAGTTAACACACGTTTAGTTGTCTCTAAAACAAGTAATTAAAATATCTCTTGAAGATCTCCTCTGTCCCAGACAAAAAGCTAAGCACCTTACCTACATTATTTATGCAGTCTTCAAAAGACAAAACTATGAGGCAGATATTATTATTGTGCCTATTTTAAAGATGACGAAACTGAGGCTCAGATAATTAAATAATATCTTGGATCAGGTGGTTAGTTAATGGTAACACCAGGAGTAGAACTGCGTCTCTGACTCCCGAGCGATGTTAGTAACTACTCTGTGCATTGAACCATATAAAGTTGCCTGTTTCGTAGGTAAAAAATGATAAAAGATGGTCAATTTTGTGGTTCAACCTAATATACTTACCAAAATAATTGCCAAGTTTACTGGACTGCCAAGCACTGCCTTAAGTGTTTTACTGTGTTTCCCCGAAAGTAAGAAGACCTAACCTGAAAATAAGCCCTAGCATGATTTTTCAGTGTGCTCATAATATAAGCCCTACTCCAAACATAAGATAGTCAGCCAGACATGACTGTTGGAATAAATGTAGATTTCTGTACATGAATAAATGAATAAATGTAGATTGTTGGAGCAAAAATTAATATAAGACCTGGTCTTATTTTTGAGGAAACATGGTAACTGCCATAATCTGTTGTAACATTTTGAAGTATTTACAGCCTTAATTATCCTCATTTTTAAGAGGCCCACATAATGCTAATTTTTGAATAAAATACTTAATTTATTTTACTTTAAATGAGTATGTTTTGATAATGATGTTACCTTTTCCTGACTATATTGACAAGTCATATTTTGTGAGGGGGATTTGCTGGGAATGTTGGCAAAATATAAACGAAAACAAACATTACTAATCTATAGTTTGTCACAGCATGAAATATAAAAGTGAACTAAATTGGAATAGTTGTAAGCTTGCTTAGTTAGTATTCTTATTACCTACCTATCTAGCATCTATCTATATCTACAATGTTTATTATATGTGCCTATTAATCATTATTAGCCAAACCGTACAATAAATATCAGTGTATTTTAGAACATTCTTTCTGATTATAAAAGCAATTCATACTCATAGAAAAGTTGCAAATCAAATTTATATAAACTATGTGTATAACCCAATACACACACACACACACACACACACACACATTTATATATATACTGTATTTGTGTTTCCACAACAACATTTGATTCAGTGAGTGGTAGTCACTCAAGAAATGTGGATTAGTTTTAGTTCAGTAGGCTTCTGTTTTCCGTTTCTGTTAACTCATGAGTCTCTTTTATGAAGCTTATTTTGAGTAAAGGGAAGGAATTCCTTCCGATCTTCTCACTACATCTCCAACTTGTGAACACCCACAGGTACCAGTCAGTGATATTAATTAAATATAAACTATCCACTCTCTCATTTTACTAATAAAATATTAGTGATTAAATTATAGTCTTATGCTTCTGTTAAAAACTCCCATTTAAAATTATGAATTTAGATACTAGGTGACTTTTTTCCAATTAAGTCTTAATTAAAGAGGATCAAAGCAATGCCTGTGGTGGTGTTTGCTGTTTACAAAGCTTGTGGAGGATATTTGGCTATCTCCTTTTGGCCTTCATTTAATCAGATTGCATGCATATTCGAAACACTTGAAAAGTGTCTAGCTAATTGTGCTCTCTATGTTGAAGGCCTGATCTTAAACTGTATAGTCTTGGTTTTATCATGTAACATTTAGTTCAGGTACAAGAATTCTTTAAAAAAGGCATGGACAATTAATTATGTGACCGAGAAAAATAATTTCCCCCAAGTTAATTGCACAAATTACTGTAGTCCTAAAAGGTTAATGATTGTCAGACATCTTTGATGCATGGAGCCTATTAAATGCCAGTATCATTTGAATAATTCAAGTAACTAGGCTAGTCCTTCGTGGACAAATGGTCTCATCCAAAGGACAGCAGTACATGCTGCCCTTCTGTTTTAGAGAAACATTTTTTTAAACGCTTCAGCTAGAGAACTTAAGTAAATCTTATGAGCCTGGATACAGTCTCATATTTCAAAATGTAAGATATTAAAACAGTTTATATTTCAGAAGGTAACTATGATCATTTATTATACATACTGTACTTTATGGAACTACTGAGTTATTACTTGAAGTGTATAAATAAATTGAATTTTTGTATTTTATACAGACTTAGGTTAGGTCTTAAAGAATTAGATAGAATTTATGTATAGTTATCACGGTGAATATCTGAAATGAAGCTTTTATAGCTATTCATAGAAGAAAACTTTGGTATTTTATTGTTAATATTTTCATTTTCTTTTAAAATGCCAAACTTCATTATATACTTCTTAAAATTTGTCTTTTTAATCTTTCTTTTAACATATACTTTTCAGTGTTTTGTAGTCAGTAGCAGGTTCCAAAGTAGTTACCTGGAATATACTTTTATTTTCAATAGTAATACAAGCATATCCTGAAGGACAGTCTGAAGAATATGGATTCCTATAAGAGATGCTTTTCCTAAGAGGAGTCCATGGTTCAATAAATTTGGTAAAGACTCATACTATATCTTCTTAGAAGAATCACAATACACATTAACATATTGAGAAAATGTGGAGCAAATAAATAAATCAGTTTCGCATTGTCTAATACAGTGTTTCCTTAATTTAGTTGATGACAGAAACTTTCACTCTTGTTTTGCATAATATCCATGGATGTCCTAAGGACTCCCTGTAACCTTGTGCTCCACAGCCTTTTGGGATATAAGCTGTAGCTTTCCTTCCCAAATCTTACTTCAATGTTCGAATGTAGCGGATATATTTATGTGTTACACATATACCTACACATACATATGTATATAACCACATGTATAATAGTGTACCATGTAAACAAATATTTATACGGATCTATATACAAGTATATAGCTATGCACACATATTTAATTTATTCACTGCATTACCTGCAGTGTATAGCAGATAGTAGAATCAGAAAATATTTGTTGAATAAACAGATGAGAAAATCTTACCAGTCCTTGGTAGAGTCCCACTGCTTCTTCAAGTTATGGAAAACCCCATCTCCAGGCTTAACAGGGTATGGCATTCCCAAGTATGAAGATGGATGCGATCTTTCTAGTGACACTTGAAACATTAAAGACAAACTAAATGTACAATTTCGGTGTTATGTGTGTCAAAAGAAAAGGCCCTGGATTTGGGCTTAGAGCATCCAGGCTAAGTCTATAGTCTATCGTTTTCCACTCATATTATCTTACGTAATTTATGGATTTTTCAAAGCCTCAGTTTTTCTCCTCTATGAATGAAGATAATACTTACTTTGTAGGATTATTGGAATACAATGTAATATATGGAATGTGTCAAAACTTAATTGGAAATAATTCTGTGAATGTTTATTGATCCTGATGTGAGACAAATCTCTATTAAAAATGTGATTCGTGTAAAATTTCCATTCTATATATATAGGATAAGAAAAATACTACGTTTAAATTTTTGATGAAGACACTTTTTCAAACTATGGACATAAAAATACATATTTTTCTTGTTAATGGATAATAGTAAATGGCCTTTTTCACTCTTGTTTAAAAACATCCCACCTCCCCTAACCCTCCTGAAAACCAAATACCCGAAGAACATCTATCTTTATGGTTCAGCTTCAGGCCCCGCCAGGAATATCCTTCCACACGCTGTGACTTGCCCTTAACCTCCCTTCCCTGACCCCTCAAAACTGGCCTGTATTTCCCTGGCCCTGCCTTACCCCTTCCAGACACTTCCTAATCCTTATACTTCCAGACACTCCCTAAGCCTTACCACTTCCAGACACTTCCTAAGCCTTACACTTCCAGACACTTCTTAATCCTTATACTTCCAGACACTTCCTAAATCTTACCACTTCCAGACACTCCCTAATCCTTACACTTCCAGACACTTCCTAAGCCTTACACTGCCAGACGCTTCCTAATCCTTACACTTCCAGACACTTTCTAAGGCTTACACTTCCAGACATTTCCTAAGACTTACCACTTCGTAATCTTTACCATTACCAGACATTTTATACATGTATTTGTGAGGGGGAATAAAGACCATACCCTGGGCATTATAAGATATTGCAGTATTTGGTAACTCTGAATTTTAACCAGATTTCTTTGGAGAAAATTTGTATTTGCTTGTGTAGTTTTTCATACCCGTGATTTGAACAGCATAGAGCTAATGAAGCTGTTAGTAGTGTTACTTCTGTAAAATTCTCTCATAGAATTTGATTCAAAATACACATGTTCCCTTCCCTCTCTGCATGGATATCTTTTTCCCTACATGAAGGAATCTGTATTAAAAACATTATCGATCTTCATTAGCTAGTAATATTAATCAAATTAACAATAGGAAAATGTTTCTATAGACAGATTGATTAGGTGACAATAGGAAAAATTGGAACTGTTGTTTTAAAATGTTATTGATAACTTGAACAGTAGTAGAAATAAGTAGCAGAAATAAGACTCCTGTTATGCATCAGATCCAGTCAAATTATAGTAACATTGTGTAATGCAAGGCTAATGATATTTGAAGACGTGAAAGATTTGGTTTTGCATTGTATCTGTTAGAAAATGTGTGTTGGCGACACTTTTAGTACCATGCAGATTATAGTTTTGGCTATCAGAAACTTCTTAGCACTTGTTAAGAAAAATCCCTTTTAAAGGTATAGAGTTAATGTGAAGGTTTTGTCAGACAGAACATGACTTAGCTTTACATAGCTTTATGATAAAGATTTTTGCAGTAATTTCAAAACATACCCACATTTCTTTATGTAGTGTTTCAGAGTTAAAAGAGCCATCTACACGTAGAAGAGCGTCTAGTTTTCTTAGGTCCTTCATGAGGTTCAAAGTATTTTCCATGTTCTCTGTGGAGGTATTTTTCTCTTCCCCCAGAAGTGGACTTGGAATGTCTATAAACGTGTTCTTCCAGCCCACCCGTTGCCATTTGCAAGGAAACGCCGCATTCCTAAGGAAAAGACGGCTCAGACCTCCCGGCTGAGTTTCTGTGGGCGGCCAGGGCCGGGTGGCTTCGTCAGACCAGGGACTCCGTTTCCTGCGGGCTTTCTGCTAATTACAGCGCCACTGCTGTGCTTGTTTGTGGGAGAAGGGGGGCTGCTCCCTTTTAGGGCTTTGGCCCAAGAGTGGGTACTGTGCGTCCTAAGTGAGACAAGGCTGTCATGTTTCAAGACATCTTTACCGAATGCCGCAGAGTACTGAGGGAGTCTGAGCCGTGAATTTCGGCATTCCGACTTCAGGGCCACGGCACGCTCATGGGACTGCTGCTTGGACGTAAGTGTCTTCTGCCTTTCAGAAAAGGTTCCCCAGTTGAGCCTGTGTTCCCTATGGGCTGACAAATGACACGGAGGTGTCCCTTCTAGGCACATGCCTCCTTTTCCAGGCTGAGCCAGCCACAGCCAGGGTGCATGGTGCTAGGCCATGATTTCAGCCGTACCCCCATGTCCCCCCCACCCCCGTCACCTTCGTGCAGGGGACACGCATGTGTGTGGCCTTACATTGGGGTCACCGGAGTAGGGTGCACTGGCCGTCCTGTTACCTCTACAAAGCATGGACTGCCTTTAACCCCACACCGAGGTTGCTGTGAGAGGCCCCTCATCTCCGCAGTGAAGATGTGGGCTGGTTGCCTCCTCCTACCTCCTCTCATGGTGCTAGTTTCACACCCAGAAAGGAGCCCATCATCCCTGCTAAGACTGTCTCCTGTCCCAATTAGAACAGAATCTAATGGCCTCCCACAGCACTCAAGAGCCGCTGCTACCAGTCAATGGAGTTTTTATCCTGTACCAGGTCTTTGTGTTTTGAAGATAAATGTTGGTTTTCATTTCATGTTTGTATTTGCAAAGTATCTTAGCTCGAGCTGCTACAACAAAGTACTATGACTGGGTGTCTTAAACAATGAGCACTTGTGTCTCACCGATCCGGAGACTGGGAAGTCTCGGACCTGGAGCGGGAGGCTTGGCGTCTGATTAGGCCGCCCCCTTCTTGCTGTTGCCTCAAGTTGCGGAGAGTTCCCCTCTCTTGTGTCTCCTCTTATAGGGGCACTAATCCCATTCATGAGGGTTTCACCCTCAGGACCTAGTTACACCCCCATGGCCTCAAGTCCAAATACCATCACACTGGGGCTTAGGCTTTGAACTTGTTTTGGGGGGTGGGGGGCACATATATTCAATCCGTAGCAAAAATTATATTGCTTAATAATACATGATAAAGCTCATGCTTTTTCACTACATGCCAGAAGCCAGCCTGAGCATTCTACATATTAAAATTCACTGAATCCTTCCAACAACCCCATGAAGTATCTAGTATTGTAATCCTTATTTTACAGATGAGGAAACTGTGATGCATGGAAGATCTAAAACTTGCCCAGGGTTGCCTGGCTATTAAGTAGGTGAGCCGGCTTTAGACCCAAACTGTTTAGCTCCATAGCTTATGCTGTAAACCATCACATTCATTCAAATATACATTGGCCTGATTTGATTCTATATTTGTGTTTAGACAGAAGGAGCTCTGCGCTGGGAACCTGGAGCCTGGGCTCAGGCTTGTGACTAGACTGCATGCATGGCAAGAGCAGTATGGCTCCTTGGATCCTCAGTTATTTCAGCCATAAAACAGGGAGACTCTAACGTTCCCTGTTAAATTCCCTTCTGATTCTGAACGCTCCCGATGCGTCTACGTTATATGGACTCCGAGGTCAGTGCTTGACACCCAACCTCTAGGGTAGCATCCCAAATGCTGTGTGATTGAGGTAAAGAAAAAGATTGGTTATGAAACCTCATATAGAAAAGTTGAGTTTCGCAACTATTAAATGTGCACTTTCTCTTTATAATACCCTCTACACAGTCAAGCAAGAGTTAAATGGTTTGAAATGTAAGTTTTTTGCACTTCAGTGGAGATGAGGTATTGGGAACTGTCCCTTGGAATTAAAAAAAAAATCACTAAAAGAATTTGTATATTCTTTTATAACGTGTGTTATACATATATGTGTATATACCATATAAATATTATACAATATGTTCTGGAATATAATTTATGAGATTTCATATTAGATATCACTTTAAATACTAAAGGTTTCTATCATATATTCATTCAACAAATATTTATTAACTAACTATAATACTGTATGTCAAGCACTGTGCTTGATGCTAGAATAGACAGGTGACAGAAAGAAGGTAACTTGCCCAAATGGGCTGTACATTCCAGGGAGAAAGGAGACAATCAACAAGTAAACAAATGAGTGAATAAAATCAATGAACCTGTGACACCTCCTGGGAAAGATAGCAGCTGCTGTGACAGAGACTCCCTGCTGTGATAATGGTGGGATCAACTTTGAGACAGGCAGTTTGGGAAGGCCTCTCAGAGGAAGAGGGATTTCGACTCAGAACTGACAGAGGGCCAAGGAGGCAGCCCTGGGAGAAATGAGGGCAGAGGTGAAGGATGACGGAGAATGGCATTCTGGACGGATGCAGAGGGCTGGATGATGGCCAGGGTCCCCAGGTCCTGGTCTCAGGACCCGCATGCTGCCTTCGACGGGAAAAGAAACTGCATGTGAGGGAGCTGAAGGCCTTGAAATGGGGCCATTGTCCTGGATTATCAGGTGTCCCTCAGCCCCAGTGTCCCCGTATGAGGGACTTGGCTTCAGATCAGAAGCCATGTGCCCGAGCAGAAGGAAGCAGGGTCCGAGAGAAGATACTACACCCCTAGCTTTGGGGGTGAGTTGAGGGCGTCATGAGCCAGGGAAGATGGAAGGTAGCACTAGAAGCTGAAACAGGCAATACATGGTCCCCCCAAAGCCTCTAGGGGGTGCGGCTCTGCCCACATCCTGACTTTAGCCCCTTTAGACTCATATTTCAGACTTCTGACTTCCGTTTATTCTGTAAGAGAATATGTTTCTGTTGTTTTAAGCCACATGTTTGTGGTAATTTGTTAAAACAGTGATAGAAAACTAATACAGATTGTGGTACCTGGAAGTAGGGTGCTGCCGTAACAAATACCTAAACATGTACAAGTGGCTTTGGAGAGGGTCAGTGGGTGGAGGATTGAATTTTGAGGTACATGATCGAAAACACCTAGGTGGCGCTGAACAGACTGTTGGCAGAAATATGGATGTCGAAGGCTCTGCTCCGAAGGAAAGGAGGTGCTTGCTATTGGAAACTGGGGAAAGCAGATCCTTGTCCAATAGTGGTGGGAAGCCTAGGCGAATCACGTCCTGCAGTTTCGTGGAAAACAGAACGTGGCAGTAATGAACTTGGATATCTAGCTGAGAAGATTCCCAAGGAAAAGGTTGAACTGTTGGGTTTCTTCTTGCTGTTCATGGTAAATGCGAGAAGACGTTCTCCCTGCGGACTGCGGCTTCAGGGCAAGCCCCCTAGCCCCAGCATGAGCTTTCTGAGGGTCTGCCCTACAGGCCACACTGAGTAGCAATGTTTATTCAGCGGGTCAAACATATGTCATGTATGAGTGCAGATTTGCTCATCAGCCTTCACAATGTTCACCATGACAAGGCTTCGCTGACCTCATTACAAAGCTGTGAGCCAGTATATAAGAACTGCATTCTCGTACTAGCTTCAAAACTTTATTTGCTGTCTCTCCTGTCCTCAGTTGAGTAGTGTTCCCCTTAAATTCATGTTCCCCTGGAACCCGTGACTGTGAGTTGATTTGGAAATAGGATCAAGTTGAGATGAGGCCGTGCAGGATTGGGCGGCCCTGAATCCCATGCCTGGCAGGGACAGAAGCAGCTGGAGAAGTTATGTTCCCGCCATGGCGTTGTGTTATGGGAGCCCTCGGACACCAATACATTTTCTAACAAGTAAAAATTAAATAAAGGACCCTAACAGATTCATCTTAAGAACCCAACAGAAAATGTTACGCTTCCACAGAGCTAGTGAAAACGATGATTGTTTGCCAAGTTTGGAGTTCTGGAAGTTTTAGTTACCAGAGTTCCTTGGGTAATTCTAAGCCTTTTGTACCAGGTGAGAGTTAGCATGGAGTACAAAGATTTTGAGCCCAGAACCAAACTTAATAACTGAGAAGGGACAAGAAAGAACTAGAAGGATGGCTGCATCAAGTGCTGCCATGTCTTCTGTAATTTGTTTCTTTACTTGTAATTTTTGCCTCAGGCTGACCAGGGAAATAATAGACAGACTCTACAGAAGTCAACTCTTAAAAATCCCTTTTTCATCATTCTTTTCCCCGGCCTGCCAAGCCCACATGGCCTTTGTTGCCCCGTGCAGGACATAGAAACGCACTGGGAATGTAATCACTTGCTTATAGCAAGGCTAGAAGTAAAAGGATGTTTCATTTTGTGGAATAGAGTTGTCTCTGGAAATTTTGCATTAAAGTGCATTCAGAAGTGAAATTGTTTTTTCCTTTTAGTTTTTCTATTATAGAATGAAATATTTCTTCTCACAAAGAAATAATTGTACCCAAAATGTGCTTAAAAAACGATTTAAAAGTAGATAACGTGTATCCTATTAACAAACAATATAAATATTTTTAAAAGAATATCATGTTCGCAATAGCAAAATATGTATACTACCTAAGGTTAAACTGAAAAAAGCATTCGTAGCCTTTACAGAGACATAAAAGGAGACATAAATAAATGTACCACACTCACAGTGAAAGGATCAGTTTTATAAAGATGGCCCTTGTCCCCACATTAATCCATAAATTCAGTTCCAATCAATAACTGAAGACCTCAAACATTCTTCATCATAGACATTTTCAAACTTCACAAAGGCAAAGAGGGCGGTGTAACCAGCCCATGTCCCCAGCAGCTTGGATGGGTATCAGCATTTTGGCAATCTTGTTAGGGTTCCAGGGATTTAGAGGGAAGAGTGTGTTTGATTTTCTTGGAGAATTGAAAGCGGGACTAGACGTTGTCTGCCATTCCCGTTCCCTGTAATTACTCCAGTTTGCATCTCTAAATGATGGTTTTTAAGTGCTGTTTTTCATGTATGTAACCACTCTCCTGTTATCATACCTTAAAAAAGAATAGTAATTCCTTAATATCATCTGAGATTCCATCCATATTCAGGCTTCTCAGCTTGTCTCCAAAGATGGCTTTTTACAGTTGGTTTACTTGACTCAGGATAGAAACAAAGTCCTTGCATTGTGCTTGGCTGTTATGTCTTTCAGCCTCTTTGATGGTAGAACGGCCTCCCTCACCCGATTGCCTGCAGTGAATTTGCTGAGAGCAGAGTGTTCGGTAGTAGGCCTGATCACTGCCGTATCACCCTCCCACCTGGGCATTTAGTGCCCGCTGTTGATTATTGCCTCGGGCTGTGATTTCCTCAGGGATTGGAATCCAGTGCATTTCTAATTATATCATTCTTTATGCTTTTATTAGCTACAACTTATTATAGAACTTAACTCTCATCATCTATACAGCTACCCTAAAATAGTTTATACTAGAAGGTCAGGATAAATGCTTGATTTTTTTTTCCTTTATCAATTTTCGGAGTAATGAGCTGATGCCTGCTTGCTTATCTACTGCTGCATAACAAATTACCCTGAAACTCAAGGGGCATAAAAACCACCACCATTATATCATGATTTGATAGGTCAGGAATTTTGGAGAGCTTGGCTGGTGATTCTGTTCTATGTGGAAGCAGGTGTTTAGCTGGTGGGCGGGCTGGTCTTGGGGGTCCATGATGGCTTCACTCACACATCTTGCACTTTGGAGGAGACAGTTAGCAGGGTGGGATCACCTGGGGCTGTTGATCAGAGAGCCTGTACTTGGCCCTTCAGGCATAGAGGGCCCAGGGCAGTTAGGCTTTTTCCTTGGCAGCCCAGAATTCCAGAGAGAATGTTCTAAAAGCCCAGGTGCGAGCTGCAAAGCTCCTTATGTCCTCGCCTTGAACTCTCAGAATATCACTTGTATTGCATTCTATCGGTCACATAAGTCACTAAGGCCAGTGTGGCTAAGGGGAGGAGCAGGGAAGGATTTTCAGACATCTTGAACCTAGCATAACACCCTAGCAAATTCTGCAGTGAGCAATGATTTTTAAAAATTTAATATCATTATTGGTCTAGCAATTTTTATATATTTGAGGTGTTTAACTCATGTCAGTCATTAGTTTCTATTGATGCTCAGATTTTCACATCTTGGTCCAGTTGGAGCCCCTTTAAGTTGGATCTTGTGACTTTTTGACACAACTCCCATTAATTATTTTTTTTTCTAATTCTTTTATTGTGGTTAAGAAAATATCATAAAATTTGCAATCTTAACCATGTATATAATTCAGTGGCATTAATTATATTCATAATGTTGTGATAACATCACCACTATCTACAGTATTTTTCATTACTCCAAATACAAACTAGCCATTAAGCAATAACTACCCCATTCCCTACTTCCCCAACCCCTGGTAACCTCTAACCTACTTTCTGTCTCTATGAATTAGCCTATTATAGATATTTAATGCACATGGAATCATAAATATTTGTCCTGTGATTATCTTATTTTAAGTGATGACTTCCAAGCTCTCTATATGTTGGAGTAGAAACCACACTTCCACTATTTCTTTAAATATTCTTTCTGCATGTTTTTATCTCCTCTCCTGGGACTGCCGTTATGTCTATCTTTGTATACTTGGTAATATCCCAGAGGTCTTAGAGGTTCCGCTCATTTTTTAAAAAATTCTTTCTTCCTTCTGTTTTTCAAACTGAGTAATCTTGGCTGAGGCATCTTCAAACTTGCAGGTTCTTGTACCATTTCAAATCTGCTATTGAGCCCCTGTAGTGAGTCTTTCCTTGTGGTTATTGTATTTTTCAACTCCAGAGTTCCTGTTTGGTTCTTGTCTTTTTTAGAATGTCTGCCTCTTTATTGAAATTCATTATTTCGTGAGACATTGTTCTCATACTTCAATTGTTTAGACGTGGTTTCCTTTCATTCTTTGAACGTATTTATGATAGATTATTAAAGTCTTTGTCTAGTAAGTCCAAACTCTGGGCTTTCTCTGGGGCAGTTTCTGTTGACAGATCTTTTTCCTGTGTATGGGCCATACTTTCCTACTTCTTTCTGTCTTGTAATTTTTTGGTCAAAATCTGGAAATTTTAAGTGATTTAATGTGTAAACTTTGGAACTCGGCATTCCTCATCTCCCCAGGATACCTTGTTACTGTGTGGCTGCTGCTTGTTTATGTAGTGACTCTTCTGGACTAGTCCTCTATAGCCTGGTTTTGGTGGTGTTGCTTGTGGCCTCTGAAGCTTCTGCTTGTTTTGATGAGTGGTAAACTAACGATTGGACAAAGATTTCCTTAAATTCTTTTACCAACAAGTTTTCTAGGCTTTTGTGAGTGGTTCTTTGTGCACAGTAGGACTCACTTGCAACACTTAGGCACTTTATGAGTCTGCCTTCACCTTCTAACTGTGTGGGGCCTGCAGGTAGCCCGGAAATGGGAGAGCGGGCTCCCTCAGCTGTTTCCTGGGCATGCACATTACCCTGCGGGTATCTGCAGAGCTCTGGGCCCGTATGGACTTCTCTGATCTTTTAAAAACCCATGAAGATCTCATTCCGTAGATCTTCCTTCTACATTTCGGCTGGATTGTTGTTTACCCAACTGGTATGGCAGACTTAGGAGCAGCAATTGTAACAATTGCAGCTAATTGTTTTTGACAGACACCCTGGTGACAGGGCTTTTCCTGCTAGTGAGCTCTGCATGACATCCAATAATGATAATGCTGTGTGAATGGGGCCTTTCCAGGGACCTGGGACAGGTCAGATAATGACAGTGCTCTGGAGATGGTGCTTTTGTGGGGAGGGATCAAGGGAGGGGTACAAAGCTGGTGGCCGCAGGGCTACAGGCTCTTAGTTACTGTGGTTGGGAGGCTGCCGGTTGCGAGGTTGCGGATCATTAAGGCTGCTGCAGAGCCTGGGAGAGGGGTCACAGTAGGCCATAAAATGCCATGGACCCAGCAGTCCTAGCCAAGGCTCAGCACTTCCCCTAGGAGAGCCGCTCCTGAGATTATTGTAAGCTTTTGGTTAATTTCTAGAATTTGGAAAAAGTTGATTTTCACAATTGTGCCAGTGTTGTCATTGTTTTTATGGATGAGAGATTCACATCGGTCCTCACGCTACTGTTCCCAAAGTTCTGCCCCCGCCCCCCCGACGTGGATGAATTTTAATAGCAAGTGAGAACAGTAAGTCCCTGAAGACTACATACAGCGTTTACCCATGTTACAAAATTAGAAACAACTGAGCAAATCTTAACATATGTGTACATATGTAAATATATAATATATATCTAATCTTTGCATTACACATAAAGAAATGAACATAAAATTATAAAAAGTACAGGGTCCCTGATGGTTGTTACCTCCGATGGGGGCAGACCTAGGGATTGCATGGGAGTTCATAGGAATTTTTGTTATAATTAAAGTCCAGTTTTATTGTGGAGTAGTGGGTTCATGGGTTTTTGTTTCATTATTTAAAACATACACGTATGTGAAAAATTTTATGATTATGGTTGTTTTCACATTAACACGTAAGCTGGGGAATCTATTATGCAGCAGCGTTTTACAAAGGCGCTTCAACCTCAGCTTCTAACGTCATGTTTATGGCCAGAGGAGTCACTTAGGGAGCAGAGCCCTGCCCGTTCCCCATGGGCTGCCTCAGCCGGCCCAACTCCAGTGTCAGGACAAGACCGGGGAATGATGAAAGATGCGACAGCAGCTAGTGCCACTCTGAGATGGGGAATTGTGTGCCCCTGCCTAGGTCCCTGCCACCACCCGAGGCTCAATAGCCTCAGCTCCGTAGTGTGCTCTGAGGGCTTAGCTTACACGAGCTGTCAGCAAGTGCTGGATATACATACAGGTGATGCTGCCCTCATTAAAACCCATGCTTAAAGCATGGCACTCACCACTTACACAGGGGTTCCAGAGATTGTTTAGAATAATGAAGATTTGGGGGAAATACCCAAAACCACAGTCAAGATGAGTTGAGCATAATATCATGGAGGCGGGATCAGAATGGAGACTAAGGCAACTGAGAAATGAAAATTTAAGCAATTACAGTTTTAAAGAATGAAATAGAAACCAATGTTTAAGTTGCCACATTATTGAGTCCATTTGTTAATATAAACTTTATTCTAAACACAACAATAGATACTATTTTTATAATTATCTGTGGAAACTTATTAAAATTATTTGACTCTCCTGTAAGTATGATGACTTCTGATTGATAGAGTTTTAATTATCCTTGATTTACTTATACTTTGGGCAGTTATGTCACTTCTCTGAGCCTTAGTTCACCTATCTGAACTATGGGAATAGTACTGCCTATTTGTAATGATTTTGTACCTACTAATATAGAATGTAAAAATTACCCCTTAGTTTCTCAAATACTCAAAATGTAAAATAACATTTAAATATTGGTCATATGAAAGCTAATGGTATTTGTACCGATTCATAGCCATTTGGTTTACTGTGATTTAACTCTCTGGGTGTGAAGGCCAGTCCTGGCATTTGCTGGGAGTTTATGCTCTTATATTTTGTGTGACCGTCTTGACTGCTTTTATCAATTAGGCGGTATAAAGACCTGCTGTATATGAACCCTGTGCTAGCTATTGTGGGAGATATAAAAGAAGCAGGAAATTGGGTCCTACCCTCATGAAACTCAGTCTGGCTTGCAAGGTAAGGCTTTAATGGGAATCACAGATGACAAAGTGGTGTCATTCACAGGAAATAATATGCAGAAAATAAATGCCCAAAAAATACCTTAAAGAGGGAAAGCTCCCCGTGACTCAGTCTTGCACTCAGCAGGGTATGCAGGGCACACGCGTGATCTAAGCGAGGTTCTTAGGAAAGGCCCTCGTGGGGACCGCAGGGCTCGCTGAGCAGACGCCGAGCGGTGGAGTTTGGCCCTTCAGAGAGAGCGGTGGCGCATGCGGCGGGGAGCACATCAGCAGTTCCCATTGTGCTTCTCAAGAAACTCACTGCGAACACAAGAGCCATTTCTGCGAGGCAAATACAAACTTTTAGAAAAGAAATTTCTCCTACATGCTATTATAAAGTTTGAGTATTTCTATTATGATTTTATTACTTCTCATCTGTGGTAGATGTTTTATTGAAATTATTTGGATGTTATTATCAAGCTGTGACAATGATGCTCTAAAGGTCATACACGAAACACAATTAAATTTTCCAAATGAAATGAGAATATGCATTGTGAAAGGCAAATAATTTGAAGTAGTTCTTTTTTATTTTAATATGGGCCATTTTATAATGACATTTTGAGGTGTTTAAATAAATTACAATGTTGTTTTTCTTCTTGATTACAATTTTCCCTTCACTATTTGTGTAGCTTAAAAATAGCAACCAATGTACGTAAGTTTCAACATTATTGATATAAACTTTTAGTTAACATAAACTTTATTTTAAACTTAACAATAGGCTGTATTATAACTCTAAACTTATTTTGCTTTTAGTCAATGTGATGGCTTCTGACTGATAGAGATTTAATTATGCACACTCTGGTTTATTATAAATTAGGAAAATCAATATTCTCTACCTCTGTCATTACCGTACTCATTAGGAGATTTCTGAGATTCCATTAGTTTAAAAGTTTGTGATTTGGGCCGGCCGAGTGGTGCAGTGGTTAAGCGCTGGTTTGGGAAGCCAGCGGCCCTGGTTCGGGTCCCACATATGAGGGCCAATGACATTGCCCTCAAAAAAAAAAAAAAAAACGTTTGTGATTTTATTTTCACCTTTTTTTCCCTGTAAAAGTTGTGAATGATTGTTTCTTTCAAATGTTTGGAAATTAGTACTGGAAAAATTTTTACTATTATTGCCCATCTCAGTTTATTTGAATACTGCGACTATTTGACAGTGTTTTCTGTTTGATTTATGGCGCTGACTCCTTAATGCCACTGAAAAACAGATGTGTTGGTTCTCACTTAAGGAGCAGTTGTTTTGGTAGCAGCATAATGACTCAGGAAAACAAAATTTTCTTTGTACTTGTGAGGGAAATAACAGATGATACCTAGCTATCTGAGTAGCGAGTAAAAAGAACACAAGTATAATAAGAAAGGGAGACTCAACACCCTATCAGTTTTTTGATGTAAAACAGTGCAGTGGTGACTCGCTATTAGAATAGTTTGTTACTGTTGTCTGTTTTCATAGTGATTACTCATTCTGTGCTCTCTCTGAGGGCGGGGGCGCTATATCTGCCTGGCTATTGGAGTAGTCTAGTCCAAGTTGCAGTAAAGCAATGCGAAGTGTATGTGTGTGTGTATAATAGTGTATCTCTATCTACCTAGCTCAGGTAATAGGGACTGATAGAAGTTATCAGTGGAGTCTGTTGACTTTTCTTCATTTACCTAAACAACTTACTGGTCTGCCCTTAGACCTGAAATTATTTTGGAGGTGCATGGAAAAGGGGTTTGAAATGTTTAAAATTATTAAATGCTTCTGAGCTGGTTTGAAAGCTTCTCTAGGCCGAAAGCCAATTGATTCTTGTCAGTGTTTGGACAAGACTGAGGTCAGTTACTTCGGAGCTGAAACAGCTCACAGGCTTGGCAGATGGCTTGGTCCTGTCCAGTGGTGCGACATAGGACCCTTCTAAATGCTGCTGTGATGGGTGTTTTCATAAATATGTCTTGATTGGATGAGAATATAAAAGCTATTTTGGAATATTTTCAAAGGCATGAAGTTTAAAGTCATGTAACTTGTTAATTTTGTGTTCTGCACTGTATGTAATAGGATTCAGGTTTCAATGTTCGTGTTAAGTAAATGAAAATATTCAAATGAACCTCTTCTAAGAGGGAGTTCCTTTATGCAGAAAGGTTCTGACCAGAAACGGTTGGGGTTTAAAATGTGTCTAGCTGCCAGAGGGCTCAGGCTCTGGATGGCCTACCTACGGCCGCCTTTGGGACTCCGGCAGTCTCAGCTTTCTCATTGTGAAAGAGCTGGCCCAGCCCAGCGCCCTCATTTGTAAACTTCCCTTCGTCCTGCAGTACTTTTGAAACAAGTGTGACATATTGGTGGATCTACGAGCACTCTGCTCTCACAGGAGCTTCAGATTTGAGGGGCCGGCAGAGGAATTCAAAGGAAACTTGGCCATATCGCATCCAGAAAAACCAGAGCCTGTCGTTGGTCAGAGCAGCACCGTAAGTGCCCAAGTTGGAGACAAGCAGCCACTGGGCTGACCACTGGGTTACTGCTGATCCTGAACTCCGTGTGTCAAAACACCTGTGCGGACGCGTGCTCACTCCACTCCCCATCGCTACTCCTCCTCTGTCTTATGCCTGCCCCCTTACCTGCCGTTCGCCTTTGACAGCTTTAGAGCTGACCCCATGCCCGGTCATATGTAGACAGAAAGATTTGGAGGACAGTGACATCATCGGGTATGCCTGTAAGAAGGCCAACTTCAGCAGCACGGGCAGGGTTGAAAGAGCAGGGTCAAGGGCACTGGCTGGGCGACTCACCCTGGAAGGAAGTGAATACCATTATTCTTGGTTTCATTTTATTACTTTCGTCCTCAGGATGATTTTGTATGTTTATCTTTCTAAACAAATTCTAGAACTAGCTAGTCAAGTGGTTAATCCAAATGATTTTTTGCCCTCATTTAAAAGCTGATACATTGAAATATGGACTCAGTCAATACCATCTCACTGTGCTTCTTTTGGCATTGAACTTGGATGTGTGTATTACATCAGACTCTTGGCTTAAAAAAATATCTATCTAGCTATCTGCCTATCTAACGGCTTTTCAGCTAGCCCAGACAATATAAATAACTCTAGATTTGTACTTAAGTAGCAAATATATTTCTCTCTTTCTCTGTGGAATTACTACTTGTGTCTGAGGAAAATTTTCTGGTGAATTTTTTCCTCTTCTGCTTCACTGCCTTAGTATATTAGTGTCAAGATCAGATACTCTGGAGTCAGACAGACCTTGTTCAGATCTTGCGTTGCTTTCTTCAACTTTGTGCCAGTTCGTTAATGCACCTGAGTTTTGCTTTCTTGCTCTGTAGGTCACTTTGCAGATTGAGTGAAACCATACTGGAAGCATTTAGCTTTACTATCCAGACTCAGGTGCTAACTTCTGGTTTCAGAAGAAGGGATACTTAAGGGGAAATATTAAATTCTGATCATTCATCAAAAACTTTTTGAATATTGAGTAGCCACATACAATGTCCACATATAAACACATGTACACATACATAAGCAGACTTACATGTGTGCACGTATACATTGATATACACACAATGAATTTAGAAAGTTAATTGGGAAATAGAAGAGTTTCCACTTTGTGAAAAAAGTGGAAACAGCACATTTGTAATGTACGCAGCCCACTTTTATACTAAAACAGAAAAGCAGAAAATATCTGTTCTAATATCAATTTTTACTTCTTTTTGGACAAGATTGAATAACCCACAGAATGGGTGAGGCACAGAGAATTGGGTGCCAATGGGAGTAAGCATCCTAGAGGAAAGGACAGAGGTTACCCTTTTACCGCAAACTGTTCTGTCTCTCCCCTAAAGACCAGGGAGGAACCAAAACCCAGTCACACAATGAACAGGCAGGGGATACTGGCCTGCACCCCGGATGCCCGGCCTGCGCCCCCAATGCCTGGGCTGCACCCCGGATGCCTGGCCTGCGCCCCCGATGCCCGGCCTGCACCCCCGATGCCCGGCCTGTGCCCCCGATGCCCGGCCTGCACCCCGGATGCCTGACCTGCGCCCCCGATGCCCAGCCTGCACTCCGGATGCCCGGCCTGTGCCCCCGATGCCCGGCCTGCACCCCGGATGCCCGGCCTGCACCCCGGATGCCCGGCCTGCACCCCCGATGCCCGGCCTGCACCCCCCATGCCCGGCCTGCGCCCCCGATGCCCGGCCTGCGCCCCCCATGCCCGGTCTGTGCCCCCGATGCCTGGCCTGCGCCCCGGATGCCCGGCCTGCACCCCCCGATGCCCGGCCTGCACCCCCGATGCCCGGCCTGCACCCCCGATGCCCGGCCTGCACCCCCGATGCCCGGCCTGCACCCCCGATGCCCGGCCTGCACCCCCGATGCCCGGCCTGCACCCCCCCATGCCCGGCCTGCACCAGTGATGCTCTGCTCGGGTGAAGGAAGCTTGTCCATGTGCTTCCGCTTTCCCATCAGTTCACAGCCTGTGCAGATTCTCTGCACTTCCTGGAACTCCCTATTAAAATTTCAGAGAGCGCAGCAGGGATTTTCAAACAACATAATCTTTGCTGATGGCCCTCGCCAAACGTTTCTTTCAGTGACTGTTTGGAAACAGAGATCCGATGAGCCCTCTTGCCCAGTGTCAGGCTTCACAGGTTGTGCGTCCTGCTGAGTGACCAGTGCCAGAGCTGACTGGTGTCAGCAACCTGCTTCAATATCTGTGATTAAAGAATATGAATGAGAGAGCAGATAACTAAGGAAAGAGTAAACATAGTGATGGTATGCTTACATCCAGAAGTTGTTTATCTCATGTATGACACTGGGCAGCCAGCTCTCACTGAATAGATTAGATTTATTTTCAGGAAACCAGCTGTATGCGAGTGCATATATCATAATGTTGACATATAGTATAGACCCCAATGAGGCACTGTAAATTGAAAATGAAGAGTGAATTTAGCAAACATTTCTTGGGTGCGTATTATATATGTGAGGCACTGTTGTAGGCTTTAGGCATTCAAGGATAAAGAAGAATTGACTCTTCCCTCCAACGAGTAAGTTCTCAGTTTGGGGCAGAGACAGACTCGTAAGCAAAACAAACTACAACTTATCATGTGACTGCTATGTGCCAGGTGCGGTATCAGACTCTGGAGAGAGAGGCAGCAGCCCTGCTCTCAGCAGACACCTCAGTGTTACGAGAAGGTTCCAGGCAGGGGACTGGGCAGCAGCCCTAGACCCTCCAGAGAATCAGGGAGAGGCCGGCGCACCAGGAGAACCAGGAGAACACATTCGCTCTTTTTTGGGGCTCAAATAAATCCACTTTGTAACTAAAATGATGATTTTCCTCTATTTTATATTAGTACTTAACAATCCTCAGTCTTGAATTATAAGCGTTGGCTTTATTGATTTTTAAAAACAATTTACACTCTGGTTATTATTTCTAAAGGAAGCTATGAACAAATTCCGCACAGCATGCCATTTGACAAATTACTGTTACAAATATTTAAATAATATATTTGAGTATCTAATTTATGTTGTTATTCAAGGAGAGGTTTTAGTCAATTACTCTGCTTCCTGTGTGTTGAATGGGCCCTTCTTTTTAAGCACCTGTTTATGTAAACTTCGTGATTTGATCTGTACTTGAATTACCTGTTCACATTTGCTATGTTGGACAGTACCATAGGTTCCTCCTTTTATGAATAGTAAGTTGTTTTATTTTAATCGACATTTTAAAATTCTGTTTTTAGAGCTTATTTGCTTTTGCATACTCAACTGCATTCACTAACATTTAATAATATTGATGCGTTACAGCATGGCAGTGCTATTTATTTACCAAAGGCTTTGCAGTATTTATTTAGCAGTTTCCAGTTTGGAAATAATTAAGCAATGCTGAGGTATAGTTCCCATTGCATTTAAAACACCAAGCTGGTTAATTAGCTTAAGTGGTTCTGTCAGCCCTATTGACAGTGGAAGCACAAAATGCTGGCTTGTCAGGCTGCTAAAATGAAACAAAGAATGGCATTGCCGTGGTTAGCCTCTTTCCCTGTCTACCCTTGAGATACAAATTGACTTTCTTTTTCATGACATAAAAACACAACCAGATAATGTAAACTGACGCTTTTGCTTCTGATTAACGTGGGTTTTTTAATTCTGTTTGGTTTGGTGTTTTTCCTTCTTCGCCTTGCTGAGATCTCCCCAATCTTCCTATCCTTCACCTAACCTTTCCCTTAAGATAGCCTCTTTTTAAGATTTCATTCCATTTTGTTTTGGATGCTTCCGAGGCCATTTGAATAATGCTCCTGGTTGCTCTGATCACATGTTTGCTCCTGGGTCTGTCGTCTGGTTGCCTGCCCAATCAGGAGGACCTGTTCTGCCTCATCTCCCTCCATGGCCTTTCAGATATCCTTTATGGATAGGCTTGGAGGTGTTGCTGCTTACTGTTTTCATCAGACTTGACATGTATTATAGAATGATTCCACAGGCATACATTTAGTACAGTTTGGCTCCAGAATCCAGACCTCTGGTCGGATGGGTTAGAGGAAGTACAAATGGAGATAAGAGGCGTATGGGCAGGAAGAGTCCAGACTGGAGCTGGGCTGAAGGCGCAGCAGGAGAGGGCAGTGTGGGGGTGACTGTGAAAGAAGTCGAGAGGAGAACCATGCTTTGTAGGTGGGATGGGATGGCGGGGCAGTTTGAGTTTGATTTCTGACATTCTTACATTTATGTTGGTGAGACATGGTGTGGAAATTCCGTATTAGAATTGAAATGAATGAAGATAAGCATTTGGTGGGGATATATATTCGAGAGTCATGGTGTAGAGGGATTCATAAAAGCAGCCACTGTTTATTGGCTGTTAGCTACTGAGATAAGGGCTTTGCGAACATGCTCTCTGTGTCTTAGTTTCCTCATCTGTAAAAGGGGTGTAACGGTGAATCCTGGTGAAGATTAAATGAGTTCATATGTCTGGCACATGATAACTAACATTAAATGTTAGTTGGATCACAATTTAATCCAACATCCTTTTGGAAAGAGGTGTTATACACATTTTATAGAAGAGGAAGCTGTGGCCTCAAGCAATTAACTTACTGTGCCGAAGGTCACACAATTAGTGAGTGGCAGAGTCAGAATTTGAAGCCAGGTTGAACCTTATTCCTCCCATGCTCGTCTCTCTCCTTCGGTGGGGAAAGTAAGCTCTGAGAGGGTTGCGTGGTGTGGAGGAAAGAACGCCAAAGCACAGAACGCGGTTTGAGCATCCAGTGGACAGTGGCTGTTCAAAACTCTGGACAGAGAGCTTTTTAAAAACAGTTGTCATTAGAAGCGAGACAACCTGACAAAAAGATGAGGATGAGGCTTGGCGTTTAGAAGCTGCTGGGGAAGATCTGCGTGGAACAAAGTGATGTTGGGGGTCTGGGGGAGTAACAGTGCGTTCTCTGCCAGACAAGAGGGCTGCAGAAAGCACCTGTCGTGTGATGTGGTCAGGTGCTGCGTGGAGGTTAAGGTGGGGGCCTGAGAAATGGCAGTCTGAGTCATTCTTAGTGGGAACGGCTTAAATTCACTTCCCCATTGAGGCTAAAAACAATTGACTTTAAGTACAATTATAAGAAACAGAGACATGTGATCCAACCATATAGATGAATCAGGAGCTAAAATTCGGAGCTCAGATTTATTCGTTTGGTTTATTCCCTTTTCCAATTCATATGTTTTATCAATAGAACATTCTAGTAGCAAGCAGTATCTGATATGTATCAGCTTAGAGATCCAGTGACAAAATGCTGTCTTATGCATCTGTGATGTTTCTCAGCAAATTTGAACTGCAGTCAACGCCTTGCCATGAAAGGATGAACAATATGTAATATTAAACTGGGAAAGCTCCCTTTTAGGGCAGCAAATTCTTGTATTCATACCAATTTTTCTCATTTTCCCAGGATTCTTTGCATACACTCTCTCCATTAATTAAAAAATTGTGAGCTGACTTGACTACAACTTGAGAGCAACAGACTATGACCTCTGGTGTTTAATTTGTTTCCTGTCTGTGAGGGCTCGGCAGAGGCCAGAACTTTGTTCACCCGATGTGAACCTACTGCCTAGGATAGTACGTCCTTAATAAATATATTTTAAGAGTTAAATGAACTCTCCATGGAGCTTCATACTGATAAAATTTACAAATAATTTATGACACTATGTAATGATGTGAATAATAAGTGTATTGTTTCAAATTTAAACAAAATAGAAAACAGACTAGGTAAATTGCCATTAAATATATTTTCTTATATATAATAAAACGAGGCTTTTCTGCAGTTCAGATTGTATGCATGTGTGTGGGGGTGGGAAGAGAATGGTGCCCAGTTCAGGACCCTGGACAGTGCCGGCACCGTGACTCCAGACCTGTGACCCAGCCTGACTGAGCTTCCCGGCTTATTGGCCAGTTTTCTTCATCAGTATTATAAGAGGGCACACTGTAAACAGCCATGACCTGGACGCTCACTTAGCTTATGGTAGGATGGCCTCCAGCCTCTGCAATAGGAATAGTCCAGGGACGGGGTTCCCAGTGACTCTGCACTCATGAGCTGCTTGATGTCCATAATATTGACGGAGCAATGACAAGTTGGCAACCTACCATATATATAAGATTTTTGGGGGACAAAAGGCTGCATAAGCGACAGCTCATATCTTGGGCAAATTTACAGGTTAGAACTTTTTGTTGAGATGTACTTAATATACCATAAAATTCACCATTTTAAAGTGTACAGTTTAGTACTTTCTAGCATATTCCCCAGGTTAGGCAAACATCCCCACTGCCTATTCGGAATGCTTTCATTGCTTCAGGAAGAAATTCCATACCAATTAGCAATTATTCACTATTCTCCCCTTCTGCCAGTCTTTGGCAACCGCTAATCTACTTTTTCTCTTTGTGAATTTGCCTATAATGGACATTTCTTATAAATGGAATCACCCATATGTGACATTTTGTGACTGGCTTTTCCCCTTAGCATAAAGTTTTCAAGGTTCATCAGTGTAGCAGTGGGTGTCAGTCCCGTTTTCCTTTTCATTGCTGAATAATGTTCCATCATATGGATACACCACATTTTATTTATTCATTCATCAGTTGATGGACATTTGGGTGGTTGTTACTTTTTGGCTCTTATAAATAATACTGTGAATATTCATGTACAGGTTTCTGAGTCAATATGTGTTTTCATTTCTCTTGATTATATATCTGGGAATGAAATTGCTGTTTCATATGATAATCTGTGTTTCTTTGAGGTTATGTAGAACTTTACTATTTAGAAAATCTTTATACCTTTTATAGTATTTATTCATCACAGTAACTGAGAAAGGAAACTAAAGATCTGAAAGGTTACATGGGCTAGAGAAAAACGTGCATGTGTCACAAAAATATATTTAAAATGAGGTGTGTTGATGCATTGGCTAACCTGTGGCAGAACTGACACCTAAATACATGTTGGCCAGGAAAGGTAGTGAAATGTGTGATGTTCATATACTGGAGACTGTGGCAGGTGCGTATGTCCTGAGCAGTTATTATAGAGAGAGAGCAGGCGTGTGTGTGTGTGTGTGTGTGTGTGTGTCTCAGCAGGGAGAGACGGAGACCGCGAGGCAGCATGGTGAGTGAGAAGATGAGCTGCCGCCTGACGGACGCAGCGTGGCGCCACACAGGTCCGGTGGGGAAGCCGCGGGCGCGGGGCTGAGGCGCGCTCACCGGCTGCGAGTGGGGGCTCGGCAGCCCGCTTCCGAGCTTCACGCTCCCGGCCCTTTCTCCTTGCCGTGTACTTAACAAGACGACCATCGATTGCTTTAGAATGGGGCCAGCTCGTCACTGTCTTATCTCCATCACATATGAGTACGTGTGAAAACCTATTTTTGAATGGCCACTTAAATGATTTTGGGAACAAGGTGGGGAAGACTAAAGAAATTAGCCCTTTTCTCCCTTCCTGTTTGTGTCTCTTCCATGCCTTCCTATTCTGCTAGTGTTATCATAATATGAGGCTTGCAATTACAAGAGCAGTTCTGTGTGACATGACATGCTAATATAGCAGATGGTGTGTGCAAATAAGCAGGATAAGAGATATCGTGGCTGCAAAAGTCATTGCTGTCTGCTCTAAAGTATGGAGCATTTTATGACATCTCAGTAGATTTTATCTTCATTGTCAAGGCACTGATTTTGGATCTTATAAATCTTGATGGCTTTGTTGTATCAAGTGTCAAACTACACAGCTTCGTCAGGTAGTTGTAGAGAGAAAGATACAATTTGGAAGCTCTATAACTGACAATTCTGCCTTTCAGGAGGATGTTGGTCCCACTTTTTTGTGTTTATAGGGGGAGGAGAACTTTGTTTCCACTTTGGGTCTCTCCTTCTTTTCTTTTTATTAACCTCTCCCCCTGGGTAAAAGAATGGCAAATTGTCAAGTTCAAAGCTTGGCAATAATGGGGACTGTGTCCGCACAGAGGCCCTGGTCTGCCCCTCACTGAAGGCGCCTCTTCCTGCCTACTGTCCCGGAGCTAAGTAGAACGGGGAGGTGGGGCCCTGCAGCCCCAGTCTGATCTATGCTGGTCTTGGCCCAGTGTCTCAGCCTTCCCCTGGTTGGGTAAGTCTTGCTCTGTGAATCTGGGTGTCCTCGGGTCGACACAGGAACCCTATTTTGACCTTAGTCCTCAGCTGTACCCTCCAGCTTAGTTCATCAGAAGCCACTGGGGGTATTGTTTGCTGCCAAGCTTCTAGTAACGCTCATGTTTTAATCCCCATCAGCCCATCAGTTATTTGTGGATATGCTCAATTGGTTAGAACCAAGAAAGGTGGTAGAAGTAAGTCATACATTTCCTTTGTACTCCTCCCCGCCCCCCGCCCGTAACGATGATATTCCTGATTTTCATCATTCTTGATATAATTTATAATTATGTCCTGCAGAACATCTCCAGCCAGCCTCTTGACATTATAGGAATTTACCCAGCTTTTTAGAAGAAATTTGACCTATCTGAACCTATAAAACCAGTTATAATCCGTAGGGATCCTGACAGAGCACATTGTAGACAGTTGCTTTATAGGTGGTGAAGCCTTTTACTTTTATGAAAGTACCAAAATGGTCTGTCTTTAAACAAATGCCTACTCAGCATAGGGAGATTTCACTTAAAAAATCATATTATGTTTAATTGAATTTAAGACACCATTGATTAAAAAGATGCCCTGTTATTTTATGTCTCTCTGAAAAAATTCTTCCAGTTAATTGTAAGATGCCATTGGTTATAAGCTGCAGCCCCATTTCACAGATATGAAATATGAAAGAAAAAAGAAATATGGAATAAATGAGTTACAAATGAGTGACTCTATTTGCAGAATAATTCAGTAGAGGCAGGTTGGTGTATTAGAAGAAACACTGAATGGTGAACTAGACGCCTGGAGACTGAGTTCTGGCTCTGGCTGTTATGGAAAGTGGACATCATTGCCTTGTGAAACCGTAGGCCTGCTAGCCTCTGAACACAGCTCCCCTCCTGCCCAGCTCGCCAGCATCTTCTCATGATTCCTTCTATTCTTGCTGCTTCCTGTCATCTGACCTTCTCTCCGGAGCTCTTTCAGCCCCGTGCCCTTTGTCTGCGTCGTTTTCTCTGCCCGAAGCCCTGTTTGCCCCTTTCTGTGTCAAGCCCCACTCACTCTTCAGGCTCACATGTCAATGTTCCTTCCTCGGACCCTTCAGAGCCGTTGGATTGCTTCACTGTTTTAAGGCAACTACACCGGGGGGACATCTACTCACCATCCTCTAGTAACATTTCCCTCTAGTAACTCTGGTTCCCTCTAGTAATTATTTCCCTCTAGTAACATCTGTCACAGTTGTAACCAAACATTTACTTATTGCCTGTCTGCCTCTCAGGACGGTCATATTCATGCTGTATGCTGGTGGCGGGTACAGCGTCTCACACATATTCTGGGCCTCCTGAGAATCACTGGTGAATGAAACAGCAGTGTCCAAGGCTGACATGTAACTGCTGAGACTGGGCGAGTCCAGGTCTGAAAGGTTACCATTGAATTCGGCAAATTGAAGTCTGTGGCTATTTTAGAAGGCATAGTTTTAATAAAATGGTGGGGACAGAAGTGAGATTGCAAAATATGTTAAAATGAAAAGAAAGAATTACTATAAAACGATGAAACACTTGTAAAGATTTATTTATCGATAGCACCTTTTCTTGAGATTTACTAATTTGGTAGACATTGTCAGAATCCTTCAAATTACAATAGCATAAAAAAATCAATCCCAAGGCAGGCTATGATTTCCTTTCTCAGTGGATAGTGAACAGAATGGAATATTCAGTTCAAATCATCACAGGCAGGCAGTTCAGAGCATCGGGCTCCAGAAAGAGCAAAGAGGAGCACAGATATTTCTGATCCCCTCTGCTTATCACTGAGCCCAAAGTACTGTCGTTTAAACAAAATAGCAGTGACATAAAAAAATATATGCTCTTTCATCCCTGTGCTCAACAGGACTTGAACAGACCCTTGAAAGACCAGCTCTATATACACCTGAAATACGAAACTCCGTGTATAATGGAAGCGGGCTTGTGAATACATTTATTGTGAGGACCTTCCAGGGCGGGTCCTGGGAGGTGGCCAGGGCGGAGCCTGGGCAGTGTTGCCCATGCTCCTGTCTTATTCTGCTCAGGAGAAGTCAGGATGTAACCAACACACACCACACTGGACACATCAGCAGCTCTAAGCACTCCATGTGTATTAACTCATTTAAGCCTTACCGCACATCTGTGAGGCGGCTGCCCTTGGTCATTTCCTGCCCGTCGAGGAGCTGCAGCTCGAAGAGCTTAAGTAACTTGCCTGGGCGAAGAATTGGCATTTGAACCCAGGCCTGTGGCTCGGAATCTGCACTCTTGCCTCCTGTAATGTCCCCAATCTCTGTGGGCCCTTGATCATGAAGTCAGTGCCCAGGATTGACTGCCATTGCCTCCTGCCTCCAGCCTCCAGGACCTTGCCCATCTCCTCACCCCTTATGCTAGACACCTGTGCCCTTTCCACTCCACTGTGAATGTCGAGAGAAGCATCAGCGCAGTGGCTTCTACTGTGTCCCTCCAGGCAGCTCCGCATGGAAGCCGCTGTGGGGGACCAACAGGCTCCCTGACCCCATCACCCACCACCCCCCGGCTCTGTAGGGCTTTCTCGTAAGGAGAGCTTCATTGCAGCGTCAGTTTACTTTTTTTTTTTTTTGAGAGCAGTGTCACTGGCCCTCAGATGTGGAACCTGAACCGAGGCCACTGGCTTCCCA
The DNA here is from genome assembly GCA_033961575.1 of Aselliscus stoliczkanus. Lineage (NCBI taxonomy): Eukaryota > Metazoa > Chordata > Mammalia > Chiroptera > Hipposideridae > Aselliscus > Aselliscus stoliczkanus. The sequence goes on from CM066733.1 coordinate 2,190,743, forward strand.
AGCCAGCGCTTAACCACCACGCCACTTGGCTGGCCCTGTCAGTTTACTTTTGAATGCTGTCAGGAACCCTACTTACCCCTCACAATGTTGGTCATATGGGAAAATACGTTCCTGGTTCTGACAGCTGATTTACACAACCACTTTGGCACAGAGTCTGTTTTTAAGTTCGTAAATGCAGTCAGTCCTGAGGTTTGTAGTTCCCTACGCTACTGAAGGAGAATTAACAGCCTTCTCTAAAGAAAGCTAAGCTCAGTGTGGCCTGCTATTATTAATCCCTGCCTAGAAGTTCCACAATCAAAAGGCAAAATGTGGAAGAGCAAAGATAAATAAGGGAAACTGGAAAATATGCAAAGCCGTTAGCGATGTACCAATGAGTCAGGAGTGGAGAATAAGGAGAAGCTCATTCACCACTGTGGCTGTGAACTTGCCGCCAAAGCACCAGGGCTTCGAGGTGTTTCTCTGGCGCGCAAACCCCTGTCAGTGGTCAGCTGGAGAGCCTTCCATGGTTACTGCAAAGAGAATGACATCCAAGTGAAAACGTAATAAAAATGCTATTTAATTTTCAATTGGATATCCTTTGCATTGGAAAGTGGTAGTAATAATATTATAACAGTATTGTCATATTAGCATTAAAATTTTCCCATTAGTGTTTTGGCTTGGTGAATTTGAAAGTATTGTTTAACCTACAAGATTTTTAAAGGTTAGATGAAATAGCATTTATTTTGCACAGTTTGATGGATTGCCAGCAGCAGGGAAGACTTTACAGCCGAGACGGTTTCAACAGGCTTCTGATCTTTTTGCATTTTTTCCTTTCTCATTAATTTTTCTTTCAGAGCAGTAATCATTTTGCTGTATGTGGAAGAGATGCTTAAGTAGTTAGGTGTTAATGAACTTCTGCGCATTTTATATGACCACGTGTCTGCTTCATCATAGCCCTGAACAGCCTGCTAATCTTTTGGAGAGGAGTAAGGGGAGGTTTTACTTAATTTTGTGATATGCGTTGTCTTTTACAGAGCTTGGTATGTGGCTCAATAGTAAGCAGATTATAAAATGTTTTTTTGTTGTTTTTTTTTTACAGAAACTGAATATTATCTCATTGTATTCATTTTAACATAAAGAGAATCCTCATGGAAGAATTTACCACATCTCAAGAAAAATTCTTTTTTAAGCACAATGTTTGGACTGTTTTATTGCATTATAGCTTAAATGGTAGTCCAAAGGAGAAAGAGTAAATTAAAGCCTTTTATCTATGATGATTTTTATAATAAATTCCCTTTGCTAGGTTTTCTTACCTTTAGTTATTTCAATATTAAATTTACTATTTGTCACTAAATGATTGTGCTGTTCACAATTACCAAAGATTTAAAAACTGCTTTTTTATATTTTTTGCGACTTTCTGATAGAAAACCTTTTGACCTAAATATTTTATGAATACTTTTAAAATTTCATATTATTGATATTTAGGTGTGTAAAGTTTAGTTAATTTTCAGTATTGAGTTGTCATATGTAAACTGATTATATTGTGAAATGAAATCAATAGAGAATGGACATTTTCTACATTGTATGAGTGTCCAAAACTAAAGAACACATCCAGGCAATGAGGTAGCTTTCCACTAGTTCTTGGTTGGGACTACCTTCTTGTGGACTTGACAGTGGATGTTTTACCAAAAGACGTAACCTCCCTCCCCTAATTTAAAGATCACATTTAGAGTACTGTGGCTTTATGAGAACCTGCTCTCAGCCTCAAATAATAGAGGTGCTCCAGGGACTGTGTCTTTCCTTCCTGATTTCTGGGTAGTTGAGACTCTTTTGGAAAGTGAGCAAAGTTCTTGAGATAAGCTATCGATTCAGTCAACTTAAGATCTCTAGAGTGACTGAGCCTGTCCCATAGAATCTAAGTACTACTTCCTTACTTTCACAGAGCTTCCCTAGTTTTTTATGACTAGCCTGCATAAAATCTAAATATCCTTGGTTTTAGTTTGGGTCCACACTGGGTACTACAGTAATGACATTTACGCTGAGATCTGATAATTAAATTTTTAATGAAATTTGCAATGTGCTAAATCTATAAAATAAGAAGAGGCTTATATCAAAAGGAAACAATCTGTGTGTGGGAAAGAATTTTTGGAGATGTAAAGCATAGTTGCCAAATGGGGGAATTAAATAGTAGACTGTATGGTGCTAAAAATCAAATAGTCAATCTGAAGACATAAGACCAGATTAACAACAACAGGCATCAACAATGAGATTTCTGAATTTCAAAATAAAGAGAAAATTCTACATACAGAATAAACCAGAATAAAACATGTTACCGTCATGTGGAAGAAAATCAGATAGACCCAAGAATTCTATACCCATCCAAACTACTATTACTTCAGTGATTAAAGGATCAATATTTCCAGATATGCCATTGTTTTAACATGAATTCTTTCAGGAAAAAAAATGAAGATTATATTAAAGGCAGTAGCAAAATCAAGACTGAAAAACCCACATACCATGATAAAAAAGAATTTGTATGCAACCAATGGAACTTGAATCCAAATAGTTTATAGATTTTGAAGCTAAGTGGATTCATTGTATGAAAAATACTGTAGGACATAACCAGTTTTCTTAATAATAACTGGACTTTCTTTATAGAAGTAAAATGAATTTTTTGTTTCTGTAGCTCTGAGTTTGCATGCATTTCTAATTGAAAAATCTCCTGTGGCAAAACCGGGGGCCAGGGGATGAAAGGTGGAGGTAAAATGAGATATTTAGGGTGTGAGAAATGATACAAATATGATAGACTATCAGTTCAGAGAAAAATACCAGAACATATTGATCTGATTTTAAAAGTAATCCTCATAAAAATAGATAGCATTTATTAAATATTTCAAAGTCCTGTGGTAAGTACTTTATTTTTGTTATCTCATTTTACTCTGCCTCTTATCAGGGATATTAATGGGAAGGCCAATTTTATATACCTGCAAAAGTGTAATAAGCATTCATTAATATTAGAGACACATTAATTTTAAAGTCTTTTTTTATACCATTTCCCCTTTAGTCTTAAATTAAAAAGTCTAGGGAGTGATCATAATCAATAAGGAGTCGAAGGAAATTACTGTGGATCCAGCATGTAAAGAGAAAAGTATAAATTGGTTGGTGAGAGCTGTCATCTTTCCCTAAGAAAATTTAAGCACAAATGATTCCAATAATTTATATATTTTTATTATTGCCAATATGGTTGGCTTGGTTTATATCAGATGATAGAAAAGAGTAAATTTTTTAATTGAGGAATCAGGACCTGAGTTTTCTGTCTTTGGAAGAGGAAAAAATACATAGTTAATTTTCATGATTCCTATGAAAAGAACAATGACCTTCTGAACAGATTGACTGAGCAAAAGGAGTACAGAGCATGGCTAATTGAGCTTCAACAGGGAGACTTTCTTAAGATAAGCCATTTTCTACTTTTTCCTAAGACAGATTTTTTTTTTTTTGTGAGAATATAGAAATAGTAAATTCAGGAACAAAAAATCAATCGATTAAGACCCTGAATTGTGTTTTAATCATGGAGTCAATTGCTTTCTATACTTTTCCAGTTTTATTTATCTAGGTGGTACTGTATTATAGAACTCAGTAAACTGAATGTAGTTTTGTTTTTGACATCTAAATGGAGTAGGAAAATTCCTTTTGGGCAATTGTGAACCAGAAGATCAGATAGACATCAACCATATCAATTTCTTTGCTATGAAAATTACAATTCAGTCTTGTAGCATTTTTCTAGAGTTATATTCTCCATAAATAATATAGAGTAAAAATAAGTAAAACCGTTTCTCTGTTTTTCTCCCTACACATTCTGAATAATACACAAATGGTTCTTGGTGAATGCATATTAATTTTAGGAATGTTATTCTATAGTTCATTTTGAACAAAATTGTAAACTGAGGCATTATTTTGTGCTTAAATATGTGTTAACCAAGGTGACTTGCTGTAGCTACTTGGTATCTTTTTAGAATAACTATATTTGGATAAATCTTTTTTCTGACATCATGTCCTTAAATGTTTAACCTCGTTACACCACCCTGCAGTATACGGGCGTAGGAACTCTGTGGGGTATTTCAGGGAATCTTTTTATTCTGATGCAGGCAGGAGACTTCAGTACGATTGTGGGAAGAAAAAATGAGAGATTCGTGAAAATATTTCTCATTTATAAATCTTACTGCTTCCAAATTTAATCATTTTTTCCTTTTTGCTTATAGCCTGGCTGGTAAGTGGTTTAATTTGGTTTAGTTCTCTAGGAATTTTCCTTCACAAAGTACATTTATATGTAACACATTTCAGAAAAGTAAAGCCTAAACTATTTAAGATGGACAGCAAAGTGTTTCTCAGCTTTTGAAGTAGCTATGGTTGACTAAAGCCATTTCTAGGTAAATCTAATATTTATCAGTGAATGTAGTTATCATATCCCCAATATGGAAGAAGTATTTAAACCTGGAGGTCTTTGTTTTTCCATTCCTCGCAGTTATAAAATTGTCATATTTTTTGCAAGTGGTCGAAAAGTTGTAGGAACTACTTAACTAAAAATTACTTACTCTTTCTCCCCATAAGCCGCTGCTCGACAGCTGAATGGTCTTGGGAGGTAGGCCTGTGGTATCTTCCTGTGGCAATGATTTACACTTTCACAGAGAGAAATTTATGGTCCTTATCTGTTGAGGACTTTTATGAATGACTGGTATAAATCAAGAATTGAATGCCTGTTTTTCCCTTTGAGCATAAATCTATGACTGGAGATTGATTTCGGAGTGATTCGTTGGTAACCCATTTAAATTATCCTCTTCTAACTTTCTGTATTTTGGCATAAACCGAGTAACTAAAATATAATTAATACCAGTGTGATAGATTTGTTTTTCTTCTGTTAGGTAGTTCTGGAGTTCACCTGGACCCCTCATATAACTCAATAAATAACTCAGGTAATAGTAGAAAACAAATTTATATGGTGGAAACCCATTCATGGAAATGACAAAACAATTATATCTACATTTTAGACAGCAGAGGGAAAATGAAATATGTTATACATTTAATTTTAAAGGTACTTACGATAAAATGTGCTATTCATTAGGGAAAATAAGTAGTAGAAAAAGTCAGTCATTTCTAGGACATTTGCAGACTAAAAACTTTTTATGGGAAGTCCTAGAAAAGTACAAAAGCATATTAGCCCAGGATATTTTGCACATACTTACCTAAGAGGCTTTCCTCCAGGAAGGCACATCTTTCTAGAAATGAGAGGGGACCCACATAGGATGGGAAACTAGAAGTCAGGTGGTTCAAAAAGTCATTTCATGAACACTATTCTTCCCCTCACAAAAATTTGTGATCTATAAATGGCAACTTTTTGGTGAAAGGGGTACAAAATGCATGCAATTATATTATTTTCTTCTCAGTAAATAGTCCTTTATCTTCCTCTCATTCCAGACAGCTGTATGACTTAAGCATTTAACATTATGGGTGAGATGGTTGGTCAGGAGATAAGCAGTTGATCCCGGGTAATTTCGAATGGCTTCAGTAGGAAGAGAAGGACAGTGCTGGTCATCTAGTGGGTGCTCAATAACGGGCAGAAGGAAGGAAGCAGCCTGGCAGGAAGGAACGGCAGCATGAGAGGGTCTAAGGGCAGTGACGGGGCCAGGGATGGAAAGAGGGGGGTTCCCTGGAGGAATGGGATGACAGTGGGTTCAGGTTGTGGCTGTGGGTTTGAACAGCCTGGTCCCAATTCCAGCAGCATCACTTTTTAGCTGTGTGATCCTGGGCAAGTGACTCATCTTTTCTGTGCCTCATGTTCTTCTCTCTAAATGACAGAAATAAAAGAACCTATCTCCAAAGCTTATTAGGATTAACTGAATTAATTTGTAGATGTAAAGCCCCTAGGATAGTACCTGGCACATGGCGTTCACCACAAACGTCAGCAAGTAGTACCCTGGGTAGACATCTGTAGCCATTCTTAACAACTGTGTTTAGTTAGTCACCACCTTTGATCAGTTCTCCATTTAAATATTTCTTAAAGATGGCTTTTCCATCTGGAGGTTCACAGCCTTGGCTTAGAGACTCCTAATCTCTCATTAATTAATTCAGCTGCTTCTTTTAGTAAAGATTTCCTAAACTCCGTCCTGCTCAGTGTGACCAGTTAATTGTGTAAATCTCAGATCTTGCCCTGCCACTCTCCTGAAACCCTTTCAGTGGTTCCCTGTCAGAAGGAATTGTCATTAATCTCCAGCACCAAGGCATGTGAGGCTCTCCCGAATGGAGCCCCTGCTTCGCTTTCCTACCTCATCTCCCAACAGATAGCGGGTGAACGTGTGATTGACCTCCTGCCCCAACCTCCGGGGTGGGCAGGCGGCCCTCACTTTGCAGGGCAGCGCAGGACTCATGGTGGCAGTGGGAGCTGAACTGTGCAAAGCGCCCTCAATGACCACTGGGAAAAATTGCAGTCCAGGACCGTTACGAAGTTTTGTTAAAACATTAAAACCTCTCTTTCTGTCATGATAAGTGTGTAGGAAAATGAAATAGTAAAACTAATACTGATTTAGTACCCTGTCATGGAAGATGGTAGCAACATGATAATTCCAGCCTTGTCAAGAGCACTATGATCAAGTTTCTACCTTCTTCATCTTGTTGTGTAACATATAATATGGAGCATCGTTTCTATACCTTTGTGAATTTTCATACTCCTTCCTGAGCTTGGGTCAGCTTCCAACATTTTATCCTGTGCTTTTAATGTTATGAACTATCTCCTGGAAATCCTTTGCTGTGAAGCTTTTGCCAGCCTCAGTTCCTCGGGACATCTTCATCCTTCCCTCCTTTATGTTGATAAATGAGCGGCTTCCCAAAGTCCCTGTGTCTGTACATCTGGAGCCTTTCAAGCGGCAGTAGTGTTGACACCCCTTGGTCAGCTGTTTCTTCTATAAACCCCATTTTGTGCTTGATTCAAGTTTCATTTCTCGTTTCACCAGTTTGTTTCTTTTCTGCACATTCATCTTTGTTTTGGCCAATACCCTCTTGGGATTACCTATTTTTGTAAAATGTGAAGTGGGTTTATCACTGGAAGACAAGGAGGCAACACAGCTGCACACTTTGCTATCTGTGCATGAACTAATAGATGCACAGCGACCAGTCACCGACAAGCTGTGAAAGAAGTGATGTGATTGGTCATGAATCCTGATACACATCTGTTACTGATTTAGTGATTTGTGGACTGAAGAGGGAGAGGTGAAGCTTGTCTTTTATGTAATTATTCTGGTTATATATGTACCACAGTAACTTACATTTGAACCCTATTATTGGGGGAATGGTGTTATATAACTAAAATGTAGTAATTGAAATGTACAAGGTGTGATCATAAAATATTGTGAATGCTGCTGCCAAGTGCCATCCAACAGAAAGCCAGGGATCTTCAATACAGGAAGTGGCACGTGGAACCTTAGTACCAGTGTGTGACAAGTTCCAACTTGTTCAGTATAGCCAGTCGGGTGTGAGCTACAGTTGAGCGAAGGTATGCTTTAAAGTGTGCCGTAAATCACCCTCCATCCTGACAATGCTCCATGTCACACATTGCCTCTGGTACAGCAATTTCTGCCAAATAAAAACATTACAGTGTGTTCTTATCCACCTTATTCACCAGATCTGGCACCGTGCAACTTCTGGTTCTTCCCCAAAGTCAAAATGACCATGTAAGGTCAATGTTTTGAATCGATTCAGGACATTGAGGCAGCCACGACAGCGCAACTAAAGACACTCATGAAAGAGGACTTCCAGAACTGCTTCAGAAAATGGCAAGGATTCGTAGCGAGGGGGAGTATTTTGAGGGGGATTAATGGCAATGTGTCTTCTACTGTAATAAATATTTTTAATTTAAGCATTCACCGTAGTTTTTGATCATACCTCATGTGCATCCCAGAACTGTGCAAAGCAAGGACTACTTGTATGCGATAACCATTTTACAAACAAAGAAACTGAGTCTCAGAAGGATTAAATAATTGCCTAAGGTCACATAGCAAAAAGTGTCAGAAATCCATTGACATAACTTTTAAAATGTCCCTGACCTTTAATGTAATAGGGAGGTGCAACCTGTTTCTTGATGCTTCTGTCAAAGAAAATATTGATGGAGTCTGAATTACTAATAGATTGTCTTCCTAAAAAGTCCTCATCCTGTCTAATTAGGTCTGGGATGACCATGTAATATTGCTGGAGCTTACATGAAAAATGAATTATTGTACAAAGTTTCTGGAAGCTGGTGACACACCTGACCTTATATAAGGTTGTTTCTTGGAGTGAATCATGAGTCCTCATCCTTGGAATGAAGGAGGGACCAACGCAGAACAAAGCAAAAATCCCTGAGAAGGACGGGGCACCCCGTGGTCAAATGGAGAAAAATGGCTAAATAGTTAGCAGGGGAGATCCCTGGTTAGGATGGAAGATAAGCAGATGGGTGGGGATGTTAAGTGGCCCAGCCTTCAGCTTCTGGGACTCAGGGACAACGCCCATGTGCTCTCCACCCTGTCCATTGGCTGGTGGTGAGTCTGATCCTGACATACAGTCAGTCCAGCTTCTCAGACCGAGAGGCCCAGTTTGGAGCATGTGACGGCGTCCAGGGTGGGGAGAGCTGTGGTTGGGAGCCATGCATGGCTCCTAAGGCTTGGAGCAGTGAAGGCTGAGAAAAAACCAGATTAAAACAGTGACATCATTTAGTGTCTCTAAAATGCTAGGCCTTGTGCCTGGCTTTTCCTTATAAATTATGTAATTCTCATAAAGATCTTGTTAGCAGGGGTTACAATGAGACTCAGAAAAGTTAAGTAATTTTTCTAAGTTCACAGAATTAATAAAGCTGAAATTTTAAACTCAGGCCCCTTTTAATATGTCACATAGCTCTTAAGTGAAAGATACCAGACTAAAACATTATTAAAAGAAAGTAATTATTTAGGGAGCATTATTTCTTATCTTTGATTTTGAACTAAGCCTGTTGTATGGACCTCAAAATGCACTTTTTTTGAAAATGTAATTTGGTACCCGAGCCATTCTGCAAAAGATCTATATCTATATATCTATATATCTATATATCTATATCTATAATCTATCTGTCTGTCTGTCTGTCTGTCTCTCTGTCTGTCCGTCCGTCCGTCCGTCCGTCTGTCTGTCTACGTCCGTCCGTCCGTCTGTCTGTCTGTCTAATCTTTCTGTACTTTTAAAAACCACGTCATTATTATAAAACATACATCTCGAGCCCCCACTTGGGAATCTGGGGCACTCTGCTCCTCGCCTGGCGGGCAGCCCTTCCTGTCAGCCACCCTGTTGACGAACAGGAGCGCCGGGAAGGTGTTAAATGTTTACGTCTGTGCAGTAATGGCCTCGGCCTCCATCTCTGCGTGTTCAGAAGAGAAGCAGACATCTCAGTGGTTCAGTATTTTAAATATGAGACTAAAAGAAGTTACTTGATACACTCTACGTTCTGTTTCTCTGACCATATAAGTGTTCTTAATAAAATGTTATGTGTATTGGGACTGTGTCTTAGCCCGTAATTAACATTCTTTGGCTAGCAAGTAACAGACTGTCCCTACTAAAAGGCGATCAATTCTAGGGCTATGGCGGTATTTCACATTAGAATTGCCAGGTCCCAAGGGCCCAGGGAGGGGACCTCCGTTAGCTACTCAGGAACTGCCCTTTTCATCTGGCTCATCTCTGTCTCTGCCTTGGACTCTGACTTGGGAGTCACTTGAGGCAAGCTTTTGGGTTTTTCTTGCTTGTCAGCTTTGCTCTTCACTCTCTATTGCCTGGTTTGCTCTAGACCCTGAGCGCACAGTCCTGTGGGAATGCCCTCCAGCTCCTCAGCTTCTGATTCCAGAAGCCCAAACACAGAATGGCTTCAGTTGGCCTACACTGAATTAGCTAGGGACCCTCACAGTTAGGACCCGTTACAGTTAGGGACCGTCACAGTTAGGGACCGTTTATAGTTAGGGACCCGTCACAGTTAGGGACCCATCACAGTTAGGGACCGGTCACAGTTAGGGACCCGTCACAGTTAGGGACCCGTCACAGTTAGGGACCGGTCACAGTTAGGGACCCGTCACAGTTAGGGACCGGTCACAGTTAGGGACCCTTCACAGTTAGGGACCCATCGCAGCTGCAGCCATCTGTGGGGGGCGGGGGGGGGCCTGAGTCCTGAGCTTCCCACCAGCTGCTGGAGTCCAGCCTCTGTTGGAACCAGCGCAGGGGGAGAACAGGAACTGCCTGCTCAGGTCCATTACTCCCTAGTTACATTTAGTGTTTTTGCTTCTGACTTTCTGTCTTTTACTACGTTTCAACTACGGAAATAATTGTCACCACACATTCTGTGTTTTCAAATTAAAGTTTCACATCCAAATTATTCCCCATAATAAAAGGCTCTCAAAGAACTGGGATGCAAAGAAGAGTCAGGGTAGAGTCCCTCGGAAAACTGGGAGCTAATTAAAGCAGATTTTCCTATTTTAACCAGCATCCTGACAGCCTGCTGATTCTTTAGATTTGTAACTGGAGATGCAGACATTCGTATGGTCTGTGAGACTATGCCTTTCAGTCCCACTCGGTGCTGCTTCATTGCAATGAAAAATATCAAAGGTCAATCAGTTTCTCAGGACTGTACTTGTTTGTAAAGGCAGTCCATGAGGTGGTGAATGGAAGAATCACACTTTATGGTAATCTTTGGAATCTATTTTCAGTTCAGTCAGAGAAGCACTGTGGCACAGTGGACTAAGGGGAAGGGGGTTGATGGCTGGGCGCTCTGAGATATAATCTGTTTGGGACTGACTAGCTTTGTGCCCTTGAGGAATCAGACATTAACCCCTGTCTGCTTCCTCCATGCAAAATGGGACCTACCTGATAAAAACAGAAGCACCTTCTGATTTAAGCAAACTGAATAAGCAAGATTTTCTACAAATTCAGGAGTGAGTTTTTGCTATATCAGAAGCCTGTGCTTTAGAAAATGATTCTCCCTAGAATTCCCTTAAGACTCAACTTCTTCTCAATCTTTTAAACTGTGATTAATCAACAGAAGTTTATATGTATCAGTTTTAAAAACACACCCATTGGATAGAGTGAGGAGAAAATTCTCTCTTAGAATTATGACAAGAACTCAGTAAATCTATGTGAAATACTTCAAAAGTAGTGTCTTGCAGACTGCAGTACACAAAGAATATCCCAGACCTTGGATTTTGGGTATGAGGGTGACATTCGTGTCATTTGCACTGCCATCTTGCTATCTTGTTGACATGGGCATCATCATATTGGCCTTGGCATCATGACACAGGTGCTGAGTCAACATTCACACTGGCACTGTCATCTCACCCCAGTCAGGATGAGTGTGGGCCGTGTCAGGGCATCTGCTGTGGGAATTTGGCGCAGTGGGTAGGACAGCCAAGGACTGTGTGTGAATTATTCTCCAGGGGACAGGAAGTCCTAAGAGCTGCCATGTAAACAAACTCACAGGATTGAAGTAGTAGGAAGGAATGCTGGTTTGTCACGTATTTATGTTGACTTTACATAACAACTTACTGCTTTAAAAGTATATTACTGTAGGAAAGAAGTGTATTTTGCCAGGTTTACACAGAGAAACTCCTGAAGCACAGAGATTAAGTGGCTGGAGACATGGAGAGTGCCGGAATCTTAATAAGAACCCGGGCTTATTGCCTTCCCGGTGTAGACTGCACCTGAGCTTACTGCCTTCCCGGTGTAGACGGCACCTGAGCTTACTGCCTTCCCGGTGTAGACGGCACATAGAAGGTGCTGTCCAACTGCACTGTGGAACAGACTGATAGACACACTTGAGCTGCTTTTGAAGGAGTCCGTGTCTTCCCTAGATGGGGCAACAGAAGGTCCTCCCAGACCCCAGATAAAATTGTTTTTCTCCATTTGAAAGAGACGCTCCCAAAGCAGACGAATACGATGTGCCGCCCATTCCAGAATGAATTATAAACTGGTAAATATTTATTTACAGAAAACAGTGACCAGCATCTTTAAGAGTTCTTTTACATGGGCGTTGAGCTTTCTATCCGAGTTCAGCTAGTTTTCCATTCATGGTAGAGGAAGGTTTTCCCAAAACTTCATCTTGATTGCAAAACATATCCCCAGAGATTTCAGCTAACGTAACTCAAGCTGACAAGTTGGTTCCAAACACGACAGCACAATATTCAGCAAGTCCAGGTGAAACCAGGGAGAGGCCAGGAGCACGCTTCTGCTGAATTTATCCAGGAATGGTAAAGCAGAGAGACATTTTGTAGCCCTTTGTAACGCCACAAACGTTTGCCATTGCTGTTACTGGTTTATAGCCCCGCTTCAAAAGGTGTATGCAAGTCCACGTTTGGTTCAGTCATTGCAATACTTGGCAGGAGGGGTAGGTTGGGTCAGGTTTCTGTTTCTTTGGGAAAGGTGAGGCAAGTTCTCAGATTAATGAATTTGTTAGTAAGGTTCCCTCTCCATCCCATCGCCATCTCCATTTCTATCTCTAACCTTCATCTCCTCTTTTCCCTGTCTCCTTCCATTATTTCCTCTCCCTCTTCATTAAGTTTATACCAAATAGAAAACCAGTTTCCAGCACCATGGCTGAGCGAACTGCAACTTTAAAGACTGCTTGGCCAAGAAACTATTAATCTTTGTATGGCAGTCTTTAGGGACCAACATCAAATACAAACATGTTAGAGATCTTTTTGCCATTCCAGCTCAACTGACTCAGAAAATTTTTAAGAGCCATAGTCGGTGCTTAACGGAAAAGAAAATACTATGGTAAATTTGAGAAAGTCATCTTTAACTCTTATAGATCACAAGCTTGTCAACCTTACAGATAACATGCATACTGCATGCAGTTGACTTCAAAAATTTGTGTTTTAAACAAAATTTTGCATTAAAGTTTTCTGCAAACTTAATAATTTATTAATAAATTTAACTTTCATTGAATAGGTTCCTTTGCATATATTAGACACTATAATGCATTAAGGAAACATTAAGAAGAAGTTATCCCGCACATCTGACAACTCAGAGTGGTGTTCCTTTTAAGCGATCCATCGAAAGAAGTTTAATAGAGGAATAATAATAGAGAAGAGTCAAAAATCGTAGATATGGGTTCTTCTTAGAAGCTGTTTTTGCTGATAATTTTGGCCGATTGTGAGATGGATTTTTCTACTTTCTCGTTGAAACCCTGGAGTTAGAAAGTATGCAGGCTGCGCTCCTCACCTCACCAGGTCAGAGAGGCAGCAGGAGGGACAGGTTACAAACCCTCGTTTATGCGGACTCTATGGTAATCTGACTTTTCTTTCCAGAGGGACTTGTGAGAGCATGTCCCCTTTGTCCCCCTGGACTTTGGTATATGGGGCGGGGTTTTCACGCAGGCTGTCTGTTAATTTTGTGGAGGAAGAGGGCCCTAGCCGTGCACCTCGCACTCCCCACTGCTGAGCCAAAAGTGCCACCCATTTCTCCTGGAGGAGATGGGGAGCCGTAACTATAGCTTCCATGTATTGGGCCTCACCCGTTTCTTTATTTCAGTCCTCACAACTCCATCATCTCCATTTCATAGACGGGGCAGCTCCGGCTCAGAGGCGTTGAGCTGCTCTTCTAGGCCCAGCCAAGCTACCAAGTGGAATCCCAGTCCAAGGCAGCTGGAGGGCCCAACACGGATGGTGCAGCTGCTTCTCTGGGCTGCATCCCCGTGAAGCGTGAGTTGTTTCCTTCACCAACCCCAACCTGTCTGCTTTCAGGGTTCTGAGTTGTAGCGCCTGCTGGGCAGTAGTGCTGACAGCAGAAAATCAGACTCCGAGCAGAACCCCAGCCAACTCAGACCCAGCTGAGAACTGACCACTTTTACAGCAATGTTGGTTTTATGTGCTCTTGTTTCATGGGTGTTTTTTAAGGAGGAAAGATGATGGCCTAAAATTTTAGATCAGGTTTTGAAGACTTTTTCTAATTGTCAAGTCTCCACCTGGATTCCACTAATAAGATGTGAAACTATAATTCTTATTCTGTATAATTCTTATTCTGATCACTTAATTGTAAGCATCCAGCTTCAAGTGAATTAAAAATTTCTGATAGTCACTTTATTTTTGTGATTCCTAACGCTTTTACAGAAGCCTCTTCAAATTATTATTGATACAAATTATTTTTCTCACTATTTATGTTATGGAAGATAATGACTGGGAGAAAAGCAAACTATTATACAGCAAGTAAAAACATTATATTAGAGATGTTTTCCAAACCCATGTATTTTGATACATGACGTGTTAAGGGGGACTAAAAGGGAGCTAATCTCGGTGTGTTTGCAATGCCCCCCCCCCACGCCCCCTCCTCCTTGGCCTGTCTCCTGTGGGGACTGTCTGGCTTGTTCTCCGCTTCCCTGCCCTCTGCCTGTACTCAGTCTCTGGGACCCCGCCCTTTTGCATGGTTTTATAATGATTACTCCGAAATGTGTATTTCCAGCCCTATTCTGTCTCCTGCAATTACTTTTAACCACAGTGTATAATGGAACCAACACGGGTTTTTCTCTCCACTAAAAGTATTTAAAAAGGCAGGCCTGTTGCTCTTCACTAAATGTTAGCTTTGAAAATTAGTTCTAAATTATGTTTAAGGTCATAAACGAGCTTAGTATCATGTGACTTGCATGGTAAGTTATTTAAGGAGTTTAGATCCATAATGCTTCCAAATAATTAAGTCATTTTATTTTGCATATAATATGGATTTTAATTGTACACTAATCAGCACTGAGGAACTCTACATTCACTCAGGTAAAGTAATTTGATGAATTGCAGTAAGGTGACATTTGATGGATTTAATGGAGTTTAGATCCAATTTGCATTTCAGTGGTATTTTAATGGCTGACTTTAGGAAACTTTTTAGATAGGATTTCTTGGTAAATTAAAGGATTTAGGGAGATGATTATGAAATAATTGATTAAAAGGTGGGTAATATTATTTTCATTGAACTTAAACTTGTATGGGTTCAATTTAAAACCTAATTCAATACATTTTAGGTTTTATATTTCCCTGAAATCTTTTTGAGTATTAATTTTGTCATGCTTGTCATTCTAATCTAATGATGATTTAATGTTTACAAACCTGAATAAATTTGTATGCAAGGAGTTCTCTGTTTTTAATCAATGAAGATTGAAATTTGGCAACTGAGATGATAAAACATGAAAAATTTTAAATAGGAAATGAAAATAATGATTATATTTTAGAAGGTACTTTTATTAATGTTCTTGGCCAGGAACCACATAGTATTTTTTCTCCTCTTTTTTTCGGATAATATTTAGAAGGAGATTGAAGCTTAAAAGGAGTAATTACTATTAAATTGCGAAGAATATTTAAATGAGAACAGAATCTTTGTGCTCACTTTCTGCTCTTTTCCCCTGAAACCTATGCTCTAGAGTTGTAAATAAAAGCCAAAAGATGTTAGACTACTTTTTAAAAACTCATCTACCTTCCCCAAGAAACTGCATAGACAATAGAATGTTCTTTAATGAAACTATATCTTTATTTCATTATTATTTATTGATAAAAAGTGTAGACTTAGAATATCTAATAGATAAGTCACACAAAATAAATCCCTGGGCTAGACGTCTAAAGGGCAGTAGCCCCCTCCATCCATCCAGGAGAGTCTAGTCTAGTTGAATGTTGTTTTTCTTTCCCAAAGATCTCATGACACTGAAAGGCGATTAATACAATCCTTAAAAATCAATACAGGACATTTTATTGTAATCCTTCACCTTTATTACTCAATGTCCTTCAGGAGTGAAAGGAGGTTCCAATGCAAAAAGTATGTCTGAAATTGAACCGAGTGATAAGTAATAAATGACTCTTACAAGAAAAATCTTCTAACACTGTTATTTCCCAGAATCAAGGGGTGAGTTTTGAGGTGGAATAAAAGATGATTGTGGTTATTTTTAAGGCTGAAATTTGACTTTAAAAAAAGAATGATATAGCACAATATCACAAATGTTTTACAGTGTATGAAAGCAAAACTTCTTTAATGATATGGAAATTTATGAAACCTGTAATCCCCTATTAGATGTCAGTATTAAAATTAGATATGATTAAGGAGAACAAAAAATCATTCAGCTAGCTTGTAGAAGCGCTCAATAGAAGCTTCACCTTTTGTAGTACCGGAACTTATCAGTGAGGAAACCACGTAGTTGACATCTCTGAAATAGCTAATGTGAGGACAGTGAGAGTACCCCTTACACATGCCAGACAGACTCAGCAGCCCCTTTTACATGGTCTCATTTGATCCTCTCAATCCTGAGACATTGTTAGGGCTGATGGAATTATTCTACATTTTTCAGATGGAGAAATGGACTTGGAATAATTAAGCTATCCAGGGCTTCATGGTTAATATTTGCAACTAACCTCCCCTCCAGATCTTTTGAATCCCACTGTCCACTCGCAGTGCCTCTAAGGGGCGGCTTTGTCTGGTCTTTTGATTCTTTTCATTTTATGCGTTATTGTTCACACTAAGCCAAGAATCCGTTACTTAGATCTGGATGGCGTTATTATTTCATATTCCCAGTGAACGCGACTTCTGCATAAAAACATGTAGCTGGGGTTATCATTTTATAGTTAGGTCATTGCTCTTCCAGCTATATTTGACACCATCATTGAAAGACATAGAAGATAATATATGACAGGTATTCAAAGTAATTTCTCTTTCTTTCGCTTTAGCATATTCGAGAGCCTAAGGTTTCTGTCAGAGGGGCTGCTTAAATATTCATGTTTCCTGGTGTTACTGAGTATTTCTGTGCTGTCTGGGCCGCCTGGACAGTGCGGACAGCTGCAGAGACAGCGCCGGCCTGGTGCCATGACTCTGGGAAGGCCCCGAGCCCCTGTGGCAGAGCCGTGAGGGCACGGCGGGGCGCTGGGTCAGTGTGGGGGGCAGGGGCTGGGCTCCCCTCCCAGCGCCCCTGCCAGCCCTCCACTTTGATTCTTTATTTCCCCACAGAATCTTCTCTCTCCACAACCCACACGCCCTCCTCCGGAAAGGTGTGTCCTCCAGCGACTCCCTCACTGTCAGCCATCCTGTTCCCCTTTCCATTAATTGTTGCGTGGCTTGAACGTGTAGTTCATGGCAGTTTTCAGTGGAGCCTCAACTGGTTAGACACAATATAGTTAACCCATTTAAAAAAAAAAAATCACGTTATATTTCCCCCGAGTGAGCTTTCCATCCTAAACGTCTGCTGATAAAGCCGGTGGTTTCTGAAGCGATGCTTATGCTGGAGGGGGATGGGAGCCCCGGGGCAGGTCTTCTCCTGGGGAGCGCATGGTCCCTGCAGACCGAGGCGAGGACTGCAGAGCAGTGTTAGGTCGTTTGGGGGTGCTCCCCCTTTCCCCAGCTTGACTCGGCGGGCAGCAGGCATCATCCACCAAGATACATAAGCTAAACCCGATTCCACACGTGCATACTCATCTGGAGTCCGGACTGGAATGCTACCGTGGGTCAGTGTGGGCAGAAAAGAAAAACTCTTCAGGGACAAAAGTCTGTGTTTCTCCATCTTTTGCATTTGTTTCTTAAGGATCTGATACACTTTTGGATTGATGTCATAGTTTGCTTTATAGAACAGAAAAAAAGATTCTTTTTCATTCATGCATTATTTAGTTTATTGTCAGGATTTGAAGCCATCAGCTTTGTGAGAGGCAGACAGTTGGAATGGCTAATACCGCTCCAACTATACATGTGAAGACCTGCTTTACCAGAGGGCCCCCCGTGTGCCAGAAGCTTCTGGGGTGGGTCCTAATGGGACATTGATGAAATCAACTCCCAGACTAATCTGCACTGGACTATTTTTTAATAGGTTACAGCTCTATTGAGGTATAATTGACATACAATAACCTGAAAAGATTTAGAGTATACAATTGGGTAAGTTTTGATCTGTACACATCATTCAGTCATCACGATGATCAGGATAGCGAGCATATGTCTTTCTGGCCCCACATTTCAGTGATCCGAGTCGCTTTGTACATGCCCTCATCATCAGTCACCGATCTGATTTTTGTCCCTGTAGATCAGTTTGCATTTTCCAGAGTTTTATATAAAATGAAGGCATGCAGTATGTCTTCTCTTTTGTCTGGCCTAATTGTTTTGAGATTCATCCATGTTGTTGCAAGTACCAATTATTCATTTTTATAGCCAAGTAAGTATAAATATTCCATTGTATGGCTATCCCACAGTTTATTTTTCTATTCATCTGTTGATGATGGGTCTTTGGATTATTTCCAGGTTTGGGCTCTTACAAATAAAGCTGGTGTAAGCATTTGTGTATCTAACCGTACGTGTGTTTTTCTCCTGAGTAAAACACAGGAGTGGAGTGGTGGAGTCGTATAGTGGGTACAGTTTTTAAAGAACCGGTTTCCAAAGTGGTTGGGTGGACCGTGTCCAAGCCAGTTCCAGTTTCTCCACATTTGGACCAACACTTGGTATGATCAGTGCTTGTAGTTTGAGCAACTCTTGAGCTTGTAGAGGTGTCTCATTGTGGTTTTGATTTGCATTTCCCTAATGACTAATGATATTGAGCATCTTTTCATGTGCTTAGGGGCCATTTATATATCTTCTTTGGTGAAGGATTTGTTGAAATCTTTTGTCCATTTTAAATTGGGTTGTTTCCTTTGTTGAATTTTAAGAGTTTTTTTATTCATTTTGAAAACGTGTTTATCAGGTGTAGACTTTGCAGAGGTCTTTTTCCATACTGTGACTTGCTTTTTCATGCTGTTAACAGTGTGTTTTGAAAAGTAGAAATTTTAAATTTTGATAAAGTTAAAATTTCCAATTTGTCTTTTATACATTGTGCTTTTGGTATCAAATCTAAGCAATATTTGTCTAACCCAGGATTACAAATATTTTCTCATAAGATTTTTTTCTAGAAGTTTTATAGTTTTAGGTTTTACATTTAGGCCCATGATCCATTGTGGATTAATTTGGTACATGGTGTGAGGTATGGATCCATTGATTGAGTGAGTGAGTGAGTATGTGGGTAATCGTTCCAGCATCATTGGTTGAAAGTTTCTCTTTTCTCCACTGAATTGCCTTTGCTGTTCCTTGGAAATCATTTGTCCATGAATGTGTGGGTCTATTTTTGGACTCCCCATTTTGTTCCATTGATCTATTGTATTTACCCCTTTTGATACCAATACTACACTGTTTTGATTACAGTAGCTTTATAGTAATTCTTGAAATCAGGTGACATTAGTCCTCCAACTTTGTTCTTTTTCAAAGTTGTTTTGGCTGTTCTATATAAATTTTAGAACCAGCTTGTTAATTTCTATCAAAAGGTCTGCTAGAATTTTGATTGGAATTACATTGAATTTGTAGATCAATTTGGGGAGAATTGATTTGTTAACAACACTGAGTCTCTCAAACCATGAACAGGGTCTGTGGGTCTCTGAAATTTAAAACCATTATTTGGGTTTAAAATGTAACCTACTCAAGATCATTAATGAGGAGAGAAACAAATGGGATACTTAGGGTGCCTCACAGTTAGATTAAGCGAGACACTGGGAATTGGTCCTTTTGCTTGATTTGCCTGATCAATTCTCCACGAACTTCTCATTTACTCTGAGATGTCTAAATATTAGGTGCCTTACCCAAAATAGGAACTTTCTCCACAGGCATCCTTGTCACTCAGATGCCAGGTGACCATAAATATGTATAGTCGCTTAGTCTGCTGACAGCCCACCACATGGTGGGCCTTTTGGGTAGGATGGATTTAAGCCAGCTGTCGAAGAATATTCAAGGCCTCTTCCGATCAACTGCCCCTTTCTGGGAGATTCCTGTATGAAAAGCACAGGAACATGTACAACAGAGATGAAGCGATTATTAATAGAGGGCGGAGCTCTAGTGGTGAAGGAAGGAGGGCAGGCCCCCAGGGATTAGGTAGCCATGGCTCTCGTAGGGTGCCGGCTTTCGTGTTGGGGCTTCACATTTTTGGAGTGTCCATCATAGCAATGAGGCTAAGCTTTGACTCACTAACGGGATTGTCACCACCATAGCTGATATCCACAGTCCCACTGAGTGAATTCTGTACAGACAACAAATGGGCTGTGACTGGGTCATTGCAGATTAACCACCCATGATTCAGGGACAGGCCCGAGCATATTTGTCATTGATAGTGGGCCTGGCTGTCCTCTCACGTGGAGAACGCATCTTTTCAAACTAAGGTAGTGTTGTGGCTGAGGGCATGAAGTCAGCTGCCTGGGTCCAGATTATCACTCTGCCTTTGCAGATTTGGGCACTCAATTTCTCTAAGCCTTTTTTCTGTAAGGATACAGCAAATTGTGATGGTGGCCTGGAGAGATTAATGGTGAACACTTGGGTTTAGCATACTTGATACATTTTGTGTTTCTAGCATTAATATATTTCTTCTACATTTTATCTTTAATTTTGTATGTTCTCGTTTTCACTGACTCCCTGTGAAAATGTGAACTGTGTGTTCAGTGAACTGCCTTTGCTTTACTCTCTGTAAATTATTTGTTCTATTCACCCTGTCTCGCCTCGCACATTCCCTCTACCTTTTTTTGATCTTTTCACCCCAGTCAGCCTTCTCTTTCACTTCAAACCTAATTTCTTCCCAGAAGCCTGCCCTCACACACCACGAGTGGTTTACAGATTAGAGCAGGGTTGGAAAACATGCTTACTTACAAAGCAACACAAACAACCTATATAAATAAAAAGGCAAATGTTTTTTCTCTACTCTGAAATAAAGAGAGAAGTTTTAGGGTTATATCTTGAACATGTAATTTAGAGAATTCAAAATATTTTATTTCTTACATAGCAATGCTGAGAGTATTTAATATGCATTGACCAAAAACCTTTAATCACGTGGTAGATAGTATTCTGCCAATTAACAATTTATTTTATTTAGCTGCAGAATGAACTGTGTCAGTGTGAGAGCTACAGTACTTATTTCTTCTGACAATTTTAGAAAAGGAATAAGACAAAAATACTCAACAGAGATAATGGTAGCTTGAAAACCATTTATGTCAAATACACTAAAATTTGAAATAGTTGAAGGCTAGAATCCAAATTCAGGAGTAATTAACCAAAATAGTTGACAGATGTCAGCAATGCTAATAAAATTTGTATACCCTGAATGTTTTCCAGCTTGTAATTAACTGCACAGATGATGTGATCTGATTTGGTCACTAACTGCTTATTAATGAAGGAGATGATGTCTAGTTACCAAATCCATAGTGCTAGCTGAATACCAAGCTTAAATATTTCTTCTACAGCTGGCATACATACGAACCACACAACCCTTGATACTGG
This sequence comes from Aselliscus stoliczkanus, assembly GCA_033961575.1. Lineage (NCBI taxonomy): Eukaryota > Metazoa > Chordata > Mammalia > Chiroptera > Hipposideridae > Aselliscus > Aselliscus stoliczkanus. The sequence goes on from CM066733.1 coordinate 2,212,037, forward strand.
TTTGATTTGTGCTTACTTTCTTCATCTGTGACTGCCAAGGGGAAACTGAATTTGTAAGATTCAGCTCTGAGTGACCTTGAAGGTGGTAAATCTATTTTTATTTCATGGTCGGCACGCATAATAGCTTTCATTTTTAGATTCTTTGTTATATAAATTTATGTCATCAGGCTAGTGATATCACCACTGGAAGTTCTATAATAATATGCAAACAGATAATTTCAAGTTCAATTAAAGCTACGCAGAACACAGTCTGCCAATATGACTTTAAGCCTTGAATGTAGAATACTATTAACAAACGATTAACTCACAAAATAGCATTATTTATCATCATCATATATTGTGACAATTACTTTACTATAAAAGAGTAATACTATCTGTATGACTGATGAACTTCTAAGCATAAACAAGGGGTTTTATCGGCGTTTCTACTATCAGAGCATGTACTCACTAGTGATCGTGAACCCACTCATCCATCCTCTGAACCAGTGCCTACTGAGAGCTCACTGTATGCCAGGGAGGGAACTAAGTGCTGGGCACAGTGGTGAACCAGTTGTTCAGCATCTCCAAGTAGCTTATGCTCTAGAGGGAGGCTGACAGATAGTCCCACCAACAGTTCCAAGTGTGGTGGGTGCTTTGAAGGCAGGAACATTTTATTGTCCTTGCTGCTGGAGGTCCAGAAAGGCTGCCCTGAGGATGCACAGCTTAACTTGCCACCTGAAGTTGACCAGGTGAAAGGGAGGGAAGAGTGTGCAGGTGGAGGGAAGGGCGAGAGCGGAGCCTCGGTGGTGGCAGTCACCAGCACGCTCACGGGGACTCAGAGGCTCAGAGGGGTCGGAGAGGCTGGAGGGAGGGCAGCGGCGCGGGTTCCAGAGCCAACAGAGCAGAGGGAAGGCACTGAGGGGTCAAGGAACGAAGGCGACATCATCACATTTCAGGTTTGATGAAAACCTCCATGGCTGCAATTAGAACTGGATTGCAATGAGCCAAAGTAGATGTGGGCTGGGTAGTTAGGAAGTAATTACAATTGTTTGGCAATAAGCGGGGAAGCCTGACAAGAAGCAAAAGACTCACGATACCATAGTGCAGCCTTCCCGCCTGTGCCGACTGTCCCTAGGAGACCGTGGTCGCACCCTCACCTCCAGAGAGCTTCCCCTGCACGGCTGGTCTCCGGCAGAGGACAGCTGAGTTCCGTCCTCATCAGTAAGACAGAGGCCTGAGGCTGCCTGGGCCCAGGCCGCCGCTCCGCACAGCGGCCTGCAGCTCGTGCTCCCTGCTTGGCCCCTCCACCCGGGTGTCTCCAGGACGGCGCCACTGTCACGTGTCCTTCGTGTCTGATTTTACTGTCTTCAAACTGCTTTCTCTTACTTCCTCCCCCGTTTTCTTTCTCACTTGTTTTTTGTATCCCAGTGTTTAGGATAATATGTATTTGTTGAATGAGTGGGTGACTTCAAGATATAATTACAGTAGTGGGTAGTTCCAAGAGGAGGGAAGACTCTTTCTTTATTCCGTCTGAGAAGAAAATTCCATTCTTTTTACAAGAGACCATAATTTTTCAAAGTTCTTTTAAAAGTTGGCCACCCAGAACTGGGCCCACTGTTTTTTATTGCCCCCTGATCATTCCCTTGAGATGGTCTCACTTCCGTGGTCTCCTCCCTGGCTATATATATTTCACCCTCAGAGTCAGTTGTTAGATTGCTATCCGTGATTAATATCCCATTTTTGATAGGCCAATATCAGCTTCATTGGAAGGAGGTACCTTTATCTAAAGCAGTGACCCCCATTGCACAGATGGCTCATCGCCCTAGTGGGATGGGTGGCGGCAGTCGAGGCTGCACACTGGCTGGCGCTTGTAGGGAGGGATGTGGTCATGTTTTTTTTTTTTCCTGTGGTATTTGGCTGGAGTAGAATCTACAGTTATTGTCCAAAAGTTTTGTTAGTTTGTAGCCGTCCTAGTCGTTTTGTTAGAGACAGGAAGCTTTCTTGGAGATATTTTCATCTGCTCTCATTGGTTTTTCTAGACTGCCGTCTTCTCCAGCATCCAACCAGGAGGAGGCAAAACGAAAACCCAGGGGATGTATTGCCGTGTCATTCTTTGAGTTCCGACGTCCCTAGCCACTCTGACATTTTCTCTGCACCTTTCGGTCTTTTAATGATCGTTTTCTATGGGACGCCTAGAGCTTGTCGCTGCATTGAGCAGGAGCGGTCAGGAGAGGCATGTCTGCACCATCCGGTTGGGAGCTGGGCCCCAGGAAGCTCTGTTTAATGGTTGTACTTCTTGAAATAAAGTCTACCCATTTAACCAGAATATACACTTTACTAGGAGATAGTAATATTGAGCCAGTTTAATTTATACTTGTGTTATGTATGTGTATTTCGTTCTCTTTTTGTAATTTTTTTGTGTATGTGTCCCTGGCCCTCATATGTGGGATCCGAACCGGGGCCGCTGGCGTCCCAAGCCAGCGCCTAACCCACCGCGCCACCCAGCCGGCCCTTTCTGGAATTTTTAATAGCCTTGGTGTACCTCTTCAATTTAGCTAATGAGCACAGTATTAATTGCTGTAATTCATTGCATGCCTGTTATGTACTTGACTTGTTGTAGGCTATCGCTGACCTTCCCACGACCTCCCTATTGGTTATATTAGATTATACCAACATTTTGTGGATGAAGAATCTAAGGCTCATGGAAGTAAATTAACTTAGCCAGGGTCACAAAATTAAGAAATGTGTGTGTTAGGGAATGAACCAAGGTTTGTCTAATTCTAAAATCTGTACCCATTGCTTTCGTCATACAATTGGATAAAATCTTAGCGTTGGCAAAATTTCCACCAGCCTTTCACACACAACAAAATTAGAATTACTGTCAGTGCTTTGTTGACTTATATCACAAGTAGGAGCTTAAAAAGAGAGTGGGAGCAAGAAGCAAAAACTTACCTTCAGAAACTTCATTGGGTTAAACATTCTGGCTCCATTTGACTTTATTTATCAAGTCTCTGCTTTTACTTTTCTCCAATAGATTCCTCACAGTGTATTGTAAAACAGCATTTGTAGAACAAGTTAACAATGATTTTAAGCAATGCCTGTTTCAAACAAGATTATACCATGTTTGAGTTAAATCCCTATGAAGTAACTAGCATCCAATCAGTGACATAGAGTCAAGTTAATATCCCAGGATGTTGTATTATCAAAGGCTTTGGTGAATGTTAAACTAACGTCAAGTGGGTTTTCTTATGAGATTATTGCTTTACCACGAATTCCTTCTCTTCAAAAATCTTTTTCAGACCTTGCAGTTTTGTGGCTTATCTTTATAGACACCATGTAATCAATAGAACAGCTTTCAAGAAAAAAGTTGAAAAAAAGATGAATCCCAGGAAGGGAAAGTTAATGAAGCATTGTGAAGTGTGAATGAATTGGGGTGTGCAGTGGGTTTCAGGTCCCTTTTTTGCGCAAGTGACAGGTTACAGAGCTTTGGAATTGAAATCTTACTAAAGTCTTTGAAGATGCAGATAGAATAAATCTCATTTAGAAAGCATTCTCTACTCAACAGGCTTATAATTCAGTATTATTTATTATATTTTAATACATAAAATATTGTACATTGAACTACATTAGAGGAGACAATTTTTGTGTTTAATATTTTCTTTATTTAATTACAAATGTAAAATAATTGTAACAATGAAAGCAATTAACATATTATGAAAGAAAATTTAAGTATTTCTCCCCAGCTTCCTCTTCTCCATCCTTTCCCTCTCTCCCCAACTGATGTTAACTTTGTAGGGTTCTCTTTTCACCCCTTTCTCGATACACAAACAAGTCCAAGCATACACATACTGATATACACACACAGACATTTCCCATATATTGAACTTCATTAATCATAATTGTATGCTTCATAAATCGGATCATTCTGTACACACGAGTCTTCAAATTGCCTTTTTCCTCTCATTCTTCCAGGACAATAGATATAAATCAAAGCTATTTAAAATTGACTACAGGATATATAATAGTATCTGTGAATGTGTTTGATTATCCAGCCATTCCCTGTGATGGACGTTTAGGGAGTTTCCTATGAGATTTTCTGTTGCTTATTGCCCTACAAATAATTGGTTGCTATTACAGTGAGGCAAGAAACATCTCTACTTATATACTTTATTCTTATTTATTTATTTATTTATTTATTTATTTTTTTGAGGGCAGTGTCACTGGCCCTCATATGTGGGATCCGAACTGGGGCCGCTGGCGTACCAAGCCAGCTCTTAACCACAGCGCCACTCAGCTGGCCCTATACTTTATTCTTATATAGCAGTGCTTGTGTTTCCAAAGGGTGGATTTTTGATAATGAGACTGCCAGGTCTCATTGTGCAGATATTGCTAGATTTCTTTCCCAAATGTTTACTACAATTCATAATCCTAAAAGTATCACGAGAGTGCTCATTTTCTCGCATCCTTAACAGCACTAGGTGTTATTATTCTATTTAATTTTTGCTCATTTGATGGGTGTAAAACATGATCTCATTTTTGCTTTAAGTGGTATCATTTGACTGTTGGTGAAGTTGAACATACTTTCATGCTTATTGGCCACTTCAATGTGGTATTCTGTGAATTTCTTCTTTATATTATTTGTCTATTTTTTTCCATTGAGTTGTATTTTTCTTATCAGTTTGGGAGTGCTTTCTCTATCTGATTATTATTTACTTTGGAAATATTTTCTACCAGTCTATAAATTTTTGAAGTGATTTATGGTATATTTTGCTATGGAATAAATAAAAAAATATATGTTATAAGAATTATCTATCTCTATATTGTTTCCTATCTTACTAGTTGTGCATATATTCTCCTAAATTCTCTTACTCTGAATGTTACTGTCTTATTTTTTATGTAGAAATCTTTAATTCATCTAGAATTTACTTTTATGTATGGTGAAATACAGGCCAAGCTTTGCCTTTTTCTTGATAGCTAACCATTTATTTTGCTAATGTCATTTAGTAAATAAACCATCCTTTCCCCTCTGAATTTAAATGCCATCAGTATTCTTTTAAAATATTTAAATAATTACGTTTCTTCTCCAGCTTAACCCATTTTCAGTAAGGTAATGACTTTTTAAAAGCAGGATTTAGTTAACTGGAAAGGTTATTTCTCTGTGCTCAAATGTCAAATGCTACCTGATACTCTTTATTGTGCCAACTAAAACTGCAAGCACAAGAAGAATTATTGCTGTGAACAAACCCATCAATCAGGATATATCTTAATTTTAAGGCCCTGAGTAAAAAAAGGGAAATTTGGGGTATTCATGCAGTGCTTCTACAAAAGCAGTAACATGTAAGTATGTGAAGAAAGTCAGTTATTAAATATAAGAAGGAGCTCTTTTTGTCGTTTCAAACATAACAGAGAAATTGGGTTCCCAGCATTCCTCCTCCTTCGTGGCGGAGCCCGGTGGGGAGGTTTCCTAAGTAAGGCTGTGTGATGTGATGTGTGATTTGGCGCGGGAGCCCCTCCAGGCTGTACCTGCAGAGGGATCTGAAGGCAAACTACCGATTTCAGTTTTATTTTGGGTTCGTCCTTTAAGTGTGCCCTGGAGAGTGACCAAGTCCTGAAGCACCTGTCTTACTGCCTGCCATTCACTGTGGAAATCCGCCCGTGGGCACCGTAGGCCTGCATCCACACCCTTCTTGCTGAGAGGCGCGGATTGGATTAACCCCACGTCAGTCAGACCTGGGAGGAAGGAGCCACAAAGGTACCTGCAGCCTCTGCAACCCGAGGGAGCAGTTCCAGATTTGGGAAGCTTTGGTCATATATTACGTCATCCTAGTGACAGGTCATCTTTGTCATTAGAGATCGGCTCTTGGAGGACAGAGAACCCTTTATGGAGCAGCTTACCCAGCTGATAGCAAGGACACGAGGAAATAGCATTTGCTGCATTCCTAGGTGGAATACTGCGCGTATGTAGATGTTCCACATTCTGTTTTTGATGACTCTTTGTACTAGGTAAATATTCTCACGATATTATAAAATGAAGCAGCCTCAACAGTGGATATTCAGCATTTAAACTCAAAAGCCACAAGCAGCAGACTTGTGTGACTAGTGTGTTCCCTTCCCAAATGTTCCCTGCCTGTTAGCTTTCAGTGCTCCGTGAGGCCCTGCGGAACCGAGGGAGGGCGAAGTCCTTGCCTGCTGACCGCGCGGGGACGGGTGGCTGCATCCGGGCAGTGCCGGGCGTTAGCCACGGGGAGCGCTCCCGCTGCTATGAGGATGCAGAGGAGGCACAAGTATACTGCGTGTGGGACCCATAGGGCTCCCCGGAGGTGGGGACGTTAGAGCAGGGGCGGAAGGGAGAAAGGAGGGAGGGAGGATGGTGAGGGTGGGCAGCTTCCAGATGGGAATGATTAGTGCGTATATGGACACCGGAGATGGTACTTCTCCGTGTAGAGCCGTGATGAATTCCAAGTCATCGCTCCGTGTAGTTGCAGCCTTAGCCAGTGCGTTCGTGTGCAGGTGTGCGCGCTTAGCGATGTGAGAGATGATGTGTAGAGTTTGATAATAGCGAGGCCTTGAAAGGCCCCTAATCCAAAACTAAGGGGTCTGGATTTTATCCTGAAGTGGCAGGCAGGAGGGCGGGCTCTTCCGTCTGCTGAGTAGAAAGCTTTCTTTGGAGCTGCAGTGAAGGATGGCTGACGTGGCGCTAGGTCCAGAGTGAGGACGGGGCCTAGAAACCTGTTCTAGGTGAGCCTTGGAAAGGGGCATAGTCAGAGAGAGACTTTGGGGCGGGGCGTTGCTCCGACTTGGGATGTGAAGGAAGGAAAGAAGTCTAGGGCCACACACGGTTTCTGGGTTGGAGCAAGTGGCTGTATGGAGGAGATCTGACCCATGAAAACTAGGGGAGGAATGAGTTTGGGAATGGGAAGATACGGAGCTCAGTTTCGGACTTGGAGAGCATCAGCTGTGGAATTTCTAACAGGTGGTTGCGGAGGACCAGGAAACTGCCCACATGAGGTCCCATAATTATGTGTATTTCTTCATATTCGAAATGTCACCACACAATATTATAGGAAGTTTCTCTACAGTACAAGTGTAACACAACAGGTTGACAAACATTTTCATTTTTTAATATTTGCAAGATTGCATTATGATCTGGTAGTAGTGAAGCAAATATACACAAAATAAAGTTTTCTTAACATAACATTTTAGTAGTAAAGGTGTTAGTTTGTTATTAATGCATTTTCAAAAATAACTTTCTTGCCATTTATTTTTTTAAATTTATTTTTCTTTTTTTGAGGGCAGTGTCACTGACCCTCATATGTGGGACCCGAACCGGGGCCGCTGGCTTCCCAAGCCAGCGCTTAACCACCGCGCCACTTGGCCGGCCCAAAGCTTTCTTTTTTTTTTTTTTTTTTTAGCTGAGCCATCCTGCCACCTGTTGGCAGCTCAACGGCAACTCAGCTCGTGCTGGCATCGAACCGCCGTTGCTCAGAGCTCAGCTCGCACTCTTGAGTGAGCTCTTAACCAATTGAGCCCTCGGCCGGCCTTTGCCATTTATTTTTGGTACAGCAATCACAGGGTTAACTGTATTTCAGGGATGTTTATGGTAAGAACTGCCCTGTGATGCAAAGTGAATTAGTAAGTCCATGTTATTAATGTGTAGGCACATAACTCCCAGTTTCTAATATCAGTCACCTGCTTCTAGAGAGTGGCAGAAAGAAACCAGATACACAGAAACGGTGACAGATAGCCAGCATGTAAGCATCTGACATATCAGCATCATCTTGGAATCCGGAAGGACCACTTGTTCTGATGTGTTTAGATGAAATTCTACCTATTCTAAGAAAAGCTGATGTGACAGAGGCCCCACATATGTTGAACAGATAAGACAGAAAAATGTCCATAACTTAATTATTGTTAATCATGTGAGTCAGCTTCAATAGGCCTTGGCAAATTTACACAATTTAACTCAATAAAAAGTTGAGTCCTCTGTTCCTGGTTCTAAGATACAGATTTGTTCACCTTCATGAGTTTTGAACAAATTGTTTTTTCTATATAAAAAAATTGATATTATTGTCAGAACTCATAAGCAGAGAAACCTAAAACCTGTGTTAACACGCCCATTTGGAGCCCCTTTACTGGCAGCTGCCCCAAGCAACACCTTTATGTTCTTCACCAAGTCTCCCTACTGCACTGCTTTGATTGGCTGTATACAGTTGCTTTTTAAATGTCCATAGTTAGTTGAGAGAAAAAAATGTTAATATTTTGAAGCAGAGCAAAATGAAAAGTGATAAGTACAGCAGGATTCCTGGAGGCTGTTAGGACTATTTAATTTTATACGTGTATTGTTCATCAAATATTTACATAAGCTTACATTTCAGTAAATTACTCAGTCATATGTTAGACTTAAATTCGTAGTATCAAAGCATCTCACACAGTGAAAGACAGTGGGCATTGCTCTGGCCTTCTGTGGCCAAATGCAGCAGACAGCTTTCAGAGCTGAGCTGATGGGACAGCTCTGTGCCATCTGACCACAGTGACACTGCTTCCCGTAGGAAACTCTTGGTGACTCAGGTTCCTGTCACTGTTTCTGCTAAGACCTCCTCTTCATCCCTCCCTCTCTTTGGTTTTCTGGCGCCTTCTGGTCTTGTTTCATTCTCACCAGAGAATATTTCATCGTGAAACCGTGTTGGCATTAGCTGCCGTCTAGCCCTGGGAAAACCATGGCGTTACTTTTAATTTCACTGTGCCCTGGCCTGGCACCATGACGGGGCTGACGCTGCAGTCACAGCCCCTCTGGCCTTAGACCTCACATTCCTGCCGCTGCCCCCAACCTGCTGGAGTCCCTGTACCAGGGCCTGTGTACTGGGGGGTCCTCTTTCCTGATTCCTAGAGCAGCGCCGGGGGCATCACTGGCCGGAAAGAATGTAGATCCTGGTCCCTCCAACCAGAGACCCAGATTTGGTGGCTGTGGTTGGCTGAAAAGTCTCCCCCCACAACCCCCCAGGAGAGCCAACATCAAACTCCCAGAGCCTGTGCATAGTACCTTACTTGGAAAAAGGGTCTAGGTGGATCCTGAATGCCATCACAAGTGTCCTTGCAAGAGAGACACACTGAGGTGCAGACAGACGGACAGGAGGAGGCAGTGTGCCCGTGGAGGCAGCCACCAGCAGCTGGGAGCCAGGGGCAGGTGTGTCCATAGAGCCTCCAGAGGGAAGGCAGCCTGGCTGACTCCTTGATTTCACACTTCTTGTCTCCAGAAATCTGAGGGGGCACTTTTCTGTTGTCTTAAACACTCAGTTGGTGCCGTTTTGGTATGGCAGCTGCAGGAAACTGACATGGTAGCTTTGGGTGAGCCCAGCGATGTGATTTTTCAGACGCACCTGGGTAATTCTGACGCAGGTGCCCCCTGCACTGCACTTGACACATGTTGACTTGGAAGGAGGGGCTGTCTGTGCTCTGACCTGCAGCCAGTGTGAGGTGACACGGGGCCTCTCAGGGTGACATTGGGACAGTAGTTTTTCATGGAACTGAGAGGCAATGGTATATTCTGCAGTATCTTAGAACTGTAATTCAGGGACATTTGGATTCACTGTTAGTCTGGGTTAGTCTGTAGGTCTAAACGTCATTCATTACTCAATTTTGCTGCAAAGCATGGCTGTGAGATAGAGGAAAAAGTAGGGACGTTTTAGGAATTATAGGTTACGTGGTTTTTTATGTTGAGAACTTCAGCCATTTTCATGAAAATGCTAACTTTTTCATTATTTACCTGTATTTCCTATTCATAGTAATGAACAACTGCATTCTCATTTCTTATGTAAGTCTGGACCCAAGGTTGATTGGTTGTCAGTTTATTTACACATGTTTTATTCTACAAAAATTTTGAGGTACTATGCAATAAAAACACATAAATACAGTATTCATAAAAGAAAACCAAGTCCCTAGATGAAATTTATATGGCCAGATTATATAAATCAACTCAATTTCTAGAATTTCACCTTTATCATTTGTTTTAATGTTATATTTTGTTGTTTTTCTTTTAATTTTCCCCATTAAAAGTATGCTTTTATTTTTGTTACTAAATACGTTTAGATTTTATTTAAGTTTCCCCAGATTTACTTGCGCTCATGTGTATGTGCGTGCACTCTTGTTTGAGCATTTAATTCTATGCAATTTTATCAGATGTAGGTTTGTGTTTCCACAGTCAAGATACTGTGTTGTTTCATTGTGTTGTGCTTTCGTATACACCCCTCCTCAACCCCTAATCTGTGGCAATGACAAATTTGTTTTCCATTTCTATAATGTGTCATTTCAAAAATGTTACAGTATGTATCCGTTCAGGATTTGCTTTTTCACTCAGCATGATTCCCTTGGAAATCATCTAAGTTGTGTTTATCAGTAGTTCATTCTTTTTATTTATTTATTTATTTATTTATTTATTTATTTATTTATTTATTTAAAATTAACTTCAGATGTACAACACAGTGCAATAGTTATACTTTTTACCCCTCAAAGTGACAAGTAGTTCATTCTTTTTTATTGCTGAGGAGTGTTCCATGATATTGATCTGTCATGGTTTGTTTAACCATTTGCCCATTGGAGGACACCTGAATTACTTCCAGTTTTAGGCTATCGACAATAAAGTTACCATGAACATTTATGTGCAGGTTTCTGTGTGATCATAACTTCTCATTTCTCTGGGATAAATGCCCAAGAATGCAATTGCTAGGTTGTATAGTAATTGCATGTTTAGTTTTATAAGAAACTGTCAAACTATTTTTTGGAGTGGCTGTACCATTTTAGTATCTCAGCTACAGTGTATGAATGGTACAGTTTCTCTGCATCCTTGCCAGTATTTGGTATTATTGTTTTTTAATTTAGATATTCTGATAGATGTGTAGTGATATCTCATTGTGGTTTCACATTGCTCTAATGACTATTGATATTGAACATCTTTTGGTGACTGTTCAAGTTGTTTGCCTGTTTTATAATTGGATTTTTTTACTTTTGAGTTTTGAAAGTTCTTTATATATTCGGATGCTTGTTCATTTTTGTATATGTGGATTGAAAATATTTTCTCCCAGTCTGTGGCTTGTCTTTTCATCCTCTTAACAGGGTCTTTACAAACAAAAGTTTTTAATTTTGATGAAGTTCAACTTATCAATTTCTCCTTTATTTTTTGATTGTACTTTTAGAGTCAAGCTTGAGAACTCTCTAGCCACCATTAATTCCTAAAGATTTTCTCCTGTTTATTTTCTAAAAATTTTTACAGCTTTAAGGTGTACATTTAAGTCTGTCATCCATTTTGAGTTAGTTTTTGTTTAAGATGTGAGACTTAGGTTGATGTTCACTTTTTTACCCATGGATATCCAGTTGCTCTGTCTAGCTCTATGTGTTGAAAATGTTGTTTTTTCATTGAATTGGTTTTGCACCTGTGTCAACAATAAGTTGGGCATATTCATGTGTGCATATTGTGGCTTCTCTGTCCCTCTGTCGGTACCTGACAGTCGTGATTAATGTAGTTGTTGCAGTAGGCCCTAACTACTTTGTTCTTCTCTCTCAATATTGGTTTAGCTATTCTAGGTTCTTTGCCTTTATTTGAAAACTTGAACAGTCTTATCTTTGTCTACATTGTCTGTTTGTACTATGATTTTAGAAATCATGTTAAACCAATAGATCAATTTGGGGGAGAATTGACATTCTTTAAGAAGAGGTTTGCTAGTTATGAATTCTTGTAGTTTTTCTTTATCTCAGAATGTTTTTATTTCCTTTTAATTCTTGAAGGATAATTTTGTAGATATAAAAGTTATGGCTGACAGTTTTTTCTTTCGGCACCTGAAAGATATGTCACTTCCTTCTGGTCTCCATGGTTTCTTCCAAGAAATCTGCTGTCATTTGAATTGTTATTCCTCTATAAGTAAGGTATTGTTTCTGTCTCTCTGATTTCAAACCGTTTTGTTTTGTTTTTTCCTTTAGTTTTTCACTAATTTGTCTTGGTGTGGATGTTTGTGGATTTATCAGTTTTTGGGATTCAATTTGCTTCTTGAGTCTGTAAGTTTATGTCTTTTGCTAAATTTGGGAAATAGTTAACCATTATTTCTTCCAAATATTCTTTTAGTCCTGCTAGCTTTCTCCTCTCATTCTGGGACTCCACTGATAACAAAGTTTGGATCTTTTCTTATTGTACTACGTGTCCTGAGGCTCTGTCATCCCTCCCCGCTGTCCTGTGCCCCCCCCCCCCGGGTCCCCAGTGTATTTTCTCTCTGTTCTGATTGTTAAGTTCTACTGTCTATCTTCAAGTTCACCAATTCTATCCTGTTATCTACACTGTCCTATTCAGTGCTTCCAGCAAGTTTCTTTTTTATTATTTATGTTATTGTAGTTTTTAATTCTATAACTTTCATTTGGTTTCTTTTTTTATAACTTCTACTTACTTTTTGTCTGAGGTTATCATTTCTTTTTTTTTTAATTTGTTTCCAGAGAATTTGTAATTGCTTGTTGATGCTTGTTATAATGACTACTTTAAATTTCTTGTCAGATAAGTTTAACATATGTGTCATCTTAGTTGGCGTCAGTCGATTATCTTTTCTTATTGAAGTTGTGATTTTCCTGGGTTTTGGTATCATGTGTGATTTTATATTGTATCTTGGACATTTTAGCCATCATGCTGGAAGACTCTTGGGCCTACTTAACCCTTTTATTTTAGCTGATGGCTATTGTGTTCAGGTTCAGCACTCAGGTTCTGGTCTACTTTAGTTAGTTGTTCCAATGACACCTTAATTTTAGAGCCTTGGTCTTACCATTTTTGTCTTTGTTATTGTTCCTTTTCCATCTGATCTCCGCTGGTGCCTCTGAGGGTGCTGAGGTTCTTTCTAGTCTGGGCTGCCTGGTGACTGAATGAGAGAAGGGAGCCTCAGACCCAGCAGGAAGAGGAGTGTTGCTTTTGGCTATTACTGTCAGTGAGATTCTTAATTGAACCCCTTTTCTGGTTCTGCTGTGCTCGTCTGGTATCATTGCTGGGATTGCTATTGAATATCGAGGGAGGAATGAACCTACCTTAGCTGCCCTCTTTGCTAGCTTAAAGGTTGGGCAACACCAGGCCTGGTTTGCTTTCGTTGGTCAGGTAGTGGTTCATAAGATGTCTGCACTTTGTTGTTCCTCCAGTCCTGGTGTCCCTAACCAATCCCTTTTCTTCTTTCCACCCTTCAGAAGGCTTGCAGGGTGAGGATTTGACTCTCTTAATGGATTCTCGTGCTTCTTCCCGACCTATTCCCATACATAATATCAACATTGTCCTCTTTCTTCCCTTCCTTCTCCCAATTTCACAACTTTTGGTCGAATGAGAACTTAGTGCTTACATTTTTATGGCTATTCATTATTTTTCATAAGTGGCCCACACAGTTCACTACTTTTCTTCATAGGTTTCTGTTTTGCTTGGTTTTCTACATACCTATTATTAGTTTACCCCTAAACTCTATAAAATTCAGTTTAATATGGTCAAACATATCAGCTGGTTTATCATTGTATTTTTTTTTTAACCCTTGGAGATGCTCCTTAAAGAGCCAGGTTTCATTCTGAGCTGGTGGCCTCTGGGCCCTATATACAGCTGCCAGCTTGGAAGGTCACACCGTCACCCTCTGTCTGCTTCCTTCACTGGTCTACTTTGTTATCTCTTTAATTTATTGGATTCCACATTTCTTACTATTTCCTATTTTACTTGTTGGAACACACCCTCTAGGAGTTTCCTGAGAATGCATGTGTGAGAAGTAAATTTTTAGACACTTTGGTCTTTGAAAATATTTTAATTTTATTCTCGCATTTGTCTAGGTATGAAATTCTTGGCTGAAAATCATTTTTTTTTTTTTCCCAGAATTTCTAAGTGCTGCCCATTGCCTTACAGCCTCCAGTGAGTCTCTTGGGAAGTCAAATGGCATTCTGATTCTTGTAAATGACATATAAGAATATGAATACTTTTGGATACTTCTCTTTATGTTTGATGTTTTGAAATTTTGCACTGATAATGCCTTGATGTAGCATTGTGGCATTGGGCTGGATCTTGTGAGGGCTACTTTAATCTGGAAACTGTTTTTCTTTCCTGGGAAAATGTCTAATATGATTTATTTGGTAATGTCTTTTCACTTGGGTCTCTTCTTGCTTTATGGAACTCTGATAGAATATAAGGTCTAAAACTAGAGAGATTTTTGTCTCTTTTGTTCACTGTTTTATCCTAGAGCATCATCTTTACAGAGTAAGTACTCTGTACTATAAATATTTGTTGAATGAATGAGTAATTGACCTTCTAATATTTGTCAGTTAAATCTCTTGGGTTTATCTTCTAATTGTCTTTGTTCTTTTATTGTATAGCTCTTTTTCTTTTTGTCTATACACAGGGAGATCTCACTTTCCTGTTGTTTTGTCTGCTAATATATTATTTCAAGAGCACTCCCCCCCCCCTTTTTTCCATAATATTTTTTTGTAAAGTACCTTTGTGGTCCAAGTTTTGGTGGGAAACAGAATAATCTACAAGTATACAATTTATTTGCAATTGTTTTTTATATATGGTATGAGATATAGAGGTCATGATTTATTTTTTCCATATGTGTGTCTATTGGACACAAGGTCATTATTGATGTCATCATCCTCTCTCCAGGGCACTGCAATGTCACCATACGTGTGTCGGACCCCTTCTGTTCGCTCTAGTAAATCCAGATCCTGTTTCCTTTTTCTCTCTTGTCTATCCTTGTATCATTACGACACTATTGCTGTAGTTTTAGAAACAGAATTTATATTTGGTAATGAAAGTCTCTGAATATGTTCTTATTCAAGATCGTCTTGATCATTATTGACCTTTTTGTATTGCCATATACTTTTGTAGAATCAATCTGTCAAATCATACATACACAAACACAAAAAATACTCCAAGATTTTGAATGAGATTGCATTAAAGCTGTAGATCAACTTGGGGGAAATTGACATCTTTACATTATCTTTTAATCCATGACTTTTGTATATTATTCTTTCTATTGTAATTTTCCATTTTTTAGAACAAATGGCATGAGAATTTTGTCTGTCTATTCCCTGCAGTATCTTGTTGACTTAGTAGGAACTTGGTATTATATTTATGGTAAATTCTTACACTCCTCTTTGCACTAGATATGCTTTCAGTTACCATACTTTTTGTATGCTTTATCACTTTGAAATATTTTTGGTTCCAAATGATTTGAAACTCATGAATCTTTCTTATGTGTTGTTTTGTTTTTTTAAGCTTTATCTGAAGCTGACAGATAGTCAGCACAGGGCTGGGGGTCCCCGTCCCCCTGCCATCAAGAACCCAGCCTCTTCCTGTCTTTCTGCTTCTCCTTCTGTAATGTGTTGGTTTTTGCTCTTATGCTTATTGCCTTGTAGTTGCGGCATCATGTCTCTATTCTAGGCAGGAAGTAGGGAAAGGGCCAGGAGATGAAGGCAGAGGCCTACTGACTGTAGTTGTTTCTCCTCTTTTTTAGAATCAGGAAAGCAAACAGTTGCCCAGGTCCCTCCCCCAGAGACTGCTGCTTTCAGAGCTGCCCGGTTGGCCGGGTTCATTTGCATCTGGGCCCGCTAGACCAGTCACTGCTCAGCGCAGTGAGGTCATACAGCGGTTAGACCAGCCAGAACTCAGACCTCTGGCTTGGGGTTGGTGTTCCCTCCCTCTCTGCTGCTGCTTGAACTCATTAGCATTCTTTTAGCAGAAAAAGAGAAACACTGTATAGGTAAGAGAAGGTGTCTGTCACATTTATTGAGATTTTTCAATATATAATTTATTTTTGTTAATTTTCAGAAACTTGTCTGCTTCTTGGAAAGCAAAGAAAGTGATTTTAATTTTTAATATATATTTTTTTCCTTTTGGTCCAACGTTTTAAAATTAAGTGATTTGGGGATAAATGTTTATTTTGAAATCTGTTTTGTTGTCTATTACGATATGGTGATATTTTAAGATGGGAAATGACATCCCTATTTCCATAAACTATTGCTTCCTAAAGTGGTTTAGGCATAACGGTATTTACCTTTTTAACAGGAAAATGCATCCTAAATTTTCCTCAGCCAAATAATAGAATGGGGACTGAGGTGCATGCAGGTCAGAGCCTATATTACCTGCTTGCCATAGGTATATTTTGGGATGATTAAATTATGCCTTCTATAAAAGTAGTCTGAGAAAAATGGAAATTGGTGAATTCGTCACTCTATCTGAGAAGGTTTAGTTAGTGAATTATTAATTTTTAGGAACTCTATTTTAGAGTCTGAGTCAGCAAATATTTTTTTATAGGCTGTAGGTGTTTGTTACTGAATAACTGTGCAGTTGTTTTACGTATATCTTGTGTTATTTGATGAAAATTCAGATTTTATAACTGATTTTTAATCAGAGTTTGGAAAGAAGGAATTTAGAAATGTGCTTTTAGGGAAGAGCAGGAGTTCTGATAGTTTATAATACGTCAGTATGTCATAAAAATTGATTTATACAAAATCTCGTTCACACAGTCTCCAAACATAATTACCTAAATCTTGCCATTTTCCCCTTTATCCTTACTTTATGGGTTATATCATTTTGCCTAATGTCCCAATTTGAGAAAAATTAGAAATGTTTTCATGCCTGTGGTGTCAAGTGGCTTTTTTCAGTCATTGTGAATGAATCATTTAAAAAGAACTTATTCAAGAGCTCCAAAGAACCCAATTGTTATAATTGGAGAATGAGTCTTATTTAATGCACTAACTCATTAAACTTATTAACTTATTAACCTGTGAAAATTATTTAACCCACTTATGGAAACCAGTTCTGATTATTCATATTTCCTCAGTGCTCTTTCCTTATCATTCGGTATGTATAAAATAAGAAGTTTTATACTAGATTCTTGATTAAAAAGCAGCCTTTTATCTTTGACAGAGAAGTGTTTTGTTTTGTTTTTATATTCTAAATAATACATAAATATTCAAGAACAAGTCACAGCCAATTTGAGAAACATACATCTCAGAAGTGTCAGTTTTGTAGGATATTATATACATACATAGGATTCAACTGGATTTTATGCATTTTTATGTTTTTGATGGCTTGTGAAGTTTTCAATTAAGTCTCTTGCATGGTGGCTGGTGTGTTGTTGAAACCAATTTGGAGAGCAGTCTAGCTAAGTAGTGTGCAAACCCTGTGACGCAGAGGTCGCCCTAAGCTGCCTTCCTGTTGTTGGAGCTTGGCTTTGTCTAGCTTATCTTGATTCTTGCGCATTTTTGGAACCTTGTTTTCCAGTTGTTGTGGCAATTCTGTGAGTGATATGACCTCCTTCCTATAAATTCCTTGTTTCCTCGATAGGCTAAAGTTGAGTTCCTTAAACCATTACTACGAGTGGAATAATACGCACATCAAGTTTTATTTAGAGAGCGTTCACATCTCCCTGAGAAGTCCTGGGATTTCTCCAGCAAGAGTGTCCTGTGTAGGACAGAGTGAGGGGGGTGATGTGAAGAAGAAAACAAAAGGGCCAGGGGACAGCCCAGCAGCTGCAGTGGAGCGGAGTTCAAGATTAAAGCTGGATTAGAATCCCCCTGGCATGTAGCAGTAGTGTGACCTTGGCCATCATTGAACGGTTCTGAGGTTTCCTTTTTGCATCACACCATTTTCCCTGTCCTTCTTTCATCCCCATCTTTCAACAGGTGACCCCCCTGAAAGTTGAGTGAGAAACAGAACCATCAGATAGAAACCCCCTCAGCATCCCGTTTCCAAAAATGACTGAGCTACATACATCTTCAGCATTTCCTCCTTTTGTTAAATATTGAAGGTCAGTTATCTCCTCTTGAGTTTTGCATTCCGTCCTCCTCTGTCTTCCTAAGAAATATGTACTATCAATTTATTCCCTTTCCTAAAATTCAACTTGTTGCTCCTAACAAGTTCCATCAGCATTTAAACACTCTCAAGACGCTTCCTGATTCAAAACAGCTACGCCCTCCCCAGCCCTACATCTACCTAACTCTTGGCCTCTCCTCCTTCTGTTCACAGCGACACTTCTGGAAAGAGTGGTCTGTCCTTGGCGCCTGCCCCCCGCCCCCCATCACTCTTGCCGTGCGTATGTGGTCACTGAGCGTCTTCAGCTCCCTCCCTTCTCAGGGCCATTCTTCACTGATGACCTCTCGGTCCTTTAGAAACACTCGGAACGAGCCGCTCTCTTGGATTCCTCCTAAGTGACTTCTGCTTTCTCTCTCCATCTTTTTGTTTCTTTTGGCTGAATATCATTACCTTCCAGTCATTCAGTGTCGGAGGTCTTTAAAGCTCTCCGAGCTGTGTCCTGTGCTCAGTTTATATACTCTTATCCTACGCAGTCTCACTCATGAACATAGCTTGAATTGTACTCATAGGTTATATATTAATGAGTCAAGAATTTGTCTGAATTTTCTCCTCTCTATCCAACCATTAACTTGATATTTACAGTTGGAGATTTCCAAGGTGCCTCAGTCAACATGTGCTACGCGGCCACGCGCCCCATAACCTACGTGTCATCCTCAGCGCCTCCTCCACACCCTTCCTCCAAAGCATCTCTCTGATCTGCCCCTTTCTCTCTCTTTCTACTGCCCCCCCCCCCCAGCTATCGTCTTTGCTTTCTTGGACAACTGCAGTGGTTTTCTAACTGATCTAGTGTCATCATTCTGGTCCCCTTCCAGTCTGTTGGCTGCTCAATGCCAAAGGGATTTTTGAAAAACAAACACAATGCCATGTTACCCTAGCTGCGCATCCTCAGTGCCTCGCATAGCTGTTAGAATAAAGGCCAAACCCTCCACCCTCACCTGCTCCCCGCCTTCCCGCGTGTGTGGGGAGGGCCGCTGCCCCTGCTGTGGGCCTGGCGCCTGCTGTCCCACCCTGCGGGTGTGAGCACAGCTGTCGTTTCCCAGGAAAGTTCTCTCGGACTTGTGGGCTTTCTGTCCTTTAGTCCTTTACAGCCTAACTTTACATTTAATTTTATGTGAATTTGATTAATGTCTCGTTGCCTGTGACAGCAAGGACCATGTCCTTTTTTACTGTTTTAAATCATTTTAACTTGCGTGCTGCAAAATGCTTATCATCTATTTGGGGCTGACAGATGAATGAATGAATGAATCACAGCACGGAGATTGGGGTTTGAGTCCTGGCACTCACACTTACTCGCAGAGCACACTTTCACAGAGGTCGGTATGTCCAAAGCCTGTCTGCCTCATCTGCTTGATAGTGGGAGGAGCCGCGCCTAAGTCAGAACAGAAAGGAGCCTAAGTCAGAACAGAAAGGAGCCTAAGTCAGAACAGAAAGGAGAGCGGCAGCTCAGTGCCCGCGGGTGGTAAGCGCCAGCGCGGCCTCAGATGGTCAGGGTTATTACTGACCGCGGGAATGTTTGTAGCTTCTGGTTTTCTAAAGTAGGTGAGTTTTCTGTGTGCGTTAAATGACTTTATCCTCAACGGAAAAATGCTGAGGACAGATGGGGCTTAGGCCTTGTCAGGGGCCCTTCGGTCTCATTCAAAGCCCACCTCTCTGCTTGTGTCTCTTGTCATGCTGGTCTTTCCATATATTTCTCTGTGTTCGTGGCTGATTGGTTAGCATTTCTCCTCCATCACGGGCTGGAGGAAGAGCTGATTATGGTGAGTCTAGGACCTGCACTGCCTTCCTTGGCACATTCGGGCCCGCCGGCCCGTGGTTCCTCTGTGCCCACTCCAGGGGCCCATGCCGGGGCAGGCCCAGAGGGCCACGCAACGTAAAATGTTCCTCCTACTGTTGCTCTCTCCTTTCCTGATAGCTCAAACCCAAACCTAATCGCACTCCTGTAGTGTGTGCTAACTTAGGACTCAGCCAAGTGTAAAAAATGTTTTAAAGTATTTTATGTACTTACTCTAAGTACCATTGTACTGACCCATTTTCCTCTGACTGAAATGCGGAAATACACATTTCAAGTATATAAAGCATTTTTTGGGGACAGAAAAACTTATTTTCCTCTGTTAAAACAAGATATTAAAGTTAAGACTTGAAATGCCTTTTCTTTCTGTCAGTTACTTTTTTTTTTTTTAAAGAAAATCTATGCTTTTTAAGACCACATTTATAATACAAGGATGATAAACATTTGCTTAATACCTGATTCATAGTATGTTTTTAACATCATGGTATGTGTATGTATGTGTATATTTATACACACATATAAAGTACTTGGCTGAAATATATTTCAATTTTATGATTTCTCATTTTAATTTTTTAATAACAGAATTTTACCAAATGCATCATGACTTTAACTGTATTGTATATTAAATTAGTTCTTATCTGGAGGAAAACGTACATTTATGTGATTTCTTTTCCTTTAGTATTTGACATTGAACTATAATTTCCATTGAATATTTAAAAAAATAATGTACCTCATGTTGCTAAGGCTGACATTTTTTATACTAAACGGAGGCTGGAGGGCTTCTGACAGAGAGCACAGGCGCTTACAGGAAGCCAGAGTCAGAGCGCTGGAGCAGGGGGCCAAGTCCAAGTGAGGCGACACCTGGAGAGCCCCTGGCAAACCCGGGTGATGAGGGGCCTTCTCAGGGCAACCCTGTAGTATGCTCTTTCATGTGTGTGATGGCCCAGCTTCTGGGGCGAAGTAGAGGCCTTCATGTCCAGTGTCACTTGTGACAACTGATGACATTCTGTAGAGGCTATATTTTTTTCCAACATTTGTATAACACATGGAAATTTGACTATGAATACAACTATTTAGACCAAAATACAACTGAAAATTGGGAGAAATAGGAATATAAAACATGGTAAGTAACCTCAACATAAGTTGAGTCGTGGGCAATTGGAGACTTAAGTTGAGAAGTATATATTTCTAGTAGAGATGGTCCCTGCATACTCTGATCATCCGTTTTTCCTGTCCTCTCATACCTGGGCTTCCACCTGCTGAGGTTTATATAATGTCGGGTTAGTGTGGGATCGGGCCCCCCATGGACTATGAACTTGTGCTTCCTGAGTAGCCACTGTATGGGGCATGGGAAAGGAAGGGGACCCACGTCTCTTACCATCTGCTCATCTGACCGTTCAGGCCCGGGACTTAGAAAGCCTGGAAGGAGTGGGCCCCTTACAGCACCCTACTGGTGTTTTTTGGGGCATTCCACAGCCTGCGATGGATTGCTGCCTAACACCCCAGCCCACCACAGGAACACACCCGGGAGAGTTCTGTATCAACCACGCCTGAGGCATGTCACATGAGCAAGTCCTTTCTGAACCAAAGGTGTGGTGGCACTGTTCCATCACCCACAGTAAGGCACAGATGTGGGTCCCATTGAATGCTACTTCAGGAGGCAGTGGCACTTCTCTCCTGAGTGGACAAGTCTTTTAGAAGGAGAGGTTTGGTTACTGCTAAGCTTTGCCTTCTGCCTCATGGAATGGACTGGTACACACATTGGCAGCCACGATGGAGCACATGAGACCTCACAGAAAGTCCCTCTGTTGAGTTCTTGGTGTAGGGAGAGCCTCCGCATCTTCAGCAGACCCTTGGCCAATGTGCCAACTCTGGGAGCTGCGTCTGCTGGGCGTGCGAGCACGTGCTCCTGGGTGCCGCTTCCCAGCACGTCTGTAAGGAAGCACCAAGTCCCAGTGTCTTCCTGACGCTGGAGAAATGTGGGGTGCTCACCTGAAGAACAGGGAATATATTCCACCACACCCAGGGCTCGCATCTCATTTGCGCCCCAACCTCGGGACCTGGTTCGGCTGTCAGTGGGCTCTGTAGCTTGGCCGTGAGCTCAGCCTGTTTCTGGCCGCTTTACTCATCTTTTAGCCTCATCTCAGAAGGAGCATATCTGGTCTTTGAGCCATGTTCCATATCCACAGTGCATATGAAATTGCTTGTCATTCTTGCTTATCATTTAAAATAATAACTGGCTCCTTTCTATTGTAATGTTTGCTAATAATGGCAGAACTATCCAAATGATTACAGTCATCTGTGAAAAGGATTGTACAATGCCCCCCTCCCCCTTTGCAAAGCAGAGTCGAACAATATACAGGGAATTTTCATAGCTGAGGATTTTGACTAATGATTTAATATGTGTATAAATTGATGCCGAATGACTGGAGGCACTGAGCTTTTAAAATTGGAAATATTTACAAACCATGCATGGTAAACATTATGTACCATCAAATTCTTTTTATTAAATCTTCTCTCTAGTTCTTTTGATAAATACTTTATGCTTTACAAATATCTGTTTTTTCTCTCTCCCTTCTCTCTCTCTCTCTCTCTCTCACTCTCTCTCTCTCTCACTCTCTCTCTCTCTCACTCTCTGTCTCCCCCACACCCATTAGTGTGTATGTATGTAGTTAGTAAACAAGACTTCAAGGAAAGACAGCAAAATGTTGGTAAATGAGGTTATACCTAGGTGGAAGAATTTGGGACACTATTTACTTCTTTAGACTTGGCTCTATGTATCATGGGGAACATGTATTATTTTAATCATTGGTAAAAATATTTTTCTATAATAAACACATATTCTTTTACAATAGAAAAATGTTTTTAAAGTTTGCCAATAGTTTAAAATATGGCAAAACTTGTACATTGAGCAACATTTGATTTGGAGCTAAGTACCGCTTACATTTCTCGAAAAAGGGAAAATGTTTTTACTCGTGTAATTCAGAGCCCCATTCATGGACATTTATGAATTGTTGTCAGCTGTACTTTGGTGCATGTAAAAACTACACCTGGCAAAATAACAATCTTAGTTAGTTTTTTGGAAAAATGGACTAGATATTCCTTTGAGTGAATTTATTTGTTTTTAGTTAATTCTTTTTTTTAAATTGGGACTAAATTCTTTTTTTTAAAGATTTTTATTAAAATGTGGTTAATGTACAATATTATATTAGTTTCAGGTATACACCATAGTTATTCAGCATTTATATACCTAAAGAAGTGATCACCATAAGTCCAGCAACCATCTGACACTGTGCCATGTTGTCACAATATTATTGATTATATTCCCTATGCTGTACATTACATCCCCAGATTCTAGTAAATTCTTTTAAAGTTGGTGTCTGTTACTAAAATGCAATAGAAATCATAGTCCATCTTTGCAACTCTCAAGGTACCTTAAGAACAAAGTTCATTGAAACCTTTAATAATTTGTCTTATAACCAATTTCTTCTTTAGTGATTGCTTCCTACATTTTATTTTGTATTTATAAATTGAATTAGGATTAAAGATAAACTTAATTTTATAGTAAGATGTTTTCTGATTCTCCAAATGAAAATTGAGTTTCTCTTCCTTTGCATTAGACTTTATTAGTGTATGCACTGGAACAATGCTTGAGAAAATGTAAAAATGCATGACAAGTTTATTAGACATTGTGCTTTTTATCATTTTTAGGCTTTCTGAGTTTCTAACTGTCATACATGTGACATAATCATTACCATTATCATATTTCTGTAATGAGGATTTTAAACAGTTCTCTACTTCAGACATCTATAATGTAATACGCCCAAGAAATGAATAGTTTATTCAAAAATTAATGCATAGAGAAATCATTTGTTTGTTCAAGTTGTGAGAAAGTTCAGATATATGGTAAACATTCCTTTATTCTTATTTCATGTGTTTTTCATATTGTCTGAGAGTTTTATTTTCTTTTACTACCAGTGAAATGTGATTCTTTTGTGCCCAATGATGTGCTTTCTGAAAGGATATAAGCAGCAATTGGTTAATATAATTTTGGGGAGTAACTGTTTACATGATTTGGGCTTTTCTGTAATTGTACGAAGATGAAATACTAATATGCTTTCGGTTTAAAGCTTGATTTTTCCGATCATGTGATTATATACAGTCTCATTTTAAAACTGGAATTCTGTATCAATTAAGCGATTCCACAGATACTCTTCAGTAGAACTTAAATGCCTTGCAGTAAATAGCATGAGGTTATGTATACTTCTTCAGTATTTTTTAATATTTATGGAGAGCTTGTCTTCCTTTATTTATTTATTTATTTTTTTTGAGGGCAGTGTCACTGGCCCTCATATGTGGGACCCGAACCAGGGCCGCTGGCTTCGCAAGCCAGCACTTAACCACTGCGCCACTCGGCCGGCCCCGGAGAGCTTGTCTTCTTAATTGTGATTTAATTTGTCCAGTTAGAGCTTATTTCTAGGTTGGTATTCTGAAGAAGTTTAGTTGTGGTTTGAATGCCATCTTTTCCTTATGCCTTGACCTTTCTGAAGACTTGGTATTCTTCACGTAACACTTAATTATTTGAGGATTCTCTGAACATTTTGCTTGAAGTCTGTTTTTTCCCTCTTAGCCATTGACAGCAAAACACATCTGCCTGAGTGAAGCCCTTTGATCTTCAGAGAGCTTTATCTAAAGGGAGATTAAAAAGAAGTCTGTCAGGCATTTTCCCAAAGAAATTGAAAATGCTTCCGAAGATTTCAGATCAGGTGAAGCTTCTCTGAATTAAGATTTAGGAAAATAACTATGCTGATCAATGGTTTAGTCATTGGTTTGAGATTTCTGAGATTTGCTTGACTTGGAATTAGGGAATATTTTCAATTATGCCTCAGGCACAGAATTTATGCAGTAATGTTGTATCCAGAAGCAACCTTTCCATTCATCTTACCACATTTTACACTAGTGTCTGTGGGAAGAGACGGGGAGGCTCTGTTTGTTCTCAGCCTGGTTGGGGCCTAGTGTCAGAGGAAGAGTTTTCTCTGGTCTTCTCTGAATCTAGAATTTACAAATTTCAAAGATGCATCATATGCTAATCCCTCTCCCTCGCTCCCTCTTTTTAAACATATATATATATATATATATATATATATATATATATATGTAGATTTGTGTAAAATCTATATATAGTGCGTGCATATATAGTGACACTTCTGTGCCAGCCTCTGGGCTTGTGCCCTTTTCCGGGGCTGGATCTACCAGGTCAGGATCGCCCTTGCTGTGGCCTTCAGAGCGGGGTCAAAGGACTGACCTCCAAACACTATGTAACCGTTTAAATGTCTCCTTAAGGGCCTCGGTGTTAGTAAAGAGATGTGAACCCTGTAATGAAAGAAAATTTAATTTCTGATTTACTGTTATTACTTCAGCCTTTTAAAAATTAGCACTAAGAACAGCCAATGAACTATTAATTTATAACATAAATATGTCTGTAAAAAACTGTGCTTTGAGGCTGCCATTCAGTCAGTAAAACCGCCTTGGGGAGAAAGGTGGGTCTGGGTACGGTGGAAGATTTTTATTGGATTTGTGGGGTGAAAGGAGAGGGAACAATATGGAAGTCTAATGAAGGGTCTAAGTGTGGCTTCTGAAATGAGTGGCTGAAAGGACACAGGAAATAAGGAGGTGACAGCAGAAACAAGCTTTCCAAATTCCTTTTCAGAAATTCCAGGCATTTTATGAAATTTTGGGAAAATTGCTTAGCTTTACATTCTTCCATTTTGAGCTTTCTGGAGGAAAATAATATATAAATGCAAATCTCTGCTATAATAATTTATTTACTTTATATTATGTGCTTAACAGTTGGAGAATCCAGAGGCTGTTTAATATACAAGGCATTGCCTATAAAATATGCCTTTATCATGTAAATAGCTTGCTTTATTTGATAAGCAACTACCTCTTTTTTCTCCTCCTCATTTACACCTCAAATTAGTCTCTGAGTTGACCAAAGACCCTGTCAACATCTGGCAATTATTACATCTGTTTGAGGGCCATTGGTATATGGGACTTGAGTTGTTATTAGTTGATAACATTTGATGTCCTTCATTTTACTAATTAGTTTAGTAAATTAGGAAAACTATTTGGATTCCATATACAAGTGCTTGTTAATTACTTGAGTCACAAGAAGCCTGAGAGAGGTCTAAGTGTCCTGTCAATTCCTTTGAGTCTGAAATTTTTCTCATAATTGGTTTGGCAAGAAGAGTAAGTGAGATTAGTTGCTAATGACGAGATAAGTATGTAATTTTAGCATGATATAAAGCTTTGATTGTCAGTATTGGTATTAAGAACCTAGATTATTTTTATTAGACCTTGTTTCTTTCTGCAAAATCATTATCATCTCCTAATATTGTAAATTGGGTTATTTCACACCATTATTTTTAATGTGTGTTAATCCTCAAACTATAGGTACTTAAAACCTTGCTAATTAAGGAGTCATTAATAAAGTGAGCAATATGAGCAATCAGTTTAGATTATTTAACTAATTCAGATGAAGTTCGGTTTTGCATATTTACACTGTGATTTCAATTTGGCTAAGATGTTTGAAGTAAGTGGAGAAGAAGTGTCAGTTCACATAGGCCAGCTTGGTTTGTGTTCCAGTGAAGGACTGACCTATAGGTAACATTGTAAAGAAACAGATAATGTATTACTCTTAGTGGCCAAGAACAAAGTAAGCTTTGCATGGTTTGCTTTTTATAGCCCATGTGGCTTTCTCGTTTTAGTATAAAACTTGTCTGGTTACACTAGTTGAAGCAGTTTCTGGGACTTGGTCGTTAGACTTCCGCTGTAATGTGAAGTTTCTCTAAACAAAGATTGCAGTTTTTTTTTTTGCATTTGCTTTGGGGAAAGGCTTATTTTCCTTTTTAACATCGTCAAACTCTTTAACTTATTCATACCCACAATCACTGTTCCTTGAAGCATGCCTGGTAGTCCTGAACGTTTTTTCAGGTTTTCACTTTTGTCATCTGTCTGTCTGTCTTTTGCAGTTTTGCTCATGTCATGTTGCTGTAGTGTGAGGGAGGGCTTTCTTCTCTTTTTTCCGTTTCCATCCCTCTATGTTTCAGGTTAGGAAAGTCATACTTCCATTACTTTCTGTTGGTAAAAAGGATGTAAATATTATTTAGCATCTCGTGGTTTTTAGATATCCACAATATTCTATTTTTACCCATAATATTTTTATAATTTTGAAACACCTCTTTTTGGAGGGGGAGGGGTTATAAAGAACAGTTTAGTTTCTACATGTTACACATTTTGTATAAATTTTGTTGAGCATCTGACATATGACCAATATAGTGGTTAGGTACCATGAGGGACATGAAAAAAAAAATTAGTAATTTTTCCTGCCTGAAGAGATTTACAGTCTAATTAGAGAAGAAAGGCTAATAAGGTAGAAAAAAAATACAAGATAAAGATAATCTGTAAGTATGTTTTAAAAGAACAAATATATAAGATTATTACTGTTGTATCTTAGCGGAATGATTGTAACTGATTATGCCTGCTTCTCTATTTAGTTAAAATGGTTGCATCCGCACCATAAGGCCTTGAAATAGACACGATACTTACTACCTTTGGAATTTTAAAGAATCACTGCTGTATTGAAGTTAGTGAAGCACCAGAAAGCTTTCAAAATTTAGAACTTTAGCTCAAATCACTCAATTTACATTAGAAGAAACTGAGTCCAGTGACCTAAGTCACACAGTCAGGTAATAGTTGTGCCAGCCTGAGAATACGGGTGACAAGGACATGCATTGGGGCTGTTGGCAATACTTAGTTAGGGAAGAAAGGCTTGGAAGCAATCAAAGACGTTATATTTGACCCTTTCCCTGCCCCCTCTTTTTTCCTTCTACCACTCTTCTCTCTCCTTCAGTATCAGCATCGTCAGCATTGTTAGCCCTGCGGTTTCAACAGTGTTACCATAGACCATAGACCAGTTTACCTGAGCATCACGGCATGGAAGGTCAGGGTTGGCTCTGCTCTCAGATGAGAAAACATACCCGCAAATCAGTGAAATCACTTGCTAAGTAAGTGAAGTGAGACCTCACACCCAGGTTTCCTACTCCAGGCGTCTCCCATCGCCTCCCAGACAGCTGGCTCCACCTCAAATCCTGTCCCAGGCCAGGGAGTCAGTTAGAAGAACACATATATAGATAGTGTTTTCCAGACATGTACACCTGAAACCTATGTAACTTTACTAACAATTGTCACCCCAATAAACTTGAACTAAAATCAAAGAAAGAAAGAGAAGAACACGTAGAAAATGCGGAGTGAAATTGTGTTTAAATGCTTATTTAATTACTCTGCTTGTACCATTTGAAATGCTTTGTAAGGTGACCTCCTCAGTGACTCTTGTGGATTTGTGTTGTGTGCATCAGTAGTCATTATGGAACGTGGACAAAACCTAGGCTGGCTTGAAGACGAGCTTGATGGAGTTTTTAAGCCCCTAGGGACCACCCTCTCAGATGGGGCTCTTGCATTAACTGGGAAGCTGGCAGTCCTAAATGACCTCGAAATGCCCTTGGAGCTCACTGGCCGCTTCCACCTGCTTATTCATGGCTATATTTTCCCCTAGGCTCCACTACCAATATGTCTGGAATGATTGCTTTTATTTTATTTTGTTTCGCTACTTACGTTCATTCCACTTTCTAGCTGCTTCTTCCTAGACACAGAGCTATTAGCTCCCCAGAGAAGGTGCATATATATATATATATATATATATATATATATATATATATATATGATAATATCAGGGAGTCTGATGAAACGAGGTGATCCTTTTAGACTGTTGTCTTACTTTTTCCCCTTAGGCTGTTTTTCCAAATTTGTATATACTCTTAGCTACCATGGCAGTGAAGACTGATGGGAGGAATCGGGCTTTCAAGTCAGAATGGTTTGGGTTGAAAGACGCCCTCAGCCATTGGCTGGCCGCGTGGCCCTAGGTAGGGTCCTTGGCACCTTTGCCCCTCCGCCTTCTCACCCGTAAGGTGAGGGTAGATGCCTGCCGTGTGGGGTTGGGAGAGGGCCGGGCCTGTCAACCTGATCTCTCCGGGAGACGTGTTCAAGACACCGCACGTTCCCCTGTCCAGAGCCAGCCTGTCTCTCCCTCCCGCCCCGGCCCTGCTCTGTTCTCTGGTGGGGCAGCGGCACATCCTCCATGCAGCTGCGCATTCCTGCCTCACTGCCTGTCCGCCCCAGTACTGGTTGGCCGTGTTTACCCCTACATTCTCTCTGATCCGTCTACTTTGCTTCACCTCTGGTGACGTCCTGTTAGTCTGTTAGTTCACACTACTGCCACAGCTCCTCGCTGACGCGGCTGCATTCACTCTGGTACCCACCAGTTCATTCTGGACACAGTCACCCCAAGGTGTCATTTTCAAAACAAATTTAATCACGCCATTCCCTTGCTTGACACTCCTTAGCTCCTTCCCATCCATCGTCCCTTCCGCAAAGCATGGCCTGTAATTAGGTCCCTCATGGTCTGGAGTCCGCACTCTCCTTGCTCCTAAGTATCAGCTGCTTTGCGTTGTCTTCAAGGTCTGGCTCACTCTGCCCTTCCCCTGGAGTTCCTGCTCCCTGCTCCCTGCCGCATCCCCGGTCCTGTCCCTTGCCTGCCCCACCTGCTTTCCCTGGGCAGCCACTGCGCATGCCCAGGCCTTGGAGGAGACTGACCCTGTGTCTCCATGCAGACCCCCAGCCTTGTGGGCTCGTTTTCGCGGGCTCGCCAGGAATGGGCTTCGTTCCCTCAGAGCACTCGCTCCCACGCAGTGCTGTGATCTCGCATTTGGCAGAAATCAGGTGGTGCATAGTGGGTGCTTGACGTATAGTTTCCTCTCCCTCTAACTTATTTTCCAGCTGTGAAATTTATTTTGATTATTAATGTTTTATTGGAAAGTAATTATTTCTCTTGATTGTTTGGCTTTTCAATGATTTACTTTTAGATATGACTTGTTGATGTATGGCCAGTTTTTAATTTTTTTTCCTCCAGATGAAAGTCCATGGGAGAATTGGACTAAAAGAAATTCACTAACCTATCAAGTCAAGCGTGTGTGATATATTAATTTTAAAGAATGAAATGTATATTTGTACATGATGACCTTCATGACAAATCTATGATTCCATAGTGGATCTACATGAAAAAAATCTCCTTAGCTCTTCTGTAATCTCCATGGCCCTATGAGGTATTTGTGATTCATTGCCCTGTGTGATTTCTGCCCCACAAGATTAATTAACTCAAACATTTTGATTTTCCCTTTAAAATTGTACCATAATTCAAAAGCTTTAATTTAGCTTTAAAGCCAGCTCATTATCTTTTGTTATTAAAACTTCTGTTTGTCATGAAAGGCTTTATATTTTTAAAACCAATTCAAAACCTATTTCAAAACAATATCTCTCACTTGTGGATTAGGCGACTAATTTTATTTATGTTCTATGTTATTTATCAGTTCTTGGAGTGCGTCCTGAAATGTGTAATGTGCATATGGGAGCTGTTCCTCTGATCTGGCTTCTTCAAGGACAGGGCCCTGCACATTGCCCAGGGCTCCGGGGCCCAAAGGAGAGTGCTGTTCACAGGGGGGCAGTGTCCTCACTCACCAGGACCTGCCTGGGTGCTGTGTGACCCAGAAAGGCTGTGTTTCCAAAAGGCGGTCAGTGGCGAGTCCGATGCTTTTTTTTTTTGGAGGGCAGTGTCACTGGCCCTCATATGTGGGATCCGAAGCGGGGCTGCTGGCTTCCCAAGCCAGCGCTCAACCACCGTGCCGCTCGGCCGGCCCCAATGTTTCTTAACTCTTAAGCATACATGACTTCTTTTTCCCTGGAATGTTATACTATTACTCTCATTGAAACCTACATCCCAATTTTCTGCTAAATGGTACAAGTTAGTAAAATCCTCTGAGATTTTATTACCAAAAGCTTGGGGTCATATAGGACTCAACCATTATTTTATTTCAGTATCTATGTGATTTTTCTCCCTAGGCCGTTGCTTTCTGATTTTCTTAATGGTAGATTTATTTTATATATTGAAATTTAGCATTTTTATATAGTTAAACTTGTTGACCTCTTTGTAGGGAAGTTTTCCAGCCTCCAATTCTTTCTTGCCCACTGTGTTCTGCAGCTGCAGTTTGGTTTGATGACCTCACCCCCAGGCCTAATGATTGACTAATGAATGGTGAATTTAAAGGCGTGATCCTGGTCCCCTTGCTGCGAATGGGACTCAGCGCAGTCTAACAGTGCCTGGCGTTCTGTTTAGTACAGTGACTGTTGAGAGGTGGGTGTGTGATGAGGGCTGTTTGCAGTGAGTGGAGGAAGAGAGACTCCTTTCTAGATGGTGAGACATGCAGATGTGTAGGGCTGAGAGTTTGTAGACATAATGGAAGAATCCACAAGTGCAAGGAGAGGGCAGGCCGGAGAGGGTGGCAGAGAAATGGCACCGGAACTTGGTAAACATCAGCCTGAAACGTGAGCTGCCTCGGTCCTTGGCAGTCACACAAGCCATTACATTACGTCTGCGTTTAAGTCAGTTGATAGAGATTTCCATTTTGCAACTGAAAACATCCTAATGATTCAGTTTTCCTTTATCCAATGTGTACGATGAGAAGTTGGATGAAAATTTTACCTGTATTTTCTTCTCATATTTGTGAAATGTTTGTTCATTAAAACAAATGTTTTAATCTGCATGTGGTATATGTGGTTGTGTGGTATGAGTTGGAAGTCTACATTTTCTTGTTATTTGTTGAATTGTGCTTATTTCCATTGATTTAAAACATACTTCTTACGAAACTTCACCCCACTTGTGCATTTTCTGTTTGGTCCCACTGATATGTCTTTACATCCCTTTACCAATAAAAATATTTTAGTGTTATCCTTTTGTAATACATCCTAAGACCCTTCCTATGAGCTTTTTCCTCTTATATGCTATTGCTTGTGTTGTGTGTTTGTATGTGTGGAGACTTCAATTGTGACAATTCTGTGAGGCTGCGTCAAGGGAGCCTTTCTCTAGAGACAGTGTGTTTTCTCTGTCATACGGGTATGTTGGCAGCAGCTGTCAACATGGGACTACTTCAAATTCATTTCTCTCTTTGGAGTTTTGGACTGCACAGATAGCATAAAGTTAAATTTCAGTGTTGATTAATTTCAGTTTGTGATTAGAATTCACAAGACATTTTTTTCTACCTTCATCCAGAATGGAGAGCAAAAAAGACAAGCTTCCTTTCTGCCTACTTTGTGGAAGAGATTTTTTTGTTTTTTCTAGTTCAGCTTTTCACAGGCAGTAGGGACCTATAGTTGCTTTGGCTTTATTATAACTTCCCACCTTATACAGGCCCCAGGCCTCATCTCCTGACTGTGCACTCATTAAGCGGGGGTTGTAGATTCTGGGGCTACCAACTCAAGCCACTTGGGGATTGTGCTCCATCAGTTTTAAAATTTATGTTTTAATTGTAGTTGACATACAACATTCTTTAGTTTCAGGTGTACAGCCTAGTGATTAGACATTGGTATATCTTACAAAGTGGTCACCCTGACAAGCCAGTACCTATCTGGGTGCTCCATCCGTTTGCCCCATGTTTATTTGCTCTGCCTTTGAGAAGGAGTTCCCTTTCATTTTTGCAAGCTGAGCTATGCACATAAAAGGAGTTTCAAACATTTATCTTTTATTTTTTCATATTTTATTTCAAAAAAATCTTTTGGGAATTTAATCTGTTTCATTTTTTATTTTCAAAAAAGTACACACTGTTAGAATGTGAAAAATTTTGAACAGTATCCACTATTGCTTTATGAATGCATAGTTTTAAAAATATACATAAACAATGTACTGTTTGTTCATAAATGCTGTTTAACAATATATTTTTTAGATTTATCAACATAAATGCGTATAGATATATAACTTTTAGCTGCTACATGAAATTGCATCTTAGGAATAAATAACAATGTGTTAGTTTTCCATTCCCTATCAGTAAGCATTTAGGTGTTTTCACTTTTTTGCCGTTACAAACAAAACTATTCTCATGCATGTCTTTGTACATCTTCAGGAGAGTTTCTCTAAGGTATATAATTAAAAGTGGAATTGAAATTTATTAAGTCCTTAAGGTGAGCGAGTCTGTAGTCCACCTGGCCCGGTCTCTTCCGCAAGTCTGCCACGGGGACTGCTGGAGATGGGAAGATGCGTAGGAATTAGCTGATAAACGAATGCAGTGTGTTGCCCTTGGTTGGCTCCTGATTTCAACAAACCAGCTGTAAAATGTAATTTTTAAGACATTTGAGTATGGACTGGGAATAAGATGAAATTAAGTAATTATTGTTAATTTTGTTAACTGTGACAATAGTGTGGATTATATCAGAAAACATCCTTATTTTTCAGAGATGCATGCTGGAGTATGCACGATGCTATATCATGATGTCTGGTATTTACTTGAAAATAATTCCACAAAATATTGATAAGATACACATGACAACATGTTGATAATACACCTGGATGGTGGGTATATATGTATTCATTAGACTGTTTTTTTGTACTTTTCTTTATATTTGAACTTTCACAATAATTAAAAAAAACAAACAAGTTATTTGCTCTTTATTCTGTAATAGGGGTTGACACACTATTGTCTGAAGGCCAAATCTGGCCCCATGCAGGTTCTTATAAATAAAGTTTTATTGAAACACAGGCATGCTCATTTGTTTGTGCATTGTCTGTGGCTGCTTTGTGCTCTGTGGGCAGAGTTGAGTAGTTCCCACTGAGGCCGTTTGGCCGCACGGCCCGAAACGCTCTCTGGTCTTTCACAGAGAAGAGTGCAGCGCTCTGTCCTGTGTGCCCTGATTGATTTCCTTTGTAACACTTCACGCTGCTCTTCCTTCCCCCCTTAACATAGAATTATTCATTTATTGCTTGGCTCTGGTCACTGGAATATAAGCTGCAAAATACTTTGTTTTCACTAAAATAACACCAGGCACACCTGAGGAGCCGAATAGACATTTGCTGCATGAGTGAGTTAACACTTGAGGGTCCGGTTCCCCCAAATCCTTTTAGCAGCTATGCTGTGAGATTTACAAGCTTTCCTAATAGAGTGGGTGAAATGGTATTGCTTTATCCTTTTCATTTGCATGTCTCTGGTCACTGTGGGTGAGGTTATGCTTCTTTTTCTGTGTTCTCTGTCTATTGATTATTTCATTGTGTGTGAATTGCTTGCAAAGCCTTCAGTAATGTTTCGAATGTGGATCGAAGCTGCTTGCCCCCAGAGAGGACTGTATTTGGCTTTGCCGGTTGCCTGGGGACAGCACTACCTGAAGGCTACATTTAAAAATTGTTCACTGGAGGTTGTTTTGGCCTTCCTGTCAGTGCAGCCCGAACCTGGCCTGCAGGCCTGCGTGAGGCCCCGGTAGCTCCGAATTCTCAGGGAAGCGCTTTCCCTTCCAGTCTAATAAGCTCTTCGCTTTTCTCTTCAACACTGGGATTTATTTCTCATTCACTTTTACTCTGTAATGAGAGGACTTTGGGATTTCAACTTAATTCAGAGTCCCTTTTGAACATGCCAGTTTGTAGAGGCCGTGGGCTTTGCTGTCTGTTTCTGGCCCGTGCAGCCCCAAACTGGAAGCTCCCTGCCACCGAGCCTGAGAGACGGGGTGAGCTCTGCCCCTCCGCATTGCCCCTGCCAATCCCTGCCTGTCTTGTCTGATCAGAACTGCAGTTTAGATTGCCCTTTTGTGAAATACTTCGGCTAACCTGTCAGTAGGTATGTAGTTGGGGTGTCTGGTCTACCGTGGTACTGTAAACTGAACCGTGTATCTTTTTACTGTGTTAGCAGAGCTGTACAATGTGCCTATAGAATCCGGCTGTTCACTCAACTGTTGTGTGGCTTAGCTTCCCTCGTAGGTATTTTGACATTCTTTACATGCTTTAAGTATTAATCTTTTCTTACATCACAAGTTCTGCTGGCCAAATCTGTTGCCTTTTTATGTCAAAGAAAAATTTAAATTTTGATGCCATTAAATTCATTAACTTTTTCTCTTATGTGTTTTAAGTTTACCTCTTTTTTTTTTTTTTTTTTTTTTTGAGGGCAGTGTCACTGGACCTCATATGTGGGACCTAAACCGGGGCCCCTGGCTTCCCAAGCCAGCGCTTAACCACCGCGCCACTGTGCCAGCCCTAAGTTTACCTCTTTTTGAAGAAGGTATCCTCACCTAAAGTTATAAAATACTTTCCTACACCTTGTATCAGTATTTATATAGTTTTGTTTTGAATATATTGATCTTCAATTTATCTAGAATGCCCCCTGTGACTGACAGGAGGTAGGGCTTTAACCATCTATTGCCCCCAAAGGATTGCTGATTTGATGAACTGATCCTTCCTCAGTGCACCCGTCAGCGCCCTGGCAGAAAACAGAGTGTGCGCAGGCAGGGAGAATTTGAGAAGAGTTTAATAAGGGACTTGCACCAAGGTGTGGCTGTTGAGAGAAGCCGAAAGGAATTCTGTCAAATTCCGGAGTGAGTGACAGCTGCTTTTGCCACTGTGAGGCCTGAAGGAATAGAGGCCGGGAAGAGGAACATGGATGTTGAGAGGGCTGAATGGGAAGGGCCATCTGAGAGGGGCTGTGACATTTTGTGCAGGAATGTAGTGAGCCTGTGGCAACTCAAGAGAAGGAACAGTTGTGTCTGGGGGTGGTCAGGGTTCAGACGCCAGACTGAGTAGCTGGACCTGGTCCCTTACCCTCATTCCCCGTTGGCTGAACCCCACCGGAAGTCACAGGAGCCCACAATGTGGTCCCAACAGGTCAGCCTCTTAGGGCACAGAGCAGGGTGCAGGTGGGCGTACATGGAAGGTGCGCAGCGTGCTCACTGGTTGGAACTTTTACCTCGTTTACTTCTCATATTGCATCTGTGGTATTCACTGTACCAGGATAATATGGTGGTCACTGTGGGCAGATGTACTGGGTTTGAATCCAGCTTCTGCCAAACACTCTTTGTGGCACAAGTTCCTTAGACTCTCTGTGTCGTAGTTTTCTCAACTGTAAAGGGGGAATAATGAAAATACCTATGGTAGAGGATTATTGTGAGACTTCAGTGAGCTTATCTATGTAATAAACTTAGAACTGTTCCTGGCCAGTCCTGGCCAGTTAATGCGAGCCAAGTGCATTGTTGGTGGTGAGGAGGGCGAGTGACGATGCTGATTTCCAGGTTTTTCAGTTCTCGTCTGTTAATTGGTCTCTCTCTTCCTGTACTAATATCATACCACTGTAATTAATATAATGCTGTATTGTTTTGTATAGGTCAAGCTCTTTAAAAAGTTTTCTTACATACTTTTTATTTTTTGTAAGCTTTAGAATTAGTTTAAGTTCTCCCAAAATTGTTTGAATTTTGATAGGGATAGGGATTACATTTATCAATGAATTTGTTAAAAACTGACATCTTTACAATATTGAGTCTTACCATTCTTGAACAGAATGTATCTTTTCATTTATTCAGACTACTTTCAATCCTTTAGTAAAGTTTTATAGTTGACTTCATAAAGATCTTGTGCATTTCTTTTAGTTTTATATCCACTTTAGTGTCCTTGTTGCTTTTTTCATTTAGATTCTTAAATTGGCTATTTTGGAGGCGTAAGAGAGCTATTGATTTTTTTAAAATTTTTTTTAAAGATTTTATTGGGGAATTGGGGGAGGGAACAGCGTTGGGGAATCGGGGAAGGGGAACAGACAAGTTGCTGTCCTTTTGTTCTTCAGTCTAGTTGTGGAGGACGCCACTTCACTGGCCCATGTTGGTATTGTGATCATTGCGCTCTTCCCATATGAGGCAGTTGGTTGCCAGTCATTGGACGGCCGCTCACGGCGGCTCACTACAGCTCATGCCAGCTGCCCATGGCAGGCCACTGCAGCAGGGGCTGCAGCCAACGTCGTCGCCGGTGACTCACGGGAGCCCAGCTGTTGTTCATCTTAGCTGTAGAGGTCACAGCGTCACTGGCCCTCATGTGGGATCCGAACCGAGGTCCTGCTGCTCAGAGCTGGCGTCCCAAGCCAAGTCCTAACCAACGCGCCACTCGGCCAGCCCAAGAGCTATTGTTTTTTTTTTGTTTTTTTTTTAATTAGTTAATTAATTTTTTTTTTTTTGAGGGCAGTGTCACTGGCCCTCATATGTGGGACCCGAACCGGGGCCGCTGGCTTCCCAAGCCAGCACTTAACCACCGCGCCACTCGGCCGGCCCAAGAGCTATTGGTTTTTGTGTTGACCTTGGATATGGTCCACTTGCCCATATTTCTTATTATTTTTCTGTTGATTGTCTTTGATTTTCTAGCTGAATATTCATATTGTTTGTGAATTATGATAGTCTTGTCTTTTCCTTTCCAATATTTATAGCTCTCATTTTTTCTTTACTTTATTGCAATACCCAAATCAATGTGGGGCTGTGGCAGGTGGAATAGATATTGTTTTACTCTTCCTTTTAATGGAAGCTTCTACTATTTACCATTAAATAGAATTTTTTTTTCTAAATTTTTGATATGTACTGTTTATCCAAATTTGCTCATCATTTATTTAGGAATTGGAATTGAATATTATCAAATGATATTTCAGCCTTTATTTGATTGCCATATGATTTTTTTGTTCTTTAACATGTTAATATAGTAAATTCATTGAGATTTTTTTTCTTTTCACATTTTTATCATTGAAATGTAGGTAAACCCCACAAGGTCACAACACTTAGCTAACTTTTATACTTTAAAATTATGTTTTAGGGCTGGTCGAGTGGCGCGGTGGTTAAGCGCTGGCTTGGAAAGCCAGCGGCCCCGGTTCAGGTCCCACATATGAGGGCCAGTGACACTGCCCTCAAAAAAAAAAAAATAAAAATAAAAATTATGTTTTATTTTAAAATGTTACAACTATGTTCATAAATGCTATTTAATCTAAATTTCTGTTCTCATACTTATCCAATTATATAGGCCTCTTAAAATATGTTAGCTTTTTAAAAATCTTTGTTCTAAGACAGTTTTTTATAACATGGGCATTATCTATTTCTTGAAGATTTAGAGAACTCTTCCAGAAACCATCTGAGCTTAGTGCTTTTCTTTTTTATGGTTTTTTAGAGTTGAATCATTATCATTCTAGTTTTTTTCTATATTATTTGGTCTGTTCGTGTTTCTTTCTATTCCTGGGTAAGTTTCAGTACATTTTTGTAATATTTCATTCATTCTGCATAGGTTTTAAAATCAATTAAAGTTACATGGAGAAAAGTAAAAAATCTCTTCCAATCTAAAGTTATGTTCCCTTTTCCATTTCTAATGTGCGTTATTTGAACTAACCCTTTTTTAAAAAAAAATCAGACTTGTCAAACCTTTGCCAGTTTTGTTGTTCATTTCAAAGAACCTGGGTTTCAAATATCCTGGTATTATTGTTTTGTTTCCTAATTCATTTCTTCTTTTATCTTCAATAATTTATTCTGCTTTCCTCTTTGGATATATTTGTGAAGTTTTTTTCTCATTTTCTGAATTGAAAGCTGAGTTTAATTATTTTCAGTCTCTTGTATTTTCTAATAAATGCATCTTAATGATATGATTTTCTTGTGACCCTGCTTTGGCAGTTTCTCAGTCTTTATTCTGTAACAGGAATAGTTCTTATGTGTGTAAAAGAAATGGAAATTTTTCTTTTATTTTTTTTCTTTATCCCAAAACACATGTATAAGTATGGTTTCATAGTTCAATAGGTAGATAGAGAATATTTTTTGTAACCATGTTTTAATTTTATTCCATTACATTCATTTGAGAAGGTTTGTATGATTTCTACTTTTTTTGAATTTGTGAGTGTATTCTTTTGTCCTAATATTTGATTGGTAATTTTTTGAACATTCTTCATGTGTTTGATAAGAATGTACATTATTCTCTGCCTCTCTTAACTGTCTTATTCTCTATAAATTTCTCCTTTTAATCTTATGAGTATATTAAAACGATTGTATTAAGTGCATAAAGGTTATGTTTGTGTTGCAAATGTTATATTAGCTATCTTTTTAGTCAGTTTTTTCTTTTTGAAAGTAATTTGTTGAAAATTCCTACAATTTTACCCATTGCTTTTGGTATATCTGGTATTCTTTCCTTTGAATCAATATGGAAAACCCCTAATTTTTCTAAAACATTATACTTAGTATTAATGCATACATTCTGAACAAGGACGATATTGTGAAAATTGGTGGGTTGGGGAGAGGCAAAAAAAAAAATCTTAGAAATTTTAATGGTTTGTGGCCTTTTACTGCTCAGCCCTACCACACACATTCTTACTCCTTAGTGTTTAATTTCAAGGGCAAGATGTTGATTAGGACAGGTGCCCTGGGGCCATGCCAATGAGAAAAGAAGACGTGTGTAGATCTAGTTCTATTATATTTCCTGAATGTAACGTTCTTTAGAATTTTTGTAGGACTTGAGTCTGAAGTTACACCTTTTGCTTCCTTCTACTGTTGCGTATTATCTTTTCTCTAATTGTTCTCTGTTAGACGAGCTAAGGGACTTGCTTCCCGGCCCCTTCAAGGAAACTCTCTTAGATTAGTTTTCCAATTCAATTCTTTTCCAGATTCATCTATTTTTATCTTTTATCTTTCTTTATTTTGCTTATTGCTGTTTGCTGATATCTTTAATTGAATAACTAATTTGTTTTCTGCCTCCCCTGCCCCCAATTTTATGCTGTATCTTCTGATTACAAATCTGGCTATATTTCTTTTTTCTTTTCTTTCCCTGTCTTTTCTTTTCTTTCTTTTTCGGTATGTAATTTTCTTACTGTAATTATTCTAAAGATTTTGTAATTGCTTCTTTGAGAAGTGATTTAGTATTTGAGGAGAACCAAAAAGATTTTTTTTATCCTTATTTCGCTATTTTTTGTTTGTATTTTTGTTATGCACTTTAGTTTTTATTATATTATCTTCAATGAATATGAGTTCAAAGAATATGAGAAATAACTGATGTTCTTTTGAATTGAGGCTTAGTTTGTGGCATAATATATAATCAAGTTTTATAGGTGCTCTAAGATCACAAAATGATTTTTCAAGTCTGTTTCAATGATCATCAGTTAGGAAGCTTTCAGCTACAGGTAATGGAAAACCAACTGCAGTGACTTAAGCAGGAAGGAAATTTATTATCTACATAATAAGGAGCCCCGAAGGAGGGTAATTCTAGGGATTGTGAGCTGGGGGACTCAATAGCATCATCAGAAACCTAACTTTCTTTTGTTTCTCCTTTCTCCTCATCTCAGCTTGACGGCTCTGGCTTCTGAACGGCTGCCCCCCTCAAGGTTTCAG
The DNA here is from genome assembly GCA_033961575.1 of Aselliscus stoliczkanus. NCBI lineage: Eukaryota > Metazoa > Chordata > Mammalia > Chiroptera > Hipposideridae > Aselliscus > Aselliscus stoliczkanus. Next base: position 2,251,966 of record CM066733.1, read on the forward strand.
GATGGCTCTCACAGATAATGACGAGAGGCTAAAAGAGTAAATGTCCCCACTTTAGAGTGTGTGTGTCTGTATGTGTCTCTGTGTGTGTATGTGTGTGTGTGTGTGTAAAGCTTCCCAGAAACTTTCTGTAGATCAGACAGGCCCTTTCAATGGCGCGAATTATGTAATAGGCCCATTCCTAAGGCTTTGGGAGTGAGACCACCGTAGGTAGGAAGTGTAACAATGATTTGCCGCGTGAGGGTGAGCCAGGGTTGGGGGTGCAGAAAGGACAGAGGCCGCTTCTGAAGGACATAGACCCTGGGTCAGAGTGAACAAAATCCGGGCTCTAAGAGTACAATATGTGTAAAGGCCGAATGGGGCAGGGTGTGCATGGTGATTGGGCGGGAAACCAGTACCTGTGTCCACATGGTGGAATACTTGATCAGCTATGACACTGCACAAACAATCCACACGCTTCATTTGGAATATTTTTTCCTTCAGGTGTAACTAAATGAGCATCTTTTTGTCCATAAATAATTGAATTCATCATGGAAAGTTTGGTATGATTTTTGTCTTTAATAATTGCTGCCCAATTGAAAAATGATTACTATAAAATTATCTTTCTATTACTACAAGTATATCACATATATATTTTTGCTATATTCTTTATAATTTAGAATCTTAGGATTTTGAGCAGACACTGCGTCTTCTTTATTGTTCATCCAGCACTGAGCACTGGATTTCCAGAAACTAATTATTAGTAATAATAAAAGGTACATATCTGGAGATTGAAGTGTAACTCCAGATGTGATTAGCTACCTAGTTTGTTTTTATTAAAATTTTATTTTTTCCTGCATATTTGTAATCCAGGGAAAGCTTCTAATATGAAAAATAAAGTAGATTTAGGGCAACATATAAAAATAATTGGTTTAACAGCATTGTGAGAATACAGATGAGATGGTCCTATTAAAATTTAGTCACAAAGTATATATGATAATGCAGCAAGATTCATGCCAACTAATTGCTAGTTCAAGTTTGTTGTAAAATGCTGAATTAATGGGAAGTTATAGTATCATCAGTGATTCCTGTCATGAGGAAATGATACTGCCAATTACATATAAGGTAGTGAAAGGCTAATAATACTTTTGGATAACAAATTGTCAACATGAGTTTTTTTTTAATCCCCCGTGTGCTTACTGGTCATTTGTTTATTTTCATTTTTATTGAGAGAATACCCAAAAAATGATATATTGTCATGTGTCTCCAAACTGAAATTATTTGTCTTGATGTTTAGATGTAAATACCAATTAAGTGAAAAGAAGTCTGTCTTAAATAAAATTATCACCATTAGCACAGTGTATCTTGTAACTGTCTAATCTTGTAACTGCTGGGTTCTTCATTTTGCATCCAGGTAATTTAATATGAATGATGGGTTATTAAATTCTTTTCATAGGAAATAGTCATATTTTAAATTAATAGCCTTTATCAATGATGCCAATTAGCAGAAGAGAAATGAATTACCAGGATTTATATTTCTTTCTAGCTCTTTCAGGATTGTTTGGTTACTCTTGGGAAATATGTATGAAAATTGGTGGAGGCAGCATGTCTGGCATAAAATACATTTATTCATTAATTCCACAAGTACTTATTGAGTTTCTGTGATTGCCAGTCATTCATGTGTTCTATTCGTCATAGTAAAGGTTCCCATTGCTTTTCTTCGGACATTTCTTTAGAGACCTTTTTTGCATCAACAGTTCACCACACAGAATGCTATGGCGTACCATCGTCCCCATTTATGGTTCTGTCAGGAACAAGATTCAGGGGGTACACCGATGTGAAATGGCTGGTGAGTGGGGAGACACTGCCTGAGTCCACATCCCTCACAGACGTGGGTGGTCCGTGAGCCCCTCGTGTCCAACAGCTCGGATATGGGGATCTACAGGGAGCCCCCGTTTCGACGGGGGTCAGGAGCTTCTTTTCCTGCTCATGAAGTGTGTTCTGTCTCATTTCCGGTGGGTTTCCGTGGCCCTCTAGGAGACAGTCGAGTCGTGGATTCTCCCTGTCCCCGAATCCTACAGGCACCTTTGTCTCTGTGTGGCATTCAGTCCCGCGTGGCATTCGTCCTGGGGCCCCGGATTGCAGCTGTGAAATGGCCACTAACCATCTTCCCCACCTCGTCATCTGCACGCATTTGCTCTAAACCTCACATTGTCCCGCTTTATAGATGCCAGGAGCAAAAGGACAAGGCTCCTGTCTGGGTTGCCTGGTAGAAGTTCAAGCGTGCTTGTGGAATGCTTTTTACGGGCATAGGTAGCCCTCTGTGAGCAGGGCATCTGCGTCTCCCTACCCGCTTTGGCTTCTGTTCAGATGTTTCTCAGGTTGACACTGTGCAATGAGGCGGCAGCCAGGTAGGCCGGTCTGTCTTAATAGCCTCACAGTGCATGTCATACTGGCACCATCTGCAGTGCCGCCAGTAGAAGCCCGTCATGGGCTGTCTTAGAGGACCCGGATTGCTGAGAAGCCCATCTTTGGCTTAGAGCAGCTGTTCCTGCTGGGTTCTGAAGCTGCACAGGGAGCACTGAAGACTATTGATGCTCAGACTGCCTCCGCCAGCCAATGAAATCAGCGCTTCTGCCAGCGGAACCCAGGCATACGCGTTTTGTCAAGTTCCCAAACCACTTCAGTGTGCAGCCAAGTGTGAGAACCACTGGCAGGGCTTTGAACAATGCTTGAGTTGTTGTTTTATGGTAGATGTTACAGGAAAATGGTGTTGAATTGCTTATACAATGAGTTAAAGATTAGAACATTTCTCTTTCCCCATTCATAAACCTTTGTGATAGCAGTCTTCTATAGAATGACCTAATTTTGTCTGACGAGATTTACTTAGAACGAGAAATAACCATGCAGCCACTTCTCTCTGAATCCTTTTTGCAGCGACTGATTCAGGCAGTGCACAATCTGAGCCGAGGGCCAACTTTAAACGTTGCCTCTTAGGTTTGCCTGAGTGTTAATGGCTTTTTAAATGAACCCGAGCAATAAATCCAAAATTGTTTGCAAGCCAAATACTTTCTCTCATATGCCAACAATTATGTAGTCAAAGTATAAAGTAGCCATTTAAAGATTCCTTACTCTTGAACAGAATTTAAATTTAAGAATTAGAAGTAGTAATTAACGTAGGTAACAGTATCTAATTGACCACCTTTTTGTTGAAGCAATGAAACAGGTGCTCTTATGAAACATTGGCATTTAAAATCCTTTTTCATATGGAACAGATTATCTTTTTTTCCAATTTACATTGACTTCCTGTTGGTTTCTGGATACTACTCAAGGTGTTAATTTAATTTTCAAAGCCAGATGTGATTTGGGCACTTAGCAGTATGAAACTTAAATTTCCTCTAATAGATACTTTTTAGGGATTTAAAACATGAGGAAACAGTAGTAACTGCTTATTTAAATCTAGAGCTTTTCCAAAAACTTTTTCTGTTTATCTCAACCTTTCTTCTCAGCTAAAATTATTTATTATGTGTGTGAGGGCAGATTTGTGAGTTAAAGAGTAATGTCTCTAATTGAAAAGCTGGTGCCTAACAGATGTGTCTGGGAAATTGGGTGACCTTCCCGAAAGAACATGTGAGCAGGCGTGGGCCAGCAGGCGTGGGAAGCAGGCGCCCTTTCTCGGTCCTTCCCCGTCCTCCACACGGCAGACGTGATCCTGCCTCTAGCACTTCACACTTAACAAGGGCCCCCTGCTTTCTGGGTGACTGATGTTCTGTCTGTTACCTAACATCCTGACACCCTATTGAGACCGTAATTATAAGACGAAGTCCTAACTCATTGACAGCAATGCAAACAGTGATGCGGCAGTGCAGCTTGCTTTTCTTGATTAAACATAAAACGTCATTTGGCCATTAGTTGACTGATGACTAAAATTTTTATATTTAAAGATGAGCCAAGCAAACATTGGGAATTGAAGGGAGGTTCAAATAGCCAGTAGCTTATGCATGTGCCGTGTCCCAAGGGAAGAGTAAAGTATGTCCGCCTGTCTGTCTGCCTACCTGCCGAACTACCTGCCTGTCATCTCTCCTCTCTTGACATTACCTGAGAGCTGAAACTCTATCTGAGTTTTTAATCTTTAAGTCCAGAGCTCAGTCCATTGGGTTATTAATCAGATTTTTAATGATAGTTGTAGACTGTTCTTAAAAAAGTAAATTAAAATATTCTGGTGTAGTGCGCTGTTCTCACTACAGAGTATTGTTTCTTTTATTTCTGATTTTACATATTTACAGGGGGGTGCCTACACTGATAAAATAGTCATAATTAATCAAGAAATTTGATTTTCTGGGACTGCTCTATTATTTCAGCAACGGAAGACAAGGAGTAGGATATAAAGGGTTTTATGATCCCATCTTCATGGGGCGGGGCTTTTGCACTGCTGGGCTTTTCAGTTTCTGTTGGTTTCTTGCAAGGCTAAAAGAATTACTCTTGTGTAGCTCACAATACTGCATTCGGTCACCTGTTCCCACGTACGACAGAGCCTCTCTGACTTATGGCACACTGGACCTGCTCTAGTAGATCAGTCTGAATCAGCCTGTACACAAAATGACCAGATTCCTTTGGCACCGAAGTGCCTTTATAATTCCTCCACCCAGCTTTCTGGTTTGGATTGGAAATATCAATTCAAGCAGCTCACACGTCATCAGATATGTCCGTGGTTTGGTATCGCCTGAGCAGGCAGAATAACAAGTCCTGGTATAGACTGTTCACTGAAAGAATCACTTTTGTATTATATTTAGTTGAGTTTTGAAAAGTGGGATTTTTAAGTAAGCTTTCATCCCATTTATTTAGAAGTCAAGTACATTCCAAGCACCTAGGAGAAAGCAAACACCTCTTCTTCTTCCAACATACAAAATAAGTGTTATAAAGTCCTTTTTATTAGTGCATAGGGAAGATAGTTTTGCTTTTTTATCTTGAATCTTTTTTTTTTTTTTCGTTTTACTTTATATGTGATTTTAATGAGCTTTGTCCCATTTAAAGATAGGGGAGGATGAGTAGTGCTGGATGGAACCATGAGAAATGGCAGGGGTGCTGTCCCTGGAAGAGACGGAGGGATTCTAACAGTCTCGGAAAGACCTCTGAGTCCATAGCTTTCTAAGGGTGTGAAAGCATATGTTATAATAAGAAAATCAAGTTTAAGAAAAAGGGTTATGTTTCATAGACTTTATTAAAGAAGAAAGAATATATCGGGAAAACTACCAAAGCTGTTACAATTTTAACATAATGTTGAAAATGATAAGAGCAAACATTTATAAGGTTCCCCTTATACTTTATTACTGCATATGCTTTATTTGGAAACATTTATCACATGCAATAGTGATGTGGGGACCTCTCCATGGTCTGTGCTTTCATGTGTGTGTCTCTCTCTATCTGCCACTTAGCCTCTCGCGTGGGTTCCAGACCATTATTTCTTTTTTTAATATAGTTATTTATTTTTAATATTGATTTTTCAGTGATAGTTGGCATCCCATATTCTATTGGTTTCAGGTGTGCAGCACAGTGCTTCGCTGGTTCTGTGATGTAGCAGTGATTGCCCTGGCTCGTTTGGTACCCACCCGACACCGTACACAGTTATCACAGTGTCACTGACTGTCCTCCCTGTGCTGTACATTCTGTCCCCGTGACTGTTTTGTGACTCCCGAGTTTGTGCTTCTTTCTGAGGGGCTAGTGTTTAGCTCTGTCCTGCTCTCCATAGGAACCTGAAGCTTAATGTGACTCAAACACAAAAAGAGATGGAGACCAATATTGGTACATAAGGGGAAATAACCCCGGGGCTGGTGGGACAGAAATCTCCGCGTTCTCCCAAGTGGAAAACCCAGGGGCCTACCGGGCACGCCTTTAGGAATAGTGTCTCCCTGGGGGAGCACGTGAATTGGATCCTCCCGGTTCTGTGTAGGGCTAACGCACCTTGCTCATCTTGGTGCTGTGAGCCCCAAGGACTGACCGCGCTGCCTGTGGGGGCTGGGCCCTCCCTGCCTGTGGTGTCGCCTGGAACCTGCTCACGAGCCATCTTTCACACGAAGGACTTGGGCTGCTGTCTGTGTTCGTGAACTCTGCGCAGGAAAGGGGATCTTGCCCAGAGTTCGGGTCTGTAACACAGGCGTTTGAAAACCTTCTCTCTAACGTGCCTGACTCCGGGCACTCCCGGGCCTGGGTGACGATGGCCGCCACTCTCCTGGGATCTCCCAGGTGGAAGCCTGAGTATCCCCGCCTGCTGCCCTGCTGCCCGCAGGGCTGTCTCCCCGAGGCCCGCTCTCCTTTCCTGGGGCCCTCCCTCCAGCCCACAGCTGGGGTACGCGGCAGCGCTCCCTGGTTTCCCTGTGCTGAGGCTCTCCAGGACGCTGACCAGATGTTGTCTTTAGAAACAGTGGTGATGCTGTCATGCCTCCCACTGAGACCTCCTCCGGCTCCTCTGTCCGCTGGCCCCAGCGGCCCCTGGGGTTGAGCACCCTCCACTGCCTTCTTGTCACGGCCCCCCGGGTCCCCCAGGGCACTGTGTGCCTCTGCACGGGGTGTTCTCACTGCCTGGGGGCGCTTTCCAAATGCTGAAGCCAGGGACAGTGTGCCGGCTGGGTCCTAGGCCAGCGTTCTGTGCAGAGCTGATTACCTGCATGCCTCAAAAGGTCCGCTCATGAAGTCCAGAAAAATCCTGCACGAACCTGGAATAGATGTGTCATGTTTCCTTAGTGGCCTGTCCCTATTAAATTAAATAAGGTTTTCATTGTAAAATTAAATCACTGCTAAACTTTTTCCAAAGAGTAGCTACAATCGAACATACTGGTTAAGAGCTTGGACCCTGGAGGCACATGGCTTGGTCTATAGAATTCCTGCTTCCGCTCAGAGGAAGCGGCTGTGCCCTTAGCTGGGCTGTCGGCCCGTCTCCTGTCGGGACACGGGAAGGAACTGGCTCCTGCCTCTCGGGCCACTGCAGGAGCGGAGTCCACATGTCTGAATCTCCCAGGACCATGTCAGGACAGGACACAGCAGCTGTGTGTTTCAGCTGGTGTCATTGCTGTTATTATCATCGTTGCAGCTGGGTTGGTAATGCCACAGCTTAGTTAAGGGATTCTGAGTAAAACCATTCAATCTTTGCGGGGCCGGCCGAGTGGCGCGGTGGTTAAGCGCTGGCTTGGGACGCCAGCGGCCCCGATTCGGGTTCCACATATGAGGGCTGGTGACACTGCCCTAAAAACAAACAAACATACAAAAAAACCAACTCAATCTTCTTCCAAATCTATGTATGTACATATTTTTTAAAGTTTCTGTAACTTGTCAGGGTATTAAGCTCTATTTTAACTTTATGTTTTCAGCATTATAGAAAGAGGTTGTCTGTACTGACTTCATCTTGTTTTGCTTCCTGATTATAAAATATAGGGAAAAGCATATTGTTTTGCATTAACAAATTAATTAATTGGAACAGGTTACATGATAAAGGTGGAAATTTAAAACAGTGAGGAATCAGGTCAAGAATAATACATTGGTTTATACTCAAAAAAATTCAAAACAATGAATTCTCCCCTTGTTGAATTGCTGTGTTTTATGAAGAATGTCTGTATTCTGAATAATTTGCTTCTCAATTCAGTTTCATTTGTTATATTCTGAATGCATAAAGAATGGCCCATTGGTTAATTCATTTAGTGTAGTGAAGGTATACAAACTCACGCTAAATAGGGCTAATTTCTCCTCCAGCCCGAATGTAAAAATCCTTTCGCCTCCCGCAGTTAGGTTAGTAGTGTACAACTGGACTCCTTGTCAGAGGTCACCTCATTTAACTGCGGTTGGGAGGCAGCCTAACAGTCTGAGTCCCCATGTTTGTGTTTCTATCACTTTACATTCTCAACACGGATTAACTAATGATTGTTGTTGGTCATGTCATTTTTCCAGTGAAAACTGCCCACAACAAATACACTAGCATTGAAATCATTCTACTGGAAGACAAGACAGTGCTTATTCCTGAGGCTTTGTTTTAATCCCTGACTTAGACCCCCCCCCAAAAAAAATGTTCCTGCAAAGAGGTTGCCTCTACGTGAGCACAGTGGTTACCCTCTTAGTTTTCAGGCTGTTTGTCCTGAAGGTGGGCACCCCCAGTGCTGCCCTTGTGCAATGGGAATGTACACGGACGGGAGCTCAGAGGCCTGGGTGAATTAAGAGAGCATCTGTGGGGAATGTCAAGCCACCTCCTCTCTTTTACGTTTTAGTTTTTATTTTTTGATAGATGATGTTTATCACTCTTTCTGTAGCTCTCTGCTACAAACTACACCTTTATTATGAAAGTGCTGTGGCTTTTCAGTCATTGCTATTCCAGAGTGTGTTTCTGAAGCAGCAGGAGTGAGATGATTTCGCAAATTGCAATATAATACCATATAGGATCTTGTCTCAACCTGTAACACGCATATCCTCACAGAGATAGCATTTAATTATGGTAATATCCTTGCTGATATCAGACACAGTGTGGTGCCTGGTAAGATTATATTGTTTATAGTAAGATGGAGTAAAAGCGGTTTAAAGATGGAGGAATAAAATCACATACCTTGATAAACCCCTTAGATGCTATTTAGGCTGTGGAGAGCTTCGGATTTTGTTTCCTTTACTCACTCGAATAAAAACGCACACATAATTTGACAGACAAGCCTGTCAAGCACTGTGACGCCGTCGAAGCCCTCACCACACATCTTACTCCCTGATGGGCTTTTCGCAGATATGTGGGCTATGAGGTTAGGGGGTTTCTGGATGTGGCGCTTTTTCCAGAATCTCCCAGTGACAGATGCAGTGACCTTATCATGCAGACAGCTCTATCCGGTTTGACAGTCCAGCCATCTGGCTTCTATCGATCATAATTGATTTAAAGAAACCAGCTCTCTGAAAGTTGGTCATTTAAAACCCTTAGGCTAAATAGGCCTACATTTAATTTGAAGTTTTAAACCTTTATTCTTAAAACTTGTTTTAGACTGATTTGTCAAATTAAAGTTAATTTTGTGTGTGTGTGAGGTTTTGGGGTAAAGAAACTTGTGGCCTACCTTGAGAAAACATCAACTTTTATGAAGAAGATTTCATACCTAAAGATTATATGTGAATGTGTACTTGGATTAATTTTATGTCTCTTTAGATTTTGCAAGAGTTGAAAACTCAGTGGTCTTGGGTATGAGGCTTGGTTTCCTTACCTCCCAATGAGTTTGGAGCTCACTGCTTAACCTCTCTGAGTCTCTTAAGTCTGTGAAATGGGGTGATGACAGAATCCATCTTCTTGCATTGTTGGGAGAATTATGGGGAATAGTACGAGTCAGGTGCTTGACACGTGGCTTAGCACATTGTGTGTGGGAAACACATTTGTCTCACTGTCGATTACTGTTACCAATTACCAGCTCTATTAATAAGTGTTAGTTCTACTTTTCTTCATCTATTTTTTTTTACTTTCCACTGTAGGTAATCTCACCCACAGACACAACATCAGCTCTCTCTCATATGCTGATGGCTTCCATAAGGTTCTCTCTTTCGGGCTCCTGCGAAAGACACTTCTTATCCTGCTGCCACGCAGATCAGGGAACCCAGTGGCCAGAGGGCAGGTAAAGATTAATTTGGGATTGAGTCCCATTGATCTGGAGACAGCTTTTATTGGTTAATTGATAAGAATGTGTGGGAGTCCAAAGTTTAATTACAAGATGGGTGTTTTATACGTTCTGTTTTTTAAAACCCGATGTTGCATCTCACATGATAATACAAATAAACTTAGTCAGGTGTTCCCTTCTACATCTGGTTATAGTGACGCCTCTGGAATTACTGGTTTTGGAATACCTTGTTTTCTGAATTGCTGAGACTACCCAGGGCAGTACAAAATGGTTTCTTTAATATGGACATCTTTCCAAATTTATTTTATGCTTTGATTTAATTCAACAATTAATAGTCATATATGCAACACAAACTTGAATAAGTGTCTTATCAAGCCACTTACTCATTTTTACATTTTGTTTTTTAAATTTTGATAGATCACACTTATCACTCTTTTTGTAGCTCTCTGCTACAGACATCACTGCACGGCTGTGAAAGTGCTGTGGCTTTCCAGCCATTTTCATAAAGCACCTACTTGCTTTATTAAAATTCGGTTTGTTAACCAATCGCTCCTTAATGACTTTGTCATTTTTTTTTGGGCCAGTTTTGTTTTCATATTTTTAAAAGTGTGAGACGATAGTACATGCGGAAGAGCATATAAAATGTGTATTATGGTTTAAAGAATAATAATAAAGTGGACCCCAAAACAGCCAGCTTCCAGTTTAAGAAAACATCATCTGTGTCTTAGAAGCCTGTGTGCCCGTCCCCATGGTTTCCCTGTCGTGCTCCTATGCTCTGTACACCTTAACCACCGCGTTGTTATGGCGCCTAAACCAATTCACTGTTGTTTAGAAAAAGCCAGGCGCTTATGAGCAGCCAGCTGTGTGAGGGCGGGCAGTGTAGCCACTGCAGGTTCCTATGATTAGAGAAGGCGAATGGAGTCTCTGAGTCATAGTGGGGCCTCATTTTCCCTGCGAGTTCCCGCAGCCCCTTCTGGGGAGTTGGCGGGCAAGGCCATGAATGAGTCCTGGGAAATGGGGCTCGCCTGCGTCAGAACATAGGCGTGCGGTTGTGTGGGCCATGTTTTAGAGCCGGGAAGAAACCCGGTAAAGGGAAGAGCGCTCCTCTACTTTCCAAGTTCGCTGTGCCCTGCCCCCCGACACTGCAGAGTAGACCAGAGTGGCCATTGTAGGCTGAAAGGAGCCCCCTCAGTGGCTCCAGGCATCGAGGTGGCCTTGGGAGCCAGTGGGGAGTAGAGTGAACTTGTGGTTAGGGTAAGCCAAGGGCGGACAAGAGCCTGGGTCAGGCTCACCTGGGCGTTTTGTGTCCAGGGAAAAAGATGGTCCAAAAAGGGGGTGGGGGGGATTTTTGTGGTGACAGTCCTCAGTGTCTGTCTCCTGGGTCACATTGCTGAAATGCGGATCACGTCCTTCTGTATTCGTTGCCCAGTCTGATCCCAGGATCCTTCTTCGTGATGCTCTGAGGACCCCCATGTTTCTGATCTGTGCTGGATCTCACACTTTCTGTAGCCCATGTCGCCCTCTTTCTTAGATGACTTGCTTGTCTTGGTGGAACACATCGTCCGATATCTTTAGAGATCAGGCTGCATGGGAGATGCATTTTTTGAGATCATATATATCTAAAAATGTCTTTACCCTCATTTTTAGAATGACAGGATAGAAACTCCTTGGTTGGAAATCAGCTTTGTTTGTAATTGGAAGGTATTGCTCCATTGTCTTCTTGTTCCAGTGTTGCTGTTGAGAAGTTAAAAGCCATTCTGCTTCCTAACTCTTTGATGTGATCTTAAGGTTTTTCTTTGGCTGTTTGTAGGAACTTCTCTTTCCCCCAGTGTTTTGAGGTTTAGCAATGCTGTGCCTAGGTGGAGATCAATTTTCTTCTATTGTGCTGAGTGCCTAGTGGGTCTCTTTAAACCCAGAAACTGATGTCCTTCAGTTCTGAGGCATTTTCTAGAATAATTTCATAATTTTAATAATTAAAATCATCATAATTTTAAGGATTTCCCCGCCTTATTTATTTGGATGTTGCACCTCCGGCACTGGCTCTCTATTTCTTATCTTTTCTTTCATTTTGCATTTCTTTGATTTTTTTTGCTGTACTTTCTGGGGAGATTTCTTTTTTTTTTTTTCAGCTGGGCCATCATGCCACCTGTTGGCAGCTCAGAGGCAAGGGAGATTTCTTTAACTTCATTCTGCTATTCTTTTTGTTTTTCCTATTACATTAATCTTTAAGAGTTCCTTTATTGTTGTTCTTTGCATAGTATCCTGTTCTCGTTTAGCAGACGCAATATATTTTATATCTCTGAGAATTTTTTTATTAGTTTCAGGAGTATGAAACAATGTAATAGTTAGACATTTACCTCCTCACAAAGTGATACCCCTCCCCAATTTTTTACCACCACCACCCCGCTGACATCGTCTATAGCTGTTACAGTGCCATTGACTCTGGTCCCTAGACTGTACTTTATACCCTTTGTCCCCCCATTTTGACTATCTCCCTGTGTTTCTCTGAGAATTTTAATGATAGATTTTTTGGAAGTTTTCTTTTCTCTGTTTTCCCCAAGGTGCATTTATTTTCTTTATGATGGTTTTGGTTTCTAATTTCTCTGTTGAGGTCTCCCCTTAGATGACCATTAATCCTAGATAATATGGTTATGGTGCAATGTGGTGGGCTAGGAAGCTGGCTGCAAGTGCTGAGCTGGTGGGCGGGATGCGCTAACTTTCAGGTTCCCTGCATGGTGATCCGCGTGAGCTCCTTTTTTGGGGTCACCATTGATGTTAGTATTTTTAGAGAATTATTCTTGGACTGACCAGATTCCCTAGAGAAGATTCCTTCAATCTCTTGCTTGGCTTTTGGTCATCTTTTCCTCCCTCTCTGATTTGGTGTTTTCAGTTTGCTACCAGCTAGGGAATTGGGGGAGAAACAGCCTGATTAGGATTGTTTGAAATTAGAACAATTAGGTTCTGAGTGACAGCCTAATGGACTGGCCTGTGCATAAAATGCTTTAACTGTGTGGATTTTTTGGCATCTATTTTGGTGACTCAGAAACATATTTTTGTTTATTTCACATTATTGGATGTATTCTGGAAACATGATGTATTCATGTAAATGGATTCTAAATAGATGAAATAATAATGCAAATTGTTCTGGAGTAATTTGTTTTTTCTTACCATTTTAATTGATCCAGGACATGTACTTTTCTAGTTGATTATAAAATGATTTATTCATTAATTTGTTCTCTAATCTTCCTACTTACTGAAGTAAATACTACTGGTCTGTTATTATCATAATGTTCCTTTTTCTTTTTTTTGGTTGAAGTAAAATAGTCATTTGAACTTTTTTGCAATTATTATAGATGATCCACAACTTCTCAAAAGTAATGCGAAACTATGTTTGAGAAATATTTCTTACTTTTGATATTCTCCAAGGTTCATATAATAAGTTCCTGTTGACTTAAAAACATTTGGAAATTTCATGTACTGTGCAACCATTTTAACTTATCCTTATTCTTGCTTGTTTTGACTCCTTGACCAGAGAGAGATATTTATTATTTATAACTTTATTTGTTTTTTATAACAAATAAATTGAATTTCTAGTGATAGTCAAAACTTTATAACATGTTATAATTAGGGTTTATTTAGTCACTGACATGAAAACAAATCTATTAGATGAAAATTCAGGCGTACACAGGATTATTAATTGGGGATTGCGTCTTCAGAGAGTTTTAGCCCAAAATCTTTTTACAGAATGTTTCATACGATGCTTTATTATTATTATTTTTTTACTTTTTTTCTTTTTTATTATTAGTTTTAGGTGTACAAAACACGATGCTGTTTTTATCAGCACCTCCAGTATATTCAAAGCCTGTGTGCACATACAAAACTAAGGTTCACATACGTTTCAAAACTACATATTTTGCATGAGCATACACCTACATTTCTTGACAAATGAGAGGGCCTTTTGTCAGAATCAGCTCCAGCTTCTGATTTTCTGAATGACCTTGAGCAAATTGTCTTCTTAATTTTTAGTTTTATTTATTTATTTATTTATTTTTTGAGGGCAGTGTCTCTGGCCCTCATCTGTGGGACCCGAACCGGGGTCGCTGGCTTCCCAAGCCAGCGCTTAACCACCGTGCCACTCGGCCGGCCCAAAGGTTTTCATTTTATTTATTTATTTATTTATTTTTTCAAATTGTCTTCTTTAACAAGTTATAACGCAAATTTTCTATAACACAATTTTCTTGGCTGAGATGAAGATGTTAATCCTGACCCTACCAAATCATTGTAATATTGTAGGGATTGATGAATGAATGTTTGTAAAACATTTTGCTCTTTTGAGCATTGGAATTACTAAATGGATGATATTATCATTAACATTATATATTGTGTTGAGCACATTGGACTAGATAATGATGCCATTGTGTCAGCTAATGTTTTGGATTTCTTTTAATTAAAATTACATGGAGATAGTAGTATGCTTACTGCAATCTTATCCTCCCCTGAAAGTGGCAAGTGAATATTAATATGAAATATTTAAATTAGACATAATTACAAGGTTCTTAAGACTTTTTCAGCTCCAGGGAAAAAGAGGGAGTAGGAAAATATTCATTAAGACTCTGGAATCCTGTAGTTGTATTTCAAAGAATTAAATTACATGGGTTATGTTATTCACAATATTTCAAAATACTCATTTTCAGCCAGTGATAGCTGAGTCTTGTCAGACATAGTAGACAGCAGTAAACAATCCCCAGTGAAATTAAGAAAACAAATACATTTATGACAGCATGAAAAAGAGTGAAATACCTAAAAGTAAAAATAAAAGGCAAGACTAGTACACTGAAAATGACAAAACATTGTTAAAAGAAATTAAAGATGTAAATAAATGGAAGGACATGTCATGTTTGTAGATTGGGAGACTTAATTTTATTAAAGTAACATTATTCTTCAAATTGATATGCAGAGCAAACACAATTGATACCAAAATCCCAGCTGAATTTTTTTGTTGTTGTAGAATTCAACAAGCTGATCCTAAAATCCCCTAGAAGTGCAAGGGACCCAGAATAATTAAACAATGTTGAAAAAGAAAATCAAAGTTGGAGGTTTCACATTTCCCAATTTCCAACGCTCCAAAGCTACAGTAATCAAGACAGGTGGTATTGGCATAAAGAAAGACATATAGATCAATGGAATAGAATTGAAATTCCAGAAATAAGCCTTTACATTTATAGTCAATTGATTTTGAACCAAAATGCCAAGATAACTAATGGAAGAAAAGAATAGTCTTTTCAGCACATTGTGCTAGGACAACTGGATATTCATGTGAAAAGATGTTTGTATCCTTACCTCACACCTGTACAAAAATTAACTCAACTTTTTTTTCTTTTTTTAAATAGCTAAAGCTATGAAACTCTTTTTAGAAGAAAACATAAAATCTTGAAACCTTGGGTTAGGTAATTGTTTTTAGATATTACATTAAAATCACAAGCAACAGAAGGAGAGAGTTTTTTATACGTTGCTGGTGGGAATGTAAAATGGTGCAGTAACTTTGGAAAGCATTTTGGTGGTTCCTCAGAATGTCAAATGTGCAATTACCATATGACCCAGCAATTCGGTTCCCTCTTATACATGTACCCAAGAAAAATGAAAATATGCATTCATTTAAAAATGTGTACATGAAGGTTCTTAGCACGATTATTCATAATAGCCCCAAAGTGGAATCAATCTAACTGTAATAAAAAGGAATGAAATACTAATACATTCTATGATGTGAAAGAACCTTGAAAATACTATACTAAGTGAAGGAAAGTAGAGACAAAGACCACATACTGTATTATTTATATAAAAAGTCCAGAATAGGCAACTCTAGAGAGAGGAAAGATTAGTAGGTGCCTAGGGCTGGGAGTGAAATGGGGAGTAAGGATGGCTTGCCAAAGGAAACAGAGTTTCTTTTGGGAGTGATGAAATATTCTAATGTTAAATTGTGACACATTCATGTGAATATACTAAAATTCATTAAATTATATACTTCAAATAGGTAAATTTCATGGTACATGATATATCTCAGTAAAACTGTTTAAATAAAACTGAGCTATTCTGTATTTGCCAGTAAAATGATAAACAACAGAAGTTTAAGGGTTGTGTTTCATGGACACTTTTTGTTTCAGAGATGTATTTGGGGTGCCAGGTGAAAGTGCAGCCAAGTGGTAGGATTTCAGACGCCCCCAGACTTCCTTCCAATCTCTAACAAAGTTACCCTTCTTTTACTCATTATATAGGTTGTAATTTCACATAAGACTTTGTTTGGGAAAATGGATTGTACTACTTTTAAAAATAAAGTAATGGGAAGTAGGTATTCAAAGTATAAATCACTATTTATAAGAATTTGATTTACCACAAATTACGTGTGTATTTATATACACATATATGTATATGTGAATATACACATACATACATATGTATAATTTATTTGTATTACATATATATATAAAACCTTAGTTTATTCATTCAAGTAATATTTATTGAGCACCTCTTATATGCCTTGCATAATAATAAAAATAAATAAAAATAAATAATAATATAAAATTTCAAGTGGTGATATAACTTGAGATGTTTTATTTGGCTGTTTTTTCTATATGGTAAGCCCCTTTGGCTATTGGGATGATTTTCCTTAAAACTACTTAATCAGTAAGTTGTACTTATTAGAAAATGAAGTAGAAATGTTCCTTTTTTCTTACTTTCCTATGGATTATTTTAAAGTACAACATTTTAACTTCTCTTTTGCCTTATTAACTAAACCTCTTTAACTTTACTGATTGCTCTAGGGCTTACAATACATGCATTTAATTTATTTTTGTTTATTTTTAAATAGAATTACATCCCTTCATAGTACACGAAAGCAATATTCTTTTATTTGCTCTTTCCTGCCCTTTGTGCTATTATCATCATATATTTTTATGTATGTCATAAGCTCTACAATAATCTTTATTTTTGCTTTTAACTCTAAATTATCTTCTAAAAAATTAAAAAGTAAGAAAAAATTAGTTTATACGTAACCATATTCTAATTTATAATAACTTTTATTCCTTTTTGTAGAAAAAAGTTTTATCTTGTAACATTTTCCTTTGGTCTAAGACCTTTTTGAAAGCTTTTCTTGCAGTTCAATTTAGGTTTTTTGAAAAATTCTCCAAGCATTTCTTTGGTTGAAAATCAATTTTGATTCTATTTTTTTTTTTTTTTTTTTTAGAAGGCATTGTCACTGGCCCTCACATGTGGGATCCGAACCAGGACCACTGGCGCCCCAAGCCAGCTCTTTAATCAACGTGCCACTCGGCCGGCCCTTGATTCTATTTTTAAATGACATTTTTATTGGGTATAGAATTCCAAGGTGACAGTCTTTATTTTTCTGAAAGATACTGATGTTCTTCCATTGTCTTCTGACTTGTATTGTTTCTGATGAAAAGTCAGTTGTGGCTCGTATCTATTTCCTGTCTGTAATTTATTTTTTCCCCCTCTGGTTGCTTTGTAAACATTTCTATTTGTCATTAGTTTTCAGGAATTTCCTTTTGATGTTTCTTGGTGTGCTGTCTTAGTTTTTATTCTATTTGGGGTTATTGGCCTTTTGAATATATGCCTTTATATTTTTAACTAATTTGCCAAAATGTAAAAGCATTGTGTCCTTAAATAATTTGTCCCTTTCCAGCACTCCACTGACACGTAGAGTGTTTGCCTCTTCACTTGCCAGCCACTCTCCCTTTGGGTTTCAGTCAGGCCCTCCGTTGGCCCCGTATAGATTTCTATAAGAGCAGGAACATGACAGGCAGAGCGAGCCCCCAAATATGCACAGAAACTGCACGTTTGGAGCCTACATTTTAGAGAGCAGAATGAGTGGGGTCAGTGGTTCTCAGTTCTGGCTGCACACGAGGCCGGGCCCTCCTGTGGGCAGAGGCCAGTGCTTTTCAAAGCCCCCCATGGTCCCAAGTTGCAGCCATGGGTGAGAAGAAGCACCAGTGTTGAGCTGGTTCGTGGCTCAGTTATCTTGTTCCTCCAGGTTCTCTAAGTGACAACCTTATCCAAAGTAGGTCTCCTGGGTTTTCCCCAGTGCTTGGACCTGGGGATTCTTTTACTGCGGCTTGAATTCACTTGCAGACCGCTGGGTGCTGCTGGCCACAGTGACAGGGGAGAGCGAGGTGCTGAGAAAGCCAGCACGTCTCGGGGCTTTGGAAGCTTCATGGGGAAGCGGTGCCTGAACACTCACATTCTAACTGATGGCAGAGGAAGCGCTGTCACCAGGTGTTACTGGCGACACCTTGGCTGCTTGGAGGTTTTACTTTCCCTGCATTTGCTGGCCAGGCAGTGTTTGGTTGTTTGTGTCATATGACAACATTTTAACTGGCTGCTGATATGCTGGGCTTTGTTTTCTAAGAAAAAAAGAATCAGCATGGCAGGTAGAGGATCAAATGAATTTTAGGATAATGAGAGGCTGGCTTTGGAGAAGGAATGTCTTTATCTTTCTTTTCTGGCCTTCTTGTCAGATGTTCCAGCCCGTGTTTTTCTCCATAATGAAGGTAGTTTCCTGATGTGTGATAATAACCAGCTTTAGCAGTTCGGATTAAGCATCACTGGTCTTAAAAGAGAGAAGTGTTACCATTTTAAATGTATTTTTAGGCAGATTTCCTGTGGTATGCTTGTGTACCAGAGGAAATGCACCACTTTTTTCATTCATTGAACGCATTTATTTAGCATGTACTACCTAACTGCTAAACTCCAGATGTTTGGGAGATGTCGGTAAACCAAAAGGACCAAAGAGACTGCCCTTCTCGAGCATTTATTTAATGGCCGTGTCCAGAGGGCACAAAGAATAAACAATTAATGTAACGAATTATATAGTATGTTAGAAGGCGATGAGTGCTTTGGGGAGAGGAGTGGGCAGAGGATGGGCGATGGGGCTGAGCGGTCTGCAGCGTTACCCGGAGCGGCTGAGGGACGCGTCGTCCTGGGGCTGTGCCATTTACGCAGAGACGGAAGAGGAGCGAAGGAGGGAGCAGTGTGGGATCTCCGGAAAGCGTCCTGGCCAGTGCAGCTTCGCGGGGGGAACAGGTCAGCAGGTTCCGAGGAGCACCTGGGAGGCCTGGGGTGGAGACAGCAGTGGTCCGGAGAAGGCGGTAAGCTGGGGAGGTGACAGCGCCTGGGGGAGGACCTGGGTGTTTGCTTTGTGGAGGATGGGCGGCCATCCAAACAAGAAGTGACAGGGCCCTGCAGAAAAGGACCACTCTGGCCACTGTGCTGAAGAGGGTGAGGGCGAGCGACGGCAGGAAGACCAGGTCGGGGCTGTTGTAGGAATCCCCTCAAAAGGTGGGTGTGGCCGTGGCGGCAGGGTGTCTTGGAGGGGAGAGCCAGCGGTCCATGATGGACGTGTGGTCTGAGCAAGTGGGGCGAGGGTGTTGGCGCAGGCTGCGGCTGTTAATTTCGTGAGGTGATTCAGCATCTGAGTTCTTCCTTGTTGGGCATTCCTAACATAATTTAGTGTATTCTGAAAACTATATTTAGATTACTCTTACTGCTCTTTACAGGGTGATAGATGGTATCATTGCCTATTTATATGTTCTTAGATTTCACACTGAATTTCAGGGCTAATGATTTTAAATAGAGCTCTCGTTAAAAAATACCTTCAATTCTTTGAAGTTTGAGTTATTTAAAGTTCAATAAGTAGATTATTTAGGTTATTTTACTTATATTAGTGCTAATGAACATTTAACTAATAAGTAAAATTTGCTAATCAAATTGTCAGACTGTTAACTGGTTTGTCGAAATGTTTATTTAGCAGTTATTCCTGTGTTCTTAATGCTGTGGAATCCCCTCTAATTCAAATTTTTTCCTGGTAATTGTGATAAGTGGAAGTAGTTAACAATTATTTTAAAAAATTCTTTATTATAAAAATAAACTCAATGTACAAAATTAGTAAAGTATTAAAGAAACAAAAATAAAAACAAAAACGCAATCATAATTTTACCGTTCTGAGGTATCTGCCCTATTGGTATTATTTCCCTCCAGTGTTTTTATTTCTGTGCTTATTTATATGAATCGTTGAGATTTAGGGTAAATATAATTTTTTGATTTTTAGCCCCGCTAGTTAACATCACAATAAAAGCTGCTTCTCCTGTTTTGTTAAAAATGTATCAGGTCCTTGTAAGAGCTGTGTGATTGTAATGAGATTTGGCATTCACCTATTCTTAGAAATTTTGCTTTTCACCTTTAAAAAAATCATAAATAGCATTGCTATTAAAATAATTTTGCGTAAAAACCTTTCCTGTTATTTGGATTATTCTCTTACATTCCCAGAAGTTAAATGATTAGTCTGGAGTAGAAACAGTTTTGAGGGTCTTTATATATAGTCGGAAGTTGCTTTCCAATAATTCTACTAATAAGAATAATAGGAGTTAATGTGATTGAGCATTTCCTCTGGGCCAGGCACAATTAGTCCTTCTTATGTTTTAGCTCATGAACTCCTCCCAGCAGCCCCGTGGGACCTGTGACTGGCCTGCTTCACTGCTGGAGAGACTGACGCGCCGACAGGTGGGGGGAGCAGAGCCTGGAGTCACAGCCAGGTGGGCTGTCTGCCCCAGACCCCTGCTTTTCCGTCCTGTGAGCTGTGCTGCTTTGTGTGGGGAGAAAGCGCCATACCCTTCTCAGTGCTAGATAGCTACCGTTGGAAAGGGCTCCTTTAAAAATCTCATGAGGCCGGCCGAGTGGCTCAGTTGGTTAAGAGCTCGCTCAAGAGTGTGAGCTGAGCTCTGAGCAACAGCAGTTTGATGCCCAGCGTGTGCTGAGCTGCCGCTGAGCTGCCAACAGGTGGCAGGATGGCTCAGCTAAAAAAAGGAAAATCTCATGAATTTTGAGACATGGTTTCTGTTTTGGTTTAGTAATCTTTGAAAATTAATGAAAAGGTATTCAAATATGTATTAGCTATTTGTAGTTCTTGTTTTGTGCATTGTCTTTTTTTGTCCTTAAATTGTTATTAACTTGCTATGAACTCTTTTTCATAAGGAGATTAACTTATCTATATTGTGTCATATCTGTTACAAATATTTTGTCCAGGTTTGTGGTTTGCTTTTTAATTTTAAGTTTTTAAGTTTTGATTGCAGATTTTGAGGTTTTCAAAAAATATGGTTTGAGTAGATTCATTTGTTTCTCTTATGATTTCTTCTAGTGCTTTCAAACATAGAAACATTATCCAGAAAGTTGATAAATATTTACATTTACAGTTTCTCTTATTTATGGGATTTTCTTTGGAACTGTGTTAATCTTATAAATCAATTTGGGAATAACTGACATTTAAAAAATGGTCTTTCTATACATCAAAATGTCTTCATTCAAATCTTTGTCATTTTTAGTGTCTCTTAACGAAGACTTAAGACTCTTGGCTAAAAGATAAAGTTATGGCAAACAATATAAAGAAAACAGTAGTATTTTAGAAATAAGGAAGCAGCAGAGGGACAGTCATCAGTGTTTCAGAGCAAGTGTCTACACATTCCCCTGTCTGATGGACTTCGTATGTTTTAGTCTAAATCCCAGCTGGTGGGTGGGTGTGTGTGTCTGGCTGTGAGAGATTTACAATTGTTTACAATCTGCATTTTTGTGTTTTACAAATATGTAATATAATCTGTTTCTGGCAATGAAATAAGGAAAAAATACGTAGTTAAACTCACTAATATATTAGTAGAGAATTTACCTATCAGTTAGATTAGCTTTGGTTGTTTCCAGAAGAAAATCCACGTGCCTTAAACAGGAGAGGTTTAGTTCTCTCTTAAATTGAAGGGATTAGGTAGTCCAGGGCTGGTGGGGCGGGTCCACCGTCCCTGGGCCTCAGGCCCCTGGGACTCGCTGCTCTGCCATCCACAGCCTGTCTCTTCATTGACCTAGGTGAGCGCCCTGGTCCTGATGTCTTGCTTTTTAGTGTGCAGGGCGGAGAGAACAGAGGCGAACAGGGCAAACGGGGTATGCTTAGCTTCCTTTCAGGGGCTAGCCGGAAGCTGTCTCAGTGCTGACACTCCGTCGGGAGGTGTGTCGCTAAAGAGAAGTGGGAGAATGGATATTAAGCAAGACAGATAAGTAGCCATCTCTGCTCCATCTTACTTACAGTTATCTTTGCACACACACACACACACACACACACACACACACAAGCATCTTTCTGTGTGCAATAAGTAATATGAGCAAACAAAACATTTCTAGTATTAATTAGAAAAATGATCCTTCAGGCCCTTTCATCACTGAATGTCAAGGTTTCCTAATGAGGCTTGGAAAGCACGTTGGACGCTGTCTGTTCCCTTGGTCACCCAGGGCCCGCCGCGGGCGGAGCGCAGGTGGGAGCCGGGGAGGCTGGCCCAGGAGGCACAGGGCCCTCCTCCATGCGCCTCGTTAAATGACCTTGAGAAGGTGAGCGTGTCTTGGACTGAGAGCTGACTCAGCCCCTTGGGACCATCCTTAGAAATCGTCCCATAGGAGGAGAGAGTTTGTATTTTAGGAAAAGGAGAAAATTCATTCTTTTTTTGTTGTGCTAAATTGAATTCAGAAAGAGAGGTACCTCTGACTGGCAAGATTCTAAAGGGCAAAAATTGTATCCTTATGAATTTCCTTAGCACAAGTCCGTATGCATGCGGCCCTTCATAAGTGCTTTCATGGCAGCAATACAATAATGCAGGGTTAAAACCGTGTATAGAAACTTGCCTTATAACTTCATGAATGGCTTTGTTTAAGAACACACCTGTGCAGTTAAATGCTCAAGAATTTATGCTCACAATTGTACTTTTGATATCATCAAGTGTTCTCTGTAATATAGAATGTATTCTTAAAAGATGCAGACTTTTCTTGACCTCTGCGATTGAGAACTGAAAGAACAAGTGTCTTTCTTATTTTAGTATTTGGAGGTCATTTCAGAATTGTGTATGAGTTAACCAAGGAGAAATATTGATGTAAATTTTGCTTTGTACATTTTTGCACTGTTTTTGAATTCACTTGATGTTACAAATTACTTGAAATTACAAATGCAATATTAAGAAATCCCCATAGTACAGTCTCAAAGATATAAATCGCTCTAATTTGATCAATTTTTGAAGATTGAAACATAACTAATGAAAAATTCTCTTTACTCTGTATATGAGACTTAGCTGAAATTTTTCATTTTTGACCTTTGAAAATGTTTATGTAGTATAATTAGAAGAGCTTTCTGCACATGTAATTATTTCATTGTTATTTTATACTAGTAATTTATCAGAAGAGAACTTAAGTGTTATTTTTAGTGCATGAAGTTGAAAAAAATGTAAGAGAATTTTAGAACTCTCCTTTGTTCTTATCCTTTAACTCAACAGATATTTTTTTGACTTTTGGCCTTCTTTCAAAATAGGCATATGTGTATATATAATACATAAGATATATATTCAAACTATTTTATGAACCTGTATAATATATATTGTTTAATGTAATTATCTAGATTACACATATATATATACATTAGTGTACTATACATTATATATTACACATATGTGCTATATTTATGTACACACACACCTATATATAATTTATCATGGGAACACATGTGCTTGCACACACAAACACGCACGCACACACGCACACATTACCTTTGCATGGAAACTACGTATGTCATACCACCCTGCTGGATGGTACTTATTTCATATACTTTTAATCAAAAACCACCTTTTATATTTTGAGTTTATTTGCCACAGGCTAATAATTGAAAATGCAATTAGAAAATTTTAAGTAGTATATTTAAAAGGTCTGTTTTATATTTTAAGAACTAATTTGCTTTTATGAAAATATCCTCCTTATTTCCAAATGAAGTATTTTTAAAGCTTCTGCGACCCTTTAATGAATTCATTTTCTAGTGTACTACTAACAATATTTTCACAAAGTGTTCTAAAAATATATTCATTAGGGTGTAATAGCCTTCCTAACGAATTACTTTGGGTTTGTTTAAATGATGATTTGGAAAAGTTCATGGAAGTCTAGTGTGAGGAACTCTGGTTATTGCCTGACAATTAGCAATTTGAAATATATCCAGTAATACACATTTTTACTTTAAAAGAAATTGATACAGACTCATTCAAAGAAAAGCACTTACTTTCTTAAGAATTCATTAACTATAATAGACTTCATTCCCTATAATTTGGGGACATGAAGAAGCGCTCCCTGACAGAGCTATGAAATGCGTGTTGGGTCAGGACTCCCTGCTGTTAGCACCCTCACGCTGACAGCCACAGACTGTTTTTTGTTGTGGGGAAGGAGTATGGTTGCTTTTGATGATGTCTTCTCGGAGGATTAGGGTTAGAAGCAAGCAAGCCTGGTTTTTCTCTGTGACCTCTTCATATACATCATTCATAAATGTCTGAAAACTGAGCCCACTTATGTTTTTAGTCTGAACACTTCTAGAAGAACTTCTTCCTAAGCCTCTGAAAGAATACCAGCAGTCGGGTATTTAGGAGTGGCTCATACGTCAAGCATGTCCATTATATAAAAACTTCAGTTATGCCCAATTCACTTTTCCATTTTGTAGAGCACTAATGCTTTCAGTGTGTCTATATGGGGGTCTCTTATATCCTCTTAATTATTTTAGCTTATTTTTGTTTGATGTACCCCATCTTCTCTTGAGGTATACCTATGTGAATTCTGAACAGCATCAGAGGTAGAAACGCATCATGGCTCCGAGGGAAGGAAGTCAGGTATTTCACACACTCTTCCTGATGATACTCCACGCTTTTGTGGGCCTTCTGTAGGAACTTGTTGAAGCTGTTTCATTAGGAAATAACCCAGGACAACGTGGAGCCACAAATATGTCAGCTTTCAGGACGCATAGCTCAGAGCCTGTCAGCCCTGGAGTCAGATGAGTTATTACCTTGAATGCGTTACCTACAAGTTGTGTCTGTTGAGAACCAGAGCACTTCTGATAAGGCTGTCAGCTATTTGTGTTGCATGATCAATTAGCCTTGAATTTGACCCTCACCCACTGCTTTCTCTTGCCAGCGCATCTAGAGGGGTTCCTGGTGCATCTCTTCTCCTAGGCCATCATCAAATAAGGCCAACGTTCCAGTTGAAGTTACTGTTTTCAAAAAACAAATTCCTCTTTTGGGCACTGTTCTAAGCATTTTACATATATTAACTCATCTAACTCAATAACCTGATGAGGTAGGTCCTGTTATATCTGTTTTTTAAATAAAAAAAAATGAGGTACACAAGGTTAAGTAACTTGTGTAGCATCGCATAGCTAATAAACGGTGAAGCCAGGATTTTATTTAGTCTCTATTATACTCAGAGATGTGCATAAAAATGTATGTAAAAAAGTCCTTTTAACATTTCTTGCAATGCTGGTTTGGTGGTAATGAATTCCTTAAGCTTATTCTTTTCTGAGAAGCTCTTTATTTCTCCTTCAATTTTAAGTGATAGCCGTGCTGGATAGAGCAATCTTGGTTGTAGGCCTTTATTTTGTGTCACTTTGAGTATCTCCTGCCACTCCCTTCTGGCCTGCAGAGTTTCTGTAGACAAGTCAGCTGTTAGTCTAACAGGAGTTCCTTTGTATGTAACCTGCTGTCTTTCTCTTGCAGCCTCTAGGATTCTGTCTCTGTCTTTAACCTTTGCCATTTTAACTATGATGTGTCTTGGTGTGGACCTGTTTGGGTTCAGCTTGTTTGGAACCCTCTGTACTTCCTGGGCATGTATGTTGATTTCCTTCACCAGGGTAGGGAAGTTTTCAGTCATTATTTTTTCAAATACCTTTTCAACCCCTTGCTTCTTCTCTTCTCCTTCTGGTATCCCTATGATTCGAAGGTGGTTGCACTTCATCTTGTCCCATAGGGCTCTTAAACTATTTTCATTGTTTTTTATTCTTTGGTCTTTTTGCTGTGCCACCTGGGTGAGTTCTGCTATTTTATCTTCCAAATCGCTGATCTGCTCCTCTGCTTCATCTACTCTACTGGCGAACCCAGAGAGACAATTTAAGAAGATTGATGTCATATCAAGCAGATATAAAGGAAAAACTGATGGTTGCTGGTTGGGAGGGAGTGGGGAAGAGGGAGAGGGGGAAGGTTTTGGACAGTGTATGTGGGACTACAATGTTGCCGCAGGGTTATGGGGGCAGTTCTGGGAATGTAATTGATAATGTTGTGAAGAGACTATTATGTTGTGAGAAATAAGTCAGTCGGAGAAGGACAGGTACCATGTGATCTCACTTGTGTGTGGAGTCTGAAGAACTGAGTGAACGATCAAAGTAAACAGACTCATAGATATAGAGGAAAAACTGAGGGTTGCTAGTTGGGAGGGGGGTGGGGATGGGGGGAAGGGGAAGGGATTAGACAGCATAAATAGACAGCTACAATATTGCCACAGGGATATGAAACACAGTTTGGGGAATATAATAATGTTGTAAAAATTTTGTGGCGTGTCAGATAGTCACATGTCTTGTTAGGGAGACCACTTCATGGATGGAGTAGAGGCTTGATCACTGCACTGTACACCTGAAGCTGATGTTGTATAGTATTGTATGCCAACTGCAACTGAATATGTGGGTGGTCACGGGATGTGGAGTATGCTGTGGAGGCGAGTCAGGGGAGTTGTGATGGATATGTATGATATGGGGGGGGAGTGGGGTGGTGAACTGGGGGAGGGGGGTTTTCACTTTGGGGGGTAAAGAGAATAACTATTGCATTGTGTTGTACACCGAAAACTTAAAAAAAAAAAAAAAAAAAAGAAACAAGAAAAAAAAATGTATGTAAAAGATTTAAAAACTTGAATCCATTTACATTTCCACAAATAGAGGTTATTGTTAATAGGAGAATCATATAATAGAATTCTATGAGATTAAAAATTCAAGTTCCGAAAATGCCTTCCATAATACTAAACCTTAAAACAGTACGGTACTATTTTAATAAAAAGGGTATAATGTGCATATATTAAAATATAGATATTATATAAATAAACCAGGAAGCCATATAACAGAATATCAATAGTGCTGATTACATCTGGATGTTGGATTAGTGGTGATTTTATTCACACATGTATTTTTCTGTTTCCCAAGTTTTTGCCATTGAACACATTGTTCTGCACTTGGAAAAAAAGGTTATTTTCAAAATGACTACCTTTAATTATATTTTTGCCATTGTGCCAGTTAGGTAAGTAAAAATATTAGATCTCATGTTACCAGAATCTTCTCTGGAGCCCTTTTTGTGGGGATGACATTCACACCCCTGGTCTTTTGGCGCAGTTACCTTGTAAATGACGTGGCATCAGGATTTTGCCCAACAAGTTCAGAGTTGCACCTCTGGGCCTGCAGAGCTTCTGGATAACTGCTGTCTGGTTCCATGGATTTATCTGTATCCAATTTGTCAAGTGAGGTAAGAACACTCTGTGCAGTTACGTGTTTGCCCCACTGAGCCTCGGATGGCTATCTCATTAGTATAACATTAATGATAACAAAGTTGTTATGTGCACACTCTCTGTAGGCTCTTTCGCTTTGCTGTGCTTTGTGGTGCAGGTTGTACCGCTAATCCTATGAAATAAAGCTCATTGGATCATAAGAGTATGTTTTACCTGAATTTTTCGAAGTTTTAGTATACATTTCTCACTTTATTTCAGAAGCAGTTGAAGTAAATGGCCTTATCATATACCATAGTCTTAATATATTTTACCCAGTTACTTTAAAATTCGGTTTGGTTTTGGGTATCTCTCCAAGTTTTCCTTAATAAAAACTGCTTTTCCTGTTCTCCCTGTTCAAGTACGCAGGCTGATCTGTTATCTGACCTACTTACTAGCATTTAAAGAGCCACTTCTGTTTGGATAGCGTGTCTGAAATTGCATTTTGGCGGCTGTACCTTCTTGTTTGATCTTGTGCTACCATATTTTTGAGCAGGTTAGTTTCCTATTGCAGCCACAATAAACTACCACACGTTTATCAGCTTAAAGCCGTCATATGTTATTTCACAGTTCTGTAGATCAGAAATCTGAGTACAATGTGGCCCAGCTGGTTCCTCTGCTTAAGAGTCTCTCCAGGGGAAAACCAGGTGCCCAGCAGGGCTATGTTTCTTTCTGGAAGTTCTGAGGATGAATCTGCTTCTCAGCTCATTCAGCCTGTCTGAGTGCAGTTCCTTGTGGTTGAAGGACTGAAGCCCCCGTTTCCTTGCTGGCTCTCAGCCAGGGGCTGATCTCCGCTCCTAGAAGCTACTCACATTCCTTCTCCAGAAACAGTAGTTGGAGTCCCATTCAAAGGAATCTGCCACTTGTGCACAATCTCTCTGCATTAGGAGCTCACGTGATTAGATGGGTCCACTCAGATAACCCAGGATGGCATCCCCGTTACACTGCAGAGGCCCTTTTGCCTTGTAAAGTCATGTATTTGTGGCTTTCAGGGGTCAGGGGTTGGAAATCTTCTGGGGCCTCTGTACCGCAGTGAGCCTGTTTGTCCTCAGGGTAGAAACGCACTCCTTCTCTGTGTTAACCGCTGTGCTAGCCGCAGCTCTGGGCACCCAGAAAGCAATAGATGTAGTTCTGACACATGAGTTGGTAAAAACTAGTTGAGGACTAATGATAAACATTTATGTTGATATTTTAGGATTTTAAAGGAAAGTAAAATCAGTAAGATGGAAAATAAGGAAGGCTTTATAGAGGGAGAAGACCTGATTGGCCCCTTAAGACTCTTGGATTTTGATATTCTAAGGATTGAAGAAGTTATGGAAGGTGGGAAGAACCTGAGCAACGTGAACACGTCTGTGTGTGACGGGGCGGGATGCGCTTCAGCGGCAGCCAGGGGATTCACTGACTGGGTGAGAAGTCATGGGAGATAATAATACAAAGTACAGCAGGCTTAGAGCCATGCAATGGAATTTAGGTGCGGTTTCCTAAACGGGGAAACCTCTTAGTCTTGGAGCAGGAGAGTAATGTAAGGAAACGACTGTTTTGTACAGATTAGTCTGGCAGATAAATGCAGGGTGGATTGAAAGGGGAGAAAGTAGGGTTGGAACAGGTGAGTGAGCAGGGCTGTTGTCACCTGGGCGCGGGATACAGACGCTAGTCCATACCATCAGCTACCGTCTTACTTCAGTCATCATAAATATGGGTGTCAGAAGACCTTTATGATTTTAAAGCATAAACTTTAAGTGGCTACTTCATTAACTCCTACATTAATGGTGCTATCTTGTGGTTTTATTGCATACAGTAAATCTCCTTTTTCTATTTTGAGGCTGTGATGTCAGTAAGAGTGATAAACTTTTCTGCTGTGTCAGACGTTTAGTGCTTCACATGCCTTTCCAATTGCCATCTTCATAACACACTCAGGACGGAAAGAATTGCCTTTTCTGAAATTCAGAAATCTGAAGGTATTTTATCAAGATCATTCAGCATGTCAGTATCATCAGTAGAAGCCAGATTTGGATGCAGCGCCCTCCCTCTGCAGCCGTTCTTAGAGATTCAGGCACACTGCTTCAACTGAGCTAAATACCCTTCCTGCGAAATAAGTATGTGTATGCACTTCACCAGATTTTAAGGCGGTAACTTACCCATGAGGCCTATAAGAAATCCTTTAGATCTCCTCGGATGCAGGGACTTGACCATCTCCGTGCCCCAGACCTGAGTAGGGGCCTGGCTCATGGAAGGAGATGCTTATTAAATGAATGACTGATGAGTGGGTCACCTCCACTGACCTGTCCTGTGCCAGAGGCCTGAGGGCCGGTTGACAAAGTTGGCAGACCCTAACCATGAATGGCTGAGCCAGGGGCTCTAGGCTCTGGCTTTAAGGCTGCCAGCACCCTTTGAAAAATAGGATCTTGTTTTAAAATAATTTCCATATTGACCCTGTGCAGGGAAGTGAGAGTCACAAGTATTCACATCAGAGAGTGTGACTAGCCTTTTCTAAGGCGAGCTGATTAGTTTGCTGAATTCAAGCTAGCCTTTAAGACGGGACTTCGGTAAAGGTTGCAAGCACTCTTTGGCTCTAAAATTTCATTTCAAAGTAAGAGGTCCCTCAGGGCTCGTTTGACTTATTTAATTACACCATACAGGACTTGGGTAATAGTTTTATAAAAACCCTCTTCAAGGTAAATTTGTAATTTAATACTAAGTGGTCAATTGGTTTACCTTTAACATTTATATCATGAGACAGGTGATATAGATCAGGATTAAATAAGGGGAGCATTTTTTAGGTATCACATTTGAATTAGAAATGACAATATTTGTATGTTTTTAAGAAAACTTGAAGGAGCGGAAATCTCCTGAGAAGCACTATATGCGACTGACCTGAATAACATAATTGGAAAGGGCCCCCAAATACTGGGGACACATTTGTAAATCATGATGTAAAGCTGCTTTTTTCTCAGTTAACCAGCAGTTCCGAATGTCTTTCATAGGCAGGAGACTGCTTGGTGCTGGGTCCTGGAGGGTTGTCTGGCTTCTAATCCAGTGGAGGATGGGACACAAAGACACGGGATGCTTCCAGAGAGGCATGCAGTAGGTCCTCAGCACACAGTAGGTTATCACTAAGTACTGGATTAGTGAATGAGCGGACCCTTCTTCTGACCTTGCCTGCCTGGTGAGCGACTACCAGTCTTTCAAAGTGTGGCTAAGCCCCAGGAGAGTCCTGGAGAGCCTCTGTTGACCCTTCCTGGCTTTTATCCCTGACAGTATGCGGTGTGTGCTCTGTCACAGTGGCTGTGATACCCTGAAGGCTGTAGCTCACAGAATGAGGACCGCCTGGGGGCCCAGCCTCGCAGAGCAGGAGAAAAACCTGTCACTGCCGGAAAGCAGAATTATCAAATGTTAAGCAAGCTGCGCCAGTTGTTAACGGCCAGACTTTTCACAGCAATGTGAAAACTCTTTTCTCTTTTTATCAGCTAGAAAATAAAAGCAAAATAAAACTAGCAGCCTTCAGCTCCCAGGGGTCATTGGGATGGTAACACACTTGCCTCGTGCCCCCACCCTTGCCACGGTCTGTGCTTTAGCGGGTCCCTAATACTTAATGTTCGGGGACGGTGCGCAGAAAAACATTCTATTAGGTTGTCCGAAAAGTCATGACATATTTTTCCTATGTTTTTCATTGCAAAAATGCGTCATAACTTTTCCGACAACCCAATAGTTCGAAGGAAACTTTTTGTTGTTATAAATTAACAGATTTCTACTGTTTTCGTTTTCTTTTGTACATTCCCTGCGAATGTCCCCTTCCCCCGCTTTGTCTGATGACGGGATGTGTGAGGCCCTGGACCGGAGCTCGCCCAGCTGCCGCCTGGGTGTCTGCGTCGCCCTGTCTGGGAAGCAGGTGCGCCTTCTTTCCTTCTGCTGGTTGCTAGTCGCCCAGTTTTCTCTGAGTTCACTTCCCTATACAAGACGAATTCATTCGTTTGTTTGTTTCATAGGTGTTTATTGAACAACTGTTATGAGCTGGGAACTAATGTAGGTTTGGGGAATAAAGGAAAAGTTAGTGATCAGGAGAGAGGGTAGAATTGCTGAAATTATATTCTTGATCTAGTGTCCAAATGCATGTTTTGGCCTCAGATGGGAGTGTGGCCAATGTAGCTACAGTAATAGAAGAAAGGACAAAATGTATGGCCCCAGAGACGGGTGGGAGGGTGGGCAGGTGGGGCGGTGAGTGCCTGCAAAGGGGTCCTCTGATTACATAAGTCTTCTCAGAGGCACAGGATCGAGCTGAAAATGAGGAAGGGGAGGCGACGCGGGCGGTGTGGGGAGGGGCTCCGAGACCGCGTCTGCCTCTAAGCAGCTGCCGGGGAGTAAAGTGGCGTTCAGCCTACCAGGGAGCAGACGATCTCTGCATGGATTCAGGCGCCAGGGAGTGGGTTCTGGGCGCGGCCCACCCTCTCTTTGTGGAGAGAGTTTGTGTTGGGCAGTGTATTCACTTGCACCTGGACGAGACTCTTTGCTCGGAAGATGCTTCAGACTGCACGTCTCCCTTTTCTTATCTTCTGGGAGGCTGATGGACAGAAGCACATTCGCTCCTCAGGAGTACTCTGTAAGTGTGGCTGGTTGCTGACAAGGGTGAATACGCCCAGTAGTGTCCCGGTACCAGCAACCTGGAAACTGCTTGTAGCTGTTACATGTACAATATCCTGATTGCAAAGTCCTCCACCCGTGTATTGGGTCAAGATGAATTCCTGTCACTTCTTTTTTCTCTTGGAGTCCCCTTTCTGGGGAACAGATGGCTTCTGGACAGGTGACATAAACATGGCAGCCATAGTCAGAGTTGGTCTTTCAAATGCCTTCTCCACATACCCTGGTATTTCCTGTCTTTGTGGGAGATTTCTTCTGCCTAAAATTCCCTAACTCCCCATTCTCTGACCAATAAAAACCGATCAAATTTAATGTAATAACTTGTCCTATATAATTTTATTCTCTTAAATAAAATTCAGATTTTACTAAGGACTCAAAATGGGGTTGGGGTAGAGATTAACATTTAATAATATATCCCTGCTCTCAAATAACTCATATTTCAGCTTTTATAGGATTTATTATTTTACATGGTAAGACTTACCATGGATTTTTATTATGATACTTATTTCACTGTAAACTGGCAATATCTTTCAAATATTATAGAAAATTTTATTTTTTTCACTTTTGAGAAATAATTGACATTCATCACTGTATAAGTTTAAGGCATGTAGATGATTTACATATATTGTAAAATGATTGCAGTATGTTCAGCTAACATCCATTTCTCATACTTCTCATATTCTTTTTTTTTTTTTTTTTGAGGGCAGTGTCACTGGCCCTCATATGTGGGACCCGAACCGGGGCCATTGGCTTCCCAAGCCAGCGCTTAAACACCGCGCCACTCGGCCGGCCCCATCTCATATTCTTTTCTTAAAAAAGAAAAGAAAGAAAAAAAAGTCCTTCTGATGACAATGGCAAAAATTTTTTAAGTGTTTTACTCTATGATTTATTATAACTTCATTTAATAATCGTTTTTAGATTGAAATTTTATCAGCCTCCTTTTTATATTTTGTATTTTCTCTAAATGTAGTCACATGAATATATATTACGAAAGTATATGTGCAATTTTTTTCATTTTTGCAGATAGTTATTTCGTGGCACTTTTATTTTTAGTTATTATACTTTTGCTCTATTGCTTTGTTTGGGAACGCTGGATGAAATGGTTACTTTCATTTCTCTTTTTCACCATCATGATTGTTTCCTGCAGTTTCCCATTTATTTTTGTCAAGTTTTCCTTCATGCCATCAATCTGTCTCATTTGTATACCGGTTCTGTTTCCTTTTCTTTCTTCATGGCGGCACAGAGCCATGGATGGTCTTTATTTGCTGGATTTTCATTCTTGATGCATATACAAACCACTGGAGTATGCATTTTTGAATCCTGTATATGTCTTCCAGATTTAGTTTATATTATTATGAAGATATTTGTCATTTGGGCAACTCCGAAAGGTTTTTTCCCAGAGACTGTCTCTGCTCACTTTTCCTAATGTTCACACGGCACGTTGTCAGTTAAGTTGCTGTAAATCTATGCTCTGTTTCAATATTCTATAATTACATAAATTCTATTATTGAGGACATGGCTCTGGTTTGGTGGTTTGCTCTTGATGTTGCTGATGATCACCAATCCTTTTTTTTTTTTAACTTTTTTTTTTTTTTTTTTTTTGAGGGCAGTGTCACTGGCCCTCATATGTGGGACCTGAACCGGGGCCGCTGGCTTCCAAAGCCAGCACTTAACCACTGCGCCACTTGGCCGGCCCTATTTTGCCATCTATACTGAATCTGCATCTTCAGATGATTATATTTTCTTTCATAAGTTTGTTAAACACACATTTCTGCTAATGTGTCGATGGAGCAAATATTTGTTAAATACCCCCAATGTATTAGTACACGAGTAATGGGAATACCATAGTGAATATGATGACCCCATAAGAATTACATTTTATTGTGGGAAGCAGACAATAAGCAGGGAGATACAACACATTACAGAACCACAAATAGTGTGAAGTACTAAAGAGGAAATGATACGGTGTGAGGACGGAGCTGACGACGGGTGGGGGCAGGTCCCCGGGGATTATAGGGACATAAAGAAGAAAACCAAAATTATTCACTCCAACTATGAGCATTCCATTTTGGTTTACGTCTTTACTGTCTATTTGATGTAGTTTTGTTTAGCTGAAATCATGCTGTATATATAATTTTTTATCCTGTTTTTTAAAATGTATATACCTCATAACCTTTAAATATATATACCTCATAATGTGCCTTGTAACTATTTCCCCTTTTTTTTCACATTATTTATAAGTAGCCGTTTCATGGCAAAAATAGTATCCCATCGTATAAGTAAGTCATAATTCAACATGGTATAGTTTCAGTTTTCACTATTATGAGATGAATACGTTTGTGGATAACATTCTTTACTTAAAGAGTACGCCTTGGGATAAAGTTCTACGAATGTAATATCTAAATCAAATAGTAAGAACTTTGAAAGAGTTTTGGAAGGTATTGTTAAATTATATTCCCAAAACCTAGCGCCAATTTACACTCATAGTAGTAGTATGTATGTAAGTATTCGTTATATCAGCTCAAAATGGCAGTGAGTTTATTTGCATACATTTTAAGATAATGGTACAGTAAACCATAGAGTCTCGAAATGACCCACTTTAACTCGTGTAAGAGCAGGAATTAGGTATTCCTGGTGTAAGAACACTTCCTCACGCTCCTGCGTGTACCCTCCCAATGAAAGTTCATGGATTTTATAGTTTTCTTGGTGGCTAAATGCTTGTAAAAGTTGTAGACCTTGTGACATTACTGAAGGACACTTGTCTTTCATCATACTATTAACCTGTGTGATAATCTACAGAAGACACCTTCTGATAATCCTTAGAATGACTGTAAGCCATGAGAGAAATAGGAAAACCAAGTCAGAAAGATAAGGGGAGGTAGGGCTCACAGGTGCACTCACGTTTAATAAAGGAAAAGTACATGGGTGGTCTGAACAGTAGAGGGAAGCTAATATTTCTGTGGTTTATATTTGATATCATTGGCAAAGTAATAGCACTTATTTTCAAATAGTTAGACATAGAAGGTAAATCATCTATTTCAAAACTACCTTGACAATGAAGTTAGCATATGAGCATGAAAGAGAAATAAAAACACTAGCTACAGTAGCTAAATTCATACATGGAATATCAATATTCATTTATTTCAGGAGTTCCGGTGAGTCTCTATGAAGTACACTTGTGAACAAAGTCGTGCGATAACACATTTTTTGAGAGAATTAATTGCCTCATCATTTCTCTACATATAAAACCATAGACAACTATCCAGAAGGTCAACTCTAAGTGTTATTAAAGATCCTTAGTGTACACTTGATCATTTTGTTGAATTTTCATTGGTTTGGAAATGATATGGCCGATGTTTGGAACTCTGCTGTTAGAATGTTCTACCAAAATACCTCTGCTTCACATACCAGTGAATGAACCATTTATTTAAGAGTCTAACAAGACTTGACTAATGTGAACCCTACTCTGAATATTGAATCAGTTCCTGACTGTCAGACTGAAGTACTGACCCTCGAACTACATGGAGTTTTCAGTTGATATTAAATGTGGATCTTTTTTACTTGAATAATTCAGAGGCACATTTTTGGATTGACTTTAATCCGTGCCTGTATTAGTGCCTAGTGCTTAGTGTAAGTCCTTTATTTACCCTTAGTTTTGTATTGAGCTGTTCATGATTATTTTGACTTCAATACTTAAGGGTAGTGAGAAATGTGACAAAAATTTAAATTTATTTGAATAATGGGTATTTGGAAGGCTAAATTGAAGACAAATTTAACTTTTACTTTCTTAAAATGGAAAAAAACTAAATTTCAACTACCTGCAGTTTGAGCGGTTGGTTTTTCTTTTAGATTTTTTCACGGAGACCCAAGTTTTCCTAGCCATGTCCTGAGCCTAGCCAGCAGGGAGTGAAGGTTGGTTTGAACATTCTTAGTGGAGAAGGATTAATTTGTGCCACCATCTAAGTGGTTTAAAAATATTTGTTATTTGGTACCATCCATCCTATTTTCTCCCCCATTAGTGTAGATAATTAATTGCATTCCATTATGTATTTTTGTTGCTTCCACCTGGGTACTGACGTTTGTGGAAGTGATACACGGGAGAGTTTATTCTTGAAAAAAGAAGGACTTTAGTTTACTATTTATGATGCTTATCTGAAGCTTGTAAAGTGTTATACAGTAATATTTTAATATACAAGGAATTCATAGGAAATACTTTGCAGTTCAGGTAAAATGAGCTGTCTGGAAATTAAATAGGCTTTTATTTTAAACTTGATTCATTTATTTGTACTAACATAGCACATTCAGTAACACCCCATTTATCTGGTCATTTTCCAGCATAAGATGGAATTTTCCGGGTAACTGATCATAAATTAGTTTTCCAGGTATCTGAATCTTATACCTTCAATGTCTAAAATCTTTTAAATTTAACTATTTTTGATGAAAAATTTTATGAAATATATTATATACTTTCTACCTTTTTACTTCACTGTGTTTTCTTAATCAGAGAATACGCAATGAATTTAATCTTTTTTTCTGATGACTCAGGCCACTATTTTTTAATATGAAGTAGTTGAGTGTTATGCCTACTTTGAAGGTTTTTATCTCCTTGGTCGGATTTTTAATAAGCTCCCATTTCTTCCTCTTTATCCACCTCTAATAAGTCTCCCTTCTCCCTTGTGTTGCTTTTGTTCTCCATGGCTTGGAAACGGGCGTCGTTAGGAATGACTGTGGTAAAGCGGAACCCTGGGGGTTAGAGTGAGGCCTGCAGAGTGAGCGCTGCTCGTCTGTGCTCGCCGGCTGTGTCAGGCCCCAGCTTTCCCCGGATGGCTTTTGGGCTTGAAACTTTGTCCTGAGAGGTCACTGACTCGTGGTGTGCTTGGTCCGACCTGGTACCCTCACCGTCCTTTCACTGGGGAGTCAGCGGAGCCCTAAAACAGTATTCTGGGGGTCACCCCAGTTTATGCACGAAGTAGTGGCAGACATTTGGGTTTGAGACAGTGGGGGTGCCCTGTGTCCAAGGCCAGAGCTTTCCTACTGCGACTGTGCCGCTGACTCCAGGTGCCTGTCATGAGCGCTGCCGTCAGCCTTGGTCAGCCCGGAAGCCTTGCTCTTCCTTGATGGGACTCCTGTGACTCCCCGTTTCACTGACTAGGAACCGGCGAGCCGCCCCGCCTTCTCCGCGCGCGCTGTCCTGAATGCCGGACACCGGGGTGCCTCAGTCCCCCTCCCCGCCATCCGGGTGTGGTCCTGGGTCCGTGCCTTGACTCTCGCCTTCTCCCACCTGCTCTGCTCCCTGCCTCTGGAGTCCTTGTCTTCAAAAGCACTAGCCACTTGGCCAACATAAGCGCTCAATACATGAAAAGATATGGGGAGACTGGGAGATGGAGTGCGAGAGACAGGGTCACCTGAAGGCAGAGAGCGACCACCAATGGGCAGAAAAAGAAAAATACCAAAATGCAGATAGAAAACAATTGAACTCTGCATATCCAGATATGAAAATGATTCAAATATTATAAGCAACCCAAAGCGTGTAATAAATGTAGAGTAAGGTCACAGTGAAAACCCTGAATGCATTTGGTCTGTAACATCGAACTCTGTCTTATCACGTATTTGAAGATTAAGGTTCCTGCTAATCAGACTCTGAGCAGAAATCCATTTCCGATATGGGGAGAGACTAACTAAGCGTAGACAGGACTGGACAGTGTAAGCTCTATTGAGAAGGTTTAATGAGAAGACCCGTTGGGAAAGCCGGAAGTAAATGGCCTTAACCACAACGTGACAAGGAAAGGTTACGGAATGACTCACATGTGACTTCGATATGTAAATTTTATTATTCTGAGGGCCATGCCAGAATAAATTCTGTATATTCTCCAGATGGTAAGGAATTATGTTCTAAGCAGTGTTTTGAATTTAACTATTTTTATTGACTTAACATGTATGCTATAAAGCGAATTAGCACTCTAAGTGTATGATAAAAAATAGCAGTGCTAGATACTCTGTTTATCTTTAGACTGTGGACATTCATGTTCTTGGAATTTTGTGGCTTTTTTGTATTATTACTGTAGTTTTCTTCTCTCTTTTTGTCTTTTGTTTCTTTTTAGAACTCTTGCTAGTTTCCTGGTGGACTTGCTGGGTTGATCTGATTTTCCTCTGTTTTTCTTTCCTATTGTTCCTCTCTTAGACTTCCCCCTTCAATGTTTCACAGTATTTTTTTTTCTTAGTATTTGTTTCTTTCGTATCTTATCTAAGGATATTCATTTTTTCCTGCTTTCTACATTGCCTCTGCTTCTTGTATCCTGTTTTCCATTTGTTGGTTTTGGTCTGTCCTCCCTGTTAAAGGCTTTCCTCAGATACCTGTTGGTCAGAAACTCCTTTCACTTGGATGGCCCCGAGTGCTTTTTTTGTAAGGTGATCTGTCCTATTTTAGAGGGGTTCAACAGCTGTCAGTGTGTATATTGGATTGTCGGAAAAGTTATGATGTGTTTTTTCTATGTTTTTCATTGCAAAAGTGCATCATGACTTTTCCAACAACCCAATAGTTCTTTTCTTATGTATTATGTTCTCCATATTTAACTAGCAAAGCTAGAAAGCTATTTAAATTAAGCATAAGAAAGACTTAAATTCTAGGGCTATTAGACATTGCATTGAATTATCATGGAAGGCTGTATAACTTCTGACAACCTATTAGTTGTTTTGGTGTTGAAATACTAATGTCATCTCTTTATAATATGTGTGGTGTGGGAGGTTTTTTTGGGGGGGTTGGGAGCAGAGTGCTCGTCTCTGTGGACGGAGGGGGAACGATGTATTCAGGAGTGCTCCAGTTCCCGCTTTCCAAAGCTCGCTGTGATTCCGGGGTTAGCCCGAGTTTAGACAACAGGTTCCAGCATGTGAGGACGCTTCCTCCTCGGGTGGAGCTGCTCGCCGCTGGGGGCTGACAGTTCCTCCCACAGGGTACTTCATTGCTGGGGCCCCTAATTAGGAAGAGATGATGGGCCCTTTTCTTCATTCTTAAATACTCAGTTGTTGAAAACTTATTTCATATAAAATAAATGTTTTAAACTGGTATAAAAAATAGGCAGATATCACAAAGTTCAGTGTTTTCACAGAAAGAGCAGTGATAGATATTTTCTCAAAATTGTTTTACTAATAGATGCTAAGGGTATTATAAAGTGAGAAAAAATGCATTTAGCTTTATGGTTTAAATTGATAAAAAACACCAACTTATTTATTTCACAACTATCAAAATTAATAAAGTGAAAAAGCTTGGACATTAATTTTCATTAGTATGATTGGGTTAAGTGTGTGTAGTTCTTTCGTTACACTAACACAAACTATGGTAGGCTATAAGGAGTCCCTCTGTTTTGTCTGTTGGTTTAATTTCAAAGTAAAATATATGTTATTCTAGTTATATGCATTAGTGTTGAATGCTATGTTCACAAATTTATGACTCCCATTCTTAATTTTAACAACAATTTGCTTACCTTATTGGTACGAAAGCTGGCCTGGGAACTGAGAGGACTGCTCTCCAGGGTGTATTATGCGACTTCATTAGCTGTGTGACCTTATGCAAGTTACTTAACCTTTCTGTTCTGAAGTTTTCACAGCTGTAAAATGAGAGCCCTTGAGTTCCCTCTATTTGCAGCATCCCTTTATTATATGACAAAATATGTGTATATAGGTCTTTCCTTTTAAATTAATAAAAGTATAATTCAGGCAAATTTATATATGTGAATTTTATATGAAATTTATATATGAATCATGGTGGAAAATTGAGACTTTACCAAGGTGTATAAAACTAGAAAGGAAAGCCTGCCCCCGCCCCCACTAAAAATGAAGCAGCTCAAAAACAACAAAAGTGACAGAGCTAACCACTGGTAAGGGTTCCAATACATTCTTGCAGAAATTTTTCATATGTATATTAATACACACACACACACACACACACGCACACACACATAAATCATAATTTAGCACCCTGCTTTTCCCCCACTTATGTCTTAGAAATGATTTTATGTAAGCGTATTCCTGAATATATTTATTTCTAGTCAATATCTGGTAGCTATAATTTATAAATTAATAAAAAAATGAACCTTTAATTCTTTGCCTTTTTTTCTTAAATCCTAATTATGCCCCCTCCCGTCATATTTGAATTGTATTAGCAGAACAATTTCCAAAAAATCTATGCATAGAAAAAGTCTGAAAATAAGTGAAACAAATGTTAACAATGCTTATAGTGGTTGAATCTGAAGTGATTTTTTTTTTCCTTTATGCTTTTCTGTATATTGCATATTTTTAGTAATTGACATTTTATTGGGGAAAATTCATCTTAATAAAAAGGGCTATGCTATTACGAAGTAGTTATCAATCAGTAATTGTTTAATTGAATTATAAAACCATATTCTTTATTAAGTCATACTTTATTAAAATATTTTATTGCTATTTTTCCCAGTCTCTATTTTTTCACTGAAGTATAATTTACAGACAATAAAATGCAGAGATTTTAACAATACCCTTTAATGAGTTTTTACCCATTGCACTTAAAATACAAAACATTCCAATAATCCCATAAAAGTCCTTCAAATCCCTTTGAAATCAACCCCTCCCCTCCACTCAGGCAGCCACTGATCTGGTCTGTATCAGCAGGGATTAATTTGGTCTGTTTGGAGCATCGTATGAGTGAAATCCCACTCTGTGGACTCTTTTGTGTCTTATCGCATTATACATCGTATCAGCATCTATGTATCTTCGTCACTCCTGGAAAAATACCTTCTACTCTTCTTTTTCTTAATGACTAAGTGACTGGGCCAAGTTACACAGGTGGGACTTGCCCAGGCCTGTGTGACCCGACTCCTCTCCCTGAGCTGCCGCTTGCCTGGGGCTGGTGTGGGAAAGGCGGATGCAGTCCGAGTGGGAGGCACCTTGCAGGCTATGCTAGGGAATTTGTATTTTATTCCTTCATGTGTGTTCTCCGCTAAAGTCCCATGATACTTTGGGACTGCAAAGTACAACAAACTGTAAGCTTATTTACAAGAGAAAGATTTCCAGTTTTCCTTCAGCTGGTCTGCATCAGGCTGCCGCTGTGACACGCACACTGTTCATCAGCTTTCTGACTCCGAGCCCTGGCTGTGGGCTGATCTGACTGCACGTCCAGTTGGGGAACTTTCGATGTTGGCATTTGTAAGTGTTTCCCCTGAGCAGGTCGCATTTCCCAGAGAAGATTCTGTATGTCCTGTCGACTCGGTGATAACCCGGCTGCCAACATTCACGAAGTTGGGCGTGGGCATAGACGTGTCCATGCAGGTCATCTCCGTGTTTTCAGGGAGGCCTCTGGGTCCGGCTCTCTGAGCCCCGGTCTCCAGGGCCAGGTGCCCTGTGCTGCCCCTTCCAGGATGTGCTTGTCCCCAGGGGCACTGGGCAGGCGCCCTGTTTGGCCTGGTGGCCAAGGGCACCCAGACCCCGGTTGGTATTAACTTCCTTTCCAGAATCTCCTTTCAGGAGTAGCGCAGGCCTCCCACAATCCTTTGAGGGTTTTGATCATAAATCATATCTGCCGTTAGCTTCCTTCTTGGCAGCTTTGGATTCAAGCTTCTCGCATCGGCAGTAAGATTTCCCGCTGCTCAAACGTGTTCCAGACATCCACATTCTGTATTCTCTCCTGTGTTCCCTTCACCTTTAATACAAAATCCTTTTACTGTCATTTCAGTGAAGGTTCAGAAGAGAATTACAATAAATGTGTGCTTTCAATCTGCCATGTTTATCTTGGAAGCCTTTTAAAAAAAGATCAGTCTCGCAATGGATCTCTTTTTTATTAATTTTTGTCTTTTAATCAGTGTTTCCTTCTGTTAATTCTGAGACAGTTTCAGAAATACCAAATTTCTGTATTTACTGGAGATCAATGTAGTTTTGGCTCCAGTCACCTTCCTGTGTCCTGTCAGCAGCTTATCCTTTTTCTGAGGTACCCCCTGCCCCATTGGGAAGGAAGATGGTGTCAGATTGTGAAGGACCTGGGATGTCATGCTAAGGAATTTGTATTTTATTCCTTTTATGTGGGAATGGACACATTTCACACGGTTCCTCTGTCTGCTAGCACAGCCTCTTCTATGCGAGGCTCAGGACGCAGGGATTGAAGGTGCTCCTCACCCTAGAATTTCACGAATCTGCAGGAAGGCCAGAAGGCCCATTCCAGCCCCCATCCGGAGGACATCGCTTTGCTGGCTGATGATGTTTTAAGGAACAAAAGCGGGGAAAAGAAAGAGACCGAAAGCATGTTTATACCGCTGGCACGATGTGACGGGTGTGGGCGCCAGGAGGCGGAACCCCCTGAGAGCTGCTTGCTGGGTCCCGAGCCCTCTTCCTGTCCTGTCTCCCCAGTTGGCATCGGCTTCCTTTGGCCGGCTCGGCACAGTCACTGACGCGTGGCTCAGCTCGTAAGAAACATCTTCTGGTTTTGTGGTTCCTGTTGAATACGCCACCCACATTCCAGAGACAAAAAGGCCTAAGGCAGAGGCTTCCTGCAGTTCTCTGTGCTTGTGCCACCCATTGCCCAGGTGGGCCAACGTTTCTCTCCTCAAGCTAGGACAAGTCAGGGGAAGGAGGAGTCTGGGCAGCCTCCTCCATGTACTTTCCAGGAAGTCGGCGTGTGGCTCTGAAGACCTTACCTAGCTGGTGCTTCGTTTTTAGCAGTTCCTTCAAAGACTGGATCCATGCATGGTGTAAAAAGTTACTTGAATGTTTCTGTGGAATTTGCATAGGAAAGTGAAAGCAGAGCTGTGGGGCCCTCACCCTTGCCCGCTGCAGTGCCCAGGAGAGCGCCCCTTTGCAGGACTTGGGCTTCAGGCCCTCTGCTTCGGAGACTGGGCCGCAGCTCAGCAGAGATGGATGTCCCTACCTTGGACTGCAGGCTCATTGAGAGCAGGGCCATGTCTCATTTGTCTTTGAACCCTGGCAAGTGGCATGATTAATGGCATGCAGTAGGTGCTCAATAAACGATCACAAACTGACTGATGAAATGAGGGTGCTCTCACCATGGTAATCAGCCACACTGAGACGAGTCGTGGGAAAGCAAGGTTAGGAAGAGCTGCTGCACCCTTCCCAGGGCTCACCAGTTCAGGCCGACGTGGCCCAGGCAGAGGAGTGCATGTGCCCCCTCAGGAGGCCGGGCTGCAGCTGAGGCCTGGTCAGTGTCAGCCGAGGGGGCAGTTGCTGCTTGGCTGCAGCCAGCAGACACGATGACAAAGCTCCCAGAGTTTCCCATGGAAGCAGAGCTCAGTGGAAGCATGAAATATCCTGGTTTATACATTTAAATTTGTAATACTTTGAGGAGTTAATCAAACACACATATGTGTCAGAGTTGGTCTGTAGGCCTGCACACTGCACTTGCTAGCAAACCAAACAATAGCAAGAGGCCTGCGGGCTGCCAGGAACCGTCATTTAAGGGACAGGTGGAAGAAAATGCCCTCCCAAAGCTTGAGGAAGAGGAATTAGAATGCCAGAGGAAAGCAGTGAGCTTGAATGTAAAGAAGAGGGGTCTTGCGGACTCTGGGCAAGGCTGATGGATGTCTGCTGTGCTGTCTGCTGCGGGGAAGCCGCGCGGGGCTCCCCGTGCATCGTCCGGGACCGCAGGGAGGGGCACACGGTCTCAGGTGGCCCCTGCTGGCCGGGCCTGAATCCGGTCCAGCCTGTGACTCACGGCATCACCTGCACCAAACATGGTCTTCAAGTTATTTCCTTAAAGCTTTGGTGAAAAAAGAATCCCAGATTCTATAAATTAATTTGACATTTTTGAGAACCATTATTCATGTATCTATAATATAATATTTTAAAGGAGTATTTAAAATATTTCAAGGAATTCACATGGAACTGTTAAAGAAACTACTTCTTTTATGTCTTCACCATGATAGGATGGGCCTTTGTCATGCCTGTCTGGAGGCAGGAGGCTCTCTGCTCCGTGCATGGATCCTATTTTGGGAGCTTTTATTGTATTGGAGGGAAGCCCAGTTGAAGTCCCAGTAATGTTCTGTCATGTTATCTACCGAGAGCAGATTTCCAAAGTCTCTCAAACATTTGCCACAGTCATTTCCATCTCCTCAACGCGATCCATGTTTTTCAAGTGACATTCATTTTAAGTCAAAATTGAACAAACTTTAGTTTATCTAAGGTATTGAACTAACAGAAGATGTTTTCATTTTTAATTTATTTATTGAAAGTTTATAATTAATTATAAACTAATGAGTCCTTTGTGCAAGTTAGAAGTCGTCTAGTGAACTAAGAAAACCCATTTGCTCGGATCCCCCGTGCCCTTGCCTGTGCTCAAAGCCGTGCGGGCAGATTGGTCACCATTAAGCGGAAGAGGCTCTAATCTAGCCGTCCTGTGCGCCTCCAGGCTTCTAGGTCTTTTCCCGAGGGACCGGGACGCGCCGTGCATCCCCAGGCTCCTTCTAGTCTTTCTCGTGAACAGCGGCTTATGCTTTAGGGACAGTTCCAAATGCCAATCCACCCATGGCTGTCCTGGACACTTCCTTGTTGTTGTCCCTGTGACACTTTGTATGGATTCAGCATTTATCAAATATTATCAAATATTCTTCTCTTCCACAAGGCATTAGCTTCCTAAAATCTCTATCTCATTTAATTATTTTTTTTGAACTCAGTTGATAATACAATATTATGTTAATTTCAGGTGTACAACATACTGATTTGATATTTAAATACCTTACAACTCGTAAGTCTAGTAATCATCTGTTACCATACAAAGTTATTAGAATATTATTGACCATATTCCCTATCTTGTACATTACAGCCCTGTGACTTATTTATTTTATAACTGGAAATTTGTGCCTCTTAATCCCCTCACCT
This sequence comes from Aselliscus stoliczkanus, assembly GCA_033961575.1. Classification (NCBI taxonomy): domain Eukaryota; kingdom Metazoa; phylum Chordata; class Mammalia; order Chiroptera; family Hipposideridae; genus Aselliscus; species Aselliscus stoliczkanus. Next base: position 2,296,464 of record CM066733.1, read on the forward strand.
TTTTCACCCATCCTCCCACCCTGCATTCCCTCTGGCAGCCACCAGTTGGTTCTCTGTGTTTATGAGTCTGTTTCTGTTTTGTTTGTTCATTTGTTCTGCTTTCCAGAGTCCAGGTATAAGTGAGATCATACGGTGTCTATCTTTTCTGTCTGACTTATTTCACGTAGCATAATACCCTGTGGAACATCCATGTTGTCACAAAGGGCAGGATTTCCTTCTTTTTTGTGGCGGAGTAATACCCGTTGTGTATATGTACCACCTCTTCTGTATCCGGTCGTCCACTGCGGACCACCTCTGATGGTGGGTAGCAAAGATGACACAGAGCCACACAAAGGCGGAGCTGGACCTTCGCTTACTCTGGGGAAAGGCTTGGAGCCGCGTTCGGGATGTTTCTTTGACCGTGTCTGGCTTGGAGATCCGGACCTGGCTGTATGCGCTTCACGGTCAGAATGCATTTTAAATTCTGTTGATGTTCATACGGCTTGGATTTCAGTTTTGATTTATTCTGTACAAAGAGATGATCTTTTCAGAGCATTTAATGAATATTAGCTTCTAAATTACCTCAAAATATTCATTTATTGGTTAACTGATAGTAAAAACAGCAATAGCAGTTTGAGTTTTATAAACTTTCTTTTTATCAGGACGGACTTTATTTTTGACAAATGGTCACTTCTTTACCCATAGACTGTTATCACTAGCCATCCATGCTACGTGTTCAACGTGTTTAATTCCTTCCTCAGCCATAACAGTTGTATAGTTTTATATTTGAATAATTTTCCTCGTAAATTATGTTATCCTTGGCCAAAGGCTTTTCTTTTAGTAAATGCTTTTGACTGTCTGGCCTTTATAGCATCAATTTCATTTTTAAATGCCTTCAGAGACATGCTTGACTGCTTATAAATTTTCTAGCATAGTTCTGTAAGAATTCTTCACTTTCCAAGGACCGTATGTATTCATCTTAGTTCCCAACAGTTTATAACTGCCAGAATAATTTAAAAGACATTTTTCTTTGCAGCTTAATTTGAGTAGCGTGTGTTTTGTCAGCAAAGGCGTTGCAGGAAAGGGCCTGGCTAGCCAGCTGTACCCCTCCAGCACCCTCGAGCCATGGGGCCCCTGGGAACGCAGTCCTGGGAGTCGGGCTTTAAAATTTCGGTTTATTTTGTGCTAAGGCTACACGTGCAGTGTGGGTAGGCAGGAGGCTTTCTGCTCATGCTGTCACTCTGAGGCTGAGGGAGGACCTACACCGCCAATGCTGCTGTGACTGTCAGGGGAAGGAAATGTGACAGGCATACGCTATCTGACAATCAAGTTCACGAACTCATCCTAGAAAAAGTGGTATACACCTCATTGCTGAATATCCCTACGGTCACCTTCAAAATCTTCCACTCAGGAAGCTATGCACTGATGCAAGCATCTAGTCCATCCTTCAAAGCAATTTTGGAACTCTTTTTCTGGAATGGCCATCAGAGCTGTCGTCATATTACCCTTGATGTCCTGAAAGTCATCAAATGTCTTCCTTTCAATATTTCCTTTAACTTCAGGTAAAGAAAGAAGTCATTGGGACCAGATCAGGTGAGCAGGGAGGGTGTTCCAATACAGTGGTTTGTTTTCTGGCTAAAAACTCCCTCACAGGCAGTGCCATGTGAGCTGGTGCATTGTCGTGATGCAAGAGCTATGAATTGTTGGCGAAAAGTTCAGGTCGTCTAACTTTTCCATGCAGCCTTTTCAGCACTTCCAAATAATCAACTTGGCTAACTGTTTGTCCAGTTGGTACAAATTCATAATGAATAATCCTTCTGACATCAAAAAAGGTTAGCAACATCATTGCAACAAGTTCACCAACCTATTTGTCAGAAGTCGTATAGCTTCCGCCTGGAGATGAGCCCCTGACTTCAGCTTGCGTTCTGTTGGCTGATGCAAGATGCCACACCTTACTGAGCCACAGGAAGTGTAGTCTCAGTACAGGGACTGTTTGGTGGGGCAGAAGCCCCGAAACTCCGCATTACAAAGGAGATCTTCCAGCCAAAGCCAGGCTAGGGGAGAATCTGAGTTGATAGGAAACAGATCTTTGCATGAGACCTTTCCATGTTGTGCAGAATGAAAATGGTAGTTGGCGTCAAAACTATTCAGGATGAGAAAATCATTGGACACAAACCAGAGAAGTGTCATGGGGTGGCCGAAGGGGTCAGGAAAACGGGTGCACCAAAGAAGCAGAAAATACAGATCCTTTCACAGGGCAGAGCTATTGGGTAAATAAAAATTATTTTTCATAATACAATTCAGATTTTAAACTTACCTTGAGTAAGGGCCATATGTGGTAATAGATGGCGCTCTAGAGGTGAAGTGTTACTATATATATTAGCTTCCATTGTGATTACTATAACACGTGTTTATATGAAAACTTTACTGCTATTGTAATAGTTTTTTATTGTTTATTTTTTCAATCAATGTAAAAACTAAAAGGCTAGTTCCTACCACTTGAGTTCTTTTAGATTCTTGGCATTCAAAAGAGGTCCTCCTACTTGAGAAAGACTGTGAGTCCCCAACCCAGTCCCTAAGATTCTGGTCCTTCCTCTTGTCTGGCTCTTTGGATCCCCTGGTAACAACATACGATGTGTCTGATATATTTCTTACTCTTTTGGCTAGAACCGTAGCTTCTCTATTGGAAGCAAGGATGGAGAACCAAGAATAGTAATTAACTTAAGATGTGAGCATACTTCACTCCTAATACTCAGATACACCTCACCCTTAGAAGATGGCGTTTTGCTTCCCTACTTTCCTCTCTGCCTGGTCACCTCCTTCCCAGAACCCTCTCTGATCATGTTCACCTACGCATTCTTGCTGAAGAATGTACTACAAAGCATAACCCGTGTTTTCCACCGTCATCTTTCCTTTCATTCTTTTAGAGATAACTTTTATTATTTCTAAATTACCAGTGGAACAATAAATCCAAGAGTTTGTCCCCAAAATTGTTAAACGTTTTAGAGTGGGACAACTATAAACAATGTAGCAAGTAGTAGAACTTTTCCTCAGTTAAATCCATTTGAAATAGATCAGGTGGGTAGATCAGAGATCCAAGTATATGTGAAGACCTTATATATGATAAAGCTGGAAAACATCAGTTCAGAAATGATGGTGTATTTAATAATTGTCATTGACATAACTAACCATACCTCTGAAAGAAAATAATTTTTGGGACCTTTCTCACACTATGTACAAAAATCAATTTCAGATAAATTGTCATGCTAAACATCCTAAATATTTAAGTGATAGAGGCAAGATTTGAGTCTAGGTCTGTTTCACTTCCAAGCTACAGGCTACATGGTAAATGTTGACAGATGCTGTCATGTTCCGTTTCTGGAAGGAGAGGCCGAGGAGACACATATTTTCCATTGCTCAACATTTCTGATTGTCTCCATTTTGTTTTATTTTTGTCATTATAAATAATGCTCTGATGAACATCCTGTGTCTAAATTGATAAGTAGGTCCATGATTCTTTTCTTTTTTCTTTTTATGTTTTTTTGAGGACAGTGTCATTGACCCTCATATGTAGGACCCAAACCGCGGCCGCTGGCGTCCCAAGCCAGCGCCCAACCACCGCGCCACTCGGCCAGCCCTCATAATTATTTTCTTAGAACACATTCCTAGAAGTGAGTCAAAGGATACTCACCTTTTCGAAGGCTTTTGACATGAATTTCCAAACTGCCCTTCAGAAAGGCTGTTCCAATTTAATGATTTTGTTCCTTTGTTGTATTGAATACCTTAGTATTTTTCTGTTCAGGATAGACCATCATTTGTTATAGAAAGGTACTGTTCTCCCATCTTGTTTTCTATTTTGGCAAATTTCTAGTTAACTTGGGGCTCCTGTGAAACGTGGAGTTGGTGTTCTCTTGCCCTTTTTATCATTATTGCAGAGTCACATGTTAATTAGCTCATGAGGAAGATATCACCTCTTGGACCCCAAATACGTCCTTCTCTAGTGTTAATCAGAGCCTCTGCTAAGAACCAGTCACAAAGAACAAGAGTGGGGTGTTACTTTCCATAGCCAACAGCGCATTGTCCCTCACGGTCCGGGAGTTACATCACCAGTACAGTCCGCCGTTGCACCGTTTCTGTCGCTCTCCATGATCCAGGCAGTGGAAGTGCGGTGTGTTTCCAAACTGTGTAAAAACGTGTACTGGCTTAAGACTTACTGCTGTGTTTAGTCATCTTTCATGCATATAGTTCTTTGTGTTGGAATCTAGAATTTACAAGGATGCATTCTCTTTGTGGAAACCGTCACAGGGCTCATACGGTATTATTTATTTCTCTTTCACATAGTTTTTGTGTCTTCATCTGTAACCAACAAGAGGCAGAGTTGAAAGAATGACATCTCAGTAATTATTTGATGTACATATAGAATTCCTTGTGAGCTGCCATTTTACTTAAAACATTCTACATAATAGATTGTGCTGAATATTACCCCTGTGCCAAAGGAAAATCAAAGTTGCCTTCAGAGCAGGCAGTTTTACGTCTGATGTATTCTGCATAACATAGGGTGGGGACGTGTCATCTATCACAGCACATAGCAGGCTGAGTTTAGGGCGTCTGCATCCTGTGCAGTGGGAGCCCTGCTTTTGTTTTCACTTTTTAGCAGAACGTAAACTATTATGCTATAAACAAGGTGCAAATTAAAGGGAGTGTTTAGGTTGGCCCTGAGCAGTATCTCTGCTGAGACCTTTCTGTACTTGGCTCTCGGAATACACTAAGACCACGGCTCTTCACTCTTGTCTTGTTTACTGCACACCAGTTTATACGTAAGCGAGATCGGAATCATGAGTCATTTATTTATTTAGTTTTACACAGGACAGTTCTTTCTCCAGCCCAAATTAGCCAGATGGGGAAAACTCCTGTTTTGCTGTGTATAACACTAATACAAAACAAAGCAGCTTCTCTTACAGCCTTCTTACATCTGCATCTAAAAATGTGTATTTAGATAGATGTATTAAATACAATGTATATGTAATGTTTTTAAACATCAGCATAATTATTACAGCAATAATGATATTTGTGAAGTCATGTGAATTTTAGTTTTACATATATATGTATACATACACATCTCAATATATTTGTATATCTATTCCTTAACGTATATCTCCCTCTCTGTGTATATTGTGTACATAATACATATGCATATGTGTATTCCTTAACATGTATGTATATCTCTATGTATATATTATATATAGTATACATAATATATATGCATCTGTGTCTAGATGCATCGAGAGAAAATACAGATTACAAATGATTTATTAAAGAGGCTGCAAATTTTAGGTATCTTGGGATGGGTAAATAAACCCACAATATTTCAGTGCCTGGAATTTTTTAGCTTTATATTTTAGTAGTTTGCATTTTCGTCTCTTTTCTGATGTAGTCTTCAGATACATTATTATACTCAAAATCAATACATTGTGGCAAAAGAGAATTATGGGCATGTTGTCAGGGATGAGTTCTGAGTCTCTCCCATGATCCCTTGGTTTAAAGCATGTAGCTCTGGTCCCTCTACTTCAAACCTCCCCTGGGTTGGTGCTGGGTACTCGGTGTTCCTTCTCCAGTCTGGTTGGACTGGTGTTGACTGGAATACTTCTTTGCCTGTCCATCACACATTAGTGTGGCTTTTCTCCATCCTGAACACGTGACGGGTTGCTACTGACAGTGAACTTGAGAACACTCAGAGCAAGTCAGAAATTCTCAAGGGCTGACTGTATCCATTTGACAGCTGTGTTCAGAAGCTTTCTTATAGTCATTAGAATGGAAAGTAAAATTTGAAATGCTTTGTGTGATAGTAATGTTATTACTATGTCTCCTTCTATTTTCACTATTTGGTATTTCTAGGAAATATTTTACTCTATTAAATGTAAACTGTTTATAATTTGTTTTTCAATATGGCTCTGGAGCCTAGTTGAAATGAATATATTAGCTAATTTTAAACCTCTATTTATTATTCTTTATTGTTAAAAGAAGCAAAGGTTAAAATAAATTTTAAAAGTGTTGGCTAAACTCAACCAGCTTTTGATAGTTGTTTTTTAGTAGGCTAAGAGAAAGAACAACTTCATTAAGGGCTTGTGTATCATACAAACTAAATTTTTTGTTTGTTTAAAAATCTTTTTCCTTTTTATTCATCTGTATTTAGTTTATTGAAACCACGGTTTGCCAGGAGTAAATGTTTTCAGGAGTTACAACCTGGCCAAAAAAAAGTACATCTGTGTTTATAATGCAATATTTATTAACATAGGTCATATTACTTTAATATATCAGTGCCTGATGGGAATGTGAATTATTTAAGTGAGCATCTGTGTACTATTTTATGGTATCGAAATAAAATGAATTTTTAATGTTCACATGTAATACAATCTGCCAGGATGATCCTGGTAAAGGTTTTCGAATCCACATGGGGAATCAGCTGTGATTTCTCCCCTCTCTTGAGGGACCAGGCAAGCCTGAAGTTGGACACAACCTTCAGTGATCGTGTCCTGCTGGAAAACAGCCTGATTCTGTGTATATTTATATACCATTATGTGAAGGATTTTGGGGTCAGTTAAACTTAGAGCTCGCTTGCATGCATCTTCAGTCTTTTCTTCTGGAATTAAAGCTATCCAAAAATAAAACCAGAAACATCAATTTTGCTGACCTCGCTTTCCCTGTAAATTTAGTAGTTTCTGTAACAAACAACTTGAAAAGTTTTTTAAAGACAATTTTTCATAAGGGAATTATTGAGTCCTAGAAAATGTGAATCATGTTATTAAGCTTTCCAAAGTCTTCATTGAAGTGAGAAGCTGAAGCACTGATAGTAGATGGAGTGAGTCTGCAGGTCTTCTTGGCTCCACCCCCAAGTGCAACTTCTCATCCTTTGGGAACCACTGGTTCCTTGGGATCCCGGCCCCACCTCGCTGCAGGAGCCTGTTGAATGAATGCTCTCCAGGCCAGGCCTTTGTCCAGAGGCTGCTGGATTTGTACCCACCCCTTCTCTCCTCACATCTAGGCTGACATCGTTGGAAAGGAAGGCAGTTTGCCACTATGTTAGTTTGTGAGGCATAGTTTTTCTTTGGAAGTAATTATTTTTATTTTGCTGGATCACATTTTAAAAAGCTTTTTTCTACTGAGTTGATTGTGAGCGTGTTTCTGATTTCTGAGCTGGACTGACCACAGAGTAGGATCTTCCCTTATTCATGGCTGTGAATCATATGAAGCCATTTATCTTAGCTGTCATGCGATTTGCTAATTAGGTCACTTTAGGGGTTAAAGGAAATGAAAGACTTTGAAATAAGCATCTCAGTTTCAGAACAAAGCAGTGGAGTTAAATGCTCTTCCCACTCATTTTATTCTGATGTCTGATAAACCCAGAAATGGAAGATAAGTTTGGATCTTTTTGATGCCTTCATCGTCTTCCTGGCTTTATCTGAAGATTGTGCAGAAGATGTTTAGGTAAGTACCTTAAGAAGTGATAAGGTGTACATATTTAGATTATACTTATTCCTAGAATATATTTTATTATCAAGCTAAAACCTGTTAATTGTAGAACATTTGAATAATACAGAGAAATATAAAAGAAGATTTAAAAGTACCCATGATCTGGGCCGGCTGAGTGGTGTGGTGGTTAAGCGCTGGCTTAGGAAGCCAGCAGCCCGGGTTCAGGTCCCACATATGAGGGCCAGTGACACTGCCCTCAAAAAAAAAAAAAAGTACCCATGATCCTACCGTATAGAGGTATAATTATTTAATGGATTTCCTTTTGGCCTTCTATATTTATGTATTTATTTTTTTCACAAAATTTAATTGTTGCTTTATGTTGTGTAACAATAGCTGACATTTTCTGAGTGCTTCTTTCATAGAAGGCAGTGAGCTAAGAGCTTTACATGCCTTATCTATTTAATGTTCACCACAATTTGTGATACACTTATTCTCCAATGATGATTCTGAGACTTAGACTCCAGTGTCAAAAAAATTCAAAATTTGAGACAAAAACGGCATAGACCTGTTTCTCTTTTCTCCTCCCTACTAAGTACACCACTATATACCCCAGAAATGATCAAAGGCAAAAAGGGGCACTCTGAAAGGTGGAAAGAAGCAGCCGAGGTGGTTTGGCACCTCCAGATTGGAGGAGCCACACAGCGGCAGAGTCTCCCGATACCCCAGCCCACAGAGCCCGCCAGACCTGGCATTTCCTGACCCCTAACCTGGAACCGAAGGCGGCTCAGGCTGGTCCCCTTCTTCCCTGGATCAAACGGGGGCAGCCCTGGCACCACCAGCGAGGGGGTCAGTAGGAGCCTCTCCAGCAATCAGCAGCCAGGGGCCGTGAGCTCCTTCCCGCTGGGCCTGAGACGCCCCTTCTCCTGCTACAGCGGGCTCACCACGAATGGCCCCACTGAGTAGTCCCTTTGTCCCCATGGACCCACAACTCCCCTGCCCTGCCCAGACCTGCAGAGTGGCCAGGAGACACAGGTAAGGGGGTTTCTGCCACAGTGAGTGCCAGGCTGGGAAACCCCTTCCAGCCTATGGGCCTAAGTGCCTGCCCCTGAGAGACACTGGGCATCAGGCCTGGAGAAGCCCCGCCCACACGCTCAGGCAGCGCCCGCGGGAGCCCCTCCAGCACCGGCTAGCAAGGCAGATCACAGGAGCACCATGCAGCCTCTGAGAACTAGCTGCCAGTGGGGCCACAGCCCACAGAACTGGGCCGGGACCTGCCTGCTGAACCCAGACAGGGTGATGGCCTAGACAGCAAGTCAGCACACACAGAAGAGCCAGACGGCACAGCCCGCAGGGCCGGACGGGCACTGCCGGAGCATGCCGCTCAACAGGGATGTGATGCAGTCTTCTCAGGAATTCCTGGGAGAATTCACCGCAGGGCCGGACGGGCACTGCCGGAGCATGCCGCTCAACAGGGATGTGATGCAGTCTTCTCAGGAATTCCTGGGAGAATTCAGGCTGGGTCTTAGACCATAGCGTGTCTAAAACAGTTGAACTCATACAGGGAGCATTCTCTGACCACTGTGGAGCCAAACAAGGAATCAATAGCAGAGAGATGGCAGGAGAAGCCCCAGCCAGTGGAAGTGAGAGAGCACATTTTGAAATAATACATGGATCAAAGATCTTAAAGGAAATAAAAATACATCATATCAAAACATGTAGGATGCAGTTAACACAGTGCTAAGAGGGAAATTTGTAGTACTAAAATGCTACATCAAAAATAAGGAAAAGTCTTAAATCAATAATCTGAGTTCCTACCTCAAGAAATTAGGCAAAGAACAGAAAGAAAAAAAAGGCAAGCAGAAGGAAGGAAATTATAAAGAGCAGAGGTCAATCAAATCGAAAACAGGAGAACAATAAAGAAAAATCAATGAAACAAACAGCTGGTTATTTGCAAAAAAAGAAAAAAATCAGTAAAATTAATAAACCTCTAGCAAGACTGAGAAAAAGAAGAGAAGACACAAGTCACTAATATCCAGAATGAAATGGGACAACCCTACATATCCTGAAGCCATTAAAAGTATACAAGGGGCAACTTTATGCTAGTGTATTTGCCAACTAAGGAAAAATGGACCAATTTGTCAAAAACTGCAAATGACCAACTCAACCAAGATGAAATAGATACTCTGAAGAGTGTTATAACCATGAAGGAAATTGAAAGAGGGAAGTGGGCAATACCAGGGATCTTTGTGGTGACACAGATGTTTGGTATATTGACTGTGATGATGGACACACAAACCTGTGTATGTGCTGAAATTGTATGGAAATACACACGCGCGTGCACACACGTACATACCAGTGAGTCTGGGGAAGCATGGGTAAGAGCAGTGAATTACAGCCATGTCAAGTCCTGGTCCCCATGGCCTACTGTAGTTTTGCGAAATGTAACTTATGGCAAACCAAGTGAGGGGCCCTCGGACTCTATTGCTTCTTACAACGGCGTGTGAATCTCCAATGATCTCAATACCATTTTCAGTTGAAGAGAGAAAGCTAACAAGTTGTTGCTCTAGGAGTTGAGACCTGACAATGGGACTCCAGAGTCTGTGTTCTCAGTGACACAGCTGTGCTGCCACGTGATTCCAAGACATTGTGTCACTAGGCACCTGTGAGTCATGCTACATGTAAGCTTACAGTGCGTGTGTGCATGTGTACATACATGTATGTACACATTTGTGAGCATATATTCCTTCTTATCTTTACCAACCATGATAGATGTTAGACGGTACAGCCGGGTGTTTTTTCTCCGGATTTCGTCACATAGTTTGAAAGTTCCATTGACTATTGACAGTTGTAGTCACCAGAGACTCTTTTGGTTCCAAGTGGCAAAAATCTGATGACATGACCTGTTAGGGAAAACTAACTGAAATTGCCAGGATGGCCGCCAAATTAGATCACCTTTGATTTACAGAAACTACGATTTCCTCTGGTGCAAAGAAATTGCTGGAGCACACAGGATTTCTTGGAAGGGTCGGGAGTAAGTCATAGGGTCAAAGGAATTGCAGCAGGGACAGGAGTGCCCTGGGGCCTCCAGGGCTGGGCTCTCTATTCCCCTCGCCCCTTCCTAACTGGGGGGCGCTGCTGCAGATGTGCGGTCTCCATCCTGCCAGCATCTGCCTCGCTGGGAGCTTCCCGGCTTTGTCCTCTAGGCCTTTCGTCCGAGGACAGGGAACCTCTCTTTGAGGATTTGTTTGAAAAAATTCCAGGGAAGGTTGAAATAAACTTGGTTTGGGTCACGTGCCCATCCCTGGTTCATCACTGGGCGAGGGGCAGTTTTCGCACAGCGTGAGAGGCAGAGGTTGCCTCTGTGTGAAGGATGGGCAGAGGGGAGGGTCCAGCAGGGGCGGCCCAGATGCAGCCTAGTGTGACGGCTGGAGGCCGCGTGCTGTTATGGTCTGTGCCGTCCTCAGCAGGGCGAGGTGGCTAAATGACAGTTACATCATGAATATAAAAATAATTTGTGAAGCATGCCCAATTGTTGTAGCTTTTGAGTTCAGTAGAATTTTCCCCTGTTAATGACAAGCCAATCTATATTAGAGACTATCAAAAATATTTCAAAAATAGCATTTAAATAAGGAATGATATGTGTATTCTTTTAGTATTCGCTTTTATTAGGCAAATATGCTTTCAGCCACAAATTCACACAGCTACCTTTTCCTACAGCACTGGGGTCACATATCTAAGATTGCTATTTGAAAGCAGGTTTTTGACTAGTGTGTTTCAGAAACAATGGGTAAATGCTTAAAATTTCCGATACATAGAGGATGTATTTTTTTGACAACCTAAGAATGAAAATAGAAGGCAAGTATGCCCTCTCCAACTGAAGGTATTTTCCTTGAAGCTTTCAGTCTGTAACTCAGATGCTGAGCCTACCTATGGCATGTAAATTGCTTTTCACTGTTGCACATCAGATGTGCTCTTGGAAATAGTCACTAACAGTACACAAGGATGACTCTTGCAAGACTTGGTAACTGAGTAACGTACTGTTCTGCGCTCCGACGTTATAGCTCATTGGCGTAGGAAGCATCGATTTGAACAGTGCAGTTGTCTCCTTTGTAAGTGGTCATGGGCAGTATCGTCCATTCTGTTACGCATCATGGCTTCCATGAAGATCCATGCGAAACCTTCTTGGGTCCATTTCTAGGAAAAATATTTTTTCTGCCAATGCATTTTTGTGTTTCTTTGCCAGAAAACAAACATAAAAATGCTTCAAGTTTTTCTTTAGTGCCAGGAACTTCAGAGCCCAGTTTAGTGCCCAGATGCAGTAATTGGCATCCTCAGATGCACGTTCATTCACCCTCTTTTCTGACTGCCCCCCAAGTGTCCTGCAATAGCTTTTACTTGATGCGTCTGCAGCCCTGTTGTAAAAGCCGTGTTGATTCAATTCACCTGCATTTCATATCTGCTTACAACTTCTGAACTATTTTCACAGTCATAAATACTGGAATCTCAAAGCAACCCTCAAAGTAAAAATAGAGATGACACTATTTTTTCCTTTAAAAACCCACCTAAACCAAAACAAGCTCAGGCAACCCGATCTCCTCCACACAGACTGCAGGCTTCACAAGAGCAGGGACTGTGTTCACGCCACGCCCTAGCTCCCACTGTGGAGCTTGACACTCACTAAACGCTTCAGGGTGATCAATGCTGAATCCACTGGAAGACTACTGAGCTCCTCAGAACTCGGAAGAAACAGAAATACTTGTGTTGGCAGAAGAGCGATGCACAGCCGCAGGAGACCAGAGCGGAGTTCAAAGCTCTCTGTCACAGGCACATTCTTTGAAGTCTGGTGTTGTATCTTAAAAACTCGTACGCAATTTGAATTCTACTTCATAGCAGGAATGTTTGTTTTATCATAAAAACTATTTGAAATGTTATTTATCGCAAAGTAATATCGTGCTCCTGGAAAATGCTCTGTGTGGATCTTGAATAACCCTAACATACATATCTCTGGGGTACTTACATTGCTTTTGAAAAGTACAAACGCCCAATTAATTACATGCTGTTTAAGTACTGTCTATATGCTGATGACATCCACATTTATATCTTCTGTCTTTACCTTACCGCTGAATTCTTTGTCTTAGTTGATGACAACTCTGTTTCCAGTTGATTGGGCAAAACCGTTTTTGCCATCTTTGACGTGTTTCTTTCACAGTTTACATCCAGTCTTATGGGAACCACTGCTGTCTCTGTCCCTTGAGAACACATCCGGAACTTGGTCACTTGTGATCACCCTACTGCTGCTAACAGACTGGCGCCAGCATCTCTGTCCAATTAATTCAACAAGGAGGCCAACTACACATGGCTCTAGCGCCATGGCAGTCAGTGCAGGCAGCCCGGGCCTGAGCAGTACGAAATCAGAACGCTAAGGACAACTGGTCACCACCAGCCGGCGAGGAGGCTGTAGGCTTAGCCAGTCATGTCCCTCGTCTGCCTCCCGCTGTCTCTCCGTAAGCCTCCCCCGGCCCCTGTCCTTGGAGCACGCCTACCCACTTCCGCCTTGGCGCTGCCCAATTCAAATTTTTGCTCCAGGAAACCCTTGACGTTTCTAATACGCCTCGGGTTAGCCTTTAGCCTCTCGCACCTGGGCCCGTTCAGTCGTCTGTAGCGGGTCTGGGTGCGTCCGCCCTGCCCCAGCCCAGGCTCCATATGGCAGCAGGGAAGGCAGCCTCACACCAGGCCATGGCGGCGCTCTGCCTGCCTTTCCCGCGCTGCCCATCCACCTCCAGGGGCGGCCTGTCTCCCGCGGCCCAGCAGGGCCCGCCGCCTGCTGCCTGTTCCAGCCCCTGGCCTCCTGCTGCCCCTCCAGCTGGAGTTGCCGCTGCTGCTGCACGGCTCTTCCCCCGAGACTCAGACTCCGCCGGGGTCCTTACTCAGCAGTCACGTTTGCAGTGAGCCGTCCACTCCTCCTAGCTACGCTTTCACAGCTGCCATGAAACACACCTCCTTTCCCACCTTAGTTTTTCTTCTTGGCGCTTACCACATCTAATGGCCTGTGTGTTTTGTGTTGCAGGTAGTTATTATATCTTCTTCCCCTGGCCCCCCCCCCCCGAGACTGTAAGGTTGATGAAGGTAGGATGGGATGGTACCTGTCCCATTCTAGGCATGCCAGGAAGTCTTCATTTAATCCTGAGCTCTCTCCAGAGTTTTATTAGAAGGCTCCCTTTTACTTTCCTTCGCCCTTTTCTTAGAGTCAGACCCCTAACACCCTCAGAGCCTCAAGCCTACTTCTTGTCTTTAGCACATTAGGCCAATTTTGTGTCAGAAATACTTCCGAGACACCTCCTGGTTGTCTGTGGCTGCCGCTTTCCTTCTTCAGCCATCAGGGATGGGGCTTGTAGTGGAGAAAGGAAGCCACTCTCTCCTTCCCTGTCACTTGCTTATTATTCCCTTTCTACGTAGGGGACACTGTAAGGGGTTGTGGAACTAGGAAGTCCCTGGGAACAGACACGGTGTCGTGACCACGGTGTTTCCTCCTGGTAGACTGTCCCTAAACAGACCTGCTAATCGGAGTGTGGATGTGTTTGCTTTTTAAAATGATGGTTACTGGCCTCACAATGCCTGGCACGTAGTAAGTGTTCACGAAATGATCCTAGGAGTCAAGACTGGGCCCGGAAATTGGATCTGGTGGCTTGACAGTGTCTGTCTGTGTGGCTTACACGTGGCCTTCATACGTTTCCATTCTGAAGCTGTAGCACATGGTGTCCGAGGCCTAGCTGCAAGGAGCACGCGCTTCCAGGGACATGGTTTCTAACAAGCAAGCTAATAAGGTTTTCGGAATATGGATTCAAACAAGATTCTTTAGAGGCCTGGCCTTGCATTTGGGATGCGTTTTTATAAGGCACCTGTAAGTTGTGACTGTTTCACTTTCTTTTCATTTTTATTTTAAAATTCACATTGGCTTTCATTTTCTTGTTGAAAACGGATTAAGAAAGATTAATTTAACAAAAATGCTGGTGGGGAAAATACAGAGAAAGTATGCAATCGTAATAAATATTTAGATCTCTGTTTCTCAACAACCCCCAGCTATGTTTACATAGCTGATCTAGGATAGTGGGGTGCCGCGGGGAGCCAGCTTTCACCTGGGAATGTATATGGATGTCTGGGAAACTGCAGAGCGAAAACACCTAGTGCCAGGCAGGTCCTGTTGCTGAGGATTTCAGGCTGTACTGTCCAGTTTCCAAACATAACTTGCTGTCATCAACTTTGACCCGTACCTTTAAAGTGACATTTCCTGTTTATTCAAGTAAAGCATGCTCGTCATAGAAAATACGTCGGCATATTCTTCTGTAAGTTTTAAAGGAAAAGGTGGTCCCAGCCAAGGTGGCGACTGACTGCCAACCCCCAGGTTAACTTTTTGAGAAAGTATAACAGCTGGAGCGAAGTGTGGGTGCTAAGAGCTCACAACAGAGCGTGGGGTGCCCTTGTGGAGACTGAAGGCTGCTTGAGAGGTTGGGCTGTCGGTGGCTGCACCCCGGGGAGGCAGCCAGAGGTTTCATGAGAGTCCGGAGGAGAGGTTTTTTAAAAAAACTATTTTTTTAAACTGTGGTAAAATGTACATAACTACATAACATAAAATTTACCATTTTTAACTATATTTCAGTGTACAGTTCGGTGGCACTAAGTACCTTCGCTAAGTTCTGCCTTCACTTTCCCCACTATCTTGACTTTTATTTCTAGCCAAATTGTCATGCAAACGTAAGGGCTTAGTTAGCATCTTTGGCTATCCGGGCCTCTAAAAGGCTTTCTGCGAAGCCCCACCCTGAAACCTGCTGGGGGGAAGCACTGAAATGTGCCGGTAGGTAACTCACCCAGGGGCAGCACCGGCAGATCAGGGAAGTATGGGGGCCCAGTCTGCTGGGAAAAAGTACTGATGCTGGTGAAGCAATTTAGTGACCCCTTTGACGGCTTTTACTCGGGGAAGCAGTCCAGGACTTGGGTGAGTGCAGGGCCTGACCTCCGCGGAGCACTCCTGAGGGGTTTGGGGCAAGAGCGAGTCTTGAGTTTTAGAGGGCCTTAGAAGAGGGGGTGCAGACACGGCCAGCTTGGCCAGGAAGGCGGGATGCCCTGTGAGGTGAGCAGGTCTGTTTTCCAGGGTGAGGTGAGCTAGCTACAGCTGAGTTGCAGGATTGTGAGTGGTGTTAGGTTTTCCTAACAGGCGCTTCCTGTAAATGCAGGCTGACTGAGGTTGTGATTGGAGAAGTCAGCTGGGCCACTGGGCCTCCATTTGGTGGGTCAAGGACCAAAGAAAAGAGAAACTACAGGCAAAACACTGCAGGGCTAACATTCTAGACAGTGTCTGCATTATTGGGAGGCGGAGGCAACCAAAGGGACTTGGCGTAAACAAATGTAAGAATGGAGCTCCAGGCAGATCAAGCTCCCAAAGCTGCAGCTGGTGGCCCAGCAGAAGAAAACTGGACTCATCTAATCAAAAATAGGACAGAGGATAGGATGGGAGAAGAAAACAAAAAGAATGTTAAATGGAAAATAGGAAAGAGGTGTCCAGAATCTAATGTGACAGTAATTACAGTGTATATTACCGGGTTATCCATTATAAAGAGAAGTTCTCAGACTGGGTGGAAAAATAATATGCAAAAATGAGTTACCTAGAAGAAACATTCTTCAAAAAAAAAGGAGAGGAAGGCTGAAAATAAAAGGAAAGAAAAGATTCATACTACTCAAATATCAACCAAGAGAAAGTAGTGTTTACTTAAAATAAATATAAGGGAGAAAGAAGGAGGTTGTATATGGATAAAAGGAACATTAGAACAAGGAAGTCCAAAAACATAGGCATCTGACAATACAGCCTGAATACACCAAAGAACAACTGGCAGGACTGCAGAGAGCCAGAGAGAAAATCAACTGTATTTGAAGATATTTAACACATTGCTTTCAGAAACTGACAAATCCTGTAGTCAAAAAATAAACGTGGAGAAGACCTGAACAACATAATTAATAATCTTGAGCTATTAGAAATATGTTTTCAGCTGCATGCTCAACAAACAGAGAATGTGAATGCTTTGCATTTATATGGAATGCTTATAAAAATAAACTGTATTATGCCATAAAGGAAGCCTCAATAATTTTCAAGGAATGAAAGTCATACAAATTAGGTTTACTCAATATAATGCAACAATAAGAAATTACTAACAAAAGATAGCCCACTCCACAAAAAAAAAAAATCCCTCATGGTTACAAAGTAAATAATATATTTCTAAGTAGCCCTTGGGTTACAAAGGAAATAAACAATAAAATTGTGATATATTTAGAACTGAAGGATAATGAAAACATTAAATGTCAGAATTGTGGGATATAGTTCAAGCAGTGCTTAAAGGGATTGGTAGTCTTAAATACATTTATCAGTAACAAGAAAGGTTAAAAATAAGTGAACCAAGTATTCAACTCAAAAGTTGATTTAAAAAAAACAAAACCCAAGGAAACAAGAGGGAGGGAAATAATAGAAATAAGCACTGAAAGTAATAAAGTACAGAATTCTGACAGTAAATGATAGAGAAGGTTAAGAAAATCAAAAGCTGATTCTTTGAAAGATAAAGAAGATAGATCTCTGACAGACGGAACAAGAAGAAAGGAAAAAAATAAAATATGGAAAAAAGGAAGAAATAGCTATGGACCAAAGAAATTTTCTAATGATGAGTATTGGAACAAATATATACCAATAAATGTTGGGGGGAAAACTAAATGAAATGAATAAATGTTCAGAAAAAAATACAAAATGTCAAAATTGTCATGAGAAGAATCGTGAAGAAGAACATGATTAGACCAACGTATGATTAGACACCTACTTGGAGATAGTCAAAGACCTTTTCTCTCCAAATCTGCAGGAAGAATTTTATAGATGATTTCTGGTACATGCTTAAGAAACAACCACTTTTTTGTCTTTTACAAGTTGTTCCAGAAAACAGTGGAGAGAAATATGCCCAGCTTATTTTATAAAGCTGCTGAAACCATTGTCAGGAAATGTATGAATGTAATACTATACATTAAAAGAATGAAGGAAAAATATGATGATCTCAAACAGTGTAGCAAAAGCAATTGGTAGAATTCAACACCTATTTATAATTTTAAACACACAAACACAACAATTAGGAATGAAAGGGACCTTCCTTAAGGCTACGTAGCAAAAACTGTATCAAAGATTATACTTAATGGAGAAATTTTAGATCCATTCCCTATAATGTTGGGAACTAGACAGTTTAGTGCGGGAAACAATAAATCATTCCAGGTTCTCGAGTGGAAAGGTATGTCCTACTGTGGATCAGATACTTAAAAAGTTGCAAGGGCTTGAAGGAGTGGGTTTGGGGGGCACAGTTCAATATCACACCACTGTAGTTGCAGTCCAAGGGACAGGAAGTTGCTGCTACTGCCACTTCCATTACCATTTGCTTTTTACCCCTAAAGCTGGTAGCTACTTACCAGAAAGCAGCCTCACAAACGCATCTCTCCCACCGTGCTTTCCTCCGCCCACTGGGGCAGGAAAATGGCCTCTATTTCTTTCTCTTCCAACTCGCATGAGAGTGCATCTGGTTGACAGGTCCCAAGTTGCCTCCAGAACCTTAGCTACAAGGGAGTCTGAGCAATGTACCTTTCGATTTCAGTCCTATCGAGATACAGGGAGAGAGGAACGGCCTTTGAGAGATTCAGTCACCAGTGTCCCCCACGTGTGCCCACTGTCTCTGTTGTCACTTATCATAGCGTTGATGTCCTGATGAGATGCTGTCCAGGAAGGAGGGGAAATAAGGGGCAAAAGTATTGGCAGGAAAGGATAAAATTGTCATGGTCATCTTAAGCAACAGAATGTAATAACCTGATTATTAGAACTATGAGTATGGGGACATTGCTGCATATGTGATCCATCTATAAGAATCAATGTAGTTTCTCTATACTAGTAATGTCCAATTAAAAATGTAACAAAACGTAAGCTACTGCTCATAATAGTAACAGAAACTAGATAGTATCTATGAATTAATCAAAATGCATACTATCTCCTTAGAGAAAAATTCAAAACTAATAAAAGAGAAAAAAGATTATGTGAGTGAATAGTTTTTTTCTCCTGGATGTAGCATTAAGAAGGCATAAGTTCCTCCTAAATGAATCTTTAAATTCAATTGAATCTATTTCAAATTTCCACCAGTATGTTTTTCAAGAACTTGATAAACTTCAACAAAAGCAAAGCAATCGGGGAAAAAATGACTTATTAAGTTATGGATTTCTGAGAAATGAAGGCATCCATTGAGACAGATGGACAGATGACAAAATGGGAGATGATATGCAAAGTCCAAGACTTGTAAGAGATTAATAGCAGATAAGTGTCTAGAGCTGCGAGAAACTCCTGCAAACGACGTGAGGCCACAGCGATCCCAAGGAAACCCGCGGAAGAGGCGCTGATGCGCTCCAGAAGGGTGCGGCCGCGGCCCCGGCTTCTCGGAGACCAGAGGGATGAGCAGGGGGCAAACATGTGCTGACCGCTGCTAAGCTGTCATGATTGCAAAGCTGCAACGCAGAGGCCGGTGGGAGGTGTGAGTCCAGGGACTGACGGTGGGAACACAGACTCCACGCGCTCATGGAGAACACGCGGGAGGTTCACCAGATGAGGAGCGCGAGCCCTGCGGTCCAGCGTGTGTTCTCCTGGGCGTATGTGCCACAGACATCGTCAGTAACTGAATAAGCGCTGTGGACGAGGTTGGTAGCGTCATTTAGTCTATGGCAGGAATCTGGGGTGCCCTTGTAGGAGCGCAGTTGGGTAGGAGGGGGAGGCTGGACTTGCGGAACTGCAGCTGCTGTGCCCAGAGCGTGGTGAGAAGTTACCAGGCGTTAGCAGGCGAGGAGAGGGAGCCGCAGAGGGAGACGAGCAGCCTCAGCCCGCCATTCCTGTGAATTACAGGTACACGCACGCAGAGCAATATGCGTTCTGAAGAGCACATTCGAATAAAAAATACCCACAAGCACATAGGATTGTTGCTTTTGGCAGGGGGCGTGGGATGAGGATGTGGCGGGATGGGTTTAAGAGGGAATCCATACATCAGTCAATCCAACATACGTGTAAACAGATGGGGACCTTGCACAGACCATTAATAAAACGTCATGGACTGAAGAATAGGATTAATGAAAGTCTCTGCCCCTGAGGTTAAAAAAATATTCATTTTCTCTCCATTTTTATTTTCTGCATATAGTTGGTAACTCAGTGTATATTCAAATTTGTATTCTGTTTTTGTGCTTTACACCACATCTCATGTGGTTAAAATGCTTTGGAAGCATACATATTTTGATGGCTATGGAATACTCCCTTTATGGATGTGGTATAATTGATGAAAGCTTCCCCTTATTGTTAGGTACTTATATTTGGGGGGGGTTATAAAATGCAGTGTAATGAACATCTTTGTGTATATTTATTTGGTCACTTTGCAGGTGAACTACTTGGAAAGGATAGAGCCCCCATTTACTGTGCAACCTCAGGCAAAGTCTTTATTCTTACACCTCATTTTCTTCATGGATTGTAGTGAGAATTAAGTGGCTTCAGCCTAGAACAGGGTTAAAAGAGTGGCACATAAACGCTTAGTAAATGGTAGATCTTACTGTAGCATTATTTCAAGAAACAGAAGCACTGGGTAAATTGGTCTGAACTTTTCTTTTAAAGCTTATCATTCACTGCTCCATTCGTAAATACTTATTTCGTGTTCACCATATGTCTTGGGGTTTAGATAAAGTAGACAAAATAGACAAAAATCCTTGCCTGGGGGGAACTAAACCCTCACAGCAAACAACAAAAAAAGTAAATGCGATGCATCATCCGTTAGATGGTGCTGAGTGTTCCAGGTAACAGGTAGAGTGCGGTCAGCTTAGAGGGACTCATGTGTTCAGTGTTTGGGTCCTCTGCTCGCCTTCCAGACTTCAGTTTTCATTCACGTGTCAGGATGAGCTGGGGAAACCCCCAGGTTTCCTCTTGTTCATTTTTGGTTCCCAATCAGCGTGGGTTGGAAATGGATGCCCTAAGCTAACCTGGGCCGCTCTCCGTAGTTCTCCAGGAGGCGAGCGTGGAGAGAGTGCTCCTCCGAACCAAGCGACACTGATGGGCATGTGTGGGCCAGTTCCCTTCTGTACAGATCTGTGTCAGGCCGCTCCTGTGGCTGGCCTGTGACACCATCCTGATGGCCTCGCCTCTGTTCATGTCACGGGGCCTCCTCCCCAGGCTCCCATACTCGGCGCCGGCCACAGCAGCAGTCGCCATTCTCCGTGATATCATCATCCACACCCTTCCCTCACTAGATTTCAGATTCTTCTGGTCAGGGACTAGGTAGGGGTGGTCCACCTCTGATTCCCGAAAATGGCGAACCTTCAAGGAGTTCTGCTCTGATCGCCGTTCGACCCCCCGCTCCTACCCGTTGGGCTCCTCCTGGTAAACGGGCAGTGTCCCCGGTCATTCCGACCACATTGCAGAGGGCCTCAGAAGTGACTCACACCAGCAGTCCATGGCCGGGCAGACCCTTGGCAGACGGAGCCTTTGTAATTTATGACTCTTCCTCTGGTGACATATAGAAGTGGCCTCTGGCAAGCTCGATATGAATTTTTTTTTCTTAAATTGACCTTATCTTGGCGAGTCTGTGATGGGTAATGTTGCTCACCAGATCCCTTCAAATACCATTCAAATGCCAACAAGTTTAGTTCCTACAGAGGAGCATTGTCTATTTATGTTGTTAATAAATAGAAAATATTTTCCCAGGGGAATTATAGACAAATCGACTTAGCAGCTTTTTTCACTCTACAAATAAACATTTATTTTCAGTTTCACCTCTCTAATGTATTCTTGAATATTTAGCATGGCATGTGTTTTTCAGTACTGCATTGGTACTATCGGTGGTGACTGGGACCTTAATTTTCTCATTTGAAAAATTAATGAGTTTGTATTTTTTATGTTTATTTGCTCATTTAAAATTTATACCTTGCTAAGTTTTAAAATGCATTTCAGGTTGGTGAAAAGAATATAGAGAGCATAAAAACAAATTCATCAGTTAGAAGTGGGAAAAACAAGGAAAAGCACAAGTCGGCGCACAAGCTGGAATCAGGTGTGAGACGGATGGCATGACGCGAGCAGTGCTCAGTGGCCATGGCTGCGCCTGAGTTCGGTGCTTGCTGCCCCCGGGGCTGCCAATGTGCTGTGTCCACACAGGCACCAAGGTCACCCTGATCTGCCAGCCAGGACAGCAGCCACAGCTGTTGGCCAGGTGACCACTCAGACTGGGCAGCTCTCGAGACGCTGTCCCGGAGAAGCCGGGTATCCGCCCCACAAGTCCCCAGCTCTGCCGTGCGCCCCTGAAGGAGATGTGCATGGTCATCGGGCGCACTCACCTGCTACCTCTGGAGGGAGAATTTGCCCTGAAACCTGTTAGGTGGGCTTGTTGTGACATGCAGGCTACCCCTAGTTTTCTGTGTTAGTGAGAGCCATGTCTCCCTTTGCAGCTTCCTCCCTGAGGCCCAGTGTCATTCTCACTTGGGCTTCAGACTGTCCTTTTCTCTTTCTTACTCTCTTTTCCCTGCAGTCCTGAGTCGGGACAGCAGCTCTGTCATCGGGAGGTGGTACAGGAACCGTGCGTTCCCCCTTCTCTGCACAGCAGCAGTGCCCTGTGGGTTCAGGACGAGCCCCATGCTGCTGCTCCTGTTTTCTTCCTGTCACTTACCTAACGGGTCCCTACCCCAAACCATCCGGTGCCCCTCACTGCGTGACCATGATCCCTATTCAATCCAGCACTTTTGTGAGAATCTCAAATCTTCTTATCTGGAGATACTCCTTGTTTTCCAATGATGGTTTTCTTTCTACCAGCACAGTCATTAATTTATGTCATGGTCACAGATGGCAGTGGCCTGGCCGTGTCCCACAGCATGGCACGCCGAGGCACACAGGAGCATGTGTGCTTTACTGCACCAAAGGGGCCCTGAAGGTGTTTTGAGCTTTGCTCCATGAAGTACTTTATTTGAAACGAATTAATGTTCTTTATTTTGTCCGGTGCTGTTTGTCAGCACATCAATGCCTCGAATTCCTGATGAGCACGTCGGCTTGCTCACTTTGCATGCGCCCGCTCTAATCTGTGCTGGCTTATGTGTTTACCATCTGTGGCATGAATTCCTGTCGGAATGTGTGCTGCGATATGGTACTTACAGGGCACTTACATATTTGTTTTAGGTCTTCCCAGGGAGCTGATATTGGGTTGTCAGAAAAGTCATGATGCATTTTTGCAACGAAAAACATAGAAAAAATACGATATGACTTTTCCGACAATCCAATAGTTTACATTTTTTGCAGATATGTATATTGTTTTGTTTTGGGGGCAGGGTTATGCTCAGAGACTGAGATGGTTTTTCCAATAATTTAACACAGGTTCACTACAGGCATTATAATAATTTCTCAAGACAATAGCATACGGGACAATATCTTTTAATAAGCTCATAAAGAAATAAGAGCCTCCAAGCCAGCGATCGATTAATGGCACTATTGTTCCAGCATGGGGACATGACGGGGAAGCAGTCCCCACGTAGCCGAGGAGTGCCTTTCTCCCAGCTGGTGCTCAGACACAGGTTCAGCCAAGCGAGAGCTGGCATGGCTGGGGCAGGTGGCTGTGGACCACGGCGTCGGTGTGGATGGGGGCTGCTCTCCATCTCAGGGGCTGCTGGGTGGCTTCTGTCACCTTTCCCGTGCAGGAGCTAATGCCCCAAAGATCTTCGGAGAACTGTTTAGATCAGCAAAGGGCAGCCTGGCCAAGACTGAGCACCCTTAGAGAGTCCTCACAAACTCGGGGTGCTTATTGCCTAAGTGTCCCCTTGCCTCAGTTGTTTCTTCATATGTTCTTATTGATAAGCCCCAGCAGGCCCCTTCAGCTGCTCATCTACTGAGCGCCTTAAATGACAGCACATGACATGGTGACATTCTGACACAGCTAACCTCACTCTTACATCAAAGCAACTTTACTTTGAAAATAACTTCATTTTTGCCATAAACAAGTGCATTTGAAATCCTATCAAACCAATAACAGCAAATGATTTTCCTGTTGAGATGTTTATTTTTAAAACTCCACTTAAGTATCCTATACTATTTAATTTAGAGTTGGATTATTGAAGTTGATTATTTACTTAAATGATGTAGTAGCTGGAAGGCCATCTGTGTGTGTGTGTGTGTGTGTGTGTGTGTGTGTGTGTGTGTGTGTGTGTGTATACGTACCACCAATCAGCAAAATCTTGGTTTTGGTGGTGATGTTATTGTAGGTCATCTTTCTTGTCAATGAAGTAGCTTTTTGTTTTAGAGTTTGTTATAGGGAATTCTCAAGTTCATGTCTTTTAAAAATTATTTTTTGTTCATCTAAAACCTTCTGAAAAGTAATCAACTTTGAGAAATGTGAGGGCCTCACTGAATACAGCATTCCTGGCAATGAGAGAATAGGATCCAATTTTTTTTTTTTTTTTGAGGGCAGTGTCACTCGCCCTCACATGTGGGACCCAAACCGGGGGTTAACCACCGCGCCACTCAGCTGGCCCTAGGATCAAATTTTTAACTTAACAAACCATTCTAGCATGAGCTATGAGGAAATGTAAAGTGACCTGTTTGCATACTGTTGAGTTAAATCAGCTGTCTGTGTTTTTTAAGCTAATTGGTAAACCTCTGCTGGGCCCTTAAAAAGCCACCAGTCATTCTCTCTTCTTGTCCCACTATCCCCTTCTTCTACTTACGTTACTCACTTGCTATCCTTTTAGGAAAACCTTCAGAACCTGCTTGTTGAACATGTAAGTACACAGGATTAATGGGCCAACTGCCGATGCCTGATCATCAGAGAAAGGGCACCTGACCTGTTAAATTACACTTGCAGATCAGCAAGAAGTGACTAATTTTTTAAATTCAATTCAACAGACTGGGTACTTCGTATGCAGAAAATAGGAGGACTAGTAAGTCAGTAGTTCCTAATTTTCAGTAACTTACACCCCTGCTTTTTTCTTTTACTTTGCTGGACCTTTCATTTATTTAATGATCTTTCATGATGTTTTGTGAAGTAAGGTATTTTTAATTAATGGCAGTCTTAAGCGAAAATGCCTCCGTGGAGAGGATATGGGGCATGTTCAGGGTTAGGACCTGCTGGGCCCTTGAGGCACGCACCTGGTGACGGTGCTCATACCAGTGTCATGACCCAGGCTTGGCATAGACGTCCTGTCTGCTGGAGTGTTTCTCCCCATCTGCCCTACAGAGTGCACGGACCGCTGACTGACCACAGGGGAGACAGATGGAATGTGCCAGAAAGAGCACAGAGTAAATGGGCCAAACACAGAAAAGGGCCTAGCAAGTTGATAGGCGGTGTATGAACTCAATGGATGGCTTCTATTATTCTGTTATTTTATTGTGATGAACTTCCCTCGGTGAAGATGGACAGCCTTCCTTCAGGGGCTGTTTATCCGAGACGCATGGTACTAGGTGCCGCGGGTTTAATTGTGAACTAGACGGACCTGCTCCTTCCCCGTAGAACTTTTCGTTCGGTGGGGGATTTGGCTGAGCAACGCGTGGGTGTGAGGGTGGGAGGTACAGGGCCAGGGACCAACTCCCACAGCAAGCAGGGTTTCAGCGAAGCGCACTGGGAGCTGCGGAGAGCAGGTGAGGGCGCCAGAGGCAAGGAGCGGCCTGGGGGACCACCCAGAAGGGAGGGAAAGACATAGCACCCCAGGAGCTCGTGTGCACAGCCTAGCTGGGGTCCGGGTGGGCCTTGCGTGGGCAGCGCCTCTAGCTTACTCTGAAGGAGTCTGGGGTTTCTCCCAGAGCCTTGGGGAGCTGTGGGTTACGTTGAAATACTGTGGGGATCTGACAGAATTTCCCTGATCTCACAGTGGAGAATAGGCCAGGTTGGTGGAGGCATTGCTGCAGAACCAGGGCTGGAAGTGGGCAGGGACTGGCATGGGGCAGCTGTGCCCAGAGGGACAGAAGACTGCAAATAACCCACAGAGGCTTGGGCAGCGGGCCGAGCAGAGGGTCCTGTTCTGCTGGGCCAGTCTTGGGGTTCATATGCTCATTAGCACCCAGATATAGGGTGGATCTGTTTGCTGGAGGGCCCAGGGAAGAGCGCAGCTTAGGGACAACCAGGCAGCTGTCCCTGGAGAACAGGGGTGTTCACAAGGGCACAGCACGGGGACGAGAAGTCCCAGCGCCCTCTCAGCTTCACCTGGCACCTGGTTACTGAGCACTTGCCCCACAGCCAGCCTTTGAATAGGAGAATAATCAAAGGATCCTCTCCCAGGGGTTGACTGAGTTACGGTGATTAGTTCAGGGACAAAGCCAAACTAAACTACCGAAGGCTTCCTGGGAACTGGGCTGCCTTGTGGTTGCTGGTTGCTGTGGCCAGGGGAGCTGGGTTTCCAGCCTTCCTGTTCCGAGGCACGCAGAGACCCCTGGCAGCCCCTGCAGTTCTTCCCACTCTCTCCTCTCTTGTCCCAGTGTTCATTAAGAAGGAGAGGAAGAAGCAAAAACAGAAACAACAACAAAGAAAAAACCGCAGCAGAGAAGAGGGGAGAAGGAGGATGATACCTGCATATATTGCATGTTTACTAAAGGCAGGGCTGTATTTTAGGCGCTAGTCTTTGCAGATCTGGCATTTTCACTTGGGTTCTGAGATAAGGGTGTGTGTTGCAGGATTCCTAACATGTGTACTTTACTTTGAGATGTGGACGGACTTACCTGTGCAGCTGAGGGCTTGGCTGTCCTTCCAAAGCAGATTATAATAGACCCTGATTTGATTTGGTAGATGAATTACTATTTCTGCTGCTGTTCACTGAGCCAGACTTGGGCGGAAGGGAGCCGGCGGGGCCAGTGTCCTTGTTGCGGAGAGCGTGTTAACCTGAGAAGGGTCCCGGCCTCTTGCCCACACCTCTGACTGGTCAGTGCCCCTGCTCAGTGCTGGCTGCAGCGGGTGCCTGCTGTTTGCAGAGTGCAGCCTCACTTCCCACTCCATGCCACCCTCCATCACACACACGTTTCACGCAGGAAAAGTGTGTTTACGTAGTTGGTGCAATACTGCATGTCCTGGCTTCATAAAATCAGACTGAAGGTGTTTCATTTAAAATTGTGAAGCAATCCAAGTACTAAACCAAATAAAGGAATAAAGGAGCAAGTGATAAAAGGTGAAAGAAAGTTGGAAAGAAAGTCTAGTGAAATGAGTAAGTTAGTGTTTTAGAATGAAGAAGAGAAGTCATTAACAGGCTTGCATATTAGTAATTTGAAAGGCACTTGCTCTGAATTATAGAAAATATCTGAGTGTGAGCTGTCATGTTGGAGCCACCTGGTACCTCAACATGCACAGGAGATTTTTCTGAAATGCTCCTTTCAGCCCCTTCAAGTTGTTTAAATTATCACTGCTTTATACTCATGAGGAGCCCAAAGAATGCCTCTGTTGCTTTTCAGATGACAGATGCTGAAGTTTGAATTGAGATCTGTCTCAGTCAGCTCTGGCTGCCATAACAAAATACCAGAGACGGGGCGGC
The DNA here is from genome assembly GCA_033961575.1 of Aselliscus stoliczkanus. Classification (NCBI taxonomy): domain Eukaryota; kingdom Metazoa; phylum Chordata; class Mammalia; order Chiroptera; family Hipposideridae; genus Aselliscus; species Aselliscus stoliczkanus. The sequence continues at coordinate 2,323,488 of CM066733.1, forward strand.
TTGCACAACAGAAGCTTCTGTCTCCCGGCTCTGGAGGCTGGAAGTCCAAGATCAAGGTGCCGGCTGGTCTGGCTCTCAGTGAGGGCTCCCCTCCTGGCTTGTGGACGGCCGCCTTCCCCCTTGTGCTCCGTGGAGAAAGGGAGCGAGGCGGGAGAAGGTGAGCCCTCGAGTGCCTCTTTATAAGGGCCCTGCTCTCGTTATGAGGGCCCTGCTCTCATGACTCTCAGCCCAATTATCTCTCAAAGGCCTCAGCTCCATATCCCATCACACGGTGGGTAGGGCTTCCATGTGTGAATTTTGCAGGACAGAAATATTCAGTCCGTAACAACATTTCATTTGATATTTTTATTTAACCTCAAAGAATACATTTATACATTTTTCTGGAGGGAAAAACAAACAAACCCATGTTGGCTATAAATAATAGTTTCGGCTAGCTTTTGATTTTCAAAATCAAGAAAAATAAATCTAGAAATAAACAATAAAATGCCATTAACTAACAACTTGAAAAGGACTGTCTTAGTAAAGGCAGTAAATCTGTTTAGAGAAAGCTTTGGGGATCAGCTTTGAATAGCATTGAAACCTATCAAGTTTTCTTTGTTCTTTTAACGTTACAGGAGTGAATTAAAATCAAGCTTCCCAGTCTATCATGTGTCATTGAAACTGAAAACACAATAGCATTTGTCTTGTTACAAACCAGGAGGCTGTAAATCTATTATTTATTTTTTATCAAAGGTGCACGTTCCCCACGAGGCCTGTGAAGAGCAGGGCAAACAGGAGGCAGAGCCCTTCACCCCCTCAGCCCCCCACAAGGCCCAGGCCCGCGGCCATTCCCACTACTCCTGTGAATGTGTTTATTTACCTGGATGGCGTTCAGATGTAAAACGAAAAGGAAAGGGAGAAAGGAGGAAAACCATAAATCTGACTTCACATTTCAGAACAGATTTTAAATTGTAATTAGACAAAGCTGCATTATCAGTTCCAGCTCTCCACAAAATTTTCCATCCAGCCAGTTGTGCGTTGGATCTCTTATGGGTCATTATAAATAATGTAGAATGATGATGCTGTGTTGTTCAGACCTTTTCTATGGCCGTCACCCCCAAGTAGGTCCCTTGGGGTCACCATTGTTTACAGAGCTGACAGTGGCCCGCCCCAGGTGAAGGCTCCTGAAGGCCAGGGGAGCTGCCCCCAGAGAAGGCTCTGCCTTCCTCAGGCCCAGTGAGCATAACAGAGAACACCGAGCGGAGAGGTCCCCATGTGGAGCCCGATGGCAGTGGGGACAGCTGGAGGTCCCCGGCACTGGGCTGTGTTGGCCTTTTAAGGAGCTAGTCCATTTGACGGGTCCCAGGACCTCAGTTATCGAGCAGATAACTTCTTTACAGGAGCATTTTGCTTGCACTATATATAGCAAAGCTGCCAGTTTCTTTAACTAATAAAGCAAGTCGTAATCAATTCCACTGTTTTCCTCCAGTGTAGGAGCCATTACTTACCCCTGTGTGAATATGCACGGTCATGTATATGGCTGGGCTTTGTCTGCGTTAAACTCTTGCACGCAAACTAGAAATGGGGTCTTTATAGCCCCAGAGAGTCGGGCGTTTACGTTTTGTTCCTGATGCTTTTGTTTCAGGTGGGGGGGTGTACTTGTAAACGACATGCATAGTCACCGCAAAGCAGAAGCCAGCTGCTGTTGCTGGGACTGCCTACACCCGCCTTTGAGGGCCACGGCGTCACTCCCCTCGCAGCTGGAGGGCATCTGAGGACCGGCCGGGCTTTCCATGGCGTCCGTCTGCACTTCCTCCACGTGGGAAAGACCCTCAGTATCTTTCCTCGGTGCCTTCGCAGCCCCTCCTAACATGACAGCTTATTTCCAGTCCACCTCGCAGACACCGGGCTGCACATGAATCCCCCTGGAGCCTGGCCGTGCCGGGCTCTGGGTTCCAGCCACCTCTGAGCCCGTTCCAAACAGATCCACAGCCCCCAGTATTGGATCCCAGAGCCACTCAAACACGCCACAGCCCACCAATGCACTTCCTGTCCCTGTGCGTCTCTGCAAATCTTCCAGTCCCAACAGCAATAGTAACAGCAGCGCTCTAAGGTGGGTTCTACTGTTCACCCATTTTATAGACAGGGAAAGGAGGCTGGCCGTGCCGTCTGAACTCCCACGCCAGCAGGCGGCTCGCCTGCAGCGCCATTGGCCGGAGTGCAGCCACCTTGGAATCCTGGGCTTTTCCAAGCCCTCTTTGCCCCCTCCCACTGCAGCCCCTCTTGTCTCAAGCGTAGCTTGTGTGATAGGTCCTTAATAGAAGTTTCCTTTCCTCCTTATAAGCCCCATGGAACGCTTTCATTTTTCTGGTATTTATTGAATCCTGTCTGTGTCAGACATTGTGCTAAGAGCTTTCCGTGTCTGTTAAGTTAAAGTGAAATAAACTGAGAATTTCATTCTTGCAACAGCCCTGTGAGGAAAGCAGGCTATTTTACAAATGAGGGACTGGCTGGCATTAAGTTTATTGTGGTTACGTTGTCCCCCAACCATGCTACAAGCTTCTTGAGGGCAGAGGCTGCACTGTCCTCATTTGCCGTATTCTCAGGCCATACGCCCAAGAGGCGTGCAGTGGGCGTCTTGATGGGTTCCGTTGAAAGGAAGCCTGAAGCTTTTGGGAGAGTGGCCAGAACTGGCCCTGCTGACCCACCTGCCGCCATGAGAGGGCGTGAGGCGTTTCCTCCCCGCCCCACCCCTTTGCTGGTTCCACCTCATATAGGCCTGTGGTTTGCATCGCGTGTCCCATCAAAGGGCTTTATGAAAGTTCTGTCGGTGCCAGTCTGAGAATTTGGGACTTGAGTTCCAGTCCTCCTCCTAATTTTGCCCATAAAGCCCCTGGGTGGGCCGTTATCCGGCCCCCACCCACCCTCCTTTTTCTAGCTTCTTATCTCCAGTGAGCTCAGGGGCCTGGGTGTAGCAGGGACGTTATTATCAAGGGCCTCAGCCATGCCTAAGGGGAACTGCGTGTCCGGGCTGGTGGCCGATACTGGAAGGGCCACACAGGCAACGGGTGGACATGTAGGAATTCAGAAGCTGGAGGCAGGCTGTGTTCCCGAGGCGCTCCCTTCCCTTGTGTTCCCCAGGCCGAGGCCACGGCGGGCTGGGGCCGGCAGTGCAGTGGATGCTTTCTGACGATGGACCCGGACTGCAGGCTGCCCGACGCGGTGTGGACTCCTTCCAGCCCCTGCTGGTCCTGACCTTGGGCCCTGGCCCTGGCCATTTCTCCCAGGATCAGCGTGGCCTGTTTACAGCTCCCACTAATGTGGATTATCATTCATGCCTGAGCGTTTGTAAATTTGCCAGTTCTTACTCTAAAATAACATTCCCCATCTTTCTAGAGGTAAACTGTTTTCTTAGGGAACGAAATTTCGGTTTATTCTGTTACCATTTAGATGCTTTCCTCTTCTGGTGCCAAATTGCTCTTAAAAGTGACTGACTGGTAAAGAATATTTTATTTACCTTGAAATCAGGTTCTGTTTAGAACAGTTTTAAAACAGGAGAGTCAGTGACCCGTCACTGGAAATACACAAGGAGCCCGGACATGGGAATCCGCACTCGTGTTTGTGTCTCCAAGAGGCTGCTTCTCTCCAACTCCTCGCACTTCTTTCCCAACATCTGCTGAGTGGCTGTTCCGTGCATGGCCTGCCACGTGGGCTCTCCTTGAGACACAGGAACGGGTAGCACGTAGTCAGCCGCTGGCCTTTGAGCCTCTACACCTTGGACAGGGAGACAGTACTAGGTAAGGGGGGGGGTGTGCCCATTGCCTTCTGACAGGCGCGGTGTGCAAGGAAGGTGCAGCTGGGAAGATGATGTGCCCCTGCCAGCTCAGAGGAAAGAGTGCAGAGAAGGTGGCATCCGTGACAGCACTTTACCCAGCAGTAGAGAGAAGGTGGCACACGTTTCTGGTGGAGGGAGCATCATGGCAGAGGAAAGCATCAGGGCCTGGGGAGGCCCGGGCATCTAGTCCAGTGGGAATGAGGGCTCCATGCCAGCAGGCCAGTAAGAAGAAAGGCTGGAGCCCGTGTTTGGGATCAGACACCCCCCCGGGGCGGGGCGGACCCAGATGCCAATCTGAAATGGCTGAGATAGAGAAGTTCCTCAAGTTTGTACAGCAAGGAAAGTAAATTGATTTGAATAGTTTTTCTGAGTGTGATTTTACAAACCTAGCTTGGGGTGTTGGGCAGAAAGGGTTCTGAGCTTAGTTAATTTGGGAAATAAGTAGGTCTTTATTATAAGAGGCCTTTACTATGAAACGTCTGAGAAGCCTTTTGAGGGCTCTGTGACTTCCTGGAGGGGGAGGTGTTGTGTCCCCTTTCGAAGGTATTTGGCTGCAGAGCCTGAGTGGGACACACCAGCGCGCCGTACTGGGGGTCCCTGAGCCGCCGCCTCCCTTCTCAGGGCGGCCTGCCCTGCACCCCCGCAGGTCTAACCCACAGTCTCGGCCTGCCCTCACTCACTCGGCTCTCACTCAGTCCCTCCCAGCACCTATACATGGGTAAAGCGCCACGCCCAGTCTGCCCGATGGGGCCCCGGGAAGTCAGCTCCTCAGGAAGGGAGCCTGCTCCCTGGGAAATGGGGTGCCAGCCCGCTTTCTCCTGGGGCTTTGCAGAGAACTCACACGTGCCTGGGCTCGGCTGCTGTTGCGCCTTTGAGTCTGCCATCGCAACCACCGGTGCCCCGTCCCTGCACATCTCCGTGCCTCAGGCCTCTGTTTCCCCACCCCCTTTGCCGGAGCTTGCACTTTCCAGATACAAGGTCAGCAGTCAGTGCTTGCCTCGGGCCCTGCTCCACAAAGGCGGAATCCTGTTTCCACTGGGCTTTGGAGACTGGTGCTCACAGGGCTGACCGGGCGGCGTGGGGCACTGGGCAGGCAGGGCGACCAGCTCCGCAGGGTGCAGAAGAGCAGCAGGGAGAAGACGAGGGCGACGGTATGCCCAGTAGGGACAGGAGGCAAATCAGAGCTAGACTAGAGCACAGGGCGACAGGACGAGGGGCTCCCGGCCCAGGGAGGCCCAGCACGGAAGCGGGAGTGGCCTCGGGGCCACTGAGCCCTGAGAGCAGGTGGGGCGGGCGTGGGTCGGGGCCTGGGTGTGCTGAGTGGCAGAGCAGGGCTCACGCAGTCCCAGGGGCACTGAGTGTGGCGTGTGGGGCAGGGAAGGATGGCAGACAGCACATGTCAGGGCTGAGGAGAGGGCAGCGGGACCTGGAATGCAAAGCTGAGAAGAAAACGGATCCTATCGCCACTTTGCCTATAAAGATGTGCTGCGGCTTCTATTCGCGGGGAAGAAAGCCTGTGTTCCTCTTCTGCCTTCCGAGGCTGGTGGCAGAGGGCTTCGAAGCAAGACTGCGTTTCAGGGCCGCTGCCATCTCTGTAGCTGAAGGAGAGTCTGTGGCTCTTTGCTTGGGCAGGACCACGCAGCAGCTTTTGGACATGCAGACGTGGGCCCCGGAGCTGGCTGGGCAGCAGGGCTGCCCTCTTGCTGAATGACGGGGCCTGACCCGGGGGGCTGGCCTGGGAGAGGGACCCAAGTAAGACCGAGAAGCAGAATGCTGCGCAGTTATCGTCGGGGAGAGGGCAGAGAGACTGCCCGCTGCCCTCACTTCGGTCAGGTGGGCCACGCACACGAACACCTCGGATGGGTGTCTCGGGCAGGAGTGGGTGGATAGAGGAGCAGTTTGGGTCAGCATGGACCAGCGGACCCTCCAGCCGTGGCCAACAGCTGTGAGTAGGAGCAAGTGTGCCCCGCGGACGTAACTGTGACAACATGTGTCTTAGGGGTTAGCAGCAAAATTGAGGAGGCTTTGGACTTCCCACAGTACGTGGGAAAGGACAACGGAGGCAATTTAGTACAGTGTCCAAGGACAGAGTAACCTTAACTGTCATCTGGGTAGCACAGGGGATTTCTTAATGTTTGTGTGGGCTACGGGAAAGCACTCAGTGGGGACAGAGATGCTGCCACTTCCGCCAAGAGGTGACATGTGCTGGAGAAGTTGTGAGAGCCAGCGTGATAAGGGTTCCGTACGATTTTTTTATTAAAGCAGTGAGGGTGCAAACAGGGCTAGCTGGCCTTGGCGGGGAGCAGCTGGCACGATCACTGTCTGCAGAGCAGGAGGAAGCACGGTGGGCACGGGGCGGGGCTAGGGCTCGGCGTGGGGGCAGGCCGAGGTCCTGTCAGGAAGCATTGTTGGTGCATGTGACGTCATGCGGACAAGGCTGGGTGTGGTCCAGACACAACAGCTAAGTGCCGACACCGGCTCTGCTGGTGGACAAGAGGGAAGCGCCACGACAGAGGAGGAGGAGTGCAGGGCCGGAGGGAGGAGACGGCAGGAGGTGGTGGTCAGGGGCCTTTGAGCGCTCGCGATTTTCAGTGTGTGCTGCTTATATGAATCAGGGGTCCCTGGAGAAACAGAACCGAGAGGAGATACAGCTGTCCTCTTCCCCAAACACCCGCGCAGGCGCACCCAGGAGTAACGTCTACCCAGCCCCCTGGGCGCGCTCTGGCCCACTCGACCCTCACATTTCCCCGTGGCCTTTCGTGGGTGTCCCATGCGTGCACATCACATCTCCACGTTCGAGCCAAGCTCGTCCAGGCAGGGTCCCGTCTTCTCCGTTGGTCTCTGTGTAGCCCACACAGTGCTTTCCATGTACTGAATGTTCAGGAAGAGTGTGTTGGATGGTTCATTGATCCAGTAAACTTATGTCCATGCCAATACGGAATTGCTCTTGAAGAGCTGTGGGTAAATCAGTTCTTTGAAAATTGAATCTTCTTTCAAACGTACCAGGGATGATCAGCATCTAAAGGAGCCCCGGTGAATCTTTGGGAGTCCCTGCGTCCTTCTCTCTGTTATATCCACATCACACAGGTAAGGAAGCTGAGGTACAGGTGAAGTGACGTGTCACAGTCTGATCTGTTGGTCAAGTGTAAGGTTTCTTAAAGCAAAGGATACCTGTTATTTATGTAGGGAGTGACTTGGCAGAAAGCCGAGCTGTGGGGTTTACAACATTGATCAACAACATCATATTTTCAGCAGTATTTACCTTAAGTCTGCAGCTGCTTAGTAGATGTGTTTGCATTATTTCAGTAAAACACTGATCCATCCATAGTCTGTAGTCATGTGCTGCTGGTGACGTTTCAGGTAGCGACGGACCACTACACAGTGGTGGGCCCACCAGATGATAGTGGAGCTGAAAGGTTCCGGTGACCTAGTGATGTCGTAGCACAACACACGTGTTCGTGGTGACACTGGTGTAAACAAACCTGCCCCGCCCGTCTTGTAAAAGAAGCACAAACCATCCTGTACAGGACGCACTTGGTAATGATAACAACCAGGTAGTGATTTGTGTGTTGACTGTACTATACTTTTTTTTTTTTTTAATGAAACAATAGCTTTTATTTTATTTATTTATTTATTTATTTATTTATTTATTTATTTATTTTTTAAGAGGGCAGTGTCACTGGCCCTTATATGTGGGATCTGAACCCGGGCCGCTGGCATCCCAAGCCAGCTCTCAACCACCACGCCACTCGGCCAGCCCTGTACTATACTTTTTATCATCATATTAGAGTACACGTTTTACTTATGTAAAAAAAACTTTGCTGTAAAACAGGATGCCTTGGTCTGCTGGCAGCTGCCTCACACGTCTCGTGTTCACTGCTCCCTTGATCGCATCATGTTCCCATATCCTTGATTGAATCCCGTGTTGTCTGTCTGGGAACGGGCTGTCCAGGCGTGTAGCCCAGGAGCATGAGGCTGGACCACACAGCCTGGGTGTGCAGGAGGCTGGACCATCTGGGTGTGTAAGTGCACGCTATGGTGTTCGCACAAGGATGGAGCTGCCTAAGGATGTGTTTCTCAGAACATGTCCCCATCCGGAAGCAGTGCAGGACTGTACCGAATAGTTTTGCAGTTTATGGCAGGTTAATAAATAAAAACAAAAAACAAAAGAATATGCAAAGAGAAGAGGCTTCTGGCCACAGAAATGCACCTAGGAAGGACGCCGGCTCCAAACAGTTAGCGATTTTCCTGCGACGGTGTGAAGATGACGGATGTGGTGGGCAGGTGCCCAGGCTCATTGCTGAGGTGCTGGAAGGCCTTTCAGTCAGTGGCTTAATGGTAAGCCTGAGAAAGATGTTGAAAAAGATTTACTGAGACCTTTTGAACACCTTACTGATTGAATTATTCATTTTAAATTGATCGGCTTTTATCAACATCTATATTGGGTTGATTTAGTGTCTTCCTGCCATGTTCTAGAATAAAGTAATTTATTAGATGTGAGAAACTTGAGAAAAAAGCAAGGCTACTTTGGATCACTATTTTGCATGATCCAACTAGAAGAGCTGAAGTGTGTTTCTCTTCATACATTTCACGTGGCTCCTGCTTGTCAAAGACGGTTTTCAGGTTGTCCTTCACCATGAGCGAAGCTTTCTTTTCCGTTAGGATTCTAGCTTCCTGACATGGAACAGTAAATCAGGTGTGAGGGGCAGGAGTTAACGGGTATTGATATTAGCTAAGAGCTGTTGTGCGGATATCAAGTTGTTTACTTCCTGCAACTCTGCAGGGTAGAAATTATTGCCCCATTTTACAAATATGGAAACTGAGACTCCGAGGGGTAAAGAAACTTGATCACAGTGTGTGGTCCATCATCACCTCTGTCGCCACAGCCTGAGTGTCTACTTTCAGTTTTCACATTTGTTGGTGTCGCAGCTGTGACTGCTGTTTTTTGAAGATAATGTGACGTAACCGACATACTAATGTCTTGAATAACGATACTGTTTGGGCAATATGAGAAGTATGCAAAAATAGAATCTTCAGATGACCCAAACCCTTGTCTCTGAGCTCATCACAGTCCCCACGCAATCCAATGGGATTGAGCTGGTGACATGGCCCCGGGTGAGTGTATACACTGAAGTCACGGTGAGTGGAAGCTTTTACACGTTAGCCTAAATACTAGTACGGGATAGATGGTAAACTGAATGGACGTACAAAACTGAAAACTGAAATCGAGACGTGGAGCTTGAGGCGGGAGCTTCAGGCCGTGCCCCGGACCCGCGTGGGCACTGTGGCTTCTTCACCTGCTGGGGGGGGGTTCCTGAGTAGAGGCTGAGTTGTGGTGGATTTGAAGTAGAAACATGTATAGTCTTGAATTCTAGTTGTTTTGAAGTAAAGAAATAAATACATTTAGACTTTTTACCTCCTTTCATTTGCTTTTCTTTTGATTGAAGTGTGAATAAGTGATGCTGTAGACAGAATACCAGTAGAGAACTCAGATTATGGATAAATTGGATAATCAAGCTCTAGAACAGATATTTATAATGAAATAAATTATACCAAAAAGTGAATTGACAATTTAAGGTATTCTGTTTAACATCCATAAAATGAATACCAATAAGCTTGAAACCACTAGGTCACAGTCATTTCCTGTTTTATGCAACAGAGGTCTATCAATTCAAATCGAAAGCCTAAGCACATTTTGGGGATGGTAGCTGGTTTCCGCTAAGTTTGAGTGTGTCCCTTCAGCTCCTCTCAATGGTGCTCAGCCTTCGCTACACACTGGATTCACAGGGAAGCAAGACAAACGGTGAGGCCTGGCCTCGCTGGTCTTCAGCTGGGTTTGGTCTGGGCTGTGGCCTGAGAATCAGCATTTTCAAAACTCCCCAGAAGAGCCTAATGTGCACCCAAAGTTAAGAGCCCCTGTTTTCATTACAATAATTCTTTATTTGATTATTTTTTTTATAGCTGGATCTCTTTTAGCCTTTTGACTTTAGAGCTATACTATTCTGAGGAAGACAGCTCAGATCAAGTTACAGGGACTTCTAGGCGTTGACCTTTATCTGTAACGTTTTTATGTTTTAGAGAGCAGCTCCCACACAGATTACCCCACCTCTTGCAGCAGAGTAGGTCTAAGTGCCAGGACCGGGTTTTGACGTCTCCCAGCAGACAGACCCTTTGTAAACTGGTCTGAGCCTGCAGGGCATGGCAGGGCCGTTCATTCTGGCTTCCCTCTGATTGGCGTGGGGAGGCTCGCTGGGCGCCAAGCGGAGGCCTCACCGTTCTTAATTCCTTTCTGGATGTCCTTTATGTGTCTGCCCAGAGGCCTCGGTGTGGGGCACGTGCAAAAGTCATAAAAGTAAAGGAATATTTTGCACTGGCTGCTCATTCTGACGTTCAGAAAAACAAATCGCAGTAATGGCTTGCGTTTCCTCCTCAGAACAACATACGCCCAATGTCACTTTGGTTTATTTCCTGGTAGTTTGCTGCGGGCCTACTGTGCACTCACTGATGGGTGAAAAGGGTTACTGATCATGATGGGACGGCAGCTGCTGAGAGCCATCTGTAATTTGTGCACTCATTTGGGAGGGGGGTTGTTTGTGCACACGCAGTACTAGGATGTACATATATTGTGATTTTTGTATTTCAAACATGAAGCCCATTTTTGAAATGTTTGCAAAATTTGTCCAAAGAGAGGCAAACTTAAAATCGGCAAGTCTGAGACTTTGTAGGCATATCAGGACCAGATTTAGTAAGCCTAGGGTGGGGCCCAGAGTTTGAGAGGCACTGACTTAAGTGTCCCCCAAGAGTTCCTTTTCTTAGAGGCCCCAATACAAATTTCAAACGAGGCTATTGATGGTTTATATAGAAGCAAATGAATATGTTTTTACCATTTGTGCAAATTATAGTTGAAATGGAAAAGGCCTGTGTTTCACTATCTGCTCTGTTTTTGGAAGTAAAGCGGAAGGTTTTTCAACCTGATTACTGCCTGTGGAGTGAGGAATTTCTTAGTATTTGACTGACCACCTGCTGACACTTTATTTCCTTAGAGCTCCACAAGTCATTATAAGATTCACCCAACAGTTTGAAATCAAAATGATGTCTTATTATAAAATGTCAGCTATTGTAAAAATATAACAGACCATTTAAAAATATAATTGCCACCCCCTCCCCCACCCTGCCCTTACATTCAGGCATTTCAGAATAACAGAACCCTGGCAAAATAAGGAGGGGCATTGAAGACAAGGCTTGCACCTTTGAGAAACTGCCTTCTGTTTGAAGCTCCTTAGTAGTCCAGGTAATTATCACTCCACCCTGCCCTCTGCCTCCTCTCTGCCTGCTGGTCCTTCTTGTGACATTTTAATGATGCTGCTGGCGTGCCACTGCCCTGAATCCTGCCCAGTGGAGACTGTGTGTTGTGTCTCCCTGGGCGGGATTCCGCCCTCTGCTTCTCTTGGTGCTCAGTTTCTTCCTGAAGCCTCCAGACGTCCCTTTCCATGCCATGTGTGATGCTAGGCAGGCCCATGGAGCTTGGGGAGCCCTGCTGTGGGGGCCCTGTTTGGGTAACTGCCAGCGCTCTCCACAGAGAAGAACTCAGCTAAATGGCAACGCCAGAAGCGACTTAGATGGCCGTGTCTTCAGCGTTTTATCTGACAATTTGGAAGCGGCCATTTGCCGTGTGGTCCTGAAGCGCTCACCGTTTTGCCATAGCATTTTTACTGCATGGCTTGTGCATATCCTTGGGGTGCAGGTGGGAATGGCAAAAGGACAGTAATATGTGTGTGGGGGGGTGCCCTCTGCCCTCCACAGGTCTACAGGGAGTTGGGGGTGAGATGTACCTGGGGGAAGATAGCCCATCTGTAAAAACCTCGCTGAGACCTGTGCAAGGCAGTGTCACAGCTGGAACTTCTTGGGGCACACGGAGGACCTGCCCATCCTGTTGGAGAAAGAGTTCCCGCTGATTTGGCACCTGTGACCACAAGCCAGGGCCTAGGTGCCATTTTAAAAGGCCTTACTCATCCTGCGGCGTATTTCTTGACATTAAGAACATGCTTATGAAGTAAAGCTTCTTTTCTCGGCCCTCAGGACTTTCGAAAGGGGCACGCGCCTTCTTGTTCCCACCCAGCAGCTGCTGCCTTTGGCCCCCCTTTCTGGTGTGGGGGACCCGGGCCGCAGAGACCACCTGCTCCTGGCCATCCCCAACCTCACCCCTACCCCCCGCACTTCTGGGAATGGCAAGTGCCCAGCTCATTTTTGCATAATTCTGCTCATTTGCAACATGATTATTTTGAAGAAAACCTTGCGGACCTGCTCATGATGTTTCCTTCCGGTTCTCAAATGGCAGGGTCAGCCTCACAGAGGGCCCGTCCAGAGGAAGGCACCCCTGGCTACGGGGAAGCCTTCGGTTTTCAGGAACGGGTGCCCAACTTGAGCCGTCCTCCTCTCACCATCCGCTTCTGGGGGCCCTCAGTCCGTCCATTCCTCCTGCTCGCTGGCCACTGCCGGCCCCACAGACAGAAGGCCGACTCCTTTCAGAAGACGCACGGTGCCCTGGGAAAAGCACGGCCTTTGCCAACAGGCTCCCTGGCCCCAGTCCTGGTGCTGCCACTTCCAACTGTGTACCCGCGGGCAAATTCCTTGGCCTGCTTTGCCTCAGTTTCCTCCTCTGTAAAAGAATGAAAATAACAGTACCTTCATACCTAGCACAAATAGCTACTATTATTATTTCCTAAATATGCTATTTTTCATCGAGATATAACTTATAGACGTAAAGTCTACCTGTTTAAAGTACAAATTCACAGACTCATGCAGCCGTCAACGTACTCTAACCCGGAAACACCCCAAGCATGCGGCGGACACGTTGCCCCCCTCCGTCGGGGCCGCTGTGGTGTTCAGGCCACGCGCCCAGGACCTGGCGCTTTCTCTGGCTAGCCCGGGGCTCAGTAAGCCTCTTTCAGAAAAGCTTTCGGCCTGAAAGTCAGCGCTTACAGTGACGCCTGTACAAGCATTGCTCCCCCTTGTCGCCAGGATCCCGACATCAGCGTGGTCAGGACACGTCCCCACAAGGGTCCCTGGCATGGCCTGTTCGCTGCCACCCCCACTCTTCCCCTGCCACCATCCCCGGCCCCCACTAATCTCTTCTCCATTTCTATAATTTTCTCATTTTGAGAATGTTCTGTAAAAGGAATAATGCTGTATGTGGCCTTTGGGAATAGATGTTTTTCACTCAGCAGAAGTCTGATTCTCCCAGGCTGTAGTGATGTGGGCACTTTGATCCTTTGTATTACAGAGCAGAATCCAGTGGTATGGGGGTGCCTGCACAGCCTCCGCAGGCACCCCTTTCCAAGGACAGCTGGGTCGCATCCAGCTCTGGCCTGTTATGACTGAAGCTGCTACTAACGTCTTGTAGGTTTTTGTGCGAACATAAGTCTTCATTTCTTTGGCATAAATGCCCAAGAGTGGAATTTATTGGAACATACAAATTTTAACTTCTCATGAAATTAAATACAGTTGACCATTGAACACCATGGAGGTAAGGCAGTTTCACCGACCCCCCGTGCAGTCAAAAATCCACATATAACTTTTGAGCCCCTAAAAACTTAAGTATTAATAGCCTGCTGTTGACTGGAAACTTTAGTGAAAACATCAACAGTCGATTAACACATGTTTTGTATATTATATGTATTATATGCTGTATTCTTACAATAAAGTAATCTAGAGAAAAGAAAATGCTATTAAGAAAATCACAAGGAAGAGAAAAATACATTGATTTTAAAAAACCCATGTATAAGTGGATTCGTGTAGTTCAAACCCGTGTTATTGAAGGGTCAACTATAGTTTGGATGGCTATTTAATTATATGTTTCATGTCTCTGTCAAAATTGCATTTTTTAAATCAACTGAATATTTCCTATAAAACAGATAATTTTGCATTTTTGTGCTAAAATCACATGAACCTAACTATCTATTTAGCATCTTCAGCACCAGCCCTTGTCCTCGCCTCTAATGCTGCTGCCTTTGTGCCTCTTCAGGAATGGCAGCTGCATCTTTCTAGGTGGTTTTTGATTCTTCTCTCTCTCGTGCCCCACATCCTACATGTGTAAATCCTGTTGGCTCTGCCTTTACAGTGTATCCCAAGTCTGACCACTTCTGCCACCTTTACTGCAACTGGCATGGACCAGGTTACCATCATCTCTCGTCTGGGTTAACGCAACAGCCCCCTGAGCATCTGCCCTTTCAGCTCCATCCCAACACTGATCCATGTGAACCAGGGAGAACCAAGGCAGAGGGCGCACTCTGTTGCCGAGAGTCTCTTTGGCTTCCGCCGGCACACAGCCAAATCCAAGGCTTTCATTAAGGCGGGCTCCCGCCTCCTTTCAGCCTTGTTTGCTCTGTCGCACGCACGCTGGCTGGTCCCCCTGGCTTTCCTGGAGCACTCCAGGATGGCTCGCTTCTGCATCAGGCCTTTGTGCGCGCTCTTCCTAGGGCCGGCATGCTCTTTCCTCTCCTAAGCGCGTGGCTCGCCTTGGCTCCTTCTGACCCTCCCTCAGTGTGGCCTTCTCCGGGACCGGCCTTATCTTCCTCGTGCAAAACTGCAGCCTCTTCTCCCAATTCTCCTTTCTTCTTCTCATTCATATTTTTTTTCTATAACAATTGTCACTAGCTTCTATACAGGTGTTTTTCTTATTATTCCATATATGTGTTTTTGAAAAACTCCACGTTCTGTAAAATCATGCACTAAAATAACAGCACTTAGGGGAAAATAGTGTTGGGAGCAGGCCACTCAAAACCTACAGAACTTTGCAACCAGGACACTAATATAAAATAATAGTAACTTTCTCCCCGATCTGCTGTCCTGCTGAAAGGGGAAGCCTTCCGAGCTTGCTTCTCCGCACTCACAGCTTCTCTCCATGGCCGCCTGTGGAGCCCTAACCAGGCGCCCCTCACATGGGACTCAAGGCTCTGTCCTTAATTTTAGGAAAGTTTTGTTTGTTGTTCTTTTTGCTAATTGTTCCCTTTTAATTTGCGTGCTTCCTTTTTTTTTTTCCCCAGCTGAGCCATCCTGCCACCTGTTGGCTGCTCAACGACAACTCAGCTCGGGCTGGGCATCGAACCGCCATTGCTCAGAGCTCAGCTCGCACTCTTGAGCGAGTTCTTAACCAACTGAGCCACTTGGCTGGCCCTTGTGGGCTTCCTTTTTAATAAATGATGACAATTGTCTATGAGCACCTTATAACGTTAATATACAGGGGGAAAATAATATATAAATCAATCCAACTTTCATGTTATAACAGTGTCAGTTCCCTATTTATCACCCACGAATGACATGATTTGGCTAAAAGAAATAAGAGCTTTAGCAAAGCAGACTGTACTATATATTTTCCTTATTTGTTTACTGTTTATCTCCCTTAAGTAGCATATAAACTCCATGAAGGTGTGATTTTTATTGCTTTGTTTTTTATTCACAACTGTATTACCATCTCATAGGTGGGACGCCATTTAATATATATTTGTTGAATGAAAGAACAAAAAATTAAATCAATATTTAGACTTCTCTGGAATTCTGAAATAATTGAAAATATGAACACCTGTTAGTTTGCTTTTTTAAATTGAATAACTTCTTTGGCTTAACCGTTACATTCAGACTGTAACCTGATTTATGTGTGTTATTTAGAAAGCCAAAAGGAGATGTGTTTTGGATGAAGTTCAAGATTCAACATTCTGCAGGCAGATGAAATTTTATTCTGTGACAATATGTTTTAATAAAAGCTAATGCGTGTATTGAGCCTCTGTACCAGGGTCTGTGCTAAGCACTTTGAACACATTATCTAAGTTAACCTGTGACAACTCTGTGGGGTGGCAGTTCTCAGAGTGGGTTCTGAGAAGTTCTTTTAGTTCTTGAGACCCTTTCAGGGTTCCGAGAGGTCAAAGGCATTTCATAATAATACTAAGACTGTTTTGCTTTTTCCCTGTGTAGAGATTTTACTGGTGATTGAAAAGCAGGCCTGAGAAAACTGGGCGCCAGGCAGCTGGAGCACTGGCAGTGAGGCCCAAGCCCACTGGCGGCGTAGCGTCTTCCCCAGAGCACAGCTACACTTAGAGCAAACCCGAATCCCTGAAGAGCATCCTTGATGATGTAGTACAAAGCGTTAATGTTACTAAATTTGACTCGAATTCGTGCCTTTTTACTATCCTGTATTGAAAATGCAAATCACATACAACCCTTGTGCTGCATACCGAAATATGACGGTTGTCTCACGGTCAAGTCCTCGTGAGATTATTTGAATTGTGAGCTGAATAGCTGCTTTTTTCATGGTACCCCATTTTTACTTGAAGTATTGACTAATAGACAAACATGGTTATTCTGACTTGGGTATTTGGCCGCATTATCTTGAAAATGATCAAAATAATGTCGCATCACTGAAAACAGTTGAGAGTGTTTGTTATTAATTAATAATATAATAAAAATCAAGCTCTTTCTAAGTAAAAATTAGAATTTTGGAAACTGTCTATGTGCTACTATGAGCTTGGCAGTTTCCCATTATTTAAAGACTTTTCTGGTGAGATAGGTAGCAGTATTCACATGTTTTATATTTTATAATGAAATATGTCAACATTTGAAGAGCTACATACGTCAGTGAACCAACTAAGCCAAGCATGTGTAACAGAGCCACTCGAGAACAAGACAGGCCGAAGGATTTTAACGGAAGCAGCACGCTCTCATCGATCGTTTCAGATTCTACTTCGCAACTACTGCTCACTCAGTGTTGGTGCAGGATCAAGAATATTCACAATTCTCTGAAAAGGCGATTAAAACACGCCTCTCTTTTCCAACGACTGTTGGTAGGAGTCTGGATTGTTTCATATCCTTCAACTGAAACACCATAATTGCAAGTGATTAAATGCGAAAGTACATATGAGAATCTAGTTGTCTTTTAAGCCAGACATTGAAGAGATTTGGGGGGAAAAAATGGAAAAATGTGCCCCTCTTTTAAATATTTTTTTGAGGATACTATAGTTACATTTCACAAATAAGTATTTTGTGATAATACAATAATTTTAATGTTATTATTTTTAAATGAATTAAGAAATATTTCAAGAGTTCTCAGTTTTACTTTCTCATATGATACATAGAGAAAGATACAACTCACATAAACAAGAAATTTGGGGTTATCAACAATAAAAGTCGTAAACGGGTCACATAAACAAGAAATTTGGGGTTATCAGCAATTTTTTAAAAAGTTGTAAAGGGGTCCTGATACCAGAAGGTCTGAGCACTGCTGCTGTACAAGAAGTTGGTTTTACTGTTTTGTTGATTGGGAAAGCCACGCGTAGGAGGCTGTGACCCAGGCTCACATGGCTCGTGAGGGTCGATGGAGCTGGGTTGGAATCCAGGCAGTGACTCCGAGCTGCCATGCTGTTGGGTACTTGAGAAACCTTTATGCTCTGTAACTTGGCTAAACTCAATAGCCCTTATCTGTGTGAACTCAGATATCCTTAAGAAGCGCTTTTTCCAGTGTAATTTTCTTGGTCTAAAACAAGTCTTCACCATTTCGATACCTTGAGTCCTAGGTTTTATGGCCAACACATATGTGACAAAGTCACTGGTGCACATCTGAGCAGGCAAAGGCCAGTCACACCTGAGTTTCTTTTCTTGGACTTTTTGGCTTTATATTTAATCTGAGTTGGCTTTTTAGGATTATTTGAAAGAATATTTGAAAGAAGTATTGAACCATATTTGAGAAAAATATTGGTTATTTTTGATAACTCTTGTCTTATTTGGTCGGTCATCCTTTCTGACTACAACCTATAGCAATGACAATTTAGTGCAATTCTACTGCGAAATAAAATACTGTTGAGCTGGGAGCTTATTTCAGTTTGGAGAAATGGGGGAATTGCTTTTATCCCACTGCCTCTTATTATTATTAGTTTATATGCTGGAATAGATTAGCACAGTGCAGGATCGAAGCAGTCCATAAATACAGCCATTTATGTCCACCATCAGCCTCACCACAGATTAATCTCCCCGAAAGTTTGATGGTTTCTTAGGGGAAAATCCTTGGAGGGTAGGTTTACCCCATGAGTTCCCTTAAATATGCTGTTAATTCGCATTGATTTCAGAGAAAATAGAGATAATCAGTTTGACTTCCCCCTAGCTGAGTGCATTGGCAAGCTGTTCACAGTGCTGTTTAATGGAAATCTCGGGGAACCCTCCTGCTCTCCCTATTTTCACATGCACAGATCCAAAGACGGGAGAAGACTGCAGACGAACAAGTCTGCTCAGAGAGAATGCTGCGCTCTCTAGTCAATTTCTGAGCGCAAAATGGTGACTTCATGGTGAGACCTGAGACTGCACAGTGCAAGCTTTGTGTGGGACAGATGCGGAAGAGGGGTGCACAGACTGTCTTTTACCTGCTGGTCAGGGGTGTGGCCCCACAAACTCTGCCCCTGACCAAGTTTCCAAGCCCTGCTGCTCCGCCAGGCCATTCCTTGTTCTCCAAGGCCCGCAGGTCGCAGGCCCTGTGCAAATATACAGGCAGACGGGCTTGTAGACGTCCCCTTCCTAGTTGGAGTGCAGGAGTGTGTTTATGTGGAAATGTTCTCATTTGTCACAAGGATGGGACAGTTTTTACCAAGCCTTCGAGCCCCCGTGTTTCCGTGACGCCTGGGAGCCTCAGCCCCTGGGAAGCCTGACCTTTCCGGGGCACCTTCAGCTCCGGCCCTGGCTGCTCTGTGGCCACCGCAGCCATGGGGGGTCCAGTCAGGGGCTTTACGCCTGTCCTCTCACCTCCTGGGATTGCCCTGGCTTGTTGACTAGTCCCTCGTTCCCTGGGCTGTGTGACTCCTCTGGGCAGGGAAAAGCCATGGCCAGTGTCGAGCGGCCAGAGGACACTTAGTGGATGCTTGAGGGAGGAAGCAGTGCCTTTGTGACTGTGGGACCTCTGTCTTGTGCCTCCTCTTCTGGGCGGAGCTCTGCCAAGACAGAAGGTGCGGGGGGAGGGGGGCCCTCAGGACCCTCCGGACCCTCCGGCTGTTGGTGCCCCCTGCACAGTGATACCTTGATTTATGACGCAGTGCCCAGCCTCAGCAGCAGCACTTGAGAGAGTGGGATGGCATGGAAAACACCCTGTTCCCATGTTTTGTAGTCATCGTAATAGCCTAGTTAGTTTTTATTGTGTTTGAAATCGGATATATATACGTTTGCTCAATTGTAACTACCTTTCACCCTGAAATTTCTGACAGTCGTGGAAATATATAAAATGACTTCCAGAGAAGTTGGCTAATTATTTTTAGATCCACAGACTATAGGGATATATCCAATTATATTTGAAGATCTGTCACTGGAAAATATTTACAAATATTTCTGAGAAGCAAGGAGAATTAGCTGTGTTGCTAGAGCTGCCACTTCCTCCTCCTCTTTCATTTCTGCTTTCACCACTAAATAGTTTACACAGGTGGTCAAGGAGTGCAGCTTGAATGACCTTGACCTACAGCATGTGGTGGAATTTGCTCTGTCATTTGTCTGTAGGATCACCCTGAAAGCCTTGAGGAGTGACCTTTCCATGTTTGCATATTTAGCTATAGAACATATCTGATCGTACATTTAAATTTCAGCTCAGAAATGCACGTGAAACGTACGTCTGTTTTCTTGAACAGATCGGTACTGCTCTTACGGAAAGAGCCGGCACACTGTGAGATTAAATTCCTGGCTTCAGGAGGCGGACATAATGGCCTGCCAGCATCTGAAGTCTGAATGGCTTGTGTTTACAAGCAAAGGGCCCTCTCCCCACGTTTTTCAGTTGTTCACAAATGATGCATTATGCCCTGTGCTTTTCTTTTTCCCTGGGATTTGAAAAATGGAACTTTCCGTTAGTGGTAAATTCATAAGCTTGGGGCATGAAAATGTTTGAATTTGATATAAAAGAAGTTTTGAAAGGAAGATTAGTGGTTCACACCAAGAGATTAGTCGCCCTGGGAGACGGAGCTGCCAAGAAGGCAGAGTTCAGGCACAGGAGGCCGGCTCGCTGCCCGCTCCGGTCCTGCTGCCACTCGTGCTCAACTCGCGGACGACGGTGCCCGCACGGGGCGTATACATTCATTCCATCGCCGCTTTTCCAGAACAGGTGGGGTTCGTCTGCCTCAGACCCCTTGTTTGGGGTGAGGTTGAGTCCTCTGCTAAGTGGAAGTTGATTATTATTCCTTTATGCATTATTACTTCATAATGGAGGAGAAAGGGGGAAGTTAGTCAACAGTTTATGATTATCGCAACCAAAGCTCTCTCACTGGCAGAACCATAAGAATAGCTCAAGTCTGACTTTCTTGACAAATGAGTACTTGGTTCCTACCCCTCTGCCATGAGGGGGTTTCTGGGAACAGGTCCTCTGCTTTCCATGGGCCGGTGAGTAACACCACGGCGCCTCAGCTTCTGCTGGTAGGAAAGCCTGGGCCCGCAGGCTGCGGCTTTGCTTCCAAGCTTCTCACTCCCCAGCTTCCTCCGGCAGATGCGTCGTGGCTCCTTCCAGATGAGAGTAGGCTGCCCTCTCATTGGACAGGTAATTAAATGCATTTCCGCTCCATCCACACACCTGAAGTCCATTTTGGGAAGTGACTTCTACATCATAAAATTAGGATTTTGCCTGCTGAGAAATGAAGTCCCTGCCTTTCCCCTGGACGGACCTGAAACCTGTGGGGTCCAGACAGGTGAGCCTCTCACAGGTGATTTGTGTTCTGTCGAAAGTATGTGCAAATGGAGATTTCAGTTTCCCTCAGTTATTCATTCCAGGGTCTTACAGTGTTCTTTGAAAGGGCACAGAAGCATACTTCCTCTCTTCTCTTTTGGAGATCTATTAGTTGTTATTTGGGAACACACATACACACACACACACGCACGCAGACACATGCACACGCACACATGCCTGGCAGAGCATCAGGTAAACTGGTGGCTTTTCTCCAGGTCAGAGTCTGATAATCTTATCTTGGATGTAACTCGATCACTTTCGCCCTGATGGACCTCTTCATCTTTTTTCTGTTCCATTTAAAGCATATAAAGATCACATGCTTCTGTAGGGGTTTGTGCAACCTGAATACGAATCCTTCCATCTCTCTCTCTCCCCCAAAGCTCTGACTTTTGTTTCCTTTATGCCCCTTTTGATTTTGTGATCTCCTGGCTATGCTCCAGTGGCCTGCAGAGCTGGGCCTGGAGAGGTAACGTGTTCTTCCGCCACGGGCTCATGTATGTTCAAATACTGGTGCCACTCACCTGAGCGTAGACAGGTGAGATCCCGGAGCGCTGACATGCTGGCCTGCGCTTGCTCCTCAGGGGAAGTCGGCCTGTGCTCATCATATTCTACAGTCGTTCACTTCGCAGGCCGCTCACTCGGCAGCGACATGAATCTATCCTTTGTGGAGATCTCTTTTCCTTCTAGATCATAGCACCCAGCATAATTTTTATATAGTAGAGTCTTGTTTAGTAAACTGTGATGAATTCCATGAAAAACTGAATTATGGTATCGTTTACATTCAAAACCGTGACATAATATATGAAATTGATGATGCTCTGTCAACTGTAAAACCAAATTCGAATTCTTGAGTGTCTATCTTGAAGCATTTTTCTTTCAAAAAGATGTATTTCTTATGACTTATTCTTATAGGACATTGGCACCGTATGAAGTGGCATTTCTGTTTCTGTTATTAAATACAGTGTAAATGGCAGGACATTAATAAAGCCTGTCGCTCAGTCACCACCACGGTGTTGAAGCCGTGGCCATTGCAAATATTCAGCTTTATTGGACTGCTTGGGTCATGAGAGGCACGATTTAGCTGAGGTGTGTCGCCAAGGGGGACTGGACATCCGGTGGATCATCAAAACCTAAAATGCACTTGAACAGGCTTGGAGCAGGCGATGGGCCGCACAGCAGGTGGAGTGCCCCCCCACCCCAAGCAGGACAGACCTTGAGCGCCCTGCCTCTGACTCACATCTTTCAGTCACAGCACTAACAGGTCGCCGTTCCTGTTCCTGCGTCAGCCCTAGGCCATCATCTCTAAGGGGACAGCAGCTGTGTCTCAGTCTCATGTATTTGCAGTGCTGATTACAGCGCCAGTGTGTGTTTATTGAACAGAGATTGTGCCATTCACAGACCTAGGAACCCTCTTTGGGCCTCCCTCCCCCGCCCCCCGTATTCAGCCCTTCACTAAACCTTTCTGTCTCCTAAGTGGTGTTTAGGAGCCATCCGTTGCTCCCTATCGCCATCACCAAGTCACTTCCGTCGCCGGGCCCGGCCTGCCGGCCCTTCCAGAACATTTGCCTGGCACTGCAGGGGCCTCCTGACTGGGCTGCCCCGCCTCCCGGACCCCTTCGCTCCCCGTCCCCACTGCAGCCGGAGCGCGCTCGCCTGACCCCTTCCGAGGCCCTCTGCCGGCCCTTCCGGATGCCAGCCGGCCGTCACTGTCGTGGGCTTCTGGCAGGGCTGCGGGCGAAGGCCTGCAAACAGGGTGGTCATGTTGTATGTTACCCCACGGGAACACTCATGGGGTGCAGTGGCCCTGACAGTCACACAGGGATGTGTGGAAACCCAGCCGTGGGCTTGCCTTGCCTGCGAGGCCTCCTCACCTGCTCCAGCCACTCCCGGCCCGCACAGCTGTTTGTGTCAGCCCTTGGTTCTTCCCAAGGCCCCTCACCATCGCTGGGCCTGGGCACAGGGGGCACCGGGTGTGATCGGACGGTACGACGCTACTGATGGGCCAGCTCTCAGCTCCGCGTGGCTTCTCGGTGACCGCGTGTCCTTATTAGAGGCTCTTACCACGCTCCCAGTGCAACTCACCATTGACTCGGTCGGGTGAGTCAATGCCAGAGGCTGGTCACACTGCGTTTGTCAATACACCAGCGATGGGTACAGGGGGAAATGAACTCTATATGTTCAATTTCCACATAGTCAGCACAAGAGGAGCCAGCCATACGTGCGACAGTTTAAGGTAAAAATGCAGTCCCAATTCTGACACTGTTGATATACTATTTGATGCTTAATTTGTTTTTCAAAGTACACCGATTTAATCTAAAAGTCCAGTTAAGTAATTCCACAAATTTATCAAAAATTGGTAGTTAAGATATGGGTTCTTTAGAAGAAAGTTTCCTTACTGAGAAACCTACGATATTTGGAGTTATATTGAATTGATAAACTGGTTCTCCGACTGTCTGGGTGGCTTTGAGCAAGTTACTTAGTGTTCCCAGCTGGAAATGGGTATGATAATGGCATCCGTTTTGGAGGGCTTGTGAGAGTTAAACAAGGTAATACATATAAAGCTCTTAGAACACTCTCCAGCACATAGCAAATCCTCACTGAATCCTGGCTATTGCTATTATTTGTATTATTGTTATTGTATTATTCACTCAGCAAATATTTAGTGAGTATCAACTTTGTTCTTGGCATTGATCTAGGTGATGGGAATGCACTGGGTATAATCCAGAAACAGCTGAATTTCAGAATCTGATAAGTGTTGGTTGTCAGGGCGTGTTGATGGGGAGGAGCTTTGTTAACGGGAAGGATGAGAGTAGTCGGCACTTGCGGAGCAGGGACAAGCGTCCAGGTGGGGACGGCCTGACCTGGCTTCAGAGGGGAAACTGCCGCTGGAGTGTTAATGTGGTTGAGAGGGCAGGGGACCCAGGGACAGCAAGCTGATAATGCAGGTGTGCAGCCGGCGTTTCATGAGAAGCATGAGAAGTCCAATTCTGTTTATTTTACTGATGAAGAGACAGAATCAGGCTCGTGTAGCAAATTAGTGATAGAGCTAGAACTAGAAGCTAAGTGTCCTGCCTATATAAACTTTTTAATTTACTGAAGCATACATACAAAAACTACGTAAGCATATGTAGAATGATTTTCTGTGAATTTGCACTAGTGCCGCCATGTAGCCCTATAGTGAACTGGCTCCTGGCCTGCTCTCCATAAGCAGACCTCTCACCCCACCCCACCCCCACCCCCCGGAAGTAGCACATCCTGGCCTCAAGCACCACGGATCCGCGCTGCTTGCTTTTGAACTTTTAGGAACTTTCGGTTGGGAGTGTCTGTGTAACCTTCTGCCTGGCTTCTTTTACTTTGCGTATTTCTCTGTGGTTCATCAGTGTTGCTGTGGGTGTGTGCAGCCCTCACTCCGGTTGCTGTGCAGTGTCCGCTTGTCTGAACACACGCGGGCCCCCAGCGCTGTGCCCACGGAAAGTCCCTGAGAGATCATGTGAGATGAAGGCCAGTTGTGGCTCGTGTTGGCGCGCATCCCTGCTCGCCTTGCTCATCTAGTTACAGTTTGCGAGCACAGCCTTGGTTTGCGAGCACAATTCATTTCAGAAACAAACACTCGTGTTGCAAGACATCGTTCCTTTACCATGTTAAAATGCATTAGAAATGTCTGCTCGTCTTGCAGAACACTCGCAAACCAAGTTACTCGCAATCCAAGGTTTTACTGTACTTTTTTAAGCACCTGAAGCTTATATGAGGACATTTCTCTTTTGGAGCCCAGGTATAGCCCCTTCTTGCTACTGTGAGAATATAATGCGTCACTACCACCCAGGCTTGCATGAGCAGGGATCACCCAATATGCCCCTTCGATAAATAAGTACTAATCATAAGTGGGAATAGCGTGGATGAACTTGTCAGATGCTGCCAAATGCTGCTATCAGTGAGCTTCCAGCCTTTTGAAATCGTCTCTAGGGTATTGCATGTTTCTAGGGCCTCAAGCATTATTTGCTACTTAAATGGACCAAAGAGCCATCATTTCTGTGTTTTAAAATTAGGTCTGTTTAAATAAGTGATTGATTCATTGGATGAGTGCCATTTTCATGTGTGCTCCATTCATTCTTTTTCTTTCTCCTTTTTGGTTTTTGAATATTTCAGATGACATCGTGCCGTACTTTAAAACGGAGCCAGGCCTGCCGCAGACTCACCTGGAGGGAAACCGCCTGGTCCTCACCTGCCTGGCCGAGGGGAGCTGGCCGCTGGAGTTCAGGTGGCTGCACAACGACGCCGAGCTCACCGCCTACGCCAGCGAGTATAAGTAAGTGATTGCCTGGAAACAGGACGCCATTGCAGGCTCGTGTGTTCACCGTATTTGCTTTGTGGACCATAATAGCACAAGAGGTGAACATATTGGACTAAAAATCTAAGGCATCACGGATTAAAGGAATGCATTTGAACATGTGCTTAGAATGGGCTTTGCTACTCTGATTAGGTTGTATTTACACCTAGGAAGTCTATCATGGTTTTTGCAAAACGAAGCCCGTTAGTGAAATTACCAGACCAAAGCTATGGTTGCAGAGGGATGCAAATAACAGTGTTAGGATGATAAATTTGCTTTCTTGTGGCAACAGCCCCCACCACCCGTATTGTTCATATTGGAGGCGCATAAATATTTAAGCAGACACCTTGAGGTCAGTAGCGTCTGCAGCTCTGAGAAGTCAGCGGCTGGGAGAGATGGGACCATGGCGGGTGGCCCGAGCGTGCTCAGCAGCAGCAGTGGGACTGCGGCCAGGGCTAGGGGTCGGGGCACAGGAGCGAGGACGCTGCCGGGACAGAGCCGGAGGACCGAGGCGGGACGCCACAGGTCAGGGGGCCTCCGCGCCGTGGCCTCGCGGGGAGCAGCGGCCCCCGCCGTGCCTGAGGGCTCCCCAGGTTTGCACGTCTCTGGACAGTGTTCTGGGCACTGCCGTTTCTCCTGAGCAGGGTGGAGAATCAGTGACGCCGAGCAGTCCAAGAGGCCCCCATGAGGGCCAGCCAGCCGTACCTGCTCGTCCGGCAATGGAATCAGGAGGAACGGAGGGGCCTGTCCGCAAGGGGCGTCGCCCTCCGCCTCAGGCCGCGGCACGCGCCCACCCGCGCGCCCAGGGAGTGGCACACGGGCACACGCAGAAGGCATCTCCTAGTTGGCTGCCAGCGCCTCGCAGGGTTGATAGACAATTCCGCCCTCCGGCCCCTCCCGGCCGGTCGCCAGGCCTGGCCGCGCGGGTCTGCAGGGCTGGGCGCTGCGCCCTGTGGGACGGGCATGGCCGCTCCGCGGCCCAGCGCCGCCTGGCGCCCGTGCCCCGATGCCGCGCAGGCGGGGCCCAGCTCCATCCTCCGCCGGCCCCGGTCCACATGCGGTCAGTGGCCATCCCGCTCCGTACTAGGCCTGTGCTGTCCGAGAGTCAGCCACGCGGGGAGCGATTTATCCTAGCAGCTAAGAGCATGCCGCCGTCCAGCAGCCTTGGGCTCGGGCCCCAGCGCGGCCGCAGCCTTACAGCAGCCCGAGGCCAGACCGCCTCTTAGCCCACTCCAGCATCTGAGAGCGGGGTGGCCGCACCTCATCTGTGGGGTTGTGAGCTGTAGAAGGCTCTCATGGATGTGAACAGCATGTTTTCTGGCCCACGAGCAACCTGTTAATAAATCTTAGGCAACATTATATAGCATCATAAGGTGACATTATAGGCTCGGTTTGTGAGAGGGATCTAGGAAGAAAAAAGTGTGAGCTGAGAAATGAGAACCATATATGAGTCATCAGCTTTCGTGGCAGATGGTTGAGTTCAGACACTTTTATTCAACGTATTATCTGTGTGACTTTGGACATGTTACCTAACCAGAGTGATCTTACTTTTCTCACCTGTAAAGTGGATCTAACAAAACCCGCCTCACACGCATCTCCTAAAAATTAAATGACATAAGATTTTGGTGCCCCAGGAAGGGAGGAATGACACTTCAAAGGAACCCAGAATGCTCGTCCTAAGGAAGCGGCGATGTGCACGGCCCAGAACGGTGGTCTTCAACCGGGGTCCACGCCACGGCCGTGGCGCACGAGCTTTTTCCACTGCGCGTTTTCTGAATAGAGCTGCCTGAGAGCGCAGCCCCTTCTCCTGCCCACATGTACTGTTTCTCCCATTTCACAAGAGGAGGGTCTTCCTGGGAATCTATCAGGAGGTGCGAGGCGAACACGGAATTCACAGTGTGTGCCTGGAGACACGCCGTGGAAAAGCCCCTGGTCTTTGGCTCCACACTGACCTTCCAGGGCCAAACATGGTTCCAGATACGGGGTATTGTGACCAAGCTTGGGGCTTTCTCCATTTAGGTATGTTGGTAGGTGGGCAGTGAGAGCTGTACCAGCTTTTGGTTACCACTGTCCTTTCCCCTTCTGGAATGATCGTCACAGACTCTACTGTGCCTCAAGGAGTGCTGATGGGTGGGAAATAGAAAGCTACGGGCCTCGCAAAGTGCAAGTACCCATAATTTAGAACAACTTTCATTAACTGGCAAAAAAAAAGATGATTTGATATTCCACATCCGTTTCTGGTTTTATTACTTCAGTGTGTTTTGCTGTTGCTATGCATCAACTTTTCTCTACTTGTTTATTTCTTCCGTATATTCATTAGATTTAAATGAACTGTATGCAAATATGCAGTCAATACTTTCTCTTCTTTTTGTTGTTAATTTTTATCTAGTTCTGTTCAGTCTAGTAGTAAATAACTTTCCATTCAATGAAATGTAAAGTAATTGAAAACAATATCAGTCACTTCCATCTCATTAAGAAACACATTTCCTTTCTAAATTTTTAATGTTTAATCATTATTCTTCAAAATATGTAATACATTTATGTTGTTTTGATTAATGGTAAACATGTAATCCAGAAGAAATTTTTTATGCACCTTGAATCTTTTAGTCAAAGGAATTTCTCTTTAAATTGATATTTATATGTATGTTTGTATTTCAGAGAAGTATGGGCAATCGATAAGTATCTATCAGGCATAAAAATATGTTACATTAGAATGAGATTCTGTGGGGTAAATAGATTTAATGTTGCAGTTCAAAGAATAAAGAGAAACAATATGAAAGTTCTGTCTGTTACAGAGCTCATTTAAAAAATGGTTTATGTGGATATTGAAATCACTATATCGCTTAGATTCCACTGGGTACATTTAAAACAGTGGTGTCACAGTTTTCTTCCAACATGCCAAAACATACACTGTGCCATTATTATATATGTAACTATTTTATGATAAAACAATTTTGGTGTCAACTTAAAAATATTGGAGGCGACGGCATTCTGCATTGCTCTTTGCACAGCAAATACGCCTGCTGACTTGATACACTCGGTAATCCAGAGGCAAGGCGTGCTGGCTGTAGTGAAGCAGGCCTGAGGGGTGGGTGGCTCATTATACAGGGGCCATTGAAATGAGGGGGAGCCTTCCCTCCCATTTCACTGGACACTCGAGAAAAAGAAATGGGTTATTTTGAAGCAAGGATGGTTTGGGGTAGACGTGATCAATTATATTCTGTTCTCAGAGGGCTTCAGACACTGAGATGGGTTTCAAGGACCCACTGTGTTTTGTCATCACTTTTTTCAAGATACAAAACCTGGCTAAAAACCTCATCTCACTGCCAATGAGCACCCTCAGCTGTTACATATTAACCTGTACGAGACTGTTCCGTCTCAGATCGAAAAGCACGGACACCTTATGAAAACGGTGTTGTTTCCTACCTGCAGTTGAATCCATGTCCCCCTGCCCACTTTTGGTGGCAGTTATGAAAATGCTAACCCCATAACAGAGCAAATAATATAAATTCATCTTTTGCAGCTTTGACAAAACAACAATAGCATTTTCTTTGCTGCTTGTGTTCCGGTTAAACTGCCCACTGAATTCCAGCGAGTTTCACGTTGTATTATTCATATTGAGGCTTATTGACACATTTCAGCACAGTCACCACATTGGCAAAACGACAGCACTCCAAGTGACTAAACCCACGACCGGTGTCATAGGCAGATGCCTATCTGCTCATTCTAGAAAACATTCGTTCCAAGTTATTTTCTACGTGGGGATCAAAATTACTTCGTAGTTATATTCGAAGTATGTATATGGAAGCCAAAAATGTCTTAATGCTCGCGAGGCACACTCCCATTCTCACGAAGGAGCGGCCGCGGGGAGATCACGGTTTCCTCGTGTGGCCCGGCTCTGTGTCTCAGTCTCTAGGACAGTGTACCTCGGATGGGTGCTTATTCTTTTTCTATTCCAGTAAAAACAGGCCTGGCTGGGGGAAAAGTTACTTTTTCTTAAGTCTTATAAAAAGACAAAAAAATTCACACTATCAATAAAAATGATCAAATACTGGGAATCACCTTTATAAAAAATGAGTAGAGCCTACATGAAGGAAAGTTGTAAACTTCGCTGAGAGATATAAAAGAGAATCCTAAACAGGAAATCGTAACACTGAAAATGTCAGTTCCTTTGAAATTATTGGACAAATTTAGCCTAATTTCAATGGAAATCTCAGTGGGATTCTTCTGAGAGTAACTTGATTGATGAGATGGTTTTAAAGCTCATGTAGAAATATATACAGAAAAGAATTCCAACAAATTTTCAAAAAGGTGAATGATGGGGAGGAATTCTCCCTTCCAGGAGCATATTAGAATGGCACGGTAATTATTCATAAAAAATGGCATGTTAGTGGTGACAGAAATAAACATAAGTATTCCAGGAGGGAGTTTTGAACTAGACCATCATATACAAAAATATATGTGTAATCAAATGAGCATTAGAACCAGTGGTAAAGAAATCAGTTATTTGGAAACAATATTCAAAATAGATCTTCATTTTATACCAAACACCAAAATAAATTTTAGATACATTTAAGAGTCAAGTTAAAAAATTAAACCATAAGGAAACAAAGGTTAATGATCTCTAAACATGCCAAGACAAAGTATAAAAAGCTCTGGAAAAATTCACCAAAACAGATCACAATAACCATACACCATTTTACAATGTCTGTATGTTCAAGTCATCGTTACAAATTAAAAGGCATAAACCAGGAAAATATTTGCAACAAGTCAGACAGGATTATCATCTAATAACCCGAGATTCTCTGAAGACAGCGCTGCCGACAAAGCTTTCCGTGTGTTTGGACCTGAACTCCTGAGCACAGAAGTAAAGGCAGGAGCAATGCAACGGGGAAGGAGGAAAACCCAATACAACCACACAAAACCAAGTCAAGGCCGTTATCAAATTGATGGTCCTCACCGATGGTAGTAGCGCAGTCCTGCTGGGAACTTACGGAGCCTTGTGAAATGCACCCCAGAACTGTCCAACCTGACAGGTGAAAGAAGAAAATGTAGGTCCCTGAGTTCCTATACTCAGCTGATGAGTTATGGCCTCATGGCCGTTAGCTCTCATTTCTGGTTACTCATGCAAGTCCCCCAGTAAATATCCTGCTTGTGGCGCCAGAGACCCCACAGAACAGATAGCGGGAAGGCGGAGGCGGAGGTGGAGGCAGGGTGCTGCCAGCTGCCCCTGGCTAGAGCCAGTCAGGGCGGGCGGAGCTGGTGGCCACAGTGTTGCAAATGAGAAATGGAGTCCAAAGGGTTTGGAGCCCAAAATGATCAGAGTGAGTCCAGTCTCTGAACCCCACCGCCACGTATACCTGCTATGAAGTCCAATCCATCAGGCCCCTCCAAGAGGACAGCCGGCTAGTTTCTATGAGGACTTTACACAAATGGGTTAGTGGAACAGCAATTTTTCTTATTATTTGAGCAAAGGTCCTGCTGCTGGTAACACGGGACCCTGACTGAATGCCACTGCCTGAGCCACTGCCCCGAATGACATAGGACACTTGTACTGCTCCCTTGTCCAGGTGTCCGCTGCGCCCCCTCCCCGCGGCTGTCACACAGGTTCCCTTCAGATCCGTTCCTGTGCATCACCAGCCCCACATCCAAAATCCAGAATTCGCGTGTCTGTGGTCATGGTGTCTCACCCCTGTGCTCTGCTGATGCAGGGGTCTGCCTTCAAGATGCACAGAATGGAGAATTCTTTTTTTTTTTAATTATTATTTTTATTTATTTATTTTTAATTAGTTTCAGGTGTACAACACAGTGCAATAGTTATACTTTTTACCCCTCAAAGTGACAACCTCCCTTTCCCCCATTTGGAGAATTCTTTAAATACAGGAACGTCAGGCAGGTCCTAGGCAAACAAAAAAAAAACCAAAATGGCAAATGTCCACTCCCAGAAAGGCTAGTGAAGCAACTGGTCATGGAGCTGGAACGGACCTAGAGAAATCCGGGGGCTGTCCGGTCCACTCTGAGTGTCAGTGCAGACCCGGAGTGCTCTCCTGCTCAGCACTCAGCAGAACTGGACCTGTAAGCCCTCGTGTTGCTGTGATTCCCCTGGATTTCCTTTCCTGTGCTATTCTGGAGGAGGCACTAGCCCTGGGAAGTGTGCACCAGTCCAGTAGAACTCCAGCGCCGCCCAGCAAATGCACACCCACCCCCCCCCCGCCTGCTGGAAGCCCTCAGCGTTTTCTGTGTTTTCACGGCATATGATGCCAAGATTTTATCATGGTGTCTTATACAGAGCCAGGCAACTTTCTCTGCTTAAAAATGTGTGTTTATAAACAGTAGGCCTGCACTGACTGTTCCCATCTGTGTTGGAACCCCTGTAATAGGTGGAGCACTTTGCAACTCTTTTGTATAGTTTTTCCCCTGGTGAAACAAAACTAAAGAGATGGTACCAAACAGCATATGCCTAATATTCAGTTTTGGATGTTTCTCCTGTGGTTTGAAAGCAGTGCTGTTTTTATGCATTAGTATATAAAAGATTGCTATAGAAATTCATAAGAATTTAAAACCTTTTAAATAGGAAAAATAGAATGACTAACAATTATATAAATATGGTTATGTTGCAATGATAAAACTGTTCCTACAGTTTTTCAAACATGTACTCCAATAACTTGGTTGTTTCTTTTCCAGAAATGTTTGACTTGGTTTTAACCTAATCTCAAAACTCCTTATTACAGTCACAGTATACAGTGTTAAAATGCCCCCTTTTCTAGTCTTATTTGTAATTTAAATAAATGGCACTGACTCTTTGTGTTCAGTTTGCACTGACTCTTTGTGTTCAGTTTGATATTATTCTGATTATATTCACTAATTAATTTTTTTATTTGAGATGTACCATAACTCAGAAAAAAAAATCAACTTTTGAAGATTAAAACTCAGCAATATTTTTCTCATAAAAGATTGTATTAATCTTGCCATAGGATCTCAAGATGGTTATCAGAGGAAAAACATACTTTGATTAATATTTGCTTAATACTGAATTGGCCATATTGTCCAAATGTTTCATTCACTTAAAAATTATGCCTAGTAGTTTCCTTTTCAGGTTGACTAATTGGGCATACTTGAATAAAACGATGAGCAATTAGTTGAATTTAAGCGATTTTAAGGTATTATTGGGACCTGAGCAAAAAGGATACCATACATGGTGGCTTCTACCTGATTTTTTTTAAAGTTACTCTGATTGTACTTTGTAAAAGGAAGTATTTTTAAATTGAAGATATCTATTGCTGGAACATCTTTTTAGTAAAAGATAGCATCACTGCGTTTGCTGTGTTTTGGAAAATAGGCTGCCATTCCATTGGGTTTTAGCTCTCCTTAGATAGATATTTTTCCATGTGTGAACAATTATCCAAGCCTCAAACCTTATTCTTGATATATTGGGTTGTCGGAAAAGTCATGACCCATTTTTGCAATGAAAAAACATAGAAAAAGCATATCATGACTTTTCCAACAACCCAATATTTGTGCACATGGCCTAGAAACCAATTAATATACTTATTCTCTTACATACCGTGAAAGCCTTGGGCGGGCTCCCGAGCTGTAAAAGTCACTTCAAGAACTCCTTGGTTATATATCTTCCTTGCTCATGGATTTCAAAACATTGTAAGCTATAAAACCAACAGTGAACGTAAAGTAAGGCTTTTATGAAAACTGTATCTATCTACCTTTTTTCCCTATATAATTTTACTGAAGTTTTTCAAAAGGCATTGATTTGAAGGGCAATTACTTAAAGTCGCAGGAATGGGAAATACAATTGAAATGATCTTTCAGTCATCCAGAAAGTTTTTAAAATTAATGTCAGGCTATATATGGAGAAGTAAGAAAGGGAAGCTTATAAATTGTGTTGGGAGATGTCTACAATCGTGGAGAGGGGACTTGTGTCACAATGTCACAGCTTTCTTTGCCTTAATGGCACGTATATCTCATCCTGAAAGCGTTGTTTAAACTTCTATAAAAAGTGATATGACATATTGTGTTAAGACTGTTGCCGGATCTCAAAATAATTTTTAGAAATTCTGAGATAGGATTATAAAATGTTTGTACTGAGAAGTCTAGTTTAAGTGCAATCTTATAATCAAATAATCTCACAAGTTGCAACTACAGTACGTGTGTAGGTCCAGGAAGGACTGTGCAGATATGAGTTTGCCAAGAGAGGCTGTGTTTGTTGGGCATCTACCCACGCCGTGAGATGCCGGGGCTGCTCTCACATGGAACGACTAACGCTTCTTTTCCGTCCTTGGCAGGTATGTCATTCCATCTCTGCAGAGGCTAGATGCTGGCTTTTACCGCTGCGTGGTGCGGAACAGACTGGGAGCCCTGGTGCAGAGAAGATCGGAAGTCCAGGTCGCATGTATGTGTCCACTGAAAGATCCCCAGAAGTTAGCTAACGAGGAACTGTGGGAATGCTGACCCGAAACCCCTTCACCGTCACGGGGGCTGAGATTCTGTCTCGGGTTCTATTTGGCAGAGAATAATTGCTAAAACTGGCTGAGAGATAAGTAAATAGCCTGTGTAGCTGGCCCGATGGTGATGATGGGGGCTAATGAGGTAAATGCCACTTTTTCACTTCAACAGATGAAGGTCCCGATAAGCTCTGTGGTGGACTTAAAAAAACAAAGAACAAGATACCTTCTGTTTTGTGAATAAGTTAGCTGCTCTTAGCTTTCATTACATTCAGATTCAAATGTTTTTAGAATAAAAAATTAAACGCTCTTAGGTAAAATTTCATCTGAATCAAAGTTCTGAATTATTCTGCAGACAGATTTAGCTGAGTGACTTCACCTCCATGATTCAGAAAAACATGCGCCCCCAGTAATTAAAACGTAACTAACCACGCATCAGCATCTGCACCTCGCTGTCACTCGTGTTCTCAATCAGTTCTCGCCAATGATGATTTGTTTAGAAGCCCTCTAGCTGCACAACAAAAAGTACAAGGATAGTAGTGTGCCACATGGCATTAAAGTTGTAGTGATTGAATTAATTCTTTGTTGGGCAGACCCATTTGGGAGAATGAAACTTGAAAGTAACTGAAGGGGTTGTCAAAATGCAGGGAGCTTGAATTTTACTGTAGTGTTCAGTTGGCTTATGCAAAGCATTCATACTTTTCTCGTCTGAAATCTGTGATGGGTAGGCTCCTTCTAAAATGGCCTACCTGCTTTATTGTAGTTTGAATTTACTACCAAAATGTCTCTTCGTTGAAAAGAAAGCAAAAAGTGTGAAATTTAAAATTGGATACTAACGTGTAACAATAGATTTAGACTTCTGCGGAGCTCTGAAATTGGGCTACCAGTGGTGACAGTCACTGCTCATTTGTCATGCTGACCCCACCCAGGGCCTGTGATTTGCAGGCAACTTCTCGTCATGCTGCTGTAACCCCGAGTGGCTGAGCGAGCTGCAGATGCTGATGCGTGGTTAGTTATGTTTTCATTACTGGGGGCGCACGTTTTTCTGAATCATGGAGGTGAAGTCACTCAGCTAAATCTGTCTGCAGAATAATTCAGAACTTTGATTCAGTTGAATAATTGGAAACATAATAAGTAAAATCATAGCCAAAACATATTTGAATAACTTAACAGCTTAGAATTTATTATAATACATTAAATTCTATTTTAAAAAATTAAACCGTGGACTTTTTTTGCTTAATTATTTCTATCCTTGTTTCTATCCTTCATCACTGTTAGATTTTCTCTTATGTCTCTTTCTACTTCTGTTTGATAACAGATTTTACTTTAAAATAACCATGAATGTTTTCCTATTCTATTTCATTATCTTTATCTTTATCTTAGAGTATTAAAGGCTGCTGCTTATTAGATAGGAAATAGTTTCTTTTGAATAAAAATCCATTGATAATAGAGATCTTCTATGGAATATTCCATATTTAGATATATTCAGACAAAAATATAGTATATATGCCATCTAGGAGTGAGTGTGTGTGTGTGTGTGTGTGTGTGTGTGTGTGTGTGTACAGATATCTGTACCTAATCATAATATGGAAATTTTTCAAAAATTTCAAATGTTACTAATTTAAAAATTGCCCAACCATACCCACATTCTAATGGCTACATTTTTTCCTGTGACTCCATTTTTAAAATATTGGTAACCAGTAGCACAAAGACTGGAACAAAACCTACCTGCCCCAAACTAAGTCAACAGTATGGAGTTTGGAGAACCCTCTAAAAATGAATCGGTGGTTAAAACACGTGTCTCCCAAAAGATTTGTGTCTCCCAGAAAGGAAGAGAGGTGGGAACTGAGCAGGGCAGCGACGGGCACCTGGGTCAGACTAGCTTGGGAGGTTTTGGAGCTGGGCGATGTCCACAGCTCGTTATTGGAGCTCCTTGAAACCGCTTCATGCAGCACAGCAGTGCTTTCCAACAGTGTATTTCAGCATTGGTGTCCACAAGTTACTTCATTACTCAAGTATTGGAAACATCTAGTTGCATTGTAGCAGCAATACAGACCTCAGAGCCCTGGGGCGAGTGGCCAGTGGCCTGGCGCGTCCCTCACACCAGACGTGCGCCGTCAGCACCACCGTGCCTCTGGTCCTATGGCTCAGTTAGCTGGAGACTGCTACCAAACACAGCTGTTTCCATGTTTGGTCCCCCCACTCTCAAGGAAGTTTCCTAGACGGTGAAAGTTCTCATTTTTCTCTGCAGATATGGGCAATTTCATGGCTATAGACCAGCGGAAAGTGGTTTCTCAAGGCCAGGCAGCGGTTCTCAATCTGCTGCCCATTACCAGCTGCCCTCGACCTCACGTGACCTGGTTCAGAGAAGGACACAAGATCATTCCAAGCAACAGAATGTAAGTTACTCCAAACTTTAAAGTTTACACTGCAAACAGTTAACACTTATTGGCACCATTCACATATTAAGTGTATGAACTAGCTTTGGAAAGAATAAATTAGTCAGCTGTTCCCCTCCCCCAGTCCTTAGTAACTAGTCAGCAGCCCCCCAAGTCCTTAGTAACTAGTCAGCAGCCCCCCAAGTCCTTAGTAACTAGTCAGCAGTCCCCCGTCCTTAGTAATTAGTCAGCAGCCCCCCCCCAAGTCCTTAGTAACTAGTCAGCAGCCTTCCAAGTCCTTAGTAACTAGTCAGCAACCCCCAGTCCTTAGTAACTAGTCAGCAGCCTCCCCAGTACTTAGCAACTAGTCAGCAGTCCCCCGTCCTTAGTAACTAGTCAGCAGTCCCCCGTCTTTAGTTACTAGTCAGCAGCGCCCCCTGTCCTTAGTAACTAGTCAGCAGTCCCCCGTCCTTAAAAACTAGTCAGCAGTCCCCCATCCTTAGTAACTAGTCAGCAGCCCCCAAGTCCTTAGTAACTAGTCAGCAGCCCCCCCAGTACTTAGTAACTAGTCAGCAACCCCCCGTCCTTAGTAACTAGTCAGCAGCCCCCCCAGTACTTAGTAACTAGTCAGTAGCCCCCAAGTCCTTAGTAACTAGTCAGCAGCCGCCAAGTCCTTAATAACTAGTCAGCAGCCCCCCCAGTACTTAGTAACTAGTCAGCAGCCGCCAAGTCCTTAATAACTAGTCAGCAGCCCCCCAGTCCTTAGTAACTAGTCAGCAGCTGCCAAGTCCTTAGTAACTAGTCAGCAGCCCCCCAGTACTTAGTAACTAGTCAGCAGCCCCCAAGTCCTTAGTAACTAGTCAGCAGCCCCCCAAGTCCTTAGTAACTAGTCAGCAGCCCCCAAGTCCTTAGTAACTAATCAGCAGCCCCCCAAGTCCTTAGTAACTAGTCAGCAGCCCCCCAAGTCCTTAGTAACTAGTCAGCAGCCCCCCAAGTCCTTAGTAACTAGTCATCAGCCCCCCCAAGTCCTTAGTAACTAGTCAGCAGTCTCCCTAAGTCTTTAGTAACTAGTCAGTAGCCCCCAAGTCCTTAGTAACTAGTCAGCAGCCCCCAAGTCCTTAGTAACTAGTCAGTAGCCCCCAAGTCCTTAGTAACTAGTCAGCAGCCCCCAAGTCCTTAGTAACTAGTCAGCAGCCCCCCAAGTCCTTAGTAACTAGTCAGCAGTCTCCCTAAGTCCTTAGTAACTAGTCAGCAGCCCCCCCCAGTCCTTAGTAACTAGTCAGCAGCCCCAAGTCCTTAGTAACTAGTCAGCAGCCCCCAGTCCTTAGTAACTAGTCAGCAGCCCCCAGTCCTTAGTAACTAGTCAGCAGCCCCCAGTCCTTAGTAACTAGTCAGCAGCCCCCAGTCCTTAGTAACTAGTCAGCAGCCGCCAAGTCCTTAGTAACTAGTCAGTAGTAAACAGTGATTTTAAATTTGGCTTGGAAACGTTGAAGCATTTAAGAAAGGAGGCAAGTGCTGCAGTTCTGTTTGCCGCTTGCCCAGGTAAAGCCCCCTTTCCCCTCTTTGCCGTCCCTTTTCCCCTCTGAACGCTCTTTTGAGATGTCGTTGGCGTCCCCGAGTGCTGTTTAGCTCTAAGTACTGATGTACGAGTGCCGTTATTTACTCTCAGCTCCATCCGTGGCTTTTCCCCCCTTGTTCCTGAGCCGTGTTTGATACCATTGACGATAAGGCAGTAATTACTGCTTATTTCTCTTTATCCTTTTATCCCACCATGACAGTTTTATTTCCCTTTGTCTAATTAGTGGTTCGCCCATCTACTGCAGAATAGTTGCTTTGTGATTAGTTAAGCATTATTTCAAGGTGTTCTTGCTTATCCCACATTCAAGGTATTTAACAGCAAACAGATTTTCTTCACTTGGAGCTTTAAGTGATTAAAGAGAACATTTGGCATATATTTCATAACTGGGCATTTTGCAATGTAATTTAAAGGTGATATACCCAATATAAAGGTTTCAGAGATGAACATTTCTGAAAGAAACATGAAACGCTCTCAGCTTGAGCTAAAAGTCAAGTCTTTATGCCATCAGATGGTTGCACTCAGATAAAAATCCATGAGAAGAAAATGCTTCTGTTTTGTTTTGTTTTCCAAAAGGATCTGTGTAAGCCCTTGCCATACGGGTTTCTAATGTAATTGTGGGCCCTGAGCCTGCTTGCCCCCTGCCTGAGCGTCCGTGCAATCCCTTCCGTCTGCCGGTTTCCCTCTCCCACCGGAGCCTCTGAGCCCGGCACCGACCTAGAGTGTCCTGAAGTCTCTTTAGCAGATGTTTCTATTTGGTCATTGGAAATGGGGAAAATATTGAAATATGTAAAAGCCGTATGTTAAAGTTCTGGTAAAAAGATCAATTACCGTAGAAATGGGATAACTGCTCTCCTTTTTCTTTATTTTATTAAAAGTTGCTTAGGTCTCACCTTTATATTGATTCCATTGATAACAAATGCCTCCCGAGTTGGGGAAAAACAAACATAAAAGCTCAGTTTCTCATTTTCTTAGAAGACAGGCTGCAAAAAAGGCAGCGAGAGTAGAATCTTATGCAACATTCTGGAAGGTTCTAGTGCTGAGCACAGCATGGCTGGGCCGAGCTGGGATGAGTCGGGGAGGAGTTGGTACCAGGCGGGGGGGGGGGGAGGAGCTTGACTTGGGTTCCTCCCAAAGCTGGAACTGCTAATGACCTTGAGGGGACACACAATTGGGAGGTGGGGAGTGGGGAGGGGGGTGGGGAGTGGCTGAACCAGCAGCATCTCATTGCGCAGTGGTGCATTTGTTAGCCTGTGATCTACACAGATTCAGGAGATGGCGTTTATTCAAGAAGGACAAAAGAGTATCGAATGAAGAAACAACTCGAAATTTTATAAGCTTTTGTTTTCACTGCAAATTCTTGCTAAAGATCGCCTAATTCCTGGTGAGCTAATAATGCAGAGACACTGGTAGGGCGTTTGCTTAGTGTCACATCCAACACATGGTCTGCTTCCAGCTGTGGGGCTCTGGCTAAATTGCCCACCTGAGCAGAAAACCAGTGTGTCTTCTGTTTTTACGGAGATGAGAGGAGGCCGATTATGGGTACCTGCATTTGCGAGGCCCGTAGCTTCCTATTTCCCACCCATCACCACCCTCGTGTGTGTTAAGTGCCTGCTGTGCCAGCCACCAGAGATCGGTGTGTGTGGTTTCTGCACAAGCCTGGACATCATTCACAGACAGGTTCCTTTCCACTTCCAAGAGGTCAGCTCCAGAACACAGATGGAGGGCA
The DNA here is from genome assembly GCA_033961575.1 of Aselliscus stoliczkanus. NCBI lineage: Eukaryota > Metazoa > Chordata > Mammalia > Chiroptera > Hipposideridae > Aselliscus > Aselliscus stoliczkanus. The sequence goes on from CM066733.1 coordinate 2,362,500, forward strand.
TTTCTGCACTGCCCCGCCCGGAGGCCTGGCAGTCCAAAGCCAGCTGGCGCCCCCAGAGGTGTCAGTTCAAACTGGAGCGCTTGGCTCCCGTGTCTCACTGGAGCTGAAGCAGGTCAGGCTTCTGCACCTGCTCTGGCCTGGTTATCTGAGGTCCAGTGCCTGGCGCAGTGGGGAGATGGCGTCTGTCTGCGCGGAGAGCCTCATCTTGCCCCGCCTCCATGTTTTTTCTGTGTGTTTTGTTTTTGTTTTTGTTTTGTTTTTTCGAGGGCAGTGTCACTGGCCCTCATATGTGGGACCGAACCGGGGCCGCTGGTTTCCCAAGCCAGCGCTTAACCACCGCGCCCCTCGGCCGGCCCCCCGCCTCCATGTTTTTAACACTATCTCATGACCTTCAAAATGTGAGCTTGCGGCTCACAATGAAATGACTTTTTGTTGTTGTTGTTTTCAAGGGAAATGGTTAAGTCTTAATGTTTCCTGATTTAAAAAATCAGCTGCATAGCCTATTAATAATTTTAACAGCAGCGATTATATACTGAGCACCTACTTTGAACATATCTTCTCTATGCCTCACAACGATCTTCTGCCCCAGGTGTATGTAATTAATTCCCCTTAGAGCTCTCAGAACTGGAGGTTAGAGGTGTTCAGTGACCAGCAAGGAGGCTCCGGGGAGGGGGAGGGAGGGAGCGCGTAGGGCCGGGGAGGGCCTCGAGGGGGTGGCCCACCGCTAGCTGGCGCGTGGCGGCGAGGCCTTTGGCCTGTACTCGGAGGGTCTGAGTGAGCAGGGACACAGTCTCGCTTAGGATTCCTCTGATAAGAATGATGTTAAAAATAGACGGTGGGGCAGCAGAAGCCAAAGCCAGGAGGCCTGTGAGCAGTGTGGGCGGCTCGGGTCAGGTGGCTGGGTAGCCTAGTGAGAAGTGTCCAGCACTGGTCTATTGGAAAGTGGGCTCAGAAGGGCCTCCCTCAGACTGGATGTGGCTATCAGAGGAGGGGAGCCATGGGGAACCCTAAGAACTTTCGGCCTGAGCAACTGACAGGATGAGGCTTCCATTTCCTGAAATGGGGAGAGTGTTTTGGGCAAAACAACTTTTGTGTGTTCGTGGGGGTTGGTGGTGGTGTCTGAGGTTTGTTTCGCACATGTAGGTGTGAGACGCGTAGTAGGTGGCCACAAGACTCCAGGCATTAGTAGGTGTACACCCCAGACTCGAGGCCAGCAAAGAGGTGTGGGTTAAACTTGGGGTGCTGGTGTAGTAATGGTACTTAGAGCTCTTTAAAGCTCTGTGTGGAATATACTGGCCAGTCAGGGACACCCGAAGAGTTGCACCGTATCAGACTCCTTTGGCTGCACGTCACCGAGGATGACTCTGGCTGAGCTACAAGAAAGTAGACGGGCGTAGTCAGAGAATGCAGAACGGAACCAACCGCAGGGGAGAGCTGGGTGGTAACCAGGGCTGCTCCCCAGGCCCAAGGAGCAGGGAGGAGGCCACCTTTCCTGGCCTCCTGCGGATGCCCAGGTGCTCATTCCGGGAACTTGTAAATGTGTCTGGCAGCATGGCGAAGGAGGATTAAGGTTGCAGAAGCAATAGGGAACTGGGAAGGTGGCACAAAGGGAAACGGCATGTCTTGCATCCTGCGGTTAGGGTTAGGCTTTAGGGTCTGCACTCAGGACCTGCCCACGCCAAACGCTGGCAGCTCCTTCTGCCAACATCTCGCCTTCCGACTTTGGTGGGTGGGAGTCAGGCTCATGTATCGCTTTTGTACGTCGTGTGTCCTCAAGTAGTTTTAACGTCCCCTGGGTACTTACCCTCTACAACGTCCACTTTTCTGTAACTCTCCCTGGGCTGGCCTGGTGCTGTGCATAGCAGATCTGTGATACTGGAATGGCTGGCTGGCTGAGTGCATGAGGAACTGTGAAACAAAGTCATGTAATACCTGTGAATTTCCTCATCAGGAAAAAAACCCATAATAAACCTCAAGGAAAACATACTGTCAATGAAGGGAGATATAACCTGGAAAAGCAAACAATATTTTGAAAGAATTGGGAATAAGTTATATTCAGAATTTTGAATAGGTAATTATAGGTTTTGTTTATCTGAGAAGGTGGAAAAAAATGCATGTTTATTTTTCTGATTTACTGAATCCAAACAGTTAAGTTTGCTATCTTTGTATATCAAAAATGAGTATAGCTTTGTCTTATAGAGTCTAATTTGATAATAAAATTGCTCTTGTTATTTTGGTTTAGATATGTGTTCTTTGTTTCCTTTTATTTCTCAAAATATGAAATGTGAATGTTGATGTCATGCAGTATTTCTCTTGCCTCCGGGAGGTAATTTATGTCGGCAGTTATCAGATTAGGACGCAAAAGGGTGTTGTGTGCGATGCCATCCTTTTGCTTAATTGCAGGTTCTTGTGTTCCAATCGCCTCCTGTGGCCTCTGACAGGAATGTGGAAACAAGGCCACGGCGTGGCTGCTCCTGCAGGTGCCGGGTTTGTAGATGAAATAGCTCAGACCCGCAGTCAGTCGGGCAGAACACTGGCTGGGAAGATGCAGGTTGTGAAGGATGGTCAGGAAGCGCATCTCAGGCGGCGCCGCCTGACTCACCATGGTCCGCGCTTAAACACTCCAACATCCATTAACTTATTACCGGTTCATCGCCACGGCTTCAAGAAAGATTTGTTTAAATTAGCACTTGTTTTGGAAGTCACAACTTAATACTTGAACGAAGTGCATCTGCTTGTAATAATGTTTTTATAGGTAACTAGGCTTTCAAAATAATATGCTTTAAACATTTTATACTATGTTTTATAGGCATTTTGTGAGTGTTTGTAGAGTATGGCTATACACGTGAATTGGGCCATATTTGCTATAAGCAAAAAAGACTGGGTGATGGGGATCCAGACGTGCGTCCTGCATTCACCCTGACCTTGGGCGAGTGACACTGTCCTTCGCCCCCACTGTCCCCTGTCATGCTGAGGACCATGCACCACGTGGCCTCTGAGGTCCTTTCTGGGGCTGACATTCCGCAACTCATGGAAGGGGTGCACCCCCCTCGCCCCCTCGTTTTCCCTCCTTCAGTCAGCAGTATTTATTGAGCACTTACTGTGTGCCAGGCAGTAAGTCCTTCTAGGGAAAGAAACGAGGCTTCGAAGGTCCTGCCTCCGGTGAGTTAGGGTCCAGGTAAAAACAGGTTAACAGGCAGAATGCTTTGCAGGACCTGATGACGGAAATGGATGGGGTCGGGGGGTGGGAGAGAGCAGCATACTGCCCTACACTGAGTGGCCAAGGACAGCCTCTCCATGCAGGTGACACTTAAAAATCACTTTGTTGAGTTATAATTTACACACAACACAAGGCACAGGTGGATGGATTTTAACTCAGGGCTGTAATCACCAGCCCAGTCAAGTGCCCTCATGCGGGCGCTGGCCCACTCATCTCATTGCCACTAGCAGAGGGTAGTCTTGCCTGCTCTGGAATTTCTTACCAATGGAATCATAGAAGAGGAAATCTTTTATGCCTGGCTTCTTTTGTTCCACGTAATTTCTCTGACATTCTCTCGGTGATATCGAATAACAGTAATTATTAATATTTTTTAGTACCAAGCACTGTTTTAAGTGTTTTCTACATAATGATTCATTTGATCTTCACAGCAGCTCAGTGAGTTCTGCTGTTATTGTTCTCACTTTTCTGGTAAGAGACAAAGCTGGCCAGTGTCAGAGCCCTTTGGCTCCTGGGCCCCGGCCCCTCAGCGCTGTCCCTCTTTGTCAGCCTGCCGTCTGCGTCCAGGGCCAGCCACACCCTCACCTGGAGGACGGAGTGCCTGGGGGGAGGGGCAAAAGTGGGGAAGAGCTTGTGTAAGTGAAGGGCCTACTGTATGCTTAGGGCAAGAGGAGCAGGGCGCAGGCGCCGGAAATGGACACCGGCCCTGGAGGCGCCAGGGTTGGGAATGGGCTCTGCTCTGTGATCCGTGCACGCTGGGGGTCTTTGGAAGGGTTTGTGATGGGGAGGGAAAGTTTTGAAATGGTGGTAAAATATATGGAACATAAAATTTACCACCGGAGCTGTTTCTCAGTGTGCAGTTCTATGGCGTTGAGTCCGTGCAGCTGTCTCCATGGTCCAGCCAGAGCGCTTCGTCTTGTAAAATGGCATCTTGGTCCCTATTAAATAATAACTCCCCTCCCCCAGCCCTGACACCCACCAGCCTGCTCCTCTGCCTCTAGGAATCTGATGACTCTGGGTCCCTCATATAAGTGGAGTCACACAGCATTTGTCTGTCTTTCATTTTTCATTAAACTTAGTATTTTGAGTTAATTATGGGCTCCCATGCAGGTGTAAGAAAGAGTACAGGGCCATCCCGTGTGCCCTTCACCCCAAATAGCATGACCATGTAACACTGATGACAGCATCGCAGCCAGAGGACCGTCAGTGACACAAAGCATTGACACTTCTGTCGCCGCAGGGCCCCTCGTGTGCATGTCGCCACTTCCCTGCAACCCTCACCACGCTGGAGACCCTGGCCACCGCCCACCTGTCCTCCGTTTCTGTATTTTTATCAACACTGTCTGGTGGAACCATGCAGTCTCTCACCTTTCAGGGCTGGCTTTTTCCACGCAGCTAATTCTCGGATTCCTTCAGGTTCTGCGGCTTTCAGTCGGCGGTTCCTTCTGCTGTCTGGTGTTCTGTGGCCTGGACATAGCACAGCTCGTGTCCCCACTCACCTGTTAAGGACATGTGGCTTGATTCCAGTTTTTAGTAGTATGAATTAAGCTGCTCTAGGCATTCTTACAGGTATTTGTGAGAACACGAGTCCTCGTTTCTCTGGAATAAATGCCCAGGAGCAAGGTGGCTGAGTTGTATGGTGGCTGCATGTTCAACTTTTTAAAAATAGCTGAGCTGTCTCCGGAGCGGCTATACCGTTGACGTCCCCACCAGCCACACACGAGTGTCCAGTTTCTTTGGTTTTTAGTGTAGCCATCCCAGTAGGTGTATAATTATAACGCGTGGTTTTAATCTGCATTTCTCTAATGGCTCGTGATGTTGAACATCTTTTAATGTGCTGGTTAAAAAAAACGAAATAGGAAGAAAGTAAACTTCTTGAAGTAAAAAATGGAATCATTTATGTAAAAAGTTCATTGAATGGGTGAAGCTAAAGTGAGAAATACTGTTGTGGTGGGTGTGAAGAAAGTACTTAGAGGAGATGGAAACTGCGGGAGACAGGCTAGGAGCGAGTGAGGCTAGGATGACCGAGAGGCATCTAAGGAGCGTTCCAGAAGAAAAGAAGGGCGAGAACAGGGATAGATGATGTCCAGACAGGGAATTGGGGAGATACCGCCTATAATGAAGACACCTAATCCCCAGCGTGCTGTTTGGAGGTGCTTAGGTCATCAGGGCGGAGCCCCATGATGGGGTTACTGTCCTGATGCAGGCACCCCACACAGCTCCCTCTTTCCACCACGTGAGGGCACAGAAGACGCCAGCTATGATCCCGGAAATGGGCTCCACCGGACACCCCGTCTGCGGGCGCCTTGATCCTGGCCTTCCAGCCTCCAGAACTCTGAGGCGCGGGTATTTTTGGTTTCTCAGTGGCCTGGGCTAGGGTAGGCGGTTATAGCATCCCTCACGGACTAAGACAGCCCCCAGGAAGGCAGGCCCCGGGACCTCCCGGCACCGCAGCTTCGTTTAGAAGCGAGAGAGGGACGTCTTCCTCCTGGGTTGTCATGAGACTTCAGGGACGATGAGTCACCAGTAATTTACCAACTAGTGTTGGGGGAAGCGAAAGAACATGCCTGCCCTGTCTCCCAGCCATGTCCGATGCTTGCCTTACCTTAAAGATGCACTGTCTGGAATGCCCCTGCCCGGGGCACAGCACCTCTGCCCCGGTCGCCCTCACCCCTGTGTCTGCTGCCCCTGCTCACCCAGGTGCTGCTTTCTAAAGCCCAGAAAGTTCTGCCGGTGTTCTACCCGCATGCAGGAGGAGTCCGGTTGTCTGAGCTGACATTATACTGTGCAAATTAGTGTCCGTGGAAAAAGATGTGCCAATTACATTGTTTCAGTGACTAGTACACAGAGTGCTGACTTCTGAGAGCCTCACTGTACATGGAAGGAGAGGGCTAAGATTATTGGGCGAATTTCCTATTTTCTTCCAGATTGTCAGGCAGTGTGACATTATTGAATGAAGGGTCACCTTATAAACACTGTTAATCAAGTGACAGACTGTTGCTCGCAGTGACCGGGTGCAGATGGACTTAATGGATGCCGTCGCAGCATCTTCTCTCTGGAGTGCTTGGCCGCCCACACTGTACCCACTGCTTCGGGACAAAGGTCCGTCACAGCCAGCGAACCACCCCTCGCACGCTGAGCACTCTGAGGGGAGTGGCCGTGGATCTTAGAATTTCTTGGTTCTGTCTGAGTTGGCAGTGTAGTGTACAACTTTAAAGACAAGAGTTTAATACTCTCTGTCCCAATTTTTCATTTGAAAATAAAATACCACTTCATTTTACATGATCAGATCTGGTGACAGTAACGTATTTCTTTACAAATATTAGTCTATTATACACCTTCAGTCAGTTGCATGTAATTCATTTCACTGACTCTACATAATACTTTAATTAAAACTACGATAATTAAAATACAGTTTTAATGAACAGTAAATTCTAAAGTTGCCAAGCCTGGAATGCATTGTTGAATCATATCTCGCTCTTTCTTAGGTCTTAAATCTGTATCTACATTATGCTTTCAAATGGCAACAAGAGGCATTGTTAAATGCATGTGATAGCATGTACTACTAAATAATACGTTTCTTTATGGCTCTCATGTATCTGTCTGGCCCCATGGGTATAGTTGGCTGTTACGAACTTTAATTCCTTGAAAAAGGGAAATGTTTTTTTCCCCTTCCCAGTTTTATAGATGTGTAATTGGCATATACCATTGTATTAATTTTAAGGTGTACAGCATAATGATTTGATATATGTATATGTTATGAAATGATTATCACAATAAGTTTAGTTAATAGCCATTACCACAGCTATAATTTCTTTTTTTGTGATGAGATTTTAAAACTCTGTCTCATCAAGTTTCAAATACACATTTCAGTATCGTTGACTGTAGACGCCATGCTGTGCATCGCGTCCTCAGGACTTACAGCTGGAAGTTTGTGCCTTTTGACCACCTTCACCCATTCTCCTCCCCCCGCCCCGTTTGGCAACCACCAGTCTAGTCTCTGTTCCCATGAGTTCCGGTGTTTTAGATTCCACGGTCAGTGAGATCACGCAGCATTTGTCTTTCTCTGACTTATTTCACTTAGCATAATGCTCTCAAGGTCTATGTATATTGTTGCAAATGGCAGGATTTTCTCCTTTTTTATGGCTGAATCCTATAAATGTATACATGGTTCATCTGCCGACGGACACTTGGGCTGTTTCCATACCAGGCTGTTGTGAGTAATGCTGCTCTGAACATTGGGTACAGATATCTCTTTGAGATAATGATTCTATTTCCTTTGGATAAATATCCATTAGTGGGATTGCTGGGTCATATGGTAGCTCTACTTTTAATTTTTTTGAGGACCCTCCAAACTGTCTTCCATTGCAGCTGCACCAATTTACATTCCCACCCACAGTGCACAAAGGACCCTTTTCCCCACATCCTCACCGACACTTGATATCTCTTGTCTTTTTGATCATGGTCATTCTAACAGGTGTGAGGTGACCTGTGGTGGTGGTTTTGACTTGCATTTCCCTAATTATTAGTGATATGAGCAGCTTTTCATGTATCTGTTGGCCATTTGACTATCTTCTTAGGAAACATATTTACTCAGTTCCTTTGTCCATTTTTTTAATTGAATTATTTCTTTGTCTTTGGAGATCCAACAACTCAGCACAGTGCTGGTCATGCTGAGTTGTTACTACTGACCAGATGACTGGATAAGTGTTCCTTGAATACAGAAATAAACCAGAGTACTTGGCTCATTCCGGGAGATGGTGAGGGATGGTGCACATGAGGCCGAGACTTAGACCGCTGGGCCCTCGGTCTCAGCTCTGTCGCCCTTGACCTGTTCTCAACAAAAGGAATAGAATGCAGTGTCCGAGACAGAGATCATAATAGCTACCCTTCCAAGCTCTTGAGATTATTACAGGAACATTAATTTGGTGGAGAAAATTATAGATGTGAAAACGCTTTCTCACTGTAAAGTAAATATAATGTGGTGGTTTTATTTTGCTGTTCCCGCCTCTGCTTATTATACTCTCTAATTAGATACTTGAACATGTGCTAGTGTTCAAAGTCAGCTATTCCTCAACTCGTTTGGAACTGTGGCTTTGTAGGCAGCTTTGGTGATGAATCTTCAGTCTTTGTAGTACAGAATCCCAGCAGAGCTGTGCCTTCAGCCTTCCCCGCCCCTAGTGGGCTCCCCACTACCATGTTCTTGGGAAAATGCAGCGGGCCTTAATATTGGCTGCGTGGTTAGGGTTGGGGGGCATTGCATTTAGTGTAGAGTTCATTGCAGTCAAATGTAAGGGACTTTTATTAGCTTCTTGTTCAGTGTCAGTGTCTGTGTCACTCTGACCAAATACAGGTCAGTTATTTATTCACTAACTGCACCGGCACCATCCATGGCAGTGACTCCTGAGGCACCAAACTCCCTGTGAAGGAAATACGCTTTGGGCCCTGGCCAGGGGCATGCTGCTGGAGTTAATAAGTCAAGAAGACTGCGTGCCACCATTGCATTTGTAACCCAGAGGTAGGCCATGGTAGTGACGTGACACTCCAGGATGCATGTCACCTCGTATATCCACGGAGAGCCGATGGTCAGAGTGCAATTCAGCTTCCACGTGTACTTTGGGGAGTGTATATCATGGCGAGCTGGTCTCCTCTGCCTTTATCTCAGAGCCTTCGGCAGAAATCTCCAATACCAAGTGAAGTTCTCCCACATAACAGAGCGGGGGGGGAGCCCTAGGAAGGGAGGGATGCACTTGGAGCTCAGAGAAAGTCACAGGATGTGTGTCACACTCCTGGGCATGTGTGACCTGAGGCTGTGACCTGAGGAGACCAAGGCCATGCGCCATGGGAGGGTCAACAGAGGTCACACCGAGGAGTGGCGGGCCCGCCAAACTTGGCAGCCTGTGGTCGCCTGGGGCCCTTTGAGGGCAGAGGGGTGGCATTCCCAGATGGTGCAGCACACCTTCCTGTCCTTGAGATCATGTTTATGGAAGTGGCGGGGGAGCAGCCTGAACAGGTGACAAGTGTCTGAGAAACAGCACAGGCCTGGGGGCGACACTGGGGTAGGCATTGGGGCTGACTGAGAGCCAGCTGTGTCCTTCGATCGTTGTCTGACTCGGGCAGGCCTGTCTTAGGTTCGGAGTGCTCGGCTTTCTCACGTGGAACACGGGGGAAAACCAATCCTGTCGCTGTCTGAGGTGCATTCTGCCGATGTGTTGGTTGGGGCTCCAATGAGGACAGGAGGGGCTGGCCGTCCTCGGGCAGGAACGTGGCTTGCAGCCAGCTTCCATGCCCCGCAGAGCTGGGCATCACTCTTGTCTTTCTGCAAGACTGCCCTAACCTTTGATGGCGTCCTTGTAAAGAAAGGAGAGGAAGTCTTCTCACACCAGTTTGCGGGTGGCTGCATGGGGAAGATGCGATGTAAGGGCCAGTACTGGCGGTGACGGGACCGAAGGTGGTGGGCAGCGCTGGGGCCAGGCCCCTCCTGTGTCCTGGGAATGGGGTTGTGCCCGTGCTAGGCGTTCGGTCCCCGTGCTCTGGCCCCACGATGCAGCCCGGTGTCCTAGGGCACGTCTCTCACCCGCAGGAGACTCCTTTTCTTCATCTGGAAAACACGTGATGGGCAGCTGGCCTGCCCGCCCCCCACAGGGCTTGTATTTTGGTGTGCGATGGGATAAGAGCCCTTTGTAAATGAGCAAGCAGCACAGCTGTGTGATGGAGTCGTGTGCTTATGTCATTGGTCTGAGCCCGGCCTAGTGAGACCTCGTGGCTGGAGTATTCGCATCCACGTGAGAGTCCCTGAGTTTGAGCTTGTCATCCGTCCGTTCTGTCTGCGCATCAGTCAGCCCTGGGCTGGGCTCTGGGGACGGAAAGGTCAGCGAGTCGGCTCTGGCCCTGAAGGGCCCGCGCCCCAGTGGGTGGGCGGCAGCCGTCTCATCACACTTCATCCTGTGTAGTCCTGCTGTTTCTTTGTTTTGAATCACGGCTTTATTGAGATGAAATTCACCTATCATAAATGCGTTTTTGAAAAGATACCTTTTTTAAGTATATGGTTCAGTCGTCTTTAGTGTATTCTCAGAGTTGTGCAACCATCACCCCCAACAGAGCGTTTCCATCACCCCAAAAGAAAGCCCGTGCCCACTAGCAGTCACTCCCCATTCCCCCTGCGCCCAGGCCCCGGCCATCACTAATCTACTCTCTGCCTCTATGCATTTGTCTGTTTGGGACGTTTCATATAAAAGGAATCATACATTCATTTTGTGGCCTTTTGACACCTCATATGTTTTCATTCAATTGTTTTCTTTTTCCTTTTGTTTCTTTTTTTTAAATTTGCCTTTCACTGATCATCATTAAGTATTTCACTGGGTCTTTCTCAGGTCCCTTTCCTGAGCTAAGTTCTAGGGCAAAGAGAAGACATTCTTTCACTCGTTTAAGAAATAGTTGTCCGTTGCCTCGTCAGTGTCAGCACTCAGGCAGATACTGGTACGATGTCACATGGGTCCCTGTACTCACAGAACTTACAGTCTGGTGAGGGTAAACAGACAAAAAGTGGGCAAAGAAATGAACACATACAGAGAATCAGGTGATGAGAGAAGCCCTATCCAAGGATATAGTATTTAGACCAGAATTTGAAGAGAGAGAAGGAGCCAGTGACGTGAGGGACTGGGGCTGGAAATTGTGGTCCAGCCCCAAAAGGAAATAAAGCAGCGAAGAGCCTAGTGTGGCCTGGGGCCTGGAGGGAGCCAGTGTGGCCGCCACTGGGAGGTAGGGGGCGGGCAGGGCGGGGCAGCCAGACAGCGGCAGGGCCCGACCCTGAGGCATTTATTCTAAGTGCAGAGGCAAGGCGCAGGGGTGCCATGATCTGATTCACACGGAGAAACCCTGGCTGCTTTGTGAAGAATGGATAGTAAGGGGCCCAAGTGGAAACGGAGTCTCCTTAGGAAACATGTACAAATGTTCTTGTTTTGCAGACAAGAGGCGCTGGTAGGCTGGATTAAGACGGGGCAGACGAGATGAAGAAAAGTGGATAAATGAAAGCTATAGGTGAAAAGCAGAACTGACAGTTACAATGTTAATAAATGTAATAAAATAAGGATCAAAAGAAAAGGTAGCATCAACAGGACTTAAAGGTGGAATGGGTACATAGTGGAATCAGGCTGCTGCTTCTGCTATGAGCCCATCGTATGTATTTAGTAAAATAATAACAACTGGATACGAATGGATTTGGGGCATGTAAAGTTTGAGAGAGATGCTTGTGAAAAATCTGCGTGGAAAAATCAACTGGACATTTTATCTGAGATACACAAGTTTGGAGCTCAAAAGAAAGATCTGGGCTGGAGATAGAAAACTAGGACTCATCAGCATAGAAGTGGAATTGAAGACCATGAGAATGGATGAGCCCTTCTGGGGAGAGAGGTTTTTTGTTTTGTTTTTTTTAGCTGAGCCCTCCTGCCATCTGTTGGCAGCTCAGCGGCAGCTCAGCTCGGGCTGGCCTCGAACCACCGTTGCTCAGAGCTCAGCTCGCACTCTTGAGTGAGCTCTTAACCAACTGAGCCACTCGGCCGGCCCAGGGGAGAGAGGTTTTAGATACAAAATCTAGGGAAAATCTGGGGGACACCAACATTTAGAGAAGGGTAGAGAAGGGAGATGCCCTCAAAAACACAGGAAGAGACAGCCAGACAGAGAGGAGGCAGCCGGGAGCACTCGTCATGGCGTCACCAGGAGGGGCTGTTTTGCCTGATTGCAGCCCACAAGTAGGACTTGAACTCTAGCGCCAACTAAAGAAGAAGAAGGAGATCAGGACCTTACGGCAGGAGAAGGAACGGAACGGGAGGCGCGAAGAGAAGGGGGCGGGGCGGAGAGTGGCTGGGAGAAGGACTCGCACCTTTGGGTGGAAGCCGCACAGCCGGGCCCAGCCCGCAGCCATCACTCACAGGCCCCCGGGGGACTGCTGCGGGCGCCTGGAGTCTGGGATCCAACGACTGTTGCAGCGCTGGCTCGCATTTCTCCCGGGATGACTTTCCTTCGTGTTTTATGCCTGGTCTTTATCATTGCTGACGGGATCGCAGTGTTTTACCTTGAAAGGCTGTAAATGGGGAGGGATCCTCAGAACTTATTTATCTGAGGGCATGAATCTTTCCTTCTTCAGTCTAGACGTGCCCATTTATTATTAGACGAGGTAAATTATTATATCCAAGAGGTAAATTATGTGCTTTGTTATACTCACCATGTGTATACTTTATTTTTATGGTCAGAGTCTATAGTTTAATGCACAAAACAATTTTGTGAATTACCTATGCCAAGTAATTTGGGGCTTTTAGAAATGACCTGTGTGGAGTCTGCCCAAGTTCATGGTCATTTAACACATCTTTTCATTCAATAAAGTCTTTGGGAGATCATTATTGCGGCTTCAAAGATCTGGTTTCCATTTACCTCTGCTCCGTCTCACTATTCTGTCCGAAACCGCTATCATGGCAAGTAATTTGAACAACTGATTACTATCAATGATCTTACTTTTCCTGCTTTAAAATTGGATACATACAGAGAAATCATAGTCTGTTTTGAAGCTGCTGGAGATGCTTTAACATTATTGAATTACATTTTAGTTAAATTGAAGAATTTTGTCTGTGGAAATGAGTGTGGAGCAGTGCCGGTGTTAATTGAAGAGAAAGGGGGAGTTGGCAGCCCGCTGGCTTGTCTGTACCCCTGTGCTCCGAGGGCAGTGTCCAGCTAGGCAGTGCCTGGCTCCCACCAAACACACTCCGTATGAATGTAAATCCATCATAAATGCCTGGAGACAGGTCCATCATTTCTTAGATGTAGTGATGAAATGTGGAATTGTAGCAATCATGGCATTTTTGAAAAGCATCTAATGATTTAAAAAATACTCTTTCTAAATTTTGAGTGGAAAATGCCCTTTTTCTATAATCTTGCTGTCTTAATGCCTGAGGGAGGGTAATAGATACAACTTGCAAAGAAGCCGTATGAAACGGTGGCTAAGAATGTGAAGTCTGAGGTCACACCCTGGCTCTGCCGTTGAGGAGCTGTGTGACCTTGGGCACCTCCTCAGCCTTTCTGGACCCTCGTTTTCTCTTCTGTAATGATGCCTCACGGCGTTGTGCAGGTCGCCCGTGTTAGCACCTGTGCGCTTAGAGGGCTCAGGCTGGGACCCGGATCAGATATGAGCATCATGACTGGTAATGGGTCTTAGCACTGTCATTATTTCACTTATTTGAGTGTTGCAAATCGAGGAAGAGACAATGGTTGTATTATTCTCTCGGTGTTAGTTCCCTTCAAGTAAATCTTGCAAAGCAAAATTGAATTTTGTGTTTCTGATTACTTTCATCTCATCTGAGGCGTGAAAAGTATTTCCTTAATCCTTTATGTGAACAAAGGTCCCAGCCCCCGTAGCAGTGGTAAGTGGGGCTAATGGAGCAGCCGTGACCCAATCCCAGGGGCGAGATGTAACTAAGTGACGCCAGCTTTAAAGAGATGATCAGAGCACATCACCACATCTTTGGGGGTACGTCCTCTTTGGTGGCAGAAAATGGGGAGTGCTGACGCGTTTCACGGGGCGAGACTTGGGACCGGGGACACCTCTCCATAGTCCCTTCCTTGCCTTATGCCTCAGTCCTAAAAGGAACAAACCATCACTGCTAACAACTCTCTAAGATTCCATGTGTCCATTTCAAGTCCCTGTTTTAGCCAGGTACGAGTGGAGAAGGCTCTGGGAGCCAGGCTGCCTTTCTTGAGGCCCCGAGGAGGGAAGGGTGCTGACCAGGGCTGCAGTGGGGGTCCCAGACTCACAGGCTTGGCCCAGAAGTGGTTCATGTACTGAGAACATAGTAAGAGCAAATGTTTAAATATAAAATATGTGTTTACTTATTTTATACATGCCTATGTGTATAGATATGTGTGGATGCCTGTGTGTACAGGCATGTGTGTACATATGTGGATGCATGCATCTTCTATCTAACATACAAATGTATGACGTATATATCAGACAGCTAGTAACATTTCATTTCATTTTGGACTTTGAAGGAATGCATAATTAAAATAGTTTAATTTAAATTAGTATTAAATAATATATTCAGACTGAAAAAAGTTGAGCAAGTGCTTCCATCGTTTTAAATCTATTATGATAGTAAACGGTTTTGACTCGCCCACATTTGAAGTAAAATTGTGATACTGACTTTCAGAGTAAGATTTGTAATGATAATAAGACATCTTAGATCAGAGAAATGAACACCCACGCTTCTGTCTTAAACACGGTCATTTTAGGGAGGATTATACAAAAATGGAAGCACGTTTCATGCATCCTGGGTTGTTGTTTTTTTTGAGTTTTTAACCAAGTAAAATATTTAGGGAAGTTGAGTTTATGCTTGTGATGTATGCTTTTGATTTGGGGCTTGTTCTCATGGGTTTGTTTGTTTACTTTCTGTGAAGTTCTCCTCTTAGAGGTTTATTCGGGAATTGAAGGATTTGTACAGCAAAACGCTGGATAAATTGAGAAAATTAAGATACTGTGCAGACCGTGCGGCCAGCCCGAGCGTGTGTGTGACCTGTGGGGCACCGGCGCATTCCGGTCTGCCCAGGGCTGTCACCGTGTTGTGCGCTGGAAGTCCCTATGTCCCCAGGCAAATCAGGATGGTTGGCCACACTGCTTGTTTATGGCTGCTGTGGGATAAAAATTTACCATATTGTAATTATACATTTTCCCCACTACTGTCAAAGGTTCTGCATCTACAAAGAAGCATGGAAGTAGAAAAAGAAATCTAATGGTAGCTAACTGCCCTATAAATGGTAAGCAAGGCAGTAATGCTTTAGACAGGACTTAGTTTATCTTCAGAGTTTGTCTGAGTTTATCTTTTCCTTAGTGATATGTCACTGTCACCACAGGGAGCGGTTGACACGACTCGGACTCCGCAGTGTGCTAGGAGTTAGAAATGTGATGGAAATTAGCCGAAAGACACTCCGCCCCAGCCTCACAGCCCAGCCCTCAGACCTGGGCGGCTGGTCGCACCTTTCCAAGCCTTCTGGTCTGCTGCCCCTTTGCTCACCACCAGAATGTGCTGAGCGCTTGCTGAACCGTGGCTGGAAGCGAGCCATGCGGGCCTTCCCCACCTTCCACAGGGAGACGTTTCTCTTTCTTCTCAGCAGAATGCTTGACAAAAGCGCACATGCCCTGAAGGAGGTGTAAGTACATGGCGAGTCAGAAGGGCGCCAGCCACCTGGTCTCGGGGACACTCTGAGCCACAGCAATGGTTGTAATGAGAGTCAGCCAGGCTGTTAATTACCCTGCAGCTCAGGCAACTCCAGCGCAGATGCACCGTGCTGTGAGAAAGTATAATGAGAAAATCGAAAGTGGGTACCCTGTTCTCATGTGCACGTTTCATTCTGGTCATCCCACAGTCACTGCCGTTGGGATAATGAACTTGGAAAGTAGAAATGGTATGATTCAGCTTTGCTGATCTTTTGCTAGCGAATGTGTGTTTTGCTTCCTCATGGAAGTCAGTGAAATCTGCATGAGTTCTAACAACTTGGCCTCTTGCTTGAGCCGTCAGACAAGGAAGGGAACGTGCCTCCAAGAAATAGAAAATGTTACTTCCATATCTTCATGTGTGAGCAACAGCAGTGATTTTAAAGGACAGTCTGTCATTTTCAGGCAGGGTAGATACGAACCGTATCAACAGCAGCATGATGAGACCTTGCTAACAGAGCAGGTTCTTTTGACTAACGCAGAGACCCTGGAGTTTACATAGAAGCAGAGAAAGAAATGAATGATACGAGTCTCTGAGAATGAATGCACTTGCTCTCCGCCTGTCATTTTTCTCAAACCCTGCAGACTTGGGGACGGGCCCCTCCTGAAGCAGGCTCCAGGGTCAGGCCCTGAGCCGCCTGGCCTGCCTGGCCAGTCGGCAACCTCGACCCCTCCGCCCAGTGATGCCTCAGTCCCCGTTCACCACCCTGATCCTTGGGAATGCTTCAAGCAGGTTCTACAAGCTCTCTTTAGTATAAGGGATAAGTCATGTGAATTTATGCATCACTTCAAATAACGAATAATTCTGCTTTTATTCTGGCTCCAACCCTACCACCTTAAATCAAGCCGGGCTAAATTCTGAGGGCAGGGGCTGATTTTTGCTCATCTCTGCATCTGCTGCATACAACACTGCACACCACACATGCTGGTATTCAGGAAGCATTTATGGGTGGGTGGGGGTGGGGGAAAGATGGGGGATGGAGGATGGATGGGGGGTGGATAGATGGATGGATGGGTGGTGGATGGATGGGGGATGGATGGATGGATGGATGGATGGTGGATGGATGGATGGATGGATGGATGGGGGATGGATGGATGGATGGATGGATGGATGGATGGATGGATGGATGGGGGATGGATGGTGGGTGGGTGGATGGATGGATGGATGGATGGTGGGTGGGTGGATGGATGGATGGATGGTGGATGGATGAGGGATGGATGGATGGATGGATGGATGGATGGATGGATGGATGGTGGATGGATGGAGGGGGGATGGATGGATGGATGGATGGATGGGGGATGGATGGATGGATGGATGGATGGATGGATGGTGGGTGGGTGGATGGATGGATGGATGGATGGTGGATGGATGGGGGATGGATGGATGGATGGATGGATGGATGGATGGATGGTGGATGGATGGATGATGGATGGATGGATGGTGGATGGATGGGGGATGGATGGATGGATGGATGGATGGATGGATGGATGGATGGTGGGTGGGTGGATGAGTGGATGGATGGATGGATGGATGGATGGTAGGTAGATGGATAGATGATGGATGGATGGTAGATAGATGGATGGTGGATGGACAGATGCTTTGTCTTGTGCTTGAGATGCTGTGAGTAAATAAATCTTTCTTCCTCCGTCCTCCCTCCCTCCCTAGAGGGATATAGTGCTACAGCGAAAGGCCCTGAGGAGCAGTGTTTTGAGGTTACCCTGGGACGCAGAGTGTGACCCACAGGGAGGTGACCCCTTCTCTGTTGCTGATACCACTCAGTCTGAAGCCTTTGTTTTGTGTCCCCTGGCCCTCCAGGGTCCAGAGAGAAAAGTGGTAAATGATTTATTCACATTTGAAACATCGAGTGTTGTTTGTGTTGCTTTTCGTGCTCGATTAACAGATTTAGGTTGAATTTTAGTGATAATGGCAGTTTCTGAGTTGGTTTCATTAATGAAGAGGCACTTTCTGCCATCTTCTCGATAGTTCTCTTTCGCCACCTTCATGCAGGCCATCTGGACATTCTACTTAGATCCCTGGAAAGACCGAACTCCAGGTCTTCAGGTTGGTCCTCTGTCCACCCCAGTCTCGTCTCTCCCCTGGAGGTTAAACACCTCTTTCTGCAGGTCACATGTGTATCCCACACCCACCTCAGGTGGATTGCCCTGGTCCCGGCCCTGAGCAGAACAGCCATGTGGGCGGCACGAGCAGCTGCCAGGCTCCTGCGTCTCAGGACCCTGCTCATCCTGTCCCCGCCCAGAATGCCATTTGCCTGAGGGGTTTGTCCCTGTGGCTTCCGATTGCATCTTTCCCTGAGAATACTGTCCTCGTCCTGTCTCCCCACCGAGACCAGGTTCAGAGCGAGTTCTGTGTGTCCCGTATCACTGGTGCTTCTCCATGGTCGGTCCAGTTAGCTAAGCTGTATTGGCCGGTTTATTGGTTTCTGTCTCTGTAGTGAGCTCCTTAGGGATAGACACCATGCATTTGTCACCTGTGTGTCCCTAGCCCCTGAAATAGCACCTAGTGCCTAGTAAGTAACTGGTATTTATTTGAGAGAATTGGTTGATTTATGCATAATCATTTTCATTTCCTACTTATCTGTCTGGTAAAGTATATTTGTGGAAATAAGAAAATCAAAGAAAGAGAGCATGCTTTAGTGATGTCAGCGGGTGGTAAGCTGACTATCCCTGTCCCGTCTCAGGTCTTGCGATGGAAATGAGGGGGAACTGCTCCCGTTGATCTGGATGTGCTGAGCCGCCAGCTGGCCGCCTGGCCGGGTCACGTCATGCTCTATGCGCTTGGAGTGGAGGGGGTTTTGCGTTCACTTGTCTTTTTAAGGACTCATACTTTGTTAGGTGGGTGCCCTTATGGTTTGGGGAATTGTGTGAGGCATTTGTTTTTTCTATCAAGTGCTCCAAGAAGTAAGATAAATAAAAACCCCAGCGAATCATGACTCATGCAGTTTCTTGTGTATATCTGTGTACCCTGCCAGGTTATTCTGACCTAACTGTTGGTTAATTCTCATTTGAGAAATAGAGATCCATGAAATTTCTGTAGTTCAAATTTAATTTTTTTATAATGATGTTATTATCAAAAACACCTCTTTGGGACTCTGTAGCTTCTATTTATTCCATTATTAAAACAATAACATCATTCATTTCTTTTTATATGAGTAATTTGTAGAACAACATTTTGGCCTAGAATGATTTTTTTCTTTAAAGCTAGTTCTTGAAAAGTTGGGGCCAAATGCAAAACTATAAATAGACTCACGAGGACTGTTAAGTCAGGTTACCACCAACAGAGACCAATGGCAATATTAATGTCACTGACAGAGTAAGAGAGACACACCCTGCGTGAGCTCTGAGGGCTTCAAGTCAGGAAGACAATGTGAGGTTCCGTGTTCCAACAAGCTTTAATCCATTGCTCTCATTAGTGCTTTGTTCAGTTAAAATATAAAGGTGCATCACACTGAGATTTTAATAGTCAACATATGTAAAGTGTGACTTGTCTGCTTTATTGTGTAGAAACTCACTTATTTTAGAAAAACATCTCTGGAATTAAGATAAATACAGTACAGCAATATTAAGAGAAAAAATGTTACTTCCTACCTTAGCTCCTATATCTGCATCTTTGTTTCTCCTTCAACACTTCTACATATCAACAAGTGTTTCACCAAATAAACCGCTGTCACCTGAAATTCGTTTCTCTGGAATCCGCCTTCTTCCCCATCGAGCTATAGACTATTATTTTTTTGGGGGGGTGGGGGAAGGGGAATCGGGGAGGGAAATAGACAAATTGCTGTCTTTTCGTTCTTCAGTCTAGTTGTGGGGGACGTTGCTTTATTGGCCCATGTTGGTATCGTCATTGCGCTCTTCCCGGATGAGGCAGATCGGTCGCCGGCCTCTGGATAATCACTCACCACAGCTATTGGCAGCTCACGTTGGCTGCCGACCACTCACTGTAGCCTATGGCAGCCCACTGCAGCAGGGGCTGCAGCCTACACCGTTGCCGGGGCTCACAGCCCAGCCCCAGGTGGAGCTGTTGTTCACCATCTTAGCTGTAGAGGGCAGTGTCATTGTCCCTCATATGTGGGATCCGAACCGGGGCTGCTGGCGTCCCAAGCCAGCTCTTAACCAATGTGCCACTCGGTTGGCCCAGCTATAGACTATTATTAATGCTCCTCTTTCAACTGATGCCATCCACATATTCCCAGTTATAAATGATCTAAACTTGATTCTTTCTTCTTCAGTTTCTTACCCCACATTACATTAACTATCAATCCTCTCTACTCTCCTACTGGGAGGGTGGTTTAATTATGAAATATACATAAAGGTAAGAAGTACATAAAACATAAAGGTGCAGGATAAAACATTATTATAAGCCAACACCCATATAACCACCTGTCATCCTAACATTGAGCATACCTGAAACCTCCTGGGGGGCCCTGTCCGGCCACCCCGGCCTCCCTGTCCCAGAAATCTGACCTTTATGGTAATACTTTCTTGCTTTTCTCTAGAGTTTATCTACTTATATCTTTTGCTTCTTTGGGGTTTTACACAAACAGAATCAGAACGCATTAATTTGTGTCTTGTTTGTTGAATCCAACATTATATTTTTTGAGATTTACCTGTGTTGTTGTTGGTAACCCTGTTTGGTTCATAGTCATTTTCTGTTGTATAAATTTGCCACAGTTTGTCCTTCTCGGGTTCATGTCGTTAATGTGCTTGCATTTATGGCCATGATGGACATCCCTGCTGTGGATCATCTCGCGCGTGCTTCCCGACACGTGGGGCCCCTGGGTCATAGGGTGCCTGTCTTCCACTTCATTGGGGATTTCAAACCATTTTCAAAGTGGGTGAACCAGTCTGCATTCCCAGCATCATCCCGGGGTTCAGAGCTCCAACTCTTTAGCAGTGCTTGGAATTGTCGGATGTTTGCATTTTTCCCTATCTGGTGGGTGGACAGCCACGCTTCACAACGATTCTCATTGGCATTTCCTTGGTACATAATGAGGTTAAGTATGTTTTCCTATGTTTATTTGTCAGTTGCATTTCCTCTCGTGAAGTGACTATTTAAATCTTCATATCTTTTGCCCATGTTCTCTATTCGGTTATCTTTTTGTTGTTAATTTATAGGAGTTCTTTATAAACACTGAGTACAAGCCCTTTGCTTGTTATATTTTCCTCATCTCTGCGGCCTGCTTTTTCACTCCTTTTATGGTGTCTATTCATGAGAAGAACTTATTTTTACTGTAGTTATACTCATCAATCTTTTTGTTTATGGTTAATGCCTTTTTAGTCCTGTTTAACATCTTTCCTTCTCCTATGGCACGATGCTGTCCTCTTAAATAATTTTCCGAAAGCCTTGTGGTTTTGCTTTTCATGTTTGCGTCCCTAGCCTCTGCCCGGTGGGTTTTTGTCTGTAGTGGCGACAAATCCTGTCTGTTCCTCCCCTTTCCTCTGTGTGTCTTTTTTCCACACCCTCCACAACTCCGGGCTTTTCCCGTCTGTGACCAGCTATTGCAGTTACCTTTCTGCCTGTCTCCCAGTTCATGTCCCAGCTTCGTTCCATCACTAGAGAAACTTTGCTAATGTGTCGTCACAGGTCTTCCTCTAGGCCTTCCTCTAAAAGTCAGTATCACAGTTTTACTCCCTTCAAATATTGATGAGGCAAAGCTGCTTACCATTGTAATAGATTTAAAACTATGGAAGCCCTTACTTACTCAGCTAGTGTGAGTATATTAATTAATACTAATTAATGTAATTAAATCCTTATTAATACTGATGTAAATTACTTTATTTTTCTGGTATTCAGAGCTCCTTTGAAACCTGTTGTTAGTTATAGTTTCAGCAGGAAGGTCCTGACCTTACGGTGACTCATCACCATGTCAGAGTCAGGTCCTCAGCTCTGCGCGCCCCGAACTGGTGGAGGTTTTTGTTTTTCTTTTTTGGTTTTTCGTTTGGTCTGAATCCTTGGGATTGATCCTACTCAGAGAACTGAAACTGATAAAAGAGTCAAACACCTGTTTAAAGAGGCCTGGAACATCCCAACGACCACGATTCTATTCTCCAGGCCACCCTCTTTCCAGTATCACAGGACCCAGGAAGCCATGGTGGTATCACAGAACTGCTTTGTGTGCAGACCAAAGGAGCTAGACCATTTTAACAAGTAATATTCCATATGAGGCTAGACATTTGCCAGGCATTTGGGTGGATCTTCACAGTAGTCTACCTGGGTGTTTTGTGTGCATCCAATTCCATCCTTTTTTTTTTTTTTTTTTTTAGCTGAGCCATCCTGCCACCTGTTGGCAGCTCAGCGGCAGCTCAGCTTGGGCTGGGCATTGAACCGCTGTTGCTCAGAGCTCAGAGCTCAGCTCACACTCCTAAGCGAGCTCTTAACCAACTGAGCCACTTGGCCGGCCCCAAATTCCATCTTTTTTTCTCTCTTGGACTTGGCCAGAAAAACACAGCCAAATCTTTGTTCTTTGCACTTCTTTTCCCTGGGCCACGGGCTGACTGCCAGATGCCCCCACCTGGGTAGTCTCACTCCTTCACCAGGAAGAACGGAGTGTCATAGAGTCGACGTTTATGACTGTGATTTGGAAGTAGCCTTTTTCCCGGGTTGTTTTGTGTCTGGGTGTTTCTCCAGCCCTCCTCCCAGCCCCCCCAGCCCCTCTCGCTTCCACTTTCCACCCGTGGCATCTGTTTTACTTGCGCCTGTCCGGCTTCCCTCTCTTTAATCCTACTACAAAGGTCTGTGTTTCAGGCAGAACGGGCCACTTGCCATTTTGGAGGCACATCTTGTGGTTTCTCACATCCTTACCTTTGGTTAATTACGTCATTTTTCTGTCTTGGTTACCCTGTCTCTGGGTCCATTAAATCTATAACTTTTAGAAAATCCTATTTGGTGACATATAGTAAACCTTTCCAGCTCATTCCCCTTTCTCTAGGAAATGGCTCACAATCAGATTTCCTGCTGAGGAGCGAAGCTGGTGGGCCATGGTTCAGCCACATGGCTCCTTCATCTGACCACTGCTGATTTCAGATCAGAGGTGATGGAGAAATCAATCCACTAGCTGATCATTGGGTAAACAGAATCTTTAAAGAAAGATGTACTGAGAAGCCCAGACACCATAAAGCCCATAGAAATGTTTCTTGGAAAAACCAAAGCCACGTATCATCTGAAGTTACGGGGACACCGAGGGGCGCAGTAAATGGACGAGCGGTTCTGCAGAGGGAGATAAGGGGCAGGTGCGGGGAGGGGGATGCGCAGGGAGGCCCGCAGCAGAGGCTCCACAGCCCCCTGGCCGTGCCCGGCCCTCTGAAGGGGGCTGCGCTCCATTTCCAGGGGCTCTGCGTCCTCACGCCATGTCCATGGCAGCGAGGGTCCCGTGCAAAGACAGCTTTCCTCCCAACCTCTTCCTATGCTGGGCCTTTCCTGCCCAGACATAACTTCTTTCTCCTTCATTTAAAAAGTTAAGGCATAAAATTCACCCTTTTTAGTGCATTTTTCACAGACACAGGGAGCTCTTGAGGCACCACACAATCGAAGTGTAAATGTGTCCGCCACCCCAGGCTCCCTCCTGCCCCTTGGCAGGCAGCTCTGCCCTCATCACTGGTCTGTTCCTGTCCATGTAGTGTTCAGGTTTTCAGCGTCGTGTGAATGGGGTCTCGCAGCGTGGGGCCATTGGAGCCTGGCTCCTCCCTTAGCGTAATGCATTTGCCATGCGTCGTGTTGTGTGTGTGTCAGTCATTTGTTCCCGAGCAGAATTGGTTGTGTGGTGTCCCTCAGTTTGTTACTCTACTCACCAGTTGACAGCCATTTGGGAGGTTTCCAGTTTGGACCAGTTTCCCGTAAAGCTACTATAAACATGCGCACATAGGTCCTGTGGAAACAAGTCTTCCTGTCACTGAGACAAGTTCCTAGCATGGACTGGCTGCATCGTAAGGTAAGTGCGTACCCCGGTAAGAAACCTCAGAGTGCTGACTGCCAGTAATTAGAAACTGTGCCTTCTACACCTTGTCAAACTGTCACTCAGGAGGGGGAAATGCTCTCATTATCTATGGCTGATGGGTAAGCCAGCTTGAGACTTAGTGTCGTAAAACTGCCATTTATTCTGTGATGAGTCTGCAGTCTGGGCGGCCGTGGGGCAGCTCATCTTCGTCCACATGGTCACCCAACCACTGGCCAGGAGACTCCTGTGCCGGGATGCCCCCCTCTCATGTCAGCACGCTGCCATTGACTGTTGATTGGGGCTCCAGCCAGGGCTAAGGGCCAGAGGCCTCAGTTCTTTCTACACGGGCCTCTGCCTGTGGCCTGGGCTCTTTCAGAGCATCGGAGCCAGATTCCAAGGGCAGGCGTCCCAAGACAAGGAGCCCCTGGAGCTGTATTCTGTGATGGACTTGGGAAGTCCCATCGCGTCATTGTCACCACTGTGTTATTAGCTGTGATCGTCCTGTAGTTCTGTCCATCTCTTCCTCGAGGGACCGGCACTGATATGAAAGAGTGTGTCCTAGGGGAATATTTTGACCCTCTGGAAATCATAATCTGCCACGTAAGGGCTAAAGTTTACCACCTACTTCTGTGAAAAAATATAAAAGGGCACATTCCAAGAAGAAAAACAAATCTGGGAAAGGTAGAATATAAGCAGTGATAAAAAACAAAGAGAGTGGTGATATGTTAGTCTAATTGAATGTTAAATGCTTTTTAAGGTAAGAAATGGGGAACTAAAATGTTAAATTTCACTAACATGGAGAAGTAGCGTAGGCGCAAAGGGAAGTGAAAGCTTGTGGCAGTCCTCACGCTGTTTAATTTAGTGATCTGGACACTTAGGAACTCTGGCGCCTGCTCCGGACTCTGTGAGAGGCTTCGGAACCAGCAGACTCGGCGGCACGGCCTCAGCTCCTTGGACACATCAGTGCGTTCGGGACGGTCGGCTGCTGTTCCCACCAAAATGGAATCGTTTTTCAGTTCATCCTACTCAATCTTAACTGGTTTTGACCTTTCTCCTTCTGAAAACATTCTTCTTTTGGATCCCGTACCCCCACACACTCCTGATTATTGTTTCTGTCTCTCTGCTTCTTGGACCCTTTGGCCAGCTCATCGTCCTCTAAGTGCCCTTGAAAACCTGATTTCCTCAATCTGTGATCCCAGACTTCTTTAGCTCCCACCTATTCCCTCCTCTTAGGCAAGCTCATCTAAGGCCATCTGTTCACATACCAACTGTGTATTTGCTGATGACTCACAAGTCTATACCTCTAGCCCAAGCCACTCCCCTAACGTTCAAGTGTTTATTCATGACATTTTCCTGGATTTTTTTCAAAGGTACTTCAAACCCAGCATGTCCACACCAGAACTCTTTTATCCTCACTGACCCTGGTTTTCGTCCCTCCTATCTCACTGCACAGAAATCCTGGCTCTCTTCCGGTGTTCCTTTCTCAGTGTAAATGACACCACCACCCAACGGTTGCCCAGCCTGAACCAAGGAATTGTCCTTGATCCTTCTGCATGCCGTGAGCGTGCAGAGAGCACGCTAGCACATCGGGTCAATTGCTAGCTTCTCTTTGTTGTACCACCTACTATCCCACGAGCCCATTCCCTTTTCTCTCTGTCCACCACTGTCCCCATCCCTGACCATACTGCTGCGTCTCTCTTAAGTTTCTGCGTTAGTGCTCTGGTTTGGCTCCCCGTGTCCACTTTTGTTCTCTCTCCATTTTGCATGTTGTAGACAGAATGATTTAATAACATGAACCTGATGGTGCTACTCTGTTGCTTCAAATCCATTAGTTTATGAGTCTGGGTAACCAAGTCCTTAATAGAACCTACGAGGTCTACATAATATGGCCCCTTACTTCCTCACCTGGCCTAACTCAGTGCCTTCATCTCTCTGTGTCTGAAATCCAGCCGAGTCACTTTGGTGCGACATAGACTCTTAGTGTCTAAGGTCAGATGGCCAGAATTTGAATCTTACTAGGTATGATCTTAGACAAGTTCTTGAACCTTTGTAAGTGTCATGTTCTCATCTGAGAAATGGAGTTATTAGTGTCTACATTGTAGAGTTGTTTTATGAATTAAATGAGATGAAACATACAAAGCAGTAGCCTGACATTTAGAAAGCCACCAATAGATCATTCTAGTTGGCCCCAGACAGACGCAGTTCATGTCTGTTGTAGATCAGTGAATGCCTGTTAATTACTTCTAGGTGTCCCCTTTACTTCTGGTTGGTACAGTAAATTATATGTGTACCCTTCTATGCTCAGTTCAAAAGCAGCTTTTTCTAGGGAACTTTCCCTGATTCCACTAAGTCAGGGCCCCTATTATTTGTTCTCATAGTGCATCCTGTACCTTTCTTGGCAGTGGTTAGCACCAGTATAAGGAAAACGGCACATTGTGTCACTGACTACCTGAGGCGTGTTTCTCCTGCTGGGTTCTGAGCTCTCTGAGCTGCAGCCGCGCTGCCCTCCCTCCTCACTGAGGGCCCAGTGGCGCTTGTTTGTGGCCCTCCACACGTCTCTGCCACTGGTGCTAAGTCATGTCTGCCCCCGGCGCCGCAGTCTCTTCACCTGCACAATGAGGACATTGGACTTGATGTTCTCAAAAGCTCCTTTCAACCCTGCAGTCTGTGACTCTGGGCACATCAAAGAAATCTCTTGCCTTTTTCCTGATATTTAGAATCATGAATCCTAAGGTAGATATGGAATCAATATAGATTCCCCAAAGAGAGAATAATATCCCTTTATTGCCCAGTGAATGAAGCCCCGATTGTCATCCTTTTTCTTGTTATGGACCCCTCCTTGTAACAGCGATGCTGTTCCTTTCTTCTTGGTCTAGATGGGGGGATATAAGTCTGTATGATTCTATGCTTATGGCTATACTGTTAACAAAGTGAAAACTCAGCTAATGAATATAAAATGAACTCATCTTCCTTCAGGTACTTAGCCAATCAAAGACATTTTTTTTGTTGGTTGCTGCTGTCATTCAGAAAAAAGTAACCTTAAGGAGACAGTGTGAAAATTCTAAAGCATTTTCATTGAGTTTTATAAAGAAATTAAGTAGAAATTAAGAGCAGGAAATGAAATCCATAATGCCAGTGGGAAATCTTAAAACCATTTTACAGTGTTTTTTCTTCTTCTAATTTAATTTGGTCTCACAATATGTGTGTGAGGTTGGGAAGCTGCTTGCTTGGTTTGCTTGCTTGTATATATTTCATAATATGAGGGAACCAGCTGAAGACCCTGGAAACTGAGAAACAGCTACTCTGAAATCATCTCGGCTTTTGGGAGGACGCAGCAGTGCTTTGGGACGTAAGGTCTCCCAGGGTCCTTGGACGTTTTCCTGATATGCTGAGGCATGGTGGGTCTTGGGGCAGTGACCATTTGTCTAACTTGAAGGATTGTAGGATTAGGGGCAGGGAGAGTTTTGATGAGAAGGGCTGTAATTGTTGGGGAGAATGGAAGCATCCCCCAGAAGGCTCCGTCACCAGGCCTGTTTCCACAGTGCTGGGTTATCGAGAGTACCCACCATGCTTTGTTCTATCGGATAGTTCATCTCACCCCTTCCTGAAAACCGTGTCTTTCTTTTCCTCACCTTATTGGGGTAGGCCAATATGAAAAATTCAGTCTAAATTTATCCTTCTACTGAGAACTCATGAAAAAAAAAACTGAGGCATCATCCAAAGAGATAGGACATACAGATGAAGAAGAGAGATGAGCTGGAAACCAGTGTCTAGATAATAAGTCCAGTGTAATCTCTCTGAGGGACTCCAGGGCTGAACACCTGGGAGAGCCTTGAGCACGTGCGCAGAGCGCACCTGTGCCCAGCATGCCCACCCTGAGGACCCCCTGTGGTGTCTGCAGGGGGCTGCAGGCAAAGGTTCCATGCTAATGCACGAACCAGCGAAAGCTTTTCAGGCGCATCTTTCAACATTCTTTTGAAGGATTCCAAATAATTTCCTCCTCATTCGCTTTTCTCTAGCATTTTTGGGGATAAACATGTTTTGTTTGTTTGTTTTTTACTTCTTTTGGCTATGGAGCAGTGATTGCTGGTAGAAAATAAATACCAGAAGTGCTAAGATACTTTCTTGGTAGCTTTGACCAATCTGAAAGGCAGTGGCTTCTAAATTTCAATGATACACCAAGCTTTTCAGAAAATGAGTTCCATAGGGAATTGATTTTTATCTGCAATGCTCTCATCCTACAGACAGGATATTGACTCCGTTTGATAGAAAGGGTGTGTGAAACTAGAGTGAAGCATTCCAGTAATAAATCCTGGGAGAGCGGCTCCAGGCCAACAGGGCCGTTCACTGGATGGAGCATCTGAGAGTCAGAACCGCAGAGAAGACACAGGAAATAAAAGCACTGGCTCTGAGTTTTCTCCTTGGTGTTTGTTAGCTGGCTCTTCCTTTCAGTATGCCCTCCTTTCCTAGCTGTTCATTAGCTCACATGAGAAGCTTAAAACACCTAATAATTTATAATCAAATATTTAAAGATGTCAGAACAAAATGCGGGCATGCCACTGTAGGAGTAGGCACACCCATTGGTAGATGCCTTAGCGCGTCTCACTTTATTTCTGTCCCCTGTTGTTTGAATATTACGCTTCCCAGTGCAGCGGGTAGCTGGTCTCACGGTGGGAGCCAAAGGTCTCCCACCAACAGGAAGCTTCAACTGAGAGCTGCGCCCGTGCTGCGCTGTGCGGGTGCCGGCGTCGTCACTCCAGCACGTGGCGGCTGCGAGTTTTCACTCCAGGGGAGGAAAACAGAAATTTTGGGTTCATTCGAGAATTAAATCATCAAAATGAGTTCTAAGTACCTCTTCTTGAGTATTGAGATCACTATTAATAAAATGATTAGAAACTGTTCTTAGAAACAAAAACAAAGTAACTTTTATCTCGTTAAAACTCAGAATAGAATTTTTATAGAGAATAAGGGATTATTTCAGAGAGGTTTTTAATAGGTGACAACAGATACATTGGTTTGATCACGGAGATTTTAAGGACTCTTGAAGTTTTGGAACCCATTAAGGCACAGAGAGAAGGTGGGAAAACTCTCTGGGTCACACAGACTGATCATGTGCTGGTTAAAAGGCTACCAGGGGGCGGATGGGAGTTGAGTCAAGACATGTGTCATCCAGAAGTGAGGAGAGACAGCATCAGGCTGACGGCAACGATGATGGACTGGTGGGAGATGAAGTCAGATGGCATGAGATTCGCGTCAGGAGTGGAGGCAGTTAGAGAAGGAGGTGGAGTGGACTGGACACGGCAGTTAGAAGCCACGAGGCCACTGACATCACCTCCACGCCCAGTGGTGGCAGGCATACGGAGGTCCGGAGAGAGCTGCGAGGGCAAGTGTCCACAGGTGACAGCGAGGCTTCCAGTGAAGCAAGATGAAGAAAGGGGCTGACCACACAGGGCTTTCGCTGGGGTTGGGCTGTGAGTCCCAAAGGCCGAGGAAGTGATTAGGAAGGAGTTTGGATTACCGAGGGGTACAGTGAGGCACGAGGCGTTCAGAGCTGTCTGGGGATGTGAGGGTAGGAGATGAGGGATGAATTGAGATTCTGGGATTTTCCCCAAATCAGGGATAATGGCAGAGATGTGCTGTGAAATGTTTAATAACTGTCTTTTGGCAAGAAAAGTTCCAATTTGTAGTGTTTGCCAATTTCCATAGTGTAAATACTCCACCAAAGTCAATTGCAGCTACCAACGTGACATTATTGTCTAAGGAGTTGGACAGAGAAGCCCAAAATGGGCCCTCGTGAGCTGGCTGCAGCCCACACTGGATGAAGAGCACACGTGGCTGACTCCTGCTGGGCCCCGGCAGGTAACTGGGCAGGACTGAGTGGTACAGATGAGGGGGCGTTCTGGACCCCTCGTGACTCCTGTGGCTACAGGACAGTGACCTCTGTCTCCTTAGCTCGTGAACTCACTGAAACGGGCCCTAGTCTGCCAGTCACTGCTGTAGACCTCATGGCTACGAAACAGCCTCAGCTGGGAATCTGCGAGGATCTCAACTCAGGAGATCCTGATAAGGGATTAATATCCAACATATGTATACGGAACTCTTACGCTCAACAAGAAGAAAGCAAACAACCCAATTCAAAAATGGGTAAAGGATTTGAGTAGATATTTTCTCCATAGATATAGAAAATGGCCCATAAGCACATGAAAAGAGGCTCAACACCATTAGTCTTTAGGGAAATGCAAATCAAAGCCACTCACCACTCATCAGGATGGTTACCATGGAAAACACTGGAAAAACCAGGGGTTGAAGAGGCTTTGGAGGAACTGGAGCGGCCTGTGTCGCTGATGGGAATGTAACTAGAGCAGCCACAGTGAAAACAGGGTGACCCCCTCCCCATGCGGAACAGGGTGACCATATGATCCAGCAGGACTGCCCCTAGGCCTGCCACCGAAAGGATGGAAAGCGGAAACTCACACAGACGTCTGCGCACTCCCAGTGCCTGGCAGCACTATTCACGACAGCTGAAAGGTGGGAAGAAGCCGCATGTGTACCTCTGATAACGTGTGGTATGAATTAGGCACAGTAAGAGATTAGCAACAATAACTAATAATAAAACAGAACAATTCTGGCAATACCCTGTAATAAAAGTTAAGGCGGTGCAATCACTCTCTCTCTCTGTCAAAGTATCTTGTTGTACTGTGTCCACCCTTGTTCCTGTGAGGATGTGAGATGAGACGATGCCAAAGCTACTCCTGAGCCTTAACCATCCCTTACTTGGAGTGAATGGCTCGCTGCACCTCCCTTCGGGGAGCCCGGGCTCAGTGGAGACAGGCTCCGTGCTCTCGGGCACAACCTGCTGCCATCAGTTAGAAGCTGTTTTCAGGTCACATCCTTCTGCCCACACACGTAACGCCTTTTCCATCTGAACTGAGCACTTACCACGCACTGTGGCCCTAACTTTTGCAGTTTGAAGTATGACAACAAAAGTGGCACGGATTTCTTTTTCCTCCTTCACACTTTCACGGTAGAAGATTCATTCTTAGAGTAGATCTTAGCAGCCTCAGCATAAGATTCTTTTTCCTTTCTTTATTCAGTTGAGAACTTTTGCCATTTCACCTAAAGGAAGAACTTTATGGCTGCCGTTGGTGGATCCGAATTGCCAGCATCACTGCCACTGCACTTTGGGACCATTGAACACAGGCCCTGTGATCTCGTGGCAGCCGCTCTGATGGCCGAGCTGGGTCTGAGTGACTGGTGGGTGGAAGTGACTTCAGTGTGGAGACTCTGACACGGGGGATTCACGACCCGGGGGGGCGGGCAGGGCAGCTCAAAATTTTAAACTTTTGAATTGTTTGCTTCTGGAATTTTCCGTTTAATAGTTTAGGATTGCAGGTAACTGAAACCCTGCAAAAGGAAACCCTGGAATTTTTGTAGAATTTGAAAGAATCTGCCTGTCAAACCACCCAATGAAGATCATGATGCTAAAAGTTATACTTCGGAATTTATAAAAAAAATGTTTTAAAATTCATGACATCTCTGTAGGTGATAGGCAGCGGAGATATGCTTATACCCACTTCACAGATGAAATAACTGAAGCACCAACCAGTAGGGATCTGAGCCCAAGGCTTACTTAAACATGGAGCTAAACCACAAACCTTGTCTTCTCATTCTGACACCTTTTCAGCTCTGCCACGCTGCTTCTCATGAAGGAAAGGGGCAGTGTTTGCGCTTCATGAATTACCATTTCCAGAGGAGAAAAAGCTCCCTCAGAGTGAGGCTGTCATAAGTCGTCACAGTTGTCCTGAAATTTGGACCAGAGCTGATGGCAGCCCCCACCCCCGAGGCAGGGGTCGCTCTGGGTGTGTTTGTCTGCCTCTGTGTCCTCCTCGTGGGGCGAGATTCTTTCCCTGCAGCTCCACGGGGTGCCCATGACACGGCCGCTGCCCTCTTTTCTCAGAAAGAGGAGGACCTGAAATCAGCCATCTGGATTTATAAATTAAGTGGGAAATTTTCCTGGGAGTGATTTCTCAGGCAGGGCATTACCTGGCAAGGCAGTTACTTCAAGTCAGTTGATTGAACGCATGAATGTAGATCACAGCCTTTGTATGATGATGTTTAGTGTGTCGGTCTGTCTCGCCAGTAGAAGGTCCGCTGCGTTCCCAGCACCCATGACCCGACCCAGCACCTACTCTGCATTTGCCAAGGGTTGACATCATAAGCAAATTATTATCTGTGCCTCTTATATTTAAGAGAAACATGCTTTTGAGCTCTGTTCAAAAACAGTTTCAGACCGGAGGAAACAGATAAGGAGGTTGGGGGGCAGTAGGTGAGCTTTGATGTGCTCTAAGAGAGCACGTGTAGGGAAGTGCCACCAACTGGATGTCTTAAAACAATAAAAAATTATTGGCTCCCAGTCTGGAGGCTACAGGCCCGAAATCAAGGTGCCGGCAAGTCCTTGCTTCCTCCGAAACCTGGAGGGGAACCCCTGCCTTGCCCTAGCTTCTGGTGGTGCTCTGGCAGTGGGAACGTGACTCGAATCTGCTTTCCTCACCACAGAGCACTTTCCCCATGTGGCTCTGAACTCACATGGCCGCCTTCTTATAAGGATGCCAGTCCTGTGGGACTAGCCCACCCTGCTCCACTGTGACCTCAGCTCACCTATGATATCTTCAGTGGCCCTATTTCCAAATATGGTTACATTCTGAGGTGCTGGGGGTTGAGACATAAATGATCTGGGGTTTATTTTGGGGGGTGGGAGGCACAAATCAACCAATAAGAGTGGTCTTCAGAGCAAAGAAAATGAGCAGAGACAAAGAGGGACATTACAGGTGTGCAGGCCTTGGAGACAGTGAGGGCCTGGTTCCCGATCACTACAATAAAGCAAATATCTCAGGAAAGCAAGTCACACACATTTTTTGATTTCCAAGTGCATATAAAATTTATGTTCACTCTGTACTATAGTCTATTGAGTTTTCAATAGCATTATGTCTAACAAAACAAGGTACATACCTTAATTAAAAAATACTTTATTGCTAAAAAATGCTAACCACCATCTGAGCCTTCAGGGAGTCATAATCTTTTTGCTGGTGGAGGGTCTTACCTTCAATTTGTAAAAAACACAATATCTCTGAAACTCAATAAAGCTAAGCACAATAAAACAAGGTATGCATGTACATAACAATAAAAAATAAATCCCCAGGAACAAATAATCTTAAATGTGTATGCACCAAACAACAGAGCCTCAAAATACGTGAAGTAAAAACTGATAGAGCTGAGAGGAGAAATAAACAATCCACCATTACAGCTGGACTTAAACAGTCCAATCTCAGCAACTGATGGGACCACTGCACAGGAAATGAGCAATGACACAGAACATCTGAACGACAAATCAGTAACATGTATAGAACTCTTCACCCTCAAAACCAGAGTGAATGTTCTTTTTAAGCACACACGGAACATTCACAAAGATAGACATTATCCTGGGCCACAAAATAAATCTCAACAAATTAAAATAATTGAAGTCATACAAAACTCTTCTTTGAGCATAATAGAATCAAACTAAAAATAAATAACAGAAAGACAACAGAAAAATCTGCAAACGCTTGGAAATTAAAGAACGTACTTCTCAACAATCCTTGGGTCAGAAGGGAAAACTAAAAGGAATCTTTAAAGATACAGAGAAGTAAATGAAAATAAAATACAACATATGAAAACTTTGGGGATGCAGCTAAAGTAGGGCTGAGAGGAAAATTTATAGCATGTAAAAATTTACATTAGAGAAAAGGAAGCGTCTCAATCAGTAACTAAACTTCCACCTCAAGAAACTAGAAAAAGAAGAGCAAAATAAATCCAAAGTAAGCAGAAGGAAGGAAATAAAAATAAGATCAGAAATGAATGAAACTGAAAATGGAAAACTGAAAAAATCAATATAAAAATATCTGGTTCTTTGAAAAGATCAAATTGAAAAACTTATAGCAAGACAGACAATGAAGAGAAAAAAGACGTAAATGATAAGTACCAGAAATTAAAGGTGTATCATTACAGATCCTGCAAAAGTCAAAATGATAATAAAGGAATAATGTGAACAAGTCTATACACATACATTGGATGAAATGGGCCTATTTCTGAAAAAAGGAAAAACCACCCAAACTCAACCCAGATGAAATAGACAACCTGAATAGCTTAATAACCATTAGGGAAATTGAATTTGTAATTTAAAAGTTCCTGAAAAAGAAATTTCCATGCAGTTTCCATTGCATTTGAAATAAGTTTAACCGGAGAATTTAACAAAACTTTTAAAGAATTAACACCAGTGTTACACAGTGTCTTCCAAAGAAATGAAAAGGAGAGAACACTACTCAAATCAGTATATGAAGATGGTATTACCTTGATATTCCAAACCGGATAAAGACAATGCAAAAAAAAATTATAGACCAATATCTCTAATATACTTATCACAAAAATCTTCAATAAAATATTAGCAAATCCATTTCAATAATGTATAAAAAGAATTACATACCATGATGAAGCAGGAATTTCCCAGTTATCAAAGGATGATTCAATTCAGTAGGCACCTAAATCATTCGATAATCACCCAAAACTGAAAAAACAAACCCAAATGGCCCTAGACCGAGTAACGGATAATCAAACTGTGGTGCCTCCAGAATGTGGAAAATGACTCGGCAATAAAAAGGAATGAACCACTGACCCGCAGCGACTTGGATGAATCTTCCAGGAACTCAGGTTCAATCCTTAAACGCCACACACTGTAAGACTCCATTTACTCGCATGTAACATTCCTGAAATGCAAACTTGAAGGAAGAACAGATTGGAGATGGTTAGGGGTCAGTGGAGTAGAAGAGGGGACAGAGGTGGGTGTGAGTGTAAAAGGACCACAGGAAAGACCCTTAGGGGTTCGAAAAGCTCTGTATCTGGACTGTGTCGCTCTGGGTGTCTCAGGTGTGACGCTGTCACCATTGGGGGAAATTGCATCGGGGTCACAGGCTCTCCCTGCAATGTTTCTAACACCTGCCTGAGAATCTCCCATTAACAACATAAAAGGCTATTACAAAAAAGTGTTTATTGAATGAATAAAGGAAGGAAAGCTCGTGGGGTGGGGCCTTCAGGTCAGCACTGAACTTAATTTGTGTGCGGTGACTCCAGGAGAGGCATCAGAAAGGTCCGTGAAAGAGTGTCGCCGTTTCTGGATGACTTGCCCTAGGCAACAAAAAGGGGCTTGGACTTCTCAGGGAGCATGGAAAACAATGGAAAAACAGTGACTAAGGTTTGTAGTTTCCAATTGCTTTGAGAGCTCTATAGAGGCCACCCTCTTGCCATGAACTTGGCTCAGCACATTGACAATCAGAGTCCAAGGCCCAGACGAGCTTAGAGTAGAGAATGGGAACGGAGCTGTGACACCTGCAGAGACTGTCAGAAAAGGTTTTACTCTAAAGCTTAGGAGATTCCCCGGAGGAGAGTACTCTGGGAGTTATTTTTAACTTCATTCAGGGAGCCGGGCATTGAGAGCTTTAAGACAGTCGGTGCTCAGAGTGCTCATGACTGGCCACTTCCAGGCTCCTTTCTGAGTGCCCCGTGCGTGAAGTTAATTGTATTATCACTGTTTCAAGGCCACGGGGCTTTCTAAGCGGTGCGCCTGGAGAGCAGCGCAGCACCCAGAGGTGCCATCTGCTCAGCCTGGGGCTTTGTGGATGGGACCTGGGTCTTTCTGGCTCTGCCACGTCGTGGCTGGTCAACCTTTGGGGCTTCAGGTCTTATATGGAGACTGAGAACTCAGCCGTAATAGTTACGTGTACATTGAAGGGTCTTGGTGAGGAATAAGTGAGGTCCTTACTGTGAAGCACTTCAGAGGGACCCACAAATGCCAGCTTGCTGCTGCCGTTATTACTGAAGCAGGAACAGTAGTGCTGGCACAAAGGAATCAGGAGACAGATTCCATCTCTGCTTCCAGGGAGCAGTGTGACTTCTGGAAAGTCACTCAGCTCTGGCCTTGGTCTCCTCATCTGGAATTTGACTTTGTAAGAGTAGGTAGTAGGCAGAGTATCTTCCAGTTTTCTCCTTGGATTCTAAGGTGAACTTGTCGGAGGCAAAATGATAAAAACAACACGGTGGTTGAAAGCATGGGCTATGCAGCTTTCCAGGCTAAATCTGAGCTGTGCCTCTGCCCAGTGGTGCCCCTGCTGCATTCCCAACAGGGAGGGTGCCCTTGTCACCCACACCCCCCAGCCCAGGTGGAATCATGATCGCTGTCAGTCGGGCCAGCCAGTTTCAGCCAGCCAAGGGCAAGGGCAAACCCACGCACTCACCCTGTGTTTCTGAAAATAGGGCTTTATTGGAACGTAGCCGCCTGTTCATGTGTGTATTGTCTATGGTGGTTTTCCCGCTATATGGGCAGAGTGGCTAGTTGTGACAGGACCAAATGGCATGCAAACCCTAAACCTTTCACTATCCAGTTCTTTACAGAAAATATTTGCCAAGCCCTCCTCTAGGAAAATGACACCGATCCTGCCCGTTTCCTAGCTTCCCTTGCAGCTATAGGAATGGGAGGGGCTGGATCCTCGGCAGACATGGTGGAGCTGTTGGGCTCCCTACCTCTAGTTATTTTGTTATGTGAGAAAATAAACTCCTATTTTTTAAGGTCTTTTAAAATCATTTGTTGTTGTTGCTTGTCACTCAGTGCAATCCAACTTTTAAAAGCCTTTTACTATTTGTTAAATTTTGGACAAATTGTTTAACTTCTCCAGGTTTCAGATTCCTTATCTGTTTCTCACATTTAATAATAATAAGGGTTAAGTTAGATGATAAGTATAAAGGTTTTGCTCAATTCCTTTCATAGAGTGAGCAAATAACTGTTTTCCTTTTTAATTTTTTTCTTGATGAAGCCATACATACTTTTAAATTACTTTAATTCTGTGTCTACACAGACAGATATTTGCCAAATTAAATACCTTTTGCAAAAATCATATTTTATTTAGAAATGTTTTGACAGCCAGAACCTGTGTTTCTGTTGCAAACAAAAATATTTCCATACTGGTTTTGATCATCTGTGTGGAAATGGATGTTTTGCATATGAGTCATTAAGCTACAGAATAGATTTGCTAAATGTTTTTGCCAGTGTATTTGTCCATTTCTTAGCATATTGCCTTGGAGAAGCACCCAGTGGCAATTCGGCTCTTAGGCAAGGCTTACAGTTTACAACCCAGAGCAGATCTAACCTTTTGGAAAAATGGGGCCTGGCATCTGGGACCGACAGATTGGCTGCTAGCGGTGCCACGCTCGCCCCTTCCTAGGACTCTAATATTATTCCCGGTGCTGGCTGGGGGCCTCCGCAGGAAGATTACCGCGAATCCGGGATTAAATGGCGTGTTATGCTTATGTCTCAAGCATCGTGCAATATTGATTGTGTTTTACTGTAACTATACTTCTTTCTTTGAGGGCCATGAGTAAATAGCATTTGTTTTGGTCACAATTATGATAATTCACTTGCATATTGCTGATGTTCAATGATAGTGCCAACGGTTTCTTCTTTTGTAATCTCATTGTTTCTCTTTCATATTTTACATGTAGTGAATGAAAAAGTAGGCCCAGTGGCTAGCCTGTGTTTTTTGCTGGCATTTAGGCTAAAGAGAAACCCAATAAATCATTATCGAGCAGCCCTCCCACTATTGAATTATGAGATCATGGCATAGCTTTTACAGATAAATCACCCAACAAGCGGCACGGTCAATCCGGTGGAGGAAGTGGGAAAGCGGTTCCTCTTTTAAGATTCCACATTAGTTTTAATCCCATCTAACATTATACCAATATTTTTTCAATTTGATTATACTCTTCACTGCAGGGTCAAGATAAACTTTCCATTAATAAAAGCCATATGACTTGTCTTTTGAGTTCCAAGAAAATTTAATTTAAAAGTAATACTTTGCATTTACAACAACTTTTATAATATGTGGTCTCAAAACACTTCAGGAAAAACATACTATGTGTTCACCTGGATTTGCAGGCAATTCACTGAGCTCATGTTCCCTTACAAACTCCAACCCACCAGAAATTCTCAAATATAGTGTGTTTGTCTGCGTCAGATGATTTTGTTCTTCAAGAACAGCTACTTGGAAGACCATTTCTTCAGTTTCTCATAGAAAAATACTCGTCTCTCATTTCCTTACCCTTTAGCAGGAAGCACGCCAATTTCTTTCAATTACACCAATGTTTCATACCTTGAATTACCTCTCAATATGAATAAATTCAAACATATATGAAAACCAATTCAAGATTTCTGAATTTCAGACTGGTGAGGGACAAAAGATGGCTCAGAATTTTCTTAAGTTTTATGATTATCACTAAGCAGAGTAAGAATGCCATGTAATAAGAATGCCCAACGATATGAGGAGGTCATGCTGTTCCTTGAGATGAGTCACAGCTTAATTTTGGACTGCAGTAGACTACTTCCCCCCCACTTCAGCTGGGAAAACCCACCAAGGGCAGTTTCATGGAGCTGCCAAGTGTTGGAAATGGCTCAGAAAATGGGATAACCTCTCCTCTTTTCAGGGACCTATCTAAGGAGGCAGTGGTATTCACAATCAAAAGTGGAAGATAAATGTCCTCTTGTGCTATGATATTTTAAAAAGAAATAAAAAGATTATTCTCTGACATGATCCATGTGAACTGATCTCATTGATTTTCCGTTGTGACCTTGGCCGTCCGACACAAGCACATATCATCCCCGTTACTGGGAAGCCTGGCTTCACATGTGCTTAGAATGCATGCAAGTTAGAGAAGAAAAAATCGGGGGCTTGGAGTATTTGTCCTCACCTTCATTAAGAAGTAAAGCTTGGTTTATCTACTGATTCACCTACGACATGTGTTCAGCATTTATTATAAGCCAGGTAACGTGCTAGTCAGTGGGGATGTCCTTAAGAAGCTGGTAATTTCAGGAGCTCCTTGTCTGCCAGACTCACCCTGACCTTGCATTTCCTTTCCCTCCTTCTCCTTCCTTCCTTCCTTCACTTTTCCTCCCTTTCCCCTCTCCCTCCCGCTCCCTCCCTCCTCCCTCCCTCCCTCCTCCCTCCCTCCCTCCTCCCTCCCTCCTTTCTCCCTACATCCCTCCCCCTCCCTCCCTTCCTCCTTTCTCCCCCTCCCTCCTCTCTCTCTCCACTCTCTCTCTCCCTCTCCCTCTCCCTCCCTCCCTCCCCCTCCCTCCCTTCCTCCTTTCTCCTCCCCCTCCCTCCCTTCCTTTCTCCCTCCCTCCCTCCCTCCCCCTCCCTCCCCCCTCTCTCTCTCTCTCTCTCCCTCCCTCCCTCCCTCCCCCTCCCTCCCTCCCCCTCCCTCCCCTCCCTCCCCCTCCCTCCCTCTCTCTCCCTCTCTCCCTCCCCTCCCTCCCTCCCTCCCTCCCCTCTCCCTCCCTCCCCTCTCCCTCCCTCCCTCCCTCCTCCCTCCCTCCCTCCCCCTCCCTCCCTCCCTCCCTCCTCTCTCCCTCCCTCCTCTCTCCCTCCCTCCTCCCTCCCTCCCTCCCCTCTCCCTCCCTTCTCGCTCCCTCCCTCCCTGCTCCCTCCCTCCCTCCCCCTCCCTCCCTCCTCTCTCCCTCCCTCCCCTCCCCCTCCCTCCCTCCCTCCCCCTCCCTCCCTCTGTCTTTCTGTCTGTATCTCTCTTCCTTTTTTTCTTTCTAGTTTAATCATTCATTCAACATTTTTTAGGCTCCTACAGTGTGCCAGGCACTCAGACTATAGCTGTGAGCACAATGGATATGAGTCCAACTCTGATTTGATTTACGCATATATTGATGGGAATGGTTGTAAAGGGCAAGATCTGAACTTGGGGAAGTGCACAGTTCATTAGGTTCTCTTAAACACTCTCGGGAAAATGATACTCAGGCCTGGGAGGGTTAGTGTCTAGGGAAACTGAGAAAATACAGATTTGTACCACATCTTTTGAGATTCTGATTCTATAGGTTGGGCCCAGGAATCTGCATTTTTACTGACACCCTTGGTGATTGTTGTCATCATCAGGTGAGTTTGTGAGTCAGTGCACGAGGCCAGCAGGACTCTTCATAGCTCTGTATGTGTCTCGCTGCACATCTGCCTTGTGCGAAAGGAAAAGTGAGCAGCCCCGCAGCATGTGGTCCGGAGGAGCGTGCCGCCTTCTTTCTTCTCACTGACGCACCGCACCCTGGAATCTTCTCGGTAGCCAAGGGCTTTGCCCGACAGCAGGCACAGAGGCGGCTCCCTGGGAACTGCACCTATTAGACACAGAGGCGTTAGTTACGCAGCTTTTCGGCAGTGCCCTATAATTCACACTTTCTGATTACTAAAAATATTTCTCAGCACATGATCTCGGGATTCTTAGAAGACAGCTCTCTTATAAGACAGGATGATCTAGACAGATTAGCTATTTCACACCACAAATTAAATCGGTGTTTCCCTCCAAGAACATGCATAGTAAACATACTTATGGGAGGATAGGAAATTGATTTTTTCTCTATAATAAGATTTATTTATTCCTTTTTATGATTTTAGAAATTTTACAAAATGTGCTCATTGTAATGTATTAGATAAATACAGAAGAGTATGTGTAAGCCGAAAAAAAATCACTCATAACCTTATTTTCTATGAGCAATTACAAGCATTTTATCATATTTCTACTTTCTTTTATACAGAGGGTACCAAAAAAATGTATACGCATTTTAAGAAAGGACAAAAAGGTATTAAAGTTGTAACACTCAATATATACTGATAACAAAAGATGAATACAAGTCATGTGTATACATTTTTTTTGGCACCCCCAGTATACATTTTCATTATTGAGATCCTACTTGATAAACTGTTTGTAAACATTTTTAAACTAAGGTTATATCATAGATATTTTCATTCCTCAAAAACTTTGTAAAAAATCATTTGAATGGCTGTGTAATAGTTTATCATACATAGAGGTGAGGTACCAGACTTAGATGTGAATGTCCATACAAAATCAGCAATATAAAACACGGAGAAATCCATCGCCGATACATTAAGTGTTTCAACGAAATATAGTTAACAGAGATGTATGTCATGTATACATTTTCCGTTTTCCTGTATTGTAAAATGGACTCATCAGTCAGAGTGGAAGGAAGGCCTGAAAGTAAACAGAGAAGCACTCGTGGGCCAGGGGTCGCCTGTGCGGTGGGGCCATTGAAGGCGACGGGCGTCAGGGCCCAGAGGACGCCCCCGGCCTTCCCTCCTCTGCGCTGGCAGGGATGCCTGGCTCGCAGAGCCAGTGGGAGGGGCCCTCTTTCTCAGTAGCTGGCCTTTTACAGCCTCTGGAGCCCTTAATGAGTTAAGTGTCCTGACAGATTTCTTTTGCCACTGCTCTTTCCTATTTCTTCCTCTGACTGTTACTCTTCACTATTTTTTCACCTTGTCTCTAAAATGTTAGTATTCTTGTGCATTCCTATTTTAATTCTCTTTTTTTTTTTCATTGTGGTGGTTTCTCCTTGCTCCCGTGTTTTTAACTGCGTCGTGGGGATGGTGGTCCTCCGTCTTCGGTCCTGTGCTCTCTGCCTTCGGACTCTCACTTAGCACCTGCCATTCACAGCGGCCCGGGCCAGGTCCACGCCCCCGGTATGCCCTTGACCATCCTTCTCTTCTCTTATCTGTGTGACCGTCCAGTGGTGATGGTAAAGCCTCCTTCATTAATTCCTACGTAATTCTCATTCTCTTTGCCCAGGATTACCTGATGGCACTCTGAAATACACAGTCCAACTTTCTGTTTCTTACAGGGTATGCTTTCCTCTCTTCCTCTGCATCGTCATCTATATTTAAGGTTATTAAAAAGCAACAAATGGTTATATTTAGTGTAATGATTGTCTAAATTTCTAATCCGTTATAAGTGCAAACTTCTAAAAAGTTAAGAAAATGAATTAAAGAAAGAAATAATATATTTAATTATTTTGTAATTCATTGATTCTCTATCTTATTAAATAGTATATTGAATTTAGGGACTAAAGTGTGATTAGGAGAAAGAGATTCACTGTAAAGGAAGAGCAGTTCATTGATTCTGATTCCCAAGGGTGTCCAGCGGTAGCAGCTAAGAGACCTTGAATATCTATCATTTCAGTTCCTTAAAGAAAGCACAAGTAACATGGTATGTATGATAAATTCAGTTCGTACATAGAACAGCAATGCGGAGCGAAACTTTCGTTTGTGTAGAAGTCCTTTGAAGACCTTGAAAGGGACAGATATGCTGTCTCAGGCTCTTAAGTATGAGAATTGGAACGTGAAAGACACCCTTTCTTTTCTAGATTTTCTTTCGCTGCCATCTTTGACCAATTCCTGTAATAAAACTAGATGGAGTGAAAGGAGAGGATGTCAACCATTCTTTGCTGGTGTTTTTTTCCGTTATCTCTGGGAAATAATGATAACGACTGCACAGGGCTGTGACTTTGAAATTGCTTGTCTGCTAATTACCAGGAAAGCCGAGATCCAGACCCTGGTGGAGCGCTGATCGCTCACCTCTTTCTGCCCACTGTCATTTACCGTGTCTCTCCAGGACGTCCGTCAGGGGCTGATTTGGAGCTCCTGCCTCTGCTTTTTTCTCAGCAATTAGTTTTCATCTTCAACTAATGGAATTGAGTGATGTTTGGCTAACATGGAGAACCTTTCTTCCTATCTGCTTCATTAAAAGTTGACATGAGACCTTAAGAAAGGTTTCCTGGTTTTTGTTCCTACAGCCTTATGATATTAACATACTTTTAGTCCTTCCTTTTTCTTGAATTATCATCGTCTTCTTACTCTGCCCTGTGCAGCTCTTTGACCATCTCTGTCTCCCAGTCATTACCTTTTGCCCTAAGCAAAACAGACAAGAAACTTGTTTTTACTTCTAAACTGGGTGTGCAGTTTGTAATTTATCCATTTCTTCTCCCCACTTTACTTCTCTAGTCGTTTTTTTCTGTTGTTATTGTTCCTCCTGCATTTCTATGTGCTAATGATCCTTGAATCTTATTTTGCTGCTTATCAATCTGTGGGAGAGAAAGAAGGCTGTTAAAAGAACCTTCTCAACTCACGCTCCTGGAAAGATGGAGTAGATGCCACGTTCCCTCTTCTTCCTGCCAAAATTCTGAACGTTATGTCTGAAAAACCTAAGAACACACTGAAAGGTGGAAGGAAGTCAGACTGCCTCGGAGCCTTGGGACTCAGTGAATGACACAGACTTTCCATTTGCCCATATACCTTGGGCTAGGTGCCAGAGAAGCTGATGCCCAGATGCTAATGGGCACAGAGGAAAAAGCCTCCAAGAAACCCTGTTCTTTCTAGCCTGAGGACCACAAAAGGAGCAGCTCCGCAAAACAGAAGACTGAGATAATGACCACTTTACTCCAGCTAAACAGCAGAGAAAACACTGTGGTTCCATCACGCAGCACACGCAAAGATTGTGTGGGGAACCGAGGCTTCCACACTTGCCATACTGTCACCGGAAGCTCCATGTCCCCACCCCCACCTGTATGCTAAGGAAGAAGGCTGAGTGTGGAGCCAAGACCCCCCTTCCCTCTGGGCTCCCTGGTTTCAGGGAAGAATCATGGGGCATCTGGCCTTCTACTCGCACCTGACACTGTCACAGTGCCCACATCTCTCCCCTGGGTAAGGTTAGAGGAGGCCTGGCAAGGAGTCAGGACTCCCACTCCCACCAGTAGTAACAGGGCCCCCTCCCCGGCAATGTCAGTGGAAGCTATCAGCAGCAGTGACAGACCCCCCTCGTCCACCTCCCACCGAGGGGTGTTAGCAGGGGCCTACTGGGAAATTTGAACTCACACCCCAACCCAGCAGCAATGAGGCACCCCCACCGGGGTGTGCATTCTGGGTGTCGACAGAGGCCAAGTGGGAATCCTACACTCTCACCCTCTTACAAAACAGAAAAACTCACAGAACAAGTAAGTTTAGCAAGGTCACAGGACAGAAGATCAACATATAAAATCCACTGCATTTCTGATGAACATATGGACATTGAAAAATAAAACACAACACTTTTCTCAGTTGCTTTAAAAACAGAATAATTAGGTATAAATCTAACAAAACATGTTCATAGTCTGATGCTGAAAACTACAAAATACTGATGAAAGAAATCAAAGATCTGAAAATATGGGGAAACGTGCCTTGTTCCTCAACTGAAATAACTCATTTCCCCCCAAATTGATGTATAGGTTCAATGCAATTCCTATCAAAATCTCAGCAAGACTTTTTGTAGATATAGAAAAACTATTCTAAACTTTATGTGGAAAAGCAAAGAGCTGAAACAGTTTTGAAAAAGAAGGGCAAAGGGGGAGAAATCACTGCCCGGTTTGAGTTTCTACTGTATACTGAAGTAATGAAAGCTCTGTGGTACCGGCGTAGAGAGAGACACACAGATACATGTCATATCAAAGAACAGGGAGCCCGAAACGGCCACATGAGCACCGTGGACCGAGGTCTGGCCAGGGACAAAAGCAGGTCAGTGGAGGCAGAATAGCCTTTCCAGCAAGGGTGCTGGGCTATGGGGTTCCACAAGGAGACACCTCCTGACCTGGGCTCCACTCCTGCTACAAGAATTAGCTCAAACCAGGTTGCGTTCACTGTTAAATGTAAAACTTAAACTTTCAGAAGAAAACATAGTCTCTGGTGGTTAGGATTAGGTAAAGAGTTAGACGTTACACCAAAGGCATGGTCCATGAGGAAAAAAATTAATTGGAATTCTTCAAATTTTAAAACTTTTCTCTGCAAAAGAACCTCCTCAGGGAATGAAAAAACAAGCTATAGACTGTAATAAAATATTTGCAAGCCACATATTTGAGAAAGCACTCCTATCTAGAATACATAGAGAACTCTAAAAACTCTGCAATTAAAAAAATCTAATAATAAAATGGGCAAAAGACATAAGGACACATTTCCTGAATGAGGCTATGTGGATGGCAAATAAGCACTTGAAAAGGTATCAACACCAGGAGCCATCAGACAAATATGGATTAAAACCGTGATGAGATATCACTAAGGAGCTCTCAGGAAAGCTAAAATAAAAGCAGTGACATTTCCAAACGCTGGTGAGGGCCTGGAGAAAATGGATCGTTCATCCATTGCTGTTGGCAGGTCCAGTCACTCTGGAAAATAGCCTGGCAGCTTCTGAAAAAAAAGGACCGTACGCTGATGCTAAGACAGCAATTGCACTGCTGAGCATTCATCCCAGAGAAGTGAAAACGGTGCCACACCAGGCGTGCACCCAAGAAGCTTCCTTTGCTATGGCTCCAAA
Organism: Aselliscus stoliczkanus; assembly: GCA_033961575.1. Lineage (NCBI taxonomy): Eukaryota > Metazoa > Chordata > Mammalia > Chiroptera > Hipposideridae > Aselliscus > Aselliscus stoliczkanus. The sequence continues at coordinate 2,407,186 of CM066733.1, forward strand.
TCGGAAGTAGCCTGTATGTCCTTCACGGGCGGGACGGCTGGACAAAGCGACACATCCCTAGCACAGGTTCCCCTCAGACTGCAAAGCGTGAACCATTGACAGGGCAGCCGCGTGGATGTGGTCTCCAGGGGAAAAAGTCCGTCTCAGAAGGTCTCAGACTGTACGATTCTGTTTATATAACACTCTTGAAATGGCAAAATTCTATACTTGGGTGTGAGGCTAGGGGTGGTGAGGGAACGGGGTGCCTGTGCCTGTGCCGTGAGGGAAATGTTTCTGCATCTTGACTGTGGCTGTGTGAAGCCAGCTACACGTGTGATAAAGCGGCGCCATTGGACCAGTGTTGATTTCGTCAGTTTCCTGGTTTTCAGTCACTCGTTTACTTTGATGAATCCATTAGGAGAATCTGGGGGAAGGGACATGGTTTTGCTCTGAACTACCTTTCCAACTTCTCCTGAGGCTATAGTCATTTCAAAATCACATGTTGCTATTTTTTTTAAAGGAGTCTTGCCTTTTGGTTAAGAATTGTCTCACTTAAAACGCTTTTAAAATCCTTATCCTTGGCTTCCCAAGTGGTTTGCTTTTCTTGTTGTTTCATTGTGTTTTCGTTTTGTTAGTTTTGTTTGTTTATTTGCAAATGGTTTCCTGTTTTTTAAAGTAGAATCTTTGTCTCGAAAATGGGCTTTGAAAACCTTTCTGTAGCTCCCTTTTAGGACGGAGTAAACCTCTCATATCAAAGCAGAAGTTGGCTCACCAGAATTTACAAAGGGTGGGAACTCCAGGCTCTTTCCCCCTGATGTTTGTCACCAGAGGTGTTTGTCACCAGGGGCCTCAGTAGTGAATTCTGTCACAAGTTCAGGGGAGCAAGCATGTGTCACATGCCCCAAAACTTAAATATGTGGGTTTGTATGTTTTATTTGATGTATTTAAATAAATTATTTGATGCATTATTTAACTACACAGGAAGAAAGAACCTTTATGAAAACTCTTTAGACACTGATGAAACTTCTGGTGTTGCCCACAATGCTTTTCACACCTAAATTCCTTCAGGGCAGGCAGAGCGTTGATGTTTCTCTCCTTTTCAGTGATGGGTTCTGTGATACTTAGAGCCAACAGTATGCTGTAATTAATTGCTCTCTTGTTGCGTTTTGTTTTCCCACCTGGATTTCTTAGTAAGGGGTGGTGTGAAGCTTCCAAATCACTAGCTCGATGTGAGGCGGCGCGTGCTGGACACACCGTTAATTACCTGTTTGCTCACTGGCTATTCAGTTATTTCATGCTATGTTAATGAGACTGGGACAAAAGTCCATTGCCCAAATCTGATTGTTTTCTGTTTAAATTATTGGGGATGGAGATCTGCTCGGAGTTGTTCCTAATTTTTATATAAAAACAAGCTGTTTGGGGGAAAGCTTTCTCTTCTGCCTCAGTGCTTCACAATGTACTTTTTCTTAATGAAGCTGAGGATACGCATGCTCTTTTCTCTCACATCCCAAACAGAACAGTGACACCCAAGGCGAGGATGCGAGAGTGCTCGTACGCACGTCCCCATTTAGCAGCAGCTGTGTTATTACTGGAACTACAGGGGCTCCCAGTTAATCAGAAAACAACAGAGAGGCTGATGGGTCAACAGTCTTGACAGCCAGCGGCCACCTGCCTTTGAGAAAATGTCCTGGGGGTTTGGCTCTGGCCTTTGATTGTTTCTGTTTTCAGACCTCCTCCCCTGGATGCGGGGCATCGAATGCTGCATCATTAATGCATGCCTTGTTGATATCTTTATTACTCTGGCTTCTGGTCATAACGCAGAGCGCTTTCTCTAAAATATCAAGTGTGTTTGAAAGCTGTTCTTTTACGTTCATGTCAAGTTCAAACTTTAAAATTAAATGTTATTTCCAGGGAACGCTCAGGAGGTACAGTTGATAATTTTGTGAAGTATCAACTGAAATTTGATAGCAATGTGTATTATTGTTCAGAAAGAAGAATGGCTTTATGTGCAAAAGTTCAAATTATGTAATTTAAGAAAGTTGATATACTTCCTCTTTTATCACAGGAACCAGTGTGATTTGACTTTTTTAAGCAACATAAAAACATTTCTAAATATTTTTGCAAATGTCCTTCTTACTTTAAAGTAAGAATAATCTCCATTAACTCTGGAGACTCTGCTATCCATCATCTTTGCTATTAGGGACTCATTTATTCTGCATTAAATATTTATTTAGTACTGAGCTTACACTTCAGGGATACATCAGAATACAGAAAAATAAGGTCCCTGACATCAGCAGGTTTACATGGCAGAGGCAGGCAGTTAACAAGTAAACAAATGAATAAACAAAATAATTATAGATAGCTATAAATTATATGAAGGAAGTCGAGTGACTCAGTTAATGGGGTGCTGGGCTGCGTGGTGGGTGGTCCAGGAAGGGAGCTGGAGGAAGGCCACATTGGGGCTGATTTCCCAACGTACTTGGCATGAGCCAGCTGCTACCTGGGGTGAGGGCATCTCAGGCTGCGGACATGGCTGAAAGAGCCTGAAGCAGAAAAGCTGGCAGAAGGTGAGTGTGGCAGGAGTATGGTAAGCCGGAGCCGGCGCATCCGAGGCGGGCAGAGGGAGCTGGCGGAGGCAGACCCCGCGGGCACCAGAGTCTGTTGACTTCACCTGGAGTTTTAGTCTGAGCGCAGCAGAGGCCTTGAACTCCTCTGGGCAGGGTGTGCCCTGATCTGTGCATTTGGCTGCTGTGTCGGCGCAGAGACCAAGGAGGCGACGTGCCAGGACACCGCCGACCCTGGGAGTTCCCCCGGGCCGCTGTCCTCTGTGGGCACGTTACTCGTCTCTCCAGGGCTCCGTCTCCTCGTTTGTAAGATGAGATTAACGGGAGCATCTGTATGACATGGTGGCCTGAGGAGGGGCCCTGCAGGAAAATGCCTGTGAAAGGCTGGACCCAGCGTTTGGGACAAAGCAAGTGCTTAGTCGTGTCCTCACAGTGACTGGGACCCGCCGTTACAAAGCTGAGCGGGAGGTCTCTGCCTTCGGGCACGTGCAGTAGGCATGTCCGCACACAGGGAGGCTGCAGCGACACGTTGGTGGCGGGTACGCAGGGCACACCTGACCCACAGGAGAGGTCTGGGGGCGTGGGGAGGGTCAGGAAAGGCTGCGTGAAAGGGCCGAGTGTCCAGCACGGCCCTGGATGTCCAGGCGCCTGGTGGCGTCGCCCCGCAGCCCTTCAGCCGGGCTGCTGGATGCCTTCCTGTGGCCCAGAGCCTTATTCCCAAAACCCCTGGGAGGTGCAAACCCACACCTCAGTCCCCAAAACCCCGGTTTTCTCGTTAGCCCTGAGCCGGTCTTAGGGGGATAGAAACAGTCAAGGGGACGCCTGCCTGTGTGACTGGGAAAAGGACGGATGACAGGAGGCGAGTGGTATCCCCTGGGACGGTGGCAGGAGTCCAAGTCAGATTGTGCCCAGCCAGAGGGCACAGGGAGCCCCTCCAAACCTTGGGAAATGTGAGCGCACCCCGAGATAAACACCTTCTTTAAAGCTGAGTCTGGCTGGTAGGCTCAGCCGCTGGGGAGAAGGCATTGTCTTCCTCTGTGACGTTAAGATAATGACGTTTCACTTCAAAGTCTGCGGGAACTGAGGCTCTCTGAGGAGGACAATTGGGGCTGGTTGTGTCTCCATGCCCAGAGAAACCCAATTCCTAAATGTCCGAAGGCCTTCCAAAGACTTTGAAACAAGAAAGGGTTTCATGGCAGAGGGAGAGCAGGGAACGACAATTGTCACACATGTCCCCTCAGGAATTTCTTCATTCATGGCTTTTACCACTTTAGCCTTCTCTTATTTCTTTCTCCCCAGCAGCCTTTTCCCACTGAAGTAGGCTGGGTCTAGACTTTAGTATTTGTAACAGAAAGTATAATAAAGAATCTTTTCAAACATATGTCAACTCCATTAGAGTAAGATCCCATCAGTCATCAGACATCCCTCAACAGTTTTCTGTCACAGTATTTGATCATTGATCATGGAGTCTGAACTAGAACGTGCATCTGGGGAATAGACTGGCTTCAAAAGCAAAACCATTCAACAATTTGATAATTAGTTACTGTATCATTTGCTTCTGCTGAGGAATTACGGTCACAGCCTGTCACTTGTTGCCATGTTATTTATCTAATAACTACTGTGATTAAGAGCAAAACTGAGAACCCGGAGTCTGCAAAGCAGGGTTTACTCAGCCCAGATAAAGGCCACATCACTTCTCGGGTGATTTAAAGGAGAGAGCGCCTCAGACCCAAATTCAAAGGCTGTTTCATCTCATCCACAAACACATCTGAAATATCAGATCACGAACAGTGGGAGGCGGGCGCACAGGCCGCAGCCAGGAATGAGCCAGCAGCCTGGCAGTGACGGAGCGGACGGAAGCGTGCAGACGGTGGAGCCAAGAATCAGGGAACAGCCACGGAAGCCGTGTCGTGAAGGTGCAGATAGCCCTGCGTGTGTGGGGAGAGCAGAGAGCTGGGACGTGAGATTCAGAAGCGCCTTCAACGCCCGCGATCTACCGACAATACAGGATCAGGAGGCAGAGCCCTCCAGCATTTACTCTGTGACCGCACACGTGGCTTAAAATCGCTAAGCTTCAGTTTCCTCATTGCAAAATATGAAAAATAATAATTACCGTTATGAGAATTAAGTGAAATAATATTTGTGAAAAGGGTCTTGGCACAATACAAGTATAATGTAAATATTAGCATTTTTTTTACTCCTTTTTCCGCCTTCTGATTAGCTGTTTAATTATTGACTAGTCATTCACCCTCCCCAAGACTCAGTTTCCTCCTTTATTGAGACTAATAATTGTATTTGTTGCCCATCTCAGACCAGGAACGTAATGTCCTTAATGTGGATGATAGGATCATTCATTGTAGGACAAAGTTCAAGTTGAGAAAATGGTCCTGAGGCCTCAAAAAAAGGTTAAATGCCATTCAGTACACTTTATTTAAAAAGGAGGAGAGTTACTGTAGAATAATGAAGTTCAGGAATTTTTCTCTAAAAAAGTGATTCTAGAACAAGTTTCCAAGCTTCCAGCATTGAGCATCAAACATCTGGGGAGTTCGCATATTTCATTTCCCAGTTGTGCCAGAATGAGTTGTTTTGTATATTAGTCTCAAACATCAAGAGGTTCTAATTAAGTGCAAATTACAATGAAATTAATAAATGACACCAATTTTTAGACTTTAAAATGGGCTTTGAGAGAATGCAGTGTGGGTTTAGATTGATTATAGTTCTAATCTTTTAAGTTGTGAATCAATATTATGTAGCATTAAAACTCAATTAAATAAAAAATAAATGAAGAAGCAAGTAGAGAGAACATTCATCTCTCAGTTGGTTCAGCCTCTCAATGATGACTTAAAAATCTATTAAATGCTAAGATTATAATTGTCCTTATTGTTCACTATATTCCAAAATAATTGCACATATAATTAGCATCAGGTAATGAGAGATATTAAACTACCCTATTCACAAATATGCTATCTCATAAATTGTTCAACTAGAATTGCAAACTTAAGGTTTTATTTCACCTTTGCTGATGAACTGCAGACTATAAATGAATTAATATATGCCATTACTTACCAGAGATTGTATTAAATTGAGAACTATTTGACCCAGCAGTGTTTGGTCCGTGCCCGGTGGCAGAGGGTGGACCAAGTCGGCACTCCCCTCCCTGGGCAGCACCAGCCAGCCCTGAACAAGAAGCCCACAGCATCTGCTGGCCTCGAAAAGCTCCGCCAGCCCAGAGGCCAGGCACCCCCAGCTCACACCCAGCACCCCAGGCTGGCTTGCGGAGCTGCCTCTGCCCTCCGGCAGCAGGAGCATGGGGAGGGGGCTCCAGCAGAGCCCGTGGGGTGAAGGGGCAGAAGGCTCTGAGGAGTAGATGGGCATTGGAGCTGGGGGGCCCACACAAGCAGGCTAGCGCCTCTACACGAGACTGAGCAGGCAGCTGCCTGCGAACTAACAGAGTTAAATAGGACCAGGAGCCTCAGCAGCATACCCGGAATGCCCAGAAAGTCACCAGAACTAGAAGCAGAAAGGCCACAACTGGAATAAGAAAGCAACGGCCTGACGCCCACGGTGCCGTGGATCCGACGCTGGGATTACCTGACGAGGGCTCACAGCAGCCGCCACGAAGGGGCTTCCACAGCAAATTATGAACTCTGCTTCAACAAAGAAGAAATCGGAAAGCTCAGCAAAGAAGAAGAAATTAAAAAATAAAAAAGAATCAAGTAGTACTTAGTGAATTGAAACATAAAATAACCAAAATAAGAAGCCAAGTGGATGAGCTCAGTAGTAGAATAGAGATGACAAAGATAGGATCAGTGAATATGAGGACAGATCAATAGAATTTACTCAAGTTAAATAAAACGTAGACTTTAAAAAAAAGAGCAGAGCCTCAGGGCCCTGTGAGACTATAACCGAAGACACAGCCGTCCCGTCCGTGGCTGCCCGAAGGGGAAACGGGGAGCCGCGCAAGGGCAGAATGCGGGGAGCTTCCCGGCCTGGAGACCCACCAGCCTGGAGAGTCGAGGCCTGAGCGCAGCCCAAACAGGACAGAGTCAGACCTGGAGAGTCGAGGCCTGAGCGCAGCCCAAACAGGACAGAGTCAGAGACCTGGAGAGTCGAGGCCTGAGCGCAGCCCAAACAGGACAGAGTCAGAGACCTGGAGAGTCGAGGCCTGAGCGCAGCCCAAACAGGACAGAGTCAGAGACCTGGAGAGTCGAGGCCTGAGCGCAGCCCAAACAGGACAGAGTCAGAGACCTGGACAGTCGAGGCCTGAGCGCAGCCCAAACAGGACAGAGTCAGAGACCTGGAGAGTCGAGGCCTGAGCGCAGCCCAAACAGGACAGAGTCAGAGACCTGGAGAGTCGAGGCCTGAGCGCAGCCCAAACAGGACAGAGTCAGAGACCTGGAGAGTCGAGGCCTGAGCGCAGCCCAAACAGGACAGAGTCAGAGACCTGGAGAGTCGAGGCCTGAGCGCAGCCCAAACAGGACAGAGTCAGAGACCTGGACAGTCGAGGCCTGAGCGCAGCCCAAACAGGACAGAGTCAGAGACCTGGAGAGTCGAGGCCTGAGCGCAGCCCAAACAGGACAGAGTCAGAGACCTGGAGAGTCGAGGCCTGAGCGCAGCCCAAACAGGACAGAGTCAGAGACCTGGAGAGTCGAGGCCTGAGCGCAGCCCAAACAGGACAGAGTCAGAGACCTCTCCCAAGAGGCAGCATAACTGAACTTCAGAAACATAAAGAAAAATTAAAACACTTCAAACTGAATAAAAAAAAGAACTGTCCTTGACGCTTTGTTTCGCTGCAGCAGCTTAGACTTTCGTCCTTAGCCTCTTTCTGTTTCCGTACAAATGGGCTGGAGAAGGACTTCTAAGAGAAAGATTATTCTAGGGAGTTGGATCCATTTTCAGTTGATAGCAGAACTAAATTTTTGGATTAGAGTTCAGTTGAAGAAAACTTGTTGGGACATTCTGAAAACAACAAGAAAATCGACCCTAAGTCTTACTAGAGAGGCGAAAGAATGCAAGATTTAAGGGAGGGAGTCATTGGGGCATCACTCATAGGAATGCCACACACTGAGGTCCCAAGTGTGTGTTCTTAGTCCTGGCACCAAGGAGTTGCCTCAGGACAAAGGGCCTCACAGGCACCGTTTGTAAAGGTCTTTGCTCCTTTTTTTTCTTTTTTGAGGGCAGTGTCACTGGCCCTCGTATGTGGGACCCGAACCGGGGCTGCTGGCTTCCCAAGCCAGCGCTTAACCACCGCGCCACTCGGCCGGCCCCAAGGTCTTTGCTCCTTGAACTCAGAAGATGACTTGGGTTTTGACATTTCACATTGAAAAGAAAAAAGTTTTCTAGCCATAGTTATAGAGAAGCTGTGGTTAAGGTCCTCTAACATTAATACTATCAACAAAATGACTGTTATTTCAGAAACTTGCCACTCTTTTTTGCTCTCTACTTTTTAACATACTGGATGTTGAGTCAGGACTTTCCGCCCCCAATACAGAGAGGATGGCCTCCCTGAGAAAATAATCGCAGCACCTGTGTCCCCCGGGACTCAGTCATCCATAGTGAGACCTCACAGCTGCCCAATGCCATGGCCAGTGTGCTGTTCCCCCTCTGTAAGCACCTACTTGAGTGACATCTGATTTGAAACCACAATTTGCTACTGTAATAAAGTTTCTAAAATTATTGCAGTAGAAATTCAATTGTATCGAACAGGCAATTGATCCTGAGCTAAAACATGCTTACATCACAAAATTGTGCCTGGTTTGAGAAAAATAAGGCTGTATTCAGGTGCCAATATCATTCTCAGAGCAAGAGGGTCACTGTTAACCTTCTTTAGGGTAAAGAAATTGCTGATTTCTAAGTGTGCCTGGGTCACTTCCCTTATACCTGTCTGCCTGGCGCTCGAACCTCCCAAGACCCCAGTGGCGAGGGGAGGAGGAATTCCCACGTTATAAGGTTTCGGGCTCTGAGACGTGATTGCCCAAGAACGCGTGGCCTCTTGCTGGAGCCCAGTCGTAAGAAGCGTCACACCCCTCCTGGCAAGCCATGATGGCCGCTGGGTTGACAGGAACTTCCTTTTTTAGGGATTGGATTTAGAGATATGCTCACTGGAATTCATTAACTCTGATCAACATGAACAGCCAAGTTAATGCTTCGGGATATTAAGATAGATGGTACGTGCAAACAACGAAATGAGAAGTAGTGACTCAACTATAGGCATCTCTTACTTAGAGGAAATTACTGTTTTGTAGCCTAATGGCAAGTTTTGAAGCCTAACTACATGTGTTTTGAATAAATGAATTCTTTGGTTAGTATTTTGTTAGTAAAAGCTTTCTAAAATATTTGTTTTTATTTGCTTTATCCATTGCAGTGCAGTTGTTTCTGATTTTATTCTTGGTCATCAAATCATTTCCAAAATTACAAATCAAATTTCTACAAATCTGAACCTTTAATGCTTCAAAATTTTAAAATGTGGATAGTGGGGAATGTTAAACTCTGGGTTCTCTTATGAGTCAGGAGCTAGGGGGAGCCACAGCTCTCTACAGCAGGCAGAGTTCAGCAAAGACCTCCATGCCCGAAGGCCTTCCAGGTTCCACCTTTCCAGTAGATGTTCCACCACCGGGCCCAACTCTCTCCTTTATCCAACCCCTTTGTTACTAACCACCTCTCTGTTGTGTAGTCTGCCGGGGTGTAAATCACGTGAAAGGTTTTTGCTCACCCACTTTGCTAGATATATTGGAAAGAAACACCATTTATTACATGCTAATCAAACTGTAATTGCATGTCTCTGTGATAAATAGATCATGAATAAGGTAGGTCTCTGAGTGACACTCCTGAGAAAATACCTTTCAGTCTTTACAGGCCTGCCTTGCTTGTGACAAGGAAGCAAGTTTGCTGTTCAGGGAGACAATGGTTCCTTCCATCGACAGGAATTGAGTTTTAAAATTTTTCATTTGCATCATAAATAGGCATTGGAAAAAGTATCTCTCGCGGATTGTTTACATGGCAGATAGAGAAGCAAGTTACTTTTAGTTTAAAAAGCAACCTTGTCGCCATATTGATTTAATCAGAGTTCCATTTGTTTGTGTCTGCTGATCTGATGTGTAATCAGAATCCCTAACTAGGAAATGGTTTCATTCCATTGCTCTGTGTTCTGGAAAGGAAGTGTGATGCTTGGTCGCCCTTAGCGTTTGCCGTCAGCTTGTCACCACCAGGCTCGGAGCCCTCTGCATTACTCCTGGGCGCTTTTAAGGCTGGCTCCGCCCTACCCATCCTTCTCTTTCTGCCAGGGACATCAATTAAAAATGAGTCATCGGGAATAAAACATTTAACTGAGTCCATACTTTATTCGCATCGCCTGCGCTGCTCCTTAATGTCCCCGTCCTGTTCTCGGATCTCATCCAGGACACCACATCACACTCAGTCACTGTCTCCTTAGGCTCTTCCAATCGGACCGTTTCTCGGTCTGTCCTCCGTTTTGATGACCTTGACAGTTTTGGAGGAGTGCTGGTCAGACGTTTTGTGGAATGTCCTTCAAAGTGGGTTTTTCTGAAGTTGTTCTCTTGGTTAGACAGCGGGGATGCATTTGGGGGGAAGGACATGGAGGTAAAATGCCGCTCTCCTCACCCCCATATCAAGGGTACGTGCTGTTGGCGCGGTTTAGCCCTGCTGATGTTGACCTTGATCAGCTGGCTGAGGTGTGTTTGTCACATTTGTCCACTGAAAGCTCTATTTTCCCCCTTTCCATACTCCTTCTATTTTAGTGTTGCCTTTTATACATGGCTAAAAACCTAAGGAAACCCTCTAAGAATTGCTTTGTGGTCCATTGTGGAGAACGGTCTTGTGACCTTAAAAAAAGGGAGAGGAGACGCTTAGTCATGAGTTAGTAAACTGCAGTGGCCAGTCCTAAGAGTGCACATATATCCCAGAGAGGGAGCCAGTGTTTCCAGAAAAATGCTCAGATCTGTCACTTTCCTGGGGTTAGCCTACCTTTGCAGCTGGCAGGATATATGACATGTAGCTCTGTTTGCCATAAAGGTTGACCACCCTGGAATCTCTCACCCCCAAACTCTGAGCTTTTAATTGTTCTTAGCCTACAGTGTTCACTCTTATTTCAGCTGAAAATTTTCCCCTCCCCTGCCTTTGTGTCCTCCGTAGCCTCCAAGCGCTCTCACGGAGCTCAGCTCTCATGGGTGTGTTCCTAGGGCTCTCCCACGTGTTGTATCGTATTATCATTAGTTACATGTGTGTAAATGCACGCAGGCAGAAAGATGCCTGCACCAGCCTGGGGCCCAACACAAGACAGGCATTCCAAAGAGAGACAACAGCAAACATTGCTATAGCTTCTAGAACAAATGCAGAAGCAGAACAGAACAACCACAGATGCCCATCAGAATGACTACATTCAAGAATAAATTTGCTAGTGTCAACAAGAATCATAGGAAAACTTGTATTTAAAAATAATGAAGGAAGACAACTTAGGGGTGACTATAGGATGCGACCGGATCTCGTGACCTTAGCCTCTGAGATTAGCTGCTGGCACCACAGGATCCCATTTGATAATCTGTAGGCAATACTGTCCTTGCCTAGATGGGGTTGGTACTTATTTTAACATGGCATCAGACTACTTGGCGTTTCAATGAAAGTTTGGATGTAAGGTGCAATGAAGTTAGGTGTCTTTTTCTTAATAAACCATTCACTATTTTGTTTTCAGTTTAGAAGCAAAGTTAACATTTATATATTCAGGTATGAAATTGTGAATTAGCCCAGATGGAAACAGCCTTCCACGAGGGAAGACACAGTTAAATGGCCATGACATTGGAAAAGTTCATTTGCGTGCTGTCTTCAGCGACTCATGGTAGCCTATATTAATGGTTTGGGGGCGTGGGAGAGGATTATCCCTTAGGAGACGTTTGAGAACGTCTGGGGACATTTTTGGGTGTCACAACTGGGTAGAGGCATGCCACTGACATCGTGTGAGTGAAGGACAAAGATGCCGCTACACATCCTACGATGCCTCGGCAGCCCGCCACAGCACAGAACTCTGACCCCAAATGTCTACACTTGATAACCTGACATGATTGCTCACACTGCCTCCAGCTCCTGTCTGGGCACCTTTCCCTAAACCCTGAGACATGTTGTATATTTGCTTTTGTCTGAAAGGTGTTAGATAACCCCAGAGAATGTCTGTGGCGTTAGGTCAACCTAAGAATGACCCTTCTAGAATGTTCAAGGATGACTTCTAGAATGGTGGCTCCCATCCCGCCTATTTGAATATGAAGCCCTTTTTAAATGACCAAACCTCTCGAAGAGTGTCACATAACTTTTGACCTCTTACTGTTCAATCACTGAGAAAATGCATAATGTGCAAGTGCAATGCACACATATACTCTCACACACAATGTAGCTTAATAAGGTATTTCATTTCTTTTTTTTTTAAAGATGGTATTGGGGAATTGTGGGGGGAAACAGTGTTGGGGAATTGGAGAAGAGGAACAGTGTTGGGGAATTGGGGAAGGGGAACAGCCAAGTTGCTGTCCTTCAGTCTTAGTTGTGGAGGGTGCCCCTAGCTCAGCTCCAACTCCAGTCGCCATCCCGCCACCCAACGGCAGCTTGCAGCCGCTCAGCTCAAGGTGCCGTGTTCAATCTTAGTTGCAGGTGGGCATCCCATGCGGGAGTCAAACTGGTAACCTTGTTGTTAGGAGCACGTGCTCTCACCAGCTGAGCCCTCGTGCCACCTATTGGCAGCTCAGTGGCAGCGCAGCTTGAGCGCAGCTCACTGGCCCACGGGGGGATCGAACCAGTGACCCTACTGCTCAGAGCTCATGCTCTTAACCAGCCAAGCCACTCAGCTGGCCCTAATTTCTATTTTGTTAATCACAACATTTGTTAATCACAACAATAGTACATATGTGTCTGTGTGAGCTCCATTTTTTATTTGCTCTACAGATAATGCTTGGGTGCCTATGGATTTGGGGACCCTGGAAGGAAATCTTTGTCCACACAGGGACAGCAGCACCGCTTGGGAACCATTGTTAATGAGGATTCCTTTGTGACAAAAAAGGCCTGGAGAGCACTCCCATCTGATGCTAAACAAATGGTCAGTCCAGGAGAGAGGAAGGGATGCCTTAACTCCACATGCAGTGACAGCTTCTTAAACGTCTGCTAGCCCCTGCCACAGTTTCCATGCCTTATCACCCATCCTTAAAGGGGCCTGTCAGCTGAGGCACCAGGCCACTCGCTTTAGCCCGAGTGGAGCAAAGCCAGCGGGCAGAATAGACTGTTGCCAAGACTCTGAATCTTCTGGGAGCATCTGCGTCCTCTTTTTCAAAGAACAGATTGTGAAGTGACAGGAGGATGGGACATGGAGAGTAATAGAGATGTGAATGGGAAGGCTCTAGGAAGGCAGGAAGGACCAGTGCCAGTGGGATGAGCCCATGAGAAGATTAAATGTCCTGGCAGCCAGGCTGAGAGGATGAGGTGACAAATGGCCCTTTTCTCTGGGAAGGAAGCCAATGACATACGAGAGTTGTGGCTTGGGTTCCAGATCTTAGATCATTTTTTCTTACTCACAAAATTAAGGTTCACATTCTTTCCAGGAAACCAGCTAGAGCAAACAGATCAAGAGGCAGCCAATTGGAAGAGCCTCAGATGTAGTAAGAGGGTGGAGGGGAGCAACAGGATGTATAATCAGCTGTCTTGGCAGCTGTACCCCCAAACTCAGGCCCTGGAGAACTGGCCTGGGCTCCCAGACTAGAGGCCTTTTACATTTCATGGGGAGGCTGCGGAGCTAAACCCGCAACGTGCTTCAATCTGCTTTCGGGCTGAGGTCTACCCTGAGCTGTTCTAAGGAAATAGTTGGTCTGCCTCTTGGGCATTCTGTCACCTCCATGATGAAGGTGGGCCCCAGGAATACAAACACCGCTCTCAGATGGTGTGTTCAGAGGGATTAAATCAAAGAGGCATGTAGATTGACATCCCCACCGAGAAAAACCTCCTGGCAATTTTCTTTTTAAGGTGAAACAATGAAGGAAAGAGGATTTGCTGGCAGTACCTACAGCGAGTCAGTTGGCTTCCTGATTTTTAGGTGTAGTTGGTGCGAATGGCAAACTGGGGAACCCCCAGCTAAATATTGGTGTGTTTTGTCAGTAGGATGCGGGGAAAATGCTGGTTTTCAAATTGTTATGATCAAATGAATGCAGAAGTATTATAAACATACGAATAATAAGGACACATTTTTGCACTTTGTCAGGAGAGAGCTACCATATTATTTGGAACTTATTTAGATAGAATAAAGTAGAACTGCCCAAAATTCCAAGAAAAGACAAGAAAGATATTTTTTAAAACTTAATACAGTAAGTTTTTACTTTATACAGCTTATATTTACAGCATTTCCATCAGTCCTCTCTGTCTTAACTATTTATTTCTAGTCACGTATTTCCTCTTTGTTCAGTGCTAATAATTATACTTTTATTTTCTTATTGGAAACCCATTTCTCTGCACCCACCTATGAAACGTTTGAAGAGGCTGGAGGCAAACACACTTGTGAATCCTGGAAGTGTGTCTCCTTTATTTGGTTACGTGAAGCCCTGAAATGCCCAGGAGAGCACTCGATGCGCGGGAACTCAGAGGCAGACAGGCTGTGAGACGCTTGGGTCAGGGCCCCTGGCTGCCGTTTCCCGGGCCTGAGGTGGCGATCAGGGACTCCTCGGGTGCTTCCTGGCTGTGGAGAGCGAGTTGATCCTGGCCGGAAGTCACCCGGGGCCTGCGGCAGCAGCCCAGGCTCTAGAAGGTAATCTCGGGCCCATCGTCTGGCCCGCCCGTCATTTGTCGGCACACTGGCAGTGAGCTCCATCCCTGGATCTCTGTATTTTTCCCCAGTTAAATAAAACAGACATTAGGCAGTTCAACGAGAAGCATGAAAGAGTTAGACAAGTTTCTTACAAAGTGTTACGTGACTCCGAGTGGCCACCCACGTAGTGTATTGGGTCTTGAAAGGATTTTTAAATTTCTCACCTGTATCTTTAAATAGGCCACTTACATCAAATTCAGTTTCCAGGTAGATACTTTGAAGGGCGCTAACAGGGTGACATGAAAATAGTCACTGTGTGGGGAAGCTTTGGGAATGTGTGCAGGTAGCCGTTATAAATTCTCGTAGTATTTCATTCAGCAGAAACTATCTTACAGCTGTTTTTCCTGATGGATGTATAGAAACTACAGATACTAGAAGCACCCTCTTTGCTTCAAACAATTCACTTGGTCTTCTCTGAAGAGCTGTGGGTCCTAGGTTTTTCTGCTCTGGTGCTGAGAGCCCTGAGAGGTGTGGCAGGTGTCCCTGGGTGCCACCTGTGGCTCCTCCCCCTTTTCATCACGTGGTTAATGCCTGTGGCATCTCTTACCCCTGAGTTCCAAAAGCTACTCCATCTGTCTTCTCTGACCCGTGCTTCCTTAGCCCAGCATGGTGACTGGCAGTAAAGTGGTCAGTATCTGTTTACGAAGGGAAGGGATGAGTTAAAGCGAGTCGGAGTCGGGGAGAGAGGCTGCTTCTCCGTTGGGCACTGCAAAGACCTGTCGCCTCTCTAGCCTGCCCCGCACGAGGCTTGGTCACAGTTCTCACCACCTACCATGACTGCTCTCAGAACAGGTGGTTCTCAAGTCTGAATGCCCCTCAGGATCACCTAGGATACTAGGTCCTGAGTCCCACCCCGAGACACTGACTCAGGATCTCCAAGGAGTGGCCCCCAGAGTTTAATTCTCCAAAGGCTCCGGGACGTCTCAGATGCGACTCCCCTGAGAGTCCACGCTGGGAAGTATTGACCCAGACCTGCCTTAGAACCCATTTCATCTTCTTCACGACAGGTAATTGGGATTAAGGAGCAATAGCTGTCTTCACTTACCCGTAGGATCGTGCCGATGTTTCACTGCGGTTGTTTTAAGTCTATTTGTATCATTAGGCGCTGCTGTTCCTGGGCAGCCACCTGATGCAGAGCTGGCGGTGCTCTGTAAGCGGCGGAGGGAGGGAGGCTGCCCAAAAGCTGTGACCTGCTGAAGATCAGGTCAGCTACTCGATCAAGGAATGTGACTTTTGTCTGCACACATCTGCGTGAGGAAATACGTCTTTCCAAATTAAGAAAGCGGTGTGAGATCTGCATTCTGAGTTTGATTCACTTATAGATGATGTTAAAAATGATACTCGAGTAGAGATACATTTTAGAATTTGTCTGTAATGGAGTTGCCCCTTAAGTAGTAGGTCAGTAATTCAGTAAGAGGGCTAAACATTTCAGGTGAAAATATTATCTGAGCTTAGTTACCATTTGTAGCTTAAGTAATGATTCCCTTCCCAAACTTGATCAAATGAAATAACCATCCATTAAATACCAGTCCTTTTCCAGCTGGAGGAAGTGAGTATGAATATGAGGGCTGGAGGCCAAATCACTCTTGAGACGTATGGGACATTTGTTACAAGGTGGCCAATGTGTATCTGAGCCACTTAATCTTCTACCACACGGTTTTTGAGTTGAACAGCCTCCCTCTTTAAAAAAATTACAGCATCTCTTGGAGCAGCCTTCTTTTTGGGCTAACACTTTCTATCCCCAGTAGTCCGTGCTTGCCAAGCTCAGCGCAAGGTAAGCTCGGGGGCAGTGTAATGAAGTAAGTGACGCATCTTTAGTGCCACATGTCCCTTGCTTTCCTTTACGTGTGCGTGTTTCTTAAGACTCCTGTGGTTACATGGAACCCACTCAAGCTGGCTGAAGCCAATGGAAGGTTTAGAAGGAGGTTGCAGCGGTGCCTTCAGAATCCCAGGGCGGGAGCCCAGTGGGACTCGGGCGAGCTTGGAAGCAGGGCCTGAAAAGCCTTCCAGGCTTTCTCTCTCCTCTTTGCGTGTCTATGATTTTCCTTCATTCGTTTCTTTTACTGCATATCAGCTTCTGTTTCTTTTTCATTTAAAATATTTAATTGTGGTAAACTACACATAGAAAGTTGACCATCTTAGCCTTTTTTAAGTGTACAGCTCAAGAGTGGTCCGCACATTCCCATTTTTGTGCATCCAATCTCCAGAGCTTTTTCTCTTGCAAAGCTGAAACTCAGTACCTGGTAAACAACTACCTGCCCCCCTCCAGCCCTGGTAACCACCCTCCTACTTTCCGTCTCGGTGAGTGTGACTCTCCTAGGTTCTCGAAGAAGTGGAATCCTACAGTATCTGGCTTTTGGTGACTGGCTGATTTCACTTACCATGATATTCTGAAGGTTCGTCTGTGTGGTGGTATGTGTCAGAATTTCCTCCCTTTTAAAGGATGAATAATGTCCCCCGGGATAGATAGAGCACATTTTGTTTATTGATTCCTCACTTGATGTACACAGATGGCTTCCACCTTTTGGAATAATGCTGCTATGAACATGGGGGTGCAAATATCTCTTTGAGACCCTGTCTTCAATTCTTTTGGATACATGCGCAGAAGTGGACTTGCGGGGTCATGTGGTGGTTCTATTTTTAATTTCTGAGGAATCGCCACACTCTTCCACAGCGGCCACACCATTGCGCCTCCCCACCAACAGTGCGCAAGGGTTCCAATTTCTCCTCCTCAGCACCAACACTTGTTATTTTCGATTTTATTTTTGTTGGGGTTTTTTTTTAATAGCAGCTACTCTAATGGGTGTCAAGGGACCTCACTGTGGTTTGATTTGCATTTTCCTGATGATCAGTGACCTTGAGCGTCTTTTCATGTGCTGCTGGCCACATGTACGTCTTCTCTAGAAAAAATGTCCACTCAAGTCCTTTGTCCATTTTAAAATGGGGTTATTTGATTGTTTTTCTTTTTTTGCTGGTGAGTTGGAGGAGTTTTTAATACATCTGAGTATTAACGCCTTATCAGGTAGAGATTTGCAAATATTGTCTCCCATTTGTATGTTGCCTTTTCACTGTCGGTTGTGTCCTTTGGTACACAGAAGATTTTC
This sequence comes from Aselliscus stoliczkanus, assembly GCA_033961575.1. Classification (NCBI taxonomy): domain Eukaryota; kingdom Metazoa; phylum Chordata; class Mammalia; order Chiroptera; family Hipposideridae; genus Aselliscus; species Aselliscus stoliczkanus. Next base: position 2,424,678 of record CM066733.1, read on the forward strand.
GTTTTGATGTAGGTCAATTCATCTGTTTCCGCTTTTACTCAGCTCTCCTGCGGTGGCCTGAGTGGGGTTGGCACAGCCGGCTGGCAGTGCTGTGTGTGTGTGCACGCGTGCGTGTGTGTGTGTGTGTGTGTGTGTGTGTGTGTGTGTGTATGTGTGAAGCTTATTTGAGCTACCCTAATCAGGAAATGATTAAAACAATTGGTTTGTCAATCTATTTTATCTGTGTTGTTCTTGAATACTGGGTTTATATTAAGTAGTAGTTTGACCTAATTAACTTTAATATCACAGATTCGTGCCTTTTGAAATCAGCATGCAGATTTATGCAAATTATATAGCACTTTTAAACTAGGAGCCCTACCATTTACATTTACAACCCTGTTTATCCCATGTCACTGTATCACTAACTTATTAAAGAAGGATGAACTATTGGGATGGACATGCTTACTTATTTTCATTTTACTATTGTGCAAACCAAAGAGCACACAGCCAGTGACTTCCTCAACATACACATGCACTTACTGACTCAGAGGACCAGCCAGTGGCAGGGTCACTTGGCGACAAGCCCGCACCCTGTTCATTGTAGCAGTTTGTGTCCCGGGCTGTCGTGCATATGGGTGTGCTGTCTGTTTCGCGGTTTCGTGGCGCCTGCTAACTGAGAGGCGTACATGTGCTTGTGCGGGATTCTTCATGGTCTGTCAGTGTGTCGCGAAAGGCTGTCTTCGACACGGGCCCTGCAGTACTGACGCCGACCAGCAGGTGGGGAAGGTCTCAATACAGAGGTCAGGGGGCATCAGGTGAGGGATATTAGAAGCGTCCTTTAAATTGCTGCCTGGAGGTAACCGCAGGGAACTTTGAGTTAGGGGGGGTCCTTGCCTGTGGGTGAGGTTTCACTCGGTTGTGTAGCAGAAGCTGGAGCCCCTGGCTGATGGGCCCTCCTCTGAGGACTGGACGTTGCAGGCCTGTGAACTCAAACGCTCATCCCTTCCTCCCTGCCATGGGGCCCTCACCTCCTCTCTTGTGTGGCCTTCTAGTTACAGAGCTGGGATTATCAGAGCAATTAGAGTGGCCCTTGTCCTTTAACTTCATTAATGGCGAGAGGACAGCAGCCCCGAGAAGGTGGGAGCCTTCTTAGAGCACATTCTCGCCCTCCTGTCCGGCTTTATTTCACTAGAGCTGACGTGTAGGGATCCACGACACCCTGATGCCTCAGAATAATGGCATCTGTAACAATTGGAACAGTAACAAACATTTGAGGACCAATTCCACTGAGTAGGAGCTGTGCTTAGTGCTGGGTGTGTGCTGGTCCTTGTGCTGATGGAGGATGGGGCGGGGTCTAACGGTGGGTGTGTCCCCACCATGTGTCCTGTAAGAGAGAAAGACAGGGGCGTGATAGGAACACCTTGCTGCTTGGGCAGAACTGGAGGGAGGGGCCCTGCCTGGAACCCTAGGAACCGTGACTTAGCTGCCATCTGTAGCCACGAGGGGATCGGAAGGGATGCCTTCCCAAATGCTGACACCTCCACCAGCACCGGGCCTCACTGTCCTGTCTGATCCCTCGCGCTCCAGGCCCGGAAGAGAGAAGGCCACCACTCTGTACCCAGAGCACTCTTCATGCAGACACCAGCCCCCCTGGGGAAACCAACCCACCAGAGCCTTGTCTGCTCTTGGGGCAGGGCGGTTGGCCAGCGCCAGCTCTGTCTCGGCTTCCTGTTTCACATAAGAAAGGAAAACCTGGCCAAGGTGCCCTCTGAGGCTCAGCCCAAGGACCCGGGCCCACTGGAAACAGGTTCGATCATCATGACGGGGCGCTTCCCTCCCACGCCCCGCACCGCGGGCCGCGTCAGCAGGGCTCCAGGTAGTGACAGCAGGTGGTGGGTGTAAGAGCTGCAGGGAGGCTCCTGAGTGTGGAGAGCATGTTTCCCGGGCCATTTTCTGGAGAGGAATGTGGCAGTGATTGAAGGCATTTCAAAATATGGAGCTTTTGACAGTTATATTTTTAGGAATTGTGAGAATTGATCAGACACACTGGATTTTGTTTGCTGAGGCTTTATTGACAGTCTGTCTCTTATTTAGCAAATCCTATTGTGGGCCGTGTCTACACAGGACATGGTCCCGGGTGCTGGGGATACAGTGTAGATGACCCCAGGAAGACAAGCATGACAAAAATAACAGAGAAAAGGAAGGCAGCCGGGCTCTCAAAGCGGAAGGACGGACTGTGAATGCCTTTCATTGGGGTTTCACCTCGCCTGGGGGGGCTACAGGGGGTACTCCTGTGTGGTGGCAGGGGAGGGAAGCCGCCTCTGGGCAAGTAATAAGAGCCGAAGCCTGAAAGAGCAGAGACTCAGGGTGAAGAGGCTGGAAGAGCCGTGTGTGAAGGCGGCGGAAGACCAGGCACAGGGGCCCACAGGGTGGGAGGTACAGGCGGGGGGCTCCCCGTGCCTGGGAAGGCGGGAGGGGCCCGGCTGCACCACCCCTGTCAGGGAAGGCGAGGGGCCCAGGAAACCCATGTGCACGGTTTCAGGAAGACAGGAATACGATACTGATTGTTAGGATGGGATAGTAGTCTATAGCCTTTATTATATAGCACATAACGCAATGACTAGGGTTATATTGTGTATCATTACATTTATCATATCATCAATAATATTAAATAATATGACACAATGATACAATATTTAATGATATGATAGGAAATGATGAAAGTGGGACACAAAATAGCCTATACAGTTTAATCTCAATTTTGGAAAAGAAAGATTGTATGAAAAATAAGAGTCAGATGCAGAAGCTGAGGGAAGCTATACAAATTATTATTTCAGTGCTTTTCTGTGGGGGAGTGGTGGTGGTGAAGGATGCTTTATATTCTATATTTGCTGAATTCTCTAAAATGAATAGGTCTTACTGTTCACTTAGAAAAACACGTATTGTTTCAGGAAAATACGTTCCGTGTTTTTCTTGGAACATTGAGATGAACCGCCCGTATGTATTACCGTGGGCTTATGAAATGTGGCTGGGGAGCCCCGGTAACTGACAGTCCAGGCTAATGCAGGCTGTGTGCTGGTGAGTCTCCCTCAGCATACACTTTTCCATTAAGGGTCCGTAAGCTTCAGCATTTTTATTGATGATATTATTCAATCATATGGATCTGGGTGAGAAACTGAAACAGCTTTGGGCAGTTGCTTTGGAAATTCTACATGTTCAGTTTCTTCATGTGTCATGTTGAACTGTGAAAATGCTGGTTTTGTTACCATAGGAAAATCAGAGAGTGAATTAAATCTCAGCTCTATTTTATTTGACTGGAAGCAAACACAAATCTGAAAATTCAAAAGTACTTAGTACAGGGCCGGCCGAGTGGCACGTTGTTTAAAAGCTGGCTTGGGACGCCAGCGGTCCTGGTTCAGATCCCACATATGGGGGCCAGTGACACTGCCCTCTACAGCTAAGATGGTGAACAACAGCTCCACCTGGAGCTGGGCTGCTGTGAGTCCCCGGGACGGCATAGCTGCAGCCACTGCTGCAGTGGGCTGCCATAGGCTACAGTGAGTGGCCGGCAGCCAGCTTGAGCGGCTGGCAGCCGGTGTGACCTGCCAAGAGCCGCAGTGAGAGGCCATCCAGAGGCCGGTGACTGAGCTGCCTCATCCGGGAAGAGCGCAATGATGATACCAACATGGGCCAGTGAAGCAACGTCCTCCACAACTAGACTGAAGAAAAAAAGACAGCAACTTGTCTGTTCCCCTTCCCCGATTCGCCAACGCTGTTCCCCTCCCCCAATTCCCCAATAAAATCTTTAAAAAAAAAGTACTTAGTGCAACCATGTACTTCCTACAGATAAACTCAGAATCTCAGCTACTCTATTGTTTTTTATTTTCAGTATGATTAACAGCATCACTATTGTTCAGGTACCTGATTCATCATATCTAGGCTTTTTTTCTGTTCTAATTCATTAATAATAATGATATTCTGGTTTAGGATAACTTTCAGTATAGCAGGGAACAAAACAACAAAAGAAACATGTATAAATGGTAACACACCAGTAATGGGAATGTTTGGATTGATCACACTTGCACTATTCCATGCCTCCAGAATTGAAGGAGATGGTCTGGCAGGGTTAGGATAGCGCCACCTCGCTGAAATCCGGAAGGAAGTGAATTTCCAGCTGATGAGGGGTTGCTCTCTGCAGTGTGGCCCCACCCTGCCCTGGCTTGCTCCTAGTGAAACCCTGGAGTGGGAAGAGAAAAAGCACCTCGGGTCCTTCTTTTTCCTCGCAATGGACCGGAAGCAGTGGGATACCGTCCCTTTTGGCCTGCGCACAGGGCTGGAGTTGCGAGTTCAGCCTCCCCACCCCAGTGGCAGTAACGGACCCCATAGCGCCGGAGCCGTCGGTGCCCGAGAGCGCAGCACAGAGCTATGCAGACCAAGCGCGCTCTGGCCTAACCCGAGTTCCTGTCCGCATCCAGGCGTTCCCACATTATTAACACAAAGCTCACACAGGCTTTGCAGAGTAAGGTGAGACGTATGTATTTAGGGAACAAGACCTGATTTATCAGCCTGGTACAAAATTGACCTAATTTATTGAACAAAATTGGCAAAATGTTTTACTCGCAGAACATTCAGTTATTTTGACTTGCTTCAATTAAAAATCACTTAATGGCACCGGTTTATCATTGCCAAGGAGGACTGAAGATTTAGTAAGTTCTTACAGGCAGGTCTAATGCAGGTGCTTGCTTCAAGCAGAAGAGAGATTAGATGGACAGCGGTCCACCTGTGTAAGAGGTGCTACCTGCATTGCAGAAGAACAGAAAGTAAGTTTGACATCCACTCATGCCAAATCAACAATGAAAAGTATTTAGATGTATAATTTACATGTAATGCTTCCTGGAAGTCAATGCTTGTGAAACAGAGGCGTCTGGCAGCGGCCGAAGGGGAACGAGGCCCCTATTTCTGCCAGTCACACGGTCCTCTTTGGCACCTTTTTGCCGAGCTTGTGAGAAGGCGCTCGCGTGTGTGCCGTCAGCAGGGCAGAGGAGACCTCGCGGGCGCCCTTCTCTGTGTGATCATCTCACGCAGCTACAGGAGCGGAGCCTCCACCTTCCCCAAGGCCACCCACACAGCCCCTTGAAGCTCCACCTTGAGGCTGCTGCCCCGGGGTCCTGAGCACCCCCTGGTCCCTGTGCGGCCACCACCAGCCATAGGGCTGCACGTCTGACACTCCAGGCCGTTAGGCGCTCAGTCACGTGAACCCTCCATTCCGGTGATGGGTTTCATGTGCATGTCAGTCTTCCGAGGCCAGGGGTTCTCATAGTATCAAAGGAGGCTACAAACGACGATGGTGCCCCCTTCACTTCCTGCCCGCAAACCCAGAAGTCTGCGCTGCATGCATAGCTCGCTCCTGCTGCACAGTCGTGGACCCCACGATGCTCCCGTGTGAGCGCTACACCAGGCGCGGGGCTACAGGAAAGGAGGCCTTGGGGTGGGTTCTGGGAGGGGGCGGGGACCTGGCTGATTCCTGAAGGCCCCAAGGCTCTTTGGTTGTCCATTGTCAGTTGTCCAGAGAGGACTATTTTCGTAGGACTGAATCTGTCAGTGTTGATTCTCTGATGCACACACTCTTCCTCTTGAAAGGCCCCTTTTCTCAGAAGAAATTGTTCAGCATTTCAGTGATGACATCGCGAGCTCTGTGATCAGACACAGCTGACGGCCTGGGAAGGGGTGATGAGGAACGTCCTGAGGAGACAGGACGTCCCTCATCGCGGGCCCTGAAGCCACCTTACACAGCGACTCCAGTCGGCATACTGGGGCTCCAGACAGCCCTCCACAAGCCTCCTCTGAGGACCATTCCCTTCGAAAGCCCTGGGAAACTTTTCTACTTCCATTGTTTTCCTGGTTCAGTGATGAAATTTGTGTGGTTATATCTAATTTTGAAAACTGTCAGGCGTACTGGGCGAGAGACTAAGGCTAATATTTCATGTGGGGCATATTTCCAATGAGCAGAGGAGGAAATGAACTTTCCACCAATGGAAAAGTTATTGCTTTTGCCTTCTGTGATTTACATTTCAAAACAACCTTTTGGGAGAAAGTTGACTAATAAACACTTTTCAAGTCACTGCCTGTGTGATTAACATATATCACAATTTTTATTTTCATCTTGACCAGCCTCATAGATGAGTCTGAAATTGACTCTGTTAACTGGTCTTCCATAAGCTTTTATTCAGTCTTATTATGGACTGCAATCTATGTAATGAATTTATGGATCATTATTTTTTATCTTAATGCATGTTTAGGACTTCAAAGTCTCCTTTCTTTTGATTTTCCTTCATTTAAATGATTTTCTGAAAATCACAGTTTTGGTGCCTTCACTTTCATACATAATTACTGTTCTGCAAAAGCTCCCAACACTTTTAATGTCGTCTGACTGTAGGATTTTACTAGAATTAAATGCAAACAGGAGGGGAAAACAAGGATCATGGGGAAACTTTATTTGTTACTGAGCTTAGATGTTTTAAACTCTTGGTGAAAGTGTGAGTCTGTGTTTAAGAAATTAAAAATATGTCAGGACATACCTTCAGAAACAACATTTATAGAAACGCTTCTTCGAGAGTTTGATTTTAGAATTCTAGTAGTGCTTTCCACCAACCCCGGACGTCCACACCCCTGGGCGGTGTAGTCTTTTTGCCTTACCCTAGAACCCCCCAATTCTTAAAACTCTGTGACTCTGTCTCTTTCTTTGCATCTTCATTTTGAATCATAAGAGAGCCATCTTTTAACACATTGTATGTGGGAAACAAGTAAACTCGTCATATAGCTTTTTATGCCCGATTACAAAGTGTATGTGGGAAATGAGTAAACTCGTCATATAGCTTTTTTTTTTTTTTTTTTTTTTTTTTGGGCAGCAGTGTCACTGGCCCTTATATGTGGGATCCGAACCGGGGCCGCTGGCTTCCCAAGCCAGCGCTTAACCACCGCGCCACTCGGCCGGCCCGTCATATAGCTTTTTATGCCCACTTACAAAGTGTTAAAGTAACAGCCTGATTTTGGGGAAACAATATGTGAAAAATTCTGATTTGTCACCATGAATAAGTAGTGAGTCTTTACTCTCCCTTGGAAATTCCAGTGTTTGCAACAAATCTATAATAAGTCGACTGAATTTTTTCTATCTAGTTTTTGTTATTACCTCAACCTTAAATTCCAACTTTCCCTAATTACCATCCTCCCACCCTAAGCGATAAAGGGCGGGCACCACCGAAGCTGCAAGTTCTGTAACCAAATGAGAGGAGACATGCTGGACTCCCAACCGATCAATAAGATGTCTAGGGCGATGATCAGAATCCAAGAGAATTCCAGGGTGGGAGGCAGTATTTCCAAATAGCAATTCATACGCTAGCTTGATATCACAACTAGTTTATAAATGATCTTATCTGGAAATACTATAATTCCTATATTAATTTCATGGTAATTTCTTTACTATTTTTATAGCCTGAACTTATGAGAATAAAAAATCTGAACTGTCATTTTGTGAACTTGATTTCCAAATTCCCCTGGAAGCCCTAGGTGTTCAAACCATAGTTCGCGGTAGTAAAACATCACCATCGGTACTAAAGAAACAAGAAATGCAAAGTTTCTATCCTACAGTCAGTGCCACTTAATGAACCTTTATAGCAAGAGAAATGAAACGCAAGGTAGTCGCCCTTTGCAGCAGAGAAAACGGAACTGAGCCGCTTGAGGCTGCAGTCAGTCCAAGGCAGGGAGAGCCTTGCAAGTTATTGCAATTGGCTCTTGACCCTCCTTCTAAAGCCGGGGTGTGAAGGGTGAGCGCCAGTCTGCGCCTGCTCTGAGGAGCCTGACCCTAGTGGAGTTTTTCTCGTAACAGAATGCATGAGATGACACCCCTGCATTGGCGAAGTGGCTTTTGTGGGCTGACTATGGCTGTGACTTGCGAAGAATACATTAGAAGGCATGTTTCGAAGTAGCTAGGATGGGCCCATGTGTATTTACTGTCTCTTTTCCTTCTGTTTACTGTTTAACAGAATATGTTGGCAAGAATTCAGCATCACCTGTAAAATAAAATTTTGAAAACTGCAAAAAAAATAATGATTTGATGAGGAAACTCTTTCTAAAAGAAACTTGACGTTTCTAGGCATTCCTGTTGGCTTTCCATTCAAGACTTCTGTCCACACTATAAACATAAATGACGAGGCCATATGGAAATTGGTTGTAAAAGATGGTTTCCATTAGCCAGTCATGCCAAGAGCCTTGGATGTTATGCGGCTAATGAAGCTGGCTCTTGGAGAGTTTTTATTCAACCAAACGGAAATCCTTTTTCTGAGAAATTCATATTACTTTTTAATACACTTATGTTGGTTCACACCTCAGGGATTTATTTAAGTAATAATTGAATATTGCACTTTTACGAAGGTTTCTTAATTTATTTCTTCCTTCAGCAAATTTTGCTGGGTGTTGTTCTGTCAGAATAATTTAATTTTACATCAGCTAATTTAGCCCATATTAATATTTCCCCTGAAATTCAGATAGCTTGGCAACCTGGTACAGGTAGTGAGAAAGAACACTGGTTTACAGGAAGCACTAAAATGTTCAATTATTGTGGAATGAAATCCGTTTATCAGTCCTTGGAGGCATTCCATTACTGATTCCATTGTGTCGTTTCAAGAAAAGTTGACTTTTCTGAAAAAGTCACTTCTTTTCTCATCCCACCTCTCCCCTGCTTCTTTGCCCCTCCCACTTCCCATCCCCGCCCACCTGATGGCCCCTCCCACTTCCCCTCCGCGCCCCCCTGCTGGCCCCCCCACGTCCCATCCCCGCCCACCTGATGGCCCCTCCCACTTCCTGTCCCCCCCACACACCTTCAGGTCCCCTCCTACCCCTTGAAGTGCTTCCAGGATTGCTGACTGTGGTGACAGCAAGACCTGGTTTCTAAGTAACAACAACAGTAAAACCCTTCATCACTGGTAACAATGTGCAGTGAATAATTCAGACATGATGAAAGAAAGTCTCCTTTGACAAGCCTGTCCCTGTTCCGCTGACCAACTCCTGTGCGAGTGATGATGACATTAGGGGAATACCAGGAGGTCGGAGGTCTTGGGGCTCTGAAAGGGAATGGCTGTGCTCTGGCCTTTGCCAGCTTCCTTCCCGCCATTCATGTGCCCCCCGGAGTTTCTCACGATTGATTACATGGCACTTGGGCAATGTTTTATCTCTTTTCTGATAAGGCTGTTTTATACAGTGGGTTTGCTTCTGTGGGAATGAACGCAGACCAAAGAACAGAGGGAGGGCGTTGATTCAGAGCCCGCTCTGGCACGGCGCCTTGCATTTGGGGAGACTCGGGCAGGTGGGCGAACAGGTGTGTTCAGGTGGGAAGACGAGGCGTCGGGCGGGCCCTGACTGGGGCCGTCGGCCTGGAGCAGCTGGCTCACTGGAAGCAGGGCACCCCACGTGACTGCTGAGAGGGGCACAGTGTCACCTTCTCTGGCTGGTGCTGAGCTGCAAAGGGTTTGGGGGGGAAACATAGAGATGTCTGCGGTCACGGGCCAATTCCCGACTCTTCTGAGCCGATCGATGGTGCGGAGGACGTGGGCTGGAGTTCTGTAGTCGTTCGTGCGTGGCCTGGCTCTGGTCTGTTTGCGTGTTCAGTCTCTCACTTTGTTCTGAGACATGTATCTGGCAATGTGTGAACTAAATATACTTGAGGGGGAAATTTTAAATTAAGAATGATATTGGGATATTCTTTAAATTTACTTTCTATTTGGTATACAGTAAAATTCATACCTTTTGAAGGACAGAGAGGCTGGTAACTGCCACATCACGATACAAAGCATCACTCCAGTGATTCCCTCGTCTGTCCCTCTAGTCAGCCCCTCTCTCACCCCTGATCCCAAGCAACCATTGACCTGTCTTCTCACCCTGTAGCTTTGCCTTTCCCAGAGCGTCATGCGAATGGGTACATGCAGTACGGGACTTCCTGGGCCTGCTCCTTTCACGAGCAAAGCATGCGTGACGCTTGGAGTGTTCTGTGTATATCAGCAGTTTATCCCCCTTTGTAAAAACTGAACTATGGACTTCATCTGGATCTCGCCAGCTTTTCTCCTAATGTCCTTTGCCTGTCCCAGGATCCAGCCCAGGACCCCACGTCACGGTTAGTGTCATGTCACCCTAGTGTCCTCCGACCGGTGACGGTTTCTCAGTCTTTCCTGATGTTCCATGACCTTGGCACTTTGGAAAAGTGCTAGTACTGTTTTTGTGGAATGTCCCTGCACTGGGGGTTTGTCTGGTATTGTCTCATGGTCAAACTGGGGGAAAATACCACAGAGATGAATTGCCCTTTTCGCGACATCATATCGGGGCGGGGTGATATCAGCGTGACTTATTCCTGGTGATGGGACCCGGGATCACTTGGTGAGGGTGCTCGACTGGTCTCTTCACCGTGCACAGCTCCTATTTCCTTCCAGGCCCTATTCCTGAGAGAGTTTGTCTCATACCAACCAAATGTGGTGTTTTCCACACCAGTTCTTCAATTCTTTGACACCAACTCTGGGTGTCCAACAATTCAATTCTGACACCATTTCCTAGAGTTAGCACAAACCACACAGGGTAAGGATTCAATCCCACAAGACTGCCCCTACTTCATATGCCAGCTGCAAATGGGGTACCCAGGCCACCCACATTCTGCCTAACCTGCTACACATTCAGGGTTCTCATCAGTCCCTTCCTGGGTTCCACAGAATGACTCACAAGAGTTTAGGAAGGTGCTTTACTTACTATTATTGGTTTTTTATAAAGGATACAACTCAGGAACAGCCAAATGGAGGAGATGCATAGGGCAGGGTAGGGGTGAGAGGTGAGGGCAGGTGCTAAGCTTCTCTGCCTTCATCAGGCACCTACATGTGCTCATCAGCCCAGAAGATCCACAGACCCCTTTGTTTAGGATTTTATGACACTTTATTCTGTAGGCGTGATTGATTACATGATTGACCATTGGTGGATAGCTCTATCTCCAGTCCCTTTCCCAGCCCCAAAGGTTGGGGTTGTGGAGCTGACAGGTCCAAGCTTCTGGTCCAGTCTTGGTCTTTTTTGTGCCCAGCCCCGACCCTGACACTGGTTTCAGATTTGCCAACTCATACCCCTGTGAGAAACAAATCTACCAACTAAACCGTGTTTCTGTGTAGCTCCTTTCACCCCAGCCTGACAATAACCAGTCAGCACACATTTCCTAAAGCGCTCTGGGTCAGCGCCTTTTCCTCCAGTGCCCATACCCTTCCGTGAGGTCATGTCACTCATTTGTACTTCATTCAGTAGTCATTTGTTTATCACAGCCTGCATCCCATCCTGAGAGCTCCCAGTGCCCTGGCTGGTTTGAGTTTGTCTTTAGTTCGCAAACAGCAATGTTCCCTCTTTGGTGCCGATTTCTGTGGAAATCCTCAGAAGCAGAGTTGGGCATCCGTCACACAGCGCCACACAACAGCGCCGTCACCCCACCCGTGTGGTCTGTGTACTCAGTCCTTGCCTGACCCCCTGAACCACTCATCTATTTGTTTCTGACCACACAGTTTTGCCCTTTTCATTATGTCATATAAATGGGATCTTCAGGTCTTTCACCTAGAAAAATGCCTTTAAAATCCATTTGCTCCGCTGGTGAATCACCTCTTCATTCCATGCAGTGCTGAGTAGTATTCCATTGTCTGAATGTAGCCCCGTTTGTTTGTCTGTTCCTTTGTTGGAGAATATTTTGGTTGTCAGGGTGATTATGAATAAGGCATCGGCCTACACAATCTTTTGTGAACCTACATTTTCAGTTCAGTTTGTTAGATACCTAGGAGTGGGTCAGATGTTCTATGTTTGATTTTTATGTAACAATTTGCAAAATGTTTATCTAGAAATAGAATGAACAACACCTGTCCATAGGGGCATTTTCATTGCCAAGTTACCTATGGCTTCTTAAAGTTGATTGATAGTCCCTCTTAATTTCTCTGAAAAATCCAGTAGTTTTTTTTCTTTTGATCAAGCACATTTTCTTTTGATCCATGATTATCGAACAGTTTATCTGGTGGCAACTCTTCTGAGCAAATGAATTGTTGTTCCATTTTATTTTCTTTTGCCTTTACAAAAAGGCCTAATCCTTGTATAAGGATGATGGAAAAAGGAGAGAGAGAAACAGGAGGAGGCGAAGGCGGAAAATCCCTAGGATGCTGGGGACGCGTGGGGAGGCTGTGGGGACGCGTGGGGACCCGTGGGGAGGCTGCGGGGACGCGTGGGGACGCGTGGGGAGGCTGCGGGGACGCGTGGGGACGCGTGGGGAGGCCGCGGGGACGCGTCGGGAGGCTGCGGGGACGCGTGGGGACGCGTGGGGAGGCTGCGGGGACGCGTGGGGACGCGTGGGGAGGCTGCGGGGACGCGTGGGGACGCGTGGGGAGGCTGCGGGGACGCGTGGGGACGCGTGGGGAGGCTGCGGGGACGCGTGGGGACGCGTGGGGAGGCTGCGGGGACGCGTGGGGACGCGTGGGGAGGCTGCGGGGACGCGTGGGGACGCGTGGGGAGGCCGCGGGGACGCGTGGGGAGGCTGTGGGACGCGTGGGGACGCGTGGGGAGGCTGCGGGGAGGCTGCGGGGACGCGTGGGGAGGCTGCGGGGACGTGTGGGGACGCGTGGGGAGGCTGCGGGGATGCGTGGGGAGGCTGCAGGGACGCGTGGGGAGGCTGCGGGGAGGCTGCGGGGACGCGTGGGGAGGCTGCGGGGAGGCTGCGGGGATGGCCCGGGAGTTTGGATGCTACAAGCTTGATGGGTAAAAACAAGCAAGGGCGGCAGCAAGGAGCGGGCGGGGACAGAGATGTGAGAGCTGTGGGTCATGCAGGACTGGAACGCTGATGCTGAATAACCTGAAAATTGATGAGAAAAATCATACAAATAAGATTTAAGGACAAGTATGCAGTTTTTGTATTTGTTTCAAATTTTGAATAGCGGAGTAGCAGGCCTTTTCACTTCTGACTCAGTGGTTCAAATCCAGCCCGAGGCAGAAACAGCACATATTGCTTCCAGATGACAAGTCTTTAGCTGCTGTTTGAAACGCTTTGTTCATGGTGAACTATAGACAGAAAGCATCAGCAGGTGACCATGTACCTAAAGCTTACCTTCGTGGGGCCGTGTTGTTTTAACCAGCACTTAGCCGCACATTATTTAAAGAGTTTGAATATATAAATCCAGTAGCTATTTTTTCTGTTTTGAAGAATCCATTCCCGCTATTGAAATCTAAATGTTCCTGAAACAACCCTTTATTCACCATAGATCGGTGGTTTTTCATACAGGAAGCACTGCCCCTAAGGGTGGTACTGGAAATTTGGGGGGACATTCCTGGTGGTCCCAGTGATGGACATCACTGAGGAGACAGGCGCCAGGCCAGACCACCTGCAGGGCTCAGGACGGCCCGCCATGAAGAACGGCCTGTGCCGTCACGTGTCTTCCTCAGGTGTCCCTGCATGCTCACTGGCTTGACAAAGCCAAAAACCGCTATTCATCACCATCTCAGCCTAGGATTCCATCTCTGTAAATAAACGCATAATAGTTTTGCAGTTTTAACATCCACTGAAATTTTCCGCCAATGCAATTACTGAGGAAATGAGGAAAAAAAATCTACTTTGTTTTGCTGGGAACTTTACCAAGAACCGTTCCCCACTTCCTTGTGGCAATGCCCTCGTGGTGGGTGAGCTGCCAGCAAAACACCTGTATCCGTCTTCGTTTAAGCTGTGCGTGCAAGTACGACAAGGAAAGCCGACATTTGTTGTAACAGACTTAGAGCCAAATGTTTTTATAATTAGTAGAGGAACTCAAAGTGTGAGGATATGACACTTTAAAGATTTAAAAAATAACGTAAAAGTTAAAAAAAACTTAATTTTATACTGTTATTTATTGTCACTCGCTCTTATTTTTGTAACATGCGCATACACAATGTTATAGAATTACGTTTTTCAATTATTGATTTGGGGGGCTTCCTGCTACTTCTCCGTCTTACTCTGGTACTGTTCCCAGAAACGTATGACATAATTGTGTTATCGTATCTGAGTTCTTTCTTTCTTGAGTATCACAGATCGGATCTGTTGCTCGGCATGTGATGGGGGTTCAAGATAGGAGCTGTATTTTTCTGGAATCCTTTGTCATTACCCTGTCCCATGTCAACGTAGAACATTATTTTGACACTGCATTTAAAATTGAGCCTCATTATTTCTGAGAACGTCATATATTTCTTTTTCTTCACTTTAATAATATGTCATTTGTCTTTATTTCAATAAATATTACTTCCTCTTTCTCATCATTTACAACTAAGTCTGGTTTGTTATTTAGCCTAATCTTAGTATTTTTAATTGTTTGATAGTTTAAAATTTGTATTAAGGTATAACACATACAGTAAAGTATACAAATCTTAAGTATACAAAACTCAATGGATTTTTTCAACATTTTAATATGAACATTTTCAAGCATAGAAAGAATTGTCAAGTGAACACATTTATACCCACCACCTGGATTCTACAATGAATATTTTGCTGTATTTGCTTCTTCACATGTTTGTCCACCTACCCATCCCTCCGTTTTTCTTATTCTTTGATGTATTTCAAAGTACGTTGCAGACATCACTATACTTTACCCCTAAACACTTCACCATACATATTATTAACTAGAGTTTAATTTCTGTTTACTCTTTTAAGGTAAAATTTGTGTCCAATGAAATGTATAAATATGAAGTGTACCATCTGATTCATTTTTCACAAACCATACGTCTCTGCACGCTGGCGCCATTGCCGTGGAACATGGCTCTCACCTTCAACATGCCCCTCAGGCCTGACCCGGACCCCAGGGTTCTGGATTTTGTAGCACCAGGTTAGCCCTGGTCTGGGATTTGTGGGGTCAGAACTGTTTTTATACCGCTACTGAGGTGTTATTTGTCCTTTCCCATCTTATTCCCTTGGTAGTGTCCAGTGGGGTTTCCCAGTTCCACGTGAGTTCTTTGCATTGTAGTGTCATTGCTCCCATGCTCCATATTCAGTGAGGATGATGATCTGAAAGAAGAAGAAATGCTTTGAAACACGATTTGAGACAGTGTGCATAGTCCTACTGGACAAAATGCCCCCTTTTTATGACCAATGTTTAATCACGGTCCCCTTTACTCTCCTGCAGTGAAATTCATAGATAAAATAACCAGTATACCCATATAATTTCCCCAAATCAGTATAATGCCTGAGCTTTGATATAAACGAGAAATAAAGTAATTCATAATGAATATGTATTTTAATATGCAAATTGAATATAGAAGCAGATACGAGAATTCATCTGTCTTCTATTAAGCCAAACATTAAAAGAGATTTTCAAAAATGTAAAACAATGTCTTTCTTTTAACTATTTTATTTTTGTTCTGGAAAATAGAATTATTTTTCATTAAATATTTTATATATGTTAATCTGTAAGGTTTATTATTTCTTTTTAATGAATTAATGAATATTTTAAGTGTCTCAGTTTAAAATCGAATATGATAATAGAAATAGACATAACCAACATAAATCAAAGCTTTTTGGTATTCTCAATAATTATAATTTTAAGAGTATGAGGATACTGAGACCAAAAAGTTTGAGAACCGCTGTCTTAGCCCATGGTAGAACTTCATATACGTAGAACCATCTAGACTGCTGTCTGTTTTTTTGTCTAAGGTTTATTTTACTAAATATACTGTTTTTGATGCATCTATGTTGCTAGGTGTATCAGTAGTTTGTTCTTCTTTGGATGACTATACCACAGTCATAGATTCTTAAGGATATACCCACCTATGAAAACACCGCCCCGATCTGGGTATAAAGCATTTCCATCATGACCGCAGCACGGAGATAGCTGTTATACTGACCTCTGCACATCTCAATGGAACATAAAGAAAAGACGCTTTTGCATCCGGCGTGTTTCGCACATCATGCCCATGAGATGCTGCTGTGCGTGATGGAGTTTGTTCTTTTTCTTTCTGATACTCGTTTCTCCTGGTGTCCACCTGCACCTCCACGCTCTCGTCTTCCTGAACTTTCTTATGGCAATGTTTTTAACCCTCTTACCTGTCAATAAGGGACAACCATCTAACAACTTCACTGTACCGCCAGCATTTATTTTTTATCTTGAAATGCATGGTCATTATAAATTGTCTTCTTTTATTCTACTTCATATCACTGTTAAGTTAGATTTTTTGAAATTATATGTGAAGGTTGCTTATTTTGTCTGTGAATTTCATTTCACAAAGAGTAAAATGGGTATAATTAAATATTTTTTATTAAAAAAAGTGGGAGACATCGGTCCAAAGGGCTTGAGAACACGTCTCAGGTCATGTTTTGGAGTATTTATTTTCTTAGCTCTTCATCCTTGCTGAAATACAGAACCTAACAGCAATAACATTACCATGCATAGAATTAATCATTGTCTTCATAAGAACATGTATTTATAAGGGTATCATTTATTTTAAAATGGTATTTTTCCAGGAAGTGATTTCTGGCCAGTTGACCAAGATTTGCAGTGAATAGAAATGTCAGATTTGAGGAGTGGCATCTTGAATTATGTGCAAAATCCTGATATTGATTTAGAGAAGGCATTATTCCCATTGTATATGATTACATTTATCTCCTCAGTAGCTGATTTGCATTGGTTAATATAAAATAAGCAAATTCATGCCTCAGGAAGTTCTTTTATACCAAGAAAATGATCCAGCTGCCATGAATTGCAAAGTGTATTATCTTATTTTTCACCTTGGGAAATAAGCAGAATGGTAGCTACGAATGAGATCTCTGAATCAGACTACATTGACTTTTATTGTGGCTCTACCAGACAAGCCACTTCTCTGTCTCCCCCAGTTTTCTTATGTACTAAATGGGGATAATTGCACCCACTTGATACTGTAATTGTACTTAATAGGGAGGGTTGTCATAATTATTAGATGGGGTAATATAATGTGAGCCACTTGGAATAGTGCCTGACTTTTAGTAAGTGATCAATAAAAATTAGCTTTGGTTATTATTAGTTCTTATTAGAAATATAATAAATGGTGAAATTAGGAATTGTGTTCCTCTGGTGAATTGTTTAGAATCCATTTTCTCAGTAGACAGCAAATATATTGATTGACCCATTACATGTAGACACTTGGGAAGTAAAGATGTGGAGTAATGATTACTCCCAGGGGAGATCATGTCATTCCTCTACAATAAATATGCCCAAAGCTGGCTGTGTTTGAATGCCGCCAAAGAGAAGCACAACATCACACGGAGAATATATTAGGTTAGTTGCTACTTGGTTTCGGGAATTACGCGCCTGTTAGTAATCTTAGTAGGAGAAGGCAGAGGAGTGAAGGGGTAGAAAGGAAGTAGACACAGTGTGTGTCCGCTTGGGGGAAGTTTGGATAAGAATGGACTAGAATGAGCGTCAAGGAGGTCTTTCCTTAAGGGTGGACCAGGCTGTGGATGACGTAGGCTGGAGGCACAGCTGGTGGACAGGACCGTGGAGAAGGTCGGAGAGGCCCACAGCGGGCGGCAGGGGACCCTTCCAGGCTGCAGATCAGCACGCCGCTCTCTGGCTGGCTGGCGGGCTGCCCTGGGGGCTGAATGTGTAGGTTTGAAACCACTGTCAGGAGGCTGAGAACAAAAGCAGCCCAAGAGATGTCCAAAAGGAAGTGTGGGCGTTGCTGAGAGCCCTTGGCACAGGAGACCGAGTGTATGAATATGCAAGGCATCGTCTCCTTTTCAGTTTCCATTATTTTCATTGCAATTAAAATTTTAACACAAAATGAAATCCGTAGTAGCTGGCACATACATAGGGCTCACTGTGTATATACACATACGAACGCCTTCCACCTCCAGCAACCTGAGAAGGTAGGGAACACCTTCTGTCACTTCACGCAGGAGGAGGCAGAGCTCCCGAGATGTGGGGTCACAGGCCCAGGAGCGTGGTGATGAAAGGGGCCAGGGTCTGAACCCAGCAACCTGAGCCCCAGCTCTGTTATCGGTTATGGACAGGATGCCTCACAAGGAAACAAAAAATATAGCCAGACAAAGGTATCATTTTCCTCCTTGCAGACCATTTCTTCAT
Source organism: Aselliscus stoliczkanus (assembly GCA_033961575.1). Taxonomy (NCBI): domain Eukaryota; kingdom Metazoa; phylum Chordata; class Mammalia; order Chiroptera; family Hipposideridae; genus Aselliscus; species Aselliscus stoliczkanus. The sequence goes on from CM066733.1 coordinate 2,442,779, forward strand.
AGAATGACTTCTTCTCAAAGCAAGGAGAGGTGCTGGCCGAGCCCTGACTCTGTCAGTCTCTCTTTCCACTTGTTTACAGTGCATTCCCTTCTCTAACCCTCATGACCCCTAAAGTAGGTACTATTTTGTCATCTGTGCACACCCTCCGAAATCAGGAGTGCATTTGTTTCCTGAGGCCACACAGCAGGTAGGAGGTGAAGGGCTGGTGCCATCCCAGGCTCCGCCTGCCACACGATGGTCACTGACACCCCAGCTGGCCTTTGGGCTAGTGGTAACGTCCAGCCTCTCGCTGCACTGACGGCTGCCTTGAAAGCAGCTGTGAGTGTAGCCGGCAGCAGAAAAGCCTCGCGCACCTGCCCGTTTCAACTGACAGAGAACTTTGCTCTGTGGACACGTGGCAGCTCGCATGTACCCAGCAGAGAGCAGGGAAAGGCCCAGAGGCACGGGATCGTGGGAGGGGCAAAGACGGCTTTGGCACGCGGATTACCCGAACCTCGCATCCTAAGGAAACTAGATACAAATCGGTGACAACGGACACAGCACACACAGGCGGGGCTCTGCCGTCGAACTCCTCAGTCCTCGCTGCCCGGCAGCAGCTTCCCGGGCTGTCTAATAATTTGATGAGATCAGGCAGACATCTGCCATACACCAGAATGTTTGGGTTGCTTCCTGAGAGCTGCAGGGCCACCGGGTGTCTGGGGGGAATTCTGTGCGTATTGTCACATGCTGACGGAAGCTGTCACCCGTGGTGCTGTGCAGAGCCCAAAGCTGCGGCACGCAGCTCGGGGTCCAGAGAAGCAGGCTGGAAAGAGTCCTCAGAGCTGACATCTCTGAAACGGCCGCGCCCACCCCTCTGAGGTCACTCCTTGCCCCCGACTATCATCCTGTGCGTCTGCCGCCCACTCCCCGCCCTTAGGTCCTGCTCCACAGGCAGAATGCAGCCCTTCTCAGGGACCTACGTCCCCAGTGGGTTTGCTGTGTCACGTCCACAACTGGCACAGGCATGGAGTGACATCTGTGACACAGCCGCAGCCGTGCGGCTGCCTCTAGGTGCCTACGTAGGGTTTCCACTGACTTTTGAACAGCAGAGCTTTTTAAATGAAACCTTTTATTTTGGAATAATTATAGACGCTCATGCATTTGTGAGAAATAGCACAGAGAGGTGCCTGGAGCCCTTCACCCTGTCCTAGAATAACTGCGCTGTCGTACCCCCCCCAGGGCCCTGACCGCCAGCCTCATTCAGATGGCCCCGCTTCGCTTGGGCGCATCGTGTGTGTGTTTAGATTTCTGACGTTTTGTCACATGTGTAGGTTCGTGTTTCCCCACCCCAGTCAAGATGCAGAGCCCCATCACCACGAGGCCCTCTGCTGCCCTCCTGGGGCTGCTGCCCGCACCAACTCCACCCCCGCCCATCCCCCACCCCGCCCCGGCATCCACGGACCTGCCCCCATTTCTTACGTGTGGAGTTCCACAGCATGCAGCCTTAGATACTGGTCTGGAGAGGAGACCTCGGTAATTCCCGTGCGCCCATTCAGGTCACCTGTACCAGGAGTTGGCAGTGTCTGTCCCATGGAGTGGTTCTTCCAGTTTGTGTCATCATTGGCCCACCGAAGGACACCTGGGTCATTTGGTTTGGGGCGATTCTTAATAAAGCTGCATTGAACATCTATGTACAGATTTTTGTGTGAACATAAGCTTTCATTTCTCAGAGCTAAATACCCAAGGGTGTGATCATTGCATCGTACGGTGGCTGTGTGTTTCGTTTTATAAGAAATTGCCGAGCTGCCTTCCAGGGCTCCTGTCCTGTATGACGATCCCACAGCAACGCATGAGTATCCCTTTTCTTGGCCCTCACCAGCACTGCGTGTTGTCACTATTTTTTATTTTAACCATCCTGCTGTATGTGTAGTGATATCTCATTGGCTTTAATTGCATTTCCGTCATGGCTAATGGTGTTGAAGTTCTTTTCACCTGCTTATTTGCCATCTGTACATTCCCTTCACATATCTCTTTGTAGCATTTGTCCATTTCCTAATTAATTGTTGTTGTTATTAGATCAAGAGGTCCTTATATATTCTAGGTACTAGTCCTTTGTTGGATATGTGAGTTGCATCTGTCTCTCTAGCCTCCTAACAGGCTTTTTTACAGAGCAAAGGTTTTACATGTGGGAGAGGTCTTATTTATAATTTTTTCTATTCATGGATCATGCTATTCTAGCCTAAGAATTCATCACCAAGTCCTACGTCCCAAAGAAATTTTCCTAAAATATTTGTAGTTTTATATTTTACATTCAAGTCCACAATCCTTTTGAAATAATTATGTATTAATGTGAAGGTTAGATCAAGGTTAATTTTCCTTTTCTCTATGAAAGTCCAACTGTAAAAAACACTATCCTTCCTCTATTCAGTTACTTTTGTGCCTTTGTCAAAAAATCAGTTGTTCATATTTAGATATTTCTGGGTTCTTTTTTCTCTTTCATTGACCTATATGTTTGTCCATCTGCCAATACCATCCTGTCTTTTCACTATATAGAAGTCTTAACACAGGGTAGAGTAACTTCTCTTATTTTAATGTTCTTTTTCAAAATTATTTTAGCTATTCTAGGGCCTTTGTCTTTCCATATAAATTTTAAAAATTTGTCTATATTTAAAAAAAGTCTTGCTGGTGTTTTGAAAGGAGTGCAGACTAAACGTATCAACCTGCTTGGAGAGAACTGGCCTCCTCATCATGTTGCGTCATCAATCCACAAACGCAGTATTTCTCTCCATCTGTACAGGTCTTCTTTGGTTTCTTTCATCACCATTTTGTAATGATCAGTATACAGAGACTGTACATGTCAAGTTTCTGGTTAAGTGTTTCATTTGGTTTGGAGCAAGTGTAAATGGGATTGTGCCTTTAATTGTCTTTTGCATGTTTGTTGTTAGTGTCTAAAAATATTGGGTTGTCAGAAAAGTCATGACTTTTTTTTTTTCTGTTTTTCATTGCAAAAATGCATCATGGCTTTTCCGACAACCCAATACAATTGACTTCGTATGTGTGTTTATTGTATATTCGGTGACCTTGCTCAACTCGCTCAACTCATTTATTAGTTCTTAAAGGTTTTTCTTTGTAGATTCCTTGGGGTTTTCTTCAGAGACAATGATACGTCTGCAAACAGGGACACTGCACTTCTTCCTTGCAGTCCTTATTTCTCCCTCGCTGCGGTGGTGGGGCCTCTGGCGCTGTATTGAAGCAGAGTAAGTGGTGCGAGCAGATAGCCCTGCCCTAGTCTCAAGCTCAGAGCTAGAACACTGCCTTCCCCGGAGGTGGGAGAGCCTGCAGGGGAGGAGCACCTTCTTCTGGCTGCTTCTCAGTGGACTCTGGGTTGATGGACCCCCTTGTCTGTGCTCCCGGGGTCCCCTTCTGTTGTTGATGGGGCTGCTGTTCAATGCAGATGAGGGGTGAGCCAGCCTCGCCTGCCTTCTGTGGCTGCACGGGGGCTGGGAAACACTCACCCGGGGTGACTTTCTTCTGTCGGGGGGAATGGTCATACATGCCCCATGCCATCTTCTCCAGTCCTGGGTTCCCTGACCAGGTTGTGTCCTGTTCACAGTAAACTTCTGTTACTGCTCATGAGTCTTGAGGGCACTGGGGGCTTTTTCTGGTCTTGGATGGGCTCATCCATGCCTTTGTGGGCAGCTGCAGACAAGGTAGTTGCCTCTGCAGATCTGGATGGGACTCCCCCACAGTTGGGGGTAGGCTGGCCATAGGCTGATCCAGCATGGCCTCAGCCTGGACATCTGTGCTCTTCCCTGTGTAGTCGCTGACCCTTCAGCAGGTCGGCCAGGGCTTGTCCATGTGGCAGGTGCAACATTTCAGGGGCCCCCTTCAGCCTTGGCATGGAACTAGTAAGCCACCCCTCAGCCAAAGCAAGCCACAGGACCAGCCCAGATCCAAGGGGAGGGAGACAGGTCCCGTCTCCTGAGGGGTGGTGAGGAACTGAGGCTGCAACTGTGATCACTTTCCCTCGCCCTCCCTGTCACCCCTACATATGATTGAGTCAGTCTCGGGTTCTGAACCCCTTTAACCTATCTGGGGTTGGTTATGGAGACTGACACATAGAAGGTTGGACAATTAAGTTCACGAACTCATCCTAGAAAAAGTGCTCCATACCTCAGTGCTGAATATCACTATGGTCACCTTTGAAGTACTCCCCTTGGGCAGCTATGCACCGATGCCAGTGCCTAGTCCACCCTTCAAAGCAATTTTGGAACTCTTTTTCTGGAATGGCCATCAGAGCTGTTGTCGTATTATCTTTGATGTCCTGAATGTCATCAAATGTCTTCCTTTTAATATTTCCTTTAACTTCAGGTAAAGAAAGAAGTCATTGGGACCGGATCAGGTGAGTCGGGAGGGTATTCCAATACAGTGATTTGTTTTCTGACTAAAAACTCCCTCACAGACTGTGCCGTGTAAGCTGGTGCATTGTCGGGATGCAAGAGCCATAAATTGTTGGCGAAAAGTTCAGGTCGTCTAACTTTTCCATGCAGCCTTTTCAGCACTTCCAAATAGTCAACTTGGCTAACTGTTTGTCCAGTTGGTACAAATTCATAATGAATAATCCCTCTGATATCAAAAAAGGTTAGCAACATCATTGCAACAAGTTCACGAGCCTAATTGTCAGGCCTCTTAGGGCGTTTCTCTTGGCTTCATAGAATGGATTTGGTGTTTAGTGAATCCAGTTTAAACCACCTACCATGCAAAGCAATAAAAATGCTTTATATTCTCAGAAATTTGTATCTTGCAGATTATTTTTTGACATTTTTCTTCATTTTCCAAGTTTACTTTTAAAAAGTATGTATTGTTTTTATAATCTAAAAAATAGTCATACAATTTGGAGGTATTTTTCCAGGATTTCTGATCTTCTGAATTCCACTCTGTGGGCTGCCCCTTTGGGAATTCATTTGTGGGGCTAGAATCTGGATCACCGTGTCCCCAGAGCCGACAGAGCACGATGGGGCTGCTTCTCCGTGGTTCCAATGACTTGTTTCTTTACCGCGCGTCCTTCTCTGAGGGAAGTCCTCTCCTGTGCGGGCGTCCTGCCCGCAGGGCCCACTGGATGGGGACTGACGAAGGCTGGACAGCGCCCAGGCACTGGGCGAGAGGGCCAGCTCGCCGGGAGCCCTGTCCGTGCATTTCCGCTCTTGTTCCTGGACAAAATCAGCTTCACGAGTGTTCAGCCTCAGTTACTTCGGAGTTAGCTGGGTCCTTGCTCGCATGTGCTGGTTCAGTAACACAGGCCATCCTGGAGGTTAGAAGCAGTTCGCAGCGTTGGTTTCTATGAGCCCCTCCAGGCCCCCTGGTTTCTGCTAAGCTGCAGCACACGCACGGGCCATTTGGCGTCAGAAGCGCTGAGTGTTGGCACACGGCTCAGCCCGAAGCGCCGTGTGTGGCTGTGCCGGGCTGTGGCCCCACTTTTCCTGGAGGCCTGTCCTCATTGCCTGCTTCAGGCTGTTCCATTCTCGACACACACGTGTTTGTACTAGACATTCGGGTTGAGGTCTGGAAGTAGTTTCCAGCCATCGGTAACGTTTTTCCTTTTTTCATATTTTCCTGTTGAATTTTTATGCTCAGTCATTATCACCTCTCGAAATGAAATAATTATTAGATTAATATCCTCGGCTCTGCGTCTCCTACAACGTACTTGCTAGGGACCAGCCTGTGCGCTGATTCACTGGGCAAGTTCCTGCTGGCTGTCCCAGCCGAGTGCGAGCCGCCTCCCCCGTGTCCCCCGTCTCCTCACTCAGCACCTGCTAAGCACTGGGGCCCAGGGCCAGGCCCGCGGGTCGTGGGTGTGGCCGTCAGTCACACGCCGTGTGTGCTCAGTAAATGTTTGCTGAATGAGAGCCTGGAAGGAGTGAATGAGTGAGTGCCATTTGCTCTGCTGGCACTCTCTGTCCCCGAGAGACGAATGCGCAGGCAGACGGTTTCGATTCAGTGCGCAAAGGACGATAATAGATGTCTGTGCGGGCGCCTTGGGAACGCCGAGGAGATATTTTTGTTCACACGCACTGTACCCACATTCTGCTTCCCAATTGCATCCTGAAAAGACACTCTGTCAGATTTATGTTTGGCTACTTTAAGGCCTGTTACTATTGCCTGAGCAAATCGCGCCGGCTTCTCCATCTCGTTTGACATGCCCCGCTCCGTGTAATGAGCCCGGTCAGGCCCATTGTTGTGTCACATTTTTCGGCTGTGTGCTCTCCTCACCTATCTCAGAGTTGTTATGAGGCTTCGCTGGAAATGATATGTGACTGTGTATAAACCACGCTGCAAACAGCATGGATTTTAAGCACGCAGCCACTGTGTATGATAGTTAGTGGTCATTACAAAATGCACCGACAGCGCTCTGTAAATGGCCTGAAATAGCCGGCGGAAGAATACAGAAGGAGATAGTTTGCCAATATTTATTTTTCTGGAAGAATTAAAGCAGAGCCCTAAATCCTGTGCCAGTAAGATGGTTTCCTGGGCCGGGATGAATCTGGAAAGGACATGTAACAGAAACTGACCTTGGTTTTGTTCAGAGGCCTGAGAATGCCGTGCAGCAGTCTTGCGTTACCCGCCGTATAGTGCAGCTTCCCAGAGTCTCCATGGCAACACGCAGAGAACAGTGTCATGTGGGGCAGTGTGTACCTGCCTGGACTCTGCTCCGGCAAGAGGTCTGCAGCCGCTGCGCACAGGCTTGCTCATTTTCCTCCCCGCTTTCCCAGCGCCTCAGACACCTGCTTCCTCGTTGCTCGCCACGGTGAGATCGCCCAGCTCACCCTGCTGGCTTTGCCCGTCGCCCCCTTGGCACTTACACAGGATGACATAATATCACTGTGGGCTGCAAGCTTGTATTACAATAAAGACTCTTGAGACGTAAATGAACGTAATAACTGCAGACCTGAACAAAACACAAGTTTGATCTTCAAGTGACTTGTCGCGCCTTTATATTCTGATAGCTACGCACTAATTTGCCGATTACTCTGCTGCTTAATAGCCATTCCTGAGCCTTTCCACGAACAGGCTAATGTTTGAATATGACTTTATGGCCGTCAATGTGTTTTCTCATACAATCCCACTTGATCCTCACCTTGTGAGGGAGTCGGGGCAGGTAGAGTGGCTGTCACTTCCCAGGCCAGGGGTTCGCAGACCCAGTGGGGCTGGGGCCCGCACGGAGGCTCAGGTCCTTGTACTTCCGCTGCCACAAGACCAATGAGAAGCCCGGGACCCCTCTGCCACCTGCGTCTGCTCAGAGCTACCGGGTGGAATTCAGCCTGAGCCCAGAGGGCCTTTCCCACCATTTTCACTGACCACAAGCCAGCGGCCTTTCACGCCATCTTCCAGTGTGCATGCATATGTCATTTTGCAATCGCTGTCTGAAGCTTAGGGATTGAAGAAAGTTGCCCCTACAGTGGGGTTAACAATACATGGCGATTCGGAGAGGCGTCATGGGTCCCCCCGCATTCTCAGCCGTGAAGGCAGCACTTCCTGCTGAGGAAGGGTTGGTGGGGCTGGCGTCAGTCTGAGTTGGCATCTGGCATTTCTTAAGATGATGTTATTTCTATCAAATAGCTCGAAGCCTTCCTTCACGATCCTCCCGTCTTCCTTTCAGGAAAAGGCCGTGCTGTTTAATCTGCGCTCAGAAAACACAGGGCGCTGTCCATCTTCTGTGCCATTGTGACCACTGTCTTGGTGACAACCAGAGGTGGACACGATGAAAGCCTTCCTAGGTTTAAGCAAATTGTATTTTCTCCATTAAAATAGAACGTTAATCTGATGCTAGAATGTTCTGTACTAACAGTGATCCATATTTCAATAGCATTTTCCTCAAGAAAATATGTCAGCATGAAACAGTAAGGCGATATTATATTTTGGAACAAGCCCTCACGGCTTAGATTTCTAAAACGATGCTTTTGTGATGTGTTTTGGGCTTTGAACAAAACACCTCCTTGAGAAGCTCCATGTCCCATGGCGTGGCTGTTTGACCATCTGGGGGAAAGTTCACGTTCTTTTTCCATCTGACGGGTACTGTCAGACAGTGTTTTCATTTCATCTAGCAGTTGCTTCTACGCATCTGAGCAGGCGGCTTGCCTGCATCTGTATTTATACCTTGATAATGTGAACGTATATTTTGTATTTCGTTACAGTCAAGTACATCACACATGTTTCTTGTAGTCAATTTTCATCAAACGTGAATGTAGCAAGATCCATAAATATCCAAAAATATATTTAATCTTACCAGAACAGACTTGGCGGGATAGCTGACTTTAAACAGACGCTTAAACACAGTGATGAGTTCATAATTATTTAATGTAAACTGAATAAGGTTGAAGGGGCCCGTGGGGTCGATTATTTGAAAGTGCTTCAGTGATCACACGTCATGGGCCGCCTTTCCAGTGAAACACTATTCAGGGGTAGGTTAGCAGGCAGCACCGTAAAGTACCTGAATGGTTTCCGACCAGAGAATCTGTTAGTTTTCTAGGTTTAACATCCTTGACACTTAATAGGATTTGGGATTCCATTGTTGCAGCAGCTTTATTGTGTGACAATTTAATTGAATGCCTTACAATGAAATGAAATTAACAAAGGCAGTATTAAATCATGGATGTTCCTCTTTTTATCATTTAGCTAAGAATTCGGCAGAATTCCTTTTCTAATGTTATTGTAAATTGATTGATGTAAAAATAAACACACTCTCCTTCAGACCAGGGATACCACCCAGCCCAAGAGATTCTGGTGGCTGGTTGTGGAGTTCAGGTCAGCCCAGGGGTCTCTGCTATGCTTCAGAAAATGATTGCATGATGCGCCATTTAGAAACAGGCTGCAGAAAATCCCACAGCTGTATGTGAAGCCAGGCAGGCCTGTCTGCTTGGCCGCGGGTACCAGAGCCGCAAATGGTTCCGCAGACAGACAGGAGCCGCCAAGCAGGAGCCGGTTTTTGTCAGTGAGCTCGTGCGCACGCTCGCTCGCGCTCTCTCTCTCTCTCTCTCTCTCTCTCTCTCTCTCTCTCTCTCTTTAGCTGAGCCATCCTGCCACCTGTTGGCAGCTTAGCAGCAGCTCAGCTCAGGCTGGGCATCGAACTACTGTTGCTCAGATCTCAGCTCGCACTCTTGAGCGAGCTCTTAACCCACTGAGCCACTCAGCCGGCCCATCATGCTCTCTTTATGGTGGCAAAAACAGGTGTCCCTGTTTTACAATGAGGGCCGAAGTGAGCCATATCCAACCGGTTTTTTTAAGTGTCCATGAGTGAAAAACAGTTTTCATGCTTGATGATGATTTTCATATTGCATCTCTTTACCTTTAATACCACTTGAAGTAAAAAGAATCTTCTGACTGAGTGAAAATCTGAGAGGGGGGCAGGGTAGTATTTATATAATTAAGCTGATGCCAATCTGCTTAGAAAATAGAAAAGACAATGTAGGACATTATAAGTTAAATAATTATTTTATTAACAGACTGTTGGTGTCAATACTTCATAACGTAATTGTCAGCTGGCAGGAAAGGGGGAAGAAAAAAATACATTTGGGAAATTGCACAGTAAGTGGACATTTGATTTGAAAAGTACAACTGGCCATGGTTACCACACCCTGCCAAACGCAAAACCTGAAAGGCGTAAGGAAAAACGAAGATAGTCCCTTAAAAGTGTCCGAGAGCATGACAAATTCAGATGCCGCTGTGACAGGGTCTCCTGTTAGTCAGGTCACCATCCTGTTGAAACAACAGCTCACTCACTGTATTTCCCTGAGCCAAACCGCAAGGTAAATATTTCTTGAGTAAACATACTATTTGTTTCAGATAAACACCCTTTTAGCACCCTGCTTACTTTTAGTGGGTCATGGGTCCTCCCACCTGGTGTGGTCAGATGATAAGCTATGGTCGTGTATGTAACACACAAACATGGTCTCTCTCAAAAGAGGACAAGCTGGCGTCGCCGTGGGGCCGGGGACGCACGGTTTTACATAAGGACTCCTGGTTTTGTTTGCGTTTTCTTTCTTTTGAGTTCTGCCTGCCTGTCTGTGGGTTCCTCCATCTCCCTCCTCCCCGCCTCCTTCCGATAAACAGTGCTGTGTGCTGGACGGAGCTCGCCCAGAGGACTTCCCCTCAGACCTCCTTTATAGCTGCCGCCTTCGTGCATGACCAGCAGTTGTTGTCACTCTTCACCACCAAACAGAGCTTCCCGTGGATGCCAGCTCTATGTAGAGGGTGGCACTGTTGATAGGGAATGCACCGCCTTTTCCGTGCCGTGTCTGGAGCCTTTCTCCTCTTTCCCACTGAAAAACACGCCCCGAAAGTTCGGGGTTCAGGATCTTAAATTCTGGCTGAGTGACAGTCATGTGTGTGCAGCACAGAAGAAGTGGAGACAGCCCAGTTAACGCCTCTATAAACCTGCATCTCTGCAGAAATGCGGAGGAGGCCATCGGATGGCCCCCGGTTGCCGTGTTTCCCCGTCCCAGGATGAACTGACGTTCAGTGCTATTTCTTTGCCCTGCTAACAAGGAACTTTAGACAATAAATACCTTTTCTGGCCTTTCTCTCTCTGATGTAATGAATGTTTGCGCTGGGCCTAGAGGGGGAGAAGGGGTCAGCTTAACTGCTCCCGAGCGCTTTTCGGTTTGTGCTTCCTTATAAAAAACACTTTGGACACGTGTACGGCGTGCGGCCCTGCAGCTCACACCCTGCAGCGGCCATGTCTCGTCTGCCCGCAAGCCGCTGGCTCACACAGGAGCGATGTTACTGGATGCCACGCCGCCTGGTTTTAACGGTAGCCAAGGAAATGGGAGAAATACCGTATGGACGCTGTGCGCTTCCTTCGCTCAAAGCGAATTGCCCGACACCGTTTCCCTTACGTGTCCGTGTGTTGGTTGACATGAATGCTGCATTTGATTTCAGGTTGCAAATAAGAAATGTGACTTCCCTTGATAATACATTCATTATCATTAAAATTCTCTCATCCTGGAAAAGACTTATTATTGAAATCATTTCTTAAAAATCCCATAAGGAAAACTTTTCTGCCGTGGAGTGTAGTCCTTAATCTTTCTTCTTTTGCCCACTTAATTTTATTTCTCTGGCATTGTTTAGATGCTAATTATAATTGACAAAATTCTTTTTTGCTAACTATACGCATCTCGGTTCTGATTAACGCAGGAAAGTACAAAGATATTACTTACTTCATTTGCAGAACAGGAAAGGTGACAGCACCACCGCCAAGTAAAACTAATCGCTCCTGAGCGCTACTGCTTTGAGGAGTGTCCTCCTACCTGCAGATGGACCCAGAGAAAAGTGTGGACATTCGGCCTCCTAAGGCGTCCGTGCAAAATCTGTCCTCAGGGATTTTCTACAAGGCGGGACTTGTTCCTGCGGGCGACACTTCTTTCCCTCAGCTGGCCCGACGCACGGCTGTCCTTTCTTCATGGACATGGGCCAGCGCCCCCTAACACAGTGAAAGCCGAGAGCCTCTCTCCCGAGCCCTCTGAAGTTGACCTCCTTGGCAGAAATGTGACACACCTGCTCTCTCTGCTGTCCCTTCTCCATTTAGTAGCTTTGAGAAGTGCTTCATAAAAGCATCTGTAAGCATGAAGTCATTCATTGGTGCCCTCCTGCCACTGGAGTCTGTGCTGTCGGTGTCAGAGGCAGACGGCACAGGCCCCGCTGCCGGTCAGCTGCAGACACGGACTGAATGTGAGAAGGAGGGAGGCGGGTGGGCGGGCTCGGGCCGGAGCTTGGCAACCACCCGCGGACAAGGCCTGGCAATCGGCCGCTCTGGGGACAGGCTCCCTGGGGCCAGCTGAGGCGGGCAGCCCCAAAGCCGAGCACCAGCACCGCCTGGAGCAGGAACCCGGGGGCTGTGGCACCAGCGGCAGCAACGCTGTCTGCCTCACCACGCAAAAAGTGAAGGCCGTGGGTCCTGGCGCCTCTGGGATTGCTGCCCTGTGTCTGTGCCCGGACGGTCCCCTCACTGTCCCTCCAGCACGCGCAGCAGTGCGGGTGTTGATGTGTGCCACCCCAGGCAGGATGACGGAGCACAAGGCGAGAGGCGTCGAGCCATCCTCGGGGCTTCGGCCACCCCACCCCACCCCACCCCAGAGGCAGCGGGCTCCTGGGCAAGTCTGTCACGTGTTGTAATGCTTCGCATTAGAGCTGTACGAGCTGCCGTGGCCCGTTCCTGTGGCGAGTCCCGCAGGGCTTCCCAAGGCCCCTCAGAAAGCCTCGCTTTGTCAGGACAAGGCATTCCCGGTGTGCCACGTGCAGGGACAACTCGGGGTGGGGTTTACAGGTGGGACAGAGCCATGGGGACCCCCCCTCTGCTCTCTGAACACAGGCTGTCACTGGTGGTGTAGGTGCCGTGACTGAGGCAGCGTTGGCCATACACTAATGTGACAGCGCTATTTTTAGGCATGACTCTGGAAGGTTGGAATTGGCACCAGGACAGTCTAGCGATGGGAAGTTAATTCAACGTCTAGCTGCCTTTACTACTCTGCATACATGTAAATAAGCATCGTCAGGCAACCTCTTCTACACGTAATTATTTTAATAGTCCTTTGTGTTGGGTTGTTGTAGAAATGCCGGTGAGGCCACTTGTACATAGTTCTCTCCTCTTCCTCTGGAAACCCTGTGAAAAAGGCAGTGAGACGATAAGAAAGCATAAGCTACGCTGGGAGGAGAAGGACTGCTGACAGTGGGCGCAGGCGTGGGCACCCGCGGGCCCTCGCAGGGCAGGGAGCGTTCGGAGGGGCAGGGGCTCGCTCAGCAGAACCGACCCTGACCTGCCGCTGTCCGCCTAGGCACCATCCAGGGCCTGCGGACGGCTTTGCCCACACGCCCCGGGGGCTCAGGGAGTGCCCTGGGGCGGCGCGGGGCAGGGCGGGGGGCAGGGCGGAAGTGGCAGGCCCGCTGAGACACTGCTGGGGGGCGTGGTCACCAAGCAGCCTGTACTGTTTCCTGCCACCACATGCCCTAGTCCCCGGGTCCCACTACTCATCCAGGGGGGATGTTGACCCAGAGAGAGACGCCCCACTCTGGAATCCTTCATGGAGCAGAGGGTGCGGTGAGAACAAGGAGACGAGGGGGCAGTCTACTCACCGAATGTGGAACTGCCAGCCTTTCCCTGCCCTGCGCCTCCAAATATCAGCAACAGGGCAGTTACGTCATAGCCTGGAAGCAGGGGTGCTGTGGCGGAGGGAGCCGAGGGGACTCAGCAGAGGTGTTCAGCTATCTATATCATCAGTCAGGAAACCAGAAATCCTGCTGGGGGTTTCAACAGAGGGCATTTAACATATCGTATGGCACTGATTTCACAGTGCTGGGCTGGAAGTGCTGGGCGTCACCCAGAGCTGGTGGCTGGGGGCAGCCACCGCCACCGGGGTTGGGGGCACACGCGAAAGGCTGAGGCTGTGGGAACCCAGGAGCCGGAAGCCCAGTCCTCAGAGCTGGGCTCGGACAGCCAAAGGGCGACCACCTGAGACTTGGAGGGGCACAGGGGACGGGCCCAGAGTGCAGAGAAGCCAGAGGCTGCAGCCGGGGGGCCTGGGGGTGGTTCAGGGCCCCGCTGTGTTTTGGCAAGGAGACTGGCGTGTGGGGTCACGAGCCTGAGCGTGTGTAGTGCACGGGGAGCTTCGAGTCTGGAGCTCCTCCTCGTGGGCTGGAGTGACAGCTCCACCACTCAGGGCCGTGTGACCTGGGCCTAGTACTTCCCCTTGCCATCCTCAGGGTGTTAGGAGGATCATTTAGCAGTTAAAACCTTAAGAGCGCCTGGCGTATAGCACACATTATATATGCGCTTATTTGACCAAAAACCCTAGACGGTGGCTGCGCCCTGAAGGGCTAAGCTGGTGGACATGGTGCTCCGAGATCAGACCACCTCGTGGACGGCAGCTTGTGAGCTGGGAGTCCGGGGGCAGGTTGAACCCTCGGGGACTGGGTGGAATGGCTTAGATGTCAGGGCCCCGCGCGTCGTAAGGGAGGTGCAGCATAGGCCGGGCCCCGTGGAGCAGGTCCTAGCGTGGGCAGAGGAAGGACCGACTTCATGCCAGCTGCTCTTCTCGGGCTCCTCTGGGCCCACTGTCACGAGCCCGATGGGCCAGTCCTGCGAGCTAGTGGGATTCCTGGACTTGATTCCCTAAGAGCGGAGTGACACGATGCCAGCAGAACTGTTTAGAACCGCTTGGTTGCAGACCCCCCTGGACCCCCATTATGGAATGGCCCTGTGGCCAGACCCTGCCCTGTAGCTGTCTGCCAGTGAGAGTTCTCGGGGGGTCCTGCACCTCTTAACCGCAGACCACCCAAGTGTTGGCCTGTATATGTGCTGTTTGCCCTCCTTTCCTTGCTTCAGTCATTTCTAGGGAACATGAAAGAATGGTTTTTAATTTTCCTTACTGAGATGTATGTAGATCTTGAAGGTATGCACTGTGTCTTATATATCTTTATAGTCACTGCTCCCCTGCCTAGCAGGCCCAGCAGAGAGCTGACCCCTCTTAGTTGATGAATAAGTGAGCTGTGCAAACTAAGCCTTTTATGCTGTCACTTTCTTTCCCACTGCTTAACTCAGTGTCCCTCATAGGGACCTGAGTATTTCTTCTCTCTCTTCCATCCATTTATTCATCCACCCATCCACCTATCCATCCGTCCATTTGCCCATCCATTTATCTATCACTCATCTATCCATCTATCTACCCACCCATCCCTCCATCCATCTATCCATTTGTCCATCCATTTATCCATCACTTATCTATCCATCCATCATCCATCCGTCCTCTGTACACCTCACCTCAGCTTGCTTCCTTAATATTAGGACCACTGCTGGATCCTGCTTAGGTTCACTGTAACCTCTTCTAGCGCACATTCCATCCTAGCTTTTAACATAGAAAGCTTAATGAACACATTTAGCTGTAGCTTTGAAACAATGAGATGTTAACATTGTCATAACTCAAGGCTTTTATACATGGGAAGGAAAAAGATTCATTTCACAGTAATACATAGAATTGTGTGGGAGATGATGGGGAAAAGATCAAAGGATTCCAGAATTCTACAAATGGGAGAGTGATAAAATTAGCACCATTAATAAGAGTGATGTGCTGTTATAGAAAATACCTACCCAAGTGTCCCTTTAAAAAGTCATGGAAACTTGTATGGGTTATAGGTTCAATATTTTGGTCTGTTTCTATAAAGGACAACACACTTATAATTTGAAGGCAGCCCCCACTATTTAAGATCCTAGAAATGATTCATTTTGTTAGCTTTAAATCTTGTCTTCTTATATTCTTCTGAAAAGAGAGAACTATTAATAATCAGCTACACCTAAAATGCATTTTCTAACAGATAGAAAAGCTGTGTATTTGAAGACCTTCATGCTATACACAGAAAAGCCTGCCCAGCAATCTACATGAATATTTCAACACAGTGATCGACATGAATATATCTGTGCACAGTGGTGGGGCTTTTAGCTTATGAAAGGCTTCCTCGCGCCTCAGTCTTCGGGCTTCTTTCTCAGTGCACACTTTTAAGTAGACTCTTGAGCCTCTGCCCTTTACAGCTTTTGCATCTTCCCGTCTGCCGATTCTATAGCTATTGTCAGCAAATAAGCAATCTTGTCTTTTCTTTAGATTTGGGAAGCTGTAAACTGCATCTTTCTTAACCTTCCACTCCTCTGCCACTTACTGAGCTGTTGGAAGCGAGGTGGAAAGTATAAATGGGTGTCACATCATGATATGGACTGTTTAATGGCTGTGAGGGCGGGTATTCCAGGATTGAGAAATGGAACAGCTGGGCCTGGGTAGGTGAGCAGTGCTTTGCACAACTGCGGCCGCCTTGGCAAGACAGCTGGGTGTGCCTGAGCCTGCCCAGGCCCCTCCCCGTTACGCCCTAGAAGGCATTCTGGGAGCAGGGGCTCTCTGCCACCTGGAGACCCCGCATTCCTCTACTTCTAAAGCCCTCTTGCTCTGAGGGCACCCCAACCCCTGCATGTGGGAGTGAGGTCCCCAGACTTAGCATATTTGGCTTACTTTTAATAAACATGTTTCCTTTATAAAACTTCTCTAATATGTTCCCTGAGTTCATTTTACATTTTATAGTTTCACTTCCTTTAAAACAACATATTATCAATTATTTCACATGCACAAAAGGTTTAAACAGAACATCAGCTTGCAGCTCTCGGCACAAAACATCGCCCATGCGGGTCAAGGGCCGTTCTGCTGCTCCCTCAAGTCCTGAACGTGTCCCGAATTTCATATGGAACATTCCCATTTTAGCTTCTTTTTTATTTTGATTTTTTAATAAAAAGAAAGACTTCAATATACCAATTATACTTCAATACGGCTGGAAATTTTTTTTTAATAAAAAGAAAATAATGAAAGCAGGGAAATGACACGTAGCAAGGGACTAGCTGCTGGATGCTCCCACGCTCTGTTCCCCACGCTAATGCCCCCTTGTCGCCCCCATTTGTCTGGCTCAGAAGAGGGGTGTGTGACGGGCGCCACCGCTGCCCCACGCGAACTGGTGGGCACACGCGTCCTCCCAGAGGAGGCTGACGGGCCTGTGACAGACGCACGGGTGCCGCTGCGCTGCGGGCAGGCTCTGTGCCCGGCACGCCCGCTGCCAGAGCTTGCTTCGCAGGCGTGGCCCCGTTTCCTTCTGTGGCATCAGGACTGCTTTCCTCAGGCGGCGATGGAGCCTGAGTCAGGTCAGGCAGCTCGTCCAAGGTCAGGGCCCCAGACTTGTCAGCCCCTCCGGTAGGATTTCCTAGCGGGCACTCGGCACCCAGCCCCCGGCGCCACCCCCCGGTGGGCCCCGTGTGGTGCTGGGAGATTTTCCTACAGGAATGTGGGGTACGGGCCCGCCAGGCCAGACGGGGCTCGCCTGAGCGTGTAGCCCGGCCCTCCCGTGGTGCTGCCGGAAGAGCCGACGCAGGCTTCCCTCTTCCTGTGAGTGTCCCTGTGGGGGAGCCAAGGGCCTGGACACACCGACGGCCTTCAGAAATGGGAGCTGGGAGGAGTGTGGGGGTTGGAGGAGCAAAGGGGGCCCAGCTGGGCCGTGGGCCGCGTCTCTGTCCTGACTGGACGGTACCTGGCTGTCTCCCAGCGGGCGTGCTCCCTTTTCTTATTTATCACGAGAAGCTAAAGGACATTAAATTGATAAGTGACACCGATATGTTATAACCCATCATGTGAGATCGAGAGCTGAGATCTGACTTAAAGGTGACCTTTCTGAAGATCAGCTCTAGAAAGTACCGGGTGTTTTCTCCCATGTAAAAGGATAGGAAAGAAAACAGTTCTGTAAAACGAGATGGGGATCGAGTTTGTGTGGCTAAAGAAGGGAACACCAGGGCCTCTGAGTGTGTGAGGAAGTGAGGGGCCTGCGGAGCCCACTGACCACATCAAGCGGAGGAGGCTGCAGAGGGACGGAGAGGCTTCTGGGAACGGACTGTCCCCAGGCCATGGACGTGGCCTCGTGCGCGGCATGTCAGTTTTGTTCCCTGGAAGCCCCTGGAACGTAGCGGCTGCTCCTTTAGGCCTCCTGGCCGGTGGGGTGCCCGCTCCATGCGCCCTGCCCCCTCTCATCCCAGACGCCCGCCCAGGGCATGCCTGCGCCCGCCTTCAGTCATCACCCCGCGGCCCGAGGCCCAGGCGCGGCCGGGGAGCCGCGCGCACAGCGGGCTGGGCCTGGTCCCTGTCCTTCCCGCGGACAACGCGGAGCGCCCCTCAGGTCTGCATTACTCGTTTTTAATTTCTAATGAATTTTATGTTTGTTTTATGCTTTTTGCCAGTTTGCCTTTCAGTTTTCTTGTTTTGTAGATAAACTAAAATTATAAATGTTATATAGTCCAGTTTATTAATATCTTCCTTTGTTATTTATTACCTAGTTTTTACATTCAGAAAAGCACACTTACATTCAGCAATGACATATATACTTACCTAAACTTTATTTTTATTTTATAATGTTTAATTCTTAACATTTATTTTCTTTAAACACATATTTGCAAACATTATCATTTCGAAATGCATAAATGTGATCACGCTCATCTTTGTAACAAGCCCAGCCTTACGCCTCCTTCCGTACCCTCTTCCCCATGCTTTCCTTTCAGCCAGCCCGTGTTAACAGCCTAACGTGCACCTTCTTATGTATTTGTATAGTCATGTCACCCCATATGCACATGTGCGCACACACACACGCCACACACACGTGGCTTTTATTGCCATTGTTTTTAAAATGTGGATCATATTTTATATGCTTTTCTATATCATCATTTTCATACTCAACAATACATAGAAAAAAACGCTCTGAACTCAGCTTGGAGAGCTCTCATTCATTCTTTTAAATGATTGGGTTTTATCCTATGATGTGCATGTCATAATTTATGGAGTCTTTTTCTATAATTTCTTTTCCGCTGGAAAACCTCATTGGAATTTTATATTTCTGTATGGCATGAGGTAAGGATCTAAATTTTGTTTTTCTTAATTGCTGGCCAACTCTGATTCATTTGTTGAATTAGCTATTCCTGCCCTATTGGTTTATAGCTCTTCCTTTATTTCATATTAATCATATGTGTATGTATGTGTACCCCCCCCCACACACACACACACACACACACATCATGGTCTGTCTTGAGGCTCTCAATTCTGTATAGATGTCAATGTTTTGTTGTTTTTGTTCAATTTCACTTTAAAACACGTTTTATTTGGGAATAATTTTAGAGCTATAAAGAGCTGTAAGAGGATTTTTGGTATTCCCTTCACCCAGCTTCCCCTAATGTTAACGTCTGATATTACCACAGTGCATTCATCAAAGCTAAGAAATTAACATTAGCACAATGCCGTTAACTAACCCAGAGATTTTTCGGGTCTTCCCAGTTTTTTCCTGATGCCTTTTTCCTGCTCCAGGACGCAGCCCAGGCCCCCACGTTGCATTTCCTTGTCATGTCTCCGTAGCCTTCTCCAGCCAGTGACAATTCCCTGGTCTTTCCTCATCGTCATGACCTCATGCTCTTGAGAGCGCTGGTCTGCTGTTTTGTAAAATGTCCCACTGTTTGGGCTTGTCTCAGGTTTTCTCATGATTAGGCTGAGGTTGTGGATTTGGGGGGACAGTCCCAGAAAAGTGAACTTCTCATCTCATCACATCAGCGGCTCATGACATCAGCATCACTGATTACTGGTGACGTCAGCTCGACCAGCTGGTCCAGCTGCTCTCAGCCAGGTTCGTGCACTGTAATTACGATGTTTGCTCTTCCATGCCCAGTTCTTAGCAGGAAGTCGCTTAGTCCAGGCCACGGGCAAGGGGAGGGCAAGTAAGCTCCACAGACTGGAGAGTAGAGTATCGAAGAACCTGGGTGCAGAACCCCCGCAAACGTGTAATAAGTACTTCGGGCAGCTACTTTGAGGTTGTGCAAATACCCTGTTTCTCCCTAAAGTGCTCACTCACTTGAGCATTCATCAGTAGATCTGGCCTCCATCAACGACTTCTGTGGGTTTCTAATAGTGATTTTCCTCATTCCTTCTACAGGTGTTACTTTGAATTATCCTGTATGAAAAATTAATCTTTTCCCCTCAATTATCTATATTCAATCACTATTTATAATAGTGTGGATTTAATGTCATTTGATAAGTACTAGGATACATCCCTCATTTTATTCTCCTTATTAAAGCAATTTGGGACTTTTATTACTTTTTCATTCTTCTTATAAACTTCAAAAATATTTATTTTCCACTTTCAGAAAGTTCACTTGGGATGTTCTTTAGAATTTTGTTAAACTTTGCAGCTAGATCTAGAAAGAAACGTTGTCTTTATGATCCAGTAATTCTCTCCGGTGGAGTGTGGCGTGCCTCTCCGTCTCCCCATCACTCCTGGGAGAGCTTTTCTGGCTTCTCTGTGCTTAAGGCATATGACTATGTTAGACGTCATTTATTCTGAAATTGACAGTTGTGGGCCAATAACCTTTCTCTATCCTTCCCTGAGTCTATATGCTCTTCGAACTGGCAAAGTTGGAGCTATCTGCTTTGGGTATCTATTTTAAAGTTTACTGAGTTACTGTAACATGGATGCTTAGTTCATGTTTTTTTTCTAGTTCATTCTGCACTTTTCTTTCTTTTCTAAGAGAAGGTTTGGTTTCTTCTCTCTATGAAATGGAAAAAAATACATACCTTTCCCAGAACGCTGTAACTATTTAGGTTCCTATAGAGGTTTCATTATATAACCTTCCAGTCTATACAATAAAAACCAGACTTTTTTGGGCCGGCCGAGTGGCGCATTGGTTAAGAGCTGGTTTGGGGATGCCAGCGGCCCCGGTTCGGATCCCACATATGAGGGCCAGTGACACTGCCCTGTACAGCTAACAAGAGTTCCACCTGGAGCTGGGCTGTGAGCCCCGGCGACGGTATAGGCTGCAGCCCCTGCTGCAGTGGGCTGCCATAGGCTACAGTGAGTGGCCGACAGCCAGCGTGAGCGGCCAATAGCCATGGTGAGCGACCATCCAGAGGCCGGCGACCGATCTGCCTCATCCGGGAAGAGCGCAATGATGATACCAACATGGGCCGGTGAGGCAGCATCCTACGCAACTGGACTGAGAAACAAAAGGACAGCAGCTTGTCTGTTCCCCTCCCCCAATTCCCCAATAAAATCTTTAAAAAAAACACACACACTTTTCTTGGGTAGATTAGGGGTGTGGGTTTAGCACCCCATCCCCAACCTTTCAGCTGAGCAGGCTTCGTATGGTTAGCTTTCTACTCTGCGTCCTAGTGGACTGTGTAAGGAAGCTGCCCGCCTGTGTGGCTCATCTTACAAGGGAACACGGCGATTCTATTTTCTTAGTTTTTTAAATCTCTCCTTCTGTCCAACGCAGTATTTGAATAATGACACGTGTGTATCTTTATGCCTGTTACTCAGCGGTGCACAGTTCTAGCTGTATTGATGGCTTCTTCACTGCACTAGTATCTGCTTTTTCTGAAAGCCAAGTGCTGCTGACTCTGCATCACAGACCAAATGACCCATGAAGCACAGTGGTGTCTGCTGTCTCGTCTGCACCCTTACATGCGCCTGCCTTATGCCGGCCCCCAAAGGCAGAGCCCTTGCACCCCTCAGCCCCCGCCTGCTGCACAGGCGTGTGAGAAGCTGGGCTTACCAGCAGACTGGCCTCGTGGTTCTCCACCCAGCACACTTGTCCCTGTCGCGCTTTTTGGCTCTGGTTCAGGTCACTTTGACTTTGTTTTCTTATCAACCTCTTTGTTCCCTCTCCCCTGAGTGAAATGTTCCAAGCTCAGATCTCTGCTCAGTGAAATGAGTTCTTAGCAAATTCCTTTTATTGCACTACACAGAGTCCCCGACTCATGATGGTTCGACTTGTGATTTTTTGACTTTATGATGATGTGAAATTGATACACATTCGGTAGAAACCATGCTTGAATTTTGAAGGTTTGATCTTTTCCTGGGCTAGTGATATGCCATAGGGTGCCCTCTGATGATGCTGGGCAGGACGGTGAGCTCAGCTCCCGGTCAGACCTGCATAGTGAGAACCGACAACCGGTGCTCCACGGGGGAGAGTAGATGCGTTTTAAGCTTTCGGTAGTTTCAGTTTACGATGGGTTTGTCGGGACGTAGCCCCATCTAAGTCACGGAGCGTTGCTCACACACCCTAAAGCACAGTTAGCTAGTCATGCTAAGCTGACAGTTTCTGAGCAAAGGAAGACACAGATGTAGATGATAAAATAAGACACATTGCTATTTCATTCATGAGGCATTATTGTATAATTAGCTATTTCATATTACAGGATTTTTAATAGCTGAAAGTAATCTTTTATCACCATAACCTTTTTTCCCCCTTTGTGGTAGCTTTAATGAAATTTTTTCTAATATGTCTCTATTTTTCTTTGGAGCATAGTGCATATAATTTATTCTCTTTTCAATATCACTGCAAGGTTATAATTAAAAGCATAAATTCCTATTCCATGACCCTTAGAATCTACTGAATTGTTTAATCCTTTTTTTTTTCAAAAAAGACACTAAGTGACCTCAGCTATTCATTTTGAGTTCTTGTAGCTACAGTTACATAATTTCCGTTGTCGATTGTCGATATTCTGTCAGCATCCCTCTTTCTTTCATCCCCTCCTCAGCCCTGAGGGTGTGATTGTCAAGTTTGACCAAAGCAAGAGGGGCTGGGAGCAAACAGCAGCGCCTTCACACTGCTGTGGCCTCCTGAGCAAGGCCTGGAAGGTTCCAGCAGACATGGCTGCGCCCAGCTCGTCCCCTTCCTGTCGGCCTGTGCAGCCCCGGACACCCTGCCCACGCGGAGCCTGCCAGCTGGTGGTCTGGGCCCTCCAGCCTCCATGTCATGTGGCCCCCCTGTTTTATTCAGTTCTCAAACTCCAGCATTTGTCTCTCCTAGAAATGCCAGCCAGAGCCCTGCACGGGTCCACTGGCCGGCGAGTGAGTTCCAGGAGGGTGAAACAGCGCGCTAGCTTTAGTTCCAAACTGAGTTGGGAGTGTTCCGACTTTTTTGTCTCTCTGGCATGGGTCTTTTTTTTTTTTTTTTAGCTTTTCTTTTAACTTTTTGTTTTGAAGTAATCACACATTGGCAGGAAGCTGCAAAAATCGTTCAGAGAGTCCCTGGTCCCATTGACCCAGTAGCCACATTTTGCACAGCTCCAGTGGCCTTTGGAGCTGGCGCTCGTCTCAGCGTTGCGCCCTGGAGTCCCCCCGCATGGCCTGTGTCAGCCGCTGTCCCCTTGTACTGCTTGTGTGTATTCCACCGAACGGCAGTGGCGGGTTTGTTTCACACCCCATCTACTGAGGGACATGTGCCCAGGCCTGGGCTCTTCCAGATAAAGCTCTGCGAACACTGCCCAGGCCTCTGTGGACGCGGGTCTCCATTTCTCTGGGATAAACGTCCAGAAGCACATTTAGTCTGGTCAAGGGCTGGTCAGATGGCAAGTGTATGTTTAGCTTCTTAAGGAAACTGCCGCCCAGGTTTCCAGAGTGGCGGCACCATTTTCCATTCTCACCAGCAGCGAGTCAAGGAGGCAGTTTGTCTGCAGAAGTGCTTTGTAATTTCAGCCGGCTTAGTCAATGGGGGTGAAACCTCCCCGTGGCCTCACCGCACTTCCTGGGGGCGCTGCGCGGCCCTCCCTGCTCATTGGCCACCTGCGTGTTCTGTGCCCACTGGATTGTCCGTTCGGCTTTACTGCCGACTGAGTTCTTTCTGTTAGAGACGTGCGTCCCTAGTCAGACTGCGGCTGGCAAATATCTCCTCCCAGTCTGAACATGTCTGCCCCTTTCCAGGGTTTTCCATAGAACAAAAAGGTTTTAATTTTGATGAAGTGTAGTTTGTGTTTTATCATTTATGTGTTATGCTTTTGATGTCATGTCTAAGAATCCCACACCTCGGCCTTGCCTTCCTTGGCTCGTGGCCCGTAGCCCGGCATCCGCCTGCAGCGCAGCCTCCCCGTCTCTCTCTGGCTCTGCCCTCCTGACTCCTTTCACTGGAAAGAACCCTTGTGATCACCTGGATCCACCCAGAGAATCCGAGATCACCTCCCCATTGCAAGATCCTCAATGGGAGGTGACGTATTTACAGGTCCTGGGGGTTCAGATGCGGCTGTCTTTGGGGGCCATTATTCTGCCGACCCGAAGGAGGGTCAGACGCTAAGCAGGTAGCTCAGTCAGGCCGCAGAGTCCTAGGATGCCCCCCTCTTGTTGCCTGTTGCCTGGAGGGACCCGCCCCAGGGCACCCCATGGCCTTTCCCTTTGGGGAACCCTGGCTGCGGGCTGGCAGGGGTCTTTATTCTGGCCAGCACCACCGCCTGGTTCCTGCGAGTCGTTC
Source organism: Aselliscus stoliczkanus (assembly GCA_033961575.1). NCBI lineage: Eukaryota > Metazoa > Chordata > Mammalia > Chiroptera > Hipposideridae > Aselliscus > Aselliscus stoliczkanus. Next base: position 2,466,603 of record CM066733.1, read on the forward strand.
TGGGCCAGGGCGCTTGGGAAACGCTGTGGCTGCGGCAAGCCTAAGGTGCCTGATGAGAAATGTGGCCGTGGACCAGGGACACACACAGGCCACCTGAGAAGCAATAGCACAGCTGCGACGAGCGGGACAGGTATGCTGTGTGTGTTACCGCAACATGCTTGTCATGGAGATGACCGCATGATATTCACAACAGCGAGAAATGGAGACAGTGGGGCTGTCACCCCTGTTTCCTGTTTTTATCCATGGTTCTCATTTTCTTCTCCGGGGGCGGGGGTCCAGGCACCATGAGCGATAACACCTAAACGGGCGCACACCTGCATCTGAGGCGAATTGTCATGGTTAATAATGTTTTCAATATACTTAGGCTTTCCCAAAATGGTCTTATTTAAATTATTTATGGCTGTATTTGGGGCAATCTCCACACACCCAGGCGAGTCTGAAGCTGCCTGTGTGTTTTCTCATTTAGACGTGTCCTAACGTCCAAAACAAAGGCTATTACGAGGCTTTTCCCAGGAAAGTCATAGTTCTTGAGAAAAGTATGACTCCCTATCTCCAAAGGAAAACCTGTTTTCACTGATCCTCAGAGCTGACCCCAGGCAGGACCGATGGCTGCGACCTCGCGGAGAAGATGGCTAGTACACAGTAACTGAGCAGGCCTGGCTGTAGGGTTCACCAGATCGGAAAGGGAGCCCCCGAACTCCAACGTATAGGCCTTGGAGGCCCAGGGCGCCCCTGACGAGACCTGGCGTGCTGTGGGGCAGCTGGCCTCCCAGTCAAGGTCAGCACATGGGGGTTCATGGAGCACAGTGGTCATGGCACTGCCCTTCCGTGGCAGTTCCAGGGTCACTGCCATAGCCAGGCACACCTTAGACATTGGAGAGGCAGCCAGGAGGCCTAGAGAAATGGGGAGGGGGAGAGGGACGGGCAGAGGCCCAGGCCCTGCACTTAGAATTCTGCGTTTGCATATGACACAGGTTTGCATCGGGCCCTGGTCCTGGCACCTGTGTGATCGGATCCAGGGAGAGGGAAGGGGGTACAGTTGGTGAGGGGCCTTGAGGAGAGATACTCCATGGGGGAGGCGGGAAGGAGGGGGCTGGATTCGATTCTTCTTCCCCCTTTTTTGGGAAAGAGGCTTCACCTCTAATAGCCTGTTTCCTGGCTATAAATGGGATCATCGCAGTAGGTAATCATTTTTGAATTCTGGGCGTTTACCGGGTAGCGTGCTGACCAGTTTCAATAAGTCGCCTTGTTTGTTTCTCATGCCAACAGCAAGAGACAGGAGTCGTTGTCCCGACCGGGGGTTGGAACTGGCAGTGCTGTGGGGCAGCTGGCCCCCCACTCAGTTCTCGTCCTAACCACTGGATGTTTTGAGAACCCCATGCGATAACCGTGCAGAGCACTCAGCACCCAGCGGGAGGAGACAGTGCTTAGAAAGCCGAATTCTCTCGTTACCGCGAGGAGGGCTGAAAGGGGCTTCCTGCCCCCACAGGACCCGCAGGCCCCCTGGTGGTGGGGTGAATAGGGGAGCTTCCCCGGTGTTCGGACCTCCCCTCACTTCAGACTTTTGCGGGTGCCCACTCCGCACACTTGGCCTGGCCGCATATTTGTGCCTGTTCCGGAACAGTCACTTGAAGTAGCAAAAGGCCCCTGGATACGTGTAAATTCACTAGCATACTTTTTAAAACTAGCTAGAAATTGTAAGAAACCTGCTATGAATAAATATATTTCTGCTGGTCAAAAATCCCTGATGAAGTAAATTCTTTACGAGTTACATCAAGCAAGTTACACTGCAGTTTCTTCATTTCTTTTCTGTTCTCTGATTAGGCAGTGTCTTCCCTGGAGGAAACGGGTTAATTCTACTTAGGGACTTCCCAGCACTCTCGTAAAGGGGGTGTTGCCGATGGTGCGTTAATGGGTGAAAGCTCCTGAAAATGAGTGGGGCCCAGACCGCTTTGCTAAATCCATACGCTTTGGTCCTCAGCAGGTGGCTTCGTTCTAGGTAGGAGAAGCATCCGGTCAGTTTATGAACTTTTTCTGGTAATTCAATGACCTGGAGTGTTTGTCCAGCAATCTATTTACTAAAACTCTAAAAACACTTGATATTTAGCCCTCCACAGAGGACAGTGCGCCCCTTTTATTTTCTTGCCCTTCATAGGCCCACACGCAAGGAACCAGGTTCTGACTCAGCGAACACCGAAAGCAGACCTGTGTGCCAGCCTCATTCCCGTCCTGACCTGACGCTTCCTAAAGGTCCTGCGGTGGGGGTTCCGTCATCTGCATTTCGTAGCCGGGGAGACCAGGAAACGAGCTGACCTGACGCTTCCTAAAGGTCCTGCGGTGGGGGTTCCGTCATCTGCATTTCGTAGCCGGGGAGACCAGGAAACGAGCTGACCTGACGCTTCCTAAAGGTCCTGTGGTGGGGGTTCCGTCATCTGCATTTCGTAGCCGGGGAGACCAGGAAAGGAGCCTGAGGGAACAGAGCCGGCCAGCTCCGAGCCGGCCCGCAGCGTCCTCCGGGGGGCACAGGCCTGAACGTTTTCAGGCCTCGCAGTGGCAGCCCTGGCTAGCGTGATGGCTTCATCCTGGGTTCTCTGTGGTGGGACTTCCTGTCATCTGTGATCACCAAAAGGAGACGTGTAGGTTAGAGAGCTGGTCCTTTCTCACTTGACATCTCATCTTTATTTTACTTTTTGAGAAGCTGTCGCTAGGAGGGCACATGTGGCCAGACCCACAAGCTTTGTGATGGGGCCGCTGGCTCGGGCTTATCTCCCCCTCCTCTAAGATGCTATACAATGCGCAGACTAGCTTCCCTCATTTGGGCCTTCAGGCCGCTATCAATTTTCTCCTCGTATCCTGTGAGCGTGCCTGCCCCATGGAGTTAGCTCCTTGGGTCCAGTGACCTTGCCTGGAACGCAATACACACGGAGTGGGTGGCTCGTCCTCCCTGGCGGCGGCCTGGCCCCGAGATGGCCTCGCAGGCTCAGGGAGGACCAGCCGGAGCAGGACTGAGGCCAGGCGCCCGCGGCTGTCCTCCTTCCGTCACTCACCACACTTCTGTGGATTACGTGGCGTCCTCGGGCTGAAATACTGGCGACAGTTCGTATGAGGCAGAACGTGTGTATCTGAACAATTTCAAATCCAGCCGATTTTAAGGGAGTTACCACTTTAGATTTCCCACTATGTAATTTACTCCCGTTTTATCTACAATTAAGAGTTGATGGTTACTGTTGAATAGAAGAATTAGACTGAAGGAGAATTTATACTTTAATTCTATTTTTCCACACATTTGTCGTTGTGGACTTGACTGCAGTCCAGAGGAAAAGGTCCCTGTGTGGGCCAACGTGAAATATTTCCAGGGCCTGGACCATGGGGGTGGCTAAGCTGCGAGGGGCTCGAGTGGCTCCTTCGTGTTGCTAGTATCTTCCCTCCCTTTGGCTCTTCCCCTGCCGCCGAAAACCGCATGTCTGTTACGGGACAACCACGGCTCTCACATTTAATGGCTGCCCTTCTCCTCGGAGCCATCGTCACTGCGTTCAAGAGAGCTGCATTGCAATCCCCTTTCCCCCTGCTCCTTGTCATCTACCCTGAATATTCCTGTATGCTGTTAATGAACACAGCTCAACTCATCATTTCTGTTGGTTTGAACTTCTGAGAAAGAAGTTTCCCAAATTCTTGTTCACTTGCTTTGAAACGTTCTTCCGGTCCCTGGAACAAATGGTCAGCACAAGTGTTTCCTTCTTGACTAAGTAAACATGTCATCGGTGCCTTAACACTTATTGAGTATCCAGGGACTCATTACTGCCAAAACTCCTTGGAAGCAATTTCACTTCTTGTAATTATACAAGTGAGGGGAGTTCATCAATTTTGAAGTTGTCTGCCTTGAACTTGCTATTAAACTGTTAGACTTGTGATCCAGATTACACTCAAAAAACTAAGGCTTAGAACCAACCCATTAAAAAGTTGTTTAATTAAAATCAAGACTATTTTAAATGGTTTTTATTTTTCAGGGGCTTAAAACCTAATGTTCTGCATTTTTCTGCACTGATTTTTTTTTTTAATGTGCTTGCATGTCAATTGAAACTGATCCAATGCTGCTTTAATGTTTGTAATAGTAAAACCACAGATCCAAACTATACTTTTATATTTTATGGGAAAAGTTCTTATTTTACTAAACCCTTTACTGAATTTTTATCATAATGTATAAATCAATATGGATATTACCATCTGTTTTGGGTTAAAAATGTCAAAGATCAAAATACTTACTGATAATCAAAGAAATTTATCTTTTTCTGAAAGTCAAAGACAGGTTGCACTGCACGGTTTGAGACACATCAGGGAAGTGTTTTGGGGTGCCCCCGGTACCCCAGGGGGGCTTTGGGTCCACACTCTTATGGGAATGTTATCATGCTTCATTCCTATAGTTTACAAACACACCAGGTAGAAGCCCCATGGGACATGGCAGTGTGCGCTTCGTTCCGGTTTGTGTCCCCTCCACTCCGAGCCAGGTCTGGGGGCTCAAATAGTTGACCGAGTAGCAAATACAGCTCTATGGCTCTGTCCCCGTGGCGATCTGGGCGACACACACCCTTGCTTTTCATTCCTGGCCTTCAGCAACCCCACTGCGCACGCACACTGGGCCTCTCTCACCTACTTCTAGGATTAACATGTCAGTGTCCCCGTTCTGAAAGCAGATGTTCTGTGTGGCACAGGGAGCACATCGTTTGTTCCCAATTGGCAAGCATGGCCGGAAGCTCATTGCGCGTGTCCCAGCTGGGCACCCCCACCCCCGCCCCGGGGGCCACACAGCCAAGGCGTGAGCCCTCGGACTAGGCCCCACTTCCCACCATGTGATCAGTGCTGCTGGCGGAAGACCCCACTTAGCTCCTCTGAGGTTTCATCTCTTCTGAAACAGAATTCTTGTTTTGCTCACGGCTTCAAGAAAGCATTGGGAGAATCAGGTGAAAAACCCAAAGTACTTGGAGCGCCCTTTCGAATTAGTCCTCCTTTCCCGAGATAGTGCGATTCCTGTGTGAGGAGGACAATTGCCGCACCTCTCCGTGTGCTTGCCTCAGCGGCACGCGACCACTGACGGCTCCTGGTGGCCCAGCTGGCCTCCTGAGCTGCAGCACCTTGGACCCACATGGACTAAGTGCTTTTATTTATTTTTTCCTTACCTTTTTATTACCATCCCATGGAAGTAGAATTATAAGATTTCATTTTGAAAATTAGAATTAAGATGGGGAAGACTAAGGAAATAATTCTACATTAAACTGTACATACATTTATTTTAATAAAGTTAAAATCTCTCTGGCTTAGAACTATAATTTTTCTGTAAAGTCAGTGAAAGTTTTAAATTAGTGCTTCAGAATTATACTATAGTAAAGCCATGGAGTTCATATTCTGGGCAAAGTATTAGATTTTGGTACCATAATTACTTAGCATGTCTTTGCATTCTTTTTGAAAATTGTTCTTCTGATTACAATAGGAATACTTATTTATTGTGGAAAAGTTGGAAAAATATTTTAAAATACAGAAATCAAAAGAAAAACTTGTAATCCTTCCACTCAGAGTTAACCACTGATAACATTTTGTTCATACACATATATAGAAACACATATATAGGATCCTTTTTCTATGTTCTGAGGATACATATTTTTTATTATTTTTTTCCCCAGATGGATGCTATTGCATATGCTGTTTTGAATCTGTATCAGGGTGCATTTCACTCCTAGTAACAGAAACCCGAGCTTAAACACATTGAAACAGGACTGAAGAGCATTATGTCCTGAAACGGGAAGGTCCGAGATGGGGAGAGTGCAGGACGGGTCACTGGCTCCATCAGGTTGTCCCGATCGAGGACCCAGGCGCTCTCCCTTCTCTCCATCCGTCCACTGACATCAGCAGCTTCATGCTGAGACCCCTGCCCTCCTGGCCGGGCAGTTGCCAGCATGCACTGGGGCCTGCTTCCTGTGCACCTCTGCTGGGGGGATAAACTGCCCGGTCCAGCCATGGGGAGGAAGGCCTGCCCGCGGGTCCGATGCGACTCGGCAGGAGCGGCCACCGCAGCCTGGTCACCAGGTGCTCGCCAAGGGCAGACAGACTGCAGCGGGGCGCCTCTGCGGGTCACCAGGGAAGGGATTGGATTAGCAGTTCTGCAAACCACACTGCCTCTCTGCACTGCCACACTGCCCAACTCAGGAACCCAGCATTCTCACTGACTGTCTTAGGAACTAACACACCGGGCGTGTGAGAGGATCGCTTCTCTCTCATCATTCATTGCCTTGGGCTCTGCTCTCATTTGCTCCAACTCTCAAAACTAGGTCCTTCTTCCAACTTTTGCTGCCGTCCCTTGGGGTTTCCAGGGGAGGGTGGCTCCGGCAGCCCCTGGGACAGCACGTTTCCTGGCTGACGCCCCACAGAAATGCAAAGATCTCTCCTCCCAGCTGGTCCCTCCCTGAGCCCCAGGCCGATTCCTCCTTGTCTTGACCACGGCTGTGGCCTCTTTACTGGCCTCTAATGATCGGTCCAGACCTGGTGCTGGGGCCGCCTCCTGGGGAAGGTGTGGGCCCACAGCAACACCAGGCTCTGCTGTGCCAGGGAGGACGCGCAGAGGAGGGCGCCTGCTGCCCGCGGCCCGTCTTTACAGTCTCTGCTTACGCATCACAGCAGTTACCAGAATTTGAAATTAAGGTGAATGTTTTTAGATATTTTAATTATTCAAAAAATCAGTTTCTTTTATAGAAATACTGCGTTCAGAGGGAGTTAGATAGGAAAAAAGGATAAAGTTTTCTGGGGAATTGGTCCTCATTAATCCAGTGTTCAGAGTCTGGGCATTTTTGTGGTGCGTTTTTTGACATTAGTTAAGTTTTTTTCATGAGTTTTGACTTAAACAGGCACAGAACTCGAAAACTGAAAGAAAAAATGAGCTGAAAGATATAAATGATAATAAACGTGAAATTTTTATTCCTTATGTACTTTTTTTTTTATTTTCAGTACCCTTGAGACAATGTTATAAATAATATAAAGGATTAATGGACATTTTTGGAGACTAGCTCTGAGAAATAATAGGCATATTTGAAATCACTATAGCAAAAATCATGTTAAAGAAAAAAATTATATTGTTTTTAAAATTGTACTATTAAATGTGTAGCTTCACGTGTAATAAATATTCACATTTAATTTTAGGTGCCACTGTAACATATACTAAAATAAAATGGAACAGTTTCTATGGTTCTCCAAACGAATCTATAAAGGAGTCATAAATATTATAGTAAAACTTTTCAAAATATTTTTATGGGACTAAAAATTCAAAACTTCCTAATAGAGAAATTTCTTAAGTGAGAAATGAGGTAAGTTAGTCATAGAGACCTCAAACTGTAATATATCCTGTAGAAACCCTGGATAAGCAGTAACTTCTTAAGATAATTTTACACAATGGGCAAAAATCAAGGGTTTTTGAAAAAGCTTTCCAAAAGGTAGCAGGAAGAAAGAGATTATTATTATTATACTAAAATTCCTCATGTGAGGTTTTTATGTTTTTTATGTTTTTAGGATAGAGATCTTGGTTTGTCTGAATCTGCGAGGGCTCTAACTATCTAGGATTAAAACGTGAGCAATAAACCGAGCCCTGCAGAGGGACGCAGCTGTGGGAGGCAGCTGCGCCCTGGGCTCCAGGCTGTTTCCAGTGTCTTGGAAACAAGAGGACACACTGGACGCCGTTCTGTCGTCCAGACTGTGTCTTAGCCTCGAAGCCCAATTCTCCAGCCCAAGGAAACTCACCTTTGTGGGTTTTTTGTTGGGTTTTTTCCCCCCAACAGCTGCAACGTCCCCTACTGCCTTACCTGGCAACCTGGCAAAAAAGAATAGAGTCACAGTGTGAACAAAGGGTAGAAGGACGCCCACTTTAAGTAAAAGCTGCTTGGATTTATTATGGCAGCTATGTCTTCTTCTTCTCCTTCTTTTCAATACGTGATCTGGTGAGTGTGCGTGTGGTTCGGCTGGCAGAGCACCAGTGTACATGTGAGACCTGTCCTCACTCTGGTATGATTATTACCTTGCAGTGTTACCTTGGACAGACAACCTCTCTGATCATCAGTTTTCTCATTTCTAAAGAGAAGGTGGGTGTGTCTCAGAGATTCCTTTGTGCAGTAGAATTGGGACATTGAGAAGGATTTGGTGATGCTCAGCTGAACAGTTTGCACCCCTAGGACGTGGGACGAGAGCACAGGTGAAGGGGATGCGGTCCTGGAGCTCAGGATTCTGGGAGAGCTGAGATGAAGGGGGTCAGGACGGTGCCCGCTGGCAACTCGCCTAGAAATAGATGCACAGAGGCTCTAATGAGGCTTCCTGGGAGGTAGAGAATCACCACAGATTTGTTTTCCCTGGGTTCAGGTTTTGGGGGTGCAGCCCTCCATTTGAAGGGTTTGTGCCCAACGCATGGTCAGAGAGCCGCACCTGAGGCAAAGCCCAGCTCTTCTGGAATTTCACCCAGCTTGCCTTGTTACAAGTCTCCAGGGGAGCCTTTGGGTTTTAATAAACCATGTGCTCATATGTCCCAAATACTGTTCTCTCGCAGCTGAGGGTTGGGACAGGTGTGGGGCCCGGGAGAACTCAGATCCCCCCGCAGGAGTGCGTCCGTGGGACCCAAGCGGGCTCAGCCGCCGTGCTGCTGACGTCAGCCTGGCGATCCGGTCCTGTCCCTGCAGGTCCTTTTAAACCTTAAAAACCTCTGGACATTCCTGTACAGTTGGCCTAATCAGGGAATCTGTCTTACAAGTAAAGGTTTCTCGGAGTGGCTTTAACACTGTTCCTTGTCTCTTGTCTGCCACAGAGCCATCACGCTGGAGAATCAGCTGGTGATCCTTGCGACCACGGCAAGTGACGCGGGGGCCTATTACGTGCAGGCTGTCAACGAAAGGACCGGGGAGTACAAGACCAGCCCGCCCACCTCTCTGAGCGTCGCAGGTGAGTCCTGGAGCCCCAAACCATGCTTCCGACAGCCATGGAGCCTTGGTTTAATTAATAAGCATTGTCTCGGGGGCATTTGGCAATAAGCCTTACCTCTGGCAGAGCGGTTATGTTTTAATATTGATCTAAAGTCAACGGTTGCTTTCTTTGAAGTGATCGGCAGAGAATGTGGATATAACTGCTAATTCTGAAGGAAGGTCTTATTTTGGGTATGTAAAACAGTTTTGCTTTCGTACACCGTTAATGTGTATTGTTTTTAACAACCAAAAAAAAAAACCTTGACTTACAGGAGCTGTTTCCATGAACCTTATTTGAGACTAGATTAGGCACAGGTGAACAGGTTATGTTCTTTTAATTTAATAATAAAATCCTTGGGAAAAATAATATATACTAATATAATTGTGGTAAAACCAACAGTTATTTCTTAAACATAAGCAGCTGATCATTTCTCCTTCTCCCTGATTTAACTGAATCAGATGGAGCATACACACAAGTCGCAGCTGCACGTGTAGTTTGTTTAAGGACATTTTAGTTTGAGAAAATTTCATTTAAATGTATGGCCTTTGAAAGAAGGTTCCAGAAATTCTGCTACGAGAAGGTAATTGCTGGAGCAGGGGAAATGAGCAGAATGGAGAACGCACACATCAGAGGGCATGTCACCAAAAGTCTGCGCCATGAGGGACACTCATGGTTTGAAACGCAGCGATTATGCTGTTGAGAAAATACAGCCAGGAAAAGGCCGTAGTAAATTCCAAGGTATTTTGATCATGCCGTACAAGCATAAATTAAATGGATCTGTCTGCATCATAATAGATTTCACCTTTTTTAAAAAAACACCTCGAAGGAATGGCTTTCTGCTTCAGGCAGGTTGTTTCGTCCATGCGGCAGGGCTGTGATGTTTGCTTCTCATGGTCCTTCAGGGGCATAATGGCTTCGAGTAGAAAGACTGAATGAACGTTTGTAGCACGCCCGGAGGCAGGCGACTGGGACTTCCCTGCGTGTGCTCTCAGGCCCCCCACATTCTTGGCCAGCGCCCCAAGGGCCGTCATCCTGCCATCAACTCCCTACTTTCTCAGAACCCTGCTCTCCGGACCGAGTGCCCAGGGGGCCACCGGCATGGCCTTTCGATGGTTTGGAGAGTTGGTCCATTGGTTAGATGTGGGGCTCCCCAAATCCAGTACATGATGTACTGCTGTTTAAGGGAACTCTGAATGAGAATCATGATAGCAGTGCATGTGATTTCTCAAGATTTTTTCAATACTGATAATAAAGGACGGAAATTGTGTTATAAATACATTGTGATTACTTTAATGATTTCCAAGTTTTATAATTAGAGCCATTTGTTTTGTCTAGCAAGTCTGATTCAGCACTAGATTCTAATAGACATACCAGGATAGTAACAGGTCAAACTGGTGGAATTTGGAGTCAGAAGCAAAAACAATTGGCCTTTGTCTGTTAGAAGGGGGAAAATTGTACAAATATTCTGGTTAACATGATGCTAGCCTCACAAAGCTCCATAGTCTGTGTGTAGGCGTTTCCTCCTCGCCTCCTCGCCAAAGGCCCATAGAAACGCAAACTGACAGAGCGCGTGTGCAGATAGCCATGCAGATGCAATGCTGTGGCGTTAGGTAACGGGTGCGTACAGAGTTCGCCAGTAATTTCAGTTTCTGCTCCCACCAAAAATATATCGGAAGCAGCTCATGAATAGTAACTGCCTCGCATTTCATTCCCTTGTGTGTGTATATATATATTTTTTGAGGGCAGTGTCACCGGCCCTCATATGTGGGATCCTAACCGGGGCCGCTGGCTTCCCAAACCAGTGCTTAACCACCGCGCCACTCGGCCGGCCCTTCCCTTGTATATTTTTATCTTTTCAGTGGCACCAGTTAAAATGTGTAGAAGGTGGGCTGTCAGGAGGTTATGACATGGGTGGACTTATTTTAAATCTTAGGAGAAAATCTGCATTTTGTTCCCTTATATAGTCTTTGCTTTTTATTGGGATAGGTAAAACGTGAGAAGTAAGGAGGCTGAGGAAACGGCCTTATTTTAATTCTTAGGAGAACCTTCCTGTTGACATATTGGACTTAGCTAAAAGTTAGATGGCACCCAATTATGCATTTTCTAACTAAAAGTTCTATTTTGAAAACGTCTAACGATCAGAAGTCTTGATAAATCTGCAGAAAACCCCAGAACTATGTGTTTAATGTTTGCTCTTTTCTGGACTTCAGCAAGTGCTTTGAGCAGCAGTTCAGGCCCAGCTGCCCGCATCCCATGAGGCCCTGAGACCCTGAGGGCGCCTCGCCTTCAGAGTTATTATGGGTTAGATATCCTGAAGACTGTCCCTGCTGGTGGTGAGGCACAGGGGGCTCTGCAGCCTTCAGCACCATTTTTTCTGATGTAAACTTTGTTAAAAAAAAAAAACACAAAACACCGAACTAGATTGATGAAAATTTTTAAACACTTGCCAGCCAGCGTTTCTGAAGAATCAAAAGATATTACAGCCAATTATCATTTAACAAAGATAAATTTGTCCTCAGTGTCAGGAGATTAAAGTAGGGAACCTTTATGCAGCATGTCCGATAAGGTTTATAAGGTACTGGAAATCAAATTCCTGGTAGATTGTCCTGTAATTCCTTTACAATTGGGGAGTGCCACATGGCCCTGTTCCCCCTGCAGGGACAGGGCAGGGCAGGAGTGGCGCCACACCCAGGGGCCAGCCTGGCCTCCCAATGCCTGGATGAGTGATACGCTGTCACACAGCTAACAGGAGGGAATAATACATTTTCCCAAACAGCTGTGTACTGGGGAGCTCAAAACCGCACCACCTTTCAGCTGTTAACTATTTTGGCTACACTTGAAGCTTGTGGGAAGCAAAAGATAAAGAGGGTTTAGATAAAAATAATTTTTCTTCAAAAGCCTGACAATTAGAAGTGAAATGCTGTCCCATCATGGGACCGCCCGCTGTCCTGGGCATGTTTAGTGGATGGCATTATTATCCCTTAACATCCCCCGTTTGTGTCGTTAAGGAGATAAATTACTACATGTTCTGCAGAGACATGTCCTGTCGGAAGCAGAGGACTTTTGAACTATGCATTCTCCTACTCCCCTGGAATCGTGCTGCCGTCCCAGGGGCGGATTCTCTTTGAAGTTGTGCTGTGATGTGATGATGGCAGATGTTAAGCACTTAGGTAGGACTGCAGGAGCGTCCTGCATGCATTTTTCATCGCCGGCTCCCGCAGCTCAGGTGCGCACCACAAAAAGAAAAGTGGGCCGAACTCGTCTGAGAGGAGACATTTCCGTTCTGAGGGCAAACCCAGGCAAGCTTTATAAACCCATCAACCTGTTTTCGGTTTTCGCTTTGAAGACTTTACATTGAGTTAACTTCTGTGAATCGGATCTTCGGGGCTGAATTGATATGTGCACAGAGTTTCTTCTTTAGAAAAAGGAAGATAGAGATAGGAGATGAGAAGAATTCTGTACAGGGTGAACCTATCGTTGTTTAAATGACACTGTACACACTGCAGACACTCATCAGTTGTGACCCAGTATTCAGTGTCCAGGGTAATGAGACTCTTCTGCGGACTGAGATTAAAAAGGAAATGACTGCCTCTCCTAACGGGTTTTTTCACCTCTTTCATTTTAATGTCTCCTCTTCAAACGACGTTCACAGATAGGATACCATTCCAGCTGATCCTCAGCAGGCTGACAAGCCCTTGCTTTTAATTCCGAGGGCCACTTAACATTCTTTTGTCCTCTGTGATGCTAATTTAACTGCAGACCTCATATGTATTTACTAGTTGAAAGTGGATTCCTGAGAATGATGTCTAGGAACAGTCATCCCCGAGGACTGCCCCAATAAAGCATGGCTTTTGTGTGCCCAGATACAATTCTAGCTTATTTTCTTTGTGCCTTCAGCATTAAAGGGAGACAGCCAGGCATCAGCGTGTCAGATGTTCCCAGACAGGGTTGGATTCCCAAAGCAATAGGAAAGGTTTGAAATATTGCTAAGAACCAGTCTGGAGATAGCGTCCATGTCGCAATGATCAGTTTAGAATCAGCTACAGACTCATAGGTTGTGTGAGAGTTTACTACCAGAACTGTCGGAAACATAACCGGTCCGATGAGTCCGCTTGATTGGCCTGAGTGGGGCTGCTGAGCAGGTGTGTGCAGACGCACAGCCCAGCTCTCGCCCAGCCCCTGGGGCTGGTGATGGACAGAGCGAAGCCTAGTCTGTGGTCTCTGAAGCTTTCTACGGGCCCCCAGCGGTGAGCAAGCCTTGCGCATCCAGCCCCAACATGTGCATCCTTAGTTATTAATAAGTTACCAGCATATCGCTGTCACACAAGGGAGACAAAGGTGGAATACAGTGTTTTCTTAGGAATCCCGCTGATGGTGAGTTTCTTCCCATCTTTAGCTCACAGCAGACATACGTTTCATGAATGGAAATCCGTATTTTCCTTGGTCTTCCTAATAATGTTTAGTTTTTGGCCAAATTCTTACGGCATCTGTTGACAGAGAATGGTTTATCCTGGTAACGTGACCCACGCATGCCAACGAGTGTTGGGGGCTGCCATTTGTCGTTGCTCTGCTCTTGCCTTGGGAGCACGCAAGTCTGTGGTTTCTCCCAGGAGCGCTGCGTCCAGCTGTCTACTCCGTGAGCATTGGTTTACTCAAAACTAAATGCTCAGATACCTAAGTCCACCTGTCGGGCAAAGATGAAGCCATGACCCTTTGGAAAGTTCTGAAAGCAGACAGATGGATGAAGGCACTTTGTCCACTTCTTTGAAAATGAGATTTTGAGGGACCCTTTGGGACAGTTTGCGCACAGTATATGACATGGGGCCACCGCACTGATAGACTCAATCTGTGTAACAGCACCAAAGACATAAATAAAATGCCAGTTTTAGTATTTTGTTTCTGACCCCCAACTGTACGCATATGTAGACTGGTGAATGAGGTTTAGGGTAAGCGTACAGCTGGTGATTCTCAACCAGACTTCAACTGGAAAAAAAAAAAAAGACCAAAGTGATTACAGATAAATGAGGCTATAATTCTCTCCCACCCCCACAAGACAAAACGGGGTTATTCTTGTTGCCCATCCATGTTCTCTCAACCATATTCCCATCTCTTCTCATCCCAAGCTTTCTTTTCACCTTTGTGGCTTATTTCAACCTAATTTCATCGTTGGAAAATCTTAGGGAATTGGGTCAAACCATGAATTGTAATTTTCCCTCAACTTTTGATCAAATTTGGGAGGGCCCAATGTCCCCAGTCTCATTGGGCCGAGTACCTCTCAGGGTGCACAGGTCTCCAGGGGGTGAGCCGGCGTCCCTAGTCGCAGGGATCTATCTCCGGGTGTTTTCAGGTGCTTGTTCTGAAGTCACACATGGCTAAGGGGGCCCGGCTTTCAGGGGTTCTGCTCACCCCTGTCCCTCTTTCACTGGGCACCTGTTCCACTCCCTGGAAACTGGAATGCAGGTATCACCTGAGGGTATAAATGTCCAGGTACCAAACAGGATGATGCTAAATCTCCATGTGAGAGAGGAAGGTACTCGCATAGCTGGGAAATAAATCATTTTATAAATTAGGTGTTTTCCTTGCTGTCTACAAAACGAGGCAGGCGCCAAATGCATTGTCCGCTGAGTGTATTCCGGATGATGTTTGATGGTTGCCAATGGTGAATGCGAGCCCCCCGGCCCTCAGAACAGGGCCCCTCCAGCCCTTTGGCAGTTGGGAGCCCATGTGACCAACTAATCAGTGAAACGTGAGTGAAACAAAGTGTGCCGCTTCCAGGCAGCATGTCACCTTTGCGCTCTCCCGTCCCCTTAGGGCCAACTTCGGCCAGGTCACATGTGTGTGGTGGAGCCCCAGTAGGGCGGCTGCCCAGCTCCCTGAGTTAGCACATGGAGAGACCCCCGCGGCAGAGCAGGGCTTTCTGTCAGTGTGAAGTGAACCTTGTGCCCGGCACTGAGACTTCAGGGCTGCTTTGTTATTGGAACAAAGAGTCTGTTCTACTAAGAAGTCACCGTGTGACTTTGGTGGACTCAGGAGTGGAAAGAATTGGGAGCGATTTATTTCTGTAACAAAATTCCTCCCATTCTCGTTTGTCTGCATTTTCATATGAACAAAATTTCACAGCAGTTACGTCCATAAACAGAAAAAGTAATATTAGAATCATGGTAAACCTCATGATCCAGCTCATAGAGAGAGGCATTTGCAAAGATTTTTTATTTTATATGTAACATTCATCAGAATTTGTTACATTTATTTGTTTTGATTGAGTTAGAAATTATTTATACCCCAGAGCCATATGACTGCTGGGAAATTTTAAACTTATATCCATACTTTTTCAGAGGCTATAATAGGGTGAGCAATAAAACACTTTGAATCACTAAATATAATAAATTAGGGGTAAAATTGTGGGAAGAGTAGAATGGAAATATAAGTTCAGGAAGAAAATGCAGGAATGCGGTAAAGTTTCTGACTATTAAAAATTAGAGCTTTTGAAATGGGTCATGATGTGCCCCTTAGCCCTGTTCTATGTAGTGTGTAGATCCTTTTGGATACACATAAAAGAGTTCTGCGTAGTTTTATTAAAATACATTAGAACATTAAAATGTTAAAATACACCAGAAATTATATTCTTTGCGGTCCTTCAAATCTATGTTGAAAAACTTTAGGTACAACTTAAGCTATGGGAAAAGTACATAGTTTCACAAACTTCATTTAGTCAATAGAGGAGCAAAGAGCGTTCCAAGCGGTGTCAGATGCGATGGCAGTTTATAACTAAGTGAACTGCTGACGCTCCACGGCCCAGACAGGCCGGCCAGTGGCCTTCCTCCGGCACCTGCCCGGCACTCACAAGTCCCACAGCAGCCCCTGAGTGAGTGGCGAAGCCCATCTCAAAGCCAAGGGCACCAGGCCCCAAGACGTGCGTTACTGACGGAAATCACAGGGCCAGTAGGTGGGGACTTGGCCCCCCGCCCCTGGCTCCTCTCTAAAAAGGGGCCGAATCGCTCTTGGAGGCCAGCATGTGCTTGGTGTGAGCGTGAGTCCAAGCGAAGGAAGCCCAAGGAGAAGGCGGGCCGAGGGGGTGGCAGCCGCCCCTCGGGTCTGCGCTCCCTGAGACCGGAGCCTCTCTGAGCACTCTTTCGCTCAGACCTCACAGCTTGGCTTTGTGGAAAATGGGAGAGCTTGTGTTTCGACCCGATAGACAGTCGGCCTGGGTAAAGGCAGCGTGCTGTTCATGTCGATGCAGCTCGGAGGCTGGCATCCTTTTGTGACCAGCCGAGGCACTCTTGGGTTAGACCACTCACCTGGACACGGGTTTGCCTATAGGCATCGTGGAGATAAGACTGAGTCAGTCTTCCTAACAGAGCAGCATAGCGATTAATTATAATCCATAGTACTGTTATTATCAGTAAAGCATTAGACATCACGTACGCTATAAAGTAAGACGTGGTCTGTCCCTGTGGGTTCACAAGAACGGTTATGCGGCCTACGTCCAGGGGTCACTTGTTTGCTCACGTTTTGCACAGTGAGTGAGCCACACCCAGGGAGCAAGGGAACACGGGCGTTCATTCAGCAAGCAGAGCTGACCACTTGGACACCGTAAATGAGCCATAGTATCCATTTCCTGCTCTCAATTGCCGTATGATTATTTAAGGGCACAAATTAGCATTTGGTAATGATTTGCCTAATCAGATTTTTCAAAACTCCACAAAGCTTACCTTTAATACTTTCTCCAAACCACCTCTCCTCCTGCTCCCTTGTGAACGTACCAATTTAAATATTATATTCAGGTTTTTAGACACAGGAGTCTTTTCATTGTGGCAATTTGAGGGCTCTAACTAGAAGTCACCTAGTGATTCTTACCTTGACTCTGTGATTCTTACCTAGTGATTCTTACCTTGATCAACAGCCACATCGTGAATTCATTTGACCTAGAATTTAAGATCATTCCATTGTAGGCTCATAATGTGTAAAGGTGACATTCAGAACTTACACTGGGGGAACTCAGCATCATAACTCATTCATGTCACAGCATCGCCCAGCTCCCGGAACCCTGTGTGTCCCATTCAGTGAAGCACTGTCTGCCTCCCCTGTCACTATAATTGAGATGAACAGATAGGAAATTTGTCGAGGGGACAAGTGGGGGTATGGAAAACTGGGCTTTCCTTGTAGTCATTTGGTGAACTCAACATCCATCCATCACACATCTTGTCTGGGGAAACTCTAAACAAAGTAACGGTTATCGCCTGAGATGGGACCACAGAAGGAGGAGTTAGTTGTAAATTATAGTTTAAAGAAACTATTTACTCAGTCACTGAATGCAAATGAGGATTAGGGTCAGTTCTCTGGTGTTCAGCTTTTAGTGTCTTTCTAGGCTAAATAATTCCACGCCTACCTTCCCAACATTCATTTTCCGTTTTCTTGCGGGGAGGGGAAAAAGGGAAATGAATGGGTTCCATATTCAGATGCTGCTAATTAAGAAACACCTGTTTGGAGGGCCGGCCGAGTGGCTTGGTTGGTTAAGAGCTCGCTCACGAGTGTGAGCTGAGCTCTGAGCAACGGCGGTTCGATGCCCAGCCCAAGCTGAGCTGCTGCTGAGCTGCCAACAGGTGGCAGGATGGCTCAGCTGGAAAAACAAAACAAAAAAAACCACCTGTTTAGTTTCTCTTTAGAGATTTGAGATTTTTCAAACTCTAAATTGTAGATTATTTATTCTGTAGAATTGCTTTCGATTTTTTAAATCATGTTGCAAGTTCTTAATCTGATTGCTGCTTCTGTGTGAGCACCTCACATTTGGTCGCCTTTTGATAGCAGCTCACTTCTACCTTTATTACTTAGTCATAATGCTTTATTACTGATCACTAAAAATGATATTCTTTGGGCTTTTACAGAAGGCAATTACAGCAGGTAATTAAAACTGTAGATCTTTACAATGTGCTTGAGAATATTAAATCCAGCCTGAAGAGAACCAGGTAAACTATCAGTTAAAGTGGAAAGCCGCTTAGCTCCTCGGAAGACCGTTGCCAAGTCCAGAGGGAGGGGCTCCCCACTTTTCCAAGAATGCTCTGTATCTGAGGTGTAAACAAAATGGAATTTATATCAGAAACAATAAGGGCAGAAATGTATTTTAAGATGGAGACTCTTTCTGTATGTCCTAATTAGTGAGTTCTCAGCAGTGTCTCTGCCTCTGAGTCCGTGTTATTTCAGGAAGTTATTTGACCTGTTCCCTCTCACCTTTGATGACCTTCAGGAATATCCTCCATGGACAAAACCTACCCTCAGAGCCTTGTGTAGCTCTGTCATAGGCAAAGCGGGTCATTGGAGGGCATAAGAAATGTGACTCCCGATTGTCACTGTGACTTGCTGTATGCCTGGGACTGTCTGGCAAGTGTAGTTGTTTAAGGTGGGTTCCATAGGTTATGATTTTACAGAGTTTGATAGAATTATAAAAATCTGAGCTGGGAATTTTCTGGTGCACCTTGATTATAGGCCTGAATGACCGTCTGGGAAGTACGAAGGCTTAGCACGTGATTTTCCTAGGGAGCAAGATGCAAACAAAAACCCAGAAGTGCAAAAGCATTAGTGAAACTCCTGAAAGAATGACTGGTTTCCCATTTTGGTCCCCAATTTGCACTTAGGAGTAGGAATTGGAACTAGGGAAGAAATACACCCAGTAGCAATGCCCATTCAGCTGGCCCCACGGGGGTGTTTGTTTGTTCGCTTGTTTTACTGATAATGGGTTCTGTTGAGCTGCCTTCCCTCTGGTAGGAAATGCCCACACAGTCAATGCTGCTGTCTTCACTTTCCTTGAGAGATGGCCGCACACGCTGCTGTATCTCCCGTCAGGATGTCACTCTGAGGCTGCATTAACTCAGACAGGCCTGAATTACACCGAGGGCGGCTCTCATTTGGGAAGGTTTGCAGCCCCAGCGAGCTCCGGGATGCAGACCGTCTCCCTTCCATCTCCTAAGACCTCGGGGAGTGCGCCGGTTAGGCAGAGTGGCTTACGTTACAGACCATATGCAGGGGCTGACCTTTGCTTCATAATTCATCCCAGAAAGTTTAAGTGGTTTCACATTTCTGTAGCATACTCAAGAAAACTTCTCCTGAATTGAGAAGATGGCCTCAGAAAAAATTATGCAAAAACGTTACCGTCATAAAGACATATAAAAGGAATAGGCGATATTTTAAGCCTTTCTTTTCTCTGTTCATTTTAGTTATCCTATTAAACAGCACCAGGACAGTATGCACGTTCTCCATAACAGTCAAGGCTGCGGCTCTTCTAGCTGAACCTGCGCTGGCACTAAGATTAGCTGCAGCCTAGCTGCCTCTTCATCTGTACGCCAAGCGCTGAGATCAAGCCACTGTGCCCCACAGGCGTCTGTTTGGATATGATAGGTTGGTGCCCCTGCCATCTTGGCACGTTGGTCGTTGGGAATTTGGAACATCGCCCCAGCCTGGAAGGATCCTCAGCTAGCGTGTCACCCTTTCACGGCTGTTCTGGAGTCAGCTTGTGTGTACATCCACTGCGTCTGTCTGTCTAAGCAGGACCCACTGGAGGTGCCTCGGCGTGATCACCTTTGGCCTTTAGTCTGTGTCTCGTTTTTGTTCCAAACTGTGTGATTCCCCCCTTGAGAAATTTAGATTTCTAGTATTTCATTCAGAAAATACTGAGCGTCTCATATTCAGCGGGCACCGTGCCTGACGCTGAGGCAAGTCAGTGAGTGAGACACGCGGCCCTGCCTGTCCTGAGCGCGCTTCGCGAAGGAGAGGCTGACCCCTGAGCAAACGACAAGCATGCAGTGTGTGGAATGCCAAATGCAGTGGAGTTCGGTGGAAATCGTGGGCGCACCGGCGAGGGAGCAATTAATTCTGCTTCTGAGGTCGGCAAGGCATTGTTAGCAGAACTCTTTAATCTTTCCTTTCGCTTTATGGAGAGATGATGAGGAAAAGGCCTTTGGGGTGGAGCGGCGCTCTGCGTGACCAAGGGCGGCACCAGCCCTGCAGTCTGCCCCTGGGCTTAGTGGCCCCAGCACGACCGCACCTGCACCCTCACTCCACCAGGGGCTGTCTTCATCCCCCAAGGGATGACAGTTCCAGGAGGGAGGGCCTCCCCAGGCAGCTGGAAGCGGGCATGAGAAACAACGGGGACTCAGTACCTGCCCGTCCGTTAATGAGCGAGGTGCGCTGCTTTGTTGCCCCGCCCTCCTTCCCCACCAGTGCACAAGGGACCGTCCCCTGACTGCCTTTCCTGACCCTCTCCGTCGTTGGCCTCTCAGTGACTTCGCTCCTTCTTCCTCCAGCTCCTTTTCTTTGGTGTTTCCATCTCCTCTTGGTTCTTCTTACCCAAGATGGGAGGATGCTACATTATTTAGTCTTTGGTACAATGTTTTGTTTTTCTGCTTCTTTATTCCTCCTTGGCGATCTTATTCATTCTTGTGACTTAGTATCACCTTTGATCAAATAAGTAGAGAAAATATGGGAAATTCTCAAGAGACGGATTATGTCAGAAATAGAGCTAATTCTAGTCCGTAGAATTACAGCCTTTAGGCCAGAGGCCTCCCCGTTGTTCCCGTGAGCACGCTGCAGCCATGAGGACAGCTCCGTGCCAGGTGTGCAGGCCCGTGTGTTGAACTGTAACAGGGACACGAGTGCTCTCCAGATGGGCTGTGACTGTGAGCTCCTCATCTCTCACCAGTCGATACATTATTTGTAAAACTTGATTTCCTTATAATGTGTGTATAAGTTATGTATATAACATATGCATGTAAATGAGGTAGCTTAGATATATAAGTTAAACCTACTGTGTTAGCTCCGGCTGCCGTAACAAGTTACTGTGGATGGAGCAGTTTAAACAACAGATGTTTATTTTCTCACTTTTCTGGAATCTGGAAGTCCAAGATCAAGGTGTCGGCAGGGTTGGTTTCCAGTGAGGGCTCCCCTCCTGGCTTGCAGATGGCCACCTTCTCGCTGTGGCCTCACCCGGCCTTTCCTCTGTGCATAAAGTGGGGGCAGGGCAGTTACCTGGTGTATTGTCCTCTTCTCAAAAGGACAGCAGTCCCATCAAATTAGGGCCCTACCTGTATTACCTCATTTTACCTTAATTACTGCCTTAAAGGTCTGATCTCCAAATACAGTCATATTGGGTATTAGAGCTTCAACGTATGAATTTTAGGGGGACACAGTTCAGTCATAAGAGCCTCCCGCTCCTCGTCCCTGTTGTAGTTTCTGTCCTCGGGTGCAGTGTTTCTCTGGATCAGAAGCCCCAGGCAGCCATCTGTATGTATCTGCTTCCTGACTGTGTCTCAGTTAGCCATGCAGCACCTCAGCCATACACAAGCCAGTACTTAGAAGTGAAAAGAAACTTCTTCAGTTTTAAACATCTGATGAGTTGATCACGCCGGGCCACACCCCCAGTTCGACAGCCTGTCGCAGTGACACCCCCAGTTGGGCAGCCTGTCGTGTTGAGCACATAGCCTGGACCAGGGACGTCCAGATCCGGGGTCAGCCTCTCCGGAACCTTCCATGATGGGTGGCTGTGCGGGAATCAGTGACCACATCTCAGACATGCCCTGTGCTCTTCTCGCTGACCTGCCCGCGATGCCGCCTGCCGTGGAAGAGCAGAGCCCCCCGCTTCTCTCCCACCTCACAGAGGGAAAGCGCCCCTCCCTCCCGGTCTGAGCCTTTCTGGCGCACAGCTCTGAGCTGTCAGAGCCCCCACTCGTCAGACAAAGGATAGTCTCAGATACTGGGTCAGTGCTTATAAAGTGGATGGCTTTAATAGCTGGGCAGGAAACCTCTTGCAAGTCAGGTCAATTCTTAGCTTTCAACAAAGTTGAAGGAGGACCTAATCAAGGTGCCAGTCAGCAGATCATTAAAAATATGCTGGATGTAAATGAGGGCGTGATTTTGACATTTCAATCAAATGATTCAGAAAACTGAGTGACACTGTTGTGATAAAACTCCTTCCATCCCCATCTGTTTACTTTTGAAAATAAGTTTTCTCAGTGCACTCATTTATAAAAACAAAAACTAGAAATAAAATTCATGCTGAACACTTTCTTGTTTTAGGTAGAAGTAATTGTCATCCATAAATACATGAACTAATTTAAAAAATAACAGTTATCCCATTTATCTCATTAAGAGATGCATTTCCAAGAAAATTTTACTCTTACGTTCAACATTTCTCAAAATTTGTAATGATGCATGTTGGTTTGATTATTATTAATAATGATTATAATGGATAACCAACCCAGAATTTTTTTTAACATTTAGAGTTTTGGGATCACAGGAATTTGAAATAAATTAATGAAATATCTATCTTTTCTTGTGTAGAGAAGTGTGGTACAGTGACAAAAAACTTTCAAGCATAGTATATGATACAGTAAATAAAATTGTATGCATGGATTGAAGGAGGAAAGGAATAATGTAAAATTTCCAATGCTTAAAAAGGATATTTTTAAAATGAGTGATGGTGGATATCAAATTACAATGGTACAAGGTCCTTTTGGATACATGTACAAGAGTCATCTAAAGTTGTATTTAAAATACACCAGAAATTAAATGTAAAAATTTTAATGTAAACTCAAAGTATATAAGGGGGATAGAGTTTTTCAAAGTCCTTTTATGGACCAGGTTCAGGGACAGGGTAACGAGAGGGGTATGTTTGGTTTGGAAATGAAAGTTCAAGCAGGGAAGGGAGTGAGGAGTGGAAGCGTGGGCCCAGGGCTGCCCTGCGGCGGGGCTGCTGGGACACTGGGAAAACCCCCAGAAGGTCACACTGTACAGGGCAGATCACACAGAATCTGGAAAAGCGCTGGGCCACTATATTCACAATAATCTTAGGAAAGGTGACAAAATAGAATAACAGTGTTTCCAGTATATGACACTGTTTCTTAACCCTAGATGCCCATGAAAATCGCCTGGGCTGGTTCAGGACTTTTGCAAAAGCACCCAGGTGATTTTAATACATAGACAGAGCTGTGAATTACTGGGCTGACCTCAGAGTGGGGTCCTTGGACCGGCAACATCAGCGTCATCTTGGGAGCTTGTTAGAAGCACAGAATGTGGGGCTCCGTCTCAGTCCTCCTGAACCGGAGTCTGCATCTTAGCCAGATACTTAGGTGATTCACATGCACAGTCAACTTTGAGAAAACCAAGATTTCTCACAGCTCCCAGGCGATGCTGCTGCTGCTGGTCGAGTGGCAGTGTTCTAGCTGCTTTCGGGGTGGCCCAGGGACCAGCAGTGTCAGCGTCCCGGACACCTGCTGGCCGTGCATATCCTCAGGGCCCCACCCAGACCTCCTGGGACAGGTCCAGGAACCTGTGTTGTAACAAGCTCTCGGGGTGATGCTGGTACTCAGTAAAATCCCAGAAGGACTGACTTCCCCAGAGAGAACCCACATGGGCCTCGGAAAGCTCGGCGCCTCAGGCTCGTTCAAGGAGGTGGCTAGCAATTGACTCCCCAGAGGCCCGGGTCAATGAGAGCTGCTGCTGCAACGGCCATCGCGCGCAGCCCCTGTCTGCAGGCCTGTGGGTCCTGGATGCACGGCTGGCTCGATGCAGCCATGGCTGGATGGCGTCTTACTTCTTCCCTCGTTCCACAGGCACATAGAGCCCTTGGGAACACTGTCCCCCGCCATTTACGGGGTGATTCAGGAGGCTGTCAGTTTTGAGGGGATGAGGGGCCAGGTCTAGAGAGGGCTGTGGGGTGGATATCAGGTGCTCCCGTGATGTGACCCCGCCGAGCCCGTGGTGCCGGAGGCATCCCCGATGGAGAAGCGCTGGGCGCACACGCCTGGGGCAAGGCCCGCCCGGAGGGCTGCAGTTCGGGGCTGGAGTTCTGGAGCCAGGCCACTCCTCCTGCAGAAGACAACAGCTGGTTGTTTGGGAAGGACAGACACGTTGCTCTAGTGAGTTTCTGGAGCCTCGTAGCCACTGAGCCCCGAGTGAGCAGGCCCCAGAACTGCCCGTCAGAGCCACGCACTGTCCGTCTCCGGGTCAGGAGGGTGGTCGGGTGGAAACGGTACACTGGGGCCAAGCCCAGGCAGACACAGCGGACAAGGGTCAGTTACATGAAAGGCCACCCAGGCTCCCGTGTCACCACCCCTCAGCACTGACACCTCTCCCCCGTCTCATGACTTTAGCCTCGGTGGGCAGGGGCTCTGAAAGCACCTGACAAAGGAGCGAAGCACCCGCGAGACCGATCGCAGGTGGCGCAGGACTGTATGTGGCTGAGCTGGGGTCGCGGCTGCACAGTGCGTGCCTGGGGAGGGGCAGGGTGCAGGGCAGCCCCACCCACTGCCCGCCGGCCCGCCCTGGGCTCAGGCTCTGCCGCCGTACAGACCCCACAGCCTGGCCTTCCACAGGTGCGCAGGGTTCCTGGGCCGGTGGACAGGGAGGAGGGACTGCGCAGGCGTGGGTCGTGACCGCGAGGAGTCCAGGCCACGCCGTCCCGCCCCAGGGCACTGGCAGCATGTCGCTGGTGCTTCCACGCCCAGTGATAATGGGCGGCGGGCAGTGGCAGCAGCCGGGACACGTCAGCGGAACCATTTGGAGGACGCTCAGAGCAGCCAGACGGCAGCCCAGACCGTGCTGGCCGAGTCTGGGGGCCGCGCTCCTTTCTCCCGGTTCTGCGCCCCCGGACTGGCCCCCGGACAGCCCGAGTCCGGTGCGGACGGGATGGCCTGCGTCTGTAGCAGGACGCTGTCGGCACACCGGCTCCAGGAAAGGCACTGTGGTGTGTGGGCAGCATCCGGCCTCAGCCCGACCCGTCTCTGGGGAAGGAGCCTCCGGAGAGCTGTGCCCACCAAGGCCACCCTCTTTCCCGTTCGGCCGGGATGCCCTGAGCGCCTGCTTCGACCCCGCTGTCGGTTTGGGCTTAGAACACAAAGAGTGTAAGGAGCAGCCTTTGGGCGCTTAGCGAGGGGGGAGCAGGGAGCTGGGTGTGCGCCCGCCTTCCTCGCACGCGGCGTTGGCCCGGCGGCCAGGCCGGCCAGCCCGTCTCCAGCACGAGGGCCGAGGGCCCCGCAGGGCGGAGCGCCTTCCTGGACCGCCGTGAACTGCACGCACCCTGGGCTCCGCACAGCCCGGGCTCCTGTTGCCCTGTGCTCTGACCAAGCTGAATATTCTGGCTTCACATTGTCTTCATTATGACCACAGATGGGATATGATTTATTAACTTTGTCTCTAGCTATTTATAAAAAGGAGAGATTTTATTGTGAAGAAGAAATTGTTAAAATCCTCTCACCTGCAAAATAGGACTTGGCTCTTTCTTCTCCGAATTAACTAAAACCAACCTGTTTTCAATTGGTGATGTTCCTTCATTAGTTTTAATTCATTTTTGGCACATCTGATTTTTTTATTCATAATGCTTTTGATGAAAATTAATTAGTTTCTTTTAGAACCGAAACAATATTATCGCCGGCACTCAGACATTGTTATATAAAGGAGCCTTATTATAAAGCAGCCCAAAGATTCAGAGCTCCAGTCTATTTCATAGAGAACTCGCCCCATGACAAGGCCATGGGGGTTTCCGGCTTGTCTGCTGGGCTCTGGGCCTCGGTTTTCTCCATAAAAGGAGAAGTAGGAACCAGGTGAATGTGAAACTTTTGTTTCATGAGCCCAACAAAACTAAACTTTAATAGGATAGATACATTAAGAATATATGCACAGGTTTATGTAAGTATTATGCTGATCCAGCATTCTCTGGGCCCAGCATACTCGCAGAATCCCAATCAAGCTTCTAACCAGTAAAGGCCATGGGAAAGGGGCGCTGCTCGTAGGGACGGGTAGACGATGGAAGGACAGGCGTGTACTTAATCAGGCATCAGTTTCCCCCCAAACTAATTATTGAGACCTGTGCTAACTGGACTCTCAGGGCTTTAGAGAAGGGCGGCCCCGGAGCCGGCGTGCCAAGAGCGATGGCCCAGGGAGCTCTCCCAGACATGCCAGCTGCGGAGAGAGGCGTGGGGCGCTGAGTTGGGAGGTGCAGTTCCTCGGGGGGATGGTGCCGGGGGGGTGAAAACCTCACTGGAGACGAAGTTGCTAGCCAGACCCATCGAAGGAACGGAGGGGAGAGCAAAGCCTGCAGCTGGGCAGCTGCCCGGCCAGTGCCGGGCGTGCTGGTGAGGCCTGCGGACGGCAGAGGCTCGCCCTGGGAGAAGCCAGCTCTTGTCACAGCGTCCTCCTCAGCAATGGGCCCCCTGCAGCATTTCATGTAGGGCTCTCTCTGGGCGTGCGTATGCGTGTGTGTAGCCTCGTCGACTAAAAAGGAATTCCATTTGCAGTGAATATTTATTGAACAATGAACCAGGCTGCTTTCTGTACAAGCCCCAAAATATAACAATAAAATAACATCTCTGAGTGAACCGAGAAAATTACTAGATGCATTTAGAAAGCAATGGGGTCATCAGTATAAACAAATTAAAATTGTGGCTTCTGGAATGATTCAGTAGAAATGATATTTTATTTGAGCCGCTCCCCTGTACAGTGTTATGGAAATCCAATTTAATACTTTTAGACCATATTTCCAATTATTTAAAGAAGGAGGGTGGGTTCATAATTCTTGGTAAAGCATATGTGTTTCTGTTTGAAGCAAATGAAAGTAACTTCCACATAGCAGGAGGGAAGAGAGCCCCAGAAATTTTATTAACTATAAGTTGGGTTGCTGATAAAGGGCGCTCTCTCTTACTCTCCTGGCCTGGTAATAAAAGAGCTCCTGGAGGATGCGCACATGCACGCACACATGCACAAATACACACACGCGTGTGCGCACACATAGGAAAGGGAAAAAAGTTCCCTGGCATGCCCCTTTGGGTATGCAGTTAATATACTTTTTAAAGGGATCTCAATAAAGATGTCCCATAAATTATGTTTATTGTTTAAAAATAAGTAGAGTATAAGGTGTGAGTTCTAAATGTGCTAAGGGAATTCTGCCCTCTTATTTTAAAAAGAGAACGACGTTGGTTGAAGGGATTTGATTATCTGCTGGTAAGTCATTTCTACACCAAGACAGAGCATCCGTCTTCAGCGGCTGCTCCTAAAGCGCCCCACGTGCACCTCACGCTCAGCTGCTCCCCACTCTGTGAGAAGGCGGAAGCCGGCTTCACTCTGAGGTCCCGGAGCACGCGTGCCGCTCGTTATCGGTGTGTCTCGTTCCTGAAGGGCCCGGCGTCTGGCCCGGTGCCGGCTTCTCCCCGCCTCTCCTCACGCCCCTCACGCAGGAGCTCGGTTCTGTGTTCCCCTCCCTCCTCCTTGACCTTGCTCTGGAAATCTGTCACACGCAGCACTTTGTCCCCTGGCTGCTGAGTGGGCCGCCACGTCTCCCTGGCCCTCGACCTCCCCCTTCGGACGCCCTCTGCTGAGGCTCGCTGCTCAGGTCCCCCAGAGCTGCCACCAAGGGTGAAAGGTCACCGCCTTTCATCTCCCAACCTAGGTCTCCGTGCTGGTCCTCGTCTCGTCCTGGGACAGGGTGCTGTCCCCTTTGGCACCCCCATATTCTCAGGGGCCCTAGCTCTCCAGTGCCTCTCACTCAGGGTTTTTCTTAGATGCCGTCTTTTCTCACGCCCACTAAATTCTGTTTCTTCAGGAGCTGCCCTCGCCTCGCAGCTCTTTTCTGTTGGTGTCGGTTACTTATGCCTGGAACTTTCAGGCCGGCATTTGTGATCCTGCGCTCTGCTCCTGGGTCTCATACACACGCACACATGCACGCACGCACACACACACACACAAATATGCACACACATACACATACACAAATACGCACACACGCACACACATACACATACAGAAATACGCACACACACGCACACATACACAAATACACACAAATACGCACACATGCACATACACATACATAAATGCGCGCACACATGCACACACAAATACGCACACATATACACACACATACACAAATACGCACACATGCACACACAATTATGCATACACATACACATACAGAAATACGCACACATACACAAATACACACACAAATACGCACACACACACATACACATACACAAATACACGCACACACGCACACACAAATACGCACACACATACACATACACAAATATGCGCGCACACATAAATGCGCACACACAAATACGCACACACGCACATATACATAAATGCGCGCACACACGCACACACAAATATGCACACACATACACATACAGAAATACGCACACACACACGCACACATACACAAATACACACACACAAATACGCACATACACATACACAAATACACACGCACACATGCACACATACACAAATATGCACACACACATACCCAAATACGCACACACGCACACACAAATACGCACACACATACACATACAGAAATACGCACACACATACACAAATGCACACACACACGCACACACAAATACACATACACAAATACGCACACACACATGCACACATACACAAATACGCACACACGCACACACAAATACGCACACACGCACACACAAATACGCACACACATACACATACAGAAATACACACACGCACACATACACAAATACGCACATACACATACACAAATACACACACACGCACACACAAATACGCATACACATACACAAATACGCACACACACATGCACACATACACAAATATGCACACACACACAAATACGCACACACGCACACACAAATACGCACACACATACACATACAGAAATATGCACACACATACACAAATGCACACACACACGCACACACAAATACACAGACACAAATACGCACACACACACACACAAATACGCACACACGCACACACAAATACGCACACACATACACATACAGAAATACGCACACATACACATACACAAATACGCACGCACACACACACTCCTCCTGCACACACGCTACCATCCCATGTCACGGACTCTTCTCACACTCAACACCTACGTACGTAATCCAATCATTACTAACTGCCCAGACCTGTGCGCTCTCTCTCCCAAGTGAGTCACCCGCGAACTAGAAATTATGGGATCCTCTTAAATTCTTCACCTGCTTCCACTAAGTTCTGAAGTTCTGTTGGTTCTGTTTCTGAAATGATCCTGATTCCGATTGGCCTTTCTGGGGCTTCTTACACGTTCGCCGAGAGAGGTGGTTGTGGGGCGCCTGCCGCAACACTCGGCCGCCCACGAGAGACTCGTCATTGCTGGCCCAGGGCCCGAGTCTGCCGCGTGCAGCTGCCGCACGCGCCCTGCTGGGGCGGCGCTCCCGTCTCCCTCCCCGATGGACTCGGCAGAGGCGCTGCCTCGCGTCCTTCTGAAACGTTTTTGAAAGCCAAGGTGGCTTCTTGCGCATTAAAAAAAAAAAAAACGAAAACTTCCTAAGTGTAACTAGTTGCCAGGTATATTTCTTGTAAACATTGCTGTTTAGAAATAAAACTGTTCCATCCCTCTCCTGAGTGGCTCCATCGGGGTGTACACACGGTGTGGATTGAAACCGCCATCTGTTTAAAGTGTGTGAAAAGTGTTTCCTTTGACAGGTGGAGGGGGTGCAGGTGCCTTACTGAATTACATTAGGATAAACTGAAGTTTATCCTAATGTAATTTTTTTTGTACTTGAGACAGTTTTATTTATCACTCTCTCGTACTTTTCTACCTCGTACATACATGTAGTCATCCATAGGTGCACATACACACGGACATTTGTAAATTACATCGGAAATTTGTTGATTATTTCCAGTGACCATAAACTTACAGATTTTCTATTGAGTTATTACTATGATGATGTTCAGGACACAGTTGATCAGCATGCCATAAGTATATTACAAAATTCATAAATAACTATTAAACATAAAAATTTAATTGGAAATGCATCACTTAGTGAGATGGGTTCAATGCCATTTTTGCTTTGGTGGCTTGATGAAAGGAACTGAAATTGTTTCTTCGTTTTGACGCCCAGAAGGGTTTTATTCAACTGGTAAGACCTTAAGATCCGGCATGGCGACACGTGTGCCTTTCTTATTTTAAGCAGAAGGCAACTGTGAAAGGAGCGGCGGAGGGGAGCCTGGCGGTCAGGAGGCTGCTTAGGGATCTGGAAACTGAGTCCCGGGAGGTTGCCCACGCTTGGAGTGTCGCTCAGGGACACCGCCCACAGTGGCACAGGTCCCCCCACTTCAAGACCCCCTCTCAGGTCCCCTGCAAGTATCTGGACCACCACCTCCACCCCGGGTGACTTGCAGGAATGACAGTAGAGCTCTCTCTCTAAGACATGACACTCCCTTCTTCAGGACTGAAATCCTCACCCCTTGGCCTGCTGTGTAAGGCCTTTCGCACCTATCCCAGCCTGTATTTAGAGTTTCGGTTTTCCATCCCAACTCTCACTGTCGACTTCCCCTCCTCCCCTTGAGTGGATGCCCCCCCAACACACACACACACACACACACACACACACACACACACTAGCACTGCTCTTTGAACAAATGCCCTGGCCTGGGATGCCCCAGCCCCCTTATGCGGGCCTGCGCCTCCTCAAGACGGCTGGCATGTCCCCTCTTTCCTGAAATCATGTCTGACCCCCGACCCCCACCCCGGGCTCATTTGTGCCTCTGTCATGTGCTCGTCACACACTGGGGGGTGCACCTGCCTCGCCTGTCAAGGTCCCAGCTGCTTTCGAGACAGCACCTCCCGTTGGACCCATAGCTTTAGGACAAGCACAGCGCCCAGTGCAGAGCCCGGAAGGGAATCAATAGTTTCGGATGCCAGTAAGTTAAACTTCTTGGATGTTTGTAGGAAAATTGGCTTATTAGCCTTTAGAAAGACCGTTTTGAAGATAATTGGTTCAAATAGTTTGATATATTCATTGATTAAAAGGGTAACTTTTGACTTCTGAGAATATTACAAAAGAATATTATGAATTTGGAAGAGCTTTTGAACCTTATACCGAGGGGTGAATTTCAGTTTAAAGCAGGATCAGGATTCTTTTTGACGGATGGTTCTGGTGGGGTGGTGCATTTTGATAATAGATGTGAATGTTGCTGATAGCAGCCATTCCCTAAATGACAACACACAGTCTCTTGGGTAGCGGGATTGTTTGTTTCTTTCCTCTTCTTGATGTTGTACCTATCTATGTGACTTTCGAAAATCATAAATGTATCTTTTCTGAACAAGCTGTTCCGAAGCTCACATAGGGAGTGCACGATAGAAACGCCAGCATACCTTTATTGATGGAGGCAGTGCTTGGCACCACGAGACGTATTAGCCTCAGAAACAGAATTCAGAAGCTCCGAATAATAATGTGTTTTTCACAAGCTGAACAGCCGGTGGGTAGCAGCTGAGAAGGGCCGGGGGGTGCAGGAGTGTCTCGGATGGCGCCTGCAGGTTCACACATGGAAGGCACCTCCTATACATCTGTGTGTCTGTCTTCAACATTGCTGTCCTGACAAAAGCCAGTAGGGAGAGAGAGATGGCCGTGTGTAGTGAGGAACGCCAGGCCTGAGGACTGGCCACTTGCCTTGGAGTCTGGCCGCACCGCTGGCGAGGCGCGTGGCCGTGGGTGTGCTGCCGAGCCTGCCGAGGGCTCCCGATGCCTCATCCATCCAACGCGGGCAGCGGGTGCTACCTCACAGGAGCGTTTTCCTGTTAGGTAAATGCATGTGACGTGTGTATAACAGCTCTTGGCCTGTAGTCAAGTGATACTTTACTATCGTTATCTTTAATTATTCAGCAAGCAATACTTTTTAATCATTGGCTTAATTATTGTATAGTATTGTTTTATTATCAATAAAGACAAGACACTTTTTTTTAATTTCTAGAAATTGAGTTCTTGACCAAACCTGATGGACTAAGCAAACAAACTAAAGAAACAAACAAAAAAATCTCATGTGTGCATCATTAGTAATTCAAAATTATACATGTTGGAAATTTCACTTGTTAGAGTGAAAATTATCATTTGATTAAAATGTATTTAAGCTTGTTAAAAATAGGCAAAGATGCTATCTGCCATGAATAATAAGCTTTGGGAGACAATGTCTCTCCTGAAGACGTGAGATCGTCTTTTTTATTAATTGAATTATTTGGCAACATTACCATTTTAATGAAGGAATTATTCTATTTTCATATTTATTAAGAAGCTGATATTTAATTTCTGCTTCATGTTAATAATGTTATAAGTATTTAACATATTTTAAATCTCAGTTAAAACGAATTTATACTTCATATTCCCATAAAGATGAAAGCATGATATGCTTCCTTGTATTATGTGTTTATATTCTTGCTTTGTCACCAGTGTTCCCTTTAATGGAGCTACATTTTGAAAATACCAATCCCAAGGGAATGATAATTTTGATAAGTAATGTCTTTGATGTGAAAATTTGCCAATCATACAGGTGTTGTGAGGCTGTGTATTTTTAAAAAGAGCCTCTCTGATTCGTGCTTTCTAGTCGCTTCGGCGCTCTGACGAGTTCACACCGTCCCCAGCAGGGCGCCTTCCTGGGCAACCCCTGTGAACATGGAAGAAATGGCCTTTGGAAAAAGGCTGGACATTGAAGCGAAATGGCTAAATGGTTTCAGACACCCCTGGGAGGAAGAAAAATCAGACCTAAAGTACTGTTATTGAAGAATAAGATCTATAAATAAAGCAGATCCCTGACATATTTGGACAAATGAGAGAGAGATGTGTTCCTAACAGGACATCCGTGCTTAGAGTGTGGTTTCAACGATTTAACGCTGCTGCTGCATCAGAGGCGGCTTGTGGGGTTGGAGTTCATCCCAAAGAACGAAAGGCAGGGCATGTGGCCTTGGGTAGAGGCCTGCCCCCCTCAGTGCCCTTTGCAGACACCACGCAGAGGCCAGCCCCGCGGCCCCCTGCCCCCCGCGCTCACAACAAGCTACGCTGGAGGGCTCGGCTCCAGGCTTGTTTTGGGGGGATTATTAAGTCATTTTGAGGTTCTGGATTACACAGTGGTCCTGGACAATATCCTGTAAGAATGGAGTGTTGTCCTGCCGGCCCAGAGTGAGGGATGGTTTCAGGCCTTTGAAGGCCAGCTCACAGGATTGGCAGATGGGGTTGCGTTGCTGTGGCTACCGGGCTGTCAGCAGTCATCACAGCTGGAAATACATCAGTTTTATGACTCTTGAAAAAGGTGAGAGAAGTACCATTTGTTTAAAAAATGTCCTTGAATTTTACTTTTAAAATATGCTGTTTAAGGAAAGAAAAACCTAACTTTCCCTGGTCTTCAAATCCCATGTACCTTTGTCATAGGGGTCACCCGCCACGTCTTCCTAAGAGAATTGACTCTTGTGAGGGCAAACTGTGAACTTGCGGTTACGTAACAGCACAGATGATGGGGTGTCTGTCACACACCAATTTTTCTGGTTGGAATGATAGGAAACAATCTGTTGTTCAGACTAACCTTGGAAACCTTTGCAGTCCTAATACAGATTCTGGAGTTTGTTTGCTTGTTCATTTGTTCAGCAGTTTTGGGGGGCATTTATCAGGTGTCAGTTGTTGGGGACACAGCATGAAACATGACTGCAAATGGCCCTTCTGGTCCTGAGTGGGGGTGCCCAGCATGTGGCATCACACATAAAGATCAGGGCAGAGCAGTGTTTGTAGTGTCTGTGGCCTGTGGAGGCGTGTCTACAGGGAGTTGACGCAAAAGCCTCTCGGTTCATTTGCTGTGTTTGTCAAGTTGGAACATTGCTGTGATGCTTGCAGGAGGGTAGTAATCAGCATGCAGGGATTTTTGAGGCTTGGGGGTGCTTGTGTGCTTCCAACTAAAGAGCTTTAGTTGACCCCCTGCTGCTTGGGTGCCATGGGAGGAAATGGAGTAAGTAATTTGAACCCAAATGGGAGAGAGCGACTCATTTCCGTGCTGTGGAGGGCTCCGATGTCTTCATCAGAAGGGCCGTCTGTTCACTGGGTGCTCACTCGTGACCGTATTTGGGGCTCACTCTTTTCCGAAGATGCCTTCATGCGCCTGAAGTAATTCACGGAGATGGATTTGTAAAACATTCCGAATCAATTAAGGCTTTAATCAGCAAAGTAGCAAACTTCTCATGCCTCGTGGGCTAATTTTACCGTCTCCGTCAATGTGAGCCTAAGCTAAAGAAAGGAAACAATTACGAGGGTGCCATTATCTGCCCTGATTACTGAGTTAGGAGGGATTGTGTTTATCTGTCCCAGTGTGAGGGGGCTGTCTTCTGGGGAACACAATCCAAGAGGCTGTTGGGGTCCAGGAGCCCCTGCTGGCTACAGGGCTCCCTTCCGCAGACACCTGCTGGGAGTGAGGCTGACCCTCGCTGTCAGCCTGAAGTGGCCCAGCATAAAACCAAGACTCCTGGGTATTAGTTGGTGTAAACATTTTGAGAGCAAGTTTCCAGAAAGTTCCTTGCCGATGGCAGTGGGAGCTGCCTACACAGTCTCATCTGAATCGCTCCATCCACAGAGCCATCTACTTTCCCAATGATGAGAAAATTGGTTTCCTTTATTTAGACCAGCTCTCATATTAGCACTGCACAGGGAGTTTTGGAAAATCCCAGAACCCACACAGACTGGTTACTTCGAATGTCACCAGGCGAAGCCAGGCGCGGGCTCTTTCTAAAGCTCCCCAGGTGACTCCAGCCTGAAGCTCCCATCAAGCACCCCTGATTTAGACGCATTTCCAGGCCAGCGCAGCCTCAGTCTGTGTTGTTATGATATGGTGGCCATATCTTTTTGGAATAGAAGGACTTTTGACATTTATTTTTTCAGTTAAGGCTATGTGTTAAATGTATAACTAAAGGTAACTTTTCTGGCCTCGTCAGATTTCTTTTTTTTTGCATATTTACCAATCAGAAAGATCCCTTACTCAGGTAATGCTTTCTAATCCTCGATTTGGAAAAGGTGGTCACCTGAGTTATCTGTTAGGCAAAGCATGAATCAGCAATGACTTTCAATTAGTCTCCTGTATATTGACCGGCAGTGTCAGCCTTTTTCTGAGGAAGGCAGCGTGTGAGGTACTGGCGGTTTCGTTAAGGCATCCTCTCTTAGCTCCGATTCCTGGAGTTACTCTTAGAGGGTGGGCAGACGACGCTGACGGGAAGTCCCGGCCTGTCTCATCCTGAGCCGTGCCCCTTCGTCTCAGACTGGCCTGGTCCACCCAGCAAACGTAATCAAATGCCTGGAAGAAACGCGGGATGGGTGCTGCCGCTCGCGCTCGCCCCCTGGGTGCCTTGCGTGGACAGCTTCCCAGAGAGGGTGCTGCCAGAAGCTTTCTCCACTTGCCAGCATTCCCGCGGAGGGCTTAGTGCCCGTCAGAGGTAGGCAGCTCCTTTTTTGTAAATTATGGTAAAATATGCGTCACATAAAATTTACCATTTCAACTCATTTGAATGCACAATTCAGTGGTGTTCAGTGCCTTTGCGCTGTTGTCAGCCACCGCCACTCTGCTTCCAGCGCTTCTTCATCTCCCCAAACGGGAGCTTTGGGTCCACGACATACCGACTCCCTGCTACCCGGCCACCCCCGTAACAGCTGCGCTCCTGTCAGTCTCTGTGGATGGGTTGGTCGCTCCAGCAACCCATATGACCTCATCTGTGTGAAGCTACACAACGTTGGTTGGCGCTCGGCTTCTTTCAGTTAGCGTGTGTTTAAGCTTCATGCACGCTGTAGCAGTGTGAGAATGTCCTTCCCTTTTGAGTCAGAGCCGTCTCCCACTCGTACACGTGAACCCCCTTTCCCCCGCCTGCGTGGCTGGGCCTCCTCCCGGGGCAGGCAGACATGCGCCGTTCTGAGCGTCGGCTCAGGACTGGGTTGCGGGCTCAGAGCTGGTTCTGTGCTTGACTTCGGAGGGGCCGCCACCCTGTCTTCCACACTCAGGACATTTTATAGCCCTTCCCACCCGCCCCCCGCCGTGCCCAAGGGTCCCCACTTCTCTGTGGTCTCGCCCACACTTACTCTCTGTTTTGTTTGTTATCACAATAGACCTTCTAATGGGTGGGGAGGGCTTCACTGGTTCGTTTTCAGTACAACTCTGTCTGGAGCTGGCTCGCCTCAAATATTTTTACATTCAGAAAAGAGATTGTTTTTATATAAAATTTGGGGAGGGGGCTCCAGCAGCTCTCTGTAGAAATACGCAACAATTCTCCGTGTCCAGCCTCCAGCTCACCGAACCTTCTGTGCCACCTGCATTCCCCAGGCCTGCCTTGTTTCCGGGTTCTGTAATGTGAATTGCCTCACTTTTTTTTTTTTTTTAGATTTTTTAAATTGGGGAATTGGGGGAGGGGAACAGTGTTGGAGAGTTGGGGGAGGAGACCAGACAAATTGTTCTTCAATCTTCGTTGTGGAGGGCGTCAGTCGCCATCTGGCTGCCTGTCGTCGGCAGCTCGTGGCCTCTAAGCTCAAGGTGCTGTGTTCAATCTTAGTTGCGGGTGGGCACAGCCACCATCCCATGCGGGAGTCGAACCAGCAACCTTGTTGTTAAGAGCACGCACTCTATCCACTGAGCCATCTGGGCAGCAGTTCAAGATGCCGAGTTCAATCTTTAGTTGCAGGCGAGCATAGCCCACCATTGAACAGCCAATCTTGTTGTTACACCAGCTGAGCCATCCTGCCACCTGTTGGCAGCTCAGTGACAGCTCAGCTCGGGCGCAGCTCACTAGCCCATGTGGGAATCGAACCAACGGCCCTGCTGCTCAGAGCACGCGGTCTAAGCTGACTCTTAACCAACTGAGCCACTCAGCTGGCCCCTGCCTCACTTTTTAAGGGTGACTTTTTTAAACAAGGACTTGAGTTGTAACTTCCCATCAATTTTTTCTTTTCCAAAAAATGTGTTCTTTCTCCTCTTCTGTTTACTTTGTACTTAGAGGCAATAAATTTTAAAAAGCCTTTTACTGTCATTTTAGGGTTTGGGAGGGAGAGAAAGTAAATATATGTTAACAATTGTTATGATTTGAGAAGCCCAGTACCCTCTCTCCGGCCTGAGTTCTCAGCCTGTCAAGATGTAAGACAGAGGGGGAAGGTGTGTCGGAGGATAAAATAGTCCCTTCATAACTAATCAAACAGATTTTGGAGATGTGGCTTTGATCTGCAAGAAAGTCCGTTTTCTGACACCAAAACCAGAGTTGAACTTGGCCACTCAGTCTTAGGCGGCCGGATAGCTCACGCGCTGGTCCAGGGTGGCCTGAGGGCGCAGAGCGGGGTGCCTACCGTCGGCAGCCAGCTCCCCAAGAGAAGGGGGGGGCTAAGCTAAACACACCATTTGTTTATTTTTCCCAAATTCAGTATTTAGCTAAGTCACTCCTCTTTCCCAGGGAGGGAAATATATATATATCAGGAGTCATACTAGTGGACGTCTGTCCACATAGAAGAAAACAAAAGTGGGCAAGAAGCATTTCCCCGGTAGGAATCCTGCACATTGAACAGACTGCCCTTCGCTCCTACTTGAACTTGATCTCGTCAATGTCCATCCTGGGCTGACCACATTTTCCTATTTACGCAACTTCCCTCTACTCAGACCTCGTTCCTTGGCATCAGGCCCTGGGTCCTCCCACATATTTTACTGATAGGAGTAGAAAGGAGATCATGGCCCCTGGTCATGGGGAGTGAAGTATGTCCAAGGAGACAAGATTTTCAGGAAGCCATATCTGAGCCCCCGTAGCTGGGCAGGACAGCGGGGAGAGTGGAGAGTGAGGGGACAGGGTTTGGGTGGATGTGGAGACCCTCCAGACAAAGGGAGGGTGTAATTATCTGGAAGGAGTGAGCCACAAGACAGAGGGTGGAGAGGGCACCTCAGCTGTCTCCCTGCGGAAGGGTGCTGGAATGTAGTAGAAACGAGCACAGACTCGGAACTTTCTTGACATATGGCATGGCCATCTACAAAAAAAATTCTGTCATCAGGAAGAAATGACAGAACAACCACAGCTAGAAGCCAGATGTCTGTGCACCTTAGTTAACACATCGATTTTGTGGGGGGGTTTCTATACCACCCATGTAGACCCAGCATTCTTCGACCAACATCTTTCCAGAAATTATTTTGGGACTCACAGAGAAGGGAAGCCCTTGTCACCATAACTTTGAATATGCATTTGAGAAACCAAGGCTGCAACAATAAACAGGCGTATACACGCCTGGAAGGTGATTCTGATGCACGTTTGAAAGGGAAGGGAGGCATGGCAACACGTCAGCAGACAAAGGGAGCAGAACAGCCTGACTGTGTTGTGTTGGCGGGTGTTTCAGAGGTTTTGGAATGCGTGACAGAGTCCTTTTGGTGATCGGGGAGCCGGTTTCCCTCGGCTGGGCTAACAAATTGGAGCGTTTCTTGGTTCTCAGACTGCTTAGAAGGGCTGACTCGTTCACATAGTCGTTAATTCAGCAAATAGGGACTGAACACCCCAGCCACCTAGATCTGCCCGGCCTCTGGGGATTCAGTGGTGACCCTGCTCTGGGAGCTGCCATTCCAGAGGGGAGAACAGAGGAGCAGCAAGGCAGCAAGCACCTGGCGGCCATCACTGAGGAGTGCAGGGGCTGGGAGTGATGAGGAGGGCAGTGAGGGCCAGCAGAAAGGCCTTGGGAACGGAGGGCTCTGTTAGCTTAGGGGAAGGACGCCAGAGCGGCTGGACCGGAGCGGCCGGGGGCTGGGGCGTGCGAGGGGGCGCTGCACCAGCTCCCCAGGCCGGAGCTCACGCACACAACCTTTCCGACTGTTCCGGGCGCTTATGATGGACACCCCCTCTCCCGCCCGCCCAGAATCCATGGACCACAGATCGATTCAAGAGACAGGTTGAGCTTTGATTTGGGGTTATACAGAAACCAAGCTGGTGGGAACAACGTGCCACATTTTAAGGATGGTGACAAAGGAGAGACAGTGGGAGAGAAAGGGGAGGGCCCACTCTGGAGGACTTTGATTTCCAAGCTGAAGAGTTTGCGTTTGACCTGTTGGTAAATGGCCTGGGGCCTACAGCTCTCTGCTCAGTGGCCCCGTGTTGTGGTATGACCTTGGATTCCCTGAAGGGAGTCAGGCCGGAAGGGTTCAGCCATCACCCTCTTCCTCTGTCCCGCTGGCAAAGTCCAATGAACAGGCCGGCGCTGGGGGAGTGGGGCGGGGCTGGTGCGTGCAGGTGTGTGTTCATTCCTAGGGCTGATGGAAAACGCATATTTTCCCAAGCAATGAAATGAGAACTGAGGGAAATTCAGTACAAGCATGTTTGGTGATTTTTATCGTGTTGGATTCAAACGAAATAAGAATTGGCCTTAGTCACTCCGTCTGAGGGCATGAGTTCAAATTGGCTGAACTCTTTCAACAGAGGAGTGAAAAAAAAAAAAAGAACTTTAATTAAAAGCATATTTTCCCCAAGCACATTAGCAAATTAGAATTTGATTATTTTGATGTCAAGATATATAAAAATGCAGCTCCTTTTGATTAAAACATTTTTAAAAACTTATAATACACTTTTTGATGTCTAGGTTATTTTCTAGCTTTGAGATAGTGGGGTTTTTTTAATCAGAATTTTCTTTAGAAATAATAGTGTTTTATTTCTTAGCTGTCATCCATTCGCTATGCATGGTTTTCCACTGCATTAGTGTATTCTCTTTCTTTCTTTCATGGAAGAGATAAATATTTCCTGGCAGACCATTACTTATGCTTTATATCTTTATAGAGATGATCAGAGTTCACAGATTACATAAAACCTCTCATAAAAAGCCTGTTTCATAACCAGAGAGTAATTTTGATTTGAATGTTTAGCAGAATGTTAATTCTGCCATATTTAGTTGCCATGATGAAGGATTGCCCAAAATTGATGGGTCACAGGTCCGCCTTATAAATTGAAAGGAAATATAATCAAGTAACTCGACATTACCCATCAGGAATGTTATCATTTATTGTTTATTAATGAACAATAAACAAACTGTCACCATTCATTGGTTCTGAAAAATGCACTGCTTCGCTTATTCCCATGACTTACGGTATCATCTGAGGCAGGAGGATTTGTTTCAAGGAAGCACTGTGGTTATTAAATATCATCAAGCAGACCCTTGATGTAATGAGATTAAAACTGCCTGTACAGAGGAACTAGACTTTATTAAAAAAGAGATAGAAAAAGAAAGCCACCTTATCAAAGCTGGCTTTACAGACTAGATGACATCTGGTTCATAAATTTGCTGTTTTTGTTGAAAACATAATTTGCATTACTATTAGATAAGGTATATGGAAGTCCTCACAACCAGGTGCTATCTTGCTGCCACGGCCAGACTCTGTTCTTTCGCCTGGACTTTGCCACCACAGGATTTTACCAGTATCTTAGTACTGCGTTTTCTCTGTAAACAAACAGCCGAGACCTTCATCCGTATTTCAGACCTGAGCGTGGAAGTAAATCTGCGCTCTTCTGTGTTATAATTCTTCAGCGATGAGGGCCCCTCTAGGGGCACAGAAGTTACAGGTCCGATAGCGTGCGTCTTCTTCGCCACAGAATTGCAGATGTTCTGTCAGCTCGCACACACGGCACTGTGTTCAGAGCTGCTGTTTATGAAAAGGATCCTCCTTCAGCCTCATTTTAGACCTCAGCATGAGACACATTTGCACGCTTGCTCGTTTGGGTTTTCTTGCCCAGTATTTTGAGATGAGTAAAGGATGTGTACAGTATCATCGCTCTGTGTCAAAAAATGTAAATTGCTATATTGCAGTGTTGGAAGGCAGTACTACCAAACAGGAAGATGAGCTGCCTGACATTTCTCCTGTGCGAAAAACGGAGCTAATTCTGGTGACACCGGGTGGGGGATTCTCCTTGGCTGCCCAGCATTGTCAATCGAAGGTGGTTTTTTTTGAAAAATTGGTGGAAACTAAGACAGTGTGTTTCATTTCTCTCCGATTTCAGTCGGGGAGCAAAGTCCAGAGAGAAGTGGGAGGCTGAAAGTCAGGTGGGCCCCGGCTTTCTGAAGCCCCAGCCGTGGGCCTGTTGAGCCAGCTCAGGGCCTCTCCTCCTCCAAGCTCCTCTGCGCCAGCCTGTCCGCACTCAGCTCCCAGGGCAGCTCTGTTCTCCTTGCAGGAACATGGAGGCACACTGTCTGCACCGTGAAACGGAGGGCAGAGCTGGAGGAGGACGTTGGCTCTCTCGGGCCGTCACCTCGGCTTGGCAGTGTCCGGCTGCCCAGCTTGGAGCAGGGCGAAGGAGTGAGGTTACATTAGAGAGCAGCAGGGCACACCGCCTGCAGCCTGGAACAAATCCTACATGGGTTCCTTTTGTTCCCACAGGACAGAAAAAGAAAATGCTGTTTAAATCATTTTATTTGAAAGACGTGCCGTTTGATACTTATTGTTCCCTACTCTTACAACTTAAACATCTCCTGGATTTGTTTTCCATCGTCCATCTAAGTGTGATGTAAAGGTTCTGTGTAAAGGGAGTGCTGTCATCGTGTCATTAAAAGCTAAAATAATCACAATAAAAAGCATTTAAAAATGTATTATTCTAGAATAGAAAGCCATTGTCAGCACTCTGAAAAGTTTATGTAAAGCTATATAACGTTTTGCTTTTAAGACACCATAAAGATATTACAATCTAGGGGCCAGGGTTTCCATGAGTTTTTGATATATTAAACTCAACTTTCTCATTCTATACATTTATTCTAATATATCAAGTAATTGCCACTTCTCATTTTTACAACTCTGTTCCCCTTTCAAGCTGAGACAGCTTACTTTATATGCCAATTTCCAGAGGAAGCTGACGGCTACCAGGCATAAAATAAGTGCTCGATAGGGGTAGTTGCTACATTGAACAGTAGGGCTGGCAGGGGGAAATCGTTTTTAAATAAATAGCCTTTATTCTAGTCTCTCACAGTCATTTCACACCATTCTCCTTAGATTAGCCTTTTCCTGACTGCTTGGGGTAAAATTTTTTATTTTAAATAAATTTAGATTTTCAGAAGATTTGCATAATTAGTACAGAGTTTGTATACACTTCACCCAGTTTCCCATAACATTAACATTTATGAAACCATAATATATTGATTAAAAGTAAGAAATCGCATTGGTACATGAGCATTAGCTAAAATACCGAGTTTCTGTTGGTGCCGGTGTAAATGGCTGGTTCTTTTTGTTTTTAACTTCCCGTTGTTCATTACTAGATACAGGAATGCAATTGACTTTCATCTATTGGCCTTGTATCTTGTCATTTTATAAGCTCACTTATTAGTTCTAGGAGCTTTTTCATAGATTATTGGAGGGTTTCTGTGAGGAGAGTCCTTTTACTGTAAATAGAAATAGTTTTATTGCTTCACTTACAGTCTGTATTATTTTATTTTCTTACCTTGTTGTACAGGTTAGGACTGAATAGGATGTCAAATAGGAGTGGCGAGAGAAGACATTCTTTCCTTGTTTCTGACCTTAAGGGAAAGTCCTCAGTTTTTCATCATTAAGTATGATGTTAGCTACAGGTGTTTGCTGAATGTCTTATGTTTGGGTAAGAAAGTTACCTTCAGTCTCTCACTTATGAGTCTTTATCAGGATGTTTAATTTTTTTCTGATTCTTTTTCTGGATCTATTGAGAGGATCATATGGTTTTACGTATCTTGTCTGTTAATATGGCGAATTACATTATTTGAATTGTAAATACTGAACCCACCGTCCAATCCTGACATAAACCTCACTTGGTAATAATGTATTATTCTTTTGTATACCTTTATATATTTCTGGATTTAATTTGCTAATATTTTGTTGAGAATGTTTGCATCTATATGCATGGAAGAGTATTCCTCTGCAGTTTTCTTCACGTGTAATATGTTTATTTAGTTTTGGCATTAGGGTAATGTTGGCCTCATAAAATGAGTTGAGAAATACTCTCTCCTCTTCTGTTTTCTGTATGAGCTTTTATAGAAAGATCATATTTGTTTGGAAGATTTCACAAGTGACACTATCTTGTTCTGGAGTTTTGTTTTGTTTCATTTTGTTTTTAAATGCTTCAGCTACAAATACAATTTGTTAGTAGATATAAGACTACTCAGGTTATGTTTTTCTTCTTGAGGGAGTTTTGGCAGTTAATTTCTTTCAAGGAATTAGTCCATGTCATCTAAGTAATTAAATTTATGGGCATAGAATTTTTTATGGTATTTCTTTATTGTCTTTTTAATATATATGGTATCAATAGTGATGTCCCCTTTCTCATTTCAGTATTTGTAATTCGTGCCTTCTCTCTTTTTTCTCAATCAACCTGCCCAGAAGCTTATCACTTTTGTTAATATTGTCAAGAAAAACAGCTTTTGGTTTCATTGGTTTTACACCTCTTTTCTGAAAACTTTTAATATGGCTGCTATAAGAGTTCACAATATACATTTTAAAATAATCTTAGTCATACATTTCACTTTTAAACATACTAGCATACAATCTATTGTTGCCATAATAGCTTTAAACAGTCAGCAATCTTTTACAGAACTTAAAAATGTTTTAAAGGATTTGAATTTACCTTCATTTGTTCCATTGCTGTTGCTCTCCACTTCTTTGTGTATATGCAGGTTTCTGACTTATACTGTATTCTGCTGAAGAATTGTCTTTGATGTTTCTTGTAGAGTAAGTCTGCTGGCAATAAATTCCCTGAGGGTGTGTGTGTGTGTGTGTGTGTGTGTGTGTGTGTGTGTCTGAAAAAGTCTATTTCTCCTTAACTTTTGAAGGATATTTTCACTGGGTATAGAATTCTGTATTGACATTTTTCTTTCAACATTTGATGCCTTTCCATTGTCTTTTTGCTTGCACGATTTCTGATAAGCAGTGTGTTGTATTCCTTATCTTACCTCTATAGGCAATGTGTCTTTTTTTCCTCTGGTTTCCTTTAAGATTTTTTTCTTTGTCTTCAGTTTTCAGCAGTTTGAATATGATGTCTAGGTGTGAGATTTTTGTAGGGGGGTTTTTAAATGTGACTTGATATTGCCTGAGTTTCTTGGATCTGTGATTTGGTGTCTATTGCTAATTGGGGGGGGCGGGGGATTGGCATTATTTATTTAATCATTTCTTCTGTCTCTTTTTCTTCTGCTTGTAGAATTCCAATTGTGTACATGTTAGACTGTTTGATATTCTTCCCCAGTTTTTACATGTTCTGTTTTATTCACCTTTTTTTCTTTTTGCATTTCAGTTTGGGTGATTCTCCTCAAGGACAATAGTCTTTTCTTTTAAGTGTACTCATGATCCCATCAGAAGCAGTCTTCATCTCAGTGCTATGTTTTTTATTTCTATCATTTCCATTTAATTATTTCTTATAGTTTGCCCTCTATGTGAAATTACCTATCTGATTACCTACCTACCTTGTATGTTATCTACCTTTTCCATTGGAGTGTTTAATTTATTAACCATAGTAAATTTAAATTTCTCATCTAATAGTTCCAACATCCATATCATTTCTGAGTCTGCTTCTGATGATTGTTTTATCTCTTTGTGAAGTGTTTTTTGTCTTTTTGGTCATTGTGGCTTTTTTGTGTGCTCCAGAGTTTTTGTTGAGAACTGCCACAGTTGGGTGGTACTGAAGTAAATATATATTTTTTATGCTTGGAGATAAAGCATGCCTTTCCTTCTGTTAGGCCTTTAGTATGAGAGTTGTGTTGATTTCATCAGGGATTGGGCTGAGTTTAAAGTTTGCTGTTGCTATAGTTGCCTTCATTCTACTGGAGGCTTCAAATTCCTGTAGTGATATCTTGTGTTATGGTGTGGGATAATTTTCCAGAGGACTTTTCTGCTCTCCCTGCCTACTCCCACTTGTCTTTGGGTCTTCTCTTTGCATTGCTCCCCAGAAGGAATCTGTCATTGCAGCTCCCCAAGCTGTAGCTCAGTTATTTTAGTCACTGTTTTTTTTGGTGTGTGATGGAATGCGAGGACCAAG
Organism: Aselliscus stoliczkanus; assembly: GCA_033961575.1. Lineage (NCBI taxonomy): Eukaryota > Metazoa > Chordata > Mammalia > Chiroptera > Hipposideridae > Aselliscus > Aselliscus stoliczkanus. The sequence continues at coordinate 2,511,385 of CM066733.1, forward strand.
GGAATTCTCTTATGTTCCAGTTAAGCCGCACTCTTAGGCCGGCCTTGTGGACCTGCTCAGGGTTGGTCCTGTTCCTTCTCTGCATATCGTGCCGGCCTGGCATATACTCCTGTCTCCCCTCACTCTGCTCCCCTGCCCTGTGCTGCGAGGAACACCTAATAGAGTCCCCCAGCGCCTTCGCAGTCCCGTTCTGTCGCTCTTTCTCCTGCCTACGAAGGCGTCCGTTCCACAGGGGACTCAGAGGAGACGGGCATGGGCGGGCTGCTGTGGTGACCGCCGGTCCCTCCCCGGCTGCAGCGCATCCCCAGTAGTGCCGTAGGCCACTGTGTTGTTATCCTTCTTCCTACGGATTCAGGGTTTTGTTCTCTAGGTGATAAAAGAGATGGGCCTGGGCAGAGTAGAGACTGCTGTTCCCCTAATTGCCAGCACCATTTTGGGGGGAACGTTCTTAGGATCCCCATTAACCTTCCCTGTGAACACCTGGTAGTTTTCTTGGAAGAAAACCCTCCACCAGCCTGTTAGCCCCGTTTCTGTCCACACCCATCGGACCGCACACACTCACTAGCCCACACTTGACCTTCATCAACTCATTAAATCTAGCTGACTCTTCCTGTGGCTTTGACTACAATCAGCAGTGTCTATTTTAGATAAGCAAGTGCTCAGATCCTGTTTCTTTCTGGAAGTGCCTGTCTCTTTCTAGATTTTGTGTTAATTGTTTGGCCTGCTACCTCTGTTCTCTGGCAGGGTAAAAGAAGTTATTAGCTTGCACTTTGTCCAGTGTTTTGCTTGATGTAATGCTGGGGGTGATGCTCTTTCCAGCTCTTTACATGTAGGAGCTGAAACCAGAAGTTCACTGTAACCAATTTCTGCTATTTACCTCTCAAGTCAATCACTGAAAAATAAATAGTGCTTCACTCCCATTAGGCCCCCAGATAATTCCCCGTTCAGAAATTAAAGTGTCTGGTGAAACAAGAGGAGATGCTCTTGCAGCTGTCATTCCCCATCCCCTTTGAGGGCTGTGCTGAGCTGCCTGTCGCCCTGGGAAAGGGGGTGTGGCCGTCTTCTCCTGTTCCCTCGCTCCTGTTTCTACCCCGTGTCTCCCAGCTAGCCGTGGGTTTTACTGAACTCAGCTCTCGGAGTTTGGAGATTGAGCAACAGAGGAAGGAAAGATTGGCCAGAGGGTGGGTGGGCTCAAGGCAAGTTCTTACTTGACTAGTGCCTTCTTGAACTGGCCTAGGTGTTTAAAGAGGACGTTCTCTTGTGAGAGCCCCGAGACTCACACATACCCGGGGCCCCCACTGACGGTCCCTTAGTGCGGAAGGACGCCTGCTGCGGCCTGTGGGTCCTGTCCCTTCTTAGTCCCTAGGTGCCAGGTGTCATGCTTCTCGCCGCTTTCTTCTCGCTTTCCAGGCGCTTCTCTTGGGCAAGATCTGACCAACGCCAGATTGGCTGTCACATGATCCATTGGAAGCACCCACCTTCACAGCCCTGTGGCCAGAGCGGGGGGCATAGTTGCACTCCCGATGACAGCCCCTGTCCTGCAGACATTTTAGCCCATCTCTTGGCCTTAAATTACCCTGGTGTGAGTTGGACGCCAGTCTTCTGTGACCTCCCAAATTGCCAGGGACACATATCCAAACTCTCCCAGTGGTCCCTGAAGCCCCTTTCACTTGACTTGTGATGAACTGGTAAGAGTCGGACTCTCAGCATTCTGACAACTTTCTCCAAAATGTTTCTTTTTCACCTTCAGCATTTTTTGGTGCTATTTTCCCCAGTGTCTTTTAGGTAGGAAATTTGTGATCAGCTAAAAGTTGCAAAACAAGTGGTTGACATCCAGGATTGCAAGTCCCATTCTAAGGACCTTGCACTGTGGAATGTGGAAGAAATTGGTACTTCAGGCCCTTGGATTCTCATAGGAACCAAGATAGAGAGACTCCATTACTAACACCCTCTTACCAGCACTTGTTCTATTAAGTGAATCGATGCTTTTAGTAACTGGTTGCAGGACAGTACTTTTTCTCTGGGTGTTATTTTTATAATTTTAAACTGGAAAACAGGTGGCCATGGAGAGCGTATACCATCCCAAGGACTTCAACTTTACGATATTGAAGATTACATTTCAGATCTTGAAACTCAAAATACAATGCTCTGTAGATCTTAAGTGGCCAAAGGAAAGATGTTTTGGAGGAACGCAGATACTTGCTGTTTCCTTTTGACATAGTGGCACCTTTAATCAGGATAAACGACGTGCTTTCATGTGAGCCTTGGTAGCTCAGGTGGGGTACAGACGTGGAGCTGGGTTCACCAAACCTTATCATTTTAACACAGCCCCACCACCCTTTACTCTGAGTCCCTACTATAACTTGTGTGGAATTGAAATACATCTGAATATTAGTGGGGGTTTTCTTTTTAAATGTATTCTACATTGTCCTTTTTGTAAAGCAGAGACTTATTTGATAAGGTCAATAACCTCTCGCCCTCTGCCCTCGCCTGTTGATCTTATATATAAGTCTTAATTCAGAGATGCAGGGGCAATGCATTCACAGTTGAAAGGGCAGTTAAAAGATCCGGCTTCAGAATCGGAGAGACCTGGATTTAAATTCTTGCCAGGAGCAGATACCTAATCAATCAGAATAAGCTCCGTAACCAATCGGAATGAGCTCCGTGATCAATCAGAATGAATGACTAATCAGAATGGCCCTGCGACCTCTTAGGAAGCCCCTCACCCTGGGCTGTTCTGGCCAGGAGAGCTGGGCCCCATGGGAAGTCGGCCTCTGCCAGCCGCCGTTTCCTCCACATGTGGGATAATAACCTCCAGCATGCAGGGTTGTGATGAGGATTAACCAAAGTACAGTGGTCCCTGACACATAGTAGGCCCTCAGCAGAAGGTAGCAGCGTCTGTGGTGTAGGTAGTTGCCGGACACCTCAGAGGGGAGGAGTGCGTCCCCTACTGCGCCAGCCTTCAATGTGCCTGGAATTCCCATAGAGCGGGTTGGGTTGATTAGAGATGTGAACTTAAATCTGCTGGAGACATTTTTCTGTTTTCCAGCTAAAAATCTTTAGATGATTTCCCCCTTTTTAAGTTTGGTTATAAAAGTATAACACAATAACTGGATACAGAAAAAGTATGAAAAAGAAATGTAAAGTCGCCTGTAATCCTATCATAGAGTTAACCACTGTCACCTTTTGAAGTGTGCCCTGCCATACTTCCTTTCTGTGAAGGCATACAGATGTGTACAGGAAAGTTAGTACACTCCATATAAAGCTTTAAAACCCCCCTCTGACTTCATTGCTATATACCAAACATGCATCCATGTCAGCAATATCACCATCATAGAATATCCTGCTAGACATTCCAAATTAAATACACTTGGAATAAGGTCCATCTGTGGACATTTAGATTACGTCCAGTGAACTACCTTCTACATGTCTCTTTTCATAGCCCTCCTGACCCTCGATGCCAGGCTGCGCCTCTGAGTTTGGGCAGAGAAGGTTCAAGGTCAGCCTCACGTAGCCATTCCCTGTGTGTTCGGGATGGGCTTCCGGCTCCCTCTTGTTGACCAGTCAGAAGCTGTTGCATTCTTTCTTTTTTGTGGATAATGTACCATTTTTCTCTTTTTTTCCCCCCTCCACAAACACTGCCAAGCCAAGTGCTTCCCCGGCTTGTAGAAAAGTTACAGCTTGGTCTGTAACGGCCCCATCCCCTGATTAACGTGATTAAAACTATATACAGCACGCATAATTAACCTTTGTGCGGGCTGTCACAGCAAGCTGATGCACGGAGCTGATACTGTATCCGTCTGTGGCAGCCGGCGTATGCTACATGACCATTTTTTTTCCTGCAGAATTTTAATCACTTGAGATAAAGAGCCAGGAGAGAGAGATCAAGGCTGTATTAATCCTCTCAATGGCTTTATAATTTCCCTTCTATTCTGCTGCAGGTAATCAAGAAAAACAATGCCGCCTTAACCCTGGGTGCCAAGGTCAGCCATCCCCGTGCCCTTCGATGGCCGGCCGTCATTATGGAAGATTCGGAATGAACGTAATTCTCGCTGTGCTCTGCAGGGGAAGGTGGCATCCACCTTCCAGGAGGGTCAGGCCTGCCTCAGTTTCTGGCAAAAATGATTTTCAAATGTTAGTTCCTTTAGAAACAAATCTTGACAGCGTTAGGGGCTGCAGAGCAGCTCCACGTAGCAGCTGCAGACGGGGACCCAGGAGTGAGCTGTGGAGCCCTCAGCGGGGAGGACCGGACCGCGGGCTGCGGGCTGCCTGTGCCCACGGCCCCACAGAGTGCTGCCGAGCGCAGAACACAAGTGCAGCAATGCACAGACGTGTGGAGGCTTTTTAAAACAATGCTCTGGGTTCTTTGGGTTTTTAGAATGTGCAGACAGGTAGAAAACAAAAGTCCTTTCCGCACAGAAGCTCCTGAGCTGAGTCCCGGGGGGCCACCTGCTGCTCCTGTGCTCCTGCCACCCACTCCCTCTCTGACTTGGTTTCCCCAAAACTCGGTCAGTGGTGGAGGTGACAGGGTTGACATGGCCTTGACAGAAAGCCAGCTCCCGCAGCCGTGCCGGCCAGCTTCCAAACTGCACTCAGGCACAGCCCGACTTGCTTGATAGGAAATCTTTGCACATCACTGGCCGTTCTCCTGGGGAAGCAAAGGCCGGAGGAGCCTTGGAGCGCAGACATCAAGCACACACAAGGCCACTGAGATGATGGGAAGGTGCAGGGTAACTAGCTGGCCATCTGCCCTTGAGAACAAAAGAGGAAAGAGAAGCCCAGCTCGGGAGGCAGATTTCAGTATGACTCAGTGGGGAGAATCCGAAAGGAGCCCGCGCCACAGTGGTTCCTATAAACGCTTTATTTATGTGTCTTTAAAGATGTGTTAGCTGTCCCTCCTCCTGAGTGGTCCGTGGGAGCCTGGAGCCCTGCTTCTCGACGCTCCGGAGTTAGCAGGCAGACCTCCCGAGGTGCCTCCCACTCCTGGGAAGGTGCAGGCAGGCTGCGCTCGGGAAGCTTAGCGTCGAGGTCAAGGCCAGCAGTACCCAAACAGGCCCCATTCCTCTGGAGGCACCCTCTCTCAGACTGTGACCTCAGCTCCCCTTGCTATTCTGACCCCAAACCCTGAGTCTGTCCTAGAATTTGAGCTTGGACTCAGTAAATACTTCCATTTGGAGTCAGCTCATTTAGAATTTATGATCATCTGACCTGGCCTGGAATGAAATTCACCCTTGTGCCATCTATGAGAAGAGCACACATGGAGCCAATTTAGAATGTAAATAGTATTATCGGGGCATGTTTTGCCTGTTTCCATGAGCACATTGGTTTTCAGGACTTAGATCCATTGGTGTCAGTCTTTACAAATGAACCTTGTTTTCTTTTTATGAAAGTAGCCTTGGCAGGGCCTCTTCTTGGAACCACTTTGTTAGCATTTCATTTGAGCAGTTAAAATGAATGAAAATGAATTTTTTTTCATTCTATAATTTAGACCTTCTCTGCTTCCTCTGAGCTGCTGCGCCGTCCTGATGCAGAACACAGTTCAGTCATGCACACCTAAGAGACTGCTCTGGTGTGTTCCCTTCAGATGTCACTTCAGTGATGGTGCATTTGCCCCATTTCCTTGGATCAGTACGAGTGTTGGCTGGAAGGGCCACCCAGGTGTGATCCTCATAAGAAACGGGAACTCAGGAGCTGCCTCCCTGTGCTGCTGTGTGACGGACGGAGCCCGAGCGCTTTTCTGTGGGCTTCTGGAGAGCCCAGCCGTCCCGGGAAAGTGACAAGAGGGCCCCGAGGGGAGAGCAGATTTCCTGGACGTCCAATGGGCAGGGCTCCGGGGTGCCCTCACAACACACGCGCTGCATCCAGCGTGGCCCCCACGTTCCTCTGTTTTCTACATTGGAGTTCGTTCTAAGATTTCTTTTGGGGAAAAAAATGTTTCTAAAAAGTTTAAGAACTTGTACAGCCCTTTTTAAATAGCCTTTCCACAGTCGCTCTCAAAGTGACTTCTTTGCAGTTTTCTGATGGCCGCGTATGTTTTGCGTCTGGACTGAGGCTCTCTGGTGGCATTTGCTTTGGAATTGCTCGTGTCTGATGCTCAAAAGGCGCACGGTGTGTTTGAATTGAGCCCATTGGACATTTTCCTGGTCATCGCTGCTGTTAGGTCGCATCACTGTGCCTGTTTTAACTCCTCACAATACCCAGAAGGGGCAGGAATGGTGAATCCCACTTCCTAGACGAGGAAGTGTAGGCTCAGACAGACTCATGCCTTGTCTAACTTTATTGTTGTCATTTAACATCCTTTCAACAAGAACTCATGAGCACCTACTGTGTGCCAGGCCCACACTGGGTGCTGGGAACAGCTGCTAGAGCCTGAGGGCAGCCCCCTCAGGGGTCTCACAGGCTGGTGGGGGCAAGCCCCTCTGTCAGAGGGAGAGATGCTATCACAGGGGAAGCACACAGGGCACCCCACTTCAGGAGGAGCAAGTGTGGTTGGTCTCCGTAAATGAGGTTCACCTAGGATGTGGCTCCATGAACTTCCAAAGGAAAGGGTGACCCCCTGGAGGTCATTACAATGAGGTGGGGGCTTCTCCACTGACAAGAGGGCCTGGGCCTTGAGTCCTGGGACAAGAGTAGGTGAGAGCTTGTCACCCTCTCCTGGCCATTGGCCCACATTCCAAGTGGACACATTGGAAAGGGGACAGGGTGGGAAGGAAGGTGGTCTCCCGTGGACCCCCCAGACTTCTCCAGCAGAACAAACACCTGTGGACTGCCCCAGCGACGGTGGGAGGGCGGGTCAGGTGTACCTGAGCTGGAAGCTGCCTGCAGGTGAGACCACTGCAACTTAATTGGTGCACAGCATGCAGACTACACAAGAAATCTGGGCAGGGTGGCCCAGGGGTCGGCAAACTACGGCTCGCGAGCCACATGCGGCTATTTGGGTACATAGATGTGGCTCTGAAGTAAAATTGAAAATGAAAATAGAACTATCATAGTTTAATTTATAAAATTTCTTTTTTAAAGATTTTTTTATTGAGGAATTGGGGGAGGGAAACAGCGTTGGGGAACCAGGGAAGGGGAACAGTCAAGTTGCTGTCCTTGTGTTCTTCAGTCTAGTTGCGGAGGACGTTGCTTCACTGGCCCATGTTGGTATCATCATTGCGCTCTTCCCGGATGAGGCAGCTCGGTCGCCAGCTTCTGGATGGTCGCTCATGGCGACTCTTGGCAGCTCACGCTGGCTGCTGGCCACTCACTGTGGCCTATGGCAGCCCACTGCAGCAGGGGCTGCAGCCCACACCATCGCCGGGGCTCGCACAGCCCAGCTCCAGGTGGAGCTGTTGTTAGCTGTAGAGGGCAGTGTCACTGGCCCTCATATGTGGGATCCGAACCGGGGCCACTCGCATCCCAAAACCAGCCCTTAACCAATGCACCACTCGGCCGGCTCGTAATTTATAAAATTTTTAAAGGACATTATTCACATAATGGTGATTTCATTTGTTATGGCTCTCGAATAATCTTTCAATTGTTGTGAAGGACAGGATTGGCTCTTCCGTCTCAAAAGCTTGCCGACCCCTGGACCACCCTGCCAGGTTGTGACAGCCCATAATGGCTCGTTTCCAGGGAGAGCTGTAGATGAATCGGCTGCTTGGGAACTGACGTATGTGAAATGGCTGCTGCTTGGGACAGTCGCCTGAGTTCAGTAGCTCAGGAAGGACACTGCCTGCAAGGGCCGGGGGTGGAGCTTTCTAGACGGTTCCTCATTTTACAGAGAATGCAGTGCAGACCTCTAAGGATTGTCCCCTTTCAGCTGGCTGTTTATTTCCATAGTGTCATAGGCATGTGTCACTTAGTGAGAACCTACCATGGCTTTCTAGCACCAAACAAGCCCAGAGTGGCAGCCACTTCGCGGCCCTTCACGCTCACCCCCTGACGGTGCTGGGGGCCTTGCTGGGTGCCTGTTTTCTCGCGTACATTGGGGACTGCTATGGCATCTGCTAGCACATCTTTCAATACACAGGACAGATGCTGCTTAACTGCTGGTTAATTCCCGGCCTGCTCCGTTTCCCATCATTCCACAGGGCCAGCCTTGGGGAGCCGGAGCGCTGCACTGCGCCTCTCGTCTCTGGCTCCCCCCACCCCGGAGCTCGCGGTGAGTAGCACTGATCATCGCCGCTGCACACGCCCATTGCGTGCCCTGGACACGCCGCCCAGGCCTGTGCAGCTTGGCTTTCGTTTGAATTCTCCCACTCCCACCCTCAGCTGAGTTCTAAGTTTCAAATGTCCTAAGGCTTCTGAGACAAGGATTTCCGTGCAGGTGGTTTACTTAGGAGGCAGTTGGAGGACAGGAGGGACATGTGACACAGGGAAGGGAAGGGAAGGTGGCCCATCGCAGGTTTACTTTTGGGCACGCAGTGCTGTGATGACCAGAGCCTAGTCCCTCTGGGGACTGTGCAGCCAGTAAGAGTCACGCGCTGCACGGTCACCCCTCGGCAGGGATGGGGGAGCTGGGTTGACACGCCAGCCCCCAGCAATGTGTGACCACTGCACACAGGGGCAGCTGATTCTATGGAGGGAGGCAGAGCAGGCTGCGGCCACCAGAGAGGCTGTCAGGTGCCACGATGCCGACGCTGGCCGTGGCAGCGTGCACACCCTGGTCAGGCGGAGAGGATGGGCCTGCACCCACAGCGCCTGCGCAGGAGGCTGCCCTGTCGCCTGACAGATACTAACAGTCTCAGTGGGCCGAGCCCCTCCTTCAGGCGTTTCCTCTGTGCGAACTCCCCTTCCTTCCTGCCAATCCAAGTATTTAACTTGAAGCTCAGTTCCACAGTAGCTGAGTGAGCTTGGAACCTGCCTCTCCTTGGGTTGGGTGTCTTTTTCACATGGCCCTGCCCCAGAAATTGGTGCCAGGCCTGCTTGGCTCCGTGAAGAGGATGTCAGCCTCCTATGAAGAGAAGCGGTGAGGCTAGGTCAGTTTTTGTTGGAGTGATGTATTTTTCATTCGGACTCTTAGTACTAGCTCAGCTAGGCCTGTGGCTGCTCCAACAGCCCCATAATCTCCGTGCTTTAACACACGTGGGCTTCCTTCTCACACACAGAGCCCACGCGAGTCCGCGTGGTATGCAGGGACCCGGGCCATTCCGGGCTCATCCGTAGCTGTGGCAGGTCCCAGAAACAACTGGAATATGCCCGGGCTTTCCACTAATTCAGTCCCGAAATGATAATGCCATTTCTATTCCCATATCGTTAGCCAAAAGTTATCACATGGCCCCAGTTAATTACAAGGAGGCTGAGAAGCGCAGCCTTCCGTGTGTCTAGAAAGGGCAGAGGAGGCTCCGGGGTAGCCGGGGACAGAAGCGCCCCTCCCAGTGGAGGCCTAATAATCAGGCAATCATTACAAGGCCCGCCCAGGGCCTTTCCTGGGGGTTTCCGGAGGCTGGAAGAATTTTGCCTTGGGCTATCAATGTCAGCTGCTCATTAAGTCAATTCATCCGAAATGCCCAGAGCCAAGGTTGCTGCTGCTAATAAGATATATTTGTTTGGTTATTTAACAAATCAAAAAAGCTTGTTGTCACCTCCCCCAGTCGCAGTGACCCTTGAAGTAGGTGAGAGCTCTCCATTTTATACAGTAAAACACAGCATCAGGTATAGCACCTTCTTTTCTGTCCCTCCAAGTTATGGCTGAGAATAAACCTCGCCAGCATGAAATATCATCATGAGTGATAGTTACCTGTCGTTCTCACAGCTGTTTGGAAACCTAAACAACTGACAAATGCATTTTAATGTTTATTTTAATAAACCTGTTCCCCCGGCAGCTGATATGAGATCTGTCGGTCTTGCATCCTGCAAACCTTCATCTGTGCCCGATGCTTCCTGTCTTGTGCCTGGCTGTTATAGAAGAAGGGACAAGTATGTAGCTCTGAAGATGTACAGTGCTTTCCCAAATGGTCTTTTTATCATTCCGCCAAAAGGAGACAAGCAGATGGAGGGGAGCACTGGCTGTGCTCTCCTTACATGGACGGCTCGTGTCCGACTTCCTTCTCTCGTCCCTGAGTAACAGATGCCGTACCTTCTGCCTGACTTGCCCAGATTCCACTTGATAAAGGAGAAAATCATACCTTTACAGCTGTTCCCAGGGTGTCCTCGCTCTGCTGTTTATTGTGGAGACACTCCTTGTTCTGAGTGAGAATGACTGTCACCCCATCTGATGCTGTTTCAGTGACATGGCCCATCCCACAGCCTGGTCTCTGGTCTCGGGGTGGAACTGGCAAGGCGTCCACATAGGGCCAGTGGGACGCCCAGCGCGCCCACTACTGGAGGGCTTTGGTGTGGAGGGGGTGGGTCTGCAGGGGTCTGGGAGGCCCACGGGTCAGTGGGCGGAGCGTTAACAGATGGCTGCTGTATTCTCTATTGACAGAGTAATTGCCCAGGAACGGCATTTTGGACCATGTATCACGGCAAAACAGCAGTGATTTCAGCACAGTGACAATGACAGATAAATTACTAACGAAGAGGATCTGAGAATTTTCGTGTAGATCTAATTTGGGGTCAGCAGTACCTGTGGAGAAGTCGATCTCATTTCTGCATTGCAATGAGATGCAAAACACCCCAGAGGCAGAAGGCCCGAATTGGGAGGAGTCTGTGGTTTACAGAAGTTATTGGTACAGAATTGGCGAGGTGTTCACACCTGTTGACTCAGGTTCTTTGTAGTCTATATGATAAACTATATTCCCTTTATTTTTTCGTTTTACCTAAAAGTGAATCTGTGAGCACATCTGAAAATTGCAAGAACTTTAAAAAGGAACTGTAAAATTTGATTTTTTACATGGAGATATTAGAATAGCGTAAGTTTGTGCTATTAATTTTTTAATGAGATGTGTTGAAACCACTCGAAGGATCCTGACAAAAGTCATCTCTAGTCCTTGTTGTCCTCCATGACCTTGAAATTCAAAAAACCCACTAGCAGCTCTCAGCTCTGAAAAGAATTAGATGGAAGTGATGTCTAATCAATGCCTCAAAGATCCAGCCAAATAATAGGATTCTTGAGAATATAACAGTATTTAATTGAATTCCTGCAAACTTCTCAACAGTAAGACAAGTGCCTCATCTCGGCAGGGAGACCCTGAAGGGAGGTGATTCCCCCGTCCTGGTCCCTGACCCAGGAGTCGGCCATCTACCCGGAGCCCCCAAGACACTGCACGTAGCATGGGTGACACAAAGACACAGGGCAGGGGGGGCTGCTTTAGAACTCACCTTGGGAGCGTCCCGAGCTGGCCACTCCTACAGCAGTACCGATGACATCCAGGCCAGACCGTCCCTTCCAGGAGAACCAGACTGTGTATGCTGTTTCAGAGGCTCCCTCTCTCCTGTTGGCCTGTCTGCCAGGACTGGCCAGCCACCCCCTTGCCAGGTCTGTGAACTCCTGAGAACCTCCCGGGAAGCCCGGGAAGCTCCTCCTTGCTTTTGCATAAATGAGCCTGAGGTCATGTCTGTGGTTATGACCAAGAACCAACCCCTGACTGAGTCAGTATTGGTTTGACATTTCCTCGGAGCTCGAGGCAAAAAGCGCCTCGGGAGATGGTCTAATCCCGCGTGTTAAGACAGCTCCCTGGCTGAGGGTCCCACAGAGAGTTAGTGGCTGAGCTGGGACTAGAATTCCATGCTTTTGGCTCCAAACCCAGTGCTCTTTTCACTTACAGAAGTTCTGGTTAGGAAGCAGAATCGTCCTGTAGACTTGTCCTGTCTCGTATGGTCGCCACGCGCCACAGGTCGCTATTAAGCAGTTACTGTGTGGTCCATCCAAGTCAAGAATTGCTGTATGTGTAAAACACTGCCAGATTTTGAAGATTTAGTACCCAAAAAGTAAACCACCTCATGTTTTTGTTTTTGTGTTGATCATATGTTGAAATGATAATATCTTAGATATATTGGGTGAGAGAAGACACATTTCTAAACTTATTTTTACCTTTCTTTTTACTTTTTCATTGTGACTATCAGAAAATTTAAGCTACATGTGTGACTTGGACTGAATTTCTAGTGAACAAAACTGCTGGATGCAGGCATGAGAGAAGATGGCGCTTGAGTCTCTGTGGTGGCTTCAGGCCTGGGATTATTATATCTGGATGTTAGTGGTTTTTGCTGTGGAAACAGCTGGTATGCAGATTTCGGGGGCATACACCAAGAAACCCCGATTTCCCACGTCGGGGCCCCAGTCAGCTGTGGCGCTGCAGGGCTCGGCGGGCTGCGGGTGCCCTCACCCTGGGACCCCGGCTGTGGCGGAGCCCCCCGTCTGGGACGTGCTCTCATTGCAGGGACTCCAGAGGCTGAGCAGAAACATGGGGTACCTTGTAAGGCTCCTGCTGGGAATTGGCACACCGTCACTTCCTCTCATATTCCGTTTCTCGAAGTGGTCACACAGCCAAGTGCAAAGCAGATGCAGCCAGCGTGTGTGCTGGGAAAACAGGGCACAAGTAGGCCGCTAAGGAGTGGCTGTGACCATGTGGCAGCCTGCCACACGCTGTCCCCTCCTCAGGACAGCCCAAAGCTACCACATGTTTAACGGTACAGGCCCAGAGCCCGGGCTGCCGGCATCCGCGCCGTGTCCAGGACAGCTCCCTTTGGCCTCGAGCCTGTCCCCTGGCCCCATCCCCAGAAGGGGGACAAAGACAGGACCGCTCACTAACACTCCCACGTGGAGCGAGGGAGGGTGGGGCCCCGCGACAGGCCACGTCACTTCTCAGGTCCTGTGGGCAGCATACTTTGCAGGCCCTGCTGCTGGGAGTGGAAACTGCTCCTTATTCGCCCTCGTGCTCCTGGAGCGGCCCCTGGCCTTTGCGCAACTCGGGATCGGCCCTCTGGGAGCCGTGCTCTGCTCGTATCCTCCCTGTGGAAGGCACTAGAAGATATACCCTCCTTGATGGCTGAGCAGATTTCTTACCCTGTTTCCTCCCCGTAGAGAAGCTGGAAGCCAGGGATCACTTTAGATCTCGGGACGTCAGAGTCCGTTTTAATTCGGGCGCCGAGTATGTCGGTGCTTCATCTCTCCCGAAACCCTGGTGCGGCCCTTCGCCTGTGTGCTCCCAGCCACTCTGTGCGTGTGGCTCTCTCTCCCACAGCTGTTCTCACCCCGGTTCTTCTCTCTGGACTCAGGACAAGTGCTTGAGCTCATGGTGCTTCCAAGAGACCAAATGCTGCGTCTCTTTCCACAGGCTCTTCTGGGCAACTGAGAGCTTCCTTTGGGGGGCTTCAACAAAGGGGGTGACAGCCCTGCCTTTGATTTGGTCTTTGCCAAGAGGGGCTGCCTTAACAACCAACCTTGGATTGGTGAGAAATGATCCCATTTTCAAATCCTGAAGTCCTGGAATTTCTGGATTCTCTGTATTCCCTTTCAGTTGTGTTTGCCAAGCAGTGAAGTTTTTTGTAGGGCTAGGGAGCGGTGTCATTTCTTTCCTGTATAGGATGCAAAGATATCCTATAACAACACATTCGCAACGGTAGCATTCGGTTTCGAAAACAACTTTAGTGGATGCATTTTCTACCTCCTAAGTTATCACAGGTGATGTTTTTGCCAGATGTTGCAGTCCTGCACACCTTGGGTTGCCATTTTTCAACTTTCTGTGAGTTTTCTGGCCCCCCGTCACCTAGACCCCAAACCAATGGCTCATGTTTCGGAGTTTTGTTATGCAGCCCTGACTTTTGTGGGCCAGTGTCTGGGGTCATCAGCTACTGCTCCAGGGACTAATGAGCCCCAAGTCCCCGTGGCCTCAGCAGCTCCTAAAGTTTATTTTCCACCTAAGAGCCCGTGAGTGGCGGCAGCCTGCTGAGCCTGGCTGTGCTCTCGAGTCTCCTGGTGCCAAGACGGAGGCGCATGAGCGGCGGTTGGGGCTGTCCCCTCCCGGTGGGTGCGGGCAGGTGGCGACCACACTGTCTCATGAGTCCTCTGCTGGGGGCTGGCACCTCTGCCGCACGCTCCGGGGCAAGCCCAGAGTTAGTGGGGCAGCGTGATGAGGGCAGGGTGGAGACAAATCGTTTTGAACCAGTAACAGCCTCACGGGTGTAGATGCCGTAACGAAGTGCACTGTGTTGCATTTTTCCAGAGGCCGAAGCACAGGCATGGTATGAGCCAGGGGCCTGGGGCCCTCCTTCCTGCGCGGAGGCCCATGCACCAGCCCAGGCGGCGGCGGGCAGGCCGGAACCGGGTTCTGGCCTCCGTCAGCCACCGCGCGCGTCCGCTGAGGCCAGCAGCTGTGCCTCTGCGGGTCTCAAGTCCCTCTTATCTGGTCGCAAAGGGTTGGATCAGGTGGCGTCCTGGGCTGCCCTCGGGCAGTATGCTCGGACTCCGGTGACGAGTGGCTACGCCCAGGGGCCTGGGGTGGGAGTGGAGCACAGGCTCAGGGATCCCACTGACAAGTTTTTGTCCCTTTCTGCCGCCAATCAGATGTGGGGCACGGACCACCTTAGGCACTCTGCGTGTTTCCTTGCCTGAAATGAACATAACAGCACCTATCTCATAGGGCTGTTGGTAGGATCATTATTTTATGCAGCTCCTGCTGGGAGAAAATTCTTTCTTGAGTCAGACTCTGTCACCCTCACCAGTGAACCTTGGCCCAGCTGTACCCTGTCTGGGGCAGCAGAGCAAGGCGGTTAGGAGCGTGGCGCAGAGCTGGTCCATACGCAGCTCTGTCCGGTGGCCTTGGAGGAAGCCCAGAGCCCCTTTCTGTGCCTGGCCACGGGCACACTGCTAATAATACCAGCTTAGTGTGAGAATAATGAGCTAACGCTGCAAAAGTGAATGGCTCTTGCTACTGCTGTGGTTATTTCAGAAGCCCAGCGCCTGCCCAGCCTCATGCCTTCTGTGCCCCCTTCAGGCTAAGCCATCTCCGCTCCCTCACGCATCCCATGAGGGTTTCTGCACTTGGACCAGTCTGCCCTGAACCTGCTGCAGTGACTGCCTCAGAGGCAAGGGAGCCACGTTGGAGCTGGAGCGACTTGTCACCAGCAGTCGCACTGCAGAGCTCCAACCATCTAGTTACGAAATGGTCACTTATTGCTCACTTACATTCAAAGTAGGGACGATCCACTCAGCATTTCATCCCACACATCAGGTCAACTAAGACTTTTACCAACTTCCTAATCCTTTAGATACCAAACAAAGCCTGCCAGCTAATCCCTCAGTGTTTACAGAAAAATCTCTGCTTTAGGGAGCACAGACCCCGCTAGGAGTCCGAGATTTACATGAGCAGGGCCATCAGGGCAGAAGTCTCAGCACCACCTGACACACCCCATGACGTCTCGCCACTTTCGCAATGGCCGGCGTTGCAGCGATGCTGAACATTCCAGAATAAATCACGGGAAGACGCAGGACTTTCTTAAGCAGTGCGTCCCGAGATTTCCCTCTCTAAATATGGCGAGGAGTGTTTTAACTACTGGAGCGGCAGCTTTTCATGCTTTCCGTCACTGCAGTTGGACCAGCTTATGAAAATATGTATCGTAAATAATCTTCCAAACATTTTAATACCCTGCCCATAGTATTAAAAGTCAAAGCCTTCACAGGATTGCGCTGGCTTCTCCCTGTAACTGACATCAGGAGCGGCTTAAAACTGCATGGCTCTGGCTGCGGTAGACCTGCCCCCAGCCTCCTGGGTCTGGGGGCGGCAGGACCGGTGCCTGGAAGCCTGCGGACTCTGCTCCGTGAAGCTGCGTGTCCCGTGTCTGTACCTCCTGACAGCATTCGCAGAGCAGTAGCGCCAGGCCTCCTCCGTACAAAGGCTTTGGGGACACCCAGGGAGGAGCTCCCCAATGACCCGTCAGCCCGGGGATGTTTCAGGGCGTCTGTCCATCAGAGCGTGTCCCTGCACAGGTGCCGCATCCGGGCTTGCAGTCACCCAGCAGGGACATGCTTCCCTGAACACGAGGGGTGCCTCAAACCAACAGGCTGACGCCACCTTTATTCCGACCTGCCAGTTATCACCATGTCGCCTTCAGTCTTCTAAGAATTTTGTTGCTCTTATTTTGAATATGGTAAAAGTTTCTATGATAGGATAAGAAGACCGCCACAAAATATCCAACAGGTATGGGGCAGTCATCGTAGTGGAAGAAAGAGATCGTGATAAAAAGTAGTTCAGGACTCAGTACCCAGAGATTCAGTTTCATAGTCATGACAAAAGCGATCCATGTGTTTAGTGGTTGGAGCATAATGATGTTGATCCCTCAGTTTCGTATGTGATTTATGGGCTTTCACCCACGTAGCCGACGCTGTAGGCTGACGCAGGGCGCCGTCCCCAGACGCTCCCCGCTCGACGTGGCCGATGAGGACTCAGTGGACGTCAGCTGAGGAGGACACCCAGGCAGCTGTCCTGCTCGGATAAGAAGAGAAAGCCAGGGCTCGCACCCCTTGCCGCTCTCCCTTCTTCGTGCCTGGAACGGGGTGGGAAGCTGGAGACAGCGCAGCCACCCAGCTGCCTTGGTGCCTAGAGCTTGGGGACAGAGGCCAGCACAGCAGGCGCCCCTCCCCCTCTGCTCTCCTTAGTGGGGTTTTCCCTCCCGTTTTTTATTAAATGCATTGGGGTGACAATGGTTTCGAGTGTACAGTTCTGTAATACCTCATCTGTATTGTGCATTGTGTGCTCACCACCGAGTCAGCCCTCCTTCCGTCACCATATATTTGACCCCCTTTACCCTCTTCTATCTCCCCCTCCCCCCTTACCCGCTGGGAACCACTAAACTGTTTCTGTATCTATGCCTTTTTGTTTGTTCGTCTTTTTCATTTGTTGCTTTCAGTTTTATATCCCACATATGAGTGAAGTCATATGGTTCTCGACTTTTTCTGACTTATTTCACTTTGCATAATAACCTCAAGATCCATCCATGTTGTCGCAAATGGCAGTATTTCATCTTTTCTTACCGCAGAGTAGCATTCCATTGTGTATATACACATCTTCTTTATCCCATCTTCTATCGAAGGACACTTTGGCTGTTTCCGTGTTCTGGCCACTGTGAATAACGCTGCAGTGAACATAAGGGTACATATATCTTTACGAATAAATGTTTTCAGAGTTTTGGGGATAGATACCCAGGAGAGGGATTGCTAAGTCACATATCCTTAGTGTTTTTGATTCTGAAGCTGCGTAAAGCGGATTCTTACATTGTATCGCTGATTTGAGACCTTCCTTCTTTTCTAATGGAAGTGCTTGAGGTTATAAATGTTTCTCTAAGCTCTTAGGTGCATCCCACGTTTTTGATACACTGCATTTTCATTTTCATTCATAACACACTATTTTCTAATATACTTTGTAATTTCTCCTTTGACCTATGAGTTATTTATAAGTATGTTGTTAAATTCCAACTATTTGGGAATTTTCCAGATCTCTTTGTTATTGGTTCCTGATTTAATTTTGTTGTGGTCAGAAAACATACTTTGCATGATTTCAATCCTTTTAAATTTATTGAGATTTGTTTTACGGCCCAAAATATCTTGGCAAATGTTCTGTGTGCACTTAAAAAGAATTCATATTTTACTGTCAGGTGAAGTATTCTATAATATCAATTAGGCCAAGTTAGTTCTAATATTGTTCAAGTCTTCTGCATCTTTACAGATTCTAAATTTTTTAAAATAAAAAAATTTAAATGAGAAACAAAGTCCTTTATAGTGCCCACCTGTTTCCGCTTTGGGTGCGTCCAGCTCTCTGTCTAAGGGCCTTTCCTTTCTCCCTGTCGACCCTGCCCTGACGTTCCTGGGAGAGCGGGCCACGGGAGAGAAAGCCCGTCGGATGCCCGCGTGGTCATCCTGTGTGGCCTTGTTGGGCCCTTGGGTCATACAGCCGACGCCGTTCCTCTCCTCCTACCCCCGGCCCCTCGGCTTTGGAAGTTCCCTCACACAGACCACACGCCTCGGATCTGCACTCAGCAGGACTGGGGGCCCCTGGGCAGGCCTCTGGGCTCTGCCCCTCCGGCGTTAGCCTCCCAAACTCTGAACTCTGTCTTGTCAGCTCAGGAGGCCCACTGCAGCCTGGGCTCCCTCAGCCTGGGCTGGAATCTCTCTCGAGGCCGGGAGCTGGGACACCCCTTGGTTTCCTTTCACTCAGGATCACTGTCCTCCACTGCCCATGGCCCAGTGTCTGAAAATCACTGCTTCATATATTCTGTCCGGTTTCGCAGCTGTTTAAGGCAGGGGATAAAGCCGATTCTTCATACTCTTTCGTGGCTGGGAGCAAAAGTCCTCTTCATCTACTTTTTAAATAAATTTTTTCATTGTATTAAAATACACATGACATAAAATTTGCCATCTTAATTCAGTAGTAGTGAGTACATTCACGTTGTTATACAACTGTCACCACCACCCATCTCTAGAACTTCCTCAGCTTCCCACCTGAAACCGTCCCCATTCAACACTCACTCCCCACCGCTGCTCCCTTGGCCCTGGCCCCCACCTTCTTGCCGCCTCTCTGACGGCTCTGGGGACCTCAGAGAAGTGGAAGCCACAATACTCGTCCTTTACCAGGCTTATTTCACTTAGCTTAATAACGTCCCTCATTTTAAAGGCTACATCGCCATCGTATGCATACCCCACATGTTATTCACCCACCTTTCGGGTTGCTCCCAACTTTGACTATTGTGAATAATGCTGCTATTGTCCACGTATTTTTAATGTTCCACAACTTTGTTCAAATTCTTCAAACGTTGATGGCCACCCACCTGGTTTGTACAGGTGTATGTGAATGTGTATATATTTTTATATATGATTATCAAGGAAAGCAGAGATAAATGGATATAGTTAATTAGCCAATGTTGATCAAATTCCCTTTCCTTGCCCTTTTCGGGTTTTTTTCCTCTTTTCCATTTCTTCTTTCTCAACTTCTCCCCGCTTTCCTCTCTTTATCTCGTTTTTCTCATTCTTGGCTTTTCCTTTCCTATTCTGTTTTTCTTGGCCCATTTCTTTCCCTGCCCTTCCTCCCGCGTTTGTGTGGCATGCCTCATCCATGAAGCCATCCCTGGACACGAAGCAGTGACACAGCTGACATACTGACATGTTCCCATGAAGCACTTCTCATTCCAGGGGGGGAAGGAAAACGTGACGTCAGTAACTGTGACGTGAGCTGAAACAGCCTAAATGCAAGAGAGGAAGTACACAGACAGTATCTCAGTTATTCAGGGAGGTTATTTTGGGCTTGGGGTGATCTAGGATGGCTTCACTGACGGGCTGGCAGCTGCCCTGACCCTAAGAGTTGGGCACAGTCAGGCTTACCCATGGCGCCAAGATTTCTAGGTTAAAGAAGTGCTGTGAGCAAAAGCACAGCAGCGGGAAGAATCTTCACCTTCTCATATCATGTTCTTGTCATTATGTCACTCGGATCTCTTTCCCCAAGAATTCTTTTTAACTAACTTTAAATTTCAAAGTACTATATAAAAAATTATTTACGCATGTGACAATTAAAATTGGACAGTGAAAATTGTTAATGATTTTTCATGCACTTCGCCCATTTTTTATTGATTTTTAAACATTGTGTATTGCAGATATTTTTCCAATTTTATCATTTGTCTTTTGCTTTTTACATCCTATTGTTCTTAAGAAAATAAGTGCTCCTGAAATAAAAGAGCAGCCTCTCAGTAAACCTAATGATAATAAGTCATCTGAATGAGTAAAAAGTTCGAATGACTAATTTAGAATTTTAGTTGTATTATGGTAAATGCATTTTGTCACCCTTGATTGTCAAACTAGGTCTTAGCAATTAGAGCTCTTTGGGAACATGTTTTAATAACTAGGTGGTGATTTGATTTCAGTGAACATTTTTCATTTATAGGTGTAAAGAAGTTTATTCTTGACTAGATGCATGTCTGACAGCTTCTAATTTTGTTGATTGGCTGAGAAAATTTTATCTTCCAACAAATATAGATTATTTTAGCCCAATCCCTAAGTGACTTTTGATAAATTTTGAATTAGTCACTGTACACTTATGAAGTAAGGTAAAACATTCCATATATTCCTCATTTTATTATTATATCAGTATACTCATAGCTCTAGGTTTCTTTTCAGTTTCAATTTTAATTATGAGAAATTTATTAAAATATCTTATCTCCTATAATCACCCAAACTTACTGGCAACACCACGCGGGAGGATGGGTATGAGAATGATGTTTGCCTCCCTGGCCTGGTGTTGAGAGAGCGCCAAGCTAGCCTGGATTTTCTTAATACCTCACCCTCGGTTCCCTTACAGAGACATTCTGCTTTGAAACTTTCCCAGGGCTGTTTCATGGCACGTCTGTTTAAGGTTCTGTAACATCTGTCCGTCACCTAAGGGTTGAAATCTGTTGTAGCCCAGAGCTCTGAAGTCAGAAAGACCGTGTGCAAAGCCTGAGTCCACCAGGCACTGTGTGCCTTGCAGCAGAGTGCTCCTTCTCTGGAAGCAGCAGCCTCCGGTCTGCCCTGCGGGAGTGCGCACGGCCCCCTGAGAGGCTGGAGGGAGGCTAAAGGAGAGGGCGGGTGCAGCCCTCCGCTCAGCTCCTGGCCTCCAGAAATGGAGCCGCTGCTTCTGCACGACACCCGGCCCTCCTGTCTTCACCTGTATGCAGGTAGATGGGCAGACCGACCTGCCGCATCCTATATATGGACATTGAACTATTTTCAGTTGGTTTGTATTATACTCATACGTAATACCACAGTGAATATTTGTGCATTTGGCTGCATATCGTTGGAGGTGATTTTACCCTCAATCTTGAATGATAGCCTGGCTGTGTATAAAGTTCTAGATTGATAGTTTACTTTCTTTCTACCCCTTGATGCTATTATCTGCTTTCCTCTAGCCACTTTATTTTCCTGGTAAGAAGCCTGCTGCCAGTTCAGTTACCCTTGTGGGGGTAATCTTTCTTTATGGTAGTTTCTAAGATTTCCCCCTCATCTTTGCTGCCTGGTTTTACTAGGTAGTTTATTCCCCCTGCTTAAGAATCACTGTTTCTTAAGTCTGCAGAATCATGTCTTCTATCTATTCCAAAATTCTTAGCTATTTTTTTTCTGAATATTGCTTTTCTTGTTGTAGTCTCTCTTTCTAAAACTTTTATGTAAACATATTTTAGACTTTTTTATTTTCTTAATTTCTCTTAGCCTTACTTTCATAGTTTCTCATCTCTTTATCTGTCTTTGCTACATTTGGGGAGATTTCCTTGACCTCTCTTCAATTTTATTATTTCCAGCTTTCTCACTCTTATCTGATATTTATCTTCACCTTTGAATTTTTAATTCCAATGACTGTGTTTTTCATTTGTACAAGTTGTATTTGCCACTTTTTAAATCTACCTTTTCTTTTTCATATCATTCTGTTACCTTGTTAGAGTTCCCATTTTTTTCTTTTATGATTAATTATTTCAAACTTTCTTAATTTATAGTCTCTCTCAAATTACTTAGTCGTCTCAAGTTCAGGGGTGTGAAGCTGGTTTCTAAGGACACCGACTCCCTCATGGTGGCCATCCTTTGTGTGTGTGGAGCAGGGGTGGGGTGTGCCCAGCCCAACAAGCTCTTCAGCCCTCCTGTGTGGCCCGTGCTGAGGCTGGCATGGCCACCTGGCAGCACTGTTGGCCTTTTATACTCAGCGCCCTGGCTGTCACAGAGATGACAGGCCCAGGAGACACGCAGAGAGCAGGGACCGTGTGTGGTCCCCACCGTGCCTGGCCCCAGTGTCTTCCAAAGACCGGGCGGGTGTGGGTGAGTCTGGTTGATGTGCTATGCGATGTGAGGTCATATTATTTCTAAGAATAAATACATACACATTTTCTAGGTGCAAATATTTTAAAATTTACTACAGAGAAGCTCAATGAATAAGGAGTCCTCTCTTAATTCACATGTTCTATGGCCTTACCTTTTTGTATGCCTTACACTGTTTTAAGTAAGGTATCTCTTAATACGTGAGTCAGACCCTTTTGAATAAAAGTTTATGCAACCAGACTGAAATATAACCTTGAAAACGGAAAAGAGCAGTAAGGATCATTATGCATCTACACCCCCAGGAAAGTGAAGTTTTTACATGAGAAAAAGCAAAGGCCAAGGGTGAGGTTCATTTAAAATGTATATAAATAATAAAAGCACTCGTGGATTGGGAGGCCATCTGAAAGGACTGTTAACCTTTTGGTGATGCTGGCCAGCATCACTGTGTCCCTTTGCAGGGAGAGCAGTGACACAGCACGTGACGGTGTGGAGGGCCCCTGCGTGGCCTGCGTTCCTTTTCGGGGCGGTGCCCGGGCCCTGTGCCTCAGCTCTCCCTCTGGCACGAGCCGAAACATGCTGCTCTGTGCCGCCGCGTCACCCGGCACATGCTCTGCTCGGAACCGGCTCGTGGGGGACATTTTAAACCTGCTATGTCCACAAAGGTGCTCTGTGTGGGGAATTTGTACGTGGAGGGGAAACAGCAGCACGCTGCCGGATATTGTCTGAAGAGGCCGGGGAATCCGTTTCCTGAGCATTCTGGAGGGGCCCGCGCCCTGCCAGGTCATGGAAAAGTAAGAAGTGACTGTACCTTTGTTACACGGGCGCCACCATCCTGGCCTCCCAGCCCCAGCGCGCCATCGAGGCCCGCCATGGAGGCGAGCGCACGTCCTCGTTTCCCAGCTGCCCTGCAGCCTGAGGCTGAAAGTCGCCCTCGTGTCCCTCTTTGGAATGCAGGCCGCCTGGAAGCCCGTCCTTGGGCCCTTCTGCCAAATCGCTGGTTGGTGCTTCCTCTTGAATCCTCCGTGATCACTTATCCAGAAAAAAATTGATTATTCGGATCGTTAAATCCCCAAGTAGTCTGGATAATCAACATCCCATCATATCCTCTACACGTGACCCATGCTGCGGGACACGGCGGCTTCTTCTCTGGGGCCCTGCGGTGGCCCTGTCCTCACGCTGGCTCGGCGTGGCCTCCCCGAGACGGCGCCCTTGACCCTGCACCAGCTCTAACCTTCCTGGGCCCAGCCGGGGAATTCCTGGGGAACCTCTCCGTGTTAACTGGGACAGAGCTGAAAGGACACATAGTACAGAGCATAGACAAACTTGAATGTGCATGGCCTCGGGCAGCCGCCGTGGCTGTGACATGCTTTTCTCTGCCTGAGAGGGACAGGTTTCTGGGTACCAAAGCCTGCACCCTTACTAAGGAAAGTGGCAGCAGTAGAAACGAGGTGACCCACCAGGGTCTTGGAGCTGGTAAGTGGCCCGGCCAGCCGTTCCCATTCCGGAGCCCTGTGTCTTCCTCTAGTTGTGCATCAGGTGTCAGGGAGGTCACACGGAAGAGCATGAGTGAGGTGACTTGGGAGCAGGCTGCCCTGAAGGAGCTTGAGGAGAAGTGACAGGTCGCCCTCGGTGGCGTATTAGGGGAGTCACCTAATGGATTACGTGACCTGCGAGTTGGATGGAGAGCTCGTCTGGCTGTGGGGCGCTTGGGGTGCCGTGGGCAGAGATGGAGATTCGCAGACGGCGGGCAGCATTTCGGGTAAGGGGTCAGCGTGAGCAGACAGGTGGGCCCGCTCCGGGCACAGAGGAGCTGGACGGAGCTGGAGTTCGTTCCGTGACCTCGTGGGCGGGTGTCAGACAAGCGGCCCCGTGGCGACCGCTGTGCTCTAGGGAAGACGTGTGACGGCTGGGCCCAGGCTCCAGTGGGCTGAAGGCGGCAAAGCCAGCCCCAGACCACGGAGCCCCGCAGGCCCGGTGCCTCCTGCCCCCTGGGCCCGCGTCGTGCTGGCTGGCTGGCCTCAGTGTCCTCCAGCAGAGACAAGCACAGGCCTCAAGACATCTTGTGGGAGGAAGCAGAAGGAGACACTGGATGGAGGAAGGCAAACTGACTTCCTTATTCATCCATTGACTTGTTTGAGCAAATGCGCATCTTGTAACTGAAAAGCCTTCCCAGGACACCATCTGTTCTTACGAGATGGAGGTGTCCCTGTGAGGGCTGGGGGCAGGGACGGGGAGACCGCAGACACTGTGTTCTGTTACTGCTTCTCTCCTCTTTCAAACGACAGTCTGTGACCAAGGGCAAGTTGGTGGCAGGAAGAGCGGGAGGGGAAGGCAGCTGGGCGAGTCGGTGGAGGGGGACCCCGGGGTCCTGGCTCAGGGGATGCCCCTGGACAGCTCTGCGTCTGCGTCCTCTGGGCCAGGCCCTTCTCTGCCCCCCACCCCCGGCCTCTCCCTTCTGTGTTAGCATCTCCCCAAATCCTGTTTCCTCTGCCCATCGCACTGCTGTGGAAATGTCCTTTCCCTGAATAAACTCTCAGCCCCCAAAACCTGCCTGCGTGAGCCCACCAACGGCTTCCCCACGCCCATCTGTCCTTGTGCCGCGAGAATAAGGAAAGGGGTCCGGGCTCCGACAGACCTGGCCACCCCGTTCCTCTTTCCACTGGTCTGCCGACACCCCGACTCCACATCCCACCAGGCAGCGCACGCGAGGCCTGCAGGGGTGGCCGACCTGCCCCGGCCACACGTCCAGCTAGTGGCTGTGCTGGGACTGGAACCCTCTCTCCCGCGGCCATGCTCTTCTGGAAGCTTCCTCCTGTTACTATAAAGATGTAGAAGGAAGGCGCGGGGCTGCGCGTGCGGCGGACGCCCATTGCGGCTTGTCCTCGCCCGGCTGGCAGGCTCACTCCTGCCTTTGTCACAGCTGGGCGCAAGTCGCTGCTGCGGTGCTGTCATCGTCTCTATTATTACTGTTTGCCTTTTCTGCCTCCTGCTCTTTCCTGACGCTGTTTCCTCTCATTGGCTTCATGGCATGTCTTTTAAATGTTTATAATGGTCTGCTTTCTGTGATGGAGGTAGGAGGCAAAGGCTGCCCTCTGCAAAATTCAGGGAAAATGAAAGAATGTGTAGGCCTGTAGAGAATCTGCGTTGAAACCAGAGCGAGGTTGTGGCACAAATGGGGGTTTATGGAGGCTTTTCTCGCTCCCAGGACTCAGACAGGGCGTTAGCAGCTGCTGCACAGACCCGGCCGAGTTGCTGTAGCTGTTTCCACAGAGGATGTTTGAGTGACCGAGGCAGGGACGCCCAAGGGACGCGCGGTCCTCTCTCCCGCCCTTGTGCCACTTGATATTTTGCTGGAGGACAGTGTTGGGTCCCTGTGCCGACCACAGGGACGTGGGCTAAGAAACAGCTCTAAGAAACGTGTCCAGAGGAGCCATGCCAGCCCATTGGGTGATTAGGCGCTAATGGGATGTTGAGAAAACGTCCATCCAATTTGACTAGTTAATTTACTTGGTTTTTGAGAGTTTAAATGAGACCTTTACAATCATTTAAGCTTTTAAAAGGAAATCATTACAAACGTCTCCAAAAGTGAGTGTTTTTGTGGGTCTGACTGGTGAGCGTGAACTCACTTGACGTGGGCTGAGGAACAGGGCGTCGGGTCAAACTTGAATCCTAGCCGGCTCTCAGTGGTTCAAGATGCATTCTCTCAGAACCCCGGCTGCTGCTGATTACACGCCCTGATGGCCTGTGCTGGGCGCCCTGCGGCGGTCCCCAGGGCTATTGGGGGTCAGGGGAGTTCTTCAGATAACAGGATTGGTAGATGAAGGACCAGGCAGGGGCGGGGGTGGGGTGAGCCCAGTGTCCCTCCGATTCCCGCCGTCTCCTGGGCAGCGCCAGGGGGCTGTGGCAGTGGGGGAGGGCCCAGATGGAGCGGGTCTGTGTGCTGGGTGCCGGGGAGCGGGGGCATGGGTTCTAGCCAAGCACCCGCTGCGGCCAGTGTCTGGTTACCAAGATCCGTGAAGTGTCCTCGGGGCTTAGTCCTGAGGCACGTTTGCTCTCACGGCTTCTCACACTCTGGACGCACCTTCCACCTAGAGCGTACCATCGAACACAGTCGGCCAGGCACATGTGGGCAGCTGCTCATTTTGTAGGTATTTTTCCTTTTTTTCTTTAGTTCAACACCTACTGTGTGTTTCTTTATCTTTACCACCTCTATTAAGTGAGAGGACAATTAAACTCTGAGAGTCCTTTCTGGTAGAAAAAGGGATTATTTGTACTCCAGCTACCCATATCTTAAGAGATAATAGAAAGTTGACTACTTATGTGTGTTATAGTCGTATCAGCCATTTTATGCAATTCCTAGGCCGCAAATACTCAGAGTCCGGCTAGGGGTTATTTATGTTTGCCTGTGTTACACTATTTGCGTGTGTGCGTGTGCACACTCTGCATTTCTAGGGAAAATACTGAGTAGCAATTTCTTTACTGAATAATTACTAGAGAAATCTAGCAGTATTCCTTCCAAATTCTATGTAGTTCATATTGCCCTTCATGTTACATTCCATCTGATGGAAGGGGAACAGGCACAGATGCCAGGTAGGTGGGCGGGTAGGTGGCAGGTGGATGGATGATAGCTTTTAGCCTCTATACCAAGTCCCAACTGAGGCACACACTTGCTGTGTGCATTTTCTCACATTCCTGAGGCCTGACAGCAGTTCAGCCCTTTGATGACTCTTCTAGGCCTGGAGGCTGACAAACCTAAAGCAAATTTCCATCTAACCGCTTCACAAACTGACTCCCACGTAATCAATTGTTTTTGATCAAATGAGTCCTGACGTAGTATAAAAAACAGAGACAAAGGTTCAGGCTGCTGCATGGACCACACATACTCAAAATTCTTTTCAGGCTCATCGTTTTGAATCTAACTTGGCAATAAGTGAAAGTCAATCACTTGATAGCTTGTCTCTGATTTCTATCCATTGCCTTGTGGGCAGGTGTCTTGATTTCCAAGTCACTATTCATCATGCGTTCAGCTAATTGTTTATTGAACCTCTGCTTTCTGTTGGGATCTATGCGTGACAGTGTCCAGCTATGAGGGTTTCTCTCCCAGAGTGGGTGGGAAGTGTCCTTGTACCATGGTATAAGAAGGCATGTGACAGGTTTTCCAAGGCAACCTGTGCTCAGGGGTATCACGGAGTTAGTGTCTGAACTGGGCTCTGAGGGGAGGGTGGAGATGATAGTGAGGAGGGAGCCTAGGCTAACATCTGGGTAAAGCCTAACTCCTTCATCAGGCTTAGAGGAACTTCTGCAGGACCCGCTGTCAAACACGTAATCATGCCTTTTATTTCCAGAGCTCTGAACGAAGAAAAACTTCAACATCCTTGACATAATTTTGATTTCTAACAGACTTATCTCAAAGTGACTTTCCTGCTTGTACATGTCACACGCACACACACACACACACACACACACACACACACCTGCCTGCCCAGGGTTTATGGTCACCACTGGAAGATGAGAACATCGAGGGCTCATAGATTCTGATCCAACTCTCAGTGAAGCAAAAGGCTTCTGTTGTGGTTCTGGTTTCCTGATTCAGGGCCGACAAAGTCATTTCATGGCCTCAAGCGGAAGTCGTAGTTGTAGGAGCCTCCGAGGCAGAGAACATGCAGCCGCATTTTCTTTGACGGCTGTCAGATGCTGCCTCCCACCAAACGCCGTGGGGGATGGGAGACCCCGGGAGCAGCATGGGCCCGTGTCTGCCATGTCCACACATGGTGCCTTGGAACACTCAGGCCTGTCTGTAGGAAATGACATTGGAAATGCAGTTCTATTGACGCCTTCCTTCTTTAGCTGACCCAATTCGTCCTCTACTAGTTTTCCACATATGTGGTTTCTCACTCTCTTTCTCATGAACACTCCACAGCGCTTACTGTGTTATGTGTCACGTCTTCTCCGATTACTCTGTTGGCATAGAATGACTCTTCTATCCACTATTATTACAGCATTCAATGCAATCATCAATAGGCCATTAACTCATATAACTATTACTAACATTACTATGATGACTATTAACCAAATATGAATAATTCATGCTATCACTAATATAATTATGATTATTCACTACGTTCTGGGAGATCACACAATCTGTCTTTGCCGTCTCAGCTCCCTCTACCTCCTTTCACCTTCTCCCCACCTTACATTACAAACCCACCAGCTCAGTGTTCCTCGCAGCTCCTGAGAGCCAGGCCTGTCTCCCGGGACACAGTGTGTGCAGGTGGCCGATGAGCAGCAAGTTCGTCGGCAGAGGCCAGGCCTGGGGTGCGTGGCCGGCTTGGCCATCCATGTGCGCACACCAGCAGTGCTGCTGTCTGTGAGTCGCATTTTGGCCATCCATGTGCGCACACCAGCAGTGCTGCTGTCTGTGAGTCGCATTTTGGCCATCCATGTGCGCACACCAGCAGTGCTGCTGTCTGTGAGTCGCATTTTGGCCATCCATGTGCGCACACCAGCAGTGCTGCTGTCTGTGAGTCGCATTTTGGCCATCCATGTGCGCGCACCAGCAGTGCTGCTGTCTGTGAGTCGCCTTTTGGCCATCCATGTGCGCACCAGCAGTGCTGCTGTCTGTGAGTCGCATTTTGGCCATCCATGTGCGCGCACCAGCAGTGCTGCTGTCTGTGAGTCGCATTTTGGCCATCCATGTGCGCGCACCAGCAGTGCTGCTGTCTGTGAGTCGCATTTTGGCCATCCATGTGCGCGCACCAGCAGTGCTGCTGTCTGTGAGTCGCATTTTGGCCATCCATGTGCGCGCACCAGCAGTGCTGCTGTCTGTGAGTCGCATTTTGGCCATCCATGTGCGCGCACCAGCAGTGCTGCTGTCTGTGAGTCGCCTTTTGGCCATCCATGTGCGCACCAGCAGTGCTGCTGTCTGTGAGTCGCATTTTGGCCATCCATGTGCGCGCACCAGCAGTGCTGCTGTCTGTGAGTCGCATTTTGGCCATCCATGTGCGCGCACCAGCAGTGCTGCTGTCTGTGAGTCGCATTTTGGCCATCCATGTGCGCGCACCAGCAGTGCTGCTGTCTGTGAGTCGCATTTTGGCCATCCATGTGCGCACACCAGCAGTGCTGCTGTCTGTGAGTCGCATTTTGCCCGCTGCCGCCACAGGGCCCATAACATGTTGCAGGTCAAGAATCAGAGATGGGTCAGCTGCCCTGCCCCCCACCCCGTCCAGGGACAGCAGGCGACAGTTGGAGGGGAAGGAGAAGAGAGCTCTTACTCTTCCTGGTAAACTGGAAGAGTTGGTGGGAAGTACCCATAATGTTAAGGCGCCGACCCAGCTCTCACCATGCGTTTTACGCTCCATAGATCTGTTCAGAGTACATCAGCCCTTGTGATTCTGACCGACTGACGGACTGCATGTCGTGCTGGCCCTGTGGGGTAGTTAACGGCTGCCAGCTTGAAGGTATTATTACTGTCTAGTTGGGGCCTATATGTGTAATTCCTTAGGACCGGCTCCGTGTCGGAGGCTGCACGAGACAGGTGCTGCACACACGTCTCCTGTTTCAGGCACACTGGGACCTCAGGGAGATCGTACTCCTTCGGGGGAGAGATGAGCAAAACAGCAATCAGAGACATGATCTGTGCCACGGACCACCAGAGTAAGCCCAGGGGGCTCCGGGGTCACAGAAGAGGGGCACCCAGTTACCTGGGGGAGGTGGCAGTCCTGGGAAGGCTTTACAAAGGAGCTAACAATGAAGACGCAGCTAAGAGGAGCGGGTGACAGGGTCATGCAGGCCGAGGGCTAACATCTGGGGAGGCCCTGGCTTCAAGGTGCCTGCTAGCCCATCTGTGTTCGGGAGGGGATGGCATGTGGTCCCGGGGACCAGTCGGGGCAGACCAGGCTGCACACACGGACACCTTTGGACCTTGTGCCGTGCGTCATGGTCATTCGTTAGGCCTTCACACCCACGCGTGTGTTAGGAAGGCCCTTCTGACTGCAGCGTGGGGACCAGTGTGAAGGAAGCCTTTTGTGCTGTGTCAGAGGAGACATCATAAGAACTACGAGAGTGGCAGTGAGCGTGGAGAGAAGGGAACACAGGTGTGAGTTTCGGGGCCGTTTGTGGAACCAACATGTTAATTGATGGGGCTAAAGAGAAGGGACTATCGTCTATCACTTTCTCGTGTCTAGCTTACGTGATTAGACAGGTGATGGTGATGTTTCCAGGGGTCAGGGTTACACAGGAGCCGGTGGCAAGGTGGGAAAGGCAGGAAAAAAGACAAGAGAGTGAATTCCGCTTCCACTGAGTTTTAGGTGCCAAAATGGAACTTTCCAGAAAGCAAATTGGCACTTAAGCTGCAGGCTGGGGCAACCCCTACTCAGTGATGCCATGTTTGTAGTTTCAGATTGCCGTGGTGGGAATGCTTGCCCCAAGGAAATTGGCAAATGCTGTGGATCAGGCCTGGATAGTTACACACCTATCAGAAAACCAGCAGTGTCACATGGAATTAACCTCTCAGGCCCCTCGAGGAGAAGGCACGGCCGGTGGTGACCTCTGTACAATATTTGTGATGCAGTTTAGTTCCATGAAAACTGTAGCTGTAACTTCACTCTATTCTGGCATTTCATGTTGTAGAGAAGGAATCTGGGGGTGCTTGGGTTTCCTCGTTGTGCTCTTTTGGTTGATACCGTGTATCATCTCTCTGGACTCTTGGAAGTTTTATTTATTTGTCCATGAAGCACAGACATTTTACTGGGATATGACTATGACTTTCTCTTCTTGATACATAGAAAATTCAAATTTTCTTTGTTCACGGCAGGGAAGTTTTTCCACATTATTAATTTGATTAATGTTTTTCTTTCACTGGCTATTTTTATCTTCTGGAATTTTTATTCTGCTTATCTAGGCTGTCTTGGATCAATCTCCCATTTTGCTTATTTTGTCACCATAGCCCATTTAGTCTATTTTCTCTGAATTCTAGGAAAAACTCTCAATTCCAGCCAAATTCGCTGATTTGGTTTTATATACTATCCAATCTGTTCTTCAGGGCTTCTGTTGTGTTTTTAATTTTGGCAATCGTATTCTCATCGAAAAACAATCTTTCCTGATCTCACATTATTCCGTTTTCATATTTACAGTATATTATCAACTTTTCTCAATAAGTTTTTTTTTATTTAATTCAGATTTTCTGCGTCAATTTGATTCAGAAATTTCCTGCCATATTCTGTTTCATATGTGGGATGTTCCTTTATATTCTTTAAATTGATCCCTTTTTCATGGACTTTTTTTTTATTATGGGTTTTATCATTAGGGTTACCTAACTTCTATTCTGCCACCTTAACGAACCTGTAGATTGTTGTGACGTGACGACAGTGCAGCCTAATGGGTGAGAAGCGTTTCACCACAGGGCTAAAGGAATCCGTCTCTATTTGTTTTCATTCTGAAGTTGCTGGCTCTGCTCGCCTCTCAACACTTCTGTGCTCAGGGAGTTCTCAGAGTGGGGTTCTCAAAGTGGGGTCCCCGGACCGGCAGTGTCAGCGTCACCTGAGAGCCTGATAGAAATGCAGGTTCTCCGACCGCCCCCAGACACAGGGAATCGGAAACTCTGGGGGTGGGCCTGAAAGCTGTGCCTGTTGAGCCGCCAGGTAACTCGCATGCCGCCAAGGTTTGGGACCCGCGCGTCTGCCCATTCGCTGGGTTCTCTCCACGGCAAGTTGAGGCCAAGTGCGGCGCGAATCCATGTCCAGCCGTTCTGCAGCCTCCTGAGGCTGGCCATTCAGCCAGCCCCACAGATTCTGACCTTGGTGGCATTTGTGTGGCTCCACAAGGGGTCCTTGTGACTTTTCTTTTGCAAATGGGGAATTTCAGATCCAAAATCCTTTGCCTCAGGCTGGCTCCTTCAGCACAAGTTCCCCTGGGTGGTTTGATTTTCCTAGTAGTTATTTCCTTAGCTTTTCCCCTTTGGAAATTTCTATGGGGATTTAAGAAGTGCAGAATAGGTAAGTTTAAATCATGTGGAGGTTTGATTTCTTTCTTTTTTTTAAATGACAGTGTTTAGGTGACCCGAGGGAGTGTGACCACAGAGCCTTCCAGGGTGGAAGGGAATGAGGACTAGGCAGCCGGGGGCTGGGTGGGGAGAGGCGGGACCCCAGGATTTCTGGGAACAGCAGCTCACCTTGGTGGGCGGGGGGCATAAGGAACACGGGAGGGGTGGACTTGCGGAGGGCTTGGATGGCTTCTTGGAAGAGCTTCAGCTGGTATTTGGCCCCGGGCGGGTTAAAGGCTCTGGAGAAGGGGTGGAGGCGGGCAGCCGGCTGACGGGTAGTAAGGGGCCGGGACATCTGGCTGAGCGCAGACTGTCGGGTGACGGAGGCGCCATCTCGCCTCTCACGCTGCATCCCAGCCATCCTGGTCAGATGCCACCCACCACTGTTTGCTTTGGGTCCTGTGGGTTCCAGCTCATTGCTGATGAACAGTGTTGAGGACATTTCTCCAGGTTCCCTGAGAGACAGGCAAGGATGAGCAGCTTTTCCCCAGGCTCGGGGGCCCCGCCGCGGCCCTCAGAGACCTCTGGCATGTTCATTTTCAAGTTTACGGAGTAGCACTCAAGGTAATAATGAACTTCCTCACCCGGCACCCTCCTTCTAGCCGCCGTATTCTTCCCACTCAGAATGTGTGTTTGCCTTGTTCCCGCGTGTGTGCCAGAGGGGAGGAGCCCGTCTCCACGGTAAATAGCCCACTTGTCTGGGACTTCAGGTCTCCGGTCCGCGGTCCTAATTACGGCCACCGTGACTCCCACCCGGCTGGTGACGTGGGGACAGCAGCTGGAGTCTCCCCAGTGTGCTGATCTGCTAGGACCCAGCCTCTTCATCTGCCCCCTGACACTCCATTTGTCAGCTTTCTCCCCGCCCTGTTGTGCCTTCGAGTCTGTCTGCTTGTCCTGAGCACGGAGTGGCACACGGCAGGCGCGGGGCTCAGCACCCTGGCCTCACTGCTCAGGCTCCCAATCGGCCGGTGCCCTCAGGCCGCAGGGGCCGTGGGGACCCTCCGCAGGGCGAAACAAAGTGACCTTCAATAGCGTGGCACCTGTCACCCTCTGTTAACACAGCTGGCACTGAGCAATGAGGATGCGCCGTGAGGAGAAAGTGGGTGGAAAGTCCTGCCCCTGCGTTTGCCAAGAGGAAAGAGCGCGTCCAAGTTTCTGCGGGGAAACTGTTCAGTGATGCGCGTGTCCTGTCGCTCAGGTTGACACTGGTGAAGCGGTGGCATTTCTACCATGGAGAGAAACTCTCACTGTTACCCTCTAGTCACTGAAGTGAACGGTTTTCATTCAGAAGCAGAGCGGAGACGAGCGGGTACGTGGAGGGTGCTCAGCTGGGTGGCCCCGGGGCTCTTTGTCACCATCTCAGAGGACAAGACGGTCTGAATGTCTGCCACAGCAAGGCTGTCCACGCTGCTGAGGAGGACCCACAAGCTTTCCTGGACGTGATGCTCAGCGAATGCCAGCTTTGTCTCTGTCGTCTTCCACCATTTCCTCTGGGGGCGTTGGCAGGGAAATGGCATTAGGTTGTTTGGATCTCCGATTCCGCCCTGAAAGCGCAGGCTGCTGCATACAAGCCAAGGGTTCCTGAGAGGCAGAGGCTCTGGCCGCAGGCAGACCTGGGTTCATGTTGGTCTGAAGCGCTCAGTCACCGATAGCCGAGGCCACGCCCTGACTCGCCCACATGTCAGCTTCCGGTGTCCAGGATCGATCAGCCTGTGTCATTCACCGGAAAGAGTAGGGAGGGACCACATTTCCAGCAGGACTTGTGGGGACCTGAATGAATGTAAGTAGCAGTCTGTCCCTCAGCCCTCTCAGCACTGGGCTGCAGGCCACAGAGGAGCCCTGCTTGGCGTGACGGGCAGCGAGGGCCGGCGCTCTCTCGTCGCCTGGGATTTGGAGGCTCCGAGTTGCCTGGGAGACCTTACTGCAGCAAGCCTGATTCTATGTAAAAGGTTATAAACACGGTGTTTGAGAGTCCTTTTGAAAATATGGGACCTTCCAAAGAAATCATGACACTGAAATATTCAGTTCCTTCAGTAAACGTTGGGCCCTTTAGTTTCTATCCTGTTTTTAGTTAGATATTTGGGGGCATTTGGTGTATTGAGCGCCTACTGCATACCAGATGCTGTGTTATAAGTACCTTACATGTTATTGAGCTTGTCCTTGTGACATTTCTCCCCTTGGGGTGAACGGAGCTTGCCCAGTGGGGTCACAGAGCCAGTGAATGGCAAAGCCAGAGGTTAAACTCCAGGTCGCAGGTCTCGAAGCCTAACTTCTTTCCGTGACACTGTCATTTAAGAGGGTGCATGGCGTGCCACGGCCAAAGTCCAAACTCAGCTATTGGCTGTGCAGCCAATAATTCGTCTGCCTTATCTCCTACTATTTTGTCCAGCTTATTTGGACACACCTTAGGCCACTTGAGAGATTTCTGCTTGGCAGTAAAAACAATATCCTCTCATTTCATAAATAGCTTGGATTTTGAGGTATATTTCTTTGCAGGATCTAACTCACTTAGTGTCTTTAGATAGTGGAAATGCTGGCCGTGACTGAGGTTCTTACCTAACTTAGCAATGATGGTTCCTCGCCGGAGAACTCCAGGACTGACCCTTGTAAATGAACACATTCTTGGTTTTTTCTCGCTCGCTGCAGCAGCCTCGGTCAGTCCTGAGGAGGAGAGGACTTAGTGACAGAAGCCGGGCTACTGCTGCAGCAGAGGGAAATGGGAAATTGATGAATTAGCTTTCTATTTGCACCTTCAGAAACAGGTTAATTATTTCAGTGACTGGCTCTGTCTTGATTAGGAAGCATTAATAGCAATTAATGATATAACTTCAAAAAAGGTAGGAAAATTAATAGAATTCTCAGTGAACATAAGTTACTCTCATTATCTTCTGTATCCAGAACCATCGGGACTGCCAAGTGAGTTCATTAAAAGTACAAGTGGATTTTTTGCTCTGAATTCTCCAGATAATTGAACAAATCTTTTATTTTTTCAGCCTAAAATTCCCTGTAGTGAGCTAATAATATTATTTAGTTTAAAATGCCTCAATTCTACAACTTAATTAAAAACCTTTTACAAGTTAATTTTATTAATATATGCACATTTTATCTACATGTGAAAATATTGTTTGATTATGATGATGAAACTTTTTTAATAAAAAAGGAAACTGCTAAAGTGTGCAAAAGAACTGTTCAGGTCAAGCAATAAGAAATAGTAGGAAGACTGGGGCCGGCTGAGTGGCGCGATGGTTAAGCGCTGACTTGGGAAGCCAGCGGCCCGGTTCGGGTCCCACATGTGAGGGCCAGTGACACTGCCCTCAAAAAAAAAAAAAAAAAAAAGAAAGAAAAAAGTAAGACTGATTCCATGTGGCTTTAATTCTACCCAGCAGTAGAAACAGAACGAGTTTTCTTTGGAAGCACCAATAGCACAGAGAATAGCGACAGCCTCAACAACGGCGACCGAGGCAGCGGTAGCTCATGTTGAATATACCCTC
The DNA here is from genome assembly GCA_033961575.1 of Aselliscus stoliczkanus. Lineage (NCBI taxonomy): Eukaryota > Metazoa > Chordata > Mammalia > Chiroptera > Hipposideridae > Aselliscus > Aselliscus stoliczkanus. The sequence goes on from CM066733.1 coordinate 2,546,603, forward strand.
GCCCTGTCCCCGGGTCACCCCCTCGCCCTGTCCCCGGGTCACCCCCTCGCCCTGTCCCCGGGTCACCCCCTCGCCCTGTCCCCGGGTCACCCCCTCGCCCTGTCCCCGGGTCACCCCCTCGCCCTGTCCCCGGGTCACCCCCTCGCCCTGTCCCCGGGTCACCCCCTCGCCCTGTCCCCGGGTCACCCCCTCGCCCCGTCCCCGGATCACCCCCGCGCCCTGTCCCCGGGTCACCCCCTCGCCCTGTCCCGGGGTCACCCCCTCGCCCTGTCCCCGGGTCACCCCCTCGCCCTGTCCCCGGGTCACCCCCTCGCCCTGTCCCCGGGTCACCCCCTCGCCCTGTACCCGGGTCACCCCCTCGCCCTGTCTCTGGGTTGTAAACCTCACGCGTGACAACCCCTCATGTTTGCAGCCACCTCTGAGGCAGGAGGCATTGCCCCCCGCCCAAATGAGCTGAGACTCAGAGATGGCCAGGAGCTCACCAATGGGAGAGCTGAGATTGGTGGACACAGATGGGTGACTCCTGCCGTGCCCTCTCTGTCACTCAGCTGAAGTGCCACTCGGAGGGTGACTGCTTGTAAGACAGTACAGTTTGCCTCACTGGACCTGTGTGATAACCTGTTCCATCTGATGTTCTTTCTCAGTGTCATCCCGGGACACATCCGATGCACTGTCCTTCGTGATGTCAGCTCGAGGCACCCAAGAGGGCTCCTCGAAAGTCCAGGCTGACTTGAAGCCTTATTTTGGGTTGGGAACCCCTGCATTATGTCGCTCATGGCTGAACTGTAGTCTGGGCACCGTTGGTTCATGGTTGTCCTTTGATTTAATGCCAAGGCCTGCCCCAAATCCCATCACTCAGCACTGAGCCTCGGTGTCCCTGTTGATCTGATGCCCGGGCTTCCGGACTTCACATGCCGGCCACACCCTCCTGCATGGTCGCCCTGACCGTTGGATGTGTCTTTCTGGCTCATTCTTTCATCCCTGGCGATCGGCAGCCAGGAGAGCCTTCCGGCTTTGTTCCATAGCTTACAAGGAACATATAAATACGATTTTTAAAGAATGTTTTGAAGGTTAATCCGGGGGTTTTGTTGGCATTCATAGACAAAGCAACAGAACCGTTCTTCTGAACTCCTGTAAACAGAATCCTTCTGAAGCGCTGCCTTTTGTAATGTCTTCTATGAGGGTTGCATGGATTTGGGAAGAGGGATTAGGGGAGTTTCAGAGGCAGGGGGATTTGGCCTGGCTCTTGAAGGGTGTTTCTGAGCTGGATGGTGTCTGAGGGCATCGGTGCGTGGGTGGGGACATGGGGTGCTGACCATGGGCCACGCGCGGAACTGGGGAGCAGCGGGCCACACAGACCGGGCAGTGGGAGCAGCACCGTGATGGAGGAGCAGTATCGGGAGAAGTGGAGAGTAAAGCTGGAGTGTTGGGCAAGGGTGGATTAGCGGGGCTCTGGAAAGTGGCGTGCTGCAAGGGGCACGCGGCAGCCCGGAGACCTCAGCGCCTCAGACGGCCACACGCATTTCCACTCACAATTCGTGTGCAGTGCAGGTCTTGTGGGGGAGCGGGGTCTGCTCGCTGTGGGGGCCTCAGACCTGGTCGCAGACCCACTGTGTGGGCCCAGAAGAGCCCACACAGGCCCTAGAGGGTGTGTATGCATGAAAGTGACACAGGCCTCTCCCATCACATTGATGGGCAAAATCAGTTCCATCGCCACACCATGGGGACAGGGAAAGTGATTCTCCCCTTGTGACAAGAAGGGAGAGAGAACTCAAAATACTGGCGGGTATTATAGATAATTATAAGATAATGTCCCCTCCTCCCCCAGCAAAGGGCGTGGGCTGGAACTGGCAGGAGTGGCAGGGTTGTCAGGCCTGAGGACGAGCGTGTGTCCCCGACCATTAGCCTGAGCGCAGCATTTGAAGTGACACGCCAGCTGCAGGCTGTCTTAGTCCTTTCCTCTCTGTGCTGCTCGGGCGTGACCACACCCTGTCCCCTTCCTTGGCGTCAGGGAGGGCTCGTAGTTAAGAGCACGAACTGGGGCCACAAAGTCCTGAGTTTATACCCCACCTCTGCCCTGTGATATTGGGGGTAACCTACCTGTAAGTCTCAGTTTTCTCACGTGTCAAAAGGGGATTATACACAATGATGGGTGTGAGATGATTTGCACGGTGTGGGGCCCAAACTAAGCAGTTACTAAGTGTTTGCTCTAACTCTTGTCATCTCTGAAAACGTTCCACCTTTGGGATCGTTGATTCTGCCCGTCTTCCTTCCATCCACCTTTCCCCCCTCTGCCCTCGTTGCTGCCTCTTCAGTCCCTAACTTGTCTCTAGTGTCCCGTTCACAAGCCTTCTCCCAGCATCTTTTCCTCCCGACACCCATGCTGTCCACATGTTCATCACTTCCCTGTGCGTGTCAGTCCTCTCCTGACCTGCCAAGGCCCAGCCCATCCCCCACCTCCCTCCCCTGCAGGACTGACGTCCCACCTGACTGGAGCTTCTCTGGTCTCTGGAGATGTCAGTGCCACACAGGAATCCTTTGATTCATGTCAAGCTTCCTCCTGCCTCTTGTTCCCTGGTGGTTACTCTAGACTGTGCCTCCTTCCACTCCTGAAGGACTGCTTCCTGCTGAGCCTGTTCATGGAGACATCGTGTTTTTATGTTTTCTTTTACCTCGTTGATAAACAGATGAAAACAATCCTAATGGAAGACTAGGATCACCTAGCACAGAGTTTCCCAAATTGAATGAGCATACACAGCACTAAGCAAGCCGTTAGCCTCTAGGTCCTGATTCAGTAGGCTGGGAGACAGGCTCCCAGGAGGGCCTGGACTGTGGCCCCGCTCTCCTTGGAGGAGCGAGGAGTCGATGGCCGTGCGTTGGACGTGTTCAGCACTTACCGTTTGCCGAACAGCATGGTCTTTCCTTTAGAACAAGTGAGAGCGCTGCTGCCAGGCTTCACCTGGTAGCTGATCAGATGCAGATTCTGAATCTGCATTGGAACAGGATCCCAGGTGACCCCAGGTGCGCACACAAAGGTTTGCGAACCACTGACTTAGAAGATGTAAATAAAAAGGTCTTACAAACATTTGTGAGATCATGTGTGGCTCTTGAGTGTTCTGGAAACTGAAAACACTGATGTCCAGTTAAGCTAATTAATGGGCTAATTAATGGGCGGGTTGCAGTTAATTAACCAGAAAAGACTCCGAAGAACACAGATTGTGTACCAGGTTCAGGAGAAGAAAAGTGCATTTATAGATATATTTGAGACTTGTATTTTTATCATCATTTAGAACATCTTAGCTAGAGCCATTTCTTAGAAAAGCCTAGTTGTAAAACAATAGTGATTTTACATCTTTCTTACTGAATTTTTCTATTTTATGGTGTTATTTTTAATTATGTAAATAGTAGAAAATCTTCATGCATAATCTTGTCTTCTGCCCCCGTTTCTACCCCAAGAGTACATCACACCACACCTGCCGTTCGGCACTCTGCTGTTCTCACCTGTCGGCACCCTCCCAGGCCCTCCGTGCCAGCCTGTGAGGAGCCCTTTGGCATCCAGTGGCAGCTGTGCCACGTTAATGTTCTCCTTTTCAAGTGACAGCTGGAAAAGGCTTTAAAAGGCTTTTCCACAACAATAACCCACACTTACACACGGGAGGTTGTATCCCCAGAAAACAGTTACTAAACCTGTGAAATGTCTCTACCTCTTCTAAAAACTGACTCCTTCACTCAACCACCACGCGTTCCAATTAGGCTCATGTGTCTTTCCCAAACAGAGCTGAATTTTCAAAATAAAGAAATAGAGAAAGCATTTGTAACCTGAGAGACTTTGTAAGGGCTTACCCAAAGGTGGCTCCCACTTTGGGGTGAATGGTTGGGAGGAAGTTGTTGACTTACGTATATGGGGTCGATTCCAGGCTCCACAGACTCCCCTGTGTCTCGCTTGGTGAGTGTCAGCAACACCCGCAGGCTGATCGGTCCTCTGCCAGTTTCCATGAAGGCGCCTTCCAGCGTCAGCCCCTTGCTCTCTCTCTCCGCTGTGTGGGCTTAGAGGCGTTTTACTGCTTGCAGTTGAGTTGTTTCACAGATTGAACAGAGACTCAGTCATTTTAAATAAATAGATGGCATCCTCGTATTAGAAGCTTTGGGAGAGGTTTGGTGGAAGTGCCTATTGTCATGATTTGCCGTTATTACTTTTAGATTTCCTATAAATTCTCTACAAGTCTGTTTTTCTTGCTGCCTCACAGGAAGCTGAGCACCCACGCTCCTTTAAAACCACAGAGACCGCTAAGTGTGTGAAATGCGCCCTTTGCATTTGTCTGTTTGAATTGATAGTTTGCACAGTCCGGGTTTGCTGAGCAGTCATCGACCTTCCCCATTTTACATAGGCCCATGCTGACCAGCTTCTTTCTTAATATATTTGAACAATCACACAAATGGGATTAGAACTTTATTTTTTATTCATCTGCCTTCCAGTCTACGTGAACGGACTTCTTATGCTTCTATCAGCAGCGCACACCCCTCTCAGTAACACTTATGATAATGTATTTGTAAGTGTATATCTTAAGAGGGATCTCAGCTGTGTTTCTGTACATTTAATTCTTTACAGGCACAGCTCTGCTCTATATACTCGTCCTCTCTCTGTCATCAACCTTAGATTTATTGTTAGTGCCGATTTTAGACCAAAATATAAATGAGCTTGTGTTGGCATTTTTTTAAAAAGCTGTACCTCATAGCAGATTGAGTAGAGAATCCGTTGGTGTAAATAGATAACCTTGGGTGGGTCACATCAGAAAATGTCTTGTTCCGGCTGAGGACTGCACTCTCGCGCTGTGGGACTGGCTTTATTCACTTAAGGGAAGCCAGGGCAGACAGGAAAAGAAATGTCTTCTTCTCTTAAGAGTTTCTGATTTGTTTGTACCTCTGTTTCATCCATGGGGAATTCTGATACAGCGACAGAAAGAGGAGAGAAGGGGAAACAGAAGGGGGCGGCGTCTGCAGCGCTCCTCCTTCCCAGAGGCGTGCCCCGCCCCACTGGGGGCCTGCCTGCCGCGCCCCTCATCCCGGACAGGACCCCTGTCATCCCAGAGACAGACGGGAGAGTGCGCATGCACAAGTGAGGGACCAAGAAAAGCCGGATGCCCGCGTCCCCTGTGTGCTCAGATGGCTTGTGGCACTGCTCTGCGGCCACGTGTGCTCTGCCTCATTGTTTATTCTCCTTAGGGTCCGGACTTTCCTCACAGGATGACATATCCCCAGAGCCTCCCTGGCACACTGGGAGCGGCCAGGCCCGCCGGGGAGGGGGTGCAGCCCCCACTCCCTCCTCGGTGACCCTGATGTCAGAAACACAACCCGCTCCATTCCTGAAATTGCTCTGCAGTGAACATGGGGTCCACCTGGTTACCTATGGGGTTGTTTACTCCCTCTGGATTGTTCTGGAACATTTAGTACTCACAGCTGTTTATGATGGTTAGGTTAGAAATTCTGCCAGATTCTCTGCGCAGAGCTTGCCCCCCTCTAAGATGAAGTAAACAAGAAACTGATTATGTAAAAGCACGCGGAGGACGTGTCCATCGATATATTCTTTGGCTGACCATTTGTGTTTAAGGTGGGAATACTAAGAAAAGGCCATGTGATTTTTGTTAAAATACTTCTTCAGTTCCTAGTGTAAGCTCCTTTCAGCATTTCAGTTTTATGAAACAGTAAATATATAAATGAGAGGCTTTATTGGGCCTTGGATTTCTAATTTGAGAAGCCCTGGTATTATTTATCGGTCTTACATGAAAACATTGAAAAGAGGGTCACCTGTCGGCCCCTGGGGTGCCCCTTCTGGTAAGGAACTAAAACTTTGAGAACCCCATTTCTAAAAATGTTGGCCCCTCAGCTCTTTGTGTTTTACACACCTGGGGAAGGGTATGAAACATACAGCTTTCAATCTTATGTTGTTCCAATCAGGCCTAGTCTTCAAAAAGTAAGAGCACTGGGAACCCAGCAGCCTGGCTTCCTGAGTCGGTTTCTCTGTAACGAGCCCAGGAGTTTACCTTGGGCTTCAATGGCCGTAATTTCTCGCCTGTGAGTTGAACAGTGGTAATTGTAGCAGAGGAAAATGACTTCAGTTTCATCTGGCTTTCTAAAGATCTTTATTGTGTTTTAAGGAGGAGGACACAGTTGTGATTTTTAAGATATATTCTGCTGAACAGACTGTGACCCCTTTCGCCCTTATTTATCTTCTTTTTTTCTTTTTTTCTTTCTTTCATGCGCTCAAAGCATTTGAGAAGGTAATTTTCTGTTTTCTCCAGTGACTCGGGATTGAATTTCTTTGTTCTTGGTTTTATCTATTAAAGACACTTTTCTAGTTATAGATTCTATTTGTAAGTCACGTGTCATGTAAAGAATGACTGATTTCAGTTGGATCTGCGCCTGGCAGAGTCCTACACTGTCCCCGGGGCAGAGATACATTCCTCTCGGAAACTTATCTGCAGAAGTCTTGTCTTGGGGTAAAAAGTATAACTATTGCACTGTGTTGTACACCTGAAGCTAATTAAAAGTATATATAAATTAAAAAAAAAAAACAATATTCCTAAAAAAAAAAAAAAAGTCTTGTCTTGGGGAGAGATGTTGATGTCTTAGGAACAGATATTGATAGCTACTTGGAAAGTGTAAACTTAGATGCATTCAATTTAATAAGCATCTATAAGGCACTTCCTGTTTGCCAGTGGCTATGAAGCATACAAGGGTTTGCAAGTGTCACACGCCTTCAGGGAGTTTCAATTGGATGGGGCAGCTATGCACATGTACAGATGCCCTGGTCTGAAAGAGGTAAGCTTTTGTCTACTTTGCCTAAAACCAGTGCATGAGCTTAGTGAAGCTGCCAGCGCACTGGTTTGCTTAGAGGTGATCCCAGGAAGTACGGGGATGGGGAAGGGAAGACGCCCATACAGGGTGCATTAGTGATCCCTCGCCTGGGTGAGCACCTGTCCTCAGCCCCCCATCAGGCCTCGGGGAGGCTGTGTAGAAGCCGCTTCAGTGTTGCTTACCCAAGGGGGAGAAAGCAGGAGTGTTTATTCATCAACCCCCATGTTTTCCTAGCTGAGGGCAAATCTCACAGACATGAATTGACTGGCACCCGGGCCTGTCTATCACCTCACCCTATAGGCCAGCCGCACCCCTGGCCGGAGAATGACCTCGGCTAGCAGCTGGCAGACACTTGCAGAAAGTGCTGGGTTTGTAAGTGAATGGGGAATGACAGAGACTGTGGCCCCGGCCTGGGTACCACCACGACAGCATCATATTAATCAGGTGTGGAAAGTGCACAGCAAACTGTATACCACACACACCATTTCCACATTTAAGACGGATCAAAGACTGAAGCTGAAGGCCTAGAACTACAAAACTCTTAGAAGAAAACATGGGGAGAAAGCTTCATGGCTTGGATTTGACAATGGTTTCCTGAATATGACACCAAAAGCACAGGCAACAAAAGAAACAACACTGGATAAATTGGACTACACAAAATTAAAAACGTTTGTGCCTCAAAGGACACTCACAACAGAGTGAAAAGGCCATGTATGGAATGGGAGAAAATATTTGCAATCATATTTGCATATCTGAAAAGGGAATAATACCCAGAATATATAAAGAACTCCTACAACTCAATAACCAACGAAAACAAACAACCTGATTTAAAAACTGAGCAAAGAACTTGAATTGACATGTCTCCAAAGATGACATATGAATGGCCAATAAGCACCTGGAAAGATGCTGAACATCACTGATCGTTAGGGAAATGCAATCAAATGAGATACCACTTCACACCTATTAAAATGGTTATTATTTTAGAAACCCAAACAAACAGAAAATAACAAGTGTTGGCGAGGATGTGGAGAAACTGTGTGCATGGCTGGTGGGGATGTGTGACGGTGCAGCCACTGTGGGAAATGGTGTGGTGGCTCCTTATAGAACTACCACGTGATTCAGAAATCCCATCTCTGAGTATAGACCCAAAAGAAGTGAAAGCAGAGACTGAACAGATATTCTTATACCCATGTTCACAGCAGCATTATTCACAATTGCCCAAAGGCGGAAGCAAGCTGTGTCTATGGACAGATGAGTGGATAAACAGAATGTAGTATATTTATACAACAGTATCATTCAGCCTTAAAAAGGAAATTCTGATACTTAACAACATGTGTGAAACTTGAAGGCATTATACTAAATAAAATAAACCAGTCACAAAAGGACAAATACTGGATGATTCCATTTGTAAAAGGATAAAATTCGTAGAGACAGAAAATGGAATGGTAGTCACCAGGGTCAGGGAGGAGTGAGGCGCCATTGTTTAATGGGGACGGAGGCTCCGTCTCGGGGGTGGAAAATTCTGTGGGTGGATGCCATATGGAGACCGTTTCAGAAGAGTGTGAATCAATGTCACAGAACTGTGCACTTCCATGTTATTATATTTAATCACAATTTTTTTAAAAAAGGGAAATCATGAGGAAGTGACATGGAGGAGGTGACACAGTCCTTGGCCTGGATGGGTGGGATGCAGACAGCGGCAGGGCCGGAGGGAGAGGGAGAAGTTGTTACAGGCTGGGCACTCGGTCTGAGGAGGGCAGCCGGGAGGTGTCGGGCTGCCCCGTGGACTATGGAATTGGAAGGGAGGCACACAGACAAGACCCGGCTGCCTGGCCGTCATCCCCTGGGGCCCTGCCTTGACTGCCACATCAAGGAAGCTGCCCACGGAGTGGCTAAGGGCTCGGGAGCAGGAGGGTTCTAAGTGAGCCAGCTCGCACAATCTGCAGATGTGACCCCTGAGCTCTGTGACATTTGGCCCGGCACAGGTCTCCTACAGACCCAGGAAGGAAAGGCTCCTCCCAAGGCTGTCACTCTGTTCACTTGACACCTACGCACACCTGACTAAGCCGTGGTTCCTTTGGAGGCCCTGGGAGGACAGGCGGAAAGGCCTCTGCCCCGGTCTTGCCCTCTTGTGGGGAGACAGGACATAGACACAACAAAGAAGCACAGCGAGTGACAAGTCAGGAGGCGTTAAGAGCCACGGGGCAGGGGAGCAAAGCCAGGAGGGGCACTGCCTTGTGCGGAGCCTGTGTCCTCAGAATGGTGGCTTTATGGTCATCAAAAAAGAGCCAGTTTGGTTTGACCCCTCTCTTCCAGCTCACTAAACACAGCGCTATTCTCCCGTCAGATCTACCAGCCTCTGAATAGTTTGTGTCTCTCGTTTGAACTTTGCAAAGCGCCTTTTGCCAGGGGGTTCCCGCAGCTTGGGGGGCAGAGCTGGACCAAGGCTCCCAGACCCCCGCCAAGGGCTCCTGCAGGCTCACTGCCCTCACTAATGGCCTGGGATGGGCACCAATTGCCCTGGTGGCCTTGGGCTCCATGCCCAGATCTGCATGTTTGGCAAAATTATTCAAGGCCATTTTTTTAATAGAAGCTAAAAATGTTCTGTTATTGTGCCTAGTTACATTCTCAATGATTTTAGAATGCCATTCAGAAAGTTGATCTAATCTGGTGAAAAATACCCTCTTATCCCTCTAACCCACCCAAGCTGCATAGAACCCCAGTTCTTCTATTTCCTGGTAGAGTGTGCATTTATACGTATAAATAAAAAGCAGGCTATCCGCCGTCACCTCCTGGATCAGGTATCTGGGTCATTCCAGCATCGCATCATGCAGCTCCTAAGCCACACTCCTGTTTTATGGTTACCAGTTTGTGCTCATCCCAGAATAAATAAATAAGCCCGAGGTAGAGTTGCCTTTTATCACCTTCATTTTTCTCTGCCCAGTAAAAAGCCGATGAAAATACATTCTTAGGTATGCTCCATTCATTTCCAAATGTGCAAGTTTTCAAATACGTTATAAATGAGAAGAAAAGAAACTGCCGGATTGTTTGTCAGACTGTCATATTACTTTATTTATCGTCTCTTGTCAATAGAAAAGTCCAGAAGTATATTGAGATAAAAAATGGAAGTACATGTAAAGATAAAATTGTAAATGGGATGCACGCTGTGTTTCCTCCCGTTTTTCCCTCCTGCTGCTGGACAGTAAAGGGGGTGAGGGGGGTGGGCTGGCGCATGCAGCCCCAGAGGGAGCAGCAGGGCTTTGGTACCTGGGCTGGTCCTCAGAGCTCGCCCCCAGCCCTCCCCTCCCCCCACACACACGCACACCCCGGCCTCCCGCACTGTCCTAACACCCTCGGGGCTTGGGATGGGGTTCAGGCTGGTGAGCGATAAAAGACAGAGTTTAAAAGAATGGGGCTTTGGGCTGGCCGAGTGGCGCGGTGGTTAGGCACTGGCTTCGGAAGCCAGCGGCCCCGGTTCGGGTCCCACATATGAGGGCCAGTGACACTGCCCTCAAAAAAAAAAAAAAAAAAGAATGGGGCTTTCCTCAGACACCCCCACACACCAGATTATTATTAATCTAGAAATGCATGTGCCACCTGCCCTGTTCAGGCGCTGGGCGGGTGGACATTAAAAAGTGAATTCAGGGAAAGCAGAAGGTGGGAGGGACTTTCTATTCAGTGAACAAGATTTTGCAATCAGCAGAGATATCATGCTGTTTATTTCCATTTTCACCAGAAAGTACATCTTAAAATTGCCCCATCTGCCTCCAGAGAATCACCTCTTGGAGTCCTGGGGAATGATCCGGTCTGCCTGCTGCCTTCACACCTTTTATTATAGACATTTTAACAAAAAAGGAAGTTAATTTCCATGGGTTCTTGGAGATATATACATATTTGGATATATCTCATTCTCTTAAGAAATAGGAACCCTGGGGGGCTGGCATTACAGGATTCCAGCTATCAAGACACAGGCTCCCCGTGGTGGCCAGACACCAGACCCGCCCCGCTGAGCTGCTGATGCAGGGAAGCACACAGCCGCTTTGCGGCCGTTTTCATGGCGCAGAGGGAGACGGCCCACTCCGAGCTGGGGAGGGACAGAGCCTGACCTCTGCGGTCCCTCTCGCCCAGAAGTGCCCGGGGCCCCTTGCCCTGCATGGGAGAAGGTCAATCATGAAAGACTGGCCAATCGGATTGCACGGTTATCGCCAGAAAGAAGGCTGAGAATGGCCCAAGCCAGCCTATTTGCAGAAAGTAAGCTCCAGAACTGAACAAAAGAGTGACTCAGGTTCTTGACCTTCCTGAAAGTTCCGTGGTACAGTGAAGCCCTTGGTGGTAAAGGGCAGGACTCTCTCTTCCATCTAGCGCTGTGTTCCTAACGCCTTTGTCCTCCGGGGTAAACTCGGACTCACCTTCAGGAATTGAGCAGAGCAGCCACGACTCTGTCTACGGAAATTTCTGTCCATTGGGAAAAACTGGCCTCTCTTTCCTTCGGGTCATGACGCCTTTCTCTTCCCACTTCCACTTCTCTGCGCGTGGTGGGTGCCCTGCGCCTGCCCCTTAGAAGTCCCTGCCGCCTGGCCTGGCCTCCTCCCCACACTCGTGGAGCCGCCTCCCATCTCCGCCTGGAGCATCCCAGCCAGCGCTCCTCCCCGCCTGCCGCCTGGCCTGGCCTCCTCCCCACACTCGTGGAGCCGCCTCCCATCTCCGCCTGGAGCATCCCAGCCAGCGCTCCTCCCCGCCAGCCGCCCGGGTGTCCTGCGCCTTCCCACTGAGACTCCCCACAGGCTCCTCCGTAAACTGCTCCCTTCCCCCCCAACCCACCAGCACCAGCACCCCAGGCCCCTCTTTCTTCTAAGTTTTCACCTTTAGGAGTTTCTCCAGCACCCACCAAACCCCTCAAGCCGGAAACTGGGAGAGTGTCTCCCCACCGCCCTGGACAGCGAGACTCCCTGCTCCCCTCACCCCTCCCTTTGGCCTCCCGCTGGTTCTCACTCAGCCCTCCTGGTCTCTCTCCCTTGCCCTTGGGGGCTTCATTAGCTGTTTCTGAGCTGTGTCAGGCCCCTGCCAGGCCGCTTGGTCTCGTGTCTGCTGCTGGGTTTGCTCTTCAAGCCCTACCCCAGCCTTCCTCTCAAAGTCCTCAGTGACTGCATTCCTTAGATGAGGTCCCCTCGAGGCCCCGCCCAGCTCGACAGCCTCCCTGTGGCCACGCCCGGACCTCAGTTTCCCCTCAACCATCGAGAGAGCCGCTTACAGGTTTCCAAACAAACCACGCGGGTGTCCACCTTCTTCATTTTTCTGTTCTTGAAATGCCTCTCCCTCCCCTGTCTGCCTGGTGATTACCTGTCCGTCCTGAGGACCTGTCCCCAGCCTTTCCTAGTTGCTCTGGGCGCATCCCCGCCCCCACCTTGCCTGCCCCCACCCCCGGCCCCGCAGCACCTGCTTTCCTTGCTCTGTGAATGTCACTGCTTTCCTCCACTGAACCCAGCCACCCGCCCACAGGAACCTCAGGCAGTTACACGTCTGTCCCCAGCGCTGGCAGTGTGCCTGGCGTAGTGCACAGGAAAGTAATGGGCAGTTGTTATTGTCACTAACTTCCGATGGCAGGAATGACCTGCTAATACTGATAACCAGCCTGTTATATTTGGACGAGCTGTCATTCTTCCTTCATTCAGCAATGCTGACTTTCGGAAGGTGCTTTGTTGCACAGAAAGATGCCTCACACATATGTCCCTCCTTTTCCAAAAGGGGGACAGACCTGCCCACGACACTGCCACGAGGTCACAGCCCAGGGCCAAAGGAGCCAGGGTCACTGTGGGGCAGCCTCGAGAGGGGTCACTTCTTGTTCTGTCCACATAGTCCATGACCCGAATTTTAAAGCTTTTTTGTAACTTACCTCGTCTGGTCAGCACAAATAATGCTATGATTGATTGGATGCTAAAAGTCTGTTTTAAAGCCATGGAACTTATTTTCAAAAAAGGAAGTTTCCATAACATTTCTTGCTCCTTATTTCTCTTTTGTTCGCACTAATGTTAGACCAGCCATTTCTTGGAGCGGGAAGATTTTGAGGTGTTAGCTGGTCCTGTGGACGCCACCAGCTGTTGGCTTTTTGACGGGGTGCTGTTTTTACATAAATAAAACCCTGACACTCCACAGATATAAACGCAGTAAGAACTGAAGAGCTGGAGATCGTTGTTGGCCTGAGAGTGTGTGACAGTTGTCACGTCGCCATTCTCCGGTCACAGTCACCTCTCATGGATGTATCTACGTGTATGTAAGAAAAGCGTACAGTTGTCTCACTTTGCACTTGTTTACATGGAAGTTATGCATGAGTTTTATGTTTCAGGGCAAATGTGACAGCATCTTTTGGCTGAGGGCAGCATTTGACCTCCTTGTTTTCCAGTATGGCACAGGGAAACCTGGTGCTGTGTGGTGACGGGCCCACGGCCTCATCCCCGGTGGAGCCGGGGCTGCAAAGGTCTCCTGAGGCTTGTCTGCCAGGAGCACACAGCCGAGACAGGACTCTCAAGGTGGTGGTTACGAGAGAAAACCAAAACGTGGGGTTTGCTTCCTCAGAGGTTCTGGAAAATTCCACGCGGCCCCTTCCACACACCAAGCCTTTCCTCCACCTGAAGCCCTGTGTACCCCGATCCCTGCGAGGCCGCTGTTCCTTCCTCATATCCCGCTGTCTCGGGGCGCCACCGCCCCCCACTCCTGTGTACTGAGCACCTGGTTCATCCTTACGCTGCTCTCCCCTCTAATGTGCTGGGCCTGGCTGCAGTTATCCTACTCCACCTGCAGGATTGCGTAGCTTAGCAGCTCACGTGAACTTTGAACCTGTTTTTTTTTTCCTATTTGAGAGATTTGACATTCTTAAAATGTACTTTTTAATTAAATGCAACCTGGACGACTTTCCCCACTCAGCCTCTTTAGCGGTTCAGCGATTTGTGGGGAAACTGACTGGACTGGAGTCCCTCCCCCCCGCTGATCCTTTATTGCTACAATGCAGGCCTCTCGGAAGCGTTTGCCTTCCTGCCTCTGAAGCTACCTGGGGCCTGTTTGTGGCTGACCTCTGCAGAAATCCTCGTTTGATGCCACGTCTTCACCTCCAGCCACCTAAACCCAGTCTGGGAAATGTGCAGCTGAAAAAGCTACAGTAACATCTCAGTTAAGGACAGGCTTCAGGGAAGAAGTGTTCTAGTTAATTTAATTTGTGGTGAGCTGAGCACAAGCAAAGTTTTTATTAGGAGAAAACAGCATCATGTAAAAGGAAGATGAACTTCCGATGAAGACATTCCTTTATTTAAACCCTTTTTCCACTGTTTGAAGTCATGTGACTTTGCGCCTCAATTTTCTCATCTATAGCAGGGATAATAGCTATCTTATTAGCTTGTTTTTGGATTAAACGGGGTGATATTTGTAATATTTCGTGCTGTGTGGAAGCTTCTTAAATACAGGCCCCTCCCCTCTTCCAGTTTGGTTTTCATTCTCCTTGGAAATAATTCTTCATCCATTGGCGTATGGTATTTTAAGTGTGTTTTTAACACAGAGCATCAAAGGAGAGGGTCATATTCCCGGAGCAGGTGGCAGTGGATCATTATTACAGAATATTTATGAAAAATTAACCAGTCGTTATTTGTTGTGCGCTCGTTGTGTCTTAGATACTATGGGAACAGCAGAAATAAAGAGGTGATTTTATTCTTCTGTGCATCTTATTTCTAAAAATGGAATGTGGGGGGGGGAATGTGGTAGAAGTCAGCATGGCAGGTTGAAAATGCACATCGTTATCTTCTCTCACTAAAAAAAGCAGTAAAAACCCACTAAAAAGCAGTAAAGGCAGAAGAAAGAGCGTTAGGCCCACAAAGGAAGGAGAGAGGAGCCATTGGCAAAGCGGAGATGAAGTGGCTCCTGGGGTGGGAATAATGACCACAGCGGGGAAGGCCTCAGCTTGGGGTCACCAGGAGCGGACTTGGTCGCGGAGGAGCTCGCGATGACACAGAGCAAAACACGGGGCAGTTAACAGTGCGGGTCTGGCCCGGCCGGCTTCCTGCCCCGCCTCCTGCCCCGCTGCTGTGTGCAGAGCACTGAGCAGCTGACGTGTGGCCGGGGGGCGGGCCGGCGAGGAAGCCCCTCCACTGACGCCCCAGCAGGAGAGCCCTGCGCTCCGGGCGCCGGTTCCCTCAGAATAATGGGGGTGCCCACCCGATGGAAGTGAAGTTGCCGACTGACAAGCCAAACGTTCACAGGGAGGAGGGGGCGTTCCATTTAAGCCTCTCTGTACTGTTCTTTCTAATCCATGTGCACATACAAATTTGACTGACTTTAAAACTATTTTTTCTTTAGAAGAAGTGAACAGCATTGTGGGTGCAATGAGCACTGTCCCCCATCAGAAGATGTGCGTTCTGGGCACTTGTGAAATTGTCCTCACCGGCGGTTACGGCAGTTCCCATAGGAAACGCACAGGCTCCGAGTCAGACCTTGCTTCCACCTTGCCGTGGTAGCTTCCATAGGCCAAGGTCGCCTTCCCAGCAACCTTGTGTGCACTACAAGCCCCTTTGTAGGAACTGTGGCATTTTCCTCTGCATCTCATGCACCGACTTCCCTGACAAGTGCCACGTGTCATTCAAGCATCTCTAGAAAGAGCACAGGAGTCGGGTCTGAGAACAGACGGACCTTCACCCCCATGAATCGAGCTGGGCGCTCAACTTGTCCTGTCGACCCCGTAGGGCGAGGGGACATTGAAATAGTGCCTTTGTGTGTGCTGCAAGTGTGGCATCGAGTCACTGTTCCGTGGGAGCTGGTTAGGACTCCCTCTTCCATCGGGGGGCTGAAATCCACAGTGGACGGCACATGCAGCTTCCGTCCCAGGTGCCTCCTTGGGGTCAGCATGCAGCCGGGGCTGCCGGACGGGGACTGTCCTCCCCGGGCAGTGACACGTGCTGAGAGGAGGTTTCCTCTCCTGCTGCTGCGGCTGAACAGTGATTAATGCCAAATTAGCACCCAGCTCAGTGACCGTTAGCATCCCTGCTGCTTGGCTCCACTTCACATAACTATTGGCAAATATTAGCTGCTCAGGTCATTTCTCCTCATCAGCAACTTTCACAGGTGACAGGCAGGTTGCTAATGTGATTGGCGTTCAGCTGTGTTTGTCCCATCGTGGATGGGTCTGTACTAATCTCTGCGGGAATCTGACCACCAGGCCGGCAGTCCCTCCCGTGTTATAACCAGAGTGTCCGGAGCAGCCCGCAGGGCGGGCAGCGGAGGCAGAGTCTGGTGAAGAAGGCGGCTTCCAGGAGGCCTGAGGATACCTGAGCCGGCTCCGCGTCCGTGTCCTCGATGTGTAGGCTTGGGAAAACCTAATCCTCCGGGTCTGCTTCGTCAGGGTCTCTGTGAATGCCCATGAGCCCCTGATTCCACAGTCGCACACTGCTTCCTCGGCGAGCGCCAGAGCGGAGAGCTCTGCGGAACCAGTGTCAGTGTCGGCGACAGGCCAGCCCGCCTAACCGCCGCTGCGCTCTCGGCGGCCCTGCCCCACTGCCAGCCCGGCCGGCGAGCTGCCTCCGTCCGCCCGAGTTCTCTTTAGCTGCTCGTCACCAGGCGGTCCCTGCAGCACGAAGGGCTCGGTGAAACACTTTGTATTTACAGTAATTTAAATTTATTTTCACTTCCAGTCTCATCCATCTCCACCCTTTATTGAAATTCCTGTTCTAGAAATGTTTGATCAGTCTTCATTTTCCCTAAATAAACAACAGTAGAGTGTACTGTGGGCAGTTTAATTTTGATATTACATGCATCGTAGAGAAAAGTGGCAACAGTGTGTCCTATTTTTTTCTCCCTTGTCACCAGAAGTATGAGCTAAATTATTTATCGTTTGATACTCACCAAACGGAGATGATTCAGGATATTTACTTTTCAGGAAAGGAGGGCTGGAAGTGCCCTAACGGGGCTGATGCCGTGTTCACTGAGTGTGTGTTTACATTTGGGCTAAATCAGAAAGCCGGCTGCGTGCTCGTGCACACGGACCTCATGGAGGGTCTGACACGGGGCCTGTTTGTAGAATTGAATGGATTTTAAAAGAGCACATAGACTAGGTAACTCAATAAGTTAAATCAATTAAAAAAGAATAAAGTCAGCAAGCATCCAGGAGAACGCACAGCGGCAGGAAGCCCCGAGCATCAGCGTGAGGCCGACCCCCGTGGCTCCCCGTGGAAACATCGGCTCAGGCTACAGGCTCCGAGTATCTGATAAAGGCCAGAGGCCGAGGACACCCCTGGGGGGTGTTGTGAGACCTGGAGGTGTCCTATCAGAGTGGCTTAACAAGATCTCTCCTTTGTCATACTTCCAGTGCTCACACCGTCCGTACTTAGGCGAGTCCCATGGACTTGTGCTTTCTCTGCCACAGGAGATGATGATGCACCCGAAACCATGGCTCCTGTCATTGTGATTGCCCCAGGCAACAGAAGTGTGGTGGCTGGGTCCAGTGAGATCGCCCTGGAGTGCATCGCCAATGGCAGGTATGCGGCCAGCCCCCCACGCGGGGACACTAAGCCATAATAACTGCAATGCGCTCCTGGTCGGTGGGAAGACACTCTGCCGGCGGCATGCGCTCCCAGCGAAGGTGTCGTTAGTGCAGCTGGGCTTTGAGCACAACCTGGAGGGAAGCGAGGGAACGGGCTCCCCCAGCCTCCCATCGCAACATGAATATTATTTATATCGCTGGGACATTGACGTTGGAAAGCAGTGCTTTTCAACTTAGCGTCGGGTCATGAGGGCCCCTTCAGAGCGTCTAGCTGAGGAGGAAAGAGGCGCCAAGGTTCACAGGAAGAGCCCATTCCCCCACCCCATCCACCCCGGGCGGCGGTCCCTCCAGACCCGAGTTCCCACCATCACACCCCATGGGGCCGTGCTCCCAAGAGTAGTTATTTTCTACGTCCTCTCCCTGTGTAAATGGAGCCATTAGCACGTATGGGCCATTGCTGCCGTAATTAGCCACCCTCGCTCAGTAGCCCGTGAGCAGAGTATCTGGTCGATGTGTGCCATGAGGGAGCAGAGTTAAATCTGGACTGAGTTTTAAGTGCCCTGTTCAGCGCCCCGCGGTTCCTGGTGGAATTAGCTTTGTCAAGCGTGGGCCGAACGCCTGAGTGTTTCCTGCCTCGTCTGTGATTCACGGTGATTGTCGTCCTCACAGGCCTGTCGAAGAGCTGAGTGTGACCTGGAAGAGAAACGGGGTGAAAATCACCAGTGGGCTCCACAGCTTTGGGAGACGCCTTACCATCAGCAGCCCGACGTCTGCAGACAGCGGGGCATACGTGTGTGAGGCGACGCTGAGAGGGAGCGCTTTCGAGCCAGCCCGAGCCAAAGGCCTTCTTTCTATCATAGGTAAGGCTCAGCCTGGTGCACGGCGGCGCCGCCACCCTCAGGTGGGGAGAGCCACGGGCGCCTCCCTGGAGACAACGTAGCGACACCTACATTTCATCACCTTCATTTTTAACTCAGCAAATGGAGGTGGCATTGAGTTTATCTTCCAAATGTAGGCTGGTTTTCTTTTTCAGTAATATATGGCCACTACATCCAAACTGTTGTGGACTCCCCGGAAATGTCTTGGGAACCCTCCCGATGATCAGGCGTGGGAAATAGAGGGGGAACGCCCCCGTCCTATGTGTCACCTTCCTTTATGCCAACTAAGCTCTGCTATAACTAACTTGGCCGTTTTGATCAGTGTTCAGGGATTATCCTGTGACTGTGGTTTTCTGACCCAGAAGAAGGTTAGAAAGTGATGGATGTTACCTTTTGGTAAATGAAAAAATGAGACCTGAGGTGATTCCTAGACCGAGCCAAACGTCATTCCTGAACCAAGGAGAACAACAAGAAAAGTTGAGTCGTTCTAAGCGCTGGGAGCGCTCAGGGCTTAGGAAGTGTGCCGCGGGGCGCCGGGAGTGCTCAGGGCTTAGGAAGTGTGCCGAGGGGTGCCTCCCCTTGTCGTCAGATTATACGATTAGATTAAACCGTGAGGCGAGTGCCTTTGTGTCTCTCATTTGCTCAGCTCCTGTGATCCTTTTATTTTTGAGTGGCTGTGATCAGGATTGTAGGGACCCTGTCGAGCAGAGTGGTGGCCACTGCAGATGTGAGGTGCCTCCAAGGCCAGCTCCAGGAAGGACAATGGGCTTCTCCTGTCCTCCTCGGGGAGGGGAGCGCAGGCCCGGAAAGGCCACGTACGCAGAAAGCCTCTCCGAGGGCAGTAGCCCCTCACATGACGAATTGTGCAGTTTCCGTTTTGAAGACTAAGAAAAGTAAAAGCTTGTATTTTCATACAAAATTAGCAAGAGTATCAAGAAAGGCCATTTGTCTTGAGTATGTCACGTTCCTTCAAATCATTAGGAAGTGGCCCTGTGACCTGGAAACCACTGCCAGACGCACGCGGCACGTGTCGTCCCGCCTGAGAGACGGGTCGAGAGGGCGGGCTCGGGGGCACGGCTCGTCACCGATGCCACACCAGGGATGGGGGCGGTTCCCTGCTGCCTTCTCGTCGCACCTCAGCTGTGCCCGGAAATCCACCCCCGCTCCCTGCGAGGACTTTTTTATCAGCTTGATCTACAGTTATATAAGCCGAGCACATTATAGATTGAACCAAAAATAAAAATTACGACGTGTAAGTCTCCAGTAGACAAGACTGTGTGGCTCAAAAACATTTTAAGGTAATTTAAACAAGAGGAGAAAGTTACCCTTTTGTGAACTAGACTGTTTGCTTCCATCATGACTCCCTTTCAGAATATTTAAATCTATCGTATGAACTTCGGTGTTGCGTTTATATCTGAGTTCCAAAGCAAACTGCTTCTGTCTTCTCTGGAGTTACCATCTCTCTGATTTCTGGCTTCCAAAGGGATGAGAACCACTTTGCTTCTTTATCGTGTCGATTTAAATCCCTTTGCTTCATAAGAATTCGCTGTGACACGTAGCACTCTGTGATTGAGTCATCCTGGAGCTGCCCTGAAGAGCCTGTGGGCTCAGAGAGATTTGGGAGATTATAACCCCCAGCCGGAAGACCACAGGGAGGGGTCCTCGGGAAGCGTCACTGGCATCACAGGGCTGTCACCATGGGACTGTGCAAGGAGCTATTAGAAGAATATGCAGATGAAAGAAAGCAGCGACAAATCGGCTTCCAGTCCCTTTCATTTCATGCTGATGTGATAAGACAGATGGGTGCGCAGTTTATCACCTGTCAGCATCCCTGCTGTATCGCTTCATTTCTGAGGTTGAAATGGCACAAGGGTCTGACCGCAGGCAGTGTCACACCTGCTGACCGGCCTGTGGGCCCGCCGCCCACGTGGAGCCGGCCTCCTGGGCTGGGCCCCATGCTCTCCTCCACTGACCTCCGCGCAGTCTCCTGCAGTTTCTTCTACACTCTTCCCCTGCCGCCCTCTCTACCCTCCCCACTTCCCCGCGCACACCGCACAGGTGAACCAGGCACCGTGGCAGCCTTCTCTGGCCCCTGGAGCCACAGTGGCACCTTGTGTGGCAGGTCAGAAGTGGCGAACAGCCCACCAGCGTGGGATGGACGGGTGGATAAACAGCCACGCTCCCTGACCCCTTCTGGTGGGGACATCTCTCAGAGACTGTTTCTATACTGGCTTCCAGAGTTTTCCCAGTGGGGTCAGCCCAGCTCCCCACAGTGGGAGCTGCCTTGATAACATGCTTTTTCAGCTGGCCTCCAGCCCTCCCAGCTGTGGTCCCGTCACCTCCCAGTTGCACCCTTTCTGGAAAGAGCTGTGCCAAGTAGCTGAGAGAGGCATGGGCCCTTTGAAAACGAAGTGGCCAGAAAGGCGTGTGCACAGGGCCGGCTCAGAGGAGTGGCCGTGCCAGGCCTGGAGGCCCCTCGTGCACCTCAGCCTCAGAGCCAGCTTTGGGTTCCTGTGTGAAGAGTGCCCATGTCTCTGACAGCAGACTGGGTCCCTCCCCGTAAAGGAGGCCGTGGGCATTGCCTGGGCGCATCGGCCCCTGTGCCAGATGCATCCGGCATCCATGCATCAGGGATGGTCTGTGGATGCTGCCCGTTTACACGCCCGTTCTGGTCGTGACTTATCGAGGTGTCACTTATCGTGAACGAATCCCAAGTGCGTGACACAGTGAGGAAAGCCACCTCGAGACACATGCCCACGATTCCACTTCCATAACATCCTGGAAAAGACAGAATAGGGGACGGACAGGAGACCTGGAGAGAGAGGAGGGGTGGGAGTGCTTACAGAGGGGCCTCGTGGGCGCCGGACTCACACAGGTGATGACATCGCATAGAACTAAACGTGCACACACATGCACAACACACTGGGGAGACAGGCGCACAGCACACTGCCTGTTTCCATGTCACCTCGGCTGTGATTTTGTTCCATAGTTTCACAGGATGCTACACTGAGGGAAGCTGAGTAAGGGTCCGCGGGGCTTCCTCTCACTCCCTACAACCGCGTGAGGCTGTACGATCAACTCCACCTAAAATGTCATTTGACAAAGGAAAACTGTAATGAGTCATAGGCAAGTGTTGATGTTTTAACTGAGTTTTTTCCTTTTCTTCTCACATCCCTTGGTGAGAGCGTGGCTGTAAGTATGGACTGAGGCCTGTGGGGCAGGCCCTGCACACGGGGCCTGGGTAGAAAGCAGCTGCCGTGGCCTTGGAGTAGGAATAGTGCTGCTCTCATCGTGACCCACGAAGGAGACGGGGCTGGGTGTGAATACGTGAGCGCGCTGCGGAGACCGGCTGGAGAAAGAAAGACATCCAGTCTTGGCGGCGTTTCTCCACGCCTGGTCTGTACGCTCTTAATGAACACAGGAGCCTGCCTCTGTCTAGAGAACTCGCACCCGTCTCGGCCTGAGTGGTCATTCAGGCAGGTGGTTTCGCTCGAATGATCCAGGTAATTGCAGAATTGATACCTAAGTTTGCCTCCCGTGAGAAAGCTTCAGCCTCTTCCCCGTAATCGTTTCTTTGAAGTGCTAAGTTTAGGTTCCACCTGTTTTAAGGAGACCATCACAGAGGCAGGCCAGGCTTCAGCCACATGCAGCGTCCACACACCGTGCAGTCACAGTGGACACGATCCCTCCGGCAGGCGGCACCCAGAAAGTCATTTTCACACAGAGCACATCTACAGCAGCCCTTTGTTACCATGATAATAAAATCGCTACCACCTTAATATCCCACAAATGTGGCCATGCCACTGTTGAATTTCTGCCGAATAAACTGAGAAAAATATTGCAATTTACTCTCCAAGGAAGTTCGTTGTTTAACACAACCACTATGGTTTTTGGTTGAATAGGCGAGTGGAGTTTCTAGAGATATGCAAGTGGTTAAGAGTTTCCTTGACTACTGAAGATGGAGGAGAGGCCCTCTTGCTTTTTTCTCTTAGCTATCAGTTTGTGCTCTGTTGAAGGATTAGGTCTCTATTTTGCAGAAGAGCTACTAAAGCGTCAGGAAATATGTGCAGTGGCTGCCGTGTTCCCTGGGGTAGGCGGGTGCCTCGTGAGCTGGTGTTTAGTTAGATACTGAAGCAGACTAACCTATAAAATACTGTGCTGGGACTATAACCGGTAAGAGCCTCTCGGGACAGTGCTTCTCAACGTGAATTAAGGTATTCCAGGATTCTGGCCCATAAACTGAGAAGTAGCCGTCACCCTGAGGCGTCATTGGCTTTCAGAAACCAGGGACCACCAATGGCCTTTGGCCTCTGCCCACTGCATTCTGAGTTTGTGTGCACAATGGGAGCTGATGGAGTTTTCAAAACTAGTTTTCAAAAGGACTTTCAACTCTTTGGGGCTACAAGGGTCCCCTGAAATAAACCTGCTTTGCTTAGGGGCACTTTTGTGTTTTTTGTTTGAAGAGCCGCCATATTTTACTGCTGAGCCCGAGAGGCGGATTTTAGCGAAAGTGGAAGAAACGGTGGACATCGCGTGCCGAGCCATGGGTGAGTGCGGGGCCGCTGACGGGCAGCCGTGAGGTGGGGCCGGAGTGGCATGCCCCACGGCAGCGTGGTCAGCACGGGCACGCTTGGAGTGTGCTGGTGGGAGAGGGCCTCGGGGCAGAGCAGAGCTCAGCGCCGGTGCACGAGACCTGGGGTGTGTCTGAGCTTGCTGAGCATTGCTTCCTCGCCTGCGGAGCAGGGATGACATCTACCCGCGGGAAGAACAAGGAAGCCTGAGTGTAGCCTCATCCGCTGAGTCCACCAGCATGTGGTCCCCATGACTCAGGGCAGGAAATTCATTCCCATCCACAGCGTTCTGTAGGAGGAAGGATTGTTGGAAATGCTTCAAACAGGAAGCCATTTCAGCGTTGGGTCGACTGTACTTTTGTTATTCAGGCAGTTCCACCACTCATCCCCACGCTTCGATTGCTGTCTGTCCACTGCCACCATTTCATGTCCAGCAGCACAAATAATTACACTAAACCCCCTAACAGAGCCAGGCTTTTTAAGGCAATTTCATTAACAAAAGTTGTGTTAGTGCCCTTGAAATTGTCAAGAAATGAAAAGGAACCTTTGTGTTTTTAATGTTAATTTCTGTCCACATTAAGGATGGGTATTTTCTTCTAAGCGCTGGGAGGTAAGGATTACTAACAATTTTGAAAATCTTAAAACAGCTCCGTAAGAGAGAGACTATCTCACCGTAATGTTCAGAAACAAAGCCTCAGGAAACAAGGTTCATACTGTGCTCAGGGCACAGAGCCGGGGGGCGGGGGTGATGCAGTGAGACGCTCCTGATAAAACCTCCCCCAGTGCCTGGCACGGAGCAGGTGCTCATTAACCACTGGGCAGGTGCCCACCGAGGGCCGCGTGGCGTGGCAGACGGAGCCCAACCCAAACCCATCCGCTACCAAAGCCAGTGCTCCAGCCAGGACACCTGGCTTCTCCCTGATCGCTGAGGCCCTGGGGCTGAGAACTGATACTCGTATCTGTCGGTACCTGCGAGGCTTTCCTCGTTTCTGAGAAGGGCGGTGGTATCACTGAGCAGTACTGACGGTCCGTGGGGATCAGCGGCTGGCCACACGTGCCTTCCTCTCTGTCCACTGTGCGCTGTGCGACAGCCACTCCTGCCCACACGGTCTGTTTCCTGGGCAGCTCTGCCTTGCAGCCCTGGTCGGCTCACCATGGCCGCTGTTCACAGACCTGCCTCATCTCGGTGCCTCTGTCCCAGCTCTCCCGAACCAGCCTAGGGAGGGCGAGGAGAGGGCGAGAGAATAGTCACGTGAATTCTAAATGGAAATATTGTCACTGCCGTGGCTACACTGTCCCCTTTCTTATATAAACACCAGCTGCTAAAGCCAACGCTCTGAAAGGGGCTGTACGGCAGTTGGAGCCCACAGTCCTGTGGGGATGAGATTTCCTTCATGACTTGGAATTGCCGCAAAATGGAAACACTCCCCGTTCCCTGCCCACTAACAATTATTTTTCAGTGAATGACAATCTCAGGTTCTCCAATGCCCCTTTTACCTGATTTCTACGGGTAAACCGCTTGTTAAGTGCGGACTCACAAATATAATTTGAGCAGGTCGTTCAACATTGCATTGCCATCCTATAATTTACTGCTTTCTTTTCATTTTGACACTGAGACTATAGCTGCATGCGAAGTGGTTATTCTTTATGAAAGCTACATCATGTAATTGCTATTAGGGGATTTTACATGAATTCGTTATGCTTTTACCTTGAAATGGATTTTTTTTTTAATTTCCTGATTTAATGAAAAGTGACAGGAAACATATAATTAAGGCAAAGAACAGAATCTGAGAATACATTATCTTGAAATATTCCAGGACACTATAACTTTAGTTATTAAAAGAAGACACCTTACAACTACCTGGCGTCTTAAACCGAGGGATTTGGGTGTGCTTTGCACGCTGAATCATGTGGAGACGTGTTCCGTTTAAGCTGATCTTACAGCCAGGGAAACTCTCTGCGATGGGGAAGTGGGCCTGGCGCTCTGCACTGTGCCCGCGGGCCCACAGCATGCGCGCGTGCCCGCCGCTGTCCCAGGCGCTGGTCTGGACAGCTGTGGCCGGGCTCTCCGCTCAGCCCCCAGGCTGCCCAGTGTACCCCTGTGGGTGGCTTGACCCTCCTTGGTTCCAGGAAGGGCAAGGAGGCGTCCTGAGGAAGCAGTCTTCCCTGCTGCCAGTCCCTGGGCCACCCAGAAAAGCCCGGGGGGAGCTTTCTGTGTCCCTGGTCAGGGCTTCTCCAGTGCAGCCGGGCCACCGCGAGAACAGTGCATGCATGCCGTGTCTCCGGGGCTGAGGACAGGCCCTGTGTTTCCAACCCCTGTTCTGCCCGTGCGAACTCATCCCTGGTCCGCGCGTCGCCTTCCTTCAGGGTGGGCTGGCTGCGTGTGCAGCTCCAGTGCGAAGGCCTGGTTCTCACTGGTGTCGTCAGGGTGCGGAAGAGGACGTGGGAGTGCCGGCTGGGCATGCGCTGCAAGCCCGCCCCCCTTCCTCTCCGTCAAAGCCTTGGCTATGCTCTGGGCCCGTTGCCTCCAGGCTCAAGGGTGGAAGCATCGCCAGCCTTCCTTTCACTGCTGCGCTCGTGCGGGTCCCAGGGGCCCACGCAGCCCTGCCTCTGGCCACGGTTCAGTGTCCCTTCTGTCGGCTTGACCTTTAAATGCAGCCTTCTGCTTAGGTCAGTCGTACCCCCGCCTTAGGTGGGGGCTGTTTACAAGGGGGCACTCGTTACTGCTGGGAGTTGTCACAACCCCCACGGAGGCTGCGATGGTCACCCCCTTTCCACACGTGAGGGGATACTCTGCCACAATGGCACAGACCACCTGGGACTTGGCTGCCGCCGCCCCCCGGCTCCTGCCCTGGTGACCATCACGAGCCCCGAGTGGAGCAGCGGAGACCTTCGTCCGCACCCCATCTGTCTGAACGAGCACAGTTGGGCAGGCTCGTGGGCGCCCCCCAGAAGGGTCCACAGCTGGTGCTGGGCGCCTGTCCGCCCTCCCTCCATGTCTTCATCAGGATGGCTGAGGATGGGCAGATGAGAAAAGGCCCACTAAGACATTGCCATTTAGTCCTCCTGTGAGAGAGTCCTGGGATTTCATTTTTTTTAATGCCCGACCACTCCCACTCCCACGCAGGGGTCCCTCTCCCCACGCTGAGGTGGTACAAGGACGCCGTGTCGGTCAGCGAGCTCCGGAACCCTCGCTACCGGGTGCTCCCCAGTGGAAGCCTGCGCATCCAGAAGCTGCGTCCAGACGACTCGGGGATCTTCCAGTGCTTCGCCAGTAACGAGGGAGGGGAGATCCAGGCCCACGCCTACCTGGACGCCACCAGTGAGTAGCGCCAGCAGCAAGGCCTCAGGCGGGCCCCCCAGCCCGCCTGGCGCACTCAGAAAAGGCCATATGTGTCAGTCCCTGCGGTAAATGGACAGGGTGCAGGGGCCTGAGGGGACCGCCGGGGACAGCCACCCCTCAGCCTTAACCCACTCGTCAAGCTCTGGGAAGCCACGGCCACAAATACACAAGTTGGCCCGCATCGTCACGGGTGGGTGGTTCCAGCACCGAGCCCCCTCTGACCCAGGAGGTAGAAAACAGCCCCCATTTCTCTGCACAGAACTGGGGGGATCATTAAGTGAACAGCTCGTCCCTAACCTTTTCCTTTGGATCTTTTTTCCATTTTTTAAATATTCATTCTCTGTTGCAGTTTCATTGAACACTTATAGCTATTTCCTGGGAGTCTTTTATTACCCCATTAACAGAAATACTTGGGCACTCTGAAAAATAAAAGTAAAGCTTTTTATTTTATCTGTGGGTTTTCTTCTTAATCTCCCACAGTTGTGTTACTGTTCTAAAGCGAAGGAGAACCTAGTGATGATGGAATCATAGCTTTCATGTTTGCCCTTTCGGCAGCAAAATGCTGATCTCCTCAGGAGTGAGAGCCTTTGGAGAAGCAGATCAGTGTCCATGTGCACAGGGCCGATGGCTCTGGTCGGCCCGAACAGACACGGATGGAATATTTAATGATCCACACGTATATTTTGGTAAACTAGGGGTCACCTCCTTGAACCTTTCCCAGGGGTCAAATTCATCCTCCACTTTGGAGCATAAGAAACCAATATGTAGAAATAATAGTGGGTACTTAAGCCAGAAACCGAGTTTTGATCAGTTAGAATTATTAAAGCGTAGTTTGCAGTTATGGCCAGGATATTATGGGGCAGGGACCTACAGACTTTTTCTAAAGTAAAAGGGCAGATAGTAAATACATGCAGCGTGGAGGGACCCAGTCTCTGGCAGCCACGCACCTCTGCTGTAGTGGCAGGAAAGCAGCATAGACAATAAGAAGCAAGCGGGCTGTTCCAATAAAACTTTATTTACAAAAGCAGGAGGCACCAGGCTGCACTGGGCTGTGGTGGGCCCTGTCTCCAGTGAGAGAGCTGGGGCACATTACTTAATTTCTCAGCCTCAATGTTATCGAAATGGAACCAACCCAGCGCAGTTCACAGGTCCTTGTGAGATCAGATTGGAAATTTAAACGAAATGCTTCTTAACATGGTTACCATGGCAACTGGGGAGTGAACACATAAATAAATGATGGTGATTTGTAAGTTTAGCAAAACGGACTCTGTTTTTCAAATCAAAACAGCTTTCATGGTAGGAAAACATAGTGTGTAAAACAATCAATATTTATTCATTGTGTAGCAAGCATTTATTGAGCATCTGTGTAAGGCCTTCTGGGCCCACCGGGCTTGGGGACAGAGCTATGAAGAGGACACACAAGGTCGTGCGGCCTCCAGGACAGAGGGTAGTGGGGGAGGAGAAAGACAGCAAAGGGCGCGCTAGTTCAGCTAGAGATGCGTGAGTGAAGGCACCAAACAGGCCGGGCTCGGGGTGACCCGGGAAGGCTGCTTCGCGGGCAGGCGGGAAGGTTCTCTGAAGTGGGGCAGAGCCGAGACTTGAAGAGAAGGAGGAGCCTGTGCGAAATCGTGGGGGGACCTGCGTGTCGTGGGGTGGCGGAGAGGTGCTGCAAGTGCCTTAGAGGGACCAGTCAGGCTGGCTGTGTGTGCAGCGAGAGCAGGCAAGTGGGGACAGGCCTGACCTGAGCAAGGGGTCCTGGGAGGTGACGAGGAGGGGTCACCGGGGGCCTCAGGGGCTGTGAGCAGGGCGTGGCAAGGCGTCATTTAGCTTTCCAAGGGCACCGAAAGCTGGGTGCAGGATGGATTATGAGGGGAAGAGCAGAGGCGTGCAACCAGCTGAGGCCACTGTGTCATCCAGGAGGTGGCACCAGGGCTAGAGAGAAGGGGTCAGGCCTTGGAGGCAGTCAGCAGGGCTTCCCACCAGGGAAGGCAGCCGGGCCACTGTGCCTTGGTCACCCTGAGTCCTGCCCACTTCTCCTAGGGCCATCAGCCCCAATTCTCAGGGGCCCCCCACGGACCTGGGATACACAGGTCACCGTGTCATCGCTAGCGAGGTGGTTGAGCCCTTCCTGAAGCCTGGCAGTGGCCCTCTCGGTCTGACTCAGGGCTGTGGGGCTGCAGGGCCATGCGGTCCTCTAACACTGGGGGCCCACAACCGGTCCCAGAAGTTCTTTACTGAGTCTTTGAAATCTGGTGGTTTTAACCTTCAGACAGAGCCTAGAAAGTGTGAAAGTGTCATCGTTTGGATGATCTCTAATATTCAAAAATCAGTTTTTCTGACTTTTTTTTAATAATGAAAGTAGCTGGTTTGATTTCTCCGAGTTCATGTGTCTCCCCTCTTTAGTTTTCACCCAAAAGTTCCCATGGACGTGTGTGCGTCACACCAGGAGACTGTTCCTCTTTATCTGTAAAGAGATGGGCAATTCCTGAGGGAGGAGTAATGGAAGGTTCTAGTCACTCCCGAAGGGTTTTCGTTGTTCTTACTCACTACCGTTATCTCTGTGATTAGCGCTACAAAGTCCATACGGACCACTCCGCTGGGCCAGTGGGGGCATTCTGACGGTCAGCACACTGAGTTTGTCCCCGTTCACGTCTCTGCTTAGATGTGGCGCCAGCGTTTACTCAGATGCCAGTGGACACCACGGTCACCGACGGCACGACGGCCATTCTGAGGTGTGAGGTGTCAGGGGCCCCCAAGCCCGCCATCACGTGGAGGAGAGGTAGGTGGCGTGCGCCTGCCACCGCAGCCTGGCCCGCGCACAGAGGCCCCCACTGGGCCGAGGACTAAGTGGCCATTTACTGGCACCTCCCAGGTGCTAATGCCAGAGGTACAAGGACACGTAGGATGGACACCACCCCGTCTGTTCATTTTTTAAACAGACATTTACAAAAGAGTGTGTGAATGTCTCTCTCCTCCGTCTTAGTCCTTCCCCGGGGGCCTTGGGCCCTAAAACCTAGTGTCGGCTTTCCACTCACACTGTCAGGACTCACTTTCCAGTTGTGAAATGAAGGAGTCCTTCCCTGGTAACACTAAAAACTCGGAATCATAATCTTTTTTTTTTTTTTTTTAAGAAAGATGCTTCTAGCACAGGGCCATTTGCGTGCCCCCCAGCTGGACAGGTGTGGCGCTCTTAACTCCACTGTGCTTTCACTTCCTGGGCTGGGCGTCCTGCCCTGGGCTTTCCTGGGAGCTGCCACAGCCCTCTAACGTTAGGCGCGTGTCACTCAGGGACAATGCGCGCCGTCCACCCGTGCTTAATGCACCGTGCTGAACTGCGTCCATCCACCCAGAGTAACCGCCATGCTGGCTGGGTGGTTTCTGGGTGCGGCTCCCAAGTTCCCATCCTTTTCCTGCTGCCAGAAAACCCAAGCAGCCTCTGGACTCTCAGAGGCAGAACGTGTGAGCTCAGACCTTCGCCTAGAATCGTAAAGATCTGGGAAACTGCAGATTGATGAAAAGGAGGGCGTTCTTCGATTCCACATATTTTCTTCTTTTCTTTCCTGATTTAGAATGTAATCATAGCTTTTTATGGCCTTTTCAAATGCCTACAAATATAAAGAACATTCAAAATCAGCCACCCACAGGTAGCAATCACAGACATGGATTATAATCTGTTTAACCAAATCCTCAGTGCTGGGCAAGGAGGCTGTCTTGGCTTTCGTCATTGTGCGTAATGATAAAGGCAGCTGCTTTGGTTACGTTTGTGCACTGACTTTCCACTTTACTCTGATGTTTCCTCCAGCTGTCTTCTGGGTCATGGCCTGAAAGCATGACCTTCTCTCGAGCCTTGTGGTTCTATTAATAACACTCCTGTTCTCTCGGCTCTCCTTTAGGAAACCACGTTTTGGCCAGCGGCTCTGTGCAGATTCCTAGGTTCATGCTGCTCGAATCGGGGGGTCTGCAGATAGCACCCGTCTTCCTCCAGGATGCTGGGCGCTACACCTGCTGTGTGGCCAACACGGAGGGCTCCCTGAACGCATCGGCCACGCTCACCGTGTGGAGTAAGGACGTGGGCCCGTGGGCCCTCCCGCTAACCATGGTCTAAGCAGCACTTCCTCTGTGCTTGGGGGTTGTCACCAATCCAATCCAATCAGGAGACAGTGATTGTTTTTACAACTAACTTGTAGAAACCTATTGAGTAATTAATTTTCCATTTCTGAAAGAATAGTTAGAAAGAGTACTCCAAGATTTAAAGGAGACATTTCAAGAGCGATAAAATATTGACTTTTTAAAGTCAGTAGAGTAGGGATATTATCCCCAAGTAGCTCAAATAACAAAGCTGACAGGTTGGTAAATTTTATAATCATTATGTAAGGGAACTACGTCAAGCATTGAAATCCTAGAGAAAGTGTGCTCTTTGTATGCTATCACCAGAGCCAAGTAGAGCTCTCCCAGTAGATGATGTATGAGCGTCTCCTATGAGGTGTGAGCTCAGAGAGAGAGAGAGAGATCCGTGTTTCCCCACCTTCTGCAGCATGGGTTTCTGAGATGCGGAAGCTGTTTCCAAGGCTGCGGCCCCTTTAGCCTCACTGTCCAGTGTAGTCTCCCCCTGCTTCATCCATATCTAAAACATGACTAAGAACTCGTTGTTCCAAAAAGACAAGACAGCGCTCACCGACAGATTTCCCTGGACTGTGTGAGGGGAGAAAATGGTCACTTGCATGAGTGGACGCCTGGTTACGGGACCTGCCTTAATGAGGAGCTAATGTGTGCTGTGTGTCATACCCGGGCAGCTTCTCTGTGCTATGGCTGGTGATCCGTTAGGTGTTCTAAACATGCTGAGCTCTGCTCGTGGCACCAAGCATAGTCCACCTCCGAGGTGTGCCGTGTGGGGACGCACCACAGGGCTGTCACCAGAGCCCGGCAGTGTGGGTGGCTGTGGGTCTGCACGGAGTGGCACCAGGCCCCACTGCCTCCCGGCTCAGTGGCATCTGGGAAGCCGCCCTGTTTCTCATCAGGGTCATTCCTGGAAACTGGGAGCAGTAATGTCACAACCATCCCAAGACTGTTGTGAGGATTAAATAAAGCAATATCATAAATGAAAGCACTTTACAAAGTTGTGAAGTGCGAGGAGGATGGTAGAAATGACCAGAATTTTAATTATCTTGAGAAAGAACTCAAATTTTTTCCGAAGAGTGCAGAAGCCAGTAAAAATTTGCATAAGATCTCCCATTCTCATCTCTCCAGAGTGCTGAAAGGTTGGGGTGATCCGAGAGGTGTGGGGCTCGATTCCTTGGCAGCAGCATGGAGAGGCTTGTTTCCGTCCCCTGGAAGTCTCAGTGCTGCCATTTCCCCATTTTGCCAAGATAAGAGGACACTCAGAGGCTTGCTCTCAGATGACCGATTCATTACCCCGAGGGAGGAAGCGCTCACACATGTGATTTTGCCTGAGCTGTGCCTTGTGTTTTTCAGACCGAACGTCCATCGTCAGCCCCCCCGAGGACCGCGTGGTGATCAAGGGGACCACAGCCGCGCTGCGCTGCGGAGCCACGCACGACCCTCGCATCTCGCTCCGGTCAGCTCACTCAGAGACCGAGTTTCGGGCTCATTAATACTCTGCGAGCTTCTGGAGGGAAGTTGAGACCAGAAGGGAGAGTTTCCGGAGCTTTGATTTTAGCCGTAGATCCCTGATGACGGCATTGCACGTCGTGGGCTGCATCATTAATCACACAAATCCCATTTTCCACTCCAGCCTTATGTATTATTTACCGTGAGCTGTGTTCCACTTCATGCCTTCAATACAGCACTTCATGATTTTTCTGCCAAGGTTAATACACTATCTGTAAAATGTACACGTCAGAGGCTGATACTTAATGAACGAAAAATCCAGAGGGATCGAATAGGATTGCAGAAGTGGTTACACTGGGGCCATGCTGTCCTCACACAGGGCTCTCTCTGCTCCACGGATGCTTCCATTGTGAAACGGGGAGCAAGGGAGTCCTGCCACGGGAGAAAGGCAAGCCCAGTTATCTAACGCATTTAGAGGGAAATAGCAAGTCAAGAAGGGAACTAGATGACTTGAAGATTCACTAAAGCAATGGTGACATCCTGTCTTTGTTTGAACTCAGACTGGGAAACTAATGATGAAAAGATGTCACTCCAGATAGAGCCAGGCCGTGAGCACAGGCGACCACCAGTGGCGAGTGTCTTCCAGACTCACCGCTCTCAGAACGGTTTGAATTTTCAGGCTCAGCCTTGAGAATAAACCTAGACAGAAAGATGCAGTCATCCTAATGTTTGCACTCTGGCCTTAGCCCAGGAGGCACGCAGTGAACCAGAGGGGTGAGAGTCAGAGGCCCCCTGCTTTCTGGAACCTTCCACTCCAAGCAGAGGGAGACAGTGGTTGATGCATATGTTGTTAACTGGATTCAGAGGCTAAGCTGTTTTCTCACCCTTCCTGGGCAGCTGTTCGGAAAATCTTGAATTTCCATAGCTCCACCTGGAATTTCCAGAGCTGAAAAACCAAGTTTGGTTTAGTTACAAGAATGTCAAATGCGAAACAAACAGAACTAACAGGTGAAGGATTAGCTAGAGAATCCTTGGACGCTGCCTTAGAGATCGTTATTGTGCCTGGAAAGAAGCCATTCCTTTCTAACTGATTCAGGAGTAGGATTCAAGAAAAGCACGGGTCACAAACAAGGCTGCTTTTCTGCCCCTCTCGGAGCTCACGCAGAGTCCCCTTGGAGCTTGTGGTTTTCCCGGAACTTTCTGTGTGATTAAACAGGCAGCATTGGGGTGCCTTCCTGAGAGGGAGGGAGGGTGCTCACTCTCGGGGCCGCCCTTGTCCCTGGTCTCCCCAGGAAGAAGCATACGTGACGATCAGCTGAGTGCTGCCCCCCAAAGTGGGCGACTCCGTCATTTCCTTCTGGGGGAGCCGCTCCTGTTCTGTCTCGGGAGAATCTCACATAAGCAGTTTGTAAATGTCTGTGCTCTGGAAGTTAAGCCTTTAAAGAATGGGGTGCATTTCGAAAATCCAATCAAATCATTTTGGAACAGAAAGGCAGCACTCTCATCCCATCCGCAGCGAGTAGTGGCGCCTGCCCACTGACATCCAGAGGCTGGACAGGCTCTTAATCGATTCCACATTTGAAAAGAAAAATGTGCAAAAATTGTCATAAATGAGATTAAATGAGAAAGAAATGCAATTGTAAGGCCCATCTGCCAGAATGGTTGGGTTTTAAGAAAACATGTTTACGAAGTGTGATCAGGGTTTTTTCAGGAACTGGGTAACTCTGGAGATTTTTCAGTCGTTGCCCCTCCCCTGGCCCCATTCTGGTCCTTCAGGAACATCCCAGGGCAGGAAGGTGAGGAGCGGTGTCAGCAGGAGGCAGGCGCGACCCTGACTGCACACTTCCGGTTTCGAAGCCCGTAGACCAGATAGATAAATGTTTCCCGCAACCTTGCTGTTCTGTGTTTAACTTCAGCATCTGTGTATGCATTGAGACCAGGATATCTGGTGACTTTCCTTCTTTCTTTTCTTTATACATACCATTCCCATATGATGCAATTTGCCCTCTGCAGGGTGGATTCTGGTATATTATGAGGGGGTCAGTTGCTGCTCTTCATAGACAGTGGGGATCAGTGGCCAAGACCCTAACTCAGGACTCTTTGCCTGGCCCGCAGCTACGTCTGGAAGAAGGACAACATGGTCATCACCCCCTCCAGCAGTTCCAGAGTCGTGGTGGAGAAGGACGGGTCCCTGCTCATTAGCCAGACGTGGTCAGGCGACATTGGAGACTACACCTGCGAAGTCCGCTCAGCAGGAGGGAACGACTCCAGGAAGGCCCGTCTGGAAGTGATGTGAGTACTGAGGCCGCTTCCCGTCATCGCCTCCCGATTACCTGCATCTCGCAGTCAGTCACCCCTCTTCCAAGTGACTGTCACTTAACATGTGTCCCAAGGCAGCACTCAGAGGCCTCGCAGGAACGCACATGTCCGGAGGTTTCAACCTCAGGTAGATGACTCGGTTACTGGCTTTCATCCGCATTGATCTCGTTTTATCACATTCCCCCCGGTGACACCACGTTGGGATAAACTCTGTTCACCGCACGAAAGGTGGTGAATAGGATTGACTTCCCAGTAAGTCTGCGTTTCCATGCAATGCCCATCAGAACTTCCGGCAGGTGAGAAACATCAGGGTCAGCCCACTGCAGCCCGACCTCCCGTGAAAGCCAACCAGCCTGGGCAGCTAAGTTAGGGCCAGCCGCTCCTCTCGGGCAGTAAGAGGACGTTTTCCATGAAGTCTTTAGAAATCCTGGAAATAATGAGCAGCTGCCCATTCCTTCTAATCTGGGCCTTTCTGGGGGTCCCGAGGGCGCGGGGGACAATAGATCTCCTCTGTATGACTCCCTCGCACCTGGGCAGGAAGCTGAAACGCCTGCTGGCAAGTGTGCCTTTTCTGACATGTGTTTATTTGCTCTTTAGAAGTGCTGTCCTCACAGGTAGCCCCCAAACACACACGCGCGCGCGCACACACACGCGCACACACACACACACACAGGAAAACCTGGACGGAGAGAAGCAGGCAGGCCCATGTCCGCCTGACTCGGGACAGACACGCCGGCCATTAGAAAGGCAGTCCGGAGGGGCTTCTCACGGGCCTCGGCTCACCGCGATCCAGGAGGGATTCCGTAGGCAGATCGCACCCCGCCAGCGAACTGCGCACCGTGAGCACAGGGCGCTCTCACCTGTGAAGCCCTGGACCCCGCAGAGGGCTCAGATGAAAAGCGCCTGCCGGGGCGCAGCGCACTTGGCCGCACGCGCCTGAGCCGTGAGCAGACTCGCGGCTCCCCACCCTGCTGGCGGAGCTGGCCGGGTACGCGGCGTGCAGCAGGCCTGCTGTCCCCCCGGGACCCGAAAGAGCCCCGTCCTGCGTCCCGGCAGGCCCTCTCCACCGTGACCCCTGTTCTCTGTGGAGGTCGCCCTAGTCAGTCACGACACAGCAGGCCCCTCAGCCCTAGAGGACCCGCGGTGGGTCCTGACACGGTGGCCACCAGGCGGCCGTGCAGGTGGCCCTCCCGTTTTGTGAGTGTGTGTGGAAGCGCCCCGGCCCCACCTGCCTTTGGCCATCGACCTGCTGCCCCGGGCCTGAGCTGTGTCTGGAGCCATCTCCCCCTGAAGGACCCGCTCATCCCTCCCTCAGGGTGCAGCTCAGGGTCACTACTGCCATTGGGGCGCCAGGAGGGCTCCCAGGGCGCTTCCAGCACCTGCCTGGGTGCTCCAGCAGCCTTGATCCTACAGGGTAGGAGCTCAGATTTTCATCCCCCTTTCCCGGCTGAAGGGGAAGTGCCTGTGGCCCCACTGTGTGTTCGGGGTGCCTGACTGTCGAGGCAGCAGGGGTGCTCAGTAAACCCGCAGTGTCTGGTGGAATGCATGACTGTGTGACTAACGTGTGTAGGCTGCGGGCCTTGGGCAGGCCTCCTGGTGAGCCCACTTGTGCCCTGTCTCCTCCAGTGCTCCCGTGCCCTGGGCTTCCCCTCCAGGAGCAAACAGGTCAAAGAGCCTGGGCTGAGAGCCCGGGCACCCAGTGCCCTGACCCACTCGGCCCTGGCCTCATCTTTCCTCCTGCCATCCGCAGCGCACATCGGTGGCCAGTCTTTTTTTCCTAGGTTTGGTAATATCAGAGTCCATGACGAGTGAAGTCTCATAATCCTGTGCTGTCCCCATTTTTAAAACTGCTTTGAGAACTCAGAGAACATCCATCACTGGTATCAAATAAATAAACGCTACCATTTCATAAAGACTCTGTCAGCACAAGTCAAACTGCGTACTTTCAACATAGTGCATTCTTTTCATTCTGCACAATTTTATGTTCTACTGATTTACATATCTTCCCTACTATTTGCTTATTTGATTTCCTCTAAGTAAAATACATTTTCAGTAAATGTTGCTGTATCTATAAAATAATAGGCTTTCTGTAATGGTAAAACACCTCATCTCTAAATGTAGAAATATTTGCAGATTTGTGATTCAAACCAATTTAGTGATGACTGGTTACAGAACTGATTTGGAAGACAGTTGTTCCTCGTAAATTGTTAGTGTAATAAACACTTCACTCTTCCAAATCTGAACGAATTGGGAAAGTTGTAGGTTATAGCATGGTGTGTCTTTAGATCCAAGCAGGTCTTCACTCCGCGACATCGTGATGGCAGAGGAAATGACAATAACCGTAACTCATGATTGCAGAGTGTTTTGTGCATCTCAGAGAACTTCCAAATTGAGTTCAGTAGCATTTCTGTGATTTACTTGGATGACAAAAGAAAAAAATGAAAAGAGGAAAACTCTCATGTTGCAGTATCAACTGAGAGGTACTTACTGCTAACTAGTGTCCTTCAGAGGAGCCTGAAAGCCTGCGTCCCCTGCCTCCCCACTTGAGTTAAAAGCTACTTTGTACATGTAGAAATGAGGAGTATTCAAAGTGGGCTTTCCAAGCACACCGGCGGCGGGCGGGCTTGCTGTCCTGTTTGTTTGCTCCGCGTGGCCCGTTCAGCGCTCTCTTCTCTGTGTGAGCCTGGCCGGTCTGTGTACCCTCGCACCCAGGGCAGAGCAGAAGTCGCAGTCCTGGCCCGGCTGCTGGCCACCAGCAGTGCTGCTGGGAGGTGCCGCCCATAACCGGGCGACTGGGCCCCCCCACTCCTTACTGATTGACTGACTTTGGGCAGGTTGCTTCACACCTCAGCCTCGGTTTTCTCAACTGCAAACCGGGTACATTATCATGGAGCTCAGAGGCTGTTGAGAGGTTTGAGTGAACCGGTGTTTGTGAAATGCTGGCCCAGAACCTACCTTAGGAAGACAGGCATCAGTTGTAGCTCCTATGATTCCCTACCGTCTGATAAAAGGCACCCTTCCTGCTTTCGGCAGCAGCACCGTGCTCCCCACCCGGGGCCCAGGAAGTTTCTCCTCTGAGCCCACTTTGTTGATTACTGCATTCGATGGCGCTCCGACACTAGGCTGCCTGTCTGCCGCTGAGCCCTCAATGCCCAGAACAGCGCCCAGCGCAGGGCACGTGCCCCATAACTGTCTGAGGACACCTCACCCCACTTACTAGGTGGAAATGGGTTTGCGTATTGGGGACCGTGGAGGAGGACTAATACAGGAGGGGTTCCCATCATCCCCTCCCCGAGAGGAGAGGTGCTGCAATTCCAGATGGTCCCATGACGCATCCTGTAAATTAACACAGGTCACAGTGACACGCTGGTCACCGGTTCTGTCAGTTGTGTCCCCTGCTGGTTGCTGGCGCCTTAAGGGGAGGACGGGTTCTGGGTTGACCTCACCCCACAGCATCTTGCTGTGCTGAGCACACCAGAGGGGCCGCACACCTCAGCTTTAGGGGTTGATTAGTTTGTTCCTCATTAAAGACCCAGTTAGCACTGCATCTTTCCTTCTGAGACCAGAGACTCATTCCTGTGAGCTTGGGGTGCAGAGGACACCGAATTTACGGAGCCGGCATGGAGACTCGGACTCTGAGGCTGCCAGAGAGGTTTCCCACAATAAAACTCCTTGTGACAAAACCGTAATAAGGAGTGAGCGATCTGATACCGTTTCTTGAGAATTATCAGGCCCCCATCATCTTCAGCCTCCCGAGTGAAGTCGAAGAAGATGGGTTTGACCAAGTTATCATTTGTGCATTAAAGGGGCAGCGCTTTTATAGAAACTCCTTATCTGATCCTCCTGCCAAAGCGCTTCCCCTGCAGCCACAGTTTCGGCAATTGCTTTCTCTTGAGTCTCCTTCAAAGCTGGTTTTCTCTTGCACAGCTCACTTAATCCCTCCCGCCAGCCCAGTGGTGTTGCTGCTAATTTCTGGGGTTGCTGTGGTGCAACGGGCCTGATGGCGATTTCTCCCCCACTTCTCTTTAAATTACAAAGTGACTCAGCACTGGGCTTCATTTCCATTGTTCCCTCCAATCTCTTTCATTTGTCACCCTGTCTGCATGTCACCGTCTGAGTCACTCTGCTGATCATTTATCTCCTTTCAAAGGTGGCAGGAAAATGCCAAGACACAATCTATTCCTATTAGATAAGACTCTCTGAGATGGATTCAGAATATATTAAAGCCTCGTTTATCGGTTATTGGCGGGTTAGTCAAGTATTTCGCAAAGCTTAATTTTCCAGATAACCAAAACTTATCATTTTAGGAAATAGTTTATGTTTCCAGTGTGTTATGAAAAAGTCCTTCGCATCACAAAGCAGGTAATATTTAGCACGAGGTGTTACACGGTGGTTTTCGTGCGGCGGAGAGTCTGAAACTAGCGAAGAGCTAAATCCGCTTCCAACTCTGCGTCCTGTGCCGTGTGAGAACCGCCTCTGCCTGGCGCCATCGCTCTGGGCGCGTCTGTGAGCCTCTGACGTGGGACTCGCTCCTTCTCCACGCGTCACAGACATGGTCCTGGGCCATCCTGGGCTGCAGGTCCCGGTCCCCACACTCAGTGTCTCAAGGCAGCGTTGATTGTTAAGTTGCTAAGTGTTTTCTGTCCCATCTTTTTGCCAATTCTTCATCCCTGCACCTCGGGTGCCGGCTCCCATAGTTGCTGAGTGTGCTGATTCGCAACACCCTAGTGCCTTCTTGTCGGTGGCTCCTGAGCTGCTCAAAGCAGGGAACTCGGAAAGCACACTGACTGGAGTCCTGATGTGCCTCCCGTCCCCAGAGCCTGCTGTTTCTCAGGACATCAGGAGTTAACACCCGGGCAGGGAAGATGCCCAACCAGTGAACGCTGGATACATAGCGGTGACTGGGCCTCAGTCTACAAAGCACTGCAACCCCAAGACAGAGGTGTCTGCTCACCTGTGAGACCCATCATCCAAGGCCGCCCTCTCTTTAGGCTAAGAGAAGCATGACTGACACCGAGTGGGCAAACGCCATGTCCCAGCTGTGGGAAAGACACACTTTTAGAGTTGAGAATTGGCTCCAGCATAACGCAGTCAAGGCTTAAGGCAGGTGTGCTGAGATGCTGTGACTCCCATGGGCCTGGGCTGGACATTCCTGTTGTCCATGGAACCTGCCCCTTCACTGTTCACCTCCCTCAAGGACAGGAATGGCCATTGTGCAAGGCTCATCGTGAGCCAGCTGTGTGCTCACCCATCTTCTCTTGGACGCTGCGTATACATGTCAGCTGCGTCTGCCTGGCCCCTTTAACCTCTGTCCCAGCCTTTGTCTCATGGCCTGGCCTCCCTCCTGACCAATCCATGGGCTGTCACCTGATATTTTGTCCATTCTCTAGGACATGTCCAAGGAGCAGCCCCTGGAAAGTCAGCATCAAACACCCAGAAATGCCGCATACAGGTGTCTCATACTTGCTTCCTCCACGATCCGTGCAAACCCTGCACTCCCAGCGCGGCCCCAGACCTCCCCCTGGTCTTCCCTGCCCAGCCCCGGGGAGCCCCTCTTGTCTCCACTCGTCCAGACCCCCCAGCCACTCGACCCCACCTGGCCCAGGAGGCGGCCCCCGGCCCCGTGCTCTGCTTTCCAGCTCGTGTGTTTCCTCTCCGGCTCAGGTGCCCTGTGCTGTCCCAGCCCGTGTGCAGCCCCGTGCACCTGCTCAGCCTGTCTGGAGGGCAGGACTCTGTGTCCCTACGCCCGTATGTAGCACCAGGCTTGGGAAGGGCTCCTTTGTTCACCCATCCACGCCGTGGTGGCCGGTTCACCCACTCATCTCACGTTTTCCGGCATGCCCACCCTGCCGGGCATTGATGATGTGGGGACCAAGGAGAAGAGGCTCGGCTCGAGGCCAGGCAGGGCCCAGGTCAGCAGGACTCGTGGGAGGTTGTCCAAACCCTCTGTAGTCAGAAGGCATCACGTGACCCGAACGCATACAGGTCACGGAGCAGCTTGCCCGGGGAGCTGCAAGTCACCTACCGTGGCCAGGAAGCTCGATGCTCAGAGTGGGTGCGGGGCCGGGGCTGGCCCAAGTGGCAACAGGAGGACTACGTGTCACGGCTCTTGGGAGAGCTGGTGCCGGCTGGACAGGGTTGGTCCATGGCGACGAGGCAGACGGGTTGTGTTATGGGCATTTCTAAGGTATAGCAGGTGACTTCGTGACAAATTAGAGGGTCTGTAGAGGGTGTCTGTAGAGGGCGACAGTGGTGAGGAGTGGGGATTCTGGTGTGTAAGCACTCACTGGAGAGAGGGGTGGGCCCAGGGAAGGGCGCTGCCCTCCCCTCAGACTCCAGCCGTGAGCTCTGCGCTCCCCAACCACCTGTGCTTCTAGCTGACTCACTAACGTTTGTGGCCTTCTGATACCTGGTCAGGTTCAGTAATCCCCAAGAACGGCCACGGAACTCAGTTCGGTGCTGTACTCATGATTCCATTTTGAGTCTAGGATAAAAATCAGGAGCAGCCAAGTGAAGAGAGGCACAGGGCAAGGTATGGGAGGGCCGCGAACTCCAAGCTGCGCGTCTCCAGGACGCATCCCTCCTGGCACGTACACGTCTGGTCACCAACCGGAAGCTCAGCTGAGCTTGGGGCCCAGAGTTTTTATTGGGGTTTCATTGTGTTGACATGATTGATGAAACCCCTGGCCATGGGGCTTGAACCCAGTCTCCAACCCCGTCCTTCAGCTCCCAGGAGATCAGACGGTCAGGCTGATGGCACCAGCTCCAGCCCCGGCCCTCTAACCGCACGGCTGGTCTTTGCAGCATGGATGGACGCCCTCCCGCAGCTATATAGGGGCCAGTCATGAGTGACCGCGTTGGCATAAACTCAGGGGTGGCATAAGGGTCCCACCGTGAATAGCGAAGAACAACCTGTTAGGAAATTCCTTCCGAGGTTTGAAGTTCCATGCCGGGAACCCTGGACAAAGACCAGACAATCTCATTATTATACCTCAGTCTTTTTTGGGTATATTTAGTCAAGTTTATGCACAGTTTGTTTTCAGGCGAGACTGCTATACAACTTTTCAAAACAAGCCCATTCCAGTAGGAAATGGGAGAAGCAGCATAAACCTTCTCACCCAGCATTTCACCCGGCAGCCTAACGGAGGTTGGGTTTGGGGGAACCCAAGTAGACATAACAGCTCCTTTTCAAATTTAAAATTTAATTCACAATGAAGAGAAAACAAGACAACATTGCAGGCCTAGGTTTATTCTTTATTGTACTAATTTAAAGTCGCAGTCTACATTAGAAATACTACTTTGTTTGTAAATGGCGTGTGTGGCTTAGAGCTATGCTTCTTAGGCAGCACAAGTACAGAACAGCCTAATAAATTTTAAAGTGTAATGAGTGCACTTTGTAAATTAAAACCATCAAGTGTAATTATGGCTTTCTGTGCTGACCTGTATGGGTCAGCAGTAAGTGAGTCTAAGGGAGACCAAAACTAGTTGTGGGTGAAAGGCGCCTGCATCGCCCAGCCTGGGGGCACTCATCGAGGGAGAAGCCGCCCACAAGGGCCACAGAGCAGGGCGCTGCTCCCAGACACAAGGGGGGCGTGGGTCAGGCCCAGGACCTGGGCAGCCAGGACTGCAGGCCGCAGACCCACTGGTGGGGGAACCCACGCGCTTGAGCTTGGAGCTTTGTCACCAGTAAAGCCCGGTAA
Organism: Aselliscus stoliczkanus; assembly: GCA_033961575.1. Classification (NCBI taxonomy): domain Eukaryota; kingdom Metazoa; phylum Chordata; class Mammalia; order Chiroptera; family Hipposideridae; genus Aselliscus; species Aselliscus stoliczkanus. The sequence continues at coordinate 2,588,353 of CM066733.1, forward strand.
AGACCTTTCCTATCAGTAACTTTCCAGAATTTATTTGCTTCAGTTGTTTCCATTTTATAGCCTTGCTGATGTGTTTTTTATTATTTCCATGGGGTTTTAGTTAATGTCCTCAGCACAAGTCCCTTGCCAAGTTTCTCCCAAACCTCCATCATCCACCAGAAGACAGGGTGACAGCACAACCTCGTGCCGTCGGCAGTGAGGCGTGTGTCGTCTAAGAGCACACGTGGCTGTCTGGGCTGGAAATGCCAAACGGCCCGTATCGGGAACCTTCGTGTGAAACCCTATTTCCCAGGCCTTTCCCTGTTTACGTGGCTCGCTGCATTTCCATGAGCAGGTTCTAGTTGTGAAAGAAATTGTTGAGGGGCCGGCCGAGTGGCGCATTGGTTAAGCGCTGGTTTTGGGATGCCAGCGGCCCCGGTTCGGATCCCACATGAGGGCCAGTGACACTGCCCTCTACAGCTAACAACAGCTCCACCTGGAGCTGGGCTGTGCGAGCCCCGGTGATGGTGTGGGCTGCAGCCCCTGCTGCAGTGGGCTGCCATAGGCTACAGTGAGTGGCCCGCAGCCAGCGTGAGCGGCTGGCAGCCAAGCATGAGCTGCCAAGAGCCGCGGTGAGCGACATCCAGAGGCCAGCGACCGATCTGCCTCATCCGGGAAGAGTGCAATGACGATACCAACAGTGAAGCAACATCCTCCGCAACTAAACTGAAGAACAAAAAGATAGCAACTTGTCTGTTCCCCTTCCCCGATTTCCCAACGCTGTTCCCCTCCGCCAATTCCCCAATAAAATCTTTAAAAAAAAAAAAGAAATTGTTGACCACATTTTCTCAATTAAATACTGCCCTGTGTCAAAACGGGCACTCCCACGTGGCTTCAGTGACAGCCCCTGGCTATTTGCGTGCCTCCCCGCGGGGCAGAGCTTCACTCTGTCTGGAAAACGAACACCACCACGCCGAATGGTGAGGCTTTGGGGTTTGGGCGGGGAGGTAGTTCGTACCTGTGCTGGGGGCATATTTTACGTTCTCCATTTTCAAAACAGACACATCAGGACTGCGCAACATAAGAAGCAGGCTAACCGTTGCATCTCACGTGCGTTTTTCTTTTTTCTTTCGGTTCCTTCGGACGCCAGCGAGCTGCCCCACCCACCGCAGAACCTGCTGGCCGGCCTGAACTCCTCCCACAGCCACGCCGTGGCGCTGTCCTGGGTCCGCCCCTTCGATGGCAACAGCCCCGTGCTGTATTACATCGTGGAGCTGTCTGAGAACAGTGAGTGTGCGGGCAAAGCGGGCGCCGTGGGCACAATCTGATTGCTGTCTGTGCTGTTACTGTCCTTACCTCTGCTTCTGACTCAGACCCAAACAACCGGGAAAATGCTGTGATGCTTTACAGGGTTTCTGGTGAAAACCACAGCTCTGGCGTTAGGAAAGGGGAAAGGTGAGTGAGGGCCCAGTGGGGACGAGAAGGAATGGCCGAGGGCCTCCTATGAGAGCCTGGATTTGGGCTCAGGCCCCTCAGGGTGGCCATGCACACGGGCCGCCCTGAGCGCTGTTCCCAGGGCTAAGTCTGAGATGGGTTCCCGTGTCTCCGCTTGGGGCTGATTTGAGAGTCAACACCACCGGTAACAGTGACATGTGGCGGATATTTCCTGGATGTTTCCGTGGTGCCCAGTGTGCGTGGGCCCTTCCCTCTCACTGCCTGGGCCTCCGGCAGCAGCGAGCACCGCCCTCACGCCTTCCTTGGCTCGCCCCAGCCCACGGATCACTGTCCCACTCCCTTGGCTCGCCCCAGCCCACGGATCACTCTCCCATGCTCTCTGCTGGCCCCAGGGCGGGCTCCTCACTGCCCAGCTGGCCTCTCTGCCCTCCTAGCCTCCTAAGAAACCCCCTGCATCCCTGTGGTTTCAAGTGGCCACGTTTCCGTGAAAAGGTACCTTGATCTTTATAACATCTTTGCCCAGACCTCCAGGGTCATCAGTTGAACGCAATGACTTGACATCTCTATCCGGTTGTCCCAAAGCATCTCCAATTTAACTCCTTCAAACTGTGTCTTTTGACATTTTGTAACTGAACTCTGTTCTCACCTCAGTACGCAGCCGGTCTTCGGCACCCTCCATGACTTGTGTACACTCCACCCCCTCCTTCCCCCTCCAAGGCCCCACCGTGTTTCTGCTAATGACCTTTGTCCCGCCTCTCCCCCAGAGATGAAACATGGCCCTTCTCACCGTCACGTGCTCGGGCCTCAGCAGCCACTGTCTGGTTCTCATTTTGTGGCTGAGAAAACTGCCGTGTGGCCCTACCAGGTGAAGGTTGTCCGCACGCCCGCCCGGCTGTCTGCCTCCAGAGCCGGTGTGTGTCAGGCGCCTGCACAGCACCCCCGTGGGCAGCCTGCTCCCTTCCGCGAGTGCCCACCCAGGGGCCCGGCACACTTTGCTTCCAGTGTGTGTGAGGTCGGAGGAAGCCACTCTGCACGTGATCTGGACGCCTCCCAAACCAGGTCCCTGATGAGGTGACACTTCTAAATTCTCCCCCGTGGCACCAGCAGCCTCAGCTGAGCGCCACCCCACAACAGGGAGCCTGATGTCCGGGCCCTCACTCTCTTCCCCATGGCCGCCCATGACAGCTGACCTCGTCTCTTTCCTCATCGAGAAGGAAACCAGGCTGCATACCAACATCCATCTTAGTTTTACTCAGCAGCTCCGATCAAAGAGGGGTGGGATTAGCATTAGCTATTAAAACAGCTCCCTGAAAAGGTGAGGTTTTTCCTGAGAATGCCATGCCGTGTGGCCTGTAAGAAACCTGCGACTTGACAAGGGTCTGCGTGGAGAGCGTGAGGCAGGAACTGAGCTCTTGCCATCCGAGTTCTGGCAGAGATGACCCCACGGGCATCGTCTCCTTGAGATCAGGGCTGTTTATTCATCTTTGGTCCCTCATCCCTAACACTTACTTAGTAGGTGCGATGACCCCACGGGCATCGTCTCCTTGAGATCAGGGCTGTACACTCATCTTTGGTCCCTCATCCCTAACACTTAGTAGGTGCGATGACCCCACGGGCATCGTCTCCTTGAGATCAGGGCTGTACACTCATCTTTGGTCCCTCATCCCTAACACTTAGTAGGTGCTTGACAAGTGGATGGAAACGAGTCTCCTGGTACAGTCCCTTCACATAGACGAGAAGGAGCAGGTCACGGGGTCTGTAACTTACAGACCACCTTCCAAAAGGAAGTGTCTGTCTTCCCAGTTTACGTAGAATAAGGTACTGTCTCAAAATTCCACACAGACTATTTTCTCAACAGATTCCGTGATTGATTGTCATTCTCATCAGACGCCTTGCCCAAATAAGTCAAAGGCTTTTCATGCATCATTCGCTCCATCCGTCCGTCCACCCACCCATTCATCTGTCCTTCTACCCACCTGTCCATCCGTCCATCCATCCATCCATCCCACATTGCTTCTTCACTGGGCATCTGCCCTATACCAGGCACTCTGCTGGGTGCTGGCCCCAAAGATGAAATGATCAGTGACATGGTCACACATGTCAACACATCCAGCCACGTCATGAGCTCCCATCCAGATACAGACAAGGTGCTAAGGGACGTGGTGAAAGGGGGGCTTCCCAGGGGCATGACATGGGACTTGGGCCAGGGAGAGGACAAGGGGCAGCATCAGCAGAGGCCCCAAGTATAAGGCTCGAGGCACGTGTGGGACAGCCAGCTTCAAGTGGGACTGCCACGTGGGCCAGGCCATTGCTGGGCTAGCGGGGTCGCGTCTGCCTGGGAAGTGCTCCCCCATCTCAGTGGCCCGGCCCAAACATCACTGTCTGTCCACATCTCTCCCTGACCCACAAGCCCATCACACCGAGGCAGAATTAACTTTCACACGTCAAGCAAGTTTCCTATATTCGTACCATTGTATATATTTCCCTGAGCATTTAGTGCATTGTGTAATCATTACTGGTTTATGTGCTGTCTTCCAGCAAGACCATGCACCCCATAAAGGCAGGCAGGGTCCACATGTCATTACCCTGTGTACCCGTGACAGCCAACTGAGAGCCTGGCCTGTACTGGCCGACTCTGCGGGCGTTCAGTCTCGTCTTTCACCGAGAACATGTCTAAGAGTATCGTTAGTCCCTCAGTAGCCGCTGGCTAAGACTCCACGCTGTTTTTCCTTCAGATCCTCTAATGCAGAAGAATCTGGAGTATTCTATGCTATTGCTATGATTGCACGAAGTATTATCATTACATGGAGAATCTAGTGATAAGGTGCTTGCTTCGGGCTGGTCCTGACTTCAGCTGGGTGGAATGTGTCTGTGGTCTTGGCTGAGTCTGTCTGTGCCACCATCTGTTGCTTAGCTGCCACGTGTCTTCGTGCTACAATAATTAGAAAGCCCGGCACTGTCCTCTGGGCCGATGACCCAGTTTTCATCTTTATTAGGAACCAGTGCCCTTAAGAAGCAGCTGCCCATGCTGGCTAATTGTGGTCAGAAAGACCAGCTGAGCAGCAAGCATGCTAAAATGGAAATTACACTTGGCCTGCACTCAGCGCTGCGCGCGTGGACGGCTCTAAGTAGCCCCATCCAGTCGTCCATTCACCCGGCTACTCAGGGGCCTCTCAGCAGCCAGCTCCTCCTGCAGGCTGATTAGGACGCCATTCTCCTGGAAACCGCGGGTCCTACAGGTGCCAAACCGATGAGCTTTCGCGGTGGCAGGCCCTCCGTAACACCTGCCCTCAGGCTGTGCCAGCCATTCTGGAAGGGCCGCTTCAGAGGCTCCCTGGAGCTACGCTCAGACTGAAATGCAGACTCCGTCCCCTTGGCCTGACCTCCATCTCGTCTTCATTCGTGCTTCCGAGTCTTGTATGTCTGCGACCACTTCCTCTGACTCGTCTGAAGATTTCCTTTCCCGTCTGCCCTGGAGGGTTGGGCCGCCTTGGCTTCCCTGCTCGGCCCCGGGTCCGTGCCCTCGCGGCCCCCACACACCGCCGCGCCCTGAGCTGTTCCAGCCTGGACCTCCCCGCTGAGCCTCGGGCCAGGCACCTCCAGACACCTGCCCCCAGATGTCCCACAGAGTATTGGCCTCGGGGTCAGAAAAGAACTCCTCATCTTCTGCCCCAAGGGGGTTCCTGTTACAGGTTAGAAATGCGGAAATCACCCTAGACTCCTCTGTCACCCCCCCGCCCCCTACAAATCAGTCAGTACATCCTGGTGGGTTTACCCTGTAAACTGTCTCTCCAGTCTGTTGGCCTTCTGCCTGCCCGCCAGCCCTGTCTGCCCGCCTCTGCCCACCACACTGCTCCCTCTGACCCGCCCTCCGTGGAGCCACCAGCAGGAACTCTCAGCACCCACCTGACCAAGCAAATGCCTGGCTGCCTGACACCCTCCAGAGGCTCCTCGGAGAAGCTGCCACCGTGGGCTTGGGCAGCAAGCCTCGATCCCCCCAGTCACCTTTGGCGCCCCAAAGTGCTTATGCTTCACACACTGCCTGCAGACCCATCCACCCCCTCTAACCGGATTGCCAGCCCTAACTCCTGCCCATGTAGAAATTCTCATTGCTCAAAGAATAGATTCTAGGCTTATTAGCAGGGGATAGAGCGCCATTTATCATCCGACCACGGCCTGCCTCTCCAGATTTATCTCCAGCCACTCACTGCTTTGCTTGTCATGCTTCAGCAGCAAGGCGCTGTTCCTAGTTCCCTGAGCACACAGCACGCCGGCCACTGCACCTGTGCTCCGTGTGCCTGGGAATTCTCTCCCGCTCCGGCCGGGCTGACTTGGGTCAACTCTCTGTAACACCTCCTCTAGGCGCCCTTCCCAGGCCCCCCTCTGGGAGGCCCTGTCTCCCATCTTGTTCCTCACCCCACCACCACTCCAGAGGCAACCTAGGCCCTTAGGGCCCCGAAGAGGCAGGACACCGCCACTAAAGAAAGTGTCTAGATGGAAACTCAGTAATTTGTCCCCCACTTTTGCAGATATTCTCCTGTGCTTTCATTTAGAAGATTCATGGTTCGTAGGTTTACATTCAGGTCTTAGAGTTGTTTCACTCTGCGTTTCTTTGATTATTGGTACTTTGAACACATTTTCCAAGCTGGTTGCCTTTTTATATTTCCTCGGCTATGATCTGTCAATTTCCTTTCCCTTGTTTTTCTGTCAAGGCCTTAGGGTCTTTTTCTGCCATTTGTGACAAGTGTTTTTTCAATTTTCTTTTTACCCTTAATTTTTGTGTATTACTTTTTGGCATACTGAAGTGTGTGATTTTTATGTAGTTAAATATATTGATATTTTCCTTTATGATTTCTTTTATTACTTTAATGTTTGGATATTTCAAAACCATCGAGCAGAAAATACATATACTTATAAGTTTTCATCTTGTTTTTAAGGCTTTCATTTTTAATATATTTCACTCTTTAATTCATCTGGAATTTAGATGTGCTAAGTATTCTGGCATATGACTTTTTCTTTTTTCCAAATGAGTCCCATTTTAAAACAAAATTTATTGAGTAATTCATTCATTTATGAATGTTTCCTTTTTCATATATTAAGAGGATCTGTTTATATACAAGTCTCTTAGGGGGTTATTTAGACCCAGTGATTCATCATCTGTTTTTCTGCTAGTTTTAGAGTATTTTAATTGTTTTAGTTCCAAAGTGTGTTTTAATAACTGATAAAACTAGTCCCCTCATCTTTTCATAATTTTGTTAGTTCTTGTCACCTGTTTATTCTTCCAGAAAAGAACTGAAATTATTTTGTCAAGTTTCAAAAATAGTCTCATTGACTTTTTAATGATGTTAAACCTGTGATAGGTTTTATGAGAACTGACTTCTTGGTAATTCTGTCTTTCCATCCAGAAAATAATATGCTTTTCCATTTCTTCAGCTCTTTTTTTATATTGCTTAGTGAGGTTTGCAGGCTTATACTCATAGGTTCTATACTTTTTGTTATTTAAGTTGTCCTAAGATTTTGTTTTATTGCTACTGGACTAGGATTTTTTTCCATGTGATCTTCTAACTAGTTATTTATTGCTGGAATATAGGAAAGTATTGCTGTTTAGTATTTGTTTTCCATTCAGGCACTTTGCATATTCTCTTATTATTCTAATGACTTTTCAGTTGATCCTCTTAGTTTTCAAGGTAGACAAGCCTATCTTCTCCAAATAATAAAAATGTATTTCTTTTTGTGTTTTATATCTTACAGACACTTAGGTTGGTCAGAATAGTTTTTAAGTAATTGGCCTAGTAGCATCTCTTGTTTGTTCTCTGATCTCGGTGGGATGTCTGCCAGGAGCTCACTGGTATGTATCATGTTGCCTGCCGTTCTCTGAGATGTGAGCTCCTCTAACGACATGCAGAGATCTGCAGTGAATCTTGACAAGTACACACACACTGCGCGGCTCCCGCGTCAGCCGGTACAAACCATGTTCAGCGTCTCGGGCGCTCTCTTGCACCCCTTCCCAGCCAGCCTCCCTCCTTCGAAGGCAAGCCCTCTTCCACTTCTCTCTCCACAGATTAGCTTTGCCTGTTCTTGAATTTCGTATAAATGAATGGGATACTTAAAACAGCAAATTTTTGTCATCCCCAGTATTTAGGAATTTTTTTTTTTTAAGATTTTTTTATTGGGGCATTGGGGAAGGGAACAATGTTGGGGAATTGGGGAAGGGGAACATTGTGTTTTTCCAGGACCCATCAGATCCAAGTTAGGTTGTTGTCCTTCAATCTTAGTTATGGAAGGCGCAAGCTCAGCTCCAAGTCCAGTCACCACTTGCAATCTAGTTGCAGCAGGGCATAGCCCACCATCCCATGCGGGAGTCGAACCAGCAACCTTGTTGTTAGGAGCACGTGCTCTCACCAGCTGAGCCATCCTGCCACCTGTTGGCAGCTCAGCAGCAGCTCAGCTTGGGCACAGCTCACTGGCCCATGTGGGAATCAAACTGGCGAACCTGTTGCTCAGAGCTTGTGCTCTAACCAACTGAGCCACCTGGCCGGCCCTTAGGAATTTTTAAATATGTGTAGGGAAATTTCATCTTTTGAAGCAAGATTTTTTTAAAACAACTAAATATTCCGTTTAGCAGCACCCTGCAACTCATGTGGAAGATCCTGCAGGTTCGAAGCTCTGACGTGAACCCCGAGGCCTCGCCCTCTGCACAGGTCAGAGCTGATGCTCCGCGGGCTTGGTCCCAATCAGGGCTCCAGCTTCCCCAGCCTCACGCTTGAAATCAGCACATTTCCTTCACTTCGAAACACCGTCTTCCATAAGGCAGGTTCTCACCATGCTTCATCTTTGCTCAGGATGTACTAGGAGGAATGGTGAGCGAGAAAAACACTCTGTTATACAGAGACACCCACACAGGTGTCCCCGAGACAGCCGCCTCTGCCGACGTAGCCTCTTCCTGTTGAAACTTTCCCATCCAACAGGCAGCTTTAGTGCCTTAGTTGTCCGGAAACCCGAGGCTAAACTGTGTGTTCAGTGTGTTGCTGAAGCCTTTCCATGTGCTTAGAACACCTCTGTGTCTCCTTAATGATTTTGGATTTGTTCATTTTTTATTTTCATTTTATCTTCCTGTTTTATGAATATGTTCACTTTTAAAGGTCTTAAATCCTCTTTAAAAGTAGATCTCTTTTTCTCCCTCTATACACACATGCAGCCACACATACACACACACACACACACACACGCATAGATCAGACCAAAGGACTCCAGACCGAAGTCCCAAACAACAGAGGACCGTCCAGAGTCACTGCGGGTCACTGTTGTGTGGCAGCTGATTGGCCCTGGCCACTGACCTGGCCGTGGTACGCAGGCAGCTCTGGCCCTATGTGAGGCCCACAGGCCACAAGAGAGCAGGGGCCTCGGGCCTTGGGGAAGGTTGGCTTTTCTGAATTGGTGATTGAATTTCCCTGGAAGGAAAGAAGGGGGTGCCAAAGATGCTGGGAACCCCCAACCTGGGCCTGGGGATCATATCTCAGCCCGACTGCAGCATGCTGAGTTAGATGATGATTTGGGGTTCTGGGGGCAGTGTCGCATGGGCAGTTTGCCATTCCTCAAGCGTGGAACACTGTAGTACTGACAGCTGTCTTGAGCAGGGCTGCGAATGTCCGCTGCCGGCCTCAGACACTCCGGAGAACACCCTCCAAGGCCCGGGGCCTCTCCCCAGCGCCCTCCCAAAGTCCCTCTTCCCTCACGGGGAGCCTCCAAGCTGCTGGCTTAGGTCTCGCTTCCTGCCACAGGCGTCCTGTCACACGCAGCCCATCAGCCGCCTGACACACGGCTCCTTCCGGCATGGAAGCCGCTCCCGCCTGTCACTGCACAGTGTGCCGACCGTCTCCAACCCGCTTGCTGTTACCCACTTCAAAGCTGACGGCTTTGTGCTGTTTTGTTTGCCAAGACGGCAGGGACTTCATGCTTCACATCGTTTCAATGCTGTGTTTGAAACGTGTCTCACCCAGGTGTTTTCTCATAGGCTCAGGCTGGTAGGAAGCTCTTTATGGTTTAGCTTTTCTACTTTGGGCTCTTGCATATTGAACCTCACACCAGTAACATTTGCTCCCATTTTTAAATCCATCCGGGGAGACAGGGCATGTTGCAGATATTTACCAATCTTTGCTATCTTGCTGTGTCGTAGGCCCAGACAGAGGCTGAGGTGGAGGGTTTCGGGGTTCTCTCCCCATCAGGTCCTGAATCTCAGGCAAGATGAAGAGGTGGGCAGGGGCCCCACAGTCCTCTGCTGGTCCCCTGCGGTCCTCACCTCCTGGAGGGCCCTGCCACGCCTGTCCCGCAGGCTGCGCAAGTGCCCGTCATGACCACGCAGCGCAGTACGAGGCGGCCCATGGCGTGCCTTCCCTGAGGCTGGGTCAGCTTCCACCCAGAGAGGACCGCCTGCGCCCACCCGTCTGCCAGCCAAGGCTGGACCTGTCCCCTGCCGCCGTCATGTCTCCTGCCCGAGCTGAGGCCCCCGCCCCTGGGTTTATCCGAGCCCCGTCTCCACTCTCGGGCTGTTCCAGCTTCTCTGAAGCAAATGGCTTCCCGGCCTGATCCTCAGGAGTTGACGGCCCCTCAGGGCCGAGCCCGCGGCTCCGGAGGCACCAGACCCTTGGAAGGGAGCAGCTGAAGGCCCCAAAGCGTGTCCTTCGCATCACTTTGGCCATATTTCTTAGCGAGGAGGTTCAATCATTTCCTAAATGCTCAGCTCTATCATTTTTAAATTTTAAGGCAAAACTTGGTGCGTTTGTAACTCCAATCTGCAGACTTGTATTGTTCCTGTAAAGACCTTGCTCTTTGGCTCAATCCCTGTGTGCCTCCTTTTCTCATGTGAGGGGAGGATAATCACATCTGCCTCAAGTTATTACGAAGGTTAAATGTGTATGTGTAAAGTCACTAAGAGCGCCTAGCACCTGGTAGGGCTTTCACTGAGCAAACATTTATTGGGGTCCTACTATGTGTCAGGCACTCTTCAGGCACTGAGGCCCTACCAGAATACAAGAACGTCTAATGGCGTTTACCACGTGAGTGGCCCTTTAAATGGAGAGTCATTATTATTCCAACTCAGGGCTTACATTTTAGGGGATGCAGTGTGCGACTGCTGAGGCCAAAACAGTAGAAGCAAAATTAGAAAATAATAAATGTGCATCTTAATTTTTCCATTTAACTTACTCTGTCACCTAAGGGAAGTGGTGATTTTAATGAAAAAATGTTCATTCTCATTCACTTAAAAGTACAAAGTAAAACATCCATTAAATCACGTTTTTCATCTGCCAAATGTACAGCTGACGAAAGTTACAATGCCCAATGCTGGCGGTATAGTGACAACAGTCACTTTCTAAAACTTTTTATTATGAAAAGTATTAGATATACACGTAGATACAGAGTATGCATGTGCTCAGCTTCAATAACCATTAACATTTTACCGTATTTGTTTCATAATTTCCTACCTTTTTTCTGCCAGAGTTTTTTAAAGGAAGTCCCAGATATTATGTCATTTCATCCTTAAGTGATTCAGTAAACAGCCCCCCAAACAAGACGTGACACCTAACGAAATTCATGGTAATCCTTGATACATCTTATACTCAGTCCATATTTAAATGCCCCTAATTGTTTGTTTGTTTTTTAATGTCTTTTCACAGTTGATTTGTTTGCATCAGGATCCCAGCAAGGTCCATGCATTGTGTTGGTGGTTTTGTCTCCCAAGCCTCTTGATTGACAAGAGTCCCCACCTCCCTTTGCCCTGCCCTGGCCTGGTGCACAGCCAAGCCATTTGTCCTGTCACCGTCCCACATCCCAGATTTGGCTGGATGTGTCCTCCTGGTGTCATTTCATTGGTTCCTACATCTTCTTTATTGCCCCAAAACTGGAAGCTCTGGGTTTTGTGTGTTTTCTCGGAGAGAGAGAGAGAGAGAGAGAGAGAGAGAGAGAGAGAATAAACACTTCCTGGGTGTTGCTGGGTCCTTCCTACTGTACTTCAGGAGGGGGTTCCGGAGGCCTTGCTGTATGATGAGGGACCCACCCACGAGGGTAAGAAGCGACAACCCCCCGGGTCTGGGAGAAGTTCCTTCTGTCCCCTGATCTGGGTTCCTTGTCCTGCTCCGAGGGGTCCTGTGGTTTCAGAATTGAAAGCACAGACTGCAAACCGCTGTACTACAGATGCAGGTGGTAGGAATAAGGATGGTCCTTTTGGCAATTAAGAAAACCTTGAATTGCCGGCCGAGTGCCTTGTTGGTTAAGAGTTGGCTTGGGAGCACGAGCTCTAAGCAGCAGGGCAGCAGGTTCGGAGCCCACATGGGCCAGTGACACTGCGCCCTCTACAGCTAAGATGGTGAACAACAGCTCGACCTGGAGCTGGGCTGCCGTGAGTGGCAGCCAGCATGAGTGGCCAGCAGCCAGCGTGAGCTGCCTTGAGTGGCCGTCCAATGGCCGGCGACCTATCTGCCTTAGCCGGGAAGAGCGCAATGATCACAATACCAACATGGGCCAGTGAAGCGACATCCTCCACAACTAGACTGAAGAACAAAGAACAGCAACTTGTCTGTTCCCCTCCCCCGATTCCCCAATGCTGTTCCCCTCCCCCAATTCCCTAATCAGAATCTTAAAAAAAAAAAAAGAGAAAATCTTTGGAAAAGGAATTTCCTTCCCCAGGCCCCTTTAACCGAGAAAATGGTGATGCTACATTCGCCAAGATTGAAAACCTCCAGCTTTTAACTAACAGACAGAGTGGAGGAGTGATTAACCGCTCGTGGATCTGGGCGCTCGCAGCTAAGGGGAGGCTAGTGCTGCCCGTCTGGGTGGCAGGTTTGTTAATGGTCACCTGGGGAAGACCACAGCTCCGAAGCCTCCAGGCCAGAGCAGCAGAAGCCCCGACGGGGCGGGAGGAGGCTGCTGACACCTCTATGGGCCAGTGCCCTTTATGAAAAGACGGCTATACTCCAGCCCGAGACTAGCAGTGCAGTGCTGTTTCGTGAGGATTGGGAGAGGAATCTCTTACAGGGATTCTGCTTATTGATTGTCAGGAGCAGACTTGCTGTTTAAATTTTAACAGTTCTCAGCACGCTGGCAATTCCGAAGCGTGTGAATGAGCAAATCCTTCCCAAACCACTTTGTGTGCGTGTGTGTACAAGTCAGTGCCTACGAGACAGATCGGGTTCATTTGTGTCAGGTTTCAGCTTCGTCTTCCTGCCTGCCGGGTCTCCTCTCTGCCAGCAGGAGAGGAAGACAGTGAATGAAGAGTCCGCAGGAGCCCGCAGAGGACGCGGCAGCCCCAGGGAGAGTGGGGCCCTGTGGTCAGATCAGGCTGGGCCGCAGGTGCCACTCCTGGGCACACCCTCTCCAGAGCTGTTTACCCTCCGAGTGAACAAGTGGAGAAGCAGAGGCTGGCTGGGGCCGCCCTGGGGCGGCGGGGCCTGGGGGAGGCGCCCGAGGCCACGTCCCCGCGCTCCTGCCCCTCCCTGCCGCGTCATCCTGTCCGTCACCTGCTTCCACGCGGCCCCCTGACTTTGCCTCTTTCTGAAATTGCTGTTGTCACTCTGTTCCTACCTGAGCAGGTGAGCTGTTCACTCACAGACTGGAAATCCGCAGGGAGAAAGGGATGGAAGAGAGGTTCTGCTGAGCACGGCACCAGCGGGGTCCCCGTGGGAACAGATGGCACTCGGGATTGGAACAGTCAGGGAGGGCATTTACCAGGGAAAACGTTCCGGGAGTGGGGCAGGGGGCGGCAGTAACCTGGGGCGGGCAGCCCAGCGAGCAGGCAGGGGCACCCCGAGGCAGGGGGCTGCAGGCCCCCGCACCCCGCTGCCGCATAAGGAGACAGTAAGGAAAGGCCCTGACGTGCTCTCCCCACTCCCTGTGGCCTCCCGGCCAGGCAGGTAGGCCAGGCCCACGGAAAAGGTGCAGCGTGGATCTGGGCAAACAGGGACTTCGTCAGCCCCGGGATCCCCCGTGGGCCAGGCTCTGCGCCAGACGCGCCAGTCACATTCTCTCATTTCATGCTCACCACAGTCTCCGGAGTTTTGTGTTACTCCCCCGTTTAAAATTTTCAATTGTGGTAAAATACACATAACAAAATTGACCATCTTAACTGTTTGTAAGTTGCAATGGCATTAGGTGTACAACCGTCACTACCGTCCACTCCAGACGTTCTCATCTTCCCAAACCGATGCTCTGTCCCCATCCCCCACGCCAGCCCCAGGCACCCGCCTTCTACTTCCTGTCTCTGTGGGGAATTTTACTGGGGACCCCATCGATGGGATCACACAGTGTGTGTCCTTTTGTGTCTGGCTTATGGCACTCAGCGTCACGTCCTCAGGGCTGATCCAGTTATCGCGGGTATCAGTTTTCTCCTTTTTAAGGCTGAATGGTATTTCCTTGTGTGGACCACACTGTCTATCCATTCACCCTCAGTGGGCACGTGCGGTGCTCCCACCCTTTGGCTACAGGGAGTAATGCTGCCGTGAACGTCGGTGTGGAAATAGCCCTTTGAGATCCTGCTGTCATGTCTTCAGCAGGGTCTTCTGGTAATTCTATTTTTAATTTTTTGAGGAACTGTCCTACTCTTTTCCATAATGACTGCGCCATTTTTCACTTCTACACCAGTGTCCCAGGGTTGCAACTTCTCCACATCCTTGCCAACACTTGCTATTTTCTGCTTTTTTTGATAGTAGCCACCCTAACAGGAGCAAGGTGGCCCTTGTGGTGGCTTTGATTTGTCCCCCATCCTGACAGAAGAAGCTCAAACAAAACTGAGCAACTGTCAGTGAAAGAGCCCATTGACCACTGCCGTCTGTTTTCCTACTGCGCGTCAGCTGTCTTCAGAGTGAGAACTGTGTCTCCGCTGAGGCTGGACTCGGCATGGACAGGCCCTGGTCCCACCAACCGCTGATGATAGCGGAGGCTCTTTCATCTTCTTCTACAAAATGGAATGAGACACATGCCTCTTTTCTGTAAGGGAGCCTACTTGGCTGTTTGATGTTTCTAGGAGGGTCTCAGACTCCCAAAGTGACAGAGAAGTTGGTGTGAGTTTTTCCATAGCTAGTGGGGGATGCACACGTCGCAGTTTTTAAGGAGAAGGGAGCCTTGTCAGCTGCAGATTACCTGTTTCTCTGAAAATCAGAAGCCAAGAACATGACATGCCCAGCTGGTGGTGAGGACTGCGTTCCCAGAAAGTCATTTTTGGAAGCAGCTTTATTTGCAATAATTTAAAAGATTCTTGCTTCGTAGCCCAACTGGCAATGTAACTTCAGAGCTGTGTAACTTTTTTATTGAGGAATCCAGCTGACAAGCTCTGACTCAGTGATGGACACCTCTGTATGAGGGTCAACAGAAGGTGCCTTTGAGAGTTTCCTTTCATTTTGGAGCCGTTTGTGGCCATTTGTTGTGACTCGTAGGGAAGCGGAGTGCATTTCTGGTCTCTCCCAGGAGCAGACTCTTGAATCCTCACAGGTTTCTGCAGAAGTGGCTGTGATTTTGTGTGTGGCGTGGAGTGTGTGCATGCTGCCAACACTGTCTGCCACCTGAGTGTCGCCGGACACCCTAGTGGAGGCCACGTGTCACCACCTTCTCACCATCTCCAACGTGGGCAAAACAGGTCTTTTCACCACTTCCAAGGAGAGAGGAAGACAGTCTGATTTCCACAAGCATCTTTCCCCCACGTTTTACTTCCCTGATACCTTGAAAAGCAGTTCGGGCATCAGAGCAATTCCGGATGGGGCCTGACTGGGTGGGCAAAGCCCCTGCCAGGTCTTGTCTGTTCCAAGGCATCGCTCTGTGAAACGATCAGGCCGAAAGCATGCTTAAACTCTGCAAAATAGTCATGCCGACGCGAAGGGGCCCTCAGAGCCTCCTGGAGCCGTGCAGGCGATGGTCCGCGTGGCTGGCTGAGTCGCTCTGCACACCTGCCGGAGGGCTGGGTGCAAAAAGATTCTCAACTAGCCGGGAATTTCATCACGTCGCTCAGCCAAAGCCACTCAGGGGTGTGGTGGTGTAATGGGCTGCCACGCAGATGGGCTGCAAAATGCACATCCCATCTGTCTTTATCATGCTCATTTCCTCTTTTATTAAAATGTTAATGAATATAGTTTTTATTTATCATTTGGTGACATGTGCAGCATCCTTTTCTGGAAGACAAATCTGCAATCTGCCTAACCATGTGAGCTGACAGCGAACTTTCCCCCTTGCATATTGAACACAGAGAAAAGGAATATTTTCGTTCCATTTAAACTGCCATATGCAGGTTGAACAAAATACATCCCTTACTTGCTGATGGCAGCTTGGGGTAATGGGAGACACACTGGACTTAGCGCTGGAAATTGAGTTTAATGCCAGGATCACCGGTTACTGGCCACATGGCCATGGGCCTCGGTTTCCACATCTGGTAAATGGGCATGAGCACCCATCTCCTGGGGCTGCCATGGTGAACGAATGAGGTCATTCACGGGAACACGTCTCGTATTCACTTGTTACTATTCCGACATGTGCTCAGATGGGTTTGAATTTGTTTTGCTCATTCTTCCAGACTCGCCATGGAAAGTGCATCTGTCAAACGTTGCCCCCGAGATGACAAGCGTCACCGTGCATGGCCTGACTCCAGCTCGTACCTATCAGTTCAGGGTGTGCGCCGTGAACCAAGTGGGCAGGGGCCAGTACAGTGCGGAGACGAGCAGGTGTGTGACGCACGCGCCTGGTGTGGTGACGGGGGGCGTCGCGCCCGAGCAAACAGAAGCACGGTGTTGGGTGAAAGAGTCACTGACCACGTCCCCATCCTGCATCCCTGGTGACAGCGCCAGGACGCTAGCGGGAGAGACGATCGGAACACACAGCTGGGCTAGCGGGGTCCCCTGAGCTGCTCTGAGGGAATTTCTTAGGCTTCCGTGCTGCTCTGGCTGTGCCCACATTAATCGGCCCCGATCGCACAGCCCTCGGTACACGTGACATTAAGAGCCTACAGTGTTTTAATGCCCTTTTCCCCTGTCCCTGCCAGCCAGATGGAAGCAGGCGCTGCCCCTGACAAGTGAGCACCCAGCAGGGTGTCGAAAGGGGAGCTGGTGCAGAGCAGGGCCTCCAGGGCGGCCTTGCATTCGTTCCCCAGTGGCCTTGACGCTCGCCCCCGGGGGTGCCGGGCAGCTGCCCTGGACGCTCAGTCAGATGTGACGTGGGAAAACACCTTCCTCTCATTTCAGTGTGCCCCCTCCAACCTGAGCAATGGGCGTGACCTGGGGACTAGTGGAACTCTAAATGACTTTTTCCAAAATGTGGGAGTCTGATATGAGAACTATTGAAAAAGCAGAGGAAAACAATTGGATTGCAAGCTCCCTCAGGCTTGTAATCCTGTTAGAGAGGCGAGGTGCTGGGGCTGTTCAGAGTCAGGTCACCTCCACGTCTGCTTGTTGCTTGCTTAACTGACTTTCTATTATGTTGATCAGTTGTAAGTATTTCATGCATGTCCCTTCAGTTTGATCAGCTGTGTGTTTTGCTGTATTCATCACTCACTTTTAGGAAACAGTGAGGCTCAAGCTTCAGCAAAATGGAGAGTGGTGATGAGTGTGCCTGTGCCTGGCACTGAACTGCCCCTCCCATCCTTTATTTTAGGTTGATGCTCCCTGAAGAACCTCCGAGTGCTCCCCCGAAAAACATCGTGGCCAGTGGGCGCACCAACCAGTCCATCATGGTGCAGTGGCAGCCGCCCCCAGAAACAGAGCACAATGGGCTGCTGCGCGGGTACATCCTCAGGCAAGTAGCCTGCGGCTGGCCGTTTCAGGCTGTTGTCAGACAGAGTCAAGTGTCTGCTTTGCTGAGGTCGCCAACGCCATTGTTTATAGGGGCCCAACAGTAGTGGGGAGAGTCAGAGCAGCTGCAGGGCCCCGGGGCGTGGAAGGGCTGCGGCAAACCGGAGACGGTAAGGAATGTGGGCAGCCGGTTAGACCAAGACTCTGCACAGCCAGCCAGAGGGCACACGGGAGCCCGGGCACTGGCTGCGTTTGGCGAAAGCAGGAGGGGAATATTATGGGTGGGGAGCGAGCTGTGCCATTCCCTGCAATCCCTTCATTCTATCTAAGTTTGTACCAGGGGCATGCATTGTTAAATATCATAATTTGAGTAATAATGCAATTCATTTTATTATTAGCCAGTTGTTACCATGCCAATATGTTGTTCAGTATTGCCAAGTCTTCTAGGGTTTCAAAGAAGTGTAAAAATCTAGCTTTTTATATGCAGTCTCACAGTTTTGGAATGTTGGAGATGAAATCAGTGTTCTTTGAAGCACAAGGCAGGCCACACACCTGGGCCGGCCGTGGCCCCCAAGCGGCCGGCTGGCCAGCCGTGCGGTGGAAGGGCGGGAGGCCTCTAAGACTGGGGAGAGGGCCCTGCTAGGCTTGGCTGGGTTTGAGAGAAGAAACCTCCTGTGCCAAAACCTCTGCAAATTTTAAAATTGCACTGAATGCGATAATTGCAGAGGTTTGTTGATGCAAATAAAAGGAAAACATGGAGCAGTATTAAAGGGTGATTATTAAACCTCTTCTAATGGCTATACAGCTGTGGCCATATTTGCTGGTCTGATGTGGACTTGGACCCCTTGCCAGCCTTACGGGCAGGAACCATAGGCATCCGTCATGCCTTCCTCTGGCTGCCTAGCCCGTGTCCATTCTCAGCTTGTGACCGGAAGACTCCGGGTTAACAGAGGTCTTAAGTGGATAAGTGTAATTTCTTAGGTAAACGTAAGAACGTATGGAATTGCTGCTGCTTTACCGCCACCATCTTGGCATATGGAGGACACCTCATCCCCAGTATGTGTTTATGTCATCACCCAGTCATCATGTCCCACGTGTTGTGCTGTGTGCTTGTGGCGTTTGCCTGTCACGGCCGGTTCTGTGCTGTCCTCAGGCTCTTCCGCACGCAGATGAATTAGCCCCTCAGCACCTGCGGGTCATTATCTGCCTGAAGTGGCTTAACGCAGCCATCGCGGGCACGTGGAAGGCTGCAGGACTGAATCAGCCCCGGGCCCCTAACTGCCCTTCCGCGTGTCAGAGGGGTGAGGACACTGCCCTCTGCCCTCCATTTCCAGTCCCTCCGAAAACAGCCTGGACTCCGCACGGCCTGAAGGCTGAGGTTGTCTGTCGCATTCATGCCACTCATGCCCTGTGCCAGCTGCCACTGTGTTCCGCACTCATCAACTAATGGAAATAGTCAGCCTTGCCCTCTCGGGCCGGCCCTTGCACGGGCGCCATCCCAGCCGCCTCTGTCTGGTTTTGAGCACGTGGAGGAAAAATTCCCTCAGGCTCCAGCTGCCACGTAAGGACTTTAAAAGTCAGCCCACAGAGCCAGGCTCAAGGTATGGAGTTTAATAAGAAAATCCCTCTGATGTTACGGGGCCCCATCGGAGACTGCAGATTTCTCTATTTTGTGGGATTACTACTGTTAAAAGGATTTTCCATGATGTGTCAGTGGTGTCAAGTGCTGGAAAAGAGGGCATCTGTATTTGTAGGGGCTTAACTCCAGAAAGCCCTAAAATGAGGGTGCACTACCCAAGGCCTGTGAGTATCAAAGTTTTCAGAAAGTAAAGACCCGTGCCAAAATGCATTTGCTTGGAAACATTTCCGAATAATCCTCTGGTCTGCAAATCAGCTCTATTTGCAAGCGCGTCTCCTCCAGGGCACACGTCTCCCTGTCAGATCTGCAGCACCACCCATGGAAGAACAAAATAGAAATAAATCACAGTCAGGGCTCTAGCCGTGAGAAGTAGTTAGGACGCGTGCACAGTGATGAAATATTTATAATAATGGGCAGGTTGTTTCTTTGAGAGGAGCAGAAGGGTTGTGTCCTTTATAAACACTCCCCTGTTACTTCCAAATAAAAAATCATCTTGTTCTGTCCGAGGCGGTCTCCGGGGCAACCATCCCACCAGCCGGAAGACGATACCCTGCTCTTCTGTTATTAATCGTGACCTTCCTAGACATTCCGTGATGGCCCCAGAAGCGCCCTAAGTCACTGGTCAGAATGGACCAGCCGCCACCACAGAGGGAAGAGCAGCCCGATTCCACCTCGAATTCTCGTGTCCCAGGGGCCTGGAGAAGGCGTGTGGCCGTGCGGGCTTAGCTTTGTATAACCCGGTTCTGTGTTAGCGTACTTCCTGGAAGGGCGGTGCTTTCAAACAAAAGAATATTTAGGGGGCGCTTTACAGCTGCGCCTCTTCTGCATCCATTGTCTCTTTTTGTCCTTGCAAGAACCCTGTGAGATGCCATTGTTATTGTGTCACTTAGGGAGGTGGAAACCAAGACTCAGGGAGGCTAAGCATTTGCCCGAGACCCCCCAGCTCATGGGGCTTCCTCCAGCATAAATCTCCTGAAGCTAATGCACGGCTTTTCCCTGGAACGAACCTTGGGATGCGTCTCCACAAGTCAGCTCTTCTGCAGCGGCCATGGCGATACGTGGTCGGGGCACCATTCACATGCCGGGTGCTCCGTGCCTAGTGTGGGTGTGGAGGGTTTTCACCTGTTTCCAGGTGGCTGTCTGGTTGTCTCCGTACATGCTTTGTGCCTGGGGAACTTGAGTAGAACCATCTGGCACATGGGGCGGGCTGCTCCGTGCTGGTCCTTTCTCCCTGCTCCCCACTGCCTTGGAGACCCTCACATTATGTAAACGAACTTAACCCCCGCTGTGAATGGTGCCCACACTTGCTTGTGTGGCTCAGTAAAGGGATGCCAACTCAGCAGGGGTCATCAGGGTAATGGAGTATGAATGAAAATGTGGTGTGACACAGTGATCGCAGAGTGACACTGTCATCCCCACGCCGCCCACCGCACGGCTGCAGGGCCCATGAGCTGTTGCGCCTCTCAGGCCAGAGGCAGGAGAAGGCCTCGGACCTTCTGCGATTCTGATGCTGCCTGCTGTGGTCATTCTTTCCCTGTCAGACTAGCCTCACTGAGCACAAGGGACGGGAGCAAGACGGGGTGAAAGGAAAGACCACTCAGAACATCCTGGTTTTCGTGGAGAACCTTTTATTGCCGTTACCATATTTCCTGAGGGCATCTTCGTCCTCTTTGGGGAGCTGCTTTCCGCTTACGGGCCTGAATTTGGGGGTGTCTCTTTTCTAAGGGCGGAAGCCTTGCTGACACGCTGCTCTGGCGCTGAGGAGAGCACAGGTGACTGACCGACACTCTGCAGCCCAGAGTCACTCAGCATCGGGGGGCGCCTGCAGACCCTGTCCGTCCGTGTAGAACCGAGGGACTCGCTGCTGGTTCTGTGCCTTTGCCACCTGTCTTACAAAGCCACGTCTTCCTCAGGCATGAGCCACTCGGCCAGCTTTGAAATGCTTTCGGAAGCTGCACGATGACCGACGACACGCCTCCCACTGTCCACGCCCCTCCCTTTACCCATGGGAACCAGCTGACTTCTGTGAATGGAATCAGAAAAACATTTGCTCCTCAAAACAATGCTGTAAAAGTCCTTTCAGTACAGCCAGCCATTTCCTAACTTTCACAGCGTCCGAGTCCAGAGTCCTCTATGCCACTTAAAGACAACTTTAAATTTCTGCCTTCGAACACAGTAGAGCCTACGACACTCATGCTCTCAAAGGTCCCCTAAAAAGCACCTGGTCATACTTCGCGTCGGGCTGGTGTTTCGGCAGCGTGAACACCTTTCAGAGCCACTCACTCTGTGTGTGGGACCTGCTTGAACAAACCTAGAATTCCCAAGTGGAGGCAGAGCTGGGGCTCCATCCACGGGGCAGCGTGCCACGCTCACTTGCTTCCCTATTTCTCCGCACGTCTCAGAGTCACAGGAGGGAAACATTACCCAACAGAAACCGGGTCTGGAATTTTGGGTGCCAAATCCCCGTACTCTGTAGACAAGCTACACTTAAGAAGCTACAATTTTTTCTTAACCATTAACACAGCCAAATGTCAGCTCTGCTTTGCCCAGAGCATATCATGGTGGCAAGGTTAGATGATACCTCTTTTAATGGTTGAATTAGGAGGTAATGTTGCCTGAAGCTGCCCTCTTGGCCTTACTTGTGTGTATTTACTTCCGTTTTCCTCTAATCGCGTGGAAGAATTGCGGGCAGACCCAATCTCTGGCTCAATCACTTTCCCGCGCTCTGCAGGTACCGCCTGGCCGGCCTGCCCGGGGAGTACCAGCGGAGGGACATCACCAGCCCAGAGGTCAACTACTGCCTGGTGACGGAGCTGATTATCTGGACACAGTACGAAATACAGGTGGCTGCTTACAACGGGGCTGGCCTGGGC
Organism: Aselliscus stoliczkanus; assembly: GCA_033961575.1. Taxonomy (NCBI): domain Eukaryota; kingdom Metazoa; phylum Chordata; class Mammalia; order Chiroptera; family Hipposideridae; genus Aselliscus; species Aselliscus stoliczkanus. Next base: position 2,610,060 of record CM066733.1, read on the forward strand.
GTCTTCAGCAGGGCGGTGACCGAGTACACCTTACAAGGAGGTAAGCCTGCCTTCCCAGCACGGTGCAGTCTTTGTTGGGGAGCACATGCCAGTCCGACTTTGCGTGTGCTGGAAAGGAAAACAGAGGATTCGGTCCTCTAGTTGCAATTAGAAGGAAACTGGTCACATATTTAAGTTACTCTCCCCATCTATTCTGAAACTGTAGCAATATGATAGAAGGAAATAGATAATATTTTCACTGCTTTTTTCTGGTTTCCAAGGACAGGGAGTATCTACACACACCCTTTATTCATCTTAGTCTGCAAAAGCTCTGTGGACTTACTTTTCTAAATGCAGTAATGGTATGCTTTGCATCTTCGGAGTCCTACGTGTTACTATGAATGGCTTTCAAAGGGGATGGTTATGTACAATTTTGATTTTAGTGATGTGATATGATTATTAGTAATGGAATTTGCTACCTGGTACTTTTTTTTTTTTTTTGATCCTGGGCTCAGCCCCAAGAGGAGCTGGGCTCTTAATAATAAATAGTCCCTCTCTTGACACAACTGTGCATGCCCACGGCCCCCCAAACCCTTGCCCAGGGAAGCAGTGTCCCCATAAAACCTAAAGCCTTTTCCATTCCCCCTCCTGACTTGCAGGTGTGGTTTTATTTGCTGAGGCATTTTTATTGCTACCAGGCCTTGACCTTTTTCAAATGAGAAGGTTTCTAACTGCCCACTTCTCTCCCCAAATCATGCCTGAGACCTAATGTTCCTTGATATTACATGCTGTTATTATCATCCTTTATTGATTGGCTGTCTGTTGTCGTCGTGGAGTCCATAAATCCTCCTTTATAAATTAAGTGCAGTCAGTCGGCTTTCCCAGAGACGAGCCGGGTAGGCGGGAAGGGGCTGCTCTCCTGCGTGGCTCGTACTGACTCCTGGAAACCTGGGCCACTCACGCTCGCTCCAATTAGTCTACTTCATAAAATGACCGTAGATTTGGCAGCACTTAAACGATAAGCTCGCGCCTCCTGACCCCTTGTTGCCGTCCCCATTACTGCTGCATCTTACCGCCGGTGTGTTGAGCTCCGCGTGGGGGGAGCGAGGCCCCTGCCCTGCCTGAGAAGGGCCTCGAGGCTTCCGACTTCGGCTCTGTTCAGTTGGCTTTGAGGACCCTTAAAAGGTCTCGAGCTGGGGGTGACATGATCAGCGAGCCCTCGTCCGTGGGTGTGCAGGGAGCCGAGAAGCGTGGCTGCCCCAGATGCAGCAGGGCGACAGTGCAGCTGGGAAGCGAGGGCCCCTCCAGCCTTGACACTGGCAGTGAGAAGGGCGAGGAGGATGTGTCCGGCGGCGTTCTCATTGTCAGCATGGCTTTCCATCCACTCCCTCTAGTGCGCCTCACAACCACCTGTCACGAGTCCCGTCGGGCCCCGCGCGCGCTCTCGTCCAAGGCGCCCTGTGCCGTGAGTAGCCCCTCCCTCAGATTGCTTGCAATTTATAGGGCAGACCAGGGCCAGTGATGTTTGCCGGCATTTATGCACAACGACACGGAACACTGGCTAGCTGGACTTTAGCTGACCAGAACCCGTATGCTGACCAATGGCAGGAGTAGCGCTAACACCAGCTTCTGAGTCAAGACCACTGTTTTCTGGGTGGCATCTGCGGGACTTCAGAGCGGATTTGGGCCCCAGTGGTGGTGGCCTGGCCACCTTGCCTGCCAGGGTGTGGGCTCTGGGACATGGCGCTGGGGGGTGGGCCCCCACTTCCTGCCTCGCTTTCTATACGGTGTCTCCTGCTGAGGAGTCAAACCCAGAGGATACAGTTTTCAGGCATAAAACCGTGCGACCGTGTGCCTCACGGCTTGCCGCCTGCAGAGCGCCTCGGGGCCGTCATAACTGCCCCTGCTGGAGTTCGCAAAGCTGGGCGCCCGCAGACGCTCCGGGCCGCTCACCCAGCGGGCCTGTCTGGGCCATGGCCAAACGTGCGCTTGCTGCTGGGAGCCCCGCTCAGCACACAAGGTGTCCTGTGGCTGTTGGCACTGATGGTTGAGAAAGCCTGGAGGACAGCGTCCGTCTTCAAAGCTAAGAGCAAATAAGTAAAATGGGTGTATATTAAAAGGAAAAAGAATAACGCATCCAGTCAGTGACTTGCAGCCTGACCTGGGGCATTATTGGAATGTCGTGCACATGAGGCCGGGTCTGTCGGAGGGCTCGGGGGAGCAGCAAATCCTCATCCTCAGGAGACGGGCGCTTCAGGCCAGCCTGCCTCACCTGCCTCCTCGTTCGGCCAAGCGGGGAAACGAGGAGGCGTCGTTTATCTCGGCTTTAATACGGCTCGTTGGATGTCGCTCCTCTCTCGAAGGCATGGGGGTGCTGGGGAGAGCTGGCGGGGCTCCCACTCCCAGTGGGTGGCTGTGTGGCTCCGGGGAGGGAAGGCCCAGGAGCTGCTCTCCCTGTCACCAGCCGCAGAGATGGGCCAGGAAAGCTGTTTGCCGCAGGCCGACGCAGCGTCCTCACCGCCAGGCCAGTTTTGGTCTCAACTGTGTTTTCTTCAGGGAAGCTCCCGGAAGGCACTGTTATTCCAGCCTTAGTTCAGCAGCTGTGATGTCAATCCCTGAAGGAATCTGAACCCAACTTCACCTGTCACACACCTCGTTTTTCTCTTCAATCCCATTTCCTGTTGAGATATAGTAAAAATGTCTGGTTTGTCTGTTCTGGTTTTTTGCAAGTTCTCAGCCTGCCTAACACCGTGAGCACAGGCATTGTTTAATGTAAACTTTCTCACCTCCCTGGCTTTTCATACCCCCTCACCCACTACCCACCATGTCCGTCTGCCCATCCCACTTAATGGCTTTTATCAGCAGCATCTCCAAGATCTTTCCTGCTCCCTGCATTTTAAAATATGACACATTTCTTTCAAAAGCTTCCTGAAATCAGTATGCTTTTGGTTCCAAGTGGAAGAGCCCTAGAGTGTGAGGCCTGCGTAACGAAGCCCCAGGGTCACGCGAGCCACTTCGGCAGCTTCCCGTCGTGGAGTTTGGAGGGACAGTGCTATGGCAGGTTGAGCCATTAGTAGTTCAGACTTGATGCCAAGGCAACGTTTGGTTCCAAAATTCAGGTTTTGTTAACAATTGTTCAGCTGCCCGTGAAAGATGCAAGCAGCATTAACATGGTTGCACAGTGCCGAGGTGAGCCTGAGTGTGGGGTCACACGCGAGCGCCCCAAGTGAGATGCGGTCACACCCTCGGTCACCAGTGAGATAAGCAATCTCCTCTCCTTCCTCCAAACGCATCTGTTAAGACACAGATGTTGCTTTTGCTACAAAGGGTCCAAAGACAAATCATACTATAAATCATCATTTTGAGCACACCAAGGTTTTAGGTTTTTTCTGGTTTTATTTCTTTAGCATTTTGGTTCATGTAACAGGTATTTTTGTGCTGTGATGATTTATTCTGGTTTCAGAACATTACCTTCTAATGAAAGAGAAATATTTCATATTTAAAAAGAAATGGAAAAAACATTTGGTTATCCACATTTCTAAAGCATTAGGAAAAGCTCCTGAATGTGCACTCGGGCTTCAAAGCGTTTTCTGGAGTAAGGATTATAAATGAGCGCCGTGTTTGCAAGCCCATTCTTAGCTCCTCTTGGGAACTTCTCAATGTGGCGTAAATGACATAGCACAAAAGATTTCTCTCTCAATCCTTAGGGCTTGCTAGACCTCAGGCTGCACCTACAGAATAGGATAATGTTCCAACCTACAGCACAAGGTAAGAACTGAACAAAATGACAGGGGACGTTCCATTAGGGACGGGCTTCCTGTGGCCTTAGAACTTCCGGCAAAGGACAGGAAAGGCCGCCAGCACCAAGAGGAGGCGCTGTCCGCAGGTGGCGTCACACTCAGGCTCTTCCTTCACCCTCCAGCGCCCTGTGAGGTGGGCATCCCTGTGTCTGCTTGACAGACTCACACGGAGTCCAGGGACTAACTAACGCTCCCAGGGCAGACAGCTAGAAATGCTGGGAAGTGCTGGAATTTACGAGTATGCTGGTTTTCATTCTGCGTTTATCAAACAGGGATAAAATGACTTGCAGATTTTCACTGTAGCTTCTATGTGGAATAGGAAAGAAGTGAGGTCTCATCTCACTTCTTGGGAGTCCACATGACTGGTGGGTTTGCAGTAGCTCTTGCACATTTTTAACTGCGGGCCACAGTAAGAAATCTATTGAAAGCCAGTGCGCGCGCGCGCACACACACACACACACACACACACCTGAAACAAAGGTTCGTGGGACAGTAGTCACCCTTACAGGGTATGATGATGTTTTATATTCCATTCCCTTCCGTTTCATCCTTTAACAAATGCTGGCTGTGTCCACTAAATTGATTTCCTAGTCTGCTGAGGCATTTGTGACCTGCAGTTTGAAAACCACTGAAGCCGAGCAATTACTGGGTGTTTGGCTAAGCCGGCCTTGCATCCTGTTCAGGAAGCGCTGCCATGGCCTGCAGGACGCTTCAGGGTCACGGGAGAAGGAGGCTTCCCGAGGGAGCCACCGCGCAGCCAACAAGACGAGCCCAAGCAGGAGTCTGAGTGGGGGCCGGGGCAGGTGGCATGGGTGCCAGCATGGTGTCAGTGCAGATGGCCTCATGAGAGAGGATGGGCTCCCGGGAAAGACGTGCCCTTCAGCTGCCACGAGAAGACACAAGGGAAAATCAAACCAGTGCTCGCTTAGTGGGACTAGCACATAACTTTGTGATCTACAGATGGGTCCTCCCTCCAACCCTGGGGACACCTTAAGGGCAAGAGCTGTGTCTGACGTGTCTTATTTGAGTCTGTATCCCCTGGGCCAAGCATGGTGCCTGACACAGGAGTAAACAAGGCACAAGTATATGTCCGATTACAGATGGATGCTGGCGTGCCCGTGTCGATTTTCAGGGCTGTGCCAGTGTCACCTCCACGTGCAGCACGATGCCTGCCTTGTCCCCTGCCTGTCCCCTGCCTCTTGCCCTGTCTGGAAGTGCTAAGGAAAGCCCGGGCCCCCTTGCTCCACCCCCATGCCCTGTGCCCCCCTCACCTATAACCTGGCCCCCGGTGTGTTCTCCTCGATGCCTGGCAAATGAAGCATTGGGAAAAATAAGTTCAGACGGAGATGCATGAAACTTTGTATGCGCTCACGTACTTTCTTAGGCAAGCCATTGAAGGTACTGGGGCTCGTTTGTGCGCCATTTCTTATCCTCACCATGAGTGAATGCAGAGAGAACCTTCAGCTGTGTCAGAGCTGCAGGAACCATAACAACACGAGAACCCAGCCTGGCCTGTCATGTCTGGGATGCAAATTGCCATGCATACCGCCTCAGTGTGCACAGCCGGTGATCCCTCCGTGCAACGCTCGCACTTCTCCCGTTTGAGAGGTACGTACACTAATTCTGTGGGATCACCTGGCAATTAGATGCCCCTGAATCCTCAGCAAGTTCTGGATGGACACTGCAGCCCCCTAATATTTGAAGGATATCGAAAACCAGACCGTGCGATTGTGGGGAAGACAGAGAGACGGTGCTCCCTTCTGCGGTGTGGAGGTAGTGTGGGCCGGGGCCCCGCCGCAGACGCGCTCCCAGCAAATGCAATGCAAGCAGAAGCGGAGGTGACGAGGAGGCCCCGCCCCGTACCTGCCGGCCGCTCCCAGCCGGAAAACTGACAGTGCCCTTGGGGGTGATGGCAGATGAAACGGCGTTGTGGGAAGACACTGAGATTTCACGGTTTATCTGTAACAGATAGGTAGTATTACTTTAATAAATACAGGTGGGTGTGTGAGGATTTAGAAGTTTTGTTGGACCGTGCACTGTAATTTCATGCTGTGCTAAATTTAGCTAATTTTATAGCATCGCCCGTGGACTACGTAGCATCTTTCAGTTGGGTCTGCATCAGGGTGATGGGGATGGTGAGCGGGATGCAGATGTCAGTCATTCCCACTGCGGAGGCCCGAGTTCCCATGTCGCTGGTCCGGCCAGGCCCCATGCATTTCGCTGCTGGCCCTTCACAATATCATGTTACTAGTTTTATTTGACATGTTGTAACTCTCCGGAACATCAGATAACGTCATGGTTAGTACAGGTTTCTTTTGATTAACCTTGATTTTGAGCTGATTCTGCCTTTTGTGTAGGTTGAAGAGAAGATGAATTGTAATAGAAGGCTAGACTTTACTTGGGGATACTGCGAATGAGAATGACCTCTAAGTCATGATGTTGCTTGAGTACTTGGATGAAATGTCCAAAATAGAAACAACTTGTGTCTCTTCAGCTGCAGAGAGTGGTTCAGGAAAAGTGCCTGCCCGACATACATCACATTCTATGGACTGTAAATAGCAGTGGACGTTCCTGGTAGGAAAGATGGAGACGAGGCTTTCTGTCAGCCGATTAATGAGGCTCTAGATAGAATGAAAATAATAACCAAGGGGAGAAGGGAGAGAGGGACGGAGGGAGCGAGGGGAGGAAATCAGGAGGAAGGAATCCATAGGACACAGACCCCCAGGCCCGCTCCCTGGACAAGCTCCTTTAGCGTCGCTTGTTAGAAAGTCTCGGGCCCCACGCCACACCCACCGAACCAGGAACCCTGGAGGTGGGGCCTACCATTTGTGTTTCAACAAGCCCCCCTTCTGCCCCATGCCTAGCTGGAGAACCGTTCCTCTAGAGTGTGGTGGCCAGAAGCGTGTAACACCAAGCGGTCAACCCCGGGAACCCTGCCGTCCCATGATAGAGGCCTGCCGGGGAGGACCCGCCCCGTGCACCGCCTCCCAGGATGTGTGAGGCCACCACGCGGGCTGGGGGAGGAGGGATAGGGGTGCCTCTCCCCAGAACCCTCAGTGGTGCTTGTAGAAGCTCTGATGGTTGGGTAGGAGGCCCGCGCCTTCCTTAGAATAAAGGTCGGGACTTGGAAGAGACAGGGAGGTCTGGGTAATGACCACGTGGCGCTCACGAGGCATGAGCTGGCCACGGAGGTCAGCCAGTGGGACCAGGCTCCGGAGGGGCAGCAGCTTCCCCGGGTTTGTGTCTCCAGCATTTGGAAGAAGGTGACACTGGGACCGCCACATGTATCAAGCCAAGCAGCCTGATCAGATGCCAGTAATCTTTTTCTTCTGCGTTTGATCAGGGTTAATGGGATTTGTGTTAGAACAATAGGTTTCTGACAGGAGATGGGTTTCATCTCTGCAAAGACAGGAAAAACACATTCAACAGAAACGTGAAAAATGAGGGATGAAAAGGAAATGCACAGATGCAGCTATAAAACACTCACGGAAGGCAGGACTGCAGGTCGGACTTCAAAGGAAGAAGCCAGAGAAACGTGGCTCTAGTTCTCAGGTGACAGTCCCTAGGAGTCGCCTTTGGTCACAGAAGAAGCCACATCCTACCAATCTCATTTCCTTCTGGGGGAGGGTTACTGATTCAATAGGTTCAAATATCATATTCCTCCTGTAGCTTGATTTCCACTCTTTCATTCATTCAGTTATTCACTCAGTAAGCACCCCCGTGGCTAAGATGGAGAGATATGGATTGGTGGTAAAATGAAGAAATGGACTCCTGGGGCTCAGCTATGCCCAGCGAGTGTAATTCACCTGAATGACCACTGCCTGGATGGAGGGTGACTTCAGTTCCAAAACCCATTATTCTTCTGGGCCTTTCTTGGTCACACTTCCATCAGCGACTTGGAGGGAATAGAGATGGCATGGCTTTCAAATATGCAGGAGTCACAGCTGAGAGGGGCAATTCATACATTATGTCCCAGAATCAGAAATAAAAAGTAGAATGCTTTGTTAGATTGATGGTTGAAATCAAGTTGAAACATAAAAGGAATCAGCCAAAATTATCCACTTAGATACACACAAGCAGTCATATGACAACAGCAGGGGGACATGGCTTGCCAACAGTTACCATACGAAGCCGTGGGGAGCACAGATCCAAGGACAGCTGTGGCCATAACTGAACTGTCCTCTCTAAATGACACATCGCCGGATCTAAGCGGATCATGATGCCACACAACCCAGTTTTGGCTAGACGCCACTTGGAGCACTCCAGTTCCAGCACCCTGCCATGAGGGGCGGTGAGCGAATGGAGGCCCCTTGGAGGAGGTAGCTGAGTGGCCAGCACTCTGCAGGGCCTGATATGTGAAAAACCGACAAGAGAAATGGGCTTTATTCGGCCTCTTGACAGTCAAGCCTAGCTGGACATTTCGTGATTTTCAAGGAGTCTGACAGTCATGTGTGCAAGGAACGGTTTACCCAGGAGACAGATGGGCATCAGTGGGCAGAGGTTTGGGAAAAAAGGTTTAAGTTCAGTGTAAGGAGACTCCCCTTGACAAAGTACGGCAGAGGTCAAGTTGACTTAAAGAGCAGGAAAGGTGTGTCCGAGAAGTCCTGCCAGCAGTAGCTGAGTGGCCGCCAGTCTGGGCGCTGTGGGCGGGGCTCCTGCCTGGACAGCACGGTGAGTCACATGACCTCGGGCACCCTTGTAACCCCCTCCTCCAGTCGGCAGAACCTGTGCGGACGTCAGCATAGGGCCGTCGTATGGCCTTGGCCTCTCCGAAGCTTCACAGAAGCATTCTCCTATGGTCACCAAACCCTGGTTACCATATCATAGAATAGAACCATGATGTAGAGTTGAGAATATGTGTTTTCAAAATTACATTGTTATAAATCCATGGACTGAAGTGTATTGGGAACATTCCATCCCATTGCGGTTATTACTATCACTGATTTTCGTGTTTTGCCATCTTCAGCGAGTGGGAGCCCCTTTCATCAGCATGTGAGTCTTCCTGACAAGCGCTCGCTAGCGTTTGACAGCATCTTTGCTAAATGACAAGATTTCCTTGGCTCACCTTGTATATCACCTGCTCCTGACCTGGAATCGTCCGTTTATCCAAGAGAGCCAAGATGTTCCTTTCTGTGGTTACTGGGAAGTTCAGTGCTTCTGTGTTGGTTCTCGCTTCTAGGGCTTTCTACAAGAAATCCTTTTTAAAGATAAAATCATCATACTACGAGTTCAAATTTAGAGTTTCAACTTGGCTGAAATTCTCAGTTCCCAATGAGAAGTTTATATATATTTGTATATATGATGGAACTGAAGCCAAAATTTGGCTGTGCATTTCACTCTAAGCACAAAAACAAAAACTGGACCAAAGAAAAGGTCTAAAACTCTTTTCAACAGTCAAACTGGTGTTGGTGTTGGGTGTTGGGTTGGGTTTTTTTAAGGCAATTGTATGAGTGTTGTAAGATAAAGCAAATCAGTATTATGTTTCAAAAAGCCTCATTGGTCATCTTTGTGAAATGCTAGGAAAACTATTAAACACTGAATTTGTATAAAATTTCCCAATCAAAAATTTCAAATTGCTAGTGAGAAACTTGACCTTGATTGGTGAACATAAGTTTTTTCAATACCTGGTTTTATTCTTGAGACGGCTCCATTCAGAGTCCATCAACGCTTGTAATGATGAGCTCCTCGAATATCTGACAAGAAAGCCCCTGGACAAGTAGGTGTCCCAGGTTCCAGAAGGGCGTCGAGGCCCCTCTCCCGGCTGAAAGAAACTTCTCTCTTGCCTTCACCAGGATACAGTCTCTCTAAACTCTACTCTAATGGCACAGTGTGTCTGTAGGTTAACAGCTCTTCTTTTATTTTCCGTCTTCGACAAATGTAATGTGAATGGTTTGTGTGACAATGTGAATGAGTTTGGATTCTACCATTGAGTATAAGGATTCATATCAAGTGCTTCAAAATAATGGACATTTCTATAGATCTACACAGATGTTGCTGCCAGTCTTAATCATTTTTCTTTAGAGTTCAAACACTGAGACCTTTGGAATTATAAAATTGATTTTGTATCGCTAGTGAACAATTCTTAACTCCACAGCACAGTTGAGTTTTTGGATTGAAGCCACACACATTACATAGACATTGGTGTGCTTTCACATACATGTTAGTGTGCTTGAACAGGTCTTGGCTGTTCTCTATTGTGTCCGCTTAGGTGCTCAAAATATCAGCTAAGTCACCCATTTTGGATGCCAGTAACATACCCTTCATCAAATCTTCAAAGTGAGACCCATTCACCAAAAATAAGAACAACAATGAAAATAATAAAGCTTTGTTCAGTTCAGATTCTTGCAAAATTCTGCTTCTTGACGGCTGACAGGCTTCAATTTGAAATTGAAGGAGGAAATAGGAAAGTTCCTGCTTTGGAATAATGCTGTGAGAAGATGAATGGATGACATGTCCCAATGACCCAAATATCATCCAGATCATTAAATCAAAAACGTTTGCCCTGCAGATTGATGAGTGCGGAATATCACTTGCATCTGATGTGTATGTAGCATTATCGTGAATCCCTCAAGAATTCTTTCTTCAAAAGTGATACCACGTTTTTGTTTTCACAAATCAAAAACAGGTAGGATTATAGTGTCTTGAATTGTAATAGATTCACTATTCCGCTAATGCCATTTAATGACGAGTCAGGTCTACAGGCCACCTCTTACAGGGGATACCTTCTCTGGGAATCAAACAATGGGTTTCTTGAATTTTGCTGTAAATCTTGTACTTTTCTGGTGGCATTGGTATACAAAACTTACAAATTTGTTCTCTAGTACCTTGTTTATTCCCAAGAGACCATTGAGCTTTGACCATTTCCACCCTAGTGGCTTGTGTGGTGTGCAGTATACTGTGATGCCATCCAGAGGAGTCGCTGACACCCCCACCCCCCAGTGCCGGCACCCGGCCCACCGAGGGCCCATGGCAGTGGCCTTCCTGGGAACTGTCCACTGCCAAGGCGAGCTGCCTCCCCTAACAAGACTCCCCTCCCCCGGGTCAGCCTGTGGCTGGTGGCCGGCTACTGGGCGCCTGGAAAAGCCTCACTGTGGGGCGACTCAGAGGGACATCCATGCTCTGGAGCGCCCTGTGGGGTCACCCACGGCCTCCCTGGCTGCCAGCTTATGGAGCTTCTCCGTCTGTCCAGTCGCTCCCTTCCAGGTGTAGCCACCGAGCCCCCATGAAGCTGATACACAAAACTCATCATGGCCGTCTGTTTCCAGGGCTCTCCATCTAAACAGGTTTGGGGGGGGGGCACAACGTTAGCAGTGTTCTAAGCGTTTTTTTGGAGGGATTCAAACTAATTCTACGAACCGAATGCCGCTACTCACATCAGTACCCTCCAATGGACAAGGAGGCGTTTTTTATTTAATCTTCTAGACTGTTTGTCTCTGGTCATCTGACCTGTCACCTGTGCAGGTTTTCACAGCGTTATTCAGAAGCGGTCCGTTTCCTATTTCCTGTGCTTCACTATGCAGCCTGGCAACCTGAGTGATTGTGCGCCTGTAGGAGAAATTTGGGCTTTGGCGATTAAATGCCGCACACTGTACTGAGCTGCTTGTACTCAATCTGGTACCGTCATAACCAAACTCATAAATACTTGGCCTTCTTATTGCGTACCTGCAGACAGTTTCCCCGCTTCTAGTCTGTTTCTGTGTGAGATCGATGCTTCGGGGAAAGGTGCTGGCATAATTCGCTCGCCATCATTGCTTCCTCTGATTTCTTTCCCATCAAGTACTAAATTAGGCTGAAGAAGATTATCAGAACATGATAATCTGAATTCTAGGCCATCCTCGCTATATTCCCTGGGTAGAAAACTTTTTTAGAGTTCTGACCTGATGACTCCCGTTAATGAAAAAGTCATTCGTTATGCTGGGGAACTATGTCTCTATAAATATAAAATAGTATTAATATTGGTATACTTTTAATACTGTATATTTAAACAAAGTACATAAAGTGGACTGTGGGTTTAATGACTTGAGAAATCAACTTTTCAACAAGTTTTGGTTGCACACATTCTTAAGAATGTTTTCAAATAAATTGGGTTGAAAAATCCGAAAAATGAAGCATGCAGTAGGCAATATTGACATCCATTTTTATTTGATTAAAGAATTAAAATTCTGAAAATTTCATGACATAAATATTGATTATGTACGCTCCAATCCAAAATATTTTAAAAAGCCAATTTTTTTGAAGCTGTAAAACGCTATAGTCCTCTTGAATGCATTTATTTAATTATATACCTGATTATTGTTTAGTTTCTACAAACATTGATTCATTTTGAAATTCTACCAAGATTTGAATCTTGCTGAATTCCTATCACTAGCCAGGAAGAAAGGAAGACAAGGGGGACAAGAAATTTGTTTATATCATTCGTATTTTAGTGGGGACCACCTAATACCATAATCATAATAAAATAATCATAAGCCTGATCACACATGCCCTCTCTATATGACCAGCTGAAAATACTAGAAATTAATTGAAAAAAACAAACTACTCAGCACACTGAACAACCAAAAATTCACCGATGATAAACAACTCGCACCTAAAGTAAAATTCAGCCGACGAAACGGACGGGGGTGGGCTTCCGGGGAGCTGTGAGGCTCCACCGTGGGCCCTCCCCACAGCCACCATGCAGAAAGTGCATGATATTGACTAGAGTCTGGGCTGTGCAGAGCGAGGCGTGTGGAAGTTTGGGGGTTAAACAGGCTGGTTTTTACAGCAGTTTTCAGTTTCACAGCAAGAGATTTCCCGTATACCTCATACCCCGGCCCCAGCACCGCCTCCCCACCACCTGCATCCCCACCAGAGTGTTCCACTCAGTAAACTGCACTGATACGTCCTCGTCACCCCAAATCCATAGTTTGCATTAGGGTTGACTCGGTGCTGTACAGTGGGTTTGGACAAAAGTGTAATGACATATAGCCACATTATAGCGTCACAGAGTGGTGTATCTGCCCTAAAAATCCCGTTCTCCCCTGTTCATCCCTCCCCCCAACCCGTGACACCCACTGATCTTTTATTGTTCTCATACTTTTGCCTTTTCCAGAAGGTCATAGAGTTGGAGTCACAGGTATGTGTGTAGCTTTTCAGATTGGCTTCTTTCACTTAGCAATACACATACGTATAGTTTTCAAATGTACCTTCAACAGTTGTACATTTTGGAGTAGCTGGAAAATCAACAGACATCAGTCTCTCTGGCCCATGTGTAGCCCGTGGGAGGTGCCACGCTGCCCTGTGGGGCCTCCTACTTGCCACCCCAAGAAATCCACCTTCGAGTGAGTCGGCCATGGCTTTATCCCGGTCACAAACGTTTCCAGACCGGATAAATCTTTCCACATGTCCTCGTTGCTCGGCGCCCATGAGAGCCGTGTACTCGTGCCACAGCTCCTTGTCTTTGGCTGCAAGAATCGAGACAGTGTCCAATGGGTTTAGGCTATGTCGAATTGAACACAGAACACAGTGGGATCTGTGCTGGGGGCATTATCTGGTGGAAATGGATTTTCTTGAGCACTGAAAACTGCAAAAGCACAACACCTGTCACTTTGCATCTTCAAGGCCTGCAGTGAGGGGCATGGAAAGATGGCACTTTAACTGCTAATTAGGGAGATGGGGAGGAAGTGTCCCAGGATGCCTTACTCTGAGCAGCAGGAGGCCATGGCTTCCTCCTGAGACCCTGTGCGAAGACTGAACGCAACCCATGAACACAGGGCCTCCACTTATCTGCAGAGTGGTCTCATCTGAGAGGCTAAGCCCTTGTCTTTCCTCAGAAGGGGTAGGATTACGTAACCCTTGATAATTAAGACCTTTCAGCCATAACAGCTCCTTTATTGGAAACACTGTCAAGAAGGCTTTACTAGCTATAGGTCTTTTTCTCACTCGAGGGAATTTTTAACCCCCTTGTCCACAAATTTGTGACTCATTTCCTGATGATAATAATCAGGAAAAAGAGAAGAGGGCTGAGAAGAATTGGCGATGTTTTGAAAGAAGCCCAGGGTGGGTGAGAGAAAGGAAGCTGAGGCTTCAGATCCTCTGTCCTGTGACCTTGGGGACAGGGGCTCTTGAGCTTTGCTGGGAGGACGGTGTGGCCAGGGTGACTTAATCTCATGGTTCTGTGCCATCCCAGGTCATGAGAAGGGAGTTCCTTTCTGTCCATGGTGTGAGTTATAGGTCCAGATTTGTTGTTTTGTTTTTGCATATGGGCGTCCATTTTTTCTAGCGCCATTTGTTTTTCCCATACAATTGTCTTTGTGCTTTAATCAAAAACCAATTGATACACCTGTGAGTAGTTTCTGGACTCTTTCATTGATCACTGTGTCCATCCTTTCTCCAGTAGCACTCCGTTTTAATTACTGTCGATTCAGTGTTAGCATTGATATCATGTAGTGAAGATTGTCCAATTTGTTCTCTTTTCAAAATTGTTTTGGCTATTCTAATTCCTTTCCTTTCCTCTATACATTTTAAAGTCAACTTCTCAATTTCTAAAAAGTCCTAGCTTCAGTGTCGATTGGGATTGCGTTCAATGCATGGATCAGTCTGGGGAGAGCTGACTTCTTTATGACGCTGTCTCCCAGCCCATTAGTAGGATATGGCTGCATTGACTCTGATCAGTGTTCTGTAGCTTTTAAAGTACATCTTGCATGTAGTTAAATTTATATCTAGTTCATGTTTTAATTGCTACTTTAAATGGTATTGACTTTTTAATTGCAATTTCCAACTGTTCATTGCTCATATTGAGAAATATAATTAACTTTCGTATTGTTGAGACTGCATCCTGTGATCTTGCTAACTTCACTTCTAGGATCTCTTATTTTGACTCAAGAGTTTTCTTCATGGACATTCATATTGTCTGTGAATAGAAAGAAGTGGTTTCGTTTTTCCCCTTTTCAATCCGTGCCTTTGGTTCCTTCCCCTGCATTACCCCACTGGCTTGCACATCCGGAATAGAAATGGTCAGAAAGATGTCTTTGCTTTGCTCCTAACCTTAGGGGAGAAGCATTCAGTTTGTCATCAAAAATAAGATGTTTTAAAGATGAACTTTATCAAGCTTATTTGAATTTCTACTTTACTGAGAGGTTTTTTTTCTTTTTTAACCACTATTGGATTTTGAGCTTTGACAGATGCTTTTTCTAAATCTATTAAGATGATTGTATTTTTTTCTTTATCGTGTTGATATGGCGAATTACCCCGATTGATATTTGGATGTTAAACCAACCTTGCATTTATAAGATAAATGCTATTTGTTCAGGATAAGTTATAATTTTCATATATTGCTGAATTTGATTGTCTTATATTTTTTTAAGGATGTGCATGAGGGATAGGGGTCTGTAGTTTTCTTTTAGTATCTTTTTTGATTTTGGTGTCAGGGTAACGCTTTAGGGTTGCTTTTATTTCTGTTTCAAATGCTTGGTAGAACTCCCCCGTAAGCCTGTGCGCTGAGAATTTTCTTTGTTGGAAGGCTTTAGTCATGTATTCAGTTATTTAATAGTTATAGGACAACATAGGTTATCTATTTCTTCTTAAGTAGATTTTTGGAAGTGTGTTTCTTTTTAAGGAATTTGTCCATTTCATCTAAATTGTTGAATTAATGAGCATAAAGATGTTCAAACTGTTCTCTCTCATTAATATAAGTAGGATTTGTAGAGGTGTCCCATGATATTGGTGGTGTTGGTGAGCTGTGATTTCTCATTTATTCTTGATAAGTCTGGCTATAGGTTTATTGATCTTTTAAAAGAACCAGCTTTTGGTTTCATCGATTTTCTCTATTACTTTTCTGTTTTCATGTCATTGATTTCTTTTTCTTTATTATTTTCTTCCATCTATCTGCTTGTTTTTGGTTTAATTAACTTTATTGATTCTTAAGGTAGAAGCTGAGATTCTAATATAAATATCTAAATGCTTTAAATTTCCCGCTAAGACTTCTGCATCCCATAAATTTCAATATGTTGTGTTTTCCATTTCATTAAATTGAAAATGCTTTCTAATTTTCCATGTAACTTCCTCTTTGACTTGAGTTTATTTTAAAGTGTATTGCTTAATTTCCAAATATTTAGGAGTTTTCCACAATCTTTCTGTTGTTAATTTCAAGTTTAATTCTGTTGGGGTCATAGAACATACATTTTGTGATTTCAGTTATTTTAAATTTATGTAGGTTTGTTTTTTGGCCCAAACTATGTCTTAGTTAAGTTCCATGTGCACATGACAAGTATGTGTAGTTGACTGTTGATGGGTAGGTTTAAAAATAAATATCACATAGATCAAGGTGCTTGATGGTGTTTTTCAGGTCTCGTATATCCTTTCTGATTTTCTTTGTCCACTTGTTTTCTTTTTTTGAGAAAGAAATATGGAAGTATCCAACTATAATAGTAGATTATTTTATTTTTTTACTTTTAGTTTTATCACTTTTGCCTCTTATATTTTGAAGTTCTGCTGCATACATATTTATGATTATTAAGTCTTTTTTTTTCTTTTTTTTTTCTTTGAAGGCAGTGTCACTCAAATGTGACATCTGGCCCTCATATGTGGGACCACAACCAGAGCCGCTGGCTTCCCAAGCCAGTGCTTAACCACCGCGCCACTCAGCCGGCCCTTTTTTTTTTTTTTTTTTTTTTTTTTAATAAGAGTTTATTTGAGCCAACTGGCAACGTAAGCCAGGGGAGTGAGATCTCACATGTTCTGGATTGTTAAGTCCTCTTGGTGAATTGATCCCTTTATCATTATATAATGCCCCTCTTTTTATCATAGGTTTTATTCCTTCGTAGGGTATTAATGTCTGATATTAATATAACCACACCGGATTTATTTTAATTAGTGTTTCTATTCTTTTACTTTTAAGCTATTTGTCTTCATATTTACAGTGTGATTCTATTAGACACCAAGTCTTGCTTTTCATCCAACTGATAATCTGTCTTTTATTGGGATGTACAAACTGTTTATATTTTAATATACCTGTTCATATGATGGCATTAAAATCTGTCCTCTTGCTAATTATTTTCTGTTTGTCCCCTCTTAATTTCTTCCTTTTATATTGTTTTTGCCTGCCTGCTTTTGTATTAATTAGATATTTTTATATTTACATTATTTTTTCCACTCTTGCCTTATGTATATCTCTTTTTCAAACTTGTTTAGTGATTGCCCTGGAGTTTAAAATATACATCATGAGTTAATTACAATTTCTCTTGAAATATACTGCATGTATAATGTAAGAATGTTTCTAAAATGGTGGCCCCTGTGACACACAGAAATTTAGCCTGCAGATGAATAAACAACAATACAGATGGATGGAGGATTTTTTTTTTCCAATAAAGGATCATTGGGCTTGAACGATAGTGGTGTATAACGAGGGAGGTGGGTTTCTGCATAAACCTCATCTGATCTCAAATACTGGATGATTGGAAAAGCATTCAGAGAAGGTTTTTGTTTACTCTCCATCCTGAGATCCTAGAAAGGCTCACCCATGGAATGAGATGATCCAATCCACTGTTCTGCCTATGCCTTAAAGAATTTGGCAACAAAAAGAGAGATAGCCCAGTCCTTTTTCTTTATAACTCCGCTTTTAGCTTCCGCAGACATTCATCACCCTTCCCTGTCCTCGGTGCCGTAATTGCCCATGAATCGTGAATCGTAACAGCAGCGGAGTCTCTTTTTCCTCTCTTCCCTCTCCTGTGCCACTACCGTTCACTTGGCTGTCTTCCACGATCACCCGGGACAGTGCCTACCGCGCCTCCACAGAACGTGCGGACGGAAGCCGTGAGCTCCACAAGCATCCGGTTCCTGTGGAACCCCCCACCTCAGCAGTTTATCAATGGCATCAATCAGGGGTACAAGGTACGCAGCTGCGACCTCCGCCTGGCTGTGTTGGTATGTCATGGCCTTGTGGTCAGTGAGGCCGCCGCCCAGCCCTCACTGTGTGGGGGTTCACCTGAGGTCACCAGGGTCTTATCACCAGCTATACTGGCTCAGAAACTCAAATAATTAGTTTTCAAGATGATGGCTCAAACATACCAGAGCAGTTTCTCATGAGCAAGGCCGTCCATTTTAAAATGACCAGGGTGAGACCTGTCTCGGTTGATTCGAGTCAGCATTTGTACAAACCACTTATTCCTGGAAGAGAGTCCTCTCAGAGAAACACAGTGCCTGGGTGCAATTGAAGGATACTTCTGTCAAGTAAGGATGCTCACTCTTTCCCCCGTCTGCTGTAGGGAGACTTCTGCTTGCAGAACTGAGACCCCCTTGATTCAGGGGACCTCCCTGGACCGAATCAGAGGGGGACACATTCCCACCACCCACCTTCCCTTTGTGCTTAGGTGCCAGCACATGTAACCTTCATACATGTACTGGGATGTGATTTCCTAACGCACAGCCTCTAGTACCTTTACATCTACTTCTGGTTGGAGCCATTTCACCTAGACCACCGCCACTAACCCTCTGCTATGGCCGGTAAGCTCAGCGGACATCTTTAGTGAAGGATTCCACGCAGTTGGCCAGAGCACTTGATAATCTCAGATTCAGAAAGTATTATTTCCGCAGGCACACAGTCTGGTTTTTCCCCATTTGGATTCAATTCACAAAAACGCTTGTTTTTCGCTAGGAAGGCAAACATCGCTAGAAATTTGCTTGCCTTTTCTCTCCCCAGAGGTATCTACAGGCAGAAGCTATTTTGAAAGAAAATCATATTGATCAACCGATGATTTTGCCTTTTTGACTCTTCTGTCAAGTCTTATTGGCAAGACTGGAGCGTCCATTTGATGCTCAGCCGTCGGTCTGATCCATATAAATATGCTTTGTGTCCTGCAGCTTGTCACCTTTCTGCCCTAATTAACCCTGGAAATGTGTGGTGTCAGAGGAATTCAAAGTCACACTCAGATGTAATGTTGCCAAAACTTCCCATGGAATATGTATATGTACTGTATTTCTTTAAAATTACAATCAATCTCCTAAAATCCTTTTCAGAAAACTAGTGTGACATAAATTATAAATACTTAAGATTGTCCCCATTGAATTAAGGGCATATTTTTGAGTCAGAGTAGATGCCTATCTTGAAAAATATTTGTATTTATGTTTCATTGTACTAATTCAGTTAAATAACAAATGGTGTCATCTTTATACCATACTGTTTAAAACTTATATGTTCTGTAACATGTGTAAGTGAAGAGAAAGTAAAGGTCTGAGGAGTATCTGTTACAGTATGAGTTAAAGTAGAAATTTCATTTATATCTACATGTATAAAATATACATAAGTATACATATTCGTATTCAATAATCTATGAGATATCTTTTAAACTCAATATTTTTAGTAAGATTATAAATGTAAGATCTGTGGAGGTTCTTAATTATGACTCTGCTTTGAAGACATGTCAATTGCAAAATAAAATTCTGATGCAGACTTGAAAGTAAAGACATGCAATTAAAAAGGATCTCTTTCCAACCTGTTCCGTCCCAGCTCCTGGCATGGCCGGCTGATGTCTCTGAGGCTGTCACAGTCGTCACCATTGCCCCAGACTTCCATGGGGTCCACCACGGGCACATAACCAACTTGAAGAAGTTCACAGCCTACTTCACGTCGGTGCTGTGTTTCACCACCCCCGGGGACGGGCCCCCGAGCGCGCCTCAGCTCGTGTGGACTCACGAAGACAGTGAGTAGCCCTCTGCCGTGTAGCTTGGCAGCAGCCCTGCCAGCTGTCTATCGGGGAGGTCTGGGCCCCGCCGTGTCCAGCACTGGGCGAGAGCAGAGGTGGCTCATCAGGAAACCACGTTCTCAGAAAGTCTGTAGTCCGCTCGCCCGAGGGAGCTAAGTCACTGAAAAGCTTAGTAACCCTGGGCAGGAGGCGGTCCGTGGGGCAGGGAGGGAAGGTGGCTACATGGAGGCGCTGAGGGCGAGGGAGGGAGTCTCGTCCGGTCACGTGGTCAGCCTTGGGCCTTGCTGGTCTTCTCTTTGCCCAGGTTTCAACTTGGAATCCACTCCCCGTCTCCTTGAACCCCCTAGGGCCCCCCGGCCTGTCCCTGTCCCTCCCAGGGGCATTGCACCCAAGCCCCTCTCATCCCCGGACTTTGCATTGTCTCCATCTGGTCCGTTATACCAGCCACTCTGCTCTCGGGCCAAGGGGCGCTCCAGAAAACCTTGTTTAGTGCCAGTAGCCTGAGAAAATGAGCCCAGATGTGACAAAGATGTATTTACAAGGAAGTTCATTACAATTATTGGGAATTAAAAATGAAATGAAAAACATTCAAATGTTCCAAAGGGGGATAATTTTAAAAATTACAGAATGTGAATATACTAAATATTTTGTAGTTACTAAAAAATATTTTTAAGAGAAAAATGATCATGATCTAGTGTTAAGTTAAAAAAAATAGTATACCAACTGTATGAGTTCCAAATTTTATAAAAACACACTTGTATAAAAGGACGTGAGCTGAGAGAATACCTTAAAGGAAACATGTCACCATTTTGACAGTCATTACCTCTATGTGACATCATTATGGGTAAATTTGACATTTTCCGTCATACTTTCCCACACATGAAGTCTCGTTCCTACACTAGCACGTGCCACCTCCGTCTGGAGCAGTAAGACTAGTAGAAGGTGTTTGGAAGGCCGCCAGGGCTGCCGCCGCCTCTCCTACAGTGGCCTCGTCGCCCGTCTCCCTGGGTGTGGGCGTGGCCGGCCTTCCGGACCTTTCTCTACTTGGCCCTTCGCTCTGCACTGTCCTCTCCCCGCTGTCCTCTCAGCAGAGGTCAGGGCCGTCCAGTGCGCCCTCCTGGCAGTGCCCTACCACCTCTCAGCTGCCCTGTGTTCTCACCTTGTTCAGTAACGGAGAACCACCAACAACGTTCACTCACAAATTCGACATCTAAGAGGATTCCTTGAAAATCTCAAACTACTCAAACTCAACCAAGATGAAACAGACAACTGAATAGTACTATAACCATTGAAGAAATTGAATTTATGATTAAAATGTTCCCCCAAAAGAAATCTCCAGGTCCAGAGAGCTTCCGTTAGGGCTGTTACCTGTGGTTTTTAAAGCTCTTTCTGTGGGGCTTGTAGTGTTGGACTGGAGATATCGGCGAGAGAGCCCGGGAAGACGGCAGGCATTACGAGAGCCCACACCCCGGTCATGGAGGCGGAGCGGGCGGGGTTCTAGAGACAGGTCGTGGTGAGCTGGGGGCTCCCTAGACTCAGGAGATGGGGAGAAGGAACTCTCCAGGGTGACTCCACAGCCTCTGGCTTGTGTGGCCGGGTAGCTGGTGAGGCCGGAAACCAAAACATGGAATCAAGTCCAGGGACGCACGCAGTGTGCAGAGCCCGGGACTCGGGGTGCACGTGGCCGGTGGGCAGCAGAGTCTGCGGAAGTCTATTTGAGAGTCCTAGCAATTAGCGATTATGATCTTATTTTCCAAGGAAAGGTTAGGGATAGAACTGAGTCTGTGGTCTAACCCCAGATGGAGATACTTGAAAGCGGTTCTGCCTCAGAGTGTGCGAGGTGTGAGGTGCTCAGCAGTGAGAGCCGCCTACATGGACCAGGCCCCTCTGGGAGTCGCTGGGCTGGGCCTTGAGGGCAGGGTGAAGCTCGCTGGTCCTGGCACAGCCGTGAGCAGACGGGCTGGTTTGGGAAGGGCTTAGTCTCGGGACTGAGCACAGACGCCAGCAGACGGCTGGCTCTCTGGAGGGGGACAGACGTCTTGCTTGGATGAAGGGCACACTCTCCACTCACCTGGAGGAAGGTGCAGCCTGAGTCCTTCACATTTACAGGCGAGGTGGGAAGGGGCTTCCCGGTGGGAGGGCCCTGGGAGCCTGAACCGACCCTGAACTCAGAGGCGGCCGGAGTCGTGGCGGCCTCGCCTCTCAGGCACCCCGAGCTCTGCACGGTCTGGCGTTTTCCTCTCTTTCATTAACTGAGCCGAGTAAGGGCAGCATCTCAGACCACCGCCAGGGCCCACGAGATGGGATTGGACTTTTCAGAGGATGTTTATTTAAAATTCAAAGTGGCGAGAGAATGTCTTCAAATAAGAGGGAAGAGTCGGGCTGCATCCCTTACTCAAAAAGCCCACTGTTGCCAATTAAACAAACATACAAAGCTACGGGGGAACATCCCCAACAGCTCCGTAGCCAGAAAATGGACCATTCAGGGCAGTTAGAGTATCGTTAGTAAGTAAAAAGAGAAACGGGAATTTCTTTCTTGGGGATTGAGAAAAATGGAAGTGATGTCATCTTTTTAGCGTTTTCTCAGGGAGGCACCATTTTTTGATAGTCAGGGAGCCTGTACCCTATTTGGAAAGACAGCCTGTGGGAAGGCTGGAGGCGGGCCTGCCCTAGCCGGGGTGCAGCCCTACAGGGAACGCTGGACGAGGGGCTGGTGAGCAGCGGCAGCCCCTTCGCTGATGGCGCTGCGCTGAGGGCCAGCCCAGCAGGCCGCTTCCGAAGCTCCGCGGAAACAAGGGCTCGGGTTGGGGGTGGGGAGCGGGCGGCGCCGTAAAGAGGAGACAGAATATAAATTTTAAGGCCAGACATAGCCGGCTTCTCCCAGCAGCCTGGGGACAGCACGATTGGGCAGGGGTCCAGGGAGCAGAAGCGCGGAGAATACAGAGGGGCAAAAAGCTTTCTGCTCCATCGGTCGATAGAACAGGTCGGTTCAAACCCTGTCAGTGTCTTTCTGGAACCTCAGAACGGGAGGACGAGGTCGTCCTGACAGCCATCGTGCCTTACCCTCGTCCGCCCTCCGAGAGGGAAGTGTGTCAGAGGGGCTCAGCTTCTGCACGGAAAGCCTCGGGAAGCTCCAGCAGCTGAGTGTGTTTGCTGAGGCTGTTACTTTAGAAGGACGCGTTGTGTTCAGAGGCTTGTCCTAGTGCCAGCTGAGGGCGCACCTGAAATCTGCCACCTGTGCCAGGAGGGCGGGCGGTGCCCAGGACCCCCTAAACTCTGTCTCTGGAGAGACAACCTACACGCTTGACTTCCTGCCCTCCTAGTGCAGGGTTTAAAAAATTGCGTTCTGTTATTATGATAGAGATCTTCCTCCTCCCCTCCCCTCCCCTCCCTCCCTCCCTCCCTCCCTCCCTCCCTCCTCCCTCCTCCTCCCTCCCTCCCTCCCTCCTCCCTCCCTCCTCCCTCCCCTCCCTCCCTCCCTCCCCTCCCTCCCTCCCCTCCCTCCCTCCCCTCCCTCCCTCCCTCCCTCCCCTCCCCTCCCTCCCTCCCTCCCCTCCCTCCCTCCCTCCCCTCCCTCCCCTGCCCTCCCTCCCCTCCCTCCCTCCCCTCCCTCCCCCTCCCTCCCCTCCCCTCCCTCCCTCCCTCCCTCCCTCCCCTCCCTCCCTCCCCTCCCTCCCTCCCTCCCTCCCCTCCCTCCCTCCCTCCCCTCCCTCCCTCCCCTCCCTCCCCTCCCCTCCCTCCCTCCCTCCCCTCCCTCCCCTCCCTCCCCTTCCCTGCCCTCCCTCCCTTCCCTCCCTCCCTCCCCTTCCCTCCCCTCCCTCCCCTCCCTCCCTCCCTCCCCTCCCCTGCCTTCCCCTCCCTCCTTTTCCCTCCCGCCCCTCCCCTCCCTCCCCGCCCTCCCCTCCCCTCCCTCCCAGCCCTCCCCTCCCCTCCCTCCCCTCCACTCCCCTCCCTCCCCTCCCCTTCCCTCCCCTTCCCTTCTCTCCACTCCCCTCCTTTGTCTCCGATTCTGCCTTCAGACCTCTCTGCCCCTCCCTGACTGTCTCCTTACCTGGGCACTGAGTGGGGCAGGGACACAAGCCGAGCAAGTCTGAGCGAAGCAGCCGTATTTGCTGGTAAAATGATAGAGAGGGGTGCTGCCCAGCTCCCCTCAAGCCCGGCTTGGTGAGCGGTGGTGCCCAGTCTCTCTCCTTCCCGTCTTCCATGTGAGGCCCCAGCTCCTGGAGAGCATTTCCTTCTGCAGCTGTGGGAAAGGACCAGCCCTGTGAGGACAGCACTCTGGCCCATTCACCTGGTCACCGATTCCCGCTCCCATCCCATGCGGGGAGCTGGCCCTGATGGGACCTGTTACAGGAGCAGCAGGGGCTGGCCGTGAATCTAGGGGAGCTGGTGCATGAGGTGGGTGGGCAGCCCCTGCACCACTGCCGCCCCACCCACAGCCGACGTGCCCTCTGTCCTGCTGGCCCTCGGGGACAAGCCGGAGGCCCACGTGCCCGCCCAGCCCTGTGCTTAGTGGCTGCGTGTCCTCCGAAGCAGCTTCACTGCTCTGGGCCTGAAACCGCCAGTGGCAAAGTGAGCGGGGGTCGGAGCAGCTGTCTGTCCTGCTGGCTCTGAGAAGCCACGGTCCTGGGCCGGTTCCACCCAGGTGTTTTCAAAGTGACAATCAGCTCAGCTCAGAAAGGACTTCATATTCTGATGATGTGATAACTGATAGCTAACACTAATCACAGCAGCTAATGTCAGTTAGCGTTTGTGTGGTGCCGGGGACGTGCTAACTGCTCTCGTGTCTCATGCATTTCATTCCACAATGACCTTGCAGGGGGACTTATTCTTATTTCCCCACTTCACAGATGAGCAAACTAAGGCTTAGAGAGTGAAGTCATTGCACAGCCAGCAAGCCCAGCTGACTGCAGTGTGAAACCGCAGCTCTGCCACTCTGCCCTCCTGGGTTAGAAGGGCTTCAGTGCAAAGAAACTCCTGGAACATTTTTGCTGGAACTTTCTCAGGCCTGCTCTACCCCCACAGAGGCCTTAGGAGAGAGGGGTGATTGGAGCCAGGGGTGCTAGATCAGGTGGGCAGGCCCACCCCTGGGCCAGGTGTGCCCCCCCCCGCCCTGGCCTCACCAGGGCCTGTGGCCCCACACAAGCCCCACACACAGCTGCAGTGTGTCCAGGGCCGCTGGGTGCAAGAGATTGCCTTTCACGGTCCAGCCCGCCTGAGTGTGCTGGTCGGAGTAGAGCAAGGACGGAGGAGGAGCAGGGTGTGACCCCTGGCCGCCCGTCTCCAGCTCTCGGCGTGGCGGGGATGACGCCGCGCACAATGGATGTGACCGTGGCCGGGACGGCTTTCACACGTCAGGGACCCCCGGGTTTCACTGGCCTGGCTCACCAGGCTCACCACTTCCCTTTTACAGTTAGAACTTCCCACGCAAATCTGACCAAAAGGGAGTCAGCTAATGTGTTAACAGATGACTTGCTTATTAATTGCCAGAACCTGGAGCTGTGGGGCACCTGAGTTTCACCGAGATTCTGGACACGTCTCTCAAGGTCAGCTGGCAGGAGCCCCTGGAGAAAAATGGCATCATCACAGGTAAGTGTTCCTGTCTCCCGGAAAAGAAAAGCCAGCTTTGTCCCAACAGGAGAGGACAGATATAGCTTCAAACAAAACTGCCGGCCGAGTGGAGCCATGCCCGCGTCCTCTGTGGGACAGCCAGCCATGTGGCCGAGGGCCGAGGCTCGGTCCCCACGCCCAGCCTGCTTTGGGGCCACTTCCCTGCATGGCTCCGGAGTTCAGAGACTTAGCCTCCTTGCATTGTCTTAACAGACTTCCGAAGTCGCACTGATCAATGAGAATGCGTCATTTTATGACGTTTCTCTCAAGTGTTTTTATCTCCCTTAATCCTCATAGCAACACAGTAAGGTAAATATTGTATTATGACCGATTTACAGATGATGAAACTGAGGCTCAGAGAGGTGAGGTGACCCTTCCTTCATTCAGCAAATGTAGAGGAATGCCTACTGTGTGCAGGCACGTGACTGAAATGCTGCCTACCAGGCAGTGACCACAACACTTACACGTCTTGGTCACCGGTCCACCGTGGGCAAGTGGCCAGGGCAGGACAAAGTCTGGGTCGCCTGTGTCCCAACGCCATGCCTCTTCCCTCCCAACAGTGCCTTTGGGGACTGAAGTATGGGGAGAGGCGGTGGAGGCAGCAGAGCCAGCAGGCAGGCCTGCAGGGGTGAGTGGGGCAAGCGGTGTGGCGGCTGAGCGCCTGCCGTGGGGTCTCTCGGGAACAGCCAGCCTTTTGTAAGGTTCTTAATGGTTTTGTTTTAAAAAATAGGTTTCTGAAAAACCTTTCAGGTTAAACTTAATTTAAATCTTGGTTGAAAAAAAAAAAAGCTCTAGATTTGATGAAAGCAGCACAGGCTTTGGCCTCAGGTGAGGGTGGCGGACCCCGTGTTCCACTGTCGTGGTGCTCCTGGGGGCGTCAGCACACCCCAGACCCTCTGCCTCTTCACCCATGGGCATCCAACACCGCTGTGGGCCCAGGGGCGGCTCACTGAGACCAGAGCAGCTCAGCCCCCGTGGGCGTCCTTTCCACTGAGGAAGCATTACATGAAGTGTCAAGGCAGCCACTTACTGTTCGTGGGCTCGGTCCCCCGTTCACTGGACGCGTGTCCTGTGCAGGCCCTCTCTCGGGACTACCGACAGCTCGTGGCGTGTCGGGGCTCCTATCCCGCTGTCTACAGT
Organism: Aselliscus stoliczkanus; assembly: GCA_033961575.1. Lineage (NCBI taxonomy): Eukaryota > Metazoa > Chordata > Mammalia > Chiroptera > Hipposideridae > Aselliscus > Aselliscus stoliczkanus. The sequence continues at coordinate 2,636,269 of CM066733.1, forward strand.
TGGCCCCGGAGGCTCCAGGGGACGCCGCTCCTGACCGAGCCCTTTCCATCCTGCGAGCAGGTCTCTTGGCTGTGCCGTCCCTCGGTCAGCGATTATGTTGTCCCACAGCCGACAGGAGCCCGCGTCCTCCCCCATGTGCCCAGTGGTCCGCGAAGCCTGCTCGTGCAGCCAGGGCGCCGAGAAACTGCATGGAGACCAGGAACAGTGTGTGTGCCCGCCGCCCGGCTGCAGGGTTCAGGACCCTTCCCCCGCCGTGTCCTGGACACAGCAGCAGTGGCGCCCCTGACCATGTCCCACGTGCAGGCCCCTTAGCACCACAGAATCTTGTTTAGTTTTGGAACAACCACGCGAGGTGCATCCTATAACCCCAGCTGACACCTTGGGTGGGCGTGCCCCAGGGTCACATGACCAGCACGTGCTGAGCCAGCACAGGCACCCAGGTGTCCGTGTCCTCTCCCTGCATGATCAGCGTGCTGGAGGGGGCTGGAACCGTGCTGCTCACCCCAACCCAGGCCTTTCCTGTCTTCCTGGGTTCACAGCTCTCTTGGCACCTCCCGAAGTTTCTCAGCGTACCCCAGGCCACAGAGACACCGACCAGTTCTGTTGATTAGGTAGTTAGGTGCAAACAACTCAAGTGTTTGTATGCCAACAACTTAATAGTCATTTGCATGAATAATACACACTGACTGAAAAAAAAAGTGCATTTCCACCTGAAAGGACATGGGATGTGGTGGGGTGAGCCCCATTGGCACTGCCCAGCCTCTCACACGGGGACTCCGGGGACCCGCCACCTTAATTTCCTGTCCCACGTTGGCTTTCATGTTGGCTTTGCACAGACAGGATGTGTGCACAGGCGTGGGGCACACTCTGACCCTGAACTTGGGAATGACTCGAGCGAGAGGCCGGCGCAGTGTCCCCAACACAGGCAGCAGCACCCCATTTCTGGGGGCCCTTCAGTGTCCCGGGCGCCCCAGTGCACACCCTGGCACTGTGTTCCTACTCACAAGCCAACCTCCCACTTCTCATCTGCAAAGTGCTGTCTGTCATATGAATCCACCTGTACAGAATGGGGTGCTCAGGTCACACCACAAAAGGCGCCTGTGATCTGCTGTCGCCTCTGACCCTCACTTTTCAAAAATCAACTTATGAAGTGTTGGCCGAGTGGCTCAGTGGGTTAAGAGCTCGCTCAAGAGTGCGAACTGAGCTCTGAGCAACAGCAGTTCGATGCCCAGCCCGAGCTGAGCTGCCGCTGAGGTGCCAACAGGTGGCAGGATGGCTCAGCTAAAAAAACAAAACAAAACAAAAATCACCTTATGAATCTGGTTCTGCCCCCAGAAGCTGATGTTGAAATGCCTACTTTAGATAAGGTTACAGCGGAGCTCCAGGAATGGGAACAAGTCACTGTCGAAACTGGACACCAAAACCCTGATCCGTGTCCCTCCTAAGGATCCGTGTGCCTCCTAAGCCACATAGTATATAATAGCATTGCCGATGCTAAGTGTGGAGCGAAAAGGCCCCTGGTGCCTGGAGGAGAAGGGACTAAACGAAGGGGCTAAGCGAAGTGGGGAACAGGCTGGTGCCAGGGACACGAAACCAAACCAGCTCAGTGGGAGGGAGGCAACGCTGTGGAAGAAAGGGCTTCCGGCTCCGAGCGCCGGGGCCCAGAGCCCCAGAGGACCGGGGTTGCGGGGGATCAGGCCTGTGGCCTGAAGGAGATGCAGGGTTTCAGAGGTGGGCCGCCGGGTGGGGGAGGCAGGTCACTGCCAGCTGCCCGCACCTCCCGTTTCCGAATTGGCCGGGACCCCGCGTGGGGTGGATGCCACGGAGGGGCTTCCCTGTTTCGGGTGCGATGTGTGCAGAGCCCGCCCCGGCCTTTCTGAGCACGCACACACTTCATCCTTGTCTGCATCTTAAAGGAAACCCTCGGGTACCGTGGCTTGAGTGGAGCCAACATTTCACCGCTAAGCGCTGGTTGCCAATATTTCAATTATGAGCCTCTGTTCTCAGCAGCCAGTAGGGCTTAGCTCATTTTCGCATTTTATTTAAACAAATGCCTGTAGCTCCCAGCCACAGCCTATTGACTGCAGAACTTGGCCTTCAAAGTTCAGGCTCTTCAGAGCGGGTCGGCCAGCAGCCTGTCCTCTGATCCTAGGCCGGGAGCACAGCTTCAGGCAGGTGCTCTGCTGTTTCCTCTTGAAGGCCACCTGGTTCCCACTGACTTCCTCTGTCCTCTGACAGCCACACTGTCAAATGTGCCCGGAGTCCACCGATGGACGCCTGCAGGTATCTGGGAAGGTGTGTGAGAAAGGCCCCCACAGGTGAGACCCAATGGCTGTTCCCTTGGTCGCAGTGGGTGTCTCTGCCATCACCTCCCCAGTGACCCCTGCCCTTGGTGCCACTCTCCCCAGCACTGGACTGTCCACCTGTACCCACCGGTCAGCACCCCCCACATAGGCCTGGTTGCCAGTAGCACATTCCAGATGGCACCACAAGGGTCTGGTCCATGCCAGACGTAGGGGTGTTCCCAGGTACCATGAAAGGGAAGCCATGCCTGCTGGCAGACCCGGCCTCTGAGGGCCACTGTTGGGAATGTCCATGTGGCAGCAGCAGCTGTCCTGCAAAGCCCCTGTGAACGCCATAGGCTGCGCTAAACAGTGTCCCCGCACAGGCCCTTCGCGGCCCGGCCTCCCGTAGGAAGCCATACATTGCAGCCTTGCTGCCGGCAAGCAGCCCCTGGGCCCCCGTTATGACCCAGGCCGGGAGAGAGGGAGGCGCCAGCAGAGGCAGCCTGTGCCCGCCCCAGCAAGTGGCCCATTTCGCTCGCGTTGTGAATTCCAGCATCTTCCACTCGCCCCCACCCCGTAAGCTGATTTATGGGGGCCGGGACGCAGACAGACAGTTTGTGATTGGACGCACTGCTCTCTGGCGGAGAGTTTGCCTCAGATCACCAGGAAATTATTTCTGAGGCTCCCTCCTCGTTAGTCGCGGTTAGGCGCCGTTCGGGGCAGGTAGGCGCCAAGGGAGGCAGCGCTTCCCGGCTCTGGACGCCCTGCAGGCCCTGCCCCTCGCCCTCACGCTGCGGCCACTGGAAACATTCACAGGCCAGAGCCACCGTGCGCGTCCCAAAACGGGCAACATCGGAGGGCCTGTTCCCCAGCACATGGCCACAGCTGCGTCCCCCTGTGCGCGGCCAGCACCTCACACCGTCGTCCGTCACGCGGCCGGGCCAGCACGCCCCTCCGCGGGGTTTCCTGTGCTTTGCCCGCGTAGATGAGGCTCTTCTCAGAGCTTTGCCTGTGGAGGCGAGGCCCGGGGCAGCCATCTGGCTTTGCTTGTGTCCGTGTCGGTGGAGGATGCTGAGTGGCCGCCCATCAGCCCCGCGCTGCTGCCTGCAGCGCTGGGAGTGCTGTGTTTGGGCTCCAGGTTGCCCAGCTGCACAAGACTCTGTGTTCTAGCAAATTCTGATGAGGAACAGCTTTTAAATAAATAAAGTTGTCGGACAGACAAGGTTGTAAGACTAACAAGTCCTTCCGTTTCCGTCCTTTCGGAGGAGACCCTGCATGCCAGATTATTTAGCTTGATCAGGCAGAGCCCACCAAGGTCCGGATCGCTCCCAGCCTCCTCCTGCACACCGAGGCTTGGGAGACACGGCGCTTGGAAGGCGGTCCTGGAGGGGGTGGGGGCCTGGGCGCAGCCTGCCAGCCCAGCCAGGCCCCAGCTGGCTCGCCGCCTTTCCGTGCCCTGGTTTCCTCCTTGGTGAAATGGGGTGGTGACGGCTCCAATTCCAGAGGGCTGCTGTGAAGACTAACTAATTTATATATGTGCGGGTCTCAGAACCCCACAGAACAGCTGCCAATACGCTCTGTGCGTGTGAAGTTATTAATACCATTTCCCAGAAGGTTTGTCTCTTTGTAAAGTTGGACAATTGCCGTGTATCCCCCAAAATAAGACCGGATCTTATATTAATTTTTGCTCCAACAATCTACATTTATTCATGTACAAAAATCTACATTTATTCAAACAGTCATGTATGGCTGATGATCCTAACTGGGGCTTATGTTTGGGGCAGGGCTTACATTACGAGTATCTTGAAAAATCACACTAGGGCTTATTTTGCAGTTAGGTCTCATTTTTAGGGAAACAGTAGTTAGCAAAAAGGAAAGCACTGATTGATTTTAGTGTGTTGAGAATGACGGGGGCTGGGTGTCAGGTTGGGTCGTCAGGAGGACGACACCCTGAGGTCATGTGGAGCCAGGGTGGGTGTGGGAGAGGCGAGGCACTGAGCTGCCAGCCCGTGCGAGACGAGGCCGGGCAGGCAGGCTGGCTGGGTCCTGCCGGCGAAGAAGGGGCTAGCCGGCCACGGGGGCCTTCAGGCAGTGATTTGGGGGCTCTGATGTGCACTGAGGCACCCACCTTTCTGCCTGCCTCTGCTCCCTGGGCTAGAAGAGGGCTGAGGGGCAGCAGACAGGCAGTGGCTTCTGACAATTTTTTTTTTTAATATTAAAGTCCCAAGATGCTGTCCTCTAAATTCTTGTTTACCTGAAGTACAAGTTTCTAACTATATTTATTGCTTTCATCAGAATGAGAAGGAAGTTTAAGACGCCTCCTAGTGCTCCGGCATCCCCGCGCTTATTGACCGGAAAGAAGGAAAAGCAAGCATTTTCAGTGGTTTCCCTTTGCCGTGGGACCCGGGAGCCCTCTCCATCACCGTCTCCCTCTTTACGAGACAGGCTTAAGCTTTCTCTAATCACGTAAACTCCCCCCTGAGGGGGTTGATTCAGGGGCTGCCTGCATCTTTTTTCTCTGAGCCCAAAATCACGATGGAACCTGAGGTTGAATAAATTGTGATTATGAGGCCCAGCTGGACTGAACAGAGTACAGGGAAAAATCAGATTTCACTCGGAAAACGGGTTCACGGGGGGAGGCCGAGCCAGAAGCAAAGCTCGTGTACTCAGGTGAGGGGACACTTTGAGGCAGGGCACTCCACACAGTGAAAAAGTGTTCTATCCGTCATCCCCTGGAGGAAAAGGAGCCGCGTTTCCACAAATTAGTTGCAACCCAGCAGCAAGCTCCTGATTTAGGGTACTGTCTAATGAAAATACGAGCTTATAAAAATGGAAATCTTGCTGAAATGCATCCATAATTTGACAAGAGAAGGTTAAGTCATGCACAGCAGGTTGGCTGTCATCATTCGTCATTCTTCAATCCATGCACCAGCTATGGAGGTTACCAGAGTGTCAGAGAGGACTTGGCCACCTGCAGCCTGCTCTGTGGCGTGGGGACAGGCCACCAGGACTAAGTAATGCCATAGATTTCTCGGGGAGCATACAGGAAGGAGGTGCCACTCGAGACGCATTTCGTTAGGTCAGTGGATTCTCATCCGACGTCAGCGGATCCACAGTTCCGGCCTGGCAGCCAGCCTCTGCCCCGCGCTTTCAGGAGACCCCGCGCTTTCAGGAGACCCCGCGCTAACTCTGTTGTCTCTTTCTAGGCTATCAGATCTCCTGGGAGGTTTACGGGAAAAACGGCTCTCGGCTCACACACTCTCTCAACAGCACGACGCACGAGTACAAAATCCCAGGGCTGTCCTCTCTCACCACCTACACCATCGGCGTGGCCGCCCTCACTGCGGTGGGCGCTGGCCCGGCCGCCTCGTCCACCATTTCGTCTGGAGTACCCCCAGGTCAGTCAGGCCGCGCTGCGGCCCCCTGCCCCCCGTCTCCCCTGGAGATTTCTCATGCTCAGACTTGATGGGCGTCTTTGTGGAGAAGCTGCTGGGGCCTTTGAAAGAGGGGCGTCAGTTTCCTGCTGTGATGGTTGGGGGGTTAGTGGGTGATGACCCACCGTGAGCCTTGTTTCCCAGTGTCTCTGCGCATGGCTTAGCCTTTCTTCTGCCAGGGCTTGGGCTGGTGGAGACGGGCTTATGGGCAGGGAGGGGGATCTGGATTCCATACTGAGAGCCCGTCCCCCAAGGGGCTGGTAAATCAAGGACCTCACAGAAGAGAAATGCAAGCCTGATTCGAGAGGAGTAGGGAATGTTGATGTTAACATTAAGAATAGTGGTAACGTGGGGCCGGCCGAGTGGTGCATTGGTTAAGCGCTGGTTTTGGGATGCCAGCGGCCCCGGTTCGGATCCCACATGAGGGCCAGTGACACTGCCCTCTACAGCTAACAACAGCTCCACCTGGAGCTGGGCTGTGCGAGCCCCGGTGATGGTGTGGGCTGCAGCCCCTGCTGCAGTGGGCTGCCATAGGCTACAGTGAGTGGCCCGCAGCCAGCGTGAGCGGCTGGCAGCCAGGCGTGAGCTGCCAATAGCCGCGGTGAGCAACATCCAGAGGCCAGCGACGGATCTGCCTCATCCGGGAAGAGCGCAATGACGATACCAACAGTGAAGCAACATCCTCCGCAACTAAACTGAAGAACAAGAAGACAGCAACTTGTCTGTTCCCCTTCCCCGATTCCCCAACGCTGTTCCCCTCCACCAAATCCCCAATAAAATCTTTAAAAAAAAAAAAAAAAAAAGAATAGTGGTAACGTAAGGAATGTCCACATCTATAGAAAAATTTTATTAAGGATTTATTTGAGTTTACTTGAGCCACACTGAAGACAATTGCCAGAAAGCACGATCTCAAATGCTTCAGACAGTGACAGTTTGCAGTTTCTTTTATACATTTGGAATCAAGGAGGGAACTAAGGAAGATTTACATGAAGGTAGGAGAAAGCCAGGCTGGGTTTGGGTTACGGGATAGTTAACAAGTTTATATGTTCCTTTGAGGGTGGTTACACCTCTGAGGGGTCTGAAAAAGAGGGTCATTCTGGCGTTTCAAAGGTGCATGAACTGGATGCACAGAAACAATGGGCAGGGCTGCTTATGGCCAAGACGAGCCTTTTACTGAAGAAGTTACAGGCCTGGGGCGGCGCTCCCCACCGTGACCTGCCCAGTAGGAATCTAGGACCAGGTCACCCTGGGAGGTGACTTCCCAAAGAACCCCTTTTCTGTCCACAGTATAAAGCATAAAATTTTATTCACTCAACAAAACAATGAAAATTTGTATATGGGATCAGAAAACACAGTTAGAGAAGGTGGGGCGGGAAGCTAAAGCGCTGGGGAGTCAACCTCCGGGCGAGGGCAGTGTTCCTGCAAAGCCACCTGCCGAGCTGAGTGTGCTGGCTCCTGGGCATGGCTGGCACCTGCCCTCGTGTCTTTCTGGAGTGCAGACTATCTCCTTACATGCTCAGCACACCTTTCAGCTTTGGACAATTTCTACTCAGCATTTTCCCTCCAGTTTTAAGTTTATGTTGAAAATGAAAGTGCTTCTCCAAGGAATTCATAAATACCTGTAAGAAAATATTGTGGGGCCATCAGTTCAATTTTGTAATTAAAGCTGTGGGTCTCTTGCCATTTAAAAGATGTCAGTGGGCCTCATTTGGGTCTGAGAGAAAAGCACGATTGCCTTATTTGAGGGGCCTGAAAGGTCCCCCAAAACCAGCGCTTATCCCATAGGGCAGCCCCACATCTGGTTCAGCCTTCATAGCCTAATTATTTCCTAGGAAGGGTAATAAGCCCTTCTGAAGAGCAATCATCTGAAGAGAAAACAGAACAAATAAAACGTATGCAGTAAAAAAAGAATCCCCTCAGAATAAACGTGCTCACAGCTCGATACCTCTCGTCACAGGTCAGTGAGACAGCCCAGCAGTCCAGCAAGCTATACGTGGTGGTGGGGGAGCTTGACCGCATAGGGAACTTTCTAGAAGCCATTAGACCCATCCTGCCAGCCCGGGAGCCTTGAGCCCAGCAATGTCCCACAGCAAGTCTACTGTCCACCAATAAACAGTTGTCATTGTCCTCTTGCCAGGGCTGCGGTTCCCACTGCCATGTGCATCAGAATCCCCGGGGCTTCTTTAAAACCTGTGTTCCGGGGCCCAGCCGAGTGGCGCGGTGGTTAAGCGCTGGCTTGGGAAGCCAGCGGCCCCGGTTTGGTCCCACATACGAGGGCCAGTGACGCTGCCCTCAAAAAAAAGAAAGAAGTCATTCGCTTACAGAAAGATTCATTGTATTCTATGTCAATAGCCAGTTCCCAGAGCACATATTTAAAATAGTTAGTACTTTAATAACTAGTGGTGGTGATGACACATTGTTAAATTTCTTAGAAATGACTCACGTAGAGCGACTGAGGGTAACACTGGGGCCCACCCAGGGGTGCAAGCAGCTTTCTCCCTGGGTGGTTTGGACACTGACCACCAGGGCAGGCGACAGTCTAGCTGGCCTCTGAAAGGGCCTTGCCCCCAGCGCTCCTGGGACCAGCACAACACGAGCTGCAGAGCCCGACTCAGAGGAGGGGGCCTGGCCACACTGAAAGGACCCCTGCTGAAATGGGTTTGCAGAGAGCCCCGGGGCCGATCACACAGCTGGGAAAGGACTCCTCGTGTCACTCAGAAGCATTAGGGAACGAGGTGGACTCGCTGTTGCATCATTTACAAGCCGGGCCACCTGAGCCAGCGACTCTCCGTAAGACGCCCCGAGCGTTCTAAGCGTTGGCCAGAAGCAAAATCATGGCGACCACTTTGGGGGCTGTAGTCTATTTGCTGAGCTTGAAGTTTCCATCCATTAATGATTGAAGGACTGTTTTAAGAATCCAGAGAGAGCTGAGAAATATAAAGAAGCGTCACTTGTCCTTCGATTTAAACATTTTCTGCCTCAAATTCATTAAAGTAGTTGGGGAAGGACCCGGAGACCCTGGGGCCCTGCCTATGCCGGTGCGGAACCGATCACCAAAGTGTCCTCAGCGTCCCCGCACAAGCCGGGCTGTGAATGCCCCACGCAGTGGCCAATCGGGGGCCGCTCCTCGGGAGCCGTGCAGCCTGAAAGCCTTTTCTGCCCCTTGCCCTGCATCCCTTTCCTTCATTTTAGCCCATTATCTTTCTCTGAGTGTTTTGCACACTCATGTAAGAGCTGTCATTTTGAAGTCGCAGCCTTGCACTCAGAGTGGGACAGCCCCTGTGGAGGAGGAGCCTACTGAAGGCTCCCTGTGCAGCGCAGCCTAATTCACAGGTAGCTTCAGGGCGTGGGCCGGGAGTACTCAGAACACAGCCTCCCCGCAGGTGGTGGCCAGAGCAGCTGCACCCAGTCGGAGTGGGAAAGTTCTGCACTTTCACCTGAATGTGGTTGTCTTGGAAACCAGACCAGGAAGCCAAAGGCTCCGGAGCTGCTCACCTGCCCGTGTCGCGCTGCCCAGAGCCCCCGGTGTGCCCGCCCCATCCCTACCCGTCGCCTCCCCCAGGCTTCACGGCCTCATCCCGCAAGGCGGACACTCGGTTCTCGGTTCTTTAGGAGCTGCTCGTTCACCCTTCCTTCATTCAACAAGTGTGTCTCCCACAAGCAACTGCTCTGAACGGAGATGAGTAAGACACGGTCCCCACCTGTAGCGTTTGCCCTCTAGGAGGCCACATCACTGTCCCCAGATGCCACCACATGGCAAGGAGCCGGGTAGGTGGCCCTACTAAGTGTGAGTCATGCTGTGGGCATGTCCCTGGAGAAACCATGTCCCCACACTCATGGTTTTGAAAACAAATCCTGTTTTAGGTCCAAATGCATTTTGAAACTGTTGCTTGCTGACCTGTTGGATGTGTTTTCTCAGCTGTGACAGAATGTAAACCTCTCCCTTTCCTCTCATTTATCCCTAGAACTTCCTGGTGCCCCATCCAATCTGGTCATTTCCAACATCAGCCCTCGCTCGGCCACTCTCCAGTTCCGACCCGGCTACGACGGGAAGACGTCGATCTCCAGATGGGTCGTGGAGGGACAGGTATGTGTGTCATCGGAGCTGGAGCGGGGGTTCCTAAGGGCCACACTCTGGGACCCATATTTGAGAGACGTTGGCGGAGCCTTTGCAGTGATCACTCAGTAGCTGGAGCTGATGTAGTGGCGGATTTCGGGGCGGTTGTGTTTGGAGGACGAGAAGCACAGACTGGAGACAAGTGGGGCGCTGTGGACAGAGAAGGGAAACCGAGATGTTAGACCGGAGTCTTACCAGACGATAGGAGTGGTTGGTGATCAGCGTTAAAATTCAAGCGGGTTCAAAAGAGATATCCAAATTTGATAGCATAGTTGTTTCAATTTTTTTAAATTCTGTATCACAGTCAGCTACCAAACATACTAAGAATTAATTGGTACAACTTGTCTATCGAATGAGTGAATAAATGAATATGAATTCATTCAACAATATTAATAAAGCCCGTTTATCTCCAGGTGCTATCCTAGGCATGAGGATAAAGCAGTAAATAAAAAGTGGCCGAGTTTCTGCTGTAAAGGAGAAACTTCTCTCTTGGGGGAAGGAAGGCCCAGTTTCCGTTCGATGGCCTAAGGCTGGGGGCCGGAGGGGAGGTGGAGCGGTGGGAAATGGGCTTGCCGGGACCCCCCAGGGCTGATCACACAGCCCTAGAAAGGACTTCTCATGTCACCCAGAGGCAATGGAGAGCCACTGGAGGGCTGTCAGAGATGGGCTGACACAGCAGCAGTTCCATGTGTGAATAACAGCAGGAGAAAAGAGCCAAATTATGAGAAGCAGTGAAGTTTCAAAGTTTCATGACTGTACTCATATTCTATTGTAAGACGATTCACTCTTGGAAATTAGCCAGAAGTTAGGGTACAAATTCCATATACATATTCAAAGTTCTCATTAAGCAACCATTTCTGGAAACCTATATAGGATTCTAAAAGTACGAACCAACTAGTTGGGACTGATCAATAAATGGGGCTCAAACAATTATTAACTTAGAAAAAGTAACAGTATATCCTTACCTCCCATCAAACTCAAAAAATAAACCCCAGTGAATGAAAACCAAAATTATAAAAGCGAATTTTAAAATGCATGCAAGAAACTATAGCGGTCCCCACCTGCGATTTCCGCAGTTTCAATCGCCCCGCAGTCAATTGCAGTCCAAAAACATTAAATGGAAAATTCCAGAAATGAGCAATTCCTAAGGTTTAAATTGTTCACCATTTTGAATAACATGATGAAATTTCCCACCATCCTGCTCTGTGCTCCCCGTGATGTGAATGGTCCCTCCTCCGCCGTCTCCACCCTGTAGACACTCCGCCTGCTAGTCACTTAGTTCATCAGTTATCAGATCGGCTGGCCCTGATATCACAGTGCTTGTGCTCAAGTCACCTGATTTCGTTTATAACGGCCCCAGAGCCATTCACATAACTCATTTCAGTGCGTGGTTATAACGATCCTATTTGATTAGTTATTGTTACTCTCACTGTGCATGGTTTATAAATTAAACTATCACAGGTGTGCACGTGTAGGAAAACACACAGTATATATAGGGTTTGGTGCTATCTGCTGTTCGAGGCACCCACTGGGGGTCTTGAAATGTCTCCCCCAAGGATAAGGGGGACCACAATAGGAGAAAAATGGTGGTGTCGCATGAAGACCAATTCTAGCATCTTCAAGTCCATCAGAAGTAGCTGGGCAAGCACTTTAAGGGACACAGGAGCATTGGGTACCCTGTTGTCATGAGGCCACCTCATGGCTGAGCACGGCGAGTGCCAAGGACGCAGCACTGGCTTTAGACTTGGGTATTGGGCGAGGCCAGGCCGCGGTGACGTAGAAACGCCAGCATCTCGATGGCTCACCACCAGGAGCTTTATTCTGTGCTTCCAGAGCCAGGCGCGATCACACCCCCGTGCTGTGTCCCGTCCAAGGGAGCTGGGACGCCTCGTTTTGTTTGCCCAAGAAGGGGTGATGCGATGAACCCAAAGCTCGTTCACTGCATCCGCATGTTTGCTTTGTGCTTCTGCCCCACAACCTATTTCTTTATATTTTAAATATAATTTTTTTAACATACCCAAGAGGGAAGAGAATATTGTAATGAGCTCCCGATGCCCGTGACTTATTTTGTCTATTATCTAGATTTATCTAGTCCCCTTTGTATTGTTGCTGAAGTGTTTTAAAGCATATCTCAGACCCCACATAGTTTCACCACCAAATATTCAGCATGTACCTCAAAATACATGTACACACAACTGTGGATGGATTTCACAAATATGATGATAAGCAAAGGCACCCAGGCTCGTAATCAGAGGGCAGGCACGCCATAGGATTCCACTTTGGTGCCATTCTGGAAGGCAGAGCTACCGCTGGCCTTCGAGCACTGGGTCCGGAGGGTCCCAGTGCGGGAGTGGGTGCCTGGCAGGCCCCTGGCAGGCTCGAAGGCTGTGTCTTGGTCTGGCTCTGTGTTGTCACCTGTGGTTTGTGCGCTTGTTCCTATGCCTCCCACCCATAAAAACTGGACGTTATATTAGGGATACTTTCTATCATAATCATAATACCATCATTGCACCTACTTCATAAAAATTCCTTAATATCATCTAAAATTAGGCCATATTCAGATTTCCCCAAATTTTCCAAAAACATCTTTGTACTGTGGTTTTGAAGAAAACAGGACACACACAAAGTTCACACTATGCATTTGGTTGTCATGTGTCCTAACTCATTTAAAAAATTTTAAACAGCTTTATCAAGGTATAATTGACAAATAATGCACTTGATGTATTTAGTGACCACTTTGAGAAGGTCTGACTTGGATACAATGTCCAGATGCCTGTGAAAACCCTCGCCACAGTCCAGAAAGGGCACACCCATCACCCCTACACGTCCCGTGCCCTCGCTCCGCGGGGTCCCTCCCAGCCCTGCTCACCCATCAGCCACTCGCCTGCCTTCTGTCACTGTAGAGTAAGTCTCTTTTCACCTAGACCCCGCGCTGTCCCGTGTCACTGCCTCTCAGTTGTCCCTTGGAACATCCTGCATTGCAGATGTATCCTGCACCCCCTGGTTCCGCTATGCCGTGTGCCCTGTAAACTGGAAGTCCTGACTGGATGTTTCCCCCTTGTTGTGCCGACATGGAGCACGCTTTCTGGTGGCGCCATGCCGCTTCACACTGAAGCACACATGCGTCTAGTTGTCCCACTCTTGGGGACACCAAGACCGAACGACAGCCTGATCCCTGCTTAGCCACTTCCTCCATCAGCTTTGTAGCTAAGGGCCTGAATCATTTTCTTAAGATCTTCAAAATGGTGCTTTTCTCTGTCTTTCTTCATTCCCCTCATCCCACAGACTAATTATCCTGAGCACAGGGAGGCAGGATAAATGCTGAGCCTTCTCCCTGTAATTCCCAGCTTTGAAGCATGGAGCTGGTTTCCCAGTCACTCCCACGTTAAACTGATTTCTCTTCCTCTTTTTTTGCCCTATCTCTTTGCCTAAGTACCATTATGAAAGCATAGATTCTTATACGTCCAGTGAGTTTCGGTCACTGCAGCCATTATTCTTTTTGAACCTGAAGCCGACCCATCTTGGCCTGTGGGCAGCCCTTCATGTTCCAGGCCTTTCGACGTGAGCTTCCTAACCTTTGATGATTTCCTCGCAACACCGTGTCCTAGGGTCATCTCACGCCTTCCTGCTCTCAGCGCAAAGACAGCCACTCCTGCGGGCGGCCTGGTTCCCATTAGGGTCAAATGGCTTTTAAGGACCACAGTCTAGGTGCCGAGGTCGCTACTGGCTGGTCATTGCTCCCAGACCTTTCCAGTGGGCAGAGAGGAGAGACATGCACATATTTTGAGACATCATGAGTTCATACTGATATTTCCAATTCAAATTTAAGATTACTTCACTTTGAATTTATGGTTTAAGTACTCTTCCCCTTGCATTAAATTGTGTTTTTAGCAATGTTAACATAATTACTTATTATCTTTATCGTGTTATTATACAAAGAGTTTCAAAATTGGAATCTCAGTGATACTACTAACAATAAGACCACTGAACGCAATGTAAGTATTTCTCCTTAGACACTGCGGATGGACAGTGAAAATACTGACCTCGAAAGTCTTATAATTCCTTTCTCTGTGTGCTTATATCACCAACTTAATACAAAATTAAATTCACTCACTTCAGGGTTTTTGTTTTGTTCTTTTGTTTCAATCTTTAGTGGTTGCTTTCTTTAAATATCATTTTACTTTATAACAAATGTTAAAATATGTTTAATGTAGTTTATTTTTGAACATATAACTTACTCACGTGGTCTTAAAGTCAAAACTATAAAACGTGTATTCCGAGAAGTTTACGCTCTCTGTTCCACCTCTGCCCTGTGGCCTCTCTCCTCCAAAAGCCCACTTTAGATCTTGGGTTTATCCTTCCTGGGCTCTCACCGTGAGAAGCCGCGCGTGCCCGCACCCCTCCCACCTGGCCTGTGCACCTCGCCTCCTCACTCACAGCTCAGCCCACTGAGCACCATACGGAGCGCCCTCCGCCGCTCACAGCTGCAGCCTCCCCCGTATGCAGGCGTGTGCATTCCTTTTCCATCGCGGCCAGAACAAATGAACAAAGCCTAGTGGCTTCAACAACACAGATGTGTTATCATCTGATAGCTCTTTTGGTCAGAAGTCCACCTTGGGCTTTAAGGGCTGAAATGCAGGTGCTGGCAGAGCTGCACTCCTGTCTGCGGGCTCCGGGCTCCTGGCTCCGGAGGGACCCGCCCTTGCTGCTTCGCCTGGTTGCTGGAATTATCATCCTTTTGTGATGGAGCCCAGCTGGCTGTCACCAGCCCCACCTCTAGGGCGAGGCACTGCCTGCATCGTGGCCCCTTCCCCCCCCTCGCAGGCACCCCTGTCTCCCCCTCCCTCCCTCTCATCTCTCTGACCCACTCTCCCACCTCCCACTTCCACTTCTCAAGGGCTCCTGTGATTAGACTGGGCCCACCCAGAGAGTCCAGGGTCGCCCCTTCTTCCAGGCCCTAACCTTAACCACATCTGCAAAGTCCCTTTTGCCTTGGAAGGTGACATACTCATGGTCCCAGGAGTCAGGGTATGGACATCTTTGGGGGAGGGGGATTATTCTGCCTAAAGGGTGTCTTCAGCCTCGTGTTTTTGCCCCTGAATCTTTGGGATACCTTCCTACGAGTGGGATTGCTGGATCAAACAATGAGTTGTACATACATTTTCTAGACTTTACCCAACCCTCTGCTACAGGTTACAGCATTTTACATTCTCATCAGCACTGGATGTAATTCTTTGACATGACAAAAAAAATTGAGGTCTAATTTATCAGTCTTTTCTTGTATGCTTTTTGGATTTGGAGCCATAGAGGTTTTCCCCACTCTAGGGTTGTAAAGGAATTCACCCAATTTTCTACGAACACTTTAATGGTTTCATTTTTGCATTTAGATCTCCATCCATTTGGAATTTGCCCTTATAAATGGAGTGAGGTGTGAATTCATTTTTATCATTTTGCAAATAGCTTTTTAATTGTTCCAAAGCCATTTATTAAATAGTCCATTTTTTACCTCCTCCTGATTTGTGATATTAAATTTCCATACGCACTTGAGTCTATTCCTGAACTTCTCTTTCTGTTCTATTAGTCTGGCTATTCATGCACTAATTCCACATTGTTTAATTATAGAGACTTTAAAATACGTTTTAATATCTGTTATGGTCTCTCCCCATCCCCACCCCACACACACACTCTGCCTCTCTCCCATGCTATGTCGTCCTCCAGGGAGCCTCGCTTAGTTCGCCAGCTACTTCTCCAAGAATGTGTCGGTGGGTTCTCTGCTCCAGGCCAGCTCCACCTTTCCTAAACTAAGAACAGTGGGGCCCTTGAAACTCTAAGTGATGTAGATGGAGCCTTCTGGAACATCCCACACCAAATTCCCTTTGAGTGGGTGCAAGCCACACCAGACTCTATGCTGCAGTGAGACCCCAGTGTTTCCTCACCCAGTCTGTCATCCAAGAAGCGGTAGTTGCCGGATGTGGGCTGGGGTTCGGAGAGGAGTGAGATTCGGGCACCCAGGCAAGTGGGGAGTCACCGTTTAAGGACCAGGCACATTAAGGGGAGGGAGGTAACCTACAGCGGTTGGTTCAGGGCACTGGCAGGACCTGAGGCAGGAGGGCGTGGAGGCCCACGAGCACAGCCCTGAGCCCCAGGTGCCACGGACTGGCCCGGCAGGGAGCCGCCCGGGCCTTCCCCACCCTACCAAAACACTCCGGCAGCACAGCACTGACTTTTTCCCTTTGATCCACTTCTCAATCATATCTTCTTTGCAAAAAATGTTTCTTCCAATTCTGACCATTTTTAAAGTGCACCAGGAAGGCCATGTTACTTGGAGCAATCGTCAGTGAATTATGGAATGAAAGGCCTCATCATTGAAGAGCCCATTGAAAGGCCCTGTAATAAGCTGATGTAGGCTCCGGTTTTAAAAAGCAGCCTTTATAGGTGTTTCTGGTTCGGTAATGCTTTGCTTAATTAGTAACCTTTGACTGTAGAGGGAGGAAAACGTCTCTTCCCACATTTTTATGGTGCTCCATAAAAGGGGAGAATGCAAATGCTGTGCGTTTTCCTCTGCCACTTTGCTGGCCGCAGGGCTCCTCCGTAAACCCCTGCTGTCGGCAGCCATTTGCTGTGCTCTCACCGCCGAGACGGCATCCGGCCTTCTCAAAGGCTGCTCTGAGCAGGGCTCGGTAATGAAGATGCTGGTGGAAACACTTTGGATACAGATAAAACTGTTTCCATTCCAAAAATGGAAGGGGAAAAAAAAAAGCCCACTTAGTGCTTATTGGTGTGTAATGGTAACCATTTTCTTAAAAGGAACTGTTTCAGAGAGTGTTATGAGCTAATAAAATCAAGCACACGCCTGCCAAGTGCTGGTCTCGGTAACTAAAGAGGAGTGGGGCCTGCAGGCACGGCCCTCCCGGGCGCCGGCTGGCCCGGCGCGTCCGAAGCGAGGGCCTCGGCGGCTCACACTCCTCTGGGCGGCCAGGGGTGGAGGTCTCCCGAGTGCACCTCCCGCTGAGGGGCCGGGTCTCGGGCCGAGGAAGGGGCGCCGGCGCTGTCCCGTATTCCTGTTTGCTGATGTCTCACCTGTGAGCACAGTTTAAGGGGTGCATGGAGCCTCCCTTCCCACCACACCCCTGTTCCAGGGCCTCTGCCAGCAGTGAGTTCCAGGAAAGACGTTTTCTTGGCAGATGAGTTTCTCTCGTCAGAAGTCGAAGCTCATGCAACCCGGAGTTTCCCTTTGTGCGTGAGCTGCCTGGCCTTTTCCAGCCCGTGTGTGGCCGGGAACTCAGCGGTGGCGCTCGGCCCTGTGCAGAAGGCTGCGGCCTCGGGAAGAAAGCAAAGCGCGCTGTCTTCCTAGCAAGTCGGATAGACTCTCGGAAGAAACAGGGTGCCGAGACCCCGTGGCAGATGCCAGCGCCTCAGAGGGAGACACAGAAGGCTAGGGGCCTCGGGGTTTCTTTTACAAAGACCTTCCTTTCGAAAGTAGGAGGTGTGTGCCTAGGAGATAAACAGCTCCCCCAAAACGTTGGTCAGAATTGTCCACTTTCCTATGTCTGTGTTTTCAGTGATGTTTTTCTCTTTACAAGCCTATAAAAGTGGCATAAATTGGGCAGTGAAACTCTAAGGTGCCTCGGAGTAGGACACCCAGACCCCAGCTTGGCCCCCCATCCTTCCAGTGTTCCATCCGGAACTGGGCCTGGCTGTCGGCAGGACGGGACCAGCTGGGACCTAGGATCTGTGTGGCCGCAGGCAAGGTCAGCGGTGGGCGGGCTGACCGTCAGACCCCAGCGCCAAAGTGAGCGTCGGCACATTAGTGCTGAGCTGTCCTCTAGGAGCTCCTGGCACCGGGGGAAGGCCAGGGCCCGGGAGCAGGCACGCGGGGACAGTTCCCTGCCATCACGTCAGGAGAGCAGCAGCGCACTGAGAGTGTTAGCATGGGACTTGCACTTAATAAGTGGAAGCACGCAATACAAACACGAAAGCCAAGGCAAACATTTGGCCTCCAAGGAGGCTGCTTGAGACAGTGAGGGCTTCAGAGGAAACTGCATCTTCGGAGGCCTGGGCCGACCCTGGAAAATACCTGGGGAGTGAGGCAGGCCCCCCGAGCAGGCCCAGGCTGAAGGCCAGGCCAGGGCAGCCTCCAGGACAGGCGGTGCTGAGTGCGGCTTCCTGTGCAGCGGGTGTCGTGGTCAGCGGGCTGAGCTCCGCAGGCTATGGGGGCTCCTGCAGCCGGAGGAAGGCTGCTCAATCACCCAGTGTCCATGGAGAGCCAAGCTGCTGGTACCTAGAATTCATTCAAGTGGAACCAAAAAAAATCCCACAGCTTGAAAAATGTCAGAGCCAGGTTTCCATGGTCTTCATTCCCAGCAGAGTTTCCACCCCGAGAAAGCGCATCCTTGGTTTATTTAACTGCCCGACTGCCTACCTGTTACCTCTGACGGGACAAAGAAATGCTAGTGATGTCTCCTGCGGCGTCATAGGCCAGACTGTTTTTATCTCGTCTCCAAGCGCTGGAGTTGGGGATTTCTAACCACTGATTCCATCACCTTCCCTCATTACGGAGGGGTGCTAGGGCTGCTTGCGGGCCTTTTGATAAGTATCTGTCAGCATTTCAATTATAATAAACGCTATATAGTTGAATTTCGTTTTCGTCATTCACTTCTGAAGCGCCTGTCTCAGGAGCACTGTCACGGCTCTAATGGCCCCTTCGGTAGCGACAGTCACCTGGTAAACCGGCCGAGACCGGTTTCTTCCTTGGGCCGGGTGGGGCTCCACGATCTACGCGTTCAGGCGCCGTGGGGACGGGAGACGGTGAGACATACTCGATATTTCAGAATGCATGTTGTTTGCCTGACTGTCCGTAATGACACCTCACAGCAACCTTCCGCCTTTACTCCTCAGCCAGCGACGGAAATCTGTACAGACGAATGATTCGAGGTGGCCCTTCTGTTCATTAGTCTATCAGATCCTTTTAGGTTCTATTATGAGAATTACAAGTACCACAGGAGAAGAAAATATTGCAGCCTAAGTGACAACTCAAGTAGGACTGAGGGAAGTGTTTTACCACCAATGTCATTTTCAGGAAATAGAGGTCAATGTTTATATACATCACGACTGTCAAACCAAATGAAATTGTACGAGACTCATATTTTCCTGCTCTTTTTGAGGCCTGCTCAGATTCTTTCTTCCTAATTCTGTTGTTGGATTTTTAGATTTGCCTCTATGTTCTTCTTTCTGGTCGTTAGGTTTTATGTTTGTGTCGCTCAGTCATCCAGCAACTATTTATTAAACACCTGCTGTTTGATAAGTCTCAGGTATCACTCTATGAACTAGACAATAAAGATGGAAAACTTTTCATCCCTACCACCAGAAACTCAAAATTGGGGAGGAGAATGCGGGAGGGACAATTGAGACATAGTCCAATGATGGGTAGAAATGAGACTTGTGAAAATTATCATAAAAAAAATACTAACACGGTGTCAGAAAGCAAATGAGCAGCTGACGAGGATAATCAAGGAAAACTCCACAGAGGAGGTGACATTTAAGTTGGGCGAGCAGTATTTTCACTGGAAGGAAGACTTTCCAAGTGGAAAGAATAACTCGGTGAAAGGTTTAGAGTTAGGAAACTGTGTGGTACCTATTGTTTTAAAATGTAAATTTCATATTTATTCAAATACAGGGAGGCCAACAGATCAGAGATACTCACTGAAAAGACAGTTTGTTACAGTTCCCAAGAGGAGGGGGCGGTCTTACCACGCAGGGCCGCTCGGGGAAGCACCAGGGGCGTCGGGAGGCCGAGGGAGGGGGACGGCGCAGAGCCTTTCCGTGGTTTCCGTGGCAGGAGCGGGCGAGGCAGGGTGACAGGCTTAGGACAGGCTGGTTTGGACAGTTCCAGCTGGCCCTGGGCACAGGTCTGTCCCATGTTGTCTGGTACCAGCCTGGGTGACAATGGCAGGTGGACAGTGGCCCTGAGGGTGAGGCCCACGGAGGAGGGGGGTGTGAGCTCTGGGCCGGTGGGTTTGCATCTGAAAGGTGAGCTCCTGGGTGAGAGGTTCTCTCTCTCTCTCTCTCTCTCTCTCTCTCTCTCTCTCTCTCTCTCTCTTTCTCGGACTCCGCTGAGCCTGGGAGGGGCCGTCCCTGCAGGGACAGCAGGGCCCTGGATGTCTGGGCATCAGGTGCAGAATCTAGAAATGTGGCTGATACATCCTTGGGGAGGCTGAGTGGCTGCCTAGTCAGCTGTGCGTGAGCAGGACGAGGTGGAGACAAGCTCGGGAGGGGAGCTGGAGCCGTATGAAGGCCTGGGGGCGCTTACTAGGGGCTAGTTTGTTTAATCTAAAAGTGTCCCCGAGAAGGGCCGGCCGAGTGGCGCAGTGGTGAAGCGCTGGCTTGGGAAGCCAGAGGCCCCGGTTCGGATTCCACATATGAGGGCCAGTGACACTGCCCTCAAAAAATAAAAAATAAATAAAAGAGTGATCCTTTAGGGCCGGATGAGTGGCTCAGTTGGTTAAGAGCTCGCTCAAGTGTGCGAGCTGAGCTCTGAGCAACGGTGGTTCGATTCCAGCCCGAGCTGAATTGCCATTGAGCTGCCAACAGGTGTCAGGATGGCTCAGCTAAAAAAAAAAAAAAAATTGTCCGAGAGAACCGTGTATCCTGGTGTCAGCATGGTGCCACGAGGCAGGGTGTGCCGGGTGCTTCACCCCGCTCATCCCGTCAGAGGCCCCCGATGACCCTCGGGCGGGCGGTCATTGTCGTCCTCACATTACAGATACCAGGGCTGAGGTGCCCAGCGTCACAGGCAGGATAGGCTGGGGTGCACGCCCCGCGCCGTCCCCGACACTCCCTGCACACCTCACTCCATGAGTGACAGGGCCCAGTCCTCCCTGACACATCAGAACCTGAGAAAGTGACACAAATCCAGCCCCTCCCCTCCCCGGCCCTCCTCTCCCTCCCCTCCCTCCTCTCCCTCCCCGCCCTCCCCTCCCCTCCCCTCCCCTCCCTCCTCTCCCTCCCCTCCCCTCCCCTCCCTCCCCTCCCCTCCCTCCCCTCCCTCCCTCCCCTCCCTCCTCTCCCTCCCCTCCCTCCTCTCTCCTCCCTCCCTCCCCTCCCCTCCCCTCCCTCCCTCCCTCCTCTCCTCCCTCCCCTCCCTCCCTCCCTCCCTCCTCTCCTCCCTCCCTCCCCTCCCTCCCTCCCTCCCCTCCCTCCCTCCCTCCCTCCCTCCCTCCCTCCTCTCCTCTCTCCCTCCCTCCCTCCTCTCCTCCCCTCCCTCCCCTCCCCTCCCTCCCTCCCTCCCTCCTCTCCCTCCCTCCTCCCCTCCCCTCCCTCCCCTCCCGCCCCTCCCTCCTCTCCCTCCCCTCCCTCCCCTCCCCTCCCTCCCCTCCCTCCCTCCCCTCCCTCCCTCCTCCTCCTCCCTCCCTCCCTCCCTCCCCTCCCTCCCTCCTCCCTCCCTCCTCCCTCCCTCCCCTCCCCTCCCTCCCTCCTCCTCCCTCCTCCCTCCTCCTCCCTCCCTCCCCTCCTCCCTCCTCCTAGGCTGCCATTTCCTCTCTTCTCTCCATTTGCAGTTAACTTTTGGATGAGGTTACTGCCTGTCCTCTGAGGAGCCATTGATCTCCTGGCCTCTGGGGCGCTGAGCCAGGGAGGTCGCCGCAGCCTGCGGTAGGGCCTTGAGGTTCTGCCCCAGCGGGCTGGTCTCCTGCTGGCGTCTCTGAGGCCCCACTGACGGCAGGGACTTCCCCAGGCAGACAACTATGACTTGGCCGGGGAGCGGGGGGCTGCTCTGAAGCCCCCCATTACTGAGTGAGAGTCTGCGTGCAGAGGTGCCCAGCGTCCGGGCCTGGGGCTGCAGGGAGGCAGGCGGCCCGGGAGCCCTCGGGCGGCAGGGCCAGTTCTCTGGTGCGTTAGGACGGCTGCTGCCTAATGGGAACTCCCGGCCCCCGCCTGCTGAGCGGTGTTGGAGATGTGTGGCTTTTCTGCTTTTATAATAAGTATTGTAAAGTGCTGTTTGTTAGCTTTAGAGGAGGAAGAAGAAAAGAACATGAAAAATCCCAGCTTCCCCATGGAGCTCTGATTTGTTTTATCTTTAAAGAGTTCTGCGGTCCTCTGGGCTAGTGCATCATTAGCGAACAGCCAGTGACTTCCAGAACACTCTCGTGATGGTCTTAAAACCTAACCGCAGCCAGAGGGGCCCAGCAAGTGTGCAAGGACCTCTGTTTCTTACTAGAAAGAATCTTGGTCTCTTTAGATCAAACTGTAAACCTTTTATTACAGAAATTTATGTTTTCCCCCAGAGGTCTGCAAGTGAAATTGTTTTCGGTAATAATTTGCTTTTGGAGCTCCGTGTAAGACTGCCCGTTTTCAATACTGATTTTGAAATTATGCACACGGTCGTCTATATATTCATTCATTCATGTGTTAAACCAACAGGTAACCTGGGCCCCGAGTTTGGGCTGACCTTGGGGGAGATGCTGGGGGGACAGTGAACCTGCCTCGGGGGCTCTCGCGGCACAAAGGTGGTAAGCTCAGCGAGACCTCTCAGTGAGGCAGGGGAAGCCTCGCGTGGCAGGCAGGCTTCTGGACAGGGCCACACAGTGGATCCTTCACGCCTTCGGGCAGATGGTCTCTGCGGCCACTACGAGGCCCTGCTGTGGGAGCATGGACGTGGCTGTTGGCAGTACACAAACCAGTGCGCATGGCCATGCTCCAATAAAACTTTATTTACAAAGACAGGAGTGGGCTGGGTGTGGCCCGGGTGTGGCCTGCGGGCCGCAGTTTGCTGAGGGCAGTCCTGGGGCCTGTTCCATAAGCCTGGTGGAGGCTGTCCTGCCCTCAGGACTATACCTGTGTCTCACCTGCTCTGTATGGTTTGGCCCAGGCTTCTGTCACTCGTAGGGAAGGTGGCGATGCAAAGGTCACAGTCGTATTGCTCGTATAACCAGCCTTCCTTCTAACTTCGTGATCTGTGGCAGCGTTCTTTCTTTCACTGACTCCACTTACCGTGGCTCTACTACCCTCCTCTGAACCAGCCTCACCACCCTGCTGGTTCCTTCATTAATGAGAAAAATGAATCTTTGACACACTGTGTGTTTGTGTGAGTCATGTTTCAAGCACACGCACTGACAGATGATCAGTGCTGTGTCAGAGGCCAGTAGAAGATGCCATGAAGGCACACAGTTAGGACAGCACACCTGGCAGCCTGTTTGGGGAGCAGTGGGGGGCGAGGGGTGCCGTTCATGGAGATGTCCCAAGGCCCAGAGGCAGATTCTGAAGGTGTTGGCCAGCTGCTCCGAGAAGCAGCAGAAGGGTCTGCGTGTTTCAGAGCCTTTGCGAGGTGCAGGTGGTGGAGACACTGATGCCTACAGGTGATGGCAGACTGGGATGCAGGGACGGGTGGCAGGCAGAGCCCTGTGGAGGCATGCGGCACCCACCTGGTTGCCAGCAACTGGCACCCATTCAAATCCAGGTCTTGTACGAGGAGACGGAGCAGTGGGTGGGAGGGCAGGAAGTGTGGCCTTGGCGGTTCTGATCCCTGCGCTCAGCAACACAAAAGCCCTGTGGTCAACCAGCAGTCACTTCTTAGAAGGCAGTTTGGGGCCCGCTCGGCAACACCAGCCTGCACTCCGTCTCTATGGATTCACCTATTCTATGAAATGGAATCATACATGATGCAGTTTTGGGGGTCTGGCTGCTCTCACTTAGCGTGTTTTTGAGCCTCATCATGCTGTAGGATGACAGCATGTCGCTCCCTTCCATGGCTGAGGAACAGCTTGTGTGGAGAGACCAGTTGGTTGATCCATTCGTCTCTTGGCTCACGTGTGCCTGTCTCCACCTTGGCAATTGTGAATAGCACTGCTGGGAACATGGGGTGCAAGTATCTGTCAGAGAACCAGTTTTCAGAGCTTTGGGGTGTATACCTGGGAGTGGAAGGGCTGGGCCGTGTGGTAATTCTACGTTTAGCCGTTTGAGGCACTGCCAAACCATTTTCATGTTTTTAACTTAGCTTCACGTTCTGCATTTAGTTTTCTTTAGAACTTGCTGCCCAGCACTGGAGCTCGCTGTCTCCGCCTCATCCCCGTGCCCATCTCGCCTCTTTCCCAAGGTCATTTCGCATTCTCTGCCGTCCTCCGATGACCTGTCTGCATGCCAGCTTGGTTTCTCCACAAACTTAATGAGCACGTGTCCTGTGCTGTCATTTAAGTCATTTATGAAGTGTGAAAGGCCCAGGGCCCTGAGCTGATCCTCCTCGACACGGCTCATTGGGCCCGAGACTCTGCTCACAGCCATCCCTCCGCGTGTGTCCCCTGGGTCCGCAGAGCCACACAACCTGCACGAGGTCCAGGGATGCAGACACCTGCGGGGCAGAGCTCTGAGGGCGTCTGGCTGGCCTGCGGTCACGGTGGGCTCTGGCAAGGCCACGAGTGGTCAGACTGGTGCGGGTGGACTAGAAGCTGCCGTGGGCAGTCACAGGAAATCATGAGAGGCGGGGCTTGGTCAGGTTAGGGGGGTCCAAGGAGGGTGGCAGCCACATGAAGACACTACCGGAGCCTCGGGTGAGGGGACGCTGGGAGGCTCGCAGGGCACCCCAAGGGGCTTGTTGGTGGCCTGACAAGGGCACGTCTGTGTTCGGAAGGGTCAGCTCTGCCCTACATCTGCAGGTCAGCTCCCAGGGCAGCCGCGAGTCCTGCTCTGCCTAAGGACCTCTCCATGTCGCAGCCAGCAGTGGAGCCTTTGGCGTGTGCTGGGCGCAGCAGGGCAGGGTGGGAGCACACAGCGTGGGCCCCTGGTCCACATGTGGGAGTGGCTCTGGGCCCTCGGTGAAGACACCGGCCACCTGGGGCCCTGTGGGACCCCGGCCAAGTCGCCCCTTTCTGGGCCTCTCTTTGAGTCCCCACTGTCACCAGGAGGAAGGCCAGGACGCTGCGCGAGGCCCTCTCCTGCCCCCGTGGTGTCCTGGCCCTCAGAAGTTTGTGTCCAGCGGCTCCACTCTCAGGCCGGCCCTCTGGGGACCCAGGTCCTGACTGGTGGAACCAAGAAGGGCCTGGTTCTCCGAAGCCCAAGCTGGGGGCGTCGGGGGCAACTTGCCGCACGCGTAGGGGCCGCCAGTGGCTCCGTCCAGCCCCCAGCGTCTCCCTTTGCACAGGTTGGAGCCATCGGCGATGAGGAGGAGTGGGTCAGCCTCTACGAGGAGGAGAATGAGCCTGACGCCCAGACCCTGGAGGTCCCAAACCTCACGCCATACACTCACTACAGGTGAGAGTGCCCGGTGACGAGCCCCCACAGGAGGAAGCCGGCAGCCTGCAGGCTTGTGTCTGCTATAGCAAAACCCAGCCAGGTGCACGTAAGCGAGAGGTTTCCAAGTGGCAGTGACAGTCACTTGAACCTGTAGGAGCAAGGTGTGTGGTGGGTTTACTCCAAGCCAGGTTTTTCCCGGGTGCGAGATCATCAGCGTTCCTTCCATCAGCACCAGCTGGCCAGACACCTGATGGCCATGGCTCTGTCACAGGCAGAGGCGCAGTGCTTCTCTTTACGGACTCTGCAACCTCTTGGGACAATGAACATGCCATGTGGGAGCCAAGCGGTGATCTGGTGACGTCCCTCCAGCCCCCTGCCAGGGCCCAGGAACTCCGGCTCACTGATCAGGCTGTTAACACGCCATGTGCCCTGCTGCCTCTTGACCCTGAAACTCATCCAGGCAGTAAATCCTTGTCCTGACGAAGCCTGGCTGCTCGCGAGCTGTTAGAGTTGTTCTAACTTCCCGTAAGATCAGGGAAGGAGATGCAATTTCCAGTTATCACCAGATTCAGAGTTTGATAACATCACTGTTCTGCCAGGACGGATGCATTTCACGAGATCAGGGAATAAAAGACCAAGAATGACTAATTCAGACAGTAAAAGGTGAAATTATGTCTTCGTGAAGAGTATTCCTTCAGTACAGCACCAGTTAAGGCATTTAAAACAAACAAAAATAAATCCTAATGACAGATGCTGGTTAGCTCCTATTCATTCTATTATTCTTTCTAAGATGAGAGCAGATGAATCGAGATACCAAACACTAGTTTTTAGAGAAAATATTTAGCATCTAATGAGCTCTTGGGATTTGAGGCTTACCATGTGAAATTAACATCTGCTATGTAATTATTTTAAGATCAGAAACTGCAATCAGAGACCAGGGTCCCTGTCTTAAATTCATGTAAATGGAGGCAGCCTCTGTGATAAAAATGTGTGTGTGCTTCGGGTATCTTTCTTGTGTGTAAGTTCAATTCAGATCGTTGTAGACCCAGATACAGAGCAGACAGATCTGAAAACGGCAACATACGCTTTGAACACATCTCACTCCAGCCTCATTTTATCGCCCAGCAAACAGAGATGAGTCTGGTTTGGTGATGGTCTGTGACAGACGGGGTTCGAGTCCCCAGTGTGGATTCTGGGGCCACTGCTCCGCCCCTGAACCAGCAGGGGGCGGGGTCTGGGTGCCCTTGGGCCTTAGAACGACATTGGACTTCCAAAGCCGCCATTCGGCGGTGACTCTCTAAAGCTTGAGTTCTGCTAAGTAGCTACTTGAACTCTAACCCTCTGATATTATCCTCAACTGGACTCAGCTGACGGCAGCTAATGACACAGATCTCTGGCCCCATGAGCTCAGTTACGCTTCCACTGGGACATTGCAACGTTGATTCGCAGTACATTCGCCATTCTTTGCGATACTTCAGAGAAAAGCGCCATCTGCGGGATTTGCATTCTTAAGGAAACCAGGTGGAAAGAGGTACCCATGAGCAGCGGCCTTTGTGATAGAAGTGGACACATGTGTGAGCCTCCTGCCCCGAGAAGCAGTAACGGGGGTTTGTCAGACTTGGCTTTGTCCGCTTTTCCACATGGCTTTCGCTGCAGCCTAACTCTCGCCGTTGGTTTGGCCCCAGGTTTCGAATGCGGCAGGTGAACGTTGTGGGGCCCAGCCCCTTCAGCCAGTCGTCCCGGGTCATCCAGACACTGCAGGCGCCCCCTGATGTGGCTCCAACCAGCATCACTGTCCGAACTGCGAGTGAGACCAGCCTGCGGCTGCGCTGGGTGGTGAGTCGGGGGGAGGGCAAGGGGGCTGCAGGGGCCTGGAGTTCCCAGGGCGCACGTGAGCCCGGAGCTTAGGCAGTTCTTAGCCACGGCTTTGTTCTAGTCAAGGCTAATCTCATCATTAAACCAAAAAGTATTGCGTCTTAGCACTGGTGTTAGACCTCAGACCAGCACGGGCTTCCTCGTTAATTAGCAGCAGTGCTCACGGGCTTCTTAGAACCAGGAGTCATCTTTGGGAGGAGGAAAGCCGGGGTGCTACAGGCTGGACCTGTACGTTCTTAAGCTAGGTCAACATGGAGCCAATGCTCGGTATTTGTAAGAGAGCCAGCTTGATATTTAATCAGAACACTTCCCCACAAAATTAAGCCAAAATATATTAAAAGAAATTACGTCCAGCCACATTTACTGACAGGATTTCATTTAATTAACAGAGGAAAAGTTCTAGGGAAAAACAGTCAAGTTCCTAAGAACATTCCCCCCAGGAAACACTTGCCATGGGATCGGCCTCGTGAGACAGGTCCATGCCTGGAGGCCTTCACAGGTGACCGCCCTGGGATGTCGCTCACCATGACCATTGCTCTTGCAGCCCCTACCTGACTCCCAGTACAACGGGAACCCCGAATCGGTGGGCTACAGGATCAAGTACTGGCGCCCCGACCTCCAGGCTCCAGCGCGGGCCCAGGTCATCAGCGACAGGCTGGAGAGGGAGTTCACCATCGAGGAGCTGGAGGAATGGGCCGAGTACGAGCTGCAGATGCAGGCGTTCAACGCCATCGGGCCCGGGCCCTGGAGCCCGGCGGTGCGGGGACGGACGCGGGAGTCAGGTGAGGCTTCCCAGAGATGGAGCTCAGCCCCCAGAATCCGCTGGCTCCTCGCTGGCTCGCCCCACCTGCGTCTATGGGTGTGGTCCTAGCCCAGCACTTAGGGCAACCTCAACATTAATTTAGGTGAAACTTCATGAGCACCCCATGCCACTGTTTGAGGTCAATGAGGAATTCTACCAGGAGCTGGACTCACAAGGTTACTTTTTATATTAGGGATAATTTTCACCATCAGTGATGAAAAGCAAGAGTGTATAGCAATCCTAAGAGACATCTGTATAAAACAAGGTACTGAGGACTTCCTCTTGACAAAGTACAGTGTGTGATGTAAGATAGTCCGGCCCACACGGAAAAATAGACCCTCACAAGTTCAATCACTTTAGCACAGTAGAGGTTTATTTCTCACTTGTGTCATTCTGACATGGGTGTTCCTGTTGGGGGGTGGCTGTCCTCCAGGAGGTGACTCAAGGACCCAGGTTCTGCTGTCATAGGACGAGTCACCTCTGCATCCAGGTTCCAGAGGGAAAAGAAGGAGCAAAGAGTGGGCACGCCTACCCCTTGGAAGCTGCCCAGAAACGGGCCCAAGCCCTCTGCAGGCTTGTCCCTGGGCAGCGCTCGGCGGTCTGGGCTGAAGGCAGCTGTGCTCCCCTTGCCTTCCAGGCGTTGTGGGTGGGCCCGTCCGCAGTGGTTTGGAGACCCTCACAGACCTGGTTTGAGTTTGTAGAAACACGAAGAGGAGAGTGCTGCTAACAGTCCTTAATGATGAGACTCACTGCGCCTGTCCCTGTCTTCCTGATGGTGTCACCACGTGCATGTGACATGTTAATTACATCCCAGCTTAGCTGTAAGAAATGCTACTCAAGACACGTTCATGACCTCCTCCCAGATGAGGGGCGGGGGAGGTAGGGCGTGGTCAAGGGCACCGTGACCCCCCACTCCCCCAGGACGTCCTGCTGCCTCCTGTTTGCCCACATCACTGCTCGCTCTTCTCCTTCCCGTCACCAGCATCTCCGTTAAGTGAAAGTGCCAGCTCTGTTGTCTTAGCTCTGCCGCAACCTGGCAGTTTCCCAGGACCCCCTCCGTGCCAGGGCGCCTCCTGCTTTCCTCAGCTCCACGGAGCTGGAATCAGCAAGGGCTCCCTCCCGGAAGCCCACGGGGACAAGAAGGAGGCAAGAGGTGACCCGTCCCCTCCAGCGGCTTCTTCCCTGGAGTCCCCAAGCGAAGAAGAGAACTTGAAAAATTCTAAGGGACAGTTATAACTTCAGTAATAGGCAGATCAATAAAACATTTTTTAAAAACACTAGAAGATTACGATAAAATATAATTTTCTGACATTTAAAACCTATTGATGTGCTTATAAGAAAAATGAGAATCCAGAGTGTCAGAGGCATGAAGGGAACGGACAGCAGGAGAGGTCGGTGCTGAGCTGGAGCTAAGGGTGGGGGTGGGGCTGCCCCGGTGGTGGCGGGACTTGGGATGTGACGCCCACCCAGGGTCAGGGTCCATGGGGGAGGGGCGGGGGCAGAGCCGAGACCCTGGGTGAAGACAGCGCTCTTGAAGGCTGCGCCCTCTCTCGGGGAGGAGACTCAAAATATCCACCCCGGGAAATTCGTCTGTGTCTGCCTCTCTGCCTGGACTCCGTCCTGGGCCCGGCTCTATGTGAATGGTCCAGAAACTCTCTGTAGAGCAATTAATGTTCAACTCGGTTCCACATACCAAAAGCACAAGCAACAAAAGAAAAAGAAAAAATAGACAAGTTGAACTTCATCAAAATGAAAACTTTTCTGCTTCAAAAAATACCTTGAGGGGCCAGCCGAGTGGCGCATTGGTTAAGAGCTGGCTTGGGACGCCAGCGGCCCCGGTTTGGATCCCACATGAGGTCCAGTGACACTGCCCTCTACAGCTAAGACGGTGAACAACAGCTCCACCTGGAGCTGGGCTGCTGTGAGTCCCCAGGACGGCATAGCTGCAGCCCCTGCTGCAGGGGCTGCCAAAGGCTACAGTGAGTGGCCGGCAGCCAGCGTGAGTTGCCAAGAGCTGCAGTGAGAGGCCATCCAGAGGCCGGCGACCAATCTGCCTCATCCGGGAAGAGCGCAATGATGATACCAACGTGGGCCAGTGAAGCAACGTCCTCCGCAACTAGACTGAAGAACAAAAGGACAGCAACTTGTCTGTTCCCCTCTCCCAATTCCCCAATAAAATCTTTAAAAAAACAAAAATACCGTGAGGAAAGTTGAAAAAAACAGTCCCCAAAATGGGGGGAAATATTTGCAAATCATACATCTGTGAAGGGACCAGTACCCAGAATATGTATTTATAAAAACTGGTACAACTGCACAATAAAATCTGATTGGAAACTGGACAAAGGATCTGAGTAGACCTCTCTCCAGAGTAGACAGACAAGTGGCCAGTCGCACATGAAAGGGTGTGCAGCGTCACCCGCCATTAGGGCGATGAAAGTGTGACTCCTACCCCTGAGATGGCCCAGATGAAACTGAAACACAAGGGGGACGGAGCAAGTGCTGGCAAGGATGTGGCGAAAGGAACCCCACGCGTTGCGGGTGGGAGCGCAGCCGCTGTGGGAAAGCGCCCAGCCGTTCCTCAGACACGCCGGCACGTGTGGCCCTGCATTGCAGCCCTAGACAGAAACCAAGACACACGTGTGTGGCCAGAGGGGAGCTGCGTGCAGCCCCCAGGAGGCGCCGGTCCATTTCACGTCGTCACGCTCACCCATCCTTCCCTGTTGACAAGGGTCTTGACCTGGAGTAAGAATTGTTCTCACCACTGGAAACGCTTCGTCAGGCGTCACACCCGCTCCTTCTGACAACTGTGGCCTACAGACAGTTATTTTTAACTGTAGTTGAATGTTCAGTTGGAAATGTTGTCCACAGGCACTTCCCACGGGGCAGAAGAGTTAGGGTTCAGGAGGGGTGCTTGTCGCAGATTGGATGATAGGGCTATTGATCTTCAGACCTCAGGATTCAGATGGCAGCTGCTCACGGTGCAGGGAGAGGGCTGCTCAGGGCCCCTCCCCCTCCAGTGTTGCTGGCCCCCACCTCTTAATGGTGCTTCCAGAACCTCCCACCACACACAAGCCCACGCCTCCGCCGGCAAGCCCGCCGGGGCAGCAGTTCCGAAGTCTTGTCTTCCTCAGTTGTGTCAAAGCCAACCACTGACCCTCCCCAAAAGAGAGCCCCCCGTGGAGAACTGACCACCAGGCCCTGCCCCGCGTTTTGAGGTGGGGAGGGGGTAGGCAGGGAGGAAGGGGTTGCGGGGGCCAAATGGTGGCGGGAGGGTGCTGACAAGTCAAGTCCAGAAAACAGACCAAAATATATGGCTTCTGAAGTTAAGGGGACATCAGGGCAGGGGGAGAGGGGGCTGGGAGGAGAATGAGCTGCTGACCCCTGTCTGGGATCGTGCCACCTCGGGAAGATAGCCAACCGTAGGCAGTTAACACGAGCCCAGGTCCAGGCCCTGGAAGCCAGGCTGGCAGCGTCGAGCGGAAGAGTCGGAACCACGCTGCAATGACGTTTACAGTTAGGAAGTTCGATCTAACTGGTTTCATGGCATCTTATGATATATTATGACATAAGAATACATGGGGCCTTAAAAATCCAGAGACTACACAAGGGGTAGCAGCAAACTGAGCAGTGAGAAATCCTATGGAAGAAAGAGAACAGCTGGAAAAGGGGAAAAACAGGGTTTTAAATGGTATTGTTTTTAATGGAAGGGAATTTCTAAGACTGTCTCCAAACTTAAGATGTCAGCAGAAAAGGAGTTGAATCTACGTCCAATAGATAATGCGTACTTTTTTTGTTTTTAACCCAAATCTTAAAAACAGTTTTTTTCCTGGTGGAGCTGGAATCAGCTGAAATTATAATCCTGAACCCGGCTGCTTCTGTGCCTCTCACCTTGTTAGAAGTCGGCCGTATTCTGAGCGTCATGTCTGAGTTGCTCCAATCACCCGGCCACCCCCATTCTCCAGGGCCATGGATGGCCCCCGAGTAATGGGTGCACACACTACCACATCTTAGAAAATCAGCGATTACTTGTAAATCTGTCGTGAGAATTGGGCACTTAGAGTTTCAAAGATTGACTCGCAGTAAACAGTTAAGGATTTGAGAGGTGGACCAGTTCTGTTGCTATGACAATGTCCTCTCTTTTTACAGACGAGGACGGAGTTTTTAGAACACAGCACTAATATCTGGGGCATACAGTACATTTCGTGTTCTCTTCTGATCCTATATAAAGTTGGAAATTAAGCCAGATAACTTGTAGGCTTCCCTGTTCTTTTAATGATAGTGACTCCTTTAATTCAGTTGATTGAAGATCTGAGTTTGTCACTCGTGTTTTTATAAAATAAGCAGATGGTAAGCATTGTCCAGGTAACCACCATGGTGGGAGTTAAGACCGCAGGGGGAGCCCAGCACAGAGCAGGAGTGGACGCTGGGGTCCACCGTTGGACGGCACTGGAGACGCCGCATGGCCCGTGCGGCAGGCAGCCTTCCCCGTCAGAGAGTAAACTTGAGGTTATAAATATTCTTTTTCTGTGACACTTAACTGCTCAAACAAATTAATATTATTTTGTTGAATGAATAACCAAATGAATGACTCTCAAGTGACATATTTGGGAAGAAAAAGTTTACCTTGTTGTAAAAAAGCATTTCATGTCAGTGGGATGTGTGCGATATTCTCCAACTTTGTTCCTCCATCTATAGAACTGGGGAAATAACCCCCCAGCTCGTGGGGTTTGGGTGGGGGTTGTGTGGGGTAATCTCTGAAGACACGTGGAGCTGGGGGGTGGCCGCTGGCGCGTGGCGCCCCCCGCCTCGCCTTCCCCTCCCCGGAGGTCACGGCGTTTCCTCCCTCCCAGCAGCCCACTGTCCCCCTCAAAATACCTCATTTGGAGATGTCAGTGAACTGGAGTCTGAAAGGGAGAATTTCCCATTTGGGATAAAGTCTGCAGACCCCGAAAGTTAATGTGCAGACAGGAGTTGCTTGCTCGTGAAATTGAGCTCCTAACTACCCAGGATTTGTGGGTTTTTTTCTTAATATTAAAGTGACCTGTGTTTCTGGCGCGCCTCTGTAGGTTTAGTCTGATCGCTACAAACTGCTCAGAATGCATTGCTGTTTCAAGAGCAACTTGATTATTTGGGTAAAAATTGGACTTTTACTTGTAAAGCCTTTAGACTTCGGGTACCAATCTGTTTAACTCACTCCTTCCAGTTCCTTCAGCCGCCCCTGAAAACGTGTCAGCCGTGGCTGTCAGCTCGACCCAGATTTTACTGACATGGGCTTCGGTACCAGAGCAGGACCAGAACGGGCTCATCTTGGGTTACAAGGTATGTGCTGAGGCGACACCCCTTTGTGCAGGCTGCGAAGGGCCCCTACACATCGCTCCCACAGCCACCAGCCGGTTTCCTGATTTTCACATCACTTGTCTCATCAAAGCCTCATTGCAGTCTGGGCATTAGGCGCTTAGCATCTCAGCATCGGCCCAGAGCAGATTCTTCCCGTCTTGGCTGCGCCAGTCCCAGCCTGCGGCCCCTGTAAACGGGAGCAGTGGGCAGGGTGGGCACGAGGATGGGTTGGGTCATTTTACTAGGTGCGCCGTGCTCATAACAAGTGCCGAGTGGCATGAGATAAGTGTGCGTGCATCTGCACAGGTGCCATCACCTCCCCGGCCTCCGCGAGCCGTGCTGGGTTCAGTGTCACCCAGGCCCATAAAACCTCCCACCCCTCCCCCAGCAGCAGAGGAATGTTTCTGGACCAGCCAGCAAGGCCCCCCGTGGTCACCACTGCTGCACAGATTGGGGCAGTCTGCTCTGTGCTTTCCATGGCATCGGCCGCTCTCCTCTGTCCCGTCCCTGGGGATTCTAACTGCTGCCTCTGGCCCCATTAGACACAGAGATGCCCTTAGATGTGGCTACTGCGTTAGACACGGTGACCCCACTGAGTGGAATCGGTGACCAAAACTCCACACCACATACCTGGGCCCTCGAGGAAAACGCTTGCCGAGCGATTTTCTAACTGCTCCCTGATGACCCCTGCCTTTCACGGCCTTCAGGGTCACTGGCCTTGGGGACCAGTTCAGGGAGGGTGAGAGCTGAGTGCGGAGTGGGGAGGATTGGGGTGGGGGTGTGAGGAGGGCAGCTCACGATGGCCGTGTGTGGCGCATGGGCGGCAGGGAGCTAGGCCCCAGGTTCCGGTGGAGGGCAGCCACTCCTGTGAGGGCGGAGCCCAGTAAGCTGGGAAACGGAGGGGCTGCTGCTGTGGGGGTGGCACACCTGGCTCACGGCTGAGCCCTCGTTCTTTTTTTTTTTTTAATTTATTTTAATTAGCTTCAGGTGTACAACACAGTGCAATAGTTGTACTTTTTACCCCTCAAAGTGACATTTCCCCTCCCCCAAATCACCACCCCACTTCCCCCCATATCGTACATATCTATTACACTTCCCTTGACTCTCTTCCACACTATACTCCACATCCTGTGACACTATCTATATATTCAATTACAGTTGGTATACAATACTATACAACATCAGCTTCAGGTGTACAGTGCAGTGATCAAGGCTCTACTCCATCCATGAAGTGGTCTCCCCAACAAGACATGTGACCACCTGACACCCCCAAAATATTTACAACATTATTATATTCCCTGAACTGTCTTTCATATCCCAGTGACAATACTGTAGTTGCCTATTTATGCTGTCTAATCCCTTCCCCTTCTCCCTCATCCCCACGAACCTCCCAACTAGCAACCCTGTTTTTCCTCTATATCTATGAGACTGTTTCTGTTTCCTTTGCTCATTCATTCAGTTTCTCAAATTCCACATATAAGTGAGATCATATGGTATTTGTCTTTCTCTGACTGACTTATTTCACTTAACATAATAGTCTCTAGGTCCATCCATATTGTTGCAAATGGTACGATTTCATTCTTCTTTATAGCGGAGTAATACTCCATTGTGTAAATGTACCACAGTTTCTTACTCCAGTCATCTACCGATGGGCATTTCAGTTGTTTCCAAGTCTTGGCTATTGTAAATAGCGCTGCAGCAAACATAAGGGTGCATATATTTTTTCGAATTAGAGTCTTAGAGTGGAGTTGCTGGGTCATACGGCAGTTCCATTTCCAGTGTTTTGAGATACCCCCATAGTGATTTCCATAATGGCTGCACCAATCTGCAGTCCCACCAACAGTGCACCAGGGTTCCCTTTTCTCCACACCCTCGCCAGCACTTATTGTTTGATGATTTGTTGATGATAGCCATTCTGACCAGAGTGAGGTGGCATCTCATCGTGGTTTTTATTTGCATTTCTCTGATGATTAGTGAGGTTGAACATTTTTTCATATGCCTGTTGGCCATCTGTATGTCCTCTTTAGAGAAATGCCTCCTCATATCCTCTGCCCATTTTTTAATTGGGTTCTTTGATTTTTGGTGTTGAGTTGCATGAGTGTTTTATAAATTTTGGATATCAACCCCTTATCAGATATATCATTGGCAAATATCTTCTACCATTCAGTAGGCTGCCTTTTTGTTTTATTGATGATTTCCTTTGCTGTGAAAAAACTTTTAAGTTTGATGTAATCCCATATGTTCATTTTTTCTTTTATTTCCCTTGCCCAAGGGGATATATCAGTAAAAATATTACTCAGGATAACGTCTGCAAACTTACTCCCTATATTTTCTTCTAGGAGTTTTATGGTTTCAGGTCTTACATTTAAGTCTTTAATCCATTTTGAGTTTGTTCTCGTATATGGTGTAAGTAGGTGGTCCATTTTCATTTTTTTGCACGTGTCAGTCCAATTTTCCCAGCACCATTTATTAAATAGACTATCTTTACTCCAGTGTAAATTCTTGCTTCCATTGTCATAGATTAAATGACCATATATAGATGGGTTTATTCCTGGGCTCTCTATTCTATTCCATTGGTCTATGTGTCTGTTTTTATGCCAGTACCATACTGTTTTGATTACTGTAGCCTTGTAGTATGTTTTGATGTCAGGTAGTGTGATGCCTCCCACTTTGTTCTTATTTCTCAACATTGCTGTAGCTATTCGGGGTCTTTTGTGGCTCCATATAAATTTTAGGATTCTATGTTCTATTTCTTTTTTTTTTTTTTTTTTGAGGGCAGTGTCACTGGCCCTCATATGTGGGATCCGAACCAGGGCCGCTGGCGTCCCAAGCTTGCTCTTAACCACTGCGCCACTTGGCCAGCCCACATCTATGTTCTATTTCTGAGAAAAATGTCCTTGGTAGTTTGAGTGGAATTGCATTGAATCTATATATTGCTTTAGGTAGTATTCACATTTTAACTATATTAATTCTTCCTATCCATGAGCATGGTATGTATTTCCATTTATTTGTATCTTCTTTGATTTCTCTCTTCAGTGTCTCATAATTTTTTGAGTATAGTTCTTTTACTTCTTTAGTTAAACTGATTCGTAGATATTTTATTGTTTTTGAAGCAATTGTAAAAGGGATTGATTTCCTGATTTCTTCTGATACTTTATTATTGGTGTATAGAAATGCAACTGATTTCTGAATATTAATTTTGTATCCTCCTACCTTACCAAATTCGTGTATCAGTTCTAGCAGTTTTTTGGTAGAGTCTTGGGGATTCTCTATATATAGTATCATGTCATCTGCATATAATGACAATTTTACTTCCTCTTTTCCAATTTGGATGCCTTTTATTTCATTTTCTTGTCTGATTGCTGTGGCTAGAACTTCCAGAACTATGTTAAATAGACGTGGTGAAAGCGGGCAGCCTTGTCTTGTTCCTGATCTTAAGGGGAAAGCTTTCAGCCTTTCCGTTGAGTACGATATTTGCTGTGGGCTTATCATATATGGCCTTTATTATGTTGAGTTATGATCCCACTATTCCCACTTTGCTAAGAGTTTTTATCATAAATGCTGAGCCCTCGTTCTGATGGCTGGTCAGCGTGGCTGCCGTCGGGTGCCTCAGGCCTTGCTGATTGTGGCGAGGCAGCCAGTTCACCAGCGGGGCCAGGTCACAGGGCCATCTCCCCCCAGATGCCAGCCTACAGACCTTAGCTCCGTAGGCCTGCGACCCAGCCAGCCATCCTGGGGGAGGACGCGCGGCTGGCTGGTCCTGGCCTAAGGGGGAGCCCCGTGCCCACAGAGGCCCTGTCCCGGCTCCCACGTCCTCAGGCCACTGGCTTCTGTGTTGATGCTTCAGGTTCTGTTCCGAGCCAAAGATCTGGACGCTGAGCCCCGGAGCCACGTGGTGCGCGGGAATCACACGCAGTCGGCACTCCTGGCAGGTCTGCGCAAGTTCGTGGTCTACGAGCTGCAGGTGCTGGCATTCACCCGCATCGGGAACGGTGTCCCCAGCTCGCCCCTCCTCCTGGAGCGGACCAAAGACGACGGTACGCGTCCCTGGGCGCCTGGGCTGCCTCCCAGGGCGGCTAATGAACCAACCATTGGGATGGTTGTCACTCTTAACTTAATTTTCAACCCCCCCTTTTTTCCCTTTTCTCATTTGAGGGAAACAAAACAAAACTGTTTTTCAGTCACTGGCATTTATATGCCCAATTTCAGCAGGGAGTGAATTTTTACAGCCTAATTATGAACCTATGCAGATACCCTCGTAAATCTGCAGGAGCCAGTGGTCAGGCCAGGTGGGCGGGTCCATAACAGGGGCAGTCGCTCCTCGGTGGTGTGTGCACGAACCCTGTGAAAGCATCTCCACTCCTGACCTGGTGTCCCCGTTGTCCCAGGGCTGCCAGCTCCCACCATTTGCATGTCAGAGCTAAGTAGAGGTTCCCATGCACAGTGCATGTTTGAGGGGCTTCCGGGCGCCTCAGCTGCTGTGTTTCCAGGCCCAAACAGACCCTCTGGACAGCTCTGTTTTTATGGAGGTCAAAATCATCAGTAAATATGTTTTTCCACTTTGCAGACATCAACACTTAAAGGTTAGCTCCTCCCCATTCTCAGTATCAGACTGGAATGAAGATGTCGGAGGGGAAAATTCTGGTCTCACCCGAAGGCCCGCCCCCAGGATCGTAGTGTCCGATGGAAGTGAAATAACTGCAGGTTTTCTTAAGCATCTTTACTGAAGTAATTAAATTAGCCCACAGGTCCTCTGCCTGCCGAGCAAACCCTGTGTCTGTTCATGCAGACACAGCCTCCCAGCAGCAGCCCCCCCAGAGGAGGGCACGCCTCCACCTGCCTGCTCACCCATCCTCCCCAAACACAGTCCCAGGGATCTGAGGAGACACGTGCCCTCAAGGCTGTTTCTTTGCAAAGCTGTATGTCCCGGGTTCCCCCCGAGGAAAGGGGGCGTTTTAGAAACTGTTCCTTAAAATGCAGTCAGTTTTAATTGTGTCTTCCTGAAGTGTGGGTCGGCAAATCACGGGTTGGCTTCCTTCTCTCACTGTCCTAATACAGGCAGGTCCTGCCCCGCATTTCAGTGGGGTCCAAATGACCAGCCTTGGGGACAGGGCAGGGGATCGAGGCCGTTAAGACTGACCTGAGAGTTGGCGCGTGCGCACAGGTTCTGGGATGCGAGCCCGTGACCTCCTTCTTGCATGTTTCTCACCCAAACACCAGGGTCATCAGACATGTTTACAGTTTGAAATCCCGTTCTCAGCTTCATTGCCAGAGGCAGAGCTCAGCCCTGGAATGACTGTGACTTGACTTCATTTTCATAGTGATTGTTCCCTGCCCCTCACCCGGGAGTCTGTCAGTTATGAGCTCTCACAAGAAGCTCTGACAGTGGCCACACACTCAGGCATCTATCCATTTACATAAATATAGTTTACGAGAGCTGTGACCCTGTTAGTCAATGGTGCCATAACACATAACTGCTTTTTTAATTGATGCATCGTACCACAAGGAAGAATTATTACATGCATTTGTGCACATCAACTCAATTTTCTAGGACAATGCATTGATTATAAACACGTTATTCTGTCAATAGCTGCAATCTCCATTTAGAGCAGGGGCTTTAGGCCTCTCACTCATCCAACACCTGCTCTGAGGGTATCAAGCCCAGAAAAGAAATCAGCTCAGATTGGTGAAGTTTTTTTATTGTTAAATTTATTGGGGTAACATTGGTTAATAACATTACAGGTTTTCTGGTGTGTGTACAAGATTATAATTCAACATCTGTGTCCACTAAGCGTGCTCACCACCCAAAGTCTAGTTGCCTTCCATCACCGTGTATTTGACCTCATTTCCCCCGACCTCCGCCCCTTACTCTCACCTTGATGTACACTCCATGGTACCACTTATCAGCTGGTCTACCAGCTTCATGCAACTTTATTTCTCACAACTCCCAGCATAGGTCAGGAGGTCTGGATCAAAAATGAGGTGTTTTCTCAGAATCAACAGGGAAGCCACACAGAGTCCACTAAGTTCCAGAAGTCATTTGCCTAAAACGTAGCATGTTTCACCATTAACAGTTCACGCGTGGTAGTGACTGCTCGGCCAGCCCACAGGACCCTCTGTAACCTCGGCGTGTACCCAAGTAACACCGTAGCAGCACCCGGATCATGTGATATTTTTCCCCTTCAGCCCCAGGCCCACCGGTGAGGTTGGTGTTCCCGGAAGTGAGACTCACGTCCGTGCGGATCGTGTGGCAGCCACCAGAGGAGCCCAACGGCATCATTCTGGGTAAGGGAGTGGCAGCAATTAAAGGGCACAGCTTAGAGGGAAGCAACAGTTAGATGGATGTCATCTGTTTTTATTAGATGTATAAGAAGGGAAAAAAAAACCCGTCTGCCGCAGCCTAGTGTCTCCTGACCTGAGAGTTGGGGGACCCCCTAAAGCTCGGTGAGCTGTGCGCTAAGGTGTCTTGGCAGATTGACATTTACATTCCGTTAACCCAGAATGCATTGCCATCACTGGGGTCTCCCAGCGATGCCCCTGTGATTGACCTTCCCCACCAGGCGATGCTGCCACATCCTTGGAACACACAGGCTGGCTTTTCGTAAGAGACGCAGACCTGGGCCTGGCCCAAGGCCCTGGGAGCATCTTTCTTCCGCTGTAGGGCGTGTACCTCACCCTTTAGAGAAGTCGCAAAATGGACAGTTTGCCTCAGGTCCTGGGGAAAGTGTTTGCTTTTAATTTTTCGTTCAGAGGAGCAACTCTGCTAACGCTGATGAAAAGCCTTAATTTTTTGTACTTCCCTAAAGTTAGCAACTTTTATTTTCAGTCCCTTTACCTCGTCACCCTCTCACCGTGACACATTTAGGGCCTCCACGTGCCAGGCGTGGTGTGCACAGCGGGCAGTAAGGAGTGAGTGGGCCAGGCCAGGCCCCACACGCTCGCAGTGCTGCTAGGGGGAGACCCGTCACGACGCAGGGGATGGGGATACAGAGACATGCCACGAAACGCCCTGCCAGCAGCTCCTCCTGGGGAAGGGGTCTCAGTGGACCCCTCAGCAGTTTGGAGCTGGATTTTCCAGAGCCTGGGAAGAAGGGAAGAGACATCCACTCGGCCAGAACAGGAAGCCTTTTCCTGTGGGAGCGTAGACAGGAACGGCTGCGGACGTGGCTGGGCCAGGCTGTGACCTGCTGGGACACCCTGGAGCCATGGAGGAGGTGGCCCATAGGCCCCGACTTTTAAAATCGGGCATTCGGAGCCAAGGGCACCTGGCATGGTGTATTCTCAAACCCAGGTCGGCACTCCCACATGCTGTTGAATAACCCACAGCAGCCCCCCAGTACGTTAGCTTGTGTTCACAGTAAGGTTATAAACCTGAACTTATAAATAGGTGCTAAAAAAATGTTTGAAAACCTGTGCTGAGGACAGTAGGGAGTCACCCAATGACTTTGAGCCTCAAAGTGACATGATCAGATGTGTCTTTTAGATAATAACAGTAAGCTGGGGGAGGGGGGACAGAAAGGCAAATATTTTTGAGCTCCTGCCCCATTAAGACGGGGCCGGGGGGCCTGAGCACCCTAGGGTCACGGCGCCGGGGGCTGCGGCGCGCTCTGTGGGGTCCCTGCGGTTGCGAGGTGGACGCATTTTGCTCTGAGTGCAGTGTTTCTGGTTGGAGGCCCTTTGGGACTGCGGGCTTTGCTACCACAGGCCGTGAGCTCACAAAGCCCCCGCTGACCTGCGTGTCCCCTCCTGCCCTGCTGGGCTGCAGGGAAACAGGCTGCCGAGCAGACGGCCTCTCGAGAGGTTCCCTGCAGCCCACGGGCGGCAGGGCCCAGGCTGCCACCTTTTCCAGAAGTGGGGCTACATATCTGACTACCCCTGGGATGCCCCAACATGCTGTGGAACAGGAAGTGTTTTTAGAGCTCGAAATGTACAGTTCCCGCCTGTCTCTTCTGGAACCAGGGTCTCCCCGGCCTGCTGAGGAAGGAGGCCCTGCCCTGGGCCCCGCAGCTCGGCGCCCCGCCGCCTCTGTCCATCTCCCCGGCCAGTCCTGACTCCGATCATCTCGGCATTCACCGAGGCTTCCTGGGCTGAGGAGAGGCAGCCTGGCAGTGGACTCCATGGGAGATGGGCAGCGGGAAAGCGTGCATTTCTGGTGTGTCCCTTGCCATAGACAGGCCTGTGCTGTGACTTTGCTGCCATGACTTGGAGCTACGCGTCCAAGGTCTCCCTTGCGAACATCAGGAGGTCCTGCCTGGTCCTTTACCAGGCAGGGTTGGGCCTCCTGTGCCCACTCCTTGGCTTGTCGGCAGCTGTGTCCTCACACGGTCTCCCCTCTGTGTATGTGTCTGTGTCCTAATGTCCTCTCCTTATGAGGACCCCAGTCGTGCTGGATCAGGGCCACCATCTCCTCCTTTCGCCTTAATCACCTCTTTACAGACACTGTCCTTGAATACAGCCACATGCTGAGGCGCTCAGGGTTAGAGCTTAACCCATGAGTCGGGGAGGGGAGCCCAGAGCATGTCCTCTGACAAGTTCCTCTTGGGGACTCACCTGTTCCTTGTGGATTTTTATGTGCTCTTTACGTGTTGATGCATCATAAGTACCAAGGGTCCAAGCACCCTCCAGAGTGTGGGCCGGAGGCTGACTCTGCTGTTTAGTGCCATCACCTTTAGCTCAATAAATATCAAGCAAATGATCATTAAGAATATTAACTGCCCTTTGTTGCAAGAGTTTTCCCTTTCCATTTTGGTTGTAGTGAGAAAAGCCTAAAAAGGCAGCTTGGGGCCAGGTTTTAGGGTGTTCCTCAGGTGCTTTGAGAAGTCTGGATTTTGATCCGAAGTCCCTGGGGGAGTCACTGAAAGTCACAGAACCCCAGGGAAGGGGAGGGTAGTGTGTAAGGCCGGGCATCCCCGCCGTGGCAAACATGCTGCGTAAGGGGCACCTGTCCACCTGTAACGCAGAGAACACCCCATTCGAGCCTCTTTTGCTGTAATGGCAGTTGGTTGTAACGAATGTTGTCTGGGTAACCTGTCACAGTCGTTAGAGCTAGCACACCAAACTGTAGACATGGTAGGAAAGATGGGAAAACGGTTTCTCAAATTCCGATTAGTGTTCATGGGGGAGAAAAGAAAACGTCTTTTTGCAAGATTTGCTTTACACCCAAAGACCTCAAATCCACGTGGCCACTGCGGCCGTCTGAGTCTGTGAGCCCCGCTGCAGCCTACGCGCCTGTAATCTGTATCTAAACATGTTCAAACACCGGCAGACGCCTCCAGGGAAAGACACTTGCTCATTTGCATAACCATGTTGCAGTGAAGGGCTTTCAGCATTTAAGGCCTTCCTTCGGGGCTGTGCAGGTGCCTCCTGAGGGCTGGCCGCCCTCACTTGCCAAGGGCTGCTTTAAGTGCTGCTAAGCTGGAATGAGTGAAGCAAGTGCTCTTCAAACCCACACCGTCTGCCCCGTCAGACCCGCCATGATCTCCCACCTCCACCTGCCTGCCGAGTGCCTAACATTTACCTTGGGCTTATTACGGAAGGATGCACAGGAGTTAGGTGCTCAAGTGAATGTGATCTGTGTTTGCAATGCAGAGTTTGACCCACCGCTGCAGTGTCCTCTCCCAGCCCTCAAACGGATCAGCTGGAAAGCCAGCAAGCCCCGCAGCATCTGGGCTGGGCTGAGGCCGGCCTCCCGGGCCCATTCAGCTGCTGTGGTTCTCTGAACGACTGGGTGTTGGTGGGACTGTCACCACTCACACCCACCCGCAGTGGCTACCAAGGCGCCAGGCAGCACCATGCCCCCACTGGTGGCCTTGGCTGCGGGAACCTGAGCGTCGGGGCCCCAGCGATGGATCACGGAACAGGTGACCCTCAGACTGAGGCCTTTGGGGAGCCCAGGAAGCACACAGTCCACAGAAGGCTTGCAGCTGCCTCGCACATCTGTGTGCGACTGTGCAAAGTGGCTCTGCGGTCAGCCCACAGCCTGCCCACCTGACCGAGGTGGCTGAGCACCCCACAGCGTCTCAGCCTCTTCCTGTTTGCATCCCACACAGCGGATGGTTCTGGAACCATGCTCGTGCTGGCAGCCCACCCCCTTTCTCAGTTCCGATTTTTTGCATGCACAGTGTTCCCGCCATCTTCCAGGCGCTTTCACAAACCACCTGGGCTTCTCTTACGCCATAGCTTTCATCTTCCGCCTGGCTCGGTGTCATGCATTCTCGGCCTTGCTCTTCTCAATGTCTGTATTACCCTAATTCATCCGTAGCGTTAAAAACCAGGCTGCCCTTGGGCACGTTTCACTCCTGCTATTGATTCGGCCTCTCCACCCCGTCCTCACTCACACCGAGTCCCCTGACCTGG
This sequence comes from Aselliscus stoliczkanus, assembly GCA_033961575.1. Taxonomy (NCBI): domain Eukaryota; kingdom Metazoa; phylum Chordata; class Mammalia; order Chiroptera; family Hipposideridae; genus Aselliscus; species Aselliscus stoliczkanus. The sequence goes on from CM066733.1 coordinate 2,679,697, forward strand.
CTGCTGAAATCCAGCGCGCTGCGGCCTAATTATGAGACTGGCCTTTCCCACCACACACTCTTATCTCTCAGCACTATCTGCCATTATTCTCTGAAAATGCAAGAACTCGTCCTCAGCTGCTGATGTGTGTGCAGACAAAGGCTCTCCTCTATTGTCCATTGAGTCTAGGACGTTTTAAAAACGTGTCAAGGGAAGATAGAGGTATTAATCTTTATGTTCAGCAGACCACAGAATGGGGACTAGAGACTATTATATTAGGGCAAATAATAGGAAAGTACAAATCTAACCCAAGGCTGAGGCATTTTCTCCCAGTGGGTCAGTGTGGGAACTGGATCAGAGAGAGAAATAATAGCCCAGATTTCCTGCAATTAGACACAAATGACACTGCGCTTTGCAATTTACATGCATTATCTCACAGTGTCATCTCCGTGACTGTGGAAAGGGGACATTGTCGTCTCCATGTGCAGGAGCTCAGGGTCACGGGAATGCAGGCCAGTCCTGCAGCTCTCTCTCCCTACTTAGCCCATAAGTGGCAGGTCCGTGCAAGGGCATATTGCACAGTCTTTAAAACTCACGTTTCTGAAGGAAAAAATGCTTTCCATATGTGGTGAGAAGAGAGCAGAATGAAAAAAACCTATATTTAGTCAAATCCGTTTTGTTTCAAATTCATATGCATAAAAAATGACTACCAGAAAGAGTCCCTAAGATGTACCAGTGGCCTCTGGCTGGCGAGGTGGCTTCTCGCAGGTGCTGTACGCGGCGGCCGTCTTTCCCACCCGGCTCGCCACCCCGCAGCCCGTCCTGTAGCTTCCTAGCATCTGGCTGGTGCTGTGCCTGAGGGCTCCCTCTGAGTTGGGCCAGGCATTTGGGGGAGCAGCGCCCACCAGCAGCAGCCCTTGGCCAGTGACTGCTAGCAGCTGGAAGACTACGCTGCAGCCCCCTTCACATCCCCACAGTGCCCAGAGGGGCCACGGCTTCGCGGCCCCCTCTGCCAGCTGCCTTCCCTGCCCTCCCCGCTCCTCTGCGTCCTGGGGTCGCCTCCCAAACAAACTCCTCAATCTGGAGCGAGTGAGCCCTCGGGACTCAGGCGGGCATGTTCAGAGCCTGGAGGGTCCGTGCGAGCGGCGCCCTCAGGCCTCTCTCCAGCAGCTCCTGTCTCTGCCTAGCTGTCAGTGCTCATCTCCTACCCGGCAGGCCAACAGTGAGCCAAGGCAGGCCCGCAGGCCGTGACATTCAGAATATCCCGCACGTCCTGGGCGGCCCACTGGGGGCTGAGTCAGCCAGCCTGCGCCTCTCGGCTTGTCCCTCTCTCAGGTGAGGTGGCTTTGGCCCAGGTCCTGCTGCAGCGGACTTTGACCCCCCGTGGCCTGACCTCCTTCCTAATGCAGGTACCCCACGGCTGCCCGTATTTCAGCCATGTTAACCAGGCCCCTTCATTACTAGCCCTCCTAATGTGTTCACCACTCACAGCTAGAGGTGAAAAGCTGAATGTGGACTGGGGCCGGGACTCACCCGAGGCGGGTAAAGACGAGGCTGGTCAGGGCCAGGCCTCCCGATGCCTGCTGTGTGGTCAGCGGCCTCAGGGAGACGCGCGTACTCAGGAAACAGTGTAGAGACAGATGGCAGCACGTGGTCCAGTGGGGTGAGGCATCACAGGCCTGTCAGAGAAGCGGGGGCGAGGGCAGTCACGTGGAGGAGGCCTGCACAGGCCGAGGTCACTCTGGGCTGTGCGCTGGGGGGCGACACGGGAGGGTAGGGGTGAGCCGCTGATAGAAAGTAGACCCGGCGGGGCAGGGAGAGACTAGTTCCCATTAATCCCCGAATTCTGTGATTCACAAAGATGTGTCTTTGAACAAGATCTTAGTTTATCACAGGATGTTTAACTCCAGCAGCAGATTAATCTGAGCAGAGATAAAACATGATGAAGAATAAACAACCCTAAAAGCACATCTGTCATCATGTCCTGTTCCCAACAGTGTGTAATTCCTCATTAATTCAGACTTATTGGGGAAAGGCGACTTGAATTAGTGAGGAAACTTAATCACTCACATGACTCCCCAGAATATGAAGGAACGGACGCAGAGAACGAATGCTGGCTGTGGAGGTGTGTGAGGGGAGCGGGTGACCCTTCCCAGGCCCCTGGTGACCAGGGAAGCCAGAGCATGGTGCATCGCACCCCCTGCCTCTCCCACTGTCCAGGCACAGGCTTGGCTTCACCCACTGCGGACGACAAACCTGCTCGGCTCCATCCGACCCAGAATCCAGTGTGTGTGTGTAGACAAGGTCCAGGCCCAGACATACGTACATTATTAGTCTGCTCTCAGTGCAAACTCATGTTAACCGAAAATAAAAAGCCAGCATGAGGGCCGGCCAAGTGGCGCGGTGGTTAAGAGCTGGCTTGGGATGCCAGCGGCCCTGGTTCGGATCCCACATGTGAGGGCCAGTGACACTGCCCTCTAAAAAAAAAAAAAAAAAAAAAAAAAAAGCCAGCATGAGCTGCAGCATGCATTTATTTGAGATCAATAAGAATAGCTATTCAGCAACATGTACTCCACCAGGCAGAGGCATGGCTAGAGGAGCAGTCCCTGCAGCTGTGGGGGCTGGAAGACTTATTACTGTCATTTCGCAACAATATTACAGTCCGGAACAGTACCTGCACTGACCGCTGTGCCCGTGCCAGGTCCTAGGGCCTCACGTCATGTGACTATGACCCACCACCAGGATCATGGTGTTTTTCCCCCATCAGCCTAACAAGCTGAGATTCCGAGGGGGTAGCCACCCAGTGAAGAACTGGCAGAGCCTGGATGCAGCCCAAGGATGTGCGCCTCGAAAGCATGTGCTGTCCTGCCGTGGCGTGCCTGAAAAGCGTGCCATTCTGTGGTGGCACCGGGGACACATGGCCTAGAGTCTCCAGGACCGAGCAAGGGAAGATGGGGTGTTTCCTCTTCATGGGAGCCATATGACTGTGCAAAGTGATGGCTTTGGAGCCACACAGACTCTGGTTACATGCTGTGTGACCTCAGGCAGACTGCTTGCCCTCTCTGAGCTATACTGCCTGTGGGCAGAGTGAGGATAAATACGCTGCCTGCTGAGACAATTGTGGAGTTCCACAGGCAGACGTGCACCTTGGTGGCTGCAGTGACGATGCTGTCCTCGTTTTCAGGACACTATGTGTCCAGGGGTCTCAGAAGGCTGGGAATTGGGTTCCCATTGCACCTAAACTCCAGACTGCCCCTAAGACCAGGCAAGGGCAAGAGGTCTGGGGTCAGGGAACGGAAACAGACAGGCGTCAGGTGGGACATCTGGGCCACATCCAGGAAGCAGGGTCACCATGGCAGGGAGAGAAGACCGTCCCGCGGAGGCAGAGCCTCAGCTGCAGTGATCACGCCAGGGCCCAAGTTCAGGGTCCTACGAACACCTGCCAGCAAATGGCGGTCACTGTGGACAGGAAAGGGCATGCTGTCCCCTGTCTGTGGGTGATGATAGAGACCAGGACTCCACATCTGAGCCATGGAATTGTCCTCCCAGCCTCCCCCATGGCTGGCTGGGAGATGCTCCTTATGTCATTGGACAGATGACTAAGTGCAGGAATGGGAACGTGCCATCTTGGTCCCCAGTGAGCCAAAGAACCTGCGAGAAGAAAGACAGGAGCAGGGACAGGAAGCTGGTGGAAGGGCTCATCACCAGGTGGCGCAGTGGCTTCATGTCTGCAGGGGCCCCTGGGCACAGAAGGCCCGCGTGAGGACAGAGGTCAGCCCTGCTGGCCTGGTTCCCCAGAAAAGTCCCTTGGCCGGTTGGCCGTCGTGAATCGTGAATGCTCGGGGATGCACAGCACCCTGCCAGCTCTGGTTTTAACCGGCGCCGGAATGCAGCAGCTGGGACACATGATCTGAGCCCAAGGAGGCTGCGCGGGGTGGGTCTGCAAGCTGGCGCTGCCTTTCCACGCGCGGGCAGGGGCCTCGGCAGGGCCTGGTCGTGAATAATGCTGATCGACCACAGCCCCTTGGTAATCAGATGTTCGGAGCCAGCGGGGCCCTCCCTGAGCTGCCTCCCTGACAGGAGGGGGCTGCCCAAAGTGGGGCCCCAGCTCAGAGCCCCACGGCCCCGGGGATGTTCCGCGGGTGGGGGTTGGGTAGGAGGAAGTGGAACCAGGGGGAACCGCGTGTGTGCAGGCAGACGGGGGAGATGAGAGGCAGGAAGCCTGGGAAGCAGGTGGAGGACCAGCTGATGCTCGGCAGCCATCCCGCCGCCCAGGGCCACGCTGTGGGAGGGGGCGCGGCTTAAAGAGCTTTCTAACAGGAGACACCCCTCAGCCCAGGTGAGGAGACGGCGGTGGAGGGGGAGAGAGAGAGCAAGGAGCATGGGCTCCGACGCCAGTGACACCCACCGCCCCTGCGGCATCCTCGGCACCAGTGGCCACAGCGAAAATGACCCCTTTCCACAGCTCGTGCCCCTGAAGGGCGAGAGGGATCCAGTGGGGACTAGCGCTCTGAGGCCCGGCCACCACTGCGGTGTGGCCTCCCCTCAGTGGCATCTGCCTCTCGGATGCTGGCTGAGGACGGAAGAAACAGACGCGGTGTTTGGGTTTCCAGGACAGACGTGACGTGGGCGGCGGGCGGGGCTCTGCCTGGGCGCCTGACGGGGTGACTGACCGTGTGCCCCTCTGGCCCTGCCCGCAGGGTACCAGATCGCCTACCGCCTGGCCAGCAGCAGCCCCAACACCTTTACCACGGTGGAGGTCGGCGCCACGGTCAGGCAGTTCACGGCCACCGAGCTGGCCCCAGAGTCGGCGTACATCTTCCGGTTGTCCGCCAAGACGAGGCAGGGCTGGGGGCAGCCGCTGGAGGCCACCGTCATCACCACTGAGAAGAGAGGTGAGCCCCTGAGGCCCGAGTTCACGGCCACGGACAGTAGGGAGGATCGATGGCTGGAGTGGGCGCCCTGAACTCGGTGTGCACAAAGCCTCCTCAGCCAGGCCCTGGGGGCCACTCAGTGGAGGCTGCGAGCGCTGAGCGTTTATTAAGCGCCGCTGGGCCGCGCCTGGAGCTGGGCACGTTACGTAGCGGGCCTGCACAGCCCAACACGTGCCACACGCCCGCGCTCTCACACAGACACGCCTGTCCCAGGTCTAACGATAGACACAGCTCAGGGCCCGTGCCAGCTTTGGCTCCCGCTCCGAGGTCTCAGGCCATGGCCAGACCCGGTGGCCCTGAGACAGTGACGGCTGGAGGAGCTTGCGGGCCCCAGTGGGAGCCGCCCAGACAGAAGACCCGTACACCCCCGCTGAGGGCCACCAAGCGCCCAGGCTCGAGCCGTGTGGCCTGAGGCGGAGTGCCCCCACCCTGTGCCCTGGTTCCAACCCGGTGGCAACCCGGTGTGAGCTTAGACGGGAGCGGCCGCGCAGGTGCGGGGAGCTCCTGGCGCTGTCCAGCACTTCAGGCGACACCCTGCTCTCCCAAGGCGCACTGGCTGTCCGCAGGTGTCCTCAGGTGTTCACACCCTTCATTTTGCTCTCCCGTGAGCCAGGCACATGTGCAGTGTGACCTCACCCACTCCCCTCCCCTCCCTTCTGAAGCGGGTCCTCCTGTGACCCCCGTGTGGAGGAAGAGGCCAGGCTCAGAGCCGGGGCGCCCAGGACAGGGCCCCAGAACCATGGGCGGGTGGCGCTTTCATTGTTGAGGCACGGGGCCCTGATTCCTCCCCCAGCAGGGCCAGAGGCCTGGACAGGCCTGTTGGCCCCTCTGTCAGAGCTGGTCCGGCCCCTCCGGAATATTTAGGACCTTCTAAAGCAGAGGGAAAGAGAGCACTTCCTAAGGGTTTGACGTGACTTTAATCAAATCAGAGGGCAAGTACTAACATGAGCGCCCATTAGGAGGCCCCTGGTCCACAGCTAGGCTGCTGCTGAGGGGAGTGGGGCCCTGCCCCCCACACACACCCCACCTTGCACCCCCTGCTGCTCTGCCCGCAGAGTTCTGGGGATCCCCACCAGGGACCCCGAGAAACTTCACCAGTTACCACCATGTCAGTCAGGGAGGCTGTGCGGCAGGGTCCCCGGGGCCGTGGTTGGGGGACAGGGGGAGCCAGGCCCCCGTGTGCCCAAGGAAAGGGACACTGAGTTAGATCCAGGAGCTCCTCACAGCCCATCACCGCGGGCCAGCAATCCACTGCTGCGTTTTTACATGCCGCACGTTCTAATCAGAATCAATAACCTCCACGATAAACAATTAAACAATTATTTCTCGCCAGTGGAGTTTCTCTATTGAAATCGATGGGGTGAGGAGGCAGGCAACGCACAAACAATCCACACTCCAAGGCCGGGTCCTGGCCCGTGTCCCTAAATCCCTGACCCCGTTTCTCCGGGGCAGAGTGCCGGGGACAGCCCAGCGGTGCCTGAGCTCCGTGCCCGTAAGGACCCGAGCTCAGCTGGACTTCCAGGGACAGGAGGTCAGTGTTGGAGATGCACTGAGCCCAGATCAGAAAGGGAGAGACCTGCGGTCCCTGACACGCCTGGGTGGTGGTCGGCGAGCACGTGTGGGGTGGTTCGCCACTGTCTGTCTGTCTCTGCTCTGAGGGCAGAGCGTCCTGGGAGCAGGGTTTCCAGTCAGCCCACCGTGGCTGTAAGAGAAGCCCACACCCCATGGAGCCAGGAGTCACCTGCAGACTTGCCAGTCCTTGCAGACAACTCGCGCGGTGTCGGCAGTGCATGGTCAGCATCAGGTGGCGCCTGTCCTGGGAGGGCGGCCTCTCACCTGTCCCTGGTTTGTCCTTATTTGGTTGCAGAGCGGCCAGCGCCCCCCAGAGAGCTCCTGGTACCCCAGGCAGAAGTGACCGCTCGCAGCCTCCTTCTCCAGTGGGTCCCGGGCAGCGATGGGGCCTCCCCCATCCGGTACTTCACCGTGCAGGTTCGAGAGCTGCCCGGGGGACAGTGGCAGACCTACTCCTCATCCATCAGCCATGAGGCCACAGCCTGTGCGGTCGAAAGGTACCGAGCGCGCCAGGGGGACCTTCCCCAGGAACTTGGGTCCTGCCCTTAGGGTCACCCCCGCCCCCCGCCCTTCTCAGCCAGCTCCTGCCCACAGAGGAGGGAGTCTGTGTGGTCCAAGGAGGCACACCACTGAAACCCCATGTCTCTTCTTCTGGTGCACACCCCTTGTACCAGGGACCCAGCACTCCTGTGATGGACTGCTCTGGTGGTCCTCTGGGCTCTGTGGAGCCTGTCCTTCCAGATAGGCATGACACAGCTGGCTGGCACACCCAGGCAGGCCCTGGCACTGACGAGGCAGCTGACGGGGACGGTGAGCCCAGAAACGTGGGCTCTGGCATCCTAGCCCCTAAGAGGCAGAGATGGGGAGGGGAGCGGCGTGGAGAAGGGTGGCCCAGCCTGCGGATGTCGCCCCGGGATAGATGTCCCTTCCTTCTGCTCTCTCTCCTGGTCAGCAAGGCAGACACATCCCACCTCAGTGCGGTCACTCAGCGACGGCTGCAAGGAAGGGAAATAAGTGGCGGGTGTCCCCACTCATCGAGATGAGGGCCCACCGTTAGCGCAGGTACTTAGTGAGCTGGGCGGGCTCAGGAGGCGGCAGCGCTGACCCCTGACCTGCCTTGTCTCATTCGGCCCTGCCCGCAGTCCCAGCCCCCTTTGTCGTCGAGGCGACGAGGCTGAGGTGACGCTAACTCTCAGACTCACCCAGATCTGAGCCCCTCGATGGGCGGGTCCAAGAAGCGACCAGGGCCCCGCGTCCTCTCTGACCTCCTCACCGGGCCCAGGTGTCAGTCACTTGCCTATTAAGCCCCCGCTCTGAGCTGGAGGGGGCAGGGCTGCGAGGCAGTGGCTCCGCCTCCTGTTCTAGAGGATTGAGCGGCCAGACCGTGGTTCCCTCTCGGACTGAGCACTCACTCAGTGCCCAGCGTGCCGGGCACTGTCTTGGCAGGTTTCACGTACGTTACAAGCTCACTGAGTCCCCGCAATGGCCCAGGGATGGCCGGGAGGCCACTGTCCCCATTGTACAGATGAGAAACGAGGGTCAGAAGTCAGGAACTTGCCTGTGGCCCCAGCGCAGCCAGCCAGGAGCAGGGGTGGGACCCCCATGGTGTCCGACACCCACCCGCACTTTGCGAGGCTGCCAGCTTGGCGCCCACACTGCTGAGGCTGGGCAGTGAAGAGAAGCGGTCCGAGGGGGCCCCCAGGGCAGCCTCGGTCCTCAGACACGGCAGCACAGTTCAGGCTTTGGAATCGGGCCAGGGCTGCAGTGTGGCTGTCACTGCCTCCTCGGTGTGACAGCAGCGGGGCTTGAAGAGAAGAGGAACTCCGCTCCCTGCTTTGAGGACAGGCGTGTGATGCGCCCAGAGGGTGGGCTTGGTGGTGGGGCCTCGGGGACGACAGATCCTGGAGCCGGAGCCCCTCAGGCGCAGCCCGCCTTCCGCCGCGTGGCTGGTCTCGGGCAGCCGCACGTCTGCTCGTCGCTGGGTCTTCGGGAGGTAATACAAGGCTCCTCTCAGCACCAAGCCCTGGGGCAGTGGTGGACATCGGTATAGTGCTGCCCTTGTCACTGGCCACCCAGGGGCGCGCCTGGGAGTGGAGCGCGTGTCCCGACTGTGAGCACCAGGCGGGTCCCACGGATGTCCCGGCATGTGTGTTTCTGCTCCCAGACAGCGGGGCGCCCTAGGGGACTTGGGTCGCATGACCCACATCGCCCTTAGCTCTGTCTGAAAATGGAGGGCGATGGGCCCCAAGCACAAGTATTGTTTCGCTGCCTGGCCTCCTCCTGAAGGGGACAGCATTTGTTCAGATGTGTCTGCTGGCGGGGTGGAGTTAGAAAACCAGTCACGGTCCCAGCCCTGGAATCCCACTCCCCGGGAGGCAATGAGACTGGGAAGGCACCCGTGGTGACGCCCACCGGAGACGTTTTCTGTAGTGACCTCATCAGGTAGCTTCTGGACAGCTAATGCATCCTGTGGGATCTTCATCGCTGTCACTGCTGTCACTGCTGTCATCACTACCGCTGTCATCTTGATGTCGTACCTCATTCTGACATTTTCAAAACAGTTCCCACGTGTTGCTCCACACAGTGTCCGAAACAGCCCCGTGGAGACGCACGCCAGGCTCTGTCCTCAGCCCCCAGAAAGGAGCTGAGGCAGAGACGGCGTCCGAAGGGAATGCGCTGGGCCTCAGCCCCTCCAAATGGGACAGAGAGCCCTCAGATTCTTTGTAGCGCCAGTGTTCCCTGGGCCTGCAGCTCAGAGCGCCATGGACACGAACCATCGCCCAACTCATTTACGAGGGCCTCTGAGGTAGTGAAAACCAGTGCTATTGTCTGAGCGCCATGCTCTCAGCCATCCGTCCACCCCTTACTGGCCACGTGGTTTCAGAAAAGTCCATCCTGTGAGCCTGCTAAGCCTCCGTTTCCTCATTGTGAAGACGGGGCCGGTGGCATGGTCCTGTTGTCCCTTTCAGCATCATGAGTCCAAGATTCACCTCAGTTACCGAGGCAGCGAACTGGCAGCCAGCTAACCAGGCAATCCAAAAGAGACCGTCTCGGGTTCCTGCCAGCATACCACTTACCCTTTGAACGACAGCCACAGACCCAAGAGACACAGCCCTCAGCTCTGCAGAAGAGGGCACCCCCTAGTCACAGACGCCATCTCCCCAACCCCCGAGCCCTGGAGTAGCCCTGAGGGCTGGGCGAGGGTGGCCAGGCATGCCCCCTTATGTGGTAACCCACACTCTATTGCATGGGGCGCTTAGCTCAATTATCGCATGCTCGGAGACGTAAAGAGCTTCACCCTCTGAGTGACCATCTGAAGGAGAGAAGAAAATTAAAATCCAACTGCCTTTTATGTCGCGGAGCCTCCCGAAATCAAACAGACTTACTGTGTGCTTGGGGTTTGATGTTGGAAGGAGGGGCCGCATTCCAGGCCGGGCAGTTTATTGTGTGTAGGAAGCACCGTTGTCAGTTTCCGGATGAGACAAAACCAGGACAAATGCCCCCTCCCACCCATCAATGAAAGTGAATCGCAGGCAGGACCCCAGGGGAGCAATGTTTTGTACCCCAGCCATGGGTCATCTCCCTTCCTGTGGAATAATCCCAATGGCTACGGTTTCCCTTTTTTTTTTTTTCCTTGTTACTTTTGCCAGTTGCATGAAATCTGCTAGTGGCCCAAAACATAAAAGTTTAAGCATGTAAACTAGAGACTGCCTACGCCTGGTGACTCGGTCTGGAGCACTAGGCCGAGGGGTTGAGTTTAAGGGATATGTGCTGGCGTCGTCGGTCACTGGCTGATGCTTGAAGTTGCACGCTGGGCAGCAGCCCACAGAAGTGACCATGGCTGAAAAGGGAAGGACTGCAGGCGGAGGCACACAGACATCCTGGTGTCACTGTGGGGTACAGCAGTGACGGCCTGAGCACAGTTGATGCTGTGGCTCACTGATGACAGACTGCTGTTCCTCTGAACTTCCACTGTGACAGCTGCTATGGACCCAGACCAAAGCCACAAGGGCCGAAGGCATCACCACATAAAAGGCTAGGGACCCATCAAAGCCAGCCTCGACTCCACCGGATGTTTTCCTTTTTTCCTGTCTCAGCTGTTTAAAATAATGCCAATTTTTTAAAAATCAGGCAAATTTGGCCAAGGATATGATGCCTGGGTTCAATACACTCTGTGGTGCAGATAGTGAGTTCTTAATACAGAGTTTTAGAATCATAACGATAAGTACATGAAGGCAGCAGGAGATCGCTTCCAAATGTTCAGGGCTCGTGTATTTTATTATAACCAAGACAAGTGAGTGGATACACGGAGTTCTTTCCAGTTCTAAGAGCCCCATGCAGCTCCGTGGAGGAACCTGCCAGCCATACACCCCACCCCACCCCCACCCAGAGTGCCTGGCTGCGGAGGCAAATGTGTGACTGTGAGAAGAGGGCTGCTGTCCCGGGCAGGACAGGCACAGGCTTGCTTTCTAAATGTACTTGGTTCCTGCAAGAAGTCTGACCATGCTTAGATAGTGAGGGCCCCGTGTTATCCAAGTGCATTCCCTTCCTGAACTTGGGTTGGTTAGAGTTTAGATAACTGTGTTATCCCAACAAATGGCCTGAGTCTAGCCAGCCTCTGAGTTGGGATGGCAGAAAGGTGGCAGGCAGGGGAACGGGATGTGACGAGAGCTGGGGTCACCGCACAGCATGGGTAAACTTCCCGTGAGAGCGAGGTCACTTTTGGGAGACAAGGAGAAAATAACATTTATCAATTGCCTACTGTGTGCCCAGGTCTGTGAGATCCCTGAGGGTGGGTTATATAATTTAACTTTCTCAACAGCCCTGGAAGTGCAGGTATTGTCCCCGTTTTTCTAGGTGAGCAGAGTGCGACTCAGGGAAGGTCAGGGACTTGCCCAAGCCAGGAGCAACGGGGCCAGAATTTGAATCCTGGCTCGTCTGACTCCAAGCCGGAGGCTTGAGCAGGTCTGGCAGAGAGCGCAGGGAGCAGAATTTGGGGACATTAGAGGGGTCCAGAGAGACTGTTCCAGGGCGATCTGCTCCTTTGTTCATTTGTGGGGTAGCCAGTGATGTCCCGCAGCTGCCACAGGGGGAGCGAGGGCGCAGGTGTGCAGGGAAGATGGGGCGTCTTTCGGGGCTGGGCGTGGGCCCGTGTCCAGAGGAGCAGCCACGTGGGCGAGGCAGCTGAGCTGGAGACCGGGAGAGCAGGCCAGTAACTGGCGTCACCTCTGCCCGCCTCCAGGGAGGTAGCCCCTCGCCTGCTCCCTTCCGATGACAGGGTCAGCTCCTGCCGCTCAGGTGCCCACATTTACCTGCGACTCCCACCGACAGCTCACCGGCCCCCAGAGTGATGTGGGCCTGGGAAAGCCAGGGTGCTGCTGGGAGCTGTGCTCCCTGCTCCCCTCTGCGCACAGGCCACTTGCCTCAGCCCCGGGCCAGCCGTCCAGCCACCTGACAAGGATCCTCATCCCCTGCCGTGGGTGCAACAGGACAGCTCGACATGGGGCCCCAAACCCCAAGATTGTCAGACAGCAGTGAAGTGCTAAATGGCACGTGATAAAGCATATGTACCAAACATGTTCTAAATAATAACATAAGTAAACAAGTGCCACAGACACTGGCGAGGGTCATCTCGGGGGCACCTGCCACGTGCCAGGTGCCCTGCTGATTTGCATGTGTCTCCTGTCCGACTCCCAGGGGACTTCGGCGCGTGGTCACACCACCCCCATCCACACCCCCTTCAGCGGGTCCTCGCGGGCACCTCCTGGGCCCCGGGCTGGTTCCTGGTGCCGGGGCTGCGGCTGTGACAGAGGCCTCCTGGTCCCTGTGCTCCTGGGATCCTGAGTCTTGTGAAGAAGACAGACGGTCGTCAAGGAAACATACAGTTCAGGACAGTTGTGCTGATGGAGAAGAGGAAGTGAGCAGGGCGTAGGGACAGCTGGCAGGGACAGGCACCTAGCTCTGCCACTTAAGGACAACAGTAACAGAGGCTGTGACTGTCCAGTGAGCGCTCACCTGTGCCAGGTTCTCTTCTGAGCGCTTCTCCTGCATTCCATCCAGTGACAACCTCACGATGCAGGTGCTGTCATCAGCCCAACAAGGGCGCTGAGGGGACATGCCCTGCCCAGGCGTAGCTGGGAGCCCCACGCCAGAGTCCGCGTCCTGACAACCGCCCGTTCTGCCTTCCAGTGCGAGACGAGGAGCTGGCCACACAAATGTGGGGACGAGGCGGCAGCTCAAGGAGAAAGGGCCCACGGTCATCGCGTTAGATAAACCAACTTCTGAGGAGCTGTTTGTTTCTCCTTAACAAAGGACACGCCCAGGAGCCCGCAGCAGAGATCATTCCTCGGGGCCGGACCCCAGGAGCGTCTCCAGGAAAGCGGGCGCCCACCACTGCTGCTTCCGGCTGTGGCTTCAGGGTGCAGAGAGGGCAGGACGCTCGCTGCCGTCACAGACGAGCAGGTCTGGGGCTCAGAAAGAGGAGCGCCTCTCGGGGTGATGAGAGCCGCTCAGTGTGCTCATGAGTGGGAGGCAACGTGGAAACGGACAGAGGGAGCTTTTCCTGACCATCATGTCCAAAGTGTTTTTCACTTTTCAGAAAGCAGAGTCATGGGCCGGCCGAGGGGCGCGGTGGTTGAGCGCTGGCTTGGGAAGCCTGCGGCCCCGGTTCGGTCCCACATGTGAGGGCCAGTGACCCTGCCCTCAAAAACAAAACAAAAAAGCAGAGTCCTTTCTCTAACTCCTTTCTCAGAATTACCCAGAAGCAGCTTACAGCCCAGGGGGCAGCGGGGCTGCTGTTTGTTGGGGGGCTGGGGGGGCCTGTTCTCCCAGGTGGCCCCGCAGCCTCGGGGGTTCCGCTGTGCTCAGTGTGAAAACCACCAGTCCACAGGTGGCATGAGGAGGGAGGGTTGGCTTTGCGGCGATGAGGGCGTTGCTTAGACTGGTACTGAGGAAACGTAAAAATAGTTGGGACTTGATGGCCGGGGTGGGGGGGAGAGTCTGGAATCACTCCAGCTCTTCCCGTCTGGGACATGGCCGGGGTGGGGGGGAGAGTCTGGAATCACTGAATCACTCCAGCTCTGCCCGTCTGGGACATGGAGAGGATGGCGGAGCCATTGCCTCAGACAGCCGCCACTGGGAGCGGGCAGGCTCGTTTGGCGCCAAGGTGAGGGGCCGCCACGCGGAACTGGCCTTCCAGGCTCGGAACGGGGCGAGCGTTTGCGAGGGCAGTTCAGGCAACTCGAGTGATGACGGTTGGAGCATTGTCTGCACAAAGGAGTTGGTCTGAAGTCTTAGCCTCAGGTGTGACACAGCTCTCAGCACGTGAGACCCAGTAAATACAGACAGAGTGGCCCCATGGTTGGGAGGGAGGGAGGGAGGGAGGCAGCACACAGGGCCTCTGAGAAGCGTTAATGACCCTAAAATCTCCACGGTGGGGGGGCATTTGGTCACATGGACAGTTGACATTATCCTGGTCTTACATAAAGTGGCAGACAGACATTGCTTCAAGACAGGACCTCTGTCCCAGTCCCGGTTCAAGCCACTTACCAGTCCAATGGCAGTAAGCAGGGGACTTAACGGGGCCTGTTTCCCCGTCCATGAGACGGGAACAGTAACGCCGTTGTCTCACAGGGCTGCCGGGTGGGTTAAATGCGATAATGCTCCTCACGTGCTTGGCACCGTGTCTGGGCAGCCGCCGGCAGGGATGGGGCGGTGGGCACCAGGCCAAGCGTGGTCAGCGCAGACCCCCAAGGAGCACAGCGCTGAGCGGGGCAGTGGGTGCGGCTGTGCCAGGGACAACACCCTCGGCTCCCCGGGGAGCGGGCTTTGTTGCACAGAGGGGTTTCCGGTTCCAGGGGCCCTAAGCGACCCCTGGCCCCCTGGCCGGGAAGCCCTGCTCTCCCCTCCGCTCTCAGCAGGCCTCTGTCCCGGGGCAAGCCCGTAAGGCGGCGGTTCTGGGCGCCGCCAGACCCTGGGCTCACTGCTGCCAGGGCTGATGCCACCCCAACCCCAGGCGCCCGCCTCACTGAGGAAGACCTGGGCTCACGGGCAGGGAAGGAGTCCGTAGAGGCTCCCCAGGGACAGGCTGGGGGACGGGGTGGCTCTGGGTGGTCACCGGCCCCTTCGTGTTTCATTCAGGCTGAGGCCCTTCACCTCCTACGAGCTGCGCCTGAAAGCCACCAACGACATTGGGGACAGCGACTTCAGCGCAGAGACGGAGGCAGTGACCACACTGCAGGACGGTGAGCGAGCGGGGACCCAGAGAGGACAGGCATGGCCACTTTCCAGCTGCTGCCTTTGAACCCCAAATCCCTGACCCCTAGAGAGAGGCCCCACCTTCATCCTGAGCCAGGAAGGGGCCACCCGAGGAAGCCAGGGAGCCGTGGGATTCAGGTAGTGACAGCAGGCCCAGGGAGCTGTGCAGCCTGCGGCCCTGGAACAAGATTTGAAGGGCTTCCTCGGACCCGTTAGCATCCCAGAAACTGACTAATTTATAGGGTCATTAAAAGTAAATGTCACAGGGTAGCTGGGCTTTAAGAGGTTTCCCCATTTTTCTCTCTCCCTTCCCAGCCTGGCCATTTGACAGAAGCACAGTTAAGCGATGGAAGTGAGACCCCCTAAAAGCTTGGGTGGCTTCACCCACTCTGTCCTGCTCACAGGAGTTGGGCCTAAAGGTCCATTGTGCTTCTGCGCGATGCTGCTGCCAGGCCCGGAGTGAGCCGGCAGATGGCACACACCCTGCGCTGCCAGGCAGACAGGACGAGAAGCAGTGCTGAAGGTCTCAGGCCCGCCTGCACACCAGCGCGTTTTATAATCCTCCCCCAGCCGCCCCAAGCTCTGTCTCTGCCACCGAACGACCAGCTCGAGACCCTCAGCCCGGACCTCAACCTTCAGTTCCCCTCTTTCTGACCTGGAAGCTTAGCTTCTCCCCACGAGGCCTCAGGTGGCCTTGAAGGCCAGCATGGGGCTCCGGGCCTTGGAGCTTCTCGGCAGCACCCCAGGGCAGTGCCCGCCTGACCTCAGGATGCCCTGGCCGCGCTCTCAGGGAGCCCACAGCTAGACGGGCCGCGAGCAAAGGTGCGACTGACCCCTCGAGAAACGAGGGCTGTCTTTTGCGGCTCCTGTCTGAATCTTGCATCGAGCATAACTGCAGCAATGTTTGTGAGGAGGCGCCAGTTCTTAGAAGGAAACATGCAGCCAGCTGCCTTGCTGGCCTGTCTCTGAGGAAATGGGGTGAGAGGGCCGCCAGCCTCCCTGTGTTGGCACAGCTCCATCAGAGGGGCCTTTTGGGAAAACCGGGAGGGGCCTCTCCAGGCTCTCCAAAGGCCTTGCTTAATCCTTTGATATGGAAATCACTCCTTTTGATGCACCTATCTTGTTATCTCCCTTTTCTGAGATTCCCAATTGCTCTTTGCAGTTGATTTGCATTGTATTTGCATTGCATTGTCTCTCTGCCCAGAATCAGCTGAGACTGACAGGCAGGGGCTGATTCTGGTGTTGGGGAGCCCTGTGTGGGGAGGGGGTCCTTTGAGTGTGTGGTGGAGGAAAAATAACTTCCCTTCCATTTTTCTAAGTTCTTCCGGCCGGTCTAATAATCAAATCGACATGAGACAGATTAACAGGAGAAAATGACCAACTTTATTACGTATGTACACATACGGGGGCTCCAGAATTGGGGCCCCGAGGACAAGTCAGACAGGTGAAGTTTATATGCTGCTCTGGACTCAGGAGTGGGGGACAGGGGTCTGGGATTCCAAGGGGACATAGGCGACCCGCAGGGAGATGAGAAGGAGCAGATGTGGGAACACGCTCTTGCCAGGTCACCCAGACACAGTGGGACCCAGAGGGGAATCTGTGCAGGTTGCCCTGTGTCTGCTGCACTAAGCTAAGGTGACGGCTCTTCCTTTCAGCAGGTCTTTCTATCTGGATTCCTTCAGGCAGGTTGGGGGGGCTGTGAAAGGCTCTCCTTGATTTTTACATTTCTTCAGAAATCACCATCTTAAAATAATCAGTATCCCTAAAAGGCATATTTTGGAGTGGCAAACTCTGCTTCCTCTCATTTGCTTTAAAACAAAAAACATCTTTCTTATTACGATGCTTAGGATACCAAGACGCCCCCTGTATTCACAATCAGGTGTGATCAGGAAAGCCGGATAAGGGTCCACCACTGACTAGACCAGCAGGCGGCCCAGGTCTGGACTGGAGAGCCGTCCCTCAGGAGGGGGCGACACAGACATGTCCCAGGTGGTGGGAGGGGAGCTGGCGTGTCCAGAGGACACTCACGGAGCAGGTGACCCAGAGCCCCAGTCCTGGGTGGTGAGTGGAGTGGGCACGCCAGGCACACAGGTGGGGCAGGATAAACCATTCCATCAGTGATGCGTTTTGAACATTTACTATGTGTTGGGTCTCAGGATCTTACAGTGGGGGAGCCATAAAAAGGTTCAATGCAGAAATCTAGGACACAGGGTGCTCAGGGAAGGGGTGTCAGGAAGGCCTGCTGGACCTAACGCATATGGGGAAGATTTTAGTTTCCAGAGAGCAGGGCACGGCCACCGGCAGAGGTCAAACCAACCTGTCCCTTCCGAGAACAGAGCAAAGAGCCACCACCAGCACCCAGAACATGGCAGACCGTCAGTGGCAAAAGTCAGCCTCCTTCCGTGACGATCAGCCATGTTTAAAGCCAAGAGCATTCTGACCTGGCTTGATCGTTTGTCCAGTTCAGGAGTCACTCTGACCTAAGTGTCTCAAAAACAAACAAAAAATGATGCCTTCCTCAAAGGAGGGGTGCAGGCCCCTGAGAAAATCCAGGGACATTAGGGAGACTCGCCAGGCGGGCTGCTGGCACCGCCACCGGCATCCGTGGCCCCAGTGGTGAGATGGGACTCCTCTGTGTGTCTCAGTGTGCATCTGCTCCTGGGCGGTGTGGCCACACTGCTAGGATCGGGTCCCTGTTGGCTCAGGCTGCACAGGAGGGAGACGGACATCCACAGACACGAGAGGGGTGGGAGGCTGGCTCGCAGCTCCCCACGCCCTGGGGAGCTGACCCCAGAACGGCCTCAGTTACCAACAGAGCCCTCTAATCCTCCTTTCTTCTTCCTTGGATTTCAGTTCCGGGAGAGCCCCCAAGTTTTGTCTCGGTGACACCGCACACCACCTCCTCTGTTCTGATCCAGTGGCAGGTAAGGCCCGGGTCTCATGATGTCTCGTCAGATGCCCTGTGCTCGCCGTCTGAGCTCTCAGCATCATGGCGCCCGGAACCTGATTGCAGGCCGGGCTGTTTTTGAGGTGTTTGAGAGCAGGGCAGCAGTTGGCTTGCAAACTGGGAGAGAAAATGGAGTCCAGGTATAATTTCCAGAACAGTAAAAGCATGACCATCAACCGCACACAGAGTGAACTTGAAGTGCTCTCACTGGGGAGGGGAGCAGGGTGGCAAGGTTGGTGCAGGGCATCAGAGGAACTAAAGGTCCCAGGCCCCGGGAGAGGGCGGCGGGGCCCGGAGCACACCCCGTCACACCAAGGCGCGTCCTCCCGGTGGGCCTGCCCTGACACTGAGAGGACGCGCTGCCCTCTCAGCCTTATTTCCAATTTTGGTACTTCTTGCTAAAAATGAGGTGTTTTGAGGTCAAAAATAACAGAGGGCAGAACTGCCAAGGAAGACTGCCCAGCCTCAGGGCTACCCAGCTGAAGGTCCCAGTGGGGCCGGGGCCGGAGCAGGGCTGCAGCTGGTCTGGGCAGGGGCAGCAGACCGATGGGCAGGGGCAACGGACCAATGGGAGCTCTCCAGCCAACAAAGGAGGTTCCTGATGCCAGAATGGGGGCTGCCATCCTGGGCATGGGGAGTGCAGCTGGGGGCCGTGGGTGTGGGAGGCAGAGAGCAGGCGCCGTGGTCCACGTTCAGAGCCTCGGCGAGATGACAGCTGCCTAGGAGGGGCCGCTGTGAGCTGGGCGTAGAGAGGATGGTCTGCGTGGGCATGAGATTCTTCCTGGAGGTTGATGAGATCTCCAGGAGAATGCCAGCATGGCACCCAGGCTCAGCAAGAGGAAGGAGAAAAGGGCCCCGGGTGACGCTGGTGCACTAGGCTGGCACGAGAGAGCGCTGGCGGGGGTGGGTGCTCCTGTGAGACGGGGGTGCCAGGAACCCAGAGAAGGCCCTTGCGGTACTTGTCCTGAGTGGGACGCTTCTGGGCGTGGCAGTGAGCAGCTCCGCAGGCAGGAGCTCAGCGCGCTGGGGACCCCTCTGGGCCAGGGCTGGGGCTGAGGAGGGAGGGCCGAGCACTGCCAAGCTGGGGCACGCCTTCTCGGGGATCATGTGGACACCTGCCTGGGCGCAGCTTGAAGCTGATGGGAGCTGGGGGTCTCGGGAGGGAAGTCGGAGCCCGGAGACCCGGGTGGGAGCATTGGAAGAGCCACCGTGAGAACGCTTCCTAGACTGTAAGGTCGGTGACTAACCGCCACAAGCTTTTGCTTCCTCCAGTTATGTCACAGCTCAGTGACCTCAGTATTAGGTTGAATCCTATGAAATTTCACCGTGTGAGGCACAGAAGTGGTGATTTCATATAGTTCAACCTAACATAACTGACGCTGCCGCTTACACAGGACAGAGAGCAGGGTTTCAGTCACCTGGGTTTCTGTTGAGAGTGCATGATCTCCTTAAAGGATTCATGGAGTAATTGTGGCCATTTCACCATGTCTTTTCCATTGCTAAATGACAGCTTCTCAGAGGTGATAGTAACCTTTAAATGTGATGACAAGACATTTCCAAGTGTCTTCCAGTGAAACTGGGAATTCTCCACTCTGACATTCTGTAATTTCTAGCTTCACCAGAGGATTGGGAACTTGGATGGGGACCAGGAAAGCGTCAGCCAGGCTCCCACCTCTGCCTCTGGGAAGCCACGTCCCCCAAACTGTCCCCCTGCCTCCCCCTCCCTCCCCCCCAAGCTCCAGGAAAGTGACAAAGGGCCTGACTAGAGGTCCGCAGGCCCTGGTTTGCCCTTAGACAACTGTGACCTTGAGAATTTGACCCCAGTTCCTCCTCTACAAAACTAGGAGGTCAGAGGTGACCTCTGAGGTGTCTGCAAGGTCTCTGATCCAAGGCCATGAGGCCTCTGCCCCTGACTCCATCAGGGTCTGCGGTGAAAGGGGGAACAGTGAAAATGGAAATTCAGGGTCCCAGGCACTTCTATTCCCCACCCTCCACTAGCATAATCAACCAAAACAAGGTTGGCCCTTTGTACTGTGCTAAATTCTACCAGAAAATTAGCATTTTCTTTGTAGAAGTGGCACATGGCTTGTCAGTGACTAGGTAAGTCTCTTTACTAGAAAGGCAGCGCCCAGGGCTGTGACACGTCATTGCCTCCAACAAGTGGCTGTGAACGTGGCCCGGCCGTCGGCCCCACCTGCCTCCTGAGCACTCAGAGCTCTGAGCCCCTCAGTTGCAGCTGGACAGCTCCATGGGTGGCGGGGGTCTGCACCAACGGAACACGGCATAAGTGACCATCAGCTGGCCCCTTCCAAGCCCAGTAGAACCAACTAATCACAGGAAACTCAGAGCAGGAGGTGGTCAATACAATGTCCTGTAGAAATAAATGCCTGTCAATTGCCAGGCAATTGATGTATGAGTTTAATTAAAATTATGAGTAATTTACTAAATCAGAAGAAACAGGACAAAGAAACTATGCTTAAATGTAATTTACATTCCAAATGAAGTGTTTCACCTGTAAACATTTTTTTTTAATAATCTGTTTAAAAATGCAAACACTGCCTATAATTTCCAGGCTTCCAACCCATTTAAATGGCTCCTCTGTTGCATCCAACCAGGTTTGATTCTTGCAGGAGGAGCATCAAGCTCCCATTTCCATGGGGTCCAGTGCCGTTTGAAATCTAGAGATTTGCGTGTGCATTCTAGACAGCGGTGGTGCTGTGAGCACACTGAGTGCAGCTCGTCACAGGCATTAACGTCTGATCACAGCATCTGATCCGGCTGTTCTGAAACTTCCAGTGGGTCATGCAGCCTGTCACTCAAATATAGTTCCTCTCATGTGGCTACACATTTCTCCAAGTGGATTTTGAGGCTTTTCCCAGCAAAGAAGACATCCTAAGCAATAGGTCCCCTAGTGCCCGATGGACTCGGCAGAGGATGGACGCAGTGTTGCGATAGGCGCCTTCCTGAGAGGTGCTGCAGCTGCCTGGACAGGGGAAGGAGGCAGCAGGGCATCTTCAGGACATGGTGGGCTTTGTCCCTTTTTTCACCATTTGCGTCGTCATCTGTGGAGGAGCAGCTCCAGTGTAGGGTGCTGGGCACGCAGAAGTGGACAAGACAGATGCCACCTTGTATGCCGAGCTCTACTAGGCAGGAGCTAGCAGGAAGGCAGCGGAGGGGGACAACTGGCCCTGGGCAAGGGAGGTGGGAGGTGACAACTGCATGTGTTTGCAAGATGAACAGACCTCCCCTGGGCAAAGGGCAAGGCGGAGCGCCGGGCGTCATGCACAGCCAGCTAAGGCCTGGAGGTGCGACAACCCTGGGGTTCGAGGCTGCGCTTTGAGCAGGTGCATGGAGCCAGCGTCCCGGGGGCCTCCCGTGCTCCCTGAATGTGGGGAGCTAGTCCCGAAGGCACCAGGGCTTCCTTGTTCTACACTCCATGAAATGGAAGTCATGGGACTAGGTTTGCACTTGAGCCCCAGCTCTGCCTCTACTCACCACAAGACCCTTAAGGAGGTGAACCTCCCTAAACCCCAGCCCCCCACCTGTAGAGGGGAGAGGCAGCTGCTGCACTGACCCCAGCCTGCCCGTGTGGACACCTGGAAGGAATGAGCCTCTTCCTGGGCGTCCGCCTCCTCCAGCCCCATTCCCATCCCACCACCCAACCCTGCTGCCTCCAGGACACCCGCTGTCCTCCTCCGGGGATCGTCCCCCACTCACTGGCCTCTGTCTGCTGCTGTGCTGGGTGAGAAGTCCACATGCACTTCTGCATGGTCGTTGCATTTTAGCAGGGGCTTTGCAGACCCCAGAGGGTCTGCTAGAGGGTTTCTGAAGTGCAGTAGGCAGAGGGCAGATGCTTTTAGGAAGGGCTCCCAAACCCCATCAAGCATCTGCCCATGCAGATGGCTAGTCCAGGATGGAATGAACCGTAGATGGGGTCACCTTGGACCTCAGCAACTCCAGCTCCCTCCCAGAAGCCATTGATGGATAGACTTCTGTGTCCACAGCCTGTCACAGGTGCTGTGAAGTGACAGAAATGAGCGACGCTCTCCAGTGAGTATCGAGTCAGAAACTTCAGGGGTGGTCAGGGCTGAGGGCTGCGTGTGCAGAGGGAGCCTTCTGTTTAGAGTCATGAACACTCTAGAGGCCCGCCAGCCAGCCTTCCTGTTATGGATACGGGTTGAGCCTGAGAGGTTGAGCAGCCAACCAGAGCCTGAGCTCAGCCCATCACTTCTAGAACTCTCCGTGTGTCACATGGAGCTGCCATATGCTCCCAGGACATCCACAGTCATAGAGGCCTCTTTCATAAATGACATACAGGTTTATTCCAAACTCTAGGAACAGAAAATGTGGTTAAACCCAGCTCACAATCCCATGCAGTCCCGGGAATCCCCGTGGAGTCAGCCTGACCTTGGTGAGGCCTGGACCAGCCGCGGGCTGTAGGGAGGTTGCGCTCTGGGCCATGCGGCCCACTGTGCCCTCCCCAGGCCTGGATGGCTTCTACCGGCGGGGGGGCCATGAGGGGGTTTCTGGTGCAGCCATCAGTGAGCTTGGTGCCAAGTGGAGATGACGCCCGTGGGGCACCGGGCTTGGCCTCTTCCCCTCACACCTCAAAAGCATCCTCTCTCTTCGGCGGGAAGTACCTCTGAGCGCAGCATTGCTAGCCTCCAGCCCAGCCACCTCCGCCTTCCAGGCCCAGGATGCATGGACCAGGGCAGTACCGGAAGGCAGGGCGGGGCGGTGCGGGGCTCAGCAGGTCTGCACAGATGCGGTGGCCGTCTGAGCTTCTGAGCTTCCTGGGCCCGGCCTCCTCCGCTGCCCGGACACCTGGGGGCCTGGGTCTCTCCTCCCTCCCCCAGGGCCCACGTCTGTGCAGCAACCTGCAGCCCCAAGGGAGGACAGGGGCCCCAGGCTCTTGGGCTGACTCAGGTGGCCAAAAGGCCCTGGGGACATTCCACTGTACCCTCAGTGCAGGGAGCACTCGCTGTGCCTTTTCTGTGAAGCTAGTTGACAGTGCAGAGAAATGTCTTTTTTTATTCTTATTTACCAGCTTTTCCATCTTGCATTTTTTTAAGAAGGACGTTCAATAAGCTTTCTGTCACAATGTTGTGGCAGGTGTTTGGAGAATGCCCTACAGAATAAGGATTTAAATTGAGTCTCAGCTGTGGCCCAGGAGCAAACCAGGACTAGGGAGGAAGTGGAACCGGCCGGCAGCGCCTTCTGCTCTTCAGAACAGACGTGCGTGCCGTGTGTGCTGTGTACGCGGTTTCCGTCTCAGCCTCGTGTCCACCATGCGGCCCTGGCACCGACACTGTGGCGCCAGCTCCCAGGAGCACTGGCTGCCATCTGCCTTTACCACACGGGTCCCATTCTCCCAGAGCGGGGGACCCAAGAGCCACTCTGAGAACAGCTCTGTGAACTCTGAAGGGAAGAGTCTGAAAACAGAGCGTTCGGCCCCGCCCCGTCCTTAGGAAGGTCTGCAGGCCTGGCGCAGGGGCTGCTGGGAACAGCCCGGGACGCCGGCCCATGTGCCCTCGTGCAGACCCTCCAGGCACCTCGAACACTAAGGCTTTGTCCATCAAAATTGATAGAAAAGGACGAGACTGTATAAACTAAAATCCGCAACAAAAACACGCGGCTTCCCTCCTGCTCCCCAGTCAAACCTCGGGTGTCGCCCCAGCTCTCTCCCTTTTCTGACGTCCTCGATTTCCTGACCTCGATTTTCTGGTCTCATGTGGGTTCCATTCTGTTTCCCTGGTAAGTGTGAGAGGCCCCGGGAACATGTTGAGTGACAGAGCAGAGGGCTCTCTGCCAGAGAAAGTGGTCCTGGCGATGGTTGAAGAATGGGCCCTGGACAGGTGGGCGCAGCCCCTCTGTGTGTCCCGGGCCCTGGACAGGTGGGCGCAGCCCCATTATGTGTCCCAGGCCCTGGACAGGTGGGCGCAGCCCCACTGTGTGTCCCGGGCCCTGGACAGGTGGACGCAGCCCCTCTGTGTGTCCCGGGCCCTGGACAGGTGGACGCAGCCGTGCTGTGTGTCCCAGGCCCTGTGCTCTACTGATGGCCTGCCCCACCCACACAGCCCACAGGGATGGCCTGGTCTGCGATGGAAGGCAAAGCCCCCTGCCTAGGTCAGTGTGAATTTCAGATCAAGTGACTGCGAGATTCCCATGTGGCGGGGCGCCCTGTATTTCTGTCAGCTAAACCTGGCAACCCCATGAGGGAGAAAGCAAAACCAAGAGACTGACCTGGCTTCCAAGTCCCTGGCCTAGTGCTTCTGGCCTGCTGCCCTCGGTGTCCAGGGGGAGCCCCAGGGTCCTGCGAAGGCGGCCAGAGCCAGAACCGGAAGGGCTGGGGGCAGACTGAGGTCCACTCTGCTGCTGACGAGGGCGAACAGCTGGGAGACGGCCCCTCCCAGCTAACGGGCCTCACCCCCGAGACACAGCTGTCCCACCGTCCAGCACGGGAACTTGGAGCCAGTGTTCTAATGCTGGGCAGGGCCAGTCCCCCAGCATGGCCCACGTGGATGGCAGCAAACAGGCAGGTGACCCATGGACCTTGCAGGACGCTGAGGAGAGGCTGGGTGTAGACACTCACCAAGGGGGACAGTCCCCTGGGGCGGATGTGCTGGGCCCCTGTGAGGGGCAGGACACACATGGCAAGTCCAGCCGAGTGTCCCCGTTACACTCTGGCATCTGAGGGGGGAAATGCCACGCTGTCTCTCTTTGCATGAGTTGGGGGCATCTGAAAGGACTCAGGAAGTGTCTCTGGAGGACACTGGCTGCCCTGGGCTCAGTGCCCTGGCTGAGTTCACGGGTAGCAGTGCTCATTTCGGAGAACACCCTGATAGAGCACGCACGCATGACACACATGAGCGTGCCGCATCAGCGCGAGTGTGCCTTGCTGTGTGGGCTGCCTTGGGGACAGTGTGGAGAGCAAAGGACACGGCATTGCGCAGTCGGGCACTGCGAGTAGCAAGACTCCTCAGGGAATGATTCACCCGGACAGATGGCCAAGCCTTTTGGTCGGTGGGCTCAGGTCTTAAGAATTGAATGGCGCGTTTGGGCAGCAAGGGTGCGTGAGCGTCCTGGGGCTGCCGTGAAAGGTGCCACGCTGGGGGCTTCGAATGACAGGGGCTCCTCACAGGTCCAGGCCACGCCCACGACCCAGGTGTGGGCCGACCCTGAAGTCCCCAGGAAAGGCGCCTCCCACTCCTGGCCGCATGTCTCCCATCTCTGTCCTCACGTGACATTCTCCCTGCGCCATGTCCAGAGGTCCCTTGTCTTACGAAAAAGTTTGGATCTTTTCATTGTCTCAGCAGTCCATGGGGATTTCAGTCTTAGTGTGAGTCAGGGGTCAGTGAGGGTGGCCTTGAAATACAGAGAAGTCTGGGGCTGCCACAAGCCGGGGGCCAGGCCACGCCCATGGTTCCCCTACGGGTCGGGTTTGGCTGGGGGCAGACAGCTCCTCACCCTGTGACCTGGGCCACCGCCCCGGCCTCGGCCCTGGGCTCAGGCGGACGCTCACTCAACCGGACATGGGACGAGACGCCCATGACCCCACCCAGGACCCAGAGAACCTGGGCCTGGCTCTGCTCCTAGGAGTCCCCGTGTTCTTCTTCCTGGCTGTGACACCTGCCTTTTTCCTCGTAAATAACTGAGAACCACCTGTGTGAACGGCGGCCTTCCTCCTGGGCAGCTGATAATTAAAGTTGATGGAAGTCCCCTCCCAAGGGCTGACGGGTCATGTCCTTGCAGCCCCCGCGGGACGAAAGCCTGAACGGCCTCCTCCAGGGGTACAGGATCTACTACCGGGAGCTGGAGTACGAGGCGGCCTCGGCCACCGAGCCCAAGATGCTCAAGACCCCCTCGGCCTTACGGACCGAGCTCACAGGTGAGCCGCCTGCCCTCCGCCCAGCACCGGTACCGCTGCTCTAGCCTCCAGGTTGGCAGGGCCGCCAGGTAACCGTGGGCATGTCCTCCTGCAGGGTGTGCCAGGAGACGCCGTGGAGGGGCCCCCGCCCAGCAGCAGTCAGGGGCGCTTCATGGAGGAGGGGCCCTGGAGGTGGGTTGTCAGGGAGAAAGGATTTCTCCGAGGAAGACGTGAAAGGAAAAGTGTGACTGACAGGAGCCCCACAAAACTCAGTGGTGGGGAGGCAGGAAGCAGGAAGGGCCTCAGGACAAAGTGGGGGTGTCAGTCAGGAGCAGGGTGCGAGCATGAGGCCAGCGGGGTGCGGCTGGGAAGGAGAAGAAGCCAGGCTGTGCGGGGACAGCAGCGCCACCCCGAGTGGAGCACGTCGGGGTGAGATGGAGGCCTGGAACCAGTGGGAACCCGTGGCGCTGACCTGGGCAGGCCACAGGCAGGCCTTGCCGTCGTCACAGCACTGCCCCACATGGAGCCGTGGAGCCGGGGCATCTCTCCTCCCCGGGCTGACCTGCCTGGGTCACTGGCCCTGGCTCTGCCGCCACCGAGGCCCCTCCTGGGACGGAGGTTAGTGTGGTCTCCTTTCCTGGTGTCCCCCAAAGGGTGTCACACAAAATACTTCTGCCCCTTGACATCCACGTATGGCGGACAGTGAGAGAGTGACTGCAAAGATTCTTGCTGGGCCAGTTCCCACTGCGTCCGGAGGCTCTGCCCCGGGCGTGAGGCACGTGGTGGCAGGGCCTTTGATGCACCTGGCCAGACGGCGGGGGTCCCGCCTACACACGGGCAGCACCTGGTGCTCACACGGGCCCCGCCTTTGGGGTCTCGGGGCTGCAGCTTGACCCCGGCCCTACACCTGGAGGGGTGTGGAAGCAAGGGCTCGCTTGTCTCCAGCCCTCGGTCCTTGCTGACCGCCAGATGTCTCCCTAGCAAATCGAAACAATCAAGTTACAGGACTCAGGGTGCAGTGGGGTGAGCGCGCCTGGGCACCATGCTCTCTGCTTGTGGTTTCTGTGTCCTCTTCAGAGCCGGCCTCTTACCTGGCCCATACCTGCCACAGGGTATCTGGAGAATGGCTGCCTGGGTAGAAACCGATTCCCTGTCTTCTCCAGCGTCACTTCGCGCTACGTCGTACCAGACACAAATGTGATCCTTTTAGGCAGAGGGGTGAGCATGTGCCCCACCGTCTCTAGCAGGAACCTGGCTGCTTTATGAAGACGTGCGGTCACCCACGTAGCTGGCAGGACATGCGGTGGCTGCCGCAGGCCCTCCTGGCCTTGGCAGCAGCCCAGTGGGAGCTGGTTCAACCCCGGCACCAGCTCCGTCCCTGCCGCACGTGCGTCGTTGCAGCCACGGCTCCTTGCGTGCTAACCACTGTTCTGCTCTGCTTCCCCTGACAGCCCAGAGCAGCTTCAAAACCGTGAACAGCAGCTCCACTCTAACGACGTACGAATTAACACGTAAGTGCACGCCGCCCGCGGCAAGAAGCCGCTGTGACCTCAGCAGGCCGGGCCGGCCAGTGGGCCCCGCAGTGGACCCAGTGAAAACCAGCTAGGATTAATGGCGCTGCCTTCTGGGTTTCCCCAACTCATAACTCGCTTCTCAACATGCCAGCACCACCAGGGAGACAGGAAAGGAAAGTTCTAGAAACAGAGGCTGGGAAGCGGGGTATCTCACCATCTGGTCTTCAAGTTTGGGATAGAGAGTCGGACTGAGCAAGATCGCCTCTCTGCCCCTGTCGACTTTTTTTTGTTCTTTTTTTAATTACGGTAAAATATACATGACACAGAATTTATCATTTTAACCATTTTTAAGTGTCCAGTTCAGTGGCATTAGGTACATTTGCATTATTATGCAACCATCCCACCAACCATCTCCAGAACTTTCCATCTTCCCAAACTGACACCCGGGCACCCCCATCTACTTCCTGTCCCTGTGAGTCGGACTCCCCAGGTCCACATATGAGTGGGATCACCGTGTGTGTCCTTTGTGCCTGGCTCACCTCCCTTCGGGGCTCGCCCACGCCGTAGCACGCTCACCCACGCCGTAGCGCGTGCGCCGGCAGGGCTCACCCTGCGTTGGCCCCACTTCCTCCTCCTTGCCTGCACCCTTCGTCTTTAGCAGGCCCTGTTGCTTCCCCATGGATACCTGGCTAGGAGTGGGTTTCAAGGACCCGTGCAGGGCTGAGGGGCCCACATGGGGTTCATGGCAGTGCAGACAGCTTTGCTGGAAAGGAAGGGGACGAGCAGGAGCTGGTCCTACTATGTGTGGGCACTCCTGCAGGCATGTCACCGACACCCCGTTCTGTCCCGCCACCACCATCAGGGCAGCTGACCCCGCCAGGTTGGCCGGCCAGGATTCACGCGAGCCCTGTGTTGTCCTGTGCACTGCTGCCCTACACATGGCTTTATCCACTCACTGCCCAGCCCCTCGCTCACGCGCCCGTTTCCTCATCTGGCCCATGACACACGTCACCTCACTGAGGAGTTACGTGCAGCCTGGCCCCCGTGAGGAGGGCTCCCTGGCGTCTCTCACTCCAGACCAGAGTTATGGGTCATGGAGAACGACAGGAGTGGCCCAACCCTCACAGCTTGTCCACGGCCACCCGGGTTTGCCTCAGTCGACTCCCAGTGTCCCCGTCTCCTTCTGTGGACGCGGCAGCCACTCAAGCCACTCAAGCCCCGGGCCAAGACATACAGGCCAGGCAGTGGGCTCTCTGTAGGGCAGCACCGCTGCAGCGGTCCTACTCAGCCACGTGGGCACAGCCTTGTTGGCATTTCTGGGAGCAACAGTGGGAGGACGTAGGTTTCTGATTCATTGGACCTTTGCTGAGCTGGTAGCTCACTAGTAGGCAAGACGCACAGGCCTAGGTGTCACCATTCACCCAGGAGACCAGACACGGGCCTTAGGAAAGCCAAGCTACTGATGAAGCAAAGCTAGCCAGTGGAAGAACTTTCCAGAATGTTTCCAGTAAGGGTCAGCTATTTCTGCCATGTCTCTCATGCTTGGCCACCTGCCCTGTGTAATTCACACACCCTTTCTTCCCAGGACACAGTCATTAAAAACGCAAAGGACTTCGGTTTGCCTAGAACAATAATATTAAGTGCCAGGGTCTTACCCACCTGTTCTTACTTTTAATGAGAGGTTCTGGACCAGCAGGCAAGCCCCCGCTGCACGCTGTAGCCTAGATGCGTCCCCTTAGAAAAGGGCCCTGCTGCCGCCTTCCCTTGGGTACAGGGCTGGATGGGTCTCTGCATCACCAGTGCGGCCACTGGTCACTGAGCCAGAGATGGGGGTGGGGGTGTGCTGGTGACACGGAGGCAGCCCTTCCCAGACCTCCGTGAGACACGCCTCACTGTCCCCCAAGGCTCCTCAGAATGCCTCCGAGAGGGACCGTTCTCAGGGAGGGAGGTGTTCCTCACAGGCTGACCCGTGTCCATCTCCCTGCAGATCTGAAGAAATATCGTCGTTACGAGGTGGTGATGACGGCGTACAACATCATCGGCGAGAGCCCAGCTAGTGCGCCTGTGGAGGTCTTCGTCGGCGAGGCTGGTAAGCCCCGGTGCCCACCCCACAGCCTGAGGCCACAGCGAGTGGCCTGGCCCAGAGTTCTCAGGGTCCAAGCAGTGTCCCCGTCACTGAAGATCACGGTGCTGCTGGGGCGGGAGGTGGGCTGGGAGTCCCGATGGCGGACATGAGGGGTGTCAGGTCTTGCCTCTGAGACTCTAGCGGTCTGTGTCACACCTGGAGCCACCGTGTCATCAGACCTGCTCTGGGGAGCAATGGTGCTGCCTCTGTCGGGACCGGGGCGTGAGCCTCTGGTCTAGGGGGAATTGTGTGTATCTTGTCACCTGCCGCCCTGGCTGGGCCTCGGCAGTGGGCCCAGGACCAACGTCAGCCTGACTCCTGGGGACAGCCCCTTCACGGGTCTCAGAAGCCCACGCAGGTCACAGTTTCTGCCCTTTTAGATGAGGTGTGGCCCTGAGTGTGTTTCAAGGACCACCCCTCTGCAGGCTAACGCACCGTGAAATGCCCTGTCCGGTGTCAAGACGCGATTGCACCCAGTGTGGCCTCGGTAACCGGAGCACCCTTGCCCTCTGGCCAGAGGGGCCGCTGCCCTCGGCGGACAGTTACATTCTGTGAGGGGGCCGATGGCCTGGATTTCTGCCCAGGTCTGCCGGGGCAGTCAAAGGAGTGACGCTTCCGGCCAGAATGACTGAATTCCTGCTGAGGACAGAGGCCCAGGCTCATAGAGGAAGGAGGTGTGGGCTGCCGGGTCAGCCCACAGAAACACGGCAGGTGGCCTCTGAGATTTGGAGAGGCTGTCATTGTAAACCAGTAACGGCACCAAGGATCTAGCTTAGCCAGATTTTTCTGGAATGCTCCAGCAGTATTTGCATGCAAGCAAGAACAGGTGACATGAGATGCCCAGAGTACAGGTCACATTGGCCCTTCTACACAAAAATCTGTCCCACGGAGTCACTCTGAGCTGGCGGTTGGGGCTGGGTGGTCCAGGAGGGGATGGGCCTGCCACGGCGGAGGGCACGGGGCACCTGGGGCCTGTGAGAGGGCGTGCCCCCGCCACTCTCTGGCCTGTGGCCCTGGCTGGGAAGTCCAGTGCAGGCTGTGTGGCCAGCTTCGGGGGTGGCGGCCTGGAGGGAGCATCTGTGTTGTTTTTGATGAGAAAAGTGAGGCTCAGAGGAGACGCGTCACTTGCCCAGGTTTGTACAGCGGGCAGAGCCCCGCTGGCCAGGCCCAGGTCTGCTGCCATCTGCACCTGCTCCGGGTGGCCAGCCATGTGGTGCTGGACTCCTCTCCATGGCTGGGGGGTGGGGGCGTCCACACGCCTCTCCCTGCTCCAGTTGGCCTGGGGTCCCTGCACTCCGGTCTCCTGCTCCGCACCTCTGGCTGTAGTGCCAGCCCCTGCAGCTGGGCTTCAGAGCTGCTGTCAGCCTCGGTGTGTTTCTCTGTCATCTGTGTTTACACTGCCCAGAATGTTCTGGAATGAGGACGCCAGTGCTTCCAGCACTGCTGCCAGTGAGTCATTGCCACCCCGGGCTCTGCCTCTCGCTGCCCAGGCGCCCCCTTTGTAACGATTACATGTGACAGTGAGAGGCACTGCTGGCCAAGCCTTCAGAAAATGAAGTTACATCGGGCCAGTTTCCTTTCTGTCGGCTACGTGCGCCGTCGTATCGCCCACTAGCTGGCTTACGGGAAACAGACTGAGCTGTGTTCTGTGCGTAGCCTTGCAAGCCTGGCTGTGGGCTCTCCCAGTTTCCGGCTGTGTGACCACAGGCTGGTCACTTTCCCGCTCACCCCCCGAGCTCTGGCCTGAGGTGCCATGGACTGAAGGGGAAAGTTGTGAGTGAGGAGACCGGTTCTTCCCGTCGCAGCGCGAGTGTCCAGGACGTGCCCAGACCAGAGTGGTCAGTATTTGGTGCGCAAATGATTGAGACCCGCCGCCCACCCCGCCCTGCCCTCCCTTGCTGCAGACAGTCCCTGCCCTGAACTGTGGGCACCAACCGAGTCCTCCTACTTTGGGGACAGGGGGTGTGGCTGGCGTCTCCGTCACAGGGTCATGGGGAAGATCAGGGAGGCTGACGGCATGTGAGGTGCTGGCACACCCCCTGGCCGCTTCCCGCCCCCCCGGAATGTCAAGGGCGGGGTCAGGTGCTTCCCCGCCGGCCTCAGCCCCGTTTGAAAGGCAGAATGGAATCCCCGTCCAAGTCCAAACTGCTCCATCTGTGGAGCCAGGATGACATCACAGGAGAGACAGGCCCCAGACAAGCGGAGGCAGGTGTGGCCAGACCAGGTGTGCCTTTAGCCCAGAAAGCGATGAGTCAGCCACGTGCAGGCCTGGCCTGAACTCATGGCCCAGACACACCTGACACGAGGGGCTTCTCCTGGGGCCTGGGACACTGAGTCTGGCTCTCAGGATGACGGCACTCTGCATCATCGCTGTGGCTTCTGTGGCCCCGGTATGCCATTGAATGGCCTTGTTGGGACCCCAGCTGTTACTGGACGTGCAGAAAAAAGAGGTGGGGGGGGCCAGCGTCCAGGGTGCCTGTGGGAAAGGCAGGCTGCTGTCGGATGGGTTGCATGTGCTGGGCCGCAGGGGGATGAGACACAAGGGCGGCCTCACCCTTTCACCCCCTGCCATGAAGTCATCACGTTAAAGATGCCAGCGAGGTGGGGACACGTCACCACTCCCAAGGGCGAGGCCTGCCTGGGCCGGTGGCTCATGAGGTCAGGCCCCTTCTCCCATTTAATTAAAACACTCCCTCAGCCCTTTTTACCTGCGAGCCACAGAAGCTCCGAGGGGGGTCCAGCCAGCTGGCCCTGGAGCCTCTGCTGCCTGGATGGCCCTCATTGCAGAGGCTCACCAGGCGTCACAGCCTGACCACGGGTCACCGCCTTGGACAGATAGGGTCCAGGAACAAAGTTTCCTCCCCCAATACCACCTACTGCTTGACTCTTTGAGATACATATTAATCACGTTTTAAATCCTTCTGCAGTCCACCGCCTCTTCCTTGTCCCATCGCCATCTGTACTGTCACTAAATCTTTCGTTCATATCACTTTATCGCACATCTTTTATATCTAGTCGTACTCGTCCTATTCTTTTTTGTTTTCTAAAATTCTTCTCAGCCATTCTATGAACTTTACAGTCATTTTGGCAAGTTCTCAAAAGAGCAAATTCTGCTGGGATTTTTATGGGAAGTGTATCATTTTCGGAAGTGATGGAGTCGTGTCCATACCTCCTCTCCAGGGACTGGCCTGGCTCCCGCGGACGCCGGGAGTTGGTAGCTTTCGGGGCCCAGGCCCTGCGTGGCCCCTGCAGTCATTTCCCGCAGGTCGCCGTGCTTGTTGCGGTGTGTCCCAGCACCGGGCACCCACTCCGCCCACTGCGGTCCGAGCCTGAGGCCGAGCCCCGCCTGGGTACTGAGGCACATTAAATGTCAGTCCAGCGATGAGCGGGACCTTACCGAGTCTCCAGGACAGGGAGCCTGGACTGCTCCGTGCAGGTTAGCGGCCGAAGGCCCAGCCCCACGGAGTGGCCGGGAAAGACCCGCACACTCAGTATTGACCGTCACTCCATTGCTTTGGGGCGCATTTGGGTTGCTTTGGGCGTATGTGTTGCTTCAGAAGACAGAAAAGTATCTTGAAACGGTTGGTTTGCTGTTTAAGAACGCAGACCTTATTGTAGAATGCGGGTTCTGCCTTTCATATAAGCGCTCCAAGTTTTTAATTACTGTTGGTTGGAAAGAGAAAAAGAATCATGCAGCTTCTCACTGTGTTAGCGCCCCCTAGTGACAGATAAAGCCAGGACTGGAGCCTTCAGTGACAGAAAGGATGCGGAGTGGAGGGGCTTTGAAAACATGCGTGTAATGCAGAGTGATCAGCGTGGCCGCCTGCACACCACGGCCATTCCGTGGGACTCCAGGTGATTCTGAACGGGGCACCAGGGCACGAAGTTATGACAGCCTAGGCAGTTGCTTGCCGTGTCACCGGCAGTCCCCGCCCCCCGCCCCGCCGATGCAGTCAGCAGTGCTGTATGGTTGAGACATGGAATTACATCTAGGCGGTCACGAACGATTGAATGGATGTCTGTTGACAGCCTACTGTGTGCCAGGTGGGAACAGCTTTTCTGGTTCCCAGATGAGCAGCTGATGCTCAGAGATTCTCTGAGTCTGAAGCTGAGGGCCCCTCAGGGGGCTGCAGCGTGGGGGTTTGCTCCCTTGATGCAAACGCTCTGCGAGCCATTGCCCAGGAGTTCAGACCAGGACCCCGCAGTGGAGCGTCCCCTGGTGCTGGTGGCCTGACCCAGCAGGCGGGCAGACGTGAGGGCGGGGAGCCTGCCGCGCCCTTGCAGTACCAGAGTTGCACCATGTCGTTGGGGCCCTTTGCTGCCTCCGCCAGGCTCCCTCTCCAGCACCCCTTATCCCAGAACCCCCTCTCCGTGAGGCCTGGTGGGGAAGCCCTGTTGATTTTAAAGCGCTCTACAAGCGTACTGGGGGATGGGGTGCTGAGCAGGGGGGAAGGCCTGAGACGGGAGTGACAGGAACAGATGCTCCGCGAACTCAGGGTGCTTCCGAGTGAGACACGGCCCCTGGGAGACATGAGAGAGAAATAGAACGGCCTGATGTGGCCTCATTAGTGCTGGGACAGAAGAAGGGGCGAGGACCAGCCCCAGTACTGGCTCCAGCCCCCGCCCCTGCAGCAGGGGCTCACAGGAACCTCTAGAGTCGCCATCCCCACCCGTCCTCCACACTCCTGCCAGGGACATCCTTCCTGTCTCTTTTCAATCCCTCCGTGGGTACCCATTGTCTGAAGAGGGAAAGATTAAAACCTGCACCCTCAGCGCTGCTCCATCTGCCCTCTGGGAGCACCTCCCTGTATTGTTCCAGCCACTCGAGCATCTGCCAGACCCCAAATCCCTCTCGTGTGTGCCCCATGTGCTCGTTCCTGCCCCCTCGACTGGACCATCACCTTCCCGGGCAGACATGGGGGGCAGCAAATGTGGGTCGATACGTGACATTATTGATAATCTATTTCCAGCAATATAGGAAGGTTATGAGAATATTTGGGAGGGACCCCGAAGTCATACAACCCAGTGTCCGAATCGTACCCAGATCCACTGGGGAGTCTTTGGTCCCCCCCCGCCGGCCATGGGCCAAGCCCTCGTCATGGAGCACCCAGTCGCTCAGCCTGCCAGTAGGGAGAGACCCCTGAGGAACACACCCTGGGCAGAGGGGATGGCCTGGCATGGGACCCCAAAGGGGCTGAGCTCTCCAGGGCCAGCTTCACAGGGCGTGGGGCGTCCTGCAGGAGGGCCGGAGCTGAGCTTGGCAGGATGAACAGACAGGAATATATGAGTCAGCTACTGCCGCATAACAAACTAGCCCAACCTAGCTGCTCAACACCACACACACTGTGACCTCACAGTGTCTGTGGAAATCAGGATTCCAGGCACGGCTTAACTGGGCCTCGGTTTTGGGTCTGTCCCGAGGGGTCAGCGACGGCTGCCGTCTCCCCTGAAGGCTGGACCAGGGAAGGCTCATTCCTAAGCTCACTGGCAGTTTCCTGGGCTGTTGGACCGAGGCCCCCTGGGTGCCTTGCCATGTGGGCCTCTCCGTAGAGCACCCTACAGCATGGCAGCTGGCTTCCTTAGCGAGTATGAGGGCGGGAGAGTGCTGGCAGGAGGGGGCACTAGAAAGAGGCTTCTGTCTCCTGTGACCTAGGCACAGTGCTGCCACCCACCACATTTACCATACTCGGCAGGTCTGAAGCCACTGGTTCATGTAGCCCATTCGAAGGAGGGGATTAAATGGGGCTGTGAGTCGCAGGAGGCAGGGCGATGGAGCAGGCTCCATGACCCATGATGCCCACGTTCACGGCTGTAGAGGCCGAGTGCCCGTGCCTCGCCTCTGCTGCTCTGAGTTCACAAGGGGCCGGTCAGCACGTGGTGACATCGTCCTTCCATTCTCCATGGGGACAAAGGCCCTGGGCCTGGTGCCCGCCCACCCCACTGGGCGATCATGGCCAGTGAGGCCCGACTCGTGTGCTGACCTCGCCCCGTTGAGCATCTCCACTTGGCTCCGCCACAACTCATTTCATCTCAGAAACCCTTCACTCAGTGTTTTCTCCTCTTTTACAAATGATGAAGCTGAGGCTCAGAGCAATTGAACAGTGTCCCAAATCTCACGAGCTTAACCCAGATCTTAAAGGCCACCATCTAGGGCCTTTCCCAAGACCTCCCATCTACAGCATCTATCGCCTGGAGCCCAAAGCATTGATTTTCTTTTGAAAACGGTTTTTGTGACCAGTTTCCTGATTTTCCTTGTTAAGCGTCCTTACAGTCATTTTTGGTTCTGTATCAGCTGTGAGGTGGTAAGGCGGGGGCTGGGGCTCGGAGCTCAAAGGAAAGCTCGGCAGCAGGAGTGAGATGTGGCTGAGCAGCTCCAGGAATCCACGACCGAGGCCTTGAGGCCCCTGCCACCCCGGAAGTCTGCGGGGAGGGCGGCTCCCTCCTAGCCAGGCTGCCGGGCTCGGCGGTAAGTAACTTGGGCAGATTACTTCACGTCTCTGGGCCTCAGTCTTCCTGTCTGTGTGATGGGAGAAATGACCAGTGTCCACCTTAGGGTTGTGAAGATAATATGAGCCCAGAGAAGGGCTTGGGAGAGTTACCTGGTTACCCAGCATGAAGAAAGCATGCTCAGGATCGTCGGCAGCACTGTTGTTCACATCCCACAGGTGAGTGGCTAGGATTCCAGCAGCTGGCAAACTAGACATTACCACCGCCTGCTTTTGCCTTCGTAACTGCCGGAGGTTTCCAGAGAGACGGGCTTTAGGTTAGAGAAGGGTGACCATGTCCCTCAGGTGCCTTAGCAATCTGTCAGATGTGTCTCAGTTTGAACTGTTAGCATCGTTAACCGCTCACTTACAGACCCTGGGGTCCAAGACGGGCTCGAGGCTGCCTGGCCGTTGGGGGCGCCTGGGCGGCACACATCCTGTTCGGAAGGGCAGTGACTCACGTGGCTTTGGTCCGGGGGTCTGAGCGCCGCCGGCCCAGAAAGCCAGGCCTGTGTGTTCCCGGGCTCGGCTATTCTGCCCCCTCCTGGCTTCCCTGCTCGAGTCAGCCGTAGCTGCCTCCCCACTGACTTGTCCCCTGCTGCGCCGAAGCTCTCTGATCCATTTAAACCTCCTGTATGTGCGGAGAAGGCCCCAGAGGCCACGTAATTACCCAGCCTGGAGTCTGTCTCCAAGTATCCTGCTTAGACGAACAGATGTGCTGGCAAAGTTTGCTGAGAAGGTAAATCACGTTAGAGACTTCTAGTTCCTGTTTACTTCAACAAGAAATCAGAAAGTGTTTGACCAGAGAAATGTTGATGTAATTAAAGTGTACTGATGAATGTAGAGTGTTTTTTTAAAATCATATAAAAAAACATTTATTTCATTATATTGAAATATTAACAATGATCCTCAGATTACTTGTTAAAAACTTGCTCTACCCAAATAATGAATCACCAGGTTACAAAAAGGGAAAGTGGGCCCTAACGCAGTGCAGGTGGCCGAGCAGGAGCGGCCCGGGGGCCCGGGGCAGCCGCGGCTGTGATGTGATGTGGCCCCGTGGACACCCTGCTTGCTCCCCGCTTCCCCTCCTGCCGCCTTCGCTGCCCTGGCTTCACAGGGTACTGCTCCCCATTATTTACCAGCCAGCCGATGTGCCCTACGTCCCCCAGCCAGAAATGACCTCTCCTGGCCCTTTGAACTCGTCCTTACATTCGACCCTGAACGGTGATCGTTGTGATTTCTCTGTCTTGTTAAACTTGTCGTCTAGCCCCTTCATACCCACCCGCCCCTCAGCCCAAAGCCCGGGCCCCCGGTGACACTCAGGAAAACTCCCAAGGTCGTGCTGTGGCAGCGGCTGACTGCCAGCCCTGTGTTTGTCCCTCACGGTCCCTGTCTTGCGAGGTCAGCTGCGTCTCTCCTGCTCTCTGTTATCTTCTTCCCTAGACACAGACAGGCCCAGCCCCGTGTGTAGTGGGGAGAGGGGGAGGGACCGCGGACCCTCTGGAAGCCTCTGCTGGG
Organism: Aselliscus stoliczkanus; assembly: GCA_033961575.1. NCBI lineage: Eukaryota > Metazoa > Chordata > Mammalia > Chiroptera > Hipposideridae > Aselliscus > Aselliscus stoliczkanus. The sequence continues at coordinate 2,716,894 of CM066733.1, forward strand.
AAGTGGCCCCCATCACTCCTGCCCTCAGGTCACTGCTGGATCATCCCCCATGGAGGCCAGTGCGTACCTTGAATGAGCGAGTGGAGAGCGGAATGAACAAACACACACTGTCCCTGCAGAGTTAACAAGTCCTGCAGCACAGAAAGTTTCCCACACTCTCTCTTTATGGACAAGTTTTCCTTTTCTTTCCATGGTTCAAGCACGCTGGTGCGGTTCAAGCAGGGGTCTTACCCTTGTGGGGGAGGGCCGGCCACTCAGGCCCACAGTGCAGGGCCCTGAGGAGGGGCCCGGGTTCGGGGGGTCTGATGGGACACAGAGTTGGGGGCCATGGCGGGCCCTCCACTCACCAGCAAAGTAAGACTGAGTCGGGTGTTTGTTGTGTTCCAATGGCTGCTTAGTGACCCAGCTAATGTGTGATGGCCACGGCAGGTGCAGTGAAGCTGCCCAGGAGGCCCAGCGACACAGACAAAGCGCTGCCCTCACTGCTGGGACTTGCCCACACTGACTAGCCCACAGCACCCAACTTTGCAGAATCGCAGAAGGTTCCAGAAATCTCTGGGGTTCCGCTAGCACTGTCAGGCTCAGGGCGCCTCTAGAAGCGCCTGTCGCTTCTCTGTCACTGCCTTGGCAAGCTCTCCCCCAAGACACGGCGGCACCCCAGCCATGGCAGGAGTGGTCCCGCCGAGGACTGGGCATAGCCGCCGAGTGAGCGCACCGTCAGCCCTGACATTAGACGCCTGCGGGAATCGCTTTGTACCTTCACCCTTGCCTCCCCGCTGTCAGTGCTGTTTGAAGGCAATCTGGGTATCAGCAAATGTCAGCGATTGCTGGGCCAAAATGCTTCTTAAAAAGAATTTCATGCATTTTAAAAAGTATTTTGATCCAATCCTGCGTTCTCCATGCACTGCAAATGCTGAGGTGGGAGAAGGAGAGATAATGGCTCATCAAGCGCTCCGATGGTTCCCAACCAGACGCGCCTCACGACGGGCGGGGGTTCGTTCCGGGCCGCACACAGCGGCGCCCCCTGAACGTCCGGGCTCCTGCCAGCATCGGCCCGGGGCTTGCAGGAGCCGGAACGGGGACCTTGAAACCGACATGCTCCGCTCCGCGCTCACTTACACTTTCCTCTTCCTTGCTTGTGTCATCATCGAAAAAGTCGTTGTCACCTGCAGTTTTTTTATGGCAGGATAGCTGATGGGTATAGCAAAGCCTCCCAGCTTGGGTACATCAGTGCTTGCGGCTCAGCCACCGGGAAGGGACCAGGGGACTTTGCCCAGCACAAGCCAATGGCAGTGCAGAGGCACGTGGGCCCCGAATTCCGGGGGCGCTCCTGGAGCTCACGGATGCCACTGGCTCCCGTGGACGTATGTGTCTGGAGCGCTTTTCTCTCATAGCAGCACCTTTGAAATGGAAACTTGGGTGGGGGGGAATACCACGCACAGCTGGTTCTAACCCACTACCAGGGTAATGGCCGCACTCAATTTTGCCTTTCACATTTTAATTGTACGACAGTAATTTTGGATAGACTCGCCGATGGCAAACATGCAAAAGACATTAACTTTATTTATGTTTTGGATTATTAATGTGGCTGTTAAAATTCCTCCAGTTAGTTTTGATTGAATTGTTTTTTTGTGTGATTCTGTTGTTTAATGGAGCGGTAAATAAGAGTTTCTGATAATGAGGCCGAGCATCTGTCACAACAACCTGGTGTGGGTTATTAACATTTCCATTCACGGGGGGTGGGCAGCCTAATACGGGAAACACACAGTTAGAGCAGAATAAATAGTTGGTGTCAGACTGAGTGGGTGTTAATTACTATTTTATTCTACTTTGGGGGGAGGGAGGGAACGTGGGGAGAGGGGCTGAGAAGGTCACTGTCTCCAAAGAAGGCGTCCCAGAGAGCCGTGTCCCGGCTGTCTCCCTCCGCAGTGACTTTTATCGGTTCCATTCATGGCCTGTAAACAGACTCGAGTCAAAAGGCAGCGCCCCTGGGCCGCAGGCCTGGCTGCAGGAGGTGAGGGGCCCAGCTGGTGCTGTTTCCTGCAGCCAGGCCCCCAGGACAGCCGTGATTTCAGCAGATTTCAGCACAGGGAGTGCCCGGGAGGGCGGGGTGAGGGGGTCCCTGCAGGAGTGCCCAGCGTAGAGGGATGTTCTGAAGTGGGCACGGGCATTCCCTCCGTCACTCCCCACTTCCCAGAGGCCGCCTGAGGAGGCGGCGGCCATGACGCCCTGGTCTGTGATCTCTGGACTTTTTCATGCACAGTGTGGCGCTGCTGACACCAACACCGCTGCCACCGTGCGCCCGTCCCGGGTGGAGGGGAAGCAGTGGGGATGGGGATTAATGAGGCCTCTGTCCCCATCCCTCGTGGAGGGCAGCCCTGCGTGCGGACGCCTGAGCTTGTGATGGGAGCGCAGTGGCCTTCATTCCCACGCTCCAGCCAAACCATCAGGCCTCCCTCAGTCACCACGTCAGTGTCACAGCCGTCATTAGACCGGCTCTCAGCCCGACTTCCTGTCTCGGTCCCGTAGACCTCTGCATCATGCCTTTGTTTTCAAACGCCCTGCTAACTGTGTTTCCATATGCTCAGTTTTCTTTGTAATTCTCCGATTTTATTTTATGCATTTACAAACGATTCTGGGAGGGGTTTGCAGTGTTCCCTGGCGTAAAGCTGGGTGGTCCAGGGCAGCGCGCCTCGGCCTCAGGAGCCAGCAGACCCCTCAGCTGCCCCCTGCTCTCTCCGCAGCCCCCGCCATGGCCCCACAGAATGTCCAGGTGAGCCCGCTCACGGCCAGCCAGCTGGAGGTCACCTGGGACCCGCCGCCACCCGAGAGCCAGAACGGGAACGTCCAGGGCTACAAGGCAAGGCTCCCTCGCACGGTTTGGCTCTTTCTTGCAGGTCGCCGTGTGCCAGGATGAGTCCAGGTAGAGTCCAGGCCCCTCCACGCTGCCCGTCTCGGCTCACTTGGCCTTCAGTTCCCATCACACGCGCCCCGCAGTGCTATGGGCCATACTGAGCGGCCGCGGCAGGGCTAGCCCAGCCTCGCCCCTTGGCCTGGGCAGGGGCCTGGTTCACTGTGCGGCTGCTGTGTGCGGGACCCCTCCCTCCAGACCTGGCCGGGGCCCCTTCCTCCCCCCGCGCCCACTCCGGGAGTCTCCAGTGTCTTTGCTGACAACCAGCGGGCTCTCCATCCCAGCTCTGCCCATGGGCCTCCACTGGGCATCACGTGAGTCTCTTGATTCAGTGGGTTCGGAGTAGGGCCCAGCAATGCGCATTTCTAAAGAGTTTCTCCAGGGGCTGTGGTTCCTAGGAACCCCACTTTGAGAACCACCACACTAAGATGTTATGATTCCACATTAGTTAATTATTCCAGAGATTGGATAAAAGAAAGGCAAAGGCCTCATACAATCAGAGTATCAGGTGATGAATAGTTGCAGAGTTGGTTTATCCTGGGGGCAGGAAGCTCCTTGCTTCCTGTGTCTCTAAGGTCACAGCTGCAGAGAAAGAGCTCAGAAGCCCATGAGACGCACTAAAACGACGCGGGAGAAAACAGTCCCCCACTGCTCCACGAAAATCCCCCCCCGTCCTCCACCAGAATGAATTTCCTTGTCTCGCCTGCTGGAGCCCACGTTGATCCGTCCTCAGATTGTATGGGCTAACCCGCCCTGATGACTATTGGACCAATTAAATGTCCATTTAAAAATGATTTTTGTAGGTGTTTTATGAAAATAAATACCTTCCTCTGTGGCACGGCTGTTATCGTGATTAATGAGGTGATGGAAAGGCCTGTGAGCTCGGGGCAAGGTGCCATTTATGTATGTCCGAATATGTTTTCTAATTTCCTTAGTGATAAAGACATTGAACTTGGATATTGATCTCAAGTGAGGAGGATTCGAGCAGAGGGCCTCACTTGGTCAGTCCAGAGAGCAGAAGCGGGGCTGCGTGTTGCAGATGGAAATCAGCCACGCTCACCCGGCAGGGCAGCTCCGGCGTGTGCCTCACACGCGAGGGAGTGGCAGGGAAGCCGGCCCGGGCATTCTGGGCGCCTCGCGGCCTCGGCTACTCTCGCGCGTGGGCGAGCTGCTCTGGTGGCCTGGCCGGAGGGGATCCATGGACCAGCGTTGTCCTCGGGCAGCCGGCTGGCACTGCTCGGGGCAGTGGTTCTCGGCCAGCGGTTAGGGAAGCAGTTTGTCCTGAACATACGTCTACCCGCGAGCACGTAAAAGCTCAGTGAGAGGAGGCGGAATCCAGGGGAAACAGGGCTGTCCCAGCAGCGCCGCGCCCAACGTGGTTCTTCTCTATGTTGTTTCTCCTTGTTTTAGCGACCCGCATTCACCAAGACTTAGATGTTGGCCTTGACCCAAACATGGGAGCTCGGGGCAAGTTGGGGGTCCGCCCGGCTGGGCCAGGCTTGGACATGGTGGTCTCCCCGCCCTCAGAAGCCCGGGGAAGGGGCAGAGGCTGTGCACGAAGCTGCCAATAGAGCCAGGTCTGCAAGGGAAAGAGGACTTCCCTGGGAGCTGAGGGCAGTGGCACTTCCGCCCTCAGACCCGCCCCTGAGCGGTGTTTTGTCCACTCGGGCAGAGCTCAGCCCTACACGGACCACTCAGAGATGTGCATTGCCAGCCCCCCAAACCCCATTAGCAGCCTGGGATGTCGCTCCACCTGGCACTGACCTCGCTGCCTGCCCCCCGATTCTGTGGGAGAAGGTTCCCCCAGAGCACAGCTCCGTGCACAGGCTCATCTCTCCTGGCAGCTGGAAACAGATAGGGGGTGGGGGGCACCCTTCCCATGGCCGCCTGCAACCTCTTGCTCCTTCTAACAGATTTACTACTGGGAGGCAGACAGCCAGAACGAGACGGAGAAGATGAAGGTGCTGTTCCTGCCGGACACCGTGCTGAGGCTGAAGAACCTGACCAGCCACACCCGCTACCTGGTCAGCATCTCCGCCTTCAACGCCGCGGGAGACGGGCCCAAGAGCGACCCCAGGCAGGGCCGCACCCATCAGGCTGGTAAGTGCCCCCGTCTCCCGGGCCTCTGCCACACACCTGAGGGCAGCCCCTTTCCGTTGGCACAGCTCCTCGCTCTGCCTGTCCTGAGGCTCGGCCTGTAGTGTGGCCAGGCTCTTGTGGACAGGCAGGGACATCCGGGTTTGCCTCACGGGTCCCCCAGGGCCTGGCCTGGTTCTGGGCCTGCTCGGTACATGTTAGCCAGCACGTGCTTTTCTCCGGAGCCCTCCTGGGCCTTGGAGAGGGCAGGGACGAAGGGCTTCACATCTGCACCTGGGTCTCGTTCACAACCCGTGGGACCCACTCCAGTTCCCGCGGGGACTTCTTATCGGGGTCACCAGCTAGCGTCCCCAGAGCCCTGGGCAGTGAGCTCCTGCTGGCTTGAGCACAGGCCACAGTATTGGGCATTGGCCTGGGTTTGGGGCCACCGCTCGCCAGCCATCTCTCAGACACACACCCAGGCCAGGTCCGAGAGCTGAACGGGCTCTGCTGTCCGCCGTGGCCCAGCTGTGGCCTCGCCCCCCACGCAGGGCACAGCGTGTGCTCTGAGCAGGCCACCCACTCCTTTGGTGCCTCAGTTTCCTAGAGGACACCGTGAAGCTGACAGTGTGACCCAAGAGCTGGCAGCTGGGCCCGCGGTCCTGGGAGCGCCTAGAGGTTCTCTGCCGGACCCTCGGAGCCTGGGCAAGAAAGTGAGGCTAGGGGCTCCCTGGGGTAAAGACCCTCCTCACTCAGGCCTCCCTGACAGCCTGTGTGTTCGGCCCACAGACGCCTCCCGAATCATTCGTCTCCTGCCCCCTGAGCACCACCCTCCCTGGATGGACACGAGCAGCCTGCACGGACTGCTTCCCTGGCATCATCCAGCCACCTGAGATGGGCCACGTGTGGCCTCTGAGCTGGAGGGACATGGGCAGGCCTGTGGGGCAGAGAGTAGGGGCAGGGACCGCATCAGAACCCAGGGCCGGGGGGTCCCCAGGACAGGAGGGAAGGCAGAAAGGGGGACTAGGGGGTGCCAGTTCAGGGTCATTCCTGAGACCAAGGGGAGCTGGGGCAGACTGTGGGGGAGGGGCGACCTGGGCCCCGACTCCCGCCTCAGCCTCATGTTGCCCAGGCAGAAGAGGTGGCATGAGCAGGGTCAGCGTGCTGCCCGGCCGCACACCAGGCCTTCTGCATCGGCAGTAATGTCCTCCAGCTCAGGGCAGCTCCTTAGCGCCTCCCGCTCTCCAGACCAGGCGAGGACACTGAGATGGCAGAGTGCCATGTGGGATTTCAGATGGGGGCTGGGCAGGGGGCATCCTCTGAGGCCTCCGGGCCCCGTGGGCAGAGCCTGCAGCCATCCCAGAACCCACCTCGCCCCAGACGAGGACAAGCACCTCCGGAATCCCTCCGCAGCCACTAGAAAGTGGAGGAACCTGCCTTTCATTTCTGTTTCCATCTAGTATTCACTCTTACACCTTTGTCATTGCTTCTCTCCTTTGTGCTGCCTGCTCTTCTTCGGGGGGGGCTGAGTTTCTGATGGATCCTAAGACGTTCAGAGTTGATCAATAAACCTCTTTTCATCAGATGGCAGGCAGACTGGTACTGAGTTGAAAACAGCTTCTAATGACATGTCTATTCCACACGGAAGCAGAGACATGTGTGCAGATGGTCCACAAAGAGCTTTAGTCAGCGTTCCTTCGTGTCCTGTTCTTGCAGCTCCCGGGATTCCCAGCTTTTTGGCGTTCTCAGAAATAACCTCCACCACGCTTAATGTCTCATGGGGGGAGCCGGTGGCAGCGAACGGCGTCCTACAGGGCTACCGAGTGGTGTACGAGCCCTTAGCACCTGTGCAAGGTAAGGCCAGAGGGTGACGGGAGGGCCTCCTAGATGCTCAGCCCTCCGCAGGCACAGAGCCAGGAGCCGGCGGAAGAGGCCTGCTGGAGGGGAGCCAAGCCGGACGGAGCTGTGTCCTCAGCCCAGCTCAGCCCTTGTGGGCCTGGGAGGCGTGCACCCTTTGGCCCAATCTCTTTTAATTCCCAAGACATCGCTGTCACATTCCTTCTGAGATTTTGGTCCCTGTGGGTGTGGCCGAGGCCACCTTGAGTGCCAGTTGGGACCACATGGAGCAACGCTGGCCAATCAGATACCATCGGCCCGGGGCAGGGAGGCGCTGAAGGCCCATCATTCCCACCTACGTCTCATTCATTCGTTTGCTCGATGCGTGATTATTAAGCCCCTGCTCTGCCAAGAGCTGCTCTGGAGGCTGGAATCTGTGGATCCGAGAAAGCAGGCCCTTATCTGTATGTCAGGGTCCCACTGAATCCTGTGAGGAAAGGAGCATCATACAGGTACAGAAGCCAGAATGTGCTGGTTTCAGCCCAGCGCTCTGAAGAGGAGGGTAGGTAACAAGAGCACAGCAAGGAGGCCGGGTGAAGGAGGGGCCGGGCTCAGGAATCCGAGGGAGAGCTTCCTGCGGAGGGCTAGCGGTGGGCAGGCCCTGAGGAGGTGGGGCGCGGGCCAGTCACACAGGGCCGAGGTGACGTCCTGGCTGAACGCCACCGTCGTCCCAATACCACGAGATGGAAAAAGATGCGTGGATTACCCTCGAACTTCCACAGACCAATGAGAAACACACACCTCCGAGGAGAACAGAGAAAATGTTTAAACACAAAGCCTGAGAAGAGAAACAACAGAAGCAAAAACTGAATAAGGGATAGAAACAGGACAGGAAATGCAAACGGCTGGGCGACGTGGGCTACGTGGGCCCAGCAGACCAACCAGTGGGCGCTGCTGCCCCTCCTGGGAGTGCAGTCAGAAGTGGCCCCACTAGGGACGCGTTTTGGGGGTGGGGCCAATGGAACTGGCTGGGAAGTGAGGGACGGGGGCAGGGAAGTGGGCTGCATTGCTGTCATCACAGGACCGTACTCGTGTCCTGCTGTTTTACACTGTCCCTGACCCTGGCCCTGTGTTCATTTCTTATCTGTCCACCCTTCCTGTCTGCCTGACTTCTGATCTATTGACTGAGTTCAGTGGGCATTTCTTTGTCGCCCACTGTGGACCAGGCACGATGGTACCAGAGAAGGGAGGCGAGCCTAGTGCAGGTTTCCCTGGTAACGTACACAGACAGGCTGCAAAAATGACAGGTTATTGAATGTCTAGGGGGAACAATATAACCAGCATATCAGAAAGTATCGGCTCTCACTAACAGCCATGATGGAACTGTCCTTTTAAAGTAAGTGCAGTCAAGCAAAACAGCGAGTTGATTTGAAGAAGAAAATTTAAGTACTAGTTTTCATTTCATCGAATCCGAGATGCCGTTGACTATAAGATGCATTGTTATTTTATGCAGTGCTAAGAAAGAAAAAATGCTCGCACTAAACTGTGGCCCAGTACTTCTGTCATCAGTTCTGAGATGCGTCCCAAATCAGAGATGTGAAAACATGAGGGGAAAACGTGTCTCAGACGATCGATGCACGTTGGTGAAGACAGTGCAGGTGACATGTGCGTGTGGTTTGTAAACGGCAGAGGGCCCGGCCCAGCGCTGGCCCAGCACTGCGTCCGCTCTGGAACCGAGCACCTGCCTGGGACCAGGTGGCCCGTGGCTGTGGTGGGGGCTCAGCGCAGAGGCCCAGAGGGCTGACCCAGCAGTAAGAAAGGGCCGGCAGTTCTGGAGACCTTCCTTACGTTTCTTACATGCACACATGTGCGTGCACACACACGCACATGCGCACACACACACACGTACACACAAGCACACATGCGCGCGCACACACGCGCACACACAGGTTCCATGAGGCCATGTCCCAAACACCTTTTCAAGAAGATCAACCAACCACACCATTCAAATGAGAAAGGATTGCCGAAACCGTGATCCTGTCACCTACGGGGTTCGCAGACAGTGAGTCCTCACTCTTCCGCAGATGAGTGGCTTATTCTGTTGGCCAGCACTTGTGTGTCGCGGGTTTGCAGAGCCCCTCCGGGCCTGTCTCCTGGGCTGCTGCTCTTGTCTTGTAAGAAAGGACCCGCTCTGCAGGCAAGACCGTCGTCATGACTGTTCCGCTTGGGGTGCACAGGGGCCTGACAAGCTCCGTGATGTGCCCCTCTGCACATCATCCCCCTAGGACTGTACCAGCTTGTGCAACAGTCCCCCCACCCGCCCTCCTCTCCCAGAGGTGACCCTGACATCTGGTTTCCTGTGTCGTCAGAGCTGTGGTCACTTGTCTATTTCAAAACAACGTTGGCACCATCCAGAGGACAGCGTTTTAGACTCAGTCCCTCATGTGCAGCCCACACGCGGCTCTCTGCCCCCTGCAAACAGGGTCCCACAGGTGTGCCAACAGTAGCGGGCAGCGTTCATCCAGCACTTACTTCAAGCCAGGCACGTCCACATATCCCCTCCAACCCTCACCACAGCCCAAGGTGCAGGGGCTCGTTTATTCTCCTTTTGCAGACAAAGCAGTCAGACTCAATCCTCAGACGTGTGCCCAGGGCCTGTAGTTTGAGAGCGTGGGGGAGGGGTGGGATCCGAACCCAGGACTGAGAGCCAAGGTCTAAACCATGGTGTGATGGGGAAAGACGGCCGGAGCGCTTTTGCTTCTGGAAGTCAGTGTCCGCTGAGTGGCCGGGACGGTGTCAGGAGCGGCGATCAGCGTTTCCGCATCCTGGGTCAGGCTGCGTGGGGCACTCGTTCTCTAGAGACAACAGGTGGAGTCACTTCAGCTGCTACCATTTTTGAGTCTTTTCACAAGTAGTCAGATGGCCTGTCACCATGTCACCTGCCTGTCAGGAAGGGCTGGTCCTTTGAGCCTGGGTGTTCCCGGCTTTGGCACTGAGCCAGTGTTGCACTGTGGAAGGTGAGCAGGAGAAAAGGGACGGCTTGTGCAGCCCTCACGGTGTCACCCCCACACCTGGGCTGCCTCTGCCCAGCAGCCCTGGGACCTCCTCTCACCCAGAGACGCCATTTGGCGGTGTATCCCCTCCCCTCCGGACGGCTGCCAGTCGGACCCGCGTGCAGGCCTTTTGCGTGGGGTCTTGGAGAAACACAACCCTCACCCTTCACCATGGTCTCGGGGCTGCAGTAAGGAACCATGAACGTCGTACCTGGCTGTCGGAACGATTCTCACACCTCCACAGGCCTCCTACAATCCATGCACACCCAGAGGTGCGACTGCAGGTGCGGTGAAAACGTCAGGCGTCTTTATTCTTGGCCAGATTATATTAACTCTGTAGTGACGCTGGTCTTTTTGTGAAGGTGGCAAAGACACACTATAGATGTTTATACACATACGTGTGTGTGGTAAAGACGGTAAAAGCGCAGCCTGGAAAACAGCGATGTCCCCTGGGAGTGACCCTCCTGGCCTTTCTCATGCCTCCTCGCCCAGGACCCGGGCAGCGGTGAGGGAACGAGAGACGCTGTCATCCAGGCCAGAGGACCCTGTGGTCACGCCATCAGGGCAGCAGTCCAGGCCCGGCCCGTGTGCCGAGGTGGGGCCCACGTCCACCCCTGACTGGCCCCTGGTGTCGGCGGGAGCACCGAACTGCGTGGCCCACTGAGCCTTGTTCCTGGGAAGCTGATTTTGTGGCAGGGTCATTGTTATGTTTTTTAAATGTTTTAAGCTGTAGTATTTTATGTGATTGTATCCTGAGGCTTTGTGGTGCCAGGCACAGTTTAAAAATTGACTAAACAAATAAGATTGTGACATAATAGAGATGGTGGGGCCAGCCTCGCTCTACCTCCTAGTGGGGTAAAATTCACAAAATCAGTGCAGGTTATCTCTGCCCTGGGGAAGGAGTGCACTTTTCAACCAAAAAAGGGGCTGCTGTCCAGAATAGCTTCATATCCAACAGGACCCCATGCGTTCTGATGATGGCCACTGTATGGAAATCCCCATCCCTGAACCCCTTTTTTGAGTAATGTGAGGTGAGGGTCAGGCTTGCCGGGTGGAAGTGGCCCTGTTTCTCAACGGAAGAACTCAGAGAGGAGGTCACTCAAAAGCAGCCAGTGTTGGGCCAGCCGAGTGGCGCGGTGGTTAAGCGCTGGCTTGGGATGCCAGCGGCCCCGGTGCGGGTCCCACATGTGAGGGCCAGTGACACTGCCCAAAAAAAAAAAAAAAAAAAAAGCAGCCAGTGTTGCTCTGAAGTAATTTAGAAGAGAACGACTTAGCACTGCCGGTGTGACAGGAAAACAGGGACCCGCAGGGGAGTGGGGCCTTGAGGTGGATCCATTTCATGGTGAAAAGGCACTTTGTTGGGCTCTCCTGCGGTCAGAGGGATTGAAGATGGGGGTGGCACCACGCCGCTGACCCAGGGGCGCCGTCCCCGTATGTGGGATGCGGTGGGGGGACAGCTGCACCCCGGGCAGCAGCCCGCACAAGGTACAGCTCTTCTGAACGAGGGCTGCTGGCAAAGAGGCCTCGGAAATGGACCCCCTCACATCCTCCTCCAGGAGACTCCCAGTGGGGCCCCATGAGAACCCTGCAGGCAAGAGCTTCTGTGGCTTTTACGAATACACGTCATTTTCAAACATACTTAGCCAAAGAACCCCACCTTCCCGTCTGGAAAATTCTGCGTTTGTGTAATTTTCAGCATATATCCTCCTCTCGAACCGTTAAATCTCAATTTCTTAATTATTCTTAATAGGACAGCAACACTTTCGCTCCGTTTGTACATTTACAAGTGAAAACTTTTTATCTCTATGTCTAGTTCTCTGAATTGAGGCAGAGACATTTGAAGTGGCAATTTTTCTTCATCCTTGCTTCAAAGTCTCCAGATAAAGTTGTCACGAGTTGCTTGAGGACTTTAGGTCACAGGTTGGCCAGCCTGTGGAGACCCCTCCTGGGGGAGCCCAGCTTTGCACCATAACGAAAGTCTCCCCGCGTCTCCTCCCCTGTCCTCTCCTCCCCTGTGACTCAGGAAGCTCAGGGTCACTTGTGCTAGTGACACGGGCTTGGTACGTCTCAGAGCCAAGTGGGATGGGACCGCTCCGGAATGTCATCAGGAGGCCACCTGGAGATGGGGGCGGTGGCCTCCCGCAGTGTCCCCTGGCCGCGCGGCCCATCCTCCTGATGGAAATTGAGACCGTGGCCGCCTCCCCCGTCCTGTTGTCGAGTTTGGTTCTTCCCTTTGTCAGCACCCACTTATCAAGCTTAAACTCTAATTACACTTATCTGTGCTGAAATTGGCAATTATCACCACTTAAGCGCCTAGCAATTGTAAGAAATTCTTTCTTAGCAAACTATGGCGGCTTTCCTCGGAACCGCAGCACCTCACTCTCTAAGCTGAGCCCTCTTGCCTCTGCTCTCCCTGTCTAGGGGTGAGCAAGGTGGTGACCGTGGACGTGAAGGGACACTGGCAGCGCTGGCTAAAGGTGCGCGACCTCACGAAAGGCGTGACCTACTTCTTCCGCGTCCAGGCACGGACCATCACCTACGGGCCCGAGCTGCGAGCCAACGTCACGGCCGGGCCTGCCGAGGGTGAGTGCACGCTGCCGCCAGGCAGCTCCGCGCCCACTGCCACTTGGGCTGTCACCTCACACGTCGCGTCGCCGTTTAGGGACTGTCCACACTTAGCAAGAGAAATAAGTGAGTTCAGTTTTTAAAATAAGACACGTAAGAAAATGTTCGTTTTCACATGTCATGAAGGGAACATGCAGCTTCCCACTGAACAAGCTGTTTTGGCCTTAAAAACACTTGCTAAGTGGAGGGCGGCAGAACCGAGGCTTACGTGTGCCCGGGCACAGCCCTGGGCAGAGCCCGGGGTGCTGCCAGTCTTCTGGTCAGCATCAGCCTCCCCACTTTAAAGCCGGGAACCCCGAGCACGGGTGGGCCAGCCCCCCGGAGAACTAGAGACCCAGAGAGCGCGGCCCAGCTTGGGGGATGGGAAGCCCCATGCACCGAAGTCTACCCCTTTTCTGTTTTACCCCACAGGCTCCCCAGGGCCCCCTAGAGATGTCTTAGTCGCCAAATCCGCCTCTGAGCTGACCTTGCAGTGGACCGAGGGGAACGCCGGCAGGGCGCCCACCACGGGCTACGTCATAGAGGCCAGGCCATCAGGTAAGGGTGGCGGGGCCCCAGAAACGGGGTTTCCGCCCAGGGAAAGCGGCGTTTCTGAGGGGCTGAGGGTCAGAGCTCTCAGCATTTCCCTAACGGCGCCAAGGTGGAGCAGGGTTTTGTAAGCACGGCGGTGCTGTTAACCTGACAGGCAGCGGCCATGAGCTTCTGGCCACATCACAATGTGTCCCAAGGAAGATGGTCATTGTCGTTCCCAGGTACACGTACGTCAGACCTTAGGGACACTTAAGACGTTGCCGACCCATCAGTAAGATCCAGGAACGTTTTCAGGCGCTTGTCTCAGGTTCTGAGGTTTGCTCCCTCGGTGGGAAAAGGCGCGGCCACTCCTGACTGCTGTGAGCGTTCCTGTGGGTGGTGGGGCCCGCCCGCCACCTGCTCCATCCCCGGGTTTCAGATTCGGGCCCCGCCCCGCCCGCCCGGAGGCTGGTCCCTTCTTTTTGTTCAGCTTTAACAATAAGGATGGACCTCAGTGGAAATGGGGTTCGGATGGGTTGAGTCCGATAGGACTGCTTGGTGCTAGGGGCTGTCACCAGATGCAGAGAACGCCACGTGTCCCCGCTGTGGCCCTCTGGGTGGCACAGCTGATCACAAGTATCTGAGCATGAAATGGAGGACGTGCCGGGGACGCGTCCAGAGTGGGAATCAACGTGCCCTGCTCCCAGGATGGTAGCACTCAGGGTCATCTCAGTCTGATGGTCAGGAGCTTTTAGACCAAGAGGAAAGGTTCCCAAATTTACAGACACCACTGTGTCAGACACGTCCCTCCTCCCTCACCAAACTGCTTTTCAAGGTTACTAGTTATACGTGCCTTCTAGAAACTTCTTAGGAGAAGCCTAGGGCATAAGACCAAAGAAAATGCCTATTTAAAGACGATATGAAAAATTATTTGGCTCCAGAACTCACATGCAGCTTGCCAGCCTGAGGGACCCTGAGGGTTTCTGTGGACAAGGCATTTGGCCTGTTCTGGAAACGGAGGGTCCCAAGTCAGTGACCAGCCTGGGCTTAGGAGACGCCTCTGTGGTCACTGGGTTCCCCTGGACCCCCAAAGGAGATGGCGCCCCGAATAGCAAGCCGACTGTCCACTGAGGACATGTGAGGTGAGAGCACCTCCAGGGGTCAGCAAGAGCTGGGACTAAAGGCCTGAGGGGAGCAGCCCGCTGCCCCCCAGATCTGGGGACGCGTGACTCATCTGCTGACTCCAGGGTCACCAAGGGGCTCATGGTAGGATTCAGATCTGTGAACTTAGATGGGAAGAAACACGTTTTCATTTTCACGGCCTTCTTCCTGAAATTTAGCATTTCCTTCACTTACACGATGGGCACGTTGGTTTGCTAGGGCTGCCGTAACCAAGCGCCTCACACGAGGTGGCCTAAATGACAGATGTATTGTCCCACAGCTCCGGAGGCTGGAAGTCTGAGATCAAGGTGTGGGCAGGTGGGTACCTTCTACAGGTGTGAGGGAGTCTCTCCCAGCTTCTGGGAGTTGCTGGCAATCCTTGGCATTCCTTGGCTTGTACAGGCATGGCCCAGATGCCTTCCTCTTACACGGCCTTCTCCCTGTGTTGTGTCCACATTTCCCCCTTTGTATAAGGACACCAGTCCTATTGCACTAGGGCCACCTAATGACTTCATCTTAACTCGATGACCTACAAAGATCCTATTTTGCAAAGAAGGTCACATTCTAAGACATTGGGGATAAGTCCTGGAACATAAGGATTTAATGGGACACAATTCAACCCATTACAAAAGCAATTGCAGCATCTGTGAAATTGTCAGCAGTAGACAGCACAGCTACTCTCGTGTCATGTGCCACCTGCGGTAGGGATGGCCCAAGACCGTTTCCAGTCATCACGGTGCTGAAATTACGGTCTTTGTAGACTCCTGCTAGACCTTGTTATCCAAAGTCACTCTCGGATGAGGCTCACTCCAACCCTCTCCACCACGTCTTCCAAAGAACCGTGGAGCTTAACACGTGGTGCAAAGAACGCCCCCACTGACTGGGTCATAACCTACAGCATAACCAGGAGACGGTCATTGCTGCGGACTTCCACTCCCCTCTGAGAACTGTAAGCATCACCAGTAGAGCTGGTGTCCTTTCTAATTTTATTTTGTGTCAAAAACCATTCTCAGAAGGCATCCCATAGGGTCAGCAGGTTGCCAGAGGGTCCATGGCACCAAGGAAAGCCTGGGAAGCCCGGCACCAGGGGACACACAGAAGACCCTAGCCAAGTCACCCCTTCTACCTGAATGCGCCTCCCCGACGAGGGAGTTAAAACTCCCAGTGGAAGTGTGTCCACACACAGACCACGCCATGGACCCTGGGGCGACGCAGATGCTCTGTGTCTGCTATCAGCCCCCCTCTTGTAATGTTCTGTAGTTTCTCACGCTGTCACCATCTGGGGGACATGGGAGAAAGGACACAGGGATCTCTGTTTCATTCTCCACAGCTGCATGGAATCTACAGTTACCTCAAATTTGAAAGTTTAGCTGAAAATTACAGACATACATATCCCATGGATGGCCGCCTTGGCCTGTTCATTCTGAGGCACAGTACATCTCAGGAAGCGTTTCGTGTTGGAGCTCGGCCTGTGGGGAGTGGAGCGGGCCACCAGGGCGCACGCACTTAGAATCTCAACACTGGTGAGCGCGCTCCGGCACTTTCCCAGAAATGACAGGTATTGATGTCAGGCTTGCCTGGAGAGCCATTTAATTCCTCCTCAGGTTACCGTATGCTCATCCATCCCCCGTAAGGAAGGAAACGGGATTCCTGTCGGGGAGAAGTTCAGCTTCGGGGGGCCTGGGCGGGGCTGTGAGGAGGATCAGGGCTGCCGCGGGCTCTCCCACGGAGCCCCCACCCGCCCGAGGGCCGTGCCCAGGCTGAAGCCGCATGAAGCCCACTGGAGGTGTGAGCTGGGGGTAGGTACCAGAATGCAGAAACGGAGCCCCGGGGACTGGCATGACAAGACACTGACCGGGCAGGGCTGTCTGATTCCATAAGCACCCGAGAATTTGCTTTCGCTTCCGTTTTGCCACTCAGAATTCGTGAGCAGGTTACCAGCAATGAGCCTTCCAGATCGATGGCCAAACCCATTCAGCCCGCTGGACGCGCCATTTTGTCACTGAAGTTTGAGAAAGTCACCCACCCTGCTGTGACTGAAGCCAGCGGCAACTCGAGTCAAATGAAGTGCTTTGATGGGTTGTCAATATTTACACACCTTGCCGGTGCCTGACGGCTTTGGGTCTCAGCTGTCATCTTTACAGGCCTCACTACACAAGACATTAACCACGCTGTCATCTCGTTGCCCCGCCGAAGCTCTCTGGCACGACTTCCTCCAGGCAGGGTGGCGGTTCGCTGAGGGAGCTTGCTTTTGGCATGTGGGCCCTGTGTTTCATCAGGAGGAGTTATTTTGGGTAGGGGGCCACCCAGCAGCCACACAAGGATCCCCACACTGCTGGAGGTCTGGGAACACTGAGCCACTGTGTGTTGGGTGGCCCCAGGGTGGCTCCAGGCTGTCTGCTCGCCTGACGTCTTCCCACCCACCCAAATCTCTGTCTTGCCCTAGAAGCTCACCCACTTGATGGCTGGTATTGAGAGGGTAGCCAGCAGGCTCCGGCCACCTGGAGTATGTGGCAGTGCAGCCCTGCTCATCTGTGCCCTCATTTTCACCCCTGCAAATTCTACTGAGGAACTCCATTGCTGCCCTAATGCAGAGACACACAGCTGAACAGCAGCTGATGAAATGGGCACTAAGCTAAACTACAGCCTCCTCTGACACCTGGAGAAAAGGTCAGCGAGGTGAGCCCAAGGTCGCCACCTGCAACTCCGCAGGCCCACCTTGCTGAAGACTCGTCCACTTCCTCGGAACCGGGCTCACCAGGCTCTGGGAAGGCAATGGGTACCAGGCGTGCGCACATGATCTATTTACTCAGGTTCCCCAGGCATGCCCCTGTGTGGCTCCCGAAACCTGACTCACATATTGATACAATAGACTGGACTGGCACTAAGGCTATAAATAGATTTTCCTTCCGAAGCAGCTCTGAGGTACATATTTGAATGTACCCCATGCAAGCAGACTCACAAGTAATGTCCTTACCCCAAAGGCGAGGGCTGCTGAGTGCAGGGCAGGCCCTCATCGCTGATTGGGACCCTCCCCACTGGGACGCTTCCTCCTGAAGCCCCCAGTTCCCTCCTCACTCATCTCGTCCATTTGGGGTCTTGGGCCATGAGACTTCCCAGCTGAACAAAGAAGAAAATCAGGAGTTTTCCGGAGGTATGAGGTCGTAGAAGGGCCCAAGTCGGCACTCGGCGGAGGTGCAGCGCAGCTCTGGTGGCGCCTCCGGCCGTGTCTCCACGTCCTGTCTTTCTGGGCGCCGCTTCGTGTGTTGACAGCCCGTCAGCTTGCCTCCCTCTCCTTTGTGGGTTCGGGGTCCCTCGCAGGCCATCCTTTGCGTTTTGCCATTCACCTCACTTTGTCTCCTGCCTTAAACAAGGATTAGATAAGAGGTAAATGTTTTATCAGATCTATTTAGCCTCGTGTTTCTGCCTTGCCTGTTCCAGTTAAATTTCTGACCCAGGGTGACCATTTATGTACCAAGAGAAACGGCAGTGTTTACGAAACCAACAGCTGACAGGCTTCCGTTTGCTCAGAGCCGCAGGCTGACAGTCAAGTTGTGGGTTGTGTGAGTTAGTGGAACCAGAAATTTCGGGCCGTGAGTGACAGTTTCACTCAGTGTGGAGACCCTGTTTAATTGTCCTTGAAATCAGACTCTGTACTGGCATAGCGTCTGCCCTAAAACCTACGGCACCAGCTAGTCCTGGGCACTCAAGGGATAAATTGAGCGACAAACACTCAGATGTGCCTGAGCTGGACTCGTTCTCAATTCAGAAAGAGGTGTTCATGTTCCCAGCTTTATTAGCTGGGACCAGATTGTCTGGGGACAGGTGTGCCCCCTGCCACTCGGGCTGGGGAGAGGCTGGCCTGAAAGAAAAGCTGACTCATCCGTTCTGTCGCTGGAAACAAGTGTGTCTGGGGCAGAAACACCTGTTTAGACCGGAAAAAACGTCTTTCTTCGGGGTCTTCAGTAGACCACTTCCCTCTTTTTAGTAGAAATTCTGCAACAAAGGCAGCAAAGACAGAACTGATAGTCTTCAAACAAAAGCCAACCAGTTGAGAAGCCACATTTGGGGGCGGGGGGCTCCCCCTCAGCCCTCCTTCTGAGGCTGGCAGGGTCTCAGGTGTGCGGTCAGACTGTGATTTACTTAGGATCATTTCTCAGCGGTCCCCCCCACCTTGCGTGGCGTTTTGCCAACTAGGGTCAGAGAGTCTGGGAAGGTGCTGTCTCAGGCGTGCATTGAGCAGGCAGGCCTGGGCTAGCCCTGCCACGGAGCCCCTCCCACAGACACCACGTGGAGGGCCCAGACGGAAGCTCCCCGTCACCCCCCAGGAGGTTCAGAGCCCTCGTGCCATCAGTGCTTCTCACTGGGCATCAGGGCGTCAGCCAGCCAGGCATGCGGCTCTGGAAGACATGGCGACTGTTCTCTTTCAGACAATCGTGGGTCAGGACGGTGACTTAGGAACTCCCTCAGTGGGGAGTGAAAGCCAGACTGGGGTCCCCCAAGCACCCCGGCAGGGCTGCAGCTCGCCCGGGGCTGGCTGCCTGGGGTCCCAGAGCCACCTTTTACAACACTCCGGGGCCGCGCTCTTCTGAGCGCTGACTGGCCGGAAACCCCAGCACCGGGGTTACCCTGGCGCGTGCAGAATCGGTCGCACAAATCCCACTATGGCTAATAGTTCCGTGATGTCACTTTCCCCCCTAATTTGTGGAGAAACTTCTCTCCATCACTGATCTGTGGAGACGCTTCACAGCATAACGCAGGTACGAAGAACAGGCCATGGTGGTGCGCTGTGGGCTCCCTCACAGCTGCCGTCGCCCTTACCCACTCGTGACCGTGGGGTGAACCTCAGCGTGGACCGACAGCCCCCGAGCTGTAGTCAAGCCCAGGACGCTGAGTGTGCTCGCCATTTTGGAAGAACTCAGCAGAATAAGACGGTGGGCTCCCCCCACCCCCACTGCCCCGTTAATTCGGAAGGAAACCTCTGGGGTGACTCTCAGGGGGAAATGGAATGCTAAGCACGTCACCCTGGGCTGAGGCTCTGCATCAATATTTTAAAATGTTTTTATGAAAAACGCACACAATTCCTGTAGCTATGACAGAGTGCTTAAAATAAAATGTGGCCTTCAGGTGACAGTAGAGGAAGGGAAATAACTTTTTCTTTCCGTAGCAGGAAAGTTTTACAGAAATGTTAATGCAAAAAAGACATTCGGAGAACCTGCCAGCGACGCCCGCGGGCCTCAACCCCTCGTTCCAATGGGCATAAGCAATGTCCAGGTCAAGGGTCTGCATTGTTTCCTAGTCTCTTTAACAGCATAAAACTGTCTGTCTTTTCAGAGGAAAAAACACTACACAGCTCATTCAGCAGTTAAAGCCCTTAAAACAGTGACTTGCTCATAGTAAGTGCTAAATAAAATGGTGCTGGTTATTATTTACTGAAACCCTGATTGTGGAGGCCCTACAAAGGGTATGGGGATACAAGGATGGATGGATGGATGGATGGATGGATGGATGGATGGATGGATGGATGGATGGATGGATGGATGGTGGATGGGTAGATGGATGGGTGGATGATGGATAATGGATGGATGGCTGGTGGTGGGTGGATGGATGGATGGATGGATGGATGGATGGATGGATGGATGGGAAAGAGATAGTGAGAAGGAGGGAGAGAGGGAGGGAGGGAGGGAGGGAGGGAGGGAGGGAGGGAGGGAGGGAGGGAGGGAGGAAAGAAGGGAGAGAGGGAGAGAGAGGGGAGATGGATCATGTCAACAGATATCTATTGAACTCTTGAAAGCCCCGAGGCCCAGTGGTGTGAGGACACAGGTTAAGTGTAGGGGTGAGGTGGGGGGAGTCTGACTGGGGGACATGACCTCATTCAATTTCTTCCAGCCCCTGCCCATAGACTATAAATAGCTCACTGAGAACAGAAATCTCACCTGATCCCCTGATGGGTGCAAGGGTCTGAGCAAAGAGTGCTACCTAAGTATTTGTGAAGGAAGGCTTGGGTGAATGGGGGGGGGGTGCACGGGGCCCCAAGGCAGAGGGGGTGGCACATGCGGAGAAAATATTATTCCCTGGTCGTTCTTGTGTGAAATTCATAATGTGTCACACACATGCTGTGTGTGATCCTCAGTATTTTAGGAGGGGAGAAAGGCTTAAGCTGTGGCTTGCCATTGTGACATCATTAGTGGTAGAGGGTGTGCTGGTGAGAAATGAATATAAATGTGACAATTTAGAAATAAGTACTCACCGTACTACCTTTCTGCCAGTACAGAGATTTGTGCCTTTAAAATCTCACCCACGTCCGTTCCTTCATTAACCTGTGACTGTAAGGACTTAATCGGCGCAAACTCTAAACCCTGTGCAAATATAGACTTACACACTGGCAATTTTCTTTCTGTTTACGGTTGGGCTAATCCCCTTGCTCGCATCTGGTGTTTGGAGGTGTGTGATGAGGTTGGTTTCCAGGTGACCTCAGCTCCCAGCGGAGCGCCAGCTCATGAGCCTGCAAGCTGCTTTTCCTCCCCAGACCCCTGCTGTATGAAACCGACGCATACCTGTGCCTAGATGAGGAATTATAATCCACAAAGGGTCACTACTTCAAACGAACATTCTGGGGGTCTTTTTGCCACTTTTTACTACAACCTCCTTATAGACTGGGTTTATATTTGGTTTTACAAACACTCGAACACTCGTGTGGTGTAGTACTGTGTGGGAGGCATAGTTGTAGCGCTTTATAAATACTAACTTGTTTAATGCTCACAGTGCAGGTGAGTGGAGGTGCCTTCGTCACCACCATTCCACAGACGAGGCACAGAGAGGCCGAGCACTCTGCCTGAGGTCACACAGCTGGCGTGTGGCAGTCGGGACGCATGCTGAGGCCTTGGTGACAGGCCTCCGCCCTGTGGGTAGATGCTCAGAACCAAATCCAGTTGTTCCCTTCATTCTCTCTGCGTCCAAATTTTCTGGCTTTAATTTCAATTTGAATGTTCTCCTATATGTCAGGATTTAAGTAAATTCAATATGTATTTTTATTACGGTAGCATATACCTAACATAAAATGTACCATTTAACCATTTTAACTGTATAATTCAGTGGCATTAGGGACACTCACACTGTTGTGTCACCATCACCACCGTCCGTCTCCAGAACTTTCTCATCTTCCCAAACTGACACTCTGTCCCCATGACACACCCCCTCCCGCCCCAGCCCCGGGCACCACCTTCTACTGCCTGTCCCTGTGAACCTGACCCCTCTAGGGACCTCGTAGCAGTGGGATCACAGTGTGTGTCCTTTGGGACTGGCTGGCATCATCAGCACAGTGTCCTCAGGGGCCGTCCACGCTGTAGCAGGTGACAGAATGTCCTTCCTTTCTAAGGCGGAGTGATGTTCCATGGTATGGATGGACCCTATTTGGGCTGTTGCTCACCCGTCAGTGGGCACCTGGGCTGCTCCTGCCTGTTGGCTACTGTGAATAGCGCTGCTGTTCAAATTCAGTGTATATCTTTAGTTTACACTTGTGCTTGGTGGCACCTGGGCACGGATTAAAAGCCGAACTGGTCTCAGGAGCTGTGATGCTGCAGCCACTGCAAAAGGCCTCCAGGTCGAGGGCAGCACTTGGTCAGTATGGTCCTGAGAGTGGGGGAGCGAGGCCCTGACAGGAGCCGTGCCAGCTGCCACCTGACACCACCACATTAGATAATTCAAAGTGTGGGGGGCACTGTGGCTACCAAGGCTGTGCAGAGAATATGTGACAGCGTCACCACAGATCTGGCCGTCAGTTAAGCTGCTGTTTAGGGCCGGCCGAGTGGCGCGGTGGTTAAGCGCTGGCTTGGGACGCCAGTGGCCCAGGTTTAGGTCCCACATATGAGGGCCAGTGACACTGCCCTCAAAAAAAAAAACAAAATATATATATATATAAAAGAAGCTGCTGTTTAAAGTTTGCACTTGGATCGTCATTTACCTGTTAGGATGGGGGTGGGACACACTGGGCACTGGGAAGAACCAGGTGGCTAGGGTGGGAGTCGTGTGGTTGGGTCAGGGAGGCACAGCGGCAGTGAGAGCAGCAAGCAGAGGGAGGCAGAGACCCTCCCGCAGAGATGGGACCCAGGCCGAGAGCGGGGGGAGGGCTGGCACCCCCCACCCCCAGCCCCTACAACCCTGGCAGAGCCTTGTCATGAGGGAGAGGACCGCAGCCCCGTGCAGCTCACCCCCAGGCCCCGTTTGGGGAAAGCGCCCTAACCTCGGCTGTCACCTCACGCCTCCTGCAGATGAAGGCCTGTGGGACATGTTTGTGAAGGACATTCCGCAGAGTGCCACCTCCTACACCGTCAGCCTGGACAGGCTCAGGCCAGGAGTGACCTACGAGTTCCGCGTGGTGGCCGTGAACCAGATGGGCTATGGGGAGCCCAGCAGCCCCTCGTCAGCCGTGTCAGGTAGGGGCCCTCTGGGAAAGCTGCTTCTGGAGGGGCAGGACGTGACACCGTCACGGGAAGGAGGGGACCGCGCCGCGCCACCTGCAGACTCTCCACGCGGCAGGGTTTGCCCAGAGGGCATGGAGCTGGGAGGCCGCGGTGGGCAGCCGGGCGCCACCACCACTGGGGACAAAGCGGGGGTGCTGCGGGTGACGCAGCCCAGCGGGCTCCTTGGGAAGTGAAAGCCTGAAACCTGGCCGGTGGGTGCAGACCGTTGTCGCCCCCGACGAACCTGGTGTGTTCCGTGACCCTTTTGTCCCCATTGGGGACATTGTTTCATCCGTCCAATGAGGTATTTGTGTCAGGCAGACGTGCTTTCCGTGGCGGTGGCTGGGGGCTCCCCTGTGACAGGCTTGCGGCTCTTCCTGGCATCCGGTCTCAGAGCCAGCTCCCAGCAAGAGGCATATGGGAGGTGCTGAGTGGGGCCCCTTCCCAGAAACAAGTTCCATTTTTCTGTTCTTAGTAAACAGAATAAAACATGAAAAGAAGGGTATCCTCCTTCAAAGCAACTTTTAAAGGAAACCGTTTCATTTGTCAAAAAGCCCGTCTAAGAATGCGGCCAGTTGTCCCTCTCAGTTCTGCTGGAGGCTTGAGATAAATCACAGCCCGCATAGGGGCCTGCGGCCGTGGAGGACGCCAGCAGGTAGCCAGCAAACACACCCAGTGGGTGCTGCAACCGGAGGCTTCCGTGCAGGCGGGCGTGAGCAGGAGTCAGATTGGGGGGCCTCCTGGGCCTAGGCGGCACCCACAGCTAGTGCAGGGCCACGGAAGGCTTTTAGGGGACCACTTGTTTCCTTCTGAGAAAGGGCTCTCGGGTGGCAATGTGCAGAACTGATTCGAGTGGGAAAGTGGCTGCGCTGGCCAGCAGGTGACCGGGCCGCAGGCAGGCGGCCGTGGTGATGGAGAGGGTGGGGGCACTTGGAGAGAGGAGGACATCGGACACTTCCGTCCCTTCCTCCCTTTAAGCTAGACAGCATTTATAGGCAGATAAAATTAAGAGAAATAAGCTGAAGTTTCGATGGACAAGGTCAGGGAGTTCTGCGGTAGACGGGCCTCCGGGGCAGGGAGCCTCGTGGGGGCCGGAGGAGCTGAGCCTGGTCCCCGTAGAAACGGCGAAAAAGTGCCGCCTCTTGGTTTCTGCCAAAGCCACCCAGCTGCAGTCACCCAGACCAGACAGGGGCTCCGTCTTCCTGTGACTCGGGGTCCCCGCTGTACCCTTATCCCAGCCTGGTCCGTGGCAGTTTCTATCAAATGTCTCTGTGTTTGTGTCTGCCCGCAGCTCAGGTGGACACCCCGTTCTACGAGGAGTGGTGGTTCCTGCTGGTGGTGGCACTCTCCAGCCTGATTGTCGTCCTGCTGGTGGCCTTTACCCTGGTCCTGCACGGGCAGAGCAAGAAATACAAGAACTGTGGCACAGGTGGGCCGCCTGCACTCGTGCCCCCATTGCTGAGCGCGCCCGGGCACCCAAGCTCCCACGCTCAGTGTTTCCCTCTCCTGGACCTGCCGTGCCCACATCCACTTGGCCCGTAGGTGACAAAATAGGTGCAACAGGCGTGTCTCTGGAGGCAGCCAGGCGTAGCCAAACGGGAGCTCCCGACATGCCTGGCTCTGCCCTCACATTAGCCATGTGTCTCGGGTGCGTCGTGTGGGCCCCTGAGCCTCAGTTTCCCCACCTGCACTGTTGCTCAGATGCACTAGCGCTTTCCAATACGATTAGGAAGTGCAGGGCGTTAAACCGCCTGGTGCCATGTGAAGAACGGGCAGCCCTTGGCGGAGAGTTAGGTGTGGCTCGGCCCATGGAGTCCTGGAAGCGGAGGGCGCAGCCCGGCTCACTGGGAGTTTGCGCCTCGCCTGGCGCCCCACACCCGGCTCGGAGCCCTCCGGGGGCCGCTCACCCCGGGTCCCAGCACAAGCCCCACACCTGGTGCTCAGTGAGTGTTTGTTGCTGGGTGAATCGCCATCCTTAGAGAAAGGGACAAAAGGACATGGGCGTGGCTGGCGGGCCACCAAGGGGCTCCACGGAAGGGCTCCGTTTGTAGGGAGGTCAGGACGGCCTCTTGGTGGGAAGTACAAACAGAGAAGGTTCCTGAGGGAGCCTTCGGCTGCTGGCGGCACTCCCCGGCGGCGGCGGCGGCAGTCGTGCCGTGGCCCCAGGCGCCTGAGATCAGCACACTGCGCGTCATTACCCCCAACTGTTAAACCCTTCTCGTCATTGCCGGTAACCCCTTCTTCCTGGAACCAGAATGTGGCGAGCTCCGGTGCGTGGCCTGCTCTTAGCCTGCGCTGCTGGGCCCGGGCCCCGGAGCCACCGGGAGTATGGGCAGTCCTCTGGGACCCCGGCCGGGACAGGCACCCCTTCCCCTCAACTGCTTTTCCTTCTTAGGATGAGGTCACCTGCGCTGGAGCCGCCACGCCAGCCCTCTGGGCCGAGGAGAGGCCCAGCCACCAGCACCACTGTCATTGTCCCAAAAGGGCTGATGAAACCAGGCACCCAGAGCACCTGGCCGTTTGCTTTTGGAACTTTAAGTAATTCATCCCTCCAAGAAAGGATTTATTTTTTCTGTGTAAATTTGCTTCTAACAAGTGATCCTAAATCAGATTTTATTCCTGTGGGACTCACGGTGTATGAATGGCATGTCATTTCACCGACTTCATGCTGTTACAGAGCCCTACGCCTGCGCGTGGAAAACCTGCCCGTTTTCCTGACCCTCAGCCTCACCCGAGTATTAATTTCCCATCATAACTGAAGCCCAGGAAAACATGCTGCCCCTCAGAACGCCTGCCTTCCTGCCGGGGCCCATCCGCACCCTCGCGCTCGCCCTGCCCACACGCCCGCTCCTTTCTGATCATGCTCTCACCCGCTCGCCTCCCAGCAGCCCAGGTGCCCCCTCGCCAGCAACTTCATCTTCCGTGTGCCGCTCTGTTTGGTTGGCTTTTTCGGTTGCACACAAATAGAGCATAAGGCATGTCGAGGAGCGCAAGGACCCCGCAGAGGGGGCCCTTGGGGCTTAGAAATGGGGTGAACTGGGCAAGCAGCACGAAGCCCTGGCGTGTGCTCAGGCGCCGTGGGAACACTGGGGACGTTCGTTTAGCTCACGGAGCTTATAGTCCAGGGGGGGAGGCCAACAGTGGGAAGCAAGCGACTGTGAGTGCAGGAGCGGCACAGCAGGGCTGAGCCCCACGCGAGGCCGCACAGGGCGAGGGCTCTAGGGCGAGAGGCGGGGCGGGAGGGGGCCGGCTGGTCTGGGGGTCCGGAAAACTCCCCGGTCTCCTGATGTTTGAGTTGTGAGCTGAAGGAAGGGGTGAGGGATATGGGGGGCCGGGGGGCAGACCCGCGGAAGCAGAGGGACAGCCGGAGCGCCTGGCTGTCACCCCGAGGATGTGGGAAGCCATCGGAGGCGCTAAGTCCTTTAGCTTCTTACAGCGTTACTGTTATTCATTTGCTCTGCGGATACATTTTAGCATGTGATTTCATAGGTATTTGTATACACTTTTTTAAAAGTGGCTTTCAGAGCATGGACAGAGTTATGTCACCATCACCACACACAGTTTGAGAACATTTTCCCAGAAAGAAACCCTGTGCCCTTTGGCTGTCACCCCTCATACATTTACTTTCTATTTACTGTTTAGGTATATGAGTATGAGGAATTGCTTTGAAATTTATTAAACATTTTTTTCCCCAATTTAGAAAAAAAGTGCGCATCAGAGTACTCTTTAATCAAAGGCTGAGAAGAATACTGGTATTTTGGTGTCAGTCCAACTAAACACGGAAATACTAATATTGACATTTTGCTCAGCGTTGGAATTAACGTATAATAATCATGCAGCTTTTCTGCCCAGCTCGCCCCCCACTGTCCGTGGGCCCTGGGTTTTGCCTTCTGTGGTGGGCACTCCACTAAGGCGTCTGTGCTTGTTTTCCTGGCCCAACTTTAGGTAAAAGCATCTCCAACATGGAGGAGTCCGTGACCCTGGACAATGGCGGCTTTGCCGCCTTGGAGCTTAACAGCCGCCACCTCAACGTCAAGAACACCTTCTCCAAGAAGAACGGGACCAGGTACGGACAGGCAGCCACAACCCCACGAGCCGCATCTGCGCTGGCTCCCGGGTGCCGGCCACTAACTCCCCTCGCCCACTGGTCCCCACCAAACCCCAACAGGGTGACACAGGGATCCCTCGAGATGCCCAGATGGCCAGCCGCAGCTGTGCAGGGAGGGAGGTGACCTGGGGAGACCCACCAGCCCGAGCTGGCCTCCCATCACCTGAGCACTGGCCTTGGGGAAGTCCTGCTTCGCGTGGCGTGGCGTCAACCTGCGGCGGGCTGGTGACAGGCATCGGTGCCAAAATACTGCCAGGGGCCGTGGGCTTCCTCACTCAGCCCTGACGAAGGCGGGAGGGAGGGCCACGATGCCCAGGGGCAGACGCCTCTGGCCCAGCCACGCTGAGCAGGCCGTTGTCGTGGCCCAGGTCCCCACCCCGGCCCAGCCCTGGCGGGCTGCACTACTCTGACGAGGACATCTGCAGCAAGTACAACGGCGCTGTGCTGACCGAGAGCGTGAGCCTCCAGGACAAGTCGGCCGACGCCACGGAATCCGAGGTCAGTGCCTGTGCCATCCCGCGGCCGTCACGAGCCCCAGCTTTCCCCGGGCGCCACGTACCTGGTCTCCTTTGAGCCTCACAGTGACACATGGCCCCATGTACAGATGAGGAAGGTACGAGAAGCACCGAGCTCAGACCCACAGCCCCTTCAGTCCGTCAGCCGAGCAGAGCAGGTGCCCGGGGCTCAGGTCGCCTCCTACATCCTGGGCTCCCAGGGGAGAGGGAGAAACCAAGGCCGCTCCCTCGGGAGGAGCGGCCGCAGGACGAGCTGGATGCTGCCTGCGCCCTGTGGGGCGTGCGTTTCCCACTAGGAGCGTCCACGTGCCAACCTCCTGAGCCCTGGAGGCCACTGGTCCGGGCCAGCTCTTAGCTCAGCCACAGGCCCGAAGTCACTGCTGATCTGAAGACCACTCTCATTCCATTTGCTCTCAGAAATAAACCAAAGTGTCCTGGAGGTGACCACAGAGCTGGTGGCCTCTGGACCCAGGTGGAGAGGCAGAGGGCCTGAGCCTGGAAGACTGATAGAAACCGGGCCCCTCCGCACTGCCCCACCTCTGCGTTTCCTCCCGCCAGCCTCCTGGCACTGTTACGTGTCACAGCAGCTTTGGGTCACGTAACAGGTCAGGTGAGCTCCCCCTTCAGAGGTGGCCTGTCCACACTGAGCAGTTAGACAGGGAGGCCCCAAGGGACTGTCAGCTTCCATCCTGCCCCCGCCCGGGACCCGTGGCCCTGCGCACCTCAGGCCACCTTTGTGTCTGGGCATCAGCTTACGGAGCGGAGCAGGTCCCGTGGGGGCTCCCAGAAGGGCATTGGCGCCCCCACCCAGAAAGTGCCTGTCCCCACAGCAGGCTGTCTCAGGGTCTTACAGCCACAAACAAACCCGGCTGAAACCAGGTGGTTCCCTGGGGTCAAACCTAAGCTTCTGCATTTCAGACGTGCCAAACTTGGGGCGGGGAGAGTCACCAAACCATTTGCTGGACATGTAGACATACCCCATCTCTTGGCATTTATTCTCTAAATCAATATTTAATCTAATAAAAGTCTCACCTTCATTTTGACCTGAATTCAGGCTTATTGAGCCCTGAGGCTCAATAAAATGGCTCTTTGTAAATTGTGGTTTGTATGAGAACTCCCAGGGAGTCAGGACAACAGGTGGGCCCGTGTGACACCTGCTCCGCCGTGCTGCGTCTCCCTGCTTACAAAGCCACGGCTCCCCACCTGGGCCGTAGCCCAGGGCCTGGTGAAAGCAGGGAGCAGCACTGCAGATGTTCCAAAGGGACATTTGTCTGAAATCGAGGGGCTGTCACGTGAAATCCCGCAAAACTGACCCGCCGTTTTGTGATAAAGAAACAGCAGCCTTGTTCTAGCGGCTTGCACCCAGCGCACAGCAGAGGCAGGGCAGGGGGTGCACCCCAGCAGATGCGCTCTGTGCCAGCAGAGTCGTCCTCACCACCTGCTGCCCTTAGAAGGTACCGGCCCAGGATGACGGTCTGAGCGCTCTGCAGCGGCAGGCTGAACTATTAACACTTCAGTGTGTGCTGAGCACTAATTGAGCACCTACTATGGGCCAGGCACACCCTTTGAGATGCTTACACCAGCCCCATGAGGTAGGGCAAGGCTCCCCATTGTTCGGATTAAAGACCAAGATTGGGGTCCTCCAGCCTGTGTCTCCAGGGCCCAGCGGATGCCCGCCCCCACCACCTCCCTCAGCCCCTGCCAGGGGTTCGGTGGCCATTCCCAGAGTAGCCAGAATTGGATTCATGAATTCTGAACTATTTATTTGTAAAAGCATGTTCAAAATGGTTTAACAGGAAGCAGTTGGCCTGCTTCTCCTCTCACATGTCGGGTGTTTGGAGATTCAAATTCAGCTGATGCTATGGAGGATTATTAAATGCACACTGGCGCTGAGCCACACCCCTACACAGGGGCACAGGTGCACACGCGCATTGCACCTAAATACAAGCACACGTACAGAGACGGGGGAGGGAGGGCAGGGACATGGAATCCACACAAAATCCTGCAAGGGTTCATATAACAGGTGAGAAAGCTGGGCTTTCTGGTAGCTGCCTCCCACTAAGGCCCCGTGACGTTCAGGGTAAGGACCCCAGCGCCTGGGTTCGCTGTCTGCTGCTGGGTTCTCAGGCAGAGAAACAAGACTCGTCCTTTTTGCAGAGCTCTTTGCTGGACTCGGAGCCTTATGAATTTGGGAGATTTTCAGGCACTAAATATGCGTGGGATCCCAACAGAGGAACCTGGTGACTTGCACCCTCCTGGAAGTGCCCACTCGAATGGAAATGTTTACTTTGAACTGCATTTTTTAAACAGCTGGATTAAGATGTGATTTGCATGCCACACAGTTAAACCATTTAACATATTGGTTATTTAGGAGTGTGTTGTAATATCTTCATCCTTGTGAATTTTCCAAATTTTCTTCTTATTGATTTTTAATTTTATTCCATGTGGTCAGAGAACGTACTTTGTATATTTTAAATCCTTTTCAATTTACCAAGTCTTGTTTTATGGCCCAGCATATGGTCTATGCTGGAAAAATGTTCCAAATCCATTTGAAAAGAATGTGTTATTCTGACGTTGTTGTGTGGCATGTTCTCTATGTGTCTGTTAGGTCTAGTTGATTTATAGTGTTAAGTCTTCTATATTTTTGATCCTCTGCCATCTGTTAATGTATTTCTCTCTCCAGCTTCTGTTTTTGAATTATCTTCTTCTCGCTTCAGCTCTGTCAGCTTCAGTTTCATATGTTTTGGGCTCTGTTTTTAGGCGCACATATATTGGTAATTGTTATATCGTCTTGGATTGACTCTTCTCAGTATAGCACGTCCCTCTTTTTCTCCAGAACAATTTTTACCTTAAGGTCTGTTTTGTCTGATGTTAGAGTAGCCACTCCAGGTCTCCTTTGGTTACTGTTTACTTGGTGTATCATTTCCATCCTTTTACTTTCAACCTATTTGAATCTTTGAGTCTAAAATATGCCTCTTGCAGACAGTATCTAGTTGGATCATGTTATTTTATTCATTCTGCCAATCTCTACCTTTTGACTAAATTGTTTAATCTCTTCACATTTAATATAATTACAACTAAGCTAGAATTTACATCTGCCATTTGATATTTGCCTTCTGTCTTATATCTGTTTCTGTATTTTTCCATCTCTGTCTTCTTTTTTGTGGACATTTTCTAGTATACTATTTTAATCCCCTTGTTTTTGTTTTTACTGTATTTCATTCAGTATTTTGTTACTTCAAATTTATACTGAATTTCAGTGACAGGTAGACACTTTATTCCTACACAGCTCTATTCTGTCCTCCCCTTTTGTGCTATTATTAAACATGATACATTACAAACTCAAGAATTCCTTTTCATAGTTATCACTGTTCAAAATGGTATGTCTTTTAAAGAAGTTGAGAGGAGAACAAGTATATACTTAGAATTTTTCATTTTACCCTTCTTATTTACTATTTCTGGTCCTCTTCATTTCTTCCTGTGGATTCAGGTTACCATTGGGTGTCATTTCCTTCCTATTGCCACCTCTGTGCTGTTATTGTTGAATATGTTATGTTTCTGTATGTTATAGGCCTAGCGATACAATTATATACCTGCTGTTTTATGCAGTTGATTTTTATTTTATTTTTTTTTTTTTTTGAGGGCAGTGTCACTGGCCCTCATATGTGGGACCGAACCGGGGCCGCTGGCTTCCCAAGCCAGCACTTAACCACCGCGCCACTCGGCCGGCCCTGCAGTTGATTTTTAAATCAGACAAGTGAAGAAAGAAATATGCAATTATATTATCTTTTATAATTACCTATGTAATTACCTTTGTTGGTACATTTTGTTTTTTCCTGTGGATTTGAATTACTGTCTGGTGTCACTTGCTTTCAACTTGACAATTTTCCTTTAGTATTTCTTATAAGGCAGGTCTGCTAGCAGTGAGTTTTTCTATTTTTGTTTATCTCAGAATATCTTCGTTTGCCTTTATTTTTCAAAGTAGTTTTGCTGAGTATAAGGTTCTTGGCCTTGATGGGAAAAAAAAACAAAAAACGTTTTTTGGTTGACAGTTTTCTTTCATTACTTTGAATTGCCTTTTATCCTCTTTTTTTTTCTTTGTTTCTTTCTTTTGTTGGTTTCAAGAGCTTCTTTTTGTCTTTGTTCTTTCAAAATGTTGATGATAGTATGTCTGGCTGTGGATCTTGTTCCATTTTTCTTACGTATAGTTTATTGAGTTTGTTGGGAGTATAGGTTATTTTATCAAATTTGGGAAGTTCTTTAAGTCATTATTACTTCCAATTTTTTTTTTCTGCTTCTTTCTTTCTCTTCTCATCCTGGTGCCCTCATTACACGTATGTTACTGCACTCGGTACTGTCTCACATTGATCCGGTGCTCTGTTCTTTTTCTTTCTTCTCTTTGTTTTTCAGATTGCATAATCTCCATCCATCTATCTTCAGGTGCACTGATTCTCTCGTCTGCCAGCTCCAATTTACTGCTGAGTCCCTCTAGGGAATTCTTCATTTCAGTTATTGTATTTTGCAACTCCAGAACTTCTCATTTGGTTATTTTTAAATGATTCCTGTCTCTCTATTGATATTCTCTGCCTGGTGCAATATTGTCATCATACTTTTCTTTAATTCTTTAAACAGTTTCCTTTAGTTCTTTGAACATATTATAATAGCTGCTTTCAAAGTTTTGCTAACATTTGGGCCTCCCCAGAGGCTGCCTCCTTTTTTCCGTGTGTGGGTCACATTTTTGTTTTGTTTTGAAAACAGTTCATTTTAAATAATGTAACAACTCTGACTACTGATGTCCTCCTTGCTCAGAGGATGGTTGTTCTCGGCTTATTTGCTTATTTACGTGTCCAGTGACTTGGCTGGACTAGTCCAGTGCGCCCTCTGCCTTCACCCCCCAGGGGTGCAGCCTGGGACACGCGTGCGGTCTCCTGACCATCAGGGACAACCACGGTCTTCGCCGACTCTCTGTGCCTTGTTCTCACATCCCCATTAAGATGCGGGGTGGCCTACCACTGCTGATATCACACCCAGCTGTTGACCTCCGCTACTTGCTAGCCCTATTATTTTTGATAATTCCCCTGGGTATAAATTACTTCATAGTTAGTCCAGCTAAAGTCCAGTCCTTTGGCTGTGGCAGGACATTGCCGATCTTTAAATTTTGCTCTGACACTAACAGGGCTTCCCTTAGCGGCTGTCTCCCTGGTTCTCCCTGTGAAACTTCTGACTGGCTTACTGCTTCCTTTATTACAATCATAGGACTACCAGCTTCCTCTTACGTTTCCCTGAAGGTCTGCACTGTTTGCCGTAGCAAGGGCGTGCTCGGTTCCAAATGTCCCCTTCGGCAGAGCTGGGGGGCTCTCTGTGCTGGGGCACTGTCCCTGCCCTGGGCAGGACCTCTCAGTCACAGCACCACAGCTGGGCTGGGGCCTGCGGCCTCTTCTCCCATGGTGACACACCTGCTGTGCAGTGCGGTGCTGGTTTGAGATGGTAGTCCCTGGTCCTCTGGGCCTGCCCCTTTCCATGTGGAGTGTCTTCCCCACAAGCAAGCTGGGGTGAGGACAGCTGGGGCTAAGTATCCTCGGCCTGCCACGCCCGGTGTAGACCATCCCTCCTGGGAGTGAAGACGGGGCGAGGGGAGGGAGCCCAGCTCCCTTGGTCCAGGCTGCCTGGACTCGAGTTCTGCGACACAGAGCTGAGGGTGGCGCTTGTATGAGGGATGCTGGCAGCTTCTTCCCCAGGTGGAGCCAAGTCCCTGGGGACGGAGCTGGGAGGGGCGGCCACTCCTTCGCGGAGGGCTGCTTTGCTCTCACTGAGCTGGGGGTGGGCAGCAGGTCAGGGGCCAAGTGCCGCAGGCTCGTGCTGTTCTTCGTGAAATTTTGATTTTCTGGAAAAAATATTTCTCCATTTGCTGTATGCTATTGCAGCCATTTCCAGAGACTTTCAGTGGTTGTTTATAAAATAGTCATCCCCAGTTAAACCATCATTCCACGGGGGAGAGGACCCGCGGAGCTGCTCACGCAGCCTTTCTGGAAGTTTCCTTTGTACTCAGAGTTGATGATGCTGATGTTCAGAGGGTACCTCGGGGGGGTTCTGACGTTTGCTTTCCTAATGTAGCATTGATTCCTGCTGGTCCCTCTACCCCCAATTTACAGAAACAAAGTCAAGCTGCAGATAAGCGGGGCTCCAAGGAGAGCCTACCTGGGGTGGCCAGCTGCAGGCGAGCCCCCAGAGCTGACGCCCTCATTTCAGAAGGACTTAGATCTGGATTTAGAGCTCAGATGTTGATCCTCCCGCTGACAGCAGCTTCTGGCTTTAAATACATTGTACGGGGAGAGTTTGGGAGTGAGGGGTGAAGTGCGTTCTGAGCCCGGGCTCAGTCAGTGGTGTGACCCGGTGTGGACACATGAATGAGGAGGGTGACACGGTCGATAGGGGCTGGGTCTCCTGGACCCCCCTCTCTGGAGCCAGGGGGAGCACAGGGTCAGAGCCCTTCCATGAAGCTGATATTTTACCAAGAAAATAGTGAGGCCGTCCTTTTCTCCTTTTTTTTTAACCATTTTCAGAAATACTGCTGAAGCGAAAATTCTGAGCCTCAGTTCACGGGTGCACAGGAACCTGCCTGATCAGAGCTGCCCTGAGTCAGGCCATCTGCGTCACGTGACACAGGCTGCAGTTCTTTCTGAGTCTCCAGCTAGAAATAAGAGGGTTTGTCACCGTTTTATCACCCGGCGGCTTATGAATTATATCAGGACTGCTGTTCAAATTGCATTTCAAAACCTGTTTTTGAAACCCACAGAAGCAGTTCTCAAAATCTCTCCTGCTCCAACCAGCTTCAACCAGTCCCTCGTACCTAATTAATCCCTGATAATATTCGAGCTTTCATCCCGCCAGTGTAAGACCACAAGTGGTGAGATTACCTCTATTAGCTGCTCGCCGGGCATCTGGGCGCCTTTAGAAACTCCCACGGCCAGCCTGCCCCACATCCAATCACACGCTGGCCTTCTCTGGTTTCCTGGGAAACCAACACACATCTCGACTTCATATCACACAGGAAACTTTTTTTAAAATCCTGCGGCATTTCCTTTTTGTCAATAATTCTAACTCACTGAAATAGATCCCCATTAAAAAATAATAATGTCATGTAAACAATAAACAGAGCGAGCAGCAGGAGGAGGGATGGCGTTTTGATCCAGCACTGGCTTGTGGAGCGAGTGGCAGGGTCTGAGCAGGGCCCCGGGGGCCGGCTCTGTGCCACGTGTCCCTGGAATCACTCCTCCTGCCCCCGCCCCACCCCCACCCCGTCTCAGCTCCCTCTCTCTGTACAGTGGCTCGCTTCTCCAGGGTGGCTCTAGGAACCACGTGGCTGGATCCATGGGCCCTGGCCACTCAAGACTCACAGCCGCCCTGTCCCCACGTAAAGAACTCCCAGGCACAGTGAGAAAAGTCCCAGGCACATTCCGATTGGCCCAGCTTGTGTCACATGCACCCCCATTAATTAGCCACTGTTTTTTGAGGGACGGGCCGTTCAGCCCATGGGAAAGGTGGAGAGGGGTCACTTCCTGAACCACCCTCGACTGTGGCTCCTGCCAGGACCTCTTCTCAGCGCCCACGTCTGTCACAGACCCCTCTGTCCATGCTGTAGGCCTTTGGCTGAGAAAAGACCGACGATACATGGCCACTAAGCACATACCGTGTGTGGGGGTGGGACCTTCTGTGTGTGGGCTCTCTAAGCAGGAAGCGCTGGCTTACAGAGTCAGCGTCCCTCCACACCGCCCCTCGCCCACCTGGCCGCCAGGGACCCGGCGTCTCTCCAGCATGGACAGCTGCAGGCAGGGGTGGGAGAGGAAAGAGGGGGAGGAAGTCCCCAAAGGCTCAGCACCTGGGAGCCGGGCAGGTTTACCGAAAGGGGACTGCTGGCACGAGTGGCTGTGCGGTCGAGGATCTGTCCCCACTCAGGGAGACTTGGTATAAGGCCCACCCACGTAAAGTGTTTCACCAACATTTTTTAAAACTGTGATTGAAGGTGTCCCCAGAGTTACTGAGAGGCTCCGTCCGGCTGCGATACCAGTGCCGGGTCTGGCCCGCTCTGTCCCTCGCCAGCGGGACCCTGAGAAGGCCGCTTGCGTCTAGGCGCCTTGGTGCTTTCAGACACCAAATGAGGAGATTGGACCAATTGTTACTCATGACATTGTCCTCAGGGGCGGCCGGAGGACGCAGAGCCCCTGAGGACGTGGCCTGGAGCCGGCGAGAGGCGTGAATCTTGTATTCGGCCCTCAGAGCGCCAGGAACCTGACCCCTGCTGGGAAACCTGGCAGCGAATGCCTGTCGCGGAGCCTGGTGCTCTGTGGACTTCTCGTGAGAAAAGATGTCAGTCTGTCTCAGCGTGTGCTGCCCGCTAAGCTTCGGGAAACGTAGAGCCCCGTCGTGTCTGACGGAGCGCGGGCAGTGGGCAGCGCCCTGCGGCTTCCCTTTCTCCCTGGGCAGCTTCAGCAGAGCCTTGTGAGGCCCCCGGACTCTGGGAAACAGATCAAGAGCGAACCCCACAGCTTCAGGGACAGGCGCCGGCCTCCCCTGACGCCCGAAAGGCCGTGGTTTGAAGAACGCAGCGTCTCCGGGCCTGGGACTGTACTGTGTACTGTGTGCCATCTGCAGCGGGTCGGACAGCCGTCTGTGATGGCATACAGTATTTCTGCAGCAAAACCCAAGAATGTTCACACCAAACAGGCCCCCGTCAGTTCAGGGTCAGCTGCCCCGTGAGGCTTTGCCACCAAATAAGCTCGAAAGGCAGTTTTTGATGCCAGAGCATCGTGGGCTTGGGGATGACAGATAGGGGGCTGTTGACCCGTTCGGCTGATGGAAGGGGCGCCCGGAGCTGGGGACCAGCCCTCGCTCGCTGAGGCGGCAGAAGCCTGGGGATACAGGGCTCAGGGGTGGGCTCCCACCGCCCACGAGACCTCCCATCCTCTTTCTTCATCCATAAAATAGTGACAGTTAACACCCACCTCACAGGGTCACTGCAGTTACAAACACTGTGACCTGCTGTGTAGTACTGGCCGCTGAAAAGAAGCCACCGTCGTCCCCATCGTCACCCAGTTACGGGGAGTGGGTGTTCTCTGCACCTCGGGGGGTGACGGAGCGGACATTGGCAGCCCTGCATCCAGGTGAGCTGTGACTCAGTGGTGAGCAGGGCGACCACAGACGTGTGCCGCTGCCGACTGTTTGAGGCACCATAATACAACCCGTTTACATTTAATATGCTGAAAAGCCCCAAATCTGTGACTTAATGTTACTCACAGGTAAATAGTCCCAAGTAGAGCCAGATTTTCAGTCTGTGTGGGAGGAATCCCAGGACACCCTGGGGCTGCAGGACAAAATGCTGGCCCTCGGGGGGACAGAGCCAGTGCACGCATCAGAGCTTCCTGTGGGGGTGGGGGTGGGGTGGGAGCCGATCACTGACCATCAGCTGGGCGAGTGGGGGCAGGCACGCCCCTCGCGGTGCCAGGGACCCTTCCTTCTCTCTACGGACTCCGCGTAACCTGATGGCAAGCAGGCAAGCTTCCCCTCCTCACACCCGCACCCCAGCCTGCTGGCTGATGAGAAATGCAGTTCCCACCGAGTCCAATCCGAAGAGCAGGAACCTGGGCTCTTAAGACACTTCCCTGGTGATTCTGGGGAGCATCTGGGGGTCTGTCGCACCGAGGCCTCCTGACAGCCCCTGGAAAGGGAGGAAAGGGCAGGTATGGCAGCCCAGCTCGGCACTGGAGCCCAGAGAGGAGGCCTGTCCTGCCGGCCGGGCAGCTGGACTCGGAGGGACGGACGGAGCCACCGTGTCCTGTCCCCTCCTTCAGCTTTCCGGCTGGCTGGCCACCACCGCGTCTACAGACCCATTCTTGGGCTATCTGCCAGGTCCCCTGGGGCAGCGCAGCCTGGGTCCTCCCAGCCTCCTAGGCGGCCAGGTGCAGGGCCCAAGGGTGAGGGTCTCGGACAGACAGCCCCGCGCTCTTGGGAAACACTTCAGCCCCCGCTCACCCTTAGCAGTCTTTCCAGTGGCTTCTGGGTCACCCAGGCCATAAAATACATGAAATAAGAGTTTTGCTTTACAAAAATGAAACTGTGCACTAAATGTTCTTAATGAACGCTGCAGGTTTATCTCATACGAAGGGGAGAAAGCCCCTGAGGCACTGGGCTTTGCGCATCAGGAGCCCCTCCAGCCCTGGCACCAGCTTCTCTGTGCCCTGTGGTGCGGGTGGGGCCCTTCAGTGCCCCGGGAGCGACGGGAAGACAGAAAGGAGGACACCGGCTCATTTAGGGCCGCATTTCCCGGTGACCTCCCATTGCGGCCTGCGTGGACATGAGCCACGTGGGAATTCCTGTCCCGTAGAGGACACCCCCTCGTCACCTCCACGCATGCTCAGGATGGGTTCCCTTGGGTCTCGGGCAGCCCTGACCCTCCCCGCTGCCCTGTGTGCCCAGGACCATTCTGCCGGGGCTGCCCTCCCGTGTCCCCCTCCCTGGTGCCCAGGGCCGCCTGCATCTGCTCACACTGCCTCTCCCGCAGGGCACCGACTCCGAGTCCGAGGACGCGCCGCCCCAGCACTCCTTTGTCAACCACTATCTGAGCGACCCCACCTATTACAACTCGTGGAAGCGCCGGGCTCCGCACAGGTACGAGGCGGTGGCGGGGGGCGAGGGCCCGCAGCTGCACACGGTGGTGACCACGCAGAGCGCCGTGTTCGTGCCCGCCGGCCCCGGCGCCCGGACTGCGCTCACTGGCTTCTCCTCCTTCGTGTGACCCTCCTCCGCCAGGACCTCGGGAGCCCACTTCTGTTAAGACAATCAACTCCGATAACTGAGCTCGAGTTTTTGTTTAAAAAGGATTCTGGTAGGCGATGGTTTTACCTACTTGTGGACACTAGGTTTCAATTAGGAAGGTTTTTTTAATGGCTTTTTGTAACATCACTGCAGGAAGCAGGTTTCTTTGTTTTTCTTTTCTTTTTACGAGAAGGTATATTTCGCTGGTGCGATGGTGCGGCTCCCGGACCTCGGGGACCCCAGGGCTCCCAGGCTGGGCTTCTCCATCCCAGCGCCCAGCCGGGGGGCGGGGGGGGGGGCCGGGGGCGGCGCCCAGCGAGACTCCGCCTGCCTCCAGCTTGGCCTCTTCTCTACCTCCTGGGCCCCAGGGGCCCAGCGGCTCGCCCGTGACAGCTCGGGGTGCACGCAGCTCCCTCCGGGGTTTGAAGAGGGACTGTCTGGCCCAGGTGAGGGCTCCCTGACCCAGCTGCACCCATCGCCAGCGCCCCCACTCAGCAGCTTCTAGGCGGGGAACCAGCTCCAGGTTCCCGGCAGCCGGCAGGAGGCCTGGGCTGCTGCCCTCTGGCCGCGATGGCTCGTAGGCTGCACTGTGTGTCATCCCGGTGGTGAGACATTCGGGGCTCTCTTCTCCCTTTCTTTCTTTAAACGCGGTAGTGTGGGAGCAGGAACCCCCCCACCCCCGACCCCCGGAAGCCCCAGGACAGCCCTCACTTAGCACTAGCTCCTTCCCGCCAACACACAGCACACGGCCAGCCGGCTGACGCCGAAGAAGATGGGGTTTCCGAATTGCTTGTTCTGTGAGACGTGTGCATTGTTAACCAGAGTATTTTTTAAATCTTTTTATCTTTTTTTAAAATATGTCACATGAAATGAATGAGCCTCTGCTGTCTCCAGGTGCCTTTTTATTAATTGTTTAGCTGTGTATATGGGAAAGATGAAAAGCCGGAGTGTCTCCACAGAAAGCAAATGGGCTCTGGGAAAACGAGGCCCCCGCCTGCCTCGCCGCTGGCCCCGCCGCGCCGGCGGGCACAGCCTTGCTCCGAGCGGGCCTCCCTGGGCCCGCCACTGCCCACTGCTTCCTGGCCACCCGAGCAGCTGCTGTCCCTCCCCGACCCGCTCCCAGGCCAGCTTCTAGCCTTCGTTGCAGTTTTGTTTTCATTTTTAAGCCAATGAACACAGCATGAACTGGACGTCGGAGCGTCCAAACCAGAGCTCCAGCCCATCGCATTACTTTTGCAACCGGTGAGGAGGTGGCTGAGGGGCGGGCTGCCCACCCCCCGCCCAGAGCCAGGCCCGGATGTCACAGGGGTGCTGCTGCGTGTGTCATAGGTGCCAGGCTCTGTGCCCTGGGGTCCGGGGCGGCCCACGGCCCCACCTTGCCCGCAGGAGCACGGCACATGAAAGACGTACGGCCCTTCCGTCGGCACCCCTCCCCAGGCCCAGGGGACCAGCCAGTGCTGCGAGGGTGGGGCAGGGCTGGTGCCCGTGCACCGTGGGCCCTCCTCAGCAGTCTTCCACTCCTCCACGGGGCAGGGGGGCCCTCTGCTCTCAGAGTTGCTGGGTGTGGCCCCAGGAGACCAAGGGGAGTTTTATGTTGGATGAAAAGCTCGTTTTCCAAACATAGAAAGTGTGGAAAGATTCTCTCTCTGTCTCCTCTCCCTCTTTTCCTTCCTTCCTTCCGTCCCTTCTTCCTTCCTTTTCTGCGTGGAGGGGGAAATATTCTAAACCAAAAATCCTAGACGCTCTGCCCAAAGCCACTGAGAATCACTTCCCACAGTTCCGTGGACAGGCCCGGCCTCGGGGCACAGAGATGGGAAGGGGACAGGGGTCCCTGAGCCTGCGCCCTGACTGCCCTGAGAGCCGCAGCAGGCGGAGGACCCGACACGCCGCCCCTGTGCACTTTGCTGTCTAAGCCATACGGACTTTGCTTTAAATAGTGGGGGGCGTGTTGAAACGTTTTAGGATGAGGACGATTTGGTTTGAAGCGTGTTTTTTGCTTTTGGGTTTTGTGACAACGACATGACACTTCTTTCAGGCTCGTTAATAGTTCCTGTATTCTCTCTGCTTTTAGTAAACTTTTTTGTATGGCCTTGTCTGTCCGAGGCTGCGCTGGCGCTGTGATGGCTGATGGACTGTCACGCCTGCGCCCCACCGTCCCCTGGGCCTGGGCCCTGAGGACACCTGCACCCCACCCTCCCCGGGCCCTGAGGATACCGGCACCCCAGGAGCAGAGCTGTTTCTCAGCCCCCAGAGAAACAGGAGCCTGGGAAGCGTCAGCTCCCAACCTCATGTCTTTAGGGAAGAAAGAAAAAAACCACACACTAGGAAAATGGATGTTGGATTTTACTCTCAGTTCTGAAAGCGGGGCAGCGCCATTGCTCTAACCCAGGCCAGAGGAAGTGTCCCCTTCTTCCGTGATGTCACTCAGGTGCCTCATGATCAGTAGGAGCTGAGTCCCCACCTGGGGGCCTCCAGGGGGTCCCGGAAGATGTTGCCGCCAGATGAGCTGCCCTTGTGGGGTGAGGACGCTGCAGGCACGAAGCTGGGGCCACGCCCTCTGCCTGAGCGGCAGGGGGCTCCGTAGGGGTCCCCCTCTGCGGGGCACCAGGCACAGGTTTCCACACAGGTGACCAGCAGGCAGGCTGTGGGCCGTCCTGGTGGCCCTCGGGTGTTAAGCTCATCAACGTGGCCTCCTGGGCGTCCTGTCCTCCCTGTGAACAGATCTGTCCCCCCTGAGCCCGGCCTCAGCCCAAACTTCTCAGCTTCTCGCGCCGTGCTTTCAAGGAGCACTTGATTAAATGTGGAGGGGGACACCCTGAAGGGGCAGCGAGCGGCTGGCCCTCCACCCGGGAGCCCCACACGCGGGAGGCGGTGCTGTGCTCGGCCTTGATCACGCCTGGACGATCTCAGCACGCTTTCCAGTTTCTCCGAGGTCTCGCAGTGTGGTTACCCTCGGTCCGCGTGTCCAGCTGGGGCCTGAGTCAGCCTCCCTGTCGCATGGAGCCAGTCCGACAGGCGGAACAGTGTCGACATCCGTGAACTGCGGAGGCACGCCTCGTGTCCTCAACGTCACCTTCTGGTCGACCGAGAGCCTGGGTCAGTCCTGAAGTTCCCGACAGCGTTTTCTGGAATTGTGCAAAAAGCAGAACTCATTAAAAAAACAAACACACAAACAAAAACAAAACCCGCTGTGTAGGAAGACAGAGAGGCGCCCTGGGTGTGATTTTT
Source organism: Aselliscus stoliczkanus (assembly GCA_033961575.1). Lineage (NCBI taxonomy): Eukaryota > Metazoa > Chordata > Mammalia > Chiroptera > Hipposideridae > Aselliscus > Aselliscus stoliczkanus. The sequence goes on from CM066733.1 coordinate 2,758,191, forward strand.
AATAAAAACGTCATTTGTTCCTTATGTGCTTGTGCTTTTCTTCGTCAAGTCCTGACCACAGGACTCTGCATCCTGGGGATTAAGTGCTGAGCCTGAGCCAGTGAAATGCAGGCGTGCGCGGACCGGGGGTGTCCACGCTCCTGGGCCCAGGCCCGCCCCGGGGCGCCCTAGCCACACAGCCCGGTGGCCTGAGGCAGGCGGCCTGGAGCCTGAGTGGGCAGCAGCCATTCTCAGCGCCGCCCCACCGCCCCTGGCCGGGCCCCCCACAGACTTCCCAGGCGTCCAAGGGGTGCTGCTTGGGGGATGCCGGCCTGAGGAAGACTGTTCTCAGCGCGCTTCCGCTCCTCTCGGGGAAGGGGCGTGACAGGGCTTGTGGGACAGGGACCGTGAGGCTGGAGTGCCACGGCCACCGGAAGGGTCCCGCCAGCCTCCAAGGGTGGTTCTCAACCGCGGTGTGTTTTAGAATCATGGGGTGTTTATGAGTCTGGGTGCCGAGGCCACCCCCAGACTGAGGCCCCCCAGTGACTCCATGTGCAGCCACAGAGGGCACAGGACATGCGGGAAGAGGCAGCAGGTGCCCGCAGCGAGGACAAGGGGTCCTTTGCCCTTGTGCTCTGAAAGCCTCGCTTCCGGAGGGGCCAGAGGTAAGAACACTCCTGGTTCCCCTTTCCCTGCCGTCACCCCAGCACAGGCGTCTAAGTCTGCATGCTCCCCGCCTCCCCAGCACCTCAGAGCTGCAGCTGCACGTGGAGGCGGTTGACATGCATTGAACCCACGCTGAGTACCAGTGTCCCGTGCCCTCAGCCCTTGTGAGTCTCCGGACGCTGTGAGGCAGGTCAGCCAGGGTCCCGCCTGGTACATGGGGAGACAGGGCGGCGAGGTGCAGCCTTTTCCCCGGTGCACAGCCAGCGCGGGGCAGACCCGGGGCCCAGGCCTGGCAGTGGGCCAGCCAGCGCGCCCACCTCCCCGAGGCTCCTGCTGTCGCCGAGCTTTCCTCAGATCTGTGGGCAGCTCGCCTGGGACGCCTGGCGTCCAGGGCAGCCTTCCTTTCAGCCAGTGCCCAGCTCCGTGTCAGTGCCGCGAGCTCCCGGCGTGCTCGCATTAAGCTCCTGGTGCTTAACTTAGCTTGAGACCGTTTACCTTCGTGCAGCCAGAGGGCCTGCCTCTCGTAGCTGGAGGGACCCTCGTCACCCTCATCCCTCCTGGAGCCTGAGCCTCGCCCACCCCCCCAGCACCTCCCAGCAGCCAAGCTCCTGGAGGGCCCTCTGTCTCAGGGGAAATCAGCACACCCTGGTTTCCAGCGAGAACAGACAGACGCCCCACATTACAGAAGACGCTCACCAGCCGGGCGAGGCCCAGGTCAGCATGTCACGGATGTGAGCCTCACACGCCTCTCCACAAATGAGGCACTTCCAGGGCAGAAACACTGTCTGAGACAATCATGAACTGATAAAAATAGTGTGTGCCCCCAAAAGTCATGCACTGTTTTTAAATGGCCGCAGCCTGGCGGGGGCCCTGCCCCTAGCCAGACTCTTCGGGGTGCACTCGGGTGAACGAGCCTGCCTGCATGTGGCCCTCCTCCTCGGGCCTCATCCTGACCCTGACCTGGAGCGCTCTCCCAGCCTCGGTCCTCCCGCAGGACAGACGCACCAAGCGCGTGGCCTGGAGAAGCGCGGTTGGCGTGGAGCTGGCAGGTGAGGAAGTGGCCCTGGGCCCCTGGCCTCCACCACCTGGCGCTGGGTGATTCTGCCAAGGCCCTGCTTCCCTGGTCCAGACTGAGGCGTGTGACCCACCCCCAGCCCCCAGCCCCAAGGGAACGGCACCTTGGGCAGTGGTTTTGAGGCTGGCGACAAGGCTTCACCGTACTGCCCAAGAAACCGGAATTTGACGTGATTATTGCCAATTTCTGTGACATTCACAAGTAGGCTGCCAACCTTTGGCTTTATCACAAAGTGGAACCGTTGTCACTTTATTTGGGCACCTCAGAGACTCGTGCAAACCTTCTGATTTAACAACCTGGTTTCCTGAAACGAGGGGTTCGCCAGGTGCCTGTTTTGAGGCGATTTGACCATCCCCACGGCCTTGCCTGTACCGTGGGGTCTGCCAAACCCTCTCCCTCAATAGCTCGGGTTAGCAGCCAGCAGGGGCGAGAACTCCAAGCTGTTAATCTGGGGCTCTGCATCCTTAAAACTCACTGTTCCCCTTGGATTTGACAATATTCCACAGTCATTAAGCAAACTACTACATTACAGGGGTGGATTTCATCCAGATGCATACATTTTAACAAAAAACTCATATTTCTGAGGCATCCCAAAGGTATTTTTGTGGGAATCATAGTCCATCAGCGGCATTGCTGACTTGGAGGGCGTCCGGAAAGCCTCAGGGGCCCCAAAGCCAGAATCCCCCCCCAGCTGGCGTGGGGGGTCTGTAGTGAGGCCCATGCCTCACTCTGTCTTAGGCAACACTTTTGCGAGAACACTGAGGGCCAGAAAATGGGACTTGCTGCCCCCAGGGGAGAGGAGATGGGAAGAGGGGCCACGCAGCCTCACAGGGACCCCCAGCGAGGGGAGCCTCATCTGTCTCTCCCAGAGACCCCTTTCAGCACCCACCTCAGCACCTGTCCCCCCACAAAGCCCAGAGATGAGGCCTCCTCACCCAGTCACCCAGCCCACACACTGGAACCTAAGCAGCTATTTAAAAGAATGAGATGGATTACACATATGGACACGGTCTCCCCCTTGTATCATTAAGTGCAAAAATAAGTATGCTCCCACTTGTATGTGTACATGTGTACGCGTATGTGTGTGCATGTGAATTCACACACATGCACACAGATGTGAAGAAGATGGGTCACCTCCTAGCTGTGTGGTCTTGGGAAAATCACTAACCCTCTCTGATCTTTTTTCTGTACTATGACACTAGGTTATTTTGAGGTTTAAGTGAGCCCCTCTCTGTCCCCCAGAGGCACAGCCTTGACGTGTCTGCCCAGCCTGTGGATCCTCAGGAACTAAAATCCTGTGGGATACCTTCAAAACCCCAGCTGGCACCAGCTGATCGTGACTGTAGTGTGTTCTGTATGTCACTTCCTTGCACTTTTCTGAGTGAGAACGCCCCTGCATATTAATCTCTGTTTCCGGGGCCCATAGATGCTCCCCTTCCGTTAGGAGTTCCTAACAGGGCCAGCCCATTCCCTTCAGGGGGTCGAAGAAGTGCCATGGGGTACGGGTGGAGGGTCCACAAAATATGTTCACTATTTCAAAATGCCCAACAGGAAACTTCCCGGTTTTCCTTATTTAGGCTCTGCAGGTTTCTTTGCTTTTCTTTACTTCAGGGCTGACATATCCCACAAGAGTGGCTGGCTGCACCAGTTGGGTCCCCACGGAGGGGCCCTGCAGGGGGGCTCCGGAGGTTGCATCCCAGCTGCTGACCTGGGTGCCCTGGGGCGGAGTCTTACCGAGGCCACGCCCAGTTTCCCCGTCTGTAAACCGTGCACTCTTAGCGCACACAAGGCATGATGGTCATTGTCATTGTACCCGACTTCGAGAATAAGGAAAAGGCAGCTGTTTTACTTAATGAACCCTTCCTTCACTCACCAGATGTCTGTGGAGCTCCTTACGACGTTCAGACCCCGAGGACACGTCAGTGAGCAAAACCAGACAGAACGTCCCCCTTGTGGAGTTGCCTTCCAAGTCAGAGGGGCCAGAAATAGACACCAGACATAATTAAGAAGTAAGTGGCGCAGGCTGCTCGGTGGCGACGCATGTAGACAAATGGGGCGGGCTGCGGGCGGGGGACAGTCGTCACTTCCAGTGAAAAAGGGCCTGCCACCACCAAAAGGATTTCTCCACGCTCATTGGAACAGCAGGCAATTCAAACTTCTGAATTGTTTTATTTCTGGACTTCTCCATTTAATATTTTCAGACCACAGTTGACTGTGGATAGCTGACATTGTGGAAAGTAAAATCAATTATTGGACTGAAACGGTATGCAGGGCCCTGACTCAGGCACGGGGCAAGGATTCCTCTTTCCAGAATCTTCTTGGGTTGGGTAACAGTTGAGTGGGGTCCTGGAGTCCAGTGGGGGCGATGCAGACTGATGCAAACACAAGGCTCCAGGCACAGCGGACACCCGCTGGTCGCAGGTGACCTCGAGGGCGCTAGTGGTCGCCGTGAGGATGAAGCAGAAATGGCCAGCGCCCTGCAGCCAACACGACCGCCTCCCCAGTGCGCGTGCCCAGGAGGATGTGTCGTTATGAAGGCCAGTTTCATTAAAATGCTCGCACAGAGAGCCAGTCCAGGCAGCACCTTGTGTGTCGGCCGGGGCTGCCCGAGCGCCACTTTCTCCTTCCAGCCTCTCAGGATTCAAACAGCACATTTTTGTGCCGCTGCCCAGTGTTTCCTGGTAAGAAATGTGAGGACAGGGTGATGGTATTGGACAGCATCAGTCAATATATTGATAACACTTTTATGCGGCTTAACCTCAATGTCTCTTGAAATTCACATTTTAAAAGAATCAGAAATACCAAGGTTTCAAAACCAGAAACCAACTTCAGATGCCATCTCTACTCCTCATTCATTCATCTGACTTTTTTTCTTGCCGGGGAGGTTATCACTATGGGTCAGGCACATTGCTATAGGCGCACGGAACAGAGATATAAAGCACGGCCCTCCCCCGCCTTCGGGGAGCCTGTGGTTCTGCAAGGGACAGGGACAGCACACCAGGTAATTCAAAGGCCACACCAAGGCCACGCCAGTCCTACAGGGAAACGGAACGAAGCCCCCGGGAAAGACGGCGTCTGAGCACTCCTGTAGGATAAGCAGGAGCTGGTCAGTCAGGCGAGAGGAGGCCCGTCTCTCACCCACGGGAATAACTGAAAACATCAAAGATCGGCCTCGCCAAACGTTGGTGAGAGGAAGGAAGCCGCTCTGGCACTTGGCAGAGCGCTGTTTCTTCTCGAGCTGATCCCACGTGGATTTACCCTGCAGCCCAGCCGCTCTGCCTGGCTGTCCACCCAAGAGCAATTAAAACAGGTCGGAAAGGACCTGCCGGAGTGTGTTCCCAGCAGCCTTGCTCATAACCCGATGTCCATGAACACAGTGAGCAAACCGCGGGTTTGTCTGGACAGTGCCTTCATTCGTACGATGGAATCCCCGCAGCAATAAGAAGAAACACACCACGGATACGCACACCAGCATGCGTGAGTCTCGCAACGTCGTGCCGTGCAAAGGAGGCCAGACCCAAAAGAACACATATAACAGGATGTCATCCACGCGAAGTCCAACAACATGCAAAAAACGACTCTGGTGGTTTCAGGGTGGGGAGTTGGGCTTCGAATTATCATAACGTTGTAGGTTGTGGGCATATCCACATCTTACGGTGGCGGTGGTCACAGCTGTCAAACTTGTAAAATTGAACCCTTAAGATTACACATCCCAAAGCAGAATGAGGGAAAAACAACTCTGGAGTAGTCTAGATACAGTAAAGGCTAAATACTCCAGCCTGGCTGGAGCCCGCAAGCCTGGGGAGGTCAGTGAAAAGCAAGACAGTGAAAGGAAACAGACTAGGCTGCATCCATAAGCGTGCTGCTCGGGGGTTTTATACTATAAGGGGGAAGGGATAGGGGCTTGCATAATAATAAAGTGCTCAGAGAGGAGCTGGCAGAACGCCAGGCTTGCTAACTGGGACACTTGGCTCGAGGGACTGTCCTTGCCCGTTCTCTTAGCTGTGGATCTTGGTGCTGCTGCAGGAGCTCTGAGGGCCGACAGCCCGGCGCGGTCGCCCTGCTCCCTGTCCCCGACAGCCTGGCCCGGTCACCCTGCTCCCTGCCCCCGACAGCCCGGCGCGGTCACCCTGCTCCCTGTCCTCAGGTCTGCTGTGGTGAAGGACTCGCACACCATCTGACCCATGAAAGGGTAGGTTCCAGCCACACAGTTGCTTCTCGCACGCGTGCCCCTGGCCCAAAGTGAGTTCAGCCCAGGCTTTCTGCACTGACGGTCTCCTTTCCCTCCGCTAAACCCAAGACGGGAATTAATCGTCAGCTAATGCGCTCGAAGCCCTTTTTCACATTCACATCTTCATTTCATACTCTCATGGCCTTGGACATATGGTGTAGCTCTTGGCAGTCGTGCCACCATCTCAGATGTGGAGCAGTTGCCTGTGAATTCGCGGTCATTTTTGGAAAGTAAAGACAGGTTACTGTGGAAATGACAGCACCGGATGGTGGGACCCAAAGTGACACAATGTATCCTTTTGCTGAAGCTCAAATAGCCACGTGTCAAGGCAGCGAGGACCTCATAGTGCCCTGGTCCCCCCTACCAACCCTTCCCAAAGTCTCTCACTTTCGCTGGTTGTGATCACTGAATTTCTACCATTGGGTATTAATTTATTGGGGTCTTTCAGACTAAGGTCACATTTTAAGCACTTCCAGTGACCGAAATACAGCGCACCTGGGCTTCTGAACCTGGTCAAGCAGAACGCCCAACTTCAAGGACGAGGGTGAGTGTCAGCAACACTGTCCGGTCCGATCGCATCTCTTAGAGAAATTCAGGGTCCCAGGCGCCAGCATGAGCTTTGTCTGACAGTTTCCTTTTCAATTAACAGCATCGAAAAGGAAAGGACAGAGTCTAGACTGTCTCAGTTTTTTTCTTAGCCAGAAACCAACTCAAAACCTCAGTTTGGCCCAAATGGGACTCAGACCGATGCCCCATGTGGGACTTCCATCTTTCAATTTTGTATCTGCACTTGCCTTTTCGGCCGGATTGTAGCAGAATAAATTCACAGCTGACTTTTTTTCAAAAAGAGGTCTTCTGGAAGTGGCGTGCCCTGGCCTGTACCACGTGTGAGAGCCAGTTACGCACAGGTTGTCCCCGCGTCATGTCAGAGATGACGCCGGGAGCTCTAAATCGGGAGTGGCAGGCGTGTTTGCACCACGCACCACGGAAACGGGGAAACAGTCAGAGCGGTTCCCTTGGAGAGCCAGCTGTTCAACACTTACCAGTGCCCACAATACCCCTCCTTCAGCCACGTCCCTCATGGTGATTGCTGAAACTAAGGCGACCTCTAAGTTCTAGAAGGATTCATGTTTGTAGACTGGACTTACAAAAGCACAAAGGTCAGGGCAAGCTTCAGAACCATAAGGAGATAAACGTCTCTTTCTGGCTCAACCTAACTGATCAGCATATCTCATGCCTTTTTTATTTCACCCAAATCCCCCTTTGCTTCCACCATTTGGGTCAGTGGAGGAGTCACAGACGCACGCAGCAGTGTTTTTCAGCACTGTGACAGCACCGGTCACACAGGTGACTGAATGCTGAGTGGCTGTGAGCGTGCTCCACGTTTCCCGTCATCGAACGAAATCTTCCGGTACAAAGCACGGGGCAGAGGCTGGGAATGAGCTTGTGAAAGTGAAGGCGTGAGTGTGCCAGTCAGGGGAGAGGGACAGCAGGTGGCCCCTTATGGTGTCCAGGAATTGGAGCAAGACAGATGGAGGGGGCTTTGGTCCAGGGGCCCAGGCATAAATATTCAGGATTTTCTTTTCCCCTTTGTATAGATGGCAGTATGAAGCCAGGCGAGCCCATTTGCCTCAGTCCTGCACATTATCAGCACGGCCTAAAAGGCCCTGAACCCAGATGAATTTAGAGCAGGTATAAAAAATATATGAGGGTTTTACTAGAGCTAGAAATTACAACCCAAGGCCTCGGTCATCTGCTGGCTCCATGCACCTGCAGGCCAGGCTGCAAAGCACAGAGGCCATCTAGCTGTGTGCACGTGCAGCCTGCACGGGACTGACCCCAGGGCCCAGCTCCGGCCCTGGCCCCCATTAAAATGCAAACTCCCCTACGTGTCACCCATCAGCTCCCTCCCCCAACCAGCTCAGCATTTTAGGAAGGACAAACATAAGGACGTGTCTTGTAGGCGGAATGGGCAGGGGGACTAGTAGGGAATGGGGTCCACCCACAGGAGCCTGTGGGCACCCTTGAGGGAGGCCAAGGGTGCAGAACTGAAAAGCCAGAGGAGCAACCTGGGCGATTTACCCGGTGCTGGCTCCATGCTGTGCCGCAGAGAGAAGAGTAGGAAACTTAGAGATCTGCGTAATCCCCTTGTCTTCACTCCACCTCGGAGCACTTTCTGAGGGCTCCCATGGGCGTCAGTATTGGGTGCCACCAACCCGCAGTGTTTCCTGTCTTCCGTGTGAAAAAGCCTCAGGAGGAAAGCTGCCAGCCCTGGCCCTGGTGGCCCTCTCGGAGGGGAGTGTCTGTCTGTCGCTGCCCACTGACCTCAGGAGTTGATGGGTGTATCAAGAAGCCACTGACCACAGCTTCCAACAAGTTAAAAAAAAAGCTGTGCTTTCTAATCCCCTTGCCTTCTCCCTCATCCCCACCCCCTCCCATCTAGCAACCTTCGGTTTTTTCTCTATGTCTCTGAGAAGGTTTCTGGTTATTACATTGTTTTGTACACCTGAAACGAATCATTTTAAAAAAAACCCAGCTGTAAACACTTCCCCCACCTCCGCAGCCCTCCAGTAAAGGGTGTTGTCTTTAGAAACTAAAGCTATGTCTTTCCAGTCTGAGAGCCATCTTGTCTGATGAAGCTTCAAGAAACGGACGGCTTTGCTTTGGGGTCCTGAGTCACTTCAGAGCGTTGCCCTGCGGCCCAGGACAGAGGACACAGCACAGGCCTCACTGCTGGGCGCGGGGAACGCCAGTCACGCGCCCACGTGTGTCCTGCACTGTGGCCGAGCCTGAGGGGCCCCATCCTGAAGGGCCAGCAGACGGGGCACCCTGATTTCCGGCAACTCCCATCACGCAGCTGTGTCATCACATAAAGACTGAACGTTTTTGTGACAAAGGAACATTTCCATGTAGCGAAATGCCCAGGTCATATGTACACACCTGGAGGTGCTGTGATCAACACGGGCACCTGGGCAGCCACCCCAGTCAACATGAAGGGGGCTGTCATCCCCTCAGGAAGCGCCCCCAGGCTCGTCCCAGCTGGCTTGCATCCCACCCCGAGGAGCCACCGCTCCGATTTCTGGACTATCCCTCAGCCTTGGCGGTTGTTAAACTTCATAAAATTGCAGTCGGCCTGCATGTACTTTTTGTGTCATTTCCTCCTTTCTGTTACTGAACCATTGTACCCGTGTACCACGGTTTGCTTATCTATTCTCCCGGTGACAGACACTTGAATTGTCTGGGGGCTCAAACCAATAATGCTGCTATCATTCTTGGGAGTGCCTTTTGTGGGCATATGTCTTCATCTCTCTTGGGTAGATATGTAGAGGTGGAAGCAAGCATCATAGAATTTTTTTAAAAGGCCTTAGAGGTGCCACTTCCCACCCAGTCCCACCCACGCTGTGTTGACGCCGTTGTAAAAAGATAATCTGAATGTTCACCCAGACACAATCGAGCCACTCTTCCCAGCCAAGGAGTTTTATAATCTTCATTTGCGCACTGTGCTCAGAATTTAATTAACTGTATTGAGGAAAGTGACACCAGGACCAGTTATGGTGGTTATAACAGTGGGGTTTATGGCCACATATTAAAACAAAAGCCATAGGGAGACTGGCTTGGAGCCAGACAAATCAGCAGCAAGAAGAGTAAAGATGTGCTGAAAATAAAATTTAATTTTCCAGCTGCCGTTATGAGCAAGTCATATTCCTGCTTCACTGTGGGGTCACAGCCCAACAAACGAGGCAGGCTCAAGGCCGGCTTCCGGTGCCCACGCCAGCCGCGAACCGAGGCAGAGGCAGCCGCCCCACGTGTGGGCTGGGGCAGCAACAAGGGCCGCAATGAAGGGGTTAAATCCGCGTCCTTCTGTGCGTAAATCCTCCTGGTCACAGCCAAGAGAATCACCTGGAACCTATTTAACTAAATCACCTTTCACAGCCGTGCAGGCGTAGCAGGAATTGATTCCGTATCCACCTGGGGTGAGGATGTCGCCGCCCAGCCAGGCCCAGCCAGGCCCAGCCTTGTGTGACCACTGCAAGTCCCAACTCCAGCCTGATTCCTGGACTCAGTGTCCCTCGTCCATTGGCTCTATGGTCCAGACATGCCCGTCTTCTCCTGACCTGCCCCAGCCTGTACCATGGCTTCTGTGCTCTGGCCACCTTCCCCTCCTCCCGAGACCTGAAATGCCACCACCCTTTAAGGTCTGCCTGAGATACCAGGTCCTGCACGTGACCCTCGCCGGCTCACCCAGGGCACCTCCCAGCCCGCCTCTCTGCCGCCCTCTGCCCTGTGTTAGCACAGACGAGTCTTGCCCACTGTGCCCTTCCTAAGGGCAGCAGTGATGTTTTATTCAAATCCTTTCCCCACTGTAAGAGTTCCCTGGGGCTGTCATAACAAAGCATCACCCATTGAGTGGCTGAAACATCAGAAATATTGGCTCACAGCTTTAGAGGCTGGAAGTTCAAGACTGAGGTGTGCACTTTAACTATAAAACATTTTTGAAAGAAATTAAATATCTAAATAAATGGAAAGAGATCCTATATTAATGGAACAGAGGACTTCATATTTTTAAGTTAATGTTTGGCCCTGCAATTTGATCTACAGGTTCAGCACAATCCCCATCAAAACCCCGGGTGATTTCTGTGAAGCAATTAACAAGCTGATCCTAAAACTCAGGTGAGAATTGAAGGGACACAGAGGAGCGAAAACAATCCTGGAAAAAAGCAAAGCAGGAGAACTCACTTGTCTTGATTTCAACACTTATTACAAAGCAATGATAATCAGGAGAGCATGGTATTGGCACAAGGATAGACATAAAATTTAATGGAATAGAATCGAGAGTCCGAAATAAATCCACATATCTATGGTCTGTTGGTTCTTGACAAGGGTGCCAAGGCCATTCAATAGGGAAAAAAAGTCTCTTCCAAAAAAAAAAAAAAAATATATATATATAAGAGAGAGAGAGCCTCTTCAGTCAAAAACCTGCTAAATAGCATAGGAAAATGCAAGCAATAAGACACTGGGTTAAAAAAAAAAAAAAGAAAAGATGCAGAATTGAAAAAAAGTGCAGTATGTGTTATTCTGAAATAAGTAATTACGTAGACATACACGCACAGAAAAATACTGAAAGGAACAGCGCTTGACACAGTAGCCACTCGATAATATTGCAGAATACTTGGTCATGGGAACAATACGCATTCACCACAGAAGGAACACTGTCATTTGGGTGATATTTTTCTCCATGACTTTGCATTTTCCAGATTTTCTACAATCAACACAAATGAGCTTTATGATCAGAAAATACGATGATTTTGTTTTTACTTTCCATTTTAAAAGGCTGTCGAGATGTCAAGCAAAATAAAGACTGAAAACTGTCCATCGCATTGAACAAAGAGGTGGAAACAAACAGATAAAAACACAAAAGTAGAACAGGGCGGAGACGGGGGTGGACAAGGAAATGAGGGCTTTGCGTAGTTACCCTTTAGATTTATAACATGAATTTAAGGTTCATTTTCAGTCCATTGTCTCCATGTGGAATAAAAACAACCAACACTATTAGCGACAAAAGCATTTCAATGGGTTATTTGGATTTTTTTTTTTTATTCCCAGTCAATTTTCTATCCCTTTCATCAGAGCAGGTTGTCACTCCAGGCTCAAAACAGGTGGGAAATTGTAGTTGCTTTGTCAGAAGTCACAGGGACATTTCAGAGGCAAGCGGCTGCCGGGTGGAGGGGGCCGCTGGCCTTCAGGGGAGCCCCTCTCTACCTCCGGGTCTGGCTGAGCAGAATCCAGGGTACCCCTGCCACCTCTGGCCCCCAGGCTAATCACGCAAATGAACGTGGAGAGTGAAAGTTTTTCATTAGGTGCAGAAGGACCCAGAGAGTTACTGTGTTTTTAAATCTAGTCGGACCAGCTCCAGCTCTGCCTTTTGACTCCGTGGCTTCATCCATTACAGCCATGTTCTTACCGATACGGTCGCGTTTACATCTGCCACTTTGAGTTTTGTTTGCTATATATCTCAAGTATTTATCGTTCCATTGATCTCCTTTCCTCCTTACCGCCCCCCTTTTTTCTTGCATTAAGTGAATATTCTCAAACAGCATTCTAATTCCTTTAAGAAATGTTCTCCTGTTTTTTTCAGTTATTATTGGTTTCTCCTGGGTGCGTGGAGTCTGTGCCTTTAAATTGCCCCCATCGCACCTGCATATAACAACCCCAGGGCCCGGCGCTCGGTCTGCGTGCCCAGCTCCGCCAGAGGTTCCAGGACCTGAGACCTGGCTTGGAAGCAGCAAGTCAGGCTTCAAGAGTCCAGAGGAGCCAGCAACGGGCGCCTCTGTTCTCACCCATCCTTGCCCACCTGCAGCTCCAAAGCCTAGGCTGTTTCCAGAAGAAGCTAGGGTGGGAGGGTGCTAGGGCAATGCCTTCTGTATTCCTACCAGCCAAGCAGCATGGAGTCTCAGAAGAAAAAATGAAGTTGCTTTAAAGACAGTGAAGACAGAGTAGGGGTCGGCAAACTTTTGAGGCAGAACGTACCCAAAGGGCCGCATGTGGCTCGCCAGCCGCAGTTTGCCGACCCCTGAGACGGGCTATTTTTGGCATGTCCCAGTTGTGGACTGAGCATCCCGTCCCCCATCCCCCAACGCCCCAACCCCAAAATAATCGTAAACAGGGACATCACCTTTGCAGAAAGAAGAATTTTTAGCAAATATACGAGGCTGCCAAAGCCAGGGAGCCTTACTCAGCCAAATGATTGCAGCTGGGTTTTATTTCTAAGCGTCTTTTTAGTATATTATGGAGTCGCCTCAAATAAGGAGCGCTCCTTGCACGACTGGCAGAAGGTCCTAATTGGCCCCGGGGAAGGGATTTTTCATACGTTTCAGGAGGGAAGGATGAGCAGCATATGCAGTTATACTAATGGTTTCATTTTTTAAGACACTGAGTGTTGTTTATGTGTTGTTCCCATTTTATTGGGCACAGATTAACAATTGCTCGTCCCAAGTAGGGAGCAGAGCTTGGGGGGTGGGGAGGAGGCTACATTTCATTTACTGGCGGCTCCAGCCTCCTTGATTGGTTTTACTCTCCCCTGCTGGGGTCAATAACCAGCTTCGATGTGATTTCTGCTGACTCAGTGTGCTGCCATTTGTCTTGCACCTCCCTCCTGACGTTACTTATGTCTCCAAGTGAGGGCTGGCCTAAAATACGGAGCTTATTGCAACAGCCGAAAAATGTATTTCTTCTCCGATGGTCCTTCATTTTGACTTTCAGCTCCCTCCCACCTTGCGGAGGCCTGTAATCAATAGCCACGAGGCTCTGGCCCCTTTGTCTGGGAGGGAGGGGAGACCGTGGGGCGCGGTTCTTTTCAGACCTCAGCACCAGTTAATGTCGGGACCGACTCTCCTCCCCCTCCCAGTGAAATGCACTCTCGACCCTTCGTTGTAAAGTAGCCCTCCCTCCTGGAAATCTGCTAAATTTCTCGCTTCTATCTGTCTTCTGAGAATTTATATGGTTCATCTTATGGGAAGATAACTCTGCCTCCAGGTGACCAAAAGTGAAAGCCAAGTTCAAACAAATAACTTTTTTTTAAAAAAATCCTTATTTCAAAGAGAAACTAATTTTGTGTTCAATTTAGAATGGGAATAGAGGCCAGGTGCCGTCACCTTTACTGAACTTCAGGCCTGCGCTCCACAAACCTCTTACATGGCTGGGAGCTCGTGGCCAGATAGAAATGAAGACGGTCCAGCGGCTAGCCGGGCACAAGCTTTGTCCACCATTAATGGTCATCAGGACAAAACGAAGGCCATCAGATGAGCAAAAATGCCGATAAGGGGACGCAGACCGCGTGGGGAGGGAGGAAAGGGATCCAGCGGCCTGTTGTCCATGGAGACAGAGTGGGCTGGTGAAATCTGTACTTCACGTAGGAAAACGCGTCCCTTTGCCCTCTTATAACCCTGTCTCCACCTTTTGAGGCCCCCACCTCATAAAAACTGGTAGGTGGGGTTTCGAGACTTGCTTTTGCTAGGGGCCCACTCCAAACTCTTTCGAGTGCACTTTTTCTCCTAGTAATGGCCTTGAGCTGTTTTTCTTTGTGCTCGGCATGCTAATTTTTTGGAGTGGACTATTTCTTCTAATACATTTCTCTTTCACCACTTAAAAAAAAACTGTTAGGTGGGAGCACCCCTAAGCTGTCCCCCAAACCCTCACCCCGATAGCATCTTACCAACCTGTCCATCCCCAGAAGCACCTGAGTAGTTTGTCGTCATCCCCAGTATGGACGTCCTGTAAAGTCACCCAACCGCTGCTCCCAGGGGAGACGCACGTTCCGGGGAGACGGGTCACAGCGTTCCCGTAAACAGATCAATATGTCACCTTGTTTACTGTGTTTCTCTTTAAAGACACCTTGTTTAATCCATCAGTGTTGCTGATTCATTAATGCTGATGTCATGGCCCACACTCGGTCTCGGGCCTGGGCAGAGCTCGCCCCCGCCTGGCACATCAGAGAACACCTGGCTGCGCTCACTCAGCCCGGGGCTTTTGAAACCGCGAAATCACCAACCAGAAACACGAAAATGCACAAAACGTGGCACCAAACAGGCTACAAAAAGGACACGTGTTCACGGGGTGGGCTTGTCCCCCCTCCGTGCCCATCCTTGCCTCCCGTCTTTCACTGCTCTGAGCGTGACATGAGTGACCACGGAGGTGCCACAGCAGTGATTTGGGGGTTACCAATAAACGTTAAGGAGTTGGCAAATTTGTAAATACGGACTCTAACTAAGGAGGACGTACACACACACACGCACACCTATGTCCTAAACTGCTTCACGTTTGCTGTCAGCACCTCTCCAGCCGTGTCCTTGTATCAGCCTCCTCGGGCCCCCGGAGACGGGGTCCACAGACATTTATTTCCTCACAGTCCTGGAGGCTGGACGTCCACGATCAAGGTGTCGGCAGGGCTGGTTCCTCCTGAGGCCTCTCTCCTCGTGTCCTCACGTGGTTGTCCCTCATGTGTGTCTGTGTCCTAATCTCCTTATGAGGACACCAGTCCTATGGGATCAGGGCCCACAGTCTGACCTCATTTTACCTTAATTGCTTCTATAAAGGCCCCACCTCCAAATACAGTCACAGTGTGAGACACGGGGGGGTTCAGACCACACAGTGTGGATTTGGGGAGCACACAGTGAAGCCCACAACAGCCCCACCCCTGAAGTCCCTCTAATCCACACCGATTTGCTGTCTCTATTTGAGATGTCAGGATCTGAAATATTTCCCCTCTCAGAGCTGCTGTGTTGAATTTTAAGTGGGAGCAGAAAAGGTTTCCTTCTAATCGGAGCTGGGATCAGGCTACCAGGCTTGAGCTCATGAGGAAAACTAAGATCTCAAGCAAAGCAGAGCAAATGCACCTCCAAGCCAGGGGTGGGTCATCTCCCAAGCGAGCCGGTTACCCAGGAGACCAGAGAAGGCAGCCCCGGCCAGGCCCGGCCAGAACGAGGCTCCTGGCCCGAGTCCTTGTGAGGCCGTGGAGGTGCCTGCCGGTCGGCTTGTCCCTGCTAACCTCTCCTCAGTGAAGCCTCATAACCTCAGGCTGGGGGTCCGGGCCCCCATGGGGACCCCATCAGCCCAAGGTAGGGACTCTGCCTGCCCCTGGGCCTCAGACCATGGAAAATTTGAGAAGAACTCTCAGTGAACAAAGTCAGACATCTGCCTTCCACTCCTCCCAAACTCATCTACCTATTGAAAACATCACTGTTGTGTGCCCCCCAAAAAAGATGTTGCAGTCCTAACCCCCACAACCTGTGAACAAGACCTCATCTGGAAATAGGGTCTTTGCAGATGACCAAGTTAAAAGGAGGTCACTGGGGTGGACCCTAATCTAATATGACTAGTGTCCTCATAAAAAGAGGAGCCGTGGACAGAGACAGGCACAGGGAGAATGTCCTGTGGGGATGAAGGCAGACATTGGGGCGATCATCTGTGAGCTACAGGTGCCAAGGACTGACAGCAAACCCCGGAAGCTAGAGGAGACACCTGGAGCAGGTCTCCCTCACAGCCTCCAAGGAACCCCCTGCCGACACCTTGACCTTGGACTTCTGGCCTGAGAGCTGTGAGATCATAAATTTCTGTTGTTTAAGCCACACAGTTGGTGGTACTTTGTTATGGCAGCCCTAACAAACTAGCACACCCAGAGAAATGGTTTTGAAATCAGATCCCTTCTCTCACTGCTAAAAACTCGCCATCTCGCTTAGGATAAAATTCACCCCCATGACCAAGAAAGACAAGCCCTGGGTAGGTGGCTGTTGCTGGCATCCACCCCACTTCATGCCTCTTCCTGAAATCCAGCTCCCTCCAGGCTCACTGGGTACCCTGCTCATCCACAGACGTACCCGGTCCTTTGCTACCCCTGGGCCTTTGCACAGCCGTACCTTTCACCTGGACCGTTTTTCCCCAAGTCCTTCTGTCATGTTGGTTTCAGTAAAAATGGCACCTCCTCCGAGAGGCCTCTCTAGGGCAGAACACCCCAATACTCCAGACTGCTTACGAGTCTTCTCCCGAGAAGTGACCAGGGTGAGTGCAAACACAAGGCCATAGTGTCAGCTGTGACGTTGCAGCCCTGCCCTGCCACTTTATCAGGCGTGCGTTTGGCTGCAATTAAGAGAAAACTTGAATAACACGTTTTTGTTCTTTGTTTTTTTAAAAAGAGGGGATTGTTTTTCTCACAGAAACCTGAAGGTAGGCAGTTGCTGGCATGGCTTTAGCGGCTCGATTGAGTCCATCAGGGGCCCTTGCTGTGTTAGCTCAGAGATGCACTTTTTTATTTTTATTTTATTTTATTATTATTTTATTTTTTGCCTCAGGGTCACAAGATGGTACAGCAGCCCCAGACATCACTTCTGCTAACAAGGCAGTGAGAAGGGAGGCAGCCTGAAAAGTCACCTCATTTTTGTTTTTACAAAAAAGCAAATGTTCCCAGAGCTGTGTGTAGCAGTGTGTCCGTAGGCGTCATAGGTGAACTGGGTCGCGTGGCTTCCCCTCGCTGCCGGAGAGGCTGGAAATTGGGAAACAGCTCTGCCATGACTGTCTTAGGTCACCACTGGGGCCGGGGGGGAGGGGAGCGCGGTGCCTTACATGCAAGTTCCTCATAGCAAAGAAGAAGGGGTGCTGAGTTCTAGGAACACAGCTGGCCGTGCCACACGCACACCCAGCCACTCCACCAGATTAATGGCTGAGTGACACTTGGGCCCCGTTAGCCTCAGGTATTTATCTGTAAAACAGAACATCGCTGCTTACTGGGGATGTTCTGAGCAAAGGCATTCTGGACAACGGCCAGGCGGCCTCTTTCATTTGAATACGTTGCAATATCTCCAGAACGAGCCTGGTGATGGGTTACATGGTGGGGACACAGAAATGTTCACCGTTCCGGCTCTGAGACTAGCTCTGCTTTAAAAGGAAAAAGCCCACAAAACTGGATGCGCTAGAGAAATCGTGCTGCAGCTCACAGGCGTGTGGAACCGCTGAGGTTAGTGGCACGTCCGTGTCTTACCGGCCTGGAGACATCAGGTGAGGCAGAGTTATGGCCCTAACAGCATGGGTGTCAGGCCTCCGCTCCCAGGCCATTTGTGACCTGTGGTTACAAGGCGCAGCAGGGGACATGGGTGCCACCAAGAACTCTCTTTGCATTTACTCAGTGGCCCTTACACATTCATTTCCTTGGAGTTCTGGCTTTTTTGTAGGGTCATTACCTACCTCAGAGGTTTGCCTGGGCCCATTTCAGTGGTAGAGAAGCGCCATTAGCCCAGGGCAATATCCTCAAGGTTGTCCTGGGATGGCAGACAATAAGACACTGCTTCTGTCCCTAACCCAGATTCATTCTCTGCGCCTTGTCTCATCTCCTCGTCGTTAATCAAGCCGATTTCCTGTCACCAGCCTAAATTGGTACTTGCTGCAGCCTCTTCACCCTGCAGAGAAATTCCTTTCACTGCCGAATCCTGAGACCAAGTCCTTGGCTCCTCTCAGCAGAATAAAGTGACTCGTTAAACTGTTGCCTTTCAGAATGAACATGGCTACATAAGAACATTTTTCCACCTCTCCTCCTAGAAATCACGCATAAGGAATAAGGAGAATTTAAAACCCCATAAACTCCATTTTCAGGGAAACCAGAAAATAGATCTAGTCCATAGACTCCAAAGGACGTGTACAGACTGACAAACTGCCCGGCAGGAGCAGAGCTGTACGGGGTAAAGGAAGTGACGACACAAAGGGACACCAGGGGTGGCTGAAGGAGGCACCCGTTCAAATGCCCATCCTGAAGAGGAGGGTTCGCCCTGAAACACAGCAGCTGCACCGCTGTCTGCAACAATGAGTGCAGGGACGGAGGCGAGACGCTGGTGGGAGACGCGCTCTTGGACCCGCTTTGGTTCAGAGCAGCAGAGGGGGCAGGGCTGCAGAGAGCGGAGTCGCGTTTAGACGCAGCCTGACTCTGGGCAGACTCCCCAAACCTCAAGAGAAGGCCCTGCCTGCAGCGGTCCATGGTCTCATCAGTGAGGTGTGGCAGCACGTGTCAGGAGGCCCGGCTGCTTTTCCATGGTCCTGTCCAGAGAGCAGAAAGCTCTATGAGTTCTGCAAAATAGGAAAGCGAGAAACATCAGAGGTGGTGACTGTGCAATATGTTTACTGGGGAGTTGTTGCAGAGAAAATATTGTGTGTTTCTGCACAGTTGGGGCTTTCTGGGCAAATATTTCTAAGACTTGGGATCCTGGGTTAAGAACAAGCTTTGGAAGTTAATTGGCAACTGTGTAGAGAGTGATAGAACTCCAGAGAAATTCACCTAACTGGGCCGGGTTGGGGAGGCCCAGGTCCTGAAGAATCTGGGCTTCCCTGGTGCCTGGCGAAGTTGGTTTACATACCAAAGGGCTGGAGTGGGGACTCAGGCTCAGTCATTTCCATGAGCCCCTCACAGGCCACTAAGCCTGTGACACTATTATAGGTTCTTGTTATGGCCACACCTCATTTCTGGGTACAAATGTATATTAAGGATATGAAATATGGGATATTGGTCAAGGATATAGAAACCAATAGCTTATGTAAGAGAGAAGCCACCTTTTTAACATAACAGTCCAGTGGTTCTCAATCCCGGCTGTTGGAGAGGGGAGACTCCATACTCTGTGATGTCACTCAGGACCCAAGTTCCTTCTATTTTGTTGCTCCCTCATGCCCTACATTCCTGTCCACATCTAACACAGTGGAAGCAACTTTGCTACCATGTCTGGATTCCAGCCTGTGGGAAAGAAGGGCAAAGGGCAGAAGTCCAAAACAAGGGGTTTGCCTTTAGACCAGAAGCTGTACATTTCCTTTCTGCTCACGCCCCATTGGCCCCTAGTAGTCACATGACCACTTCAAGCTGAAAGGAAGGCTGGGAGATATAGTCTCCTCAGGGGTGCCCATGTGTCTGGCTGAAACTCCATTAACATGGAAAAAGCAAAGAATTTGGGAAGACACCCAGCAATCTGCTGAGTGAGCTCTTTGCAGGATATTCTTCATGGATGGCAGGAAGAAATGCATCAACCCAGACTGGCCAGTTCCTCGCTTCTGCATGTCCCAGACAGCTGGGTGAGGCCTATGGCCTGGGCTCCAGTTTCACTGGTCTTGAAATCGGAGCCAGTAGGCAAAGGAAAAGGGACCTCCTAAGTCTATTCTGCCACAGCAGAGCAGCTGCTCAAGCTAACATGTTGGAGACATTCCTGATGCTTTGCTTTCTTTTCCATTTCACTGTCCAACCATCAGGAATCTTGTAGCCTCCACCCTGAAAGGAGGAACCCAGAATCTGAGTGCCCCCATCACCTTCTCTGCATCCGTATGCTGGATTGTTGCAGGATCCTCCCACTGCTCTCTCTCTCAGCCCTTCCCTCTTTTTCACTCACATGTTCTCATTCATTCCATTCTAGCCTTCTCACTGTCCTTCTGATACGCTGGGGCCTTTGCACAGACCGTTTCACCTCCCTGGAATACACTGTATGGCTTAATGTCTCTCCTTCTTCAAATGTTTGCTCAAAGGTCACCTTCTCAAGTAAGTTCTCTCAACCACTCATTCAAAATACCAACACCTCCCCCAGACATTCCCGATCTTTCTTATCCTGCTCTATTTTTTCCCAGAGCCCTTAAGGTCTTCTGTCATGCTGTTCCCTTTATTTACAGACTGTGTTTCTTTATTGTCTGCATCTCCCTGCTGGAATGCAAACCCTAGGCCAGCAGGAATTTTTATTTCCTTTATTCCTTAATGTATCACCCAGAAAAGTGCCAGACTCGGAGTAGGCGTTCAATAAATATTTGTTGAATAAATAAGCAAAATAAAAAAGAAAGTGTTGGCTACTTCTTTCATAATAGAGTACATTTGTTGAGATCACAAAATAAATGAAATTGTGTGCTCATCAAAATACATTGTCTGTGGTGCAGCATTTTGAAATACGAAGACATTCAGCTCTGTTCAAATGGTTATCTTTTTTTTTTCACGTTATCTGCTACATATCTCACTGTGTAGAGGGCAGTTGGTCACTTACCCTGGGTAACAGCAGCCGTTTTCTTTCTCGTCTGGACCAAAATAGTAACTGCCAAAGGGCACACTGAGAATATTTGTAAACCTGCTGTACGCACACCCAAGGATACGCTAGGTTATGCTGCTATGACAAACAACCCCAAGATTTCAGTGGCTTAAAGCAGAAAGGCTTTATTTCCGGCTCACATGAAGTCCCTGGTGGAACTCAGTGACTGTCCAGCAACTGCCATCCGTGTGCCGGCTCATTCGGGCACCTCTGTCCTGAAGACGCCACCACGGCGACCACTTTTGGGAGGGGAAGAGAACACTGGAGCGTCTTCTACAGGCAAGTGACATGTTTCACTTCTTCATTTCATTGGCTGAAGCCAGTCACATGACCTCAAAGGTATATGAGCCCAAAAGGAGGGGACCTGGAAATACTGGCAAACAGCATCATACAAACCACCATGAGGGAAGCTAAGTGTCTTTTTATGTTTTTTTAACTCTTTGTTCATATCTTCTGTCAATTTTTCTAATCAACAGTTGCTTTTTATTAATTTGGAAGAATGCCTTATACAATCAGAGTCCATCTTTTGCTTCTGATATAAGTTGCCAACATGGTGTTGCAATCTGTCTTTTGACTTTTGGTTAGTATGGTGTTTTATGTCACTCAGAGTTTAACATGTTTAGAAACTTTTTATTGTAAAATAAAACATGGGTACAGAGAAACACACAAAGGGGTGTGCAGCTTAATGAGGGGTTCAAGGCAGCCACGCAGGTGCCCAGCACCCAGGCCAAGGAGGCCTCCTCAGATCCCGCCATCTGTCTCTTCCGGCGGCAGCTTCCTCTCTCTCCACAGAGTGACACATCACTTCCTTGTTTCTCAATCAATTCATCATGCAGTGTGCATTTCTAGGACATCATAGTTCAGTCTTGCCTACTTTCTAAAAACTGCGCTATGTGGGGCTGGCCGAGTGGCGCGGTGGTTAAGCGCTGGCTTGGGAAGCCAGCGGCCCCGGTTCGGGTCCCACATATGGCCAGTGACACTGCCCTCAAAAAAAAAAACAAAAAACTGCACTATGTGTTTAAGTCTCATTTTATCTCGAGATACCTCTTCCATCTTATTTTTTCTTGCAATTTAGCTGTGGAAAAATCTGGGGTAGTTTTGGCTGATGGATTCCCCACCAAGCCATTCAGAGTGATCCTCTGGTCTCCATATTTCTGCAAATTGGCAACTGGACCTCGAGGCTGGCTCACCATTTGCCCCCTTTACCAAGGTGGTGTCTCTTGCCTACCGGCATGTGTGAGAGCCCAGAGCGTAGTGCGAGCAAGTACCGTGGCCATGCCACTGATTTTAGTGAAAATACTTTTCAGGAATTTCCGTTAAGAATGATTCTGGAATTTGAGCTGGGGCAGATATATTTTATTATGCATTCCTGTTGGGCAAGGGAGTAGCTATCGATTCCTATTTCTTTGAGTGCTTTTTTATTAAAATTAGAATGGATATTGAAATCTTTCAAATGCCTTTTTAGCATAAAATGAAGATGATCTTTTCCTATCCCTTTGAATTATGTTATTTTCTTAGATTTCCTCAGATTGAATTGTTCTTATATTCTCATATACTTACATACTGGGTCATGATGTACTGGAAAATGTCACTGGATTTGTTCACTAATATGTTTCATTTAGAAGTTTTGAATCTACATTCATGAGTAAGAATGGCCTATAGTTTATTGTTGTTACTATTATCAGTAGCAATGGTGTCATGCCACTGCAGTCTTTAGGGTATGAATATCAGGGTTATGCTCTTTTCATAAAAACATTTGAAACATTTCTTTCTTTTTCTGGCCCCAGCTGCCTGCCTGGAGTAGATCTTCTAGTAATGGCCCAAAGAAGGACTCATAGAATGATGTTTTCTTAGTTCTTTCACGTTGAAATCATTTTTGTGGCCTTTATACTGTAAGGATTTTTGACTGGATGTAGAATCATGGCTCACCTCATCTTCCCATTCTTTCTTGCTTTGAATGTTGCTGTGAAAATGTCTGAGACCTGCTGGAATTTTTTTCTTCAAAGTATCTCCCTTTTCTTGCACAGCCTCCCCTCTGCTGTGGTGGAGGGGAGGGGGCACCTCACAGGTGAGGAGAGGCCTGTGGACACGGATTGGGAAGTTGAAGAAATTTCAAACTGGTGGCTTCTCTTTTCTCAGTGGAGAAGGCGCAAGGTCACTGTTTTACAATGAGGGTAGGAGCTGGGCTGGGCTCAGGTATGGGGTTTGAGAAGAGATTCGAGATAACCATGGACAATGGACAAAGAGGCTGATGAGAGGAACCGAGACATGGGCTCAGAGTACAGGCAGCCCTGCCTTCGTAGCTGGGCGCCCGTGGCCGTGGTAAGCCTCACTCTCATGCCATCGCGCAGTGGGTGTTTTTACCTGCACCTTAAAGATGCCTTCAGGCTCTTGCCTGCTGAGCATTCTTCCTCCCCGACCAGAGAGACCCACCTGGCCAAACCGAGTAACCCAGCTCAGCGGTTTGCTTCCGTGTAAAGCTTCTGAGGGAGTTAATAATTTCTTTCTTTGTGTTTTCCTTAAATAATAAGCATATTTGGGGCCCTCGATTTATCATATAACTGTTTGTTTTTATGACCATTTCTACTCCTAGAGGCCTTGAAGGCCAGGTAAATGCCTTCTTCACATTATTCTACCAATCGCTCCAAAAGTTGAATTGTTCCCTTGGTGTTTTATCAGGAATCCAGGTATGCCTTCCGTTAATTGGGTGGAAATTTCCCCGTGCCTTCAACAGCAAACATGCCCTTCAGAAGGGGTTCCCTCGGCCCTGGGGCTACGGGAAATAATTCCTGAATGAAGAGGTACGGGCTGTGGGTCTCACAGTTGATCCCATCTCATTCTCACAATTAGCGGTGCTCTACTTTTTTTTAGTTTATTTTTATTGAGATGAAACTCACATAATGTAAAATAACCATTTTAAAGTGTACAATTCAGTGGCATTTGGCACATTCACAATGTTGTACAATCACCACACCTCTGTCTAGTCCCCAAACATTTTCATCCCCCAAAATGAGATCCCACATCCGTAGCAGTCACTCCCCACCCCTGTCTACCCACCGGCCCATGGCACCCACCAGTCAGCTTTTTGTCTCGCTAGTTTTGCCTATTCTGGATAATTTTGTGTAAATGGATCCTATAATACATAGCCTTTTGCATGCAGCTTTTTCTACTTGGCATAGTGTTTTCAAGGCCTAAATCCATATTGTCTCGAGTATCAGTGTTTCTTTCTTACTGAGGCTGAACAATACCCCACTGCACGGATATGGATGTGCTGTGTTTTGTCCGTCCATCATCCATCGATGGGCTGTTTCCATCTTTTGGCGATTGTGATAAGTCTGCTGGGAACATGTGTGTATAATGCCCTGCTTTGGACCAAACACTGGCTGTGTTCCTGCCCACCTACTGCCCCACTCGTCTTTCCCCAGAGCCCTCGTCCTCCGCTTCTTGGGTGTTTGCCACGGCTGGGAAAGGGGGGGCTCTCAAAACCCCCACTTCACCCTCGACCTAACCCCACCCGGTCCTCCTGCCCTCCCAGACTCCCAGCAGTTACCACGATGCCCTGGCCAAGCCCTAAGGAAAAGGAGACGGGGTCACAGTGGCCCTGCCACCCCAGAGGATGTTTCCAGGTCTTTTCTCATATGTTCCTACTCACACACAAACATGCAACTTAAGAAAACATCGCGTTTGTGTGCGAGAGAAACATAGATGAAATTACTCTGTACCTTTCATCCAACAGTTTGCTTCTTTTTTTTTGGGGGGGGGTTTCTTTTTGAGGGCAGTGTCACTGGCCCTCACATGTGGGACCCGAACCAGTGCCGCTGGCGTCCCAAGCCAGCGCTTAACCACCGCGCCCCTCGGCCAGCCCACAACTTGCTTCTTATTTCCTTAATGCTGTGTCTCAGTGTTGTAGCCCGTTGGTATACACAGATGTACTTAATTATTTTTAGCTGCTGCAAAATAGCCCACAGCACCCATCACCATTGCAGAATTAGCTATTCTATTGATGGACACGTAGGTTTCCCAGTCTTTACTAGACCCAGCAATGAACATTGTTTAAATGCTTCCTCATCTGAAACTGTCACTATTTCTCCTGGGTTGATACTGAAAAGAGGCCTCTGTCATTGGATATGTGCATTTTGGGTTTCAGTAAAAACTACTGACTCCCCCTCCCTCAAAGTACTTATTCCAACACTCCTGCGGGAACAGCCTGCCTCCTTGTACTCCTGCCAACACTCTACATTATCCAGCTTGACATTGGTGCAAACCTGGTGGGGAAACAGTATTTAGTTCTTGTTCTAACCTGCGTGTCCCTGATTACCAACCACGTAATTGTTTTTAGATCAGACTAAAGCAGTGGTTCTCAACGAGGGCGACTATGCTCCCTCAAGGAGCAATTTGGCAATGCCCACGACATTTCTGGGTGTCACTCGGGGTGGGCAGTGCTACTGGCATCTAGTGGTAGAGACCAGGGATGCTGCTAAATGGAATAGTCCTCTCAACAAAGTGTCCACAGGGCCAAAGCTGAGACACCCAGGACAAAAGAGACGGGTTTCATGGAACCTATTGCTGTAGCGGCAGCGGGGCTGGTGAGAGAGAGTGCCGCCAAATAAGTCACGTGGTGTTGATAGAAAATGGTGATGAAGAGGCATTCCTCTGCAAAAGCTCGTCTCTCCACACGAGCATTGGAGGGTTGCCCTCGAGAACGAAGTGCAAGCCACACTGGCAGCGAGGACATCCCATCAGCGGCAATTAGCAGTGAGATGGCGTGTGGGGTATTTCTCATCTCCAGCCCCAAGTGATAGGAACCAGGTGGGTGGTTCTGCAGCTCCCAATCACCCAGTGACCGCACCACTCCTCTGTCGTCCCTGTCCCTTCCTGTCCTCCCTGAATGACTCCGGACAACCTGCATGGTATGTGCCTCCCCTGTATTTCACATGCAGGTATTTGGGAAAAAAACGATTAAATTATTCAACGTTTTCTGCTACATTATGAAAATGTATTCCCCTCAACTTTCCCAAATCATTTTAAGAGGAAGAATTAACTGTTTAGGAAATCAATGTTTATGCATATTATTCCTGACCTCTGCCTCTCTACAAATTGCGAAGGGAACTTCTGCACCAACTTGGCAAAAATGAACCTTAAAAACAAATTTCAGGGCCGGCCGAGTGGCGCGGTGGTTAAGAGCTGGCTTGGGACGCCAGCGGCCCCAGTTCAGGTCCCACATGTGAGGTCCAGTGACACTGCCCTCAAAAAATAATAAATAAAAATAAAAAACTCCTTGATTTAAAAAAAAAAAAATTTCATTGCATGACAATCCCTAGGATTGATGTCCGTGGGGAGGGACCTGGAAAGGATCCATCTCGCTCTTGGTTTTCTTTCATGGAATTCCACAAATAATCAAAAGAGGAAACATGTAGAAAAGAACAATAGTGAGCCAAAATATTTGCTCCTTCATGAGCTGGTTAACTAATTCCCATACATACGCCAAAACTCATCGTGCAGCGATGGGCAATCAAATCAGGTGTGGCTACAGGGATCTCAGGTGGCTTTGGCCTTTTGCTCGCTGTGGATCCAGGGGTGAATGAGAACAAAGGACATGGTGGTGGCTGGCTGTGCCATTTGCCCAGATGGAGCCACGATGCACCACGTCACATGAGGTGGGACAACCCCAGCCAAGGGTGTTGTCATTTGAGGACACTGAGCCCTGGGGCTCAGACCCTCCAGGTTGATTTGTGACAGTCAATGCTGCCTTTAAAAATGGGTGAGGTGAACCTGGGGGACACATAAGCAGCTTCCCAAAATTTGGTCTCATGTGTGGGTAAATTTGCAGCTGCTGTATTCTGTACAACTAATGAGGACTCTTTCTGAATCTCTTGA
Organism: Aselliscus stoliczkanus; assembly: GCA_033961575.1. Lineage (NCBI taxonomy): Eukaryota > Metazoa > Chordata > Mammalia > Chiroptera > Hipposideridae > Aselliscus > Aselliscus stoliczkanus. The sequence goes on from CM066733.1 coordinate 2,784,604, forward strand.
ATATTCCCTATTTTATGATGCAATAAATATTTAAGTTCCCTGGGATAGAGAGAGTTCCTGGTGTGACTTCATCACTCCCTCTGCATCCTGTCGTTGACATGGCTTCGTGGCGGGCAGAGTAGTTTCCCACCACTGGATGCTGGGCTTGGCCATATCATGCTTTGGCTAATAGGGTGTTAGCAGGTGAAATGCAAAGGCCTAAACATGCTCGCCTGGTGCGGCCGGCTCTCGGGTATTTAGGCCATCACCATGGAACCGCAGGTATCCCCTGATCCTGGAATGAGAATCACACAGAGTAGACATGAACTGAACTCACACCTGGGCCGAGAAGAGCCAAACCCAGCCTCCTTCAGCCAAATCCAGCCAACCAGCAGACACGTGAGCCAAAAATTAATGCTTGTACATGAGCGTTTTGGGGGTGATTTGTTATGCAGCATATTGGGGCAGTAGCTGACCAATATGCTCCTCTAGCATTCTCAGACTTGGCGTGCAAAGATTTTAGAGCTTAATAAAAGAAGGCCCAGTGTTTAAGGAGTGCATAGCTGAGTGAGAGAGCAGACTTGTAAACAGGTGGAGACTCTCAGGTAGTTGCTGTTCCAGGCCTAAGTGCAGGGGTTGTGGAGACACAGCTGACCGTCACTCTTATGAGGGTTTAGAAAAGGACATTATCAGACATGCAAGAACTCAGAAAAATAGGACCCTCACGCATGCCTGTCTTTGCGAGCTCTGGAGGAAGTACGCTGGCAAAACCGGAGATTACAACAGAGATAGGAAAGCATGGATCAGCAGTTTCATGGCAGAAGGTTCGAATAAAGAGACGAGGGATGGCTCATAGAGGTTTGTTGTTTGTTAGGGGGACAAACAAGGGAAGCTAGTGAGACCTCCGTACACTAGCAGGATCAGGAAGCTGTTTGCACCTGAGGCCTGAGGGAACAGCAGATGGCCCTGTGTTCCTGGGTGGCTACCCGGCAGGAGCTATGGGGCAGGAAGAGGACCGAGCACAGGGTCTCCTTAGGTCTGTGGTGAGATCTGATAACGGAAACCCGCTCATTAACTCCAGTACCGGGAGGCTGAGGGGCATGTGGGTGGCTACGGAAGCCAAGTCCTCTGGCAGAGCAGAGAAGCAATGGAGACTGAAATTTAAAAATAACATAGACCTATAAGCATATTCTTTAAAGTTTTGGAACAGATCAACCTGGAAAGAAAATGGCAAATGTTACAAGTGGTCCTGGGTGTGCACACAAAAAGACTGAAAGTTGGCTGTAACCGATTTGCACACTGTTGTTCAAAGCATTATCCACAATGGATAGAAGTAGAAGCAGCCAAATGTCCACCGATGATGAACAAAGCGTGGTCTCGACATTTTATATGTGGTATTTATATAAATACCTAAACAGTATATTCCACTTATACATAAATGGAATATTACTCAGCCTTAAAAAAGCAGTGAGATTCTGACACCTGTTATAACATGGATGAACTTTGAAAATATCCTAAGTGAAATGAGCCAGACACAAAAGACAGATACAACATGAATTCATTTGTACAAGGACCTCAAGCCGTCAAGTTCTTAGATACAGTGAGTAGCAGGTGGGTGCCCGGGGCTGGGGAGGGCTGGGGAGTGTTTAATGGGGACAGGGTGTCAGTTTGGGAAGATGAGAAAATCCTGGAGATGGACAGTGGTGAGTGATGGTCGTGCAACAGTGTAAATGCACATAATACCGCTGAACTGGACATTCAAAATGGTTAAGATGGTAAATTTTACACTATATTTTACCATAATTAAAAAAAAAAAGCTGAAAGTGGTTACCTGTGAGGGGTAGGACTAATTTTAAAAAATCAAACACAATAAGTGACATCTTTTAGCTGACAGAAAAGGAAATCTCTATAAGAATATGAACTGTCATCTCCCCTCCACGTTTCTGATCTTGCCAGAATAAGAGAAATGTATTTTTCTGCCCTGCTAGAACTGGCAGAAATGGGAAGCGTTTGGGACCACTGAGTTTCCATACCCGAGATCCTTCTCTTGTGAAAAGGGAATGCTTTGAGTTCACATTTTTCAAAGCATGTCCTCATCTTATTCAATATCACACCTTTGTATCATGAGCAGAAGTGCTTGTTACCTTCATTTTTAAAACAGGGAAACTAAATCTCAGAGAGATTAATTTTCACATAAGCCCTGGAGTGAAAGACATTTTGGCACACGGCAAAAGCGCGCTGTGCTTCTCATTTCACAAAGTGGTAATTTGTAGTGGTCAGTTTAACAGCACAGTTGGCTCTAAAATGATAGTTAGCAAAACTATGAGTCTGCCTATGTATCTATCTTTGCATAATCTGTGTCATCTATGTGTTCCCTCTCAGCTCCCTATGCACCCATCACCTATCTAGTGATCATCTATGCATCCATCTACCATCACCAGGGTGACCAAACTTCCTGATTTGCCTGAGACAGCATCACCTTACACTTGTTGTCCCCGGTTAGTATTTGTCTTAGATTTCTCACTTCTAACAACGTGGTGTCATCAGCAGCTGCCTTAGAATAAGCCCTGATGGAAAACGCACCTGGTGTGCTCGAAGCTTCAGCCATCCTCTTGTCTGGCAGTGTGTGAGACACACGAGCAGGGAACAGAGTCCTCGCTCTCACATGTGCCTACATTTGAAAGCCAGTCAGCAATCATCCACCCCTGGTTTCCTGGCCATTTCCAACATGAACTGATGCCCCCCTTTCAAGAACTCGCTGATCAGACAAAGCAGGTTGCTGGTAAAATGGCATGAGCTCAGACAGGAGAGGCTAGACACAGCTAACCCCTTCCAGTCCCAGGGACGGGGGCACAGTCAGGGTGGGCTGCCTGGGCTCTCACCTGCAAAGTGTAGGAAATGGTGGGCGAGCCCCGTGAGAAACGCAGCAAAGCATAGGTGGGAGCATGTAATTTAATCTGCGAAGCAGAGAGCGTGCAGCCCTGCTGGTGAGTGCGTGAGAGGAACCTGGGACCCTTGCTCCAGCAGCGTGGGCATTTACTGCACAGTCGGCTCTGTGTTTTGTGGGAATGCCTTGTGTATTTTGCAAGAAGCTCTTAAGGTAGGAAACTGAAAATGAAAAACAAAAGTGAATGTTTGACAAACAAACAACAGAAATAGACTCATAGATACAGAGAACAGACTGATGGAGGGGAATTAGGGAGATGGGTGAAAAAGGTGAAGGCGTTAAAAGGTACAAATTGGTAGTTACAAAACAGTCACAGAGATATAAAGTACAGCTTAGGGCATATAGTCAGTAATATTGTACTAACTACGTATGGTGCCAGGAGGGTACTAGACTAATCAGGGGGATCACTGCATAAATTATATAAATGTCTAACCACTGAGCCATACACCTGAAACTAATACAACTTTGACTGTCAACTGTAATTGAAAAATGATATATATAAAAAAAATCTTAAAACACACTAAATTTAAAAAGTACATGTTTAATAAAAAGGACTGAATTTCTGTCTCCCTAGAAAGTTGATGACAAATACACAAAATCAACAAAATGTTTGTCCACATTTACCATCCAGCGTGGGGGCGATGGTTATGGCGCTCCCCACGTGAAAACCAGAAAAAGACACCCCTGCTGAAAAAGCTTCAGTATCAGCTTGAAAAGTTAGTTGTCCCTCGGGCTGGCCGAGTGGCGCATTGGTTAAGAGCTGGTTTGGGACGCCAGCAGCCCCGGTTCGGATCCCACATGAGGGCCGGTGACACTGCCCTCTACAGCTAACAACAGCTCCACCTGGAGCTGGGCTGTGCGAGCCCCGGTGATGGTGTGGGCTGCAGCCCCTGCTGCAGTGGGCTGCCATAGGCTACAGTGAGTGGCCGGCAGCCAGCGTGAGCAGCTGGCAGCCAGCGTGAGCTGCCAATAGCCGTGGTGAGTGACCATCCAGAGGCCGGCCACCGATCTGCCTCATCCGGGAAGAGAACAATGACGATACCAACATGGGCCAGTGAAGCAACGTCCTCCGCAACTAGACTGAAGAACAAAAAGACAGCAACTTGTCTGTTCCCCTTCCCCGATTCCCCAACGCTGTTCCCCCTCCCCCAATTCCCCAATAAAATCTTAAAAAAAAAAAAAAAATTCCCTCTAAGAAGCCTGAACTCACCAATGACAATGAGCAGCTGCGGGAGGCTCCTTACACAGCCCTCTGTGAAGCACGACTTTTCATTTCCATCAAATGACTGTTCTTTTAAATTAACGCTGCTCATTTTTACCCCCCAATTTTGTTGCACACGTACTGAGAGTGAAGCAATAGCTGTCGACTCATTAGCAGAAGAATCTCCAACAGTTAAATGATGCCAGTTCTGTATCGAGGTCATGAGACATTGCAAATAGAAAATCAGAAAATTCCAATAACTGTTTGGGTTTCTTTCATTCAATTCACATTACCTAATGTGAATACATCCCTTTGAAAATCTTTCCTGTTGAAGGTGAAACATCTGAAATTATTGTAAATGCTATGGAAAATTCAGTTTAGAGCTGGCCGAGTAGCACGGTGGTTAAGCGCTGGCTTGGGAAGCCAGTGGCCCCAGTTCGGGTCCCACATATGAGGGCCAGTGACACTGCCCTCAAAAAAAAAAAAAAAAAGAAAATTCAGTTTAAAAGTTCAACATTGAAGATAAATTGGGGGCTGTGATAATACAATACAAATTTTGATGGAGAACTATTGTACGTCAAGGTAAAAAGAGCATTCTTACTAAATTATAAAACCTATGAGACAATAACGTACTTGGAGCTGGTTGTGGTGCCCACATAATTGCTTTCAAATATCCAACAATATTCTACCAATAGAATCAGACTCTGTCTGTCACAGTTTACAATATTTTATGTATGCACCGAGTAACTGAGCTACAAAACTATTTAAATGATATGGATGCGACATTTTTTTTAAAAATTCAACACTTTCCCTCTTTGCTTTCCATCATCAATGAATTTTAGAAGTGTTTGACCCTTAGTGAAAACTATTTAAGTATTCTACAGTGGTAGTGATTTTTTTATATGTATATGTGTGTGTGTATATATATATATATATGAATCTTCCAAATTTTGGAGGCCCTTTTTCTCAAATCACTTGGAAATTTTAATTAAAGTAATCACGAAGTACCAAGAGATTGTCAGCACTTGAAGATCTTAGCAAAATGCAATTATTGAAAATAAAGTCTGCAATCAGGAAGGTATTGAAATTTGTCCCCCACAAAAGCAAGTGTGGAAGTAAACAACATAAATGATGTCAGCTCAAATCATGCACAAGATTTCATTTTAAAATTCTAAAATTGTGTTTGGGAATTTCTAGGCGTGCAGGAAGAATCTTTTGATAGAGCTCCTATTTTTAATTTTGCTAATTGATACCCAGTTCTTACAATTTCCCTGCATCTCTGATTAAACACTCAAAAGAACCATAAATAGAGTTAACTGATTTCACAAGTGTTGCATCATAAAAATATTTGTCAACAGCAGGTGTTCTGAATGGAAGCAAAAAGACAGGATCTATAAAAATTTGTACTGAAATATTTACACATTTTAACACAAAAATAATAGAATGGATAATCACCTCCATTCGTTGGAATTGTCTGAGCTCACCAGCTACTTCCGTACCTGGAGAGAGAAGCACTCTTGCAATCTAAAATATCATGGTTGACTGAGAAGAATCGATTGAAGATGTCAGTGATTTTAAATTCATGAAAAACCACTTGGAAGAAGATTGCAGGCAATTTTCTGAAAAATAAAATAGAACAATATTGAAAAACTTTGTTTTTCAGAAATATACTGGTGACGTGGTATAGGAGTAGATATGGCTAATAACACAGAGAAATATGTGAAGGGCTGCCAAGAATGATTATTCTTCCCATGTTATTATCTAGTGTTCAGGTTATTAATGTAAAAAATTTAACATTGTGTTTCCTTTAATACACATAGATTTGGGATTTTTTAATATTTATTTTTTAAAACTAGTTTTTGAAAAGAACTATTTGATAGGTCCACCAATATAATGAAACCAATCTGTCAGCCAATAAATAAATATTTTAAAAGTTATATTTTAGAATCACTTTCCAATTTCAAAATTCTCTCAGTTTGGACCAAAAAGAATTGTATGGTCACCCCATTTTCTAACCTTTCTTATTCTGGAAGAGATTTAAGCCCACCTAAAAGGATATGGAGCATTCCAGTTTTTAACCTCGTTAAATCAGATTTGGGGAACTGCAAGTCCTTTTCAGGGTTCAGTCTGATTTTAGTTAAAGTGACCATGTTCAAGCTAGAATAATTTTAGCTTGATGAGCTTTTGCTGTGAATAAAATTAGGGTTACCAAATAGTTTTTCTTTAATGTCATCCTTAATCTGCCCAACTACTTACTACCAAGAAGCAAATTGTATTTATTAAAGCCGTCCATCTTCAGATGCCATCAGAGTCGGCTACTTAAACACATTTTTCATTTGAAAGTCAGCCGACCCGGTGGTTATTCGATACCCCTCCCAGGCTGTGGGGTAGCCTGGCTTACTAGAATGTGATGATGAGGGGAGACGAGTGTCTAGCAAAGTCCTTCGTCAAAACCTTTGGGTAGGATTGTGTGTTTTTGTTTAGAAACATGTCTATCTTGTTAAAGGTATCTAGTTCTGAGAGCTGAAAATTTTGCCTTCGTGTCCTCTTGTGTGAGGTTGGGTGACGAGGACAGCAGGAGCTCCCAAAGATTCACAGAGGCATCTCGTGGGGTAAATCCCCTTCGGCAGAGCTGGTGAGTTCCGCGAGGTATTGGGAGTCTCCTTCTTGGAAAGCTGGAGCCTTCCTGTCCTCCTGGAAGCTGCAAAGAAGCAGAGGCCAGGGAGGCCGCGGAGAGAAAGCAGGGAGTTAGGGAAAATCAGTGCTTCCGGCTATCAGTGGGGCTATGGCAAGCCTGGGCGTTTACAAAGCATTGCTGGAATGTTCCCCAAAACAGGCCTTAGCCTGGGTTTCCCCAAAGCCCAACTCTGAGGCAAGGATTGAGGCCCAGGTCAGTTATTTGGAGGGAAATAAAAATAATAATAGTTAATACATATTAAGTAATAACAAATGTCCCTTTGCCTCTTCAGATCATCTCCAAATAAGCAACACAAAGAGAAGCAGCACCATGGGCCACTGGGCGCTTCGGCAGCTCGCATAGAAATGGCCTCCGAGGGACGGGGAGCCACGGTTGTCCATCCGCCAGCTTCCGGTCATTGTGTGGGGACTGCCCTCCAGGGCTGGAGACGCGTAACCCCAGAACTTCCAGCCTTGCTGGACGAGAGTTGGTTAGGCTCCGGTCCCAGGTGCTCCCCGCTGGAAGCTGGGCGTCCACACCCACAGCGGCCACCACAGGGCTCCCATCGTGTGGCCACCCCATGGGGCGTTTGCCTGGTGTCCTGGGACAGGTGTTTATGGCCCCCGTCCCCGTTGTCTGCCATTACAAACCACGTGCGTTCTCACACAAGCCCTGTGAGCGTGAGTACAGGGTTTCCTCCGGGACCTGTCCCTGGGGCCCCATCGACAGCACCAGGTCCTGCCAGGCCACTTTCGAGGTCCCTGTGTCTGTCGCCCACAGCTTTGGAAGCGTTCACGTGTCCCTCCTGAGTCAGCTTTTCTAAACGGTGCCGATCTGGTAAGTGTGGCTGTCACTAGCATTTCCATGATTACTAATGAGGTTGACCATCTTGTCCTACGCTTTTTGTCTATCAGATGCCTTAAAAAAATAAGTCTGCTGTTGAGTGCATTATTCCTTAAGCCCATGTGTGTGGCATAGGAAGGGGTGAGTGTGTGTGTGTGTGTTTGGGTCCTTGGTTCATTTGGAGGATTTTTTTTGTTTTTTTTGAGGGCAGTGTCACTGGCCCTCACATGTGGGACCCGAACCAGGGCCGCTGGCTTCCCAAGCCAGCGCTCAATCACCGTGCCACTCGCCCGGCCCCAGGAGGATTTTGTCTAGCAAAATTCTTCAAGCTTCTTAGGGAAGCTATTTGTGACAGTTAGTAAACAGTGCTTTTCACAGAGACCCTAGTGATGATTTGAACGACTGCACTGCTAAAGGTGTAAGTAATAACATCCTGATAAAAGGAAGCCACAGTCCCCACGCCACCATCGCCATTTCCTCACACGTACTGATCTTGCATCCTGTCGTCAGCCCACATTTGTGCTCACTGAACCATGGACGTACCCAGGGAGTCTAAACAGCACCCGTTCTACTGGGCTCTATTAGATTCCGAATAGCTGTCTTCTACTCTGAGCATGGCCCAAGGGTGTCTCATTATATTTAGCTGGCATGCCCTTGCTCAGCCCATCAGTTCTCTATCAACACATCAGGAAGAGCACCTCCTTCTGCCATGAATAAATCCTTTCTTATTTTCTTAATTGAATTCGAGAGCAAGGGGAGAGAAGCACATGAGCAGGGAGGCCTCCCTGTCAGGACTCGTCCTCTGTCATCTCAGCCCTGGGACGAACTCCAGGTCAAGGTGTGGACAGCCCAGGGGAAGTTTAAAGCACAGTTTTGGTGAGGAGGTACCATTGGCCAGGGGCCTGTGCAGGAAAGGGCTGTCGGTAGGTCTGGGTTGTCCAAACCCTGCACCCAAATGTTTGGCCCTTGACTGGGCTTCTGCAAGGTAATTTAGAGTGTCTTGCCTTTGTTTAGCTGGGGGCCTTCGGCCACACCAGACAGTCTGTGTGGACAGTGTGACTTATGGTGGGCCACTGGGTCACACAGTAACAGCTTGACCTCTGGAAGTGCTAGAGCTAAGTTTAGCCACGTGGGTGGTCAGCCATGCTTATATAACTGACCTCCAATGAGAACTCTGGACACCGAGGCTCAGGTGACCGTCCCTGGTTGGTAATGCTTCATACATACTGTCACACAGCGTCGCACTGGGAGAAATATGTGCTGTCTGCACAGCTCCTGTGGGAGGGGACAATGGGAAACTCTACCCCATGTCCTCATTCCTTTGCTGATTTTAATCTATATCCTTTTTCTGTAGTAAACCGTGTGAGCATCATGTCGGTTCTAGTTCACAAGCCCATCCAGTGAAGGACCTGAGGGTGGCCTGGACACCCCCAGACCACACCACCATGCAGTGCACACTTCCAACCACATGCCCTGAAGTCCTTTCCCTCCTCCTAACCCCTTTGTGACCGCTGCCTTTGTCAGTTCAGGCTGCTATCGACTGGGTGGCTTAAACAACAAACGTTTATTTCTCACCATTCTGGAGGCCGGAAATCTGAGATTGGGGTGCCGATGTGGTCAGGTTCATGATGGGGCCCTCGGCCTGGCTTGAAGATGGATGCCTTCTTGCTGGGTTCTCACACAGCAGGTGGGGAGGGGTTGAGAAAAGCCTGTTCTTCTTAGACAGGCACTAGTCCCATTCAGGAGGGTTCCACCCTCTTGACCTAATCACCTCCCAAAGGCCCTGTCCCCAATATCATCACATCCCAGATTTCAACATATGATTTTGGGAAGACACAAGTATTCAGTCCATAGTAACTACTAACCATGGATGTCCCTCACCCCCACCCCCAAATGCTGGCCAAAATTTCCTGAATTTTACTTAAGAGATCCTAGAGACATTTACCACACTCGACTGCCTTTTCCTTCCATCAGCTAAGTTCAATACTCCTGGCCCCCATTTCAAAGTATTGTTTTAGAATCGGCCCAGCTACACAGATCACACCCTTTACAGACTCATGTTGTCAGTTTCTTTTCTTGCTGAATCTATTTAAATCCCCTAATTAATAACATCCTTTCAGGTAACATATTTGTATCCTGTGATCCATATCCAAGAGGCTATAACTTCAAAAGGTTGAATAAGCATATAAGCATTAATTGATTATTCATCCTGTTTTCTCCAGCTCAGGTGAGAGAGTTAATTTGAATTAGAAGAAAATTTCATGGGAAGTAAAATATGTTTTTAAGTGAGAGAAATAGCTCATACAAGTATATGTGTAGCGGGCCGGCCGAGTGGCCCATTGGTTAAGCGCTGGTTTTGGGATGCCAGCGGCCCCGGTTCGGATCCCACATGAGGGCCAGTGACACTGCCCTCTACAGCTAACAACAGCTCCACCTGGAGCTGGGCTGTGCGAGCCCCGGTGATGGTGTGGGCTGCAGCCCCTGCTGCAGTGGGCTGCCATAGGCTACAGTGAGTGGCCCGCAGCCAGCGTGAGCAGCTGGCAGCCAAGCGTGAGCTGCCAATAGCCGCGGTGAGCGACATCCAGAGGCCAGCGACCGATCTGCCTCATCCGGGAAGAGCGCAATGACGATACCAACAGTGAAGCAACGTCCTCCGCAACTGAAGAACAAAAAGACAGCAACTTGTCTGTTCCCCTTCCCCAATTCCCCAACGCTGTTCCCCTCCGCCAATTCCCCAATAAAATCTTTAAAAAAAAAAAAAAAACAAGTATATGTGTAGCATAATCCTAATTTTGTAAAAACTGTACAAATATTTGCATGGAAATAGGTATAGCAGGAAAATCCTTCAGGTGTTAACAGTGGGCTCTTGGGGGAGGGGATAGAGTTTTGGACAACATTTCCTTTTTCATCTTTTTGTGGAGTTTAGTGTCTGACTTTTCTACAGTAAACATGAATTAATTGGGAAAGTGGAGAAATAAACCAGTACATTATCTTGACAGGAAAGGTTTCTGTCCTCTGAAACTTATACTTTAGGGAAGGTACACTGGCAATTAAATAAACAGGATCATTTTACATTGTGATATATGCTTTGAGGAAAATAAAAGAGCATAACAAGATAGAGATGCCAGAAATGTAAATATGATTGTTGGCCAAAACATAAAATAATATTTGTGGAAAATGAAACCAAACACAGAGCGTTTTTCTCAAAAGCCAGTTGCCTTCTAATTGAAAGTGCTAGTGTGACTGGGCCTCCTCCCGAGACTGCTCAGAAAGGCCCTTTCATTTCCAGGCTTCCCAGGCCTCTCATCCCCCGCCTGAGAACGCGAGGACAGCATGTTTCAGCCTAGTTTCCTTCTCATTATTGTTGTAAGAACATGTGTTTTGTCCCCAACGGGAGGCCCTGCTTACTGTGCAGGCTTCTTTTTGACAATTTTCTTTCAATTTGGCGTATTGATCCTATGAAGAATTCTGGTGCTGCTTTGGGGAGTTGCTTATATTCGACACTTGAAGAGGAGCTGGGAATGTAAATACAAGTGTAAAAATAAAAGGACCTGAGGAGGAAACGGAGATCTGCCGTAAGAGCCTCTCAGCACGGATGCTATCACTGCATGAGGTGTGTCACTGCCCCGGGTTATATGTGGGCTTTAAGAGCCATGGCGAGGAAAGATGGGACCTTAGAGCCCTAAGTGAGCTTATAAGTCGCTCGTGCAACCCTCATGTGCAGTAGCAGAAGCCCTCACCAAACGCTCCGGCTGGACCCGGTCGGATGTGGGACGTCCCTGTTGATAAACATCCCCTATGGGCGACCCCAGTTGCCTTGTGCTTTCTTCTAACCGTCACCCGTGGGCCCTGATGTTGCTTCTGGAACTACTGTCACTTTCCCCCTAATATCTCAGACTCAGGTTCCCACTCCTTCTCTTCACTATTGTCTGACAGGCTTCTCAACCTTCATGTGACTGCAAGGTGACATCCCTGACCCCCCGCCCCCCACACACACATCTTGCTGTGCTCCTGTCTCAGTTCACACTGCCCCGTCTTCCATCGCTCGGGCCCAAAAGTGAGGTTTCGGCAGCAGGCCCGGCCCCTCTGCCCTCAAGGGCTCCAGGATGGGACCCTGTCTCATGGCTTCCAACTCCGGAGCAAGCCCCGCCCTCTCTCTGCCGGACGGCCCTCCCTGATCCCACCCTCCCCGCTGGGAGCCTGTCCCCCAGAATCCTTCACGGTCCTCAGCTGTGTGTGAAGGTCAGTGTTTTACAAGGCGCACCTTGACCAGGCCCATCCCGTCCCCTCACCAGCTGCCCTGTGCTCGCTCCACTCCTGTCTGCCAGGCGCGCTGCCGCCTCAGGGCCCTTGCTCCATCCAGCTGCCCCACCCCCGCTTGGAATGCTTGTCCTGCAGTCATTCATGTGGCACCCTCAAGGACCTGTTCAAATGTCACATCATCAACAGGTCTTCCCTGACCCTTTTATTTTAAAATTGCAACCTCACCCCAGCCCCACAATACCTACCCCCTTCCCAGCCATCTAGCATAGTGTCTAATGAGTTTATTTGTTTTGTTTATTATCTGGCCCCCTACTGCACCCCCAGAATGCCAGTTCCTTGACGGTAGGTACCATGTTGTCTTGGCATCTAGGCCAGAGCTGGGCACACAGTCCATGCTTCCCAGACATTTGTTGACCTCTCTACCGGATCACTTCCTGCAGGTATTGCAAGACAAATATCCTGGCCCTCTCCCTTTTGTTAAACAAATATCATAAGTTCCTCCATCCGTTTCTCATCTGACATGGCTTCCAGACCCATCCACCTACCCTACCCCATCACCAGTCTCAGCATACCCTTTAATTCATTACTGTCTCCCTTGAAATGCAAGACAGAAATTGAATACCATCCTCCAAATTTATTCTAGAAAACATACATTATACTGGTATAATTGATTCCTATGATGGGGAACCGATCTATTTATACATTTATTTATGGGAGCTAATATTGACAGTTACACAGTACTTTGGCTCAAATTAATCTGTGGTTAACTGAAGCTCAGACTTTTTGCACAAAAAGTATTGCCAAGTGGCGTCTGTCTCTTCTCCACCTGTGGAGTTGGCTGCCTTTGAGGTTCTTAAAAGGCACGAGATCAAAGAGAGCCCCTCAGTGGCTGCTGTCAGAGTCTCAGTAGCTTCCACACCCAGGTTAGCAGAGGGCTCGAGGCTCGGGATGAGGGCTCTGGGCAGCTGCATGTGAGTGTGGCCTGGTCCCATGTGTCTGCTTTGGCTGGTAATTCCCTGTGCGTAAGTCCCTAATAGCAGTTCACTACACTGACACATGTGGAAGCACTCAAGACGGGGCCTCACACGTGCCCTGGGACCAGTGATCTAGAAATATCTGCGTCCTTTCTTCTCATCAACAGCAAGGCAGCAAGCTCATCCGATTTCTAAGAACAATTTGCTAAGAATGAGAACTAACGTGCAAATGAGTTGTTTCATCCAGTTGCTTGAATTGCTTGGGTTACCAAGGAATGGGCATTCACCCCTAATTGTGTCTGTGCTGTGGGCACCGAGGTTCTGGTGAGAGGGCAAACTAAATCCCTTCCCAGGAAGCGAGCGACTCCACTTCATAGACCGAGGGTACGCGTCTAAATTCACGGTCAAGGGGTGGTGAGGAGAAGGCTTCCGCTTTTCCGCGTCATATTTCAATCCCGACTTCAGACTTGTGAGTCGATATAACTGTTGGTATAAAGCTACTCACTCCCATGCCAGTGACAGCTCAGTGGAATTTATGGGCTTAGAACTTGCTTAAGAGGGAGAAATAAAAGCAGCTCATGTGTCCCACAACTGGGCCAGGAAATGCCACCGATGATGTATGGTTTTGTCTGGGGTGTGACCTCCTACAGTCTCGCTGTTGTACGTATACGGCTCACCGGCCTCTGCTCCCTGCTGGGCGTCCTCTCACCAACAACTCCACAGGGCACTGCACACTGTGAAACTGCCGCGCAAGTGGCATCTGTGGCCTGTCACCAGGACAGACGTCCAAACACATGTGCCCACTGCATCTGGCATCACAGTCGCCTAGAAACACACAATGCTCTGCTCACGCAGAGAAAAGCCATCTGGGGACCAGTTTGTCCGGTGAGTTTCTGAGCAGCTCCAGGAGGGGGCACTGGGCCCGCAGGGCCAGCAGGACCCTCCTGGCAGCCGACGCAGGACAGTTGGCCCACACGCACCCTTCTTGTGCCTCAGCACAGAAGCCCGGCTGCTCACCCCAAAGGGACAGCTGGAGCCGTGGGGTTGGCCTGGCACCATGTGGCCCATACACACTGAGGCGGGACACAGGACCGCGCATGGAGGCTGCAGCAGGGAAAGGTGTTTGCACAGGCTGGGCCCTCTGTGTCGCTGGTAGGCAGTATTTCACGTCCAAAGCCACTCTCAAGGCCAAGCAGGGGTCAGAATACTGCACACCTGAGACTGCCTTTCCCAACAGAAACATCTAGAAGTCACTGCCCTCTTCAAGGCATATGGAGGGGATGATATTTTAAATAGGCCTAACCACTTCCTGACAATAAAGAAAATATGTCTTCTTGTTACATAAGAATAGTCCAGTTCATCTCTCGGGGAGAGGAAACTGAGGCTGGAGAACCCAAAGGCCCTTAGATTTCAGACAGGCTCTGCTCACAGATGCAGTATTACCATTTCTGTTTTTAAAAATTGCTTTTTACCCGTTCGCCTTCCCATGCGTGTGTGTAGTGGGAACACAGTTAGAAACTCCTTTCATTGTTCCTCATCAATGATGAGAGACGGAAGCAGCCAGACCCCAGGGGCTGAAGTTCTGGAAAGTAGAAATCAGACTCAGTTTAAACTTTCCCAGTTAATGAGCAGTTTTCAAAACTGGGTGTTCACGTAACAGCCATGTAGGAAACACAGAGCCTCGTGGTGTCTTAAGGGGTTGCTGGGGGCGTCTGCTGGAAGGAATATACCAACCTGCTCACACTCCCACTTCCTAACGAGGTGCCATCCACCAATAACATGTCCCCTTTGTGTGATTACATAGGGCCCCTCCGCCCAGAAATATTACGTGTAGCCGGCTGTCAGCTCTGCCTTCCCAATTGTCACACCTGTCCCATGCCACCTTGTACAATAGCTATTTGTGGGCATGCCCTATCATCCCTAGGAACATACAGCATCCTTGGAGACAGAGGTTTTCTTACACTGTGTTCAACCTAAATAGTATAATATTCATCATCAAGCCCTAGGAGTATTTCCTAAAGAAATGATTGAGTCTTACTAACAAAAACTCCATCTTAAATACCATAACTTATGAATCAGTTGGGAAGGGGACTGTCACTTCTGTCACGAGCCCTAATGGGAGGAGTTCTGGACCCATGATGACCACCTTTGGGTGAAGCCCATTAAGTTCATGGAGAGACCGTGGGGCCCGGTGGCCCCATGTTGATGCAAAGTCAGCAAGAGTGTTCACAGCCCCGCTTCCTAAATTGTTCCCTTTGATCCCGTCTCACTCGGGTCAGGGTCGTTTCTTGCTGGAGAAACAGTGGAAGGAACATGAGCAGTATTTGAGCAAAGCGTGAACTTTGTCACAAGTCACCTAGGGACCAGTTTCGCCAATGACTTTCGTGTATCTCCTCCTAGGAGATTCGCTCTGTGAAACTCCAGTAAGGAAAGCTGAAAACTCCCAGACTTCATTATTTTTTTCTTTTAAACAGATTTAGACATTTTTAAAAATCAAGGACCAAGTTAATTTCTGTTTTCCTAACTCTTGGCCGGGTCTTGAACATTGTAAGCCACTTAAGCCATAAATATGCTGGGAAACTAATGTAATGACGCTGCATATTCTTAGGATAAATGCAATTTTTCCAGAATTCAATCACAAGTTGAATTTATACAACCGGGATCTCTTAACACTTACATACAGACACAGAGAGAATCGGCGGCCTTTCTGAAAAGGAGAAAGCTGAGCAGGTTATGACCTAGTTCTCAAGCCAACTGCCCAGAAAACGATCTAATTGGCGGAAATAGCTGTGGGGCCAGGTGCTCCCAAGTAGAGCTACCCAGCCACTGAACTCTCCTTTTGCCTTCCTGTTTGTGAGATGTGCCCCGGATTACACCCAAGCTGAGACCTTGAAAGGGCAAAAGGTCAGCATTCTTCTGCATGGATTGAGACTCATCCCAGAAAGGACGCCATTGGTGAAGGTAAGACTTGGAACTGGGGTGAGCCGGGCACCGCTGGCAGGTGGTGTGAGCAGGTGGGCCCAGGGTTCCAGGAACTGCACGATCCCGCCGTACCAGCGACCCGGCGTGTCCGTGCAAGAAGGAGCCAAGGGTGCCTCTGATTGGTCAGCTCGTGTGGTGTTCTTCATCTTCTTTCATTTTGTCCTGTTTGCGACTCAGGAACTGTGATGGGAAAGTTCTAGAGATTATCATGTGTCTTTCATAAGAAAGGTACTGAACTGAACTTCAGGGCTGGCACTCTTTGAAAGTTTGAGCGTCTTCTGAAATAGTTTGATAGCACGTTTGAAAAGGTGAGTAGATGCATTCCACACTCTGAGCAAAGACCACATATCAGAGAAGGGAAGCAGCTGTTCTTGGGGGTTTTGTGTCCTTAATCCTGAAAGACAGGAAATCCCTTCTGTGCTGGACACCAAGCTGTGCCCAGGGGACCCCCCACTCGTTGCCCGGACCCAGGTACCTGCAGCCATCGGCTCCTGCAGGGGTGGGGCCTCAGCTGCACAGAACTCCGGCTCACCCGAAGTCATCCCTTCTGGGGCTGTTCCATATGGTGACTGAGCAGGGAGAGCATGGGAAGGTGGAGCTGTTGCTGAGTGGGGGTGGGCGGCGAGGGGGACAGCTCTCTGCCGCACTCGCTCATGCTCATTCCAGAGCCCAGAGCCCGCTGGGCTGGCCGGTGGAGGTGCTGTGGGGCCTGAGGGCAGCTTGACTCTCTCCTGCTCCCTGGTGACACTCCCCACCCATAATGCCATCTCTGTGTCTGCTGCTGGAGCGCCCGAGCCATTGACCTGGGCGCTGGATGGAGCACTCACTCCTCTTGTCTCAAATGGTTCTTCAGGGCCCATGGATCCACCCAGTGGTTCTTGAATTTTTTTTTTTCCGGTTGAAGACACTTTGGAGAAAACAAAGAAGGCTCTGTTTCTCCCAGAAAAATGTACATAAGCACACACAATTTTTGTCCTCAGTTTCTTGGGGTCTGCAGAGCCTCTGGAACCCCCCAGTGAAACCCTGAGAGACACGGCCCTGTTGCCAAAGTCCCCACCGCAACCCTCCCTTGAATAAAGCTCTCGTAGATTCCTCGGGTTCTGGGCGGTATGAGAAGTAAACAGCAGTCAGATTTGCCTTTTAAGGTAGATGTTTGTGGAGTTGAGGTAGCCCTGAGTTCTCCTGCAGAGCCCAGGACTGGTGGTGACTTCTGGGAGTAGGAAAAGGAACTCTTGACTTGGCTTTAGCTTCTCCAACCTCCTTGGAAAGCCCACCTGTAAGAGGTTTGTGAACAGAGCTGGTCTCTAAATAGCAAACAGAAAACACCTTTATTCTTTCCCGCCCTGCTCTTCAAACCCCTTTTCTTGACTAGATTTTCTTCCCTTTCATGAAATCTCAGGCACACCGTAGTAATGTTTGGGAAACTCCCAGAAAATATAAACAAATAGTCTCTTTTTCAGGGATAACGCATTAAATTTTTCTGAGTTCATTAAATCTCTCATTTCTGTCCTCCATCAGCTGGGGCTGGTGTTGGGATTACAAAGCTGGTGGGGAGGATGAAGGGTCATTTGTTTCCTGTTCCTCGCCCAGCCTCCTGCAGCGTCACTGCTGGTGCCGTTGGCTCCCCGGGGTCAGGCACCATGACAGAAGGGCAGGGAAGGAAGAGGAAGGTAGTTTGGGGGTTGTTTTTGGGTTGGGCAACCATTTAAAAACCATTCTTAGCTCACAGATACCCAGGTAGCAGGTCAGACTTGGCCACCAGGTCCCATGACATCATACAATGGTCACAATAACCCCATGCGGTGGGTAATATTGAAGCCATCCCTTTAAGAACAAAGAAGCGGAGGCATGGAGATATTAAGTGCTAAGGTCAAACAGGCGAGAATGACAGAGCAGTGATGGGGACAGATGCGTCCACCTCTGGAGCCCACACTTATAATGCTACGTTAGCTGGGTCTCTGGTTCCTGTATATATATTTGTATTTACCGATGGCTTCACCACCTTGGTGACGATACTGTTAATTATATGAAATTATCTTCCAAGTGCTGAGTTTTATTTCTGATGCTTCGAGAGTTTCCCATTATTGAGCTTATTAATAATAAAGCAGTGGCTTGCGGTCAGTGGACCAGTCGATGCTTTACTTTCACCGACCCCAGGTTCCGGAGACATTATCGCTGTAATTATTTACTTATTTATTCACATTCTGCAATGCTCCTGAGGGATTTAGGTAACTAAGAGCACTACAGCCTCATAAATTAACGGGGATGTTATAAATGGGTGATGTTAAATCTTTGCATATAAACCGTAAGGCCTGCGGCACACTTTCGTGGGGTTCTTAACTTGATTTCTTTCTCTTTCCAACACTTAAACAAGAAAAATAATTCACCCGTGGGAAAAGCCCAAGGTGGCCGTGTCAGCCTCCCCAGTGATGCACCTTGAGTTTCTGTCAAGGTGTTGACAACTCCCTTCCATGGATGTTTCCTCACCTCCACTCAGCGCTGTTTTTGCTGTCACCAATTATTTAAGGAATTCCAAAAAAATTACAGGACACAAGCCTTATGCTCAGGGAACTTTCAGCCACTGAAGAAGGCGGTTCTGGTCTAGATGAATGTATTACTTAAGAAATGTCACCACCAGACTTGCTTCTGTCTTGAATTTTTAGAACACAGCTGGCGGTGACATGCCTCGGGCCTTTGCAGCTGCTTTTTCCTTGCTCAGAACAGCCTTTTCTTTGCACGAGGGGCTCCTTCTCATCTTCAAGGTGAGAGACCCGTGAGCACCTACCTAAGGCATTTGCTCTTGTTGGTCTGTTTTACTGCCCTGTTTCCTTTGTAACCCTGCTCACCACCTGTGGTGACAGGATATCCTTGTGGTTTATATTTCCATATGTCTCCCCGGCTAAACTGGAAGCTTTGTGAGGGTGGCTTAGGCGCTCTCCCTTGCTCCATCCCCAGCCAGAACAGGCCAGCATTTGTTCATTTTACATGTGGACATTTACATAATTTTGGTCTTGATTTCTAAAAACAAAAACAACGGGGCAAACAAAGGGGGTGGGATGCGGAATGGCCTTGCTAAACTAGAGAGGTTATTTCAGAGCTGTGAAAGGCAAGGTGGGCTGGAGAAAGTGAGATCTGAACACAGACAACAGACACACGCGCGCTACCGCAGTGAGCGTGGTGTGCTACTGGCACGCAGACAGAGCAGCAGACCACTGGAGCAGAGCCGCGTCCACACAGAGCTCCATGCGGGGGCGGCCACACCGCTGACGACAACGGCATCACTGACATTAGTGGGAAAAGATTGGTCTTTTCAGAAAATGCTGCTGGAGCCGCAGGACCTCCACATGGAAAACATGGGAAGCTGGACAAATGTCTCATATCATACAAAAAATAATTCTGTTTAAGGTAGGTCATGAGTCTGAATGGGAAAGGTGAAACAAAAACACTTCCAGAAGAAAACGCAGCGTACTATTTTTCAGAACGTTGGAGTATGCAGCAATGTCTTAAAGGGAACACATAAAAGAACTTACCATGAAAGAAAATACTCAAACATTGGTCCTCATTAAAATTAAAAAACTTCTATTCATCACAAAACATCATTAAGATGTTAGAAAACATGGATAAGAAATTTTCAATGCAAATTGACAAAGGAGTCATATGTAAATATAAGAAGAGAAAGATGAACAATCCAACTAAAAGAGGGGCAACAGATTTTGACACTTCACAAAAGAAAATAACCAAACGCTCAATAAACATTCAAACACATGCTCAGCAGGGAAACGCAAATTAAAATCACCATGGGATACAATGCCATAGCCAAAAGAATGGCTAAAATTTTTAAAAAGGAAAAAGAAAGAAAGATTGGCAGTGCCACAGCAAGTGGGGCACCTGGCACCTTCTTCCCTTGCTTGTGGGCATGCCAACCAGCAGACCAGCTTTGGTAAACTGTGGGGCGGCATCTACTAAATCTATGCCCGCTTAGCAAGTCCACTTTTACAGAAATGAGTGCCTGTGCCCACCACTAACGTGGGCTGGGATCCTGACATCTGCTTAGCCGCCTCACTCCTAATAGCCACAAGCTGAAAACAATTCAAATGCCCATCAAGAGGAGAATGGATAAAGAAATGATGGCATATTATACAATGAAATATGAGAAAGCAATTGTTTAAATGCTAAAAAGAATAACAGGGATGAAACTTACAAAAATTTGGTTGAGTTAAAGCAGCCAGACACAAAATAATATGCAGTGTGTGGTCCCGTTCAAGACCAGATAGCCAACACCATCTACGTGGACAGAAATCAGGACAGCAGGTACCTCTGTGGATCAGGGAGGGATGGTTAGCGGTCCTCGGAGCTTTCTGGAAGGGTGGGCAAGTTCTAAGCTTTTTGACGGGGTGCTGGTCACACACACACACACACACACACACACACTCACACACACACACTGCACGATATCAGTATATTTCTTGCTTATATGTGTTATACCTCAATAAACAGGTTTGGTTTTTTTTAAGGAAAGGATGAACTCAAATAAGGTGTTAAAAATAAAAGTTAGGTTCCTGTACAATTGGATTTCGGAGTTCCATGCACCGCCGTGATTACATGGATGGAATTGAGTCACCAGGAAATGGGTGGGACACTGCTAACATTCAGGACACTGTGACATTGAGACAGTAGGAGGGTCCCTGAATAGAATTGTCCAGCAAAGCGCTGGAGACCCAGGTCTAGGGCTGGAGACGCAGACTTTGAAGGTGTCAGCATGCAATAGTGTCCACAGTTTGGAAGAGTAAAAAAGGCAGGCCATCCGGGAGCTTGAGCAGAGATGGTCTGCGATGGAAGGCGACTTTCACAAGGAGGGAACCTGGCTTCCCGTTCTTTCTTCCTTTCTCTGTACTTCATGGACTGTCCTCTCCTATGTCCCATCTATCAAAGTCCTCACTTCCGAGCAATGTTGGAGTGTACGTCCGAAGCAGTGTTCCCTCACTCAGGCATTCAATTGTCCCCATCAGCTCTGTCAATTTGTTTTGAATTCCCTTCATTCAAACTGAACTAAGACAATTTGAGTGAAGGTAAAAAAAATTTTTTAAAAAGTAATAGATTGGGGAATATATTTACTCTTCTGTACTAGCCTAGTGATGGGCTGAAAGGTCGTTTTGAATAATTATCACCCTGATAATTGAGCAGATGGCAATCACCAAATCAAGCAGTCCCCGCCAGTCGGCGAGTCTGTCGCTAATTCACCTTCATGCCTGGGCGATTTAGTCTAACTAGATTATATTTCATGAGAGCAACGGGTATGCTTTGCTTTTCAGGGTGCCCAAGAAACTGACTTTCCAAGGGGGTTGGTATCCCACAGAAGCTGGGAAGACTGCCTGGATTCAGAGACCTAACGCTGGCCACTCGAGAAGTTATAATTCTACCCCACCGTGTTTTCTGTCACTGCTACCCATGTGCCTTTACTTGAGCTGGGTCTCTCGCCTGTGTTGTCCTCCTTGCCTACATCACAAGGATCTGTCCTGACAGCTTCTGCCCACGCACTACACATAGAAAATGGGTGCTCCAGCAATCTCTCCATGTTTGAATGCATCAAATCCAGAAGGAGAAAAGCAACGTAGTCACACTCACCATTCTTCTTAATTTGTCATCTCAGCAACCAACCTTTGCCCTTATCTTTTCCTGCCTTTGAGTCCCATCCTTTTTATTAGGCCTGTAAGGGAGTTGCCGGCTGTGAAAATTCACCTCTCCGGAGGAAGCTGACCACCCACAGTGGCACGTGCTCCCCCTATGAGTGGGTCATCACTTTCAGGTGGGGATGTAGCCAGTCCATTTACTCGGGAGGAATTAAAGGACAGTGTGGAAGCAACACCACCAGATAAGCACCTAATTTGGAGCAGATCCAGGATGGAGCAGAAGCACCTCTGATTTAAAGGTAAAAGAAGCAATTAAAGGCAGTGGGCAGGAAGTTCCTTCAAGTCAATGAAATTATTCAATCAGCCCATAAAAAATGACTAGCTTCTAAAGGTAGAATGTGATCCCACGTGAAAAGGGGGAGGGGAAAAAGCAAAGATTGTCATCCATAAGAAGAAAAACATTAAAGCTAAATGGTAGATCATTTCAGAATTTCCATGATCTCATTGGTTTCCCATTTCCATTTCGTTTTCCAATCGTTCTCCTTTCAACACACTCTAAGTCTGTCGCTCCGTTTGCCCACCCAGCCCCTTAACCCCTCGGAGCCTCTGATGAGCCCCCCACCTTCTTGGTGGTAATGGTTCTCACGACCAGAACTGAAAACACCAGACACCCTCTTTCTCAGCCTCCCTTGCACCCCCAGTCAGCACACCCCTCATGTTGACCCCTGAGCTAATGACATCAAAAGAAAGGGATGCGGGTCTCTACCATTCTAGTGACCCGTGTGTCCTCGCCAGAACCGGGGCTGAAGTGTGGTCATCGGAATTTCTCCAACTTGAGATTGCTCGATATCGGGGAGCGGAAGCATCAGTGGAAAAGAGAAGGCCAGTGGAAAGGGTCTGATGGAAAACCAATATAATGGCAGGGTCATGATTTTGCTTCAAGGTGAATGAGTTCAATTTATAGCAGAAGGGGCCTTAGATAGGGTCAGTCCTAGGAAAAATGAGAGATTTGCTTCGTGTAACTCTCCCATCATTCCTGCGTATCTCCCCAAACTGCCCTGAGGACCTAATGTACGCTCATGGCCCGGACTCAGCTACCAGATGCCCACTAAGCGCTGCCCACCAGAGTCCCCCAGGAATCTCACCTTCACAGAACTTTCCTCCTTCCCCGGCTCAAAGTGGGGCGCTCTGTTCATAACTGAATTACAGCTACCTGTGTCCTATTGCCATTAGAGGCCAGTGTGTTTCATCTCAAGCCCTTGGGGCCAGATGTGTTTTGGAATTCAGAGCTCTGCTGCTTTCAAAAGAGAATGGACTGCATATGCTCGAAATTACATTAAAAACCCCGAAGGAGCTCGGGCAGGATCCAGTAATCAAACCCATTAATATCTCTGTAGGAAAATACATGAATATTCAGACAAAGTGGGGAAAATAATGATTATAAATAGCTTCTCATCAGTCCAGGTCAGGTTTGCAGCCAAAAGAGTTCAAAAAAACTTTCAGTTTGCAGAACTTCTGAATTTTGGAGTTGCACATAAGAATTGTGGGCCTGTTATACCCATCCTTCTACCCCATCAGACTGACAATTAGAAAAGGAGATACTGTCCCTGGCCATCCATAAAATTTGAGGCCTCAATACAATGTATGATGAAATAAATGATGAATGAAGTAAAAGGAAGTGTTGAAGAATCAAAATGCATGCCCATTTCTTTTCTGAACTCCCACCTTCCTCAGGGCGCCTGGCTAATCTGGCTAACTAATCCAGGGCTGCATAAACTTTTTCTGGAAAGGGCCAGATAGTCTCATCTGCAACTACTTAACTCTGCCATTGTAATATAAAAGCAGCCTTAGACAATATGTAAATAATGTCTGTGTCCCTTTAAAATTTTATTTATAATATCAGGGTGAGGGCCAGCATTGGCCCACAGGCAACATTTGCTGAACCTGGAATAAAGCCATGCAAATGTCTTATTTGATGATCAGGATTCATTCAGCAAACACTTACATTGACTCCTTATCATATGCTCGGCACCGTTCTCACAATCCTAGAAATTCAGCTAAAACACAAGCGTTTGTCCTTATTAAGCTTATATTCTAGCTGATTCTAGGAATTAGGTTAAAATCTTCAGATCATCTCAGCTCTATACTTCACTTTGTCTTTATTAAAGTGGACTTTGGCCAAAGATCTTAACACACACCTCCCCAAAGAAGATACACAGATGACAAATCAGCATATAAAGGATATTCCACATTATACGTCATCAGGGAAATCAAATTACAACAAGACACCACTACACACCTATTAGAATGGACAAAACCCAGCACACGGACACCACCAAATGCTGGCGAGGACCCAGACCTACAGGAATCTCAGTCACTGCTGGTGGGGACACAAAATGGTGCAGTCACTTCGGGAGACTGCTTGACGCTTTCTTGCAAAATTAAACATACTGCTACCATATGATCCAGGTACTCACCCAAAGGAGTTGAAAACTTATGTCCACACAAAACCGGCACACAGATGTTTACAGCAGTTTTATTTATAACTGCCCAAACTTGGATGTCACCAAGATGTTGTTCAGTAGGTGATGGATAAACTGTGATCCATCTAGACAATGGAATAGTATTCAGCTTGAAAAGAAGTGAGCCATCAGCCATGGAAAGACATGGAGGAACCTTACATGCATATCGCTAAGTGAAAGACACCCGTCTGAGAAGGCTACATGCCCTGTGACTCCGAGTATAAGACAACTTGGAAAAGGCAAAATTTGGGGGATCAGTACAAAATCACTTGTACTAGGGTTGGGGGGAGACGTGAAAGAGGGGAACACGGAGCATTGTTAGGGCAGTGAAAATACTCTGTGCGACACTATCGTGGTGGGTATGTGTCACTATACATTTTTCCAAACCCACAGAATATACAACACCAAGAGTGAACCCTAAAGAAAGCTATGGTCTTTGCGTGATCATGGTGTGTCAGTGTAGGTTCATCCTTGGTAAGAATGCCCCACTCTGGTAAGTGAGTTGATCATGGGGGAGGCTGTGAAGGTGTGGATGGAGGGAGATGGGAAATTTCTGTACCTTCCTCTCAATATTGTAAACCTAAAACTGCTCTAAAAAATTTGTCTTAAAAAAAAATCATTGACACATACAATTGATCCTCCTTAATCACAGAGTCCATATTTCTGAACGTGCCTCCCCCTAAAACTTATTTGTAACCCCAAAATCCACACTTGCAGAGCTTTTGTGGCCATTTATGGACCTGTGCTGAGCAGCAAAAAAAGATTCACAGCCAACACACACCTTTCTGGCTGAGTTCGAACAAGGCAGCCCTCTGCCATCTTGTTTCTATAAAACTATAAAAAAGCAGACTTTTTATGGTCCATTTGGTGTCGTGTTTTTTGCATTTTTGTGCTTCTTGCTGTTTAAAATGTCTCCTGACCATAGAGCTGAGGTGCCGCCTGGCGTTTGTAAGCGCCAGAGGCTGTGATGGCGTTACGGAGAGGACGTGTCAGATGAGCTGGGTTCAGCACAAGCGACAGGGCTGTCGGCCGTGAGTGCGGCATTAATGAATCAACAATGTATCTTAAATAAGCTGTCTTTAAACAGAAACACACATAAAGCAAGGTTATATATTGATCGGCTGATGAAAATGTTGTGACCAGAGGCTGGCAGGCAACATACCCATATTTCCCCCAGGAGCAGCGGGTCAGCCTTCACTAATTCAGCCTTCACTAATTTGTGGTGACTTTATCAAATATACAAGTAGATGCCAGGGATAACAAGGATCAACTGTATTTGTTAATAGTATTATCTTTTAAATCTCATCGTCGTCCATAATTATAATTCTTTCTCCATTTATAACATTATCTGGGTCTTTTTTCTTTTTTCTTGGTCTACTTGCCAGAAGCTTGTCTATATTGGTTTGTTTGGGTTTTGTTCAAAGAATCAAATTCTGGCTCTTTTTAAACTTCCATTAAGGTTCTTCTCTGACCCACAAGTCATTTAGTGGTGTGCTTTTAAATCCCCAGCTAGTGAGCATTTTTTAATTTGTCTTTTTGTATTAGCTTCTAACTTAATAGGGATGTGATCAGAGAACACGGCTGTATGAAACCTATCCTGTAAGATTTATTGAGGCCACTGTGTAACCTAGTAACTCCATGATTAATGCTTGTGGGGCTTCTCAGCATCTCGAGCGCTGCGTGCAGAATTCCATGTGGTTCTGTTAGGCCAATGCTAGGATATGTACACGCCTCCCATGGTCTTGCTTATTTTTTGTTTGATTAACGTATCGATAATTGAAACAATTGTTAAGAGTGGCTTTATTAATTTCCCTTGTAGCTCCATCAATTTTTAGCTTCATCTGGGCTATTTTGTTAGGTGCATCCAGATTTAGAATGGCCATATCACCTTGCTAAATAGAACCTGTTACCATTATGCAGAGACAGATTCATGCCTTATAATGCTTTTTGGCTTAAAGTCTACTTTGTCTACTATTTAAGCACAGCAGTCTTTTGGTAGTATGTGACTGATAGGTCTTTTTCTCCAGCCTGCTATTTGCACCCTCTGTGTGCCTTAGGCTTAGATGTAACTCTTAGTAACAAGAGACAGGGATGGAAACCAGTAGTTGGAAGAAGAGCGATCTCCTTCCTCCCTCAGAGCAAGCTATAAATCACTGCAGACATTGCTTGGATTTAAAGAAGGGGTTCATTTCTTGCCCCTGCCCACCCTGCGGCCCCGCCCAGATGGAATCATAGGAGCCAGCTAGGAGGAGAGCAAGTTTTACTCACGCCTGCAGAAGGAGCAGGGGAACCCATTTGTCACACAAAGGGTAAAGACTGCGGCTACTGTCAGTCCCCATTTTCCTATATTTTGTTTTTGTTTTAGTGGCCTTCATTTTCTATGAAATCAGACACAGGCCTTGGGACCAGAGGCTGAGGGAGACTCACAGAGAAAATAAAAACTAAGAGACCCAGTAAAAGCCACTCCATCAGGGCTCCCTGCCTAGAACCATTCATTCTACAAAATCTGTGAAATAAAGTTCACATGTAAATCACATCACAAATCCCTTGTCTGCATGTAATACCCTTTTCTTCTAAACCAGAAAAAAAGAGATTTAGAACAAAATGCATACACCCATAGAAACAAGACAGAGAATGTAAGTGGGTGAGAAAAGCAGCCTTAATCACGGGGAGCAGAGTTCCAGTCAAGAAAACGGAATAGGTAACAGCTGTGCTTACCTCCTCTCACAACCATCTCAAAATTACAACTAAAATACAGGACAACCATCATTGAGAATTGCCTGAAGTCTAGCTGAACAGAAGTCCTATAACTAATGATGTCCAGAAGAAGCTATATCAAGACCAGTGGGAGGGGTGGAGACACAGAACAGGCTGGTCCCCCACCCAGATGCGGTGAGTAAAAATCAGGAGGGACATCTCAGCTGCTGAGGTCCCAACCCCTCACCCGACTCCCCAGCCCAGGGTTCCAGTGCCAGAGAGGAACTGAACTGCCTGGTTTCAGGACAAGGACTAGAGGGGCAGCTTTCTCCCAGACAAAAGTGCTGGCATTGTTCCTTTGTTGAGCCCTCTCCCCTCCTAGCCCAGTGTGCAGACACAGGTGGCCGCCATATGTGAGTCTCCATCAACCTGGCTAACACTGTTCACCCTACCCTAGCGATTCCCTGAGACACCGCCTCACCCAACTTGCAGGCCTACCCAACTGCTTCCAGTGGCTTTTCCAAACAAATGGCCTGTCTTGGCTCATGCTGCGGGCTTTTCTAAAATCTCTCAAAGGTTCACAAACCCCAAACAAGCAGCATCTGGCCTCAGCATGCCCTGTACCTCTTGCTAAGTAGCCCCAAGCCCAGCACTAGCAGCAGCTGGCCTCAGTTCACAGCTTATCCTCTACCTTTCAGCCCAGCACAAGTGGCAACCATCTGCAGATCACTTTGTAGCTCATACCAAGTGGCCCTGGGCAGGGCACAGGCAGCAGCTGACCTTGGCCTGTAACAGAGCCCCTCCCTAGAGGCCCCAGAACCAACATACCCAGTGGCCACCTTCAGACCACACCAGAGCACCACCCAACCCAGAAAACACACCCAAAGGGCCAACTAAGGCACCAGAACCCCACTAAAGTGAATCCTGTTCTGTAGGATCAGCCCCTGCACAACAGCTCCTCCACTGTAGTCACAGCCAGTCCTCACAGCCAGTCAGCCTGAAGGTCAATCCCTCCCGTTGTCATGCCAACAGCAACCAAAGCTCAGTTACAACAGGAGGCCACACATAACCCACACCAGGGACACACCTGGAGCACCCAGCTCAGGTGATGAGGGAGACTGTGCCACTGACAGGACACTCTACTACATAAGGACACTCTACTAAGACTGGGAGATGTAGCAGCCCTACCTAATACATAGAAACAAATACAGAGAGGCAGCCAAAATGGGGAAACATGTCCCAAATGAAAGGACAGAAAAATAACTAAACAAGATGGAGACAAACGACCTACCAGATGCAGAGTTCAAAACACTGGTTATGGGCCGGTCGAGTGGCGCATTGGTTAAGCACTGGCTTGGGACACCAGCGGCCCCGGATCAGGTCCCATATATGAGGGCCAGTGACACCACCCTCAAAAAAAAAAAACTGGTTATAAGGATGCGCAATGATCTCAGTGAGAATTTCAACAAAGAGATAGGAAACATAAAAATAGAGATAGAAAACAAAAAAGAACCAGTCAGAAATGAAGAATACATAACTGAAATAAAGAATATATTAGAGGGAATCAACAGTAGATTAGATGAAGCAGAGGATCAAATCAGTGCCAAAGGTTAAAGATAAAGAGAGAATCTTAAAAGCAGCAAGAGGAAAGCAGTTACCTACAAGGGAGCTCCCATAAGACTGTCAGCTGATTTCTCAACAGAAACTTTGCAGATCAGAAGGGATTGGCAGGAAATATTCCAAGTGATGAGAAGCAAGGACTTACAACCGAGTGAGATTACTCTACCAGCTAAGCTATCATTTAGAATCCAAAGATAAAGAGCTTTCCACACAAGAAAAAGCTAAAGGAGTTTGTTACCATCAAATCAGTATTACAAGAAATATTAGAGCAACTTCTCTAAGAACAAGAGGAAAAAAAAGTCAGAAATATGAATAATAAAATGGCAATAACTACATAGCTATCAACAATTACTTTAAATGTAAATGGATTAAATGCTCCAATAAAAAGACATAGGGTGGCTGAATGGGTAAGAAAACAACACCCTTACATTTGCTACCTACATGAGACTCATTCAGATTGAAAGACACAGACTGAAAGTAGAGAGATAAAAAAGATATTTCATGAAAATGGAAACAAACAAAAAAAGGCTGGGGCAGCAATATTTGTAGGAGACAAAAATAGACTTTAAAGAAAGGCTATAACAAGAGACAAAGAAGGACCAGTAATTCCACTTTCTGAGTATTTATCTGAAGAAACCCAAAACACTATTTCAAAAGGACATGTGCATCCATATGTTCATTGCAGTATTGTTTACAATGGCCGAGATGTGGAGGCAGCCTGGGTGTCCATCGATGGATGAATGGATAAAGAAGAAATGATACATATATGCACCGTAGAGTATTAGTCATAAAAGGGAATTAAATCTTGCCATCTACGATAACATGGATGGAACTAGAGGGTATTGTGCTGAGTGGAGTAAGTCAGACAGAGAAAGACAAATGTCATGATTTCATGTATATGTGGAATCTAAAGAACAAAATAAAGGAACCAACAAAATAGAAACAAACTCATACAGACAGAAAGCTTTTTGATGGTTGCCAGATGGGAGAAGGAGGGCGGGTGTGATTTAGAAGTACAAATTAGTGCTTACAAAATAGTCATGGGAATATAAAGTACAGCATGGGAATACAGTCAGTAGTATTGCAGTAACTACATATGGTGTCAGATGGATACTAGATGTATCAGGGGGATCACTACATAAGTTATATAAATGTCTGATCACTATGCTGTAAACTGAAACCAATATAACATTGTACATCAACTGTAATTAAAAAATTAAAAATTAAAAAATAATTTTTAAATCACTGGGGAGCAGTGATGACTATGTAAACAGGTAATACTGATTCCACCTAGAGGTCAGTTTTTAACCGGGTGGAATTGCCCAGCTATTCAGGGTGTCTAGTGATTGGAGAGCAGTGCTGGCTTGTTGAAAGCAATCGCTGTTATGGGTATGGTGAGCTGAGAGGAGGTGCATAAGGCATTCAGAGCAAGTGAGAGTCTAATAGCACCTCGAGAGAGAGAGATGCAATAGCATTTTCTGTCTCATTTTCCTTTTTTTTTTCCCCTGCATATTGTATGGATGTCCCCCTGGTGGGCTAGAACTTAACATAGGGTGAGATGGGATTTATGAACATCGTTGTAAAAGGACCAAAATTCAACATTTTTGATTGAATCACAAGGACATCAAGCTTTTAGAGCCAACTTATTAACTTGAAAAGAATAGCCTTTGACATTGAGAGAGACTCGATACATTACATGTTTCAATTGTGACAAGACTATCTAATCAAAATACTTAAATTTTTTAGAGAAGGCATTAAAATTTGAACCTTTGAAAGTCGGTATATCAAATGCTTTATACAAAATTTGAGCTGAAGATTCTATGCCTAAGCACTTCTCTTAAGGTAATAAAGGGACCCACTGGACATAGATGAATGTAGGGAGATATTAACTGCATTACTTTCTATAATAGAGAAAATCAGAAAATCACCTAAGTGACTATTGATAGAAAATTGATGAAACAAATCATGGCATATCCATGCAAAGGAATGCTTTGCAGCCATTAAAATCATGCTACCAATCAATAATTATTGATATGGAAAGATGGCCATGTTATAGTAAGTGAAAAAGGCAATATGATATTATTTTTGTTTTAGAAAGAAATGTGCATACAAAAATACACGTGCCTTGAAAAATATTGGAAAAGTTATTCATCAAAATGTTAACAAGGGTTATTTAAATGGTAGGATTACTGGCTACCTATTTTTGATGCTTTTTTATATTTTGCAAGTTAATTGAAATAAACAAAATTATTACAATAACTTGCAAAAATAAAGTTACTACAGAGTCCATTGATAAAGTTCTTTCAGCATTTAAATGAGTAATTGATCTATTTAGTGGTTCATGTTTACTCTATAAACTCCCAGAGAGTAAGGAGCTTTTTTTCCTCCTTTTCCTCTCTCCACGGCTCCATGCACAGCACAGCATATAATTAGAGCTCCATCATGGCTGTTGACAGAGTGGGTATTTAGATGTCAAATACTGAGGAGATATTAGTGAAAATAGCTAAGAACTAAATTGCATAGCTGAGCCTGTGGCACTAGAACTTTCATAATTGAAAACTAAAACCTTCAAGTCATTTCCTTTTATTACAAATGGACCCACCTTACAAGTCCACTTCCGTTTTGAAATCCTGCCAAAGTGTTGGTTACAATCCCATCACTTGGCTAATGTGAGAGTTTTAAAAGCTGTTTAATGACATCATTATCCTGTAAATCATAATGAGAGAAGCAACAATGAATCAGGTGTTTGAAAAAGCCATGCCTGGACCTGTGATTTCTGATATGGGAGCTGGGCCCATCTAGGTCACTGTAAGGTGATTAAATGATACTTTGCGTTCTCATCTTCCTCACCAGTGCCTCTGCCTTCTGTATCACTCATAATGAACAACTGCAAAGTCTCAGTGGCAAACAGCCTGTGTTTACTGATCTGGGCGGGGCTCATCTGGGGACTCCTTCAAGCTGGGAGTCTGGCTTGTCGGCCTCTCCCCATCCCACCTCTAGGACTCACTCTGGTCTGCACCAGGTGTACTCATCTGGGGTCCAGGTGAGAAGAGAAACCTATTCAGAGGAAACTCTTCTCCCATCAGTGGTGAAAGGTCAAGGTGCACACCCAATCATACTTCAAATTCCTCCTTGTGCTGCGTCTGTCGACATCCCATTGGCCAAAACAAACGCTCAGCATCAGTGGGGCAGGAAAGACCAGGGCAAGGGTGCACTATTGGAAAAAGGAATTCCAACCAAGGGTTGATCCGGCCGACCAGACCCTCCATTTCAACAGGTCTTCCGCACCACGTCCTCTCTTCCTGGGCCATTGACTGTTTTCACGCAGGCCTGTATAATTACCTCTCCTGCCTAAAGAAAACGTCAGCCCTGCCTGGAATGGTTCGCTGGATGTAAATACAACACTGATTTGATGTTTCCATGACCAAGCTCTTGTTCTCTTGAAGGTTCTTTGGAGACAAAGGGCTCTCACCCCATTGAGGCCATCATAGCTTTTCATCTGGGTCATAACAGCCAGGAAGGGGCAGCAAACAGAGCAGAGGGATGGAGGGGTTTGTGGGCCGCACGTGCAGGGAGCACGCCTATGGGCTGAGGGAGGGATGGGGTCTATTCAACCTCTGTTCCAGAAGATACCGGGCGACCCCTACGCAGCAGGCAGCAGGCAGGAGGCCAGGTCAGTCGGCTGCTGTCATGGGCTCCAGCTGAGGAGAGAGATTCGCATTTCCCTCAAATTCTTGAGTAGCAACCGCATTTACATGAATACTCCTTATTTTAAATCTCTAGAAGAAGCACATGCAATTTTACTTGCTAACATGCACAGGCTGGGTCCTTGGGAACCACACTGAGGCACATTCATGCACAAAAGTGACCACGAGGACTGGTGAAAGGAAAGAAGTCGCGGGTAAAAGGGCACTTCTGAAGCCTTTTGTGACTGACAAACTACAGGGAGGCTTTCAGCTTTTTCCTCCTAAATCTAGACACCAATTTGGCAATTTTTGTGTCAATTGTGTTCTAAATGAGAAGAGGCATTTGCAGCTCCCAGAGGCTTAGACAAGGCTGAGAGGAAAAGAGGAAAATCTAATCAATAACCCAAGGCAGGAAATGGCAGGGTCTAGGGATAAACACCACAAATGAGCGAGGC
This sequence comes from Aselliscus stoliczkanus, assembly GCA_033961575.1. Classification (NCBI taxonomy): domain Eukaryota; kingdom Metazoa; phylum Chordata; class Mammalia; order Chiroptera; family Hipposideridae; genus Aselliscus; species Aselliscus stoliczkanus. The sequence continues at coordinate 2,817,080 of CM066733.1, forward strand.
TTGAGAAGTAGGATGGCTCCGGGCAGGACTTCTCCAAGCTTGGCTGTTAGGCAGCAGGATCGCAGGGGAACTTGTCAAAAATGCATGTTGGGGGCCCCACCCTACACCTACTGAAACCCTGGGGACAGGGCCCAGCTACCCATGTTTTAAAAAGTCCCCCAAGTGACTCAAGTTGGAGAATCACCGGTTTAGGGGACATCGCTATCTGTGACACTTGAAAGAGGACAGTCGGCGAGGGTGACTGGTGGGATGAGAGGGAGAAGGGACAAGCATAAACAAAGGTGGGCGGGCACTGCCTACCTCGGTGCATTAGTGAGCCAGGGCGGCCATAACTAAGGACCATGGACAGAGACAGGCTGCGTCCTGAGCTCAAGGTGTGGGCAGGGTCGCTTCTCTCTGGAGCTGGGAGGGAGAACCTGCACCAGGCTCCGCCCCTCGCTCCGGGTCCTTTGCTGTCAATCTTTGGCACCTTTGGCTTGTAGCTGCATCAACCCAATGTCTGCCTTCATCCTCACATGACTTTTTCCCAGAAAGTCATTCCAGAAAGTCCATGTGTCCAAATGTCCCCTCTGTATGAGGACGCCAGTCATATTGGTCTAGGCTCACCCTAATCCTCACCTTAACTTGATCATCTGCAGAGGCCCTATTTCCAAATAAGGTCAGGGTCCCAGGCACCAGTGGTTAGGACTTCAACATATTTTGGGGGATTGTGGGGGACACAATTCAATCATTGGCAATAGTGATGGCTATGGGGATGGGCATGTGACCTAGTAGGAGCCAATCAGGTGCGACAAGAGAGAACCAGTTCAGACGCTGAAGCTGCCCAGGCTCCACTTGGTGTGGAGAGAGATATCTTAACCCCTGGGATGCATTTGCATACCAGTGTCTGCAAGCACACCCCAGGAAGCTCTAATCCCCTAACTGCCAGGGGCCAGCAGCACCTGCAGACCTGAAAGCTCATTAGAAGCGCAGGTTCTCAGGCCCCATCCCAGAATTCCTGAATCAGGCTCTGCATTTTCACAGGATCCCCACTGATTCATGAGCACTGTTAGTTAGGGCTCGAGAAGCCCCGTTCCAAACTAACTAATGAACAACGTCCTGAGGGATTAAACCCCACCAGGAAGTGGGGTTTCACTGCTATTTTAACAAATCAAATTGCACTTCTGCATATTCAATCTGATCTAAAGCTATGCCTCCACGGATTGAGATGATCAAACAACCAAGGCATCCTATGAATGGAATGGAATGGAATATAAATCTCGATATATTAATATATATTACATAGCGTATATATAATTAATATATAACGTATAGTGTGTACAAAGAGAGTCTACTCTGAAGTTCATGAGGCATCATTTTTTTTTATGTTCATGTAATGTCTTTATTGAACTGCGCTAATAGAATTATAAGACAAAATGTGCCTCAAATGATGATACTGTGTTCACTGTAACCATCAGCATGATGAACAAAAGATGCTGAGTAATAGCTCAGCTCCTAACTTCAGACATTTTCATTCACTGAGTGTCCAGAATAGACGATCGGACACTTGATCAGCATCAAAATAACATTCCTTAGAAAGCAATACAGCTGAAAGGATACTGGGAATCACCAGCAGTCCATCTATTACAGAAAACAAATTCGTCTTGCTTCCTGAATTTCAAAGTGAGTTTTCCTGGCCTTCCATGGTATTAAAGAACTACTCAGAAAGGCTTTGGGAGTTAGTTTCCACTTATGGTCATTATTCATGGCACAGCCTCAGGGTAAGGCCACCAAAGTTGTGAATGTGCCCTGGGTGCCACATTTCAGTGGGATGGGCAACAGCAAGGGAGAATATTTAGAATCCATGGAAGACAAATAAACCAAAATTAAACCTATCTTCTTACATGGAAGGCTTTACAGACAAATAAAAATTACTTTTCGCCTTTTCACATCTTTGACTCTTTATATCTTTATGTTATTTAGATCAGAATGGATACTATCAAAGAATAAAATAAGACCACCAGAGCTTACACAAAATGTACAAAACTGAGTCTATTCAAATGCAGGCAAAGGACCATGTGCTCATGAAAAAATGCACTGAGCAAAACTGCAAGGTTTAAATTCTGGACAGGAGCCCTGGTGGTTGTGTTAACGGAGGGTTAATAACTACAATTGTGGATGGAGCAGAATGAACACGTAGCTGTGCGTATATTGGTTCCCTGTTGTTCATTGGTCTGGAAAACATCTTCTGTTTGCTCCTGTCAGGGTCTGGGGTCAGGCCAAATGCATGGTCCTCCATCCTTTGCAGCCTGCTGGAGCCAGTTGTGGGGAACACAAGAGCCAGGTATGTAATCTCCTAGCTATATTCGTACGTGGAAGTGTGCTGTATACAATATAAATTCACTTAGTCAACATGTATTGATCCTCTGATATTGACTTCACTCTGATCTTTGCTCAGATGTCACTGTATTAGAGAGACTTTCCTTATTGTTCTAAGGTCACACCCTGTCCCCCACCCACTTGCACCCCATTACTCCCTGTTACCCTGTTATATGCATGCTTGTTGACTCTGTCTCATGCACTCCTCACTGATGCTCCATAGAAAAGACACCTTTGGCTTTGGGCTGTATGTTCACCACCCGGGACAGCGCCTGGCACTGTATAGGTGCTCAGTAAACGTTTCTAAGTGAAAAGCAATGCATCAGGTCCTGGAGAAAACTAGAGCTTCTGAAATAATAGTAGTATTAGAAACATAAGCTCTATATTGTAGTAAGATACTTTTAAACTCTATATTAAAAGGCATAGGGAAATGGGAACATTATACCCTGATTTGGAAAGCAATTTATCAGCGCCTATAAACATTTTAAATTCTCATACCCTCCAGTCCAAGAGTTCTATTTGTCTGGATCTGAGCCACTGTTCGTGCACAAGAAGGCATGTACCCTGATGCTCATAGCCGCTTTGTTTGTGAAAATTTGCAAAAAAGTCTCAGATTCCATCAGCTGCCCACTTCCCATGGGTCTCATCAGAGAATGCAGCAAGCGCCCACTGAAAGCAGCCTTATGCCTAGTGCTCCTCTGTCATGGCCTTTGTCATGGCCATCTACACAAGTGACTCAATTTAATCAGCCACCACGATCTGTTTCCACAGTTCTGCCTGACCTGAGAGTCCAAGCACCCTGGCTTAGCCCAGCGGCCCCACATAGCTAATACTGAGCTTGGATGGCCGTGGTGGACACCATGAGGTGTTAGCTTAGCCAGGGCCAGGTGTTCAGGGGAACTCTTGTGAATGAAGTATCCCAAAGAACCAACAACTTAAATTTGCTTCAGGCAGCAGGGTGGGAGACAGATTTTTCCCCACCGGTTTGCCTTGGCATCTTTGTCAGAAGTTAATTACTCATATACATGTGGATCTATTTCTGGACTCTCTATTCTAGCACCATCCAATAGAAATAGAATGCAAGCTATAAAAGGAAGCTACATGTGTAATTTTAAATTTTCTAGTAGCCACATTTTAAAAGGTGGACAGCTATTGAACTACCATCTTAACCCACAATCTAGTCAGTCATGACTACTTACCCACTAGTACTGTTTTTTTGTTTGTTTGTTTTGTTTTTGAGGGCAGTATCACTGGCCCTCATATGAGGGATCCGAACCCAGGCCGCTGGCATCCCAAGCCAGCTCTTAACCACCGCACCACTCGGCCAGCCCACCACTGGTACTGTTTTTATAAGCTGGCCAGCAGTGGTGGTCCATCATGAAATATGTGTCAAGTAAAACCAAACAGATTAAATTGGTCCATAAGCTGGAGCCTCAGCTGAAACCAGAGCCCATGGGTTTTGACTTTCAATATGAAGTTATATAATCAATGCTAAACATTTCCTCCCACCCAACCCATATAGGGCAAAAAGTAAAATTCTAGATCCATAATCAATACCGTTAGTAATATGACATTTATTTAACTAAAAGAGGGAAGAAATTGTAAAAGACTGAAATAAATCTTCAAATAAAAGCTAGTTAGGGGACGGCCGAGTGGCGTGGTGGTTAAGAGTTGGCTTGGGATGCCAGCGGCCCTGGTTCAGATCCCACATATGAGGGCCAGTGACACTGCCCTCTAAAAAAAATAAAATAAAATAAAAGCTAGTTAGAAATAACATATAATACTCTATGCCCAGCCTCATGGATTAAATTTCTACATACAATCGGACAGGACTTTGTGGTTAAAAACTAAGACTTATGGGAGAAATAACATGAAGAAGATAAAGATTGTAAATAAGTATGCCTTTATAATTGTTGATTAGTTAACAAAAAAAATAAACAGACATAACAAAATTATGTACAAATCATCAGTTGCCAAATCCCATAAAATGGCAGCAATTATTATAATTTTAAAGACAATAAATCCATAACAGTACTAGCCTAGAAATGCAGAACATTTTTGGAAGTATAGAAAGTACACAGGATATGATCTATGAAGGGTAAAAAGGCAACAAAAGCAACAAAAGTCCAAACCACGTGCAGAAGCTGCCACAGCCCAGGAGCACTCCAAGCCCAGAGCAGGGCCGCGACTTGAACACCGAACTGCTGATTCTGACTGCCGATGACTCCATCTCTGCTAAATATTTTCCTAAATAACCAAATACTTTAAAAGTAAGCTCAAATTACAAAACTTTGGCTTTGAAAAGCCAACAAAAAATTCCCCTATAAGAACTATCCTAATTCATTATCTCAAACAACATTTCCGTTTTCCTGTTTTCAAGTGTATTTTACATATGCACTGTTGTAATGGTGGCATGCATAAAATCTTATATCCTGTTTTTCCCTTTAACCGTATATAAATACTTCCCATCTTGCCACTGAATCTTTGTAGCTATTATTTTTAATATCTGCATAATATTCTTTGATTGAATGTACCATGATTTATTTTCTTCTCTCCTTTTTGACCATTTGGGTTATTTCCAATTTGTGCTGTTATAAATAATACTGCAATTAATATCTTTAGTTCCTCAGACAAATTGAAATCTGTTTCATGAATTAAAGCAGCTGAATTGACTTCTGTGTCATTTCTTTTTGAACAAAAATGGAACGTCCTGGTTTCATAACAAGGAACAATCTAACTTTAGGTTACAGATAGAGCTGTATGACAAGTCAGAATAATGATGGCAGAGTTCTTAAAGCACTTCAGACAATGTCTATTTAACTTACTTGTCCCTTTCTTTGGCAATAGAATAAGTCCCACGTTGCTTCAGCTTAAAGTGAATCTCAAGATTGGTCACTTTGCCCTTCTCAGGAGTTATTGGTTTAAATAGCATCCCTTCTGGCTGTGTTACTTTCTTCATATCTTCCAGCACATGACCAAGGGTAAGGTCAACTGTGACTGCGTAATTTTCAAGCTATTCGAAATACGGGATAGCACTGACAAGATGTCTGTTTTTTCACCAATATTTTGTTGCCACAGATAAAGCAAGGCCTAGAGAGAATACAGGAGATATGACAAGAAAGGCATGAATAAAGAAAAAGGACCAAGTAAGAAATTTAAAATATAATAGCTAAAATTTAGAATTCACCATATCAAATGAATAGCAGATTGGCACAGCTAAAAATGAATTTTTCCTGAATAATCCAACTACTCCAAAAGCCATCTAATATGAATTTCAAATGCAGAGAATTGAGAGAATGGAGGAGAGAAAAAAATTCTAATAAAATTATCCAGAGTTAAATAGACACACAAATATTGGAGTCGAATAAATTCACTGAACGTTGATCAGAATGAATGAAACAGATAAGCACGTACAAGCACCACTGGGAAATTTCAAAACAAGGATGGAGGGGAAATCCTAAAAGATTACAAAACACAAAAGAAAATATTTAAAAAGAGGAAAGAAAACAGATTGCCTACAAAGGAAAAAAAAATCAGATTGGGTTCTGCCTTCTCATTGGCAACAATAACGCTAGAAAACGAGAGCAATCACCTCAAAAGTCAGAGGGGAAAAATAATTTTGAACCCAGCATTTTATAAACAGCCAAGTGTGAGGCTCCTGGTGCTGCTTGTGTGCTCGTTCCGTGCGGACCTGGTACCTCTTTTGTGAAGCGGCAGCTGAGGAGACTCCGGTCGCCATGGCCGACGAAAAGCCCAAGGAAGGAGTCAAGACTGATAACAACGATCATATTAATTTGAAGGTGGCGGGGCAGGATGGTTCTGTGGTGCAGTTTAAGATTAAGAGGCATACACCACTTAGTAAACTAATGAAAGCCTATTGTGAACGACAGGGTTTGTCAATGAGGCAGATCAGATTCCGGTTTGACGGGCAGCCAATCAATGAAACAGACACACCTGCACAGTTGGAAATGGAGGATGAAGATACAATTGATGTATTTCAGCAGCAGACAGGAGGTGTCTACTAAAAAGGGAACTTGCTACTTTACTCCAGAACTCTGTTCCTCCAGACCAAGACAGACTCCATTAGAAAACTGCAGTTTGGTTCCACCACATCCTGACTACTACAGTATAGTTTTCTCTATTCTTTCATTTTCCCCTTCCCCATTCCTTTATTGTACATAAAGTAACGGATGTATGTGCACAAGCATTTGCTTTTTTTTTTTTAACTAAATGGCCAATGGTATGTTTTGGTTGACATCAAATGGAGATGGGATGGGGCAAAATACTGGTTCTGTGAAAATACCCCCTTTCTCCATTAGTGCATGCTCATTCAGCTCTTATCTTTATATTCCAGTAAGTTATTTTGCTCTCACTGTTTAACAAAAAGAGAACAACATAAAAATCCTTGCATACCTTGTTTGATTGGAGAATTTTAATGTTTTTCATTTATCATTGTAAAACCAAGGACAATTTTATAACTTTTTTGTACATAGCTGTTACATGTAGGGCAATCTGTCTATAAGTAGGAATAAATTACTCTAAAAGAAATGAATCCTAGATAGTTTTCCCTTCAAGTCAAGCGTCTTGTTGTTTAAATAAACTTCTTGTTTAAAATGAAAAAAACAAAACAAAACAGCCAAGTGTGAGATCAAAATAAAGACACTTTCAGACATACTAGAACTCAAAGAATTGATCGTCCATAAATCTTTTTTGAACAAATTAGTTAAGGATTTACTCTATCAAAACAAACTAAAATAATGAATTTAAGTAGACAACATAAGATGTAAGTGACCCTGATAAGAAAAAAATAAACCAATCATCTCATGAGTTTCACATATAGAAAACTATAGAATGGAGGGGAGAAAAAAAATGTCTGTCTAAATGATTCAGAATGCATAATATTTAAAAATGTATATTGAAAACTTCAAGCTAAGACAATCCCAAGATTTCAGCTTGGGAGGTGTTCGTATGCAGAGTGGAAAGGAAGTCTGGTAGGAAACGAGGGAAATAAAATTGTATGAAACGTCTTATTCAAGAAAAAATAAAAATGATTAATTCTAGACATTGAAAAAAATTTAAAGGTAATTACTAGAAAAATACAAATAGGTGTAGAACTTCTTAATCTCAAACTACTGGAGGAAAAAATAATAAAACAATGAAATGATCAATTCTCAAAAGAGAGGAAATAAAATGTAAAAGAAGATAGGGTAATATATTAAAACATATTGTTAATCACAATCATAAGAACTGGTTAAATTGTCCTAACAAGAGAAAAATAATGCAGAATCTATCAAATAATTTTCAACTACATATACTTAAAACTAATTATCTGAGACTAAATGACACAGAAAGTTTCAAAATAAAGAAATGACAAGAAAATGACTTCTAGTTAACCTTTAAAAGAACAAGTAATTACTATGTTGTTTAAGCTAGATGTGCAGGAAGATGAAAACCTTTCCAATTCACAACTTAATTTAGCATAACTTAATTGTAAAAGCTGTTCAGGTTAGTACAAAAAGAAAAGACAAATCAATGAGCTCAGCATCCATCTCAAGAACTTAAAGAAAAAAAGTGCAAATTAAACTAAAGAAAGAAGACAGGAAAGAAATATTAAAGAGCAGTAATTTAAAAAAGCAAATATACAATAGGTAGGTTCAAAAAGCCAAAAGTTGTATCTTTGAATATACTAAAAATCTTAATAACTCCTGGACAAGAAAATGAGAAGGAATAAATAAATAAATATCTGGAAAGAAAAAGGTAACATCTCTACAGATATTCAGACATTAAAATGAAAACAAGGGACTAATGTGAGCAAATTTATACTGATAAATTTGAAAATTTAGATGAAGTTTAGCTCTATACAACTATTCAATAAACTGAATCCATGATTTTAAAACTCCCCACAAAGTAAAACCCAGGCCTAGATTGTCCTCATTGGGAAGTTCTATCTATAGCATAAATACTAGTGCAAATTTTATACAAACTCTTGCAGAGAATAGAAAAAGCAGGAATGCTCCAAACTCATTTTATGAGTCCACTGTACCGAATCCTGACAAAACCAATCACATTTATGACCATAAATGCAAAATTCCTAAGGGAAACATCAAAGCTGATTCCAGCAGTAAATAAAAAGGGTAACGTTTAATGACCACGCTGGTTTATCCCAGGAATCCATGTGGGTTTACTATTCAAAAATCAGTGAATGGCATTAGAGCATCCTCTCAATAAATGCAAAAAGTTTTACAAAACGTATCATTCATTTGTGATTTGAAAAACTCTTAGCAAACTAGGAATAGAAGGGAACTTCCTACATATGATAAAGAATAAAACAAACAAACAAACAAACAAAAACAGTGATACCAAACACTTAATGAAGTTTGGAAAGCTTTTCTTTTGACATCAGAAACAAGAATGCCTGAGGCTACTTCTATTCGACATTGTCCTGAAGATCCTGTGAATCAATAGTGAAGCCAGAAAAGGAAACAAAATACAGACAGACCGGGATAAGAAAAATACAATGGTCATTACCCACAGGGGATATTACTGGTTTGTAGCAATCCAAAAGGATCTACAGACAATTATCACAACTAGTAAATGAGTTTAACCAGGTTGCTGAAAACAAGACCAATACATAAAAATCTATTTACACATACCAGCAGCAAAAAAGTAAATAACATCTGTACAATGATATCATTTTAATGACATGAAAAATTCAAACACCTAGAAAAGCATCTGATAAAGGTTATATGGGACATCTCTAAAGAACACTAAAAAACATTAGTGAGAAAAAGTAAAGAAAACCGAAATATTATGTTCATGGATTGGAAAATTCAACATTGTAAAGATATAGGTTCGGGCCTGCCAAGTGGCACGGTGGTTAAGTGCTGGCTTGGGAAGTCAGTGGCCCTGGTTGGGTCCCACATGTGAGGGCCAGTGACACTGCCCTCAAAAAAAAAAAAATAGTAAAGATATAGGTTCTCCATAGGTTAATCAATAGATTTAATTTAATCCAAATCAAAATTATAATTTTTGTAGAAATTAACAACCTGCTTCTAAATTTTTGTGGAAATGCAAAGGGCTAATAACATTCACCATGATGAATATTAGATCTCAGGATTGCTTTGGGGATTTGGGGTCTTTTGTGGTTCCACACAAATTTTAGCTGTGTGTTTCCTATTTCTGGGGCCCAGGTATAGGGCCCTCTCAGATCCACAGTCTGACCAGGTTTGGTGGGCTTACCTCCAGGGGCTCCCAGACCAGGGTCTATGTGTCCCCATTACCCATACATAGGTGAGCATGACCCCTGATGTATGGTACCAATGACAGGACCGTGCCACACAGAGCTGTAGCCCAGTTCTGAGGGGTGCGGAGCTGTTTCTGGGTCTGTAGCTGAGACCACAGTCGGTGAGTCGGCCACCTGGGTGCGAGACTTCCTTCTCAAAATTCATCCCTTGGTTTTGGACGACACCAGGGCCCGGCAGTCTCCTACCTGCATCCCACAGCTCCTACAAAGGCACCTCGTCCAGGGACAGGTGCCAGATTATTGTTGCTGACGGCAAGAGGGGTCTTACTTGACAATCTGGCTGACATCACCGCCAGATTTTTTATTTCACATATGGTGTCTAGACCCTCTCATCATGTTGGATCCTTTTATCTGATTACACTTCAAGTTTGCCTGGGCTTTTTCCTTAGAACACTCATGCTGGCTTACACTTAGAATCACAGTTTTGCCAAATCTCTCTGAGTCTAGACACTGGTACCCACCAGTGGACTTTCCCTTCTAGCATTTTGGAGGGATTTAATTAACCAGGAGGTGGGGGTGACAACCACATCCATGGGGTGATGGTTTTACAGACCCCAGGAAGGGGACACTCACACATCCCAAAATCCAGCATTCCCCAAACCCATTCAGCTGCTCACAAATTCCCAAAAGGGATTGTTGGCTGGTTAGACTCCCGCGACCCGCACACAGGCTCTTCGTTCACATCAGTGTTGCACTTCAAACCCCAGAGAGAGCTGGGCAGGTGCGAAAAAGATCCTAGGTGGCAGGTAGATGGGCAGTCCTGGTGTGGCCAGGTCTTCTAATTTTCCCCCAAAAGTCAAAAACCTGGATTGTTGGTTTTGGGTTGGTAACTCTCCTGATTTCTGTATGTCACCAACAAAATAAAATAATTTTTAAACGTATGTACCTGATTCAGGACAGACTTGCCACCTCTGATTTGTGGCAAGGTCCACTGGGAGGTAAATCACATGGGTGATTAAATTTCCAGGCCAGAGCTTTGGACCCAGCAGAGGGAGGGAGGGAGGGCTGGGGAGGTGACAGTCACTGCCATCTTTTTGCCATGGAAACCTCAGGGGAAGGCTTATATTTTTTCTGTATTAAGAGATCAATGGGAGATTAGTAATAATCGTGCACATTGATGCAGCCCTTCAAAGTTGAGTGTTTGCTCATCTATAATCTCATCAGATCGTCTAACAGCCCCAGGAGCTTGTCAAGAACATCCAACACTCTCTCACCCAGTGAAAGAGACAAAAGGACTCACGCAATCTCACTTACGGAAAGAGGAGAGACACAAAGGCAACAGGAGGCCCCAGGTTTCTGGGGAAAGCACTCAAATCAGTGCCTTTTTCCTTGCTTTCATGTGCCCTCTCTCATCCTCCCTCTGCTACACGCTTGTTCTGTGGTTGCAGAGGCAGAAGCGGGCACGGCAGCAGCAGGAGTCAGAGCTCTGGCCAGTGAAATAGAATAGATCCAGCAAGACGTGGACAAAACACCACCTCGTAGCAGAGGATCCAGAGATGACCCTTCCTGACTTGCTGATATCCTGACACCAAAGAAATCAAATCTACTGACGTCAGAGGAATCTGTACTCATTTAAAAAACAAACAAACAAAATCACTCACTGGAGCCAATCTTTATATTCTAGTGACTCAAAGGTAAATGTTCTCTTTTCAAAAGTGAAGTGAACATACCCGTTAGGATGGCGAGTAACAAAAATTAATTAATTAATGAAAAGTGTTGCCCAGGACGTAAAGAAATCGGAACCCTTGTGCACCGTCGGTGAGGATGTAAAACGGTAGATCTGTCGTGGGAACAGTATGGAGGCTCCTCAAAATATTAAAACTAGAACAACCATATGATGCAGCAATTCCACTTCTGGGTACACACCCAACAGAACTGAAAGCAGGGTCCCAGAGAGAGTTTTGCGCCCCCATGTTCACAGCAACATTGCTCACAACAGCCAAGGGGTGAAAGCCCCCCAGGTGTCCCGACAGACGACTGGATAAACAGAATGTGGACTATACATACACAACAGAATACTCTCCAGCCTTAAGAAGGAAGAAAAGTCTAACACATGCTACCACGTGGATGGGCCTGGAGGACATGATGCTAAGTGGCTTATTTTACTCAGCATCATGTCCTCAAGAACCTTGACACAAGAGTCTACATATTGCCTAATTTTGTTTAAATGAAATTTCTAGAAAGGGCAGAATTTCAGAGATAGTAAGCAGATCAACAATTGTCCAACTCTGAGGATAGGAATGGGCACGCGGGGATTTGGGGGTGACGGAAGTAGTGTAAAACTGGTTAATAGTGAGGGTTGCAGAACTGTATAGATTTCCTGAAAATTACTGAAATTGCACTTACCATGTTTGAATTTCATAGTATATCATAAACTCTACTTCAATAAACTGTTTTTAAAAAGTTACCCAGAAACTCTACCCCAAGAATCTATCCTAAATATACTACAGCAGAACTACAAAATGACCTATGCATGAGCCTACTCACCGAAGCAAGAGACTGGGGAAAAACCAGTCTGCCAGTAGGAGACTGATCATCTCTGGGATGTCCCTGAAATGGAGTCCTCTGCGCCCATACAAAGGCCTGAAGTAGATGATGCCATATCCTGTATAACAAATTCCAAAAAAAACACTGTTAAGTGAGAAAAATAAAGCCACACAAGAGCTTGCTTAGTGAAGGGGGTGGGTTAAGAACAGGGCATATTCGGGCATTTAAATATGTGTCTGTTTATCCTGACAATAAGCCAGTGAAATTCACGGATATTGCACGTTTTGCTTGCAGGAAAGCCTCTCACCTGGTGCCCCTTCGGTCCGGGACAGTCGCATGGCGAGCCCCATGCTGACCTCCATGAGAAACCAGCAGCCACACTCCTGTGTGTGAGACTTACAGCCACAGCACACAGTCGCCTGGCCATCATGCCAGATGAGCTGAGGGAGTAAAGAGGAGCTCGGGTGCTGGAAGCAGTGGTGTGCTGGGAAGTGCTTCGCGGCTGACTCTCCAGAGGAAAACCCCGAGTCGTGGTGTTGGCCAGTTTCCATAACGTACATGGTCCCATCGTGGCCAGCTTCAGACAAGCGTGGTGGTGCCGCGGAGCCCAGCGTTGGGAGAGAGGCTTGTGCTCAGCGAGCGCCGGCATCCGAGCCAGGTCCGGCACACGGCTGGCAGTGAGGTACCATTTCACACATCTAATTAGAAAATCGAAAAGTCTGACAATACTGAGTGTTCAATATAAAATAAAATAAAAAGCATTAGAACGTGGTGGGAATATAAATTGGCACAGCCGCTTTGGAGAGCAGTATGGCATTACCTGGTAACGTACATAATCTACAATCAAAAAATGTTTGCAATTTTCTCCAGGTGACTTGTCAACAGTCCTGGGTCACCTTGTTAGAAGAGCCAAAAAAAATAGGAACTACCTAAATGTGCAGTAGGAAGATTTATAAATAAATCATGGAATAGTAGTTCAATCAAAGAATGCTATACAGCATTTAAAATACATATGCTAATGTATGGCTCAAGATGGCTGTATCTTAGAAAACATAATATTGAATAAAAAAAAAGTCAAGCTTTAGGATGCTATGTTATGGATAACATAGAACTTCTGTAAAAGTTTAAAATGCATAAAATGATCTCTGCAATATGGTACAGAGATATATATTCATTGAAACCAGAGGAAACCATCTTAAATAGAGTAGACAAATACTTACCAAATTTATGATAATGTTGCTTCTGCTGACAAAAAAGGGAGATTGAGACTGAGGAAGGCTACAAAGGGTACTTCATCTTTGTTATATTATTCTAGCTCCCTTAAATATTAAAAAATATTGATCTGAAATAAAAATGACAACATATTAATGATCTAAATTCTGGATTCTGTGCCAACTGAGTGGCGCGGTGGTTAAGAGCTGCCTTGGGACGCCAGCGGCCCCGGTTTAGGTCCCACATATGCGGGCCAGTGACGCTGCCCTCAAAAAAAAAAATTCTGGATTCTGAGTAATAATGGTATGGGTGCTGGTTACCTTTTCTTTCTGTTTTCTGATATTTCAAAAACTCCTTCAAAATGCTGAGACGCGATATTTTGTGACACGAGATTGATCATTCTCTCACTGTTGATGGGCAAATCCCAGCAGCCAAATGTTCGGGCAAGAAGCCCCATTAGAACACGGGTGACATGGGCCCTTTCCACCTCAGTGGCCTGTGACCGCAGGGGCACAGTTTAATGCCCCCGTCTCTGAGAAGCCCCTCTGACTTCCTCCTCTGAGCTCCTAGTGGCATGTGATGAAGGCACCAAGGGTGACATGTGTCACACTATACAATAACTATGTTTCTGTCTCTCCCATTAAGCTGAGAGACTTCTGATGAGGAACTGCAGTCTTCATTTCTGCATTCCTGGGGTCTGAGTGGACATGGTGGGCAGGACCACTCCGAATGAATACATGAATGAAGAAGCCACCTCCATCTTACAGACCACCTTCTACATTCAGTAAGATGGGGCTCTTTTCTAAATGTTTGTGAGCCCCTGGGCCGGCTGAGTGGCGCGGTGGTTAAGTGCTGGCTTGGGAAGCCAGCGGCCCCGGTTCGGTCCCACATGTGAGGGCTAGTGACACTGCCCTCAAAAAAAAATTTTTTTTAATTAAAAAAAGAAATGTTTGTGAGCCCCAAAAATTCACATATTGACACCCTCACCCCTCATGCGATGATATTAGAAGGTGAGGCCTGTGGAGGTGATTGGGATTTGTGCCTTTATGAAAGAAACCCCAGAGAGCACCCTCACTCCCTCAGCCACACCGGGTCACAGAGAGAAGATGGTCATCTGTGAACCAGAAAGTGGGCCCTCACCAGACACCCAATCTGCTGGAGCCATGACCTTGGACGTCCAGCCCCCAGAACCGTGAGACGTAAGTTTCTGTAGTCTGTGAGCCCCTCCGGTCTGTGGTGTTGTTACAGCAGCCGGAGGTGACTGAGACAGACGCAGAGGCAGAGGCCACCTCACTGTGGGAACAGGCCAACGAGTCTGTCCCTAGCACCAGCTCTTACGGCGTAACATAAAGTGTCGTGCGTCACATGATGTAAGCATGCGTCACAATGAATGGCTTTGGAGGCCTTGGTATTACAAGGAAGAAAGAGTAGTCAAGTCATGTCTACAAAAAGTCTTTGGGGCCTTACCCAAAGGAAGGAAAAGGAAGAATGCTCAGAGCATTGCGGCCAGAAGCGGAGAGGACGCACGTGTGGACACAGAAGGCTGGAGACCAGAACCAACATACAGGAGAGGCCATCATGTGAGAGAAACGAGTGGGAGACAAAACGTGAGCTGCTTTGGTGTGATTCTAAGAAATAACCAAACAGTGTGGGCTCTGAGGGAAAGGGGGTGATTGCCAGGGAATGGGAAAACAATTGCAAATATTTCTAATGTGTCGATATAAAGTATGTAGTGTTTTTCATACTAAGCATATTTTTAGATTTATAATCTGAAAACTATCCACCGAGTCTGAGGTTTGGATACAGCCTTACAAAAACAGGTGACAAGCCTGCTCTGGGTCACTGTCCCTGAATAAGGAGTGATGCGTGAATTTGGTTTTTGATAAAGCCTTGTGAGGACTTTTCTGCAGAGCCTTGGGGCTCAATGCAGAGATTTGGGGCCCACACTTTCTGTTCCCGCATCTGACAGCAAATTCAAGCCCCAAAGGCAGGATCACTTAGCTTCCCAGTCTCCCAAATTCCAACTGAAATGCGAGGGGGGATAAATTTCACTAACAGACAGGGGTCCCTAGATAACCAAATTAGGTTATCTAATTTGATGAATGATATATCATAAAAAATCAAAGCTGTTGCTGAAATACAAACACAAAAATCACTACAATGCAGAAGTAGGCAAAGAAGTGAAGGCCCTCTTGCTCTCTATCCATTTAACTTCAGCTAGAGGGAAGAATTGATAGATAGCTGTGTCCAGCTATCCGTCCCCAGGCTTTCTCTCCTTCCTGGACACACATCCTCTACCATTTCTTCATCCAGATAGTTTGCCATGAGATGGATGATAGAAACCCCGGATCTCCTGGGGAGGCTGTGTTTTTAATATCATTATCAGGGTCATCTATAAGAGTTTAGTGCATGCCTACTGCATATGGGACCCCAGTACACACTTCCAGGTACTGGACACAACCCAACCCAATATCATCCACAAGTTCAGGTCATGGGCTCTCCAACCACCCAATTTCCAGCTGGGAGCCCAGAGCTAATCCTTCAGAAGTTTCTCTGAAAAGGTGTATATAAGTTTATAAATAGGACAATCAAAGTTGGGAAGACCACATTTGCCAACAAAACTCACTGGCATAATCCTACGTGGAAGTTTGGAGTCTACGTAATAACCCATTTGTCCTGCCCGCACACTCCAGCTGCCTGCCAGGCACCAAAAAAGAGTCAGCTCAAGGGCTTTTCTTGTTCTAGGCAACGTGAGTGTTGTAGTGTCCCCTGAAAAATGCGTCCAAGTCCTACCTCCTGCCAGCTCTGGCTGAAGGCCCTGGGACATGGAGCAAGTGGAATTGTTTACTTCCTCGAGCTGCTGCCGACCAAAGCTGGCCAGAGGCCACTGGGCCCCAACCTTCCTGGAGTTCCCCTGAGCATCGCTGGCTCAACAGCGCCAGGCTCAGCTTTCAGGAAATATTTCTTTCCAATCATGCAGTCACGCACTCTCCCTTCCAGAGCCCAGACGGGTTTCTGCGATGTGGCCATTCAAATGTGTTCTTAGGGCCTCCTCTGTTGGACACCACAAGGGGGTTACAAAGCATCTGAGAGCTGGAACGGAAGAAAGAAAGTGACTCAGCCTCAAACTCCAAAGACAAAGCCCTTTCTGGGTTTTCAATACTAATATAGTTCACTCAATTGCTCATTAAACTATTTAGCGAGTGCCAGTGCTCTACTCAAAGCTGCGTCTCCAGTGTGGGAAAAGTCCTGTCCTCACAGAACTTGCTCAGAACTTATAGGGGAGTTAATAATAATTCCAACAACAGCAGCAAAGCTGACATCTGCAGAGTTGGGTGTTAGACACTTTTTATCCCACCAACCCTCACAGCAATAAGTCATATTACTATTCCCGATTCACCGATAAAGAAACTGGAGCTCAAAGCATTTAAGGATCTGTGTGGCTCCCAGATGTGTTTTTAGTCAATGATTAATTTTTTTAACATTTGGAAACATTTGGGGACATTATGACTTCTGATTACCCTCTTTCCTCTTGGATGTTTCTGGGTTGGATTTGACATTTCCTCCAGTGAAAGTTGGGGAGACATTAAAAGTTAAACGTAGAACACTGGATAATCATCACACATTTCTTTTTGGGGCTGCTGATAAAAAATGAACAATTTTTTAAAATTAAAAATCTCACCAAGGTCACATAGTTCCGAAGGGGCGAGCCGGTCCTCAGACCCCCACCGGTCTGCTCCACAGCTTGTCCTCTTGACCATGACATTTGCTAAATTAATCACATAAAGTCTGCTCGCCCGAAACCTGCACTCACTGTAATGAGCAGATAGAATTAAAGGTGCCGAGTTCACCCTCCCCACCCGGCTGTAATGAAGTGTGACGATGCTTTTCAAATATGAATTAATGCCTTTTGGTCTTTTTTTGTATTGGGGTGAAAGCCACATAACGTAAGCTTTTAAAAGGGTACCACTCCATGGCATTGGGTGCCTTCCCCATGTTGCACAGCCATCATCTCTATCCAGTTTCCAAACCTAACTGGTGCTTCCTTCATGGCTGGTGTTTCCCTCGAGTCAGTAGTGCCTCAGGGAAAGGACGGCAAAGCAGAAAGATCATGAGCCTAACGATGGGCTGCATGTGGACCCCCAGGATTCACGTTGAAAGCCTAATCCCCAAATATGACAATGTTAGAAGGTGGGGCCTTTGGAGGTGTACAGGTCATGGGGGTGGAGTGTTCTTATAAAATGGGATTGGTGTTCTTGTAAAAGAGACCCCACAGAGATCCCTCCCCCTTCCACTGCGTGAGGACACAGGGAGAAGGTGCCAGTCACAAACCGGGAAGAGGGCTTTCACCAGGATTCAGCCATGCTGGCACCTCCATCTTGGATCTATGGCTTTACATATTGGGGTCCACAGACCCATTTTCTTCTAGGATGCCCCTGGCCCATTGGCCTCCTTACTGAAGCTTCCTATCCTCTGCTGCCTTTTTTGGACAAGGGAGCCTGTGCAGACATCTGCTGTAAATGGTTTTAGTTTTATTAGGTTGAGCTTTCATTTGTCTTTGTCCCAAAAGACCCTTTGGAACCATTGCACGCCCTTTAAAAATCAAACTAATTAAGCTCTAAATTAATTAAAAGCATAAGGAAATTGATCTGAAAAGCAAAGTAAACTGAGAGGAGAATGAAATGAAATGGAAGTGGAGTCTAGACAGGGGGCAGAGGCCGCTCTGTCAACCCAGCCCATGTTCCTGGGAGGCGACAGTTTGGGCCAGAGTCCTTTGCAGGACGGCACCCTTCTTTGTGAATTCCGGCATTGTTTGCATATAAGATGTATATTTAAGTCTGAAGAGAGAGATAGCTTAGGCTCTTCAAACTTATTAAAATATTATTTTAGAAGTGAAAATAGCTTTGGAGATAACTTCTGGAGAACTCTAATTTATCTGCATTAAAGGCAGTGGGGCTACAGTGAAAGCGTGTTTGTTAACATCAGAGGACCTGGGTAGGGATTCTAACTCCAGGTATAAGAAATGTAGTGTCTCTGAGCCTCTGTTAGCCATATTTCGTACAAAATCACCAGTTGCTATGAGAACTAAAGGAGCTAGGCATTGGAAACAGGCCCAAGGATAGAAAGAAGGCCAAGAAAAATAACCCTTTACAAAAATAAAAAAAGGATAATTCAGACAATAGGTACAGCTATAAAAATGGATGCTGAGGAAGAATATTTATGATGTGAAAAGATTCATAATATATTGCAGAGTGAAAACGGGAGACCAAATTATGCTGGTGCGCATGCCACTAATTTTGTAAATACATACATTTTGTAATTTTATACAAATGGTTAATTTTGTAATTATCCATAAAGAATTGACGACCTGTAAGTATGTATAATTTATGTAGGTATGTGTGGGTGTGTACATATTTTTAAAAACCACAAGGTCATTATCAAAATATTAGCAGTGGCTATCTCTGGGGAGAAGGATGCTTTTTGTGGTCGTTTTGTTTTGTTTTGTTTTTCAACCTTTTGCATTGAGTATGCACTGTCGGTAACTAGACAGTAAAGGTGCTCTTTCCCCCATGTGAGGAGAATGTATGGGGCTGGCTCCACCTTTGTCTGGTCCTTTGGTATGGTCTTCTCAAATCTGTGGGACCTAGCTTTCAGTTTAGTGTTCTGAATTCTATATAAACTGAACAATCTCTTTGAAACTGAACAAGAAGCTTTTCCAGATTAAATCATGCTGCTGTGAAAAGTGGCTAAAACAAAACTGATAGATATTAGCAGACACACACAGACAAAGAATGGTGAGAAGATGTCACTGACTCTGCAGGAAGTGGCTATGTTTGGCTGGTTGGTTAGGCTCAGTCTGGCCTGACCTAGTTTGAATGAGGCCCAAAGGGACAGCTCTGCCTTGATCTTGGATGTTTGACCTGACTAGCCCCCTGGACGTGTGGCGAAGTCTCTCTGCTGAGGTGGACAGAAGGGCACCCAATAGCTGAGAAAGGTGCAAATGTCAGCACAGTCCTGCCTGCAAAGGGACGGTACACAGGTGTGACAGTGCCACTGGAGGGGGGTAGGCACATGAGTGGTGGACAGGTGTGACTGTTCCACTGGAAAAGACCTCGGCTCAGCTGGGTGGTAAACAGGCGTGGAAGTGTCATGGAGGGTAGCCTGGGTGTGGGTGGTGTGGACAGGTATGAAAGCATCATGGATGGACCACAAGTGGAGGTGGACAGGTGTGACAGTGACTCAGGAGAAGACCTGGGCCCAGGAGGGGGTGGGGGGACAGGCGTGAAAGTGTCATGGAGGGGTCACAGGTAGGAGCGGAGAGGAGGGCACGCTGGGCATGGGCGGAAGCAGTGAGGCCAGCAGGCTCTCAGAGGATGGCACAGACCCTTGCTCTGAGTGTAGCCAATACCTCCCAGCAACTCCCAAATACTTACAGCATCTCTGTAGGTCAGTAGTGTATTGTTCATACAAGATATTGTCTCTGTGGGAAGGTATGTCTGAGGCTGGTTCCTGCTCAATATTTCTACTCTTAAGCTGCCTGGTTCCCAATAAAGTCAGCACCTCCAAATGCTCTCCCAGCTTTATCGTCAAAGGCAGCAATGTCACCTGTCACCCAGGTCCCTCCAGGACCGCATCTGAGTCGCCTGGGCATCCATTCTTCACCTGAGCTCTATTCCATCCTAGAGCACTGATTTCCACGGTCTCTCACAGTTCCATTTTCCTAGCAAGTTCAGGGCAAATGCCAGATGCCAGGGGGATTTTTTTTTTTTCCTTCTAATACTGCAGAAGAAAAACAGACCTTCCAAATGTGGGAGTTCTGACAGTTCAGAAAATGATGGATGAGCTAGAGCCTCAATTCATCAGAATATCAAGCTATGAGGCTGCCTTCTGCCACTCAGTCTTGTCGTCTGAGTCATCCTGGAGTGTGAGAGCATGCCCAGATCTAGAAACAGAAAACCCTCTAAGTCCCCTTGTCAGAGCTGAGTGCACACACCCATTCATCCAAAGGCATGAGACAGGTGCCAAGGGAAGAGTTAACGGGACCATTTGCTCAAGGTGAATTGAAACAGGAAATAAAAGAGGCTGTCGACAGGTGCATTTGAAAATCAGAGTCCCGTTCCTACTCTTCCCGCTGTACTTAGAGTCTCTGATGGCAAGGGACCCGTGTGGGCCAAGCTGACATGGCGCTCATCTCCTCACTGCTTGTCCCCTGGACACACAGCCCTGAAGTGCGCCTGACCCCCCACTCTTTCTCTTCGTCTCCCCCTTCTCCGTGAGGGTAGTGAAGGGTCTCCAGCAGCGGCCACCCCTCTTCCTTCTTCTCACTCTTCCCAGGTTGCATCACTCTCCTCAGACCCTTGCCCAGGTCTCAAAACTCTGCACTCAGACAGGGCAGCCCACCTCTCACTGCAGGATGGTGAAGGCCTGCTGGTCCGGGTTCTGCCATGTCCCCTCCACCCCCCACCCACACCTCTGCCTCCATCGCACCTTCTTCCTGACCCCACTGAGCTGAACAAACATCTAAAACATCTTAAGTATGTCTACTGGATTGGGTCATCAAGAAGTCCTCCTGACCTTTGCCAGAACACTTTCAGGGGTGTGATGGTGGCCCAAGGCAGACGGTGGGGGATTGAGGAGTAGGTAGAAGGGGGAAGATGGAGCTTTGGGGGACACTGGAATAGCCTTGATCTTCATTGTGGGCGGTCCCATGACTGTGTGCATTTGTCAAAAGTCATAGAACTGTACGACAAAAAGGGTTAATTTCACTAGATGTAGATTAGACCTCACTGAAACTTACTTCAATAGAAAATTATAAAATAAATCATTCTTATGCAACAATGAGCACTTTCGTCTTCAGACAATGCCTTCTCATTCCACACATCACATTTCAGGTGCCACGAATATAAAAGACAACGAACATAAATATTTCTCTCCGGCTCCATTTCCACTTTCTCTGTTCACCAATTTTCCTCTCATTTTCCCTCCGCATAAAGTTTCCTCTCCTCCCTTAGCAGTCTCCGTTCTATAATTAGTCTGCTCCAATAATTCTTTCACCGTGTATGTTTTATTTCTAGAATATTCACTACCGTGGCTGTCCCATAATGCCTTTAATTCTCAATTCCCTGATCACCATTTTTACAATCGTACAGTATTAATAATATCTTCTATTTCGGTAGTGCCTTTTTTTTTTTCTTTTTGTCCGACCAACAAAAAAGAAAAGTACTTTGCAGGCGTTTTATATCCCTGTGAGGTAGTTAAGAACAGAAAAGCGATTTTGCCGATGGAAAAATCTAGGCACAAAACACTGTACGATGTGCTGGTCCCAGGAGATGGCAGTGAAGGTTGGCCAAAGCTCAGTTCAGAGCTTCATGTCACAAGACAGGTGTGCTCCCACCACCACTGCAGCTTCTCTACTCCCTCCAAGCCCGGGGGAATCTAGAGTCAGCCCAAGCCTGGCTGCAGGGTGGGGAACAAGATGGGCATCGACAGGATGTGAGACAAAATATAAAGCCCGCTGGGGCTGCCATGAGGAAGGACATTTCTGTTGTGGAAGCGTGCTAGGGCTGCATCGTGGGGACTCTCTCATGGTGGGCAAACAGGACCCACAGAGAAAGAGGGAGGCACACGTTAACAGTGACTTTAACCCGGCCTACCAATCAGAAGAGGCACCTCCTTCTGCAAGGGGCACAGGGGGAGTCCCCCTCTAACAGTGTTTTTCCCTCCTGGAGACAGAGTCTCCCTTTCTATGGAAATATGAGGAAAGGAACAGTAAGAGTTGCCCCACAGCATTGGAAGCTCTTCACAGCCTGATCTTGGCGCCCCTCTTCTCCCCAGGCATCCCAAGCTCTAACCACCCCAGGCGATTGTTATGTACTTTCCAACCCCAGGACCTTTGCATGTGCTGTTCCTCCACCATAAATGCCTATCTCTTCTTGGTCTTATCAAAAAAATGTTATGCATCCTTTAAGACCTGATGCAAATGTTACCTCATTTCCGGAAAATTCCCTGACACCTCCCGGTAAGCAGCATTGATTTTTCCCATATCTGGGGCCCTACAGTACTTTGTCATTCATGTAGGTATCCATTTCTGCCTATACTTTGGGCTCCGAGAGCTGGGTCCAGACATAAGACAAGGCATGTATTCAATATGTGATTTTTCAGTGAGGAAATAAATGAATGCACACATCCAGCCTGTTTTGACTTCTGCCCCCGGAAGGATTTCGCACACAGAACCACCCCTGCCCATTCCCCACACCGCTGCCCCCGCACCAAAAGGCTGAGACCCCTCCTTGAGCCGTAGCACTGATAGGACCCCAGCAGGGTCTCTTTATTCTCTCCTAAGCGGGAAACCTCACGTTCTCATGGGTGGCTACTCCCACATAATACAAATAATCACCTGTTCGTGGCCTAAGGAAAGTTTTTATTTAGTTTAGCTAGCAGATTCTTCAATGGAAGATTCCAGCGCAAATGACATTGCAGAGCCAAAATGTCAGGGAGCTCAGGCTGTCCCTTTCCTCTCAGGCACAGAACCTGGTGAGCCTGCAAAGTCAGAGGACTGAGAGGGGACCCCCGGGCTCTGGGCCCCACTCCAGAGGAAAAGCCGCAAGGTCCTCCCCCTGGCCTCCCTGCTGCCCGCTCCCCGCCCGCCCCTCCTCCACTGTACCCACAATGCTCTGTGTTCACCCAGACGTTCACTGATTGTTCCAAAGCCTTTCAAACTGTGTCTCCTGATCCCCACCGCACCCTGTGAGGGAGACTACAGTTCTGCTTATCCCCTGAGTCCCAGCTGGGCATCCCCAGCAAGCAAGCACAAGACTGAAGTTATTCCAGCAAGGGTAGGGGCGGAGGCTGCCCCTGTGCTGTGGCTGGAACCACAGACAAGGGCAAGAGGGCCACATGGAAAAGCCCGCACAGACGAAGGCAGCTGCCATCCGCAGATCTGAGAAAGGCCTCTCCATGAGAGGGGCAGCCTGTCCTGCTGGTGAGAATGCAAACTGGCTCATCCTTTCCTAAGAGCAGTGTACTCTGGAGGCTTCCGGAGCCGGGAACTTGGAGGCTCCATGAGTCCGGGCCCAGACTCCCATTTCGGGTTCTTCCACGGACCAGAAATGTGACCTTGTGCAAAGCATCAGGTCACCCTGAGGGCCCCTGGAAGAAAGAGATGGAGTACGAGATCAGTGGTTTTTAGCCTGTGGGGTCTCAAAGCTCTTGACATCAAAGATCAAAAAGACCCACATTCCGGACCGGCCGAGTGGCATGGTGGTTAAGAGCTGGCTAGGGACGCCAGCGACCCTGGTTCGGATCCCACACATGAGGGCCAGTGACACTGCCCTCTACAGCTAAGATGGTGAACAACAGCTCCACCTGGAGCTGGGCTGCTGTGAGTCCCTGGGTCGACATAGCTGCAGTCCCTGCTGCAGGGGGCTGCCACAGGCTACAGTGAGTGGCCGGCAGCCAGCGTGAGTGGCTGGCAGCCAGTGTGAGCTGCCAAGAGCCGCTGTGAGCGGCCGTCCAAAGGCCAGCAACAGATCTGCTTCATCCGAGAAGAGAGCAATGATGATACCAACATGGGCCAGTGAAGCAACATCCTCTACAACTAGACTGAAGAACAACAGGACAGCAACTTGTGTGTTCCCCTTCCCCGATTCCCCAACGCTGTTCCCTTCCCTCAATTCCCCAATAAAAAATCTTTAAAAAAATTAAAAAGACCCAAAAGACCCACATTCCCAAGAAAGAAACTACACATGCAAGGGTAGTGCACCGATACATTTGTGATTATTACAAAGCATTCTATCTGGTGCCACCAGTGAAGAGGTTCAGCTTCTAAATCAGATGGTATCTGAGCAGAGGCACCCAAAGCTTGAGCCTTACAATCAGGAAGATCTGGGTTCAATCCCCCCCTCACCCCAGTGTGGCCTTGGGCAAAGTTTTTAACTACTTCAGGCTTCGGTTTGCTTATCTGTAAAATAAGTCTACAAAACAGAGCTAATAATAGTAGGTACATGAGGGCAGATGGTGTCATTGTGAAGATTAAATGAGATGTCACATCACCAGGCACACTGTAAGTGCTTAATAAACACAGGTAGTATTATGATCCTTTACATTTAACAAAATGAGATAGATAATTACTTCAAAGTTAGTTGTTTTAACCACTAGATGCAAACAAATTATTATATATAGATAAGTGAAAAATTCTCCAGTTAATTAAGAGACTAGTTTAGAACTATGTAACGTAAAGACTTGGAACATTCAATGCAGCCTCAGCCCCATAACTTGTTTGGCCGCCACCCCAGCCTCGGTCCCTGGGACACCTCTGTCCCTGAGCAAGCTCTAGATGCAGCCTGCTCGCCCAGCCCCACCTGCCACATCCTCTCAGCTTCCCATTTCTTAGCCACCTGCCCGTTCATGCAGCGCCAGCCCCTCGGGGCAGTACGTGCCAGTGAACTCCAGCCTCTGACCCTGTCCTTGCCCGGAAACCTTGGGGGATGGAATCTTCACTGCAGCACACAGAAGATGGGGGTAACTGTAGCTCACATTCTAATGATCAGCTTGGGTGGTTTTCCCCTTGTCAAGGCTGAGACTAGAGATCACAAAGTTACCTGCCTATAGCAGCAGCCAGTTGCCATACATAAGTGAAGATGCTAGGGAAGGAAGCTGGCACCACATCACCAGTTTTTCTGCTGTCGTCGACCAAGGCTTTGGGGTTGAGGGACAAGCGAGGACCATAGAATTGAAGGTTAACTGAAGACACGAGCAGGTCAGACTCCATGTTAGAATTTGAGGGGGAAAGCCCAATGTATTATTTCCCTGATTCTTCAGATTTTTAGGTAAAATCCCCAAGCTTTAAAATTGGCTTGATTTTTGTTTTGTTTTGTTTTGTTGTTGTTGTTGTTGTTGTGGACTGTGGGTCAAATCCAACTACAGACCAGACTCAGCCCTTAGGCCATCATTTTGTGAGCTTTCATTGCGTCTCCTCTGCAGTCCTCCATCACCTCCAGTGTGTGTGGACAAGACTGAAGAGTAGCCACTGCCGCCCGGTGTGCTTGTCCAGGTGTGCACCGCCCTAGGGTACCACACACACCTCCCAGGATGCAGCTTTATCACTGGCACCCAAGATCTGTACTATGAATTTCCACGGTTTTCCAGCAGAGGGCAGTAACGTGTCATAGTCAAACAAAGTCTGCATATCACAAAAAAATGTTCAACAGATGGAAATAAAGTGTCTTAAGGCAGGGACATCGTTTTGCTAATTCCCACAGAGACATTGTAAGAAGCAGGAGCAGTCCTGCGGGTGTAGGATCCCATCCATGCTGATTGGGTTGAAGTTATGAAGGGCCCAGAATAGCTGCACTGCTGGGACGGGTGCAAAGCGGTACACCCCAGTTTGGAAACAGTATGGCAACTGAACCTCCAAATACCCGTGACCCAGCAATGCCACGAGGCGTGTCCCCACCAGTGTAAATGGCAGGTAAAGCTAACCTGTGGTGTCAGAGGGCAGGCAGTTTCTCTTAGGGGCACGTGGGTGGTGGCTGGAAGGTCACAGGGTGCTGGGAGGTTGTCTCAACCTGGGTGGTCACATGGGTGGGTTTACTTTGGGAAAATTGAGAGTACACTTTGTGCACTTGTCCATAGGCATATTATAGTCTAATAAACAATGTTACCATACAGCACCTATGTGAGTGCTGGGCCGGGAAGGGCTTCGAAGGAAGAGAGGGAGAGAAACTCAGCAGCTCCAGGAGCAGCGCTCATTCCAGAGCCACCCAGTACTTTAGACATGGCGTAGCTGCAGAGGTAAGCCAGTTTCCCTCAATCGGCCTGTCAACAGGCGGACCTCCCAACTTTAGTGACCAGCGTTCCTCGCTTCTGGCTGCCGCAAACATCGTTGCGATTCGAAAGGATTGTTGGCCTCTTGTTTTCTGCAGGAAATGCTGCAAGTTGTCAGCACATCATTTAACAATTTATCATCCCGTCAGAGCCTGATAGTCGATTTGTGATTCCAGCGAGACCAACAGCTACTTATCCCACCACCCCTCCCCAGTTTCAAAACTGTGACACCCAGGCAGGAAAAGCCATGAGGTCAAAGTCTAGACTCAACGTTCCCCACGTCCCAGTAGGACGACTGTGAACGCCCTCGAAGCTCCTCCAAGGTCCCACACCCAGTGGCTTCACCTGCAGACCTACTTGCCTACTCATGCAGAAACCAAGAGGAACCTGGGGTTTGCATTCCCAGGAGGGCCCTTGGCCAATGACCGGCAGGTGCAAGAATATGGAAGCCCAGCTCACTCGCCTGACCTGGAGAAGCCCGCTGGGACACTCTGCCAAAAATCCCTGACCTTGATTTCTTGGTCCCCCTTGCAGAAATCTCTAGAACACGACCTCAATAAATAGCTTGCACACAAATCTTCATCTCAGGGTTTGCTTCTAGGGCCCCTGACCTAAAATAGAAGGGAAAATCGTTCTAGCATCTTGGAAATTTCGAAACCTAAGATGGGGATGTGGCGGGGCCTCCTGCCTCCCACACATGCCTCTATATCAGGTTTCTGCCAATGCGAGCAAGTGGCTTGCAACAAGCTTGTAAGCAGCTGTCATCATTTCCAGGATTTGCTATTACTCAAGTTGTAATGTTTTCTTTGGGAACACAGACCTGCTCCCACAGGCAATACACCAGGCCTCATTCCTGCATCCCCGGCTGGGACTCGGAACGCACTTTCCCGTAAAAACAACAGTGACGGTAACATCAGTAGAACACCATCAGGGACAGAGCCCGTTCCCAAAACAGCCTTCTTAACCCATATGTTGCCGAATTCTAAAAAGTGCTAATCTGAGTCAGGTAGTCTGAAACTTCCTCCAGTTTGAGGGGTAAAGAAGTGTTTCCTCTCCCAGAATCCAGGCTTCTCTACGGTACAGCGGGTAAGTGCGCTCGCTCTGCAATAGGAACAGACCCGGACCTGCCTGAGACAGGCGCTGATCCTCTCTGTCTCCAAATGTCCCCAACTGTCCACTGGACACAGGAATGCCAGCCTCGCAGGATCACAGTGTTATTCAAAGACAAAACTAAATGAGAAATAAGCATACCAAAAGGTACCCCACAGCATTAACTGTCAAAGAAATGCGAAGAAATATCACCATGCAGCACCGGGTTGGGCAACAGTAAATCTCATTGTGTGGGGGCACAACATGGTACGACTACTTGGCAAATGTATCTGGTAGTGCCTGCTAGAGCTAAATTTACACATGGCCCAGCAAGCTCCCTCATTCCCGTGAGAAATAAGGACATGGATCCACCCAAAGACAGGTTCAAGGATGTCCACTGCAGCATAACTTATGACAGGCAAAAGCTGGAAACAGCCCAAATGTCTATCAACAGAGGGGCAGGGGAGTACGTAGCATGCGGGGTACTCTGGTGATGGAATGCAATACAGCCATGAAAATGAACCAACCGCACTCCCGCAGCAGGCACAAAACTCAGACAGAAGCCAGGCAGTGAAAGCGAATGTACTATATGATTCCATTTAGATCAAGTTCAAAAACAGGCAAAACTAACTGTCTTAGTTCCAGCTGCTATAACAAAGTACCATCAGCGAAGAGGCGTATAAGCAATAGAAATCTGTTTCTAACAGTTCCGGAGCCTGGAAGTCCAGAATCGGGATGCCAGCATGGCCGGGTTCCGAAGCCTCTTTCAGGCTGCAGACACCTGTATGTAGAATGACCCAGCAATTCCACTCCTGGGTATATACCCAAAGAACTGAAAACAGTTCTTTGCTACGTACATGCTACGTACCCCTGCCAGGGACGCAGGCATGAGGCCACATGCTACGTACCTCCCTCTCTGTTGATAGACATTCAGGCTGTTTCCAGCTTTTGCCTGTCATAAGTAACGCTGCAGTGGACATCCTTGAACCTGTCTTTGGGTGGATCCATGCCCGTATTTCTCATGGGAATAAGCAAGCTTGCTGGGCCATGTGTAAATTTAGCTCTGCCAGGCACTACCAAGAAAGTGTACATGGAGGTTCAAGGCAGAACTGCTCACGGGAGCCAAAAGGTGGAAATCAGCTGTGTCCATCGTTGAATGAATGGATGAACACAGTACAGTCGGTCCATACAGGAGGATATTATTCCTCCATAAAAGGAATGCAGTACTGAGACATGTTAGAATGTGGCTGAACTTGAAAATATGATGCTAAGGGAAACAGGCCAAACACAAAAGGACATATATGATATGATCCCATTTATATGAAATACACAGAAGTGGAAATCCACAGAGACAAAAAGCAGACACAGAATTCCCAGGGGCTGGGGAGGGGTATGGGAAGTGAGAGCTTTATAATAAGGATGGCATTTCTGTTGGGGGATGAAAACATTCTAACAGCGGTAATAGTGGCACAACATTGTGAATTACTTAATGCCACTGAACTGTACACTTTACAATGGTCAAAATGATAGACTGTGGGCCGGCCGAGTGGCGCAGTGGTTAAGCGCTGGCTTGGGACGCCAGCGGCCCCGGTTCGGGTCCCATATATGAGGGCCAGTGACACTGCCCTCAAAACAAAAATAGATTGTAAGTATATTTTGCCACACACAAAAATAGTTAGAGTTACCACATGACCCAGCAATTCCACTCCAAGTATACACCCAAGAGAACTGAAAACATCCACACAAAAGCCTGCCCATGAATGTTCCTAGCAGCATGATTCATGATAGTCCAAAGGTGGGAACAACCCAAGCGTCCATGGAATGATAAATGGAGGCTTTAGTTTCCCAGGGCAGCTGAGCCCACAGAAACGTGTTGTCTCACTGTTTGTGGAGGCGTTGGCAGGGCCACACTCCCTCTGAAACCTGCAGGGTGGCAGCCATCCTTGGCGTTCCTTGGCTCATAGCTGCCTCACTCCTATCTCTGTTGTCACACGGCTGCCTTCTCTCTGTACTGCATGAGGACACCTGTCATTAAGGGCTCCCTCCACGGTGAGCCTTACTTTAGCTAATTGACATCTGCAGGAACCCTATTTCCAGATAAAGTCACATGCTCAGGCACTGAGGGCTAAGACTTCCGCTCATTACGATGGACAGACAAAATGTGACCCATCCACACAACGGAATGTCACTCTGCCATAAAAAAGGAAGGAAATGCTGATACATGCTACATGCAACATGTAAAACCTGAAAACACGGTGCTAAGGGAAAGAAGGCGAACACAGAAGGTCACATAGTGCAGGATACCATTCAGATGAAATACCTAGCAGAAGGGAAAACTGAGGAGTGACTGCTAATGAGGATGGAGTTTATTTTGGGGGTGACGGAAATGTTCAGGAATGAATTAGTGGCGAAAGTTGTACAACACTGAATATGCTAAAAACTACTGAACTGTACAATTCAAAAGGGTGAATTTATGGTACATCAATTATATCTCAGTGGAAAAAAAACACCCTGTTAAAAGGATGGAAAAACAAGCTACCAACTGGGAGAAAATATTTGCAAACCACTTATTTACCAAGAGACTTGTATTTAGAATACACACACACACACACACACACACACACACACACACATACACACACACACACCCTCACAAATCAATAGTAAAAAAAAAATCTAATTAGAAAATGGGCAAAGAAATGAAGACACATTTCACTGGAAAAGATATGCAGATGGCAAATTAACACATGAAGAGTCCACCATCATCAGCCACTGGAGAAATGAGAAACGCCAATCACATGACAAATCTCCTTCTCGGGTTAACAGTCACTGGTACCTGAAAACACACCACACCTTTTCTGGGACAAGGAGGTGTAGAACAGGTAAGTCTACACATTTGCCATCTAAAAGTCCTTTGGAGATTTTGCTTGCTCATTGCTATGACGTTTCCAGAGAGAAACTTATCCTCTCAGTGTCTCAAATAAAACAAGCGTTATGAATCGACGGGCTCACACTACTCCATCATGAAGGGTCTCTCCAACGTGCAGAACTGCAGACGATGGGCAACCATTTGCACCAGGTAAGCCTTGCCCACTCGGAAGTCTGGAGGTTTAGACAAGTGATGAGCCTGTATCTAGCTGACAGCTGGATGTGCTGTGGGGTACACCTGAATATGACGAACAGAGTGTCTGCTGGGGAATAAAAGGATACAAAGCCTTCTGGAGTCCTGCGGTTCCATCTCCCTGTAATTTTCAAAACTCTAAGTGTGGCCTAACCCCATAAGGGGTGGGGCCCTAATTTTGGAACATCCTAACATACAAAGTCCCACAGGGGGAATTGGGGAGGAGGGCACAAAACTCTACTCATTGGTCACCTCCTTTTTCTTTTGCCCTATATTCCATTTCCAGAGGATGCACCATCCAGGTGGGTCTGACTTGGGTCCCCTAACTCCCTCTGACATGGGGAGGGCAGACTCCTGACCTAAACCCCACCCCACCTTCACTGGACTGTGTCCAACGGGAAAGCAAGAGGCAATTCCTCAAGTAAAATCAAAGGAAATGGATAACTGGGAAAGATATTTTTAAACTTTTAAATATATAAAGTTTAAAACAGAAATAATCATTTCAAAATTTGAAACTTTTTAAAAGAGAAAACTAAAGTTCCAGGGAGGTAAGGTGACACTTGGACAACATAACTGCTTTAAGAGTTCCCATTTCTGTGCCCAGGTGACCCCTACACTGAAATCAGCCCAAACAACTCTGTGATTCTCTTGGGTCACACAAAGATAAATAGACCATTGGTGAGTTCCCAGTCTAGAGGGGAAGCGAGATATATATGTGACAAATCATAAAACGATTGGTAAAACCTGCTAGAAATACTCAACCAAAGCATCATGGGAGAACAAAGAAAGGGAATTGTTCACTTTGACCCTCAAGATCAGAGGAGGCTTCTTGGAGGAGGTGATATTTGAATAGAAGATGAGGATACAGACCAAGATTTGGGCCAAAGGGTGTGGATCTTTGAATTGTCATGCTGAATTTTTCTCTGGACAGTGGCCTGTCATCGAAGGTTTTTGAGCACCAAGGTAATAGGGTCTTATCTCGGTAGCAATGCAGAGATTAGATTGTCCCAGCAGGAGAGGTTAAAGATTAGGAGACTGCTTAAGAAATGTTGTTGCAATAATTCAAATAAGAAATGATAAGGGTCTGCTTTAGAGCCCTGGGAAGCCAGGGTCATGATGAAAAACATTCCAGGGAGCAAGATTCAGCAAGTCTTGGTGACTAATTGGGTGTTCGGGTCAAAAGGAAGATAATGCAAGATTCCTGTCTTGGGTGATCTGGTGAACGGTGATGCTATTAACCAATCTAGGGAACTCAGGAGCGGTGTGAAGGGGAAGATGATGGGCTGGCTGGAGTGAGGTAGGGCTTGAGGTGTTTTAGAGAGCCCCTGACAGAAACATCCTACAAGCAGTTGGAAATCTGTGTCAAAACTCAGGATGAAGATGTTGGTAGTTGTACCTCAGCACTGAATTGTGGACAATTTTTGTTTGGTTACTGTTAGGATCCTTACTAGGCACATGTTACTTTCATAGTCACAAAAAAAACAATGCACTATTTTTTAAGAAGAACGAAAGCAGGAGACAGGTGGGGGTGCGGGAAATCGGGAGGATCTCAGACACAGCAGAAGCTGAGAACGAGGCCACAGAGTTGAAGCCACCGCAGCGCAGATCAGCAGTGGCTGAGCACCTCTCCCTTGCCAGGTTCTGGGGGCACTGTGCAAACAGGACAGTGACCGTGACAGATAGCGTCCCCATCTTCAGAGGGCCCCGAGGAGCGGGATGGAGCCAAGAGAGGAGGGGTGAACAGATGTCCCGCTTTGCAAAAAAGCAAGACAGGGCGATTCTAGAAGCTGCAGAGCTTGCCGTCTGGCTGGGCATAAAAAGCTAAGCTCTTGTAAACCCCGGGAGAAGAAGGGACCTATGGATGGTCCTCAGGAGACCGCCTGGACACAGAGAGCCCGTTCATTCCAAAGGCAGCTCGTTTCCCTTCCTGAGAGGAGACTAAAGAGGCTGCATGTCTGGATTTCAGCCACACACAGGACAGAGGTCCTGGTGACGCTCGCACAGGTGGGTGAGACAGGCTGAGGGTGGATGAGTGACACATTCAGGAGAGTCTGAAGGACCAAATGCAAAGTTGTGATTAATGGGTTGTTGTCAGGCCAGAAAAGGGTCTTGAGACCTCACAGTTCTCTCAGCTCTGTCCTGTTTAGCGATATCTAGCTATTGGCTCAGGATAAAGAAGAACTTAAGCCATCAAACGTCTCGGAAAAGCCATCAAACAGCCCCTTTGTGGTGGGGAACCCCTCACTGGGCATGGCCGCCTCCCATGAACATGAAAACCGGAGTCCAGTCCTGGATGAAAGTGTGTAGTGATGTACGACAATCCTTCCCAACTCTAAGATCCTTGATGTCTGTAAGCGCCCTTTGGACATATCCACCTGGAAGCCTACCATCTTGGAAAACTCAGCATGTCTACAACTGAGCTCATCCTCTGAAGGCACTTGGTTCTTCTGGGGACAGTAGGGGGACTTTGCAGCCAGTGATACCTGGGTTCCCATCTGCAGCAACAGCTGTCCAGGTGCACGCATTCACAACAAGGCACTCCTCCCTCAGCCTCGGGGTCTTCACCTGTGAAAGACAGACGATACCTACTTGGCAGAGTTGTGAAGGTTCAGTAGAGACCTATCATGTTCCTTGGTGCCTGGATCCGTCAGCACAAAGACAAATAGCCACTGAGCACCTGTTAGTGCCAAGTCCTCTGCAAGGGGCTGGTATACAGAAAATGGACGGCAAACATACAATTACCATGGGCAGGGGAGCCAGAGAACATATAATTACAAAGTGAGGGAGAGACCTGGGGAAAAGAAGGGTCAGAACACGCCTCTCTGAGCTAAAAATATAAAAAATAAAAAATCGTCTGTGCAGAGCCTTTCATGTCTGGCACCTGACAGTAGGCACCTGATAAATGACGATCCCTTTTGGTGTCACCAGCTATGGTGTGTCAGTCTGTGCAGGCCGCCATAACACAGGACCACAGACAGGGCAACTTAAACAACAGGAACTTATTTTCTCACAGGCCTGGAGGCTGGAAGTCCCATAGGAAGCCCGGCAGAGTCTTTCTGGTGCGAGCGCTCTTTCTGCCTTACAGACTGCCACCTCTCACCATGACCTCACATCCCAGAGGCAGACTGACACACAGCTCTCCTATAAGGACACTAATCCTATGGGCTCAGAGCCCCAGCCTCAGGCCCTCGGTGAACCTCAGTTCCTTCCTCAGAGGCCCCATCTCCAAACACAGCCACATAGGGGCGCTAGGGTTGAGCCCATGAACTTTGGACGGACGAAACATTCAGCGTATAACAAATGGGCACCTGCCCTTCAATTTGTCGGCTTTCACGGCACATGAGCCAGCTGCCACCCCCTGGGCCTCCTTCACCAGCGCCCCTCCCTGGTCTTCCCAGCAGGTGAACTGGCTGGTGTGGCATGGCATCCCCTCAACTATTCTCCAAGGGCTAATAGCAACCAAGTCGAGCCCTTCACCCCTGCCAGCCCCTGGGTTCACAATTTAATTCTTAGGACCTCAACACCCCCCCACACACACCTGGACCTGGACACACTTTTTGACATGTGAACCATTTAAGACCCTCCATGGTCTGTTAATGAGGCTGATAATCATAATACCTATCACTTACTGACTAATGGAATAGCATCATATCTTGTGCATCTGAGTATTTTAAGGGTATTCGCTCACTCAACATTCACCCAAACCTATGAGGTGGGTCCTGTGATTCACCCCCATCCAGGGAGCTCAGGCACTGACAGGAGAAGGATCTCCCACCACCACGTCACGTGGGAAGGTCATGCTGGGATCCGAACCCAGGCCATAGGGGCCCCAATACCCCCAGGAAAGCACTGTCCAGCCCATCTGTCCAGCTGAGAACTGGTCAGTGATGTGCCTGA
Organism: Aselliscus stoliczkanus; assembly: GCA_033961575.1. Taxonomy (NCBI): domain Eukaryota; kingdom Metazoa; phylum Chordata; class Mammalia; order Chiroptera; family Hipposideridae; genus Aselliscus; species Aselliscus stoliczkanus. Next base: position 2,851,372 of record CM066733.1, read on the forward strand.
AATGCCTGCCTCTTCCTAAAGCCTCAATTTGTCTTGAAGACTTAAAGGGGGAAATTCCAATAAGTTAGCCAACAATTCAAAACACTATTTTTATGCTAAATATGTCTCTAACATGGAGAAGAATGCATAATGTAAGGGCATTTTTAAGGTAAAGAGGGTTTTCAGCTAGATGGGCCCTGGAAGCCCTCTCTCTCACCTGTTGGGGTACCGAGGTGGGCTGGCCCCCCGAGTGGCAGCCTTGTTCCCCCCAGTCCTCTTGTCCACTGTGCACTGCCACCTGGTCCCACTAGGCCACCCCCATCCCACTAGACCACCCCCATTCCTCCCCAGCACCCTCCCTCTGTTCTTTGAACTCCCACTGCATCCCTGCCCTCTGGCTCTCATTTGCCGGTTTGTAAAGCGCTGTTCTTTTCCTTTTCATGGGTGGTATCCAATCTTTCCAGGAAAATCAGTGGTTCTTTGCAGATAAGAGCCCGGCTATTGCTTGTCAGCATGACCCAGAGCTACATCCTGCACGTGAGACACACATCTGCTGATTATTTTGAGGGCCCATCTTTTGGGGCCATCCATGCAAAAAAGCTTAGGGCACTTTGAGTGACACAATGTCCTGTAAACTTTAGCTTTGATTGGCTAAGTTTGTCACCGGGGAGAAGGGAAATCTATAAGGAAATCTGTCATTTGTGCAGACATGCATAGCTATGTTGTCATCTTAAAGTGACTAGGCATGCTTCCTGTCCAACCTGCTCTGCCAAGCTATTTATTTATCCCTTAGATCTCACCTCCCAGATGAGGTCGAATACCTTTCTTATATGTGTTCTGAATACCAGGAAGCTCTCCTTCGTAGCACTTACTCATAGCTTACATGTATGAGTATTTGGGTGATGCTTAATTACCCATTTATTTTCTTTGCTTTGGGTCTGTGTCCCCAGCACCTCACCACAGGCATTAATAAATGCTAATCAAATGACTGAATGAATGCCCTCCAATTCTAGCCGATGACGTGAACCTCCCACCAGTATCCATCTGAGTTGTCCTGTCAGAAGATCGCTTAGGGAGGGGTGCTGAGCTGACTGCCACTCCTGATTAATCTGACAAACCAGAGCCCAGGGCAGGAGCCCCTGGGAGACCCCCAGGCCAGCCCTGGCGATCACAGGACTAATGGCGCTGAGTCAGGGAGGAAGGGCTGTGATTTTCCCAGCTCATCCTGGTGCAGTTCCCGTCCTGCACTGCCATCTCCAGGGCACTGGGGCACTCGCCAGGATGATCAAAGGCACAGCAAACTTGGCTGGGAAATGCAAAATTACCCTGGTAATCAGGGCTTTTCATCCAAGAAAGGTCAGAGCACTTGAGAAGCATTTGCTCATCATTATATTCCCTTTGCTGTGCAGGGGTGACACCCAGCGCTCGTTTCCTACACCAGGAGCTGGTATGACCACATGGCCGAGACAGGCGTGCCCTAGACCAGCACGTATCCCAGGGCAATGTGCTTGGCAGCACCCAGTAGGCTGAGGTGGAGCCTGAGTCTGCATTTCTAGCAACCCTCAGATGATGGTCCTGCTGGTCTGATGCTACAGTCAAACTTGACATTCCAAATGGGGTCCTAGGACCGGCACATCAGTACCAGCCACTCCTGGAAGAGTTTTGCTGCTCATGATGCACCCTCAGCATCACCTGGGAGCTTGTGAGATACACAGAGCCTCAGGCCCCACCCGTGGCCTCTGGGATCAGGCTCAGCATTTGACCCAGCTCCTGGGTGACTCAGGCACAGCAAAGTCTAACACTCTGCTCTGGAACACAGGTCCTCAAGCCCATCCGCAGGTTGAAAGCACGTGCAGGGCATTTAAAAATGACTGATGTGGGAATCCCTAGAGACCAATTTAGTCTGTATTGGCTGCAACCTGCTGATCAGCGATGTTTGAAACTCCCCAGGTGATCCTAATATAAGCAAAGCCTGAGAGCTTTGCTTTACATTAGAAATCCCGTCCATGACTTGAGTCCTGGCTCTACCTCGTACCTGTGAAATGGGCCTGAGGGGTGCTGTGAGGATGGTGTCCCTGTGTGTAGGGTGTCCAGACTGTCACTGGAGCTCAACGAGCGGCAGTTAGGAAGCCCAAGAGCACCCTGCCGAGCAAACTGAGTAAATCCACAAGTTCACTCCATGGGATTTATCGGGTGCCTCCTGTGGGCTGAAACCGCTGGATGCTGTAAACACAGCTTCATAGGAGAGGAACAAGGCTCAGGAGTGGAAGAGACAGACCGTAAACCATAATCTGAGCTGGTGATGAGGGCTGTGGAGGCACCAAAACGGGATCCTGAAACAGAGGGCTGCGTGCTACTTTAGGAGGGATTGTTCCAGGAGACCTCTCCAAGAGACATCTGAGCCCGAACTAGGTCATGAGGACTCTAATCCCAAAGTCCCCTTCCACGTGGCTAGGGTAAGAAGGGTAGGAAGGATTGGTGGGGAGGGGGGAGACTCAGTCACTCAGGCCAGTCCCCTTTCCTCCCTGGGACCTGGGGTGAGCCACTTCGCCTTGAAGCATCATTTTCTCCACCTGTAAAAAGAGCTAAAATCACTTGTGTAGTGATTCAAAAGCACAGCTTCAAAAATCTTTGACACCCCTCCATTGAGAGGTGGGGTCTCTGTCCCCTCTCCTTAAACCTGGACTGGTTTCTGATTGCTCCAACCAATGAAATATAAGAAGAGAGACTACATGACTTCTGAGGGTAAGCCCTCAGAGGCCGTGGAGTTTCCGCCTCCTTCTCTTGGGAGCTGAGCTGTGAAAGAAGCCCAACCACCCTGAGAGCATCATGATGAAGAAACCCCAGGTGGGCATTCCCAACGACAGCGGGCCTCACCTGCCAGCCAAGTGAGTGAGCCAACTTGAATGTCCGGCCCTGTCCAGCCTCCAGGTGCCCACAGCCCCCACCAACATCCGATGGTACCACATGAGACGCCAAGCGGGAACTGCCTCGCTGAGCCCTAAACAAACTTCTGACCCATCAAATTGCAAGCCAGGTAAAATGATGGTTTTACACCAGTCAGTGTGAGGGTAATTTGTTCCAGTTAGGAGTAATGGGAGCACCCATCTGCCTTCATTTTGAAACCTCTCCCTTACTCAGGTGCTTCCACCACCTGGTTTTTTTCTGTTCCTCAAACATTCTGGACCAGCTCTGGCCTCAGGGCTTTTTGCACTGGTGTCCTCTCTCCCTGGGCAATTCCTCCACCCCCACTCCCAATCTTCCAGGGCTCCCTCCTTACCCTGTACATCTCCGCTCAATGGCCACTCGTTAGGCAGCTCTTCAGCAGCTCGGAATCTAGATTAGATCCCCATTCCCAGTTGCCATGTTTTTACAGCATTTCCACCACCTGACCCTGTTCTGTTGGTTTGCTGACTGCCCTCCACCAGAAGAGAAAATCCATGAGAGGAGACAGCCCTTCCCTGTTTCCATCGCCTCTATATTCCCTGCTCCATGTGTAACGTCCTGCACAAAGCCAGCATGGATACATGTTGATTAAATACATGAGAAGGAAACAGCCATGAGTGTATGAGGGAAAAGCATTTCTGTCAGAGGGAACAGTGGGGAAAAGCCATGAGGCTGGTGTATTCTAGGTAAGGAAGGCAGCTGGGGCTGGAGGGGCTCAAAATGATACAGGCAGGCGTAAGAGAGGTTAGGGCCTTACGGAACACAGGAAAGATATTGTCAGTCATAACATGATCTGATGGAGGGGAGGGTGACAGACACAGAACATGCAATTCCCCATTCTGAAGTGTCCGGTTCAGTGGCCCTGAGCACGCTCATACTGCTGTGCAGCTGTCCCCAGTGTCATCTCCAGACCTTTCTCATCTTCCCAAACTGCGACCCCACCCCCATTACACACTCCCCCCCAAGGCCCTGGCACCCGCCCCTCTACTGTCGGTCTCTATGCCCTTGACTGCTCTGGGGACCTCACAGAGGTGGAGTCACACAGGGTTTGTCCTTCTGCCTGGACTGTTTCACCTGCGCCCAGGTCCATCCGTGCCATAGCACGCACGGCGACAAAACACACAGGGCACAGTTTCCTTTGTCGCTAAATGTTTAAGGCTGAATAGCAGTTTAACCTCGTGTAAACAATTTATTCACTCATTAGCACGGGGAGGACTGATGTGTGTAAAGGGTCTCCCTTTGGCGGCCAGGGGGAGACCGTGCCCGGGGGGCGCCATGGGCCGGGGGCCAGCGGCGTGGGCAGGTGGGCAGGTGAGCACCTCCTTTCCCGGACCACGCAGCGCAGCCTAGCTCACAGGCCAGGGCCCGGGCGCCCACCGCTAGGCCGCCCTCCAGGACACGGCACGCACCCGGCCTGGCCCCGCTGGGCCGCCGTGCTCCGCTCCCCCGACCCCCGACCCCCCACCCCGCCCCGGCCCCGCCATGCTCCCCTCCCCTCCCCCGCCCCGGCCCCGCTGTCCTCCCCTCCGCCGGCCGCCCCGCCCCTCCCCCAGCCCCGCCCCTCCCCCAGCCCTGCCCCTCCCCCGCCCCGCGGCCGCCCCGACGCCAGTGCGCAAGCGCAGCAAGAGGAGCTGCGCGGCGCATGCGCAGAGGGCGCCCGGCAGGGACGGCTCCGCTCCCTCGGGTGGGAATCCGCGATCCGGGGTTTTGGCCCCGCCGGGACCTCTGTTTATAAACACACAGCGAGGCCGCCGGCGAGGGGTAACCCTAAAGGGAGTGGGGTCGGAGGTCAGAGGTCAGCGGCGGCCACGGGAGGGAGACCCAGCCCTTCATTTGCACCAGCGGCGGACTCCGTGCCGCAACAGCCCAGCCGCCCTGCAGCGGTCCAGCGCTGCTCCGGGCGCCACGTGGTGCGCACGTGGTCCCCTCCCGGCGGCCTCCCATCCCCCCCCCGGCCCGGCGGGCTGCGGCGCCCCCTGGCGGCGGCCTGGCGCGCCACGCTGCACGTCGCGCGTGCGCACAGCGCCTCCCGACGTGTCTTCCGGTCCGCGCGGGGGCTGCGCGGGGGTCGGCAGCGTCCTCGTGACCGCGCGCGTCCGCGCGGCCGGGGTCCCTAAGTCTCTGCTCTGCGTCAGCGCGCGGCGAGCTGCTCGGGGCTTGTTTGGTAAACACGTGAGCGGGGGTGACTCGGCTATTTGCATATTCACGAGGTTGTTTCCGGTGTTTTAAATTCTGTCCCCGGCTCTATAGATAATGAGATTCTACAGGGGAAACGCGGCAGGGTCTGTCCTAGTTGTTACGCCTGTTGCTTTTTTTTTTTTTTTGCCCCCTTAGACTTTGTACCGTGAAGTCAAAAAAGATGGGAGGGGGGCTTACAGGGCTTAAAAAGCAAACAAACTTATCTGAGGTTTTCTGCTGTGTTGTTGTAAAGACTCACAGTTGCGGTTCCACTGCCGGATGTTCTGTGAAATTAGTATTCCTTGGAAGCTGCCTGTCTTCAGCAACACTGTGTAAGTGCCTACTGTGTGCAACACTGTGTAAACGCCTACTGTGTGCAGCACTGTGTAAATGCCTACTGTGTGCAGCACTGTAAATGCCTACTATGCGCAACACTGTAAATGCCTACTATGTGCCAGACACTGACCCAGGGATGTGGGTCACATCTGGGTAAGAGGAGACCTGGAAGTGGGTGAGTTACAACAAAAACGCAGGACGTGCTTATTCTAACAATCAGGCTGTTCAACAACATGGACATATGTACATTTATTATAAATTTCACTGACACAAAGCATGTGCAGCCCACTGGGTACAAAAAGGGAGAAAACAACAATGTTCTTGTAACGCCCATAGCGCCCATTGATTCTCAGATATCTTAAGGACACTTGCTTACTTTTGCTGAGCTCTTGTATCCATAGCCAATCTGTGATTGCAATTCAACTGCAATCTGTCAGATGGAGTTACCCCCCATCCCACTATTTTTCCAGTAAATTTATTGTCATTAAATGTAGTATGTGATAGGGATATTGGTTGATACTACATTAAGGAGTAAGACAGAACAAAACCAGAAAAGACACATCTTTGTTCATCAGTAATGTGAGCGAACATGGACCCACACAGGCCCAGGTTTCCTGCCCAGGCCTGCTGTCTGTTGATGTCCTTCCCATTTTAACTCCTCTGTGCCTTGTCGCCTTCCTCTCACTTCCCAAGCTTGCCCTTGCTCCTGCTGTGGCCCTAGGAGCCCCACTCAGCCTGCCCCAAGTTTAGCCGAGGCTGACAGCCGTGTCCCTGTTCACAGGCCTGCATTCTTCTCCAAGCCACAGAGGCTTGGGGGGCCCAGAGCCCTGGCTCCCCCATGGAGGATCCCTCCCTGCACCCCTTCCTGAGACGTGTACTCTCCACTGGCCCTGCCCCTGGCGCCTTTGCTTTTATCTGCGAGATGTCACAAAAGAAAACAAGGGTCTTGGCCCCAGTCCCAGCCCCTAGCGAGCACTTTGCAGGCCCAGCCGCTCCCTCCGCCTACCCCAGGGAAAGCTCCCGCTAATCGCTGCCCAGCGTGCAGGCAGACGGATGTTCCCAGACCAGCTCAGGTCGTGAGGTTGGCCTGGCAAAGATGAAACTGCGCAGGCATGAGGGTTAGATTCCCAGCCAGCAGCAGTTTTCTGCTGAACAAAGGCCTGGCCAGCCTGGGAGCTCACGCTGCTGCTCTATTGAAATCTCTAGCTAGTTCCCTATTAATCACTCCCTTTGGTGCCTCAGAGGCCAAAAAAGGAGTCAAACAAAACCTCTTTTCTGAGCAGGAAGAGGGTTCCAGAGGCCTGAGCAGAAAGATCCCCACAACCCCTCTCGCCAGCATAACTCTAACAAGATGCTGGGGCCTCCCAGACTCACACGCACAAATAAGAATAGCTGCTTGGCCGCCTGGAGGGGAATTTGGAATGTGACCAGTTCCGCTGTGGGCTCCAAAGGCTCCGTGCAGGAGGCAGGGCAGCAAGCGAGAGGGCTCTCCTACATGCGGCCCTTTCTTGTTTTATTTTAGAAACCAGGGACCCAATTAAATGATCTTTTAAAAGTAGACTCATACTAGGCAGATGGGAGAGAAAAACAGTCTATTTCCCTTCCCCCTCAGATGTAACCTTGAATCTCCACTCCTTTGTCTCTCCCCCACCACCTTGCTACTTTGCATTAACTGATAACCAACAGTGCGTTATTCATTCATCTATAAATATGAAGTTTGGCTTGTCTTTTAAACAGAAGACACAAGCCAAAACACCAAGCCATGGTGTCCCCTGCAGGTCCTCATCCCAGGACCAGGCCTGTTCCCTGTGGGTCTGTTTGGATTGTCTTGGAAGAGAAAGAAACGGCCTTTTTATCCAGAAGCTGTGTCTCCTTCCGGCATGTGGATCAACAGTCCTGGATTTTAACACCTCTGAATAGAAGCCCGTTCTCTTTCATTAAAATTTAATTTCAAAAAAAGGAAAGGAAAAAAGCTGGCTCAAAGAGCATTTGCCTGCCAACCATTCACATTGGCGAGCAGGAGTGCGCCTGAAACCAGCCAAAGCATTCGCTTGGAAAATCCGGTACAGCAGTTCATTGAAAAGGCATCGTGCTCGGCCTGCAAGGCAGAGAGAGGTGTGCTTCACACCTGGACTTGGCTGGCCTCGGGCGCAGCGGTCATCCTGTGACTCTAAAACAGAGATCCCATAGCCAACAGGGAGGATGGGGACCAAGGAGCATCATCACCTTAGACGATCCCCACAGTGCTGCCACCCAAGAGGACAGATACTCTTCCCACAAAGAAAATAAACCTGAGAAACAAGTCATGGAACTTGATTTGGGACCGGCAATGCCTACTTATTCCCTAAATGACCAGACCTCACCCACGGTAGCTGCAGGTATCCAGCTAGGCTGTCCCATGACCAAACGGCAGGGGTAATCCTAGCGTGGCAGTAAGAGCATTCTGGAGCTTTGTTTGCTGTTGTGAGGTTTTATTTTGTTTTTTGTTTTGTTTTGTTTTGTTTTAATTGGGGAACAGTGTGTTTTTTTTCCAGGACCCATCCGCTCCAAGTCAGGTAGTTGTTTCAATTTAGTTGTAGAGAGTGTGGGGATCAAACCAGCAACCTTAGGATTATGAGCACTGCACTCTAACCAACTGAGCTAACTGGCTGCCCCAACTCCCAAGTCTGGTAGTTGTTTCAATCTAGTTGTGGAGGGCACATCTCAGTGGCCCATGTGAGAACTGAACCAGCAACTTTGGTGTTAGAAGCACTGCACTCTAACCAACTGAGCTAACCAGCCACCCCTTTTTTTTTGTATAATTAAAAAAAGGACACTCCGTGCCAGCCAAGTGGTGCGGTGGTTAAGCACTAGCCTGGAAAGCCAGCGGCCCAGGTTCAGGTCCCACATCTGAGGGCCAGTGACACTGCCCTCCAAAAAAAAGGACACTCCATTAGGAGAGAGGATTCTAATAATGGCTCTGCAGAGCTTCCTAACGATCCATCACACCAGTTAAGGTAGGATATGTGAGGCACAGCTTAGGGCCCGCTTTCTATGATTCCAGGAAGTGCTCAGGCATTCGATGGCTGGTCTTGAAAAGAAATGCAGTTTCTTTTCATCGAAACGTTTTGTGTTTCGCTGTATGGTTTGCAGCACAAATCAATGCACGGAGTCCTACAAAAAAATTCAGAGACATTCCTCCCACCCCATCCTTAACACAGGCTTTAATTTCCCCATGTTGAAGAAGGGGTTAGAACCATGTGAAACTTTTGTGCTAACTTCAAAATTCACCAAATGAGAAGAGTAAGGAAGGGTGGAGCTCGGATACTCACCTCACCCCCTTCCCCTATGATCGTCCTTCCAAAGCCCAAAGAGTGCATTGCAAAGAGAAATTGGTCAATGCATGTGCTGTACAGTTATTTAAAATGATGTCCACTGAGGGTTTTTAATAGCATGGGGAAATCCCAAATAAAGTGAAAAAAACAAGATATGAGACAGAGTGTGTGTGTGTTCTGAAGGAAATGCACCAAACTATTAAAAGTGGTCAGTGGTGAGATTATGCGATTAGACTCTTTTTTATATATATTTTCCTAATTCTCTACAATGAGCATATGTTGCATTTCTAATCAGAAGTGTAGTTTTCGAAACAAACTTTAACAGAAACTGCAACAATTCTCTAATATGTTTTTCTCCCATGCTACCTTTTTTGTGATTTTGTGGTCCACTGACGTTTCTTTTATTCAATTCTTGTTCTGCCAGCTTATGGCTTGATAACAGTGATTTTTATTGATTGCCTTTTTCTCGTTAGTAAGGCTGCATTGCAGAGCAATCAGGTGTGAAATAATTTCAGACCAGGGCAGTAAACGAAACTATCTGACCTCAATTATCACACCTGCCACCTTATGAGATGTATGTACTGACACCAACTTCCCAAAACATTACATTTAATAAATGTAGTAGAAAGAATAACACCTTGAGGACTTATGGTTCCTAGTTTTTGCTTCCAAACCCAGCCATAAAAATCTCTGTTCCGGGGCCGGCCGAGTGGCGCGGTGGTTAAGCACTGGCTTAGGAAGCCAGCGGCCCCGGTTCAGTCCCACGTACGAGGGCCAGTGACACTGCCCTCTAAAAAAAAAAAAAAATCTCCGTTCCTAGCTGTGCCTGCTGGTCTCCAGAACCCTTTGCTTTGTTGTAACAGGTTGCCGGGCTTGCAGCCCCTTCCCCAGCCCTCTCCTTTCCTTGCTGAGAGGACCCAGATTTTGTCGGGATACCCACTTTCCATCAGCTTCAGGAGAGGTGGGCCCAGGCCCCTAAGAGAGAATCATGATTGAGCTAAAAACATGGTGGTCTCGGGCCGGCCGAGGGGCACGGTGGTTAAGCGCTGGCTTGGGAAGCCAGCGACCCCGGATCGGGTCCCACATATGAGGGCCAGTGACACTGCCCTCAAAAAAAACAAAAAACAAAAAACAAACAAAAAAACATGGTGGTCTCCAATCCCTTACCAGGAAGTGGTTGGGCAAGTATGTGTAATTTGGGCCAATGAAACATGAGAGGAAGAGGGCTGGGGGTGGGGAGCTCCTGAGAAAAGTGTCTTTGTTCCTAAACAGAGATAGATACATGAAGCAAAAATAGTCCCCGAACCAGGTTTATGAAGATGGGGGGAGGGGCATCAGACTCCCAAAGCCACTCAGAATCATGAGAGCCCTTCCATCAAGGACAGAGGAGCCAAGTGCTGGACAGCACCTGAGTCCTCCAGGGCGTCACTGAGCCCTAGGGCAGCCCTTGCCCCTAGTTCTTGTGTGTAAGGCCTAAACCCTGCCAGTGTGAGAGCCATGCTGAGTTGGGTTTCTTTTTCTTTGCAATCAAAGCCTTCCAACTGAGCCAGTGCTAAACTTTGCATATCCTGTGACTCACAAACCTACTTCTAGATGTCTAACCTGAAACAGTGGTTCTTGAACTTTAGCATGCATCAGAATCTCCCTGGAGGGGTTCTGGGCCCCACCCCCAGAGTTTGAGTCAGGAGGTCTGAGGTGGGACTGCAGAGCCTGCATTTCTAACAAGTTTCCAGGTAATGCTGCTGCTGCTGCTGCTGATCTGGGAACCACACTTTGAGAGCCATCTAGAGAAATTTATGTACTCCAAGACACATGTACAGGAAATGTTCTTAGAGTAGTAGCTAAAAATGCCCACCAACTGTTGAATGAATGAGTGTGGCATATCCGTGCAATGGAACACTGTAAAGCATGGAAATGAATGAACGACCATGACTTGCAAAATATGGATGCACCTCCCCAACAATTGGAATGTAAAAAGCCAGACACAATAGACTCTATACAGTATAATTCCAATCATTAAAAATTTAGTAAAGACTTGATCACTGCACTGTACACCTGAGGCTGATGTTGTATAATATTGTATGCCAACTTTAATTGAATATATATATATATATATAGTCACAGGATGTGGAGTATAGTGTGGAATAGAGTCAATGAATTGTAATAGATATGTATGATATGGGGGAGGGGGAGTGGGGTGGCGAATTGGGGGAGGGGGTTGTCACTTTGAGGGGTAAAAAGTATAACTATTGCACTGCGTTGTACATCTGAAACTAATTTTTTTAAAAGTGTTTCACAATAAAAGAATTTTTAAGTTTAAAAACAGGTAACATCAAAGCATATTGTTCAGGGTTGCACGTATGGGGGATAAAACTCTAAGAAAATAACAGAAAAGTTGGTGTAGTGGTTTCTTCCAGGGGAAAGGGAGAGTGATGTCAGCAGGGAGTGTGCTGGTTATGAATGTATGGCATCTCGGCTCCAAACCCCGCGCTATGAATCCGCCTTGCGGTGATGGTCCTCTTCTGTTTAGCCAACTGGCTCCCTTTTAGGATCTGCCAGTAGGTGGCGCTAGACAAAGCCTGCGAGGCTGGAGAGGAAGGAAGGACTCCCCCGGTTTCTCTCCTTTGGGTCTTTACCTGTCTCCTGCTTCCGTAAGCTCTGTTCTGGCAAAGCTTCTTTTCCCCTGTGCCATCAGTTCCTTTCGGTAGCAGCAGCTTGTTGTCTGCTATTTTTCTAACAGAGAAACAATTCATGACCCCTCACGATCCCCAGCACCAGCCAGCCCCCTCCTCATAAACTGGAGTTTCATTTCCTCTTAACTCCTAAGTGACCCTAAGTGACAATCCTTCCGGCCTCTTCTCTTTGTCCCCAACCCCAGGGATAGTTTCCACTTCATTTAGTTGTTACCTCTTAGAGTTCTCTTTCACCTTCAGTTACCCAGTTAACGACTTTACACTTACTTAACAGTTCTCCATATCAAGTTCTTTCCATTAAAATGAGTTGGTGGCTCTTGTCCTCACACAGGTTTCATGGTCACGACTAGTAATGAGCCCACAGGCCATGCAGCCAGTGGGGACAGCAAAGGGGACATGGCACTTCTCAGCTGTGCCTGCCCCTTTCAGAGGGCCTTCTCCCAGGATGACCAAGCACCCCAGTAAACTTGGGACCAACAAGTTCATGGCTGAAGCTGAGAAAATCTAGGCAAATTGGGATGGGTCAGTCGCCCTAAGCCCTGTGACCTCTGCAGAAACACATGAACCATAGTTATGTCATATGGCCAGCTTCCTATGAAACCCCTGGCTTCGAGGGAGGATAAGGAATGTCATTTTTCAGAAATGCCATTTTTAAGCTCAGTTCCATCGCAGGCAAAATCAGAGTTGTGTGGATTAAGGAGGCAGAGCAGAGTGGATGCGGGGGAGGCCACCAGCGGTTCCGCCGTCCAGACTGTAACCTCTGAGCGCCCCGAACATTGCCTGAGAGCACATGGCTGTCATCAGAGTGGTGAGCAGAACCCAGGTCTCTGACGGTGTCTCCCTTAGGACAGGCTGCCTGTTTTCCTCATTCGAGCAGTGATTCATTTCTGGCAGCCTTGGGAGGGCAACCACCCCCATCTTTAGAGTTTCCAATCTTTGATGGCTAATTAAACTCTGCAGGCGAGGGCTTGGACAGTAAAGGGTCCCACCCTGTGGTGGGGAGCTGCTGAGTGACCACGGGAAACATGGCAGTGTTACGAAAGCTCCACGTGTCTTCTCTGTTTATAGTCAAGCATGGCTCCATCTGGGTGTTGAGGAGGGTCAGGCATCTCGGGTCCTGTACTCTTTTTTTATCTTGTATTTATTTGGTGCTTTTCTCAGACATGAATTATCATTATGTCCTAGGTTTCTTCTAAATACCCTTGATACCTGCATTTACTGCTATTGACTTGGTAGGAAAATGCTTGCCAGGAAGGGTTTCAACTCCAGTAAGTCAGCATGCTGTCTGGCTTTCCTTTCATCACCCAACTACTTGTCCTTTATGGAAATAATAAACATAAAAAGAGGGAGGCAAAATTATGTCTTCTAGATTTAATCTTTTTGATTAACTTAAAGTCTGTAAGACTCTCAGCCAGCTGGTTTGGTTTTGGTTTTTTTTTTGAAGAGTTAGTAGGTTAAACGGTAGAAGGAATGATGGATAGGTGTTGGACAACCGAGGGGTGCTGGACTGTGACTTTCACACGCATCGTGGGGCCTCCCCAGCCCACGTCACCGCTGGGGGCTGCCTCCCTGCCAGGTCCGCGCATAATGGGAGCTGGGGCTTCTCCACCTCCACTTACCCCGTCCCTGTGTGTTTGGTGCGCCAGCCAAGAGTCGGGCTGGGAGCCAGAGGTTCTCAGATTCCATTTCCTCCTCTAGAGTACAAATTTCTCCATAGAGGTGGGGAGCTACGTTTGCTTTTTCCTTTCCTCCCACTCTAAAACAGAGATTGTGTAAATATACACTTAGAGTAGAAGCAGAAACAAGCAGTTCCTACCTATGGCATGTCATTTACTGAAGTCCACCTGTATCTTCTCCCCTTGCCTTTATTTAATTCCATCACCTTCCCCGTTCAGAGCTGAGAAGATTCCTACCTCAACTCCTACACATGGGTCTGCTTTTTAAACTTAAATTTGGCATATGATTTTAGGTTGAACCATATGAAATTGAGGACCATTTGTGAATAAGGAATACATATTGAGAGCTTGCCTGTCTGCCCGGTGCCACATCGAGCCCCTTTTCACCCAGGATGCTGTAAGTGCTCAATAAACGTTAACGCAAATAAATTATGGCGCAGCCATTTTTTGTTGTTGTAGCAAAGGAAGGGCTGGAGTTGGGCAGGGAGAACCGCTTCTGGGATGAGTCTGGTTAATTTTTCACCAGCGACTTCTGTGAGCTTGGACGAGACGCCTGGAGCCTGAATCCACACCTGCTCAGCTGCCGAATCAGGGTCCCCGTGGTCCTCGAACCACCTTCAAAAAAATCTTTGATTAAGCGCTGGCTTGGGAAGCCAGCGGCCCCGGTTCGGTCCCACATGTGAGGGCCAGTGACACTGCCCTCAAGAAAAATAAAAATCTTTGAAAATGATAAAAGCAAAGTATTATTGTTATAAAACGTGAAGGCATGCTCCTTAAAATGTATGCAGCGGGATCTTTCCTGGTATGTAAATGTGTATTCTGTTCCGTCCGTATTTATTTCTGGAAGTAGCTGGGCCTAGTGTGCTCTTGTTTTAGGGGAGCTTGGAGGGCAGGACTGAGAGCATAAGTTTTCAGTGAGGGGTTTATACCAGGGCCTCCGAGAGGGAGAGAGAGAGGGAGAGGTTCCCAGAAGGGGTGGCTCCGGCAACCACCGACCTGCTTACCCTTCCGTAGTGTTCGCTTTTCTACCCCTTTCTCATACACGGAATCACACAGTATGTGGCCTTTTGTGTCTGACAACTTTTACCAAGTACGCAGTTTGGGGCTTTCTCCATAGTGTCATTCGTGTCCACAGTCCACCCCTTCTCATAGCAGACGGGGCTTGATTGTATGATTACACCACAGTTCTTTAAAATCAGTCCCCTTGTCGGTAGATGTGGATTGTTTCCAGTTTGGGTTTTAGGAAGAATTCTGCGGCAAACTTTCATGGACTCATCTTTGACATGTGTTTCCATTTCTCCTGGGCATATTCCTAGTGGGGAAATTGTTGGGTTACATGCTGACGGGAAGTTCAACTTTTTAAAGAAATTGCTAGACTATTTTCCCAAGTGAAGATTGACTGCAGACAGGCATGGAGGAATTTTCGGGGGATGGAAATATCTAAAACTGGAATGTGGTGATTATTGGACAACTGCAGAAGCCTGCTAAACTGCACCAAAGTGTAGGCTAACATTGTGTGAATTTTACAGTATGTAAATTAGACCTCAGCCAAGTGGTTAAATACCTAAACACTGGCCAGAAATTTGAAAATATTAAGGCATTACTAGGATTCTCTTATAGGTGATAATATGGTGGTTATGTTTTTGAAGAGGAGCTTTTATCTTTTAGAGGTGCACACTGAATTATAGGAAATGATATGATATCTGAGATTTGCGTCAAAAGAATAGAGGAGGATTTTGGTGGCTTATAGATGAAACAAGATTGGCCATAAATGAATCATTGAAGCTGGGTGATCGGTACGTGGAGGTTTGTTTTATTAGTCTTCCTTCTTTTGTGTATGTTTCCATAATTTAAAGTTTAAAAAAGATGAACTTCAGAGTCTTTAAAAAGGCTGAGTTGGCTGAGTTTTCTGCTGGTCCCTGACGCAATCTGCTTGGAATGAGGTAGTGGACATCTATTGTTCTGTCTGCTCGGCGCTCCCTCCCCCTCCTGCTAACAGCAACCAGGCTTTGCTTTGAGGAACAGCCAGGCCTCCTCATGCTGTTTTCCAGGGCTGCCCGTCGTTGTGGCGCCTGCCCACCTTTGGCCCAGGCCTGGGTCCACAGCCTCTGCTAAGCCAGTCAGCTGCTCTCTCCCGGGGATTCCAGTCTCGCAGAGAATGATGCAAGAAGTGGGGAGCTTGGCGCTGATTAACCCCAGCGGGGGCATCCTGCGACACTGGCCGTGGGGTTTTTTCCACTGAGTCCTGATGGTAGCTCTGACCCAGCCCTTTCTGAGACCTGCATCTCGGCTGTCTTCGGTTCTGTGAACTTCCTAGTACCATGCCAATAAATTCCCTCTTTGTTTATAAGTTGGCCAGAGTTGGTTCCCGTGGCCGAAAACCAAGGCACCCTGTGGCGGAGCCAGCGCAGCTCAGCAAATCTGCCTTGAGCCCTCTCATATCCCCACCTCCCCAGGCTGACTCGGCTACAGGCTCAGACAGCCCTGGACATTAAAACTTCCACAGGGCGATCTGACAACTAAAAGGAAGGGAGGCACAGGACACCAAGACACCAGATTGCCAGCTATGATTCCACGCTCTGCCAAAATGCAAAGTCAAAGCATTGCCATTAACACAGAAACATCGACTGCAACACAGGAAGCTCTATCGGTACCTAACAACCAATCGAAACATAATGCATGCCACAGATGTGAGGTCCAGCTGTAACTGTAAATTTCCTCATGGCTGCATTAAAGTAGTAAAAAGAAATAGCTGAAATTAATTTTAGTAATACATTTTATTTAACCCAATAGATCCAAAATATTATCATTTCAAACTGTAACCAATATAAAAACTATTAATGAGATTTTGCTTTTTTTAAAAACTAAGTCTTTGAAACCCAGTGTACAGCGTATTTTACACTTACAGTCCATCTCATTTTGGACCAGTCACGGCAGCTGCACGTGGCCTCCAGCTACCAGGTGGGAAAGGCAGGGGCTCTAACCTGTCCCCCAGGCATTTCCGCCTGGGTTCTTAGAATGGCCGCGTTCTGCCCCCACTGTATCTTAGGGGCTCCCGCCGAGGGCACGCCCTTGGTGGCTGATGGACCATGAGTGGGTTTTGTCTTCAGGGGGCCCCACCCTGTAATGATTCCACTGACTGGCCACTCGCAGGGCCTGACCCCAAGCAGCTGATTAAGGACAGAAAACCTGGCGTGACTCCTTTCACCAGGTACGAAGGTGACTTAGGGGGCCCATCGGCCTTCTCGCTGGAGGAGCCAGCACTTGAGCTCTTAGAGAACAGAGCAGTCCGTGATGGAGGTGGATACGCAAAAACCTTCACAGAGAAACTGGAGTTGCTGCATTACCACTTACGATTATGTCTGGTTTCCAGGAGCTTAGAAGTCACCGCCCCTGTCCACACAACCAGGAGAAAGCTGAGCAAGCTGGGATCAACAGCTCTCCGTAGGTCCTTCCGAGAAGTAAGGCCACAGGGCAAGCTGTGGCCCCAAACTGGGGAGAGAGGTGCTTGGTCACAGAGCATCACAACTTACCCAGCAGAAGTCTGGGGACAGAAAACACCAGGGAGTCTCCCCTGTAGTAGACGAACTGCCGGAGGCCCACTGAGGACAGGTCTCAGAGCTCAAGCTCCTGGGGGCCGTCCTTGCGCCCCGGCACTGTGAAAGCCCTGCCAGGTTTTCATAGTGAAGATTGCGAAAAACGGTCTCCTCAAGCTTCCATCCGGGAAGGAGAACAGCCATTTTTACAATGCGTCCAGAGAGTTCTATTCTTTTTTGCAAGGCCTGCCCGGCTGAGCAGCTTTTGCCAGGCTTCCGTGGAGCTGGCCTGCAGGCCAAGAGTTTTGCTTTCCTTACTTCCAAGTCTATTCTTACAAAACACTCTGCATTTCTAGAGATAACGTGAATGAGTTTCTCAGTGTCCACAGCCCCGTTCACACATCTCTGTTAAGCCCCCAGCAACCCTAAGCCCATTTTACAGCAGCGGAAACTCAGGCCCAGAGAGGCTAAATTACTTGTCCATGGTCACACTGCTGGTTAACAGTGGAGCTGGCTGTGCCCCTTCCACTGTACCTCATGCTGCTCTGATGGATTCTTTAGGCTCAGGGAACCTTCCAGAGCACGCAGCCCCAGCCAACATCTTGACACGACCTTGCAAGATACCCAAAGAACCACCCAGCTGAGTCATTCCCAAATTCCTGACCCACCGAAACCGTGTGATGATACATGTGGATCATTCTAAGCCACTGCATTTTGGAGCCATTTGTCATACAGCCTGTCTATCTCTTTCTAAGTGCCAACAGTAGCGTATTCTGTCAGGAGAAGTTTTCACCCATGCTCTGGATTGAACAAGTTTCCTGTGGTGTCGAGGTCAGACAGATCCTTTTCTGAACTGGTGTTTAACCAGTACGTTTGAGTTCTAAATGACAGGGTGGCCGGGGGTAGCTGCGAAGGGACACCACTCAGCCTGTTCCGAGTGAGCTGAGAAAACAGGGTCCAACTCTCTCGGGTATCTTAGGTCTCAAATGGGTAAGAAAGTATTTCCATGGAGGATTAGTCTGTGTCTGTCTGTCTGTCTCTCCCCAGCCCCCACCATCTTTTGCAGTGATAGAAAAGGGCAGTCCTGTAATTGTCACAGGTGTCATGACTGTGTGATGTGAAACCGTAGGGACTCGGTGAACAGGCAGGAAGCAGTATTGAGGACACAGGAAGGACCCGAGAAAGATATAGCAGCAGCAGGAAGTGACACCCAGCAGACAGGAAAAGGAAGGGGATGATGAGAAGACAGACAAGGGTCTGGGTTCCCCAGTCATTCGCCAAATTCTCATTGAACTCCAGGCCATCGAAGGTGCTTCTGTGTGTGGACGCCTGTGTGGACCAGTAGCTTTCAGATATAGAGGCCCCACCTCCTTAGCCCCAGCCGCCCCGGCTGCCTTCACACTCAGCCAGGACAAGGGTTGTGGGATTTCCACGAGGATTCTGTCTTGTGCTGGGGCTCTGCTCTGCTGCCTTCCACATAGCCACTGGGAACAAGAGTCCCGGCGAGGACCTCTTGGACTCAAGGCAGGGGGGTGACCCATCAGTGCTTCTGGTGGGTCTGGCTGCTTGGCGTGATTCCCTGATTTGGGAAGATAAAGAGAGGAGGGGGCAGAGGTAACCCAGCCACCCACCCTCAGGGCAGCACCGTCCCACAGAACTTTCTGCAGTGGCGGGGATGTCCTTACCTGCACTGCATTGGCCACATGAGTCTACAGACCCATCCGTAATTGTCACAGTGTGGCTCATGCCATAGAGGGACAGAATGTCCAATGCGATTTTTGTTTTAGTTGGAGTATAAATGTAAGTAGCCAAATGTAGCTAGTGGCTTCTGAGTTGTAGCATGGCTCTAAATCCTTGTTTTGGGTCTATAAACACAATCTTTCTAGAGATTTTTAAAAAAATTTTAAATTAAGGTAGATTTACATAGAGTGAAATTCACTCTTTTTAGTGACCAGTTCTGCTCCATTAAACAAATACAGAGGATCATATAATCACCACCACAATTGTCACCCCCTCCAAAAAACTTTCCTATGTGTCGTTTTTGTGGTCGGTCTCTCCCCAGACCTCTCACCCCTGGCAACCACTCATCTTTTTTGACTCTATCGTTTTGCTTTTTCCAGAATGTCCCATAAAATGAAAGCATTTGGGATTCATCCGTGTTGCTCTGTATATGGGTTCCTTGCTCCATTGTGTGGCTGCGCAATATTCCAATGTTTGTTATCCATTCTTCAGCTGATATTCCAATGTTTGTTATTCATTCTTCAGCTGAGGTCCATTTGGTTTGTCAGGTTGTTTCCAGTTTGGGGTGATTATGAATAAATGTGCTATAAATATTCTTGCTCCTCGGGAAAATAACCATCTAGGCTTGTCATTTTGTGTGTAAGTCTTTATGTTTAATATTAAGTTAGGCCTGAGGGATCTGGAAGCACATCTATACCTCTTGTCATCAAACAGACCTGTCCTGAAAAGGAAGAAGTCGGGCCGGCCGAGTGGCGCATTGGTTGAGCGCTGGTTTTGGGATGCCAGCGGCCCCGGTTCGGGTCCCGCATGAGGGCCGGTGACACTGCCCTCTACAGCTGACGGCAGCTCCACCTGGAGCTGGGCTGTGCGAGCCCCGGTGATGGTGTAGGCTGCAGCCCCTGCTGCGGTGGGCTGCCATGGGCTACAGTGGGTGGCCCACGGCTGGCGTGGGCGGCTGGCAGCCAAGCCTGGGCTGCCAATGGCCACGGTAGGCGACATCCAGAGGCCGGCGACCGATCTGCCTCGTCCGGGAAGAGCGCAATGACGATACCAACAGTGAGGCAGCGTCCTCCGCGGCTGGACTGGGGAGCAAAGAGACAGCAACTTGTCTGTTCCCCTTCCCCGGTTCCCCAACGCTGTTCCCCTCCGCCAATTCCCCAATAAAATCTTTTAAAAAAAAGGAAGAAGTCACTTCAGATGAGCCCGAAAAAAAAAAACTTTGAAGGTCGTATATAAATCTCTCACAATTAAAAAAATCGTGGTAAAATACACATAACATAAAATTGACCATCTTAACTGTTTTAAGTGTACAGTTCAGTGGTATTAAGTTTATTTACATTGTTGTGCAATCGTCACCACCGTCCATCTCCAGAACTTCTCCGTTTTGCAAAACTGGAACTCTGTCCCCATAAACACTCACTCCCCATTCATTCTCCTCCCCCAGCCCCAATAACCACCCTTCTACTTTCTGTCTCTAGGGATTCGATTCTTCTAAGGACCTCATATAAATGAGATCATACAGTATTTTTCTTGTTAGGACCGGTTGATTTCACTTAGTGTAAAGTCCTCAAAGTTCATCCATGTTAGAGCAATGTCAGAATTTCCTTTCTTTTTAAGGCTGAATGATATTCCATGGTATGGATGGACCACATCTTGTTTTACCATTCGTCTGTTGATGGACACTTGGGTTGCTTCCACCTCTTGCCTATCGTGAATATTGTTGCTGTGAACATGAGTAGACAAATAACTTTTCAAGACCCTGCTTTCAATTATTTTACCTAGAAGTGGGCTTATACCTAGAAATGGAATTGCTGGATCATATGGTTATTCTATGTTTAACTTTTTAAGGAAACACCATATCCTTTTCCATAGCAGCTAACCCACCACCAGTGTGTATGTGAATTTCTTTGTATGAGAGAAATATTGCTTCAATCCCCCAGCTTCTCTCCATGTCCCTCCTTGCCCGGTCTGCTAGCTCCTGACTCGCCTCCCGCAGTCACTCCGACCCCTTTCCAATCCAGGCTCCACCGGACAGTCTGTGATTCCATTTCAAATGTGTGGGTCTCCATGCCATCCTTCTGCCTAAAACCCCTCAGCCGTTTCTACTGCTTTTGGGATCAGACCCAAATCCTCTTGTGATCTAGTGTGGCCCCTGTCCTCTTTAGCCCAACATAGTTCCACTGAGTGGTCACTCTTCACCCACAGTGACCTTTCAATCCCTGGAAGGTGACATGTTCCTTCCTGGGCTGGAATGCCATCTCCCAACCCCAGCTCCTAACTTGATGGCTCCAACTCATCCGCGGACTTTAGCTTCAGGTGTCAGTCCTTGGGGAAGAGATCCCTGCCCCCATGTTTAACTGTCCTTCTCCCTACCTCGGGGAGGTTCTCTTGTTACAGCCTCTCACAAAAATGTGTTACTTGCCTCCCAACACTTATCTCTACGTGTACCTATGTATTCAATTATGTGACAGTTGCATTAACATTGATTTCAGCCCCTGGCTGGAAAGTGGGTACGGAGACAGGCTTCCCACCCACATCTCCCCACACAGTCATGTCAGCATGCAGCAATGTTTCACAGGACTTGTGACCGTCGTAATTTTATCCTTATTAGTCTGTGTGCTTGATTCACGCCTGCATCTCCCCCTAGACTGTAAGCTCGGCCAGGAAGGGTCTATTCTCTCATGCTCCATGATTCAATGACAGAAGTGTGGAAACACTGCCACCTTTTCCAAGGGGACCTGGCTGAATTAGAAATGCATGAAGCCTAAAGGGATGTGAAATACGCCCCCCAATGACCGGCTGCCCCAGTTGGCCAGCTCCATGTCTGTGGCTAAGATCTCTCTCCCCAGGCTCCTACCTCCCCTCTTTGGACTGTGAGGGGTTTGCAGGGCAGGCAGAGTCCGCCTCATTTTCGCAGGTGCCTAGCTTGGGTCTGGAGGTTTTTGGTGGAGCTCTAGGTGGAGGGGATGCGTGACTCCAAAAGGGCACACAGGGCATGAGAGACGGCAGGCACACTTCAGCTACAGTGTGAAACCCTTGCATTTGGGGGCGTTAAGTATGATGTCGCTCTGGGGTTGCTGATGGCGCGGCTTGGGCCCAGCAGACTGCGGAGGTCATTGGTTTCTTTCCCCAGAGACTGAGGATGAAAACGTTTGGACTTTTTGGCGATGTGTCTCCCCGAGTCCCTCGGAGGACCGCCAGGGCGGCCCGTGGCCGGGGGCAGTGGGTGCGGGGCTAGCCCCGGGGCGAGCACGGCGGGCGGGTGCGGACCCCGCCCCAGCGCGCGGCCTCCCGACTCCGCTCCGCGGCAGCGCGCTCCGGGCCGGGATCCCGCGGCAGCCGCCGCCCCGGAGCCCCGCCCCCGCCGCCGCGCCGCCGCCGGAGGCCGCTCGGAGCTGCGCGAACATGGCCGAAGTCGGCGAGGACAGCGGGGCCCGCGCCCTCCTGGCGCTGCGCTCGGCGCCCTGCAGCCCCGTGCGCTGCGCCGCCGCCTTCCCGGCCGCCGCCGCCGCCGCGCCCCCCGCGCCCCCCGGGCCCGCCGCCCCGTCGCCGCCGCCGCCGCCGCCCGCGCAGCCCCCGCCGCCGCCCCCGCCGCCGCCGCCGCCGCCGGGCGCGGGGATCGCGGGGGGCGCGGGGGGCGCGGGGGTCCCGGGCGGCGCGGCGCTGGTGGCCGCGGCGGCCGCCTCGGTGCGCCGGAGCCCCGGGCCCGCGCTGGCGCGCCTCGAGGGCCGCGAGTTCGAGTTCCTCATGCGGCAGCCCAGCGTCACCATCGGCCGCAACTCGTCGCAGGGCTCCGTGGACCTGAGCATGGGCCTGTCGAGCTTCATCTCCCGGCGCCACCTGCAGCTCAGCTTCCAGGAGCCGCACTTCTACCTGCGCTGCCTCGGCAAGAACGGCGTCTTCGTGGACGGGGCCTTCCAGCGGCGCGGCGCGCCCGCCCTGCAGCTGCCCAAGCAGTGAGTGCGCCCCGGGCCCCGGCCCCCGGGAGGCCCCCCGGGAGGCTCCCCCTGCAGGGCGCGAACCCCCGGCCGCGGGGCCCCGGGCGGGCCAGAGAGCGGCCTCTCCCCGGGGCCCTGGCAGACGCCCGGGGCGGGGGGCGCAGGGGTCCCCAGGCCGCGGGGAGGCCAGGCCCGGGCGATGCGGCCCCCGCCCGCCGCCCGCTTCCGGTTCCCACGCGCGCTCGGCCCCCCCCACAGGTCCTTGCCGTCTCAAGGTCTGTCGATCAGGAGAAAGCGCATCTAATTACTCATTTCCTCTTTACACACTTTCTTTTTCTACGTAGTAATTGCGTTTAGCTCCTCACTGGTGTTTATGTCTTCAGTGTGCCTCGTGTTCCCGACTTGGCTGCGGCTCTTTTAGAAGCACCCTGAACGCAGGGAGTTTTGGCTGCGGTGATTCCCAGGGCCCGCAGCTTGTGTGGTAGACGTCTCCCCTTCTAGGGTCTTGGCGTGTTGGGTTGTAAATATTGTATTGAATAGTGTTCAAGGGCAGCATCAACAATGACTCAGGTCAGCTTAGGGAGGCTCAGGGAGACTGTCCCTTCATTTTTCCAACGGGAAAGGTCTGTGTTTGGGAAAATCAGGACTTGGTGAATATCAGAGTTGGTCTACCCCGTGGTGGCTATTACTCTGTTCTGTCTTTTCCTAACCCTCACGCCCTCTCCATTCCGGGCCATTACATACATTTCAGGGCCACCCACTCCTCTTGTGAGAAAGCACACAGGTAAACAGCTCCCTCCCCTCCCTGCCCTGTGGCTCTTAGAGGCCTGTTTCTGCTGATGCATTTTCTATGACTCAGGCTCTGTATTAAGCAAGCAGTTCTGTTTTCAGAATCCCTGCCTGGCTGTTGGATAGGTGCATGCCTGACCAGGGCCTAGCTAACTGGATCTTTCTTGAATGCACTAGTGTTTTCTCTACCTGAAGGAGAAGAAATTTCAGCCCCCAGAGCCTTCAGATCATCTCCTGAATGGGCCTGACCCAGTCTGTTGTCTATGACATGGGTTGGTGTTCCCCGTGCCTTCCAGGTTTACACTCCAGGAGCTGGCCTTCTCATTCCTAGCAGGGTGCACCCGCGCTGGGGTGTCGCTAGCAGCCTGGACATTCCACTGCCCTCTAACTTGGTGCCTTGCCCCACTGCGCTTGCCTGCCTGTTGGACTGCAGCTGCGCTTCTGAGCAGAGTCTGTGTAGGCAGGGATGTAAAATTTACAACAGAGCCAGTATGCAGAAGGAGGGGCGTGAAGTGGACTTCCGTGTGTGCCCTCCTAGGAGGGCTTGTTTGCTTCTGAAAACTGCCACGGCCTGTTGATAAGTTATTTAGCAGTTTGAGCATTTTTTAATTTTTCATGTTAGAAAACTTTAAGTGCTTAATTATATAGATAGAATAGGCTGTCGTAAACTTCTGTTTAGAGTTAGGTCAAAAGTTTCTGTCACATTGAAAGAAATCAAGAAATTTTAATGAATTAGAGCAAGGAAATTGAATGTGTACATTTTTGTCATTCTGAAACAGGACATTCATTACTGACTTTCAAAGAGTGGTCCTAATTATTATCTGTTTCCTCTCAGGCTTTGGTGCCTGGTTTTTCCATTAATATTTGATGTTATGAATTTCTCTACTATAGATTTGAAATTCTTATTGTATTAGAATTTTGTTGACTTGCCTATGCTTGGGTTTCATGGACTGCAGTTGCCTGAGACTTGTGCCTTGTGTGTGTGTGTTGTATTGTCACCTTTCCTGACTCATTGTCACCCAACTTCAACAATTCTTGTGCTAAGGCCAAGCTTGCTTTATGTTGGTCTCCACTCATCTTTCTCCTTCCCCCAGTTATTTGGAAGCAAATCACATATGTCATATCACTCTGTCTGTAAGTGTATTTCAATAAAAGATAAAGATTCTTTTTTTAAAAACCCAACCACAATGTCATTATCACACCTAAAAATTAATAATTTCTTACTGTCATCATGCATCTAGTCAGTGTTTGGATTCCCCTTACTGTCTCATGAATTTCTCTCTTTTCTTGCAATGTACTTATTTGAATCAGGAACCAGGTCAGGTGCAGGCGTTTTGATTGGCTGGCATGTCTCTTACATCTCCTTTAATCTGTGTGCTCCATCTCGCTCAAGAACTGAGGTCATTCGTCCTGTACAGTTTCCCCGCAGTCTGTTATCACAGATTGGATTCCCGTGGTGTCCATTTAGTATGCCCTCTCCACTGTCACTCCTGTAAATTGGTTGTTGGACCTAGAGATTTGATCAGACTTAGGTTTGATGGGTTTTTTTGTTTGTTTTTTGCCAGAACTGCCTCCTAGGCAGTGGTGCATGTGTCTGAGGGAAGCCGTTTCCCTGTGGCCTTTGGTCGTGGCCTAGGTCCGTAAATGTATTGTTGCCTCTACTACTGTAGTTCATTTTGGCTCGTACTTCGCTGCGCTGATGCTCTATCCTCTGAAAGACACACTGTGAATGGCAGATGTTACGGGTCACAGCTTCCACTTGTGAACCAGGGTAAAAAGTAATTAATTGTAAGCACCAAAGCATTTTACTACACAGTTGTTTTGGAACCTATGAAAAACATACAGAAGAACATAATTTCTCATTGTTATTCCAACCGATGACTTGAAGAATATCAAATTAGTGAGTAGCCATCATACAAGTAGTTATCCGATTAAAATTGACTGGAAAGTGACCTGGACTTGTGAAGACAGCAGGTGTTATTAGCCACATGCTCGCTACCCAGCAGCCCGAGAAACAATAACTGCATTCCTTTCCTCCCTCACCTGGTCACTCTGCCTCCCCCGGTCCTTACATGACCTGATGCCTCGGTCATGGGTGGTTGGTCCAGGAGTTTGCACTTGGGACAAGAGAGGGTGTCAGATGAGTCTGTTTCCAGTGGCTGAAACTGGAAGATGTGAGAACAGAGGTTGTGCTGGCGGTTTCCATGTGGAGGAAAGAGCTATGACGAAGGACGAAGAGTTGTGAGGTATGTGGACACATGCGGAGCTGGAAGGGCCACGGAGCCCACGTGGGAGATGGTCACTCCGGCCTGACTCCGTGAGACCTGGACAGGGCGGCCCCAGGCATGGAGAGGAAGGGATAGGGGGAAAGAGCCTCTAAAGGAAGGAATGTTCCAAGATGGTGATGGTTTGGATAGAAGAGACTTGGACTCTGGAAGCCTGGAAGCCAGAGGAGTGGGAGCTGCCGCAGGTGGAGCTTGGGAGACTGGAGGGGGGACCTGTTATCGCAAGGAAACGAAGCTCTGCGTTCAGTCCTGTGGCTTCTGGATGGCAGGGTCGCAGCATGAAATGTGACATTTTCTCTAAAGAAACGCTTTATTCTTGTTTTCTTGCTAGCTGGCATTACCGAGTATCGTATATAGTTAGTCAGAGTTAGTGTCACTTTGTTCAACACTTTAAAAGAGTTCTGGGAGGGAGGCAAATTGGCAGCTCGTACCTTGAGTCCATGTTAATAGAATGGGTGCCGCTCTCAAGCATGTAGTTCACATGGGGAGCTGGGGGCTTATCACCCATATGAAGAAATCGATGTTGTATTTTGAAAATCAGCCTATGAGAAGGATGTCATTTATCATGTAGTATGTGTTGAGTTGAATTTACCCTAAATTTATGAAAGCCTTTGTCACTAATGAAGGGGTAAGCCTGGTCAGGGCTGAAAGGGTTTTGTGTGGAGTTTTAATGGTGTTCCTAGTGAAAACTTTGGAAGAAAACACTGCTATGTTTAAAATTACACGCTGAAAGAAAACGAAAGCCTCTGATTTGGACACACAGTAATTTACTCTTTGCTGCTTCCCCATCTCGGGAATGTCAGGGGATAGACTTGCTAAATTAATGACAACTCGATTTACAGCAGTGCCTCATTTGCATAATTACCATGTATTTAAAGCATTTCATATTAAAATGAGAGAATTCTATAAAATGCTTTTACTTTGGTTTCCTGGAAATAGGCCCTTGCATTGTGACTCATTAGGAGATTTTGAAGTTCATTTTCATTGCTACTGTCACTTTTCAGGAGTTTCTAGTTTTCTGGTAAAAGGCTGCTGGATGATTAGAAAGAAAAACCAATGGGATCCGTGTGTGTGAACTTTGCGAATGTGTAAGGGGAAGCCAGCAAGGCGGCTGTTGTCCGGGCGTGGCTGTGGGAGCCATGTGTCCTGGCTGGTTGGCTGGGGCTGGCCCATGGCGGGCCGCCTAAGGCCTCGCTTAGCCCGCTTCTAGAACGTGGATGACATGCGCTTTCCCTGGGTCTGATGAGGGTGAGCCAGTCATGAGCTGCTTTTCTGTGCGGCTTCTCTCCTGGGAAGCATTTCCAGTGGACACACAGAATGGAAATGGATATTTAATACGTGATTTGATGGAGAAACTCTTTGCCCTTAGTCATCTGTAACATGTTTAACCATGCCGTTTTCCGTGTGTTTCCTCAGAGGCGCCCCCTGAGCGTGTGTGCAGAGCCAAGCCCTGACCACGTGGCTGCCCTGCTCGAAACCTCGCGGTCTGCCCGGTGCCTTAGCAGGCCTCCGCGTTTCGCAAGGTCTTCCCCTAACTTGCCACCTGCCTTTCATGGTGCCGGTTCCCTCTGGGCAGATGCCTCCGGGCTCCCCATACCTGTGTTTATTCCAGCCATTCTCAAGGGGTTGGTTCCGGGGTCCTTTTGTTCTCACACACAGAGTTTTAGTTGGTGTGGGATTTGTCTGTTATTTGTACCATGTTAGAAATTAGAACTGATAGACTAAAATATGTATATTCATTAACCTATTCACAAATAGCAATTATAAACCTATTTCAAAAAATAACTTTTTATGAAAAAAACTATATTTTCCAAAACAAAATAATTTAGAATGGAGGTGCCCATTTTTTGTAAAAGTGTTTAATGTCTGGCTGACTAGAAGACCGCTGGCATCGCATAGCTGTGTGTGCTCCTAGCCCATTGTGCCACGTTGTTGCTGATGAGTGTGGTGAGGAAACCCAGCCTCCTTGTAGCGTAGCTGCCCAGCGAGGAGCAGTTCAGTGGCCTTTCCCATAATGTGGGTGTTTGATACCTCACCAAAACGTGTCTTACAGGCTCATTGCAGTGTGGGGTCTGAAACATCATCAGCAGACTTTTTGTACTGTCACATTAAAATTTATTGCTCTCTTCTGCATTTTGAATATACCTTTTATCCATGCACGGTTTTGTAGGTTCATGCGTTGATCATTGGGAAAAATATTGATTGAGTTTTGCAGATCTTCTAATGTTGATGTGTTGTCTTATTATACAGAGAAAAGTATGGTGTACCCTTAAGCTCAATTGATAGTTAAATTTGATCTCTTGAACCCAACAAATCGTGTGTTTGAAAACAAATCATTTTGAAAGGATCAAGCTTTTAGATGTAGTTTAATTTTTAAATTTGCTTTAAAAGTTGAATGACAGTATATTTTTATAGAAATAAAAAAGCCATATAATTTAGTCACTGGCCTTGTTAGCTAACACCTTGTACATAATTTGGCTTAAATTTCTATTTTTTGTACATCTTATTTCAGATGGAACTATCCATCTTGTCAGCTATTTCTGTTATTTTCCCATAACCAGGTAGGGCGCTGTGGCCTTTTCTCTCCTCTGAGCTGGTTCCTGGGCGACACCCCTGTTTTTCCATTTCAGCCACAAGTGTGGGGCCACCAGGAGAAAGGCATAGTGGAGGTGTGGCCATGGACCTATGTGAATCCTCAAGGGATGTCAGTGAAAAAAATGTGTTTCCATAGAAAGATTCCTTCTGTGGGATTTTTCATGCACCCTTTCTAAGCACACTTCTAAAGAACGGTACCACTTTTGGTAAACACCCATCATTCATTCCCTGCACCATCCCCCACCCCCTGCCCCCAGTCTGGTGTTTTTCTCAATGGACGGCTTTCTCTCTCTTCCCTCCTCACCATAGATCAGTATTACGCAGAGGATAAAACTGATCTTCTGTCTATTCTGAAAAGCTTTTGCTTTCTGTGAATTGTATCACTTTTTCCAATTGCACAGCTGTAACTAGTAAGTGGAATGTGCCCAGGTGCCTCCCTAACCCTTCTCACAGACTCGCACTGCTGTGTCTCACAAGCTATTGGGGGCAGCCTGTAGGATTAAAAAATAATTTCATAGCTTACAGCGGGAAATCTGTGCCAGTCTTTATGTAAGATGGGTCATGGATCTGATGTGGGACATCCGTGGTGGTCAGCTGTCAACTGAACTGCAGGGAGGATGGCAGCTGGAGGCCGGCGCGTGCCCACTTCTCATGATCCAGGTGTGGTTCACGCTCAGACACATGCGCGCGCAGTGGGTGGGGCCAGTATCCACAGAAAACCTTCCCAGAGGCCGTCCCTCCCCCCATGAGCTTTGGGTACCATTGGCTGGTGGAGTTAAGGAGCCTCCTTATATACTACCAGGAAACTGTGACTGGAAATAGAGTCAGTGACAATCTGGAAACCCAGGAACTTCCGAGCTGACTTGGAAAGAATGTTACAGTGAAACCTGAGGATGCTGAGGACAGAGCAGACAGGTTGGAGGCTATGAGGTTATGTGGAAAAGAAAATTGCACAGTTGGAGTTTGTGTTCCTCCCCCTCTACCCTTGGGGACATAAATATCCGGTCTGCTTGGCAGGTATGTCCCCTGAAGCGGGGAACAGTGACTCACCACAGCTGAGGAAAACATCGTTCCTCAAGAATGTCCGCCTCCCTTTGGCGGGTGCCTATTAACCAGGAGCCTTTGGAGCCCTAACTTGGCTCCCGGCCTGCAACAGTATTCAGCTTTCTTAGCGATGGTATTTTCCTCTGTAAATTGCAGTGTGAACAGATTTGCCGGGCCTGCTAACGCTCGAGTTGGCCAGCAGGGGTCTCGAGCGTCGAGAGCTCTCTGCAGTGCGCCGTGTCTGTGCTGTCCAGCATGGCGGCACTAGTCGTGTGTGACCACTGAGCACTGGAAACAGGGCTAACGTGACTGAAGAACTGAATTTTAAATTTTGTTTAGTTTTCAGTTAAGTGTAAGGAGCCATGTGTGCTGCTGCCCCGCTGGCGTCCTTGAAGAGGTTGCAGGTCTCTGGGTCCCCAGGCTCCTGGGTGTGACCGCCGCCTCAGTTTACCCCGTTCACCTCCGAGGCACAAGTATTGTGTCTGCAGTTCGCTTCCAGGTGAGAAAAACCCAGCGTCGGTCTGGGCCGACGCACTGAATAGTTGTCTGCGATTATAGCGTGGGGGGCCCGCAGCCCAGCTGTTTTTGAAAGACTTCTCACAGCTGACGGGGTTGGCCATTCCCTCTCAGTTTCTGCCACTCTGGACGCAGGTCCCTTTATTGCCCCAGTTCTTGAAGCCAGAAGGAAGAAGTGAGGGGCCTGACGTCAGGTGGTTCCTGTGGGTAGTAGACAAAGAGAAGGGACAGATTTGCTGGTGTGGGGGAAATTTAAAACTCTCCATGGCCCTCTGTAGCCCTGGGCTCAACGTCATATTGGTTATCCATGGACTATGTGGGAGCCTAGCTCCGTGATATTACCATTGCGGCTTATGTATGTGCTTGCAGGTTTATAAAATCCTGTGTAAGGTAATGTGTGCGTGTTGCGTGTGTCTGCCTGCCCCTGTCTGCCGTCTGCATGGACACCTGTTCCTACCGCACAGTGCTTGTCAGTGTGGTTGGTCATTCATTGGATGACGGTGTGATTATGCGGTAGTGTCTGCCGCTCAGGAAGCCATAAGGTTCTGCAAGAGCGGGGCCGAGGTCTTTCACGAGTTCCTGGTGCTGGCACAGTGCTTGGCATGTGGAAGCCAGTCAGCATCTATGGAGTGAATATTACATGTAGAATCTTCTATAGGCTGCTGGCTGTTCTAAAGAGAAATTCCAACATCTTGCTCATGGAAAGTCCAAATAGGTGTTTCCGATCAGTGGTCAGAAACCCCTTAAAGTGGCGAATCAGGGACGGAGGCTGGCACCATCTGGTGACCTTCCCCACCCACCCCGTGTGAGCTCCACTCTCCCGGCTGCCGTGGGCTGCACCAGGCCTGCAGGAGCGTCGTGTCGGGGTGTTGGTGGGCAGGCCCGGAAGTGGCAGACCATACTCTGCTCCTGGCCAGTGACCAGGGCTGGGTCCAGGGCCACTGCGGAGAGGGCCACGTGCCCAGGGAGAAGGTGAAATGCTTTGGTGAACAACTAGCTGCTCTCGGCCACATTTAGGTCCAGTCAGCAAACTATAGCCTGTGGGCCAATCCTGCCCAACTCTTGTTTTTATAAATAAAGTTTTATTAGAACACAGCCATGTTTACAGGCTGTCTGGCTGCTTAGTTGAGACAGACCACGTGGCCTAAAAACCTAAAATATTTACAGAAACAGTGTGCACACCCTGGTCTCGACCATACACCTCTTTCCATGGGGGTCCATGTTACTGAGATTAGCTTGTACCTTCATATTACTGGTTTCTCTGCATACAGCCCTTTAATTTCTTAATATGTTCTGTTTAATTCTAGGTGTTTTATATGTTTATGTTCTGGGGATGGTCGATATGAATGGGATCTTTGTTTTCCTTCTTGTTTTCTCTTTTCTAAATGGTCAGCGCTTCCATGTAGGAAAGGTGGGCTCTGTGTGCATGTCTCTCATGTCTCTTTCTGCCTGTCTTTCTTTTTTTCTTTCTTTCTGTCCTTTCTTTTTTATATATAGGCTTTATAAATACTAGTTCATTTTAAAAATTTTACATTTTGAAAAAATGCCAAGCTTCTAAAAAAATTGCAAGAATACTACAAGTAATTCCTGTGCATCCTCTGTCCAGGTTCATCAATTTTTAACATTCTGCCAGTTGCTTTAGTATTCTCTCTCTCTCTCTCTCTCTCTCTCTATATATATATATATATATATATATATACACACACACATATACGTGCGTGTGTTATTTGAGAGTGAGTTTCCCTTAGTTCTGCAATACATATTTCCTAAGAAAAATGATTGTTTCCATGACCAGAGTCTTGTTATTAAATTCAGGAAATTTAACATTACTACAGTACTCTTATCTGACCTAAAGCCTGTGTACAGTTCTGTCAGTTGTCCCGACAGCATCTTTTGTAGCATTTCCACCCCCACCCGGGGTCCAGTCGGGATGGAGCCTGACACTTAGTCCTAACCCTTCAGCTTCTCAGCCTTTCTTTGCCTTGATTAACCTTGACATTTTAAAAAAGAAAACAGGACAGTTATTTTATCGGATGTATCTCAATCTATATTTGTCTCATTTGACAAAATCCTGATTAGATTCGGGGTGAGCATCTTTGAACTGCTGCAAAAGGGACGAGCTCATGGCGTCCCCCAGATGCGTGGCGTCCTTGATGGAAATGGCATGGATCACTGGTTTCAGGGGTTGCCTGACTTTTCCACCAAGTAGTTACTGCTTTTCCTTTGTAATTAAAAAGTAATTTTTGAGATGCGGTAGTGGAATAAAATATTAATTTTGTATCAAGTCACATTGACTGTTTCTAGTAAACAGTTTTTCAACTCACTTCTCGCATATGATTTTCAAGATCATGATCTTCATCTGCAAATAATGGTTATTTTATCTCTTTTTTTCCACTGTTCCATATCTCACATTTCTTTTGTTGTCCTGTTGAATTGCCTAGACCCTCCAAATATTATGACACTGAAGAAATACCATGATAATGGGCTCCTTCCTCATTTCTAGACTGACAAAAGAATGCTTGTGAGGCTTCAGAGCAAATCTGGCTCAGTGCTTCAAAACCACTTTCTCTGGGAGGGCCCCGTGGGCAGGCCCCCAGGGCAGGCCTCCCTGCCGTGCCATCTCACGGGCACTGCCGTGGCTGGCAGTGGTGTTTATCTGATGCACTCTGAGTGTTGTGGGGGTAGGACTGTGTTTTTCTGGTTTCACCCTTGTAACCCCAGTACCAGCCAGAATGCCTGGCACATAGTGGGCACTTCATAACTTGTTGGCAAAATAAACAGACAAATAGGACAGATCTGAATGCAGAAACAATATGGCCGAAGAAAGTGATCGGACGTTGCAACAGCTCAGCTTTTGAAAGGTCTGGCTTGATCACTTCCCATCTGGGTGCCCTGGGCAGGTGACCAAATCTCAAGCCCCCATCTCCTAATCTGTAGAATGGGCACGCTGCCCGCTTCCTGGTTAATTATGAGAAATTAACACACCGAAGGTGTGTCAGAGCACTCACCGCAGTTGCTGGTGTGCAGACACCCTCGCAACATGCCCACATCATCATCGCTGTCATCGCTGCTGTCGTGCCGGCCGAGCTGGAATGTGTTCGCTTCACAGGGCACCTGGTGTCGGAAGTGAGATCCGACTCGTTGGTCTGGACACTGGCGGTGCCTCGAGTGGAGCAGATGGGCCCTCTGCCTCCTAGCCAGGTGCCGATCATCGACGGGGTGTCAGATTCTTACATCGGGGGAGGATGGGCTTGGCACCGCCAGTATCCCTCCCGGCTCTCAGGCTGTGTGATCAGAGCAGATCGTAGGGTTTGTTTTCTTGTGTTTCTCAGAGCTGCTTGTCCAAAGAATGGGAGCTCAAAGTACGGGGGTTTGAAAAGACGAACTCCGGTTTTGCCTTGAACCAGTTGGAATAACCTTTGTAGGGTGTAGAGGCTGGCGACAGCTAGGGCAGGACGCTGCGAGATAAGCAGGACAGAGGGCTTCGGTTCCACGGCAGCCCCCAGCTCGTCAGTTGCATCACACAGTGTTTCGACCACCACGAGCTGGGACACGCGTTTGCAAAGGAGAGGTTTTGAATTGGAGCTGGAAGCCCAGAACTGGTTCAATAATTTATATGTATTTCAAGGCATTCGAAAAATACAGAAAGCACAGAGGATAATTCACCACAGGCTTGTGTACGCATGAAGAAGCGACACTTGTTTACATTTTGTCACATTTTTTCAAGGCTTTTGTTTTTTCTTAAAGAGCAACGATAAGTTGCAGATGACGCCAAGGTCTCCTGTGGTTCCCTTCCCACCCCATTTCTCTCACTTCTCCAGAGGCAGAGGCAGCAACCCCGATTAACTTAACTGTCCTTTCTCATACTTTCCAGACACAGAGACATCTATGAATAACACATCATCTAGGACGTGGGGGCGGGGGATGGGCATGAATGGTGTCAGACAGTCTTTTCATTACACTATGTTATGTGTATTTTCTACTTCTCCAAATAGGTTGCTTCGTGGATGATACTAACAGCCACAGACGCTGCGGTGCTGCCTCGCTTCCTCCCAGTCCCTGTTCTCTCAGCTCCAGCCGCAGTGGCTTTCTTAGCACCTGGCCAGGCCCCGCGCCAGATCTCAGATGGAGCGTCCGTGCCCCCCACCCCAGGCCTCGCCTGCGACCGGCCTCTCGAGCCCCGGCCAGACCCTGTAGCAGCAGGCTGGGGAAGAGGGAACCCTGAGGGCCCCCCCCGGCTTTTGAGGACCCAGAGGTGAAATGGGCTGGAGGTTCTCTGAGTGGGGACTGGACCCCACCCCGGGCTTTTGGGAGGAGGTAGCACCAGGCCGGGCTCCTGCGGGAGTGCCAGTCCCATCGTCCCTGTGCGTCTGTGGCTCAGCTCTCTGCACCATCTGGCTCTGTCCTCTGCATTATTATGTGTGTCATCGGCAAGGACGCGGAACCCTCACTACACATTCACCGTGGCGGGGGATAATTTGTTCTTCACATTTCTCTCTTCTGATAGGCCTCCGACCTTGGAGGGGCCGAACCGTAATTCCAGCATTTGGGGGCTCCGTGCTCACGCTCGTTCTTACTTTCTCTAATCAATAATTACAATGTATCGTAACTCCTTGTAGCCTTCAGCTTTTATCTTTGACAGTTTTCGGAATCGTAATTTCATTTGGTTCACTGTCACCTAAGAAGCCAGGGAGGTAGGATGCGTTTTTAACAAGATAATTGTAAAAGTAATGGATAAAATTTTTAAAGTCAGTATCTTTTTGAAGGACTAGAGGATTATGTGTTCGGTGAACTCATCTCTCCAAAATGACGCTTTTCCGGAGGGTCCCAGATTACTGACATGGCACTTAGCAGGAAGCCCGACATCTGGAAATCTAAAGCTTATTTGGGAGCTTATTTTATCAGCCTGCGTTCTCTCATTTTTTTAAAAGTCAGAAATTTTCAGTGTCATTTCTTTTTGGAGGAGCCAGATTTTAAAAGAAAGCAAAAAAGTAGCTTTAGCTTTCATGTTGTATCTCTATGTAACTTTTGTTATTTCAAACTTTGTGGTATTATAGGTGCGAAGCCATGCTGGCAGAACATTCGGAAAATGCAGAAGCGGGACGGGAGGAAAGCCACGTGTGGCCCCTCTCCACGGAGGTGACTACGTGTTTTCCTCGTGTCAGTTTCCTTTTTCAAAAAGAGCCGAGCAGGCACTTTGCGGAAACTGCACGCCTGCGATTTCTTGATTGCTGGTGACCTGTGCCTTTGGTCGGTCTTGAAAGCACCATTTTTATGTTGTTGTCTGCTTAGAGAGGTAGGTTAGGATCACTTTACC
This sequence comes from Aselliscus stoliczkanus, assembly GCA_033961575.1. Classification (NCBI taxonomy): domain Eukaryota; kingdom Metazoa; phylum Chordata; class Mammalia; order Chiroptera; family Hipposideridae; genus Aselliscus; species Aselliscus stoliczkanus. The sequence continues at coordinate 2,886,254 of CM066733.1, forward strand.
TCCCCCAATTAGGAGTTCACCCATGTGGCACTCCGCTGAGCTTCATGTGTCAACAGAAGGGAGGGGCCTCAGCAGGGCTCCACAAACAGGTGGGTCACCAGCCACCCAGGCTGCTGGGCGCTGACAGTTGTGGCTCCTGCCTGGTCAGCGGCTTGGTGCCTGTGACGGCGTCTCCACCCGTCTGCGTCATCGTGGGCCCGCACCCCTGTGGGCTGGATCAGATGGGGCTCGTGCTGTCCACACACCAGATGTGATCTCTAGTTGCTCTGAATTGTGTCCAGACTGGAGGCGTGTCAGCGAGGTCCTGGAGCACCTGGTTGGACCAGTCGCAGGGGCGCGTGTGGGGGGTGTGAGTGAGGCGGAGGTCGGTCTGACCAGGTGCGGCCTGGACGCCCTGCACAACACCTCTCCTTTGCAGCCCCATCTTCCAGAGAGCTCCTTGGGGTGGGGGGAGGGACAGCTGCAGACTTCCCGCTGTTCTTAGCACTTTCTTTGCAGGGTCTACAAATAATTTTATTGAACTGAACAAATAACACAGTAGCTTGTGAAAAAAAAATCTCACGAGGAAATAACTTAGCTACTTTACACTTTACAACTCCACGCAGCTTCTTTGTAAAAATGAGAACTGAACCTGAGGGTTTCCTGCCTGGATCCGTAATGAACAAGAGATGCCGGATCTGCGGAGGCACAGACCCTGCGGCACCCAGCCAGTCTAGGGAGAGAAGGATGCTTCCCCCCTCCGTTTCTTGGGCTGCAGGTTTTGATCACGCACACTGGCTCTGTGGAAGGAGAGCTGTGCAAACCTGGAGGGAGAGACGAGTCCTTGAGCATTTAGGGCACGAGGGCTGGTTGTCAGGGAGGGTGGGCACCGACTGCTAGAGAGTGTCTGGCTTGGTTTTTATTTCAGAGAAAACTGTCCTGATGAATAGGCCGTCGGGAGAAATCTGTGGGACTGACAATGCAATTTACATAACAATTAAACTAGTTTAGTGTCCCCGGCACTGCAGAAACCAGGCTTCTCCCTGCGCCATTATTCAGTGTTGTTAATCTGTTTTATGACCCAGTTTCCCCAAATGGATCATTTCTTCTCCTTGGTACTAAAATATAGTCAGAGACTTGGGAATCTGCAGTAGCGAGCAGTGGCTTTTAAGGGCGGTCCATGGAACTGATTCTTCTGCCTCCCTCTGGCTGTTTGCTTGGGGAAGGTTGCCTGGTTCTGTCTTTCCAGTTTGTATGTCCCCAAGCGCCACGCTGTTCCTCTGATTTACGTCTGTGGAAGCCTACGAAGCCCTCTGGTGCTCAGTTTTTCACATATTCTCCCAATTCTGAGTGAATGAAGGAAGAGCTTGGCCCAAGTGGGGAGATTAGCTGAGGGCGGTCCCTCCCCGCAGGCTCTGTTTTGCTTTCCTGGATTTGAGCAATGCTGCTTTGAAGGGCCTGAGGCTTAAGGCCAAATAAAGGCCTTTTCAAATTCTGCCTGGTGCTGAGGCTGCTCTCCTGTGTTTTGTTTTGGGTTTTATCCAGGGCAGCCTAGAGGTCTCTAAACTGAGTCCCCTGCTTTGTAAACATCATCTGCTTGCCAGCGATTGTCCCAGCCTCCCCTGGGAAAACTGGCGGCACTTCCTGGCTGACCCAGCTCCTGTGTTATGGATGGCCGCTAATTGGGGGAGATTAGCCTGCAGGTAAATCGGAATGGGAAAGCCCACTCCCTTGGGAAATGTTGAAGAGGTTAAAATCTAAGATGACCTTAAATTATCCACTGTAATTTTTTTCAATTTAGTATGGAATTTTATGTGATAGAATGAGAACAAAGGTGAGCAAAGCATAACAAATTAGTGTAATAAAAATATAGCAGTTTGCCCTAAATGGTATTCATTCAACTTTGGTGTGATCTGGGAGACTTTTCTCCTGAATAACCCCATGGGGAAGCCACAGCAGGCAGCGGGCTGACAGCGAGGGGAGGCCCGTTCCTCCAGGCTTCTCCTTGGGGAGTGTGGGTGTAGGTGGCAGCCAAATGCTGTTTCTGGAAACGAGGCCTGTGGAAGACATTGCCTCCCGAAGGCGACAGGAGGAGCACTGAAGGCTGTTCACCCAGGGCCGGGCCCTGGCCGCATTCATGCTGCTGGTGGCCTTGAAGGCCCTTCCCAGTCCTTACTCCCTGGAGACGCGTCCGGCCTGCTTCCCCGGGGCAGGCTGAGGCCTTTCCTCGTGGCTCCTTATCACCTTCCTTCTCTTTCGCAGCATCAATGACTGCTGTTTATCCGCCTCCTTGACTAGGTCTAGACCCTGTCTTCTAGAAGATGCTATCATTCCTTTTTATTCTTAGGGCCTGTGCAGGGCCAGGCACTTAACAAGCGCTTGAAGACTGTGTGTTGGTACATGAAAGGCTGGCGAGCATCCAGGGGACGGGGCCGTCTCTGGGCAGCCGTGGTGGGCTCGCCATGCAGGCCTGTGACCTGGTGAGTGGCGGCCTTCCCTGCCAGCGTGGGCCTTATCCCAGGACTTGACCGAATGTGGGAACTCGGCTTTCACCCATGAACACAGACAGTCGCCTGCAAAGCCTCTGGCACATTGTAGGTTCACGGGGCGTGTGTAGCCTGTTAGACATCAAAAAGGAGAAGTTTCAGTATTTAACTCTGGTGAAATTGTGAACTAATTTTGCCACCATAAAGTTTAATTCACATGATAAAAAATTTCAAATGGCATATTATGCCATGGGTTTGAACAGTTGGGCAGTGAAATTCCACAGTGTAATTAATAACTGCCGACCTGGGTCCCCTGGAGTGGCCCTGTGCATCCTGTCACTGCTCAGCTGCGCAGTGCTGGCCGTCCCGCGTCTGCAGGGACAGGGAATGAGCGAGCTCATGGAGGACAGCGCATAGGTCTTCCCGGTGGCAGACGCTTACCCGTGGCTGGCAGTAGGCCCTGGATGCCCGAGGGGAGAGCAATGGGCAGAAGAATGGCTTTTTTAAATTATTGGGTTGTCGAAAAAGTCATGACGCGTTTTTGCTTAGAAAACATAGAAAAAAATGTCATGACTTTTCCGACGACCCAATAAATTGTGTGGTGATAAGTTGATTCAGCAGCAGTTTTATGATTTTTAGTGTCAGAAAAAGTGTAGCAAAAGTTTCATTTTCTAGTCTGAGTTAGAAGGTCAGAGCTGAAATAGAAGTTGGCATTTACTGTTTTGATGACTTTGGACAGTAAGTCAAAAAAGTGAGCTTATCTTGTCTAAGCCTCAGTTTCCTTATCTGCTAAACAATGCAGATGCCTGCTTCCTCTCTGAGATAAGGGATGCCTCATGGAAAGTGCTGGATAAAGTGAGTTTCCTGCCTTAGGATCTGCATACTTGACTGACAGGTTATTTATTTTATTTTATTTTATTTTTTAAGGAGGGCACAACACACAGTGGCCCATGCGGGGATTAAACTGGCAACCTTGGTGTTAGCAGCACCACTCTCTAACCACCGAGCTAACCCACCACTCCAGGGGCATTTATTTTAAATGGCTTCAGATACAGTGCTTTCCACCAGTGTTAGCAGCTGAATTAGGGATGGAGTGCTGGGGATTAATGTAGAGGAGTTTTTACTTGTCACAGAAAATCACCATGGGCTTCAGAGACATTCCTGTGGCCAGGAATATGATCTGCTGTTCCTGCTCCAGCAGATGTCTTGTCCTTGCTGTGGGGAGAAGGCGGCCGGCTGCTATGTGGTGGGAGGGGGCCAGTCCCCGCTGGTCTGCCCGGCGAGGCCGCTTTTAATAGAACCTGAACTTAAAGCCTCTCATCCCACCGCTTGAATTTCTCCCGTGCACCGTCTTCGCCTTGTTGTTTCTTATCACTGTGTGTCACTCTCTTCTTTTCCTGTTCTGCGTGGTGCTTCCTTCTTGGTAAGGATGTGCATGGAACGGTGCTGCCATGGGAGCACCTGTTAGGTGCTGTCCGGCCGTTGGGGGTTCGGGAAACCAGATCATAGTTCATAAGCCTTAGAGTTTCCGAGCTATGGAAGGCTCCAGAGACCATTTAGAGCAGAAGCCGCCAAGAACCCGATGAGTCGGTTACAGGTGGCAAGGCTAAGACTCCATCCCACTTCTCCTGACCCTGAGTCATCATTGCTTTTCCCACTAAGACGGGATGTCTCTTCCTGATACCATGCCCGGGACAGTGTTTGTTTCCGTTCAGTTCCTCCTGCAGGTCCTTCCAGAAACACGGGGCAGTAAGTCCCTGCACTGGAGGCTTTGGCACTGGGCAGCTCCGGTAAACAGAGCACGTGACCGAGTGTCGCGGTGCAATGTAGCAGTCAGGGAGGCTGTGGTAACAAGCACACCCGAGGCGCCTGCAGCGGCTGAGACACACAGGAAGTGACAACAGCCGGTTCCTGTCGGCTGTGATGGGGGAGGGGTGCCTTCTGGGGTGGGGGGGGGGCGCCAGCTGCGCCCCGCCTGTGGAGGGGAGGGAGCAGGGGGCGGGCATACAACGCTCTTCAAAGGTTTCTGTCCCACCACTCACATTCCCTCAGTGAGAGCGTGCCTCAGGGACACACATAATTACATGGAATGCTGGGACATGTCACTTAACTGTGTGCCCCAAACAAAGAGATGGATTTTGGAGAGCAACTAGTAGTCATTAGAGCAAGAGAAAGTCGACCTGGATATTGAAGAGGGTGAGACCTTGGGTAAAGCAAGATAGGGCAGTCTCAGTGGACCTCAGACATGTAGGCAAGTGAAGAGGGTGGAAAGGTGCTTAATTCTGTGGTCAGCGGGGAACCGCTGGAGGTTTACTGAGTAGGCGAGTAGCAGTTGGCGCCTCATTTTGGGGCCACGAGTCAGGAGCAGCCTCACGTGGATTGCAGCTTGGTGCCACTTCGTGAGAAAAGACCTGAACACAGAGCTGTAGGGGAATGATGCTGGCGGTGGTCACTGCATGTATTTATTGGCATTTAGCACGTGCTCTGGGCTAGTGTGTCCCACGCACTATGGTACAGTTACCTCCATCATCCCGTGGGGATGGTGTGACCACACCTTCCAAAGGAGGGGTGCCTTCCGCAGGTCACACAGCCCTGGATTGCCAGGCCGGCCTGGGTCCCCATGCAGGGTCACCAGCAAGCAGTGCTCAGGTGTGCAGACCATGAAGAAACGCCATGACCTCGGGAGGAGGGATCGGCCCTGGGACGCAGGCTGGGCCTTGAATGAAGTCGGACTTGGTTCAAGATGAACTGAGGTTGGGCGAGGGAAGGGACTCCAGGTGTGGCCAACGGACCCTGGACACCAGGAAACAAGATATGCGCCTGGAGGGAGGCTGGGGCGCGGAGCCTGGAGCCGGAGGGCCAGTGGGAGAGGACACGAGAGGGAGGACGTCGGGGCCTGGGGAGCTCCTTTCCAACCAGGCCGAAGCCAGGCCTTCCCACCCTTCGCCATGGGCGGTGCGTTGTCTGCTCGCCTGTGCCCGGCTCCTCGGTCGGCTTGCGCTTCTCCGGAAGACGGGTGAGGAGAGGAGGGTGGAGCCCGGCCTTCTCACAGAGCTCCGGCCCCCTCTCTCCAGGCGTTCGGTCCCTGTCTCAGACGAGGCTGCTTTCGCTGGAAATGGCCGGAGTGCTGGAAGCTGGTGCCCACTCTGCGTGTGGTGCAGACTGGGGGTGGTTTTGAAGACCCCAAACTGGGGACGGGCCCGCTCCTCTTGAGGAGCACAGCTCACGCTCTCTCGTGTCTTTACCCTTCACCCTGAAACGGGAATTGCAGACGGTGGAGGTGACACGTTCGTTTCAGTTTGATTACTTACCATTAAGGGGGAAGCGTTCCTAAGCGGTGGGGGAAGCCACTCTGCCTCCCGTAGCTCCCTGGGGAAGAACGCTGCGCGGGGACAGAGCCAAACCGCGGGTCTGTGGCTCCCGGGTCGACGCTCGTAATCTTGAAAATGGTCCTGTCTGTGTTCGGCTTAAATGTGCCGGCCACCTGGCTCCTCAGTTTACCCCTGGGCCGTCTGTCCTCTTCCCTTGCTAATCTGTTACTGTCTCAGGTGGCACTAGTGGTGTGCACACCCTGAGTGCTTTCAGATCCATTTATGATTAAACACTGCTCAAACAGCCGGGGCAAGATTTATTGACACAAAGCAGAGTTGATGTGGACAGAGCGTTGGGTAGGGGTAGGTGCATGAATCATTTCTCTCTGGTCTGTTTATTTCCAGTTGACAAGAGGTGACATTTATTTTTAAGTTGTGCTCAGAGCTCTGTGACTTCTGCAGAACTCCAAAGCAGATTTCACTTTTGAATCATGGTGAGATGGGGAAATGGTGAATATCCCTGAGCAGCAGACACTCACTGGCCCCCTTCAATTGATAAACTTCACATCTAGATTCATAATCAGATACCTCATTCAGGTACTTTATCCAAGTAAATCCGTAGCTTAAAAATAATATAGCTTCTTGCCCTGTTCATTAGCCAGTTACTTACATTTTTAAATAATCGACTGAGAAATTTCATAACCATTCATAGCCCATGTGTAAGCTTCAAGTAGTGCGACTGTTTCCTTCCTACAGTTATTTCCGCTCTGCTGTGTGCCGGGGCCTGAGCCTGGCCCTGGGCTTGGAGAAGGGTCAGCGTGCCTGCCTCCACCAAGCGCAGCATGTCAGGGAAACCGAGGCGGAGAAACAGCCAAGGGACAGTGGCCCATGAGAGGTCAGCTTCCCTAAACAAAGATCCTGATAGCCACTGTCCCCTGACTTCTTACTCATCTTTAGGATGTTTTCTGTCTTCGCTTTTTGAACACTGAAGCGTGACTCCTGGATCTTGTCATTCGCACATCAGCTTGTTGGGGAGGTGCGCTCATCTTTCCGTTACCTTCACGGTGGCTGCGGAGAAAGCCTTGCCCTCGCTACCTTCTCTCTTCTGGAGATAAGATCCACATCTCCTTACATCATTTTTTAAAAATAGGGGTGCTTCTTCATGTGTTTTCTTTTGAAGGCACATCGTCAAATTTTGATTTAAATATTTTCTGAAGAGGTGATACCTGCCCGCATTTCAAAATCTGAGGGTACGAGACCACCAGCGTCTCTTTCTCTCTCCAGCTCCCCTCCCAGGTATGCATTTCTGGTTTCTCTCATGGGAGGAGCAGAAACTTAAAATAAACGTCCTTTCCTTACTGACTCCACTTCTCCAAAGAGAGCCATGACCAGCGTCGTGTGTTCACGCCCTTCCAGAGCGTTCGTGTGCACGTGAGGCCTGACGCTGCCCCGTGTCATCCTTTCCTTGGCGCAGAAGGAAAATGTCCGCGGCAGAAGCCAGCCTTTACATGGCGGGGAGGGTGCCGGTCTGGGCAGAACACATCCACAGGGAGTGCACGTGGGATTGGCCGTCCACTCAGCTGTCACTTGAAGGAGAGATCGTCAGTACTGGCTTTGATGTGCCGGCAAAGTATGTCTCGGAGGGACGAGGGACGGCGTTCGTTTCAGGCTTGAGAGTGACGTGAGAGTGACGTGGGCCAGGTGTGGAGGCGTGGGCTCCAGTGAGATGGCGTTCACTCCGCCTCTGCCCGGCCGCCTCTTCTCCAGCGGGCTGCCTGGGCCTGGGGCCTCCTCCGGCCGGTGGCACAGGCGGGAATGCCCGCCGAACCTGGGAGAAGCCTTCTGTTTATCAGCAGTTTTTGACCTGACCAAAGCCAGGCTTGCAATGAATGAATAGGATGTTTGGAAATACTCTGGTGTTGTGCAACAGGAAACTTCGCAAGTTCTTTGTTTCCCACTGTAACTGACTGATGGAAACCGGTCTCGCCAAGCAACTGTGCCGTGCGTGTTATTAAGTTGGGCGTCGTTGGCAGCTCACAGCCACACACTCCAAGGCTGCGATCCCACCTTTCCCACCCACAGTTGGCTCAGCGAAGGTAAAGAAAAGTGGGAAAAGCAACACGAGCAGAGACGCCTTCCAGCGGCTGGGCACAGGGGGGAGTTGCCTACTTCTACAACGACCCCGTCATCTGGAATCCACAATTAGAGGACCGCGGTGAGGACTGGCAACATGGGGTGCCTCCCTGCAGTTTGTGGGAAGCCACTGTGGTCTGCATGAGTGGATTCCCCCATTCCCCATGGAACGGGCAGTGGCCGTCCTCGTTGTAAGAATGCACAGGTAACCACACGCTTAGTCCAGGTGGCCTGGTTCTGACGGAGTGGGGGAGGGCAAGCGGAAGGGAGCCAGCGTCCCCCGGGAGCCCACTGTGTCTTTGGAGCAGGGTGCTCTGCGAAGGGCGGGTTCCTTCTCGGCCCGGCCCAGATCTGGTGCAGTGGGCCCTGCCCTCCAGCAGCCCCTGGGCCAGAGCGTCGGGGCTCCGCCTCCGACGTGGAGCTGGCTCATGAAGGTGAGACGCGGTGGGCGTCTGCACGCTGCGATCTGAGGTCACTTAGCGCAGTGGACGCGTCTGCACGCTGCGATCTGAGGTCACTTAGCGCAGTGGACGCGTCTGCACACTGCGATCTGAGGTCACAGCGCAGTGGACGCGTCTACACGCTGCGATCTGAGGTCACTTAGTGCAGTGGACACATCTGCACGCTGCGATCTGAGGTCACTTAGCACAGTGGACGCGTCTGCACACTGTGATTTTGTGAGCCATTTGAAGCTGATTGCTTGGAGTTTTTTTCTTTTTTAATAAAAGTTAATACTGATGGTTGGTTCGTGTCAAGTGTTTGTGGTGAAGCACATGTCCAGGCGAGGGGGAGACGCTCACTGTGATGGGGCACCCTGGCCTGGCGGGGGTCCTGCACTTACCCCTCACCCCCACCACCCACTGGGCCTGGGTGACCCCTTCATCTCTCTGGGGATCTGCTCTTTTTCATCGATTAAAGGAAGAGCTTGAACTGTATCTCTAAATTCTGCTAATTCTAAAATGATGTTGTGCCACTGTGTTTTTAGCTACAGCCGGCCGGTCCATGTTCCCTTATAGAATAACTGAAATTCCTACAGGATGTGAAATTCCTTGAGTTGATAATGTGTTTGAGTTTTGATCTTGTGTTTTGTTCAAGTATGCCAGAATTTCTTTTTTCTGTTTTAAGTGCAGTAAACTTTTAAGCATCTTTCCCTTCTCACCTTCTCTCCCTGATAAATGTCTACAGATACTGTTATGTGAATGAACCAGCTGTAAGCTTTACTATTCTCTCTACGTGATGTTTCAGTTTTGAAATAAAGGAGAGTGGTGTCCCTTACACATTACAGTCCAGAGTGGAGTGTGGGCCGCTCCCCACGTGAGACCCTGTCATCATCGTGGCTTTCCACTGTGGGTTCCAACTCCACAGTCACACTTTTTATTTTGAAATAATTACAGATTCACAGAAGGTTGCGAATACATTGGGAGAGGTCCCCTCTATACTCCACTAGTCACATCTTAGGAGATTATAGGACAGTATCAAAACCAGGAAGCTAACGTTGGTCCAACGCGTGTGGCTCTGTCTCGTTACCACGTGTGTCGACCTCTGTAACCACCATCTCCACCAGGATACACGACTGTCCCCCCACTACAAAGCTGCCCGTTAAAGTCACACCTAAGCCCCACCCAAGCCCTGGCAACCACAAATCTGGTCTCTATGTCTGTAATTGGTCATGTTGAGGATGTCGTGTAAGTGCAGTCATACACACATTTTGAGTTGGCTTTTTTCAGACTCAGCCTTCGGCCCCCATCCAGTCACTGTGCGCATAGCAGTTGGTTTCCTCTTCCTGCTGAGGAACCGATGCTCCACCGAGTGGAGGCTCTCGCCTTGGCCTGGTCTTGCTTTGGCCTTGCCCCGGTGGGTGACACTGCGGCTGACCCCAGTGTGGGGCTGTTACAGGTGCAGCTGCTGTGAATGGCCTCGTGGGGCTCTGAACGGACGGACGTTTTCACTTCTCCGGGACAAACACCCAGGAGTGCAGTTGCTAAGTTGTATCGTCAGCGTATGTTTAAGAAACTGCCATTTTCCATTTGGTGGTGTCACTAGCTCTTATTTCGGCCATTCTGATAGGCGTGCGGCGGCGTCTCAGTGGTGACTGTCACTTTGCATCTCCCTGGTGACTAGTGATGTTGCGCGTTTTTTCGTACGCGTTGCCGTCTCTGTCCCCATTGGTGAAACGCTTCTTTGTGTCTTTCATCCACTTGCTAATTGAGCTGTGTGGAGTTTTTGACTGTTGCGTTTTGAGAGTTCTTTGCATAGTCTCGATGGGCTTTGCGTCCCACGTGAGGTTGGCACACACGCCTTCTCCCGGCCTGTCGCTTTTCTTCATCTGCTAGCAGGCTCTTCGTATGTTTCTACAGCAAGAGCTTTAACTGTCGATGAAGTCCGATTTGTTGGGGGGTTTTTCTTTTGTGGATCATGCTTTTGGAGGCATGTCTAAGAACCTGTCGCCAAACCCTACCCCAAAATGGTTTTTGAATTTTGAACTGTTTTCATCGTTTTCTCTCTGGCTGCTTTTAAGACAGTTTGTCTGTCTTCAGTTTCAAAGGTTGGCATGGATTTCCTTAGGCTTACCCTCCCTTGGGTTCACTCACCTTGAATCTGTGGGTTCAGCTTTGTTGCCAACTTTGGGGCATGTTCAGCCGTTTCTTCTCCGAATGCCTCTTCACCCCACCCGCTTTCCGGACTTCTGGGGCGCAGATGACATGTGTGTTGGACCTTTTACAGCAGCCCACCAGGTGTGTGGGGCTCCATGTCTCCTCTCTCTTTACTAAGACTTCCTATTTCTTGCGATTGTTCATGAAAGCTTTTATGGTAGCTGCTTTAAAATCTTTCTCAGATAATTCTGACATCAGTGTCATTCTGTGTTGGGTCTGTTGACACCTTTTCTCATTTCATTTGAAAGCTTTTTTGTTCTTGGTACGAGTGGTTTTAATATAATCACCTGGACATTTGGGTATGATGTTCAAAGACTTTGGATCTTATTTAAATCTTGTGTATGCTTAGCCCTCTTCTGACGTTGCTCTGGTGGGCGAAAGGGGACACCCCCGTTACTTCCCACGTGGCCTCCACTGGTGCTGAAGGCGTACCCAGGCGTACACCCATTGTTCCCTGTGCTGGTCTGAGTGTCCCCTGGTCTTTGGTGGGGATGGTGTGAACCCCCTGGTCCTTTCTGGACCTGGTGTGTCTTGCAGGGGCTTTCTCCAACGTGGGTCCATGGCGGCCTCTCAGTCCCAGCAGACTGAGGCCTTGTGAATCTCCAACCTCACTGTCCGTCGTGCCATCTTGCCTTTGCCATTTGTTTCAATGTCCTTCCTCCCTCGCCGGCCAAATGCTCCCTGAGAATTAGACCTGTCGTAAACTGTGTCGTAAACTGTCTGATAAACGGCATATCTTCCTGTTCAGTAGGTCTCTTTTGTCCCTCAATTAAATTTTGTCATTTTTGTCCTTAAAGGTCTTGAATATCTCTGGGACTTTTTTTTCTCTGTTGTCATCATTGCTGTTTCAGTTTTCCATTTACTTCATAACTTTGCTAGGCAATGCCAGGTGCTGTCACCGGTGTCAGGAGGTAGGGTTCTGTCCGGACCCAGCCGTGGTTATTAGGAAGCAGGGCCCTAGGGAGGGGGGGGGTGCGGGCTTTGCGTTATGCGTTGCAGTCAAACTGGATGGAAAACCCCCAGAACTCCCCAGCCGGCTCCTGTGGCTTTGTGGCCTCTGACAATGGTGTAACCTCCTCCAACAGCCTTGATGAGAAGGTGGCATCCCTCCGACAGCCAGGCCTGTTTCCTGCAGGCAGGTGCTGGTTCTAGCAAAGGGCCCGGCTCCCAACTTGAGCTGTCCGCACCATTCATCTGAATTGCATCAAGGTCTTTCTGAAACGCTGGGTATGAGTAGTCCCAGCCCTTCATCTGTAAGAATCCACGGCGGCTCCAGGCAGTTCCCTTGTCTTCCCGTGTCACCGGTGTTGGTGTGCCTCTCCTGGGCCAGGCCCTGGGGTATGACAGTGAAAGGAAGGGCCTGACCCCTGTCCTGGGAGGTGGCCGTCCAGTCCGGCAGAGGTGAGAAAGGTGCCCACCACATGTAGTCACAATGTGACACGCACCCCAGGGAGACCAAGGTGCTGGGAGAGGGATTGCGAGGGGCCTGCTGTGGACCTCTCTGAGCGTCGCGCTGATGCCCAGTGGGCCCCATCAGGGCAGAGGTGGGTGACAGGAGGCCACAGGAGGGGGCAGGACGGCGTGGCCGGTGCTCACGCAGGGCTTGGAAGTTTGCATTTTCTTCCAAAAGTTGTGGACTGTTTCTAAGCAGAATGTCCTGATTTGTGTCCTGCTGGCTTGGGGATGGAGTTGGCCGCAGGGTGCCCTGGGGGCTGCCCAGTCACCCAGGGGGCCGAGTCTGTGGGGCAGGAGACACGAGGACTTCCCTTGCTTATTTTTGGTCTTCTCCCTTTAAAGTGTGCTTGTCATGTTTTATCACGTGTGTGTTACTGGAGAGCATGGACATAAATTGTAAACAAATGAGCAAATGTGGCTGATGGGCGATGCAGTCAGGAAAGCTCAGTGACAGAAATCCTGACCCACGGCGGACTGCGTGCTCCAGCCCAGCATCCGATGACTGTATGGGGCTTTGACTAAAACAAAAAAAGCCTGTAAATATTTACATGTTCCCTAAATTAGCCCTGAAAAAAAAAGAAAGCACTTACTCAGCACTAACTCGAGTGTTGTGAAACCACTGCAGGCTGACTTGCCTCCCTCGCTGCTGTGTCTGTGGCAAACCTAGAATGGTTCTCGGTGTCATTTGGTCTGTTTCCTTTTTCTTTGATTAATGATGGACGCTCAATGTAATAAAGGTGATTGAATTTAAACGGCATGGCCCAGCCCCGCCCCTGTGCCTTGTCCTGTGCAGAGCCCCCGTCCTGGCCCGTGGGGACCTTGATGAAGAGGTGACTTGGGCTGGGCCCCGGCTTTGGTGCTGTATTTGTGCCCGGCCCTGGTTGAGTGGATGAGAGAACAGGAGGTGTGTGTGTCTTGGTGACTGTTGGGTGTCACTTCCATTGCTGCCTGAAGATAAACACCAGTGAGATGGGCTGCACTTGTTTCTGCTGTGCTTCCCAAGTGTCCCTGCGCCAGCCGCCAGCCGGGATTGGTTCTGCAGTCTCAAAGGACGCGCCCAGATTCCCATTTCAGCCTCTCATGTCTTTGGTGGCATTTCCTTCGCTCGAGTTCTGTGCTAGGTTTCCCCTGAAGCCTCGGCCGGAGGAGGTCCGGAGCGACGCTGGCTGCGGGCAGCCTGGCCGTTCCGGGGCCCCGCAGAGACTGCCCAGGGCTCTTACTGCTCTGCACATCCCAGAGGTTTTCAGTGGCCTCGCTCCAAAACCTGGTTGACAAGAATGGTAGGGAACATGGTGGCCTGGCTTGGGCACCCTGCCCCTCTGTGCCTCTTGGCCACTGCCCCTCACCTGAACGCTCCACATTGTCCCCCTCCTTCCCCTTTTGCTTTGGGCCCAGTTCCCAAAGAGCTGACATCTGGTCCAGAAGCCCGGTGTGCACAGCTCTCTCCTGGAGATTGTGTGGCCAGAAGCATGGCAGTCTTTGCACGAGGGACCCCCGGGGAGCGGCAGGCTCAGGCACCCTCAGACAAGAAAGAGGAGTCCTGGGTTCAGGCCCCTCCCCCCACCTATCAACCTGGTGATCCCGAATAAAAACCCGACTCTCTCTAAGCCCCGTTTCCCTGTCTATCAAGGCGAAGGCGATAACAGCGGGTCTGGTTACAGCGGTGCTGTGGCAGCCAGTGAGCTGGTGCTGAACCCCAGGAGCCTGATGCAGGCAGGGCGTTCGTTGGTGCTGCCCCACCCAGGGTCAGTGAAAGAGCCAATGTTGCCTAAAATCATCAGCTTCCTTTGTCTTCTCCACACTGTTGTGGTTTTGGTTTTTTGGATGTGCAAAGCCGACTCCTTTCAAGGACCATCTTTGAATAATCTCGCCAGTTAGAAACACACTAGAAATGATAAGGCTTGTAGCAGACCATGGCGGCAGGCCTGATGGCCCCTGTCCACTGTCTGTGAATCTGTCCTGCTCCCTGTAGACCAGTCCTTGTGGCCATGGCCGCATCACCATGGGGACAGCACAAACAGTGAGTTCTTGCAGGATTCAGGAAGCCTTTTCTTTCTCCTTTCTTTCCAACAGATGTTGTTCAAAATAATTATTGGGCTGGCCGAGTGGCGCGGTCGTTAAGAGCTGGCTTGGGACGCCAGCGGCCCGGGTGTGGATCCCACATATGAAGGCCTTGGTGACCTTGGTTTTCTGCAGCTTAATTTTTGGGGGGGGCCTTAGGTATTTTGAATTGTTCATTTGTGTGAGTGAAAATGATAATGGCGTTGCCAGAGGAGCCCGGGGTCCCAGGTGCTGGGCCCACCCTTCTGGGCTTTGGTGTCCTTTGTTTTTCCTTCAATAGAGATAAACTTATCTCCAACCTAATTTCCTTTCTAAAGCCAAACAGTTTTGTTTTGTCCAAAGTGTGTAAGGATGAGAGGTCTGCGCCTTGGGAGGGTGGATGTATGTGCGTGCTCTCTGGGCTGCCTTGTCTTTCTGTCCCACCGTTCTTAGCGTGGGGCTTCCGTCATCAAGGTGACCGCCTTGTGCAGGGTGGTTGCTGCTGCACCAGCCACCGCGTTGCAACTCGAGGCGAGAAATGGGAGGAACGGACAATGGGCAGCAGTACTTTTCAACTGTCCATCCACCTCGGCAGGGACTGCCTCCGAGGCCTGCTCTCGCTTTTCATTGGTCAGCCCCCTGCCAGGGAGACTGGGAAATGGTGTCCTTTAGCTGGGGACATGGGGGGAGGGGCGGGAAGTGGGTCCCGGGTGGGCACCCGCCTGCCGCACCCCTCCCCCAGCAGACGCCCAGGCCTACCCTCGTGCCACGCCCACTGTCCGCGGCACCCCTTCACCCGCACCTCTGCGAACCTCATTCACTAGCTTTTCCCCGTGTGCCTCTGCTCTGTGAATTGACTTCACCATTTAAAGCTGAGATTCCTTTGTAAGGCGGGGGCTGCTGCTTTTGAATAACATTACTCAGCTTCTCCCACCAGCAAAAGCACCCTGAGGAGACCCCCCGTTTCCCTCTGCTGTAGCAGAGAATGGGAGTTCCTGAGATCAGTTCAGGGTGCGGCTTTAAGGTTTTGACGGGGGCTGGGCTCCCGCTGGTTTCACTGTTGTGCTCAGGGAAGCCTGGCTCAGTTTTTCCAGGAGCCCAGCCGCCCCGAGAAGGGAGGGCAGGGAGCGCGAGAGCTTTGCTTTCTCTTTCACTCTCGGGCAGCGCAGTTAGGTTCTGATGTGTCCCATGCTGTCCACTCCGGGCGTGTGCAGTGCGCTGGGAACGGGTGCTCGGGGCCAACAGGCCTGATGCCTGGCCTCCACTGGCCCCGGGCTGGTGGTCCGTGTTCTTTGCAAAGGTTTTCTCAACCTGTCAACTGTGATCACTTCCTGGGCTCTCTCACGGGGTTTCAGTTCTTCAGGAAAGCGGGCTGGGTGCCACGTGTGGTTCTCAGGCACAGGGATGCCACGTGCCCCGCCCTCCCTGGCCCCTGACTGCAGTGGGCCGTGCCGCCCAGGTTTCCCTTTGAGCCTGGTTGGAGTTTCCAAATGAGGATGGGAAGCTGAGTGCGGCTCGGCCTTCCAGCAGGGACATGGTTTGTCGAAGCATTCAGACACTCAGAGACTGCCCCTGTTACGTTTTGACAAACAGAACTCTTTTTTTTCAACAGCAGAAACTAGACTGTGTGCTCTTTATGGAGGTTTAGTGAGGTGTGTATTGGGGGCTCCCCTGAGATGGGACCAGAGCCGGGTCTGGAAACATGATGTAGGATTTGGACAGGCGCTCCCGGGCGCCTAGAGCATCCCTGCTCCTGGCCAGCTCACACTCCCGTTCAGAAAGGACGGGACTCGCTGCCGGCCCTCCGCTTGGGCGGCTGTGGTAGTGACGGGTGGCCGCCTTCTGGCAGCTCTCCCAGGGCTCTGCCGTCAGCTTCTGAAAGCGTTTCCTCGGCAAGTTCAATAAAGTTGAACTTGGGCCTTTTTGCACCCCCAGAACCCAGAAAATCACTGTATAGAGCTGATTTCTGTTTCTGCTCCCCCACAGTCCAGCAGCAGCTGCTTGGTCCCGAAGTCTTCGCTCTGCCCCCCTCTGTTTACAGGGGGAATGATGCCAGAGCCTTTTCTGCAGTGTCCTCAGAATACACCCCCAGCAGGTCCTCAGATAACAGTTTTGTTCAGTGTCGTTTCAGGCTGACGTTGATGAGGTGCTGCAGGAACTTAACTCTTGTTTATATCAGTCAGCCTAGGATAAACCTGGTTTCGTTAGAGTCGGTTCACTTAAAGTCACAGAACCTATTGCCGACGTTACGCGAGGACTCACTGTGTTTGAATGTAACGTAACTGCCCAGAGAAACGGGTCTTTCGGTTAATGAACCTCAAGTGCTCAGGGCACGGTTACCTGACGCACACAATAATATAGTAGGTACTGGCTTTTAACTGTTGTTATTACTCAATGTCACGTTAATTAAGGTTTGGGTGACACTCTTGATTTTATGCATTATTCTGAAGCGGAATGCCTCCTTTCAGCACCATGTCCCAGTAGCCAACAGTGTCCTACCTGACCGGTCCGGAGTCACCAGTGTCATCTGCACGTCCTCTCGATGGGGTGGGGTCTGTGACCTGAGGAAGTGCATTACCAGTGCTCTCTGATAGAATTTTTAAGTGTAAATGTGATTCTTACTTATTTTATACTAATTTCTCTTTTCGCCACACCAGGTTCTGTCCTGGGCTTCCCAGCGGCCTTCTTTTCATGCTTAAATGCCCATCCTCCAGGGGTCAATTAGAACAGACGGGTCACTGTGCAGACCACTCCGGCCCCGCCGCCCCACCCATTTTAATGACACCTTGACCGTATGGCCCACAGGACACCAGGGGGCTGCCGGGGTCCTGCCGGTGGAAAGACACAGTTGGGGCCAGCTCAGACGTTTCCATTTTCAGCCTCTCTTTTAAAACCTGTGGGTGTGGATTTGAGCCGTTAGACCAGCAGCTCCCTGCCCTCTGTGTGATAGTGATGGCGCTCTTTCCTGCCTGCAGAGAGCTCCCCATTCTTTGCCTGATTGTCCTAAACGCGGTGAAGGGTCATCCTTGCAAGGTTAAGCCAGGATCAGAGAAGTGTAATAATGTGTCTGTAGTTTGGGGGGCTCCGCATTCGCCATCACCCCTCCCTATTGCCATGGTGTGTTGCCAAGCCCCATCTAGAATTTCTCTCATTCTGCTTTGAGCCCATTCACTGGTTTATATGCACGTACCTCCTGATAGACTTTATGTGAAATACATTTGGTGGCCTCTTACTCATGCACACAAACACACACATGCTGTGTGTGTGGTCCGTCCGCCTGTCTGTGTGGGGGACAGACCAGCAGAGTGGTGACTTGACCCTCAAGGGGCTTGCAGCCTGGTAAGGAGGACGAAACCTGCCCCACACCGGGGGTGGGGGGCGAACGGGAATTCGAGGAAGGCTCCCTGGAGAAGGTGGCCTCTGGGAGCCGAGTCTTGAAGAACAGAGGTCCACTGGGACAAGGCTGTGTCTTGTCCTTGGCGTCAGTCAGGCACCTGATGACTAGTGGTAACTGTTACTGTGGACTGCACTGTAAGATCCACAGGTAAATCCACTTGGACATTGTAGCTTCTTTAAATCAGCATGGAGCCAAAAGATGAAAGAGAACTAGAATGGGTCATCGTACTCGAGCTCGGCTCTATCCCGTGTCTGTCCCAAAGAGTGATGGTGTTGTTCCGGTGACCTCCCTCTGTAGAGGGTCCAGCCCCGTCATCTGCGTGTCACCACACAGTGGTGTCCCCCCGAGGGGCCTTCCTGCCTCCTGACACCGAACATTAGGAAGCCAGGACATTGGAGGTGGTAATTCTGACCTTTGCAGCTCACCCAGCTGGATGATCTTGCATGTTTTTCAGGCAAATCTGGGAAGTATTATATATTTTCCACATATATAAGACTCTCTACCTCATTTGTTTTTTCCAAACTAAAATGTGGGAGCTTGACTTAACACAGTGAATTGTTTGTTTGTTTGTTTGTTTGTTTGTTTGTTTGGTTTAAATCTGCTGCATCCCCCCAGAGGGATAAAGACGTCCCTGGGAAGGTGGCGTGGGGGGTCCCCTGGGGTCCCTGACCCTGAGTGTCCTGCAGCTCTCCAGGGATGCTCAGTGTCCCGGTCCAGGCCCTGGGCCGGCTTCCCCCATCGTGGTGAGACAGCTGCTGAGGAGGGACCACGTGTGAGTGGCTGGTGCGTCACTTTACAGCCGTCTTCAGGAGCTGGCAGGCATGGGCTTCCTCCTGGGCCGGGGGCAGAGCAGGTGTGCCAGGGCAGCGGCTAGCTCTTCTCCTGAAACCCAGATGGCTCACAGTCTCTCAGCCTAGCTGAGTGGCACTGTAGGCGTGACCGTGGGCCCTCCTCATACCTCCTGCAGTGTTGGCCATCTGACTTCGCATCCCCTCGCTGTTTTGCACCATTTCTTAGCACACTGCTGTGGTCTCTGCACTGTAAGAGGCCCCCACAGCTGCAGCCTGCTTTGCTCATTTTTTTACATGTTCTAGAAAAATATATTAAATTCTTAATAGAAATCAGAAGTTCTAGGTTAAAAAATTTAAGAATCCTTTGATTTGGGGATTTTATATATAAAAATTTTTTTTCAAACCCATTTCCTGAACAGTCTTATTTTTCTTTGGAGTTCTTACAGAACTCAGAGCCGCCAGTGCGTCTGGGCGTTCTAATTTCAGACCTTACATACATGCGAGCTGCCTGTGGTCCGGGGCCCACCCCAGGAAAGCCGCCTGATTGCACACAGGCTGGAGGGCGGCAGGAAGGGAGGCCGTGAGGGCCCTGCTGGTAGGCGTGACTCGCGCGGCTGGCGTCCCAGCCTTTTCTCCAGCATCTGAGAGGCCTGGGCAGCGTTTCCCGCCACTTAGGTCGGGCCTGGGCCCCAAGGGCCTTCTCCCTCCCTTGGAGCCCGGACCACACAGCATAACTGGGCCAGGTTTGACTCTTCGAGGGGTCCTAAAAGACTCATCGCACCCTGCAAAATGTAACTGCTTTTTTTTTTTCCTATTCTTGAGTTTTTCATGTCTTAAAGGACATGGTAACAACATTTAAAGAACATTTTGGAAGAAAGAGAGGTCTCCGGTACCACCACCCTGACCCTGGGGCTGCTTTCATTCCTCGTCCTGTCCTTGTTTAAAAAACAGCGGGAACATGTGACATCGCCACTTGCTGTGTGCCAGGCCTGCACTCAGCCTGCTGTCACTGCCTCTGGGTTCCTGCACGGAGGCTGGCGAGGGGCCTGAGATTCGGTCACTTGTCCCAGCCCCCCATCCCTCCTGCAACCCATTCTCAAGCCACACCTGTCTGATTTCTAATCCCACACCTTTAGCTGCGGCCCATGCCACCTGGTTTCTGCCATTCTCACGTGTCAGTGCGCCGTCCTTTTCACGTCCCTCCGTGGGCCAGTTTAGTGGACACTGAATGTGTGTTGGACACTGATACTGTGTGTGCTTCTGATGTCTTTGCTTCGACTGTTTCATTGAGTACTCACAAGAGCCCTGTGAAGTATCTACTGTAATTCCCCCAGTTGTGCTGATGAGGAAACCAGGACTGATGCATTAAGAGATTTTCCCAAAGATACAGTGCTGCAAAGTATCCTTTTAACTGCCACATAGTTTTCCTCCACACGGAATATGCACCCTAGTTCATTCAGCCATCCCCCATAGGGAGTTAGGATTTAGGTCTGGTTTTTATAACAAAGATCAAAATAACAAGAATGAAGTTGATTTCTCTTGCAAATTGTTATTTATATCAGTGAGGAATAAATGGGCTATTTTATTCTCTGACAACTTCCCGATTGGTAGGCCAGGTGGTGGGATCCCTGTAAGGATGAGACGGAAGGGAAGGGATGTGATGGCCCGAGCCATGTAGGCTCTGTACTGGCCGAGCAGGGCCAGCCTTCCATGCGGTGACCTCTGACCAGAGACTGAACACAGCTGGCCCACAGGACTGAGGCCATGCCAGCTCCGCCCGCCTCCAGGAGCCTTTGGGACACGGCCAGGCCTGTAGCAGACCCCAGTGCAGCAGCTTTAGGGCAAGAATGTCCTCTAAAAACAGCTTGACTGAGATACAATGCACATACCCTGCAACTAATCCATTTAAATTGTTCACGTCAGTGGTTTTTAAAATACAGTAACGCCTTGGTTTGCGAGCATAAGTTTTCCGGAAACAAACTACTTGTATTGCAAGACATCGCTCGTTTACCACTTTAAAATGTATTAGAGGGCCGGCCGAGTGGCGCATTGGTTAAGAGCTGGCTTGGGACGCCAGCAGCCGCGCGGTTCAGTTCCCACATATGAGGGCCAGTGACACTGCCCTCTACAGCTAACATCAGCTCCACCTGGAGTTGGGTTGCACGAGCCCCAGCGACGGTGTAGGCTGCAGCCCCTGCTGCAGTGGGCTGCCATAGGCTACAGTGAGTGGCCGGCAGCCAGCATGAGCGGCTGGCAGCCAGCATGAGCTGCCAATAGCCATGGTGAGCGGCCATCCAGAGGCCGGCGACCGATCTGCCTCATCCAGGAAGAGCGCAATGACATCCAACATGGGCCAGCAACATCCTCCACAACTAGAGTGAAGAACAAAAAGACAAGTCTGTTCTCCTTCCCCAATTCCCCAACGCTGTTCCCCTCCCCCAATTCCCCAAAAAAAAATTTTTACAAAAAAAAAGTAGGGCCAGCCGAGTGGCGCGTTGGTTAAGTGCTGGCGTGGGAAGTCAGCGGCCCCAGTTTGGGTCCCATATATGAGGGCCAGTGACACTGCCCTCAAAAAAAAAAAAGTGTTAGAAATGTTTGCTCGTCTTGCGGAACATTCGCAAACCACATTACTCGCAATCCAAGGTTTTACTGTACTCACAGAGCTGTACAGCCATCACCACAGTCGATTCGAGAACATGTGTGTCACCCCTGAAAGAAACCCCATGCCCATTCGCACGCAGTGGGTCTCCACTCCCCACCCCACCCTTCACCGCCAGCCCCAGCCCAAGCAACTGCCAAACTACTTTCCATCTCTAAATCAGGGCAAGAGTTTTGTAGAGCTCTGGTGGAATGGCAGCCCGGCGTGCACAGTCTGCCCGCCCATACAGGGATCCTGCGGTAGAGGCCGGTGTGTGGCTGGATTGAGGGTGAATACGGAGCACCTTCAAGAGAACAGTTTTAATTGCAAAACATGCTCATTAAAACTCCAGCGAGGGCCCCAAACCAGAGTGAATATATTACAGGGTGAATAATTGGCAAAGGCTGCCGGCACCCTGGAGAGACACCTATTCAAAATTAAGTAGTTTCCTGGTGTTTTCTCCTCCTCCTCCTCCTAGGTAGGAGAAAGTCTGCCTCAGGATAATTTTTGAAAGAGTGAGTCAGGAGATGCTTTTGAAATAGCTGTTACAATAAATAACCTGCAAATGTTCATTGTTAAGCCTTAATTGGAAAATGACTGTTCCAGTAGGAGCTGATCCCACTAGCACCAGTTATCAGCGGTATGGGATTTTCCTGCTGGGGCCGTACCCGCAGCCCTGACCTAATGCTGCTTGCTTTGAGTGAAAGCTCAACCTGTGTTATCTAGAGCCTTGGTTGGGGAACTGGAAAAAGGCCTTAGAGGTGATCTTTTCTGTTCAGAGCGCCCCTTTTGTCAGCTAAGAACACAGACGCCAAGGAGGTCAGACGAGCGGGTCCAGCCGCCCTCCTTCCTTCAGGACACCTGCCTGTGTTGGGGGTGCATCCCCACACCTCACAGCGCTCACAAGTGGGTGAGTCTCAGCTGGGACCTGAAGGAGAAGTCAGGCTGGGACAAGTGGAGGGCAGGGACAGTCTCAGATGGCCTGCTCCCTGGCTTCTCTCCCGCCTGCGCCCATAGCCACACAGGCTGCGACTGGGACCCGGTTTTCAGGGGCCCAGGCGGGAGTGCTTCCCTCTGGGTCCTGCGCCATCTTTTGTCTTCACCCTAAACCGTTTGTAAGATTCCCTGTCTGCCTTGTGACCTGTGGCGTAGGCCTGAAGCCACATCCTCTTTCTCGGGGCCTGGATGATTGTAGTAGGGTATGATCTCATAGTGACATGGGACTCTAACTGTGGTCAGTTGTGAGGCAGATAGTAAAATGGGGCTTGTTTTATCCATTTGCAGCAGTTGAAGGAGAGACAAATGGCAAAGGGCCATGGAAACTGCCTTTAGATATGCGTCAGTTCCACTGCCTTCACATCGAACACTGTAGCACAGGGGCGGACGTGCGCACACCCCCACTGCTCATTCCGTCCCGTCGTTCGCAAGCGGGGCTCACCCTTGCCTGGCTCAGCTCACCTGGGTGGCTCCAGACTCTCCTTCCTTCTCCGGTTCGGGACTGCCAGCCCATCCTAAGACATGGGCTGGGATGGAGGGTGGCTCTGCGACTTACAAAAGCTGACAGGCGTTTAGGTCTGGAGAGACCATAGGCCACAGGAAAATGTGTGGTGTGACTGTCTGGCCTGAATACTGATGGAGGAAACTTCAGTGGGGTGTGGGGAAACTGAAGTGGAAAGGACATGAAACGTTTCTTTAACTATGGCTAAGAAGAAACTTGCAGAATGCTTTTGGATAGCCTTGGGTAGACCTTGAAGTACTAGACTAACACTAGACACCCCACCCTATCCCATCTCCCAGAAGCAAAACAGCAGCAAACAGGAAAGCAGTTTCGGGAAACGGTATCAAAATCCCTTTGTTCCGAGTTTAGGTTTGGAAATAGAAACCCAGCGCCTGTAGGTCAGGCTGCGTCCCGCTGCTCCACGCCCGGCTGCCAGGCTCCACCTGTGTGACAGTATGGCAGCCCCTCTGCTCGGTATCCGGAAGAATCAGTACTGGCCAGTCGAGCCAGTTTGAGTTACTGAGACACAGGCGACGTTCAGAGCAGGTGCATCTATCGCTGAGTCATTTCGCGAGAAGTGGTTCTCCCCGAGGAGAAGGCACACGGTACCTCTGAGGCTAACAGGGCCTTTCATGATCTCAGAACCTATTTGACCTATTCTTAAATCTTTGTTTTTTTCAAAATGATTTTACTAAGACAGAGAATTCAGGCGAAGGTGGTGTTTGCCATGTCCATGGGAGGTTAGCCTAGACTGGCAGTTTAAACGTTGCTACTGAATTTAAAAAGCGGGCAGGCATGGTACCAAGCAACCTGCCATGGTGAAAGGCCCCCGCACTTCTCGTGTTAAATCACTTGGCATGATCTGGACGCCTTTCTGAAGCCATTAAAAGTGCGCTGAAGGTGGATGTTCATGCACAGCGTTTCCAAGTGCCCCTCACCCCAGTTTTTACAAATAGCCTTTTCTAAGCAGTTGTTACATGTAGACTGTGTCGCTCGCCCCTGGGCAGCTTTCTTTCAAATCTGGGTTCTTGTTTTGAACTAAGTTATGCAGTAGCAGCTGGTCGGTAACTTGTCAACTCAGATCTCTAGAAGGTGTGCTGACCAAATCATGCCCAGGTTTTGTAGGTACGAGTTTTGTAGAGGCAGATCCCTTGGGTCCGCACACATACGTGAGAGGTGAGGCTGCCTGCAGCTAGCCCGCACTGGGCTTCTGCATGTGCAGTCGGTCATCTGCCAGCAAGAAAAGGGCAGGCTCTCGGCTCGGAAGCCCAGGACTAATTGTGAAGCCAGCCTGTTAAACTGCGCTCATCGAGCCACCGCGCCCCGATCCCCTGCGGCGTGCGCATGAGCCATGTAGCCGCTGGCTGCTCATGCTCCATCTGCTCCGTGTCTTCTCCATCCTTTAAAATCGCTGCGTAAACGGTGCTCATGGTGTCAGTTTCCCAGCGAGCGCTCTCTGTGGGGCAGTGAGTCCCACGCGGTGTGACAGCCGTGATCACAGCAGACAGGAAGCTGCTCTGTCTGCCCGGAGCCTCTGTTGGAGATGACATCATAGGTATTTGTCTGGGGCTATTTCTGTATCTTCTGTTCACATGCGCGGCAGCAAAAAGAAAACGGACATCAGTGCTCGTGTCCTGGCGAAAGCCTGAGAAACACAGTTTCAGCCCATGATCCACGGAGTGACCGTGAGAGATGCGTGATGGAAGCCGCTGCTCCTGGATGGACTAGAGCACCCTGGCCCTCCGCCCTCCTTGGCTCCTGTGCCTGACAGCCCGCTCTCCTCCTGTTGCAGGTGCACTTTTCGGTTTCCCAGCACGGCCATCAAGATCCAGTTCACGTCACTGTACCACCAAGAAGAGGCCCCGGCGTCACCCCTCCGGCCACTCTACCCGCAGATCTCCCCGCTGAGGATCCACATTCCAGAGCCGGACCTGCGGAGCTTGGTCAGCCCTGTCCCTTCCCCGACCGGCACCATCAGGTAAGAGCCCTGTCCCTGGCCAGAGCGCTCGCCACCCAAAACGGGCTCCCTGTGCTGCAGCAGTTTGTCTGACGAGGCGGGAAACGGCACGGGTGGCCTGTGTTGCATTTTTTTTATTGTTTGTTTATTTTTTTGAGGGCAGTGTTACTGGCCCTCATGTGGGACCTGAACCGGGGCCACTGGCTTCCCAAGGCAGTGCTCAACCACTGCGCCACTCGGCCGGCCCAGGCCTGTGTTACATGTTTCTGGAAAATTGCATGTGAATGGAAATTTTGAAACTATTTTGAGAGCCTCAGGGGACCTGACTCCTTAAATGATTCTCTGGAGAATTCTCCCGGAAAGGGAAGAATCCCTACCTAATTCATCACTTTGCCACTTGGAAATTTTGTACACAAGGGCCTTTTCAAGCAAGCACAGGTATGATTTTTTTTTTAAGGCATTGAAAATATTTTAAAGTAGTATTTTGTATACCAGGATTTGGTGAACTTTGCCTTTCTACGGTTCATTTGTGGAAATTCTTTGCGAAGTTTTAGAAATTAATCTAGATTTTTTTTTTTTTTTTTTTTGGAATTAAGCTAGATTTTAACGAAAGGAAAACTCCCAAACTTTCTCATCCTCAGCATGTTACAGACGTGGGGGGAGGTTTCAGGGCAAACCTGGAGCCGGAGGTCTGTGTGAAGGCTGATGCGTGGCGCTGTCAGCTCTCAGTGGCCTGGGTGTTTCTTGTGGCAGCCATCCTCCTTCCGTCTGCTTCCCGTTTTGTCGTAAAGCATAGTGAAGAGACGTGGTTGAGGGATAAGATTTCATCATTTTTTAAAACAGTTTACTGCTTCACTAAGGACATTTTAAAATGAAACTGACTTTCCCCCTTTACTGCGTGTATGTGACCTGAAGGTGCTGTGACCGTGAGTGCATTTGGGGCTGGTGCCCCAGTGGTTGCTGCAGCACCGGCAGCCGCTCCCACCAGGGCTGTGCATCGTCGGGCCAGTGTCAGCCCAGTGGAGAGAGCAGACCGAGTCTTACTATGGTTGTGAAAATGGCTCCAACCTCACACACACCCTGAAAGGGTTTCGGGGTTCTTGGGCACCTCTGGGAACCCCACTGGGAACCCCACTGCCTGGCAGCTGGAGTCTTGCTGCCCCTCCATCTCACCAGGTAGAAAGCCCTTCTGCTCACCAGCCACACTTGGGTCCCTGTTTCTACACCTTTCAGAGTTCACATTTGGAGTCGGGTGCTGGGTACTCCCTGTGTAATCATCGGTGTGTCACTGTGCCCTTTGTTTTCCTCCCAGACACACTGGTTACACGCCGGGAATTGTTTGCATGGCGTTGCTTAGAATCAGTTCCTCCCGAGCCAGTGAGTGGTGCGTCTTTGTCCTGCGGAGTGGGGACACGACAGAAGTGAAAGTGGCATGGCCCAGAGCTCCGTCGGGGCCTGAGGCCTGGGCCTGGGCGCACCGCGGGCTGTGGGGGCAGGTCCCTGCAGCCTCTCTGGGTCGTGGTTTTTCTCATCGATGAAGCCCACGCTCTGTGTTTCTCTGCAGCCGGCACTCAGCATTCCTCATGTTTCATCACAGTTGTCTGTGATGGTGATGAGTCATAACTGCTGAAAACCTCGTGTGTGCTGGGCCCTGTGCTAGCGCATGGCACGCATGACTTTACTCGGTCTTTACTCGGACTTTTTTCTTAAGCTCATTTCAGATTTCTAGCAATAGCTCCGTTCTAAAACCCCAAATTTAGCATGTGATTTCATTGCTTTTTCAGACACCTAACTTGAATTTCATGTAAAACGTGAGAACTCCATTTGAGTTCACGAGTTAGTGATGCTATGAAAATGCTCTGACATTTACTTAAATGTGTATAACTTACATATACACATAGGTAAAAAAAAAAGTATATGTACTAAAAGGATGTGGCCGCTTTGAAAACCAGTCTGGCAGTTCCTCCAAGTGTTAATTAAACAGAGGGTCACCAGAGGAGCCAGCCGCACACTGGGGCCTAAGGTCCACGCGATGCAAAACACAAACACGGGGGCATGGCGACAGTATTCTAGCCATAAGAGCCCCAAGTGGAAACAACTCACGTGCCTGTCAGCTATTATCTGGGGATAACTAAAATATGGAATATTGTGCCATGTTACAGTGGAACAGTGTTCAGCCATAAAAAGTACTGATACCTGGTTCAATATGGATGGTCCTTGAAAATGTGCCTAATGGAAGAAGCCAGGCACAGCCGACCACACATCGTAGGATTTCCTCCATATGAAATGCGCAGAACAGGCAAATCTGTAGAGAAAGGAAGCAGGCGAGTGGCTGCCGGGGCCGGGTGGGTAGAGGGAGAGACTGCTGCCTGGGAGGGGGTCTCTCTGGGGTGCTGACAATGTTCTGGAAGCAGACACTGCTGATGGCTCCACAGCTCTGGGGGAACACTAAAAACCACCAGGGTGTACACGTGGAAGGGGGAGTGGCACACGCACTGCATGAATCCTGTGTCAGTGAAGCCGATAAAAACACACACTGCCACTTCATCCATCGCCTCCAAGCCGCCGCAGCAACCTTCCCTGGTGTTCCGCACGCTGCCGGGGGCTGGGCTGTGAGAAGCCTGTCCTTCTGTGCTCTGTCGGCGGGACAGTGAAGGGCCTTCCGTCCACACCCAGTGAAAAGCACTGGGTTATTAATCAGTTTGTAACCCAGCCAAGTAGACACTTTTGAAGGAGAAAAATGTTTGGGTTCGTACCCGGAGGGCTTCATAATATAAATCTATGTATTTCCCAGTCATATCCCAAATAGAAACCGTAGCCAGCTGGTCAAGCTATCCGAGCAGAGCTCTGCATGTGGAAGCGGCGTTTCTGTTGGGAGGGAGGCCGTGACTCTTAAAGGACGTCAGGCGGTATTTTTACGAACAGAATCAGCAGGTCGCCTGTTCTGCGAGTCAGGCTGTGGTGTGAGGACAGGCACCACTCCGCTCCGTTTATATTTAACTTGCTCTTGGGGCTGGAGTCGGTCAGGTGCGGGCTGCTGTCCCCCTCTGTCCTTTTATTTGAGGGCTGCCCAGGAGGGACGCTTGTTTTCATTTGGTGAAATAGTTGCGGAGAAAGTAATAACTTTGGGACAGGCTTTCTCACTTTTTGGCCTTTAATTAAGTGTCACCAAAAGGGTTCTGTTTACATCCGTTTATCTTAGCACTGTGGAATGCGGCTGAGTGTTTTAGACACCCTTGAGGTTTGCTTGCCAAGATCCTTTTCATGGTAGGGGAGGAGCCCGAGTATTTACAAACAGCCCTGGCCCGCCCTTCCTCTCCTCCCGGGGACCCTCCCCAAGAGACCAGGCAGGCTGCACCCCTCGCGGGGCGGGCGTTGTGGGAGCCCAGTGGAGCGGCTTCCCAAGGAAGCTGGCCCTGGGGGCGGGCCCTGGCACCCGGGCAGCCGGGGCCCTTTCTAAGAACGCCGGCGAGGCCCAGGGCGCCCTCCCCTCCGTCTGTTCTCCTAATTTGGCGTGACTGAGCCCTGCCGGCCCCATTGGCCAGCTCGGTGCCTGCAGTTCCCGAGGCCGCGGCTGGGTTGGCTTTCTGCCTGGAACCGGTTTCTTTCTCCTGCACCTTGCTCCGAGCCCCTGCCCTCTCCAAGATTTTGGGAGTGGCTGTACCTGTGGAACATTCTCCCCAATAAACAGCCCCCACCCCGCCCTCCTGACCCAGCTGCCTTCCTCCCTGTTTTGCCTTTTCTGTTTCTCCTGTGTTACGGGGGGTGGGGTGTGTGTGTGTGTGTGTGTGTGTGTGTGTGTGTGTGTGTGTGTGTGTGGTTTTTTTCTTCTTTTTTTCCCCCCTGAAGTACTCCACCCAGAAAATGAATGAACTCTCTTTGAAATAAATTTTGTTATCTTAAGCAGTGTTTTATTGACTTTTTGTTTTGTTTTGCAAGGAAGTGATGTGTTTAGGAAAGAAGAAATTGGTTAATCATTTTCTTAGGTATTGCAAAAACAGTCTAAAAAGTGATCCTTTAAGCTAGAGTTTTAAGAAAACTGCCAAAATTAAACTGGGGAAAGACACAGCACAGAATAACTAAATTTTACTCTTAAGAGCAAGATTTTAGAAGCTATTTTTTAGGAAGGCTTTTCTTGATTTTTCTAATTCAGAGATCAAAAATGAAAGTAATTTGTTTATTGAAACTTGGCAGAGGTTAGCAGAACATGATACAAAACAAAAAGCAACTGGTTTCAAAATCTAAATCACTCTTAATCATGACCTTCAAGCAGCATTCTACTTTATTGCTGGATGAGGCTCAGCTCCAACGGTTGGTTTTGTTCTGTGATGCGAGATAGCTCTCAGGTTTGGAGGTTATCGGGTCTACACTAGACGTGCTTTGGTTTTTCTGGCAGACTCTGGATGCTTCCTGAAGAGTGATGTATCCTGCGTGAAGGTGTTTAGCCGCAGCCTGGTCTCCAGGAGCTTGGTTCTCTGGGCCTTGAAACCACACACAGCAGAGCTCTTCGCTGGCTGCCCCAGGAGACTCACCATTTGTGGGTCACCTAGGGGACCGTTTTCCTTTTCCGCACCCCCCTGCCCCACCCACACCCACCTGGTCCCTTCCCCCATCTGAAAACCTCAGAGGGATACAAATTGGTTCATTCACCCAGGAAGATGGGGCCTCCATGTTCTTCATATTGTCCCTTCTGCTCAAATCTTTATCAGGTGTGTTTTGGCTCTAAACTATTGAGAGCAAGTTGAATGAAGCTTGTACTTAAGTTCCTGTCTCTGCTGGAGTGCTGCTGGGAGTGGCGTTTCCTGGCTCTCAGGTACATCTCAGGGGGGCCCTTTGAAGGTTCACAGTTAATATTTTCTTGGGTGTGCCTGCTGGGCGACGCCCAGCCTGTGTGGGCACATGGTGGCCATAGATCGCACCCTCTGGGATTCGGGAAGCAGGAAGAACCTGGAGGGGAGGAGCTGAGGCCGCACAGAGCCGCCCCACCCCGTCTGCGCAGGGCAGGCCCACGCTGCGGGCGAGCCAGGCTCGGCTGGGCCTGTGCTGGGGATAGCGGGGCTGCCTGCTGATTGGTGTTCACTGGGGCAACACACATGTCAGAAGCCAGGCTTAAAATAGCTTCCCAGGATTTCACAGCCTTGAATCTACTGTCAGGGAACACAGTCTTCACGACAGGTCTAAGGAACTGACCTCTATGAATTGTATTTTTTTTTTCAGATCACAGAAATACTATTATGTATACATTATACAGAACTCAAACATTTCAGAACATGAACCGCTCCCCCAGTGACATCCCCAGAGATAATTCCCTGAGGTGCGTCCTCCTGTCAGCATCCTCCAGAGCTTATCCACAGGCGTCATGATCTGTTATCCTCCCTGTAAAAGACCCGTAGTGTCATGTGGTCCTGCAGCCTGATAGCTTCCTCCTTACACACTGTGTCTTGGCACCTTTCTGTGTCACTGCATCTCAGTGCTGCAGAATGGCCTGCCTCGCAGCTGTGCTGTAATGTGGTTCCTACTGAGGGTTGGGGGCCGCTCCCCAGGCCCCCGTCACAGTGCTGTGACCACCACCTCACAGGTCAATGGCATGGCACTCATCAGAAATCGCCTTTCAGAAACATGAAACATTTTCTACCGAGGCTATAGAGTGCTCAGATTTGGTTATGTTGTTAAAAATAAGCTCTCTACATCAGGCCACAAGGATTCCAGAACAATAATAAAGGTGGAAACCGCCAGGCCTGTGCCGAGGCAGGATACACAGCACACGCCTTAAGCTCTGCAGTAATCCTGTGAGGCACAGGCACTGCCATCCCCACTTTACAGATCAGGAACCTGAGGCGCCAAGAGAATCAGACTGCCAGCAGACTGACAGCGGAGTGCTGTTTAGGGGGTACCCACAGGGATCCTGGCAGTACTGATTTGTTTCATGCGTGTTTTGTAAAGGATTATTTTTATCAAAGTATTGGGTTGTCCAAAAAGTCATGACGTATTTTTTCTGTTTTTCGTTGCAAAAATGCTTCACGACTTTTCTGACAACCCAATAATACATACACATGGTTTAAGAATTCACGTGGTTCTACAAGGATCCTGATGGTAGAATAGCAGTGCCCTGGCCATATCCCCGTCACTTGCGGCCCGAGACAGCCCCTCTGTCTCTGTTTCGTACACAACTCTCGGTTTCTCCAGTTTGGATGTGTTGTAGATTGACTCCCATTGTGGGAATTAAGGATTTAGCCTTTCCTCTCCACCCCATCCTCCCAATAAGAGTCCATCAGAACTGTTGCTCTAGTTTGAGTTGCATTTTCCTCAGCATAACCATATACTGAGAACTATTGGTTTCATTACACTGTTGCATTTCCTCACTGTAAAGTGTACCAGGAACTGTTGGTTCGTTATTGTTGCGTTTCCTCAGTAACCTTGCAGTAGTTACAGCCTTTTCCCTTCTGGTGCATTTGATTGTCTTCCCTGGGAGTTGTATGGCCCCTTTTCTGCACTTGGTTGATCTCTGTGTACCTAGATCGGCGCCCATCCCCCCTCTGACCAGCATCAGTGTCCATCCCTCACACCTTCACCGAAAGACCTTTCTCTGGAGTCCAGCCCCGCCCCCCCCAGGCCTGGGCACCTCTGACCCAGAGGTCAGTTTTCCATCATCGCGGGCATTCCCTCTTCCCTGACTCCCGTCTTTCCCTTTCCCCATCTGCTGCTTCGTTTTTGTGGAGAACATCCTCTAGTCACTTCCTCGGAGAGGGGACAGGAGAGGTAAGTTGTAAAACAATCTCCCGTGCCCGACAATTGTTGTTTTCCATTTACACTAGATGGTTTCCCTGTGCACAGATCTGGATCGGGAACATCTTTCCCCAGAATTCCCATTGCAGAGCTTAGAGGATGCTGCGTACCCAGCCTCTGCCCAGTCCTGGCCTGTGAGTCCCGGTTTTATCACTGGGCTTCATAGCTTCCAGTGGTGCTGTGACGCCCTTCTGACTCCTGACCCTTTCGTGCAGGGTGTCCCCTGGACGCACCTGGCTCTCCATGTGTGCAGCCCACGGCTGGCGAGGGCCCGCTTTCATCCGCTGGGCGGCATGTGTAATGGGGGCCTTTCAGTGTGAAGACTCACTTCCTACAGCTTGAGGAAACTTTCTTATTATTTCTGTAAATTTGTTTCCCTGCATGTCCTTATTCTTTTCTCTCCTTTTTTCTGTCCTCTCTCTTACCCGCTTTCAGGGCAATTTCCTCAAGTTTGTCCTGCCACCCGTCATTAAACTTCTATTTCTCCTCTTTTTAAAGAAATTGAAGATCCTTGTCTGACTCTCTGAATGTGCTTTAATAGTGTCCTTACCACCCCTGCATACAGCCCCTTACCTCTCTGGGGTGTTAACCATGTGTCCCTGTGCTTTGCTGGGTCCGCCATCGCCCGGCCTGGCCTGGCTTCAGAGCCCTTCTCTGTGTGCCGCCTGGCCGCCTGGCCCCACAAACAGCAGATGCTCCCCGCCAGCTGTCACTCCTTAGGGTGAGGAACTACACGCCTCCAGGAAGCTGGGAAAAGTTAGGAGGGAGCCTGTAACTTACTCCAAGGGTGTTTTGAATAAGAAATACTGTATTCTTTAACTGGAGCATCTATTTTCTAGAACTAAAAACTTTAAAAGGCATTAACGAAACGCAGAATTACCACTTACCTGCGCACACATCATAAGTGTGACCTTCC
Source organism: Aselliscus stoliczkanus (assembly GCA_033961575.1). NCBI lineage: Eukaryota > Metazoa > Chordata > Mammalia > Chiroptera > Hipposideridae > Aselliscus > Aselliscus stoliczkanus. Next base: position 2,918,295 of record CM066733.1, read on the forward strand.
ACCTGAGAAGTCTCCGTCAGCACAACTGCTATCCTATCAAGGAGCTAATTATATTTTTAAACTGAAAATTAATCATCTAAAATCTCAGTACCCTTCCGGAAAAAAAAAAAGCTGAGGTGCTAGAAAGCTGCTTGGAGGGTCTCCGAAATGTTGGTGTGGGCCTGGGCTCAGGGGGACTCTGCGTGGCCAGTGACAGCTTTGGGGGGCAAGGGTGGGAGTCTTGGAGCATAGAGACCCTGCCCCACCCGAGCCTTCCCGTCTGGTGTTTAGGGCGTAGACTTGCCCTTGGCCTGTTCCCGTGTACCTCCCTCCCCAGAAGACCCCAGGCCCTCCATCGTGCAGGGCGGAGGGGACCCCGGTGCGTCTGACAGCCTTCCACCTGCGCCCCCCCCACAGCTGGGCAGCCCCACATCCCAGCTGACTGTCATGGGAGGGCCTGCCACCCCACAGTTTTCCTGTAGACCCCAGCGCTTTCCAAGTCCAGCTCACAGTTCTAGGCAGAGCCAGCCAGCCAGGCATCTGAGCCGGTGTCATGGGCCTGTTGAGGATCGGGGCGCCACAGAAAAGGCTCAGAGCTGGCTCCAGGGACGGATGTCTGTTGGCTGGCCCCGCAGTGGCTCTGGGCTTTTTGTCAGGTTTGTTTTTCTCAGCTCGAATCCTGATCCCCATAGGAAGACCTGGAAACACTCCTGTGAGGCTGTCCATTCTTTGTCAGTATTGTAAACAAAGGATGCAAACATTTCCAGGTGTGTCTCAGGTGGTCACGGAAGCCACGTTCTAGACCTGGGCTGTCACGGGACCAGCGTGGGTTTGTTCCAGCGACACAGTGGCCCAAGCCCAGAGCAGCTGCTGCAGGACAGGCCAACCTCGAGGAGTTACCGCTGTACCTGAAATGGAAATTCAACTTCGGAATTGTTTTCCATAAAAGTGGGGGCTGGCGCTGTGCCATGTGACATCTAGTGCTGCTTTACCACACCCCAAATTCAGACTCCCCACACAGCTAGGCTGTGGGGCCCCCCCTGAAGCGAGTGTCCCAGGAGGGCTCAGCATGTCTTCCTTCTCCCATCCCCTCAGGAGACACACGTGTGTTTGTATTTGAAGGACTCTTTTCAGGTTTTGCTTATTGACAGGGACCTTTTCAGTAGGATGAAGTTCTCATGTTGAACACTCACTGTCTTGGTCCGTGGCCCCACCCCTTGGCCCATCTCCCCTGAGGCCGGGCTCTGAATTGAGCATTTTACAGCCCAACGTCACTCCCCTTAAGTGGCATCTAGCCTGCCTCCTTCCCCTCAGGAGGTGTGATGTCAGGGCGGCCGGGTACCAAGCACAGCGCTCGCCCAGGGCCAGCTGAATGGGGTGTATTGAGAAGCTAGCTGCTCTGAGGCAGAAAGGCCGTGTGTGCAGACGCACGTTCTCCCGGCTCGGCCTGCTGGGCGGGCTCTGGGGATTGGGCTCTGCCCAGCTGTCCGTTTGCCGAAGCTTCGCCGGAGACGGTGTCAGCACAAGCCGCCCAGCACAGCCGACGTGAGGCAGAGGCTGGCCTGCTCCTGTGGAAGTGAGCTTTACAGCCTATCACGTTCATTTGAAAGCGTTCTGTGGGGAAGGACAGCCATCTCTCTGGGGTTTGCCTTGGAGGGTTAGATATAAAGTTTCTCTGATCCTTTACAAAATAGTGACCAGGGGCGCGCAGCATGGCCCATGTGCCCAAGCGCCTAAGCCCAGAAGCCACTGTGTCCCCTCCAGCGGTAAGGGCGCCCTGTCTGCCTCACGTAGGGTCAGGGATCTGCCTGCCACCAGGTTGGATGTGAGTCTGTCTCCAGGAGGGCGGTGTGCTCCTGACCCTCGGCTCCAAGCAAGGCCTCGTGTGCGGCTTCTCTGTGTTTGGGTCCAGAAAGGGGGGGCGGTGACTGGGAGTAGGGGAGCTGTCTGCAGCGCTTGGCAGAGGCAGCCCAGAGAACCGTCAGGAAAAGCCCCACATCAGGCCGCGTGTCCACGGAGCACTTGGTTCCCAAGTGGACGCATTTGAAAAGCCTGGTTTTGAGTGTGTGACGATGTCACTAGTACGATCCTTTCTCTCCCCCTCCTGCCCAACTTTATAAGCTTGGGCTTTATGTGTTTGGTTCAGAATTAAATTCCAAAACTGCTTTTATCCTTGCTTCCTACCTCTAACAAGCTCTCTCACAGTTGTTCGGTAAAGTTTCTGTCCTCACAGCCCGTGCCTGTCTACCATATTTGGGGACTCCAGTAGAGAAGAGACCCAGGATCCCCAAATAAGGGCCCTTACAATTGTATTTGGCTTACACGGCAGATTCATTGCTGGACAGGGATACTGACCATAGTGGAATTTCTCATTCATGTCGATCGCCAAGCAGTTCTGTCACAGCATTGGATTCTTTCGTTTACCTTTCCTCCCTCAGTAGCCATGTCTTGCGTTTTCCCCTTTGCCGTGTGCCACAGACAGCCCCCCACCTGCGGGAGGTACACATGTAAACCAGGGTCACCATCCTGGACCCACGAGAGGAGGAAGGTTCCAGCATCCAGGAAAGGAGACAGGGGTAACATTTGAGCTGTAGCTGTGGGGGTTAGTCAGACATGATGGGGGTCACACAGGACACACGAGCGCATGGGGCGCGACCAGATGGCTGGGAGTGGGGCATTGGCCTTGGAGCGTTTGTGCCGGCAGGGCCTGCTGTCCCTACGATTGATAAGTGGGAGAAGGGGGACCTGTGTTTCCATGGACACAGGTGCCCATGGGACTCTGGTTAGCTCCCAGCAGGGGCGCTTTTTACCTGGGTTTGTTACCCATCTTAGTGCGTTTGTTGATTTTCTCTGAATATTTTGTAATAGAATTTTCAGGATCAATATTTTGGTGTGGTTTGATAACCAGAATCCACCGTGTTGCTGAGAGGAAATAGGCTTAAGCCCGTGGGTGGGGAGCCGAGCCCCCGCGGGTTGGCCGGCAGGGGTGCGGACCGCGTATCCCGGGCGCTAGCTGAGGTCTGGGCTCCAGATGGGCGCGGCCTCGGGGGAGAAGCCTGAGGTTTCCAGCCATGTGTTTGGCTGCAGTTTCAACCCAGGATTGTCACTGCAGCCCAGGAGAGCCTCCTGCAGCCCAGAGGGACGAGGAGGGCCGGTGAGGCTTTCATCCAGCAGGTACAGATGTCACACGTGCCTTGTCTCAAGTCCAGCTTCCCTGAACTTGGCTCACAGCGCCATCGTGTGGACAAGGGAGCTCTGGGCAGTGGGCGGCTCTGCTGTCCTGCCAGGCCCGCAGCGCCCTCTGCCTGCAGCCTTGGTCGTGGACTGGCTGCACTTGGCCGTCCTTGCTCAAGCTTTGGTACAGCGCCACGGTAACATCATGTCGTGAATTTCTCTCCCCCACCCCCCGCCATCCAGGGAGGTGCCCAAATCCTGTCTCCTACACAGACTCCTCCTCAGGATCGTGAACTTAGGACGTGTCCTTTCTCTCCACAGTGTTCCCAACTCCTGCCCAGCCAGTCCACGTGGAGCCGGGTCCTCCGGCTACCGCTTTGTCCAGAATGTGACCTCGGACCTGCAGCTGGCAGCAGAGTTCGCTGCGAAGGCCGCCTCGGAGCAGCAGGCTGACACGTCCGGAGGGGACAGCCCGAAGGTCTCAGTGGGCCGTGTGGGGATGGGGCGCAGGGTGGGCTCCCGTGACCGCAGTGGGGGCCACTCGCCTTCCCTGCCCACGTTGTGCACTTTGCTCATGTGGCAGAGCATGCAGGCGCCATCGACCACACTCCCTCCTGTTTCCTGTTCACCTGCTGTTGACTGAACAGTCTGTGTTTTAATGACAGTCGGAGAAAAACGACAGGTTTTTTGCCTTACGACTTTTCCTAGTTTGAAGCAGGCGCAGGTTACCGGGGCTGGTCCCGGTAGACACACTGTTGAGCTCCTGTCCATACCAGGAGGTCTTCTTCACCGCGAGGCGACAGGTGCATCGTTTGGACTTGGGACCACGTCTTGGGCTCACCCTGCCGTGTCTGTTTCCCTCAGGATGAGTCGAAGCCGCCGTACTCGTACGCACAGCTCATCGTGCAAGCCATCTCCTCCGCACAGGACAGGCAGCTAACACTAAGCGGCATCTACGCCCACATCACCAAACATTACCCTTACTACCGGACGGCTGACAAGGGCTGGCAGGTGAGGCTCGCGCGGGGACCTGGCCCAAGGAGGCTTTCTTAGACCAAGAAACTCCCGGTGAGCAGGCGCGGGGCGGGGCGCCGTCCTCGGGGGCCTGCGGCAGATCTAAAGTCAGTTGTACCCCAGGAAGCCCAAAATAGCCTTTCCTCCCTCTGAGGTACAGAAATGTGAAGATAGGTGCATCTGCCTTGTTACACTTGTGTGCTGAATGCGTTGCAATCCTGTGCTGATGTGGAAACACACCATACACATTACTTACAGCCATCTGCATGTATAAGTGGTGTGGCTTTCTTTGTGTGGGATCATAAGACTTTTGTCTGCATTGGGAATAACCAACATATCGCACTCGTTTATATTTCTCCATAGTTGTCTTTCCCGTTGGTTAGTGGATCCAGTATAGCTGTTGAACTGGGCACGCTCCTTGGCCCTGGCTTGCCTTCCTGTCCTGCTTTTTCTATAAAGCATGGTAGTGACACTGTGCTGAATTTTGATGGGAAAAACTACCTGTGCCTTTCTCTGCACTTCTACATGAAGCACAGTTACCTGGCCAGCCCACGGGGAGCCCTCGCTGGCAGGAATCCCGGGCTGCTGCCACCTGTGGTCTCGCGTGGTCGCGTTCTGAGAGGGACTGGGTGGGGTTTCCTTTCCGATTCGCTGCTGATGGGTGACTGTCTCTGCTTCCCTGCAGAATTCGATCCGGCACAACCTCTCCTTGAACCGCTACTTTATTAAAGTCCCTCGTTCCCAGGAGGAGCCTGGGAAGGGGTCTTTTTGGCGAATAGACCCCGCCTCGGAAGCCAAGCTCGTGGAACAGGCCTTCCGGAAACGGAGGCAGAGGGGCGTCTCCTGCTTCCGCACCCCCTTTGGGCCTCTGTCGTCCAGGTGAGCCCAGCTTCCTCGGGTGTCCACACTCACATTGGTGTTTGGGGCACTTAAAACACATCATTCGATTCCCGGCCTGAGTGAGCTGCCGCTGAGCTGCCAACAGGTGGCAGGATGGCTCAGCTATAAAAACAAAACACAAACAAATCTGTCACCTGTTCTTTTTCCGAGGGAGAATATCTCAGGACCAGTGAAACCTGCAGTACTAGTCAGTAAACTGCTGGCCGCCCATCTAACGTGTTAGTCCTTAGAAACTGAACTGTGCACAGCAGTGGGCAGGGCATCTGAAACGGGGGTGGGGAGGTGAAGCAGGTGCAGCTACAGTGACGCTCGTGGCATGAGGTTTTCTGTTGGAGGGACACAGTGAACAGCCACCGTCTTCCCTGACGGGCGGTGCGCTGCGTCTCAGGAAGGACGGACGGGAGCAGGCAGACTGTCAGCAGTCAAGCAGATGTTGGGATGGGCCCCTGTCTTCCTCGCCCCGTCCCAGCGGCACTGCCTGTCCCTGGGCCCAGGCCTGTCCTGCTGCACCAGCGCATGGCCAGCACGGTCCAGAGGGGCGCGGGCTGCGTGTAGACAGGCCCAGTGGTCCTGCGATGATCACCAGCCCGGGGGAAAGCGTGGGTGAAGAGATGGAGGGATGCTCTGAGAAGCTCTCCCACCGGGAAGCAAATGTTAGCATCGGCTGCTCTCCATTTCCAGATTGTTTCAAACGCGAGTGTACGGAAGACCCTTCAAATTCAGAAATGAATTTCTAGTACGGGGTCTGTCGTCATTTTCACTTGTCATAGCAAAGTAGAAATTGAAACAAGGTGAATTGGTCATACAGCTAAGGTATGGATTCAGAGAAGGGGTTTAACCACATTTGGGGCGCGCCAGCTGAGCTCCCATTTTCTAGAGCACCGCATTGCTTAACCAGGAATGTGGAGAGAAGTTTTGTCAAACTGGGGCTGCCACAACAAAGCACTGCAAACCTGGCAACTTAAACAACAGAAATGGAGTCTCTCCCAGGCCTGGAGGCTAAAGTCTGGGTTCAGGTGTGGGCAGGGCTGCTGCCCCCTGAGGCTGCGGGGAGGGCCTGCCCTGAGCTCCAGGGGGTTTGCTGGCCATCTGTGATGTCCCATGGCTGCGGACGCATCATCCTTACATCGTGTTCTCTGTGTGCATGTCTGTGTCCAAATGTCCCCTTTGGACATTTGGTCACTGGATTAGGGCCCACACTCCTGACCTCATCTAACCTGGTCACCTCCGTGAGGACCCTCTATAAAAACCCTGCCTCCAGGAAGGCCCCCTTCCAGGGAGCCAGAGGTTAGGATCCCAACATATCTTTTTGGGGACAGTTCAGCCCACAGCAGTGCCCGCACTGGTTTTCACTTGTAGATCAGCCCGTGACCAGCTAGGGCAATACTTCCTGGGGCTTCTTTGTGTGCCCAGCACTGCTCAGGAAACCCTGTATAAGGGGGCGTCTGTAAAGGTGGACCCGTCCTCGAGGTCCCACTGCAAGCTGAGGACCCCCGAGCTCATGTAAGCTTTGCACAGGGTGTTGCGGAGGGGAGCTCTCCGTGCAGGAGGACGGCGTAACAGAAGCTGTGGTGTGGGCTGTGGCCTAGATGTGTGCTGGGGGCAGAGGGCTGGCAGGAAACAGGATCAGCTGGGTAGAGGAGAGCCCGATCAGGGACCCAGCAGGAGTTGGTAACGGTGACTGCCGGCAGACTCGACCGGGTCACTCCCAGCCTGAGCGTAGGAATCCGCAGACAAGGCCTCCAGCCTGGCAAGCGGAGGGAGGCAGGAGAAGCGGCAGGCCAGGCTGGAGGGGCGAGCGAGCCTCGGCGAGACGAGGGTGTGCATAGCGTGGATCCGAGACAGAAATGGAAACCGGTCCTCCCGCTGCCCCTGGAAGCCCCCGCATCCTGCCTCTGTGGGTCTGTGTTGATCCCTTGCGTGTTCGGGGCCCAGGGGGACCATGTGTCCTTGTGTTACTTCTGCAGAAAGCCCCAGTGCTACACAGCTTGTCCAGGCAAGCGCCAGCTGGCAGCAACGGCGAGGCCCAGCCGTGCCGGGGCGGCAGGCTTTCACCGGGAGTTACTCCCCGGGACTGCCACTGTCTTCTCTCCGTTGTAGACTTGTCCTGCTGGGAAATGTGTGCCTGGCTCACAAAGCTCATGTTTATATCAGAGGAGGGAGCCACGGTCCCAGGAGACCGGCTGGTCCCTTCTGGATTGTGGTTTTTGCTGGAGCTGCAAGCAGTGCTGTCCCCCCGTGTGCTGGGCTGCTGTTACCATTGTCAGGTGGCAGGTTGTCACTGCAGGAATGTTAGTGCTGGAAGCCTCCGTGAGTGGAGAAGCTGGGCATGGGCAGGCGTGGGCGTGCACACACCTGTGTTTCACGCTTTGCTGAGTGGCCTTTCCCGTCTCAGCATGTTTGCTGACTACCACGGTCCCTTCTCCCCGTTTCTTAGGAGTGCTCCAGCTTCACCCACTCACCCGGGGCTGATGTCCCCTCGTTCCAGCGGCCTGCAGACTCCAGAGTGCCTGTCTCGGGAGGGCTCCCCCATTCCACACGACTCTGACTTTGGTTCAAAGTTAGCTTCTGTCCCCGAGTACCGGTATTCCCAAAGCGCACCCGGTAAGAGCGGGTTTGTCCTTGTCTGCTGCGGCGGAACCCAGAATCGGGCTCCGGTGGGGAGCGCCCGGCGTGCCTGTGACCTTGTGCTCCTTGTCTGTGCAGGCTCTCCCGTCAGCGCCCAGCCCGTGATCATGGCCGTGCCTTCCCGACCTCCTAGTTTAGTGGCCAAGCCCGTGGCCTACATGCCGGCATCCATAGTGACGGCACAGCAGCCCTCCGGCCACGCGATCCACGTCGTGCAGCAGGCGCCCCCTGTCACCATGCTCAGGGTTGTCACCTCCTCCGCCAGCTCGGCCAACGGGTACATCCTCGCCAGCCAGGCTTCGGCAGGGGGCGCCCACGAAGCGGCAGGCACAGCTGTATTGGACCTGGGCAGTGAGGCAAGAGGTAACATAGCCATGTGGCCACTTGGCTGAGTGTCCAGGAGGTTGAGCCATCAGCCTGGGCCTTGGGGACTGGGCCCCGGAGGGTGGGGCAGAGCCAGTGGCTCTCAGGCTACTGCTCCTCCTCCCTGCCACTTGATGTTCAGGGGTGTGCCCTTTTACATCAGCGCTAGTCCCCTCCAGTATGCATCCCTCCTCGTGTGCACGGCCTGAGGGCACTCGGGGGCTGCCAGCCCTGGAACCTGGAGGGCAAGTCCGCTCGAGCCCCGAGTGAGGAGCCCTTAGCAGCCATTTAAAGTAAAAAGTGGTTAGAAACCTGGGTCCCGAGGAATTGATGGAGTAAAGAGTGGGGATGCAGCCAGGACCCGGGAAGGCCCCGCAGGCGTCTCTGGGAGGGAGGCTACGTCTCCCAGCCTCACTCACCCCGGGCTGATCTCAGCGTCACTTCTTCTAGTGCTGTCATACGACAGATGCACTTGAGAAAGAATGCTAAATTATGGCTCCACATGCCAATCGTTTCAATCCAAGTAAACCATTTTCCTTCTCAGATTACGTTTGGGTTGGTTAAAGTTTAAGGTATTTACATTTTTTTTCTAAAGCCCTATGAATTGTTTTTCTCTTGTCTCAAACCTTATCTCATCAGTGGGATTTTTCTTTTGAGAACCGGTGTTTCTCCAGTGTCAGTGCCTCAAAACCACCACTCACTTTCCCCAATAATGGCCAACCTGCTGCTGCACACAGGAGAATGGACGGCCGTGTGGGGTCCTCACGAACTCTCTCCCCGCAGGCTTGGAAGAGAAGCCCACCATTGCATTTGCCACCATCCCCACTGCCAGCCGGGTAATCCAGACAGTGGCCAGCCAGATGGCCCCAGGAGTCCCTGGACACACGGTCACCATCCTGCAACCGGCCACCCCGGTCAGCATTGGGCAGCACCACCTTCCAGTCCGGGCCATCACTCAGAATGGAAAGCACGCTGTCCCCACAAATAGCTTAGCTAGCAGCGCTTACGGTGAGTCAGCCCTGCCGGCCTCCGCGCCCTGGCTCAGCCCGTGGTTTAGTCCATAGTCAGCGCAGCAAGAGAACGTTCTTCTAGTTAATCCAATCAGCCAGTTGGTGCGGTCAGTGTTTTGAGCGCCTGCTATGCTGGAGGCACTGTGGTAACGCTAAGGAAAAAGAGTCCGCATGTCACAGAGCTCACACGCCGCTGGGTGAGATAGGCCAGGAGGGATGTCAGACAGACAGCACCTGCCGGGGGTGGGCGTGGTTTCGGCGTTCAGTTGGATGGTTCAGGGCAGGTGGCATTTGTTACTGGAGAGGAGGGCAGGAGCCTTCGCCGTATCTAGGAGGTTCCACATGGAGCAGTGAGACCGAGGGGGGATGCTGGAAGGGGCCAGGGGCGGTGTGCCCCTTGGGTAGAGAGGGCCAGACAGGGAGCGGCTCATGGGGGTCCAGCCCCGGAGAGAGAGAGCCGGTGGGGTCGGGGCTGGCGGGGGCTGGCACCCCAGGGCTGCTGGGAGCTTTCCCCAGAGGTGCCAAGGGCGTGGGGACCTGGGTTCCTGTGTGACAGCCCTGGCATAGCGACTGCTCTGTAGCCAGCACAGACCAGTGCTGGTCCTGCTCAGTTGCCCAACGCCAATCTCTTTTCCTTCACCTCCAGCCCTCACGAGCCCCCTGCAGCTCCTCGCCGCCCAGGCTAGCTCATCCACTCCAGTGGTGGTCACCCGGGTGTGCGAGGTGGGGCCTGAGGAGACAGCGGCAGCCACCAGCACCGCCACCCCAGCCACCGCTGCCACCACTGCCACCGCTGCCTCTTCCACTGGGGAGCCCGAGGTCAAAAGGTCCCGGTTGGAGGAGCCCAGTGGGACTGTCACCACGCAGGCCGGGGTGATCACGGCTGCCGGCCCACAGGGGCCTGGAACCGGGGAGTGAAGCTGCCCGCGTGGAGGTGGAGTGGAACGCACGCCGAAAGGAACTCGGAGCTGACATCACCGCCACGCGGGCTCGTGATGACAAAGCTTCAGGCTGACCGAAGCACGGTGCCAAACGGACAGGACGGCCTCCATCTACCTGCACCTGGACACACTCATCCTGCTTGTCATTTATCTCCCGCCCCTGCTATAGTTTAATACAAACACACATAAGCAAGTTCAGACAGCTGATTGTAAGATTCTGGGAATTCTTTGTTTTTATTTCCTTCTCCCTTTGCACCATCTTTTCTCCCCGGGCCTTTTGTCAGAGGCGTGGGGGAGAAGGTGGTGGCCCAGCGTCTCAAGGACTGGACCCCAGGCAGACCTGGCCAGGAGCAGAAGCCAGGCTCCCAGCAGCCCTGCCCCCCACCCCGGAGGACTGGACCGAAATGCAGCCTGGGACAGGACGGGGACCGGATGAATTGCTGGTTGCCGTCCGTTGGGAATAGTCGAGAGAAAGGCAAGAACTCTCACATGTTGGACTGTGCTGTGATGTTTTCTCCCTAAAGTGGTGACACAGAAAGTACCAGAGTGGCATTAATCAGGGGGAGGGGAGGAATCTGGTTTGGCTTTGGACCCCAAATAATTCCTGTTTTGTTGAAATGTGGACTTCGGCTTAATCATAAATCTGAGACAGACGCAAAAGGGATCTCCATCTGTTTTTGAGGTTTCATCTGTAGATGGTGTCACAACCGTAGATGTGGATTCTTACTGGCCTTAGTCCCCTGGAAGAGTAAAGCTGCCGCCACGTCTCTACCTTCAGGAGTGGTCACCGGCTTCCTGGATGGGTACTGGAGGCAGAAGGCTATGTGGGTGACAGGTCAGAGCCAGCGGGCTGCGGCATCCTGCCCCGGACGCTGGCTGCACCTGCCTTGTGGGGCGTGGAAAAAGTGGCAGCTGGAGCTCCTTGGGGAAGGAGGCTACCAACTGGACATGCAGATGTTCACAGACATGTTGCTTTAAAAACGAAGGGGCGAGCCCTGCTTCTCTGATTCTGATGCCCCAGCGCCCACGGCACACGCCCCAGAGCACGGCTGCTCACTGCTTTTTCACTGAGTTCTCCCCCAAGGCTCAGCTGCTGTTCTGAATCGGAACCGTGTCTTCAGGCCACAGCTGCAGGGGCTCTGGGGTCAGTCAGCCACTAGGCCCAGCTCTTGGCGACTCGGTTGGTCTTGCCTGTGACATGGTGAATGCTCCGGCAGGTGGCACCAGCTCCCCTGAGAGGGATCCCTGCACTTGCAGACGCCCCGCACCCACTTGGAGCTGTCAGCGGAGCAGGAAGGGAGCCTGAGCCGTCCCAGCCCAGTATGGGGCCGGACCAGTCCTTCAGCTTCTCTCAGAGAGCACTCTCAGGAAACGGTAAGCGCGGCCCTGTGCGCAGCGACTTGGAAAGCCTGCTGGACGCCCGGCGCTGGTCCTTCTGGTGGTGGACAGCTAGAAACAGCCGACTGCGTGGAGCGCCCAAGGCCCAGCCAAACGGGTTTTCCCCACATGCAGCCTGTCCTCAGCATTAGTCCCTTAAAGGCAAAGCTGCCTGCTCCTCTCTGAGCCCGATGGCAGGGCCGCCAAGAGACTCACAGCTTCTGTGGCCACCGAGAGGAAGAGTGGCCGGCCTTCCAGGCCCGGGATCCAGCCGGACAGGAGCTGGCTCGGAAGGAAGGGGAGGGTGGGACATGCTGTTGAGGCAGCGCAGGCAGCTTGGCTTACGCTGAGCTGAGCTGGTTGGAGGGCAGCGTGGAGGCGACCAGCTCCATCTTACTGCCAGCATTGTCCCCACATGCAGCCACCATCGCCAGTCACCGGGGACAAATGCAGAGCATCCTCCCGCCCTCCTCCTGCCTGGACTGGGGAAGGACCCCGTTCTATGTTCTTTAAGCCCCAAACCAGTCGTTTCTATGGCACTAAACTTTAAAAGGGAAATAAGCTCTTTGTGAAGTCCACACCTCTTGCCTTCGGTGTGATTTCAGAGGAAGGGGTGGGACGAAAGCAGCTGGTGTGCCATCCTTAGACGTAGTCACCGTCAGTGATGAGAATTCATGCTCCATTCCACACTGACACTGTGTTATTCTGTGTGACCTTCTTTATAAAGCGTCTGGTGTGTGCATGGCTGGAAGTGAATGAGCGAGTTGGGCCAAGGCAGCCCTGGGCCTCACCTTCGAGGGTCTGTAACGAGGAGCTTTTGCAGTCACCTGTTGCTTCGTTCCCTCCCTTCATTAACGTGTGTGGTGTGCTGCAGTGGGGGAACAGCGTTAGCTCGTGGACCAGCACAGCTGCACAGGTTGCCCCTTGGGGAAGCGACCTTGTCTGCAGAGACAGACAGGACAGCCGGCCACAGAATGATATTGGGCTTTGCTCGATCTGACCGATCCAGCTCTGACCCTTTTCCTGACTTTTGAGGTGTTTTGGTTTTCTGTCCATTTTCAATGATGATCCCACTGTATGGGCAAAGGTTCAAGGAAAAGGCAGTAGCGAGAGGCAGGTGAATGGTAGAGGGAGCGGGAGAGGACAGAAGGTTAATCGGTGACATTGTGCCACCTGGAGAGCGTGTGCCTCTTTCGCTCCTGCTGGAGCTGAGCAGGAGGAACTGTGGCGTCAGCTGAGACTCCAGGCTGGCGGGCGACTGTCCCGGGTTCACAGACAGCTCCGGGACGGGCTTTCGGTCACTAAGCAGACAGCATGCCGGGCCCGTGCCAGCGCTGGCCCCGGGCCTGGTAGCCAGAGGCCTAGGAAAGGCCAGCGCCCCAGGAGGCGCGCTTCGCCCGGTACCCTCAGAGCTGACCGAGCAGTGGCGTCCCCCAAACGCGTCCATGGAGGCAGGAGTGCCGGGCCGCAGTGGCCAGTGCGCTGTGGCCCTCAGAGTGGCGGCCGGTGACCTGCCACATGCCTGGATTGTAGCAGGGGGCCGACCCAAGCAAGGCTGGGGACAGCGAAAGTGAGTCAATTCTGGCATGGTCCTGGTGTCACTGCAGCCTCAGGGGTCCGAGAACCTTTTTGTCCCCCGGGGGCTTGCATCCACCTGAGAGGTGAACCTGGCTTCGGGCAAGGCCCACGGGGCTGCTGTTAGTGCTGCCTGTGTCCGCGCCCTGCCTCACCAGTCCTCACAGCACCCAGTGCAGAAACCACACTGTCTGCGTGAGAAGGAAGTCACACAAATAACTGTTTTTCAGCAGTTGAGCATTCCACCGAGGCAGGTGAGTGTAGCCTCTGAAATGAGAAGGGCTGTGCTGAGGGCTCGCCGCTGCCAGGACCGCTGCCATCGCTCGTGCAGCGGGTGGTTCCCACGCTGCCGTCACCCTGCAGCTCCCCGCACTGAAGCCCTCCCTGCTAGCGGTGGCTGGCCTTTGGCCTCCGTTAGGGCACAGTCTGCGGCCCAGCGCCTCTGAGAGGCTCCGGCCTCCCCTTCTCGCTGCTGGCAGGCTGCTCGGCTCCCCTGGTCCTGGCCTGCAGATCCTCTCCTGGGGTCTGGCTTGTTCGTGTTTGGGATTTGCTGTTTATTTGTGTTTTCTTTTTCCTCCGTGTAAAAACCAAGCCAAATGAAAAAGGTGAGAACAGGTTTCTGAGTCGCCAAAATGAGGCTTCTGGCTTCTCAGCTGGGAAGAAATAGGTTTGCTGGAGCTTTCCCTTGGCCGGGGGGTGGAGGTCTCCCTGCCCCCAGGCCGCCTGTGTCGGCCACCCGGCTCCTGGCCCCTGGCCCCTGCCTCCCTGATCCTGCAGAGACTGGTTTGAGGTCACCGGCATCATTCAGCTGATGCTCTTATTTCCTCTAAAAAAAATGGTCTGCAGAGGGCATGTTGCAGGATCTGTGTGGCCAGAAACCCGTATTGGTGACACAGGGTCCAAACAGAGGAGGAAGCCTTTTCTTGGGCTTTGGGATCAGTTTCTTACTTTCTAGAGACAAAGAGCAGACCTCACTTAAAAAATGAAAACGAAGTCGAATGTGAGAAAAATCCGAGAAGAAGAAAGGATTTTCCCCAGAGCGTTTAGTGTAGAAATAAGTACAGCTGATGCAGGTGAATGACCTATTTTTCTGCAAAAGCCTCAAATTCTGCTTGCTCTGGCGTGGCATCAGCGATGGACTGTCACTGTCTACGGGTCCATACCCACGGCCCGGCCTCCGAGAGAACGCAGCTCCCCCGAGAAGGGCTCCTGGGCACCACTGCACACGTGCTGCCTCCGTTTCCATGCTGGGCAGACTGCACTACTTAATCTAGAATCAGTTGCCAAAAACGGTTCTGAGGCTCTGCCTGTAAAGAGAGCCCCGTCCGCTCGTGGCTGCACATCGGCAACAGGTCAGGCTCAGGCCGCTCGTCTGGGCCGCCGAGCAGCTGGCGCACTCCCGTTTGCCTGCACGCAGCCTCTCTGCCTTCTTCATGATACCTCTGCCTGGAAGCAATGTTATTTAATAGAATAACTTAAATTATTCCAATGTGCTGCTATGAAGATGGGATTGACACGATGGCGCCACTGAGGCAAGGGCAGAATTGACCCACAACGATAGTCTCTTGTTCAGTTTCTGTCCGTTATTTTCAGATCGTTTTCCTGTATTTTACAAATTCCTTTCATTTTATAAGTTCCTTTTTCAAGGCTTGTTTTCTATGTTAGGGTTTTAGAAGCGCCCAGAACGCGGGTTTCCACCCGTGTGCTCACAGCCGCAGGGGCAGTGCCCACCTTCTGCCCCTTGCCTTCTCATACCAAAAGCTGCTACCTTTGGTGTCCGAGGGAGAGCCTGGAATCGGTGCTTGTGGGACGTCTTGATGGCATCCAGCCCTGCGGGGTGTCAAGCCGCACTGTCCCCCTCGGCCTATGGTTTGGGTCTGCCTGGCTCTGCAGGCATACAGTTGGCGTGAGGGTCCTGGAGCGCCTCCGCCCTGCTCAGAACTGCTGCTTCCTCTGTCATCCAACCCAGGAGTTACAGCTGCTTCATAGAGTGGGATTTGGGGGTACAACCCCGAGTGTTTCCTCTGAACTAAGAAATAATAAGCCCGTTTTGCTGACTGTGTTTAGGAAAAATCGTTTTATGTTGAAAACAGGGCACTTGCTGAGCTGTGTTTCCCTGCAGGCTTCTCAGGCGTGTCTGGGGGTGTCTCTGCTGAGGGTTCTTTCTGGGCCAGTCCTAGCCCCCCTTTCCCAGGCTCAGGCCCCAGCTCATCCCCGCCGCTGGAAGCCATCTCTCCTCCGTCTGCCTGCAGGACCAGGCTGCTGCCCGACTGGCCAGGCCAGCCGAGCCGAGCCCCCAGGCTTAACCAGAGGTGCTGCCTGGTGTGGGGCTGCGCTGGCTTCCTCCGGGGTTAGTGAGAAGGTTGAGGGGCACAAGGCAATTAATTCAATAGGTGAGAGGGCAGCAGGATTCGATAAGTTTGACAAACTTCACTGTGCCTGCATTACATCAGTGAATGTGTGTAGCAGCTGCTTGTGGGAAGCCAAGCGCCTGGTTGGAGAATGTTCCCAGAATGTCCAGCCCCAGCAGGTCAGCCCCAGGAGGCCCTCCTGCAGGGGGCTGTTTTCCGGAAGGACCAAGCATTCACCAGGGCAAGCGTCTGCGTTGCACTTTTATGCAGGACTGAAATGGAAGTCAGAATTCATGAGCCCTGGGGCGTCATCCTAGTGGCTGAGCTGCTCGGGGGTTTTAGAAGAGAGTTAAGGAAGCGGTTGCTTTAGTTCTGGGTATCTTTCTCCCCAGGAAGACACCCCACTCAAAGGATTTCATTCTTTGCCACCTGCTTTTCATTCTGGTAGCAACTGGGAAAATGAGAAGAAAACTTATGGAGCCAGTGGGAGGCAGCAAACATGTTTCTTTACTTTGGTTGACCAGGCGAATGCTGGACTCCCTCCCCTCCCCCCATTCTTGCCAGACCCCTTGAACTGGCATCTTCAGGTTATATTCTCCAGGGTTTAGTCACCCAGTTGCCCCCAAGGGTGACCAAAGTTGCTCTCACCTCTCTGC
This sequence comes from Aselliscus stoliczkanus, assembly GCA_033961575.1. NCBI lineage: Eukaryota > Metazoa > Chordata > Mammalia > Chiroptera > Hipposideridae > Aselliscus > Aselliscus stoliczkanus. The sequence continues at coordinate 2,934,263 of CM066733.1, forward strand.
TGAAAGAAAATTGGAAGAATTCTAGCTCATCGTTCTTTATTTGGGGATCTTTTCTGGAATAATTTGCTAATTCGGCTCATCCAAATGTTCATTGATGGTTTACTCTGTGTCAGGAACAATAAAAAGTGTCGGGAGGCCAGGCCCGAGAGGGACACGGCCACTTAGCCCTTCAACACGTCCCAGCTGATGTTTCAGTGGTCCAGTGTATTAAAAAGATGCGCTTTCTATGCAGAGATTTTCCTTACCTGCAGTAAGTAGGACTTGCTCTTCTGAGTTATTTTCTGGCCTGTCCTCTGAACATGTGGCGAGCTGGAATGAGGTCTGTGGCCCTGAAATGGACTTTTCCCCCTAGCACGGCTGGAAGGGTATTAAACTGAGCCTGTGGCCTCTTAAGCTCTACATTTAGGGGTTAACTGGTCCAGATTTTTGTTTTCAATCAGTAAAAATGGGATTTGAAATCAGACGTTTTAAGCTTGGCACTTCCCTCTTCCTTGATACACCTAAATGTGTTCAGGCTGTGTCGGGATGGGGCGGGGGAGAGGCAGACAAATCCTGTCCCCGAGTCTCACTCAAATCAGCAGAGTTCACACCCAGCAGCTCAGTGCACGTGAGGGAGGATTGAACCCAATACTGAGATTTTTTTTTTTCCTTATTTGACCGCTAATTCTCTTGTAAAGATAATTTGGGGGGGCGGGGGTGTTGTTGGGGGTGTGTGTATGTATGTATGTGTGTGAGCGAGTGTGTGTAATTTTTTTTTACAGTGGCTGTCTAAAGTATTTTTTACAATATGTTCAATAATCAGTGCTTTAAAAAGCAGTGGTATCCTACAAAGTGGAAATTGAGGTTTTAGAGCCTTGGATATGAAGTTGAGGTCATATGGCAGTGTGTCACCACCTGTAAGTAAAATCTAGTCTGGGGCTCCCAAGGCGGCTTACAGACACCCCCGCCCGGTGGCAGAAAGATGAGTGACCCACAGCAGCGGGGCCGGCCTGCGTTTCCATTTCAAATGGGATACAGTATTTTTTTAATAAGGAGCCATACTTTTTTTTAAAAAGTTTGAGATCTGAATGTGATTTCTAATTGTATCAGACATTAATGTTTTAAAGCTATAACAAAGTTTAAAATTTCTACTCTTCGTTTTTCATTTATTTTAACTGTCCTTTTATCTATTAAATTGTTGTATGTGGATGGGGAAGTTTTGTTTCTCCTCTTAGCATTTGTTTCTATAACCAGAAATAAAATTATATATTAAAAAAATGACACTGGGGCTCTTTCTGGTTCTTGTAGGTTAGTGGCTGCTGTGGGACAGAAAGACACATGGGCAGATGGGGCCGTTAGTGGAGAGACAGGCTTTCTCCCCGTTGTCCCACGGTGGCTCTCTCCTAGGAAGAAGCATGCCAACCAAGGACACCAGCTGTGCAGGTGCTTGTGATCTCCCTGAATAGCGTGGCTGCAGCTCCAGAGGCATGGAGGGACCGGGGAGCCTCCCCCGCAGCCAGACACCCACAAGTGCCCCAGCTGCAGAAGCAGACCCGGGCGTGTGTGGATGCCCCCGGCTGGCTACACGAGACCACCCCTCTGTACATGGTCTTTGGCCTCGCCTGCTCCAGGTACTGAGGTGGTCAGGCATGGACTCTGCACTCAGACAGACTTGGGTTCAAGTCCAGCTGGGGAACTTGAACCTGCGGGAAGCTCCATTTCTTCAAGTGGGATATGGGCACGCCCACCTCACAGAATGTTCTTTGGATTCGATGACAGTGCATGTCAACTGCTGTGAAGTCAGCCTCTTTTCTCAGTGCCTGCCAGATTCATCATTAAATCACTGTAAGAAGATGCTTGGGTGTTTTTCCTGCACACTACCTGACTTGGGGCTTAATAAAAATGAGTGTCACAAATACACCTGCCAAGGTTCTCAGCAGGGTTTGAAACGTGACCTGTGCATCTCTGGCTGGGACACACCACACTTACATTCCTTCCCCCTTCTCTGGCCAGTCTTCAGCTGGCCGCAGACCGAGGCTACAGCCATCGACCTGGAGTCCAGCTCCCCTTAGGGGACTGGGACCTTGGGCACCCGACCCAGTTTCTCCGCTTCCAAGAAATCCCGCAAATGGCGCTTTTAAAGCGCTGCTCAGCTGCCCCTCAGGCCGATGAGACCTCTGATGGACCGGGCTCAGCAGGCTTTCCAGACTGCCTGGGACCAGCCTGCCTTTGCTGGTTTCCTTCCCCTTCACCCAGTGGCTGCCGTGGGGGGCTGGGGGTGCCCCCCTCACTCACCATGCTCTCTGGGAACTAGCACCCCCAGCCTCACTCACCACCACTGGCTTCCACCTGCTCATCCTCAGCTCCAGTTGCCCTTAGTATCTCCACTTGGGCTCTCTCTGTAAGGGCATCTCAAAACCATCGAGTTCAGAATTCCCACACGTGATAGCCTACTCTGTCCCCCTCTGTCCCTCTGTTCAGGCGTCTTGTCACTGCTTAGCCCGCCCAGGCCTCCCTGGCCCACACTGTGTGAAGGACATCCAACTTGCGCACTGCACGACTATCGGCTCTGTCTTCCCATTCCTAGCATGTGCCACTACGAGGCTTACGTGTGTTTCATCACTGCCTTTGTTGGCTGTCAATGCCATGAGGGCAGGGCCTTGGCCTCTCCCGTTTACCATTCCCCAGAACCAAAACCACTGCCTGGCACAGCCTGGGGCAACCCCATCATTGCCTGTTTGTTGAATGAATGAGCCCACAAACTTCCTTGTCCTCTCCGGCCCCAATGCCAAGTGAATGGCATCACCTGGTAAGCCAGGAACGGGCCGTTGCCTTTGACTTCTCCCCCGTCCCTCCGCCCACTGCCAAATCCACCCAGCACCGAGCCCTGCAAACCCCGGCCCCGAGTGGCTCACTGAACCCACGCGCTGCTCCGCCCTCCCAGCGCCCTGGTGCAGGGGCTGCTGCAGCCTCCGCTCCCCACCCTCCCACGCTCCCCACCCGCCCCCTCCCCCTCCCTCCTCTCCCCACCCGACCCTCCCCTCCCCCACCCTCCTCCTCCCCACCCTCCCCTCCCCTCCCCACCCTCCCCCCCGGCCCCGGGGTCCCGCTGCCGGACCCGGGCTCCAGGCCCTTCCCCGAGGCCTTGGCCTGCCGCCCATCTGCGGCCTGCAGGCGGGGATGATGCCCCGGGCGCCGTCTGGAAGGGCCGGGAACGGGCTTCCCTGGGAGCCGCGTCTCACTGGTGACGCGGAGACGCCCGCAGCCTGCGGCTGCGGCGATGAACACGCGCCCGCTCAGCCCGCCGCAGGTGCCGCGTAAACGGCTTAAGCACAAGCCGCTGGGAGCCGCAGCTGCCCTGGCCCCGCCCCGAGAAGCTCCGCCTCAGCCCATTGGCCGGCGGCCTGGCCCCGCCCGCCCCACGTGACGCGGCACGTGACGCCCCCGGAAGCCGGCGGGGCCCGGAACGGCGGGCGCGGGATGCTGGCGGCGGGGGCGGAGCGCCTGCTCCCCCAGGCCAGGTGCGGCGCCTGCGGGGCACGGGGCGCGCGGGGGCGGGGAGCGCCGAGGGTGCGTGGGGACGAGGCGGGCTGGCCCCGGGGCCCGGAGCCCGCCGGTGCGGGGGGCCGCGGGTCAGGAGGACGGCCCGCCCGCCCATGAGGTTGAGGTGAGAAGTCCCCGCCGGCTTCGGGCCCCACACCGGCCCCGGACGCCCAGGAGCCAGGCGGGGGAAAGCAGAAGGCGGGCCGCACGGACACCCCTCGGCCCATCCCGCGGGGTCAGGCTGACGCTGCACATTCAGAAGAAAATGCCGTCCAAACCACACGCTCGTGGTAAACCTAAAAAAACCAAAGCAAAAACCTGGGTTCCGAGCTGGACCCCTTGGGGAAGATGAGGCTGCAGTGATGAGGCAAGAGCTTGAATGCGGGGCAGGCGCTCAAGGCTGTGGACAGGACAAACTCAGATGCTCAAAATAGGCCTTGAAAACCTGCAACGAGGTGCTTCGTGGGTGTGCGGCACCATCTGAGAAGTCCAGAAGAGCCTCTGTTTCCTTCAATATTGGACAAATATTCCAACATTCTGGTTCACTTGAATTTGGGGGTTGTACTAAAATGATAATAGACGTCTTTAAATACTAGCATTTCACTCAACATGCAGCATGTTCACCCCAAAGGGAGACACATGAAGACTGAGACCCCCTCTGGTAAACCCATTGGTTGACCTTTCCAACTCACCTTCATGTGTGGAATGAACAGCAGGAGGAGTCGCCCTCACTGTTTAAATTCTTATTTCTCCATGTCTCTGTCTTGGGTGGGTGGCTGCATTGAGGGCAGTGCATGCTGAAATATCCGTAAGTAACATGTGTGAGTTATATAATTCCTCTCGGCTAGGATTTGAGGAAACTGAATAACTACCAGTGAGGCCTTACTAGTTTTCTACTAGCTTTCACTGTATATTTTACTTCAATTAGGCCTGTGATTTTTGGTGGCACTTTATATTGCTAAGGTTGGGAGTTAGGATTTGGAGTGAATTTTACTTTTCAAATTTTTCGGAGATGGAAAGCAAGAGTGGCAAAAGTTATCCGAGTCATCTCTTGTAAGCTGAAGAAGAGGTGAAGACAGTGGGATTCGGACGGGGGCGTGCAGCAAGGTCAGGGGAAGTTTCCAGAAGGACAAGCCAATAACCAGCAGCTCAGAATGAGTGAGGAGTTAACCAGTGAGGGAAGGAGTCAGGAGTGTTCCAGGTGGAAGGCCTGTGGAAAGGGCCAGAGCAGGAGGAAAAAGGACACAAGGCTCACGGAGGAGCCCGGGGGGGGCTGGGGGTAGGGCCTCGTATGCCTTGTTCACGCCTGTAGGAGTTTGGGTTTGAAAGCAGTGGGAAGCTATGAGAAAGTCTGAGCAGACTGGCCTTTTGGAAGGAATCCTGTGACGTGGAGACTATTTGGGCAGGGATTCATTTGGGATGAGCAGTGTCCCGTCTGGGAAAGATTCTCCATTACAATTGCAAGGCAGTCTGGGGGCCTTTCCCTCAGCCTCAGCACCCCAATTGGAAACAGACCTGGACCAGGTCTCCGGGGGAAAGGGGTGGTAGAGGGGAGGGGACATGGGTCTGCCAGCCCTCAAGCAAGAACAGGGAACACAAGAAGCCGCCCCAGGACCCCACCTTCAGGTGTTAATCGAACCTTCTTGTCAGCCCTAGAGGCTCAGGATAGATTCCCTGTCTCTCTCAGTTCAAAATGGCAGATCCCTGAGCTCAAATATCCAGTCGGTCCTGAATGGATTTAGTGGACTTCAGCCATGGCTTGGGGGGTAGGCACAAAGGGAGGGAACACATAGGGGGCCCTTCTCTGAGAGCCCCCCAGAAGCCCCTAATACAGTGACTCATTGACATGTTACATTTTCTTGTTTTTTGGACTAGTTTCTATAAACAGGTTTCCCTTTTGAGACTTTTTAATATCTTACCTGTTGTCAATGCTCAATAAATACATTTTTAATTAATAAGCAAATTAAATATTAGATTAAGGAACTATAGTAGGCTTACCTTACCATGTGTCATATAATACTTGCCCTTTAATATGTTACATTTAAATCTTCTTCCCAAAAGTTAAAGTCTCACTGAAGAAATCTTTTAGAAACAACTTATTTCACATTAAATCTCCCTTACTTTTGACTCTTAAACTCAATTGGTTTTAGTTCTGCTCCTGGAATAACTAAATCTGAATGTGTGGCATCTGCGTTAATAAGGTTTGTTGTCGCTGTAAACCGTAGGGTTGATGGTCTGTCTGGCAGGAGACGGGAGTAGCCCGTGAGTTGCCGAGTCCCAGGGAGAGGAACCAGGTCCAGGAACCGCCAGCTAATTTGTCATGAGAGGCGCGTCGTGGGTGGTGTAATCGCCTTCTTCCCTGACACCCAGGGTTCTCTTTGCTCTGTAGTGGTTTTCCCTGCGTCCGTGTGAGTCACCCGGTCACAGCTCGGGGTAGCATTTCTGGGTCCCTTGACAAGGTCTCTCGATGCCAGGTTGCTGACAACGTTGTCTTTGTTTAGGGAGATCCAGGACGAGGAGCTGAGGAAGTTCTGTTCCCGGGTCAGCAAGCTGCTGCAGCAGGAGGACTTGGGGCCCGATGCCGCCGACGCCCTACGGAGACTTTTCCTCATCGTCTCGGCCACGAAATATAACAGGAAGTGAGTGTGGCCACTTTGGGTATCGCAGCCCCAGGCCGGGCTCCCAGCAGGCACAAACCTTTGGCGTTCGATCTGTGTCTAGTTAAACCAGTGCTAAAGGTTCTCAAATAGAAAAGTTCTGTCCACCTGCTCAAAGGGCCCGGGCCACCTCTCTGGGGTGGGAGGAGAGTGACTGAGCTCTGGTAGCCAGGCACTTGTGGTGGCATGGCATGCCACCCGCCTGCTGTGGCCTTGCCGTCCCAGGCTGGAGAAGACGTGTGTGGACCTGCTGCAGACCACCCTGTGCCTGCCCACGTGCCCGGAGCAGCTCCAGCTTCTCTGTGCCGCCATCCTGAGAGAGATGTCCCCCTGTGACAGCCTGAGCCTGTCCTGTGACCACATCCAGAACACGCGGCAGCTGAGCCTGGTGGCATCTGTGCTCCTGGCCCAGGTAACACAGCTGTCACCACTGAGGTTGGCCACCCTGCCCTTAGGCTCTGGGGCTCCGAGAGCAGCAGCAGGCCGGCGTGCAGTCCCCATGAGGGCAGCCTCAGCTTGGACTCCCTCTATTCGCCAGCTTCTATGGCTGCGTCGGGTGTGCCAGCACTCGGATGCATCTGGACTAAGCAGAAACGCCTGCCCCCCTCGTCCCCCTTCTTCCTAAGGAAGTAGCCAGGATTCTGTGCGGGCTAATTAGGCCGCAGGGCTTGCACTGCTCTGGTGACATTCCTAGGTGCCCCTAAGTGGTGGCACGATGGCATCAATGGTGCTGAAAGAGGGGCAACCTTCAGAATTTGACAGCCCCCTTTCCAGACGTCTTCAAACCGAACGACTTGTCGCTCAGGCACTTGGGCAAGTCAGCCTTCATGCTCCACTTGCGACTTGTGTTTGATTTGCAGGGTGACAGAAAGCAGGAGGTTAGAAATGTGGGCCTGCGCATCTTCCAAGTCCTCGAGAGCCGGCAGCCCGAGGGGCCCAGCCTGCGGCCGCTCCTCCCCATCCTGTCCAAGGTCACCAGCCTCGCCCCAGGCACCCTCCACAAAGGTACCCACCCTTCCTGAGAGGCTGGTGCCGATGGCACAGAATAGAGATGAGCCCACGCGGGGAGGGAGTGGGTCAGGACGTTGCTGTGTCTGTGGGTGTCGGGAGGCCTGAGAGCCTAGGACTCCGTCGGGAGCCACTTGTTTTCCAGAAAGACCCCCCCAGTGCCCTGTGCAGCCTGAGTGGGACTAAACTCATCTCCCACAACATTGTCCCCACCCCCTCTGTAGACCAGACCAACCTGCTCAACAAGAGGCTGGTGGACTGGCTCCGCTACGCCAGCGTCCAGCAGGGCCTTGCGCACTCTTCCGGAGGCTTCTTCTCCACACCCCGGGCCCGGCAGGTGAGGCTGCAGAGACTCGCGACACCTCCCTGCGCCACTTCGGCCAGCCCTGCCCGCAGGATCCCATTGACCTCCTGTTCCCCCACCTGCCCTGCTTCCAGAATGATCCGTTTCCTGTCTCCACTTGGTGGTGGGAGGGGAGCTTTGGGTCACAGAGGGTCAGCCCGGGACGCTCTGTGCATCTGTTGGGCCCGGAACCTGCTGGGGGTTACTTGTCTGACGAAGGGCTGTGTTCTTAACTCCAGTGCCAGCGTGTATGCACCTGACAAAGGGTGGGTGCCCCTCCTTGTGGAAGGCTGTGGATTAGCCCATTGGCCTTCCCAGCCTCAGCCCCACCCCCACCCCAGCCCCGGGGCCCCTGCAAAGCCACCTGACTTTCCTTGCCTCCCGCAGCCAGGTCCTGTCACCGAGGTGGACGGGGCTGTGGCCACAGACTTCTTCACGGTGCTGTCCACAGGCCAGCACTTCACGGAGGACCAGTGGCTGAACGTGCAGGCCTTCTCCATGCTTCGGGCATGGCTGCTGCACAGCAGCCCTGAGGGCGCGGGCACCCCGGACACAGGTGGGACATGGTGGGACGCGGTGTGCCCCCGGGAGATGCCCGGGGTTGGCTGCCTTGGCTGAGCCTCGGTGGCACCAGCAGGCCCTTCCTGAGACACGTCACAGAAGTCTGAGTGCTCATTTCGGCCACATGTCAGCAGGGTTACTCAGACATCGTCACTGAATTTCTCTGCAAACTGACGAGCAGTTCAGTCGGTACTTTGCGGGGAGAACCTCAAGTACACGGAGGGTGTCCAGTGAGGGCGAAGGTGGCCAGGGTGAGACTGGGCATTGGGCCCAGCGCCTGGGGTGTCTGCAGTGGCGGCTCTCTTCATGCCCTCTGGACAGACATATGGAGCCGACCCTTGTCCCACTGCGCCCCTTCGCCCTCTCTTCCAGATGACAAATCCGAGCTGGAGGGCTCCGCTCTGTCTGTGCTGTCGGCCGCCGCCTCCACCAGCCGCCTGCTGCGCCCCCAGGAGCGGCTCAGGGAGAAGGCCTTCGAGTACTGCCAGCGCCTCATCGAGCAGAGTAACCGGCGTGAGTCCCCTGGGAGCCATCCCCCTCCCGCAGCACCAGGCCCTGGGCAGCTCCTTTTTCCCAGGGGGCTTTTCGTGTCCAGACCTAAGCCCCAGGAGCTCAGCACTGGGCAGAGCCCAACCCCAGGCTCATCAGGGCTGCGTCCCCCGGCCTCAGCCCCCGCCCCACAGTGCCCCGGGGGCAGCCCTCTGCTCCCGGCTGGTTCACCGCCCACCCCTTGAGCTCGCGGAGCACAGCACGCCCTCTTGTTTGGCCGCGTTGCTGCGGGCGCAGAGACCAGCTGACTGCCTGCCTTCCCCCAGGAGCCCTGAGGAGGGCGGACGCAGACCTGCAGAAAGCTGTAAGTACCAGGTGGGGCCGGCGCGGCAGTGGCGGCTCACCCTCCCCCGCTGAGCACCGCCTCGGTTCCCGCAGTGCCTGGTGGAGGCCGTGCTGGTGCTGGACGTGCTCTGCAGGCAGGACCCCTCCTTCCTGTACCGTACCCTCTCCTGCCTGAAGGCCCTGCGTGAGCGGCTGTGCGGGGACCCCGCCGGCGTGCGAGCGCTGCTGCCCCTCGCCCAGCTCTTCCTGAACCACGGTGAGCCTCGGCCTCCCACCCGGCCCCACACATGGGTGCGGGTGGTCACTGGCCCCGAGGGAGAACCGCTGCGTTCACGGTCAAGGGCAGACAGCCTGTCTCTCCCTGTCCTCTTCTTTTGTAGACTGTCATTGCTCTAGTGGACTGTTAGCACGAGATGGCGGTAGTTTTTAAATAGATTTATGTAGCGAATGAAAGTGTTATCCGCTTGATGTCGCTCTTAGGACTCCCTTTGCCGTGAGAGTTTATGAGAGTTTCATGAAAGGTGCCCTGAAATCAGCAGCTTCCAAAGAACGTTTCACCTCGAGTTACTCAGAGGGATTGGTCAGTGGCCAGAGCCACTTGGGAAGAGCGGAACACAGCTCAGCCAGTTCCTCTCGTGCAGGATGGACATCCCAGAGCCTTTGGTGTCCTAGGGACACATGTGGCCGTGGAGAGTTGGCCCGAGACTCTGAGGGGCCCTGACCAGCAACAGAGGTGTTCTCATGACGAGTGCAGACGCTTCTGCCCGGCCCTCAGCCCTGATGCGCCTGGTCCCTTTCAGGGGAGGCAGTTGCAGTGGACTCGGAAGCCGTGTGCCAGCACCTGTTCACCAGGACCCCTTCTGAACTCTTCCACAGCCCAACGCTGGCCTTCGAGTTCCTCCAGTTCTGCCAGGACAACCTCCCCGTGTTGGGCAGAAACCTTGGCGTTCTCAAATTGAGCTTCCCCAACCTCTTTAAGGCATGTTCGCTGGTCCCTGGGCCAGTCTGGGGAGCTGGGGTACCTGAGCAGGGGTGCACAGGGTCCCCAGGCTCTCTCCTCCGCCGTGGGGCCCCTGGGCGAGTCCTGGCTGTGACCAGAGGGCTTGGGGCAGGTGGCCTGGGATACAGGGCAGAGGGCGAGGTGGGGTGTCCTGGTGTGTGCACATGTCGCAGATAAACAGCTTTGCTGTCAGGCCAAGCCTTGTGCTGACCCTCTTGGGAAGGAAGGCCTGACTTTGTGATTTCGTGGTTTTCACAAAATTTGTACAGATATTAGCCTGCAGTCTGGCAACCTTGCCTGGTGTATTCAGTCCTTTGGTGCCATTGGCTTTGGATGTGTCTTCTGTGACTGGCAGTCACTGCATGGCCTGTTCAAAGTCAACTGGAGACTTAGTCCCTTAATTATAGAAAAAGACAACAGTGACAAGTGGACAGTGGTTTAATTGTTGGTACAAAAGTGGATGCAGAAGCAAAAAGAACAGAGAAAAAGGTTGAAGGGAGTCTTTTCAGAGCCCCGGATCACAGTGAAGCATGAAAAGGCGAGGGGACCAATGCAGACAGCCCTGCCCGTGGCAGCACGTCGATGGCAGCAGTGACGGGCCCATGACTGCTCTCTCTCTCTGCTGCCCTGCGGCCTCCTGGTCCGCATCTGAGCTGCCCCGTTGTCCCTTCAGTTCCTGGCCTGGAACAGCCCGCCCCTGACCTCTGAGTTTGTGGCTCTCCTCCCATCGCTGGTCGATGGCAGCACGGCCGTGGAGATGCTCCATGCGCTGCTGGACCTGCCGTGTCTGACCGCGGCCTTGGACCTGCAGCTCAGGTAAGCCTGAGGAGTGCCGCCTGGTCACGCATGCCCGGCCCCTCGCCTTGTGATCCCGACCGTGTTCCTCCCTCCACCCCCGTGTCCAGCGTGGGACCCTCATTCTCCCATGGCTGTCCTGGACTCTGCAAAGCGAGCTGCTTCTGATGCACCGCTTCCCTCTATGTCCCTGGCCACCCACTGATGGCAGCCTCAGGGCCCTGGAGGCTCCGCCATGGAGCCGCCCCCACCCCCTGTTCCCCACTGCCGTGGTCCCTGCCCCCCCTGCAGGTACCGAGCCCCCAGGCCCTTTCTGGTCACCTTGAGGCTCATCACTGGGCCGGTGACATCTGCTCGTGTCTCTCCCTGACCAGTGGGTGCCTGTGAGGGCCGGGGCTGAGTCGGGTCTTGATTGGCTTGTGCCCAGAGCCTGTGTCTGAGCCCGGCCTTGGGCGGCTGTCCACTCACAGGTCATCGCCAGCTGCATCCGAGAGGCCACTCTGGGATGCCTCTCTCAGGATCCCCAGCTGCTTGGAGGCCTTCCGGGACCCTCAATTCCAGGGTCTCTTCCAGCACCTGCTACGTGCCAAAGCCAGCGGAACCTCAGAGAGGTAGGGGTCCCTCAGGCTGGGGAGCCCCTGGGACAGGGCTGTGTGTGGCCGCAGCCCATTCCCAGGGCAGCTGGGCCCTGGCGTCCACCCCTGGGCCTAGCACCTTCTGACCTGGAAAGCAAGCTGCAGTCACCCCACCATAGCAGCACCAGCCACAGCACCCAGAGCTCAGCGCTTTCGGGTACGCCAGTCCTCATAATCCTGCAAGGTAGGAACTGTGGCAGCTCCATTGTGCAGATGGAGAAACTGAGGCTTAGCACCCCCGAGGAGCAGGACTGGAACGAGGCCTCCTCACCCCACACCTTGACTCAGCCCCATGCTGGATCCCGGGGAGCGGGGCCATCCTGAGGAGTGAGTGGCTGTCAGCAGGAGTGGGACTTGGGAGCCCGAGATGTGCATGGTGACAGGGTGACAGTGACCTTTGATGAGGGCCGCGCAGGTGGTTGCAGAACTTGGTTGAGGCCTCGGCACTCGGACCTCCTCTCTTCTCGCTGGCACCAGCCTGTGGGGGACAGGGGTTCATGTGTTCAGAGCGTGTCTTTGGGTGCCAGGTAGGATGAGGGTGTGGACGGGCACTCAGTGGGCCCCACCATGTGCCCCCCAGGTTGGCGCCACTCCACCAGCTGCTGCAGCCCATGGCCAGCTGTGCCCGGGTGGTCCAGTGTGCCGAGGCTGTGCCCACCCTGCTCCGGGTGTTCTTCTCAGCAGTGACCCAGGTGAGCCTCAGCCCAGGTCCCCATTCCCATGGCCTCACGTGCCGTGACGGGGCCGTCCTGGAGCCTTGCCCACGGCCTTCGCAGAGCTTCAGCCGAGGATCGGTGAGCGTCACGGAGGGAAGGCCAGCGCTTCTAGCACCAGCCCGGCTGCTGTCCCTCCCTCCCAGCCCATCCTCCTCCCCAGGACAGAAACAGCGCGGGGGTGGGACTGAGTCTGTCTCTTGCGCTTGACCCCCAGTTCACCGACAAGGCCCTGGCCAACCAACTGGCGCTGCTGCTCCTGGAGAGAAGTGACTCACTTTACCAAGTCCCAGGGTACGAAGCCAGCGTGCACAGGTGGGTCCCTCCTGTCGGCCGCCTGTGGGGCTTCACCCCTCCCGGTTTCTCGGACCCCGTGCACTTAGCCTGTCACCGCTTCCATCCCCCGCCCCTGCTTCTGGCTGCTGCAGCGCTGCCACTCCCGGCGGCGTCCCCAGGCCCAGCCTCGGTGCTGCACAGGCTCCTCCATCCCAAATCCAGAATGTCCCCACGTCCTCCCCGGCTCCCGCGAGCCTGTTGTCGTTAGCACTGGCCCAAGGCGTTCCTGCGCAGGGCCTTCCGGACCACCTGCCCCCATCTGAAGGCTGATCCTTGCAGGCGTGGCTGCACTCCACTCTCAAGCCCAGGACCAAGGACAGAGCGGGGCCCAGCCTCCTCCCCAGTGGGCGATGGGTCCGCCTCCTGGCCCTTGTTCTGGAGAGGGCTGTGGGTCTGGGGTCGCGAGGGGTGTGCCGCAGCCTGCGAGCGTCCTTTCCGGCAGGCTGCTGAGCTCCCAGTTCCTGGGCCTGTGCACACGGCACCCCTCCCTGGTGGTCGAGCAGGCGAAAGGGCTCCTGGACTTCGTCGGCGGCGCCAGCAGCTTGCGCAGCGGTGCAAGCATGCTCACCTCCGTGGTAAGCCAGGCCGCACCCCGCCCCCTCTGGACGGGGGCCTGGGCGCGGGCTGGGCACGGGCTGAGGCGCTGTCCCCGCCAGGTGTGGGCCATCGGCGAGTACCTGTCTGTGTGCTGGGACCGGCGGTGCACGGTGGAGCAGATCAACAAGTTCTTCGAGGCCCTGGAGGCCCTGCTGTTCGAGGCCACCCAGTCGCGCCCCTCCGCCGCCTTTCCCAGGTGCCCCCCGCAGGTCATCACGGCACTTATGACCACGCTGACCAAGCTGGCCTCCCGGAGCCAAGACCTGATCCCCAGGTAACGGTTAGGAGTGGGAAGAAGGAGCCTGTGGGGTCAAAGGACAAGGAAAGTGGCTTTGGGGGCGACCCTGCCCCAGAGGCCGGTTTTGGTTGGATGCAGGTGGCATGCTCTCTGTCAGCACTGGCACCCCGCTTCTCCGAGCTAACGCCACACTGGCTGGATGACTTGGTGGCTGGGGCGCCTCCACCAGGCCCCTTGCCCCGAGAGGCCTGCGTCTGCCGCTGACGGGCCGGGTCCCCCTGTCCCCAGGGTCTCTCTGTTCCTGTCAAAGATGAGGACGCTGGCCCTGAGCCCAGCCACGGGCTCCGTGCGCCGTGAGGAGGACGCAGCCATACGCATGCGGGCCACCGAGCTGCTGAACCTGCTGAAGATGCCCAGCGTGGCGCAGTTTGTGCTCACGCCCAGCGTGGACATGTCCGAGCCCCGCTATCACCGCGACACCAACACGGCCCTGCCCCTGGCCCTGCGCACCGTCAGTCGGCTGGTGGAGAAGGAGGCGGGCCTCCTGCCAGGGTGAAGAGACAGTGACCAGGTGGACGCCAGCCGGGGCCACAGATGAAGAGCCTGGTGTTCGGGCCACGGGTCAGAAAGGAAATCAGGAGGGGCCCGAGTCCCTGGAGTGAGGCCCGGTGGGTCCTGCTCCCCCAGAGCTGGTCGGGGCTGTCGCTGTGTGTCTCTCTAAACCCTCTCCCTCGGGACCATCCTGAGCTGCACAGCGAAACAGCTCTGATTTGTGGCTCCAGCCCCCTTGGGGGCTGGATGGGAGCTGCTTGGTCTGTGCCCTGCTGTTCCTTTTTGGGGGGTAGTTTGGGGGCGAGCAGAGATTCAACAAAAATAAACTTCCTTTGCAAGTTTCTGTGTGAACAAGGCAGGGTGGTTCCCTTCCCTCCACCAGGGGAGAGGGTCAGGTACAGGGAGCCCTGCTCCTGAGCCCAGTACTGCTGAGCAGGGAGAGCTGGCCCTGGGGATGGAGAGGGCCCTCACCTGGCCAGGCCGGACACCTGGGGCCGTGCCTTCCCACTTGGTCCCAATGCGTAAGAGCTCACGGGGCTTCCAGAATAGCATCAGACAGGAAGGAGGGGTGACTCCCAGAGGCGATAGCTGCCCCAGGTGGAATGCGTCTGGTCCGTGGGCTTTCTCAGCGCGTCTTCTCAGGCTCCTGGGGGCCCCTGCTGGGAGGCCCCTGCTGGGTGGGCTGCAGCCTCTCACCATGATGAGGGAGGGCAGTGCCTTCCCAGGAGGGGTCTCCCGCCGGCAGGATGCCCAGTGACCCTGACACCTGCCCTGCCGGGAGCCTGTCCCAAGCCGGAAGCCACAGGTGAGTGTGGTGGGGCAAGAAACGCCCCCCAACCCCAGCGCGTCCCACCGAGCCATAGAAGTCAGCGGCCGGGCCTGCAGGCCCACGCCCGGGCCGCCAGGTGGCGCTGCTGCTCCGCGAGCTGGAAGCCGGCCACGCCCCCGGGCGGGGCCTCCACGGGCCCCGCCCAGCGTCCCCGCCCCGGGGGCGCGGCCGCCGCGACGGGCCTGGCCGAGCGCCGGGTGTCAGACCGCCGGGTGTCCCAGCAGCAGGCGACCCTCGGGCGTCGGGCCCCCGACCCCCAGCCTCGCGGCCGTCGCCCACCCCCTCGGGGTAGCGGGGACCGCGCCGCCGGCCCCCTGAGCCCGCGCCCTCGTGTCGGTTTGGGGCTCCAGAATTTCTCGTCTCCAACCATTTAAAACGGCGTCTCTAAAACGTGCCTGGACCCAGCGTTTGGGGAGCGGGCGGCCCCACGTGCGGGCTGGTCGGGCCCGTCCCCGGCCCCGCTCCCCTTGAAGACGGGACCCGGGCCGCTGCTGCAGCCGCCCGCCCCGCTGTCCCCGCGGCGCCCGGCCCGGCCCTGCTCAGGGTGCAGGCGCCGCGAGCAGGGGACGCCGGCGGGCCAGGCCCGGCCCCGGGGGTCAGCAGGGCAGCGGGGCCCGCGGGGGAGGCCCAGGGCTCCCGATGACCCCCTGCGGGTTCCAGGCCCTTTCTCGGGGCCAGGCCGGGCATGCGGTTCCCAGGAGCAGCTGCCGATGGGCAGCTCCAGCCTTTCCGCGGGGCGGGGCTGCCTCGGGCCGCAGGCACTCCTCGTTTCTGGGCGGGCGGAGGGCGGCCCAAGAGCCCCGCCGCCATGCCCTCCCCTCCCCTTAGTCCCCTCTGCGTCTCCCCGCCATGCCCTCCCCTCCCCTCAGTCCCCTCAGCGTCTCCCCGCCATGCCCTCCCCTCCCCTCAGTCCCCTCAGCGTCTCCCCGCCATGCCCTCCCCTCCCCTCAGTCCCCTCAGGGTCTCCCCGCCATGCCCTCCCCACCCCTCAGTCCCCTCAGGGTCTCCCCGCCATGCCCTCCCCACCCCGCAGTCCCCTCAGCGACTCCCCGCCATGCCCTCCCCACCCCTCAGTCCCCTCAGGGTCTCCCCGCCATGCCCTCCCCACCCCTCAGTCCCCTCAGGGTCTCCCCGCCATGCCCTCCCCACCCCTCAGTCCCCTCAGGGTCTCCCCGCCATGCCCTCCCCACCCCTCAGTCCCCTCAGGGTCTCCCCGCCATGCCCTCCCCACCCCTTACTCCCCTCCGCGTCGCCCCGCCATGCCCTCCCCACCCCTCAGGCCCCTCAGGGTCTCCCCGCCATGCCCTCCCCTCCCCTTAGTCCCCTCTGCGTCTCCCCGCCATGCCCTCCCCACCCCTCAGTCCCCTCAGGGTCTCCCCGCCATGCCCTCCCCACCCCTCAGTCCCCTCAGCGTCTCCCCGCCAGGCCCTCCCCACCCCTCAGTCCCCTCAGCGTCTCCCCGCCATGCCCTCCCCACCCCTCAGTCCCCTCAGGGTCTCCCCGCCATGCCCTCCCTCCCCTCAGTCCCCTCAGCGTCTCCCCGCCATGCCCTCCCCTCCCCTCAGTCCCCTCAGCGTCTCCCCGCCATGCCCTCCCCGCCCCTCAGTCCCCTCAGGGTCTCCCCGCCATGCCCTCCCCACCCCTTAGTCCCCTCAGGGTCTCCCCGCCATGCCCTCCCCACCCCTCAGTCCCCTCAGGGTCTCCCCGCCATGCCCTCCCCTCCCCTCAGTCCCCTCAGCGTCTCCCCGCCATGCCCTCCCCTCCCCTCAGTCCCCTCAGGGTCTCCCCGCCATGCCCTCCCCACCCCTTAGTCCCCTCAGCGTCTCCCCGCCATGCCCTCCCCACCCCTCAGTCCCCTCAGGGTCTCCCCGCCATGCCCTCCCCACCCCCCAGCCCCCACCGCGTCTCCCCGCCCGGCCCTCCCCCCCCCGCCCTCCCCTCAGCGTCTCCCCGCCATGCCCTCTCCTCCCTCAGTCCCCTCAGGGTCTCCCCGCCATGCCCTCCCTCCCCTCAGTCCCCTCAGGGTCTCCCCGCCATGCCCTCCCCTCCCCTCAGTCCCCTCAGTGTCTCCCCGCCATGCCCTCCCCTCCCCTCAGTCCTCTCAGGGTCTCCCCGCCAAGGCCTCCCCGCCCCACAGTCCCCTCACCGTCTCCCCGCCATGCCCTCCCCTCCCCTCAGTCCCCTCAGCGTCTCCCCGCCATGCCCTCCCCTCCCCTCAGTCCCCTCAGCGTCTCCCCGCCATGCCCTCCCCTTAGTCCCCTCAGCGCCATGCCCGCCCCCTACTCCCCTCACCGTCTCCCCGCCCTGCCCTCCCCTCCCCTCAGTCCCCTCAGGGTCTCCCCGCCATGCCCTCCCCTCCCCTCAGTCCCCTCAGGGTCTCCCCGCCATGCCCTCCCCTCCCCTCAGTCCCCTCAGCGTCTCCCCGCCATGCCCTCCCCTCCCCTTAGTCCCCTCAGCGTCTCCCCGCCATGCCCTCCCCTCCCCTTAGTCCCCTCAGCGTCTCCCCGCCATGCCCTCCCCTTAGTCCCCTCAGCGCCATGCCCTCCCTTAGTCCCCTCAGCGTCTCCCCGCCATGCCCTCCCCTTAGTCCCCTCAGGGTCTCCCCGCCATGCCCTCCCCTTAGTCCCCTCAGCGTCTCCCCCCCACGCCCTCCCCTCACTCCCCTCACCGCCAGGCCCCCCCCATAGTCCCCTCAGGGTCTCCCCGCCATGCCCTCCCCTCCCCTCAGTCCCCTCAGGGTCTCCCCGCCATGCCCTCCCCACCCCTCAGTCCCCTCAGCGTCTCCCCGCCATGCCCTCCCCACCCCTTAGTCCCCTCAGGGTCTCCCCGCCATGCCCTCCCCTCCCCTCAGTCCCCTCAGCGTCTCCCCGCCCTGCCCTCCCCACCCCTTAGTCCCCTCAGCGTCTCCCCGCCATGCCCTCCCCACCCCTTAGTCCCCTCAGCGTCTCCCCGCCAGGCCCTCCCCCCCCCTCAGTCCCCTCAGCGTCTCCCCGCCATGCCCGCCCCACCCCTGAGTCCCCTCAGCGTCTCCCCGCCATGCCCTCCCCACCCCTTAGTCCCCTCAGCGTCTCCCCGCCATGCCCTCCCCTCCCCTCAGTCCCCTCAGCGTCTCCCCGCCATGCCCTCCCCACCCCTCAGTCCCCTCAGCGTCTCCCCGCCATGCCCTCCCCACCCCTCAGTCCCCTCAGCGTCTCCCCCCCATGCCCTCCCCACCCCTTAGTCCCCTCAGGGTCTCTGATGGGGGCAGAGGGAGCCCGGGACGAGCCCGCCCTGACTCCACACACCGCCACTCTCCAAGAATATGAAAGATAGTTTATTGAATCTATACGTCTCCTTTAAAATCTTCAAACATAAAAGCTCTGTAACAAACATCACAACTTAGCGCTGTCATAAATAAATATACACTAAGATGTCCATTGTCCACAGGGGTCCTGAGGGCGACTGCCCACCGCGAGCAGCCGGCGGACCCCAGGGCTGGCTGCCCAGCGTCCCCCCAGCCACCTAGGGAGGGGGCGAGCGGAAGCGGATCTTCTTGGCTGTTTCCACGTCAGACTTGGCAACCAGGAAGCGCATCTTCTTTCCCCCGTGTCGGATCAGGTCCACGGCTCTGAAACCCAGGCAGGGGCAGCGTGACCAGCTTGCAAGGTGACAGTGACCATGCACTGCCACCCATCCATGGGGTGGGCGGGGCCTCCTGGGAGTGCCTGGGAGGGGGCCCGAGCCTTCACCCCCAAGGGTCCCCCGTGGACGGGGCTGTGTGATGACCTACGACCAGGGCTCATGCTGCCCGCCCCACCCTGCAGGAGCCGGACCCCTGGGGCGCTGGTGGTCATCAGGTCAAATGAGGGAGGGAGGGGAGGGGGCGGCCACAGGGGCCTGGGCTAGGGGCGGAGCCTCCACTCCCTCCTCTCTAAAGCAGGGTGATGTCAGGGCCGCGCACAGCATCGCAGTGAGCACGGCTTGTCCCGAAGTGGGGCTGGCCCACCCAGGCCGGTGTGTACCTCAGGTAGCTGACGCCCAGCAGGCTGCAGCCGTTCACCTCCAGGATTTGGTCTCCCAGCGCCAGCCGGCCGTCGGCTGCTGCGGGACTGCCCGGAAGCAGGGTCTGGATGTAGAGGCCAGGGGCGCCCAAGGGTGTGTGCTGTGGGATGGGAGGGGGCGCAGAGGCCTCAGGGCTCTGTGGGCCCCAACACCCAGACGGCCGAGCCAAGGCCACCTCAGCCTCAGCAAGAGGCCCAGCCTGGCCCAGGTCATCGCTGTGTCTGTGAGGACAGCACTAGATACCAACAGTGTCCCCACAGGCCCAGGAAACACCCCAAGGTCTGAGGACGAACGACAGCAGGTCGAGGAGACAGTTCCTGTATGGGCCCTTTCCTTTCTCAAATTCCAGCCCCTTGTCCCAAGCCCTTGGTGGCCACTCCACCTCCTTGCCCGCTGACCACACACTGTGGGCCCGTCTCTGGTAAACAGGGCACCTTCACTGAACTCACCATCCCGTCGATCAGGCCCATCCCCAGCCCTGAGGGGCCTCGTTCCAGTTCCACCAGGAAGACATAGCAGAAGTCGTCGGTGCTGGAGCTCTGGCTGGAGGGGGCCGGAGGGGGCTGGTCCCCCACGACCGCGCAGTCTCCTGGGTGGGCAAGGAAAGGTGCAGGCACTGTCCCGAGTCCAGGGCCCAGAGATGCTGGCTCAGCTGCTCCTCCAGGGGACAAGTGCTCACAGAGCCCCAGCGAGAGGCCGTTTGGAAAGACCATGAACAGCAAGACCCCAGGGACGACGGAGATCTGGGCCCATCTGTGTGCGACACCCCCGTGTGCCTGGAAGGGGGCCTCGCCCCAGGGCACCGGCCCCACTCAGAGGCCGGCTGTTTCCAGGGCACTAAGGGGGCTCTGCTCAGGCTCATGCCCCTCACTCCACGGAACTCCCCCGAGCCTCCTTTCTTCCCCCGCCGCCTCTAAGTGGTGACTCCACCAGGGTCTGACCGGCTAACGGATGGCCCCGTGCTCTTCTCATCTTTGCAGCTCCACTCCCCACCCTGAGGGTCCCGTGCTTTCCCCACGAGGTCCGTTGTGGTGCCCGCCCGCCCCCCCCCCACGTTACTGGTTACTGGCCTCGGGAACAGCGGGGACCCAGCTCTGCCCAGGTGACCCCTTCCCTCAGGGCACACTCCCAACTTCGCAGGAGCCCTGAGGACTCGGGTCAGGACCGCTGAGCTCCCGCCTGTGGCCGGCTCGGGGCGGCTCTGCCTCCACTGCCCTTGCAGCCCGTCCAGCCACAGGCATTCACGGGCAAACCAGCCCCCCGCCCTGCCTCCCTGCGCCTCCCCGTCCTCCAATCCCTGCTGCTGAGCACACGTCACCTGAGCCCCCTCCCATGCGACTCCGTCCCCCCATCCCCCGAAGGCTGCACCTTGCCCAGCGGCCCTGGCCCTCCCCATCTGCCCCGGAGCCTACAGGCATTCATGGGCAGGCACTGCAAGTCCAGGGCCCTGTGGGTGGAATGACCCAAAGGGGCCTGGGGGCTGGGGTGCAGGGTGCAGGTGTGAACGGGCCTCACCTTCCGGAGCTGCCCCCTGAGAGCCACTTGGTCCATTCCTCTTCCCTTCCAGGAAGGCTTTCCCACAGGGCCCGCCAGGGTCAGGCCAGTCAGGGACAGTGGGCTCGAGGGGGGTGCTGGGAGGCGTGAGCAGGCAGGAGGAGTCTGTGTGCAGATGGCCAGCCTGGGGGCCCCCGCGGCTCCCACGGCTCAGCTGCCTTCCTGGAGGGCCTTGTGCCCGGGGAGCCCCAGCAGAAGGAAGAGGGTGTGCCAGGCCAGCTTCACGGACTTCCCTACTGGGGCCCCTGGGAGCCAGGGGGCAGCTCTGGCCCTCGGGGTGCCCCTCAGGGCTGGGATGTTTTGAGCCCTGGAGGAGAGAGAGCGAGCTCAGGCAACAAGCTCCTGCCATGGTGGGAGAAGCGGGGGGCCCAGCTCTAACAAGCTCCTGCCATGGTGGGACAAGCTCCTGCCATGGTGGGAGAAGCGGGGGCCCAGCTCTGACAAGCTCCTCCATGGTGGGAGAAGCGGGGGGCCCAGCTCTAACAAGCTCCTGCTATGGTGGGAGAAGCGGGGACCCAGCTCTGACAAGCTTCTCCATGGTGGGAGAAGCGGGGACCCAGCTCTGACAAGCTCCTCCATGGTGGGAGAAGCGGGGGCCCAGCTCTGACAAGCTCCTCCATGGTGGGAGAAGCGGGGGCCCAGCTCTGACAAGCTCCTGCCATGGTGGGAGAAGCGGGGGCCCAGCTCTAACAAGCTCCTCCATGGTGGGAGAAGCGGGGGGCCCAGCTCTCTCCCCCCAGGGCCAGCAGCCAGGCGCTGTATCCACTCCGTGGTCAAAGCCAGAGCCGCGGACCGGTGACTCGCAGGTACCTCGAGGCCCTCGGGCTGGGAGGGCCCAGCACTGGGGCTGGGCTGGCTCCGCAGGCCCCACAGGAAGTGGCGCACGTAGAGAAGGTGCTGGTAGATGCTGTCATCCAGGTCTTCCGCCTCCAAGTCCACCTGGAAGCCCTCGCTTGGCAGAACGATGGGTGGGGGGTTCTCGTAGGACTCCAGGACGTCGTCTGCGGGCGGCAGGCAAGGACTGCTTGACCCCCTGGCCAGGAGGAGGCTGCCCTCCCCTCCTGACACTGGGAGACCCAGGGATGGGCAGACTGACCTGCCAAGGACAATGGAGCTGGGGCATCCAGGCCAGGTCGACCAGCCCAGCCTGCGCTCTCATTCCTGTCAAATCCCTGTGACCACCCAGGACGAAGAACAGGCGGGAGTCTCCCCACCGCCAGTGCCTGCCCGATCCCACTGCCGGCCCACACCCAGAGCTGAGCCCCTCAGCCCAAAAGTCTGCAGCCCTGAGCTGACGCCTCCCAGGGCCCCCAGGATCCCGATGGCCCGTTTGCACGTTGGTGTCTGTACTAAAACGTGAGCGTCTTCCAGCCGGCAGAGCCCACACAGAGCCCGCCCTTCCGAGGCCTCAGCAATGACCAAGTAAGTGGGAGGGGCAAACGCTGTCCAGTGCAGCCTGGGGTCCTGCTCCGAGATGGTCTCTGTCTTGGCTGGGATGCCCCTAGGGAACAAGGGCTGGGGGGGATGGTATTGGAAGCCCTACTGTATCTGTGTCCTCTACCATCCTTTCATTTCTGTTTTTGTTTGTTATACATAATGCTGACGAAGAGATGCGAGTCTGATCTACAAAAGGTACGCCATGCGTGTGTCCGTCTCCACATGTACAATGTGTGTGTGTGCACGTGCATGTCTATACATGGCACGGGTGCTCCTGAAGGGCAGCACAGAGGCTGGCGCCCAGGGTGGAGATCATGCTCTTTTCCTGGTGGGCCGTGCACCTGGCAAGGCCACATCCTCAGGTCCTTTGAGATCCAGCGCGGATCTTTGACCTGCGCCTGAAGCTTGGAACTTGGGCATGGGCTGTGGGCTCACTGACTCCCAGCTGTGGCGGTCCCCAGGGGTGGACAGGGCAGGGTACCCGAGGAGAAAGGCCGGCCAGGGAGGAGACGCCAAGCGCTCTGCAGGCTCCTCCATGGAAGGCCCTCCTCAGAGGCCCTCCCTGCCCCCAGCACGGCCCACAGGGCCCTCGGTCCTGACCCAGGATGGTGCTCACCTGACTTGAAGGCGTCCGGGCGATCCTGGGCAACCGGCTCCCAGGCACTCATGGGGCCCATGGCCGAGGCCAGTTGGTACTGAGTCAGCAGCCGGTGCAGCTGCGCGGGGCTCAGGGCAGGGAAGGCGGCCCGCAGGTTTGCCCAGCTCATCTGGGTGACGGAGAACAAGCTCAAGGTCAAGGCCCCAGGGTGGCGCAGCCTGTCCCAGGGAGGGTCTGCCTTCTGAGTGCTCTGAGGGCAGAGGCCCAGGGCTCCCGGCCACATGTCCCAAACCTGCACACAGGCCCCTGTTGTCCATGCTGGATGGTGAGGTCGCCGGGGAGGGAGGTGCCACCCGCAGGTGCAGCATGGCCGCCCCACAGTGGGCAGCTCACCCCTAGCTGCCTCGTGGGCATCTAGACTGAGGCCTGAGTGGGGCAGCCGTTCCCAGAGAGGCCAATGCCTTCATCACAAGCTTACTGGGAAATGGGAAAATGAAATAGGGTCCCTGCGTCATGCAACATAAAAGAAATCAAGCAGGAGAAAGATGCATGAAGACCCAAACGACATCATTTAGGTGACACATGAGACCAGCTTCATGAGCTCAGGTAGGGCCAGCTCCCTCAAACAAGACAAGCAGCACAGGCCCTGAGGGCAGGGCTGGACTTGCATCACTAAACAGCCTTTGCACTCCCCACGGCGCCCTTGGTCCCCATCATTCTGGAGCCCCTCTCCTTTGCTGGGTCCTGGAACCCCTTTCCTCCGCTCGCCAGGCTACCCTCATTTCTGAGACAGATCCTCATAGCTCCCTGGAAAGGCTGCACTGGGGAACACGGGTGGCCTGGCCTGGCGGCAAGCATCTTCACTGTCCTCCCCCACGAGCTAGCAGAGGTCTGGCTGCTCCGTCACTCCTGTCCCCTACGTTCCTGCGCCGCTCTTGAGACATCGGAAACCGCTCTGGTGGCCCATCTTCGCGTCTGTCATTTCCATTCCCCTCGGTTTCTCTGTGCCCACTGTTCGGACACCTGAGGGGTGGGTCTGGGGGTGAGGCTACTTCAGCGCTGCGCTTTTTCATCTGTTGGCCACACTCGCAGTCTAGAAACTCGCCGCCCTGTGAGTCTGGGGTTGTCTTGGTTTATCTTTACTCCCTTGCCACTGTTTTCTCTGCTCTTACTGGACGTTGGGCCTCCTTCATTGGTCCTTTAATTTTTCTTTCTTCCTCGCAGGATTTTACAGCCAACATCAAGAGGCCTGGGTGTGGTCATCAAGTGTCTCCTGAAGGGACAATGTCCTCAGGCTCCGTGGGGAGGGGCAAGGGCAGACCCTGGGGGCTGCCCTCTTGCTAACAACTGCAGCCCCTGGCGACCCCTACCCCAAACACACACCAGCTCACGACAGCCGTCGTTTGCCTGGCGGTGGTTCTTTTTGATGGTTGAGCTTCTGGAATCCATGCTTCCTTCTCATGGCTATGGTTTTTCCAGGGCTGGTGCCAGGAGGGTACCAGCAATGCCACTGAGAAGTTACCCAGAGCGGACTGAGCGCTGTCCCGTCTCCATCGCACCATCTCTGTTTTCTGGGTGATTTCCTGACTTTATCATCTAACTCTGCTACTGAAATTTTCATCTCTGCTACTGTAATTTTAATTTCCCAGAATTCTTTTTGTTCTCTTATTTATAGAATCTTTTTATTTTATGAATACTATATCTTATCGTTATAAGGATATAAATGGCTTTTCCAAAAAGTTTCTCCTGTCTGAACAGTCTGTTTCAGAGGGTGGCAAGCTATGACCTGAGGCTTGTTTTTGGATGGCAGTCAAGCTAAGAATGGTTTTCACCCTTTTAAAGGACTTTTTAGAAGGGCTTAGAGGTATGTAGTCCATAGAGCCTAATAGATGTACGACCGGGCGCTGTACAGAAAAGTTTGCCGACCCCCTGACCTGCCTCCTCCGTTCTCCTGTTTTAGAGTGAGTGCGAACGTCTGCCGGCCAGCCTCGCCTGAGCGCAGGCTCGGCCATCCAGACCCACTTAGATCACTGCGAATCAGCAACCACCCGGGTCTGCAGAGCCAGCCACCTCCTGCTCGGAGGACACAGGCCTGAGCCACGCTGGGCAAATGCTGGCTCCAGCGCTCAGTAGGTGCTTGCCAGTAAGAAAGCCCTTTTTCAGGACGAGATCCAGTCTGGAGACCGTTGGTTTTAAATGTTCTAGAAACAAACGTTGGTCTTCTGCTAGAGTAAGGAAAGCCCCTGGTTGTGCAGGAAGGGTACGGGGGCAGCTGAGAACCCGGGCTGCGGCTGCTTCCTTTTTCTGTGAATTCAGGACCAACGATGAGAAGCAAAGCACCAGTGCGCAGCTGAGTTCACTGTTCACGAAGTGCACGCGCCCGCTCACCCCGCCCGAGAGCAGAGCGTGCGCGGCCCCGTGGCGCCTTATGGTCACCACTGGCGGCCTCTGCGGGGTCGGCGCGGTCCAGACTGCGGCCCCCCACAAGCTCGGCCGGCTCTTGAATCTGCACAGGGGGAACCATAGCACGTGCTCCTCTGGGCCTGACCCTTCGGAGCAGCAGCATCGTCGTTTCACGTTTGCCAGGTTGCAGGTAGCAGTGGTGGGCCCCTGCTCGCTGCTGGGTGGTATCTCATGGCGATGAGGGTACCACTCCCTCCATTATGCTGTGGACAAGGGCGGGCTGCGTGGCTTGGGGCCGTTCTGCACAGTGGCCCATGATCCGCACTGTCTGTTGTTGTAAAGGTCAGACTGCAGAGTTTCAGTGGGGGAATGGCTAGGTCGGGGATGAGCCATGGTGGGCCCGCAGCCTCACCGGCAGCTTCCCGAGAGCGGCCCACCAGCACCGCCCCCCCGCCCTCCGCGGTGAGGTGCTGGGCTTCTCCTTTTCACCATTCCCACGTGTTGGCAGTGGGACGCCAGGCTTCCTCTTTCCTAGCTTCTGGAAGAATTGGGTGATAATGGTCTTATTCTTCCTTAATGTTTGAAACAATTCATCAGTGAAACCATCTGGACCTCAAATCTTTGTGGGAAGGTTTTTAAATAATAGGTTCAATGTAGGAGATATAGGACTATTCAGATTTTCTATTTCCTTTCATATTCATTTTTTTTTTTTTGAGGGCAGTGTCTCTGGCCCTCATATGTGGGACCAAACCAGGGCCACTGGCGTCCCAAGCCAGCGCTTAACCACCGCGCCACTCGGCCGGCCCACCTTTCATATCCATTTTAATGAATCTTTCGTTCGAACTAAATTGTCAAATTTATCAGCATAAAGTTGGTTATAATATCCTCTTAGTTTTATCTTCTTAAATTTTCCCATTTTACTGAAATAGGGCTGTTTCCTTCCAGAGGCTCTAGGCCAAGGTCTGTCTCCTAGCTCGTCTGTGTTGTCAGAATTCAGTTCCTTGTGGGTGTAGGGCTGAGGTCCCCATTTCCGTGCTGGCCCCCAGGTGATGGCTGCCCTGGGCTCCTGGAGGCCTCTGCACTCTTTGGCCTGTGGCCCCTCCCTCCATCTTCACAGCCAGCAACAGCGGGTCGAGTCCGTCCCTCTTGTCCCCTCTGTCCTGTCTCTCTGACCCTCTCTTCCACTTGGAAGGACTCGTGTGATTAGATTGGACCGTGGGATAACCCAGGGCTATCACTTCTGCAGAGCCCCCTATGCCATATGGGGGCACATAGTTGTCAGCCAGGGACGAGACACAGACATCTTTGGGGCCATTATCCTGCCTCCAGGTGAGGACAGTTGTGGAACTCAAGCCATTCTGCCAGTTCTCAGAGGCCCGGAAGCCCAGTCCGCAGCCCCCAGCGTCGTCTGTTGTCCCAAGAGTGACAACACATGGCCCCACCCAAAGCCCACTGCTCTCTGCACCCCTCCTACCTGGATGAGCTGGGCACGGGGAGTGGCCAGCAGGTTCAGTGTGCAGGAAAGCTTCCGGAAGAAACGCTCCCCAGCCTCCCCAAAGCCAGCACTCCGCGTCCACTCTAGGAGCTGCTGCAGGCGGGCACAGGCCTGGACACCTCTGGGCCAGTGGAAGCAACTCAGAGAGGGGCCTGGGAGGGAGGGAGAAAGGTGAGGCCCGGCCCACCCTTCAGAGGACAGAGGTAAGACCTTATACCGGTTTCCAAGGCAACAAACCGCTTGTGGGCCCCTCTCTGGGAGGTAGTGGGGTGGGCATGGGAGGTGGGGGTGAAGGTGGCAGGGACGGGCTGTGACAGCCACTGAATCCCAAGTACAAAGGGACGTGGTCCGGGCCTACAGTAAGGCCGCTTGCTCTCCACCCCAGTGCTGCCTTTCGGACCCCGCACCCGCCTGGGAAGTCCAGGCTGGCAACACGCATGTCCCTGCGCTCATGTCCCTGTGTGTCAGCAGCGCCCCTGAGCCCCTCCCTGGGCAGGGTGACAGAGGCATGTCTGCAGGAAGGAATTTGGGAGCAAAGGTCACATCACTTACCTGAGCCTGCCCCTCCGTCAGAGGGGCTGTGGGGCTGTGCGGGGATACCGGGGGCCAGGAAAGGCCTGAGGGGCCTGTGCAGGCCACAACCCCCCGCTTTTTCCCAGGGCCTCTCTGCAGACACTGACAGAGGCCGCTCCTATGGGGACATGCTCTGTAACATCTCCGACTCTCCTGGGCCTCTACCTGCCACCCCCATGGCACCAGCCTGGACCCCCATAGATCAAGACGCCCTCCATGGCACAGCGCCCTCAGGAGGCATGTCCAGGGCTCAGCCCGGCCCCTCACCCTTGTCCAGGAGCTGGTTGAAGAGCAGAGTGCTGGAGAAGAAGAAGAGGTAGGCCAGCACCTGGGCGGCAATCTCGGGGTGCACCTGGGACTGCCGCAGCAGGTCCAGGGCGGCCTGGTACACGGACACCACGCGGCGCAGCTCCTCGGGCAGCTGGGGGGCCGAGCACCAGCTGCCCCGGCGCTCCATCTGGAAAGGCGGACATTCCAGCAGGGCCGGCAGGCAGACGTACAGGGACTGGGGGTGAGAGGAAGACACCGCAGCCGTTGGAAGGAGCCCCTGGCCTAACAAGCTCCTGCCTCGGCAGGCGGCCCTCGTGAGTCACAGCCGGGGCGGGAGGGGTATTAGGGCTGCCCTGGGGGCGCGGGCTCAGTACGAGCTCCTGTTAAAGGTGCACATGGCACACAGAGGTGCCGGCAAAGGGGCTGCAGGCACCCTGAGGGTCGAGAGGGCGGAGGCTCAGCCCTCTTCTTGTTTTATCAGAAGTTCCACTGGATGGGCACCTCAAGGGGGTCCCCACAATTGGGGGGGCTCTCTAGCATGTAGCGTGACTATCACATTTGGCCCCTGAATACACTGAACAAGCAGACACTCCCTAGTGATGGATGAACTGGCGGCGTGCACTCGGGGCCACTGGACAGCATCCCATGGGCCCTCTACCTGCCTGGCCGAGGACACGGCAGAACCGTGTTGTCCAGAGGAAACCAGGCCTCAGAAAGGCCAACGCCAAGGTCAGGAGGCTGCGGAGGCGCCAGACGTGCCTGGCTCGCATCCAGGACTGACCTCTGCTCAGCTTGGAGACCTGAGACTCCTCTGACTCCCGAGCAATGACTGGCCAGGTCTGGGGCCGCGAGCTGCTGACCGCCCTCACTGCTGGGCAGGGTGTCCGGGGAGGGGCCAGCGCGCCTGCAGCCTGGCACCGCCGCCCACCCATTCCACCTTTCAGATGGTTTTCCTCCGAGCGGCCGCCCCTCTGCCTCCCATGCTGCTGCCTCCCGAGTTAGGCCTGGGTGGTTCATGGGACAAGAGGGCCAGTGGGTGAGGAGGGAGAGGAACTGGAAGCTGGCAATCAGGTGGGAGAGGCTGCCAGTTAGAGCTCAGAATCCTCGGGTGACGGGTGAGAAAAGCACGGCTCCGTCCAGGTTCCAGGACCCCCCCCCCCCCCCCCGAGCCGAGGACACGGGCGCGGCTCCAAGCTGTGGCTCACCTTGGAGACGTAGTACACGCACTGCTGGAACGCGTGCAGGATGGCCTCCTCCAGCACCGCCATGGCCTCCTCGCTGGCTGAGAGCGCACAGGAGAACAGGGACTCCTTCGAGCCTGCAGTGACACAGCAGCACAGGGCCTGCTGAGGACAGCCGGCCGGGCCTCAGTGCCGCATGCAGGAACCTTCCAGAATGGCCGCGACTTCAGACGTCCTCCCAGCTTCCTCCCGAGTGCACTCGCCCAACGCTCCCGTCTTAGGTTTGGAAAATGTAATAAAGCCAAAGCCCCCGAGACACCCAGGCCAACCTCAACCCTGCCTCCACCCTTCCCCCAGGGTCCCAAGGGGTCCCCAGAAGCGGGAGAGGCCGCAGGGAAGACGCTGTTATGTCTTTAGCCTCAGGGAGGGAGGGAGACCCAGTCTGTGCGAGGCACTTGGAACCAGCCCTGGGTGGCCTCCCAAGACGCGGGCAGTAGCCGGGCAATTGTGGCTGCAGCAGAGATTGAGGGACTGGCAGGGGGCCCGCCCAGCAAAGGGAGAGAGGGTGTCAGCGGACGCCAGGGATTCCTTCCCTCTGGGGAGCGGTTCCTGGACAGGCAAGAGGCCAAACTGGCAACAGGGTTCCCAAAACCAGAGGTCCCAACAGGGTGGGACCTTTCAGAATGTGGGGAGGCATGTGGTGTCCCAGTGCCTGTGTCCTACCAGCGTTCAGGGAAGTGGATGCTCGACGCCCCCATTGGTCCTGTCCTTTCTGAAATCCTCGCTTCTTTACGAGGAGCTCGGCCAGCGGCTCCGGCGCTGTGTCCAGTGCAGATGGGGCCGAGCCCCCTCCCAGTCTGCCCCGCAGCCCTCCTCACTGGCCCTTCACCCATGGAGGCCCTCTGATTACCCGATTACCGCGCAGCAGGGTCCCGCTGCCGGACTCCCTGCCCAGGCTGGAAGGCGGTGCCGGGTCTACTGGAGCCAAGAATCGCTCCCAGCATGAAGCTGGCCCCTCAGGAACACAGGGAGTGGCCGCCCTGCTGCTGGACACGGATGGGAAGCAGTGTGCTGGCGTCAGAGGCCCCACCCCTACCCACATCTGGATGCCACTGTCACTGCTGTTTTGCTTCGCATAGTGCTTCTCCTTCAAGTACTCGGGTGCTCCTGCCCCTCAGCCCACAGAGCCCACAAGGGCTCACCGCCCCGCCCCCCACCCCAAGAACTAGAGGCCTGCCTCACACGCACCCCAGGGCCTCCCCAGGGCCCGGGCGGCGGGGTCATTGGCGGAGTCTGGATGCTCCCTGAAGCCTCACTGGACAGCAGGAGGGGCCCTGGGTCTGGGGGAGCAAAGGGCTCTTAGGCTGCCAGCTGCAATGCCCTGTCTCTCAAGGAGGCTCCAGGCCGGCAGGAGCGCGCATGGCTTCCTGGAGGCCCAGGACAGAGGCTGCCCTCGGGGACCTGAGGGAACCCATCCCCCCTCCGTCTATAGGCACTGAGGCAGAACCACAAGACTTCCAGGACGGTTTTAAATGGATAAAATAACCCCACCCCCTTAGAAGGGCTAATCTTTCATCTGCCTGTGCAGATGAGGCCTCCTGGATAAGAGCTCTGGACAAAAAAGACTGTGTGGGGAATGAAAAAGCGATTTTTCCAGCTTTCAGGACATGACATCTCTGTTGTTAGCATTCTTCCCACAGATCCTTCCTGCCGCAGGTCAGGAGGCCGAGGCACCGGCTGTAGCCTCTGGCCACCGTTATTTTTCCTCTGAGCTCTCCAGCGCCGGCAGCGCACAGGACACCGTCTCTGGTTCTGCTGTCACTTCCCCGCCAGCCGCATGGTTCCCAGGGTGGGCAGAGGCGGCGCCTTGGGCCGCCCATGTGCTCCCACTCCCAGCATCTACTGGGGTCCATGACATCCAGGCCCCAACCAAAAATAACTTCCTCCTCAGATTGGAGGCGGCAGCTAAGGAAGCGGTGCTCCCGTCGCCCCGAAGCAGCTTTTCCCATGAAAAGCTGCCAGACGCAGGTCCCAGCGTGGGCGAGGCGGGCCCAGAGGGGCCCCCAGAGCTGCAGCCTCAATAAGGCGACGAGAAGGCATCAGCAGGACTCGTCACTGAACGCTGTGCCTGAAAGTCATGGGGGCGGACGGCTGTCCCAGCTGACTCTTTGTGCTGGAGCCAGAATAAACGGGGTTCCCTGTGAACCACCCCAGCACCTGGCATCGCACAGAAGAACCACGTGCACCTGGAGACAGGCCAGAGGCCCAGGTGCTTGCTGGCCAATGCCAACTCCAGAAGAGCTGCCCCACTCAGATCCCGCTGTGGGGGGGCCTCCGAGGAGACCAGTGGGGTTTGGGGGGAGAGGTGCCCACAGGCCTTGCAGGCAGGACAGGCCGGGCACAGGGTCCAGGAGTGCCAGGCGCAGGGCAGGCCGGGCTGCAGAGGGTGGCGAGGTGCCGTGGCAGACTCACAGAGGGGTTCATGTCACACGCAGGGGAAGCCGGGTAACAGGTCTGCCTCACATGCGGGCCTTGTGGACAGAGAGGGCAGCGGCCCGTCCTGGGAGGTCTCCACACTAAGGTGTGGAGGCAGCAGCCCCGCAGCCCCCGAAGGCCCGCGGGGAGGCACCAGGAGCCAGCGCTTCCCTCCACATGCCCACGGAAGCCCCGACGCCAAGGCCCCGGGAGCCCATGGGAGTTCACTGTCGCCTTCACCGTGAAATTACGGATGAGAACATACCAGAAGCCATGACAGACAGGAGAGCAGACAGAGCCCGCAATCTCCTCGGGCCCCGCTCGGACGCCCTCCGCGCACTGGGCCTCGCCAGGCTTCCCGGCTGGTGGCTCTGAGTCCAGCCCACGTCCACCGCCCGGCTCCCGGCGGCCGCCTCAGCACAGGCCCCATGAAGCACAGAGTGGGACAGTCGGCACCTCAGACCACTGCCCGTCACCGGGGGAGGTCCAGGGCCTCAGGCTGTGTACTCAGGCCACTTCCATGGAGCCTATGGCCCCCTCTCAGGAGACGCGACTGAGCCCACGGGGGCACTGAGCAGCGTCCCGCAGGCCCTGTCCTGCCTGTCTGGCCTCCCTCCCAGCTCCCAGCGCGCCTCCTGCTGCCGCAGCCTGGGCCCCAGAAGCTGCCAGCCACGCCTGCTCCGGATCCCTGCAGCTTATGGCACCGGCTGCCAACAGGCCAAGGTCCCAGACAGGACCCGAGTGGCTTTGTTTTCGCCACGACTCTGTGGGCAACACCAAGCTCATGCACGAGGCTGCCGCCTCAGCCCCTGGGTGCCCAACTGTCACATCGCGTCCCAGCAAAGGACGGTCCTGCTGGTCTTTCTCGGCTCCATCCCAGGACCCACCACGCCTCTCCAGGCTCCACAGAGTCATCAGACCACGCCAGCTGGAATCCCACGCTGGCCTCAGGGTGCAGCCAAATGCCACCTCCTTCATGAAGCCCTCCCAGACTGCCCCATCAGAGTTTCTGCACTTGACACATATGCTAAGATGTACACTGTCCCACATTCTAGTCTCTAAAATTGACGTGCATTACGCTATTCTACAACTGTCTCTGGCGATGTGCCTCCTATCTGAAATAGTGGAGCATCTCGTAAGGGACAATGGCTTGGGGCCGGTGCACTGCAGTCCTCCCACCTGCGCACAGAGTGACCTGTGTCCCCCTGGGCCACCCCCAGGCAGAACACAGTGGGACAACACATGAAATCACGAGGACAGAGTGCCGACACACTGAGGACGAGAGGTGCCAGGTTAGCCCAACTGTTCACGTCCCTTCTGTCTCAGGGGATCGGTCCCTCGTCTAGTGGCCAGTCCTAGCCTGAGACGGCACAGGGACAGCACGCCGACCAGGCTCACCTGGCCCGGGAGCACCCGCAGGCGCCCTACCTGTGACATCCAGCTCCTCTTCCAGGCTCTGCATGTACAGTGGGCACTTCTGCTGGATGAAGTACAGAAGCTCAATGGAGTTGGACATCCAGAATAGGAGGTGCTGGAGGTCAGGGACCAGGCCGGCCAGCGTGCTGCTGGCTGAGGAGATGGGCTCCTGGCTGCCAAGACAGAAAGCCTGAGCGTCACACTTGGACCATCGCTGCACAGACGGACACTCATTTCAATGGGACACTAACAAAAACTATGATTTGTCAACCTGCCAAGGTCAGGCTGGGAAATTAGATATAGATACCTAACCTGTTTGGCAGCCGACAGCCAGATGCACGTCTACAAACCTTAGCAGGAAGTCAGTGGCCACAGCCATTGGTAAAGGACTCTGGTAAATATACCATTTTCCCATCCCCTCTTTGGGGATTAGAGAATTAGGTAGCTGTGAGTATCAGAGTGTGTGCAGATGTGTGTACGTGCGCATGGGGGCGGGGGGTGGGGGGGATGCGGTCTTTCGTCCCGCCTGGCGTGCCCGGAGGAGCTCAGGGACCCGGCAGTCCTGGAGAATCAGGCCCATGGCGAAGCCACGGGGGCTGTGTCTGTGGCTGGGCTCCTGGGGAGTGTCCAGGGGGCTGGGGTGCTGAGGCCAGTCTTCCCCCGTGTCTGTCCCCTGCTGAGCAGCCAACGTGGGCCAAGGGACGATCTCAGGCTCCCTTCCCCACGTTCCTCTTGTGCCGGCAGCTTTGCTCTCTCTGCTGTCACTTCATTTTTGTCCACAGTGTGACCTTCTGTCCTCCTCCTGGCGGGGAAGGGACTGGCTTCAGACCTGTCTCCTGTGTAGACGGCTAGGCAGGTCGGCCCGCTCATTTTGCACATCTCCAAGTCCTGCTCCTTTTCGTCCCTTCTGGTTTGAATGACACGCGTATGTGCACACAAGCATCAGGAGCTCAAGCCATTCACAAAGGATTAGTCTGCCTCTTCCGAGTGTAAGTCCACTTTGTTTTCAACATTTATTGCCCTTCTCAGTTTCACCCAGAACTCAGAGGCACAGATAGGCCGCTGCTAAAAGCTAAACCACCAGGATTGCCAGCTGGGGTTTCAGTGTCAATCCCAGCGCGGTCAACATCGAGAGCACGCCACCCGCCAGCCCCGGCCACACACTGTGGGGCACAAACAAGGTGCAGCAGGGCCGTCCCACCCAGTCAGGTGAGCATCGAGCGGGGAAAGCGATTTCATGGGTCCGTCACCAAAGGCATAGGCCAAAAACGCAAAACCAGACAAGTGGGACTATGTTACACTGAAAGCTTCCGTTCAGCGAAGGGAACAGAGTGAGAAGGCATTTACGGAGTGGGAGGAAGTATCTGCAAACCACGTATCAGGTAATGGCTTAATTTCCGAAACATAAAGGCGCTCCTACAACTCAAAAGCAAAAGAACTAATAACCTGATTGAAAGATGGGCAGAGGACCTGAATCGGCATGTCTCCACAAAGAGGACACACAGATGGCCACAGGGACGTGAGAAGGTGCTCAGCACCACTAATCATCAGGAAAATGCAAATCAGAACAATGAAATGTCACCTGACACCTGTCAGATTACCAAGACAAGGACAACAAGCATCCGTGAGGAGGTGGAGAAAGGGAGCCCTGGTGCCCTGCTGGTGGGAATGTGGAACGGGGCAGCTACTGTGCAGAGCAGTCTGAAGGGTCCTCAAAAATTACAAATAAAACTACCATATGATCCAGCAATCCCACTTATGGGTATTTATCCAAAAGAATTGAAATCAGGATCTCCAAGAGATATAAGCACCCAGTGTTCACTGCAGCATGATTCACATCAGCCAAGATGAGGAATCAAACTAAATGTCCATCGACAGATGACTGGATGAAGAAAATCTGGTATAGGATACAATGGAATATTATTCAGTCCTACAAAAATAAGGAAATCCTGCAATATTTGAGATGGATTAACCCTGAAGACATGCTGCTTGCTCATAGGAGCAATGAGCCGATCCCAGGAAGACGATGACTGCGTGACCCGAGCCCCAGGGGTGTGTGCGTGTGGAAACGGCACCTTCTGTGGAAGCTGGCACTGGAGTGGAGGCGTGCTGCCCTCCGTATGTTTTCCTAGAGACGTCGGCCCACTTCGACAGAGTGATGAGGGGCGAGGGGGCAGGAGAAGGCTTCCGGGGGTATCGACAGTGAGTGTCACTGTGTGGACAGCGCTTTAGAAATCTCCCAAACACAGAGCTTCCCAGGGTGGTGATTAAAGAAATAAAAACAGGCACTATATGATGGAAGGACAGTTTGACAAGCTCAGAGCTGACCGCAGAGGCGTTGGGGGGCCCCCTTGGGTCCTGCCTCCCCAGGAAGTGGAGGTCTCCGGGGAACTAGCTGCCCGGGGGCGGACACAGGGAACAGGGACAGCGATACTTACAGGTGTGTCTGCTTCTCCGCCAGTTCTTTGGTTTTCTCCTACAATTATGAAGGAAAATAAACAAACGTGAGGAAAACAGGATACTGGGCATATGTTCAATGATAACACCACCAAATACACGTGACCCCATCGAGGTAAACATGTGGCATCGCTGATCCAGATGTGCTGGACTCTGCTGACGGGCTACTGCAGGCTGTGCTGGAAAGGATATTTTTCCATTTGATTTGATAGCTTCCCATTCCTTACCGAGTATGAACGGCGCACTTCCTACAACAGAAATATTTCACAACCACCCAGCTTCTATAACAACTGGCCGTTTCAGACGGAGTAAAGACAGGCCACACGTTCCACAAATACCAGAAAGAAGTTCTAACACTCTTCTTGTTAAGCTTAATATGTACATACACTTTTAAACGTCAGCCACAGTGA
Organism: Aselliscus stoliczkanus; assembly: GCA_033961575.1. NCBI lineage: Eukaryota > Metazoa > Chordata > Mammalia > Chiroptera > Hipposideridae > Aselliscus > Aselliscus stoliczkanus. The sequence continues at coordinate 2,969,193 of CM066733.1, forward strand.
TGATAAGTAGATGAATGTACTTGAGTATTTACCATGTATTTAAATGTCCCCATGGGGACTCAGGTTTAGCCAATATTTTCTGGGGAGGGTGCTACTGGCATGCGGGGGTGAGGGGTTGGGGGGTAGGGATGCCGCTCAACACCCTGCAGCGCCCAGGTGGGCCCCACGGCTCGGGACTCTGCCAAACATGCTTGGTGCCACGGTCTAGGGACCCAGTCCTGGAGGCAAGCTTTTCAATGTATAAAAGTTGACCAGTCCTGTGTCCCCACCACCAAGTTGACAAGGGCTCTGCAGTGGGTGTTGGAAGGGGCTCCACCTGCTGGGGGCAAGGAGGGGTGGGCAGCACAGGTCACACAGGTCCAAAAGGGCTCAGGCCTGCAGGCACCACGTTCTCAGGCTCAGGGGAGGGCTGGGCCGAGGGAAGGGCACAGGACCGAGCTCATGAGACCTGGCCGTCCCCACGGGGGTAAAGGGCCACAGCGGATGCCCCAGGCTGGGCGGTGTGGATGGGCAGAAAAGGCTGGCCCTCAGCCCGAGGGGACACTCAGGACTTCCACCCTGTGGCCGCAGGACACCGGATGGCAGAGTGAGACTGACCCAGACGGTGTCGCGGATTGTCCTGGCGATCTTGAGCAGGAGCTGCCCGAAAGAGCCCGGCTCCAAGTGGGTGGCCGAGTGCTGGACACAGAGGCAGAGGAGAAAGGCGGGGGTCAGCTTGTGATCATCGCCGCCCGGCTCGATCAGCGTCATGATGCACTGCAGCAGCATGTCCTCCACAGCAGGCTCGAACTCCAGGTGCAAAGGCCGCCGCGGGAGGGTGGCGGGCGTGGGGGTGGAGGCGCCCCGGGCCGCGGGGAGCAGGGCCCCGCACAGCCTGCAGCTGTGTGGTGTGGCCCGCAGGCGGGCCAGGGCCTGGGCGGGCAGGGGCTGGGCCTGCGCTGGGTCCTTGAACAGCAGCAGGTAGTAGAGGCCCAGGGACAGCAGGTCCCCGTGACGCAGCACCACGGTCCGGCCCCCCACCTCTGAGAAGTTGACCGCGACAGGCGCCCCGGGGATCGGCTCCAGGACAAGCCGGCCGGCCGCCTGCTCTGGGCCCGAGGGCTGGCACCGGCGGAGGGTGCAGTGCAGGGGCAGGATGTCGGGGGCTGACAGGCTGATGCTGGGCTTGCTGGAGGGCGTCCTCTGGCCCACCGTGTGCCGCTCCCGGTTGAGCACATACACCAGGCTGTCCTGAAAGGCAAACGCCAGACCTCAGGGGCCAGTGCAGCGTCCCTGTCCATGGTACCTAAGCATGTGGCCGGGAATGCTGTCCTGGGCAACATAAGTGGTAGGAAATGCTGGTTGAGGTGTCTGTGTGGGGCGGGGGGGAGGGGGAACAGGCGGCCTTTCTGTGCCCCCCAGAGAATGCAGCCCTGCAGCACATGGAAGCCACGTGAGCTGTTCACCAGGCACCTGTGACCTGGTCACCTGCCTGTGTCCTTCCCCAAAGCCAGGGCCGGAAGTGGCCTGAGACACAGTCTGGAAGCTGGTAGACAGTCCCCTGTGATGGGCACCTGGTACCCCACTGGGGTCAGTAAGCGAGGAGCTGGGCGACCCTCCTTGCAGGGCCCTCTCCCCTGCTGCCTCCTACTGGAACCTGGATGGAGAATGCTCTGGAAGCAGAGGACAGGGAGCCCCCCTCCCCCGGAGTCTACGATACTAGGATGGGTCCAACGTGGTGGTCCGTACCGCCCCCCAGCCCATTTCTACAGCCCGGTCATCGTCAGAGCGACTGTGGTTATAGGAGCTCACGGATGACTCAGCTAAGGGCAGGGCCTGCTCACTCCCGCTCTCCCTGGCAGCCTGGGGTTGGGGGGCGGGGGGCCTGGCGGCTCACGTGCTGCTGGCTGTAGCCCTGCAGGAGCAGCAGGTGGGGGGACTCGTAGAGAGAGTAGCGCATGGTGTCCTGGCCTGGCTCGTCAGGGCCCTGGGCGGCGGCAGAGCTCAGGCTGGTCTCGCTGACTGTGCGGCGCAGCGGGGCTGGAGGGAGGCTCCGGGAGCCCCCCGAGGCCAGGGCTGGGGTCCCCTTGGCACGGCTCCGCTGCAGCCTCCGGGCTTGGGCGTTTATCCCTGAAACAGAAGCCACGCAGAGTAACCGGTGAGAGCCCAAGGGAGGCCCCTCCGGGCCCTTCTCATGACCCAGCGCTCCTACCCAGGTCCCTGAGCTGCAGGACCATCTGGAGGAGGGTGCAGGGCTCCGCCCACGGACCATCCATGTCCTCACAGGCCCAGCACCTCAGCGCCTCCCCGAAGGGCCAGGCAGCCCAGCTGTCCCTGTCCCGGGGCGCATGCAGGAGCCCATGGCACACACCCAGCCAGCCCTGATCGGCCAGCCCCGTGGCCCTCCCCTCAGGAGGCCAAACCCCTGCAGCGTCGCCTGCTGCGTCACCACAGGGGTCCCGGGTGGCACCTCACCACCGCAAAGCTCTGCCCATCCACCTGCCCTGTTGTGCCAGCCCACCTGGGTGCGCATGTGTGCTGTGACTGAAGAGCCGGGGAACTGCTCATCGTCCCCCCCTTTTTACAAGGAGGAAGCAGCCAACTTGCCCACATTGCCCAGCCCTCTGAGCCAGCCGGTCTGGGACAGCGTGGCTGCTCGTTCCCCGCTGCTCTCACACCCAGGTTAGAGCGAGTGCACACACACAGGTTCACATACACACCCATGCACATACATGTGCACACAACCACTTAAGTCCTCTACATCCAAGGAGCATGCTTTTAAACAATGCTGTCGATAAGCTGAGCAACTACGTGGAACCCAGAAACACCAGTCTCCCATCGCCGGTACCCCCGCCAACCCCAGCGCTCTCTTCCTGAGCCCCCTCCATCAGCCCCCATCTGCAGCAACCCTTCCAAAAACCACTCCAATCCAAACCAGACAAAGCCGGAGGAAGTGCGGCAGGTGGCGGAGCGGGCTGGGGCCAGGGCTCCGTCTTACCGGGAGCTGAAGCCAAGCGCTGACCGACCTGCCCTTCCAGAAGGAAGCCAGCTCCTCTGCAGCCCGCAGGGGGCCTGGGCTGCGGGAGGCAGGGAGGGGAGGGGAGGGGAGGGGAGGCGAGGCTGCAGAGCCAAGCCCAGCCGCAGTGCGAGGCTGTCAGCGCTCCCCACAGCAGCAGAGCCAGGCCAGGGCCTAGCAGAGAGGGAGCAGGCCTGGGCAGGGGCACACAGGGCAGGGGGAGGGCAGGCGGGGGAGGGTGAGCAGGCAGGGGGAGGAGCAGATGCGGGCGGGGGCGCAGGTGGGAGCACGCCCTATCCCACTTCCACTCTCATGAATGCCAGACCCCAGGGCTTGTGGCATCAGGGCACAAACATGGGACCGAACCTCAAAGAAAATTTTTAAAACCAGTCCAAAATAACGTTCTAGCGCCTAAGCTTTTCCTCCCTCTAGGATGGGGCTACAGGAGAGGCTGTGCCTCAGAACCACCTTCCAGAAGTCCTGGGGTTCGCAGGCAGCCACAGAGCGGGTCGAAGAGCCGGGGCTGGGCAGCTGTGGCTCCCAGGGCTGTCAGAGGTGAAGCAGCAGCAGCTGTGTCCACGGCCACTGGACCACCAAGGTCAGCTCGGCCAGCGTGCAGAGCAGTCCGCATGGCTGAGCAGACATGACCCCAGGCACAGGCGGCTGGCGTGCCGGCACGGCCAGGTGGACCCTCACACAGGCATGCACACTTGTGCAAGGCGGCCTCCAACCCGGCCACAGGAGCCTCGTGGGGCTGGACCCTGACAGACACTGTGATTGTACTAGAAACTTTTCTGCAAAATAACATAAAGGGAAACTGCAGAGTGCTAGGGGATGTTTGCAGGGCCGTCAGAAGGAGGGCTCGTATCCAGAACCCGTATGGAAAAGGCAGACAACCCAGTTTCTGCTTTTCCTGTGCTTGAAGCATTTCGAAATAAGAGGAAAGCAATGAGAGACAGGCACAGAAGGAGAGAGAAAAAGTTGTCCGACCTCACAAACGCTGAAGGAAACACAAACTAAAACAAAGATATGTTTCTCCCCTGTCAGATTATCAGACTTTTTTTTTTTTCTTGAGGGCAGTGTCACTGGCCCTCATCTGTGGGACCAAACCGGGGTCACTGGCTTCCCAAGCCAGCACTTAACCACCGCGCCACTCGGCCGGCCCGAGAAATTACATTTTAAAGTCCTGAGGTGAAAAAAAAAAAAAAGATGAAGGGGAATAAGAGGTCCAAATGTCCAGGTATAAAACAAGTAAGTCATGTGGATGTAACGTACAGCAGGGGGAATATAGTCAATAATATTGTGACAGTGTGGGACGGTGTCAAATGGACTTACCATGGTGATCACTTCTTAGGCATATAAATGTTGAACAACTATGGTGTACACTTGAAACTATATAATATTGTATGTTAGCTATATTTTAATTTAAAAAACTTTTAAAGAAAAAAATAAAATACTAAGCATTATTTCCATGGTAACTTGGACCTTCTCATGCTAATTAGAGTCTTGATCAGGGAATAGCATCCCCTATCTAGAAGGAACTAATAACCTAATTAAGATAATGGGTAACTGAGTAGATAAAATGCTGAAGCCATTTGTTAGTCACAGATGGAAATGGAGCCCTCCAGAGCTGTGCCAGAGAGCAGCGTGGCACAGCCAGGAGTCCTCTTTAGCTGAGACCCAAGGCCACGTCTGGCCCCTGGGATGACGCTACACCCTTTCTCACAGAGGGTCAGGGAAACACAGACACAGCTAACCTGCCTGGTGCTCGCTCCTACAAAGGCTAACAACCTATCACTATGAGGACCGGTTCCGTTACTGACACCACCAGATGTGTGTTCCCTGGATCCAGTGGGGGGACCAGCTCCTCTGTCCCCCGAGCTTACAGATTCTCCACCTTTTACTAAGCATCCTGGCTCCCTGCCCACTCCCCACCTCCGCCCTGTGCTGCGTCTTCGTCCTGATGTTGCTCACATCACAGCCCACGTCCCACTGTTCTGAGATGAGCTCCCCACGCTCATCTCAGGTTGGAAGGGGGAGTCGAGGAAATTGCCTTAGAAGTAGAGCAAATAGGCAAAAAAAAGAGAATCTAGGAGAGAAAAACAATTCAGAAACCACGTGTCAGTCCAGGAGGCCCAGAAGCTGAGGACCAGAAGAGCCAGGAGAAATCATCAAAGGAATAATAAATTTTCAGAACTGAAGACGGTGAGTTTCAGAATAAAACGGTGCATTAAAAGTCCAACATACCATAGAGGTTAAAAATGAATAAAGGGTGAAAATATGCAAATAGTGTATTTTAATGACCTTAATAAAATAGAATTATGGAAGATATAAATATAATAATGGATACAACCATAACTTTTAAAATAAAAAAGTAAAGGCCTAACACGAGGGTGAAAACACGCCAAGATACATATGTGAATTTTCAGCACAAGGCTGGGAGGAGGCCGAGCAAAGACACCAGGGGTGTCTCCGGAGGGACAAGAAGGAGATGAAGTACAAACAGGACTGACAGTGAGGAGGTGACACAAGTTCTCACAGGTACTGCAGGTGAGAGGAAATGGACCCGCGCCTTCGAAATTCTAGGAAAGAAAACTCTTCATTCTAAAACTCCACACCCAGCTAAAAGACCAATCCAGCGTTCAAGTCGATCCACATCTTTTCAGACATACAGTATTGTAAGCAATTTTAGCTCTCATGTACACTTTCTTAGGAAGCCACTGGAGGGGATACTCCACAAAAATGAGGGTGTAACCGGGAACAAGGAGAAACAGGGGACTCCTCGGAGTGATTCGAAGGGAACGGCAGCTAAGAGCGGGCTTGAGAGCGGCCCACCGACTGAAGCGGCCGGAAGGCTCCAACACACGGAAGTCAATAAAAAACATCATGTATCTGAGCACCTTGAAAAGAGGTAAGATCAGTGGCAGAGAGTTGGGGAATACCGAACTAGAAGTACCAGGGAAAAGAGTGAACACATCGTCCTGACGATAATTACTTTCCAAGAAACTAAAAGCTGGACAAGAAGGAAGAGTCATTTTTGTATATGCCAGTCTTGAGTTGTGAAAAGCTATCCCTGGTCATACAAATGTAAATAAACCCTGATTACTAATCTAACCAAAACCACCATTCTGCGGGGAGGACAGGGCAGTGGGGCTGGGCACTTTAAAAGGGGGAGGGATGGTGGGAAAGCTACCTCCTCAACCTCATGGAGGGACATTGTTAGATCATGCCCGGAATTGTAAAATATCCAGTAGTAGCAGGATAGATGTTATTTTAAGAAGTGGAATTGAATGCCAAAAAAGAAACAGCTCACAATTGAAAGTGATTTCCTCTGGGGAGCACAAAATCGGAAAGAGGGAAGGCTGGGCAAGGAACAGGTTTGAGTTTCGTTTGTTTTTACTTTTAATTAGCAGTAAGAATATATGGCTTTAACTGTGCATATATATAACTTTGGTGAAAATAAGTAAACGTTTTTAAATGTATATACTTTTCAACCTACTGAATGAATGAATCAATGAAAGCACACACTTGTGGTGTATAATTCATCAATCCTAGCCACGCTTTTGTTTACATTTTGATGTATTTGAAACTGGAAAGCATCCTACATTCATGTGGAATGTCAGCCAGGCAGCAGCTGAGATGTGAGAACTTGGCTGTAACTGGGGCGGCGGTGTGGGGTGGGGATGAGAGGGTCCTGTAACATTTCAGTCATTTAAGGACCATTTGAAGAATGAACCTGAGTTCTGGTTGTTGTGTGCAAACTTGCAGAATTTCATGCGAGCAGCTTGGAAAGTCCCAGGGATGATAGTGGAACACACTTTTTAGAATCGCCGCCTCACCAGTGATCTTGAGAGCACAGAAAACGACAGCATGAGGAGCTGTGCACATCGACGGCTCTGAGATGAACAGAATTTGACTTTGACTTTTCCACCCATATTTATCTCTTTACGTGCATAACACTAATACAGGGGAAGTGAGACGTGTATTGGAGCCTGGGGAAGGAGGGGGCAGCTTGTGGGGCAAACCGCTCACTGGAGGGCAACCTGCAGCCCCTTTGTAAAGAGCCTGGCACAGCTGGCAGAGCTCCGAGCAGCTGCCTCGTTTCTTCCGGGTGCCTGCAGCGGACGCAGCGGCGAGGGATCAGCGGAGGGAAGGGCTGCTAACCGAAAAGGAGCCCGGGCGAGTGACTGACAATTCTCAGCCGCTCTGGGTGACACAAGACACCAAGTCAGACATGGCTGCCAAAATGGTGGCACAGAGTAAAGGCTGAGTGTGCAACCCTTTCCTGAAGCCCTGGGAGGCCAACGGTCAAGGGCTTGGGCACAAAGGACCCTTTCAAGAGAGGAAGGGTGCCCTTGCAGGTTTTCTTAGTTAAACCGGAGGCCCTGGAGAAGTCTGAGGACAGCAGCCTCCCCGATCCCAGCAGGCGCTAGGGTAGGGCAGGTTCCCCCGGACACCTCTGTGGAGGTGGCTCTGTCTCACACAGAGGGTGCCCCTGAGATCCAGGGACAGCCAGAGGCTCTTGAGAAAATCCTATCAGCAGTAACAGTGCCAGCTTAGATTGAGAAGACAGAGCACAAGATGAAAGAGGCTCCTGAGATGAGGCCGCTGACAGAAGTCCAACTGCAGACACCTGCTGCCTGCGGGACAGGAAGGGAGGCTGGGGCCCAAGGGTGCCCGCCGGGAGGGCGCCCCGGGGCCTGAAGCGTGCCCGCCGGGAGGGCGCCCCGGGGCCTGAAGCGTGCCCGCCGGGAGGGCGCCCCGGGGCCTGAAGCGTGCCCGCCGGGAGGGCGCCCCGGGGCCTGAAGCGTGCCCGCCGGGAGGGCGCCCCGGGGCCTGAAGCGTGCCCGCCGGGAGGGCGCCCCGGGGCCTGAAGCGTGCCCGCGGGGCTCCGGCTGGATGAGCCTGGAGCTCACAGCAGCCTTGGCCCAGAGACTTCTTCTCACCTCCCTTTCCCCTTTCAACCAGAAAGCCTGGCACTGTTATCCATGCCGCCCGCCACTGCACGCTGGGAGCCGGGCAGACACCCCATCCCCAGGGCCATGGTCCCCGGGTGGAGGAGAGGACTGCGCCCCAACACTGTGGAGCTGCAGAGACCCCTCCACGCCTGACCTAGATCATTCAGACGACGAGATTTTTGGACATGAACCGATACTCTGAGTGATGAGACTGGGAGCCTGGAGACGGGTGACTGCATTTTGCATGTGGGTGCAGACGGGAGTCACTGGCCAGGATTCTAAGGTGACCCCGGTGACCTTGCCCTTGGACAATCGGCCCCCACCCCCCAAGAGTGGGTGAGCCCTGGGAATGGGTGTGTGAGCCCTCACTGTGATGTGTTCTGTTAGATGGCTAATGAGGCCCTTGCAGATGTAATTCATTTTACTCATCGGTGCACTGGGCTCACCATTACCCAGGTGGGCCCCATCCAAACAGACGAGCAGAGGGGAAGTCAGGTTCGAAGCACACCGGCCGCACAGTGATGCAGCGCGGCAGGCCTGTGGGAGCAGGACCCACAAGAAAGAAGGGGAGCAGCAGCCCCAAGACGGCAGCCGGCAGGGGCCGGGAACCTAAATCCTGAAGTCTGCCAACAGGGACAGTGAGCTTGGACCTGGATTCCTCCCCAGTGCCTCCTGACAAAGACCTTGGCCTGGCTGACATCTTGGCTTCCACCCTGTGAGACCCTGGGATTCCAGCTGCAGCACGCCGGACTTCTGACCTGCAGAATTGTGAGTTGATGGATGTGCTTTTCAGCTCCTAAATTTGTGCGAAATTGTTCTGTAGCAGCAGAGAACTAATGCAGTACAGATGAGGAGGGGTCAGCACGGGGCAGGCATTGGTGCGGGGAGGGTAGAGGATCCCGTGATAAGTAAGTTCATATATATGAACTCGTTTATGTACACTGAATAGAAGTGTTGGCAGGAAGAGAGGCGGTCCGTCCTAAACAGAGTGGTCTAATCAGGAGTAATCAGTTGACCTTGGATAAGGACAGCCCTCACTGAAAAGAACAAAAACTGCTGGGGGTGAGGCATAAACAGGCAACGGAACTGTCAGGCGGCAGGCAAGACAAAGCCCCCAGAGGCAGGCGTGTGTTGAGCCTCTGTCCTGACACGTTGGCCAGCTCCGGGGAAAAAGAGTGGTGTTGACAGAAGTCAAAGCCCTGGGTTCCCCCACATTGGAGAGGCTACAGGAGGCCTCCCCACAAGGACAGGAAAGCAGAGAGGAGAAAGTGAAGCACACACAGCGCCACCCCCACCCCAGGGGCTGTGGGAAGAGCTGCCTCGGCGCCAACCGCAGTGGGGGGCAGGGAGAGTGTGCGCATCCACCGTATGGAGAAGGGCGCTGTGCGTTGCTAGAGTCAGGGGTCGGGAAGAGAGACGGGCGATGGGCCGAGGGGCTCAAGCACGGCGGGTCGCGCTGCTTCTCGGCCCAGTGGTGTTGCTGGGAGTTTGCTCTGGAACTGTTCAATGTTCATGTACGTGTTATACCCTTTCCTACCAACAGGGAAATGGGTGGTTGTGCTCTAATGCGAGATGGGATTTCAGTGACCTCTTTTCTCTATATTTTTATGTGTGGTTCAAGTTCCTGAAGATGGACTTATATTGTTATCTAACCAGAAGAGTGACAACGATAATCTCCTGGTGTGGGGTACAGAGCTGTCCCCAGCTCCCGTGCAGGGAATTCTTTCCAATGGCAGTGTTCCCAGCCCTGCCCTGATCCCACGCCATGAGTTCCAGGCTCCCCACCCCCCCTCAGAGCTAAACTTGCTGAAAAGTTGTCTGTCCACATGCTTCTGACCCTCGTCGGTCCTGCTCACCCTCCGGTACTGGTTTAGCTGTGAGACATTCCAGGCACACAAAAGGGTACAAATCAGATGGCATAATGGGCATGAATGTACCCACTGCCCAGCCGAGGAAGTGAGAAAATGACAGACACGGGTGAGCGCTGTCGCCTACCCAGAAACAACAATGATGCTGATTTGCGGTCCGAATTCCCACGCATGTATTTATATTTTTATCATATGGTAAGGATGGCTAGTATGTCCACACATGAAGTGTCTCTGAGAAGTATTTTTTCACTTTGCAATTTTTTTTAAAACTTTAATGACGTGGTACCCACATGGTATGTATCCTTATCCGGCTTGCTTTTTTCACTCAGCATCACATTAGTGGGATCCGCCCGTTTGCTATGTGTTTCTCTGCTTCATTCCTTTTCACTGCTGGGTGGCATTCCACTGCAATGTATAAAAATGTACCCATTTATCCCGTTGATCGATGGGGAAGTCAGTCTCCAGGGTGGCCCCTAATGGCCCACCTCCTGGTCCCCCACACCCCCAGTGAATGGAGCCTGTTTAACCAGGAAGACGTCATGGGAAGGGGGGTGCGTGACTGCCGTGGTCAGTCAGGAAAGGCACTGTGCCTGGCACCTTGCTATCCCAGATGGCGTGCTTGGGGTGAAGCCGGCCGCCGTGTTGTGAGCACACTCGGGCAGCCCTCAGGAGAGGCGCTGCGGCCTCCTGCCAACAGCCAGCCCAGCCTGGCCTGCCAGCATCTCAGGTGTGAAGGCGTCCTAACATTCCAGAGTCATCCAACCTGGTCGTGATGTGGTCTATACACATTACTGGTTTGGTTTTCATACCTACATTCGTAAGTGAATTTGGCTGATAATTCCTTATCATACTTCCCTTCTCCGGCTTTAGTATGAAAGTTATATTTTTTTCCTGAGATGTTTCTCCTTTTTCTATTCTCTGGAACACTGTGATGTGCAATAATGGAATAATCATGTCCTTGAATATTAGAAAGAGTTGGCCCGCACAACTCTTTTTTTTTTTTTTTTTTTTTTTTTAGCTGAGCCATCCTGCCACCTGTTGGCAGCTCAGCGGCAGCTCAGCTCAGGCTGGGCATCGAACTGCTGTTGCTCAGAGCTCAGCTCACACTCTTGAGTGCCGTACAACCTTCTGAGTGTTGTTTTTGTGGTTTTACTTTGGTTTTGGTGGATACATTTTCAAACTACTCATGTCTTTCTGTCAAGGTTATAAGTCTATTCAGATTTTCAATTCTTGAGTGAGTTTGGGGAGATTATCTTTTTCTAGGAGATTGTTCATTTCATATAAGTTTTCAAATTTACTGGCATCAAGCTATCTATAAGATCCTTTTTAAAAATCTCTATGTATTTGCAGCTATATCCCCTTTTAAATTCCTAATATTGTTTGTGTGCCATCTTTATTTTCCCTCATCAATATTCCCAGTTTTGACTATTTTATTAGTCTCTTCAAAGAACCTCCACTTTACTTTGTTGATCCTCTCCATTGCACATTTATTTTCTATTTCTTTACTTCATGAACTGTATTATTTCCTTTCTTCTCTCATTGGATTTATTATATTCTTTTTTGACCTAATGATGTAGGCAGGTAGCTTTCCAGTCTTTATTATTTTCTGGTACACGCATTTAAAGCTATGCCCCTCCTCCTAATTCCACATTAGCTGCACACACACACACACACACACACACACACACACACACACATACAGCACTGCATTTTCATTACTGTTCAGTTCTGGTTCACATCGCTGAAGTCTCTTTTGTGACCCCTGAGTTACCTGAAAGTGTTTGAACGTGTAAATGAGTGCTGTGTAAAACAGTGCTATCGTTGCCTTTCAATATCCATTCTCTCCTTCTTCCTAATGGCATGATGGTGAGGAATGATGTAATGTATCCAGCTAATAAAAACTACATTTGCCAGCCTCATGGCCATGAGGCTGTGTTCCGGGTTCCGGTCAGTGAAAGTTGAGGGACTGCCACTGTTGGGACTTCTGAGAGAGCTCCAGGGACGGACATAGTTTGCAGGGACACCTTTCCCCTCCCCCTTCCCCCTGCCTTGAATGGGGATGTGATGGCAGGGGCCCCACAATCATCCTGCACCTTGAGGATGGACGGCATGAACTAGAATGATGGGGCTGAACGTGGACGCAGCCTGGGCCCCGGGGGACCAGGAAAGCCACCCTATCAGCCTGATCTTACTACCTCTGCCATGTGCAGGAAATTCGCCTGTGCTGTGTCCTGGCCAAACATGATTCCTAAGTGATAAAGAGGTTTTTAAGATATCACTTTGGTGTTGGGTTTTTAAATTATAAAACATTTCACACATATGATGCATTTGGAATGCAGACTAAGGATAAGAAAAACACCGCTTCACCTCCCACCCACCCTGAAAAAAGTGGGGTGTTTCCAGGCCCACTGCGTTCTCACAGTGGCACCTCCCTCACCCCACTCCAGCCCCCAACCTTCTCCCCACCAAAGGGAACCGCTACTCTGGGTTCTACGTCTCACATCCCCTTGTTTTTCATTTTTAGTTCTATCACTCATTTTTGTAAACCTACATTATACTGTCCTACTTTGCTTGTTTTTAAATCCTACATAAATTATATCCCACTGTGTGGTTTTGTGCCATTTTTCTTGTTCCCCCGACATTACGAGATGAATCTACATTGATGCCCATAGCTATGGTCCATTTAATCTCACAGCTTCGTATTATTTACTGCATGAACACACCACTATCTGTCCGTTCCCCCATTTACAGATAGGAGGCTTATTTCGAGCCAGACTATTACAGAACATTTCTACAAACAGCGCTGTACTCGTCTCCTGGTGACCCACGGAGCAGTCTCTTCCCGACTTTTCTGACACAATGACATACAGAATTATGATAATAACATGGCACTGGATGTAAACTAGAGTGTGTGCCGTGTTCTGCACATGGCTACACAGGTGACCCACAGACTCTGGCCAGCTGGGGGGGATGAAGGGACAATTAGATCAAGCACATCAGTGCCCCACAGCATGGTGGCAGAGACCTGCGAGTGGAATGAATGAACACAGGGTGTGGGTATGCCAGCAGGGCCGGAAAGACCGAGATGTCTTCCACAAGGACCAAACCAGCGTGCGCTCTAAACAGCTCTGTGTTAGTGCTCCATCCTCGCCGACCTGATTACTGTTAGACTTTATTTTTGAAAAAAATATCTCTGTGGCCATAATTCACAGTTTCCTTACTACTAACAAGGTCAGTCGTCTTTTCCTGTTCGTTGCCCGTTCCTAGTTCCTCTGCTGTGAAATGCCCTTCTGCCCATTTTGTGTTGGATGTTTGATCTTTCTACTGACTGTTTTTGGCATCCTTAATTGTCTGGGGAGTAATCATGTCAGTTTTACGTATTATGAAATCTTCTCCCCGCTTATGGCCTGTTCATTTTCACCTTTCATTGTCCATTATTTGATACAATTAAATGCTTCTGTCTAACGATCTCTCTTTTACAGTTTGGGCTTTTTTGTATCTTCTTTAGGAAATTCTTCCTATGCTATTTGTTATTGATTTCTAACTTACTGTTTTGTAGTCAGAGAACAATGCTCTAGGAACCTGATACTTTGACACGTCTTACTTTCTGACCTAGCATGGGGTTTATTTTTGTCCATGCTCAATGTTTATTTGAGGAAATATGCATTTTCCAATCTTGTGTGGAGAATTCCACAATAAATGTCTAACATGTCAGGGATAACAAACACCAGCTGGGTGGGTGACAAACCCAACCCCGGCCATCTGTTTATGTATTGTCTAGGGCTGCTTTCACTCCACAAAGGCACTTAAGTAGTTAAGACAGAGACACTGCAGCTTCACACAGCAGAAGGTATTCACTGTTGGGCCCTTTATAGAAAAAGTGTGCCAGCCAGTTGTGTCCAAACTGTTTCCCTTCTATTTTTTGTCTTTTTGATATCATTAATGAAAGAGCTGTTTTAAAATCTTCTATGACAATGACACTTGGGGCAATTTATGTTCATCTTTGCTTAGTTATTTTATGTTGGGGCTAATAAGGTGCAAACCAGTTTTCAATTGTTCCATTTTCCTGGCACATTATTGCTTCTATCAGTATTGCAGTGGTCCCTTTTGTCCCTAGAAATTATTTTTGCTTTGAAATCTGTTTGGATGATATTGTTACATAACAGCTTCTTTTCATTAGCATATCTTTTTTCCATTCTTTTATGTCTTACGCTTTGAGTGTGTCTCTCGTAAATAAAATAGCATACAGCTGGACTTAGTTTTTCCATGGAATCTGACAAGCTGTCTTTTAGTCAGGAAGTTTGGTCCATTTATTATATATATGTGACAGATATATTTGGTTTCACTTCTACCATCTTAGATTGTATTTTCTTTTACAAGGTATTTTTTATGCTTCCCCCCCTTTCTTTTCTGCCTTCTTTTGGATTAAGATTTTTTAACTCTATTGTTTTACCTTTATTGATTTGAAGTGTTAACCTTTTCATATTTTCCCATAACATAATATGATTTCTAGCTTTAACAAAATCAAAAAGTTCATCAGTGTCTTTACCCTCCTTCAGAGCAATGTAAAAACATCTGAACTGTTCATGTCAGATTTAAATCCCTTTGCTTACTTCTTTACTATTTGTTTTTATTATGTATTTAATGGAGAAATACATATCTGTTTTCAAAATAGTGCTTGGCAGATACAAGGAGTACAGATACCACAAAACAAAGCAAGCTCCAGTCAGGTGACACTACATACATCATATGAAAAAAAGTTTGATATTCAGGTAATGAAAACTAGAATTAAAAAGTTCCAAGTTTCCAGCTTAGTAAAACAAGTACAGTTACACGAAACATTTAATAAACTAATTTTCCCCATTGACAAGACTAAATTTGTGCCTGGCAATTTCAACCTGACACCACAGCTACTGGAAATTCACAGGAACTGTGCACACTTCACCTGACTTAAGACTGTGGTGGAAGGGTAAGGCGACTGCACACGGAAAAGATGTAGGAAACGGGAACTTGTGTACTAGACATCAGAAAGTAATGGTGGAAAAGTCTCAATGACTGCATAGCCCCAAAGGAAAAAGGTTATATTCTGACTGGGGAAATTAATCTAGAAGGCTAGAGAAGGGGGTTAAGAAATCACAGTTTAGTATGAAAAATGCACATGCGATAGAAAGGAACACAGTTGGGGAACGGGAGGAATCACAAACCCGCTAACTGGAAAACCTGTTAGGTTTGCTGTGTCCAGATTAAAAAAGACTTTTTTCAGTCATTTACATCATGGTTAATACTAGCATTCTGGGTATTTTAAGGAACACAAGCATACCTTGTGCATACAAACAAAGAGAAGAGGTGGGGAGGCAAAAAGCATTTTTTGTTTTAGGACAAATGATTAAGGACATGAGAATATGGAGCTTTGTTAGCTCCAACACAATGTTTGCTGTTAGATCGTGATCGTATGCACTATAAATTTTTTTTTTATTTTACCGATAAAACCATGTCATTTCTTGATCATGTCCCAGCAAAAACAAAGAATTACTAAGATTATTATTTCAATGAGTTGACATTTCATTTTAAAGAGTTATGGCTACCTCACGGGGACTGAGCTAGGTGTACTTTTATGCTTTTTCTGAAGTATAGTGCACCACTGCACAATGGTATCCAATTTGAAGATTAATACTGAAGAAAATGCTTCAGGAAAAAACAAAATTCATCAAGTTGAAAACTAAAATGAGTTCTTTTCTAATAATAATAATACACATAAAGTGCAGCATCAATGTAAGGAGATCTGATACCAATTTGTACTGCCCATTTTCCCCAACAATAACTCAAACATAAATCCAGTCCAGATGTGAGTCATGGGTACCAATACAGCTGGAGGGTTTTCTCTCCCGTTTTCTCTGTTGTCCTTTGAAATAGTTACTATAACTGTTGCGGACATTAATAATCTGATAGGAATAACAGTACTTCTAGCTTCTTGAACTAACCTGGACTTCTGTTCACGATTAGCCCAGTAAAAGAAGTTACCAAATAAGCCCAAGTATTCTGAGTCGTATCGAATCTGGTACACTTCATTCTCCTCCTTTAGCATTTGAAGACAACAGATTGAGTTGACAGATATTATTTATGGACGCTTGAGTTTGTTTTTATCAAGTCAGTCTGTTTTATTGAATTCTTGATACCAGGAATAGGATTTGCAGGGAGAGCAGGGATATTGGAAAGGTCTGCACTGGATGCTTCCCAGGAGGCCAGCAGAGAAGCCGCTCTCTGACTAGGTCCTGAGTTGTAACTGTCTCTTTTGAAGTTGTTCGTTGCTCTTGTTTTGGCTTCCTTGGTCCTATCTTCCATTTGAGGTGACAATGTCCTCTAGACTCCTACAATAGGGTTAGCTATGTTTGTGGCTGTGCTCCCTGAAGGCCTGGGTGGGTGATTTACCAAAAGTGTTGAAGAAACAGCTCTGGTGATGGTGGGCTTTGGTGGCAGAGACATGGCTGGCTGCGGGGCAGTCTGAGGGATGCTTTGCCTTGATGCACCCCCTGAGCTTTCACCAGGATTCACTTGTTGAGAGGAAACTTCAGGAATCTGTACGTTGGCCACAGATGCTGCCATTACAGCCGGAGCAGGACTGTTCCTGCCCTGAGAGCTGCCAGTCCCTGGGCCAGTCTTCGCAGCCCTAGCAGGTGAGGGCACAGACATACGATTGTCACTGTCTGCAGACAAGTCGAGTCTGCCGTCGTTCAAAGTTGTCAATCTGACATCCTCCACTGAATGTGTTTTCTTTGTCTGAAGCACATGATTAGGTACCAGCTGATGAAGTTCCTTTCTTCTTAAATGCATTGCAGCAATTTTCATGTCCACCTCAAACATCTTACTATTTACTGCTTGCCTGTAAACTGTATCTTTGAAAGACTGGATATCATAGGTGAGATCAATACTGAGAACTTCAGAATCTTCTGGCTTTTTTAACACTAACCCAATGACCCACATTGTACGAAACTCTTCCTTGTCAGGATTTTCTCTGGGTGCTGGAAATGACTGAGGGTTCACATGTGCCAGGGTAATAAATTCATTCTTCTCCAAGCTTCCGACCAGGATTCGGATTTTCGATTCCACCAAGCCCACCCATTCTAGATGCTGTTTTTCTGTTGGTGCACTTGCTAGAAGTACAATATAATGCTTGTACTTTTGAAAGAAGCTTGGAGCTTCAAACAGTTTGGACCACTCTGCCCTACTCAGCAAAATCTCATGTGTGATAGCAAGCCCTTGTTTGAACTCTTCAATCATGACCGTCCGTGTTGAAACAGACACGTTGTATGTGGAGTTCTGCTGTGGGTATGCTGGCGTAATTATTGGCATAAGGTGGTACCTATCACTGGGGTTTACTCTTGGGTCCCATACAGGCAAATTAAGATTTCGTTCTTCAGGCTCTTTCAGTAGTACTGGATTTGGCCATTCCCATTCAGAAAATACCAAGAAAAATTTACGTACAAGAGTTGATGCTACAGCATTTGGATAAAGCTGACAAGTTCTTGCTACTAGCATAGCCCAGGAAACACCACCGAGGAAACCTAATATGTTGGAATAGATATTGTGACACTTAGCCCACAATCTGATAGCTCTGAGAGTTAACCTGAAGTTGTCGATGTTTGGTACTAGATGTAAGATTTCATCGGTTACCCGGCAACCGTTAAGGCTTCTTATGCATCTAATATCTAAATTTTTAAGCAGACTGTCATCTCTTAGGTCCAAATCTTCTGGGATAGTCTGCAGTGCTAATCTTGCAAACAAAATATCAATCTCTATACCATCAAAACACAGCTTGATAACCGGCACAAAAGCTTCCTCGACCGCCCTTAGATCTTTTACTTCTTCACGCAGTTTCAGTTTATCATAGAAGGAGGTAAAAAAGTCGCTTCGGTCGACGTGTCTCGGCGCCACGCACAGCGCATCTATGTCGGTGCCCCTCGTGTGCACGCCTAGCCTGTACGAGCCGAACGTAAGCAGTCTGCCGCCAACACTGTCCGCCACGGCTACTGGGAGGCTCTTGCTTTCACCGATTTCTCGTATCCATTCCTTCACCAGATTATTTAATTTTTCCAAAATTAAAATCCTGCGCTGCAGTTCTTCTTCCTCTTCCAAAACCCCGAAGGGCTTCAGGGCTTCGATCAGTTTCTGGGTAAGGACGCCGTCCGTGTCCGTGGGGGCCGCCAGGCTGATCGGGGCGGACAGGCCCCCGCGCTGGGCTGGCGGCGCCGGGCGCGCCGCAGGGCCTGCCCCCGGAAATGGCATCATCTCTAGCGCTGGCCCCGCCGAGGCGCGCACGCCGCCGCCGCCGCCGCCGCCACCGCCGCCCGGGTCATGACCCGCTGGGGCGGGAGGGGCGGGGCTCGGCTCCTGCAAGCCCAGGCCTGAGCCGCTGCAGCTCCGCTCCGGCCGGCCGGCCGCTTCAAGCGCCTGTCCGCTGGCCCCTGAGCCCCAACATGGCGCCCAGGCCGCAGCCCCGAGGTTCTAGAACGGCCACGTGCCCGCACACGTCAGGGCGCGTGCGCACCGCGCAGGGCCTCACGGGGGCTGTAGTTTCCAGGGCTCTGCCGCAGGCTTTAGGCTGCTGGGTGGGGCCTGGGTTTGCGGCCTTGTTTTCACTGTTTTATGTGTTTACCCAGACTTACCATCTATTTCTTGGCTCACCGTTTCTTATTACCTCTCAGATCTGCTTCCTCTCCAGGGGTGTCTTCATGTGGCCTTCCACCTAAGATCCATCCTTCCGAAACCCCTTTACAGTGAGGGTCTGTGCTGGGAAGCAGCTCCCGCTGGGCCCTCTGTGGCCCAGCGCCTGGATGATGGCTTAGCCAGGAAAGCAACTCCAGGTTGACAGTTCTTTTTCTTCATCCTTTAAAGGGCCAATTTGCTGTCTATTGGTTTCTATGGTTCCTGTTGAGAAGTCTACAGTCAGGCTAACCTGCTACTTGCCTGTCTTTTCTTTTTGGCAACTGTAAAAAGCATCTCTGTCCTAGTGTCTCTGTCCTGTATCAACATTAAAAATAAAATAAGGGCCGGCCCAGTGGCTCAGTTGGTTAGGAGCTCGCTCAAGACTGCGAACTCTGAGCAACAGGGTCACCAGTTCGATTCCCTGCCCAAGTTGAGCTGCTGCTGAGCTGTGTTGGCAGGATGGCTCAGCTAAAAAATAATAATAATAAAAATAAATAAAATAGCCATTTATTTTACCAGCCAAAGATGAGTTTATTCAGAAATGGCAGAGGAATTACACTTCGAGACATGCATGCTATGGCAAACCACAGGCAAGTCTGGAGAACAAAGGAGGAGAACTTCAGGAGACAAAAAGGAGAGAGTTGGGAGGGAATGTTATAAGCAAAATGTCCACTGGAGGAAACCAGGAGTTCAGGAGTTGGAAGTGTAGTGGCTTCCCATTGGCTGAGTCATGGCGGTTTCCCATCGGCTGGGTCTATGGCTAGCCAAGGAGAAAGATCTTCCTTCATCCTGCTGGAGTAGTGAAATAAGCTTCTTGCTTTCCAGAAATGTAAGGGTAGCTTCTTCCTGTTGGGAGTCTGTAAAATATGGTGAGCGATAGTGCGGTAGAGCCCCTCTCAGGGCTGCCTGACTCCATTTTAAATAAGGTTTCCTTTATTTATTTTCACACCTGCAATACCACCACTAGGTAATAAGGGGTAGATTCCTTTTTATTTATCTTACACAGGATACACTGTGATTCCTGAATTTCATGCTTTTCATTTCATGACGTCCGGAAGAGTCTCAGGCATGCTCTTGCAATATGTTTCCCCACCATTCTCTTGATTCCCTTCATGTAAATATGTGATAGACCTTCTCATTCTGTTCTCCATGTATCAGCCCCTGTTTCTTTCTGAGTGATGACAAGGCTACCTCTCAGTTCTCTAATTCTCTCTTCAGTTGTATTTAGTCTGCTGTTTAAGCCATCACTGAAATATCCATTTCAATGCTTATATTTTTATTACTAGAAGCATTATCTTGTTCTTTTCCAAATCTTCTCTGCCTTTTTGGAACATTCTGTCCTTACCTGTTTTCCTTCTGCCTTTTATATTGCTTTAAACATCTGAAACATACTTACTCAACATTCCATAACTCATGGTCTTAATTCCTAATGTTCTTGAGAATCTGATTCTATAGCTTGTTTTGAGTGGCATCACTTCATGTGTCTCGTAATTTTGGATTGTGAGTTCATCTCTGGCAAGGCTTGGGATGCCTGTGTGAAGGATGTATCCTTCCAAAGAGGATTGGTTTTGTTTCTACTGTAATTTCTTATCCAGGGATTATCCAGACCACATAAGTAGTGCAATTTTCAACCCCAAACACATGTGAGAGGAAGAGTGGTTTTCAATTCTAGGGAGGAGTCTTTAGTTTTCCCTACCAGAGCCCAGGTCAAGAAAGATAAGTCTTTGTCATCTCCTTTTACCAGGTGGCAGATTCCATCTTTTCATTCAGTGCATCACACTTCGAGGGTTCCAATTATATTTGGCGCAGGAGGATCCCAGTTCCAACTTCCTACCTCCATAGGTCCAAGGCTCTATGTCTCTTTCTTGGGCAGAAACTTAAACTTACGTTTCTTGGTTACAAAGACCAGGAAAGGCCTCCAGTTGCACTCCCCACCCCGTGTTTTCTGTGTTAAGCACTGAGCATCTCCCTTCAGAGGCTCCTAATAACACTGTGGCCAGAAGTCTCCCAGGAGAGGGGAGGCCCCAGGTGGACACCACCCAGCTCAAGACAACAGGCTGTCAAGCCTCCTTCTGACACTGTGTCTATGTGGAACTGAAGGCTATGATTTCTTTAAAAAAATCTAAGCAGTGAGTCGAAGGATGAAACTGGCTGTAAGCAACTAACCATTCAACTTTATGTACTCTTTGAATTAAAAATCCTCCAAAATGTCTTTAGTTCAATTTTCTAGTTTGAGACTGATGAAAAATAGTTGGGGTTGTTTTACTTTTTACCAAACCACATAAAACAAACATTTCCCACAATGATTCTATCATTGAGAATATGCTCAAAGGAAGGCTTACTCAAGACTCAAGAGGCAGTTACTCCTAAATAAAAGCAACCCAGATCACCTTCTCCATCCTGAGATAAGAGTTATTAAAAATCAGATTCACAGCAGAAGAAAACAAGGTCAAAAGAAAACAACCACAGCAGGGTTGAAGGACATGTGAGACCAGAATTTGAGTAACACAATTAGCAGATGAAGCCTGGTCATCCCTCTGTCACCAGGGGTTCAGGCCGCGTCTGCCTGTCCATGGGTGACAAGGTGCGAAGACAACACACACCCTAGGGTGCTCAGAGATAACACATCTGCCACCGCCCGGCACTCCAGCTGGGCTTGGAGGAAAGGAGGAGCTGGCAGGTCACGCTGGCAGGCGCCAGAGCAGTGCATTCCTAATCGCTGAAGCCACAACTTACTCGAGTAGACAGCCATGCCGTCGGCATACCACCCTCCCACCTCCCTGTCCCCGGATTACAGCCCTGGAGTCCTACATGCACAGGGAAGCCAGGATGTACAAAGGAGCGTACTCTTCTAGCCTGCATCAGTCCTTCACCAGGCATTTAACAAGCTCCTACTGTATGCCAGATACCACACAGATACTTGAAGGGCAGTGAGTCACAGCCCAACAGCTGATCCAGAGATGTCCCTGGACTGTGGAGAGAACCTCAAGTGGCAGCAGCTTCGGAAACAGCTTTGGAAAAATGCTCTAAGCTGCTCTTCCTCCCAGGAGCGGACCATGCCTCACCTCTGAGGGCCAAGAAGGACCAAAAGGAAGCTCCGCTCGTCACCCTCCTGAAGACATTAGTCTTTCGTGGTACCCGAAGTCCCTCAGAGTGCCCCAGGAGAGGCAGTGTCACCTGACAGTCACAGGGCACATGGCCACTGGCCCCAACCGTGAGGTGCTGTGTGTGGCTGACAGACTGAGCTCACCCAAACTGAGTCCAGGCTGCTAGGTCCATTCCGTGGTCGCCAATCCAGGGCAAATTTGCCCCCGGGGCACTGGCAGGGCCCACAGACATTCTCGTTACCACAGCTAGTAGGGGTGCTACTGGCATCTAGTGGATGGAGGTCCAGGGCTCTGCTAAATATCCTACATCACTATCAGCCCAAAATGTCCATGGAACTGAAGTTGAGAAATCCAGTTAAATCCACTCTTCCATCCTGGAAACACAAACAAACCCTTCTCTCGCCCTTCCCAAGCCACTGACAAAAACCACATGGCCCAGCGGCAGCCCTCCCGAAAGGGAGCATAAGTGATTATTGTCTTTATCTCAGTGACAGGACCCAGAGCCCTCTCTGCGTGGCACTGGTCCTAAATACCAGCCTTCTGGCAAAATGCAGCGAGCCGCTTTGCAGCCCCACCTACACCAGCCGCCTCGCTCCCAGAACTGATACACAATATTTTGATACTCTGGAAATCAGGGGGAAGCTGGCAGCTGTGAAAGGCAGTATTTATGGAAAACAAAACGCCAGAGTGCCGAGCGCATTACCATGGGCGCCTGACAATGGCCCAGTGGTGAAGGAGGAGAGGTGGGTTCTTATTTCAGATCCACAGGGAAGCGTCTGGCACACCTACTGTCCCCACTTGAGTCCCTGGGGAATCCCAGTTAATGTGCAGGAGACCCGCCTAGGGTGAGCTCCCAGTACCAGTGCCCACACCCCGCTGCCGCTGAGCTCCCAAGAGCTCAGCAGATGTGCCGGGGGCTCTGGGGAAGGGCTTACTCTGAAACCAATACAACCTCAAAGTGATACCCAGGCCGGCACTGGGTGCCCCTCTCTAAAGGACAGGCAGGCACTGTGGTCCATCAGCATCCTGGGGGCTCATCACAGGCCACCAGGAGGTAAGGAGCCCCCTTTCTTTCCCTGGGGGCACGTAAGGCAGGGGACATGATCGCAGGTTTAGAAGTCGGAGGGCATTCAGATGAGCCCAGGATCCTCTCATCAAACTTAATGCACTGTCACCAACCCTCAACCGACACCCCTTCCTTCCTCACCTCTGCGTCCCAGCACCTTCGAGTCTCCATGGTTCCCACTGTTGGCAAGGATGGCGGAGGGGGGTCCTCTGGGCCACTTCATCTGTCACCAAGCAGGTCTCAGGATGGGGGGGACGGGTCATGGCCCAGCTCCCTCGGGCTCCATACTTAGGAGAGACGGTGAGAAAAACTCGGAAGTGTGGTGAAGGGCTGGGCAGGGGGCCGCCTGCAAGTCCACAGACGGGACAGCAGTCTCTGCACAGGCGAGCAGCTCAGCGAGTGCGCGTGGGAATGTGCACACATTGCTGTGTCCACGTACCCACATGGCATCAGAATGACCAAGCCGAGATGCCAACTCAAAGGTTCTGGGCTCTGGTGAGCTTTGGAGCAGGCCTCTGAGCCATGTGGGTCTGTGCCCGGGCCGTCCTCAGCTGGCCCCTCCATGTTTCTAACGACAGAAGCAAGTGGGCCTGCCCTGGGATGCTGTCTTCATCACTGTGCTGACTTCAGTGTTGCCAGCGAGGCAGACGGCAAGGCCAGGGGCACCGAGTGCCCAGACCACACCCAAAGTGGAAGGCCAGCAAGGAAGGCCGCCTCCCTGGGGTCCAGGGGGCCTGCTCCCCGCAGGTAACACAACCCACTTCCTGCCAGAGAAGTGTGTCAGTGAGACAGGCTAATTCAATAGGCTCTTTATTTGAAAGGTTTCGCAAAACCACCACCAAGTTGAATACGCTGCACGCAATGGGCCTTCTCTGCCTCAACTACTGTAAAAGAAACAGATCTAAGACGCGTTGGTAAACAGGAAACAAAGTCTCACTTCCCTCAGGTGACATCTGGCCCCCAGGTTCCCCCTCCAGGCATCACCCGTGCGCGCCACTGAGCAGGCTTTCCAAGGCCCCTCCCGGGCCCTCAGGACAGGCAGGGCTGGCCCCGAGCTTTCCAAGGCCCCTCCCGGGCCCCGGGCCCCTCAGGACAGGCAGGGCTGGCCCCGAGCTTTCCAAGGCCCCTCCCGGGCCCCGGGGCCCCCCAGGCCAGGCAGGGCTGGCCCCGAGCTTTCCAAGGCCCCTCCCGGGCCCCGGGCCCTCAGGACAGGCAGGGCTGGCCCCACCCACCTGCTCTTCGCTCGCATTCAGCAGAGAGAACCCTGGGCGGGACAACGGCCTTGAGCCTCACCCACACCCGGGCCCTTACAGGTCGGCCTGGCCTCAGGGACGTCTTCTAGAAGGAGGAGGGGAAGGGCCCAGCGTCCTGTGGGGCACAGCAAGGAGAGTCAGGGGGAGACAGCACAGCCCTGAAGCGGGGCCAGGGAGTGGGGGACTGGGGGGCGCTGGTGCGAGGAGACTCGGCAGCAACTTCACTACACGCTGGCCTGCCTTTTGTTACCCCATGTTCCAATCCTAACAACGTCAGTGATAAAATCCTGCTCCATGTCAGAGGACACCCCGCAGCCCGTCCTGGGCACACCCCTGACTGCTCACGTACAGGAAGCGTTAATCATAATAATAATACCACACAGCTGGGATTTCCTGAGTGCCATGCCAGCTCTGTGATAAGTACTGTATACACATCACTTCATGAACCCCGTGACTGGGAGAGTCATGCCCCCATTCTCCAGATGTGGAAACTGAGGCCCAAAGAGCTGAGGCAATTTGCCTAAAGTAACGGAGGGTTGCTGCTGCCCAGTGCCAACCATGACACCACTGTCACTGTGAGACATGGCAGTCCCACTCAGGCCCAAGGGACCCCAGCCCCTGGGAGGTCCACGGCCCCGCACCACCGACTTCACACACCAAGGGTGCAAGGTGAGCTCCTCAGGGACGCGCACAGCTCATCCGCAAGGGCTCAAAGGCCCTTCCCATCCTGGAGCATCATGGAGCCAAGTGACAGGTCTCCTGAGTCCATTAAATGTCCTTCCATCCTGGACCACGTAAGATAATTCACCTGTTCATATAAAGCCACGGCTTTCTACAGGAAGCTATGACAAAGTCAAATATGATCTGAGATACATTTAAGAGTCTTTTGACATGTGAAAAACTTATTTTTTGTTTCATTGGCCTATCAAGATCATCAATTCTTCCCACCAATTGAATAATAGCCAACCACAGAGTAGCGTCCCACAGGCCACGGAGCCCTCCGGCTCTGCGGCAGGGGCTCGGAGCTGCCCACTGCTCCTAACACTCCTCAGATAGACAGTAACCTTCTAGGCTGAGTCATTGCCAGCATGGCTTCCCGCTGCCCAGAGCCCCCAGCCCTGTGCACACCCAAGCACATCTCGCACCTCCGGAGACCCAGCCTCCTTCACCTCTCCCTTGCATCGCCCCTAAGAGTCACCCAGCGCCTCCAGCACTGTGGGACTCCTATAAGGCGCCTGCACCTGCATCGGACACAGTGCTCTCCGCAGCTAATGACACAGCTGCCAGAGATGTGCACAACGGTCCTAGCACAGAAGGAGGAACCTGCCATCCAACACAGCACAACTACCCCAGGAGCCATAGAGAGGCCGGCAGGCGTCTGCAGGACACCCCAACTACAGCCTCAGACGGCCACAGTGGAGGTAGTGGATTTAAGAGAAAGTCCTCATAGGTGTGACAGCAGCTCTTCCTGTATTCCTTCCCACCCTTTCCACCCCGAAACAGCCTGCCTCTTTGCCTTTTCATCATCTCCTGGCCGGCCAGCCCCCTGCTTTTCCTCTGTCCTCTCCCATCCTTACCTGCAGTCATAGTGTCCACGTCCTTGGCGGCCAGCTCTTCCACATCCAACCTCTTTCTCAGCTCAAACCTCCGGGACAAGCCTTCTCGGGGTTTCCATAATTCCTGGATCAAGAGGGGCTTCTCGTTGTCCCCAAACACCCGAAAGCACTCGGCCTGCCACTGCTGCCCGTGGTCGCTGGCGTGGCCCACCACGTCACACAGCACATACTGGCTGGCACACTCGGGGCTCAGGGCGTAGCGCTCCAGGGCCTCTTTCACCAGCTCCTGGGCACTGGACATGCCGGTGGCCAGGACGCTCTTATAGTGGGTGCCCGTGCAGACGCTGTCCCCAAACACCTTCAGGACCCCAGGGGCTGAGAGCTGGGTGGAGAGCTCCGCGGGATCGTCGCTGGCCCCCAGGCTGGCAAAGGTGGCGTCCAGGTCACGGTACTTGTGGCTCAGCGTCCGAGACAGCACGCTGGACAGCAGCTGGCTCTGCCGCTTCAGCTTGCTTTTGGTGGGTGGAGACATGATGAAGTGCGCCCCATAGAACATGGTGGGCCAGTCTTCATGGGCGAGGACTGCAGGCTCAGCCAGCAGTGGGGAGAAGACCCTGTCCTGGGAAGAAACGAGGCGGCTCAGCATCGACCATCAGAAGCAGCAAGAGCCAAGCAGGCGCACATGCATGTTAGCAGACTTACTAGGCCATCCGGGGCGCCCCAACAGAGGCAGCAGGCATGCCACCCTCCGCCACGTCCCCACAGAGCCCCTGTGTGAGGACACGGCTGCAGCCGTGGGGACCACGGGGGACAAAGCAGGTGTGAATGGGCTGAAGTGCCCTTCAAGGAAAGCCACTATTAGGGAGCGTGATGAGGCCACCAAAAGGGAAGACACTCTGCCGCAGGGCTCCGACGTCGGGGAAGCGCTGGGCACATGGAGGCCGCGGTGGGCAGCCAGGAGACAAACAGTGGGGGCCGCACGGGCACGAGCTGCACCTGCAGGGAGGGCCCTCGGCAGGGCGGGACTTGGAGGCTTCGAGGCAGCCTACCACCTGCCACATCGCACCCAAAGAAGAGTCACAAACAATAGAGAGTACAAAGTGCCAATCTCCCTAACCCCGATCACTTCTGCACCGCAGCCTGTAACACGGAAAATTCATCACAAGTGGAAGGAGGAAAGCGGGCCAAGTTACAGCCCCATGAAAAGTGTGAAAAGCGGTCAGACATTCTGAACACAAACCCCCAGCACAATGTTCCTAGATCACGGCTCCTGGCTTGGAGAAGCCGTGTCCCTCGGATGGAGCACTACAGTATCCACACGGCCACAGTGGACACAAAAGGGCTCTTCCAGAACCGGGGAGGCATGACTGGAATGTATGCATTCCGCCCACCGTGTCCCGCCTGGTACCCGGCACCATGCAGGCCACAGATGCCAT
This sequence comes from Aselliscus stoliczkanus, assembly GCA_033961575.1. Lineage (NCBI taxonomy): Eukaryota > Metazoa > Chordata > Mammalia > Chiroptera > Hipposideridae > Aselliscus > Aselliscus stoliczkanus. The sequence goes on from CM066733.1 coordinate 2,996,135, forward strand.
GTTGGTGAGGAAGTTAGGGAACGGCTCCCGGACGCTTCAGGGGGTCATACAATCATCATTCTAGTGCTCTCAATGCTCCGAGCGCCCAGGTTCTAAAGAGACAGCTTATCTAGCACCCCCAAACTCTGTGGGAGCAGGAGGGCATGGCCAGAGCAAGATGTCCCTGCTTCTTAAACACGAAGGCTCTACATCAAGTTGACCGAGGGCTGAAAACTGCACACGATGCCTATGATATCCCACTTCTGCTCGCGTCCTCACCAGAGACAAAAGCAGACCAAAGAAGAAAAGCCCATTTTCTAGAAGCCTCTGGAAACAGTGCCCAGGTCCCAGTGAGGACCTGGCAGCACTGGACACCTGCCATTGGGACAAATGTCAGCACTAAACTCAGCTGATGTCAATACCTTCAGTCCCAACTCACTCGTGGCTCCACAAGCACTGAAAATGGCTTTCTGGGGAGTGAAGGTGACCACTGAGGGCAGGAGAAGGCAGCCAGGGAGCCCCAGAGAAAAGGACCCACGCGGACCCCAAGGCACCCAAACAGTGAAGCCGTCCAGGCCTCCCGCACAGACACGCTGACCTGGGTTTCCTTCTCGAAATCAACCCAGGCCTCAGCCGTATCCTCTCACATCTCTCACTCCCTCCAGGGCTGTTGTGATCAAAGCTTGAAAAGCAGGCCTGCCCTTCAATTCCTCTACCACCAGCCCCTGTCTGTCAGGAGACCCCAAACTCTTCAAAACGCTTCTGATGGCTTCATGCACCAGACTGGGTTTCAAGCATTGGCCTTACCGTTTTGAGGGTGGGGACATACCCCCTGTTCTGACAGCCCACTGCTCACGCTTTACCACTGCAAGGCTTTTACTGTGAACTGGCTTTCTCAAGACCTGAAGTGTCCTAGGCATGACGAGGCTCTCTTTGGCCTCAAGTGAGGGAAGCTGTAAAGGAGTCAATGTGTCAAAGGCTTCATTTCTCCTCCCCTGAGGTACGTGTGACAAGTCTACATGTCAAATCCTAGAGACGCCAGAGCTGGCTACGGCTTCCCCTGTGGGCCTTTGACAGAAAGGCCTCGATTTAATTTACAGCAAAGCATGTCAGAGAGTATGCATGTGACAAGTGCATGGCGTCACACGCCACACCAGCCGCTTCAAACCACGGCCAGTTCCAACCCAGGCCTTTTGAAAAACGCAGAGCCTGCCTCCAAAACTGCCAACACAGGCCTCTCAGGACACCCCTTGCTCAGAGGACCTCACCACCCTCCCAAATGCTCCCCTTACCTGGCCTTCTTCAAGCAGAGCCCCAGGGTCCCGACCCAAACCCAAAGTGGCAGGCAGCTGTGGCTCAGAAGCCTCTGCCTTTTGACATGATGTCTGAATACAAATTTAAATCCAACGTGGAAAACTGTGGAATCCGTATCTAAGTAGAGAAACCCCATGTCACAGAAAAGCCATGAAGTAAACAGGGGCCTAAAATGCCCCCGACGCACTGGGAAGTGAACTACTATTTTGCACCCGAGTCCCGGTCTCTAAGGCCCGAAGCTCACGCAACTCTGCTCTAATAAAAAAGAAACAGAAAATTACAAATGCACAACTGCTAGGCCCCTCCCCTCTCTTCAACAGTCCCTGGTGTTGGATTGGGGCAAAGTTAGCGACATCACGAAAGGAGGACAGAAAACAGCGGGGAGAGCGTGATTAGTGCCTTCTTAAATCCCAAGAAGTCCCCGTAAACACAGACCCTGATCTGTTTCATCAGGAAACTTTCTTTCTCCTTATGGTCGTTCTCTGACCATTTTCAGAGGGTAGCCACCGACGGTCACTTGTATGCTCGTCACCTTCCTTCACGAGGCAGAGTACAGCCTGTTTGTCAAAATGGGACAGGCTCGTTTTTTAGACTGGGCAGGAGTGCAGAAATATCCTACAGAGCAGGGCATGCCCTGGGTAACCAGACCTGGTGTGGAGGAGGCAGAACCCGCCTTTCCCTTTTCTGTTCAGTTCTCTCCTCTTTCACACAAATATTTGGGGGAACACGGTCCCAAGGGTGTAGGACGCTGGCTGTTGCTTCTCTTAGAGAACGTTTTTCTCTTGTTCTCAGGGAAGAGTCCAAGTTCTGATGAAAACAAGCTCAAGTCACACCAGTGAGTGCAGTGAGTGAGGTCAGTGCGAGGCTGACAAAATGGGCGGAGGACAAGGCCCTTCCAGCACCGCAATGTGGAATCCATTAGAGTTTCCACCAGGACAGGAAAGGAAGAGGGTAGGCTTGCAGGCTCTGCTTTATTTCCCACCATCCATAAATCCTATCTTGATAGCTCCAGCCAGAGCGATGCTTTCATATACCAAATAATTTAATCAGATTTAATTCCAACATGCCAGCCTCTTGAGAGGGGACTGACTTTTTTTCTGCCGATGGGATTAGGGACTGGCTCCTCGCTGGAATGCACAAGAGGTGGCCCGTGCTAACAGGAGACACCTGTAATCACCGGCGACTTGGAAAATTCTTTTCGGCAATTCAGATTAACCAAACACTTGGCAGGGTGCTGGGGCCTGAGCGGGCAGGTCTGCAGCTCCAACGGGCCCCACCAGCCGGCTCCCTGATGGGAAATTCGCCAGGTCCTTGTGCGGAGCCCCCAGGAGCTTCAGCTCAGCATCTGTTTTCTTAGATGCAGTGTCTGCCGAGGGGCTGGAAGTGGCACCGAAATAGCTGGGAGCCAAGGCTGCTCAGCTGGCACGAGTGGGGAACTAGCTGCTGCGTGAACAGGGAAACCGGGACGGGCTGCGGGCGGGGTGGGGGGGTGGACCTCTGCGCCAGGCTCCCTCCCCGGGGAGACTGAGGCCCGGGGACCCTCTGGGTCGGAGGGCCAAGGCGCGCGGGGGGCGGGTGCAAGGGGCGCCCTGGACCGCCAAGGCTCGGCACTCGCGCGCGCCTGGCCTTCAGGTCCCGCCCCAGGGCCCCCAAAGCCTGCCGTGTCCATGGCAACCAGAACCCCCGGCCCGGGCGGCCCGGGCGATGCCCCGTGCGGCCCCGCTGCCGACGCGCGTGCCCTGCGGCCTCCACGCGCCTGGGCCCCCGCCGCCACCGGGCCGCCCGCCGCCCCGCCGCCCCGCCGCCTGTCCTCGCGCACCCCGCACTCACCGCCAGCCCAGCCCGCCTCCGCGGGGGCCTCCGCCGCAGCGTCCGCGCGCCTCCCACGCCCGCCGTTAGCCTGAGACCGTGCGGCTGCCCCGCGAGCGCGCGCGGAGCGGTGCGGCGGCCAACGGATGGACGGGGCGGGGCTCCAGGGGGCGGGGCTCCAGGGGGCGGGGCTCCTGGGGCACGGCCTCCTGGAGGGCAGGCGGTGCCAAGAGGCGGGCAAGGCGCCGGCTCTTCCTGCAGGCCACCCAATGGACAGGGCCCAGACCTCGAGGAGGCAGGGCCTCATGGGAAAGGGCGGAGCCGACGAGGGGTTGGGCTAGGCGCCGGCCGCCCCTGACGGCCAATTAATAGATGTGGGCGTGGCCTCGTGTGCAGGGGCGGGGTCTGCAGGGCCGGGGCGGGGCTGCTTGCAGAGGCAGCGCTACGCAGCGCACACCCTTCGCAGCTCAGGGCACGGGGCCTCGGCAGGAGGGGCGGGGCTACACTCGGGTACCAAGTGCGGGCCTCAGGCTCTGGGGACCGAGGGGGGTGTGTTTTGTCCCCACCTATTAGCCCTACAGTGGACGGGGCCAAAGAAAGAAGGGAGCAGGCCCAGGCAAGCGCTTACTGGAAGTGGGTGGCCAGATATATGGACATCTGAGACATGGAAAGGGGGTAAAGACGTCGGGGTTCATCTCCCCTGCAATCTGTCCCCCACCCATCAGCCACAGTTTCAAGTGACATATCAGATCATGGCACTCGTCTGCTTAAAACGATGCAAAACCGGGCCAGGTCAGCTCTGGAGCTCTGACCGAACTGCCTTCCTTGGATAACATGTTTTAAAAGAAACTCGTGTCCTTAGAGCTCACTTTGGCACCAGCCCTCCGGCTGGGGTTTCACCCTGGAGAAAGACGGCTCACAGACAGGTCCCTTTGTACCACACAGCTCACATCTAGACCTGGGGGAGTCACGTGGCCTCGGCTATGAAGATGCAGACTTCTGACCCTGGGAGTGAACCTGTTGGTTGACAGCGATTGCAGTATGAACCCCATATTTGCTCATGGAAAATGGCAAGAGGGAACAGACATTTACTGACCACTGACTACATGCCAGACCCTATGCTAGGGGCTCTACCTAGGTCATCTCATTTACACTTCACATCAACCCTTGTGAGGTAGGCGTTGTTACTCCCACTTTTCCAATCAGGAAATATAGAGGCTCAGAGAGGTCAGCCAAGAACTGAGCCTGCGACTGTGTGATTAAATAATTCTTTTTATAGGACGTCACACATACACATAGAAACCTTTACAGGGCTCCCACAGCCATATACAACCTCCCCTCACCTTGACCCTGAAGAGGGAAATATCAGGGCTAGAAGGAGAGCCTGTGTTTAGGCCTGTTTTTCATTTTTTTTTTTTTAAGGGCAGTGTCACTGGCCCTCATATGTGGGACCGAACTGGGATCGCTGGCTTCCCAAGCCAGTGCTTAACCACTGCACCACTCGGCCGGCCCTAGGCCTATGTTTTTCTTTAACTGGGTAAGATATTTCCCACTCCTTCCCACACCCCTTTTTAGCAGGGGTTGGCATGCTATAGCCTGTGGGCCAAATCTGACTTGCTTTTTTTTTTTTATCAAGTTTTATTAGAGCACAGCTGTATCTATTTGTTTTCACATTGTCTATAATTTTTTTCATACAACAGAAACTTGACAGCTCAAAAAGCTTAAAATATTTACTATTTGGCCCTTTACAGAAAAACTTTGCTGTCCCCCCTCTTCAGGATCTAGTAAGGCCAACTGTTGGGTGCTACCACACTGTTTCACACCTCTACGTCTTTGTTCCGGTCATTCCCTTGGCCTTGAAACTCTTTCCCAACTATATTAGTCTGCTCAGGCTGCTGTAACAAAATCCCTCAGACTGGGTGGCTTAAACAACAGAAATTTATTGTTTCACAGTCCTGGAAGCTAGAAGTTCAAGATCAAGGTGCCAGCAGGTTTGGTTTCTTCTTAGGCCTCTCTCCTTGTCTTGTAGATGTCCATCTTCTCCCTGCATCCTGGCCCTGTCGTCCCTCTGTGCATATCTGTGCCTTAATCTCCTCTTCTTATAAGGACACCAGTTCTATTGGATTAGGGCTACCTTAGTGACCTCAGTTTACCTTAATCACCTCTTTAAAGGCCCCATCTCCAAATACAGTCACATTCTGAGGTCCTGGGGGCTAGGACTCCAACATATGAGCTTTAGGTGGACACAGGTCAGCCCATCACATCAGCTTCATCAGCTGGCCCATTTCTAATCATCCTTTCAGACGCAGATTAGGTTTTACTTATGTGGTAGGCAACCTCGAAGGTGGTCCCCATGATTCACGCCTTCTGGTTCTCATGCACCTGTAGGGGTCCCCTCCGAAGTTAAAAAGGGCTGACCTAGATGTTGCCAAAATGACAGTGTGACTTCTGGAGCTAAATTATAAAAGATATGGCTTCGCCCTTGCTCTCTGTTGGACCATTCACTCTGGGGGAAGCTACCCGCCCCCAGAGAGAAACCAAGGCCTCCTGCCAACAGCCATCACCAACTGGCCATCCATGCGAGCCAGCCATGTTCATTATTCATTGAGACCGCTATGTTTTGGGGTGGTTTGTTATGCAACGATAACTCATACGTATTATCCAGGAAGCTCTCCCTGACGCCAGACTTGGCTCCACACCTCTCCCATGGGCTGCCACAACCTTTTATCTTTTTATTAAACCAAGTCCACATTACATCAAACTATGTCCCTTTAATACAATTAGATGTTGTCACCACCCCTCACTTATAATCCTCTAACAACCCCCTTTTGCACTTAGAATAAAGTAGGGCTTGCAAAACCCTATCCCATCTGGCCCCTGCTCACCACTCCCAACTGCTCTCTGCCTCTATCTTGGAGTTCCCCGGACTTCTGTGTTCAAACTTGCTAAGCTCATCTGAAACTTTTCCCCTTACCATCTCCTCTTCTTAAAATGCTCTTCCTGTTGTGTTTGCATGTGGCATCTTCCTCTCATTAAAACTCAGCCCCACTACTGTCTCCTAACCATTAGCTGGACGGTCAGCCCTACAGTCATTCTTTATCTCATTACCTGTTTTATTTAATGATAGGTCTTTATCACTGTTTGTTTGTGTTTTTAACAAGGATTTGTGTTCCATGAAGGCAGGCGCCTCATCTGCCGTCTTTACTGCTATGCTTGGTGCCCAGCAGGTACTCGGTAAATATTTGTTCAATAAGTAAACAAAGGAAGGAATAGGTTTCCACCCATCTCACCCCTCCCCCTCCCCCTCAACTGGAAGCTTCTCAAAGGCAAGAACTGAATTGTATGCATCTTTGTATCCAACACCAGGCCCATGGGCAGGAGCAAAACAAGTTTTTGAATTTCAGGGTTGAATATCTTTGGAAATCCGCGGGGCAAAAATGGAGTGTTGAGCTGCCCTCTGTGGCCACCAGAGGGCGGCAGAGTCCTGAGACTCAATCGCGAAAAGGCCCAAATGAGCCCACAGGGAAAGCATCTCCATAGGGTCAAAGTGCAGGTTCCCAAGGGATGGCTGGTCCAAGGGCAGAGAGTGGGGCTTTGGGGGACCAAAAGAGAGGAAGGGCAGGTGGTGGTAGGCACAGGGACAGCTTTAGATCCCAGCCTTTCTTTTAGAGATTGTTACGTCCGCATCATTAGAAGGGGCTGGCAACACAAGTGATTTGGTCCTCTGATTCCATTCTGGGTGAACTCAGCACAACCTATAAATATAAATAGCAGTGCTTTGGATTTGGTTGTTCCTCATGGACTCATCAGCCAAAACCAGCAATAGTTTTGTTTTGTTTTTCCTATACCATATGCTAAGCAACTTTCGGTCAACAATTGAGTACCTCCTGGTAATGAGTAATGAGTGAGGCCAGCAGGACAACAGTGGTGATACTTGACATTATTCAGTCTGAAGTTTGTATTCTGCTGTAGATATCCAGCAGGCAATGTGCTGTAGGGATCTGGAGTTCAGGTGAGACATTTAGCTGGAAGATACTGATTCAAAGTCATTACTAGCATGTAGATAGGAAATGAAGCTGGGGGAGTGGATGTGTTCACTTGAAGCAAACAAACAAAGGTTTCAATACCATTAAAACAGATCCTGTGAAATTACTTTACTCTTGAGTGTTTGGCCTGTTCTAAAGAAACTTGAACCACATTTACTTAACTGTCAAAAACTGTAGGCTGCATGGACTTAAGAAATCACCTGGTCATTAGACTATTTTTGTGCCGAAGCCTCTGGAAACTCCATTGCTCTCGGGACTGCGAACACGTTGAAAAGTTGTATTTCAACCCTTGTAAGAGTGAGGATCAACGTCATTGGCCTACAATATGACCATGTGATACGGTCACAACATAAAATTCCAATCCTGCACACGTGGCCTCAGGCAAACCCACGGCTGAAGAACCCAATATGCTTGGTTGGATCTAACATTGCCGTTAATATTGATTTTTTATTTGTTTACTTGATTTGTGGCCTGTGAGCATTTGTTAGATGGTACCATTTGGTTTATGATGTATGCATGAGAAAAATAATAAAGATTGAGAAAATACTATGTATTAACTTTTTTTAAAACTGAGAATCAGGAACATGGGGCCATTTTTCAAATTTGGGGTAAAAGAGCTTAGTCCAGCTGGAGATCTTCTTTCTGGTTCAAGAGGAAGGAAATATGTGAGAGCCCCTAGTTTAACCCAGTGTCTTGTCCAGGATCACAAAATGTCATTAATAACAGATTACCTCCCTTTTGTCAAGTCACATTCAGAAAAATGTGCAAGTAGCATAGATAAGGAATATTAACAGTGATTATTTTGGGGAGATGGAGTTTTTCGTAGATTACAATTTCCAAAAATATCCACATCAATACATATTCTATCCCACATGTTCCTCTTACCCTGTCACATGGTCTCTTCCATCATGTGGGGAGGATGACTGCATTCCCCTCCTTGACCTTGGGAGGAACTTTTCAGCTGTGCTGAACATCACAATGTGGCGGAAGTGATGATGCATGACTCCTGCGTCTCCTGCCTGGTTCTCTCTTTCTCTTGGGACCCAGCCACCATGTTGTAAGGAAACCCAGGCCACATGGGGAAGTCACTTATGGGTGTGTATTAAGCACATCTTTTCTTCTGATGTTTTGTCATCTGGGGGCTTACCAAGCATGGGGAGACTGCCCCTCTCAGGGTCAGCCAATCCTTACAGAGAATAAATAATTGGCCTGTGAGCTCACCTGTCATATGCAAACCAACCAATCTGGAGACCATCCCTCCCACCTCTATGGGGCTTCTTATACTCCAGGCCACTATCACCCCTTCCTCGTTACCCAAGGCCAGGTGCCAGACAGCTAGGAACAGCCCCCGTACCCAGAGCCCTCTGAATGTGTTCAAACAGCCAGTCCTGTCACCCTGCCTCAGCTGTTCCTTCCTGCAGAAGCCACCGTAAAGGCTCCTGTCCATATTTTAGCCTGGCTCCCTCTGCTTCCTGAGGACCCAGGAGCTTCCCGGTGTGGCCCTGTGTGACATCCTGCACCCCCTCTTCTTGGGAACTGTGAGTAACAAACTCTCTTTTCAATGGCGATCATCTCCTCATATGCTGGACTCACCATCTCTGAACAACAATTGAATCGCATTTTAAAACGGTGTTTTACCAACCTCCCCAGGAGGGCCCTAGCCAGCTGCCAGCATCAGCCACCAGATACATGAGCAGACATCGTTGCTTCACATCCTCCCGCTGAGGCCCAACCTCTGAATTCCTGACCAACAGAAGCTGTGAGAGATGCTGATGATCACTGCTGTTTTACGCTGCTATATTTTAGGATAATTTGTTATACAGCAAGAGACAAGGTTTTAATTTACTTCATGCTTTTCTAAACATCCCAAGTTTTCTACAATGAACAGAGGTTGCTTTTATGAAAAGAATTTCCAAGTGTTATTTTTAGAAAGACAACTGGGCAAGAATGAAGCGTCTTGAATTTTTATTTATTTAAGTTCTTCCTACTCCACTGGAGACAATAACATTTACTGGCAGGATTATTCTTCATACAAATGTTTATCAAATACTGTGTTAATACAAAATAGCAATTTCACAAACACAGAAAGGGTCCAATACCAGCAGGACATTTTTTAAAATGCATGCCACAAATGCCATTCTCAAGCATTGTAGACATGACAGGTCTATAAAAGTGAGTACGAAAAGACAATCTGAGCCCATTTCCCCCCAAAAAAGGCCTTCACAAGCAGCCTGCACTTGGGAGTGGGCAGATTCCCGGTGAAACCTGGCAGTGGGAACAGGAATGACGGCCACTGGCTCGCACAGCCAGAGCCTGAAACTGACACTGCTCGCTGAGGCACAGTGTCACAGAGGACCTCCCAAAACTAGGTCCTCTCCTTTCTCTCGAATTGACCCACTCTCTCCTTCCTGCCTTCCCAGCCCACCCAAATGGCAGCCAGTATGCCCATGCAGCCCCAAGTCTCCACAGAACATGGGGCCATGACCAGCACAAAAGACTTAAAAATCTAGTCTTGTATTCCTCTTAGTGGGCTTAGGGTTCTGAGTAAACAGATCCTCAGAAGCTCTGAACTTCTTCCTCCCAAACTGTCCCTATATGGCTTTAGGGCACCCAGGCTCCCAAGGGATGGCACTGCACTGACCCCTGCCAATCAATAGGCACTAAGCACCTGGTACCAATGACCATGGATTTCCAGGGGAGTACACCAAGAACACTTTCCAGAACTGGGGGTTCTGGGTCATACAATCAATTTAGGGGTTGCAACCAGCAACTTGAAAACATCACCTAGGTCCGGATAGGATAAGGTAGGATAGGATCGATAGTGCAGCACACAGTAGGTCCTATCTCAGTGATGGATGTATAGACTGGAATCACAGTGTAAAGTGTATTTCTTTTTTCTTTTTTTTTGAAGGCAGTGTCACTGGCCCTCATATGTGGGACCCGAACCGGGGCCGCTGGCTTCCCAAGCCAGCGCTTAACCACCGCGCCACTCGGCTGGCCCTAAAGTGTATTTCTTATGATGGGTATTAGTCGAAAAGGTTTGGAAAATGCTGACATCTGGAAATAAATAGAGGAAGATAGCAGACCCACACCTAGAGCCAGATCCCATGATGCACAGGTAACCCTCCACAGGTGGGCTGCCGGGCTGCGACGTGACACAGTGAGGTTAAACGTCGGTTTGGAAGCCCATCACAAAGCCAGGTTTGCATAGAGAAGGACATGTGCAAGTCGGGGCTGCGTGGGCAGAGTCCACGTACACCTGAGATAATCAGTCATGGCTGCGGCTGGCCCAGCAGATCCCACATCCTCACCCCATAATGCCACATGATGGAAACCAGCTGCTTCTCTATGTACGGAGCCACAATACTTTTCTAAAATTACTGCCTTATTAAGGTATTTAAATGCCCCTTTATCTTGTGGGTGCTGGTGGGGAAAGCTGTCTGCACGGATAAGAACGCCACAGGGGACAGTCTGTGGCCTTCTTGCTGTCTACTAGGCCCCCATGACAAAGGGCATCCCCAGAGCTCAGGGTTGCTGGACCCTGCAGGAGCTCTGGGCACAAGTGCCCTTGCCCCGGGGAGACAGTCCAGCCCTCACAGGCTCCCGGGGTGGCCTACCCACAGGCAGCAACAGAGAATACCAGCATTTTCATCCTCAGACCCCTCAGGGCTCAGGCAAAATGGACTAAGCAGCCAAGTGATGAAGTCAAGTTGCTAAAGTCAGGAACAATGAGGCCCCAGAAGGACGGTAAGGAGATGCCATCACAAGAGCGGGACAGCCTGGTGCCGAGGAAGGATGTGACACCCAAGGACTGTGGCTTGGATTCTTGACCCTGCCCAGCACCTCTGAATGACCTTGGACAAGTTCTCAGCCTGTCTGAGCAGCCTGTTTCCCATGTACTATGGAAACAAGAATTTCGTCTTGCCAGGTTTTGCGGGAGAAATATACATACGAGAACATGGATGTGAATGTGCATGTTTGTAATTGTGCAGATATGACCTGTTACGCTGATAAAGAAGGGGTGGAATGCAGAAAAGCATCCATGGGGTGCAGGCAGTGGTGTACTGGTAAACTAGATCTCCAAAAAGAGTAAGTTCTGATTTATAGCCTCTGCCAACTACCCTGGTGTAAAGACCCACCATGGCCAATCTCACACTACCGATGGTTAAATGACTTGCCCAGTTCTGGAATATTCACAATCAGTCTCCAGGATGTCGGAAGTATGCACAGCCCCCAGATACCCTCAACGACATCTCATCACCCACTGCAGTGGACAGCCTCAGACTGGGGAAGCCCTGTCATCACAGAACACACTTCAGCAGCGTTCCTCCCACAACTGCACCTGGCTTGTCTGCCTGCCAACCAGACCCCACCTGTGAACCGGCATGCGGCCCCTCCTCCCCCACAGCCCATGCCTTAAGCTGGGGTCCTCTTCCTAAATCTTCCAGATAAACCAGCTCTTTTGAAGTGCCCAGGCAATAGATCCCTGGGTCCCCAGACTCCCCAGGGACAGTCCAGGGATGTCAGGCAGGATGGCAGCCATGACTGGGTGGCACAGACGGCATGAGACAGGTTTTACCTAACTTCTTTATGTGGCCTAAGGAAAATGCAAGAGATTTGGGGAGGAAAATTTATGTCAAAAGATCCTCACCACAGGTACATACCTCCTGTGAATTGAAAGAATGGATGAATAAACTGTGGTACATCCATTTAGTATAGACTTTTAAAATAGTGTTTACAAAGGGCTTGAAATAATGAGGGAAAATACTTGAAAAGTAAAAACAGTAGGATGCAAAAGTGTACGTGGCAAGAGAAGAAAACACCAAGGTAAATAACTATGCACTGAGTAGGGGAAACACAGAAAGAAAGCCACTAAAAGAGTAAGAGTGGTTTTTTGAGGCGGAGAAATTATGTATTGTATTTTCTACCTTCCTAGTATTTTCTGAAATTTTTATAATAAGCAAATATTAATGAAAAAGATCTTTCTATTTAAGAATACACCCAGCCACCCACCCTGTCCAGCGGATGAGTTCTCCCTCGACCCGCAGATGGGTCTTGCTGAGTCTCAGGGTCCCTCCACAGAGGCCACCCGGACGCTCTCCGCCATACAGAGCTTGGTCTCATCCGGGGCCCTGTCTCATTCACCCTGTAACTCCAGGCTGGCAGACCCACTAGGGCAGAGTCAAAGCTCACTACAGACCTGAGTTGGGAAAAACCAGCCTGGGAGCCTCACGGTAACTACTCCTGATTTGTCTTCTGACGTTCAGAGCCTCCAAGAGCAAAGGCCAGGGCCATGCCCACGCTGACCATGGCTGTGAACTTGCCTATTTGCCTATTTTGACCTGGATACAAAGGGGCCAGCACTTACACAAGGGTCCCCACCAAGCCTTTCCAGCCTCAGAAAAGGAAGAGGAGGTGGCGATGAAACCAAGATCAAGCTCAGCCTCCTCTGCTCAACCACAGGCTTCTATGAGCATCTACTAATTGCCAGCACCATGCTGGCCACTGGGGATCGACAACAGAGACACAGGGCCTGCCCTCAACATCGAAAGAGTCTCCAAGACCACTGCTCACAGCCTCCTACTGCCGTGTCCTGCCCATGTTTCCAGGGTCAGTCAAATGGGCTAAAAGAGGGACCGTGTTGGTCTATAACCTCCACTGACGGACAGCGTATTGCCAGCTATCAAATAAATGGAACACTCCAGCAACGTCTGGTCTGAGCTCCCAGGGATCCCCAAAACCCCTCTGAGGGATTCATGAAGTCAAACTGGTCTCATAATAACACTGCGACATTATTTGTCTTTTTCCCTCTGTCTTTCATGTAGTTCCCCAGAGGCTACATGACAGAGACGTCAGAGATAGGCCTGCTGCCTCTGTGCCAATCAAGCTTGGACCTATGGACACTGGAACTAATCAATGGAGTGAGAGCCTATGAAGCCACCAGCATAGAGCAGCCCCGGGGGGAGCCCCACACGGGCGCCTCTGCCCGCCAGCTTCCTGCGCCTCTCCTCCACACACGCTACACCCCTGTGAGTATCCCCGTGTCAGCGTGGTCACCTGCAGATGGCTGCTGGATTTTCATGAGCTCTTTCAGGACCCCGTGATGCTGTCCAGAGTCTGCATTGCAGCATCTGGGTACACAGTATGTGGTGGCAAATTTGACAAGTGCCTTTTTTGACTGTCACTAGACCCATCTCCTAGCCCTTTCACCTCTCCTGCCCTCTTAGCACCTGCGGTGCAGGAAGCCAGTATGGAGACACCCCCACTTCCCAACAGAGGCCTGAGCCCTGAAATACCCTGGAATGTACCAGAATTAAGCATAAGGCATCCTGTTTTGCCCACTGACTCTCATCTAATTTGAAACAGATCCTTGACCCAGAGACTCTGTGATTCCAATTTGGAGCCTGGAGCTGGGCCTGGATCTTTCCCCCATAAACGTCTGTGTGCCAGGTACAAAGCGGCTGGCCCAGCCAGGATGGGGCTGAGGACACGCCCCGGAAGCCTTGCCCCTGGCCTCCTGGGAGCTCCAGAGGTTGGGATGTCGCAGACACTGTGCCCCGGTCCCTATCAAATGAGCTAGGCCTTACCTCTGGGGAGCATGAGGAGCCTCTCAGGGCCAGGGACTGGCACCAAGTGAGATCTGAATGTTGGCATCATAAACCCTATACCTGGACCAGGTAAGCAAGCTCCCGGGATCTGCTTGCCCTGTAATGAATGGCTCTCAGAATGTCTCTGGATTTTCCAGCATGAGAGGAAATGGCCAAGTAACAGCTTCCCTACTGCTCGCCCGTCTCTGCCCATTCCAGGAGCTCCCCAAAAGGGACGAGAGAGAGGGAGTGAAAAACATGCTCCCTCACCTGGAGACATTTAACCACACTGCTCACTTTCCCACTGCAGGGCACACCGCAGGTGAGGCAGAGGTGCCATTGTGAGTGGTGAGGCGATTGGTGGGGGCTGCCCAGAGCACCAGCTTGAGAATTCTGATACCACCCGTGCTGCAGTTATTGGTGATGTCTGCCATGGCCACGGATATCCACCATCCCTGATCTACAATCCAGGTGACTTTCCCTGATTAGGGGACCATTCCGCAGCCAGGACTTTGGTAGCAGAGAAGGAGGCCCTGGCCACACGGTAGAAACAACCTACTGGTCTCCTTGCTAGGTTTCTCAGGACCATAAGAAGCACATATTGGCCCATCATTCCCCATTTTGCCGGGACAATGTCCACTCCCTTTTCTGCAGATGTTAATGTCGGTTGGATTAGCAAACAGTTGTCTAGAATAGAAATGCATTACAGGGTTAATTTCTCCTCTGTAACAATGACAAAATGTTTTCTTTCTCACGTGGGACCCAAGGGACGGCCTGGCTGTCACCAGTAGTGACCTCAGACCCATCAAAAGCTCTACCGGTGAGCGGGCAGACGGGCCTGGGCGCTGTGCTCTGGGCTAAAGTTCGCAGAAACACTTCCCATGTTGCTCTGCTCCAACAGCCCAAATGTCCGTGCAGTCTGGGCCACCTCATTTGGACACCTTGGCCTGCAGAGTGCTGGGCAGATAGAGGTACCTCCAGATGGCATAGTAGTGGGTACCAGCACCAAATGCCACAAAGAGATGCCAGATGGCGTGGGCAAAGGGGATCCTCCCGTCACTCTTGAAGAACACCGTGCCCAAGCAGTAGAAGGCCCCGCCGGCCACCAGCTCCCAGATGCCCTCGGTGTTGGGCTGTCAGCAAGGACAAGGGTGGGGCACAGGTCAGAGGAGTGGCCAGTAAAATCATGAGCACCCGGCCATTTCCCCACCACCCCAAACAAAAAGACCTGTGGATGAGACTCCCAGGTGGGGCGTCTCATCACCCTGATGCTGCCAACTCTCCCAAAATTAATTCTCACATGTAACGTGTTTCTATCAAAATCTCCAATAATGTTTTATAGCTTTTTATCTTTCCTAAAAAGCAATCCATCTGGGTCTATACCCAAAAGAAGTGAAAGCAGGGACTCGGACAAGTACTGGCCCACCCAGGTTTGCAGCTACTCTATTCACAACAGCCACCCAAGCATCCATCAGTGGACAAACGAATGGATAAACAAAATGTTATTCATGTTATTTCATATGGTGGAATATCATTCAGCCTTAAAAAGGAAGGAAGCTCTGACACATGCTATTATATGGATGGACTGTGGGACATTATGCTCAGTGAAATAAGCCAGTCACAAAAGGACAAATGCTGTGTGATTCCACTTCTATGAGGAACCTAGAGGAGTCAAATTCACAGAGACAGAAAGTGGGATAGAAATTACCAGGGGCTGGGCAGGAGAATGGGGAGCTAGTGTTTCATGGGGACAGAGTTTCAATGTGGGAAGATGAGAAAGTTCTGGAGAGGGATGGTTGTGATGGTTGCACAACAATGTGAATGTACTTACTGCCACTGATTGGACACTTAAAAGCGCTTAAAATCATAAAATTATGTACATTTTGTCACAATTTTTGAAAAGTCATACATGCCCATAACAAAAAAAATCTTAGAAAAAAACAACACAAAAACTAGTAAGAAAAAAGCAGTGGTCCTGACCCCGGAGATGAGGGCCACCTGACTTGTTGTTTATTAAAGGGGCTCAAGTAGAATGAGAGGGATGGAGGAGTACGAAGAACCCGCTGTGCTGTCACCCCATCTCTGGGGCCCACTTCCCCCAGGTAACCACCATTAACAGTGTCTTACGGTATCCTTCCAGAAGTTGCCTCTACACATATAATATACAACAAGCATGCGTGCATTGGGACTGAGAGTGGGCTCACACGTGCCCCACCCCCGCCACCTCATCTTCCACTAGCTGGTCTGATGGAACTCAGTGCACCCTCCCTCCAGGGAATCCACCTCGGGCTTTTGAGCAGCTGCACAGGATTTCATCGTCTTCACCAGGCCTCAGGAGTATTGTGTGTGGGTATTAATTACGTAAAACAAAATGAAAACTACCAAACACTCCTTAGCACTTCCTATGTGCCAGGCACCGTATTAGGGTCTTACAAAAATCACCTAATGCCGCATTCATGACAATCTGATGAGGCAGGTATTGCTCTAAGTGACAGTCATAGAAATACGACCACACATCGTGCAAAGTAAGACAAGCATGTTGCAGAATGGGACGTATAGTGTGAGCTCATTTTTGTAAAAGAAAAGCCAACAAGTCACTGTGTCTGCATATGTACATAGACTTGCGTATAACTAAAGAAATGGAAAAGACACACGACAAACGATTAATGGTGGTTGCAGCCGGGGTCTTGTATTGGAGTGAAGGACACTGCTGCTCTTTTATACATTTTTGGATGGGACTCATTTTTTGGCATTGAGTAGTATTTAAATATACATTTACTATAATATAGGTACAAATATGGATTTAAATATATAATATGTAATTTGGTGGATATTTTATAATTTAGTAGGTATAACTTAAATATCCATATTTAAATAAAAATAAACTTGGGAAGAAAGGTAAAATGTAAAAATGAATACAGATCATGGAGAAAGTGTTGAGCAGGAAAGACTAATTGGACAAGACTTCACTTCCAAGTATTAAAATTCAATTAACACTACAATAAGTAACACAGTTTGGCACTAGTATAAAAACGGACCAATCGATGAAACAACTGAAATCTCAGAAACAGACCCACATCTATATATATAAATGAATTTAACATATGATAAAAGGTGCATTTGTAAATGGTAGAAAAATGAAATAACTGGCTAATCATTTGGGGAGGAATCACCCTATCCAAGAGAAACTGCAGTGGGAATAAAGAGTTAAAAATGAGAAGTTAAACCATGAAAGAAACAGGAGAAAATACAGGTAAATACATAAACTTGGGAAAGGGAATATCTCCCTAACCATAACTCTTAAGTTAACAGCCATAAAATTAAAAAAAAAAACCTGTTAGATTTGAATACATAAAATTTTAACACCTCCCAATAATAATAATAATTTTAAAATAATACTGTTCTCTGGCCTAGGGAGGTAGTGGGCAGGCTGAGTTTACTGTGTCCATTTGACAGATGAGGCAACTGAGGCTCAGAGAAGAGAGACCCTCAGGGTGAACCTGCCTGTTCTGCTGCCTCTTTGGGCGAGTCACGCTGACACACTGGGCCTCAGTTTCCCCTTCTCCCAGAGGAGACAGTTCGACTTGACAATCTTGAGGGTCAGTCTGGGTCCTCTCCAGCCAGAAATGAGGCCCCACGCCGGGTGGGTGGGACTTACCATAGAAAGGATGACCAGGGCGGGAAAAAAGCCCATGACGACGTAGCACAGCAGCTCCACAAGCTTGTACCTGGCAGGAAGACACGCCACCTTGACCTCAGCACCGCTCCTCCTCTGGGCAGAACACACCCTGACCAGAAGAGTGAGGGCACTCCTGGGCTCACATGTCACCCTGCTACACCCAACCGGTACTGGCAGAGCTGGGTGACCGTGGGCAGTCCTCCCTCCCTCTCTGAGACTCGGTTTCCACATCCGTGCACACTCAAGCCCAGGGCAGACATGACTATTCGATCCCAGCACCTTTGCCCACAGGGCCCGAGCAGCCACTCTCCATGGATCCGAGTGGATGCATGAACTGACATCTATTGCTGAGTCTGTCATTCCCTTTTGCTTCTATAGGCCTGTTTCTTTCCCCACTTAGTTATTTCCATCCCCTCACTCAGAGCCTCTGCCCCTTATCTGCTAACACAGCTTATG
Organism: Aselliscus stoliczkanus; assembly: GCA_033961575.1. NCBI lineage: Eukaryota > Metazoa > Chordata > Mammalia > Chiroptera > Hipposideridae > Aselliscus > Aselliscus stoliczkanus. The sequence continues at coordinate 3,014,005 of CM066733.1, forward strand.
GAAGGCAGGTAACACATGACAGTTTAGTAGGTCTAGGAACCCACAAGAGCTTTTTTAAAAACTCCTTAGACTGACCCTATGGACTGTGGACCTGGTGGCCATCCATATGCCTCAATACTGAGACACCAGGCAGAGCTGTGCCCGCATGCTTCTGGGTCATCCTAGGGTCACCAAGGGCAGGGAAGAGGCCCTGCTGGAGGACTGACGGGCACGCCGCCCACCTGAGCCCCCAGCCCTGGCTCACCGCTCGTGGAAGAAGAAGACATAGATGGTCCCGACAGAGGCCATGATCCAGACCAGCCAACGCATGTGGGAGGCCCAGGGGCCTAGTTCCCGAAGGTTCAGCCTGGGAGAGAGAGCCGAGGCACAGCCTGAGGGGGGCCTACTGGGACCACGCCCTCCACGGCTGCCCGTCACAGGAAACTGACCCCAGAGCAGCCCTGGGTGGGACATGGGCTCTCATGGGAAGACACATGGAGAGACAAAAAGAGAAACTGACACAATAGGCAATTATTAGAGGAAAATGAGCAAAACCAATAATGCCCCAGTATGAAGGGGCGCGGCATCTGAAGCTAGTAGGAGTCTTACAAGGGAAGCCTGGTCGGAGGGAGGTCTGGCAGAGTCCACCAACCTCTGAAGGGCTCACAGCTTGTGACCCCGCCGTCCGAGTCCCACGGTCCAGCCGGGGCAATACCACCTGTGCGCACACAGTCTATTCTTTCTACTGTACCAGAGCCTTGCAATCTTTCAACCACACAATGCCTGCTCTTTAAGTCAAGATTTTATGCAGGAAGCTTCTATGTAAGTCCAATCTGTCAAAGATATAAACACAAAGCAAAAAATGGGGCTTTTCTGATTGAGGCAGGGATGGAGGGGCCCAGAGTCATCCACCTCCCCACACCCCCGCCTCTTCCATGGTCCACGGGACCCTCCAGGATCTTCGGAAAACAGCTGAAAAACCAGGGCAATAGAAAGAAAAATCCATTTATGCCACTTGTCCTATGTCCCCTTTTCACCGTGTGCCCAGGCGTCCAACCGAGAAGCTGGAGCACCAAGCTCCTCTGTGTGTCTGTCATCCCTACATCCAATCAACCCCGAGTTCTGCTCATGCTTCCTCCTAAGGAGCTCACACCCCAGGCCATGTCTCCCCGTCTCAGCATCATACCCCTCTTGTGGCCCTAACCACAACTGTGTGTCAGCATTGGGACAGTCACCAGCTGTGTTCCCTGTGAGACCTTCACGTCCTGTAAGGAGCCGGCCCTGCCTGTGTTTACGGCCATATCCTCAGACACCAGCAGGGGACGGCACAGAGCCACTGCTCGGTCACAGCCAGGAAAAAAGAATAGAAAGCCAGGCTTCAAATCGGCTAAGGGGAAGACATAGAAGATTATCCTAGAACTCTGTCCAGATAGTTACTGCAGCTGAGCACAAAACTTAGCTTCACTCTTCTCATCAACAGCCAAAAAGAAACCTGAGGTTACCTGTTTGCTGACCATGGAAGGTGCTGCCTACAGAGCTTGGGGCCAACAAGAGGGGCTGGTGGCATGGGCCCCTCCTGTGGCTTCTGGCTTCTCTCCTGCTCTTGGCACGCTCCCGAGGCCTACCCACTCAAGCTGCACCCCTGACCCAGGACCTATACTTATTCTAGAAGTCTCTGTATACCTGTCTACCTGGCCTCTGACACCCTGAAAAACGTGGGTTTTCAGGAGAGCAGCAAGTCCCATTTTCACTCAAAGCTCCAGATGGGCTCAGTTTGAGGACGCCCAGGCAGACAGCATGGGGCGGCCTCCCTGCAGTCACTGATTTCCAGGGACAGCCAGCATTTCCCGGGGACCCTGCCATTCCCCACCTGTCCCTCTCCCTCACCTTCAGTCAGTCACAGCCCACCAGTTTCCTATAAATACCTTTTCCATCCATCCTCTCCTCTCGACCTCCATGGCTGCCACTGGGTCCAGGCCACCACCATTTCTCAACGGGTCCTTGTACCAGCCACCTCCACACCTCCCTGCTCCCGAGGCAGTCACCCTTCAGTCCACAAAAGAACCACTTGAATATCCTGCTCCAAACCCCATCCACTCCTAAGAGTAGACCCAACAACCTCCCACCTGTACAAGAATGTCCAGAGGACCATGGGTCCATAGTCACCTCACAACTACAAACCATGCTGACACCTGCCACAGGACCATGGATGCCTGAGGTACCTTCCCCCAGAACACTACCCAGCAAGGAGAATGGACAGGCAACTCCTGCAACACGACGCAGTGATCCTCATCAGACATAACGTTTCATGAAAAAACAAGATCCAAAAGAACGATGCCATCAGCACGAAGTTCGACGTCAGGCAACATGGCAATAGGGAGACTGTGGTTACCCCTGGGGGACGGTGACTGGAGAGGGGGTGTGAGGGATGGGAGGGACTCTGCTCCTCCGCCTGGGAGCTGGCTGTGAAAAGTCACTGACATGTACGCTTCTGAGTGCATATTCTCCAGGGATGGCATACCTCCATTAAACGTGTTTAAAAAGCAATCGCCTTCGTGTGTACAAACGAAACCCATTTATTAGCTGATATAATGAAAAAAGGCCCCATTTAGGATAACCGAAAATAGCAATTCCCTAGGCAAAAATGGAACAACAAACATTTCTGTGGCTCCCCACTCCTCAGAGGCCAACCTGCAGATTCTCAGAGCGGCACACCTCCTCCAGGCAGCCTTCCTGAGGCCCCCACGCCAGGGCAGTGCCTCCTCTGATCTCCCATGAGTGCGCACAGGCCCGTCTCACGGTGCCATCACTGCCCTGTCATAGGCCCTCGTCCACTGACAGAAACTCAGCATCCCAACCCCCAGCCCACCCAGCCACGGAGTGAGTACACAGTCAGCAAATGTGAGTGGAACGGTCCTTCTCCCCTCACAGGGGCTGTGCGGGCTCCCCAGGCTTTCAGCACATGACCCGAAGCTTAGCGCTTCCTTATTCCAGAACTTTCAAAAACCCTGAGTGACTCCCTGGGGGAGGTTAAACTGGTACAGTCTATGGATAGTGATTTGGCAACAGTTAGCCAAATTATGAAGGCCCACTCCCTGCCACCCAGAAGCCTAATTAATCTTGGCATATATCCCACAAAGGTCAGGCTCGGCCATCTGAAGCTGCTGTTTCAGTCGAAAAAGGCTTCCTCTTAGCAATTTCATCAACAGATCCACACGCATGGGCCAAATGATACATAAATGCATATTCACTGCGGTGTTATTTATGATAGCAAAGGAATGGCGTATCCCAGTGTCGTAAATATCCAGATATACAGGGTGGCTTGGGATACTATGCTGCTATGAAAACGAATGGGGAAATCTTCAATGGACTACCATGGAAAGATGTCCCATCTACATTACTAAGGGAACAAAATAAAATGGCAGAACACTTGGTATATAGTATCTTTCCTGTTGTATTAAATGTAGGAGGAAAGTAGAAGTACAAATATACACTTACAAAGTATAAGTCCATATGTATGCACTTGTATATATGTATATGTTTACACACACATTTGCTCTTTCGTGCATAAAATAACTCAGACAGGACAAAAGCAACTGGTACTAAGTGCTAGCTGCTTCTAGAAAGAAGGGCAGAAGACATCTTTTTGTGCTGAGTCAGCATATTACCCAGCCAAATCCAAAAAGCAATTCAAACCAAGAAAAGAAGGGAAGCCAGCCCCTGCATGGGGACCACTCGGGGACTCACCAGGGTGCGTACGAGGCCGCTATGAAGAAGTAGATGACCATGCGGTCGAACATGTGCAGACAGTGCTCCACCATCCTGGGGCAGAGAAGGCGGCGTTACAGCCCCGCTGGCCCTGGGACACGCGCTTTCCCACAGCTGGCGAGGGCCTGGGACGGGGCTGCCCTGCCTTTCCAGCCATGACCGCTCGGGCCTCCGTCTCCCTATCTGTAAGTGACCAGGACACTGGTTTTCAAACCAGGCCCCCTATCGCCCTATGGGTTAAATGGAGACGCCTCGGGGGTCCCACTAAGGACCCCACTCTCCTTTTCTCTGCATTTCTACTTTATACACTGGGTTTTGCAGATTTCAAATGATGAAAGAATTCTGTGGCTACAGAAAAAAGGTACAAAAACTTAAACTATGTGCCCCCTGCAGACCCTCTGAGTCCCAGCATTGTGGTTCAGGTCAAGGCTCTGGAACCAGAAGGCCCAGGTTCGAGTCTCAGCCCCACCATGGAGGGACTCTGACCCTGAACCAGTTCCTCTAGGCCTCAGTCTCCTCATCTGTAAAATGGGGAGGATATCAGCAAGTATCACAAGGTCGCTGTGAGGATTGGGTTAGTCCTCAGCCCGCTGCAGAACAGAAAGTGCTCAGCCAACGCGAGCTGTTGGCCGAGGATCCCGCGGCAAACTCCACACCGGCCTCATCCCTCGGTTCTGGTCCCGCCACCCAGCATGCATCCCCCTCCACGGGCAACGGGTACCTGAGGTGGCGCTTCTTCCAGGAGATTGTGTGGAACACGGTGGACACCACAAAGAGCCCACAGAGCCCAAGGCCGTAGATCCAGGCAGAAATGGTCTCCCAGTCATCGTCCGACAGGAAGTAGAGGTTGGAGCTGCCGAGGATGCTGGGAATGATCCAGAGCTGGAAGCAGGGAGGGCACAGGGGTTGCAGGCCAGCCTCTGCCGTGTCCCCTGGGCTGCCCCAGCACACCGCCCTCGCTTTTCTCCAGAACCCCGTGATCCAACAGAACTTCCCTCCATGGTGGGAGTGTCCTAACCTGGGCTGTCCAGATTGGGAGCTGCTAGGCACATGTGGCTACTGAACACTTGAAATTTTAGTTCTCTTTTTATCTGATTTCAATTTCAATGTCAACAGCCACACTGGAGGATGCAGTCCTGGAGAATGTAGTGGTAAAACAGGAAGCCAAGACCCCCAGCTCTGGCCACTGCCCCCAGCCTTCGTGTCCACTGATACCCCTGGCCAGCAGGTCCTCAGGCACACTGCGCTGCGACACGTCTCTGCACTGTTGCACGTGGGGTTCCCTCTGAAGAAATCGTCCCTCCGAAGAAATCATCCCTCCCACCATGTCCACCCAGGAAACCCTGGGTTTAGCCACTGTTTCCTCTGAGAAGTCCAAGAACTCCCCACAAGCAGCGAGGCATGCTCAGGGCCACAGTCCAGTTTAACCCCGTGGCCCTCCCTCTGGATCCCACTCGCTCTCCCCAAGGCCATGGAAGACTCGAAGAACAGGCCAGGAGGGACAGCGTGATGAGATGGAGACACTGAATCTCTCCAAGAGCAAAGAGGCTGCCTCCCTCAACCGCGACCTGGAAGTGTCCCCCTCTCAGCTCTCAGCCTCCCGGGAGTCAACTCACAGCGTGGGTGGCACAGTTGGCGGCATGTTCGTACTCCGTGGGCTGGTACCTCTTGTGGGCGGGGACTCGGTGGTTCATGAACCTGAAACAAGAGGCACAATCCCTGGAAAATCAGTCACAGAATTCCAGGAGTCCTGAAGACCTTGGCCCCTACAGGTGGGAAAAGAGGGACCCCCTCCCCCTCCCTCTCTCTGTTACATGTTTTTTTTTTTTTGGACTATCTAATATTTTGTGCCTAATGCCCCGTGTGGTTACAGAACTTTGCTAAATATTGGAGTGCAGTATTCTCTTCATTTCTTTTTCGTTTTCTTTACACATCACTGACATACAGTATAGCTTGACAAATTTCTACATATGTACACATACACATGACCAGCACCCAGGAGGGGCCAGAGCTCGTTACACCCCTTCCCAGGGGGTACCTTCCCCCAAGAAAACCACTCTCTGACGTTGTCATCATAGATTAGAAGTTCTTGAACATCCTGTCAATGGGATCACACAGCACACATCCTTCTGTGTCTGGCTTCTTTGGCTCGGCATGGCTGTTGTGAGTCTCCTCCATGTTGGAGGCAGCGATTGGTTGTTTTCATTGCAGTACAGTATTCCACCAGGCGAGCACACCCAATCTACGGGAGGAGGACATCCCAGCTCACGGCTACCATGGACAGCTCTGCTTATGAGCACCCACCCTCATTTCTGCTGGGCGTGGAGGCACACCTGGAATTGCCAGGTGACTTTATCTTAATGATAAACATTCCTAATGCTTTGGTGTCTTAGGGGACTCTCCCAGGCCCCATCCCCTCCGTTCTCTCATTTGATCCTATGCCCTGGAGCTCCACAGGCACACAGAGCTATCACCATGCTGGTTTTACTGATGGGGGAGCAACAGTGCAGAGGTGAGGAAGCGACACTGCCCAGGTAGTTCAGGACTCAGCCGCACCTGGTGGGCAGGCCTCTGTGCAGGGTATTTATTTATTCATGTTTAATTCTTTTATTGTGAAAAACAATTTTTTAATTAGTTTCAGGTATACATCACGGTGCAATAGTTATACTTTTTACCCCTCAAAGTGACATTCCCCCTCCCCCAAATCACCACCCCACTTCCCCCCATATCATATATATCTATTACAATTCCTTTGACTCTCTTCCACACTATACTCCACATCCTGTGACACTATATATATATTCAATTACAGTTGGCATACAATATTATACAACATCAGCTTCACGTGCACAGGGCAGTGATCAAGGCTCTACTCCATCCATGAAGTGGTCTCCCCAACAAGACATGTGACCACCTGACACCCCACAAAATATTTAAAACATTATTTAATTATATTCCCCAAACTGTCTTTCATATCCCTGTGACAATACTATAGTTACCTATTTATGCTCGTTAATCCCTTCCCCTTCTCCCTCACCCCCAACCCCCTCCCAACTAGCAACCCTCAGTTTTTCCTCTATATCTATGAGACTGTTTCTGTTTACATTGCTCATTCATTTAGTTTTTCAGATTCCACATATAAGTGAGACCATGTGGTATTTGTTTTTCTCCGACTGACTTATTTCACTTAACAGAATAGTCTCTAAGTCCATCCATATCATTGCAAATGGTACGATTTCATTCTTTACAGCAGAGTGAATATTCCATTGTGTAAATGTACCACAGTTTCTTAATCCAGTCATCTACCGATGGCATTTTGGTTGTTTCCAAGTCTTGGCTATTGAAAATAGCACTGCAATAAACATAGGGTTGCATATATTTTTTCAAATTAGCATCTTGGATTCCTCTGGGTAGATTCCCAAGAGTGGAATTGCTGGGTCATATGGTAGTTCCATTTCCAGTTTTTTGAGATATCTCCATACTGATTTCCATAATGGCTGCACCAATCTGCAGTCCCACCAATAGTGCACCAGGCTTCCCTTTTCTCCACAACCTCACCAGCACTTGTTGTTTGTTGATTTATTGATGGTAGCCATTCTGACCGGAGTGAGGTGGTATCTATTGTGGTATTTATTTGCATCTCTCTAATGATTAGTGAGGTTGAACATTTTTTCATATGTCCTCCTTAGAGAAATGCCTCTTCATATCCTCTCCCATTTTTTAATTGGGTTGTTTGTATTTTTGGTGTTGAGTTGCATGAGTGTTTGTTTTATAAATTTTGGATATTAACCCCTTATCAGATATATCATTGGCAAATATCTTCTCCCATTCAGTAGGCTGCCTTTTTGTTTATTGATTTCCTTTGCTGTGAAAAAACTTTTAAGTTTGATGTAATCCAATGTTCATTTTTTCTTTTATTTCCCTAGCCCGAGGGTATATATCAGTAAAAATATTACTCAGGGTAATGTCTGCAAATTTACTTCCTACGTTTTCTTCTAGGAGTTTTATGGTTTCAGGTCTTACATTTAAGTCTTTAATCCATTTTGAGTTTGTTCTTGTATATGGTGTAAGTAGGTGGTCCATTTTCTTTTTTTGCACGTATCAATCCAATTTTCCCCGCACCATTTATTAAATAGACTATCTTTACTCCAATGTAAATTCTTGCTTCCATTGTCATAGAGTAAATGTCATAGATTAAATAGGGATGGGTTTATTCCTGGGCTCTCTATTCTGTTCCATTGGTCTTTGTCTGTTTTTATGCCAGTACCATACTGTTTTGATTATTGTAGCCTTGTAGTATGTTTTGATGTCAGGTAGCGTGGTGCCTCCACTTTGTTCTTATTTCTCAAGATTTCTGTGGCTATTCCAGGTCTTTTAGGGTTCCATATAAATTTTAGGATTATATGTTCTATTTCTGAGAAAAATGTCCTTGGTAGTTTGATTGGAATTTGTGCAGGGTATTTAAATCAGGCTGGGAGGGTGAACCTGGCTGGGCAAACAGCGGGTGACGTTGGCACACACCTGGCTCTTGGACCAGCAGACAGGATCATGCTGGTTCAGAATCAGGTACGTGGACAGTTCATCTGGGACTTTGCCAAGAATCATCCACCGGATGAGGTTAAACTCCACTGAAACACCAAAAACTTTCCCATTCAAGGTCCCAATTATTACCATGAAGATCCACAAAAATGAGTGAGTGTGTGGTTATGAACAAAGGGCTTGCAGTACAGTGCACAGAGTACTCATTAAGCACTTTCTGTCTGCTGGCGCCATGGCAGTATAGTGCACGGAGCATTTATTGAGTACCTTCTGTCTGCTGGTGTCATGCCAGAACAGTGCATGGAGCATTTATTGAGTACCTTCTGTCTGCTGGTGCCATGCCAGTACAGTGCACGGAGCATTTATTGAGTACCTTCTGTACGCTGGTGTCATGCCAGTACAGTTAACCCAAATTTGTTGAGTATCTTCAGTATCCTTTCAGGACACGTTTGTGAGCACCTACCATGCGCTGGGTGGCAGCCGTGCTCTTGGTGTTCAGAGGAAGGATAGCCATCAGCGCTCCATCTCCCACAGGGTCTGAGCATCCGTGCAGGGGCAGACTGAACACTGGGCTTGCGGTCACAGAGAAAATGGAGGACCCACCCCTGGAGGTGGGAGCCTCGCGGAAGCACAGCCTCCCCAGCAGCCCATCATCCCTCCTTCTTCACACGTGGTCCAGGAGGAAGTTGTCGGTGGCTGAGACTGGCTTATTTAAGAATGCGTAATGACAACAAAAGTAGTGTTACAAGTAGGATTGTGTCCTCCAAAATTCTGTGTCAGAGTCCAAACCTCCAGACTCTGAGAATGTGACCTTATGTGGAACCAGAGTTGTTGTAGGTGAAATTCATGAAGATGAGGTCATACTGGCGGGGGTGGGCCCTAATCCAATATGACTGGGGCCCTTATAAGAGGGAAGACACAGAGAGAAGGCTGTGTGACGGTAAAGGCAGATCTTGGACTGATGCGTACACAAGCCAAGGAACGCCAGGGCTGCTGGCAGCCCCCAGCGGCTGGGAGGCAGGCCCGGGGCGGGCTGTTCGCTGAGCCTCCTCAGGAGCCAGCCCTGCCCACACCCTGCTCTTGGCTTTCTGGCCTCCAGACTGTCAGAGATTCAACTTCTGTTGTTTCAGGCCACTAAGTGTGTGTGGTCCTCTGTTACCACAGCCCTACAGACACTAACACAGGTACACACAGTGCCAGGTTAATTTTGATCGATTCTGCCCCAAAGCCCTGGAGGGGGGCTGTGCCAACCTATGCTCCCTCCAGCTGGGCTGAGATGCAGTTAATGCCTCCCTTCAACGCGGACACCCGGCCTCCTCACGCCTCCCTCCAAGGCGGAAACCCGGCCTCCGACCAGAAATCCTCCACTGATAGCAGACTCAGTCTGACTGCCCTCTCTCCTTCTGCTCCTTTAACAAACACCATAAGCCACCCTTGGTGCCAGCCACACGGGTTCGAGGGTGATGTCACGGTTGCCATAGCGACTCAGGATAGGCAGTTACTCATTTATTTCTGGGCTCTACAAAACTTTCCTTGTCTCTCACCCGTGTAGTGGCAGCTATTGAATGTCCGGGAGAGACAAAGGCCTGCGAGAGAAAGCAAGGCTGGGAGACAGGGCCCGGAGGCCAGGGGCAAATGCCCAAGAAATCAAGTTCCCACAGCCCACAAGAACCAAGAACTTCTCATTAACTCCTTGTGGCCTCATTTCTTTCTTCACAAACCTCTGTGCAGGCATTTTAAGAGGACAGTGTATTGTTTATGTTTTCATTTTACTTTTATGTACAGAAAAATTCCCTTTTATTGCTACAGTTTTATGAGTTTTGCAAATGTAGAGAGCCGTGTAACCATCACCACAATGAAGATAAATAACAGGTCCGCCATCCCCCCGAAGCGCCTTGCCCTCTGGTCCCCAGCCCCTCTCTCTCCCCAGCCGTTGCCACCTCTGTTCTCCTTCCCTATGGCTCCGCTTTTTCCAGAATGTCACATAGCAAATGCAGTCAGACAGTACTCCTAACCCTTTTTTCAAAGTCTAAAGAGAATTTATTGTATAAAGTCCAAGTGTATTCTTAGGTGAAAAGAAAGTGCTTTCAATGCCACACAGGGATTTTCTTATTTTCTATTCAAAATTGTATCGAAGACAAACTTGTTTTATACAAGAAGAAAATGGGCCTGCCTAAATGTAACATTACCAATCTTGGCAATTATTCTGAAGCCTTCCATCCTCTTTTTTCTTTTTCTTTTTCTTTTTCTTTCTATGCGGCCTTCTGAGTTTGGCTTCTTTCTCTCAGCACACTGCACGTGAGACTCATCTGTGCTGTATCGATGGTCTCTTCCTTTTTATTGTCAGAATATTCCATTGTGTGCACATATAACAGCCTATTTATCCATTCCCCAGCAGAGGGACAATGGAGTCATTTTTAACAGCTGAAATGCATAGATAAAATTTAGAATGTTTTGAAACAGAGCTGTCAGTCAGACAGGCAGCCTTCAAGATTGTGGGAAATTTCTCCTGAAAGAGCTGACATTTCTAGCAGGCTGTTGCTGGTTAAACTAAAGCAGGGCAACAGGCCTTTCTGCCTCCTCTCTGGAGAACAGAATCCCCATTCTGTGGCCAGCCTTTGCTTATTAGATGACCACGTGGCCACAGCATTTGATGAGGGAAGGAGGGCAAACTCCGTGCAGAGGGCTCCCAAACCTAGCCGGGATCTGGAGCCAGACGGTGGCACGACGACAAGGACAGAAGGGCAAATTCCCATCCTGGACTGGAGGGATTTTGGAGCAAGGCACAGCTGTGGAAAAATCCCTGCATGGTCACTTACCTGCTGTGTGACCTACAGGAAATTACCTAACATCTCTGGGCTGCAGCTTCCTTTTGTGTAAAAGGAGGTAATATTACCTAGCCTGCAGGTACCATGAAATAATATGACTCAAAAGCCCACAGTGGGGTGCATGACACATAGCAACCCTCAAAGGATGGTCATTCTTTTCACCAATCCCCAGAGAGCTCCCCCAAAGAGCCCAGGCACTGTAGTGCTTACTGATGCTTAACCCATCCAGCTACTTCACATAGAGTATCCCATTTTAAGCCCAAACATTCTTGCAAAGTAGATATTATTATTCCAATGTGAAGATGAGGCTACAGGAGGTTAGGCCAGTGGTTCTCAATCTTGGTCGCATGTTAAGAATCACCTGGAAAACAGACGGATGGATCGACAAAATGTGGTCCATCCATATAAAGGATATGGTCCTCCACAGGACCCCAGGACCCCAAAACAGACACCGTGCTCAGCAAGGGCAGCAAACAGGATTCGACTCACATGCCAGCTCGATGTGGGGGCAGAGGCTGCCTGGGGTGCCGTGCTGCAAAGGATTCTGTAAGTGAACCCAGGCCTGCCAGGGAAGGAATACGGTGATGAATTTGCAATGTCTAACATGGGCAAAGGGCAGGCCAAGAGGAAGCCATCCCCGGCATAAGTGTTATCCAGGAGCCTTCCCTGACCACCTCCTCTCAGAACCTCAAGACGATGCTGTAAACTGCACAGGGCCGAGAGTATGAATGTCATTGTATACAGCGGTTCAGAGAAGTGAAGCCACAAACGAGGCAGCGATGCAGCGAAGGTGGAACCCAGACCGTCTGACTCCTGGCTTATACTTTCCACGCACCCACTCCCCCTTCAGCCTGTCCGCGGTTCTGAGGGGAAAGGCTCCGCCATCAGTCTCTTACGCCATAGTATAACGACAGTCTCTGGGCATCTCCTCCGGAATGGAGGAATGCTCGTGGATCCGGCGGCCGAGAAAGGGAAGAGACAGCTCTATCCCAGCTCCCGAAATCACCACCTCATTGGCCCGTGGTCAGCACAGACCTGACAAGCTGGCCATAATCTCAGTCCCCCTGAACCCTGACTTTGTCAGTCCCTCCCACCTTGGAAAGTCTACACCAAGAGTCAGGTCTCGCAGACCAAGCCAAAGCCCTGGAGGACCCAGAGCACACAAGTTCCTGTGCCAAGGCCAAGAACAGAATTATTATCCCAGGCAGCTTCCAAATGGGTTACAACCCTGTGTTCCCAGGGAAATCTAAATCTGCCTCTTTGGTTTCCAATCCCTGATTCAGACCCTTCAACTTTTCCTCGACCCAGGAGAGCTCTCCCCATGACCCACAGGCATCATGGCTTTGGGCCCTCCACACATCACTCCTTCTGCTTAAAAGTCCCTTTTCCCTCTTCTCCAGCTGAAGAACTCCTATTCAGCGTTCAGAGCCCAGGTCGAAAGGCCCCTCCTCTGAAAGCCTTCCTTGATCGCTACCCTCACACCCCCATGCAGACTGGGTCATAGAGTGCCTTCTCTCACCGCTAGGCCACTGCACAGCTGCTGCCTGCCTGGAACCCCACCCCTCTAGCTCTCCCTGGAGTGCTCCTTGGCGGAGAGTGGCCACCTCTCCAGGACTCCCACAACAGCCTGTGCAACCCCTGTCACACAATATGTCCTTGGCTGTTCTGGGTCCACCTCCGCCCCTAGACTGCAAACCAGGGAACTGGTCCTCATTCATCCTCATCTTCCTGGCACCAATGCAGAGCCAGGTGTGCAACAGGTAAGGCCTGGTAAATAACTGAACAATCCATCATCTTGGAGCATTTATTAAGTCGTTCAGACTCCAGATAACAAGTTAGGAACAGTCCAGCCTTTTAAACCGTTCCGAATTTCTGGAGTCGACAGACTCCTGAGACATGAGTTAATCCAGCCAGAAGAGAGGTTGCCCTGGAGTGAGGGCAGCGACTGAGGGAATATGAAGGGGTTTCTGGGAACTGGGAACACGGAGTGTCTTGATCTGGGTGCTGGTTCCACAAGTGTGTTGAGGTTGTGAGCTATGATGGAAAGGCACACTTTCTTGGATGTCACAAAGGAACAAAAGGTGAAAAGACGGGGCAGGCCCAGGCTCCTACCAGGCTAGGTCTGGGTGGGGTCTGTAAAGGCGTGTTTTCTAAGCCACTGCCCTGGCATCCCTAGAAACAGCCGCTGAAGCATTTCTGCGCCAGGCAGGGCGCAAGCTTGCTGACCCCACCTGTCTACCTGTTACCTGTCCCCCCACCTAGGCCTCCCTCGGGGCCGGGCTCGGCGGCACCCCAGCGGCTCTCCCTCCCCACTCCCTCTCCTTCAGCCTGGAGCAGCCAGGCCCAGCCTCAGAGCTTCTGTACTTTCTCCCTCTCCTTCTGGCCCTGGCCTTGCCAGGGTCCAGAGCCCCCAGAGAGAAGCAGGCCTCCTGCCCTAGATGAGCCCAGGCCCAGGAAGGCTGCGGCAGCCGCTCCTCCAGGGCTGGGCTGGTGCCTGGCAGCGGCAGCAGCCCCGAATCCCAAGGACAGAGGACTAAAGAGAGTTGTGCCGGAGACAAAGGGGGTCTACTGTCTGCCTCACAGAGGCAAGGACAGCCCAGGACGGAGCTGGCCCCAGCACGCAGAGCCTCCCCCATCTCCAGCTTGGCCCCGGGGCACTCTTTGTGTCCATTCATGAATTCACGGCCCCTGGAAGGCAGACAGCGTCTTGGCTCAGTCTTTGGGAAACAGAGTGGGAGGAAAAACAGTCCTTGGGCTGGTGCCACCTTGGAATGGCTGTGTGATCAAGATCCCAGGGGAGAGAGTGCCAGGAACAGGAAAGGGAAACTGAGCAAGGGGTGGGAAGAGCGGAGGCTGGCCCTGGTGCCAGGTCTGAGAACACAGACCCCAGCCGTGCTGCACGTGGTGTTCCGTGTGCGCCTGGTAGGACTGGCTCAGCCCTGCACCCTCCCTGTGGCTCCCTGCAGTACCTCTTCCCACCGTGATAATGGGGGTCCACATCTCTAAAGCAGGGACCACTCCCATCTTCCCTGCCTCACGGGAAGCTAACAGGTAAGAAGGTTCACAGGAACTCAGACCTTCTGAACCAGGAACCCAGGGGAGGGGCCCACCTCCATCATCTTTGTACCCCGAGATTTCAAAGGGACTAAGCCAGCTTCCTCCCCACTGCCCAGTCTGAGCCGCAGCCTCACCGACTCTTTCCTGGTGTCCCTGCACTTGCCCCTCGAAGCCCTCGCCCATACTCTGCCCTCTTCCAGGCATGCCCTTCCCTCTCCCACACCCACGAGCCTCCACAAAGGACCCATCCAAATGCTCCAACCTCTCCACAGCTTCTCCTGTCCTTGGTGGGTACCAGGGGGTTTTGCCTGCTCAGCATCTGTCCCTCACTCAATCTTATAACAGAACCCACTTTCATTTTTGGCCACCTTTTTCCTCCTGTCACTCCACTGGGCACAGGAGCTGCACCCCACCCCCACCCCCAGCTGCCTAATTCCCAAAACCCAAGCTCCAAAGGAGGGGCTGTGATAGACCTGGCAGTCTTTCCTGTGACACGGGTGACAGGTCCAAGGATGGGCAAGTAATTCTAGGACTGTGGAGACCCTGCAGGGGATAAGAAACTCTCCATCCACAAGGGCTGTGAGCAGTCCTAGACCCAGCTGGACCCAAACCCACAGACTTTTCATTTCTGAATACCAGCAACATTTTTTTCCTTTCCTTGTCCTCCTCCTCCTCCTCTCTCTCTCTCTCTCTCTCTCTCTCTCTCTCTCTCGCTCTCTCCTCCTCCTCCCTCCTCTTTTTTGTCTCTCCCCCTCCCTCTCCTTCTCCTTTCCCTCTCCCTGTCTTTCTTTTTTTTTAAGATTTTTTTTTTAAATTGGGGAATTGGGGGAGGGGAACAGCGTTGGGGAATCGGGGAAGGGGAACAGACAAGTTGCTGTCTTTTTGTTCTTCAGTCTAGTTGTGGAGGACGTTGCTTCACTGGCCCATGTTGGTATCGTCATTGCGCTCTTCCCGATGAGGCAGATCAGTTGCCGGCCTCTGGATGGTTGCTCACAGCGGCTATTGGCAGCTCACACTGGCTGCCGGCCACTCACTGTAGCCTATGGCAGCCCACTGCAGCAGGGGCTGCAGCCTGCACCGTCACCGGGGCTCTCACAGCCCAGCTCCAGGTGGAGCTGTTGTTAGCTGTAGAGGGCAGTGTCACAGGCCCTCATATGTGGGATCCAAACCGGGGCTGCTGGCATCCCAAACCAGCTCTTAACCAATGCGCCACTCAGCCGGTCCCTCCCTGTCTTTCTTTTTGCTTTAAGCCAGTTCAAGTTGAGGCTTGTAACTGAGAGTCCCCAATTCACCCTCAAGCCCCTCCTCAGCCAGGCACACAAGCAGAAACCATACCCACGTTTCCAGCATATTTATCGATATCTCAATTATGCATTTGTTCATGGGGTGCTATTAAGAGACTGAGTCCTCCCCTAAGCTTCAAGCTTCTAGAGGGCAATAAGAAAGCTCTGCCTATGATTCATTTCTGCACCACAGCCCCTGGCTCTCAACAAAAGTTTTGAATGAATCAATGAACCAACTAACCAACTGTGGTTGCCCACCCAGTAGACAAGTCTGGCATGCCTATCACACGCCGATCTTGCTGGCCCCTCAGGGGACACAGAGGCTTTGAAAATCTCCCAACCCACCTCTGCTCCAAGCGGCTTTTGGTCTGGCAGGGGAATGGTGAGCAAAGATACAGGAACTGCCGTACTCTCCCCTGCTCAACTGCAGGGACTTGGGACAAACCTGGAAGGATGGGCTGTGTCTGGAGGAGTCTGAGGGTGCACTTCTGCTCTGCTGCTGAAGTGGGGCTTCTGGATAAATCCCACATCCTGTTTCTTCTGCATATTTGTCAGCTCAGGTTTGCAGTCGAGGACGGCAACAGGCTGAGACCTGCTGGTGCTGAAAGGACAGCTCCGCCAGGCATCCGGGGTGTCCAGAGATGTGTCCCATCCTGCACTGTATCAGCCCATCATTTAATTGGCACCCACTGTATGCCAGCTGACATGCATTTCCTCACATCATCCTCCAAACAATCCTAAAAGGAAAGCATCATTTCCCCCGTTTCGCCTCATCCTGCACCTCACGCCCTCACCTGGCCACATCACCAGCCAAAGTCCCATCATAAAATGATCAATTTGTTGTCTGTTTCTCATGCTAGAATGCGAGCTCCATGAGGACAGGAAATTTGTCTTAGTCAGCACTGTCCCTCCAGCACCTAGGACAGTGCCTGATACATCATAGGCACTCAGCAATTATTGACTGAATTAATGAACAAATGGAATAAAGATTTAAAATTTGGTGCAGCCAAGGGCCCAAGGTGAGGCAATGGGTGTTTTCTTGGATATCCTCATTGTGATCAGACAGCACACTTGCCATAGCCCCTCCCTCTCTTTCCTCCCTTCGCCTGCCCCAGCCCTAACTGACTTCAACCAAAGCAGTCATTATTAAAATCAGAGCCACAGAATCCCTCTTGGCTTCCAGGGCTCTTGCCAATTGGTTGGTGAGATCTGCCCACATGACAGAGCTGCAGGAGATTTCCTGATAAGTGGGACCTGAGACCACAAGTACTTAGCCCCAAGATGAGTCCTTCTCTTGCTATAATCCTAAGGACAGTGAGTCTGCAATGACTCTGCTTCATTCAGTTCTTCACTGTCCATTCTGTGACCACCAGGCCCCCTGTGGCCCAGAGGGACACATCCCACACGCTGGTAAGTGCATGACCTGGTCTACCCCTCATGCAGCGATGGAGGACCCAGTGCCCAGCGAATCTAGGTAACTAGCTCAAGGGTGCCCCACAGGGGCCGGGATAGGCAACACACTGTTGGAGCACTCACCTTGCTGGCTCTGGGTCAAGCACTTGGGTCCTCCACACAACTCTACGACCACACAACTCTACAATGGGGGTCTCTTATTCTGTCCATTTCACAAAAGAGGAAACGGAGGCTCAGAGATTCAATCAATCCAGTGAAGTTAGCATTACTATTATCTCCCATTTTCTAGGAGAGGAAACCAAGGCACAGAGAGGCCATGTAACATGCCCGAGATCACACAGCGAATGTGTGGGGTGCCGAGGCAAACCCAGGTGGTCTGATGCCAGAAGCCACATTCGATGAACTCTGTTTCCCAGTCCTCAAGTATCTGTTATGTGCCGTCCACTCCCAGGTAACATGGAGATGACACACCTGCTCGCTCCACTGCCCCCAGGTTCGGGGAGGGACAAGCCACCGGGACCATTAAAATATGGTGGAACAGGATGGAGACGGCAAGCCACAGAGGTGAAGGAACGGTGAGGCAGCTGCAGGCAGGATGCAGAGAAAAGCAACAGAGATGAAGGAGAGTGAAGAAGTTAGACGGCGAAAGCGAGAATGGGGCAAACACCCAGAGTCCCTGAGGCGTGCCCACGCAACCCGGTACAGCACAGCCTCCAGCTCCAGGTCCCATGGAGCCCCAAACACACTAAATTCTAGATTCCGTAAGGGTGCAGGCGCCCTGCCCTTTAAGGAGAGACTTCCCTTAGCCACGTGAGCTCTGTCCACTGAGACTTCCTGTGAGCTAAGCCCTCCCACACTCTGCGGAGCGGCCGGGGACGAGGCAAGGTCAGCAACTTCGTACTGCGCCTGAACTTGATTTTGTGCAGGAATAGGCCTACCGCGCATAAGACTTGATTCCTAGTCTCCTAAACTCTGGAAGTGGGCGCTTTTGTTTTCATAAAATAAGATTCAATCACATTTGCAAAAAATGTCAAATAAAAATAAAAGTTTGGTTTTACTTAAATATTTCTTGACTTTAAATTTTATACTTATTCATCTTAATTTGTATTTTGCCTCTTAAATTTAATAGAAAATTTTTGGTATTTTAAAATAAAAGTAATTTGTTTCTTTTCCAGATTTTTTTACATTTGCTTTTATTTACATTTGTGGGTTTTTTTAAATTATGTTTTTCATTTTAATCCTTTAGACTACAACTCTTTAAGAGAATTTTCTGCAATTATGGAAATATTATATATCAATGTTGTCTAATACAGTAGCCACCAGCCATATGTGAGTACTGAGCATTTGAAATGTGGCTAGTATGACCGGGGGACAAGGCTTTTCATTTTATTTCATTTTAATGAATTTAAAATTAAATAGCAACAGGCGACTAGTGCTACAGTCCTGGACAACACAGCTTCAGATTATTACTATTAACAGAACGCAAATTTAGGTGAAAATCTTGAATATAAATAACGTAATTAATGATATCCCTGCAATGAAGTAAAAAAAAAACTATGATATACATAATAATTAATAAACTATGTCTGTATTTTATCACTCTCCCAAGCATTGCTGGCCCAGCAACAAGTACCAAGGTGCATGTTAAAAAAAAAACTAAACTCAGCCGTCTTTGACATGACTTGAATCTTATGAGGCCGCTGTTTATGTTCAGTTATGTCAGGAGTATATTTATCAAGAAAGAGGATGGAGCCCGTTTTGTTGCAAAGTTTATTAGCCTGACTTTTAACTTTAAATATTCAGACATATGGTATGTGGGCTTCGGCTGGGACACTTGCTCCGGCCCCACGAATGTTTGGGGTGGGCCTACCAGTGAACGGGTGAAGAACGCTGAAGCGCAGATGGCATGTTCCGAGATCCCTGCCAGTCCCTGCAAGGCGTGGGCAGCGGGGAGGGCTCACAATCCTAATCACCGCGAACAGTGGGGAGCAGAGGATGGCATGAGATCCGCTGTGGGAGACACTTGCGTTGCACCTGTGGGTAACTGTGATTATTATTATGCCCATAGTTGTGTGGGAGGCAGAAATGCAGAGATAACCCCAGGTGTGAATCCCACCATTTGCTCTATGGCCTCAAGCAAACCCAGTAGGGATAACTCCCTACTCGCTGGCCTGCCAAGGATTAGATGAGATGATGTATGGAAAGTGCTTTGCAAGAGGCCTGGTACGTGGTTTGGGGTCATCTCCCCCAACTCCATGAAGCCCTGTGCCAGCCTGGCCCACAGTAGGCAAGCAAGACACAAGCGACCGTGAACCCCACCTTCCCACCATCCCTTCTCCATCCACACAGACCTACTGAAGTCAAAGACGTCTTCTCAAGATGGAAGGGTTTCTCCCAACAGCCCCATGGGTCTTAAGAAACTAACTTTTTTTTTAGATTTTATTTGGGAAATGGGGGAGGGGAACAGACAAGTTGCTGTCCTTTTGTTCTTCAGTCTAGTTGTGGAGGACGTTGCTTCACTGGCCCATGTTGATATCGTCATTGCGCTCTTCCCGGATGAGGCAGATCGGTCGCTGGCCTCTGGATGGCCACTCACGGCGGCTCTTGGCAGCTCACACTGGCTGCCGGCCACTCACTGTAGCCTATGGCAGCCCACTGCAGCAGGGGCTGCAGCCTACACCGTCACCGGGGCTCGTACAGCCCGGCTCCAGGTGGAGCTGTTGTTAGCTATAGAAGGCAGTGTCACTGGCCCTTATATGTAGGATCCGAACCAGGTCCCATTGGCATCCCAAACCAGCTCTTAACCAATGCGCCACTCGGCTGGCCCATAAGAAACTAACTTTTAACAAACTGCTCGAGTCCTCTTTGGAAAGTGACAGACTGTGAATCACAATAACTGCGACATAAATAGCCCCTATTTTGCAGGTCAGCTGTATACCAGTGCTAGATGCCTCACACACAATAGCTTAACCACCTTGAGAACAAAAAATGTTTATGGAATGTGCGACCTTCAGAATTTCAGGTTCCTGGCTAGCGTAGGACTGGTTCTGAGTGGCTTTGCAGGGACAACGGGTAGGAGGACAGAACCTAGACTGGAAGAAGGACTTCGAGGGCCATCTATGCATTACTGTCCCCATAGAAGCCTCGTTTACAAAGAGGAAAACAAGGCTTGGTGAATCCAGCACTTGCCCAAGAGAACACAGCAAAGAGGAGGGCAGAATCAAAGCACACGCTCCGAGCTACCACCACTTCCCAAGGATGTCTGCCGCCCGGGCGGAGCGAGCTGGGACCCAGCCTTTGTGTGGCCTTCAGAGCAACTCCAAGACCGCACTATGGGGGCCACCCATTCCCAGCGGGAGCCCTCTGACCTGGTCTTTGTAAACTGGACAGTCGGTGAGAGGTACACAGACCTGGTGACCCATGGGACTTGGCCAACGCCCAGAACGGACAAAGGATCAAGTAAGTGTCCACACAGAGAATTCTCCTGAATGCTGGTGTCTTCATGTCCCTGCAGTGTTAGTTACAGACGTGGAATCCGAGAAGTAACCTAAGTGTCCAAAACTGGGAAATAGTAAAATAAAGCAGGGTACGATGATGAGATGGAATATGAGGTGCACTGACATCGCAAATAATTATGGAAGACAAGGGAAACAGGGTTACAGCAGGTCAGATTTTTTTAAATTAGGAAAAAGTGCTAGCTATAGAGTATAGAAAAAAGACTGGAAGAAAAGGGACCAACACATTTAACAATGATGATTTCAAGATGGTGGTGACTGTCTTGCTTTTTTGTAATGTTCTCCAAGGAACACACGCGCATTTATAACCATAGTGTTTTATAATGATCCCTGTCTGAAGTCACATTGTATTAAGCAAGAGAAGGGACCAATGTCTTTAGAGGTTAATTCACGTGTCCAAAGTCACACAGTCAGTACTCATTTAACAGAGTTTTGACTGGTACTTATTCAGATGTCAGTAGCTAGCAGACACAGACAGATGGCTGGACTACATACACTTCCCAGCCTCCCTTTCTGTGAGGTGTGGCCATGTGAGTGAGTCTTGCCCAGGGAAGGTGAGGCTGTGCTATCTTCTAGAGCACATAGAATCCAACTTATTTTTCTTTCTAAGTCAAGAATTAGAACAT
Organism: Aselliscus stoliczkanus; assembly: GCA_033961575.1. Lineage (NCBI taxonomy): Eukaryota > Metazoa > Chordata > Mammalia > Chiroptera > Hipposideridae > Aselliscus > Aselliscus stoliczkanus. The sequence goes on from CM066733.1 coordinate 3,035,013, forward strand.
TGCCAGGTTAGAAGCACTCTGTGTATCCTCAATCTTGCCTTCTTCCCTCCCTCCCTTAGAGGTAACCACTAACCTGATTTTGCAATAACCATTGTCTGGCTTTTTATGTACCTTCCTTTGCATTCCTAAACAATAGTGGGTTTGTCTGTTTTTGAGTGTTACATTATCGGAGTCATACTTCCTTTTATGTTTGGCATCACTCAGTACGTCTATGAGATGGATCTATGTGGTTGTCTGGAGTTCATTTTCATTGCAGGATGCTACTGTTGTGTGACTACAATGACGGACATCTGGGGTGCCTCCAGCTCTTGCCTGCCATGAGCAAAGCTGCTGAGAAGGTCCTTGTCCATTTCGCCTTGCACACCTGTGCAGTTTTCCTAGGGTAGCCGCCCAAAGGAGAATGGCCATGTCTTAGGATGTGCACATGTCCAAGTTTACATGGTAATTTCTGTTTTCCAAAGTACAGCAAAACCTTGGATTGTGACTTGGTTTGCGAGTGTTCCACAAGACGAGCAAACATTTCTAATACATTTTAATGTGGTAAGCGAGTGATGTCTTGCAATACAAGTAGTTTATTTTCAGAACGGATTATGCTCGTAAACCAAGGTATTACTTTACTTATAATAATATCGGCACATTTCTCATATAGTGAATATAAGAATGGTATCTCACTGTGCCCTTATTTTGTATTTCCTTGATATCAATGAGAGCATGCTTACTGCTTCTTTGTGGTCTTTCTTCTGCAAAATGACTGTTGTTTTGCATTTTCTACTGAGTTATTTGTCTTATTGTAGTTCTTTATATATTCTAAATATTAATTACTCATTGGCTAAATGTGTTACAAATACCTCCTTTAGGTCTATGGCTTTTCTTTTACTTTCTTCCTGGCATTTTTTTTTTTTTTTTGAGAGCAGTGTCACTGGCCCTCATATGTGGGACCGAACCGGGGCTGCTGGCTTCCCAGGCCAGCGCTTAACCACCATGCCACTCGGCCGGCCCTCTGGCATTTTTTGATGGATGGAAATTCTTAATTTTTAATGTAGTCTAGTTTATCTATCATTTCTTTTGTAGTTTATATTCTTTGTGCCTTCAGTAAGCTTTACCTACCATAAAGTCCTAAATATATTCTTTTATATGTTCTAAAAGTTTTCAAGACTTTTTTAATTTCACTTTTACATTTTTAAAGTTAAAATAGTTCTACTGGATAGAACTGGGTTAAATTCTTAAATTCACTAAATCAAGGAGCCTTTATTAAGGACCTAATTTGTGACCTGCGTGGTTTTAAGGGCCCCACAATAAGGAGGGGGATGGGAGGAGCTCTCGCCAATGCATTCCATTTTCTCACTGGTCTCACCACTCACAGAAGGAGCTTAAAGGAAGGAGCTATGGTCCAGCCCCCAGCCCAGCTGGGCAGGGGGCTCTATTGCAGTTACGGAGCAGGCAGCACTGGTGTCCACTTCTAGAGGTCATTTAGATCAACCCTCCCATCTCTACAGATCAACTAGCTGAGGTCCAGAGATGTTGAGACACCTATCCAAGATCACACAGCAGCTGTGGGCAGGCAGAGGCTCCTGGCAGAGGCTCCTTGGCTCCTTCCCTGCCTGTCTTATCTGTCGCATTGAGCCCTGAGCGTCTCCCTTCCCTTTGGGTGAACACTCCAAAAACTCACATCCCACAACAGCACACAGGACCCTTTAGAGCTTGGCAAGCCCAAGTGACCACACCTTAGAAGACCCCACAGATTTGTGCAGCCAGCCCTTTCTACCTTCATACCAAGAGAAAATCCGCAAAAACTCATCCTCACATCTTTCCCCCAGGGTCTCTTTCCCGGTGGGACTCCCCAACTTCATGGAAAAGACACTCAAATTGCCCACCCTACCCCGAGCCCCCACCCCCGCTGGAAACGGAGAGGGCGCCTGAGGGGGAGGGCCAGTCCTGCCCCCCGCCTCACTGGCCTCATGCCAGGCCACACTCAGCCAGCGCCTCTGGGGTCAGCTGTGCCCAGTCTGACTGGGACTTGTAGACTTTGCAGCACCAGGGACCCTCAACAATGGACCACATGGATGTGAATATCAAAGATGATGCAACAGGGCTCAAACACACCTGCCACTGCCCAGGGAGACTAGCCTTGGGGGCGGGGGGTTGGGGCAGGGCCGCAAAGGCAGAGCGCCCCCTCCTGCCAGGCGGGAGGGGAGGCCCAGGCTGCACTCCAGCGCGAGCTGTCCGCCCTGAGGCCCCTCGGGGCTGAGGGGCAACTTCAGGAAAGGGTTTCCCTGCCAGCTTTCAAGGAAGCCATCTCTTAGAGGAACTTAATAATTGTGCCCCCCTCACCCCTGTCTCCTTTTAATTAGGAAACAAAGCAACAGGAGCTTAGCTTCCAGCTCAGCAACACCATGGGAGTTTCTGTCATCACCATTTTAGGAGAAGAAAGTGAGGCTCAGGGGACCACGGACCTCACACTGTGAAAAGGCCAACGTGTCCAGGCAGTTCGTCCTGGGTCCTAAGCCTCAGTTTCCCCATCTGAAAAGAGAACCTAGCCATTCCTCCTGCTTGCTATGAAGGAGGTCAGGGGTGGTGCGGGGTACAGGAGTGGTGGCGGGGTCCGGGGACAGGGGCCAACGCCTACTATCATTAACAAAAGCTCCAGGTTAGACACTGAGCGATTACTCTGCTCCTGGCGCTGGGCAAGGTGCTTTCCAGGGGTCATCATCGCGGGCATCCCAAGGGTGGGAACTCTCATCCCCGATTGGCAGACCTGGAAATTGAGGTTCGGAGAGATGAAGCGACCCGCCCCAGGGCACCCGGCTAGGAGGGGGCGCCCTGAACCCACTCTCTCCGGGTCCAGGGCTCAAGCCCAGCGCGGAGACGCTGACAAAGACCACGGTGTCTGGTGTCTGGTTTCTCCCGGCGGCTTAGGAAGGGTCCCTTTACACACTGGAATGCTCTAGGCGGCGGGGACAGACCCAGAGGCGCGGCCGCGCGCCCCCCGCGCCCCGCGCGCCCCCCGCGCGCCCCCCGCGCCCCGGCTCACCTCGCGTACTTGGTCTTCTGGAAATCCAGTAGCCGGGGGGCGAACATCGCGGCGGTTCCATCGGCGTCCAGCCGGCGCTCCGACAACGGGGACTTGGCCGCCGGCGGGGGGTTGGGGGGCGCGAGCGCAGCAGGTAGGCGGGGGGCGCGGGGGCCGGAGCCGGAGCCCCGGGGCCCGGAGTCGCCGACGTCAGCCCCGAGCAGAGGGGGGCGGGGCGGGGCTGGGGTCCCGGCCAATCGCTGAGTCCCCGAGGCCCCGCGCCCTCCGTGTGCAGGGCGGGCCCCTCCAACTCGGGGGGTGGCGGGGTGTCTCCTGAAGGCGGCCCCTTCTAGCTCTCCCCGTGTCTCCGCCGCCCGTGGGGTTTAGAGCGAGGAGGCGGCTGCCCCTGGGCTGGAAGACAGTGGACACTGCGTGCCCGCCCTCGGCCCCTGCGTGGCTGGCCCGGAGTGGACTTGTAGCTCGCGCTTCCCCACCTCCAGCCCCGCCTGCGTGGTCCGTTTGAGGCGCGATGGCCCCAAAAGATCCGGGCCGAATGACCCCAGTCTCTGGGAAACCCCTCTCTCCCTCCCAGAGGCTGTGACTCGAGGGACCATCGGGACCCCAGGACAGGGGCTCATGCGTTTGGTCACCAGATTCCAGGGTACCCAGGACCTGACCGTGCCCTCTGTGTCTTCTACGAAATCCAGCTTTCTCCTTTAGGAGACCTTGGCCAGGGTTCTGGGCTGTGGAAGGGTGACACCCTTGGGGGCTGCTGGAGGCAGAACAGTCTCCATCGTGGAAGGACAGGGCCCCAAATTGAAGAGTAGGCCCCTCCTTTCCAGGAATGCACTACCCCCTTCTCCCCTCCGAAGCCCCAGCTCCCTGCTACTTTTCATAACAATGCTTTATTTGAGATCCTACTACACATTCAGAAAATCATCCTACTCACACCCTTAACCCTAGATGCTGGAACAAGATGGAGAAGGACAAAGAGACTCCATCTAACTCATCTCTGCACTCCAAATGCTGGGCACCTGTAGGCACACACACCTGGTATTGGTGAGGACCAGAGAGGTTGCAGGTAGATGCAATGAGAGACCACTTCAGGGCTGGGGGTGGTGGGGTGGGAGGGGTGTGAGGGGCAGAAGGCCTGGAAGCGGGCGCCAGAGAAAGGATCTAGGGATGTTTACAGGTAAAATCCACCAGACCCTGTTGATGGATTACAAATGGAGGCTGAGGGCCGGCCAAGTGGCGCGGTGGTTAAGCGCTGGCTTAGGAAGCCAGCGGCCCCGGTTCGGATCCCACATATGAGGGCCAGTGACACTGCCCTCAAAAAAAAATAAAATAAAAAAAAAGAAATGGAGGCTGAAGGGGACAGAGAAGCCAAGGTGACCCCTGGCCCTACCTGGTGGGTGCTGGTGCCACTTGGGGGAGTGGGATGAGACCAGAGGAGGAGCTGCTGGGAAGCGAGGGAAGATGTGAGTTGGGTTTTGGCCAGGTGAACTTGAGGTCAAGGCTGGCATAAGTGGAAGGCCAAGGGATAAAGTGCAGTGGGCCAGACGACTGGCAGGGCAAGAAGGCCACCGGGGAGGAGGGCTGGAGGGCGAGCTGAAAGGATCCCTCAGAGCCAGGGGTTTCAAACTGCCCATCCGGACCTCAGAGAGCTGCGACTTGCGATTTGACAGCCACCAGCCTCATGAGAGTTCTACATTAAGTAAAACGGAATTAAATTTGCAGTGCAGTTTCTCGGTCCCATGAGCCACATTTCAAGGGCTCAGTGACCATATGTGGCCAGTGGCTATGGCACGGGACCATTTCCAACATTGCAGAAAGTTCCGTGGGCTAGCACTGCACTAGCAGACCATGCAGTCACGTTCAGGAACTTTGGTTTGTACACTTTTTGTGCTTGGTTAGGATGGAAAATGTATTTCTTACTGGGAGTCATGGTTAAGAACGGGTCGGGCTCATGGCTGTAGTGCCCAGTGCCTTCTGTCCCTCGTATGGAGGAGGGAAAGTCGGGGACAAGACCTGCCCTGGATCCCAGCTCTCGGGGCTCTGAGCTCATGGCCGACACACGACTCCCGTTTTAATGATTTCTCAGACCTTCAGAAGTCAAAGTCAAACTAAAGCAGGTAAGGCCTGCATTTCATGGCTGTTTCCCTGACCTTGACCTCCATAGCCATTGCTCTGACCTCCCATCCCCACCTCAAGCCTCAGTGTCAGCCACAGCAGGACACACCTCCTCCTCAGCCCTCAACCTCAACTCCCAAAAAGATTCCTGCTGGCTTTGCAAAGGTGAAGGTTCCCAGAGGCCTGACCTCCAGTGGCCCCTCTTCCCAGGGCAACTACAGCTTCCCAGAGGCTGAGGGAGGCACAGGTTTGGGACTGGGCCTCCCCAGGCTCCTGGCCCTGCCTGCAGTTGACCTTCAAGCAGGCCTTGGCAGTGGGCTCAGCAAGGCTCCAGAGGAGACCCCTAAAAGGAAACACAAGCCTAGAAATGGATTTTCTTTTTCTCCAAGAGCAAAAGAAGTTGAATAAGAAATAAGTTACTATTTTTACTGCCTGGATCCAGTTGTTATGGCAACTGAGGGCCTGACTCCAGAGGCTGGAGTCAGGGTTGGTGTGTGTGTGTGAGAGGAGATGAGGTGGGCTCCAAGGGCTCCCGGCTATGGGGCTTTCACAGGGCCGGGGGCTGCCCCCAGATCAGAAGTCCACCTCTGCTCACTGCTGACCCCCCTTGCCCTGTGAGTGGTCCCTGATGACTTCTCCCTTTAGTGTAAGCCAGCCTCCTGCTCTGTGTTCTCAGGCCCAACATGATTACTGAAACTTGGTTTCCCTGTTAGTTGTCTCTGTAACATGGTAGGTGTTGCTGTTTTTAACTTACAGACCAGGAAACACGACCAGAAAGCCACACAGCTGGACTGAAAAATCACATCTATGTCTGTGTAACCCTGAAGCCCCCACACTATTGAGCAAACACTGATTAAGCCTTACCGAGTTCCCAGCTCTGCAGAGGGGCTGATTGGGAAGCAGGCAGGTGAGATAAAGTCCTTCCAACTGCCCGAGCTTCTCTCCCCCTCCCTGGAACCCTGACCATATCACCAGCCACCTCCCCTGAGGCCAGCCTCTGCCGCCTGCTGTCTGCCTGTCTCCTCCTCCTTCCGGGCGACTTTAATCTCCAATCGGTAACTGGGCACCTACTGTGTGCCTAGCAATGTCTTGGAGCTGGAAGGGACCTGGAAGGCACAGTCCCGGCCACCTAGAGCTTAGGGTCTGTTATGACAGAAGCGACATGAGACAATTGTAAATGGTTTTTTCATTCACTCAGTGGACTTGAGTAAATGCCACATGCCTGACTCTTCACATATCTCATTTTATGAATCCTTCCAACAACCAGAAAAATTATTCCCATTGGATCACTGACAAGCAAGCTGAGGCTTGGAGAGGCAGCTGGTGACAGGTAGAAACGGCTGGAACTAGGTCTCAAACCCAGGTCAACCTCACTCCTAACCCCTGCTCTTTTTCAGAATTTCTCTTTAAGTGTCTCTGCCTCCCTGCTTGGGGCACACAGGTGGACGGGGGAGGCCACACCTGGTTAAGCAACAACCGAGGGGCAGGCCAGGTCTTGGGGGATGGTGGGACAGGAAGGGGAAGCCACCTTGCCTGGGGGGCAGGGATGGGAGGAAGACTGGGAGGCCTCCTCAGCTGAAGCTTGTTAGATGGCTGGAAGTCAGCCAGGAGAGGAAGTACCTTCCAGGCAGAGGGAACAGCATCTGGAAAGGCTCAGGGAGTGGCATGGAGCAGCATGGTTGGCGGAGGTCCTGCTCGTTCCTGAAACCTGAGTGGGGGTCTGGACTCTATGCTCTAGGCATTGATTGAAGAAGCAAATAGTTTTAATCAAGGGAGTGAGTGAGCGATACTCCCCATGCTACAGGAGGATGTGACATGGGTACTCATAGAAGAGGGGGCTACCATTTAGGGCAGGAGCAGGGAGCACCCAGCTGAGCTGAGAGAGCAGAGAATAGAAATTCTGGGAGGCAGAACCCACATGTCTTCAAGAGGAAATGGGGGTAGTCATTGGGGGCGGTGCCTCAGTTCCTGGCTGAGCCCCAGCCTCTTTATGACAATACCATATTCATCAAAGTGTAGACAGCATTCACTCTAAGGTGCACTTTTATGTACCACTAAGAAAGACAAATATCTGGCAATTAGTATTGCCAACATGTTCTTGAACTTTGTCAAGCATGCAGTGAAGTTCAGAGAATTGTACAGAGAACATATATACCCACCACCCAGAACTTACCACTAGCCTCTTATCCTATCATGTGTCTATTCCTCAATCCATCCATCAACCCATCTTTTTCTTCTGATACATTTCAAAGCAGCTTGCAGACATCATGACAGACACTTCAGCATGCCTAATAATAACTAGGGTTGAATATATGTTTATGGTCCTTTTTTGAGGGGGAGTTTACAAGGAGTGAGTCATACAAATCTCAAGCAAACACTTGCTAATGTTTGGTAAATGCATGCACGTGTGTAAGCGAAACCCCCTTTCAAGATATAGACACCCAGAAAGTTCCTTCATGTGCTGTGCCAGTCAGTCCCCCCCGCCACTCCCCGAGGCAACCACTGTTCTGATTAGCTTTGCCTGTTCTAGAACTTCCTATAATTGGAATCAGACAGTCTGTAATCAAAACAATGCCTTTGATATCCTCTGATAGTCAGCATAATGCCAGTGGGGTCCATCCAAGTTGTTGCATGTATCAGCCATTCCTTCCTGTTTATTGCGGAACCGTTTTGGGTGAACCATGGTGTGTCTGGTGTTCAAAAGGAGGAAACTGAGGTACAAAAGAGGTTAAAATTGCTTACCTAAAGTCAACAGCAAACAGAGAAGTCAGGAGTCAGACCTAGGGACAATGGGTCTGGAGGTCAGTGCCTATCCACTGAGCCGCCCACCCTGGAGCTGAGTGAGGGTCGGGCTGCCCAATGTGTCTGAGTGAACAGTTTTTAAATCCTCCGTCAGCCCTTCTCAGGGGTGTGGCAGGTATCTTGAATGTAAACATATTTGAAAGCTCAGATATCTACACCGAGGCTGCCTTTTGCTTTCAACCTTGAGTTTAACCCAAGCGGATCTCAATACTTAGTTGGGGTGAGCATCACCATACGGGTGAGTGTGTTGCTGTAATCTATGGATGACCGAAAGGATTTTTAGGGACAATCTTAACCACATGTCATATCGGCCTTCTAGGCTCCGGATGAGGCACTCAAGTATATTATACACCTAGTGATAAAGGAAACCAAGGCTTGGAGAGGCTGGTTGACTTACTCTAAGATGCACAGCTAATAAACGTGGAGCTGGGCTTTGAACCCAGATCATCTGCCTCCAGAACCCGAGCTCACAGCCACTGTGCCATGTCATCCAGCTTTGTAAGCGTAAATAAAGGCTCTTGGCCTCCAACCTCCAGCCATAGGGGTTAAAGCATGAGTGAATCCATTTCTTCTGGATTCCAGTTATACTTTTCAGCTCTAAAATTTCTGTGTGATTCTTTGTTGTGTTTCCATTTCTCTGCTGAGCCCCTTTTCTGTTCGGCAGTCACTTTTTTTCGGTTCTTGAACATATTTACAATCACTGCTTTCCATGCTTCTCAGTCCTTGTCGGCTGATTGCAACATCTGGTCCACTTTGGTTTGATTTCTGTTGACTTTTTTTTTCCTTATAATGGGTTGCATTTTCCTATTTCTTTGCAAACTAGTGATTTTTTTTTTAATGGACCTTGGACATTATAAATGGTACATTGCAGAGATTCTGAATTTTGTTATGTTCCTCTGAAGAGTATTGATTTTTTGTTTTAGCAGGAAGTTGAATTCGACTCAAAACTCTGCCTCCTCAGTGGTTGAAATCCCCACTCAGTTTAGTGGTCAGCCAAGGTTTAGGTGGATTTCAAATGCAGATTCTACAGCTCAAACCCCTCTCTTTGTAGCTCCTTCCCTTCCAGAATCACCCCCCCAAAAAAACTTTCTGGGTCTTTTGTCAGCCCCTAACTTCAACCTCTGACACTCTAAACCAGAAAGACTAGGAGTTGGGGAATGTCCTCATGCACAGAGCCACGAACTTACAAATGTCACTGTCTTTCAGGAGTCCCTCCCATTTCTGTCTGCTCTTGTCATTCTCCAGTACCTTCAAATAGTATCCCTATCTATACCTATATCTTATCTGCATGTCTGTATGTATATATATATATATATATATATACGTACATATTAAAAATAGCTTATATCGCTGGCTTGGGAAGCCAGCGGCCCCGGTTTGGGTCCCACATATGAGGGACAGTGACACTGCCCTCAAAAAAAAAAAAAAGCTTATATGTATACATATATATCTCAGATTGTATAGCATATATATTCCAGATTTTGGGACCTATATATTTTAGATTTTATTTTATATGTGTAGATATATAACTGCTGGGGAGGTAGTCCAACCAGGCTCTCCGATCTTCTGTCCTCACCAAGACCTGGACTCCAAAGCTTCATGCTTTGTTTAGCCTGCAGTGTGCGCAGCCAGCCACTGCCCAGCCAGGGAAGCCATGGGGGACTCTTCCTTCTTCCAGGCTTGACCCCCGCCCCATGCCCACCCCCAGCCAGTTTCAGGTCTTCCCAGAAAGGAGAGAAGCAGCTCCCAGGAAGGAGCTTGTCACTGGCAGGTTCCCAGGAAGCAGACTGAGATGAGATTAGCAGGAGACTTATTAAGGGGCTATTCTCGGGGTCACAGCAGGGGCAGGGGGGTGGGGGGCGGGAGAAGGCAGGAAGAGGCCGAGGAGAGGCTGGGCCGCAGCAGGTCTGGAGCGGGGGTTCTGAAGCTGGGCTCACCCCAGGGGTGAGCGAACTGGACCTTTATATCCCCTTCCATCAGTCAGTGGTTCAGCTGAAGGAAAGGGGCCCCGGTGGAGGAGGAATCCACTGAGCGGCTGACAGCCTTGAGCGACACCCCTCATTCCTGATCAGAGCTTCCTCTGATTCTGACCTTACTGCTCTGAACTGCCTGGCCCGCTCTTCCTGGGTCCCCTTTCCTCTCTTCCCAGCCTCCCACCTCCTCCAAACAAAAGGCCCTTCTCACCGCTGCTTCTCTCCTGACTTAGCCAGGAGTCTAACCCCTGAACTTCCAGAGCAGCAGAGAGCAGGCAGTAAACTGGGTGAGGAGGTGTGTGAGGCCAGGCGTGGGGCCTCTGGTCTTTGTCTTCTAGACACCGTTTATCTCAGAACTGCACGCTCAGAAGTTGCCGTCCAAACCCCAAAGCTGGAGAGACTGGTATCACGACTGCATTCACCAGGGGCCCACAGGCAACATTCAAATCAAAACAGCCTACGGGCGGGCCGGCCGAGTGGCCCGGTGGTTAAGCACTGGCTTGGGAAACCAGCGGCCCCGGTTCGGTCCCACATGTGAGGGCCAGTGACTCTGCCCTCAAAAAACAGAAACAAAAACAAAACAGCCTCATTCTCAAAGAGGACACTGGAGCTGAAGAGACTTTCTTAGAGGATGAAACCAAGTTCTAATCCAGGCTCGCCATTGCCTTGGCAGCTTAGATTTAAAAAACAAAAAACAGGCAGGTAGTGTCAATAATAAGAACTTGACTTATTAATAAGACTACCAAACATCTTGCCAGAGGATGAGGTGACTTCCTCACATTGGGAAAATCCTCCAGATTTTTATTTAAAATTTCACGTGGGGCAAAGACAAAAATATCATGCTCAAAAATATTTACAGGGCCGGCCAACTGGCGCGGTGGTTAAGCGCTGGCTTGGGAAGCCAGCGGTCCCAGTTCGGGTCCCACATATGAGGGCCAGTGACACTGCCCTCAAAAAAAAAAAAAAAAAAAAATTAAAAAAATACTTACAAAAACTGGTGTGATGTGGTAAGTAGGTTTCAAAATTTTTGTTTTTGTTCCATACGTTTAAGAAACACAAAATGTAAAGTTTACCTAGATGGGTACTGCTGGATTGCTTTTCTAGAGTGTGTTTTTCTCAACATTTACAATTGCGGAACAGCTGATCCTGAATTTCCCCAACCCAGGGAGCACTGGTATGTTGAAGCAGGAGGCGAGGGCCTGGGCCTGGTCCAGCCTGACGCTGTGTTTTCTTAGGCAACTCACACTCTCTCTCTGGGCCTCAGGCTTTTCATTGCTAAAATGAAGGTAATTCAGCTCCAAAATTGTAAAATTAAAATATAACAATACCAAATGAAGAACAAAGCTGGAGTAATTATACTCCACCAGCTCTGACTGACGTTCAGCCCGTCTCTCACGGGGCCTCTGCCCCAGCTACCCACCTTCTGATTGCTGGGCAGCCCTGATCCCCGCCCCGCGAGAGGGAAACCAAAGCCCAGGATCCAGCCTGGCCCATGGGTCCGATGTGCTGGGTCTTGCTGGCCTCTTGTGGCCAGAAGTAGAATTATCACAAGTTAAAAATATGATAATCTGGGAGTCAGCTCTGTAGGGCTGACGGTGAAGAATGGGCATGCCCATCCCTGGGGGACAGGGAGGGCGGTTAGTTTAAATTAGAATAACCCTCTACGAGTCAAAATTTTGAATGCACATACCCTTTGACCCATCGACCCCACTTCTGGGAATCACAGATGAAGTCTTGCCAAAACCTATTTCCTCTAGTTCTAAGTAAAAGAGCCAAAAGGAACATTCTTTTGTTGTTTAAAATTTTATTTTTAATTATAGTTGACATACAACATACAATATTATATTAGTGTCAGGTGTACAACATAGTGATTTAATATTCATATACCTTGTAGAATCATTACCACAAGTCTAGTAACTATCTGTCACTGTACATAGTTATTACAATATTTTTGACTGTCTTGTAAGAGGAACGTTCCTGTAAGAGGAACATTCTTATTTTTGTTTTAAATGAAACCACAGGAAAGTAATCAGCCAAATCCAGGATGTGGGGCCATCTGCAGGACAACTGACCTTGCCTCTTCAACAAATACCTGGCATAAAAGCAGGGAGTAGGTAGACTCTTTTGATTAAAGAGATGTGGAGCCGTTGTTCAAAAGAATCGACTGTAAAAAGACTTTCCAAGGCCATCTGGGGAAATGGATCCTTGAGGATGTATTAGATGATATTAAGGAATAATCGTTCATTTTGGGAGGTGAAATAATGGCATATGGCCATGTTAAATGGTGTCTGGAATTTACTTCTCAAATATTCCTACCAGATGTCAGAGAGTATGACTGAAACAGAAATAGTAAAATGTTGACCACCATTGAAGCTGGGTGATGGGTGTATAGAAATTTGTGCTTTTGTCTCTGCTTTTGGTGTATGTAAAAATATGTATAATTTTTAAAAATTAAGTGCTAAAAAGGAAACCAAGAAAACAATTGGGTGGAGACTTGGCTGACTGGGATAGTCAGAGAGGCTGATCGGCCTTGGTCCCATGGGGTTCCACTCAAGCCGAGACCTGAAAGATGAAAGGTGGGGGTGGGAACAGATGCTACGCAAAGGGAACGACTTCAAGGTGGGAAAGAAAAGAGAGAGAGGTTGGAAGAACAAAGGGGCTGGAGAGAGGTGGACCAGGGAAGGTGGTCCCAGGTGAGATGGAGGAGGTGGAGCAGGGATTGCACAAAACAGGCCCTGGTAGACCACGGTGAGGAACTGGATTTTATTGGGAAATGGGATGGGGGGGAGTGTCCCTGATCCCATGCCTTTTAGGATTCCTCTGAATGGAGGTAGAAACTCGACAGACTCTCTCTCCAGCAAAACAACAATTTCACTGGTGAAAATATTAAAAAACAACCATCCAACTTCTCTGGAAATGGTCCTAGGGGCATACAGCAAACAGAAAAAAAAAACATTCATTCAAGAAAAGCTACTAAGTCTGTAAAAGCTGCATTCCATGCTTTTGAGCCAGGACCCTGCATTCCCCCAGCCCCCAGCGCCTTTGTCTCTATCCTATCCTCCTGGAAATCACCTTATGCATAAGCTAATATGTTTGATGGTGTCCCCTGGCTCTCTGAAGATCTGTTCATTTTCTTCAGATCATTTTTATCTCTGTTTCTCAGACTGGAAATTCTCAATTGACCTGTCTTTAAATCTGCTGATTCTTTCTTCTGCCAGCTCAAATGTGCTGCTGAGCCCATCTAGTGAATTTTTCATTTTGGTTATTGTATTTTTCACCTCCAGCTTTCTGTTAGGTACTTTTTATGATTTCTGTCTCTTTATTAGGGTTCTCTTTGCTGAGACATTCTTATCATACCCTTCCTTTAATTCTGTAAATATGGTTTCCTTTAGTTCTTTGAACATATTTATAGTAGATGCTTTCAACTCTTTGTCCACTAATCCACTATCTGGGCCCTTTCAAAGGTAGTTCCTCTCCATCCTTTGGAGCCATACTTTCCTGTTTCTTTGCATGTCTCATATTTTTCTGTTGAAAACTTAACATTTAAAATAATATAATATAGCAACTCTGGAAATCAGATCCCCCTCCCCACCCTGGGGTTTGACGTTCCTATTTTTTGTTTGTTTAGTGAGTTTTTTGGACGAATTCTGTAAAGTCTGTATTCTTTGTCATGGGCAACCACTGAAGCGTTTGTTCAGCTATCTTGGTGGTCAGCTAATGCTTTGGGGTATGCTTCAACATTCCAGCAGGTATTTTACAACTCTGCTTTATTCCTCAAAGTCTGCCAGAGGTGAGATTTGAGGGTCTTCTCAGGGTTTTCTTGGGCATATGCACAGTCCTGCACATACAAATGGCCCTCTAGATTCTCAGGAATATGCTGGGAGCTTTTCAAAGCCACCTATGGCTGTCTCATTCCCTAGTTCTTTTGTCTCATTCCCTAGTTAGTCCTTTTATCTCAGTCTCTAATTAGTCCTTTTAAGGTTTTGTTTGTGTTTTGTTTCGTTTTGTTTTGATCCCTTGTTAGTCCCACCTGGTAAGGCTGCCTCACGCAGTTGCAAGATTAAACAATTGTGGGCTGGCCTAGTTGCACAGTGGTTAAGCGCTAGCTTGGGAAGCCAACGGCCCTGGTTTGGATCCCACATGTGAGGGCCAGTGACACTGCCCTCAAAAACAAAAAAACAAACAAACAAAAGATTAAACAATTGCTACTGATTCTTTTGGGCAAATGTCTTGTGGATAGGGCTACCCACAAGGATACTGGCAAACTCTTAGATCAAATAAAGACACCTTTTGAGAGTAGAGTTTTTCAGCAAACTGCCAGACAGGACAACTAGTGACCATTCTCTGGGGATGGGGCTTTTGGGAAACTCCAAGCCCATTATGCCCCTTCCAGTCGCTGCTAGGCTGCTTGTTTTCACATCTATCACATTTGCAAAGCTGCTGGTTTTCAAGGCTACCACAGAACTTGAAGAGAGTGATGGGATCAGGGCAAATTAAAATGCCATAAACTCACTGTTTTTATTGAGATTAGCTGATTTACTTGGAAAATGCTTCTCAGATTGCTGCAAGACTTTAATTTCCATAGTTCTGAAAAAGTTGATTTTGATCATTTCTGTCCTTGTTCTCTGTTTTCATGGAGGAATGGTTTTCAGAGAGTCTAGTTCCACTGGCCTAGAAGTACTTCCTCCCATCCATTCAATCTTCACAGCATTCTCAGTTAGGTGAGTTATTTTAGCCCTTGTTATTATTGAGGAAACTGAGGCTCAGAGAGGTTAGGACACATACCTTGTGGGAATCTGAGCCAGGATTTGAACCTCCGTAAGTCTGTCAGATTTCAGTGTTCTGCTGTGTCCTGACCTCTCTTCTACTGTCTCGCCTCATGCAAAGCGCACTCCACCACCTTTTCACTCCAGCCCTGAGTTCCTTCCGCCTTGCCATTTATCCCACGAGTTTATTTAGGAATTGGCCTGTGGGAGGATTGCTCATCTCTGAATGTTGTACACAAGAAGAATACTTGAGGAATGTTCTGAGTACCTGCAAATGGTGGCTCTGCTCAAACGTTGAAAGGAGGAAGGGAAGTTCTCTCTGGGATTAACATCAGGCCAATCACATGGAGGAATTCTGAAGTGATGATAAAAGCTCCTGAGCATTCTTCCTGCACTGCACACCATCAGGAATGTGAGCTCATATTGTCCTCAAGGTGAGCTGGGACACAAAGGTGCGTTACTGAGTCACACACAGGTCAAGCTCTCTGGCACAAATCCAGCCTACTCTCCAACAACACTTGTCTGTGGTTTCCAATAAAACCCAGATAATGAAGCAGTGAAACAAAAACTGGAGGAGTGGGCAGCAGCCCTCGGCTCCAGCCCATTCTGGCCACCAGGAACAGAGGCCCTGAGTTCTGTTCTTCAGGTACCAAGTTCTCATTATTCAAAGTCATGGCAACACAGACAAAAATCCTCGCTTCATGGAGCTTGTGTTCTAGTTGGGAGGGGACATTATACAGTCTATTGGAAGGTGATAAGTGCTATGTAGAAATATAAAGCAAGGAAAGGGATAGGGGGAGTGTGGAGGTTACCATTTTTAATAGGGTTATCCGGGTGTCCATACCAATTATCTCCCGACCAAAAAAATTTACATTAAGGTGAAGGAAGTTTGACCATGGGCTCATGCCCTTGGAATCACCATCCTTATCATATGCCCTATTACCCAGCTAGATGGTAGAATGGCCTACTGAAGACTCAGTTGTGGTTCCAGCTAAGAGATCACACCCTGTGAGGTTTGGGAGTTATTCTACAGTAGAAAGTATGTGCCTACAAAGTAGGAGTGTAAGTGGTAGTGTTTCCTTCCATATTATATCTAATAATCCACTTAAGAAATTTTTGTTTCTATCCACACAACCCTAGGTTCATTGGGTTTTGAGATTCTAGTAACCAAAGGGTCCCCTATTACTCCAGGGAAGAGCCATGGTGCTGGTAAATTGGAAACTCAGTCTGGCTATTTGGGGATCTTCATTTGCTGAACCAATAGAGAGAAAGAGTTACTATCCTTGATGAAATAATAGATTCTGATGAACAAGAGGAAACTGAGTGGCTTTCCAAAATGAAGTGAAGGAGTCTGTCTAGAACCCAGGGGATTTGCTCAGGCACCTCTTTATGTGCCTCTATTCAATAACAACAGTTCATAGGAAACTGTGCCAACTGACAGAACCACTAAAGACATGGCCCCTGTATCTTGATGTCAGTGGTTGGCTATATAGGCATTTACATTTGTATGTTTCGACATTTATGTAGGACTGCACATATCCTTCTCTGACTGCACAGCCCCTGTCCCTTAAGTCTAGGTTATTAAGTGTCCTCATTATGTGTTATGGTTTCCCGGTTTTGTGAATTGTGTTTAAGTATCTCCCCCCCACAGTCACTTCTGAGGGAAAGGAGGACACCCATTTAGTTCACATGGAAGGTGCTTCCTAAATATTATTGAATGAATGAATGTTAAGTGGAATCTTCTCCTAGGGACCCAGAAGGAGTGGAGAAACAGGGCTTCCATTCTTAGATCTAACACTTGGCAAGTAGGTTAATATTTCTCAGTTTTCAAATCTGTACAATGAGTATGCGATATTCTCCACATAGGATCCCTATAGCATCCAATAAGATAATGCACATAAGTATTTTGTTTTTGTTTTTTGTTCGTTTGTTTTTGTTTTTTCAAGAGGGCAGTGTCACTGGCCCTCATATATGGGATCCGAACAGGGGCCGCTGGCTATCGAAGCTAGCGCTTAACCACCGCGCCACTCGGCCGGCCCGCACATAAGTATTCTGAATGATGGGCACATGGCCGACCTTTTTAATATTAATAAAATAGGGGGGGTACCCAATGCCCGCTCCTACCCACGCGCATGCGCGGAGTTCGCCGAGCCTGTAAGCCCTCCTCCGCGCGCCCCCGCGCGTGCGCGCGCCCCACCGGAACTCGGGCCTGGGACAGAGGTGAAGGGGCGGGGCCTGCGCAGCGCGCCTGCGCCCTGGGTGGCCGTGGGCCGACGCGGGGCGGGGCCTGCGCAGCGCGCCTGCGCCCTGGGTGGCCGTGGGCCGACGCGAGGCGGGGCCTGCGTAGCGCGCCTGCGCCCTGGGAGGCCGTGGGCCGACGGGGTGGGCTGCGCAGGCGCGCAGGGAGCGCCGGCGCCGGAGCATAAACAAGAGCGGGGCCGGGATGAGGCGTCGGTTGGTCCTCGGGCGGCCAGCTGCGGCGACCCAGGCGGCGAGCGGGCCCCGGCGCCGACCCTGAGCGCACGCCGCCGCCCCCCGCGCGCGAGCCCCGGGTCGGGCCCAGCCGCCCGCCCGCCCGCCGCGCGCCCACCATGAACCTGGCGAGTCAGAGCGGCGAGGCCGGCGCCGGCCAGCTGCTCTTCGCCAACTTCAACCAGGACATCACGTAAGGCGGGGCGGGGGTCGGGGTCAGGGGTCGGGGCCTGGGGTCAGGGGTCGGGGCCTGGCCGGGGGTGGGGGGTGGGGGTCGGGGCGGGGGGCCCGGGCCTGGCGGGGTGGGGGGTCGGGGCCGGGGGGCAGGGGCCGGGGTTGGGGGTCAGGGGCCGGTGCCTGGCCGGGGTCAGGGGTCGGGGCCGGGGCCTGGCCGGGGGTTGGGGGTCGGGGCGGGGGGGCCGGGCCTGGCGGGGTCGGGGCCGGGGCCTGGCCGCGGGTCGGGGTCAGGGGTCGGGGCGGGGGGCCTGGCCGCGGGCCGGGGTCAGGGGTCGGGGCGGGGGGCCTGGCCGCGGGCCGGGGCGGCGATGGAGACGCGGAGGGGTCCCGCCCGCCGGCTGGAAGGCTCTCGGCTTCGGGCCCCACCTCCCTGGAAGTTGGGGCGCGCTCGGCGTGGCGGGAGCGGGCTGCCCCCCGGCCCCGCTCATCCCTTCAGGCCCTGCGCCCGTCTGGCCATCCGAGCGCCCCTTTCCCCGCTGGCCTGTCCTTGTTCTCGTGTCTTGCGCTGTTCTTGTCCGGAAGCTTTGATGCTCTCTCTGGGCAGGGAGCACACCTAGCATCGCCCCGACCCCCGCCCCGGGGAGAGACGGAGCCAGAGGGGCGGAGGCCCTGAGGCCGGCCAGCCCGCGGGCGTGGGCACTGCTGGCCTGAGCGCGGCCTGGCACCAGCTCCGCAGAGGCTGCGTCTGGTGGCCGCGAGGCTCGCTCCTCCTGGAGGCTCCCGGGGCAGGGAGGCAGCAGGGCCATCTTGGGAAGGGAGGGGGAGGAAGTGACGTAAGAGGAGGCGGCCGGCGTCCCCGGCTCCCTTCCCACCCAGCAGTTGGTTGAGTTTGTTCAGGCTCCATGGAATCAGCAACGTAGAAAGTGAGATTTTTTTTTTTTAATTAAACCCTGATTGTAGAGTGGCAAGCCCCAGGTCGGTCGCATGCAGCGGGTGCTCAGGGGCGCCTTCCCGAAGTTAGAAGACGAGTGCAGACGGTCCCACGGTGGGACTGTGCAGGGTGGGAAGAGAGCAGATCGCCCACTCCCACGACAGATACGGGAAAAAAGTTCAGAAAGGTTCAGAGCTGGGCCTGGATCTGACAGTCAGTTGATAGTAAAGTGGGGGCAGGGCTAGAATCTGTTTCCCGAATTCTTTCCGCTCTGCCTACAGAGTAGGAGTTTCAGGGAAGTGAGCTTAGAAGTCATGCTATAGCAGTGTGATGTAAAGATTAAATCAGCCAAATACTGTAAGTGGTCCGTGTGAACACAGGCAGGTACAGCAAAAACAATGTGGACAACCTGTTGCAGGTGGTTATAATTGGGATAAACTATTATATTGATCCAGGTAGAGAATGGGACATTTCAAACCAAGATTTAGTTTTTTAAGCCCTTAGTATCTTGAGACCAGTAGGAAATGGCAGCTGGATGGGGTTTTATGTTTTATATACATTAGAGAGTTTTCAAAATATTTCCTACCATTCTTTCAGATTTTCACTTCTCATCATTTATATTGACAGGGAATCAAATGTGAGAAAGCATTCTCCTTTGCTGTTATTTCAAGTGGGCTACCAAATTCCCTCTATAATAGAAGCATGGCATTCTGTCTGGCCTGAAAAAACACCTTTCATACTTGGGAATCATGTGCTTCCCACTCCTCTGTGAGTCCTGAAGTTATTAGGTCAAGAGAAGATTTCTGTGTCGTAATTTTGACTTGTCAAAGAGACCTTGAATATAATATGAACATAAATTATAAGGAGTAGTAAGTGAGGATTATACTAAAAGTTTATTAAAATGACTATAATGTGTTTTAAATCTACACCTGAAAGAAATACAGAAGTTCCTGGGAAAAGAGTTGACAGTTTATACCTTTCCCTCCCTTGCCCATCTCCAGAATTTATTTGAGTAGAGGAACACAGTTTTTTGCCCAAGAAAATTGGTCTGGGATCCACATTCACTGTATTCAGTGAGAAAGTCTGGAAGCCATTTCACTTAATAGAACACATGCACGTTATACAGTCGTGCTTAACGACACAATGTTCCTTGCGTACCAAACTGTCAGCCTGCCTTTCGTTTTGTACTGGTAATGGTTTCAAGTATTGTATTTTTTTTCTGTGATTCTTAATCCTAAAAGTATGAATAAGGTTTATTTGTTTTTTTACCATTTGTTTTTGTTTTGTTTTGTTTTGTTTTGTTTTAACTAGAGCAGTGAAAAAGTCATCAAGAACAGCCAGTCTCGGTCATCTTGCTCTTACCTGGTTAGTTCCAATCCTAGTTTCTGAAAGTAACACTTTGGAAGGCTTATACTGGAGGAATTTTTGACTTTTTGAAATTGAAGGTAATAAACTAAGTGCCAGAGTATTGCTTGCATCTCAAATGGAAATATCAGGAACTGAACTCAGCTTATGGGAAGTGAGTGGCAATGTCTGTTTTAAGCTATATTTCTAAAAGGGATGGAACAAAGAAAGGGACCTGATTTTCCAAGACTTCTGTTTGTAGAATTGATGTGAGTGTCCAGAAAAACTATGGGTATAGAGACAATGAAGAGAGACACGTGTCTGAATTTATTGCTTTCCTCAACTGCGTTTCTTCTAGGTTACAGTAATTGTCCTGGGAAAGTCACTTTTTCCTCATCATTAAATTCAGGGGTTTGGGAATAGATGGTTTTGAAGGACCTTCAACCTTAAAGATTTAGGTAATTGTGCCTGCTGTGTAGAGGATGTTTGAGGAGGCTGTTGTCCGACAGCATTGGCCAGTGGAAAGGAGATTGGTTAGCTGTCAGGACTTGGCGTGACCCACAGGTCCATGATGCATGTAAGGAGGACGTTAAGGTCCCCCCAAGTCTCTGGTGTGGCTTCTGGGCGAACAACAATAACATTACAGGACAAGGACCAGAGAAGGATTCAGTGTAGGGGGCAATGATGAGTTCTGCTTTGGGTACCAGTTGAGTTTGAAAGGCACTGCGGAGGCTGGAGGGAAGGGCCTGTCGTGGCCGTGAACTTACTAAGCAGGACTCCAGGGCTACCAGGCTGATTGTGTTTATGGGTGTGAACTGTCTCCACTTAACCTTATAATCTCTAACCTCTTTAATGAGGAAGATAATGAAAAGGGAAAGAACGCCTTTAGGATTGATCATTGGCAAGAGAGTAAAGAAAAGTGAGTTAAGAAAAAGATCTGATTCACGTTGTTGTTTTTAGTGGAAATCACTGTCTTTCAGATACTGAATACTCAAGTTTAAATTCAGTGACAGAGACTTGCAGATGGTGGATCAGATGCAAGCATTTGTTTTGGCTCCCTCCCAGAATCCTAATAAAATGTCAATCAATAAAATATCAAAAAGATGTTTTAAAAGGCTTAACCCCATAGGATGGGGAGGATGAGAAAGGGGAGGGACACGGCAACGAAATTGTGGAAACTAGTGGTAAAGGAAGCGGATCCTAAATTGCTAGTGGGAAAACAGAAGACCACCTTTGTTTAAACTGCAGAGTCCCCAGAATGCTCAGGATTGCAGCCTCGGGAAGCTCTAGCAGTGGGTAAGGGGGGGGGTGCGGCGAAAATAAAGAGAATTGGCTCAGAGTACGTTTCAGAGGCCATCACTCTCTGCTGCCCTGGGAAGCGCTTAGGCCTGTGTTCACAGGGTACAACACGCTCTCTGCATTGAAGGTAGGGCTATGAGAGTAAAATGGGGGATTAAGTAAATGTATCTTTTGTTCGGTTATGGTTTGCTAATTTTTCCTTTGTCAATAAAAGATACTCGTTTCAGGGCCGGCCCAGTGGCGCGGTGATTAAGCGCTGGCTTGGGAAGCCAGTGGCCCTGGTTCGGTCCCACACATGAGGGCCAGTGACACTGCCCTCAAAAAAAACAAAAAAGAAAGAAAGATGCTTGTTGCATTATCTTTAATAAAATTAACCACATGAACATTTATTGGAATAAGATTATTAGTGGAATCTCATACTTATCTGTTACTGTACCTCTCCCATTAAAATGCCATTGTATGGTCAGGTGAATCACAAGGAATTAAAAGCAGAATCTCCAAAGAGGGGTATGTGAACCAAGTTTTTGGTTTTGAGCTGAGAATGTTAAACCTATGTATATTTAATATCACATCTACCTTTATTGGTAAAATACATACTCGTACCATATACACATATGAAAGAATAATTGCAATATTTTTGTTTACGTTTCTTACTGATTGGGGTGTACAATCAGTTTTGTAAAACATGCAGTTAAAATTCTAGCTAAGGTATTTAATATCGTAAAGCAGTTTCTGAATACCCAGAAGAACATCAAAGTTATGATGTTTGATCACCAAAACAGAATTTTAACAAATTCTGCCTGTTTGGAGTACATCTGAAACCTGGATATATCAGAATTCAGGTTCTCATTAATTAATTAAAGCTCATTATTTTGCCCATGGAAGAAGCCCTCTCTAGGCATACTAATAAGCTTGGTGATTTGGTTTTGACATCAACAAGAAGTTAGAAAGAGAGGTGCTGTTGATGGTAGGACCACAAGGAATAAGGGACAACTGTCACCAAAGCAATAGGTAAAAAGTATTTTTATAATCTCAATACTACAGCCTAGCCACTTGATACAGGTACACAAAACCCTGACCTCCTTGTGGTCTGAGAGGGTTACAGCATTATGATAGAATAGTAAGTCGTTCAATGATGCGAGTCCAGGATAATGTTAAGAATTTGCCACCCCCTTGTGTTAACACAGGAAAGCATATAATACAAGAATGACTTTTTTCTTAATCATAAATGGTTGGGGGCGGGGGCGTTTTGGTGCTTAAACTAGCAACCCTTAATAAACTGGAAAACATTTCCTCAGCACCGGTTTCCCCAAAGGTTGTAGATTGCTGAGATTTTGTTTTATTTTTAGGCTGCCTGGATATTCTTATATTTTTGTTGGTTCCTTTATTACTTTTCAAAATATTTACCGGTAATGATACCTAATCACTTCATTGATATAATTAATTCAATGTAGTGAAGTATTTTTGCAAAGAAAAACAATATGAGCTGGTAGAAAGTTTTGTTTCTGTTTATCTTTTAAGATAAACCACTTGCAATTTAAACATTTTAGGGTGCTTACAGCAACTCTGTTCTTGGAATACAGTTGACCCTTGAACGACACAGGTTTGAGCTCTGCAGGTCCACTTAATGCGGATTTTTTTCAACACAGTAAATATACAGTCGGCCCTCTGTATCCCTGAGTTTCCTATCCATGGTTTCAAACACTGGGTATGTGCATTGTCCTAGGCCATTTTATATAAGGGACTTGAGCATCCATGGACTTTGTTATGGGGGGGGGGGGACCTGGAACCAATTCCCCCGGCTACTGAGGGTCAACTGAGTTTTGGGGGGTCTGAAGTTATATACAGATTTTTGAGTGTGCAGGGTTGGGTGCCCCTAACCTCCACATTGTTCAAGGGTCAACAGTGTATTTCTTCTACATATGAGGTTGGGAATTTCAAGTCTTTAGTAGATGAAATGGTCATTAAAATAGCCCTAATTTTTACCTTGGTCTGCAAATACTCATGGTATGAAATGTCAATCTTCAGTATTTCTTGTCTTCTGGTTTATCTTCTGATCTATCTTCTACCTCCACCTGTTTTCGTGCCTTCCCAGACATTAAATACAAAGATGACCCCAATGTCTGATTCTTTGCATGTCCTACCACTTCCTGCTTTAGTCCCATCCTGTTTCTGAAAGCTGTGCTTTCTCCTTATTTTTCTCCTTGGTCAGCCACGTTCTGGGGAGTAGTGACCTGATGAGGAAATACTTTGTTTCGTGCTGCAGCTCGCCTATGCGAGGGTCCTGGAGAGCTCTTGAGGCCCCTCCAAGCCTCTCTGCAAAAGCTGCGGTGTTGGTGGGGCAGTGAACACAGAAGCTTACGGACGAGGCTCTGAATACGGAGCTTTCGCTTTCTCCTTCTGGACCAGCTGTGTAGTCTTATGATTCCAGGTCCTCCGCTAGCTTTTCGATCCAGCCTGTTTTATTTCCATCCCACTGCTCAGCCATAGCCCAAGTGATGGAGCTGCATAAGTTACGGCCTTGCCGAAACGCAGAGATGTCATCCTCCACCCAGGTTGTAAATACCTGTTTATACGTATCTATGTTTAATCAGAGAGTGAGCTCACTGTTGGACTCTCTATCATATACTGTGCATCTATATCAAATCACCCAAGAAACCCCGTTTTTGGGGGGGATCATTAATTTAAGGCTGATTACTTTCATTTACATGTCAAACTTATCTTTTAAAGTTTAACTTTTAAATAAAAATATTGTCTATTTTGTTGACCTTCGCCTTTTCCTGGCTATGGGGTGTGTCATCGTCTTTTGCCACCTTCTCTTTTCTGCTCAGCCACCACTCATCTGGTACGACATGAAATTATTTGTACTAATTTTTGGTAGAGATGGTGGTTACTGTTTGGTAACATGGAGCTAGTTTGTGCATTATCACTGTCTACACGTATCAGCTCTTATTTCTGAATTTGGCTTTTTTGCAGGTCCCTAGCTGTTGGTAGTAAGTCCGGTTATAAATTTTTCTCCCTTTCTTCTGTGGATAAGCTGGAACAGATCTATGAATGCAGTAAGTGTTTGCTTTATTTTTCCCCCTTCTTAAAAAAAATAGACGAGTTATACTTGAAATGCTTTCTTAAACTCAGACACTGTGATTGAAGCCCTGATGCCCCCTGACCACTACTCTTCTTGCACCTTAGTTTACTGAGAGGTGACAACGGAACAATCTATGTGTGTCCTCCCAGGTTGTTTTCTGTTTATTTGCATACTTATAAGTGTACATACAGAAGTGTTTGTTTTGTGGGTGTTTTTTTACGGTATCATACTGTGTTTCATAAACACGGTATCATACTGTGTTTATTATTCTGTAATCTCTCGCCCTTTTCAATGCCATTTAAACCATTTAGGTTTCCATCATAAAAGCTTTCAGAAAATTGAAATTTTTACAGCCCCATAGTAGTGATTTATTTCCTTCAGTTGTCATTTTTGGGGATTTCAGTAGCCGACCTCTCAGAGGCAATATGGGATTGCAGAAAGGTCATTAGCTTTGACTTCTTGTTCAGTCACCTGTTGGGTGACTTTAGATAGATTACTGCATGTCTGGGGCTCCGTTGTCTTGGGTTTTCTTTTGTGTGTGTACACAGTATCTGCTGGACAAATAGAAGTAGGTACGGGCCCACCCCCACACCCCAATGAGAATGTGATGGAAAACTACCCTCTTCCCACACGCATAACATTTGTTCAATGTGAATAGACTTCTCATACCCGTTGTTGGTTCCATTCACTCCATAAACGTTTACTGAGGAGCTGCTATGTCCCAGCCCTGTTTTGGTTGTGGAGATGCAGTGGTGGCAAAGTTGCTGCTCTCTTGACATGTTTAAATGGAGGAAGACAAAAAACAAGTAAATATATTTGTGTCCGATCTTAGGTGGGGGGACACAAAGACAAGCAAACACAGATATAAGTACCACCGCCCCACCCCACCCCCACTCCCATTAACATAAGATGAAGACAGCCGGAAAACAAGTAGATTCTTTGTGCCAGTTGCTTGAACTTGTCGAGCTCTCATGGCCCACCAGGAAGGAGATCAGAGGCCTCCATATTCCTCCCAGGCCTTGGCCTGCTCTCTTCAGGTGAGCCCTCAGGTGCCCCTCACCTCCATCAGGAAGTATGTCGGGCTTTCCCCAGCGAGTCCCTCATGTGTTGCTGCCCCAAAGGCAGGCACCCAGGCCCTTTGCAGGGAGGCAGCACTCATACAGTGTCCCTGACTGGTGGTCCTCGTAGGCTGCCTTTGATTTTACTCGTTTGTCCTCACACATGCCCCTGATGCTTGCTAAATCTTCTAAAAAAGCCTTCGTTCTAGTGTGCAGCTGGAAGATGTGATCTGGGTGATAAAATAGCTGTGAACTACTGTACTCGCTCATCTCAAGTGGGCGTCAGTGTTTCTGAAGTTCTCCAAACGGACCGCCTTCACTTGACCCTACACAGGGTTGCTCCCTGTGGGGGATTTCTTCAGAGAAGGGGAGCCCAGTCCCTGGAAAAATATCCCACTGGGCTTTTACAGTGACTGAACAGTTATAATATCTGCACCCAGATGAGGGCCTGGGGTGTGCTGTGAAGTTGTTGTTGTAGAGATGAGAGTCATCTATTTGGAAAGCCACAGAATTTCCCCATTTGGAGACCCAGAGCTTAGCAAGGGTGTAAAAATACACCCCTTCAATTACTGTTCCTCAACTGAATCAATTTAATGGCTGTTTCCTTGAAGTTAGTTTTAGGCACCTCATTTTTCAAAGGTTTTTGATGGAACAAAAATGTGCTGTCTTGATAGCATTGTTAAAAGGGTGGGTATTGGGCTGGCCGAGTGGCGCAGTGGTTAAGAGCTGTCTTGGGACACCAGCGGCCCTGGTTCGGATCCCACATGAGGGCCAGTGACACTGCCCTCTATAAGAAAAAAGGGGGGGGTATTTACTGACCAACATGGTGAGGTGGTATGTAGATTGCTTTGTTCTTCTTAGTGAACTCTGGCCTTTAAAGGATAGGTGATGAAATGGACATAGAACTTTTTGAGGGTTAATACTTTAAACCAAAGCTATTAAATTCTTTTGTTCATAGAGCTTTCTCCACCTTTCTTCTTTCCCATACTTGTATTGACCTAGGGAAAAGATTGTTTTCTGGCGTTTTTCTACAGATAGACTCTGCAGAGAATAGGACTGTGTGCCTCACTCAGCACTGAGCCCAGGCTCCGCATTGGCTCTCGCCTCACAGCTCAGACTTGCCATTACAGAAAGGGTGGGCCAGAGCTGGTCGTAGGGGAACCAGACTGACTACTGCTTCATCTTCTTTTGTTTATTTAAACAGAAAAACCTTTGCCCTGCAGCACTGGGAGATTTTTGTTTTTTTAACTATCTCATTATAATTTTGAACCTAAAGGAAAGTTTCAGGAACTCCCATCGATCTTAGCCCGTTGTTTGTGTGTGCCCTGTTTGTTCTCTTTCTCTCTGTCCTTTGTTAGTTTGAAGATAAATAATATACAAATATGTGATCTTGTCCCTGAAATATTACTGCAATGAAATCCTACCGTTAGGCAAAATAAAGGATGTACATTTATTATTGGTGAAATATCACAGAAGCTTAGAAGGAAAAGTTGGCCTTTTCAGATTATGCGTTGTGTAGCCTTGCATTTTGTAAGTGTCTGGGCTGGGAAACACCTCATGAAGCACTGAATCCTGAAACTGAACAGCAAAAGTGACCAGAGCCTCCTTTCCTGATAGAAACGCCTCTGTAGACCTAGAGCACCTTTATCAAGAAACGAACCATCATTGTCTTTACAGGCCGTCATCTACATTATAAGGGTTGAGAAATAGTACTTTCTGATATCGCTCTGGTTTGGCAGACCATGCACTGGATGGAATATTAGTTTCAGTGAGATTTATCGTAATGGGCCACGCAGGAGAGAAACTCCAGTAGCCTCTCTCTGCCTAAATCTGATGTAATGGAAGATCAGGCTCTTAACATGTATCTCGTAGGCGCTCCAGGCATCTGACAGGCCTCGTACCGAAGTGTGTTTTATCCATTATTTAATGGCTTTGATCTTCTTTCCTCAGCTCTAAACCGCACTAACAGAAGCAAAGCGCCCTTCTTTCTTAAATCAAGTAATTAGTTTCTGAAAGTAAATATTGAAGAGGTACTCTCTAGAAGAAAATTTGACAGAAACTGCAGCAGAGGCCATCTCCAATGGGCCAGGAAAGCAAGGCCATAGACGCTGGAGGTCACTGCTTACTGGCACTGGTGTCTGGGTGACAGGCCATCTTGAATGTTACAGATGTGCAGCCTTGTTTCTCTTTCTGTCCATTTGATGACAGCACCCTTCAGTCATCAGCCTGGTTCATAGTGTGCCATTATTTCACAGGAGGGCTGAGTGTTAGTGGGAAGTGACTACTCTGGGTATGTGGCTTCTGTGTATGTTCATGTGTTTAAAAGCTCCCTTGGAAGTGAGATGTAATAAAAATGTGAAAGAGCTTAAAATAATGCAGTAGAAGGATAATGAACCTAAGCCACTACAATGTATGAAGTGGGCTGCTTTATGAGAGGTGTATTCCTGAGAAGATGTAGGTGAATTGGTCCGGAAGACTCAGAGCTCCAAAGAGAATCCTTTTGTGTTAGTACTTTGTTTTAAGTAGTGACAAAAATGTATTAGCTGCGGGTGACAGTGACCCTGGCCTTTTTCTGGTTCCAGGCTCCTTTGGAAATCTGATGAAAGTTATAGGCGGTTCCCCGGTATATGATTGGGCAGTTTAAGAGACCCCTTGAAGCTGGTGTGCGTCTAAGATCCCCATAGGTCCCGCCCTGACACCTCACTTCTGTCCTCTGTCTCTGTCTCCCATTTTCTCACCAAATTTCTAGCCAAAATTCAAATTTCTGCAATAGTCGGTCTGTGTGGGTTTTTCTAAACAGCTTTTTGAGATATACTTTATGTGCTGCAAAATCATCTGTTTAAAGGGTACAATGCAGTGGATTTTAGTATATTTACTAAGTTGTACATACAGCCTACCATTATCTAGTTTTAAAGCATTTTTATCATTCCCCAAAAGAAGCCCTAGTCCATTAGCAGTCACTCCCCATTTCCCCACCCACCTCAGCCTGGGCCAGCACTAATCTACCTTCTGTCGCCATAGATTTGCGGCTCTGGACACTTCAGATAAATGGAACCAGATGTGACTGGCTGCTCTCACTGATCATGTTTCAGGGTCCATCCGTGTTGGAGCGCGTATCAGCACTTTCTGAGTTTTTATTGCTCAGTAATGTTTCATTGTTTTGTCGACCGACATTTGGGTTGTTTCCACTTTGGGGCTATTGTGAGCGGTGCTGCCGTGAGCATTCGCAGACAAGTTGCTGTGTGGACGCGTGCTTGCGTTTCTCTTGAGTAGACAGATACCTGCAGGAGTGGGATTGCTGGGTGAGCATCTTTGTTTCGCCCACATGTGAATACAGCTGTGGAGAGAGAAACAACAGATAAACATTTTATTAAAGTTGATATTGCCAAGTTACCCTTAAAAGGGGGAGCACCAGCCTGGTTTTACTGACGGATGGGCGCCTGTCTCCTTACTTCTACACCACTAGGCACCGTTAGACATTTTCATACTTGCGAGACCAGCCTGAGATTAAAAAATGTGTTTGTTGCCTTTTTTGCATTTCTTAACTCATAACTGAAATGGAACTCTTATTTTTTTAATGTAGTCATTTGCTTTTTTTTTTTTTTAACTGCTTGTTTCTTCCCTTTGCCTACTTTTCTGTTGGATTATTTGTCTCTTACTGATATAAAGCAAATTAGTCACTTGCCATGGGTTACAAATATTTCTTCTGGATTTTCGTTGGCTTTCTGACCTTTCTATGGTTTTTCTGTCATCCTGAAGTCTTGAATTTTTGCATGTTGAACTGTATTTGTCTTCCCTTGTAAGGCACCGTAGCACTAGAAAGGCTTATCCTGTCCCAGGGCACACGGGACAGTCTCCTGTGTCAGCTTCCGGTTCTTTGGTGTTTTTCATGAAATACTTGATCCACCTGGAGTTTATTGTGATGTAAGATATCTTCCACTTTTGTCACAGGCTGGAAAGTCTGTTTTTTCCTACATTCTTATTTATGTAGAGGGGCTTACTGCCGCACGTACAGGTGAAACGTCAGGATGAGGAGCTTCTCTTCAAAACTTCAGAACAGAAAAATTAGTTGAAGCTAAATGGCAGAAAGCTCGTATTTGTAGGGAGTGGGGATATGGATTTCATGATACTGTCCTCTAATGAATATTTGCAGTTAAAAATAGCCTTGCTGTCTACACACACACACACTCTGTTTTTAAAATTCTAAAGATCTCATCTGCTTTTTTTTTTTTTTTCATTAAAATTAAAAATAAAACATTCTAACTATGATTGGATGGGAAAGATATGCAAACACCCTGACCCATTAGTTTTCTTTTTTTTTTTTTTTTTTTGAGGGCACTGTCACTGGCCCTCATATGTGGGACCAAACTGGGGCCTCTGGCTTCCCAAGCCAGCGCTTAAGCACCGCGCCACTCTGCCAGCCCGTTCTCTTTTTTCTTTTTACTAGCTGAGCCATCCTGCCACCTGTTGGCAGTTTAGCGGCCCCTCAGCTTGGGCTGGGCATCGAACTGCTGTTGCCCAGAGCTCAGCTCGCACTATTGAGCGTGCACTTCACCAACTGAGTCGCTCGGCCAGCCCTGAGTTCTATTTTTTTGAGGGCAGTGTCACTGGCCCTCATATGTGGGATCCAAACGGGCTGCTGGCTTCCCAAGCCAGCATTCAACCACAGCGCCACTCAGCTGGCCCCAGGCCCTGAGTTCTTTACATCAGTAGATACTCCCTTAAATACCTCAGCATGATTGTTGCTAGCTAGAGTTTAAGGTTTTAGTGTTTTCTTTTGAGGTGATATTTGCATATAATGGAATGTAGAGCTCTTAAGTAAACATTCCATGGGTTTTAACAAATGCATGCTTGTGTATAACCTGAACTGTCAAGGTTTACCTTCACTCCAGAAAGCTCCCTCATACCCCCACCCAGCCCCCATCAGTGCCCGCTCCCTCCACCCCCTGAGAGGCAAGCAGCATCTGGGCTTTCTCTGCTATAGATTCAGTTTGCCTGTCCTAGAACATCACAAGCTCAGCGTGTGCTCTTTTCTAAGGCTTCTTTTGGTGTAATGTTTTGAGATTTATCTATATTGTTTCATGTGGCAGGTGACCCTTGAACACCACAGGTTTGAACTGTGCAGATCCACATATACACAGACTTTTTTCAGTAAATACCTGTGCTGTTTTCCATCTGTGGTTGGGAGTCTGCGGATGCAGAGGGCCTACTGTAGGCACTGATCTCACCATTATGTATAGGGGACTTGAGCACCTGAGGAGTTTGGTATTGGAGGGGAGTCCTGGAGCCAGTCCCCCCCGTAGATACCGAGGGTAGTTAAGTTTTTGGAGTGCCAAAAGTAAATATGCAAATTTTTGACTATGGAAGGGCAGGATTGGTGCCCTTCATTCAAGGGTCAGTTGAATATGAATATATGACAGCTTGTCCATTCCCTGTTGGTGGACATCTGGGCTTTCTCCAGTTTTTAGTTATTATGAATAAAGCTGCTATGAATGCTGCTCTTGTACAACTCTTTGTGGATATATATTTTCATTTCTCTAGGTAAAGATCTAGGAATAGAACACGTGTTTCATTTTATAAGAAATGACCAGATGCTCCTAAGTGGCTGTCCCATTTTGTGTCCCCTCCAATGCTGCAATACAGCTTGGCACTCTCCATCTTCACCACCCCTTGGTGTTATCGATCTTTTTAATGTCAGCCATTGTGGTACGTGTTGTGTAATGATGTCTCCTTGTGGTTTTAATCTGAATTTCCCTGGTGACCAATGGCGGGCATTTTCATGTCCTTGTTGGCCTTTTGTCTTCTGTGAAATGTCTGTTCGGATCTTTTGTTCCTTTGTAAACTTGACTGTTTGTCTTTTATTATTGAGTTGTCAGAGTTTTAGATACTCAGGATACCAGTCCTTTGTCAGATAATGTCTTGTGAATGTTTTTTCCCCTGTCTGTGGCTTGTCCTGTCTTTTGAGCAAACATGTTGAATTTTGAAGTCTGATTTATCCATTGGTTTTTGGGTTTTTTTCCATTTATGATTTTTGCTTTCTGTGTCCTTTCTGAGAAACCTTAGCCTATCAGAAGTCACGAAGATATTTTCCAGTGTTTCTTTTGAAAGCTTTATAGTTTTTAGTTTTTATGTTCAGTGATCCATTTCAGATGAATTTTGGTATATGATGTGAGGTCTGAGTCCAGGCTAATTTTTTTCTTGATGGATTCCAGTTGTTCCACCATTTGTCGAAAAAATTATTCTTCCCTCATTGGATTGCTTCACTGCTTAGAAGCAGTCCTATAAGTATGGGTCTATTTCTGCTCTTGATTCTTTCCCACTGATTATTTGTCAATCTTTATATCAGTAGCACACTATCTGGTTTACTATAGCTTTCTATATATACCAAGTTTTGAAGTGATATGTATAAGCCCTTCAGCTTTGTTCTTTTTCAAGATAGCCTTGGATATTCTAGATCCTTTGCTTTTCTGATTTTAAAATCAGTTTGTTACTGTCAACAAAACAGTTGGCCGGGATTATGCTTGGGATTGCATTGATC
Source organism: Aselliscus stoliczkanus (assembly GCA_033961575.1). Lineage (NCBI taxonomy): Eukaryota > Metazoa > Chordata > Mammalia > Chiroptera > Hipposideridae > Aselliscus > Aselliscus stoliczkanus. Next base: position 3,066,598 of record CM066733.1, read on the forward strand.
AAGAGACCAATTTGAAGAGAAGAATGAGTGAATGAATACATGCTTGAAACACCTGGCACAGCTGTATTTCCTGTAGCTCAGGTAGACAGGCTGCATATGGAAACAATCTAGATTCTTGCTCTGCGATTTAACTACATTCCAGAATTCTCTTTGCTTCTAGATCTGTACTTACCCCCAGGTGATCACTGATAAAACAGAGGAGGAATAAGGAGCAATTAGGGTGTATGGGTGGTCAGTAGAGATGGAGGCGAAGGAATATCTGTGGAGGGTCCACTCTATCGCCATGCTCTGTGCAAGATGCTTTCTGCACTTGGTGTTAATCCAGTCTTTGAGTAGGAGGAGTCCCGACTTTAGGTGGGGCGCAGAGAGCTAAGGGGGACAAAGCACTGGCTCTGGCCTTGTGTCTGCCATTCCCTCCTAATAGTACTGTAGAGCAGTTGATCCCCATTTTATATGTGAGGAAAACAAGACTTAGAAAGACTGCATCATTTAAAGACTGTGTGGGGGCCCAGTGTATGTCAGGCACCATTGGAAGGGCTGTGAGCCGGAACAGCAGCCGCTGTCCTCATGGAGCTCCCCCTCCAGTGTGTACAAGGAGCACCAGTGGGCAGATACACGGGCAATTACAGGGGATTGCCAGGGAGCACGTGAGGGAGGAACTAGGAGACTGCCTTTGACAGAGTGGGGGTGAGGGACAGGCCTCTAAGGAGATGGCATTTGAGCTGAGGATGGGCCTCCATGCAGAGTGCAGGGGCCTTCCTGGCAGGGAGACCCTGAGACTGGTTATCTGTGGCGCCTGAGTCTGTCTGCCCCAGAGCTCGTCTTCACGTTTCCCGGGCTGCTCTGGGACCGTCCCTGCAGCCAGCCCCCTCACCCCATGCCCGCCGTGGAGCCCCGTAGTGCCCTGCTTTATGTAAGTTTACCCTTAGACACACGTCTGTGTGTGAGCAGCTTGTGCCTCTTGACCTGGATCCATGTTGTATTTTCCCCTTTCAGCTGATACTGAGGACGTGTGTATCGTAGAGAGATTGTTCTCGAGCAGCCTCGTGGCCATCGTCAGCCTCAAAGCTCCTAGGAAGCTAAAAGTTTGCCACTTTAAGAAAGGAACTGAGATCTGCAACTACAGCTACTCCAACACGATCCTGGCTGTGAAGCTGAACAGGCAGGTGAGTGGCGCTCTTTAATGTGACGCAGACTGTCAAGTGTGCCCTGTACCGTGCCTCGGGCTTTCGGGGTGGCTCTGGTCACTGCCATTGGCAGTTTCCTCCAGCGCCCTGAGGACGAGGCCAGCGGTCCTCAGCCGGCGTGCCCGGCCCCTCAGCCCCCTGGCCCGTGCAGCTGCTCGCCTCAGCCCACCCCCCGGCCCCGCCCCGCCCGGTGCCCTGCTCCGCGCCACGTGCCCGGCCCCTCAGCCCCCTGGCCCGTGCAGCTGCTCGCCTCAGCCCACCCCCCGGCCCCGCCCCGCCCGGTGCCCTGCCCCGCGCCAGCTTGTTTTCCTCCTCCTCCCAAGACCTGAGTGTATGTGCACAGCGGGCCCTCGGACATGTCCTCATGTGGGGGAGAGGCCAGAGGAACTGAACTCCGTCGCGGTCCCGTACGGCCCAGGGCAGAATAGGTTTCCTGTCCGTTGTTTTCAAGAGCCTGTCACCAATGTCGCAGGAGGACTCAGGCGTCCTTAGAGTTGAATACTTGAAGCATAATTTATTTAGCTTTTGCTTCTATAAACGTTACTTTAAAAAATCTGTTAGCATCTTCTTTTTCCTATTTTAAACTTTTAATTTAACTTTTTAGGAGGAAGGACTTAGTACTTTTTAAATCTTGCCCCAAACTCACAATGTGGACTTGCCGACTAGCGCTCGCGTTGATTCCCGGGCTCCCTCGTGCCTTGTGTTCACTCACAAGTGCAACTCTGCCCTCCGGCCCCTGAGCATTTGTGTTTACAGCGAAGAGCTGTGTGCGGGGAAGGCTGCGTGAGCAGCCAGACATGGAATGGACCCGGAAAAGTGGCGGCCGGGCAAGGCCCGCTGGTGAGGCTGAAACTGGGACTTGGTCCGTGAACTGAAGCCGGTGGTTAAAATGGGAGCTCTAAAGGCTGACGTTTCACCTTAAAACGTGGCATGTGTACGTTCCCTTAGCAGCTCATGTGGAGCACGTGGTGCTAAGTTGTCTTCCTTTTGTAAGTTCTCCCCTCACTGCATCAGCTGCATCCATCTTTCAGATGCAGCAAGAGCGAAGCTGAGTGCAGAGTGGCCTTTCGTACTAATAAGAAATGCCTAGGCTTTTACTTTGATCTTCCATGCCCAATTCAACACCAGTTTTTTTTAAAGATTTTTTTTTTTTAATTGGGGAATTGGGGGAAGGGAACAGCGTTGGGGAACAGACAAGTTGCTGTCCTTTCGTTCTTCAGTCTAGTTGTGGAGGACATTGCTTCACTGGCCCATGTTGGTATTATCCCACATGAGGCAGATCAGTCGTCGGCCTCTGGACGGCCGCTCACCACAGCTATTGGCAGCTCACATCAGCTGCCAGCTGCTCACGCTGGCTGCCGGCCACTCACTGTAGCCTATGGCAGCCCACTGCAGCAGGGGCTGCAGCCTACACCATCGCCGGGGCTCGCACAGCCCAGCTCCAGGTGGAGTGTTGTTAGCTGTAGAGGGCAGTGTCACTGGCCCTCATATGTGGGATCCGAGCCGGAGCAGCTGGCGTCCCAAGCCAGCTCTTAACCAATGCGCCACTCGGCCGGCCCAACACCAGTTTTTTAATTACCAAACCCACCAAGGCACTTGATCTAGTTCTACTAGTCTTCATGCGTAGAGGGGTGAGAGCCGAACAAGAACAAACCACACTTTTCTTGGCTGTGGTTGACCAGTTTCTGTGATGTGGAATTAAATCGAATAGTTGGAAGTCCTAGTACAAGCGACAGAAATGGTCCTGGGAACAGACACACTGGCTCGGATGAGACTCCTGGCACTAGAGTAGACCGCCTGGTGATGGCCAGCGCCCTCTGCCATGGGCATCCCACCTGCGCGGTGTCGAGAAGGCAGGCAGAGCATCCTGATCCAGTTGCACTCAGTGAAGACTGGGAGTGTGCTGTGCTTGGCTCTTGCTTCATGTTGGCTCTCTGTTCCCATGTCCCCTAGAGGCTCATAGTGTGCCTGGAGGAGTCTCTGTACATACACAACATCCGGGACATGAAGGTTCTGCACACCATCAGGGAGACACCCCCGAACCCGGCAGGTGAGTGGACTGGGCACAGCTGCTTTTCCTGATTCTGCCTTTTAAAGATGGCTGGGTTTTTCTGTGTGGGTTCCACAGATGTAGACGTTTAAAACGTATTGACCTTAAACCAAGCTCCCTCCCTTCTAATGCTGCTGGTCTTGTGACCACATAAATCATTGGTTTGGTCAGCTTCCAATTTTAAGGTTACTAATCACTTCCAGCTAGAGGCCTTTGATCTGCTTCTACAGTTCTGCTGTCACTCAAGGTGGCAGTTTGGAGTGCAGAACCTAAAAACCCAACAGTGGCAAGGACCGAGGTTGGGTCAGAGCTCTGATTGACAGGCTCTCTGTTAAGCAATGCTGTTCTCAGAGGACTGCAAAGGAAGGCCTCTGGCCCTAACGCTACGCTGTCCTCCCATGTCCTCACAGGCCTGTGTGCGCTGTCCATCAACAACGACAACTGCTACCTGGCGTATCCAGGCAGCGCCACCATCGGGGAGGTGCAGGTCTTCGACACCATTAACTTGGTGAGGTTCCTCCCGCGCTGCGGAGCCCTTCACAGGGGGCCTTGTCCTTAAGCGGGGGCCGTGGGCCTCTGACACCCAGATTCCTTGGCCTGGCACCACAGTTCTCACTGCTGCTCCTGACGGCAGAGCCGGTCTTGGGGTGCTGCTCCCACATACGGCACTGTGCTCATCCCCAGTGTGTGTGCTGGGGAATGGAGAAGGCACCCACACTTACAAATGAACTGCTGTGCTTTTCTTAAGATTCTGAGCAGCATTCCTTGGCCCTGCCCCCAGTAAATCAGCTGCCTTGGTGTTGGTAGTAACTAAAAGGATGCTTTCATAGCCGCTCGTTGCCATGTTCGGCCTAATGGCTGGTCATAGCACAGCGTAGCCTCGCTGCGTGATACTCAGGTGTTCTGGTTTACCCTTCCAGAGAGCTGCGAACATGATCCCGGCTCACGACAGTCCTTTAGCCGCACTGGCTTTCGACGCCAGCGGAACCAAGCTTGCCACTGCTTCCGAGAAGGTAAGTCTGCTATGCCCAGTGGAAGACTAGTTCAGCGGTTTCAGCAAACTTTTCAGTTCCGTTCACACAGTCAAGTTACCAAACGATTTCTGTATCGACCAGCTCACAGAGAAACACAGACAGCAACCCACCTGTCGGGCTGTGAGACGGGCTGCTGGGAGCCGGCTCTCACCTGACAGTAGTGACAGGGGACAGAGGAGACCCCAAGTGCCACGCATACACGCATTCACCCAGGGCGCTTTAAAATTATGACACCGTCGTGTGCTGTGGTACAGGGCTTAGAAGATGAAAAGTGAAAAAGCAAAGACGAGTCTATCCAGAACCGATGTGAACACATTTCAATGTATTTCCTTTCATTTCTTTTCTATTTATTTAACAAAGTTGTGATCGTACTATATGTATGATTTCTCTTCCTTTTTTCCATTCTGCATAATAAATACTCTGTTTCTCTAAATTAAAAAAACACCTGAAACGGCTGTGCAATTTTCAGTTTTGCTTTACTTAAACATCCTTTTGGGACATTCGTAGTGTTCCTAATATTTACAATATATCGGAATAATGTATTGATATATAAGTATACATTAATGATATTTAGACTATAAATAATAGTTTAGTTAACTCTTACATATAAATCTTTTATGTGCGTCTCTAATGATTAAGAGAGTCCAGTGAAGAGAATTGCTGGATAAAAAGGATGGTGGCCTTTCTTAAAGCTGTCTCTGCATGGGACAGGATGGCTTTGGCAGGCCCTTCTGTTTGAACCTCATCTCTCAGCCACGGTGACACTACTAGGTCCTCATTGTCTCCCTCACTTGGACTGCTGCGTCTTCTCCCTCTGCTGTTCCTCTCGTCTTAAAAATGCCGTCTGCCTTCTTTCTCTTGGCTTGGGGCGGGTGGGTCCCGCCTGTCACCCCGCACTGCTCCTCTCCTCTGAGCTGGCACCTGGTCTTCAGTGGCTTGCTGCCTAATTTTACTTGGATGTTTTCTCTGGAAACCTAAGTCACCTTTTCCCTCGAGCCAGCCAACCAAATAAGATAAGGAAAGTCAGCTCCCTGCTTTAACTGTCCTGCATGGGTCTTTGTTCCTGGCTCTCACACCCAGTTTCTATAATGATGATGCTACTGTTTACAGACCACTTACCTCATGAATTATACTAGACTTTTTATATTTATTATCTCACTTGATCACCTCAGGAAGGTTTTATATTGGGAGCTCAGAGAGCTTAAGTAATCTATCTAGGGTCACACAGCCTGGCAGAAACAGGAATTGGACTCCAAGCCTGACTTTGCTTTTAAACATTGCTGGATTGCTACGATAACACCTTGCCCTTTTCTTTTCTCCTCAGAGCATTGACCTACCCTTTTCTTTTTTTTTTTTTTTTTTTTTGAGGGCAGTGTCACTGGCCCTCATATGTGGGACTGAGCTAAGGCCGCTGGCTTCCCAAGCCAGCGCTTAACCACCGTGCCACTCGGCCAGCCCTTGATTTACTTTTAAACAGAATCCTCTTAGTTTGTGGGATTAGACCATCATGACCTTAGGGTCTGCTGTGTATTAGGTGCTCAGGCCACACCAGGGCACCAAGGTGTGTGGCTGAATTCTGCCATCAGGGAGCTGCATCAGGCTGTGACCAACAACTCAATTAATTAGTATTACGCAGTGAGCGTGCCACTAAATAAATAAATACATGTTGGGGTGCCAAAATGGACATGTTCGTTTTTTTGTTTTGTTTTGTTTTTGTGGGCAGTGTACTGGCCCTCATGTGGGACCTGAATCGGGGCCGCTGGCTTCCAAGCTAGCGCTTAACCACTGCGCCACTCGGCCGACCCCAAAGTGGACATGTTTTAAGAGATGTTATCTATGTATTACTTCTTGAATTTGAATTGAATTACATAGTAATGTGTAGTAGGACATTCGCTCAAAAGATGGCATTAATCAAATGAATACTAGGCAGCATTCATGTATTACAATTTTAATATACTTTTTTCTTTTTTTTTTTAATTATTGGGGAATTGGGGAAGGGGAACAGTGTTGGGGAATTGGGAAAGGGGACCAGCTAAGTTGTTGTCCTTCAGTCTTAGTTGTGGAGGGCACAGCTAGCTCAGCTCCAAGTCCATTCGCCATCCGGCCGCCCATCAGCAGTTCGTGGCCACTGAACTCAAGGTGTTGTGTTCAGTCTTAGTTGTGGGTGGGCATAGCCCACCAGCCCATGTGGGAGTCAAACCAGCAGCCTCGTTGTTAGGAGCACATGCTTTCAACAACTGAGCCATCCTGCCACCTGTTGGCAGCTCAGCTCGGGCGCAGCTCACTGGCCCATGCGGGAATCGAACCAGCGACTCTGTTGCTCAGAGCTTGTACTCTTAACCAAGCTACCTGGCTGGCCCTTTTCCCTTCTTAAAATGTGTATACATTTTTTTTGGCACCATCTGTATATATTAATAAAAGTTTAGGCTACAAAAGACAGAACTTTTGCCATGGTTATTTTTGTATATGAATGCACTATTTTATCCTCCTAATTCTCAATAATTACAAGCTCTGTTGGTGTCCTTCCATCCAGAGAGAATTGCCATCTTTTAAAAAAATTTTCAAAAAGGGACCCGTGTTATCTACAGCCTGATCTCTAATGGCTGTATGGCATCGCTTGTTCTATCAGTCTGTTTCTTGTGCTATTTTATTACAATGGCTGCTGGTATTCTTTCAATGTCTACATGGCGAAAGCACCTTTCAGTTTCCCTTTCCTGGCTGTTTTCTCTTACTTATTCTCCCAATATCTGAGTCCTGCCTTGTCTATCCACAGACCCCTGTGCATGTTGGAGGAGATGGGAAATAGTGGGATGGTAGGGAAACTGACATCCTCAAACAATTTTATTTCTAAGTAGGCAGGTGCTGTAGCTCACCATTTATTCATATTTACTTTCGTCTTAGTACAAATTTTATGCGTCTTACCACTTTGTGAGTTAGGACCAATTCCTTTTTAGGCAATTAAGTAACATTTCCAGCGAATCAATTCCCTTGATCAGTAACTGAAAGTGGCAAGAAAGGACGTCAGTGGGGCCTGAAACTTCTTCAGACCATTGAGAGGGAGTCCTTCCCAAGGTGGGGTACATGCTTTAAAAAGGGGTTTGTTTTTAAGAGTTCAAATGACTTAGAAAAAAATAAAACGATTATATCCCATATTTGACATCTAGGCTGTTCGTGTTTAGAATAAATAGTGGGGGCCAGCCCAGTGGCTCAGTTGGTTAAGAGCTCGCTCAAGAGTGCGAGCTGAGCTCTAAGCAACAGCAGTTCGATGCCCAGCCTGAGCTGAGCTGCCAACAGGTGGCAGGATGGCTCAGCTGAAAAAACAAAAACACACAAAAAAAATGGGTTGATGTAAAGATTTAGTAGTAAGTGCACAGGGTGGTGTGTGCTCGCGGCAGAAAGTGTGGAGGTGGTTGTGCTCAGGGCCACTGGGCACTGGGCCTCAGACACTGCGTACCGGCCCCGTGTGTGCTGTCACTGAAAACACGTTGCGCTGCGTGTTGCGTTTATAGTCGGACAGGAAAGAAAGAGAAAAAGTCTGTTTTTACTCCACTAAAATGCTTTTTTCTTCCCTTTTTCCTTGTCACAGGGGACCGTGATTAGGGTATTTTCCATTCCAGAGGGACAGAAGCTCTTTGAGTTCCGGAGAGGAGTTAAGAGGTAAAGTACATACATCTCCAAAGTCGATTCTGGAGCCTCTGTTTGGATTTCAGTTTCACATTCTCTCTGACCAACAAGTGGGGACGTAAACACTGGGCATCCCAGTAAATGACAGGTGTTCCCCGCCCAGCTGGATGGCCATGGGAAGTAAAGGAACATTCTTACACAGCAAGCTGGGTTTCATTGTCCGCGACCCCACCTGAACGTAGAGCGATGGCCACATGGCCCCAGAGCATGGAGGGCCGCATGTATCCGCGCCCACTGGGCCTGGTGGCTCCTTGGCCTGCTCTGAGGTGGCAAGCTGAGGACTTGTGTCCTGGTTAGCAGGCCCTGTCTTTATTCTCGACTCTGAAAACCTGTGACCAGCTCCCCCATCTCCCCTTTAACCCCAACAAATAGCTTCGGTGCTTTCTTTAAAAAAGCAAGCCACAATGTGGGGGCTCCTTTCACGCCTCATCAGCCCGCACACCTCGCCGGGCCGCGCTTGGCCCTCCCGCCCTTGGCCTGCTCCGCAGGAAGGAGCGGCGGTCCTCTGCCTCCTGGGCCCTCTGCTGTAGGGCTCGGGCCAAATTCCAGGGCCACTTGCAGCTGTGTGACCTTGCCAGCAGACTGGACCTCTGCGGCTCTGGTTCCCACGCCATTTGAGCATCTGTTAGAACCCACCTCCCCAAGGTCGGGAATTGGACCAGGAACTGCTGGTACTTGAGCAGTGTTCCAGAACTTGGAGGTATATGTGTCCATCCCATTGCCCCATCCTCCAATCCTGCACTGTCATGGCTCCCTCTCCTCCGCGGGGTCATTCCCACAGATACACAATGAGCTTTAATGTCCTGTCTCCAAAGCCAGACGCCAGCCCCTCCCCCTTACCTTGTCCTTGTCTGTCTTTCCCTTTTCTCCCATGGTTTTCCCAGCACGATTTTCTAGACTTTTCCTCTTTCTGTGTCTTGTTTCTGCCACGGACCCTCTTCTCACTCCTAAACCTACAGCCACACGTCCTCCTAAACCATGCCTCCTGCCTGTGTGCTGATGTACGTGTAGCCAGGCTGCTTTCCTGAGGTTCCCCGTGTTTCTCCTGCCCGCTGGGCGCTGGCCACAACCGGCCCGAGTGTGCCCCCATCTGCTCATACATCTTATCTTGGTAAATACCACCACCACCCACCAGGGGGCCCGGGGGACACCTGGGGAGGAGCAGGCATGCGGCTCTCCCAGGCCGGTCCCACCAACCCCCATCTCCCCTCGCATCCCTTCCCACCTTCCCCCACCCCATTCAGATCACCCTCTCACCTCGCACCCACCTTGGCCTCTGCTCTTGGCCCCTCAGACCTTTCTTCAGACTCCAGTCCAGGCTGTTCTTTAAGGACATGAATATAATTAGAGCACATTTGGAACCTTCACTGCCACCTTTTGCCTCTACAGTGAAACCTTGGATTGCGAGTGACTTGGTTTGCGGGTGTTCTGCAAGACGGGTAAAAATTTCTAATACATTCTAATACAAAAATTTCTAAAACGTAAACAAGTGATATCTTACAATACGAGTAGTTTGTTTCTAGAATGAATGATGCTCGCAAACCAAGGTACTACTGTAGATTAACTTCAGGCTCCTATGGCCCTTCCTCTCTAGCTGTTTTATTTCCTTTCCACTGTCACTCCCGTCCCAGCCACACTGTACGTTTGGTCCCTCAGAAGAGTCATCTGTCTCCATGGGGGTCTTGCATGTGCTGTCCCTTGCTTGGGCCGTCGTAGTATTGACCTGGCCGGCTCCTGATCCCTTTGGGTCTGCGTCAGGGTCCCTTGAGGAGGCCTCTGGTCTGTGCCTCTGTGGCCCTGGCACCCCTTTGCTGGCTGCTAGTGTCATACCTGCGCACACACCTCACTGAGCGCTCCAGGCAGCAGGAGCTGTCCAGGGCTGTGCCAGCGCTCACAGGGTGGGGACACGGGAGCCTCCGCAGAGCCCACGGGTTGACTAGGACCTTCCTGCTGACAGGCTGCCACCTTTCTGGGGCTTGAGAAAGTGCATTTCACGGCGTTAGGGTTTGTACAGTGACCTTGAAGGCGTGTTGTAGAGCATGTTGAATGTGGAAAGTTTTACTCTTAAACATTATCAGAGTTGCCCATTTACCCTTGTGTCTTAAGAATTGCTGTAAGTTAAATTGGCCACTAAGGAATACTGAAGAATTGTTCTTTGTTAACCTTGTAAACATTTTTTTCTCAAGAAAGTTTTTGAGAAGATGACTAAGGGATGAGAATGATGCCAGCAGGCTTGCTATGGGAACTTTTCCTCTCTGGCTTTAGTTACAAGCCCCCCGGTGGTTCTGGGGGTGGTGTAACCCGGCTCCTCCCCCTGCCCCAGGTGTGTGAGCATCTGCTCCTTGGCCTTCAGCATGGACGGGATGTTCCTCTCTGCCTCCAGCAACACGGAGACTGTGCACATCTTCAAACTGGAGACTGCGAAAGAAAAGTGAGTTGCAGAGATACATTCGTTTCCAAAGCTACAAAGCACTTTCTCCTCTTACGCTGACTGGATAAAAACGGGAGCACAGACACTGGCCTGCCTTCTGACATTTTTGCCAGTAAAGACCTGGCGCAGGCTCTAGAATAAATGTCACCAAAACTAGACTCAGCAGCAGAAGGGATTTGTCCCGTCAGATGGTCTTTCTAACAAGGGCGGGCGCTCAGGGCGAGGTGTAGCCTGAGGAGAAAGATGGCTGTCTGCTGGTCAGTACAGACAGTCGTCTCTCAGCACCCGTAGGCACAGAAGCACATCCGAGGAGACTGCCCACCGGTGCTTTTCATCTTTAAAGCAGTGTGTTTAAGTTATGTATTACTGTAAAGGATATGCATGGTGAAGGGGTGGTTCTCACCTTTTCTTAAAATTTAAAAAGACAGCCCATCAGGATCAGTATTGTTTAGTTTATACTCTGTCATATTCAGAGTACTTAAGATAACTTACAAGTATGTACCAGATGAACAACAACGAAATGAGCTGTGGGATAATACAATTTGAAATTTGTGCTTTTAAGGTTTTTAGAGACTTTCTGTTAAAAAGATCAGGGTGGATCATGGATTTGGCCCTGTATGTCCTTCGTTCGTTACCAATTGTTTGCCATAATCTAACGTGGCCACTCGGAAGGAGCACGGCTCTTCTGGGCTCAGAAACCCGAGAGGCCCCCTCCTCTGACCCTTCATACTCTGTAATGTCCTCAGGGTCTCAAGAGGTCAAGGTTTTCTGCACCCCTCTTTTTCCTCAAGTCTGGGAAATGCCCCTCAAGTTTCAAAGCAGATCCTGTCCCTGTGCGGGTGGTCGTGGTCATTGACAGCCAAGAGCCATGTGTCTAATGAGTCTCCTCCTCCTAGACCTCAGGAGGAGCCCACCACCTGGACCGGGTACTTCGGGAAGGTGCTCATGGCTTCCACCAGCTACTTGCCCTCCCAAGTGACAGAAATGTTCAACCAGGGCAGAGCCTTTGCCACAGTCCGCCTGCCTTTCTGCGGCCACAAAAACATCTGCTCCCTAGCCACGTGAGTAGGGCCGCAGCCTCCCTCCGCTTTGCCCGCGCACATCTGGAGACGGTGACTGGTGCGGTCCCTGTCGGTTTCTGCTGGCCGGGAGTCATCTGCAGGCTTAGACGTTCGGCTGAGCGAGAAGTACCTGGCGACGGGGGGAGCCGGAAAGCTCCTCTTCGCCGCCGTTAGACGGGAATGTTTTTCGGCAGCTTTCTCATTCCAGACAGCTCCCTTGTCCTGTTTTTGTTGAGAGTATTTAGAATATTATTGAGCAAATGTCATTAACTCAAAACTATGTGAGATTGCCAATATTTAACCCTATGGGCCTCCAGAACTGGCAGTTTCACAGCCCAGCCGTCAGCTGCAGGGCACCCTGGGCAGCTATGAACTTCACTGGCGCCGTGCAGCGTTTAGCTGTGCAGGAGAGATTGCTGTGACCATGTCTCGGCGGTCCTGTGACTCTTAGAAATAGTGTTTTCCATCCTTTTTACCCAACTAGCGTAGCTAAGAAAGTTTTGTGAAAATACCTACAGTTGCAGTCAGAGAAATCATGAGCTGGTCCTGCCCCACGCCGCCTCGCCCGGCGTCAGTGGTTACTCACACTGCGTGCAGCCTTGGCCTTGGTGTGGGATCTAGATCCCCCAGAACGTACAGACCCTGTCGAGCACAGGAAACAGTGCTCGTTTGGAGGGGCTCCCTGGCCGTGCTTAGCAAGAACTTTGTGTGAAAGTGTGGTCCTAGATGTGGCTGCTTTTTGTTCTCACTAGAATTCAAAAGATCCCCCGATTGCTGGTGGGCGCTTCCGACGGGTATTTGTACATGTACAACCTGGACCCCCAGGAGGGGGGCGAGTGCACCCTGATGAAGCAGCACAAGTAAGTCGCCCCCACCCGCCCCACCTCCCTGGGCCTTCCACGGACAGTCAGTCTGTGGTCAACACCCTGTTGAGTGTGTCTTCATTTCCTTGCAGCCAGTGACTCAAAGGGGCACATTCCAGGGTGACCCATGCTGTTCAGGAGCTTTCCCGTGATGTGGGTACAGACTCCCACCCCTCTGCCAGGGTCCCAGTCAGTAAAGGAGGGAGATGGGAGTAGATGAGGCCGGGTCTACACTTGCCCTTCCTGGGGGGGGGGCCCAGGCCCTCCCCCTAGGGACCATCTCACGGGGGATCCTAATATTTACAAGAAAGGCCGACGCATGAGAGTGCCATCCGGCGAGTGCGCTGTGAGGTACGGTTGTCTCTGAAAAGAAGGAATTCTTTGTTCATTGGGCAGTAGTGCCGTTTAATGTTCTGTTTTTTTTTTTTTTTGAGGGCAGTGTCACTGGTCCTCATATGTGGGACCCGAACCTGGGCCGCTGGCTTCCCAAGCCAGCGCTTAACCACCGCACCACTTGGCCAGCCCTGTTTTTGGTTTTTTTTATTATCCAAAAGTTATAACATAATACTACAATACTCTTAGAATCAGAGTGGAACTGGGGGGTTATATTTTTATAGCGAACTGTATCTATGATCATCAAACGTGAAAAGGAAATGAGATTGTCTCACTAGGTATGACTTTTTTCCATCAGACTTTCCATGTGAAAGTCCGAGTGAACAGATGCACAGGACATAACTTTAAAGTCGTCGTAGTGTTACAGATGCATGTGAGTGTCCTGGCGAGTGGCCTCCTGGTTGATGCAGGCCCGGCCCTCGAGTCCTTGCACCCCTGACTGTCCTCGCTGTTGTGGTTTTTCTCCACTTCTCCCAGGCTGGATGGCAGCATGGAGACAACCAATGAAATCTTAGACTCCGCCTCCCACGACTGCCCCTTAGTGACTCAGACCTACAGCGCAGCTGTAGCCAAAGGTACTCACGTGCCTGCATCCCCGACAAGACTTGGTAAGGGCTGTGACACAAACCTGGAAGGTAAATGATGCCGGGACCTCCCGCCGTGGTTCTCATGCTCTGTGCTTTTCACCCTTAGAATTGCCCCCGCCGTTTTCCACTGGGCAGTGGTGTGGCAGTGCCCAGACAGAGGCACGCTCCTGTAAGCTGGGCTGTGCAGGCCTCTCAAGACCGAATTCACTTTCTTCCTTTTGAAGAAAAATAGTCCTCATGGCCTAGGCCCCTTTGGGTGCTTTGAGTTACGCCCTGGCTTGCTGCCTCTCGACTAAAATATGACCCTGACTGCCCCTGCCGGGTGTTCGTCCTGGGTCTTGACCCTCCTGCCTGTCTGATGGTCCAGCAAGCAGGCAGGGGCCACCCTGGGTGGGGGGGGTGCGGCATTCAGTGGGGCGGCTACTACAGAAGCTGGCCGTCAGCTCCTTCGGAGCACATCCACCCCCAAAAGCGGCTCGACCACACATGGACTGTCCTAGTTTTGCTCACAGCAGACATTGTCCTTGCCCACCGGGACGCCTTCAGTTAGATGAGGCTCCCACATAACCAGCTCAAGAAGCACCTCCGATCTCCCTGCTCACGAGGGAACATGGACAGGCTGTCCGTCGGGAAGTCCCTCATATATGCACGTGCAGGCATCGTTTTGACATTTATGAATTTTGGAAAATAAATGACCTCATCCTGAACTGCCTAAGGCTGCAGAAAGCTTGTTAGTCAGAAGAGTCAAATTCAGAGCCTTCGTGTGGGCTTGTTTATAAACACCCTCGTGTGCCCCACCTGCAGCCTCTGGCCTGGCGCCGGACTGCGTGCTCCCCTGCCCAGCCCCTGAGGTGACCCCGCTGTCTCTTTGCAGCCTACACAGACGAGCTGGGTGCAGCGGGCGGCGCTTGTCTGGAAGATGAAGCCAGCGCCCTGCGGCTGGAGGAGGACAGCGAGCACCCTCCCATGATCCTTCGCACGGACTGAACTTGACCTGTGAACTCTGACCCCAAAGCAGAGAACACTGGCTTGACAGAAGACTTTGTGTTATGCTGCTATGAACTGCGACCTGAGTTGGGGGAGAGGATGGCAGAGACTTAAACAGAAAAAAAAAAAGATTGTAGTTGTAGTCTCATTCCTTCCTGTGGAGAAATACATGGTTTTCACTTCAGTGGCTTTTAATCCTGCTTATGAATTTTAGCTTTTTGTTTGTTTTCTCTTTTTGCCAAAATTAACTGTTTGGTGAAACCCTTGAAACCTCCTTGCTTTGCATGCCTTAATGTGCCAAGCCAGCATAGGACAGCTAGCAGCCACTTCCTCACACACTGCGGTCGCGTGGTTTTTACCATCTGTATATAATGGGTGCACGTCCTGCAGAGCTGGTCAGCTCATGGAGGCTGGGTCTGCCCAGACAGGCCCGGGGCCCCAGGGCTGGGGCCGGCAGCGGTCTCGGGGAGGGGTCCTCTGCCAGAGCCCCGCACACCTGGGCCTTGTTCCCCGCTTTATTTTGTTAATTAAATTCTTTCCAAATTGGACTATTTCGGGATTTCTTCCGTGGTGGATTTGTTTTCTATGTGGGTACTGACAGGTTCTTTTTTGATATGAAAACCCTTTCCTTCTGTCAGCAAGTAAACTTGAAAGACTACCTAGGAATATCGGAGTGAAGGACAGTGGTCTCCTTTGTATAATTAAATTATCTGGTGTTTACTTAATCTTCCTGGTGAATAACCGTGTTTGTTTTTTAAATTTATTTTATTTCCTTTTTTTTTTTTTTTTCTCGAAAGGTTGTAGCTATGTCTGTGCCCATGTAGCACAGAATTAAAATGTGATGGGTCCCTAATTGTCGTCTTACCTTCAGTTCCACTGCCTGTCCCGGGCTCTTTGTACCTGTGTCAGGAGTAGTCGAGATAGGTGGGAACACGAGAGAAGCTGGGTGTGAACACCGCCTTCACGGGTGATGACATGTGCCTTTCCTATTTTAGTCCTGTGAAATCGTTCAGCAAAGTGATGAGAGATTGTGCTCACAAACCCCAGTATTTGCCTGGCTTCCCTTTACTTTTGTACAAAATTTAAACCTCCGATACCTCAAACTCTGTATTCCAAACTAAGACACATGTAGGTCTCATTTTAAGGGAATTTGAGGGCAGTTGATGGCATGAAAGACCATTCTAGAGTCTTTGGGATGTGACAGTTAAGGTTAGAGGTAAAAAAGCAAGAATATTGTAGTTGCCCTCCCTCTGTACTTTGTCCGTTTTCTGGACAGAAGAGGAGTCAGGTGTCTGTTTCAGGTCATGTGTGTATCTTGGTCGTGGCAGTTGAGTGGCCTTTGGGAGGGAAAGAAAGGGATTTGGTTGACCTGACGGCTGACTAAGTGCCCAACTTCCAGGTCAGGCCATGTGCCTTGGGCCACAGGTGCAGTGGCTTTAAGGTGACAGCCTAAATTTAAGAGGTGCCTTGAGAGAGTTCTGACTGTGCCAGAAATCTCTAGAAACACTGGTTCTGGTAACAGCATGATGTGTTGTTAGAGGTGAAGGTAGAATGTACTCACTTGCCTCTAAAACCCCTGGCACTTCTGTCATGGATCCCTGATGAAATGTGATCCACAGTGACAGATCTGACAGGATAACCATCTGCTGGGCCCAGAGCAAAGATGGCCCTTTGCCTTAGGAGTTAGAGGGCCCGCGCAGGACAGTCCACCTGTGTCAGACCTGGAAGGTTCTCTTACTTGCCTCTCCCAGAACAAGGCCTTGGACATGCTCTCGGTGGCGCACATGTCCAGAGTGAGTGTTTACAGGAAAGTGTCAGAGGTGTCCGGAACGAGGCGGGGCGCTACGCTAGGGTTTCCTGGTAACCAAAGAGACTGCCCGGCCGGTATTGTGTTCAATACCCTTCTCTTGGTGCCTGCTAGTTGACTTCCACACTTGTGATGACTTGGGAAGTCAGATCTTTGCCGGGTTTCTCATGGTCGAGGGCATGTGGTTTCGTCTTTGGGATCAGTCGTCCTAGCAGATGTAGGAATTCTCTTCCCTTGCAGCCTCAGTTTCCTCAACTTGAAGGTGGGCGATGGGAGAAGAGGTCACTCCTGGAGCCCCGGCAGGGCTGCCCGCTTCCCAGGGAGGGAGGATCAAGATTCTTGGTTGAGAAAAACTGAAAGGATGTATGTCTGTTTGCCCACTAACCTCTGTGGAGGATTATCCACCTTCCCCTGCCCCTTTGCATGGTTCATTGCCACGAGCACGTCTTCCTTTGTGCTCGAGTGTCCCGGGCAGGCCTGAGGCCCGGCCATGTGGGAGGAAACCAGCTGCTGCGGTGGCCGCACCTTCCTGCCATGCTTGGAACTCCGATGGAAGGGACCCCAGCTGAACCCACCAGAAGACGCCCGCTGCTGATGGGCTGAACTCCATACTAGACACCAATATTCGTTTTTTATTATGGCATGTTTTTCCAAACTTCAGCAAGGATGATTTTGGAAGAGGGTGGGAAACCAAACCCGGAAACTTCCTTAAAGGACTCTTGTGGATTGGGACCAAACCTTTTATATTTTCTAAACAGTGGGACCAACATTTGGATGGAACCTGCGGTTAAAAACACCTGAACCCAGTTCCTGATTCTACCACCTACGGGCGGCGTGGCCGGCACAGGTCCCCTGGGAGCCTCGGTGTCCTGGACTGGACAGCAGAGATGACCCCTACCTACTGCCCAGGGTCTTCGTGAACTGTGCCAGGACATGAGAACTGCAGGCGCCCAGCTCAGCGCCCAGTACACGCTGAAACGAACTGGTCTTACGGATTACACCCATTATTTAGATTCAATTCTGGTGCCTGACTACAGAGCTGGTGGGAAAGGTGAAGTAAGGATGACGACCAGTGTGATTCCCACTCAGGATTGTACGTGGCCCCCTTTCCTCCCTGTTCCTCTCGCTGGGTTCTGAGAATGGCGGCAGGCGTGCGTCCAGTCTAGGAGTGGGGGAGACTTACCCAGTCAGGCAGGCTGCTCCCTGCAGTGGCTGGCGGACTGTGGTCACCCAGGCATGGGCACCCTCAGCCCAGAGCAGACCCCTCCTGGCAGGGCTGGGACACGAGCTCATCCTGAAGAGCCCCAGGACCTTCGCCGCCGCAGTTCCCGACGGAGCGAGTTGCACGCCCTGCCTCCTCTCAGGTTCGTCAGGAGGAGAGAAAATGCAGAGCTTGTCTTCCCCATCCCAACAGTGGGTCACACGTGGAAAAGACTAGAAGTGCTCAGGTCACAGCAAGAAAAACAGGACAATCGATGGGAAGTGTGCTCCTGGCTCATTCCCACTGTCATTCGTGGTTTGTGGTGGTGTCGGCGGACAGACGCCATGCTTGTTTCCTTCTGTTTGTCCCCTGCCCTAAATCCCTGTCCCCTGTCCTTTGCATGTGGGGAGTGACGGGGTCCCTTGTATAAAGTGTATGTGACACAAGCACAGAGCTGAGAATCCAAATACATTCTTTTGTAAGTGTATTTAATTCTCCCAACTCAAGGCGGCCAAGCTGGAAACCCGGTTCTGCGGTGTCAGGTGTGAGAAGCAGTGCGCCAGGCCTTTGTTCTGTTTGGGAAGAGTGCTTTATCTAGAATTCTCTCTCTGGTGAGCTTGCTTCTTACTGAACATACATAGTGATAGTTAATTGTCAAGCAGACAGATTTCACTGGTGTATATTTTAGTTCTTACCCGGGTCGTAATTCTTGGCCCATGTTGTACCTTCGTTCTGTGGATTTTGTGAAACACACACACACACACACAAATGGATTTTGAGGTATGGCCAGCAGTTCTTATCTATCCCTGGTATCTGACCAGGAAAGTCTTTAATTTGGAAAAATTAAACCTTTTCTTTTTTTTTTTGAGGGCAGTGTCACTGGCCCTCATATGTGGGACCGAACCGGGGCTGCTGGCTTCCCAAGCCAGCACTTAACCACCGCACCACTCGGCCAGCCCCAAAACAGCCCCTTTAAATTCTGAGCTTTAAAAAGGTATAAGGGCCGGCTGAGTGGCGCGGTGGTTAAGCGCTGGCCTGGGAAGCCAGCAGCCCCGGTTCAGTCCCACATATGAGGGCCAGTGACACTGCCCTCAAAAAAAAAAAAAAAAATTTTTTAAAATAAAGGGACCGTTTTGATTCCTCAGCCCCATATTGTTCCGTTCTTTACTGAGTTATGATCTAATTGCACTCCTTGTCACGTTTCCATACGGGGTGAACCTGTTGGATGTGCCGTCCGTCGGCACAGGCTGCATGAGTACATGGCTTGGCCACGGGAATGTTAACCGGAGTGTATCCCGGCCCATCTCTGTTAGCCTTTTACAACTGCATTAAGCCATTAAAACCTGTGGTGGTCTATAGTTTTCATGGATTTGTTCCCTGCTCACAAGCTGCTTGCCTCATTTGTACATTACTTAAATGCACTGTAATTCTACCTAAAATATTGTGGCAAAATACCAGTCTCACAGCCTGACTGCAGTCTTACAAAGGTTTCCATCCAGAATTAATTTTTGTCCTTTGTGAAACAGATTATGCAGTTGTTTCTACTAGAATTCTTGGCCTCATCTGAAAGACTAGAACTGGACCCCCTGGGACGGGTAGGATGAAGCTGGGAGTGCTGGTGTCCCCAAGGCAGATGCGGGCCTGCTCACCTCCATGTTAACCTTACGTGCTGTGCCCGCGTGGCCGCTTGGAGAAGCTGTCCTGCTCACGGAGTTGCTTTGTCACAGATTTCCCTCTAGGTTGCAGAATTTGTTCCTTAGCATCAAAGGCTGAGAAGTGTCTGTTTTATGTTCTCCCCGATAAGGCATGCGTGACACCAGCAGGTGAGCTGCTGACAGGGCCAGTCGTCGCTGTTTGAGTCGCATCCCTACCTGTGACCTCAGACCCACTGTCTCGGTACACAGTGTCTTGTACCGACGGCCCTGCTTGCAGAGACACTGATTTAAGTCATCATTTAAATCGTCAGGAAAACGCTCAAGACTCCGTAAATGTGTATGTGACATTTTGAGCTGACTTTGGGTCCTGTTTTGTAAAGAACGTTTGTGATTTTTTTTTTTCCTGCTGCCTTTTTGGTTGGTTGTGTTTAGTGGAGTTTTTAGTGGAGTACTTGAGTTTCTGTAGAATAGCCTAGCTTTTTTCTCACGGAACCATGAGGAGCAGTGTGGCTTTTGTGGTGTCCCCGATCTGTTGGGTTGTCGGAAAAGTCATGATGTGTTTTTCTGGTTTCCATTGCAAAAATGCATCATGACTTTTCCGACAACCCAATAGTTGGTGTGGGAGGGTTCAGACAGGAGTCCACGAGGTGGGGACTTGGCTGCACATGCTGGGCCACATCTGGACGGGGCCACTCGGGGATTAAGTAAGGAATGGGAACCCGAGGAACAAGGCCGAGTGCAGAGCATTACAGACTCCGACCACCTCTGGAAACGATGCCGTTGGCATGTGCTATTCAAACCAACTTCGCAGAGAGCTCTGAAGCAAGTTTTTAAACGAAGCCCTTAGAAGTTCCTCCCTGCTCGCCCTTGTCATTGCAGTGCCCGCCATGATGGGGAGAGCGGTGGCGGTGGCTTTAGAATGGAGCTCTTGCATCCCTGTCATGAGTTCCGTGTTGCTGGTCACCAGCTTTCCTTGGCCTTGGCCTTGCTCATCCGGTGGCTTTACGGGAGGAAATGCCAAGGCATATTGGTCACCAGCTAGATCCTAAAAGGGAACTGGGATTTTGGAGGTCATGACCTCAAGGCAAAGGCAGGCAGTACCTAAAGCAGGAGGAGGAGAGCTGCTGGTGGGGGCAGGTCACTTGCTGGGGCTTTCCAAGGGGACCTTCCTTCACGTCCATTCCATTGAGAGATGGGCAGGGCTGTGGAGGTGCAAACATGTCATGAACTTCCTGGCCCTGAATTCAGATATCTGCCCCGTTGTGCTGGACCCTCCGACTCCTCTGACGTTCATGCCGCTTACCTGTAGTGGCAGCATGCGTTCTTGTTCACCGGTCACTATGTTCGTTTGTAAATAGAAAATGCAAATATATTTGGAAATACAAACACCTCATCCTGGTTTACAGTTATGCCAGTCACAGAGCCTTCCCCAAGGTAAGGTTTTCCCTACCGAGTGGATGACGGTCAGACACAGGCAGGAGATGCCGCCACCTGTGTGGTCCCAGTAGCTCTCCACACTCGCCTCCCTTCCGTTCTCCATGGCCCACAGATGCTGATACGAAGGAACCGGTCATCATACCAGGAGCCTGGCTCTCGGGGGGGGGCGCCCTCAGCTGGCTCCCTTTTTCTCTTAGCCACAAGGTGTGCAGGCAGGTGTCTGTGGGGCTGGCTGGGTGACACGCTGGGCGAGTGCCCAGCCGGGCTGCTGTCCTTGGGGCTGGCCCAGGATCTTTGCCAGCGCATCAAGAACCAGTAAGAAAATGCAGAGGGTGACCAGGATAAACGCTGCGATCTGGTACCGGAAACCTCACACTTGCGTGCTTGTCACCGTATGTGTCTCACAGTAAGTGAGAGCATCTCTCCCCTGGGCAGTTGAGAGGGTGACGTCGGAACAGTCACGCTTCAATCCTTCTGCCCCCTTTTGTCTCTGTGGCTGGCATCTGCCACCGGAAAGCTGGCCTTCCTCTCGGCATCCCTCACATCACAGTGATCTGTCTCCCAGCCCTGCCATTCCCAAGAGGGAGATCTGATCCATCATTTAAAAACGTCACCATGGGGCCGGCCGAGTGGCGCATTGGTTAAGCGCTGGTTTTGGGATGCCAGCGGCCCCGGTTCGGATCCCACATGAGGGCCAGTGACACTGCCCTCTACAGCTAACAACAGCTCCACCTGGAGCTGGGCTGTGCGAGCTCCGGTGATGGTGTGGGCTGCAGCCCCTGCTGCAGTGGGCTGCCATAGGGTGCAGTGAGTGGCCCGCAGCCAGCGTGAGTGGCTGGCAGCCAGCATGAGCTGCCAATAGCCGCGGTGAGCGACATCCAGAGGCCAGCGACCGATCTGCCTCATCCGGGAAGAGCGCAATGACGATACCAACAGTGAAGCAACGTCCTCCGCAACTAAACTGAAGAACAAAAGGACAGCAACTTGTCTGTTCCCCTTCCCCGATTCCCCAACGCTGTTCCCCTCCGCCAAGTCCCCAATAAAATCTTAAAAAAAAAAAAAATAAAAAAAAAAAAAAAAATAAAAAAAATAAAAACGTCACCATGGTGCACGTGTCTTAGCCCTTCAGATCAAGGAGGACACGTCCGGATGTCACCCTCGCTGGCTGCTGTGACCCAGAGCACTTGACTTCAGACTTGAGACTGTGCCCCCTCCACAACACAAACACCCCCCTAGCAGATGCTGTGCAGTGTTCCCTGGAAGGGGTGGCCAAGGTGATTCTTCTCTGCAGAGACCCGAGTAAATGAACAGAAAATTATAAACGCGCTTCCCCAGCTGGAAAGCCACTGCAAGTGCCAGTGAGGCGACGGCCAGGGACCCTGGCAAGTTCCTGCATTTTCCATTTGGGCTGACATCTTCCTTATTTTGGAAGTAGGGGGACACTGGGTCCTCATGGGTCCCCTCCCACACCCTGCAGCTCACTGTTTAGCCAAATCACCAGGGACCACATCTGATTTGAGTTGCTTCGCGTTATTTCCATATTCTCGCCTATAAGCTCCTCTGAATACATGCCTACGGAGGCCTGGATCTGACCCCCACCCCACCTGTGTCCCCTCTAAACTTTCTGAGCCTGGGACACCCATGCATGGAGTGATAGTTAAATGAATGGTGAGCTCAGTTACATTTTTGTACTGCTGGATACCAGTCAACGCTCAGTGAGAGTGTCACCGAAGGTGTTGCTGGCCTTGCTCAGCAGACGCCGACACTCACAAATGGCTGCTTTCTCCCTTCCATGTCCTGTGTCTCCTGTATGTTACATCCCCACAGGAAAGCTGAGCCTTGCTAAGCTCAGACAGGTGGTTGTCAACAAGGGCCGGGGAAGTCCAGCATGGCCTATGTCGCCGGTGAGGATAAATCTCAGGCCAGCTCCCAGGTGCCCTGGAAGGACAGAGAGTAACCGAGGCAGCCAGGAGGAAAGAAACGCACTCCCAAGTGTCCGTCGGCGGATGGATTGGCAAACAGCATGGTCTCCTTACGCAAAGCACTGCTCATATTCAGCCATGCAAGGGAGGGAGGCAGACACCTGCCACAGCGCGGATGAACCGGAGAGAGCCAGACACAGCAGGCCACCTACTGTATGGCTGCGGTTATAGGGAGACCCACACAGACAAAGCACATTAGTGGCTGTCCGGGGTGGGGGTAGTGGGGTGACAGCCAGAGGGTACAGAGTTTCTCCCTGAGATGATAAAAAGGGTCTGAAGTCCACCGTGGTGGAGGTTGCAGATGTCTGTGAATATACTAAAAGCCTCTGAATTGCAGCCTGGTGGGGACATTGTGAGCTGGGTGAATTCTGTCTCAATACAGCTGTTCGAAAAGCTCAAGGATGCCTTCGCCTTGCCCCGCTGGGGAGGGTTGCCCTGGAGCGGGCAGAGCAAGGCGCCTCCGTCTGTGCTCTGAGTCTGGACGACGCCCCAGGTGGGACCCAGTGGCTGTCAGGTGGAGAAGGGCCATCCTGCCCCATGGCTCCTGCCCAGCTGCTTCCGTGCCATGGCCGCGGTGGGCCCTGGCGGGCACAGCTACCTCCGTGTGGTGCCGTGTGACCCGGGCACCCCCGTCTCCTGCCAGCAAGGCGGCCTCTGCCAATCAGACGTCTTACGTGGCAGCCGGCTTCCAAAGACGAAAGGAGACGCTGCCAGGTTTCTTTACAAAAGAAAGAACTGGCACGATGTCACCTTGACCTCCTTCTCTTGGGCGAAACCCCTCAGAAGCTCGGGACAGGCTTCAGGGCGGGAAACGGACTGCGGCCTGCCCGGGAGCGGCAGGCAGGGGGCCGTGATGGCCTCGCCTTTGGAGAGCGTTGTACCCACTCACTTCTGCTTGCAGCGTGTGAGCGTTGTCATGGACTCCTGTCTCCCCGGCCTCATGCTGCAAAGAACATCTTCAGTGCATTCATGTTTTTAAAAACCAAAAGGGGAGCGACCAGGGCTGGGCGCAGGGGCCGGGGCGTCCCGGGGGCGCCGAGAGGAGGCGGTTACGCGGCCCCCAGCGGCGGGCCTGAGCACGGTGCCTAGGAAGGGCGGCCGGGGCCAGGGCCCGGGAGCGGAGGGGAGCCCGGCCTGGCCACGGCCTCGCCGAGCGGGCCTCCCCTCCGGCGGGCGCGCAGCCAGGCCCAGCGCTGAGTGAGCTGGGCGCGCCCGCGTGCGTGCGTGTAGGAGAACCCCAAGTTCAGTGCCAACTTGTATTGGATGGTGATGGTGGGACTGGAAAAACTACATTTGTAAAACGTCACCTGAGTGGTGAATTTGAGAAGAAATATGCAGCTGCCTGGGGCTTCGAGGTCCAGCCCCTCGTGTTCCACACCAACAGCGGACTCAGCGTCAGAAGTCTAGTGTTATAGGCAACTGTCCTGTGATGTCGGGGATGCAGCGTGTTTGCCACTTCATTACATAGCTAAGCAGAACCTGTGCTTCATCTTTGGGATGCTGAAGGAGATGGATGCGCTTCGGAGTGAGTGTGGCCGTTAAAAATACCTTCCTCTTTTGGACCTGCATATTTAGCTGTTTTGCTACACAGTTGGTTCCTTGTTGAGTTTCAAATATAAGACTGCGACAGTCACAATATTCAGTGGGGAGATCTGTTTGTTACTGTCATTCCCATTTTCGTTTAGAATCAGAATAAAGTTGTATTTCAAATATCTAAAAAAAAAAGATAAAGAGCACTACACAGTACCCTTACATCCAAAGGGATGTGCCAACCCAGCCCGACCCCCAGGCCTGATCTCCGCAATGGCCGAGAAACCCAGAACTCTTTCTGTGGAGTGTGCTTTCTCTGCCACTCGCAGTTGCATGGGGGCTGCCTTCCGGGGAACCTGTATTTGCAGAAGAGCCTGGCTGCGAAAGAACTCTGCACCAAGATTCGCAGTAGCGGCACAAATGCTCTGAAGTGCTTAAAATACAACCTGGTACAGAAACAGGCCAGTAAAGAGACAGGGTGTGGAGCCCAGATGCAGACCCCAGGTTGGGGCTGGGCCTTGACAGGAGCAGGCACAGGCTGCTCCAAACACAAATCCCTGAGTTGCTGCCCGGTGAAAAGGGACAAGGCAGCCTTGGCCACCAGCCCTGAAGAAGACCCACTGGCCGTGTCCAGGGGCCTGGGGTGGGTGCCCAGACAGGGGAGGGAGTGGAGGGTGACTCTGTAATGGGGACAGAATCTCTTTGGAATAATGAAAAGTTTCTGGAAATAGATTGGTGGTGGTTAGACAGTGGCGAATGTACTTAACGCCACTGACCTGTACACTGAAAAAATGATTAAAATAGGAAATTGTATGTTATGTATATTTTATCACAATTAAAAATAAAAAAATATCAGAGAAGGCAGAATTATCATTATCTGCAAATAATATGACTGTCTTCCTGAGACACCCTAGAAAACCCATGGGGATGTGTTAGGACCAATAAGAAAGCTCCATTAGGCGTCTGGTTATGAAAGTGATACGAATCAATAGTTTCTGCATCCCAGCAGCGCTCAGTTAGACAATACAGTGGTGAAGACACGCCGCTCATAGTAACAGGATGTCACTCACGACAGCAGTGAAAACATAAAATACTGAGTAATTAACTTAATGAAATGAGTGGGATTCACATAACAAGGGCTACAATGTCTGGAGCTGCCCAAGAAATACTTGTTGAATGAATGAGTAATTATAAATTTTTCCATAAGGCTATAAAAGAAATAAGAATAAAAGAAAAGAGGTATCCTGTGTTTTAAAAAAAAACAACAACAAAAATGTTGAGCAAAGACATTGATAAGCCTGTTGGTGACTATAAAGGCATATTGAACTATTAAAAAAAAAACAGCAATCATGACTTTTCTGGGATGGTTAAAAATGATGTGTACCTAATAATAGAACTCTGGACATCAATTTCTAAAGACGATAATAAAGGCGGAGGGTCTATAAGTGTTCACTGTACCGTTCTTTGCACCATTTTGTCAGATGGGCATTTTTCCAAATAAGAAGTTGGAAAATGTATAAAAGGGTTGGGAAAATTTGAGCATTGATTAGACATGCCGAAGTTACTCCCTTTGAGGCCAGGTTGGTCATTCCTGCCCTGAATGCCTTGGCCCATGCCCAGTTTGGCAGGAATGCAAGTGAGTTTGGACAAAATGTCCATGTGCTTCCAGAAAATGAGGCGTTCTTGTAGCATCCTCCACCCGCCTGGGCAGCTGGACACTGCCAGAACTCAGCGTGCTGCCAGGACGTCTGTGGCATCCTCAGACCGCCACCCCAGAGCTGAGCCCCAGTGCATGGCTCCCTGGAATTCTGGAGGAGCAGCTAGCAGAGCCCGGTCCTGAGCAATGGTCCCTCCTGCTGATGCACCAGGACCATTCGGGCCTGTGACCCCTCTGTGACCTCACATTTCTGCTCAAGAACGTGGACAAGGCAAATCAGAAAACTTGTTAATGGCCAGCCCGTCCACACTGAGAAGTGTGTGTGCATGCGTTCGTGTTTGGGTGTGTCTATGTGTGGGTACCTCTGAATCTGTGTGGGTATGTATGTGCCTGTGTGTGTTGGTATGTCTGCGTGTGTGTCTCACATGCATTCGTAGTCTGTGTGTCACTGTTGTCACCGTGCGAGTGTCACTGTGTGTGGCCTCACAAGCTGAAGATTGCTGTTTTGAGTGATATCAGGCTGAGCGAGTGGATAACACTGTCTGCTCCAAAGCTCCAACTTGCTTGTAAATGTCCTTGAAGAGGCAGAGGACAGACACATGGCTGCAGCCAGAAAGGAAGGGGCCGGGCGGAAGCAGCATCCAGCAGCAGAAATGAAGTCACAGAACAATGCAGAGCAGCCCCCTCCGTCAGTGCCTGGACGAGTGTCCCCCACCCCTGGAGGCAGCACAGTTCCCCTGAGGACACCCTTCCATGCCCCACCACAATCACTGAGGAGGACTCAGTGATAAAAATATAAACTTGGCTGCTTATAAAACTCACTCACTGCTTAAAAGCGTCATCTCCTCGTAGTCATGGAATTGACAATACTGATAAGGATCAAAGGGACCAGAATAGACTTGAGGGCTTGTTTCCCACTTAACTCTTAGAGTCTTGTTTTTCCCTAAACTTCTGGCTCTCTCCTCTCTTTGAAGAATATTCTAGATGCAGTAGTGCGATCCTCATTGCTCTGAATGTCGGCACCCTCTCTCCTCCGTCCTGGAACAACACCTCCTTCTGGGAAAGAGTCCCCCTACTGCCCTCCCAGCCACTAGGTGGCCCTGTGACCCAAGCTGGGCCAATCAGAATTCTTCCCTGGGACTTTTCACATTGGGATGAAGAGAAGGATCAGGCCCTCTTGGGAGATGAAGATGGTGGGTGTGAGCTAGGAGCTGTGGGTGGCCTGGTCTACTGGGAGAAAAACTGTCGTTATCCATGGCTGTAGCCCAGAAGAGGAGCGAAGCTTGCACGTATGCACGCACAGTTTGACGGGTAAGTACGTCCCTGGTTGACGATTCTGTGCAGAGAATCGTGCCTGCCACCCACTCTGGCCCCCGTCTCATGGGCTGATGACCAAGGCCAAGGGCAGAGGCGCAACTTGCCCAAGGTCAGGCAGCTGGGGTGCTGGCAGACAGAGTCCCAGGGAAGCCTAGAACGGACAGCCTGTGGCTTCCCCTCCTTTCTCAGGTCAAGGTGAAGAAACCTGAAGTGCCCTCAGCTCCCAGGGGTGTGGGAGGCAGCCACACCATCAGTTATGAAACTTCCCCTAAAAGCCCAAGAAAACAGAGGGGACTGGATTGGAAGCCATCAGACATCTTACAGCCTTTGGCTGTAAAGGGAACGTCCAATCTGGGAATGTTAATCCACAAATTGCAAGAGCCAAGGACAAGGTTTTGCAAACCACGAAGGGGTTTCTAGGTAGATTGAGTCCCTGAGCATTATAGTGGATAGATTATTTTATTCCTCTATAATCTTTCTTTTTGATAACTTTCCTTCCTTCCCCTCTTTTCTTTCTCACCATCAACCTTTTCTCCCAACCCATCCGCCCTTCAGTGGGCGTCATCTGCAAATTCTTGGCCATTCCTCCCATCAAAAGGTAGAGCCCCAGCCCCCTCCCGTGAGCCTGGTGGGCCTCTGTGACGGCCACCATGAATAGAACGCGATGGACGATGACAACAGAGGCTGCATCACAAAAGGCTATGTGCTTCTCGCAGTGTCTCCTGGGAGCCCTGAGTTGTCATGTCTGAGTTTCCTGTGGCTGCTGTAACAAAGCACCACAAACTGGGTGACTTAAAACAACAGAGATGAACTGTGTCTCCCCCAAATTCATATGCTGAAGTCCTAGCCCCCAGGACCTCAGAATGTGACTGTATTTGGAAATAGGGCCTTTAAAGAGGTGATTAAGGTAAAAATAGGATTGTTAGGGTGGGCCCCAATCCCACATGACTGGTGCCCTTTTAGGAAGAGGAGATGAGGACACAGACACGGACAGAGGGACAACCTTGTGAGGACACAGGGAGAAGACAGCCATACACGCCAAGGAGAGAGGCCTCGGGGAACCAGCCCTGCCGGCACCTTGATCCTGGACTTCCAGTTTCCAGAACGGGCCTCCCGCTTCGTGGCTGACACCCATACCTGCCCCCACGCCCCTGGGGCAGATGGGGTGAGACAGTGTCCAAACCCACGCGCCACGGCACAGTCCACCCCCAGACACATCTCAGGGACCACGGAGCACACCAGCCCCTTTCCTGTACAGGTGGGAGAATGGGGCTCAGACCAAGGTTACCCAGCCAGTGAAGAACAAGGTCGTGCAGGCTTTCTCCTGGACAGCCTGAGGCCTATTAAATCCTTAACCAGCATTAAGGGACGTGCACTGAGTTTCTTTAATCCTCCAAAAGGATTAGGAGAATTCAGCCAAGATAAGCTCCTTTCAGGGAGGAAAGAGCCGCCTAGCCAGCTTCTCCTGGGCTGGGACGGGCCCCTGGCAGACAGAGTGGGCCCACAGCACGCAGCCTTGGGCCTGGGCACGGCCCCACCTCCTGATGCCACAGCCCGTAATTATAATAGCCACCAAGGTTGCTGGTGTTCTGACAGCTCAGGAAGGCTTCCAAGGGGGCAGTGTTCTGGGCTGACGAAACCCCAGAACCAGAGTATCGAGTTTAGAACTTGGGGTTAGGCTGGCTCCTGAATTTGCAGGGTAAGGGTCAAAAGCCAAAGGCCCACACACCGCAGGTCTAAAGCATCAAAAGTTATAACTCAAGTGAACGAACTGTTACACAAATGGGCCCTGTCTGTCACAGCAGAAGGGTCCTGGGTGGGGGTGGCAACCCTCTCACTCCCCACCTCCAACTGTCTCTGTCTATTATCTCTCTGCTCTATCTCTTATTCTGTCTCTCTCTCCATCTCCATCTCTCTCTCTCTACCATCTCTATCCGCCTCTCAATCTCTGAAATATCTCAGTCAACCATCTCACCCATTCACAGACCCCAGACGCGGCAAGCTGCTTCTAGACAGATGCTGTCCGCCCAAGGGGACGTGTGTCTCGCTCAGTTTACCGTTCTGTGTCACAAATTTCTGGACTGGTGAATTATCCTTATAAAGCTATTTCCAGCTTGGGGACAAATGAGTCCAGTGGTAACTAAAACCCCACCCAAAGCTGGCACTGTCGTGTCCCCTTCCCCCCGCCCCACTGGCATGTCTGAGAGGGGCTGGGGCTGGGAGCCTGGAGAGAGGAGCAGGAGGACAGCAGAGGCAGGTGGGGAGTGTTCTGGAGCCAAGGGCTGGACAGGCCCCCTGAGGCCCCGAGAGGAGGAGCGCCCGGCTCAGGACACGGTCTGCGGGGCCAGGCAGCACTCGGCAGCCCCGCGGGGCGTGGTGGCTCCAGCGACTGCCCCAGTGTTTTCTCAGCACTCGGGAACAGATGGCTCCAGCTCCCGCCCGCGGAAGCCAAACATTTTCCCTGGTTACCCTGCTAATTTGCTCACAAGCCTCCTCTTGTAAATAGAGAGTACAAAGGCTCCTTCGCACAGCGTGCCTGACGAGCAAATTCCGACTGCCCTGGAGAGGCCAGAGGAAGCACAGCAAAGCCCAGGTAAGGCCCAGGTGTGGCCACGAGCCTCGGCGGCCAACCTGGCGAGAAAGGGTGCTGGCTCGGGGTCCAGACAGGCTCGGCTCGGCTCCAGCCCTGGCTCTGCCACGCCCTCGGGGTCTGGCGGGGAAGCCTTGGGCCAGGCCCTTGGGCTCGCTGGCGTCTGTTTTCTCACCTGTGAAATGGGCATGCTATTTCCAGGGCAGTAGGACGTAGTTGGGTGCTCTGGGAACTGGGGTATCTGAGAGCCTAGTCACCTTTTTCTGCTTTGTCTGGGGTCGGCACAGTAGGGGCTGGGCCCTGGGCTGGCGTCACTCTGCCCCCACCTGTTCACACAGCCCCTTTCACTTACCCAGCCGCCTTGAGACCTGGGCAAGTGCCTTTACCTCTCTCAGCCTCATCCCCATCTGCAAAATGGGGTGTCGTGGAGCCTCCCTCACATGATGCCCGCCACCCTGTGAGTACTCAGAGTCATCCCTACCAGCAGTCAGGGGAGGCTCCCTGGAGGAGGGGACTGTGGCACTGGATGAATAGGAGGTGGGGGCAGGGGAGTGTGCGTGTTGACAGGCAGGCCCTCCAGGTGGAGGGAACCACATGGGTAAAAGCTTGGGAAGCAGTCTCCTCATGGGGGGGAGGGGAGAGCTGTAGGGAATAGGGTGTGGCTGGTTCATCCCAAGGGGCAGGCTGGGTGGGTGGGAGACTCCAGAGGACAGAGGGCGTGCAGGGTCCAGGGTGGGCAGGCGCACGGAAGGGTTTGGAGCGGGTGGGGAGAGAGGTAGTCAGGACTCCAGGGCAGCAGCTGGTACTGTCCCCAAGGGTCCCATCCCGCAGCCACATCGTAGAAGCATAACGAAGAGCTCTTTCTGCTGAAAGCAACTGCCAGCCTCCAGCAGCTGGGGGCCTTTATCCCACCTTGCTGGCTGGTCTGGGTGTCTTGAGGGGTGGAGGCCCAGAAGGCCACGCATGGGGGCCCCAGTTCTGGAAGCCTGGCCTGGGGTGTGACTCTCTCTGATCTCTGGGCTTGGGGCCTGAGGGACCCGCAGGACAGACGGGTGGCTGAGGAGGGGCCAGCATTGCTTGGCCGTGCTGTGTGCCTCGGCAAGCCCTCTGGCGTCTCTGAGCCTCAGCTCACGCTCTGTGATAGCTTCCCCCCAGGGTCGCTGTGTGGCTTGAGCAGACCGTACCCTTGGCCCGGAGCCTGCCCTTGCTGGTGCCCACAGCGCCGACCCGTCCTGCTCAGCACCACACGGGCGCCCTGGCCCCTCAGGAGAGAGTCGTGGGGTTTGTTTGTTTAGTCACTTGGCCTTTTGGCCCAGATGGCTGGGTCTCCTTTCATCCTGAGTCTGACGGTGCTGCGGGAACAGACGGGGCTGACTGCTTCCTGAGGACGCGCCGCCTCCTCTCTGGGCCTGGACTTGGCCAGTTTCTGGGGCCTTTCTGTTCAGGTCAGGCACACAGGCTTTGCACCAGGGGGAGACCACAGCCTTGGAGACCTCACCCTCCACTGCCCCTGAGACCTGGCCCTGCCCAGCGTGGCCAGCTGGCCGGCCCTGGAGCCCTAGGGCAGTGTCTTCCCCTCTGCCCTGCGGAGGCCTCCGGACCCAGCCAGCCTGCCCTCTCCCCACCCCCGGGTCCTGAGCAGGCCCCCTCACTCCTGTCGCTGTCTGGCTCTCAGCTGCATGTGCGGGTTGATGGGAAGATTCTAATTGGCTGTAAGCTAATCAGTCGGGAGTAATTAGGTTTGAGCTCCAGATGGCACAGCCACCATGACCTGCCACAGCCCAGCGGCGGCCCAGGGCAGGGTGGGCGGCCTCCTTTATTCGTCTTTCTCCCTAGCATTTTGCTGTGAAAATCACATAAAGGACAGTCGAAAGACTTGTGCAGTGCACACCCACGTGCTCGCTGCATGGTTTGCTCTACTTACTGTCTGAGAGAGCCCCATCCACCTACCCATCTGTCTCACTTTTTTCAGTGCCGTGCAAAGTCAGTTGCAGGCATCCATGTACTTCAGCCCTAACGTGCCTATCATTGGCTGGAGGTCAATGTTTGCTTTCGGTTTTTGGTTTTGGTTTTTTTAACTTTATTGGGAAACAGTGTGTTTTCCCAGGACCCATCAGATGCTCCAAGTCAAGTTTTTGTCCTATAATCTTAGTTGTGGAGGGCGCAGCTCAGCTCCAAGTCCAGTTGCCGTTTGGTCAGTCTAGCTGTGGGGGGTCACAGCCCACCATCCCATGCGCCAGTCAAACCAGCAACCTTGTTGTTGAGAGCACGTGCTCTAACCATCTGAGCCATCCAGCTGCCCACTGGCAGCTCAGTGACAGCTCAGCTGAAGTCATTTTCTTCAACTGGCCCATGTGAAAATTGAACCGGCAACCCTGTTGCTCAGAGCTCGCATTCTAACCAACTGAGCCACCCGGCTGCTCCTGGTTTTGCTTTTGGGGGGCAAACTTTACCAACAGTGAAATGCACAAATCTAAAGGGAACATTTGCTAAGTTTTGACAGATGGACACATCCCACAAAGCAAACCTCTGTCAAGATATAGAGCATGAGCATGGTTCCCTTGTGTCCCCCACCCTCCCCAAGGCCATCACCATCTTGGTTACCTTAGATCCATGTTGCCTAGTCTAGAGCTTCCTTTGAATGGGGCCACACAAAGATGGATGAATAACTTTGGTGTCTGTCTTTTTCACTCCGTGCATTTGAAATTCATCCCAGCTGCAACATCTGTAGCCGGTTCCTTTTTCAGCATTGAGTAGTACTCTGTGGTTGTATGGCCACAGACTGGTTACCCATCTCCTCTTGATAGGTACCGGGGCTATTTCCAGGATTTTACTACTAGGAACAAAATGTATATATGTCTTTTTGTGGACATTTAATTTCTTTTTAAGCTTATCTTGAGCCCCTCTTTCTCCATAAACAAAATAAGCCCATTCTACAGCTGGAAGGAACAGGAAAATGCCTCAATGCACCCACTGGTTTTTGGGTGGGCACATCTCCCCATATTGAGTCACCATGGTGGTCTGGGGTGGCCCTTGTTCCTTGAAAGGGATGGACAATGGGTGGACATTTGGTGATTGTTGTCGCTGCAACAATCTATTATATTCTAGAAAATTCAGCTTGGGCCCAAAGCGTCTCCCCTGAGATTCATGCACAAGGGCACACACTGGAGGGTTGGTTGGCTGGGCCCCCAGGAAGAACAAACCCCATAGCCCCCCAGGAAAGGACTCGCTCTAAGGCAAAGAGCAAACATAGAGTGTTGCCAATTCTCAAGGTCCCACTGTCAGGAGTAACACATGTGGTTAAGAAACATTGAAGACAGTGATTAAAACTCTTTCCGCTGATGAAAACTCTTCTAAGAATCTCAAAAGCGGGCATCTTAGACTCTCTTGGTTAGAACAAAGAGCTTTAAAATTCTTTAAGGGCCTTGTCCCACAGCCCAAAACAGAAAGAGGATGTCTCAAATAGAACTGTGGGTTTAGCTTTGACCTAATGTTCATCTGATACACAGGAAGCCCATGCAATTTTTAAAGAAATTACATCAGCTTGGACTGAGCCGAGCTGAGCTGAATCCCACCGGAGGGGTCTCAGGCAAAGGGAGCCCACCACCCTTACTGTCCATTCCTCGAAAGTGAGTGTGTACAAAGAAATGGGGGAGAGGGCAGCTGAGGCTGGGGTAGCCCTGCCAGCACTCGGGTATCACGGCAGAGAGTTAGTGAGAGAAGAACATCTTTCAGAAAGCTCACTCGCCCACCTTGGGGAGTGTGTTGGAGGGCATAGTGGGGGAAGCCCAGAGACCAAGGAGAGGGCCCCGGTGGCCATCCTACCCAGAGATGATAGGTGGGGAAGCATTTGAAGCCATTAGGAACAGCATGAGGCCCTGCCAAGTGCTGACAAAGCATGTGCCTTGGTCCCTGGCAGTGGCAGCCTTCTGCTCACTCTGTCTGTGACTGAGCCTCTCCCTGCACCGACCTGGGTGTCTTCACGAGCCCAGCTGACAGAACGGGCATGGCTTCAGGCCCCTCGCTCTGTCCTCACCACAGCCCATCACCAGCTCATTAAATGGGGCCTTAATTGGCTGCATTTTTTATCCTGGCAGATGGCTTTTTTCCAGAGGAGGGTTGCTAACAGGGGTGGGAGGACACACATTGATTAGCAAGAGTCCTTGTTGCTGTCAGCGAGGCCCAGGTGTCCTCGGCAGTGACAGCAGGCCTGGCCCCGAGCCTAGCCCACCCCAGCACCCCCACAGAGAACACTTTCCTGGGGCTGCCCCTGGATCACCCCCAACAGAGACATCTGATGTGACTCGTGGTAAACACACAGGATGCAGAGCCACAAGACTCAGCTCTGACCTACCAGCTAGAGACAGACCTTTCTGGGTCTCAGTTTGCTCACATGTATGATGGGCGGTGACAATAATGGTCCCACAGCATAAGGTGGCTGGGAGAATTACATGAAGGTTGTATGCAAAATGTTTACTAAGTGTCAGACCCCACGTGAAGCATCCTATGTCTTTTACTCCTCACAACAGTCTTTTTAACCCCCGTTTGCCAGGGGAGGCAAGAAAGGGGAGGCGACCTAGGGTCACACAGCAGGTAGGCTGAGCTGAGGTTCCCCATGGGGAGACAAAGGCATGATGTCTACCTCGTGGGGTGAAATGAGGTTCGTGGCTGAGACCATGGCACGGTGCAAGGCAGACATTCGATCCCAGGTCATGGGCACAGGAGAGCGGTGTCAGCTGGACAGTTACTCGTCGCCACGACACCCACAAAATGTCAGTAGGTATGACCGTTTATGGCTCTTGCATCTGGGTGGTCGGCCAGCTGGCTCTGCTCACCTTGACTGGCTTGCTCACACGTTGGAGTTGGCTGGCTGCTGGCTGGCCTAGGTGGCCCCCGCCGTGTGGCTGTGCCCCATGTGTCTGCCTGCCATCACTATAGCCTGGGTGTATCCTCATGGTGTTGGCAGACGTGTAAAGGCAAAACTTTTCCAGGTCTCTGGTTTATCACAGCTAAACCAGGCATCTCACTGGCCAGCCTAAGTCCCCCATAGGATGCAAGGTGACGAGGGGGAAGGAATGACACTGCCTCTGGAAGGGTGGCATTCCACAGCATGCCCCAGGGAACCTCCTCTGACGTAGGTCTTGGCCACCCCTCCTGGGCTCTGAGGACTCCATCCCACCCTGCAGAGTCGTGGCCAAGAGGGGCCCCTGACAGGGCCAACTGTGGAGTGGCCTGCCCCTGTCTGCTCTGAGCCTCCTCAAAGGCACCCATTCTTCCTGCTGCCATCGGCTCCCTTGGTGCCCCTACAACCCTACCCTGAACCCCCACCACACCACGAGCCTCTGCTAAGGTCCTTAGAACACGGCACCATCAATCACATGCCCAGACCAGCAAACCAGCCCTGATCCTCATCTAAACCCCAAAGTTTCTGCCCCGTCTGCACTGGGGTTTTCCAGACTCAAAGATCTTTCACCCCCCAGGGCCCATATAACTTGATGCCATCAGGAGCCAGGGTGTGTGGAGACCGTGGGAACCGTGAAGGTGAAATTGACAGGATATCTCTCTCCACACAGATACAGTCAACGTGTGCATAAAGAATAGCATTACAAACAAGCAGATATGGGCTTGCTATAGGAAAAGAGAAAGGAAGGTGACACCTGCCCAGTCCCCACATTCAGTGATGGCCATTGTTTAATATGTTGCTACATTCCTTCTAGTCTTTTTCTCTATGCAGAGTGAACATACAGCATGCACCGTTGTGTATCCTGCCTGTCCCACTTAACATTAAAAAATCCAAAGAGTGGGCCGGCCAAGTGGGTCAGTTGGTTAAGAGCTGGCTCAAGAGTACGAGCTGAGCTCTGAGCAACAGCAGTTCGATGCCCAGCCCAAGCTGAGCTGCCGTTAAGCTGCCGACAGGTGGCAGGATGACTCAGCTAAAAAAATTCCAAAGAGTGCAAGAGGCTACAGTAAAAATAAGTGTCCCTTCTCTGACCCCAGCCCCCCCAAACTCGTCTCAGACTCACTCACTGTTCCCTGTGTACAGGGCAGCCTTCCAAAAGCAGCTGTGTGCAGGTAACACCCACATATGCTCACACTTTTTAACACTAATGGTTTTGTACTATACACACCGACTCAGTCAGGGTCTCCAGAGAAACAGAATCTATAGTGTGTGTGTGCGTGTGCGTGTGCGTGTGTGTGTGTGTGTGTGTGTGTGTGTCCCAATCAGGTTGACACACAAAATTAGCCATCACACACATTTTTGTGCACCTTGCTTGTTTAAAAACTAAACACTGTATCTTGTAAATCATTCCATATTAGTACGAGTAGAGCTGCCTCGTTCTTTTTATAATAACTGCATCTTCTCTTGCACTGCTGAACATTTAAGTTGTTTCTGATCATTTGCTGTTTCAAAAATGCAACAAATATCCCTAGGATACAGCTTTCAATAGATATGCAAGTATAATGTATAAATTCTTAAAAATAGAATGAATGGAACAATGTGTGCATTAAAATTTTTGATTGACTTGCCAAATTTCCTTCCACAAAGCTGTGTAAACTTCCCCTCCCACCACAATGCATGGGAGGGCTCCATGCCCTCACCTCACCAGGAATGACTTCAAACATTTTGGGTTTGCCAGTATGGTAGGAGGAAAATGGCCTCTGGGTGTAGTTGGTTTTTTTTTTTGTTTTTTTTGAGGGCAGTGTCACTGGCCCTCATATGTGGGACCCAAACCGGGGCCACTGGCTTCCCAAGCCAGCACTTAACCACCGCGCCACTCAGCCGGCCCGCGGTGTAGTTTTAATCTGTGCCTTTCTTATTAGGTGTAGAGCTGGGCAATTTTTCATATGTCAAAGCCACTGTGTTTCCTTTTTTTGTAAATTATTGTTCCATGTACTCTACTCATCTTTTCTATTGGTAGTTGGTTTTTTTCTATTAAGGAAGTAAGCCACTTCCTATCTATGTGTTGCAAATATTTCCTCACTTTGGCATCACCTCTTTCATTTCATTTATGATGGGTTTTTCCATGAATGAATTTCCTATTTTTAATGAAACAGTCAAATGTAGTGGTCTTTTCATTTGTGACTTCTGAGTTTTGTGCCTTGCTTAAAAAGAACTTTCTATAAGATTATCAAAAACTAAAACCTGGATTTTTTTGTTGTTATTTTTTGTTTTTATTATTTTGGGTTTCAGTTTTGGTATAAGGAATGAGGTAATTTCATTTTGTTTTCAGATTGTTGCCAAATGGTGCAAACACCATTTCCAAAATAATCCACTAATATGAAAAGCTGCCATTATTTTTTTTTTTTTAATTTTTATTAGGGAATAGTGTGTTTTTTTCCAGGACTCATCAGCTCCAAGTCAAGTAGTTGTTTCAATCTATTTGGGGAGGGTGCAACTTAGTGGCCCATGTGGGGATCAAACTGGCAACCTTGGTGTTATGATCACTGCACTCTAACCCACTGAGCTAACCAGCCGCCCCCAAAAACTGCCATTATTTAATAATAATAATAATAATAATAATAATAAAATAACTACCATTATCAGTGCATGCATTTGGGTTGACTTCTGGAACTACATCCGGTGCCCTTGGTTGGTTCATCTCATCAAAGTCTAGCCAATGCTGCTGTAAAGACAAGAGCTTCATTTATACTCTGTATCTAGCAAGGTAGCCCTCCTCCTCACTCCTCCTCTTTCAGTATTTCCTTGGCTCATTGCAAATTCATTTTCCCATGTGACTTTCAGAATCAGTTTATCTATATAGTTCCAAGGGAAGGACATCTTGCTAGTGTTTGGGATGGTGTTAGATAAGGAAATTGATTTAGTAAGAAATAACATCTTGGTCACACTTTTAGTAAGAAATGACTTCCTGTCGAAGAACAGGCTGTGCCTTTCTCCCCATTTGTCTTCCTCTGGGTCCCTCACAAAGGGTTTTTTTAATATCATTTTAAATTTTGTTTTCATATGGACATTGAACATTTCTAATTAATAATATTCCAGGGCTGGCCGAGTGGCGCATTGGTTAAGAGCTGGCTTGGGATGCCAGTGGCCCCAGTTTGGATCCCTCATATGAGGGCCAGTGACACTGCCCTAAAAAAAAAAAAAAGAATATTCCAAGGAATTTTACATATTTTGTTGCCATGTGAATTAATCTTTTCTTTCATTACATTTTTCTAATTGTCATGACTAAGTGGGAAGACCGTGAAAATCTCTTAAAAGGTTTTCATTTGGGTGGCTTGGATCTTCCAGCGGTATATTCCTGTCACCTACAAATAACAATAATTTAACTCCTCTTTTCAAATTTTATAGATTTTATTTCTTTCCTAATAATGTCAGCTAGGACTCCAAAGTGCGGGAGGAGGAGAAGGTTAAATAACAGAGCTGAGAGCAGACATCTAAGTCTTGCTTTTGTGTTTAGAGATGTGCCTTTTGACTGCCAGTGCACAACAGAGTCTACTGATTCCTCTTCGATTAAGATTTTGTAAAAATTCAGAATGGATGTGGCATTTTATCAAATGCCTTTTTGGTATCTATATAGATGATTGTATGATTTTTCCTTTGACCAATTAATATGATGAATTATATCAATAGCAGTTTTACATGAGGCAATCTTGCATTCAGAGTGTTGTAGGGTTTGTTTGTTTGTTTGTTTGTTTGTTTGTTTTTGAGGGCAGTGTCACTGGCCCTCATATGTGGGACCCGAACCTGGGCCGCTGGCTTCCCAAACCAGCGCTTAACCACTGCGCCACTCGGCCGGCCCAAGATATTCTTATTTTAATGTGCTGGTGGGTTCTGCTAATATTTTATTCAGGACTTCATACTGAAATTCACAGGTGAGACTGGTCTGTTATTTTCTTAGAAAAATCTTTGTCGGGTTTAAGCAGTTCTCTCCGTTTTTCCTGTGCTCTGGAATATTTAAGTTGCACTATGACTCTCTCTAAAAGTTTGGTAGAATTCTGTAACCCTGTGAAACTGCCTGAGCCTGGAGTTTGAGCAGAGAAGCAATTCTTTAACAAATTTCTCTCTTTCCCTCCAGTAATTGCTCTATTTAGATTTCTATTTCGTCTAATAGCAGTTTGACTAGTCATTTGTATTTTCCCAGAAAATCACTTCACCCTGTTTTTCCAATTTTTTTAGTGCAAAGTATCTTTTGTATTTCTTTTCATTTCCTGTTCCTGTGTCACTTAACACTCGCACAGCCCGTTTTCCACATTATTATAAATACTTCAAAACCATATACCCTCACGGTGACTTCAGATTTCTCTGTGTGCTTGCACATCATGACACTGGTTTTCTTGGGTTTTGCTAAGCTAACAATGTCATCTGTCCCCCACTGTGATGAAGGGTTATTTACCCACTCTCCTTGGGAGACTGGGCTCTTTGTAATGGTTGGCTCTTCTGATGAACATCTTTGTATATAAAACCCTTTTTGTATGTAGAATTATTTCCTTGGGCTAGATTTTCTGGATCAAAGGGTAAGCATGTTTTTTAGGCCAATTTACTTTCCACCAGCAACCTAGGTTTCGAAACCTAGGTCACAGCATGCTCCCTCCTCCCACTAAAGCACACCAGGAACCCCAGGGCCTTCCCACTGCCAACAAGACCTCCTTGGGCTGGCCTGCCCACCACTGGACCTCATCTCTCACCAGATAAGTGCCCCCTTCCTCCGTCCCCCTACACTGGCCTTCTCTCTGTTCTTGAATATAATGAGCCTTTTCTGGCCTCGGGACTTGGTGCTGGGTGCTCCTTCTGCCCAGACACCCTCATCACAAACACCCCCCCCCACAACAGGTGCCTTGCCATCATTCAGGTCTCTCAGTTCAAGTGTCATCTTCTCAGAGTGGTTTCTCTGACCACCAGGTAATGACCACCGCCTTGCCTACAGCCACACGCTATGGCCTATTCCATCACTTCGCCTCACTATCTTCCAGGCATCTGATGCTTCCTGAAATGCCTGCACTTGCCTAGTACCAGTGTCCCCCCATTGGACGGAAACCCCACAGGGGCAGGGACCCCAATGTGTTTCCTGCATCTAGAACGCTGAATAATTTTTATTTACACCCAGGGCAGCTCGGCATGGTTTTCCTGCATAGGCCCTTTCAAAGCTCCAGGCCCATGGAATATCAGGCTCAGTAACTAAGATTAATGACGTGGATCAACTGGTCATGTCCCCTGGCCGACACAGCATGGCAAGGCGGGCAGGGAGATAATCCCACCCCCGAGGGCATATCTGCACCATCCCAGCACTCTTCCACTTCACTCAACACAGGCTTACTCAGCACCCAGTTCAGTCCACCCTTCACACACATATTTGGCTCCTGCTGTATGCCAGGCACTACACTGAGCACTGCGAATCCAGAGAGAAAGCAGGCCTTTGCTTTCAGGGGGTGTCCAGTCTTTACAAGTTACGGGCATGGCCTTGAGAAAGGTGCCTGCCACAGCTGTAGGCAGAAGTACCTCTGGGGCCTCCTGGCTGATGCGCAAGGTGGGGCTCCAGGCAGGAAGAGCTAGTCTGGGGGACAGTGAGGGGAGGACGTCCAGGGAGAAGCCCCACACATGCTCTGACAGACGCCCGTGTTGATCCCACCCTGGTGACTCCGTACTGGGTGGGGAGGGGACTTGCCTGATTCCCATTGGCAGGCCCCGGGCCCAGAGACTGGGGCGCAGGGGTGAGCGCTGGGTGAGGGAGCTACTGCAGCCCTGCAACCTGGCTGGCACCCCCACGATCTCCCGCTCACGGGCTCCTACTCATCCTTCAAAACTGGGTCTGGTTACCGAAAGGCCTGTCCTGGCCGCCAACCCAGCATGGCGCCTTAAGCCTCCTCCCAGGGGACCCAGGATGATGGGGTGGCGGGGGTAGTAGGCCTGGGCACCAAGGCGGGGAAGGTTAGGATATTTGGGGGTGGCGGGCTAGGTCAGCCCAGGGCCACGGTGCCCCCCTTGGGGTGCTGTGGCCCCGACTTAAGCTTGGGCCTCGCCCTCGCCCCCGCCTCTGCGGAGGTAGCCCGATGGGAGGGGTGGAGGAGGAGGGCGGGCGGGGCTCCGCGCGGGGGGCGGAGCGCGGTGGCCCTGGCCGTGCTCACAGCCGCCGCTGCGCCCCCCGGACTCGCTCGCCGACCCGGGGGCCGTGGACCCGGACCCCCTGAGGACGCCGGCGGTGCCCGCGCCGTGGCGGGGTGCGGGGTGGGTAGCGCAGGGCTCAGCGGACCGGGACGCCGGCGCCCAGGGGTCCCGGCGCGGGGGTTGCAGCCACGGACGATCTGGGGCGCGCCGAGGACCCCCGGGCCGGGCCGGGCAAAGGTAAGCAGTCACCGCGGAGGTGGCGGCCAGGGGCGGAGGCGGGATGGATGCGGCGACCTGTCGGAGCCTTTGTCTGCGGCGCGCGCGGCCCCACTCCGCGCCGGCTCGGGCCCTCGAGTCCTGGGGCGCAGGCACGTGACGCTGGGCACCCCGAGGCCTCCACCCCACCCCTGTCCCGGGAAGAGGGGACTCCCACCTACGCCCCTTCCAGCATCCGGACCGGGCCAGCCCCCCACTAGCACATCTGTGAGCGCAGGACTTACACCCGGGCAGGGGCGCAGGGCTTGGCACCACCTCCTTCTCCCCGGCGCCCTAAGGGTCCCTCCACCCGAAGTTCCTTCCTGGAGCTCCCTCCACCCCACCTCACGCCTCCCCCAGCCAGCTCCCTCTTAGCCCTTGGAAAAGCCGCTGGACAGACAAGGCTGGGCCTGTGCCTAGGGGGGTCACCGCGAGGTGACCCCCGGAGTCTGTCCCTTGTTTAGAAGCTCAGGCCTGGGAACCAACTTTGTTCCGGGCAGGCAGAAGGGGGTTGGGGAATGGGGGGAAGGCAGGCTGTAAGCGTCTGGAAACTGCAGGAACCAAGACTGGGAGGGTGACCCGGCTGCCCCAGCGGTCAGCAAGTGCCTGTGACCAGCACATTCAGCTGTCCTCCGGGGCTCCAGAAAGGCGGTGGCTGGAGGGTCTTGAAACCCACTTTCCCACGGGCAGAACCAACCAGGAGGTGTTGGGGCAGTCTAGAAGACTTGGCTATGGAAAGAGCAGCAGAAAACTCATAAGCTGGCCTAAGCACAGGGGTCCGGGCCGTCCAAGAGCATCCCCCGGCCAGGGCTGCGGCCCACCGAGGGTGTGAGGCCTGAGGAGGGCCGGCAGGCTGGATTCCCGCGGAGAGTTTAGGTTCCCTTGTCCCCTCGGCAAGGGCGCACTCTGGAGGTGGAGCATACCCCTGAGGGGTCAGCCTGGCCTTGAGGTCCACATGCCCAGGGCCCCCACACTGCCCTGGGGGGCACATTCAGAGCTAACGTCCACTCAGTTACAGCTAAAATAGGGAGAGCCAAAGTGGTCAACCTGGCCAAGGCTCCAATACGAACTGTGTAAGCCCTGGACTTGGCTCTCTGTGCCTCAGTTGCCCTTTCTGCAAAGTGGGGATATTAGCCGGGTTTTTAGGACTGCTGAGATTGGGAGCCCTTTTGGGTCCCCAGCAAGTGTCCTGAAGTGGTGGCATATGTGACTGCTGAGCACCTCCTGTGAGCAGCCTTCCTTAACTACCATCCCCTGTTTGCGAGGTACTCTCTCACCCTCCTCATCCACAAAGGGGAAACGGGAACTGAGGCCCAGGGGGTGACACAGGCCAAGGAAATGTGGCTTGTCTTCTCAGCTGCTCCCCAGGATGGGCACCGAGGTGTCCTGGCAGGGCGGGAGGGGCAGAGGAGAGCCTGGAGCACTCAGATCTTGAAGCCCATGTGCATGTCCTTACATTTTAATTAAAGGGGGACACCATAGGAGGAAGGGTGGGCTGGGGGGCAATCCGAGGCTCTGGGCTACTGGTGTGGAGCATGAGGGGTCTGGGGAGGGGCGTGGGGGCGCCTCCTCAGTGTACGCCCCGTCCCACCACTTTGTGCAGCCTGGCCTCTGCTCAGGCCAGTGACATCATGTCTAGGGGCCATGGGGCAGCGGCAGGGAGGGCCAGAGCCCCCACCTCCAGGAGGGAGCCTGGGGGAGCACTTGGGGACAGTGGCTGGGGTGGCTGGTGTGGGTGGCAGCTGCCTGCCTCATCACTGAGCCAGAGGGAGCAGTGGGGCCACCTCCTGGCTGGATGCTGAGCACGTCCACCTTCCCAGCGGGTGGCGCGGCCTCCCAGCCGGCTGGAAAGCTCACATGGAGGCCAGGCGTGTCTGAGCGCTGCATCTCCAGAACCTTTGCTGAACACAGGCCCAGGGAGTCGGGGTGTGATCCTGAGCGGGTCACGAGGAGGAGCGTGCCATTGTGCCGCTCATATCTGCAGAGGGAGGCCGGGCAGCCCAAGGGTCTCCAAGCCTCCAGTGCAAGTCCTGCCCAAGGCCACTGGCACTCAAATCCGGGCCAAGCTCCTCTGTCCCAGCTCCAGATGTTGCAGGAGGCCTGGGGTTGGGGACTCAGGAAGAGCACTGAGATGTTCTGGCTTCCCAGGAGAAGCCCCCACCTCTTCACTGCCCATGGGGGCCCATCAGCCGGTCAGCCCCCAAGCTGGCAGGGGCAGAGTGTCCCAAGTCTGCGGGGCCAGCCTGGAAGCAGGGACGGCTCTGAGCTCCCGGCTCCAATCAGAAGTCTGGAGAGCCAGGCAAGAGGGAAACACAGGGCTGGGGGAGGCGCTCGGTAACCTGGCTGGAGGTGGGGAGTGGGTAAACTGAGGCAGGAGGGCTGGACGAAATGAGATGAAATAAGCAAGCAGAAGAGAGATGGTGAGCATAGCTGCGGGCCAACCTCAGAGAAAATCAAGAGTAACTCGGGGCACATGGGATCTCTGAGGAAGTGCCCCCCCTTCTTCCATGGCTTGTCCCACACATTCTTGGGGGGGCAGGAATGCAGAGATGCCACACTTGGTGCCCGTTGCTCCACTGTACCACCTCTGTCTCAGCTTCTCTACAGCAAGCATGTATCATTTTTGCAATCAGACAAATGAATGAGGTCATTAGAAAAACAAATGGATAAATGTTTTAGGGAAAACCACACACACAGACACACACAGGGTTACCCCCACAGTGGGGGTGTCTGTCCATCGTGGCTCAAGTGACTCCTTCCTTTCCTTCAGAGAGAAGGGCTAGCAGATTTGAATTGAGGCAAGAGAAACTGAGGCAAGACCAGAGGAACGACTTGCTGCCCCTGAAGGTGGTTGGTCCCCAAACAGAGCCATGGGGGCTCAGCAAGTCCACAGGCCTGCATTTGGGTAGGGGCTCCGCCGCTTACTGACTGTGAGATGCGGTGGTGGGGCAAGGGGCTTGTTCACCCTCTAACGCTTGCTCTGCTGGGCTGTAAGGTGAGTGAATATCGGCCCCTTCTCCCAGCGGGCAGTGGTGTAGCGTCGTCTGTTGTGACTGCTCACCAAGTCCCGCCACTCCGCCTCCACAATGCTGCTCCGCTCCATCTGTCTCTGTGTCCACTGCCGCCACCCTCGTGCAGGCCTCCGACACCGCTCACCACTGCAGCGAGGGCGGGCGTCTTCAGACACCAATCATGTGACATCGCTCGTCCGCTTAGGTGTGTGTGCTCCATCATGCCATTTCAAAACAGGTGGCGTGAACAGCGAGGACACTCCCCAGGGGTGCAGGCAGCTTGGCGGGGGGCCCCTGCTTGCTCCCTCAGCCTGCCTTCTCTCTCCTCAGCACAGGCTGCCATGGGCTCTGTGGGCAGCCAGCGCCTCAAGGAGCCCAGCATGGCGGGCACACCGGACAGGAGCGTGATGACAAGCTTCAGCTTCGACAGCTGCCAGCCGGAGGAGGAGGTGGTGGCAACAAGGACAACTCCGGGCCGGGGTGGTAGGGCCAGGGGTGCCCCGATTTTCACAG
This sequence comes from Aselliscus stoliczkanus, assembly GCA_033961575.1. Classification (NCBI taxonomy): domain Eukaryota; kingdom Metazoa; phylum Chordata; class Mammalia; order Chiroptera; family Hipposideridae; genus Aselliscus; species Aselliscus stoliczkanus. Next base: position 3,110,892 of record CM066733.1, read on the forward strand.
ACTGTGGTGAGTGAGGGTGTGGGCAAGGTATGTGTCTGACCCAAAGCAGAGATGGGCCATGCGCGCCCTTGGGGGCCATGATGGCCATTGATCGGGGGTCCAGGCCATTGAACGAGGGAGGCAGCATGTGTCAGGATCGATTAGGTCTGAGGCAGTTAACAAACAAGCTCTCCGCCTCAGTACCTTCAGCCTAATGCCGCATGTCCAGTGTGGGTCACGGAGCCAGGCTGAGGAGGCTTCTTCTGAACATGTGCTTCCGTGACCCCTGGGAGGTGGAAGGCACATGGTGACTCATGCACTGACCTGTACATAAAACTATCTGAAGTGACACAGGTCGCTTCAGTCACATTCATTGGCCAAAGCAAGACATGCCTCACTTCAATGGAGATGGGAAAGTGCCTGAAAGGAGGACTGATGTGAGGTTCAAAAGCCTGGTTTTTGTCCCAGCTGTGTGACCTTGGGCAAGTGTCTCAACCTCTCTACGCCTCCGTTACCCCACATTGAGGAAATAGCCAGTTGCCTGTGAGATCAGACTTCAGGAGCTGGAGTCAGGCAGATTTGGGTTCAACCCCAGTTCCCATTCCTTTGCTCGGGGACCTCAGGCAAGCCGTTGTCTCTGGGCCTCGGTCACTTCTTCCTGGTGCCACCCTCAATGTGGTTGCCGCAGAATCCACAAAACATTGCCTGGCTCCTCCCCCGCAGAGTGATAGCTCATTTTGGGGTGGTTCTGGTTTATACTAGTACCACTTCAGGCTCAGAAACGGGGTCTTATTCTCAGGTTCTGACCCTCTCTTTGCAAATGGGGAGTGGAGTTCTATGTGGGGTTGGGATAGCCTCCCTGCCACCATGTGCATGGCGTGCCAGCCCTGGGCCCATCCCCATGGGGCCGGACTGCCAGGTGTGTCAGTAGAGATCCTGGGGCAGTGGCCCTGGCAGCCCTGGCTATAGAAGTGGATGGTGGCCCTGGTGATTTTAACTGTAGTGGCCTTGGTGATGGTGGCTGGATCAGCCAAGGTTCAAGCAGAGAAACAGAGCCAGTAGGAGAGATACAGACGGATAGTAGATAAACCCACAGACAGTCGTAGCTACGGTGCAGGTACAGATATGTACAAATACATACAGACTTACTACAAGAAATTGGCTTACCAGAGCTGAGTCCAGCTAAGCCAGTCTGAAGTTTGTAAGGCAAGTGGTCAGGAATGGGCTGGAACTCCACGGGCACAAGTCCGATGACAGGCAGCGGTAACCATGGTGATGGTGACTGTGATGCTGGTGGTGGTTATAGTGGCTGTGAAGGTGGGGGCAGTGGCTATGACAGTGATGATAATGGCCGTGATACAGTGTCACTGGCAACCATGGCTGTGGGGATAGATGGAAGCCAGAGTGATAGTAGCCATGATGCTGTGGGTAATGGCAGTGGCCATGGTGACAATGGACCATGGATGTGTGATGGTGAGTGCTATGGTGACAGTGACCATAGTGTGTGGGGACTTTTGATGATGGCTTTGGTGGTTTGGATATGGTGGCAGTGGCCATGGTGGTGGTGGCCACAGTGGTGGCCAAGGTGGCAGTGGTTCTGGTGGTTGTGACAGATGAACGGTGGCAGCCATGGTGGACTGCAGCTCTGGTGCGGTGGCCGTGGCTGTGACTTGGCTTGTCCACTCTCCCCCTGGTGTCGGGTTGAGCAGCGGAGGAACCAGTACCAGACGACCGCTACCACGCCATCTACTTTGCGATGCTGCTGGCGGGCGTGGGATTCTTGCTGCCGTACAACAGCTTCATCACCGACGTGGACTACCTGCATCACAAGTTCCCAGGTGGGTTCCCCACAGTCCCATCTGCCATCAAGGGCTGCCCAGCACACTCAGCCCTGGCCGCCACCCTCCAGAAACCCTGCAGGCAGGAGCTTACTCGGGAATCCTATTTTATTCAAATCCTGGCTCAGCTGTGAATTGCTGAGTCACCGCAGGGCAGCCACTCTCCCTCTCTGGGCCATCGGTGTGGCCGTGGAAACCGTGGGGCTGTGGCCCTGGCAGCCATGGCTATAGAAGTGGACGGTGGCCTTGGTGACGGTGGCTGGGTCAGTCGAGGTTCAACCAGAGGCGGCATCATGAGGAGGTTTGGCAGGGTAGGTCCAGAGCGTGGGGGTTCCCCCTGAGCACCCGCTGCTGGCTGGCCCCTCCCTGCAGGGACCTCAATTGTGTTCGACATGAGCCTCACGTACATCTTGGTGGCGCTGGTGGCTGTGCTGCTGAACAACGCGCTGGTGGAGAGGCTGAGCCTGCACACCAGGATCGCCACCGGTACACCTCCCCGGCCCCAGGCGCCCAGCTCTCAGCCACCCCTTTTCCCCGCCCCTCACTCCCCTTGTCTGTAGAATGGGGATACCTCCTAGGAATGTGATGGGGTTCAGCCTGTGAAAGTAGGGTCAGGCCCCATGGTGGGTACACCCCACACTAGCATGTTATCTGCCCTTGGACAGGCTTCTGTGTGCCCCGCATTATCCCAGGGCCCAAGCTCTCCCCTTAGCCTTCTCTCCCTTTCCAGCTTCAAGGCCCAGCTCAAACAGCGCTTCCTCCAGGAAGCCTTCCAGATGCTCCTCTTAGACCCCTACGCCGTCCCCAGCTTTCTGAGAATGAGGGGCAATGGTAGAGAGAGGGCACCAGGCCTGGCTGTACGAGAGGGGTGGGTGAGTGGGAGCCCTCGCCCACTGCTCACGGTCCTCCTCTGGCCTCTCCCTCTCCAGGCTACTTCCTGGCCTTGGGCCCCCTCCTCTTTATCAGCATCTGTGACGTGTGGCTGCAGCTCTTCTCTCGGGACCAGGCGTATGCCATTAACCTGGTCGCTGTGGGCACTGTGGCCTTTGGCTGCACAGGTAGGGACTGGGGAGGGGCGGGGGCAGGCTGAGCCCACGGCGCCCACCCCACCCCAGCCCCGTTCACCTGCTGGGGACATATTACAGGAGGCGAGCCAGGCTTGACGCCCTCCCGTCCCCGCTCCTCTCCACAGTAACTTCCAGCCCTAACAGCACCTCCTCCAGGAAGCCTTTGGGTATAAATGAAATCAAGGCTTCCTGAACTAACAGCCTCAATCCAGACAGGGTACTCAGGTCTGTTCTGTTTCGTTAAAATGCTGGTAGGGACCAGGAAACCCAAGCTTGCCAGCCCTGCTCAGGGCCGACACCTGGGCAGGGTCTTGCTCAACTGTGAGCTATGAGCAGTGCGTGCTTGTTTTCCCTGGATGTGTCTGTGTGGGTTCGGATAAGAGAGGTTATGCTGCAGCAACAGACGAGCCCAGAAATCTCAGTGGATTCAACAAATGACTTAATCTCTGGCTCTTGGCTTTGTGTCCAACACATCGATGGGACTCCACCGAGTCACGCAGGGACTCAGGCTGATAGTGGCCCCATCTGTAACACAGGCCTCTTCAGTGAAAGAAAGACTGGAAGTCCCTGCGCGCTTTTCTCTGCCTCGTCCAGAAGGGACATGTGTCATTTTTGCTCATATTTCATTGGCCAGAACTAGTCAAGGTGCCCAGCTGGCCCAAGGCGGGCATGTGGACAAGCAGTACGTGCACTGTTTGGTGGGCAGTGCTGTTCCCACCACGCCCTGCCGGGTGGTTGGACCCAATCCCTCTGCCCCCGGTGGTGTGAACACAGTGTTCTCAAACTTTGGAATTTTGCTCCAAGCTGACGGGTGATGTGTTGTCTCATGGTTATTCCTCTCTCTCTCTCAAGTGCAGCAATCCAGCTTCTATGGGTACACAGGGATGCTGCCCAAGAGGTACACCCAGGGGGTGATGACGGGGGAGAGTGAGTATCTCAGGGGGCGCTGGGCTGCCCGGGCTCTTCCTGGGGAACCCCCCATGATGTGCCCCAGATTAAGGCCAGGCTCACAAGCTCTGGGCCTGCCTGGTAGGGGACAGCCGCCTTTGTGATGTGAGAGGCATGTGCCTCTGAGCATGGGTCTAGTGTCTCGGCGGGCCTTGTGCCTGTGTGTGGCGTGCGTTTTGCGTGTCTGTGTGCGTGACGCGTGATGTCAGTGCCCCACCTCAACACCAAGCTCTCCTTGGATAGCCAGACCCAGGAGCCACCTGCCTGGCACACCCACTCAGCTTCTCAATTTCCCAAGCCCACCCACCCCTGCTCGGTGAACGGCACCCCGTGCTCAAACCCAAAGCTTGCCCTCTGGACTGATTTCTTTGCTCCAGCCCCTGGGCCAGAGAGCCGACTCCCCCTCGTGGCCTGCCCCCCACCCCTCTGTCCAGGGGCAGCACCACCATTAGCCCGGCCGCATGCATGAGGGCCCCGCTCTTTGAAGCACCTGCATCTAGATGTCCGCGATCTTCCTTCCGTGCCTGGACGGGTCCGGGTCAGCAGTGCCGTCCAGGCAGCCCACCCCCTTCCTTTGAGCTCCCCAAACATGGGCACACAGAGCTCCTGCCCACCCCTGCCAGGATGCCCTTGTCCTGGGGGGACAGTCTCTGCTGCCCCCGCCGTCAGGCACTGTGGTTGACCTTTTCCTCGCTTGTTTGCGTCCTCTCCCCGCTGAGCCCCAGGAAGGCAGGACCCACACTGTCACCCGCGCTGTGTCCTCAGCAGGCCCTCGATAAATGCTCCCAGGGGTGAGGGAGCAGCATCAGGCCTGGGGAGGGGTAGTCTGGGTGGGCACCTTCTGTGTTGTGTGTCGGGGGCCGGGCAGGGCCGCAGGGCCCAGGCCCACCGCCCGCCCCTCGCAGGCACGGCGGGCGTGATGGTCTCCCTGAGCCGCATCCTCACCAAGCTGCTGCTGCCCGACGAGCGCGCCAGCACTCTCATCTTCTTCCTGGTCTCCGCCGGCCTCGAGCTGCTCTGCCTCCTGCTGCACCTGCTGGTGCGGCGCAGCCGCTTCGTGCTCTACCACACCGTGCGGCCCCGCGACAGCCGCCCCGGGCACAGGGCCGGCTACTGTGTGCACCACGACGTCACCTCCGGGGACGTCCACTTCGTAAGTCCGCACCTGTGTCTGTGCCACACGTCAGGGAAGGAGCCGGTGCCGCCCTCCCACCGGGGTCCCTCCGGCTGTGGGCTCAGGCTCCTTCCCGCAGGGCCGCCTGCCTTCTGTGGACCAAGGTTTCATCCTGTGGCAGCAACGAACAGCTGTGGCCCGAGCCCCGCCTGGCCCCGACGGCCCCTGGCTGTGGCCTGAGCGGCGCCCTCAAGCCCTCCTGGGGCCATCCTGGGAGCTGGGCGCCCTCTGGTGGCAGCAGGGCCGAATAGCCCCCAAGAGGCCAGGTGCAGGATGAGGGCAGGGCAGGGAGAGCCGGGCATTCTCACAGGTGTTGATCCAGCCCGTCTCCTGGGCCCTCGGCAGGTGACACTGCACTGAGCCAGAGACGCGGAGATGGGCAAAGGGCGGCATGCCGTGACAAGGCCCACAGCGGGAAAGGACGGAAACGGGGGCCCCCTTAATGATCAGGGAGGTTTCCTGAGGAGGGGCTTCTGGGCTGAGACCTGACCTGTGTGGAGGGGGACGTGTGAAGAAGTACGGGAAGGGCATTGGGCACAAGGAACAGCTGCAAAGCCTTGGAGTCTGGGTGGGGCTTCTGTGCCTGAGACAGTGAGGAAGCACGGAGCGCAGGGGTCCGTGCAGGGCCCCCCACCTAAATCCCATCCCTCTCCACTCTCCCTCCAGGAGAACCCAGGTCCAGCCCTGGCCAACAGTGAGTCCCCGAAGGACAGCCCAGCCCACGAGGTGGTCATTGGCGGCAGGGGAGCCTACACGCGCTTTGATGTGCCTCAGCCACGAGTCAAGCGGAGTTGGCCCTCCTTCAGAGGTGGGGGGCGGGCCGGGCCCCAAGCTCACCGCTGCGGGCCCCCATCATCCCTTCTGCACATGGGCGGTGCTCAGGCTGGCAGTGGGCTAGGGGCTCTGAGGGGCTCTGGCCCTGACCCCAGCTCGCCGCCCACAGCTATGCTGCTGCACCGCTACGTGGTGGCGCGTGTCATCTGGGCCGACATGCTGTCCATCGCTGTGACCTACTTCATCACGCTGTGCCTGTTCCCGGGTCTCGAGTCTGAGATTCGCCACTGTGTCCTGGGCGAGTGGCTGCCCATCCTCATCATGGCCGTGTTCAACCTCTCCGACTTCGTGGGCAAGGTGGGCTGCCCGCCCCGCCCCGCCCCTGCCCCGGGCTCAGGGGGAGAGGACACCATAGGTGGGGCTGCAGCCTGCCATGGGAGCCATGGGCGTGGTCTCCAGGGAGGGGCGGGCCCTGACCTGAGGATCTGTGGCTCCTGGGTGCGGAGGGTGGAAGCAAAGTAGCGGCGCGTCCCAGACCACAGCTGTTGACAATGGCCCTGATGGACCCCCAGCCAGCCCTGGAGCATCAGCTGTCTGAGAGGCCCCCATTCTCCCACCCCACGCTCACTAGTTAATGGGTCTCTGACAGCATGGTGCAAGCACTATAAGTACCCCCAAAGAGGCAGGGGCCCCTAGAAATGGCTCAAGGGGCTACAAGAATCCTGGCAGAGGGCTGGCCGAGTGGCTCAGTTGGTTAAGAGCTCGCTCAAGAGTGTGAGCTGAGCTCTGAGCAATGCTGGTTCGATGCCCAGACCGAGCTGAGCTGCCATTGAGCTGCCAACAGGTGGCAGGATGGCTCAGCTAAAAAAAAACAAAAATCCTGGCAGAGCATCTAGTGCCATGAGCGCAGGGTGAGGCCGGGTCAGGGCTGGAGGAAGATCAAAGCTGTCAGTCTGGGGCAGCCCTGCCATGGGCCCTGTCTATGTGAATGGAGAACGCGAGGCTCAGAGAGGGGAAGCCATTTGCCTGAGATCACACAGCTGAGAGGCCCGAGAAACTCGAGTGTAATGCTTTGAGAGGAAGTAAGTGGGCTCAACTCCTGATCCCGCTCCTTCCTGCTTTGTGAGGGGCCCTGATCCTCTGGGCCTCAGAGTCCTCATTTCTCAGAGAGGGTCAATACCCACCCCTCGAGGGTCCTGTGAGGACTGAGGTGACCGTGCAGCATTCCAAGGGTGCTGGGCACACAGCAGGGACTGTTTTGCTGTAGTGGGTTTTCGTGGACAAAGCTGGAAAAGGACATGACAACTTGAGGTGGCCTGAGTCAGAAATGCCTTGGGACAGGAAGTACGTCTGGAGGCTGCAGTGGGCTCGGGGGAGGTGAGGGCCCACACGCCTGGCTCCCGCCCGCAGATCCTGGCGGCCCTGCCCATGGACTGGCGGGGCACGCACCTGCTGGCCTGCTCCTGCCTCCGCGTCGTCTTCATCCCCCTCTTCATCCTGTGCGTCTACCCCAGCGGGACGCCCGCCCTCCGCCACCCGGCCTGGCCCTGCGTCTTTTCCCTGCTCATGGGCATCAGCAATGGCTACTTCGGCAGCGTGCCCATGATCCTGGCAGCCGGCAAAGTGGGCCCCAAGCAGCGGGAGCTGGCAGGTAAGCCCTGCTCAGCCAGCGCCCAGCCGGCCCAATGGACTCCTCGGGACCATCCACGCCCCAATGCCAGGCAGGGAAACTGAGGCCCATGGAAGCCAAGGCCACACAGCCAGAAGGCACATTTGCGTCCCAGGGGCCAAGTCAACCTCGGGGAGTTCGTAGGTGTGGGGACGTTCAGTCACTTCCTCCTTCATTCCACAACTACCTGGTAAGGTCCTACTGTGTGCTAGGTGTTGTACTAAGTGCTAGGGACACAGTGGTGACAAAACAATGATCCCTATACTTCTGGGGCTGACAGTCCAGAGGTCACAGACAAATAACAAAGAAGAACAAGAGAAAAATAAAGCAGAGAAATGGGATGGGGGACTCAAGGTGGGGGTTTACAATGTAAGCAGAGCGGCCTGGCAAGACGGCTTCACTGAGGAGGTGACTTCAGCAAAGGTCTGGAGGTAGCGGAGGGGTCCAGCCATGTGACAGTACACAGATGAGCATGTGTAAAGGCCCTGGGGCAGACGCAGCAGTGTGTGCCAGGGGCAGTGGAGGTGGGAGGAAGCCTGGAAGAAGGTGCTGGATTCTCAATCTGTTTTTTTTAATTTTTTTTTTTTTTGAGGGCAGTGTCACTGGCCCTCATGTGGGACCGAACTGGGGCCGCTGGCTTCCCAAGCCAGCGCCTAACCACCGCGCCACTCGGCCGGCCCTTCAATCTGTTTTGACGATAGAATCCGCTAACACTGGGAGCTTGGGGGTGAGAAAGGGACAGGGGGTCAAGAAGGACTCCCAAGTTTGGGGCCTGCTGCTCAGGGCAAGAAGGTTGGATTGCCATCAGCTGAGATGGGGAGGGGACTTTCACGGGGAAGGGGTGCGAGAGTTGGGCTCTGGGCACAGTAGGTTCCAGAAGCCCATTACACATCCCAAATTGTCCATGATGGGCCGGCCGAGTGGCGCGGTGGTTAAGCGCTGGCTTGGGATGCCAGTGGCCCCGGTTCGGATCCCACAGATGAGGGCCAGTGACACTGCCCTCAAAAACTAAACAAAACAAAACAAAACCAAATTGTCCATGACAACGATGCAGTTGGACACGGGAGACTAGAGTGAAGAGCAGCAGGCAAAGCCTGGGATGGCCCGCGTCTAGCCGTCCTCGGACAGCCCCTCCCCGGGAGCTGGCACCTGTCACCGCTCCTCGGACAGCCCCTCCCTGGGAGCTGGCGCCTGTCACCGCTCCTCGGACAGCCCCTGCCCGGGAGCTGGCGCCTGTCACCGCTTCACGGCTGAGCTCCAGCCTGTTGTGGGGGGCCTCCGAGTCCATCTGTGTGGATTCTGGGTTTGTCCATGTGGATCGGCTGCTGCGGTCCTGCGAGGGCCGCTCGCTGCCGTCCCCCCGCAGCTCAGACCGGGTCTTGTCCGCAGGGAATACCATGACTGTGTCCTACATGACAGGGCTGACGCTGGGCTCGGCCGTGGCCTACTGCACCTACAGCCTCACTCGGGACGCCCACAGCAGTTGTTCCCACGCCTCCACCACCAACACTTCCTTCTCCGCTGGCCTCTGAGCCAGCCGGGCCGGGCCTGCCCAGGAAGCGCTGTGAGGCCCCCTCCCCGCCCCCGCCTGCAGTGCCTGTGGGGCCCTCTCGGTCCAACCACCCATCACTGCGGCCCCAGGGTTCTGCCAAGTTCTTGGAGGCCTGGGACGTGTTGCTGCCGCCACCCGGGGCTCCGCCCTGCACTGTGCCCTTGTCCTGTCTCGCACCTACCCCTCGCCCTCTGTGTCCGGTGGTCCCAGACCAGTGCTCTGTGAGGCCACCCAGGAGAGCAGACCAGCCAGTGTCCCTTCTAGTGCCCCCATCCCAGGTCAGCGTTGAAGGTCCCATGGCCCCAATCACACTGTCCACAGCACCTGACCGAGCCCCTTCTTCACCGGGAACCAACCCCTCCTTACAAAACCTCCGAGGCCCTCAGAGGAGAGGCCAGGCCCCAGCCTTCAACCCCGGCTCTCCCAAACAGAACACATTCGCTCTGGAGAAATTGTAGCCCGGGTCTGAGTGGTGTCAGACCACAGTCTGTGCTGGCACGGGCACCCCACGCCCGGACCCCCGCACACACCCTGGCACCCACCTGATGACACAGGCCTGGGGCTCTGCTATCCAGGAAGAGGACAGTTTGCAGCCCCCACATCCGGCTTTGCAGACCCCCGCAACCCTGAATGAAGCCAACTCTTGACTGATACCTTGATCCCCATCCAGCAAGGCCAAAGGAGGGGACAGGAGTCCCTGACAAGTAGGGGTAGGGATCTCACCCTGCAGTGCTCCAGGTTGGCCAAGCTGAGGGGACCCCGGAGTGTCCTGCCAAAGATGGGCTATTCCAGGGGAGCATGGCCTGCCCTTCCACACCCAGCACAGCTGTGACTGCCCCACCCGTGTCCCGTCTACCCGTCTGTCCACTAACTGTACCGCACTGGCCATTAAAAGATGAAGGCAGAGAACTGCCCCGTGGCCGCCTCTGAGTAGTGTCTACAGGTAGGGGCTGCCACCGTCTTGTCAGCCACTGGGATTGTGGGGAGGGTCCCCACGGGACAATCTGCAGAGCTGGGGGCTCAGCCTTCCCATCTGGAAAGCGGCCCTGCCTGCACCCAGGCCTGAAGTTTCTAGGGGGTGGGTCGGGATAGGTCAGGTAGCAGCGGAGTCTCCACACACCTGGCAGGCCTGGGACGGGTTTGTGGGGGTGGGGACTGGAAGCATTTGGGGTTTGAAGGCTCTCAAATCAGGGAGAATGGCTGCACCCCCACCCACTTGAAGGGGGAGAGAAACGGGAGGCAGCTTGCCCCCTGAGCCAGGGCCTGACCCTGAGCGCCCTGGGCTCAAGGCCCCAATCGATTGGTTCCTGTGATTTGGACAAATTCCCACACTGTTCTGTGCCTCAGTTTCCCCAAGGAGTGGGGTTGCTCCACTCTTGGATGTGGGTCCTTTGGAAGAGGGTTGGGGAAGTGGGCTGGCCGCCCAAGGGGTCGCCTGTGCTCCAGGCCTGTAGCCTTGGGGACCCATCCACAGGAGGCCCAAGCGAATGCCACGACAGCCGAGTGGGCCAGGTCCCCCAGGGCGATCCCAGCGGGGGACACGAGGTGGCGCCGGCGCGCTGCTGCTGCCGCGTCTCCCGGTGCAGGAGGGCGGCCCACCGCTGACTCGGTGTTGATGAAACTGGAGGACCGCCCAGCCCTTTTCCTGGCCGGACGCCGCCTGGAGTTTATGCTTCTATTCGCCACGCTGTTCCCTCTGTCCACAGCCATGGAACAGCAAAGCCCTGAATCTCACTGGCACTGGGTCTCCCCGAGTAGCCATGGGGTCAGGATGGAAGCAGGCCGCAGGGAGCGGAGGGTGGCAGTGCCAGGACCAGGGCCCAGCCTCCCCAAACCGTTATGGGGTGCCGACCCTCCATCTCCGCACTGGCTCGGGGCCACTCAACGCGCCTCGTGGTAAGCTTCAGGTGTGGGTGTGGCTGAGAGCGCTCAGCTCCGCATTTGAAAGGAAGACAAAGGAGAGGCACGCCCTCCAGCCCCACGTTGGCTAAGAGAACTTTTCTTCGCGACCGACGGGTTCTACACCTTGGCTGCTTCTGGCCACAACAGTAGCCGCTGGCCAGGTCTGGCTCTGCTGACCCACCGGAAACACTGCTGGTGCAACCCAGAATATTTTCCTTTCCTTTCATTTAAACTAGCTCGAATTTAAATAGCCACCTATAGCCGGCAGCACCCAGTTCCTGCGCCCAGTTCCTGCGCTGAAATGTCAGCAACCCCCACCCCAACCCCACCAGGAGCCACATTCTGACACCAAGCCCACCGCAGCCCCCGAAATGAACCACTCCAGACAACAGTACTTTTCCAATTATAGCTTTTTTGCTTTTTTTATGAAAAAGATCACACAGAATTCGCCAACAAACAAAATTCCAAAAGAAACTTAAAAAAAAAAAAAGGAAAACAATAATTCCCCCAAAAAACAAAACCGAAGTCTGGCTTTTCCTTCCCTTAAGATTGTCTGGACGAGCCTCCGTGTCCCTGGAGGGCTCGGGGCTGGTAAGTGCTTCCGTGAGCAGAGCGCCCACCGCGCGTGGCAGTCCCTGCTCTCAGCCTCTGCTCTCCCTACCTCCTTCTCCATCTGGGGGTGAGTACAGTACACCTGGGCCGGGGTGGCGGGCGGGCGGGTGTGCTTGGGACAAGGGGGGGCCCATGAAGCTGGGTGCTAGACACTCACAATCTAACAGGAAATAAAAAATAATATTCTGTACGTCAGAATGTGTTCGCTTTTTTTTTATAATTTCATAGCTATTTTTTTCACAGTTTTAAAAAGTTTATATTTATATATATTTATATATATTTATCTTTATATATATAATTAAAAAGTTGACTCCATTTAAAGGCGTATGATACAGGGAGAAGTCTCTTGGTACAATAAAACTGTACAGGTTAAGAACTGCCGCCTCCCTCCGGCGTGGCCAGGACGAGGATTTCAGCACCATTGGGGTTGTCTGTAGTGTGAGGGTCTGGACCCGGCGGTGGGCGCTGGCCGGGGCCTTAGGGCATGCAGCCCCTCCACCTGGAGCCTGGCTGACGCTGCCAGGCTCCCCTCACCTGGCTCTGTTCCCGAAGTCCAGGCCATCCTGAGAGGGCAGAGGCCGGGCCCCTGGCAGGGGCCCAGTGAGGCTGGTGGGCATCGGGCCATCCCAGTCCCATGGTGGGTGGCTTAGGGGAGGCTCCATGCTGAGAGGCTGCGCACTGGGATCCCAGGGAGGACCCACAAGCAGCAGGAACCCCAGAGCGAATGTCAGTTTGGTTCCTCAGAAAACCCCTCTGTCCGCATCAGCCGGGCACCGGAGTCCTGGGGCGCGTCCTGCCCAAGTGCTTACAAGGTGCTGGAGGGGAGGCCTGAGGGGGCCGGGCAGAGCCACACCCTGATAGTTGAGAGGCGCTCCTGTCGTGGGAGGCACCGAGGGGTTTGAAAAGGAGGGCTAGAGACATGTGCACATGTGCGCACACACGTGCATGCATACAGGGCACACACATGTACACACTCACGCGCCAGGACGTCCACGGGCACTTGCATGCACACAACCAACGCACGTGGCCCCCAAGTCTGGCAGTGACGCGGCGGTCCCGACGGCACAGGCGCTCAGCAGAGCACGGGCACACCGTCCGTGGAGAAGATCATGCCGGTGGTGGGCTCGTAGGTGCCGGCCAGGTAGTACAGGCCCTCGCTGTCCTGGTGCTTCTTGGTCTTCAGCATCTGCTCGTACTGCTCCAGGCCCACCACCAGGCACTTGTGCGACACGGTCTGCACGTCGTTCTCGTCCACGTGGGACGACTGGTACAGGGCGCGCTGTGGACAGGGCAGGTGGGCGGCGTCAGGGGCGGGCGGGCCAGCGAGGCAAGACCCCTCCTGGACAGAGGGCCAGGAAAGCTTGGGGCAGAGACGCAGGGACACAGAGCGGGTCTGAGGACAAGGATGGGCAGAGACTAAGAGAGACCCAGGGACAGACGCAGGGACTATGAGGTCAAGAGGCAGAGCAGAGACAGAAGGAAACAGAGACATGGACCAAGAGAGACAGAGACGGAGACAGAGCCCAGAAACAGCCGAGGGGCCGCGGGAGCGGGGCCCTGCGGGCCGCGGGGAGGGCGTGAGGCGGCGGGGGCCCCGCCCAGGGCCGGCAGCCCTCCTACCTCCATGAAGTCCTTTCTCTGGCTGGAGGCCCGCAGGGCGGCGGGGAGGCCGCGGCCGGACTTCTGGGCCCAGTGCTGTGTGCAGACAGGGCAGTGGTGAGCGCAGGCCAGCCTCGACCCCCCCTGCACCCGCCCCGCTGACTGCAGGCTCACCTGGCCCTCGTGGAGGCGCTTGCCCGGGCTGGTCTCCTCGGGGTGGTAGAACCACTTGACGCGCACCACCATGTTGCTGCCCCAGGACTCCCACATGCTCTGGATGCGGCCGATGTAGGGCAGGTTGGGGCGGCCGGCCGACAGGAAGACCGCGCAGTCGCCGATGCGGATCATCTCCTTGCCGCGCACGATGGCCTTGTAGAAGAGCTTGCGGGCTTTGCCTTTCATGCCTCGGCGCTGCAGGGCAGGGGCGCAGACGGGGCAGGTGAGAGCGAGGCCCGCAGCCCCTCCCCAAACTGGGAGGTGGGGGCTCTGCAGGGGCGGGAGAGGGCGCTGCCGGCTCTAACGGGTGCCTCTTCATCCCTTTGGTGACAGACTGCACGTCCAAGAGAACTTATTTAAACGAAGCATCCCGATGCTAAGAGGGTGTCAACTGCCTGCTCTACAACAGTGCTGGCGAATGGTGCCCCGAGCCCCGCGGGCGCCCGCGTCCTCTGTGGACCCAGCAGGACCCTGGCTCCTCTCACTGGTCCTGACACCGGCTTCCATGCCCAGCTGGCCCCCGGCTGACCCTCATTTCCAGGCAGGGGCAGTGAGGTTCAGGGAGGAGACGTAGGCGGGGAAGCTCTGGGCAGAGCAGGTCACTCAGCCAGCATGGCTGTCTGGCATGCGGGGGCTGCCACAAAGCACCCTCAGGGGTCAGAGTCAGCCATTCTTTGCAGCCTCAGTAGGAGTCATCCCCTCCCCCCAGCAGCCTGACCAGGGGTGAGACTGGGGTGTGGGCTGTCCGTGGGACCTCATCAACACCCAGGCACCGCTGACTCCCCCAGTGGCTCAAAGCCAATTTTTTTTTTTTTTTACCTTAATCAGACAAACCTACATGCTAATTTCCTCCCTTATCTAGCAGTCCCCTTTCTACTTTTAATGTGCTGGATCCCTGGTGGTGACCGGCTTTTTGATGTCCCTGTCACTAATTTCTTGTGTTCCATAAACGGCTCAAGTTCTTTTCAGCTCAAATCACTGACGAGCCAATTCAAGGTGAGGCAGACGGCTACGGCTTCTAACCGGACTGGCTCTGGCATCAGTTGTTTTGGGCATTCTTGGTCGCTGCGGCTCCCCAGTGGGGACAATCCCCCCTGTGGCGGGCACCAGTCTTGGTCTGGCCAATCCCGACATCCCGCCCTCTCCTGGCCTCTGTAATGAGTTCAGGGGTGGGCCCAGGACCCAAGGAAGGAAGACATGTCCTTCCTCCTGTCACTTCTAAGCTGGTAGAATGCAAGCTGAAAGCTACTAGGGCTTCCTGTCCCCAGAGGGAAGGAAGAGAAACAGACTGAAACCTGGAGCATGGGCTTGTGACAACCTCCAAGGCCCCGCCTAGATCCAGCTGTACCAAGGCCAGTCACCCTGGTTTTTTTTAGAGGCCAATAAACGTGGCCCTGTGCTCTGTAGCAGTAAGAACAGCAAAACTGACACTAACAATGGAACCTGCAAATGACAGATGCTAAAATAAGGAATAGGCCAGTCACAATGAAGGCAGGACAGTGAAGATATGCCTGTCCGTAGCTGTCACTCCTGGATAGTCCCCTGGATAAAGCGTCTGTGGGAGCCTGGACTGTCTGGGTGCGGCTATGAGAATCTCCTCGCTCCAGTCTGCTGTCCCTTCCAGCAGGAGCTGGCCATCAAGCAGAGAACCTGTGCCCTGCAGGGTCACAGGAGCAGGTGGGCTGCCGCAGGTTCCAGTTAGTGTCTAAGGACAGCAGGAGCTGAAGGGAGAGTGGGGGAAGTCTCCTGCTTGCTCTGCCCTCCTTGCCCAGCAAAAGGGGAAATACCCATTTAAAAGTGCCTCTAGGTGACAAGGGCTGGGGGGAGGGGCGGGCAAAAAGGCTGCTAAGACAGAAACCCCCAGGCTGGAGGCCTGATTCAGAACATTCCCCAACTTCTCCAGCCCGGCTGACTCACCCCAGGGAGCAGGTGCAAATAGGCCAGCGCTTCCCAAGTTCTTATCCTAAGAGGAGCACTGCCGAGAGCCTGCCAGCTCTGTGTCACTCCCACGCCCTCACTCTGCCCAGCAGTGCATCCTGTCCCCGCCAGTTTCAGGTGTGGCCTCAGAGGACCCTGGACTAGGGAAATGGACGCTGTGGGCAAACCTGGCTGGCCGCACCCATGGACAAGGAGCCCATGGACAGGAGATGGCTATTCCTGGCCAGGGGCATGGGGTTGGGCTGGTGACCATGGGGGCCATTCCCTTTGTGCATGTGGAAGCTTCATGTGTGCATGATATGCACGTGTGTGCATGTGTGTAGTGCAACGTGTATGTCTGTGAGCATAAATATGTCTGTAAGTATGTGCACAAGTGTGTGCTGTGCATGCACGTGTGTGCTGCGTGTCCTGTATGCAGATGGTAGGCAGGCACAGGGTGGGCAGGGGGGCTCCTTCTGGAGGACCAACTGCCTTCTACTACAGGGGTGGCTGTGCGACCCAGACCCAGACGACCAGGATGCTCTGCCTTTCGGGCCACACCGATTAGCTCAGGGGTGGGCACATGATCCAGCCAAGCACAGGACACAACCCTGGACGCCTGGAGGCAAGTACGGGAAAGAAGGGCCTTTTGCTGGGACTGCTAAACGGGCAGCCGGAAGCCTTGAGCCTTCTGCCGCATGGAGTTCAAGGGTCGCTCCCTTGAATGAGCCAAGTCAAGCTGTTGGGCCAACAGGCTTTCAGAGACCCTGTGTGTGGGGACGCCTGCTAAGGGGTCTGTGCTGGTCCTTGCAAATTTGCTCGGTTGGGTTCGCAGTGGGAGTGGGTCTGGGTCCCAGGGACTAGGGGCAGTGCTGAGACTCAGTGTACCTACCTATGAAATGGGTCACCCCCACCGCTCACCCCAACCCTCCACTGTGGGGTGGCTGGGAGCACAGGAGGGGAAGGGGAGGGCCGGCACAGAGCGGAAGACACCTACAGACCCTCTGCCCCGGCTACCTGGGTGGGCTTGCCGAACCACTTCCAGAGCTGCCGGGCAGGCAGGAAGGCGGCGATCTTGGGCCGGTTCTCTACGGACGGCAGGCGCTGCCGCTTGGCCAGCTCCTTTGTGGTGGGCAGGTGGACGCCTTCTCTCTTTTTGGGTCGGCTCTTGGCCGCAGCCCCAGCCCCGGCCCCGGCCCCGGCCTGAGTCTTGGGCTGCAGAGGCTGCGGGGGCTGCGGTGGGGGTGCCTGGGGCTGGGGCGCCGCTGCCTTCTTGCCGGGAGAGTGGGCCGAGGACAGCGCCTTGCCAGCCTGCTTGGGCGCCTTGCTGGGGAGGACCGGCGGGGCCGAGGGGCCGGCCGCGGGGCCGGGGGCTGCCTCCTCGTCCGAGCTGCAGGAAGAGTCATCTGTGGTGGACGACGATGACGACGAGGACGAGGAGGAGGAGGAGGAGGAAGACGAGGAGGAGGAGGACGAGGAGGACGAGGAGGAGGAGGACGAGGAGGACGAGGAGGACGAGGAGGAGGAGGACGAGGAGGAGGAGGAGGAGGAGGAGGAGGAGGAGGAGGAGGACGCCCTGGAGCTGGAGGCCGTGCAGCCCCGGCCCCCGCCGGCCTGGCCCTCCTCCTCCCCGTCTGTCTCTGAGCTGCTGCTGCTGCCACTGTCGCTGCTGCCGCCGCTCCCCGACTCCTCGGCCCCGTCCTGCTCAGCCTGGCCCTTGTCTGGGCTGCTGGCGTTGCCCGAGTCCTCAAACGTGAGCCCGGCCCCGGGGTCCTGGGCCAGGTGGCCGTCTCCAGCCTTGGGCCGGGCCGCCTTGGGCTCCTGCCAGCCCCCAGCCCCGGAGTCCTCCCGCAGCAGTAGGGCCTCCTTGGCCTTCTTGCTTTTGGGCGACGTGACACCCTCGTGGTCCAGCTTGACGAGCAGCTCGGCCTCCTCCCCGGGCCTCCGGGTGCCCTTGCTGGCTGGCTCCTCGGCAGCCCGGGCCTTCTTGGGCTTGGGGCGGGTGGCGGGCATGGTGACGGGCATGGTGACGAGGGCGGTGGGGGCCAGGGCCGGGGCAGGCGCTGGCAGCTCCCCAAAGGGCTCAGGAGCCGGGCAGCTGGCGAAGGTGGAAGGTGCTGGGCTGGGCTGGGGGGGTGTTGGGCGAGCTTTGGGGGCTTTGGCCCGCTTGTCCGCAGGTTCTGGGGGGCTCTTCTTGGAACATGGGGTGCTGATGGGCTCCAGGGCCAGCAGGGCACTGGGGACCGCATCTGTTGGGGCCCCTTCCTCCAGGACAGCAGCTCGGTCTAGAAGAGAGAAGGGAGAAGCAAAGGTGGGGCAGGGCCAGCGCTTCCAAAGCCAGCAAGTCCGTCACAACCCAGCTCGGCCAGCTCCTGGGCAGGGCCTGCCACAGCACCCGCGCTGGGCTCAGTCCCACGAATGTGGACCCCAAAGCGGTCCTCAGGAGCCTGGGCTCTTAGCCCGAAGCACGTTTCCCCTGGTTCGGGAGCAAACACCCTGGCTGAGTCGCAGCTCGAACTCTGACAGATCTGCCTCCTGCGCCTGTTTCCTAATCTGCCAAATGGTCAGAAGAGCAGCACAGCCCTCACGGAGGTGGGGAGACCGGCGCATACGGCAGGCCATGCCCAGGCCCGCGCCCACCCTCAGCCTCGGCCAGGCAGGGCTCAGGCCCACGTACCACCCTTGGCTTTGGTGCTAGGTTTCCGCCCGCGCCCTCGCGCTTTGGCACCGGGCTCCTCCGACCCCGGCACGCTCCCGTCTTTGCCGTCCCCGGTGTCTTTGCTGGTCTTCCGGCTGCGGCGCTTGGCGCTTGGCACCAGGAGGGCTGGGGATGGCTCAGCACCTGCAGGCAGGACAGACGGGGGTCAGGCCCGGGCCTCCATCTCCCAGCCTCCCGGGCATGTCTGTCATGAGAGCAGAGATGGGGAGGAACTGATGACACCGCATAGCTGACCCCCCGGGGTCTGCCGGATGGCTACAGGGACAACGGTCAGGTGTCCGCACACACAAGGAGCCCAACAGGGGCTCCTCCAATGCACAGACTGGGCGGGGCTGAGCAAAGACGCTGACTTTTGTTTTGCTGATCCACTTGGAGGGTGCTACAAACACCACGGAGGTTCAGGACCCCCGGATGTCAAGTAGTCCTGGGTCCGAGTCCTGGCTGTGCCTTTACCTAGTTGTGGGATAAGCCATTCTCCCTCTTAAGAAGCCAAGTTTCATACTGGTTGGTCAAAGGGGATGGTATTTCCAGACACAGGGACTGAGGCAAGAACTCAGTGCTGTCACGGACAGAGCACAAAACTGACAATTACTGACCAGCTTCCCACAACCTGGGCTGCCTGGCTTGTGGTTACCCTCATGGGCCTCGGGCACAGAAGCTGGGAGACCTTGGTATCCCCTTTCCCGAGCCTGTTCTGGGAGCCCCTGCCCATGGTTCCTGCCATGTCCATCCCCTGTGGGTGCAAGTGGTCCACATCGCAGACGGCCCAGAGCTGGAGTCGGACGGGAGCCAGGCTGGGGCCGGGGGCCAGCCTATCCAGGACGCAGGCCGAGCACTCACACTGGATCTTATAGTCCGGAGGCAGGAGGCGGATGTGTGAGAGGGGGATCCTCCCCGTATCTCCATCGTCAAACTCCACGGTGATGAGGTCCCCGTCATCCTCGAGGCCCAGCAAGCCTGTCGGCAGAGGGGCGGGGTCAGGGGAGGCCCGGGCCAGCACGCAGCCGTGGCGCAGGATGTGGGCCTCAGAGCCACGCGGTCCCAGCGGGAGCACTAGCTCTCCTGATTGCCAGGACACAGCCTGTGTATACTCACTCCGAAGACCCTCCATAAAGTAACATAAAGGAACAGCAAGGGTGGCAAAGGACAGAGGGAGTGGGCACGTAGCCGGCAGCTGGTGACAGTGCCACCATTTTGGAGGACATCTGCATGGACGAGCAGGAAGAGGCTGTGGTCTCCGCTTTCTCTGCCCTGTCAGGGCCTGGAAGGCGGTGATGCCTCCCCAGCAAAACAGTCCTGCTGCCACTGTCACAGGCCCTCCCCATGCACAGAACTGCTAGTCCACCTGCTGAGGACTCAAAGGACGGCTTCTACATAAGACAGACACGGAGCAGAGAGATAAGGGCGCTCGAAGAAGGAACATGGAACCCACAGACACGGGGGCAAGAGGAACGCAGAAAGAAAGGGAGTAAAGAAATCTGAAACAGAATCAAAATATCCTCACAGAAATGGAAAAACGATGTGTCCAGAAAACAAAAAGTTACCTTAAGAAAAAAATACTCAGAGAGTAAGAAAGAACTCTTAGGAATTTTCTAAATGAGAGCACTGAACTTCTGAGACACTGGAAGCTAAAGTGGAATGATGACTGTGAAAATTATTTCCAACCTAGAATTTATACTCAGCTCAATCATCTCTAAAGACTAGGACAGACAAGAGATTTTTGGGCATGCATGCTCTTCACGGTTTATTTCCTATGAGCCTTTCTCAGAAAGCTACAGAAAGATCCTCCAGTAAAACAAGGGGCTGAGATGAGGAAGAGAAAGACGGGATGCGGGCCGGCCGAGGGGCGCGGTGGCTAAGCGCTGGCTTGGGAAGCCAGCGGCCCCGGTTCAGTCCCACATACGAGGGCCAAAAAAACAAACAAAAAACCCCCCCAAGAAAGATGGGACGCGACACACCACAGAGGATTGGAATTCTCAGAACGACAGCAAGGGGAAGTCCCAAGGGTGACACCCATGAGGCAGGCCTGGAAAGCAGCTGCCCTCCATGGTTCCGGGGGAAAGAAAGCTCCGGGACACCTCCATCAACATGAACTTTTACCGTAGTGAGAGAACTTCAGGTGGCGAAGGGATGGACTATATTTGGCATCTGTTTTGTTTGTTTGTTTGTTGATGTAACAAACACCCATATTCCCATCTCCTGGATATGCTGGCTTTCCAGTAGCTAAGGGTGCACCGTTTGAGTACCTGCCATTATTTTCTTTCTTTTTTTTTTTTTTTTTAGCTGAGCCATCCTGCCACCTGTTGGCAGCTCAGCTCAGGCTGGGCATCGAACTGCTGTTGCTCAGAGCTCAGCTCACACTCTTGAGCGAGCTCTTAACCAACTGAGCCACTCGGCCGGCCTGAGTACCTGCCATTTTTGTCTGACATCCATGCTTACATCTTCTGGGGTACCTATTTTTGTCTGCCCGGCTTCTAAGCTCTTATTCTGCTAACAATGCACCAGCTTTCCTGGGGAAGCCACCTTCCCATCTCCCTCTGGCCCTGTGTAAAATTGGGAAGCCAGACTCACTCATTAGCTTCAGGGACAAGCCCATGACGTAACCCAGCGTGATCAGTGGGGGAAGCAAAATCCACATGACCCAAGCCAGCTCAGTAGGACCCCATCCTAGGACTTATATTTTAAAAGTGAGATGGTCTCTGATGAGGGATTTAAGCTGGTGAAATATGCTCCCAAGGAGCTGGGTATGAAGCCAGCACAGATGAGAGCACTGCAGACGGACCCCAAAAGCCTGAGTCCTGATGGCACTGTATGAACAGTGCCCAGGTCAAACCCACCTACAGGCTCTGTAAGTTTTCGTTTATACGAGCCAACAAAATTCTTTATGCTTAAGTCAGTTAGAGTTGGGTTCATGGGCCAAAGGATTCCATGCTGATAGGTTAGGGAATGGTGGGGGCAGGGTACTGGGGAAGATGTTGGAGGGTGGAATCCTACCTCGGACCACGGTGCCCGGGTAGAGGCACCGGTACTGCTGGCTCCAATAGGCTGCGATCCTGGTCCCTTGTGGCAAGAAGCGCGTGGAGGCCGGCCTCACATCGATGATCTGGGAAGGCAAAGGATTGAGCACCAGGCGGCGACCCGGCCCAGCCGACTCCCCACCCTCCTGCCTCCCCTCCCCTCACCGCCTCCTGCAGCAGTTGTTCCAGGCAGTAGATGTGGGGCCGGTTCCCACGTTCACCCTCCACCACCACACGGTATCTGCAAGACCAGAGCAAGAGTGGTGTGAGGTGGCAGAGGCCGGGCCCGCCCCTCGGGGACCCCCGTGCCCCAGCCTCCCAGCCCACCTGTGCCATCTCTACCTCCCAGGCCACCAACACGGGACGTCAGCATTTAAGGGTTACTGACTGGGCCTCAGTTTCCTCCTCTGTGCAGTTAGGGGTTGCAGACCCTAGCGGCCAGCATGCTGTCTCCTGCCCCTACCCACTGAGCCCCCTGGGATCCCCTCCGAGCGGATGGCCTTCCAGAGTCCTCTGAGCCTACGGGCACCCTGCCATGCAGGCACCACTCACCCAGTTCTATGGGGGAAGCCACCTACCCAGAGGCCCAGCAAGGCACCCTGGATGCAGGACTGGGTGAGGCCTTCGGGCTCTGGGCCCGGTGCTGTGCTGCGCCCCACCCAGCCCCTTGGCCCCCCACTCACATGTCTGGCGAGTGCACTGTCTGCACATGTCCGGCATACAGCAGCTTGTCATCCATGGGGATGAGCACACGCAAGCCGTCTTTCAGCTCGTCCTTGTCAATGATGCAGGAGCGCGGAGCTGCAGGGGAGGGTAGCACAGCACGGCTGGAGCCGGGGCCCCTGGAGACCGACCTCCCTCCTGGCACCTCCCTTCTCCCAGGCCTGCCCCTCTGAGAACAGGGGCCTCGGGGAGCCTGCATGGCACGTGTGTGCTCCTGCGTGTGCCCAGACGGGCCTCGTGCATTCATGTAGCTGTGTGCATACGTGGGGGGGCCATGCCTGCCAAGATCCCATGTGTGTGTGAACTGGGAGACGGCCTGCATATGCTGCCCATCCCCCATCCCAAAGACCACCACGCTCGGAGGCTGGGCATGAGGCTCTGGGCCATCAGTGCCCCCTGCTGCCCCCTCAGCCACACCTCTGGGATTTGCCATCCTAGACTGCTGTTTGTTCTGGTGGAAACCAACCCCTCCAGACAAACTTCCCATCAAAAGGTCTCGAGAGGCCTTATCGGTCTCCACTCTCCCTCTTGAGCCTCTGGCAGCATGGCCATTAGCACATGCCTGGCTAGACCACTGGTCTAGGGGATGGATGGCCAGAGAGCAGGGCGGCCCACGCATCGGCAGAGCCCTAGCCATCCCATAACATGGGAGCAAGCCCAGCCGAGGTCAGCCCTGCCACCCAGCTGTTCCACCCACCTCGCCAACACCAGTGGCACCCCTTCCCGCCTCACCTGCCCACTCATCTACTCTTCCCTCCTTGTGCACTCACACCCGCCCCCGGCCACCTTCCTGCTGCCCCCACCATCAATGGATTGGGCAAAGGCCTGCCAAACAGACTCCCTGCCACCCCTGAAGCCCCTCCAGTTCACTCTCTACACAGCAGTCAGAGAGTTCGCTGCCAAATCAATCTGACTGCACAGATCCCCCACTTACAACCTCTGACAGCTTGTTTTCCTTAGACACAGGACCAAACTCCTCACCAAGGCCCACAAGTCTGGGTGATGTGACTCTGACCCCTCCCCAGCCCAAGGCTGTCTCTTGCCCCAGAGCTTACCAAGCCAGAGACAAACTGGCCTTTTGTCAGTTTAGCCCAGGGACTACGCATGGCCTTTGCACATTTCCCTGTGCTAGCTCAGCCCCTGCCCATCTCAGACCGGGGTGACTTCCCCAGGGGAACCTCCTGCACCCCCTATTCCAGGCCTGAGCCCACACACCATCGCAGGCACGTACCTGGCGTTAGTGGCCGCTCCACGGCCCCGCCCCGTGGCAGGTGTTCATCCTCAGAGAAGCTGGAGTCCTGGTTGGGTTCAAAGTCCTCCTCAGCGGCCATGCTCTCCATCAGCTTACTCACGGCTCCCCCTTTACCCCGGTTCTGGGGACACAGCATGGCAGACCGATGACTTAAGACATGGCATGCACTTCCTAGCTGGCTGGGTACCCTTCCTGGAAACCCAGGGTCAGTGAGGCCATTGTGGCGTCTGCCACATGTGCAGTGGGGGGCCCATGCTGGGCTCACCCCGGAGGCTAGAGGGAGGACGAAACAGGTCCGTCACACTCCTGGCCAGGGCCTGCTCGTGCTCAGTACTGTACGTATATTCGTCACCACGGCAGGCACCTTGGTTCCCTCCTTGGAGAAACTGAGGCAGCATCTCCAGCCACATGCAATGCATTTGAGGAAAAATAGTGCGGCCAAGGCCTAGCCAGCATGGGAGGCAGGGCATATGGAGGCATGAACCATCTGCCAACTAGATGAAGAGATCCACCCAAGCCTGGGGGACCCTGTGGGGCCCCTGCAGGGCCTGACTCATTTGGGCGTGGCGAGGCCTCACCTCCTTCTTCACCTCCTTCCCTTTGGCCTTGGCCTTGTTCCTCTTGGCGGAGGCCGGGGAGCTGGTATGAGGGGCCCGGGCCTCGGGGGGCAGGGTGGGTGCACGGGGTGGAGGCAGCGTGGCTCCTGATCCCGCCTCCTTCCCCTTCTTCTTCTGGGGAGGAAGCAACAGAAGCGCCATGAGAGGCAGGAAAGCCTGGCCTCCGAGTCCTCCTGGAAAGCTCACCCTCCTGAGAACAACACACCTTCCCTCCCCACACAAGGACTTTTAGTTTCAATCTTGTTTTATTATGACTACGTATTACTTGTAAAAAGAAAAAGAAAATAAAAAGACAACACCTAAGTGTATATAAAGCATGTCTGTGCGTGAGTCCCTCTCAATGATCCTATCAACTGCAACACAGTGTACCCTTCCAGAACCTTCCACAAGAACATACAAACGTGTGAAGGCTGCACACACACATCTGTGCATGAACAATATTTTTCTAAACACAGTATTTTTTAAACACAGATGGGAATTTACTGAAAGTCCCACTTTGCAACTTTGTCCCCCCAGGATGTCTGATCTACACAGAGGGAGCCTCTTTTGTTATTGTCAACAGCTGCCCAACGGGCTGAACAGTGTGGGCGAACCACAATTCATTCAACCACCCCCTCAGTGGTGCCTCCATTTTTTTGCTCTTCCAAAAGATGCCCCAAAAAAGACAGTACCAGTAAGTTCTGCAGGCATATTGCCAGAACGAGCAGTTAGAACCATTTAGCTGCTGCCTGAGTTGCTTCCAGGAGGCCTGTTACTTCCCCTCGCTCCACAAGAGAAGGCAGTGCCACATCCATCCCAGCTCGAAGCCCCCAGTGTGTGGAACAGGGTGACTCCCCCTGGCTGGTGGAGTGGAAACCTGTCCAGGGCACGGGAACCGTGCACGGCTTCACTGATCAAAGAACTGGGAACAACCTAGATGTCCAGCGACCGGTCAGCGAAGCTGGTGCATTGAGAGATGCGGCTCCAGCTTTTATTACACAGGTAAGAGGCACTGCCATGGGCAAACGGAAAGGATGATGCTCTGCCCACAGGCAGGCTGGACCTGCAGTCAGTGTGATCCAGAGGTCTGGGCCGTGGGGGTGATGGGGGTGTGTGTGTCACTTTCTGCTTTTAAAAGAGACATGCTTACAACCAAATGACCAAGTCAAGGGACCAGAGCAGGTGGAAAATGGAAAAACAGAAGAAGATAATACTGGTAAATGTTACCATGACAACAGCAGAAGTCGCAGCTTCCGTATCAGATGAGTGAAATGCAAAGCAAACAGCATTAAAAGGGACAAAACAGGAAGTGTTATCGGGATAAAAGGTATTCAGTTTAATCCCCACTTGGGGGAAAATAGACATATGTATGTACACATATACACATCATATTTTCTTGTGTCTGATGTATGTTTTAATCCTGTTCTCATGTCCGGAATCGGAAGGCCTCTTGGAGAGCCTCCTACGTCCCTTGGAATTTCCTGGGTCTCAGGAGCGTCTCATCTTCTAATGAGGTGACTGTTGGCCCTTCGGGGAGGGGAAAGGGGCTGCAGGGTGAGTTAAGGATCGAGCATGCCTACGTGCTGAAGCCCCCACAAAAACCCCTCAACGGCAGGGTGTGGAGAGCCCCCGGGCAGCTGAACATGGGGAGGTGCTGGGAGGTGGCACGCCAGAGCAGGCATGGCGCTTCTAGCTCCTCCCCGAGACTCTGCCCCGTCTCTTCCATTGGCTGTTCCTGAGTTGTGTCCTTTATCATAAACCGGTTAATGTAGGCAAAGTGTTTTCCCAAGTTCTGTGAGTCATTCTAGTGAATATCAAACCTGAGGAGGAGGTCATGGGAGGTCACCCCGATTTACAGCCAGTTGGTCAAAGTACATGTGGCCTGGACTTGTGACTGGCATCTGAGGAGAGGGGCAGTCCTAGGGGCGGAGAGCCCTTCACCTGGGGGTCTGTGCCAACTTCAAGTCAGTGTCAGACATGTTGTGAGTAAAGGAACGTGGAAACAAATTTCCCTCTATAAAACGTACGTATATGTGGTAAGGAGGTTAGAACCTGCCTGGGCCCCACTCTGGGTCACCTGGAAGGGTTGTCATCATCATGATTATTATTAAATATTCCAGCACCTTTTCTCCAAAGCCTGCAAAAACTGTCAGCAAACAAGCAGTGAACACAAATCAAGGTTCTTGTGGATAACACTCAATGTGGCCCCTTCCTCACTACCACCTGTTATCAGGAAATCAATGCTGAGTCTCATCCCCTTTTGTGATTTTCTCTAGAATGTCACTGTCATTTGAGGCTGACACAGGGTGGAGAGGCCTGAAGGCAGAGACCACTGTCAAGAGCTGGCTGTGAGGTTTGAATGCAACTGCCCAAAGACAGAACTGGCCACTAGCTTCCTAGCGGCCAATGCAAAAAGGGTAATAGGTATAATCATCACAGAGTTCTCAAAGCAAATGTTCTCAACCTGGGTGTCCATGAAAGAATTTGGGGATGGAAAAAAAGAAAACTCATCTCCATTTTCTCCAACCTCTGAAGAAATGAGATTTTCCTTCAGATGTGAGTGGAGGCCACAAATCACAATAGGACAGGCTGTGCCTATGACTTTGTCACCAACAGAAATCACTGCCATGTAGTGCATGACAGTTACCACAGAGACCTTAAAATATCACTTGTGCTCATCACTTCAAATTGATGGCACTCACTAGGCCCGCTGCGGGCTCCTTATCAGAGACACGCACGAAGCAGCACTCGGAAGTCCGGCATTCCAGTATTCCGATAACTGAATTTTGGTGTCACTATTGTCCTTTGGGGTCCACACACTTCACTCATGTTTAGAATTCTGAGACAAGAGGCAGAAGGGCCTCGGAAAGGGGGAAGAGGCCCGGCTTTTCCTGGGGCCAGGTCTGAAAGCCCCTCCGGGTGGCACTGACCACGGGGCCCTGTGGTGGACACTGGAGCCACCTTCCAAGGCTGGAGGAGCCGGGCCTGGTGTCCGGGGACTCCTCCCAGCAGTCCCACCCCTGCACGGAGCCCCTACCTTCCTGGGGTCCTTTCTGTCCTTGGCACGGCCGGCGTCCTTGCGTGGGCTCAGCGGGCCACTCTTGCCACAGCGGCTGGGCTTGGTGGCCACGGGCGCCGTGCTGCTGGGAGCGGTGGCAGCAGCGGAGGCATCGTGAAGGAAGATGCGCTCGCTGCGCCGCCGTGCCCACAGGTCGTCGTCACTGGCCTCTGGCCCCGCCTCCAAGCCAGGCTCCCGGGGACCCCGAGGTTTGCGGGCCTTGCGCCCCTTCTCGGCCACCAGCTTGGCCTTGTCGGGTCCAGCGGGGCCGGAACCCCGGGTGCCAGGCACGGGTGCAGCCAGGGAGGGGCCTGGCTCCCCCAGCCCCTTCTTCGGCCGCAGCAGCCCAGCAGGTGACCGCTTCCGCACCTTGACCTCACTTTCTGAGTCAGTGTAGTCGAACTCTGTGCCTGGATGTGGAACAAGGGAGGGGGCTGTGGACAGGGGCTCGCGGGGCTCCCACTTCCCACCCAGCACAAGACCACAGTCCCATCCCTTCTCCAGGGGACCTCGCTGCCTGTGGGAGCCTTCTCCCCATTTCCAGGAGAGGAACCTGAGACCCAGAGGAGAAGGACTCACCTGGCCACATGCCTGTGAGCAGCAGGTCCCACCGGGCCCCACCGGGCCCCAGCCTCTGCCCCTACCCCTCTCCCCAGGGGCATCATCTGAAAGGCAGGACTCCTGCTTGGGCCTGGAGCTTCTTCTCTGCCTCCTGTGTGCCCCATGGGAATCCCAGACGCTTGGACAGGTGATCAGGGAGGGCGCCATGCCAACGGGCAGCGACTCTCAGGGAGGCGGGCAGGAAAGCCCAGCTGAAATCCCCGAGCCCGGGGCCTCGGCTCCGCTTCCTGGGGCTGTGTCCGAGCTGGGCGGTCCCCGGCACCGACTCCCCTTCACGGGGGCGGGCCTCACTTGAAGCCACACCACTCTGGGTCCCAGGCCCTCCTCTTGCCCTGAGGCCCTCCCCTTCCCCTCCCACAGCCAACGGGCCGGCTTCTTTCCGCCATAGGGCAGCCCTGACCCAAACCCGCAAGGCCGGTGGGGCCCTGAACACACCACATCTGACTGCAGGGCCGCTAGCTTACCAACAACACCCAGCTGCCCTCCATCCTTTCAAACCTCCAGGCCGTTGCTTTTACTGGTCCCTCTGCCGGGAGCACCACCTCTCTCCCCCCTGACCTCTACCTGGGGAACTGCAGCCGCCTTTCTGAGAAGATGCATCGTCACCCTGGGGAGTCCTCTGTCCACACCTCCATCACCGCAGGCACACATCACGCTAGGGCTCCCATCCATGTCTGCCTATCCATCCCACTCCACCCGCCTCCCTCAAGAAGCAGATCCCTGCATTCTCCTGGGGCCCCCACAACGCCGTGCAGCTCACAGCCTGGCCTCGAGCTGGTGGCCAGGGAAGCACCTAAATGGGGGGTGAGATGGCACTTCTCCCTGGGGATGTTCCTCCTCCAGGCAGACCCCAAAGACGAGATGTCCGTGACAGCCCCTGGGCTGACCACCTCGGAGGAGGACTCTCCCTGAGTCCCATAGCACATGGGTCGAGAAGCCAGGGCCAAACTCCAGGCCTCCTGACCCCTGGGCAGCCGGCAGCCTGCCCACGAGGGCTCCTGTGGGAGGCCAGGCCCCATGGCCCTGACAGATGCAGCCGCAGCAGCGGGCACAGGGAGAGTGAAGGGGGCACAGTGCATGGGAAGGAGCCACTTGCAAAGCTTAATGATCCCATTAATTAATCTTTTGTTAACAGACTTCCTGCGGCACAGGGAGGCAGCTGGGGGTTTTCATGGCTGATTCGAGTGCGGGCCGCAGAGCTCTACTGTGAGGAGAAGGGAATGAGACCCCCGATGACAGCACCCCTGCAGAAAACCGCCAGAAAATCCAGATGCACAGAAAACGCTGCAGTGCACTGTGTTGGGAGGGGGCTCTGGGGAGTGGACGGAGCAGAGACAGAGAGTGGACACACGCTTGGAAGAGGGGAGAATGGAGCTACACGGGTAAGACTGGGTGGGAGGATAAATCCTTATGAGAGCAACGGGGCAGCATGAACGGTGCCCGGAGCAGAGGAAGTGGTCTCTGCGAGGGCGCTGGGGGGCAGGCAGGGGGGACAAGATGGAGCTGAGAGACAGGGGCGCGTGTGCCCAGGCCTCACCCAGCCATACAGTGCTGGAGCAGGGAGCAGAACCCCACATCCTGACCCCCTTCCTGTGCTCCTGCCTCCTCCCCAAAAATAAGGCAGTAAAGGAGGAACACAGGAACAACAACAAAAAAAATACACAAAAATTAAAGAACAAAAGGGTAAGACACAAAAGCCTGAAAGTCGAAGGATGCGGAAGACATACAATGCAAGCAGTAACCAAAAGAGAGCTGGACTGGCCATACTACTATTACACAAGAGACTTTAAGATAAAAATTGTTACTGGAGACATAAAAGGACATTTCGAAATGATAAAACGGTCCATCCATCAGGAAGACATAACAATTATAAACGTATAAAAGATTATACATCATGACCAAGTGGGATTTATCCCAGGAATGCAATGTAATCAACCGTATCAATAGAATAAAGGACAAAAACACATGAACACTTCAACAGACAGAAGAAGAAAGAAGACAATCCATGTTCATGGACAGGAAAATTCACTATAGTCAAGATGTCAGTTCTTCTCAACTTCATCTATAGGTTCAACGCAATGTCCATCAAAATCCCAACAAGCTATCTTATGGATATCGACAAACTAATTCTAAAGTTTATATGGAGAGGAGGCAACAGACCCAGAATAGCCAACGCAATACTGAAGGAAAAGAACAAAGTCAGAGGACTAACAGCACTACCTGAACTTCGAGACTTCCTATAAAGCTCCGGCGATCAGGACGGTGCAGTATTGGCAAAAGCACAGGCAGGCTGATCAACGGAAAAGAATAGAGAGCCCAGAAATAGACTTCCATAAATATAGTGAAATGATCTTTGACAAAGAAGCAAAGGCAATACAATGGAGCAAAGACAGTCTCCTCAACAAATGGTGCTGGAACTGGGCAGCCACATGCCAAAAAAAAGGACCTAGACACCAGATCTTACTCCCGTCACAAAAGTTACCGCAAAATGGATCGCAGGCCTCTATGTGGAATGCAAAACTACAAAACTTCTAGAAAATAACACAGGAGAAAAACTATATGACCTTGGGTTTGGCAGGGAAATTTTAGATACAACACCCAAAGGCACAATGTGTGCAAGAAAGAACTGATAAACTGGACTTCATTAAAATTAAAAATTTCGGCTTTGCCAAAAACACTGTCACGAGAATGAAAGGACAAGCCATAGACAGGGAGGAAATATTTGCAAGATGCATCTGACAAAAGACTGTTATCCAAAACATATAAAAAACTCTTTAAACTCAACATTAAGAAAACAAATAACTGATTTTAAAAATGGAGGGCCGGCCGAGTGGCTCAGTGGGTTAAGAGCTCGCTCAAGAGTGCGAGCTGAGCTCTGAGCAACAGCAGTTCGATGCCCAGCCCGAGCTGAGCTGCCGCTGAGCTGCCAACAGGCGGCAGGACAGCTCAGCTTAATAAATAAAATTTAAAAAAGGGCTCAAAGGCTTCACAGACACTTCATGGAAGGTACACAGATGGCAAACAAGCATATGAAAAGATGTTCCACATCATATGTCATCAGGGAAATGCAAATTACAACAATTAAATACTACTACACACCTATCAGAGTGGCTTAAATCCAAAACACTAACACCAGTGCTGGCGAGGATGTGGACAGCCGGGCTCTCAATCACTGCTGGTGGGGACACAAATGGTGTGGCCACTTTGGAGGCAGTTTGACTGTTTCTTACAAAACTAAACATACTCTTACCATAAGATCCAGCAACCATACACCCTGGTATTTACCCAAAGGAGCTGAAAACTTATGTCCACACCAAACCTGCACACAGATGTTTACAGCAGTTTTAGTTCTAACTGCCCAAACGTGGATGTCACCCAGATGTCCTAGGTGCCCTTCGGCAGAGAGGTGGATAAATAGGCTGCGGTCTGTCCAGACAGTGGAATATCACTGAATGCTAAAAAGAAATGAGCTGTCGCGCCACGGAAGGTGGGATGGCAAGCCTGGCTAACGGAGACCTGCCTGAGAACAGCACTGAGAACGCCCCCCTCAGGCCCGGCCCCAGGCTGTGAGCCCTGTGCGGCCTGTTCCTTCTGCCCGCGCCAGCTTCTCCTGTGTGCTTAGCCAGCTCCCAGTCAGGAGCTCCCACTTGGCCGTCTCTCTCATGGGTCGGCCTGGGTGTCACCAACCTGCAGAGGACTCCTTGGCTCCCCGAGCTGGGGCAGGGCCTCCCTTGGGCTACCGCAGCGCCCCAGGGTACAGATCTGAGGCCTGTGCTTCCCAGAACAGCCCAACATGGGCACCTCAAGGGGCAGGCCAGGCCATGTTTGTTTGAAGGTCACTCTGGATAGCCTTGGAGACCCCTCCTTGGGCACAGCAGGCCAGGGCCCATATCCCCAGGCCTCTGTTCAGGGTGGAACCAGCTCCCAGCTCTGCCCCCGCCCTTCTCTGAGCCTCAGTTTCCTCACCTGCAGGACGGGGCAGGGGAGCAACCTTCTGGAAGCACATCTAACACTTACCCATCAGGCTCTGCCGTTCCTCCTTCTTCCGGGCCTTCTGCTTGGCCTCCAGCTGCACCACTGACAGGGACGGCCCCACTGTGGGGCTGGGGAGGGCGCTGGCTGCAAAGCGGGCCAGTAGGCCCAGCCCGCTCTCCTCCAGGCCTGGTGATAGGGCCCGGTCCCGGGCCCCCAGCCTATAGCTGCCGTTGGCCTCGTCCTCCTCTTCCTCCAGCTCATCTTCCTCATCCTCGTCCTCCTCGGAGCTCTCATCTGGCGTGCAGAAAACAGGGGGCGAGTCAGAGCCTTGGCCGGGCGTGCACCGCCCCCACCGCCCGCCCCCCCGCCCCGGAGCACCAGCCTAGCTCCTCACCAGCTGGGGGTGGGTCCTGCCTCCTCCAGAACCAGCCCACGGACCCCCTGATGGCCCAGTGCCCCCATCAAAGCGAGCCCAAGCCTTGGGCATCCTGGACAGCCCAGTGGTAGGCAGCGGCTTTGGGGATCACAGTGGGTTTCTGTCAGGGGGACACCAACATGCACCTGTGCTGTGGGAGGGGGGACACACGGACAAGGACTGGAGACAGCTCTCTCCACGGTCTCACACGCGCACACACATCCCGACATACAACATGAAGGCGGAGGAAGGAGGCAGGAGAGGAGAGAAGGGAAGAGGCCGAGGGAGAGGAACAGGAGAGGGCCTGGGCACTCGGGCTGGGGCTCCAGGCCCAGGTGCCTGGGGCGGTTTTGGCAGCTGGAGGCCTGTGAGCTGATGGCAGGAGAAGGTGGAGTTTGGTCTTTTCTTGGGGGGGGAAGGGGACAACACACACAGCGCAGTCTCTGGGATCCAAAGTTGGCACCCAGTAACACCCCTTCTCTGGGGTACCTAAGCCAAGTCCCTGGCCCTCTCAGAGCCCTATTTCCTCATCTGTGGCACAGGGCGACCCTCCCAACCCACCTCCTGCTAAGGGAGGGTCCAAACAAGACCACACACGTGTAGGAGAGAGCGCTTTGCAGGAGTGAGGAGGGTTAAACATACACAGAGCCACTCTGTTCTGTGAAAAGAAACCGCTGTCCCCAACACTGAGGGAGCCACAGGCTGGCTATGCCTCTGGCCCTACGGGCAGTGGGGAAGGGTGAGGGCTGGCTGGCTGGCTGGCCCAGGTCGGGGGCTAAGCGCTCAGGCAGCAGAGCAGGACTCGAACCCAGGGGTAGACGTCTGTCCTGTCGCCCACGGTCTAGTGAAAACAGACTCTAAAGGAGCCCCGCCTGTCCCTCCAGTTGGTGACTAGAGATGTGCCTCTCCCCAGGACCTGGCCCTGCCACTCCAGCCATGGGGACGAAGGTGGGGCAGGTGGCAGCACAGGTGGGGTGAGCAGGGAGGACCATGCTCCCACACATGAACCAAGTCCTCTGCCGGAGTGTCAGTCTAAAGGACCAGGCTTGCTCTCCCAGAGAGGCGGCCACCTAACTCCAGAAGGGTAGGCAGGTGGGACAGCATCTGGGACCAACTCTGCCCGTGAGATGCCATGGCCAAAGAGCCCAAGGGTGTCTGTCTGCCCAGAGCACGGAGAGCATGAAGGTGGCTCTGGAGGCCAGTGGCCAAGGCTGGGCCAGGCCAGGCTGGAGAAAGATTAGGTGACCAGGGTGGGGACAACCTGGGCTCGGGAAGGAGACAGACGGCCAACTCCATGTTCTCCTGCCAATGCCCCAAGCCGCCTGCTTGCTTGAGTGCAAAACCCGCGGCCGAAAGTGGCAGCCCGGGGTGCCAATGAGAGACGAGGCTCTTTCTGTCCACCCACTTATCGCAGGGAACCCAGTTTCTGCTGAGTAACCCCTCGGCGAGGGAAGCGGTGATGGGCTTAAGGAATCTCTAAAGGGAGTCAAGAGAGGAAGGAGGCAAAGAGAGAGGGTTGTTAAGGGGAGAGAAGAGGAGGCCCAGGCCCCGGAGCGATGGATGAAGCAGGGTGGAGGCCAGCGGGCGGGCGGCAGGCAGGCAAGGCACACTTGCGATCCATTCACATTGCGGACGTCACATGGTCTGTCTCCGCCCCAGTGGGCCACAGCGGCAAAGCAGGCTAAGTGTAGGCAGACTTTCGACAGCGCCTGGGTCCCCCACATCAGGACCCCTGGGGTCAGCCAATTTGAGCAGGGTGGCGGGCGGGGGCTGGCTGGGGTGGGGGCACGGGGTTGGATGTGTGGCCAGCTTTCCCTTCTAGAAATAGCCTTCCCGGGGCTGCTCAGGTGTGGAGACTTCCAGAACTCTCTCCCACCCAGGAGGATTGCTGGGTTTCTGGATGTCGGAATGTCCACATCAGATCCCAGAAAACAAGTGGCACCCCACCCCAGCACCCTGAGATGGAAGAGGGTTTGAAGGCAAAAGACCAAAAAAAAGGGTGCGCTTGCCACAAAGTGCAACTGCAGATTATTTTGGTCACCCCAGGACCATCCCATGTCCCACTCCGAGCCTGACAAGCCCGCCCCGGCTGCCTCCCACAGTGACGTGGCAGGTCTGCTCGGGCAGGGCAGGGGGAGCAGAGGGGATCTGAGGACCAAGAAAGCCTTTCTGGAGCTGTCCACACCTGAGGCAACAGAGCTTGCCAAGGGCAGGGGGAGAAAAAGTCCCAACAAAGAAACCCAAAGGAATGCAGAGGAACTTTTATACAAAAACTCTTGGCTCAGTATGTGGGGTTGGCTGTTGTAATTCGATTTGGTTTGATTTTCCAAAACCCGATTGGTAAGTGCCAAAGCGACCCGCTGCTGCCATAGCCGATGGGGGCAGCCCCGAGGAGGGGAGGTGCAGGGGGACACAAAGAAAAGGTGTGCCTACCTAGGGACCAGCGAGCCAGGCTCCACCCCAGCTCAGTGACCCGCTGCGCCGTCTGCCCTACTCCCAGCCTTCACTTTGCGTCCAAGTGCAGCGTGAGAGCAAATGCAAGAGACCAAAACAGACATTCAAAGCATCATGGGTAGGGGTCAAGGGTGAAGGTATGGTCAAGCTGCTGGGAGGAGAAAGCAGACACACTAGAAAAGCCAAGCCAATTAGGTGTTTTAGTATCAGATGTCAGTAAGGCCCTATTACCCAAATATCCCTTCTGAGACTGACCAACCATCTGTGTGCAGCGGGGGCCGTTCCTCTCACCCCCTGCACTCCCCTATCCAGACTCTGTCCACTGCTGCATCTGGCCCTGGTCTGAGGGCCCCCCACTCCCTCTGCCCACTCCCTCTGTCCACTCTAAAGCAAATGGCCCCTTGCTAAGCGATCTGGGGGGACTGTCTGCTTCTCTATGGAGTCTGAGCTGAGGAAGGAAAGCCCCAAAATTTGGAAGCTGGAACCGTCTTTAAGGGGAAGCGGAGGAAAGTGGGCAAGGGACATGGGGGTCCAGCTCAAGGGAGGGGAGGGGAGGGTGCAAACCAGCCAAACTGGTCCTCAAAGGCCCAGGATGGGGGAGGCCTCGGGAAACCAGGCTGGCTGGCAAGCTGCCCAGGAGAACGTAAGCCCCACAGCCACCCAGCTCTCTGCTGTGCCATCTCCTAGTTACCCAATATGGATCTCAGCCACCAGGAGGGGATGTGTGGGAGGGAGAAGACAGACCAGGAACGTAAGAGCCAGGCTGGAACTGCGGTAGCGTTCCTGTCTAGGTGGCCCCCACTCACATGCCTGGGCCTCACTCAGGGAGCACAGAAATTGGTTCTGCCACCCAGGCTCTCCGGATCCCTGCAAAAGGTCCACCTTGAAGCAAGTCCTGAACCAGGGCAGGAAACATTTTAGGACCCACTGGCCAGGGGTCACTGAAGCTGACCCTCCTTCTATAAATGAGGCAAATGAGGCCCTGGGCTGAGCTGAGGCAGCCCAGGCCTCTGGACTCACAGGCCAGTGCTCTCTGTAAGCACTGTGCTT
Organism: Aselliscus stoliczkanus; assembly: GCA_033961575.1. Taxonomy (NCBI): domain Eukaryota; kingdom Metazoa; phylum Chordata; class Mammalia; order Chiroptera; family Hipposideridae; genus Aselliscus; species Aselliscus stoliczkanus. The sequence goes on from CM066733.1 coordinate 3,146,019, forward strand.
TGCCCCTCAACACGCCAATGGAGCCCATCCTTTCAAATTTCACAACCAAATCGGGGGCAGCAAATGGTCTTGACCCTGCACTGCCTACACGCCCTTCAAAACAGAAATGTGTGTTAGAAAACACGTGTTTGTAAACACTTTCAAAGCATTGCTGCATAGGAGTAGAGCATTAAGAAAATAAAAGACAAACAGGCAGCTAAAAAAAAAAAAGATGAAGCTGGAGGTGAAAGCAGTTGACTTTAAACCTGAAAAATGAAATGCATGCCAACAGCTCCCAGGGATATTTGAATAATAGAGAAAAGCAGCAGAGGGCATTATCCCATCTCTACCCCTGGTGGGGTGGGGGTGGGGGGGAGGGGAAGGAGGAACAAAATGAGGGAAGCGGCAACCTGATGGTCTAGTCAGGACACAGCAAGAGAGACAAGGCACACGGGTTTAGTTAAAAATGAACTCGATTTGTTTAATAAAGCTTGGTATTACCAAAATCGCGGTACAAACATCAAGTCACACGCCCACACGACAGAATTCCATTTACAAAACGTCCCTCGGGAGGCCCCTGCCGAGAGACCCCCACCCCGGCCAGCGGTCTGGGGGGCAGAGGAGTCAAGAAGTGGGGTAGGGGCAGAGCGGGGAGAGTGGAGGAAAGTGAAGACTAAAATCAGTCCGTATAAAAGCTCAAAAAGAGCTGGCCAGTGGTATTATCACAATGATACAGGTACAAATAAAACCCAAATAAAAAGGCTGATACGGCAGGCTACGCTGCCAAGAACCAAGATGGCCGCCCCAGCGGCGCCATCGCTCGCTCGCTCGCTCTCACTCACTCTCTCGCTATAAAACACGGAAGGTATTGTGTGTTTGGAGCTAGTAACCTTGGTCAAACGAGTCCTCCGAAGAATCGCTGAAGGAGGAACGGGCCTCGACCTCTTGAAGCAGCAAACAAAAGGGCTGCTTCCTGCTGGCGGCCGGCTTGGGTTTCAGAGTCCGGGTGGCCGCCAGGCCCCTCTTGGTCAGCTTGGGGCCCCCAGCCGGTTTGCCGTTCTTTGCCACCATGCCACAGAGGATGGGAGACGCCAGTTTGGAGCTGGAGGGGCCCTGGGCAGCCCACTCGTCCTTCAGGAACTCCTCCTCCTCCTCCGAGTCCGTATCTGCAGTCAAAGTAGTTTTTAATAAAGATAAGTCATAGAGAGGGGGCGGGAAGGGCTGGTGTCTCTTTCCTTATTTCATGGTTGTGACAACGGCCTGGTACGCGCCTCAACGGAGAGGTCCAAACACCTGCTGACGGCAGAACACGCCGCAAAGTTACACAGACCTCCTCCTGCCGGCCGGCCGCGCTTCTGCCCTTACCTGGGAGGCGTCACACAGCTCCTCTTCCCTGGGCTTGGACCCAGGCCCTGTCTAGGCCGGCTGCTGCCGGCATCAGCCACCACACAGCCACCTTGGCAAACAGCCTTTCTAAGCCCTGGGGAGAGAGGAGCTCAGCTCTCACGAAGGGCTCTCTGCCGGTCATGGAGGTCACTTTTGGGCCACCTCCGTCCCACAGGGCTGCACTCAGCCCTGGGGTCCTTCTGGGGAGGGACAAGGCCTAGAAGGGGAAGGGCTCAGGGAAAGCTCTTCGCCCCTAAAACACCAGCTTCCCGTGGTGCGCTTAGCTGCCGTGTGCATACTCAATTGTGCACACTTCGTCCCAACTTCACACTCAGCAATGTCACAAAGACAGCTTGAAATAGGTCACCGCACAGTAGTTATTCCAAGGATCCTGGCAAATGACGTTACAACTCGGGGCTTCCCCGCCTGTGCCTCCTCCTATTGGAGCCGGGTTACCAGCATACTGCTGCTGGCTTCCCACATGTCTCGGCCTCGCTACGTGGGTGAAGTCTGCGTTCTCAAACTTTCTTGAGAGAGGATCAAGGATCACTCAGCCTTGGAGAGAGGGGCTGTCAAGTGGGCACAACTCTGGCCCCTTCCCACCTACGCCAAACACAGTCACACTGGATGGAGAACGCCAGCCAGATTTCAGTGGAAGGGCACCGCAGCCAAAGACTGTAATTCCGATCTGGTAAAATCCACTTGGAACATGAGGCACATTAACAAATGTGGCTACAGCTGTGACAACGCCTGCCACCTCCAAGTCCAAGAGAAACTGTGTGTGTGTGTGTGTGCGTGTGTGTGTTGGGGTGGGGGTGGGGTCCTCTGGCTGCCTCCTTTAACATCTATGCTTTCCACTCCCACCAAGAACCCAACTGCAGGATGGCCTAACAATTCTGGGTTGGACAAGGGCAACCCCCCCCCCCCCACCCCCCGCCGCCCATGGCCACAACTCTCCCTCCTGTGTGCTCCATCCCATCATTCCTGAGGCCACATCCCAAACTGGAGATGCCCGTGGGTGAAGACAATCGACTTGACTTCCCACCAGAAGCCACCAGGCATGCTACCCAAATCCCTACAACCCAAAATAAAAAGGCAGGAGGGCAGCATTCTCACTTCCCATCTCCTACTGTACGGCATCGCTCTGCTAGAAAACAGCCTTGACCTCTTTGTGACTGCACTCTCATTTACCCAGAACTGCAGAAAGGCCAATAAAAAACACAGAGGAGGGCCGGCCGAGTGGCGCGGTGGTTAAGCGCTGGCTTGGGAAGCCAGTGGCCCCGGTTCGGGTCCCACATGTGAGGGCAAGTGACACCGCCCTCAAAAAAAAAAAAAAAAAAAAGAACCCGTAGTCTATGCTCTGGGGCCGGCCGAGTGGCACGGTGGTTAAGCGCTGGCTTGGGACGCCAGCGGCCCCGGTTCGGGTCCCACATACGAGGGCCAATGACACTGCCCTCAAAAAAAACAAAAAAAAACAAAAAACAAACACAGAGGAGCTCTTTCCACAGCCAACTGCATCTCATGGACAGCATCTAGTCAGAGACAGGCCTTCTGGCTTCCTTGTTGCAATGTTAACCCATTTCCCTCACCTGCCCAGTGGAGTTTTAGACAAAGTCATAACAGAGTTAGAATGGCAACTTGAACATGGCTGTGCACGCGTGCTACACTGGACTCACCACTCAGCGCACCCCAAAGACCTCAGGCTTATCTTTGACTCCAGCTCTACCCCATCCACATCCACCTGAAAGTGGGAGATGTGCGCGTTTCCTCCAGGAATGAGCCAGGCCATATCCATCTGCCACTCTCCCTGGAAAGATCCAAGGAGAAACAATATTCCTAGCCACCTCTCCTTTTATTCCCAAATGGAGGGACACAGAAAGAACAGGACTAAACCCTTCCCGCCTCCTTCAGAGCTCTGAGTCTCTGAAAGCGGCTCTCTCTAATTAGCCCACAGTGGTCAGGGGGCCCGGGCAGTGCTGCTGGGATCAACCCATCTGAATGAAGGATCGCAGGAGCTATGGCATTCGTGGATGTCCTCAGCACAAAGGAGCTGCTTGCCCCACACTCATCTGAACATCAATCAGACCTGGAGACCCGTTGGTCCTAGGCAACCAAAAACATACATTTTTGAAAAAAAAACAGCAGCAGCTCAATCTTGTGCAAGCTGCCACATCCAACTCTTTACCAACATGAGCTCACATCTGCTCTGTGACGCAGGTGATCTTAACTCCCAAGTCCACAAAAACTTTATTTCCTTAAGAAAACACACTTTATTATAACAATAAAAGTGTCCCTTTTTGCAACTGTCATTGAAACTCCCCCACCTCCCCTAATGAACCAGGGAGAGCCAATCAGAATCCCGACGCACAGACCCCGGGAGTCACCAATGAAAAAGCCCTCCACCCCAACTAAAGCAGGGGACTTTCAGAGCCCCACTGACAGGTAGCAGGAGCCAAGAAGCCCTTCTTGGCCATCCTGCAGCACATACGCTTCGTACCTATCCATCCTGGGCATTAGGTAGTCTGTCCCCAAATACTTACAGAGCACCTATGACATGCCACAAAGCAGACTCCGGGTCACCAGAGGCCATGGAGAGCTGGCCAGGGCTCACCCAAGGATGCCTAGCTCGAGAAAACCACTCCCAGAGTCCCCAGTGAAGTAGCCCCAATGCGGCAGGCTCCAGTTAATGAGTTAAAACTCAGTCCCAGTCCCACCAGCTATGTTCCAAAGGCTCAACAGCCACAGGTGGGCAGCGCCGACAACACAACCATCTTGGCAGGAAGTCCTGGGCAGCTAAGTCAGACAGGCCAGGCCTGATCCCGGCCAGGCTCGCCCTTCCTGAAGTCAACCTCACCCAACTTGAGTAATTTATCCTCGGGGGAAAAAAGAGTAGCGGCCTGGAGGACTGTCACAAAGAGAAAGTGAAACACTGCCCTTACAACCTTTAGTTCAGTGCCCAGCATGGCATACACTCAACAGATGCTATTCTGACTAACACTCGGCCCGAGGGCGGACAGCCGCCTGTGGGCAGGGCAGGCGGGATCATCTCGATGGTCCTCATGAGCGACCGCTCTAAACTCTGTGGCCCAAGGCCTCCGCACTGACGCCTTTGGCTTTCTGGCAAACAGCGGAAGGTGAGCGGAGGGCACCTCGGCTCCCACCCACCAATCACAGGTGCCTGCCCAACTCGGCGGCGGCCAAGGCAGGCACGTCCGCTTTAGGCGGGCCCATATCTGGCCTGTGCAGAGGCAGAAATGAGACCCTCGAGCGCCCCAGACAGACAGAAAGAGGCAGAGGAGAAAGAAGGAAAGAAGAAGTGGCCTGGAGGCAGCGCGGCATCCGCTACTTACTGTAGGAGTAGCTGCTCACTTCCGAGGCGAACGGGGAGTGGGCCGACTTGGGCTGGCCTCTGGCCTTGAACCCCATCTCCATCTTCCTGGCTTTGGCAGCCCTTTTGTGTTTACCTTCTCTGGAGGCTTTCAGAGACAGGCTGAGGCCTTTGGCCAGCGCCTTCCTGTCCTTGCCCAGCAGGCTGTCATAAGGTGTCAAGTACCTGCTACAGCCCCCATTCGTTTTTGATTTCCCCCCAGAACTGTCCGAGAACTTGAAGGGTGATTTCAACTTGTCCTGCTTTGTGAGGGAGAGGGCCTTGTCCAGCTTGCTTGCCAACTGCTCTTGGTCGCTGGCCATCTTCTTCTTCTTAATCTTTAGCTGGAGAGGGAAGTTGGAAATCACAGATTATGACATTTCACCAAACAGGATAGCGGGACTCAGTGCACAAGCCCGGACAACCTCAAGTCCAGTCCCCCTCCCTGCCTCTGCGGCTTTTGTCAAATTGCGTAACTCCTGTTAGCCTCAGTTCTGTCCTGTAAAATGGGGATAATTATGTATGGGCATCACAAAGTTGCTCTGAAGATGAGCTGAGATAAAGCACATGGAGTATTTATCCAATAGCTGGTTGCTATGGCTACAGTTATCGCTGGCACTGGCACGCCCACTCCAGCTCTCCATGGTGCGGTCTGGTGCCTCCTAGGGAAGCACTTTAAGCAAACAGAGCAGGAGAAGCCAGCTGGATTAAGGGAGCATGAAGGGAACCAACACTGAAAACCCAGATCAGAGCCTGGCTGATCTGCTCATCTCAACCACCCAAAGCAGCTGAGGAAGACTGCCACACAACCTAAATCAGCCCATCCAAGGACATGGACCAATGCTGCCAAGAAAGTGCCTCGGGCATGCCTGAAGCAGGAAAAACAATTAGAGCTTTCAAAGATTAGATCCCTGCCTACACTCTCATCAGCTTGTAGTCATTTGTTATTTAAGTGAAATGTGCAGTTTCAAAGCCATTAATGCCCCTATTTGAACATTTTATCTTTATTTTCTTTAATCAGGCAACATCTCATAAGGAGAAAGAAGTCTCCTTCCCAATTTGAAAGTTTAAAGGATCCCGGTGTACAAACAGGCTCTCTTCCCTCCTGGATCGTCTCCCTTATGTGAGTACCTCCCTCTGATGGCCAAGCCAGCCGAAACAGCCCCCTTGCACAGGGCTCGAGAAGGAGGGATGACAGGGTGCATTAGTATTTAGAGATAAGGGCCGTACGTGTCTGATTTCAATGCTCTGCAGAAGTTAAGAAAAATCAAGGAGTTGGCTCTCACCCCATTACGCCTGGAGGCTTCACAGAGGAAATTACGAAGGCATCAAGCCCTTGTTTCTTAGAACCACAGAATGGTGAAGCTGCTCATTAAACAATTACACTGCATCAGCTGGTTAAGAACGTCCAGTCTCTCTTCTTGGCTTCAGCAAAGGGTGATGGAGCAGACACAGGGGATGTGGCTTTCAGTCTCAGGTGCACCTGAGGCTTACTTGGTAAGTCTCTGACCTCCTCTGGGCTATAATTTCCCCTTCCGTACAAGAAGGAAGATTGGAGGAGAGGCACTCTGGCACTCATTTCTAGTTTCTATACAGCAGTACGGCCAACAGGCCCGCAAAGGGAGTGGGAACTCCACACATCCTCCAACATAACAGCACGCCTGGAAGATGGGATTACTGACCTGACTCATGAAATCTGATGAGGCTTCGTGCTCGTCCCAAGGCTGGCTCCTGCCCCTGGCTTTCCCCATTCCAATGAGGGCATCATGCTCCTCCTCGGGCCCCTTGTGTCTCTTCCGCATGCCTGCTCCCAGCTCATAGACATCCGACGTCAGCAGGGGCTTGCTGCTCAGCCTGAAACCAAAGGCAACGTGAGTCAGCACCCTGGCCAGGCAGAACTCAAAGGTGGGGGTCCGCCCTCGTGGCCCGAAGAGTGGGCTCTGGATGCTGAAGCACAGACAGTGATGACAGAGTGACAAGTCTAGGGAGATGGATCTTGTTGAAACTATGGTGCTGGGATTCTGGGATATTGTGAATGAGGCAGAATGAGAGTTTAATGGGAAAGAAGAAGTTTTCCAAGGCAGTATCCTCTGCTGGCCTCTTTCTCTCTGGTGCTCCTTCACGCACACTCACACACACAGCTGTGCATAGTCAGATACCTCTTTACCAAAACGTGCCAAGGATCAGAAATGTCAAGCCCACCAGGATGGGACGGGGATTAAGATCCAGAGTTTATATGAAGAGCCACTGGCCGGTCTCCTGTACCCTTGGGAGTATAAGCCATAGGGACACAGTCCCGTTTAAGGCTTCCCTTGCCTGTTAATATGCTAATCCAACCTTTACAAGTAATAACAAAAGCAGCTAATTTTTACCTGGTGCTTACTATTTGTCTTGTTCCATGTTAGTGCTTTATAGTTCAGCCACAAAACAATGCTTTGTTCTATGTACTCCTTTTATAGATCAGGAAACTGAGGCTCGGAGAAGCTAACACCTGGCCTGAGGTCACGGCAAGGGTTGGAGCTGGGACACAAAAGCAGGAAGTGCCTCCAGTGTCCGCATTCTTTTTTGTTTGTTTTTTAGTTTTGAGGGCAATGTCACTGGCCCTCATATGTGGGACCGAACCAGGGCCGCTGGCTTCCCAAGCCAGTGCTTAACCACCGAGCCACTCGGCCGGCCCTTTTTTTTTTTTAAAGATTTTATTGGGGAATTGGGGAAGGGGAACAGTGTTGGGGAATTGGGGAAGGGGAACAGCCATGTTGTTGTCCTTCAATCTTAGTTGTGGAGGGCACAGCTAGCTCAGCTCCAAGTCCAGTCACCATCCGGCCGCCCATTGGCAGCTCGCAGCCGCTCAGCTCAAGATGCCGTGTTCAATCTTAGTTGTGGAGGGGTGCAGCCCACAATCCCATACGGGAGTCAAACCAGAAACCTTGTTGCTAAGAGCGCAACACTGAGCTCTAACCGCTGAGCATCAGTCCCACCCGTCAGCCGCTCAGGGCAACTCTGCTCAAGGTGTCGTGTTCAATCTTAGTTGCCGGTGGGCATAGCCCACCATCCCATGCGGGAGTCAAACCAGCAACCTTGTTGTTAAGAGCACATGCTCTCACCAGCTGAGCCATCCCGCCACCTGTTGGCAGCTCAGCTCAGGCACAGCTCATTGGCCTATGTGGGAATCGAACCGGCAGCTCTGTTGCTCAGAGCTTGTGCTCTTAACCAGCTGAGCCATTCAGCCGGCCCCAGGGTCCACATTCTTAACCATTGGGCCTGCATGCCACTGGCCCCAGCCTCTGCTATCTTCTCTAGGGGCTGCTTTCCCTACTCCTCTGTGGCTGGACTCTCTCTACCTTTCCTTATTCAGGAACATCCAGAGATGTTAAATGCAAGATGTGGGGGCCCTTGGAGTTCTCCTGAGAAGACCCAGGGCCGACCAACTGCCTCCTGAAGGCACCCAATGGCCCCCTCTGCTTCCTCAAGCCAAGAACTACGCCACCCAGCATCACCTGCTCTGATATTGCAGGCTAAGGGACACTCCACCCTGTTTTTCTGATGGGCTCCATTCTCCCCACACCCAGGAAAGACCACAGCGTCTTTCCATCCATATCGGCCTGGAGAAAAAGCTCTCAACCGAGCCAACAGTCAGGAAAACCTCCAGAGGTAGCTTCTGCTGCCACCCAAGGAGCTTGTCCCCAGAGTACATGAAGGAGGCGGCCCTGGGTGGCAGGGTACAAGCTCAGGCATGGTGAGCCAGCAGGTCAGGCCAGCAAGATGGGAAAAACACTGTCCAGCAGGAAGGGAACTAAGTGACAGCACGAGCTGGAGCCCATCCCATGGGGCTGGGAGCTCAGGGGCCCCTCCACAGGGAGGAGGTGTGTGGAAAAGAGGGAGAATTAGTCCCTAGGCACGGAGGAAGCAGGCGTGGCAGGACGATGGGTGAAACACTTGGGTGGCGACCCAGAAACCTCTCTCACTGGGTGGCCCGCCACTCGGTCCTGGCTGGATGAGTCTGCCTGTCCATTCCGCCACTCTCCTGGCTCGCCCTCCTGGCCCGGGCAGCGCGCGCCATGCTCCCTGAGAGCTACCAAACCAGGTGGGTGAGAACCCAAGGGACTCGCGGTCCCCAGCGCCCAGACGCAGGCCCTGCATGGGCCCGCATTCCTCCCCTCCAAGCTCTGTGCCAGTTCCCGACCCACCGAGGGGCCAGCCTTACTTTCCGCTACTGTTGTGGCTCTTCCCTCTCTTGCGGGGGGGCGACAGGGCGCTCAGGGCGTGGGTCCGTTTCCTCGGCCTGCCAGGGCCTCTGCGTGCCAAGCTTCTATGGGGTTCCTCGTGCCTGTCCCTTAAAAAGAATCACACGCTTGGCTGTGAACCTGGGGGGGGAGGGGGCGCAGAGAAGGGACACGATGCGCCCACGTCACTCGGGTCCACATACACCTCGGATGGCCTACCACAGCAGACCTACTGAGTGCCAGCGCCTACAATAGCCCGACCAGGGCGCCGCTGCCGGGCCTGGGCCCAGGGTGTGGCAGGGTGCTCACTCACTCGGACTCGCGGCGTCTCTGCAACTTCACCAGCTCTCGCTGCTTCTCCTTGTACTGCCGCTGGACCTCGGCCAGCCGCATGCGGAAGTCCAGCTCCATGGCGTCCATGTTCTCCAAGGAGGACTTCATAGCGTACATCTGGGGGGAGACGAGGGGTGAGGACACCGACGCCCACCTGTCCCACAGGCTTGTCAGGCGCCAAGTCAGATGGGGGATGGCAGGCAAGACTTCACAGCAACGACCAGGGACCCCAGCTCAAATCCCATTTCTGCCACCTACTAGCTACGGCCTTGGCATAGCTAAATGCAGACATCTCATCTGCATGACAGGGACCAAAAAGACAACTTTGCCGGGCTCCATTAAGGCCACAATGACCATAACAAGTGCTCCCCCAGTGCTGGCTACATTCTGTCGCAGATGGACACTCAAGCGAGGTGAGGCCGCTTGTCTCAGGCCCACAGGCCGCAATGGGCACAGATAGGTCTGCTCTTCCCAATCCATCAAGCTGCCGCCAACGGACCATGCTCTTGACACATTGTCAAATGGGTAAACTGAGGCCCAGAAAGGGGAAATGTCTTGCCTGGGACTGAAAAGCAAGTTGGTGGCAGAAGCTGGACTTGGATCAGGCCCTTCCAACTCCAAAGCCAGCCATACCCCCAGGCAAGGTGGCCTCTCTGCGGGGGGGACCCATCTCCACCCCCACCCTATAGGCCACAGGCAGGAAATACAAACACTCACCCGCTCCTCCTTCTTTTGCATCCAGCTGTACTTCTTGTTGGGGTTCAGCTCCCGTGGAAGCCGCAGGTTCTTGAGCGGGTCCACGAAGGGGCCATCCAGCACCTCCTTCAGCACATGGCTGCTGGCCGCCAGCAGGCTCTCCAGCGAGGGCCGCAACACAAGGCCCCGCTCCGCGCCTGCAGACAGTGGGGTGGGTGAGCCCATGCTGCTGTGCCCGCCGGCAAGACTGATGGGCAATGCAGCCAGGCCACCTGGGGCTCCACACAGGGAGCAGAAAGCGTCCCAGAGCAAGCTCCAGGCATGCCCGAAGCCACTCGGCCCCCCGCGGTGCTGAGTGGACTGCCCGGCCCTTCTGACATGCAGGAACTGTGCTGAATGAGGATACCACGGGCCAGGCATCCTGGTCCTACTCCTTAGAACCTCTGCTCATGCAGAGAACGTGTGGCAGTCCCCAAAGGCCGGCACAGGTTCTCTCTAGCAGCATGGCTCCCTCTGCATCTGTCCTTAAAATTTCCCATGAGGAACATGCATGGTTTTCATCACCAGAAAAAAAAGAGCCCAAAATTAAGTTTTGTAAACAGTAACATGTACACACGATAAAAAACACAAACCAAGTCCCTCCCTGGAGATGCCACTGCTGATGGTTTCTGGTATATGGTTCCAGAAACATTCGTGCACATTCAAACATATATAACGTATGTGGGCATCCTTTATAAATATAAAAATGCCATTGATCAATACATAATGCATCACGCTTTGCTATTTTTTACTTAACATCCTTCCACGTTAGCACATAACAAAGACCTGTATTCTTAGGACTAGCTTGAATCCTACAAACACCACCTCTGTAGATCAAAAATACTAGGGGCTGGCGCATTGGTTAAGAGCTGGCTTGGGACGCCAGCGGTCCCGGTTTGGATCCCACATATGAGGGACAGTGACACTGCCCTCTACAGCTAAGATGGTGGACAATAGCTCCACCTGGAGCTGGGCTGCTCTGAGTCCACGGGACGGCATAGCTGCAGCCCCTGCTGCAGTGGGCTGCCATAGGCTACAGTGAGTGGCCGGCAGCCAGCATGAGTGGCTGGCAGCCGGTGTGAGCTGCCAAGAGCCGCTGTGAGCAGCCATCCAGAGGCCGGCAACTGATCTGCCTCACCCGGGAAGAACGCAATGACGATACCACCAACATGGGCCAGTGAAGCAATGTCCTCCACAACTAGACTGAAGAACAAAAGGACAACAACTTGTCTGTTCCCCTCCCCCGATTCACCAACACTGTTCCCCTCCTCCAATTCCCCAATGAAATCTTTAAAAAAAAAAAATACTAGAATATCAGCAATTTCTGTGGCCCCTTTTTTTTTTTTTTTGAGGGCAGTGTCACTGGCCCTCATATGTGGGACCTGAACCAGGGCTGCTGGCTTCCCAAGCCAGCGCTTAACCACTGCGCCACTCGGCCGGCCCTCTGTGGCCACATTTAATAGCAACAGCCTGAAAGTCTCTTGCATTGATGACCTTTAATTTATCTACATAGTCCCCGCTGGTGGTATTTAGGTTGTGCCTGACAATTTTGTGTCTTTTTTGTAGTGGACAAATAAGCACACAGCAAGGACATGTGTGTGAAGAAAATTCCTACCCATGTCATTAACGTGATCGTGTGTGCGCTGATCTCTGATAAATATTCAAAGTGCCCTTCGGAAAGGAGCAGCAACTCACAGTCTCAGCAGCGGCACACAGGAGCCAGTTTCCCTGCAATCTCTCTACCAAATTAAAACGAGTTTCAACTTTTTTATTGACGTTTTCTCTGTGACCTAATATACGCTCGATCTTCGTGAATGTTCCACATGTGCTTGAGGAAAAAGGTGTATTCTTCTTTCCTGCCGTGAAATCAACGTTAGTCGCACAAGCCAGGGTTTCTCAACCTTGGCGCTTTTCCCATGCTGGGCGCCTGGTTCTCTGTGTGGAGGCGCCTGCCCCAGGTGTGTTGTAGGATGTTTAGCACATGTTTGCCTTTACCCACTAGATGTCAGTAGTACTCCCCACGAGCTGTGACACCAGAAGTGTCACTACCAGGTGGGGAATTGCTGGCTTTGCTCCTCTCTGTCCTGAGGGAAATGAAGGCCACACAGTGGTGAACCCCGCTCGTTTCCAGCCTGAGGTGACGCCTGCACACCACCCTGCCCCCGTCAAGGTCCTCATAAGAGTCTTAGTGGTTGGTACAGAGGACGAGACACCAAGGTGCGGCTTGGTCACCTTCACCCACCAATAAACGAGTCTTGTTGGGGCTCTCAGAACTATCAGTCCAGGGCAGCCAGAATGACTCTAGTTCCAGCAGCTATGGATTGAACAGTGTCCCCCCAAATCCACATGTTGAAGTCCGGCAGCCAGTACCTCAGCATGGGGTCTTATGTGGAGATGATCTTGAAAGAGGTGATCACAATCAAGTAAAGTCATTGGGGTGGCCCTAACACAATGTGACTTCATCCTGTTAAGAGGTTAGGACACACACACACGGAGGGACGACACGTGAAGGCAAAGGGAGACAACGAGGAGGGGCCTCAGCGGAGCCTGCGCTGTGTGCATCTGGATCTCACACTGCCAGCCTCCAGGACTGGGAGCAGATATATTTGTGTTATTTAAGCCGCCCCGAGTGTGGCGTGTTACGGCAGCCCTTGCTGACCAATACCAGCCTGTGGCTTTACCAAGGTAGAGGCGACCCGGGATCAGGAGCCAGATCTGCACCAGAACCCCCAGGCGTCAGTGACAGAGCGAGGAGGGAAGGAAGGCCAGCACACGAGCCCGCCCTGGTTCACTCACGGATAGGTAGCCGCATGGAGCAGGAGGGGGCGAGAGGGAGGGCCGGCGGCTCCAGGAAGTAGCGTGGGCCGTGAGAAAAGCTCTAGGGCCCAGGAGCCTTGGGCCTGCTCTGCATCGCCAGGGGAAACTGCAGGGCACAGATGCTCAGTATCCCATAAGCAACTGCAGGGAAGAGAGGAGAGCCACAGGGACCCCAGCACCCCTCACCCCTGCCTGAAAGTACAACCCCGCCCCTAGCCCCAGAGCCCGAGAGCCAGCATCCAGCACTGGGCCACATCCCCACTGCGGAGTGCTAAAGGGCACCTCAGTGTCAGTGTCAAACCAACTGCTGAACTTCCCCCAAGACCTGCTCCCCTCACCCCTTTCTTTCCCAGCCCGGAAACTGGCAAAACGATTCTCCAGCAGCTCAGGCCAAACCCTTGGAATGGTCCCTCTACACCCACATCCTGTCAGTCAGCAAAGCCTGCTGGCTCCCCCGTAACTCCCCGCAGAACCTACCTGCTCCTCGGCTCTGGGGAGAGACAGGCGCCTCCCCCTGGTCTCCCTTCCTCCTGCGTCAGCTCTCCACACAGCCCCACAGCGACCCTGCTTACATCTGATCCTACCACTCCAGCTCAAAACTACCTTCCAAAGGCTCTCCGTTTCACTCAGAAGTAGCAGACCCCCGGGGCTGCTCCAGCCTTATCCCGCTGACCTCCTCACCACCATCCTCCCCTCCCGCTCTGCTTCAGCCCCTGGCCTCCTTGCTCTAGTTCCGAAGTTAACACACACCATCACCTCAGGGCCTTTGCACTTGCTGTTCCTTTAGCCTGGAAGGGTTTTTCCCCAGAAGAGCCTTCCTAGGGACCCCTTTTGAAGAGGGGCTTCCCTGGCCGTCCCCTATGAGATGACCGTTTCCACCCACTGCCCGTCACCACCTGACAGTGCTGAGGGCAGCACTGGACAGCCTACATGTAGACAGCCTGTTTATTGCTGGGCCCCAGCAGACAAGACCGTGCCAAGAACAGAGTAGAATAAGGGGTATGTAGGGCCTCCAAAAACAAATGAGGCAGGGGCCGGCCGAGTGGCGCGGTGGTTAAGAGCTGGCTTGGGATGCCAGCGGCCCCGGCTCGGATCCCACATATGAGGGCCAGTAACACTGCCCTCTAAAAAAAAAAAAAAAAAAAAAAAGAAAGAAATGAGGCAGGAGTGCGAGAAGGAGCAAAGGTGGGCAGCAGCCAAACTGGGGGACCCATGCTCAGCCTCTTCCCAGATGCCACTGGCCCTCTGCAGTACCCCCAGAAAACCCACCAACAGTTGGTGGATTAAGAGGGTTTTCATTTTCCCCTGAAGAAAATAATTTTTTTATACCGAACTATATATGTAAATGAAAAAAAAGAAGCAACAAACTTAGAACAACAAAACAGACGCCTGGGGGAGGGCAGCATTACTTGTCCAAGCTTCCCGGGGGGCCGTTTGACCATACCATGAAAAAAGCTTGCAAATGTGGCCTTTAGACTCAGCAATTCTACCCCTGGGAATATATATATCCCCAGGAAAATCAGAGATAGGGGCAAAGATTTCTCTTCAAGGGTAATCATCACATTATTTACAACAGCAAAAAGGGAAAGGAAAAAGAAAAAGAGGCAAACTAAAATGCCTGACAATCTCCAATTGGGTCATCAAAGGATGGGGCCTCCACTGGGCAGAAAACTGGGTAGCCCCTAAAATAATATTTTTAAAAAACACAAAAACATTTACAATGTTTTAAGAAAATCTGAAAAATGTTTTGTAAAGAATACACTAAGTGAGGCCGGCCGAGGGGCGCGATGGTTAAGCGCTGGCTTGGGACGCCAGCGGCCCTGGTTCAGATCCCACATATGAGGGCCAGTGACACTGCCCTCCTAAAAAAACAAAACAAAACAAAAAAAACCACTAAGTGAAAAGGGCAGATTACAGAAGAGTTTACAAAACAGTCTTAATTTTAGAAATGTGTGTAGCCACAGTTCTCGAGGAAACAGGGACACACTGGCAGTGCTATTATTAGCTCCTCCGCAGCCCACCCGGGCCCCTCCAGGCGCCGGGCCACACGGGGTGTGAGGCTGCACCTGGCCCACAGCCCCTCCTTCTTCACGCATTTCTGGGAGCACGCCCACTTTCTGTGTTGAACATCAGAGATTTTGTGCCCAGCCCAGACTTCCCTGGCCCTTCCGCTTAAGACGCCCATTTCCTTCGGAGGCCCACTGTCCCCTACACTCCAGAGTGAGAGCCCATCAAGGGTGGTGCGTGACCAGCCTGGTCCATCCTATCTTCTGGGCCTCAGGATTTGCTTGTGCAAAAAGCATGAACCCCAGGGAGCCAATGAAGATGAACCGTCCCATCTTTGCCAGAGATCCCTGGGAGTCTGCTGAGCTAGGCAGGCCCACGGGCCTGCAAAAAGGACTGGGGAGCCCCGCCCCACTCTGCCCCAGTGAACAGTGGACCTGCCTTGAATGAGGCCACTAGAGAGAAAAGTGGAGCAAGGGGAGAGAGAGGGACCGGGAAGAGGGTGGGGAAGGGAAGCAACTCCTGATCACTTGGTTTGGGGGCCTGGGTTAAGCCATATCTGAAACGAATCACCTAATTACTGCTGTACTTTGGTTCCACGAGCCAATAAATTTCCTGCCTTTTTCTAAGCCAGTTAAAATCAGAGTTTCTGTCCCTTGCAACCCAAAGAATCCTGCTAATACAAAATTCACCACTGACAAAACGGGGAGAAATTTCACCACTAAGTAACCCCACAGATCAACTGCACATGTGAATGTTCATAGCATATTGAACTGGTCACGACGGTAAGCTTCACGTTACGTGCATTTTACAATTCTTAAAAAGTGACTACGAATTAGGCATACGCTGGGGGTTTTCGAAATCTTGAAATCTTACAAACATTTTTAAAAAACCAAAGCCCTAGAAAGGCCCCGGCCCACATGGCTCACCTCCCAGCTCCTGGCTTCTCTTCTCCAGCTCCAGCTCCGCGATCTCGCTCAGCAGGGTGATGCCATGCAGGGAGCTCTGCTCCAGCACCAGGCTCGTAGTGGCCTCCAGCTTCTCTAGGGCCTGGGCTCCGGCGCCCGGGGAGGGCAGAGGCCTGGCCTGGGGCAGCTCTGCGGCGGCCGCCAGGGCGTTCATGCCAGCCAGCGGGTCCTCTAGGCCAGGCAGGAACTGGTCGGAGCCCTCCTCTTCCAGGAAGCAGGCGCTGCCCAGCCCAGGTGCGGCCTCCCGGGCCTCTGCACTCAGGCACTCCTCTCCCTCCCTGGCTGGCACCTCACAGTCTATCGAGTCCAGGCTGGGCTCGCTCGGGGCCGCTTGGGCCAGGCCTTCCTCGGGGACCGCCTCCGCCACGGGCATGGCCACAGCCACGTCCACAGGCACCTCCACAGGCTCCTCCTTAGCCTCGACCAGGGTCTCGGGGGTCAGCCGCACCCCCAGGTCTGAGGCGGCCGTGCAGGATGCTGTCCGGCCTGGCGATTCAACCCCTGCTTTGGTTCCCTCGGCAAAGTCTGGGCACCCGGAGGGCTCCACCGCACCCTGCCCACCGGCGCCCAGCGCCTGGGCCTCCAGCAGGCCACCTCCGCAGCTGCCCGCAGGGCTCGGGGCCGCCATGGCTTCCTCGGGGCACAGTGCCAGCGGTGACTCAAGGGACGGCAGCTCCTGGGGGCCTTCATCCATGTCCTCCACCTCTGCCTTCACCTCCCGCTCCACCAGGGGCTCCGTGTCCGGGCCCTCCCGCAGCGGCTCTGGGATCTTAGAGGGGGACAAGCGGATGGGCTTGTCTTCGGGCGAGAGCGCCAGGCGCTCGGGCCCATCAGCTGGAAGCGGCACATCGGGGGCCAGGCCATCAGCGTCAGCGGCCGCTGTGGGCTGCAGCAGAAACGGGTAGGGCCTCCCGTAGTGTGGTGGCAGGGCTTGAAACGGGTACCTGGGCGGGACATCTGCCAAGGACACTGAAAGTCAGCAGGACCTCTTCTCCTGCCATGTCTGACACCCGTGTCCCTGTCAACACCCACCCACCAGCCAGGACAGAGACCCATCGCCCCTCTCTGCTCACTGGGATCTCTTCCAGGCAGCATCAGAAGCACCCCGGGGCCACCATCCTGTCCCCAGGGGCCTTCAGACGCAAAGGCAGAAACCACAGTTGGCACTTTCTCTAGCCCCTCCCCCCCTTAGTAGCCAGTGCAAAGCTGGACTAAAAGCAAATGTTTATTTAATAAGTCCCGAAATAGTCCCCACCCAGCTGGTGCCGTCTCTGGCCTCCATTTCCCAAGAATCACCTGCTCCACCCCATTAAAGCTGAGTTGGGGCATCCAAGTTGTGAAAAAACTGACAGTAATTAATACAGGGCTGCCCCTCGCTTTTTCACTCCCAACTCCCTCCCGCCCCCGAGTGAAATCTCCCGGAGAGCAGGATCGTGTGTGCCTGAATCTGTGCAGTGTTCCCAGGGCCAGCCCACACCTGGGCAAGTGGCAGGGGCTTAACAAGAACACAACCGGGGGAGACAGATGAGCAGAGTAGCCCCTGGGGCCAGGCATGTGCTCAGACATTAGCATGTCATCGAATCTCCCCAGAGAGGGACAGCCACTTGTGCCAAATCACACAGCATTCTGGTGGCAGAATCTGAATGCAAACTCAACTGATCCCACAGGCACTCTACCATCACCAGGGAGGAGGAGCCCAAGCCTCAGGCCCCATCCAGGCCACCTGCTGCACGTCCCCATTGACACAGGACAGGGGTGGGGGCACAGCCCAGAATGTGTGTCACTGTACTGCTGTCAACGTGACAGCTTAGCTCCTACTATGTGCCAGGCATGGCGCTGAGTGTCCTATGGGTCCTTACTTTGCTCAGTGCTCAGCACGAGTCCTTCTAAAGTAGGTTCTATTGTGCCCATTTCCCGACACTACCGCGGAGGAGGCACTGGAGAGAAACTGTCCTACTGTGTGCTGCTCATTCCGGAACCTGGCAGTGAGCCAGGTACACGGTAGGTGCTCAGCAGACAGAAGGAATTAAGGGGCGAATGGAAGAATGAATGACTAAATGAACACATGGGGGAAGTTCTCAGCAGCATGCAGCCGCCCGGGCCTCAGCCATGTTCCTACCTGAGAACAAGGCCTGGAAGGGGCTGGGGGCCTCCTTCTCCAGCTCCAAGTCCTTCTTCTCAACAACATTCTCCGGCGCCTCCTCCTTGCGGGTGATGCCAGGTGTGGGCGGCGGGGAGGCAGGCGGTGGGCTGGTGGGGTGGGAGCCGGGCGTGGCAGGGTAGGCGTAGGTGGGAGGGGGCTTGGTCACGTCCTCCAGCTTCTGAATGACCTTGGCCTTCAGGGCAGCCACAGGGGAAGCTCGGGGCGACGGCGGTGGGCTCATGGCCTTGCCATAGGTGCCCGCGGGGCCGGCAGCCAGGCCGGGGGGCTTCCGAGGCAGCAGCCCAGGGCCCGCGGCAGCCAGGCTGGCCTTGCCCGTGGCCTCCAGGCTGCGCTTGTTCACCTTCTCCTCCATCTCCGCCCGATGCTCCTGGGCCTTCAGCCGCTCCTGCTGAGGAGGGGGCCGGCGGGCAGGGTCAGCTTGGCAGGACCCTTCACCCAGCACCTGCCCAGCCACAGAGAACCTCAGACAGGGTCCAAGGTACCGACTGCCTCCCCCCAGGTGGACATTCCATTACAGCACACGTGTAACAGACACAGCATTCCTTGTAGAACCCCAGCAGATGGGAGCTGTGGGGGCCTAAGGTCCAGACCGTGGCCCCACTGGGACCTTCACAGTCAGGGCGAGGGGGGCCAGAACAGAGGCCTGACGGTCCTGAAGATGAAGGAGCCACCCCACTCCTGACACCTTCACCGCATTAGGGTAGCTACCTGCACGGAGAACTCACTACCTGTCTTATCACATTCAGGTCTCAAAACACCTCAAGGCAGGCAGGGGGAGTCTTTCTGTCTTTGCTGACCTCTGAGGATGCGAGGGAGCTGACAAGGGACAGCCAGTGCTTGTGGGGGGCCAGGGAGTCCCCGCACAAAACACACTTTGCAGAAGTGCTCCCAGCACCAGCCACTCATAATTATTCAATCTCGTTGAACAACCCGAGAATGCAGGGGTCACTAGCATCTCTCTTTTCCAGAGAAGGAAACTTGAAGCACAGAGAGGTGAAGTCACTTCCCCAAGGGCACACAGCCAGGTAAAACAGAGCTAAGGTTCAAACCCAGAGCGCTGTTTCCTGCATGTGCCAGCTCTGCCAACTCCTCCTGAGCGGCTGCTGCACCAGGAAGGCGGATAAGGCCGAGCAGAGGACCGATGTCCCAGAATACCTTCAAGGAGATAGGAGGGCGGTGGCCTTTGTGGAATCCACCCACACAGAGGGATTTCTCACGTCTCCTGTCTGATGGGATCTCCCCAGCCCGAGAGGAGAGCCCAAAGCCATCAAGTGTACAGCCAGGCCAGGCTGGGCATAGGACACAGCAGGGGCTCACTGGGATCCCTTCATTGTCCCATCCACACTTCCCCAGTTCACAAGGCTGCCTCTCTTGCCTCAGTTTCCCCCCTACTCCCTGTGCCAAGCTCTGTCCACCTCTGGGCCTTGCTCACACTGTCCCCTCTGGCCGGAGGGCTCCGCCACAATTGACTCCTTCAGGTCTCTGGGTAGATGTCACCTCCTCCAGGAGGCCCTCCCAGATCTCTGGTCTCTCTCATCCTTTCTCCCTTACACTCCATAACTGTTTGCAGTTTCTGCTGGTGGACCTGTGTGCCTTGCCATCAATAAGAGGGGTCTCACTGACCCCGCACCCTGTGACTGCCCCGCCCAACTCACCACCAGCTGGGCGCTCCTCTGCAGCTCCAGGGCCTGGGCAGCCTGTTGCTGCAGGTACAAGAATTCCTGCTGTCGCAGGAAGTGCTGCTGGGAGAAGAGCTGCAGCTGCTGAGCGTGGTGTAGGGAGCTCCGGCCCGGTGGGTACAGGGCGGGCCAGAGGGGGGGCACCGCAGCCCGCTCCATCAGCTCCGCTGGGGGAGAGACAGACAATGAGGCTGCACCCATTGCCTAACACTCTGCCCCCTCCCCACACACACACACACACTGTACATATGGGAAAGCTGAGGCCAGAGAAAGGACATTCACACAGGGGCAGAGCTGGCCTTGGCTGGACTCCTATGTGCTCCTCCCCTTGCTACCGTCAGCCACATCCCAGGCCCCGGTAGCACAGGGCCTGTCCGCACCCCACCTGGGACGTCCCCAAGGCCTCACAGCTGTAGCGTGCCCACACAGGACTCCCAGCTCCTATCCCCACTGCACCCAATGGTCTGCCAAGTAGATTCCTGAGGGATGGGGGGTGCCCATGCAGGGGGTCCACGCCTCACCCAGGCAGCCCTACTTTGGTTCTCTGCATTGTTTCTGGGTAGGAGCTTATCACAACAAGGACCCCTGTAGCTTCATCACAAATGGAAACCACAAACAGACAGGAGAACGTCCTCTCTGAGCCCCAGCGATCCATTCTGCTGAGTCGATCACCCCTCCCCCTGCCCCCAACAAGAGGCCCTTGGTATTTAGAACAGACTCACTGGGCAAGGCCACTGAACCCCTTGACCCCATCACATGGCCACCACTTACCAAAGTGAGGCAGATGATCACTGGGAATGACCACCAGCTGGCCTGACTGGGGGTCCCTGACAAACTGGTAGGCTGATGGCAGGGACCCCCCGAGGCTGGGCGGGAAGGCAGGTGCCATGCCCTGGTGCAGAGACGGGGGGCCCAAGCCTAGAAGAGACCCAGGCCCAAGTCAGTGCTGGACCCCAGGCCCAGCCCCTAATCTGCCCACTCCCCAGCCCCCCACTTCCTGGGACCTCTGTTCAGGAAGCCAAGGGGTAAGAGCTGGCTGACTTCACACAAGCCCACAGCCACCCACCCCTGGGGACCACCCAAACAGGCTGAGCAGAGAAACCCCATGAGGCCTATGCCATAATAATGACCATCCTGGACAAACGCGGGAGCGGAAGTGTGTGTGGGAGGCAGCATGGCAGAGGCTGCCCAGCCAAAGGAAGGCAGCAGCCACTCTGAGGGTGGGTCCTGGCTGTCCTCCACCCACAGTCCTGTCCTGCCTTCAGCCAGCCACCAGAGCTGGGCTCCAGCAAGCATCACGTGGGCCTACTCTATCCCCTCACACCACTCCACCCCTCCCGCCAAACAAGGGAGAAATAGGCCCACACTCACCGTAGGGGTGTCCGGCAAGCCACATGGACGTGCTACCTGAGCGGGGCAGCCAGGGGTGAGTGGCCAGGTGCGCCGCAGGGTCCGCAGACCAGCGACCTGAGCCTGCCAGCGCTGGGCCCCCGGTCACCATGAGATTGGGATTTAGGCCGTTAGCAGCACAGCTGGTGGGGTGCAGGCGGGCCAGGTCGGCCAGCTCCTTACTTTCTCTGGAAGGGAACAGAGGTGTCAGCGATAGCCTGGATGGCCCCAGGGGCACTGCCCCGAGTAACCAGGGACAACCAGGCCGCTGCCAGGACACCACTGCACCCAGAGTACAGAGGTGGTGCTCAGGTCAGAAAGGGCCCCTCTCCACGGCATTCTCCAAGAGAGGGGCTGTGGGTCCTGGCCGAGGGTCAGGGTCCTCGGCTGGGGCAGATCCCACTGTCAGCACCACGGCCTCCGTGGTCAAGGGGCCATGCCCATTTGGGCCATTCCAGTCACCCACCGGGGACGCCCCCAGACCCCCGCCGCTCCGCTCACCTGAGCAGCTTCTCCTGGTCCCGGTCCAGCCTCGCCCCCAGCAGCCGCTCCTCCCGGTGCCGGCTCCGCTCATCCCCACAGTCCTCGTCGGCCCGGCCGTGCCCTGTGGGGAGTGGGCAGTGAGCCCCAGTCCAGGACACCGCCCACCCCTGGCAACCCCTCCACATCTATGCAGCTCTCTCCCCCTGGAAGACCTGCCCTCCCAGTGCGCCTACACCTCCAAACGCCACCAGGCGCCTTCTGTGCCAGGAAGCCTCCCTCCATCTCCCCCAGAGAGCGTCTATGGAAGTCATACAGGTGACTGGCCGTCCTAGTAAAACATCCGAAAACCAGCTGTATAATAACTTGCCATGAGGCTGCATGGTGTTCATTAATGCTTCTACTACTTTAATGCCATCAAGGCAGGTCCCGGGGGTGCAAGAAAACCATAACCCAAAACAGAGGCCGCTGGCCAGCATGGCCAGACCCAGGTCACGGCTATAGCCACCACACTGAGGTCCCGCCAGGTTGCAGACACGCAGCTAATCTTTTCAAAATCAAGTCAGAGAAGTAAAACCGGAAGACACCATCCACAAGGGTGGGAGGAAGACATGGAAGCTGCCACCCGTCACCCATCCCTGCCCTCGTGCCCAGCAGGTGCCTCCCCACTTGTGGCTGGTCCAGCTGCACCTTCCATGAACTGCCCGCCCTCCCACAGCAAAGAAAGCGGGTCCCCAAGTCCAGCCTGGCACACAGGGAAGAGTGCAGGGAGCAGGAGCCTCGGGAGGGTCCCCACCATCCATCCTCCCCACCTGCCACCTCTGCCAGCCCCCGTCCCAGCCCCTCGTCCTGGTGTTCTCTACACCGGGAGGCAGAAATTGGTGCACGTGTCAAATTGGGCAGGCCAGGGCACGGGAGGCAGCGGTCACTTGCAGCAGAGGCCATGCAGCGAGTGGCTGAGACTTGTCTTAGGGAGAAATCTGCTGAGGCTGAACTAGCGACTTCTCTCAGGGTCGGTCCCCCGGGGCTGGTGTCCTCCCCCCTGGGGTTGCTGAGGGTGGCAGGCAGGCACGAGTCCAGGACCCCACTGAGAGGGCACATCCATCTGCCCTGGGGACCCTATGAAGCTCAGGCAGCCCGGGCCCCCAAGGCCCAAAACCTCCAGCAACTCGACCTGGGAGCGAGGCTGCCCAGCCCCCGGCTCACGGATATCACTCTGCTGGAGACAAGTTCCCGGGCCCCTCACCCCAAATTCATGACCCTTGTGGGCAAGGATCCCATTTGCAATGCTGCCATCAGCCGCCTCCCTCTCGTTTCTCCCTTCCTGCACCCACCAAACCAGGAGCTACCAAAGAACAGAGCCCTTGGGAGAGGCTTCAGGAAGGTGGGAACCCACCAGCCCCAGCACGAAGGAGAGGAGCCAGGGGAGGGCACAGCAAGGTGCCCAGGGGACCAAACATGCAAGGGGGCAGCCAGGCAGCTAGCATCGGGAGGGCGCGTGTCCCGAGAGGCAGCTGGACACCTGGGGGGCCCTGGGAAGCTGCCCTGAATGTCTGGAAGTTCTGGGAAGTTCCCAGGCCAACTGGGAAGTGCAGTGCAAGTTTAAGCAGAGAAAAGTCAGCAAGTTTGGACAGGAGTGAGGGCAGGCAAGGGAGGCCGTGTGTCCTCTGTCTTCCCAACTTCTTGACTTGCCCCCACGGGACTTGCATCCCTGGGTGCCTGCTAAGCCATTTCATGCAGACCTTGGTTAGCAAAGGCGCCGAGCAGACACTCCATCTACGCCAGTGCAAAGTCACCGCACTGTTCCCAGCATGTGGTGGGCAGGAGAGGAAGCAGCCGGGAGAAGCTGACAGTGGGAAGGCAGCGCCACCCAGTGTGGGGCGAGACTCAGCCAGGGTGTCCCTGCCCACCAACATCACTGTGATGCCCAAGCTCCTAGTCTGTGAAGCTGGGAGAGTCACAGATGCTCCTTCCCAGGGCTGCTGGGAGGAGGCGGTGACTGGGTCTGTGTCAAGACAGAGCATTCCTGTAAGGGTAACGACAGACCTCCTGCAGGGCTGCCTGCACACCCAGCTGCCTGCACTTGTCCGCTGGGCACGGGGCACGGTTGTCTGGGGCTCACAAGACGCCCTGAAGCCAGACCAGACCTGTGTGAGCACTCAGGACCCAGGGCTCCTGGGCACTGTCAAAAGCTTTAAGACCCCAATGCCCTGAATGTGAGCAGAGAAAAGGCAGGCCTGTTTATGAAGTACCTAATATGTACCTGTCAGCCCACCTGGCATCAAGGAAGAAGGCGGCCCTCGCTACTGCCACGTGGTAAATGTGGAAACTGGGGCCCAGAGGGCACAGGCCTCTCGGTCAAGGTCACGCAGCTGCAAGAGGCAGAGCCTGGATTTGAACCCACCAACAGGCAGAGGGCTCACACTTCAAAGTGGGAGACAGAGGGCCGGCCGAGTGGCACGGTGGGTAAGCGCTGGCCTGGGAAGCCAGCGGCCCTGGTTCGGTCCCACATGAGGGCCAGTGACACTGCCCTCAAAAAAAAAACAAAGTGGGAGACAGAGAAGATAAAGTGGGAAACTGGGAGTCGATAAACACTCAGCTGAGCTACCCCCAACTCCTCCCTTCTCTCAAAGGTGCCCAGATTGGGGAGAAACCACCACTTCTTATGAGAATTTTGTTTTAAGGAGAGGAACAATCCAGCCACCTACTTTTCAGAACTCTCAGTAGCAACAGCGAAAGGCAGCTTCAGACTAATCCTTGAAGGTCTCATCCCAAACCTGTTACATCCCCCACACCCCCACACTCTCCCTGTCACATACACACTAGTTGTCACCTTTATACACACATTCTCTCTCACATTCACAACCCCATGGACACAGGTCTCTTGGGCACACACAGGTACTCTGGGCTCTAAGATGAGTTCTGGAGACTGTGAGCCCCCAAGAGGGGTACCAAACTGGGTCACGTGAGCATCCTTTAAGGGAAAGGACCCAAAGAGATCTTTTGCCTCCCAGAGGGGTCCTCTAATCCTAGTGGGAGGGCTTGTCCACCATCAAGCTGACCATCCCAAGGCAAGGGCTACTGCCCACTCCTTCAATCCTAAACTAAGGCAGGGCCTGGTGCAAGCCCCCCCAGGGTAAGACCATGGGCTCCCCTGGCTGGGAGAGACAGGCTCCACACAGAACAGTGGGCTCAGTCAGTCACTCAACAAACATTCCCTCAGCATCTCTCACTCTGAGCCATCTAGGCTGGATGACAATCCTGGGCAGCCACAACGTGCATGCAGGTGGGCAGGGCCAGTGTGAGGCCCAGGGCAGTCTGGGCCTTACTGGGCTCATCTGGGAGAGGAGGACTGAGACAGCAGGTCCAGGAGGAGGCTGTGACAGCACACAGCAGTGATCGCTCACCATGGACCAAGGATGAAGCCCAGGAGTCAATTCGGGTGGGCACAGTGGGGCCTGGTCAAGGGAGGGATGGGGACCCAGAGACGTGCACCCAAGATGCCCACATAGTCTACAGGAATAAAATCTGGGAGGTGCAGGGAGGCAGCTATATGGAGGTCACAGGGGCCACAGATGTGGGCCTAAGCTCACAACTGCTGAGTACAGAGAGCGAGCTAGGGCTGGGGATACAGGTGCAGGGAAGAAACTGAGGCCGACTGTTGAAAAGTCACATGAGCAAGGACCAGCAGGACACAAGTTTTCCGAGGCCCTTACCCCAGCCTGCCAACTCCACCCCACAGCACCCGAAACACAGCCCAGGGGCAGGGTGGTGGGACAGCTTCAGTGCCCCACCCGCAGGCGGGCCCCTGGCTCAACAGTGGGCTCTCTTCTGGGCAGACCAACTCCAAAGTCCCAACAAAAATGCCACAAATATCAACTCTCTAAAATCCCAGGAAGGGTTCCAACAGCAAACTATGCAAGGGACAAAAAGAAACGCAAACGATCCACCAAGTTCTGGAAAAACATTCAACTCCACTAGTGATTAAAAGAAATGCAACAGTCGTCTCTACCAAACTTAGCAGCAGTTTTTTTACAAACTAATATTAAAACACAATTCTGAGGGGTTTAAAATGAACTCATACACTCTAACAGGCATATAAAACCCCTAACTACCAAGGAAGTCACTGAATTAGTGAATTCAAGACCTGTAAGAATGCCAGGACCCTAATTTCCATCCATCACACTCAGTCATTCATTCACTCAATTACCAAACACCTACTATGTGCCAGGCCCCATGCTAGGTACTGGAGACACTGAACTAGGTGAGGCACGGTTACCTCCCAAGGACTTAGTCTACTCCTAGGAACATATTCCTAGAAGATGACTCAAAATACCATGAAGGTGCAAGGCACAAAAATATTCAATGCAACATTCTACACACAGAAAACATCAGAGAGGAAAAACTAAAATGCCCACGAGGGGAGGGGCTGGCTGAACTACGGTACACGCTCTCAATGCAAGATGAAAGGCCAGTAACTATAAAAAGTTTGCAGTAACGAGAGGAGAGAAACCACACCGGTAAAACTGCAGGGTCCAAGATCCGACATGCGCTAGGACCTCTGCAGGTAGAAGCAAATCGCACAGGAAAATGAACCCCAGGTAAGATCTGAGTGTTCAGCGTGGGAAAACGCAATGATCCTTTTTCCTTTCCTCTGTCTGCATCTTACACATTTTTCTATGTGTACGACGGAAAAAGCCATAAACTTTAAATAGTAGTCGCAGCCTTGGATAAAGGACAAATGGTACCAGGGAGCAGGGAAAACAGGGGGAGGCTAGGAGACAGGTACAAAAAAAAAAAAAATGCAAAGCAAAGGTGGGAGGGGTGGAAAGGGGGAGAAAAAGCGAGGGCGGGACCCAGAACCCACCTTTCACGCTGCTCAGAGACAGGGAGCGCTCCTGGTCCGCCAGCCCAGACCCCAGCCGGCCACTGCCACCACTGTCCTTCTGCCGGGCCACAGCAACCGCAATGCCCACAGGCGGGTGCCGCACCTCTGCTTCACCCTGGGCACCGGAGCCCTCCCGCCCAAAGGCCTTGGCACTTTCGGGCCTTTCTGGATCTCGCTTCAGCTGCCTGCCCCCAGCTGGGGCAGGGCCCCCAGGGTGCGGGAGGCGGGCCTGGGCACGCGGGGCGCCCGTGGAGGCTGGGGCAGGTTCAGGTTTCATGGTGCCCAGGCCTCCGAATGGGCTCTTCTTGCCACAGCCTCCGGGGCGCACGGCCACGGCCTCGCGAGCGAAGCTGCCACTGTACTTGATGAGGCTCTGCATGGCCGAGGCCTCTCCCGGCCCGTGGGCCGCGGCATGCAGGTCGGCTCCGGGCCGGGCACAGGCGGCGGCGGCGCGAGGCAGCGCGCCCCCGGGGTCCAGGTAGGCCTTCTTGGAGGCTGCGGCGGCGGCCTCCTCCTCCGCGCGACTAGCGTGGTGGTGCTGCGCGGCCAGCACCGCCATCTGCGTGGTGGCGAAGTTGCCCAGCTCGAAAGGCTTCCACTTGTGCTCAGGGCCGGCGGGCGTGGGGGGCGGTCGCGCCGGCTCCAGGCCGAAGAGCTTGGCGGCCTGCTGGGGGGCGGCGGGCCCGCGGGCGGCGCGCTCGCAGGGCCGCGGCTCCGCCTCGGGCTTGGGCAGCTCCTTGGCGGGGAGGTAGGCGCGGGGGTCCGGGGAGGCGCGCGCGGGCCTCGCGGGCGGGGCCTCGGCCGGCGGCGGCCGCTTGAGCGAGCGGATCACGGAGCTCTTCTCGCGCAGGCCCTCGGGCCGGTCCGGCGGCGGCCCCTGCAGAACCCCGGGCCGGCCCGCCTCGCGCTCCCGCGCCCGGGCGTCGCGCGCCTGCGACGCGATCTGGATGGGCCCCGGGCGCTCGTCGAACGCCTCCACGGAAGGCACGAAGGTGGGCGCCACCACGCGGTGCTCGCGGCCCGGCTCGCGCGCGGCCGCGGGGAAGATGGTGTAGACGCCGGCGGGGCCGCTCTGCGACGCGAAGGCGCCGGCCGAGGCGGGCGGAGGCGCGGGCGGGCCCTTGCCCGGCGGCCCGGGCAGCAGGGCCTCGGCGCGCCGCGGCCGCGCGCTCTCCTCCTTGGCGCCGCGGGCCGCCTCGGCCACCAGCGCGGGCAGCCCGGCGTCTCCCGCGCCGTTGCAGAGGCTCAGCGTCGAGGCCGGCGGCGGGTTCTTGCCCTTGGACTCGGCGGTGGCCACCCCCGGTGCCCGCGGGGGCCCTGGCTCGGCCAGGAAGGGCGACAGGCGCTCGGCGAGGCGCGGGTGCCCGCGGTCCAGGCGGCCCTCCGCCCGCGCCTCCTGGGTCAGGTCCACCACGCCGCGGGGCCCGGCCGCCTCCTCGCGGGGCCGCGGGTCCTTCTTGCCGAACAGCGGGGGCGGCTCCCCTCCGCGGGCCGCTCGCTCCTTGGCGGTGCCTTCCCGCGAGCCTTTGGATGGGGCGCCGGAGGAATGGCTTCCTGGGGTCCTGGAGGAGGGAGCGTGAGAATGCAGGGCGCCCGGAGCCCCCGGGGCGGGCAGGTAGAAGCCGTCTGGGGAGAAGAGAGAGCGCAGCTGTGATCCGGCGCCCCCTCTGCTGGGCGAGGGCAGCAGGGGGGCCCCTGGATAAGGAGGGCCACGCACAGCGCAGCCCTGGGGAGGGCAGGCTCTGGAAATGGATACAACCAAGTTTAGTTTTGGTTTTTTGTTTGTTTTGTTTTGTTTTCTGAGGGCAGTGTCACTGGCCCTCACATGTGGGACCCGAACCGGGGCCGCTGGCCTCCCAAGCCAGCGCTTAACCACTGTGCCACTCGGCGGGCCCTAGAACCAAGTTTAGATCTGGCCTTAGCCACCTACTAACCTTTCTGGGCCTCAGTTTCCTTATCTGTGGAAGAGGAAGAGGCCAGCCAGCGTTGTTTTAAGAGCTGGAAGGCCTAAGAAGATAGCCAAGCAGAGCAAACTAGAAGGCTCCAGAAGGCTGTGGGTGGGCCCAGCAAGTCAGTGGGGGGCCCTTTGGGGATGGGCGCTGCCTGACATGCTGAGTCGTGGGGGATAACCCAGAAAAGCCCTTCAGAAATTACCCTCAACCCCAGACCCCAGTCTCCCCACTCTTGCCTCCTTACCTTTCTGGGTATCAAAAATGCTGGGCTGGCCCAGCTGGCTGAGGAGGGGGCTCCCACTGCTGGGGGGCTCCAGGTGGTTCAGGTGGAGGTAGGATGGGTACAGTCCGCTGGGCAAGTGGGAGAAGCCTGGAAGAGAGAGAAGAGAAGCGGGCTGGACCACCTCATTCCTCCCACTTTTCCTTGGAGCTGCCTTCTGGCCCTCTTTTCCCTGGAAATAAACTATTCTGGCTGTCACCCCCAGTGCAAGGAGGCTGAGGTTTAACGCCAGCTCCCCAGAGTGAGGCTCGCCCCCACCCCAATTATGGCGCTTCAAGGCTCCCCGCTCAAGTCCCAGGCGGGCCCCAGGTACTTGGGCTCTCAGAGCCACCAGGAAGAGGACCAGAATGGAACCAGCTAAAAGGACAATGATGAGGGCCCGGCCGAGGGGCGCGGTGGTTAAGCCTTGGCTTGGGAAGCCAGCCGCCTTGGTTTGGGTCCCACATATGAGGGCCAGTGACACTGCCCTCAAAAAATAAATAAATAAATAAATAAATAAATAAATAAATAAATAAATAAAAGGACAGTGATGAGGACGGCAGCTCTCCAATCACAGGCCAAGCTGTCAACTACTTTGCCTTTGTTATTCTCATTTAAACCTCAAAAACCAACAAGCCAACCCCCTGTGAGGCAGGATTACTCTTAATATCCTTTTTTTTTTTCCCTTAATATCCTTTTATAGGTGGGAACACTGAGGCTCAGGGAGGACCACTTGCCCAAGGTCTCACAGCAGAGGAGCCCGGCTTTGAACCCAGGTCACCCGAACTCAATCTCAGCTCAACATAAACCAGGTTTAAGGGTTCCATGGGCCCCTTTCCTGCTGTGGAACCCCAGGCAGGTAACTCACTATCTCTGAACCTCAGCTCACCCAGCACCTCTGGCTGCCCACACGGTGCTACCAGGAAGGAAGTCCTCCTGCCAAGGGTCCTCCTAGCCTCCCACAAGGCCCAACCAGTGATGCTCTGGATCAGGGCCTTGCAGGGACAGAGAAGATAGGAAAGAGGGGCCTCGGACGGACAGAGAGACAAGACGCCTAAGAGAGCACAAGGGAATGGTGGCTCAAGAGCCGCTCAGCAGGGCCCAGAAAGCTGGGCACAGGGGAGGGTCCTGACACTCTGCCTGGGCTGTGGGGATATGGACCACAGGTCCATGGGAGATCCCTGAGGGACCTGGGTCCCTCAAGCCCCGAGTCGCTCCCTCCGAGGCCAGGGATGCAGGACTGTCCCTGGTCACACTGGGCCCATGGCTTCTCCCACAGCATCACCTGATAATGACATTAACAATAAGCACAAAATAATAAAGACCATCTGATACACGTCATCTCATTTAGTCACTGAAAACAGTAGCTCTATGTAGGCATCAGGTCCCTCCCACTTTCTCATCTGTAAAATGGACACGACAGTCTCTACTTCCCAGCTTGTTCCGAGGATAAAGTAAGTTCAAGTGTGCAGTGCCTGCAAACACATAGTAAACACCCTATGTGTTTGTTGTCATTACTATTATTGCTAGTATTTGTTGGCAAAGGAACAAATGGAGTGTCAGGGAGGGCAGAGGAGCTGATGGCACACAGGCACAGAGGCAGCCTCTGCTCGTCAGGCCCCTCCAGCCCTGCTCAGGGGGGGCTAAAGTAGGTCAGATGGGACCCCAGCCCAGAAGGCCACCATCCCAGACCTAGAGCCAATACTGCCCCTTTTGTGCAGCACACACACAATGGGTGATGATGATGGCGAGAGCGCTCGGTGAGACTCTGGCACAAAGGAGGAAGTGGGGAGATCATGGGCTCAGCCTGCAGTGGGTGTTCCCAGGACCCTAATCTTCCAGAACCAGGAATACCACAGGACACCGAGGAGGCAGGAGGAGGGAGTTAGCACCCAGCATCAAAAATCCACCAGAGCCAGAGGGAGAGAGGAGTGCAGGGTCCCCCAGGCCCATCTCTTCAATGACAGAGGGGAAACTGAAGCTCCAAAAAGGTCCAGGATTTGCTCAGGGCCAGCAGGAAGCCAGGCCCACAGAGCCCCCATATTTAGGGGCATCACTGTGGAACTGCAACAGAAGAGCCCGACGGCCCCTGGCCCCATCGCTCCGGCAATTATTAAAGAGCTGACTGCATGCCAGGGAGACAGCAGCGAGCTGACAAACTAGGCCCTGCCCTCAGAGTTCACTCTGGTATGAAAATGGATATTTCGCAAATAAACACACAAATAAATTCACTGTCACAAATGAGATGTGGGGGCGGGGGGGGTCTGAGCCGAGCCCTGAAAGATGAACAGGAGAGAGCCAGTGGGGTGGGGTGGGGTGAAGAGCTGCAAGCAGAGGGAACAGCTTGTGCAAAGGCCCTGTAACAGTGACAAGAAGCACTGAGCATTTGAATGGAGGCCCAGTGATGGGGCTGGGCCCCACCAGCCCAGGGGGGGAGGGGTGACTGTGGAAGGGAATGGGCAGACTTGAGAAGTGCTGGGGACAGCCATCGGCCTGGCCTGGCAGCCCTCTCCCCGCCCACCTGGCACACTCCTTACCTTCATGGGCATGAGCGGCCCACAGCTGCACCATGGGCAGGTTGCTGGGGGTGGGGGAGCGGAAGGAGAGGTCAGAGGGCAGGGGCACCGGGCTCCCATGGGATGAGGCCGAGGGCCCCATCCCGCTGGCTACAAAGCTGCCCAAGAAGGCCTCGCCTGCAGAGAGAAGGGGGGCTGTCAGGCCACCGCCACCTGGCCCACCACCCTGAAATCCCTGACTCTCCCTGTCCCTCTCCCACTGTGAGGAGCTAACACTGGCAGGGACACCAAAGGCACCTCCCGCCCCACCCCAGGCCCTTGGCCTCAGAACAGGCCTGGGTCAACTCAGATAGACCCAGCACTTAAGAAAGTGGTGAGACCCCCAGGGGACCAGACAGAAGGAAGCCATCACAGCAGACCTTCACTTGGGCGCCCAGCACACTTGGCAGGAGGGCAAGCCATCCCCAGCCCCACGGGGAGGTATGGTTCTCCCTCTCCACAGATGAAAGCTGAGGCTCAGTGGAGGGCAGGGGCCTTCCTCCCAAGGCCATAAAACGACAAGGTGGAGGGAGGCTCCTGGTCTGAACCCCTGCTCCTGGTCTGGGCTCCTGAACCAGGGAAGACGCCCATGAGCTGGGGAATTACCTCCCCGAGGGCCCCACAGCAGCCCTGGACAGGCCCGGACCCACCGGGACCTGAGCCGGCCCTGTGCACCCATTTAACGGATGAGGAAGCTGAGGCTCAGAGATAGCAAGTGCCTGGCCCCACAGCCTGGGAGAAGTGACTCAGAATACACGCCCAGCAGTGGGTCCCAGAACTATAGTGACTTAGTGAATGAAATCAGTGAACTGGTGAGAGCTGTGAGCCTGGGAGCTGATATGGTGCCAGGAAGCCCCGGCCCAGGGAGCATTACCTCCAGAAAGTAGAACCACTGACCCAGGGTCCCTCAAATGGGAGATGTGGTGGCTGACTGCTACTTGGAAGGACAGCTGGCTGGGGCCTGGGTAGGAACCACCCATACCCCCGCCACGCCCCCTTTGGCCAGGCCCGCACTCAGAGGCACCTCCTCGCTTCCTCGCTCCTGTCCCCCAGGTCCATACCCCACCCTCCAGGGGCAGACCCTGCCAGGCCTCCAGGTCCCAGGCCAGAGGGAGTCTGCAAGACTTGGGCAAGGGGCTTCCCTTACCTGGCCTCAGTTTGCTCAGCAGAAAAATGGGGATAATGATGCCTCCCTTGAGAATTGTAGTGAAGGAGGCGTGTATTTAATAATAATAACAATGGCAGTGGTGCCCATTCACTGAAAGCACCAGGCCTAGTGATTGGGATCCTCACACAATGCCCTCAGGAGGAGGGGCAAGGCCTACATGCAGATCTAGGCACGAGTGTCACCAGGCAGCCAGCAGAGGCCAGCTCTGGCCTCCGAGCAAAGGGCTTCCCGTGGGCCCCCTCGGATAACCTTTCCAAGTCCCTGTGAGGAGGCACTGTTTATGACAGCCTAGAAGTGAAGTGACTGCAGGGAGAACGCAGACCATGTGTAACTCAGGGGCCCAGGTGGCCCCGGTCTGGCCAGCAGTGGCTCACAGAGCCTCGCCCAACCTCTTATGGGTCTCCAGCAGGGCCTGCATACAACAGGGGCTCACTCAGCACCTCCCGGGGGCACGGTCCCAAACGTCCCCCCAGTTCCTTTGGGGCACACACAGGGAAAGTGAGGCTGCAAGGGGCAGGGCCTCCACCGTGGTTTCCCACAGTGGTGACAGCAGCAGGCTGAGCTATGGGCAGACACATTCTGGCCACATGCGCCATCAACAACACCACCCCGCGTCCGGGCCCCCAGACTCCAGCCAGCCCCTTACAGCCTCCTCACCGGACTCCAGCGCTGAGCCCTCGGGACCCAGGGCCATGGTGGCCGGTCAGTCCACCCATGCACCCCAAGCCTGGGCATCAGGGCCTCTGAGCCCTGCCAGGCCCCAGGCTTCCTCCTTGGCAGGCAGGCGGGTGGAAGGCTCCGGAAGCCGGCAGCCAGAGGTTTGCGCAAGGGCTTACATCAGCCGCCAGCTCTTCCTGCCTCAGGCCATGCGGAAGCCCGGTGGCCCAGGCCTGCCCCTGCCCAGGCTTGTGAAACCCGCCCAGCAGCACCCCAGGCCCGGATGCCACCAACGGCTCCTGCCTGCCACAGGGGCTCAACGGTGCCCAAACTCCCTCCCTGGGGCCTGGCTAGGGGAGCTGGTGCCCTGGTGGGACCTCAGGCAGCTCTGTGAAATGGGCGCGCTGTCCCCACCTCAAGGGGACAGCAAGCAGACAGCAGTACTGATCTGCACGTATTCACTGCCCCCACTCCTCTCCCCGAATTACCCTCCTGAAGCAGCCAAATGATGGATCTCTGGCACAAATTAGATAAGCTTCCGGCTGCTGGAGCCCTTGGTGCCTGCCTCCCTTTCCACCCGGCGCGCCAGTCCCACGCCTCCATGAGACCTCCTCACTCGCTCCACCTTGGGGCTTCCATGTGCCTCGGAAGCTCAGCTCTCCGGGCCGAACCCTGGCTCTCCCCAGGATAGCCTGGAAGTGTAGATCCGTCTCCCCTACGAGTGGGCTTCCTCCCCGTGGTGGGGACTGTCGGCCTCACGTCCCACCACATCCAGTGCCAGGACTTGGCTCACGGCAGGCATCAACTGTTGGACTGACCATGTGAGCTTCACTTCTGACTTCACAGGACAGAGGCAGACAGGCAGGATCAGGAAAGAAGGTAAGCACAGCCCCTGACCCCACGGACACCACAGGCCGCAGGGAGCCACCTGCCTGGTCTCCCCGTGAAGCACAGGCGCTGAGCCCACCCCATATCACCAGCATCTCACAACTGCTTCCTGAGTCCCACCAGCATACCTGGCAGTCTTCCCACCATCTAGATATGCCCCCCACCCCTCTAGCTCCTCACACCCACCCCTGGGGACCCAGCAGTGGCCACCTGGGGTCACAGGGGTGTGGGCCTCGGGGCTTTGGCGGCAGTGACAGTCAAGCCAGAGCCCACGGTCTTCTCCCTAGACTTTGCTGGAAATCCTGCAGCACAGCCTGGGGGGAGGGGTCTTCCTCATCCCCACCACTGGCTGAGCTCAAGCCACCCCTGGTGGCTAGAGGTCTCCATGTCACCTGCTCACCCACGCAAGCATCTCACTCAACGACGCCTTGGAAGCTAAGGCCAATGACTGTGGACAGCTAACACAACACGCATGTAACCATAATAGGTTATCTTTGTTCACAATATTGCCCAACGCTGCCCAGCCCACGGAGGCACCGGACCCCGTGCGTGCTGAACGGCCTCACCTTCACACAGTCACTCAAGGAATCTTCTTCGCAGCCCTTCATGGGGCATAGAGGACGACAGTCCCAAGTCACAGGACACAAAGGCAGGGCTGGGGCCGGCCCCAGCACTCAGCAGTCCAGCCCTACACCCCTCGTAAGGGGAGGTCTTGCTCGGGCCACCAGGAGACCCTCAGAGAGTGCTCCTCCTGTCCCGCCTGCCATCCAGATGCCCACCGGCCCGCTCAAAGGCAGACGCCCACCGGCCCGTCGCCAGCAGGGTCCGACCATGTTCTGGACACTAAGGCAGCCACTGGCCACTTGTGGCTATGAGCACTTGAAATGTGGCTGGTGAAACTGAGGAACCACATCTCTCAGTTTATTAAATTTTCATTAATTTAGATTTAAATTTAGCCACAGTCTGGGCTGAAGGCTCTTCCCTGCTGGAAACTGCAGTGGGAACACGGACAGGCTCTCTGACAGGCAAGTCCGCCACCATGGGAAGGGACTCGGCAGAGGGGTCCCCAGGGGTTAACGAAGAGACAAACCCTGGCTCTGACGCCCACTGGATCTGTGACTTTGGGCAAATTCCTTAATTTCCCCGGGCTGCATGAAATGGATATATCATCGACCCCTGTGCAAATTAAGAGTTCATTTTTTTTAAATGCTTTCATGAAGTGCCATGCACTGTTGGCTGCCATTATTACTATTATTCTCATTATTTATAATTACAAAACCTGGGACTCGGAGCAGCTAAACTACTGCTGTAGGTCAGGGTCTGAGCGGGACCACTTCCTCTACCCAAATTCCATCATCTGTCCTTCCTTAAAACTAAGTTTTGGTTTTGAAAGTAGAAAGAGCTGGTGGTGGCCCATTATGAAGGTACTAAATACCACTGAAATGCACACTTTCAAATGGTAAATTGCATGTTATGTGAATTTCACCTCGATTTTTGAAAAAATGCAACAAGTTAAGCTCTGCTCTCTGCCTCTAAATCCAGCCTCCCCTGCCAGGCCAGTGGACCAGCCTCACTGCCCAGAGCAGAGCGGGTCCCACGCGCAGAGTGCTGCCCGAGCTGGCACCTTCCCACCCTGGCTCATCTTCCACAGCCCTGGGAGTGTCTGGTTACCTACCCGCTTTCACAGACTAAGAAACTGAGGCTCAGAGAGGCTGCCCGGGTTACTGAGCCTGCGTAACCAAGTTGCTAAGCCAGAGCTACAAGGACACTGTCACACCAAGCCCAGGCTCGGGAATCCCACCATCGGGTCTTTATCGCCAGTCCCTGAGCAAGGGAAGCTCGCCCCCATCCCCCCCCCAATAGGTCCTGGCCCTTGGAGGCGCTTAGAAAATGGTCCACCTTCTCTGGTCCTCGGTGACCAATGAGAGGAGAAGGATGCCCTGGGGAAAGAAAGGAGGCACCGAGGCCAGGCTGCGGGGCAATGTGCTCCCCACCTTCTAGTGCCTGGAGGAGGGGTCCAGGGTCCCTCTGGGAGCCTTCGGCATCCTCTGCACACCCTCTGCACTGAGCTATCAGACCCTCCCCTGGCTGGGACCCACCAACATCCCAACACCTCACATCCCACATGCTGTCGGCCATGGACAGGCTCCGTGGAAGCCAACAGACCGTGAGTTTGGGGGTGAGGGCAGCCTGTCTCAGCCATCACCACCCCTCACCAACACCAAGAACACAGGAAGGGCTTCAGGGGTCTGCAGAATCAGAGACTGGCCAAGGTCACCAGAAGGTAGAAATTGAATCCTGACAAGTTGACCCCCTCCCTCCCTCATCCATTCATTCACCCCTCAACACTTATGCAGGTCCCGCATGCTACTGGCTGGGGAATGACCCACTCGATAAGGGGCTGTGCTGTGCCATCTGCTGGCAGGTGCCCACAGAGGGTGACGGGGAGGCCACCTCGGCGGGCCAGTGGAATCTTGCCTCTGTAATGGATGTAGTCACGGGGGACCCTCTGGGCACCTGAACTCCTTGCTGGTGGGAGTAGAGCAGGGGACCTGATGAGATCATGATGGACACAAAGGTTTGGTAAACAGTGACGGGCTCAGAGCTGGGCTGGAATACAGAACAGCACGGCCCCACAAAGGGCCTTTGCATCTCAGCCTGGACCCCATTCCGCTCCCTCCAGATGCAGAGAATTATGTGTATACACCTCACTCCCTTCTCTTTCAGCTCCAGGGACACTTGGTGAATGTGGCCTTCCCTAACCACCCCACCCCCCACACCCTTCCCTGGGTGCTTCTTCTCCAGCACGCTTATCGTAGTTTATCACACCATATACACATTAGTTCCTTCTTCATTGTACTTCCTTGTTTACTGTTCCTCTGCACCCTCTGGAACCGCAGTCAGCAGCTTTCTCTTGAAAGGACCAGACATTACTTTAGGCATTGCAGGCAAAGCAGCCATAGGCAATCCTTACAATTGGGCTTTGTTCCAATAAAGCTATATTTATAAAAATTGGAGGTCTACCAGATTTGACCCTGGTTTGCAGATCCAGCAATGTCGGTTTCCTCCATCCCAAGTGCCCTACACAGTGCTCATAGTAGGTGCTCAATTAATATTTATGGGCAAGGTCAAGATCAGCTAGGGCTGAGGAAGGCGGAAGGGGGCCTTCCCTGGGGCCCCAGTTAACGCCAGCGTGGGGCTCACTAAAGGCTTCAGGGCTTCCGTAGGGAATAGTCAGTAACACTGTGATAATTATGGTGTCGGATGGGGACCAGACTTACTGGGAAATCGCTTTGTACATCATATAAATGTCTAATCACTGTGCTGTACACCTGGAACTAATATAATACTGTATGTCAACTGTAATTGAAACTATTTAATGTTTTTTTAAAAAGGTCTCAAGGCTTCACTTCATTCTATCTCCCCACCTCCCTCAACTCTAGGGGAGCAAACTCTTGTCCCTTTTACAGATGAGGAAACTGAGGTTCTAATTCCAAAACCTACACTTTTTCACTCAGCTACACCACCCGGACACTAGGCCCATATTTACACTCCCAAAGTCCCCTGCCTAACCAAACACAGAACAAACATATTTTCCCTTTCTATTTTAAAATATTTTGGCCTCCCAAGCAAAGGGACTGCATCTGTTAAGATGTCATCAGAGCATCTGATCAGCGAGATCAAATCAGGGTTATCACCCAGAAAAGAGCTCATTCCAGCCCAGAGCATGTGACTGAGGCAGCTGAAAATAACGTGAGGACCCTCTGGATAAACAGCCTTCAGATTCCCCATGATCCCACTGGGTTTCCTTGGAGAGGTCTGTACTCTCTAAGCCAGGGAACAGGTTAAAGCCCTAGCTGTATAAGGGACCTTATCGCTCAGTCAGACTCCAGTGAAGTCACAAAGAAAGATCTATAGTAAATGGCCGAATTAGTAAAAAGTTAACTGTCCATTAGAATCACAAGGGACTATCAAAACAGGATGATGTCATTGTCATCTATCCAATTAGCACATGTTTGGTTTGGTTGTGGGGAGTGCGGGGGCAAGAGGCAGGGAGGGTGAGGGCAGAGCCAGCCCAGCCTCAGCCTTTGGAAAGCAAATCAGTTAAGGCTTATCAGGCCCAGGAAGGCATGGACCCACTTCTGGGGGTCCCTCCCAAGGAAATCACCGGACATACAGGCAAAGATGTCCTTATTGGAATGCTCAGGGCAGCCAGTCATCTACAGATTCAGTACAACCCCAGTCAAATTCCAGAAGGTTGGGTACTGTGATGTAGATGGGGGGGAGGGGGGAGGCAGACTGGGGGAAGGGGATAAGGAGTTGTTTCATAGGCACGGCGTTTCATTTTGGGAAGATGGAAAAGTCTGATCTTGGATGGTGGTGATTGCTACGCAACAACGTGAATATGCTTAATGCCGCTGAATTGGACACCTAAAAATGGTTACAATGGTAAATTTGTTATGTGTACTTTACCAGTTAAAAAAATAAAGTTATATAGAAACACAAAGGATCGAGAATAGCCAAGGTAACCTTGAAAATGAAGTACCAGATCAATACCTTAACATCTCCACAATAATGAAGCTGGTAGGCACCGACACCTGTTCAATGAACAGACCTATGGGACGGCACCATCCAGAAACAGGCCCACAGGTGCACACGGTGGACAAAGGATGGTTTTGTAATAAATGCTTGGATCTGGTCAGCTTGGATCTCCCTATGGGAAAGGCTATGAATGTTGACTTCCTACTTCACATCACACATAAAAATCAATGCCAGGTGGATTGCAGATCTCCATGTGAAAGGCAAAACAGGAAAGCTTCTAGAAGAAAACACTGGATGAGGGCAGGCAACAACTTTCTCAAAGACCATATAAAAAGCAGTAACCATAAAGATAAGACTGACATACTGGATTACATTAAAACTCGGAGTTTCTAATCATCATCACACGGCACCATTAGGAGAAAGATGAACCACCACATGAAAAAAGACCTGTGCAGTATGTCACCAATGAAGGGCTTGTATCCAGAATATATAAAGAGCTTCTACAAATTAGGACAAAGACAATTCAATGTAAAAAGGGGCAAAAGACTTAACAGGAGGATCACAAGTAAAAATATCCAAATGCCCAATAAACTCATGACAAGGTACTCAGCCTCTTAAACCATGGAGGAAATGTAAATTACTACTACAGGGGCCGGTCGAGTGGCTCATTGGTTAAGAGTTGGCTTGGGAGCACCAGCTCTGAGCATCAGGCCGCCGGTTTGGATCCCACAAGGGCCAGTGATGCTGCGCCCTCTACAGCTAAGATGAACAGCAGCTTGACCTAAAACTGGGCTGCCATGAGTCCCTGGCAGCCTGCATGAGCTGCTGTGAACCGCCGTGAGTGGCCGTCCAATGACCGGCAACCAACTGCCTCAGCTGGGAAGAGCGCAATGATCACAATACCAACATGGG
Organism: Aselliscus stoliczkanus; assembly: GCA_033961575.1. Taxonomy (NCBI): domain Eukaryota; kingdom Metazoa; phylum Chordata; class Mammalia; order Chiroptera; family Hipposideridae; genus Aselliscus; species Aselliscus stoliczkanus. Next base: position 3,185,364 of record CM066733.1, read on the forward strand.
CCAGTGAAGTGGCGTCCTCCACAACTAGACTGAGGAACAAAAAGACAGCAACTTGTCTGTTCCCCTTCCCTGATTCTCCAATGCTGTTCCCGCCCCCAATTCCCCAATAAAATCTTAAATATACAGATACAGATAGATATAGATATAGCCGGCCGAGTGGCGTGGTGGTTAAGCACTGGCTTAGGAAGCCAGTGGCCCCGGTTCGGGTCCCACATAAGAGGGCCAGTGACACTGCCCTCAAAAAAAAAGCTTATATATACATATATATCTCAGATTGTATAGCATATATATTCCAGATTTTGGTGCACCAGAAGGGTTAAGATGAAAAAAGGAAAGACAGGCAATTGTAATACACGACCAGAGGGAGCGTAAATTAGCACAACCACTCTCAAAGTGTTGGGCAGGGCTTACCAACCTTTCTGACCCAGCCATGCCCTCACAAGTAAGTGTAGAAAAGCACCTAGCAAGTCAGAGTTCAAGAATTTTTCCATCAACAATGACCTAAACTGGAAAACAATCCAAATGTCCATCAACAGCTGGATAAACAAATTGTAACATTGTCATACGATAGAACACCTTCAGCAAGTAGAATTACAACCACACAGAACACAACATGATCAATCCCAGGACCTCACACAAAGGAGAACACGCCATGTGCTTCCATCGATAGGATGTGTGCAAACAGGTCAAAATAGAGGTCACCTTGGGCAGGGAAGGGGCAGTGATGGAATGGGGCGTCTGGGTTTCTTTGTTAACCTAGTTGATGGTGGGTTCAGTTTGTGAAAAAAAAAAGAATCGAGCTATGATCTGGGCTCATTTCTCTGTGGATCTTAAAAAATAAAAAATATCCTTTAAAAAGAAATCAATGGATGGGGAGGGGCAATCTAAACACAAACACGGTAAATATTACATTTAATTTTCATGGAAAACTCACATTGACAAAATTTGCAAAAACCAAAACTAGTAAATAAAGTGAGCCAAGAAAGGAAAACGGAAAGAGAAAGAAAAATTCCTATCAATATCCCACCTCTCCCTGGCCTCTGGCTTTCTTGCATAGTTCAGGCCATGCTCCTAGATCCTTCACATCGCTGCTGTTACCTTGGGGAGGTAACACAACTTCTCTGTGCCTTACTTTGCTAGAAAGTAAAGAAGCTGTGACTGGGGTCACACCTGTGCCCTCTGCTTCGTGGCAATCCCCTCTCAGTGAGGAGGGTGCCACATGACAGACAAGCCCAGCAGGGGTAGCAGACAGGGGGCTTACCCTGCACCATCTTGGTGCTGTGGCTAGGCCACGCCACCATCCCCAAGCTCCCATTGGTGCAGCAGAAGAGGCTGAGCGGTTTGAACTGCAGAGGTTCCTCGAAACCAAGCAGATGCCCAGGAGCCCCAGAGCCAGCCAGATCCACAGGCTCCTGCCCTGTCCCCTCAGGAGAGCAGGGGTCCAGGGAGGCCTGAGGACTGGCCTGCCCAGCCTCCCCACCCCATCCTGCCCGGCTACAGGGCTTTGTTCCTACAGCTGCTCCCTCCCCTCCAGCTGAGAGCCTGCCCTGCCCCACCCCCAAGGGGGTCAGATCCCAGCAGGAATCTTTAGCCTCCCATAGCCCCCTGCTCCTCCCAGTGAAAAGGGCAATCTGGATTTAACTCCATCCCTCCCCATCCTGGAATTTAGGCCGGCTGTGGGCTGGGACTTTGACTTGCCCCAGTGAGATGCCCAACCCACAAAGTAGGTGCTCAAATCTAAATAAAGGGAATCCCAAGGCTGCCCAGGCCCAGGGCGGTCAAGACCACAGTCCAGGACAAAGCTATGCAAATATATCCACCCCAGCCTCGCCCCAGGCTCCAGACAGTCTCTCAATTCTAAAGCAATTACAGAGGATTTCCCCATTGATTTTCTTTTCCCCCTATCCGAGATCTGGGCCTAGAGGAAGAAGAGTTAGGGATGGAGGGAAGGCCTTCTAGGAACTCCTGTTTCTCGCAAAGTGAGTGGGGGGGACAGCGACAGAGGACCCAGGGCTCCCAGGCACATGGGGCAAGGGAAGAAGAGCAGACTGATCCCAGGAGAGGTGGCACCGGGCCCAACGAGACAAATCCCTTCCCAAATGCCAAAATCTCCCGGCGTTTAAAAAGGAGAGAAAACAAGAGAGGAATGAACAGGCGACCACCTCCACAACATGTGGAAGCCAGAAAGCAGAGGGACAAGAGGCGGGCAGCGTGAGGGGTGGGGGAGCTCACACCTAAGCTTGGAAGGGGAGCCGTCCAGAACCGGAACCTCACACCATGGACCCCCCACGGAGGACCAAGGTGCAGAGTGGAGCAGGAGGGGAACTGGGAACTGCCCCGTCCCCAGGAGCCCCGTTTACTGGGGAAATGACCAACAGACTTGTGCTGGGTTCTCAGGACGAGGGTGAGACCAAAATGAAAATGGGGTCTCAGTGAAACTCCTCATCTTTAAACGGTACACTCAGCTCTTGGAAGAGGAGCGGCCAAGTTTAAATTCCCTGCAGGCAGAAAACAGGACTCCAGCCTGGGAGACTGACACGAAGTCAAAAAGGAAAGACCTACAGACACATTCAGGGAGTCCCAAATTGCCAAAAAACCCCTGGACCTGAGTCCAGTCAGCTTGTCAGTGCCTCTTAAATACCAAGAGACTCCAGAGAGTTAATCACCAGACACTCACAGTCTCCAACGTGAAAGATAAATGAGAAGAAAAAAAAAGACCCATAAGAACAGAGACAATGCTTGAGAGAAGAAAACTCCAGAAAACAAACAAACAAAAATAATCCCCTCCAAGTGAAGAGAAAAAAATGTGTCCATGAAACAAGAACAAGATGCTATTAAAAAAGAGGAGAAGGGCCAGGCGAGTGGCGCGGTGGTTAAGAGCTGGCTTGGGACGCCAGCAGCCCCGGTTCGGGTCCCACATATGAGGGCCAGTGACACTGCCCTCAAAATAATAAAAAAATATTTTTTTAAAAATCATCCTGAAGGGTTAAAAGAAGGCACAGTTGAGAACATCACCTAGAAAGCAGAAGAAACAAAATGAGATGGAAAATAGCAAAGAAAGTTTAAGAAAAGTAGATGAGCAATCCAGGAAAGCCAATATCGAGTAGGAGTACTAGAGAGAACAACAGAAATGGCTGGAAGAAAATTATAGCACACTAATAAAATTAATCATCATTCAAAAAAAATTCAGACTAGAGGCTTTCTTTCCAAATTGATGTGGCTTATGGAACACCCAAACAGCAAACGCAAAAGGATCTAGAATGAGGCACGTCATCATGAAATTTCAGAATGCCAGTGATATAAGAATAACAACAGTAATAACATCGATGAGGCTGACTTTGTGCCAAGCAACGTTCCAGGCATTTATGTACCTAATTTCATTTAGTTCTCATACAAACCATAAAAGGTAAGCCCTATTACTCATTTTACAAAAGAGAAAACAGAAGCACAAAGGGTCAGGTAACATGTCCAAGGCCATACAGCTAATGGGCAGAAGCGTGTATATATGAATTTCAGAGCCCGTGATCTTAATCATGACATGGTTCCAATAGATCTTAAGCATTTGGAAAAGGGGAAGAAAAGTTCACATACAAAGAATTAAAATAGCATCACACTCCTCAAAGTTACACTGGGAGTTTAGAATTTAGAAGGTGATGTTGCAATTCTTTCAAAACACTAAGGGTAAATTATTTCCAAAATGCCAGTCAACCGGGAAGGTAGTAGAAAGGCATTTCAGGCATGCAAAGTAGGCCTCAACGACATTGCCTTCCATATACTTTCCCAGAAAGCTACTGCAGGATGTGCTCCACCAAAACAAAAAAGTAAAGCAGGACAAAGAAAGGAAGGCACAATCAGGAAACAGGAGATCTGACACAACAGAGGCAAAGGGGGTTTGAAGGATTATGATCCTGCCACAGGCCCAAGCACCTGGCAAAACAGACTAGAGCAGGAAGATGTAAAATTCCAACAAGAAAATCTGCAAGAAAAGAAAGAGGCAGCTCATCCAATAGATTTGACCAAATGAAAAAAAAAGTACCAAGAGACTGGAAGACCGAGATTCTAAGAAATTCCAGCAAATGGAAAAAAATAAAAAATAGGCAATTAATAATTTAATAACTCCAGGAAATAAAGAAATAAACTCTATTATACCACTTGGCTCAAATGTATATATCCTCAAAGCCAAAGTCATAATAATAAAACTAGTTTAAACAAAACTGTATTTCATATATATATATATATATATATATATATATATGGAGGATGGGAGACATCACACTGGGGGGGTGATATAGTAACAATAAACATTTACTAAGTGCTTATTATGCTCAATACTACTCTAAATGCTTTACAACATGTCTTAACTTTTTAATCCTCACAACAATCTCAGGAAGTAGATGCTTTTCTTTTCCCCCATTTTACAGATGAGAAAACCAAAGTACAAGAGGAACTTGCCAACAGTCCCCCACTGATGAACAGATGGGAGAGTCAGGATTCAGATTCAGACGATCTATGCAAAACCCTCATTCACCTTCCATAAATGTCAATAGAAAAATCTCAAAAACTGAAATATAACTAGCAGTTGAGACAAATCATTACTTAGAAATATGGATAAAAAAGCCAAAAGAGCCAAAAGACTTATAAGTGGGAACCAGGAATGGGGAGACATGAGACAGGGAATTGCTGGTTTTCTTTTCTTTTTTTTGAGGGCAGTGTCACTGGCCCGCATATGTGGGACCCGAACCGGGGCTGCTGGCATCCCAAGCCAGCTCTTAACCACGGCGCCACTTGGCCGGCCCTGCTGGTTTTCTTTAGAACCCTTCTAATGCTACTTGACTTTTTAAATGATGTGTGACTTTTATTCTAAAGTTTATATTAAGCATAAAACAGAACTGTACACTTTCAATGCGTAGATATTATAGCATGCAAAGTAGCCTCAATAAAATTTTAAAAAATTAAATTAGGAAAAACATTTAAAATGCACACACAATCAGACACTACCACACATTCGTCAGAATGTATGTTATACCAAAAAAAGGAGATATATAAAATAAAAATGATGAGTTCAGGTTGGGGCCCCGGAGTCTAAGGAACCTGGGGACCATCCAATTCCAGGGGCCCTGTGCAAGCAAGGTCTGGACTAACGCAAGGGCTCCACGAGTCAGGAGTTAATAGTCACTGTAATGACAGCAATCACTTTTGCTGTAATGTTTGCAGAAGGCTGTAACTGCTACGCACCTGGCTTGTACTTGCTCATTCAAACTTCACAACAACCAAATGAACTCAGTATCACTAACAGACCCATTTGATAGGTGAGAAAATCAAGGCTTACAGAATCACCACATAGCCAGTAAACAGAAGAAGCAGCTCTAAACCCCAGCATTCTGACCTCAGGCTCCAGGCAATCCTGCCCCATCTGAAGCCTGTAGGCAGGATGGGACCCTCAGCTGACTCATGAAAATGCCCAGAATGTCTAAAACTGGTAGTGAGTGCGTGGAGAAGAGAGTTTTTGGTTCCAGGCTGAGGGTCCATCACTTTCATCAGCTCATGAGGGAGCCACAGATGCAGGCAGTAGGTGCATTCGCATCCTGCAGAGGTGGCGAGGAGCTTGGATGGTTCCCACTTAATAGCCCTGACTTCCTCCAAAGTCAGATGCCAGGCCTCTGTGGGTAAGGACCCTAGCCTTGGGGGCAAATACTGACTGCTGATCAGGACTCCCAGCAGCCCCTAGAGGCCCAAACCCTGTCCTGACAGCAGTTCCCATTGGTGCCCTCAAAGGCTGGGCTGGGGGGCCGGCCGAGTGGCGTGGTGGTTAAGCGCTGGCTTGGAAAGCCAATGGCCCCGGTTCGGTCCCACATATGAGGGCCGGTGACACTGCCCTCAAAAACAAAAAAAAAGCTGGGCTGGGAAGTCAAGGACAGGGGTGCCACTGGGTGGACGACAAGGCCACACATAACCAGGTGGGAATTGTGTCAGATCAGACCACAGATGGGTCCACACAGGAAGCTAAAAGCATCCCAAGATGGCCACATCCAGATCAAGAATGCCTAATCACAGGGTCAGCCAAGTGGTGCAGTGGTTAAGTGCTGGCTTGGAAAGCCAGCGGCCCCGGTTCGGGTCCCACATATGAGGGCCAGAGACACTGCCCTCAAAAAAAAAAAAAAAAACAATGCATAATCATAACCTCTCCCCAAATCTGGTCCTCCCCATTCCTCTAAAAGTAATACTTTCCAAACATCCAGGCATTGTCTCCATTCTCTGCCAGTCCACATCTCTTAGCCCAACCTACACAAGGCATCAAACCCTGCCCACCTCCAGCCTCCATCCCTGGTCACTATTCCCCCGCTTAAAGCCTCCTTGCAACTGATGGGTCGGTCACCAGCTTCTGTCCTCATCTACCAGACAATCTCCAGCCAGCAATCTACACTCATTTTGTGAAATGCTTATTTTGAAATGACTTCTAACTCAGAGAAAAGTTTGAAATAGTGCAACAAACTATGACCTTCCCCAGGTCCGGCAATTGTGAACTGCTTTCTCACCCTGTATGTTATTTGATGTCATTGGATGTATCATTATCTCCCATATAGTACATAAATTACATTGCTTTTTCTCTTCCTGAGCTATTCCCAAGTTGTAGGCATCACGTCCTCTGCCCCTACACATTTCAGTGTTCTTACTTCCTAAAAGCAAGGGCATTCTCTTACATAACCACAATACAGTTATCAACTTCATGAAACATAATATTGACTTGATACTATCAGCTAATCTATAGTCCATATTCCAATTTCACCAACTGCCCCAATGATGTCCTTTAGAGCAATTTCTTCCCTGCTCCAAGATCCAATTGAGGGCCACATATGGCCTTCAGCTGTCACTTTTTTTTTAGTCTCTTTTAATCAGGAACAGCTCTTGGCCTTCCTTTGCCTTGCATGCCATTGACATTTTTTAAGAGTCCAGACCAGTTCTGTAAAATGTCCCTCAATTTGAGTCACTCCCTCCATTTAAAACCCTCCACTGCCTTTTCATTCCTCAGTTTCAAATTCCAAGTCCTCATTACAGGTCCCAACCTCCTCCCATCACCTTCCTTCCCCATCCCAGCTCGCCCCAGCCTGGCCATTCTCAGACTCACAGGCCCTCACCACTCAGGCCAGAACAGACCCCTCAGCATTCTCTGTCCATCACAGTCTGTATCTCTACTTAAAATCATTTCATTCCCTGATTTGTATGTTTATTGCCTGGCCCCCATACCAGGATGTGAGCTCCAATGAAAGCAAAGATTTTTGTCTGTTTGGTCACTGCTGGATCCCCAGGCCCAGAGCACTGCGTGGTGTGCAGGAGGCACTTGGAAATCATTTGGCCAATCATTTACTGATTGGAAATCAGTAAATGAACAAGCCAGGGAAAGTGCTGGGGGGTAGAGAGCCAAGGGGCCTGGAGGCCCTTCCAGATTCCAGACCCTCCCCCAGGACTCCATGGGCCTCCCACCAAAGAAGCACCCAGCACATCTCCCTTATCTTTGGGATCACATCACTCCAGCTGCCAGCCCACTGATCAATCTTTTTAAATCAATCCCAGTAGGCTGACAGGCTGGATTCCCCAGATAGAGCTGATGGACCCTGGTGACCCCCAATGTGCACCCGCCAGTCCATCCTGATCCTTGGTTCCCACTCCTCATTCACATATCCTCCAGAGTATGGAAGCAGGTACAATCAACATCCAAGTACAAAATCCTGCTAATAGTTCTTTAACTGCAACTGAGGAGGGCTGAGTCCTGGCCTCCCAACTCCAGAGCAGAGGCAAGCCTTCTGGGTGCTTGCCACTTACTTGTCTATTTCACCAGTAGCTGTGAACATTTAGGGCTCACATATATATCAATACTCAAGGTTATGGGAAAGCTAAACCACCACCTTTTATTCCAAACCCCATTTATTCTTGATTTCACCTCCTTTTCTTCAGAGGAAAGAGTCAAATTCATCCGCCTTAAATCATGATGCACAAGGCAGCTCCTCCTGCAGACCCCCTCTCTCACAGTGACCCACTATCTGTCTGGATGGGGTCCCAGCATCCCCCTCAGCCGGGGTCCCCTCCCACCCTTTGCCTAAGAGGGTTCCGGAGTATCAACCAGGACTCCTCCGCCCACGATGGAATCCAGAGGTAACAGGGATGGCCTCTTACTCCCTGGCTGTGTGACCCGGGGCAAATAGCTCAGCCTCTCCGGACTTCCCAGTACAAAAATAAACAAAGATGGGGCTGATAACGCTGGCCAGACCCAAGAAGCTGACAGCCAAGAAGGCGAGGGCGTTGAAAAAGACATTTTAGCACCTGCACCCCATAAAAAAGGGGGGGAGGGGTGCTGGGTTGAGGGATTTGTAATCCAGCCTCACCCAAGCAGTGAATGGGGGACAGCTCCCCACCTCCTGGCTAATGGGATTAGTTAGCACAGGGCTCTACTCTTGGGCGTTGGCATGGGGCTGAGGTCTCTGTGAGGCCACTCAAGGTGGGGGCGGTAAGGGGCAACGCCAGCCTCCCACCCGGTGAGCACAGGGCCAAGGGGTGGCTTCGGCGGCTTTCCCCCTGCAGCGTTTCCTCCATGACCTCAGCCGCCGAGTACGCAGAAGTTAGGCAGCTCCTAACGCAGGGGCGGGAGGCGCCAAGACAGGCCTCTGCGGCCACCTCTGGCTGCACTTCCCCGTCCCGCCGGCCTCCGGTCAAGTAGCTTTCCCGTTTCCACCTCAACCTCCCCATCTACCTAATGGGCTTTGGGCAACGGACTGCTGCGATTAGGTCAGGTGCGACCCTGGCACGGTGCGCGCACGCACAGGCGCCCCAAGAGTAGCGACTTGTTTTCGCTGCTTCGGATCAGTGCACTTGGCCTCTTCCAGCCCGACTCAGATCAGAGCTGGGGAATCCACGGCGCCTCTCCCTGACTCCGAAGGCGAGCGAAGAAGGCCCTACCGGCCAGGAAGACCCCAGGTCCGATTCCCAGGACGCTGACCCCCTGCCCACCACCGCGGGCTGGAAAGAGAGACCCGATGAGCCCAAAAGACACGCAGACCAACATTACCGCGGCCTCTGGGGGCGCCGCACAAAAGGGGACGTCCCAAGCGGCCCTTTGTACCCCGGGGCCGCCCCCAACCCTTCCTCTAGGCCCCGGCGCTCTTCTTACGCAGTCCTCGCGGCTCCCCAGGACGGAATGCGGGGTGGGCGGGGGCGGGGGGCAGCTCCGGGAGACACGCGCGCCCCGGTGCTCGCGCCCCAGCCGGCGGGGATCTCTGAGCCGCGGCCCCCGAGCGGCCCCTCCCCCGCCCAGCGCCTCACAAAGGCCCTTTGTCTCGCGGAGTCCCGGGACTCCGGTTCCTGAAAAGTTCCAGGAGAAATACCGAAGAGACAGGCCAAAACGGCGAGCGCGGCGGAGTGGGCAGGGTCGGTGGGGCAGGGCCAAGGCGGCGCAGCGGCCAGAGGTGTCCCCTCCAAGACCCCAAGGCCGAGGGGAGCGTCGGGGCTCCCCGAGAAATCACAAGAGCCCTAAACTACTTCGGAGCGGGAGAGGTGGGTTTTCCAAAAGTCGAGGCATGAAACGCCAGGCACAAACGAGGCGACCGAGGAGGAGGGACCGTCTTGGGCGGCGGCGGGGGGCAGGTCTGGAGGCCCCGCGTCTCCCCACCGCGGCTCGGCGGGACAAGCGTCTCCCTCCCCGCCGCTGTCCCCACCGAGCCTAGGCAGCCCCCTTGGGAAACAGCGAAGGCCGCTGGGCCTTCTCCGCCGACCCCTGCGGTCGGATTCCAGGCGCAAGGTTTACCCCAAGCCTCTCCAGCCCGGCTGATCCACGCGCGCCGCTTCTATCCCCCAGCTTCGGGGCGGCGGGCCCCAGCGACTGCGTCTCCGTCGCGCTGCGCGCCCGCCTTCCCTTCAGAGTACACAGGGTCCCCGGGGTTGGGATCGCTGCTCGCCTGCCAGGGCGCGGGTTCTGGGGCCAATATTCTCCCGGAGGCGAGCGGTTCCCGAGAGCTGCCGCCCGCCCGTCGGAGGCCAAGGTCCCAGGACTGGGGTTCCGTCCTCCCCACACATCCCCAGGCACCGGGGCTGGCTGCAGACCCTGCACCGCGCGAGTGGAGACACTGGACACGGAACTGCGACCCACCCGCGCCGGCTACGCCGTTTGCCAAGAATAGATTCGAGCTCCGGGAATGGATGTCTCAAAGGGTGTAGGGCTGCTTTCTTTGCTCGCCCAGATTTTGAAAACTCCAGCCCAGCCTCAGCCGCAGGGGCACGGGGGTTGGCGTCGCCCCTGATGGCTCTGATGCCCGCAGACGGGTGAGAACCCGGCGCGCTGAGCGAGGCAGCCGACCGGCGCGTCCCTCACCGGGAGCGCCTCCCGACCGCCTCGGCCCAGGGGTCCCCGCGCCCCAGGAGCCCAGACTGCTCGCAACCCCGTGAACAGGCAGCGAGAGAGGCGCCGCGCCATCGTCGCCAACGCTAGGGTGCACATGCAGAATTATTTCGGGGGTCTCCCTCCCTTGGACCTGGGGTTGGGGGCCCCCCCCCCGCAAGCGGGGCTGGCACGCCGCAGAGACTTACCCGGGTGCGGGTGGAGGTTCAGGCCGGCCATGTACTTCCCGGGCGGCAGCGGGCCCGGCAAGCCCGAGGCGGGCAGGCGTCCGGCCGTGGCCGCGCCCACGCGGTGGCTGTCCATGGCCAGGCCGGACAGCAGCGGCGGCGGGGGGCCGTGCACGGACCGCGGAGGCCCGAAGTCTCGGCCATCCATCCTCCGCGGGAGTGCCGCGCCCAGCCCCCCGCCCGGCCCGCTGCCCTCGCTCAGCGGGACCTAAAAGTCCGGCCTCAGCGCGGTCCCCGAGTCCTCGGGTGGCGGGGGCTCCGCGGCGTGCATGGCGGCGGCCTGCGCTCGGCAGCGGGCCCGCGGCCCAGGAGGCACCGGCGGCCGGCGGTGGGGCGCCTCCCGGGGACCAGGCAGCGCTGTGCGAGGGGGCGCCCACGGCGTCTTCGCGGGGAGAGGAGAACGCCCGCGACAGAAACAGAAGGGAGACAAGGAAAAAGGGGAAGAAAAAAAAAACAAGTTTCAGAAAGTCGCCTCGCCGTTCCGTGTCAGGGGCTGCCGATGTGGTGGCCAGAAATGAGATGGGGAGTAGCCCCTTTTCCATAAAAAGTGAACATCCACGTTCCTCCCTCCGGTGGCTTCAGGCTCCCGGGCCCGGGCTTGGGCAGTGACGGGCGGCCCTGCGCCCCGGCCCGGCCCCGGCCTCCGCGGCTCCCGAGTCCTCCCGGACCGGAGAAGGCCGCTGGGCCGCGCCCGGGTGGCGCAAATACAAACCTTCGAAGGGTGTTGGATTCCTGGGCGTCACAGGTCCCGGGGTTCCAAACCGGGAAACCTTTCTAAGAGCAGTTGGACATGTCTCTCTAAACACTGTGTCACTATCTGACCCGTAAAGTTTAATATTTAATCTTTAGCGGCCCTCGCCTGCTCTCTCTGAGTTTGGTTTCCCTGAGATCGTCCCGAGCCGCCCAACTCATGGTGTTATTTTTTTCGGGAGAAAAGGTGCAAAGCGGCCTTATTCTTTTTAGAGAGACTCGCCGCCCCCCCTCGGGGGCGACTCGCAGCGACCGCGAGTCGCGGAGTCTGAGTCCGAGCCGAGGCCCCGAGACGTGGCATTCTCTCCCGAGGACTGAAAAGAACCCTTCCCAACAAGCTTTGGTTTCATTTTCCAACGCCCTGGCCTAGGAATCCTACGGCCCCAGGACGTGGCCTGGCGCGGGTACTGGAGGGGCGTCAGAGGGGAAGGAAGGGGCGCCAGGGGCTCGCTCCTGCCTTAGCTTCCCCCCCACACCCCAAAAATAACCCACAAAGAAAACCCTCGCGCCGCGCGGGCCGACCGAGGGGCGCCTCCCCCAGCACTGGGAAAATCCCCCTGTCGTTCCAGTTTAAAGCTGTTTGTTTAAAAGCTGTGTGTTGGCCGATTCCCGGGGCGGGGGGGGCGGGAGAGGGTCTGGGAGCCAAGGCTGCCCCGGCCGTCCGCCCGCGGCAGCGAGGATCCCCGCTGCCCGAGGCCGGAGCCTGCGCTCCCGGAGCCGCCGATCGAGCCAAAGCCAGCGGCCCCCGATGGCCGCCCTGCGTCCCGCGCCGCGAGGCGCAGACCCCTCGGCCGCCAACCCCCCGGCCTCCTTTTCCTGCCTCTCTCCACAACTTTACGAAAGGTGTTTATTTTAACCCGGTTTTGGTTACAAACACCTCCTCCTCCCTCCCTCCCATCGAGCTCTGGTTACCAGATCCGCGTTTACTTTGGAAAAAATCTAAGATCGCCACATCGGAGGATACATGTCTTGGGGAGGCGATGAGCTTTCCGTGATTTTTTTTTTAAAATGTTCTTTGTGCAGCTTTCTTTCCAAAGCCAGCGCTTCAGGGCATGCCCCGGCGCCCCACTTTAGATAAGTCGGGGTGAAGCCCCCCGAAACAGAGAAGCTGGCTCAGCCATCTGTGGGGCTCTGCTGCGTTCTCCCTACTTTTCTCCCCCTTTTAAATGCACTTAAAATGGCTGAATTCCGGCTTTTAATTAAAAACAGCCTATAATCGAAAGCGTCTCGGCGTCCCCGGCGTCCCCGCCGCCTGCCGGGGACCGAGCCGCGCAGACAGCCCTCGGCCGGGCGAGGCGCGCTGGAGGGGGGCTGGGGCCTCGGCGGGCGCCCGGGGCGCAGCGGCTCCCCCCGCGCGCCCCGGGGCGCTGCCCGCCGCCCGGCCCCCGAGTCCACTCGCGGGGGGCTGCCGAGCTGGGGGGACCCGGCACACCCCGGAGGGGAGGTGGGGGCGGCCCGAGAAGTTTGGGGACCACCGCTCCGGGCGGCGTACCTGGCGCGGCGGGGCTCCCGGCTCCGGGCTCCGGCTCCGGCGACTCCGCTGGCGGCCCCGGCTCCCGGCGCGGCTAGGCGCCCCCGCAGCCAGCCATCCCGCGGCCGCTGCGCCCCTTCGCCGCCCGCAGCCTCCTCACACTTTTTGCCCGCCTTTCCTTTTTTTGGTAGAAAACCGCTCCCAGGGCCGAGCGCTCGGCGCGCCAACTCCTCCGCCCTCCCGCTGCCGGGTTCCCGCAGCCCCCGGAACAGCCAGCTTTCCTCCCGCCGAGCTCCCCGCTTTTTAATAAAATCCAGGTAGCGCCGGTTTAAAGAATCCCAAATCTCCATATACAGCCCGGGATTGGAAAAGGTACATTACACAACCCCCCTTTCAAGTTCCTCTCGTTGGATCTAAAAAAAAAAAAAAAAAAAAACAAACCCAGCGGGGGGGAGGGGCGGCTGGGGGGAGGGGAGCACTCTCCGCCAAAGAAACACGCATTGTTCCCGGGTGCCCGCCCCCCCCGGGCCGGCCCCCAGCTGCCACCCATTGGCCGCGCGCGCCGCCAATCCCGCTCATGTAAACACCTTGGCCCTCAGCCATTCCTATAAAACCAATTACGGACCTAGGGGCTCCGGCGGTTTCCAGGCTCCCCTCGGCGGGGCTGAATGATCAAAACTGGTGGTGAGAATTTTTCCGGGCCGTTTCTAGGCAGCCCTCCCCCTCCACCAGCTCAGGCCGCCCCCCCTCCCTCCTTCTCCTCCCTTTTCCTCTCCCCCCTCCCCCCCGCCCAGCGTCTGGGCTGAGTGATCAAAATAGAGGAAGATGGTTGTCGCAGCAATCCAGGGCTTTGCGAGGCGCGGTGTAATGGGCTGCCTGTCAGCTTCCTGCTCGCAGGAGAAGGTGACAAGCCGAGCGAGCCGGGAAGGGCCGGGGGCCCCGGGGCTGCACCCTGCGCCTGGCCCGGGCCCCCAACCTCCCCTGGGGCGCGCCTTCCAGAACGCGCGGTGGCGACTCCAAAACAGACAAGGGCTGCTTTTTCTCCCCCCCCCCACCCCCGCCTTTAAAACAAAGCAGCGATTCATTCCCTCTCCCCCAGCAGCGCGGTTGGGTGGGATGGGCAGGCGAGAAGGCCGCTTTCCTAGCCCCGGCCTGCAGGTCCCTCCCTGAAATGCGGTGTCAGGTGGTTACTGATTAATATTTTGGAGAGGCCGCGGCGGCGGGCAGCGGGTGAGTCTCTAATCTTCTAAAAGGGGTTCCTATAGAAACGCGGGCCGGGGCGCGCCCCCCGCTCAGCCCCGGCCAGAGCTGCGGCGCTTTGCACCGCGCGCTCCTCCCCAAAGCCTCTCTTTGCGTGGGCGCTCTCCACCCCTTCCCTCCCCCCCTCAAAAAAACAGCAGAAAAGAGGATTAGATCGGCTGAGCGCGAACCGATTCCCTCTCGATTCTGACATTTCAGCCTATTAGCATTTCTCCACGGGGCCTTCTGAAACCTATTAAAGTGTAATATTAAAAACCTCTTGGCTGGGGGCCTCTCTCGCCTTCCATCCGCCGCGCCCCCCTCCAGGGAGGGCGAGACCGGGGTGGGGGGGGAGGAAAAAATCTGTTGAGCTCAGAGGAAGCAGCAGCCAAGCCCAAAAAGTGCTTGGCTGGCCGTGGTGGCCGGAGGGGGAGGGAGGACACAATCCCCCAGACTTCGTACTTTTATTTTGCGCTTTCAGCAAAATCCTTTCTGGGTTGAGTCGCCGGGAGTTGCCCACGGCAACGTACTTGGTTGCGGGCGCCAGGAGTGCGGACTCAGTTGAAGGGGCGGTGGGGGGGGCGCACCCTCTCTACGCAGCCCCGCAGGGACCCATGCCCGGCTGGGCATTACGTACCCTCAAAAGGAAGGTTGGAAGGGCAAAAATCCTTGCCGATCCTGCCTGGGAGAGCCACCGCGGTGATTGGATTTTAATTAAAACAAGAGAAGCCCGCTCTTTCGCCTTGCGCTGCGGACTCAGCGTTTTCGCAAAGCTCTATGTTTTTAAATCCATTTTTTAAGGCAACTTTTCAGGAGGGGTTAAAAATCAGTGCCCGTTCGTTCTATTTTCTTTTATCCACTTTTAGAAAAAAAAAGGGGGGGTAGGCTTGGAGAGCGAACTGGGGGTGTCTAATTTAATTCCAGTATAAATTTGAGGGGAAAAAAGTTCAGCCTCTTGAGGGCAGTTTCAAGTTGCCCTTGCAGAAGCCTCCCGCGTTGGTTTCTAGGCTGCCCTCTTTTGGAAGCTGGAGATCCGCTGGGGGAGGAGGGAGGAGTGAGAAGGAAAGAAAGGAACGAAAATAGCCGATCCGAGGGGCACTAGCGGCGGTGTCCGTGCTTGCAGCAGGGCGCTCAAGTCTCAGTGGCTGCCGGGGCGGCGGGAGGCTCCCGGTGCAGCCCGGGACAGCCAGGAGCAAAGACGGAGAGGAGAGGGGGGTTGGAGAAAGGTATTGTGCCTGTGTGCCTTGGGGGACGGGGTGACTACAAAATAAAATAAACGCAGTTGAGCTGCGCTGGCCTGCTGGAGGCCAAGGCAAGGGAAGGGGCCGTACGTGGGGGCACAGCCCCGGTGG
The DNA here is from genome assembly GCA_033961575.1 of Aselliscus stoliczkanus. Taxonomy (NCBI): domain Eukaryota; kingdom Metazoa; phylum Chordata; class Mammalia; order Chiroptera; family Hipposideridae; genus Aselliscus; species Aselliscus stoliczkanus. Next base: position 3,200,790 of record CM066733.1, read on the forward strand.
GCGCCGAGCGTCCTCGAGTCTTATCCAGAGGCCTTTGTGGATTCCTAGTAAACCCTCCCACGCCCGGGCCCCCATCGCTTTCCCACCCCCCTGGTTGCCCTTCAATATTCGGAGCCAGACCCTGATCCCCCACCCCGTTATCCCCGCCCTAGATCTGGAATGTTTTTCTTTATTTTAATATAGCTCAAGGGGGGAAAAAAAAAAAACTATCTTGAGAGAGCTAGGGTGGGGAATACAAAGGGCTTGCAGGGTGGAAAATAACAAAAGCCTATTTTTATAAATGTTTAATGTTTTCACCCCTGGATGCTCCAAGACGCCGTAATTGTGACGGCGGGGTATGTGTGCCATAAATCATTTAGTTGCTAATAAAAATTCTGCCTGTTTGCTCTGGATTTGCCAATGGCGTTTGCATTTCCAAGTGTGCGCTTCGTCGGCGTGGCGAACCGAGCCTGGATTTCATTAGGGCCGCAGTTGGTGCAGGCGAGGCCCCCCTCCCCGGGCCAGCCGCCCCCCAGTCTTTGTGGGCCCCAGCGCCCTTGCGCCGCCTTCCCTGCACACATACCCGCACCGCGAGCGCAGGGCTTGGGGTCGCGGAGGCGGCGGCTCCCGGTTCCCTGCCGCGCGCCGGGCGGGACAGCAGGACAGAGCCTGGCGGTGCCGGTTCTCCGAGCTGCTGCGTGCGTGGGGGCGCGGGCAGGCTCCTCCGAGGAGCCGGCCGCTCTGTGCTCGCGCTGATCTTTGCCCCCTTCCCAGCCCCGCGCCCTGGTGGCCCCGCAATCGCTCAGTAAACAGCGGCCGGGAGCCATCTTAGGGCGGAGGACGGATCCCACGCCGAGTGGTAGGCGCAACCCGGGCTCCTTCGCAGACCCGCGCCATTCGCAGGGGCTTCTGCGCACCCCTCGCCTGGCTCTGGGCGCTGGAGAGAGGCCTTCCCCGCCCTGGTGGGCCACACTGCAATGGGGAAAGCAGGCCGGGGCGCCCCGAGGGGAGCGGGTGACAGCCGCGCAGCCCAGCGCCATCTTCCGTCCCCTCCCCCTACATACTTCTGTCTACCCGGCGGGAGCCGTGGCCAAAAAGAGCGTGGACGCAGATTGTGTGAGTGTGAGAGAGAGTGTGTGTGTGTGTGTGTGTGTTTTGCACTGACTGGGTGGAAAATCGACTGGAGGGAGGACCTCCAAACCTCAAACCGCAGTTCCCGGAGAACCCGCCCAGGCCAGGGCTGTTGTCCGCGGACGGCCTGGGCCCCCAGAGCCGAGTCCTTTTGTATGTTTCCAGGCCGCCAGTTCCGGTTCCGTAGCGGCCCGACTGACAAAATTCTTCCCCTTCGTTTTCAAACCAAAGGGCAGGACAATCTTGAATCCAGCTCTCCCCGGCTGCGCCTTTGTCCGGCCGGCTCAGCTCCCCTATTCCGGGACAAACCAGGCGCTTCCCGGAACCCTGGGGTTGCTGGCCGATGGACACAATTTTTCCTTACCCCTAACCCCCGGGGGGGGGGGGAAAGCACCTTTTACTAGGTCGGAAATGTCCACCAGCCGCCCGGAGCCACCTTTCCCGGTGGGGACCAAAGTCCCCGCGCTCCGTCTGGCTCTTAGTGCGGGTACCGAGCATTCGCCGGCATCTGCTGCCCGCTTGAGAAGCGCCAGTGTCCAGGTCCCAGGTCCCGCACCAGGGAGCTTCCAGCACGGGCGCCGCTAAAACCTGGAGAGGCCGCGCCCGGGAAAGCCAAGCTTGCTATCCCCGTGCTGGGACTGGCCCAGCCAGAATTCGATGCTAAGCCGAGGTTCGGCCAGCCCAGCCGAGGGCAACCCCGACCCACCAGAAAGACCATGGACACGGCGCCAGAGCCCCACACACCACCGGGATCAAGGCGTATGGCGGGCTGAGCCGGAGCTGAAGCTCCAAGCTGGGCCCCAGCGGATCCCAGTGCCTCTCGGCTCCGCCTCCGGCCCTGGCTTCTTCCCCGGCCCGGGTCGGGTCTTCCACTCCACTGGCTTGGCTGGTAGAGGACGGAGACGCGCTCGGTGCGCAGGGGCCCCGGCTGTGGCCATAAATCTCAGCGCAGGCCCTCCTTCTCGCAGCTCAGGCGCGAGGGCTCTCGGGTGGCCTCGCGTCCCGGGCTGTGCGGGACTCCCTGATCTCCTAGTCACGGCCCTGGGGCCCCCCCACCCCCGAGGTCACGAGGAGTCAAGCTAGGAGTGTTCCCTTTCGCCAAAGAGAGGAAACAGCCTCGCCTCCTCGGTGCCACCACATCATCCTCACAGTAGCAGGACCCAGAGGCGGTCCAGGCCTCACTGGATCACCGCCTGGGGTCAGGGCTTATTGGCGGGGCACGCAATCCAACGAAAACTCGGTGAGGGTGGGATGGGCTCAAGGCCACCGACAACACCGAGGGGCAATGCCAGAGTCAGGGTCAGAACGGCTTCTTAAAACTGAGCCTGCCGGCCGCGTGGCGCGGTGGTTAAGCGCTGGCTTGGGACGCCAGCGGCCCCGGTTCAGATCCCACATATGAGGGCCAGTGACACTGCCCTCTAAAAAAAATTAAAAACAAAAACAAAAAACTGAGCTTGCCACCCCTCTTTGCAGACCCTGTTTTAATCCAGAGTTGTCGTTCTGCCCTTGGAGCCCTCCGCGGGCGCACGATGCGGGAAAGAGGGCATTTTTTCCCCCCTTAGGGCAAGGACGAAGCAGGTTGTTTGTCGGCACTGCGCCTGGAGGCCAGGGCTCATCTGGTTCCCCAACCTGCGCCAGCCCATCTTCCCCTCCATACCGGGGATACCCCGGGCTTTTCACCAACCGGCCGGGAACTGGTGCCCTGGTTGGCCACCCACTTTGTTGAAAATAGCCGAACCATTGGGGAAGCAGGATTTGGTTGGGCGATGGTAGTAGCCTGGTACCTGAACAGTAAAGAGGGGCCCAGAGAGGCTGCATTTGCAATAATAACGCTTAATGTCACCTGCATTGTTTCTTTGCCAGAGAGGCGGGGAACAGGCCTTCGTGCTGGTGTCCTGCATCAGCCTGGCAGGCCATGCGCGATCAGGGACCACAAAGGTTGTTCGGGACTGCGGATGGGAACAGTCCCAGAAGTGGGAGGTATTCATCCCTTTCTGGGTGCCTCCCAAGGGCCTTACATGAGGCAAACAGCCGTGACAGATGCCATAGGCCGAGGGTTTGGAACCTCGCTCCGAAACGTGCTCACCCTGGCAGCTTTGGCTCCTTACTAGAATGTCTAGAAGCACATTTGGAGGGACCGAGGCCTTCCCGCTGGGCTCCCAAAATTTGAGCGCTCACCCCGGCGGCGGGAGTGCAGCCTGGGAGTGAAAAGACGCCGAGCCACATTCCGGCTGTGCCTCCCCCACTCCTCAGCCCAGCCCTGCTGCGGCGCCCCAGGAAGCGCCTCCGAAAACAAAGCATTGCGGTTTCAGCCCAAGGTTAAAGTCCACCGCGAGCGTCTCCCCCCCCCCCCCATCTAAGAGCGATAGCATTTCTCCAAATAAACCGCCAATAAATCAGCCCCTGGGCCGCCTACTGAAGCACTCTGCTGACCTTGGGGAATGGTTTTCCTGCTAGACCCGTTGGAGGACAGGCATGGGGAGGGGGAAACGATGCCAGCATGCCCTCTCCGAGAGGCAGAAGAGGGGATGGCCAAGGGCATTCGTAGGAGTTTATTGTGGTACTTCTGTACCTCTGGGCAAAGGGGAGGGGGGACAGGGTTGGGAGTGTCTGGATGGGGGAGGCCGTGGTCATTGGGGGCCTACTATGGGAGATAGCTGCTTTGGGGGAGGCTGACTGCGTGTCCACTGAGCACCTGCACGGGGGAGGAGACACGAGGGACAAACAAGGCCTCTTTGGGGGCCACCTTCTTTGTCTGGGTGTGCCTGGGTGTGTTCTGCAGGCGAGTTTGTGCGGGTGTGACTAATGGGATTTATGTATGTCAGTGCCAGGGTGACTAATGGAGGGCTTGGCAGCACGTGTGTTGGGGGAGGGGTACTGCACCTAAATGGGGAGTCAGTGCCCCAGGAGGGGGCTTCCTGGGCTCACAGAGGTCTGCTTGTCCTGTTGCCTGCTGGCAGCGGTGTTGGGGCCTCTGAAGCCCTCCCAGGCAGGCTTGTGCATGCTGAAAGTTCTGGAACAAATTCCCCCACCAGCCCGGTCCCCCAGAGGCTCTCCGGGTCCCTTCCCCTGCCCTGACCCACATGGCCCCTGCCAATCCAGCCTGTCCCACCCCCTTCAGTGCAGAATCCTCCCAGTTCCCTCTTTTACAGTCTGAAATTCCTTTTGTGCAAACCTGCCCATTTTCAGCCAGCTTTGACAACCCTCTGCCTTTGACACTGTCCTGAAGTTTCAGAGGAGGAACCCAAGGTGCAGAAAGAAGACACACACAGCTAAGAAGCAGGGGCAAGCACCCTCATTTAGACCAGGTCGGGTGCTGGCGCCCCAGCACCCCTGGAAGCCCCCAGCCCCACCCAGACTAGCTTAGAGAAGATAAATGGCCCAGCACTAACCCACCTTCCACTCTGCCACCCCCTTTACTGCCCTTTCCCATCAATCCTCTACCTTCCATTGGGGCCTCTCTACTGTTTTAGCTTGGGGGGAGGTGACAGAGGTCAGAGGTCAATGGGATTCCATTTGGTCTGGGGCCGGGTGAGGTCAGGATGATTCAGGGTGCATTCCTGGCTGCAGGGGGCTGTGGTCAAGAGTTCAACTGGCTTGGGACACCAGCGGCCCGGTTCGGTCCCACATACGAGGGCCAGTGACACTGCCCTCAAAAAAATAAAAATAAAAAAGAGTTCAGGAGCCCAGGGCAGGAGCTCCCATACCTGATGTGCATCTCTCTTAAGGCACACTTGAAGGATCCCATTTCCCGTCCACCTTTGGGATATTCTGGTTACACACACACACACATACACACACACACACACAATCACTGGGTGTTTCTCTCTGTATTCTTTCTGCTACTTGCACACAGGTTCTGTCCTGTGCATCTGTGCTCCCGTTGTAGACACACACCTCAAAAGGGTCCTTGCCACCGAAAGAAGTGGGTGACCTTTCTAAGGTCCGCAGGCCTGAGTGGCACAGCAAGCAAGCCACACAGGTTGCTGTCCAGCCATCCACCTTCTGTGCTCCCTGTTGGTGCACCATGCTCATGGTGGCATCCCAAGGCAGAGGCAGGGGAGTGGGGGGAGGGGAGGGGGGTGGGGGGGCGCTACAGGCCTTACCCCTTCTTCCCAGGTCTCCTGGGAGCCTCCCACACCCACAAGCTCCCGGGATGTCTCTCTCTCTGTCTCTCTCTGTCTCTCTCTCTCTCTCTCTCTCTCTCTCATTGTCTCTCTCTCTCACTCTCTTCACCTCCTTCCTTTTTATTGTTTTTAAATTTTTCTTTGGTATTTTCTTTCAAGCAGAAAATAAAATCATTTCCCATGGCTATAGCTTTGAAAGCTTCCCTTGCCTCTCTGCCTCTCTCACCTTAACTCCCATGTCAGTCCATTTCCAGAGTCAGCATAAAGTCAAAAACAAACCCACAAAATCAAACCTGGCCGGCCCCCCTTCCTGCGTCCCTCCACTTTCTCTGCGTGTCTTGGTCTGTCTCCACCTGGAGATGAGCAGGAGGCAGCCCCCCGCCCCCCGCCCCGCCAACACATGCACACATGCACTCACACATCTTCTGTAGCCACAGGGAGTCTCCTAAGAACCTTCTAGAACCTGCCAGTAAGGCAATGTCTGTGTTCTCCGTCACACTCCCCTGTCAGGCCCAGCTCCCACAGACCCTCCTCTACGAGACCATCTGTTATGGATTGAATGCCCTCAAATTCCCATGTCCAGGTACTCACCCCCAGTACCTCGGAATGTGACCTGATTTGGAAATAAGGTCATTGCAGATGTAATTAGTTAAGACAAGGTCTACTAGAGGAGGGTGGGTCCCAAATCCGATATGACTGGTGTCCTTATAAAAAGAAGACCAGACAGATATGGAAAGAAGACTGTGTAAGAAGACAAAGAGGGGGTGGCCATCTATGAGGCAAAGGGACAGGCCTAGGGGGAAGATCCTCCCTCCCAGTCCTCGAAGGAACCAACCTGCTGACACCTTGATCTAGGGCTTCTGGCCTTCAGACCTGAGACAATAAAATTCTATTGTTTAAGCCACTCACTTTATGGTTCTTTGTTATGGCTGCCCTAGCAAACTAATAATAAACTAACCCAAATGTAAGTGCCCACAAAATTCAGGAGAGAAACAGGTGAGATGAAGTGGGAGAGTATCTGAGTATCTGGAGGGGACAACCTGTAGACTCATCACAGTCCCGGCCAGCAATCCCCAGGGCGGGCAGGTCTGCTGTTGTTCATGGTGTATCAGTTAGAATGGGCTAGGTTATGCAGCAGTGACAAAGATTCCCAACATCTCAGTGGCTTAACAACATATAAAAATGTATCCTGGGCCGACCAAGTGGTGCGGTGGTTAAGTGCTGGCTTGGGATGCCAGTGGCCTCAGTTCAGGTCCCACATATGAGGGCCAGTGACACTGTCCTCAAAAAAAAAAAAAAAAGTGTATACTCCCCGACACATTGCTCTGCTCTGAGTCTGGATGACCCTCCAGGGCAGCTGGCTTCCCCATGGTGGCTCCTTGGCACTATTTTTAACCCTATGATGACCAAAATAAAACACATGGGTAAAGCACCTGCTGGTCCCCCGTTTGAAATCCTTGTGTAGATTCTGCTGAGACCACCCTATCAACTTCATATACTCCTGACGGTTAATGTCTCCCAGAGACCACACACTCATTTCCTTGGATTGAGATCCACTCGTGTTTGTTTAACAAATACTGATTGGGTCAGGCCCTTTGCTAGGCCCCGACGATAAAGTGGTGAACAGAGTGGACCAAAGTCCTGGCCTCATGGAGCTTATAGTCCAGTGAGTGGGGAAGTTGGTCAACAAAGAATCAGAAGTGTAGTGAACACTGCCAAGAAGGACAGGGCTCAGGAGAAATGGGAGGAGCCAGATGGCACAGGGCCTCTGCGGGAGGGAAGAGAGGCTGTCAGTGGTTGGGACTTGACTGTCTTAAATAAAAGGAATAAAAGGAATCCTGGGTCCCACAACGGAAGTGTAACACCTTCACCTATGGAAGCTCACAGCCCTCTTCCTCTCAATTTTCCTTCCCTTTCCATTGGCCCCATTCTCTCCTTGGAATACCAGTTTCTTCCATGTGATGGGATATGGCCAATCTCAGATTTGCAGCAAGAAAGAGGCAATTCCCCAAAGGGATAGGGGAGTTGGTACTAAAAGGAGTGAAACTGGACAGAAAACAGATGGCAAACGTACTCTGTACCCAGCAAGCTCTTCTCTGAGGGCATTATCATCCGACCTGACGATGATCTGATCAGACCCCAGGCACCCCTGATGGATGATGAGACTTATTACAGGCCTTGCCCAAGAGGCCACACTCCACCACAGGACTTGCACTGGCCACAAACCTTGTGCACCTTTGCCAACCCCTCTCCTCCCCGGCTCGGATGTTCCCTTCCTCCCTCCTCCTCCCCATTTCTTCCTTTCTCCCTCTCACTCTCTTTCTCTGACTTTCTGTCTCTCAACACCTTGCCCACACCAGCACACCAGGTCACAATTCCAATCCAGACAATAAATTGCCACACAATAGGGCATGGCCTGGCTTCCCAAATGGCTGTCACAATACATTGTATCCTCTGAGGATAGGCACACAATGTCTCCCTTCTACAACAATGTCTCCCTTCTACGACGTGACCTTGACATTCCTTCCATTGGTGGTGGAATCTTGTGTCTTATAACCAGACGCAGGGCAGTGACATTGTGTGACTTCCAAGGCATGGTCAGAAAAGGAGACTAAACATCACCCTGTGAGCTAGGATGCTCATGGGTGAAACCTGAGCCACCAGGTGAAAGGCTGGACTGTCTGAGGCCACCATGCTCTAAAGAAGCTCCGGCCACTTGCAGAGGCCACTAGTAGGTAGGTGTTCTAGCCAACAGACAGCCCCAGTGAGGTTCCCACCTCAGCTGGCACCAACTATCAGAAGTGTGATTGCAGGACAAAGAAGTTGCTTCTCAGAGCTGCATGAAAGAGGCTCGGGGCTCTGTGATGGCCCAGGTCACACAGGGTGGCCGGGCTGCCCTTGTTGGTGGGTGCAGACTGAATGACCACAGAAAGGAACAGGCTGGACTGTGGAGCCACCCAGCTTGGCTTCCAGTCCTGGTCTGCCACCCATTTGATGTGTGACATTTGCAAAGCCACTTCCCCTCTCTGGGCCTCAGTTTACCTATCTGCAAAGTGGGGCTGGAGAGACCTCCTTTCCCGGGATCCAGTGAGGGTGTATGTGCCTAGATTGGGCATGCACCTGGTGGCAGAAATGCTCACCTTCCCAAACACCAGTAGGTGTTGGGGGAAAGAAGGAGCCCAGGAGTCGCATGCCTCAGGGTGATCACCACCTTTCTTCCTCCGCTAGTGAGGGCTGGGCACCGAGCAGGTGCTCAGGAAAGGATGGTTTCCCCACTGGTCAGCTCACTGCTCCAAAGATTCCTGAGATGGGACTGAAGCCAAGCATATGGCTTTCCTGGGTCTGCCATAATAAATGGTCACAAACTGGGTAGTTTTAGACAACAGAAACTTACTCTCTCCCAATTTAGGAGGCCGGAAGTTGAAAGCCAAGCTGTCGGCAGGGTTGGTTCCTTCTTGGGGGCTATGATGGAGGATCTGCTCCACGTCTTTCTCCTGGCTTCTGGCAGCAGCTGGCAATCTTTGGGGTTCCTCAACTCCAGTGCCTGCCTGCATCGTCGCCGTCTCCGCTCTGTATGGCATGGTCACTGTGTCTCTAATACCCGCCTTCTAACATGAGCCCCAGGCATGTTGGGTGAAGACCCCTACTCACTGTAGCCTCATCTTCGCTGACTACATCTGCCATGACCCTATTTCCACATAAGGGCACATTCTAGGGTTCCAGAGGTCAGGACATTTTTGGGGGTGCACAATTCCACCTGCTCAACATCAACCTTGGGCCCTTGCCCCTCTGCCTTATCCCAGAGCCAGGACACAACCGGAAGCCCCTCCCTCAGGCCAAAGCTCCTCCTGCCCTGGCCTCTCTAGGTGTGGGGTGGGGCCACGGCATAGCTTGTACCCAGGTGGCTGCCTCTCCATTTCAAGGGCGGAATGGTGGCTGGAGCCCGGGGACTCCGAGAGAGGGGTCTTGTTTTGATGTGGAAACAGAGGCCCAGGCAGAGGAACTGACTTCTCCAGCGTCGCGTGGCTGAATGGTGACAGAGAAGAGACTTGAATTCAGATCCTCTGGTTCTCTCCCAATGGCCCACAACACCCCTCTTATATGTCTCCTATGGGTTTGCCACCCCTACAAGCCTATGAGGCCGTATGAGTCAGCTCAGGCTGCCATAACAAACACAATGCAGCTTAAACAACAGAAATTGGTTTCTCACAGTTCTGGAGATTGAGAAGTCCAAGGTCAAGGAACTAACAGATACTGTGACTGTGGGGGGGGCACTTCCTGGTTTATAATGTCAGGTTTGTTTTTTGTTTTTTGAATTTTTTGTTGTGTCCTCACATGACAGAAGGCAGGACGGAACTCTGAGATCTCTATTATGAGGACACGGATCCCATTTGTGAGGGCTCCAACCACATGACTTAATCAACTCCCAAACGCACTTCCTAATACCATCATATTGCGGGTTAGGATCTCAACACATGAATTTGGGGGTTCCACAAACCTTCAGTCTGTAATACAGCCCACATCAGGGGTCCTGTGCTTTATTATCACCCTCTCCCCCATGCCCAGCCCAGCAGACCTCAATGAATGTCCACCCAATGAACGAATAAGATGACATCACTTTAGTAGGGCTTTCACGGATGAATAGAAGTTTGCTAGGCAGGAAGGCATTACAGGCTTAAAGAACAGCCTGTGCTAAGGCCTGCCTGGCTCATGGGTGGCAGGCTGGGCCTGGGGAGTGCAGAGAAACAGGCAAGGCCTCCCATCCCAGGTGACATTTCTAGGCTGCCCCCTGCAGCCCTGCTAAGCTCCCACCCATGAGCCGTGGTCTCTCCAGCCTCCACAAGGAACAGAGCCCTAGCGCCTCTCCCACAGCAGCCCAGCTCAGATGGTTTGAGGTATCTCTTTTCCCCTTCACGCTTGGATAGATTGAGTGGTATTTATTCAAACTTTCATTTTATTGGTGTTTTTGTTGAAAGCACAGGAATTACTCATAGCTGGTTTCGGTTCTCTTTTGTGTCAACTCAATTCACCATCAATCAGCATCTGAGCAGCTTTAGAGACTCAGAATGCTCTGGAAGCTATGTCTGGCTGGAGGCAGTAGGGGCCTGAATGGGTCATGGTCCCCAAAATCACTAGGGACAGGGGACAGGGATACAAGGTGGGGTGACAGGGAAACAAATCCCACCTCTGTCCTTTCCCCTTTGTGATCCTGGTCAGGCTCAGTTTTCTCATCTGTGAAATGGGCATCAATGTGAGTGATGGGCATGGGGCACCACGCATCACCTTCCACTGGTGTTGTCACCCACCAGGCTGCCCTCCCATGACTGCTGTCCAGGACTCTCAACTCTTAGCTGTGCCAGACTGATGCCCAACGGCGGGGATAAGGGTGGGGTAGAGGCGGAGCTGTCCTCCCTGCACGGGTGCTGCCGACAGCAGGTCACAGAGCCACCTGCATCGGCATCGCTGTCCTCCACCAGCTTCCCTGCTCACCAGCCTTCTCAAGGCCAAGTACTTTCCAGGCTGCCCTGTGGGCACTCCACCACCAGAGTGCCGGGGGCTGTGCCGGGGCATGAAGCCCCTTCCCAGCCCTGCCTGTCTTCCGTGAGCCACCAAGATCCAACAAGATCCAGCTCTTGTATATTTGGATATGGGGATGGTGGGGTTTGGGGACCCAGCTCTCTCCCTGGGGACTAGGACTTTAAGCCATTCCAGGCCCTTCCCATCTCCAGCTTCAGTCAGACCATTTCAGATCATGTGCCTGGCCTGGGCCACTGGAGACACACACGTACACACCCCAGCCCTTGCCCTCAGGGAACCCCCAGGTGGAGGGAGACAGACCTGAGACACACCACGCGATAATACAGAGAAGGCCAGCAGTCTGTGGAGTCTGCGGGGAAAAGCCCAAATACAACAAGCTGACAAGGGTGTCCCAGCGGAGGGGGAGTCAGAAGGGAGGGTTTTCAGATTGTGTTTGTTTTCAATCACAAGCATCACATGTGCTTCTGTGAAAGCTTCCGGCAGAAGTGTGTAGGATAAGGGGGGAGTCAGGGTCTGCACTGGTCAGGGTGGCCCTTCTTGATCGTCATCTTGGCTTGGACCTCCTGACCCATTCTGTACCTGACGGGTCTCCCAAACAGGGCAGGACATCGTTACCTGTCCAGGTCCACAACAGCCCTGTCTGAGTCAGCTCCGGCTGCTGTAACAAATACCACAAACTGGGCAGCTTAAACAACAGAAATGTATTTTCTCACAGCCCTGGATCAAGAACTGTTCCTTCTGGGCCAGCCGAGTGGTGCGTTGGTTAGGAGCTGGCTTGGGACACCAGCTCTGAGAAGCAGGGCCCGGGTTTGTATCCTACATGAGGGCCAGTGATGCTGCGCCCTCTACAGCTAAGATGGTGAACAACAGCTCCACCTGGAGCTGGGCTGCCGTGAGTTGCTGGCAACAGCGTAGGCTGCAGTGGGGCTGGCCGGCAGCAGGCATATGCTTTTGGGAGCTGCCGTGAGTGGCAGTCCAATGGCCGGCCAACGACTGCCTCACCAGGGAAGAGCGCAATGACGATACCAACATGAGCCAGTGAAACGACGTCCTCCACAACTAGACTGAAGAACACAAGGACAGCAACTTGTCTGTTCCCCTCCCCCGGTTCCCCAACGCTGTTCCCTTCCCCCAATTCCCCAATAAAACAATAAAATCTTTTAAAAAAGCACAAAAAGAACTGTTCCTTCTGAGGTCTCTCTTGGCGTGTAGATGCTGTCTTCTCCTTGTGTCCTCACATTGTCGTCTCTCAGTGTGTGTCTGTGTCCTCATCTCCTTATAAGGACGTCAGTCATATGGGATCAGGGCCCACCCATATGACCTCATTTTACTTTAATCACCTCTTTAAAGGCCCCATCTCCAAATACAGTCACATTCTGAGGTCCTAGGGTTTAGGACTCCAACATATGCATTTTAGATGGACACAGGTCAGCCCATCACCCGCCCTGAGCCAAGGTGTGAGTGGCACAAAGTGGCTGCAGAGAACAGACAGCGTAGAGGACCAGCCTGAGCAAAGGTCCAACAGCGAGGCTGAGCCAAGCCTGATCATATGTCACCTGCTCCTCAGACTTCTGTCACTTGGCCCTGACTGAAGAGCCAGGAAACCGAGGATTCTTGAGGGAAATGACTTGGCAGCTGTTGCTAAGGTGGGGGTTCTTCAAAAACCTACAGTCAGGAAGCAGATCGGTCGTCTCCCAGGGACCACGGGCAGAGGCAGCGCCATCACAGCCCCTCAGCTGAGTAGCACACCCCCAATTCATGTCTGTGGAACCTCAGAATGTGATCTTATTCTGAAATCGTGTCTTTGTGGATGTCATTAAGATGCTTATAAGGTATAGTTAAGATGAGGTCATACTGGGCTTTTTAGGGACAGCGCTAATCCAGTGACTGGTGCCCACACATAAGAACTGGGAAACTTTCACACAGGCACGCACACCAAAGAAGACGGTCACGTGATGATAGAGGCAGAGGCTGCAGTGACCCGTTCACAAGCCAAGGAACAGCAAGGGTTGCTGACCACAACCAGAAACCGGGCGACGCCAGGGGCTGACTCTCCCCTGGAGCCTTTGAAGGGAGCCTGGCCCTGCCGACACCTCGATTTTGGACTGGAGGCCTCTGGAATTGTGAGAGAATAAATTTCTTGTTTTAAGCCACCTACTTTGTGATCATTTGTTAGGGCCGTCCTAGGAAACGAGGACAGCGCCAATTCCAGCTGGAGCAGCCTCTGGGATCCACCTGCCCTCCTCCTAGTTACAGAGTCACCCAGCTCCTCCTCCCTCAGTCACTGGACCACCCACAGGGAGGCGCCTGGAGTCTGTCTGGGAGATAGGCAGGGACCCAGCCAACCAAAGGGTGGCTGGTGCAGGTGACCATTAACACATGGGGTGGGCATTCTTCCTGGCCTCTGGCAGTTTTTGTTTGGTTTGGTTTTTTTAAAGATTTTATTGGGGAATTGGGGGAGGGGAACAGTGTTGGGGAATTGGGGAAGGGGAACAGACAAGTTGCTGTCTTTTTGTTCTTCAGTCCAGTTGCGGAGGACGTTGCTTCACTGACCCATATTGGTATCGTCATCGCGCTCTTCCCCGATGAGGCAGATTGGTCACCAGCCTCTGGATGGTCGCTCACCACAGCTATTGGCAGTTCACACCGGCTGCCGGCTGCTCACGCTGGCTGCCAGCCACTCACTGTAGCCTATGGCAGCCCATTGCAGCAGGGGCTGCAGCCCACACCGTCGCCGGGGCTCGCACAGCCCAGCTCCAGGTGGAGCTGTTGTTAGCTGTAGAGGGCAGTGTCACTGGCCCTCATATGTGGGATCCGAACCAGGGCCGCTGGCATCCCAAACCAGCTCTTAACCAACACGCCACCAGGTCGGCCCTGGCCTCTGGCAGTTTTAAAACGTGCCCCCACATTCTTTAGACACCCCTGTCAAGTGGTGGCATCTGAGTCCCCTCCCTTTGAACCAAGACAGCACGTGACTGCTTTGCCAAAAGAATAGGAAGTATTGCATCAGACATCGGCCGCCGAGACTTGGTCACAAAACGCCATGCAGCCTCCACGCGGCTGTCTGCTCACTCCCTCTGGGAACAGGCCAGTCCCCGGTGAGGAATCCTAGTGGTTGGGGCCACCATGCTGCGAGGAAGCCCTGGCTACAAAGCAAGTCCACCAGAAATGTCCCGGTTGACAGCAACCCCCTCCATAAACTTCCCACGGATGGCAGCATTGCCTGCGGCCCCACAAGCCTCCTTGGACCCAAGCCTGCTGAGTTCTCAGGTTACTGCAGGGCCCAGGGACAGCTAACTGGAAATGGTCCCTGGGCCCAGTGTGAGATGACGCTTAAAATGGGGCGGGGGGCTGCCCAACCAACCAGGCCAAATGCCTTTCACCTGCCGGCCCCCTGGCCGGGAGAAGCCACGCCAGTCTCACTTTCTGGAAAGGAAGCCAGCCACAGGCCGACAGTCTCTGGCAGGGCCTCAGCAGGACCCAGGGGATATACGGGCAAGTCACCCACCTCTGGGCTCTCTCCATGCCCACGCTGACTGCCGCCACACCAAATACCTGCCCGGCCCACAGCGTCTCAGACGTAGGGTAGAGGGGCCAAGGCAGGCTGGCCAGTGGCCCTGGTTTAAAATAGCAGCCACCAAGCCTTAATTCTGTCTGCACTGCAGCCCCATCCCCCAGCGCAGCTCAGGCTGCCTTAGTGTCTGTAAACACCTGTGCCGAGAACCCGAGCCTTTGCAAAGCACTGGGAGAGCCAGATGCGCCTAAGGGCTTGTGCACACACCCGCCTCTCCCCGGGAAGCCAGTGAAGGTTACCCCAGGCTCCAGAGCAGCCCTCACACAGCCCAGGTGCCCCTGCCCAGCCCACCCTCCACATGTGGATTAGTGGCCTGGGGCTGTGGTTACCAAATCCCACATGCTGAGCGGCTTGAAACAACCACCTGGAGACCAGAAGTCTGAGGTAGAGGTGGCAGCAGGGCTGTGCTCTCTGAGCCACTCCTTATCCCTTGGGATGCTTTCAGCTACAAGCAACAGAAAACTTGACTAACCATGACTTGAGCAAAAAAAGGCACTGACATCCTCACATAGCAAGAGGCCTGGGTCAGGGAACTGAGATATGTTAGCCGTTTTTTCTCCACAGATTTTCAGACTAGTCCCTGAGCCACTGCCTCATAATCATAAAACGGCCACTAAAGCTCCAGACATTCCATCCCACATCCCTGTGTCCTCGTCATTTCAGTGTGCGTTGGCCCAGCTGAGCTTCTGGCCAGCATCAGCACTTCTGTATCTGAGGGCTTTTTCGGCACCCAGAGCCTGAATGTCCCTGTCAAGGTGGTTGGGCATTAACACCCCTCAGGAGCAGCCCGCAACAGTAACCGGCAGCCCGCAACAGTAACCGGTGGGAGTTGGTGGATCAAGTCCCTAGCCCCCTCGCCTTTGGGTAGCAGAACTCGGAGGTGTGTGCTCTTCGCTGCTCTCTCTCAGGCCCCAGTGGGCTTGAGCTCTAGTTGCCCGGTGGTCACCTGATCACTACTGTACCTGTTCTGGGCTCCTTCCCATTCCTGCCTCATGTTCCACTTCCCCTCAGGGGTTTCCTCCCTGGCCCTCAAATCCTGTGGCAAGGTCTGCCTTTGGGGAGCCCAAGCTATGAGCACAATACCTAACACAGGGCATGCTACGTGTGCACCCGTCACAGGCGGACTCCATGACTGTCTCCTCTGTCATGACTGTCTCCCCTGACTGAAGAACTGCTGCGGCTACAGCTGCGTTTGGACAATTCACTCGGCCACAGTCTGCAAGTAGTCCCTGCGAAGGACAGTAGGCCCTGCAGGAGGAGCATGGGGTGAGGGACTGTGGCTGGTGGGGAGGCAGCACCTTGCTGGGCAGACCCAGGTCTGTGTGGCCCCACCCCCACCCACAGGAGCACAGACCAGACGGAACAAGGTCCAGAATTCTGCAGCTTAAAACACAGTTCCTGGATCTGAAACCAGAGGATTCAAAGGGCCTCCTCAGCCTGGGAGACAGGCCTCCCGCTGCAGGGGCCAGCAGGGAGGGGAGCAGGCGCCACGCTGAAGTAAAGTGGGGGCCTAGCAGGGCTGATGGCAGGGCTGGGGTGAGTAGAAGAGCCTGCTGCTTTGGGCGGCACCAGTGTCTCCTCCTCCCCCTCTAAAAATGCCTCCCAGCGGCCCCCTCACGCCTGACATTCCACCCCAGCTCCACCCTGGGGCCTAAGGCTCCAGCTGGGTGAAAAGCCACGCGGTGCCCGGGCTGCAGGCAGCACAGGTCTCACTCGACTCGGCTCACCGCTTCGCCTAGGGCAGGTCACTCCATCCCCGGCCTTAGTGGCCCTGTCTGTAAAATGGAAAAGAGAAGGAGAAGAAAGGAAACCCCAAAGTCAGTCCCACTTTCCACGTCCCTCCCTGCACTGGGTCCTGATCTGCAGGTCACCGGGTAGGTGTATCCATGGAGGCCAAATGCCCCGCCCTGTGCCTCCAGGGCCCCCCACAAGCCACCCCCTGCCCAGGACAGGGACAGAGCCTCCAGATATGGCGTCCATGCCCCGCCCCGGACAGCTGTGGAGCCCCCACGCCGTGTCTCCTCCAGGAGCCCATGGAGGACCTCCCCATTGGCCTGCCCCACAGGGCAGAGGTGGCGGCCAGACTTGTTCCTGCAGGCTTGGTCCTCCAGGTTGCCTGGAAAGGGCACCATGGGGAGTTTAATTTGGTTCTTTTCCTCCTGGAACCAGGTTGTCCCTGGAGACTAATCCCTTCTGGGGATTTAAAAGCATCTGACTTGCCAAGGAAGAGGCCAGCTCCTGGCCAGGCGATGCCAGATTCCCATTTTAATTAAGAGCGTTTTTTAGCCCTGGGTAGGAGGCTCCCTCAGGCCCCGGCGTCTCCCACGGTGCCCACAGGAACGATGGATGTGCCCATCCGGGGGCCGCCATCCCCCATCTCTGTGCTCCCATGTCCCCACGGGCTGCCCGGCCTACAGGCAGGACATGGGCACCCCTGACCCTGGCAGGTGAGCGGTGCAGTGCTCCTAGAGGGGCTGCTGGGTGTGCAGGAGCCCACCATTGATTATATAAGACCCCAAATCGAAGCCCCCCCCACCTCAATACTGGTGTGACCGACGGGTCCAGCTGGCCCAAGACTGTCCCACTTTTATCACTGAATACCTCATGTCCTGGCCACCCATAGCCAAGTGGTGATGTGGGTTGAGTGGTGTCCCCCCAAAGAATACATCCACCTAGAACCTCAGAATGGGACCTTGTTTGGAAACAGTGTCTTGGCAGGTGTGATTAAGGGAAGGATCTTGAGATGAGAGCATCCCGGGTTAGAGAGGGCCTTACATCCAAGCAGTGTCCTCATGAGACAAGACGACACACACACACACAAGGCGTGTGAAGGCAGAGGCAGAGATTGGAGGGAGACGTCATCAAGCCAAGGAACGCCGAGGGTTGCCAGCCGCCACCAGCGCTAGGAGAGGCCTGGGGCAGGCTCTCCCTCAAACCCTCCGGAAAGAACCGACCCTTGGCCTCGTACTTCTGGCCTCCATGGTGTGAGAGAATACATCTCCTGCCACCCCTTGGGGGCCATGGGGAAGGGGTCCCAGTGGCACCTCCCATCCCAGCCACGGGCTCCAGAGGGCTAAACTCCCCGGCTCAGCCAGCACTGGGCACAGAATCTGTTTTCCATAAACACTTTTGAACTGAATTTCATTTTTCTCACCCAAGGAAAGTCTGGAAGAGAACGCCCAGACTCTGGGCAGGGTGTTGGGGGAAGAGAGATGTTTTGTGGTTTGTTGAGGGTTTTTCTTTTTTTCTGTCATTATCTGTCCTTCCTGATTTTCCTCTAATGAACTTGGGGCAATGGACTGTGCAAGTGGGTTCCTGTCCCCGGGTGGTTCCGAGATGGGGGAGATGGGACAGGGGTGGAGAGAGAAGACTGTAGGTTCCCCAGGGCCCGGTGGGCAGGAGGTGGTGCCGAGTCTGGGCCTCCCCAAGATCCCCTCCCAGTCTTCCCACTGGGCCCCAACCTTCCCACCCAGAGCCTCACCAGGAGGCAGGGGCCTCCCGAGGGTGCTCTGGGGACAAAACACAGGAGCCCTATTTCCCTGGCAATTTCCAAAAACAAACCACCTTTGCAGAGCACCAACCTGCACTACCTGCCCAATAGAGGACCCCTGGCCTCCTGGCCCAGAGCTGTCCCTTCTGTACATCCCCGGGGGGCTGATGTCACACTGTGGCCCCTCCACTCTGCTGCAGAGGAAACAGCTCACAGAGGGACAGGCATGCGCCTGCCTGGTCCTCCTCCCTGGGGGGGCTTTCTGGACTGCTCACCCCTACTCCTACACAGCAGCCCGCCCACCACCAACCTTTGCCTTTCCATCCGCAGCCCAGGTCACTGGCACTGCACCCACCATGCTGTTGGCAAGTCTGGCCTTACACCCTTCCCCTTAGAAGGTCCCTTTGTGAGGGCCTGCTCACTCATCTCGATGACGCGAGCCAACTCAGCCCCCTGGTGTGACAGACATGGTTGGTGTCCCTCCCAGAAGCCCCTGCCAACAGCTGCACCTTCTCTTGCTTCTGTGAGTTTTGGCAGCTAACGCCTCACAGCTGCCCCTTCTCCAAAAAATGCCCTCGGCTGAGGAGAACAGGCTTTCCTGGGAGGCCACACAGCCCTATGCTCCACCCCTGAGCTGTGGCAGCCCAGGGCCAATGTTATGGGTTGAACCGTGTCCCTGAAAAAAAAGACACGCGGAAGTCCTGACCCCAGATACCTGTAGATGCGACCTCATTTGGAAATAGGAGTGTCGCAAGGGAATCAAGTGAAGATGGGGTCACTAGGGTGAACCCTAACCCAATATGACTGTGTCCTTATCAGAAGAGGAAGGAGGCCAGGTGACAATGGGTGATGTAGCTGCAAGCCAAGGAACACCTGGATGGCCGGCCACCACCAGATGTGGGGAGAGGCAGGAAGGAGTCCCCCAGACAGGCTTCAGAGGAGCTGCTAGTACCTTGATTTCAGACTTCTAGCCCCAGAACTGAGAGACAAAGTTCTGTTGTGTTGAGTCACCCTGTTTGTGGCACTTTGTTACAGTGACCCCAAGAAACTCAGACAGCCAGTGGTGGACTAATATAGGGTTTAAAAGGCTGGCCCCGGGCCGGTCAAGGGGCGCGGTGGTTAAGCGCTGGCTTGGGAAGCCAGCGGCCCCGGTTCAGTCCCACATATGAGGGTCAGTGACACTGCCCTCAAATAAAAAGATAATAAAGTTGAAAAAAAAAGTTTTTTAAATAAAAAATAAAAAAAAATAAAAGTCTGGCCCCTAGCCTCAAGGCAGTGACAGTTCTGGATGCTACTCACACCACAAAGCTCCCAGCTGAAGACAGACAGCTCCAGACAAAATCACGTTCTACTGAGCTTCCCCCGCCCTGTCCTGCCTCCCTCACTCCCCGCAGGCTTTGCCTGAGAGCGCTCCCTTAGCGGGGCCCTGGCGCAAAAGCCCTGCCTCAGGCTCTGCCCTAAGGCAGCAGATGTCATACGAAGATGTCAGTTGGATGGGTGGGTGGACGGATGGATGGATGGATGGATGGATGGATGGATGGATGGACAGATGACTAGATAGGTGGATGAAGGACAGGTGGGTGGATGGATGGATGGATGGATGGATGGATGAATGGATGACTAGATGGGTAGATGAATGGATGGGTGGATGGGTGGATGATGGATGGGTGCACGGATGGATGGGTGGGCCAGTTCTTTCTGCTTCTAGCCTAGCCCACAAGTACTTCCTCAGTTGGGTGGAACCACAGGGCCCCAAGACACCTGTCTCAGAGCCCGGCCCCCGCCCCGGCAGCAGGCAGAAGAGGGCCTCTGTCTGTTCTTCTCTCTCTCAGCCTTGCCTGGGCCATATCTGCCCCGATGTGGAGCTTTATGGTGGGGCCCCCTCCAACCACTACATGTTTCAACTTGCTGAAGGCAGAGAGGAGAAACTCTGCTGCTTCAGCCCAGCCCTGCAGCAGAGTCCTCAGACAGCCAAAGGGATCAGGAGTGGGGGAAAAAGACCTTGCCAGAAGCCTGTGGGCACCCACCCACCTCACCCCACACCATGGCCCTATCCACCATCCAGCGCCTCCCAGAACGAGCCTGTGAGGGTGTCCAGGAGCAGAGCAGAGGGGGTGCAGGTGTCTGTCCCCTTTCTTATCTCTGTTTCTGTTTCCCAACATTTCTACAGTAAAAGCAATTGCTTTTATAATCAGGAAAATATAGTCTTAGAGACACAGCCAGTGCCCTAGAGAAGCAGACACCCACGAGAGACAGGCCCATGGCTAGTTCTCTGTTGTGAGCAGGGCACGGAGCGGGCAGGGCTCTGGCACAGACCCCCGCCCGCCATGGCCAGGGAGACCTTGGGAGGAAAAGTGGGCACACGCAGGGAGCAGAGCGGGGGGGCGCACTCCAGCCAGGTGACAGGTGGGAGTCTGGGGCCCCAGGCTGCCCTCCCATGTGGTTGGAGGGAGGGTGTCCTCCAGGCTCCAAGGCTCTGACCACTGGCCCGTGAGCCTCGCCCCAGCTGGGCCCCAGGTGCTATGGAGGCCACCAGGTTAGGTGCACCCACCTGGACAGGTGAAGGGACTTGGTGGAAGCAAGCCCCTACCCACCCAAACCCGGCTTCTCGGCAGCCTCTTCAATTTGCTTCTGCAGAAATAAGCTAATGGAGGCAGCAGAGACTTTGTTTAGGAAAGAGCAGGACTCAGCATTTCCCAGCAGTGGCAATATTCAGAGAGCCCTGTGGATTCATCTAGTCCCTGCTTGGACTCGCTCCCTGGCTGCTCCCTCCACCACTCACCTGAGGCCCGCCCGCCTCAGTTTCCCCATCTCTGAGTCAAGGGCTTGTGGCCCGGGTAGGGGAAGGGAAGGAATTCCTAGACCCCCTCACACAGAGCCTCTGGGCCAGAGAGGGGTACAGCAGGGGACTCCCACCTCCTGGGGCCTCAGGGACCATTCTGTGCAATGGGATCAGTGGCTCACAGAGGCTGGAAGTGAAAGGCACGCTGTGCTGTGTGGCCATCCGTGTGTATGTAGGCGTGTGTGCGCCTTGTTTCCTGGGGCAAGGCCTGACCCAGAGAGGCTTCCTGCCTGAGGGGTAACAAGGGCAGGGCTTCTTACAGGGCCCCTGCTCCGGCACGCCCTTAACTGCCCTCTGAGGCACAATTTTACACGTGGGGAAACTGAGGCTCAGAGGGAGTGCTGCCTGCCCCAGGCCCCTCAGTGGCAGAGCAGATCCTGGTGAGAAACTCCTCCAGGACACCCCCACAGGCACTCCTATCCTGGTTGTGCACCCCATAGCAATGGTGGGGCAGCTTTCCCAAGCTCTTAGGGCCCCTCTAGGCCTGGCAGGGTTCAAGAGGGTCCCTCATAGCACAGCAGGAGGGGGACCCAGGAGAGGGGCTACGGGGGGGCCCCCACCCAGCCACACCTGCTCTTATAGGTTCTTCAGGCTCTGCTGACACCTGCTGGCCACGCATCCCATCACCATAGCAACCTGGGTGGACCTAGCAGCCCCCCAGCAAGAGGCAGATGGGGTGGGGCCGCCTGGGGAGGATGGCGGGATGTGGGTACCCAGAAGTGGGGCCCACCACCAGGAGCATGCCGCCTCTGGGAACAGCTCCCATTACCCCTGTGCCCCCACGCCTGCCTGCCCTCATCTGTCCTCACCCCACACCCAACACCTGTGCCTCCTCTTCAAGCCACCTCCCACTCCTGCCCCCTCCTGCCTGATGCCCCCCAAAGTTCAGGGTCGGCACCCAGCCCCCAGTCCTCTCCACAGGCCCCTAGTAAGAAGCCCTAGCTGACTCCTCATCTCACCGCAGCCTTCCAGGGTTCCCATCTCGGGCACAGTCAGCCCTCCCACCTACTTGAATGCCCAAAAGGTGGAGGGCCTCCCACCCACCCCAGCTTCTCTGGGTTCCCTTCCTTCATACCTCTGGCCCGTGCCCACTTCCCTCCATCTCCTCTATGCCCTGATCTGGGCCCCTCACCCCTCACCTGGGCAGCTGACACCCCTCATCCAGACAACTGTCACCTCTCACTGGGGTGGATGACCCCTCCCCTGGAGGCTGTCACAGCCCAGCCCGGCCCCCAGCTTCTCTGTGGCCCCGTTCAGTACCCTGCATGTGCCCTATAGGGAAAGGCCCAGATCCTCCCTCAGGCCAGGCCACATGGCCTGCTTCTCCCACCTGGGGGCTCTGAGTGTGCTGTTCCCTGCCCCCAGAATGCTTTTCCCAGCTTCCTCTGGGAAAACCGTTCCAGAACATCCCACCAGCTGTGACTTCCCGGGCCCTGCTATCATCTGGGGACTGTCCCTCACCCTGCCAAGGTGCCGCGACAGCACTGCCATAATTGCAGGCCCACTCCCACCTTCCCAGCCCCTCCCCGCCCCACCCCCCCCGCTCCAGAGGTCTCTCTGGGACTGGTGGCCACATCCCATGGGATGACAGGGAGACTCAAGCCAGCCTGACAGATTAACACATGCCAGCATTGGACCTCAATACAGAAAGAGGGAGAAGAGGAAACCCTTCTGGGGCCCCATGAGATGGCGGGGGCTGGTTATAGACATTGAACCACCTCCCCTATCGGTCCCTTGAGAGGGGGCAGTGGGTCATAGGTGGCCTGAGGGAAGGGGCAGCACTCAGGAGCTAGAGCCCTGGTCCGGCCCCAAGGAGGCCAGGGCTCTTGGGCAGCTCCCTACCTCCAGGGCCTCGGCTCCCCATCGGCACTCTTCAGGCAATGCCTGGCCAGACCCTGGTGGCCGAGGGGAGACCACGCACCACGCCCTGGGTGCCACTCTGCACTGCTGGAGCCCAACTGCCCTCCAGGTCTGGCCTAGCACCTGTCCCCAGCCTCACACCCAGCAACCTGGTGCCCAGGAAGCCCCGAAAGCCTCAACTTCAGCTGGCCCCAAAGGGGAGGCTGGCCCATGGACGGAAGGGAGGGGCTAGAATCTGCCCTCCTCTCCCATCCCCCACCACAGCACAGACCAGCCCCCATCGTCACTCAGATGGCAGCACTGAGTGATGCTGGTCCTCCCCATCCAAACAGGCTCTGAGAATGGCAGGGAGGCTTGGCCAAGCCAGCCACGTTCACAGCCATGTTAACAGCGGCCGCACGTCAGGCTGGGAGAGGCTCTGTGGACTGGCCAGCCGCCCGATGGCCTCCCAGGCACCACTCCTCACCTTCACTTTCTTCTGTTGGACCTCTTCCTCCTCTCTCCACCCCATTAACCTGTTCATCTCACTCCCCTCTGTCTCTCTATGTCTCTCTGTCCCTCTCTCGCTTTCTCCAGCATGCCTGGCAGAGGGAACAGCCTGTGCAAAGGCTTGTGGTGGAGGACAGGGTATCAGAAGACTTGAAAAGGGACAGGCCCAGCAGAGGAGCGCATACAGAGGGGAGGGTGTGAGACCCGGGAAGGAGCAGCATCGAGCACTGAACAGTCACCCCCTCGAAGGACACACAGACTTGCAGGTTGACGACCGTCAGAGAACAGCTCAGCTCAGAGCAGCTCAAGTCAGATCCACAGTAGTCATTACACTTGTGTATCAGCAAAGGATTGAGGGGATGCTGTGTGCTCCTAAAAATCCAGTCTGTCCCACCCCCATTCTGTAGTAGCCCCATGTTTTGGGGGGACCCTGGCTGGTCTAAGCAAATCATGGTGTGCTCATCCCCCGCTTACAGCGACTGCTTCAGGCGTGGAAATAAACAAGGAATCCCACAGCCCAGCCGGCCAGGAACTATCCCAGACTGAGCCCTTAGCGACACTGCTGAGCTGCTGGATCAATCCTGACCTGAGGTCCACCCATGCCATTTCTTCATCACAGTCAATCCCCTTCGTTGTTAAACTGTTTTGAGCTAGGTTTTCTGTTATTTGGTCCCACACACATCCTGATATAGGAGGTGGAATGGAGCTCCCCGCAAGAGTCAAGGTAGCAATGAGGTCCCCTCAGAAGCCAGACAAAACAGTTTCAGGCGGCAATAAAGCGAGGGATGCCTCTCCAGTTTGGGGGAGGATCAAGCTATATTTTGACGATTAACAAGGCCTGGGGAAACCTAGCTCTTAGATACCAAAGGCCTACAGTGCCTCAAGTGGCAGGGTGGCAGGCACAGGTGGCTGGCCTGGGATGGTCAGGCCCCTTGTTCACCAGATCTCCAGGCCACATCCTGGCAAAATGCCACCTCAGCCACTGCGCCCAGCTGGCCCGGGCCCACAGCCCGCCATCCAATTCCCTCAGCAAGTGTGCCACCAGCTTCTGCACCACCGAGCTGCACTGGAAAGTTGCCCACAAGTTAAAAAGAGATTTCTTTCCAGCAGACATCGCTCCGGCGGATCCGAGCCTTATCTTCCCCTTCCAGAATGAGTGTTGTTCATTTCACTTCCTAAAATAAAATTTAAAAACCTAAACCACAAACTGAAAAACAGGTGGGGCCGTTTCAGGATTTGGCTGGAGCTTGTCTGGGAGCTGATAAGGAGCAGCCAGTTGCCGGGCGACACAGCAGAGAGCCCACGGGGAGAAGTGCCCAGCATTTCCGGGACAGCCCCACTGCCCCCCAAGAGGACAACTGGGCATGAGCAGGCCCAGGGCTCCCCAAGGGCTTTTGCATTGTAGAGGAGTTTCACCCCTAAGTATTTGGGGGCCAAAAGGGACAGGGAGCGGAAAAGGGGAGTTGGCCTGTGCAGAAATTGTGAAACATCTCGGGAGAGCAGAAATGCCGACTGACTGCTCCCTGGGATGGGAGGGCAGGCGCTGTGAAAGCCTTCGTGAGCACACACACACGTGACTTGGGAGCCTGAAGCAGGGCCAAGGTGTTACCAGGGGCCGCCGCCGGGCGCCCCGGAGACAGGGCTCTGCCTCGGTCCGGGCCTCGTCCGCTAAACAACTGGCACGAGGGCATAGAAGTTGCCTGATCATATGTGCAGCTGACCCCAAAGGCAGGAGAGACTAAAACCATTTAGTTTCACCATCACCCCCAACAAAACCAAACCTGCAGGGCTTGTATGGGGGCCCCTACCTTGGTCCTCATCAGCAAACGTGTCTGTAACACGATTGAAGTCCTGGCAGCAGGGTCTGGCCCAATCTGATGGCAGGGGCACCCGGCTGCCAGCCCACTAGCCCGGCCTCTGCCAGCTTCAGCCAATCCCCTTCCCCCACAAAGGCTTTTTCTTCTCCCTTTTTCCCTCACCGTATTTTCTTTTGCTTCTTTGGAAACAGCGCTATTCTGAGATAATAGTGCTTCTGGGAAACTGGGCTAAGAGTCTTGTTTGTTCAAAGAAAATATTTTTCTTCTACACACAAGTGGTATGTTTACGCCATAAATCGCCCCTTCTGCTTTTGTCCTCCACCCACCTCTCTCCTGGCATCTGTCCCCACCTCCTGAGTTGGGTGCAATCAGTGGGAGGCAGAAAGCAGAGCCTGGCTGGGGGTCCTTTGTGTGCTGACCAGGGCAGGGCCTCAGTAGGGCCTGGGGGCTGGACGCGTGAGCCCCCAGCCCAGCCGGCCTCATGTGGGCCTCGGTTTCCCCACCTCTAATGGGCATCACAGCACTTGGCTCCGGGTCTTTCTGAGGAGACCGCATGTATGTAACAGGCCCACAGCACAGCTTTGCTGGCTCCGACCCCACACGATTCCTCAGGACCTACTGTGCACCAGGCCTGGGAGACACAGAAGAAGGAATTGAGACTACAAGCTGAGGAGGTGGGCCTGGGAGGGGTCAGGGGCCTGGAGAGCCTGCTGCCTGGCCCTGTGCCAGCCCTGCCCTCCGTCCAGAATGAGCCACCCCTGTGTAAGCACAGGCACATGTGTAAGAGCAGCCGCATTCCTGCATACAGGGTTTGCTGTCAGTGCTGTTGGCTGGTTGGTTTTAACATTTAGAATTTTAAGCACATTTTAGGAACAAAAATCCCTAGCATCAGATGTGTTTTTCCAGACACGAGTGTTCCACGCAGAGACTGACATGAGCCAAATTAGATTGAAAGGACTCTCTCTTCCCTCCCTCTTTGATAGAATCCATGTCCCCAAACATTCTGCGGCCAGCCCCAGCCCGTGCCCAGCCTGGGCGCTGGGACAGGGAAGACTGGCCAGCACCCTCCCTGAGCCATCAGGGAGGGAACAGACGAGCCAGGGGGCCATCTGACACAAAGCCATGCTCCTATGCAATGCTGGGGGGCAGTGCCTGTTCTTTCTGGGGGTGCACACACCAGTGTGCACTGACACTTCAAATCCTACAATACTCTGGACCTTGACATTTTATTTCTGAGAATGCTTTCTGTTCTGAAGGGAAAATGATACACAAATATAAAGTTTGTAAGAACACTCGCTGCCACTCTGTTTATAAAAACCAAAAGCTAGAAACCACCTAAATGTCCAACAACTGGGGATCATCAGTTAAATAACTCATGAAAAATTAAAGCTGTCACAAATCATGGTGTAGAAAAGTATGTGAGGCAGAAACACGTGCCCCACATAAACAAAACGTAAAGGGCGCTGGGCAAAGTTGTTTGGAGGGCATATCTCATTTTAATTTTTCATTATATCCACACACATATAAATAAGTCCAAAGAAAAAGGCTAGAAACACTCTGGAGTATTAACATTGAGACTAAATTATTTTTCATTTTGTTTATCTATATTCGCTATGTTTTTCAAATGAGCATCATTATTTTACTAGGGGAAAAAAAAAAAGACTGATTAAAAAGCTGAATTCTGGGCCGGCCGAGTGGCGTGGTGGGTAAGTGCTGGCCTGGGAAGCCAGCGGCCCCGGTTCGGGTCCCACATAGGAGGGCCAGTGACACTGCCCTCAAAAAAATAAATAAATAAATAAATAAATAAATAAATAAATAAGCCGAATTTAGTAGGATAATGGAAATTAGCGAAAATCTGAACAAGGTACAGAAGTAACAAAGGAAAGGGTGGTCTGTTTGGAAGGCTTGGGACGAGGGGGAGAGAGAGCTCCTGGAAGGCTAGCATCAAAGTCCTCTGGCTTTTGAGGGACACGGTTAAGACTGCTAAAGTCACTAGAGGAGAAGGGCAGCCCTAGCAGAGGGCAAAGCGTATCCAACTGACGAGACCACTGGCACCTGCGTGTGTCCCCGATCCTGATTCATCAGACGGCCAAGGACCGCAGGAGGGCCCAGGGCCCTGGCCTTGCCCCAAGGGCAGGAGCAGCCTGTGTGGAGCTAAGAGAATCTGTGGTGTCCGAGGTCTCCAGGTCCTTTGGGAGCAAGGTGTGTAAGAAGTGTCAGGAAGCACACATTTACTTATATCAAAATAAAGGCCCTCAGCGCCCTAATATTGAGAGCATCTGGAAATCAATAAAAAAAATAAATAACAGAAAATGGAAAATCACCATGGCTTTTAAATATATAAAAAGATGCTCAACTTTGCTCATAAAAGAAATGCTTGGTAAAATTATACTGAGATACTCTTTTTCACCCATCAAATTGGCAAAATACAAAAGTTAGAGAACACCCTCTATTGGCAAGACTGGGAAACAGATACCCTTGTACATTGTTAGAGGGATGTAAAGTGGTTCCACCAACCACCGTGGAAGACAATCTGGGCAGCATTTATCAAAATTACAAATGCATATAGCCTTTGGCCCAGCAATCCCACTTCTAGGAATTTATTTTATGGACACTTGCACTTGTGTAAAATGACAGCTACTCAAGTTATTAATCTGCAGTATTGTATGTAATCACAAAAGACTGGGGACAATCGCAATGTCCAAGCACAGGGGATGGGGATGGGCTAAATTTAAGTTGCCGTCTATCCATCCCGTGGAATATTATGCAGCTGTCAAAATGGACTGAAGCGGGGGTGGGGGGAGCAAAAGTAACTGAGGAAGAAAATTCACCCTTCCATAAAAGCAACAGAAAGAACTGGCAAAAATTATCGGAATCAACTTTTTCAGAACTCTGGAAATTAATTGGAAGCTTACAGCAACCTGGAAAGCATTTAGTCCAGAAAAACGACCAAATCTCTGAAACTTGGTAGGAACAGCAGGTGAACCAGGAGGGTGAGGGACAGGAGGAAGACAGGGACTTCTTACTAGGAGTATTTTCATACTTCTTCATTGTTGAATCACACGAATGTATTCTTATTCCAAAAATGGCATTTAAAACAAAATCAGTTAAAAAAAGAATCACATTTAAAAATTGGACCCTAAGGTCCAACTGAACCCAAGGATTGAACCCAAACCTCTGGATCCAGCTGCCAATTTACAGGAATACAGACGTGTTGAACGGCACCACGAATCCAGACTGTGGGAAATTCCCGGGCCAACTGGCCCAGGCTCTCCAAAATAGCAATTGTTCAGAAAAGAAAGGGATGGACAGGAACTGCTGAACAAGACTTAAAAGATACAGCCAACTATGAATAACAGAAAGGAACTGAGAATAAGTATTGAGAGAAAGAGAGAGCTGGGGGGGTGGGGGAGCTACAGCACACTAAAATGTGCAAGATGGAGTGGCAGTGGGGTAGGGAACGGTGCAGGGCAGGGGTCGCTCGGACAGGCCGGGGACTGGCTGCTTCTGGAGGAGCGACGGGGGAGGTCATCACGGGCTTGATGGGTGAGTTGCAAAATCTGCTTCTCGAGTTTTACGATAACTCATCAAATGATTTGTTCTGTGTGATTTTCTATACTGGCGTTTTATTTTTTTAAAACAGAATAGTTTAAAAGAAATGCCGGCCTTCCACTCCCTCCTTGCCAGTCAGGGGAGGGCTGCTTTGTGCCTTAAAGATGCACTGAGTGTCCGCTGGCACGGGGCCTGGAGTGGGTGGCCAGTGGGCAGGCCATGGGGAGCTGGGCCTCTCACGAAGCTCAGGGTTTATCTCCATGCTCAGGGAGGGAAGCCTGGACCCACCCAGGGGCTGGCTCTGGGCTCGCCTCACCCCACTGTAAGGAGGGCCGTCTCTACCCCCAGCATGGGTCTGAACAGCCCACACTTTGCCCCTGGCCGGCTCCCAGGATTTGGCATCCAGCCTTGTGCTGGGAACCCCCTTCCGCCAAGCCCCCTCGATTAATGGCCAGTGCACAAACCTACCCCGATGAATTTTTTCTCACCGAAACAGGTCATCATATCTTGTATGTGTCCTGCAACTTGCCTTGGGGATCAAGATACCATGGACAACGTTTTGTTTTACTAGCTATGGACATGGTCCAGTCTTAGTCCCAGTTCCACACTACCACGTATTTTCAATGAAGTTACTCTATCCATTTTATTTTTATATATGCGTTTTGTTTTGTTTACATCTCAGAATTAGTTTATCCATAGCTATTGTAGAAAATCTGAGGGCCGGCCGAGTGGCGCATTTGTTAAGAGCTGGTTTTGGGACGCCAGCGGCCCCGGTTCGGATCCCATGTATGAAGGCCAGTGACACTGCCCTCTACAGCTAACAACAGCTCCACCTGGAGCTGGGCTGTGCGAGCCCCGGCGACGGTGTAGGCTGCAGCCCCTGCTGCAGTGGGCTGCCATGGGCTACAGTGAGTGGCCGGCAGCCAGTGTGAGCTGCCGATAGCCGCTGTGAGTGGCTGCAGTGGGCTGCCATAGGCTACAGTGAGTGGCCCGCAGCCAGTGTGAGCGACCATCCAGAGGCCGGCGACCGATCTGCCTCACCCGGGGAGAGTGCAATGACGATACCAACCTGGGCCAGTGAAGTAATGTCCTCCGCAACCAGACTGAAGAACAAAAAGACAGCAACTTGTCTGTTCCACTTCCCCAATTGCCCAATAAAATCTTTAAAAAAAAACACAAAAAACGGCAGGCCAAGTGGTGCGGTGGTTAAGCGCTGGCCTGGGAAGCCAGCAGCCCCGGTTCGGGTCCCACATATGAGGGCCAGTGACGCTGCCCTCAAAAAAAATAAAATAAAATGAAAATCTGAGAAAAGACAGAAGAGAAAAAGAAAGGTCACCAGAAAAGCCTCCGTTTGGGAGAAACAGCAGCTGTTTCCTTCTGATCCTTCTTTTGCACCCAGCTATTTCCTCCCTCATTTTGCTGGAGGGCTGAGTGCAGGAAGGAGGGGCTGCTGCGGGTATATTCCTTTCCTATTGCTAAGAGTGTGTCCGTTACCACAATTTGGTGGCTTCGAACAACACGAGTTAATGCCTCACAGTTCTGGACCCCGGAAGTCTGGGGGTCTCTCGGCGCTAAAATCAAGCTGTCATCTGGGCCCCAGGGAGAAGTTTCTTTGCCCTTTCCAGCTTCTAGAGGCACACGTTCCTTGGCCATGGCCCCGCCCCTGCCTCTGCCATGCTGGGCTGAGTCCTCCTGCGGCCGCCTGTGCTTCTCCCTCTCCTGCTCGCTCCGCTACTTTCAGGGCCCCTCGTGATTGCACTGGGCCCACAATGATAACCTCCCAATCTCGAAGTCTGCTGTTAGCAAACTTAATTCCCCTTTGCCACTAATCTGGTGGTGGCATGCGGGGATCAGGGTGTGGACATCTTTGGGGCCCTATCCCACCTCCTTAGGTGGCCTGGTGTGACACTGCCAGGCCCCAGGCCAGCGGCCCGCATCAGAGGTGAGTGGGAGGGAGGCGTCTGGGAGCTGCCTGAGACCATGGTCCTCACTCACAGCAGAGCCAGCTGGAGCTCGCTACGCCCTGAACACAAACTTGGGGACTGTGCGACTCACCGTTGGGTTGGATTTCCATCATCTGAAATTGATGAATTTTAGTTTACTTGCCGCCTTTGCTAATTCGTAGCCTTAATGATCCTTTATGTCCTGGGCAACTAGTACATTTGAAAGCAGAGTATTTAGTAGTCGGGAGGTGACCTCAGTGTTCTGAAGCCAGGGAGGAAGACGGGGCCTGCCCATCCTGGCAAAAGATGCTAAGCCCACGCCCCAGATGCCACTCAGCTTCCACAGCCTCCTGAAAGCTCATCCCAGATTTAAAAATCCATCCTGAGACCAGACATTTCACTAACGAGTCTCTCCCAAGGAAATAACTCTAAATATAGAAAAACGCTCCAACACAAGGATGTCTGGAGCAGCTTTCCTGGAAAAGTGACTAATTAGAGACAACCTAATTGTCCGAAAGCGGGGGTGGCCAGCGGGCAAGTGACAGCAAAGCCTGGGAAATCATTAAAACGAGCCTGGGAAAACACAAGCAAGGTGCTTTCGTTGCAGTGACCATACAGCAGGCCCCTAAGTTGAATGATCACAGCTATAGATGTGTTTTAAAGTATGACACGAGGACACCAAGGACCCAGCAGGGTTTTTCGGCTGGTGAGGACGTGGGCGATTTCTTCTGCCTTGGGTTCTCCCTTTCCAGGGATGAGCACAATGGAAAAGTTTACCTTTAATTGAATTGGTTGTGTAAACTCACTGGTGTGTAAAATTAATTCGGTCCCTTTGTAAAAGTAAGTGTGTGCATGTTACATTAGTGTGTGTGAATGTGTATGAGTGTGAATATAGGAATATCTCTCGTACATGAGACAGCAGTGGGGAATGAGTGTCTGAATACTGTGCTTGTATTGTATGAATGTGTGAGAGCGGGCGTGTGCACATGTGTGCATGTGAGTGTGCATGTGTGTGGGCATCTTGTGTGAATGTCCACGTGGGTGTGTGAGCCAATGTGTGAATATGTGAACGTGAGTGGGTAGGTGTGAATGCCAGTGTGTGAGCACGAGTGTGGGTCTGTGTGTGAGGGGCAGTGTGTGGGTGTGCCGTGAACGTGTGAATCCTTTCACATGCTGGTGGGAATGGCTGAGACTGTGAAAGCGTGTGATGAGTATGAACGTGTGAGTGTAAATGAGTGTGTGTGGCTATGTGAATGCACATGACTGTGAATGTCAGGTGTGTACAAGTGCAAGTATGTGTGAGGGTGTCTGTGACTCTCTGAGCGTGCAGGTGGGATGAGTGTGCAGGTAAACGTGAACACGTGTGAATGCTGGGCATGTGTGTTGTGAGTGTGAAGGCCCCTGAGCGTGACTGATGGCGTGTGTCTTTGGAGGGGCAGTGGTGGCACCCAGCTCTCTAGGGATAGGCCCTCCCTGCAGGTTTGGCTTAGAGCCCACCCACCGGCAGCCGCTGAGGGACAGTGGGCTCGCACACCCGTCCAGCCATCCCATCCCCCAGGAGAGAGAGGAGGCCCATGGTGGGCCCAGAGCAGCTAAGGGAGCCTGGGTTGCAGCTGAACACAAAAGCCAGTGGCCCTGTGACAACAGTGATGCTGAGTGACGCAGCGGAAACCACAGGGATGGGCCCGGCCTCAGTCACTTGCCTCAGCGTCACCAGGCCTGAAACAGAGGATGCCTGGCCTCCAGTGGGAAGAACAAAGGTGAGAGATGCCACCCAAGAGGTCTCAGGCCATTTTGGAAGGGACCGGAGAGGCCTGCCTGACTCCCAGCCTGACTGGGGCCTCTCTCAGTCCTGTTCCCTCCTGGGTGGCGTTTACCTTGGCTTGGAACTTGGCTCAGGTGGGCATCCAGTACCTGCGAGGGCCAGCCCTGCCCCCTGCTCCCTCTCCCCGCCACTCCGGCCCAGCAGCCGGAAGCTGCCACCCTTACTCCAGGCCTGAGGGGACCGCGCACACCGTGGGGCTCCCGGGCTGAGGCTCCAGGCCTGAGGGGACCGCGCGCACCGGGGGGGCTCCCGGGCTGAGGCTCCAGGCCTGAGGGGACCGCGCGCACCGGGGGGCTCCCGGGCTGGGGGGCTCCCGGGCTGAGGCTCCAGGCCTGAGGGGACCGCGCGCACCGGGGGGGGGGGGCTCCCGGGCTGAGGCTCCAGGCCTGAGGGGACCGCGCGCACCGGGGGGGGCCCGGGCTGAGGCTCCAGGCCTGAGGGGACCGCGCGCACCGGGGGGGGCTCCCGGGCTGAGGCTCCAGGCCTGAGGGGACCGCGCGCACCGGGGGGGCTCCCGGGCTGAGGCTCCAGGCCTGAGGGGACCGCGCGCACCGGGGGGGTCCCGGGCTGAGGCTCCAGGCCTGAGGGGACCGCGCGCACCGGGGGGGGGGCTCCCGGGCTGAGGCTCCAGGCCTGAGGGGACCGCGCACACCGTGGGGCTCCCGGGCTGAGGCTCCAGGCCTGAGGGGACCGCGCGCACCGGGGGGGTCCCGGGCTGAGGCCTGCCTCTTTGCAGGACCCTCCTGCTCCTTCCTCAAGGGACGGTGGTCTGTCCTTTCGACCAACTCCCACCGGCTGCGCTGTGTGCTGCCTCAACAGCGGGGGGAGGAGAGGCCAGATACATCCAGCAACTTCTCCATGGGGCTCCGGCTTTTCATCTTTGCTTCAAAGAATGGCTTTACTTGGGGTCAGTTTGATTTTTTTTGAGGCTCGGCCTATCGACTCAGGCCAGGCTGCTTCACACAGTCAGGTACAGGCCTTGGCCTTTCCGGGGCCCCTCCCCAAACACTATGCACCCCCACCTTGCCCCAGCAAGGCCCCTGGGCAGAGCCGGCAGGGCAACGCCAGCAGCCCAGTGTCACTCGGTGACTCTCCCAACCAGGGCGCACTTGCTAAAAATGCCGCAACTCTACCTCCTGTTCCACTGAGACCTTGGTGCGACTCCCGACAGACGGAGGTCTGTGTCTCCTGCCTCGATCCGCAGTGTGTAATGGGGACGCTAAGGGATGCCACGGCTAGGACACCCTCTGGGTCTTCCTGGGACCCAGCTGCCACGTTGTGAGGAAGCCCAACGACCCACGTGGGCAGACCACACGGAGAAGCCACGTGCAGCCGTTCCAGCCACAGGCCCAGCTGAGGGCCCCGTTGACGGCCAGTGTCAACTACCAGACACCAGAGCACAGATGCTTCCAGAAGATTCCAGCCCCTGGCAGTGGCTCTAGATGCCATGAACAGAGGCAAGGCATCGTGCTGTGCCCTGTTCTGGTACGCTGTTCCGACACTGGCCCCCGGAAGCCGTGAGCCTCTCCAAACAGCACTTCTACACCCTGAAGTTGGCTGCTTTGCTGTAACATGCAGCTGGCATGTTCCGTGCTTGTCAACCTTGGCTCCTCCTCCCACTTACGTGTCGCCCTAATGACCTAGTCACACCTGTGTCTGAAGTCAAGGCAGCACCTACACTGCCATCTAACTTCCCCCTGCTATCGAGTTTGCTTCAGCAGTGCAGGGGGTCAGTCCTGTCTCAGCTGGTCAGTGCTGGCCCCTTAGGACTGTCCCCTCAGTATTCTCCCTGCCGGAAGTGAGCCATCATGGGGAGTCCGTGGGGAGTCTGTGGGCACATGCCAAGCTTGGGTGGGTGGCTGGCTCAGGTACAACGGGGAAGGGCTGAGGCTCCTGTCCCTTAATCACCATTTCGGCTCAGGTGACTCTCACCTTGAGGACCAAGCCTGGAGCTGGAAGGCGTCACCTCCTGGATCCACGCGACAGTCCCTGCCCTTGTCACTCTGTCCTGCAACATTCCTGGAGACCCCCCCCTCCTCTGGGCCTTCTCCTCCCTGGACACCTGCCCACCTGAGCTGATCTCGCTGCCTCACTCACCAGCTCCCACCTCCTCCAGGCTGTGGCCAGAGCCCCTTTCTCCAACCCCAGGTCAGAGAAGGAGTTTCTGCCTAAAACTGATGCTGCAAGCAAGCCAGTCACAAAAGGATGAATAGTGCAGGATTCCGCTCAGATGAGGTTTCTAGATGAATCCGATTCTTAGAGACAGAAAGCGGAAGGGTGGGTGCCAGGGGCTGGGAAGGTTTAACGGGGACAGGGTGTCAGTTTGGGAAGATGGAAAGTTCTGAAGACGACGGTGGGGACAACTGCACAAGTGTGAGTGTCCCTAATGCCACTGAGCTGCACACTTACAAATGGTTCAGATGGTAACTTTTGTTATGTGTATTTTACCACAATTAAAATACAGAGATATAAGGGCCGGCCGAGTGGCGCGGCGGTTAAGCGCTGGCTTGGGAAGCCAGCGGCCCCGGTTCGGTCCCACATGTGAGAGGGCCAGTGACACTGTCCTCAAAAAAAAAAATTAATAAAATAAAATACAGAGATATATTAAATGAAAACAAAACTGCCTCGGCCCCCACGGCCCCCAGTAGCGGCGATGCTGACTGGGGCCCTGCCTGCCTTTGGCCACAGTCACCGCAGGCGACTCCAGGCCACTTGCAGTCTGTGCAGAGACCAGTTGCGGGCCAACAGCGTCCTCCTCGCCACCTCCTCACCACGTCTGCCTTCCCAGCCTGCAAAGGCCGACTCAGCCGTCATCTCCGGGTGGCCCCAGGCAGCGTCTGGTACCCTCTTTGGATCTCAGGTCTACCCAGGTACCTCCGACCCAGCCGAGCAAAGCATCTGTCCTCCACAGTGCATAGCAGTGGGGGACTGCAGTGCGTCTGCCCCCTCCAGGATTGAGGAGAGGGTCACAGGGGCAAGGTCGGGGGTGTCCCTACTGGAAGGACCACACAATGACTTGGTTTTCTAAATCAGGTCCACTTTATTTGAAACTTTTCACATGCCACAAATTTACATGAAAATACCCATTCAAAACGTAGTTTGAACACAAAATTTAGGAGGGGGCATCAGCAGATGGACAAGGTCTGTCATCAAAAGGCAGGTGACACGTATTCGGTCATTTAGCACCTAGGTCACACACATACCATGAGACCCCCGGCCAACTCACCCCCACTGCCTTATAACCATGCGGAGCGCAACTGTTTCCAGTCAGTCACACGCAGGTGGGCAATGGTCAGAGGGGTGGCGGGCGCCGGGGCTGGAAATGCCACTGCAGGGTGTGTCACGTGCCCACGCCCACTTGTGCACAGGCACATGCCCGCACACGCCTGCCTGTGCTCACCCCTTCAAACCCCTCCCCACACCAGCACAGTATGGGGACCTCCGCTCCGCCCTGTCAGGGTTCCACAGAAAGTCACCCCCTTGCCAGGCTCAGCACAGCGGCAGCCTCTGCCTGACCCGCTCGGCCAGGCCCTGGCCTCAGTTCCATGACTGGACTCAGCCCACAAGCAGCCCATGGTCACCCATCCCCGGGTGGGGCTGCCCGGAGACCGGGCGCGGGTACCCTGAAGCTGTGATCTTAACGAGAAGCCCCAGAGCTTCTGCAGAGAGCTTAGAACGTGGAGTCATTTAGACATTTAGATGATATTGGTTGGCTGGTGTCAGACGCACAGTTGGGTTTTTTAACTTTTGTGGGAATTTGTTCACCATGCCCAGCAGACCCTGGACACTTATAATTAGAATCCTGCGCCCCCAATGCAAACGGGACCAGTGACCATCACAAGGGGTACCGAGCCCCTTGTGCACAATCCTATGCCTTTCCTATCAAAGGCGGGTGGGGGGACTCAGGGTGAGGCCCCAAACACATGGGCACCCAGGTCCCCCTCCCCGCCCCACGTCTCCCTCGCCTGGGCTTCAAGCCTGCAGCCACCAGGACCCACTGCCCACAACCACACTCATCATCCTCATCCACTAATTTATTATTTTCTCACAAGGTCTCAGCAATTTTCAAATCCTAGCGGAGCAAGTAACAAGTGAGAGAGGAAGTGGGAGGCCGCCACTGCCCCAGCGCCGCCCAGAGGACCAGTGAGTGCCCATCGGGGCAGAGTCCCTCCCATGAGGCGGGCGGGCGTCCGCACGATCAGGGCTCAGGGCGCCGTGTGCTGCCTTCAGACCCTCCTGTGGCCCTACTCCTCCTCCTCCCAGGCTTTTCCAGCCTCGGCGGGCGTCCGCACGATCAGGGCTCAGGGCGCCGTGTGCTGCCTTCAGACCCTCCTGTGGCCCTACTCCTCCTCCTCCCAGGCTTTTCCAGCCTCGGCGGCCCCTGCCAAGTGCCTTGCAGCTCTGGGGACCCGCACAGGGAGCGATTCAGGGAGTGTTGCCCTCAATGCTGAACCCACTACCAGGGCCTGTGCTGAGCTGTAGTCCCGGCCCGAGTGGAGAGCGCCTTCCCACCGTGTGCACACACGGTGGCCTCGGGGGCCTGGAGGAGATGGGGATAAAATCCCTCCATTGTATGAGAGTGACGTGTTCCCAATGCAGCCTCCCTGGGCTTGGAACAGCAATACACGAGAAAATGAGCAAAGCCGCAGAAAGCAGGGAGGCAAGCCAGTGGTCTCTGCTTCCCTCATGCTCAAGTGCCACCCTGGGGCATCTGCAGATGTGTGGCCTGGTGGGCAGCCCAGGCGGGAGGGCAGGGGTCCCTTTGAACAAAGGGATAATTGCTGATTCCTCCTTGCTCACTCCCTCTCCCCTAGTGCCTCTCACACATACCACGCACACACAAGTGTGCATCCATGCACACACTCGATCACACACACGTGCGTCCATGCACGCAGACACAGCATGCACAAGTACATGTGCATACATACAAGCACACCACGCACATGCACGCACACACGTGCTCACGTGCACACACGCAGGCGCCAGTGCTGACCAGCCCCCTCTCAGCAGGCAGCATATGGTCTGCCGCTTAACAGCCTGGTTCTGCCAATTGGGGACCATTAGGGTGGGTTCTTTTTCCAGCGTAAAATGCTGCAGAATATAAATTGCAATTAACACTGGTGCCAAAATAGCACTTAGCGAGAATAAGCACATTATTAACATCTGGTGAGCCCTGTCCTGGGTGTAGAAGCAGCGGAAATTCTTGCTCTAAGTAAAAGGATGGTTGCAGGGGACGCTGAGAATACAGGGTCTACCGCTGGGGGCTGCTTTCCAAGGTAGCTCGTGCCCCAACCTCCTGTGAACAGTCCCTCCCAGCTGTCTATTGGCACAAACGATGCTCCCGGGAAAAACTGCTGGCTCACGACAACAGCCATCCAGGCGAGAGTGCGAAAACACAGCCTCAGCCTCTGCACAAATTCCCAGTGGGAAGGTCATTCCCATACCTGAGTCCAGGTCGCTCTGGAGAAAAGGAGAAGGGCCCCTAGAGCCATCCAGGGTCCAGGGGATGGGCCAGGCCTGGTCCATGGGGGTCCTGGAGTTGGCCAGGCCACCAGCCTCCCTCCTGGGCTGTGTCCCCGTTGACTGTCAAGCTGCAACCAGCCACACCCTTGCTTTGAGGACAAGAATGGTCAGTGCCCACACTACCCTTCCTGATCACCCTTGCTTGGTCTTTAGGTACCATCTGAAAGCAATGCCCAGAGGCTTGGGAGGGGAGTGCTCTCACACGTCTCAGACTTTCATTCGTATGTGGCCGTGTGATCCTACCAGGGACCTTGGCCCTATCTCTGGGGCCCAAGGCAGCCTTTCCTGTGCCTGTGAGATCAGGAAGAGATGGGACCAGGTTGTGGCTCTCAGGCGAAGGTGAAGGCTGTAGGTCTGGGGTGGAGCATTCGCCTGGAGGCAGAGAGCCACCAGCTGCAGCCAAGAGTGGGGGAGAGGTAACAAAAAAACCAGGGTGAAGCGGAGCATGCTCAGCCCAGCTCCCCTGTGCAAACACCGTCCACTCGTCAGGGAACGTGGAGCAAAACCGGAGAAGCTGGGCGCTCAGGAAGGTCAGCGCACAGGGAGGCCCTGCATCCACCAGGCCAGGAGTGCTGTCTCCTGCGGCCGCTCTCGGAAGGTTCCCAGACCCCCTCAGCCTGGTGGGGTGGGGGCCGCGGAACTGTTGGCCCCCCGAGAACCCAGGGCAGGGCAGGTGAATGAATGCCAGGGGCCAGGTCTCCAGTCCTTTAATAGCAGGTAAAAGGCAGGACACGCTACACAGAATGGGGGCGGCTGTCACCATGGGAACCGAGTGGGAAAATGGCCGGGCTGGAGGCCACCGAGCACGGGCAGCAGCAGCAGCAGCGTCAGCAGGGTCTGATGGGCTGCGCCCCCAGCCCAGAGGGAGAGGGAGGCAGGCGCACGACAGGCTCAGCACGAAGGTCCCGGGAGGCAGCTCTGTGGAGACTGAGGCGCCCTGGCTGGAGCCGTCCGGCATCCCCCGAGTGTCCAGGAGCCCCCAGCCGAGGGGATGCTGGCTCTGGGGAGGGTCTTGCGGTTGAGAAGGCAGAGGTGGCGGCTGGGCACAGGGGGAGGCCCTGGGCACTGGGAGGTCGGTCCTCATTTTTGGAATAGCTGCATTGAATTTTTTTTAAAGTGCTAAATAAAGCTATCTGAAGTAGGGTAATCCGATCACTCCTTAGCCTTAAACCTCCTTTCAAGTTTTTCTAATGAAGCTTTGAACTTCTGTATTTCTCCAGAAACACAGATCTTCCCAGGGGCCTCCAGCCTCCAAAACCAAGTGCCCACCCTGGCCCAGGGACCCGACTGCACTGGCCCTGCCTCGTCTGACATCCTGACTGGAAACATCCCGGAGACAGAACTGGGTGGAAAGGGGTCTCACTGGGAAGGACAGCCCTCGATGTGCAGCGCCTCGCTGTGTCACACGCAAAGCCGACCCACGCAGGCCACCCAGGCACACGGCCACTGGCCTTGCCATTGAGGACGCCAGTGTGAACATCTCACAGGATGAACGTGCCCACACACACGCACGGTCACCCCCACTGGGCCCCAGGCCACCCCTCCATGCAGCCCAGTGACAGGTGACCAGGGAACACATGAGCAGAGGGACACTCTTGGGGGTCGAAGCGAGGGGCAGCACTGGGGGCCACACGGCGCTCTGGGGACCTGGTCAGGGACCCAAGGAGTCAGCACGCATGATCCGTGTCTCAAGCGATGGACGCCCACGGCTGGGCCTGAGGGGCCAACAGCCGGCTCTTCCCACGCACCCTCCTCACACCATGTCAACCCAGAGTCCACAAGGAGACGAGTCCTCACAGCAGAAATTTGCAAAGGGGACATCGGAAGTCTGGGGAAAGGTGGGTGCGCAGGATGGCCAGGCAGAGGCTCCCTTCCTCTCGTGGCCCAGCCGGGGGTCCCCAGGGGCCTGCAGACAGCACTGTGCACCAGGGGCACCGAGGCCAGAGGCGACACGCCCGTCCAGACAGTCCTGCTTCCTCAGCCACGGAGACAACAGACGGCCGGCGGCGAGGCTCGGCCGGCGGAAGCAGCTCGCCCAGGGTGGCAGTCCCTGTCACCACCACAGGTTTGGCGGCTCCTCAGCCACTCTGCTTTTAAATAAGGTGATCTCGTCCAGGTGCACCATGGGGACGTCCCGGATGACATCGGTCAGGCCCTC
Source organism: Aselliscus stoliczkanus (assembly GCA_033961575.1). NCBI lineage: Eukaryota > Metazoa > Chordata > Mammalia > Chiroptera > Hipposideridae > Aselliscus > Aselliscus stoliczkanus. Next base: position 3,240,638 of record CM066733.1, read on the forward strand.
GTGGAGCAGAGGGAAGATGACAACGTTCAGCGCGGGCCGCTCGGCCTGGAAACTGAACCAGAGGCAAGCCGTTAGCAGGGCCCCTGGAGGCCACCCAGCGGAGGGAGGCCAGCTGCACAGGCTGCGGCTCAAGCATCTCTCCCTGCTGGCGACTGGGGGCTGTCATGCTTCTGTCGAGACACAGAGGAGGCACTCATGGGGTGCCAGGCAGAGGGATGGAGCGGGGGAGAGGCCCGTCAGAACAGCCCCCGAGTTCCTGCACAGTGGGAGGGAGGGGTGTCCCCGGAGGGAGGGATGCCAAGGAGCTGCAGAACCAAGGACAGCGTCTGCGGGGGGCAGGGTCGAGAAGGGACTCGGCCAAACCCACAGCTGTGCACACCCACAGGCCACCCTGGAGGGGAATAAACTCCCAAGTCAGGTGAGGCAGCAACTCTGCCAGGAGAGGAACCAAGGCAGCTGTCGGAGCCATCATCCAAACATGTGACAAACAGCTGTCAGGTTACCCCACCACTGCTGTACCCACAGGGTCCCCTCTGTGCAGGGGACGGGAAGTGCGAGTGCACAATCTCCACAGGGTCTGCAGGCCAGGCACTGCGCTAAGCGCCGACAGACACCACCTCGGGTCACCCTCCCTGAGGTGCCAGGAAGCAGGCTGGCACAGTGACTGCCCCCTTCCCTGAGGAAGTGGCGCCTGGGAAGGTGGCACCCTCGCCACAGTAGGTCTCTCAGCCAGTCAGCAGCAGAACGGGGTCCCTCCCTCTCCGGCCAGATTGGGACGGGCCCACCCCATGTGGGGACCATGAGACAAAACCAAGTGCCCCCCGCAAGAGCTAGAGGAAACGGGGGGACACAGTGGCCCCCACAGGGCGAAACAGAAAATGTCCAGAGCCCAGAGAGACTCTGGTCATCAGAGAAACGTCTGTCCCACAGCTCTCAGTGGGCAAGAGGTGTGAAGGTGCCACACAAGAGGGAACCCGGGCACCTGCTAAAACTAAAGCAAGTCCCCCCACACAGCGCTCGCTGAAAGGAAGGAGGAACCCTCGTCGCAGCCTCTCCCCGTGGCCCCAGCGCTGGATTAACGCCACTTGCAAAGTAGATGCCAGAAAGGCGCTCATAAAACTTGATGTTTTGGCAATAAAGGTGGTGAGGAAATATGCCTCCAGTCTGTGCGCGGGGTTCTGCTCGCGGGCAGCCGTGCCTGAGACCGTGAACCTCGCAGGCAAGTCCTTGCCTGCACACCCGCCGTGCCACTGAGTTGACTTGAAACAAAATATTCTCAGATGTGCAATGTGCGTGCAAAGGCTCCTTGCCTGCCTCCCTCCCTCCCCGGGCTTAACAAGCTGCTGTCAATTTGCTGAAGGGGAAGGATCTCTCAGCAAAAGCCAGGAATGCACGAGCCAGGAATGCAGCTGCAGGTCGGCCCCGCGAGCAGCACCTGGGAGACTGCACGGAAGGGCCCCGGGCAGCGGGCAGCGGGGCCGCCAGGACGAAACTCGCTTCCTTCTTAAGGCTCTCCCTTCAGTCCGCACCTGGGCTACCCTGGGCCAGGATGGAGCTGCAGCCAGAACACCCACAGCCGGCCGGCTTTGTAAAGCCCCGCCCGGTCCTCAGGGAGCCTGCCACACTCTCGCTGGACCCTCGCTGTCCCCACGCAGAGGCAGCCTCGCCCAGAGCCGAGCCTGGAGTCGGTGACAAGAAAGTGGGGAAGACGGCAAATGCAAAGAAAGGAGTCACTCATTTCCAAGTGCAGGCTTGGGGCTCACTCAGGAGGGCAGGGCTCACGGCGGGAGGCTTGCTCTTGGCTGGGCCGGGCGCCGGTGGCCATGAGCAACCTGTGGTCTGCTGTGTAACCTGCACATGGGTCATAAGGTTCTGTTCATTTGTGTGATTCAAATGTATCTGGAGGTTTAAGTAAATAGATGTGATGCAATAAAACAAAACTCTTTCCAGCTATCCACGTTTAGAAGCCAGGCTGGGTTGGTGACTGAGAGCAGGACAGGTCACCCCCCGGCACCCCTCCGCTGACAAGCTAATGACATCACTAACCGAGGACAAAGGCCAGACCTGTGAGGTGACAGGTTGGGCCCCTGGTGCACTCCCCAGGCCTGGCTCTGCCCTCAACTAGGCCCCACAACCTCCTGGGCAGTAACGCTGGTTTGGGATGTACGTCTGGCAGCACAGGTGGGCGCCCTGGCCTCCCGGGGACGGGGCTCGCCAGGGCTGTCACCTAGGAGCCAAAGGCCGACAGACACCAGGCAAGAAGACCGCATGGGCCCAGGGTCTGCTCACTCATTCGGAAACCCGGCACACACAAGCTCGGCCACCTGGCTCCCACAAGAGGCAGCTAGAAGTGACGGCGAGGGGCAAAAGGAGACCATGAGGAACAAGCCCCCAAGTGATCACCGTGGATCTGGGCAGAAAGGCTGGACCCTCGGGGAGGGTCTAAGGGCATTCACTCAGGGCTTAAGAAAAGTTAGACTAACTCTCTGACACTTGCAATGGCTGGAAGGGATGCACCGCACTGAAGAGACAGCCCTGCCTGAGTCCTTACGCAACTCCAAGGGCACTGGAAGGCTCACCTACCCAGTGCCTCTCTGAGCATTCCGGGAGGCAGAAAAGATTTTTTAACCTAGGAAACACCTGCTGGGGGTTTTTCTTTGCATGAGAAACTAGAAACAAAATTAAAGCTGACAGCCTCTTCCCCAAAAATAAAGGTCTTATAGAAAAGCCAAAGTAATAAGATATTTTATAAAAGCCACTCACACTGCAACACCCATGTTCAAGAGGCACCAAGGAGATGGCGGCCGAGAATCACAGGAGCTGACGCGGGAACGCCCACCAAAGGTTCACGGAACCCCGACGCTGATGGGGAGCCCAGAGCCAACGCGGAATCAGCCCGGCGCCAGCTTCCGCCCCACAATCCACGCTCGCGGCCAGTTGGGGCCTCGCACAGGGGACAAGGCAGGAAGGCCATCGCCATCCTGCAGCAGAGACCCAGGTCCCACTGGGAGGGACGACACTGGAAATTCACGAGCCGGGGGCCAGTGCAGGCGAGAAGGTGAGTGAGAGGCTCTGGGACCAGAAAGGCCTGACTGACCGACAACCGAGCCTTCCAAACCAATTAGAACAGAGGAGTCGGCTTGGGGCGTCCCTGGCTGCCTTCTTTTTCCCTCCCCAAAAGGGACAACAGATTTCTCAGCTCCTTCCAGAAACCCTTCATACAGACGCAAGCAAAGGAATATATTCCACTCCCATTTTGTTTTAAACACACCTTCTTTTTTTACCCTTGAAAGACACCCCCTCGGAAGCCATCAAGGGCTTGCTCGCATCACCCCACTGCCTGGCTGCTCAGGGTTTCTTTCTTGCCCAGTGTCCTGCTGGGATTGTTTTCTATCTTTTGCTAAAACCAACAGCACAGCCGTGCAGAACTGTGTACAAACCACGTGGACGTGCCTGTGTGTAGGGCCAGGTCCTACCCCGGGTAGCCTGTCCCCCGCCACCACACGCAGTGCTTTTTGCCAGATGGGATGCTGCCGTTGTCTCCACAGTGAAGTGCAGCCCACAGTGAACGTCACGGATGGAGCGCACCAGTGTGACCAACATCCACCCCTAGACAGACACCAGCCATGCCCAGAAGCCCCTCGGGCAGCCCCCACTCACCGTCCCCAAGGGCAGTCACATGACTTCTGCCCGAGTGGACCTGCACCTGCTTGTGAATGTCCTAGGAACAGAATCGTTCTCGGCAAAGTGAGTCCCGCTTTCCTTATGGGTGAGGTGAGGGTTTTCTCCTGGGACCAGGGGCCCCTGCAGTCCCGGCCTGGCGCCCCCAGACCCTCAGCCTGTTCTGAGAGGTGCGGCTGGCCTCATCCTCACTGGGTGTAGGCTGCTGACGGAACCAGACCTTTGCCTGTCATATGACTCACAGATCACCTTTTTCCTAGTTTATCATTTTTTATAAACTTCTAAAACATGCAGATATTCAACTTCACTCACAAAAAATATATATAATTAAAAATAGTAAGTATCCATCAACAGATGAATGGACAAACTAAATTGGTCTATCCATACAATGAAATAGCATTCAGCCATAAAAGGAAGGACGTTCTGACACCTGCTACAGCATGGATGAGCCTTGAGGACGGTACACGACGTGAAACAAGTGAGTCACAAGAGGACTGACACAGTGGACCAGTCCTGGGAGGCCCCTAGACCAGTCAAGTCGGTGGAGACAGAAAGCAGGAGGGTGGCTGTCAGGACAGAGGGCAAGAGAAGGGAGCTTGTTCTGGGGACACAGAGGAGGTTTTGGGTGGGGATTGCGGTCATGGGTACGTAATATTTAATGCCACTATGTTGTACGCTTACAAATGGTTAAAATGAGGGCCGGCCGAGTGGCGTGGTGGTTAAGTGCTGGCTTGGGAAGCCAGCGGCCCCGGTTCGAGTCCCACATATGAGGGCCAGTGACACTGCCCTCAAAAAAAAAAAAAAAGAAAAAGAAATGGTTAGAATGAGAACTGCTACATCATAGGTGTTTTACCACAATAAAAATCTTAAAAAGAAGAGCAGACCCTGCCCGCAGAGGTGCTCCAGACAAAGGAGGTTGCCCTGCTCAGACCTGAGGCCCCTCAGGATGAAAGACTGACCGCGGTCAGCAACCTGGAGGGAGAGCCCCCTGTAGGAGGCACCGGAACATGCTCACATTCAGAATCAGCCGTCCTCACCTCGGACGGCCCAGCCACGGGCAGAGGAGTGTCAGAACAAGCTCAACCGTCCCACCAGCCGCTTGCCTGAAGTCAGTGCCCCTGTCACAGGGACAGGGCACTGTGGCCTATGTCAGGGGGCAGCAGGGGGAGTGGGCAGCCACACCGGCATCCAATGCCTGCTTGGCCACTTACTTGCAGGACAACTGCAGCAACCACACACTTCACAAAGCTGGGCTGCCTCATCTGCAAAGGCGGGGAGGAGGCACTGCCACCACATGATTGCCGGGGACCCATGCATCACTCACCAGGGTGGCAGAGAGTCAGTGGTGATGCCACCACCAGAGGCTACAGAAGAGTGGGGAGGCAGGGGCGACGCTGCTACTTTACACACAGGAAACTCGGCTCAGTCACGGAGCCAGCAGGTGAAGAGGCCAGAACGTGAACTCGGGCACCCATCTGCGGGTGTAAGGTGGGTCTGGCCTCAGCAGGATGCCACACGGACCAAAGCTAGCTGCTGTCACTCCATGTAGGAGATCGAGAGAGAATCAGCGCACTGACACTGCCCTCACCCAACCCCAGAGGCCACGAGGCCTTGCAGAGAGCCTTCAGAAGGGGGAGCCAACAGAAACTGGGAGTGACCTGAGGGCTCTCTTCACCCAGGGCAACGTCTGGGGGACAGCAAAGGGGTGGCTCGGGACACAGCACGGAGAGGAAGAATCAAAGGGCGGTCCCACGGGAGAGGCCACACAGCCCCTCGGCGGGCAGGCTCAGCAGGGCGGCTGTGCGCTCTTAACTTGGCTGGAGCAGGGTGACTCGGTTTCTAGGAGAGGCAGCAGATGAAACAGAGAGGCTGGCTCCGGCCACCGGACAGGTTGTCCCCGAGGCCAGAGGAAGATGTAGGCAAACACTCCGACCCAATGAATGTGGGGTGTAGAGCCTCCGGTGCCCACAAGGAGTCACTGCCGTCCATGGCATTGTCCCAAACTCTAAATCCAGACCCAGTACCAGGGCCACCAGAAGGGCCGGAAGTGGGGGAAGATGCAGAAAAAAGCCGCCCCAAAACCTAGTGAAGGCTAACCGCCACGAGAAGTCAGAGGAAGATTTGGAAGTTTAAGTTTCAAACTTGAAAGAGCAAAGTCACGACATGGGAGGTATAAAAAAAAGCATGAATGTTGGGCAGGGCGCTGTGCTCAGGGCCGGGCACATGCCTCCCCACCATTACGACGATTTCAGACGCACCTGACATCTGAGGAAGCAGCCACCTGGGCCAGAGCTGCCTGAGAGGCAGTGACCCAAGCTCAGGTCCTGGTGCCAATGTGCAAAGGGCACAGCGACAGGAGAGATGACCACCAATGACGGCCCACTGGGATGCTGAGACGTGGCCATGCGTAGGTCAGACATGAAAAGGGGCGACTTTCGCCAGTGACGGACTGCAGACCCCACGGGCTGAGTCACAGAGAAACAGGCGACACCTCAATGTCGGGCAGTGAGTGCAGAACAGTGTGGCGTTAGGCGCTTCCTCCCACTCAGTAATTCTCTGAGCTCCAAGCAGGGCAAAGAGAAGAAAGAAAGGCATCAGAAGTGACAGCAAACTCCAGCCTCTTCCTTTTCCCGCTCTCCATTTGGTGGCCCGCAGGCTGGGAGAAGACAAGCCAGGGGCTCTGTTGTTGAGCGCTGGTTACCGCGAGCCATGGCGCCATCTGCTGGGACCTCGCAGAAAAGCAGCTGGAACCCCACGGCACAGCAGCGAAGGCCTTAGTGGGGGCCACAGGTCCATCGTTCAGGGTCCCAGCTGCCCTCCCAGCCAGAAAAGGCTTCCGCAGGCCATGCTGGACGGCCCGGACCCGCGGCGGGGCTGTACCCTGGAGGCATGGGCAGCAGAGGCCATCAGACGTATGCCAAGGGGCCTCTCCTTCCGACTCGGGGGCTGCATCTCAGCCCTGCCGCCGGCAGCACGACTAGAGGAGACAGGCCTTCGGCAGACCTGGGTCTGAACGCACCCCTGGTGAGCATGGAAGATTCCGCAGCCTGTGAGCCTGTCGGGACGTGGGGGCCGGGACGCAGCACCCAGCACAGCCCCTGGAAGGTGTGGGTGCCCTCCTCTCCTCTGGACATAAACACCCGTCCTTCCAGTGCTGGGGGCCTGGCTGCACTACTCGCCTGCCTCTCGGAGCCTCGGTTTCCCCATCTGTACATTGGGGTAGGAGCACGTACCTCACAGGGCTTTTATGAGGTCTGAAAGACAGGGCAGTACACAGTGCCAGCACAGAGGGAGTGCTCGGCGCAAAGAAGCTAGCCCGGCCCCCCCACGAACCCAGGGCGGGGCCCAGAGCAGGGGCTAGGAACACACAAGGGGGCCACACTGGGACCGCGCAGGGCTCTCAGCACCACGGGCCGGAGAGCACCCCCAGCGCCCCTTAGCCAGCACCAGGTGCTGAGTGAGTCCCTGACATGGGCCAGGTGCTGGGACACAGGACAGAGATGGAGCAGGTTCCACCCAGGACACCCACTTACCCAAGGCCAACCTCAGGTAACCTGGTCGCACATATGCCAAGCATAAGCCATCAATGGCTCTCCAGGTGTCAGCCATGACCAGCCCCCACCGGGGCTGCCAGCAAGCCCAGCCCTGGACCTGGCTTGTGCTCCGGGTATAGAGACAAGTAAGTAAAGAGCTATTGTGCACCAGCCCTCAAAAACCTCAGCATCTGAAGGGGGATGCAGAGAACATAATATCTGGGGCAAGTGCTCAGTGCCTTAAGAAAGGGGCAGGTGCAGTCCAGGAGGACGGAGGGGGAAGCTCACAGCCCGTCAGGGGACCACACTTGAGTAGGCCATGAGGACAGGCCATGAGGACAGCAGCAGGGCGCAGGCGAGGAGAGGTGTGGCAAACCTGTAGACAGAACTAGGAGTGAGAAAGAGAAGCCTGGGGCAGGGGCTGGCATCTAGTGCCCAGTCCGATCAACTGGCCTCGAGCCCGACGTTGAGAAGGATTCTGAGGACTACAGGACAAAGCAGCTTTATCAGCTAGGGGTGCCGGTGAGGGGAGGGAGATGTTCAAACCCTCTCTTGTCACAAGCACAGCTCCTCTGAACTTCTTAGTGACCGCGGATGTTCTCCGCTTTGGAGAAGACTCCTATGTGCACAGACAATGGGACAACCAGCAACGACCAAGACTGGTCCCCATCCCTCCAGGAAGTCCCCCTCGGGTGTGGGTGTGTGTGTGTGTGTGTGGCAGAATCCCACAGGATCTCAGAAAACCTAGCCCTCAACTACAGGAGGGAGCTGCCCGATGCCTTCAATAGAACACTCCCCCAGGGAGCTGTCAGCCCCCCAAAGCTGGAGCCCAGTGCATCTGGGACCTACTGAGGGGGCCGTACGGCGAGGCAGAACCAAAGCTCCTCCCAGCAGCAGAACTGGGCATGGTGGCATCTTCATCGCCATACCCAAAAAAGACATCCCTTGTTTCCTCCTATGCCAGCCACCAGCCCAGCGGGCAGAACGAAGGCGGACTGGCCAGACCACCTGTCCTGCACGCCCCTGCCCACAGCCCCCTGAAAACTGAGCACCTGGCAGGCATTGGCTCCATCTCACGGAGCAGGAAGCCAAGGGGCGGGGACGCGATGCGAGCGGCAGGTGTGCCCTCCAACACCCAGCCTCTCCCCGGGTCCCACAGCGGGAAGGCCAAGGCCTGAAGCGAAGGAAAGTCACTGATCCAGAGTTAGCTATGCTGGCCACAGAAAGCAGCATGACTCCCCACGTAATGGACACCAAACAGCATTAAAAAAACTAGTTGCAGCTTTACTTACTGACACCAAATAAATCCATGACATAGCGTTAAAACAAAGGAATCGCACGACGAAACCATGATAGCTCCAGCCTGAGCCTGCTGCCACGATGACCTCTGCTGGGTGGAGACATGGGGAGCTTTCACTTGAAAACAGTTCAATGCATAGTCTAAATTTTTAGAAATATTATAGACACGTTATTTTTACAGCCAGGGAGGGGGAAACCTTAACTCGGATTTCTCCTGGGAAATTCAGCAGCAAACCACAAAGACAACAGAGCAACGTGCAGCGAGCATGCCGGCCGGGCCGGGGCCATGACTCTGGAGACCTCCTGGTTGGTGGTTCTTCCAGTTTTCAGAACAGCTGGGGCATCCTCCCTGTCACCTTGCCACCAGCAGGCATACAGAAAGCGGAGGGAGGAAGCTGTAACCCTCTCGGGATGCACACTCAAACCTCCACCAGGGAGCACAGTGGCACTTCCTCAGGACAGGTATGTAAATGCTTCACTCGGGTCCTATTCTCTCTCCCCAGGAAGCGGTCCTCCTGACCTGCATTCAAATCCTGGTGCTCACCTAGGTTCCAGCTCCAACTCCAGGAAGGCAGCCCTCACTAGGGGAAGCTGGGCCTGGGTTTGCAGGAAAGGCACACACCTTCCACAAAGGCCTCGACAGAGGACAAGGAGCAGACATGCTGCCCTGGGAGGGAGGGTTGTTTGCAAATATACCACCAAGTAAACACTGCTCCTAAATCTAAGTAAAGCGCAGAGACACGAAAAATTTAGAATTCAGAGATCTTTGCACCAATTCATAGAACCAGAAAGTGGAAGAGAGGTTCCCAGGGGCTGGGAGAGGCGGGTGGGGGTAGGTGTTTAAATGGGGGCAGAGTCTCAGTTTGGGAAGGTGAGGATGTTCTGGAGGCGGACATGGGGATGGCTACACACCAGTGTGAATGCACGTAATGCCACTGTGCACTTAAAAACAGTTAAGATGGGGGCCGGCCGAGGGGCGCCTTGGTTAAGAGCTGGTTTGGGGATGCCAGCGGCCCCAGTTCAGATCCTGCATATGAGGGCCAGTGACACTGCCCTCTACAGCTGACAACAGCTCCACCTGGAGCTGGGCTGTGTGAGCCCCGGCGATGGTGTAGGCTGCAGCCCCTGATGCAGTGGGCTGCCATAGGCTACAGTGAGTGGCCGGCAGCCAGCGTGAGCTGCCAATAGCCATGGTGAGCAACCATCCAGAGGCCGGCGACCAATCTGCCTCATTCGGGAAGAGCGCAATGATGATACCAACATGGGCCAGTGAAGTAATGTCCTCCGCAACTAGACTGAAGAACAAAAAGACAGCAACTTGTCTGTTCCCCTTCCCTGATTTCCCAATAAAATCTTAAAAAACAAACAAACAACAAAAAAAACTGGTTAAGATGGGCCGGCCGAGTGGCACGGTGGTTAAGCACTGGCTTGGGAAGCCAGTGGCCCCGGTTCGGGTCCCACATGTGAGGGCCAGTGACACTGCCCTCAAAAAAAACAAACAAACAGTTAAGATGGTAAATTTTGCTGTGCATATTTTGTCACAATAGAAAAAGAACGCAGAGCTGTAAAAAGAATGAGCACGAGCTGTATGAACTGATACGGAGTGGTTTCCAAAAGATATTATATAAATAAGCAAACCACGTATGAGAAGGGGGACAGGAGAAAATACTCATGGGTGTGCTCCTCGGTGCAAAAGGCACACACGGCACACGCAGCAGTTCCAGGTCCCGACTTCCTGCACACAGATGTCACTCGTGTGCTCACTGAACAAGCTGCCAGATACCTTTGGTCAAGCACATCTTCACTGCCTTGCTGCAGCAGGAGAGGGGGAACTCTGTTTTGCGTATGATTTGTGGAAAGGCATTCGTAAGGCTGTGTCCACGGGATCAACAAGAATGGTGAGACTGGTGGCTCTGGGATGGGTGCTAGCGAGGTAGGGAGAGAGGATGGGACAGCCAGACGGGGAGGGTGGACCGCTCCAACCCCCTTCCCCCCTTTTACAGAGCTGACTGAGAACCACAGGAAAGCTTCACACATCAAAAAGAAAACCAAACAAAAACCAAAGAAACAAACCAATCAGGATGTGGGGTGAACGCAACACAGAATGTTACACAGCAATAAACATGCCTGATTGTGCGTGACGGGGCCACACAGAAGCAGACGGGAAGCAAGGAACAATCCTGACAACTTGGGAGAGTGGTATTCTGACTGGATACCGTGAGGCTAAGAGGAAGGGTATGCACAAATATTGTCCTCCAGGTAGCAGATTTGTCTCTCACGGGGCAGTGGGTTAGAAGTTTCAAACTGCTCATGTGTCTGCCAGGACTGAACAAACCAGCATATATACTGTGGGTAACGAGAGCGGGGTACTCGCTGGTGGAGGGAGAAATTACCAGTCGGGGAGGCACAGGCTATGAGGAACGCTGTGATGCTGGGTTGGAATCAGAGATGTCAGTATGAACTGATTTTCAACATAAAGGAAAACAGATAATACAGAAATAAATATGGGTGTGTGTGTATGTGATATACACAGGTCATTTTCCTATTCAGTCCAGGAGAGGGCCTAGCAGCAATGACACCCTAGTAGCAATGAGCACACCTAATGCCATGATCTTGGTTATAGATCATGGTTATATATATAAAAAAGTACTATTATACTCTCCCATACAAGGAACCAGAGCTATTTAGAGAAATGGCTGGTCCCAGGGTTGGGACAGGAAAAATACAAGATGAGCCTGGAATGTCCTGTAGTGACAGAAAGTACAGAAGTGCTCAAAAAAGGAAGGGGCGAGCCGGCCGAGTGGCGCGGTGGTTAAGTGCTGGCTTGGGAAGCCAGCGGCCCCGGTTCGGTCCCACATATGAGGGCCAGTGACACTGCCCTCAAAAAAAAAAAAAAAGGGGCCAGCCGAGTGGCGCATTGGTTAAGCGCTGGTTTTGGGATGCCAGCGGCCCCGGTTCGGATCCCACATGAGGGCCAGTGACACTGCCCTCTACAGCTAACAACAGCTCCATCTGGAGCTGGGCTGTGCGAGCCCCGGTGATGGTGTGGGCTGCAGCCCCTGCTGCAGTGGGCTGCCATAGGCTACAGTGAGTGGCCCGCAGCCAGCATGAGTGGCTGGCAACCAAGAGTGAGCTGCCAATAGCCGCAGTGAGCGACATCCAGAGGCTAGCGACCGATCTGCCTCATCCAGGAAGAGCGCAATGACGATACCAACAGTGAAGCAACATCCTCCGCAACTAAACTGAAGAACAAAAAGACAGCAACTTGTCTGTTCCCCTTCCCCGATTCCCCAACGCTGTAAAAAAAAAAAAAAAAAAAAAAAAAAATAAGGGGCATGTTGACAGGGCACAGGACCCAAGCTGAAGGAAGCCTCCCAGCCAGATCTGCAACAATCTGAGTGACGACATGAACCCCCATTGAATGAAACAGACACCCATGAGCCCACACTGATGTAATAACTGAATGGATAAAGAAATCCATGGGAGAAGGGACAGGTCTTTCTCCCAGCAGAGTTCCTGTTACCAAACATGGAAAGGATGAAGGAAGCAAGGAACCATTGCCGGACAAACATCAAAGTATTAGCTGTTATTAGCTCCACCAATCGATGCTACAAGTAGTGGGTAAAGTCTGAGAAAGAGGGTATCTGAAGACTCTTGAAGAAGCTCCCCACAAGATGTTTATTAACCAGCAAGGGAACAACAGCGCCTTTACAGGAAACACCTGGCAGATACCGCCTTAACCAAGCAATCAAGGTTAGCCTCACCAGTGATGAGACATGCGGACACCAGGTGTCTCTGATGTGCTACGCTGAGAAGTACACACGCAGCATCACCTCTGGGGTTTGCTGGCCAAACAAAACATCAGACAAACCCAAACTGACGCACATTCTACCACATTCCCAGCCAGTGCTCTCCGAAAGTGTCAAGGTCATAAAAGACCAGGAAAGACTTGAGGACAGGCACAGACTGAAGGCTAAGGAGACAAGACAGCTGAGCCCGAAGAGGGTTCTGCATCGAATCCTGAACAGGACCAGTGGGGGAATGGCAACATTCTGAGGTCCCAGGTGGACTAACTGTACTGCATCATTCACCCCTCGTTTCGATGACCGCGCTGCAGGGACCCATGAGGTGACATTATGGGAGACGGGGAAGATGAAAACACTTTTGTCCTCAGGGGTGAGGGAGCTTCAACGGCACAGAAAATGGACCGCATGGCAGAGAGAACGCCAGGGGAATGAGCTCATGCTGTGGATGGAAACCAGCCCTGTGTGCTCACTCCATCTCTGCCCAGCGTTTCTTAATTCCCGGAAATAACTGTCGGGCATTCATCGAAGCCCGAGGGAGGAACAGCGTTCACGGCCTCTTTAGGGACAGTGCCGCTGCCAATGGCCCCTGGCTGCCCCCAGCGCCACCCAGCCCGCGCCCACTCACCTTCGGAGGAGGGACTGCTGCAGGCTCTTGCAGGTGGCAAGGGACTCCCCAGTGAACATGTGGCACACGACGACATGCAGACAGCGGGCCATGAAGCCCAGCACGGCCTCAGGCTGCAGGGTGCCGCTGCGGGAGACGAGACACAGCCGCTGCAGCGCGGAGCACTGGCTCAGCGCCTGGAAGAACTGGGCATTGGCGCTGAAGTAGGGCTGCTCCAGCCTGCGGAGAGAGGGCGGCGTGAGTCCTGAGCCCTGGAGCTCATGGACAATGCGATGGGACACTGGGCGGGGCCTCCTGGTCCAGGGCCCCCAAGCACGGCGGACACCCGCCCTCCCTAGCAAGCAATCAGGCCGAGACCAGGCTGCACCCCAGCTCTGGGGGCACTGCCATGTGCCGGGGCGACACTGTTCTCTTCCATCAATATACCAAGTTTCCCCCCGAGTCTAGCCAAGCAAACCCCTCTAGCCACCCCGCTCCCCAAGACCCAGGTACCGTGCAAATCACTCCCTCTGGAAACACGGCGTCAGACCCAGGACCATGGGTCTCTCTGGGCCATGGCCCTGCCCACGGAGCAGGCATACACATCCAGCCAGCAAGACCTCCGTCTGCGTGCGAGGCCCGCAGGGAACCCCGCGAGGCCCGTTCACCATAAACTGACAAGGCCAGGTTGGTGACTTTCTGGGACGGCCCTGAGAAGGTGGTTTGTGGCTGTGGGCTCTCATCATAAAAGGAGAGAAGCTTCCAGGTGAGCAAGAAATGCCCACACCTACCCCCAAAAGGCAGCAGGTCTACCCTGAGGACAGTGCCCCCTTCCAGGATCCCTGAGTCCCCAGGTGGAAGGAGAGCCCAAGTGCTCCAAATGTAGTGACACCCTGGGAGAGGCTGACCCAATCAGGACGTGGGTAACGGGCAGTCAATAGGTGGCCCCCGGGCCCCCAAACCCGAACAAGGGCCTCATGGACCTCGTGCTCAAGTCTCCATCGTCCTGACACCCAGAGACACTAACAAGTCACTGGACAAGAGAAGGGATTTTACAATCAGGCCTATGAGGAAAGAAGATCCTTGTCATCCAGAGCAATTGTCCAACAGAAGCTTCCAGAGCGTCTCTTCTGAGTCCCGCGTCTGGAAGCCAGTCACCAAAATGCGGCTAGTGAAACTGCGTTTGAATTTTATTTTAATGAAATGTAAGTAGAAATTCTAGTGAGCTCCTGACGCTAAGATTGTGGGGGAAACGCGGGTCCTTCTGGGGTACAATTTTGAAAAGCCTCACATTCCCTCCCCACCAACAGCTCCAGCAGGCAGGAAGGAAGCTCCCAGCAGGGCTGTCTGGGCACTAAGAAAGCCTTAAGGAAACACTGAGAAAGAACCGCCCGAGTGGCCACAGCCGTCAGAGCGGACATATGGCCGATGCCCCAAGTCACATGCAGCACGAGCCTCAGTGGACACCACTGAATGTGTTTCATCCTGAAAGAATGGAGGCTCAGTCATGAGTGCAGAGCAGTGCCTGAGATGCGAAGGCAGCCGTGTGGGGCTCCTAATCCACCCCACTAGGGATAAGGCCACGGAGCCCAGAGAGCAAGCAAGTGTGCTCCCCACTACGGCTAGGGATTTTTTCATTTTGCTCAAGAAAATGATTGAACACACTATGTGGTCCTTTTAAAAACAACTTTTTAAAAATCCTAATATAAGCATCGCTTTACGGACCTGAAAAGTGGAAAAATTGGAGGGGTGCAAAAAGCCCAGAACCAGGGCTGCTGAGCTGCAAAGTCACAGCGAGGAGGCTGTGACAGAGGCAGGCAGCAGGGACAGGCCCGCGGCGCCGCGGTCACTAGGTGGCGATGCAGGCCTGCACTACGTACCGCAGCCTGGACAGCCTCCGGGTTCCAGGCCAAGCACAGGGGGCGAGCAAGCGCCTTGTGCCACACACTTTGAGACATGTTTCCAACCAGCCAGCCACTTCCAGACTCATCCACCCTGAAGGAAGCCACCTGTCCTAGGCGTTCCGGACAGGGGCGAACTTGGTGGGAGTGTCCGGTCCACTCCACCAGCTGTCTGGGCAGGTGAGGTTGGCACGTCCCCACCTCCCCCCTGCTTGTCCACATGATGGGCTAGCAGAACAGACCTCATGCAGGTGACCGTCAGGGTCTGTGGTTAGGACAAGGAATGAGAAAAAGTGGTTGGCTTTGCCTTGCGGGGGGGTGGGGGGTGCCGTGCCCTTCCCCCTCCCCGCCAGGTCTCCACCTCCCAACCAGGAAAGATCTGGCCTCCAAAGCCCACTCCTTAAGCAGTGGCTTGGTCTTCCCTGGGGCCCTGAGGGCACAGGCAGGGGCTCCAGGCTGCCCCCTCTCATCTGCCCACCCACCTCTCAGGGCCCCACTTTTCCGCCCAGGCCTCTGGGACGATCTTGGGACAGCCTCCAGGGCTTGGCTCCAAAAGGCCATCTCGCTTCCGCCCAGACGCTGCCCTGGTTCTGAGGTGACCAGCAGCCCAGGGTGACTCAGGGTAACGCTCTCCCCTCCCCCTCCAGAAGGCAGGGCTTAAGCAGCCTCAGGAAAGGTGCCCTTCTCTGTCCAACTCGTAATCCTCCCACTGCCGAGGTGTGCCTTGAGTCCGGAGTGGGCAAGGCACCAGCAGGACATGTCCCCACACCACCTCCCCACAGGAGTGGCCCTGGCTGCACAGAAGCAGCTCCCAGCCCGGGGCTCTGCTGGCACAGAGTTCAAAATTCATGGGCCTCACAGGTGCAGACAACAGTGGCAGCAGCCGGCCAGCCTGGGATCCCCTGGGCTGCCATCTCAGGGACATTCCACCGGAAGTGCAGGCGCTGCCCGCGTGCCAGCTTCTCCCAAGCGGGAACACCATCTCTTTTCTGCAGCTCCTGCCCATGTGGGCAACGCCACCTGCTCCTTTCACTCGTCTCCCCGCCCCCCAGAAGGCAGGGATCCAGAGGAACGGGGCCACTTGGCTGCGTCTTAGAGACCAGTGTTTGTTCTGAACAGGCAGTACCGGCCCCAATCAGACGTGGCTCTCAGCAGCCGGTGCGCACAGAGGCCATTATAAGCTGCGGTCAGGTTCTCGGGCCAGCCTACAAAACCCTTTTATCCGAGTCCCGCAGGCCTCCTTGCCACATAACTCAGGCTGCGTGCATGGCCTGGCTCCTGGGGACAGCCCTGGCCACAAGGATCACGTCCCAGGCCCCGGAAGCCACTTGGTGACCACTAAATGCTGCTACATTACCTTGTTCAATGCCCAATGGCCCATGAGGCAGGGAACACTCCCAACTGTGTCACCTGGGCAAGTTCATTAACCTTCCGAGCCTCACTTTCCTCATCTGCAAAATGGGTCAATAAAATCTACACTCCTGGGGTTGGTGAAGAGGGTCAATACCTGGAAGCACAGGACTAGCACCTGGCAGCCGCCACACGCACCAACCAGCAGCCGCTGCCATCTCTTCCTAACACCTGCTCCTGCTCAGTCACCTGTGCAATTCTGCCCTCTCCCCACCCAAATCTTGTCCCCAGACTCACCAGTCCCACGTGCTGGCTCGGACGCGGCTCCTCCACCGGGGTCCAGGGCACCTCACACTCGCATGCGTGCACAGCCTCCCTCCTCTCAGCGAGGGCGGCTCCTACAGCTCAGCCACTGACCCACCCTGTGCATCCCATCAATAAGCAAATTCTCGGCCGGCCGAGTGGCGCATTGGTTAAGCGCTGGTTTTGGGATGCCAGCGGCCCCGGTTCAGATCCCACATGAGGGCCAGTGACACTGCCCTCTACAGCTAACAACAGCTCCACCTGGAGCTGGGCTGTGCGAGCTCCGGTGATGGTGTGGGCTGCAGCCCCTGCTGCAGTGGGCTGCCATAGGCTGCAGTGAGTGGCCCACAACCAGCGTGAGCGGCTGGCAGCCAGCGTGAGCTGCCAATAGCCGCGATGAGCGACATCCAGAGGCCAGCGACCGATCTGCCTCATCCGGGAAGAGCAATGACGATACCAACAGTGAAGCAACATCCTCCGCAACTAAAACTGAAGAACAAGAAGACGGCAACTTGTCTATTCCCCTTCCCCGATTCCCCAACGCTGTTCCCCTCCACCAATTCCCCAATAAAATCTTTAAAAAAAAAAAAAAAAAAAAAATAAGCAAATTCTCTGTGAAGTCAGAGTCCCGCCATTTCTGGTCACCCCACCCCCACCCCACCTCAGTCGTTTTCAACACAGCAGTGTGACCTGCCCTTTGTCTCCCCTCCAAAGCACTATTCCAGCATTGCAGGCCCCCTGCTGCCCCTGAAGTCTAAGGCACTCCTGCCTCAGGGCCCTCACGCAATTCAGCTCTGTCCAGCAGAAGTTCCTGTGATGATGGGATGTTCCACATATGCCATGTCCTATACGGCGCCCACTCGAGCACACGGTTACCGAGCACCTGAAACATGGCTACCACAGCTATTTCCTTCATTTTACTTAATTTACATGTAAGTTGCCCTGTGGCTCATGGGTGCTGTGGGGGCCGGTGCGGCTCCATCTGCCTGCAATGGCCCGAACGTTCTTCCCCTGGTTCTGCTTTGCTAACTCAACTCCTTGAATTCTTTGCTCAAATCTCACCTTCTTCATGAAATCCACCCCAACTGGCAGCCCTGCACCCACGCATCTCAGCCTGCTCTGCCCTTCCTTCCGCTCTTATTACCCTCTGACACGCCATACGCTTCATTGCTTACGTTCACTGCTGGTCTGTGTCCTCACTAGAATGTAATCCCCAAGGACAAGAATCTGTTTTGTTCAGTGTCCCAGGTCCTAGAACAGTGCCTGGCATAACAGGTGCTCAAATATCTGCTGGGTGAATAAAGAACTCTAGTGTGCATTATAGGTGCCACGCCCTGTCCTAGTGCCTTGTAAGTACCAATTCCTACCATCTTTTTATTTTTTTATTTATTTTTTTATTTTTTTATTTTTTGAGGGCAGTGTCACTGGCCCTCATATGTGGGACCCGAACCGGGGCCGCTGGCTTCCCAAGACCAGCGCTTAACCACTGCGCCACTCGGCCGGCCCAATAAGAATCACCATTTGCTCATCATCCACCTCAGATAGTTATCAATATTTTGTGAATCTTTTTTTTTTTTTTTTTTTTTTTTGAGGGCAGTGTCACTGGCCCTCATATGTGGGACCCAAACCGGGGCCGCTGGCATCCCAAGCCAACACTTAACCACCACGCCACTCGGCCGGCCCCAATGCCTACCATCTTAACAACCCCTTTCCAGATGGGGAAGCTGGGCACACGAAGCCCAAGGCCTGCCCAGGCCGTCTGACTCCAGGGCCCCTGCTGTGGGGGGTCCTGCCTGGTGGGACCTCCCTCCACCAGGGAGGCAGGGGAGCAGGGGCAGGGCGAGGCAGGGTGAGGCAGGGTGAGGCTCAGGGACACAGGACCAGCTCAGATGCCACGCCCACTCCTCTCTCCGCCAAGCAGAGCAGCTCTGAGGGCACTGATGCATCTGGTGCAAATGGGTCAGCCTGCATCCCAGGCAAGCAGGCAGCAGACACTCAGTAAATGCTCTGGCCGTGAGGCAGGCTCTGGGAGAGAGGCAGTTTCCATGACCCACCTTTAAGTACTCTGACTTTTTAGGCTACATGACTGCATTACTTTACTTTCATTGATTTCTGTTTTTATCAAAGTCTCCCGATGATGACCAAATGGTTTGACCGCAGTGCAAAGTTTAATGGGTTGGCAATAAAGCAAAAAAACTGATGGCAAAAATGACAGATCCAGGGCTAGCCAAGTGGCTCAGTTGGTTAAGAGCTCGCTCAAGAGTGCGAGCTGAGCTCTGAGCAACAGGGTTGTCAGTTGAATTCCCAGCCAGAGCTGAGCGGCCGCTGAGCTGCCAACAGGTAGCAGGATGGCTCAGCTGAAAAAACAAACAAACAAACAATAAAAAAAATGACAGATTCAGAAAGCCAGAAATACCTTGGCTCTGAGTTCAGTTAAATTAGAACTCAAATGTTCACTCGGGCTCCCCGAATTAAGAAATACTCAATTCCTGATCACAAGACTCCAACAAGGAGACACGATAGCGGACCCGCCAGTATTTCATTTGGTAAATGCACTCTGGCTCCACCTGCAGTTTCCAGTTACACGTGGCCCACTGACCACACCATTGCAGCTCCTTCGGGAAAGGCCAGTGGGGTGACAGTGAAGGCACAGGAAGAGACAAGGTAGGAGGCGGCTCTGGATAGAAATGAACCAATCAGAGGAGAGAGGGAGTGGATGCTTGGAGGCTGCTGGCAGAGGCGGCTGAGAAGCCAGGCACCCGCACTCCGCACTCCTCCGAAGTCAGAAAGGTTCTGAAAGGGGAGGGTGGAAGGGGCCGACTGCCGTGGTCAGGGCCCCTCCTCCACTCCTGGCTGGCAGGTGACGCCCCATCCCAACCTGGCAGGAGAGGTCCCAAGCCCGAGAAATTAACATGCAGGACCCGACTCTGGCCATGAGGCAGGGGGAGGGACACAAGGCAGAATCAGGAGGTGAGGGTCCGGCTGCAGTCCTCACCCCTGTTGGGCCTCGGGAAGCCATCGGCCAGAAGTCCACCTGGAGCAAGAACGAAGGCCCCAGAGGGCCCTGGAATGGGACCGGCAACTCTGCCTGCCGCACATTCTTAACTGTCTCACCTTACAGCCCTCCCAGCAAGCTCCAAAAGTGGCTAGGAGGCCACAAGCAGTGCCCGTACTTGTGGGTACACACAGATACAATACGCACGGCTGTTTAACGAACGGGGCTCACCACTTGCATTAAGTTAGTTAACTTTGACTCAGATTTCTAAACCAGGGGAATCTAAAAACAGCATTCCAGTTCTCAAAGCAAATGTAACTGGGGTGCACAGGACACAGCATAAGTGACTGCCTCCTCCCGACATGGGGCTCTGCAGACGCTTAGGCTGAGAACTGAAGCTCCAAATCCAGGGTGTGTTAACCCAACATAGCAGGAAAACCCTGTGGCTCACGCGACCTGTTCTGCCACTGGAAAGCCAGGCTGGGACCTGCTGTGCCCAGATGGGCAGTGGAAGAAAGGCGGCACGCTGCCTGGCAGAGAAGCTCTGAGCAGCAAAGCACTCTGGGGGCTCCAGCTCAAATCTGGTTAATTTCCTGTCATGCGACGCCTTCTGAGGGGGAGAGTGGAAGTCTGTATTTTCCGTGGTTTGAGGGCCAAGGTCAAGCCCTGGAGTTAGACTGACCTGGGTGAATCTCAGCTCCTCCCTCCAACCTCCACGGCCTCGTCTGTGAAACGGGGATGACAGGGCCTACCCCACAGCTGCTGTGGGGATTTCACCAGACAGTGCCTGAAAGCCCTTGGCTCTGGCCCTCAGCGAAGGACAGAGTGAGCACTAACCACTATGGGGATGACACACACGTCTCAGTGCCTTTCCGGCTCCGGTCTCTCAAGAGACCAGCCAGCTAAATGACCTAAGCCTGTCCCACTTCCTCCCCAACCCAACGCCTTTGCAGGGCTGTCTGCTGCCCCCACTACACTTGGGTAATTTCTGGGAAATGATGCAATATTTTAAGATCACATCTGTCAAGATTTTCAAATACGTCTCAAGTTAACAAAGACCTACCCTTTAAATGCTGGGCCCTCGGGCTGGCCGAGTGGCTCAGTAGGTTAAGAGCTCGCTCAAGAGTGTGAGCTCAGCTCTGAGCACCACCAGTTTGATGCCCAGCCCGAGCTGAGCTGCCGTTGAGCTGCCAACAGGTGGCAGGATGGCTCAGCTAAAAAAATAATAACAAAATAAATTTAAAAAAAAAGAAAAGAAAAGAAATGCTGGGCCCTCACACAGACGAAAACACTCTTCACTCCACAGCATGATTCAGTGGAACCCATGTCATGCCAATGGCACCAAGACAACAGCCTGGGGTGAGTTCTCCGAGGCTGTGGGTTCTGCCTCCTCTCACTCTCGGATCAGCCCTACCATTCTGTCCCAGGCCAGAATGTAGTGCGCAGTCCCCGCCCTGAACCCAGCTCTCTATCTCCTCCCTCCTGGCCCCAGCAGTCCGGGCGGGATGCCTGGAAATCGGGCCCCTCCCTCTGCTGGCTGAGGGTTACACACACAGCAGCATCATAGCGTATGGCGCAATCACTGAAACAGCCACAAAAACGAGGACGGTGGGCACGCTCAGGCGTCACGGTCTCCCGCACACCGTCCCCGGGCACCGCCCACTGCACCTCCCTGAGCCCCGTCACTGTGCAGTCCCTTGTCAAGCCCTCACCGCAAGACTCTCAGCCCCTGGAGGGCATGCCTGCATCTGGGCAGGCGCACAGAAGGGATGCCAACATTTGCCAACCGGAGGCTACACTACTCACTTCCAGCACCTCGAAGGCCTGCCAAGGGCCAACCAAGGCTGGAGGAGCTGGGCCCCTCACCTGAGGTCCTTCAGCCGCTTGCAATGCTGCAGCATGTCAGAGAGGGCGGACATGTAGACCACCTTCCCCATCATGCCCAGGTTGGCCAACGACAGGGACTGGAGTTGCTGGCACTGCAGGCCGATGCTGAGCAGCCCGGAGCCCGTCAGAACGCTGGGCAGCTGGGCCAGCGTCAGGTGCCTCAGGAAGGCCAGCTGGCCGATGGCGGCCACCTCCGAGTCCCCAACGTTCTGGGCCCGGCTGCAGGGTGGGAGGGAGTTGCGGATGGCGGGCTCGTTGCGCGGCATGGCGGACGAGAAGTTGGACCCGATCAGCTCGAGGCGTTCCAGGAAGGGCACGCTCTTCAGCAGAGACCAGAACACGGAGGAAGGCTGGGGGCCCGCCTGCCCCGAGAAGGGGCTGGGAAACGCCTGCACGCCGATGCGGACCTTCTTGCCGAAGCCGCAGGGCACAGCGTGCATGGCGGGCTGGGTGGGCGCGCGGTCAGCACGTGGCGCCGAGTCAGCGATGGAGCAGACGGGCAGGGACAGGGAGCGCAGGTGGCGCAGCCGGGCCAGCAGCTGGCACAGGTGCCTGCCCGGGCCCTCGGCACTGTGGTGGTGGGCGGCCGAGAGGTTGAGGTGCTGCAGGTTGCTGCAGGCCATCACCAGCGTCTCCAGGATGCCACTGTCGATGTCGTCCTCCGCCTTGCGCAGCAGCGAGTCTGGGGACAGGCAGTGGACGCAGCCACTAAGGTTCAGGCTCGCCAGGCTGCGGAGGTCCTTCCCGCCGTCAATGACACGCTGGATCAGGTGGCCGCCGGACAGGGCGCAGCGGCTGAAGCTGAAGTAGAAGGGGTTGTTGAACTTCATGTGTTGCAGCAGAGACGAACCGTTGAGCCAGGACTTGGGCAGCTGCAGGGCGTCCAGCGCCACATTGCGGGCCATGGAGTCCAGGAGGTTCTTGGTGGCCCCACTCTCGGCGAAGCTGCCAGGGACAGAGATGAGGAAGGCGTGCAAGTTCTCGGGCGTGCGGTCGCTGAGCACCGCCAGGTACAGCCGCACCACCTCCTGGTTGATGTAGCCGGGGGCCAGGCGGGCGTAGAAGACACGCAGGTGCTGGTAGTGGGGCACGTTGCTCTGGCCCACCATGAGCTGGCCCGACAGGATGGCGCCCTCGCGCGTGCGGTCCAGGATCTCGAAGTACAGCAGCAACTTCTCGAGGCTGGTGCAGCAGGGCACGACGCCGTAGGAGGGCGTGAACAGCGTCTGTTTGAGCTCCAGAACGCGGCTCAGCGTGGCCTTGCACTCACCGCTCAGCTGGCTGGCGTCAAAGCCAGGGCTCACGTCGATGGCCAGCGAGCGCAGGTGCTGCAGGGCCGACAGCATCTTGGAGAGGCGCAGGGAGGTCAGGGGGCAGCCCGAGAGGTTCACCTTCACCAGGCTGTGGCAGCGGGCCACATGCTCGATGGTGGAGCCCGGCAGCCAGTAGCAGCCAGCCAGGTTCAGCTGCTGGATCTCCCGGCCGATCTCCTTTACCAGCTGCCTCACCTTATCTCCGCTCACCTGCAGGACAAGGTGGGGCAGGGAGAGGAAAGAAAGGGGCTGCAGGCACCCAGGTGTCTCAGTCACCTTCTCCCCTCAGATTGCCCTCTCCCCAGACAATCAGAGAGCATGAGGGCCTGCAGAGGCCGCTCCTCTGGCTGAGGAGGGACCCTGCAGGGGAGGGGAGCTGCCGTCTCCTCTCCCTCCCCACACGCTTACCTTTGCCTGCAGTCAAGAGTCCCCAGCTGGGTGGGAATGTAAAACAGTGCGGCACTGTGGAAAAGTACGCTGGTTCCTCAAAAAGCTAAAATAGAGTTACCACTGACAACCCAGCAATTGCACTCCTAGGTGTGCACCCAAGGGACCTGAAAACTGGGTCTCAAAGAGATACTTGCACCCCCATTTTCATAGCAGCGCTGTTCACAATCACCAAAAGGTGGAAGCCACCAAGTGTCCACCAGCAGACAAATAATGAACAAAATGGGGTCTGTCTACACAATTGAATACTATTCAGCTACAGAAAGGAAAAAAACTGTCACATGCTACAACATG
Source organism: Aselliscus stoliczkanus (assembly GCA_033961575.1). Classification (NCBI taxonomy): domain Eukaryota; kingdom Metazoa; phylum Chordata; class Mammalia; order Chiroptera; family Hipposideridae; genus Aselliscus; species Aselliscus stoliczkanus. The sequence continues at coordinate 3,264,051 of CM066733.1, forward strand.
GAGGAACCTTGGGGCATAATATTAAGTGAAAGAAACCAGTCACAAAAGATCACATACTGTAGAATTCTACTTGTATGAAATATCCAGAAAAGGTAAAATCACAAACAGAAAATAGAACAGGGGTTGGGGAAAAGACGAATGGGACATTATTGCTTAATGGCTCCAGGGTTTCCATTCAGGGTGATGAAAAAAGTTTGGAAATGGCTAAAGTGATTGCAAGACACTGTGAATGTACATAACGCTACAGGACTGCACACTTAATGGGTAAGATGGTAAATTTTACATTATGTAGGGTATCTTTAATCACACAATGGAATCATGCCCTGGAAGCTTGCTTTCGCTGTTGCTTTCCTTTTTTACATACACATTTTCACATCATTAAATATTCCTCAGAAACCTGGCCTGGCCTGCTCAGTGGCCCGGTGGCCAGTCGCTGACAGCTGGACACTGTGCTATTGCCAGTGAGGCCCTCGGACATTACGGCATCGAGCACCCATGTCTGTCACGCTTGGGCATCTGACCACCTCTCTAAGGCAGATGGTTCACAGCTGGAACTGTGCAGGCGAGGGACATGCACGGTTTAAACCTCCTGATACGCTGCGCTGCGGCCCCGCGCTGGGGCATCTGCCCCTTTCTCCACAGGCGAGAGCCCTCCTGGGCAGGGAGCCCGATGTCAGTGCTCTGGGAGGGACCGCAGCCTCCCCCGCCCGCACTGGGAGGAGACAGCACGCGCTCGCAGCTCCTGGAACCCACTAAGAAAAAGGGAGGCCAGGGCCGGCCGAGTGGCTCAGTTGGTTAAGAGCTCGCTCAAGAGTGCAAGCTGAGCTCTAAGTAACAGCGGTTCGAGGCCAGCCCGAGCTGAGTTGCCGTTGAGCTGCCAACAGGTGGCAGGGTGGCTCAGCTAAAAAAAAAAAAAAAGGGAGGCCATAATAAGTGGGCAAAAGCCGAGCATGGTCACTTCTGAAAACATGTACACATGGCCCATGTACTTGATGAAAACATAATCGACAGCAGCCTTTATCACAGAAATGCAAGTTAAAACCACAGTGAGTTACCACATTCCATCCACGAAAATGGCTGAAACTGAAAAGCCTGACAACACTAAGTGCTGGCAAGCATGCCGAGCACCCAGACCAGGCGGGCGCTGCCAGGGGTGTTGGATGGTGCCCCACCCCACCCCCGTGCCACTGGAGAGCCGCATGTTTGACTTGACTGGAAGGTTTTCCCACACGTGTTATGGGACCCGGCAACTCCACTCCTCGAGGCTACCCGAAAGTGAGGTGGCTGCTGCCTCACTTTCAGCCCCTAGCTTTTGTCACATGATGTACCTTGGAGCCTCTCTCTGTCAGGACTGAGTGCCCACCTCCTTGGCCATCGGCTGCACAGGGCCCCCCTGTGCAGACAGGCATCCCGGGTTCCCCGTCTCCTGCCCCCCACACACGTGCCAGCCCCCGGCGCCCCTCACCTGGTAGTCCTTCTGCAGCAGCACAGTGTGGGTGAGGCTCTTGTCCAGACACAGCTCTGCGAGCTTCCGGCAGGTGCGCCGGACATTCAGAATCAAGTCTGTGCTGGGGACATGGGTCAGGATGTGCAGGAGGATCTCGTCGGAGAAGCCCAGCAGGTGGGCACCGCCCGCCACCGCAACCGCTGTGGGGGGCACGTCGCCATCACTGGACATGTCCTGAAAACAGGGGGGCACCAAATTCCCTTGGGATCCCCAAGGGCGGCCCTCAGCCCAGCCCCCCCAGACAGAGAGACGCCAAGAGAAGCTCTCTTCACAGTCTCTGGGGCAGAAGGTTCTTTTAACAAAAACTTAACTGCAGAGGAAGGGCCCATGCCATTCTTCAAAAGTCCCCTTTCAATCTGCACACCAGGATCTCTCTCCAAAAACAAAAGATTCAAAATGAAATTCCAAATTTTTTTCGAAATTTAAAAGAGATTTTCTTCCTGCCAATGGTCTCTGGTCAAGTCTGGCACGCTTCAGGCTCAACTTATGACCATTAGCCAAGATTCTCCCTTTGTGAAAGCAGCTACCCCCGCCACCCTCTGTCCCAAATGTCAAGCTGTATTTTTACAACCCTTGGGTAGGAGAATTCTATCAAGAAACACTAACTGGGGGGCCGGCCGAGTGGCTCAGTTGGTTAAGAGCTCGCTCAAGAGTGTGAGCTGACAGACCGGCCGAATGGTGCGGTGGTTAAGAGCTGACTTGGGACGCCAGCAGCCCTGGTTCAGATCCTATCTATGAGGGCCTGTGATGCTGCCCTCTACAGCTAAGATGGTGAACAACAGCTCCACCTGGAACTGGGCTGTGTGAGTCCTCAGGACACCATAACTGCAGCCCCTGCTGCCGTGGGCTGCCATAGGCTACAGTGAGTGGCTGGCAGCCAGCCAGCATGAGCGGCTGGGAGCCAGTGTGAGCTGCCAAGAGCCGCGGTGAGCGGCCATCCAGAGGCCGGTGACCGGTCTGCCTCACCCGAAAAGAGTGCAATGATGATACCAACATGGGCCAGTGAAGCCATGTCCTCCACAACTAGACTGAAGAACAAAAGGACAGCAACTTATCTGGTCCCCTCCCCCAATTCCCCAATAAAATCTTTTTTTTTTTTTTAAGCTGAGCCATCCTGCCACCTGTTGGCAGCTCAACGGCAACTCAGCTTGGGCTGGCCTCGAACCGCTGTTGCTCAGAGCTCAGCTCGCACTCTTGAGCGAGCTCTTAACCAACTGAGCCATTCGGCCGGCCCCCAATAAAATCTTTTAAAAAAAAGAAAGACACTTACTGGAGACAATGACAGGGTCTTCACCTCACAGGGTGGATAAACAAGTCACTGAATATCGACCCTCAGAATGCTATTAGACTGTAGCTCTTTTCTGCACTGTCATTAAGGGCAAGTAAAACGAGAGGAACCGCCACTGAGAAAGAACTCTAAAGCCCTTACAAATAAGGAAAAGCACCAACTAGCCTAGTGGCATTTTAAAATCCTAAGAATAGTAATAAATAATAGGGACTGCACAATTTATCTCCATTTATCATACATCTGGCTAGAAACCAGTGTAGCTGTTTCCAATGAGATGTCCACACATTTCATTTTGCTTTTGGAGATAGCTGCAAAAGGTTTTCTTCCCTAATGTGGGCCTTCTGTCCTGCTGGTCCATGCCTGGACGTGCACAGCCAACAGGGAAGAGGGGCTCAACCTCGGTTAGTGTGACACGAAATCCCCAAATCAAAGCCCAGGGGGGTCAGAGTCCCTGCAGGAGTAATCCTGACACTTGTACCTCCCAACACATCCCAAAGGGATCCTCCTGAAACGTCCTCACAGAGGGGCCACCTCTCTGGTTTCTCCTAGGAGACAGCCCAGAATTACTGCTATTGCCTTTTCCAGTGGTTCTGCCTACAAGCCCGTCCACCCCCGGCCTGCCTCTTTCCATCCATATTTTTCGTGGATAGAAGCACTGAGGTTTGGAAAGCCCTTCTGCTGCCATGGCAACTGTGAAGCCTGGGGAGGAAGAGCCTGCTGCACCCCCACGCAGGGTTCTCAGGAACTGATTGTGACACCCTTCTGCCCCATCCTGACAGGCTCTGCATCTGGCCACGTCCTCAGCAGGCTGGGAAAGGTTCCCGGAACACCCCGGCCCCATCACCTGCACCAGCCCTTCCCCTCGTTCCCTTCTTCACAGTAAGAGGCAGCGGCCAGGCCAGGGGTGCCTTCACTCCCCTTTCCACTTGACCAGCCCCAATCCTGTCTTCCTACTCCCACCTCTTAAAAGGGCAGAAGGCAGCCAGCAGACCCAAGTTCACAGCGGCCCGGTGTTTCAGGCCATAAGTGACCTTACTTAGAAATTTCCCAGACTCAATCACCTGGGATCACCCAGGGACCTGTTGAAAATCAGATTCCCAGACCCTACCCTAGACCGAGGGACTCCTCCAGGGAGAGGCTCAACAGAGACAATCCTCAGCAGGCAAGCTTGGCAACAAGGCTCTGGCACAGAGAGGGCTGGTGACAAGGAGAGGGGCCCAAGGTTTACTCCTCCTGACCCCAATCTGCATATGTACCAAAGTAAATGCCATTGCAGAGCAGGGAGAATATAGAGCAAAACACTATAGAAAATTCCAGGGCCGGCCGAGCGGCGCATTGGTTAAGCGCTGGTTTTGGGATGCCAGCGGCCCCGGTTCGGATCCCACATGAGGGCCAGTGACACTGCCCTCTACAGCTAACAACAGCTCCACCTGGAGCTGGGCTGTGCGAGCCCCGGTGACGGTGTAGGCTGCAGCCCCTGCTGCAGTGGGCTGCCATAGGCTACAGTGAGCGGCTGGCAGCCAAGCATGAGCTGCCAATAGCCACAGTGAGCGACATCCGGAGGCCAGCGACCGATCTGCCTCATCCGGGAAGAGCGCAATGACGATACCAACATGGGCCAGTGAAGCAACATTCTCCGCAACTAAACTGAAGAAAAGACAGCAACTTGTCTGTTCCCCTTCCCCGATTCCCCAACGCTGTCCCCCTCTGCCAATTCCCCAATAAAATCTTTAAAAAAAAGAAAATTCCAAATCATACAATTTCCAGTCACACTACTAATACTAAATTTCTCTTAAAACCACCTAGAAATTTCAAGTCAGTGATTGAGCGCTGGCTCCCTCTGTCCAGTCTCAGCACAACCCCCAGATGGCTTTTTCCACATGCTGTGCCCCTCATGCTGGGTGGGCCCTGAGGAGCAGCTGCCAAGGCAGCAGGTCATATTGGAGTCCCCGGTACCCCGCTGCGACCCTGGGGGGTGGCAGCTGGGTTTGCAGGAGCTGAGTCTTTTCCCTGGAATGAAGGCTTCCTGAGACAAGGGTCCCGTGGTGTGTAAGTCAGTGCATGGCTCCCTCAGGAAAAGCGACACTTCAGAGAGGCAACAGCATACAAGGAGTGACCTCCAGGAAGGTGGGGGGAGGCCTCCAAGTGTCTTCATTTGTGACATAAAAATGTGGCCCAGGGAATGCCCACCTCCACACACACCGAAACACACTTACACTTGCTTCCCTCTGCCACTGGAGATCTGTTCTCAGCTACTGGGGAAACAGAGGCAGATCCATTTTCTATCTTTAAAAGCTGCCCAAGGGCCGGACAAGTGGCTCAATTGGTTAAGAGCTCACTCGAGAGTGTGAGCTGAGCTCTGAGCAACAGCAGTTCGAGGCCCAGCCCGAGCTGAGCTGCCATTGAGCTGCCAACAGATGACAGGATGGCTCAGCTAAAAATAAATAAAAATAAAAAGCAGCCCAAGGTCAGAGGGTAAGCAATACCTAGGGCAGGGCTGAGTTGAACCTGCCCTTCCCTCCAGCACCAGAAATGGGCTGATGGGCTTCCTGAAAGATCAAGCCGTGCTGGGCACTTCCAGGGAGTCAGGTAATCTTTATCAGGCACATGTGGGACTCAGCCGGCTGGAACCAGATAATGACAACTGGAAAGAGGTTTAAAGAGTTTAGCTACTCATTAAACTCTGTGTTTTATGTACTTTTCAGAATGTGTAATATTTCCTTGTTTTTTTTCTTTTTTAAATTAAGCAAAATTAAATACTGAAACCTCAGTACCTGCCCAATAAAGATCTCCTCCTAGGGCCGGCCGAGTGGTGCGGTGGTTAAGCACTGGCTTGGGATGCCAGCGGCCCCAGTTTGGTCCCACGTATGAGGGCCAGTGACACTGCCCTCAAAAAAAAAAAGATCTCCTCACAGATTTTTACCCTCTGACTGTTTACCAGTAAGGCACCCAAAGTAGTCACAGGATTCACAAAATGAGCCAATGAGATTCTGGGATGTGATCTATATAATGAGGGGAGGGGGACAGCAGAGACAGAAGAAAACTGGCTGGTTGTGTGTTCACAACTACAGGACTGGGCAGTGGGGACACAGAAGTTCCTTACATCCTTCTTTTGCGAGCGTGTGGGATTTCACATTATAAACATTTTTTTAAATCACAGGAACAATCTGAAAGGATGCACAATTTTAAGGTCTCCACTCTTTACTCCCTCTTAGATCTTTGTCTAGTTGGCATTTTCTGGAATGTCCCCTAATACACAGCATTCAATCCTCCAAGCCTTTGCACAAGCTGTTCCCTCCACCAGACAGGCCACCAGCCAAGGGGAACTGCTACTCTGGGAACTTCAGCTCAAATGCTCTCTCCTCAGTGAAGGCCTCCCAACATCCCACAACACACGTAACTCCCCCTCTCCCCCTCCAGACGCATCTCATCAGATGAACTTGCTTGCTTATCTCCTCACTAGGCCAAGAATGGCTCCTGAACACGGGTCACTTTTTTAATGCCCAAGAGAAAGGCACTGAGCCATGTGAGTCAACGGACCACCTGCTTCAGAATCATTTGAAGTGCTATTAAAAAAGAAGCACCACAGGCCAGCCAAGTGGCGCATTGGTTAAGAGCTGGTTTAGGGATGCCAGCGGCCCCGGTTTGGATCCCACATGAGGGCCAGTGACACTGTAAAAAAATACATAAATAAAAAATAATTATATTTTTTTAAAAAAGGAGCCCCACTGTTCAGAAACTCTGGGTGCAGTCCTGGGTATCTGCATTTTTAAAGCCAGCAATGACTCAAAAATCAGACTACTGCAACATAGAGTCAGATAATGGGGATGGCTGTACAACCTTGTGAATATATATTTTTAAAACCACTGAATTATACACTTCAAAAGTGTGACTTTTATAGTATTTGAACTCTATCTCCATCAATAAACAAAAAATTTGGACCATCCTGGGAAAAGGGACCTTGATATCCACATTCAGGGTGGAAAACGGCTCCCCTGTCCTCGCAACCCAAGAGGTGCCCACAGTGCAACAAGAGGCCTCAGTGGCCAGGTTCCCAACATGTGCTTCGAGGAAGGGGGGGAGGGGGCTTTGTGCTGCGACCCCCTAACCCGAGGCACCAGGCTCCTCTCCCCAGTATACTCAACTACCCGGAATCGGCTACCATGGTCGGGCTACCCCAGGACTCTTCCTCAGGGCGCTGCGGCTTTCTGATCCGTCCCTTCTCCCACCAGTCAACAGGTGGGCCCCACATCCTCTGCCTCCATCACCTCTGAGCCAAGTTCGCTTCCAATGAAGAGGAGCTGTGGGCACCCCAGCCGCCTTGCCCATGCCCACACCCCACCCGTTGCTGTCTCCCCGCTACCGGCAAGCCTGTAAAGCCAGGCGGTAGGCTGAGTCCTGGGGGCCCGGTGTCAACCCAGGCACCCATAAGGCAGGCGGGAAGCAAGCAAAGAGCAGACACTAGTCAGGGCGCAGAGCCCCGCGTGCCAGGGAGCGGGTGCGGGTCTCCATGGAGCCCCAATCTGTGGGGCGCAGGGCAAGTCCTGCAGGTGAGATGCCTGTGCCCCCCACTCCCCCCCGGGTCACACAAGCAGGCGCGGGGAGACGTGGGCTGGACTCACACCCAACTCTGGGATGGAGGGCGGGGTGCGGAGGGGTCACGGAGGAGGAGGGTGGGGTGCGGAGGGGTTACGGAGGGGGGGATGCGGAGGGGTCACGGAGGGGGAGGGGGTGCGGAGGGGTCACGGAGGGGGAGGGGTGCGGAGGGGTCACGGAGGGGGAGGGGTGCGGAGGGGTCACGGGGGGGAGGGTGTGCGGAGGGGTCACGGGGGGGAGGGGTCCGGAGGGATCACGGAGCGGGACCGGCCCAGGGGCTCGGGGCAGTGACTCGGGGCGGCGAGGCGGGGGAAGCCGCGCCGGGACGGAGCCGCTGCCTCGAGGGCCCGCGCCAAGGCCTGGGGGCCGGGCCGGGGCCGGGGCGGGAGGCGGGGGCGCTGGGCGCGCGGGCGGCCCGGCCGTACCTCTCCGGAGCTGGCCATGTCCCAGGAGCGCAGCGCGGCGGGCGAGCGGCGCCGGGGAGGCTCCGAGCCAGCGCGTCCGCGGCTCCACAGAGACCCCGGCAGGGGGCAGGGCCTCCCGTCACTTCCGGCGCCGCGGACACGCGCTTCCGCTCGCCCGCCGCGGGCCCCGCGCGGCAGCCATGTTGGGGGTGGCGCCGCCGACCGTCCCCGCCGAGCCGGAGAGGAGGCCGCAGGGAGCCCGAGGGCTCTCTGACCTCAGCTCTTCATTCATTGATTTAAATGTAAATAGCCACATGTAGCTAGAGCCCCCCCGCATGGGAACAATGGGGGCAGTGCAGCAAGTGTGACGTCCCATGAGGGCAGGGACAATGTCTGCATGTTACTGCCACACCCCCCAACCCCCTAGCACCGCTCAGAATACACGCTGAATCATGAATGACTGAGTGAAGGAGGCACCAGCCCCCGGCAGGGGTTTCTGAATGATTCCAGACCCTATGTCCCTTGGGTGATTCCAGATTCCAGACCAGAACATGTGTTTGAATCCTGGCACCTCGGAAGCTGTCTTCTCCTGCGAGCCTGTTTCCCCACTAGAAAGATGACTGCCCTGCATCAGTGTGTCCCTGAGCAGCCTCTCGGAGTCCTCGCCACCAGGCTCTGGGAAAGTGTCACGATGTAGGGGACACCTCTGTGTCCCAAGCCCTTGCACTGGCCAGGGCTCCCCTCCACTCCGAGAGGCTCATTCGGGTGCAGTTCTGTTCAGGCAGGGCTCCTTTGCAGAGGACGGACATTCCAGCAAGAAGGGCCTCAGCTCATTCAAAAGGTGCACCTCAGGTGATCAGAGCTGCCTCACGGGGGAGCTAGCCACCTGAGAAAGAGGGTAGCTCCCAGCTGAGGGCTGAGGAAGCTGCAGAACGTTTAGGAGAGTCCACATTTCTATAAAACAGGAGAGCAGTCCTGTGTTGACGTAAACCTTGGTGTATCTGGCCCGTTGACCTGTCCAGGGAGGATGTGAAGCAGACAGTGACTGTACTTCATAGGAGTTAGGGTGAAACTCCAGCTTTCTCACTTATAAAGTGTATAACCCAGGCCAGCCACCTGTCCTCTCTTAGCCTCATTTTCCTAACCTATAAAACGTGCGCTAAGAGGAACACAAGAGTCAGTCTCGCATAGCCTGGCTTGGGTAGGGGTGAAGCTGGGCCTTTGCTCCAAGCCAGGCATCAGATAGTCAGCTCAGATACAGACCTGGGAGGGTAGGAGCAGGGTCTAAAGGACTCTCAAATTCAAATGTGTGTCTCACCTGCATTTCTGGAGCTTTTCAAACGAAAAGATAAATGGAGCACCTGCTCACAACCACCCTTCCAGTTACTGATGTTCCCATTTTCCAGTGACAGGGACAGTGAGTGTCCTGAGGTGTCTGGCCCCAACCACCCTCCCATTCTTCTCTGAGGGCTATGTCTCCATTCCCTGAGCCTCTGTCCACAGTCAATTCAGACCTCTGTCTAAGACACACATGCCCACTAATCCACCTGCCCAGGTGACTCTGTCTGGCCTCCTGTGCCAACTCAGGCATTCTTCTCACAGGAAGCCTTCTAAGGCGAGTGACAGCTCCCCACCCACCAGTCATCTGGATTTATGATCCATTATTACCTTCCCTGTTATTCAAAAATGGCAAAATGATGATTGCTTTTGTTAATATTTTTTCCATTTTGTTGAAGTAGGTACAATTTATTTATTTATTTATTTTATTTTTTTTTTTTGAGGGCAGTGTCACTGGCCCTCATATGTGGGACCGAACCAGGGCCGCTGGCTTCCCAAGCCAGCACTTAACCACTGCGCCACTCAGCCGGCCCCATTGAGGTACAATTTGATGTATGTCTATGCCCCTGACACCATGGACACAATGGCCACAATGGCCAATCCCATCACCATGATCCTTTTTTCTCCCACACAGCCTCTGCCGCACTCTTATCAGTACTGGTAATTATATATTCATTTCTTTGCCTACATATTTATTATGTTCCCACCCATTAAACTGGGCACCTCATAAAGGCAGGAAACACTTTTTTTTTTCTCCACTGCACCCATGTCCCTGGCACCATGCTGGTACAGTGGCTGGAAGACAAGTCTTTCTTTCCAGACTGACAGCTCCTCCAGGGCAGGGTTTGTATCCAGGCCATCTCATAGCTTCAGGTCCAGCAACACCAAACCCTCAACAAATAAAATGTCCATGGAATAAGTGGCCCAAAATGAAAACTCACTTATACCACAGAGCCCAGGGTGCGCTATCACCCCTGAATTGGTCCGAAAGAGCTGGAGCTGGCCCAGGAGAGACTTTCTTTCACAGACGCTGCTTCCCGGGCCTCTAAGGCTGCAAGGGGTTGGGGGATGGAGCCAGAGAAGCGTCCTGGGTGCTCTGTGCTCCCATCACGGGAACAGGACCCATTAATTCTGGAGAACTCACTTTGTACCTGCTGCGGTATTTCAGGCCCTAAACTAGGAAAACCTGCCTGGGTGAACTAGGACCGCAGGCTCCTGGTTGTTTTTAAGGGCAATGTCACTGGCCCTCATATGTGGGATCCGAAGCGGGCCACTGGCATCCTAAGCCAGCTCTTAAGCACCGTGTCACTCGGCCGGCCCTCCTGTTTGGTTTTGGAAGCCTGGTTTTAGAAGGTGTCAAGAAGCCTTAGAACAGTCTCTCTCCCCGACAATGTGAGGACAATCACATTGCACTAAGTAAAATTACCTTTGTTCGCAGCTCTTCTGGGTGACTCCCAAAAGCCACAGCGGAGCTCCTGGGGAGAGGGGGCCCCCCTCAAGCCTCAAATCAGGATTGACTTGGGGATTCTCTACCTCACTCCCTCTGGAGAAATGGGGCAACATCCCTCATGGGCAGGGGGGCCCTCAGCCACTTCCCCTCCCTTCTCTGCTGTTAGCAGCAGCTGTTGGCAGAGGTTTGGGTCTCAGAACTAGGTAGGACAGGCATGCACTTGAGGGTGCAAAAGGACCCCCACACTGGTCACAAGGCAGAACCGACTCCCCAGAACCAATTAGAGCCATCTCTGCCAACCTGACATTCCCTCTCCGCCAGCCCTGGGCACAGGGTGCCACCAGCCTGCAGACCCCTAGGGAAGTCCCTTCTTTAGCTGTGCACGGTTATGCCAGGTGAGCTGGGGAAGATTGTAGCCCTCAGCCTGAGCCCCAAGTCCATGGACGTGTAGCCTCAGACACCCCCATCCCAGGACACCAAGCTCAGAGGCCCTCCGTGGGAGCCCCCACTAACAGGTGCCCACTCAATCCCGAGGTGGTACCTGAACACCTAGCTCCCCCTAACAGCCCAGTCTCCCCACTCGTACAACTTCTGGACCTCAAAACCCAGCAAGAAAAAAAAAACTGGAGAACAGGTGTAAGGGCTAGGCCAGGAAATTCATTTAAAAGTCTACAGGCCAGGATCCTTACCTCCTCCCATGAATCCCCACTGTTCAACGTCAGGATTAGAATACCTCAACCCACCCCCAACTTGCAGATAAGGTTGGTAAGGCACCCACAGCCCCACCCTTTTCCCAAGCTGCACTGTTGCCCCAAACCCATCCACACCACGAAGCCACACATTTCTTTATGGTGTGCACTTTATTGAACTGGTCTCAAGTCAGTGTACAGGTAAGCCCTGGCTGCCGCCGCACCTCAACCCACTCCCAGGGAGACCAAAAGCCTTCATACATCTCAAGTTGGGGGACAAAAAGGTGGGCCATGAGGCCTGACCATTCAAATAAAACAAAATAAAAAGAACAAGTATTAAGGCGAAGATTAAAAAAATTTGGATTACATAATTTACACAAAAGCAATGCTATCACAACCCTCCCTTGTGGACTGGGCGAGGACTGGCCCTTCGTAGGGAGAAGTGGGGCGGCTTTTGGGCAGGCAAGGGACTTCCTGCAACAATGCATCTCACGATATTTGGAATGACTATTAAAAAAAAGAACAATATACAATCAAAGTCCTCAGCCACATTGTAGAACTTTGGGGATGCTCGCTCCAACCAACTGCTGTCACCTTCACCGTTCCAGTTTTTAAATCCTGAGTCAAGCGCCAAAAAGAAAAAAAAAAACCAAAAAAAAAAAAAAAAACCAAAAAAAAACAAATAAAGCCATGCCAATCTCATCTTGTTTTCTGCGCAAGTTAGGTTGTCAAGAAAGGGTGTAACCAACTAAGTAACAGTCCGCCTAGAAACATTTGCGGTGGACGATGGAGGGGCCGGACTCGTCGTACTCCTGCTTGCTGATCCACATCTGCTGGAAGGTGGACAGCGAGGCCAGGATGGAGCCACCGATCCACACGGAGTACTTGCGCTCAGGGGGCGCAATGATCTGGTAGAGAACAGGACAGTTAGCATACAGACCCTGGGTAGCACAGCCCTTGGGGTTGTGCACTGCACCAGGAAGGTTGCCTTAACAGCCACAGGGGGACCCATCCTACAGTAAGGCCAGAATGGGGTTCCTCCAACACTCCTTGTGACCAGAGCTGCTCAGGCTAGGCGGACACTCACCTTGATCTTCATCGTGCTGGGAGCCAGGGCGGTGATCTCTTTCTGCATCCTGTCAGCAATGCCTGGGTACATGGTGGTCCCACCAGACAGCACCGTGTTGGCATAGAGGTCCTTGCGGATGTCGACATCACACTTCATGATGGAGTTGAAGGTAGTTTCGTGGATGCCACAGGATTCCATGCCTGAGGGGAACAGAGGCCGGACTTAGCTTCCAGTGTGGCCATAAGGGTGACGCTTATATGGGAGCAAGGTCGAGGCCTTACTCACCCAGGAAGGAAGGCTGGAAGAGCGCCTCGGGGCAGCGGAACCGCTCATTGCCAATGGTGATGACCTGACCGTCAGGCAGCTCATAGCTCTTCTCCAGAGAAGAGCTGGAGGCCGCAGTGGCCATCTCCTGCTCGAAGTCCAGGGCGACATAGCACAGCTTCTCCTTGATGTCACGCACAATTTCCCGCTCAGCTGTGGTGGTGAAGCTGTAGCCACGCTCCGTGAGGATCTTCATGAGGTAGTCGGTCAGGTCCCGGCCAGCCAGGTCCAGACGCAGGATGGCGTGGGGGAGGGCGTAGCCCTCATAGATGGGCACAGTGTGGGTGACCCCATCACCGGAGTCCATCACAATGCCAGTGGTACGCCCAGAGGCATACAAGGACAGCACGGCCTGGATGGCCACGTACATGGCTGGGGTGTTGAAGGTCTCGAACATGATCTGTAGGAAGAGATGGGCCATATCACACTCAGGAAACCATCAGAGGCGGTCAAGGTCAGACTGGGAACATGCAGAGAGTGCAAGGAACACAGCAAGTGTGCTGGGGACCCCAGAATGGGGATTTTCCAGATCTATGGTGCACCTACTGAATACACACTCCCAGGCCACTTTACACCATCCTCATTGGGTTTATCACACGAGCCAGTGTTAGTACCTACACCCCCAGCACTTTATAAACACCTAGTCAGAAAAGCAAACACCAGAAAGCTTCCATCTGGGGAAAAAGCAAATAGAACCTGCAGAGTTCCAAAGAAGACTCAGGTCAGAGAAGGAAATCCTAGGAGAATGGCAGAAGAAAGAACAAGTGAGACAGGGCGGGGCGCAGAAGGGCCAGACAGGACGGGATGGCTTCCAGGGAAGGCCAGCGGGGCACTGACCTGGGTCATCTTCTCGCGGTTGGCCTTGGGGTTCAGGGGGGCCTCGGTCAGCAGCACGGGGTGCTCCTCGGGGGCCACACGCAGCTCGTTGTAGAAGGTGTGGTGCCAGATCTTCTCCATGTCGTCCCAGTTGGTGACGATGCCGTGCTCGATGGGGTACTTGAGGGTCAGGATGCCTCTCTTGCTCTGGGCCTCGTCGCCCACGTAGGAGTCCTTCTGGCCCATGCCCACCATGACGCCCTGCGGGGAGAGGCGCACGGAGCCCTCAGCACGGGCACGGCCCACGCCCCGCAAGCGCACTCCCCAAGCCCCCCCACCAAGTCAGACCCGAGGCTGGCTGGCGTCCTACCTGGTGCCGGGGGCGCCCCACGATGGAGGGGAAGACAGCCCGGGGCGCATCGTCGCCCGCGAAGCCGGCCTTGCACATGCCGGAGCCATTGTCGACCACGAGCGCAGCGATATCGTCATCCATGGCGAGCTGCGGGGAGAGCGGGACCCTGAGCCTGGGCCGGGCGGGGCCACCACCCCCGCCCTGCCCGCTTCCGGCACAGCGTGCCCGCGAGCCGCCAGGGGGCGCCGGCGCGCGCCGCGAGTGGGGACAAAGGAAGCCGGGCCGGCCGCGTTATTACCATAAAAGGCAAACGCTGGTTACAGGAGGCCCTGCGGCGCGCGGCAGGAAGCCAGGCCCCCAGCCCCTCCCCAGCCGCCGGCCCCGCCCCTGCCCCCGTTCAAACAGCGCCGGCCGACCGGGCGCGCGGAGGCCACACCCGCGGGCGCCGACGGCGCGGCCGAGACATGCACGCACGCGCCCTGGCGGCGCGGCGCCCCACCCCTTCCGGCCGGCGCCGCCGCGCACACGCCGCCGCGCGCGCAGGCGCCGTGGCGCCCCCAGCCCCCCCCCCGGCCGGCCGCCCGCCCCGCCGCGCCCGCCCTCCCAGCCGGTGGTCCGGTGGAGCTAGCCGCCCGCTCGGACGAAGGCGCGGCCCGCCGCCGGGGCCCTGGGAGCGCAGCGCGGGCGCGGCCCGGCGCCGGCCCAGCAGCTCAGAGCCGCGCTCCCCAAGCCCGAGCGCGGGGCCGGGGCGCTGCCTGCCCGCCCGGGGGAGGCCGCGGCCCGGCGCCGCCCTGGACGCCCGGCCGGCCCGGGGCCTTACCTGGAGAGTCTGTAGACGGGCAGCGGTGCAGGAGCGGCGGAGGCGAGAGGCCTGTGCTGGCGGCTGGACGCGGGCTCGGCAGTGGCGGCGCGGCTCGCCGCCGGGTTTTATAGGGCGGCGCCGCGGCCGCTCGAGCCATAAAAGGCAACTTTCGGAACGGCGAGCGCTGATTGGCCCCGCGCCGCTCACTCACCGGCCTCGCCGCACAGTGCAGCATTTTTTCACCCCCTCTCCCCTCCTTTGGCAAAAAAAAAAAAAAAAAGAAAAAAGAAAAGAAAAGAAACAGAGAGAGAGATGGACTGGGAGCGAGAGCGAGGTTGAGGCAGAGGAGGAGGGAGGGAGGTTTGGCTCTGGCCGCTGCTGGAGGGTGCCATGGGCTGCCGCCCCCCGGGCCACGCGCAGCCCGCACCCGGCCGGCCGGTCTCCCCGTGCCCCCCACCCCGGGACCCTCGGGTGTGCATGTCACAGGAGCCGTGAGCTCCCCCTTGGGCACAAGGGCCAACATAGACGCGAGGGTCCCTGGTTGCTGCGGGTGCTTAAGGAGCAGTTGTGGGGGAGGGGCGGTGAGGGGTCCCCATCCCCCCCTTGCTAACGTCAGCTCCACTGCCCAGAAAGCCCGGGTTAGGGAACCTCTGCATCGGGTGTTCGGCTTGCTAAATAGGGGTCCTTACTACTCAGAGCCGTGGAACTGAGAATGGCATGAGGGAGTCAGGGGGCCACAGGCCCCAGGGACAGGACAGGCCCCAGGGGCTAGAAGTTGGTTGCCTGTGGAAAAGCCTCCAAGCTTCCCCTGCTGCAGGCCTGGGGAGAGGTGGGCTCTATGGAGCATAGGAACTGTTCCCATGGAGCCAGGCGACCTCTTAGGGCTGCCAGGTCACACCCAGACAAGGCCAGGCTGGAGCCGTTAGATGGTGTCCAGAGCAGCTGGTAGGCAGGTGGGACTGCTCCGCAGCGCTCCAGGGCCCACCATCCATCCTCTGTCACATGTAGCCACAGCTGAACTGCCCTCCTGGACCCTCTGGAGGTCCCCAAGGACTGGGGAAGGACACTCACTGAGCCAGAGAGGCAGATGAGTTAGGGTAGGGGGGCGTGGCAGAAGGGACAGTGGCTGAAGGCCAGCTGCCCTCAGACAAGACCCTCTCCTTGTCACCCTTTATTGCCCTGAGACACTCCAGATACTGGGCAAGACCTGGGTGTCCTGTTCTGGGTGGTTCCCTGCTTTGAGCTGCCAGTTTGGCAGGCAGAGCCTGTATCCAGATGGTGGCCAACAGTGATCAGTGCATGGCAGACAGAAGCCCAGGGGCCGTGGGACCCCAGAGGAACGAACACCTCTGGCTCAACCTAGAGCAGTATGCACCTTCTCAGAGGTGGCGACCAGAAGCTGCATTGTCACATGAAGGAGAATGGGAAAGGTGGTTTAGGTAAGGGCACTGACCTCTCACCACTGGTTCGTCTCCAGGCTTGCCCAGAGCTTTGCAGCACATAATAGGTGCTCACTGAGTGTGTGTTGAAACCAGTGACCAATTAGTCCATATATGGAAGTGGAATGTGTGTCCAGGGAAGAGGTGGCTTGGTCCAGCCCACCGCCTAGGAGGCTAGTAGCAGGTCTCTTTGAAGGTTGTGGAAGCCTCAACCAGGTGGGAAGGGTGACCATCAGCTAGTGCACTGCGGAGCTCACAGGCTCAGAGCCGCGTGCTAGCATTCCCAGATAACTGCCAAGAAACTCGCTGCAACTCCCCTGTCACTACCCCAGCCCTGGGCGAACATTCCCAGCCCGTCCGCTCCCTGCTTCCCAAAGACCAGACTGCTCTGTCCCTGGCCTGTGTCTCTCAGTCACAGGCATCTGGCCAGCCACCTGGGGACCTGCCAACCCTGTGATTCAGGGACTTGGAGGGGAAAGAGGTGACCCTTTCTGCTGCCTGTTGATGAGGCCGCTTCTGGCTGTTTGCTGAGCCCAGAGAGGTGCTGGGCAGGCTGGGACCAGGGCTGGCAGGGCAAGAATGAGAGACTCGGGTGGCTTCAGGAAGCTACATGGGGTGGAGAGCAGGCCCGGTCCCAAGCAGGACTTGTGCTGCCACCTCACTTCTTCTCAACCAGGGACTGGCCAAGGGGCAGGAGCACCAGCCCCACCTGACCTGAGACAGGGACACTCCTGACCCTCTGCAGCAGCCATTTCCTGGTGCTCTCCTGTGCATCCCTCAAGGCCCAGCCTAAAAGGTCCCTCCTCAGTGGGAGCCCTTTAGCATCTGCAACATGCATCCTCCCCCCACTTAAGGCAACTGCACTGGGTCAGCATATATAACTCAGCCTACCCCTTTGAGTTACCCCTCGCTGAGCACCTACTGTGTACGGGGTCTCTCTTCCCCTTTTCAGCCCCACCTCAGTTTCTTCCTCTGAAAAAATGGAGCTTGGGGTCCATTCTCAGCGAGCCCTTCCAGAGCCTCCATCACATCCACTGTACCCACCCCAGGGCCCTGCGCTGTTGAATGCGTAAGCGACTGCCCGGGTGTCCTCAGCCCTTACAAAAGACCCTAGGTAGATGGAGGGTTATTGGGGGTGGACACAGCCGCAAGCCTTGGAGGAGGGGAGGAGCTGCAGAGGAAAGCAAAGGGAGGAGGAAAAGGGGAAGTGGCGCAGGCCAGAGGAAGGGGGAGGGGCCCGCGGGAGAGGAAGTGAACAGGTTCTTCGCTTGGGAACTTTGCCCTTGCAGGGAGTTTCAGAGCTGTCACTGGGCAGCCACACAGCCCACACTAGCTCAGCCAATGGGGACTCCACCTGCCTTTCTGGTGCTTTTTTTCCTTTGTGGTTCCCCCACCCTGCAAAGGCCTCCAGGCCAAGGGAGCCGTATAATCCATACCAAAGGAGCACTCCCTCAGCCTCTTCCGGAAAACAGCCCCCTTGCCCACGGTGTTGGAGCCCCCCTGCTGCCCCACCAGGTGGAGACATTAAGCTCCATTTTTCAGAGGAAGAAACTGAGGTGGGACAGAGACCCCACACACCATGGGTGCTCAGTGAAGGGTAACTGCATGAGGGAATGAAACATTTCCAGCAAACACACCGCCTTTTTACAGATGAGGAAACTGAGGAAGGACTGGTGACACACCCAGGCCCAGAGTCTGGTGTGAAGGACTCTAGACCCAGTCCCCCCGCCCCAGGCCACACTGCCCCTCCCTGGGTAAAGTGTCCCCTGAAGTGCCCCCAGGGACTGGGTCCAAAGGCTGTTCCAAAGTCTAAATTCTTCCCACCCCAGCCCTTATCTCCAGAGGCCCAGAGGGAAGAGCCGGCAGCCCTTAGTCCCACAGTAATGAAATGGGTCCTGAGTCTCCAAGCCTGTTCTTTTCTGCCATTTCTTTCCCCTGCTTTCTCCTCTGCTCCCAGGATGGTCTCAAGAGGAGATTTTGGACCTCAGCATTCCTGAGGTCCTGGGAGGGACTGGGCTTGCCATTCCTCTACCTGCTGCCTAACTTTCCCTCAGCTTTCACGGCTAGCTCTTGGGCTGCCCCCTCCAGGAAGCCTGCCATGACTTCTTCCCTCCTCTACCATAACAGCTGTAGCTTTCCTGCTCAGAGAAGGGAAGCAACCAGCCAGGATCACACAGCAAGGGCACAGCCAAGAGCCAAACCTCCTGGATTACTCTGCTCCTGCATCCTACACACCAGGCACCAACCAGCCAGGCACGCTTCCAGAGTGGAACAGCACCGGACAGTTTTGATTAACACCCTGAATAAAGCAGGTGTGATCCCTGAGACACACCTCAAACAAGAGAGCAAAGGGAACAGTCTGATGGCCTATGAAGGAAAGCAGCATGTTTCCTTAGGAAAAAGGGAGTTTCTTAAAGGGCAGTCAGGGAAGGTCCCCCCAGGAGGTGACCAGCCTGAGAAGTGAGGCCCAGAGGCAGGAGGGAGGGGCTGGGCCCAGTGTGCTCTCCTGGGCTGCAGCCAGGGCCATGGTCCCCACCCAGGCCTGGCCTCTAGCCAGAGCCCCTCCCAGGGCCCTCAGGCTCAGCCCGCCCTGGGCCTTCCCTGCTCCCTGATGGAGTCATCTGTGAAAGGGGGATCCCTGTCCTGAAGAAACTGGGAACTACTGACACTCCTTGGGAGAGTTTTTAAAAATCTTTGAAAACTACCCTCTCGTGGCGGGGGAGTGGGGTGGCGAACTGGGGGAGGGGGTTTTCACTGTGGGGGGTAAAGAGTATAACTACTGAATTGTGTTGTACACCTGAAACTAATAAAAAAATATTTAAAAAAAAAGAAAACTACCCTCTCTTTTCCAGTCCCCCAGGGCAGCCAGAGAAATGCCCAGCCCTCCTGGGGAGTTCCCAGCCTTGCTTATTTGATTGAGTTTTTCAGAAATAGAAAACAAGGTGTCTTGGGCTTCCCCCCACACACCAGCTGAGCCCTTCCTCCTGCCTAACCCTCCTCCTGGGGGCTAGATAATAAACGAGGTGGCTCAGACAAAGCCCTAGTGCCGGGAAGGTGAACATCCCTGGGGCTTAAAGGCCCTCCCTGCAGTCTGGGGGGTGTGGGGAGGGAGTCCAGGGAATCCTGGCCCCATAGGTCTCCCCAAAATTGTGGTTCCAGGAGGCTCTTGAAACCCATTTGTCACCTGGGCCCACAGCAATCGGCCTGGAGCAGGTGGGGACCTGCCCAAAGTTACATAGAGGTCAAGGTAGCCCTCAGACTCCAGGCTCCTCGGGCTTTCCACACAGGAGCCTAAAAAGCAGGGCGACAGGTTGGACCAAGTTGGGTGAGGTCAGCAGCAATTTCAGATTCAGGCCAAGTACGGTTTTGGAGGCTCCTGGTCCTGACACCCCAGGGATCTCATAGACAGGAGGCCCTGCCACACAGACCCTGTACCTCAGGCCGCTGTCGCTGGGCTGTGATAAACGGCAGAGGGGCAACTGGGACCCAGGGGACAGGAAGCAGTCAATGACATGGGGTCTGAAGTCCCAGGCCCCAGAATGGGCACCCAGCGATGTGGTCAGTGTGTTAGGGGCTCAGCACCTTCCTAGCTGGGTGGCCTCATCCCCACTGGGCCCAGGGGCTCAGAACTGCAGGAGTTGGGGGAGTAGAGGTCCGGAGGAGCCAAGGAAGTGAAAGGGGAACGGGAAGGGGGAAGGTAGGTATTGGGAAAGTGCAGGTGGGCGGGGCGCTGCTGACTCTCAGCGGCTGACTCAGGGAGGCCACTGCCTCACCCACCTCAGGCCTGGCCTCCCAATCCATGAGAGGACAGGGGAAGGGAGAGTCCCTGAGAGTCTGCTATGACCAGATCCCGGCCTATGTCACCACACAGAAAGCTCACTGCACCCCTGCCAGCTAAGCCAGAATCCCCCCATTTCTCAGACAAGCAAACTTGAGACCAGTGAGAGGGAGAGATTTGGCCTTGCAGTTAATAGCACACTACTACTGGGATGGACTGGAACCCAGGAGCCCAGGGCCTGGCGAGGGGCCAAGGCCCATAGCGTGCCTTGAAGGGGCCCTCTGAGTACAGCCATGTTCCAGATGGGCAAACAGGCTCAGAGTGGCCAGAGGGCAGTGGCAGAACCATGCTCCCCGGCCACCCTGCCTGGCTGTGGGGCACACGGGTTCCATGTGGGACACTCTTCTGGCTGTGGGGCCTGGGGCCCATCCAAGTGGAAACCCGATCTGGCACAGGCACGTTGCTGTGTAACCAGGCCCTCCTCAGCCAGAAATCTCAGCTGCCACTGGGCTCGCCAGGAACCCGAGCTGGCCCCATGGCCTGGGCTTCCTGACGTCTTCCCCATGCCCAGTCCTGTGACAGCTGCTGTGGACACGAGGGGACTCCCCCTACCACCTCCACTGGGGACAGTCCTGACTTGGTGACATTGGTCCTGTGCAAGCCCAGAGAAGGCACCCAACGTGCAGGCTTGGGTTTGATGGGCCAGGTGGGGAGGGGTTTTCCCTGGCACAGTGGCCACTGCTCGGTCTGGGGGGCAGCAGCCAGGACTCCCCCTCCCCTCACTTCCTGGGTCACTAAGGAATGGTTTTGGCTGTCTAATTAAGTCACCTGAGACCCATAGCACTGGGGGTGACAGTGTAGGGGGCACACAGATGTGCCTGAGGACGTGTACCAGAACATGTAGAGATGAGGCTGGGCGGAGGGGGTGGGGTTGGTCCAGGCCCAGGGGGCCTCAGCGACAAGACCACAGAGCACAACGCTGGGTCCAGGGGGCAGGCAATCACACTGTGTCCTCTCAGTGAAGCCAGAGTAAAGAGTGCCCCCGGGCAGGTGGGGTGTCCCAGGAAGGAGTGTAGGGTCTCCCCCAACTTCCTCCATCTTTCTTTCTCAGAACCACTTTCAGGCTCTGTGTTAAGTGGGGTTCGCTTCTGTTACCCATGAATGTCCTCGGATAATGGCTCAGCATCTCTGAGCCCACCAGGGTCAGTTACACCATGTGTGGATGGAACCACCTGGGTGGGCCTTCTGGGTTTTTCACGGCTTGTCAGGGAAGCTGGCCACCACTTGCTGCCTTACCAAAGGGAAAACCAAGGCCCAGAGGTGGGCCGAGGCTCCCCCAGCATCACACAGCACAGTGACAAGCCACAGGCCAGGCCTAGAGGGCTGGGGGTTTGCATTTTGTGTCAGTGGGAGAGCCAAGCTGGTCTGTCCCGGAGGGTGCAGGACCTGCTCTCCTCGGCCAAGAGGGACGATGGCTCAAAACATAACCTGCTCAGACAGATCCCGTAGCCAAGCAGGGTCTGCTTCTCCCAGCTGGAAGCTGCCTGCCTTGGCCTGGCATTCCGGGCCTGGTCGAACCCAGCCCTGCTGACTTGCACAGCCTCATCCCTCATTCCTCCCCGGGTCAGATGGACATCAGGTCCCTCAAAGGGTCAGGCTAGGAGGGGGCTAGGGGGGACCCTCCTTGCCACCCACTACTTGCTCCTGATGCCCCCCACTGCTCCCAGCAGGCAGGGTCCAGGCTGGTTCATCGCGGTTCCCAGAAGGAAGGTTATGAGTGTCCAGCTTCGTCATCTCCCCCACTGAGGACACAGCTGAGCTGGTTATGGGTTGGGGGCCTTGGGTAAATGGCTCACCTACATCGCAGAGCTATAGGGTGGGCAAAGGCCAATGAATAGAACTGCTCAGACTGGGCCTACAGAGAGCAGTACAGGGTGGCCATGTCTCTGTGGTATGAAGACCACGACACGTCAGCCCCACTCCAGACATGCTGGGCAGCTACAGGAGGGGAGGGTGGCCAAGAGGAGGGGCTGGTGACTGCAGCCTTCTTCTTCATGGCCTTCTGGACTGGGTTTCCACCAGAGGAGACTGGTGTTGCATTTGGGTAAGCAGGTCAGGGAGGAGGCTAAGCAAAAGCCTTGAACAGGGACTTTAAACAAGCAGCCCCCAAAACCTCCAAATCTGTGTAAAGATTGAAAGATGCTCAACATCATGGGTCATCTGGAAAATGCAAACAGAACTGCATAAGGTAGCACATCATACTCACCAAAGTGGATAAAATGAAAAAGACTGCTGATACCATTTGTATCGGGCGGGGGCAGGGGTGGGGGAGCATGCGCAATTTCCACATGATGCTGGCGAGAGCGGAAACTGTTCCTAATCTTCTCAAAGTACCTACGACCCAGCAATTCTACTCCTAGGTATTTATCCAAGAAAAATGCATTCCTGTGTCCATCAGAAGACAGGTGCAGGAACAGTCACGTAATTCGTCTTATATTCATCGGATCCCAAACTCAGAACACCCAGAGGCACACGTCCAGCAGGAAGGACAGAGAAGCGTGGAGCACTCATACAATGGACTACGCTGCCGCCACGCACAGCACTGAGATCTCACGGACTTAATGCTGAGCACAAGCAGCAGACAGGAGAAAACCGACCTGGTGATTCAGTGCTCATAGGGTTTAAGGACTGGCAAGCGAATCTGTGTGGCAGGAGTCAGGACTGGTTGCCCTCTGGGAGGAGTGACAAGACAGGGCATGAGGGGGGCTTCTGGGAGCTGGAAATGTGTCTTGATCTGGGTGCTGGGTACATGTAAGTATCCAGTTTGTGGCAATTCACGTAGCGATGCACTATAGATACGTGCACTTTCCTGAGATGGCAGCTGGTTGGGGAGTGTGGTGGACCAGCTCTGCCAGCCTCTAGAACTTAGCACCAACTCCTGCCTGTCTCAGGCCTTTGCACTTGCTGTTCTCTGTCTATAATGGACCCTTTTCTTCACACACACCCTTTTTACTTAAGTTCTGCTTATCCTTCAGGGCTCAGTAGAAACATCACCTCCTCCAGGAAGCCCTCCCTGACCCCCAGACAAGGGCAGAGCTCTTGTGGCTTCTGTACTTCTTTGTCATGCTCCTCACAGCTGATTAGATGTATTTGTATAATTACAGGTTTACTCTCTCCCTTCATACTCCACAGGTGGGGGCTCTATCTTTTTTGATCACTGCGGGATCCCCAATTCATGTACATAGTTAGTGAAGTTTTCAGTTTCCATCTGTGGATGGAAGGAAGGAAGGAAGGAAGGAAGGAAGGAAGGAAGGAAGGAAGGAAGGAGAGAGGGTGGGAAGGAAGGAAGGAAGGAAGGAAGGAAGGAAGGAAGGAAGGAAGGAAGGAAAGAAGGAAGGAAGGAAGGATGGATCTGGTTCTCTACAGAAGGGAGAGAGGTAGCAAGAATGGGTATGTGTATTGTGTCTCGAGGGTGTGAGCATCCTGTCCCAGGAGGGCGTGGGCACAGCCTTGGCAAGAATGGTGTCCTGGGACTGCCAGAGCTGATGAGGAATAGGCTTAGGGAGGAAGGGGGTGGGCCAGCTCAGGGCTCACACCTTCCAGCGGATGTTGGCAGTGGGGGAGAAGGGGAGGGCTGGTGTCACAGGAAGTCCTCAGGTCTCTTGGCTGCAGCTGACTCACCCAATCTCTGATAATACTCTCAGGTCAGACTCCAGCTTTGTTTTCCAGAGGTTCCCAGGGAGAAACAACTGTTTGACATCCTGAATATGTCTTCAGGGGCTGACCAGGAGAGGCAACCCTACCCAAGGGTCTGGCAGGGCTTTCCAGAGGAGGGGTCTTTTTAGCTGGGCCTTGAAGTTTGAATAGGAGTCCACCAAGGAGACAATCTAGGGAGGGCTTTGGCAGAAGAGTATGTTGGGAGAACTGCAAACATCTGAGGTGGATGGGCACTTTGGGGATTGAATCTATGGGAAGCTCAGGGGGGAGATCTGGGCTCAACACCATTTCCATTCTGGTCAACGCCCAGTAGAGCACACGAAGGCCCCAATTGAGAAAGCGCTGGGTGAGTGGGACGGGGTGGGGTAGCCCTCTTAGCCCCGGACACAGCCTGGGGGAAAGCAGGTCAGAGGAGGCTGTGAGTCCTTACCCCTTGGGAGGAATGTACTGGGCCTTGAATTCAGGTCCCATTGTACAGGTGGGGACACTGAGCCTAGACTCACATACATGGGTTAAGCTTGGGTTTTAGAGCCCAAAGTACAAGAGAGGCACTATTGGGGGCTGGGCACCCACCCCACAGACACAGGTTTACTGGTCCAGCCTCTGGGGCCCAGCGCTTGGGGGTACCATGAGACCCGCCAAAGAACCTGTTGGAAGTTGAGAACTGAAACTCTGAAGCAGGCCTCCCAGGTAACAGCTGCAGGACCTCTGTGCTTCCTTCCCCCAAAGCTGGCCAGGTGCCCCTTCCCCTCATCGGCCTCAGCCCTGGCCCCAAGAAGGAAAGTAAGCTTCAAGGCCACACAGCAAGAATGTGGCTCTGGAGTGGAGCCAGAGGGGGAAAGTGCTTCATAAGTCTGGAGATTAGCTGGCATCCAGAATGCCAAGAGGGCATGTTCTCAGAGAGCTGGTGTCAACTCAGAGCTGGGACTTTGTCTTGCAAAGGTGATGGGGAGCTATAGAGGGTGTAGGGGCAGGGCCAAGTCGATGTTTCAGCAGATGGCTCCACACTATGAAAGGGCCCAGGAAGCCTCCAAAACACTGCAGCCTCAGATTTCAGATTTCTCACTGCGTCTGGCCAAGTAGAAGTTTGTATTAGAAATACTAGGGCCTGCTGAGTGGCGCGGTGGTTAAGCGCTAGCTTGGGAAGCCAGCGGCCCCCGGTTCGGGTCCCACATATGAGGGCCAGTGACACTGCCCTCAAAAAAAAAAGAAATACTAGAGGTATGAGGATAATTATAATAATAGTAGTGAGAATAATAACCTGAGTGTCTGTGTGTGATGCTCTTTCACTTTCCTGATGCTCTAGAATTTGATTTTCTCCCCAGGGCCACCCCAAGAAATTGGCAGGGCTGGTTTCATTATACAGTTTTAGAGTTGTGTGGGCCGGCCGAGTGGCGCAGTGGTTAAGCGCTGGCTTGGGAAGCCAACGGCCCCGGTTCGGGTCCCACATATGAGGGCCTGTGACACTGCCCTCAAAAAATATAGAGAGAGGGCCAGCCGAGTGGCGCATTGGTTAAGCGCTGGTTTTGGGATGCCAGCGGCCCCGGTTCGGATCCCACATGAGGGCCAGTGACACTGCCCTCTACAGCTAACAACAGCTCCACCTGGAGCTGGGCTGTGCGAGCCCCGGTGATGGTGTAGGCTGCAGCCCCTGCTGCAGTGGGCTGCCATAGGCTACAGTGAGTGGCCCGCAGCCAGCGTGAGCTGCCAATAGCCGCGGTGAGCGACATCCAGAGGCCAGCGACCGATCTGCCTCATCCGGGAAGAGCGCAATGACGATACCAACAGTGAAGCAACATCCTCCGCAACTAAACTGAAGAACAAAAAGACAGAAACTTGTCTGTTCCCCTTCCCCGATTCCCCAACGCTGTTCCCCTCCACCAATTCCCCAATAAAAAAATCTTTAAAAAAAAAAATATATATATATAGAGAGAGAGAGTTGTGGGTACCATGGCTGACAATCAAGGTTGGGGGGCTGCCTGGGGTGTGTGTAGGGCAGGGCTGTGCTCATATGGGGGAGGGGAGGTGGTGAGCCCTCAGCTGGTCCCTTTATGGCCAGATGCCCTCCAGGAGCCAGGCTCTGTCTAGCTCACTTCCCATCAGTTGCCCCATGAGGCAGGGGCCTTGATGGTTCCCCCAAATCACAGGTTAGGCTCAGAGGGATTAGCAAACTTGCCCAAGGTCACACACACACACACACACACACACACACACACACACACGTGCACGCGGCTAAGGGACAATGGTGAGATGGAGATGTCTGTCATCTCTCACTCTGGGCAGGTCATTTTACCTAGAAGGGCCTAGGTTTTCTCAGTTGTAAAATGGGGTGAAAACTGTGTGGGGCTGCAGGGAGGATAAACTCAGTATGTGTCGAGGGGTCAGAAAAGTGCCGCACGTTGCTCCTAGGCTGGAACATGTTTGCTGTGGTCACTACTACTCTTGTTCACGGGGAAGAGCTGAGGACCAGTGCCTCTCAGTGGCACCGTGGCCAATGATGGGCTTGGGGAAGAGGGTACAGGGTCCGGAGATGGAGGGTGTTCATTTCATGCATCAGCTGATGAGCTGAGCTTCCTCACCCTGCTCTGGCCTACTCCCAGGAGCCCCTAATCAGAGGACAAAGGGCAAAGGGCAGGGGCTAGAGTCCGGCCTCTCCCTGTCATCCTGGGGCCACCTGTAGACATTATCTAGACTTCAGGGCAGCCACCTTTCCTGGAGGGTATACTGGGTGTGGTGCCAGCTTTCCAGCTCAGCATCTATAAGCACTCCCACCTCCCCCATTCTCCCATCACCATCCCTCCCCCCTCCACGGGGTCAGGGGGCAGGAGGCAGGCCTCTGTTACTCAGAAGCAGAGGCCTGGAGACCTCTAGCAGCACCATGCTTAGGAAGGCCAGGCCAGGGCCCCCAGAGGACAGAGGTGACTGTGCAGGTGTCAGCATTTTTAAAGGAGCTGGACAGGAGCCCTCAGGCCCTGCCACACCCCCAAGTTGACAGCAGCTCCTAGGGCCTCAGAGACTCTCCTCAAGACCTGGGAGTTTCTGGGGGACTTGGGAGAATCACAGCTAGTCACATGCCATTCATGGGGACCTGCCTTGGGAATACCTGGGACAGCATTAGATGTCCGGAGCTCTCTGGCTGGGGTTCATATGGTCCCAGGGCAGAAGAGCAGAACCTTTGCATCTCCCTGGGCCATGCCCTGCTGTCTCTGGACCTTGGTGTACCCATCTGCATAATGGGGCCCAGTGGCCTCAGATGGGCCTCCCAGGGTCCCAGGTGTACTCTGGAGCCCTGAATACTGGGTTCTCAGAATCCCACAGCCATTCACAGCCCTCCTCCCAAGTGGCCAGGGCTGGAAGTGGTAGCAGTTGAAGGTAGAAGAAGACCTTCCCTGCTCGGAGTCTGGGCCCTGACCCAGGGCTTCAGGACACAGGCCCCAACTCCCAGGTTGGGTGCAGGGAGGTGTCTAGGTTTGAGCAAACCAGAGGGTGGAGGGCACATCTGGATACCCCAGGTAGGTAACTGCCTGGGGCCCCAAGGTGAGCCTGGTCAGACCCATTCCCAGACAGGCAGGCCTTCCCACCTGGGTCAGCTGGGACCCAGGGCCAAGGGCTGGCTCAGCTGCGGGGGGTCCAGGCCCCTCTGGCCCTGGGCCTGGGCCAATGAGGCAGAGGGTGGGGTGGTTATTATCTGGTGCTCCCAGGCCCCAGCTCATGTGGCCTGTCGCGGAGATAAATGAGCCATCCCCAGTGGAGTCCAGCGCAGGGACTCCAGGCCAGAGCTCCCTGCAAGCTCGGAGGCCCCCACCCCGCCCCTCAGGCGCCCGGCCTACTTGGCCCAACTTCCTCTCCATAAAAGGCGAGGTTTGGGAGCGCCCCGGGAGGGGGCGTTGGGCGGCCGAGGAGGTTTGCCTAGGCCACCCCTCCCTGCCCCCCTCCCCCGAGGAAGCAGCCACCGGCCTAGGGGGCCCCCGCTGGAGAAGGGGCGCAGCCCAGAGTCCGGGTTTTCCAAATTCCCGCCTCACCCTTCCTCCTCCGTCCCCCAGATCACTGTCTTGACCGCGCTCCCTCGTCGGAACCGACCCCGCAGACCTGCCGCAGCACAAGCGGGTCTCCGTGAGCCGTGTACTAGCCCCATTTTGCGTCTGAACAAACTGAGGCCCTGCGTGGAGCAGGGCCGAGGGCGGAGCGCTGGGGGGGGGGGGTTGGGCGCTTAAAAACTTCAGGAAATTGCAAACATGCCGGGAAGGGTCACATTGCAACTCCGCTCACTGTGGATGCCCAGGAATTCTAATTTCGTGCGGGTGCATGTGCATTCTTCCGGGGGTCATGGTACCCCCTTTCCCAGGCATACATACGTTAGGCGCCTAGCACTGCCACCGGGCTCGCATGTGACCTTGGTCTCAGGTACCTTTGCTCACAGCCTCACTGTCTCCATCTATTACACCCGGGAGATGATTTTCATCCAGAGTTGGTGCGAATATAAACCACAATACCCAGCGAGGGCCTGGCGCAGGTTAGAGTGAAGGAATGAGGGGGCGCAGCTGCTTCTCGCCTGGCACCATCCCCCACCCGCACCCCTCCTGGGAGAGCCTGCATCTCAGCGAGTTGCGCCGGACCCAACCCCCGCCCTCCGGGAATGCTGTGAGGAGGAGAAAGAAAGGAAGCCAGGAGACAAACAGTGGGTGCTCAATAAATGTAGCTCGGCCCATCCCTACGCACCCCTTGGGAATGTGAGTCATCTCTGTCCTGGCCCTGGGCGGGGAAGCAGGGCCTTTGGGTGTCATCTGCCTCCACCCAGCCGAGCTATGTGACCTTGGCAGTCTCTGTCCCTCCCTGGGCCTCAGTTTCCCTCTCTGACATTCAGGGGAGCGCTGGGCCAGGCCGCTGGGGGTGGCAGCTGTGAGGGGCTTGGCGGGGGAGGGCAGGCTGCCGAAGCGGGGAGCGCTGCAGCTCCTGCAGCAGGGCGCCCCCGCCCCCTGGGCGGCCACGTTCGCTGCCCACGAGGCCACCATAAAAGGCAAACGGTGGCAGGTCGCGGAGCCGAACTTAGTCATCTGGCCCGCAGGCTGTCGGGCGGGCTGCGCGCAGCTTCCTCCCCGAGCTTCCCGTTTGCGGAGGGGTCCCAGGGGGTGCTGGGCCTTTCGAAACGTCCCGGCTTCCCCGAAGGACAGCTGGGCCCTGGGGCGGGGTCGCGCCCCGGGAGGCTGGGGGCCTGGCCTGGAGGGGGCGCCCTCGAGGAGGCTGGGGGGGGCGCTTGGCTTGGGGGATTCTAAGGCTGGGGACCCACCCCGGACGCCCCGCTCTGCCCCCCCCCTCTCCCCAGAAGGCCCGCGGCGCTTTAACCCCAGAGCTGCCGGGCAGCCTGGCCCAGAGGGTGACCTCCAGAACACACAGCCTGGGAGACCGAGGTTGCTGCCTAGATAAATCTCAGCGAGATCCCCTGGAGAGAAAAGTGCAAAGCAGCTACGTCCAGTCTGTAAAATGTAATAACACCGGGGATGAAACCACCAAAACCATGTCCGCAGGGGTAAGTCAAAGGAATGAAGGAACGGAGGACGGAATTCAGTGCTGAGAAAGGAATGGCTAGTGCTAAAGCCACTGTCAGCGGGGTGAGCCTCAGGAGCTGGCAGATGCAAACACCCTCAGCTGGTCCCATTTACACCCAAAGCTCACTTCTGGTGACAGCAGTCAGAGTGGTGGTTATGGGGCAGGTAATGCCTGGGCGGAGCACAGGGAGCCTCCTGGAATGAAATGTTCTGTGTGCTAATTAGGGTGGTGGCCCTGTGGCTGGACACTCAGGATGGCACTGGACACTCAAGGGTGGTGACCTCTACTGTAGGGAAATTTTACCCCAATACAGAACTGTAAAATGACACACACACAGGACACTTGTATATTGTTCAGGGACATAGGTACAGAGGCAGCAGAAACACGGACAGAAAGGGGCCGCTGCAGCTTGAGGGGGGAGGGGGCACCCACTGATTCTGATGTATTTCTTTGAGAAAACAAAGCTGAATATGGTGAAACGATTATTAGGTATGGGGGTGCATTATATTCCTCTCTGTATTTTTCGGTATATTTGAAGTGTTTCACACTTTTCAAAAAGGAGTTGTGGGGGGAAGCAAGGGCTGGAAGTTGGACTTGGGGATCAACCTCTTTGACCCTCAGTTTCTTCTGTACAATGCGGCAATCAATCCCTTTGGGGTACATGAGCGCCAGGTACGCCATCGGTGCTCAACAAAGGGGTCTGGTGTGGAACTCCCCTTTTCCTCAGCCCCCTAGGAGAAGGGAGTACTTGCTGGGGTGAGAGGCCAGGGGGGAAAGGTCTTCAGCTCCCAGCTGCCTTAGGCCAATGGCCTGGCCTGGCCTGGCCTGGCCGGGGAGGTTTGTGTTTCTGACAAATGGGGCCAGCCAACCCCATGCCCTGCCTTTCCTGTCCTGTCCTGACTGTCCTGTCCCCAGGGCCAGGGTCACTCCAGGTGAGGCTCAGGGACAGCATACCCAGCAGGACACAGGCCAGCAGGTCACCTGGCCTCGGGTTCCAAATGGCCAGATCCTCAGACAGCCTCTGTGGGTAGCGAGGCCACACTGGGATGGTGGGTGTCAGCTAGTCAGGCCTGGAGCCCTGCGCCAGGAGCACTGTTGGGGGGAACAGAGCCCAGGGAGCCTGAGAGGGCTGTGGGCAACCCAACCAGAGCCAGCAGGAAGGAAGGGAGAGGGTGTGGGGTTAAGAAAGGGCATCCGGGAAGAGGGAAGAGGAAAGAGAAAGCAAAAGGAGTCGGTTGATGTCCTCCCATTATTTTTGAGCACCTATATGTGGGCACCACACCCAGGCTCTCTGGTGAAAGCCCCCCCATGACCCTGATGGCAATGACCCCCATATGCAGCAAGGTTAAGTGACTAGGGCAAGGTGACCCAGCTGACAGTCAGGGGAAGCTGTGAGCAAGAGAGAGCAATTGACAGATGTGTGGCCTGGGGACAAGAGTCCTTGGTAGACGTGAAGCTGCCCCAGTGAAGGGGGGGGCCAGGAGAGTCAGGAAGGAGGGGCGGGAGCCCAGAGAAGGGACATGTTGCAGAGAGAAGTAAATGACAGCTGGCTGGGGCAGGGCTGAGGGCAGCACTGGTTGGAAGACACGCTTCCCTCTCGGGTGCCCTCTAGTGGGGACATTCTCACACCTGGCAAGATGGATCTTGTGATGTCCCCACTCAATCCATTAGGGACTGGCTGGATTGTCCCTGTGAGGCACCCCCGTCCTTAACCCACCTTTCCCAACCCTCGCTCACTTCCACAGGCTCTGTCTCACCCAGGCCTTGCTGGACAAGAAGGGGTCGTGGGAAAGCATCAGGCAAGAGGAATGTCCTTAGCTGCCTAGGGCCCAGCCGTCACCCACCCACCAAACAGACCAGCTGCAGCCTCTCAGTGACCTGTTGGAAGGGACATTTCTCTCTGCCTTTTCCAGATAAGGAAACTGACGTCTAAAAGTACACAGGCACACCCACCTCTCACGCACACGATGATGCTATGGAACTGGGCGCCCTTAGTCTGGACATCTGAGTGCACAGAGATGACACAGAATCTGGGTGTTGCGCCTCCCTGGCTAGCAGGAGCAGCCCCTCCTCCAGTACCTGAGGACCCTGCGATACCCTCACCTGAGGCACCCTCTTGCAGGCTCCCTGGTGGCCTTCAGCACCTCCCCCACTCCCCCTCCCCAACTAGGGAGATTTCAGTATGCCTCAAGGGCTCAGAGGTCAAGGATGACCCTGGAGAAAATAGTTTTGTACTCCCAAAGAAAGACAAATGTTGCTAATTTGTATTAATAGGACCTAGGTGCATTATGACACTGCATTGGGCTGGATTTATGGGGCAGGTATAAGCGCACATCCCAGAGCATCAGAATGTACTATGTCAGCGGGGGCAGCTGGAGGGCCTCCAACAGTTGGCTTGATCTGTTGACTGAGGTTTCAACCCATCAGTGGCCTATATTCAGTGAGGCAGGCAGCCAGAACTTCCGTGGCACGATTCGGAGGAGGAAGAATCCGAAGGCAGAGATTTATCACACATGACCTGCACATCTTTGAGAAATACATTGTCCCAGGACTCTGCTGCTGTCCTCTGGGCTGACATGAGGGGCAGTGCTCTGCTAAGATGGGCTCCTGATCTTGGTGGGGAGTCTGATGGTACCCCAAAATGGCAGAGGCTGACAGCAACCTTTATGCACTAGAGACTGGGGTGGACAGATTACAGGGATGGAACTGTTTCCAGAAAGTTCTGATCTGCAGGAATTTTGATGGGGGCTAATAATTGATCATGATGTTCTTAGGAATGAAGTAGGTGGGCTGTGTACTGAAGTTCCACTTGAACTATATCATTGGAAAATGCAAGGTCTAATGGACAGAAACCTGACCGGAGTCCCGCAGTTTAGTTTCTAGGATTGAGATATGTACTTTAATGCATTCATAAGGAAATACATATTTTGGTTACCGTCTTCACAATTTGTTCTACTTCTTGACAACTGTAATCAAATTATAAAGTTTCCTTTGTCATTCTATACATTCTATTTTGTGCACTTAAAAAGCATGATTCTGACCAATCGAATGGATAAACGAAACATGATCTATACATACAATGGGGTTGTGATTACACACACCTTTGAAAGGAAGGAAATTCTGACACATGCCCCAATATGGATGAGCCTTGAAGACTTTATGTTCACTGAATAAGCCAGATGCAAAAGGACAAATACTGTGTGATTGCACTTATTTAGGTATCTAAAGTAGTCACACTCACAGAAACAGAAAGTAGAAGGGTGGTTGGGGGGAGGAGTAAAAGGGGGATTCAGAGGGGGTACAGAGTTTCAGATGTGCAAGATGAAAAAGGTTTGTGGAGCTGTTTCACAGCAGTGTGAATGTACTTAACACAACTAAAGCTTACAGTTAAAATTGGTTAAGAAGGCAAATTCTGCGTTGTGTATTTCACCACGATTAAAAAAAATACAGGATGCAATAAAAAAAACACAATTTAAAGGTTTAAAATTGTTTTAAAAAGTACGATTCTGAGGACTCCCTAAGTATCATCCGATGCCAAACGCTCCACGCCTTTTCACCGCAACCGAAAGGCTAAGGGCCCCGGCGTCCCCTAGCGGCCGCGCCTAGCAGGGATTCCGGGGCGACCGGGGATGCTTCTGGGAGTCGTAGTTTGCAGCCTCCGGCGGGAGACGAGAGCTAAAGGACAGACCCCCGGGCGGCGGGGAATTCGCCGGCCCCGCGCCTGTCCGCGCGCTGCGCACAGCAGCCGGGCACACGGTCGCGCGGCGACACGAGCCGGGCGCACAGGCCTGGTCACCGGCCCCGCGCAGCACGCGCACCCGGTTTTGCAGCTTGCACCTGAACATCTTGGACGATCTAAGGAGCGCGGCACGGGATGGGGGGCGGGGTGGGGCCTCGCAGGCCAGACGCCGGCTCTCCGAGGCGAAAGCGGGGCAGCAGCCCAGAGCGTGCAATGGCACTTACAGTTCCCGCCGGGGCTGCAGCGGCGGCCTCGGAAGTGACTCAGCGGAATTCCTAGGCGCCGGGAGTGAGCCGGGAAAACGCTCCAAAGGAGGTGGGGAGGGGGCGTCGCCCTTCGGAGGCCCCGCCCCCAAGTGCCAGGGCCCGCGGCCACGCCCCGCCAGCTGTGCCTCCCGCCTTCGCGCTTCTGCAGGCACCGGCTCTGGGTCGAGGGGGTTGTTGGCGGCGGGCGTGCAGCCTGAGAACTTGAGGAGGGAGGGAGGGAGAGAAGCAGAGAGCTGGAAACCTGGCGGGGGTGGGTTGGGGTGAGGCGGGCGGTGGCGGGGATTGCTCCCCATCTGTGAGCCTGGCCTTGCTCACTGCAAGGGGGCGAGGCACACTGGAAGGGACTGGGGTGGGGTGGGGGCTGGCTCTAGTTTCAATCCTGGGGCCCAGGCGCTTGGCAGTGGGCTAGACACGTAGCACTGGCTGGCTCTGGGCTCCCTGAGTGACTCAGCCGGGTCAGGCCCTCCTCCAGGACTAACTCCCTTATTCTAAATAAAGGGAATCATTCAATCAGCAGGCTGTCAAGGACGATCATAAATTCCCTGGTGGCAGGCTGGGCATTTGGGGCGGGAGGGACGTTCCTGGGGCAGGCCTGAGTGAAAGCCTGAGCACCGGACCGGGGCAGAGGCGCCCGTATTCTAAGAACTGAGCCTCCGTTTAGCATACAATGGGTATAACGGCCCCACGAGAGAGGCTGGCTGGAGTTAGCGCAAGGCGCACGCAGTCCGCCTACTTCAGGGCAAGGCCACACTGTGGCCCCTGCACACACTGTGGCCCCTGCGCCCCCGGGCTGGCTGCACTGAGACGGTTCATTAACGTGTCCTACGCTGCCCAGCTTCAATTTGCCCTCCTTAGGGAAGCCCTCCACGACGGCCAAGACAAAGGATGTGGCCCGTTTCGTCCTAGGAGCTGAGGTGTGGAGGACCGCACCCGGCACCCGCAGCCTGGGAAGGACCCTGCGCTACCCGCCCCTCTCGATGGGGCTGCGGGAGCTCCTGGTGGCCACCAGGTGGCGATGAAGACGCGCCTGCCACGCCGCGCTGCGCGGGGCTGGACCCGTCCTGGCCGAGGGCCAGCTCCGGGAGCCTCCCCAGACCCATTTATTGTAGAAGATTTTTGAACCAAAAAAAAGAGTACTAGGTTCAAAAGACGGAAAAGATGAGTCAGTACAAGTTAAATTAATAACCACCAATCATTATAGATTCATGAACTGGCCCCATCCCTCCCTCCGAGGTGGGGGTCCAGAGCCGCAGCAAGGGTCATGCCCAAGGGGGGCTAGAGGAAAAAGAACTGTGTGTGGCGATTCCCAGAGCACGGAGGCTTATGTAGGCCGCAGTGAGAGGTGGGTAGAATTTGGAAGGGATGGGGAGAAGGAATTCTGGGCTGGGGGGACGAACTGGTTTATTTTAAAAGTTCTATTTAGTTAGGGTGGGCCGACTGGCTCAGTTGGTTAAGAACTCATTGAAGAGTGCGAGCTGAGCTCTGAACAACAGCAGTTCGATGCCCAGCCCAAGCTGAGCAGCTGCTGAGCTGCCAACAGGTGGCAGGATGGCTCAGCTAAAAAAAAAAAAAAATTCTATTTAATTCGTTTCAAGTGTACAACACAGTGCAATAGTTACACTCTTTACCCCTCAAAGTGACAACTCCCCTCTCCCAATCCACCGCCCCACCCCCACCCCACCCCCGGACTGGTCTTAGCAAGTACAGAGCAGGACCTCATCTTCTGGGTAAGAGGGTGGAGTAGGTGAAGGTGGGGGTGACGCCCCAGTGTTGCCCAGCTTGGCCTCAGGGACATTGAAGGAGGTGCTCCATCACCAGGGTGTCTTGGCTGCACTGCAATCACACTCGGGTCTTAACAAATACTGAGGGGCCACTGTGGGTTGTGTCCAATCCTATGGATACAGTGAGCCTGCCTGTCTCCTCCCAACCTACCATCATCCATAGCTCCCCATGGCCCCTGAGGAGCCTCAGTCTGAACCTGCTTGTCAGTGGCAGCCGGACATCACCCTGCAAGATGACGGTCAGGGAACTGTGTCTGTGTGGGATGGATAAGACCTCCAAGCTCCTTGGGTCAGAAAGGTATAGATAAGGAGGTCTTGACCCAGAAGTTGGGGTGGGCTGGGTAGTGACTCTGACCTGAGAGCACAGTGGGAGGGGGAGCATCCAGGGAGACCCAGGACTTGACGCCCCTCCCAGCCCAGATTTGATCAAGGGGGGGTGGGGTAGGTGGCGGGGGAGGACCTCTGCTGGGAGGCAGGTGTCAAAATATAATTTCCAAAAAGTTAAAATCATGACTCTCATACAATTAGAAATGAACATTTGTAAGATTTAGTTCAACTCATTAATTAATGAGGGACAGTTAGGGTAAAAATGACGTAAAGAGCATTTGCAGAACTGGGATTTATATAGTCCATTAAAAAATTCCAGGGGCTGGCCGAGTGGCACACTGGTTAAGAGCTGGTTTTGGAGCCGACCGAATGGCTCAGTTGGTTAAGAGCTCACTTAAGAGTGCGAGCTGAGCTCTGAGCAATGGTGGTTCAATGTCAGCCCGAGCTGAGTTGCTGTTGATCTGCCTACAGGTGGCAGGATGGCTCAGCTAAAAAAAAAAAAAAAAAAAAAAAAAGAGCTGGTTTTGGGATGCCATTGGCCCCGGTTCGGATCTCACATATGAGGGCCAGTGACACTGCCTTCTACAGCTAAGATGGTGAACAACAGCTCCACCTGGAGCTGGGCTGTGCGAGCCCCGATGACGGTGTAAGCTGCAGCCCCTGCTGCAGTGGGCTGCCGTAGGCTACAGTGAGACGCTGGCAGCCAGTGTGAGCTGCCAATAGCCACAGTGAGCGACCTCGCAGAGGCCGGCCACGGATCTGCCTCATCCGGGAAGAGCACAATGACGATACCAACATGGGCCAGTGAAGCAACGTCCTCCGCAACTAGACTGAAGAACAAAAAGACAGCAACTTGTCTGTTCCCCTTCCCAGACTCCCCAACGCTGTTCCCCTCCCCCAATTCCCCAATAAAATCTTTAAAAAAGAACAAAAAAATTCCAGGAATGGGCCAGCTGAGTGGCGTGGTGGTTAAGAGCTGGCTTGGGACGCCAGCGACGCCGGTTCGGATCCCACATATGAGGGCCAGTGACACTGCCCTCTACAGCTAAGATGGTGAACAACAGCTCCACCTGGAGCTGGGCTGCTGTGATTCCCCAGGAAGGCATAGTGGGCTGCCATAGGCTACAGTGAGTGGCCGGCAGCCAGCGTGAGCGGCCGCCAGCCAGCATGAGCTGCCAATAGCGGCGGTGAGCGGCCATCCAGAGGCCGGCAATCGATCTGCCTCACCCAAGAAGAGCGCAATGATGATACCAACATAGGCTAATGAAGCAACGTCCTCCACAACTAGACTGAAGAACAAAAGGATAACAACTTGTCTGTTCCCCTTCCCCAGTTCCCCAAAGCTGTTCCCTGTCCCCAATTCCCCAATAAAATCTTAAAAAAAAAAAAAGACAAGACAAGATAAATGTTGGCAAAGATGTGTAGAAAAGGGAACACTTGTGCACTGTTAGTGCGTTTGTAAATTGGTACAGCCACTATGGAAAATAGTATGGAGTTTCCTCAAAAAGTTAAAAATAGAACTATCATATGATCCAGCAATCCCACTTCTGGGTATTCATGGAAGAAAATAAAAAACAATAATTCAAAAAGACACATGCACCCCTGTATTCCCTGCAATGTTATTTACAACAGCCAAGATATGGAAGCAACCTAGATGTTCATCAATGGATGAATTGATAAAGAAGAAGTGGTATATACAGAGGGTGCCAAAAAAAGGTATACACATTTTAA
Source organism: Aselliscus stoliczkanus (assembly GCA_033961575.1). Taxonomy (NCBI): domain Eukaryota; kingdom Metazoa; phylum Chordata; class Mammalia; order Chiroptera; family Hipposideridae; genus Aselliscus; species Aselliscus stoliczkanus. The sequence continues at coordinate 3,301,011 of CM066733.1, forward strand.
GAAAGGAAAAAAAGGTATTAAAATTTTAATAATACATACTGATAACAAAAGATGAATATAAGTCATACGGATACATTTTTTGGCACCCCTGGTATACGTAATGGAATATTACTCAGCCATAAAAAGGAATGAAATCTTACCATTTGTGACAACATGGATGAACCTACAGGGTTTGATGCTGAGTGAAATAAATCAGAGAAAGACAAATACCTTATGACTTCACTTATATGTGGAATCTACAAAACAAAATAAATGAACAAACAAAACAGAGACATATTCATAGACACAGAACAAATTGATGGTTGGCAGATTGGGGGGGTTTGGGGGTCTGAGTGGAAAAGGGGAAGGGATTAAGAAGTACATATTTCCAGTTATAAAGTAAGTCAAGGACATGTAATGTCCAGCATAGGAAATAGAGTCAATAACGTTTTCATAACTCTGGATGGTGACAGAAGCATACTAGACTTATTGTGGTGATGACTCTGTGAGGTATATGAATGTTGTACACCTGAAACTAATATAATATTGTATGTCAACTGTAATTAATTTTTTAAAGTTTCCTAAGATTGAGTCATCATTAGGATTACACAAGGTAGTCCTTTTCTGGGCCTCATTTCCAGGCTCCCCATGATTTTTCCTCACACAGGGCTATGGGTGCTTAGCTGGGCCCTGCCACATACTAAGGCTGGGAACCATTCTCCCCTTTCTCGATTTAGTCTCCTTAGCTAAAGGGCTTGGATCACAACTTCCAGCTCTGACAATGTCTTTTACCTCCTCCCAGGTTGATTTTACCTCTGAATATATACCCAAGACCCCCACTCTGGTCCAACTGCTTTAGGGACCCCTGGAAGATAGTGACAATTGGGTTTAGAGGTCTTGAAGCAGCTGCTGTCCCCAGCTCTGTCCCCAGGAAGGCTTGGCCTCTCTTTGGGCCTCTATGTTTCTAGGGAAGGGCGGAGACTGTGGCTGCCCCTGACCACTGTTGGGCAGAGGCCCCCAGACTTGAGAGTTGGGGAAATCCCCTTTTACCTTGATTATACTGGATTTTATTCAGTATAAATGGATTGAGCCAGTGGGGGAAAGAGGCCTGATAAGCTCCTGTTGATCAGGAAACAAGGTCTGGTCTCAGAGAACGGGGAGAATCAGAGGCCGTTCGTGGATTCAGCAGGAAGTAATTTGGCAGTTGATGGGCAATGTCTGCCACAGGTGCAAAAGTGAGTCTAGATATGTGTTGTGCCCGCCCTGGTCACCTAGACACAGCGTGCAATGGGGTCAAGAAAGCACACACTCTGGTCCCACGCTTGCCACTGCCTTGCAGAGCAAGCTGAGGAAATTTCTGTAGAAATTGCATTTACACTGATGGCTCATACCACTCACTCCACTTCCCTCCCTTCCCATGTCTATAACTCCTTCTCTGCCAGCGAGAACATGGCTGCTGTTACCCCAATGTACCTGCTTGTTTTCTCCATCCCCCAGGGCACCCAGTCTCATGGGGCCACTGCCCTGCCTTTGCCGTGCAGACACACCCTCCTGTCCTGCTGAGCCACGCCGCCTCCTCGCGTGGGGAGAGCTTGGACCCCGCGCCCTTCCTGCCAAGATGCTCCCACCCCAGCTGGCCTCTCCCCAGCCTGACTCCCTGAGCTGAGCTGGCCACTCCCGCACACCCCCATGGGAACCCCTCCCCCCTCAGACACCGTGTCTCCCCCACCCTGGGCCTGGATGTCCCCCTTGCTCTGCCCCCGCTAATGGCTTTCGGAAGCGATTGTTCTGGAAGGGAAAAGAAAGAACTGGCAAAGGGAAGAGGAAGGAGGAGGTCTTCTCTGATTCTTGCTTTATCTTGAAAAGTGATGCCAAGCGTACATGTTACTCTATAATTAATGCACTTCCTTTCACTTTAACACAATACAGTGTTTTTCCTACGCATCTCCAGGTAGAATTGCCGCCCAGAAGGGGGACCTGCTGTTTCCAGGCCCGCGTGTCTGGTTCTAGAGACAGACAGGGCCCAGGCCTCCACTCGGGAAGGCCGGAAAGGGCAGGGCGGGGATGAGGTGCCCTGGGGGAGGGCTGGGCAGGGCTGGGGACGCTGGAGAGGGGTCTCCCCCTCTCCTCTGCCCTTTCTTCCTGAGACAATGGGCTGCCGGCTGCAGCTGGGAGATAAAGGGCCCAGCCAGGGCGGAATCACAGCCTCTGGGCTGCTGCCTAGGGCGGGACAGTCCCCGGGTGGGCGAGGCCGTCAGCAGGTCCCTTCTCTCAGGGAAAGGAAGGTGCCCCCATCACGGAGGTCCTGATGGCTCCAGACCGAGTCACACAAGGTTGATGTTTTCCTGTTAGTGTTTTTTGTTTCTGTTTTTGTTTTGTTTTTAACTGAGGTTTAACACACCCAAAGTGCAGTACAACTCTGTGTTGAGACGTGTGTCTGGGCCAGGATGTCGGCCCCTGTGGTGGGGAGCCCACCAGGTAAGGCTTGGCCTGGTTTGGGGGGTGGAAAGAACCTAAAATTTGTCAGTAGTTTTTATATTGATGACATGTTGAAATGATCGTATTTTAGACATATGAATGAGTTAAATAAAATATATTATTAAAATTGATTTTACTTTTTTAATGTGGTTGCTGGAACACTTAAAGTTGTATCTGTGGCTGGTAGAGAACATTTCCAGCCCCCAGAACCCCCTTGAGCCCCGCCCTGCCAACACTTCCCCAGAGGTCACCTGGCTGCGGTCACTCTAGACCGCTGTACTTGAACTTCAGGTGAGTGGGTGGCACAGCACCTGCTCTTTCCTGTCTGTGGAGTCGTCCCTAGTGTTCACATCGCGGCTTGCTCATGGGCCCTGGATGGGGTGTGGGGACGCAATGGCCTTGGAGAGCTCACACGTGGTGGAAATGATGGCAGGGGGTCTGAGGGGCAGCTCCTAAGGTGCTCCTCTGTTAGGATTTTGCCTCGCCTTGGTGTTTCCAGTGAACCCCATAACTAGGCCAGAAACCAGACTGGGGACACTGCGGCTCTCTGGCCCTCCATGACCCCTGCTAGGGGCTGGCCAGAGCTGCTGGGGGAACAGATACTGAGAGCATTTCCCACCCTTGCACCCCATCTTCCCATCAGCTGCCTTCCTACTCCATCATGGCCTCATGGGGTGGGTGGTGGGGTGAGAGGGTGATGGGCATTGGAGGTCAGTGGAGTCCAGCCCAGTGTGGCCTTGGTCTCAGCAGGCTTGTGGCTCCCAGGGGCCTGTCTGGCCCTGCTCACGCTCCCTTCTCCCGGGTCCTCAAATAGAGTCGAAGGGCTTCTCTCAGAACAGAAACTGTTCCCAGGCACATCCTCTGGGCCCCACTCTGTCCTTGTGACCCTCAGAATCTGGGGCTCCTTGCCCTGCCCCCACCATGCTGACTCACCCTCTTGTGAGTTCATGCCCCCCATTTCAGCCCCAGGCCTGCTCCTCCTGTTCACTTTCTCCAGACAGCAACTGGAACATGTCACACTCAAGCTCAAACCTTCCTTGGCTACCCCACGCCCTCAGACCTGCAGGCTGTGGCCTTGCCGCCAGCCTCCTCTCCCCTGCACCCCAGGTCAAACTCCAGCTGGTCCCTGGGCCCCTCCTCCCAGTGCACAGGTCACCTTTTTCAGAACATTTTCCCCAAAACCCTGTGAGGTGGGAGGGAGCAGTATTGTACCCATTTCACAGATGACAAAATTGAGGCGAGAGGGAGAAAGGAAGTTAGAGTCTGAACCCAGGTGGCCGTACACGGCCCCACTGCTCCTCTCGGAGGCTGATTTCTTGTCCGTGTACTGACCTCTATTTCTTTGGCAGCTTTGTTGAAAATCAAATGACTGGATACATCCACCTGAGCTGTCCATTCCACCCCAGCGGCCTGCCCGTCGGTCCTATTCCAGGACATCACTGTCTTCATTGCCGTGGCAGCTTAGTCACAAGTCTGGCCATTGCGTGGCAGCTTAGTCACAAGTCTGGCCGTGTCAGTTTTCCCACGTTGTTCTGTTTACTTCCCCTCCCTGAGCCCGGGTCCCCACCCTCTACTTTCTGTCTCTATGAATGTGACTTCTCTAGGGACCTCATATAAGTGGAATCATGTAGTATGTGCCCTTTTGTGATTGGCTGATTTCACTTAGCATAACGTCCTCAAGGTTCATCCACGTTGTGGCAGGTGTCAGAATTCCATTCCTTTGTAAGGCTGAAGAATATTCTATTGTACGATGCACATATCACATTTTGTCTGACATTCATCCATCAGTGGACACTGGGCGGCTCCCGCCTCCTGGCGACTGTAAACAGCGCTGCTGTGGACGTGGGTTGCAGGCATCTGGGGTGCAGGGATCTGTTTGAGACGCTGCCGTCAGCTCTTTGGGGCACACAAACCCAGGAGTGGAATTGCTGGATCACGTGGTGATCATTCTAAAGGGCAGGGCTTTAGAGAGCATTTGAGATGTCGTTCCTCAACATATGTCATCAGTTTTGGCTCAAATAAAGTCTTATAAAAATTCTCAGTTAAATAAATAAATAAATGGCACCTATGATGAGTGGAATAACTCAGACAAAAGCCACATGATCTCACTTATATGTGTAATCTAAAGAACAAAATAAATGAGTAAACAAAACAGAGACAGACTCAGATACAGAGAACATTTTGAGGGTTGCCAGGTGGGAGGAAGGTTGGGGGGTGGGTGAAAAAGGGGAGGGGATTAAGAAGTACAAATTGGTGGGGTTACAAAATAGTCATGGGGATGTAAAGTACAGCACAGGGAATATAGTTGATAATATTGTAATAACTATGCTGTCAGAAGGTACTAGATTTATCGGGGTGATCACCTCGGAAGTTATATAAATGTCTAATCGCCGTATTGTATACCTGAAACTAATATAACATTGTATGTCAATTGGAATTGAAAAATGAAAAAAGAATTAAAAAATTAAAGAAATAAAGGGCATGGTTTTAGACTGGGGCAGGTTTTGTAGCTTGGCTGAGAAGTGAGGGAAGGTCGGCGGGACGGCTTTGGAAAAAGGTTTCTTTGATTTATAAAACTAGCCCTCCACAAAGAGCTGTTGGACTCAGGGCGTCTGGAGCCTGCATGAGAAAACAATCACGTCCTGGTTGTCACCAACTGGATTCAGCATTTCCCTCCTGTATGAATGTGAGCAACGAACCCCCCAGCATGGCCTGTGGCTTTGTCACCAACATCATTATGGGTGACTTTAGACCATATTACATTTATTGCAAAAATTTCTGAATATCATTTGGATTCAAGTCACAGTGGTTCTTAAATCCACTAGATATTATTATTTAATAATATTAATAAGAAACACATATATTAGCATATCATAATTAAACAATAGGTTAACTTCAATGCTATTGATATCCATTGCAATCCTATGGATTTTGTCTTATGCGTTTAAGAACATGATATTGAGAAGGGCATCGAAAGTTTTCAAAAGCCTAGTTTAGGGCTGGCAGGGTGGCTCAGTTGTTTAGAGCATGTGCTCTTAACAACAAGGTTGCTGGTTTGATTCCCACATGGGATGGTGGGCTGTGTCCCCCCCCACCCCCGCAATTAGATTGAAAGCAGCAACTGGATTTGGAGCTGAGCTGTGCCCTTCACAACTAAGACTGAAGGACAACAACTCGATGTGGGGCTGATAAGTCCTGGAAAAAAACCACATTGTTCCCCCCCCGTCCCCCCCGCCCACATACACACAAAGCCTAGTTTAGATAATGTTGGGAAAATCTGATGTCTGGAACCCTGGCAGCCACCTTGTGACTCTGAGGGGCTTGGCCTGAGGGCCAAGCTGACTTAATAAGGATAGCAGAGTGAGTAGGGTGGGGTAAGTTCCAGGGTCCTTTCCCAGCTATTACCAAAATGAACCAATCCTGGAAACTCCCCTCTTCAGGACTTACTTCTTGCTATAATTGACAGCCTTGATGTTTAAACAAATGAGTCAGTTTTCTGGTTTTTGCATTGAAGGTGTTGTGACAGAAAGAGGGTGCTTCCAAAGGGGCCCAGGAATGGCCCAGGGAAGCTGGGTGAGGGCAGGATCCTGCTGGCCTGTGGATTATGGATTAGAAAAAGGTGTTCCCCTGGGAGCACAAAGAGTGCCTGGCTGGGGGCTTCGACTTCTGGCAAAAACGAAAGCCCGTTTTCCTGCATGCTGCCACAGCCCCAAGCTCAGGTGCAAGGCTTGTCTTAGGGCGCTTTCGCTGGCTGCCCCCCCGCCCACCGCCTTGGTGCAGGCCACAACCTGTGCAGTCCTCCGGCTGAGGCGAGTGGGAGCGCTTCGTGGAGGGTCATGTGGTGAGGGCAGGACCTGAACCGGTGGGCCTGCAACTCCCCCTCCCCTGCTGGGGACCTCACGTCCTCTGCCACAGAGCACCCTGCTTCTGTCATGCTCCAAAAGGATCCTTATCCCCATCGGAGGACCCCCATCAATGCCCCAGAACCCCTGGGCAGGCATTGGGTGGGGGTAGAGAGGGGCTGGTTATGCCAGCTTGGGAACCCTGAGCCAGGAAGGCGGTGAGAGGTCTCTGTACCCTGGCCTGTCTCCCCGCTCATCTGGGACATCCTGAAATGCCATGCTGTGTGAACAGACCCCACTCACAGGCTGTTTTGGGGAAGCAGTCAGAGTGCTGGTTTGGTGGTCACATGTCCACCTAGAGAACTCTCGGGGTCTGCAATCCAGGAGGTCCTCCCGCCAGGGCAGACGGAGCTGAGAAAGGCCTGGGTGGCAGGGGAGAGAGGAGGGCCTGGCCTCCTGGCCTCAGCACCCCTTCCGATTTTGCAGGCCTGACATGGGTGCTGCAGCCAGGCCTGCGGACGGTGTGGCAGGAAGGCAAAGGAGCAAACAACAGTTGTTGGGTGCCAACACCTGTTGTAACATCTGTAATTCATTCCCTCCAGTCCCCAAACTCTGCTCTAGCCTCCTGGGGGCGGCCCAGGCTGCGGCAGGGAGCCCCAGAGATGCCCAGGTCATTGTCATCCGATACAGACAGCTCTAGTCACATGTGGCTTTTCACATTTATATTAATTACAGTGAAGTCAAATGAAAAGTTCATTTCCTCGGTCGCACGAGCCACATTTGAAATGTTCATATAGCCACATGTGTGACGGGCGGCTCCCGTACTGGACAGAGCAGATTCTAGAATATTCCATCATTGCAGTAAGCTCTACTGGACAATGCTGCTTAAGATGCCTGCCCTGACCGCTGGGTCACCCCTCTGTGGATGCTGAGAGAAGGAGCCAGGGGCCTGGAATACAGCTGAGGGGACCTGAGCCTCCCCAGAGGAGGCTGGTGATGTTTGAAGGGGGTCTTTAGGATGAGCATGGGGTTGGCAGCTGGAGAATACAGGGAAGGGCGTAGCAGGCGATGGGAACAGCATGTGCAAAGGCACCGAGTTTGAGGAGCAGCATCCCCATATGGAGGGGCTATGAGTGAGTGGAGGGGAAGCAGGAGAGATGGGCAGAGGCCAGACCACCAAGGGCTCTGGGCTGGGGCACTGGGGAGCCATGGACAGGTTCAAGCTCACAGGGGCGGGATCAGATTTGCCATTTGGGAAGCCACCCTGGCTGCCCCATGTGGCTGGGTTGGAGTGGATGACGGTGGTGGCCGAGGCAGCTGTGCCAATGAGAGATGCTTCTTGTTATTCTTTCCCCCTGAGCATCAGAGGTTGATCAGAATAGCTCAGAGCTTGCTGAATAGGAAAAGAACAGGCTGCAGTTTCTTGCAGTGGACCCCAACACCCCTGGACTCATGCACGTTTATGGTAGCGGGTTCTGTGCAGGCTCACGGAGGAATGGGTGACCATGCCATTTGACAGATGGAACTGAGGCCAGAGATGGGCCTGTCCTGCTGAGGTTTCGTGGGCACTGGTGAAGGGAGTAGGGGAGTCCCGAAGGGCGGGTGCAGGCTGCCCAGAGCAGGCGTCGGGTGGCGGCCAGGCTGGGGGAGGCTGAGGCCTGGCACCAGCCAGCAAGCAGCCTCTCCGTGGCCAGGGAATCCGGCCCTGCTCCTGGCAAGGACATCTTGGCAGGAGCGGGCCTCTGCCCAGGGTGCTAATGTCCTCTTAATTAGCCAGGCACTTGCCAAGCACCCGCCACTAAGGCTTCACTTTGCAAAACACACTCGGGCCTCGGACCTGGACCAGCATGCGCCATACATACTGTGAGTTGGGTTGATGGCCAGGTAGGACCTCTGAGCTGCTCGCTGAGGCCAGTCCAGGCTTCCCTTCAGAGCCTCATCATCCAGGACAATGACAGAAATAGAAACAATTTCTAGGGACATATTTTCAGTAATAGACCAGGGCAGACCAGACGCCACACCTTTGCTCCAGCCGAGCCTGACTCTGCCCTGCTGAACTCCTATTCACCCAGCAGACATCACCTCCCCCTGGAGGTCCTCCTGGAGCTCACAGTTAATTCTGGAGTCACCCCTGTCCAAGACAACAGCTCATCACATAGGCCATGCCCTTGGTACCCGCAGGTTTGGTTCCTGTTGAGGGGCTACAGTTAGGGATGGGGTGGGAGTGGGGGGGGGTCACAAATTTCTTGGCAAATCTGATGAGAGCCATGAGCACGTCCCTCCTTAAATCTGGAGGCCTCTCTGTTCTGCCGGGGCCTCAGTTTCCCTATTTGTAACCTGAAGGTCCTGAAGCCAGAGATTGGCAGGGATGTTTGTGGAGACAGGGAGATGAGGTGACGGCCTTGTCCTGCCCTCCTTGGTTCTGACCTGACAGTACTGGGGTGCAGCCTGTGGCCCCAGATGGCACAGCTGTCCTGGACCCCGTGGTCAGCAGGGAAGCCAGACCTGGCAGGAATCCGGTCCTAGGATCAGCTCCTCCCACTGGAGAGGCAGCCGTGAGGGGCTCAGGCTGTGTACCAGGCTGCGATGTGGTACCCAGGAGAGGCAGCAGAACCACAAAGATGCCATCCACAGGCTCTGGCCACCAGGCCACTCATTTATGGTGGAGGGAGCCATGGACACCTGAGCGTCTATAACGTGGTTGCATTTTTGGCCCCTTACGCAAACTTGGGACGCACTTGTCTCCTTTTGAGAGAGGGAAACTGAGGCTCAGAGAGGATGAGGACTTGCAGTCCTGACCTTTCACAGAGAGGGTCTGAATGACTGACCTTCAAGAAAAGCAGGCAGGGCCGGCCAAGTGGCGCGGTGGCTAAGCGCTGGCCTGGGAAGCCAGCGGCCCCGGTTCGGGCCCCACATGAGGGCCAGTGACACTGCCCTCAAAAAAAAAAAAAAAGAAAAGCAGGCAGGGCCGGCCGAGTGGCGCATTGGTTAAGCGCTGGTTTTGGGATGCCAGCGGCCCTGGTTCGGATCCCACATGAGGGCCAGTGACATTGCCCTCTACAGCTAACAACAGTTCCACCTGGAGCTGGGCTGTGAGCCCCGGCGACGGTGTAGGCTGCAGCCCCTGCTGCAGTGGGCTGCCACAGGCTACAGTGAGTGGCTGGCAGCCAGCGTGAGCTGCCAATAGCCGCGGTGAGCGACATCCAGAGGCCGGTGACCGATCTGCCTCATCCGGGAAGAGCGCAATGACGATACCAACATGGGCCAGTGAAGCAACATCCTCCGCAACTAGACTGAAGAACAAAAAGACAGCAATTTGTCTGTTCCCCTTCCCCAGTTCCCCAACGCTGTTCCCCTCCCGCAGTTCCCCAATAACATCTTTAAAAAAAAAAAAAAAAAAGAAAGAAAAGCAGGCAAAGCTCTGGGCAGGTGTGAGGCGGTTTCCAGCATCACACTGGGGTCCGGAGAGGAGACGAAGAGGGAGTTTGTGAGACTGCAAAGCCGGTGTGAAGGGGAACCCAAGGAAGGGGCAGGTGGGGGCCATCCAGCTGGGAGACTCAGGAAAGTTCCGCCTGGGAGGACCGGTGCTAGCCAGGCGCCGCCTTGTGCTTGGTTTTGTGAGAGCGTTGTCAACCGTTGAAGGCCTGGGTTCAAGTCCTGGTTCTATCACCGCCCAACGGCATAATTTAGTTGTGTTCTTTTTTTCCCCCTAAGATTGATTTTTTTATTGAGATAAAATTCACATAACATAAAATTAACTATTTTAAAGTGTACGATTCTGTAGCATTTTGTACATTCACAATGTCGTGCAATCCCGTCGGTCTAATTCCAACATTTTCATCCCCCAAAAGGAACTGGGTCCGATTAAGCAGTTTTCCCCACCCCCTCGTCCCAGGCCCAGGGTGCCCCACTCTGCTTTCTGCTTGATCCTGTCTCTTCACCTCAGTCTTCTTATCTGTGAAATGGGGATGACTCCAGGCTTGTTGGGAAGTTAAAGCAGAGAAAGCCCTGGGCACAAAGATTGTCACTGATTTCTTGCCTGCTCCCCACCAGACAAACACTGTACTCCCTGAAGGCACACTCCAGCAGGAGGGCCCCAGTTCTCAGGGGCTGGGAGGGTGGAGCTTGGGAAGATTTCTGCGAGGAGGAGCCACAGGGAGCACACAGTCGGAGCTCAGCCCCAGCCCTCAGGCAGGTAGAGCCAAGGGCCCAGCTGGTCCCGGCAGTCACTGCCCGGGAATCAAGCTGGAAGCATCAGGCCCACAAGACAGCCCAGTAGGCATCTGATGACCATCCACATGCCAGTGAGAATGGGGTGGGAGCAGTAGCCGTGGGGACAGGGGGCGCATGGGAGGCGTTGCCAAGGCATGGAGGCAAGACGAGAGCAAAAAAACCAAAGCCAAAACCAAATAAATAAATAAAACCCATGCATTTCTGTATCTAAATACCTATCAATGTCGTCTATCGAGCCATCAATCAAAAGTCACTCCCTGGTTGGCACCATGCCGCTTCCCGCCTCTTGCCTTTCCTGAGTCTCGGTTACACTGGGCACCTCTGTGTCCGGCAAGGCCACAGGGTCCTGTTTGCAGGCCCCACCTCGGGTCCCTCTGGGGAAAGCTGGGGACACGGACATTATGTCCCTGGCCCCCCGGGAGCCCAGGCGCCACCTGAGCTGCCCTGGAACGAGGGCATGGCACAGGGAGATTGGAGATGCTTGGCTGGGGCCAGGCCTGAGCCACTCCCAAGCTGGCCACCGGGCGCCCGACTGCCTGAGCTGGGCAGGGAAATGAGGCCACCAGGAGGGGCTGCTCAGCCAGCCCTGAACCCAGCTTCCCGAGTGAGGGCTCTGAGCCGTGGAGACAGACTCCTCACCCCTTGCTGAGAGGCCTCGGAGAATTCCCTAAGCTCACCCCCAATGACAGGGGCTGTCGGCATCGAAATCCCAAGGTGCACCCTGGCACAAAGGTCAAGGAATGGACGGTGGAGTCAGGTGGCCTTGATTGGCGTCCCAGCTCTGACACATACCTGCCATGGCCAGAAGGCAGAGTGAGCTCACATCACCGGAGACGTTCCAGCCAACACTGGACAGCCTTAAATTTTTACATGGTGTGTGGGCCACGGCTGAGGAAAGAGTAGCACATACAGAGTGTTGGTTTGTGGTTGAGGGATTCACTGTTGGGAGGGGGTCCTGGCAAAGCAGATACCAACAGCAGGAACCCAAAAGTCCTTCCATATGGTACCAGTTAAACATGGCACATTCATGCAATAGACAAGAACGAGGAAGTACTTCCGTACTGAAGTGGGCTGTATTAAGGTACATCAGGTAACGGGCGGCCGGTTAGCTCAGGTGGTTAGAGTTCAGGCTCTTAACACCAAGGTTGCTGGTTCAATTCCCACATGGGTCAGTGAGCTGAGCCCTCTATAACTAGATTGAAAAGGACAACTTGGAGCTTATCTTTGTGCAAAGAAAAAAAAATACAAGAAACAAACCTAACAGGTGTTGGAATGGGAGTGGGGAGGGGTCATGAAGGGCTTTTTATGTTCTTGGATAGTTTAACTACATGAGTGTATTGTCTATTCAGAAAAAAAAAACTTGAAATAATAATTTAGTTCAACATCTCTTAAAATTGACCTCAGTTCTTCATAAACTGATCCCAGCTGACCTCGTCCCATGCCCCCCACCCCCCAGTCTTCCAGGACTCATCTGATTTCCCCCAACACTTCAGGCTCTATCTTATTCACTTGACCTTGTACTATGGGGAAATCCAAGGTTCCCTTTCTGTGCCACCTCCAATTGCTTCATTTGATTTTAATTTATTCAACAAGAGGCACATGGCTTGGTGTTCCTTGGCGGATTGATCCTAAAACTTCACAGATTCCACCATCACTGACTATAGGACATAGGTCCTGGGGATTCCTGGGGACCCTGAGGCCTGGAGGGAGTCCAGCCCATCTGTGTCCCTAGGACCCTCCTGTCAATGTTAGTGAAGAATCAAACTGCTCACATTTATTTCGCTCTGCCCATGTGCCAGGCACTGTCATAGGTGCTTGATGTGTCACCAGTTTGCCCTGGTTTTCCCAGGACCTTCCCAGTTTGAAAACAGAGTCCTGGGGCCGGCCAAGTGGCGCGTTGGTTAAGAGCTGGCTTGGGATGCCAGCGGTCCTGGTTCGGATCCCACATATGAGGGCCAGTGACACTGCCCCTTATAGCTAAGATGGTGAACAACAGCTCCACCTGGAGCTGGGCTGCTGTGAGTCCCCGGGACGGCACAGCTGCAGCCCCTGCTGCAGTGGGCTGCCATAAGCTACAGTGAGTGGCCGGCAGCCAGTGTGAGCGGCTGGCAGTCCGTGTGAGCTGCCAATAGCCGCCGTGAGCGACCATCCAGAGGCCGGCGACCGATCTGCCTCAACCGAGAAGAGCGCAATGACGATACCAACATGGGCCAGTGAAGCAACGTTCTTCACAACTAGACGGAAGAACAAAAGGACAACTTGTCTGTTCCCCTTCCCCGGTTCCCCAACGCTATTCCCCATCCCCAATTCCCCAATAAAATTAAACAACAACAACAAGAAAATCCCAGAACACCCCCATTTTTTTTTTCTGAATAGACAATACATCTATATAGTTCCAACCGTTGAAGAATGTGCAAATTCCTTTGCCCCCCCTTCCCATTCTACCACCTGTTGGATTTGTTTCTTGTATTTTTTTTTCCTTCACATGAAGACAAATGTGCTCATGTATGTTGGTTCCTCAGACCTCTCAAGTACTCCCCTGGGGCAGGTGCTACCATCATGCCCCTTTTAGAGATGGAAAGACCAAGGGCAAGAGATGCGCCTTTGAACCCAGGCTGCCACTATACATGTTGGGACTCACCCGTCTTTCTACCCCTTGAATGCGTCCCCTGGGAAGGCCTGGCTCTGCTCCCACCCTTGGCCTGACCGAGAGGCTGGAGCTGCCAACCCCAGGCCCCTTCCTGGCCTCCAGGCCATGAAGCTGCAGGAGGGGGAACTCAGGGCGAGGCTGGGAACTGCAGACCTGGGGGTGTGTGTGTGTCACCCTGCCCCAATCCAGTAGGCAGCTCTCAGCATGCTCCAGCCATGCCGCCAGCACCCAGCCTGGCACCCCACAACCTTCCCTAGATGTCTGCTGTTATTCAGCCCCCTGTCGTCTGAGTTGACCAAAAGTTCGGGGTCTCCCTAACTAGACGAAGGTCTTCCTGGGGACTGGAATGTGTCCTTAGGGTGGCCAGGGATTCCATGTGTGTGAATACCATGCCCCCAGGCACTCTCAGACCACCCTGAGATGGGGGATTTGTATCTCCACTACAAAAAAGGAAACTGAGACTCAGAGGAGTTAAGTAACTTGGCGTAAGTCACATAGGCAGGGAGACTCTGGGTTTCAAGCCTGTTACATGACCTCAAAATGAGAAAGGTGATTTCCCAGCCCTTCCCTGGACGATAAAAATCCCTGGAGGAGGTTGCCTGGGGGGGCGCGGGGGAGGCACAGGCACAGATGACCAGCTGGGGGGTTAGTGCAGTGCCCTCAGCTTTTGCCTGGAGACCTCGTGGGCAGCCTGTGGTCATGCTAGCATTCCAGGGGCCTGTCTGGCATGTGGGGAATGTCCCAGCAAAAGTCTTGGCCTTTGGAAAGGCTCAGAAAAGGGAAGCGTTCCTTGACAGGGGTGGGGTGGGTGTCTGCACGGAGTGTCCCCTTTGAGAGAGGAGGATGGGTAGTCCTGAAAGGTGAGGGTATCATCCCTGTGTGCCAGCTCAGAGTCCTATAGAGTCGGGGCCTGGGGTAAGAATCGGAAGACCTGGGCTCCCCTCTTCAGGGCTGTGCTGCCGCCTGGAGTTGTCACACCTCTCTGACCTGTCCAGTAAAAAAAGGACACACTACTGACCCCGCTGCCCCAGAGACCAGAACCCTTTGGCTTCTGTGTCCGCACAATGGGAATGCTGGTCACTTGTGGGGGCCGCTACCATAGATACCTATTTGGGCCTGGGGGCCTGGGCGGCGGGGAGGGTGGCATCAGGGTAATGCCCTGGGAGGGAGGTCTCAGAGAAGCATGGCGCCCATGAGGAGCCAGATTGCAAGGCCTGGGTTGGGTGAGTTGGGGTCTGTTGTCCCCCCCCCCATCGACCCACAGGTACTCGCATGGGCCCCTGTAGGCTCCATCAGGGCTCGCTCGCTCGAAGGCCATCTCCACTCAGTACCGATGTCCCTGTGACAACCTGGAACCCGGCTTTTCCCTCGTCCCTGCGAGGAGTGGGGTGAGGAGGGGGTCTGGCGCTCGGGCGGGTGGGAGGCGCCCTACAGAGACCCGCGGTGCGGCAGGAGCGCAGGCCGCGGGCCAGGCAGCCCCCCGCGCCCGGGGCCTCCGGCTCAGCGGCGCGGGCTCCCGCGCCCCCGCGCCCCCTCCCACGCCGAGCCCGGGGTGGGGGTGGAGCCTCGCGGCGCTGACGTCACCGCGCCTATAAAGGGGCCGGGGCGCCCGGGCCGGCTTTGTGGAGCGCTGCGGAGGGTGCGCGCCGGGCCGCGGCCGCCGAACAAAGGAGCCGGGCGCTGCCGCGGGGACCCGCCATCAGCCTCCCGGGCCGCGCCGGGGCCTCTGCCCGCCGCCACCATGACCGCCAACGGCACGGCCGAGGCGGTCCAGATCCAGTTCGGCCTCATCAACTGCAGCAACAAGTACCTGACGGCCGAGGCGTTCGGGTTCAAGGTGAACGCGTCGGCCAGCAGCCTCAAGAAGAAGCAGATCTGGACGCTGGAGCAGCCGCCCGACGAGGCCGGCAGCGCGGCCGTGTGCCTGCGCAGCCACCTGGGCCGCTACCTGGCGGCGGACAAGGACGGCAACGTGACCTGCGAGCGCGAGGCGCCCGGCGCCGACTGCCGCTTTCTGATCGTGGCGCACGACGACGGCCGCTGGTCGCTGCAGTCCGAGGCGCACCGGCGCTACTTCGGCGGCACCGAGGACCGCCTGTCGTGCTTCGCGCAGGCCGTGTCGCCGGCCGAGAAGTGGAGCGTGCACATCGCCATGCACCCGCAGGTCAACATCTACAGCCTGACCCGCAAGCGCTACGCGCACCTGAGCGCGCGGCCGGCGGACGAGATGGCGGTGGACCGCGACGTGCCCTGGGGCGTCGACTCGCTCATCACGCTGGCCTTCCAGGACCAGCGCTACAGCGTGCAGACCTCCGACCACCGCTTCCTGCGCCACGACGGGCGGCTGGTGGCGCGCCCCGAGCCCGCCACCGGCTACACGCTGGAGTTCCGCTCCGGCAAGGTGGCCTTCCGCGACTGCGAGGGGCGCTACTTGGCGCCGTCGGGGCCCAGCGGCACGCTCAAGGCGGGCAAGGCCACCAAGGTGGGCAAGGACGAGCTCTTCGCGCTGGAGCAGAGCTGTGCCCAGGTCGTGCTGCAGGCGGCCAACGAGAGGAACGTGTCCACGCGCCAGGGTGAGTGGGGCGCCGCCGCCCCCGGCGCGCGCACAAAGCGCCCCCGGCCTCCCGCCCTTTCTCGCGCGGGCCCGGGGGCGGGGGCGGGGGGCGGGGGTTCGCCCTGGGTTGGGGGCCGCGGCACAGGCCCCGCAAAGGCGCCGAGGTGTGTGCCACCCGCCGACCCCGCCCTGCCGCATCTGGGCCCCCCGAATGGACGGGCCCAGCCCTCGGGGAGGGCGGAGGCGAGGGTCGTAACCGGCCAAGCGCGCGCCCCCCACCCCCACGGGTCGCGGCTCGCCGGCGGGAGGGGGAGGCTTTGATCCCCGCGGGTGCTCGTCCGGGCCGGTCCCCACCCCCGCTCTGCCAGGAGGGCTCGGCCTCTGCCGGGGTGGGGGCTCCCGAGTGCCTGCCCTTCCCCCCGGCCCCTCCTCCCGCGTCTGCCCCGGTTGAGGCCGCGGCCTTTGTGAGCAGCGGGGCGGGCTCCTCGGCCGGGCCCTCCCTCGCCCCCTTTGTCCTGCAGATGGGAAAACCAGATGCGGCGGCGCGGGGGAGGGGAAGCGGCTTTCCACCGTTGCCCCCTGCCGAGGATCCCCACCCTGCCCTTGGGCCCCGTTCCCGGCCCGGAGCCTGCCCAGGAGGCGGCCTCCCTCCTCGCGCCCCGGCCCCGGGACGGCGTGGCGCGGATGGCTGCGGGCCAGGCACCCCGCCCCGCGCCCGCTGCGCATCCCCGGGCCGGTGCACGCCGCTCTGCGGGCTTCCGAGGGCGGCCTCGGTGCGAGCCTGGGGATCCCAGCCAGGATCCCCAGGGAAGCTCTCTACCCTCGAGTGAACCCACCCCAAGGCTCCCGCCTGGAACCATTGGCTGCAACTCGATGCGCCCTCTCTTAGGGCCCCCCGGGGCCTGGCCATTTCCTAGGCCTGCATGAAGTGAGCCCCTCTCTTTACCTCCTTGGATTCTCCCCCAGGCGGCTTCTCTTCCTTCTGGGGGCCCCGCCCCTCCTTGGGCGAAGGCAGTTGATTCCTGGCAGCCAGAAGCCCCACTAGAGGGACTTGTGGGGGGTCTTGCTCCCCTAGATGGGAAGTTGGACCCCAGCCTCTGGAGGTAGCTGGATGGGAGCCCAGTCAGTGGCCCCCCCACTCCTGCCGAGGGAAGCCTTCCTCCTGATGGCTACCCTCCTGACTGGGTTCCTTGGAGGGGGTTGCAGCTCCATGGCAGTTCAGGTGGAGGCCCTGGTAGGGTAAAAAGGCAGTTTTGTGCCTGAGTTTGCTGACTGACATGGGCAATATGGCTTCCATTCCTACAGATGGGTGGATTTAGGCCCAGAGAGGTGAAGCCCAAGGTCACACAGCTAGGAAACAGCATGCAGAACTGGGTCTGTTTGACTCCAGAGTGGGCTCTTACCTGGACCTCCTGGTGCCTCCCAGCCTCTGTGCACACGTGGGCCTCCCCTTTAAGGTCTCACATAGTGCTGGGTGGGGCGGGACCCTCCACCTGTTAAGCAGACATTGAGCCATGCCAAGTGTGATATGCAGAGGCCTGAGTGGTGAACAAGTGGGCATGTCCTGGACCCTTCCCTGGTGGGGCTTGTGTTCTTATTGGGACATGACCAGCATTCCAGAGGTGTCAAGAAAAGGCCTGGGGTCCAAGAATTACATCAGGGATCTAGATTAGATTGGGGGAGGGTCCCTTTCTGAGGGGGCCACCTAAGCTGACCTGAAGGATGAATAGAAGGTAGCATGAACCAGGTGTGGAACTGTGTTGCAGGCACAGCTTTGTGCAAAGGCCCTGAGGCAGGAAGGAAGCAGAAAGCCCAGGGCGAGCCTGAGAATGTTTCTGGCAGCCACTGGTGAGCCTGGGAAGATGCCAGCCCCTCTCTAGCAAAGCTTGCTGGGGTGTCATGGTGTGATTCAGGCTGATGGGGCAGGAGTAGCTGGAAATGGGGCCAAGAGAAGTATTGGCTCAGCTGAGATTAAGGGGACATGAAAGTGGGGGAGGAGGCTTTGGGGGCTGAGATTAGGGCTCCATTGGCTTCAGATCTTGGTCCGCATTTTGTTCTCATGTTAGCTGAGCCTGGGCCTTCCTGGTGGGATGGAGGATGATCGCAGGACCCTGAGCTAGCATCAGGTGTGGGGGGCGGGAGGGGGGACAGAGGCCATTTTGGACAGGCCTGCGTGGCAGTGTCTGCACTTCTGACACATGCTGGGGAAGGCCAGCCAGCCAGGAAGGAGGAGGATCCCGGCTTAGTGGCTGGGGGATGTGAATCATCCCCGCAGGCCTGCACAGGCTGCTTGGTGGGGGCGGGGTGCTCCCTGCTGAAGCAGCAGCCTGCTCTCTTGCCTCAGTTTCCCCATCTGTAAAGGGCTGGCCCTGGGCACATTCTATCAGCCACGCTTTATTTCTGGGAGGAGGCCATCACAGCCACCGTTAGAGGCAGGGTTGGTCCCCAGAGTGGGGTCCTGGTGCCTGAGAGCTGATGTGAGGCAGATGACACGTTTCCATCCCAACTCCTGGGAAGTGGTGTAGCTTGACCACTTCACAGATGAGGACATGGCTTGGGCAAGGGTGGAGGATGGCAGGGACGCCTTGGGAACCTCACCTGCCTTGGGCTACAGCTGGTCCCAGAGCCTCCTTGCATCTGGCCAGCTGTGCCCTGGGTACTCCACACTCAGGCTACTTGAAGGTGAGGCTGGCTGGCTGAGGACGGGCTGGTCAGGTTGGGCTTTGCAGGATGTATAAGAGTTCTGATGAGGCAGGGCATTCATTTCAGGCCTAGAGAATGAATGGCTTGTGCAAGGACAGCAAGAGCTGAGTGGAAAGAGGGGAGGAGAGGTCACAGGGGCAGAGGGTAGGGGGCACCTCTGATCCACCAGAGAATGGCCCAGGGCATGGGGATAGGGAAAGCCATGATAGAGGGGAATGGGGGAGTGCTGGGTGCCTCCCTGGGGCTCTCAGGAAGGAGTGGGGAGGTGCCCATGGGCTCCATTGAGCCCCTGCATCTCCTGTGGGCCTGTGACTCAGGTTTTCTGTGCTGCTGTTGATGAAAAGAAAAATCCCAAAGAAAACCTTGTTTCCATAGTAACCCAGCTCTAATTAGAGACTCCAAGGCCAAGAGGGGCCTTTCCAGCTTGGGCAGGGCCTTGGAGCCAGGAGGGGCCCTGCTGGATGGTAGGGGGACAACTCCTGTTACCCTACCCATTCCTGCTGGGGTTGGAAGACCTGGTGTCGGCTTGGCACCAGGCCCCTAAATGCTTTTAATCTCTTGTCAGAATGGAGACACTGGGCCCTTCTGACAGGCAGAGAAGGGAACTGAGCCCAAGTGAGGGGAAGGTACTCACCCAAGGGTACCTAGCTCCGGGTTTGGGTACCTCACTGGCTGGTCTCGGCCTTTTCTTCAAACCAGTGCCAGGATCGGACACATCAGGCTGATGGGGTCTGAGTAACTGAGCAGATGGCGGTGGCCGTATGGCCCTGGGCAAGTAATGCCCACTGTAGAGCGTGCCTTTGTTCTTCTGTGGGGGGAGGACGTTAGTCGGAACTCCATGAGTCAAGCCAGCATGTGTCCATAGATAGCACAGTGGTGGCCCCTGCTAAGCTCTCAGTAACTAGTCTCACTGAGCACCACTTTTTCTTTTTTTTTTTTTTTTTTTTGAGAGCAGTGTCACTGGCCCTCATATGTGGGACCGAACCGGGGCCGCTGGCTTCCCAAGCCAGCGCTTAATCACCACGCCACTTGGCCGGCCCTAGCACTGCTTTTTCTTGCAAAGCTGCGTTAAGACGAGCCCTCTGAACCCCAAGCTGAGGCTGAGCTGGAGGCTGAACTTCTCCTGCAGGCCCCTTTCCTGTCTCCTTTGCCCCTCTTTCTGGGGAGCCCCCTCTGTCTTTTCTGGTGCTGAGGTGGGTGTACTTAGCGGGGCTTTTCCTCTTGACTGTCCCCTTCCTTCCCATCAGCCAGCCCACCACACACGGGAGCAAGGGTGAGGCAGGCCAGCAGGTTTGTTGGGTGAGGTCTGAGCAAGGGGGGACCCCAGCCCCAGGTGTGGCCTTAGGATGGTTCTATTCTTGGTTGTGGCTTAGGCACCCTGCAGGCCCAGCCCCTGCTGACCCGTGCTCTCCCAGTGCTTAACGGGGGCGTGATGGTGAGTCCAGCTCATAGCCCAGGTCTGGGGTCATCAGCAGATCCCTGACATCAGGGCCAAGGGGGCCCAGCAAGCCTGAAGGGCTGAGTCAAGGGGTTCTGAGAGGGTGTGGCTCAGGGCCCTGGGCTACCCATGGGGAACATGTCCAACAGTCCATAGAGAGAGTGGGGGTTGGGGTACAGAGGGCCCAGCAGGTGCCTGTGTCTGCTCATCTCCCCTCCTGAGAGCCACCAGGACTCCTCCCCCCCCCTCTCTCGGTGACCTTGGGCAAGGACACACCACCTCTGCCTCAGTCTCCCTCTTTGACATGGGGGTGAAGGTCCCCAGCCCTTCGCACTGATGTGGGGATGTGACTGGGTTAAGAAGGGGCTGACACCTTTCAGGCCCTCTGGGTGGTGGCTGCAGAGGGTGCTCTCAGACCCTGGCTGTGCTGCTGCCCGCCAGCCTCCAGCTCCTTGTCTGAAGGGACACCTGCCACTCATAAAGGAGTCAAGGCCCAAATGGTGACACGCACGCAAGCCCTGAGCCCGGGCAGTGGCACTCTGTGGCAGACAGCCCTGCTGCTGTGGTTCTTAGAACCCAGGGTGCTTGGGGAATGTGAATTCCTTCTGTTGGAACAAAGATGCCAGTTCCAGATTTTAGCTGGAAGAGTCAGCTCGGGTGTGCAAAAAGTGCAGATCATATGCAAATCTATAGGGAACACAGTCTCTGCAGGGCAAACCACCCATTCTTCCCTCTTGGGGGCTCATTTGGGGTGTAGTGGGCAATGGGAGAGGTGTGGATTCATGCTTATACCTTTAGGAGTTTCCTAAATTTCCTGAAAGGACTCCTTTTACCTCTTCCACATCCACAGAAGCAGGAAGGATGTGGTGAAGCCCCCCTTCCATCTCCCCCAGAAGCAGTATTCTGCCATTGTCTCCAACTGTGCCTGTATTCACTGGTTTTGGTTGTACTGAAAGCAAATCCCTGACATCAGGGCATTTCATCTCGAAATGTTTCTGTCTGTATCTCTAAAAAAATGAGGCCCTTTTCTTACATAACCACACCATGGTTAACAGTAATTAATGCTTAATATCTAATCCTGGGCCATGGTGTGATTCTCCAGATTGCCGAGAAAGTGATGCGAAAGCGGAGGGAGCCGGCCTTGCCCTGGGCTGCCCCTGCCTGGGCCCTGGGTTCCGCCGTCTGATGTGCAGGCTGTGGGGTCTGGCGGCCCCGTGTGTGATGTGTGAGAGCAGGACGGTGGGTACCAGCCGGAGCTCTCCCTGCAGGTATGGATCTGTCGGCCAATCAGGACGAAGAGAGCGACCAGGAGACTTTCCAGCTGGAGATCGACCGAGACACCAAAAAGTGTGCCTTCCGCACTCACACGGGCAAGTACTGGACACTGACAGCCACGGGGGGTGTGCAGTCCACCGCCTCCACCAAGTAAGTGCCCTGCCCCCACCTGTCACTGCCCTTGCTGGCGAGGCTGGCTCTTCCCGTGGGCTTGGGGCCTGGGGTGATGCCTCCTGACTGTCCCACCATCCCCAGGAATGCCAGCTGCTACTTTGACATTGAGTGGCGTGATCGGCGGATCACACTACGTGCGTCCAATGGCAAATTTGTGACCGCCAAGAAGAACGGGCAGCTGGCCGCCTCAGTGGAGACAGCAGGTAGCTGCCTATGGGCACCCCCAAGCCCTGGTTCCCTGAGAGCTGAACCATGCTGTGGTCACTCAGCAAGGCCCCCTGAGGCCCACCCTAGGTTGGCGTCCCCCCGGAATGGGCTCCGCCCAGTCTCACCCCAGCACGGTGACCCCAGGCTCCTGCCCCCATACCCTGGGCCTCCCAGCCACGCCCCTGAGGCTCACAGCCTCTCCCCTTCTGGGACAGGGGACACAGAGCTGTTCCTCATGAAGCTGATCAACCGCCCCATTATTGTGTTCCGCGGGGAGCATGGCTTCATTGGCTGCCGCAAGGTCACGGGCACCCTGGACTCCAACCGCTCCAACTATGACGTGTTCCAGCTTGAGTTCAGTGATGGCGCCTACAACATCAAAGGCAGGTTCTCCTGGGGGTGGAATGGGGGGCAGTGCCTGGGTGCCTGCGGGGTCCTGGGGTTCATTCTGACCACCCTGTGACGTGGCTTGGGCCATCCCGAGCCCCATGGGGACAGATGTCATGTGGCCACCAAGCGCTGTAGGCTGGGAGCATCCCTTCCCCCTTTTGTCTGTACAGGAGGGAGACTTCCGAGCCTCGCCCAGACAGAGGTAGAAGAGGGGCAAAGCGAGCAGAGAGGGAGCCAGGGTCCTGGAAATGGGGTGGGAGGACGGGACACAGGACCCTAGTGGGGGCAGCGAGGAGGGTGGGGGCGGACCCCGTCCAGCATGGGAGGGTCCAGGCCTTGGGCATAATGGACCCACCTCTATTCTGGAAGCCACAGTTGCAGGGCCTGACAGGGTCTTGCTCCCCCAGACTCCACAGGCAAGTACTGGACGGTGGGCAGTGACTCCTTGGTCACCAGCAGCAGTGACACCCCTGTTGACTTCTTCTTTGAGTTCTGCGACTACAACAAGGTGGCCATCAAGGTGGGTGGGCGCTACCTGAAGGGGGACCACGCAGGGGTCCTGAAGGCCTGCGCTGAGACCATCGACCCTGCCACGCTGTGGGAGTACTAGACCCCACCTCCGTGTCCCCACGCCCGTCTCCCCACCCTACCCTGACCCCTCTCACTAACTTTTCTCCAGGTGGGTGCCGCCAAGGGTGGCAACCCCTTGCCTTTCAAACTGGAAACCCAGAGAAAACTGTCCCCACCGGTTGTCCTGCGTGGCCTCTCCCTGGGTGGGGCAGCGGCCTGGTCCCTGGAGGGATTTTGGATCCCTCTGCCCTCTCTTTGCCGTGGGCAAGGCTGGCATCTCTTTCTTCTGACCTCAGATGACTCTGAGCCTTACTTCCTCTAAGTGGCCAAGGCGCGGTGGCGCCTGGGAGGCCTTCTGGACCCCTGGGTGTGGCGGGGTGTCACTGGAATCTCCTGCCCCCTGCCGAGATCCCCACTTCCCAGGAGCCAGGTATTTGCCCCAAGCCCCTCGTCGGTGGCCCCCTCCGTGTACCAGCCTTGCATCAGGAGGAAAGCCGTACAGGGTGGGGCTGAAACTAGAGTGCCCAACTCGTGTCCCCTGTGCATGGAGCAGGCCTGCACACTGCACGTCCTGCTGTGGTCCCGGGCCCTGCTCCTGTCTTCTCTTTCACCCTGGCTTCACTGGAAGGAGAAAATGACCAAATCAGTATTTTTTTTTTTTTATGAAATGTTATTGCTGGAGGCGGCCCAGGCAAGCCTGGTTATAGCCATGAGTGTCCTCACGGGGCCTTGTTGGGGGGCATGGGCATCTGGGATGGCATCTCCGGGCCTTGGTTCCCTCTCTGCCAGTTAGTGGTGGGGCAGGTAGAACCCCTCCTGACTCTAGAACCAACCTGCCTCCACCTCCTCGGGCTCACTGGCCCCCCCACCTGCCCGCCCAGACCCTGGCCTGTGTACACACCCTGCCTGGCGGTGCTGGGCCCCTCGCTGCCTCAGCCAGAGCCTCCAGTGGGTATGATGGGTGCTCCTTGTCTGACTGGGCTCTGGGTCTCGGGGTGGGATGAAGCCGGGTGTCACTTTCAGCTGGGAACCTGTGAGGCGCCATCTGGCCCCAGGCTCCCAGGACTGCCCCCGCCAACCCCCTGACTGGTTCATCTCCACCATGCATCTCACTGGGTGTCTTGGTCTTATTTTTTTGTAAGTGTCATTTGTATAACTAAATGCCCATGATAGTAGCTTCAGACTGGAAAGAGCAAAATAAAATAACGCAAGTCCAGCACCGAGGTCGTGTGTGTGTGTGTCTTGGGGATGAAGGCAGGTGGGGAGGGGTGGACTTAGGGCCCATGACACCCCCAGGAAGAGAAGGCCCTGCAAGGGTGTGGACTGTGGGTCAGCCTCCAATACTCCACAGGCTTGGAGTGGGAGGCATTTCGGGTGGGCCCACGCCTGCATATTAAGGAGGTAGATCAAACCAACGAAAATCGGGAGCAAATTTCCACTGAGGCAGGGGTGCCTAGATAGACTAGAACTAGGAGATATGTGGGGCCCTAGGCCGCCCCCTTCCCATTAATCCAGGGAGCCTGTGTGCATCCATCCACACCCCTCCAAACTGGGTGCTCAGGTCCCGTCAGTTGGGATGGGTGGTAAGCAAAGGCCCAGGTACACAGGCCTCAAGGCAGCTGGCAGGATGGCTAAGCTGGGAGCGGGGGTGGGGCTAGGGGTGCCTCCGTCAGAATCAAAGCAGGACCTCTTGGGAGGGCGGAGGCGGTTTCCCACCTGCAGACTAGAAGCTGAGGAAGTTTTCGGCTGTAAGCGGGGCACCCGGGTCCTGAGTCCACGGTCAGCCTCCATGTGGCCAGCAGCAGGGACTCCAAGTGGCAGAGTGGTCTCTGGGCTCTCCTTTAACAGCGCACCCCTGGGGGCTCTGGCGTTCCCATCCTACAGAGGAGGAGACTGAGGTTCGAGCAGCAAGACAGCCGTGTGGGTGGACCTGGGTGTCCAATAAAGCGGTGGTCCAGGGCAGAGGGGCATGTGTGGGGAGCAGCAGGGCCGCCGCCAGGCCCGAGGCGCCTGGTTCCCAACGCGCTGCCCAGGTGGTCTATGTTAATGCTGATGGGCTGCTGCTGACGAAACTGAGCCGCCTTCGCTGTGATTGGTGGTCCCCATGGGGCTGGCGGGGAGTCTCCAGATTGACTAGGACATATGGGGGCTACCAAGGGATGTTGGGCCCCCCGGTAGGGCCCTGGCGGCCAACCCCCAGCCGTTGAATCCAGGCTGGAAGCCGGAAAAACCTCAGCACGAGGAGCTGAAGGAGCCAAGCTCTTCCAGACCTAGGCGGTGGGGACGCGCAGGAGGGGCTTCGTTTGGGGTGGGAGGGCCCCAGTTGGGCAGCTGTAGAAGCAGCGGTGCCGGGGACCCGGCTGCCCCCAGCTCAGGGGGCAGGAATGACCGACGCCAGGGCCCTCCGCATCCTCTGGGCCAGGCGCTGATTTGGGGCTAACGTTCACTCTGCAAAAATGGGCGCCTGCCACGTGGCCGTGTCGGGCGTGTGGGCTCCCGCCTACGAAGGAGGCGCTGTCTGCCGGGGCAAGAGCCGGCACCTCGGGCGGGGCGGGCCTAACCCGGTACAAAGGGCTGGGAGGGCGACCGGGGGTGGGCGGGGCCTGGGCAGCAGGTGGGGCGGGGCCTCGCTGGGTCGCAGGTGGAGAGGCCCATTGTCTCCAGATCCACGTGGAGGCAACTGGGCACCGCCCGAAGGCGGTGGACTCTCCCGTGGGGCACGTGGGGCACCTTCGGGACCACCAGGCTCACTCCTGCGCACTGGGCTCCCCATTTCCTGGTCTTTTTGGACCTTCAGGTCCCTCCTGTGGGAGTTGGCTCTGCCCTCCCCCGCGCCCCCCTCGAACTCCAGAGCAGTGAGTGCAGGTCTGCTGCTTCCTCAGGAGTCCCCATTCCCAGGCGCGCCGCCCGTCCCAGCGGCCCACACACCACACATGCAGGCATGTAGTTTCACACATGCACAGACCACCGCCCAGCACGGAGGGTTCCAACCTCTTCTCCCAGATCCTGCCTGGCAGCCTCTCCGTACCTCCAGCTGGGTCAGGCGCCAGCAGGGACCCACAGCTCTGAGCGGGGGTGCCCCACGCTGGCCATGGAGGGTGCTCTGATGAGGAAACCGAGGCCTAGAGGGTGCTCAGGAACTCTGGGCTGGTGCAGCTCCAAGTTACTTGTCGGGCTTCACTTACTCGTCAGGGCCCAAAAGATCCCAATTGAAGGGAAAATACTGTTTAACTTGTACGGAGTAAAAAGAGGAGTGGCAGGCTTGCCTCTTTCCTCCCGTGGTCCTTCCCTGTCAGGGCATCAGTGCCAGAGGCCGCAGGCTGTGGCTGTGGCACCCCCTTTCCTGTCTGCTGGGATCTCCACAGGCCTAGCCCTTGGGTTCTTCATTGGGATGGACCCCGAGCCCTGCTGGGTGTCTGTGGAGCTGTCGCCAGCCCCAGGAGGACTTGCGTGGGTCCCTATGGTGGATGAGGCCTCTGGGCTTCCCGAGTGGGCTGGCATGGCACATCCCTTCCAGCGTGCCTGCCCTCCCAGCTCAGACTCCTTCCCTGTTCATTTCTGGGGAGCCGTCGGCGGAGGACACCCTGGACCGAGCCGGGCCCCACTTCCTCCAAGGCCACAGCAACCTCTGCCACAATTGGAAGGGATGAAAAGTAACCTCCAATGACCTTGGGAGCTCATAAATTGCACAAAGAGATCCCATTAGCCTGTGTGGACTCCGGGGGATGCTCTGGCCTCAGTTTCCTCCATTTGAGCAATGGCTGGTTGGGTTCCTGACTTCCCTGGGCTGTGGGCAGCAAGATGGTGAGGGGCTCTGAGACCCCTGGGGCAGCAAAAAAGGGAGGTAACAGATGGGGTCTTTCCAGGCAGAAGCAAACCTGGAGAAGGGGCCCAAGCCTGGGAGGGGTGGGGCAGTGCCGAGCATCTGGCCTGGAGCCCAAGCCCCTGAGTGGGGCCCCTGGGTTTAACCAGGAGGCTGGTCTTCCATGAGTGCTGATAATTAAGATGAAGGTTGCACAGAGATGGCGGAAGGGGGAGCTGCACTCCCTGTTCCCCTTTCCTTGGTGTGAGCCCCAGGAAGGGAGGAGAACCCCAACTAGTGCCAGGCCCTGCGCAGGTGCTCTGAACGGGTTACTAACATCATTAAGAAATTAAGATAATACATACATAGGGCATAAAATCAAAGGGTCTCCCAGCCCTAATCCTTCTCCTTCCAGAGATAATATTGGTTTTTTTTTTTTTTTTTTTAAGATTTTATTGGGGAATTGGCGGAGGGGAACAGCGTTGGGGAATCGGGGAAGGGGAACAGACAAGTTGCTGTCCTTTTGTTCTTCAGTTTAGTTGCGGAGGATGTTGCTTCACTGTTGGTATCGTCATTGCGCTCTTCCCGGATGAGGCAGATCGGTCGCTGGCCTCTGGATGTCGCTCACCGCGGCTATTGGCAGCTCACTCTTGGCTGCCAGCCGCTCACGCTGGCTGCGGGCCACTCACTGTAGCCTATGGCAGCCCACACCATCACCGGGGCTCGCACAGCCCAGCTCCAGGTGGAGCTGTTGTTAGCTGTAGAGGGCAGTGTCACTGGCCCTCATGTGGGATCCGAACCGGGGCCGCTGGCATCCCAAAACCAGCGCTTAACCAATGCGCCACTCGGCCGGCCCAGAGATAATATTGTTAGCAGTGTCTTATATTCTTCCAGAATATTTTTTATTTAAGAAATTAGTATTAGTCCTTACTATGTGCCAGGCACTAAGCCCCTATTAACTAATTCAGTCCTTGTCATTGCCTGAGTGGTGCCCCTGAAATTCACATGTTGAGGTCCTAACCCCAGGACCTCAGAGTGTGACTATATTTGAAAATAGGAAAAAAAAAAAAAAAGGAAAGAAATATAAAACAAAAAAATTAGAATCTTTAAAGCGGTGATTAAGGTAAACTGAGGTCAGACGGTGGGCTCCAATCCCACATGGCTGGTGTCCTTCCTTATGACAAGAGGAGATGAAGGCACGGACATATGTGGGGACACAGGGAGAAGATGGCCACTTACAAACCAAGGAGAGACAGGCCCTGGGGGAAGCCAGCCCTGTTTCCACCTTGATCTCAGATTTTCAGCCTCCAGGACGGTGAGAAAATACATTTCTTTGTCTAAGCCGCCCAGTCTGGGGTACTTCATTATGGCAGCCCCAGCAGACTGAGAAATTGAGGCACAGAGAAGTGAAGTAACTTGCTCAAGGTTACATACATGCCCAGTTGGCGGTGCAGCTGGGATTTATACATAAAACATAATACATATGTACACTCACATTTGTGATCAGTTCCTCCAGGAACAGACGGAGCCCAGCATTCAAGGACAAGCGGTTTGTTTGGAAGGTGACCCCAGGAAGCAGTAGACAAGGGAAACTGAGGCAGGGAACAAGAGGACAGCAACAGCAGTCAGCACAGTGGACAATAGCCCTGGACCCCTGCCAGGCAGACCCCTCCCCCGGCCCCGGCCCCGCCCCTCGACCCCGCAGCCAGGGGGCAGGGGCAGGTGGCTGCACAGGCAGTCGCCCTGTGCTGGAGACCGGGAGCTGTGGGATATGTGAGGGTGCTGGATTTCTTGTTTTGGTATTTCTCTACAGTGTCCGTGAGCTTCACGTTTTTGTTCTGCTTGGCACAGCCTGATCTTCCTTTAGGCTTTGGCTGGTGGGCCTGATGGAGCAGCCAGCCTTTGGTCTAGGGCTGACTGCCCTCCATGGAGGGTCACGCTGTCTTGCTGAGCATCCCAGCTCTGCTCAGGCCCAGGAGGCGTCCTGCTCTGCCGGGCAGATGGTGCGCTACGCCCGGGGCGTGTGATGCTGTGTGTCTGTTTGCCTGCTCCTCTCTGCTGGTCCTTCACCTGTGTGACCTCACCTCCAGTCAGCTGAAGACCCTCTGCACACCCCGTCTAGGCGGCTTTCTCTTTTCTGCACTCTGCCCTGGGGACCCTCGGCCTCCCCAAAGTCTCGGCGGTCTTGTCAATTCTGAGAGCGTTTGGCCCCGGCAGGGTTTACTGCCCCCGTCTCCAAGCAGTGGGAGGCTGAAGAGTCCACATCGCTCAGGGGTCACTGACTTGCTCCTGTAATCCGATGTCTGAAGCCCAGTCTTCCTTTAATTTGTCTGATCTGTTTAAGGGAGGCAGGTAAATCCATCATCCTTGTTGCTCCATTATGGCCAGAAGCGGTCTTTATTTCTGCCTTTTCTTTCTTTCTTCTTTTTTTAAACAGACTTAACCTACCACACAACTTAAAGTGTATAATTCACTGGCTTTTGTATACTCACAGAAATGTGCGACCATCACTGCAGTCAGGTTCAGAACATTTTATCACCTCACAGACGGGGCCCTTTGTGCCCCCCACTCTCCCCATCTTGCTCCAACCCCAGGCAACCACTAATCTACCTCCTGCCTCTATAGGTTTGTCGACTCCGGACATTTCGTATCAGTGGAATCATACAATCTCTAGCCTTTTATGTCTGGCTTCTTTCAGTTAGCATCGTGTTTCAAAGTTCACCTATGTTGTCGAATGTATAAGCATTGCCTTCTTTTTTATGGCTATATAATATCCCACCGTATGGATGCACTGCATTTCATGTATCCATTCATCAGATGGTGGACATTTGATTGTTTCCACATTTCGGCTCTTATGAATCATGAGAAATCATCATTGTATGAATACTTTCTAGGGAAACATCTCAGTAGACATACAACCCCAGCTCTTGATTCTGTGCCCTCAGAACACTTGTCAAGTCGGAGCTCACTCTAGCCAGCCCAACCCCCGCCACTTTAAGGCTGGGGGAGCCGAGGCTCCTGCCGGCAGGTGACTTGCCCACCATGACACCGGTGGAAAGAACCCTCACACGTTATGATGCCAAAGACAGTGAAGGTAACATTGGTGTGGCCTCTGGAGGTCAGACTGTCTTCACATACGGTCTCGCCTTCAATGCCCCACAAACCCCTCCTGAGGTGGGCATTTTATCCTCATTTCACAGATTTATTCTTCCAACGATTACTCCTGGACATCCCAGCCCCTGAGCACAGTGGCATTCCCAGTCCTTCAGGGAGGCGGGTGCTGTGGAGAATGTTCCAGAAGCAGGGAACTAATAATCCCAGATGGTCAGTGCTTCACGAAGAAAGGAGGTCAGGCAACTGGGCCACGTCTGAGTCAGGAAATAGCAGAGCTGGGCAGGAACTGAACACTTGGGCTTCCTTCAGCAAGGCCCAGTCTCCAGGATGCTCTAGGCTTCCTTTGTGGCCTTCCTCCCCAGTGGGTAGGAGAGCGAGGCCTGTGGAGGAGGTGTCAGCATCCCCTCGGGTCAGAGGTTGGGCAGGTTGGGCCAGCCATGTGGGCTAGAGAGCCATCTGTTCTGTGCCTGGTTCCAGGCCCCAGGGCGCCTGGGAGGGGACCAGCCCCCTGGCCTCCAGCAGGTCTCAGAGGGCCCTTTCTTTGAGCTCTGTCATATGTCCACCGTACAGACACTCTGACCCTGTAACTCCTCGTTTCTCCACAATGAGCGCGGGCAGGCGAAGCTGCCTGAAGACCAGCAGGGCTGGAGCCTGGCCTCTGGGAGGGAAGCTCGGGCCACGAGGGACGACAGGCCGAGGACACAGCAACCTCGGGAGGCCATCTCAGGGTTCTGATCTCGGCCCAAGCCCAGCTGAGACGAGCTGCCCAGCCAAGCACGTCAACCCAGAGCTTTTCTAGAAATAGCTCTGTGGGGCTGTTTGAAGCCATTGATTTGGGGTGTGGTTTGTGCAGCAGATGAGACGTTGGAGAAGCAGGTGGCAGCTGACTCGGGGAGGTCCTGGTCAGCGCCTGGACGGGCGTCGAGACAGCGCCAGAGGGCCAGAGAGAACTCCAAGGAGCACGAAGGTCCAAGGGTGCCTGAGGGAGCATGGTAGCCCAGCACCCGGGTCTCCCAGGGGTTCACCAGCTTTCCAGCACCCACTCTGCCTGTCCTGTAAAAGCGGGCGACGCGCCCAGGCCTCAGGACTGTCTGCAGCGAGTGCCTCACTGAAAAATGCGCCCGCCTGACTGAAGCCATCGCCTCCCCACTCAGCCCAAGGGCCTGGCTCCACTGCTCTGTCAGCCCAACGGCAGGGCCTGAACGTCACCATGGGCCCTCATCTCGGCAAGTCCCCAGGGGCGCCAGGGCCCCTTGGGCTCTCTCCTGAACCCATTCCAGATGTGCTCCCGCCTGTTCCATTCCACCGGAGGCCAGACAACAGCCTCCTCCCAAAGCTTCTCCCCTGGGACTCCGCCAAGGCCCAAGCAGTGATTCCAACACGGAGGAGCTGATTGAAAATGCAGATTCCCAGGAACCACCAGAACCACGGGCACTGGGCCTGTGTCTGGACGCGCCCCAGGCGGTAAGGACAAGGAGCCAGGTTGGGGTCTCGGCCACCATCTTGCGTCTTGGTTCCAGACACCTCCTCTGACCCTCCCCATCTGCTGGGCCACCTCTGCTGCCTCCCTTCTATCGCTGCGTCCGGGTCCCACCTGCCTGGTGTCTAGTTGCATGTTTGTTGTTGCCCCTGCTGGGGGGCTCGGCAGCCTGGCTGCCCAGTTGAGCGGTGCCTTCCCAGGGCCCAGCCCAGGCCTGTACCCCTCAGCGGCACGTGCATGGACAGGCATGCAGATGGGCACGCACCCTGCACAGGGCGTGGGCATGGACTCACTGCCTGAGAATCCTGCATGGGGGCTGATGCAGTCTCAGATGCACCAGACACGTCAGGGGTGACAAGCACTTTGTCCCCAGGGAGCCACTCACAGAATGATGAGGGACAACAGCCTGTGGATATGCACGGGCCTGAACCTGGGGCCCATCTGGGAAAGCATTCTAAGGGACCGTGAGAAGGGAGTCAAACTGGCTGCCCTTACCACATCCTCCTGTGCCCACCTGAGGCCAAGCTTTTTGCCTATCGCATTTAACTGTCACGATCTAATGAAAAGATGCTGTAATTATCACCATTTTACTGTCACGCAGCAGCTAGAAGGTGGTAGAGCTAGATCCGCAGACCTGCAGATCCCTCAGGGAAGATTCTGAACACATGACAATCCAGGACAGCCTTGGACCAAAAACTCAGGGAAGTGGCCGGCTCACGACAGCTGGGGCAGAGGTGACCCCGTGGCCTCACACAAACCTCTTGAGGGTTTTAACTGGCACCTTCTACTGCAACGCAAAGCATGGCCAGCAATCAATTCTAGGCTGTCTCTGCCAAAATGTGCTGATGAAGGGAGAGGAGGCAGAAGGAAAATGGCTCTGACTTAATCCTGAGCAAGACCTGAAGCATAGAAGAGGATGGAGAAAGGACCATTTCCCCGACGGGTCATGAGAACAAAGGGCTAGCAGGCTGCGCAGGGGCAGCTTTGCAGCAGCCTTCCGAAAAGGAGTCCAAAGAGAAGGCGAACACACCTGCCGCCAGGGACTCTGGAGGGGCAAGTCTCTGGGGCAGAAGCAGCTTGTTCATCACGCCTTCCTCCGAAGGCTCCAGGCACGATGGAAGCCTGCGCGTCTGCTTTCCCAGTTTTGTGAAACATGTATCATCACAGAAAAAAGCCACACTGTAAGGAAGGGAATCAAAATATTATCAGTAGTTACCTTTGGGCAACGAAGCATTTCTTTTTCTTTATACTTTTCTGTTTTCACATTTTTTTCTATTTTAAAACATAACTGGCAAATATATATATAAAAGAAGACACTTTTTAAGGATGGAAAAATAGTAGTTTGGACATTACAGTTACAAATGCTCCTGACCTAAAGCAGCTCTATCTAAAGAAAGGGGCTTCAAAACCAGCGATGTCTCCACAAGGTCAGGTTCCAGGGCAAGTCCTAGGACAGCCGGGGGACCAAGGAACCAAGAAGTGCCAGCGAGGGGCAAGGCACAGCTCAGGGCTCTCACCTGCGACTGCTGGGTTGACACGGCTTTGCACGGGCGGAATCTAGCAAAAGCCACCGACACACACACACACACGCGTGCGCACACACATGCACACACACCATCCTTTGATTCCCAACTCCACGACTGGAAAGACACCTATTGAAACACAAAGGGGGCAGTCATTGAGGTGTATGTGGTGGCAAAACTATTGGAAGCATCCAATTTTCCTTAACGGGATGGCTGAGTTACTTGTGGCAAATGCACACAAAGAAATTTCACAGAAGGCATAAAAAAGACAAATTGGAACTATTATAGATCCACAGACATGGAGAGCACTCCAGATTGTAAAGGGAGGGAAGCAAGCTGCAGGGGAAGGCATGAAACCCCTTTGGAAAGCAAAGGCCCAAGGACCTCTGCAGCGTGCTGAGACCTGCCAACTGGCACGCACGACTGGTTACCTGGACGGACGAGAAAAACATTGTAGCAGATTAAGGAAATAGCCATTACTTATCTACGTATTGTTAACCTAAAAGTAAAAAGGACTTTCAAAGTGAGAGGCAACAAGCATTTATTTGAAATCATGAATAGCTATTCAGGGTAGGCCGAGTGGCACATTGGTTAAGAATTGGCCTGAGACGCCAGTTCTGAGCAGCAGGACCCCAGTTCAGATCCCACATGAGGGCCAGTGACGCTGTGACCTCTACAGCTAAGATGGTGAACAACAGCTTGACCTGGAGCTGGGCTGCCATGAGCCGCCGGCGATAACTGTATGCCGCAGCAGAGCTGCAATGGGCAGCTGTGAGCCGCCGTGAGTGGCCGTTCAGAGGCCGGCGACTGATCTGCCTCACCCAGGAAGAGCGCAATGATCACAGTACCAACATGGGCCAGTGAAGCGAAGTCCTCCACAACTAGACTGAAGAACAAAAGGACAGCAACTGGTCCGGTCCCCTTCCCCAGTTCCCCAATGCTATTCCTTCCCCCGATTCCCCAATAAAATCTTAAAAAAAATAAAAATAGCAGCTACTCAGTAATCATTAATTCAGGCAGAAGTCCAAACAACTGTTCCGATGAGGAGACAAAGACCAGGGGTGTTTATGAGAAGGGGGACAATGACATCCATGGAATGAAGGCGTTGCTATTGTGCAGGTAACACAATGATGTTAATTCTAAATGCTTATATATATATTTTATTTTTTTAGCTGAGCCATCCTGCCACCTGTTGGCAGCTCAAGGGCAACTCAGCTCGGGCTGGCCTCGAACCGCTGTTGCTCAGAGCTCACCTCGCACTCTTGAGCGAGCTCTTAACCAACTGAGCCATTCGGCCGGCCCCAATTCTAAATGTTTTTAATTTTCAGTCCAGTAGTCATCAGCCCCGTAGTCATAACTGCTTTCTTGTTATCTTAGCAAACGGTTCTTTGGGACATAATTTTGCCTTAAACCCAGTCCAGAGATTATTTTTCTGTTTTAAAATTCCAAAGATTTGAGGCATACGATGTGTAAGGTTATTTCTTTGGGACAGCAAAAGTGGCTCCGTTTACTCCTTCTCTACATTATTGGAAGTGTAGCAAATCTATGAAATTATTGTAAACGTGCACAATATGTGACACGTCCAGGAAGAAGGACTAGATGGCATGGATACATTTAAAAACACCCTGACTAGGGCCAGCCGAGTGGCTCAGTTGGTTAAGAGCTTGCTCAAGAGAGTGAGCTGAGCTCTGAGCAACAGCAGTTCGATGCCCAGCCCAAGCTGAGCAGCCGCTGAGCTGCCAACAGGTGGCAGGATGGCTCAGCTAAAACACACACACAAAAAAATGGGCTGGCCAAGTGGCACAGTGGTTAAGAGCTGGCTTGGGACGCCAGTGGCCCTGGTTCTGATCCCACATGAGGGCCAGTGACACTGCCCTCTAAAAAAATAATAAAATAAAAAACAAAAACAAAAAACAAAAATAAAAAACAAACACCCTGACTTGTTCAGAAGGTGGCAGAGCAGGTAACCTGTCTTGGATTTGTTTCAGGGTACAGTGGCCCTTGAATAACGTGGGTTTGAGCTGTGCGCATCCAC
This sequence comes from Aselliscus stoliczkanus, assembly GCA_033961575.1. Lineage (NCBI taxonomy): Eukaryota > Metazoa > Chordata > Mammalia > Chiroptera > Hipposideridae > Aselliscus > Aselliscus stoliczkanus. Next base: position 3,335,458 of record CM066733.1, read on the forward strand.
CTACACACAGATTTTGTTCGACTGGCCTTTGCAGCTCAAATTTGCATTTCAAGAATCAGCTGGTGGTTTGGAATCCGGGTATACAGAGGGCCGACTGTAGTTGCACTCGTATTTCAGGCTGTGAGGCCAATTAGTGCCACCTTACCACATTGTTCAAGGATCAGCTGTGCTCTTTTCAGACATACCAAAAAAAAAAAAAGAGAAAAAGATTATCATTCAATAGAAAGTTGCCAACAGCAGGAGAGGATAGCCCTGCTTTAAAGTTCTGAGCTTGGTTTGAGCCCGAGTGTGCTGTGGTGCACTGGAGCCCAGGTGCCCTCCAGGCCTTGGTGCCAATTTCTGTGGGTGTGGGCCTGGCACCCAGCAGGAGCTGCTGTCACCAGGCCTTTGGTTCTGGGGGGTCAGCAGGCAAGAGGCTGTGCCCGAGGGAGGAGGCCCTCAGGTGGTAGGGAAGGACCCAACGCAGCATTTCTGCCCAGGGGACAGTTCTCGGGGCGAGGCTCTGCCCGTTTGCACCCAACCTCCGGTGGAGGGGACAGTTTCCGCAGGTTGCTCTCCAGGGCGAGTCTGCTGCTGCGGCCTGGATGGGAGGCTGAGCGTGATTTCTCCAAGAGGATTGTGTGCTGAAAAACAAACAGTTCAGCCATTTGTGCCCAACTCGGCCAGGGGAGTCATGCAGGCAGGGTTAGCATAATGGAGCAGGTATTTCTTTCCCGGACAGGGGAGAGGTGGGGAAACCTTCCATCCCCAGGCAGGGCTGCTACACTGGGACCAATCCTGCCATGATCACTCTGGTGAATGGCGTTTCTTTTAGACCTCATCACCCCAGGAATCTGCCGGCCTGACTGCCGTGTGGAGAAATGAAACCAGAGGGAGCAGGGTGCACACACATTTATTTACAAAAAGTTCAAGGTACATGACACAGGCTTTTTACATACAGTAGTTGAAACAGAATGGTTTTATGTACTTTTACTACCAGAAGGTAAAGAAAAAATTTAATAATCATTTTTGCTATTTTTATACAAAGTGACAAGTCATGCACTTTAAGTTTTAAAATCTTTTTTCTAAGTGCAAATACTCGATTCCTCTCTCTAGTTTTAAGGCAAGTTGAACAGGACTGTCACTAGGCAGTCTCTTGCTCTGAGAGCAAGCACTGTGGCCCAGAGAGGGCAAGGTGCCAGGCCACCTCCTGCTTTGTGCCCCAGACTCTGATCTCTGCAGGTTTCCTGTCATTTGCATCCTGCAGCCACCTGCTGGCTTCTCTGCAAAGCCCATCACTAGTACAGACTGGGCTGCTTCTCAAGGAGCCCGGGGTCCAGGCTCCACCCCGGGACACTGGGGTGCCTAGAGGGTCATGCAGGGTCAGCACCCACACACCTGCAAGCCCCTGGGTCTGGCATCAGGCACCTGAGGTTCAGGAAGGCAGGAGTGGCTCCCAAGCAGCCACGTGGGTCTACAGCCAGGATTCTGCTCAAAGGGCAAACCCTTGGTTGGTCTTGGAGGGAACCATTGTTCTAGCCTTGTTCCTGTGCCAGGGGGACCTTCACCATTCAAGATTCTAGGGGACTAGCTGCATGGCAGTGACAGGGACATACCTTCCGCCAGGGTCTGTCTTTGCAGCTGTCCTAGACCCTCTCTGGAGCCGCATGCCTGGGGCTGTGGGGCACAGGTGGAATGAATCCACTAAGGCAGCCTAGAAGGTTCGGGGGGAGCACTGTCCTCATGGGTCCCACCCCATGTCCAGATAGATGACTGACTGCCTGCAAAACCCTCACCTGGAGGAAAAGCAGCAAGGGCAACTTGGCAGATTTACCCCATTTCAATCCTTGAAAAGCATGTGAGAAGCCAGTGGCAGCAGAGGACTACACACAGTGACGCTTGGTCCCGACAGCGGTGAGCAGGCCTGGGTGGCGCAAGCAGGTAGGTCCCCGGCTGCAGGAGGGCAGGACGGTGTCTGTGATGGGCCAGCAGCCCCTCACCTCTCGGGCCTACGGGCACGCCCTAAACTTCTGGGACCCCCCCCCCCCTGTCATCAGATAAAGCAACAGGAATAGAGGCCAACATAAACGGGGGAGCCAGGCGGCAGCCAGCTGAGGCTGCAGCGCTGCACGGGCTGGTGTGTAACTTACCGCAGGTGGGCGGGGCTTCGGGTGCCACTCAGGACTTGGGCGGGGCTGGACAGGAAAAGGGAGTGGATGAGGCAGGGACCCTGTGCAGACCCCGCGCGAGACGGAACTACTCTCGGGGAAGGGCAGCTGCCACGCCCGCAGAGCGCCCACAGCAGCTGCTGGATGGGCGCTGAGCACAGTCTGGGTCCTCTGTTCCCTGGGGAAACCCACTGGCTCCACCGAACCTTAGGGGAGCTGTTCATTACCAGGCTGATGGCAGAGAAGGCTCCCCAGTAACTGGGCTGCCTGGGAGAGCCACCGGGCCCGTCACAGTTGCCTCAAAAGGATCTGTTTGGCAAGTTTCAGGGCCATCCCGACCACACAGGCTGCCGGACTTGGGATAACATATTTGACTTTCCAGACTGACGGGAGTCAAGTGGGCCATAGAAAACTGGGTAAGTTCAAAGGGAGTGAACAGCAAACCTTTCTTTAGATAAACTACGGAACAGAACCCACAGCACAAGATGTTCTCATCTGAGTGGGCCAAGAGGGATGAGAAGAGGCCCCTAAATAGCGACCAGGGTGGCAGCCTAGAGTCCTGGGGGACACGGTCCGTAGCCTCCCCACCCTGCTTCCGGGCCTGTGGACACCACTCTGCCACCTCCTCACGTGGACCAGTTGGCTCCAAGCAGCAGAGCGCCCCTAACTCTAGGTGGGCCTCAGTGCGGGGGCGGGAACCGGCCCTCGAGGCTTGGTTCCCATCTCAGCTCTCTCTGAAGGGCACTCTTAGCTCCTTCAGCTTTCTTACGGATCAGACTGCCCTGCAGTCAGGAAGGCCTACGTGGCTTTTAACTGAGATACTTCTGTTGACTGCTGGGGAAGGGATGGAGGCAAACATCATTTATCCCCTTGTCTCTTTCTGCAGGGATATGGGTGACAGGGCAGCGATGGGCTACCTTGTGGGCAGGGCCAGTGCACTGGCAAGCTAGCATGGCGGAGCTCTTCAGGAAGCGGGCGTTGCTGCCTCCTTATATCTGGCCCAGCCGCCACCAGCTGCTGAACACTCTTCAAGGGGCAGTGGCCCTCCCCAGGGAGGACTGGGAAGGCCAGCATATTCTTTTACGAGCCAAGCCTGGCATGGGCAGAGGCACTGGCTTTCGGGTGAAGGGGGATCTAGCCAATCCCCACCGCACACGGTTGCTTCGTGGGGCTCCCAGGAGGCCCAGGGCTCAGGCGTCAGAAGCGATGCCGTGGCTGGGGGCCGAAGTGCATGGGCAGGTTGTGCTCCAGGGGTAGGTGCATGGGAGCGAACTCGTAGTTGACGCGCACGTTGGGCAGAGGCGGCACGTAGGGCGCCGGGATGGGGCCCATATTGAGGGGGAAGTTGTTGAACATGGGCCGGACGGGCGGCAGGGGGAAGGGCGGGTGCACAAAGGCATAGGGGGCGATCTGCGGCTGGCGCAGGTTCTGCGGTACGGGCCTTGGCAGGGCCTCTACCCTCTGGACTTTCTCTGGAGGCTTCTCCAAGGGGGGGCCGATGCGTTTGAAGGTGTTCTCTGAAAGGGAGACGGGATTTAGTAGAGAAAACAGTTTAAGCCAACTGTGCCTCGCTAGGTCTAGCTTGGGACCTGGACTGCACATTCTGACCCTGGTCCCACCCGCCAGGAGCAAGGGATGAGGCCAGGAACCTGTGACCTTCAGCCTCATTGTTACCTGGGCACACAGCAGGGCTGGTCAGGCCATAGCGAGGCCAATCAAAGTACAAAATGCAGCAGACACACGGACACCCCCCTTCTCCTGCCCCCAGCCATCATCAAGGACAAAATTACACTTCCAACCAAGCATTACCCTCCAGCGGTCACCTTGGAAGGTGGTGGATGGATCCAGCTCAGAACAGGTGGAGCTTCTGTGAGACTTTAAGAGCCAGGGCCTGGATGGCCGCTCCCAGAAACACCACTTCTTTCCTTGGCAACCTCTGAGGGGTCAGGGTGGGTCTACGGTCTTTTTAGTCTGGTTTGGCTTTCATTTGCTTCCTAAGATCAAACTGACCCCCACTTGGGGTTTCCTCATTAAGGAGATGCTGAAGCTGGATTGGATCTAAGCAGGACATGCAGCTGGAGTGTATCTACAACCACCTGAGGGACAGCCTTCCTGGGTGGTTGCTGGCTGGGTGAAGGGCCAGGACCCCCCCAGGGGCCCACAGCGGGGAGCGCAGTGGATGTGGGGGCTACGATGCAGGGAGAACTTACCTCCGTTCTTTCTTTTCTGTTCCTCTTCAGCCTCCTTCTGGATTTCCTCAATTAGCTTCTCATCATCTTCCTAGAAAAAAGGCAAGAAGAGAAGCTGGCTCTCAACCAAGCTGCACGCAGTGCTGAGGCCCGGCTGGGACGCGGGGAGGCCGGTCTGTGCTGCTCAGCAACGGGGTTAAGCCAGAAACCTGCTGCTGACCAGAAGGCCACTCATTCCCAGTTCGCTGAGAATCTTTTTCCTTCGCCACTGGATGGGGTTCACAGGAGGAAGTCTCCCTGAACGGCTGGGTCGGGTCAAATATAAGGAGAACTGACTCCTGGTGGTGAGCACACAATGTGATATAGAGATGATGTATTACAGAACTGTACACTTGAAACCTATGTAATTTTACTAACCATTGTCACCCCAATAAATTTTAATAAAAAAAAATAGTCTTAGGGATGTAAAGTAAGCATGAGGAATATAGTCAATATTATTATTATATAATAATTATGTATGGTGTCAGACAGGTATTAGATTTATTGAGTGATCACCTTGTAAGTTATACACGTGTCTAATCACTATGTTGTACTCCTGAAACTAATATAATACTGTATGTCAACAGTAATTTAAAAATATATATATAAAAAAAAAACAAAAGCTGGGACCAACGAGTGCAGTCTGTGCTGGGCAGGCCTTCCAGGGGCTGGGCAGAGCGCCTGAACTGCTCACTCAGCTGTAGGGCAGGCAGACGGAGAACCATCCTCACAGAGCTCAGAGGGGCAGACCAAGAACCCGAGGGTTTGGAAAGCTGTAAGTCTGGGGCAGGCAGGGTCAGAGCCCAACAGAGTCTTGCCGGCTCCCTGGATTGGGCTGGACTGTGTCCACTCAGGCCTGCCAAGCTCTGAAGCCAGTCTGGCTCAGATCTCAGGTACAGGAGGAAGGACACAGCAATTTAAGAACCTTCCCCCACCCCGCCCCCAGGCCTTGCCACCTCCCCTTCCCAAACTCAATGCCTGGTGGGCCAGCTATGCTAACTAGCACTTCAAACTTGGATTATCCCAGCCTGGGGAAAGGAGCCAAAGAGGCACTCTGGGCACTGGCAGATGTGCGGGCTTTCTGAGGTAGGCTCTGGAGCCGGCAGGGCAAGCAGGGCACCAGATACATGCAGTTCCCATATCTCCACCTGCCCTGGGCGCTGTCGTGGGAGTGCTGGGATCTGGCCGGGACAGGCCCTCCCATCATGCATGCCTCCTATAATGTGCTGGGGATCACCCACTGCTTAGCGGCCCAGCATAGAGGCTTTCCAATTATCTGGACACTGAAAGGTCCCACACTGGATTGAAGGCCGCACATCTCTGCTGTACCAGCATGACCCCGGAGGCCGTGGGAATACCATCTAGCCAGCAAGGAGAGGCTCAGTGAGGAACAGAGTGGGGACACTGTGGCCCAAACCTGAATGCATTAGCTGCACTGATTCAAACTGAGTGACGGACAGGCCTGGTCTGTTTCTTGGGGTTCTCCAGGTGTCAAGAGCAGTCAAGCTGGAAGAAGTATGGGGAAGGGCGGTGATGCCCAGCATGGGGGCAGGAGAGCACAAGAAGTTTCAGTTATTGCAGGTAGCCTGCTGGAAACACGTGCTTCCCCAGACCAGGCACCAGAGTCTACCACATGGCCAGGTGTGTTCTGGGCTGGAATAGGCTCAGTGATAACTGGATTTTTCGTGCTGATCTGAGGCTCTGACTGGCTGAAGACACACATGGTACTTCTGAGATATGAATGGAGGGCCACAGAGGGGAGCACATGATCTGGGAAAAAAACTCTGGAAATCCTTGGACCAGAGGAGAGCGTGGCAGTCCCATCATGGGAATCGAGCAATGGACAGTGTGCATGTTTACTTATTATTAGCACATTAATGTCACAGCCAAGACAGCAATGAGTGCTTTCATCACAGTTATAAACCCTCAGTGACTGTGGAGTCACAAACTCCACTCAATCAATGTGTGTCAAATACCTACCCTGTGCTAGATAGACACTGTTCTAAGTTTACTGGGTAAACTTTTTTTTTTTTTCTTTTTCTTTTGAGGGCAGTGTCATTGGCCCTCCTGTGTGGGATCCGAACCGGGGCCACTGGTGTCCCAAGCCAGCTCTTAACCACTGCGCCACTTGGCCGGCCCAACTGGGTAAACTTTTGATCAACAGTGAGACTAATAGTCACACCAACAAAATGAGTAAATAGCTAAGTAAAGATTCCCTTTGTTTGGCATCACATTACAGCCTGCCTGTCTGCCTCCATGCACCTCTCCATAAAGACAGATCATAACTTCAATATTATGCTTACTGTATATATCCCTGTTTGGCACCAAAGGATGGCCGGTTAGTCAGTCAGTGATGGGTAAGATCCCACGAGAGGAACAACCCAAGCCAGACACAGTCGCGTGGGTGCCTGTGGATGCTACTGGGTACCAGTGGGTACCAACAGGAGGAATCATGAGTTCACAGAAATAGGGTGTGAACCCCTTGCTTCAGGGTCTGGCAGCCTGCCTGTGAAATGACCTATTGATATGCTAATGCCTGTCCTCCCTGCATTCTTATCAGTAAGCCCTGGCAGAAGAGGTTCTGTTTCTTGGGGGAGGTGCATGACAATAACCTCTGGTAATGGCAGCTTGCAGGTGTGGATGATCTGGCCTTTAGCTATGTTTTTGGATGTGAGACTCACAGACTGCGGAGGTTACACTGACCCTTGTTTATGTGTAAGATAATAAAAGGAATGGTCAGGCCCAATTCGGGGCTGTAGTCCACGAGGCTGTGGTACCCTGGCCCCGAACTGTTTTCTTTCCTATTTTGTGTCTCTCTCTCTCTTTTCCTTAACCTTTCGCCATCCCTTCCCCACACCCACCTAGCCCAGTCGTGTGGGATGCAACAGTTTGGTAGATATAAATTTTTAGGACAGAATCACCAGAGGCTGTGGGCTCTGTGGACAACAGCGGGAGGCCCCATTAACTTCGCTTACATTCTCAAGGCCTCAGAGGCCAAATGACAGTCGGGGCTCAATGGTCTCAAAGATTCTTTCCAAGGGCCGGCTGAGTGGCTCAGTTGGTTAAGGGCTTGCTCAAGAGTGCGAACTGAGCTCTGAGCAACAGCAGTTCGATGCCCAGCCTGAGCTGAGCTGCAGTTGAGCCACCAATAGGTGGCAGGATGGTTCAGCTAAAAAAACAAACAAAAAAAAGACATTTCAAAGATTCTTTCCAACTCTGACAACTGGAAATTCTTATCATACACCCAGGTGTTTTTCAGTCTCACCTGGCCAGGTGTTCTAAGCAAGGCAAGGGGAAGAGAGGCGACAAAGGTTCAGATCCCATCATTCATTTCCAAAGCTGCCAATTGCTTGGACACATCTGAGAATCACATGACCAGGAGGAACCTTGATGGGTGTCATGTTTGTCCCCCAGGTCATGCATAAAAATGCTCTACAAAATCGAAGATGTGCTCATGTAGCCTCTCTGCAAATACTGCAAACAAGGGGATGTACTGTCTACAAAGCACCCACGTAACCTATAGGGTTTGGTGGACAGTCTGAAGTCTCCATGTGAATGTCAAGATAAATTCTACCATTACCTAGATTAGGAGCTGGCAAACCTCTTTATTTTGGTGCCAGTGGCAGGCTTAGGCAAAAAGATAAATACAAAACAGAACAAAAAGGACCATGATCAAGACAATGTAAAGAGGACGAGCAGTGGCTCCACACCTCTCAGCGAGTGGCCGGGCCCAGGTTCCCACACATCCGGGTCTCCACACCTCACCTGTGCAATGCGCTGTTGTAAAGACTGAATGAGCTCAGTCATGGACTCAGCACAAACTAAGCACTCATTATTAAAGGTGAGAAATTCTGAAAAATGGCAGAGAGAGAGTTTAGAAAGATGAGAAGTTTCAAGAAAGAGTAGTACAGATTGGGAGATGTCCCTAACATTTCTCTCAGTGGCTTCTTTATGGCATAAGGGACAGGTTTCCTGACTCTGGTCACTTATGAATTAAAAATACTAGTTTTAGGGCCGGCTGAGTGGCACGGTGGTTAAGAGCTGGCTTGGGATGCCAACAGCCCCGGTTCGGATCCCACATGAGGACCAGTGACACAGCCCTCAAAAAAATAAAACAAAACAAACAAAAAATACTAGTTTTAATAGTTAACTACATCACCTTCACCATCACCACTGCCTCGTCCCTATTTCTACCTCATATTCTAAATGTGGTTATGTCCATCAGTCCCCAGAGGGACACTCAAGGCCTCTGATGGCACAGACAGTACCCTAGAAATCATCCATTCCAACTTCCTTATAGCACAGATACTGAGGTCCCAGAGAAATAAGTTGTTCAAAGTTATAGCTGGTTGGTGGTGCACCAGGCAAACGTTTTATATCATTCTATAGTGTCACTCAAATAGCTTTCCTGGAGAAAAGTCCCTGGAAGGTTCCCTGTGCCCATCACTGACTGGAAAATTTGGAGGGTGCATGTATCCTTTCAATCAAGGAAGTGAGTGTCCAGTGGGCATGATCAGGCTGTGCTGGAGGGAACAGCTGAGAATAAGGCAGACCGGGTCCCCGTCTTCCTGGAGCTTCTATTATGCTGTGATCACAGCTTCAGCCGGCATTCCACAGCATTAGCGGCTAACCACTAACCTACCCATCTCCTCAGACTCTCGTGGTATTTCTGTCGGGATAAAAGGAAAATGAGGGGTAAGAGAGGTTCCTTTGACTAGAAGATTCCAGGTCCCCTATAGCACTGCCGAGAAGGTGAGTATGCAGGGCACCTGCCTGACTGTTATCAGTGCTGAGCTTCCTGTGATAAACCAAATGCTCCTGGTAGAAAGAAGTTCACTGCTGAATAAACGCACTGTAAGAATTCCCTTGGGTGGGTCTGAGGCCCTTGCTGAGGCGAGTGAGAGCTGAGCTTCCCGACACAAACCTGCCAGCTTCTTGAGGGCAGGGCGGCCAGGTGTACTCGCTGGCAGACGCTGGGATGCCATCGAGACTTCCTGGAGGAGGAAGGAGCCTGCGAGCCCTGAGCTCTTCACCTTTTGAAGAGAGCCACCTGGAACCTCTTCCCTTCCTTAGCTCTGATCACTCCTGATCTGGGGAGTGGACTCAAGACCATTTGTCCTTAAGCCCTGTCCTTTTCCGGGTAGGCAGTGCCCTTAGGGTCTAAATTCAGTCTGTATTTCACCAGAAAATGTCAGCGCTCAACTATTTTGAGCAGTGATTGTTACCATAAATAATGAGTAAATTGTCAGTTACACCTAGAATATGGGTTAGGTGTTTCAGATTTCAACTTTATCCAACTGGTTGGAGTCACAGGACACTGTGTTTAGAAACTAAAAACTAAAGCACTTCGTAATTTTTTTTTTAAAGAAAAAATTACATTTTCAGCCACATATGCGACTCTAAGGAGGGGAAGGTCTCTCACTCCATCTGGGTGGAAGTTCTTTCCACAAGCAGTTCCCCTGAAGCATTTTAAATTCCTTAAGTCAAGAGTAAAGGCAGACTGAATTGTACACTTTAAAAATGGCAAACTTTGCTTTATATATACTTTACCATAATTAAAAAAAATACTAATGTTAAATAAAAGTGAAGGCAGGGGCAGGGGTTATTTTGAGGTAACGCATGAAGACTGGCCCCTCATCAGAATACCTCTTGGGTTTGGGGCTGAGTGACAGATGAGGCTGCTGAGGGCCTCCAGGAGGCGAGCTCCCTCAGGAAGCATTCTAGGTGGCGATTGTTATCCTTCGCGGTGAATAAGGACACATATGAAAAAGGCTTGCTATTCCGCAAATCTAGGACACACCTAGGCGGCTGGAAATGGGGAACAATAGGAGGAAAGACGATGATGCAAGGGCCAGGTGTCCAGGCAGATCACAGAATGAACTGTCCGCCAGCCCCCTGCAGGGGCTGAGTCACTCACAGGAAATCCAGGCAGGCTGGGGCGGCCAACCACGGTGCAGTTCATCTTAGAGCAGTGCTGGCTTCCTAACAGACAGGCAGCTGGCGTGTTGGGAAGAACTCCAGCTTTGGGGCTCCACAGTCCTAGGCTTGGGGACCCCTCTCCCCCCAATACCTAACCTGGAGCCTGTTCATTTCCACAGCAGGTTTACTGTGAGAAGCAAATAATTTCTCTTTTATGAGGTGCCAAGCACGGTGATGGTAATAATGGCAGTTAGCATTTAAAGAGCTTATTATGTGCTAGCTCTTATTCTAAGCACCTCACATAGATGCAGTCATCTGCACGAGTTAGGCAACGTTAATTAATCCCCATGTTACAGATGAGGAAACTGAGGCACAGTGAGGTTCAAATCCAGGCCGAGTCCCAAAGCCTTAACTCTGAGCTCACCACATAAACCACAGGTTTCTTAATTGCAGCTTCTGCAGCAGTGTGACTAGAGGCCCTGGGAACCCTGCCTGCCCTGCCCTGCCCCACCCTCAGCACTGTCAGAGGTGACTATTTTTAGGCCCTGCTTTGTTCTATAAAGAGTGCGTCTTACTCTCCTTGAAATACAAGAGGGCTCTTTCTCTCTGGCAAGGGCAGAGCTCTGAAATCTCCTTTCTCCACTAAATACAGAAGAGAATAGGGCAAAACAATACGCCTCCACTCAAGAAGAACCACACAGCAGAGAAGGGGGCCACGTCCCTGGAAAGTTTAGGGAACACTTACTTTCTCGGGGTCACCTCACCTAGAAATGCATGTACCATCCCTTTAAACAACCCATTTGGAGGTCTCTGACTGGCTCTCTAGCACATGGCAGCCTCTGAGATGAAGCAACAAGACTCCTCTCAATCCAAGTGAGAGCTGGGAGCTTGGGGAGCCCAGAATACCCCAGGTGCAGGCCGTGCTCCATCACGAGGGCTGAAGGACTGGGCTGAGATGGGAGGGCGCAGACACTGGTCAACGATCAAGATGCCCCAAGATGGGTGGGTCTCCAAAGGAAACAGCAGTCTGGAGCAGAAGTGAGCTCTCCACAGCCACTCTGAGAACGCAAGGAGAACCGTGGTGATGGGAACACGCACAGCAACCATGGTGGGCCAGTACACCCCAAATGCAGTGCAGAGGACAAAGGATTAAAGCAGAATGTGAAACGGTCTCTCACAGCCTAGCAGATCTGGAAGGACACTTTAAATAAAGAATCGGGTGGGTTGCATCCTAACAGGGAGAAGACTTTATTTCCTTTTCCTGGATTCCTTTGAGCTCAGCAGGCTACACAAAGAGCTGGCCAGCCCACACGCCTGCTTCACGTGGAGGTGGGTGGGGAGTAAGGGTGGCGGGAGCATCAGGCGGACAGCAGGGCCCAGCCTCCCCAAACAGCAACTCAGCACACAGGCACTGGCAGGAAGTGAGGCACAGTTCACCAGAGAGTAGTTCTAGTTAAGAAAAAACCACCACAAAATCCAACTCCTTAACTTGTCCCTCAATAAGGTAGGCTGCAGCCCTACCCCGGCAGCACAGCCTGGACAGGAGAACACAAAGGCAGAGAAACTGCAAGTGGTTCATGGGGAAAGAGAATGTTTCCCTCAATCGGATATTAACAATGACCGCCAGCCACAGACGGGAGGGGCCTAAAATACACGTCTAGCACGTGTCACAGGGCTGTCTTGCCCCAGCTTTGGAAAGTCCTTCTAAGCCTGTTTTCTTCAACATTTCTGGACACTGGGGCGGGCTGCCCGTCTGCCTGCTGTCCAGCCTCCTGTGACCAGGGAGGAAAGACGGGTGACACTTCATTTAACTTTTTCTCCCCTGAACAAGGCGACTGGGAATCGCAAGTGAACTGCTGCTTCCCTCCTGGGATCCTGGGGGTGGGGGTGGGGCTGGGTCCAGGTCATGTGTGGCTACAGCTGTTGTTAATAAACTTGCAATGATTTCATAAAAGGCTTCCAAAGAGCTGAGGATTTAGTTTCAAATTATTCCCAGATCAGCCGCAGATCACCGAGCAACACCAGCCCCTAAGCCCCAGCCCCAGCTGTCCCCCTGCAACAGGAAACTGCGGGAGGGGGGTGAGGCACAGCCCGCAGTGGCACACGCTGGGCGCTGGGGAGGTGCAGGCCCAGCAGGCTCTTGGCTGGCTTCTGCAGCCATCTCCTCGGGTCACAGAGGCCCAGGACCCAGACACCTTTCTGTCCGGAGCTCCCTCACAGGGACCTGGAGGCGGCCTGGAGTGTGGCCATGTTTTGACTCCTATCAGGGTCAAGTGCTCAGCCTGGGGTCTGCTGGCATTTGCTGAAGACGACACATGCTGTGTTTACCGGACTGAGCCACGCTGTCGTCTTCTTTGGTAAAGTGTCTAGTGACACCCAAACTCAACTGGGAACACGGTCGGTTTGCAGCTGCCAGGCTCCCTTTCTACCTACCCCCTGCAACTTGCTCAGTGGGGAAGGGGTCCAGCGCGGTCCCAGTCTTGTGGAGGTCCTTGTGGCTCTCTGGGTTCAGGGACTCAGGGGGCACTTATAGGCGAACGCCCGTTTTTGGGACCTCTTGCTCCAGGGTGTGGGGATCTTGAGGGAAAGGAGCTGAAATCTGGTCCAACACGTGGGCTTGTATCCAGGTTTCACCAGGTGACCTGAATGTCCTTTTCCCCATCTGCACAACAGGAAAGTGGCCCTGCCCCCCATGTAGTAGGGGAAACAACGGTATTTAAAACAGTGACTAGAAATAAAATGCTGTGGCCAATTGTGGAAGCTGGAGGAGGGGGTTCGCTTTACCCTCTTTTTTCTAGAAGGTAAATTTCAAAAGTTACGGAAAAAATGCTGAAGCCAACAATTAGTTACTGGCCTAAAGTTTGGAGTATCTTCCTCTAGGGTGGGTTTCCACTCTTTCCTCATCAGTCCTCCCTGAAATACTCTACTTCTCCTCCATTCCTGCTACATTTCTCCCCTTCCCTGGCGGCTGAAACAAGGGTCTGAAGCGGCCTGGAGCACTTCGCACGCCTGGCCATCAGGAAGATGCTGCACGTTGGTCCAGTCTGGGTGGAGGCAGGCGGGTGGCTTTGTTTAAGACGCTGAGAACAATGACTTGGGAAGGCAACCCATGCTCTCACTTACTGACCACAGTCTTCAGGAAGTCTCCGCATCTTTAAAACCGGGATGACACATCAGCCTTAGGGAACTGTTAAGAACTAAATATCCTGGGCCAGCTGAGTGGCGCAGTGGTTAAGTGCTGGCTTGGGAAGCCAGTGGCGCCAGTTCGGGTCCCACATATGAGGGCCAGTGACACTGCCCTCAAAAAAAAAAAAAAAAAAAAAAGAACTAAATATCCTCACACACATGGATGTCAGGTGCAATCCACGGCAGGCCTGGGAAAAATAAATACGTCTCTTCACCACTGGCCAGGAGATCATGGTACCCAACCGTAAGCTGGCTATAAAAGCATAGGGTTTTATTTGAACTGAACATGCTTCAAACTCTTATATCCAAAAAACAAAGTTGGAGAAAACAATTCAGTGCAGTTTCTGGTAGCCAAAATCCACGATCAACACTGGCTCTGTTTTGTATTTAATGAGAAAACGCTGTTGGGAATTTTGCCCCACCTGTGGAATGCAAGCTGCCAGGTGACTCTTCTGCAGGTGGCTTCTAGCAGTAAGATCGAGTGTGCCAGCCTCCATCACTCATGTGACCACATGGACGAGAGAAGAGTCAGCATGTCTGGGTCCAGTCAATTCCCAGGAGAACCCTCTCCCCACAGCAAGTGATGTTTGTTCACTTGCATCAGGATCGGCTTTGCATTCTGCCCTCTAAGCCAGACAAAACTGTGGTTTGCTGTTTGCTTCTGTTTTTTTATTTCCTTTCTAAAACGATATCTTGTTTTTATAAGACTATTGGTTGAGTGGTTTTGGCTTATTTTTGATAACCAACAGAAAGAAAGTTACTATTTACCATTTTCTCTCTCTCATAATGGAGTTAGTTCGGGTTCCCAAGCAATCTCTGGTCATTAAGGATGAAAACTTAACTTCTCTCCAAACTATGAAGGGCCAACTCCCATGCTGACAAATGATAGATTCTTCCTGGCTCTGCTGGTTCATTAAGCGGAGAACAGGCTGGATGACAGGGCATGCTTTGTTTCCCTGAACTTCTGAATGGCTTTGTGTTCTCAGAAGCCCCAACAGATGCTGCGTTGGAATTCAATCGGTCTCCTGGTGAGAATCAAGGAAACGGGGCTGATCCCAGTTTTGATGGGAACGGGACAAATGGAACAAAATCTCTGGCTGTGGCTACCAGAGGAAATCGAAGGGGTTTGTATTTGCCTGACCTTTCTTTCCAACCTTATTTTCAGCAAATACAGAACCTTTCTCAGGGTAGAAGATGACAATTCAACAAGAAAACCAGGGGGCACTTGCATGTTATGGCACCCAAACAAAGTAACAGAACATGGGAACTTTTAGAATTAATTCCATGTGTGGGAAGAAAAGAAGGTGGCAGGAGAAGAACAAGAACAGGGAGCAGGGAGAAAAAAGAAAAGCAGCGTTGAGAACAGGCCTGACTGCTAACCACCCCCATCCCCACGCTGTGGTAACTGCCACTCCGCTGTTTTGAGACTGAAATGCAGCGTGAAGGACACTTCTCAGGAGCTGCAGCTGAAGAAGGATCCTAGTTCCTCTCCCCATTCCTAGAGATGCTCAGGCCCCCAGTTTGCTAGTTGGATGGGACTGAGGGGTACGTCAGCAGAACTGCCAGGTCCTGGAAGGTTTGTCACCAAAGGTGGAATGGGTTACCTTGCCACTGAGTACTCTGACTGCGGCTGCCCCTCCCATCACTCAGCCAACAACAGAAGGAAGGCTTGTCCATCTATTAAAAAGTCTCCCTCTTGGGCCGGCCAAGTGGCGCGGTGGTTAAGTGCTGGCTTGGGATGCCAGCGGCCCCAGTTCGGTCCCACATATGAGGGCCAGTGACACTGCCCTCAAAAAAAAAAAAAGTCTCCCTCTGGCCAGCCGAGTGGCGCGGTGGTTAGGCGCTGGCTTCCCGGTTCAGGTCCCACATAGTGATACTGCCCTCAAAAAAAAAAAAAAAAAGTCTTCCTCTCCTTACAC
The DNA here is from genome assembly GCA_033961575.1 of Aselliscus stoliczkanus. Taxonomy (NCBI): domain Eukaryota; kingdom Metazoa; phylum Chordata; class Mammalia; order Chiroptera; family Hipposideridae; genus Aselliscus; species Aselliscus stoliczkanus. Next base: position 3,350,857 of record CM066733.1, read on the forward strand.
AGACTTCCTCAGTGATGCGGGCCCCAGAGCCATGGAGTAGGAGCAATTCCCGGGCCCTCAGCCCAATTTTTCACTCATGTTCCTAACATGCAGACCCCTGGTTCCTACAAAGGACTCACTGGATGGCTTGGAGGATTAGGGTTAGGCCACCAGGATGTCTGCTGTGCTTTTTTTCACAAGACCAGCCAGTTACCCTGACACATCGGAGCTGTTCTGCACCAGGGTAGAGACTGGTGGCTAACGTGACTTTTCTTTGGTTTATAGCTGGCTTGAACCATGTTTTAAAGATGGTTGGATTAACGGCCAATCTTCAAAAATCAGGACATTTCACATCAAAGTACAGATTTCCAGCCTCTCTGGAAAATCTGAAGCCATGGTAACTCTGAACACAGTCTCACCTGGCGACAATCTGTGGGAGCAGAGGTGCGGCCCTTTGGATGAGGCCCCTACCCTGTCCTATTTGCCTCATTCCCCAACACACCCTACTATCCCCTAGAACTGGCCTACGTCATGTTCAGCCATCATTGATGTTACCACTTGACCCTGTGGTAACTTGGGTCTGTGACCCCTGCTACGTGCTGTTTGTGTTGTATATGTAAATCTTTCCATGCTGTTTTCCTCCATGTTTTTAAGCACAGATATATAGCACTGCTTTTTATAGCTGCCTATTATACTGATGTGAATATCCTACCCCTGGAACACACCACTGTACTTACACATGACAGAGGAATAAATTTCTATCTTACTGAAACCACTGTTATTTTGGGGCCTTTTCATATTCATAGCCAAATCGGTCCTTAATAACGTAAGAATGTTTACTGATTTCTTATTGAGTCATATTGTTCTTTACATATTAACAATATCTATGTTGTATATATGTTACAACAATTTCCCCCTGGTTCTCAATCCCCATGGTAGCCAGTGTGATCTTGAAAACTTAAATAAGGCCAAGTCACTCTTCTCTAAAAGCCCGGCAACAGCTACCACTGCTCAGTGAGATCCATGGCCTGATTCTGTGCCTGTCTCTCTTACTTTCCTCCCCTAGCTCACCACACTAGCAAGCCACACTAGCCTTCTTTCTATAGTAGTTCCCAAACAGTTTGAATTTGTTTTATTTTCCTGGCCTGCCTTGCTCCTCCTCACGCAGGTCCCACTGCAACGCCGTCTCCCAGAGACACCGGCCCAGACCAATCTGAGGTCAGCCTCCCTCCTCCAGCTTCTGTCATTCTTTTTTTTTTTTGAGGGTAGTATCACTGGCCCTCATATGTGGGACCCGAACTGAGGCTGTTGGCGTCCCAAGCCAGCTTTTTTTTTTTTAAAGATTTTATTGGTCGAACTGGGGGAGGGAAACAGCGTTAGGGAATCGGGGAAAGGGAAGAGACAAGTTGCTGTCTTTTTGTTCTTCAGTCTCGTTGCGGAGGGCCTTGCTTCACTGGCCCATGTTGGTATCGTCATTGCGCTCTTCCTGGATGGGGCAGATCGGTCACCGGCCTCTGGATGGTCGTTCACCATGGCTATTGGCAGCTCACGCTGGCTGCCAGCCTCTCACGCTGGCTGCCGACCACTCACTGTAACCTGTGGCAGCCCACTGCAGCAGGGGCTGCAGCCTACACCATCACCGGGGCTTGCAGCCCAGCTCCAGGTGGAGCTCTTGTTAGCTATAGAGGGCAGTGTCACTGAGCCTCATATATAGGATCTGAACTGGCATCCCAAGCCAGCTCTTAACTACTGCGCCACTCGGCCGGCCCCCGTCATTCTTTATTGCATCACTCTCACTTCCTACACAGCACCAACATCAAGAAAGACTCTTGTTTTAGACCGTAAACTCCGTGAGGACAGGGGGTTTCTGCCCAAACAAGTCCTGGCAACACTGAGTACTGGAGAATGAAAGAACAAATGAATCTATCATTTCTCTAGTGAACTGAAATGGTATTTTTATCACCTATTAAGTTCTTATGGGTCTGTTTCTGGTCTCTATTTCGTCCCTTTGATCTATTTGCCTATTCTTATATTAGTCTATATGGTTTTTGATTAGTATAGCTTCATAGTAAAGATTAGGTCTCATTTCAAAATTATAGGTAATTTTTCAAGAAAAAATCCTACTGAATTTAAATGGCAATTTCAGTAAACTTCTACATAACTCTGGAGAGAACTGATCTCTCTGTAACACCAGTCTCCCCTTTGAGGGAAGAGATGCTTCTCCACTATCTAGGTCACCCTCACTGTCTCACGTGAAAGCTGAGGAGTGACTGGCTAGCACTAGGCTGCCAGCAGGCTCTGTGTACTTCCCCAAGGCTTTTCATCTGCTCCAAGCCAGCAGGCTACTCACTGTTAGGCTGAATCACTTTTTGGTAGAACAAACCTTGTTACATGTCACATTGCTATCCTTACAGATCAACTTATAATTAACTGTGATAGTTTCCAATTTAAAAATTACTTTAACAACTGATATATTTTTAATATAAAACTTATTTAAGGGCCGGCCGAGTGGCGCATTGGTTAAGCGCTGGTTTTGGGATGCCAGCGGCCCCGGTTCGGATCCCACATGAGGGCCAGTGACACTGCCCTCTACAGCTAACAACAGCTCCACCTGGAGCTGGGCTGTGCGAGCCCTGGTGATGGTGTGGGCTGCAGCCCCTGCTGCAGTGGGCTGCCATAGGCTACAGTGAGTGGCCCGCAGCCAGCGTGAGAGGCTGGCAGCCAAGAGTGAGCTGCCAATAGCCGCGGTGAGCGACATCCAGAGGCCAGCGACCCATCTGCCTCATCCGAGAAGAGCGCAATGACGATAGCAACAGTGAAGCAACATCCTCCGCAACTAAACTGAAGAACAAAAAGACAGCAACTTGTCTGTTCCCCTTCCCCGATTCCCCAACGCTGTTCCCCTCCGCCAATTCCCCAATAAAATCTTAAAAAAAAAAAAAAAAAAAATCTTATTTAAGAACAACGCACAATTCCCTATATGTTCAAGTCTCTTCATGTCCTTCAATATAGTTTTCCTTCTACTTCTTTCTTTCTTACTTTATTTATTTTTAGAGGGCAGTGTCACTGGCCCTCATATGTGGGATCCGAACCGGGGCCACTGGCATCCCAAGCCAGCTCTTAACCACTGTGCACCTCCGTCGGCCCCCCTTCTATTTCTTATTAAAGTTCATTTCTAGGGTAATTTGTGACATATGTTAATACCTTGGTTTGCGAGCATAATTTGTTCTGGAAACAAACTACTCGTATTGCAAGACATAGTTCGTTTACCATGTTAAAATGTATTAGAAATGTTTGCTCATCTTGCGGAACACTTGGAAACCAAGCTGCTTGCAATCCAAGGTTTACTGCATTGCTGAGGGTAGCATTTTATTTTTCATATCTAGCCATCTTTCTATTGCTTCTAATAGCTTTCCCATTGATTATTTTGTCTTTTCTCAGGTTTAACATGGTAGATATGCTTTTCTTCTTTACATATAAAAGTGCTTAGGACTGGCCGAGTGGCACTGTGGTTAGGTGCTGGCTTCGGATGCCAGCAGCCCTGGTTCGGGTCCCACATATGAGAGCCAGTGACATTGCTCTTAAAAAAAAAAAAAAAAAAAGGGCCGGCCGAGTGGCGCATTGGTTAAGAGCTGGTTTTGGGATGCCAGCGACCCCGGTTCGGATCCCACATGTGAGGGCCAGTGACACTGCCCTCTACAGCTAACAACAGCTTCACCTGGAGCTGGGCTGCACAAGCCCCAGCGATGGTGTGGGCTGCCATAGGCTACAGTGAGTGGCCAGCAGCCAGCGTGAGCGGCCAATAGCCGCGGTGAGCGACCATCCAGAGGCCGGAGACCAATCTGCCTCATCCGGGAAGAACGCAATGATGATACCAACATGGGTCAGTGAAGCAACATCCTCAGCAACTAGACTGAAGAACAAAAAGACAGCAACTTGTCTGTTCCCCTTCCCCGATTCCTCAATGCTGTTCCTCTCCCCAATTCCCCAATAAAAAAATAAAAATAAAAAAAAGTGCTTAGAACAGTACCTGACACAAGTGGATGCCCAATAAACATTAATGATTATCTTCTTCAATATCTGTTACCTTTTATTTTATTCTCTTAGCTAATTGCATTGACTAGCAGTTCCAGAACAAAACGATGATGACAGTCTTATATTTGACTTTTTGGGAATGCCTCTATGTATTTCACTATTACATACATGACCATTTTTTATTTTTTTATTTTTTTTAGAGGGCAGTGTCACTGGCCCTCACATGTGGGATTCGAACCGGGGCCACTGGCTTCCCAAGCCAGCGCTTAACCAACGCGCCACTCGGCCGGCCCCATGACCATTTTTTAAATACAGGGTTTAAAAATAAAGTACCTTTCTAATACTATTTTTTTAAAGCTCAAGTCAAAAGTGGACATCTTTTTTTTTTAAAGCATTTTATTTGATTTTTTGAGGGCAGTGTCACTGGCCCTCATTATGGGATCCGAACCCAGGCCGCTGGCATCCCAAGCCAGCTCTTAACCACTGTGTCACTCGGCCGGCCCAATTTGATTTTTATTAAATGTCTTTTTACCATCTAAAGATATCATATGGTGAATTATATTAAGAACCATCCTTGCATTTCTAGAACAATTTCCCTTGGCCATAGTTTTCATTTGCTGACATTTGATTTATTTATATTCATAAGTGAGATGAATCTGCAGTTTTCTTTTTTAGGGTTCACTGTCACGTTTTGAATCAGCATTATACAGGCTTTATACAAATATATGTAAAATGTTCATTAATTTTCTATGCTCTGGAATATTTCAGATGGCATAGAAAAATTTTAGTCACTAGAAGGACTGAAAAAATTTGATAATCAACTGTGTGCGCATACTGCTTTCTGAGCCATAGCTTTTTGATTACTTTCTCAGTTTTTTCTGTGGTTATTGGTCTACGTATTTCCTATCTTTTCACGAGTCATAGTGTGTTATGTATATATAAAATGTTGTTTCATTATATCACCTTACTGATATTTCCCCCTACAAAGCAACAGGCAGCTCTACATTCACTTACCGTGGGGTCGGTCCACAGAGAACATCTCGAACACTCTTGGCAGGGAGCTCCTGGAGAGCGAGGATGCTGGCAGAAATGGTCATACCCATTGATGGACACTCGACAGAGGTAGCACATTTGGGCACCACAGCGGCAAGACATGCGGTTGCAGCCTTCGGATTTGATGAGGCCGGTCCCACATTTGTGGCATTTTCTAATGCGGGCAGCAGTCATTTTTTCTTCACTGAAGAAAGAACACATGATTAGAGATAGCAGGGAAAACGAAGAGGAAAGAAAAATATTATGGTCACGAAGTATTTACTTCTTTCCATATAAGGAGGGTACCAAAAAAATGTATACAAGTGGAAACTTTAGTCAGCACAGCTCTAGCATTAGTTCGCTGTAATCAGAAGTGTGTGGACACTGATGGTAACCACTTTGGGAACCTCTTGCAATTGCAGAAGTCAAGTGTGACTTGTATTCATCTTTTGTTATTGGTATGTATTGAGTATTACAATTTTAATAGTTTTCTCCTTTCTTAAAATGTGTATACATTTTTGTGGCACCCTCTGTATAAAATGATTGTCTAGCCTTTTTGGTGACATTCAGAGAGTGAAAGAGCCTGTTTTAGAGTCTGAGAACTGGGTTCAGTTCATCAGTTGATGACCTCGGGTAAATTATTCAACTGATTGGAGACTCAGTTTCCTCGTTTTTAAATTGGGAAAGTCCAACTTTCTCATAGTGTTTTGAGAATTATAGATAAAATACAAAGTACCCTGGCACAATGCCTGCATGTAGCATTTAAAAAATGACTATTTGTTATAGGAGGCTCTGTAGGCTTAAAATGGAGAGGAAAAACTCAGGCTCTTCCTAAATAACCTGTTTTACATATACAAAGCTGGATAATGGAGAGCCAGTAAGCCTAAAGCTTAGTTACATTCACACCTAGATTTTTAAACACTTGGCATGGGGGTGGGACAGACAGAGTTAAGGACAATGCAATGGACTATCTATGAGTTCTTCCTGTTGGCAGAATCTACCTCCATGTTGGAACCCCAGACTGCATTGCAGGTAGGGATTGGAATGCATATGACTCAGTCTTGGCCAACTGGAAGATTGTAGGGAAGCTACTCATTTCCAGAAGGACTTTAACTGATATAGAAGGGCAGATGATCAAAATGACAGGTCTTGGCTCTGTTAAGAGCTGGCACTGCTGAATTACATTTTCTGTGGTGCTCTGTTTCTAACACTTGCCACCTTGGTCTATAATTGTTTATGTGTCAGCCCTCCTCTACTAAGTTGAGATCTTTGAAGTAGAGGGCAGAAGCTGTACTGGTATGACTAAGTATGAGTACAGTCCTGACAGGAAGGTGTCAAAAGGTGTGCCTACTGCAACTAGAGAAGAGCATGATGGATCCAAAGGGTGGACAGTGAAATTGGGACCCATCCCACTGCTCCAAGCACTTCTCCTCCCTCCAAGTAGGAACCCAGAGTGGCCAGCAGGGAACCGTTTTCATGTAAATACTAAGAGTCTGGGGATGAGTTCTGATCTGCAGACTCTCTCTTAAGACTGAGGAAACACCACCCTCTTCCTTCCACTGCTCCAAGTTTTTCTGCTAAGTAAGAGTAGGTAGGTGAGTCAGGGGCAGGAAAGTGTTTTTAATTACTGATATTTAGAAGACTGCTGTGGCAGTATGCTTCTTAGAAGCCAGTGTATTTAAAAATAGAAGAATGCATTAGGAAATTGGCTGCTATTCACTTAGGTCTAATTTTTTTTTTTTTACTGAGAAAATAACTTTATTTTGTTCAGTGGAGCGAGGAGGTATCCAATCTCAGAACTTCTGGAATTGCTTCTTGGTGCTTGCGGCCTTGGTGACCTTGAGCACGTTGAAGCGCACGGTCGTGCTCAGGCACTCACCCACTGTGACAATGTCACCGATCAGGACATCTCTGAAGCAAGGGGACAAGTGCACAGACACGTTCGTGTGACGCTTCTCAAAGCGGTTGTACTTTCGGATGTAGTGGAGGTCGTCTCAGCGGATGACAGTGGTCCTTTGCATCTTCATCTTGGTCACCACACCAGATAGGATGTGCCCTCGGATGGAGACATTACCGGTAAAGGGGCATTTCTTGTCAATGTAGGTGCCCTCAATGGCCTCCTTGGGCGTCTTGAAGCCCAAACCAATATTCTTGTAGTACCACGGAAGCTTCTCTTTGCCAGTTTCTCCAAGCAGGACCCTCTTCTTATTTTGAAAGATGGTCGGCTGCTTTTGGTAGGCACGCTCAGTCTGAATGTCCGCCATGTTCGTGGGAGCCTGAGAAAAAGAAAGCCGCCGGGATTCCTTATCGACTGCACAGGGGCTCCACTTAGGTCTAATTTTTGAATGACCCAAAAAGAAGGCAGGCAGAAATCTGGCTTGAAAAGAATTTAAACCCAGTTCAAGTTACAGAAGAACAAATTAGTTTTAAGTTTTGGTGAATTGGAAACATCATCAAGGAGACAAAGTTTAAATAAAGTGAATTTATTATTGTCAACTTAGTAATGTAATAAATATGTTCATGATTTCAGTCACTTAGCAACTGTGAAGGCACTTGTCAATGCTTCACATTCAGACTCACAAGGTTCCGATGAAAAAGTTTTCAAATTGAAAAGCTGTGACCAAAACACAATTGCAATTTCTATAGCACAGACTTTCTTGAGACTAAAGCGTGGCTTTTAGTCGTTGCACTCCGGTTGCCTAGGTCTGGCTCACTTCTTCCCTGGGCAGCTGCATAAGCTGCAGTGTGGGAGAGGAGTGGCTGAGAAGAACCCAGGTTACACAGGCCCTCGTGATAGTTCAGGAAGGGAGTGCATTTGCTTGCTCTGTTCCTCCAGTCTGTCAGTCACCCAAGTGAAATAATAATGGGTGTGTAGGGGAGAAAAGGCACTTCTAACTGGATGGAGGATATATAAAGACCACTAGCGATGCTGTTCAAATAGCTACTCAACACTGAACGAATACCTAATTCAGGTCCCCTGCTTTGGCAAAAGAATAGGACTAGGTACGGCCAGAATGACCTTGTACCAAAAAAGGCTGCTATTATGGGATATGGTGACCACCTACCCAGTAACATAAAAATGCAAAATGGGGCCGGGGAGAAATCAGTTGATTCTCTTGGAAGAAGGATGATTTGGCAACTAGATTCTAAACCAGGCAGGAAACAAACAGCCCCACAGGACGTGGTCCTGTTCAGAACAGGAAGAGAAGGCTGAGCTCCAGCTGTGCCTGTTGACCTTGTGTTCAAACAGGAAGGTTCACTGCTCTCCTCTATATAACCAATGTTATGATTCCATGATTATTTTTCTCACTACTATTTAAGTATGCTGGGAACTCCTTTTTAGGAGCTATCTTCACTTCTTGTAGCACATACTAGTCAAAGCCTTGAATGGCTTTTGCAAGTGTGTGTACATAGTTTTATTTTATTTTATTATTTTATTTTTGGAGGGCAGTGTCACTGGCCCTCATAGGTGGGACCTGAACCAGGGCCGCCTGAGTCCCAAGCCAGCTCTTCACCACGCCACTCGGCTGGCCCCATATATTTTTTTTGAGGGCAGTCACTGGCCCTCACATGTGGGACCCGAACCGGGGCCGCTGGCTTCCCAAACCAGCGCCCAACCACCTGCGCCACTCGGCCGGCCCTGGTCCCATATTTTTTGAACTGTGGTAAAAGACACATAAAATTTGACTGTTTTAACCATTTTAAAGTGCACAATTCAGGAGCATTTAGTACATTGCCAATGTTGTGCAGCCATCACCGTTAGTTCCAGAACATTTTCATTATCTGAACAGGAAACTCGCACTTATAAAGCAGCCGCTCCCCTGCACACCTTCCCCATGCAACTACTCATCTGCTTTCTGTCTCCAATGGCTTTGTCTATTCTGTATATAAGTCAATATCCATAAGCTTATGGACATTTCATATAGATGGAATAATGTAAGATGTGGCCTTTTGTGACTGGCTTCTGTCACTCAGCATGTTTTCAAGATTCATCCAGGTTGCAGCATGTATCTTCATTCCCTTTTTATGGCTGAATAACATTCCATTCCATGGATATACTGCACTTCGTTTATGATTCATCATGGACATTTGGCTATTGTAAATATGCTGCTACGAACATTTTTGCACAATTTTTTGTTGCACACCTGTCTCATCTTGTACCACTTACTATGCTTTATTTTATGGTTCAGTAACAATAAACTGCTTATAATTCCCTGTGTGTACCCTGCTGTTTCTTACTTTCAACACTCGGCAGTTGGCAGAATTCCTGGGCTCTCTGGTCCATGGAGTACACACTGTACAGTGGGGGGAAAGAAGTGGAAGTACCTGGAGCACACCCACCCTCCAAAAAGTAAAACCAGATTTCTGTGGGCACCTCTGAAGACTTCAAAGCTGCAGGGCTGCTGACTCCCCTCACAGTCTCCTTTTTTTTGAGGGCAGTGTCACTGGCCCTCATATGTGGGACCGAACCGGGGCCGCTGGCGTCCCAAGCCAGTGCTTAACCACCGCGCCACTCTAATTTTTGACATATTCATCACTGCAAGGCCATGCCACTGGTCAGGCTGGTGGCCACTCTACATTATAAAGGCTGACTGACAGGCAGAGGTAAGCTAGATTTGAGGAAGCAACACTAGACTTTATTAGTCTGTACATCACTATCAGTTTTCTATTGCTGTCATAACCTTAGTTACATTTGCAAAGTCTCTTTGCCATGTAAAGTACAAATATTCACAGGTTGTGGGGCTTAGGACATACATGTTTTTGGAGGCGATTCTATGACAGTCTGCCTTCTAGCCTCCAAAAGATTCATATCCATCTCATGCGCAAGTCACAGTCACCTCATCCCAGGAACCCCAAAGATCTCTTCCATCAGTGTCAACTCCAAGTCCCAAATCTCTTCTAAATCTACTCAGCTCAACAGTCCCAACCCCCATCAGCTAAATTAGGTAGAGCTGAGCGCCCCTGGATATGACCCACTTGGACACGCTCCTCCATTTGTGGGCCTGAGAAACTAAGGAAACACATTATCTGCTCCTAAAATACAACGAGGGGACAGGCATAGGATAACAGTTACAGACATTCCGCTTCAAAAGGGGAGAAAAATGGAAGGAAAAAGGAATCACCACTTACAATCAGTTTGGAAATCCAGCCAGGCAAGCTGAACTCCCTTAAGTTTCAGATCTGAGAATAATCCTGTGGTTTGAGGCTCTGCCCTCTTGGCTTATGGCTCCACTTTCTGCATAATCCTTCCTTTTTCATGAAAGGTAAGCATATGCGTGCAGTCTTTAATCAGCCTATTTCTTGCCTGTGGCATTTTGGGGGTCTGACAGACTTCTTTCATTCATCCTCTGTCTCTTTCGGTCCAAGCTGGCAGTGTTTCTGCTGATATAAAATTCTCAAGAACCTTGTGTGTCTCCCATGTATTTCACAGGAATTCATTTCTCTAGACATGAATCTCATTCATAGATATTTCCCAGATCCCACGTCTACTTCTGGCTTCTGCTGAAGTAGCTGATGGATAACACCCAGGGTTCCTAGAGGCTCCCTGGCTAGATTGTGAGGATTTGAGTCACTCCCTCAGTCTCTTCAAGGAGCCTTTGCATGACTGAATACTCCCAACATTCTGAACACATCCTGGGTTTTTTCTCTAGAGCATGCTTTTTCTGACAGTGTATCTATCAATTTTAGGGGTCTTTTATCATCTGGATAAGGATGAAAATCTCAGTAACAATTTTTTTTTTTTTTTTGAGAGCAGTGTCACTGGCCTTCACATGTGGGATCTGAACCAGGGCCGCTGGTGTCCGAAGCCAGCGCTTAACCACCGCGCCACTGGGCTGGCCCCCTCAGTAACAATTAAGTCCTGTTCCTTTTTGTGAACAGCTTCCTCCCAATGTCTCTCTTTTCACTTGCATTTTCCACTCTTCAGGACTTTGCTTGGAAATCTCCTCAGTTAAATGCCCAGTTTTATCATTTACAAGTTCTGCTTTCTACATAAGCGTAGGACACAAATCAGCTAAACTTTCTGCCATTATGTAACAAGGATTCCCTTTCTCCAGTTTTCAGTAACATGTTCCCATTTTCTTCTGAGTCCTCACCAGCAGCACCTTTTATGCCTGTATTTCTTTCTTTTTTAAAGATTTTATTGGGGAATTGAGGGACGGGAACAGTGTTGGGGAATTGGGGGAGGGGACCAGCCAAGTTGTTCTTCAGTCTTCGTTGTGGAGGGCGTCAGTCGCCATCTGGCTTCCTGTTGGCACCTCGTGGCCTCTAAGCTCAAGGTGCTGTGTTCAATCTTAGTTGCGGGTGGGCGTAGCCACCATCTCATGTGGGAGTCGAATCAGCAGCCCTTTTGTTAAGAGCGTATGCCCTATCTACTGAGCCATCCAGGCGGCAGCTTAGCTCAAGGTGCTGAGTTCAATCTTTAGTTGCAGGTGGGCGTAGCCCACCATTGAACAGGCAATCTTGTTGTTACACCAGCTGAGCCATCCTGCCACCTGTTGGCAGCTCAGCAACAACTCAGCTAGGCGCAGCATTCATTAGCCCATGTGGGAATCAAACCGGCGGCCCCATTGCCAGAGCACTTGCTTTAAGCCAACTCTTTTTTTTTTTTTTTTTTTTTTTTAAAGATTTTATTGGGGATTTGGTGGAGGGGAACAGCGTTGGGGAATCGGGGAAGGGGAACAGACAAGTTGCTGTCTTCTTGTTCTTCAGTTTAGTTGCGGAGGATGTTGCTTCACTGTTGGTATCGTCATTGCGCTCTTCCCGGATGAGGCAGATCGGTTGCCGGCCTCTGGATGTCGCTCATCGCGGCTATTGGCAGCTCACGCTTGGCTGCCAGCCGCTCACGCTGGCTGAGGGCCACTCACTGTAGCCTATGGCAGCCCACTACAGCAGGGGCTGCAGCCCACACCATTACCGGGGCTCGCACAGCCTAGCTCCAGGTGGAGCTGTTGTTAGCTGGAGCTGTTGTTAGCTGTAGAGGGCAGTGTCACTGGCCCTCATGTGGGATCCGAACCGGGGCCGCTGGCATCCCAAAACCAGCGCTTAACCAATGCGCCACTCGGCCGGCCCTTTAAGCCAACTCTTAACCAACTGAGCCACTCGGCTAGCCCTCTATGTCTGTATTTCTAACAGTCCGTTCATGGTGACTTATGATTGAAGTATTCTCGAAGACAATTTAGGTTTGCCTGGAACGTTCCCCATTTACTTCTGAGCCCTCAATGGAGGAGTTTCTTTTTTTTTTTTTTTTTTTTTTTTTTTTTTTTTTTTTTAAAGATTTTTATTGGGGATTTGGCAGAGGGGAACAGCGTTGGGGAATCAGGGAAGGGGAACAGACAAGTTGCCGTCTTCTTGTTCTTCAGTTTTTAGTTGCGGAGGATGTTGCGTCACTGTTGGTATCGTTGTTGTGCTGCTCTTCCCGGATGAGGCAGATCGGTCGCTGGCCTCTGGATGTCGCTCACCGCGGCTATTGGCAGCTCACGCTTGGCTGCCAGCCGCTCACGCTGGCTGCGGGCCACTCACTGTAGCCCATGGCAGCCCACTGCAGCAGGAGCTGCAGCCCACACCATCACCGGGGCTCGCACAGCCCAGCTCCAGGTGGAGCTGTTGTTAGCTGTAGAGGGCAGTGTCACTGGCCCTCATGTGGGAACCGAAACGGGGCCGCTGGCATCCCAAAACCAGCGCTTAACCAATGCGCCACTCGGCCGGCCCCAATGGAGGAGTTTCTAATGTCCATATATCTACTAAAAGTCTGTTCAAGGCAATCTATTTTTGTTTTTTTTTTCCTATGCTCGAAATTCTTCCAGGTTCTACCCATTGCCCAATTCCAAACCCACTTCCACATTTTCAAGTATTTGTCACAGCAGTGCTCTACTTCTGCTACTAAGATGTGTGTTAGTTTCCTATTGTTGCTGTAACACAATACTACAAATTTGTTAGCTTACTATAATACGAATCTATTATTTTATAGTTCTATAGGTCAGAAGTCTAGCACTGGTCCCCTTAGACTGAAATCAAGGTGTTGGCAGGCTGCATTACCCACTGGAGGCAGTAGGGGAGAATCTGTTTGCTTGCACATTTGGGCTGCCAGCAGAGTTCAATTCTCTGAAGTTGCAGGACTAAAGTCCCCATTTTCTTGGTGGCTGAAAACGGAAGGTTGTTCCCTAACTCGAGAGCCTGTCACATCCCTTGGCTCATGGCCTTCTCCCTGCATCTCCAAAGCCTGAATAGAAGGCTGAGTCCTTCTCATGTCTCTCTGACTCTGTCCATCACTGCATCTCCACCTGACCAGAGAAAGGTTCTCTCTCTCTGCTTTTATTTATTTATTTATTTATTTATTTATTTATTTATTTATTTATTTATTTTTTGAGGGCAGTGTCACTGGCCCTCATATGTGGGACCTGAACCGGGGCCACTGGCTTCCCAAGCCAGCGCTTAACCACTGTGCCACTCAGCCGGCCCTCTTTCTCTGCTTTTAAGGAGTCATATGATTAAATTGGGGTTAGCTGGATAATTCAGATTAATCCCCCCATCTCAAGGTCCATAACCTTAACCCCATTTGGGAAGTCCATTTTGCCATGTAAAATAACATATTCACAGGTTCCAGAGGTTAGGGCATGGACATTGTAGAAGGGCATTATTCTGCTTATTAACCCTGTGGTAAAGAGCATAGTCAGGAAGCCATATGCCTAGCTTTCAAATCCCTGTTACGCCCCTCACTACCTGCGTGACCATGGGTTAGGTTACTGAGGTTCTCTGCCTCAGTTGTGTTGTTTATAAAGTGAGGATACCAGTATCCACCTGTGGTGCAGACCTGAAGATTGTTAACTACCCCAAATGGCCATTTCCCACTTCATTTTCTTAGTAACAAAACCTGCTCCTTACCCTTCAAGTTTAAGCTGGACACAAAATCATCAGGTAGAGACTACATATGGTTGCCAGTGTTGGAGCCAGTTGTGGCCATGTGGCTCAGTCTAGACCCATAGGGTATGAGCAGAAGTAATACATTTATATATTTCTGCATCACTTACAAATTAAAGAAAGCTCCTGCCTAGCAACTCATCTCTCTCTTTCTCCTCACCTATGGGGTGGAGTATAAATGTGGCTGCACCCCAGTCACAACCAGGCAGATGAGAACACCACTTTAGGGAATGGTGAAGCAATGATAAAGGAACCTGGGCCTCTCAGTGACCCCGTGGGACAGATCTGCCCTACCTGTCAGGCAAGGCTAGACTATTGTGTGAGAGAAAAATAGAATTCTGTATTATTTTTGTCAGTGTGTTTATTGTGTTTAGCCAAAAAGGGAGTGCTACACAGTAATGGTTCTTACTGACTGCACTAATTTGCATTTTGGAGGTTGTATTTCTACTTAATGTCTCAGGCCACCAGTATCCTCTAGGAAATATGGATAAAAGCAACACTAGTGCAATCTAACCTAATTAAATGTGTTACCTGTTTCTTTGTTTAGATAGTAGGAGAAGAGGAGCCAATATATAGAATTCAATGTTACATCTGACGTGGAGAATAGCTCTATGAGCAGCCGAGATGAGAAACAGAGGCTCAGGGGTTAGGTCACTTCCTTGAGATGACTCTAGACTGCGGCAGCAGCTTGAGAACTTGTTCTCCCCACGATACTCACTGCCCCTCTCTGCCCCAAAGGCAGGTTAACGTGTGAGTGTGTGTGTGTCTCTGTGTTTGTATGTGTTGGTTAAGAATCAGTTAAGTCCCATGAATTATGTTACTCACATAGATGTGCGGTACTTGATGTCATCTTTTTCAGCCAGCTCTTCACAGGTGAGGCCACTGTGCTCTTTCCAGAGTCCCTGACATTTTCTACAGGTTTCCTGGGGATAAAGCAGAAACACAGGCAGCTCCTGGTGAGTAGACACCATGCAAGTTTCTGTTCAACAAGAGAGAACACGAAACCAGCTTCACTTGGCTCAAATTCTTTCAAAGGATCTTTCTCTCTTTTAGTAGGCATTTTTTTTCCAGGTTTTAAAACTTTTTATTTGCATTATTAAAAAAATTGTGCATTCCAATAATTAAAATAATTTTAACAAAAAAAAATGGCACTCTGATTAAACTGCATTTTACAGCCTGCAGGACACCTTGGACCAGCTTGATGTTTACTCTAGGTTTCACTGTCGTCCCACCCAGCTTCTGCCTTCACCAACATGCAAGTTCTTTTCCTTCCCTGCCAGCCAGACAGGCAGATGGGAGAGGCAGGTGCAGCCTTCGTGTCAGTAGTTCTGATGTGAAAAGGGGCAGCACAGTCATTTAAACTTGATCCAACCTCTTTGCATCTTACAAAGTTAAACAGCTAAAAGAAGTAAAATAAGAAGGCAATGCTTGTGGAATGTACAGTGCGTATTGGCGGTGCGTGCCTCATTACGATTCGCCTGCTTGCTTCTCCTGTTCAATCGTTTCTTTTGAAGGCAGTGGATTTTTCTCTTGTGTTTCTGTCCTCTTCAATGTCGACTTATCGAATTTCTCAATCTCAGCCATATCGGGTTTGTCAGACATGGTTGCAAAGGAAGCGGAGCGAGGCGCGCGAATGAGTAGAATCCGATCTGCTCAGTGGCGGTCGCGAAGTCAGTAGGCATATTTTTAAAGATAGCTCTCAACAGAAAAGGAAGACTTATTAGAAGAAAGCATGGGGAAATTTTTCTCTCCTTATATCAAAAGGATGTATTGCTCCCATCACCCAATTAGCATAAGGCTTTCTAAGATGCCAGGAGCCACCTGGGGGAAAAATCCCAACCCCACAGAAAACAGTTATGTGATTTGGGGTTTTGAGGGTGGGATCCTATTAATTTCTGCAATCCCTATGCCCAGTGTTCCGGCGTTGGTCTGGCAAAGAGTAAGTCCTCTTGTTGAACTGAATGAAAGAATGGTCTGGATTAGGATTACTAGGGATCCTTACACGAGACATTCCCTCAGGTGTGTACCTCACTCATGAATGTGGGATCATTCTCCACAGCTTAACTTCATGTATAAACATGAATTAAAGAAATTACTACTTTGGGCCAGCTGAGTGGCTCAGTTGGTTAAGAGCTCGCTCATGAGTGCGAGCTGAGCTCTGAGCAACAGCAGTTCGATGCCAGCCCGAGCTGAGCTGCCAACAGGTGGCAGGATGGCTCAGCTTAAAAAAAAACAAAATTACTACTTTTCATTCTAGGGTCGTCACAGTTTATAAAATATTTTCAGGGCCGGCCGAGTGGCGCATTGGTTAAGAGCTGGTTTGGGGATGCCAGCGGCCCTGGTTCAGATCCCACATATGAGGGTCGGTGACACTGCCCTTTACAGCTAACAACAGCTCCACCTGGAGCTGGGCTGTGCGAGCCCCAGCGACAGTGTAGGCTGCAGCCCCTGCTGCAGTGGGCTGCTATAGGCTACGGTGAGTGGCAGGCAGCCAGCGTGAGCGGCCGGCAGTCAGCGTGAGCTGACAGTAGCTGCGGTGAGCGACCATCCAGAGGCCGGCGACTGAGCTGCCTCATCCAGGAAGAGCGCAATGACGATGCCAACGTGGGCCAGTGAAGCAACATCCTCCACAGCTAGACTGAAGAACAGGGGGACAGCAACATGTCTGTTCCCCTTCCTCGATTCCCCAAAGCTGTTCCCCTCCCCGAATTCCCCAATAAAATCTTAAAAAAAAAAAAATATTTTCACATGTGCCAGAAACGATCTCAAATACAAGAAATAAAAAAATAATAATCCCATTTAATTTCCACAAATGGAAATCACAACCCTAATAAGTAAAGGAAGATGCTGTCACCTTTAATTAGAGACCCAATCTGGTCTGGGGGGACAGTGAAGGCTTGAGAAAGTGGAGCCTGAGATCCAAAAGATGAGTCAAAGAGAGTGAAAGGAGCATTCCAGACAGGGGCCCAGTAAGAGAAGATTGGCAGGCGAAACTGGGCAGGTTTGGTTCCTGTAGCTGGACTGCAGGCAGTGAAGAGGCCTGTAAGGCCCACAGGGGCTTTGTAGGATGTGATTATCAGTTTTTCCTAAGAGCATTAGGAAGGTATCAAAAGGTGTCATGCATGGAAATAACATAATCAGGTTTGTGATTTTAAAAGATCATTCCTGGGCCGGCCAGGTAGCAAGGTGGTTAAGAGCTGGCTTGGGAAGCCAGTGGCCCCGGTTTGGATCCCACATATGAGGGCCAGTGACACTGCCCTCTTAAAAAAAAAAAAAAGTCATTCCTGGGCTGGCCGAGTGGTGTGCTGGTTAAGAACTGGCTTGGGATGCTGGCTCTGAGCAGCAGGGCCCCGGTTCGGATCCCACATGAGGGCCAGTGACACTGCCCTCTACAGCTAAGATGGTGAACAACAGCTCCACGTGGAGCTGGGCTGCTGTGAGTCGCCAGGCGACGGCGTAGCTGCAGTCCCTGCTGCAGTTGGCTGCCATAGGCTACAGTGAGTGGCTGGCAGCCAGTGCGAGTGGCCGGCAGCCAGTGTGAGCTGTTGAGAGCCGATGAGCGGCCGTCCAGAGGCCAGCGACTTATCTGCCTTACCCAGGAAGAGCGCAATGATGATACCAACATGGACCAGTGAAGCAACGTCCTCCACAACTAGACTGAAGAACAAAAAAGGACAGCAACTTGTCTGTTCCCCTCCCCCAATTCCCCAATAAAATCTTAAAAAAAAAAAAATCATTCTTTGTGGAGAACAGATTGGCTGGAGGAAAGAGTGGTAGTGTAAAACACAGTTAGGAAGCTATTAAAATCACCCAGGAGAGAGACTAAGGAAGCCCAGATTCAGGGAGCTAGGTAAGGACATGAAGGAAAGTTGACTGATTTGAGAGAAATGGAGGAAGCAAAACTGGCTGATTAGGTGATGTACCGGCTCTGGGAGGGAGGGGAGAGAGGTGTCAGGGAGGACGCCTTGGTTTTGGCTTGTGCAAACCAAGGTAACAGCAACACGAATGGAGCCCAGTAGAAAAGGCCTGGGGTAGGGAGAGGGAGGGCAGGCAGTAAGATCGGGGGCGGTGATGACACAGGGGGACCTGTGGGACAACCAGCAGAGATGTCAGGCAGGGAGTTGGGTGTAAAAGTTTAACATTTGGGGATGACTGGGCTACAGGTCACCAGGAGACTGACTAGATTATATCTTCACATCAATTCTAGAAACATCTCCTATCACTGTACTCTCTACTTATTATTGAACATTTCCTAATATATACTGCCAAGATGACTCTAACAAGACACAGAATACTGCCATGTACAGTACAGATGCTTTTTTATGCTTCTACATAAAAAAGGTGGTGGAGGGAGAATATAGTGATATATAAAATCAACCTGACAATACCCAAGAAATTGGTAGTAATGATTGTCCTGAGTGGCTGGAAGGCAAAGCTGAGACTTCCTACTGTAGGCCTTTTGTATCTTATACTACATAAATGTCCTAAGTGAAAAATAAATGTGAGAGAGAGAGAGAGAGAGAGAGAGAGAGAGAGAGAGAGAGAGAGAGAGAGAGAGAAATGGACTGTTCAGGAAGCTGAGAGCCTGAACGGCCCTTTGGTGAATGTTGTAAGAAGGCTTCAATCAATGGAATGAGGCAGGGTGGGCGTCTAGATGAGCTGATTGCAGAGTCTGTATGATGTTCTTCAGTCTATTAACTACGCCCCTGTCTGTAAACAGAGGATCATCTGAAACCAGATTAAGCAGCCGAAAAGGGATGAAGCTAAATCAGTAGTGACTTAATTATTACACACCAAAATGCAAAGCAGCATAAAACCCGTTTTTAAAGGACTTTGTGCCTGAGTATTCCGGGAAACTGGAGGATAAACAACAGCTGGAGAATCGATGAGCTGTTATCTGGAACCTAACCTTCAGAAACAATACTGCCGGAGCCACCCAGGAGGAGTAACGGCTTGAAAACAATGCCAGGTATCCACACAGTGCTTTGTGGTACTTCTGTGATCCAGTTATTAATTCATGGGAACTTCTTCATAAGGGAGGAACTCGTTTTCTGGGTGAGGCACAGGTCCATGACAGCAAGATGACGTGGCCAAGCTGAGTCAGTTGTGGGGGTCACTGGGAAGCCACTGCTCTCTGCCAAAATCACAGTGGTTCTCTTGTAGGTCCAGGTGTGGCTTTCCAGCCACTGTGCTTCTCATTCAAGGGCCCTGGGATCCCAGAGAATAAAACTGAAATGTCTTTTGAAGAGACCAGCTAGCTAGACATTGAAACCCACAATTAAAATAAGGCAAGCAAATGGCAGGCCTGTGAGCTTTCCCTTTAAAGCGTACCCTCTCTTTTAAACACAGTGTATTTTTTTACTAAATTGTAATTCTCTCCTCTCAAGCACAGCTAGGCTTTGTTTCTAGACTCAACAAATGCTTAAACAGTATTAGACAAAAGAAATGTTCTAATATGAAGATAATCACATTCTTCAAAATGAGGGTAATGAGAAAGTCCCAAGGACCACTGGGGGAGGTAGAGTACACGTTAGCATGGTAACTTCAATACAAGAGACAAGCGTAACGCGGCTATCAAGTCTAATGGGAGACCGTGCTCTCCAGGGCCCGTGCACTGTCAGGTCAGGGGGAACCAGCTGAATTCAGCACCATCCTAAATACAACAAAAGAGGCAGCGCCTTCCTTCTGAATGAGGAAGGTGCATACTCGTCAGGGGGCAGCTGCTGTCCTGTGTTCCTCAGGACATCAGAGAGATTTCTCCTAAGTTTTATGCTGCCCTTTAGTCAAGAGGCATCAAAGTTTCTGAATATTTATTAAGGTCTTAACTTTGCCAGAGCCTCTCTTCCTCCATTTTCTGCTGCTTAAATACCATTTTATGGGTAAAGCTGAGATTACGTCTGGTTTCAGATGACTGTCAGGGAGCTGACGTAAGTTGATTTCCTCAAAGACCAGCAGACACTGCCCCAGTCACCACCTCGTCTACACACAGCAGGGATTCCTGCTGCTGGCCACAACCCTGAGAGAATATGCGACCAAGGGTCCCAGTCACCAACCTCGGTCCTCCCTGCTCACCATGCCTCCAGGCTCCCTGTGCACTCTGCATCTTATCTGCCTGACTTCCAGCCTTGTCTCAGAAGTGGACACAGCAGAAACCACTCCCTTACTTTTGAATGGTTCCTCCAGTGAGACTTCTAGACTCACTCTCCAGGGGAGCGAAATCACTGACCTAGATAGGGGGCCCGACGCCGCGGTCAGTCAAAATCTAATCTCTGAAATTCCAGGCCCAAATGACACATGGATGCTAACCAAGTCCAAAAGAGACCAATTTTAAGACAGGAGAACAGACAATGAAACAGGTGCTAGAATCCTGGAAAATCAATAAAGCTTGGCAGAGTAAAAGCTCAGGCAGAACTGAGTGGGCTGTCCTTCCTTTCTTTAAGGGAATCCGTGAACTTCTATTTTTCCGAGGGCAAAAATGCACAGTCTCCTGAGGATGTCAGGTATTGGAGCAAACCAAGTAGAGCACAGTGGAGTTAAGTGTAATATTGTGCGTGTGCGAACCCACACGCACGCGCACACGAGACAGCAAAGAAGAGGGGGAGGGTAAGCCAGACAAAGATTCGTTGAGGTGGCGGCATCCTCACAGGACTGAATAAAGCAAGTATCATAAGTGAGGAGAACGCCCAGGCAACAGTAAAGGACTCCTCCCATCTGAATCAACAACTCTTTGTGAAGTATCCTCCCCAGCTGGACAGCCATAAAAGCCAAGTAGCTAAAACACAGAAGCAGACCCTCAAACTTTTTAACAATGGAGCATATTCAACATGTTAATATTTTCTTTTTTAAGGCTTTTATTGGGGAATTAGGGGAGGGGAACAGTGTTGGGGAATTGGGGAAGGGGAACAGACAAGTTGCTGTCCTTTTGTTCTTCCGTCTAGTTGTGGAGGACGTCGCTTCACTGGCCCATGTTGGTATCATCATTGCGCTCTTCCCAGGTAAGGCAGATCAGTCCCTGGCCATTGGAAGGCCGTTCAGGGCAGCTCACGGCAATTCACGAAAGCGCACACCAGCTGCCAGCCAGCCCCACTGCAGCCCAGCTCAAGGTTGAGCTGTTGTTCACCATCTTAGCTGTAGAGGGCGCAGTGTCACTGGCCCACATGTGGGATCCGAACCAGGGCCCTAATGCTCAGAGCTGGCGTCCCAAGCCAACTCTTAACCAATGCGCCACTTGGCTGGCCCTCAACATGTTAATATTTTAATGAGCATAATAAAAGGTCTTATCATTCAATAAAATTATTTTAAAGTATTATTACTTCATCCCACCCTTGTTTTCTGTATTTCTGTATGTATTGCAATGTATGTTGCAGTAGTGCTAACACATTTTGCAAACACACACATACACACTGGGGGACATTCTGATCTACACAATTTTTCTGACACAGTGAACAATCAGAGCTGTGCATCCACTGCTCTCGATACTGAAAGTCACACAGGGCAGCAGGCTGTCCAGGTTTGCATTTGGGAATACTCTGAATGCTCTGATGGATTGAAGCTGCTGACACTAGAGGCAGGAAGAGAGCTGAGCAACTGGAAGAGTCTACGAAAGAGATGAGGGTGAGAGAGAAGCCTGGAGTGATTTCTGGGTGCCTGACTTGGAACACCAGCTGGGCTGGTGGAAATGTGAACTTGGATCAAGTGATGCAGGAGGAGGAGCAGATTTGAGTGAGAGTGGGAGGAGAGGTGAGGACATAAGTTTAATTTTAGACCAGAGTATTTATTCATTCTCAGTACTTGCAGAATTTCTGTCATCTGTCAAATGCTGTATGAGATGTTGGGAATACAGCAATAAACAAGTCAGACTTAGTTGCTACTTTCTTGGGGCTTATGTTCTAATAAAGAAAACAGATATTAAACAAACAATATGTAACTACAACCATGATAGGAACATCTCAGAACAAAAGTATCGGGTGGTGTAAGTGTAAAACAGCGAAGTTAAATTAGTGGGGATCAGGAAAGCCTTTTTGAGGGTGTGACACTGAAGCTGAGCCCTGAAGGGTGAAGAGTTAGCAGGTATGGGGGAAGGGTGCTCTGGGCAGAGGGAAGAGGATGTGTGACGGCTTTGGCAGGGGGAGGGCCTGTCTCATTTCAGAAGAGGAAGTTGGTGTGGCTGGAGCCCAAGGAGGGGCAGGGCTGACAGTGGAAAGTGGTCAATCCTGCCGGCAGGAATTTGAAGAGCCAGGCCGAGTGGGTGAAGTGCAATGATCTGATTTACATTTTCAAAAGTTCAGTCTGGCTGCGGATGGTGGAGGGACACTAGCTAGTTTGTAGGACTTTGTAGCAACCCCCTCACTAAGTTATGCCCAAGAAATAACTTCTAGGGGAACAAGCCCTGGAGTCTGGATTCTATTCTTGGCCAGACTTTCTCCATAGCCCTCCATAAGCTCCTTCCTGAACCAAACTGTGCCAACACTGAGCCTGGCAGGGCGGAGGCTGACCTGTGTGATTGGGGAAATGGCAACATACCTATCTTTACTTGTGCAGAATAAGGGGCCCACTTGTCCTATACGGTTTCAGAAAGGGACTTTACTATTTTAGAAAGTAGATTAGATTGACTTTTAGCTTTGGCTCTTTAGATGAGCTTCCCACTGGAATGTTGTCCAAACGGTTGGGCGCATCTTGAACTCACACATCCCTCTGGCTATCCCGCAGACACACCTTATTCATTCTCCTTGGCAACTCCACAAGGTATGTGTTGGACCATTAGCCCCATTTTTTTTTTTTTAAGTAAAGTGAAAAGAAAGGCTCAGAGAGGCAAATTAACTTGTTTATGGTCACAGAGCTATGGACTCAAGTTTGCTTGATTCCAAATCCCCTTGCTCTTTCTACTGTATTCTCACTGCTTGCTAGCATGGTGTTTGCTAGCAAGAACAGGTCATTGTTTATTAGAAAACCCAAAGGCACGAGGGTATGAGACAAGGCCTGAGGTCACAATGGGCATCTTGTGTAAGGAGACCATAGATGAAAGATCAGCAAGACCATGGAGAAGCCAGAGCCAGGGTGTGGAAGGCGTGGGTGCCCAGCTGCAGCTGTGCAGGATGCCTGCTTCCCCGTGCTTCTTGGAAAGCTGAAAATGACCCATTAAGAGGCAGGATGGACTACGATTTTTTTTTTTTTTTTTGAGGGCAGTGTCACTGGCCCTCATATGTGGGACCCAAACTGGGGCTGCTGGCTTCCCAAGCCAGCGCTTAACCACTGCGCCACTCAGCCGGCCCAACTATGATTTCTTTTTGTTGTTGTTGTTGTTTAGCTTTTATTTCATAATCATAAACTTAACTCTGCAACCCAGCTAGACTTGGAGGGGGCAAGGAAAATATGGAACCCAACGAACTGCAGCGAGAGCACGAAGATTATGGGGTGTTCCAAGCAAATGGGGCAGGGGTGCTCTCCTGACTACAGAAGGAATGGTCTGGTTAAGAGAAAACCAGTCAGATGCATCCGAGTTGTCCACAGTCAGCAATGGTGATCTTCTTGCTTGTCTTGCCATTCCTGGACCCAAAGTGCTCCATGGCTTCCACAATGTTCATGCCGTCTTTCACCTTGCCAAAGACCACGTGCTTGCCGTCCAACCACTGGGTCTTGGCTGTGCAGACGAAAAACTGAGAACTGTTTGTGTTGGGTCCAGCATTTGCCATGGACAGGATGCCAGGACCTGTATGCTTCAGGATGAAATTCTCATCTTCAAATTTCTCCCCATAGATGGACTTGCCGCCTTTGCCGTTATGGCGTGTAAAGTCACCACCCTGGCACACAAATCCTGGAATAATTTTGTGAAAGCAGGAACCCTTAGAACCAAATCCTTTCTCCCCAGTGCTCAGGGCACGAAAGTTTTCTGCCGTCTTTGGAACTCTGTCTGCAAACAGCTCGAAGGAGACGCAGCCCAAGGGCTCGCCGTCGACGGCGATGTCGAAGAACACGATGGGGTTCACCATGGCGGAGGGCAAGGAAGTCTGGGCGGCGGCGTCTGGAAAGCCCCAACTACGATTTCTTAATGGTAATGCTAGGAAGCCGCTCGTCATCAAGTAATCTCAGACTGGACACAAGTGAGGAAGTAGCTGTTCCTGCCCCCTGCAGCTAGCTGCATGTATGTCTGACAGGACACAGAAGGAAGTGTGTTTTTACAAGACCAGTGCTCTAACCCCTGAGCTATGAAGCCTACTAGGAAGTGTGTTTTTAGATTCCCATTAACTGTACAGATGGACAAGCTCAACGTGAGCATTCCACACCAGAACCAAATATCAGTTATTTGGTCCTTTCCTCAACCAGCCCCTGGGCCTTTACTTATAAATACCATACTTGCCACTTGCTTCCCTAACAGTGGCCAGGACTGTGATATATGAAGACTTGCTAATGACAGTGTGTGAAATCATTGCCATCACCAACACTGCTCTGGGTCCAAGTCCTGTGCTGAGGGACACTGGTCATGGAGACAATCAGTGTACTGACAGGAATGATAGCACTCTCACTTTTGCTCTCTCACCCCCTTCAACAAATACCTCCTGAGAGCCTGCCACACCATCAGGCTGTCCTCAGAAAGGATCAGAGAACAAATCAGGTTCCTGCCCTCTGGGAGAGTGGGGGTAGGGGAGGACCAATAAACATGAACATCTATCGGTAGGAAGACAATGAGCACTCCTGGAACTGAAGCACATATGGGGTGGGATGGGAGTGCCGGCAGGGAGGCTGCCATCTCACACTGGTGTGAAGGGTGCCTCCCTGCTAGAGGAGGGGCAGGAGCTCAGAGAAGCAGCGCCCGAGGGAGGGCCTCGCAGTCCTGGGTTAGCACCGGTGGCCTCCTGCCGGCCACACGCCCGAAGGACTCCTGGAGCACTTGCCTCCCGCGCCACCACCGCACTTTCAACAGTGTCCTAATTACCTGACCATATCCCATCTCCAAGGAGCCAAGAACTCCTCGCAGGCAAAGACTATGCCCTGCTGACCACTACGGACATGCTGGGAATGGAGAATTCACACTTCATCTACTCCAAAAAAATGTTACCTTTAAGTGCCTATTTTGTGCCCTATGGGGATGCAATGGTGAATAAGCCACAAATTTCTGATCGCAAGGAGCTTCTAATCTACCACTCTACGCCTCAGTTTTCTTTGGATTTCTAGGGCCTCACACTAGGTCTGACCCACACAAGAAGCTGAGTGTATGAAAAATTAGAGAGAAAGGTGCCAGGACAAACGGCATTCCCTTCCAAGCAGAGAGGCCCGGGACTTCACATGGGGGGGTCGGGGGAGAGGGGAGAGGGGAGACGTGCGCAGAGAGGCACATGAGACAGCTCTAGGCAACATTCCTGAGGAAAAGACTTCTTTGGGGAAGATCGGCATATACTAATGTACAGGGCTTTTGAAAAATGTATGCACTGGATGTGCATGCCACCATTTCTGTGCACAAAAGCAGCCTCTGAAAAGAGAACTCTCTTAAGTCTTACATTTGCAGATCAGAAAGAAGCCCAGCACTCCTTTCCTTTAGATCCACCAGGAGTAGGTGACAAACTGGAAGAGGTGGCTTCACTAGTTTCTGTGCTTATGCTGCCACCTAGGGATAGACAGTTATACCACTGAGACACATCGAGATTCAAGCTGCATGAAAACACTGACTGGGAAAGCCAGTTGCCGCTTTTACTATGCTATGGGGACCAGGACTTCTAAATAAAGTGGGAGGCAAATGCTTCCTGGAACACATGTGAGTTCTACTTACCTTTATCAGAACCACCACAAACAAAAACCAGTCCCCTTATAGTAGTTGTTCAAATACTGATGACTGTTTCTCCTAAGTGCCCATTTACTAGAATAATTGGGACGATATTAGCAACACTCAGGGCAATGCCAGAAGGTGGTCATTTATGTGCTAAGGAAAAAACTCCAGGAAGGAAGAATGTTAGTCCTGGGGTGCAGAGAGGGAAATTGCTCACAATGACAGAGTGGGTGGCAGGAGACGGCCTCTTTGAGAAAGTGTATTTAAGCAAAGACTTAAGAAAGTTGAGGAAGTGAGCCTTGTGAAGCCTGTGGGGAAAGAAGTCCAGTCTGAGTAAGGAATAGCAAGGAGTGAGCTGGAAGGCTGGTAGGAGCGGAATGGAGGGTGGGTGTCTGGGCCTGTGAGGTCACGATAAGGACTTTGGCACGTACCCAGGGTAAACAGAGGTAAAAGAGGATCTGAGAGGGAAAGTCCCAAAGCATCCCTATCTGCACCCTTTTTCATGGAGAGCTCTCCCGCCTCTGTGCTGCACTCAGAGCCTTGAAGGGCAGGAGAGCAGAGGCTGTGACTAAGCCCCACTCAACACAATACAAGTTTGTGGAAGCAAAGTTAATTACAGCGATGATTTTTAAATTATGAATTGCAACCCATTGGTGGGATGTGAAATCATTTAAGTAAATAATGATCAGGGTTTCTTTTTAAACTACAACAGAAAAGAAGACACTAGAATATATTCCATGTGTCAGGTATTTATTTTATAAAACTACTGTTTTGGTTTACCTACATACATATATTCATGTACGTATTGGGTTTAAAAATATATTCTTACTATAGGGTCACAGTCAAAGCTGTTTGAAAAGCATTAACTTAGCATTCATTCATTCAAAAAAACCCAAAAAGTTTCTTCAAAGGATCAGAGAGGCTCTTTCTCATAACAGGAACTCCCAGGGACAACTGTGAGCAACTGGAAAATGGCCCCATGTCCGGTTTACTGCGGAGGGAATGCCCTTAGTGAGCAACAATGCATAAGAATCAGACTGAGTGACAGCCTTCATGAGGGCTCAGTAGCAAAGCAACATTTAGGAAGTGGTGGATCTAATAATAGACCCTTTCAAACTGTCAAAAATAAACACTGCTAGAACTTGGGCAGAAACAAGCCCAAGCAGGCCTCGGCTTTGCTCCCTGCGAATCTTGGCCAGCAGGAGCAGCCAAAACCAGCAGCTCTTCCTGCAGATCCACTGTCACCGCTCCCTGGAGGAAGGGACTCGAGGTTTCAGGAAAACCAAAAACTGCACCTCCCACTTGGGAAGGCATCTATCTTCTCATGGTGTTAGCCAACAGGGCAGGGGCTAACTGGGAGAGGGCAGACAACAAAGGCCCCGCGGAGCCCAGAACTTGGAGAGAAATCACCCTCTCCCTTAAGTGTTAACCTGAGAAACGCCCCATTTTCCTGGGGAGACAGGCTAGTGTGGAAGGGGAAGACTGCAAATCCAATGGAGGTACGACCAAAGAGGAGAGTGCTGCAGCCCAAGGCGGGCGTCAACCTATCTGAGGACCAGACAGATGTGACCTGAGTGATCTGAGGTTAGGAAAAGGGGAGACCAGGAATTTGTCAGCTTGACGCCACACTCTGAGGGAGAGGGAACTGAACTGGCCATGAGATGACTGGACCTCTCGCCTGGCTTTGGCTTCCCTCTCAGATGTGCTGTTGGGGACAGACAGCAGGTGCTGGAAGGTCAACCTGAGTACGTGACAGCTCTCTCTGTGACTAAACTAGCAATCTGATTGCTCTCTCAATCTCACGTGGATTAGGTTTGGGCCAGCATGAGAAAATCCAGCTTCTGGATCAGTAGCGTCTCTCTCTGGTGAAGTCTTGTAAAATTCAATACTGAATTTCACCCATCGTGTAGTCCCTGACAGGAACCCTAAACCCTGCTAGTGTTGGGCTTCCTGGAACCAATAGAGATACAAGTCACTGGCTTAACTTTGAGCCCCATTATCTGATATAACACTCAGATAATTCTTGGCTCAATTTTTGTTAATTACTGATGGGTCAGAATTGCAACATTTATGTAATATAAGGTCACAAGCCTCCTACAGCCACAAATTTCAGCTCTAACTTACAAAATGGAACTCCCAGGTGGACATGCAATCAGAATCCATAAATATTATCTTCCCAGTATCGTTGGGCTTACAAGGCGTCTATGCCTAGGAGTGTGTGAAAGAACACAGCCTCCACATAACTGTTAAAGTTGATTGTTACTGGGCCGGCTGAGTAGCTCAGTTGATTAAGAGCTTGCTCAAGAGTGTGAGCTGAGCTCTGAGCAACAGCAGTTCGATGCCCAGCCCAAGCTGAGTTGCTGCTGAGCTGCCAACAGGTGGCAGGATGGCTCAGCTTAAAAAAAAAAAAGTTGATTGTTACAGTTCATATGACATTTTTTTTTTTTTTTGAGGGCAGTGTCACTGGCCCTCACATGTGGGACCCGAACTGGGGCCGCTGGCCTCCCAAGCCAGCGTCCAACCACCGCGCGACTTGGCCGGCCCTTTTCTGAGCCATGGTTTCAGGTGTACTTCTGGGCTGACAAGTGGAAAGTCCCATTGGATTTCCTTCCCCTTTTATTTTTAAAGCTCACCCGCCTTACCCACCGGCTGTTCCAACTCCTTCTGAAAGGAATAAAGACAATACAGTGTAGCAGAAGGAGCCTAGGAGCTGGAGAACAGGACAAAGGATTTGTTGGTATTGACTGCCATGGCAGGCTCCCTGGTCTCGTCTCAAAGACTTACTCTTCAGATCTCCCTGGAGCAGTGGAAGGATTGGGAAAATGGTGCCTCTGACATGGTGCCTTTGAATGCTGACTTCACTGGGGGCTTACCTTCTCTACTGTACCTCGTATACTTAGTCATTCGTGTTTCTAACTCTAATAATTACAGCATCAGCAACGAGCTTGATGTTCCCTGTGGCTGGTTTTCTACATCTGCATGTAGTACACTCTGGGTATGTGTCTGTCTTTCCTCTTTTTGCTCATAAGGTTTGCAGGGCAGGTTCTATGCTGACATCATTCACTGAAAATATTTACTAAGTGCCCACTGGGGACCAAGCAGAGTGGTGGGTGCTGTCAGCAGAGTCAGGAGCTATCAAACTGCGTGCTCTCCTTATGCCTCACATACTGGAATGCCTTTGAATAGAGGACCTAGTTCCTGGACTGTGGTCCCTGGCAATACTCTGCGGGGACCACATCTGACCACAGAACTCTTTCCTTTAGAGTTCGTGGCCTTCCTCACTGTCCAGGGAGAGGACAGCCATTTAGAAACCACTCATCTCCCACAGTCACACAGTCAGCTCCTGGAAAAGGGATGGGAGTCAAGGGGACCACACACTCGCCAAGGTTTTTAGAATGATTTTTCTTCAAAGAACTCTGAATTCTTCCAAATTCTTTACATCATGAGGGGACAGAAGACTCCTCCCATCTTCCCAGAGAGGAAAGAGCAAACAAAGGTAAAGCAAAATGAAAGGCAGTTACTTCTGATCCCCATTGGTCAGCTCACCGTTCACTAATGCTATTCCAGTGCCTACTGTTTAACTCTTACATGCAGGATAAGAAAACCAAGAGCGACATAGTGTGGCAGATGACAGTCCCTTTCCTCTGGTGTGTGAAGGAGGGTCCTCTCCTTGACTTTAGCTGGAGGCAGAGGTGACACCAGACTTCACAAGTGCCCTTTATGCAGCAGGCTTACAGAGAGAAAGCTGCTACTCCCACGCTAGTTTTTCACAGTCTCATCACCCCCCACACACACATACGCACACTCACCCCTTTCAGAGTAGACAGCAAAGGTGGGCTGGCTTTCAATCTTTCCTTCCTTGCTGTTAAGTGTGACAAACAGGAAAGCCTCTCTGGAGTGCAGGAGCTATGAGCTGCGCAAGTGGGTCACAAAAGAGAGGGAAACACGTCCACCTGACATAGGTCCATGATAAGAAGTGCAAGTGGAAGACTCCCAGCTTGGAAGGCATAGAAAACAGGGACAGGGATACTGGTCTTGCTATAGAAACACATCCTAATAAATAGCGTGGGCATGCTAGTCTTCTTCCAATGCCTTATTCCTTTCATCGTGCCAGTTCACATGCTTTTTGGCAAGTCCAGTTATGGTCTTTCACGCATTTTCATTACGGAAAACAGTACCATGCCATTGGGGAGTGCATCACCCATCTGATGTCTCCAGACACTGTTATTCTCACAACCCTACCCACATAGCTCTTTATCCAGCTGGGAACTCATCTTCTCCCTCAGGTTTAATCAATGATTTTTAGTTCTGTGGGACATGACGCTATAAAGAACATTAGAGAGCATTTTAAGGCAGCTGAGTGGCTATAATTTTCTCAGGAGATGGTTACCTAGCCCCTTGCTCCTCAAACGATGAGCAGCACTGTCTACCTGAGAACTTGTTAGAAATGCAGAATATCATGTTCCACACTAGACTTACTAATTAGAGTTGCATTTTGACAAGACTGCAGAGGGAATCTGAAACACAGTGAAGCTTAAGAAGCCCTGATCTCTCTACACAGGTTTTGGTTTTGTGATCCTTTTGATATTTCTATTCAGAAAAGAAAAATAAAATCAGATTACCTGGGTTCTTCAGAAGATCAAATTTTGCTACTGGAAATTCTAGGAAATTGACTATATTCATTATCCATTCTGTGCAGCATGGCTAAGAGGACTGTGGGAGTTTACTCCACGGTCATGAAAGCTCACCCCATCGCGCTTCAGGTAGAAGGTGATCAACACAATTAACGGTAGGAGACCAAAAGGTACTCGAGAGTGAGGTGAGGGCAAGGGCCGAGAGGGAAACCGGCGACTGTTCAGGCTTGTAAATCAAGACCTAAACTTGTCATCAAATTTGCAAACGCTGATGTTGAGAATGAGATGGTGGAGAACGCATTTCGGAAGCGCTCTTGGGAACAATGCTGACAAAGGGTCTTCAGGGCTGTACGGAAGCTGTTTGCACTGAGCGCAGCCCTGCCTGACCACAGTGCCTGCTTGCCAATGCAGAGAAGGACCCAGCTATGCAGGAGGCAGGCTTGCCCAAC
The DNA here is from genome assembly GCA_033961575.1 of Aselliscus stoliczkanus. Lineage (NCBI taxonomy): Eukaryota > Metazoa > Chordata > Mammalia > Chiroptera > Hipposideridae > Aselliscus > Aselliscus stoliczkanus. The sequence continues at coordinate 3,381,666 of CM066733.1, forward strand.
GCCACGTCGAGGAAGCTGCCAAGAAGAGACATCCAGAAACGGAAGAGAGTGTTAAACTGGTTGTTTGACAAAGACAAGCCTTCCTTTATTTTCTTGTTTGCTTATTCTTGAATTTAAATTTTTGGTAGTTAGTCACTCAAGTATAAAACAAACCCTAGGATTCCACGTTCTCAAACATTAGCGAAATGTTTGATCATGGAGACATTCACCAACGCAGTTCACTATTATACAGGACCTACCACGTGACCCAAAGCATACTTAATCCCCACCCCCACTTTTCATTAGCTTCATGTTCAAAAACCCAAAGGTGAACTTTGGAAGCAAGGGTGCAACGAAGGGGCTAGAAATGGGTGTCATGACACAGAATGTTGCAAATGTGACTCTTCTCCTTGTTTTCAAGCTGTCCTTCAGCCTTCATCCACAGCCCCCGTTCTCAGTTTCACTTATATGAATTACCCAAGGGGAACTTGCAGTGTTGGCCATATAAGGAGTGTGTCTATAGCCTTGAGGGCAACTGTCCAGCCCAGGAAGGCAGAACTGAAGGTCTGCCCAGTGGGGACCACATCACTCACACCCCTCCCCTACACGTCCTATGGTGATTTCCATGGACACCTGGCCCCTCAGAGAGCTGACTGAGTGGTAGGCAGCCTGCTTTGGTGTTGTTAGTACCTTAGTTTTCATTTTTAATTATCTCCTTACAGCAACTGCTGAAAATACCAGCACACAGACAACAGGTTGAAACTTCATGAGAAGTCATCTGCCTTTACTAAGCTCCCCAAGCTCTGCCGTGCTTAGGCTCCGTAGAAACTGCTCTGTGCTCAGATGACGGCTGGGGAACCTGGAAATGCAGAGGGACACATCTGCTAATCCTCTAATACAGGTGTCGCTGCCTCCACTGAAAGCCCAACTGTAACAGTTTCTGCTTTATACTGTTTCATCAACTGAATCAGACATCCTAAAAAAAATAAACACAAAAACACCACACCATTTATGTGTGGCTGTTATGGACTGAAGTGTGCCTCCCTAAATTCAGATGTTGAAGTCCTAACCCCCACACCTCAGAATGTGAATCTGTTTGAAGACAAGGCCTTCAAAGAGGGGTTTCAGCCACCCTATCTGCACTCTTTTGTGATGGCGGCCTTAGCAAACTACATGAATGGCCTTCAAGTGATCATCAAACACTAGATGGTGGTGCAGCCTGAGGGGTCCTGACCCCCTTTGTGCACATGCTGCCCTGGGATCTTCAGATGTGGAGGAGACGCTAAGTCATGATCCTTGGGGGTCAGATGGGAAATAGGCTGCAGAGACTGGGACTCAGTCCCAGAAAACCATGGGAGCCACCAATTTACTTTATACCCAGATGAACACGGTTTTCAGAATCACAAAGCACACGTTGGATTAAATTTGCATCCATTTCCCTGCATCTCTTGCTGGTACCCAATGACAAATAGTTATGATACTTAGGTAAGAATAATCAAATCTATTTCAACAAATATTTACCAAGCAAGCCAGACACTGTGCTAGGAAATGGAAATAAAACTATAATGAACAAGATTCTGTCCGTGACTTTCAGGAGATTACAGAAGACCAGGAGGTGCAAACTCAAAACGCCCATATGGGTGGCAGGTAATGCCAGCTGTTAGAAACATAACCACCAAGAGTGGTGACCAACAGCTGCCAAACCAAAGTGAGAATTCAGTTTGCCCAAGGTTTTAAATTGAAGCGAAGCCAGAACTCTGGAATTCTACATACCATCTGATTTTTATTTATTTATTTTTTTTTGAGGGCAGTGTCACTGGCCCTCATATGTGGGACCCGAACCGGGGCCGCTGGTTTCCCAAGCCAGCGCTTAACCACCGCGCCACTCGGCCGGCCCCCATACAATCTGATTTTATATACTGGTAGCTAACTACAAAGTAGTTTATAATGTTACTGAGAATTAAACAAGTATGGCTATGAACTGGATCTGGGCTGGTGGTGCGTGTGTGTGGGACCACTTTACAGCTTCTGGGTTCGCACTCAGTGGACCAGGTCTAGGACTGATACAGCTGGGGGTCGACCACTGGCACCACAGAGCCATTCGGAACCTTGGTCTAGTTTGTGTGACTCCACGTTCATCCACTTACCGCTACACTTGCCGGCTGGTTCCCTGCTGCCCTACTTCCTCCCCCCTTTTGAAGAGGTACCATATGTAATTTTCCTTTGCCATCCAGAGACTATCCCCCTCTTCACCTTCCTCTCCCTTGCCCCCCACCCCCACTCCAATGACAAGTATACAAGAGTCATGGTTGCTGATGCTTGCAGAGGCCCCTCTGGAAATGGGGGTCTTCTCATAAGCAGACATCATTGGGAGTAGTGGGGCCACTCTAAGCTACCTGTTCTTTCAAACAAATGCTTATGACAAGTCCCGAGTAGGTGCCAGTTTAAAGAGATGGATCCCACAGTGTGTCTGCTCAGGGGAAAGGCCAAGACAAGCAGTCAGGTCACACAGTGCTCTAGGAGCTCAGGGGAGGGTTGGGAGTGCGGCCTGGGAAGGTGGCGTAACAGCTCCAAGGCTGAGGAGGACTCACCCAGCAGAAGGTGGAGGATGCAACAAAGTGTGGAGATGCGTGAGCGCCTGGCTAGTGCAGAAACTCAAGTAGTGTGTGGCTGGAACCAGACGCAGGAGAAGGAACAGGGCAGGGGAGGCCAGACCTGTAAGGTCTCCTCAGGGGCATCCTGAGTGAGCCAAAGGGAGCTACCGGAGGGCTGTAAATGGGAGATAAAGCGGCCAAGCTTGTGCCTTAGGAGGACTGCTCTGGTGTCCTTTAGGTGTACAGCGTGGGACTGGAGGGGGGTGAGTGGACGCAGAAGCCCAGTCAGGAGACTGCTATGGAAATCCAGGCGACAGTGCAGGGTCTAGAGGACAGACTGAGAGGAGAGGTGGGAAAGTGGAGGCGAGGCGGCTGTGGGGAGGCAGGAGGCTGGAGCCTAGAATGGCAGGTGAGGGCCGGCTGAGTGGCGCAGTGGTTAAGCGTTGGCTTGGGAAGCCAGCGGCCCCGGTTCGGGTCCCACATATGAGGGCCAGTGACACTGCCCTCCAAAAAAGAAAAAAAAATAGAATGGCAGGTGAGAAGCCAAGGCCGTTCAAGACACGTGGAGCATGTGTCTTTGCTTGGACAGTGCTAAGGTGCTCCCCTGGCCCGAAGTGCTTGAGTTTATCTCTCTCTCTCTCTTTTTTTTTTTTGGAGGGCAGTGTCACTGGCCCTCAGATGTGGGACCCGAACCTGGGCCGCTGGCTTCCCAGGCCAGCGCTTAACCACCGCGCCATTCAGCCGGCCCAAGTTTATCTCTTTAAATTCTATTGCTAGACCTTCGGGGATTCCTTGGCCAGAAAAATCTATGTAAGTACTGAGATTTCCTGGGCCTTCGCCAGGAGTTTATACGTTTTCTGTATCTTAACAAGAGACACACACTGGTGTCTATCAGCCTCTCCACTCACTCATGATGGGACAGGCACACATGCACACGGGGTGAGCATCCCCTCCACACTATCTGGACCCCGAGACCAGTTTATTGAACAACCTGTAGCTCAGACAGCTGTACTCTCTAACAACAAACCCCACCTGTGGGCAATACTGTCTCTGGCACCAACAGTACTCGCGAGTGGGGGAAGCAGTTTAAATAATCAGGGGTTACTAAGATTCGTCTATGGAGCCCCAAAGAGTAAAATGGGGCCTCTGCCTGGCTGCCTCCCTACACATGGTAATTAGTGTGGACAGACCAACAGAGCAGTGTGGGATGGAAAGGGCTTTGTGGAGACAACAACAGGACAAGAGGTGAGGAGAACCGGGGAGGATGGTGTTAGGTGAAGGCACCCACCTGAGCAGATGCAGGCAGGTGGGGGGGGACTGGCCTGGTTTGTGAGAAATCAGGTGGAAGCGGCCAGGCTAGTAAGAGTGGCAAAAGCCTGAGGGCCTAGAAACCACTGCAGGTTCTAACCGGGGTAATGCAAAGGAACCACATGGCCGACTTGACATTATAGGGAAACAAGAGGGAGGAGGCGTGTGAAGACACTGAGTGCACAAGGCCAAGGCCAAGGCTACCATCCAGAATGAGAGTGGACCAGGTGAAATGAGGTTCGGAAGGAATTCTCTCATCTGGCTACATTCAGAAAGAGCCCCAAGAGCCTGTCATCGCAGCCTATCAGAACAATCTGCTAGCCAGGGAGCCCTTGGGAAGGCTGTTCAGAGGTGCAGACGAGCACTCACTTGCAAAATGGTTAAGTGTATGAAAAAGCTAGCTTCATATGTAACACAGCAGACCTCCCACAATTTAACTGAAAGGTTAATGTTTTATTTTAAACTGATGGCCCAGAAAGAAGTAGTGGCTCTGGGACATTTTAATAAGGCACCATTTATTAACTTACATGCTAGTGGCTGTACTGGGCGCTTCACACCCATCATCTTGCCAACTCCTAACGCCCCACACAGACACCAGGTCAGTCACAGACAAGACTCTCCTGATTCAGAAGTGGGAGCCAGCACCAATCGATCGAGGGAAAGTGACCTTCCTAGGCTGTATCTCAGTGGACAGGGGAGAGGGGCAGGGCCACAGAGATCATAGCACTACCTCTATCTGAGCTCTGCTCATTCCAAAGAAATTCCCATCTCCCCAGCTCCATACCCTACCAATTTATGCAAACTTTAACACAAAAGAAAGCTGACAGTAAAAGTGCTGACAGCAGGTGCAAGAAGTAAGTGGTACTCTGAAAGAAGATAAGCCCTGTCAGAACCACTGCTGGAGAAATCTCCCAGCAGAACTAGCGGCAGAGCCGGTGAGCCCCTCCCCCCAGCCTCAGATCACAGGGTTTGTCTGTGCAGAACATGTGGCGTGGTCCACTCCAGACCCACTGCCTTAGTCCTGTTGGCCTGGCTGGGTGGCTACCGAAGCTTCAGTGACGCTCTTGGAACACAAACAACGCCCTGGACACACTGAGAGGGCACAGGAAGTGGGTAGGTGTACAAATGGGAAAGGCAGCCTTGGGCTGGAAAAAGCTGGTCCATCTAAGCCCTATTCTTTTGAAAGAATGGCATGTCAGGCCTAACAACTGGGAAGGAAAGGACTCACAAACACACAGTATAGTATGAGAACTGTGACATACAAAAAAACCACCGGCCTTCCTTGGGTCCCGGGTTGAAAGCACTTCCCCTCCAGCCATTGTCCCATGCTATTATTTGAAGGCTGACCTTGGGCCTATGACCAGGTGTGTGTCCAGCTGGGGTACTCCAAAATGGGACCAGTTAATGCCGGATATAATCTCATTCAAGGCCCATATTTCCAGTGGGCAGGGGTTATTGTATGTTAAAAACAAAACCAAACCAAAACAGGCTAAACCACATTAAATGACCTTCTTAAAAAACTTAATTAGTGTCATAATTTAAGTAACACACACATGCACACACGCAGACTTTCCACCCGACATTTTTAGGGCACTCTTGACATAGCTTACATAGCGTGGAAAGCTGAAAATGATTTTGTTTCTAAACTGTTGAGGTGTTGGTTTCAGAGCGAACGCATATTACTCAGAGACTACTAAACACACACTGCCACTGTTGTCAATTGAGGAGTTATCCGTTATTTTACTTTCCTTTGCTTCTGAACACTATGGCACAGGCAGGGCCTCCTACATTCACTAAGGGTTAGCACGAGGCAAGTTCTATCCATTGTAGGCTGTGAATGTTAACGATATCACTGCACTCTTTCGGTTTTCCTGCGATTCCCTCAAGCTCTCTACTTTAAAGAAGAAAAAAATGGGTAATCACTTTATACAAATAGAAAAAGGAATGAAACATACTATCCAGTCCATGATTCAATGGCCCGTACAGAGTTTCTGAAATATAATAGAGTTCTAAGCTATCTACCTCCCTCCCTACCACACCTATAGTCAGGATCCTCCTCTTAGGAATTACTAAGAACCAGTCTGGAATCTGGTTACTCACTGCTAATCCTGGGGGTTAAGAGCCAAACAGCTTAATCCCATTCTAGCATTTACTGTCCACAGTCCTGGGAGTGCTGCGAGGATCTCTCAGGCAAAAATCTGCCCGGGGGAGGAGGGTCATACACACAGAGACCATTAGGGTCACTGAACTGTGGGACTCAGGAAGAATCTGGGCAAGGTGATACTGGAATGTGAAAGATAAAGTTTCTTGCTCCCTTCCTGGTTCCTGTAGAGGCCAGTGCGTTCCTCTTTTACATACAAGGGCACACAGTCCCATGGCCCACACTCAAGGCAAGACCACACATGACTATCAGGTCACCAGATTCTGCAACTGTTCTTCTGTAAATAACTGTAATTTCTACCTTCTATCTGAGTCCTATCTTGATCTTGGAGGTGCTGGAGTTTCCTCCTAGTTCTGAGACAAGCACTCCAGTGTGGGCTTGCCTGAACACACCCCCACAGAGCCCAAGGGCAGCTGGTACGGGAAGTGGCAAGCATCCAAGCAAGAGCCAGAATCTAGGCTTATTTGTGAGTCTCTGGGGCCCTCTGCTGGTTGCCTGCCGTTAACTGTTAGCTCCTCACTAGACGAACAGGAAAACTGCACTTCCCTGCTGTAATAAAATTTAGATTGCACCAGCCAACCCCTCCTGCTGTCCGATGCTCCCTGTGGTTTCTGGAAATGCAAGCTTGGCTATGTCAGTGACAGTGAAGATTACCCCAAGTAGCTGTGCACGTCCCCAGTTCCACTCAGGCTGGGGTGCCTGTGCCCTGGCTGCAGAGCAGGGGGAGCAGGGGACTCATATCTACGGGGCTCCCAAGCAGCATGGTTTCAAGGAACCCCAGAAACAGGAAGGAAAAACAAAACCTCTACTCTTGTGGGGTCCTCTCCTCCAGTAAATCAAGCAACATGCCTCACTTTTTTTTTGAGGTGGCTAAAGGAGAGGTCAGCAAAACACCTTGTTACCTCCCCAGGAAGGAAACTCGCGACCTCCTGGGGCGGTCTGCTGCTGCTTCCTAACCACAGGCTCTGGCAGCACAGGGACAGGCTGTCATTCAACAACCTGGGCACCTGTCCTTGCCAGGCACAAGCTGGGTGTGCTTGAGAGCGCCAGTGGACTGCTAACGATGAGTGCACACGCGAGGAAGTCAGCTTCTGCTGGACAAACCTCTGTTCCCCTCGACCCCGCCATCTTTGCCACTGGCTGGGCACCACGGCATACCGACTCTTATATAAGAAGCCAGAGCCCTACAGAAAGAGGGGTCAGCCTAAGCTGAGCACGGGCTGTCAGACCCAGGGAAGCGCCCCATGATCATCACCCCCCACCCCAGACGTGGACACAAGTGGCTCTGCTTGCAGAGGTAGCTGAGATGGAAAGGAACACAGTGAACCTGAACAAAGAAAGCCAGGTGCTTTGCCCCTCAGGCTCCCTGACCTCCACCTGCAGAACTAGATGGATAAACCTGATTAACGCTAGGCAAGGCGGACCTCCACTGGCCCATCTGGGGTCCGAGCTCTCTTGTGGGCCTATGCCTTTCCCTCCTCTTCACAAAAGGCACCAGAGTTGCAGAACTCATGGGGCAAGAGAGGATTTTCAAGTCTCTGGAGAACAGGGCCGCAGAAATTGCTCTGTCACCTTATTTTCCTGGGTGCTAAGGGATACACTGAGCAATACTACTTTGAAAAGACAGCAAGCTACAAGATGAACTCCATAGGGGTAAATTCTATTACCTTTTCCTCTTTCCTCCCCAAATGGCAAGAAGAACAAAGTGATGAGCTGAAAACGAGAGGGAAGTAAAAAGCCAAAAGCTGAACCTGACAGAAGTCATGGTTTAGCCCCTCTCCTCTCATAGTCACATCCAAATGCAAGTCACCCAGGCTGCAAATATCTATCTCAGGAGTAATTAAATCAAATTAATCTCGGGAAAAGGGCTTTAAATATTCAAAGCCCCATTAATCCTCATGCTTTGTAATTAAATATGTATGTTAAGAAGGCTTGGACAAAAGCAAAACACTTTCGAAATGTGAATTCTTTACATTCATAGCAGTATAATGTATTCTAAAGTACTGATCTTGCAGAAAACTATGTAAAAAATTCAGTGAAGCACACACTGTAAAAACATGGCAGAAAGAATGTAGATACAATCTCAGTCCATACAGAGCTTTAGAAGAATGTGTCTCGATAAACATCTGCACTTTTAAGGCTCCACATTATTTACCCAGTGATAATCTCCACTTAGTTTTAACTCTTCCTGATCCTCATTCTTCCATCCCACCCCGCTGGAGCAACCCCCACCCTCTTGGAAAGTCCTTTGTTCTGCTGTCCTGGGATCCTCTCATCTACTGTATTTCCTTGTTATAATGCATAGCTCTGTGTCAACTTCTGGGGATAACCTCTCTTTGATAATCAACCATTAAAGAGATTGGTCACCCCAACATACTGTGTGTCTTGGAGGGAAGGCATCCAATCTTTCAATTGTAAAATAGTGTGTGCCTGTCAGAAAACTCAAGGAACACTCCAGCTGTTGGGTGGCGTCTGCACTACTCCACTCTTCTGTCAAAGAGCTCCCCCCTCACAGAACCTCTCTGCTTCTCACAACTACCCTGAAAGAGGGCTGGAACAGGAATCACCAGGTCCATTGTTTTGATGAGGAATGTCAGAGTAAATGATCTGGTGACTGTCACATAGCAAGTAGATTAGTGTGGATGTTATCAGCTCTCTGATTAAAAGCTACTGGTTCCAGGCTGGCAGAGTGGTGCATTGGTTAAGAGTTGGCTTGGGACACCAGCTCTGAGCAGCAGGGCCCGGTTCGGATCCCACATGAAGGCCAGTGAAGCTGCGCCCTCTACACCTAAGATGGTGAACAACAGCTCGACCTGGAGCTGGGCTGCTGTGACTCGCTGGCAATAGCGTAGGCTGCCGTGAGCTACCATGAGTGGTCATTGTGAGCAGCCATCTAATGGCTGGCGAGCGACTTCCTCACCTGGCAAGAACGCAATAATACCAACATGGACCAGTGAGATGACGTCCTCCACAACTACACTGAAGAGCAAAAGGACAGCAATTTGTCTGTTCCCCTTCCCTAATTCCCCAATAAAATCTTAAAAAAAAAAAAGCTACTGGTTCCCACCATTGGTACCTTCGGGAAAGGCCAAATCTCCTACTGTGGGCTCCCACAACTTGTGTAAATTGCTTGGTTTTGGCTGTGTCAGAACTGTAGTTATCAACTATTTCTCAAAAAAAAAAAATACACACACACACACACACACACACACACTTATATATAGGGGCTGGTGCTATGGACTGAATGTTTGTGTCCCCACAAAGTTCATATGTTGAAATCCTAACCCCCAATGTGATGGTATTAGGAGGTGGGGCCTTTGGGAGGTAATTAAGGGCATGAGAGTGGGGCCCTCAGGAGTGGGATTCATTATAAGAAGCTCTCTCTGCTCTGTACCATGTGAGGATACACAGAGAAGAGAGCTATCTGCAAACCCTCACCAGAACCGAAATCAGCCTGCACCTTGATCTTGGACTTTCCAGCCTCCAGACCATGAGAAATAAATGTTTGTTTTTTAAGCCACCCAGTCTGCAGTAATTTGTTACAGCGGCCTGAGCTAAGTAAGACAGCTTGGTTTGTAAAACTTGTCAACAAAGGTTTCTAAGGCAGTGATATTTGTGGTAATGGAATTTTACCTATAGAAAATCTTGGAAGATAAAAAGCAGACGCCTGGATTATTCCAGTTTCTTTCATTACCATGGTCAATTGAATATACCTATCAGGAATACCAGGTTCAAAATCAAAACCTAGAGCCCAGCCCGAGCTGAGCAGCCGCTGAGCTGCCAACAGGTAGCAGGATGGCTCAGCCAAAATAAAATAAAATAAAATAAAAACCTAGAAATTAAGGGAACAGGTGGAGTCTTTAGAAACCAAAGAGTTCCTATCTAATTTCTGGACAAAGATAATGTAGAAGGATTCTCATATTGACACCATGGACCTAAACAACACCTTAATTTTCTTTTAGGTCCGAAAGTCTGTGATAAGCACCTCTGCCTCTTGCAAGATTCTGAGGAGAAAACCAAAGTAGAGAAATTAAATGCCTCTAAATGAGGAGGAATCATGAATAAAAACACACATCTTTTGTTTAATCTCCAAACCCCAGAAGAGGGAGAAGGTAAATGAAACCACCCACAATTCCAAGGAGCTAAAGGTTTAAAGGTCCTAAGAATTTTACAAACATCCCTTCCTTTGATCCTCAGATAACCCAGGGAGACAGGTGGGTATCAGCATACCCATTTCACAGATGAGGAAACCCAGTTACTAAGAGATTGAAGGACTTGATTAGATCACAGTATGCCCCAATTCTTATTGTCATACCACAATTAAGAACCTATCATACTCTCCTCTGTTTTCTAGTAGGAAAAACAAACAAACAGATGTTCAGACAATTTAAAAAAAACAGATGTTCATTTGATGGAAAATCCTGGGGATTTTGAAAAGGAAACTTAAGAGGTGAATGGGCCAATAAATGAACATCAGAGGAACAAATATGTTCAATGAAAAAGGTTTCTGTGTATTGATTCTGGTCCCTAACTGAGAAAACTTAAAACACTTATTTTGATATCAAAGTTTTTGCCTAATGACTTTCACTTCTACACGATTATAAATAAAGACCTTGACACAGGTCTAGCAGATGGAGGGTGCACTTAGTTCAAATTAATAAAATAGAATTTTACTATCTAAATCGCATGAAGCTCTGCCAAGCTTTCCTGGAAGAATCACGACAGTATTCTTAACAGAATACATTCTTGCTTCAAGTCCTGGATTCCTGTCGCTGGCCAGCAAGAGCACCAGGCTTTCGTTTTGCTGTTAAAAGCATAGAGTTGTGTAAAACTGAAAGGTATTTCTAACAATGATTAGCCTCCTTTCAATTATTTTTAAATACAGAGAAAAGCAGAGTAAAAAGCAATAAAAAGTATAAGTAGACAGGAAATGAAGTAGGATACTAAAAGCTGGATTTCTATCCTGGAATTATTTTTTTTTTTTTACATCTCTGTTGACACCGGTAAAAGATGTATGTACGTACTAGGAAATACAAAAATGTATAAATGAAGAATGAAAGCGCCCCTCTGATTTTAAGCCTTCCTTTTGCAGTTTTACTTTATTCCAGGAAAATACAAAGCACATATTTAACAGAGAAATCCTTTACATTAATGTACAAGGAGCCAAAAGCTCACACTGCACACACTGTACCTCATTTTCACTGGACAGTACCATTCTTGGAGACAGTTCCTGATCAGTGCTTGCTTATAAGTCTTTTTTTTTTTTTGGAATGGGTTACGTGAAATTTTGCTGGAGACTTTCTAGCACTGGGCCTGGGCAATCCTTAATTTACCTATTGCACTTTCTTATCAAGAGAAGGGTTGCTTTTGATAAAACATGACACAGGCTCCTATACGATGGTAACAGCTAATATTACTATGCAGATCACTGTACTTTTTATTTATTTATTTATTTTTTAGCTGAGCCATCCTGCCACCTGTTGGCAGCTTAACGGCAGCTCAGCTCGGGCTGGGCACCGAACTGCTGTTGCTCAGAGCTCAGCTCACACTCTTAAGCGAGCTCTTAACCAACTGAGCAACTCGGCCAGCCCGATCACTGTACTTTTTTAAAGTAAAACTTAAGAGACCCTGAACTCAAATGTTTACAGAATGAAGGAATAGGAAAAAAAAAAATGGTCGCAGAACTGAATAAAGGAAACAACCTCTTTTCCTTACGTGAATCCAAAAACCTTGGGGGTGTATGTATGATTGTGCCGTGGAAGAACAGGAAGTCAAGACCACAGCCAGAATGCAGTCCCAGTTGGTGGCTCCAGCATTAGCTTGCGTGTGCCCACTTGGAAAGCCAGATCAAGGGTGCTGAAGGGAGGCGCTGGGCAGCACTACTCAGAGCGCCTGCCCTTCCCACACAGCTGCCATCAGCATCTCGCTGGAGTGTAAGATATGGGCAAGTGACAGGATTTACTTTCAGTTTTGAGAATTATGACTCACCAATACTTTCTCAAGGATAGCCACATTTGTCAGATTAAAAAAGAAAAAGAAAAAAGCAGAACATCTCAAGACCAGGAGGCAGGGCAACTACAAACCCACATCCTCCTCTCAGTTTTACTGTCAAGTGATCAATAATTCCTCACTTTCATGAAGCTGTTTTCTTTTCAAGAAAAAGCTATGCTTTGTGTGCTCTCCAAATGGTCTTTCCTGCCTTTCAACAATTAAAAAATGTTATTTTAAGGTAGTTTTTCTTTTCTCCTGGACTTTGCACATGAAGTCCTAGAGCATAAGAAATCTAACTTCAGGGTTGCGATTCCAGGACAGTACACTTGAATAAAATAATTTAGAGATGCAGGGTTCAAGAAAATGGTATGCAAAAGGGCAGGTCACCCAGTGTACAGAATTCAGCTATATTTTACTTTACTGGGATCTTTCATGTCCCTTTCTACTTCCTGTTCCTCCAGGAGACGTGGTCAGGGTTCCTCAGGAGCTGGGCGAGTTCTGCTATAGCTCCCCAGGTAACATTCAAGGCCTGAGGTTTATCAATGGCTGTAGCGGAATGAAATTCTCCTCTTCCGGAGGCACACACAACTTGGGCTGTGGAAGGGGGAGCTGCCTTCCCCTCTCTCAGAAACATCACACTGGTGCACATGGGCATGGCAACCCAGTGTCTTTCACGCTCATCTGAAGGCACCAAACAGCCCCTCCAAGTAAGCAGGGCTGGGATGGGCTCAGTCCACAGAGGAAAGGTGGTGGGAAGGGCCCTGGCTAGTCAGGGCGCTTCAGTTCAGGCCCCTTCTTCTTGGACCATACCCCGGCCCAACATTTTTTTTTTTTTTTGAGGGCAGCGTCACTGGCCCTCATATGTGGGACCGAACCGGGGCCGCTGGCTTCCCAAGCCAGCGCTTAACCACCGCGCCACTCGGCCGGCCCACCGGCACAATATTTTATATGTCAGTCTGGTAAGCGCATGTGCTCAGGCTGCCAAGCTCACATCTAACAACACAGGTGTATGTGTGCAAACAGACACATTCGCCATGGAATTGGGTCTGGAGGAGACGTAACAGGTGAGCAGACAGACTTGGAGGTGACGGGCTGATCCAAGCACACAGCACCCAGCTGAGAGCCGAGGTGGGTCCCCACATTCTCCCTGGACCAGCCCTTCCGCAGTCTCCTTTTGGCTCACACCACCAGCCTAGAGCGAGGAGCGTGTTTCCAAATTGTTCTGCCAGAATAAGAACTCTGGAGGTTTCTAAGTTGTGGTAAAAACGAATTTCCCATTTTCTAACCCTGTGCACAGGCGCGAGCCTGGGGTGCCAAAAGAAGTGCATCTCCCCTCCTGCCAGCAGGGCCTCAGCGGCGTGGTGAAGGCCCAGCTCCACCGTGAAGAAACAGAGCAGAGACACCAAGCAGTGCTTCCTGACAGCAGTATTTTATTGTTATGACACTGTCTTGTGACCCACTTTCCTCCCTGCTCCTTACTTCTCGGTTATAAGCAATAATTAGTAATGTCAGTGTTCTGGCTGGATTGCTCTGGGCCTATTAATAATGCAGGAGCAGGAACAGGATGAATGCATAAGTGTACAAGAGGTTTCAAGGTTAAAAGCAGTAATGGAGAGAGCTATGGCAGAGTGTACACGTGTGCCCAGATGGCGCTGGTTAAGAGGAGGAAAGTGTGTGTGTGTGTGGGTGGGGGTGGGGGGGAGAGGGACAGGGAGAGAGAGGGGGGGAGAGGGAGAGGGAGAGGGGGGGGGAGAGAGGGAGAGGGAGAGAGAGAGAGAGAGAGAGAGAGAGAGAGAGAGAGAGAGAGATGGAGGGAGGGAGAGAGGGAGGGAGGGAGGGAGGGGAGGGGCAGGTGCCCAGCTTCCCTCTGGGACAACATGTATGGCAAAGCACGATTTCTTGGTGTCTTTGATCAAGTTAAGGGCAGTGTCTTCTCTTTTCTAGAATGGACACATGTCTCTGGCTACCTGGCAGGGAGTGGTGTCAGGGCAAGGTCTCCGGCACTAGTTGTAGTGTATGAAATTGAGGTCAGAGCGAACTACACCAGTGTCTTTCAAACTCATTTTCAATGTTTTAAGTGACTTCTCTTATAAAAGGCAATGCCTGCTTGTTCAGCAGAACTGATACCTTCCCACTTAAAGCTTTTACAGGAAAGTCAAGACACGTGATATAGCACAGGCCCTGGGTCTGACATCCAGGCGCTCCACTGGAGGGAGACAGACTACAATGTTCTAACTCATTCTGTCTCCCCCCCCCCCGGTGACCCCCACACCAGCCTGGTTCCAAGGGGGATTCCAAAAGGCAAAATATCCGACACTCCTACGGAGCTCTGTACAAGAAGTACAAGAACTGAATGACAGCAAATAGGCCTGCGAATCATGCCAGGAAAGTGATCACTATGGCTATATGAGAAATATTTGCTTGGCCATGGCCAATGGCTACCCACGACTCCTGAGCTGTTCATATCTACATCGCGTTCTCAGCAGAGGAGGGTTCACTACTGAACCGTTCACGGTCCCTCACAAATCAAAAGTGAACTGTTTTACATACTAGGAAAGTAACAACTTTATCTGCTAGTTTCACAACCAAAAGCAGACATTTTTAAAACGGTCAACCCAACGGTTGGGTGAAGCAGAATGCATCCTTACTTGTTAGTCAGAAAGTCTCTGTGGGAAAAGGAAGCAGTTGGAAGCAGTCCTGAATCACAATTACTGAAAGCTGTGCTTATTCCCATGGGCTCTAGCTGCTGGGCCAAGGTTTTCTCACTGGCTGCACGCGTCCAGCAGCTCCTGAGCATGGGCTGTGGGCGGGACTCCTGCAGAAAGGCCAGTGGGGAGACAGGCAGAGCTCAATCCACTCACCACAAAATCCCATCACCTCATCTAACACCTGAGGCAAGGCACTCCTTTTGAGGGTGGTAAAGTCAGCCCCCACAGGGATCCAGGAGAGATGGCTATGGCTTGAAAAGATACAAGTATATTTGAAAAAAAAAAAAAAAATCAGGGCAGGCCAAGTGGCGCGGTGGTTAAGTGCTGGCTTGGGATGCCAGCAGCCCCAGTTCGGATCCCACATATGAGGGCCAGTAACACTGCCTTCTAAAAAAAAATAAATAAATAAATCACATTTCTATCTTTCAAGTTGTCTGAAAACAAACAAGACAAAATAAAACCCTTTTGCTTTGAAAGTTCAGAGATGACTGGATTGATAAAAATGGGTGCCATTGTTTTAATTGAAAAAGTAATATACACATACTCCCCTCTCGCCTCTCCTATCCTCAGGAAGCCTCCCCCAAAGCAATTCCCTGTGGCCAATTTCTTATCTATCCTTCCATTTTTGACAGATTTTACATACATGTCAGCACACATCTCCCCTACCCCCATTTGAGACCCAAATAGCAGCACACTATACCCACTGTTCTGCATCTTGCTGTTTTCATTTAATTAATATATCTTGCAGACAGCACAACTGGACCCATGTCATTCTTTTTAATGCTATGGTGTATGCCAGGGGTTGACCAACTACAGCTCATGGGCTGAATCTGGCCTGCTGCCTATTTTTGTAAACATCATCTTACTGGATCACAGCCATGTTCATTTGTTCACATATTGTTGACAGTTACTTGCAAGCTGCAAAGGCAGAGCTGAGAAGCTGGGATAGAAGACAATATGGGCCAAAAAGCCTAAAATATTTACTACTTGCCTTTTATAGAAAATGCCTCCTGACCCCTGGTGCATGCCATTGTATGAATGTACCAAAGTGTATTTAACCTTTTCTCTATTAAGCGTTCAAGTGGAAAATTCCTTATTCCTTTCAATTCCTTAAGAATAAAGTTAAACTCTAAATGCTGAGAAGCATTAGAAGGATGAGGAAGAAAAGAACAGGAACCAGCTGGGAAGAGGCCAACAGGAAGAAGCAGGCGTGAAGAGGGAACTCAGAGTGAGCTTTAACCTCCCAAAGTGTCACTTCCTCTTTTTAGAGGAAGAGGCGAACTGCAGGTCTTTGATAAGAGGAAATTCCCCTTTGCTATATCAAAGCTACTCCCAGTGTTTGTGTTTTTCTAAGTTAGGCAAGGCTGCCTAAAGCACACTGTGACCAAATTAGGAAGTAAGCATGCTGATGTCTCTAGGCTGGTCACCACATGGCCAGGACGCCCAGGCATGTGTAGACAGTGATGGATGAGGAAGGAGACTCAGTCCATGAAGGATATGCTATTTGCTCAAGAAATAAGCCTTATAAAAGTTACACTTAATAAGAATTAATAATTGTGCTATAAGACAAACTTGCTGCTGCTGACAAAAAAGAGCTTGTAAGGTTTCCACAAGGAAAGAATGTGTGAGGAGCACAGTGGAGACGAATTCTTTTGGGCAGCATTCTGTTTATTCCACGGGCAGTGAAGGTCTTCAGAAGTACTAGGGCAAAAGACTCCAATTAGCTCTTAGATTAACAAGACGTTCAGTTTTACACCATTGAAAAAAATTTTTAGAGAGGTCATGCTGAAAAACTGGGTAAGTTTTCCATCTGATGGCTGCTTTCTTTACATGCTGGAATGGTAAGGCTTTAAACTCATCTGACAGTTTTGTCCAGCGAGGTCTAGGAACACAACACTACTGAATCACTCGTATGAGATTGCTTCCGCCATGGCTACTCAGTGACACTCTCTCTCAGGAATGACTTCTGAGTTAACTTTTGATTCTGAGCCAATGAGCTCAGAATCTATTCTGACCAGCAGCACTAGCTGTGTAATAAAATTTAACCTTGAAAATCCTTGCTTTCCTCCCAAATTTCCAGATCAGCAAGATTCTTGGACATGGTTTTTATTCCCTTAGGAATGTGCTTGGTTGAGTTCCAGCATCTGCTCTGAGAGCAGACGTGCGGTTAGAATCAAGGTAAGTTCAAACGACAAATCTTGGTTCTTCTTTACAGGAAAACCTCCTAGGGAGTCAGGCAAAAAGATGTGGGCACTGTCCTTGGCTGAATCTGAGGGCAGCGGCTGCCCCCGGCAGAGAAAGCAGAGGCCCAGAGCATAGCTCTGCCTGGGTGGCCATGGCTCCTGTGGAAACAGCGTTCTCTGTGCTGCCATGCCCTTTGTGCTGAGTCGGTATGCGGTTCCTTCGCCAGGCTGCATGGGGCAGGGGTTTTGTGGCTGCTGTCTCCAAAGTGCTCTAAGTGTTGTCAAAATGATCATATGTTTGTTTTCGATTTGCTCCTGTACTGACTTTGGACATTTATTTACAGTCGCCTAAGGGACACAGGTATTAAACAGGTAACGCTAAATAGGATACTTCCCTAAAAATCCTGGTTGACTGACATACAAGCCCACCAATTAAGAACTGTATTTCTACTGTCAAGGTTTCTGTGGCTCACCATTGACTGAAGCGAACTACACTAATGGGTCACTGAGGAAACAGGTTAGAAAGCTATACCTGAACTCCAAGTCCACATATAACCGAAAGACGGCAGTTTGAGGGTTTCTGATGAGCATGACACCAAAACCTCTTTCTCCTCCTGCACAGTGAAGGTGTCTGGGCCGTAGGACCTCCCAGGTCCCACCTATAAATCCAGTACCGGCAATTACAAATCCAGAAAACCAAATGCCCACAGCCTCAAATCACCTGGGTCAGATTAGGGCAGTCCCTGGACACAGGGTTTGAACGACATATTCATATCCCCTCTGATGATATGAGAGGTCAATGCCACCCAAGCCTGCTCTGCTCTCACACTGCTGCACCCCTGCAGCGCATCCCTTGCCTGCTGTCTCGGCTTTCCCACTGCAGTGCAGAGGCACCACGGTCTACACAAGCTTCGTTGCCCTTTTATGGTAGAAAAATGAATTGCTTGCCCAGCAGTGGAGCTGAGAGAGATGACAGAACGGAAAGTTGTCATTTGTTGTGGTTTTGGCAACAGGAGACTAGAGTGCTCTCCCCTCAGCCACCCCTGGATGGACAGTGCACGCCAGGAACTCAGCAAGGGAAAGCAAGACCCCGGCAAGCTGCTCCCACACAGGCCTCTCCTGCCTTGCCTGCAAAGGGACTTGTTTATTTATGAACAGCGTCAGCCTTATTTTTGTGGAAGTGCATGTTGTACAAAAGGTAAAAAAAGAGGCCGTTTGTGTTCTGCTCAGAGATCTCAGCAGAGGTGCCCAGAAAACAGGGTTCCGGTCAGATTGCATCTTAGGAACTGAATTAATTTCCCTGCACAACAAGGATGGAAAACTGGAGCTGGGCACGAGGAGACGAGACAGCTCTCTGGGAGGGGCTGTGGCTTTGGTTGTGGCCCAGCCTCGAATCCCTGTCTCCTGTCACAGGGACAGGAGAATGGTCCCAGACTCCAGATAAATAGATTCCCTGGGAAAACAAACCAACATCCAAGCCCCTGTGGTAACAAACAGCAGTTAGTACCAAAGGGCCATAAATTCTTTGCATTTGTGCCAGGGGGCCCACAGATAAAAAAATTCAGGGCTGCCAGCAGCTGGGAAAACATGTTGCAAAAGGAGAATTAGGCAATTCTCTGTATGCACATCAGAGTTAGGGAAATTAAGCTTATCTGAGTGAGAGAAATTGAGCTTATCCAACATGCTTTCGGTTGGAAAACAAGTCTTTTTAAATGGGTGGGGAAAACTTGTGATGGTTACACGATTTCTTCCCCACTTAAGGCACCCAAGGACTAAACAGGCTGGCTGTAGAATGGTAGCCAGGTAGCAGCTATGAAATGATGCGTTGAGTCTCTTATTTTGCAGCAGCAACGCAGCTCCCTCCAACACAACACTCACTCTCCCAACAGGGGGCTTTGCTCCCAGGACAGCCACCATGGGAGGGAGGAGCAACATGGAGGCAGCCTCCTGCCACATGCACCCACCTGTGCCCACCGTCAGCCGTGCACTGACCGCCTCCCCCTGCAGCCCTCAGGAGACCGTTTCTTCAGGCCAACGGAGAAGGGACAGGAAGCACAGCAAATATCTGTGGCAGCGCACAAAGCAGCTTTGAGACTGGGGGGTTTGCTAGCCAAGGGACCACAGGAGCTGTGTGTTCCCAGGCCTTGGGGCACTAGGTTACTAGAAATGACCTGTTATGGTAACTAAATTGACAAGATGTTCCAGCTCCCCGAATGTACTGTATCTAATCTCTCCCTGACTCTCAGCTCCTTTCATGGCCCTACAATGTCCACCCTTCCCAAACAGCACTCTGGTCACATCGCCCCTGTGTTAGGCTTCCAACAGCTCTCTGGGGTGTCTGCAGGCAAATGCATCACCCTCATTCCGCTTTGCAAAGCCATCTTCCGTCTGGGATCTGTTTATCTTGAGTCCTGTTTCCTCCTGCTCTGTCGTACTTGTCTACGGGCTGACCCGTCACACACACAGCTTCGCTTGAGTCATTCCCTGGCCCTTGAGTACTTTCTCCCTATCTCCCCACCCATTAGGTCCCACCAGGGCTCAGGCAGGCCAAGACCCAGTTCTTTTGTGAAATATTTCCCAATGGTGTCAAATCAGTGAGTCTCCCGTACAGCAGTCACTGACTCACTATTTTAACTGTCTGTGTCTGAGTTGGCCTCCCCTGCCTAGATCTTAGGTTGGGGCTGTGGCTGACCTTTTTGTATTTCTGCAGACATAGAGCTCAATAAATAACTGCTGAATGAATGAGGAAATTCCAACTAAAGCAGGGATAGCCCACCTGCCTTGGCACAAACCTACGCGATGGAGCAGCTAATGGATGTGTTCAGAGATGGGAGAAATGTCGGGGAGCACGAGGAGCAAAACCCTCAGCAGCTACTTCTGCACAATGGTCAGGGGCAAGGGTGCTGCCTGGAGAAAAGGTCCACGCTGGGAGAGAGGAGGTTAGGTCAGAGTGGGCTCTGGCCCTGGGGGAGAAAAGAGGGGTTTTTATGGGAAGAGAGGAAAAGGGGGGTTTTTATGGGAAGAGAGAGGACATTGGAGCTAAGACAGTTGTGGTAAAAGGATAAGCAGGAATAGGAGATGTTTTTAGCAGCAACGTCTGACAGAAAAAGGGAGAGGGAGGGAAAAGGACAGCCACAGTCAAAGACAAGAGAAGAAAAAAATTGTAATCTAACTCGCTCTTTGGGTTAGAATCTGGATCAGCTTCTTAGACACAGGGAGCTTTTGAAACTTAAATGCTTTTTATACGAACTTCTGATGGGAAATAAAAGTGAAAAGCGCTTTTATGAGGCCATAGGGATTTGATCTGAGGAATTCTCTTAGCTTATTTCTCTTTGAAAACCAAATGCCAATGCCAGTTTGCAAACCCTCAGTATTCTAGAAATCAGAGTGTGGACTGGAAGGACACTCTATAGGCCCTCTAGTCTCTCTCCGGGCCTTGAGGATGGACCTCTTGCTCAAGTCGTCCTAGAGAAAGGACAGCCGGGCCAAGGCTATACCAGAACCTTCGCAGCGGGCCTCAGCACCGGGCCCCAGGCTCTTAGAGCCGGCTCACTGCTTACCTTATGGTCTAGCAATCCATCTCAGACTCCTTAAGGGAGCTGAGCAGTTTTCTTGGAGAATCTGGAAAACCCCACACCACCACCACTTCTCCGGGTAACACAATGAACACCATGCACCCATCACTCATGTTTAGTACTTATCAACTCGTGGCCAATCTGAGCTTATCAATACCCCATTTTTCCCTGCCACCCTCCCTCCTCCAGTATAATTCTGAAGCAAACCCCAGATTATACATCATTTTATTTGTATGTATTTCAGTTTGTATCTCTAAAAAATAAGGAGTCTTAAAACCAACCCATCATACCAAAATCACACCCAAAAACACACAAGTAACAGTAAGGAAGCCCTGGACATGACTCCTGATGTTGTCACCTGTTAGCCATGTGACTGAGAGGGTAAGGAGTAGAAAGCCCTGACAGCCGCAAAAGCTCTGCTGACAGGTACCCTGACTTCCGTCTGTTTTAACTGTGATGCGAAACATCCACCTCAGGGACCCTCGCTGCACCGGCTCTGATGCTCTGGGAGAAGAGCACGCCAGCTTTCGGTTGTGCGCCTCACCCAACCTCAGAGGACTGGACTTAAGTTTGTCAGCACTGCTCTGAGTTACCAAGGTGATTCTGAGTCTGTCTTCTCAAGGGACATTGATTAGCATGTAGTGCAGACAGAGAGCACACAGCTGCCACTTGGTTTCGAAAGATGGCAGGGCTGGCTCCTTAGCTGGTCACCCTGGAGACGAAGGGCAGTGGGTGCTGGGGTGTGGGTGGCCGACCCACTTGGAATGGCACACTGGCCAGATACACACACGCATTTCTCACCGTGGTCTGGGGAAGGCCTTGTGGCCTCTACAGAGAGGTGACAGAGGCCCTTCTCATTCTCTGTATGCTTGTGTGGAGGACACTGGGGCATAAAAGGCCATTTACACTGCCCAGCCACCACAGAGCAATTGGAAAATGACCTTGAATTCCACAGTAAACACGAGACGTTCCACCCAGTGGCAGCTCTACCCCAGGCTTCACTCTGATTCTGCTGCATGCTCTCTGAGCCCTCCTCTTCGTTTCTGCCTCCCTCGCTCACACTCCTCCCCGACAGAGACCCATGGGGATACAGCGCGTTTTCGTGCTTGTGTTATTACCATAGCAACAATTTCTCTTCTACCTGGAAGGCTGCAAGCCCTGCAGTGCTCTGTGCTGAGAATGCAAAGAGGGCACACTATGCTCTGCACGCCAACGCACGTGTACGCACGCGCACACCTTCCTCAAGGACACTGCAATGAGATTCACTATAACAAATCAGGATGCTGACACCTGGTAACACACAATTAGTGTAAAGACAAAAAAGAGGTACATGGCTCTATAAAAAAGATTTTTTCTAGATATCAATTCTTGAGATTTTTAATGTGAGATTTTGAAAGACTTTGAATCAACATGCACCTCTCCTCTGAAGAGGTCACAGGCACAGAAAAATGCCATTAGGTTGTTTTAGCAAAACATATAAAGGCACTCAACAATGTGTGGTTTCCAGGAGAGGCACTCGAAGCTTCTGGTCTGTGAACAGGGTTAGGCTGTGACGAGTCTGATAACAATGGCTAATGGTGGCCACAAAAACCATGAAACAGGGTCAGAGTTTCTATTTGAATGAAGTGCCCATACAAACCTGCTTTCTTTAACACTACAGACAGTGCATTTTAGTAGAGACCCAAACAACAAAAGTGGGACAAGAAGGTAGTCTTTTCACTACAAGGCGGGAGAAGGTGCCAGTCTTGACCTCCAGGCCTGCCTGTTGCACTGGGGGGTGATGGAGGGGTGGTCAGGGCTCAAAGGTCAGCACTCTCCCAGGAAAACAAAAACCATTACTTCTGAGTCATTGAGACAAACCATGGATTTTTATCTTCATTTTGTGACTAATTCTGAGTTCTCCAGCAAAATGAAGTATCAGTTTTGTTTCTAGGCCCTTCCTACATTCATCTGAGTATCATCCCCTGAGAAACCAATCCTTCCGGATAGGGATAAAAAAAAGATCAACGAGAACCCCTAGAGGAGGGGACACAGCAGTGTGGCTGAGGCAAGTGAGACTTTGGAGAGCAACCCTGCGGGCGGCCTTCTTTAGGACACAGCTCTCCACAGGGTAGCATGAGGTCCTTCCCTGAACTTGAACAATGTGGGCTAAAGTGAGAGCCATCATTTCTTACAGAACATATTGGTTAGCAAAAAACAGATTCAAACATCTATCCCCTTTACATTGTAGCATGCTAGTTAAGAAATGAGTTTTTTGAGTAGTCATGTGCCATGTAACAATGCTTTGGTCGTTGACCAAAAATAAGACCGTGGTCCACTATTATAATGGAGCTGAAAAATTCCTTATCACCTTGTGACTTCGTACCCATTGTAATGTCACAGGGCAATGCAATACTCACATACTTGTGGTGACACTGGTGTAAACAAACCTGCTGCACTGCCAGTCGCATAAAAGGAGCACATACAGTTATGTAGCACATAGGTAAGCACAACAGTGCATACTTCATAATGATAATAAACGACTACATTATTGGTTCATGTACTTACTGTGCTATACTTTTATCATTTTAGAGTACACGTTCTACTTATGTAAAAAAAAAAGTTTGCTGTAAAACAGGATGCCTTGGTCTGCTGGCAGCTGCCTCACACGTCTCGTGTTCACTGCTCCCTTGATCGCATCATGTTCCCGTATCCTTGATTGAATCCCGTGTTGTCTGTCTGGGAACGGGCTGTCCAGGCGTGTAGCCCAGGAGCACAAGGCTGGACCACACAGCCTGGGTGTGCAGGAGGCTGGACCATCTGGGTGTGTAAGTGCACGCTATGGTGTTCGCACAAGGATGGAGCTGCCTAAGGACGCGTTTCTCAGAACATGTCCCCATCCGGAAGCAGTGCAGGACTGTGCGTCATATGAAAAACTAGCAAGTCCCGAGGGGACTTCACATCTGCCCGCTTCAGGGGAACTCCATGTTCTTGCAGTAGCAGATTTTACAAACCTGGGAGAAGTTCTTCCCTTGAAGGGATGCGGCACACACTGCTGGCACCAGTCTCCACCTCCCTTGCATGGGCAGCTACTGGTTCCTGACTTAGGAAGTATCTGTCGGGCACTGGAGTAAGCGCTTCACTTACATCACACCCGCAACTCCCCACACCCCCAGCTTACTGAGATACACCTTACATGCTACTTCCTTTTTACCAAAGCTCTATGGCGAAGGTACAGTTCTCATTTTACAGATAGAAAAGGCGGCTCAGGGAGATGACATATGCACCCTAGGTCATGAAGCCAAGAAGAAGAGCTGGAATTAAAGCATCAGTGGGTTTAATGTCAAAATCTGTCTGAACTCCGTGTCTGACTGTCTCCTTAGCTGCAACGTAAGTGAGGGCCACGGCTTTGATCCTCCCGCACAGTGCTGGGCCCAGAGAAGTCATCAGGAACACTTCCCATGCACTTCTCTCTTCAAGAGAACTCTCCAGAGACCTCACCATTAAGGAGCAGCAGCAGGGCTTACCCCAAGCAACACTGACAAAGGAGAGACGTGAGGCCTCTTCATTCTGAGCTGAACAGGAAACTCCGGGATTTGTCTCTGGGAGGGTGGCAACACTGTAACCATTCTAAAGCAGCTTCACTGGATGCCAGAACATTCTTTGAGGGCAAGGCAGAACAATGCCCATTTTCTGGGAGTCAGGGAAGTTGAGTCCACACTGATGACTCAGCCTGTCTGGACTACCTCGGCTCTGAGATGCACCCCATCACCTCCTGGAAGGTCAGCAATCAACCTCTGAGAGTTTCAAGGGTTGAAAGCTGAGGGCTGCGCCAGCCCTTGGGAGGGGGCAGGTACAGCAATGCCACTGTGCCCACTTACCAGTCCCCTAGCCTCCTCTAACACAGGCCAAGCAGGAGAGGCAGTTGTTTACACTACTCAATGCCCCAATCAAGGGATAAAGAGGATAGAATATAGGAATAAAAACCACTTCTTTGGGGTTGAGGGGAAGCAAAAATAAATGTTTTACCCATACTGGCATTTTAGTTTAATATATGTGTATTTTTACCTTTCCCTACTTTGGGTATATATCTATTTCCCTTTTAAATAAGCAATGCAAACAACAGCAGGTAAGGTATTTATTTGACTTTTATCGGGATGGCAGGGTAGGAAGAGAGGGAAGCAATATTTGCCTTTGTTGCTTTTATTCTCATGGAAACAGAGAGAGAGAGAGAGAGAGAGAGAGAGAGAGAGAGAGAGAGAGAGAGAGAACTAGGTTCTCTTCTCACGGTGTTTGATATGTTAAGATGTCAACTAAGGAAGTGTGTGTAATTATCAGACAAATCTCTCAAGCATCAAGAAGCCTACGATGAACAGATTCACTATGCTGTTTACTATGGGGAATTCTAAAAAGTGGAAACTGACAAAAATATTAAGACAAAATCGAGTTAAATCCTGAAACATCACTGCTACAATGCCAGCTCTGCTCAGTGCTTGATGGGAGGGTGGCTCACAGGGATGGCGTCTGGGACCTGCTCTGGGGCTGTGCTGGCCCAGGGTACTCAGCTCCACATTTATTCTTCAGGGACCAAGGGGAGTGAGGGCTATGCGGGGCACCTGCATCCCACTGCGCGTGAGT
This sequence comes from Aselliscus stoliczkanus, assembly GCA_033961575.1. Taxonomy (NCBI): domain Eukaryota; kingdom Metazoa; phylum Chordata; class Mammalia; order Chiroptera; family Hipposideridae; genus Aselliscus; species Aselliscus stoliczkanus. The sequence continues at coordinate 3,406,782 of CM066733.1, forward strand.
CTGAAGCTACTTGGCTGGAACCCCAGGCTCTGAAGGAAGCGCCTCGGCCTGAGAGAAGCAGGGACAGGGTGAATCTCCGAGAAGGACTCCCCATACCACCCCACTCCTGCTGTGGACTTGCAGTATGCAGCACGGACTTCCACGCCAGAAAACGAGCCCTCGATTGGGAGCTTAAAACTCCTTTCGTTACGTTGTGTCAACGTTTCTTCTTGGATAAAGGTCCTCCCTGATACTGGGAACAAGAGGATCAAGCTTCATTCATATCTAGATAAATGTAAAGGCCTGTGCTCAGCACAGGAGTCAGCTGACTGGCTGGGCCTCAAATTATAGTGCTGATAAGTGCCAAGCTGTCCACTGTCACAGCTGGAGCCGCCCTGGCTCTGACAACTGGTCCCAACTCATTTACACTCTCTTCACGCAGCCATTCAGCTACTGTAGGCACTGCAGATGCCTGTTTTTTAGCAACAAACTGGTTCAGTGCAGATGTGAATGTCAGTTATATTACACTGCTGTAGCATCAATAACACTGAATGCTACAAAAGATAGGACCGGGCCTGGAAAGGGTGGGAAAAAGAGTAGGGGAGAGAGTTGGTGGGTGAAAGACACATGAAAACAAATATCAGTGACACTGGAAAAAGGTGAGTGTTTATACATTCACCTTCTCAGGCTCCACTAAAAGACACCACACTCAGCATTCTTCACAGATACTCTCATTAAAGTCTCACCACTCGATGGCCTCCCTTCCTTAGCACTTGCTTTGTGAGTGCTCTTAATCTCCACCTGGTGGCCCTAGCTACCTTTCCAGAAAGCTCGACTTTGTGGAGCAAAGTTATGGTTCTGGAAAGGTGGGAAAAGATCCAGCAGGGAAATTTCTGACCCTAAGCATAAATATTCCAGAAGCATTGCCTTCGAATCTTTTATCTAATACTGCTGTCCCACACCCCATACATCCAACTCATTCCTAAAAGCAACACGCTGGAAGACAGACTGATGAATCCTTTATCTGAGAAAACATAGGGCGGGGCTGGTGCTGAGGGCCTTGACAAAGCATTCCATCATATCAATGAAACAAAGACTCTTTCCCCATTTCAACGATACAGTGACTTATTCTTCAGGGATCTGAGGGCTTTGATTCCAGGCACTGGACCTTCCTCCAGATAATGCATTAATATAAAGGCCTCATCTCAGAGTGACAAGTTCCTGGAAATCTACGTGAGGTTTAGATTACTGGCAAAGACACTGAAATGAGGAAGGAAGCAGATACCCTTCGTCTCACATGGGCCAAAATTAGCTTGTGGCTCATTTCTTAAACATTAGGAATCCTCAAAGATGTAACGGTTGGTTTGGCCATGGAGCTGAAGAGAAAGGAAGTCATTAGAACTTGTACAAGTGAAGAAGGTAAAAGCATGTGCCCCAACCACACCGACATCTCTGGTGTTAAATTCTGAATGCACGTAGTGCTTTGCTTTGGTCCTAAGCCTGAAAGAATTCTGTCAATTCTGCTTACAAGACCGTTTTTTTGCTGACACACATGCTTTTAAGATGCCCACGAGACAAACCTTTTATCATGGAGTACTAGTGCCACCTGGTGGCAACTCTTCCCATAGCGCATGATAAGTCCTGCTGGTTCTAGCTGTAAACTCTCCTTTCCCATTCGAAGGACAGGGTGGGGACTTCTCTGGAACCTGCTGTCACTGTCTCAGGTTCCCACGAGACACAGTTTTCACCTTATTTTCATGGTGGGCCAAACACCTACAGACCCTACCCTGACAGTAGAATGCGAGTCTAGAATGTGAATGCTATTACCCGCACATGAGGGTCAAATTCTGAAGCACACTAATCGACAATGCCTTATAACGTATTCTCTTCACTGTAAAACACCGAGGAACATAAAAAGATATGAACAAACAGAAAGACATACTTTGAACTTAGACAGCAGGGCTCAACATTTTTTATTATTATTTAAAAACATTTTTTTTAAGGGCAGTGTCACCGGCCCTCATATGTGGGACCTGAACTGGGGCCGCAACGTTTTGAAGGTAATAATTTCCCTTAACTCATCCATCTACAGCTGTTCTCTGACTCCTGCTTCCCGGCCCTCTGCCTACCCCCGGGGTCTCCTTCAATCCTCCTAAAGCCTCCGCCTCCGCTGTGTTCCTGACCCTGGCCACTTATCAAATAATGACTGAGCACTATTATGTACATATGTTATTGGAAAAACATATGCACACAGAATACCTCCACTCTCAAATTCAACATGACCAAATCAGAACTGACCTCTCCCAGGATCTTCTATTTTATTTCCAATTTTGTGTGAACAGCACTATCACCTACTTAGTGGCCCAAATCAGAGCAGTGAAGCCATCTGGACTTCTCCCCACCCCAGGCCCCCAGGCAGAACACCTTCTCCTAACCCAGCTCCCTACAGTCTTCCAAATCTGCTCCTTTTCTCCACCCCATGGGGCAATGTTGGTTCTTATGATTTCTATCACTCAGGATATACTGGGTTATGCTTTTGGGAACAAACTCAAAGTTCAGTAACACAAAACAGACTTAATTCTACATGTCCACCTTGGCAGAGGGAAAAGAGTCAGCGAACAATAAGCTCTCTCTTTTTATTGTGGTAAAAATCATAACATAAAATCTACCTTATTTAACACATTTTTAAGTGCACAGTACAGTAGTGTTAACTATATGTACATGGTTACACAGATCTTTAGAACTTTTGCATCTTGCATGACTGAAATTCCATGCCCACTGCATGACAACTTCCTATTTCCCCCTCCCCCATCCCCTGGCAATCACCAAGCTACTTTCGGCTTCTATGAGTTTGACTACTTTAGATACATCCTCTAAGTAGAATCATACAGTATTTATCTTTTTGGGACTGGCTTATCTCACTTTGCATAATGTACTCAAGGTTCATCTACATTGTTGCATGTATGAGAATTTCCTTCCTATATAAATACTGAATACTGAATAATTATTCTGATGTATGGATAAACCACATTTTCTTTATCCATTCATCCACTGATGGACATTCAGACTGTTCCCATATCTGGTTATTGTGAATAATGCTGTAATGCATACAGGCGTGCAAACAGCTCTTCAAGGTCCTGTTTTCAATTTTTTGGGATAAATACCCAGAAGTGGAACTGCTAGATCGCATGGTAGTTTTTTTTTTTTTTTGAGGGCAGTGTCACTGGCCCTCATATGTGGGACCCGAACTGGGGCCGCTGGCACCGCGCCACTCAGCTGGCCCAGTTTTTTAAGGCATACCATATATACTATTTCATTGTGGCTGTACCATTTTACATTCCCACTAAAAATGCACAAGAGTTTCAATTTCTCCATATCCTTGCTGACATGTGCTATTTTATCTTTTTCTTCATTGTTGTTGTTAGTGGCCATTATAATAGATGTGAGGTGCTATCGCACTGTGGTTTAGATTTGCATTTTCCCAATGATTTATTAGTGATGTGAGCACCTTTTCATATACCTGTTGGCCATTTGTATGTCTTCTTTGGAAAAAAGTCTATTCAGGTCTTTTGCCCATTTAACTGGGTTGTTTTTTGTTACTGAGTTGCAGTTCTTTCTATATTATGGATATTAACTTTTTAACAAATATATGACTTGTAAATATTTTTCTCCCATCCAATAGGTTGCCTTTTCACACTGCTGTTTATTTGTTGCACAGTATTTTAGGTTGATCCAGTCCCACTTGTGTATTTTTGTTTTTGCTGTCTGTGCTTTTAGCGTCAAATCCAGGAAATCACCCAACTTTCCCCTTATGTTTTCTTCTAGAAGTTTTATAGTTTCAGGTCAAATTTTAAGTCTTTAATCCATTTTTTTAATTTTTTTATTTTAGCTGAGCCATCCTGCCACTTGTTGGCACCTCGGCGGCAGCTCACCTCAGGCTGGGCATTGAACTGCTGTTGCTCAGAGCTTAGCTCGCACTCTTGAGTGAGCTCTTAACCAACTGAGCCACTTGGCCGGCCCTCTTGAGTTGTTTTGTTTTGTTTTGTTTTTGAGGGCAGTGTCACTGGCCCTCATACGTGGGAACGAACCAGGGCCGCTGGCTTCCCAAGCCAGTGCTCAACCACCGCGCCACTTGGCTGGCCCTAGTTGTTTTTAATATGGTGTAAGATAACGTTCAATTTCATTCTTCTGTATGTGGTTATCCAGTCAGTTTTCCTAGTGCAATCTGTTGAACAGACTATCCTTTCCCCATTGTGGAGTCTTGGCACCCTTGATGTATACACATGAGTTTACTTCTGGGCTCCCTATTCTGTTCCATTGGTCTTTATGTCTGTCTTTATGCTAGTACCAGTTTTGATTACTGTAACTTTGTATTATGCTTTGAAGTGAGGATGTATGAGGTCTCCTCCAGCTTTGGTTCTTCTTTCTCAAGGTTGTTTTGGCTATTTGGAGTCCTTTGTGGATCCCTGAAAATTTTAGGATTGTTTCTTTCTATTTCTGAAAAAATGCCATTTGGATTTTCACAGGGATTGCACTGCATCTGTAGATGGCTTTGGGTGGCATAACACTTTAACAACATTAAGTCTTTCAATCCATGAACACAGATATCTTTCCACTTGTGTCTAATTTCAGCAATGTTTTGTGGTTTTCAGTGTACAAGTCTTTTACCTCCTTTGTTAAAGGTTATTCCTAAGTATTTTATTTATTTTTTTGAGGGCAGTGTCACTGGCCCTCATATGTGGGATCCGAACTGGGGCCGCTGGCGTCCCAAGCCAGCTCCTAACCACTGCGTCACTCGGCCGGCCCAGTATTTTATTCTTTTTGATGCTACTGTAAATGGGACTGTATTCTTAATTTCCTTTCAGATTGTTAGTATACAGAAACAAAGCTGATTTCTGCATATTGATTTTGTATCCTGCAACTTTGCTGAATTTCTTAGTTCTTAAAAAGCGCAATCTTGGGCCGGCCGACTGGCATGGCGGTAAAGCGCTGGTTTGGGAAGCCAGCAGCCCTGGTCGGTCCAACATATGAGGGACAGTGACATTGCCCTCAAAAAATAAAATAAAATAAAGTAAAATATCTCTTCATTTAAAAAAAAAAAAAAAAAGAAAGAAAACTGTCTTTGACTCTTGGCAATTTGATTATAAAGTGTCTCGAGGGCCGGCTGAGTGGCGCGGTGGTTAAGCACTGGCTTGGGAAGCCAGCGGCCCTGGTTCGGGTACCACATATGAGGGTCCCACTGCCCTCAAAAAATAAAATAAAATAAAATAAAAAAATAAAGTGTCTCGGTCCATTCTAATTGGGGTACGTTTGGCTTTTTAGATTTGGATGTCCACTTCCTTCCCAGATTTTGGAAGATTTGGCCACTATTTTTTCAAATAAGCTTTCTGCCTCTTCCTCTCCTTTCTTTCTAGGCCTCTCAAAGTGCATATGCTGGTTTGCTTGATGGTACCTTCTACATCCCTTAAGCTTTCCTTACTCTTCATTCTTTTTGCTTTTTTTTTTTTTTGAGGGCAGTGTCACTGGCCCTCATATGTGGGACCCGAACCGGGGATTCTGGCTTCCCAAGCCAGCGCTTAACCACCGCGCCACTCGGCCAGTCCCATTCTTTTTTCTTCTCTCACTAGGTAATTTCAAATGGCCTGTCTCTGAGTTTGTTGATTCTTTCTTCTACTTGATCAAGTTTGCTACTGAACCCCTCTAGTGAAATTTTCAATCATTTATTGTATTTTTCAACTGAATTTTGTTTGGTTCTTTAAAATATTTTCTCTTTGTTGATATTCTCATTCTCATCATCTCATGTACCATTTTCCTGAGCTCACTGAGCATCTTCACGATTATTTTAAATTTTCTCAGGTAATGCACATACCACATTTCTTTAGGGTCAGTTTAAAGAATTAGTTTGTTCCTTTGTTGGACCATGTTTCTTCTTGTATGTTGTTACTTTGTGTTGACATCCACACATCTGAAAAACCAGTGACAGCTCCGTCTTTCAGACTGGCTTTACACAGGGAAAGATCTTCACCAATCAGCCTCACTAAAGATTCTGGGGGCCTCTCAAACCTTTTCTACGGATGTGACTTCTCTGGACTTAACGTGTGTAAATTCCCAATTAGAGAGGTTTTGCTGGTTTCTTTTCTCAGGAGTTTGTTATCTCCTGCTCCCTCTGGTGTCTGTCTACTCACTGCAGGTTCTCTGCAGCTGCTGTAAGCCGCCCAGCTCTTTTTGTCGAGGCTTCCAGGCATCTAAATATGTGGGGTGCTGTCAGTGCTGAGTCAGGTAAGACAGAAACCAGCCTCCTGGGCAGTCCCCAAAAAAGCCAAATGTTGGACATATGATCCAACGCTTTTCCTCCTTAGGGAGAAACTGGGAGATGGGGGTTTTCTCCCTTTTCTCCCATTCTTTCCACACTAAGTCAAAAGCAGGGGCAATGGCAAGTGTGTGTGTGCTAGTTCAAACCATTGCTTTGTTCTCAGTGGTTCCCCAACCTGATGCCCCTTCCTATCAGTGCTTAGATTCAGGAAAGGTAGAAGCCAGCCCTTTGGGTAACACTCCTAGGAGTCTCAAGGTCAGATGTATGTTCCAGGCTTCTCGTTCCCTCCCCAAGGAGAAGCTAGAAGTTTCCTTCCAACTGTGCTGTGTGTGCCAGTTGGTGGAAGGGCTCTGCAGAGTTCCATGAAGTGTCCTACAGGCCTCACCGCAGCTGGCTTTGCACTGCCTGGAGTACAGGAGCCTGTAACCGGTTTCCAGATTTCTCACAAAGGGGACTGGTCCATGTACCAATGAATCGGTGTTCTACAGGGGAAGGAGGGTCTGAGGCTGCCTATTTCACCATCTTGCTGATCATCCCGAAGTGTGTTTCTACCACTTTTTCTGCTAGTGACCTATTTCACCCACATTCACATTTCATTGGCCAAAAGAAGCTACATGGCGACCTTCAAGTTCAACAGGGCATGTATATTCCCCTCACAGAGAGGAAGCAGAATATTTGGTGTTTCTGCCTAGGATCTTAAGAGCCTCTAGGAGGCTTTCACTGACATCCCAGGTTGGGTATGATCAAGACACTATATGGAATGCTGTTTCCGACTCATGTGTGCCCTCACACCTGCTTGTAATGGGCTTTGGAGAATAATGCCTCCCCTTCTCTTTGGCTTTCCAAATCATATACAAGGATGTTTTCTGATAAGAGTTTAATTTTGAATCATACCAGGAAATGTAGTTCCCAGCTCATTCTTAGCAATTCATGGAGACTCCAGAGGGGTGGCACTGACATGCATCTTTCACTGGGATTACTCAACAGCCAGACAGATCTCCTTGATATCTCACTCCCCTCAGAATAGTGTTTAAGGCCTGCATGGCCCTGGCGCCACCCAACTCATGAGCTTTTCCCTTCACACTCCCAGTACCAGTCAGTGTCCAGAATGCTACTGCTTCTTGGACCTAGAACATTCTAACATCTTCACTTTCACTTCATTCCCACCCTTTCCTTCCCTTGGCTACTGCCTCCTTGCTCTCCGAATCTTAGCTCTCAGGAAATGCCTTCCTAAGGCACCCCAGTGCTGGACACACTGGGAGTGCAGAGGATGGGCACTTACTCCACTTTCTTAGTTTCAAGATGCTGGAGACTGTTGGGACAACTGTTATAATAAGAGCCTGAGGTGGGGACTAAAATTTTTTTTTTTTTTTGAGGGCAGTGTCACTGGCCCTCATATGTGGGACTCGAACTGGGGCCGCTGGCATCCCAAGCCAGCGCTTAACCACCGCGTCACTTGGCTAGCCCAGGACTAATTATTAAATAAACATTATCATGCCCAGCCCGAGCTGAGCAACTGCTGAGCTGCCAACAGGTAGCAGGATGGCTCAGCTTAAAAAAATAAAAAAATAAACAAAGAAACATATCAGTTGTAAAAATACATCCAGATTTTACATGGAAATGTCAATGTTGAAAACAAAAGGAATAAAGTTTTAGTCCATTCGTTTAGTTTCTTTCTTCCTTTGTATCTTACTTTCATTTCAAGGCAGATATATTATAATATTATTCAACTCTGATCATGTTATTTTAGAAAAATGGTTTAAAACATACTTATCCAGGTAGATGCCAATATTCGTTAAAAATATTGATAAATTTTAAGACATTCCTACTTCACAGAAAAGGAGTCTAGCTAAAAGAAGAAAGATTTTCAGCAGCAAGGTACCAGGATAGCTTTGGTCTCATCTGATACAACCAGTACTTATGAGACCAGCGGAGTGAATAATCTACCACATGTGCTAAAGACGCTACCATAAAACCCAGTTCTTTAATCAAAGAACTGTCATTAGGACTTTGAAAATGGCAGGGGTGTATGTGTGTGCTCACATGCACGCACACACAGAAACTATCTGAGTGCAACAGGGTGGTGAAAAGAACAAGCCAGAAAAATGGTGGCACAGTGAAGAAACACAAAACTCTTCACATTTCACATTACAATAACTGCCCTTCTAGGAAGAGGGCATAAAACAGAGATCCAGAGCTTTGTGACTGCAACTCCACAAGAGGCCCCCATCTCCGTAATCATGTCAACCACCATTCTCAAGAACCGATCTTCATTTGCTTTCCCGAAAAGGAGAACAAACAAATCCCTCTCACGGGTCTCAGCATGCACATACCAGCAGATATTCGCGCCATTAGGGTAGCCCAGAACACTGTAATTCAAATATAAATGGAGAAAAAATGTGCCTCCCTACCTTTCGGCAGCGAGGATTCGGACAACTGAATCTCTTCACATCGCTGTCCAACAGAGCAGGAAAGCTACAGGAGGGACACCTAGAGTCCAAACAGCAGAAGGAATGTTACTCAGAGCAGTGAAATCTGCTGTGGTTCCATGTAACGGCCGTATCTCCTTTCACTCCTTACTTTTCATTAAAACATGGATGGAGGCTCTCCTTTGCGCTGGCTCTTACCAGGAAATCCAGGTACCATGCTGGTTCCTGCTTCAGTACAAATCACTCAAAAAACAAACCTTACTGAGAACTCCTTGTACATGTCACCTTTTTCCCCAACCCAAAGCACAGTATTTGTACCTACAAGCCAGGTTATTAAGGGATGCCAAGGAATGTAGGCAATAACTTTGAACTGTAGATTGTTCCATTAATAAAATTAATCCTTTTTTTTTTTTTTTTTGAGGGCAGTGTTACTGGCCCTCATATGTGGGACCCGAACCAGGGCCGCTGGCATCCCAAGCCAGCACTTAATCAATGCGTCACTCGGCCGGCCCAATAAAATTATTCTTTTACTTCTCAGAACGAAATGCCAGAAAGCTTGGAAGAGGCAGATTTGTTATAAAATTTTCGTCATCTGATCAAAATGTTTAGGCAGCCTTCCTAATGGGGAATGAGTTGACAGATGCCACTCTCCAACCCTGAGAACTCACCTGACAAGTTCATCTGCATAGGCGGCAGCGACCTCTTCTTCGGCTTTGCGCTCATAGTATTTATACAGGATCGTTTGGGGAAGCACCTTCTCCAGTTCGCTGGTTGGGAACGAACACGTGCAGCTGCCTTCCATGCAGCTAAGCTCTGACTAGAATGACAAAATCAGGCAGCAAAGACAGAAAAAAAGAAATTTCAACCAGGTTTTCAGAAAAACGAAAAGCCTCACTGATTAAACGCATCTTTCAATGGGAGACAAATAAATCATGGTTAAGAACACAGATTCTGCATCCTTTCAGAGTTCATAAGTGTGATGATCGGGTGTTCATGCTAGTGTGTGAGATGTGCCTCTCACAAACCTTGTTACGACATTGGCACATTACCCATCTGACGTGGGGGAAAAAAAAAAAAGAACACAGATTCTGAGATGATAAAGATCTCTGTGTCCCTCGTCTGAGAACCACATTAATCACAAGGAAACCAGGAGACAAAAACAGAGTCCACCCTTGACACTCAGAGGACCTCTATCAGCCTGAACCACGACACACGATGATGGACAGCAGAGAAGCAAGGGTGAACGGCAAAGCAGACAGGAGGAAGGTCACAGCTCAGTGTCTGAAAAGACAACCCTGGTGAGCAGCATGCTGATTCCCTCTACAGCCCCAGAAAGGCTGGAGGTCGAGACCTCTTGGGAAGACAGGGATGAGTGGTGGGAGGGGACTGATAGGACTATAAACTAAAAACTGGGGGACTGTTTGAAAAGCCTCTAGTTCCTACCTGCTTCAGATAAAGCCATGTGACTAAAATTCTTCCAGGAGAAAGGAGGAACAGCTGGACCAAAGAGCGCTAGCCTCCATCTTTATTTTTTCATTTTATTTTATTTTTTTTATTATTTTTTTATTCTTTTTTTTTTTTTAGATTTTTTTTTAAAAAAATTGGGGAATTGGGGGAGGGGAACAAAATTGGGGAACCAGGGAAGGGGAACAGACATATTGCTATCCTTTTATTCTTCAGTCTAGTTGTGGAGGATGTTGCTTCACTGGCCCATGTCGGTATCGTCATTGCGCTCTTCTCGGGTGAGGTAGATCGGTCACTGGCCTCTGGATGGCCGCTCACAGCAGCTCTTGGCAGCTCACACCGGCTGCCAGCTGCTCACGCTGGCTGCCGGCCACTCACTGTAGCCTGTGGCAGCCCCTGCAGCAGGGACTGCAGCTATGCCGTCCCCGGGGACTCACAGCAGCCCAGCTCCAGGTGGAGCTGTTGTTCACCATCTTAGCTGTAGAGGGCAGTGTCATTGGCCCTCATGTGGGATCCAAACCAGGGCCACTGGCATCCCAAGACAGCTCTTAACCACCACGCCACTTGGCCGGCCCTAGACTCCATCTTTAAAGACACTTACAGCAGGCTGAGTCCTTCTCACACCACAGCACTCTGACCTCTTCTGTCGCTCAGAACTCTTCTGTCACTCTTGTCCATTTTGAAGGACCCTTGTGATTACAGTGGGCCCATCTGGATAATCTCCCTATTTTAAGGTCACCTGATTGATTACCAACCTTAATTCCCCTTTGCCACGTTTAAGGTAGCCCCAAAACGGGTTCTGGCGATCAGGAGTGGACATCTTTGGGGGGCCATTATTTTGCCAATTACAACCACTCTGCTCATAATTGCTACTGAGTTCTTAACTAAACTACAACTTGCTTTAGAATAATTGATGCTGAGTGGTTTATTATTGGTTAGGTGTTTATGAAAAGCAATTTTATTCCTTTTTCTTTTTTTTTTTTTTTTTTTGAGGGCAGTGTTACTGGCCCTCATATGCGGGACTGAACCGGGACCACTGGCTTCCCAAGCCAGCACTTAACCACTGCGCCACTCGGCCGGCCCCTCTTTTTCTTTTTAGAGGGCAGTGTCACTGGCCCTCATATGTGGGATCTGAACCACGGCTGCTGGTGTCCCAAGCCAGCTCTCAATGCACCACCCGGCCGGCCCTAATTTTGCTTTTTTTTAAAAGTGTTCATTGAGACAAAACAAAACTCCTTTCCGTATTGTGTTATGCTGATGTCAAGAGAAACCGACTATGGGCCAGCCGAGTGGTGCAGTGGTTAAGAGCTGGCTTGGGATGCCAGAGGCCCCGGTTTGGGTCCCACATATGAGGGCCAGTGACACTGCCCTCAAAAGAAAGAGAAACTGACTAGAAGGAGAAACATGATCTTGTATAAAAGAGTTACTGATTTTAACAACTATAAAAACCTCTACAAATTTTTGTTACAAAATACTAATTTGCATTCTCATACGTTTCATTTTTCTTCTGAGCAGGAAGCTGAGGGAGCAGCAGGTGCTCCCGCGGCACGGAAGGCTTGTACCACCCCCTGAAAAGAAACCTACTGTGCTTGAACCAACACAATCATACAAGCCAGGGACAGTCTAGGAACCACACACACTGGTGCGTCTTAGCAGTTCCAGCTCACTCTAGAAAAAGCACTCCCACAAGGCATTAAGCCTACCTATCAACACGGTCTCCTCAGCCCCTATTAATATTTCCTATCTGCAGACACACCCCGCAGCTCTTACCTTTCCAGATCCAAAGACGGCCTCCTGGGCGTATCTGATGAGACACTCTTTGCAGAACAAGTGGGCATCTGCGCACTGTGTCAGCTCCTCGAATGGAAACTCCCCATAGCAGCAGCGGCACTCGATCAGCTGGCCATCCTGCAGGCCATCAGAAATACATGTGAAACTCCCCACACTCAAGGAGCGGGGGTGCAGGTTTCATATCCCTCCCCAACCCGAGGTAAAATAGCAAACCCTAGAAGCCAAAAAACAACAATGAGCTGTTTTCTACTGCATAAATCTAGCTTGCTCAAGGTGCCAGTACCAATATTACCACATAGCTAAGAAGACACTGAGATTTTCATGTCTGTTTTTTAGGGGTATCTTTGGTGCCATCCTTCGTATAAAGTTACATTCATAAACTTCACAGTGCCAGCAGAACTATACCATCTGCTACAGATTATATATTAATGCTAACACGATTATAAGAGTCGGGGACAAGTGGCATGAGGGACGTTACCTAAAAAGCTTCAAAAGTTAGATTCTGCTCTCCTTGTTATAAAACAGGAGTGCGCGAAGGCCATGTCCCAGCCCGAGCTTTATCTAAGGAATCACTGCAGCTAACTGAAGCAGCAATCACAAGCACCGTGAGTCCCAGGAAACTTAATTCTTTTTATTAATGGCAGCGATCCAGTCACTTGTCCATTCCTGAGGACGGCAGACAGAGTACAAAACCCATCTGGACCTGAGGTTAGACATCTCTTCCTTCTAACTCTGTGTGATATCTGAATTCGAAATTCACCTCTAAGACTTTATCCAACGGATTCCAGGCAGTGTTCGCTACCAGGAAAGTTCTATGTTCCCTTCAATTCTTATCCAGTCTGATATTAAGAGTGACTATACTGTTCCAAGTATCTGACTGTAACCTGGTTAAATCACAAACTCAGGAGATCAACAGGACGTTATCCGGGAACCAATATGCCATCAAAATGCCAAGGAAATGTGATAAAAGAGCCCACGAAATATAACAAAGTGAATAAGGTGAGTTTTCAAACTACCTTTTGATATTGTTCTTCATTCATCTGCAGAGCAAGCAAAAAGTCTTCATGCTGGGGAACAAAAACCCAGACATGCAAATACAGCTTTAGTAAAAGATGCCACACACCATTTAGAATGTTTCCATAAATATGAGAACTGTTATTAATAGTCATCTCTTCAGTTACATAGTTTAGTAGTTTAAAAATTATCAATTCAATTTTGACCCCCAAACCACCTTTTCAATACTGCTGACAAAGTGGGAAGTCTGCTCAAAGTGCCTCTCTGCATCTTGGCTGTGACGGTAATCTCAAGGAGAAGCACTTTGCTGCCGAATTGCAAGCTGCTGAACAAGACACCTTTTTTTTGTTTTTGTTTTTTTTTAAAGAACACCATTTTTACTTGAAAAAAAATGACAGAAAACTGTGATTATTCAAAAATCAGTATCTGGCACAAACGTTGTCAAAACTGAATGAAGTTGTAATTTATGGCCAATGATAAAATTCTAGATCTCAAGCAGGGATTAGAATTTGAGAGAAGTTACCTTGATCCAGCTGTTCGAGTTACCTATCCACCTATCATTTGTTACATTAGGTGACATTACTTTCTAAAAAATGTGAATGCAGGGCCGGCTGAGTGGTGCGGTGGTTAAGCGCTGGCTTGGGACACCAGGGGCCCCAGTTTGGGTCCCACATATGAGGGCCAGTGACACTGCCCTCAAAAAAAAAGTGAATGCATGGTGGTAAAGAAAATAATTACTGGTACAAGTTGGTGCCAGTGGTTTGCTTCGTGCTAAGGCACTGTTGCTTTTGTTCCATCATACAAATTTAGCAGGGTGAAAAGATAAATAACATTATCATTAAGAGATCTGACTTCATAGAACTCCCCAAAGAGTCTTGGGGAAACTAGGGGTCCATGGGTCACTTTTAGAGATGCTGGCTTAGAAAACACACATTAAACAACCAATATATTTTGATTGAGTTAAAGAGCTAAATGGAATCTCTCTGGGTTTTTCTCTACCATTAGAGGCTGAGGGAGTCAGATGTGTGTACTAAGCTCCAATTAAAATTCTCTAACATAAATCTCATTTATGAAACAGTGAACTTTAGTCAGTATCATTACAAAACCCTTTAAAAAACTCTCTAGTTTATTCAAATTAATCACTGAAAGAAAAGGCAATCTTAAAAGACAGTTTTATACTAAGCAAACTAGAATCCCAGAAACACATTCCAAGCACATCTTCCTACCTCTGCCATCTCCTTGATTTTCTGTTCATAGAATTCCTGCTCTTGCTGCACAGCTGGAAGGAGGGTACGTCGGTCATAGGACCTACAATGTCGCCGCTTATTTTCCAGAAAGAACATCCTCTTTTCTATTTTTATGTCACCTAGAAAATATGACAATGCAAAATCATGTAGACAACTGCACGATTAGGAATCCAGGGCGGGCAGTCTAGTCTCCTGTGGCTTAGGCCCCCCTCCCACTTTCTAGCGGCTTGTTTTGTTCTTTTTTTAAAAAAGATTTTATTGGGGAATTGGGGGAGGGGAACAGTGTTAGGGAATTGAGGGAGGGGACCAGCCAAGTTGTTGTTCTTCAATCTTCGTTGTGGAGGGCGCCAGTTGCCATCTGGCTTCCCGTCGTCGTCAGTTCATGGCCTCTAAGCTCAAGGTGCTGTGTTCAATCTTAGTTGCGGGTGGGCGCATCCACCATCCCATGTGGGAGTTGAACCAGCTGCCTTGTTGTTAAGAGCACACACCCTATCCACTGAACCATCCAGGCGGCAGCTCAGCTCAAGGTGCTGAACAGGCAATCTTGTTACACCAGCTGAGCCATCGCAGCTCAGCGACAGCTCAGCTAGGGCGCAGCATTCACTGGCCCATGTGGAAATCAAACCGGCAGCCCTGTTGCTCAGACCAACTCTTAACCAACTGAGCCACTCAGCAGGCCCCTTGTTTTGTTCTTCTAACATGCTCCATCATTTGGGAAAAATGGGCTCTGTATCATTCTCTAGCCTACCATGCACCTTTTGACTTCCATTTCTTTTTCCCCCGTTATGCTCCAATCAGAGGGTCTCAGTATTGTGCTTCGTGACTATAACACAGTTTATTTCTAGTCTATTGAGGATAGGTGGGTTTATTATAAATAGGGCTGTTGAACATATCTATAATTCAGTTAAACATACAGGAAGGAATGGAATTGCTGGATCAGCTTTAGAAAACAGTGCCAGTTTTCCAATGTGGTTGTTCCAATTTACACTTTTCTTCCACCAGCAATGCATGTGGGCTCCAGTCATTCCATGTTCTCATCAACACCTGGGTATTTGTGTCTCCTCTTTTTTTCTTGGTCAGCCTGGCTAGAGGTGATATGTTGTTATTTTCACTGATATTCCGTTTACATCCAAATTCTAAGAAGACTCTTCATGAGAGCTGTTGGTGGTCAGCTCACTAGGACCATAAAAAAGGCATCGAGGAAGAATCCTCTCTCTCTGAGCCAAGCAATGTACAGCCCAAAGAGCAGTGACTGGGTAGAAAACAAGCTGAAAAGGTGAACGGTGGCATTCCTGGAACAGACGAAGGATTCTGAGCCTCTGTGGTTATAAAGTGCTGTCAAGAAAGGTTATGTGTATCTATACTCGTTAAGTCACATATATTAAACTAATGTACATCAAACATATTTTCTATTTCTAACTTCCAGTGTCTTTAAAGATGATCTAATAAGTGCAATGTAAGAATCAGAATCTAAAATTAAAGGGATACACCTGAAACAATGGGCTGGAACCAATAAGATGAAGTTAACAGGGAAAAATGTCACATGCAGGACAACTGAGAGAGGCCTGTGACTTAGAAGCACGGTAGGTGAAAAGACCAAGGCTTAATGTGAGCCAAAGATGGCACGTATTTTGATTTTCAGAGGTTACAGCATTCTTAGCCTTTATGGACTTAATTTAAGTACAGAATCTAAATCCCAGCTGATGTGTCCACTTAGCGGACTTCACTTCGAGAGTACTTTGTCCAGCCCGGTACACCCACGCTTCCAAAGAAATATCAACAAGCTAGAGAAGGGCACACAGAGAAGGCAAACCAGGAGGCAGCAACAGAGAGATTCCAAGGCTTTGCAAAGGCAAGAGCTACAACCACGGCAAGCAATTTCAGGAAGGTACCTTCTAGCTTGATATAATAGGAGGACTTTCTAAAAGACAGAGTTGACCAACAAGGGAGTGAATCTTTCACAATGGTTCTTTTCCTTTCTCTACCACTGAAAGTCTGAACAAATAGGGGCTGACTAGATACTGGGGATGCCTTAGTCTAAAGTGTGGATAAAATCAGCTGAATGAAACACCACTTACACGCTGTCCCCACTTTCTCATTCTGCCAGAACAGTGAAACCTGTCGTATCAGGAGAGCACTGCTCCACAGACGAGCCTGGGGACCTTAGGGCATTTTCTTTCAGGTCCTGAAGAGTTTGGAAATTCAAGTACAGATTAACAGAAAGACAAACTGTGTAAAAGGAAATATTCCTTTTTATAACATAATCTATAGGAAAAGTTGCAGTGGACTCTTGTTGGACACAAGCAACTCAGATGAAATTTGTTGTAAAAATCAACAAGTTTACCTTTTGGGGTGCGATTAGGCCTGAAGTAACCTCTTTGGAAGAGGTTTCAGCACATATTTCTTCAATAAGAATAACAGAATTTTAAATAAACAATGGCTACTTCAGAGCTGCTTGTTTTTTTCCAAGGAGCCACTATGAGGAGTGTGTAAGTAATCCCTCAGCAGTAAGACATCAATCACTGACCTAGGCAGATTATACTAGTAATAAAGCTAATTCTCATCAGACACCCAAGACCTGTTTTTCCCAGGCTTATGGGTGTTCCCCAGCACTTTTCCATGCATGTATTTTCTAACACTGCACTAAATATTCCTGTCACGGTGTACCCTAAGTAGCAAAAAGAAGGAAGATGACAACTGTAACTACTTTCTAAAAATACTGATGTGTCCCCCAAGCAGTCGACATTGGAGTCACTCCTTGGACTGGTCTGGAAGACATTCCCTAAGCAGCTGTATTACAATGTCCCTTATGGGCTGCACAGGAAGGGGACAGCTCTGCATAGTAGCTTCACATATTGTCAGCGACACTCAGGTTGCCATTACCTTGTTCAAATTTGAAATCTATGTAAGAGTACTGATTCATTTCTTTTCTCTTTTTTCTTTTTCCACTGGCTTCTGGCGATAGCTCCTGCCACTTTTTAATGGCATCAGAAAAGGCCTAAAAATTGAGAAAGGGTAAGGTTACCACTGTAGATGGGACACAAGCATACCCGAAACACAGGCAAATCTCCAAATCTCATTCTGACTCCCAGTTTCAGCTACCTCCCCCGCATGCCTTACAGATATAGGTAGTGGTAAAGTAAATAGGTGGCATTTCATTATTTTTGTTTTCTGACTTTCACAGACTGCTGCAATGGCAGAATCAAAATACTTACTGAGAAATTAAAGGGCGACATACAAAAATAGAAACTGCTCAAACTGTCCTTGAATGAGTAGATTACATCACTTGAGGAATGGCCGGCGAGCAAGCGAGCTAGTTTACAGGCATATCTCGCATGGTGTTGCTCTAGTCAGCACTCCCTCGTCCACCCGACATTCCTCACTGCTCTCAGCTCTGTCCCCCACTTCATACTGCACACTGCAGCGCGAAATTCTGCTGCCAGTGCGAGTCCCTTTCCCCTTTTCTCCCATACCGATAGCTTCTGCCTTTTTAAGATCTTTCCAATAGGCATTTAAATGTGCTCAAGTCTTTGCCATCTTAAAAATCGAAAACACTTTCTTCCCTCTGCCTCCTCCCCCTTTCAGTTACCAGCCCCTCTTCCTTCTTCCTCCTCTTTGCAGCCAAACTTATCAAAGGAGCGGTCTGTACATTGTTTTATCACCTCATCTCCCATGAGCTTTCCAACTCCCTCCAATCTGGCATCAAATCCCACCTTTCACTTGGTCATCTACTTCGTAACACGGGGCCAATTCTGATACCTGCGTTTTAGGCCTCGTCTTACTTGACCTCCCAGTATTAATGCCGACTCTCCACTCTCCCAACTTCCTGCTTCCTCTCTGCACTGCTCCACCTCCGCCATCTCCTCTACTTGGTCTTGACTTGCTGGAAGTCCTCAAGGCAGCCTTGACTCTCTTCTCACCAGACAGTTTCCCTAGGAACCTCATCCAGGCTGGAGAGGTTACCTTCCATAAGCTGATGACTCTCAAAACCCCTTCCTAGTCCATATTTCCAACTGTTGTGGTCCATTCAACCACCCAATAAATTACCTGTGGATGTCCTGCATGTCTCACAGGCCCCACTCAGAATGTTGGTAACTCAACGTTTCCCACACTGAATTCACTCCAAGTTACTCTTTTACATATCAGCTCTTATTCCACATCCCAGGAAATGATACTGTCATCTTCCACGCCCCATGACTGAACTACTTAACACTTAGGTTTGTGATTAAATGTCACTTGCTCAGGGAGGCCTTCCTGGAGCCTCTTAGTCAACTTTAGGTCCTCTTGTTACACGCTTTCAAAGCACTTGCATTTTTCTTTCAAAATACCCATCACAGTTATAATTATATACTTATTTGTCTGATGGCTGTTTCACGTTATCTCCTCCACTGGACTGTTAGCCTCTGGAGGATAGGGATGTTACCACAGCTCAAGGTGTATCCTCAGCCATTCGCATAGTTTGTACTTAATATTTATTTACTGGGTAAAAGATTACGGAGATGTGTGTTATAAGAATTCTGCTAATAAATCACACTCTGATCTATTTATCTTAGAGAAACAAGTGTGCGTCCCTGTGGCAGGACAACAAAAGATATTTTAGCTACAGAAGAGGGAAGGATCCCTTTTTCATCTTAATCCATATCTTACCTCTTCCTTTTCAAGCTCCTAAGTTTGGGGATCAGAAGGCAATTCCATTTGCTACATATACTCGTACATCCTACGAGCTAAGCACTACACATGGACCTTTCTCCTCGTTCAATTCTTGCGATATCCCTCTAAGAGAGGTATTATTTATTTTATAGCAGAGGGAAGCAAGGCTTAGAGAAAAGGAACTTGCCCCCAGTCAAACCTACATTAAAGCTAGGATGTAGGGCTGGCCGACTGGCGCACTGGTTAAGAGCTGGTTTTGGGATGCCAGTGGCCCCGGTTGGGATCCCACATGAGGGCCAGTGACACTGCCCTCTACAGCTAACAACAGCTCCACCTGGAGTTGGGCTGTGCGATGGTGTAGGCTGCAGCCCTTGCTGCAGTGGGCTGCTATAGGCTACAGGGAATGGCTGGCAGCCAGCGTGAGCGGCTGGCAGCCAACGTCAGCTGCCAATAGCCACGGTGAGCGACCATCCAGAGGTCGGTGACTGATCTGCCTCATCAGGGAAGAGCGCAATGACGATACCAATATGGACCAGTGAAGCAATGTCCTCCGCAACTAGACTGAAGAATAAAAAGACAGCAACTTGTCTGTTCCCCTTCCCTGATTCCCCAATGCTGTTTGCCTCCCCCAATTCCCCAATAAAATATTAAAAAAAAAAAAAAAAGCTAGGATGTAAACTCAGGCCAGCTCAGAACTAAAGCCCCCTAACTTTGACATCACCTTGTGCTCCCAGATTCAGTGAAACCCAATCAGGAGCTGGCCGATGGCCACATTCATCTTGCTACCTTTCTACCTCCCCAGCAATGTCTTCCATGGCTGCAGTATCTCCTCCCTTGCTTTGTTTCTTCTTCCTGGAATTCCCACTATCCTCGGGGCTCCCGACAAACCCGTAGGCACATGTTTGTACTCAGCTGAAAGACTACTAATTTCTACTAAGCTTTGCCTAAAAGTTAATACTCCACCCTTGAACCAGGGCTATTTGCAAAAACTCAGGAAAGGAGGCAGGACAGGTATTATAATTTGCATTTTATAAGAGAGGTAGATGTCATTTATCAGCAACTAATGCAACTGAGATGTGACCTTAGAGCTCCTAACTGGTAGCTTACTGGGCTTTCAACCACCCCATGCTGCCGTAAAACGCAGACCTTCCTGTCTGGAAGTGAACTGAGGTCATGATCCCATTTAAATAATGTTTCTAGTTGGCAGGGAAAAATTCACACACTTGAACACAAACTGGTACTTGCCAAGAAGTTGTATCTTAAAACAAAATGTCTACAAATTAAAGAAGCCTCCAAAGTCTTACTTTAACAGTTACGTTAATAATCATCACTTATCTTAATAGCGACTGAAGGTCTAGTTAAGTAGACCAGATAAAGTTAGATGATCAGAATTCCTTCCGAGTTTGCTAGTTATGATTCATGCCTACAGAACCCAAAGGCATCCCAGCTACTTTTTTACTCCTTCTTGCCTCTTAGCTCTTGCACATATTGTTCCTCTAGTGAAAATGTTTTTTTTTTGAGATTGTTCAAATGACACCTTCCTAGTGCTCTCACGTGCCTCTCTTTTATAATACTCTTCACACTGGTTTAATTTTTTTTTTTTTTAAATCTCCTCAAACAGACAGAAAGCTCCTTGGAAGGAAGCTAATTTGTGTTCTACTGATGCCAGTGTTCTCGGGTAGTAACTACCACCAAGTATGTACTCAAAAAACCCACCAGGAGGAACACAGGAACAATAGATGTTGAAGAATAAGTTTTCCTTTTGCTACTTCTCCCTCTAGCTTGCTCATGTTCACAAATCAAATATCCACTCAGGTACAGAATCAAAGATACAGTCTGGTATGACTGTTAGGCTCCTTTAAGGGATGACCTAAAATCATTATAATCGGCATTTGCTAATGTAAAAGTTGAGGAATGGCCAGAGGCTCTGGAGCTAGGGGGAGGGAAGAGAGAGAACTTACAGATTAAGAGATTTAAATAACATCAACCAACTGAAATAAACAGATTTTACTTGGAACCCCGTATGACTAAACAAGCCGCCAAAATGATTTCTGACTAATAAATGATTTATTTATTTCAGATAAATTTGAACACTAACTGGGTAGCTAATGATGTTCATTTTTAAGGTATGATAATGGCATTTTGATTTTGGTTTTCAAAAAAGACTCTTTGAGGCCAGCCGAGTGGCGCGGTGTTTAAGCGCTGGCTTGGGAAGCCAGATGCCCCGGTTCGGGTCCCACATGTGAGGGCCAGTGACACTGTCCTCAAAAAAAAAAGAAAAAAAAAAGAAGAAAAAAAGACTCTTTGTCTATTTAAGATAAACACTGAGAGAGTTATGGATGAAAAGAAAATGATCCTTGGAATTTGCTCCAAAAGTCTGGAAGGGAGGCAGTGGGTAGGGATGGAAATGAACAAGACAGGACAACAGCTGATAATTACTGAAGCCGAGTGATGGCTAAGTGTGGGCTTATTATAATACAATCTCTTTTATACGTGTTTGATGTTCATAATAAAAAATGGGGGGAAAAAAATCCAGGGCAACGTGACTCCATCTTCACAGTAAACACACTTTCCCCTAAGCTATCCCCATGTCTGGGGCGCGGCACACACAGGGCAGACGTGTTATTGCTGTAATTACAAAACATCTCTGGGCATGCCTTCTCTGTCCCTGTCCACATGAGCGTCACTTTCTACAGGGCAGAGCCTTGTGCGCCATTTGTACCCAGCAGGGAGAAGTCCTCGGTTATAACTGAGCACACCAGGTTTTAGCTTCTGCCAAACAGTACTTTCCCTTAAACACCCCACTTTCATCCCAACAGCCCAACCCCATTCATTTCAAAACCCTGTACATTTTCAAACTACCCACCAAAACAAGCAGACACCATAAAAAATATGAAGAAGGGCACCAGAGAAACAAGAGAAAGAGGGATAAGGAGGTGATGAGGAAGAAGAATGAGCCACGAAAGCCTACAACCTCCCACCCAAATAATGAGTGGGCTGTGGGATGATCACACCTTGGGCAGGGGAATGGCCACTGAGGACCCACCCACCCTCAGACCACAGGCGCTGTCTTCTGCTGCTGCCCTTCTACTTTCCCTCTGGGCCTCCTGCGGGCTCAAAAAAGGTGTGAGGCACCAATGGAGGGTAAAGTGCCAGGCAGGGCTTCCAGGTAAAAGAGCCCTTGCTTTCTTGCAGTCACTATTTTTTGGGGGAAGTTCCTTCACTTTTCAATGACAATACAGGCATTTCCCAATTAGCTAATATGGGGGATGAGATTCAGAAATAGAAAGTACCAACTCTGTATTCCCTTCAGAGTAATTTTACCTAAAATTAACCTACAGCCAGGAGTTTGTTGACAGCTGCCTGGATCTTCTTGGCAATCTAAAGGCAGAAGGGGCCTACACCCAGCAGGAGATCACATTCACTTGGGGCTTACCTTCTTCCAGGTTAAGACACAACAAGTGCTTTAACCGTTTAAGTAACTCCACATTGATTTACTCTTTGGGAAAGAATTACATTGTTTGCTGGGAATCACAAGAACTGCAGCAGAAGAAATGGATTTCATGGCAGCAAAGAGGGACAAGCCCAAGGCCACTGGTGCTCACTCTTCTGTCCTGGCTGAGACCAGGAAACAGGAGCTGAGCCACGGACCTTACCAGAGGCATGTCTGCGTTGCCCACTGATAACCACACCTCCTAAGCCATAGAACGCAGGACCTTCAGCAGAATCTTAGTTATGGCCCTGGGCGGAGACCAACACCGGGAGCCTTGAGCAGCTACCCACTCTCTTCTGAGGCAAGCCAGCACTCACTGGGCAGTGCTGGGTTCCTGGGCGCTTTATAAACCCTCCCTGCCTCCTGCAACTGATAACTGAGCCATCAGGGAGGATGGTGTGGCCTGCCGTAAGTCGGGCAGCGAAGACGGGAGCAGCAGCCCTGGAACACGTGTCATACTCCAGTCATCCCGCAGGACACAGTAAAATTCACAACCCTCCATGGCTTTATGATCCCGCCAGAACTTCCCTGCTTCTACTCTATTGTTTCTTTTCATTCAGTTCCTCATGACCAGCAAATACCTTTGTCTATTTGTCTTCACCCTGACAAACTCCTTAGCTATTTGCCATTATAACCCAACCCAATCTTTGCACACTGAAATTCTTCATTCTGTTATCACAGGAAGTAGTCGAGAGGTATGACCCCACCAAGACCAGGAAGAGCACCTTTCGGGTGATTGCATAGTGTCCTTTGAGCTCATGCAGGGCCCACTTGATGTCCTGACTGCTGAGCATTTTGAAGTCGGCCATTAGGAGGTCTGCAGCTTGGATGAAACAGCGCTGGTCAAGAGGAGCCAACTTAGAATAGTCAAAGAAGTCTACCTTAGGCAACTGAAACGAGAGAGGGGCACAGCATGAGAGGCCAGACGGTGCATGTCCCAGGAGGGACATCATTTGAAGAACTGCTTATTCCAGAATAAAACAATCTCACTCATAATTACTCTAGAAAGTGGTCACCAGCCTTGAAAGGGATGAAGAAATGGTGATTCGGAGAGGTTGAACGGCTGACTAGAGTATGGAGATTAGTTTTACTAGTTAGAACTAGTAGAAAAGTATAGCTGTGGACTTGAACCCAATCTCTTAGCTACCTTCTTTCCACAAAATGTTTAGAAAAATTATTTTTTTCTGGCTACAGAATATATAAAAGAGGTAGTCAAAAGAATCTGTGGGGAGCAGAAGGATCAAGCAATACATGCCAATGAAGCAGTTTTTGAACTATATTTTCCTTCACTTACACTAAACATTAGTTTGGATCACAAATGAAGACAATAATCAAGGTTTAAAAAATCAAATTGTTTATATCTTGATCCAGGATTTGGTTACACAGGTGTATGCATTACATAGAAAACTTACATCAGAACTGTGAAAAGATAGTGAGCTCTAGGCAATGATCGCATGCTGATGTTTGGGGCAGTGTACTGATGGTTTTGTGATATATGTTGAAATGCATTATAATGAAATAAAAAAGAAGAGAGAGGTGCTGATGGACAGAAGGCTGGATATGTGACAGTGGATATAGTAAAATGTTAACTTTTAATAGTACTGCTCCTGGGCATAGCAGTGATCAACGTAAAAATCTTCTGATTTTACTATGTTTTAAAATTTTCTGGGCTGGCTGAGTGGCACAGTGGTTAAGAGCTGGCTTGGGATGCCAGTGGCTCCAGTTCAAATCCCACATATGAGGGCCAGTGACACTGCCCTTTAAAAAAAAAAAAAATTTTTTTCATAATAAAATATTAAAAACAACAACAACAACTGAAACAATACAAAGAAAATCCTGGCCAACTCTTGTTTCATTTTAGAAACTTGCTTTATAGGATTAAAGAAATGGAGAGTTTGGGTCAGCTGAGCGCGGTGGTTAAGCGCTGGCTTGGGAAACCAGCGGCCCCGGTTCGGTCCCACATATGAGGGCCAGTGACACTGCCCTCAAAAAAAAAAAAAAAGAAAGGGAGAGTTTGTTTTGTGTTTTTTGGGAAAGGGAAGAGAGAGTTACAATGAAAGCAGTTAAATACAGAATTCAAAGTGGCCTAGGCTGGGAAATCACACTGAAGTATAAATATATTCTGAAATCCAATTTTCCTGGCTAGTCTTTTAAAACGTGTCCTGACAAAACACTTTCTTCTCATAACGATGAGAAAGGCAGAGCATTTCCAGGTAGAGACTACAAAAAAGAGCAGGCCACTTGCCTTCGTCTCGTCTTGGCTGGCAAGCAGGCTGCTACTGGGGTTGATAACCACTCGATCTTCTCTCTTTGGATAATCTGGATTTTCCAGAAGAAAATTACAAAGTCTGCAAAAATAAATGATAATACTTTCATTCTGCTTCCAAATCCCACGTGCCCATTGATTCAAACACAATGTTCGAAAAATTAAGTCCCTAGTTGCACATTACAATTGGCCTATCAAGGAATTAAAATGTTTGCAGATCAGAAAAATGAAACAAATAGACAAATAAAAGACAATTAAGTTGAATTTCTTTTTGCTTGCTAGTTTAAAAAGCAATCAACATACTGATGAATGCAAACCCCCAAAGTTTTTCTACTAGTTGGGTGTCAGTGTAATGAAGTCACTGAAATTCTTATTGATTGAAACAAACGGAACTAGAGAAATTTAGATGAAAAATACGAATATGTTTGTCAGAAGACTATATAACAAATAAGGGGTGGGGAAAAGTATGCATTCACATTCACAATTAAAACCGTTTGCTGAAAAAAAAAAAAAAAGTTCTGGGCTGGCTGAGTGGCGTGGTGGTTGAGCGCTGGCTTGGGAAGCCAGCGGCCCTGGTTCGGTCCCACATATAAGGGCCAGGGACACTGCCCTCAGAAAAAAACAAAAAAACTGTTTGCTGAGAGAACAGAATGTAAAAGACCTGTGAATTCATTAATACTTTATAACCCTATGGTTACATAAATCCCTATGAGTGATCTGAGTGACACTCAGTTTATTAGCAAACTGCGAGGCTGAAAGAACAGACCATGTTTGCTCCTCACACCAAACCCCATAACCTGTCTCTATCACTACGATGTAATACGATGTAATACTGGAAAGGTGAAGATATAGAGTTAAGGTAACACACACAGCTGTATCACCCCCAGGTTTAACAAATGTTAACTAGCAAGGCTCTTCAGCCTGTAACAACCAAAACAGGAAAAAACTGTGCTCTCGGATGACCCCCAAAAGTGCGTGGTCGGCCTGGGTGGTGTGCAGCCCGTCACTTCAGTACCAAGAAAGCTCCTCCACTCACAGGGTCACTGGCACTTCCCCTCTCCCCAGCCCTCCTTCCTGCAGACTTGCAGGATGACTCCACCCCCTCATTGGCACCCCACTCAAGCCTCTCACTTGACTCCCCTCCTCCTGTCCAGTGTCAATGGTGGGGCCTCCAATAGTAAGACAGGTCCAACAGGAAGAGATCGGAGGAAAATGCTCACCTCCTGCTCCTCCTCACCCACCTGTTTGGGGATCAAAAAATGGGGAGGCACACGTCTTCTGCAAGCCCCTGAGGTCCCTCAGCACTGGTCCGATTGCAAGGCCCCCTCCTCATCCTGCTCCAGGACCAGGCAGCACACCTCAACACCTCTTTCTTCACCATTACTTCCAGGAGCCCCAAGTGCTTCTTTGCTCTAAGCTCTCCTCTGCCTTATCACCATGCCCCGTCTACTGGCACGCAATGCCAGGGGCCCAGAGAGGGGAAAAATCCCTCTTCCCATGTTATAGTTGTGGCAAGGGGAGACAAGAATTCTGAGCACATCTCCCTTTAAAGCCACTGTCACTGATGGTAATTCTTTGTTCCAGGACAAAACAATGAGCACTGTAGTTATACAGATCTTTGAAGGCTGACCTGAGAATCAGCCACCACTACAAATCCAGTATCAGGGAGAAAGGCCTAGCATTCCAAACAATTCCTTTCACACACATATACCTGGATGTACTACAAACTAGACGTGGACTAGCCCCTCCATTTCAAACTTGCCTGTTTGTAATATTCTAGAAAGTGTGGCTAGCACACGCCAATATCTGCCAGATACCAGAAATGTGGGAAAAGATAAAAAGGTCAAATGATAAAGAATCTTTGCTAAAGTGACCACTCATTAGTGAAGCCAGTGGTGCCCATGGGGGGTGGACACAGAAGATGACCTGCTAGGGTGTTGGAGGAAAGTATGTAAACTCCTATATTTCTATAAATCTCATTCTTCAAAATTTTATATTTTTATGTATTTTATGAAGTACATAATACAGAAGTACAGTATATGATATAGAGGCAGAATAGTAGGTATAATTTCTGGAGGAAAAACCCTCAATTTAGGGGTTCTCTTAACAATTCACTTTATATTTTCAACACTATGAAGAACTTCACATATCGAAATGCTGCAAGATGGGGCATTCCATATGGCAGAACTCAGAGGTGCTCACTTTGAACTGTCAAAATTCATTTCTATGTAGTATCTTCTAACCCTGAAGTACCAACAGAACTTCCTGGAGGTTAAATGCCATTCAGTAGCACAGATAATTAAGGACAAAGTTTCTCTTCTACAGAAACAAGCTACAACCCAATACATTAGCATTTCCAGCCTGGGGCAAAGGTAGTGGGGGTGGAGGGACTTGTCAGAACTCAGATCTGTCCACCTATTCCTATTATTTCATGCCTGATCTGACCTGACAAGCTAAAGGGTCTCAAGAAAACATTCCTGCTAAGTAAGCCAGGCTAGCATCCTAAGCTTTTCTCCTTAGACAGTTACTGCTGTCTGGATCCAATTTAAGTGAGTGAAAAGACTTAGTGAACCAGCCAAAGAGTGGATTACCATCACAGGAGGTTCCCTGGTGAACAGGCCCCTTGTGCTCAACTGATCAGCCGGTTACATCTAAAGTGATGTTAACATTGTACATAAAGTGACTGAGGGTCAGCTACATAAAACCCCAGCCGGCACAACTCTGCTTTGAGCCTCCTTTGGGCTCTACATTAACAACACTGAGCTTAGCTATGGGAATTAACAACTTAGTCCCAAAAGCCCAGGGATGAAAGGAAAGTAGTGCCAGAAAATCAGACTGTAGGTTTGAAAAGATTCAATACAATTACTGTACATTCCCTTTCTTTTGGATTTCAAAAGAATTTTTATGGCTTTAAGAATGAGTATTTGCTTCAGAATGATGCAAAAAAAGGCAGAGTCAATGAGTGTCCAGGAAAAAAGATATATATGAGACTCAAGACTATCCAAGTCCTCATCCAGGACATTCTTGCTATCTTGGTGGTCCAAAAAGTTCCAGACAATAATCTAAAGTATTAGACTGACACTGCCCCGAAGCACCTGACATGTCAAAGCAAATCCCCCCTGAAGGAGCCATTTCTATCAAGACCTCAAGAAATGAGCTCAGTCAAAATTACAAAATACACAAGGACACAGGACACTGTGAAAAGCAGCAGAAACAAGACCATGAGTTTCACAAGAACGTCACGTCAGAATGATCACATGCAGAACACAAAAAAGCTATCTTTATTGTTTACAGTATTTAAAGAACTAAAAGGATTAAAAATACAGGCAAAAAATAAAACACTAGAAAAATGACCAGGAGAATTAAAAAATAAAATTACACGAGATAAAAGAATATAGAAACTGAAATTAAAAACATAGTGGATGGCTTTAACAGCAGATTACACCCCACTGACAAGACAGTTAGTGAGCTGGAATAGCTCTAAAGAAATCTGGAATGTATCTCAGAGACAAAGACATGGGGTCGAGAGCTATGGAGGATGGGGAGAAGAGAAGTGTTACCGGGTGAGAAATAGAATGGGACAAAGGGATTACTAGATGAGATAATGGCTATAAAATTTCCAGAACGGACCAACATTATCAATCTATGGCCTGTTATAGTCTATATTCTAACTGTACTGCCTTAGTGAGAAATACATTACATGCAAAAGTAACTATAAACATTATTCACTTTACTCAGTAAAGTTATTACTAGTAACACTGGTACTATAATTAAATTATTTTATGTATATTGTAGGATAAAGAAAATAGACATATTAATGTTATTAGAAATTAAGTTTTTAGTGAAAGAAAATACACACACATGTGAACTTTAGAAAGACGGGGGAAAAAACCTTAATGTTAAACTTGATAGGAAATCATAAGGTCATGATTTAAAGAAACACATTTCTTTGGTCTGTCCCTTTAAAGGACCTAGAGTGGTGCCATGCTAGTGGCAATGAGGAGAACGTCAAGCCTCGAGATGTCAGTTTATAAACATCAATCCTCATTCTAAGAAACTTGGGTTTCTTGGAGTAATGACAGATTCCAGGTCTGAGGCAGAGAAGTTCAAGGTAAGCCTACAGCAAGTTGGTATATTAGAAAGGACATGCTCAAAGGCTAATGGGGTCATACCAAAACGACACAGGTGCATCTTAAGAGGCTCCTAGTAGTCAAATTTAGGATAATTGAGTATCAAAAAGGAAACCAATTGTAACTGATTGTAAAACACCACTTACACAAAACCCTTATGTCCACAGAGAGAAAAAAAAAAAGTAAAAAAGCAAACTCTTCCTTGCAGCAGAATATCAGATAATAATCTAGGTGGTCTGCATACGGGTGTTCATTGTACAGCCTTTCAACTTTTTATGTTAAAAAATACTGGGGGGAAAACAATCAGTGACATTTTTAAAAAGCTTGTTCTAGATTAAGACACTAAAGATAAATACATTATGAAACCTTGACTGAATCCTGGTTTAAAAACTGGTAATAGAAACTGCCTCTGGACAGAGTGGGGTAGACAGGACTGCTGCTGGCACCAACAGTGTGTTTCTACAAATTAGAAAAAAGCACCTCTCTGGGCTGCCAGCCTGGGAAAGACGGCCCTTCCCTCTTGGTCATGGCAGGGAACCCTCTCGCACCCTGGGATGTGCACTGCAGTGCAGGATATAATCTTAGATGACAAAGAGGTTTAGTATACTACCTCTTTTGTTTAATTAAAATAATCTGTATTAATTGGTTGAAAACAGGTTAATTTCAACACTCTACTGTTCTTTACAAACTGACAGCTGTTTCACCCCTGCAGACTAAAAGGACGGGGAAAGAGTGTAAGAGGAAAGAGACTTATTTTTCATTTTGTATTCCTTAGGACACTTTTATTGTTTTAAAAATGTACTCATCATTTTTATAATAAAACCTAAGAACACTTCCATACATTTCTCCAGGCAAACTGGTAGACGGGTTGCAAGGCACTGTCTGTTACAAATATAGAGAAGAAAATGTCTTTTAACATCCTGGTTGAAATGTAGGTAATATCAAGGCTTAGAATTAACTAAACATGCAATATTCTATAAGATCCAAGAAAACAGTCTGTATATGACTAACAGGACCTTCTGACAGGATCATTAAAAAATACAATGCTTAATGAATAAGCCAGTCACAAAAGGACAAATATTGTGTGATTCCACTTATATGAGGTTGCCAGAGCAGTCAAATTCATGGAGACAGAAAGTAGAATCATAATGCCAGGAGCTGGGGGGAGGTGGGGGGGAATGGGGACTTAGTGTTTAACAGGGCGAGTTTCAGTGTGGGGACTTAGTGTTTAATAGGGCGAGTTTCAGTGTGGGGACTTGGTGTTTAATAGGGCGAGTTTCAGTGTGGGGACTTAGTGTTTAAGAGGGCGAGTTTCAGTGTGGGAAGGTGAAAAAGTTCTGGAGATGGACGGTGGCAATGGTTGTGCAAAAATGTGAATGTACTTAATGCAACTGAGAACTTAAAAATGGTAAAATGAAAAATTTTTTATGTTATGTATAATTTACCACAATAAAAAAGAAAAAAGACATGGTTGTATACTTACACATTCAAATCAAAATAATTCTTCAAATGAATTATTTCCTCAATATATCCATGTGCTACATCTGGAAATCTTGCTTCCTGCAAAGGAATAAAAACATTATTTATATTTCATCCACTAGAATGGCTTCAAATTGCAATAAAAACCAGATTGCAAAAAGTATACAAAATGACTACAGACTAGAAAAGGGCTATAAAAAAGAAGGTTTGTGTCTGGTTTAAAATTCCACACGAGGTGCCCAGATTTATCTGTCTACATAAAATACAGGCTCTAGAAAAGTCCCTAGAGATCATCTGGTCCTCTGCCCTCATTTTGCACATCCATTCTTCATTCTTTCAATAAATATTGAAATCTCTGCCTAGGCAAAGGAAGTCCAAAGACGAATACAGCATTCTCTAGTTATCACCCTCCAGAAGCACATGGCCTAGTGGGCCAGGTGGAAACACCTGGGAAAAGAAGGGTTAAGAAACTGTTCAAAGGCAAATGGCAGCCCAGCCAGGACATAGCGCCCCCGCACTACTTTCGATTAGATCTAATAGATCACTGCTATCCAACAGAACTTCGTGCAGTAATGGAAATTTGCTATTCTGTGCTTTCCAGTATGGCAGCTGTTCAGCCCCATGTGTCTATGAGCACTTCAAATATGACTGGTGCCACTGGAAACAGAACCCAAAATTTTGTTAACTGTAAGACATTTACGCTTACATGGCCACGTGAGGCTACCACACTGGACAGTGCAGCTCTAGGTAACCTCATAACCCTGCTTTAAGGTTTTGATTCAGTGCCCTTTTAAAAACTGGGAGGATTGCTCTTATGGCAGCACCAGGGCAGGGCACTCATGATCTGCAGCCAGAATCCCAGAGGGCTGGCTGGCTTGCTGCGGGGGTTACGGACAGATTAAGGAATCCTGATTCAATTTTCATGTTTTCAGAGTTTCTCTTCTGGTCTATATATCTAGCTAAACACCCCTTAAGAAAATAAAGTCCACACGCACAATGTTTTTGCAATAAAAGAAAACTCAGCATATTTAATGATTATAATCATTTATTTAATAAGATAAAAACTTACTGTTTCTTTCACTAATAGTGCAACGACTTCTTGATCTACCTCAGGAGCTTCTTGGCCCCAAAGATTTTCCATGTTGGGCTCCTGGGATCCTTGCAGTGGAAAGGCTGGACCTGGCTCATCCTCATCTATTGCTAATTGTTGGTCTTCAAGCTCTCCTAGAGGATGGGCAGGCTGAGGAGAAGAGGGGCCTGGAATCCCATCCTGCTGGGGTTCTGGTCTTGGAAAAACAGGCCTTGGAAAAGCCAGCCCTGGGGGTTCATGCTGATACAACAAGGGGCCCAGTTCTCCTTCAGGCTGCCGCTCCTGAGGAACAACCTGGTTTGTTACCTCACGGGGCTGTTGGTTTAGAGACTGAAAGTAACGATGGTCTAACCAGTATTCTTCTTCGATGCTCTGATCATCTAGGATAGCACTTGAATCGCCAAGGTTTGATAAAAGCTCTGTCTCTGACTCATCAGATGACTGGTTCTGAGTGTCCAAAGGATCACTTTCTGGATAAAGAAAGCTATTTTCTTCCCAGATAAAGATTTTCGGCCGGGATCTGGGGTTAACAATATCATTTGCTGCTGCGTTACGACTTGGTCCAGGCTTGGGTTCTCTTTCTGTTTGGCCACTCGGCTTAATGAATTCAGACACTCCAGGAGGCCCAAGATCCAGAAATTCACCGTAGTCATCCTCAGAATCATCCTGTGCCCCAGAATCAAACAATGAGCTGTTATACACTGAAAAATAGCTGTTCTTATTTGAGTCAAAGACTGCGCTAGACTTTTTAGGCCTTTCTTCTCCCAAACTTTTGAGATCTTGCCACTGAGCAGCTGGTTTGATGAGATTGGGTCGGGAAGTTTGAGGTTTAGTTGTCTAAGAAAAAATGAAATTTTAATAATAATTCAATTTCTTTCCTATGTCTATGTCTCCTTATGTACTTATACTGAGTTTCTGAGATATGACAGGAAAAAACAAAAAAACTATTCTTCACACTTATTGTAACACTGAAATTTGATACTATTATTAACTGTAAGAGTCAAAGTAGCCATTCATAGACTGAAGCCTGAATTATAGTTTGAATTATTTCACATGAGACCACTAAAACAAAAACAACTATATAGTAAAGGAAACAATGAAATAAATGACAACATAGTAAAGGAATGAGAAATGGTCAATGAACATATGAAAAGAACATACATCTCATTAGTAATCAGCAAAATGCAAATTAAAATAAGATTCCCCATCCCCTCATAAGTCTAGCAAATTTTTTAGAAAGCTAATAATATCAAGCATTGCTAAGGATGTGGGAAAATTATTGGTGAAATTAGAAGGGCAATTTGGCATTATTTATTAAAATTTTAAAAAGTATATCCTTATGCTCTATCAAAATCACTTTTTGCTATTTATTCTGCAAACCCTTATGCATCTAAAGGGGGCATATACAAGGACATTCACTGCAACAATGCTTGTAACATAAAAAGAAAAGAACTGGAGATGGTGACAGTCTAAAGTTTATCCCTAACAGAATAGTTAGGTAAACTATCATTTATCTGCTCTACAAAAATACTCTTCAACCCTCCCCACACACACACACACACACACACACACAAAGGGACAAAAGGGTAGCTCTATTGTATGTTCTGTAATGGAAACCTTCCCAAGAAATGTCATTAAGAAAATCTGCAAAACAATGCACACAATGATTTATTTAAAAAAATTAAAACAGACATAAACATAACCATCTCTGAAAGCATTTACATGTAAAAACACACACACACACACACACACACACTCAAAGACAAAGATCTGGAAAGATACAGATCACACTGATAACAAGTTCCTCTGGGAAATCCCCAGGCAGGAAGGGGAAGAAAGACTTTAGTTTTATTTGTATTGTTTTAATTTCTACAGAGAATGTAAATGTTGCTTGTAAATTTGAAAAATGGAAATAGATGTCCAATTATAAGGTAGCAGAATTAAGATGTCTTTCTGACCCTTCTCTTCTCTGAAATCACCCCAATCCATGGAAGAGAATGAGACACAAAACTGATAATCTTTGATGAAACCAGCAGACATGTGTAATCCCAAATCACAATATATATGAGGAGAAGCTGATAAATGAAGTGAGGGAAGAACCACCAGATTTCAGGTAAGGCAAAGAAAGCTTCAGAAAGGCAAAAGTTTCCCAAAATGGTATGCTCTGGGGGCCAAAACCAACAATTCTTTGTTTGGAACAATGGGAACCTCCACCCCATTTGGCAGCAAGGAGCTGTATGAGATGGGTACTGCATGGCGCCTCTCTCTGCCAGAGGAAGGGTGCAGAGAACTTTAAACTGGGACTGGGTCCTTCCCCAACCGAAGTGCCCACAAAGAACTGACCCAAGAAAACTTCAACTGCATTCAAAGTTGAGTAATAAAAAATAACCAGCATAGAAACTACAAAAAGATACCTATTATAAACAGAAGAAATGGTAGATAAGTAACATGTACTAGAAAATCAGTACCACACAGATGAAATGACAAAACATAGAAACAAGACACAAAGAAGTAATAAAATAATTATCCCTTTAATATAAATGTTTTAAGTCATGGTTTTGTAGAAATAAGGTAACACCAAAAGTTAGGAGGAAGTGAAGAAGCTGAGGGTCAAAAGATACACTTAAAGCTGATAAATCAAATGACACATAAGGACACCATTTGAAAGTCTAAAAGTAACTACTTGAAGATCTAAAAATAAAGCTACAGGGGCCGGCCGAGTGGCGCGCTGGTTAAGCGCTGGCTTCGGAAGCCAGCGGCCCCGGTTCGGTCCCACATACGAGGGCCAGTGACACTGCCCTCAAAAAAATAAAAAAAAATAAAAATAAAGCTACAGATTAAAAATCTTTCGATCAGCAAGAACGCACACTCCCATTATTAAAAAAAAGAAAACTTCAAAGATGTAGGTAATATAGTAAAAGACTATTTTTAAAAACAATAAAAATATAAAGCATATTAAATACTATGAGAACTAAAAACAATAAGTCACATTAATAAATACAAATGAGATCAATTCATCTATTAAATTGAAAAGTCTCTTTAAATAGAACCATTAAGTAAAACCTAACTATATAATTAAGAGTTATTGAAACACAGTGATTCAGAAAGCACATAAGTAAAAACACAAAAGTGAACTTCTGATTCCAGTAATGGCTTGTTAGATCATTCAGAACAACCCTTCTACTGAGTAAAAGCAGAAAATCTGGCCAAAATATCAAAGCGAAACCCAAACTAAAACATTTTGAAAGCCTCAGAATAGGGGACAGGATCTAGGAGGAAGAAATCCAGCAAAATTAGCCACACATTGGGATAGCTTTTCCCTACAGATTCATCTGCCAATTCCAGGCGTGGCTAAAGAATAAGAAGATGCAAACTTTTGATATTCTTATTGAGGAGCTAAGGGCACAAAATTCAGAATTCAGAAATCACCGTGGTTCGGAAGGGTTCTGGTAAATCTCAAGCTCTAGTGTGAGTCCTTGAAGGGACTGAGTAAGGGTAAACTGGAAATATATGTTGGACCTCCCAGGAACCAAATCCTAGTTTGGATCGTTTAAATCCCTGAATCAGAGACTGCTGGTCCCCCTAACCGCTGATAAACAAAAGTGGGCCTCTCTGAAGAAAGACAACATCATCTAGAACCTAAAATTTTCATACATAATGACTAGCGCTCAATAAAAAATAACTATGCATATAAGAACTTGATGCAACATAACAGAAAATTAAACGAAGAGAAGTAACAGACAACAGAAACAAACCTACAGAGGTTTCAGACAGTGAAGTTATCAGACAAGGATTCTAAAATAACATGCTTAGCATGTTTAAGGAATAAAAGACTAGATTGGGAATTTCAGCAGAGAACTAGAAATTGTTAGACAGAAACAAACAATCAAATGGAAATTCCAGAATGGAAAAATACACTAACGGAGATTAGGAATCAATGGATGGGTTTGTAGCATTTTACATAAACGAAGTTGAAGAGAGAAATAAGTGAGCTGGAATCCAGGTAAGAAGAAAATATAGACAAAATAAGGCACAGAGATGTAAAATGATTAAAAATTAGATAACAGAAGACAACAGAGTGAAAAGATTTTACCAACTATGTAACTGGAGTTCTAGAAGAGGAGGGAGATAAGCAATATTTGAAGACAAATACAAATATTCAAGGACAGTGACTTGTTTTCAGTTTTGAAGATCTAAGCAGGATAAATTAAAAAACCCCAAACAACAGAAATGTAGGTATAGCATAGTAAGACTGCAGAAATCAAATTAAAAAAATGACAAATTACTAAAAGCATCAGTACACATTGTCTTCAAAAGAAAAAAATAAGATTGATTGACTTTTCAATGGAAAAACAGAAATCAGAAAACTGGAACAGTATCTTTCTACTGTTAAAAGAAAATAACTGAGCACTTCATGGACGGTATAGTGGCCTTACCACTGCACTGTACATGTGAAGCTGCCACTGAATATTATATGTCAACTATAATTTAACACATATATAGTCATGGGATGTGGAATATAGTTTGGGGATGGAGTCAATGGAATTGTAATAGTTATGTATGATATCGGGGGTGGGAGGGCAGGGGAGGGAGGAGGGGGGAGTCACTTTGTAAGGGGTGAAAAAAATAACTATTGCATTGTTTTGTACATCTGTAACTAATAATAATAATAATAATAATAATAATAATAATAATAATAGTTTAAAACAAAAATAACTGCCACAGAATTTATACTCATTAAAAATATCAGATTCACCATAAAGGAAATCCTAAAGAGTTCTTTTGGGCAGAAGAAAAACAATCTTAGTTTTAAGGCCATAGATGCGGACAGGAATGAAGAGCAACAAAAAAAATAAAGACTTAAGAGAAGGCAAAGTGAATGTTGACTGTATAAAACAAAAACCAGGGCCTGCCGAGTGGCACAGTGGTTAGGCGCTGGCTTGGGAAGCCAGCGGCCCCGGTTCGGGTCCCACATATGAGGGCCAGTGACACTGCCCTAAAAGAAAAACAAAAAAAACCATGTTGTAAGGCTTTAAAATATGTATACAGAATTAAAATATGTATAAAAAAACAGTATTTAAATTGGAAGGTAAATATACAAAGTATTCTAAAGTCTTCACATTATTCCAGAAGTTCAATGTACTAATTTATATTAGTGCTGAGGTCTTCATGATGTGAGGAAGTCTGAGCCAGCCCTTAAAAATAGATCACTTGGGCCGGCCGAGTGGCACAGTGGTTAAGCGCTGGCTTGGGAAGCCAGCGGCCCCGGTTTGGTCCCACATATGAGGGCCAGTGACACTGCCCTCAAAAAAAAAAAAAATAGATCACATGTATTAGACATGACACCAAAAACAAGCAACAAAGTAAAAAATGGATAAACTGAATTTCATCAAAGTTTAAAACTTTTGTACTTCAAAGGATACTCAAAAAAGTGAAAGAGAACTCACAGAATGAGAGAAAATATCCACAAATCAGCTATCTGATAAGGAAGTAGTATACAGAATGTATAAAGATTCAGTAATAAAAAGACAACCTACTTTAAAAATGGGCAGAGGATCTACACAGCCATTTCTCTAAAGAAGATATACAAATGGCCAATAAACACATCAAAAGAAATTCAACATCACTAGCCTTAGGGAAATACAAACCAAAACTGTAATGACATACCACTTCACGCCCAAAAGGATGGCTGTAATAAAAACATATAATGATGGGCCGGCCAAGGGGTGCGGTGGTTAAGCGCTGGCTTATGAAGCCAGCAGCCCCAGTTTGGGTCCCACATATGAGGACCAGTGACACTGCCTTCAAGAAAAAAAAACAAAAACAAAAAAAAACATATAATGACAATTGCTGGTGAGAATTTGGAGAAATTGGAACCCTCATACACTGCTGGTAGGCAGGTAAAATGGTGTAGTTGCTATGGAAGACAGTCCAGTAAACACAGAATTATCACATGATCCTACGCCATTCCTAGATATACGCGTATACCTGCTAAATACAGAATGTTTACGTCTTCCCCAGCTCCCCCAACAAATTCATGACAAAATTCTAACCCCCAAAGGTGATGGTATTTATAGGTGGAATCTTTCTTTGGGAGGTGCTTAAGTCATGAGAGTGGAACCCTCATGAATGGGATTAGTGACTTTAGAGGCTCCAGAGAGATCCCTCACCTCTACCACCATGTGAGGACACAGCAAGAAGACACCAGCTATGAAGCAGGAGGAGTGCCTTCCCAGAATATGACTGCTGGTGCATTGATCTCGGACGTCCCAGCCTCCAGAAATGTGAACAATAAATTTCTGCTGTTTACATGCTACCCAGTCTGTGGTATTTTGTTAGAGCACTCTGAGTGGACTAAGACAATACCCAAGAGAAACGAAAATGTATGTCCACACAAAAAGCTTCTACACATGAATGTTCATAGCAGCATTATTCATTATTCGTAACACCAAAAAAGATGGAAGCAACCCAAATATCCATCAATTGATGAATGGATAAACAACATGTGGTACAGCCATACAATGGAATAAAATGATTCATGCTACATGACAAATCAGCCTTGAAAACATCATGCTCAATGAAAGAAGCCAGTTGCAAAGGACCACATATTATATGATTTCATTCACATGAAACATCCGGAATAGGCAAATCTAGATATAAAAGAGAGACTAATGGTTCTTCGGACTGGGGAGGGTGGGAGGTTGGGAGACAACAGCTGAGGGAAACAGGGTTTCTTCTGGGGGTAATAAAAATGATACGAAATAGTGGTGATGGATGTACAACTCTGTTTATAGATTCTCAAGGTCACTGAATTGGATGTTTTAAATGGATGAATTGTATGGTATGTAAATTATATCCCAATAAAGCTGTTTTAAAAAAGGAATGAAGTGTTGATGATACATGTACGACATGAATGAACCTTGAAAGTGCTAAGTCAGTTAGAAAATATCATATACTGTATGATTCCATTTATGTGAAATATACGTAACAGGCAAATCTAGAGATAGAAAGATTAATGGAGAGATGGAGGGAAATGGGGAGCCACTGTTTAATGAGCACAGGGTCTTTTTGGGGGTATTGAAAATGTTCTAAAATTGATTGTGTTGATGGTGGCAAAACTGTGAATACACTAAAAACCACTGAACTGTACACTTTGTTTGTTTGTTTGTTTGTTTGTTTGTTTTTTGAGAGCAGTTTCACTGGCCCTCATATGTGGGACCTGAACCGGGGCCGCTGGCTTCCCAAACCAGTGCTTAACCACCGCGCCTCTCGGCCGGTCCTTGAACTGTACACTTTTAATGAATGTATTGTATGGTATGCGAAGTTTATCTTAATAAAGTTGTTTTTGTTTTTTAAAAGATTTTATTGGGAAATTAGGGGAGGGGAACAGTGTTGGGAAACCCGGGAAGGGGAAAAGACAAGTTGCTGTCCTTTTGTTCTTCAGTCTAGTTGTGGAGGACGTTGCTTCACTGGCCCATGTTGGTATCGTCATTGCGCTCTTCCCAGGTGAGGCAGATCAATCGCCGGCCTCTGGATGGCCATTCACGGCGGGGCTCTTGGCAGCTCATTCTGGCTGCCGGCTGCTCACTCTGGCTGCCGGCTACTCACTGTAGCCTATGGCAGCCCACTGCAGCAGGGGTTGCAACCTACACGGTCGCCAGGACTCACACAGCTCAGCTCCAACTGGAGCTGTTGTTCACCATCTTAGCTGTAGAGGGCCGTGTCTCTGGTCCTCATATGTGGCACCCGAACTGGGGCCGCTGGTATCCCAAGCCAGCGCTTAACCACCGTGCCACTCGGCTGGCCCTCTCTTTACCTTTTTAAAACAACTTTATTGGGCCAGTCGAGTGGTGCGTTGGTTAAGAGCTGGCTTGGGACGCCAGCGACCCCGGTTCGGGTCCCACATGAGGACCAGTGACACTGCCCTCAAAAAAAAAAAAAAAAAAAAACAAAGGGTAAAGAGAGATCCCAC
The DNA here is from genome assembly GCA_033961575.1 of Aselliscus stoliczkanus. Lineage (NCBI taxonomy): Eukaryota > Metazoa > Chordata > Mammalia > Chiroptera > Hipposideridae > Aselliscus > Aselliscus stoliczkanus. The sequence goes on from CM066733.1 coordinate 3,446,099, forward strand.
ATAGAAGCCTTGAAGAGAGCAATGCCTGCCAGACTCAGGTCCCACATTGTCCCAGCGCCAGCACTCTGACAATAGCCAGCACCTCTGACAATAGCCACATGAGAGATTCCAAGCCAGAATGATCCAGCTGAACACTTCTCAAATTCCTAATCCACAGAAACCATGAGACAGTAAAATGATGCAGTTGTTTTAAATTTTGAGGTGATGTAAGTAACCAGAAAAACATAAAAGAACAAATAAAGAATCAGTAACTCAAGAAGTTCGTAACAGGCCGGCCGAGTGGCGCAGTGGTTGTGCGCTGGCTTGGGAAGCCAGTGGCCCTGGTTCGGATCCCACATGTGAGGGCCAGTGACACTGTCCTCAAAAAAAAAAAAATAAATAAATAAATAATAAAAAAGCTAAAGGAGGAAAGAACTAATACAGACAAAAGAAAAACGAATAAGAAAACAAAGGTAGCATTATGAAATAAGTCTCAGAGTTATTTCTTTTATAGAGGAAGGAAAACAAGGAATGAGGGAAAATAATGGTTAGCTCTTCAAATCAAGGAAAAAAGAGGGAAAAATACAAAGTACACAAAAGAGAAAAAGGAAATGGAGGCACCATAGATTCAAAGGAATCTACGTTAATTATACTAAATACATTAAAAAGCCCTGAAGAAGTGATTTTAGAAGAGAAATAACAGTGAATAAAACTGATAATGAGGGTGGCTGAGTGGTGCGTTGATTAAGAGTTGGCTTGGGATACCAGCAGCCATGGTTCGGTTCCCAAAAAAGAGGGCCAGTGACACTGTCCTCTGCAGCTAAGATGGTGAACAACAGCTCCACCTGGAGCTGGGCTACATGAGTTTTGGCAATGGTGTGGGCTGCAGCCCCTGCTGCAGTGAGCTGCCATAAGCTACAGTGAGTAGTCAGCAGCCAGCGTGAGCAGCCGGCAGCTGGAGTGAGCTGCTCAGAGCCGCTGTGAGCGGCCATCTAGAGGCCGGCGACTGATCTGCCTCGCCCGGGAAGAGCGCAGTGATGTTACCAACATGGGCCAGTGGGGCGACGTCCTCCACAACTAGACTGAAGAACAAAAAAGGACAGCAACTTGTCTGTTCCCCAACGCTGTTCCCCTCCCCCAATTCCTCAATAAAAAAAATCTTTATTTAAAAAAAAAATGAGTTGGCTTGGGGCGCCAGCTCTGAGCAGCAGGGCCCCAGTTCGGATCCCATATGAGGGCCAGTGATGCCGTGCTCTCTACAGCTAAGATGGTGAACAAATAGCCTGACCTAGAGCTGGGTTGTCGTGAGTCACCGGCGACGGCGTAGGCTGCAGTGGGGCTGGCTGGCAGCTGGCGTGCACTTTCGTGAGCTCAGCGTGAGCAGCCGTCCAACGGCTGGCGAGCAACTGCCTCACCAGGGAAGAGCGCAATGATAATACCAACATGGGCCAGTGAAGCAACGTCCTCCGCAACTAGACTGAAGAACAAAAGGACAGCAACTTGTCTGTTCCCCTTCCCTGGTTCCCCAACGCTGTTCCCTCCCCTAATCCCCCAATAAAATATTTAAACTAAATAAATAAATAAATAAAAATATAAGCAGGGGGCTGGCCGAGTGGCGCGACGGTTAAGCACTGGCTTTCTGGTTCGGGTCCCACATACGAGGGCCAGTGACACTGCTCTAAAAAAAAAAAAAAAAAAAAAAAAAAAAAGCAGAAAGATATCCAAGATGATTTTGAAAAATGTAGAGTAATAAGGGAAGAGGAGCACTACCTGATATTAAGAGACAATTACAAGGTTGTAGTAATTACAGTAGTGTGGACTAGTACATGAATCGTCAGACAGAGCAATCGTACAGACAAGTCCAGAAAATAGACCAAAATATATGGCTTCTGAAGTTAAGGGGACATCAGGGCAGGGTGTAAGGGGGCTGTTCTCAGAAACAGAGCAAGTGCAAAGAAGTGTGCTCTGTATGTAGCACCAGCAGTGCTCTCAGCTGTGCTACAAGGCCCCAATACCCATTACTAAGTGGCTGAAGAATCAGATCACTAACTTGCAATAATGCCTCATCATGGTAAGTTTAAGAAAACTCACTTCCGTCAGGGTGACATCATCGTCTAGGTCCTCTTCATCATGTTGCTGAGAAGCTGGAGTGACCAGCATTGGAACCCCTTCCTCATCTGAGTCATCAGATATGGTGATGGGTCCATCTCTGAGATTCATCCAGTCTAAAAGTAGGCAAAGAACACTGTTACCAGGAGGTGAGCTTAATCACATTCAGCCCTTTAATTTAGCTTTGGCATTCAAAGGGTCAACCTAAAGCTAAGTTCATGGCGACTGGTGAGCTAACTTACCTCAAGCAGCACATGCACCCAAGAGCCATGTTGATTTTGGGGAGAGGATTTGTCAAGCTCCTCACTTGCCATTCCAGAAAACCCGCCCTATGGAGGTCCGTTCTAAGAAGGTTCTGAGAGATAGAACTCTCAGAACAGGCATGGGGTCCAGAGAAAGGGGTACCACTGAAATAGCATAACGAATAAGACCCCAGCTTCCTTCTGCTGCTTGATTCCTTGAATGCTGGCAGACAGTCTTAGATTCCATATGCAGGAAATTGTAGCTCCCTCTCTGAAAGAATTAACCCAAAAAAAGGACACTTACCGAAAACAACCTTGGGGACCCAGTGAAAAAAATTGATTTGAAACCTATCATCTTACAGTGAAGCCCAATGTTTGACAAGATACTCCCCAACACACCGTATATAAAAACATTAGCTTCTTGGGCCGGCCAAGTGGCGTGATGATTAAACGCTGGTTTGGGAAGCCAGCGGCCCCGGTTTGGGTCCCACATATGAGGGCCAGTGACACTGCCCTCAAAAAAAAAAAAAAAAAAAATTCAAGGAAAAACCAAGTGATTGCCATTTATAAAACATTATACTATTATTGAGAAAATTATGACAAAATGGTTAAAATATTTTTGATTTATTTTATTTTATTTTATTAGTTTCAGGTGTACAACACAATGCAATAGTTATACTCTTTACCCCCCAGAGTGACAACCCACTCCCCCAGTTCGCCACCCCACTCCCCTCCCTCCATATCATACATATCTATCACAAGTCCCCTGACTCCCTTCCACAGTATACTCCACATCCTGTGACCATCCACCTGTTCAGTTACAGTTGGCATACAATACTATACAACATCACCTACAGGTGTACAGTGCAGTGATCAAGCCTCTACTCCATCCAAGAAGTGGTCTCCCTAACCAGACATGTGACCATCTGACACCCCACAAAATATTTACAACATTATTATATTCCCCGAACTGTTTCATATCCCTGTGGCAATATTGTAGTTGTCTATTTATGTTGTCTAACCCCATCCCCTTCTCCCCATCCCCACCCCACCCCCCGCCAACTAGCAACCCTCAGTTTTTCCTCTACATCTACGAGTCTGTTTACTTTGATCGTTCACTCAGCTTTTCAGACTCCACACACAAGGGAGATCACATGGTACCTGTCCTTTTCCGACTGACTTATTTCACACAACATAATAGTCTCTTCACAACATCAATTACATTCCCAGAACTGCCCCCATATCCCTGCGGCAACATTGTAGTCCCACCTACACTGTCCAAAACCTTCCCCCACTCCCTCTTCCCCACTCCCTCCCAGCCAGCAACCATCAGTTTTTCGTTTATATCTTGCTTGATATGACTTCAATCTTCTTAAATTTACTGAGACTTGTTTTGTGGCCTAACATGGTCTATCTTGGAAAATGTCCCAAGTGTACTTGAGAAGAATGTATATTCTGTTTTTTTCAGTGTGAAATGCTCTAAAAATATCAACGAAGTCCAGCTGGTCTAAAGTGTCATTTAAGGCCCCTCTTTCCGTGTTGATTTTCTGTCTAAAGGTTCTGTCCATTGGTGACAATGGTGTTGAAGTCCCCTACTATGATAGTGTTACTGTTGATCTCTGTCTTTATGTCTGTCAAAATCTGTTATATGTAATTAGGAGTTCCTATGTTGGGTGCATAGATGTTTATTAGGTTATAGTGCCCTTCTCTGTCTTTTATTGTAGTCATTTTAAACTCTATTTTGTCCAAAAGTATTGGTACAGCTTTTTCTCATTTCCATTTGCATGAAATATCTTATTCCATCTGTAAACAGCATATACATGTGTCCTATTTTCTTATCCACTCAGCCACTCTCTGCCTTTTGATTGCAGCATTTAGCCCATTCACATTTAAAATGATTATTGATAGGTGCATATGCATTGCCATTTTGTTACTTGTATTCCTGGTCTCCCTGAGTTAGCTTATTTATCCCTTTCTTTTGTTTAAAAAAGCCCTTTTAACATTTCTTGCAATGCTGGCTTGGTGGTAATGAATTCCTTAAGCTTATTCTTTTCTGAGAAGCTCTTTATTTCTCCTTCAATTTTAAGTGATAGCCGTGCTGGGTAGAGCAATCTTGGTTGTAGGCCTTTATTTGGTGTCACTTTGAATATCTCCTGCCACTCCCTTCTGGCCTGCAGAGTTTCTGTAGACAAGTCAGCTGTTAGTCTAACAGGAGTTCCTTTGTATGTAACCTGCTGTCTTTCTCTTGCAGCCTCTAGGATTCTGTCTCTGTCTTTAACCTTTGCCATTTTAACTATGATGTGTCTTGGTGTGGACCTGTTTGGGTTCAGCTTGTTTGGAACCCTCTGCACTTCCTGGGCATGTATATTGATTTCCTTCACCAGGGTAGGGAAGTTTTCAGTCATTATTTTTTCAAATACATTTTCTACCCCTTGCTTCTTCTCTTCTACTTCTGGTTTTCCTGAGTCCAAGGTGGTTGCGTTTCACCTGGTCCCATAGGGCTCTTAAACTATTTACATTGTTTTTTATTCTTTGGTCTTTTTGTTGTGCCAACTGGGTGATTTCTGCTATTTTATCTTCCAAATCGCTGATCCGCTCCTCTGCTTCATCTGCTCTACTGGTGATTCCTTCGAGTGTGTTCTTCATTTCAGTTATTGTAATCTTTAGTTCTAACAGGTTGTTTTTTATGGTTTCCCTATCCTTCTTTAGGTCCTCACTAAGTTCCTTAAATATTCTTATCATCAGTGTTCTAAACTCTGTCTCTGAAAAGTTGGATCCCTCTGTTTCATTTAGTTCCATTTCTAGATGTTTCTTCTGATCTTTTACTTGTGACATGTTTCTTTGTTTCCCCATTCTGGCTGTCGCTCTGGGATTGCTTTGATGTATTGGATAGAACACCAGGAGAGCCCTGGCTGGATCACGCAGGCACACAGCTCACGGCCCAACACTCCCAGGAAAACTCCCAGTCTCAGCCTGTCCCAATCAGCCGCTCGCAGATCAGGCCGAGCAGCCCGACAACCAATCACCAGCCTGGCAACTCTGCAAGCGCAGTGCGGAGAGCGGGGACCTGAGGCGGCTTGTGTACTCCTGCGTCTCAGTGAGCAGCCTGTTGGAGCCGGAGCATGCCCACCAGGCGTTTCCCTGGCAACGCAGCACAAGCTGTGCGGAGGGTGGGGATCCGAGGCGGCTCACACACTCCCAGGTCTCAATGAGCAGCCTACTGGAGCCGAAGGGCACCCACCCAGCGTTTCCCTGGCAACACAGTATAAGCCGGCTGGAGGGTGGGGATCCAAGGCTGTATGCGCGCGTGCGTGTGCGCACACACACACTTCTGCGCCAGTTCCACCAGACCAATGAGGTCGCGGACCTGATCCTCTGTGGGAGGGCCCGACCTTGACAAAATGACACCCTCCTGTACCCCACTCGCATGCAGGCTCCACACCAGAGAAAAATAGTCCAAAAACCTCCAGCTTTTGCACCAAAGGCACTCACTTCAGTCAGTCCCCGCAGGCTCCTGGGCCTGGCTTACACAGCTACTCCCTCCACCAGTAACCAGGTAAGTGCTCACCAGCGAGCAAGCCCGGGCGCCGGCCCCACTGATTCTCCAGCCACTCTTAGCCTCACTGAGCTGAGCACAGAGAGTCCTCACTAATTTACTGCCGGCTATCTTAGAACTCCTCTTCCCGGCAAAGGAACTCTGGGCTGGTGAGCTTGGTGTGCGGCCGAAGGGTCTCTCCCCCAACCGGAGAAGCCTCTCCACAGCTGGGACCTCCCTCACGGGGCTCGCCCTCTCTCGTCTCCGCCCGTCCCACGAGACCCGACACGGCCTCCTCTTTAAGTTCTTCGTTTAGTGGTTCTGTTCCTCCAGTGTTCCGGGGACCTCCAGGGTTAAATGCTGTATAATTTGTTTGTAATTTTGGTGTGATCCTGGGAGGCAATTAGCACAGCGTCTGTTTACTGCGCCATTTTACCGGAAGTCGGGTCAATATTTTTGATTTTTAAAATTACTTCAGGGCCGGCCAAGTGGCGCGGTAGTTAAGAGCGGGCTTAGGAAGCCAGTGGCCCCGGTTCGGGTCCCACATATGAGGGCCAGTGACACTGCCCTCAAAAACAAAACAAAAAAACAGAAAAAAACAACACATTAGCTTCTAAAAATATACTTAAAAAAATTAAAGTATAATAGTGCAAAGTCTATGAATCAAGTGTATATAAAATCCCATGAAGTAATACAAAAGGTCCATATCTATGTAACCATGATCACTAAGATGAGTGAATAACATTTCTAGGACATTAGTAGACATAATCTAACTCTGTAGATTAGTTTTGCTTGTTTTTGAGTATACATTCTTTTGCTTCTGGCTTTCCTGCAAATAACATGTCTGAGATATATTCATGTTGCTGCATGTCACAGTTCTCTTTGCTGGATACAATCCATTACATGGCTATATCATAAAGTATTTATTATTCTGTTGATGGGCATTTGGATTGGTTCCAGGGTTGGCTATTTTGGATAATGCTGTTATAGAACATTCTTGCACGTCTCTTGGTATATTCATTTGAGTACCTTCTAGGAGCGGAAGTGCTGAGTCACAGGGAAAGCATATGTTTAATTTTAGTAGACAGTGCCAAACAAGTTGCCAAACTGTACCAATTTATACTCCCACCAGCAGTGTATAATAGTTTCTGTTACTTTATGTCCTTCTAGGAACACAGATATGCTCATTCATTTATATGTTTATCTATAGCTACTTTCATGCTACAATAGTATAATTGTAGCATGAAAGCAGCTATAGATAAACATTCCAATAGAGACCTGCAAGGCTAGAATAGTAACAATCTGGCTATTTTAGTTTGCTGAGTTCTGGTTTAGATTATTAAGTTCCCAGCTTTACTTCTTATCTAATACATGCAGTTTTCTTGACAGTTTTGGTTTTCTCACGCATAAATGTTTCCTTTAAAACATGACATTAGATGCATCTCATAAGCTCTCCTAGGTTGTATTTTTATTATCATGTAATTCAAAATATTTTCCAATTTTCATGGTGATTCCTTCTTTGAACTCTTTGAAGCACGGGTTATTCTGAAATTTATTCCTATTTTCCACACATATAGGGATTTTCTAATGATATTTCTTTTTTTGTTTGTTTAAGATTTTCTTGGAGAATTGGGGGAGGGGAGCAGCATTGGGGAATCGGGGAAGGGGAACAAATCAGTTGCTGTCCTTTTGTTCTTCAGTCTAGTTGTGGAGGACTGGCCCATGTTGGTATCATCATTGTGCTCGGTTGCCGGCCTCTGGATGGCCGCTCACGCTGGCTGTTAGCCACCGCTCACGCTGGCTGCGGGCCACTCACTGCAGCCTATGGCATCCCACTGCAACAGGGGCTGCAGCCTACACCATTGCCGGGGCTCAAGCAGCCCAGCTCCAGGTGGAGCTGTTGTTAGCTGTACAGGGCAGTGTCACTGGCCCTAATATGTGGGATCCGAACCGGGGTCGCTCGCATCCCAAGCCAGCTCTTAACCAATGCGCCACTCGGCTGGCCCTAATTATATTTCCTTTTTTTTTTTTTTTTTTTTGAGGGCAGTTTCACTGACCTTCATATGTGGGACCGAACCGGGGCCACTGGCTTCCCAAGCCAATGCTTAACCACCGCACCCCTCAGCTGGCCCCTAATTATATTTCTTAATTGACTTATGACTTAATTTCAATGAAGTTATAGAACACTCTGTAGGATTTCAATCCTCTGAAACTTGAAATTTGTTTTGTGATTCAAAATATGGTCAATTTTGTTGAATACAATGGGTATAATAACTTTGGTAACTACCAAGTTAAGATACACTATTAATAAAATGCTAAAAAAAAAAATCAGTATTTCTTTTGTGGTGCTCATAATTCGCACATTTTAAGCAATTTTATTTTTCTCAATTTATTTGCTTAATAAAATGTGCTCATTTTTTCCAAAAGCCAAATCTATCTAATTTACCCTCTGTTGGAAAAAAAAATCATCTTCATAAGCACAAAATATTATCCCTGGGGGAAAAAAAACCAAAAAACTGGTACAACCTCTTCTTCATGTAATTTATACTTGCAAAAAAATGATCTTTTCCTACTCATCAGCATGACATTTTTCCTTTTAATCACTGTGTAAATGTGAATTAGAATTTCACAGGAAATTTCATATCAATTTTGGAAAGAAGTCACAGAAATGCAGGATCCGTCCCTTTTAAGAATCAATGAATTTCCCCAAATTTACAACACTGAAAAATGAAAGAATACACATCCTAAAATTCCCTGTAAGGCTAAACCAAAATCTTCTGGCAAAAAAAGAAATTAACACATTTTTTGTGGGAAACGAGTAAACTCGTCATATAGCTTTTTATGCCCGATTACAAAGTGTTAAAAATCATAAGAGGACCAAAAATGCTTTAGCACCACCGTTAGCATTTTTAGATCACACAGGCCTGGAGGAGTATTTCTTTGCAGAAACCACTCATTCAAAAAGAGAGAAATGCCACTGTTCTCATACTTCCACCTCTTAAGATCCCATGATTGCACATTCACAGCTCATTTTAGCCTCCTAATTCACCATTTATTAATCTACTAATGATGGAAAATTCTTTTTATTAGTTTCAGGTGTACAAAGCAATGTTAATAGTTTAGACATTTATACCCCTTACAAAGTGATAACCCCTCTCCCCCAAGCTACTACCTACCCCTTTGACATCATATACAACTGTTACAATACCATTATCTTCCTTCTGCTATACTCCACATCCTGTGACTACATATATACTCATCTATATATTTAAATATAGTTAACATACAATACTATTCTACTTCAGCGCATTGGTCATGCATCTACACAGTCTATGAAGTGATCCCCCTAATAAGTCCAGTGCCCATCTGGCACCTTACATAATCTTTACAACATTGTTGATTATATTCCCCATACTGTATTTCATACGATAAAAAATTCTTAAACTTTATTCATGCTAGCAGGTATCACCATGTGACAAAAAATTCTAGTCTGATGAGTCCATCCATTTACACCTGATGTTCTCAGATCTAAAAATGAAGTGTCTTTGGGTTCCACATGGTACAAAACAGGTTCATTTCAAAACAGTAACTGTAGTCTTAGAGAAAAAGCAACAATGAAAGGTGGAAAATGAGAAAAAACACTTACCTTGTCCCTGGTGGCAGTGAAAGTTGAAGTGAATTACCTCCTCGTTGTTATTTCCCTCTGCCATTTTCAAATGAAGACATACACATATGTGCTTGCTAATACCTAAACATGGTGATTATCTGTTCCAAAGGGTCTGAAAGAGAAGCAAAAAAAAAACAAAAAACATTAACAATGGAGGAGTATCAAAACTCTTCCCATTTATCTGATTAAAGCATCATGCTAAACTTATGGTGAAAACACCACTAAACAGAAAACTAAAAGAATGCATAACTAAAAAGCCAATAGAAGAGAAAAAACTGGAATAATAAGAAAATAATTAATGCAAAAGAACACATAAAAGAGGACTAAAGAATCAAAGAACAGATGAGACATATAAAAAGAAAGAATATGGGCCGGCCTAGTGACACATTGGTTAAGAGCTGCCTTGGGGCGCCAGCGGCCCCGGTTCGGATCCCACATATGAGGGCTAGTGACACTGACCTCTACAGCTAAGATTGTGAACAACAGCTCCACTTGGAGCTGGGCTGGGTGCCTCTTGGCGACCATGTAGGCCTGCAGCCCCTGCTGCAGTGGGCTGCCATAAGCAACAGTGAGTGGCCAGCAGCCAGCGTAAGCAGCCGGCAGCCAGAATGAGCTGCCAAGAGCCACCGTGAACGGCCATCCAGAGGCTGGCGACCGGGAAGAGCGCATGATAATACCAACATGGGCCAGTGAAGCAATGTCCTCCACAACTAGACTGAAGAACAACAACAAAAAAAAGACAGCAACTTGTCTGTTCCCCTCCCCAATTCCCCAATTAAAAAAATCTTAACCAAACAAACAAACAAAATACACTTAGAAACTCAATTACAGCAACTTATGGAATGGGAGGAAATATTTACAAATCATGTATCTGATAAGGGTTTAAAATCCAAAATATATAAAGAACTCATCCAACTCAATACCAAAAGTACACATAATCCAATTTAAAAATGGGCGAAAGAGTTAAATACTTTTCCCCAATATAATCAAACAACCAACAGATACATGAAAAGGTGCTCAACATCACAATTCATTAGCAAAATGCACCGCAAACTACAATGAGATTATCACTTCACACCTCTCAGAATGGCTAGTATCAGAAAGTCAACAAGTAACAAGTATTGGTGAGGACGTGGAGAAAAGGGAACCCTCGTGAACTGTTGGTGGGAGTATAAATTGGTACCGTAACTGTGCAAAAAACGCTTGATGCTTTAGCAATTAGTGTGGAAGATACATATCCTCTAAAAACTCAACAATCCAATGCTAGAAAGCCGTATTATAGAAATATGCTTATATTACCATATCTATGCATAAAAATGTTCACAACATTATTTCTATAATGTTGTGAATTGGGGGAGGGGAACAGACAAGAGCCAAAAATTGAAAGGGACTCACATCAATGATGAAATGGACATATACTGTGGTGTGTTCATATAATTAAAACCTATACAGCAACAAAAATGAAGCTATTAGTCACCCACAACATGGATGGATATTAAAACATAATGGTTGACTGAAGGAATCCAGGCATAAAAAATATACCGAATGATTCCATTTAGATAAAGTTTAGGCATAGGCCTAAACTTAGTTGTTTGGGGTGAAACATCTTTGTGTGTGCTGTATTTCACAATGGAAAAATTAAGGGAAATAAATCCATTATAAGGTGTGGGGGGGAAGTGGTTGCTTCTGTGAAACAGTAGTTGGGGATCAGGAAAAAATAATTATTACTTTTTATTAAGTGTAGTTTTTCTTGCTTCACTTTGATAAAAATTAGATGAAAATAAAAAATAAGAACCAAAGGGGTACAATTATTACTGCCATAGGGCCTCTTTAGTTCCATGATCCTATCTGTAACCTACCTACTCTACGTTTCTCTTCCTCTCTATGAAAATCTCAATTTTCTTTGTCTTCCTGGAAGAAACCATGTGATTCAGAGGAGGTAGGCCCCAGACTCCAGCTTCCCATTAAATGTCTTCAAAGAGTTAACAGTCAAATAATATCAGCATTTTTCCAACTTAGAGAATACAAAGTCATAGATCAAGACTATGTAGAAAACTACAAATCCAAACTTAAGTTGGGGTCTGTCACTTGGAATAACAGTAATGCTATTTATAAATAGCACAGTATAAAGGAAAAAGATCTGTGTCAAATGTGAAACTGCATCAGCTCAAGTACTTTACTTTGCCTTCAGAACAATTTTTAAAAAGTACTTTGGGGCCGGCCGAGTGGCGCATTGGTTAAGCGCTGGTTTGGGGATGCCAGCGGCCCTGGTTCGGATCCCACATGAGGGCCAGTGACACTGCCCTCTACAGCTAACAACAGCTCCACCTGGAGCTGGGCTGTGCGAGCCCCGGTGATGGTGTGGGCTGCAGCCCCTGCTGCAGTGGGCTGCCATAGGCTGCAGTGAGTGGCCCGCAGCCAACGTGAGCGGCTGGCAGCCAACGTGAGCTGCCAATAGCCGCGATGAGCGACATCCAGAGGCCAGCGACCGATCTGCCTCATCCGGGAAGAGCGCAATGATGATACCAACAGTGAAGCAACATCCTCCGCAACTAAACTGAAGAACAAAAAAAAAGACAGCAACTTGTCTGTTCCCCTTCCCCGATTCCCCAACGCTGTTCCCCTCCACCAATTCCCCAATAAAATCTTAAAAAAAAAAAAAAAAAGTACTTTGAACACTTCATTCCAATAGTTAAGTTTCTTATTTCTTCTTTTACCACAACTAGGTTCTTTCGATTTTACACTGGAAATCAAAGGGAAATGTGATCTATTTTACACCTAATTTAGTTAGAACGTCAAGCTTGTAGTTAAGCAAATTATTACCAGTGCTTTATAAGCAAGATTTCTCATGGTGGCACATAGTGGCCCTAAGCTGTAGTGGGAAAAGCAGCCTATTAATGGAATTTGTACTCCTGACTAGTTTCTCTGTAAAGGTCACTCAACCTCAACATTCAGTCCTCTGATCTGGGCTTTAGATCAGAATGCCTAAGTATGAATTCTGGTTTCACCATTTAGTGAATCAGTTATTTTGTAAATTGCAGGATCTCTTGGGCCTAGTTCCTCCATTTGTAAAACGAGAACATGGCTGCTTTAAAATTTAATTGACTTTAATTGGTATAGTGTTTAGCATAGTGCCTGGAACATAGCAAGTGTCACATTATGACTATTATCATCTGTGAAATGGAAATAGCTATTCTTATCTTGTAAGGCTGTGTTGAATAAATAAAAGTATGAGAAGGTACCTTGTATATGGTAAATGCTGTCAAAAGAAGAACTCTGTTATCACAAGTACACAACAGATGCAGTGTCTATTAACACTTTGTAAGCGGGCATAAAAAGCTATATGACGAGTTTACTCATTTCCCACATACAATGTGTTAACAATAAACTTCATTCTCTGGAAGTAGCAAGAAACTAAATATGTATATGTATGTCTTTCTGCTTCTTGATCAGACAACTAAATAAAATAAACAAAAGTGGAGTCCGAAATAGGAAATGCTACCCAAGAAAGAATATTTCAGTTCTTATGTCTTCCCTTTATTACAAAAGTTATATGTACACTTATAACTATACTCTATAGTTAAATATCAGTTAATGCTTCCAAAACAGAACCCAAAATTAGCACATATTTAATCACTTCATACCAGTGAATCTTCTGTAGTACTATAGTACTACAGTACTACCGTACTATAGTGTAAAAATTTAAGATAAGTAGATGACAGTTCTATGTTCTCTCCCACCTCCTACAATTGTCCTATGAACTTTTTAAAAAATCTCCTTTTCTTCCTTATATGGATGAATCAATACAAGGAGTTCACATTTCATTCTCTCCATATGCCCTTGATTATGTCTTACTCATATTCATAGTTGTCTTTCCAGTGTCTTGTACCACTGATGAATGTGTGGCTCCAAAAACATATTTCTCTGTCAGAGGCTATAGCTGTGAATCACCGCCATAGATAACCAGTCTGAGAAGTGACAACAGTCAAGTTCACCAGGATTTTCTTCAGTCGTAAAGTATGGCCCATTATAGAAAATTTGTAAACAATGGAAATCAGAATAAATGGGTATCACTCATAGTTCTCTCATGCAATTTTTTGGCTCTCAAAATTGCATCTTTGCTTCCTCAGGACCAGAGACAAACCTTGGGCCTGTTTCTAGCAAATCATTTCCTTCTCATTCTATTCTTGTTGCTTCTCCACTTTTCCTTCCACATGCACCTAATATAATATTGCATAGTCCTGGGGTTTTGTAGTGTTCCTGCTTTCTGGAGTAATATCCATAAATACACCTGTCACTTCTGCAAACATTGATTTTGGGGTAATAAAAGATGTTTCAAATTGAGTGAGTTAATCTCTTTAAACATTGTAGGGAAAGGTGGACAAAGCAGAGCCAAGTACAGGCTGGGAGAAGCTGACATGCCCATCATACCAGTCCCCCACAGTGGCTTGTCCTAGCATATTTCTTAAGTATCTATAAATTATTTTTGCTTTTCATTCAAATATTAGCTTCTCATCTTAACCAATATTTGGATATCCATTCTTTGTAAGCCTGTACTAATATTTAATCAATATTAAGTCAACACAAGTTAAAAATGGCTATTTCTAAGTAATAAGTTTAAGGTAGTTTATATTTTTTGCTTCCTTCTATTTTCTGATTTTTCTCTACTCAATTGGTATTATTTACATTAACACTTAAAATTAAAATAGATTAAAAGAATTCAGCAAATATTTATTATGGGCTTGCCATGTGGTATAAATAAGTGTTACGCATCATGGTGAATAAAAACAAAGAAAATCCAACATGGATCTTCCTCAAAGAAGTTGGGAGTCTTCTCAACTTCTTTTCAACTTCTCATTAATGAGAGAAAATATGCATTCAATTAATTAAGTACACTACAAAGTATAAAGTCATTAGTGTAATAAACAGACTATTCCATCATGGGGAAAGTACAACATAGGGAATATAGTCAATAATATTTTATTAACTATGTAAGGTGTCAGGTGGGTACTGGACTTATGGTGGGAGTCACTTCTTAAGTTATATAAATGTCCAATCATTATGCTGTACAGCTGAAACTAATATAATATTGAATGTCAACTGTAATTGAAAAATTTAAAAAACTGAAAACAAATCAATAATTATAACCCCTCCACCCAAAAGAGACTATTCCAGTTGGGGGAGGTAGTCAGGGACTGCTTAGCAGAGGTAGCAGTACTGAATGTTATGCCAGTTCCAGGCTTAGCCTTTAGGAGAACAGCAGCTTCTACTTAGGGCTCTTGAAGCCCAGAGTCACCATGTAGGAAGTGGGACTGCCCTACTGGAGAGACCCCACGGAAAGCCCTGACACTACACGGAGAGGGAAAGGACAGGTGAGCCCAGCACTCCAGTAAAGACGCATTTTGGAAGTGGATCCGCTAGCCCCAGCTACTTAGGCTGACAGCATATGGATCAGAGAAAAAAAAAAGACCCAGGTAAGCCCTTCCCAATTGTCAACATATAAAATTGTTGTATTAAGTCACTAAGTTTGGGAGTGGTTTGCTGTGCATCAATAGATAACTGAAATAGAGCTCAAAATGTATCTATCCAATGAGAAGCAATGCAGAGAGTTGTGCATTAAGAACATCAACCTGGGCCGGCCGAGTGGCGCGGTGGTTAAGCGCTGGCTTGGGACACCAGCGGCCCTGGTTCGGATCTCACATATGAAGGCCAGGGACACTGCCCTCCAAAAAAAAAAAAGAACATCAACCTAGGGCTGGCCAAGTGGCTCTGTCGGTTAAGAGCTCGCTGAAGTGTGAGCTCTGAGCAACAGGGTCGTTGGTTCAATTCCCAGCACGAGCTGAGCTGCCGCTGAGCTTCCAACAGGTGGCAGGATGGCTCAGCTAAAAAAGAAAAAAAACCAACCAGGGGCCGGCCGAGTGGCGCGATGCTTAAGCACTGGCTTGGGAAGTCAGCGGCCCCGGTTCAAGCCCCAGATATGAGGGCCAGTAACACTGCCCTCAAAAAAGAAACCAAAGAAAAACGAAGAACATCAACCTAGTTGCAATGTGTAAGACAGACTATAGAAGACATCTGACGGAAGGAATCCCAGGAAACAAGAGCTAGTGAAGTCTGAACTAGAGGTAACAGTAAGTAAGGGGAGGAAAAAGATCCAAGATATTGACCACAAAATTAGATTCAGTGGGATTTTTTTTTTGGTAATTGGCCATCAGAGCAAGAGGAAGAAAGGAGTCAAAGGTAACCTAAGTGTTGACATCAGGTGATTGGAGGATGGTGACACTACTAAGAAAGAACAAGGCAGGTGATGAGTTCAGAATACAAAAATGCAGTGCGTGTTAATTTTAATATAGACAAAAATGAAAGAACTAAGGCAAAATAGCATCCACAATCACAGATATAATTATGCAAACAATTAGTCTAGAGTTTACGCAGAGTTTAAAAGAGTTCTAAAAAATCCTGTTACCAGTGTCCTACAATAGGAAAGGTTTTAAACCAAAAATTAAATTCAAAAATCTTCAGTGGGTGGGCTAAAGAGTTTGACATATAACATTAAGATTTTTCCTTGCCAACTGAATATGGGTTCAGAACCAGGACAGTTAGTTAAGCAAGCACATCCTGATGAACAACAGGGAAATTCAATGTTTTCAACTCTCTTTTTATAGCTAAATCCTCTGTGAACTCATGACACCCTGTCCCTTTTATCCCAACACTACTTACAGGTTGTACCCTCTGACATATTTCCACATAGCACTGAGTTTGCGTTTTTTTTTTTCTTCTTTTTTTAGCTGAGCCATCCTGTCACCTGTTGGTAGCTCAGTGGCTGCTCACCTCGGGCTGGGCATTGAACCGCTGTTGCTCAGGGCTCAGCTCGCACTCTTGAGCGAGCTCTTAACCAACTGAGCCACTCGGCTGGCCCTGAGTTTGTTTTTTTAAACCAGAAATCTCATCAAGATAGAACCAAATCCTTACCATGTCTTATGAAATGCTGCCTCAAATGACCCTTGCTGACACATAGAGAGTCTGACGTCAGAACTCTTCCCCCCACTCCCATTCACCATTCTGCAGTGATACTGGTCAGCTTTTAGTACAGGCCATCCTCCTTCCTCCCACTTCAGGCTCTTTTCTCTGGCTGGATTACTCTTCACTGCCTCTCTTTGACCAAATGAATTCTATCATCCTTCACTTCATCTTAAATGTCACTCACTTCCTCAGAGAAAAACCTTTCCTGACTATCCCTACTATTCATTCTCACATCTCTCCTTCAAAGCACTTAGCACAATAATAATCTACGATTATTTAAGAAGCTGTGCTTAAGTCCCAAGAAGGTGGGACCCTGCATATTCTTCATTCCCATAGCCCCAGCACATAGCACACTGACTGGCACAAAGTAAATACTCCAGAAGAATTTTCTGAATCAATATCATTCACAGGTATTGCAAGATAATTAGGAACTGGAATTAAACCGAGTTCAAGTGCCAGCTCTCATCCTTATAAGCTTTTGATTAGGTAAGTTACTTTCTTCCCTTTTTTTTTGAGGGCCGTATCACTGGCCTCTCATATGTGGGACCCGAACCGGGGCCGGTGGCTTCCCAAGCCAGCGCTTAACCACCGCGCCACTCTTCCTTTTTTTTTAAATAACTTTTTAAAAACCCACGTCATGAGATGAAGAGTGAATACCCAGAAAATGCTTAGAACAATAGGTGGCACATAGCAACATGTTTTATCTATAATTAACAATGAAGATGATATTGTCAGGTGTGAAACGAGGTTATGTCCGTACAAATCTTACCACAGCCTAGAATATAGAGAACACTCCTCGCAAACAGATTCTCTCATCTACTCTCTGCCATCCACTTTCAGGCTCCCTGGCTCCTATCTCAAGTGCTTTTACGGGATTTCTTTACAGAGGTTGCAAAGCTTCTCTCTTTTTTCTTTTCTTTTTTGAGGGCAGTGTCCCTGGCCCTCCTAGGTGGGACGCGAACCGGGGCCGCCGGCGTCCCAGGCCAGCGCTTACCCAGCGCGCCCCTCGGCCGGCCCCGCCAGGCCTCTCCTTCCCGGGACGCCGCCGGCCCCCAGGGTAACGGAGCGCCCCGGGCCAGGCGGACAGGCGGGTCCGCAGCCCGACCCCGCGCCCCGTCCGTGACGGACACAAACCCAGCACAGAGCCGGGCCGGCGCTCCGCGCTCTTCCCTCCCGCAGGCCCGGCCCTGCGCCCTTCCAGCCGCGCCCCGCGCCCCGCGCCGCCCGGCTCGGAGTTCCCAGGGGCCCCGGCCGCGGGGGGACCCCGGCTGCGGGGGGACCCGCCGGCGCGCGGCGCGGCTTCCCACCACAGCGGGCCGCCCCACGGCGGCGGCCGTCGCCCCGCACGGTGTCCCGCCACGTCCCACGCGGGAGCGCGGCGCTCACCCGGGCCGCGCAGGCACCGCCGGCTGTCGGGCGAAGGCGCGCCCCCAGAGCGGGGTCCGCCCCGGGGCGGGGGCGCCCGCGGGCCAGGTCCCAGCGCGGAGCCCCCCGCGCCCCAGGCCGCGCTCCGCTTCCCGGGAGGCGTCGCCCAGCAGACGCGGTCCGTCGGCGCCCTGGCGCGCCTGCCCCGCGAAACTTGCCCAAGTGGCGGCGGCGGAGGCGGCGGTCCGCGGGCGCCCCGCGCGCCTGGGTCGCCCCGCCCCCCGCCCCGCGCGCGCGGCCCCGCAGCCCGCAGGGTCCCGGCCGCCGTCGGGCCCGGCCCGCGCCCCCGCCCCGGACTACGGGAGGCGCCGGGCGCAGACGCGCTCGCCGCGCAGAGCCCGCCGACGCGCGGCGCGCGCACCGCGGCCCGCACTCACTCGCCACTCAGCTCGCCAGCGCGCCGGGCGGGCCCGGCGGCCTCTGTCAGCGAAGCTCTCAGTCACCGGGGCGAACGCCGAAACCGCCGCCGAGGCCGCCGCCGCCGCCGCCGCGCTCCTTCCGGCCCGGCCGCGGCGTCACCGCGCGCCTGCGCACAGCGCCCCCTCCCGACTAACGACAGGAAGAGCCCAGAGGCCGGCCGGGGGCTGCGGGGGCGGGGCCTGGGCTGGGGGGCGGGGCCTGGGGAGCGAGACCGCGGACAGGGCCGCCGGGCCGCGGCTGCGTCGCGCTCGCGGCCCGCGGAGGCCGGACGCCCCCTGCAGGCGAGAGGACGCAGGCAACTGACACTGTCCCGACGCCTCGACTCGAAAAGGGCACACGGGGGGCAGGTGGCCGTGGAAGTCTACTGGAGGGGCACCTATTGGCACCGTTGCCTTTGGCAAGTCATTCGTGCAACGCGTTCTTGTTTTTTGTCGGAGAGTTTCCTGTGCGCCAGGCACGGTTCCAGGCATTGGGGATAGAAAGGCGTGAGGGGCCCGGTCTCAGGAAGCTGACGTTTTAGTGGGCAAGTCAATAAGTAACTAGTGAACGGACTAGCCAACGAAGTAAAATACCGGCTGAGGCAGGAAGTGTTCAGGGGGAAAAAACTACAGGAAAAATAAAGCAGAGAAGGGGAATCGAGTGACAGGGAAAGTATCATCTGAGGAGGGGACATTGAGCAGAAACGGCATGAAGTTAGGGGGTGAGCTATGGTGACACCCCCCCCCCCGGAGAGAGAAGACGTCAAGCAGATGGTGTAGAGAGGGCAAAGGCTCCAAAATGGGAATATGCCCGGTGTCGGAGAAAAACTCTCGGTTACTGTGAAGTGAGAGAGGTGGGCGGGAGAAAGGAAGGGATTTGGTGAGGCGGTAGGGCGACAAATCATTGAAGGTCGTCCTAAGGAATCTAGGGTTCATTCTAAGTGTGACAGGGAGCTACTGGAGAATTGGGAGCAGGGGCGTGAGTGTACCTGCTTCTGTTTTGCAAAGATCACTCTGGTGGCGGCTTGGAGAATAGACGATGAAGAGGTAAGATCAGAAGCAGGCAAGCCCGTTAGGAAGCTATTGCAGGGTCTAAATAATAAGCGATGGTGAGGTGGACTAGTATGGTCAGGGAGGAAGTGGTGAGAAATGATCAGATTAGGATTTTGTTTTTGTCTTTTTGTGTTTTTGTTTTTAAAGAGTTTTATTGGGGAATTGGGGGAGGGGAACATCGTTGGGGAATCAGGGAAGGGGAACAGACAAGTTGCTGTCTTTTTGTTCTTCAGTCTAGTTGTGGAGGACGTTGCTTCACTGGCCCATGTTGGTATCGTCATTGCGCTCTTCCCACATGAGGCAGATGGTCGCCGGCCTCTGGATGTCGCTCACTGCGGCTATTGGCAGCTCACGCTGGCTACCAGCCATTCACGCTGGCTGCCGGCCACTCACTGTAGCCTATGGCAGCCCACTGCAGCAGGGGCTGCAGCCTACAGCGTCGCCGGGGCTGGCACAGCCCAGCTCCAGGTGGAGGTGTTGTTAGCTGTGGAGGGCAGTGTCACTGGCCCTCATACGTGGGATCCGAACTGGGGCCGCTGGCATCCCAAAACCAGCTCCTAACCAATGCACCACTCGGCCGGCCCTAGGATTTGTTTTTAAAGGTGGAGCAGAGATTTGCAGATGGATTGGATGTGGGGTGAGAGAGAAAGGAAGGCGTCAAGGATAACTGCACGGATTTTGGCTCGTGCAACTGGGTAAATGGTGGGGCCACTCACAAATATGGGGAGAAATCAGGAGGAACAGATTTTGGTCAGAATAGGGAGAAGTGAACATGTTTTGGAGATACTAAGCTGCCCACTAGACCTTAATTACTGATGTCAGTAGGCAGTTACAGCCATGCATAGCTTAAGGGGGGTGGGAGGGATATGTTCTGAGAAATGTATCCTTCGGCAATTATATTGCTGTGTGAATATCATAGCGTGCACTTAGACACTTAGATGGTACAGCCAGCCTACTGCACACCTAGGCTGTGTGGTACAGCCTATTGCTCCTAGGCTACAAACCTGTACAGCTGTTACTGTACTGGATACTGTAGAAATTGTGACACAATGGTAAGTACTTATGCATCTAAACATAGAAAAGGTACAGTAAAAATATGGTATAAAAGATAAAAAAAATGGTTGACCTGTGTAGGGCACTTACCATGAATGGAGTTTGCAGGACTGGGAGTTGCCTTCGGCGAGTCAGCAAGTGAGTAGGGAGTGAATGTGAAGGCCTAGGATATTACTGTGCACAGCTGAAGACTTTATAAACCCTGTACAGTTAAACTATGTTAACGTTATTAAAACTAGTTTTCTTTCTTCATTAATCTCAGGCTACTGTAATTTTTTTACTTTATAAACATTTTAGTTTTGTTTTTTTTTAGATTTTCAGCTCTGCTAATAACTTAGCTTAAAACACAAATACATTGTACAGCTGTACAAGAATATTTTCCTTATGTCCTATTCTATATGCTGTTTTCTATTAAAAATTTTTGGTTTTAAACTTTTTTGTTAAAAACTACGATACAAACACACATTGGCCTCTGCCTACACAGGGTCGGGACCATCAATGTCACTGCCTCCCGCCTCGACATCTTGTCCCACTGGAAAGTCTTGGGGGGCCGTAACACGCATGGAGCTGTCATCTCCTGTGATGACACTGCTTTCTTCTTGAGGAGGTGTCACTCTTTTCAGAAATATGTCCCTCTCTGGGGTTTTGCTTCATTTGTTTCTTTTTTCATCATAGATTTGCTTGTAAGCAGATAATGCACTGTGAACATCCTCTTTATTAATAAAAACTTTCCTGTGCTGGGGTCCATATCTTCAAATCTTTTAAGGAGCTTGTTAAGGTCAGCAAAAACTTCTGCCAAACGCTTCACTCTGAATTTTCTTGGGGGTTCTTCTTTTTCTTCTCCTGCAGTTTCCTTTTCTCTTGCCTCTTCTCTAAGAGCTATGCATTCCTGTTCCATTTCCAACAACTCAGTCAGTTCCTCAGGAAGCACCTCTAAGAGGGCCTCCGTGTCACCCTCATGCACACCCAGGTGAAACTGTTGCCATCTCAACCACAGCCTTGGTGATATTTTCAACCTCCTCCTTCTTGGCAAACCCCTTGAAGTCATGGGCTATAATGTCACTAGGTAATGGGACTTTTTCAGCTCCATTATGATCTTATGCAGTCATTGTTACGTGGCACCTGACTGTAGTTATATGAGTCTGTAGCTTCAGAAAGACATGAGAATTCAGAGGCTAGGGGTTCGAGTTGGGAGTCACTAAGATATAGGTAAAATATAAAGCCATGGGATTGGTTATACTTATACCTTATTAAGGAATGGGTGTAGATAGAAGAGAGAGGACAGCTGAGGATGGAGCCCAGGGTCACTTCAAGATTTAGAATCTAGAGAAGGATGCCAAGAAGGAAAGACCAGTGAAGGAGGAGAAAACTGGAAGAATGTGGTACCCAGAGGCCAAGGAAACAGTGTTCCGAGACTAAAGGTATCAGTAGTGCCAAATGATGTGCAGAGACTCAATACGATGGAATTGAGTCACAATGAAACAAGGAGAGACATTAGCTGAGAGTGAAGCTGGGAAGAGGGCCTAGGAGGTTTGTGAAAGAAAGAAATGACAAAGAGCGAAATGACAAAGGAATGCAGCAGGCTTGATGGCCTTGGAGCTCTGTGATCATAACTCTCAAGTGAGACCAAGCAGCAAGGCTCTGAGTCTTTCTCCAGCTACCTGCTTAGATGCAGGGAAAGAAAGGAGCTGGAGAGATAGGAGGTCATCAAAGGGAAGAATGCTTGAATAGAGATTTTGGAGATGGTGCAGTTGCTGGTAATGATGAAGCCTAGGGTGTGACTATGAGAGTGGGTGACAGGTCTAGATGGTTGAAGGAAAGGGATCATGAAACCAAGAGGCCTGGGTGCAGACAGATTGTTTAAAAGGATGTGCAATCATCAAAAAAGATGTCAGAAATGGGGGTGGGGATAAAACCGGTTCTAAAGTCTTTAATGAATGAGAAGGAAGGCCCAGCAGGCCTGCAGAGAGGGGCACAGAAAGAGGGTGGTATAGTCTAAGGGCACGTGCTTCGGAAGGTTCAGTTAATTGTCATTGTTTTTGATTTGCTGACCTTGCTCCAACTTATCAAGGTGCCACAAATGAGCCCACACTTGCCCTCCTGCAGAACCAAGTAGCAGAGCTGAAAAGGAAACAGCTTTTCCCAAACCTCAGACATTTGAGCAGTCCCACTACAAATCCACTTATTGCCCATTCGTAATGTTTCTCTTTAGACTGATTCACTGTTCTTTAAAATATATTTATTTTATTGGAAAACTTTATCTTACTACTATAAATAGAACATGTCTCTCTTTCCATAAGCTGAGAATAACCATAAAAATAGATTCCATGAAATACAACAAGACAATGTTATTGAATTCTTTTAAATTTATAATTAAGCAAACCAATCAATATTGCCACTGGGATATGAAAAACAGTTTGGGGAATATAATTAATAATGTTGTAAATATTCTGTGGAATGTCAGATGGTCATAGGTCTTGTTAGGGAGACCATTTCATGGATGGAGTAGAGGTTTGATCACTGCACTGTATTACTAAAGCGGAGGTGGTATACCTACTGTAATTGAATATATATAGATAGTCACAGGATGTGGATTATACTGTGGAAGAGAGTCAGAGGAAGAGTAATAGATATATATGATATGGGGGGAGTGGGGTGGCGAATTGGGGGTGGGGGGTTGTCACTTTGAGGGGTAAAATGTATAACTATTGCGCTGTGTTGTACACCTGAAACTAATTAAAACAAATAAATAAATAAATAAAAGAGAAGAATGGGGACCGGCTGAGTGGCGCGGTGGTTAAGCGCTGGCTTGGGAAGCCAGTGGCCCCGGTTCGGGTCCCACATATGAGGGCCAGTGACACTGCACTCAAAAAAAAAAAAAAAAGAGAAGAATGGAATCATGTGTAAAAAGTGAGAAGTAAAGGGATATTTGCTCCATGTTTTTTTTGTTTTGTTTTTAATTTTTCTTTTAAATTGGGGAATTGGGGGAGGGGAACAGCGTTGGGGAACCAGGGAAGGAGAACAGACAAGTTGCTGTCTTTTTGTTCTTCAGTCTAGTTGTGGAGGACGTTGCTTCACTGGCCCATGTTGGCATCATCATTGCGCTCTTCTCGGGTGAGGCAGATCAGTCTCCGGCCTCTGGAAGGCCGCTCACTGCGGCTCTTGCAGTTTACACCGGCTGCCGGCTGCTCACGCTGGCTGCCGGCCACTCACTGTAGCCTATGGCAGCCCCTGCAGCAGGGGCTGCAGCTATGCCGTCCAGGGGGACTCACAGCAGCCCAGCTCCAGGTGGAGCTGTTGTTCACCATCTTAGCTGTAGAGGGCAGTGTCACTAGCCCTCAAATGTGGCATCCGACCCTGCCGCTTGGGTCCCAAGCCAGCTCTTAACCAACGCGCCACTCGGTGGGCCCTCCATATTTTTACTTATGGGAAAAATGCAATTCTGTGTCAATAAGAGGAGTCACTTTTTTTTTTTGCTTTTAATGTTAACCAGCGTCAAGAATCAAAAAGGAGGGCCGGCCGAGTGGCGCAGTGGTTAAGCGCTGGCTTCCGAAGCCAGAGGCCCCAGTTCGGGTCCCACTTATGAGGACCAGTGACATTGCCCTCAAAAAAAAAAAAAAGAAAAGAAAAGAATCAAAAAGGACAAATGATATGCCCTGCAGACAGACCTAGCATCAACAAGTGAAGTTTTGCCATTTTCCTGGGAGAAAGTATGGAAATTCCATCTACGAAAATCTCTCTTATCTCTATGGCTATACATCCGTGCGGTTATGGCCGAAGGTGTGAAACATACACCAGCACTCTGAGCTTTCAGAGAGCCGCGGTATAATCCATACACCTCTCATAGCACTGCCTCCTTCATTTCATTTTCATCATAGCACTGCCTCCTTCATTTCATTTTCTGGTTACAATTAGTAGTATAACGTGGCTACAACCTGCCAAATCATTTATAATAGAAGACTGCTGTTTTCCCAATTTCTGCATCACCGCCTTGTTCCCAAGTGCATTGCCATCAGCTTTATCTAGATGAAATGGTGCTAGTCTGGCCATGGAGAAAATTATTCTTGACTGTTGCTTTCAGAAGTAGTAATTTCCTGCCATTCTGGCCCATTGCTTTTTTTGTTTTTAAATCAATGTTACTGCGGTATAATTTATATGCAATTCACCCAGCTTATGTGTACATTTCTGTGAGTTTTGACAGATTTACATACCCATACAACCACCACCACAATCAAGATAGAGATAATTTCCATCACCCCCAAATATCCCCTTGTGCACCCGCCTTCCTAGTCGATTCACCACCCCCATCCCTGGTGCTAAGCAACCACTTATCTGTTTTCTGTCACTTTAGATTAAAATTGCTTTTTCTCTGTAGTTTCAGATAAATGAGATCATAAAGCATGTACTCTTGTGTCTGGTTTCTTTTGCTCAACATATGTTTATTTTTCAGGTATTTTTATTGTGGTAAAATATGCCATAAAATTTATCATCTTAGCCATTTTAAATATATTAAAATACTTTCATAATGTTGTGCAACTATCACCACCACCCATTTCCGTGACTCTGTTCATTTTGCAAAACTGAAATTCTGTCCTCATTAAAAAATAACACCCCATTTCCCTTTTTCCCCTAGCCCCTGGCACCACCACTGTACTTTCTGTCTCTGTGAATTGGACTACTTTAGGGACCTCATGTAAGTGGAATCATACAGTATTTGTCTTTTTGTGACTGGCTATTTCACTCAGCATAATGTCCTCTAGGTTCATCATGTTGTAACATAGGTCAAAATCTTTGTGCTTTTCAAGGCTGAATACTATTCCATTGAATGGATAGACCACACTTTGCTTATTCTTTCATTTGTTGATGGACACTTGGGTTGCTTTTATGATTTATCTATTCTGAATAGTGCTGCTTTCAGTTCTTTTGGGTATATACCCAGAAGTGGAATTGCTGAATCATATGGTAATTCTATTTTTAACTTTCAAGGAACCTTCATACTGTTTTCTACCATTTGACATTCCTACCAACTGTACACAAGAGATTTCTCCACATCCTTGCCAATACTTGTTACTTTCTGGATATATAAGAGGTGGCATCTCATTATACTTTTAATTTACATTTCCCTAATGATTAATGATCTCAGCATCTTTTCATGTGTTTATTGGCCATTTGTATATTTGCTTTGGAGAAATGTCTATTTAATCTTTTGGCCATTTTTGAATGGAGTTGTATGTTTCTTTGTTGTTGAGTTTTAGGAATTCTCTATATTATGATATAAATCCCTTATCAGATATATGATTTCCAAACATTTTCTCCCATTCTGTGGATTACCTTTTTATTCTGTTAATATTGTTTTTGTTTGTTTGTTTGTAAGGGCAGTGTCACTGGCCCTCATATGAGGGGTCCGAACCCCAGGCCGCTGGCGTCCCAAGCCAGCTCTTAACCACCGCGCCACACGGCCGGTCCCAATATTGTTTTTGATGAACAAATTTTTAAAAAATTTCATGGAGTTCAATTTGTCTATTTTTTGTTGTTGTTGTTTGTGCCTTTGGTATCATAGCCAAGAAATCATTGCCAAATCCAATATTACAAAGGTTTTGCTCTCAATTAAAAGGCTATATTGGCATATCCTGCATAGATTCCCTCAAATTTTTGTCTCTAAACCTGCCCCACTGATTTCTAGATGGGCCACTATCACTCCCTACCTTCTGATTTGAGAAGGTGCCTCTTCTATTTGAGACTGACCCTCTATAATCCCTCTGGATGCCATCTCATCTTTCTTCTACAGGGTGCTTCTTATATCACCTATATCCTCTCTCTCTTGAATATTCAAAACTTCCCTCTTAGTTGGGTTTTTCCTCAACATATTCAAACTTTGAACTGTTTCCGTTCTACACACACACACACACACACACACACACACACACAGATCCTTCATCCATTCTGGATCCCACTCTAGCTATTATTCTATATCCCACCCTCCCTTTGAAGTACATCTTCATAAAAACATAGCCCCTGCTTGTTGCTTTCACTTCTCCAATCTCCACCTGCTTCTTAGCCCCAGAAATCTGGTCTGCCCTCACTACACCTGAAGTCTTCTTAGATATTGCAGTGAACCACAAGCCAGTGGTGTGTTGGAGCAGGTGAAGCCCACTGTGTGCAATTCTTTCTAACTCTATATGTTCAGAGACGTCACATTGGTAGCTTGAAGTAGACCATGGTGGGATCATTTACACCAAAGAAATCAACAAACGCTACATACCCGAACTCTCCCCCACAGAGAGCCAGCTGTTAAAGTTTTACTGGTACACCATTAAATCAGGTGGCCTCCAATGCAAAGTAATGACTTACTTCCCAACCACTTATCTGATTTCTAGATTTTTCTTCCACTTGCCACTTAAAAACATCTGATCCATTTTCCTGCTCTGTGTGAATTTTTCCATTCTGGCTGCAGGTCACGCTTGCTCCAACCCAACCATAACTTTCTTGGTCATCATCATTAGTCAAGTAGAATTTCTGGGGCTGAGATCATCAAAATGGTCTCAACTCCTAGATGTGAAATTCAAGAATTACCTACTGCAACTAGGTAAAATTCACAATTGCATTTGATGGTAAGCATTGTAAGGTATGTGTTATTGATGAGACATTGATGTTTGAGGTACTAAAAGCTATACGTGATTAAAATTAAGGATGACTTCTGCTTGATTGCAACTATTATCATGACTCTATGGGCTGACTGGGCTCAGCTGGGCAGTGCTTCGCTCCTCTGAATGTCATCTAGGGCTGCATCCTCTGAGCTAAAATCGTTAAGATGGCTTGCAATTGGTGCTGGCTGATGGCTGGAAGCTCAGCTGGTGCTGTGAACCAGAGAGCCTTGGTTCTCCTCACTATGGCATCTCCACGTGGGCTGGGATTTTTTTTTTTTTTGAGGGCAGTGTCACTGGCCCTTAGATGTGGGACCGAACCGGGGCCGCTGGCTTCCAAAGCCAGCGCTTAACCACCATGCCACATGGCTGGCCCCTGGGCTGGGATTCTTAAAAACAAAAAGCTGCATCCCATGATGGAGCACCCCAAGAGCAAGCATTCAAAGAGACAAGCAGCAGAAGCTTCCAGTCCTAAGCTTGGAATTCTCAGAACATCACTTCTACTGCATTTTATTGGAGGCAGGGGGAAGTGGAGTTAAAGTGTTCCAACATCCTGGCATTGTCCTGGGAACAGATAAAACTACAAATGTATAGTATGCTCTAATAATTCAATGACATGTGTTGTAATCTCATGGGTAGCAACTGAAGAAAAATGAAATTATATATAACTTACATGTTAATAGAGGGGAACCAGAATAATTAAAATACTCAATCCAAACTTAATGCAATAAAATTTTAAATTAATAATAAAAGCAGGCCAAAAAATTCCATATTTGAAAATGCAGTAGCATATTACTAAATAACTCAAGTGAAATCAAGCAATATTTAGAACAGAATGATAAAAAAACCACTTCATGTCAACATTTGTGGAATACCACAAAAGAAGTACATAATTACAATCATTTAGTTTAAACACATATATTAGGAAAGAAAAAAAAAGTCTGAAGGGCCGACCGAGTGGCACAGTGGTTAAGTGCTGGCTTGGGACGCCAGTGGCCCCGGTTCGGGTCCCACATATGAGGGCCAGTGACACTGCCCTCAAAAAAAAAAAAAAAAAAAAGTCTGAAGATTGAGCTCAAGAGGCAAACCCAAAGCAACAAGAAGAAGAAAGTAATAAAGATAAGGTCAACTCAGGAACTAATCAAATATTAAGGGAAAAAACAGAGAAGATTCTTTGAATCTTTAATTTCTTGAAAGCAATTAAGAAGATGGATACACTTCTGATCAAGAAAATAAGAGTTAGGTTAAATAAACTACAGGCCCAACACAAGTCATATAAACTTTTTTCCTTATATTCATGAACATAATAACCATATGACAATAAACTTGAAAACGTATAGGACATGGTATCTTGGTTTGCGTTCTTCCCAATGACGCTGAGACAAGGACTGAAGTGCAAGTGATATTTTAGGGATGTGATCTTAAGTGATACACACTGGAGAGTGGAAAAGTGAGGCAGGAAAGCAAGCGAATCAAGTGTGTTATCAAACCGGTTTCCCCAGGAGCTTAATCGCTTCAGAGACTTGGGAGACATGCAGAACACATCTCAAAGTGAGCCCCCCAAGGCATGAGGAGGCTGGGGGTTTTATTCACTAACTCACATCTTTGCTTGGGGGCTCTTTCCAGGGCCTCGTCCCTCTGGTACCTCTGCTTGCCCCATGCATGGTCCCAGCATGCTCCAGCAGCCAGCAGAAAACACTGAGTCCTGGAGCAGCCTTTGGAGTATAAGGGAAGGCCAAGGTGTGACAAAGTGAGGCACAGACAGCTTGTCCTCCAGGTCACACTTGATTTCCTTTCATCTACTTGTGCCCTGTTCACTCTGTCCTGTCACTGGTTCTTCAAAGTGGTGACTGGTCATGATTTCTAAAAAAAAAACAAACACAAAACAAACTTAAAACAGGGTCACTGGGAGAAGCTACAACGCTGCTACAGCAATTGGTCCTTCGATTTGTTCTGCACTTGATATGTGGCCTCCTTCTTCTTCCACCAGATCCCTCATCTTCAGCCAGCACATCTGCTGATCTAAATTGATTACTGGGTAGGGTGACACTCATCTTCAAGAAGTCTGAGCCCCTGGTCACCATGCCCTTTGTCCTTGCCCTTTGCTGATCATCACTAGGCACAGAAACCCTAAGACACCACTCAGTGAATCCCTGGAGTTCCAGACGTAATCTTTTCTGCTCCCCACAGATGTCAGCAAACATGGCTCCTGTGACCATCAGGGTTTATTATCCTCACTAATGGAGTAACTCCTTTCTTTGCCTGTTGGTCTATTGGCACAAGGAGAGCCAAGTGACCAGAAGGCAATCACAGCTTTTGGTTAAGTGGAATCCTTATTGTGAGCCCTGGTGTAAATATTGCCACTCCCCATCTCCCAGAAACATTCTTTTCTGGCAGACTTGCTCTGCCTCCATCAGTCAAATAATCCTCCTTTGTCCCTAATAGGCAGGACAAGGCTTCACATTTGAAATCAACCTAGGAATCATCCACCAAAATGGACACTCAGGCCAATTCTATTTGTATCAACATCCATTATAAACATTCCAAACAAAGAATATATATGCACAGGGATATGAAGGCTATCTGAGCAGCAACTGATGTTGTGTGCTTTGGGTTTTTTTGTTTCTGTTTGAATCTGAGGGGTTGGACTAAGTAAGCACTATTGCCACTGGGCTCCAAATGACCATGATTCTGTGATTCTGTGTTGCTATGGGGATGAGAGTAAATGATTGCAATGCACAGCATGTTCCGTTGCTAAGGTAATTACAGGCAGCTTCACCCTCTCTCTCAGGGCCTGCTTTGTCACAGATATTAGCCATGGAATAAAATGAGTTTGGAGCTTCACGTGCCAAGAGAGAGGAGGAAAAATCAGCACCATGGAAGGTTTTGGAGGAAGTGAAAAATTCCAATTGCTGGCTGACCTCGTGGCCTCATGGTGACAGCCAGCAACATGAATGGCATGGTTACTGGTGTCTTCAGAAGGCTAGTTTCAGGGTAGGAGTCAGTGACTTCCACTTCACAGGGGCCTGGTGGTATCATGGCTGGATGGCTTGCCAGCAGCCACTGGCAACTGGAGAGACCTGGAAGCCTTGAGTGTTCCAGAAGGTGCCAGAACCTTTCAGACTTGTGGTTCTGGGGGGTGGGGGGTGGGAGGGCGGGATTGGGAGTGAGTAAAAGGGAGCATGAGGGAAGTTTCTACCTCTCACTGGCTTGAGGTGCTGTCTTTGCTTTGTATTTACTTGTTTTGCATCTGCAATTGGCTCTGTTTCTGGATTTTCTCCCTTCTGTCTATAAATAGGCCAGTGTCTTGTTTTAATGACAGAGGCTGCTTATATATTCAAATATATTGGAATCTGGCTGTCTTTCAAGCATTATCTAGCTATTGTTACTTATTCTTTTCCAAATTATAATCAACTTTTTAATTTCAGAGGAAGAGAACTCATGGTATGTTTATTGGGATCATGTGAAGTTTATAGGTTAACCTAGAGAGGGTGGCCATCTTAATGAAATTAAGTCTTTCTATCTAAGAATGGGGCATGTCTTTCCATTTATTGAAGTTTCCCTTTTTGTCTTTCCAAAGTTTTTTTTATAGTTTTCATATGCATTTTAGATATTTTAAAATTATGCTTAAGTATTTTATTTTTTATCATATATAGGGTCATCTTCTTTCATTACATCTTTATTCTTCCATTATATCTTTTAAATGGCTTTTGTTTATATAGATTTTTGCATGTTGATTTTATAAATTTCTTTTACAAAATTCTTATCTTTGTTGTAGTTTTCCCATTTGGGTATTCTAGAAATATAATCATATAATCTGAAATGATATCGTTTTATCTCTTTCTTTCTTTGCTTTAATTTCTTCTGTTTCATTGCAGTGGAATAACTCCAACATCATGTTAAAGAGTGATAAAAAAAAGTGGCCTTACTTTCATGGGAACACTTCTGGTATTTCCTCGTTAAGTAAGACCCTGACTTTTGGGATGAAGTATATATATATATTTTTTTTATTGTGTTAAAGAAGTATTCACTAATTCTTATTTTTTATGGCAGTTTTAAAAGTCACCAGTGGGTGTTTACTTTTATTATGTCTCTTCTGCTTCTATGAAAATGATCATACAATTTTTCTGCTTAGTCCCATTAATGTGATACATTAACGACTTTCCCATCATCGAACCATATTTACAATGCTGATGGCAACTCCACTTGATTACAATGTTTTCCTTTAAAAATAGGATTCTACTTGCTAATATTTTATTTCAGATTTTTGCATTAATATTTTATAAGCAAAGTTGGTTTGAAGGTTTTCTTTTGGTGTATAATCTTTCTCATTATATTCTATATATTAAACATTATATTTAAATACCCAATCCTGTCTTAGAACTTTCACTATTATCACCATAACTGATACTACCAGGGTTATTGGTTATTGCAATAGCCTTCTAACTCAGGGGTCAGTCAGCACAATACGGCCGGCAAGGCAAATTATCTGTTCATATCATTTGCACATTTTGATATGGGATGTTTATCTTTGCTTATTGATTTATAGGCAGTTGTCATATATTCTGACACTAATCACTTGATTAGTTCTATGTTTCAGTCTTTTTTTTTTTTTCCTCTTTGCCTTTCAGTTTTGGAGTTTTCTATTAAGATATTCTGAAGCTCAGAGGTTCTTTCCTCAGTTGTGAGCAGTCTATTAATAAGCTCATCAAAGGCTTTCTTTATTTGTTACAGTGGGTTTGATCTCTAGTGTTTTGTTTTTTTTTCTTTTTTTGAGGGCAGTGTCACTGGCCCTCATATGTGGGACCCGAACCGGGGCCAGTAGGCTTCCCAAGCCAGTGCTTAACCACCACGCCACTCGGCCGGCCCTCTAGTGTTTCTTTTTGATTATTCCTTACAATGTTCCATCTTTCTCCTTACACTGTCCATCTGTTCTTGCATGTTGTCTGCTTTTCCCATTAGAGCCCTCAGCATGTCAATCATAGTTTTAACAATTCCTGGCCTGGTAATTCCAACATTCCTGCAATATCTGACTCTTGATCTGGTGCTTGTTCAGTCTCCTCAACGTGTGCGTTTTGCCTTTTAGTATGTCTTGTAATTTTTTGTTGAAAGGTGGATACAATGTACATACAGTGAGTCCTCACTTACTGTAGTCGATAGGTTCTTCAACTTTAAGCAAAATGACTATAATGAAACCAGTTTTACCCTAGGCTAATTTATATAAACAAGAGTTAAGTTCCTACAGCATCTCATCAACATTATACGTAAATGACCTTGAACGAAACAATGTTATTCGAGGACCAGCTTGTACTGGGTAGAAAAACCACTGCTGTAAATGGGCCTTTAGTAACGCAGTGGTAAGATAGATGTGGGGTGACAGAGCGTTTGTAACAGCCCAGTGATTAGGTCTCAGTGGTTCAGTGAGCCTGTGCCTCTGGACTGTGAGCCTCACAAGTGCTTCCCAGCCCCACCCTCAGTGGGGCAGTATAGTTAGAGTGGCTGGACCTCAGTATTTCCTCCATGTGGAAGGCTAGAGCCAGCTGGAGTCGCTATTTCCCTTCCCCGGGTCAGTTAGGCTCTGATGGAAGCCCAGCAGATTAGGCTCTAGTTAACTAGTTTCTTCTGAGGGCAGACCTTGTTAAAAAGAACAGAATGCTTTGGTGTTTTTCACAGTGGTTACTTTCCCCGCCCCCTGCAGGAAGCATGCGGGGATTTTTGTCTCCTGGTTGAGCTCCAGGAGGTAAAACTCACACAAGTGTGGGGGCCTCCCTGCACATCTGACTCTCACACTTGTCCACACTGGGCCTTCAGCAATTCATCAATTACAATCCAGTTTCTTAACCCAGATTGGTCCATGTGGATGCTTCTGCTCTGGTAAGTTGTGATTCTATGAATCTGCTGTTTGTCTCTCCAATTTGGGGGGCAGTGGCTTGCCCTGTGACCTCACTTCTCTGATGGTTCTAAGAAGAGTTGTTGATTTTTCAGTTCGTTCAACTTTCAGCTTGTTGTGTGGATAGAGTGGCAACTTCTAAGCTCTACAGATTTATATCTGCTGTATATATTTTTTTATACAGTTGACTAGTTGAGATTTTGGGTAAATGAAAACATAATAGCCTTGGAGAGAGCGAATCCACCTCTGGAGATGCCAAAGGAAACATTAGTTTTAACGGAAGACAGTACAGGCTGTAGAAGATGGAAGGCAGATGCCTCTTAGGCACCCCAAAGCAACAGAGTTGGGGCTATGCAGGATTTTTAAAGTGAGGGGTAAGAGATTTAGTTATTTAAATTAGAGATTTCGTTATGGGGCATTGACTCCTCAGTTGAAGCTAAATGATACCAGGGGTTCATATTATTGAACTCTGGACTTTTTTTTTAAAGATTTTACTGGGGAATTGGGGGAGGGGAATAGTGTTGGGGAATTGGGAAGCCAAGTTGTTGTCTTCAGTCTTTGTTGTGGAGGGCACCAGTCGCCATCTGGCTTCCCGTTGGCAGCTCTTGGCCTCTCAGTTCAAGGTGCTGTGTTCAATTTTAGTTGCGGGTGGACGTAGCCACCATCTCATGTGGGAGTCGAACCAGCAGTTTTGTTAAGAGTGCACGCTCCATCCTCTGAGCCATCTGGGCGGCAGCTCAGCTCAAGGTGCCGAGTTCAGTCTTAGTTGCGGGTGGGCATAGCCCATCATCAAACAGGCAATCTTTTTGTTACACCAGCTGAGACATTCTGCCACCTGTTGGCAGCTCAGTGACAGCTAAGCTCAGGCGCAGCGTCACTGACCCATGTGGGAATCAAACTGGTGGCCCTGTTGCTCAGAGCTCGCACTGTAAGCCAACTCTTAACCAACTGAGCCACTTGGCCAGCCCAAACTCTGGAACATTTTATAGTGTTGGCATCATGATATTTTAACTGTCCTGTCACTGGCTGCCTGGTAAATTGTTATTGTCTCCAGGAAGTATGGGGCTACCTCACCATCTGGGTAAGTTTCCATCTTTGGAAAGAGATTTAAGGCTGAACCTGCAATCTGGAGCTGCTCTCCGGGGCGGTATGAGTGACAAATCCTGTTTTATAGTTGCTTTAGGAATTCGAAGTCCAGCTCTCCAAATGGAGGTGCTGCGGGAACCCACTGAAGATGGCCCAGGCATCAGTTATGTGAGAAGGAAAGCAGATCCACATGCTCTGGATTCATGTTACCTAAATGTCTAGTCTGATGAGGCTGTAACTTCTTGTCCAACTCGCATATACTACTCGATAGGATTAAGCTAGTGGTTCTCAACTTGGGGCAATTTTGCCTCTCCATCTCCCCTGGGAATTATTTGGCAGTCTGGAGAAATTTTTGGTAGTCACAACTGGGGAGGGTGCTATTAGCATCTGGATGCTGCTCAACATCCCACAATGCACAGCACAGCCCCCCTACAACAATTATCTGGCCCAAAATGTCAATAGCGCTGAGGCTGAGAAACCTTGCTCAACAGGTTATACCTAAAGGTGGAATTGCTGGGACATAGTGTATTTGCATGTTCAGCTTTACCAGAGAATACCAAAATGTTGCTCCATGTAGTTGTATTAATTTCCACTCTCACCAGAAATGAATGTTGCAGTGGTTTTTATAGCCTTGCTCATCCTTGGTGTTACCAGTGCCAATTGTCCATTTGGATTTTCTTTTCTGGAAAATCTTGTTCAAGTTTTCTGATCATTTTTTTCTATTGCATCATCTACATTTTTCTTATTGATTTGTAGGAAATCTTAATTCTACAGATGAGTCTTTGTAAGTTACACATTTTATAGATATCTTTTCCTACTCTATGGCTAGTTCATCCATTCTCTTTATGGTGTCCTTCCTCTTGTTACAATCTTACCAATCTGTTCCTTTATAGTTAATAATTTTTGTGTTTTTATCTTAGGAAATCCTCTCCCCATTCTAAAATCATAAAGGTATTCTGTCTTCTAAAAGTGATATAATTTTGCCTTTCACAGTTATGTCTTTTGGATTTTTGACCCCCTCTACTCCCATTTATTTTCTGTTTTATCAATTTGCACTCCAATCTTAGTATCATTTTCCTTCTAATTTCATTGGGTTTAATTTGCTGTTCGTTTTCTAAAATTCTTACTATCGAAGCATGAAATATTAAACACATTTAAAAAAAGTAAGGGCCGGCCAAGTGGTGCAGTGGTTAAGCGCTGGCTTGGGAAGCCAGAGGCCCCGGTTCGGTCCCACATATGAGGGCCAGTGACACTGCCCTCAAAAAAAAAAAAAAAAAGTAAAGGCAGCTTATCTGCAATAGAAAAAGAAGAAATTCTGCAAGTCAGAAGAAAATGGAATGACATTTTTTTAGGTGATGAAAGAAAAAAATAAAAGAAAAACCCCTGTAGACCTATAATTCTATTCCCAGTAAAAATATCTTTCAAAAATGAAGAATTTTGGGCTGGCCGACTGGCGCGGTGATTAAGCGCTGGCTTCGGAAGCCAGTGACCCTGGGTTCAGGTCCCACGTATGAGGACCAGTGACACTGCCCTCAAAAAAAAAAAAATGAAGAATTTTGTTTCTAGTGAAATAGAATAACAGGAACCAGATTTACCCTTTCCACTGAAAAAAAACAAAACCAGACAAAATATATGAAACAATTATTTGTGAGACGCTGAACATCAGGAAATGAACAGTGAATGGTGAGAGAGGGGGAATATATGAAGGAACCCCATGATTGTCCCAGCTTACAGCCTTCGGAGAGTTTTCAAGCCCAGACACAAAGATGGTAGGTAACCTAGGTGACATCCAGTGGACTCCCTGAGTTGAGAAGCTGGACCTGAGAGTCCGGGGAGACCAAAGTAGTTAGAATTCTCAGGACAGAGTACTAGAGAGGGCTATATATGATGTCGTATAATATTATTCGAAGATATATTACAAGTTAAAATGGATACTATGAATCCAAAGCAACCAGTAAAATAAAATAAAAAACAAAAAAGCAGAGATATAGCTAATAAGACAACAAAGGAGATAAAATAGAATTGTTATAGACTGAATGTTTGTGTCCCCCCAAAAATTCACATGTTGAAACCTAATCCCCAATGGGATGGTGTTAGGGGGTGGGGCCTTTAGGAGGTGGAAGAAGGTAGAGTCCTCATGAATGGGATTAGTGTCTTATAAAAGAGACCCCAGAAAGCTCCCTCCCCACTTCTACCACTTAGGACACAGTGGAAAGACCTGCATCTAAGAATCAGGAAGCAGGCTCTTACCAGACATGATTCTGCTGTGCTTTGATCTTGCACTCCCCAACCTCCAGGACTGTGAGAAATTTCTATTGCTTATAAGCCAGCCAGTCTATGGTATTCTCTTGTAGCACCCCAAAAAAGACTGAAAAAAGAATCATAAAAAACAATTAATCCAAAAGAAGTCAGGAAAAGATGAAAAGAACAAAGAACAAATGGGACAAATAGAAAACAAATAGCAAGATGAGACATTTAAACCCAATCATATTCATAAATCATATTAAATGTGAGTGATCTTTGTATGATTTTTATATAATTACATAGAGGCAGGAAAATTATATGAAATAATAGATAGTAGGCTATCTATTTATATTTATATTTATAAATAGATATTTATATTTGTTACTTTGGAATATGGAGGAAGGGGAATTTAGCTTCCTTCATATATTTGTATTGTTTGATTTGTTACACCATACGTGTATTATATTGTTCAAATAAATTGAAAAACATGAAAAAATCTATAATCAGAGCAGTTAGAGTCTCATGTCTCCAGCTCTGTCCAGAATATCTGAGCAGCTGTTACTGCTTATCATTTCCACTCCCATCCCTAGAAGATTAAATTTTGTCCTCTGGTGAAATGGAGGAAATAAATAAAATTCAGTGCTATCTATAGCCTAACTTGAGGAAATGGGGTGGGGTAGGGGGGAGGTTCATGGTCAATATCACAATCTACTTCACTTGTTTGGCTGGCATTCTCTGTGACATCTTGTATCCTCTTATCTCCTATGACAGAGACTGCTAGTTATCTCTCCATATCTGCTCTCCACTTCTAAAAAGTAATAGAATCCCCAATTTTTAGCTGTGAGCATTGCTCTCCCAGAATAAAGAGTTCATTTTCCAGTTTTCTCTGTAAATCATAGTAGTTGCATGACTAAGATCTATCCAATGGGATGTGAGCAGAAGGGAGCTGTGCCTCTTCTGGATTGTGCCCTTACAAGAAAGGGCATTCTCTGCATTTCCTTCTTGTGCTGGTTGAGATGCAGATGTGGTGTTGGCCATCTTGAACCATACAGATAAGGAAAACACCCAAGGGATGGCAGAGTAGTAACTTGGAAGGAGCAGTTTTCTAACTCCCTTGGGGCTGCCCACATGGGTTTATGAAAGATAATCATCTAGGATTTTTAAGGTACTGTTGTTTTGGCGTCTCTATTACAACAGTTTTATCCGCATCCTAAATAATATAGCTCCATCCATTTTTTGTTCTCCTTTTGTAATCAGAAGTGGAATGTTCCCCTTTCCTATTTATTTTAAAGAAGTTTCCATGTAATCTTGATGTTGAAAGATGATAACTGTGAGAGTTTAATTTTCTTTCTCATCAGAGAACAAAAGGAAAAATTGAATTAACAAACAAATGTAAGGCACTGACTTTGGGAAAAAATGAACAAGTGATAAACAAATCTCTGGTTGTGCTAATCAGTACAAAAGAGATTCTAATTCTTAGAAAGCTCTCTAAAAACAGATCCAGAAACTTTAAATAATTTAAAGTAGTAGGCGTAATAAATAACTTAGTAAAAAAAACCTTGAAAACACTGTATTAAAGGAAAATTTAAAAAGAAAACATATATTTCCAAAATTGGTTAAACAGGAATAAAACAAAAAACCCAAAAGAATTGTGCAATAGGATGTTCTACACTCAGAAAGTTCACAATTGAATCTTTAGAAAGTCTTTTATTTTATTTATTTTATTTTAATTTTTTTTGAGGGCAGTGTCACTGGCCCTCACATGTGGGATCTGAACCGGGTCCGCTGGCGCCACAAGCCAGCTCCCAACCACTGCGCCACTCGGCTGGCCCAGAAAGTCTTTTAAAGAGAAAATTTCCACTGTTTATAATTCTCTAGAACAACCCAAAAGGTATTGGGGTTGTCGGAAAAGTCGTTTGCAACAGATGGCACTAGTTCATTTTTGGAAGTACTACAGTCATTTGCATCTATGTTATTGCTATGTCATTTGACAGCTGACAGTTCTAGCTTCCTTCTAAAAAAAAAATGGGCGATTTGGTTGAGTTTTGGAGATTTTACAACAAGTTGAAGATGGAAGACCAAACTGCATTTTTTGCCATATTTTACTGTTTTACTTCCATAAAGGGAATAACATGCGTCAAGCTAGTGAAAAATTGCATAAAGTTTATGGTGACAATGCTCTACAAAAACGTCAGTGCCAATGATGGTTCACAAAATTCCGTGCTGGTGATTTTGATCTCAACGATGCTCCTCGGTCAGGGAGGCCCACCGAGGTTGATGACGACAAAATAAAGGCATTGATCGAGTCAAACTCACGTTACACGACACGAGAGATTGCAGAAACATTGAACATCCACCATTCAAGCCTTCACGACCACCTGAAGAAGCTGGGATACATAAGCAAGCTCGATATTTGGATTCCACATGAACTCAAAGAAGTTCATTTGACGGTGCTTATACACATCTGCAATATGCTCATTAACCATGAGGAAAACAATCCTTTTTTTTGTTTGTTTGTTTTTTTAAGATTTTATTGGGGAATTCGGAGAGGGGAACAGCATTGAGGAATTGGGGAAGTAGCTGTCCTTTTGTTCTTCAGTCTAGTTGTGGAGGACGTTGCTTCACTGGCCCATGTTGGTATCACTGAGCTCTTCCCGAGTGAGGCAGATCGGTCGCCGGCCTCGGGCTGGCTGTTCACGGTGGCTCTTGGTAGCTCACTCCAGCTGCTGGATGCTCACGCTGGCTGCTGGCCACTCACTGTAGCTTATGGCAGCTCACTGCAGCAAGAACTGCAGCCTACACCATCGCCAGGACTCACAGCAGCCCAGCTCCAGGTGGAGCTGTTGTTCACCATCTTAGCTGTAGAGGGCAGTGTCACTGGTCCTCATATGTGGGATCCAAACCGGGGCCGCTGGCATCCCAAGCCAGCTCTTAACCAACGTGCCATTCAGCTGGCCCCCCAAAAAACGATCCTTTTTTGAAGTGACTGATAACTGGTGATGAGAAGTGAATTGTTGACAACAATGTGGTGTGCAAAGGGGCTTGGTCCTGACGTGATGATTTGCCTCAAACGACATCAAAAGTAGACATTCATCAGAGGAAGGTTATGCTGTCAGTGTGGTGGGATTTTAAAGGTGTCGTGTTTTTCAAGCTCCTACCAAGGAACCAAACAATCAATTCAAATGTGTACTGTGGGCAATTGGACAGTTTGAATGAATCCATCATCCAGAAACGTCCAGAGCTTGTTAATTGTAAAGGAGTTGTGTTCCATCACGATAATGCGAGACCACACACGTTTGATCATCTGTCAAAAATTATTGCAGCTCGGATGGGATGTGTTGCCACACCCACCATACTCTTCTGATTTTGCGCCATCAGACTTCCACTTTTTTCACTCTCTTCAAAACTCCTTGCGTGGTATAACGTTCAATTCAGATGAGGCTGTCAATCATCACCTTGTTGGTTTTTTGCAAATAAAGACAGGTCCTTCTATAAACGAGGGATCATGAAGCTCACTGAAAGATGGCAAAAGGTTATCGAACAAAACGAGCAATATATCACCGATTGATCTTTGTTCTTTATGTAAATAAATGACCTTTGTAAAACAGACAAAATACGTTATGACTTTTTTTTTTTTTAAGATTTTATCGGGGAATTGGGGGAGGGAACAGCGTTGGGGAATCGGGGAAGGAGAACAGACAAGTTGCTGTCTTTTTTTGTTCTTTAGTCTAGTTGCAGAGGATGTTGCTTCACTGGCCCATGTTGGTATCGTTATTGCGCTCTTCCCGGATGAGGCGATTGGTTGCCGGCCTCTGGATGGTCACTCACCGCGGCTATTGGCAGCTCACGCTGGCTGCCAGCCGCTCACGCTGGCTGCCGGCCACTCACTTTAGCTTATGGCAGCCCACTGCAGCAGGGGCTGCAGCCTACACCATCGCCGAGGCTTGCACAGCCCAGTTCCAGGTGGAGCTGTTGTTAGCTGTAGAGGGCAGTGTCACTGGCCCTCATATGTGGAATCTGAACCGGGGCTGCTGGCATCCCTAACCAGCTCTTAACCAATGCGCCACTCAGCCGACCCACATCATGACTTTTCTGACAACCCGATAGAAAGCTATGTAGCTGAATCTGCAAAGGACTCAAATTCCTGATGTTCAAATCTGATACAGGAAGTAGAAACAAAAGGAAAAGCAATCCTATGTTATGAAAGAATATTACTTTTTTACCAAAAAAGCATGAGCTGAATCTTTTTTCATCCTGCCACCTATTGGCAGCTCTGTGGCAGCTCAGCTCGGGCTGGGCATCGAATTGCTATTGCTCAGAGCTCAGCTGACACCCTTGAGCAAGCTCTTAACCAACTGAGCCACTCAGCCGGCCCTCATGAACTGAATCCTTTTTTCTTTTTTCTTTTTTTTTTTTAGGGCCGTGTCACCGGCCCTCATATGTGGGACCCAAACCGAGGCCACTGGCTTCCCAAGCCAGCACTTAACTGAATCTTAACAGTGTACTTTAAAAGTTCTTATGGGCTGTTTCCAATACTAATGCAAGATAGATTCATTGAGATGCAATTTAACTATTTGAGCATATTAATAAGTAGCTAAAATGATCATTTTAATAGAATTTTTTAAATCACAGATGACATTCATCGTCTAACCTTTCTCTCTCTCTCTCTCTCTCTCTCTCTCTCTCTCTCTCTCTCTCCATACACATAACAAAGAATATCTATTTTAGACCAATAACATACGTGGTTGTTCAAACTCTACAGGCAATTCCAGGAACACTGTAAAATAGGAAGTCCAGTTAACACAATTATGTAATATAGGATATCCCAAAGTTTAAGTTTTAATCATTTTAGCAGTATAAATGCCATAAGTGTGTAAAAAGCATTATTTTAAAGTTTAAATTTTTTATCTTCACTTTCTTGGTAAATTTTGAATGATGGGGGTGAAACCAAACAAAAGAGTAGCTAGCCAAAATAAACAAAATCTACAGAAAAATATTGTCAATTAATTATATTTCTGAAACTTAGCAAAGACCAACCAAATGAGAACAGGCAAAGGCTATTATTCAGTGCTTGCTATATCAAAGGAGTCACTGTCACATTTTGGCATAGACTCAAAAACTGGCAGAGGAATGGGAAAGCTCTACAAGTGGAAAGAAGCAAAGCATCTGGTCTCATTGGAGGCTGCCGGCATGGGGAAGCTGGGGATAAAAATTAGGGAAGCTGTCAGTTATTGACCAAGTCCTGATCATTTGGGGCGGACTGTTACAGAAATTACTGTTTAGCTTCCTGGATTGTTGCTAGAATAGCAATCTGGTTCCTTGGGCTGTTTATTGTAGATAAGGGGTTGGTTTTCCCCCGCAGGTTGCAGCAGTGGTATATCTGAGTCCTATTTCTGTATATGGTCTGGCCATTGTCCATGTGTATATGTATATTCAGTATCTCATAGGTGTAACTTCGTGCCTTATTCTGTCATGAGCTGCAGACATAATATTTAGGTATGGTTCCCTGAGATATGAGAATTACTTTAAGGATTCCTCTGGAGTAAAACTATTGAGAAACTCTGATTCTTCATCTGAGAAATGAGGATAATGATACCTATTTCGGGGATTATCGTGAGAACCGAAGGACAGGCCTTTAAACAAAACATAAAGTCCCGTCAGGCAGTAGCTTTTTCTGAACGAGACCTACAGCCGGTTCCAGGTTGGACTTCCAAGGCTGGGGCAGCCACTGGCCGCCCCTCGAGATGACGCAGGGCTGCGGACAGATCAGGTCCAGTGGGAAGCTGCCAGGGAGACATGTGGAAAAGGGTGCATTCACTGACAGCCCGCTGCTGCACCAGGGCAGCCACCGGACTCCTCCTCTCCTGGATAGTCCACATGCCATGCCTGCCGCCACACCAGCTTCCATAGTGGCCGGAAGCGCCTCACCGCAGAGGCTCGCGGGAGTTGTAGTTCCGTCCAAGTCCAGTGGTACCTGCGCAGTGTTGGGAGGTCGCCGAGTGTGATCTGTGCACTTCTGGACCCCAGGCAGGTCTTGGACAGCCAGCACTTGAGACCTGGTCAGTGTTGAGGCCCCCGCTGCACCTCGCATTAACAGCTCCCTCCGCGCCAGGCTTTAGAGAGGGC
Organism: Aselliscus stoliczkanus; assembly: GCA_033961575.1. Classification (NCBI taxonomy): domain Eukaryota; kingdom Metazoa; phylum Chordata; class Mammalia; order Chiroptera; family Hipposideridae; genus Aselliscus; species Aselliscus stoliczkanus. Next base: position 3,488,570 of record CM066733.1, read on the forward strand.
ATGTGTAGCGGATTCCTCGCGGCAGAGCTGGGTGGCTGCTCGGAGGGGTGCTCCACACCCGGGTCTGATGGGCGGCTCCGTTTGACGTTTTCTGCAGAAGGTCGGAGCTTCTGTCTGGTTCGGGGTAGGGGGCACGGCAGGCAGGGTCTCACGGCTTCTCTGCCCTTTTCAGCCCGGCCTCATAAGAGTCCATCATCTGCCAGGGACGCAGTGACAGCCTTGGCCCCAGTGAGCTGGGGGCCAGGTCTCCCCCGAATGGTCACCTCTCCTTCCCGACGGTGGATTTGTTTCTGTCCCTTGCCCTGGAGCTTCTCTGCCCATCCAGGCCCCTGAACTCCTTTGGGCAGGAGGGACGGCTGAGGAAGGGCCCCTCTTCTCTCCGACCCACCCTCATGCCTGTGGACCCCACATCACAGCCAACGGTAGGGTCTGAGCTCTGAGGGCAACGAAGGAAGGCTGTGAAATGATTGTCATTTCAGGGATCTGCGGGGCCTGCCTTCATCCGATAAACCGTTATTGAATGTCTGGATTAGGTCCTAGGGAAGTACCAGGTCCCATCCTTGGCTGGGGTCCTATGGAGATGTTGGTCACGTGAACAGAAAAGGGCCCCCAAATGCGGGTGCCCTGATAGTTATCTTTACTGGATGAATGGACACCCAGCAGGGCGGTCAGTTCCTACTAAAGATTAGATTTAAAGAAAAGGAAGATCTGTGTAGGTGAAAAGGGGCAAAACGGTATTCCAGGAGGAAGGAACAGCATATGCAAAGGTAAGAAACATAAAACAAGCAGATGCTGCTGTACTTGGCAACATGGAGGAGCTTCTGGGGAGTGAAGCTGGAGGTGGTTTGGGAAGCTGATCGTGATAGGTTAAGGAGTCTCAACTGAGTCCTTTTGGTGCCTGAAGTGTTTTTAAGCGAGGCAGTGGAGCGGTTATATTCGTTTGGGGTCAGATATAATGCCAGCAGTGAGTAGAGTGATGGCGTCTCTGCTACCGTAGTGAGAAAAGTGAGTTGTGGGATGTATCCCAGACTTGGGAAGACGTGGCTGCCCCACCTAGGTGGGTGAAGGTCAGGTAGCTTGAGCACATGTTTGCAGAGAGATGAAGAAAGGAGGTGGTAGAGATAGTTTAGAGTATTTTATGGCAACGGAAAGGGTGGGAAGTGATGCAGAAATGATGGATTATCTTTCTTTGATGCTTTCTGGTTCAAGATGGGACAGATTTGAGCTGGGGGTAAAAAATGTAATCGGTACTATAATTTTAAATCTTGACAAGACCAAACGTATCAATATTTTTCCATTCTGACTTGAACCTTGGGTCTTATTAAAGGAAGTTTTCCCTGTAACAATTCATACTTTTTAAAAAAACTATTTTTACTTAGTAATATTAGAAAATATCTCAGATGCCTAGCAAAGTAAAAAAAGAAAGAAACCTTTGTACTCATTATACAGATTGAGCAACTGTTAAAACTTTATTTGCTTCAGATTTTCTAAAGAGCTGAAACTTCATACATACTGTTGGAGCCCTTTTGCATCCTCCCTATTCCATTTTCCTTCCCCTCACTGTAAGGTTGCAACTCCTGATATTGCTATGTATCCTTACTTGTTTTAATTTACTTCCCAGATATGAATGTCACCTTAAACAGTACACATGAGTTGTATCTTCATTACCTTTGCCGATGTTTCTTTTGTATTGTCTTTTTCTTATTTTTAGTATTTTTTTTTTCATGTATTCCAGATACAAATCCATTTTGGCTTTATGCACATTGCAAAAATCTTGAATAGGATTTGATTGTGCCTGGTATTTCTTTGATGGGTATATTTTTAAGCATGGATCCATTTCATTTCATGATAGTGGTTTATTTGGTTTTCTGTTGTTTTGTCAATTTTAGTAATTTATATTTTCCTAGAAAGTTGTCCAATTTAATTTCAGAGTGTGGCATTAAATTATTTGTAGTGGTCTAATATTTTTTTAAAATCTCTGAAATTGTCCCTTTGTGTCTAAAAATTATGTATATTTGCCTTCTCTTGTTCCCTTGATCAATCATGCCTGAAGTCAGTCTATATATTATTGTTAAATACAAGCCAATTAGTTTATTAGTTTTAATAAATCCTTTCCAAGAATTGATTTAGTTTTCTCTTTTTATTTTTTATTTGGGCACAATTTCAGACTTAAAGTCTCAATAGTAGATTAGTACAAAGAATTCCTTTCATTTAAATTCCTCAAATATTAACATTTTACCACATTTTAATGGGGGTGGGGGTGGCTCAAGGGATATCAGGGCCAATTAAGGAAAAAGATATAACCACAAGGTGGCAGAAGCACATACAAGCTTTATTTAGAAATGCAGATGGCAGGGGGCAGGCATGTCCCTGGAAGCATGAGACCATCCATCCAGAGGCTGGTGCCCAGGGGCCACTTTCCAGAGGGAAGAGAATAAGGGAACCCCAGGCACCCCTGGATCAGAGCCTTTTGACAGACGGCAAAGCAGGCAGGTTCTAAATGACTACAGATCTGCTTATCTTCGAGCTGTGTTTAAAACCCTTGCATGTGCTGACATTTCAGTTTGGAGCTGCTAGTCTCTTGTGTGGTCTCAATGAACTGAGAAGAAATATACCATCTAGGGATCACTTACAGAGCCATCTTTGGCTCATTTACACAACAGCTTGCTTTATCCTTCTTTTCCTCTCCCCTCCATACATGTGTGTGTGTGTGTGTGTAAATCCTTCAATGTGTGTTTCACCAAGACAAGGACATTCTGTCACACCACGATAGTATAATGATCAAAATCAGGAAATTAGTGTTGATACAATACTGTCGTCTAACCCCCAGGTCTTATTCAGATTTCACTGGTCGTCTCAATAATACCCTGTCCAGCTAAAGAAATCTCAGATCACACCTTCCTGTTCTTTTCACGTCTCTTTCGTCTCCTTCACTCTGGAACAGTTCCACAGTTTTTCATTACCTTTAATAACACTGACATTTTCAAAGAGTACAGGCCAGTTATTATAGAATGATCAATCCTCAATTTAGGTTTGTCTCATGCTTCAACATGAGTAGGTTTGGTAATACATTTGTGGCAGGATTTTTTTTTTAACCTACTCTATTATTTCTTTGATTTCTTCTTTTTAAATCTCTGCTCTTGTTTCTTTTCTTTTCTATTTTCTAGGTATACTCTTTTTTTCTGTGCTAGCCTCCAGGTCAAGCTGTTGTTCACCACTTTAGCTGTAGAGGGAGAAGCGTCACTGGCCCATGTGGGATCCAAACTGACAGCCCTACTGCTCAGAGCTTGTGCTCCCAAGCCAACTTTTAATCAACAAGCCACTCAGCCAGCCCATCCCAGAATTCTTTTTTTTTTTTTTTTTGAGGGCAATGTCACTGGCCCTCGTATGTGGGACCGAACCGGGGCCGCTGGCTTCCCAAGCCAGCACTTAACCCCCATGCCACTTGGCCAGCCCTCCCAGAATTCTTTATGGAGTATTTGTATTTAGTCTAGAGCAGAGGTCGGCAAACTGTGGCTTGAAAGCCACATGCAGATGGGTGCATTCCATCTCAAAAGTTTGCTGACCCCTGGAAGAGCCAATCCTGTCCCTCACAACAATTTAAAAATTATTTGAGAGCCATAAATATATTTTTACATAATCACCACTATGTGAATAATATCCTGTAAAAATTTAATAAATGAAATGATAGTTTTATTTTCATTTTCAATTTTATTTCAGAGCCACAGTTCATGAGCCGCAGTTTGCTGACTCCTGGCGACTCTTCCATTGCAAAGGTTTGCCGACCCCTGGTATAGAGTTTTAGTGTGTCCGCAGACCTCTTGGATCAAACTCCAGTGTGTCTCTATCCTGAGGAGGAGCATACCTCAGACCACCTTGTGTCTATTCAGGAGAGAGATAGGTGTGGGGTCCCTTGATGTTTCCAGTCACAGTTAATTTGCTCCTGAACCTTCGTGTTCCTGTTCCCTGGGAAAGCGAGGAAAGGAGGAGGAGGAGGGCTCAGAACAAGTAATCAGATCTCGTCCCATATTTGGTAAGTGGCAGAGCCAGACCAGGACCACTTCCTGGGCAGAGATCACAATTCTTATTAAAAGTTACTATCGACAAATTGCAGTTACAAGAGGAGAAACAAACAGAACTTAGCACAGAGAGAGTCAATGGCCTCAGGTTAATAAACCTCCATTTGTCTTAGCTAGTCTCAATTTGATGGACTCTGCCCAGAATTGTCTTTTTATATTATTATGTTCCTGTGAATTTCCTCAACGCCAGGCGCCAGACTGGTGATAGAAGCTTTGAATTAAAAGATGAGTAAGCTATGGATATTTTTAAAATAACTTTTCAGTAGTGATCAAATACGAAATGCTCGTTTGTCATAGAAAAGCTTAGAAAGTTCATCAAAGTACAAAGAAAACATTTTTAAATGGTTATTATCCAACTACCCAAAGCTAACTACTACTAGCGTTTTGTCTTCCATCATTTCAGACTAATGAGTATGTGTGCATGCACGTGTTGGATCAGATAGTGTTCAACCACCTTTTTCAATTATCAGTATGTTAACAGTATTCTGTGATTTTGGATTTTCTGCTACATAATGTTTATTTCCCTTTGGATATAGTATATTCATTTCACTAGCCCTTTATAGTCAGATTTTTAGTTATTTGTGTTTTTTCAGAGTTTTACCAAATTTGTAATAAATATCTTGGCCACTAAATCTTTGCCCAAACTCATGACTGTTTCTTCAGAGGAAATTTCTATTAGTTACATTTCTGGGCAGTGGTGGGTGGAGGGTAGTAGATTGTATGTTAATCACTGAGACACAGAGATATATATTCATTAAATAGTGGGGAAAAGCCAAGTTCAACCTGCAGGCTGGGTCCCCATTACAGTCCAACATGAGAGGTCCTGGGAGGAACCTGCGGTGGTACAGTGGATTCTTTCTCAGGCTGGAGGCAAGCTGGCCTCTCACATCCTCTCCTCCTCCACCCCAATCTGCCTCCACAGGTGTCTGCTTCTCCCCGACCAGCAGGGAAGGACCATGTGCCAGGTGAGTGTGACATTCTTTATACTGTGCTTTGTTTTAGCAAGGATTTCAGGTTGCTTATAAGAATGCATCCAATAAAACAAAATGCACATGAATCAGAATCAGTGAAAATACAAAGTGACTGGAAGACCAAGGCCATGGGAAGGGCAGAGTGGATCATCTGCACAGGCTGCTGGAGTTACCGCCTGCCCTCTAAATTTATGCCTGACGTTCCAGCACTTTAAAAAGACAGATTGCATCCAATATATGTCTTGTGTTGTCTGTCTGGGACAAGCATGTCACCTTCTCCGGGGAAATACAGCTTTTGGGGGCATTTAGAAATGTATGTTTACTTCTGTAGCTTTTTCAGTTAAAAAAAAAAATGTATGTGACGTGTCTTCGTACATGGGATGTAGCAGGGGGCGTTCCTCAATGATAACAACATTGAAATAAACGTCACAGCAAGTCTTTTCCAGTATAAACAGTGGCTACTATGGCAGCCAGTGCAGAAATCTGTGATCGCAGTTGTTTAGGGAATCCAATACTTGGGCCACACATGCAGCCTTGTCACGGTTCAGAATGATCTAGATAAAACACTGCATTATCTGGAGAAACGGGTGAAGAGCACATTCTTTAAATGACTTGACAACTATTTTTAACACAGATGGAGAGCGAACAGCTCACCGTTACAATCCTCTGCAGGGCACGGAGGAAACGGCCTGAACTCTAATGGCCTTTTCGTCTCCAGTCCGAGGAGGTGGCTGCCTCTCTGCCCTCAGGACTTAGACCTCACCCTGCCCTTGACCTCCTTGGAGTTCCTTCTCCCTCAGCATCATCTTTCCCCAGCCGCCGGTGACATCGTTGATTGCCGTCAGCCTGTCTGCATTCTCAAGTCCCTGTATTCTCAAAGGGCCTCTCTCTACCCTGGTCTCTAGGGATACGTGAACACGCAGTGCGCTGGTCAGACTCCTTGGCGTTAAAAGAGCCAGAAACCCAGCTCGAACTAGTTTAGGACAAAGACAGAATGCAGGTAGTGCCACACACCTGGGGCGAGCAGCTGGGACTGGAGGCACTTAGATCCAGGGACCCAGACATTGTCAGGAGTCTCTCGTTTCTTGTCCCTGTCCCTGTGACTTTCTTCTGTCATCCTACCTTCATCTGTGTGGCCAGAAATAGGATGCCCGTCAGCTCCCACACCCCACATTTACAAATTGTGCCATAGAACGGGGCCAAGTGTCCTTTCCTTGAGAGCCAGTTTGCAAGATCTAAGAAAAATTCAGATTCGTCCAGCAGAGTCCAGATCAGAGCTGAGGGGCTGGGTCTGTGGTGGGGAGCTCCCAGGAGCACCACATGCTTGGGGTGAGGGGAGAATGTTAGTCCCAAGGAAGACGAGGCCTCGTGGACAAACACAGCTGTCCATTCCAGGAAGAAAAGCAGTCACAGGGTCCTAGTTTCTAGCTTGGGGACCTGTCTTGATGGGCGTGTTTGTGCTTAATAAAGCTGGGACTGTCTGGATTTTGATACCAGAAATGTGGGGACAGGACCAGTATAGGAGCTTGAAAACAAGGTGGTGACTCCACAGCCTTCTCAGAAGAGAGAACTGAGGGCGACACGAGGCTGTCAGACCTGTACATGAAGCTGGAGGTTTCATCTGGTGTCTTTTGGGGAAGCTGTTGTTTTGTAGGAAACCAAGTCTCATTGGGAACCTCCCTCTGTTAGGGCTGTCTGCAATAAAGATAATGACAATATAAATTATAAAACTCCATTTGTTGAGCACTTATGTGCCAGTCTCTGTTTTTCATATATTATTTCATGAATAAACCTGTGATGGTACTAACCCTTTTTCCCACTTTACAGATGAACAAACAGAGGCTAGCGATATTAAGCAAATTGCCTGAGATCTCACAGCTATTGGGGAGGGGTTGGGATCTGAATGCAGACAGACAGACATAGAACTGATCCCTTAATGATGAAGCTGGACTGGAGTTTTATATACCAATTCCATATCCCCAAGGGAATCTGGTAGTATTTATGCATCTCAGACCTGCACTGTCTGTAGCCATTAGCCACAGGTGGATATGAGCACCTGCAGTGTAGCTTGTGTGACTGTGGGCTTGAATTTTTAATTTACATTCAAATTTTAAAACTGAATCAGAGTAGAATATTTTTCCATTAAACATTATTTTTTATAGGGCTACATTTCACTAAAGTGAAATTAAAAATATAGTGTCTGAATTGAGATGTACTGTAAGTGGAAAATACACACCAGGTTTTGAAGACGTGGCGTGAAAAAAAGAATGAAAAATGTATCCGTGATTTTAAATGATTATCTGTTGAAATGATATTTTTGATATATTAAGTTAAATAAGAGGTATTATTAAACTTCATTTCATTTTTTACTTTTTAAAAAGTGTGACTACTGGAAAATTTTATTGTTGTAAACTACTTGATTGAGGTATGACTGACATACAAAAAATCTGTACATATTTCATGTCTATGACTTGATGAGTTTAGAGATAAGTGTACACCCACAAAACAAACCATCACCATAAATGTATCCATCACATTCAAGTTTCCTCCCACCCCTCTTTTTAAATATTTTTTTTTTCTTCTGTGGTAAGTGCATGTAACAAAAGAGCTGCCCTCTTAGCAAAATTTTAAGTACACTATACAGAATCTTAGGGGGATTCCCTTGTATATAACAACTTACTTTTCTCTTGCTTTCAAAATTCTCTTTGATTTTTTAAATAATATAATTATAATGAGTCTCAGTGTAGACCTCTTTGGGTTCAACTTAGTTAGGGATCTTTGTAGATCACGAATGTGGATTTCTATTTCCCTCCCTAGATTTGGGAAGTTTTAGTTCATTATTTCTTTAAATAAGCTTTCTCTCTTTTCCTTTCTTTCTTCTCATTTGGGACTCCGGTAATTCATGTATTGGTTGTTCTATGCATATACCATAAATACCATAGGTTTTCTTCACTCTTTTCCATGTTTTTCCTTCCTCTGAATAATTTCAAATGACCTCTCTTTGAGTTCATTGATACTTTCTTCTGTTTGAGTCTGAAGTTGAAACTCTCTATTGAATTTTTCAGTTCATTCATTGTATTCTTCAGTTCCAAGATTTCTGTTTGGCTCTTTTTTATGGTTTCTATTTCTTTGTTGAACTTCTCATTTTATTCATATAATGTCATCTCACATCTATCTGATCAGCAAAGACTTAAATATGTCACAAGACCAAGGTTTCCCCCAAGGAGGTAGAAAAGGGGGAAGCTGAAACACTGGGGTGGAGTCATAACCACAGACCCAGGGGCAGCCTGGCCTTCCACTAACCTGACGGCAATCCCATCCACACATGGACCCCAAAGGCTGCCCTGCCCACCTGCAGACCCTAGCATCAGGCCTGCGGGTCCACAGATCCAAATAGCAGGCCCACCCACAGACTCCACCAACCAACCCTCCCAGCATCCCTGATCAGGATGACTGGTGGAGGTCTCTCTCTGCTAAAACCATCCGGTAAAGGTTGGAAGATGTACTTGCTTTTTCACATGCAGATAGCAGTGCAAGGCTACAAGGATCATGAAAAACCAGGTAAACATAACACCATAAACAGAGTCTAATGAAGGTCCTGTAACTGACTTTAAAGAAATAGAGACCCATGAACTGCCTCTTGATAGTAATGTGCTTCCCACATCAGACCATAGCATTGATTTTTCATGACTGCTCATATATGACCTCCAACGAGGCTTTACTTGACATCAATACATTGAATTCGACTGCTGCCTTCTTTGTTCCTGTTCTATACTTAAATATACTATCATCATAGCCTTCAGTGTAATCTTACTATACAAAAGTCTTTTCTGTTCATCTCATTCCGCCAGTCTATAAATGCCTTTAGAACAGGACCAGGTCCTGTTCTAAAAAAAGCATTCAGCTTTTTGACCCCAGGCACCATGCAGAATACCAGTGACATACCAGGCCTTCAATAGATGCTTGCTCAGTGATTGAGTGGAAGAATGAATGAATGGAGATCCATAGCAAGATCTTTTCTAATGATTTTTTGTTTGTTTTGTTTTTTTTGAGGGCAGTGTCACTGGCCCTCATATGTGGGACCCAAACCGGGGCCGCCGGCCTCCCAAGCCAGCGCCCAACCACCACGCCACTCGGCTGTCCCCTAATGATTTTTTTTTTCTCTCCCTCAAAATGTACAAAGTTAGGAGCATGCTAAGTTCCTCTAAACATAACATGGGAAACCTGATTCCGAAGGTGGTAGGATCCCTCTCCTCTACGCCTTCCCCATAGTACTCTGTGGTGAGCCTCCAGGTTAATCAGGAATGTGCTGTTCCAGGGGTCATTGTCATTCAGAGATGTGGCTGTGGGCTTCACCCGTAAGGAGTGGCAGCAGCTGGACTCTATGCAGAGGACCCTGTACCGGGATGTGATGCTGGAGAATTACAGCCACCTGGTCTCCATGGGTGAGGAAGGCCTTTCGTGTTCCCCAATCATGTCTGAACTCCTTTCTTTTATTAGTTATATAAAACCTCTTAGGCACTAATAGTGTTTAGCCTTAGGTTTCAGTTGTCAGAGTCTTGCTCTCATCTCACTTGGATTATTTTTGGATTTACCTCCCAAGTGAAATCTGTATTCTTGGCCAAAATGTAAATGTCCATTGTGTGGCCTGAACCTTCTGTTTCCTTAGATGGCTCAGGTGGCTCAACATAAATCCTGTAACTATTTCTTATGAACAGGGTGTCAAGTCACCAAACCAGCGGTGATCTCCAGGTTGGAACAGGGGCAGGAACCATGGATGGAGGAAGAAGAAATTTTTGGATGGAGCTTCCTAGGTGAGAGAACCAGCTTGCAGGGGGACAGTGGACATAAAGTTCCAGGAGGTCACAAAGCAGAACCTTGGAAATTTTTTTTTTGTCAGGCAACTGGTCTTAAAAGCCTTGAATCTTTGCAAGCAGATGTGGACATTTTTCCTGAGACCTTGTAATGCCCAAGTGATCCCTGCTAGCTGCACACATCACTACATGATTGCTCTCCTTTCCCTGGATTTTAGATAAAGACATATATGTGGGACCCGAACCGGGGCCTCTGGCTTCCCAAGCCAGCGCTTAACCACCGCGCCACTCGGCTGGCCCTATTTATTTGTCCTTTTATTCTACCCTGCCACATAAGACATTGCTTGAGTTTTTCTCTAGAATCTTCAGTCTTACATTTTCCCGCTTAGTTATGAAATAGGCTTTCTCATTTATTCAGGGATTCACAGATTTGCCTTATTTTAAAATAACTGTTATTTTGTGCCACTCAGTTTAAGTTTAGTTGTCTTTACTCTCTTTCACTGTGAAATGTCTCCGAAATTTATTTGCTACCTTTCATATGACTTTAAATTCCTCTTCTTTCAAAACCATGTGATATGGCCCCATTTTTTCCTAATAGGTTATAACTGAAGCTTCGCCCACCATTCCAGTATAACCCCATGGGGAGAAGGGCCTTTGTTTTATTCGTCCTTCTGTGGGACTCACATAGTGAACACTGACTAACTTCCTCTTCCTTCCAGGACAAGGGTCTTTTATCAAGCATTTGTTCAGGGCAGTTGTCATTAATCAGGGGTGGACACCAGACTCACCTGGGGAGCTTTAAAACATACCTCCTGGCTGGGTTCCAACCCAGAAAATCCTGATGGGGAACATCAGTAGGCATTGATTTTCTCTCTTAGGAAATCGGCAGTGGGGCTCAAGGAACATAAACATTTCTACACAATGGAGTTCTATGGTCGCATTGGGTCTGGGTGCCACAGGTGAAACAGGTGCAGTCTGTGGTTTAAAATGTAAATGAAGGAAAAGCAAGTTTAGAGAATCTAAACACAGGATGGCAAATCTGACATTTAAGATTCTCAAAGTAGATTCCACAGTAATGCAGACACCAGCACACTGAAGGGCCACTAATATGGAGTTAGTGGGGCCGGGGCTGGTCTGCGGCCAAGTCCATTGAGCATACAGGAAGGGGACACATAAGGATTTGGTCATCAGCCAGATTTCGTACTGAGGAACCATGACTGAAGAAAATGGTCATCCTCTGGCACCCAGACCCAGTGCGACCAGAGAAATCCTTTGTGTAGAAATGTTTATGTTCCCTGAGCCCCACTGCTGATTTCCTAGGAGAGAAAATCAGTGTCTACTGATCATACTTGGTTTTACTTCTTTTAACCTGAGTCCTTTGCTCTAGCTCCTAAACCCTTCTCTCCTGATTCCTCCAGGAACCCTAGTCTTTCTTTAGTCCTTGCTAATAGTTCCTAAATATCCTTATCTCCTGATGGGACCTCCTTATTATGTTTTCCCCCTTATCTAGGGTTGCTAGAGCTAGTATGGGCCTATGATAGCCAAGTGTGCCTGAATTTTTCCAGCTCTGCATTCAGTGATTGTCATCTTGTTAGCTTGAAACTTACCACGGTGGGGGAGTGTTTTCACTGTGGAAATTGGTAAATGCTGCAGACCAGGGCTTTCCCCTCCTGGGAAGCTGGTTCATCAGCACATCAATGCCTTGAATTCACTACCCTTCCAGTTTTTCTCTTATTCACTTTTACTTGTGTGTGTTTTCACCTTCTTTCCAATGTACTGTATCAAACTTGTTAATAGCAAAGCTACTTCTATTCATTATCAATGTTTTATCCCAATGTTTAATCTGGGCAACTAGGTTTGAAACCACAAAGTTAATCCTCCTTCCAAACATTCCTGAAATAATTTAGTTCAATGATGTGATTCTAGAAAGATTAACACATTTGTGTTATTTTTTTTCCTAGAAGAAGTTTTCCAAGTTGATACCCAAGTAGACAGACAACAGGAACACCAAGACAAACTTTTGAGGCAAGTTTCATTCCCAGACAAGAAAAAATTGACCAAAAAAGGGCACCAGGAATGGTATACGATTGAAAAAACAACCTGTCAGAACACAAACCTTGTTCTTTCAAGACAGCAGGCCCATAACTGTAACTCATGTGGAATGAGTTTGCAGTGTGATGTACACAGTAGCCCTAACGCATACCTCGCAAGAAGGAGATTTGAGTGCGATGGACAGGGGAAATTATTTCTCTATTCTAAGCTTGAACCTTCACATTCTTGTGTGCATCCTCATGAATATAACCAGTGTAGAAGAGCATTTAGCTGTGGCCAAACTCTTAATGCTGACTGGGGAACTGACAGTGATGACAAAGACCATGAATGTACCAAATGTGGGAAAGGCTTTTCCCAAGAATCAGAACCTGTTATACATCCGATAGTCCACAGAGGTGAGAAATCCTATGGCTGCAATGAACAGGGCAATGGCTTCAGGGAGGGTTATCTCAACAAACGTCAGGGAAATCACACAAAACAGGAACCTGGTGGAAACAGCAGTTGTGATGAAATGTTCTCCCTGAAGACAAGCCTTTTCATACCTGAGACAATTCTTGCTGGAGAGAAGCCTTATAAGTGTTCAGAATGTGACAAAACCTTCTCGCACAAGTCACGTCTCATCGAACATCACAGATCTCATACGGGAGAAAAACCCTATGGTTGCAAAGAATGTGGGAAATCTTTCTCCCGGAAGTCCTGCCTCATCATCCATCACAGAATCCACACAGGAGAGAAGCCCTATGGATGCAGTGAATGTGGAAAAACCTTTTTCCAGAAGTCACACCTCATCCTCCACCAGAGGACTCACACAGGAGAGAAGCCCTATGAGTGCAGTGAGTGTGGCAAAGCCTTCTCCCAGAACTCATGCCTTATTATACACAAGAGAACTCACGTGGGAAAGAGGCCTTACGAATGTTCCGACTGTGGGAAAACCTTCTCCCAGAAGGCAAACCTCATTAGACATCATGGAATTCACACTAGAGAGACGCTGTATGGAGGAAGTGAGAAGGTTTCTATCAAGAAGTCACAACACATCTAGGAATGCAAACCTATGCATATTCTGGATGTGGAAAACCCTTCAGTGAAAAGTCCATTGTTACTGTGCAGAGAGATTCATCCTGAGGTGATAGTCTACCAGTTGAGGAATGAAAAAGTTTATTCTCTCAAAACTAATGCCTAGAAGGGTGATGATACTCTAGAGTGATTATATATATATATATATATATATATATATATATATATATATATATAATTTTAGCTGAGCCATCCTACCACCTGTTGGCAGCTCAGCAGCAGCTCAGCTCGGGCTGGGCATTGAACTGCTGTTGCTCAGAGCTCAGCTTGCACTTTTTTTTTTTTTTGAGGGTAGTGTCACTGGCCCTCACATGTGGGACCGAACCGGGGCCGCTGGCTTCCCAAGCCAGCGCTTAACCACCGCGCCACTCGGCCAGCCCTCAGCTTGCACTCTTGAGCGAGCTCTTAACCAACTGAGCCATTTGGCCGACCCTAGAGTGTTATATTTTTATAGGATATACTTAATTATAAAATGTGTCTATACTTATATTAACTGCGAATATTGAGCATTGAAGTATGTGAATAAATTAAACCATTAAGCAACAGATCTGATAAGCATCAAAACAATCCCAGATCTATATAAGAATTATATTCCTGAGGATATTACATAAAGAGAGTTTTATTTATTTTTGAGCTGCATTGTTTTTGTTTTGTTTTATTTTTTTATTTTTTTATTTTTTTATTGTTTTTTGAGGGCAGTGTCACTGGTCCTCAAATGTGGGACCGAACCGGGGCCACTGGCTTCCCAAGCCAGCGCTTAACCACCACGCCACTCAGCAGGCCCTGAGCTGCATTGGTAATTGAACATAATTGTGAACGTGTAGACATACACACCATAATATATAGAATGACAACTATCTAACCTTTCCACACTAAATTACACCCTTTTGTCTTTGTAATATACATTATAACTGGAACAATATGAATTTATTATTAAACCAGAAGTCCATACACTGTACCACATACCAATTTTTGTTTTGTTTTCTGGCAAGTATTCCAGAGCTCCCTGAATTTGCAAACCAACAATTTCATGACATCTCCTGATATCTCTCAATCATCTAGTAGTTGGTAAGTTGTACATTTGTATTATATGTGTGAGAGTAGGACTCCCTTTTCTGGCAGTGTGATGGACCACCTAAAGTGAAAAAACATTTCATTGTAAACAGCTAGAAATGATGGATAACAGACAACATGCTTTTAGATGCCTAATTCAGCTTGCATGGGAATAAGTGAAGTGTCCAGGTGCCAGCAAGTTAGAGGGAACTGAAAGTCGGAAACCAAGTTGGTGAGTTGATGCTGTAGCTGCCAAGTGGATTTAATTTTGACAAGAAACAAGGCCTTCAGGCCACAGAAGGTAGAGAGTTGGCACTGAAATAACTCAAATTCAGAAATTTCAAAAATCTGTACATAGAGGGAAAGGGTGGACTAGAGAAACTCTGCTCACCTGCACAGGAAGCTCCTCTGTCCCTCCCTGGGCTCTGGTGACTCCTAAGCCCTGACCTGCACCTCATGAGTTACAATTTTGAATTTTCCTAGTCACACCCCAGTTGAAATAGTGCACAATTGACTTAGAAATTTGTCCTGGTCTTTTTTTTTTTTTTTAAGATTTTATTGGGGAATTGGGGGAGGGGAACAGCGTTGGGGAATCGGGGAAGGAGAATAGACAAGTTGCTGTCTTTTTGTTCTTCAGTCTAGTTGCGGAGGACGTTGCTTCACTGGCCCATGTTGGTATCGTCATTGTGTTCTTCCCGGATGAGGCCGATCGGTGGCCAGCCTCTGGATGGTCGCTCACCGTGGCTATTGGCAGCTCACGCTGGCTGCCAGCCACTCACTGTAGCCCATGGCAGCCCACTGCAGCAGGGGCTGCAGCCTACACCGTCGTCGGGGCTCACACAGCCCAGCTCCAGGTGGAGCTGTTGTTAGCTGTACAGGGCAGTGTCACTGGCCCTCATATGTGAGATCTGAACCGGTGCCGCTGGCATCCCCAAACCAGCTCTTAACCAATGTGCCACTCGGCCAGCCCTGTCCTGGTCTTTGAAACAACTTACAGAAGCAAACAAAATATTTTGGAGGAAGACAAAATCATCTACATTGGTCAGGATTCTGACATAACTAAACCCAAGATGAGTTTATAATACAAAATTACAAAATGTGAGGAAACAATCCACAGTCAACAGCCATTTTAACAAGATACAAACCCCAAGTATTTCAGACAATAGAAAAAACAGAAACTCTATAAAAATAACTATCTTTTAAAATGACAAAAAACAAAAACTTAAAACCATATGAAGGCAAGGCACAAAGAAACAGAAGAACCACATAGTGTCTAGAAATGAAAAATAGTCACTGAAATTTAAAATTCAGCACTAAAATACTCAAAGAACATGTCAAACAGTAGATTATACTCAGCTGATGAAAAAGCAAAGAATAAGATAGAGCTAAGAAAAGTCATAGAATTCAGCATATAGAGGTAGAACTATGAAAAAATGGGTGAGAAACAGATTTAAAAGACAAGCAAAGAGGAGTTCCTGAAAGACAAAATAGAGAACATAGAAGAGAAGTAAATATTCAAAGAGATAATGGCTCACACTTAACAAAAAACATGAGTTAACAGATTTGTGCCTAGCTAGATAAACAAACATAAATTCACATCTAGGTGTTCATCTGTCCAAAGATAGCCACTCGGTGCTATTTTTTTTTTTTTAAGGGCAGTGTCACTGGCCCTCATACGTGGGATCCAAACCCGGGCCACTGGTGTCCCAAGCCAGCTCCCAACCACCGCGCCACTCGGCCAGCCCACCACTCGGTGCTATTGCTGCCTTGGCATCCATTTTGTCTGGGCCAGCCATCCACAGGGGCCTTAACCTGACACTAGCTGACGCCCCACCATGGCAGCAGTGCATGTGCTAGTTGGCAGCCACCCACTCACAAGCAAATGCAAGTCCCTGTCAGGGCTTCCCCAGCAGCTCTTGGGGTCAATAGTGTCCCCTGCCCCCAGTCCCTGTGCACCTGTGTGCCCCTTAGCTAAGACCCTCATTGAGCTTACCAAGACCATGCTTTTCTGGTTTGTTTTTTGTTTTTTTGAGGGCAGTGTCACTGGACCTCATATGTGGGACCGAACCGGGGCCACTGGCTTCCCAAGCCAGCGCTTAACCACTGCACCACTCGGCCGGCCCTCACGCTTTTCTGGTTTGAATTGATTAATCCAGCCCTAGTCCCAGAGCCCCAAAGCACTCCACTCAGAGACACTAATAAAAACTTGTGCCTCAGGTCCTACCTCTGTGGGTCTGCACTGCGCCTTGACTTCCTGTGGGGCTGGCCCCTCCAGGCGTGCTGTGTATCTCCACCAGGCCTGTGAATGAGAAACTTCTCTATTTCTGATTCTCCTGCAGTCTGTTGAACCAGCTTAGCATCCCAGCACCCTGTGCTCCACTCAACGTGTGTTAATTTAACAAAGTCTGAACAGTTGGCAGCAGGAACAGGAAAGTCGAGTTGTGCTTGCAACTGGCCACAGGGAAAGCCTGTTAGCTGCAAATGGCTAGCTGGCTGGCTCCCCCAGGTGGGTGGTTCTAGCTGGGGGTCCCTCGGCCTGCTGGCCTTGGTGGGCGCCTCTTTGTGCTGCACTTGATGCCGCCTTCCGACCCAACTCTCAAAGTGCCGACTCTCAAAGCAGCACCAGAACCTTGCTGGGCCTCAGAGCATTGCTCGTGGGAGCTGGTTTGGGTGCAGTGGGTGTGTCCTGCCTGTTACCCAGGAGGGTGAATCCCCAGCAGGCGTTAGACCTCGGCTGCGTTTCTCCACTCCAAGCACCGACCCAGCTGCCACGTCATAGGAGACTCGGCCATGATTTATGCAAGGTCTTGTTGTGTCAGTTAACGGCGGGGAGACATATGGGTGACAACCCTGCCCAAGTGTGGGTTATCGGAAGAAGGTGCCAGGCAATGCCCTTAAAAGAAAGATTGGGAGACTCCCCTTCTCTAACCGCTGTGCTACCTAGGGGCAGCATAGGGACTCCAAGTCCCGGAAGGGTAGGGGGCACCCTCGCTGGGAAGGCGTGGCTCCTGGCAAAGGCCGTCACCACAGCCTGAGGTCCTTCTGTTGCCGCACAGCTGGTTGCTGTCACACCTTCTCCCCTGACCCCCGGGGATATTCTGGGTTCCACCCATGGTGTAAGGTGGCACAAGATCTGATCTAATGACCCGATACAAACAGCCTGAGCGCCTGGTTCCAGTCTTACCTACAAGGCCTGGGTAAGTTAGCAAGCGCCTCATGAAAAGTAAAGCGCCCGTCCAAGTGGCCTGTGGGCCACACCAGTGATCCTGCCACCACTGAGCTAGTGGAGGTCGACACGAGGTCCATTGGGACACCCTGGAGAGGAGTGGCCACCCACATGTCCAGCTGCAGGGGACTGCCACCACAGATCTTTCCCATAACAATCCCTGAGGTGGAATCAGCTGGGGACAATAGAGTGTGGAACTAAAACTCGAAACCATATTTTATATTTGAAAGTTGCTCAGAGAGTATATCTTCGAGTTTCATCACACAAAAATTTCTAACTATGTGAGGTGACAGATAACTAGACTTATTGTGATCCTTTTGTAATATATATAAATACCAAAATTATGTTGTACACCTGCGACTAATATAATGTTCTATGTCAGTTTTATCTCAATAAATAAAACAAAACTGAAATTGAAACTTTTTGCATCTCAAGATTTAAAAAAAATTTTTTTTTTTGAGGGCAGTGCCACTGGCCCTCATATGTGGGACCCGAACCAGGGCCGCTGGCTTCCCAAGCCAGCACTTAACCACCGCGCCACTCGGCCGGCCCTGGGGTCACTTTTATAAGGGCACTAATCCCATTACTAAGAGCTCCACCCCAATGGCCTTATTACCCCCCAAAGTGTCCCCTCCTAATACCATTACACTGGGGGTTAGGATTCAATGTCTGAATTTCTGGATCGGGGAGGGGGAGACACAAACCTTCACTCTCTAGCAGGTACGGTACTTAGGCTGATCCCTGAATAATACAAGGTAGAAAGAAACAGTATACCAGGGGCATAAAGCAGTGTGAGCAAAGGCATGAAATTATGAAGGCTTGCCTTACTTTGTGAATAGCTTGAATCAGCTGTAGTTTATTTTACTTTATTTTATTTTCTGAGGACAGTGTCACTGGCCCTCATATGTGGGACTGAACCAGAGCCGCTGGCTTCCCAAGCCAGCGCTTAACCACTGTGCCACTTGGCCGACCCCATGTAGTTTATTTTATATACAGCAAAGTGCACAAGTTTTAAGTATACATCTTGGTGAAGTTGTATAAACCCATGGAATCAGCACCCAAGTCGAGACAGAACATTTCCAGTGCCCAATCTCCCTGTGCCCTCTGACAATCCAAGCCCTTCCCGGGTAGCCACAAGCATGCCATCAGCCACCATCGATTAGTTTGTTGTGGCCTCTATTTAAATGGAAGCGAACAGCATGTACTCATTGTGTCTTACTTCTTACACTCAGTATTAGTAGGTGTCTGTTGTAACAGGTCACTCTTTTTTATCACTGTGTAGTATTCCATTGCACGACTGACAAGTTTGTGCTTATTATGTTCACAAACATTTGGATTATTTTCAGTTTCTGTCTATTATAAATAATGCTGCCATAAACGCCTTGTATATTACTACTCATTTCTGTTCAAAAGACACTCTGTGGCTAGAGTTTAGAGGAGTGGTTCTCAGCGATCATTTTGCTTTGGCCACATCTGATGACATTTTTGATTAGAACAACTTGGGAGTGGTGTGTGCTACTGCCATCTAGTGGGTAGAGGTGGGAAATGCTGCTAAACATTGCACAGGAAGTCCTCCCACATCCAAGAACTATCCAGCTCAAAAGGTCAGAGGAACTAGGCTGGAGTCCTTGTAAACCCAACTCAGGGTATGTCCAGGTGGTCTTGGGGAGTCAGAGATGGCTCTGGAATGGTGAGGTTCCATCAATAGGGGAGACTTCAGGACGGCCTGGCATCCAGTGCTAGGGGACATCAGCCTGGTGTCCCAGGGCTGAGCAGCCACTGCAGTGCGCCCTGGACATCCCGGTTCTGCAGCGTGGAGATGGCTGGATAGAGCAGTGGTGTGACATTGATGTAGATAAGGGACACGAGCTTGTCCTCCTCAAGGGAGTGGCTGCTCAGGGGTCTGGCGTTCATGGCTGTGGCACAGCTATAAAGGAGCACAGCCATGGTGAGATGTGACGCCACCGTGTGGAAGGTGGGCTATGGCCTCACCGACTCCTAAGATGACCACCGGAACCCTGGTGTAGGAGAGCAGCATCAGGGCCAGAGGCGGCAGCAGCAGGCAAGCCGCCAGCAACACGCTCCCAAGGTCCTGGTTCCCATAGGCGAACACCAACACCATGGGGAGGTCACAGCTGTAGCTGACCAAGTCCCCGTGACAGAGAGGCGGCTGGAATATGGCGGCGGTGAGGCCTGAGGCCAGGAGAGAGCCCCCCGCACAGCAGGAGGCGAGAGGGCATCAGCAGAGCCCTGTGGTCATGAGCTGAGGTAGTAGAGAGGGCGGCAGATGGCCAGGTAGGGTCCAGGGCCATGGCAGCCAGCAGCAGGCCTCCCAGCATCACAAAAAGGCCCATCTGGGCAGCACAGGTAAAGGGAGCCACCGCCTGGCCACCAGGGAGCAGAGGAAGCCAGCAAGCAAGTGCAGAGTCAGCACCAGCACGTAGGCAGCCTCCACAGCAGGCAGGAACCTCAGGAAGTACACGGGCGTGTGCAGGGCAGGCCCATGACAGCCAGGCCCAGGATGAGGTTTCCTGCCAGAGGGGCCAGTAGAGTGGCAGGAGGGCAAAGAGCAGCACCCACAGCCACGAGGGCCACCTGGAGAAGCCCAGGATTATCCACTCCTGTGGGGTGGTCCCGCTCAGACCAATGCGTCATGTTGGGGCGTGGGGGAGGACAGGTATGCAGGCTGGAGACGATAGCCACTGGGACACAACCCTCCCAGATTATCATGTCTTTTGCCTCTTCTGGGCTCGGAGCCCTCTGCCCAGCCTTCTAGGGCCACCCTTGCTTCTCACACCCCCACTCCTCCCTCTCAGGGATTCAGTGTCTTCTCCCCAATCTTGTACTTTCCGCCCCTCATTTCCCACAATCCAACGTCCTCCAGCAATTCAGAGGTGCAGAGCCACTGTCCACTCTCCCCTCTGTGCCCCGTGTACTTCCCCGCACCCAGGTGTCTTCTTTACATCTGTCCACCCACCCTCCAGTTCCATCCAGTGTTCTAAATCCCACATCATCCATACCAGCGGAGCCAATGGCCTGTGGCCAGCCCACAGGGATGGGGAAGAAGGACCGACCACCTGGGCCACTGAAGGGATTCAGCTTTCTACTGGACGTCTTTACTGAGTGGGTTGGTTCTGTGCGATAGAGATGCGCAGTCCTGCAAACACAGCCACAGGATTAAGGGGCTGAGCATTGTAGAAGCATCCGTTCACAGAGGCCCGCCTCACTCCCCCACACGCACTGCTCCTGGGGGAGATTCATAGCCAGCTCTCTGTTGATGGATCAGGTGTACTGTGCTCCTCACCTGCCCTGAACTTTGTCTTCTATTTTATTTATATTTTCCATTTCCTCCCGTTAGCTGGGTTCAGGACAAACCCATGGCAATCCTGAGACTATCATTTCTCTCTCTCATTAAATAAGGGGGAAAAAAAACAAAACCCAGGAATGACAAGGGAAGGTGGTCCATCTTGCTCCATGTTATGATGAACAGTACCTTTTACGCACAATAGCATCCACTCCCATGGCTTCATCCCCAACGATAAACCCGAAATCTAAAGACCGACGCCCTTCTCCTAGCTGCAGACCCTGATTTCCACCAACAGATCCCACCAACACTTCCCATTCAACCTGTCCCCAACTAAATGTATTATTTCTAACTCAAACTTGCCCCTCCTTTTGTGAATGGAGCTAGTAGCCCAGTGCCCAAATTGGAAAAAAGAAGTCATCGAAGATGAATTTCCTCTCCTACAGCGTCAAGGACAACTGGCCCCCACATCCTGTCAGAAGCATCCCAGACCTCCAGAGGTTCTCTTTCCTCTCATGGCTTTTTTTCTCTTGCTGAATGATTACAACTAGTCCTCCTACCTCTAGGATGTTTCCTTCCAATCACTTTTTCGTAGCCCCGGAAGGACCTTTCTAAACTACAGATGCCAGTTCTGCGCTTAACTCTCCCTTCCTTACCCTCAGGATTAATCCAAGGCCTCAGCACAGCACCCACGGGTCTTCTTCCCTTCACGTGTGACTTCCAGCCTCACCTCTGGCTGCTAGTTTTCACCACAGACTGAGATGGAGTGGGTGATTCACCTGCCCTGAGAAGACTGTGTCCCTGCAAACCTTATTCCCATTTCCTGGGGTCCCCTGGGGTCCTCACATCATCTGGAAAAGCTGGGAAAGTTCTGTGTGTCCTCTAAGGCTGAACCACAGGTTACATCCTTGGAGAACACTGGCTCCAGGCAGGTTTGGTGTCCTCCTCTAATTTCACGGTTGTTATAGCAACTACACTAAACTCAGTGTCCTGGAATCAAAGATTTGGGTCCTATTTGTTATCTGCTGATTATTGTAAGTGATGAAGTTAGGTACTCAAACTTCATTTCTCCCAAATGTATGCCTCCTCTCGGTCTCCCTGTTATGTCCCTAACCTGGGTTTCGGTCTCTGGACCCTGACAGTCAGAGGATTCACCCTTTTACAACAGCCAATTGTCCCGGCTCCTCCTCTAAAATGCCCCTCAGCTTTAAACATCAATCTCAGATGGGGTCCACGCAATCAATCACCTTCAAGGTCAATGCCCTCCCCCAAAAAAACTACCAGAAGCATGTTTTGTCACCTCACCTAACCATCAAATGTCAACTGTCCTCCTTCCCCTTAACTTGCTCAACTAAAAGACACATTCCTTTAGTCTTTCTTTTCATGCCTCCCAATCCTTAAAAATTTACTCCTTTGGGCTGGCTGAGTTGTGCGTTGGTTAAAAGCTGGCTTGGGACGCCAGCGACTCCAGTTCGGATCCCACATATGAGAGCCAGTGACACTGACCTCTACAGCTAAGATGGTGAAAAACAGCTCCACCTGGAGCTGGGCTGCTGTGAGTCCCCGGAGATGGCATAGCTGCAGCCCCTGCTGCCACGGGCTGCCATAGGCTACAGTGAGTGGCTGGCAGCCGGTGTGAACAGCTGGCAGCAGGTGTGAGCTACCAAGAGCCGCTGTGAGCGGCCGTCCAGATGCCGGTGACCGATCTGCCTCACCCAAGAGAGTGCAATGATGATACCAACATGGGCCAGTGAAGCAATGTCCTCCACAACTAGACTGAAGAATAAAAGGACAGAAACTTGTCTGTTCCCCTTCCCTAGTTCCCCAACACTGTTCCCCTCCCCGAATTCCCCAATAAAATCTTAAAAAAAAAAAAATTTACTCCTTTGATGCCTACTTCAACCTTATCCTTCCTTAGGATTCTTACCTGGCTAGGACTTACCTGCTCCTAGGCACTTACATACAGAATATATAGATGCCCATTTACATACAGGTGCCCATCAGTGCCCATCCATAAACCTTCCTCCCCTCCACAATTGCCCTCCTTCTTCCCTAAAGAAAAATAGTGTTCTGGTTGTTAGCACCTTATATCAGTTTTCTTTGTTTTTAAACTGTAGAGTATATATTCTTCTGTGTCTGTGTCAAAGGCTGTGACAATCTCTTTCTGGAAACGAGAGGCATGGGAGACAAGTGCTGCCCACAGCATAAGAGTTTTCCAGATCCCAATTTATCCCCCAGTCGTGAAAACCACTTTTGGAAATAAAATAATTGAATCCTTGGCATCTCCTTCGCAGATGACTAGGCATCACACATCCTACATACGGGCAATGGGACGGGATATAAATAGTAACACTTTAGTGAAAACTGACAGAGATAGCTGATGCCACTACCCTGAAGAGCTACATGCCAATGACCTATGTCATTGACTGTGTGCCCCCACTGAGCTCAGGGGATGGGAAGAGCTCTGCTCCTTCTGGTGACCTTAGCCCCACAGAGAGGGCATCCCTGCAGGAACATCAGCGGGAAGAGGAAAATGCCGCCATCCTGTGGGTCTCAAGAGCGAGGGGTTCCCCATTCCAAGTGACTCACTCAAGGTGACAGCCAGACCCTCAGGTACAACTGAGAGTGTCCTCGTCCCCCCGAGGGACCATTTTCTAAAGTCTTTCCAACAAGCTTCAGGAGACCAGACCAGCTGTGCCAATTCTCCTGGACAGGGAGCTTTCACTCATGATGGTCTTCATCATGACCTCTCTGATTACTGCTCTAAAGTATACATTTTCAGCACGGCTAGAGCATCTGGGAGGGCGTCCCTCCATACAGCACACAGGGGACTCACCTATGTGCATGTCTCATTCTTGACAAGAAAAGGTTTTGGGGACTAAATGTGGGCCATGCTCTCTGGTAAGCACCCCACAACCTTCCCTGCCTCAGGAGCTTGTAGAAGAGATTAGGTAAAAGTAATCGTCTTTAGTTGGCCAGGAGTTGGGAGCAGGTCTCAAAAGTAAACAAACAGCACAGCTGGCTGTAAGAACGTTATTTCTAAATGGCGCTGGCGTGGGGTCTGGGGACAGTGCGTGTCTGTCCCCTGCCAGTGCTCTGATGGCTGAGCCTGGGGAGGGACAAGAAATGAGTTTTTGGGACGGGCTGTTTGGGGCAGGGGAGGCCCCCTTGAGGAAGGAGCTTGTCGTAGATGGCCTGCAGCCATGAATGTCTTTTGACCTATTTATGAGGCTTTAGAGAAAAATCTGAAAAGTTAACTGACCGCAAGTTGAGCAGCAGTAAATAAGGGGATGGAGGGGGAACCTCATGGTGACAGGAGTGGGCCGTGTGGGCAGCCCAGCGGACAGAGTGAGAACAGGTAGTCAACAAGGGGCATTACACTCCAAGTCCCAACCAACTCCTTGTCATGCCCTCCCCTTAGCAAGCAGGGCACTCAATCTCTTCACCCTTCACCCTCAATGGAGTCTGAGAAAGGTGAAATAAAATCAAGGATACAGTGTGTTCCATCAAATGTCACCACTCATCCTGCTGGGCCATAAGCTCAGCCTCCACCCCCTCGCAATGTGCCCAGTGCTTTATTTTTTATGGTGCAAA
The DNA here is from genome assembly GCA_033961575.1 of Aselliscus stoliczkanus. Classification (NCBI taxonomy): domain Eukaryota; kingdom Metazoa; phylum Chordata; class Mammalia; order Chiroptera; family Hipposideridae; genus Aselliscus; species Aselliscus stoliczkanus. The sequence continues at coordinate 3,512,737 of CM066733.1, forward strand.
ATCTTAAATAACCATTTCTTTCACTCACTCACATTTGTGCTGTTAACTGTATAGCTTACATTTGCTGAAAACTTTTAAATATAATTTTTTACCCAATCAAACTCACCATTATATTTACTTACCTCCAAGAAAGGTCACTTCTGTGATAGGGTAATGGTTAAGATGAACCCCGAATTCAGAACTGTGAAAGATAATTTGTCTGAGAAAATATGAAATGTTTACACACATTAGTTCTTTATTGAAGAGGCAGTTCAGACCCATTTATATATGCAAAAGGGTAGGATGACAAAATATGTAATGGCCCCACCACGTTTTAAATGTTTTATTTAAAATATACATTATATTAAGTTTTAAGATCACAGTGTAGGAAATCTTAGTAGTTGCCATTAAAACCACTATAGAGTATTTCCTGCACAGAATTATGCAAAATCTACCATTTAATTCCTGTTACACAGCATGTTTATACACATCTAGAAATATATGGCAAAAGAATGCTGAGCAACAAACACGGTAGACATCTGATTTTAAAAAACTTTTTTATGCAAGTATAACACACATGCAGAAAAACACACATACCTTAAGTGCAGAGAACACTCGAGATATTAAGCACCCAGGTTTAGAAAATTATCAGCACCAGTTCAACACCCTTTCCAGCCTTTGCCAAGGCTAAGAGCTACCCTGACCTCTAACTGCATAGACAAGTTTTGCCTGTTCTTACACTGCATAGATGGAATCATACAAGGTGTTTTTCGTGTGGACTCCTTCATGCAGGATTGTGAAATCGAGCTGTTAGTGTTCATTCATACTCTGCTTTACCGCATTCTACAGTGGAAACATTCCACTTAGGTTCACTCACTCCACTGCATACACGCTTTCATTTGGTTCTGGTTCCTGCAGTTTTACACCATGAATGTTCTAGCACATGTCCTTTGGTGATCGTAAACACGCATGATGGACTTATCATTTCTGCTAGGCTTGGGTTAAAAGGGTATCCACATGTTCAGTAAGTACCAACTTTCCACAATGGTTATATCAATCAGCACCACCATCAGCAGCGTAAACTTCCTGTTGCTTAAACTTGCCAAAACTGGATGCTTTTTCATGCTTTTCATTCTAACCATTTCAGTGGATGGGTAGAAGCACCACATGGTATTTTAAATGTTTGCATTTTCCTGATTACTAATAAACTAATATACCTTTTCATGTTTGCTGGCCATTTGAATATCCTCTTTTGTGAAGTGGGTGTCCAAGTCTTTTGCCCATTTTCTATGTTTTTGATTTTTTATATTTTACATGAGGGGTCACCAACTATGGCCTGCAGGCCAAATCCAGACTGCTATCTGTGCTTGTGAATAGTGTGACTGGGACACAGCCACGTGCATCTGTTTTTGTACATGGCTTTCGCCATACGGTAGCAAAGGTGAGTAGCTGTGACAGACTCTCTAGCCTAAAGCCCAAAATACTTACTATCTGGCCCCTTATCAGAAACACCAGCCCCCCAACACTCAAGTGTGTAGTCATGTGTATGAACTGCAAATATCCACTCTGTGGTTTGCTTATTTGATTTCTTAATGGGTCTTTCAATAAACAGAAGTTTTAAAACCTAATATATCCAAATTAATGTTTTATGGTTTAGTGCTTTTTGAATCTTAAGAAAATTTTGCTTAGTATAAGGTTACAGTCTCCTAAGTTTCCTTCTTATAGTTTTATTACATTTCATATATAGATCTGCAACTCATCTCAGTTGATTTTCCGATGTTTTATTAAATTATGAAATATAATTAACAGAGCATTTATTGGAAAGAACATCGTTTCCACCATTACATTGCATTATCATCTTCATAAAAAAAATCAACTGATGGTATTGTGTATGGGTGTTTCTGGAATCTATATTCTGTTCCACTGGTCAATTTATCTCTGTGTCAATACTATACCATCATAACTTCTATGGCTTTTAACAGGTCTGGATACCTGGCAATATTAAGTCCTCTTGCTATCAATTCTAGAAGATTGCCTTGACTTTTATTGGTCTTTTGAATTTTCACATAAATTTTTGAAAAGCTAAATTTTAAAGGACTGCTAGGACTTTAATATTGCATTGAATATACGAATTAACTTGGGGGAAAATTACATCTTTTTAAGATTGTCCTGGAATCCATGAACTAGATATGTCCCTCTCAGTTCAGTTTTGTTGTTTTTTTTTCTGGACATAGTTCTTGATAATTTTTCTCCTAGGCACTTGGGGATTTTTTATGCTACGTAAGTGGTATTGCTTTTAATACTTTCATTTTTTTATGATCATTGCTGGTATATTAAAAAAAAATTCTTCACAATGAACTTGTATGTAGGGACCCTGCTAATTAAATATACTCATTAATTTTAATTATAGGTATATTCCTCAGAATATACAAAATCATGTACAAAATCATGTCATCTGCAAATAAAAATTTTACTTCTTTCTGATCCTTATGCCTTTTGATTCTTTTTTTCCCGTTCTTTTCTGGCTAGGTTCTCCTGCACAATACTGATTAGTGATAGTAAACATCCTTGTCTATGTTTTTGATCTTGAGAGGAAACTCACTATTTCACCATTAGGTATGCTGTTATTTGTAGTTTAAGATACTCTTTACCCAATGAAAGAAGTTCCTTTGTATCCAGTTTGCTAAGAACATAAATGGATAGTGACTTTACCATATTAATTTCCTGCCCACCAGGCTACTTTTCTTCATGTGATTTGTTCATGATTAATTTTTGATTATTAACCCTTGCATTCCTGGAGTAAGACATGTTTGATCAACTTCTGTTTGCCCAGGATTGGGTCATGTGAACATTATAAAAGAGTTACTAGCAATCAGAATGGAATTATCATGATTAGTTTAGACTAATCAGGATTTACCCTCTGAGTCATGTGAAGAAATGACAGACACCCAAACTCTTTCAGCATGGAAAGAGGGGAGGAAGGACATTGAGTTAATAACCAAAAATGTCTGCTAGAAACATGTATTAATTTGTTCCAAAATATAGGGAATAAGGGGCAGTACACAAAATAATGACACTGTACTCATATCAAATAGAAGTACAGATAAAATTTCTGAATTACATATTGGCACACTGCACACTCAAACTTATGGGTTAAAAACAAAAGTGGTATGAGAGCTGGGAATATTTTAAAGTATTAAAAAGTACAGATGTCCTTTTTCATTGAAACAAACTTAATTCCAAATTATGCATAGCTTATGAAAATAGCGTATTTTAAAATATTTTTTGCTTAAATGTAGTTGGAAAATACAAAAACCACTGGTTTCTCTACTGATGCGGCAATTATTAGAAACCCATTTGTAAATGCCTCTAAAGAATAGAAAATTATTTATTTTACTTCGTACCTGTCAAACACTGTGCCAACACTATAACCTGGGTTGGTACATTTTGCCATCTTACTACTCAAATAATACTGCCTTTTCACAAATTATTCAAATCCAAATTTGTATAGAACTGCATAGACTTATTGTTAGATTGCATTTTTAAAACATGATGGAAACTTCCATATGGGTATTTAATGCTACTGACCTCATTATCAAATCCTGATGATTTGAAAGCTTCATTATACAATGAAGGTTTATTCAGAGCTGACAGCTTCTGATATCTTTTTATAAACATTTAATTTTACATCAGAAATATGGCTTTTAATATAACATTTGCAAGACAATATTTTTCCACATTTATCATTTGAACAGACTTCACGTTGGTATGACTCCCTGATATGTAACTACAACTTGAATCCAAAATAAATATTAAATATTTATAAAGTTTCACTCCTGTATAATCTAGTATCCAAGGAGTTGTAGGGTTATGCTGAAGGCTTTGCTTCTCACTGCATTCTGAGGGATTCTTCTCTGTGAAAATTCAGATTAAAATGAATCTAATGCCTAAATACTTTTCCCCATTCAGAAACATGAAATCTCAGACCATGATTTAACACCAAATCATTATATTCAGAGAGTTTTCTAAAATGAGACTTGACTTCACAGGAGATTTTCCATGTCAAGTACATTTATATTTCCTCTCCTATGGATTCTCTGGTGGCTATTGAAGGCTGATCTGTGGTGGAATTTTTTCCCACATTCACTACATTCATAGGGCTTCTCTCCTGAATGAGTTCTGTAATGTACAGTGAGGTATGACTTCTGAGAAAAGACTTTCCCACATTCATTACATTCATAGGGCTTCTCTCCTGAATGGCTTCTGTAGTGGACAGTGAGGTTTGACATCCGAGAGAAGACTTTTCCACATTTACTACATTCATAGGGCTTCTCTCCTGAATGAATTCTATGATGTATAGTGAGATATGACTTCTGAGAGAAGAACTTTCCACATTCATAACACTCATAGGGTTTCTCTCCTGTGTGTACTCTCTGATGTCTAAACAGGGATGAATTATGGGAGAAGGTTTTCCCACATTCGTTACATCCATAGGGCTTCTCTTCTGAATGACTTCTATAATGTATAGTGTAATATGACAACTCAGAGAACAATTTTCCACATATATTACATTCATAGGATTTCTCCCCTTTTGGAAGTGACTGGTGCCCATCAAAGGCTGAATTGTCCAGGAAGGTTTTCCCACATTCATTACATTCATAGGGTTTCTCTCCTAAAGGAGTAGTATGATGGTCAGTGAGATAGAACTGGGAGAACTTTCCACACTCACTACATTCATGGGGTTTCTCATCTGTGTGTACTTTCCGATGTCTAATGAATGCTGAATTTAAATTGAAGGTTTTGCCACATTCATTACATTCATAGGGTTTCTCTTCTAAATGACTTCTATAATGTATAGTGAGGTATGACACCCGAGAAAAGAATTTTCCACACTCACTACATTGATAGGGTTTCTCTCCTGTGTGTGTTCTCTGATGTGTAATAAGGGTAGATTTTCGGTAGTAGGATTTCCCACAGTCATTACATTTATAAAGTTTCTCTCCCGTGTGCGTTCTCTGATGGTCACTGAGGGCTGACTTGCGGGAGAAAGATTTCCCACATTCATTACATGGATACGGTCTCTCTCCTGAATGATTTCTCTGGTGTAGCGTGAGATGTGTCTTCTGGCAGAAGGTTTTCCCACATTCATTACATTCATAGGGCTTTTCTCCTGAATGAGTTCTCAAATGTTGAGTGAGATGTAACTTCTGACAGAAGGTTTTTCCACATTCGTTACACTTATAGGGCTTCTCCTCTAAGTGTGATCTCCGATGTACAGTGAGAGTTCCCTTTTGGCTAAAGGATTTCCCACATACATTACATTCATAAGGTTTCTCTCCTGTGTGAGCCCTCTGATGTATAATGAATTTTGACTTTTTACAGAAAGATTTCCCACATTCATTGCATTCAAAGGGCTTCAATTCCATTTGTGATCTCTGGTACACATTAAAATTGGACATCTGGAGGAACTCTGATCCAGAATCATTCCACTCATAAGGCTTCTCCCCAATATAAGCTCTCTCATGAGTAATGAAAACGGCTTCATTGTCTAAGGCTTCCATGCATTTATTATATTCAAATGGTTTCTCCAAAATATTAATTTTCTGAAGAATATTTTCTTCACTTTGAGAATAGCTTTTCCCATTTTGATCAAATTCATTGGGTTTCTCTCCATGATATGTTTTCCCACATTTAATACACTCATCAGGTTTCTTTTTTGCATAACTTCCGTCACTAATAATTAATTCCGAAGTGGATTCTAAATTCTTTCCACATGACACACAATTATGAGATATGCTTAAGGGAACAAGGCTTGTTTCTGTATTACAAGTTTTATCAAATGCATTCTCTCTCTCTTCAATCAGGTATTTGCTGTTGATATAAACAGCATGCTTTGAATGTTCCTCTTCATTTTCTTGGATTCTGTTTATCATGTCATCAACTTTCCAGACTTCTTCTAAAAAGGAATAAAATTAAACAAACCTGTGAATCTAAACATACCAGCTGTAAAATGGGAGTGGTACTCAAATGCCCTATTGTGGAGTTGATGCTGGCTTCTGGGTCAACCCCCACAAATAAAAACTAACTACAAATACTTAGTCCTCTTTGCCCCTTGATCTGTCATACAAGACAGACAGAAACACACACAGAAGTGTGACTGAGGGAAACATGTGAACGGGATGAGGCTGGGTTAGGACTCGGAACAAGTGGAAAAAGGGAGAATAAATTGACATTGAACACAAGTAGCTTTGTCATTTATAAATATGTTCAAAACTTTAGAACAGGTGAAATAAATACAAGAAGTGATGAGTAGAGAACAAAGTCATTGAAAGAGTGCTAGATCTAGGCAGAAATTGGAAGACTCAGAGCAAATGCGGTCAGGGGAGAAGTAGGACAATTACTGGATGTGTATTGAACGGAAACATTCCAGTAAGGGTTTTATTTGGGAGAAATACATTACAATTTATATTAAACTGTAAGATATCATTTATAACAAGATTACCTAAGAAACATCTTCATTAGCATAGACCCTTCTAAAATCTTTGCCATTTTGCTCTACACATAAATCCAAATAAACATTCTAAAAGCTCCGATTTCCTCATGTTTAGATAGTCCCACAACTAGGGCTCCAAATCCCTAGCTCCAACTCACATTCACCTGGAAGGAGAGGTCCAGGCACATAACTGTCCGAATGATGTAAGACAGACCAGACAACTAGAGAGCTTTCCAATGGGATCAGTTCTCTCAAGTGTTCTTATTAGGAGACTATTATGTACAACTAGTTGTTTGCACAACAGGGCACAGAAGATTAAGAGCACTAGAAACCCCAACTCAAACATGGTATAGGCTGGGGGACCTTAGGCAAGTTATATAACGGATGTAGTTTCACTCATCTGAAACCTGGGTGATGGTGCTTAATTCATAGGGCTGAGACAGGATTAACTTATTCTTCCCAACCATGAGTCTGTGCTCATGTTAGCACATGTAATCTGCTGAGAACAGTTTGTGACACAAAACAAATGCCCGTTACATTTCACCATTAATTTTCTGACTTAAATTTCCGAAAACCAGTTATGTCCCTGAAACAACACTATAGTTTAATTCTGAATACAAACAAGAGTTCCCATATTCCTGGGATTCATTTGGTGTAAAACCTTAAATATCAGGTTCCTAAACCTGCCCCTACAACATTAACTTTATCTATGTATCTTACAAATATTTTGATCCTCTGTATTGTCAGGTGTTCAAGGCAACACTGACAGTTCTGTGCTCAGAAATCTACCACACCCTGAGCCCAAAAGCCCCAAATACCAAGAGAAAAAAAAAAGTTATTCACCAATAAGATTTTTCATTACCCAGATTCATAATATACATTCAAACTAGCATTGCACTGATCATCCTGAAACACTTCTGCTCCAGGAAGCCTGGGCTCAATCCCAGCCACAAGTCTGTGCTCACATTCTTGTTTGTCCAATATGACTTCTAGTGTTGGCTTTACTCAAACCCTGTCAGTATTTCAGGGAAAGTTTTTTTTGTTTTGTTTTTTTTGAGGGCATGTCACTAGCCCTCATATGTGGGACCCGAACTGGGGACGCTGGCTTCCCAAGCCAGCGCTTAACCACTGTGCCACTCGGCCGGCCCTTTGGGGGAAGTTTTAAAATACTTATCAAATCGCTTCCCAGCTTTTTGGAGTTCTCCTTTCCTTCAATTTTAAAACAGCTTTAACACAAAGTTGTGTAACATATATTTAAATATAAATAGATATAAATAGTCCATGTGAAAGCGGAATTTTGAACTAGTTCATGCAGCTATGTTCTTCTTTCCTAACTAAAACCTATGCTGGTGGCAAGTATGACAACATTTCCTATCTTCTTTGAATCTCCCTGTGATTAGAAACTATAGTTTCCAATCTGCTCAAATAGGGTGCTTTCACATTCCATCCTAACCCCTACATGTTTTATCAGAATCTATAGTGCCAAATAAATTATCTCTCAATGATGAATGATAAAAGTCTTGCATTACCTACCTCCTCAGTTAGTCAATGAAAAATCTACTGTCTTTTATAGGTTACATGTCAAAGCAGAGTCAAAAAAATTCTTCCTCTGGAGAATTATAATTCAGGTAGAGAAAAAGCTCAAGAAACAAATATACACCATTACATATCAGAGTATACAATCTATAATCATATCTAACTTTTGTGGTAACAATTTCCAAGTGGAATGGGTATTGAGATATTAAGAGATACTGGCGTGGTGAATGAGTAATAAAAGAAACCTCAGATAGGAGATGAACTTTCAAGCTCAAATTTAAAGAACGAAGTTCTAGAGCTTCTGTTGCACAACAATGTGAATATAGTTAACACGACTGAGCTGTACACTTAAAAATGGTCCAACTGGTAAATTTTAGGTATGTTTTTTATTATAATTAAGGGAAGAGGAAGGAAAATGTATGACCTGGGCAAGAAAAGTGCACACGAAAGAAAGGGACAATGATAATCCGAACAGAAGATATTTAGAAATCTAGATCAAATGGAATTTAACAAGAGTTTGGGGAAAAAGAACACTAATTTTGATAAGCGACATCACACCATACTGTGTGGGACCAGAGGAGAAGAGAATTTCAATTCCATTTAAGAACAGAATAGTTATAGGCTCGTCTTGTCACCCTGGTGATTAGATCAACTGGCTATTTCAGATAAACACATTTTTCAATTTCCAAATAGGATTCATGGTAATCCAGGTGTGAGAACATATTGTTTACGCTGATGTCGGAAGACACTAAGAACATGTAGGCAAATTTTAAGGCATTTCACAAAAGACAGAAAAGAGATTAGCACACGTAATAAATAAAGGAAGGTGAGGGAGATGCACAGAACTTGTGATTTAGGAAAGTTCATTCTGCGAAGGAACGAAAGGAGGGAGGGAGGGAACTATCTCACTGGCACTGTCATTTGTCAGGTAAAATAATCAACTAGGCTACAGGTGGTTAAAGGTGTTAATGAGCAGTATAAATACAAATTAAAAAGTCCTAAAAGTGGAGAGGAGATGAACCCTTTGAAGGGATGCAAAGAAAACTAAAGCGGAAAACAAGTTGTAGGGGGCAGTCCTAAGGAAGGCAAGAGAATGAACCAAAACTCACTGACACGAGAAACACTTCCTGAACATCTAGTGTGGACACAGGAATGACAAAGAGACATGGAGAAGCACCTGGGGAAGATAGCAAGGCCCAGCTAGTGATGTAATCACACCAACCGAGGACGCACCCACAAACAGTGAGCAGCACCTCCTGACAAGGGCAAGCACACACCTTGGCCCAGGTGAGTGGCCTCCCCTCCTTTAGGAGAGGACGACGTGCTGGGATCTAAGTGCACAGCACAGGGAGGGAAACAGGGACAGAAAACAAGCCAGAGGCATTTCACAGCAAGGAAGGAAAGAAAACAGAAGATAAAAAGGATGGCTATGAAAGTCTCAAGTAAGGTTTTCTGTCAAATTCCTGAATGCCTGAAAACAAAGGAATTCTATGACAATGGGGAGGAGGTAAGTTCCTGAGAACACAAGAGCAAGAGGGGCAAGGAATGGGCCCTCAGTCCTGGTAAGCCCGGAATGTCGCTACACATGTAAATCAAATGGAAAACCCAACAAGGCGCTGGCATATATGTGCTGGAGGGAGAGTGCTGTTTGGGTCCTGAGGTATGATTTAGGGCATGTGAGGCACAGAAGACCGTAGGTCACTCCCAAGGTCCGGGGTGACCATTTCTAAAAATGTAACATTCTAGTCACTCACCTGGGCGGGTCCGACATGGGAAGTCGCCTTCTGTTATCCACGGCTCTTCTCCCTGCTCCAACTTGACGATCACATTTGGTTTGGTGCTATCGTACCCTGCAATGGAAATGGACATGGATTAGGACCAGCTGTACAGTTTTCAGACCTCTGAGTAGAAGGTGCTGCTTCAGAGGCCACATAACACAGTGCCCCATTTTGCACCTTATCAAAATGAAAACCTTTTGACGGAGAAGCAGAGATACAAATGCTCTAACTGGTGCCCAAAAAGAATTAAAAGTCTTATCATTTATTTTTTTAAACTCGAAGATAAAATCATTAAATTGGAAGCCCCCACATAGTAGCAACCCAGGAAGCAAGCTCCCCTCACCCACGGAGACCAGGTGGCTGTAGTTCTCCAGCATCACATCCCTGTAGGTTGTCTTCTCGACAGGGTCCAGCTGCTGCCACTCCTCCTGGGTGAAGTCCACGGCCACATCCTGGAATGATACTGGCTCCTGTAATGACACCGGCTCCTGTAATGACACCGTGATCAGAACTGGGTAACACAGAAAAGGTGTAGAGGGACCAGAGCTTATTGAGCTCACTGGTTAAGGTCAACTATGAACATTGCATAGCTTTTTTATGTTACTGATTACAGAAGAAAAACAAACCATATTGGACACATGGCATTTGGGTTCCTTTTTGGGTCAAAAAACAAACCCAAAACAGCAACATACTCAAACCAAAAAGAAGCTGAGTTCGAGGGCCGGCCGAGTGGCTCAATTGGTAAAGAGTGCGCTCAAGAGTGCAAGCTGAGCTCTGAGCAACAGCAGTTTGATGCCCAGCCCGAGCTGAGCTGCCGCTATGCTGCCAACAGGTGGCAGGATGGCTCAGCTTTAAAAAAAAAAAAAAAAAAGAAGAAGCTGTGTTCTGGTTTTACAAATGAAGTATCTGAGCTTGTGTTCTCCATCATTTCTGCTCTCCAAAAGCATATACCCCACTAAGGAGATATGATATATATGAACATAAGCATTTTATTCCTTGTCATTTTCTTCAGTCACCTTTGCCAGTTGGTCCTCCCCTCCACTTCCTCTTTAGGTTGGTGCCCCAGGACTGTCCCGGCCTCTTCCTTCCAACACTCACTGCTCTGGTGGTCTCACTATCAGCTCTTTGATCCTCTAACTCATTCCCAAGCCAGCTTTGTGTGTGACTAGGTTTTCTGCTTCCTTCCAGTTTTATCTCAAACACCTCGTTCTTGCAGCAGTGTTATTAGAGTGATGTATACAAGGTGAGTATGGATTAACAGAGAAGCATATTCTGTGTAATGTTATGTCTGCAGATTAGGCTTCACAGGTTCTGCTGGGTATTCTACAGGATTAAGGGGAAGGGACAGGAGGAGGTGTATAAAGCACCAACAGCAAAAACTGAACCAGCATCAGTATTAGGACGTTGGCATAGGGCAGAGAGACCAAGAAGGCACTTTCTTAAGAACAGCTTTTTAGAGTAAGAGCTGATTCTAACCCAACAGAGTAAACTGAACCTACACAATTACTTTCCTGCCTCATAAAAACCTACAAAAATCCAACAAGTCCAATTCAAAAAACTGTAACAATAGGGTACATTCTCATAGGAGCACTAGAACATAGAGGTTACCAACAGCAGGGAATTCTTCAAGGAAACTCTTGAGACATAAAGAGGCGTGGATGAGAAATCAGACACGGAACATAGTTTATCCAGAGGGTTACTGGGCCACAGAGAAGTGAATGGCAGACTCTCTCCAGAGCCCTTGCAAACCTTCAGGCCCATCAAGAGGCCCCGCAACAGTGGCATGAGCAGCCCTGTTCTCAGCACACGCACAGCCAGGTGCACACTGAACCTGGTAAAAGCCCTCTTGCTATGGGCACTGCGGCCGAGACACAGTAGAGGACAAGATACGCCAGGCTTTCACAATCAGGGAGAACACAGTCACTGTACAAACAGAAAACTTCTGACTGGGATACTAGGAATGTAGGTGTAACCCCAGACAGTCTCAGGCAAACCAGGACAGAGTCAACTCTATCCACATTGGACATGGACGCTTTTCCTAAAGGCAACTCTCAGAAAACTACTCTCAACATAAAGCCACACAAGCAACTTCACCATATCTGCCAACTCCGCACCAGTGCAAAACAGAATGGTGCACAGGAAGAGATGCTGTCAGCAGAGGGAAAAGGCAGCCCACAGAAAGGGAGGAAAAGATTGCAAATCATATATCTGATGAGGAATTAATATCCAGAATATATACAGAACACCTAAAACACAACAAAAAAAAAACAGCACCATTCAAAAATGGGCAAAGGACCTGAAAAGACCTTTTTCTAAAGACACATGAATGGCCAATAAGCACATGAAAAGATGCTGGACATCATTAATAACTAGGGAAATGCAAATCAAAACCACAATGAAATACCACTTCACATCCATTAGGATGGTTACTATGAAAAAACAACAGGTGTCAGAAAAATTGGAACCCTTTGGCCGGCCCAGTGGCTCAGTTGGTTAAGAGTTGGCTTAGAGCACAGGCTCTGAGCAACAGAGCCAACGGTTCGATTCCCACATGGACCAGTGAACCTGCGCCCTAGCTGAGCTGTCGCTGAGCTGCCAACAGGTGGCAGGATGGCTCAGCTGGTGTAACAAGATTGCCTGTTCAGTGGTGGGCTATGCCCACCCGCAACTAAAGATTGAACTAGGCACCTTGAGCTGAGCTGCCGCCTGGGCGTGCGCTCTTAACAAGGCTGCTGGTTCAACTCCCGCATGGGATGGTGGCTGCGCCCACCCGCAACTAAGATTGAACACAGCACCTTGAGCTTAGAGACCATGAACTGCAGATGATGGGAAGCCAGATGGCGACTGGTGCCCTCCACAACGAAGATTGAAGAACAACAATTTGGTTGGTCCCCTCCCCCAATTCCCCAATAAAAATTTTTTTTAAAAAAAGAAAAACTGGAACCTTTGTATGCTATTGGTGGGAATGTAAAATGGTGCAGCTGCTGTGGAAATAGTATAATGGTTCCTCAAAAAATCAAAAATATAATTATCATATGATCCAACAATTCCACTTTAGGGTCTATACTCAAAAAAACAGAAGGCGGGCCGGCCGAGTGGCGCATTGGTTAAGAGCTGGTTTTGGGATGCCAGCAGCCCAGGTTCAGATCCCACATACAAGGGCCAGTGACACTGCCCTCCACAGCTAACAAAAGCTCCACCTGGAGCTGGGCTGTGCGAGCCCCGGCGATGGTGTAGGCTGCAGCCCCTGCTGCAGTGGGCTGCCAGAGGCTACAGTGAGTGGCCCGCAGCCAGCCTGAGTGGCTGGCAGCCAGTGTGGGCTGCCAATAGCCGTGGTGAGCGACCATCCAGAGGCCAGCGACTGATCTGCCTCATCCGGGAAGAGTGCAATGACGATACCAACATGGGCCAATGAAGCAACGTCCTCTGCAACTAGACTGAAGAACAAAAACACAACAACTTGTCTGGTCCCTTTCCCCAATTACCCAACGCTGTTCCCCTCCCCCAATTCCCCAATAATATCTTTAAAAAAAAAAAAAAAACACAGAAGGCAACGACTTGAAGAGAGATTTGTATACCCTTGTTCACAGCAGCAGTATTCCGATAGCTAAAATGTGGAAGCAACCCAAGTGTCTACTAATGAATGAATGGATAAGCAAAATGTGGTATATGCATACTTTGGATTATTGTTCAGCCTTACAAAAAGAAGAAATTCTGACACATGCTACAATATGGAGGAGATTTAAGGATGTTATGCTAAGTGAAATAAGCCAGTCGTAAAATAACAAATACTATAATATATGATTCCACTTAAATGAGGTACTTAGAGTAGTTAAAATCATAGACACAGAAAGTAGAAGAGTAGGTGCTGGGGAGAAATGGGGAATTATTGTTTGATGGTTATAGAGTTTCGGTTTTGCAAGTTGAGAAGCTTTCTAGAGACGGATGATAATGATTGCACAATAATATGAATATGCTTAATGCCACTGAACTGTACACTTAAAGATGGTTAAGACGGCAAATTTTGTGTTATGTGTATTTTACCACAATAAAAAATGAAGAGCAGGCCGGCCAAGTGGCGCATTGGTTAAGAGCTGGCTTGGGATGCCAGCAGCCCCGGTTCAGATCCCACATATGAGGGCCAGCGACACTGCCCTCTACAGCTAACAACAGCTCCACCTGGAGCTGGGCTGTGTGAGCCCTGGCGATGGTGCAGGCTGCAGCCTCTGCTGCAGTGGGCTGCAATAGGCTACAGTGAGTGGCCGGCAGCCAGCGTGAGCTGCCAATAGACGCAGTGAGCGACCATCCAGAGGCCGGCAACCGATCTGCCTCATCTGGGAAAAGCACAATGATGATACCAACATGGGCCAGTGGAGCAACGTCCTCCACACCTAGACTGAAGAACAAAAAGACAGCAACTTGTCTGTTCCCCTTCCCCGATTCCCCAACGCTGTTCCCCTCCCCCAATTCCCCAATAAAAAAATGAAGAGCATCCCTCAGCTGTGGGACAATTTCAAACAGTGTAATATAGAGGAAACAGGAATCACTGAAGGCAGAGTAGGGGGAGTCAGAAAGAATATTTGGGGCCGGCCGAGTGGCGCGGTGGTTAAGCACTGGCTTAGGAAGCCAGCAGCCCCGGTTCGGTCCCACATGTGAGGGCCAGTGACACTGCCCTCAAAAAAAAAAAAAAAAAAATATTTGAAGAAATAATGGTTAGATTTTTCCCAAAGTTAATGAAAAGCATAAATGCACAGACCAAGAAGTTCATAATACCCAAGCACAGAAACGTGAAGAAAATGATACCAAGTCATACCACAACAAAATTCCTCAAAACCAATGATAAAGAGAAAAGTTTAAGGCAGCAAAAGTACCTGAAATGGCAATTATATGTTTTCTCTTACTACTTAAATCTCTTGAAAAAATAACTGTTTAATTAAAAATAACAATGTATCATAGGATTGATACACCTGTAAAAGTAAAATGCAACACGGGGGTAAAGACCAAGAGGGGATTAATGGAAGGTAACGGTAAACTTCTTATAATCCAAGTGAAATGGTGTATTACTTCAAGATAAAGTATGAAAAATTAAAGTTGCATACTATAAACCCTAAAGCACCCACTGATATTACAAATCAATGTATAGTTAACAACCCAACAAAAGATATATGGAATCATAAAAATTATTCAATTATTTGAAAAGAAGGAAGACAAAGGAGTAAGAGGAAACAAAAAAGATGGAACAAACAGAAAACAAAGACAACAGAGTATAATCTAACTGGTTATATCAATAATCACGTTACATGTAAATGGTCTAAGCAGGCAGAAATTGTCACACTGGATAAAAAAGCAAAACCCAACTACATGCTGCCTACAAGAAATATCCTTTAAATATGCAGACTCAAATAGGTTAAAAGCGAAAGAATAGAATAAAATACAGCATGCCAACACTACACAAAAGAAAGCTGGAACATCTAGTATTTCACAGCACAGAGTATTACCAGGGATAAAGAAGGATGTTTTCATAATGACAAAGTGGTTTCTTAATCAAGAGGACTTAATCTTTTTTTTTTTTGAGGGCAGTGTCACTGGCCCTCATATGTGGGACCCGAACCGGGGCCGCTGGCTTCCCAAGCCAGCGCTTAACCACTGCGCCACTTGGCCGGCCCAAGAGGACTTAATCTTAAATATTTTATGTACCTAATAAAATACATGAAGCAAACACTGGTAGAAGTGCAAGGAGAAATAGATAAAGCACAATTGCAGGAGATTGCAATTTCCCTCTCTCGTGATTGATAGGACAAGTAGGCAGAAAATCAGCAAGGATACAGCACACCTGAACAGCACTACCAACTTGATTTGATCAATATTTACAGATCATTATATCTGCCAGGAGCAGAACAGACTATCTTCTCAAGTGCACATGGAACCTTTCCAGGAGACACTCTATCCTGGGCCACAAATTTAAAAGACATTATTATTCATATGGTATTCTTGCCAAAAATACAGAGTCTAAATCTCATCATGAAGAAACATCTGTGACACCTAAATTCAAAGAATTCTATAAAATAATTGGCCTGTATTCTTTTTTTTTTAATTTAGAGGGCAGTGTCATTGGCCCTCATATGTGGGATTCGAAACGGGGCCGCTGGCATCCCAAGCCAATTCTTAACCACTGTAACACTCGGCCGGCCCGGCCTGTATTCTTTAAACATTATAATAGCATTCAGAAACGATTCCATGTGAAACACACTAAAAAAGTATGAAACCTACAAGCAAGTCATAATCTGGACTGGATCCTCTATCAGAAATAAAAAATTGCTATAAAGGAAATTACTGAGGAAACTGGCAAAACTGGAAGACGAATTGTAGATTAAAGTATTATATCAGGGCTGGCCGAGTGGCGCGTTGGTTGGGAGCTGGCTTGGGACGCCAGCTCTAAGCAGCAGGGCCCCGGTTCAGATCCCACATATGAGGACCAGTGACACTGCCCTCTATAAATAAGGTGGTGAAAAACAGCTCCATCTGGTTGCCTCTATAGCTAATATGGCCGGCAATAGTATGGGCTGCAGCCTCTGCTGCAGTGGGCTGCCATAGGCTACAGTGATTGGCCAGCAGCCAGCGTGAGCTGCCAAGAGCTGCCGTGAGCAGCTGTCCAGAGGCCAGTGACTGATCTGCCTCACCCAGGAAGAGCGCAATGATAATACCAACATGGGCCAGTGAAGCGACGCCGTCCACAACTAGACTGAAGAACAAAAAAGGACAGCAACTTGTCTATTCCCCTTTCCCGATTCCCCAACGCTGTTCCCCTCACCCAATTCCCCAATTTAAAAAAATGAGAGTATCCAGGCAAAAGGAATATGAGAGTTCTCCGTACAATCCTTTTAACTATTTTTGTAAATCTGAAGTTTTTCAAAATAAAATGTTGAATAAAAAAGAATGCTACCAAATGTATAGGGGATGTTTCAAAAGGATTCAGCAAGTAACTTGAAGGTATTCCCCTTGTCAAAGATGGACACACTTCGATATACTAAAATACTTAAAATTTACTTAAACCCATGAACTCATAATGACAACAAAACAAAACATAAAGTCCTATTTGATATTTTGAACATTGTCTTTCCTGTATGAGCCCTAGAACCAGAGGACATGTTTTTCTTTCGAAAAGCATCTTAGCTAGTAATGAAGTGGAAAGGGTAAAGTAGCAGATCACCACTTTGTCTCTCTGAATGAATTACTGGGTCACAGTGATGAACAGCAATCAGCAGATGCTAACATCACAAAACAAAGACAGGAGGGTAATATGGCCTCCAGGAGAAAGAAGGCACAGTCTCATGGACAACACAGTCTTGCCAAAAAGAACTAAACCTAAATCTGAGCAACTTCCAGCTCTAACTACCAATTTTATAAGACATATATGGCAGGGGGAAGTAAAGTAAAAAGAAGACAATGCAATCAACATAATCCTGACTGCGGAACTGAGGATAAACAACCCCATTTCTTCAAACAACAAACTGCAAAGAAATAACACAAGAGATGTAAATGGGGAGTTTCCATTAAAAGATCTAAAAGACTTATCAAACAACTTCAATTTATGAACTCTATTTGAATCCTGATGGAAAAAAACAAACCAAAAGACAATTAGAAAATTGCAGAACTTTGAACAGTGAATGTCATATAAGAAAGAATGGAATTGTGGGTTATCCCTAACCACTTTTTAAAAGACTCCTTTATCATTTAAAGATACATACAGAAATACTTAAGGTAAATTTTTTTTTTAAGTCAAGAAAAGGGAGACTCAATGAAGAAAGTATCAGTTTGGAAGTAACAGATGTCAAAGGCAGATGAATGGTCACTTGAGGTAAGGACTGGAAAATGTCCACTGGATTTGACTGTAATTAGATCGCTGCTAATCTTTACCAACAGATGCAGGAAGGTGGTAAGGACAAAACCAAGACACTGAGAACTGAGATGGGAATGGGAAGTGACAACATCTTTACTAGAGAATACCTGTTTGTATTGTTTACTGGGCAACCAAATAAATGGAATAACAGAAATAGCTGAAGGATGAGCAGGCCATTCCCCCATGACTTAGCTTTTATCCCTGGATTAAACAGTGAAAACGTAAATGTGTTTATTTGGAAAAATCCCATGCACCAAGTTCTCCTTGGGCAGCAGGTCCTCTGCTACAAAAACCAGTATAAGCCATATATTGCATGATTTACTGGATGTTACTAGAAAAGCTATCCACATTAAATAAACTTTATTACAGGTATTTTCCAAGTCCAAAAAAATCTTTACAATCCACAAGTAACAAAAACAGTTTCTTCTTAGAGTCAATGCAAATCCCTTCATGGATGGTATTTTCCGTTTTCTATGATTGTCAAGAACATCAGTCATATTTACAGCTCACTTTCAATAGCCCTAAAGTATCGTATTTCCTATTCATACAAATTTGACAGATTCTTCATGCTGATCTGAAACTATTATAACTACATTTTGCATAATGTCTGTTATCTATTACTATGTTTCCATTTTAAAGTATGAATCCTTATAAACCTCCTAAAATGCATTACAAAACAAAGTGGGGAAACATACACAGACAGGAAAACTCACTTGGGATTCATGCATTTTCTGCTGCTCTTGGAAAAGTGTAGAGATTGTTAACAGTGGACCTGAGGGAGAAGAAGAAAGTAGTTGAAGTCACCAGTAATCTGCCTGCCTAGGCAGAAACCTCCTGCATAAAAACCACCAAAGAAAGCTCAATAAAATGACACCCTCTGAATGCTCGGAAGGCGTTAAGAGGGTAGTAACTGGAGAAACACATGCCAGAGCCATTCGTTGTAACTAGAATTCGATCAGACGTAATTAGGTGGGTTACTGTCACTGGTGAATATAAACATTGACACCTTTTTCAAATAGTTTGCCACCAATAAATAAAAGGTGAAAATAATTTTCTCATTATGCTGCTTGCATATTTTCTTCTTGTCTACTTAAATTGCTTAAAATAAAAGAATCCACAGAAACACAAAATGTGTGCTCTCAAAAATGGGATAAATGTGCATTCAGGCATGGTTTTGTTTTTTTTATCTGACCGAACTTGGTTACTACTGCACCTAAGAATCTTTTATTAAGAAAACAGTAATACAGTGAACACAACACGTGGCCTGGGAGTCTGAGTCCTGTTAGCCATCCCACCTACACACACCTGGTAGCCTTGGACAAGTCACCTCCCTTCTCAGGCCCAATCTCATCCTCTGTCAACCCAGGCGGCAGGACATAACCTTGCAGACCTATCCTGCACTGCTGACTGCACAGGGCAGAGCCACGGGGAAGCTGCACACACTTAGGCCAGAAAACAGAGGTCCTCATGGACCCTTACGGTCACGTTTGGGATCTGCGGAGGGCCAGAGGCAGAAGCAGGGCCGTTGGGGTGTGCGGGGCGGAGGCTGGGACCCCTACTCCCCCGGGAAGCCTAGAACTCTCAAGTCTCAGGGCAGCGCCCATCCCGGAGCGGCCTGCCCGCCCTGCCGCCCAGGCACTCGGATCTCCGGGAAGCGGGCAGGCCCTCCCTGCCGCACACTCTCGGGTCCTCGGCCCGGGGCGAGTCACCGCCAGCCCTGCTCACCGCCGGGGGGAAGACCCAGGACTGCCCCGAGGCTCCCGAGGCCGCAGGATGGAGGCTGCTCCCCAGGCCGCGGTTCCGAGGCGCCGGCTCTGCGCCTACGGGACAGACTCACCCAGGAGAGCGCTCCTCCCGGGGCCTCCGCCAGGCGGCCGCGCAGCAGACGCGCCGGGTCCGGAGCTTGCCGCCCCCGCGCCGCCGCTCGGCCCCGCGGGCCTGGCCCCCGAGCTCCGGGGTCGCGCTCGGGGATCCCCGCTCGAGACGCCGCCCGCCCGCGCGAGCCCTGGCCGCACAGCCGCACGCCTGCTGGGTGGCGGCCCTGCCGGACACCGTCCAGCCCCGCAGGCCCCGGGACCCTCGCCCGCAGGAGGCCAAGGCCTGGGAGCCAGGACCAGCGGTAACCTGGACCCCCACAGGAAGCGACAGCAGCGCGGCGGCAGTGCGCGTGCGCGAACACGCACGCAGAGGCAGGTGCGCAGGCGCAGGGGGCGCCGGAAGTCGGCCCGCCAGGGCCCGCCCCGGGGAGCGGGATAAGTCCGGGGACTCTATTTCCCTTAAGTCTCACGCCTTCAAGTTAGGGACGGTCTTAATAGTCTGTACCTCTTCCAGCGGTTAAGAGGCGCTGCGTTGAAAGGACTGCCAACCGGACTCAAATTTCCCCTTAATTTAGAGGAACTGTCGCCGCTGCACGAGGTGTCTTTCCTGATTGTGCCTCGGCGCCTTATTTCTTTACTCACCTTGAGAATTTAAGGCTTAGAATCAGTGACCACAGACAACTCTGATAAATAAAGGATAGGGGTATATCATGTTCGTTTGCGATAAGTGAGACATTTATGTAAACCTTAGTAAATAGAGTTCTGCGATCACATAATAGGGTATTAGCCTGGCATATCTTCCTCCCCCCTCGTTGGGAAAAAATAGACCTAGCTTTTCCAAACCACTTTTAATTCGTGAGGACTCTAGAAAAACCGTAAAACACAAAATTGAGACAAGAAAATTACCCATTACTTTACCTCCTGAACAGAAAGACCAACCCTGTGCTTATAGGGTCTGGGTTTTGAGTAATGTGATATTAGCCAGGTCTCTGGGGGTGGAAAGGGGGCTCGAGATTGAATTCAATTGCATAGCAAGTGATAGAAAAAATTGTGACTACATAACGAAACCCCGGTAAAAACCTGTGTCCATCAAAGCTCAGGTTAGTTTCTCTGTTTGGTGAAACACACCTATGTGCTGGGGGGGTGGGGCGGGGTGGACCATCCTGGGGGCCCGAAGCTTGGTATTTTGTACTGTCCTAGGGTTCTCTGATGTTCCTATCTCCCAAGGTGCTTTCCTCTAATAATTCAGAATTCGAGTTACTAGCTCCTTCTTCTCCATGCCTATCTTATTTAACAGTTTTAGCTCTTCCTATTTTTTTTTCCAGAAATTTCTTCTATACCTTCATTTCTTTTCCATTATTTTATTTCACCAAACGCTCTAGATTTTCCTTCTACCACATAAAACTGGAAACGGAGGTTGTGAAAACAATTCCCATTAGGATTAAAATAGCGAACACTGTGAGTGTACTCTTGTGCCAGGGGGTTAATTTGTCATGGCCCATTTCCAGGAATGCATGTGTGGTTGAGTCACCTTTCCTTTATTCTGGATTTCAGATTATTGTCTAGGTATCCATAGTGCTGTCTTCCTTTTTTCTACTCTTCCCATTTTCCTCCTTCATTATCTTCTTGTTTCCTCCTTTCATACTCTAGCTCAGGATCTGCCTCAACTTTGATCGATTTTTCTATGTGAAAAATAATTCAGGATTATTTTTCAGAGAAAAAAATTTTTTTTTTTTTTAGAGGGCAGTGTCACTGGCGCTCAGGTGAGATCCGAACCGGGGCTGCTGACATCCCAAGCCAGCTCTTAACCACTGCACCACTTGGCTCACCCCAGAGAAGATAAATTTGGTTGCATAATCCCAAACCCATTAAGCAACATTATCATTTAACAGTGAACAGGCAAGCCAGACTGGTACGACCACACACATGAAGGTGAGAAGACTTTCATCTTTATTATATTTCCCCAAGAGATACATTGCGCTGTTCTCTTTAATAATCTAAAATAACATACAAACATGTCATCCAGCATGACCAAAAAATAAAAATTTGTATTTAACAAGAATTTGGGGGAACTACCCAAAAAGCTATATAAATATATATAATTGATATTATATAAATATAATAAATAAAAACACAAAAACCTCTCCTAAAAATGTAAACAAAATTATATTTACATATATATAACAGTTATAATACTCATCAGAAAGCTTTGTAAGCAGCATGTTTTCAAAACTATTACTATTTCAAAACTATTTAAAATAAATATATAAATATAAATATAATAATCTTATGGGCAACATTTTCAAATTAGCCAGTAAAATTTATGGCATACATAAAGCTATCTGCCACAATCCTATGACTCTAATTTTATACATTTAAAGTAATTCCCTCTTATTCTGAGCCCCTACACACTACCTTCAAATGGTTCTAGACGATGTCAACCAAGTGTATAAAAAAACAGGACCTCCAACTTCTACCTCAGAGGAGATTTTAAACAATCTGAAATTTTGGGTTGTGCCTTAGGAAGGGTTGGAACCTGAAAAAACTCTGGTTTCCTGTTGTCCTTCCACGGACTCCTAGAAGTGGTACCCCCAGGTCGTAGGAGTACAACATGATAATTATATTCCTCTCATTCTAGAATATTCAGGGTTCTTCTAGGTTATCTGCTTAAGAGGCTCCTCTATCCCTTCCTCATATCTGTCATTAATGTCTGGAATGACTTCCTGCTGAAAACTCGAATCTCCCCTGGGCTCAGTGATCTAGAAGAAAGAGGAGAGAGAATGTCACATTTCAAAAAGGCAACTCACCAGATATAAAGCTTATTCACATTTGTAGTCAATTCTAACTAGAGTTTAGCCTAACTTATAAATCCAACTTTACCTCTTATCTTCCATTCTCAACCTCAACCCTGGGCCTTCATTTTCAAGTGTGATTCTTGAACTTTGATGACCCTGAGTCTAAAAATTACTTAATCCACTGAAGGTCAGGCTCAGTGAACTGCTTTATAGCAAAGTGATTCTGCTCAGGAAGTAGAACACATAGAGACAGTGTTGCTTTAGGCTTACTCACACTCTGGTCCTTTCGTACTACTTAAAGTCAGAACTTCTAACCACACTACAAATATCACCACCATGTCATTATCACAAACCATAAGACCAGATGCCTGATCCCTAACCCTAAACCTAGATCCTAATGTTTAACCATCATACTGAGTCTTAAACGGTTATGTTTATGTTATGGCTGCTGTTATGGTCCAAATGTTTGTGTCCCTCCAAATTCATATGTTAAAATCCTAACCCCTGAGGTGATGGTATTAGGAGGTGGGGCCTTTGGGAGGTGATTACATCATGGGGTGGAGCCCTTATGAATGAGATTAGTGCCTTTATGGAAGATGCCCAGAGAGCTCCCTCGCCCCTTCCATCATGTGAAGACATGGTGAGAAAGTGGCAGTCTGCAACACAGAAGAGGGTCTTCACCAGAACCCAACAGTGCTGGCACCTGATCTCAGAATTCCAGCCTCTAGAACTGTTAGAAATAAATGTCTGTTGTTTCTAAGACACCCAGTCTGTGGTATTATGTTATAGCAGCCTGAATGGACTAAGAGTCTAGTTCACAAGATTTAAACCAAATCTTTGCTTAATCCTCTGCCCAAATCTGTAACTCTGGTGTGGTGATCACAATAAGCCATGCAGAAACCAGTATTCCTCAGCCTGCACTCATTCTGACAAACTTCCTTGACCATATACATGAAGGGGAAAGGTGTAATTGTACAAAAGGAGAGATTGGTCCAGAAGTGGTAGGTTGGGGACATAAAGAACACAATTTGGGGCCGGCCGAGTGGCACGGTGGTTAAGCGCTGGCTTGGGATGCCAGCGGCCCGGGTTTGGATCCCACATATGAGGGCCACAGACACTGCCCTCTTAAAAAAAAAAAAAAAAGAACACAATGTGTTTGAAAGAAAATTTGGATGAAAATAGAAAATATAGCTAGTCATAATTCATCTTTTATTATTGGATATATAGACTTTCCCATCTAATATCCAATATTATTAGATATTCACTTTGTTGTAGAGAAAGACTTATATTCCTAAGGGATGAGAAGGCCAAAGCGAATTAACAAGAGAATGTCAAAACACAATATATGGAAAAAATTAGAAACATTGACTTTTCACACAAGTCAACATTTCATCAAAGCTATTATTTGGACCCAATTGCTTTGGGTGAAATGGGTTTAGCCCAATCTTGAGGTTGGGCACGCACACATCCCACTGAGCTTGTGCCTATGTGTGGCTGTCACTTTGTGGCTGGGAGCTGAGGCAGTGCCTGGCTTTATGCATCTTGGGCCCATTTCACAGTGTGTGGAAGGGTAATGGGGGTGGGGGAAGATGAGCGTGGACAAGTCATTCCCTTTGCACCTGTGCGGACACAGACCTACCTTCCTTCAGGCCAAGGACCTCAGGCCTCCGTCACCTCAGGAATGAGGGCACGATCTCGCCCCCACACCCAGAGCTCTGGATCAAAAGCCTGGATCTGGAAAGGCAAACAGCCCCTTGAAAAGATAATGGCTCTCCAAGTAGACTCCCTTCCTTTCCCTTGTCCAGCCCCCAATTCTTTCATCCCCAAATCCCAACTCTGATCCCCCATGATCCCTTCTCTCTCCAATCTTGTCTCTCTCCCGCAGATCCACACATCTGACCCACCTCCTCGCATTCTTCCTGGGAGACCCTAACCTTCCAGCCCATGAAATGGATGAATTGGAATCGCAATTTGTGGAACAAAGGACGCTGGGAGTAGTTCTTCCCATAGAGGAAGGAAAAGATGGCCTGTTTGGGGGCCTGGTTATCCTCTTCCATATCATTGGCCAGGTAGCTGGGGAAAGACATCAGACTACAGGTCAGTAGCAGGACCGGAAGGACCCCCCACCTGAGGCCAGCTTCCCAGAAAGGACCCAGGCTGATCACCATCACACAGGATCTATATGAACCCTACCCGGTGTCACAGAGTGCCACCTGGTAATCAAGAAGCCACTGCTGGGCAGGGACAAAATTCAGCAGGGCAGCCTGAGGGCCCATCCGACTGTCCCTCAGGCAATGCAGTTTCCATTACAATTTTCAGGTCCCCATCCTCAGCCCTCTTCCCTTCCACCTGTGTGCGCACACACCTGTCTCGCTCTAGTGTAAATACCCTACAGTTCCTGAGGGCAGGGACCGACTGATCTATTGGGTTGTCGGAAAAGTCATGAGGTATTTTTTTTTTGAGGGTAGTGTCACTGGCCCTCATATATGGGACCGAACCGGGGCCGCTGGCTTCCCAAGCCAGTGCTTAACCACCGCGACACTCAGCCGGCCCTGATGATGTATTTTTTATATGTTTTTCATTGTAAAAATGCATCATGACTTTTCCGACAAACTAATATTTCTGTATTCATCACTTTCCTATCAAATGACTAACATAGGTTCATTTCGGTGCATTAATTCAATGGCACTTCTTGCATCTCTCTTTCCATCACCTCATATTCCCTAGCACGAGGTGCAATTTATAAGGTTTCCTAGAATGAATGAATGCATGCTTTGTCTCATACTCAAATGCAAAACTGACTACCTCATAGACTCAATATAACTTAAACATTTGCAAAATGAAAGGAATTGTGCTGCATGTTTTAAGAATGCATTGAAATTTAGACAAGACCTGCTTTCAATAGATGTCTAATGGGACTGGGGTGGGGAAGAGGGGAGATAAGAAATAACTATAGTCCAAAATATCACAACGTAATAGAATTTTAATTAAAGTGCAGAAGTTAGGGAGGTCAGAGACGGTATCATGACGATTTTAGTGTTTGAACCGAGTTTAAGAATAGGTCATTGTGGGCCGGCCGAGTGGCATGATGGTTAAGCGCTGTCTTGGGAAGCCAGCAGCCCCGGTTCGGGTCCCACATGTGAGGGCCAGTGACACTGCCCTCAAAAAAAAAAAAAAGGAATAGGTCATTGTTTCAGATATATATTTATAAGAGATACCTAGGCAGAAACACAATATGAAAACAGAGGGGAGTGTATTTGGGAGAGCAGTGAAGCAAAGGAATGAAATGTCAGGATGGTATGCAATTTGATGGAGCTTGTTCTCAAACTGAGAACTCTGGCCTGGATTTAGAGCATAATTAGCCTATGAGATTGTTGAGCAGGGCAGTAAAGGGGTTAGACCTGTGTTCTAGAAGGATATTCAGAGAGACTTGTAAGAAAAATCCCTGGGAGCATGTTACAGTAGATCTGTGTTGTGTAATGAAGGCCTGAACTGAGGAAGAAGATAATTCTACCTGGTATTGGTATGGGAAAGAGGGCAACAGAGGGACTGGAAATGGTGAGTCCGAAGGCTATTTGATTGGGACCAAGGGGGTGTCAATTCTTTCATTTGGAGGGTTTTGTGGGTTTTTTGTTTTGTTTTGTTCAGTCTTTCAGCTGACATTAGGGTTGTTGGCTTTTACAAAACAACAGTTAAAGAACACTATACTATAATCCTATAATTTTTACACACAGAGTACAAATAAGTTTAAAAAAAAAAAGATGAAAGGTCAGAGTCCCCCTTCTCTCCCTCACCCTCTAGAGAGGGTATGGATTTTGGCTCACCAGATTAAGCCGAATACTCACAGGGCCAGAAAGAAATGAATTCGCTGGTACTGCCAGGAGAAGAGTCCGGCACGGCTAAAATAAGCTATGACCATAGATAGGAGATACTGATGGAAAGAGGAAAAACACCACACAAGAGAGGTCACATCGTGGAAGGGAAAAACAGTGAGATAAGGGCATGGGAGGCTGGGGGCAGGTATTGCCACTAGGAGAGGAAACCCCAGTGTTGGAAGGTAGGGGGGGCCATTAGAAGTTGGGTCACAAACCCAGAAATCATGGGGAAGACTTTATGATGCTCAGGACAGCAAGCTCTGAAGGTTTGAGGGCATTTGTTTAGGACATTGGGCATCAGGAGGGTTTTTGATCAGCTGGAGCAAAGGGAGGTCCCCAAGAGCTGTGAGGAGAGGGGATTTAATGTGCAAACAACCAAAGGGGCAACCTTGAGCTCAGATCCCAGAGGAGCCCAGGAGAAAAGGCAGGGCTGCAGGTCCACACTGCAAGAAACCACTAGGCCCCCAAAGGGAAGTGGTGACAAGGCGACGGGTTGGAGAGAGAAGTAGAACCCTAGGTTCTGAAAGCTCTCCACTGCCCCAGGATAGATGGTAAAGCAGGAATTCAGCTTACCTTGTCAGACACCCTCAGATTGCTGTCCCAGGCTAGGAATCTTTTAATGACAGGATCCTCTGTGAAAAGAGAGCATGTGTCAGGCTGACAACCAGAACAGGGTTGGGAATGTTTCAGAGCAGAGAGAAAAACCATGCTTCTCCTGGGGAAGTTTCAGGATTCTGGCCAAGGCTGAGGCTGATAGGAGTGGGGGGAGGAGACAGTTCACTGGCAAGGTAGCAGTGGTGTCTCCCTATCGAGGTGTCTGAGTGAGAGGCAGCATGTCAGGAGTATATCTGCATGTCAGATCTTAAATCAGTGATGTTCCCCCATCATGCGTGCATGTACCACTGCAGACACCATACTCATTCAGTCATTTTCTCAGTTGACAATCACATCAGGATGCAAAGATGGCTTTATTTTCCTTTATGCAGAAGAAGGTATTTAGATTCAAAAGGCCAGTCAGTGAGCGCCAAGACGTCTCAGAGGGTACAGTTGAAACCAAGCTTTCTGATCTCAACTGCAGATGCTTATCCAGTGTAGTCTAATCCTCTATCATTTCTAAGTGCCCCAGTGAGTGATCAATACGGAGTTCTCCAGGACAGAGAGCTCACCAACTACCAAGGAATTATTTTCCATTGCAAAAGTGTAGGTATTGGAAGTTTCTTCTTTTTAAAAAAAAAAAAAAAAAAAAATAGGACGGGGGCGGGGGGGGGTCTCTTCCTACCGAGCAGCCTGTTGAAGACATCATGGTGTTCAGGTAGAACTGAAGACACCCGTCGCCTCTTCACCTTGATCTTCACCTCACACAGTATCTCCACGGTCCACATGTCCTCAGCCCCTAGGGCAGTGTCCTCCTCCTCCTCTGCTGACCACTCCCTCCTCCTCTTCCAGCCATGGGACTGAGACAGGGCACTGGAATCTCCCCGGGGGTCTGAATAGAGAATCCAGGCTACAATATAAAGCTTTTGTCTTTGGAATTCTGTTACTGATCACCCAAATCCCATCCCCACTTACCCCTCCAAAACACAAACCCCTCCATTCTCTCTAGTCTCATGGGCTACTGATCTTCTCCAAAGCTCTCTCTCCAGCTTTCTCCTTTGGTGATATCCATCTCCCCGCCAATGATCTTGCCATTGTCCCTTTTTCCTGTCCTCAAAACTCTTCCTTGTTGGAGGGGTTTCTCCCATTGGGGGAGGGAGAAGGAAGCCTTACTGTTTCCTCTCTTCCCTTCTTTCATCCTTGGATCTCATCTCCTAACCCTCCTTCCTGGTTTTCCAGGTTTCCTTCCACTGGGATATCCTTGTCCCCAGATCCTGTACTCTCCTCCAATCACTGGCTTTCTCAATCACTCCTTTCTTTCACACACACCCTACTCAAGTACTCCTTCCTGACTTCTGTACCCCTTTCTCCTCACTGGTCAACCCTTTCAATTCCCTTCTCCCTCTAGTTTCTTCACCTGGTGGTCCTGGGATTTCTTCATCCACTATCACCCGTAGAGGGTACCCTGAGGAGTTAGGCTGGGGGCTCTGGTCCTCAGAGTGGAAACGTGGTTGACAACTGGCCATGATTTCTCCCAAACTCTTCCCTTTCATGTAAGGTAGACTCTGATCTGTCCAAACTCCTCTAGGTTCTGTCTGAACAGAAGCCCGTTATCCCTTCTCCAAGCTGAGCAGGAGCTAGGAGTGGAGAAAAGCTCTGAGAAGATACTGTTGTCCACCTCTGCTGCCAGGCACCACGGAGTTTGGTCCTTCCAATCAGGAAGGTCGGAAGCCTCTGATGTCATCAGTCCTTCCAATCTGGCAACCAGTTTAAAGGAAAACACATGTAAAAGGTACCTTGTGTACCCTTCTCCTGGAGATCAGAGATAAACGATACCTCCTGCCAGTGACCCAACAACCTTTGACCAACCACGAAAACTATCCTCAAGGTGTCAGCATCACTATTTACCCCCTTCCCAGCACACGTGGGTTTCTCTCCATTCTAAACTTGAAATATGTTGGACTTCTCCTTCCTTCCCATTCCTATTTCAGAGCGCAGTCTAATGAAAGAGGGAGAAGAGTGACAAGGAAATTTAGGGTAAGCAGAAATGGTAAGACCTTACAAGAAGGAGACCTTGAAGAGATAGATACCTGTACATTCCATGTTCACTACAACATTATTCACAATAGCCAAGATATGGAAACAACTTCGGTGTCCATCAATGGATAACTGGATAAAGAAGGTGTGGGATTATATTCACTTGGATGGATTATTATTCCCTTTTTAAGAGCATTTCCTCAAGAAAACTTATCATAGAACTAGATCCTCTGTCCTTTTCGTATGTATCTAAATCTTTTTAAAAGCTAAATAAGTCTCTTGCCAGCATTGCAATCCAGGATTTTTTTTTTCCAGGGGCCAGACAGCTCTCTTTGAAATGTAGACCTTAAGGAAGATATTGTCCCTATCTCAGTCACCAGGGGAGTTTAGATGAGGCGCCGGGCACCTTACTCTGAGAGGTAACTACCTGCTTGTCATGGAGATATGAGAACCTGCCCTTTTCCTTTGGATAAAGGCAATTAATTAACAAGAGTGGCCACCCAGATTAGGAGGTGAATTTATAATGAACTACAAGACTGTATAGCAAATGGAGCTGACAAGTGCTTTCACCAGACGAGCTACTGTGTCCCTTGAGAGCATGTCTGTGGCCATCGTATCTGCTGAGCTATGTGAAACGGTGAGGTTCCTTAATCTCTTGGCAATCGCCTTAGTGGTTCACCTGTGATGCACCGCACAGTCTGTTTTCATGGTTAGTCAACAAAAAACGAATCTGTTCTTTTATTTCTACATTTGTGGAAATGATTTTCTGGGATGGCAGGAGATTTTATTTTAATTTATTTATTCATTTTTTTGAGGGCAGTGTCACTGGCCCTCATATGTGGGACCCGAACGAGGGCCGCTGGCTTCGGAAGCCAGCGCTTAACCACCGCGCCACTCGGCTGGCCCAGCAGATTTTATTTTTTAACAACTTTTAAGAAACAATTGGCCAAAAACACTGTTGTATTATTTCACCACAAAGAGGTGTTCATCATTGCCCTTAAGATCCCATTTTTGAAAAATGACATTTTACCTAATATAAGCACAATCCTCGTTTTCTTTTTTCAGTTTGAACTTTCTATTTTTTATATACTAGTTGTGAAATCTAGAGAAGCCGCAGTCTCTAATATCTTTTCCTTCCTTGGAGAAACCGTGCGCCTATGGGCAGTACTACTGCACGGCTGGGCATTTATCCCAGTATTTCAGTGACACTTCCAGTTTCTCAGCTGCGTGAACACGGTCCAGCCCTCCCTCTCCCTCTTCTGGTTGTGCGGGAGATCTCAGTTCTAACCCGAAAGGTCTCCGAGCAGGTCACACAAGCGACCTCTCTCCTGGAGCCCCTAACAGCAGCTGAGACTAACGGGAAACGTGAGCCCCGGGTCCCCGCGGGGAGCCCTCAACCCAGCGCCTTTAACCGCGAGACGGGGTCGTGACTATCACGAGTTTCCAAACCTGCCAGCGCGCAGCCTTATGGGAAATAGAGTCCCCGGACTTATCCCGCTCCCCGGGGCGGGCCCTGGCGGGCCGACTTCCGGCGCCCCCTGCGCCTGCGCACCTGCCTCTGCGTGCGTGTTCGCGCACGCGCACTGCCGCCGCGCTGCTGTCGCTTCCTGTGGGGGCCCAGGTCACCGCTGGTCCCGGCTCCCAGGCCTTGGCCTCCTGCGGGCGAGGGTCCCGGGGCCTGCGGGGCTGGACGGTGTCCGGCAGGGCCGCCACCCAGCAGGCGTGCGGCTGTGCGGCCAGGGCTCGCGCGGGCGGGCGGCGTCTCGAGCGGGGATCCCCGAGCGCGACCCCGGAGCTCGGGGGCCAGGCCCGCGGGGCCGAGCGGCGGCGCGGGGGCGGCAAGCTCCGGACCCGGCGCGTCTGCTGCGCGGCCGCCTGGAGGAGGCCCCGGGAGGAGCGCTCTCCTGGGTGAGTCTGTCCCGTAGGCGCAGAGCCGGCGCCTCGGAACCGCGGCCTGGGGAGCAGCCTCCATCCTGCGGCCTCGGGAGCCTCGGGGCAGTCCTGGGTCTTCCCCCCGGCGGTGAGCAGGGCTGGCGGTGACTCGCCCCGGGCCGAGGACCCGAGAGTGTGCGGCAGGGAGGGCCTGCTCGCTTCCCGGAGATCCGAGTGCCTGGGCGGCAGGGCGGGCAGGCCGCTCCGGGATGGGCGCTGCCCTGAGACTTGAGAGTTCTAGGCTTCCCGGGGGAGTAGGGGTCCCAGCCTCCGCCCCGCACACCCCAACGGCCCTGCTTCTGCCTCTGGCCCTCCGCAGATCCCAAACGTGACCGTAAGGGTCCATGAGGACCTCTGTTTTCTGGCCTAAGTGTGTGCAGCTTCCCCGTGGCTCTGCCCTGTGCAGTCAGCAGTGCAGGATAGGTCTGCAAGGTTATGTCCTGCCGCCTGGGTTGACAGAGGATGAGATTGGGCCTGAGAAGGGAGGTGACTTGTCCAAGGCTACCAGGTGTGTGTAGGTGGGATGGCTAACAGGACTCAGACTCCCAGGCCACGTGTTGTGTCCACTGTATTACCGTTAAGTCCAAGTATGTTTCTTAAGGGAACCTTTTCAGCAGCACACTCAAGTTTGTAGGAATAATTTAATAAAATAATAATCATACCTGAATGTATCCCTTTACTCAGGACATCCTGTGGGTTGTCTGATCTTAGGTATAGGTTAAGAGTTAGTAAGAAAGTAGATGGCTATAACAAAAAAAGTTTTTATTAAATCTCTGTTTAATAATGGAGGATTATTTCAATAGGCTTTGATGTTCATTGACTAATGAGAAATGTATCCACTCATTCATGTGGGAATAACATATAGGTGGGTGCTCACTGCTTATCATTCTTCCAGTCACTTCTACAAGTTTAAAAGAACAGTCTCCCATAGTGTCTTTCATTGAACTTTATGGGTAAGTTCTTATGCAAGACAGTACTACTTCCTTGGCAGGCCAGATCACCCATAACTTTGTTGCTTGCATTTTTCCATCTCCAGGTCTGCCTCCACTTTCAGTCTTCCACTTTTTCCCAAGAGCAGCAGAAAATGAATAAGTCTCTGGTGAGTTTTTTGGTGTATGTATTTATTCCCTAGTTTGTTTTCTAATACACCTTAGGAGGAAATAGTTCAAACTTTACGATGGGAAGGTAGTACCAGATAAAAGATGCGCTCAGACACAACACAGAGCAACAGGTCAGCACCAGGCATCCCTGTCATGTTCGCATGTGCAGGCAGCATGATCCTTTGGTGCTCCTTAAGCAGAGTAAAAGTGTGCCTCGTGTTCTTGCCGTTCGTTGCAAAAAAAGGACAAATACCGTCCATTCCGTGACTTACACTGACTAGCTGAAACACTTGCTGTTTTCTCATGGGTTTTAAAGGTTTTGTTGACGATCTTACTGTAATTGTGACTAGCCTTCCTAAATGACAAGCTGTAAGCCATTGCCATTGGTGCCTTGTGTTCCTGTAAGCCAAGGGCATACTGTTCAGGGGGCATTCACGGCACGTAACTTTCCTGCTGACTAACACACTGTTGTCCCATAGATATGTTTTTACTGCCGATCAGGAATAAAATGCGGACCATCTAGAGGAATGGCCCTCTCACCCTTCAAATAAGTCTCCCCAAATATCACCCCTGTCGTCTATTGGGCTTGAACAACGGACTGTGCGGTGACGTCTCTGGCAGTGACTCCTTATTTCCCATTCACGTTTCATCCTGTACCCCACAGTCTTGGTTATGTCCCTGCCCCACCCCTCAACCTGACCTGGTAAAGGTCACCTGTGATCTGCCATACAAATCCGGTGGCCATCAGCCAGTCCGAGCCTTCCACTGCCGTCTTGCCCATCTGCAGTTTCCTCTGTTGGTTTCTTTCTGTGACAGATCTCTCCTTGCTGTCCTCCTGACTTCTGCCAACTTCATGCGCTGTTCTTGCACCCTTGGCTCTTGACTCTTACACCCGTCTGACCTCACCCTCTCTGTGTTTTTAACCACTAGCTCTGTTTTCCCACTGGGACCAGATGCCTCTGTTCTGCCAGCATCTCCATGGAGTATGTCCAAAGGACACCTCAAGTTAATAGAGCCAATAGACCCAAAAGTAATTATTTATAAACTGCCACCTATCTCTTCTGTTGCCCTATTGGATATGGTTCCACCATCCAGCCTGTCGTATGTCTAGAAAAATGGGATTGATTCTAAACTCTTTCCTCTCTTACCGCATTTGATTATTCAGGTTTGTTAACGTTACATTCTAAATGGTTTTTATCCCTTCCCCTCCACCCCATCCCTGTTACCATTAAAACAGCTTACTTGTTCATCCCTGGACTGTTACAGAAACTTCCTTTCTGTGCTGTTACTTCTTTCATCCACTAGCTCCAGTGTATTTTCCATGTTGAGTATTTCTCCTGAAGTGTCAATCATATCTTGTTGTCTCCGCATGGAAAGCACTTTAGAGGCTCCCTGAGTGACCAGAAAAACAAAGTTGCCATTACGGTGAGGTGAGGAAGATTGTGGAAAAAGAAGGTTTGAGAGAAGGCCAGAATTAGGTTGTAGGTATTTTAAAGTGAGCTATCAACATGCTGTACAAGTGGAGATGGCAGTATCTATGTAATTACTCGGTGCTGGGTTTAGGTTTTTTTTTTTTACCATGAATAGACTATTTTTAGAGCAGTTTTAGGTTTACAGAAAACTTGAGCAAATAGTACAGTTCCTATGTACCCCTCCGTTCTCTGTTAACCATTGTTAACATATTAGTGTGGTACGTTGTTACAGGTGAAGGATCAATCTTGAGACATTATTAGCTAAAGTCCACAAGGTTCACTCTGTGTTGTGTGGTTTAGGCTTTAACAAATGTATAATGCCAGTTATCCACCTTACAGTGCCATACAAGACAGCTTCAGGGCTGGCCGAGTGGCGCGGTGGTTAAGAGCTGGCTTGGGACGCCAGTGACCCTGGTTCGGACCCCACATACGAGGGCCAGCGACACTGCCCTCTAAAAAGAAAAAACAAAACAAAAACAAAATGACAGCTTCAGTACCCTAAAGGCCCGTGGGCGCCACCTCTTCGTCCCTTCCTCCTCCCTACCCCCAATCCCTGGTAACCTTTTTACTGTCTATATATTTTGCCATTTCCTGAATGTCATGGTTGGAACCATACACTATATACCCTGTACAGAGTGTGGCTCATATTGATGTTCATGTCGACTACTGATCTATCAGGATACTGTTTTGTTCTGTTTTTCTTTCTAACTTACAGTCTTAGATGTTTGTAAATTTGCCAGTTTGGGTCATGTTAGTGAACACTTTCTTCCAAGTTTGTCTTTTTACTTTATTTTCCAGGATTATTTCCATTTTGAGAAATTGACTCCTTTGTATGTTTTAAATTTTTCAAAATGACCAAGTTTGCCTGGGTAAGATTCCTAGTTCAAGAGCCATTTTCAGCAGGACCTGGGGTGCAGCTTCTTTAATGGTGGAGGTGAGGTGGGAGGAATTCGCTGATGTGGGTCTCCCTCATTTTTGTTGGTTGTGTTCCCCTTGCTGGCTCTGGAGTACCACGTCACTTGCTTGCTGTGGATAGGCCATGTAGGTGGTGCACCGACTCCTGACTCCGGAGGCTCTGCCTGTCTGAGAATGTCTTCCTTTTCCCTTCTGTGCAGGAGATTGTTGTGGGTTGGGGATCCTTGGACCGAGGTCTTTGGACCCAGTGGGCTCACTGTTCTTTGTCGTTTGGTTTCCAGTGATGCATATCATGTCTCTGACCCAGAGGCAGCCGTGCCACACGGAGCCCATGCATAAAAGTCTTCTTGGGTCTTGGTCATTTACAGTCCTCTGGGGAATACTTTTTTTCTGTCAGTCTTTCCTAATGGAGTTCCAGTGCTTCCCCGCCTGGGCAGTCATGAAAGGACTCTCAGAACGGTGAGGAGAGCATGTTCTCCCTACCCCACAGCAGGGGAGTGGGCAGCATGCTCTGCATTGGAAACCTGTCTCTGAGAAAGCAGTGGGCTGAGATGGTCACAGAGGTGTCTCACTCCCACGCCTCATCTTCTGGCTTGTGTGACAGTGTGTAAGCAGCTCTGATTCCCTGATCACAAAGCAGTCTCTGGACCGTTACTGTACTGAGTGTTCTTTCAAGACACACTGTCATGGGTTGTTCCTGTGTCTTTCTAAACTAACCTAAGATACCAAAATATCTACAGTTCTGATGGGTTTTTTAATTTGTTATCCAGATTTTCTGACACCCACTTTCTTAAAGTTTAAAATGCTCCTAGAGCTTCGTGTTTAAGCCAGAGAGTGAACAATGCAATTCCCCCCTCCCCCATTTCTGCATAAGTGTGAACTTGGGCAAGCTACTTAAACCTGTTACCAAATCAGAAATCAGTTTGGAACAGTCATGGTGATGCTGTTTTGAAGCAGCAACAGTGAGTGACGAATACGAATCGTTAATGACAGTTCTTGCGGCAGGCCTTGTGCAGACCTGCTGTAGGCCACCGCGCAGTAAAACACAGCACGAGGGTGTGTGTTGTCCAGTCTGCTTGCAGCTTTGGCAGTTGTGGCAAACACTGCCGTTTGGCTCCTTCTGTAAGCTGGAGGAGGGACAGGTTTGGACAGGAACAGCGGTTGAACTTCAGGCACGTTGACTTTGAGATCTGGGATGTAAGTGTGTGGAATTTAGGAGAGAAGTCTGGGCTGGCGATACAAATCTGGGAACTGTTGATAGGTAGATGGTAGTAATTAAAGCCATGAGGTTGGATAGGGTCACCATCACAGCACGGAGTGCCCACAGCACAGTAAGGGACCAAGGACTGAGCCCCAGGGCCCTTTATCTTGGGATGGCTTGAAGGAGAGCAGGCAGCCACGGCGCCTGAGGAGGAGGCCGGGGAGCAAGAGGAGAAGCAACATGAGGAAGCAGATACAACCTGTGTTTCCACGAGTGCTCCTCAGGCCTGTGCTCCTCGAGGGCAGGGGCTAAGGCTGCTCGTCTGTGTCCCCAACAGCCAGGACTGTTCCTGGCTCATGGTGCATGGCAGCATCTTCTTTTATTGGTATATACTGAATGGAGTCTTTTCAGCGTATTTCTCATATATTTATCTTCCTTCCCCAATCATAAAAAATGTTCATAGTTGACCTTACCAGTGAGTTCGGGAAGCTCTGGTCCCTGTACCCCTTCTCCGCGTCACCCAATTCTGATCACGGTGTCATTCCAGGGGCCAGTGTCGTTCCAGGATGTGGCCGTGGACTTCACCCAGGAGGAGTGGCAGCAGCTGGACCCTGAGCAGAAGACAACCTACAGGGATGTGATGCTGGAGAACTACAGCCACCTGGTCTCCGTGGGTGAGGGGAGCTTGCTTCCTGGGTTGCTAAGATATATGGGATTTTCCTCAAATTTACTGAATTTAACTTTGGTTTTGATGGGACAAATGTGAATAATATGTTTTGGGCACCAGACAGGGCATTTTGGTCTTTACCTCCCCAATGAAAGGTTGTAATTTTGACACCGTTCAGATGGGCACTTCTGTTGTGTAGCTCGTAAAGCAGCAATTTCCTCAGATGGCAGAGATCCGGAAGCCCAACAGCCAGGCTCAAGTTCTCTTTCATTCTATTAACAGGGTGTCACATTATCAAACCGGAAGTTATCCTCAAGTTGGAGCAAGGAGAAGAGCCCTGGATAGTAGGAAGAGATGTCCTTCTTCAGAGTTACCCAGGTGTGTTAGTGGAGGCAGTGAGGAGACTGGTTAACTTGGCAGTTGTCTGCCCCAGGAAGCTTTTGGTCCTAAACCTTTAGAAGTGACGAGCGAGAGGTACTCGTACGCTTTAGGTACCAGATTCTCACTCCCCAAGACTTCTTTCTTCTCCATAAAAACCTATGTTTGTGGAGCTTTTCCATGCATACCCAACCCAGAACCAAAACCCAGTCACTTCCTTCTTCCTCTTAAACCTTGGGTCTTGTTCACTTTTATGGCATTTTCAGAAACCCATTGCCATAGATTCTTTTTGTTTATAGGCATTTATGTTTGTTATTAAAAAATACTTTGGGGTGACCGGTTAGCTCAGTTGGCTGGAGCTTGGTGCTGATAACACCAAGGTTGCCAGTTCAGTTCCTGCATGGGCCACTGTGAACTGCATCCTCCTTTAAAAGGAAAAAAAAATTATCTTATGTGTGACCCTTATGTTCTTATTACCTTCCTTCCTTCTTATTTACTGTGAAATGCCTTGACATGTTTCTATCCCCCGTTTTACTTCTCTTTCTTTTGAGGTCAGATTCCAAACCCCGTTCTGTGCCTAAGCCAGTCACTTCAGTTCACCTGTGTTGTCGTGTGCACTTGTGCTGATCACTCTCCTGAGATCCAGTCCTTCTTAAGTTTGGTGACAACAGGACCTGGGTTTCCCTCTTTCCCGAACACTCGTCCTGTTTTATCTGCTGTTCGGTTCCCAGTGTCTTATGTCCTGTCATAGCAGGTGCTCATTTGTCCTGCCAACCCTCCAGAAATGTGTCTGAAGGATCTGCTGCTCCCTTCAGTGGCCCGTTCTGCAAAGGGCTCCTCCTGTCTCCAGTCCTTCGGGTCTGTGTGTGTGCTCTATGCGCATCGTCTGCCTGTCGTCGGGTGCTCCCTGTGCTGGCAGTACAGCAGCCCTTCGTTATAATGGATGCAGATGGCTCATCTGAAGTTCCCAGTTTCACAGGATGAGCCTGCAGTGTCCCCTGTTCCCTCCTAAAGGGAACTTCAGTTCCGCGTCCTTGATGAATCACCTCAGTATCAGCCCTTCAGGACCTGGAGAAACTTATTTTTTGCTGTTTGCCAAAACTCTTGCTAAACTTCATTCGGTCCAGAAATGCGTTCTGTTCATGTCATTATTGTCGGTAAAGCTTTACGTTTCAGTGGGATGCATCTTATTTGGCCAGATAACGTATTCTTTAAGTCTGAGCTCAAAGTTTCAAATCCTTCCTTCCTTGAAGTTTTTCCTTCTGACTCTTATCATTACTCCAGTTTCTTCCTTCTCTCAACTGTGACTCCACCTCATGGTGATAACCTTAAAAAAAACTTAGGTCAATCAAGGAATCTGTTGTTTGATAGTATGTTATTTTTTGCTTGAGCTTCTTTCCTCCCCTGGATTATAATCCTGTAAAAAAAAAAGAGCATGTCCTCCCTCGCCGTGGTATGTAACATATAAGTACATATTTCTTTCGTTGACTACCTGAAGAACCAGGCAGGTGACAGAACTTGCTTGTCCATCCATTCAGAAATAATTTACAGGTAATTATTTCAAAATATGTGACCCTAGAACACATTCCCGTATATTCTTTAGGTAGCTGAAAGATATCCATGTGATTCAGAGTAAGAATAACTGCTCTGATTTCTATTAGGGGTTCAACGGAAATAGGAAGTAGAGTCATACTTTCTAAGAGAGAGGTTTTGGTTAAGAAAGGAGAACAGCTGCACGGAGTAATTTAAAGCCACCATTCACACGGATAGTAACGTTCATGGCAAGGGCTGAATCACTCTGTGCTAAAATGATTGTGTGGTGAGTATTTTCAACTTTAAGGGGAAATGGAGCTAACGGAGACGAGAAAGGACTTAAGAAGTGTTTTTTTAAAGTCTGGACACGCCCTGAAAGATGGGTTTTGAGTAGATCAAAGCTGTAAGTCAAGCAAACTGAGTGAAACAACAGGAGCAGAGACTTGTGGCCGCAGGTGAGCTGGACACTGTTGGTACCACCGCAATCTCAGTGTAAGCCGATAGAGAATGCCTTAGACTGTAACCTGTCTCTCCCAGCTTGATATGAAGTGATACGGAGTGGAGTGCTGATCCACCATCTCCAAAGCCAGTTCCTACTGGGTACATCTTACGACCCTTTGTCAAACAAATAGGTTGATTTTCCTGGAGCAGGAATTATTTCAGTAGACTAGTGTAACCCTAGTTTGGATTCACATTGTAAATCCAGGTGATGAAAACATTCCTTATCAGATACTCCCTTTCCCCCCACCACCACATTTTACCTGTTGTGATATTTTGACAGTGGACTCAGGGAAGTTATAGGTTTTGGAGGACAAGGTTGATATGGTTTCATCTGATGTGGATAATAGCAAGTACAACAGTCAAGTTCATCTAAAAGTTTGTAAGAAAAGTAAAAATAAAGGTTACGGTTTTAAGAGCAGATTGAGGAATCTGATTTTTAATGTTTGTAGACTAAATGAAACTCAGACACGGGTAGGGAAGTGCAGTTCACATTCAGAATTAAGTGACAGTAGTGTGTTTATGTCAAAGAAAAGACGCGTTTAAGGAAAATTGTCAAAGGATTGAAAATGGGAAAATAATTGCTAAACTTACTGAGCATGTATTTTGTGCCAAATGTTGTTCTAAGTGCATTATATTTGTGTCATCCCACAACAACCCCATGAAGTCAGTGTCATTGTCTCCACATTACCAGTGGATGGTCCTGAGTCTTGAGGGCAGCTACATGACTTATCCTGGGTCACCTAGCCAGAGTTCATGCTGTGTTGTCCAAACAGGAACAAATAGTTTCATGGTCAGAATGAGTTCAGTTTAAATCACAACAGTAGTAGAATATTTAAGAGATCTAAAACTTTTGATAGGATGGCATGCTCTGTGGTCTATTTTGCACTTCCTGTTAGACATACTTTTGTTCCATGGGACTCTCCTTCTAAGTGGAACAGAGTTAGGGTTAGAGCCCTAGTTACAGGATGGTTACTCTAAACATGAGGAGATTTAGGTGTCAGTTTATTTGGCACAACTGTGTGGAATCTGAAAAAAAAAAGAAAGGCAAAATAGGTTGGAAGGCTCTAGACTAGTCAAAATGTTACCACAAAAATCTCAGTAAAAGGCGATAGTGTCATAGATTGTAACCTGTCTCCCAAGTTGATATGAAATGATAAGGTGTAAAGTGGTGCTCTTCCTCCTCCAAAACCAATCCATCCTCGGAGATAACTAATGACCCTCCTTGTCCATCAGCACTCCTTGCTGCCCTATCACTTGACCCCATTTACTGTGAGTCCTCTCATATCTACTTTGTCAGTCATCCAGCATCCTGTCTTTTGATCAATATTCTGTGTTTATATTTTACCTTTTATACCCACTTTTCAACAAAATCTTATAAAGTAGCAGAGATCAAAGGTGCTTGTGTTCTTGTCAGTTTCCTCCTGCTTTCCTTAACACTCGAGATTGGTGTGTGTGTGTGTGTGTGTGTGTGTGTGTGTGTGTGTGTGTGTTCCAAACCAAATCATAAGGGAAGAAAGTATGCATGAAATTATTTTCATCTATCCACAAAGCTAGCAACTACGCTACAATGAAAGGCTTGTGTATGCCTCATTTCCTATAGGAAGATGTACAAAATTTGGTTAATTTTGCCTCTTTTTAGAAGAAGTCTGGAAAGTCAATGTGATAGAGAGAGTTCAGGAAAATGAAGACAAATACTCGAAGCAAAGTGTATCCATCAAAAAGACAACCCTGATTGAAGAGAGAGGCAATGTTCTTGGTCAGACTTTTAATGTGGAAACAAACCCTGTTCCTTCAAGAAAACTATCCTATAAATGTGAGTCATGTGAAAAGAGTTTGAAATCGATATCAGAATATATTAGTAGTGATGGAAGCTATGCAAGATTGAAACCTGATAAATGCAGTGCATGTGGGAAATCACTTCTCCACATGAAGCTTGAGAAAACTCATACAGGAGGCAAACCTTATGTATTTAATCAAAATAGGGAAGCTTATTCTCTAAATGAAGGAAGTATTTATCAAAACATTCATATTTTGGAGAAACCCTTTGAATATATTGAATGCCAGAAAGCTTTTCAAAAGGATACAGTTTTTGTTAGTCCCATTAAGGAGAAGCCCTATAAGTGGAATGAATCTGAAATAGCCTTTCTCCAAATGTCAAACCTCAGTGTACACCAGACATCTCATATGGAAATGAAGCCCTATGAATGCACTGCATGCGGAAAATCCTTCTGTAAAAAGTCAAAATTTATTATACATCAGAGGACTCATACAGGAGAGAAACCCTATGAATGTAATCAGTGTGGGAAGTCCTTCTGCCAGAAAGGAACCCTCACTGTACATCAGAGAACACACACAGGGGAGAAGCCCTATGAATGTAGTGAATGTGGGAAAACCTTCTATCAGAAGTTACACCTCATTCAACATCAGAGAACTCACTCAGGAGAGAAACCCTATGAATGTAGTTATTGTGGAAAATCCTTTTGCCAGAAGACACACCTCACACAACACCAGAGAACACATTCAGGAGAGAGACCCTATGTTTGTCATGACTGTGGAAAAACCTTCTCCCAGAAGTCAGCACTTAATGACCATCATAAAATTCACACAGGTGTGAAACTCTATAAGTGTAATGAATGTGGAAAATGCTTCTGCCGGAAGTCTACTCTCACTACACATCAGAGGACACACACAGGAGAGAAACCCTATGAATGTAATGAATGTGGGAAATTTTTCTCTCGGTTATCATATCTCACTGTACATTACAGGACTCATTCAGGAGAGAAACCCTATGAATGTAACGAGTGTGGAAAAACTTTCTACCTGAATTCAGCCCTCATGAGACACCAGAGAGTACACACAGGAGAGAAACCATATGAATGTAATGAATGTGGAAAATTATTCTCCCAGTTGTCGTACCTCACTATACATCATAGAACTCATTCAGGAGTGAAACCCTATGAATGTAACGAATGTGGGAAAACCTTCTATCAGAATTCAGGCCTTTACAGACATCGGAGAATACATAAAGGAGAGAAGCCCTATAAATGTTATATATGTGGAAAATTCTTCTCTCAGATGTCATACCTCACTATACATCATAGAATTCATTCAGGAGAAAAACCCTATGAGTGTAACGAATGTGGGAAAACCTTTTGCCAGAATTCAGCCCTTAATAGACATCAGAGAACGCATACAGGAGAGAAAGCCTATGAGTGTTATGAATGTGGAAAATTCTTCTCTCAGATGTCGTATCTCACTATACATCATAGAATTCATTCGGGAGAGAAACCCTTTGAATGTAATGAATGTGGAAAAGCCTTCTCTCGGATGTCATACCTCACTGTCCACTACAGAAGCCATTCAGGAGAGAAGCCCTTTGAATGTAATGAATGTGGG
The DNA here is from genome assembly GCA_033961575.1 of Aselliscus stoliczkanus. Taxonomy (NCBI): domain Eukaryota; kingdom Metazoa; phylum Chordata; class Mammalia; order Chiroptera; family Hipposideridae; genus Aselliscus; species Aselliscus stoliczkanus. The sequence continues at coordinate 3,554,636 of CM066733.1, forward strand.
AAAGTCTTTTCTCAGAAGTCATACCTCACTGTACATTACAGAACTCATTCAGGAGAGAAGCCCTATGAATGTAATGAATGTGGGAAAAAATTCAACCACAAACCAGCCTTCAATAGCCACCAGAGAATCCATAGGAGAGGAAATATAAACATGCTTGATGTGGGCAGGCTTCTCTGAACTCAGATCTCATTTTATGTCAATGAACCTTCTCAATATATAAGAAACTCCTACCAGGGAATGTGGACCAGCCTTTTTGCATCAGTCAGACTTATATTCTGAAAGTTCACAGGGTAGAAACTACCATTCCAAGAAGACCATGTGACTTGCTCAATACCAGACTATACAGGAGTAAAAATTTATAACATGTAGAACGTATATACATTTCACCATGGATTCAAACTGTTTTTACATTATCAGGGAATTGACACCAAGGGGAAATGTTATTTTAAGGAAAACATACTCCTTTGGAAATTATTAATACTAAAAATTACGTTTCTGATATATCAAGCTTTTTGTAAAAAACAAAAAACCTGTTGTGAATAAACATACTCGTGTAAATAGAAGCTGTAAAATCATCAGATAGCTAATCGAAACAGCCACGTTAAACTCTTCTGTTGGTGGTTCCTGAGAGTGTAGGACTTTTTGTTTGCTTGCTTTTTAGGTTGCTACATTACACAAATTGTATGTTCATTCTGAATCACAGTTGAAAAGGCACTGTATCCTTATTAGAATCATTTGTAAGACATGGTAAGAATACCAATTTTGAATAGCACCACTGTATTAATATCTTAATATGCATTGTTACTGAACTAATATGTGGTAGGTATAAAGTATTCTCCTTCTTGTACTCTTCCCTGGTACTTATAAATGTATTTGATCATTGTTAATGAACTAAATAGTCCATAAAGAAGATGTTTTTTGTTTTTAACTTTGAGCCAACAAGAGATACAAATGTATGCATAAGATAGATAGGAGACTGTACAGGTAGTTTAATTGTCAATGCCAGGCGTCTCCAGTAGTGAGAAACAACTAGTATTCGTTGAACTAAACTGTATACAGTTTTAAAATGTACTTAAAATATCCCCATTTTTATCTAATTTTTTTCATCTACTGTTTATTATTTGGATGCCTACATAAGTGTAAAATGTGCAGAGCACATATATGTCACTTGGGAATTACCTGTATTTTTATTTGATATAATAATGTTTTTAACATTGCTCTCTCTTCCTCCTTGTTCCCGAATGAACTGAGAACACGTTCGTACGGCCTTGTGGAGACACTGTTGATTGGCCACCCTAGTCATTCTCTCCTTAGTGTTTGCTGGCAGAGTTTGGGTATCCATTTCTCCTCGTGGAATGAGGGATACATCCTGATTAGTTTCAACCAATGATGATAATCCCTTTCTCACTGCCAGCAAGAGTAGTCAGAGGACCCAATTATAGACACATAAAAGAGAGATCTAACAGTTTCCAGAAAAGTTTTCCTCAATGCTCAAAGCGTCCTGCAGGGCAAAGAGGAATCTTTGGTTGAACATCTCCTTGTTGGTACGTGATGCCTGGTTCTGTCTTCCAACAATGAATGAGAATTTAAGCATGGCAGAGCAGAAAGGCTGGGAGGACCTGGACGATGGGAAGCCTCTGAGCTACCAGCCAAGGACTGTTTCTTTTGTGAAAGACTACGTTTTTAAAGTCTGTTGACTTAGGTTGCTGTGTTAGCTGGTAACTGAAGATACAAAGTTACACTTTTGTAGGAGTTACACAACTGAGAAGTGGACTTTAGGTAAATCACTTATTTTGATGTGTTTGATATAGAGATTTATTTTCTGTAAATTTTGATGTAAGTAGTTTGTGCTTTAGAAACAAACTCGTACCACATTTCCTTCATTTATTACATTACTGACCTGAAGACCTTTGGAACCTGATATAATATCAGATATATTTCCTTTTTACAATGCATGACATAAATTTTGTTTAGGTTAATTTGTGTTATTCATGGATCGTTGTTACAATGTTAGTTGACACATACGGTGTAAGGTAAAAACCTACTTTTGTTTGCTTTCCTGTGATTAGCCTGATAGTCTGTATTAATCTGAATAATTTACCCTTACCACTGAGATGAAATGCCATATTTTTCATATATTTCAATCACTCACGATGCCTGTTTTGTTGCTCAGCACTTCTCCCACTTCTGGATGATTGTGAGTGTGCTACATAACAGGAATTAAAGGTCTGGTAGTTTGTACAGTTGTGTGTAGGAACTATATATTCATAGTATATTTGTTGAAATGGTATCTACAAAGGTTTCCCACACTAGAGTGTCATTATTATAGCTTAAATACACATATGCATATTAAGTAAAATATTTGAAAAGTTTAAATGGTTTACCACTTTCTTTTTATCTTGTGGAGAGCCTGCACACAAAAGGGCTAATACATGTAAGTGGTTCCTAAACTGCCTCTGCAATAATGTCGGCGTGTAATTTCTTCATAATTTCACATATATCAATGTTGTCACGTTATTACATCTCAGAAATTAGGATCAACAGTATGTTCCTCACAGGAAGTGGGCACGTTTTTTTGGATGGAGGAGGTACTTCTGGTGATTGCCCAGAGGAGAGGGATCAGTCAGGGAGGGGGTTCTTCCCTGCTGGAGATGGGCTTTCCTTCTGTAACATGTACCTCTACTTAAACACATCTGAGGAGCAGGAAGTAGGGATCATACCTCCCTGCTACTCATATCAACCAAGACTTGCAGATACTCTAGTGAAAATTCCAGAAAAAGCAGTCAGACATGAGTTTCCCAAGAATCCTTACCATGTACACAGCTGACAAGCTCAATGGTATGTGGAAATCCAGATTTAACATTTTCTTAACAGATGTCCCTGAAGAAAAGTATTGATAATATGAAACAGGAACAGAGAGTTACCCCCAAAAAGATCGGTGGGGGCTGGACATTAATAATTGTGAAATAATTCAATAGATTAAGAACAGTTCACACAGCCAAAAAATAGTGGACTGATAACGACAATTCTCTCAGGAAACAAAGAATAAAGAAAGGCAATGTGAAAGAAAAACAAGATAGTAGAGATAATATCCATGTACTTAGGTTCTCAAAGAAAAATAGACAACATAGGAAGAAAACGTATGAATAAAAAAAATCTCAGAATTGAAAAAGAATGAGATCAAAAGGAGCTTCTAGGGCTGGCCGAATGGCGAAGTGGTTGGGAACTGGCTTGGGACGCCAGTGGTCGTGGTTCGGATCCCACATATGAAGGCCAGTGACACTGCCCTCAAAACGAAAAAAAAACAAAAAAAAAAACTTCTATGATGCCAAATGAAAAGACAGAAAACCTCATCACTCGATAAAGGAAAACTTGTTTCACGTAAAATACGGCCAACAACTAGAATCCACAAGATTGTCCCGCAATGAAATGGTCAAATGGCAGGACGTCCACAGGAGGTGACAGGCTTGCACAGAAAACCATCTGTATTTAGAAAAAGCAAATTAAACAACAAAATACACCTTGAAACTCAGCAGAACGGCAAAAATTACAGCAGTGTATAGTCAGTACTGACAAGGATATGAATGGTAATTGGTTAACGTTTGTAAACTGTAAAATGATATGGCCACATGGAAAATTGACCTGCAAGTACCTTTTACAATCAGTAATGATACGTGTGCCTTACCCTAATCTGTTTATATATCCCAGAGACGTTCTATACACGAGGATGTATACACAGTGAATGTCATCACAGTGAGATTTATGAGATAATATAGGTAAATGTCAGTACAAGAGAGAAAATGTGGGTCATTCTGTGGCGTCTGCCCAGCAGCCTGAAGTACATGCTATATCTGTGTAGCATATTTACTAAAATCTAGATATGAATGGAAAAAATGGATGGAACGAGAGTTCCTATATTTGTGTCAAAATTTTACACACACACCCCTACATAGGTTACAGAGGTATATCCTTTGAAGGTCATAAATTTACTAATGTGAATGCCTCTGGGGAAGGCAAAGGAACGGGGTTTGGAATGAAGAAAAAAATCAGGTATAGTAAGAATGCAGAAGCCAGTGCTGAAAATGTTTTGAACTGAGTAGTATGGTTAACACTGTACCCTTGGTAGGACTCCTATAGAAACATACAAAAAAAGGCCCCGAGAAATCAAACTCCTCAGTAATGTTTTATTATGTTCAATTTTAGTCCGCTTTATGGCTCAGTTGCTAAATGATGTCTGTGCCGTTTTTTGGCAACTTCAAGCCATGCGCTGCTCCATCTGCTGGTCTCTACTTTTGAACATCCTTTCTATGACGACAGTGCCATACCCATTTAGTGTAACTGACGGGGCTGCTAGTTGTCCTCCAGTCCTACCCATCTTTCTCTTCGTAAACATCCCCATTCCCTCCGGTTCAGCTGGGCACATCACCACAGGTTTAACTGGCCAACTTGCCTGTCAGCCAGCCATGGCTGGTGACGGAGTTTAGCCCATGGGGTGTGAGGGGAATACTGTGCCATCAGCTGAGTCACGTCCTTAACAGAGGACCTCTTGTTCTTCACCTCTGTCCCGCCCCTCGGGCTGTGACAGGACCTGATGCTGGTGACCTGACTCCCACCCTGAGCACGAGGACAAAGTGGAGGGCAGGGGTCACCACACACCCTGAAAAGGGCAGTGGAAACACTTCATGCCTTGTGGGCCACACGGCCTCTGTGACAGCCACTCCCCTCTGCCACTGTGGCATGAAAGCACCTGCAATGCATGTGCATGTTCTGAGACGCTTTTAGGTGTGGCACCAAAATTTGAACTTCATATAATTTTCACGTCACAAAATGTCATTTTTGTCTTTTTTTTTTTTTAAGAGGGCAGTGTCACTGGCCCCCATGTGGGATCCAAACCAGGGCCGCTGGTATCCCAAGCCATCTCTTAACCACTGTGCCACTCGGCCGGCCCTCATTTTTTACTTTTTAAAAATAAAACTACTTGGGCCGGCTGAGTGGCTCAGTTGGTTAAGAGCTCGCTCAAGAGTGTGAGCTGAGCTCTGAGCAATGGTGGTTCGATGCCAGCCCAAGCTAAGTTGCCGTTGAGCTGCCAAAAGGTGGCAGGATGGCTCAGCTAAAAGAAAAATAAATAAAAAATAAAACTACTTAAGGGCCCACTGAGTGGCGCGGTGGTTAAGCGCTGGCTTGGGAAGCTAGTGGCATTGGTTCGGTCCCACATATGAGGGCCAGTGACACTGCCCTCAAAAAAATAAATAATAAAACTACTTAAAATGTAAAACCCATTCTTGGTTTTCAGGCTGTATTATAAGAGATAGCAGGCTGAATGTGGCCTGTGAACTGCATATTGCTGACTCCTGCTTTAGGAGATGGAAGAGAAACAAGACAAGGGGAAGCTTTTCCCTGGATAACATCACAGAACAGGGCTGGCCCACCTCCCTGGGCCACCTGTTCATGAACTTGCACGTGAGATGTCAATCGTCTGTTTTGGCTCAGTCACTTTATTTGGCAGCCAACTCAACACCAACACAGAATTAGCCAACAAAAAAATGAACTGTAGTCATTTCTTCTAAAACGCAACATAAACATTCCTCCAAAATGTAGTGTAAAAATGACTAATCAAAGAGTAAGTCTTGGTAAGAAAGTAGAGGTAAGGTAGCCATATCAGAAGCTTTGTAATATCATGACGAGTATTTGCAGAAGAGCAATCCTAGGAAAATTACGAGCACAGCTTAACATTTTAAATTCCCAATAAAATATGCAGTATTTATATCCTGGGGACACTGTGTGCCCAGATCTTGGGTTCGAAGTGTTACTCCCCACTAAGGAACCAGAGCTCTTTAGAGTAACAGCTGATCTGGAGGCGGATTAGGAGAAATAAGAGCGCAGGACATCTGTTTGTCCCAAGAAAACAGGGCAGTGCTCAAGAATTGATGAGAAGTGACTACCAAAAACAGCAGAGGAGGGAAATCTGGGGCTTTGTCCCCTCAACATGAGCAACTAATGAACTGGCAAAAACTGACAATCCATCTAATCCAAAACTTTCACCCCTCAGGGAGGCCTGGTGAAGGCAGGCAGCAGCTTTGTAGGGAAAGGACACTGTGACTTTCCTAACTGCCCACCTGCCATCTCCTACACTTCAGATCAGCGGCCAAATGGGTGACAACCTGAGCTGCAGGTGAGGCTGCTGCAGCCAGGGGGAGACGTACAGACCTCAGAATTGCGACTGCGGGTTTCACCTGCTGGGCGGCTGTTAAGAGTGTGTTTCCTAGGGCCGGCCGAGTGGCGTGGCGGTTAAGCGCTGGCTTGGGAAGACAGTGGCCCCGGTTCAGGTCCCACTTATGAGGGCCAGTGACAGTGCCCTCAAAAAAAAAAAAAAAAAAGAGTGTGTTTCCTCAACTCAAAGCAGTGACAGTCCGGGCACGGCTTCCCAGGTGCCAAAAGCATTTAAAGGCACAAGTATTGGCTGCAGCAGCCTGGATTAAGAAATGACAGTCATTTCTTGCCCCAAGTGAGCAGTAGACAAACTGAGCGACCTGCAAAGGAAGAGGATAAAAAAAGGAGACGTGTGTGTGAATATGGGCTTTTATTTTATTTTTTTTAGCTGAACCATCCTGCCACCTGTTGGCAGCTTAGCCGCAGCTCAGCTTGGGCTGGGCATTGAACTGCTGTTGCTCAGAGCTCAGCTTGCACCCTTGAGTGAGCTCTTAACCAACTGAGCCACTCGGCCAGCCCAATAAGGGCTTTTAAAAGCTTCCACATGTACCATGAAATCACATGTGCCCAGGGTGGGACCCAGGCTCAGGAAAGCCCTGAGAAGCCCCTCAGCCCTCCCCCTGGACTGGCCTGCATGCTCCACGCAGGCTGGGAGTGAAGGGTAAGGCAGAATGTAAGCAGCCTGGCTAAGGGTTAAAGGAGTACCCTAGACAGCCACTCTGCAAAGACAGGAGAGTAGCTTTTCCCCTTTTCCTCCCCCCACCTTTTCCTTTATTTTTTGGCTCCAAGTATTTAAAGATTCTGACAACACACACCTGACTTCTGAGCTAATGGAACAAGGAATTCAACTGCCACACATGACAAAGAATACAGACGCACAACGGTTAGAAAAGTCAACAAGGAAGCAAACAAGAACCCACAACAAAAAAGAACTCAGGCAGCAGGAAGAATCTGATTGTTAGAGTTGCCATATTAAAATACTTAAAATGTCCAGTTTTCAGCAAAAATCTTAAAAAACAGTAAAGTATAACCCACACACAGAAAAAGAGAAATTCACAATTCACAGAGGCCGTCTCCATGGGCCCAGCATCTGGTCACCCGACACGGTGCCACCCAGCTAGATTAAGAGTGCACTGCTCTGTGCCGGCTGAGTGGTGTGGTGGTTAAGTGCTGGCTTGGGAAGCCAGCGGCCCCAGTTCAGGTCCCACATATGGGGGTCAGTGACACTGCCCTCAAAAAAAAAAAAATTAAAAAAAAATAGTGCACTGCTCTTAGGGCCGGCCGAGTGGCTCAGTTGGTTAAGAGCTCGCTCAAGAGTGCGAGCTGAGCTCTGAGCAACAGCAGTTCGATGCCCAGCCCGAGCTGAGCTGCGGCTGAGCTGCCAACAGGTGGTAGGACGGCTCAGCTTAAAAAAATAAGAGTGCACCGCTCTCAGTGGGCAGTTATTCTGAGACTAAATTTAAACATAAACTCAATAAGAATCACACAGGCTTGGGAGAGGAGCCTGGTGAGTCCACCTTAATGGTCACTGTCTCTAGAACTGAACTAATGTGGCGAAAGCCAAGGAAGTTGAGAAAAAAAGAATGAAGAGGGGCTTGGTCTTCAATAACATGGAAAAAAGTTACAAAGCAAGATCCTCTTAGCACAACTATAAAGTAATTTAGTATAACAAAGATACCCAGAAAGAAACGGAGTACAAACTATGAGACTGCAAATAAGAGAAAACCCAATATAACCAAGATGCTGGCAACTCCAAGGTCAGAACAAAGCAACTGCTGGCCCACGATTATCTACTGTACAATGAACCCTAGCGAGAACAAGCCCTGGTTCTCACTGATCCCTCTTAGATTAAGTGTCCATCCCAGGAACAACTAAGCTGGGCCAAACTGGCCACCAGGTGTATGCCAGCTCTGGGGCCTCAGCTTCTCTTTCTGGAAGGACGTGAGAAAGAACACTAAGACAAAAGGCAAAGACACTACATGCGGTCACTAACCCATGATATGGCACTTCAAATCAAGGACAAAAAGATAAGTTAATCAAATGATGTAGAAGCATCCAGCAATTCATCAGAAAAATAAAAATCAGACCTTTCCATCTTGTCAAAGTAGAAAAAGACCAATGAATACTTCATTAAAATTTTATAATATTTGTTTCAAATAAAGAGGAGGAATACTTAATACTCACATGTAAATAGGTTCCGGAAGTAAATTTCCTGTGCTCAATTTCTTTCAAACAAGAAATAACATCACACAGAAATTTACAGGGCAGAACAGTCTCTGAATCATTTTCTCAAAAAAAAAAAGCCATTCTTGCCCCAAATTCCGGTATCTAGCACTTCTGAATTACAGAATTTAAAAAATCGCACACATGGGCCAGCTGAGTGGCATGGCGATTAAGTGCTGGCTTGGAAGCCAGGGGCCCCTGTTCGGGTCCCACATATGAGGGCCAGTGACACTGCCCTCAAAAAAAAAATCGCACACTTCTGCAATGGCCGAATGCCACAGAGCTCCATTCCCAACAGTGAGGGCCATTCCCAACCATGAGGGCCATTCCCGACCTCAGGCCCTCCTTCCTGAACAGCTTCAGGGCCAAAGACCAGACCTGACCCACACGGTGTGACCAGTGGGGTGTCCAGATGGACAGTGCCATTCTGCTCACGACCCAATTAACAAGGTATTTCCCCCAAATCATCCAGCATGCTTCCCTACACATCCTTTTGGCCAGTGCTTGGTCACATGCCGATCCCAAACCATCCTGGTGAGGAGAGTAACATGGGCCACAAGTCTCTCCAACCAGGAAGAAACAGCAGCTGCCAACCTGCAGCAAGGGGATCAGGCAGAGTCTGCACCCGGTTTGCAGTGGTCCCTGGGCTCCCATCACTTGGGTTATAGGTACTGTACGTCTGCAGGTCCCTCTGTAACCTCGGGAGTGGCAAAGAGAAGGGTATTTTCTATACACAGCACTTCCTTTAGAGTAATGGGAGCTACTGTCAGCAGCTGTTTGTGAACCAAGCTGTTGTCACCAGTGCTGTGCTCTGCCTTTGCATACTGTGTGAGCATGTCCCCATTACACCAGCTAAACCCAAGATAGACACTTCCTAAAAAGGCATTGTTTGGCTTCTTTACTGAGAGCGGATCAATAACAATGGGAGTAGTTATTTATATATGCCAAAAACCAGTAAGAGGATAGATAAGTGGTGTGGTACTTTTCCAAAACTTTTAATACAAATTTCAGAGCTCTTTTAAGAAAAATACAGTGGGGACCGGCCGAGTGTCTCAATTGGTTAAAAGTTGGCCTACAGTGCGTGCTCTGAGCAACAGAGCCACTGGATTGATTCCCACATGGGGCAGTGAACGCTGAGCCCTAGCTGGGCTGTCACTGAGCTGCCAATAGGTGGCAGGATGGCTCAGCCGGTGTAACAACAAGATTGCCTGTTCAGTGGTGGGCTATGCCCACCCGCAACTAAAGATTGAACTTGGCACCTTGAGCTGAGCTGCCGCCCAGATGGCTCAGAGGATGGAGCGTGCACTCTTAACAAAACTGCTGGTTCAACCCCTACATGAGATGGTGGCTATGTCCACCCGCAACAAAAATTGAACACAGCACCTTGAGCTTAGAGGCCAAGAGCTGCCAACGGGACCCCAGATGGCGACTGGCGCCCTCCACAACAAAGATTGAAGAACAACTTGGCTGGTCCCCTTCTCCAATTCCCCAACTGTTCCCCTCCCCCAACTCCCAAATAAAAGCTCAAAAACAAAACAAAACAGTGAACACCCACGTGCCTACCCTAAATTCAACACGTACTAAAATTTGACTTTCTGCTCCATCTACTTAGGTATACTTTTTTCCCCTGAACCACTTCACAGCTGCAGACCTCAGGACAGTTCAGCTCTCTGTATTCAGCACATGTATCCTAGAAACAGGCACTGACATTCATAACCACAATATCACACTTCAGAAAATGAACTCGAATTCCCTAATATCACCTAATACCCCTTACACATCCAAATCCCTCTACCTGCCACCAACACATCTATGTAGATGCCTTTTTGGATCCAATCACGTATTGCATCTCACAATGCCTCATCAGTCTCTCTGAATTGAAAACAGACCCCCTACCTTTTCTTTCTTTTTTTAATATAAATGACATTGCCTTTTTAGAGGCCAGCTGTCAATTTTCTTGTGTAATGCTCCACATTCTGGATTTGTCTGATTGTTTTCTCCACTGAGGCTGTTCCTCTACCTCCTGTATTTTCTGTAAACTGAAACACTAAACATTTGAGGAAATTTACAGTAAGTCTTCTGGCAAGAATACTGCCCAGGGCAACAGAAAATCCATCACAGTGCATCTCATCAGCAGGCACATGATGGCCCTGTCTCAGTAATGCTACCTTTATCATCTGGTTAAAGTGGGGCACTTGAGCATCTTGTTGTAAAGGCATACCTTTTCCAGGTTCAATGAGTGAGATCTGTGGGTTATACTCGGGCACTACCAAAATACCATCTCCTCTGCAGCTGATGATCTTAACATCTATTGACTGGCTTTGCAGAGATGCACTAGGGCTTCTGAATTAGTAGATTTTCAAATTGTCATTCCTTCTACGTTTACTAGCTGACTTTTTCCAATAATGGGCAGTCTTACCACAACTGAAGATGGACTGCGGCTACCAAAAGGACAGAGTGAAACCTAATTCTTTCCCTCTTAGTAGAGAAAGGAATTTTTGTAACATTCTCCTCTGCCAGAAATGATCTTAGCCCCTTTTTCCTTTTTTGTGTATTGTTGTGGACTCAGATTTTTAAAATTCAAATCTTATAGTTAGCTGCAGTCATTCTGTTTGACCACTGCCCTCGCAGTGGACAGAGCTAGGAAATAAATTTTTAAAACATAGTGAGTGATAGCCTCAATTCATATTTATCATTATAGTGAGTTTTACATAAAGTCTTTGCTTTTTATGATCACCTCTTAAACTAGAAATTTTGATTCCTAATAATTTTAGAAATTGCTTTTTGCTTTATCCTACAATATACATAAAACAGACTCAAAGGGCCGGCCGAGTGGCGTGGTGGTTAAGCACTGGCTTGGGAAGCCAGCAGCCCCGGTTCGGTCCCACATATGAGGGCCAGTGACACTGCCCTTAAAAAAGAAAAAAAAAACAAACACTCAAAATAACACCAATATTATTAACAAGAATATTAATGAGTGATATTCATAATTTTTTGCAGTTTTGTCCTTCAACACATCCCATTAAGGATGTATAGTCATAATAATATGTTCAAGTGTCTTGAAAAAATTATTGTCTCTGTGTGATTGGTTAAGTTACCCATTTGATATAAGTGATTTGTTTCTGTTTTCAGGGTCAGAATCTGCTTTTATTCTTGAATATGTAAATAACTTATATTTGTTCAAAAGTCAAAATTTTATTAAAAAGTATAATCAAAGAAATGCTGCTTCCATCCCAGTCTCTGCCATGCTGTTTACTCCTGCCTCCATCGGTATTCATTTGTATTAGTTCGTAGTTTATCCGTCTAGTGTTTCTCCTTGTAAAAATAAGCAACAATGTGTGTAGTATTCCTATTTCATCTCCATTCTTACACAAAAAGTAGTATGCTACATACAGTAATTTGCTTTCCTCAATAACATGTTGTGGTACAGCACTTCAAACTGGTCCGATACATCACTTACAATGTATACTGTACTATCAGAATACAAAGAAACACTGGTGGCATTTAGTGTGAAAAATCTGTCATAATAATTATTAAACTATGGGGAGATATTTCCTCCTGACAACTGTTTTGACATCCACTATGGAAGTCAACCACACACAGCGTATGTACATTGCGCACTAACATACCTAAACCTTCCTTACCTCAAGTACCCCTTAAAGGGTCTGATGCTGTCACCTTGCTGCTGCAACTTGTGTTTTTCCAAAGGCTTCATATTCCAGCAATGAGTATCATTAGCATTAGATATGTCTTATGTTTTACAAAATTTTGTACCACATCACAATCATGGCTTCTAGTATTACATTATTTCTAAAGAAAAAAATGTATCCACATTCCCTAAATTGATAAGATTTCCCTCATATTATATAATTCCTTTCTTATAAAACAAAATTTTTGTTTTTTTCTTGAAAGCTCTCATGCATTTAAAACATGCATATATTTGCACTCCAATATTGATTACCAGATGTTCAGTAAGTTGTGAGTTTGTAAATGCTTTATACTCTTGTTGCATTTTGTGTTTTTCCCGTGATTTCTCAGGCATATTTTGATTCATAGGTAGATACTAATATACAATATGTTCTCAGGGATCTCTTTCTGTAGAGCTCTCTGATATTTAGTAAGATATGAGACAGTTTTTCAAATATTCATTTTATTAATGGAGAGCCCTCGACCCTCTGCCATGTGTGCTTTCTAGTGTCCACTAAAGACTGAATTTACACAGAAGGAAGTCTCCACATTACCACTTTCATAAAGTTTCTCCCATGAGTTCTCTAAGATGTGATATAATCTGAATTAACACAGAATTTGTCACATTTGTTACAACTTAGGGAATCGCTCTTGTGTGAATTACCCAATGTTTAATGAGAGTTGACTTCTTGCAAAAGAATTTCCGACATTCATTACATTCATAAGGTTTCTCCCTGATGTGAGTTCTTTGGTGATTAATGAGGTTTAACTTCACATAAAAAGTTTTCCTTGGGCCAGCCATGTGGGGCGGTAGTGAAGAGCTGGCTTGGGACGCCAGTGGCCCTGATCCGGATCCCACATATGAGGGCCAGTGACACTGCCTTCTAAAAAAAAAAAAAAAAAAAAAAAAGGAAAAAAAGTTTTCCCACATTCATTATATTCAATGGGGGTTATTCCCTGCGTGAGGTTCTCTGATGTACAGTGAGGTGTGAGTTCATACAGAAAGTTTCTCACAATCATTACATTTATAGGGTTTCTCTTCTGTGTGAGTTCTCTAATATATGGTTAAGGCAGACTTATAACAGGAAGATTTCCCACATTTATTACATTCATGGTGTTTGATGAGATGTGACTTCTGGAAGGTTTTTCCTCATTCCTTCCATTCATAAGATTTCTCCCCTGTGTGTATTCTCTGGTGCTGAGGGCTGATTTCATTTAGAAGATTTCCCACATTCACTACATTTATAGGGCTTCTCCCCTGTGTGTGTTCTCTGGTGTACTGTTAGGGTTGATTTATGGCAAAAGGTTTTCTGACATTTATTACATTCATAAGGTTTCTCTTCTGAATGTGTCCTCTGATGATGAGTGAGGTTTGACTTCATAGAAAAGGCTTCCCTACATTCATTACATACATGGGGTCTTTCCTGTGTGATTTCTCTGATGAATATTAAGAAGTGACTTCACATTGAATGACTTTTCACATTCATTACATTTAAAGGGTTCTCACTAGTGTGTGTTCTCTGGTGTATAATTAAGGTTGATTCCATATGGAAGGCTTTCCTACATTCATTACATTTGAGTGGTTTCTCCCGTGTGAGTTTTCTGTTTAGTGAGGGCTGACTTTTTGTAGGACTTCTCACATTCATTACATCTGTAGTGTTCCTCACCTGTGTAAGTTCTTTGATGTACAGTAAGGATCGAATTCAGAGGGAAGGATTTGCCACACTCATTACATTCAAAGGGTTTCAAACCTCTAGGAATTTTCTGATGTTTAGTGAGATTTGACGTCACTAATAAAGTTTTCCCACATACATTAGTCATAGGGTTTCTTCCATGTATGAAATACCTGATGTATAATGAGGGCTAACTTATAGCAGGATTTCCTACAGTCAATACATTTATAGGGTTTCTCTTCTGTATGCTTCCCATGATGTACATGTAGGGCTGACTTATAGTAGAAGGATTTCCCATATTCATTACATTTATAGGGTTTTTCCCTGTGTGTTCTCTGATGGCCAGCAAATTGTGACTTCTGTAAAAAAATTTTTCCCACATCCATTATATTTGAAAGGTTTCTCCCCTATATTTGTTTTCTGATGTTTAGTTAGGTTTGATTTCACAGATTTCCCACAATCCTTACATTCATATGGTTTCTCCCGTGTGAGTTCTCTGGTGATGATTAAAGTTTGATTTTGCATTGAAGGATTTCCCACACTCCTTACATTGATAGGGTTTCTCTCCTGTGTGAATTCTGATGGACTTTTAGTGCTGAGCTATGACAAAAAAATTTCTTACACTCATTGCACACAAAGCTTCTTTTCTGATTGCATTCTCTGATGAGACGTTAGGGCTGACTTCACAAGGGTTTTATCATATTCACTGGGCTTCTCTCCAGGGTGAGTTCTCTTGGGGTCAATAGGTTGTAATTTCTGAAAGGTTTTTCCACATTTATTACTTTCACATGATTTCTGTCTTGTGTGTGAGTGAGGTGGGACTCCTGGTTAAAAGATTTCTTGCAATAACTACATTCAAAGATTTTTCTCTCCTGTGTGAGTTTTATGAGGTTGAATGAGATGTGACTTCTTATTGAAATTATTCTTTCTCATGAGATTCTAGGGTTTTCTGCTCCATGTTAACTTTCTGATGTTTAAAGAGGGCTGACTCTCACACTTAAAAACATCAGAGTGATTCTTCCTTATGTGGGTGTCCTGATGGAATTCAAGGGTTGACTTGTCCCTGATATTTTCCCCATGTTGCTTATAATTACAGAATTTCTCTTTAGTTTGAGCCCTCTTAGGTATAGTGATGGCTGCCTTATTAAGGAAGGCTTCTCCACATTATCTTCAAAAGGTGGTCCCAAAGTTTGAATTTTCTGCATTCCGGAAGTCATACTGACAGAGTGTTTTTCTTGCAGAAACAGGGTTTATGTCGAGGGCAAATGTTTTTCTGAAAAAATTATCCCTTTTCTTAGTCAATGTTTTTTTGTTGATGAAACTCACCACAAACATTTACCTTGGTTTTCCTGGTTTCTGTCTATTTGACCATCAATCTTACTGACTTCTAGAAATAAAAAAAATTAAGTGTACTTTTACAATGTTAACACATTTCCTATGCAAATATAATTTATTATATAACTGATTCTCAATTTTCAGGCAGAAGCTCCTTAAGAGGAAATCTCAAGCATGTATCTCCTTGGATCAAGAAAAAACAGAAATAGAAAACACCTGCTATGGTGGAAAAGGAAGAATAAAACTAGCAATAAACACATATTTGGTATTTTAAAAATTTGACCTTCAGAACAAAAATAAATGGGGAAACTAAACACAGGAAATGATGAACAGAGATAAAAACATTATATAGAAACTCCGATAATGGTGTGAGCTGAATAAAAACCATGAACAGGAACTAGAGTGACAAGAATGTTAGTACACATAAATGTTCAGGAGAAATACCACAGGAAGTCTTAGATGTGGGATAAAACAGATTATCTATGTTTATACAGATACAGCCCACTACCTATATGCCAACAAACAAAATAAGATTTATTTTATTTTATTTTATTTTATTTATTTATTTATTTTGAGGGCAGTGTCACTGGCCCTCATATGTGGGACCCGAACCAGGGCCGCTGGCGTCCCAAGCCAGCACTTAACCACCGTGCCACTCGGCCACCACCAAAATAAGACTTATATCAGTTTTTCATGATACCCTTACAAAAATACGTAAGAAATCTTTTTTTAAATATTTATGTCCAATCACAAGTTACAAGTCTGATACAGATTCTTACACTCAGCCTGCCTGCTTTCCAGCTTTGATTCCACTAAAAATCCAGATGTCATCCAAGAAATCCATCTCTCCCTAGGCTCCCACCCTCTCTCTCACCCACAAACACACTCATACTTTTTAAAATCATGACTTTTAAAGTCCACCTTCTCAAAGCAATCACTACCTATACTTTTCATTAACATACTATGCAAAGCATGGACTATATCCAAATAGTACTTGATAACTCTGAATTTCAAAATATACCATACTATTTTTTTACCTCTCCCAACTACAATCTATGCTCCTAGCAGGTTTTAATGTATCTCCAGTTGCCTTTGAATCCAGTTGCCTTGAATATACAAGTAGATATACTTGTATAGTTAATGGCCCTCAACAAACAGTATGCATCAAATTATGTGGAACTTTTTCAAAATTTAGGCTATAAACTGTCATGGTCCCATGAAAATCTATATACCCTATGAATAAGAATCTACAGAAATGTCACATAGGCCTATGTAATGCTTATTAGAAAATGCTTTCTGAATAAACATATTTAACAGTATTAATAAACATACCTACTATATATTACACATCATAGTAAGGAAGAGTAAAAGAGGAGACCCTTCAGATGGGGACAAAAGCCTCAGGCAATAGCCAGATGCTCTCCGGTATCACAGTACCTGATCAAGTTGCTTATGGCTTAGCCACTAAGTGAAATGGGAATTGTAGAAGGGAGGGATTAATTGGCCAGATGAATTATGAAGCACTTTAAAACACACATGAAAACTTTAGCTTAAAAATAAATACGTGTAAAAATAAGCACAGTATTCATGGCCTTCATGGAGACACAATCCCAAGCCCTTCCTTCAGGATTGGGACAGGCAAACATTAAGAAGAGGTGCAGCTGTGTGGAAAGGTCTGAGAAATGCTTAGGAGACCGATCAAATGGAACTTATCTGAGTTTTTGAGCAACAGCACTAAGAACTGAATTGGCACAAAGTAGGAATATCTGCAGAATTAATAAATAAATTCATTAATGCCTGGGGTGGAAAATAAAAAATAAAAAAAAAATAGCCCAAGGGCCGACTGAGTGGTGCAGTGGTTAAGCACTGGCTTGGGAAGCCAGCAGCCCTGGTTCGGTCCCACATATGAGGACCAGTGACACTGCCCTGAAAAAAAATAAAAAATAAAAAAGAATGGCTTTAACACCACCTTTGGTGTCTCTGCTGTCCTCAAAAAAAAAAAAAAAAAAAAAAAAATAGCCCATGAAAATGGAGGGAAAATGAATACTAGAGAAAGAGAAACCATGAACAAAGATTGATGAGGCAGGTGGGTTTCAATACTGGGGACAAGAATGGTTAATATCCCTAAAAGTGAGGCGGAAAAGGAAAGCATCTGTATCTAAGAGTGAGGACAGAATGTGATGCAGCTTATCTGAGGCATGCTGGCTCACTGTTCAGTTACTTCCAAAGCTCTGAGAGCCTAAACAGAATCACAGAGATACAGACCAAAGGTCCCAACCTCTGAACCAACCTGGGCCCTGATTTCCACTGGCTTCTTTTTTTTGCCAGGTAATGACTCACTCACCTGGATCACTCCAGCTTGGGAATTCTCCCTCTAATGGCCATGGCTCTTCTTGCGTCAGCCTGAAGATCCCCTCTGGCTTGGTCATGCAACATCCTATGAGTGAGATTTGAGATGAGACTTCTGACAAGCTGCTTGAATATTGGGGACCCTGAAGGATGAGGAAGGCGCAGCTGCAGGAGTCATGTGATAAAGGTGCCCACCCATTAGAACCTTTCATTAGGGAGGTGAGAACACAAACATTCTTTCTGTGCCCCCTTGGAAGAATCACCTCTGACCCATGAGATGTACACATAAATATCATTAAACTCCAAGGGCCCATACATCTTGACAGCTAAGAACATGAAAAGAAATGAATGCTGTGCAGGATGACACGGGGAAAACTACTCACCCAGTGAGGCCAAGTGGCTGTAGTTCTCCAGCATCACACCCTGGCCCAGGGCACTCTGCACACCAGTCAGTTGGAGCCACTCATCCTTGGTGAAGTTCACAGTCACATTCTCGAGTGACACAGATCCCTGACCAGCACATTTCTGTTCAAGTCAAAGAGATCAATATTGGGTGGCATGAAATAGATATCCGCGAAATAATGCTTTTTTTTCTTTGAGGGCTGTGTCCCTGGCCCTCCTATGTGGGACCTGAACCGGGGCCGCTAGCTTCCCAAGCCAGCTCTTAACCACCGCGCCACTTGGCCGGCCAATTTAACATGTTTACTTGGAGAGTTTACCATAAATGTTACACAGGTTGTCTATTCCATACCTTGTTTTGTTTTACTTTGTGGGATAAAATGGTATCATGACAGGAAAACTCAGACGCATATTAACTTATTAATTCAAACAAAAAAACTTAAAGTTCCTATTAGGTGTCTGAAACTGTCCTAGCTTGCCACGAATATTAAGCTAAATCAATACTTTTTTTCTGTCCCAAGAAGCTTAAATCATAGTAAGGAAACGAATCATATTTATGAACATTTATCCTGTAATAAGGTATTATGAGAGCTGTGCTAGAATCATTATAATCAGTATTAAATAATGGTGGAAACCATGGTTCTATTTTGAATCATCAGGCTCGGCTTCTCTTAACAGATTTTCACTAATGATGTGGGACCAGCGCACAAGCAAATTCAAAGAGGCATGAAAAACACAAAGCTATATAATCGGAGAATGGTGCTTAGGGCTCGGAGGAGACAAAGAGCTGCAAAGGAATTCAGGAATACATTATGGAGTAATTCTGGACTCACTCCTGCAGGTTAGCAGTCTCCCAAATACTTCATCACCACTCCAGCAATAAAGTTTTGAGCACCCCGAATTTATTTATTTATTTATTTATTTATTTATTTATTTATTTATTTATTTTTCAGCTGAGCCATCCTGCCACCTGTTGGCAGCTCAACAGCAACTCAACTCGGGCTGGCATCGAACCGCTGTTGCTCAGAGCTCAGCTCGCACTCCTGAGTGAGCTCTTAACCAACTGAGCCACTCGGCCGGCCCTATCTATTTTTTAATAAATAATATATACATCCGGCAAGTTTAAACAATAAGGATAAGCTTCATTTATCTCTGTTTCCTCTTTTAAAACAATCTATTGTTTTCTTCCCACCGGAGAAGAAAACACTGGAGTATCGTCTGCCCTCCACAGGCGGTAGGTTTGACTGCTGAGTTAACAAGGAGCCCATGAAGACATGCAGGGTACCACGTTATAGCTTCAACGTTTACACTAAAGAACAAAGATCTCATATCAGCAAGCTAGCTTTACAGCTTAAGAAACTAGAAAAATAAAAAATTAAACCAAACCTAGCAGAAGGAATGAAACAATAAAGATTAGAGCAGAAATAAACAAAATAGAAAATAGAAAAACAGAGAAAATGAAACCAAAAACTGTTTTTTTAAAAAAGAACCAGGGCCGGCCGAGTGGCACAGTGGTTAAGCACTGGCTTGGGAAGCCAGCGGCCTCAGTTCGGGTCCCACATATGAGGGCCAGTGACACTGCCCTCAAAAAAAAAAAAGAAAAAAGATGAACCAAATTGATAAATCTCTACCTAGGTGGACTAAATAAAAAGAAAGAAGGCTCAATTACTAAAATCAGAAATGAAAACAAGCACATTACTACCGATTCTGATGAAATAAGGATTATAAGAGAGTATTATGAACAACTGTATGCCAGCAAATTGGATAATGAAGATGAAATGGACAAATTCCTGGAAACACAAAACCTACCAAAACTAAATCATGACAATCTGAATAACTGGTAAGTAGACTGGATCAGTAATGAAAAATATCCTAACAAATAAAAATCCTGGGCCTAATGGCTTCACCAGTTCATTCTACCAAACATTTAAAGAAGAGCTAATACCAATCCTTCTCAAATGTCTCCAAAATAGTGTAGAAGCAAACACTTCCTTTCTCATTCTATGAAGCCAACATTACTCTGATACCAAAACCAGAAGATGTTGCAAGAAAACTACAGATCAATATCCTTTATGAACAATGATGCAAAAACCCTCAATAAAATACTAGCAAACCAAATTTAGCGGCATATAAAAAGGATTATACACTATGATCAAGAGGGATTTATTACTGGAATGTGAGCACAGCTGAAAATACGAAAATCAATCAATAATACATCACATGTTAACAGGTGGCAGGATGGCTCAGCTAAAAATAAATAAATAAAACGTTAAAAAACAATAATACATCACATGTTAACAGAATGATGGAAAAAAAAACACCATGATCATCTCAACTGACGCAGAAAAAGCATGTGACAAAATTCAACAACCATTCATGATAAGAACTCTTAACAAAGTAGGAATAGTAGAAACTATCTCAACACAATAAAAGCCCTATATGAAAAACCCACAGCTAACATCATACTTGATGGTGAAAGACTGAAAGCTTTTCCTCTAAGATCAGGAACAAGGCAGGATGACTGCTTTCATCTCTTCTACTCAATATAGTATTGGAAATTCTAGCCAGAACAATTATGCAAGAAAAAGAAGCTAAAGATATTCAAATTGAAAAGGAAGAAGTAAAATTTTATCTATTCACAAATGATGTGATCTTACATGTAGAAAACCCTCAAGAGTACACACACACACACACCCAAAACACTGTGAGTGCTAATAAATTCAATAAAATGTAATCATTCAATAAAGTAGCAGGACACAAAGTCAACATAAAAACAGCTTCATTTCTATATACTCACAATTTGAAAAGGAAATTAGCATCAAAAAGAATAAAATACTTAGGAATTAACAAAAAAGGTGAAAGAGGGCCAGCCGAGTGGCGTGGTGGTTGGGCACTGGCTTGGGATGCCAGCGGCCCAGTTTGGATCCCACATATGAGGGCCAGCGACACAGCCCTCAAAAAAAAAAAAAAAAAAAAAAGGTGAAAGACTTGTACAATGAAAACCACAAAAGATTGCTGAAAGAAATTAAAGACATAACTAACTGGGAATACATTCATGTTTACACATTGGGAGGCTTAAAATGTGCAAAGGACTTCTTGAATAGCCATTTCTCCAAAGAAGATACACTAATGGCCAATAAGCACATGAAAAGATGCTCAACATCACTGATCATTAGGGAAATGCAAATTAAAACTTAAAAATCACCTTACACCCATTAGAATGGCTACTATACAAAAAAAAAACAAGGGCGAGCCGAATGGCTCAGTTGGTTAAGAGCTCGCTCAAGAGTGCGAGCTGAGCTCTGAGCAACAGCTGTTCGAGGCCAGCCCAAGCTGAGTTGTCGTTGAGCTGCCAACAGGTGGCAGGATGGCTCGGCTTAAAAAAAAAAAAAAAAAAAAAACCGGGCCTGCCAAGTGGCGTGGTGGTTAAGAGCTGGCTTGGGATGCCAGCGGCCCCAGTTCAGATCCCACATATGAGGGCCAGTGACATTGCCCTCTTAAAAAAAACAAAAAAACAACAACACAATAACACACAATAACAAATGTTGGAAAAGATATGAAGAAACTGGAAATTTTGGGCACTGTTGTTGGGGATAGTACAGCAGTTCCTTGAAAAATTAAAAAGAGAATGACCACATGACCCAGCAATTCTACTTCTGGGTATATACCTAAAAGAACTGAAAGCATTGTCTTGCATAAGTATTTGTACATCCAGGTTTACAGCAGCATTATTCACAAATGCTAAAATGTGGAAGCAACCCAAGTGTCCATCTACAGATGAATGGATAAGCAAAATGCAATATACATACACAGTGGAATATTATTCAGCCATAAAATGTAAGGAAATTTCACACACGCTACAACATGGATGAACCTAGAGGACATTATGCTGAGTGAAGTAAGCCAATCACAAAAAGACAAATACTGTATGATTCCACATATAGAGGTACTTAGAGTGGTCAAAATCATAGAGACAGAGAATAGAATGGTGGTTGTCAGGGATTCGGGGAGGGCGGAATGAGTACAGAGTTCAGAAATGGAATGAGTAACAGAGAGGAATGAGTACAGAGTTCAGAAATGAAAAGAGCTACGGAGATGGATGGTGGTGGTGGTTGTACATTATGTATGTATTTATTTAACACCACTGAACTGTACATTTAAAATGGTAAAAATGTCGGGCCAGCTGAGTGGTGTGGTGGTTAAGAGCTGGCTTAGGATGCCAGCGGCCCCGGTTCGGATCCCACATATGAAGGCCAGTGATACTGCCCTCTAAAAATAAAAATAAAAAAATAAAAAATAATAAAATAAAATAAAATGGTAAAAATGTCAAATTTTGTTCTAAACGTATATTCCCACAACTTAAAAAAATATGAGCAGGCCAGGGCCAGCCAAGGGGCATGGTGGTTAAGCGCTGGCTTGGGAAGCCAGCAGCCCTGGTTCGGTCCAACATATGAGGGCCAGTGACACTGCCCTCAAAAACAAAACAAAACAAAACAAAAAAAAACTTTAGAGACATTTGGGGTGGCCGAGTGGCGCATTGGTTAAACGCTGGCTTGGGAAGCCAGCAGCCCCGGTTCGGATCCCACATATGAGGGTCAGTGACACTGCCTTCAAAAACAAAACAAAACAAAACAAAACAAAAAAATATGAACAGGCTGACCAAGTGGCTCAGTTGGTTAAGAGCTTGCTTAAGACTTCTGAGCAACAGGGTCGCAGGTTCGATTCCCACATGGGCCTGTGACGGGAACTGCTGCTGAGCTCCCAAGAGGTGGCAGGATGGCTCAGCTGGTGAGAGCATGTGCTCCTAACAAGGTCGCCTGTTCCACTGGTGGGCTAGCCTGCCCACAACTAAAAACTGAATTCAGCACCTTGAGGTAAGCTGCCACCTGGGTGGCTCAGGGGATAAAGCTTATGGGTTTTTTTGGTTTTTGTTTTAAGATTTTACTGGGGAAATGGGGGAGGGGAACAGTGTTGGGAATCAGGGAAGGGGTACAGACAAGTTGCTGTCCTTTTGTTCTTCAGTCTAGTTGTGGAGGACATTGCTTCACTGGCCCATGTTGGTATTCTTATTGCGCTTTTCCAGGATGAGGCAGATCAGTCGCCGGCCTATGGACAGCTGCTCACTGCGGCTATTGGCAGCTCACGCTGGCTGCCAGCCACTCACGCTGGCTGCTGGCCACTCATGTAGCCTATGGCAGCCCACTGCAGCAGGGGCTGCAGCCTACACCGTTGCCGGGGCTCGCACAGCCCAGCTCCAGGTGGAGCTGTTAGTTGTAGAGGGCGGTGTCACTGGCCCTCATATGTGGGATCCGAACCAGGGCCGCTGGCATCCCAAGCCAGATCTTAACCAATGTGCCACTCGGCTGGCCCCAAAGCATACGCTCTTAACAACGAGGCTGCTGGTTCGACTCCTGCATGGGATGGTGGCTACGCCCACTTGCAACTAAGATTGAACACAGCACCTTGAACTGGGCGACAGCGAGCTGGCGACTGGACTTGGAGCTGAGGTTACTGTGCCCTCCACAACTAAAATTGAAGAACAACTTAGATGTTCCCCTCCCCCAATTCCCAAAGGTTAAAAAAAAAATATATATATATATATATATATATATATATATATATATATGCAGACAGTGCATAAGCATTTGCCAAAGACTATGAGTCTGAACTATGTGCTGTCCAACTTGTACAGTTTAAGTAATTATTTTCAGGACATGCAGTCCATTCCTTTCATTCCGCCAGACAGGTTTTGTCTTTAGATCACAGCATACATTCAGAGAGCTCTACAGAGTCCACAGTGCTGTGGTCCCTAGAAAACCTCTGAGCTCTGCCCTTCACTTTCAGTGAAAAACAATTACTGGCAACAGAAGGTTACTACTAGGACCTTCACTACTGAAGACCTTCAAAAGCATATTTTCCAAACTCCAATGCCAGGAAGTCTTTCTGTCCCAGAAATAACTGGCTGCTTTCTCTTTATGGTCAGTGAAAATCCTGTGTAAATCAGGAAGATTAATGACAAATGTGCTGTGCACTTTTGATGACTGTGTGATCACATGACCGCCACAGATGACAGCCATCTCTGCCTGCTAGTCAGTTGTCCCTCACTCATTCTTCATTTACTCAGAAGTAACTTTTTTTTTAATCTATTTCCAAGTTTCCATCTCAATATATGAACACAATTACAAAAGCCACGAATTCCCCTGGAAAATGAAATAGGGAATATAGAAAAGAAACAACTCACCTGAGATGTTCATTTTCTGTTGCTCTTGGAGAGTGCTGTAACCTGGGAAGGCATACCTGGAACAGGAGGGAAGAGAAACACAATAATGAGAGCTGGCTGGCCCTGCAGCTTCGTGATTCTCCTCCAAAAAACTTCTACCTTTGATCCTAGAGAAGGAGAGAAAGGGAACATCCATCCCTTTGTGACTCCTTAAATCTGCAGTGTTCCCTACTGCTTTATTCATGTCCCTCTATCACTAACTCGGCAACATTTAAAACCAAATTCTCAAGCCGGCCAAGTGGCGCAGTGGTTAAGCGCTGGCTTGGGAAGCCAGCAGCCCCAGTTCGGTCCCACATATGAGGGCCAGTGACACTGCCCTCAAAAAAACCCCCACAAATTCTCAAGCAAATAATAGAATCCCAAAAGATGAGGTATGATGCCTTCACTAAAGCTGATGTTGCAGACCCACAAAAACCCAAAAGGCAATTTTGTATACGTTTCACTACCAATAATGTTAACCCCTTGAGTCCAAGAATCCTCATAAAGCTCTGGAAAAGGGGATACATGCCTTAAACATAGGTCTTTTAAACAACTGTTCCTTCTAATTTGATTGCTGTTTCTCAAAATAATCTTTTAAGATGGAACTTGTATCAGTGTGATTGTGTGGACAGCACAACGCCAGGAGTCGGGGACTCTGACCTCTCCCATTCACCTCTTATTGAAGTCATTTCCCCTTTGATGGCCTTTTTCTCCCTTCTGTCAAATGAGACAAAAATAGATAACCCTGGCAAGCCCTCCCTGAACTACTTCTCTTGACCCTGTAAGATCAGGAGAGGCAGAACTGTACATCTTCAGGTGCCAGGCATGGTGACTGGACGTGGTTAGAAAGCTGCCCAGCTTCTGGAAAGAATTAGGGAGAGGGGGGTGCTGTATGGGGTGGTGGGGGTTAAAGATTGAAAGTTTCCCAGCTGTAGAATCCCCCAGCATTCCGTCAATGAAGTGACATTTCTCATTCAGTCCATCCCTCACCACAACTCTCAGCCCCACCTCCTTTCTCTCCTCTACAGTATAACTCACAGCTTCTGGACATGTTGAAATCACTCATGCTTGGGCCCCTCTGGGCGACACACTCCTTTCCTGAGTTCTTCTCCTCTTCTGAAGCTCTGATGGGTCTCAGGTCCTTCCCGGTGCGAGTCCTGTTCCTGAAGCCCCCTCCTCCTGGCCTGAGTAGCGTTACTTTGTTCCAGCGGAGCCCAGGGAACAAATTCACTTTAGCTGGCGCCTTCAAACAGGGGCCCACGGTCTGCCTCTCCAGGAGCACCCAGCGGTCAGAAACCTCAGGCCGCACTTCTACAAATGCAAAGCAGGAGTCTGAGAACAAAGACCGGCTGGCACGGCGACGTGCTCCTGGCCCGACGCATCTGGACAGCGCAGATGCGAGGCTTCTGAACGACGCCGGGCAGCATTCTGGACAGCGCTGGGGAGACAAGCAAGCAGGGTCCACGCGGCTCGACTGTGCAGAATTGTCCACAGGAGCTAAGGAGACTCGAAGGAGCCCCAGGATTCGAACAGCCGGCGGCAGGCCTCCGGCACACACGTTGCAGGAATGTACTTGTGGCCTTTGGAATGGGCGCCACCCGCCCAAGGGCCGCGGCGGGCTGTGGACGCTGCGCACTGCGGGCGAGGCGCCGCCCCGGCCCCACCTTACCTCGCCAGGCCGCGGGGCCCCGGGCGCCCCGGTGGTCAGGAGGCTGGGGACCCTGCAGTAGGCGCGGCCCCGCCCCGAGACGCGGGGCTTCCGGGGCTCCCGCTCGGGGGCGGCGCTCACGCGGGGCGCGGGCCCCACCGGGCAGGGCTGCTGATGGGGCCCCGAGGCTGCGCCCCTCTCGGCGGCCTCCGCCTCCAGGCCCCACGCCCGAGCCACGCGCCCCCAC
Source organism: Aselliscus stoliczkanus (assembly GCA_033961575.1). NCBI lineage: Eukaryota > Metazoa > Chordata > Mammalia > Chiroptera > Hipposideridae > Aselliscus > Aselliscus stoliczkanus. Next base: position 3,580,666 of record CM066733.1, read on the forward strand.
GCGGACACGAGCCTAGGAGCACCAGGCCGCCCCGCCGGGGAGCGACGCGCGCCTGCGCACACAGCCCGACGCGACCCCGACCGCGAGCCCCGCGGACCGCGCGGGCGGCTCCGCCCACCCAGGGGCGGGGCCTGCAGGGACCCGTCTCCAGCCACCCCCTCGCCTCGTGCCTCTCCGCGCCCCACTTCTCCGCGCTCCTCCCCCTGGGCACCCCAGCCCAGCTCCACGAGGACTTCGGTCCTGGGGGCTAAGGGGTAGCCTCACAGCAGCCAAGCCAGGCAGAGATTCAGGAATACAGGTGAAACTTTTAATCCAATTAGCACAGCCAAGCAATTTTTAAAACAGTGAATGAAAAAAAAGGGGCGGGGGGGGAGCGAGGGAGAGGCAAAATTTAAGATGCAATTCACGGAAATAGAAAGTATGTCAAAAAGGCACACAGCGAAAATAATAGAATGAGTTTCTCACACCTTCTGCGAGAGATGACTCTACCGAACCTTCCGACACACAACTTTCTGACGATTTTACCCTAAAGAAGACATAAAAAAGGATCATGAGAAACCAGGGAACAGGCCTGGGACAAAAGATACTTAACGTTTTACCAAATGACAACGGGGCCTTTGGGATTGCTGGGAGAATAAAGTATATTCTGTTATATTCTGTTAGCTCAACCATTGACCACTCTCAAGTACAGTTAGTGTGAAATTTCTAGCTCACACATTAAAGTATATAAGCTGTGCCTGGATTCAAGATTTTGATATTCAAAAGCAAATTCAAAGCATAAGTGAATTTTGGAACTTCCTTTCGGGGTGATGAAAAAGTTTTGGAACTAGATAGAGGTGGTGGTTGCACAACATTGTAAATATGCCAAATGTCCCTGAACGGTATACTTCAAAATGGTTATTTTTAGGTTATGTAAATTTCACCTCAATTTTTAAAAAACAAATAAATAAATCTGCATATGATTCTACTGAGAGGGTCTAGGCGTCAACATTAGGCCAGGCCTCTGGAAGAAGCCATTAATCATGTCTAGTCGGAGGAGATTAGATGTGGTCTGATCCCTCCCATTAGGGTTTTTTAATGCTCCCGTGACACTCCCAGAAGAGATGCTCTAAGTCTTAGAGATACTGGGATAATGGGCCATAGTTTCCTGAGATGATTCACTCAAATAGACCCAGAACCATCTCGCTAGCACCTTCTGTGTATGGAAATCACAGTGTTTGCTGTTCTTCAAGGGGCAACTTCATCTGTCATCTGGGCCTGGCTGAAACATTTCAACATCAGAGACCAGGCAGCCACACCCCACAAATCCTGGTGTCAACAAGCAGCCTCCTGTGGGGTTCTCTATTGATGACAGGGGGTAAGGAAGTGGGAGCAGGCACTTCCCTTCCCTAAACTACTGAGGCTGGGAAGCTAAATACTGCATTTCCCAGGCAGGATTCTGACCCCAAATTATGCCCATTAGATGCACTCATGTAAAAATTTGGCAGATGGAGGAGAGGAGAGTGCATCTTCCTGCTGCCTTGAGCACTGGGCTGGCAAGTAATCATCGAGACACTGGTTTTTTTTCGCAGGCCATTCAATGTCCAACCACCACCTCCATGAATGAGCATGACAAGTGGAAAAAAAAACAAATTCACATTTTTTTCTCCTGTCCTACATGTTGCCATCTCCACCCAGAAAGAAATCCTAAAGGCAGAGCATGAGACTCAACATTTTGCCATAATGATTCAGAAGGCATGACTGGTCGCAGGAATGACTTTTAACTGATCTGCACCAAGGGCAGAACTAGGTGGTTGAACACCTGGCTCAACCCCTCTCAGAATGGGCTGATCAACCGGAAAGGAAGTCACTGGATGTGTGCACTGGATGTTGTAAAGGGCCAGGTTCGGGATGGGGGGAATGGGAAGAGATGCTAAGATGAGGTAAGGATAAAGCCTACGGTGCTGAGAACTAGGATGAAAGGAAGGGGAGGACTGTCACACAAGGGCCTGGATGATGGAGAGTCAGAAGAGACTGGAAAGACAGGGATGTCTGCCAAGCCCCAAGCCCTAACCCTCCCTAGTAGTTAGCGGCAAAGAGCCACAGCTCACCTGGTCAGGGGAGGGATTCCAGGCCAAAACATTCCCAGATATATCAGTTACTACAGGGGTACAGTGGATGTTACCCATGGTTTTTGACTCTCCAGGAAGAAACTTTTGTTTGAGTCCTAATATAGATGACAAGGAGGCCAGGCATTCTCTACCCCCTGGCAGCTGGGAAAGGTGCCCCTGACCCAAGCTCAGCCAATCATATGCTTCTACCTGGGACTCTGAGTCTTAAGGGAATGATATAAGTACAGAGGGTCAGTTGAAAAATTACTCCTGGCAGCAGCAGCTGGAGCTCAGAAGCAGAAGTGGCCAATTGGTCATCCTAACTGGGAAGTCCTGGGACAAGACCTTGGCTATGTCCCCACTACCTAGCTCACCTTGGATCTTGCTCATGGAGACCCCAGGCTCTTGATATTTTTCTACTTGGCCACTCAGCATGTGGCTTCCACCCTTGAAGTGACTTCATTGTTTCAAGATGATAGCTGTCCTCTAGCCATCACATCTGCAGTCCAGACATACAAAAAAGAAGAGTCAAAGGGCAAAAGGGCATACCTTCCAGGTGAATCAGCCCATTTTTTTCTTTTAAATCCTTGAAAGAATGACTTTTTTTTTTTAAACTTTATTGGGGAACAGTGTGTTTTTTCTAGGACCCATCAGCTCCAAGTCAAGTCATTGTCTTCAATCTAGTTGTGTAGGGCGCAGGAACCAAATAGGCAACCTTGGTATTACAAGCACCACTCTAACCAACTGAGCTAATGAGCCGCCCAGAACTGAGCGAACCAGCCGCCCTCAGCCCCTTTTATTTTTTATTTTTTATTTTTTTTGAGGGCAGTGTCACTGGCCCTCATATGTTCGACCTGAACCAGGGCTGCTGGCTTCTCAAGCAAGTGCTTAACCACTACGCCACTACGCCGGCCCCCTCAGCCCCTTTTAAAAGAGCTTACCTGGAAGCCCCACAAAATGATCTTTTCCTTATATCTAATTAGCCATTTCTATCTACAAGGAAGGCTGGAAAATGTAGTTGGAGCACATCAGCACCCCAGCAATACAGAGTCTGTTAGAGAAAAAGAATGGGAGGATGCACATGGAGTTTGAAAACTAGGGAGGGTAAAGTGGATAAAGTAAAACGGATAAAGTAAATGTCAGAAAAATGACATTAATCCGGGCAAGATAACGCAGCAAGTTTGCCTTCAACATGTCCCTTGCTTCAATCCAAAGTAGTGAAAGATAACATTAGTAAATAGAGAATTAAAAAGCCAGAGCCAGGCTCAGAAAGCAAGGCAAACATCTCTATGGACCAAAACTGAACAGAAACAATGTGAGTGATCAGAGGCAAAGGCCTCGTGGGTTCTAGGTTTGGAAGTGAGTGGGTGGGATTTGGCTGGGATCTCAGTTCGGGGAGAAAGGGCACAAGAAAGGATCTTGATGAGAAAGGACCAAGGGCAGGCTCGCTGGGTGAAAGAGCTGCGACCAGGGCAACCCATCTGCTGCCGGGGATAACAGACAGGTGAGGACCTAGGGAGGCGGGTGAAGGGGACGGAGAGCCAGCTTCCCAACCAGGAGTCCAGCCCAGACACGTGTCGCCTGCTTCCCTGGGGTCCAGCCCAGACACGTGTTGCCTCCTTCCCTGGGGTCCAGCCCAGACACATGTTGCCTCCTTCCCTGGGTCTGCAACACGCCTGGTTTCATCACGGAGCAGCATCTCAGCGCACTCTTATCATGTCTCTTGGTTACTACAGAGATAACCAACAATTGCGGGACTGTTGGACAGCAGGAGAGAGAGAGTAAAACCTTAACACTAGCCAAAAAAATAAACAACTCTTCTACTCAAAATGAGCCGCCTGCCTGCAAAGTAGGTTTCCAAAATATGAAGAAATCTAATGCCAAGAAAAACAACAAACAGATTTACCAAGCAAAGCACAAATTCTCCCAGGTAGAAATTTAGTTTATGGAACAATATGGCAGGAACTTAAATAAGTATATTCAGTATGGTCGAAGATAAAAATGAAGACATCATTTCAAAGTTAAAAAACAAAATCACAGAAGAAAAACTGCACAGAGCCTCACAGTGGCCACTTTGGCCATCAGACATGGTAGGGACATCAACATTCACTCTGGGTCTCAAGGTGGGAGCAAGACCCTGGTTCCTCCCTGATGCAGTTTGTGCCCGAAGAGCGTTCACTTATTGGCCCTGAGATGCCCCATTTGTTGTTCCAAGCCGTCGGTTTTTACCTTCTGACCTGCATTTTCCCACAGCTCTGCTCTTCCATGCCCAACTTCTCAGTCCCATTTTCTACTTTACAGGTCCCCCTGTTCCACTGAGACCTACTTCCTGAAGCTACTCATCCTCTTGCTCAGATCACACAGATGCACAGCTGTCGTCCTGGACAGCTTTCTCCTGGACTGGCTCCGTTATTGCCTACACCCCAAATCTTTCTCTAGATTCTTTCATTTTCTGATATGCCTGCTAAGAATTGTTTAATGGGTGCTACATTTTCTGAATTCTTGCATGTCTCAACAGCATTATGTGTCCTCATAACTAGAAGAATAGCTTGGCTGAATATAGAATTCTAGATGGAAAATGATTTTTTTCCTGAGGGAAAAAGAATCAACCCAATAGCATTGGGCACCCCAACACCCTAATTGTGGTCTGTGCACATCATTTCCCACTAAAGGCATCAGGGCTCCTTGGAAAACTGAATGACTGGAGGTTTGCAGTAAGAAAGTTTCAAAGTGAGCTTGGGACATCTTGTCAGATGAGAAAATAAGGAAGCTATTAACTTGGACTGGGTGGGGATATTTTATAGCCACAGCCACTTGGCAAATACCATGTGTTTTTCTTTTAATACTGTAGCCTACCTACATATTAAAAAGGAATAGAGACATGCAAACCGTTCACCTCTCTGTAAGATGAAGAACAAAGCAAAGATTAAAATGATTGTTGATATCCCATGTTGGTGAGGACATGAGCCACCAGCACTTTGTCACCGCACTGGGAGAATATGTTGTTGGACTGGAGTTAGCCTTTCTTGGTGGCAATGTAGTTATATCCAAAAGTTTATATATGCATGCCCTTTGACCCAGCAACATCACTTCTAGGACTTTATCTTATATGAACAGATATACTAAAAGTCTGCATAACTGCACAAATACAGATGTACAAGGATCTACATTGCAGCATTGTCTGTAATAGTGAGAAGTTGGAACAACCAAACACCCATTGGCAGAAGAGTAGTTACACAAATTATGGTACATGCATACAATGAAATGCTGTGATAGGTCAGCTAAAATGAGTGAGGTAGCTCTGTTAGGTAGGAAAGAATGTCCTAATATTGTTGAATGAAAAAAGCAAGTTGCAGAAGGATATGTGAAGCCCCTAGTTTTAAAACATTTCCATGGACATAGAAGAAATGTGCTCCCACACCCGCTGCAGCGACCATGGTGCCTGATGGCTGTTCGTGGTATGACATTTTAGATGAAAAGTGTACTCAACACATTTTTGTACTGTCGGAATTCTTACAACTAAAGTGTATTTTACAATCAGGAAAAAAAGGTAAATAATGAACAAGGATCATAAAGCTTTATTTAATAAATATAACAAAAATTTCAAAATACTTTATTCCATATGTAGCCAATTAGAGAAATGAAAAGAGTTAGAAGGAAATGTTTGAAGAGATTAAGTGAAAGGGTCAGGAGAAAGGAGGTTGGGGAAATGCAAGCAACAGAGAAACAGGAAAATAACAAAAGTGGTGGAGGCCAGAGGGGTGCTCAGGGCCTCAGGGTCACCTTTCAAGGGTCACACCTCCCAAGTCACTGGAGGTGTCCATTCCTCCTTGGTAATGATAGGTGATGCGAAACTAGCATTTGTGGAATGAATCAGGACTTCAGAAATTCAAAAGTCCTTTCAAAACCAGGAAGGCTGTCTCCTTTCTTTCTATGACCATCAGGATTGGGGTTACCCCCCACCAAAATAAAAAATATCTGACTGGACAACTGTAAGCTCTATCAGGGAATCATTTAGTTTTTCTGAATAGACTTTAATATCCTCAAGGCCATAACGAGGTCTTAACATCCACCTGCCACACAAAGCCTGTCTTTTTGTAAAATCTGAAATATTGGGTTCTGTTCTGATGCCTCCAGGGCTGGGCGAGTGGCGCAGTGGTTAAGCGCTGGCTTGGGAAGCCAGCGGCTCTGGTCCCTGGTTTGGGTTCCACATATGAGGGCCAGTGACACTGCCCTCAAAAAGAAAAAAAACAAACAAAAAACAGCGTCTGTTCTGATGCCTCCAAATCACATTTGAAAACAGAGTTTACTTCACAGTTCACATTTTTTCAAAAACACGGGGAGAGGATGACAGGGTCAGATCTGGTCCTGGGGACATCATGTGGTGAGAAGTGAATAAATCAGTTCAAAGGTAGGTGGGGCTCTGGGGAGGTACACTTTGCTCTGTTACAGAGCAGGTGAGCCTGGATAAACCCACACGGTGTTAGGGCCTCTGAGGAGGGGTTTGTGACTCAGGCACGTTTCTGGACCACCAGGAAGGGGACCATGGGAGGGCTGGCCAAAACAATCCTAGACACAGTCAAGGCCCTGTACAGGTGAGTGGATTACAGGGTGTGTGGCATGTGCAGTGCCTGCTGGGGAGAGACCTGGTGGACACAGACAGCGGGATCAAACCTCATCTCAGGCTGACTCCACAGACCAAGTCTGGTTTCCTAAAAGAGAAACTCCTAAAAAATGTTTGCAGAGACAAGATGGGCCTGAGGCCTTGCAGTGCCTCCCTGAGGGCACCGCAGAGCAGCAACAACACGGAATCAGTCAGAAAGCTCGTTTCTCCAGTCTTTTTTATTAAAGCTAGGTCCTCCTGCCAACAGATGGGGCAGGGCAGAAGCAGCTGGGCCCAGGAGGGGCGCCAAAGGTATGCACTCGAGGGGCGTGCCAGGAGTGATGGCACAGAGCCAGACCCCGGCCACGGGGGCCAGCCCACCTTGCCCTTGGCCCTTTCTGAGGCTCCTGTCCCACGAGGAGAGGAGATCGGGACCAGGACCCCAGCACACCTCACCACTCCACCCCACCCCCTCACCCAGTCAGGCTAATTCTTACCATCACCATCCAGGCCCTCTTCCCACCCACCGACTACTGTGCCTCCTACCCCCAGCCTCTAGCAGCCTGGCTGCTGGCTCTCAGGCCCCAAGGCCATGTCTACACTAAAACAGAAGGAACTAGGTCTAAAAGGGAATGCAGTTACTTCGGAATCTGTTTTCCGGCCCCACTCACACTGGCCACAGAGGCATTAAGGGAGGAGGGGGTCTCACATAAGCCATGCCTCAGCTGCCTGCGCAGTGGCTCCCAATGGCCCAGCCTGGGGGGTGAGGTGCCGGCCAGGTGCAGGCCTTGCATAGTTGGGTGCTCAGTTTGTCATTGAGCTATGGGTTCAGGTCCACAGCCCCAGAAGTGGATTGCCACTGTGCAGACTGCCCACTCTCTGAAATGGGACTCTAAACAGAAACGCTGTCTGCCTCTAGTGTAGAAAAGTGACAGAAGCAGAGTTAAAAGGACCTGCAGATGTCATAAGGCCCTGATTATGGGATGTGAGAAAGGATCCTGCCACCAACCTCCGTCACTTTACATTTGGGTATAAAATCTAAATGAGTGTTGGGCTCAGAAGAGCAGGGCCCCATGTGTCCACCTGCTCCAGGAGAAGTGGCAGGCAGCCCAGGGGTGTGAAGGCTGGGGCCCAGGGCCCCCAAGGATCTCTGAGTGTGCCACCTCCAATGCAGGAGGTAAGTACCAAAGGAGTCACAGGGAGGCTGAGACTAAAACCCGCTCAGCATGGCGAGCGCCTGGCCCATCTCAGTGCTCCAGTGGGGTGAGGGGAGTGGGTGACTCCGGAGAATAAGGCTTCAAATTCCCTCAGGACAGGCAAACACCTGGGACCCACCAGCCCTGGGCCCCAGATTTGGTTTCTGGCATTTGCTCCTCCTCCCCGATTCTCATGACATACAAGAAATGGAAATAAATACCCACAGTCGAGTCGGAATCAAAGCTTTCCCAGTTGCATCTCCCTCGGTTAGGGAGGAACATCGTCTTTTGGAAACCCACAAGGCTTCCCCTGCTTCCCCGCACACACAGTCCGTTTAAAACTCCCTGGACATACTCAAATGACCAGAAGGTCCCTAAGTCTTCCACTGAGGGATGGGGAACGTCCTCAGCAAACCCGCCGGAGTAGCTGAGGCTCCGCCCTCCACCGCCCACCCGCCCCTGGACGCAAGGGTTTCCCCCTCGCTGTAAATCCCTGTTACAAATTCATCGGCCACCTGTCCCCGCGGGCCACCCAAGTCAGAATCCAAGTAAAATAAATAACATCGCTTGCCATCCCTACCGCTTGGCTCCAAAGCACCGACCCAAGGATACTGCAGTCTTTGTCAGGGTGACCCCTCTGGCCCTTGCCTCCTTTGCTCAGCTCTTTTCTCCCCATGTGGCCCCTAAATGGCTGTAGGAGCTCGGTGGCCCGGCTCTCGGGCCGAGAAGGAGGGAAGCCCGAGGCCAGGGGCTGAGGGAAGGCACCGCACCAGGACTGGGGCCCTCAGCCCCGCGAGGCCAGAGGAGCAAAGGGCCGGCGCGGAGTGGCCGGCGCGCTGGCCACCTGGTGGAGGAGTCGGTGGCCTGGCGGGCTGCGCCTCAGCCGGCCTGGGGCCCTCACAGGACGCTCTCCTCATAGGCGCCCGAGGGCCCAGCGAACGCGGCCGTGTGCTCGGAGCCAAAGCTCGTGCCGCCCGCGAACTCCAGCAGAGTGCTGCCGCGATCGCCCGGACCCGTGTCCGCACTCGCGCCAGAGGGCCCCTTGGCCGGAGCCTCCACCTTGGGCGCGGGGGGCCCGGGCGCGGGGCCGGGTGCGCCGGCCGCGCTGCGGTGCGTCTTCATGTGAGTGAGCAGGTGCGAGCTCTGCGAGAAGCGGCGGCCACAGTTGGCACAGGCGTAGGGCCGCTCGCCGGTGTGCGTGCGCTGATGCGTGACGAGCACCGAGCGTTGCGAGAAGCGCTTGCCGCACTCAGGGCACGGGAAGGGCCGTTCGCCCGTGTGGCCACGCCGATGCTTGGCCAGGTTGGAGCGCTGCGCGAAGCCGCGGCCGCAGTCGGAGCAGCGGAAGGGCTTCTCGCCCGTGTGTGTGCGCCGGTGCCGCTTGAAGTCCGAGCTGTGGCCGAAGCCCTTGCCGCAGTCAGGGCAGCGGTGCGGCTTCTCCTCGGCGTGCGCCCACTGGTGCCGCGTCAGCGCGGCGCTCTGCCCGAACCGGCGGCCGCACTCGCCGCACGCGTAGGGCCGCTCGCCCGTGTGCGCGCGCCCGTGCGCCGTCAGGTGCGCGCGCCTGCTGAAGCCCGCGCCGCACACGCCGCACACGAAGGGCTTCTCGCCCGTGTGGCCGCGCACGTGCGCCGCCAGATGCGAGCCGCGGGCAAAGCGAGCGCCACACTCAGGGCAGGGGAAGGGCCGCTCGCCCGTGTGCGTGCGCCGGTGGCGCGCCAAGTGTGAGCCGTACACAAAGCTCTTGCCGCAGTCGGCACAGCGGTGCGGCCTCTCGCCCGCATGGTAGCGCTGGTGCTTGGCCAGCGCCGCGCGGCGCCCGAAAGTCTTGCCGCAGTCGGAACAGATCCAGGGGCTCTCCTCTTCGGCCAGCGCAGCGGGCGCCGGCTCGGCCAGCAGCCCCCCGACGGCAGGTCCGAAGGCATGCAGCCCGCTGCCAACGCCCCCCGGCCCGCTGGTGCCGCCGAAAGGGTCGCAGGCCAGCCCGGCGCCCTCCACCAGGGAGAGCCGCCCCCCGAGAGGCCCGGACAGGGGGCGCCTGTCAGCTGGCAGCCGCTCCCCGAAGTCCGGGAGGCCCAGGATCGGGAAGCCGTCCGGGTGGAGCCAAGACTTGGGATGCACAGGGAAGTGGAAACCCAGCGGGTGCGAGGAAGGGCCTTCGCCCTCCCCCAGGCCGTTACCCAACTCCAGGAACCGCCTGTCCGGCTCGGGGTCCTCCTTGCTCCTGGGGGTGGGCACCTCCGCTGCTGCCGAGACCTCCTCTCTCGCCTCGGCCTCGCCTTCTCTGTCTGCTTCGCTGGTCTCCGGCCCCTCGGGCCTGGGCCCGGCCTCGGCCTCGGCCTCGGTCTCCTCGGGCCCCGCTGCGGGCACTGTCTCGCAGGGCTCCCGTAGAGCGCCGTCACTGCCAGGCTCCGCGCAGCCGCCACCTCGCCGGTGGCGCTGGAAGTCAGCGCGTAGGCGGAAGGCCTGGCCGCAGTCCGGGCAGCAGTGCGGCCGGTCGGCCGTGTGCACTGCCTGGTGCCGCGCGAGTGCCGAACTCTGGCTGAAACTGCGGCCGCAGTGTGGACACGGGTAGGGCCGCTCGCCTGTGTGCGTGCGCTGATGCGTGACCAGGTAAGAGCGGCGGCCGAAGCCCGCGCCGCAGAAGGCGCAGCGGTAGGGCCTCTCCCCAGTGTGGATGCGCCGGTGCGTGACCAGGTGCGACTTGTAGACGAAGCGCTTGCCACAGTCTGGGCAAGGGAAGGGCTTCTCGCCAGTGTGCGTGCGCTGGTGGATGGCCAGGTGCGAGCGGTACACGAAGCCCTTGCCGCACTCGTCGCAGCCAAAGGGCTTGACGGCCGCGTGGTAGCGCTGGTGCTTGGCCAGCCGGGACCGGTGCGGAAACACTTTCCCGCACACATCGCATGTGGTCTCGGGCCTCCCGGCCGGAGCAGCCACTTCGGCTGGAAACGCCCAGGGCGCCAGCAGGTTCGCACCTGGCTCCCGGACCGGCAGGAAAGGCTTCATCTCCGACCCCTCGGCCAGTGCCTCGAGGCCGCCCTGGTCAGGCCCCCAGCCCTCCGGAGTCTGTGCAGAATCCGAGTCATCCGGGCCCCATGTCCCAGGCACATCTCCCACGCCGTAGGCCGCTGACCACAGCCCTGGGGGTTCGTTCTCTTCTTCGGCCACCTCTGCCAGGAAGTCTTCGTCGTCTTCCTCCTCGTGGTCCTCTATGTCGTCGGTCCAGAACCAGGCTCCTGAAGGCGATAAGGGAAGGGCAGAAGACACGTGAGAAGAGGCCGTGCCAGCCGCTTGCAGGCTCTTCCCCAGGAACTCGCGGCTTCCAGGGACCCGGCTGCTTTGCTCGGCATCCCTCCCTCCCTGGGTTCTTCTCCACCGGCCTCAGGGTGGCCAGCAGCCAGGGGTGTCCCTCCCAACCCCAGAGCAGGACCAACAGGCTCCAGCAACCGTGTGAGTGCAGCGCAGGCTTCCCTGCTAAGCTGTCCCCCAACATGGCTTTTCCTGAGCTGTGTATTTGGGTTAATGTCCCAAGTTGACTCAGACTGCTGGAGAGCTGCAAGCCACTTCCCATCACAAAAGGACAAGGACCCTCAAGTTCCTGCTGTTCTGCCCCTCCTCCACCAAGCAACACCCGACCTCTCCCGTCAGAGTGGAGCGTGAACTTGGGGTCAGGTCTGTAGGGTTTCCCAGTTTATAAAACGGGAGTGCTGGTATGCCTGCCACCATGATACACCCAGGAGAGAACTAATATTTATGGGCCAAGCACTAAATCATACAAGGAACAGAGGGAAAATGCCTGGCCCATGGGGCCCTAGGTGTTCCAAAGCACCTGCATACTTCCTCGTGTACCCTTTGTGCTATGTGTCACAGTAGCCGCCCACCATGCTGTAGCCCACCCTTAGAACCCTAGCATCTGGAAAGCGCGAGTTCCTACAAAGTGCATAGGAATCCCCTCATCCACCCTACCCATGTCCACGATCAAGTCTGAGACCAGTGTCAGCCTAGTGGGTGAGCCTGCATCACTGAGTCCAGCCCCAAAGGGTTCTGGACCTGTATTTTGTATGGCATTCTACATATATGGTGATAGAGTCACACGGGGAAACACAGCACAGTGCTGAGTGAAATAAAGCCAGACACAGAACTGCAAAGGCATGACTTCAGCTATGAGAAAAACATGTATCACATAAAGGGATGCAAAAATGGGTTGTTTTATTTTTTTTACATTTTGCAACACTTTCTAAGTTTTCCATAATTAGTAATATACTATTATAGTAAAAATAAGCTTTCAATAAGTTTTCTGTTATTAAGCTGAGTTTACCTCCAACTGCCATCCATGGTCACAAATGTGACATGAAATGGTTATTGCCCTCAAGCAGCACAGAAAAGGCCCAGCTCCTTGTCACTGTGAAGGCTGGACTGTCCCCAAGGGGTGGGGAGGGGACAGTGGAGGACATGAGTTTGGGCTGCTGGTCAGGTAGGCTGGGAATTCTTTCAGTGAGTCTCAAAAAGGATTTCACCTCTAGACTCTGGTGAGGGTTTTGAGTAGTTTTGTTTTGTTTTTGTTTGTTTTTTGAGGGCAGTGTCACTGGCCCTCCCATGTGGGACCCGAACCGGGGCTGCTGGCTTCCCAAGCCAGTGCCCAACTACCACGCCACTCGGCTGGCCCAGTCCTAGAGTAGTTTTAATCAGAGACTTCCTAAGGCAGGGGGATTCAAACTGAGGAACAAGTACAATGTCTTAGTGGGGGGAGTGTGCACCCTGGGACCTAGCCAAGGATCAGTGAGCACCTCCTGGATGAGAAGCGGACACCCAGACCAAATAAGAGCCCACCAGCCGGCAAACTCAGCTCCTTAGAGCTGGGAGGAGTGAGCTAGCTCCCAGCGGCTCACCCATAACACCTCTTCCTTGGGCTCTGAGGGCAGCAGGAAGCTCCCTGAATTAGGGAGATGAGCCCTTGCCCAGCCTGCGAGCAATGGTGGACTCTGAAGAGGGGGCCAAGCCTGGGAGGGAACCCCATGGACTTCATCACTAGCTCTGGAGCTGGCATGGCCACTTGTCCAAGAATGAGGAACATTAGATGTGCAGCCAGGTGGTAGAGGCCACTGCTGACACTTAGGGTGGGGACACCCAGGCACCCAGGCCCCTAGGCAGTAGGAGCCGGCTACTCTCCAAGACAGGATGTCAAGAAGTAGCAGGGCCTCTGCAGAGGACCCCGAGGGAGCCCAGTCTGCCCGAGGCCATGTTCTGTTCTCTAGTCGTCACCAAAGTGACCCAGGGTCAGGAGGTCTGGCCCCTGCAGTGGGGAAACCCAGTTAATGGTTACTCCAGGCTGTGACCGAGACAGAGTTTGAAAGGAGTCTGCTGATGCTTAGATCCAAACCTGTTCTGGAGCCAAGTGAGGACTCATCAGGTCCACTCGAGAGACCTGAGCCAGGGCAGAGAAGATGCTCTGATAAGGGGCGGGGGTTCTCACCACTGGCCCAGGTGGTCAGACACGGCTGCTGCTTCCAGAACCCACAGGGGAGAGCAGAGAAGTGGGCCCTGGGGAGGGAGAGTTGGCATTTCACCGCCCTGAGACACTTGCTCTTAAGGACTCTGACCCTGGGTGATGACCAGCTAGACCAGGCCCAGTGCTCTGAGGCAGCATGACAATCCCAGGGGGCAACTAGTCAGCACTTCCAGGAGATGTCATACCTGGGCACTAATGAAAGGGCCCTGTGGCCACACACCAGCACCCCTGCACCCCTGATCTGCTGAAAGGAGGCCTGAGGGCATGCTTTTCTCCAGCCGCATCCCTGCTCGGTGTAGATGTGGAATGCGAAGGAACTGGGTTCAGCCTGGAGCAGGAATCTGCCTGATGACTACAAGGGGCATTGGCAAAGGAGGGAGGGACCTGCCATCTAAGCCAGGTGAGGAGAAAGGCAGCAGGAAAGGGGTGGGGTCAGAAGAGGCAAGGAGAGTAAGGACCAGGGAGCTGGAAGGACAGTATGACAGCTTCCCGTCAGAACTGGGGAGGTGGCCAGGCACCTGCATAGGAGAATCAGGCCAGAATCCAGACCTTATATGTGGCCCAATTTGTCGGGAAGCACAAGAGAGGAATACGCTTATGTTCTGTGAGGCTACAATTTAGAAACACAGAAACTCTGTCAGGCTCAGAACAGTTAGCGTCTGTCTGGCCTAGAGCCAACAATCCCCAATTGGCTCAGCTGTACAGGAGGGGACGTGGGGGAGGGGAGGGAGGCCACTTAGCAGACAGGCCACAGCTAGTTAAGGAGGACCTTAGATGCACTCATTCTGCAGTGACCCCAGCGTGTGCCCCCAGCAGACAGGTGACACATGTTGGGATCCTCCACCCACCTCAGGCTCTGCGGATGGCTAGGGACGGGGGTGAAGGGTGGGGAAGCATTCCAGGCTCATGAGCCCAGCTGGCCAGCTCCCAGCCAGGTTCACAGAGCATGTTGTGGCTCTAGCCAAGCACCCTCCAAGAAGCATGGAGAACAGGGAGTACCTAGACCCCACGACGAGAAACTGGCCAATGGCAGCCCGTGGCCCCTTCACCTCCATGTGGTTTTTCTGAAATGTGCCCATAAAGAAGGCACATGTCCCTCTATGACCCTCTGGACACATCACTGACATCCCAGTCTCATCCTGGAGGCAACAGCGATACTTCTCGCTGACCAGGCCCCCCCGCCCCGCTCCGTCTTGACTCTGAAGCCCAGGAAAGCTTCCCGGAGGATCCCAAATAATGTGGACACCCACGCAGAGAGGCTCTTGCCGCAAATGGAAAGTGAGGCCTGAGCTGAGGCCACCAAGAGCAGTCACAGAAGTCAGTTTCCCCATTTGCGAGATGAGACCAGTAACCCTTCCCCTGCTGCGCCCCAGGGCTGTTATGAGGATAAACGGTATGTGGGAAAATACTCTGAAGAGTACACACGTAGGCATGGCATGGTCTGTGTTTTTCTGTATTTTTATTTTAAAACACATCTATAAGCTGCTCCGAGTCTATCCAGGCACGTGTTTGGCATGAGGCATCCAGTGCCCTCACTAAGCTGGCGTCATTCCAGCCCAAAGCCAAACACACCTAGTGTGCGGGGGGCCTCCACTCAACTTTCTGCAACACTGAGAATAACTCACAGACCTCCACGAGGCACCTCCACAGATTCAACAGTTCGACGTCCTCAGGTTGGAAACTACAGATTTAGTTCAAATTCTTTATTCTCCAGACGAGTAAAGTGAGGCTCAGAGAGTTGGAGGAACAGAACCAGAACCAGGTCCCAGGTCTCTGGAGATACCCGCCACCCTGAGCACTTCCTGTACATCTTTCCAAAATCTCCTCTCTGGAAGGCCCAGAGCGGCCCATCCAGGCCAGGGGCCTGTTCCCACGGCCTTCCTGTGAGAGGAGGGAAGGCTGAGGGGGACCCTTTATTCAGAGGTGGCCAAATGGGTGGAGAAGCCAGAGGATCGGCTGGCGTTCTGCCAGGACCCACAGTTTGCTGGCACCTGGACCGAGCCCCTCTGAGCCCTCACTTACAGAAAATACGCAGAGTCTTCAAGGTGAAGAAGGAGGAACATTTTTAAAGGCTCCTGAGAGGTATCTCTAGATTCTCTAAGGACGCCCAGCCCTCGGGCCTCCACAGTCTGGGACCAAGAGGAGCCGGCCCACGAAGGCTGAGGTTGGCCCGTGGCGGCCGCCGTAACTCCACGAAGCCCACCCCGCAGCCCAGACCACTGGTACCAGGCTGCAGCAGAGGAGCTGTGGTGGCAGAAACCCCACAAAATTCTGTCTCATGCTCACCTGTGTAGACGCCAGTGACGATGTCTCCCTCCTCAGGACGGGGGCTATCTGGGACCCAAGGTTCCTCTCCTTGTTCCAGCCGGAAGATCAGATCAGGCTTGGGGATTGGGTATCCTGCCACGGAGAAAACCCGAGGGCAGCTGCAGGGCTGCTCCCGCAGGCCCCGCCCTCACACCTCTCTCCTCTTCATCCTTCCCAGGGCCAGCCCTCCCACTTCCCTACCCCACTCTGGAAAATTCCACATTCCCATCTTTCTAGAGCCTTGCTCTGATACCCGTGGCTCTCCTGCCACGCCCCTCCACACATCATCACCCCTTGAGGTCTCTGGGGAGAGTACAGCATAGAGGCCACAGCTGGGCTGGCAGCTCCCCAGAATGTGTCTACCTGGCTCACAGCACTGCTGGGTCACAGCGGGGGAGGGGCCCAGGACACACCTCCACCCGGAAGCAGGGTCATTCCTATCCCTGGGGCTTCCCTGGGAGGTGGGCTGGCTCCAGCATCCCCTTCTCCAAGACCACCCTCTCAGACAGCTATCGCACCAGGATGCCTCTTGGGGACAAAAAGCCCTGCTTACCCAAGGACACCAGGATCCCGTAGTTCTCCTGCATGACTTCCTTGTAGAGGTTCCTCTGGTCGGGGTCCAGCCTTTCCCACTCCTCCAGGGAGAAATACACAGCCACATCTTCAAAGGTCACCAGCCCCTGGAAAACACAGAGCCCTGCGCACTGCTCTAAACTGCCCCGCGGGAGAGGCGGGGCCCTTACCAAGGAAGCAATGGAAGATTACCTCAAGGGACTGACGGCGGCCCTGCAACACGGACCTCACGGGGACACAGCCCAACACCCCATACCAGAGGGCCTACAAATGCCCACCAGTACTGGGGGCTTCCTGGCCTGGCTGCAGCCCTGCGAGGCAGGGACCCCAGCCCCACTCAGAGGCTAGGGACCCAAGCTCAGAGAGGGCAAACATCCAGCTCACACGGTACAGAGCCAGGTTCACACAGAGGTCAGGGGACAACAAAACCCCAGCCCCACGGCCGTGCTGCTGCCCTGCTAACAGGGGTCTCCAGGACAGCAGGTGACAAGCACTGAGGATGCCCTGCCTGGTGAACTGATAGGGCAGCTCACCTGAGACCCAGCTGTCAGGAAATCTTCCTCCTCCTCCTCGTCCTCGTCCTCCAGGTCCTCCTCCCCAGGCATGGCTGGAACCTGGGAGGCCTGCAGGGCTGAGGGGAAAGATCTTAAGAGCCAGTTGCCTTCAGTGTTGGGCCTCGCCGCCCTGGCCCCTCTGCCCATCCAGCAAGCAGGGTCAGGAGCTCCTGGCTGCTCCCCATTTCAAAGCCTGGGCCCTGACGTCCCAGCCCCAGCTCTACCCGACTAGCCAAAGAGCTCTCCTGACCTGCCCACCAGGCCCCTTCTTCCCTCCCTCCCCCAGCGACAGCTTTTTCTTACCTTTTTCCTGAAGAACTGGGGACTTGGCATTGCCACTGCGGCGAAGGTGCTCCTGGGCCCCCAACTCTGGACTCTGTGCATCCGCCAGCAGCACCTCCATGTCCTCGTCCTCCTGCAACACCGCCTCCACCTGCCGCGCCTGCACCCCGTCTGCATCCGGCTCGTCTTCCCCATCTTCCCCTCCCATCTCCTCCTCCTCCTCTATCTCTTCCCCTCTTTCTTCCTCCTCTTCCTCCTGGTCAGGATCACATTCTGAGCTGTCCTCTGCCCTCTCCAGCTGGGCAGCCGCAGAGTCTGGAGCTGTGTGAAGGGCTGCCATCTTCTCCAGACGGAAGCCTCAGCTCGGCCTGGAACACAGACGGGGGGTGGCGATGAGCCAGCCCAGCACACTCACAGGCTCCCGCATGGGCCTCACGCCGGCCAGGAGGGACGCAGGTCATAATGCACCGACTGTGCAGTAATGGCAGGGCTGGAGCTCTCTGCACGGTTTCATGGGACAGAACAAGACATTCTGTCCCGATACAAGCTGCCCAAAGAGCCCCTCTCCACGGCCCCCCATCATGTGGTCTCAGCTCTTCCCTGCCAGCAACCACACATGGGGATGGACTGCTGGGAGTAAATCAGGGGTTCATCCCAGGTCTTCATCCTCAAGGACCAGGCAACATGGCCCGAGGTTGGCCTGAGTTTAACTGAAACAGGTGAGTGTGGCCGCGAGGATCAGCCCACCTGATATGTACAAGGAGGTGCTCACCCTGCCCTCAATATACACGAATTCGGCCTGGCAGGGGATGCCAGAGGAGAGGTCTACACACGGGCAGGCTGGGGACACGTGAGAAGTGAGAGAGGGTGGGGCGCAGGTACCGCGGACTCTGGGCCGCCAGCAGGGCAGGCTGTCTCCTGTGAGGGGCAGCAGAGAAGGGGCCCTGCATGCGCATTATGCTCTGCGTCTCCCTCGCCCCTCACTCTGTCTGGGGCATTTGGAAAGAGCTCAGCGGGAAGAGTCAGAGATTCGGATCATCGCTAGACTAGCAAAGGTGACATGAAATGCCCTGGGGCGTCTCTTCAAGTCTGCGGATCAGAGAATCTTCAGAGCGGAATTGTCAAAGCCCCAGTGGCTTACAAGGTCCTACTCTTACCCCACTGTCCCAGCCAGCTCAACCCAGGTGCACAGGGGAGTCACAGCCAGGCCACACAGGAAGGGAGGCAGCGGGCCCTGGGACCACTCCTCCCTCCCGGCTGCATGTCCTTCGCTGGCCCCAGTGGAGTCCCAAGGATAGGACAGAGTCACGTTTTGTTGAGTCACTTTCTATGGCTCTTTCTTGAGTGTAAACCCAAGAAGAGGTCCACACCCAGCACCGGCTTCATCAGTATCTCTGACTTGAACAGGTTCATTTCCAATGTGAGCCAAGCCCACTACAAACACAGCTACCCAGAATCCCGGGATGAGGGCATGAACCCTGGAAGGATCCTGAAATGTCAGGCCACACGGGGCATCTGGGCCCAGCCCAGCTCCTATGGCTCTACCAAGGCAGAGTATCTGCCGCAGAAACCCTATAACAGGACGGGGACATCGGCCTGAGGATGCCCAGGGTCATGAGGACAGTTCAGACCACTGGGCCCCCTGGGGAGAACTGCTCAGGGATTAGCTCTTACTCCATAACTCATCACTTTTCTACTTATAAGGCAGTGTACACCCACTTTCTCAACTGTTTGGAGCTGCTGCTTTCAAATCCACACTTTCACAGCTAAGGAGCTCAGAGCATTCAAGCAGCTCCTCCCAGAGACCCAGGAGCAGATCCAGGGACTGGGGCACATGGTGCCCAGAGCCACCTCTGTCCCAACCCTCATGCTCCCGCTGGCTGGCTCCGGCCCCATTCTAGATTCACAACCACTGAACCCAAGTTCACAGGTGAAGCTATGCCTGGGAGGCCCCTCCCAGAGCCGACCTCCAGGGTCTCCACAGCTCTCTGGGTGTGTGAAGGTGCCTGGGGTGTAGAAACACGTGTGCTGTGTGCCATCCTCGCCACCTCCAGGACAACGCAGCCCTGCCCAGCACTTGGGGCAATGTGAATCCTCAGCAGAGGTTTGCCAACTGCCAGCCACCTCAGGCTCAGAGGAGGGCTTTTTTCACCCAGGCTTCAGGCTGCAAATTTAGGCTCAGCCCAGACACCATGCCAAGTCAGGCAAAGCTGCCTCCTGCAGGGCCCAGAGCAAACTCCCACCAGCCAGGCCACTGTATCCACGGACTCACACTCAAAAGAAGAAACCTCCGCAGCTTTGGAATAAAGTGGCACCATGCTCGTCCCACCTCAGGACCTGCGCACGTGCCATCCCCTCCTCCTTCCTCACTCATCCTCTGGAGGGCCCAGTTACACACAGTGCCCTGGACTCTGCCCTTGCAGCACCCATATTTTTTATACACTTATGGGACTGTCTGCTCACTGTCTGTCTTCAAGGTACACAGTCAACTCCAGAAAGCCAGAAGTCCCCTTTGCTCATCTCTGAACGCCCCCATGCCAGGCACAGAGTACGTGCTCAAATACTTATTGAAGAAATGACTCCGACATCTGTAGTCAATGTGATGAACATTGTTTAAAACTCGGTATTTTGGCCCCACTGTCACATTCCAGAACATACCAACTACCGCTGAGGGTCCTTCCAACTGGAACCCACCCCAGATGCACTGGAGACTTTCTGCACTCAAAGAGCTTTGGCCTGAAGTCCCTTCTCCCAAGAAGTGTACCTGCTGGTGACCAGAGAAGGGAAAAGACCAGCCGACGTGGCATGGAGGCTGGCAGTCAACCTGCAGATGGGACCATGGCCCTGCACAGTGACACATATACCCCGACACAGAATACAGAACAGAATGGTTCTGAGAAATGGATCTCAGGAATTTGAACCCTATGTTCCTTCTGCTGCCCCAGGCCAGATGTGTACTGGGCACGCACCCCCAAACCCGCACACTCTTTGCTTCTCTTTCCAACCTGTCAGTCCACCACAAACTCACTCTGCTCACATCCTGGCATCCAATTCCAGGTCAGAAGTCACAGAGGGTCAGGTAAGCAGCCTCGTCAACACAAGCTAGGGGTCACCCCAGACCCATATTTCTGTTGGAGCCCTGCACCCTAGGATACAGTGCTGCAGGCAGTTAGAATTGGGGGTGACAGGATGCCCTCCACAAGGAGGAGGGAGGACCCCAGGAACAGAAAAAGTTTGAAAACTGTTAGAAATTCTCCACAAAAGGGGAAACGTAGGGGAAACGTGTAGGTGCACATGGATTCCTTCCCTCTGGGTGGCCTTATCGACCACAGCCCTGTTATTCAAGGTCTTCCAGGTTTTCCTCCTCCAGGAAGCCTTTCTTCCCTGACTACCAGGGTCCTCACTGTCGGTCCACCAGTTTGGGCTTCCCCCACTCTCCTGGGTTTGCTCCTGGTGCAGGTGTAGGCATGGGCCATCCCAGCTCCCTCACCGTGCTGGCCAGCTCCCCAGACCAGCAAACACTAGCTGAAGCAAAGCAAGTACGTCTCACCATACAGGTGCAGCCAGGGGCCTGGTGGCCCGCCCCTCACCGACCTTTGCGACCACGTGGAGCAGCCGAGACTTCATCCCATCTCAACGGTGGGCGCTCCTATTCGCCCAACGGCAGTGGAAGACTCAGCCTAACAGCCCACAGGGCTCTCCATTTGCACACGAGGGAAGACCCCAGGCCAGGCCCCCAAGGTCACCAAGCAAACTTGCAGGGGTGGGGTGGGGGGCGCGAAGTCACCTCCATTTCTACAGGGGGGGCTCCCTGGGTCGCCGCCTCCCGCGGAGGCCCTGGCAGTGACAACCCCTCTAGGATGGGTGTGTCCCCGGGGGTGGCCATGACCCAAGCCCGCCTCGGGCCCAGCCGGTGCCGGGCCCCTGCCGAGGAGGCGCGCGTGCCCTTCCCTGGCTCGCCCACTCCGTGCTGCCCGCCGGCACCGGCCCTGGGGCTCGCAGCCCACCCCATCGCGCAGGCCCGGGCGGGGAGGCGCGGGCCGCGCCAGGGGAAGGCGCGGCCCCCGAAGGCCCGACCCCTCCAGACGCAGGCCCAGGCCCTGGCTGCCCCGCCTGGCGCCGCAGCCTCCCCACGGCCTCCCACGCCGGCGGCGAGGGGCGGCTCAGCCCTGGCCCCGCGCCCGCGCGCGCGCAGCACCTGCCGCCGGCGCCGCTTTCCGCGCGCCCGCCGCCCACTCACCGCGAGCGCTGCGCTGACCACGCCGCTGCCGGACGCCGGGGCCGGGCAGGGCCTGCGCGCCCCGCGCTACACAAAGTGACGGCCCCGTAGCTGCGCGGCGGCGGCGCGTGGGCACCGGAAGTGCCGCGGTCGGCCCCGCCCCGCCCGAGCCCACGGGGGGGCACTTCCGGTCACGCGGGGCCGCGCGCGGCTGCTGGAGGGGGCGTGCGAGCGCGCACCTGCGCCTCCGCTCCTGGGGCCCCCGGCGCCCCTTGCCCAGCCCTCCGGGTCTTGTCCCTGCAGACCCTGGCGCCCCGCCTTGAGACGCCAGCCAAGCCCTGGAGACCCCGGCGCATCCACCCTGCTCCGAAACCCGGACCCCCATCCCTGCAGAACCCCGCGAGGCCCCGCGGATCTGAGCGCACCCCCCGCACAAAGCCGAGCTGGCTTCCTCCTTCACCCACGATTCAGGGACTGCGCTGAGTGCGAGACCTGCGCCAGGCCCACCCCCCAGGCCCCGCGACAGTGGAAGGAGGTGATGCTCTCCAAGGGGCCTCCTGGAGGCCATGCCTCTGGCCCGCGTGCCGGCACACCTGGACGTGGGCGGGGGCGGACCCTTGCGGATGCTCAGGACCCTGGCGGGTGGACCAGGTGCCCACAGTTGCCCGCCCGGCTTCTGGGGCCACCAGTGAATGTAGGGCCGATGATAGGTAAACGGGGTGGGGGTGGGGGTGGGAGTACTGTTACCCAAAATGGATGAGGACAATTACTTGAACCAAGGGCCGCTGAATAAATGTAATAAGAGCCTCTGGGAAGGGACCCTTGATCAGGACCATGGGGAGGGCCTGCCTCTGGGAAGAGAAAGATCCTCCAAGCAGAGGGAGGCAGAAGCCATAGGTCGCCCCCTAGGGACTGTGAGAAGGTGAGGTCGGTGGACTCAGGCCACCCGCAGCCCTCCAAACCTGTGTGCATCCATCCCCAGGGTACGCATCTGGGGTCTGATGGTGAGCTCTTGCATCCACAGCAGATGGGGCCGTGTTCAGCCTGGCTGCAGCCCCAGTCAGGGATGGTGTGACCCTGCTCCTTCCCACTGGTACCATTATTCTTATATTTTCTGTAGTGTCCCCAGCCTTGGACCCTCAAGGAAGGGCAAGTGCATACCTTCCTGAAATAACAGCTTCTGCCCTCCAGAACCCCAGCTCCAGCTGGTGAGCTCAGGTCCAGAAGGACTCAAACCTGTGCCCTGCAGAGGGGTGCAGCCCCTGCCCAGAGCCTTGCCTCCTGGAACCCACAGCACCAGCTAGCAGCCCGCCCTCCAGCTGGATCTCACTCCTCACAATGATTGTGCTTGCTCCTGGTGTTTTTTAAATGTTTTAAAATGAATATCACTGGGCCGGCCGAGTGGCGCATTGGTGAAGAGCTGGTTTTGGGATGCCAGCGGCCCCAGTTCGGATCCCACATATGAGGGCCAGTGACACTGCCCTCTACAGCTAACAACAGCTCCACCTGGAGCTGGGCTGCGAGCCCCGGTGATGGTGTAGGCTGCAGCCCCTGCTGCAGTGGGCTGCCACAGGCTACAGTGAGTGGCCAGCAGCCAGCGTGAGTGGCCTGCAGCCAGCGTGGGTTGCCAATAGCCGCGGTGAGCAACCATCCAGAGGCCGGCGGGCGACCCATCTGCCTCATCCAGGAAGAGCGCAATGACGATACCAACATGGGCCAGTGAAGCAATATCCTCCGCAACTAGACTGAAGAACAAAAAGACAGCAACTTGTCTGTTCCCCTTCCCCGGTTCCCCAACGCTGTTCCCCTCTCCCAATTCCCCAATAAAATCTTTAAAGAAAAAAAAATGAATGTCACTTAAAAATTGAAGGTGTCGGGTCGCCGTGGTAAAGAGCTGGCTTGGGAAGCCAGCGGCCCCGGTTCGGTCCCACATGTGAGGGCCAGTGACACTGCCCTCAAAAAAAAAAAAAAAAATTGAAGGTGTCTTGTAAAAAGATTTTAAAAATCCAAAGTTCTGCCAATGTAGAACCCACAGTTTGCAGGGCGCCAGTCGGAGGCCTGCAAAGAGACCAGCTCCCGCGGTTGAGACTGGGCTCTGCCGTTCTCAGTGCCCACCATCCCCTCACCTGTCTCCCGGCCCACTTCCACATGGCAGCATTTGCCTGGTTCTGTGGGTCTCTTACACTTTGGAACCATGGACCTCTAGCTTGGAACCTTACTCACTCTCCACTCCCAGATGGTCACAATGAGAGGATCTGGTTGTAGAATAACTGCCGAGAGCAGTGTAGGCCAGGTGAAGAAATTGGGGCCCCAGAGCCTGGCACCTGGACCTGACGGGCTGGGGCCGGGAAGGAGGTTGGGCCCAGAGCGCTGTAGGAGTGGAGATGGGGCCACTGGTGGGAGTTGTGATTGTGGGGGTGGGGTGAGAATACCCCAACCTGGCCTTACCCCATCCCATCCCACCTGTGCTGCCCACTAGGCAAATCCACTGGTAATGTGGAGGGCCAGGGAGCCCAGGGGATGCAGTTGCAGTCAGGGCCCAGAGCCAGGTAAAAAACAAATGGGGTGCTGTTGAACTGCCAACAGGTGGCAGGATGGCTCAGCTAAAAAACAAAACAAAACAAACAAAAAAAAATGGGGGAGGGGGCAGATAAAACAAAACCCCAGCGGCTCCATTCCTGCCTTAGAACCCTCATCTTGTCGGGCAGGGATTCTGCATCACCCCAGCATCTCCTCTTGGCCTGTTTCTACCTGATACCTAACCCAAGACCAGAATTTCAAGGGTGTGGAGTCCAGACTCACCTCGCTTAACAGAGGCCCAGCCCTCCATGAGGTCTGGTCCTGCCTGAATCTCCTTCAGAGGCCAAGCAGAGAGGCTGCTCCTCGTGGCCCCTCTCTTTCCTCCTCCTCTGAAGTTCTCCCCACGAGCCTCTCCTTCCTCCTGCACTGTGACAGGCAGAGTCCCCAAAGCTCTCCCAGCCAGGACACAGAGTGATGCAGCCACACAAAGGCCACTTAGCCGACCATGTTCAGCGTGTCCCAGATCACTTAGGCTTATCCTCCCCCCCCCCCATACATACACCTGCAACTTCAGGAGAAGGGTGTGCTCAGGTGGACCGCCATTTTTCTGTGAGAATGAAACCTAAGCCGCCTGATAGGAGCCTTAGGATCTGTGTTTATTTTACAGTCAAAAAAATAAAAGTCGCCACTCTTGTGACCCCGCCTGAGCCCGTTCCTTACAGGTTGGCTCTCCACTGGACCTGGACCGGCATCTCTTAGGGCCAGCTGAATTGACTAAGAGGTTTCTCAGGACTCGAAATGACAACCCTGCCTGGCAGTGACAGAGAGCCCTTTGAGGACAATTAGAAATGTTAACAAGGGGATGGTATTCGAGGTTATAATAATGGGAATTGAGAGGGGCCTTGGGCCATTTTTTGATGTGATGAGCTAGAATCTAGATGTGCCAAAGTCCTGCCAATCGCCTGCTTCTTTGAGGGGCAGCCAATGGGCCACAAACACAGGAACATCAAAGGAAGGGACCCAATCCCACTTGAAGCCTCTGCCAACATGAGGCGGCCTGGGGAGAGAGGGAGGGCGAGTGGGCCCTGTAGCAGCTGCTGTGAGCTGGAAGGAGAGGGGACAGAGATGGTTGGCGGGGTATGCCCGGGCATGTGCGCCCCAAGACAGCAGGAAGCAGCAAGAACAAGAAAAATGCTGTCGTCAGCCCAACCAGTGACTGACCTGTTTGCCAGCAGCTCTTTCCCTCGAGGGTGCTGCAAAGAGGCTGGCGAAGGAAGGCTGGGCAGGGGGAGCAGCAGCCCCTCCCAGCCACAGGGCTAGCCTCAGCTTGAGCTGCTTCTGCACTGTGCCACCTGGACTGGGCTGGGAGGAACAGCAGTGAGGGATGCAGGGCGTCCATGCCCAGAGGAAGGAAAGTCCTGACTGTGGGGTGCAGACTGAGCCCTGGGCCAGAAGCTGAGGGAGGCAGAGATGAGGGGGTCCCTAAGCCTTCATGGGACAGGTGGCATTTCATCCAAGTCTGAAAAGCAGCTAGAGACTGTCATGCAGGGGGGCAGGGGAGACCTGGCTTAAGCAAGAGCCTGGCGGTGGGGAGCTTGGGGCAAGTCTGAGTGGCTGGGGCCATCCCATGGCCGGAGCCTCCCACCTCACTGGGGGCCCCAAAGCAGCAAGCAGCCACCAAAGATATCGGGTAGGGGCGGGTCATGACTTACCAAGATGACAGGGGTCCAGGAGGGTGTCAGGGAGCTGTCCAAAGGCTGTTGAGGTACCCCAGGTGAAAAGTGACAAAGCTCGGGCCGGCCGAGTGGCGCGGTGGTCAAGCACTGGCTTGGGACGCCAGCGGCCGCGGTTCAGGTCCCACATAGGAGGGCCAGTAACACTGCCCCCAGAAAAAAAAAAAGTGACAAGGCTTCAAGATGAAAAAGTACCAGTCCATTCGGGCTGCTATAAAAGATACCATAGACTGGAGGGCTTAAACAACAGACATTTATTTCTTACAGTTCTAAGGCTGGGAAGTCTAAGTTCAAAGCATAGGCAGATTCAATGTCTGGTGAGGATCACTTTCTAGTTCATAGCTGGCACCTTCTCACTGTATCCTAGTGGAAAGGAGTAGGGAGCTCCCTGGGGTCTCTTTTATTAGGGCACTAATCCCATTCTTTTTTTTCTTTGAGGGCAGTGTCCCTGGCCCTCCTATGCGGGACCCGAACCGGGGCCGCTGGCGTCCCAGGCCAGCGCTTACCCACCGCGCCACGCGGCCGGCCCAGCTAGCCCCATTCTGGAGGACTCTACCCTCATGACCTCATCACCTCCCAAAAACCCCACCTCCTAATACCATGACAGTGGGGTTTAGGATTTCAACATATGACTTTGAGGGGGACACAAATTTTCAGTCCATAGGACAAGATGACGGAGTTAAGCTGTGGACATGGGAATTGCTATTTGCGGGGAATCAGATCACTTGGGAACACACCCTGGTTCTGCGAACCTTGACACTTGTGACGGACTCTGCCCATCACCCTTCCAGAGGGAGCCCCTCCCTACCCCAGACCCTCCCTCAGTTGGCCAGCCTGCCCAGGCCCCAAGCCCATCCTAGCCTCCCACCCAGTAGGGCAGGACAGGCTGGCAAAGAGTGGTTATGCTGGGGCTTGGCAGAGCAGGGTAAGGCCAGGACTGCCAGAGGGCAGAAAGGAGGAGCAAACAGAGATGACAGAAGGGTCCACCAAACAGGGAGAGAGAGGGTCAAGTCCAGTCCCCTGCAATGAGGCAGAAAGGAACAGTGGGAGTGGGGTGTGGACTGCAGATAGAGGAGGAATGGGGGGGGGTGACAGATTCTCTCCTTGACCAAACTTTTAGTCTGAGCCTCATCTCAACTTCCGGGCTTCTGCATCTGTCTTTGTATCACCCAGTTTTAGCAAAAATCCTGTCAAGTCAGTTTAGCCAGAATCCCCACCCTGGATATCTGATCAGCTTTCATATCTGACCAGAGTCCTCACCCCACTGTCCCCCAGGTGGTGTCTGTTCACCCCAGCCTGCCTTCAGCAAGAATCCTGTCGGGTCTGTTTAACCAGAATCCCCCGAACCACTGATGTTTCTCTCCTCTTGGTAATTTTCCATCCACTGGCTCCCCGACCATCCCCTATGCACCCCCTTACTCCTTGGCCGTAAATCCCCACTTGTCTTTGCCATATTCAGAATTGGGTCCAGTTCAATTCTGAGGTCTCTTTTCTCTTATTACATTACGTCCTGAATAAAATCTGTTTTTACTGCTTTAACTACAGTCTAGTTCTGATTCTCTTTAATGGTGGCACTTCTGCCCCCACCCCATGCCGGGCACATGGGACGGAGTGGGGACATCAGTCATCACTCACCCCTCTGTGCCTGGCTGCTTGCCAGCCCTCAGTGTCACGGCCCAGGAGGACTTACTATAGAAGGAGACAGCTGAAAGCCGAGTGGGCGTGAGCTCTGTCCAGCAGTGGACCAGCCCCTGAAGTTCCCCTGCAGGTGAATCTGTGAAGAGTTGGGGCTGGCACAAAGCGTGCGTGCTCCAACAGAGATGTCCTGGGTCTCACAGAATCACACACGCGCCCAAAGGCCCCATACCTCCCACGTCCTTATGTCTCTGCTGGTGAGCCACAGGGAGGCTGACACATGGAATGGGCTTCCCAGCAATCGCTGGGTGGGCTGGCAGCCTCCTCACTGCCTGCATGCATCACAGAGGGCAGAGCAGAAACTAGGCCGAGGACACCACTGGGTAACTCTATTTCATGAATACGTTTTCATATTCTCCCTCCCTCCCAAACTGTTTATAGATCTATAGTGACATGGAAATTGTGTTAATGCAGAAGTATATGATTTTTTTGGAGGCCATTTGATTTCTTACATCTTATTTTTATATTAAGAAAATAACTTCTTTAAAAAATAACTATTCCTCCAGACGAATTTGGGAAATCTGTCTAGACTGAGTTCAGCAGTGAGGAACAGTAAGCCCTAAGCAATAGTTTATGCAAATAGTTTAGGCATCCTTAGGAGGGTGGGTCCATAATATAAGTGTTTTATAGTTCGACTTTATCTCATTCCCTGGATATTCTCCATTTTACCAGAGAATTCGGGGTGTAGCCAGTCAGCCCCAGATATGGCACAAATATAACCCAGGGGTCAGTCAGCCCAAAGAGATATTTTCCTAGTTGCTAAGAAAGCAAAATGACACTGTGTCCTACTGCCATTATCGCACGCGATGAACACATCACAGAGGGGCAGGAGGGACTTCACACCTGGGTCCCTCTGTCTAGCACTAGTACCTAAAATAGATATAACCTTGCGCCCATTCCTGGTCCCTTCACAGACAACCTTAGCCTGATCTTTTTGCAAAACCTTGCAGATATGATCATTATATGAATATTTAAAACTAATTCTATTCTTGGTAACTCTGTGGGTTTTTAATAAAATTCCCATTGCGTTTTTTTGTTTTTGTTTTTGTTTTGTTTTTCATTTGATGAGCCAGCCTTTGGACATCAGGACTCCTTTACAAAACTTCCCAAGTAAAACTTCTTTCTTAATGCTCTTGTCTCTACATTTTCCTTTTGCATCTCCCAACCACCGCGGTTGGTCAGACCTAACTGGCTGTATGCATGGAAGGGCAGAAGTGTGACGCCAGCACAGAAAAGCAGAGTTCCCCCTGCAATGCAAGAAGTGAGGAAGCAGGAGCGAGGGTAGCAAAGGCTGACTCTGCAAGTTCCAGAACCACTTGATGGGCTGAACTGCACGGAGGAGGCAGGATGGAGCCCCTGCAAAGTCCTGGAGTGGGCTGTGTGCACTGGGAGGAGACACATTTTAAAATTTGTGTGAAGGCTCCACGTGGCTGGTGTTGGGCCTGGATGCACCCTTCTTCACCTCTCAAAGAGCTTGTCAGAGAGTTAGGAGGAAGTCAGGACCGCCAGGCAAATTCCTCTGTGGCTCCTGCTGAGCCCCAAGCAGACAGTGCTGGCCAGGTGGCCATGTGCCTGGGTCAGAGAGATGCCAGGAGAATTCCTGAGCTGATTTCACAGGCAGAGAGCTTCTGGGGATTAGAGGATGCTGCAAAATCCAGCAAGCTCCAGCAAGATCCTGGGACTCATGTGACCATAAAACCTGGAAATACTAGGGGGGAAAAAAACAATGAAAACATAATTCAAATGGCAATAACTTTATGTGTCCCGTGTAACAATGGCAATGACACCATGTGACCCAGCGTTATTTGATCTTGTGTCTGTGTCCCACCTAAAACTGCCTGGTGCCCACTAGTCATGTGTGTCATACCTTGAGGAGCCACACTGTGATGGTGAGGTCTGGAACTGAGGGGTCTCTTCCGGCCCTGCCCACCACCCCCAGCCTTCAGGCCCTGGGGCCTTGGCATCAACCCAGGTCTCCCCTGCCTGAAGGCTGTCATTCGCCAGGGTCCCTGCCTTCCCTCCCTTCAGCCGTGCCTCTCTCTCTCTGATTGCCCTTCCAGGACTTGGGGGAGGGGGTATCATGTGTCTCTGCAAATGGGGTCCCCCCACTTCTGACAGAGGACGCCAAGTCTGGGACTCACTGGTCCTGGGGTCCCTTCCCTTCCGTAGTGGCAGGGCCCGCTCTTCCCAGCCAGGCCAGCTGGGCCTAGACCTTGGTTAGAGGCCCAGTGGCCAGGAAGAGAGGTGGAGCACATCTTAAGGGGGGCAAGTCTTGTCCTGAAAGACATCTGCCTCACTGAGACATCTGCAAGGTCTTCGGACAAAGGGATTAGGGGGTGGGGAGGTGGGGAGGGGAGGAGGGAAGTGGGAGGGATTAGAGGGTGGGGAGGGGAGGGGGGAAGTGGGGCGGGGGCACAGCTGATGTTTCTAGCAAGGGAAATTGGGCCACTTCTGCAGGCTCAGAGGGTTGGGGGAATGTGGGGGAATGTGGGGGCCCAGCGTTCTCAAGCACACTGCCTAGATTCCCCAGATCCTGGTCGCTGCCCTTGCCTCAGGCCCCGTGCCCGGTGTGCAGGAGTCGGCCCGTGGTGGAAGGAGATGAGCGTCTCTCTGAACGCTGCACAAGGCTTCCTGACTGTCCTTCTGTGCCTTAAGTTGGAAGCGATGGACCTGAGCCTCCCATTTGCCTTCATCATGGCATTAGCTGTGCTTAGCAGAATCACAGTCCTTATAATAACCATTTCTCGCACAGATCTCAAGTGCTTGAGATACCGCATGAGCTGGGGAGTCCCCTCCCACCTGGTGTCCTGCTGTGTCATCAATGCAGCAGCCAGGGGTCATCACCCACCCACAAGGGGAACGCTGTTGTTCCAATGGGAGGGCGATCCAAGTCCAGACCCCACTTCCTAGGACCACTGTCAACACCATCAGTCTCAGGACAGGCTCCTGAGACAACCTTGAAACTAGGATTCATGCGGGAGTGATTTATGAAGGCCCTGCTCCCAGGGGTGTCAGAGTAAGGCAAGTGGACAGCAAAGGAGGGGAGGCAAAGCAAGGGTTCAGTCTCAAGCAAATTCCTGCAGAGGGGCCTCAATGGGGCCTCACAGCAAATGCCGGGGTGTAAATCATACCTCCAAGCTCCTGGCTGGAATCAGGAGAGCTTGGTGTGTGGCCCCTTCCCACACCTGTCTCTCACGAGATAAGACCACCATGGAGGGAGAAATTCTCAGGTATAGCCAGTTCTCTACACAAGCAGAGCAAGGGGCTTCGGCAGCCCCAGGGACATCCGGCAAAGAACCGAGGGTGTGGACTGTTGGAAGCAAAAGCTGGATGACAGAGGAACACAGACTGGCAAAAAGGGACCTGAGAGCATCTTAGAACCAAGCACACGCAGGGCTGGGAGGGGCCTCAGGCCTCATGAGTCCCTTCCAAGTGGCCATCCAACAACGAACGGCACACTCACCACTATCCCAGCATTCCACTTTACAGTTGGACTAGGTTGATTCAAAGCCTGTCCTTAGGAGATACCAAAGCCGGCCTCCTCAAGCGTCTACCCTGTCTCTCCCATGAGGGTTTTACCAAATGAGCCCATCCCCAGCCCAGCCAAAGGTCTCAGGCTAGAAGGAAGGATCCAGGTGAGGAGCACCGGGTATGGACCTGAATACGAAGTTTCTTGCTTCTACAGCAACCAAGAAAATGTGCCATAGAAATGAAGCCCCACAAAGTGCAGAGGTGAAGGCAGACAGGACAATGTATTTCTTCATTTAAGTTTATTTTTCATGTCTTGTTTCTCACTTACCAACACATTTGTGAAATGTAGCAGGCTGTGTTAGTTAAGGAGATGCAGGGAGGAAAGGCAGGGCAGGACCTAAGCCGCCACACGTGGGAAGTCAGGAGCCGGAAGCGCGTGGGGGCCAAGGTGGTGGGCAGCCTTCTCCACCGTCCTGCCTTTCCACAGGCCTCGGCGATTCCCGGATGATTTTGTGAGTGTAAAGAGCATTACTGATGTCTCTGATCCTTGTACCCCCAACATTCTCCCTCTGGCCCCTGGCGATGAGGCAGGGTCTGCACAGCCCAGCCCAGGAGAACCCTGCCTGTCCCTGGGTCTCAAGGCCCAAATCCCATAGCCTATCAATCGGCAAGCACCTAAGAAGCTGAGAGCTGGCGGATCTCAGGGAAAAAGGGGTATCGCAGAGTTCTTTCCAGGGGTGACTACTCCCTTGGAGCCTGGACAGATTTCCCAGAATGCCCTCTGCTTCAGCCACAGGCTTCTATTCACCAGGGCATAAGGGGGCCCCTGCCAGCATGGGGTCAAGGCAACAGAGGCCTAGCGCTTGCCTCCCACGCTTGTAGGGACCCTGGGTGGCCCTGGAGGGAAGGTTTAACCTTTGGCCCAGAGCAGGACAGCCTGACATTTGCACACTGACCCAGTGGACATTCTGACCCTATTTAATCAGGATTATATCCACCCTAACGAATTTTCATTCGAGGAAGTATTTTCAGGGCAAATGCCATTGGGGACAATTTAATGCCTTGATCAGTTTTTTACATAGTGCAGATAAGTTGCCTTTTTCCCTTGAAATAATTTTCACCAGGGTCAAATCCTTTTGCGTGTGCGTTTTACCAGGTATATTTGATTCCCTGGTTAGAGTTTGATCCGTGTCCATCTGTCATTGGAAGTTTTCTCCTGTGACTCTCATTTCTGATAAGTCCAGGTGTCCTGGGGGGGGGAGGCGCTTTGGCAGACTTGTCCCCAGTCGGTACCTGATAACGAATCTGTAGCATGTGCTGTTTGTGCTGATGTACAACATCTGTGCTGTTTCAGCCACACCGGGTGATTCCATCCTACTCGGCAGGTGATCTGGGAGAAAGACGGACGTCTTTGTCCAGCGACATTCGAGGATGTCCGAGATCACGGAGCAGGGTCCAGGCGTTTCGGCAGGCGCAGTGTCGCTGGGCGGGGCTGGCCACCTTCCCGTCCTCCTCGGCACCCTCCCGGTCACAGACCCTTGTCGCCCGCCGCCTGCTCAGTGCGCTGTGGCCCGCCAGCGGCCGCGCGCGGGCCGCGGAGCAGCCCCAGGCCCCTGGAGCGGCCGGCGCCGTGCAGCTGGCGCTCGTGGCGGCGGATCTGCACCTTGTGGCGGAAGCGCTCCCCGCAGTCCTCGCAGACGTAGGGCCGCTCGCCCGAGTGCGTGCGCCGGTGGCGCAGCAGGTTGGACGAGACGCTGAAGCGCTTGCCGCAGTCCCCACAGGCGTAGGGCCGCTCGCCCGTGTGCGTGCGCTGGTGCTGCACGAGGGCCGAGCTCTCGCTGAAGCGCTTCGCGCAGTAGGAGCAGGCGTAGGGCTTCTCGCCGGTGTGGATGCGCTGGTGCGTCACCAGGTTCGAGTGCTGCGAGAAGCCCTTGCCGCACTCCCCGCAGCGGTGCGGCCGCTCGCCCGTGTGCGTGGCCTGGTGCCGCACAAGGTCCGTGCTGCGGCTGAACCCCTTGCCGCACTCCCCGCAGATGGTCGGCCGGTCGCGGGCGCGGCGCCGCCGCCGCTGCCGGGCCGGCGTCAGGGCGGCACTGCCCGCGGGGCCGGAGATGGGCACCACCGCCGGCGTGGCCACGGCCGGCAGAACCATGAGCTCCTGCAGCACCACGTAGCCCGGAGGGGCCACGACAACCGCGGCCCCGGGTCCCGAAGCCCCGCCGCCCCCCGCGGCGGGCACCAGCTCCAGCTGCAGCTCGGGCTGCACGGGGGTCAGCTCCAGCTGCACCTCCTGCTGCTGCGGCCCCAGCTCCACTGGGGTCAGCTCTAGCTGCACCTCCTGCTGCTCCGCCAGCTGCTGCTGCTCCAGCTGCTGCTGCTGCTGCTCCAGCTGCTGCTCCAGCTGCTGTAGCTGCTCCTGCAGTTTGAGCTGCAGCTGCCGCTGTTCCTGTTGTCTCTCCAGCTCCTGCTGCCGCTCCAACTCCTGCCGCTGCTGCTCCAGTTCCTGCTCCGGCCCCAGGTCCACGGGCAGGAGCTCCAACTCCACCTCCTCCTCCTCCTCTGGCTCCAGTGGGCGGGACTGCAGCTGCTGCTGCTGTAACTGTTGCTGCTGCTGCAACAGCTGTTGCTGCTGGTGCAATAGCTGCTGCTGCTGCTGTAACTGTTGTTGCTGCTGCAGCAACAGCTGCTGCTGTAATTGTTCCTGCTGCTGTAATTGCTGCTGCTGCAAGTGTTCCTGCTGCTGCTGCTGCAACTGCTGCTGCTGCAACTGCTCCTGTTGCTGCTGTAATTGTTCTTGCTTCTGCTCCTCCTGCTGCTGTAGTAATGGTTTCTGCTGTTGCAACTGCTGCTGCTGCTGTGGCAGCTGCTGTGGTTGTAACTGTCCTTGCTGTCGCAGCAGCTGCAGGTGCGGCTCCAGTTCCTCATGTTGCAGGGGTTGGGGTTTTTCCTGTGGTTCCTGCTGTTGTTGAGGCAGCTGTTCTTGCCCATCCTGCTGCTGCTGCTGTGATTCAGGCCGATGTTCTGATAGCTGGTTTTGTGCTTGCTGCCCTCGCAGCTGTGGCTCCTGTTCTAACTGTTGCAGCCCCTGCTGTCCCAGCTGGGCTTCCTCAGGGGTCTCACTGGCTTCCATTGGGGCTGAGATTGCTGGCTGCGGCGGGCTGTGCCTTTCCTGAGCCTCCTCTTCCTCCTGACTGTCACTCCCACCGCTGCCACCTGTAATGGAAACGGCAGGATCCAGGAGAGAGAGGTCTGCAGGCAGCTGTCTGATCCAGACCCCCAGGTCCTCCGCACACCCTCCCCCACGTACAGCCACTCTAGGATACACGGCTGAGCTCTTAACAAGGACCCAAAAGCACTGGGTCAAGGGCAATTGCAACATGACAAAAACTGAAATGCCCAGAGGTATGGGATTGACTTAGAAATGTTCCTGAATGACTGCTGGTCACGTCACGAAGGACCCCAGCTCCCTGGCCCCTCCTCTGGGTCATCTCCTACTCCTACACAGGTTCCATGCTTAGAGCTTGGCAGTGACACCAGCATGGGTCCTGGGCTCCCCAACACCACTCCCTGAGCAGTCCTTTGTGCTTAATCACCATCCAGTGGAAATCAGTGAACCTGCCAGCCATTCTAAGCCACAAGCCCATGCTGCACTCTGACCTCAGTTAGGGTCACACCTGAAATAAATGACACTTGCCTTCTCTGTAAAGAATAAAGAATTTCTGTAAAGCTGCCTGGAAGTATTACCGCAAATGGTTGCTAAAAGTCACCAAAGTGTCAGAGAGTACACAGGTTTCCAGTTGCTAAAAGTCACCAAAGTGTCAGAGAGTACACAGGTTTCCAGTGGGAAGTCCTCGGTTCAGAGGACTCTACTCTGGTCCTAACTCTACCAATTAGCAGCTGTGCAATGTGCTGCAGGCTCAGAGCCCTCCTTCTCTGTACAATCGCTTAACGGTACCCACTGCCAGCTTCATGAGTGAAGCGGGAAGGACCCTGGCACATTCCCTAGAACCTGGTAGATGCCTGAAAAATCCTTCTCCCTGTGGGTTAGGAATTAGTTTGCAAACTAACAAACAGTTTGGAAATGCCAAGGATACAACTGACTCTGTCTGAAATAGCCTAAAGACAGCAAGTGTTTGAGGTTGTTATTCTAAAATGGAAAGGACTAACTCACAGCCCTAAGTCAACATGGCGACCAATTACTTCACGTCTGGGAACCCGAGCCTGCCCGTCTGCCAAGGGAGACAAATCCTCTCCAGGAACATTGGGAGAACCGGAGGGTGTAAAGGTGCAGCCCCAGCATTGTGCAGGCGCACGGCAGGCCCTGGAAAGCAGGAGCCCCTCCGGTGCTGAGTTCATCTCCACGACATCCCCATGCGGGTCCTCATTTTGAGCACTGCTGCCGGATAAGCCGAAACCCTGAAGAGCCTTTCTCCATCACCAAGCCTGATTTCAACATCTCTTCTTCCGACAGCATCATATTTTCAATTTCGTAATGGAAAGCAGAGATTTGATTTATAAAATTTTGCTTTCTGGCCACTTTTCCACTATATTGATTTACAAACAAAAACCAAGGGATCTCTACATGTAAATAATTTCCTGTTAGAAAACTATTCCCAAGAACCTTTGCTTAGGCTAATGGATCAGTGAATGTATTTTTCATATACACTCACACCGGCTGGGAGTATGGCGGCGGTGAAGGAAGACTGCCATGGACTCCTGTCCCCTCAGCAGATCCAAGGTCTCGTGGACGCCCCTCCCCCGCCGCCCCTGGGAGAAGCAGGGCCACATCCCACCTGCGTTGGGCCGCATAGCCATTCGTGACTTCCTGCGGCAGCGATGTCACCATTTCTAGCAACGATGTTTTAGTAAACATAGAGTTAAGTTTCATCTGATGTGTGTACCTTCACAAGATGTTTGTCAATTAAATATTTGAGCCAGAAGAGTCCTTATTTAGTCTACACATCCCATCTGACCCCTCCAATTCCCTCGGTCCTTTTCATGTTCTGTTCATCCCCGCACCAGCTCCTCATTCAACATATTCAAAGCACAGCGTGGAATCAGCTCCCAGAAACTCGGCCACAACAGAAAGTTTGCCCAGAGTGGGTCCTAGAGGGAGAGGGAGTTCTGGAATGTTCTGCAGGGTCACATTTGCCTCTGGGCAAAAGGGGAGAAAGATGGATGGGAGTGGAAGTCAAGGAAAAGTGGACAAAGCCAGAGGCTGGGTCAATGGCTGAGTCACGAGGGGCAGAGGGAGAGAGCCCCTCAGTCCCTGAATTCAATCTGGGAACTTGAATCTGGAGCCAAAGACAGGTGGGAGGAAGGCAGGCGGGGAAACAGCAGCGGTCCCAGCCAGCACCTATCCAGAGCCAGGGGCGTGGGCTACGAACATCTGCACTGCCGGGGACCCCTCCCCAGCCAGACCACAGCCTGTAGAGCTGCCTCCCAACATCCTGTGCTGGTGTGAGCCGGTGCAACCTGCCCTCCATACCCAAAAACTGCCAGGAGGGTGTCCTTCCAGACAGCAACCTACCTGCCACTCTTCAAGCCCCTCTCTCGGCCCCGCCAGGCCTGAGGCTATGTCAAAGAATTCCCGTTGGGGGCCTGAGAACTATCCCCTGGTTTAGGAGGTCAGAAGCCCTACCAGCCCCTTACCTGAGAGGGTGTCAGGCCCTGGGCCTCCATCTTCAAGACACCGAAGCTCCAGCACAAAGGTCTCGGTCGCCGGCCCCAGCTCCATCCTGACGGTCAGACCAAGATTCCAGGGAGCTGGCTGTGCTGGGGGAAGGAAGGGAGTTGTTCAGATGGGCAGTAGTGCTGAGCTCCCAGCCCAAGGCACTGACTGCCAGAGAACCCCCAAATGTGCCTAAGGTCCCCGGAGCAGTCAGCTCCACCCGCCTCTGGGAAGGACAGGGCGTCCACAGCTGGGAGAGTGAGGAGGGAGGTCAGCTCCCAGGCCCATTCCTCAGCAGAGGTGGTCCTTTTTCTCCTGACGTTTTGCAGGGCCCCCATGCAGCCCCATGTCTAGGGCCAGCCCTGCAGCTTCTCCTCACTTAGACAACTCTGGGAAACCAGACCACCACTAGGATGGAGAGCTGAGTCCCAGAAGGGACATCTGTGAAGTCTGCAGAAAAGAGAGAGACTTTCCATCTTATGTTCCCCTGCCCATTCAAAGCACGGACAAGTCTGTTCACTCCCAGATCTCCCACCTCCCAGACTGAGGGTTTGTACAGCCTTCCCAGGCCACATGTGTCCAGGTACCAGCTCAGCTCCGTGGGGAGGCAGGCTTCCAGAGCCCTGCAGCCCATGGAAACGGCTAGCTGCCCGCCTGGCCCTGAGCCCAGGCGCCCCTGAGATCTGGAGTGTCCCTGCCTTTCCCTGTGTCCCCCGTGGTCCCTGCAGAGGTGGCCGCACATCCAGTCCTCCCTCCTCTCCTAACAGGATGACTCCAGGGCCCTCTAGCCTTTCAGAACCCAGTCCGAAACCTAAAAGAAGCATCTTGGGTTCACCCAACTCTCCTTGGCACTGGGCCTCACCTGGTACAGCATTTCCTGCTCCTCTCGGCAGCCTCTGCACTAGGGGAGGTGTGGTCAGCAGGGGCTGGAAGCTGAAGGCCAAAGCCCTCAGCCGGCTCCTTCCTGAGGCGCCTCCATCCAGAAAGGGCCAGGGAGGCGCTGGGCGACCCAGGCGCCTTTCTGGGCACTCGGGAGGGTCTGCACTGTCAGGGCTGCAGAGGTCGCCCTGGGTCAAAAGAAGGGACAGGGCTGAATTCAGGAGAAGTTGGTGCTGGCCCCTAGGACGGGGGCGGGGAAGTGGAGGCGGGACGCAGGCAGAGCCGGGATCCAGCGCCGGACTCCGGGCTGGCCTGCCGCGACTATCGCGGGCGCCTTGGGCTCCGGGGCGCACCGGGCGGGGTGGCCCGGGCTGCGGTTGGCAGCGGCCGGGGCAACACCGGTTTGGGCTCAGCGCGCGGTCGCCCGGGTCCGGCCAGGGTCCGCCGGCGGCCACAGGTGCCCGGAGCCCGCGGGCTGCGGGCGGGGGGCGGGCAGCGGCCGGGCCGGGCGGGGGCGGCGGGGGCCGGCACAGGAAGTCCCCCTGGCATCCGCATCCTGTCCCCTCCCGCCCCGCGCCCCCGCGCCCGGGCCCCGCCGCCGCCGCCGCCGCCGCTCTAGGCAGCCGGGAGCTCGGTGGGCTTAACCCTTCCCGGCCCGGCGCTCGCCCGTGATGGGGGGCGAGGGGGCGGCGAGGAGGAGCCGTGCGCGGCCGAGCACAGCGCACTGCCGCAGCCCCGTGTGCGTGCCTCCGCGCTGCGCTCCGCGGGTAGGGAGGGGGCGGCCCCGGCCTCGGGGCGCCCAGGGCCCCGGTGCAAATTGCGGTCAATTAGTTCCCAATTAGATGACGCTCAGTTAACGGGGAGGCCCCGTCCTGGGCCGTCTCTGAAGGAGCCTCCCTGCTCCCGGACCCTGAGGTGGCGAGGGCCGGCCTGCGGGGCGGGCAGTTGGTGCCAGCCGGGGCAGCAGGTTGGGGCGCTAAAGGGCCAGATGGCGCTGTGGGCCCCCCTGCTCATCCTTCCCCGGACCCCCGGCTGGCTGCCTCTGTGCCCAGGGCCCCCCTGCCCTCCCCTGCTCTCCTCCCCCGCAGGCCCCTCTCCCTCGCTGCGCCAAGCTGCTTCCTGCCTGCGTCAGGTAAGGGGGGGCCCTTACCTGACCACCCCAGTATCCCATCACTTTGCTGTACAGCTTCAAGCGGACCTCTCCAATCCGTTTACATTTAAATCGGATACTCAGAGTCCCTTGAAAAACACAAAAAGCTGGCATGGAGAGCGGCTCCTGGGGTGGAATGTGGGAATGCCCCACTAGGGGGGAGGGGGAGGAGCCATGTGGTCACAGCCCCCTCCCCTCCGTACTGTTTCCATAGACACATGTGGCCCCCTTGTTCCACTTTTTGACTTTGTGGCCTCACAGGCACTGGAGCTTGGGGCTTCCCCCTCGGGCCTTTGCCTGAAAAGCCTGCACTCTGTGGTGTCTTCACCCCTAGACTAGACCATCTGGAGGGCAGAGGGCCACATCTGCCTCCTGTGTGTGTGTGGGGGGGGGCACAAATGCAGCTTCAAGAACCTAGTTTTGGAAGCAGAAAAATCTGGGTTCATGGGGGTCTCTTCCATCCAGGTAGGTATCTTGAGGTAAATTATTACCTTCCATCTGTGGAACGGGGACAGCACCCTGCTGGCCAGGAGCCTAAGGATTTGTGAGCACCTGCCCCTCCCTGGGAAGGTCGCACCTTCTCCTGCCTCCTGGGAGACCCCATGCCCACAGGCCCCAGAGAACCCATCCCTCCGTGAATCTTTTACCTCTGCCTCAGCCTGCATTGGCTCATCCTCACTGCCCTCCCATCTTAAACATGCAAGCCCCTTTTTCTCCTGCCCTTGGTGGCCACGTTTCCTGGAAAGATGCCCCATCGTAGTTCTGTCCCTATCTTCATCTACCTATCCTTCCCCTCTCCAACCTGGCTTCTGCCCCATCACTCCACCCAGACAACTCCCTTGAACGTCACCAGTGACCTCCGCGTCACTCAATCTCTTGACTCCACCTCTAGGCAGCATCGGACACTTCCCTGGTGGCTGCCATGAGAGAACAGCTCATGCCCCCTCCTTGGTCAGCCCCCTCTTTAACTCCTTTGCAGGCGCTGTTTCCTTCACCGCTTGCCTTTCCATGATGCAAACCTGCAGGAAGGTGTCTTCCCAAATCTACAGTGTTCTCCTAGAGCGTTTCCCCTGCCCACACCTGAACAACCAGCTCCAACTGCCACCCTCTGTGCGCCTTCTTTTCCCTTTAATTATTTTCATGGTAACACACGTACCTAATGGAATAAGTCCAGTAGTTCTACGCCAGAAGAGCGTTAGCACTTCAGGAGTCCACTCCCATTGCTTCTCATAATTCTTGCCACACTTCTAAATCGCACGCTTATGATGCTATGACTCGATATTCCTTTGTAGGTAGTAGCTATTGACATCCCACTCTGAAAGATGCAGTTTGGAACTTCAGGAACAAAGAAAGAGCAACAGAAATTATAAATATATGAATAAATGTCAAAGACAATTTTTCTCCTAAGTTCTATAAAACATGTATAATGTTGAAGGTAAAATTATAACATTATATAGTGAGGTTTTCTGTGCATGAGATGTAATATGATAACAATAACATAAAAGAAAGAGGATACAAGTTATAAGGCTTGTATAGTGTACTTGAAGTATTAAAACATTAACTCTAAATAGATTGTGATGTTAGAAATGTATCATTAGATACATTCCTAATCATTAAACACACACACACACACAAAACAGAGATAGAGCTAAAACATCAAAGGATGAATTAAAAAGTAATACTAAGGAATTGAGGTTACTGAAAGTAGTGGACTAAGGAAATCCAAAAATCTGCCCTTTCATAAAAGCAACTGTGTTAAACATTTCTAAAATTTATTCTTCATCTGATTACAAAGTTAATACTGCATGTTGCCAACATTTTAAACATCATACTTATTCAACAAATATTTACAGGTTGATTTTTCATATTGTCTATACCAGCGTTAATAGAAATATGATGTAAGCCATTACTGTAACTGTAAAAATTTTAGTAGGGCCGGCCAAGTGGCGCATTGGTTAAGAGCTGGCTTGGGACACCAGTGGACCCGGTTCGGATCCCACATATGAGGGCCAGTGACACTGCCCTCTACAGCTAACATGGTGAACAACAGCTCCACCTGGAGCTGGGCTGTACGAGCCCCAGCGATGGTGTAGGCTGCAGCCCCTGCTGCAGTGGGCTGCCACAGGCTACAGTGAGTGGCCGTCAGCCAGCGTGAGTGGCTGGCAGCCAGCGTGAGCTGCCAATAGCCACGTTGAGCGACCATCCAGAGGCCGGCGACTGATCTGCCTCATCCAGGAGGAGCACAATGATGATACCAACATGGGCCAGTGAAGTAATGTCCTCCACAACTAGACTAGAGAACAAAAAAGCAACTTGTCTGTTCCCCTTCCCCGATTTCCCAACGCTGTTTCCCTCCCCCAATTCCACAATAAAATTTTTACAAAAAAAAATTTTAGTAGCCACAGTTAGAAGAGTAAAAAGAAATAGGTGAAATTCATTTTGGTAATATATTTTATTTAACCAAATGTATCCAAAATAGTATCATTTCAACATGTAATTGATTTAAAAATTGAGGATTTTTACATTCTTTTTTATATAAACCTTCCACACGTGCAGCGTGTCTCCTTGCGGCCTAGCCATGTGCATGGGCTCAGGAGCCATACTAGCTAGAGGTTTCCAGCCCGAAGTATGGGATAGTACAGGTCTATACTTTAGAAAGGCTTATGTCTCCTAAAATCCCAACCTCCAGAGCCAACCACTCCTAACAGCTAAGAACACAGTCTTCCAGATGTTTCTTATAAAAACACATATTCATAGATGTATATACTTGTGAATTAACCAGGAATCGTTCAGTTGCAAGTAAAAGAATATCACCTCAAAGTGGCTTAAGAAAAAAAAAAAAGGTTGGGAAGCATCTATTGCATGATTTAAAAGCCCAGGGTATAGAAACCATCTTTAGGCACATCAAACATCAGGACTCAGGACCCCTTCATTTGTCAGCTCCATGTTTCTCTGTTAACAGCCACGTCTATCCATGTGATTACGCCCCGCCCCTGCCTCCCAACCCGACTGCACACTTACATCCTCTTAGCCTCAGATGCAGAGAGGTTCTCCAGTTCTGACTAGCCTTGGAATTGCATTTCATTAGGGTTCACCAGGTTCATGTGTTCAGCTTTGGCCAGTCACCCTGGGACTGCCATGCTCAGTTCTGCCAGGCCTGGGTCATGCATCCCCACCCCCTGGTGTCAGGGACAGAGCCAGGACCTCAGGGGTGAAATCAGGATGCTACCACTAAAAAGAAAAGAGGGACTGGATTTTGGGTGGGCAGAAACAATATGGATCCATCGTAACTACAATATACTGTGGTTTATCCTTTGTTTACACAGCTGAGATCATAATGTACACATGGACTCACATCAGCTTTCTCTTTAAATATGTTGGACGTATCTTTCCACAAAGAACAAATATCTACCTAATTGGAAAAAAACTTCCCCCAGCCTCCAACTACAAGGATATACCTTAGTTTATTTAATCTGGGCCCTATTGATGGCCATCTAAGCTTTCTCATCTTTTGCTACTGCAAACATATTGTACCTAAAACATAACTGTGAGAGCTCTTCTTTGAGATATGTGCCTACCACACTTGCTGGTCAAAGGATTACGAGTATATTTTAAAATTTTGATAGTTATTGCCCTGATGTGGTTGTACTAATTTAAATCATCACCAGCCAAGAATAAAAGTGCCTGTTTCCCCAACACTCTGCTGTTTCAAGGATGCTTATTAGTTCCCAATTTCAGAAACACCCAATTAAAGCTGGCTTATGAGAGGAAAACTCGACTGTCTCACTTGATGAGAGGAGCAATGGGAGGGAGTTCTAGGCTTGGTTAAAGGCCTAAGGACACGTCAATGACCAGCTCCCCTGGAGGACTGCCAGATGCTCGGTGCCTCAGAAAAGAGGCGCCATCTCCTTCACGACAATGTCCAATATCCAAACGTGTCCCTACTTCTGGTCCTTTTGAAGTTAGAGATCTTTCTGGGAAGCCATCTTCAGACTTACGCCCACCCTGGTCAGAATCATACTCTCTGCCCATTACAGAACCAAATTCTGACCAGA
This sequence comes from Aselliscus stoliczkanus, assembly GCA_033961575.1. Classification (NCBI taxonomy): domain Eukaryota; kingdom Metazoa; phylum Chordata; class Mammalia; order Chiroptera; family Hipposideridae; genus Aselliscus; species Aselliscus stoliczkanus. Next base: position 3,623,173 of record CM066733.1, read on the forward strand.
GGTGTGGGAGGACATGCTGGATTGAACCAATCACAGTTCACTCCAAGGAAGGAACGGGCCCAGGCTCCCTGGCTCAGGTGCCCCAAATGAGGTTCTTTATAGAGAAAGAGATGGCTGGCTGGTAAGACATGGCCAGCAATTCTGCCACACACACATTTTTTTTCTAACCACTGCAATGTGGGAGGCAAAATTACTTTCTTTAGTTTGCAGTTTTAGATTCTTGGTGATGTCGAACATCATCTTGTATGCTGAAGAGAGCACCTAGGTATAATTAAAATAGTGCATTTTAAAGTAGCTGGAAGATTTTGTTCCTGTGTGGTTACTCTAGCAACTCAGATACCGAGTTAATTTCATTTGCTTTGTGTTTCTGACTTAATCAAACCTTTACATGGTCCCAATGTCAAAACCACAGAACTAGGCGCCTTTGGCAGTCTTGTTTCACCCTGCTCCTCCTCCCTTCTACCCCTATTAGTTTTTCCTTTATCCTTTATTTCTAATTCATATTTTCATCCACCTCCTTTCTTATGCAAAGGGTAGCACACCATAAATACTTTTCTGGGCCTTGCTTTTTTCTTTTTACTTAATAAGTCCTAGCAATCACTCCATAGCATGAAATAAGTCCTTATCAGTAACTTAATACTCTACCGTGTGGCTAAAACATGGCGATAGACTTATGGGAAGTTTTGACCATTTGCTACTATCCACAATGCTGCAAAGCCTTGTATGTATACTATCTTGTCTTTCTGCCACTGGAGCTAGAAATGGGACCCAAGTAAAAGGCAAATGCGTGTGTCATTGTGTTAAGTGCTGTACATTTCTCTCCAGAGGGGTTGTGCCAATTTGCACCTCCACCAGCTCCACTGAATTAAGTAGTTGTTCCGATGTCTCATATCTAGGGCTCCATCTGGCTTTTTTTCAGATCTGCTAGGAAATTCATGCTTCCTTTTCTCCTGCAGATACTTAGACGCCTGTCTTTTATTCCTTTAAATAAAGTAAGCATGAGTGTTAGTCTGACTTGACAATTCTGACACTGGAGCCTTCTGAACCTGTTTCTGCTGTCAGTTGCCCCTGCCTGTCCCCACTTATGCTGCCTTCTCCATTTTTCACTGTGTATTGGTTGTTACTTTGAACAATTGTCTGTGGGCATTTTGAGGCCTGGGACGAATGCCTTCCCTCTGGAGGGGGTACATTTGCTGTGCTGGGCACCCGGGAGGACTACAAGTCTAGGGCCCCCCATGAACTAAAGTCATAGACAGAGGTGCCTTGGGGTACTCAGTGCTGTCACTGGGCTGAGGACCTGCCCGGCCCTCACTTCCCAGGGTGACCTTCCTCTGGCTTTTCCGATGCTCTGCAGTGCTGGAGGGGCTTCCGGCAGAGCTCTGTTCTGAGGATGTAGGCCAGGGGCTCCAGCAAAATGGAGAGGGCCTCTGAGTAGACCCCCACCCACCTTGACCCTGAATCCCTAGGAGTCGCAGGGCCAAAGTACCTCAGGGCACCTTACCTGCCTCTAAGTCGCTGCTTCCCCAGCATCTGACCTGGAAGTTCTTTGCACCTGTCAGCTCTTCAATACTTCAAGAGTCTTGTATTTTATCCAGCATTTTTAGTTAAAATAGAAGGATGGGTCTGAAAAATCTGGCTCATTGCTATCAGAAATAGAAGTTCTAAAATGCACTTAAAAAATTAACTTTTAATGAAACAAGTAACACGTGAGTACATCATCCTTATAAAAAAGTAAAACACATGCCATGTTGGCTAGTCTCTAGGCCCAAAGGGGGCTTTCCTTATTTACAACAGCCAGGTAAATCCAAGCCCTGTAGCCTTCCATTACGACTCAGAATGGATTTTTAAAAATTAAACATTTAAAAATTGAACCAACACTTTAACACTATACAACTATCCAGTAAGGCAAGGTCTCCTTTTGGCCATTCCCCCATTCCCAGTATCCTCCCCCAGAGGTCTCCACTCTTTTCAGTTTGGTGTACATTCTTTTCATCATGTTTATACACAAATCCGTATACCTGTGGGAAAGTGGTAGTGCCATCCTGTTTGTTTTTTAAATGTACACAGCATTACACGCTTCATAATACAATACCATGCAAGTTTTCACTCAGCAGTATTTCTGGAGGATCTTCCCATGTCTGCAGCCCACGGGGCAAAACCAGGAAGCCCACAGGTCACATCTGGTTAGTGAACATGTTGAGATTAACTCAAGCAGTTTCTTTGGGGGGCATGTTTCACTAAAGTATAATAATTGCATATGGAAAAGTACACATCAGTGTACAACTTGATGAATTCACACAAACAGCACCTACGAAGCCTTTTAGTCATCACCCATTCTCCATCACCATCTCGACTTATAACACCATAGATTAGTTTCAAAATGAGGGTTTTTTAAATTAAGAAAGTACAGCAAAAAAATATACCTCAAGAGTTTGCCTCTTGAAAACTCTGAAGCCCTGGCAACCTTCAACTTGGTCCAAGTGCCCAGGTACAGCAACCATCAGATCATCTCTCGGTGCCCTCTGGTTTAGCCGAGAACCCAGGTCCCCGATGTCTAAGTCTGGAAGCTCCATCCATTGACATAAGCTCCAGAGTCCCTAGCAACATCTGAGACTATAACATAGGATTAGCCGATCCTCTATTAATGGCTAGTCAAGCTGTTTCTGGTTTCCTTTATTAAAAAAATACTGCACCCAGTGTTTCCATATAGATGTATGTGTGTGTGTGTCTCTCTCTCTCCAAGAGAATTGAAAACATGTCCACAGAAAACCTTTTGCACAAATGTTCATAGCAGCATGGTTCATCAGAGCCAAAGAGGTTCCAATGTACACCTACTAACAAATGGATAAAATGTGGTCCATCCACACAGTGGAATATTATTTAGCCACAGAAATAACCCAAGTAGTGGCCCTGCTACAGTATGAACCTTGAACACATGATGCTCAATGAAATAAGCCAGTCACAAAAGAGCACATATCCTACGAGTCTATCTATGTCCAGAAAAGATGAATCTATTGAGAGAAAGTGGACCAGTGGCTGCCAGAGGCTAGGGGCAGAGGAGGAGTGGCTGTTAATGGCTGCGGGGTTTCTCTGTGGGACGATGAAATGTTCTGAAATCGTGATGCTGCTACACAACTCTGTAGATACACTGAAAAACAGTGAACTGCACAATTTCAATGTGTGAACTGGATATACGAATTCTCTCTCAATGGAGCCGTTATAATCGACCCCCTGCTTTAGAGGGTTCCCAAGTGTGGGTCGAAAATACTGTTTTCAATCCTCCGTTGGTTGAATCCACAGACATGAAACACAAAGATACTTTAGTTTACGCCCTTTTCTATAAGGGACCTGAGCATCCTTGGGTTTTGGGGGTCCTGGAACCAATCCTCACCAGACACAGAGGATGACTGTACTTCAAAACCAGTGCTGCCGTGATCACCTTAAACATCCCTGTTTCTGTAATTGTTGGATCACACTTTACCTTTTATTTCTAGTGTCTGAATGGATTTACTCTTATCACAGTGTGATCCGCGTCCTCGCACCTTTAGCTACATTTTCCATTCTGCCAACCTGACAGGTAAGTGAAAAAAACAGCCTCTCATTTTCATTGACATTTCCCTGGTTACCAATTTCAGAATCGTTTCATGTTTATTGACCATTTGTCTTTTCTCTTCTATGAAATTGGTTTATATCCTTCACCCATTTTTTACTGGAATGTCTTTTGATATATGTGTGTGTGTGTGTGTGTGTGTATATATATATATATATATAGTTTTTAATACATTCTGTACATATACTTTGTTTTATACACTGAAAGTATTTTCTCATGTAGCAATTTTTAATATACGTAAAACCCTTAGCAAGTGCCTGGAACACATTCACTCATCAGGAGGGACACCATTTTTAATAGGTTGACTTAATTGGTCACAAACTGCTAAAAACGTCACCAAAGAAAGTCTGTGGCTTTAGTGACTATTGTCTGATGGTGGCTGCGTCCTGGAAAAGGGCCATACTCAGAGACCCTCTAACCAGAAGTGATGGAAAGGAGCTGCTCTCACATCCTTTTCAGAAACACTGGGTACCAGAGTCACATGCCAAGAACTAGCTGAGAGCAATCTCGTTAGCTTCATGGATACCTCTCACCAAGAGAAGGGAGCAGGTATTTTACTTCGGTTCCTAATCTGACACCAGCAAATTTATACAGAAATGGGAAACACAGGGACAGGGAAATCAAACTCAAAGAAAAGGACATTTCCTTTCCAGTTCATGGTTCTAGAAAGCAGTTATTTATTTATTTATTTACTTATTTATTTTTTAGCTGAGCCATCCTGCCACCTGTTGGCAGCTCAACAGCAACTCAGCTCGGGCTGGCATCGAACCGCCGTTGCTCAGAGCTCAGCTGGCACTCTTGAGCGAGCTCTTAACCAACTGAGCCACTCGGCCGGCCCTCGAAAGCAATTTAAACACAGATTCCAGATAGGCTTTGCTTGCAGGCCCGTCCCTACACGCCCGCTCTGGCTGTGCGAAGCTGGCTGAGCAGCCTGCCGCCCTGAAAAAGACACGTGCTTGGGGGTCTGGCCAGCCTAGGTCGGCCCTTCCTTCCCGTGTACCTGCATCCTCATCTGGAGAGATGCCTTAAATGCCAGACTCAAAGAAGAAAGACATGAACACACACACGCACATGGGAATTTATCAGGCAATCTCATTTGGTCTCATCTTTCGGGTCCCGGCCACCAGCCAGCCAGCCACACAAGGGTAAATAAACTACAAGGTTCAATTTTATCTCTTGAGTTAATCTCAGTCCTTTGATGCTCAGTTCGCTTAACCATCTCATTCCTCAACTTCAGCCTAAAGGATCCATGGTTGCTGAGAGCTTTCTTCCCTTCCAAAACTAATGAATGATAACTCAAAAGCACATACCTTCCAATCACATACTAGCACATAAATTCCTGAGGGCTGTGTTTTGTACCTGAGGGGAGGAAGAACTGTACCTGAAGCAAACCCAGACACCCTGCACAGCACGGGGTCGGCCATGTTTCTGTCAAAAGGAGTGGCCAAATTGTATCCAATCTTCTCTTCTTGATCATGGCGGGCTGGGGAGGGAACCACTGCAGCTCACATTTAGTAAGTTCTTAAAATACATTCCAGAAAAGTCTATAAAACTATTAAGAAAAAATTTATTTGAAGATATGAAAAGAAATTTAGAGACCCCAATAAAAGAGAGAAATTCCTTTCCTCGGTGGCGGGGACAATCCTCACAGGTTCCCTTGAACAGTGCCAAGTGCTGTGTGTGAGCTCACGGTTGCAAGGCTGCAGCCTCCAGCTCTTGGAGCCATCTGAGTTGCCTGTGTTTCTGGCAGGAACACATCCCATCCACCAGGAAAGAAGCCAGAAAAGGACTTGTAATGCTGCTTCTCACATCTGGGTCCCCGACAGCACAGGCTCAGAGCATGTGTGTCTGAAATGACAGCCGACACAACAGGCTCACAGAACTGGCATCTTTTAAAGATGCCTGCGTCGCTCCGCAGAGGGCTGGACACTTTTCCTTTTATCTGTCCAATCTGGACTCGAACGAATGTGAGCAGGTGGGAGGCACCTGGAGGGCGACGCTGCAGGACTTCTGCACCAAGACAGTGCTGCCGGTGAGGAGGGGCCGTCTGGCTGCCTCCCAGGTCGTCTTCTAGGGGTGGGTCACCCCCTCTGGAAGGCTCCTCCGACCCAGGTGCAGACAGCACACTGCCTCTCGGTGGTACGTGGGCCAGCCTAGCGGATGGGTCTGAAAGGGAACGTCATGGCCGAGAGGAAGCTGTGTCCGGGGTGTGTGGGCAGGGCAGGGTGGGCAGCGGGGTGGGCGGCGGGGTGGGCGGGCACGGCCCCGTAGCCCAGCGGGGGCGTGTGGATGTGAGGGTAGAACCCAGGGGGCAGTGCGGCGTGTGGCGACTGCTGCACAGGGCCTGAGATCACCAGCTGGAGCAGGCTGCAAACACAAGGAGAAGGATTAGGACACGTGGACTCCAATGACGACATTCACCTGACATGTGGCATTGGGGCTGGCCCTGTCCCCTGATCGTGGTGCCACAGGGGAGCCAGGAGAGAAGCCTGGACACGCGGGGCCCTCACACAATTGCCAGGAGAGGCACCAACGCAGATACAGAACACGCAGTTTCCAGATGGGGAAAGTGAGCAGGGAGGAGGAAGGGTGGCCAGTGGCCAGGGAAGGGCAGGAGGAGGGGACAGGGTTTAGACTGGGACCACGGCAGAGGAGAGAGGAGGGGCGGGCAGCGGGAGGAAACCCAGGTGCCCCAAGAGGAAGGACTGCAGGAATGCAGGGTAGGGGGCCCCAGTGTCTGTGGCACGGGGACCACTGCAGGTCCGCATCTGTTTCAGCCTCAACTGGCTACACGGCGAGGGTAGCCAGCAGGCCAGCTTGGTGTCATCCTTAGTAACTGAGTCCTCACTGAGCTCTTAGCAAAGCCACACGGAAGCTGGCCTTCCTGACCCAGGTCCTGCAGAGGCCTGGGCCCAGCCTGACCCGCCCGTGTGGGGCTTCAGACCCTCCTGCCACTTGCTCCGTCACTCCCGGTGACGGGTTCCTGGGCTCTGGAAGCATCCCCATCCACCCGCACCCCTGCTCGTCACACCTGGGGTCTCCACAAACATAGGTGTGCCCACCCTTCTTGCCCCAACCCCCTTGTAGCCCCCACGACAGCCCTAAGCCTGGGTGCTATGCACCTCTGCAGCCAGCGCTCTCTCTGGTTCGGGACAGCAGTAGACCCCATCTCACAGAGATCCTCTGCCCTCCTGAATTCAAGGTCACTTCCAATGCCATGGTCCCTTCTGAAGAGTTTTGTCTTCTTAGTGTCATCCCTTCTAACTTCGCTCTCCCTCCCTAACACGGTCAGCAGAGCTCCCTAACTTTCTCTCCACCTCTAGCTTTCCAGGCCTCAGTCTGCCCACATCCTGCTGCCAGCCTGAAATAACCGACTCTCCCAGTTACGCCCCTAGCTGGAAAATCTCAGGCCCTCCTCACTTCAGGACAGACGCCTTCTAGCCCTGCCCGCCGCTCCCCAGCCTCTGCTGCGGACAGACCGGCTCTGCTCCCTGCTCTCCCGGCGTCGCCCTCCCAGGGCCATGGCTCAGGCTGCGTCCTGTGGCCCCAGCGTCTACACCGGTCTCTCCATATCACCGAGTCTTGGCTGCCAGGTTCTCTTCATGCCCATCATTTGCTCTTTAGCTTCCTCATCCCACAATGCTGGACTGTCCCTGTCGCTGCCTTGCTTGATCCAGTGACAATCACCACCACTGCCTCCCGGCCACTTCACCCTTGAGTGGACCCTGACTACTGCTGGGGTGCTGCCTGGATCTCTGAGACAGGGGCTGGGTCCCTCCCCCGCAACCTCCAAGTACAAAGTCTGGTGCCCCCGGGAGGGGTTTAGACAGTAGGCTGAGGGCATGCAGAAGGCTGATGCCGTTAGTGCCAGCTCTTCTGAGCTCCTTTTCATTTATGTTACTACTTTTCTGTAACTCTGGATAAAAAAATTCAAATCAAAATAAGCAAACAAGTAAATAAATCTAAGGAAGGCGTATTCGAGAGGCAAAATTCAAGTCATGTTTGTCTGAACCTGCCAGAGACAGAAGGGGGTCTCAAGAAGTTTCCGGTCTAGCTGGAAAGGCAGTCAACACAAAAGAGATGATCAGAAATCAAAGAAGATTCCAAGTGACTGTGCGTCCTCCTTCCTTCCCCAACGCAGCGCCAGGCTGCCCAGGAGGCTGGGTTCCGGCACAGCGGCGTCAGGAGAGGCAGCTACTGACTCCTGGATCGCGGGGCCCAGTGGGGGCTGTTACAGTTCCACAGGGGTTCCAGTGGGGACCACCAGTTATGACACTAACATGATAAAGGATTTATACCCTATCAGTATTTTAATGCCCTAAAAACATTCAACATTAAATAAAAGCTATGCCCAGAGACGGGAAATGTTACAATGGGATTACTGCAAGAGGTGTCAACTTACACTGACAATGTCCTCAGATGCTGGGGAATTTTCTTCCAGCCCAGAAAAGGGACCAGGGTGGGCTCCTGGGGGAAAGGTGGCCCTTGCGACAAGCTGTCCACTCAGCTGACAGAAATCAAGTCAAGCAGGACCATTTTGTTCTACCTTCGATTTCCGTATCTACCCGGACACTGACCCCTGCAGAGCTGGACAGGGAGGCCCCTACCACGCACGAGGACACGGGTCCCCTGGATGCAGCGCTCTCACTGGCGGCCGGTGAGCTAACATCTGCCCAATCCTTGGGCCTCAAATTAGGCATGTTTCTGTATTAGCCTGCCACCCGTGCCCATGCTCGCTGGCCCTGGCACACATGGTGCTGGCTCGCTCACCCTCTGTCCACACGGCTGACCAATGCCAGCCTGGGAGCCCTACCAACCTGTTAAACACCAATGTGACCATAATCATTCCACCAACTTAACTTGCGGTTTCACTTCCATAAACCCTGTCATGTGCACACAGCAGTGCCCACGGGAGTTCTGCCTTCAACTATACACACTTCCACTGCTAGCTGCCACAATGACTACTCCTGGTGGATAGGATACAGGGTTTCAGCCTTCTGACCTCACACAACAAACTTACTAAGTACCCGCCTGGGACAGTCAGGTTGCTTCCAGGCTTTTGCTACTAATGCTGCATTTGCATCAAACATTTTTGTCCAGGTAGCTTTTTTTTATTTGTTTTTATTTATTTATTTTTTTTGAGGGCAGCGTCACTGGCCCTCATATTTGGGATCCGAACCGGGGCCGCTGGCCTCCCAAGCCAGTGCTTAACCACCGCGCCACTCAGCCGGCCCTTTTTCCTTTATTTGTTTGTATTTATTTATTTATTTATTTTATTTTTTTTAGAGGGCAGTGTCACTGGCCCTCATATGTGGGATCCGAACCCGGGCCGCTGGCCTCCCAAGCCAACGCTTAACCACCGCGCCACTCGGCCGGCCCTTTTTCCTTTATTTGTTTGTATTTATTTATTTATTTATTTTATTTTTTTTAGAGGGCAGTGTCACTGGCCCTCATATGTGGGATCTGAACCCGGGCCGCTGGCGTCCCAAGCCAGCGCTTAACCACTGCGCCACTCGGCCGTTCCAGCTTTTTGCTTCTTTAAGTCAGTGAAGTTACTTAGATTAAGTAGAATTCCGGAATCACAGAAATAACAGTAAAAGTGACAGCAGCTAACACTTCTTAGATACTGTATAAGAAGTACTGTTCCAAGTGCTTTCTGTTCTTTTTCCTCATTTAATGATCACAGAACCCTTACGGCGGGCGGGGGAGACAGCAGGGAAAGGCAGGTAGTTATTTTCCTAATTTTACCGAGAAGATGGAAGGAGTGGGAGATAAGGAAGTTATCCACGGTCACAGACAGGAATTAGCAAAGCTGGAATTCTTCCCAGAAGCTGTGCGATCACGGTTCCTGCTTTTCACCACTATTATGACAATAACCACCATTTATGAAGAGCGTCCCATGTGCCGCAGCCCAGGCTAAGAAGTTTACAGACGTCACCCCGTTTAATCCTCACTACAACCCCAGAAGTAGGTGAATCAGTGCCCTCATTTTACAAAGAGGACCACGGAGGCGCAGAGACAGGCAGAGAACAGAGACTGCCCAAGCGTCCCAAGAAACCAGGCAGAACCGCGCTCAGAACCCAGTCAGTGCCGCCTGATGCCAAGATGCTGGCCTGACTGACAAACCGTGCCCTAGGGCTGGGGCTCTGCAGTATCTCCCAAAGGGCTATGCGACTCCCAATGTGACCGATACTGCGCCTGCACCAATGTCACCACAAAAACTAAGCACAAGGGCTTACTAACTGGTAAATGACACTGTGTGTATTCTGGTTCTTTCCTTGACTCCAGCCAAGATGACCACCCTTTTCATCTTTAATTCACTCTCTCCGTGGCCTTCCTCTCATGTGGGCTTTGCCATAGCTGTCCCCTACTTTCATCAGGTACTTAAGGGGCTCTTTCTGTACAGAAGCTCTAGACTGCGGACCAAGGCAGCCAAGAAAATGGGACCACCCTGCTTGCACCCCACCCACACCCCCAACCCAACTAGACATCTTGAGAGGGCACTTACTTATTATGGGGCAGCCTGGAGCACAAGGTTCTCAGGTCCTCTGAAACCAAGGAGATACATAATTAGGAACAGGCTGGAGACAAAACGGTGGGTGTTCACTGATGTTCTCTTCGAGGATGCTAGTGAGACAGTAACAGTGACTGACAGCATGCTTTCCTACACTGTTACAAAGGGCCTTATTCTCTTTTTCTTCAACCTTTGTTTTAACAAACTAGGCCCCAAATAGACTACATCACTTAATAAAGAAAGGAGCAGCTCTATTGCAAGTTGTCGGATGGCTGGGAAAGGCCTAGGAGCAGGGCTCTCAGGGAGCCGATCAGACTCATGAGGCCTAAAGAGCATGAGAAGAGGGAAACCCATCACCAGTGACCACCACCTGGGGCCACAGGCAGCTGCTGGGAGCCGCCGGTTCAAAAGCAAACATACATGTGTCGTTAGCACCAGATCATTCTCTGGGGAAGAGTTCAAGCATTGAAACATAAGAGAATGAAGGAACCCTAAAAACAGGTGATGAGAATGTGTTATGCCCTTAAACCTGTACATTTTACTTTATGTCAATTATTCCTCAATAAAAAAAGACTGCAGAAAAATAAGAAAAGATTCCCTAAGAGGAGAGCTATAAGCTATTCTCCGCTTGGCAAAACAGCCAGGAGACACACCAGTGTCACGGTTGTGGCGCTCTGCCTGGGTGTGTCCTGTGACATCCCCCCACTTCCCCATCCCTGCTCACTAAGAAGAAAGAAGTCCTAAAAGAGGCAGAACACAGTCATGGTCCAGGAGCCCCTATTTTCTTACGGACAGGTGGTGGTGTCCCTGCCCTCAGGAAGGCGGGCACAGAAAACCTACCTCTTGTACACAGCAGGGCACCAGAGGCCATGGCCACCTGCAAAGCCTGTGCCAGCCGGTCCAGAGAGAGCTCGATCTCCTGGGAGGCATTGAGGGGGTTCAGTTCATCTGCCAACCTGTTGATCTCCTCCACCAGCGGGACCATGTGGTCAAACAGGACGAGCCCCAGGCGCCCATACAGATTCTTCTCAGTCAGGTGCACCTGGAGCATCATGAGCACCTGCAGGATGCTGAGGTGGAGTTTGGAGTACAAAAGGTGGGAGTCTCTGTCCATTGCTCCTGAGTCCTGTGCAGCTTTGCTGGTGATGTGGCCATTGGCCAAGGAGGGCTTCTTCCTTCTTTTATAAGCCAGGGGGGCCTTCACGCACCAGCGGATCAATCCAGTGAGCGGGGTGAGCTCTAAAAATCCTATTGGGAGATTGGCTGCGATTGGAGTATTTAAAAAAGTGATGAGAATCAATCTTGGGTCCTCAAAAACCCAGGAGACAATCATTTCAAGCAAGTCCAACGGTGGGATGAGATCATCTGCAAAGACACGTTAAGGTAGGGTTTTCAGCCCCAGTGACAAGCGGACGGAGAGGAGATGGACCCCTAAGTTCACAGTCCTTGTCACCTGCCACTCAGAACGCCTGCTCCTTTGCTCGTCTATCTTCTGTCTCCAGCCCTAGAACATCCCCTCCATGAGGCTGGGACTCTCATCTTAGTCAGTATTTTATCCCCGGTAACAGGACTGTCAGGCTAGGGTGGGGCTCAAGGAGTATTTACCTCAACAGTTCCCTAGAACTCCATTGTACCTTGAAGAATGTTCCCATGTGTCATTTAAATAAAATTTCACAATTTTTGTCTAAAGCTCCCACCACACTTCATTTTTTCCTGGTGACTAAGGCTTCATCCCTGTGTTTGAGCACACGACAGCTACTGTGGTATTCAATGATCTGTCAGCTGCCAACGGCCATCCCAGCCCCAAACCTGAGACCTTTGTCTAAGCAACAGCCTGACCTCCTGTGACCCCTAGGAACTGGCATGCTCCAAGGCCTAGACAGAGAACAGTGATAAAAACAAATGTTGACATTTATTTTGGGCTTCCTGTATTCCAGGCACTGGTCTAATTCCTTTATACAAATTAATACATTTAATCCTCAAACAAGCCCAGAGGAAACTGAGGCACCGTGATTTTAAGTACTTTCCCTAGGACTCATCAAAAGTATGTGGTAGGGTTAGGGCCGGCCGAGTGGCGTGGTGGTTAAGCGCTGGCTTGGGGCGCCAGCGGCCCCGGTTTGGGTCACACATATGAGGGCCAGTGACACTCCCCTCAAACAAAAGCATTTAAAAGGGCCAGCCGAGTGGCGCGGTGGTTAAGAGCTGGCTTGAGACGCCATCGGCCCCGGTTTGGATCCCACATATGAGGGTCAGTGACTCCGCCCTCAAAAAAAATAAAATAAAAAGTATGTGGTAGGGGCCAGCCGCGTGGCATGATGGTTAAAAGTTGGCTTGGGATGCCAGCTCTGAGCAGCAGGGCCCTGGTTCAGATCCCACATGTGGGCCAGTGACGCTGCGCCCTCTACAGCTAAGATGGTGAACAACAGCTCGACCTGGAGCTGGATTGACTCGCGGGCGACAGCATAGGCTGCAGTGGGGCTGGCCAGCAGCTGGCATGCGCTTTCGTGAGCTCCACGTGAGCCGCGTGAGCAGCCATCCAAAGGCCGGCAAGCGACTGCCTCACCTGGGAAGAGTGCAGTGATAATACCAACATGGGCCAGTGAAGGGACATCCTCCACAACTAGACTGAAGAACAAAAAGACAGTAACTTGTCTATGCCCCTTCCCCGATTACCCAACGCTGTTCCCCTCCCCCAATTCCCCAGTTTAAAGAAAAAAAAAAAAGTATGTGATGGGCCAGCTCTGACCCCAGGTGGCCTGGCTCTTAACCATGAGGCTACATTGCCCATCCTGGGATCAGCGTGTAATGCCTTCAGATGGCTGTGCACAGAAGTGGGTCCCCAGCTTCCTGTCTCTGGGGCTGTGCACCCCTCAGCTCATGACAGAATCCTGCCAGGCTGCTGAGGTCCGACGCCACATTGAAGGAGAGTGAAGGGTGTGAGACACATGTCGGAGTAAGGAAAAGAGAGAGGAAGGGAGAGAAAGAATATATTGCAAAGTTTTTTTGTGTTTTTTTTTTTTGAGGGCAGTGTCACTGGCCCTCATGTGTGGGACTGAACCGGGGCCACTGGCATCCCAAGCCAGCGCTTAACCACTGCGCCACTTGGCCGGCCCATAGCAATTTTTTATTTTTTATTTTTGAGGGCAGTGTCACTGGCTCTCATATGTGGGACTGAACCGGGGCAGCTGGCTTCCCAAGCCAAGCGCTTAACCACCGCGCCACTTGGCCAGCCCAGCAAATTTTTAACAACTGTTGAATCTGGGTGAGTTAGATATGAGAGTTTGTTCTAACATCCTTGCAACTTTCTTGAAGTTTGAAAATTTTTCAAAATAAAGAGTGAGGGATAAAAAAGCACGTCAAACCTAGGGAGAAGGCCGCATTTCTCCCAAGACACCACACCCTAGCTTTTTGGGCTGTCTGCCACTTGTACCATTCTGGATCAGGCAACTGGGAATCACTAAGGAAAGCTTCCTGTTGGCAAATTCCAGAAGTCCAGGTGGTCCATTTCTTTATGTGGGACTCGAACCAGGGCCGCTGGCTTCCCAAGCCAGCGCTTAACCACCGCGCCACTCGGCCGGCACTCATTTCTTTAGATTTCAGACAAAAATAGGCCTTTCAGAGAAAAAAAAGGGCCAAAACATTCACTGGACATCTGGGTGTTCCCTGGGGGAAGAACTGGCAATCAGCCGAAGCTTCTTTAATGGCAACAACCTGTTTAAAGGTTACCTGACGACAGGTCATAAAGCGCAGTGACGGCAGTTATGAACTGGCAGCAGAAGCGAGGGCTGGCACTGAATATCTGCTTCAGCGTCTGCACGGATCCTGGCACCAAACAGCAGTAGTCGTCCACGAGGGCTCTGGCTAACCTCACACAGTAGACCACAGGCGTCCGCTGGAAAGAAGCCACAGTCCACGTAACTACAGGTATCATGAGCTAGTAGACTAGCAAGTCTGTGCCCCTGGTGAAGACTATCAGAGCTGGCAGAACCCTTCCTGGAGGACTGAAGATCTTAACAGCTTCCTTTAAAGCAGGGCTGGGCAAAATAAAGCTCACAGGCCAAATCCCGCCATCCGTTCCTGTGAAGGAAGTTTTACCGAAACACAGCCCTGCTCACATTTGCCCCTTGCATCACAAGGGCAGAGCTGAGTAGCGGTGGCAGAGACTATGTGACCCATGAAGCCTGAAAAACTGCCCTTTACATAAAAGGCCTGACGACCCTTGCTTTGAAGTTTTCTTAGGGAAGATCATTTCTGACTCGGGTAAGGAAATAACTTCTGTAACCCTGTAGGTGAGACTCCAAAAGGTAAAAATTAACAGCTGCTGCCACTTTAGAGAGGTTTAGGTGAGTCTGTGAGCTATCACATGATGTAGAGCAGTCCTTCCTCCATTTCTCTTACAGTGCATGTTCTTACAGGTTTCCATAATACTTTCCAGTCCCCATCAGCACCCCTTCCCCCCAACCTTTTTTCCTTCCCCCTCAGATGCCAATCTGTAACTACTGCCACGTTCAACAGCAGCTCAGCATGCTATAGATCCAGGGCCCCAACGTGGCCTCCAGGGGAAGCTGCAAGGAGACAGTAGGCCAGGTTGTTCCTGGGCTGAACTCTGCCCACGACACCACACCAGCCATCTCTACCTTTCCTCCAGAGGAAGCTGTATCCCCTCACCCCAGTGTGGCAAATCCTGACCCCAAAACCGTCAGCCCCTGTCCTGTTATTCACATCTGCTTTCATTTTGCCAAAATCCCAGCACAACCGCATCATAAGCAATAAAAGGAAACCGATATGATAAATTACAAGATGCTAAACTTGATTTCACTGCGCTGTCAAGGGACAGAAGTAATCTCAAGGTTAAACACAACAACATGATTGATTCAGATGCTGAATCATACTGGAAATCATACTGGTGAGAATTAAGGAACAGAATTAAGGAACAGATTCCACTGAAATTTACCTGTTTACTACAAAGGGCAATATCTTTTTGGGAGCCAAAATGTAAGGATAAACAAGATTACAAAAAAAAATTGAAATGCAATGAAAAAAACCCAAATGGTTTCAACTTGGGAATGAAAGAGGTTTGTGCAAGTGAATGTGGTAAATTCTGTTAGTATAGCTGAAGATCATATTAATCAAAATTTGGAGTTGTAATTACTCTATGGATTATCGAATTTTTAAAAACCTTGAGTAAAAAAACAAAATGAGACTTCCAAAATACCATGTAACACGATATCTACTGTAAATGTACATTTTTTTCTTCGATATTTAAAAACACTCTAGAAGGCTCTCATGTCATATCCCTGAGAACAGCCATCTACTTTGTAATGTCATCCTGGAACAACTCGCAAGTTTAATGACCTAACTGTAACAAGGCAACATTGCACACTCTGACATATAATGATCTTAATAATAATAATAATAATCCTATCTTGGAGGCTGCATGCATAGCTGTTTTCAAAATCCTACCTATGATTTTCAACTAAGAAAAATGATTTTTCACTTGTTCTCAAGATGGAGGCTTTCTTTTTCTTTTCAATTCATTTATCATTACAAAGTACTGTTTTTTCAAGAACGGTTACTACCTGTATATAAATATAGGTCTGGGGTACCAGCATTACATGGTAGTGACATCAAGTAGCCATCATGTGGAAAAGGCCTCTCGAGAAACCCAATTAATTGAAAATTCCTGACACTGAGCTCTTCCTCAGAGACTCTCAGGAAAAGGCCGTTTCAGAAGTACCTGGAGCCAGGAGGCTGCACACTCCAACACTGGGATTCGACACACGGCCACCGCCATGGAGACCAGTTTTCCCAACAAGCTCATCCGGCTGTCATCAGCTTTGTTCCCTTGGGGGCTGAAAAGGGATGAGAAAATAATCTGCCGGACAGAGTCCTTGGTTTGCTCCTGGAAATAATTGCACATGATTTCAAGAAGCTGGAGTTCCTGAAGTGAATTCAATCTCTAGAAAACAAACCCAGGAGAAGTGATGAGAATTTCAGTTTTCACACGCGCATTAACTCATACAGTCAGAAAAGAGAAACTACACTGTTTCCCCCAGGGCACAGTACGTCTCATCCCGCGGCAGCCCAGGTGCCCGAGCCGATCTCTACTGACCACCCGGGAAGCGTCCCCATACATCCCCACGCATCATCCCGGGCTCCGAGTGACCGGCCGGGCTTGGGGCTCTCGGTAACGGGCCGTCACGGCCTCTTCCGTGAACGCCACTGAGACGCGGCGGCCGCAGGCCGGGCGAAGCCGGCCCGCAGGGCGGCGGCTCCCGAAGGGGCAAGGCCGCGGCGAGCCCGCAGCCCCGCAGGGAGGGCGGCCGCGGCGGGCCTGGCCCTGGTCACCGCCACGGGGCCGACGCGAGCCGGAGCCCGCCGCACCTTGGGCTGCGCGCCGCGCTCCTTGGGCGCCTGGAACACGAACTCCTCCAGCAGCTCCACGGGCGCCTTGTCCACGAGGGGCAGCGGCGCGCTCTGCAGCTGGCTGCTGAAGTAGATGTCCAGGTGGTACAGCACCTCCTTGGCGGCGCTCAGCGCGTCGCGGCGCAGCAGCGAGTGGCGGATGTCGCTCATGGCGCGGCCGCCGCAGCCGGGGCGCCGGGAGCGCGTCGGGACTTCCGCCCCGAGCCCCGCCGCGGGACGCGCCCGCCGCCCTGGAGACAAAGAGGCCGCGGCCCGGCCTCCGCGCGCCGAGCCAGGCCCGGGCCCGGCGCCCGCCTGCCCGTCGCCACCCGCGCAGGGCTGCTCAGGGGGCCATCCCCGCGGCCTGAGGACACCCGCGCTGGGCGACGGCGGCGCCACGGACAGCAGCGGAGCCCGACGCCGCGGAGCCGAACGGGGGCGGAATGCCGAGCGCGGCGACGGCGGCCCGCGGGGGTCAAGCCCAGCCCGCGCCGAGGGCCCGCTCTCGGGAGGGCGCCACCTGGCGGCCCGAGGGAGGGCCCGCCGCCAGCCGCGCCCCCGGGCCACGGGACCGCCTTCGGACCGCCCGGTCCCGCGGGTCCGAACCCGCCAGGCTGGCCCTCGCAAGGCCGGCCCAGGCTCCCTTTGCTTCCCTTGCCAGCGGTTCCGAGCTCACGTTTCCTTTCCTTGTGCTGTCCTACCGGTAAGGACCGGGTGGCGGTGCCAGGCCCAGGCTCTGCCCTCACGGATTCATCTTAAAGATTCTATCTAGTCTGAACCCACGAGGCTGCAATGACAAATGATGCCTCCCTGCCCGACTCCCAGCTCCTATCCCCAGCCCCTTTCAGAGTGGCCTGGGAGGGCCATGGGAATCTTAAGTGTCCTGCTCCTAAACACTCGCCCATCCTAAGGTCCTCAGCACTTTCTATGAATGTCTTTTCCTGCATTAATCTCTCTGTATTGAATTAACTGAGAGGTCAGTTTGGAATTTTGAAAATAGGCAGAAAAGATGAATATGGCAGTGGAGGGCGGCAGGCAGGAGGCCACAAGTACAGCAATGTGCCTTGTGCAAAAGACCCAAGCAGGCCTGAGGGCAGGCCTGGGTGAAAATGCTGGGTATAGTGAAAGAGAAAACAAAAAAAAAGCCAGAGCCTTTCCCTGGGAGGGATGTGAAGGGCATCAAAGTGGCACAGCCAGGCACAACTCCAAGTCCCCGACCCCTCCTGCACATCAGGGAACACAGCCATAGGCCAATACTGTCCAGGAGCCTAGAGTGTAGGGTGGGAGACCAAGGTCAGCTGGAACCTCTGAGAAGCCATCTCTGACCCTCTTGGCACCAGGACTTCAGAGAAGCCCTGTTCCAACAGGCTGAGTGAACAGGTGATGAGCAAGGGGATTTCTATTAGGCACTCAAGTACACACTGGTTTTCCTTTCCTTAACCACTAAAAGCTGCTTTAGAAATACCCAGCAGAAACCAGAAAAAAAAAAAACCAGACCACCAATGCTTAGAAAGTATCCATATGTATAAATAAACATATACTACATTTAAAAGGCAGTAACACTCTTCCCATTCTTATTTCTTCTTTCTCTCACAATGTACAGCAGCAGGTAGAAAGATCTCCCTAAGGTTGCTCCAAAGCCCGTGGGAGTGAATGTTCCGGTAGACCTGGGGCTCTGCTGACGGGGGCCGGGCCACGTGGGGGCAATGCTGGCACCAGGCCCGGTCCCCTCTGTACCACTCGTTAGTGGTCTGGTTGGTGGCAGCCAGGTATAAAGCAAAGCACAGGTAGCCGCCCAGGAGGAAGCTCAGCACCAGGACAAAGCCCACCATGAAGACAATCCTTGGGAAGGTCAGGAACAGGTACTGGGGGCAAAGAAGAAGCAGCACATTAGGCGGCTGGGCTGTGACATAAGGAAGGGTCAACACACGCCAGCCCTGGTTTTGAATCAGAGCTGCCTCCCCAGCTCACCCCCTTCCGTGTACATCTGGCCCACTGAGCACAAATTAGAACCATAAACAGCACTGACCAACAGCCCAGGAAGAAATGCTAGTGTGTACAAGAGTTTAACATGGGATAAACAACATGTGTACACTGAAGGAAAAAGGAAGGATACTCGGGATGGTGCTATGCCAATTAGCTATTTATAAAATGAACAAAGACATAAATGCTGATCTCAGTTCATGCATCAAAATGAAGTCCACAGGGGTACCTGTACAGCCCCTCTTCCCAAAGGAAACACGTTAAATGTCCATCCATGAGAAAGTAAAACTCTGCGATAGTCATACTATGGAAAATAAGGAGCTGTTAAAATGAGGTCAATTTCTATGTACTAATTTGGAAACGTTAGTAAATATACTGCCCAATGAAAAAGACAAGATGCAAGGATTACAATGGATCCTGTTTGTGTAAACACAAAACGGACTCTAGAAGGTGTGTAGCAATATAAACAAACAGGAAAAAAGCCTGAAATATACACATCAAAATACAAAAGTGGTTGCCTCTAGGGAGTGAAAGTGTTGGGAGGGAAGGAGAAGAGTATAAGTTTTCATTTCATTTTATTTTCAAGATGTTTTAAGTTTTCTTTCCCGCTGCCCAGCTTTGAGATGTAATTGACATATAACATTGTGAAAGTTTAAGGTGCACATTGAAATGACTACCACAATAAGGTTCGTTAACATGTCCGACACCTCACAGGTACAAGTTTTCTTTTTTGTAGTGAAAATTTTTAAGAGCTAGTCTCTTAGCAACTTTCAAATATACAAAACAGTGTTGTCAACTACAGTCAGTCATCACGCTCTATGTAAAATACCCAGGATTTATTCATCTGTCAACTGAAGCTTGCAGCTTTTGACCACCTTGACCTATTCCTCATCCATCTCCCCTTTTCATTTTAAGCTTCTGGACTGCTTGAACTATTGTAAGTTAATTTTTATAATAAAATAAAGAATTTTCAAAGAGTTCAATATTTTTTAAAGAGAAGCAAACGATTATCAAAACTCTTGGTGGGGGACACGTTTTAACTCAAGTTACAAAGAAAACAGATCGACTAGGAAGAATGCTTCAACTTTTTTACACAAAAAAATACACAAATAGAAAACAAATACAAGAAGGAACTATTATTACATAAAGACCTCAAATCAAGAGTTATTCTAGGCCGGCCGAGTGGCACAGTGGTTAAGAGCTGGGTTGGGATGCCAGCGGGCCCGGTTCGGATCCCACATGAGGGCCAGGGACACTGCCCTCAAAAAAAAAAAAAAAAAAAAAAAAAAAGGGCACATCATGTTTTCTCATCAAACTACAGACACCTCCTACTCTGGACAGCGTCAATGCCTCCTCTGATACAGTAAAACAGATCACTTACACGCTGTTCTAAGAACACAGTTTTAAAAAGCAATTTGACAATATACATTAATATCAAGGACTTGTAAATGCTGATGATCTGACTCAGGATTTACATATTTTTAAAATCTATCCTAAAGAAACTCCTAAATACAAAGCCAAAACCATATACACAGATCACCCACTGCTGAGGGGGAAATGCATTTCACCCATGGAGACAGTTGGTGGCCACCACCTTAACCAATAGATCAATCCAGGCTTTACTGACTCCAGGTTCTGCCTGATGGGATGCATTAGAAAATACACATGTCTACCTCGGAAGCATTTCCACCAAGAAAAATCTAACCTGAATCTAATCAAGGCTCTAGAACTAACTTCCAGTTTATACTACTATAAGGAAATAGAGAAAGATTAAATGACACTATTAGAAAACAAATCTAGATCATGAGACATTCTAATAGGCAACTAGGCTACTATTTCATGAAAAAACTTTCCATTTCATGAAAAAAAGTGGGGCATTGTTATAGACTAAAGGAGACTAAAAGACATATTCAAATGCATCATCATAAAGGATTCTGCTTCAAAGAGGTAAAAGAGCTAGGATGACTATAATGAAAAAGACAGACGATAACAAGTGTCGGCAAAGATGTGGAGAAATTGGAACTCTTATACACTGCTGGTGGGAATGTAAAATGGTACAGCTGCTTTGGAAAACAGTCTGGCAGTTCCTCAAATGATTACAAATAGAGTCACCACATGACCCAGCAATTCCACTCCTATGTATAACTCAAGAGAAATAAAAACTTACGTTCACAGAACAACTTGTATACAAAAGCTCACAGCAGCATTATTCAAAAATAACCAAAAACGGGCCGGCCGAGTAGCACGGTGGTTAAGAGCTGGCTTGGGACGCCAGCGGCCCCAGTTTGGATCCCACATATGAGGGCCAGTGACACTGCCCTTTAAAAAAAATAAAAATAAAAAATAAATAACCAAACACTAGAAACACCCAAGTGTCCATCAACTGATGAATGGAATAAAATGCGGTCCATCCACACAATAGAATATTTTTCAGCCATCACAAGGAATGAAGTACTGGCTACAACATGGATGAACCTTGAAAACATGATGAAAGAGACCAGATACAAAAGGCCACATATTATATGATCCCACTTATACGAAGTATCCAGAAAAGGCAAATCCATACAGACAGAAAGATGAGTGGTTCTCATAGTTCGGGTAGAAGGGAATGGGAGTGACTGCTAATAGGTATGGGTTTCTTTTCAGGGTGATGAAATATTCTGAAATTACTGGTGATGGTTACATAACTCTGTGAATATACTAACATCACTGAATTGTATACTTTAAAATGGTGAATTAATGGCATGTAAATTACTTATCAATTTAAAAAAATTATATATCAATTTTTAAAAAAGGGAATGCCTTCAGGTTTTTACTGGGCAGACAAATGTCCTTTTTCCAAGTTCGAAACCTGAAGTTACATACAGCCCACAACATAATTACCTGAATAATTAATTACCTGAATAAGGAAGAAGGTGTCAATAACCTGGAAGTGTCCAAGGTCATCAACGTAAGTCTCCAGGTACAAGTCTGACAATAGCACCAGTCGAACCAGAAACACGATGCTCACAATGGCCATGGTGGCAGCTGAGGCCGTCAACGTCAAAAGGTAGGTGAGGAAGTACCTGGCGTTCCAGGCCCCGATGCAGTTGTTCACCCAAACACAGTGATGGTCAAAACGGAGCACACACCGGTTACACACAGCTGCACAGAAACAGTGGAGTCACCACCCTGGGTTGGTCCTTGATGAGACACTGCTCACACCACGCACACCTACTGACATTTTTACAAACTGACCGCAGGCAGGATGAACTGGGGGAAATGGCAGCTGCTGTCACGAAGCTTTTAGAACTGCAGTGTCTGATAGAGTAGCCACTAGCCTAGACATGTGTAGGGACTGAGCTCTGAAATATGGGTACAGGAAAAACTGGAAAGAAAACTTGGTTGATATCAATAAACTTACAGTTGTTTTTTCAATTTGTGCAATGCTCCTTTTGAGGTCAATGTGAATAATACTGAGATGACACAAGAGTTAGTGAATTTACTTAGACAAAGTTTTAAAACTAATGCTTTTGCTTTAAAGTCAAATCAATTCTTCTGATAAAGATGAACCATTATGTCAATGTAGGTGTGGATATTAAAGGAAAATGATTTTCTGCTACTGCTTCAGTGACTGAAAACTGTTTAAGAATGTTTGGAATAGCGTAGGTACGTGAATCTGCTCTTCCAATTGCAAATTTTATGAAAAATAAATACAGATCAAGTATTTCCAATGAAAATTTAGCATCTGGATGGAGATGTGCTATACATGTAAAATGCACATCAGATTTCAAAGAGTTAATATGAAAAAGAGAATATAAAGTATCCCATGAATGACTTTTTATTTTTTTTTATTTTTTTATTATTATTATTATTTTTCCTTAGGGCAGTGTCACTGGCCCTCATAGGTGGGCCCCGGTTCGGGTCCCACCTATGAGGGCCAGTGACACTGCCCTAAGGAAAATAAATAAACAAATAAAAATATGATTACATGTTAAAATAGTATTTTAGATACGTTAGGTTGAATAAAATATATGATTAAAATTAATTTCACTGATTTCTTCTTACTTTTGTAATGTGGCAATGAGTAAATGTAAAATCATATATGGGCCCATGCTGTGTTTTTGTCAGACAGCACTCGTCTCGAGTCCTGGCTACTCTCCAGAACAGGTGCTGTCAGGCCTGAAACCTACAAGCACAATGTCCTGCACAAACATCTCTTGGGCAGCACGCCCTGCCACGTGGCAGAGGACGGGCTGTCATGCCCAGGACTGAGGGTTGCCCTCTGTACAAGAACCCAAGACCTCACCGCCAGTCATCTCACTACCAGTCTCTCCCAGCAATGGCTGCCCCATGTCTGGGGATCAAACGGCCCTGCTTTCTGATTTATGCAATATTCTCTCACAGGTGAAACCCACGTGTCTGTTGTGAGAGGGTGGGATGGGGGCAGCTGGGCTACACTTACCACAGTGCTTGGATCGCGCTGGTTTCCTTAAATCACAAGTGGGGCACCTCATGTTCTTTGGGAACATCACTTCATCGAATTCATAAACTTGAAGAAACAATAATTCATTGGCTTTTGTTATGGTGCCTAAGAAAAGTAAGACCACATGTCAGTTTTGGGTATTCACAAAACCTGTTCTGACAAAGGACAACTAAAACTGCTATATTTAGTATTTTAAATAATTCATTGTAGAATTTTTAACAGCTTTATTAAGTTAAAATGCATAAAAGCAATTTACCCATTTAAAATGTACAAGTCACTGGTTTTTAATGTATTCACAGAGTTGTGCCACCCTCACCACAATCAATTTTAGAACATTTTCATCACCCTAAAAAGAAATCCTTTAGCAGTCACTCTCCATTTCTCTCTAATCCCCCAGCCCCTGGCAACCACCAATCAGTATGTTCTGTCTCTATGGATTTGCCTTTTGTGGAAACTTTCTATAAGTGGAATTCTACAATATGTGGTTTTTTTGTATCTGGCTTCTTTCACTTAACACAATGTTTTCAAGGCTCTTCCATGTTGTAATGTATGTCAGTACTTTATTCCTTCTTATTGCTGAATAATAGTCCATTGAATAGGTATACCACATTTTAGTTATCTTTGCATCAGTTGATGGACATTAAGTGCTTCAAGGACAGGAAAGGTTAAAAGTAAAAGAAAAGCAGGAAAAAACAAGCAAATGTCAATCCAAAGAAAGTATAATAATGTCAATATCAGACAAAAGAGACTGGAGACAAATGAGTATTACTAATGACAGAGGCTCATTATATTTTGAAAAAAGATTCAAGGAAGAGATAATACTAATTCTAAAGTTGAATGCAACTAATAGCAACATACATATAATGTATATACTCACATACACACACTAGTTTCAAAATGTGAAGCAAAAACTAACTACAAGGAGAAATCTTTCAAATTTACCATCACAATGAGATAACATACCGCTCAGTAACTGACAGATCAACCAAACAAAAAAATTACTACAAATATAAAAGATTTGAACACTATTAACAAACTTGATCTAATGCACTTGTACGGTTCTCTGTACCCAAGAACATATTCTTTTCAAGCACACATGCCCGGGCACAATGCAAATATCAATATAATTTTCAAAAGAAATAGTATCCTATGCACCATAGTGTTATATATAATTGTGTTATATATAACACAATTAATTTAAAGTATCAAAAAATTAAACTAAAAAATTTATATGGAAAAATTTAAACAGTTCTAAATAACTGATGAGTCAAAGAGAAAAATAAAATTAGAACACACTCAAAATTGAAAGATCATGCAAACACGGTATCTCACATCTTTTGCCCAGTCCTTGGAGGGTCACTACTTATTTGCAGCACTAGCAGTAAGACTGAAAGTTCAGCTGTCACCACTGTTTACCAAGAGCCTCAACTTACCAGGGTCAGTTACACAACTTAGAGTGAAAAAAAGAAGGTTTATAATCAGCAGCAGATAGGGCAGAAAAAGGTAATATGAGGAGAACTCCAGCTCTTGACAGTAGCCAAATATTTCCCAGGTGTATTCAGTATAAACCATCCCTTGCAAGATGAGGTGCAGGATAATGAAGGTGTGGTTTCTGAAAGGAAATAGGCACATGGCTTGTTCATGGGGGCTTCTCCATGAAGAAATCATGCAATACTAAGGAAAGGCAGCCAAGGGCCAACCACTTCCTTTGGGCTAGAGATAACAGTAAGAAATACATGTGAAACATTTCACATAGTGCCTAGCACATAGTAAGTACTCAATAAATGTTATCTGTTATTAACATCTCAGTTATTAGAGATGATAACTGAGATGTTAGTATCAGAACATATTTCTTTTTACAGAAATGCATGTCAACATTTTCCTACTCTTTAAATACTTCCTTTTAAAAGTAGACATGTCCAAACCCCAGAGAGAAAAGGCAGATGATTGATGAGTAGAGGTTCTGAACTTAGGACTCTCGATCCTTTGCAGCATCCTTTCCCGTACCATACTAGTAACCACAAGGCGCTTCCTGAAGCTACAGGACAGCAACAATTAACAAGGAGATAATATTTAAACTCTGAAATACAAATACCTAGTATGAAAGAGGTAATGAAGCAATCCTAGCACGGCTCTCTGAAGGCATTGTGGAATTATATAGGAAAATATCTGAAACAAAAGAGAGAGGTTCAATTTCATTTGTCATTCCCCACTTCCCCCAAACAAATCAGATACTTCATGTTCAGCTGGCAATACTGGTGATATTAAGCTGTGATTCTGCATATGGGCAGAGAAAAAATTTGAGAGCAGAGAAGAGGGCTTTCCTCAGCTGACTTTCCTTTGCTGCCAACTCCATTTCCACCCAAAGAAGGTATCATGTCAGGGTCTTCAGGCAGAGAGGTGGGCAGAAGAAGTGGGTTAAGTAATGCTACTGCGAGTGCTGCTCCTTTCCCTGCCTTGGGTTCAATCTTAAATTCCATGGTCCACCTCCATTAGCCCAGGTCCCTCCTAAATAAACTCCTTCGCAAGGGCTGCCCATCCCAATTTCCCTCACTTTGACCTCCGATGGAGGGTGGGCAGCCCAATGCTTAGCTTTCTGCTCACATATCCCCCAGTTTCACCCATCAGGTCCCACTAGACAGACACTGCTTACACCTATGCCCAATTATAGGCATCAAATCGAGAAAAATAGCTAACCTTGAAGATGATATTTTCTCTCATAGCATCATCATCAGATTACTTTCAACAACAAAACCCCAGAGAGAGAGAGAGAGAGAGAGAGAGAGAGAGAGAGAGAGAGAGAGAGAAACTTTTGAATATACCACAACTGCCATAAATGAAACAAGTGAACAAATGAATAAAAACAGCATCTCTTTTTTGTGCTGTCAGGAAACTGGCAAGCCTTTTTAGACAGGTGGTATTCAAAATCCAGTAGTCTCGAAGCATCACTGTTACCTGTGCACCTCCGCTGACCAGGCCTTTCAGGTAATGGGTTTTGGAGCAGATGCAGATCATGACACCACCAATCAGCACCAAAGCCAAATAGAACAAGAAGAGAACTAGAAAGTCCATTCTAGGACTACAAAGGAACAGAAAGAGTATGAGTATACTGTTCATTCCATGGCATCCAGTCTCAGACATCAACTCCCTAAATGGCTCCCAAAACAGAATTCATCAGCCTGCAGGCACACACTGCCTCTTCAGTTGGACCTCCCAGAAGGCCCTGAGCTTTCTCTCTCCTTCACAAGCTCCCTAATCAAACCACTGTGGTCTTCTCTGGGGCATTTGCCATATATGAAGTCCAAAATAAAGTGGAGAATATGCAAAATGCATCCACCTTGCCTCCCCCCAGCAACAAATCATTTTTTTTACCTCCATAAATATCAATCTTCACACAGATATTGATACAGAATGTGGTGAAAAGTATCTGTCAACAATGCTATTGGAACAGGCATGCCCTAGAGGCAATCAAGGGCCCAGGATCAGGCATTCCGTCCTATGAAGGATGTATTAATACAGGCCTGTATTAAGAAATTGGAGATGGTTACTTATGGCCTTCGCATCTAGTTCTGGGCCAGTATTCAGGAAATATGACAGAAACAGGAAATATGACAGAAAAAACAAAGAGCAGCAATTCTCACGAGCTGATTCAGGGTCCCCAGCCTACATAGTTCTCGTGTCTGGATAATTTCCGGCCGGCGTTCTGGCTTTCCTCCTCCCAACATTCACAGAGAAGTCACACCTCATCTCTTGTGCAGTGGTATGTGCCTGGCACAACAGACGACACCCAAAGCTGCAAGAGACATGGTTCCTCCAGGAGGCTGAAAGTGGCTGCAAAGACAGGTCAATTCAACACTCACATAAGACCCCACGCACATAATAGGAGTCAGGAGCGGAATACACTGTAGAAAAGGATTGGGAAGTTGGGGGATGATGGGACCCCACAGGGTAAACTGGGTTATAACGTTTCGAGGGGGAAAAAAAGCTCGTTAGGAAGAAATAAGCTGGGAGCCTCGGACTGATTTCTGTCCCCATTTCGGAAGTGCCCATGCTGGGGACAGGGCAGAGGAGCCGCCGGTCTCCGCGGGTGGGCTGGCCCGAGCTTTCCCCGGGAGCCGGAACACAGGGCGGGGGGCGGAGTGTAGAGGGCTGCAAGGGAACACTGGGGGTGCCCGGACTTTGGGGGTGGAGGTGGCCCACGCACAAGTGGGGAAGGCGGGCCAGCCGCAGTACCTGAAAGCCCAGCGGAGGCCGCCTCACCTCCCGGAGCGACCAACCGCCAGCCGCACAGCGCCAGCGCCTTCAAGGGCGCGCCCCCAGACTTCCGGCGGATCTGGGTCGCAGGCGCGCGACGCTGGCCGCCAGGCCGACTTCCGGCGGAAGTTCCGGTGGCCTCGGGGTAGTATGGCCTGCAGTTCCTGGCCAGTCCCCTTAGCGATGTTGTTCGTTCCGTATCTCTGCTCTTCCGGACTGTGGTAGAGTCTGGCTGCTGGCAGGTCAACTTTGGAGAGAACTGTAACAGAAAAGACTGCCCTGGGCCTGGTGCGGGCGAGGAAGCCTGGGATGTGAAGCGGACCGAACCGCCCAGGCTCCTGGGTAGAACCCAGGCAGGGCCCTGCTCCCAGCCAAGCAGGGACCCTGGCGGCCTAGGGCAGACACACTTAGAGGTTCATACATTATGTCTTCGTGGTGGACCATTTGCTTTGCTTTCTGCCAACCACTGTTGGGATATGTCCGAACCATCCAATATCTTTGCTCCTGCTGTTTCAGAACAGCTCTGAACATTCTGCCCTTGGGGACCCTCCTAACATGGCCTCCTAACAAGACCTCAATCCTCGGCTGTTGAGAGTGGGAGTGGAGGTGGGGAGATGCAGGAGACACGAAAAACAAAATTAGGCACCTCGAACAGCCAAGCACAGGTGAAGCAGCGGGTAGGCATCGAGAAGATCCCCTGGAGTAAGTAGGTTGGGGAAACCAGAGTCGTGCTCAGGGACGCCTGGCATGAGGTCACTGGTTCCCTCCAGAATAAGGAGCTCAATTCAGGCAGGACTCCGGAAATGGTAAGAGAGGAACTTCAGGATCACAGGAATTTCAGGCAACTCCCGGGTAAGATAACAAATCTAAGGAATATCTTATTTCTGTTATAAATGTGTATTTTATTACTGTTCTTCGTCCTTTCACGCCTTTCATTGTCTTATCCTCTTGGAATCCATCCTGGCCTCCACCAGTTCTGGTTGACTGCCAAGTAACTTCCTTCTCTCCATCCTCTTCCTGCGCTTGCACGGGCAGGATCTTGCATTTTCTCAGTCCTTTTCCCTCCTCCTCGATGTGATGGTGTCGTCTTCCCTTATCCTGAAGATGTTTTGTGTCTGCGGCCACTTCAATTTATGATCTGGGACACCCTGGGCCTTCTTTTTACTGTAAAAAAAAAGCGTCTTAGCTAACTGCACTCGAATATTTGCCCTCTTATTCTTTTCAGACACCTCTCAAATCGAGGCTACCCTGGCTAGACTCCCACCGCCACTTTTCCCACATGGTCTAGCAGTTAGAATTCTTGGTTTTCACCAGAACAACCGAGTCAGGCAGACCCGTATCTGATCTGCCGGTGTTCCTGTCCAGCCTGTGCCATATATCACAGAGGCCGACCATACCACCAGCTTGCCCACTGGAGCCAGGATTTAGCTGAGAAATTCTCTAACTTTATTTAGGCAAAAAGTTGTGGGATCTGTGTTCCTGTCAATCATCGTTCCAAACCCGTAGGGAATTGGAAACTGATGTGCAATCACAGATCTAGGGTGTGGGTAACCACATCTTGATTCTGGAGGGCTCCCCATTGGGGTATATTCTATGGAATTGAAAATCGTTTGAATACCATCCGTTAACAAAAAAAAAAAAAAACACCCAAAACTAATCTTTTTCTGTAATACAGCCTGGTCCCAATATAAATTGGAAGACAGAAAAAGTTTACCGGTTAAAAGCTCCCACAATTACAATACTATACTCCAATTAGATTTATTTTGACGAAGACTAAAAACAAAAAAAATGGGACTAAATTCTGTTTGTCCAGTTTTTCATGTCCCTCTTTCACAACAAGGGCCCACAGGAAAAATGGAGTCTAGAGGCCAAAGAGCCTACTGTAACAGAACCAAAGGCCTTGCTTCCAGTTCTAGAATCTACTGAGGATCCTCTAAATTTACTCCCTCATCCAAAGCTGACAGCCCCTCCCCTCTGAATTGCCAGTATCCAACCCTGACCCGTCCGGGTTCCACCCACTCCCCACTTCTTTCCCCTACCCCTTGTCCCAAAACCTCCCTAGTTCCCCTCCTCAGTGTGGCCTACCAGATTTGAGCAAGCCCTTTCACTTTATGCACATGAGAGGAGAGGAATAGCCCTAGGAGTCCTAACCCAAAGTTTTAGTCCCCTCACTAGGGTAGTAGCATAGTTCTCTAAACAACTAGACTCTAACTAAGGGGTGGCCTTCTTGCCTTTGGTCAGTAGCAGCTATTACTCTCTTCCTTAAAGAGACAGAAAAACTAACTTTCAGACAGCCTTTAACTATCTGGACCCCCCCACCCCGTCACACTCAGTCTCGCATAAAAGAAAGTGGGGTGGAATGGCTATCTCCAGGGAGAACCCTTCAGTTACAAGTTATGCTTCTCAGCAACCTAAACATGACCCTCAAGGTCTACAGTACTCTGAATCCTGCCACCTTCCTTCCTGTAGAACAAGGCAGCATAACCCGTAACTGCCTAGAGTTATTAGAGAAAATATACTCCAGTAGGCCAGACCTCAAAAGCAAGTCTTTTGATAATGCAGAATTCATCTGGTTTACAGATGGGAACGGCTTCATACAGGAGGGAGGAAGAAAGGCAGGATGTGCTATAGTCTCTGTGAGACCTTGAGGCCAGAACGCTACCACCCAAAGAACTGAACCAGTTGCTTTTACTAGAGCCCTGGAAGTGGGAAAGATAAAACCCTCAACGTACTGATTCTAAATACATTTATTGCATTGTACATGCGGCTATATGGAAAGAAAGGGGTATATTAATCTCTGTTAAAAACAGCACTGAAACCCTGCGTCTCTTAGAAGCTGTCAAAATGCCCAGACAGCTAGCTGTGATGAACTGCTGAGGACACCAAAGGGGAGATGCTGAGATCATGTGACGAAACCATAGGGCAGATTTAGCAGCCTGGCAAGCAGCCACCAAGGATGCCACTCTCCAGTTATCATTATTGCCATCACCTCTAGATCCCAGCTCATATACTCCCATCTACTCTGTGAGAAAAAAAGAAAAGGCTCTTAAATGGTGCTATACTAAGAGCTCTGATCACCCAGGATGGCCAGTAAGTCCCCATGGGCAGTTTCTTTTCCTCAGAGCTGTAGCTTAACAAGCTATTAGGGAAACACATTCATTTTGGTCAGGAAGCACTTGCAACTGGCCATGCAAAACAATGGTAACTCCAAATTTCTGAGATCTAGTTCAGGAAGTGGTTGAAACTTGTCCTACCTGCTATTTGAACAACTCTAATACCCACACTACAGGAGACCCTGGAAAATAACATCTGCCCAACCCAATATCGGGTCATGCGACCTAGAGAAGATTGACCAGTTGATTTTACTGTAATGCCAAAGGCTGGAGGAAATTTTAGATACCTGCTAGGACTTACTGACATCTTTTCAGGATGGGTAGAGTCATTTGCCACCTGAACCAAAACCACCCTAGAGGTTTCAAAGACTCTTAAATCATCTCAAGGTGTGGGTCACCATGATCAATCCAAAGTGATAATGGACCAGTCTTTATATCAACCATTACTAAGAGCACCTCTAAAGTCTTAGGTATCAAATGGTACCTCCACACTGCTTGGAGACCCCAGTCCTCAGGAAAATAGAACGGACCAATCAGACACTCAAGAAAACCCTGACTAAACTGTGCCAGGAATCCCATCTCCCCTGAAACTCCCTTCTCTACAGCCCTGTTAAAATTACAGGTAGCCCCGAAGGGGAAAGAAAGGTGAAGTTCATACAAATTAACCTATGGCAGACCTATCCCATCTGGGCCTCTTGTCAAGAAAGCTTCCATGACCTAGACAAGTTAAAATTTGCCACCCACATCAGGGAAGTAGCCAAAGTCCTAAAGATCTTTGGAAACTAAAAACTACCTTCGCCCTCCAATCTACACTTATATCTCTTCCAATCTGGAGATTGGGTTTACCTAAAAACCTGAAGGGGTACCAGGCCCCCAAACCAGCTAGAGCCCAAATGGAAAGGGTCTTATATGGTAATTCTAACTACGAACTCTGCCCTTAAGGCACAGGGACTATAATGCCTTGGAGCCATCACACCAGTAAAACAGGCAACTGGCCCCGAACCGGCCTGTGAACTCTGTTAGACCTCAAGCCACTGTCCCTCAGGAACGCCAGCCAAGATGAGTCACACCCTCATGTCTCACAAGCTGGCTCCAGTCCTGAGACTCTGATACTCACATAGATTGCTATCATACAGTTACCCGCCAAGACACACATGGAGTTCATAGGGCTCCTCCTCCTTTCACCCGTCACGCAGTCTCGATTTTGCTCTCCTACCTTGGGAGGGCACCAGTTTGGTTAATATCCCCCAGACAGGCACAGAGAGAAACCTGAAACGTTGTTAGGTATGTTGTCAACACCCCCAAACATCCCCTTCTCAACCAGTAGCTGGACTGGTGGATCCATCTCACCTCGCTCTCAATCTGACCTCTGTGCCATGGGCTCCACCTTGCCCACCCATAACTGTCCATTTGGACCAAGACCTTTCCTTGATGTGGATGTGTGTAAACCTTACAGGCCAGGGACCTGCACTAGCCTTTCCCTAAACTGCCCAAAGAATGGCCGCCCATGTACCCTTTGCATGCTGTCCACAAGCAGTGGACCTCAGTCACCACCAAACATTACACTTGTGGCGGGAACAATCTCCTGTATACCCCAAGTGATTTTCCACTCTGTTCTTTTAACGACACTCATTGGTGTCTCTGCAGGGGTCAAGGAATGGGTGCTCCCTATGGGCTGGTCATGTGCTACCCACTTGACCATTACAGGGAGCAGGATTCATCCCTTTCTAAACACAGAAACAATGGTTTTTAGACAAGATTGGCTGATTCTTCTCAGTGGCAGGTTGGAAGTTTGTCTGCAGAAACCAGACAAACTCTCCTCTCTGGGCCAAGCAGATCCTAGCCCTAAACAAGTGGGGAAAACCATCCAGAAGAATATGTGCTCCACCTGGGTATGTTTTCTTATGTGGTTACCGCCATGACACAGAAAAGACTAGCCCTAGCCTGCCCATGCCTGGAAAATACCTGGCACCAGGGAGAACGTGTCCTTGGTCACTTCATCCCCCATGAGATCACAATCTATAATCAGTCTGTAACCAATCCAAGACAAAAAAAATAATGATTGGACTTATCTTGGCAGGAATGGGAGCAACCATAGGGTCCCTGACCCCATGGGGAGGGTTCACGGATCATGAGGTTGTCATCTCCAGTCTCATCAACATTATAGAAGCCATAGCTTGGAAGACCGCAGACATGCTAAGTGGCCTATGGGTCTCCCTACATTCACTGGCTAATGCAGCACTTGATAACAGGTGAGCCCTAGGTTATATTGGGTTGTCAGAAAAGTCATGACACATTTTTGCAATGAAAAACAGAAAAAATACATCATGACTTTTCTGACAACCCAATATTTCGGCTGAACAAGGAAGAGTATGCATGGTTATCAATTCCTCCTGCTGTACATGGATAAGAACTATTGGCCAAATCGAAGTTAGTATCTGTGAAATATCTAACCAAGCCAAATGAGAAAACCCATACCAACTCCAAAGATATCTGGGATGCTGTCAAAAATGTTTCACCTAGAGCCGGCCGAGTGGCGCGGTGGTTAACCACTGACTTGGGAAGCCAGCGGCCCTGGTTCATATCCCACATATGAGGGCCAGTGACTCTGCCCTCAAAAAAAAAAAAACAGTTTCGCCTAACCTCACTTGATTCTTTACTCTCTTAGGGCCTCTTGCAGCTATCCTTCTTGTGCCCTGCCTCCTAAACTGTCTCCTTTCTTTTTTTTGTCTCTAAAAGACTTGAATCAATCAAGCTCCAAATGGTAGTCACACAGAGATATGAACAACTGGGAGTAAAGCCAGGGGACAATCAGACCTATTTTAAGGTTGGCCTGGAAAAAATTTCACTCCTCTAATGGGACCTCTGACGGGCACCCAAATTCAGCTGAAAGAAGTTGCAGAAGGCAGGCCTTCGTCCCTCAGCACCCCTCACAATGAGGAATGAAAATAAGAAAAGGGGGGGCCGGCCGAGTGGCGTGGTGGTTAAGCGCTGGTTTGGGAAGCCAGCGGCCCCGGTTCGGTCCCACAGATGAGGGCCAGTGACAGACACTGCCCTCAAAAAAAAAAAAAGTGAAAATAAGAAAAGGGGGAATTTGTTACCCCACAAATGGGCCTGTGGCACCTAGCTAAGCTCCTGCCCCTGGGTAAGCTCCTACCCCACCCTAATTATATTTATCTTTGGGAACAGGAAGGCCTACAGTTAATAATTCCTTCTCAAGAAAGGACCAGTTAAAACCAGCTAAGACTAAGATGGCCACCAAAGTGACCTCCAGAAGACCCCAGGCTTCATTATAATCTAATCTCCATCCTAAATGACACACCTGCCAGTGCCATAACAGTTGACAATCACCATGACAATGACTGGAAGAAACCATAAAAGAACAGAATAAAAGATGGAACTCTAATTCCAAGAAGGTTACCACTTCCTTCCTGGAAAAACCACGGAAGTTCCTCCCGTCATCTGCCTAGACCCAGCCCCAACCAATATGGACAGCTCCTTGATCCGGAGTCACAAGAAGCTAGGCTCCCGCCTCTCCATTCCCTGGCCATTGAATAAAGCTTGCTCTGTTAACGCTTATTTTCAATCTCATAATTGGCTTCATGACACCCATTGGGAAAAGAACCCTGCTTGGGATCCTTGAAAAGGGGAATTTTGCCCCTTAGGTAACAGGAGCAGTGATAATTGCTTGATGATAAACCTGGAAGATAAGAAGGAAAGCTGTTTAATGACAGTTGAACCTGGGGTGAAAAGAGCTACTTCCAAACATAGCACTGAGAAGTCAGTCCCCTGTGGGGTGTTCCTCTGTTCTGAATGCCTCTGAATCCACTGAGATGGGTCTATTCTTGGTACCTCAGCAAACCTGTCTAACTGAGCCAGGCCGGTCCTCCCTTTGAGGGGAAATGTCTGATCTCCAAACACTGGCCTTAGATTCTTCTCTCTTCCTGTCTGTGCTGCCTACCCCAAAAGGAAAAGCTTTTTTTCTTTTTAAAAAGCTGAGCACCTCCTGATACATCGTATGCAAGGCCTTTATGAACTTGTGTCCCAGAACTGAAAAAACCAAAAACCGGAAGATTTGACGTCACCAAGAAAGACTGTGGTTATGGATGAAGCCTCAACACATTCAGAGAAGTGGTGGTTAATTCTGAACTGATGGTTACGTGTTTTGAGTTTGTTTCTTTTGCTTTTAAATGCAGAACTTTATTTTTATCCCCATTTATTTTTTTCTGGATGGTTTCAGTGGAGACTAACTGAATCTTGGTTTGATCACCTATGTTATATTGTGCAGGGTTGCCTTTCTTTAATTTTTTTAAATTTGTGAAAGTAGTACAATATTATGTTCTCCTTGTAAAAGAGTTAAACTATACAAAACAAAAGCCTCCTTGATCACCACCTCTCCCAAATCACAGTCCCTTGATAGAATTAATCACTTATTTAGTGTGTATCCTCTAAAACTCTTATATAATTATACATATATAATTATTCAACATATATGTATTGAGTACCCAGTATATGCCAGGCGCTATTCTAGACTCTAGGAACATAGCAATAAGCTTTATAATATGCTTTCTAATTTACTTTCTAGTGTGTATGTACAAATATATAACTTGTTTACAGAAATGGCATTTTATACATGAGTTACTGTCTGCCGATAACCTCCACGGAGGGCTGTCGGGATGTAGGCAGGGCACTTACAATGTCTGCTGTGCTGTTACAACAGAGAGACCCCAAAACAAAATGGCTTTAATGGGGAAGAGCTTATTTCTTCCACATGCAATAGTCCAGAGATAGGTGGACAGTCCAGGAGTGGCAGGCAGTTCTGCCCCAGGAGACCTACGAGCTCACACAAGCACCCAGATTCTTCCTGACTTGTTACTCCACCACTAGGCAGAGCTCCCCGAACTTTCTTTTCACAGCACCCTTAACTTAGGAATTTTTTTTTTTAAGATTTTTTATTGGGGGAGGGGAACAGTGTTGTTCTTCCGTCTTCATTATGGAGGGCACCAGTCGCCATCTGGCTTCCCATCAGCAGCTCATGGCCTCCAAGCTCAAGGTGCCATGTTCAATCTTAGTTGTGGGTGGTCATAGCCACCATCCTATGCGGGAGTTGAACCTGGCAGCCTTGTTGTTAAGAGCACAGGCTCTATCTGCTGAGCCATCCGGGAGGTAGCTCAGCTCAATGTGCCAAGTTCAATCTTTAGTTGCAGGTGGGTGTAGCCCACCACTGAACAGGCAATCTTGTTGTTACACCAGTTGAGCCATCCTGCCACCTGTTGGCAGCTCAGTGACAGCTAGGGCGCAGCGTTCACTGTCTCATGTAGAAATCGAACTGGTGGCCCTGTTGCTCAGAGCAGGCGCTCTAAGCCAACTCAAACAACTGAGCCACTCGGCCGGCCAGTCTTAGAAATTTTTTCACAGAGCTCTGAGGCCAAAAGAAATATCTAACAATCCCATCAATTAAATAATTAGCTGTCAACAAATATTAGCCTAAGTATTTATGTCCTGACAGTGTAGTGTCCTCATATACTGCATAATTTATCAAACTTTAAAATCAGATTGGAAACTACCATTCTCATTTCCTGCTCCACATAAATATTCCAGAGGCACTTGCTTTCTCAGTCCATCTTTACAAAGATGCAACATCAGGAATTTAGCAGTCTAATGTTGAAAGCGTGAATTAGCTCAGGCCAGCATTTCACGTACAACTCAGATGTTGCTTTGTTTCCTCAATATCCACAGCACCCCTATCAGTTCGCTGTGGCACCCCAGGGCACTTTGTGCAGTTTGGAGCGACAGCACTAGGATGTTGTCCTTATCCCAAGGTCACCATCTTCCAGCACCTGAGAAATGACCAAGGAGGAAATGAAACCTGTTTCCTTTAAGAATGAAACTTGAAAATTGCAGTTAGCCTTTCCTGCTCAGATCTCAGTGGCCAGACCTGGCTACAAGGGTGCTGGGAATTATAGTCTGTGGCTGTGCTGCCATGTGTTCAGTTAACACTTGGAAAGCTGTTACTACTAAAAGGAAGAAATGGAAATCATTCTCTATATTCTGAATATTAATCCTTTGTCTCTGCTATAAATGCCATATATTTTTCTCCTATGTGTTACACATCTGTTAACTTCTTGGTGTCAACAGAGGTTTTGAATTCTGAAGTACTCACATTTATCAGCCTTTTCTTTTGTGACTTGTTCCTATATCTTATTTAACAATGTTTTCTGTACCCCAACATTACACACACCAAAATATATATATATATATATATATATATATATATATATATATACACACACACATACACACAAATACTTTCTTTAGGTGATTTATACTTTTCTCTCTCATTCATCTGGAATTCCCAAGATGGCTGAGATGATTTCAGAAGGGAAAGGAGTCATTGAAAGTGAGTAGCCAAGGCACTGAGTATCTATTAAATTCTTGCTGCCTTCTCACTCGCATTCCTGTTTTTCTTGATAGCCTCCTGCATATGCACAGCACAGTGGACACAGAGGTTCCCTACCCAACGTGGAAGCCACACATGTCCTTACATGCTCTTTGGGTAGGACTGAACTACCCCAGATCTAGGGGTGAGTGTTAATTGGTCTCAGCCAATTGGGATAATCCTATCCTTATCACAGTAATTTTTCAAAACAAAAGCCAACTTCTAGAATGCATGGCTGGTGTCTGGAACATGAGGGAACCAATTAGAATGAAACTAGGATTCCTGTTCATTCAGTATAGGTGTCCCCTCTCCCCTCTGTTGAATAACGATATTAAAGAGGAAGGCTATAGCTTTACTTCCCTTATCTTGGGGCTATGAGGAAAGCCAGCCTGAGGATGAAGCCTGCACACTGGGGAGCACAGACCCAGGAAAGGCCCAGAGAAAAGTGAGAGCCCTGAACAAACGGTGCCTGAAGCTGACACACCTCTGCATTTCATAGTTAGATGAGCCAAAAGTCCCTTTAATTCTTTTAAACCATTTTGAGTTACGTTTTCTGTAACTTGCAGTTAAAAACATCCTAATCTTAACAGAAGCATGTGGTCACTCAGCTCTTCTTCCACCTCTTATTTTTCTTTTTAAACTCTTTTTTTTTAGATTTTTATTGGGGAATTGGGGGAGGGGAACAGACAAGTTGCTGTCCTTTTGTTCTTCAGTCTAGTTGTGGAGGATGTTGCTTCACTGGCCCATGTTGGTATTATCATTGAGCTCTTCCTGGGTAAGGCAGTTGCTTGCCGGCCATTGGACGTCCACTCACCCTGGCTGCTGGCCACTTACATTGGCTGCCACTCACGGTAGCTCACTGCAGCCCACTGCAGCCTGCCTGGTTGGCGGCGACTCACAGCAGCCCAGCTCCAGCTGGAGCTGTTGTTCACCATCTTAGCTGTAGAGGGCGCAGCATCACTGGCCCATGTGGGATCCAAACTGGGGCTCTGCTGCTCAGAGCTGGGTCCCAAGCCAAACGTTAACCCACGTACCACTCAGCCGGCCCATAAACTCATTTTTTAATTTTATAAAAATATACAAATAATAGCTAAGAAAAAGACTATATTTTACTATCTCAACTGTTACTTTATTATTGCATATATAAACATGAAAAATATGAATTTTGTATTAATTTAAAAGGTTTGTAACATAGTTGTAATCATAGCATATAGATACATTTTGAATTTTGCTTTTATTTAATCATAAGTGACTTTCTTCTATCTAGATAGTTTTAGTTGTTATCCATGGATACAATGTAGTGAATTTAATATCTTATGGTTAGACATTTGTATTTTTATCCTACTTTTTAATATTATAGTTTTGCAAGTAACGTATTCATAGCTTCTATTTTTTTCAGTTGAATTATTTTCTCAGGCTAAATCTCACAGTGGTTGATCAGTTCCTGAAACTGTGTTTCTGGCATTTTATTGTTTCCCTCTATTATTTTTATTTGTTTTAGCTGAGCCATCCTGCTACCTGTTGGCAGCTCAGTGGCTGCTCAGCTCAGGCTGGGCATCGAACTGCTGTTGCTCAGACCTCAGCTCACACTCTTGAGCAAGCTCTTAACCAACTGAGCCACTCGGCCGGCCCCCCTCTATTCTTTAAAACCTCCAAGCATGAACCTTGACACTTGTATTTATAAGTAGTATAGGAAAAAACACACTATTTAAGCCTAAAACCAAACATTTATTTCAAGCCCCGCAGACAGAATCGTGTCCCCTGTGAAACATGGAGCAGAAACTCCCTCTTGGGAGCGCTCCCACACGCTCCTGTCAGCCCCTGACCCTGGACCTGTGGTATCAGGCTTTTACCTGCTTCAAGGTCAGTTAACAAGATCTACCAGCTTTTATACCACTCTCGCTTGTCCCCAAGGGAGTGACTGAGGCTGTACTTTGGAAATGGCATACAAGACTTTATAGCTCTTCTTGCAACAGGCAAATAGCACAAGGTGCTTGTTTAAAATCAGTGATTTGCTTGTCGGGAGAAATACACAGTCAGAAAACAAAGATTTTAAAAGGAATGTCACAGAAGTAGTTGTGTTGTAGGGCGAGGATTGGCTCTGTGTTTGCAGTAGCAACTGTTTTAATGGCCTGCTCATAGTAGATGCTCAATAAAAATGTGTTGAATGAATGAAAGAAAAAGAATGAATTATACCCAAAGGAAATCTATTATATATCCTGGATATCACCAAAACAAATGCCTCTAGCAGTAGGTGGGGCCACAGTGTGTCACCATTAGCCAGTTTGGAGCATAGGTGTGGCCAATTTACAATTCCAAATTCCCACTTGACCTTTGCTACCTTGATTGCTGCTCCTTAAAGCAACTGTGGTCAGCCACCAGGTCAAAGAGATCATCAGGGCAGAATCTCCATTTTCTGATCACTTCTCAAAGGATCTTAACACGGTGCACTTCTCAGCTCGCCTCACCCCAAATGCTTGGTTACTCTGGTCACCAGTTCTGCAGTTCACCCTCAGTTGTGGTATTTCTCAAATGAGTGTATAAGTATACTATACTTAAAAATTAAACATCCTTTATCTGAAATTCACATTTACTTTTTTTATTTACTAAATCTTGAGATCCTATTTCCAGCCACCATCTTAATGCCTCTCAACAGAGATTCTGGTTTTCCACCCTAATTGGGACCAGGAATTAGTCTTTCCATTGGAATCGGTCATCCTTTGGCTCTCTCTCAGTGCTGAGAAAAAGGGGTATCCAGCCCTGGACACTGGGTTAGGGCTGTCTCACGATGGCCTCCGAGACATTTTTCAGTAAAGAGAAGCCACTTGACAACCTGGAATAAAGGCAGACAAGCAAGAAATTACAGGTTGACAGATGGAAGATGGTCCCTTCTTTCATGTAAAGTACACAGTTCGTGCTCCACTTGTTCTATTTGTGTGGTATGCGGATACAGGCTAGGGAAAGTTGGGGGGCGGCATTGTGAATCCTGTCTCAGGGCTGTGGGGATGCAATGGTGCTGCCTGGTTAGTGTGCCAGAGTCATGACTTTCTGATTAACGCTCTCGATGCTGAGTGAACTGGGACTGATGCAGAGCACTGTGAAGATCAAACATGAATGTAATTCCAGGAAGGAGTTCAGAATGAAAATACTGCATGGCAGTCATGTAGGGGTTAAGAATATGAGCTCATCGGGCCGGCCGAGTGGCGCGGTGGTTAAGCGCTGGCTTGGGAAGCCAGCGGCCCCGGTTCGGGTCCCACATATGAGGGTCAGTGACACTGCCATCAAGAAACAAACAAAAATGGCCGGCCGAGTGGCGCATTGGTTAAGCGCTGGTTTGGGGATGCCAGCGGCCCCGGTTCGGATCCCACATGAGGGCCAGTGACACTGCCCTCTACAGCTAACAACAGCTCCACCTGGAGCTGGGCTGTGCGAGCCCCGGTGATGGTGTGGGCTGCCAAAGGCTACAGTGAGTGGCCCGCAGTCAGTGTGAGCGGCTGGCAGCCAGCGTGAGCTGCCAATAGCCGCCGTGAGCGACATCCAGAGGCCGGCGACCGATCTGCCTCATCCGGGAAGAGCGCAATGACGATACCAACAGTGAAGCAACATCCTCCGCAACTAAACTGAAGAACAAAAGGACAGCAACTTGTCTGTTCCCCTTCCCCGATTCCCCAACGCTGTTCCCCTCTGCCAATTCCCCAATAAAATCTTTAAAAACAAAAACAAAAACAAACAAACAAACAAAAAAACAACAACCAAAGAATATGAGCTCAGGAATCAGGCTTCCTGGGTTCTGGTCCAGGATTCATCCTCTCTAGCGGTGTGGTGTTAGGCCAGTTACTTAAGCTCTGGAAGTCTCAGTTTCCTCACCTGTAAAGTTAGGATAAGAGAAGCTACGAGGATTAAAGGAGATAATGCATGTAGTGCGTTAAATCAGTATTGACCACTAATGTCATAGATGTGCTCCTCAGAGTTAACAAATGTGATCCTTACAGAAGATCAAAGAAAGAAGTGTTTCTGGGGCAAGTGATTAGAGGCATCAGGTTATTTGTGTCGCAAGTAATAGTGAGCACAACTCAAACTGAATTAAACAACAAGGGAGACTTGTTGGCTTCTGCCACTGGAATGTCCAGAGATGGGGCAAGCTTCAGGAGTGGCTTGAATCAGCAACTCGATGGCATCCTCAAGGACAGAAGTTCTTTTTGTCCCTCACTCTGCCACCCCAGTATCAGCTTTATCCCCAGGCCAGCTTTCCTCCTGGTAATGGGATGGCTGCCAGCCACAGTTGGAGCTTCATGCTTCCACGTTCACCTCAAATGAGGGGAGAGAGGGGCACTTTATCCTGGCATTCCAGGTAAGAGTGCTGAGATTCATTCTGGCTGGCTTGAGCCATTCATTGACTCACCCCCAAACCAATGATGGGGCCAGGGTGTGAGTTCAGCTATGCCCCGTACTGAAGCTGCACAGGGGGGAGGAATTCCAGGTGGAGACCTGAGTGATTCGAGAAAGGGACATGGATGCTGAGTGGCAATCAATAGGTTGTTATATCTGGAATGATGGGAGGAATTTGTCAAAAATGTGTCTCAAGATTAAGCCCAGGATGAATGAAGGTGCCGCAGTGAAAACATGGGGTGCACGGGTCATGGCAGGAACTTGTGGAGGATGTCCTTCATTTCCCGGACTCAAAGGCAAACCTATTAATAAAATTCCTTCCTGGCAGCCAGTCGTCTCCTGGTGCAGGTTCAAGGAAATGTATACTCGAAGGACGGGGAGGAAACTTCAGCCGCAAAGCTTCAGTAGCG
The DNA here is from genome assembly GCA_033961575.1 of Aselliscus stoliczkanus. Taxonomy (NCBI): domain Eukaryota; kingdom Metazoa; phylum Chordata; class Mammalia; order Chiroptera; family Hipposideridae; genus Aselliscus; species Aselliscus stoliczkanus. Next base: position 3,664,755 of record CM066733.1, read on the forward strand.
CGGTTCCGCAAGGTCACCCGGAACAGACTTGATTCCTTAAGAAAAGCAAGAAGGCAGAGAGAGAGAAAGGCACAGGCTGCCCAGCATCACAGGGCTTCAGGAAAAGAAGAACTGGCAAGAAGGCCGTCAACCAGCGGCCCTGGTTCGGTCCCACATAAGAGGGCCAGTGACACTGCCCTCAAAAAAAAAAAAAAAAAAAAGGCCAAGTTAAGGTGGTCACCCTAACTTGAGAACCAGGAAAGAGTGCCGCCATGGAAGCCAGAGGACATGTTCACTAATCTCCAGAGAGGCTCAAATGGAAAGCCAGTGGAAGGGGTCTGGAACGAATGTCCCACAGAATCCATGAGATGTCCCTGGGAAAGTGAGAAGCGCCCCCATCCTGGCACAGTAATGACAGTGGGCCAGCCCACCAGGTTCTGACGGCTCCTCTGGACCAGAAAGCCACCATAGCAGCGTCTCTTTAGGGATGGCACACAGCTGCCTAGGTAGCCCTCTCCCGACCCAGGAAAGCCACCCAACCCACACCAGATTGTGATTAGGTGATAAATGAAACTTTATTATGTTAAGTCACTGAGATTGGAGATCAGTCGTTACAGCAGCTAGCATTCATCACCCTGACTAATACGTGATCTGAGTTGTTGATGAAAGCCATCAATCAGTACGTTACATGGCATGTCAGACGGTGAGAAGTGCTATGATGAGATGGAAAGCAGGGGTGCTAGGAGAGGGACATCTGGACATATTCTAATGGGTACAAGGAGCACATGAAGACACCTGGAGAACAGTCTGGGCAGAGGGAAGAGCTAGTGCAAAGGCCCTGAGGTGGGAATATGCCTGCCTCTGCACGAAGGGAGTGAGCAAGGGGGAAAAGTCAGAGAGATGCAAGGGCCTGACAGGGATAGTCCTGCATGCAGCAGTGGGGAAGGTTTTGAGCAGAGGAGTGACATGGTGTGACTTTCCTTTTAACAGATCCATAGTTCTGGCTGCTATGTTGACAATAGGCTGTAGGGGGCAAGGGAAGACCAGTGGGAAGGCTGAGGAACCAGTTCAGGAGAGTGGAAGCAGAGAGAAACCAGTGAGTGCTGGTTAGGATTTGAGAGTAGACGGCAGAGTCCTTAGGACATGCTGGTGTTTGAATTTGGGATGTACAATAAAAAGAGGAGTCAAGGATGCCGGCCCTTCTGAGCGGCAGCTGCCCAAGAATCTCCAGGGGTTCTCTTCTCCACTCCTGCGGACACCTCCCCACCCCCTGGAAACCCCAGGAAACCTGGGCCTGGCTCCCTCTCCCCCCCTGCTGGCATCCTGAAGGCTTGGTTGGCTCAACCTTGTGAGACTGATGGGAAGTGCCCTGACATGTGCTGAGCCTGTTGGGACAGCCTGGACAAAGCCTTAAAGACGGAACATGGAGCCAGGAGAAAGGATCCAGGCCTAGAAAACACAGATGTGTGTTCTTCTAGACTCCTGAACTTGGAGTCTTCTGAGGGCTTAGAGGAGGGCAGACATGGTCAAACACCACCTCAGCCCTCTTGAGTTTGTGTGACTTTGTTGGAAGAGTTGTGACAATCAAATGACAGTTGCCTGGCACATGATCAGGCCTGGCTCAGTGTGCCTTCTTTCCCCATCCCCATTTAGTTGCAGAGTTTAGGATTGTACCCCTCAAGTAATTCACGTCTTAAAAATCAGCTTTGGGGCTGGCTGAGTGGCACACTGGTTAAAAGCTGGCTTGGGATGCCAGGGGCCCCGGTTCGGATCCCACATATGAGGGCCAGTGACACTGCCCTCTATAACTAAGATGATGAACAACAGCTCCACCTGGAGCTGGGCTGCATGAGCCCCGGTGACGGTGTAGCTGCAGCCCCTGCTGCAGTGGGCTGCCATAGGCTACAGTGAGTGGCTGGCAGCCAGCGTGAGCTGCCAATAGCTGTGGTGAGTGGCCGTCCAGAGGCCAGCGACCGATCTGCCACATCCGGGAAGAACGCAATGATGATACCAACATGGGCCAGTGAAGCAACGTCCTCCGCAACTAGACTGAAGAAAAGACAGCTACTTGTCTGTTCCCCTTCCCCAGTTCCCCAATGCTGTTCCCCTCCCCCAATTCCCCAATAAAATCTTTAAAAAAAAAAAATCAACTTTACTGAGATATAATTTATACACGATAAACTGCATACACTTAAGTGTATAATTCAGTGAATTGTGACATGTATATCCCTGTAAAATTAGCACCCCAACAAAATGCAGAACATTTCCATCATACCCAGAAGTTTGCTCAGGCCCCTCTGCAGTGCACCCTTCCCTCCGCCTTGGTCTGGACATCAGTGATCTGCTTTCCGACATTGTAGATCCGTTTGCATGTTATAAAACTTAATGAAAATGGAATCATAGTCTCCTGTTATTCTTTCACTTAGCATAATGCCCTTGAGGTTCATCCATGCAGTTGTGTGTGTCAGTAGATCATTTCTTTTTATTACTGAGTAGCGTTCCATTGGATATGTTGTGTACCACAATCTGTTTATCCATTCGTTAGTAGATGGCTGCTCAGATTGTTTCCAGCTTTGAGTTTCTGTGAATAGCACTGCTATAACATTCATGTCTGAGTCTCTGTGGACCTAGATGCTTCAGTTTCACCTGGTAAATAAATACCTAAGTGTGGTATGGGGTGGAATCGTGCGATAAAATTCTGTTTAGCTTTTTAAGAAATGGCCACAGTAGTCCATAATGGTTATACCATTTTACATTCCCATCAGCAGTGTCAGGTAACTCCATTTCTTACCATCTCTAGAGAAACATCAGTTTGTTAGTGCCAGAAGACAGAAGATCAGGCCAAGTAGTCACCCACGTGACTGCTGCAGTTTATGTCTAATTGCCATGCAGCACGACAGTTAGGCAGCCCATTAAGCATTTGGCCTGCGATTGAACTTGTATTCTATTACATCAGACACTCTTCTACCATGTTCTGTGGACACTCTTGCTCACTCATGGTTATTTATTTATTTTAATATGAGGATATACTGTTAGCTCCCTGTCAGAGTTATAATATACATAAGACTAGGGAGCATACATGTGTGTCTCTCTCTCTCTCTCTCTCTCTCTCTCACACACACACACACACACACACACAAGCACACTAACTTGGAGAGCACCTCTGGGTAAACAAACTCTGGAAAACATCCAGCTCAATCATGGTGACCTATTAAGAGTACCTTCTAGTCTCTCTGATCACCATCCTCCACATCTTGAGAAGAGGATTTAAAAATAAACTTTTAATTTTAGAATAGTTTTAGATTTTCAGAAAAGTCATGAAGATAGTGCAAATTTCCCTTTAACCCCACACCCAATGTCCCCTATTGCTGACATCTTACTTTACTAGGGTACATTTGTCACAACTAATGAACTAATATTCATCCATTATTATTAGCTAATTCAGATTTCCCTATTTTTTACCTAATGTCCTTTTTCTCTCCCAGAATCCCACGCTGCATTTGGTCATCAGGTCTCCTTAGGCTCCTCTAATCTGTGACCACTTTTCAGACTTCCCTTGTTTTTGATAACCTTGAGAGTTTTGAAGAGCCAGGTATTTTCAGAATGTCCCTAAATTTGGGATAGCCTGATGGTTTTTCATGGTTAGACTGGTTTTGCGTTATTGAGAGGAAAACCACGGAAGAAGAGTGTCATTCTCATCACATCAAATAGAGGGAACCCTGCCATCAACCTGATTTGCCCCTGCTGATGTTGACCTTGATCACCTGACCAAGGTGATGTTTGTCCACCGTAAAGTTACTGCTGTCCCCTTTGGAAGGAAGTCACTGTGTACAGCCCACAGTTACGGGGAAGTAGCTATGTAAATTATTTGGAATTCTAATGCACAGGAGATTTGGCTCTTTTCCTCATTTATTTCATCAATTGTTCATATCAGTATGGACTGGTGGATATTTATGTTATACTTTGGGTTATAATCTGATATTATGTTGTTTACTTTGTTGCTCAAATTGTTCCAGCATTAGCCAGGCTCCTGTGTGCCTTAGACAGAGACTGGAGAGACAGAGAGAGAGAGAAACACACAGAGAGAAACAGAGAGAGAGGGAGAAAGAGAGACAGAGAGAGGGAGAGAGAAAAAGAGGGAGAAGGAGAGAGAGAGAAAGAGGGAGGGGGAGAGAGAGGGAGAGAGGGAGAAAGGGAGAGAGAAAGAGAGGGAGAGGGAGAGAGAAAGAGAAGGAGAAGGAGAGAGAGAGAAAGAGGGAGAGAGAGAGAGAGAGAGAGAGGGAGAGGGAGAGAGAGGGAGAGAGAGACAGAGACAGAGAGAGACAGACAGAGAGACAGAGACGGAGACGGAGACAGAGAGGGAGATTGGTAGCTTAGCCCTTCCTTATTCTCTGGCACTAGAAGATGCGCCAGGCTCATCTTGTATATTTCCTGCCCAAGCCATAGACCCCAAGTCATTTCTCCAAGGAGCCCAGGCTCCTTTATTGGGGAACAATATGCAAATTCAAATCTGGCACTGGATGTGCTCGTTGCTTATCGGGTGTCTTTGCTTCGAGGCCCTTGGGACTGACACAGCAAGCAAATATAGGTGCAGATACTACTCTATGTATAGACACATATCTATAAATATTTCTATATGTGTCCATCTGCAGCTGCAGTGAGCTAAACATGAGCTCATATCAGTGTCCCTACTCTCATCCAGTACCACATGGATGGTTCTAGCTTTCCCCATTGGCTTGTGTGTAACCTCCCACTCCAACAGAGAGAAACCTGGCCCCCACATCTATTTACTTAATTGTCTGATTCCAAGGTGCACATATAGTATGCTTTCAGAATTGCTAATCTATACCTCCATGGGAAACAGCTGTGCCAATTAGAGCACAGTGCTCTGCCACTTCCTTTTGCCTTTATTTTTATAGACTTCACTCATTTCCAAACTTACTTAGGTCCTGGCCCTCCCCTCCCCCCACCAATGAAACCTGGCCTGTGGGGCTCCAGTTGTGGTGGTCTGTGTGCCCCATGGGGTTTCATCAGTCCCCTCTGCCCTCACTAGACTGAGTGACACCCCTCACCCCAGATAACCCAGGTGAATCCTCTCAACCCATCTGCCAAGTGCTGTGACCTCATGGCTACACCGTCTCAAGGCCCAGCTTGTCGGGTCACTCCTGCCTGAGGACCATCGCGCACCCTCTGGGCCGTGCAGCAGGGGCCCACCACCCTGGGCCCTGGCCAAGCTGTCCAGCCATCCTGCTGGTCTACCTGGTAACTGGGGCCTTCTCAGGTTACTCAGAGGATCACTTTGCCTTAGAGACTCCAGCTGTCACCTCGGTCGCACCAGTAACTGATGCCAGGGTCCTGAGCGGCAGACATTCACAAGTGCTGGGTTCTGTCACCGTGGCTGCAGCAGTCACCAGTAAGGAAGGTGAGTAAACCTGGGGAGGAGGTGCGGCACCCAGTATTCTGGGATGAGGGGCCCTGGGATGCCTCCCCCTTGTGCCCTGAGATAGCCCAGCCAGCCCTGTCAGGAGCCCGGATTCCTGTTTCCAGGCAAAGTTGAGAGGGGAGAGAGTGGCCCAGATAGGGAGCTCCGGGTAGACAGGAGAGGGTTTGGGTCAGTCTTCCGGGCTGGTGACGCACTGAAGGGCTTGACGTGGTTAAAGCCAGGGCATCTGAGTGCTGGCAGCCTCTTCAGCTGTGTGGGGACCAGAGGTTGGGTGTAGAGGCATTAGGAGTTGCCTGCTCTGGCCTCTGACAGGCAACCTACCTCAGGTGAGTTGGTCAGAACAGGTGTATACCTAGAGGGGGAGGAGCATGTGTCCTTGTCCCACATTCAGTTTCCAGCCAGGTCCTCCTTGACTGCTTCTCTCACGGTACAAGCCCCTCCAAGACCTGGTGATGCCCCCACCCCTCCTGGGCCCAGTGGACCTAGGAGTCTGGTTGAGCCACCAAGCAACAGAGAAAGTGTCCCTGAAGCTCCATGGCAGCAGCATGGCCTAGCATAGGAGGATGAGGGCCCCTGGGGTGTGACAGCCTCCATCCACCCCACCCAGGGTGAGGAGGTCTCACGTCATGCTCTCTGGTGGGCGGGTGACACAAGTTCTCACTGGATGTCACTCAAGGACATTACTCCTTAGTCCATGATGCTGTGGGACCCTGGGTCTCTGCCCAGCCCGCAACTCCCCAGCTTCCAAGAAGTGTTCAGACGCCTGGGAGAGGCAGCTGCTGGGAGACGGAGCCAGCAGGGTGACTCCCATGGGCAAGGGTCCCCAAGCATCTGAGGAGAGCGGAGGGGCACTCGAGACCAGGGCTTTCAAAGCCCAACCCTCAGAGGTTCTTCTCCGCCAGGGTCGGGAAGTCCTCAGAAAACTCAGCCTTCAAACTACACATCACCTCAATTCCTGAAAGGAATCCCTGCTCTGAACAGACATATGGAAACACACACACATACGCACACACGCGTGCGCACACACAGTTCCATCCAGGACCATCCGCCTCATGCCTCAAGGCTGTGTTTGTGCCCCCAGCCCACCTCAGCAGTCCATACAGTGGGCCTCTTGGAGGACAGAGTCACCTCCTCCCTCTGAGCCTGTGCTAGAGCCAGGAGCCCAGAGACCCCAAAGCAGCCACACAATGCTTCCCCAGGGAGGTCAGAAGGAGTGTCTTAGAACTTACAGGGCAAATACCCCCTCAAATGTCAGTAGGAATTTGTGAGCTCATGTCACTGGGAAGTCCTTTTTGTCATATGGAAGTTGGTGGATTTAAGGCATTACTGGATCCAGGAGCTCAGACACTACCTAGGAACTGAGCCTCCACTTGGAGGCAGAGACAAGTCAAGGCCCAGACTGGCGTGCCCCCTCCCGCTGGGGCCTTTTAAGTGGCATGCAGCTCTGTGTACAGGGCCACAAGGAATGTCCTGTGTGCTGTCTCTCCCTCTCCAGCCAACCGTCTCTGCTGCCATGCCGGCCACCAACCAGGGCTGGCCAGAGGACTTCGGCTTCCGGCTGGGCGGCTCTGGCCCCTGCTTTGTCCTGGAGGTGACAGAGGGGAGCAGCGCGCACGCCGGGGGACTGCGGCCTGGGGACCAGATTCTGGAGGTGGAGGGGCTCGCTGTGGGTGGCCTGAGCCGAGAGCACCTTGTGCGCCTGGCCCGGCGTTGCCCGCGCGTGCCTCCCAGCCTGGGCGTACTCCCGGGCCCCAACGGCAGCCCCTGCATAGGATCTGGCCCAGAGCCCCCGACCACAGTCTTGCGGCCCCCACGCACCGGCCGCGGCCTCTCCTTGGGCCGTGAACTGCTGCGCCTCGCGGGCCGCAAGCGTCCTGACGCGGTGCACCGGGAACGCAGGCGCAAGGCCCAGGAATTCAGCCGCAAGGTAGGGCCCCTGGGTGGGAGGTCTTGTGGGCAAGGGCTCCTGGTCGGATGGACATGCTCTGGCCCAAAGCGGGCCTGGAGTTTGAGGCTCCCATAGCCTGCAACTGAGGAATCTTCTAAGGACAGATTTACCAGAGATTTAATGATACTCAAGCTTCAAGGCCCTGTACCTAACTAATTTTGTAATCGGGTTCACTTGATTTGTGGGGGTTGTCTTTCCCCCTGAGGTACAAGGTTGTACAGTAAATGCATTAAGTGTACAGCGCAATACGTGCAGACACCCTTGTGACTAGCACCCTGATCGGTTGTAGACTAATGGAATACAGATAATAGGATGGAGGCAGGAGAATGAGCCCTTCACCCCAGAAGGTTCCTATGCCCCCCTTTCCTTGTCTGTCTGCCCTATCAAGAGGTAGCTGTCATTATAGATGCTTTTTGCATCTGTTAACTTCATATCAATGGATTCATGCAGTGCATCCTAGGTGCCAGGCTTCCTGTGCTCAGCATGGCCTGTGACTTTCATCCACCTCGTGTGTGGCAGTGGCCTGTTCTTTCTATTGCCTGTGTTGCTAACATAGCGTCTTAGTCCACTTGGGCTGCTAAACAAAATACTAGAGACCTAGTATTCTGAATAACAGGAATTTATTTCTCACAGCTCTGGAGGACGGAAGTCTGAGACCAGGTGCCAGGTGTGGAGTGAGGCCCTCTTCTGGCGCGCACACTTCTGTCCTCATGTGGCAGAAAGAGCAAGGGAGCTCCCTGGCGTCTCTTTCATTAGGGCACTGATTCCATTCCTGAGGGACCCAACCACTTCCCAAAGGCCCCACCTCGTGGATATTAGGTTTTCAACATGTGAATTTTTTTTTTTGGGGGGGGGATGGTTACACACATTCGGACTGCAGCAACGAATGATGTCTACTATAATCCCAGATGACCTGCCCTAGAAACAAAGGTCTGCCCCAAATTCCATCCAACTCCGGGAGAGTTGGAAAGGTGCAAGGTCAGTGCCTGCGGCAGGTGGGCTGGACACGCAGACCTGGCCAGAAAATAGGGCCTGGGTGGTCATCAGCAGAGGGTGGAATCAGATGGGCTTCCCAGGCCAGCTGTGGTGTATTTTCTGGCAAGGAGGCATAGGAAGTGATGGATTCTGGGTAGAACTCATCACGCACCTCCAAAAACTGAGAACGAATCCCCTAAAAAGTTTGCCTCAGGAAGATCAAGGGCATCTATGGAGTCCCCCATTGGGTTTCAACAATCAGCTCCTGGGGCCTTGCTAACACCCTCACTGCCCCAGTTTTTCCTCCTTGAAGAATCTGATATTTAATAGAAAATCTGTTAGTGTCCCGTGATGGTGCCTCATGCTTAGATGTAGGTTGAGAGCATCTGGATAATAGCTGACACCAAAACTGCACTGTGGCACAGGCCCCAGGAGGGAGGAACTATTTTTTCCTCTTTCTTACATAAAACATCTTTCCAGCTAGCCATGCTCTCCTTTGAATTAAGGCTGCAGCTGACTTTATTTCAAAGCCACTAACCTTCCTGGACATGGTGGGTGCACAAGGAGGGGGTGCTCCGCCCTGCAGTCTGCCCTGCTCACCAAAAGGGAAACTGAGGTCGGCAGGGGAACTGCAGGAAATGCAGCGTGCGGACAGCTGGCCACTTGCGGCTCTTTGGTTTGGCTCCATAAATGTTCACTGAAGGCCTCCTGTGTGCCAGGCCCATGCTTGGGGCTGGGCAGGAGTAAGACCTCAGGTCTGGGTCCCAGGCTGTCACACCTGTGGTGGAGACAGACTGTGACAGTCTTGGGGTGCACACATGCCAGGACTCAGGCACGTACGGAATGTGGCAACTGACTGCTTCCACGGTGTCATCACCTCTGAAAAGCCTTGCTTGACTACCATCTGGGAAGCAGCTGGAGAAAGAGTTTTGAAGTTCAGGAGCAAGCTCTGGGCTGGGGGTGAAGATGTGGGAGTCACCGTGTGGGGTCCTGGGCCAGTGCACTGTCATGGAGCTGCAAGTGGGGCAGGCTGTAGCGGGAGGGGCACTCTTATGGAATAAGTAGGTGTAGACAGCTCTGGGCCCGAAAACTAAGGGGGTGACGAGGCAGTGGGGTCAGGGGGACTTTATTTACGTATTTATTTGTAAGTTGGGAGAGGCTTGAACATTTAAATAAGCTGAAGGAAAGGAGTCAGTAGAGACGCTGAGATCCAAGCATTTGGCATTTATTAACTATGGACCATGATGTACAAGGAGGAGGAAACAGCTGTGAGTAGGACAGGCGGGAGCCTGCTCTCATGCAGCTGACATTCCTGTGAAGAAAAGGACAAATCAAAAAGCAAGCTATTTTAGGGCCGGCCGAGTGGCACGGTAGTTAAGCGCTGGCTTGGGAAGCCAGCGGCCCCGGTTCAGTCCCACATATGAGGGCCAGTGACACTGCCCTTAAAAAAAAAAAAAAAAGCAAGCTATTTCACATAAAGATAACAGAGATGAGAGAGTGATGGGGCCACCTGGGCAGGCGGGCAGGACAGGCTCCTGAGGAGGGACTTTTTGGCTCTTCATCCTCTGAGAGTGGAGGGCGGAGGTGGGGATGTGGTGTGTCTGGTCTGTAGTTGGGAGGTGGATGGAAGGTGAATGAGGTGGCACCCCCAGTCCCGGTTCTGGCCAAAGTCGCACCCACACAAGCCTGAAAGATACATGGCAAACTCAGCTCACTCCGCCGCCCAGCCTCCCACCTCTGCTTCAGGGTCAGCTCAGGATGTCAGTGCTCAAAGACACCCCCAGGGGCAGGCCAAGTGGCTCATTTGGTTAAGAACTTGTTCAAGAGTGCGAGCTCTGAGCAATCAGGGTTGCCGGTTGGATTCCTGGCCCGAACTGTGCAGCCGCTGAGCTGCCAACAGGTAGCAGGATGGCTCAGCTAAAAAACCAAACAAAACAAAACAAAACAAAAACTCAACATTGCTGGGCCGGCCGAGTGGCGAGTGGCGCAGTGGTTAAGAGCTGGCTTGGGATGCCAGCAGCCCTCGTTCGGGTCCCACATATGAGGGCCAGTGACACTGCCCTCAAAAAAAAAAAAAAAAAAAGACACCCCCAGACCCTTGACTAACAGGGCAGGGCTCTCATGGAGTATAGACAGAAAATGGTTCGCTGCAGCTTCTTTTTTTTTTTTGAGGGCAGTGTCACTGGCCCTCATATGTGGGATCCGAACCGGGGCCGCTGGCTTCCCAAGCCAGCTCTTAAGCACCGCGCCACTTGGCCGGCCCTCGCCGCAGCTTTAAAAAAAGTAACAACGCCAGACACAAGAGCCCACACATTGTATGATCCGTTGCCTCTACCCAGTGTAGGCACATCCATAGAGAGAAAAGTAGATGAGTGGTTGCCAGGGGCTGGGGATGAAGGGGATGGGGAGTAACTGCTTCATAGGATTTCATTTGGGGGGAATGAAAAAGCTCTGAGACTAGTGGGGATGGTTACACAACAGCATGAATGCACTTAATGCCACTGAAATGTACACATTAAAATGGTTACAATGGTAAATTTTCTCTTGTAAGAATTTTTAACAGTACCAAAAAAAGGGGGAAAGGGAACAATGGTAATGGGTGTTTCTTTTCCTGACTATATGTAATATAAGCTCACTGTAGAAAAAGTGGAAGCCACTGAATTATAAAAAAATACAAATCACTATAAAAATTAGTGCGTATTTCCTATGCACAAACATATGTGTAATTACATATAATAAAAAAGTAACATTCGCAGTGGTTAAGCGCTGGTTTGGGAAGCCAGCGGCCCCGGTTCGGTCCCACATATGAGGGCCAGTGACACTGCCCTCAAAAAAAAAAAAAAAAAAAAGTAACATTATGTGTTCCATTTAATAACCTGTTTTTTTTACTTCCCTATTTATCACACTTTTCCACGTATCTTATAATAGCTTGATTGAGATATAATTCACATATCATGCAATTTACTAATTTAAAGTGTACAATTCAGTGATTTTTAGTGTGTTCGCCATAGTCGATTTTAGAACATTTTCATCGTCGGATAAGGAAATCTGCACCCATTAGCTGTCACTCCCCATTTCATGATTTTAAATAAAGGTTGACAGCATCATCCTCACTGGAAAAACAGTACCACATTGCATCAAATCTAAAACATTGTCCGTTGCAAGATGCATCACTGTTTTATTACCACTAAGAGAGAAAAATCCCTGCCAGTTAACCCATGACACATGCTTTCTCATCACCTTCTTGTCACTTAACTTAGTAGTTATTGAAAAAGGACTTTTAATCTTATTTGGACATATTTAGTACCAGCAGTGCACATAGCTCAGTGGATGTGACAATATGAACACCTATGACCAAATTCACACACACACAGGAGTGACAATTACACACAAGACACATGCTGATCTCAGAGATGTTAAAATATGAAAAAGATACTCACTTAGAATCAACGATGTCCAGTATTGCAGAGTATGGAATGAACTTGGCAACAAAACAATGGATGTCACCTCCACTACGGTAGGAGAGGAATTTGTGGGAGGGACAGTTCAGAGAATCAGTGCCAGACACCCAGGCTTAGAACCAAGAACAGATCGCACCCCGGAGCACAGCTGTCCTGAAGTATCCTTCAGGAAGAGTCTGCTCAGGGCATGCTACAGGACTCTGGCACTGTCCTGACCAGCCTCTGCTGTCCCCGCATTTCTGCATCATCCCTTCAAGAGCCAAAGCCCTGGGCAAGAGCCTCCAGAGGACCAAAGCTGCAACATGACCGCCACCATCTTGCCTCCCACTGGGAGAAAGGGTTCCCTCCTTTCTTGGCTAAATAGCCAATAAGCTATAGATGTTCCCCAATTGGATGTGCAGCAGCCCATTTCCACAGGCTCTTCTGAGTAGATCCACATCTGCTCGTTTGTACACAAAGATGAGGAGAATGGGAGTCCAGAGAGAGCATCGAGGGGCTAAGCGCGCTCTCCAGAGCTTTCTTCATGGAGCTAGAAGTTCTCTGTGGGATCTGTCAGTGAACGGTGCAGCAGAAGGAGTGTAGTATTATAATAATAGTAACCAGCACATATTGAGTGCCTGGCACACATTAAAGCTCTTGCATTGATTTTTGTGATTCTTACATTATTCAGTGGAAGGGCTATTTCTGGGCTTGAGTCCTGACCCTGTAACCCTGGGCAAGTCCCTTCACCTCTATCTACCAGCCTCAGTTTCCTTAGATGTAAACACAAGATCGTAGCCATGCCCACGTCTCAGGGCTGCAGAGGTTTCAAATGGAGTGACTTGGGCAGACAGCTCACAACCACACAGGCAGGGCTGCTCGCGTCAGCTGTCTTGTGGAGGTAAACTGAGGGAGGAAGGGAGGGGCCGACGTTCCCTGGTGTTCTGCCCTGGATCCCTTGTGATTATTCACAAGACCCTTCCGCGCAGGTGGACGAAATCCTGGGGGACCAGCCGGCTGCCAAGGAGCAGGTGTTCGCTGCGCTGAAGCAGTTCGCGGCCGAGCAGCGGGTGGATGACCTGGTGTGGGCACTCACCCTGGCACTGCCCCGCGAAGCCCGGGGGCCACTCCTGGACAACCTCAGGTACCTCAGTCTGGGGTGGGACGGGAAGGCAGGGTGTGTCTCTTCTTGCTCAGGGGCATCCCACGGCCATCCCAGGCACTGCTGCCACTGCGTGGCCTGCTCCTGAACTGGACCCCAACAACCCTTCAGTCTCAGAACAAGGGTGGGCCAGTGACCCGGAAAGAGCGGCTGTGGTTCTGCTGGATGGCAGGGCATCACTCTGAGTGAGAAGGAAAGGGCTGCTAACTGCTGGGCTGGGACAGGCACAGAGGGGACCGACCTCCTGATCTGAGGTCACAGCTGGCCCTGCTCTATCCCCAAACCAGGTGATAGAAAGCAACAGGATACCAGGAAACTCCTAGTTCATTGTGGAGACAGAGCAGAGGCACGATGTGCAGCCCAGGGTACTGTGGGTCCCTGACACCCGGTCCTATAAATGGTGTGCACTCTCTGCCCTTTGATGATGCCAGCCAGCTGTGTGCCAACGACCTCACCAGGACCCTAGACACGTCTGGCCGAAGCCACCCAGTGCTATTATTCCCATTTCACAGAGGCAGATCGAGGCTCAGAGAAGTTGAGACTGGCCCAAAGTCACACAGCAAACGAGTGGCAGGCACAGGAATGTGAACCCAGTCAGCTGTGCACTTGCTGCTGTTGTGCTCAGCTTTGGAACGTCTAAGTTTATTTTTCAGAAAAAACAAATCTGGTGGTCCACACCTGGAGTGGGTCAGGGGATCTCCTGCGCCCCTCCCCGCCCCTGGTCCCTGTCAGGGGTCACTGCCCAGCTGTCATCAGGCCCCCGCCCCCCGGGCCCCAGGGCTGCGTTCCCTGCCAGGATCCTGCAGGTCTTTCTCTCCCGACCCTGCCTCCCAGGCCTGCGACTGCTCCCCCAGCCTGTCCCCTCCCCTCGCTGCCAGTCACCCCACAGCCTGCCCCTCCCTCTGGGCCTGGCCAATGTCAGGGATGGGGCTGGCCACCCCCTCCCCCCCAGCCCCGGCGGGCACAGCGTTTCAGCTCTGCAGCGGAGAGCAGAAGGCCACCGAAAGAGGCCACCATGAGCTGCCTGGGGTGAGTTAGGGTCCTGCCCCCTTGCTGGGAAAATCCCGAGAGGAAAAAAAGTTATTCCTGGAGCCGAATTTGCAATAGAGATGTTGTGCTGGCTCTGAGGGCTCCCTGGGCAGGTGGACATCCCCCACTCCACCCCTCTCCACCAGGTCTGGGCCGGGGTCGAGGGCGGCCGGGCTAGTCCCTGGGAACTTGGTACACGTCTCTAGGCTGCTGGCAGCCCGACTCCGCTGGAGGCCCTCTCGGTCCGCTTTTCTGTGCCTGCCGCCTCTGCCGGGCCAGCCTGTCCGCCTCCTGGGACAGCCCCCACGCCTGCCTTTCCCATCCGCAGCGGGTCAGGAAGAGCTGGGGTGGGGGAGGCACCCCCGTGGGCGTGCCGTGATTTAGTGCCTCGGAAGCAGGACACCTAGGGATACCCGTTCCCGCAGCATCCCCCTGGGCGATGCTGGAGAGGATGAAACAGCAGCCTCTGTTGTCAGCGCGTGTCAAGTGCGACAGGAAAATTGGGGAGGCTGCTGGAGGAGGGGGCGGCGTCCAGTTGGGCTCTGCTGGGAGAGGGGTACTCTGGCAGTGTGCCTTCAGACAGCCGCACCTCCTCACCCCCCTCGTGTCCCAGGGATGCAGTGATCCCCACACAGCACCTTCCCAAGAGAGCTTAGGAGGGCATGCAGGAGTCACAGATGCAGTTTTCTGTGATTCCTAGGACTGAGTGCCCGTGGAGACAGCGGAGGACTAAGTCATCAAGGGGCAATCGGGGCAGACTCCTCAGAGGAGGCAGCAGGTGCCAATGCTGCGGCTCAGTGACCAGTGGGGTTTGGTGGTGTGTCCTATGGAGGTGGGAAGACAGTCCCCAATGAGAAGTTCATCAGGGCCAGGCATCAGTCACAGAGATGGACCCCTGAAAGCCAAGGTGAGGGCGGTGCCACACAGGCCCACAGGTTTGGGTGCCCAACAGTGCCCCTGCTGTGAACTGTCCCATGGGGTGAGGGACCATGAAGAGCTACCTCCCACCTTGGCCCACATCGAGGAGAGACAAGGTTCAAGTGAGAGGCTGAGCAGCACAGGCAAGATGAGTGCTCAGCACAGGCTGGAACCCACCCACACCACCGTGGCCTCCCTCCCAGGGCTGGTCACAGTGGCCGACCCAGAAGGCTCGGCAAGGCAGTAGAAGGAGCAGTGAGACGTGAAGCTGGGCCATCCGGCACAGTAGCCACTAGCACCGTGTCGCTATTTGAAATTAGACTGAATATTAAATGAAATTTAAAACTCGGCTTCCCAGTCTCACTAGCCACCGCCCAAGTGCTCAGTAGCCACACATGGCTAGTGGTGACCGCGTGGACAGTGCACGTATTCGTCATTGCAGAAAGTTCTCTTGGTCTTGTCACAGTACTGCTGTGACAGGAGCATCGGGTCAGCGACAGGCAGCCATGTCAGCCACGGTGCTCGTCTCCCTTTACAAGGGCAGCGAATCCCGCGGCTCAGAGCCTAATTTGGGTCTGTCCCCAAAGGGATCCCAGTTTGATGAAGTGATAAAATGGCTTTCTAATTAGGACAGGCCAGGCAGTTTGGAAAGTGTGACGTGGTTAGGAGGGAACAGGAAAGCTAAGTCAGCTTTGGGGGCTGCTAGTGTTTCAGGAAATGTGGAGGGAGGGCGAGGGGCAGGCCCCGAGGTAGCCGGGAAGCTGGAGCTTGCAATCCCCATGGACCCAGCTTGAATCCCACATCCACCCGCTGGCTGTGCGACCTTGAGCGGGTTCATTGACCTCTGCTGTTTATCTATAAAAGGGGGTTGGTAATACCTACGTGTCCACAGCAGGGTTCTTAGTAGGAAATCACACAAAGGAACTGCCAACTGCAAGCTGAGGAGATTAGGTGAGAATCTTGGGGTAGGATGTGAGGGAACATGGATGGGCTCTTCCTTCACCCCCTTTTGCTGTAATGACAAGTGTCAGGGACACCGTAATACAAAGTTATGGGGAGAACTCCGGGACACTGAAGCTGGAAGTGCTCAGTTAGTGAGGGTTTCCCCTGAGGATGGTCTCTCTCCCTAGAGACGTTTCTCAACCGCCACACTATCCACCTTTTGGGCCCAATAATTCTCTGTTGCGGGGCCGTCCTGTATATTGTAGGATGTTTAGCAGCGTCCCTGGCCTTACCCACCGGATGCCAGAAGCACAGACTCCTCCCAGTTGTCATTTTGCGACAACCAAAACTGTCTCCAGGCAGTGCCAATGTCCCCTGGAGGGCATAATCGCCCCAGTCGAGAACTGCGCTACAGTGATCTGCCTTTGGTGGCACACCCTGGCTGGGGTAGGCACTTCAGGGAAGGCCAGCTTGTGCCAGCCCTGGCCACCCCATGCAGCCTTGGGTCACCTGACCCGATGTGCCCCTTTGCTGCTGGCCCCTTTGGGTGCCTTCACCTGCCCCGAGGCAGTGTGTGCACTGCTGACTGTGCCTGAATTCAAGCGTGAGCGTCCGCTCTGTGCTGCCATCTCCTCTGCCCACAGCAAGGTGGGCAGTGTTCACAGCCTTTGGGTGGGCCTGGTTCTGGATGCTGGGCCATTGCAGCTCGTACAACTCAACCAGGAATGGCTCCATCATGCTGGGATGGCTGTGGCCCTGATGTGTGCACAGTGAGGGGACATTTCTTCCCCAGGCAGGGCTGAGGGCAAGGCCTGGGGAGGACAGGGAATGGGCACTGGTGCTGGCTTCCTGCTGCTGCCGGGGAGAAATGCAGCCCTGAAAGGTGGAGGCCCTGCTGGGGTCAGGAAGGTAGGGCTGAGGAGTGTCGGGCAGCATGGCCTGGACAGAGTACCAACCTGACGGTCAGGTGCATGGCGCCCTCCCTGTGATGGGCTGCAGGAACCCGCAGGCAGACCATGGAGGATGTCCCTTTCATGTCAGACCGAGGTAGAGTCCCTGGGTTTCCTGCCTCTGAGGTTCAGCCTGTCTGGGGGGTGACCGCCTCCTGCTGAGGAGAGAGCCTTGTGCTGATGTCCCCCCTTGAAGGTGCCCCCAGGAGCCCCTCCCCAGGATGCCCTGGGCTGGCATCCCAACACCTATCAGCCCTTTCTGCCCTGCAGTCAGGACTTGGACCAGCGAGAAAGGACAGTGCAGTGGTCCCTGGGGTCTGCCCTGCTCTGACTTCCAGGGAGCGGCAGGCCCAGAGACAGAGGAAGAGTCCGGACCCCCTGTCCTTGTACCTTTCTCTCTCCTCTCTGTAGCGATTCCTTCCCTCCTCTCCCAGGAGAACATGCCCATCTCAGGGGGGCCCTCCTTTCCCCCACCCACTCACCTGGGAACGGCCCAGTCTGGTAGCCCCCTTCCTCACTTCTACTCATTCACCTGATCTCATACACTCTTCTTCGTCTGTTTTTGGAATCTAGACACTTGTCCCATCTCAACACCCTTCCCTGTTCTCCTCCCAGCATCATCTCTCCCCTGGTGTACCAAAACCTCTGGGGTCCCTGCACCGCTCCTTAAATCCTTAGACCCTCCCATGGCTGCCCACCGGTCTCAGAGTGCAGTCTCAGCCTCGGACAGTGGCATTCAAGGCCTCCTTCTCTAGCGTCTTCTCTGCTAGAGCTTAACCCCCCTGAGCTGGTAGGGAGGGTTTGGCCTTCTCCCGCGGGTCCTGACTCCTGCCGAGTCCCTTAAGGCCCAGGGCAAAAACTGTCCCCTGTTCTACAAGCCTTCCCATGTTCTACAAAAGGCAGTCGGGACTTCTTCTGAACTGTCAGGTTCAGTCTCGGTGCAGCGGACGTGGGGGACTCGCCACGATGCGGGAACCCGCCCGAGAGATCGGAGGCGAGGCGCTTGGATGGGACTAATGGAGGGGGCCAAGAGGAGGCACCTGACAGCCTGGAGCTGCCTCAGCTCCCCGGGAGCTAGCTGAAGGGTCCCCCTGGAGGGGCGGGGTGGGGCGGGGCCACCCGAGAAGGGGCGGGCGGCGGGCGGCGGGCCGGGCTGGCTCGGGAGGGGCCGCGCGCGCTGGCGAGGCAGAGGCGCGTGGAGTCGCCGCGCCCACGCTCTGCTCTCGAGTTCCGCCGCCCCCTTCTGTCTGCACCCACCGCGCCGCCGTCGCCGGCTCCAGATGGGGAAGGACCAGGGCTTCTCCAGGCACTTTCGGTAGTTTCCCACCGCGCCCTTGCCCCCGGGAACCGTGCGCCCTGGGCGCTGAGGACCTGCCTCTGGCCGGCCTGAGGGGATGCGGCTGGGGCCTGAGGGGCTTCCCTGACCTGGGTGGGCACCCGCCGTGCCTAGCTGGGGCCCCGGGGGCTGGGGAGGGTGGCCGGAAACAGGAAAGGTGCCAGGAGGTGAATTCCCCGTGTTGGGCGCCCAGAACCCACTCGTGGCCCAGGGGCTAAGGGCTGGGATTGAAAAGCCTTCTTTCCTTCCTAGACTGGGTCATTCAAGGGAACTGGCCAGAGAGCCAAGTAAGGGAATGTGGTGGAGAGAGACCCTAGGGCAGCCCCTGGGAGGGACCTGAAGATGGATTTAGACCTAACCCCCCAGGCAGAGAGAACAGAACTGACCCCAGAGTGCAGCATCACTGTGTGGCCCTGGAAATGTCTTGTGGCCTCAGAGAAGCCTTTTGGCCCAGTAAGGACCTGGGAGTCCTGGGGAAGCCATAACCAGGCTGTCAGGGACAGAGGGACAGTGATGAGGCACAATGGCCTGTGAGATCCCACTGTGCATGGCTCTGCTGGGACTGTCGATTCAAAGCAGACGCAGGGCTGGGGTGCCTGGGCCACACTGAGCCGCGTGGAGGGCCCACACAAACCAGGAAGGGTGTGTGGCCTCCTAGGCAGCCTTGGCCTCCTGCTCAGCCCCAACACCACCAGTCAGGGTAAGGGTCCCCCAACCTTCCCCGACCTGAGCAGTTGGTGACTCACAGTGGTTTCCATCTTGGTGGAGGGGGCAGGATCTTTTCTAATTGCTGCTGGAGGATGGAGCTGGGATGGTCATCTGGCCCCTGCCCAGGTTGGACCCTGGGGTGGAGGTGGGGGTGGGGCTCTTGCCTCTGGAGCCTGAGATGGACAGTTTCTGACTGTCATGTCTCCTTTGCCTGGGCATGAGGGATGTGGTGGGGACAGGAGGGTTGAGGGATTCTTAGACAGATGGAGGTGTCAGGCTCCGGAGACACTGAGTGACCATCTAGGGAATAAGGCTGAGGCTCTAGAGTTTGGGGAGTTGCTGCGGGTGAGCAAGAATGAGCAGATCAGGCAAGTACACTCCTGGCAGAGCTGAGCAAGCCATTCATTCTGGCCTCCTGGTTTTGTGGGTCATCCGGAGCAGAGCTCACTGGAGGTGGGGGGTTTGGGGGCAGGCCCTGATGCACCCTCCTTTCCAAAGGTCCTGCTTCCCTCCCATCAGGTGGCTATTCTGCTCACCTGGCCTTATTAATCCTATCCACAAAGCTCCAGGGAACTGAGTGGGGCCACTGGGCAACCTCAGAGGGGTTGTATTTCAGCTGGCTCTCCTCTCTTCTCCTCACCATGCTCTTGGCACTGACTCTGCTACAAAGAACAGGGACAGGTGCCATGGGATACAGCCACGGAGCCCTCACTAGCTACCAGAACTTAAGGGGCCCTTGGCAGAGCCCTGCCACAGTGCTGAGGCCCAGGGGTTGGGCTTCCACCCCAGCTGTACCAAGGGCCAGCTGTGTAACCCTGTGGCAGCAGCAGCCCTGTTTACTGAGTCACTGAGTCCCTCCCATGTGCTGAGCCCTGGCTGGTTACTGTGGCTCAGCTGAGCTTCTGGGTGGCAGAGGAGACCCATGGTCACCAAGGAACCATCCCATGGTTTGGCCCCCTGCACAGGGGACCATGCAAGCCTCCCCCGTGCTTCTCACCACTTCAAGATGGCTTCTCTGAGAGCAGGGACCACAGTGCCTTCCGCTTTGAAGCCCAGTGCCTGGCTAGCCCAGATAACAGAGACTTGCTCAAGCATGGAGGATTAAACTGAAGGAAGCCAGTGCTGGCTGTTGAAGGGCAAGCCAGGTTTAGCTAAGGGAGGAGCCAGTGTCCTGGTCTGGGGCAACAGTGCTGGGGAAGGCGAGAGGCAGGACTGGAGGTGGTGGGCCTGGCCCATTCTGAGTAGGCAGCTGTAGAGAGGGCTGGCCAGAGAGCCAAGCAGGACTGGGAGTGTGATGAAGTCTGGGGAAGTCTGACCAGGGCAGACTGTGGCTTGTGTTCTGCAGCCTAGTTGCCTGGAGTGGGGCTAGGCGAAGGTGGGTGGTGGGGATCCCTGGCTGGGGCTTGGCCTGTCAAGTGCAAGCGCATGAAATGAGGGAGTGGAGGACAAACCACGGAAGGGAAGACAGGCAGGGGCAGGACCTGGGCCATGGGCGGGCTTTGCGGGTACTGAGGTCCCCCAGAGGCCAGAGTAACGGGAACGGTCTGAATGTGACTACGGAGGTGGAGGGAGCCGGGCGCCATCGTCCTTGTGTGGCCCAAGCCGGTTGGGGCGCAAATCTGGGCACCGAGGGGGCAACTGGGGGGCGAATGAACGCGCAACCCTGAGCTGAGGGCTGCGCCCACGAGGGGACGCCTTTGGGCCGCTGTTCGCCGCGATCGGGGCAAAGTCTGGGGACGCGCCCCGACTCTTCCGTCCTCGCCGGCAGGATCTTCATCCCCAAGAAGCACAGGGCGCGCTTCGACGAGGTGGTGTCGCAGGGTCTGCTGGGCAAGCTGTGCCGGGCCCGGCGGGCGCAGAGCGCGCAGAGGCTGCGCCGGAGCCGCAGCGAGGAGCGACCAGAGCGCCTTCTGGTGTCCACGCGCGCCAGTGCGGCCCCGCGCCGCCCAGACGAACCACCCCCGCGCAAGGCAGCGTCGCTGCTGGGCTGCCGCGCAGGCACCGGGGGCGCGCGCAGGTACCCGGGGCGGGCGGGCACCGGCTGCCGACGCCTCCTGGTCGATGCACGGGCTCACGGTGGAAACCTGGGCAGAGGGCGCGGGGGCGGGGCTGGACACCTGGCGGTGGCGCGGTAGGGAATGTTAAGAGGAGTGGGACACGGGACATCTCCATCCCCTGCGTCCCCCAGTCCCCTCGCCCTAGCCCAGCACACCCGCCCCCAGCCTGCCCCTTCTTTCTTCCCAGGACAGTCCGAGTCTACAAGGGCAGCAAGAGTTTTGGCTTCACTCTCCGTGGCCATGGGCCTGTCTGGATCGAATCCGTCCTGCCTGGTGAGGGGTGGGTGGGTTGGCCAGGATGGGGTGAAACCCTTTTTAGGCCTCTCTGCTGAGCACCCCTGTCCACCCCAGATACCAACCTCATATAGCAAGTGTCCTCTGGGTGTCCCAGAGCAGCAGATACAAATCATCTATCTTCCAGAGTTGGGGAAAACCCCCATCCATCCAAGTTCAGGGTCACCCCTGAGCCAAGAGAACCAAGTTCTCTATGCAGACCTTTCCTTTGTCCACAGGGATGGCTGGGGCACTTCCTCGGACAGGCAGCCAGGACAGAGCTGGTGTCTGCCTAGGCTGTGCCCCAGGCAACATTCCCAGAGCCGAGTGTTCACTGTGAACTTGGCACTTGTGGCCAGACGCAGAGAAGCAACAGGCTTCAGGGCCTCTGGCCATTATCCAGTCCCCCCAATCTGGACTCCCCACCTCCTCCAACCCAACCTGCCCCTTTTTGCTCCTGGGTTGGTGGTATCTTGAAGAAGGCACAGCAGGAATTCCTCCTTCCCACCGCTCCAGTGGGTGCAGGGTTGGGGGAAGACTGGAAGAAACTCATTTTTTGCTGAGGGAGCCCATTCCAATGTGGAAGGTCTGGGGTGGGGGTGGGGGGCAGAAATGTCTCCTGGTGCTGAATGAGCACTCCCTCCCTGTAACCACCCCGCAGAGCTGGGCCACCTGCTCTGTCCGGCACCCTTCCCCTCCCAGCACCTGGGCATGATGCTCCTGGGGACACATCCCCATCGGTGCCTCGGCTGAGGCTGAGTCCTTTCTACTGTCTGCATCTCACATCTCCAGTGTGCAGATTCCTCTGATTCCCAGGAAAGGGCCTCAGTGTCTTTGCGTTGTTCCAGCCATGGGATCTTTCTGAGACCTAATCCTGGTGACTCACGTGCTCTGGGTCTTCTTGGCTTTGTGCACTAACTTGTTGACATACTGCTGTTCAGAAAGGGCCCAGGGCTGCTGTAGAAATGATCAAACTCTCCTCCTTGGCTGTGTGTCTTCCAACTGTGCCACCACCATACTCACCTCCCTGCCCTCCCACCTGGGGAGCCAGAGATGCTTGGGCTAGGCCGTGTTCAAGTCCAGCTGTGCTGGTCTCCCCAACCCAGCATCCAGGCTGCTAACCCCATGCCCTCCTTGTCATAGGAGGCCAAGTAGATGCTTCTATGGGAGCTTTTCCAGATGGGAAGCTGAGGCCTAGAGGGACTAGCAGATCCAGGACCAGTATCTGGGGTCCCCTGAATCCCGATCCAGTGACCTTTAACCCCCTGCTGCAACCCCTCTGGTCCTTCCAACCCAGGCTGGCTCAAGCTTCCAAGCAGGCCAGGCTGGGCTTGTCACCGCCATCATCCTCTCCCCTTTGTCGGTCCCAGGGAAAGACTTCTCCCCATTCCCCTCCCCCAGGATGTCTGCCCTGATCACTCCCTTCCTCTCCTGACAATCCCCGCAGCCTGAAGACAGAACTTCTGACAATCTGAGAGCATGTTTTATTTACATTTAATTATCCCCCCCAACTTGTTTCTAAATCAAATTTAGTGATAACTAATAAAAGAAGCAGAAAAAAAATCTGTATCACAAGAGCTCACTTACCAGCCGGCCCTTCCCTAGGTGCTAGGTCTGAGATAGATCTGACCTTCAGGGCCATCAAGGCAGAGTGAAAATTAGTGGCTCCCATGTGTTTAAAATGCAGGTTTTATTATCCAGAGACCAGCAGATCAGGAGACAATTGCCACTGAAAAGATAGTTTGTTACCCAAGAAGAGGGGCACACCATGCCACACAGGGCCACCTGGGGAAGCACCAGGGTGGGTCAGGAGGCAGAAGGAGGGAGGAAAACAAGAGCCTTTACTATGGTATCTGTGGGAAGGAACAGGTGAGGCAGGGTGACAGGCTTAGGACTGGCTGTTTGAATACGTTCAGAGAGCGCTGGGCACAGGTCTGTCCCTGGTACCAGCCCTGGATGACGAGGGCAGGTGGACAGTGACTCAGAGGGTGAGAGCCCACGGAGGAGAGGTGGAGTATGGGTTCAGGATTGGTGCGTTTGCATTTCAAAGGTGTGTTGCAGACCAGTCATTCGGTATATCTAGGCATTGGCTAGCCCTGGGAGGAACAGTATCTTTAGTGTCAGCAAGGCACCAAGATGTCAAAACCCAAAAAACACGATTCATACATTGTGTTTTCCAGCCCGAGGGAGGGGACCGCCTCCCTCCAGACAGGCACATTTCCTCCTGGTGGCCAAGGTGCAGAGGAGTCGATAATGAGGACCTTTGTATGAGGGGCTGAGAACAGGGTCTGGAGTGACATCCTCAGCGGGGACAGATGCCGAGAAATAACGGCTGTCAAGCCCTCTGTGTCAGCCCCGAGGCCTCCCACCCCACCCAGGAATCCCTGCCCAGAGCAGCTGAGAGCAGAGAGGCGCTGACTTGGGCTCGCCTCTGCCTCCTGCCCCGTTTCTCACCCGAGACACAGGCGTGGGCTCTCCCCGCTGACCCGTACGCCCTCTCTTCCGGCCTCAGGGAGCCCAGCTGACAACGCTTCCCTCAGATCGGGCGACCGGATCCTCTTCCTCAATGGACTGGACATGAGGTCAGAGGCTCCTGGGGATACCAGGGCTTGGTGGTGACCTGTTGCCCAAGACTCCTGCCTCTTGGGACATCCAGCCTATGGCCCCAATCTCCCCTGACCAGTTGGTCCCAAGGGTCTGTCCGTCTTCCTATGGGAACTCTTGAATCTCTCCTCCCACCCTAGCTAGGAGGTCAATTCATCCTTCCAAACAGGAAACACCCCAGCTCCATGCAGGGGACAGAGTGGACGTGACCAGCTGTGTCTTCCCCCTCAGGGGGAGTCCCGCCTAGGGAATGACATGGGTGCGGCCCCTTCTGTGACCAGAAGGGTCCCACTGGCCTTGGGCCTGGAGCTTCTCCAGCAGAGGCAGGGCCCTGGCTTATGGTCGCGGCCCAGCTGTGTGGTCGTGGACTTGCTGTGTGGCCTCCGTGGGCAGGAGAGGGAGGCCGGGGGTGGGTGTGGGCAGGGCTCATCTGGCCAGGCCCTCCTGGGCCATCTCTGCTTGGCAGGAACTGCTCCCACGACAAGGTGGTGTCCATGCTGCAGGGCAGTGGCGCGATGCCCACACTGGTGGTGGAGGAGGGGCTCGTCCCGTTCACCAGTGGTGAGACCCCCCACTGCCATTCGGCTTCGTGGCCCACAGAGACCCTGCCCCTCCACTGCCCCCTTCCCCTAAAACCCACAGTCTCCCTCCCCAGGTGGTGCTGTAGGACCCAGTGGGGCCACCTCAGGGACCCCGCCGAGCTCTCTTTCAATCCCCTTCCCCAGCACGTGTGCCTCTGAAAGCATGGCGCTGTGCAGCCACATCCCAGCCCAGGAAGGTCCCTGGCCCAACTGCCAGGAAAACTGCACCTGGCCTGGGGACGTGGAGTCACCCGTTTCTCTCCTGCCCGTGGCCCTGCAGACTCCGATTCTTTGGATTCCCAGAACCCATCGTCAGCACTCACCTCCCTGCAGTGGGTGGCGGAGATCCTGCCATCCAGCATCCGCGTGCAGGGGAGGACTTTCAGCCAGCAGCTGGAGCACCTGCTCACGCCTCCTGAGCGCTATGGAGTCTGCAGGGCCCTCGAGAGCTTCTTCCAGCACAGGTGGCCGGGCCAAAGTGGTGGAGGGATCTGCTCTGGGTGGGCCCCAAATCCTGCCTAGACTCACTCACCATTTGGGGCTCCCCGCCTGAGCCTCCTCACCCCCCTTCTCCTGGGAGAGGCTCAAAGAAGGCACCAGCTGGTACGAGGGTCCCCAAGGTGGGGACAGTTGGGCTGCCCCAGAACAAAGCCTGACTCTGGCACCTCCCAGCCACTTGACCTGGGCCAGTCACAGCCTTCTCTGCAAAGTGAAACCCGCATCTGCAGCATTGTTGGGGGGACCCTCACAGTACCCTCATCTGTGGGCACTTGCCACCAGCCAGGTCCTTTTGGGGTTGGTTTACTGTCTTTTCACACATCAGGGGCAGCAGGCTGCGTTTGTCACGCTCCTCAGTCCACAGGGTCATTGTCATGGTCTGTACTAACTCCTCGCTTGTTCACCCCTTTTCCTTTTTTCATTTTTATTGAGATACAATTGACATACCATACAATTCACTCATTTAGGCGAGCCGTGTGCTGGGTTTTTGTATATTCACAAATATGTACAACTGAGTGTTAGCACATTTTCATCACCTCAACCAGAAATGCTGCGCCTTTCCACCATCGTCCACTGCCGCCTCTGCTCCTTCCTACCTTCAGCGACCATTGATCCAGCCTCTGTCTCTCTAGATGTCCCTGTTCTAGACGTTTCGTCTGAATGGAATCGTACACTGTGTGGACTTCTTGGTGTCAGGCTTCTTTCACTTAGCACCCCGTTTTCCACAGTCATTCGCGGGAGAACATGTACTTCGTGCCTTTTCAATGGCCCAGTAATGTTCCATTGTATGGAAAGAACACATTTGGTTCATCCATTCAGCCATTGATGGACATTTGGGTGCTCCCCTTTCATTTCCTTTTGGCCCCACACCCCCTCCCATGTCCCTGCCCCTGTCTACGAGTTTAATGGCCATCGTTTTGTCTGAAGCTGTTCTCAAAAAGTAGACATTGCTGTTCCATAGGGTGTATTTTTATTTTACATCATCATTGTGCCATGTCTTCTGTGCCTGACTTGTTTTCACCAAGTGCTCTGTGTTCAGATCTGCCCACATGGCTCTTGTGTACATTTAGTACACTGTTTATGACTGCAGCTGAACCCCCGTGGATTGCAGCCACCTATCTCATCATTTACCTTGGCAGTAACCGACAGCGGGCAGCCTCCAGCCCCTTCCATCCAGTGACACTGTGAGAGCATCCTTGTGCCCATTTCCCTGTGGAGCTGTGTAAATGCACTTGGAACTTACAGCTAAGAGCAGATTTGCTGGCTATCAGTGGTTTTCATTTACCTAATTTAACCAGCTGGGGCCAAATCGCTTCCCAGAGCAGGTTCACCCTTGCCAGCAGCATTCCCTTGTCCTCAGCAACCTTTGGCACTACCAGCTTTGTAACATCTTAGTCTTTTAATTTGGGTTTTTAATTAGTAATTACTTTAAACATCTTTGAATATCCTTGTTAATGTTTTCCATTTCCTTTTCTAGAACTGAGCCGTTCAGACCCCTAGTGCATATTTGTTTCATTGGGCTTTTTGTTCCCGGTGACTTGCAGGAGATGCTTGTATGTTTTAGACACCAACACCTTGTTGCTTTTGGACATTGTAATGACCTTCTCCCATTTGTTACTTCTGTCATAACTCCTGCCACACGTGATGTTAGTGTGTCTGAGTTACACACGATGTTAACGTGTCCGAATTTTGCTGCTTTGAACAGACATCTTGATTTTGTGTAATCAGATTCAATGCAGATGGGTCTCATGGCTTTGAAATTTTAAGAAGTCCTTTCCTGTCCCTAGCTCAAAAGATATTCTCTTGCATTAATCTTCTATTAACGTTATAATTTTATCTTTCACACTTTGGCCTTTTATCCACCTTCATCTTTATGTGTGGTATGTGAGAATGCAGTTTCATTTTTCCCATATCATGCAGAGATCAGCCAACTATTAGGTTGTCGGAAAAGTCATGACACATTTTTGCAATGAAAAACGGAAAAAATACATCATGACTTTTCCAACAGCCCAAGATTCCTATGAAGGGCTGAATAGTAAATATTTTAGGCTTTGCAGTCCATACTTTCTCCATCAAAACTATTCAACTCTGCTGTTGTAGATTGAAAACAGCCACAGACAGTATTGAAACAAATAGGCATAGCCATGTGCCAATAAAACTTTATTTACAAAAACAGGTGGTGGGCCAGATTTTGGCCCATGGGCCATTGTTTGCTGATCCCTGATACAGTCACTTAGCTTTCCCAATATGTGCCATACATTTCAACCTTCACACAGCTCTGTGCAGTAGATGCTATTTTCATCCTCATTTTACAGATGAGGATACTGAGGCACAGAGAAGTTAAGTAATTTAAGAAAGGTCAGTTGGCTGGTAAGTAGCAGAGGCAGGGTTTGAATTCAGGCGGCCTGTCCCCAGAACCTGCCTTCCCGCCCACTTCTCTGTCTTGGCGGCGGGAAGCGGGTGAGGGCACAAGCCTGCATTCTGTGGCCTGGGAGTGCCCCCCTCATCCACCTCTGCCCCATGCCTCATGGTGAGCCCCTGAGTAATGAACCCCTTTGCTCCTGCACCCCCCCAGGAACATCGACACCCTCATTGTCGATGTCTACCCTGTGCTGGACACCCCTGCCAAGCAGGTGCTTTGGCAGTTCATCTACCAGCTGCTGACTTATGAGGAACAGGAGCTCTGCCAGGAGAAAATCACATGCTTCCTGGGCTACACGGCCATGTCAGGTGAGCAGCCCTTCTCGCTGCCCAGCCCGCCAGGTGAAGAGCCGGACACCTCACCTGTGAGCTATTACAGCTGTTCTGGGCCCCTCCCGCACAGAAACGTGCCCGGGTGCCATGCAGATACACGCCCAACGTAGCTGGCTGGTCCCATGCTTGGCCCCATGGGTGTGCCTTCCCAGCTTTAAGCAGCAAATGCAGCATAACCTTAGATTTTATTCACCCCACATCACTGCCCGAGGTCTTAGGTTTCTCACCCACAAGATGAGGTGACCTCAGTGGCTGTGCTTTGTACCTCAGGAAGTGTGGGCCAGGTCAGGAAGTTCGTGTGGCCGCTGTTTGCAGACCTGGATTGTGAGCATGCAGCCAGGTCAGCCCTGGCCAGGCACAGACACGCGTCAGGGCCTGCCGGGCCTCCCTCTGCTGTCACCTGCTATGGTGCCCGTGGGCCCACAAAACCACGCACTTGATTGTTCAGGCCGTGGGACTCGAAAGCGTACCTAATGCTGTGCGTTTGTCCTGGGCACTCTGTGTCTGCTCTGTCACAGCCCGCACATCTCCTACGTGTTGGTCCTGTGTGCCCACTATCCCTAGTCCCAGGGACCCTCAACTAGCAGGGGGGTGGTCAAGGGTTTTAGCAAGAAACTCAGGGTGCAGGTAGGCAGCAGATGTCTCACACATCTGCCTAAATGGAACCCTCCGTTTCATCCCTTAAGTCCAATACGGGCAGTGGTGACTGGGTTTTGAAACCTTGGGTTATGGGGTCCTAGGCTCTTGTCGTGAGGCGAGGCCCTGTGGGGTGGGCTGTGGCCACCTACCGCAGCCTGCATCCTCAGGCGAGCACCACCCGTGCTCCTGCTGTTCCTGGTACCTGGTTTCTCACCCCAGGCTTCCCCGCGAGAGCTGTTTTAGAGCTGAGCAGGGCCGGACGTCACAAATTGGCAGACAGCTACTCCCTCACTCTCCCTGTGTTTGGCAGCTCCTTGTCTAGCTAAGAGGACAAGGGCCCATCCCCTCTTCGTGTCCCCCATCAGAGCCCGAGCCCTCGCTGGACCTGGAGTCTGAGCCCGAGCCTGAGCCCGAGCAGGCGCCTGAGCCCCAGCCGCGGAGCTCCCTGAGGGCCTCCTCCACGTGCCGCCGCAGCCTCCGGGCCCAGGGCCTGGAGGCCAGTCTGGGCTGCGGTAAGGCCGCGGCCTGAAAGGCTGGAGGGGGTGTGAGGGTGCAACCAGGGCTCGGTTTTCCCACCTGAAAAATGGACTTGGTGAGATGAGAAATCCCTGGGAATAAATGGGCTGAAGGGTGGCCTAGCAAGCGTCTTTCTCCACGGTCCCCGGCTGGGTCTGGGCTGGGGCCTGAGCCTTAGAGCTCAGAAGCCATCAAGAGACACCTCCCCCCCCATAGCTGACTCTGCCATCCCCAATTCCCCAGCAGGTCCCAGCGACTGCCCTGAGATGCCTCTTCCTCTGCTCCCAGGCGAGCGCCAGGCGGGCGATGGCACGTCCCTCCCTGAGACCCCCAATCCTAAGATGGTGAGACCTGTCTGCCCTCCTGGTGGTATCAGTGGGGGGCTGGGGCAGAACTCTGCCTCCCAGACAACCCAGGCCTGGCCTCTGAGGCATGTTAGGGCCATGCAGGGGCTGTGGAGGGGGACCTGGACTCGCTGCCTCCTCCCCCCCAACAGATGTCGGCGGTCTATGCGGAGCTGGAATCCCGGCTGAGCAGCAGCTTCAAAGGGAAGATGGGGAGTACGTCCAGATGCCGTGCCTCCCCACCCGTGCCCAGCCCGGCAGGCACAGCAGGTAGGGGCTCCACCGGCCCAGCTCCTGAGGGCAGCACTGGCTGGCTGGGTGTTGCCCTACCTCCAGGCACACCCTGGAGGCCCCTCTTTGATCCATCGCCATGGGACTGAGTTGTGGGGAACCCCAGCAGCCTTCATGGTGAGGGGCCATCAAGGTCAGCGTTGTCCTCATCCTTCCGTGTCCCCTCTGATCCTCGCCCCCACTGTGGTTCTAGAAAACCAGAGGGCTGCCTGCAAAGGAGTCCCCAAGTTGGATACACTGTTAAGTATGTGCCTTGCTCTGTGAATGGTGCAGCTGGAAAGATGGTTGCTCACAGGACACCCATGATGACATCTCTGCAGTTTAGAAGGCAGCGCCCCTGGTGATTCTCCTGTGATCCCAGGGTCTGCTGCGTGTGGGCAGTGCCTAATGACCCCTGATCTGGGGCTTGGAGAATGCCCCTTGGCCCTTTGAGGAGGAGCCCCTGGTGTCCCATTCAAGATGAGCTGGAATTTGGCTTGCCCTAGGCCTAAGCAGTGCCCCCCACCACCAGCCTTTGATCATCCCCAAGGAAGAACATGGAGGGATAGGATCACCCAAGTCCTCCTGCTCTGTGTCCAGAGAGGGAAAGGAGGGTGCCCAGGAACACAGAGCCAACCTTCCCTGGGCCCCTGCACCTGGAACCCAGGTACTGACTGAAAAGGGGTCCTCACGCGCCCTCCTCCACCCCAGGGCCCAGGACCCTGTCCAGCGTCTCGTGGCCCAGCGAGCGGCTCCTGCCCTCCCCCTGCTACTACCCGCTGTGCTCGGGGGAACCGGCCTCCCCCAGCAGCTCCGAGTCCCACCCCTACGCCAGCCTGGACAGCAGCAGGGCACCCTCCCCACAGCCAGGCCCCGGGCCCATCCACTCCGACAGCCCCCCCAGCCCGGACCTTGCCCGCCAGCCCAGCCGCAGGCAGCTCTTCACCTTCTCCCGGCCTGTGCGGAGCCGGGATACCGACCGCTTCCTGGATGCCCTGAGTGAGCAGCTGGGCCCGCGGGTCACCGCCGTGGATGATTTCCTGAGCCCTGAGAATGACTATGAGGAGGTGAGCGTGCAGGCAGATGTGGAGGGCCAGGGAGCAGGTGCGACAGGGGGATCCGGAAGGGGAACAGTGTCCCTGGGCTCCCGGGGACCTGTCTCCAGGCTGCCCCCTCCCTGACGTGAGCTATCCCCTCCTTTGACTCAAGCTCTGACACCTCTTACCCAAGGCCACCCCACATGCCCTGTCTCAGGTTACTGCTGTTCCTCGACCTAGGTCACCCTACATGCGGTGGGGCCGTCCCACCCACAGCCTCCGGCTAACCCACCAGACTGCCCTATCCTGGTCCCCAGACTGTCCCTCTTCCCCTGACCTTGCGCCATGTTCCGGAGTCGCTGGGCCCAGCCTGGCCCTCCCCTGCCTTCTGCCCCCGCCAGATGAGCTTCCATGACGACCAGGGCAGCTTTGTAACCAACGAGCGGAGCAGCGCTAGCGAGTGCATCAGCAGCAGTGAGGAAGGCAGCTCCCTGACCTACTCCTCCATCTCTGACCACATCCCCCCACCCCCACTCAGCCCCCCACCGCCGCCACCCCTGCCCTTCCATGACCCCAAACCCAGCTCCCGCCCCACGGACGGTTCCCGGGGCCCCACCCAGCTCAGCCATGCAGTCCCTCCTCCACCCCCACCACCCCTGCCGCCGCCCGTGCCCTGTGCACCCCCCGTGCTGTCGCGGGGCCTGAGCCAGCGGCGCAGCGAGACCAGCCACATGAGTGTAAAGCGCCTGCGCTGGGAGCAGGTGGAGAACTCAGAAGGCACCATCTGGGGCCAGGTGGGTGACCGGGGGGCGTGTGGAGCGGCAGGCTGCCGCGTGTTCGTCCTCACTCCGAGTCCCCCCACCCCCACCTTCCTCGCAGCTCGGGGCGGACTCGGACTATGATAAGCTCAGTGACATGGTGAAATACCTCGACCTGGAGCTCCACTTTGGCACCCAGAAACCTGCTAGTGAGTGGCCTGAGTGCCCTGGGGGACCCCAATACCAGGCTCTGTGTGGCAGCCCAGGGCTCAGCGCCCCCAAGGGCTACCCTGGCCACCATTAACGTCCCTGAGGTATTTAACTTCCCAGAGCCGCAGTTTTCCCACCTCAAAACGGAGATGATACCAACAGCTGATATTTATGTTTCCCAAATGCCGACACCCTTGACCCTCATTTCAAAGCTAACCCTGTGACACTGACAAGTTCCTGAGGGAAAGCACAGAGAGGCTAGGTAATTTGCTCAGTCACACAGCCGGACAGGAGGTATCCCCAGATAGCCTTCCAGTCTCTCTCTCCCCTCACCCCTCACCCCTCTCTGGGTATCTCCCTATAGCTGTTGGGTGAGGCTTCAGGCAGCCAGGGATATTGGGTGTGGAAAGCGGTCTCGGGTTAGAGGAGGCGGGCCCTTGTCCATCCAGGAAGCATCTGCAAGGTCAAGAGGTGGTTAGTTCTTACTCAGCCAGCTCAGTCCCACGCCTCCAGGGGAGATCGAGGGTGGGAGAGGGACGCACACCACGCATGCGGGGGGTGTTAGACTGGGCCCAGGAGTTTGTGAGTGGGTACCGTAGATGCCCTGAGATGATTCAGTCAAGGCCACGGTCAGGGGGCCCTCGGGCTGTTGGGGGTGGCCAGCGCAGCCTCAGCCTAGCCTCTCCTCATTAAACCACCAGTTTCTCTTCCAGAGCCAGTGCCTGGGCCTGAGCCCTTCAGGAAGAAGGAGGTGGTGGAGATCCTCTCCCACAAGAAGGCCTACAACACCTGTGAGGGGGCCGGGGCGTCCCGGGGGGTTGTGGAGGGCAGGAGGCGGCCCTTTGTGCGGGCCACAGAGCCGGGGATCCGCCCCCTGGACGCTGACAGAGATTAGACTGTAAGGCCCCCCCAAACACACGCACACACCTGCCACGGGCGGGGAAGGCCCCCTCCCAGGTCCCACCCGGATCCGTGCCGGCCTTGGGTCCGCCCCCTGGTTGGCCCCCCAATTCTGGTCCCGCCTCTAGGCCCCTCCCTAGTTCCTGGGCCTCACAGCCACAGAGCCCACTCGATTCTAGCTCTGTCTGCTCGAGACCCCGCCCTCGCCCTTTCATGGGTCGCGGAGAGAACTCTTTTCAAAGCTCGCCCGGCGCCTGCCCCGCCCGGGTGCCTTCCCTCCGACCCAGTAGCCCAGGTGCAGCTCGAGGCCCCACCCGGCTCACCTTCGGGGCCCCGCCCGCAGCCATCCTGCTGGCGCACCTGAAGCTGAGCCCCGGGGAGCTGCGGCAGGTGCTCATGAGCATGGAGCCCCGGCGCCTGGAGCCCGCGCACCTGGCGCAGCTGCTGCTCTTCGCGCCCGACGCGGACGAGGAGCTGCGCTACCAGGCCTTCCGCGAGGCGCCCGGCCGCCTCAGCGAGCCCGACCAGTTCGTCCTGCAGGTGCGCGGGGCCAGGGGCTGCTCCCGCCTCGGCCGCCTCCGCCGGGCTGTCGCTCTGTCCCGGGGCTGCGGCCGTCCCGCTCCAGTCGCGCCCCCACGCTCACCTCTCTGAGTCCTGGTTTCACTACTTTAATGGCCAATCCCCGCCCGGAGTCCAAAAAGTAGGGGATGAGGATGCCTCCTCGAGATGGTGCTTATTTTTCCTAAGGGAATACCAGGCCCAGCTGACCGCCAGGCTGCGGTGGGGCAGTGGGTCTCCTGGCGGGATGGATGAATCCTGGCCCTGCCTTCATGGCAGATGCTGTCAGTTCCCGAGTACAAGACCCGCCTGCGCAGCCTCCATTTCCAGGCCACCCTGCAGGAGAAGACAGAAGAGATCCGGGGCAGCCTGGAGTGCTTGCGCCAGGCCTCTCTCGAGCTCAAGAACAGCCGGAAGCTCGCCAAGATCCTGGAGGTCAGGCTGCACCCCTCCCTGATCACCCTCCCTGCCCCTCTGCCCCAGGGAGTGTCCGGCCTGGAGGTCCATGCTGATGGACCAGGGGGTGAGGGGTGGGTGAGTACCTGCCTGCCCACCTTCCTTTCCAGTTTGTGCTGGCCATGGGTAACTATCTCAACGATGGACAGCCCAAAACCAACAAGACCACGGGCTTCAAAATCAACTTTCTGACGGAGGTGAGGGCTACTCGGCAGTAATTGATTAGCTTGCTCTGCTGTTGAGGTTGAGGTGGCCAGGCCTAACCAGAGGGGAGGAGACAGCATCAGGACGAAGGAGGGTCTTTCCCTCAGGAGGAAGGCCAGGAGTGACTGCAGCAGGTTTGAGGGGGGTGGGGGGCAGAGGTCTGCGCCTCCAAGTTAAGCTTCAGGATCTGGAATAATGGAGTAAGTGGTGGGGGGGGGCAGGGAGGGAGAGCTCCAGGAGGCCAGGGAGAGTCCATTTGTAGATATGAATGGTTTAGGATGGCTGAGGCTCAGATGGGCCACAGATGCTTCCAGAAAACCAAAAGAGGGAAGATCTGTGAGTGATGCTACCCATCCCCCTGGGGTCAGAGAATCTTGGGTTATATCTGCTGACAAGGACAGAAAAACTTACAGACCGCCCTGAGTTGGGGGCTGGAGGCCTGGGTCCTAGGGGACCCAAAGACCTGGGCCAGGAAACCTGCAAACCCCTGGGGAGGCCTGTGGCATCCTAGCAGATAAGACTTCAGAGTAAGGAATACTAGCAATTAGTTTATGAGTTTTGGAGTTGGGCAGTGTTGAGGGCCAGAAATAAGCCACAGTCCAGGAAAGCAGGGCTGAGAGGACCTGGGCCCATGTGATAAGATCTAATGGGGTCCTTGAGGAGGACATATGTTGGGGGTCACTTGCAGCTGAACTCCACCAAGACGGTGGACGGGAAGTCCACCTTCCTGCACATCCTTGCCAAATCACTGAGCCAGCACTTCCCTGAACTCCTGGGCTTTGCTCAGGACCTGCCCACCGTGCCCCTGGCCGCCAAAGGTAGGCTGGCCGGATAAGTGGGGAGGCAGAGGCACCGCCCTCCTGGGCTGGGAGTGCGGCCCCATGAGGCTCTGTCCCCTTCCCCACAGTGAACCAGCGGGCCCTGACCAGTGATCTGGCTGACCTCCATGGCACCATCAGTGAGATACAGGCTGCCTGCCAGAGCATGTCCCCCTCTAGCGAAGACAAGTTTGCCATGGTCATGACGGTATCCCCCGAGGAGCCTGACGCTGGAGTGGTCAGGTAGAGCTAGCTATGGCTCTGGCCGAGATGCTGCGCAGAGGCTGCTGTGGGTCCAGGAGTGCTGGGAGAGGGTCCATCCTGAGTCCTGTAGAATCTAAGCAGTCCTGCCAAGTCTGTGTGTAACCGAGGAGGAGCTCTTTTGACTGTCCTAAAGCCGCTGCCTTGTCCCGTCTGTGCTTATGGGCCGCAGAGCCCAGACGTAAGGCACAAGACAGAAGAAGAGGCCTGTCAGGCCCTGGCCGGCCAGAGGCAGTCAGGAGAGGGGAGCATTGCCACTGAGCAGAGAGAGCGACAGGTGCTGCAGGACAGAGAGAGAGTAAGGCCTGGAGAGTGTCCGGGGCCACTCCAAGTGAACGGTTGCAGAAGAGAGGGTGGTACACTGGAGCCGAGCCCAGAGGGAGGAGCTGCCCTGCACAGAGGAGCAAGTGAAAGGCCTGAAGCCGGACAGACGGGCAGGTTTCGGGAAGAGCTTGGGGGACAGTAGGCAATGGGGTGGCGCCTCTGAACGGGGCATGGTTCTCAGCTGAGCACAGGGTCTGGGACAGCGGGAGTGGGGCAGTGAGGGTGCTGCCTGGGATCAGTGCCTGGGAACCTGGGGACACGCAGGAGGCCCAGCAGTTTCCTTAACAGAGGCCCATCAGTCGTTCCTGGAGATGGCCCAGCCAGTGCTACGGGCGCTGGACGGGCTGCAGCGCGAGGCCATGGAGGAGCTGGGCAAGGCGCTGGCCTTCTTCGGGGAGGATTCCAAAGCTACCACCTCTGAGGCCTTCTTCGGCATCTTTGCAGAGTTCATGAGCAAGTTTGAGGTGAGCCAAGGTGCAAGACTTAAGGGGCCCCTCAAGAGAGGTCAGGGCCAGAGGTCAGATGAAGGGGTCTTCTGTGATACCCGGTGTGAGATCAACCCGCTTCCCACCGAGGGGTGGCTGGTGGGTCTGTGCCCTGGCTCTGGGGTGGTGAGATGAAGCAGGGAGGGTGTGGGGGTTCCTGGGACCACTGACTAGCCCTTCCCACATGCTCTTCCCTCCCTAGCGAGCTCTCAGTGACCTGCAGGCCGGGGAGGGCGCTCGCAGCTCAGGGATGGCTTCACCCCTGGCCTGGTGACAGCAGTGGCCCCCCTGAGCGCATCAGAGTGCACCTGCCAGGGGTTTGGGCTGTGCCTGCCCCTCGCTCGCCTCTTGCCTGGCACCTCGGGCCACTGCGCCCGCTGCACCTGCGTCTCCAGCTACCTCAGCCATTGAGCTCTGGACCCCACGAAGGTGTGGGGCTCAGCCGTGTCCCTCTCTCCAGGCCAAGCCCCGGCTCTGAGCACTGGGGGTGTGGGGCAGGAGCAGACACACTGACTCCCCAGGAAGGTGAACCTTGTCAGCCAGTGGGCACTGGTCCGCCACGCGCAGGTGTGGTTGTACCCCCCACTCCGCGGGCCTCCTGCGCCTTGCACCCGCCTGGCTCCCGGGCCTGCACGCAGGTGCTGGCTCTGCGCACCTCAAGATATCTATGTCAGGGGGAGGGGGGCCTGGGGAGAGATGGTGGCTGTGATCAGTGGGTGGCTTGCGAAGTGGCTGTGGCCCTGGAGCAGTGTCTGCTGTCTGTTCCTCCACCACTTGGCCAGAGCTCACGTGGCCGGGAAGAAGGACATCCAAGTCTCCTTTCTGAGCCTGCTCCAAACGGGCCCCTGGGGACGCCATAGTGGAGCATGGACCTTGTAAAAGAGGCAGATGGCCTTGAACATGTCACACCAGGGGGCACGATAAGGCCTGGAGGCCCCTGGTCCAGCCCAGGCCTCCTGGAGCTGCTCAGAAGGAAGCAGGCAGGGAGAGAGGAGGGAGAGCCCCTAGTCCACACCGAGGCTGCGTCTTGGTAGCTGGAAGAAACTGCAGTTGGCTGTTGCCCAGAAAGGGGTCAGGTGGGAGAGAAGCAGGGAGTACTGGGTGAGGAAGACCCTCTATGTCAGATTGCAGAATTGAGGTTTTTTGTGTGTTTTTTTTGAGGGCAGTGTCACTGGCCCTCATATGTGGGACCTGAACCAGGACCACTGGCTTCCCAAGCCAGCGCTTAACCACTGCGCCACTCGGCCGGCCCCAGAATTGAGGTTTTTATCCAGCGGACAAACTTCAATCCCGTGTAGACGTGATCAATATGAAATGGGGAGTCTGGGAGTGGGATGGGGGTCATCAAGGTAGGAAATGGAGAGCACGGAGAGATTCAGGCGGAGGATGAGCAGGATTTGGGGGCCGATTACTGGGTGGGTGGTGATGCTGGTCCCTGGAAGAGGTCCTGCAAGTAAAGCAAACTTAGGGGCAGATGACACAATCTAGGATGTATTTAGGATCCCAGAGGCCATTTGAATGTGTGTCTGGCGCCCCTGGTGAGGACTGGGCATAGAGGACACGCACCTGGGTGCTGAGAGGGAGCAGGGGAAGCTGTAGACAGGGAGGGCCTGGTAACTCGTTTCGTCCTTTCCACGCTCCGGTTGGCAGCTCCGGGCATCAGACAGCTTCCTGTTTACCTCTTTCCTTAACTTCCTTCCAGGGAAGCCTGAAATGGGCTTCACACACTGCTCTGGACTGAATGGCTAATGTTGCTCCTGGGCAGGATTTGGGGCCCATTCAGCTCTTCCCAGGCTCCCACGGGTCCTTCTTTGAAGCCATGTATGTTCTTTTGTTCCCCACTCATAGCCACCATATAAAAATGTCTAAACCGGGCTGGCCGAGTGGCGCACTGGTTAAAAGGTGGCTTGGGATGCCAGCGGCCCCAGTTCGGATCCCACATATGAGGGCCAGTGACACTGCCCTCTACAGCTAACAACAGCTCCGCCTGGAGCTGGGCTGTGTGAGCCCCGGCGATGGTGTAGGCTGCAGCCCCTGCTGCAGTGGGCTGCCATAGGCTACAGTGAGTGGCCGGCAGCCAGCGTGAGTGGCCAGCAGCCAGCGTGAGCTGCCAATAGCCACGGTGAGCTACTATGCAGAGGCCAGCGACCGAGCTGCCTCATCCGGGAAGAACGCAATGACGATACCAACATGGGCCAGTGAAGCAATGTCCTCCGCAACTAGACTGAAGAACAAGGGGACAGCAACTTGTCTGTTCCCCTTCCCCGATTCCCCAACGCTGTTCCCCTCTCCCAATTCCCCAATAAAATCTTTGGGAAAAAAAAATGTCTAAGCCATAATGTATAATTCAAGGGTGGGGGTGGCAGAATGCCCAGGTGTGGCTCATGGTGTACATTTCTCCCCAGCTGGATAATTTCCATAAGCTTCCAGAGCCTGGGTCTCTGAGAAACATGGCAGCAGGTCAGTTAATACCCACACGAGCTCCGTAGAGATTATAGACTCTACCAGGCTGTAAAACAGGTGGGATCCCACAGCCCAGGTAGCCCACATGGCACTCCTGCAAGTTAGAACACATGCCCTCACCAGGTAGGTCCAGCCCCGTGCCAGGGGGCACAGGTTGGCAAGCCAAGCACTTGCTAGATTTTGTCTCTAACTTATATTGGTTATCTATTTGCCACACAATGCCATGTACCAGTCTGTCCCCAAACTCGGGTGCTTAAAATGGCAGCCACTTATGCTCATGAGTCTGTGGGTTACCTGGCAGTAATGGTCTGAGTTGCGCTCAATGGATCCACTTATGGATCTACCGTCATCTGTAAGTCAGTGAGGCGGCTTCACTAATCAGGGCTCTCCCATGTCTGGGACCTTGGCTGGGCCAGCCGGGTGGCTTCCTGTGGCCTCTCAGCCTCCAACCAGATGACCAGGATCATTCTCATGGTGGAGGCAGGGGTCCGAGAGAACAAGCAAAGGCACAGAAGATCCCTTGGGGCCGAAGCTCAGAACTGGCACACCATCCCTTCCACCACAGTCTGTTGTCAGAGTAAGTGACAAAGCCAGCCCACCACATAGGGGAAAGGAAATAGGCTCCACCCTTGATGAGAGATGCTGTAAAGCAACATTGAAAGGGTACAGATTCAGAGTGGTTGGAGAATCAGGGCCACTTTTGCATTCAATCTACCACACGCCCCCTTGATCAGACTCCCTAGTTCAGATCCCAGCCTCCTTAAAATCCTCAATGACCCGGGTCCTCCCTGGACCCTGCACAGCTTGGGTACCCATCTTCCTGTGCCCCCAGGTGGCATGCTTCTCCTCACCCAGTCCCATGAGTGACCGGACACCTCTCTAGGTACGCTCAGTGCAGTGGGCAGGAGTGGCCTGTGCCTGCCTAGCAACCAGTCTCCCTTATGCTGGGGAAAGTTCCCTGGTTTTCCTTTGGGAAATTATCCGTCCCCTACTTCCAGGCCCTGGAGAGATGCCAATTGCATAAGGATGGTCTCATGACTCTGGCTGGTGGTTCAGCGTCAATTCAAGACTCAAATTAGAGTTAGAACAGTTTGAAAGGGAGGCTTCCTTTCTTCTGGATGAATTGCTGGGCATATAGAGGGTGAGAGCCTGGAGGGAGCTGCCAGGACCACCCCCTGGGGTGCACCTGCCTTGGTGTAAAGCCAATACAGGAGAGCAGAAGAGAGATCACGCCATACATCTATTTGTCCCTGGATCCAACCATGCCTGAAGCAGGAATCTGGACTTGTCAGTTTCTCCTTCCAACATATTCTCCTTCCATTTTAAAATTTTAATTTAGTTCAATTTTTTGGCTTAGGCTGGTTTGAATGGGTTTCTGTCACTTGCAGCACTAAGAGGGTTGACTCATGTACCCATCAACAGATGGTTATAGATGTTCAATCTTTTAACATTCCCAGTGAACTCTCCTCAGCCATGAACACATTCGCCAATAACCCTTTGACTGCCTATTACATGGCAGGCATAGTGCTGGGTGCAAACATCTTGTGGGTCAGCCTCTCTGAATTTGGTTTCCTAGGGTTGTATTTCATGGTGATTCTACCCCTGAGCCATTACAAAGTCCTGTACATGAGCCAATATGGGTACCATGTCCTCCCACCGACTCCTCACCAAAGGACAAGCTGTGAATACAAGCACTTTGTCCCAGGGATTTACTTATCTCTCAGTAATACTAAGAAAATGACAGAGCCTGATTACACATCAGTCAGTGATTCCTAGGTAGTTTGCTCAGTGGTTTTACACATTTCATTTCATTTTGTGTTCACAACAACTTACTGAGGTAGGTTTTGTTGTCTCCTTTTTACAAATAAAAAGTCTGAAACTCAGGAAGGTTATGGGACTTGCTGGATCAAAAACTTGGGTCTGCCTAAACCTAAAGGCCATCCTCTGAGTGGCAATATTTTCTCTGTTTTGCGTCCCATGTTTTTTGTTTTGATATCAATGTTCCAGGGTCTACAGATGCTGGTGACTTCAGCAGAAGCCCTCACCTCTTTTCTTACCACTTCCTGTTCCTCCGTGCATTAGTCTGCTCAGACGACTGTAACAAAATGCTACAGACTGAGTGGCTCAAGAAACAGGAACTTATTTCCTCACAGTTCTGGAGGCTGGAAGTCCAAGATCAAGGTGTCGACCGGCTTGGTTTTTCCTGAGGCTGCCTGCTACGGTTGCAGATGGCCGCCTTCTCACTGTGCCCTCAGATGGCCCTTTTTTTGTATGTGTGCATCCTTGTGTCACTTCTTATGAAGACACCAGTCCTATTGGACTAGGGTCCCTCCCACATGACCTCGCTTAACCTCAATTACCACCTTACAGATTCCATTTTCAAATGCAGTACATTCTGAGGTATTGGGGGTTAGGACTTTAACATATGAAATTGGGGCAGGGACACAATTCAGCCCAAAACACTCCCGTATCAGGTGCCTAGGATATAACAGTCCTAGTTCCCAGGAGGCTCAAAGATCTCTGGATTGAGCTGGTGCTTCCACGAGAAAGGATTCCATCAAGCAGGATTGCCTCACCTTCCCCTCCATCTGCAAACTTCTGTACACCTGCCCTCATCTTCATCGCATGGTGTTCAGGCTTTGCCCTTAACTCCAGTTCAGAGCTAGTTCTCCGTCTGTGGTATATTCCTGCCTCCCCAAGCTCCCAGGGGTCTCACTGCCCCAGTGACCTTGACTCACTCCCCACTGACTCTTTCCCCGTCCACTGCAGCCCTGTAAAAACAGCCTGGACCCAGTGGCTGGTGCCCTCTTGCCCTGCCTTGAGAGCCAGATCTTTCAGGCTATTGTCTACACTGGCTGCCTGTGCATCTTCACCACCACTCACCTCTCAGCACAGCCGGTCTGGCTTTCTCTCCCATCATCTCCTGAACCTGCTACCACCCCTGAGAGGAAACTGCAGGGAGAGTTTGTTGTCCTTATCTTAACTAACCTTTATTAAAGCAGCACAGGGCACTATTTGCCCTCCCTCTGCAAATTCTCACACACCCAGGCTTCAGCTACCAGCTGTCGACTTGCTGATAACCCTGTCATCAACTTCATTTCTCATTGGCCCCTCTGCTTCTAGCCTTTGCACACAGCAAGTGCCCAATAATTGACCCGTCAATCAAACCACACTAACATCAAGGTAGGGGCTACCAAGCTGCTCAAGACAATGACTGCCTCCATTCTATGAAACAGTTGAGCCATCTGTATCCAGACCCTTAAAACCAGGGTTGCAAAGTAAAGTCTTCAGAGGCTATGCGGATGGATGTAAGAAAACAATGACATGAGGACAAGGACGATGGGTTACTGACACCCAGGGAGACGGAGAGAAAACAGGGAAGGCTGGGCACCAGGGATCTGGGGAGTGGATACCCTGTCTGCAGGGGGAGCCTCTGACCCCCTCCAGCCATGGACTTCCAGCCATATGATGCCTGATCTTCAGGCTTTCTCAAGGAAAGCCAGATACTCTGTATTTTACTTAAAATGTCCCAATAAAATCTTGGTAACCAACTCAAAACTTGTAAAAAAAAATGATCAATTATGAGCTAAAGGAAACATTCCCGTGTGCCAGATGGAGGCCAGCTGTGTGTTTGCAACCCCTGAAATAAAACATCTGTGCCATTTGATGCATCCATACTGCTCTGGGGCATAAGAGGGTTCCCTCTACCCCAAGGGTAGTACCCTATACCCCAGACTTGATTTGTTTTAAATGTTAGCAAGGGAGCTGTGTTGGGGACAAGTTGACAGTTCTGGATTCTGGATGGAAAGATGCTGATTACCTTATTTTGAAGATGTCCTTTGTTTTAAGAAATTCACCCGGATGGTCCAGGAAGGCAGGACCCACGCAGTGTTCTGGGGGAAAACTGTGAGGTCACCATGAAACCAAATGCTATTCCACAGACCAAGGGGTTCGGGGTCTTCAGTTATGCATGAGAACTACATCTTTATCTTGATAGTTCCCTAAAGGTAAGGAAAATATTTTCTCTAAAGAGATTTTGTGTCCGGCCTAGTGGCGTGGTGGTTAAGAGCTGGCTTGGAACACCAGCGGCCCCGGTTCGGGTCCCACATATGAGGGCCAGTGACACTGCCCTCAAAAAAATAAATAAATAAATAAATAAATAAAAAGAGATTTTTGACTGGATTCCTGGTGTCCCCAGCCTTGAATAAACACAGTGACTGTGTGCTCTTTGACCACGTGGGGTTAGTGAGGGGAGTTTCCACAGAAGGAAATAGATGTCCCTATTGTAAACTGTCCAGGAGCAGGAGGGACTGGGGA
The DNA here is from genome assembly GCA_033961575.1 of Aselliscus stoliczkanus. Taxonomy (NCBI): domain Eukaryota; kingdom Metazoa; phylum Chordata; class Mammalia; order Chiroptera; family Hipposideridae; genus Aselliscus; species Aselliscus stoliczkanus. The sequence goes on from CM066733.1 coordinate 3,706,912, forward strand.
GGGGAAAGGGCTGGCCCTGTGGGGGGGGCGGTGCGGGGAGATGGAGACTCCTTTACCAGGGAGAGGTGAGCTGGGTCCTTCCCCTGCATGTTGGGCAGACATGCCCATCATGTGGCCTTAGTCATTTTGGTAGGACTCCTATGCGTTAGGAGGGAATGGGTTTGGGGAATACAAACGGCTTGGGCAGAAGCGGTGGCTCTGAGCGGCATAGAAACCGGCTGAAGTGTCAGGCTGCCACATCCCTCAGGGGTCTCCCAGGAGCTCCTTGTGGAGGGGAACCCCAGCAGAAAGAACAAACTGGAAATTCACCCCACAGAAATGTAGATATTGAGGCATGTTGTCATTCCTTGTGGAGTTAATCAGAAGCAACAAGGGTGTCCAATAATAAGGGATCAGCAAAATAAGCCATACAACAGTCATTTGTTGGAATGTGATATAGCAATTAGAAAGTTGAAGAATTGTTAAAGTCATGGAAGAATGCTTATGATATAATAAGTAAAAAAGAAAAATACAAAATTGGATGTAACAAGATGACTATGGGTGAAACAAGGCTTTTTGATGTCCAAAAATTGGGGATCAGCGAAATAAATTTTGCTTGCCCATGAGGGGCCCAAAATATTAAGAGTGGTCTCCGATTTTCACACTTACCAGTTGGTAGATGTATTTGAAATACATAATACTTGCAAAGCACATATTACTTAGTTACAAAAACTACAGGTCCCCAAAATAAATGAGATTTACCCCTATAGCCAAGAATAGAGAGCCATTTCTCACTTGCTCAAGAAAGTTACCCCAAAACTTTGATTAGCCTTTCTTTATGCTAAGTGATATTTCTGGAAAATGCTGTGTAAATGGACAATAATAATGCTGGTTCAGGAGTTGAATTTCTGAGTCACAAGGGATCACAGGTATAGGAGACATGTTTTATTTCATCAGTTTCCTTTCATGCTCAGTGGAAAACTCCATCCTGGGAAACAGGCCCATTGTCCCTGGCTGGACACACAGCTTCTGTCTAATGAGAGAGTAGGTGCTGAGTTCCTGTGTCTTTCTGGGGCTCCCTAAGTTTCTACCACTGCAGAATTCTTATCTTCACACCATTCTGAATTGTCATTCCTTCTTGCTTCACGTACCTTCCTTCTGGGATCATTTTTATTCTTCCTCAAGTATGTTTTTTACTTTAGAATTTTTCATAGTGAGAGTCTGTTGGTAGTAAATTCTTTCAGCTTTTGTGTCTGAAAATGTCTTATCACCCATGTTCATTCTGTCTTTGAAATCTCTCTAGTGCACTGCCTGTGATGCACATCAAGTTTGGTTGATGCTTATTCAACAATAAAGCTTTCTTCTTTACATTCTGAACAGAGGTTTTACTGGTTTGACAGGAGATTTTAATTATATTTCCCCAACATTTACAGTTAGAACATTGGCTGAGGCCACATTCATCTAAGGCTCCATGGCAGGCTGGAGCACTGCTTCCAAGATGGTCTGTTGACAGAGGCCCCAGTTCCTTGATGGCTGGTCACAAGAGGACTCAGTTTCTTACCATGCGACCCTCTCTATAGGGCTGCTTGAGTGTCCTCATGGCCTGCAGCTGGCTTCCCTCAGAGTGAGTGATCTGAGAAAGAGAGAGCGAGAGCAAGAGGAAGCAAGAATACCTTTTATGACTTAGTCTTGGAAGTAATATGACATCATCTCTGCCATATTCTGTTAGAAGACAGTCACTAAGCCCAGCCCACATTCAAGGGGAGGGGATTAAGCTCCCTTCTTAAAGAAAATGTCAAGTAATTTGTGGACATATTTCAAAACCACCAAAACGATGAAATACAACAAGTACCAACAAGCTGGTTAACTAGTGTCACCAGTTCAAAAAGTATCACATGGTAGTCTCTGAGCAAGAAAAATAAAAGTGCCCTGAAATCTTGCAGTTTTTATATGAAATAACTTGACTGGGTTTTTCCCAGGTGTGACAACCCTAAAAATTCCATGATATTGCCCATAACAAGCTGAGAAGATGAAAGAGATCTTTCCAAACTATCAAAACATTTTTTTCAATCAACCATGCTGGAGAAGAGATCATTTTTCTATTCTTTCTAGAAAATATTTCAAAAGCATTGTCGGGGTTGGGGTGGGCGAAATGGGTGAAAGTGTCAACAGGTACAAGCTTCCAGTTATAAAATAAATAGCTCTTGGTATGTAATGTACAGCATGGTGGCTATAGTTAATAATACCGTATTGTGTATTTGAAAGGTGCTAAGAGAGGACATTTTAAAAGTTCTCATCACAAGAAAAAAATTGTAATGATGTAAGGTTATGGATGTTATCTAGACTTACAATGGTGACCATTTCTCAATATATATAAATGTTGAATCATTACGTTACACCCTTTAAGGAAATATAATTATATCTCAATAAAAAAGTAGAAAATAGTTACAGTATTCTGTATTATTATTTTTTTATTATTATTTTTTTTTTTAGCTGAGCGATCCTGCCACCTGTTGGCAGCTCAATGGCAACTCAGCTCAGGCTGGCATCAAACCGCCATTGCTCAGAGCTCAGCTCGCACTCTTGAGCAAGTTCTTAACCAACTGAGCCACTCAGCCAGCCCAATGTTCTGTATTATTAAAGTTGTTACTCTAACACACAAACACACACAAAAACCATTATCACATGAAGAGGTGACCAAAGAGTGTGCGGTGAAAAAAATTAGGAAAAAGAGTATTACAGATGTGTGCGAGGTAGTTAATTAATAAAAGTGTTGTGTTATTTTCTGGCTTCTGTGCTGTTTGTGGTATCTTTCAGCAGGGTTGGCTTCATGGGTGAGTGGCTAGTTTCACAGGGATGGTGGGCCCCAAACTCAAGGCTTAATGCTCTGCAGTCACCATCTTCAAATTCTTAAATGATTTTTCTTTGAATTTGTGTTTTGCATGTGAGATCCCATGAGACAATAGAGTATGGAGCAGAATCGTGGCTCCTGCATATTCCACTCTTGCCGCCTCCTTGCCGCCTCAGGATGACTGCTCTCCTGATCCTGCCCAGTGCCCACTGCCACTTTCTACTTAAGTGAGGACCTTGGTGCAGGTGTCTGGCTGGGTCAGAGCGGGTCCGGTTGAACTCGTGTGCTCTGTGGCCTCTCTGGGCAGGGCACGGCATTGGTCATCCCACCATTTGATGGTCAACTCAGCAGGGGCAAACCTCTCACCCTCCCTGATTCAGGTACCTAGCATGTCCTGGCACTGAGGTTGTAATACCTTCAAAGGTTGCCATTAATTGAGGTGGTGGTACATGGGAAAGCGAGATGCGTGGCTGGACCTTCCTGCCCCAGCAAGGTCAGCTGGAGGGAGAGGGACCAGCAGCCATCAAGCCCATATACATACTCCATCCAAGTTCAAGGCCAGCCCTGGCTCCCTGGAGCAACAACACTGGCCCCTCCAGTATCCCCATACCCAAAGGGGTGTTCCCTAGGCTGCTCTATGCCTGGTGGACCCCCTCGTCCTCCTTCGATCCTTCCTGTGTCTGTCTGGCCTGTGTTCATTTCCTCAGGCCATCTCTGGGCACCCTCCATGGACAAGTCATGAAATACGAATTGGGTGCTTTCAGCGATTCTGCATCTGCGGTAAATGCTTTGATATTTGTATTCTAAACTGACATTGCCCAGTATAAAGACAAACAGTAAAGTTCATGATCATAATTAAAAGTTTTTTCTTTACTTAGAATAACACTAAATAGCAAACAGGAAACGACCCAAGTTGAGAGAGACTGCTAAAGACAGGGAAAGTTGTTTTTTGTTTTTTTTGAGGGCAGTGACACTGGCCCTCACATGTGGGACCCGAAACGGGGCCGCTGGCCTCCCAAGCCAGTGCTCAACCACCGCGCCACTCGGCCGGCCCTCAGGGAAAAGTTTTATATTTTAGAACCTTTAACAGGTTTTTTTCCAGCTTTTGAACCAGGGACCCCACGTTTTCATTTTGCACTGGGGCCCGCAAATTATGCAGAGAATCCTGTTTGTCAGCTTCATTCCTTAGTAACTTCTTGTGGTCTATTTTCTCATCCTACAGAATTGTTCACTTTCTCTCTAATTCTGCAGTCTTTCTCAAAGAGAGTCCCCAGAATGATAAAATCTTTAGACCTCCGCATAAGCCGAATCGACACTCCCAATATTGGCCTTCTCTTGAGTGATGCCATCCACGGATTAATTCTTCTTTTTCTCTTACACTTTACATACAGTAGTAAGCCTGTATGTATGTAGAGCTCTTAAGATTAATGGGAAGGAAAACATCGCTCACAAGGGATTATCATTTCAAAAATTAAAGAAAATCACTGGCACCCGAGAAGCCGGCAACCCAGGAAGGGCAAGTTGGCGAGGAGTCCGGGAACGGACAGCCCCCCACTCCAGGGCTCGGCGCTCGGGGGAGGGGGGGCGAGCGCCCTTTAAGGGGCGGGGCCGGGGCGGGGCCTGGAGGCGGCCCGCTCTCCCAGACTGCCCCGCGCGCGCGCCGGCAGTTCGGCCACGTCCCTGGCCACGTCGCGCCCGCTCTCGCCATCTTCGCCGCTTCCTCGCCGGGGCCGCCGCCGCCGCCTGAGCCGCCGAGCCCCGGGGCCGCCGCGCCGACCGCCGCCGCCGCCATGAACATCTTCCGGCTCACCGGGGACCTGTCCCACCTGGCGGCCATCGTCATCCTGCTGCTGAAGATCTGGAAGACGCGCTCCTGCGCCGGTGAGCGGCGGGCGAGGCCCGGGGAAGGCGCGGGGCCGGGCCCACGGTCCGCGGGCGGGACGCAGCCCCCGGCGGGCCTGGCGGGACCCCCTCGGGCGGGCGCTCTGGCCGGGGCGGGGTCCCGCGGCGGGGGCGGCGCCGCCTTGACCGCGCTGGGCCCCGCTCGGCCTGCGGACTTCGGACCGGGGAGCCCGGCAGGTGCGGGCAGCCTGCGAATCAATGGGACGGGCCGCAGGAGGCGGGGAGGACCGCCGTGGGCTCGGCTCGACGTGGCAGCGGGCCGCCCGGGAGGCGGGGCGAGGCCCCCGGCCCCTCGGAGCCCGGCCCCTCGGGCAGGGGCTCAGGCCGGGCCCGGCCCGCCCCTCGCGTGCAGAGCCGCGCCTGCCCCGGGAGACGGTGCGGCAAGGCTTCCAAACGGCTTCCCTGAGGGCACTTAGCGATGCCTTGCGAAACGCACTAGCTTGTCAGACTCGGGGTGCCCCGCTGCGGGTGCCCTGAAACCCGCGGCGCCGCCTGCAGTTCCCCCTCCACGTCACCAGTGAGTGCGTTGGCGACTCACGCCTCGAAGGTACATATACACTTTATGCCTCTGCCTCGCTGGGAGGCGGAGACACTTCTTCAACGCTGTGCACTTGGGCATTTTATAAAGCCTAAAAGCTTAAGAAGGGCGAGTTGTCTTTTAAAGATTTCTGAAAAGGCTGTGTCTTCCTTACTTTTGGTGCTGTGGCCTCAATGACATAACTTTTCATACAGTCAAGAACTTAGATTTTTGCAGAGGCAGTACAAGGTGGAGTCCTAAAGGCCTTGGGTGACAGAAGAGTCCGTTTACCTGATGGATTTCTAAAAAAACTTCCGCCTCTAAAGTAACACCGCGTCTTCGATTGCTGTCTTCAGGCCTCGCCTCTCTCCCTGGAACATAGCTGAGATCCAGGAAGTGAGCAAAACCAAAAAGAGACCTTTGAGCGACAAAATCGATGTTACAAAGTCCACGTACTGACACCAGTGTGCCTGGCTTGGAGGCGATCTCTCGATTTATATATAGTTCTGAGAGATGCGTTGTAAGATTTCCAGTGACAGCAAAGTCATTGCAGCACATGGGACAGCTGACATTTAAGCACTTGCTATGTACGAAGTAGTGCACCGAATGCCTTAGATGGCTTATCCCATGTAGACCTTAAAATAACCTTATGAGATGGGTGATATTGTTCCCATTCTGTGGAGGAGGGAACTGAGTCTAAGGGAGGCGAGAAAAGTAGTGGTAAAGCCAGGATTGAAATAGCGGCAATCAGTAACTAGAAATTAAGGATTGTGAATAAGTATCTGTCTGTTTTGTCCAAGTAATTTTAGTTTAAACGTTTGATGCTAGACCAGTTGTTGTGATCATTTTTTTTTGTGGGTGTGCACTCAGAAAATGTTTTTTTTTTTTCCTGTGTTACTGAGATATAATTGACACATAACATTGTATTAGTTTTAGGTGTACAACATAATGATTTGATACATGTATATAGTGCAAAATAATTATCACAATAAGTTAACATCCATCACCGCAGATAGTTACAATTTTTTTCTTGTGATGAGAACTTTTAAGATCTACTCCCTTAGCTACTTTCAAATATACACTCCAGTATTGTTAGCTGTAGTCACCATGCTGTACATTACTTCCCCAGGATTTACTCATCTTATTTATAACTGGAAATTTAGACCACCTTCACCCATTTTCCCCATCCCCCCCCCACCCAGGAAATACTACTTTTACTCTTTATTTTTGCACCAAAATCTTTGTATGAGCCTCTTCATCTTCTTTCATGTGTTTCTCAGAATCCCCTCATCTGTCAAGGCATTAAGTTGAACGTGTATCTAAACTAAGATGTTGGGAAGAAGTGCAACTCCAGATATAGAATTCTTAAGGGAGCCTTGAGTGATAAGGAGATAGTGAGAGAGTTTGCTATTTAGTTTGTTTTTTAATATTCACTGTTTTCATTTGGAAGATTTAGGAGCATTTAGGAAAATATAAAAATAATAAGGGAGGGCCGGCTGAGTGGCGCGGTGGTTAAGTGCTGGCTTGGGAAGCCAGCGGCCCCGGTTTGGGTCCCATATATGAAGGCCAGTGACACTGCCCTCAAAAAAAAAAAAAATAATAATAATAATAAGGGAGATAAATAGGTGAGTTAAGTTTGTGTGTGTTTGTCAAGTATTCCTACAGTTAGCCTGTAGTTACAGGGCATTATTAAACTATTATTGTCAGACTTACGATCATTTTAGTTCTGGAGATTTTCTGGCCTTTGAAAAATCAAAATCACCAAATCATTTGTTCAGAATTAAATGCTGAATTTGAACAGCTGCTTTGTTTTTCCATCCTAAATTATAAAAGTTGCTTAGAGACCTTTGAAAGAGTAAGAATTTGATATGAGTTTCTCATATAACCGGAATAGGAGACATGTACATCCAGGTTGTGTTTCTTACTTTGAAAATACTGATATTAGGGTTCGTTTTAGGAATTTGGCATCTGTTTGAACATGCCTGCAGCTACAGAGCCATGGGGCTTTTTTCCCTTAGGGTAAGGGATGAGGCAGGGTAGTGAGGAAGCTGGAGATTCTGTTTTCCTCACCGTCTAATTTGAGAATGGTTACCGTAAAGGACCCGTTTTAAAGTGGGGGTAGAGGAGTTGATCTTGGTTTAGCTCTGTTTGCATTGGCATTCTCCTGTGTCTGCCATTGTCATTACAGAGGGGTGCCCAAATGAAATGTGAGTTTCTCATAATCCTGAACAATCAGTGCAACTGGATCCACACTATGCTCAAGTTATCACTTTATTCTTGTCCTAAACACTGACCTGGATAGCCTTGGGAGAACAAGCCTGGGTTTGTAGATGAAGAACTTCCTATCTGTATCTTCCTGTCGTCTGGTAGTTATTCATAGTGCTGTGTCTATTATGCTTAAATTACTGGTGGGATCCTGAGAGCCACTAGTCCCAGCCATCCTCCCCTAGCCCTCCCTTCCCTCCACCTATTGCTTAGATTGTTGTTAGCTGTTGTTATGTAGGCTGCAGTCTTTTCACCCTACCAAACATGACAGGAATGTACCAGTGTCTCTGCATTTCTCATAACTGGACAGTTTATATTTTCAAAGTAAATGGGAAACACCTCATCTTGTATTGTTGTCACTGAATACTTCAAGAAGTGTTTGCATCGCATTCCCAGCTCCCTCTTTGTAGCAGCTGTCACCTCTGTTTTTTGAGTGCCAGTCTCTTGAGTAATCATTGCTCTCAAACATTTATTAACCACCCACTATGTGCAAGGCATTGGGGACACAATTCAGAGCAGCAACTTATAGCTATCAAAGTTCCTGCTCTCAAGAAAGCTGCAATTTAGTTGAAATAATATGACATGTAAAAAGATTAAAATATAGAGTATTAAACCATATAAGCAGTCAATCCTATGACTGTGAAGTGGCAGGAAGGACCCCAGGGAAGGCTCCCTGACTTCCCAACCAGCAGTGTTTAAGACCTTATGAAAAGTATAAGACTTTGCTGATGTACGTTAAAACCGTGGTCCTGGATAGGACCAGGCAAGCTGGTGAGCAAGCAGGGTGATAGGTTTCCCCAAATTCACTTATTAATTTGGGATATCATCAAAATTAAAAGACAATAAACTGAGAGAAATAATCTGCAGTATACCTAAGTGACAAAGGGTTAATATCCATAATAAAATACTCCTACAAAAAAAAAATGGACAAAGTTGGCAGTTCACAGAAGAATAACAGAAAGAAGAATAGCAGAAAGCCAGCGAAGCATGAAAGAATGCCCAGTCTCACTAGTAGTTAGGAATTTGGATATTAAAATAGCAATGCATATCATCATTTGCCCACTGGGTGGGGAAAAGTAAGAGTTTACAACATCTACTGTAGGCAGCGTGTGAAATAAAGGGCACTCTAATCTGGCGTTAGTGAACATATAAATTGGTACAGCCTTTCTAGTGGAAATTTGACAATGTACCAAAAGTTTCATATATTTTATCCCAGCAATTCTAGGGAACCTGAACAATAGAAATTGTAATATGTGTAATAAACTTTATATAGATATAAAGATGTTTGTTGTACCTAAATGAGTATAAAACACTGTTTATAGGTAAAAGGATGTTACTGCAGTATTTGTAAGAATAAAAATCGCAAACAACCCAAATGTCCATCAATGGAATAGTCACACAAATAGTGGTATATTCACTCTACAGAACACCATACAGCCATGAAAAAAAAATGAGTAGAAAGGGGGATTAAAAAGGGCCTGGGGCCGGCCAAGTGGCTCGGTGGTTAAGAGCTGCCTTGGGACACCAGCGGCCCCAGTTCAGGTCCCACATATGAGGGCCAGTGACACTGCCCTCACAAAAAAAAAAAGAAAAAAGAAAAAAGAAAAAAAAGGGCCTGGAAGGGCCGGCCGAGTGGTTCAGTTGGTTAAGAGCTCGCTCAAGAATGCCAGCTCTGAACAACAGGGTTGCCAGTTGGATTCCTGGCCCAAGCTGAGCAGCCAATAGGTGGCAGGATGGCTCAGCTTAAAAAAAAAAAAAAAAAAAAAGAAAGAAAGAAAAAGGGCCTGGAAAGATGCATGTAAAATAGAGGTGGAAAGGGTATTAAAAAAATGTCCTTTTGCCTTTTCTTCCATATATTTTAACTCAGTGGAATTTGTAATAAAATAGCATAGATTTCTTTGAAAACAAGACAAATGGCAAAACAGAGCTGTGGCATTTACAGTGTGGCAGGTATAATGTAAAGCACTTTTTCTCCTTCCAACAGTCCCACAAAATTGGCATAATTTGTCCCCATTTGACAGATACAATAAGTGAGGTTTGGGGGAGCCAAGTATGTAGTGGGCCTGGGCTTACCCTGTGCCTTCAGAGGCTGAGCTTGAACTCAGACCCTCTGGCTCCAAAGCCTCTCCATAAGTTACAAGAGCCATGTAGTGAGTCTGTTACCTGACTGCTGGGCTGCTGCTTCCAGGGAAAGGAGACGGCCTTTGGGAGAGCATCCAATCCTTTGAGGTGATGGGTTGGAGCATGGTGCCCAGGACCCTTGTTAAATGCTGCTGTCCAGGTTATCCTCGTGGTGTGAACTACAGTGCTTGGTTGCAAACCAGCAGTTAGCAGGACAAAAGTAATTCCTGGAAAGCTTTTCTGTTTGTTTGAGGGCTCTGTTCTATAAATCAATGGGAATATAAGAAATGCAACTTCAACCTGAAGCATAATTTAAAGTAACACAGTGTAGTATATAGTTGTGGGCTTTTATTAAATTTAACTTGGTCCAGTGGGAAAAGACAAGAATGGTGTTAAGTTTAATGATTGATTTCCATTTTACAAGTTACACTCCTTAATGTGGATATTTGGTGCATTTGGTGTTAGGATGGCTGTTACAGAAATGGTTAGAGTGAGTATTCTTGAGAGCTTGTTACCTGATAGCCTTCACATGCTTTGGTTTCAAAACAGGGAGAAACTGATAATAGGAGCCCCTTTGGTATTGCAGCAGGTATTTCTCCCACTGGAGGGAGATTCCTGCCCCTGCCCCCCTCTCTGTCTTCAGCTGGGATCCCTGCCTTCCTGTAAGGACAGGACAGGGTTTTTTTGTTTCCTTTTAAAGGAAAAAGCTGCTACTTGCTAATCAGGATCCCAGGCCAGGAAGAATAGGGTAGAGCTGTGTAAGTGTCCTCAGATTTCTGCCATGGCATTCCCTGGGTGGATTCTGCACCCTGGGACAAGGTCCAGGCCACATGCTGCCTGTCCCTCTCTCCTGCCCCGTGCTCTGCTCAGGGGGCTCCCCACCCTCTGACTGGCAGTAAATTAGGTCAGAGCCCAGAGCACATTGCCTGTTTGTAGTCAGAGACACAGTATGACTTCAAAACTCTTCCGGAAGTATTATCCCAAAATACCATAAAATGAGAATTTACCCCATGACATGAAAATAAAATGAATTCCATTTTCTTTTGTCCATTTGTTCATTCATTCAGCACTATCTCCTTAGCCCCGCTGTGTGTCAGACCCAATGCTCAGCACAGATAATACCAGGTGGAATAAGGCACGACCCGGCCTTTGGGGATCTGCATGTCCGGTGGGGGTGTGGAGGGGGATAGGCAACCAGGTAATCACAGTGTATTTTGTAAGTGCTGTAATGTAATAGGAGCTAGGGCAGCAGCTCAAAAGCAGCAGTTCCCATTTACTGAGTGAATAAACAGCACTGAGGGAGGCACCTTCAAAAATGACTTCCCACAGGAAGTGACATGTGAATTGGGTTGCAAAGGGGAATGGTAAAAGTGACAGGATTTTTAGTATAGGAATGCTAAAAATGAGGACAAAATTTCAAATCTGCCTGGCTTCCAAAGTTCTATTAGAATAAACCCTTTACAACAAGTTTGCCTGTATGTATCCTATAATTTTTTATTTAAAATATTGGAAAGAACTGTACAGGAAATTAACTGGAAATTTCTCTCTCAAGGCTCCAACAAACATCAGATGTGAACTGCATGCTCCCTGTTTCCCCCCAGCCCCATCTTGTCTTCTCTCTCATGGTCTCTGTGGGAACGGCAGCCTCCTTTGGAATATTGATATTTGATAGGAAAATAAAGTCCCTCATTGCAGAGGAAAAACTAAAAGGAGCACACTTACTGTCTGTATCTCCGCCTTTAACCCCTGAAATTGGTTACTACTGATGGACCCAGAAAGGGAAGAAGGGGAGAGTTATCTTTTTCTTCAGTTTCTACTTACGTGTTTTTGTAAATAGGCTGGAACTTGCAATTATTCAAACATAGAAAGTAACGTTAGGGCCCGCTGAGAGGCGCGGTGTTTAAGCGCTGGCTTTGGAAGCCAGCGGCCCCGGTTCGGATTCCACATATGAGGGCCAGTGACACTGCCCTAAAAAAAAAAAAAAAAACAAGTATCTGAAAGTAACCTTAAATCCAAGCATATAGTTTCAACATGCTGCAAAATTTTTTTGTAAAATATATTTTTAATGTGATTTTTACATTCTGTAGTATTGCTAATAATTTGGGTGCAGTGACAGTTCTGCTGAATACTTGCTTAGTTAAGTAAATAATGGTGTGAGGTTTGCAATGTATTGTAGATGAGGGCGGGTGGGTTCTGTTATCTAGTAAGATTCAGTTGCCTTAATGAATTCACTCAGCCTCTAACGTCTGAAACCCTTAGTTCACGTCCTTCATCACATAAATTTTGGGCCAGATTATAAATATCAGAAAAGCCCAGTGCCTGCTACGTGCCCTTCTAGACTTCCTCAGCTGAGTCTGGATGGGCCACAACAGTGCCCTGGAGGTGGAAACAGTTTCGAGGGTTAGGAAGCAGGACTGCTGCTTTTGAAGACTGGCTGTCGCAGCAGATCTCCACCCTGTTGTGAGTATGAGCTTGGTTGTGTGATGAACCTAAGCGATGGAATTTTTTAAAATCTTAGTATGTCCAAGTAAATAATGCCCTCTCAAAAGAAGCCGCTTTGGGAGGCCATCCCACTGTTGAGTTGATGCTCAGATTCTTACCTGAAAGCAGAGCTCCTCAGCTCCACCGGTTAGATTCCAGCTCCATCCTTGAAAGACTTGTCACCAGGAGATACTATTTTTAAAATGGAAAGAAAGGTGCTAAAAGTATGAGACAAGTTACAACACTAAATAATAGAATTTTTTTTTTTTTTTAATAATAGAAATTTTGAAATAAACTTACTCCTACCTAATGTGACATATTTGAGAAATAGAACATGCATTTGAACAGTATACCTCCTGGTATATTGGCTCTGGCATAACTGAGTCACTTTCCCGTGGTTACCCCATCATGGTAAAATAAACGTTGTTAGAACCTCCCCAAAGGACCAAGTTCAGGAACGTTAAGTGGAAGAACAGCTAAAACCATTCATTTATGTAGTCATCCCAGACATCGGCGTTTGAGCCCTGATGTCCACTTCCAGACCTGTGTTTCTTGCAGGGTTATCTACAGGAATCAAAGCTCTTCAGGCTTTTCTAATACTGTCCTTTTGTTTCTTTAGGTATTTCTGGAAAAAGCCAGCTTCTCTTTGCACTGGTCTTCACAACTCGTTACCTGGATCTTTTTACTTCATTTATTTCATTATATAATACATCTATGAAGGTATGGTATAGCATCCAATGGAATGTATTTCTAACCCATAAAGTCACAGACCTATGGAAACTTAACCATGAAGCACATTTTTTCGGTTTCAAAGCAGTATCTAATTAAAGTGCTTTGCACTTAGAAATTTTTTAATCTTAAGTTCCTTGAGTATGATAAACTTCTAAAGCTCTTGATAACCCTATAAGAAAGAGGGGAAACCTATTTTTTCAAGCTGTGGGAAATTACAGATTCCCCAGGAAACCTAGCAGGTCAGTGCAGAACAAGGAATGAAAGCCAGGGCTCACTGCTGTGAGGGACCCTCTGTGGGCATCTACTTCTTTTTTTCCCCCACCAAGTTCATGTTTCTTAAACTTCTGTGTGTGCCATTTTTATTACATTTGCCATGCTTAGATGACATCTGTACCATAATTTACTTAATGTGTTTTTTAAACCTTTTAATTTGTTCTAAACAGTATCCATGGTACCATTGGTGTCCTTATATTTTTCCTAATCCACATGAAAGCAAATGTATAACTGTTAAAATACAGAATGTGTTCATACACCTAACATCTTGGATAGCACTGGCTGATGCACGCTGCACACTCGTTCTTTCATGCAGTACTGGACATGTGCTTATTGAACACCCACAGGATCAGGCACTTCCCTAGCACTGGGGGCAGGGCAGAAGGCAAGCAGAAGTCATGGTCTGGTGGGGGAGTAGACCAGTCCTCCTGGTACTGAATGAGCGGCTACAGTTTATGATAGGTGCTTTGAAGGAAAAGCATGGCGGCTCTCAGGATGTATAATAGGAGTCTGATTTCATTGATTCATTCACTTCAAATACTGAGCATCGGTGTGCCAGGCACTGTTATAGGCAGTTGGTTATTGGCACCCCAAGGACGTGATGTTTAAGACGTGAAGTCTATTGGTGTAGCATTGAAAACAACTCCCCAACACTTTGTGCTCACAAGCATTTTCATAAGCATAGATCAGAGTGGCAAAGCAACATTTGAGTCAGTGGTCTTTATTAAAACAGCAAATTTGAGCTACCTATGATCCTTCTTCATTACTAAGAGATGGGAGCCTAATAATCAAGAAGTTGGCTTACTGAAAAATGCCTAGGTTCCTGCTTGTTGCCTAGCCAGGTGTTAGAAGCGCCTTGGGATACCTAGCTTTCAGAGGAGTACTTCCTGCTTGGCTCCTGGTTTCCAAGCATGTCCTAAAAATCAAAGGAGAGTCAAGTTTTATGTGCTCATAGCTTTTCACTTTAAATAATGCCAAACACTGATGAGAGGAGAGAAGTGGCTGCTTTCCCCCAGAGACTGCTAAGGCCTTTATGGACATAGTGGGTAGGCTGTAGGCTGGGTGCTGGGGAGGGGACGGCGGCCACCGCATGCCTCAGCCGGATATTCTGCTGGTGGGCACTCTGTACACAGGTTTTGTTTATACATGTACATTATATGTTATTCATATGCACGTATACATATATTTGGGTGTGAGGAGAACTCTCACAGTATACGATATTCATCTTCCTTGATTTTGCGGGGAGGGGTAGTTTTTCAGAGCATGGGTATGACCAACAATTTTAATACCTTGTGGACGGTTTATTTTGTTTTTAAGCATATGAGGGCTTGGTAATTGCTTTCATTTTTCTGTTGAGTCATTGATCCAAGTGCTGCCCTCGTGAAGTTTTGCAGGGTGGTTTCCCTAAGCAGTGGTACCGAGCAGTGCGCACACAGGGTCCCAGCCCTCTCTATTCACAGGCTACATCTGCTCTTTGGTTCCTGGGCCTAAAGTTCTGCAGTCTGAAAATTGGTGTAACTTCAGAATATCAGACTTTTCTTTTGGGTCGGATGAAAGATGGCGTTTGACTTTTGAATTTGCAGGAACAGGAGCCCTTCAGCAGCTAGGCTGCAGTGCAGCTGGATCGCTCCCTCACAGGCAGCAGTGCCTTACAAATTGTGACTTACTTTTGGGTTTTGCTTTTGTTATGTAAGCAGACAAAATTTCAAAGCAACAATTTGAATGTTCAGTGTTAAAGTAACACAATTTAAGTAAAAACCATCATTGTAGGGCCGGCCAAGTGGCGTGATGGTTAAGTGCTGGCTTGGGAAACCAGCGGCCCCGGTTTGGGTCCCACATATGAGGGCCAGTGACACTGCCCTCAAAAAAAAAAAAAAAAAAAAATCTATCATTGTCAAGTTTAACATGAGTTACATTGTTTATCTTATCTTTAGAAAAAGCACTAGCTAAGAAATATGATGCTGGAAGGAAATGAATTGGTTTTGAACTGCATTGAACTTTGCATTTATTTTTTTCTCTTAAGATATATTTTAATAATTTAAAGTGGGATTAAAAATACATTCTTTGGCAGTTTCTTATAACTTGCACTTAACATATGATTCAGGAATCCCATTCTTAGTTATTTACCCAAGAGTAATGAAAAATTATATTCACATAAAAGCCGGTACACAAATGTTCATAGCAGCTTTATCTACCACCTGCAAACCTGGAAACAGACCACCTGGCCTTCATAAGCGAGTGGATGAAAAAACTGGTACACTCAAGCTGTGGACTGCTGCTCCGCAACAGAAAGGAGCTGACTATCTTTGTTAACACTCACGACAGCATGGCTGGATCTCAAATGCTTTATGCTAATTGAAAGAAGCTGGTCTTAAAGGTGACATACTGTATAATTCCATTTATGTAGCATTCTATAAAAGGTAAAACTGCAGGGACCAAGGACAGATCTGTGATTGCCAGAGGTTAGACCTGGGGGGAGGCTTGACTACAGAGGGGCAGCATGAGGAATTTTTTGTGGGGTGATATTGCTGATCTGTGCTTTGATTGTGGTGGTGGTTACGTAACTCAGAACTGTGTACCCCCAAAAGTGCTTTTTACTATATTTAAATTTTACAGTTAAAAAAAAAATATGGATGATGTAGAAAGCCCAGGGAGTTGGAACAGTGATAAGGTATGGATGACCTGGTGTTTTCTTCTTTTGTTTGTAGCTTATCTACATTGCCTGCTCCTATGCCACGGTGTACCTGATCTACATGAAATTTAAGGCAACTTACGATGGAAATCACGACACCTTCCGAGTGGAGTTTCTGGTGGTCCCTGTGGGAGGCCTCTCATTTTTAGTCAATCATGATTTCTCTCCTCTCGAGGTTAGTTAAGAGGTTATTTAATGGTCATGTCTGGTTCTCTAGGGAAATAGGCCTGTGTGCAGAGAATGTGGGGTGGTTCTATTCTGTATTTTTTGGTTTAGCAAGCTTCCCGTGCAACATTCACTGTTTGGTGTAAGTACATCGTGGACAGGAATTAAGCCCCAACGTATTGGGGTGTCTGCCGACAGGTTATTACCGAACTCCTCTAGAATATAAACTTGGCTTCTCTACATGTTTGAGTGTTTGATGAACATGACCTCCTCACTCTAACCCAACTTTTGTTTCTTCTTCACTTACGGGGGTGGCATGTTGACACCGTCTGCAACTCCCCTAAGCAGTGCTGCTCTGCTCCTCAGGTTTAGGAAATGTGGTTGGCATGGTGCCCCTGGCACTGTGCAGGACCATGGCTGCTCCTAAGTGCCTTGTCCTTCCCTTGGCATCCTGGGGTTGGTTACGTTACTGCGCTACCCTTGGTTGTCTGATGGGTGCTGGGAGTGCCTGGGCTTTTAAAATCCTCCAAGGGACTGCTCACGAGTCTTTTTGTCATCAGCGTGAATAAAGTGCCACGTTGGGCAGAGAGTTGCATAATTACCACTCTGATTTCATAGCCCTTTGATTTAACCACACCCAAAGAGCCTAAAGAATCAGAAAAATAGTGAGAATATTTGGATGGTCTGGAAAGGAGACCAACTGATGAGGAAAAATAGCATTGAGCAAGTTTAAGGAACCTGGTTGTCAGTGTGGCCACCCTGGAAGAAAGCAGGGCTGGTTTGAGACCCAAGATTTGGAGTGGGACAGGCTGATCCAGGAGAAACATCATTGATGTAGATTCACAGAGAATTGTACTGGCAAGAACGTGATGTTGGGCAGACGAGGTCAGGAAAGGTCAGAGGTTAAGGTGTCCAGGTGATCTAGCTGGTCACTGGGAGTGTCCGTGCCTCTTAAATGCAGCTCAGGTTTCTGTGGTTAATGAACTTGCTGAGCTCCTCTGTCCTGGGCTCTCTGCCCAGACTCCCCACTTTTTATGCTGTTCCACAGGAAAGCAAGAGTATTTCCTGTGAACCCGTGGTGGGCACTGCCTGCTGACCGAAGCCTGTGGTTTCTCTCTCAGATTTTGTGGACCTTCTCCATCTACCTGGAGTCGGTGGCCATCCTGCCGCAGCTGTTCATGATCAGCAAGACCGGGGAGGCAGAGACCATCACCACCCACTACCTGTTTTTCCTGGGCCTCTACCGGGCGCTCTATCTCGTCAACTGGATCTGGCGCTTCTACTTCGAGGGCTTCTTCGACCTCATCGCTGTGGTGGCCGGCGTTGTCCAGACCATCCTCTACTGCGACTTCTTCTACTTGTACATCACTAAAGGTACGTGGGCTGCGTCCTGCCTGCTTTGTCCCCACAGCGTGTGTTCTTTCAGGAGCTCTCTGGCCCAGCACACCGCCAGGCTAGCACTAGCTTTATGAAGCAGAACCGGCTGCAGAAAAACAGTTTAACGACTGACAAATTAAATTCTGAGTCAGGTTTTCAGTCTTTTGTCTTTTGCTGTAGCTTTACTGTTTGAAAAATTATATCAGAACTGATAATTCTGAAAACTAGCACCAGAAATCTTACCACTCAGAGGTCTTCATTGCTAATGAGTGTTTCAATAACTACAATTCCAGGTATCGCTCTGTGCGTACACAGATACATGATGTAAACTACACATGGGACTCCATAATTTGCTTTCCCCCCACTCATGTTTTTTCATGTCAGTAAATTAAAATCTACATAATTTTCAATAGCCATAGTATTTTCATTGTGTGTATTACCAAAATTTACTTACTCAGCTCCCTATTCATGGGTATTCAGACTGTTACTTCTATTTTGATGCATATATTGCTGCTATTAAAAGCCAGTGCTTAAGTCAGAATCCCTGTAATGAACATTTTTGCATTTATGTGAATATAGAACATGTGAACTTCATAAAAATTTGGTGAAAGCTATGGTCCTTGCTTCCCCCCCCCCCAAAAAAAAGCATATTTTTGTATATGCACACAAATTTAGGCTTATAGTTAGTTTTAGGGGATTCAGAAGTCCTGAAACCCAACCACAAACCACAGACCTTTGCTATACAGTAAAATTCCTAATGGTGGAATTGCTAAGTACAAGGGCTTATGAATATTACCTCTTTTTTAACATCCAAATTTTATAGACTTCTGTAAATAGTAACAGTTGTATTTTAATATATGATGATTACAAAAAGCCACTATGAATTTAGCGACAATTTCACTAAATTTTTATTTCTTAAGTATAATTGCTATGGCATCCAGGTACATGAATAAAATTCCAGTATATCTGTGCATGACATTTTCACAGTGAAGAGGGCTTTGTTTGTTGACACCAAAGTCAAATGGCTGTTGGTTGCCAAAGCTTATTTCCTTGAACATGACTGTAGACTCTTGAGTGTGACAGCTGTCTAGGATAAGGAAGAAGGAAACTAAGCTTGTCAGTATCAGTAGCCTTCTGTTTTCTCTTCTTCCCTTTAACATTCTAGTGCTCAAAGGAAAGAAACTCAGTCTGCCCGCGTAAGTGCCAAAGCCGCCAGCAGCGCCCGCCCTCAGTGCGCTCGGACGGATTCTACCAGCAGAGGCACCAGATGCTTGATACGGACCATCAGAAACGTAACTCTTTCGTTGCGGATAGTCATCGGAGGCTTTTTAAGAACCCGGAGGAAAAGAACCAGGAGGTTTCTGTTTAATGCATCTTGCCTTATCTTTTTTTATTACTATGTACAAAGATTTTTTTACACAAAGAAACTTAATGCTGTATTAATAAATTCAGTGTGTAGCTTCAACTGGGGTAGTTCCAAAAATGAAGATTTTGTGAGAAATAGTGCAAACTTTTTTTTTTTTAATTCTTTGAAATTCTTGATTCTTTGTGTCTGCAATGAAATTGTACTCCTTAACAGTTGGTAGATTATACATTCTTCTATCAAACTTGCATTCCACTTATTTATTTTATTTTATTTTTTTTGCCAAAAGATGAGTCATATTTGTTTGAAATCTGAGACACTATGTTCAATTTGGTATATCTGTTCAAATTTCTTCCCACCTGATGTGGAAATCCTTCCTTGGACATCACAACACTACATTTAAGGCTGGTAAGGATGACATGCAAGTCTTACGGTTTTCATGACCAAAAATTTTAAGATTCTGAATGTAGATGGAGTCTCCTTTGAGAGTCACCAAAGGTGCCTGCCCTGCTTCCCTGTAAGAAACGCCAGTTTGAGACTTTCCTGAGGGTGTCAAAGAACTTGGTGGGCAGGGGTTTTGGGCTGCTTGCCATCTGAGTAGGAGATGCGAAGGCCATTAATGATTAATGTGGATCTAGGACGACTATTCTGAGGAATAGAACACAAGTAGTTACCTATCACTGTAGTTTATAATTCCAAAAGATTACTACAACCATGTCCATGCTGAAATTGAAACAATTTTTCTTATCACTTTTGGATAGTAAAATGATTTACATTTCAAAAAATTGGCAGTACCAATTGCCATTCCTTATACGCTTACATTTTTGTTTTTTGTTTTGTTTTTACTGAGCTCTTGCATGATTTATCTTGTGTTACCACCTTAATAAACATTTTATTAAACATAGAATAAATTGTCTTTTTTTTCATAAAGTAGGCTTTTGGAACATCCTACGTCAGGATGATTTTTGTTTTTCAATTGGCAACAGAAGCTCAAACACTGTCCACTTAATAACCTAAAACTTTGTGTGTTTTGTGGAAATTTTGGAATTTTTCTTCCTGATTATGCCATTAGATTTGCTACATTTTTTTTTATTTATACAAATGCATCTGACTTAGTTTTTATGTGATGCACCGTGTTAAAGTATTACATACTAACAGTGCTTATTACAAGAAGGATGTATTTTTGCTTGCCCGTGTTCAAGAGTGGAGGAAGGACACCGGATGGGTTTTATTTTTGCATCTAGTGTGTCTCCCAACATCTTCCTCAGTTGGCTGAGTGACTTCATAATTGAACCTCTTGTCTTTACCTCTCTCGGTTTGCTTCCCCCTTGCCTCATGGTTTGCTTCTGTGTCTGAGTATCTTGCTTTCCAGCATGTTAGTCTTGGTTTAGTTTGTTTTCATCCTCCTCAGAAGATCCTGAGAACATGGAGGGAGGAAAGAAACCCTGTCATGAGTGGAGCAGACTGCTTGCTGCCGAAACGGGTTGGGGTGGGGGCGACCTCACATTTTTTGTGCATGTAACTCAAACCGGCGGGGCAGGCTCACTGCAGAGCGGAGACTCTGGGACCTCTCACCACCTGACGTATGACGTGCCAGTGCCTTCTCTGGTCATTCCACCCAAGTGAAAATCAAACTGGCTAAGATGAGACCATCACTTTGTGCCCAATCAGGATGGCATCTTAATAAACAGGCTGCCTGAGTGGGAGTGTGGGACTGGGCAGCGTCCTTGCACAGACGGAAACAAACGCCTTGTATGACGCGCCTTATGAGGCACTGTTCCAGTTACTCTCACTTCCTGAATAAAGGTTATCAGGTAATGAATATTTTTTATTGAGCTGCTTTATTTGTGTGAATTGTTTTTTCAGCGTCAGCATGAAGAGGAATAAAGCAAGATGAACAAATTTGCCCACTGAGTGATAAGTCTGAAAAGCTGCTGGCTGTTGGCTGCAGTCCATTCCCTGCCCAGTTCAGTCAGTCTTGGTTGCTCGCATTTCCTGCTTCCTTCCAGTCTGGTCAAGGTCAAGAGAGGAGAAGGGAGAGAAATAGGTGACAGGAAAAAAAAAAGGTGCAG
The DNA here is from genome assembly GCA_033961575.1 of Aselliscus stoliczkanus. NCBI lineage: Eukaryota > Metazoa > Chordata > Mammalia > Chiroptera > Hipposideridae > Aselliscus > Aselliscus stoliczkanus. Next base: position 3,727,702 of record CM066733.1, read on the forward strand.
GCAGTCCTTGTGAGAAGATCCTGCCCAGCTTTTCCAAAGATGCTACTAGGTTGGAGAACTTAAAGGTCAAGCAATCATTTCATTTCACTAGAAAGTGATTTTTGGAACCCTGAGGAAGCCTGATTCAGTCTTGGCTCCTCACACTCCAGCTCTGTGATCCTGGGTTTAACACGAGCCTCCTCCTTCCCCTCAGTTACATGCAGACACACCTTCCACAGGATTTTTGGGAACGGTGAATGAGCAACACAACTTGGTGCTTCAACGCAACCCCTTTTCCACCTCCCTTCCTATGTTCTTAGCTTGGGACAACTGCCTTGAAAGTTGCCCCGGAACCAGTTCTGGCCCATTAGATGACATTGGTCAGCTTTGCCCTTGGGAGAGCGATGCATCTCTAGAAATTGACGTCTAGGTATCTTCCCAAATCAGCGGGAGGGAGATCTGATGAGGTCCCGTTGCATTGAGGCTCCAGGTGGAGTTTTTCCTGTGCACTTCGCCCTCTAGTGGCTAAATGTGGAATTATCAAGGAACCTGCTTACTGCCCAGTATGTGCCGCAACCCCCACACCCCCAACCCCTCCCGCACTAACCTTGATCGGGGTTAGCTTTTGCAGTGTGGGATCTTCGCAGGTGCTGTAGGTATTTGTCCCGCAGTTTTGTGTCTTTTTTTTTTTTTTTTTAGCTGAGCCATCCTGCCACCTGTTGGCAGCTCAACGACAACTCAGCTCGGGCTGGCCTCGAACAGCTGTTGCTCAGAGCTCAGCTCTTAACCAACTGAGCCACTCGGCCGGCCCTGTCCCGCAGTTTTGAAACAATGCCCTCTTTTATCCCTGCAAATTAAAACAAAATTGCGCGGCCGGCCAGCTGGCGCATTGCTTAAGAGCTGGTTTGGGATGCCAGGATCCCACATATGAGGGCCAGCGAGCGACTCTACCCTCTACGGGAAAGATGGTGAACAACAGCTCCACCTGGAGCTGGGCTATGCGAGACCCGGCGACGGTGTAGGCTGCAGCCCCTGCTGCAGTGGGCTGCCATAGGCTACAGTGAGTGGCCGGCAGCCAGCGTGAGCTGCCAAGAGCCGCTGTGAGTGGCCTTCCAGAGGCCGGCGACCGATCTGCCTCATCTGGGAAGAGTGCAATAACGATACCAACATGGGCCAGTGAAGCAACGTCCTCCGCAACTAGATTAAAGAACAAGAAGACAGCAACTTGTCTGGACCCCTTCCCCGATTCCCCAACGCTGTTCCCCTGCCCCACTTGCCCAATAAAATCTTTAAAAAAACAAATAAACAAACAAATTGCAGCATAATATGGCACTATTCCTTTTAAACAATGAGTGCTTTTTATACTAGAATGCTCCAGAAGACTGCTCCTAGTTTCGTCTTGGGCACTTAAAAGGGGCATCTTTAGGAAAACACTATACTACATTTGCCTCCATTACCAAAACAGCATGGAAACAACTCAGAACCTGTTTACTCATATAAGAAGGTTTCTAAGACAATAAATGGTTCTGTAACAGGGAAACTGGCAGGCCCTGAAATTAAAAATGTGACTTGTTTACTTAAAGTTCTGATAACTGAAGATCTCAGGCCTGTAAAGAATGCTTAGAAAAAAATAATTCAACTTCCTGAGGACCACCTGGCTGAAACTGCACCCCCATGTGACATAAACAATAGCAGCAAACGTTAAATGCAGGAATATTCGTTCTTTTTTGTTTATTTGTTTGTTTTTGAGGGCAGTGTCACTGGCCCTCATATATGGGATCCGAATCGGGGCCGCTGGCGTCCCAAGCCAGCACTTAATCACCGTGCCATTCGGCTGGCCCATATTCATTCTTCTTGGGACATAGAAATATACTTAAAATCAAGTCCTAAAGAGAGTAGACGGGATATGAATCAATTGATATGGAAAAGTGAAAGTAAAGATCAGTTTCTCCAAGTTAATACAAAGAAAAGATGAAATGCCAAGAAAGTCTGAAAATACTATAGTTTGCAAACAAACAGTGAAATTAGCATGAAAGAACAAGCAGAGGATGCCAAAGATTTCTTTTTTCCAAAAAATTCAAGATGGAGCAAATATGGCAGACTGTTATCTTTTGTTAAATGTTAGTGGTGGGTGGTGGGTCCTTAGGTGTCCCACATCTCTGTATTTGAAATTTTTCATTTAAAAAAGTCATGATGGGTCATTTTCAAAAACTATGCTTTGAAGGCTATTTCTCTTTGGAAATAACAAGAAATGGTTATTTTTTAAAATAGATCTTTTTTATTTTTTTTGAGGGCAGTGTCACTGGCCCTCACGTGTGGGACAGAACCGGGGCCGCTGGCTTCCCAAGCCAGCGCTTAACCACGGTGCCACTCGGCCTGCCAAAAATAGATCTTCTTTTAAGATCTATTTTTAAAATAGCTATTTTTATTTTTATTTATTTTTATTTTATTTATTTTTTTTGAGGGCAGTGTCACTGTCCCCCACATGCGGGACCCAAACCGGGGCCGCTGGCCTCCCAAGCCAGCGCCCAAACACCGCACCACGGGGCCGACCTTAAAATAGCTATTTTTAATAGCAGAGAATTGAAAAAACTGTGTTTAAAATAAAGGAATTAGTACCCACATGATAAAATAATGTTTTAAAATAGGCCTAATTCAACTAATGGATTGATATACATGGAAAAGGTAGAATGGCTCTCTTTTCTATAGAAACCTTATAACTTCCCTATTTACAATACCTTGTATCATTTTGTCAACCATCAATACAATTCCAATATTATTATTCTTAACCCTAAAATTGTGCCCTTTAGAAGACCCCTGAAGGAATTTCAGACTTGGGAAATCTTGACATTTAATGAGTTTGTTTATTCATTTATCAAGTATTAAGTACGTGTCTATAATGTGCTTCTATTATGTGCATAGCACTGAACAAGATGGACAAGGTGCCTGCGCTCATGCCAATGGGAGGAGAGAGATAATAAACATGATACAATGTCAGGGAGTCACTAACTGCTGTGAAGAAAACTAAAGCAGGGTAAGGGAATGAGAGCCAATGGGTGTGCGGTTTTAGATAAGGTGGCCAGGGAGGCAATGGCACTTTGCATGCAAGCTGAGGCTTGCATGAAGTGAAAGAGTGACATGGCAATACCTGCAGTTGGAGCATCCCTGGCAGAAGAAACAAAATGGGAAAAGCCATGGGGCGAGAATGAGCTGGATGTGTTGGGGCGGGGGAGAGGGGCGGAATGGTGCCAGGCAGTGGGGTGATGGAGGGAGAGTAGAAACCCTAACTTGGGGAGACAGATAAATACTCGTTTACAGACTTGTGATGTGTGACTACCAGCGAAAGGCCTATGGGGAAGGTTACAGTCTATTTTATGCACCAAGTGCAGCTTTGCAAGATAGAAGACGGGACCCGGGCTTGGTCTGACGATTCAACAAAGTCATCCCGGCTGCTGTAGGAGGAATGAATGGTAGGGGGCAGGTAGGGCAGAATGAAGAAAGGCAGTGGGGAGACCTAGTCAGGCACGAGATGGAAAGGGGTTTGGACCAGGGAGGGGAGTGGACGTGCTGAGAACATACAGCACTGCGCAACGGCTGGCTAGGGAGGAAGGAGGGCTGATCAGACTACGCCCTGCCCGCCAGCCCCAAGATGCCAGGTGGCTTCTGGCCCTGAATTCGAGAAGGGTCTCCCGTTCCCTTCTCCTGACAGTGGGAGGCACAGAGGGCACAACTTCATCACAGGCCTGGGGTCCCACAGACTCGGGATGAGCTCCCAGATGCGCCCTCAGCAGCCGTGGGTCTCTGGGCTGGCTAATCCCTTCGAGCCAAGTGACTCCTTACGTATAAAACGGAAATATTAGCAGAACGGACTTGACGTTCTGGCACACGGGCGATCGAGGCGACCCGCGCCGTCCCGGGCAGCGCGTCTGCACCGGCGCAGCGAGCCCAGCAGCGGGCGCCAGGAGGCCTCGGCGTGCGCGTGCGCCTGGCTGCGCCGCGTGGACGCCTGCGTGGAGTCGCGGGCGGGCGCCTGGAGGGCGCGGGACGCCCAGCGGCCGCTTGCGCGCTGCAGGCCGGCGGGAAGCCGGGCGGCGGGCCTTCGCCATGCCGGGCATGGTGCTGTTTGGCCGGCGCTGGGCCATCGCCAGCGACGACTTAGTCTTTCCGGGGTTCCTGGAGCTGTTCCTGCGAGTGCTGTGGTAAGGCCGGCGGGCTGTGCGGGCCGTGCGGGCCGCGGGCGGGGAGGGCGCCGCCCCGGCGCAGTGCCCGCGCCGCCAAGGCCTGTCCAGGGCTCGCCCTGCGCTGTCGTGTGCAGCCCTCTCCACCGCCCGCGGAGGCGGGCGCAGACGGCACACGGAGGCCCAGAGCGCGGAGGCAGGGCTGGGGTCGCACCGCCGGGCCCGCGGCTGCGGACTTACGCGCTGCAGGGCACGAGCTCCCTCCCCGCGCGTGGGGCGCCGAGCCCGGGCTCCGGGAGCCGCCGGGGCTTCAGCGCCCGCCGAAAGCCATGGCCCCGGACGCTGCGTCCTCCAGCCAGGAGCAGCCGCCTGCATCCTTCCTGAGCTCTGTGTGGGAGCGCACGGCGTCTCGTACCTGCCTGATGACAGAGGGGAAATGGTGCCCTTCCTGAGTGGGCTGTGGCTGACTTCCACGAGAAGCACACGGGAGTGGCATGTGCGCTCCTTTCTTTCAAAGTGTGGAATCAGGAGGCAGTGGAATGGGGGCCCTGAGCTCTGGTCCCAGAGGGCCTGAGCGAGGAGTAATACCATTGTTATAAAAAAGTAGATTCTTCAGGGGAAAGGCATAAAAGCTCCCAGTGTTATGAGCTGCTGCTCAGTTTCATAGTTTTCAGCGCTATGTCTTTCCGAGATCAGTTTCCAGTATTTCTAGACACAGAGTCAATATCACGGAACTGACAAAAGCATAGTTATCGAATCCAATTCCAGTTGGACTAGAATCCTTAGTCTGGGCTTCAATTCTTTCTTTCTTTCTTTATTTTTAATTAGCTTCAGGTGTACAACACAGTGCAATAGTTATACATTTTACCCCTCAAAGTGACAACCCCCCCCTCCCCTGGGCTTCAATGCTTAATGCAGTGTTCTTGCCAAATGGTGCTCTGCCCTCAGCTGAAACCCCTCCAGTGACAGGTCACTATTTGTTTGGTGCTGCTGTTCATTATTCTGCACTGAAATATAAGATATGAGTCCCCAATACTTGTCCTGTCAGATTATCAGTGTTCATCGTGGAACATTGTTGCATAACTTGCTTCCCCTCTTTTTTTGGATTACTCATAGCAGATTACAATGTGTGTTTATCAATTTCTTGTTAATTCACAGAAGTAAAAATACTCTTGTTAATAGTTTAGCAAGCATGTAGATTGTTGGTTTACCAGTCACATATTTATGAGTCATGAGGGGGGGGCGTGTTTTCCAGCAGCTCAGATTATATTTGCTTTTTTATGGTTGTAAATGCGCCTCATGTACACAGCAGGCATAGAATAGTGGTGTAGGCCCGGGAAGTATAACACTCATTAAACAAAGTCATACTCTCAGTTGCCTTACATCTCTAATGGATGAAAATTATATTCCAAAGTGAACCTCACCTTGTTTTGGAATGTAACTCCTTTTATTTCTTTTTCTCATGTTTTACAAAGCAGCTCCTTGGATCCCATACCTGACCCACCCTATTTCTCAACAGGTGGATTGGCATTCTGGCTCTGTATGTCATGTACAGAGGGCAGCTGGACTGCACTGGTGGAGTCCTGCTCAGGAGTTACTTGACCGTCCTCCTTGTTCTCCTGGCAGTTATTATATGTACGGTGTTGGCCATCGTGTGTGTCAGCATGAAAGGTGAGGAGTAGCCTTTTCCCTTTGACCTGGTCTATTTTAACGGCTTTATCGAGGTATAATTCACATGCCATTCAGTTCACCCTTTTAAAATACACAGTTAAGGTGGCCCTTAGTATATTCACAGAGTGTATATCATTACCATAATCAACCTGAGAACATTTTTATCACCCCAAAAAGAAATCCAGTGCCCACTGCCCACTGGCAGTCACTCTTCATTTCTCCCCAACTCCCTCAGCCTCAGGCATCCACTAATCTACTTTCTTTCCCTACAGATTTGCCTATTCTGGGCATCATACAGTTGTAATCATCCACCATGCAGCCTTTTGATCTGGCTTCTTAGCAAAATGTTTTCAAGATTCACCCATGCTGTAGCATGTGTCAGTACTTCTCTTCCTGGCTGAGTAGTATTTTACTGAATGGATATAGAACATAGTTACTTACCATTAATCAGTTGGTGGACATTTGGGTTGTTCACATTTTTTGGCTATTACAGATGATGCTGTTGTGAACATTCACATGCATGTTTTTGTATAGACATTTGTTTTTCATTTCTCTTGGATATGTACCTAGGGGTAGAATTGCTGAATCATACAGTCACTCACTTCAACTTTCTGAGGAACTGCCAGGCTGTTTTCCAAGCAGCTGCACCATTTTTCTTTCCCACCGGTTTATAAGGGTTTCAGTTTCGCCACATACTCAACAACACTTGTTATTATCTGACTTTTTGATCATCGCCATCCTAGTGGATGTGAAATGGTATCTCATTGTGGTTTTGATTTGCATTTTCTTGATGATTAATGATATTGAGCATCTTTTCACATGCTTATTGAGCATTTGTGTATCATTTTTGGAGAAATGTCTATTTAGATCCTTTGCCCAATTTTAAATTGGGATATTTGTCCTGTTATTAGGCAGTGGAAAGAGTTGCATCTATTTTTTTTTTTTAAAGATTTAATTGGGGGGAGGGGAACAGACAAGTTGCTGTCCTTTTGCTCTTCAGTCTAGTTGTGGAGGACATTGCTTCATTGGCCCATGTTGGTATCATCGTTGCACTCTTCTTAGGTGAGGCAGATCGGTCGCTGGCCTGTGGACAGCCGCTCACAGTGGCTCTTGGCAGCTCACACCGGCTGCCAGCCACTCACACTGGCTGCCAGCCACTCACTGTAGCCAATGGCAGCCCACTACAGCAGGGGCTGCAGCTATGCAGTCCTGGGGAATCACAGCAGCCCAGCTCCAGGTGGAGCTGTTGTTCACCATCTTTCCTTTAGAGGGCAGTGTCACTGGCCCTCATATGTGGAATCCGAACCAGGGCCGCTGGCGTCCCAAGCCAGCTCCCAACCACCGTGCCACTCGGCCGGCCTGAATTACATCTAGTAATGATATTTTTTTTCTACGTGTTAGCATTTTCTGCAAATCACTTAACTGAGAATGTCTCTGAAAGTGTTGGAAACCTTCCCTGTTGATTGCTCTAGTTCACAGGATGAGTTGCGCACGCTGGTGACTAACAAAAAAATGCATTAGTAAATAAAATGCATCAGTCAGTGGCAAGGCATGCCACCGTCCAATGTGTTTCAGTGTTTTATCACTGCATGAATCTGGATGTAGGAGACATGCTTACAGATTATAGATAGTGATGATAAAACTGGGAGGGAGTAGCTGATACTGTGGGTGAGGATGACGGAAGCAAGATCTTCACATTTTGGAATGATAGAATGAAAGTTAAAAGATAGAAGTTCCCTGGGCCGGCCGAGTGGTGCGGTGGTTAAGCGCTGGTTTGGGACGCCGGTGGCACCGGTTCGGGTCCTGCATCAGAGGGCCAGTGACACTGCCCTCCACAAAAAAAAAAAAAAAAAAAAAAAAAAAAGATAGTTGTCCCCAAGGAGAGTTATAGAAACAAATGGCAGTGGGAAAGTGTTTTATGATAAAAATACCGTAGGGTTTGGGTGACCAAGAAGATGGCCTGTGCTGCTTACTATAGCAAGCTGTAGAAACACAGAGCTGTGAGTATTCTGGTGTACCTCTGAAAACATGGACGCATGGGGTCTGGCTCAGAGAAGGTCCTAGCTTTGCCGTCTGTGTCGGTCCCCAAGTCTGGATGCTGGATGCTAAAGGGACTGAATGTGTGCAGTGTGGCATTAGCACTGTGAAGTTGTTAATGAAGTCAGAATTTCTAAAAGATGAAGTACATAGATTGGTGTCATTTCAGATTCAGCGTTACCTAAGATTCAGCGTTACCTAATTTATTTGCCCTTTCTGTTCAGGTCATGTTCTGGTTAGTACACCCAAGTTGACAACTGTAACGGGGGTCAGATTTGAAGCTATAAGTGTAAGCTTATTGTCAACATTCCCTGAAGTTTTTCCCTTCAGATGTTTTAGGTGGTGTCCGGGCACATTCACAGCCCTGTGACGGATGGCCATGTCCACGTAGCCCCTCCTCCTGGGCTCCTGCACAAGGCCCTACCGTCACACAGGGTCAGAGCTCAGAAAACATCTGCCTATGGCCAGGGGTATTATGGGTGGGCTGCCTACCGAGCTGCCTCCCCCAAACAGAACCCAGTTTGACTCAGGACGTCCCCCACCCCTCACATACCAATGTATGTGTCAGAGAAGCTGGCCCTCTGCCCAGCTCAGGAATGATCCCCATGTGTCAGTGATGGGTTCAGGAATGGGCATGTGACCCAGTTTGCACCAGTGAAATTCAGGGAGTTAATGAGAAGTTCTGGGGAAGTCCTTCCCTGCTCCCCTAGGAATGTACTGTTCTTCTGGATGCTGCTGTGCATGGTTGAGCTGCCGCATTCCTGCTGTATTCAGGCCAGAAGAGCTGACAGAGGCCAGAGCTGTAAGAAGAACAGGGAGCCATGGCACCTGTCCCGGCCCCGCACTTCCGGTCCCGCAAGTCAGCGCCAAGCCTTCCTGCTTTCAAACCGGTTTGAGTTGGAGATATCACAACTGAACTGAAAACGGCATTTTATAAAAACATGTTAGTTTAGTTGTCAGTTTGTTACACATGATTAACATCATATGCCTTATTAAAAACATTATGTAAAATCATGAGCAGTTAAATAAATATAAACAGCTTTTACATATATAAAAAACCTCAATCACAGTAAGAAATCAGCCTCAATCACAATAAGAAAAATCCACCTAGACAATACATTGAGTTGGTGAGGCTATGCCGAATCAAGGGGCTCATTTTGTTGTTGGGAATGTAGCTTGGTTGAACTTGGAAGCCCAGTTTGGCGGGGTGTGTGTGTGTGTGTGTGTGTGTGTGTGTGTGTACATGTACATATACATATGTGTACATGTACGTGTGTGTGGGACCAGCTCTTTCCTATATATTTGAATGTCTGCAAAGAAATGCTTGCAGGGATGTTCTCTGCAATGTTGTTTATAGGTACAAAAGGCTGGGATGAACTCAGTGCCTGTCCATAGGCCTCTGGTGAGGGAAAGTCTAGTTCATTTATATGAGGGTCTACTGTGCACCTGTTAAAAGGAATGAGAAATGCTTTGTGAGCAGATAAGGTCCAGGACACTATTAGTTTGCTACTTTTTCCTAAAGGGCATGTATATCATTACATGTTTTGTTCATATGCAGGTTCTGGGAGGCTACACAAGTCACTAGCTTATTTTTAGGAAGGTAACCGAAAGATGGGTTGAGTGATGGAAGGAAGGCTAAATATTTCCTTTACACCCATTTGAACAATTTGCGCTTTTTACCCTTAAATGCATTACCTGCACAAAATCAATGAGTTTTTTTTTTGTTTTTTTTTTTTGAGGGCAGTGTCATTGGCCCTCATATGTGGGACCCGAACCCTGGCCGCTGGCTTCCCAAGCCAGCGCTTTACCACCGTGTCACTTGGCCGGCCCAGTGAGATTTTTTTTTTTTAAGATTTTATTGGGGAATTGGGGGAGGGGAACAGACAAGTCGCTGTCTCCTTGTTCTTAAGTCTAGTTGCGGAGGACGTTTCTTCACTGGCCCATGTTGGTATCATCATTGCACTCTTCCTGGATGAGGCAGATCGGTCGCCCACCTCTGGATGTCGCTCACCGTGGCTCTTGGCAGCTCACACTGGCTGCCGGCCACTCACTGTAGCCTATGGCAGCCCATTGCAGCAGGGGCTGCAGCCTACACCGTCGCCGGGGCTCACACAGCCCAGCTCCAGGTGGAGCCGCTGTTAGCTGTAGAGGGCAGTGTCACTGGCCCTCATATGTGGGATCTGAACCGGGGCCGCTGGCATCCCAAAACCAGCTCTTAACCAATGTGCCATTTGGCCGGCCCCCGGTGAGATTTTTTTTATAAACTAAATTTTAGGTATATTTTTTAATAACTGTTAACACATTGGTGAATTTTTTTCTTGGTACATGGGTAAATTCCATTGCCCCTTTTGTTTCTTAAGTCATTGCAATAATTAATGTGTCGTTTTGAGCTGAAAGATCATGTTTATTTAGCTGTTGGATGATATATCTTTCTAAAAGAAACACCATAAAGTTCCTAGAGGGCACATGTGGACCAAATGGAATTCAGTCATTTTTATCCAAAAGACTAAAGCTTGCCAGCCGAGTGGCCCAGTTGGTTAAGAGCTTGCTCAAGAGTGCGAGCTCTGAGTAACAGGGTTGCTGGTTGGATTCCCGGCCCGAGCTGAGCTGCTGCTGAGCTGCCAACAGGTGGCAGGATGGCTCAGTGAAAAAAAAAGAAAGATAATTCAAAAGACTAAAGCTTGTTTATGTACCTAGCCTCTTTTTCTTGGTCACCTCTATGGTTTAGTTGGGAAGAATCTTGATATTATTGTGGTAGTTTCTAGTGTTGATTTGAGAACCTCCCTGCTGAAATCCTGTTCCTACCATGTGGGAGGTTTAATTACTGACCACCATGTTCTGATAGAACACCCTCCTCAGCCAAAGTCTGCCATTCATTTGGTTTTGATTCTAGGGCATCGAGTATTTCTCTGCATTTGTATCTCAAAAGCTCTTTGCTCATTTCATGCAGGAGGAAATTACTGCAGTGGCTAGAGGCGTTGAATCCAAAGATTCTGTGACAGGCCTTTCTTTTTTCCTTTTGTTACTCTTCTGTAAATGGCTGTGCCTAGTGAAGGAAGGTAGGGTTATTTCACCAAGACTATTGAGGACATGCCGTTCAGGGACATAGCTGTGCTGCGTATGGGCCATTGACCTCACGATGCAGCAGCCAGGGCCATGCCAACTCTTAATCTTGAGAAGAAAATAAATATCTCAATAAAATAAAAATGTGTTTCTGGGCAGTCATAACTATATAAAGGAGACTTTTTCAGTACCTTATTTCTTTCCTGGAACCTTAACCAGAACTCCCATTTCCTGCTTCCCTATTTCCTTCAGTCACACAGTATCAGCATGTTGGAGTTTCAGATGCAGAGACCACTGACAGCTTTGGGGCATTCCTGTATTTGGGACCCCAGCCCTCCTGAAAGCAGGGTGTGGACAGACACTGTTCCTGTTTCTCTTGGGCAATCGGCTGTTGTACAATAACAAGCTCCAAATATAGCACTGACTTTTTTCATGCCTGCACTCACGGTCCCTCAGAAGAGAGAGTGTTGCTTCAGTTGCCTTATAAGATCTTGCCTTCATGCCAAAGCACAGCCTGATAGGGTCTAATATTTTAAAATGTGACTAAGTAATTCATTCTAATGGAAGATAATTTTTGGAATTTAAAAGCTATTTCCTTACCAAATTGTTCTTTAGATCTTAGATTTATTTTCAATCTTTGTATTTGTTTTAATCATATGGCATTTTTGCATTACTTAAGTTAGTGTTTATCACATTTTCCCAAAGGGAGAGAGTTCATGTTTTATATCAGAATTAAAGCACCTGGACCTTCATTGATACTTGGATTTGTTTTATAAATACAGTAAAAATGTTGTGTCTAAAATGTTAGGCTTCTTTGCAATGGTCTCAAAATCAGAATTGTTTCCTTCTCCAAAGTGAGGACCTTGGGAGCATTGCTGAGGCAGAGCCAGGGTCCTGCAAACCTGGATTGTATTTTAGAAAGTAATTGCTGAGCTCTCTGAGCCTCGGGTTCCTCATTTGTAAGATGGGATGGTGACTTTCTATGTCAGAGTAATTGTGAGGATTAAAGAATAATGGGTATAAAGTGTTTTGGAGGTGCCTGCAGGGATGGAGGATGCAGAGAGAAGGTGTAGCTTATTTTCTTGGCTGGTTAGAACTTGGGGGACTGACAGTTGATCTCTGTTTTTCTGGAACAGTTTTGTTTCATGCTGGTGTCCCAGCATAATTTTTAATAGTGCCTTCATTTGCTCTCAAACATATCCCGATTTGGACAATGATTATATGGTCACGCTAGTTAGAGCCCTGAAGTGTTCTTAAACCCTGGAAGTCTAAGCAATGAATCTGAAGTTTTTGGTCATGTTTCCCATCCCTTACTTTGTCACTTGCTTTCAAACTTCGACATTGATTGCCAATTACAAGCAGAAAAAGTCAGATGGTGTTCACACAGTTCTAGTACATGCTCTAATAGCTGTATTTTTATAGAAAGGAAACTCTTCATCTCTGAGGGTGCAAGTGACCAATTGGATTATTTTCTGTATTTCAGGAACCATTTGTAATCCTGGACCACGGAAATCTATGTCTAAGCTGCTTTACATCCGCCTAGCGCTCTTTCTGCCAGAGATGGTCTGGGCTTCTCTGGGGGCCTCCTGGATAGCACACGGTGTTCAATGTGACAAGGCAGTTGTGAATGGTGTCATTGCAACCATTGTTGTCAGGTGAGGTCTTCCGTCGTCTCTTTGGGTTTCTTGTCCCAAATGCATTTGAGATGTAGATAAACAAACCTTTCTGATTAACGACAGGTAGCCCAACGTCATGCAGGCTTCCTAAAATGGTTAGAAATTGAACCTTTTTGAGTAAATCATAAAAATTTAGAGGTACCCATCTACACATGAGAAATAATTCCTCTTCCATTATGCATTTATTGATGTAGTTTTCTTTCTTACTGGTTCTCATTTTTCTGCATTCCCTCCCTTCTCTTATAAGAAGGAAAAAAACCTGAAGACCAAAACAAGGGCACGTACTAGTGGTAGGATGAGAAGAATCACAGTGTCAGGAATGGCGACAGAGAATGATGCGCTGGCATAAGACTTGCAGTTTTCAGGCGAAAAACCGGACATTTTCTACATACATCCCCTTGTGTTATAAAGAAGGGAATTGTGCTGATGGTGCCTTTCCTGAGTCTCACAGCAGAGTCCCCTTCCTCACGGAGGCTTGTCTCCCAGTGGCATGTGGTCAGGAACCCACAGAGCCTTGCACATCGTGGACAAGCTAGAACCATTTAAATGTATGACTGGAAGACCTATCAGTATCTCGCGATATGGCAACATCCTTGTGGTTTTACCGAGCAGAACCCTGAAGCTCTGAGGAGTGAGGGCCTGGGTCCTGGTCAGGGGCCTGTAGAGAACACGTTCCAGCTGCTTCCGTGCCCAGGCTGCCACTCTACCCACCAGACAGCTCCTTTTCTCTTTTGTGACCTTACTTTTAGGCCTCTGATCTTTGTGGGGCCTGGGTTAGCCATGGGCTCATAAGGAACTTTCCAGAAGAAACAAATTGCTCGCCTTAGCTTCTGGGAGAGTCACATCTTCCTTGATAACTGAGCCACAGTTATACAGATGCAAAAACTGAAGCCATAGGAGGGAGCCTTTGGCTCCTGCCTCTGGATGGAGGACCTGCAGCCCTTAAACCTTTTCCTCTCTGTTTTGCAGCTGGATTGTCATCATCTCCACTGTGGTTACCATTGTCATTGTCTTTGACCCCCTGGGGGGGAAAATGGCTCCATATTCCTCTGCGGCTCCCAACCACCTGGACAGTCAAGAGTCGAGTCAGTTACTTAGTGGCCTGAAGACAGCAGCCACCAGCGTGTGGGAGACCAGAATTAAGTTCTTGTGCTGTTGCATTGGGAAAGATGACCACACTCGAGTTGCTTTTTCGAGTACGGCAGAGCTTTTCTCAACCTACTTTTCAGTAAGCTGACGGGGTCTGGTTTCCTCTCTTCCTTGTGTTTAAGATGAATACTCTGCATTTTGAGCCCGTCCCCCAGTTCATATAAAATAGCTCCTGAGAATTTGTAGTCTGTGGGTGTGGTGGGGTCGGGGAGATGCCCCCCAGGACAAACGTGTGTGTGCTCTGGGAGGCCTCAACCCGGGGCCCTGCGTTTGCAGACCCTGCCTCTGGTCAGCACATCTTGGTGTTGTCACTTGTGCATTACCCTGTCATGATTTTGAATTCGTTTTTTTTGTGTGTTTTTTTTTGAAGGCAGTGTCACTGGCCCTCATATGTGGGACCCGAAACCCTGGCCGCTGGCTTCATAAGCCAGCGCTCAACCACCGCGCCACTCGGCCGGCCCTTGAATTTGTTTTTAATGAATGGAATAAGTTTTTAAGGAACCTGTATATTTTGAGAAAAATTTGTCTTTTCATGTTCTCCATCCAGCTGGTACTCAGCAGAAATAGGGAGAGTCATGCATTCAAGACATCATTGGGCCGGCCGAGTGGCGCGGTGGTTAAGCGCTGGCTTGGGAAGCCAACGGCCCCGGTTCGGTCCCACATATGAGGGCCAGTGACACTGCCCTCAAAAAGAAATGAAAATTTAAAAAAAATAAGAAAAGACATTATCAGACCTTGGTTTCTTTTTACTTTATCGCCTGGTAAAATAATAGATTATTCTGCTTTTGGAGGAAAAGCTTAAAAAGATTAATTCAGCGCAGAAGGGTGTCATCATTCTAAAGTGGTTTCTTTAGTGATTTGGAAATACTCGTTTTTCTTTCACATTTAATGTATCTTTTCATATAATGTCCTCTGATAAACTGTTACTATGATCAGTATTGAGACCAGGTGAGGGGGAGGGTTTCTCTGGAAGTCGTGTGTGCCTGTGGTTTTGTCTCGCCTGAGTTGTCCGACTGCCGTGTCCAGAGCTGGCTCTGTAAGCCTAACAGCAGCCTCCATGTAGGGATTAGCATGTTCTCCTAAAGAATTTTAAAGGAGTGCCTCAGCCTAGTCTGAAGATAGTTGGAAGAAGGAAGAAGAGAATCGGGCTCTCCTCAGAGGATGTCTTAACCTGCGTCATAGGCAGAACTCATGGCTCAGTGGCCCATCAGCCAGTACCAGGAGTGCTGGGTATGGTGGAGGGGCGCTGCCTGCTCCCAGCCCT
Source organism: Aselliscus stoliczkanus (assembly GCA_033961575.1). NCBI lineage: Eukaryota > Metazoa > Chordata > Mammalia > Chiroptera > Hipposideridae > Aselliscus > Aselliscus stoliczkanus. The sequence goes on from CM066733.1 coordinate 3,742,719, forward strand.
CCTAGGAGAGAAGTGTAATCAGGCACAGAGACTCACTCTGTTGCTTTCCCAATTCAGGGTTCTTTTTGAGGCTCGCTATACTCAGTGAGTGTAAGTTCAGCCTCATAAATATCTTCCATGGACTTTTGACCAAATCTTCATAGCATCTTGAGCAATGAGAGTATAAACATGGACTAAATTGACAAAAGTGTCAAATTTACTCATTTGCACCCCCACTTTACAAAAGATGGGAAGTAGGTTAAAAGTAGCTGTCACTTGAAGTAAAATTTGAAAAGGAGTATCAACAATATTTTTATGTTCTCCAGTGGATTTATCCGATGGCAGGATAGTGAAAAACGTTGAGCTCACATATGAGTCCTGAAAGGAAAGTACTTTTTTTTTTTTTTCAGGGCAGTGTCACTGGCCCTCATATGTGGGACCTGAACTGGGGCTTCCCAAGCCAGCGCTTAACCACTGCGCCACTCAGCCGGCTCAGGAAAGTACTTTTAAAAACACCTTTTTAGGGGCCAGCTGAGTGGCACGGTGGTTGAGAGCTGGCTTGGGATGCTGGCAGCCCCGGTTCAGATCCCACATATGAGGGACAGTGACACTGCCCTCTTAAAAAACAAACAAACACCTTTTTACATATATAACTGTATCTGTGTGTGTGTGTGTGTGTGTGTGCGCGCGCGCCACGTAAACTGTATAAAACTGATTTTAAGGAACTCGTGGGCAATTCCTGCTGAGTTTTATGACAAGCCACTGTGATTTCCCCGCCAGGACACAGACCTGGTGCCCAGTGACATTGCGGCAGGCCTCACCCTTCTCCATCAGCAGCAGGACAATATCAGGAATAAGCGGGAGGCTGAGGAGGGGATCAGCCCTTCCCCGGGGTCCTCCCAGGTAAGCCCATGTTTCTGTTGGGTTGTACAGCTTTGACATTTACACCCATTTGTGAGTCTTAAAGCCAAACAAAACAAAACTAGCTAGCTGCAGTTCAGGAGTTGCCTTGGAATCAGATTTGTGGCTTCTGCTAGTTGTGGTTTGTCACCTGTGAGGTGGGGCAGTTCCTCTTGACCTGGAGTTCAAGTAGAGGGAGCCCATTCCCGGCCATTTTGCAACCAGTGTATTTTTAAAGCATTCTCTTTTAGAAAAGTGGCTGTGAATCAATGGTTCTTTCTGGGGTGGCACCTGATTCTCCCCGGGCAACATGTGTGCTCTCTTCTCTGGGCCTGGGGAGCAGAAACAGCTCAGCTGTACTTCATGCTAGTTTTCCTGCCAGAGATTTTTATGCTGTTGAAAGAGTAGTTCCCGTAGACGCACGTGTTCAATCACCAAGTTTTCCACCGCTCACCTGTTGCAGTGGCGTGGCAGTCAGCCGACCTTCCCTGCATCGGGCAGGAAGTCACTGGCTCACTCCCCGCCCCCGAGCCAGAAAAGTCGTCAGGGCCTTTTGCTGTTGACTTCCATTATGCTTACAGCATTCCTGTAAAGTGAGGGGTCTGTCTCCATCTGTCTTGAAGGACCAGTCCTTCCATAGAGGACTTCCCTTTGGAGATCCTCTGCCAGGTGTGTCAGAAAGGGGACGCAGGAATTTGAGTTCAGGTGTAAAGTCATGTGGAGCCCCTCCTTAATGGCTTCCGCTGAATGTTTTTCTCCTGCAGGAAGCTGATTTGGATGCAGAATTAGAAAACTGCCATCATTATATGCAGTTCGCAGCAGCTGCCTATGGGTGGCCTCTCTACGTTTACCGAAACCCGTTCACAGGGCTCTGTAGGATTGGTGGTGACTGGTAGGTCGGGGGGCCAGGGCCTCTGCCTTCCTTTAGATGTCTCCTGCTGTGTTGCCCATACTTTATTCTCTAAAAATAATCCTATTTCCCTTGTTAAAAAAACTTTCTATTTTGAAATATTTCAAAAATTGCAAGAGCGGTGCTAAGAGCTCCCATATAGCCTTTATCTAGAGTCACCAGTTGTGACTCATTTTTGTCACATGTGCTGTATCACTCCCTGTATATATTATACATATTTTGTCCCCTGAACTATGAGATTTAGTAGCAGACATCTTGCCCCTTTAGCTCTAATTACTTCAGCCTGTATTTCTTCAGAACAGGACATTCTTTTACAAAACTATAGTACAATTACAAAATTCAGGATATTTATCATTAGCCATTAGCTAATTTACAACTTGTATCCAGATTTTTTTCAGTTGGCCCAATAATATTTTTATGCAGTTTTTCCTCCAGTCCAGGATTATGTGCTGCATTTAGTTGTCATGTCTCCTTAGTCTCCTTCAGTTTGGAACAGTTTCTCATTTTTTATCTTTTGTGATATTGACATTTTGAAAAGGACAATCAAGATATTTTGTAGAATGGCCCTCAGTTGGCATTTGTCTGATGGCTTCTTCGTGATTAGATTCAGGTTGTACATTTCTGGCAGGAATGCTCCATCAGGAACCTTGTGTCCTGGGTTCATCATAGTGGGGCACACATGATGCCAGTTTGTCCCATTGCTGGTGATTTTAGGGTCTCTCCATCCTTGTTGATTTAATTCATTTTTGAAATATGTAAAGCATTAAGACGATTCCAGAAGTCAACACACTAGTAAGCCTGCCCAGAAATATGTTGTCTTTTCAAGGCCATTATATGTCAGCCAGACTGAGTCCTAACAATTGTAAACTGTAGTCCTCACTGAGGTTTGCTGGGAAACAGGATAGTGGGTTTGCTCTTTCTTGGTGGGTGGCTCAGGTTGTCCCCTTTTTTAGTTGCAGAAGCAGGACAGCAGACTATGACTTCGTTGGAGGTGATCAGCTCAACTGTCATTTTGGCTCCATCCTGCAAACGACAGGGCTGCAGTATGGGGACTTCGTTCACATAAGCTTCCATGACAAGGTAGAGTGTAACCGGGGTGCTCGCTGCTTTGGGGTCCTGGAGCCCTTTGGGATCCTGATGGAAGTTATAAATTATTCCCCCAGAAAATATGTGTAAACACTCACACATTCACATTCTCACCCCCTCACCCTTTCCAGGGGCTTTTCAACCCCCCTGGAAGCCCACACAGATTTACCATAAGATGAAGCAAAACGTCCTCAGAAGAGCTGCTGTGCTGTGTTTGGCATGAGTCCATGTTGTGCTGAAGAGCAGTGAGCTCCATCCGGGGTAGTGCAGTACAGTGGGTCTCACACTCTGGAAGGCATCAGAGTCCCTGGGCAGTTGGGGGCTCTACAGAAGCCAGCCCTGTCCGGCCCCTACGATCGTCCTTGGTGTGGCTTCGCAGCTCCCCGGGTGATTCTCAGGCACCAGAAGTGACAGGCCGCTGGGGCAGTGCACTGGGTCTCAAATTTGCTGCCTAATGAAATCTCCCCTGGCGCTTTGAGATCTCCAGAAGTCCAGGCCACACCCTGGGTCAATTCAGTCAGAATCCCTGGCCATGGGACCTCAGCTCAGGAGTCCCCAAGTGCTTCTAGTGTGCAGATGATGTGGGGACCATTGGTGAGCATATTGCCCTCTAGCCCAGTGGCGCCCAGAATCACCTGGGAAGGTTAGAAGCCCAGTGCCTCGCTCACACGCCGCCCCAGTGAACTTGGAGTGACTGGTTGAGACCAAGGCGTGAGTGTTGTGTGAGCACCCTCAGTGCGTGTGCCGTGCAGCGCGCCACTGCCCTTACGCAGAGTGGTAAGGACAGAAAAAACTGCAAGAGTTTCAAAGAAGAACGATTTTCCAAAGGTTTGTGACCGTTGTGTGAGCTTTTCCAAGGCACCTTCGCACAAGGCCGTCGTGGTCCTCTCCTGTGGAAACCAGGGACACAAGGTGGGCAGGCGTCCCTTTCCCGCCGGCTCCAAATGCAACTGTTCACTGTAAGCTAGCGGCCACCATCGCATTGGCTGCTGTTGGTCAGGGCCTTGCACAGGCCAGGTGTTTTCTGTCTGCGCCCCAGCTAGCAGGGTTGGCTGCCATTATGTCCTTGAAGATGAGAAAACAGACCAGGAGAACAGAAAACATCTGCTCGTGCTCACAGGGCAAGAAGGGGCAGAGTTTGTGCCCCAGGGCGGCCTAATGCCGCGCCCGCTCAGTGTTCTTTCAGGACTGGCTCTGAAGGCAGGAGCCCAGAGTTACGCATCCCCGGTGCCCGGTTCTGAAGGCAAGTGGGTGCTTCGAGGGCCCAGATACTCGTACCATGCCCACATTTATACCATCACGGGCTCTGGCCTTGCCCACTCAGATGGCCCCACCTGCCCGAGGTAACGGTGGCTTGGCAGTAAGCTGAAGAGAGCCCTGGTGAACGGCACCTGCTTGTCCCGGCCTAGAGCCATGACTTCCAGTTCATCCCCACAGAACTGGGTTATCCATGGACTCCCTGCTGGTGCTGGGACTGAGATGGAAGCGGTCAAGTTCACAGTAGTACCCATACAGCAGTGCAGATGTGATGTGATGCAAGGGGTTCATATGAATGAATGCGTTTGGTGTGCAAGTCCTGACCTACAGCGGTCAGAGTAGTCATACTGCCGGGCGAGGGGGAGACAGGCCGGTCAGTGTGCTCCTTTCTTGCCGCGTCCAGGAACCCGTTTTTCACTGCTGTCCCGTCAGACGCTGGGCTGGCCCCACTGAAGCCGTTTGTGTGTGCTGGTTACTCAGGCCTTGTGCGGGTTCCTCTCTCCCACAGGTGTATGAGCTCCCCTTTCTAGTGGCTCTGGATCACAGGAAAGAGTCTGTCGTGGTAGCTGTGAGAGGGACCATGTCTCTGCAGGTAAGGGGCCCGCTATGGCTGGCCGGGGACAGGGGCTGCCCATCAGCAGGCTGTGGGTGCTCTGCCGGAACGGAGGGAAAGCAGTCACGAGGCCCCGTGTCAGACAGAGGAAAGTACCGGGGGGAAGACGAGGAAGCGAATCCAGGGTTGTGAAATATTCCCCTTGAAAAAACAGATGAAGTCGCTTCCCTTTGATGGAGAAATGTCATAAACAGAGAGGCCAAAAGCGTGGGCTCCCCGGCCCAGGGGTGCCCACTCGACTCCCCAGTGAGCCTGGCCAGCCTCCGGTCTGGGTGACCCTCTCCTCGAAGTTCTCCACCCAGAGCCAGAAAGGGCCAGAAAGTTAGGCAGTGCCGTCGAAAGTCCCATGTTGCCAGCGCTGCCTCAGGTTCCTGAGTTCCTGTTCTGGGTCTCAGCCCGCCCAGTGCTGTTGCTGGGGCCCCAGGGCCTGCCCTTCGGATGCTGTGAGAACCGCCATTGCCCCCTCCCCAGCCCAGGAACCCCTGCCGTCTGCTCACGCCTGAGCTCTCTGCCCTGTGGAGATGCTGGACCACTTGCCTCTGTCGCTTCTGCGCCAGGCTCTCTGGTCTCTTCCGGGCCGCTCCTCGGTGTCTCTCTGGCTCTTACTTCTCTGCTGACCCAGAAAATGTAATGAATCTCCAAAGCTCAAGCCTCCACCGTCCTCTGCGCTCCCTGACCGGTTCTGCGGGGCAGGCTTGCAGCTCTGGCGCGTGGCCAGGACCCCAGGGGCACCCTAAGGAGCCACCTGTCTGCCCAGAGGCCCTGAAGAAAGCAGAGCCCTCCCCTGCTCCCGGATCCGCTCCCCGATCTGCCCCCATTTCTAGTAATCATGCAGCATGCCCTCCCTGCCCACTGAAGGAGGGCAAGTGGTCTGCAGTGTCCCCTTCCGTTCTGCCCAGGCCGTGGTGTGTGGAGTCCTGCCGGAGCCCGTCCCTGGCCGTCTCCTCCCCATTCCCTGCTCCACGGCCTCCTTCTCGCCCCAGTTCTGTTGTGCCTGGGCCAGTGAAACTTGCCTACTTTAGTCCCCGTCTCTAGCCTCACCTTCCCAATGTGTCCTGAGGGCTGTTCACAGATACTCTGTTAGAACGTGGGTCGCGTCTCACCACTCCTTCTCAGAAACCTCTGGCACTTCGCTCTGCTTTAACACGAAGTTCAAGGTTCTTACCACAGCTCTGCTGCTGCTTTATGACCCGACCGCACCCTGCCTTTGCAGCCCCCACTCAGCACCGGGCACGGGGCCAGGGATCCCACCCGTAGCAGCGCACCTGTGGAGCCCTGTGAATAGTGTAGACAAGGACCCCCTCCCCCAGTGAGTCAGGCTCACGGGGTCCTAGGGGCACACCAGCCTCTCACAAGCAGCCCCTCTGCCCGTATCCCCTGCATGCGCCCACTGCTGAACGGCCCACGGCCTGCTTCCTGCACAGGTGCCTCTGCCTTGGGTCCTGCCGTGCCCTTGAGTGGAGATGCCTGCCTGTCCTCTGCTTCCTGAAAGCGAGCTTTTCCTTTGGGCTCTGGCTCACGTGCCACCTCCTCCAGGAAGCCCCCCTGCTCCATCTGATGTGTCTCTCACCCGCCCCTTCCATCTCAGCGAGCTGAGCCCTCGTCCAGGCTCACAGATGCTTTGTGTGCAGGGGGCAGAGCAGAGGGTGTCCCGGCCTGGGCATGCCGCGGTCAGGAGCTACCTGGCCACCTGGGTTTCCCTTCTGAATTCAGGCTTTGTGGGTTCAGGTCTCAACAGCCTGGCCCAGGAGATGGTGCCATTCTGCTGTCCCCCAGACTGTGCACGACTCACCCAGCTGACGCCTCTCCCTCAATACACCCTTGTAGGACATCCTTACGGACCTGTCAGCGGAGAGTGAGACCCTGGACTTAGAGTGTGAGGTGCAAGACTGTTCGGCACATAAGGTAGAAGCCTTGGGGTCTGGGGTCTGGAAGGTTCTGTGAAGGAGAAACTGAAAGGGGTCACAATTTTCCCAACTTTGAATCTCATGTTAATTCAAGCATAAACAAATAGCTGCTATACGCAGGTGCTGTGCAGAGAGATGCACTTTTTTCTTACAGTGCAGATTCTCGCAACAGCCCTATGAGGTGACGGCGGTCTCCATTTGTTTAAGAGAAGCAGACTCAGAGCAATTGAATGACTTCCCAGAAGCCACACAGCTCTTGACATAAGTGTCCAAGTCGGATTTGAACCCTAGCCAAACGTTTTTCTTTCCTTGTAATTAAAGTAGTACATTCTCATGGTGAAAAAAAGAACTTTAGTTCAATACGAGCAAACCAGAGCTCCTGCCACGCCCCCGCCCCCCCGAGGCAGACACGGGGGGGGGCTCCTTCCTGCATGGCATCCCCCCTTTCTCTGCAGCTGCTGCAATACTCCAGTCCTGTGTCTGCGAGGTGGCCCGTGTGAGCTGCTCCTGAGAGAGGGAGCACAGCCCACCCAAGAGCTGTTGGCTTTTTTCACATTTTAAATGCACATAACATAGTATTTGTCATTTTCACCATTTATAAATGTACAGTTCAGTGGCATTAAATATGTTCAGAATGCTGTATCTACCCAGAACTTTTTCATCATTCCAAACATACATCCTGTACCGTGAAATACTCTCTCCTCTTCCCTAACCCCTGGTAACCACCATTCTGCTGTGTCTGAGCTTTGTTATTCTACAGACCTCATATTAGGGGAATCGTACAGTGTCTGTCCTTTTATAACCGACTTATTTCACTTTCGATCATGTCTTCAAGGTCCATCCATGTTGGAGCGTGGGTCAGAATTTCCTTCCTTTTTAAGGCTGAGTCATATTCCTTTGTGTGTATGTACGCTTTTGGTTTATCCGTTTGTCCAACGATGGGCATTTGGGATTTGCTCACATTTTGGCCCTTGTGAACAATATTGTGATGAGCGTGGATGTGCAGATACTGTTTGAGTCCCTGCCTTCATTCCTCCCGGGTAGAGACCCAGAAATGGGATTGCTGGGCCTCGCGGTCATTCTCTGTCTATTTACGGAGCCGCTACACCATTTTCCAGCACAGCTGCACCGTTTTGCATCCCACCAGCAATCTGTGAGGGTCCCCATTTCTCCACAGTCTCATCAACACTTTCCGTTCTTTTTATTAGCGCCACCCCCGAGTGGGTGTGGGGGAAGTAGTGTCTCACGGGGCTTTTGATGCGTGTTTCCCTGATGACTAATGAGGGTGCAAAGCGGAGTGTTCTAACGTCTGAAGGAAAGCGCAGTGTTCCCAGGGGTTACAGCAGCTGCTTAGGGGAGGTGTCAGTCAGGATGTCAGGGCTGCAGGGCAGTGGGCCTGTGTTGTTTTTATAATACCTCATGGGGTTTTTTTTAAACCAAAATATATATTCTGTAGTAATCAGTAAATAGAATGCTTAATTGAATGCTATGTAGTAAATAGAATGCTTAATTTTTATACAAATACGTGTTACAGCCAGTGTAGCTGTTGGTGACTGGAACACGGTGACTGGACCATTTCCAGTAAGGAGGCAGAGCACAGGCTTTCGTCTGTCACCAGAAAAAGCCTGACAGGCCTAGGAATGTGAATTTTTTCCTTTAACCTTTAGCTGCCTCAATTCACAAGAGAGTCCCGTTTCACTATTGGGCATGTATGAAAAAACAAAAATGTAAACCCTATTATAGAGACACATAACCAGGCAACCACAGAATGGGCTTGGCTGTGCGGTTCGGTTCTTACGGGGTTTGCCCACAGGTAAAGGCTGTGTGTGACCACAGCTGTGGCACTTGGGCCTGGGTGTGTTTACCAGCCTAGGCAGCCTCCAGCACTGCCTCAGCCAGTAACAGCTCTTGTCCTCAAGCCAGGAAGACAGCTGCTCGAGGCCTAAGGGCACGATCTGGTCTCTGCCCTTGGCCTCTGCTGGGCCAGGCGTGGCTGTGGCGCTGTCCGAAGTAATGGAGTTCAAAGCTCTGCAGCTTAAAATGGCCTTGGCATTTCGTCTCAGAGGTGTGTCCCAGGGAGACTACACCCAGCAACAGTTGTGGTCCAGGTTCTGTTCAGTTCTGACTGCCCGGAACCGGGCATAAAGGTTGAAGGATGTTGACAGCATTGCATGCTTAGAGGGGAGCAGAGGAAGCTGGGGGTTTGCAGGCCGGGCTCAGGTCCGACTCACAGACTCCCAGAATTACTGCCTCAGTAATGACTGAGTCAGCAGCTTCAGAGGTGTTCCAGGCCAGTCTCCCATCTGCTGGAAGTCCTTCTCCGTGTCTCAGAGGACAAGCTGTCCGAGCGCAGGGGCCCGTCTGTCTTGCCGTCGGGGAGCACTCCGAAAATATGATAGGATTGTCTCTCCTCTCTTAGAACTGCTTAACTTTCAAGAAGCTGTGACAGCTACATTTATTAGGAAGATTTACATTTTATTGTTTGAAATTAAATAAAAACCTTACCTCCCTGTACCTCCCTTCTGATCATCTAAGTTTTGCCTTTGCAGGAACAGTGCATACTTAATCAATGTCACTGATTCAGAACTTTATGTTTTAATGTCATTTATAATCTAAGTCTGACCAACCATAGGGACTTGGCTGCAGTAAAAGTTGCTATGTCCATACGGCATAACACTATGTAGCTACAGAACACGTCGTAGAAATATCTGTTGACATGGAAAGATGTCCCTGATGCCACCCATTGGTTCATGGGAGTATTTATTGAGCACCTGCTGCATGCCAGGAATACAGCAGCAAGTGGTGGGCATGGCCTCTGCCTTAGACGCTTACCTCGTATGTGGGAGACTGGGTCACAAATAAGTGTACAGTGCCATCTGTCCTAGTGGAACCTGCCTTGTCGGACAATTGCTAACCACCTCCTTTGTCTGCATTTTTAGGGGATTTCTCAAGCTGCCAGATACGTGTACCGACGACTCATAAACGATGGGATTTTGAGCCAAGCCTTCAGCCTCGCTCCTGTGAGGTTTTAATTTTTCTCTCCTTTCCTTTTCTCTGTCATTAGCTCTTTGGTCTTTTGTACTCATTCCACTTTTGTCCCCTAGGAATACCGGCTTGTCATCGTGGGGCACAGCCTGGGAGCAGGCGCGGCAGCCCTGTTGTCAATCATGCTCAGAAAGTCCCACCCACATGTCCGCTGCTACGCCTTCTCCCCACCCAGGGGGCTGCTGAGGTACTTCCCTGTTCTGAGTGTTCCGGGGGGCTACATACGAGCCACATGATTAAGACCAGTCTTTTATTTGTAATTTAATTATAATTTTTCATCCTCAGAAGTTCGTTTTCAATTACTATTTAGTTGAAGAAAGAATGAATAGCCTTTCATAGGTCTGTCTGACCATGGCTTTGATTTCCTAAATGATATAATGTTGATTTGTTTGAATTCAGATCCAAACAAGATTCTCATATTGGATAAGGTAAATTTGTCTGTACCTCTCCTAAGGTACAGAGTTTTCTTTCCCCTTTTTTTCTGAAACGAGGTTATTTGTTCTGGAGAATCCACATTCTGGACTTTGTTTATTGTATACTCATAGTGTCATTTTACATGTTCCTCTGTCCCCTTGGTTTGTGTGCCTTTGAAAATGGTAATTATGTGGAGACTTGATCAGATTCTGAGACGATTTTTTTCACCATATAGCTTGGTAATGGTGTGTAATTCCTGTTGCATCACATCAGCTTGTCCCTCTCTGTGATGTTAGCAGGTAATATTAGAGGTTGCAAAACGTTGGTATTCTACTTCCAGCATCGCGTCTACATTTATTAACTAAAAATTATAAAGAACTCTTCAAGTATTTGGTTACTGTGAGGTATGATTCACACAGGAAAAATGCATAAATGCTTGCATCTTTCCCCTTATTTAACAGTGTTCAGAACAATGAATGGGTCTCCTAGCAGTTTCCAGAGGTGGAGTTACTATTTTAAACTGTTCTTATAAACTGCTGACCTTTAACATCTTTGTATTTCACTCCATTGCCGTTGTTTTGGTGTTCACACTGTCCCATCTTTCGCCAGTGGGAGTCCCCGCTTCAAATTAGGTTTCTCATGGTGACACACCTCCAGCTGTATGGTAGTCCCTTGATTTCTGGTACAAACGAGTCTCAAGTTTTTGCCCTGTTCTGTATCTGGCATCAACTGTTTGTCCAAGAGGTACTGTTTTGTTTGGGAAATGGTTTTGAGAGACTATAAGCTGACCACTTGGGATGCTTGTTACCACTGGGTGAGTCAGTTTCTCGTCTTTTTCAATGGGAAGAAGTAGGAAATGCTTGTTATTCCAAAGAAAAAAATATTCTAATTTTGATACTTCCAATTTAAAGATCAGGGACTTTACTTAAATTATTTGATTATATACTTGGTTTTAGCAAAATTCTTTGTATCTTTTATCTCCTATGCTAAAAAATCTTGGTTTCTGTCAACATTAACCTACAATTTGCATTTTTTTCTTTTATATACATATGTACACACACACACACCACCCTACCCCTGTGTGAGAATATATAGATAGATTAATTGCTAATAGTTTCAGAACGGTAATACAGTATTACATCAAACAGTTAAGAGATTTCTTTGCAGTTTATTTTATTCTTAAGTTACATTCCTACTAGGGAAGTACAGTCAATTATTATGAAGTCACTTAGTTATTAGGTTCATTTGTTTCATTTGGCTTTTAGCTTTCAGGATTGCTTTAGTTGTAATTTTGGTTTAGTTTTGTGCATAATTATATTAAGCAATGGCATGGTTCCAAAGACAGTTCTACAAAGTAAGGTACATTCAGGGAAATGCATGCTCCACCCATTCCATGTCCTTTCTCCCCCCAGAGGTAGCCATTTTTAATATTTTAACTTATCATCTTTGTATCCCTCCCCTCTTCTTAAGTGTAAGGTGGCGTACCATATGTGCTGTACTGTGTCTGGTGGTTTAACTGGAACAGTGGGTCCTGTGGTCACATCACAATAGTACAGATTATCCTGGGGCTCTCACAGATGCCAGGGCCTCGGCCCTGTGTGGATGTGCCATCATTTATGAGTTGAACAGTTCTCTGGGTGGATACTGGAGTTGTTTCCAGCTTTTGCTATGTAACAACTGCAATGATAGCCTTTTGCATCCGTCTTTTCACATTTTTGCCGGTGTCTGTCAGGTTCCTCCCAGTGGGGTTGCTGGGTCACAGGCTGTATGTACATGCTCAGTCTGCGGGTCTTGATTTGGTTAGAATTTTATCTGTGATTTGTCTCTGTTGCTGTATGTTGTAGCTTTACTACATACGATCTGGCCAGTGAGTTGCTCTAATAAGAGCTTCCATTTTATTTCTCTTCCCCTTTAGGAGATAGAGAACAGTTGAGTTGTATGAAAATTGACCTGTCACTGACCTGGCAGTTACTTGGTCTTGCTTTGAAGCCCTCTGTAGGCGATATAATCATAAAACTTAGCTGCTTCTTCTTTTGAAATTTCAGCAAATCCCTTTATGAATACTCTAAGAACTTCACTGTGTCACTTGTCCTGGGCAAGGATGTGATTCCCCGGTGAGTCTGCTGGACGCTTCATCTGGGCTGGGGTAGCTGACCAGGCTGAGTACTGAGCTGCCGTCTGATCTTTTGCTCAACAGGTTAAGTGTGACCACCTTGGAAGATTTGAAGAAGAGAATCTTGCGAGTGATTGCTCACTGCAATAAGCCCAAGGTAACTTGGGTGTGCAGGAGTTTGCGTCTCCCCATGAGGCTATAAGCGGCCTGAGAGAGTGTTTTTATATGCAAAGCCTCTTAGCCCAGGGCATTTGACGCCTTTGCTGGAAGCTCTTTCTACCCTCTGTACAGACTTTTGTCTGCTGTTCTAGATGATGTCTAAGAAAGCAAATGGCTAAATCAAGCACATGCAATAGCATAATTAGAAAATACTATAATAGAACAATCCCTGTTCCAGGTGATTGGTTCCTGTCATACTTTTCTTAGTGTCTTGTGACCAATGATGTGTCGTCTTTGGTCCCAAAGCTTAGAAAAGCAAGCTGCCAAGTACAGAGTTTAAGAGGTAATGGTATATCTATATGTGGAATATTATGCAGTCATTAAAAATTGTGACATTTATATCTAACAATAGAGATAGCCATGATGTTAAGGCTTTTTTCTTTTTAAAGGCAGACTTAAAAATGATTCTTAGGCACGATCTAAGGCAGGGGAGATAACAGAAGATATAAGACCAAAAAACCAAAAATCAAAATGTAATTGTTTAGGTCATGGGATTACAGGTGATTTCTGTTTCTTAACCTTTGTTTCCTGACTTGGTGTTTTTGTTGATTAGAAAAAAATATTAAAAATTTAAACCTTCTCTTTATCAACTACCTGCTCCCCCATCCAGTTTTTAAAAACTATGTAATGTCTTTAGGGAAGAGTAAAACTGGTTTGCAGAATTACCGAAAAGAATTTAGGGTAATTTTCCCTGAACTTCTACATGATCTGGTTTTTAAACATTGCTTCTGATGTGATGGACTGATTGCCTGGCACACCTGAGCTGAGGTCCACTGACCTCCATAGCCTTAAGCTCCATCATGTAAAATAAAACAGCTAGACGTTCGTCTGACTCTCAGGGCTGCTGTCACCTGGCACCAGCTCTGGGTCCAAGGTGGTGTCTGTGGTGACAGTGAAAGCCTCTGCATAACAAGCACACTGCCTTCTTGGGTCTTGTCCTCAGTACAAGATTCTGCTGTATGGATGCTGGTATGAGCTGTTTGGAGGGGACCCCGACAACTTTCCGACAGAGCTGGATGGGGGCGACCATAGAGACCTGACACAGCCTCTTCTTGGGGAGCAGAGTCTGCTGACACACGGGTCCCCAGTGTACAGCTTCTGCAGTGACTCCCCGCTGGACTCCCCCAGCAAGTACCCGCCTCTCTACCCACCTGGCAGGATCATCCACCTGGAGGAAGAGGGCGCTTCAGGGAGGTGAGTGCGGGCAGCAGGGGCTCGTTCCACGCACCCCCGGTAAAGAAACACGTGTGGAGTTAAACCCAAGTGGTGCTCTGCTATTGCTTTTCCTTTTTCAGGTTTTCCTGTTACACCGCTCAGTATACCGCTAAGTGGTCACACGAGTCAGAATTCAACAAAATACTCATCGGCCCAAAGATGCTAACAGACCACATGCCGGACATCCTGATGAGGGCCTTGGACAGTGTGGTGGCCGACAGGGCCACCTGCGTGTCCTGCCCAGCCCACAGGGGTGCTCACATGGACATGGTGTAACTAGATTCCAGGTCAGTGGGCTGGGACTCACACCGCTGTTCTTAATGTGACTTACCATCCGAGTGAACCCCATGACGCTGGTGCGGCGGTAGGACACTGACAGGCATCTGAGAGTCTAAATAATTTTAATCATAGTATTCGCAGAATCAGGAGTCAGGAGAGCAGAGGTGATGGAATGAATGTAGTGAGAGCGACGCTTCTTCCCCGGCGGCCTGCCCAGGAAAGGGGACCCAGCAGCCAGGGTTCCGGCTCTCCTGTAGACTTCCACCCCTCAGGCCACATTAATTGACACAGGCTTGTCCCTGGGCCTCAGATGAGTCTGAACTTGGCACACAGCTGTGCGGACTGGATTTTCCTGGCTACACAGTCCTCAGCTGTGAGGGTGCAGACTGGGCTTTGCTCCTAGTGGCACTAAGGTCAGCCCTGAGCAGTGACTGGGAATCAAGACAAAACCAGGTCAGAAAAGGGAGTGGAGACCAGCTCCTGCCCTCCCACCAGAGCCCCAGTTTACACTACGTAGCTGGCTCACTGACATCCGGGTGATGTAAACACGCTCCGGCTCTTAAGAGGTGGGTCAGTGGGTTCAGAGGGAATTTAAAAAGTAAAGCCCTTAACGCGTCCTTCGTGTCTGTACAGTGATGTGCTCTTTCTCTGCAGTTTCCAGGAGGGTCTGTTTTACCAGGTGCTTTTATAGCCGTCACCTTTTAATCGTTTCTGTCGATTGTAAACAACAGAATGAAGCCTTGAGTTTTCTTGGCCCTCTAGAACATGGAAGATTGCACAGACATCTGATTTCGCCCCCGTCTACCCCACGAGGTCCCGTAAGATGACAGTAAATAGATTTCTTTAAAAAGCGTCAACCCATGAGGATGGGGAAAAAGAGACGAGAACGAACAGAAGGCTAGAGAAACAGAACCCTAAGTGAAATGGGCAAGGAAAGACAAGAACCAACCCGCTTTACAACCCTGATTCCCCTTTAACGCAGGAGGAAAGCAAATGGGACTCTGCAAAATGAGGGGTTTACGTGAAAGCTGTAAAAACCTGGGCCTTCATTTGCTTTAGGGTGGGGCAGGAGAGCCAGGCACCAGCACAGTTGAGGGCTAGGGAATGACATTCCTCAACTTCTCCCACTGGGCTCCCAGGACCTTCAGGAAGCCCCCCAGAAAATCTGGCCTCATGAGATACCTCCTCTCAGGACCTCAGCTGTCACAGCCAAATGCCGTTAGCTTCTGAAAACCTGCAAAGGACTCTAAAAAATGTCCATCGACATGCCATAGTAATGGTCAATTGCCAAGGATTGCCAGATACTTGAGGAACAAGGGACCAAGAGAAAGATGCAGAAGCTTGAAACGACGCCAGCCGCAGCCTGGGAACAGACACTGCTGTAACCACAACACTGACCCAGGAGGCTGAAAAATGCTGTTTAGAGAATAAAAAAATGAACACACACATGAAAATGAAAGTTAAAAGCATGGAAGATGAAATCAACAGAAATGGATACCTGCATAATGGGAGACGTGTTGCCAGATGGAAAGAGCCCACAGAGCACAAGGGATAAACACCAGGACATGCAAGACAAAGTCCCACAAGACTTGTAAATAAAAGCATTCCCCCTGTGATGGAAATGCCCAAGGAAGACAGTGGGAGAACTACCTCCAAAAATCGGATGTTATTTCCAACCTGGGGTTTTAGACCCAGCCAAAAAGTATCAGGGTAGAATGAAGTTTTTTCAAAGATGTAAGGGATCAAAAACAGAGTTCCTACATACTCCTTTTCAGGAAACTCTGGAAAATCTGTTCATCAAAATGAGGAAGTAAATTGAAAAACAAGGAGTCAGGTGTAGGCAACAAAAGATCAACATGTAAGAGAAACGGTGGTCAGAGGATAGACAACAGCTGGAAATCCAGTTAAATTAACATATTCTGCCTGTATGGTGAAGCCTCCATAAAAATCCAACAGATGGGGTCCTGAGAGCTTCCAGGTGGACAAACACCTGGAGATCGGGGGCGAGCATGGGAGCCCGGCACCTTTACCCACACCTTGCCCCATCATCTCTTCCATCTGGCTGTTCCTAAGTTATATCCTTTTATAATAAGCTGGTTATCTAGCTAAAGGAAAAGAAGGGCCGGCTGAGTGGCTCAGTTGGTTAAGAGCCCGCTCAAGAGTGCGAGCTGAGCTCTGAGCAACAGCAGTTCGATGCCCAGCCCGAACTGAGTTGCCGCTGGGCTGCCAACAGGTGGCAGGATGGCTCAGCTTAAAAAAAAGAAAAGCAAGCCTATAATTTAGACATGTGGAGACAAATCCAAAATTAGAACTCCAAGTAGTTGCTTCTGGGGAAGGTGTGAAAGGGAAAGACTGCTGTTTTTGTAGCAAACCTTTAGGATGATTTGGGTCTTTAAACAGCTTATTTACCTTTGGTTTAAAACACTCAAAATATTGCTTTTTCAAAACAATAAAAATATATTTAGAAAATGGATTGTAGCATGAACTATTTATAGCACAATTTCAGGCTCTAAAAAGGATCTTCAAGTCCTGTAGTCAGCTTGTCCTACCAAGATGCCAGCTCGGGTCCCAGCATCTCATTTTCAGCCCAGAGCCCTGGCAGAGATGGACATCGCGTTGTGTCTCACCAACACTCAACAGGTATGAAACCAAAAACCATCCCCCAGTGTGTGCTGACTCACCCATCTTCTCCCCCTGGAGGGACCCCTCACTCTGTCCCCCAACTGGAAAACACACACTGAAAATGAACTTCAACCCAGCATTTTCAGGTGAGGCAAACATACATTTGTTGTTCACGAAGCTCTTAAGAATTCACAAAGTATCAGTCATATGATTCAAGGATTTATTAAGTCATACATGCAAAACATACTGCTAATTGCATTAGCAAAAGATCAATGTAAAAACACTCCACAATCCTGCAACTGTCAATTTAAAAAATTTTCTAGAGGTTGAAAGGTCCAACCTTGTATTCTTGCCAGTGGGTAAGATGTAGGGAACTCCGTTAGCACGAGCACGGGGCTTACACAACCCCACAGACCCACGGGAGCACATCAGGCAGAGCCAGGGGAGAAGTGCCCGCGCGGGCATGGCAGGAGTGTCAGCATTAGTCGGGGTATAGGTCAGTGATCTGGCAAGACAGTGATGTTAAGGTTCATAGTTTAAGAATATCTAAAATATTTTAAAAACCGTGAAGATGCAACACATGATTTTTACATCTAATTACTAGAAAACTAAGGAAAGTACTTATTAGCTTGAATAAAGTAACATGAAAACAGGAATGCACTTTTACTACTCTACAAAAAAAGTTTCTAATGCATTATCAAGAAAAATTATAATACAAGGAGGCATATTGCTCATTAGATTCTATAAGAAAAGCACTAAGTTAGCAACTATAGGAATGACCAGTTCAAAGATGAATTAAATGCCCGATTTTGGGAGGGGCTGCAGGTTTAAAAAAAGGGAAAAGCTTAAGAAAACAACTGATTAACTGATTAATACCGACTTTCTTCATCTACTGCATCTGACAGAAATTAACATTTTTAAAATTTACCCGTGACACTTTTATTCAGTTTAATTATTACGTGTACAATGTAGTGTAAATTCATGTCCACTTCATATTTTGTCGAAATACTGTCTTTGATCCCATCAAGTGTCCCTCTCCTCCACCCTCAGTGCACCCATGGCTAGGGCAGAATACTTCCTCAGAGGGACACGTAAGAGTTCTGTTCAAAATCTCAGAAAAGCTAATACACTAAATTTTTAAAAAATCTCACTACGAAATCAAGATGATCAATCCAACAAGTTGAGTCGTTGCGCTCACTCCATTGTGACATACAGTACAATGTTAGGCAAACATGGATTGATCAGTTATCAATGCATTCAATGGCAACATTTCAGAAGCTGTACTGTGCGTGTGTGAAATGAGTTAGAAACTGTCTGCCTTTCCTAACTTCAGAAGCTACATCCTCTTAAAGACAAAAGTCTTTAAACAGTTTAGTGCTTAGTGTTCTTAGCAAAACAATGCAATTTAGTTCACAAGGTATTTTGGCAACTCTTACTCTGAGCAACAATAGGGGCTTTTGAAAAATAAGGCCTTAGGAAAGCTTGTCATTTAGGGGCTAAACTTTAATAGAATGTGAAAGTTTGAACTTGTACACTTTAAACAAACAAAACCTAAAAATTACTGATTGGTTCAAAATGGTTTTATGGAAAAACTAATCTGTAACAAAAACTTGGCATTGAGTGCGAAGGCTCCATCGTTTTTGAGCAAAGCGTACAAAGGTTCCAAGGGCACAGGGCAGCAGGAGACGGGCCCAGACATTTACAACAGCAGGCATTTTCTCTTCCTCTTCTTGACAGGAGGTGGGCAGAGAACGGCTCGAATGGCTTCATCGAACACTGTCTTGAGGCCGCGCTGTGTGAGGGCCGAGCATTCCAGGTACTTCACAGCACCTGCCGAGAAACATGGCCTCTTAGCCCGGTGGCAGTATATGTGCCGACCCCCTTTTCTGAGCACAAAGGGCGAGGCAGCCCCCCAGGCCTCATCACCTTCTGCCGGCAGGCTAGGCACAGCAGAACAACACCTAACCCCATCTCCTCCTCCCGAGCACTGAACACTGCGGACCTTGCTTAGCTGGTTCCCCAAAAATAAGCCACACCCTGAGTGGGCGGAACACTCCTCACTTCCCCAGATTGGACCCAGTCTGTATCACGAAAATGAAACCGTGTCCAAAGCGAGCATGGAACTGCAGTTCATACCGATCTCCTTAGCCATGGCCAAGCCCTGTGGGTAGGTGATGGGCGTCAGCTTCTTCTCCTTCAGTTTCTCAATCGTGTCTTTATCATCCCTAAGATCAAGCTTGGTCCCCACCAGGATGATGGGAGTGTTGGGGCAGTGGTGTCGCACTTCAGGATACCACTAGATACGAAGAAAGGTTTTGATTAGATAGCAGGACTCCCAAGATTAACAACCCCACAAGACAGGCGCTACTTGTAAGAGCGAGAAGGAAAGAGGAAGAGGGCCGGCCGAGTGGCTCAGTGGGTTCAGAGCTCGCTCAGGAGTGCGAGCTGAGCTCTGAGCAACGGCGGTTCGATGCCCAGCCCGAGCTGAGCTGCCAACAAATGGCAGGACGGCTCAGCTAAAAAAACAAAAAGGGCCGGCCGAGTGACGCGGTGGTTAAGTGCTGGCTTGGGAAGCCAGCAGCCCCGGTTTGGGTCCCACATGAGGGCCAGTAACACTGCCCTCAAAAAAAAAATGAGGAAGGAAAGGTCACCCTCACCCCCAATCCACTTTGTTTTTGGTACAGTGAGTCAAATTCTTAGATCAGCTTGGAAAATATATTCAGGGATGAGAAGAAACTATCTGGACCGAGGTCTCAGCTGTCGCCATTACCCATCAATCACTACAATGGAAGGGGCACCTTGCATGTATTATTTCCACTAAGTTTGTGAAAAATGCAGGAGTAGAAGTAATGGCCTTTATTTTTATTAGACCAACTCCCAAGTGCTTCATTATTATTATTATTATTATTATTATTATTATTATTATTATTTTGAGGACAGTGTCACTGGCCCTCGTATGTGGGACCCAAACCGGGGCCGCTGGTGTCCCAAGCCAGCGCTTAACTAATGCGCCACTCGGCTGGCCCAAGTGCTTCATTATTTTAACAAGAAGCACAGCATTTCCAAATCACAGTCTGAAACTTTAGAACTCTGCCTACTGAAGTATTATACTTACAAAGCTGATTATCTGCCTTAGAATTACTAAAACCAATTTAAATAATGAAAGGGCTGGCCGAGTGGTGTTGGTGGTTAAGTGCTGGCTTGGGAAGCCAGCGGCCCCGGTTCGGATCCCACATATGAGGGCCAGTGACACTGTCCTCAAAATAAATAAATAATAATGAAAAATTTCTATCAATCAATGGTATTTTATTTCTTAAATGTTTCATCCTGAAAGGGACATTATATAAAGTATTTTTCTAAAAAATTCCCACTTACCTTTGCACGAACATTTTCAAATGATGCAGGACTCACAAGAGAAAAGCAAATTAAGAACACGTCCTATAAAAAGGAAACATGGAGGCATTTAGAAGATGACCTCGCGATGACAAGCGCACGCGATTTCTAAATGCTGCTGGGGATGATTCATCGGCCACGTGCATGCACCAGCACACGACCTGTGTCTAGGCTCACTCCCTGGATACACCCCTTGAGTTATGTCAGATGGCTCCCACACCAGAACCAGCACATGAAGCAACCAGTTACGTGTAAGAAGGGAAGCGGAGAGCGGAATATGCTACAAGTGACTTGAAGCCACGCAGGTATCATATCGACCCCCGGGGAGGCCTCTTTTCCATCATCCCCAAGTCCCACTGGGAACTTAATGGTCTGTTATACACAATGACAAAATCAAGTTCAAGGTACTACTCCAATAGTTCTGTAAAATTTGGTCTGTTTCTCAAAACATTATCTACAAATGGTATGCTTTTCATCAAACTCCTCGTCTGCATATTAAGTATAAACATTTTTGGATAATTGCTGGGCTCTAATTAAACTGCTTCCTAAGAACTGCCATCACAGTCGCTGGCCAGACCAGGGTTCAAGTATTTGCTAAATGAACACGTTTCCCTGTGATGTACGCTGATCTATTGTGTTAAGTGGCGTGTGTCTTCCCAGTTGTCACAGCCCCTGCACCCAAACATGGCCCTGGGAAGCTGTAGCTGAAGTAGAGGCAAAGGAAGAAGTAGGTGCAGAATAAGTATATGGAAGAATTTCCGGCTAAAAGTAAAAGATTTGCGTTGTTTGTCCCATTCTGCATTGTGAGAAAACTCTTAAGTATTTGCCTGCATTAAAAAATGCCTGTGCGTTTCTAAAATACTAAGTTTATAAAACATTTTCCTGGAAAAAGGTAAATTACGCTACTTTGTGAAATGTACCCAATCCCAAGATAACACTTTGAATCATCCAGCTGATATCTTGTACCTGAAAAGGAAAGAAACATCCCACACAACAGCTTTTTATGAACGACGTTTTCAAAATGCTAGCGCATGCACAAGCTTGTCCAAGAATCACCGCGACATTTCGGCACCTGAGCTGATTAGGACACTTCAAAGCAGAGTGGGGTTAGCTCACCAGCGCCACCCACAGCCACACCCAGACAGGCCACGGCACCGGGACACCACAGCGGAGGAGGCGGCCCTGGCAGCCCTGGTGAGTCCTGCCAGGCCAAGCGCAGGGCCCATGGGGAGCCTCCAGGTTTCCATCTCCACCAGCCTGGGGAGAGGCTTTCCTCCAAGCCTCTCTTCCTCCTTTCACTCGGGAAGAGGGAAGAAAGCAGTTCCCGAACCGCTCTGATTCAAGCTAGTGGGTAAACTGCCACGCTCTAATGAAAGCATGTGTCATCAAGCAAAACCCCAACCTTGAGTGAATTAAATATAAGACACTCAAGGAACATGAGGCTCAACAGGAAATCCTAGGAAAACTATGAAACGAGAAAACAGATAAAGCTTGAAACTGAAGTCGATTGAAAGTTTTACATACGGCAATCGGCTTGTCTTTGCCCCTGGAGGTTCTATCCTTACCATACGTTTCTCCAACCTAGTAATGCATGAGAACTTTGTTTGAGTTTTAGTAAAAACTACAGAAAACAAAAATCAATACAGCCTGTTACTTGTTCTTCATCAGAATTATGTCTCCCTCAACCCTCCCAAGGTTTTGATCTGGAAGCAGATAATGACCTAACAGGTCTATGATGCCAAATGCCACCCAGACACTCCACCAACCAACCTGGCAAAGGCGGCATAAAGGAGGGACCGTGCGAAGGTCAACGGTGGTGAGCAGAGGTCAGATCAATACTGGGAGGAGACGGGCGCTCCCCCGGGGCAGCAAACACAGTGGGTTTCTTTGCCCAGGAAGTTTATGCTTAGTCGGGCTCCCTCAGGCCTCAAGAAAGGCACGCTCGTGTGCTGTCTCTGGCATCCGTTAGTCAGCTCACCTTTCACAGGTCTCCATCCAAGTTCTCAGACAGGAGCCCAGTGAGGCCACAGCAAACAGGAGAGGCACCTGTCTGTGAATCAGGCCTCTCGGTGAAAGGCTTTCCGGGAACAGGGCCATGGCTGAGAGCTGTGACCGTGACAAATGTCCTGCCTGTGCAGAAACGCTGGTCCTGTCCTCCCCCAAGTCTGGGAGTGGGCTCTGAGCTGAGGGACCTGCGTTACTGAGCCGAACAGTGTCGCTGCACTGGGACCTGCAGATCCCGGCCCCCTGCAGATGTGGATGAGGTGGCCCAGAAGTGACAGCATGCCCAGTGTTCATCACAACACATTCAATTCATTCCTTTGTCCCCCCCAAATGGAAAGACTTGCTCTTGTAGCAACACAGAACCCTAGAATTCAACAGAGCCCTGGAACTCTGTTTCAGAGACAGACAGAAAAGAGAATTACCTTAATTTCCTCTCACTCAAACTGCTCTGATTCACAATTCAGAGATATTAATGGTGCCGTAACTCCGAGGTTCAATCTGTGGCTATTGGTGAAGATGTGTCCTCAAGGCCTTGACGTGATGCTAGTCTTCACTGGGATGCAGGGACTCGTGGGGACTGGCCACAAGACTCAGCTTCAAAATGTCCTGTAGCCACAGCTGTCCCACCCTTTCAATTTTTTTTTTTCTTTTTTGAGGGCAGTGTCACTGGCGCTCATATGTGGGATCCGAACTGGGGCCGCTGGCCTCCCAAGCCAGCGCTTAACCACCGCCCCACTCGGCCAGCCCCCACCCTTTCAATTTTTAAGAACATCTTTTTTAATGAAGCAACATGCTTTCCATCCTTCGTTAATGTTATACCATCTGCCTGTTCCTTCCTCCTTCCTCTTTCTTCCCCCAGTAAATATGGCTTTAAGGAAACGTTTCTCAGCTTCTGATACTAACCTAGCACCGACTATTCCAACCTCTGTGTTCTGTTCTGTTGCCAATCTCTGCCCGGAGGTCCCTTCATCTGTACACCTGTCCTGTGACACTCAGAACTCCCCAGCACAGCCACCTGTGTGTTCCGGAGCCTCTTTAGTCCACCTGCGCTGTCAAGGCCACAGGCCCACCTTTCCTCTGGACTTGAAAGCTACTTCCCCCCTTACATTGGTCATTTCTGACCACGCCGACTCGCCGTGGGTCTTCAGTGACTTTATCACTCCTGTCTTGCAAACCTGTTCTCCCTCACTGGTCAAAAGCACAGCAGTTCTTACCGCTGCTCCCTCCCCGTCTGTCAGTGGCACAATCCCCAAAGAGACGAGTGGGCCTTAGCAGAGTGAGCGTGGGCAGACCTCTGAATGGCTGGAATATCACCACTCCAAAAGTGCTATCATTTCATTCTCTTCCAAATGGGTTTCACCTTCAGCCTTGGAATAGTTTTTAACACAGGCATTACATGCATGAGAAAAAAATACAGGACACATAAACGGCAGAGAAAAGCAGCTGCACACGTGTCATCAGAGTGGCACTAACCACACTGAGGGTGATGAGACAAGCAGCCTGCCATCTGGGAGCGGGCCTGGCACCCAACACACTGCCATGGCAAGTTTGAGTGGAATAACACAATGTCCCAGAACACCGACAGCAGACAAGGGACTGTGTGACCAAGCTGAAACTGAGATCAAAAGTAAAGAAAGAAACAGAAGACAGCTCCACAATCTTGTCTAAGCACAGACAAATGCAAGGTCACATGCAAACTACCAAACACCCACTCTCCCAGCCGAGGGGAGTGTGTGATACTTCTGTACCAATCACAGCTTTAGCCTTGCTCCATCTCCACCTTTTAGGTCAAGTCTATTATAATACCCAACCCTAGAACTACCCTGGCTTCCTGCCAGCATCCAAGCCCGAGCAAATCCCCGCTTCCCCGAGCCCTCACCCAAATCACCCAACACAAGTCCACGCTCACCCCAGTCCCCCAAAGTATGTGTCTCCCTCAGGACAGAGTAACAGCCCCGTTCTGTTTAACCACAGATGTGTTCCTTGAGAGCTTTGGCTGGAGGACACTAATGCTGCAATAGCCAACCTAACAACGCTCGAAGGCTTTTAAAAATCAAAAGTCAAGCTAGGGCCGGCCGAATGGCGCGTTGGTTAACAGCTGCCTTGGGACGCCAGCAGCCCCAGTTCGGATCCCACGTGAGGGCCAGTGACACTGCCCTCTACAGCTAAGATGGTGAACAACATCTCCACCTGGAGCTGGGCTGTGCGAGCCCCGGCGATGGTGTAGGCTGCAGCCCCTGCTGCAGTGGGCTTCCATAGGCTACAGTGAGTGGCCAGCAGCCAGCGCAAGCTGCCAATAGCTGCAGTGAGCAACCATCCAGAGGCCGGCGACCGATCTGCCTCATCTGGGAAGGGCGCAACGACGATACCAACACGGGCCAGTGAAGCAACATCCTCCACAACTAGACTGAAGAACAAAAAAAGACAGCAACTTGTCTGTTCCCCTCACCCAATGAAATCTTTAAAAAAAAAAAAAAAAAAGAAAAATGTCAAGCTAAACGCTACGGTTTTTCTTCCTCTCTGATACCGCAGTAATCTAGCCCTGGACTTTAAAACCATTCTCACATCATACATGGAAAAGGAAGATACTGGCATGACATACTGGGGTCCTGGCTGACCCGAACAGAGGTCAGCAGATCTAAGCAAACCAACCATGGCAGCGTGTGTCTCAGAACACACACAGGTCTCGGGCCTTATGACTCTTGGCAAATCACGTATGTCCCACTCACAGGTGACTGGACCCAGTGCGCCATGGGGGGGCTGCAGTACTCCGCGGATCACACCTTGCATCTGAGCACGCCAACTGAAGGTCACCATGCAGAGTTTACAAAATATATTTTAAGAAGGTAAAGATAATTTATTAAGGACAGAAAAACCCTAAGGATTACTTAGTTTAGAAAAATAAAAGGCTGAAGGGCATTTATATTGTTTGTTTGTTTGTTTTTGAGGGCAGTGTCACTGGCCCTCATATGTGGGACCCGAACCAGGGCCGCTGGCTTCCCAAGCCAGCGCTTAACCACCACGCCACTCGGCCGGCCCAGGGCATTTATGTTGAAGCAGATGACGACTTGCTCACCATCTTTTGGAGAATGCAGTGAAGCTAATGGTTTAACAGATTGGACTTAGCTACACAGCTACCCAACAGCGAAGGATGCCAGCATTAAATGGCCACAGGAAAGTGTCCCTTTTCAGGACGCCTCAGATAAGACGTCTGCCAGCTGGCCCTTCCGGAGTGGTCTGAGCAGTCATGGATGAGCTGTGAACAGGCCTGCAGACCACGCAGCCACCAAGACCATGTTCCAGTTGGCACAAAGTTTAGCTTTCTTTCCCTCTGCCAGAGAAATCAAGGTGCCAGCCTACCCTCCAGGAAGGACAGCAGAGCTCAGAGGAAGGAGCCCTTCCAGGCAGCGGTCCCTCAGCACTTGGGGCCTGGCCCCCCGGTAGCCAAGGAAAGGCCCTCATCTCCAGGGAGGCCTGGCAGGCGCATGTGTCACTGCCGCTTGGGTGCCGTCTCGGCGCCTCAGCAGCCCCACAGGCCGCTTCCGCGGGTACAAGTACCTGTGAGCTACCTGAGGGTGAGAAGCACGTCTCACTCCGTTTGCTGTTCAGTATTTGATAGGAAAACACCTGTCGCCTCACAGAATGTGACATCACGTCCAAGTCCTGGCTCCAGAGGACAACAGCCACTTGATTTCAGCCTCGCCACCACAGCTTGACTTAGCTGGCTACTGCCTGTGTTCTAGAGCACAAAGCAGGCCTCTTGCCAAGTCACCTGTGACTTACCGCGCGGGTGACTCCCTCAGAGAAAAAGGGCACACCCGACCCTTTGAGTCACAGGCTGTGGCTGAGTTACACCCCGCCCTTCTAGACGTATCACGGGGGCCAGAGACAACTCCTCAACCAGCCAGTACGTTTGCAAATCCTGTTACAACCTGGAGTTACTAAGCCCTGCTGGTATGGAATAGTTTCCTAAACATATTGATGACCTGGCACCATTTGTGAATTGGCTGGTTTGAATACTCACTCAGTTAATTTTTAGCTGGAGATTAACTGAAAAACATGCAATTCACCCCCGTCCACCCCCCTCCCCATTTTAATTTTGGTCTTTGTTTAGCACTATCACCAGAATTTAGCTCAAGAACGACCATCAAAAACCTATAGTTCCAAGAAACTGTATTTGGCAATTCCTCTAACAGGAAATAAACAAAAAAGACAATGACTGTTGCATAGAAAAAGCTGCATTCAAAAGTTTAAAACTATCATTATTACATAGGAAGTTAATTTAAAAACAAAAATAAGGGTCGGATGAGTGGTGCGGTGGTTAAGCGCTGGCTTTGGAAGCTGGCGGCCCCGGTTTGGGTCCCACATGTGAGGGCCAGTGACACTGCCCTCAAAAAAAATAAAATAAAATAAAAATTAAAAAAATATAAGATTTCAGTAGCCTGGAATTAATTAGTTATTTTTCACCTGCACTACCCCCCCCCGCCATGACAGTGATGGTTAAATCAACCAAAGGACGAAAGTCTGCCTTCGGATGTCTCCCTGACAGTGACCTTAACTCTGGCCAGCCACGCTTGCTGAGAGGACAAACAGCTTCCAGGAATTGGGGTTTGGCTGTGAGCTGAGGAGCTCTCTGGATGAATACACCTACATAAGAAAGAGGAGGAAACCCAACAGCAGCTAGCTTGGGGTGTCTGCAATGTGTCTGGAGTGCTTTACGAGTATAAACTCATCTAATCTTCAGAGAAAGAAGTCAAGATCAGAGAACAAGAAAGCTGCCCAAGGTCACACCAGCTAGTAAGAGACAACGGGATTTGAACCTAGGGAATTTGCTCAATTGCCTCTATACTGTGCTTGTCAGTCACCAAGTCTCCAAAGCTGTTGGAAAATCCTCTTTTAAAAGGAAGAACAAACATGTAACAAGATAAGCAAATGATACAAGTAAGACAACTACTTATTTAAAGAGAAGTGGCTTCTAACCATGTCTTCACCAGCTACTGCTCTAATTAGCTTTGGTAGATTATTTTTAGCTGTATGATATAGAAGCAAAGGTAAGTTTTTCTGAATGGATACAATGAACACATTTTTATAAAACTGAAACCTCAATCTACATTGAGAAGATCTAGGTACTAAAGCCATAGAAAATGAGCATGTTTTATAGAAAACCAGTACGTATTAAACCCACAAGATTAGCTACTAACTTGACCTAAAGGAACCACAATCTTAACTATCTTGAAACTAACTGTTAAAACTGGTTTGCAGAAACAAACCAGTACCTGTTTCACGCAGCTGTCCTAAACTAAATGACGATGTAAACTGCACAGCACAGTATCAGGAACTGCTCAGAACATAAAAACAAAACCCTGCTTTGTATGGAGGGGGCTATGCACTCCTGAACCAATTTCACTTCATTTGCGATACTCAACATACCCCAGAGGCAGTACATATAAACAAATCCATAGGTGACATGCAATAACTAAACACTCAGGGATTATACACTTTAAAGGACATGTTCAACACCAGCCATGATCCTTACTGTCTGTGGATAAGAGAGGGGACGTAATCGGTCGTAATCCTCTTGTCCAGCAGTATCCCACAAGCCCAGATTCACCGGTTTCCCATCGACCATAACATTGGCAGAATAGTTGTCGAAGCTGTAGGATGGAGGAAAATGGTTAGTCTTTCGCCTTGGAGTGTAAGGCACAGGTCCGGGACCCAAGTCGCAGTCGTAGCGGAGGGGGGCAGGGGTGTCCCCCAGAGGAGGCTGTCCTGAGAAGGCGGGAGGGGCCCGGAGGCCGCCAGGCCAGCAGATGCCCCTCCTGCATGCTCCAGGAGCAGCCTTATGGGCTTTGAAACGGAGGGAAAACAGGGTGCAGTGTGAGGGAAACAAATGCACAACTTGAGGAAAATGCCTGAGAAACAAAGGAAACCTACCAAGTTTCACTGAAACAAATTACCGTCAGCGATAAGAAAGCTTTACCTTTAATAAACAGAACATTCAGGTTTTTCTCCCAGGAAGAAATAAAGTATAAAATTAGTCCCTCTTTCAAATCCCACTTGTTGAGTTATTCACAGCCAAGTGTGACTCGTTTTCAACAAGATGGCACTCCACAACACCCACCCAAGTGTAGGGTGGTAGTTGGTCAAGTGTTGGTCATCCATGCCTGCTACCAAAGTGCAGTGGCTTTAAGAAGCTTTCATGGGCCGGCCGAGTGACGCGGTGGTTAAGTGCTGGCTTGGGATGCCAGCGGCCCCGGTTCGGATCCCACATATGAGGGCCAGTGACACTGCCCTCAAAAAAAAAAAGGGCCAGCCGAGTGGCTCAGTTGGTTAAGAGCTTGCTCAAGAGTGCGAACTGAGCTCTGAGCAACAGCAGTTCGATGCCCAGCCCAAGCTGAGCTGCCAACAGGTGGCAGGATGGCTCAGCTAAAAAAAAAAAAAAAAAAAAAAAAAAAGCTTTCATGTCACGTTTTCAAAGTGAGAGTACCAGATTACACATACATGTAAGTTAATTTTAAGTTTCTACACACAAATTAGTTAACTATAAGAGGCAGCCCAGAAAAACTGCAGGCTGACAGGGAAAATAAGGTTGGCATTAAAAATTTACAAATATTATAGAGTAGTTCATTAAAAAGAGAAGCTGGCAGTGCAATTCGAACCCAGGCAAGTACCAAACAGAACACAATACATCAGCCTTTAAAGTAAAACACCAGAATTCATTTTCACACACTCTAGAGACTGAAACTTAGGGTCCCCCTCTGTCACATGCGCACGGAGACACAGCACTGTTTGTAATGTCCCCCAAACAGGAAAAGGTCTCAAAGACCAATGGTTACATCAGCTGCAGTAGTTCATAGTCATTAACATGGATAGATAAGGGAGTCCCCACCCTAAAGTCAGGACACGGACAGTATGAGTCCACTTCTATGAAAACAGGCACGATACCTGAGGGGCACCTGCAGGTGAGCACGTGTAGGACGTGAGGTTTCCTTCCAGCAGGACTGCAGCTGGGAGCACAGAGCGCTGTAAGGCCCAGCTGGCTACATGGGCTCCCTAGTAACCCAGTTTGCCATCTCTACCCAATTCTGCTGCCGTGTGGAATAAGCAATGCTGTCCTCCACACGCTCCCCCTCACACACACACCCTCGTTTCAATGCCAAAGGCCCGTAACAGGAACATGTAACCAGCAGGTTACTTGCTGGAAAGAGCAATTAAAATAAAATAGAGTAGTTTATGTTCCTGTTCCTTGATGCTTCACACACAGGGTCCAGAAGGCCAAGTTTATCTGAAACTCTTACATTAGCCAGTCTCTGTACTTCAGTTAGTTAACTGTCTTCTATTTCCTGAATGTCTAAAAAAAATCAATGAGGAAAGCTGTAAGTTTATCACTATGTGGAAACTTTACATTAGGTATTATGTAAAAGCCCAAATACCTTATAATTACACTTTGGTGAATGACACGATAACTAATATCTGTTCATGTAAGGATGAAGAATGATTTTATAGCAAACAAAGGTCAGAGGTGTCTGAAAAACTTATCAAAGACAAGTTAATTCCCAGTTTAACTCAAAATACTTACACAGTGGGGATATACTCTCCAGGAAATGCATTGGTTGTGTAACTGATCAGGAGACAAGTTTTACCTACGGCTCTAAAGAGAGAGAGAAAAAGTGTTAAGTTGCTTAGTCAACATGAAAGTAATCCTAGTTTTCATTATTCTGTTAAAATGATTTATAGAAAAATCAAGGCGTATACGCCAAGTACTTAGCTTTAAAGAAAACTGTTTCTATAACCTTTTAACACTACTCATATAGTAGTTTCATCCTGAAATTTAAAGTAAAGAAACTAGAATTTCTCAGAAAGGCACTCAGGAGCCTTTGCATCCTGTTTAGGTAGGGTGATATTAGCATAACACTCAAAAATACTTATTAAAGAAATAATGGTTCAAGGAGAACAATATTTTAAAATCGAGAGTCTTTTCTGTGGCCATTTGTAGAAGTCTTTCATCCAAGAATATTCAATTCTCCCCTCCAATTATTCTGATGAATACTAACATGCAAACAGCTTTCCTCTGCGACTTCTACTTTGTCCTAAGTAATAGATTTTGTTGCCTCTGAGTAGCAGCTCAAATTCCAGCCCCTTCCTAAAGCCATCACTCTGGCAATCAGTAGTGACTGTTCTCTGAACAGAGTGCTTAGTCATAACCACCACACAGAACTATTCTCACTTTAATTCATCTGTATGCATGCACTACCCCCCCCCCACACATATCACCACAAGCTTTTAGAGCAGCTAACACAATAAAATCCAGACATATTAATTAGTGGCTCAGGGCTACTGGAGTCAACTTCCCAGACAGCTACAAAGAGAAGAAAGTAAAAGAGAACCATGCAGAAATACTCCATAGACAGAAAGGCTTCCAGGAATGGATACAGTGTACCATCAGGCAGAGGTCAGAGTGGGGATGGAAGTCTCCCAGCCACCTCAATTTAAGATTATGTACCATTAGCCAAGAAATGGTCTCCAGATTTTACAACATTCACATGGCGACCCCAGCCGCCCAATGGTTCACCGAATGCTCTCCTCACAGGAGCGAGCGCATCTCTCTGCCGTCCTGTTCGCTTACCAAAGTTATCATGATACCCTGGAGTTGGGTTGTAAGATTTTGCTGTTCAATCTCAACTACCATAAATTAGGGTTCACCATCTAGAAGTTACGTGCTTTTCTATGTTCCCTGCACTTTTGGCTTAAGGAAAAAACTTCTCAACAAGAGCAGGTTAGACAGACCATCCAGTCTTGCCAATACTTGTTTCACTCATAACATTACTAAGGGCTTAACAAAAGTTGGAACTCCCCACTCTAAAGATCTCAGAATCAAACATTACATCATCAGGAGGTGGCTTCCAACTCCTAAAGGCTTTCTAAACAGAGATGACTCACTGGCCATACATTTTGTTAAAAGCTTAGAACATCAAAACAAACCTGTAGGAGCAGGAGCCTAAGATCTGCAGTCATGGCCCTGGATCTGAGACCCACCCATGGCCAACTCACTGGCTGGAATTTGGGGAGAAGTTTGAACTTCCTTATGCTTCCGGTTTTCTCAACTGTAAAATGGATGCCAAACTACCAAGTTCATCACAAAACCACTGTGATCATTAATTCCATTTCAATCTATACCAACAAACTGTGAGCTATGCCAGGAAGTGTACAAGGTGCTGATGGTAATGCAATGAACATGACCTCGTGGAATTTATGCAGTTATTTAATTCAAAAGTGAAGAATGCAGTCATGACATAGTGTTATGAAAGGTGCTCTAAATGTACAGCAAAGAGACCTAACCTAGTCTTGGCAGTCGAGGAGGCTGCAATGTATGCTGAGAGTTGGGAGGAGGAGGGACATGCTAGAGAGGCGTGTTCTAGGCTGATTCGGCAGCACAGCGGGAGGCCCGGAGCTAAGAAGCTGTGTAACTGAAGAACCAAGAAATAGGGGGAAGTGGCAGAGGAAAATTTGAAGAGGTTGTCATCTGCTCTTGTTAAGGACATGGGACTTGATGTGACTTGGGAAGCCACAGAGGCTTTTAGTTGCCAAGAAACCATTCGATTTGCATTTTTAGCAGAAGCCTTGACTGCAGTGTGCAAAGACTGAGGAAGCTGGAACTTGAGGCAGGAAAATAGGGAAGCTGCAGCTGCTGCTCCATCCCAGCGACCAGCCATGGTGGTCTGGACCAAGGAGGGGGTTTCCGGGAAGGGAAATGGGCCATGTGGAGAGCTACCTAGACGTGAGGCAGAGCAAGCATGGCTTGGCCACAGGTTGGACATGGCAGCTGAGGAAGAGAGCTGAGTCAAGACCATGGTAAGTGAACCTGTTCAAAATTACAAATGATGTGTAAAAATGTTAACAGTTCTTGCTACGTAATGTCTAGGATAAGCAACTATAAAGCTTTTGTGTTAAAATTTGGTAGCACTTCCTTTAAGATCCTGGCCTAAGGCTTCTTTATATATATATGAGGAGCAAAGCCATTAGTATAAATACAACCAACTGTGCTTTAAATGCTCTAAAATTTCTCTTCCAGAAACTTCATCTTCAGCTCAGACATTATCTTTTGAAAGGTTTAACTGTAAAGAAATTCAAAGTAAAGACATAAGCTGATATTGACTGAAATTTTATTAGCAATCATTATTTGTATAAGAAAATTATTAAATTATATAAAATTGTAACTTTAAAAAGTACATGTCCAACCTTGGATAGAAATATTTACTTAATTTTTAGAACAGATGAAAAAAGAAAACAGTTATCTGCCTCCCATTAGTGTATTTACTCACTCCTTTTGAACACACTCCATAAATAAACGCCAGAGGCCAAAGTCAACATTGGCTGTGGCCAGTCCCAGCTTCTCCCCACAGGAAGAAAGGAGCCCTATTTGGTCACAGCCTGGACTGATGCTGCTGCCGAAGTTCTGGAAGTTACAATTTGCTCTGGAATTCCCACTTTTACATATTTAACTGCTCGGTTCAACCTCTTTTCAATCTTTGAAAGATGCCGTAACTGTAGAAAATAAGAGTGAATCCAGTGGAAGGAAGTTCACATAAGTGCCTCTGCTCTAGTTAGTAAAAATAACCAAAATTAAAGCCAAGAACTTATGTTCCTATTATGTTCTTTATTTTTCCATCAGGAGAATTTTAAGCAAACTTTTTACTTAAAGTGTTTTGGGTAAATTTTGGTATTAATTCCTGAAATCTATAAACCAAAACTTGAAAAAATATTTCTATAAATCCGTTAGAAACATCAGTGATTTCTTCACGTTAAAAAAAATAAGGGAGGGTCGGCCGAGTGGTGCCGTGGTTGAATGCTGGCTTGGGAGGCCAGTGGCCCTGGTTCGGGTCCCACATGTGAGGACCAGTGACGCTGCCCTCAAAAAAAAAAAAAAAAGTAAGGGATCCAGGAAGCTCAAAAATTTAAAAAAGACCTTGAGTGAAAGTCCTTGATTTACAGAGAAATGGTTTGGGGATTTTAACATAGGCCTTCGGTAAATGCATAACTATGCAGAGAATATATTTGAAAATATATGAACTAATGGAGTAGTTTCATTCTACAAAAATACAAAATCCAATCTGAAATTCTGATATTTTGCTACTAACAGGGGACATCACAACCAACTTATAGAAAGCCACCTCTTATCATCGCTGGAGACTTTAAACAATTCACATTCTGTGTAGTTTCCAGAACGCTCAAAGCTGAAGAAACGACCTACAGTAGCGCTCCAGTCTGAAGCAGCCCTGACTACACCGCCCCTTCTAGAACCACCAAGCCTAAGGGAGCTGATATGTTGAGTCAGGTGAAGATACAGAGTTCAAAACAAAAATTTATATCTAACTGCATATCAATCTTATTTTCCTTCATAATAAAAATCTATTAAATCCTCATAAACTATTCTATTCAATAATGGGGAGATATGTGATAAAGTAAACAGAGAAAAATGTTGATTACAGAATCCAAGTGGTAGGTCTATGTGTGTTCACTACACAATTCTTTCAACTTTTCTGTATGTTCGAAATGTTTCATATTAAGATGTCAGAGGAAAAGTATTTCTTCTGATGGCATCTGGTAACTGCCTATCAGGAATCAGTAGCAGGATTCCTGATTAAACATCTCCTTTCTAGGAAGGCTACAATTACAAGACAGTTAGCTACCTGGTGATGCAGAAGTGAAAAAGTAGTTAGTGCTGAGACATGAGATGACTAAAGCAAAAGACAAGAATCTCACAAAAGGTGGATTTAAGGTTTATAAAAATGGACTCCTGGACTTTCTCCACTAAACCAAATCCCAAACTTTTAATGGGATTATCATTTGAAACATTTTTTTAAAAGCACTGTGTATAATTTTACCAACCAAAATCAAATATTAAATCTAAATTTGGAAGACAGTGTGGAATTCAAACACCTTTATAACAGGTCACAAATATAGAACCTTGTGCCTCAAGATGAAAATATACAGACAACTCATGAAGCTTTTAAAAACATTCATGCAATATGCCATCACTGATTGTTCAGTGGAAGTGGAGGGTAACTGGTGTACATACATTCCTATAAAGATGACATCATGGAAGGCCATTTATCATGCTCAAGTAAAGAAATTCCTGAACAGCAATATCTAAGTTAGACACTGGGCTAAAGGGACCACTAGCCCAAGTGAAATGAGGGCTTCAAGTCATTCGCTCCCAGTCTTCTAGTAAACCAAAGCCAAAACAACACTATTAAAAATGGTTGTTTCTCAATATTTGAATGTGAGATGCTGTCTTACCTAAGTAAAGTGGAGATAAAATCTTGGGTCAGAGGTTCCCCCAAATAAAATGACAGACCCCCATTTTTAGGATCAACTGTCTTAGAATTAAAAAGTATCAAATTTATCTCATATTTTATACTCAATGCCAAATCCCCACATAGGAAATATCTATTAGAAGATTATAGGTGGGGCGGCCAAGTGGCGCGGTGGTTAAGCACTGGCTTGGGAAGCCAGTGGCCCCGGTTCGGTCCCACATATGAGGGCTAGTGACACTGCCCGCAAAAAAAAAAAAAAAAAAAGGCTAATTGACCTTCATTATAAAATGGTTATGACATAACTTTTAACCATAATTCCCAAGACTATTTCTAAAATAAGGAAGCTTCCAATTTGTGGAACCTCAATTAGTTTGCCTTCACTGCTTAAACTGCCCTTAACTGCCTGAAATTCCACCCAACATTAAGTGACTTCTCAGCCCCACAAAATTTAGACCCATACTTAACAGCTTTAACAAGTTTTGAATAAAAGAACGTTCTAACTGTATCACCAGGAATATATATTTTATTTGGGTCAAAGCAGCAAAATATTTTTGGTATGGAAAATTAGGTATCTAAGTTTTGCACTGAAGTAATGTTTGCTATCTGTAGTCCATTATTTTAAATTAATACAGCTGAAAATTTTTTTGTGAATTTGACTTCTAATATCACTGCTCAGCCCTAGTTAACAGCAATGTCAAATACAGTATTAAAAAACTTGGGCCGGTCGAGGGGCTCGGTGGTTAAGAGCTGACTTGCAATGCCAGCGGCCCTGGTTCGGATCCCACATATGAGGGCCAGTGACACTGCCCTCAAAAAAAAAACAAAAAACAAAAGACACCTCCCGTTTTCTGCCTACTACTCCCTGTCCAGAGCCTAGCAATGCCTCAGAGGAATACAGGCAGCAATAGTAATAACACTGGCGGTTGGGCCCGGCAACAGGGAGGCGCTCCATAGCCAGCACCTGGCCGAAGCCTCCCGCCTGGCCCTTGCCACACCTCTCCCGGGGGCTGGGTGACAAGCTCAGGGTTTCCTCCTAAGCGACGGGGTGGGCGTTTGGAGGAACCTTCCAGATCCCATGGCCGGCATTCAACAAGTATTCTGACTAGATGAGCCAACAGGAACAGTAGAGGTCCGACTCCGTAAGTTATAAATAACCTTCTGCTGTGCTTCTGTGTTAGACATTTTCAAATAAGAAGAGTCCTCGAGTTAGACACTGAATTATCAGCATTCTTTTTTTCTTTTACTTCCAGAAACCATTCCAAATGTCTCACTTAGCAATGACCGAAATAAGCCGAGAATTCATAAACCTCCCTGAGCGGTATAAAAGCAACATCAGTCCTCACGACACATCTGGGGGGGATAGTCATCCAAAGGCCCAGTGGTGCCGGAGCTCTGCCTCCGACTTGACACGACTCCCAAACAATGGACCTACCAGTTGCACTCTGACTCGGACGAAAGTTGGTGGCAATTCTCGGAGCCTCCCTGTGGACGCCCGCCTACCAGAGCCATGCGGAGACGCACACTTTCTGCTCGGATTCCACCGAGATTGTTTCTATGGGGGACACACCGCTGCACAAGGCGCGTCCTGTCTTCCTCTCGGGCCCGTGGCCGCCAGACAGTCATGAAAAGAAACGCCTTGAGCCACAGGCCCGCCCGGCGCCGGAGCCGGTTCTGCCGCGCCCCGTGCCCAGCGCCGGCGGTCATGGCCACGCCACGCTCGGAGGAAAGCGCCGTCGCGGTCACACCCAGCTCCTCGCGGCTAGAGCCTTAAAAGTGTCTCCCCTCAAACATCTTCGTTTAAAAAAAAAAAAAGAAAAATCCGGAAAGTGGCGACGTGCGAGCGGAAGGCCCCCCGCGCCCCGAGTTCGGGCCCCGAGCGCGCCCATCACCGCCGGCCGGGGCGCCGGGACGCGCGGAGGCCCCGCACGGGCTCGCGGGGGGGCCCACGCACGGGCCCTGTTCACAGACGGAAGCCGCCGGCCGGCGCGGGGAGAAAGCGGAGGGCGGAGTTCACGCTTCCCCGCGGCCGCCGCCGGCCGTGCCCTCCCCCACCGAGTCAGAGAGAGGAAGGGGGCCGGGGGCAGGCGCGCGCCGCCGGGCCCCGAGAGGGGCGGCGGCCCGGGCCGGCCCGCACTCACCCGTCGCCCACCACCACACACTTGATGGCCTGCATCTGGGCCGCTCGCTGCGCCGCGGCGGCCGGGCGCGCAGGACAGAGGCGGCGGGCTGCGGGCGGGCGCGACGCTGCGGGCGGCGGGGCGCGGGGTGCCGGGGCCGCTGTCCACGCCGCCTCGCCCTCCGCCAACGGGAAGCCCAACAGCGGCCACCACCCAAAGCTCGGGGAAAACTGCAGAGAAACAGGAAAGGGCCGCTCCAGGCACATCCGGCCGCCCCTCCCCCCGCGCCGGCGCCGCGGCTCCCAGGCGCGGGGCGGGGCCGCTCTGGGCCGCGTCGGGGACGCTCGCGCGCGCGCGCGCGCACTAGGCGCCGGCGGGGCGCGCGGGCCGCCATCTTGGCGCGCGGGCGACGCGACCCCGGGCGGCCCCGCCGGTTCGGCCTGGGGGCGCCCCAACCGTCTCCTGCTGGAGGCCCTCCGAAGGGCGTTGGCCTGTCCATCCCATGTGGTAACCATAGCTTATGGCGCGAAGGGCCCTTCTAGAAAATTCGGCACCCAAAGCTATAAAGACTGTATATACCCCGTCCCAGTATTCAGACATAACCGTGGGTTATTCAGCCCAAAATGTGTTGCGTTTGATTCTCTTGCGTATGCATCGTCTATTCTTTTTTACAGCGTTCAGCACTTAACTATGTCCTGTGCTTTTGTTGAACAGACATTTTAACTTCCACGGCTGAAAGTCATTTTATTCTTTTTTTTTTTTTAAGTGCAGTGTCACTGGCCCTCCTATGTGGGATCCGAACCGGGGCTGCTGGCGTCACTGGCGTCGCAAGCCAGCGCTTAATCACCGCGCCACTCGGCCTGCCCTGAAAGTCATTTTAAAAGAAAGGGTTTATTGGGTCATTGCGAGCGAGAGAAAAACAGCAGGGCCTGAGGCATGGAGCCTAACCCACCAGCAGCAGCGCCAGGTGGAGCGCCAGGCAACGTGTCTGCCATCCTGGCGTTGACCGCCTTTCGTATGGAAACAGCTTGGGGAAGAAAGATGTAGGTTGTTTTGAAAGAATTTACACCGGCTGCAGATACAGCTGGTGGGAGGAGGTGATGCGGAGCTCGTTCTGGGGTAGGCACAGAGTCCGTAGGGAAGAAGCATTTGCTCCTTTGGATAGGCGGTGCGCAACCGTCTAGAAAGTTCATACTTAAACAAGAAATGGAGGGTTTGATGGCAACTGGCTATTATGTCTTTTAGATAATTGTGGAAATAGACACCTGGAACTTAAAAAAGTTCCAACCTACATTCAGGAATGTGAGCAGTCTTGTTAGCTGGCTCCCAGCTATTAGCAGGCTAACTCTTCTCGATTGCTCGCTCGCTCTCCAGCCTGCTGTAATTTAATTAGAAATCGCAGAATTTTCCTCATCACTTCGTACCAAGTTCTGGAGATAATATTCTGTCTGTTAGCAGACCATTCAAGCACCAATATTTTCGAGTATTTCTGCTCAGTTGTTTCTTTATATATATGATGAACATGTTTTTGTTTTAAAGATTTTTATTGGAGAATTGAGGGAGGGGAACAGACAAGTTGCTGTCCTTTTGTTCTTCAGTCTAGTTGTGGAGGGCGTTGCTTCACTGGCCCATGTTGGTATCATCATTGCGCTCTTCTCCGGTGAGGCAGATCGGTCGCCGGCCGCTGGACGGCTGCTCATGGCGACTATTGGCAGCTCACGCTGGCTGCTGGCTACTCACTGTAGCTTATGGCAGCCCACTGCAGCAGGGGCTGCAGCTATGCTGATGTGGGGAATCACAGCAGACCAGCTCCAGGTGGAGCTGTTGTTCACCATCTTAGCTGTAGAGGGTAGTGTCACTGGCCCTCATGTGGGATCCAAACCTGGGCCCACTGGCTTCCTAAGCCAGCTCTTAACCAACGTGCCACTCAGCTGGCCCCATAAGGAACATGTTTTATACTTCTTTTTCTTTTTTTTGAGGGCAGTGTCACTGGCCCTCATATGTGGGACCTGAACCGGGGCTGCTGGCTTCTGAAGCCAGCACTTAACCACCACGCCACTCAGTCGGCCCATAAGGAACATGTTTTAAACAACATTGTGAAGTCATACTGAATCATTAGAACATTTTTAATGGCTACTTACTAGTCATTCCATTATGTACATGCACGTTAATTTAATCATTCCGCTATTATCAGATGGCTGAGTTGTCCCTATTTGACAAACAATGCTGGGATGAATATGTGCAAGAATCTTTATAGCTTTATTTCTGTAAACCACATTCCCCAAAATGGAGTTACTGGGTTAATAGAGGTGAATGGTTTTTTAAGAGATTTTATTGGGGAATTGGGGAAGGGGAACAGCGTTGGGGAATTGGGGAAGGGGAACAGACAAGTTGCTGTCTCTTTGTTCTTCAGTCTAGTTGCCGGAGGACGTTGCTTCACTGGCCCATGTTGGTATCGTCATTGCGCTCTTCCTGGATGAGGCAGATCGGTTGCCGGCCTCTGGATGGTCGCTCACCGTGGCTATTGGCAGCTCACGCTGGCTGCTGGCCACTCACTGTAGCCTATGGCAGCCCACTGCCGCAGGGGCTGCAGCCTACACTGTCGCCGGGGCTCACAGCCCAGCTCCAGGTGGAGCTGTTGTTCACCATCTTAGCTGTAGAGGGTAGTGTCACTGGCCCTCATATGTGGGATCTGAATCGGGGCCGCTGGCGTCCCAAGCCAGCTCTTAACCAATACGCCACTCGGGCGGCCCTAGAGGTTAATGTTTTTAAAGCTTGGATACTGTTGTTGCGTTGCCCCGCCAGCAAGGTTCACACTCCCCTCAACCCTGTGTGAGAGTAGACCCTCCAGGGGAGTTATGATTACCACTGATTTCATCTTTTAGGCCTTCTCTTGGTATAACTCACTCTGTTGCTCCATATTGTAACAGTTTTATGAAATCAGACTTTTTCTACATTTTTTTTTTTTAAGAATTCCTTTTTTTTGGCCTTGCAGTTATTTCAAAATAAACATGTTCCCAGGCAAAGGGCGTCTCCTTTTTGCTGTGTTCATAAGGAGTTGAAATCTCAAGTGAAACAGTGTCCCCTTTGCCGATAAACATTTCGTATGAATCTATGACAAACCTAAACTACCAAGTATAATTACCTTCATGTCTTTGGACCAGAGGCAAATAAAAGGGTGGGCCTCTGGTCAATAATTTATTCAATTGCACAAACATTTGCATGCTGCGGTTGCATTATGGCCTGATAGTAAATGAACCAGATAAGGATATAGTTGCTAGAATAGCCAGCCCACTGTGCTCAGTATTATAAGTGGGGGGCAAATACGGTGTTTATCAGGAGGCCAAAAACTATATTCACTCTAATAAAAAGGCTTTCATCAAAGAGATGGGAGTTGCAGGATGGGTCTGTGTAGGATTTTTGGTGGGTCTTGATGAATAAGAAGAAAAGAGTTTTCCACAGAGAGAACCAAGTACTGGAAGCTAAAAGCTGCGGGCTGTCCTCAGATGTGACACAGAGCCAGGCCCTTGGCTGCCCCAGGTCTAGAACCTAGAGTAATAGTAGGTTGGATCACAGATGGCCTTGAGTATGAACTTTATTATGACAGGACATGAATTATTCAACCAATACATGACACAAACACATTCAGATCATTATTACTCTAGATGGATAAAGTGAAAGTCCACCATATTAGATGTTGGACTGTGACTATAAAATAACAAAATTAATGTACAACCCACATATGAAAATCAGCTTTAAGTTAAAAACTGAGTTATTTAAAAACTTTCTGAAGTTTGGCTTTGAGTGTCTATTCGTAATGTTATCCATGGTGATCAATGGTCCAAAACAGTTAAAGTTAAAATTAAATAGTGTGTTTCTGAATGTGCTACATAGTTAGCAAGTGCCTCTTACGTATGCGATCACACAGCCTACTTAGGTCCCTCATTCAAGGTCAGTCATGTCTCCTGTTCCAGTCTAGGTGTTGGAAGTGTTGGTCCAGGGAGCCTACCTTCCAGTTGGGTAGACGCTTTCTAGGTAAATGAACATATAGTATTCATATCCAGGTTAACATGATGCATTACATGCAAGAATCTTGTTTCACTCGTACCCAAGTCACCACTAGAACTTCAAGAAAGGGATAAAAACAAAACAGAACAAACATAATCCTGGAACAGAAGTATAGAGAAAACAGATATTGGAAGCTGGAAAGAGAGAACAGACTGGTTGAAACTGATTTAGCACGTAGACTAGCAGTGGGAAAGGCTAGCCCAGAGAATCACCAAAGGGCTGAGGACCGGTGGCAGCAGGCACCTGTGGAAGTAGGGGTGAAGGGAGAGGGGTGAGGAAGGTGGAACTAAAGCTGAGAAGCAGCGGCAGGCAGTCTACATCGCTTTTTATCATGTACCTGTGATGCAAGGTGGCTGCCTTCCCCCTCCCCTACAAAAAACTGGAGGTTCCTCTCTAGAGAAGGTAAACCAGAGATATTTGGAAGGGGAGACTCCAGGCACAGGGCCTAGAAAACAAAACAAAGGGACTTAGGAGGCTGGGCTGAATCTGGAACCTCTCTAACCTCTTCCTTCATGGCTCCTGCTGGCCAGTTATTTTAGAATAAGAGGGTGGAGATTGAAAGGCTCTTCTCTGGTGGACAGATACCAACATGGGAAGGGGTCTCCAGGAAGCCTGCTACTCCTTTAGAGCGTCCCTGTTAACTCTTAGTGTCCCACTTCTGATCAGCAACAGACAACAATGGATTAAGAGATATATGAGGGACACTTCCAGACTGGAAGCTAGAAATCAAAAGAAATAAATTTGAGGAAAACAAAAACAAGGCAGGGAGAAGGAAACTTTTTTTTAAAAAGGCTATTAGTATCTTCAGATATGATCATCCATCCATGAATTAGAAGGGAGGGCTGTTTTTTAAAATAAAAAGGAATGTTCAGATGATTTAAAAAAAAAACAAACAACTCAGGAAAGCAAGCTAGCAGGAAAAACCACAGAAAAGTTGAAACATCAAGTTGAAGAAATTTCAGAAGACACAAACCAGATGGAGAGATAGAAAACAGAAAACAATGAGAGCATTAGGGAACTAGCCTGGGAGGCCCAACCATCCTAATAATATCCTATAATAGAAAAGGAGGAACAAAGAAAAAGCAAAGTAGGAAAATACCCATGAAGGACATTTTCCAGTCCTGAAGAGAAAGTGCCAGCCCAGTGAAGGAAAATAGACCCACCCCTGAGTACATCACTGTGAAACTACAGAACAATGGGAAGAGATAAGATCCTACAAGCTCCCAAAGAGAAAACACAAGTCATAAGGAAACAGGAAACAGAATGACTTCAGGTTTCCCAACAGTTACACAGTGGAGCATTGCCTTTAAGATTCTGAAGAAAAATGATTTTCAACCAAGAATTCTACTCACAGCCAAACTATTGATCAAGTAGGCAGGTGAGATGAGAATGTTTTCAGACAAGTAAGTTCTCAAAAAAGTTTTACCTCCCACACACCATATCCCAGGAAACACCTGGAACATGAGTTCCTCCAGTAGGAAGAAATAAACCAAAAGAAGCCGTGAGGCAGAACCTGGAGATCCAACATGATAGAGGGTGAAGGATTCCCTCCTCCCTGCGCGACTGCTGTGTGACCAGCCCACTTTGGAGCGGGGACACTTTGTAGCCATAAACCACACGTGGTCTGTATTCCTGGCCACTTCCCCAGGGTGATCAGCCCTGGACAGTGAAAGAGAAACCAGCACTTTTTTTGACCAGCTCAGCTCTGATGGCAGAGCAAGGATGTGATAACAGCAAGAAGGTAACAATGTGGCAACAGAGAAGTACTTCTTTTTTTTTTTTTAGATGTTATATCTTTTTTTCTTTTTTGTTTTAAAGATTTTTATTGGGGAATTGGGGGAGGGAAACAGCATTGGGGAACCGGGGAAGGGGAACAGACAAGTTGCTGTCCTTCCGTTCCTCAGTCCAGTTGCGGAGGATGTCGCTTCACTGGCCCATGTTGGCATCATCATTGCGCTCTTCCTGGATGAGGCAGATCGGTCGCCGGCCTCTGGACGGTCGCTCATGGCGGCCATTGGCAGCTCATGCTGGCTGCCAGCTGCTCACGCTGGCTGCCGGCCACTCACTGTA
Source organism: Aselliscus stoliczkanus (assembly GCA_033961575.1). NCBI lineage: Eukaryota > Metazoa > Chordata > Mammalia > Chiroptera > Hipposideridae > Aselliscus > Aselliscus stoliczkanus. The sequence continues at coordinate 3,785,247 of CM066733.1, forward strand.
GCCTATGGCAGCCCACTGCAGCAGGGGCTGCAGCCTACACCGTCGCCGGGGCTCGCACAGCCCAGCTCCAGGTGGAGCGCCTGCCAGCTGTGGAGGGCAGTGTCACTGGCTCTCATATGTGGGATCCGAACCAGGACCGCTGGCATCCCAAAACCAGCTCTTAACCAATGCGCCACTCGGCCGGCCCCAAATACTTCTTGATTGAATGTTTACACTCCCTCTTATATTTCTCTTTTACTCCCCTACATTTGGTTATACAAATTTTCAAACACAGAAAAGTTGAAAGGAATGTACAATGAACATCCATATATGCATCTAAAGTCTATAATTCACATTTTACTACACATTGTTACATATCTGTCCATTTATCCATTCTACAATTCATCTTCTTGGTGTCATTTCAAATGACAGAAATCAGTGCATTTCACACTTAAACATTTCAGCATACATATAATTCATTATACTTGTTTACAGTTTGTTTTTTTAGGTAAAAACTTACAATAAAATGCACAAATCTTAAATTTACCATTCACCAAGTTTTGACAAATATATACACCTGTGTAATGCAAAGTCCATCAAGAAATAAAACATGACCATCACCCGAGGAAATTTCTCATGCTTCTCCCCAGTCATTCCCCATTCCCAAAGGCAACAGCGGTATGATCATTTTCACAGGTTCCTTTTGCCTGTTCTAGAACTTCGTATTAAAAGAATCATATTGTATAATGCTTTTGAGATTGATTCATTTTGTGTATATCAGAAATTTGTTCCTTTTTACCCCTGAATAGTTATACATTATAGGATATATCGTGGTTTATTGATTTCCTGTTGATGAATACCTAGGGTGTTTCCAATGTTGGCTGTTACAAAGAAAGCTAGTGCTAAGAACATTCTTGTACATTTTTTTAGACATGCATTTTCACTTATTCTGGGTAAGTGTCTAGGAGTGGAATGTTGGGTCATAGGTTAGGTGTGTTTCATAAACTGTGAAACTTTTTTTCCACTGTAATTGTCCCATTTCATATTCCTATTGGCACTGTATTCCCACCAATACTTGGTGTTATCAGTCTTTTTTACCTAATCAGTCTTTTTTATTTTAGTGACTCTGGTGGTTTTCTAGTGTTATTTCATTCATTTGCATTGCCCTGGTGGCTAATGGTGTTGAACACGTGTGTGCACGCTTGCATGTTTATTACCATGTCCCTCTTTTAAGTAACAACTTGGCAAGAGTCTTCTGATAGCTGTGGGCTGCAATGAAGAAAAATACTACAAATCTGTTCAAATAAGACAAATTCTGTTATATATAGATGCCTATGCATGCCTGATGGGTAGGATATTTCTGGAACGAGGTACAAGCAGTTGGTAAGGGTACTGACCTGCGGAAAGAAGTGTGAGGGAGACTTTTCATTATTTGCCCTTTCAAATTTTATACTATGTGCAAAATAGTATTCCTACTCAAAATAGAAATAAAAATTAAACTCATTCTAAGAGATTTCAAAAAGGAAAGCAAGTAGATCTGAAGTGTGTGACCATACTTTGCCATCTTGATGGAAGGAAGTGAAGCCCCAGGATAAGACCCCGATTCCTTCAATTATGGGCACCCAGTGTCCCAAAGAAATGGCCACCTGGGGATCGGTAATCATATCATGTCAGCCTTGCTGACATTTTATGCTGGAAGTGTGCCATTGTGGAAGGAATGGTAGGAGTGGCAGGAGCCCTGGAAGGCCCCAGCCCCACCACTGTGGGCCCTGGGCTTTGCTAGGACACCAAGGCATTTTGCTCATCTGCACAATCAACAGGAACCATGCGCTCTCCATTCTCTGCGTCCCGGGCTGTGAAACCGGAGGAGGAAAAAGCCGTGCCAGTCACTCATTATTTTATTGGAGTTTTTGTAAATAAAGACACAGTCACACACACACACACACACACACACACACACACACACACACACACACACAAAGACACATTCACATAGTTAAAACAGCAACTAGTACAGCAGAGCTTACACTAAAGACCCACTCCCCTGCACAGCCTTTCCTTGGGTCTCCCCACCCCCAAGTCTGCCCCTAAGGGGCAACCACTTTTTTTTTTTTTTTACAGAAATTGTGAAATACAATAAATTAAAGAAAAAAGCATTATACTTAAATATGTGTTAGGAGGAACCACTTTTAACCATATCAGATTTTCGTAGTGATTTCCATTAGTACGTCTCTAACTAACAAGTGGATACCACTATTTCTTGTTCGATCAGCTATCAACATTATCTCTTGGCTTTCTGCTGTGATAAACAAGATTTAACTCACTGGTACTGCCATTCCCCCTTTATTGTATGTATCACTATCTTAGTTCTTCTCTTGGTAACCAATGAGACTTTAAATAATACTCTGTCCCTGTCTTCTCTACCCACCAACTCTGGGTCCTTCTAGGTCAGATGGAGATAACACCACTGGGCCTGGGCCAGTAGGGCCTGGGCCTGTGCAGTCAGAGAGCCTCTGACCCAAGGGCAGGCTGTGTGCTTGGGCCGGTCCTTCAGATTCACCAGTTTTACCACTGAAGCCTGGACAGCTAGAGTCCTGCCCAGAATTCAGGCAGGAGAGGTGTTAGGATGATATCACACTCCTCCACACCCAAGCTGGCTGCTGCTTGCTTCTTTGTTTGTTAAGGTCCCTAGGAGTCATGTGTCACACCAGGAAATGTCCAGTAGGAATATAATGCAAGCTATGCAGGAGTCCCCTAGAAGCAGCATTAACAAAAAAAAAAAAAAAAAAGAAACACAACTAATTTTTAAAAACCACCTTGCAGAGGTATGATTGACATACAAAAAGCTGTACATATTTAATGTTGAAATTTGATGAGTTTGCAGTAATGCAGTTAATCACATATTTTATTTAGCTCAATAGATCTAAATATTATCATTTCAACATATAATCAACACAAATATTGTTGAGATCATTTACACCCTTTTTTTGCTACTAACTCTTTGAAACCCAGTGTGTTTTACATTTCTCTCATGTTTGAATTCACACGCTAAGTGTTCATCAGAAATATTTGCTGTGCCTTTAGATTTTGTAAAATTTGCTATTCAAAAGGTAAGTTCGCATACCTAGGTTGTTCTAAACATACGTAAAAGTTTTCCAATAACTGAATTTAAGAATCAGGTTTTAAATTTAAATTGACGTCAGTTTCCCAAGTGGCTACTGGATAGCGCAGGTCTTAGAGATGGTGATGTTGGTCAGGCACAGAGGCCCTGCTGCGAGGGACCATCACAGACCTCTGTGTGAAAGTTCCTTCAGTTCTGGTTTTTCCCATCATGGGATGTGGTTGACCATCTTGCCTACTAACCCCTTACAAGGCCCATCTTTTAGGTCTTGGTAAAAGTGAAAGCAATGCTGCTCCTGAAATATACATTCTGGGCTGTATTTGTTTATATATTATAATTGCAGATATATTGATAAATGCTATGAATAAAAGTGAAGTAGTGCTTTCTGGGTTAGCCAGGTTTCTCCAGAGAAACAGAACCAATAGGATATATGTCTTTATATCTATCTACCCAGAGAGGGACTTACTATGAGGAACTGGCTCATGTGTTTATGGAGGCTGGGCAGTCCCATGATATGCCACGTACAAGCTGGGGACCCGGAAGAGCTGACAGTTCCAGTGCAAGTCCAAAGGCCTGAGAACTGACGGTACAAGAGGTTACAGTATAAGTTCCAGTCCGGGTGCAGAGGACGAACGTCCCAGCTCAAAACCAGAGAGAGCACATTCTCCCTTCCTCCACCTTTGTTCTATTCATGTCTCCGATGGATGGAATGCTGCCCACCCACACTGGAGAGGGCCATTGGCTGCACTCAGTCCACCAATTCAAATGTTGGTCTCATCCAGAAATACCCTCACAGACATACCTAGGATAATGTTTAACCAAATATCTGGGCACCCCATGGCTCAGGCAGGTTGACACATAAAATTAACCATCACACTTAGTGTGGGGGGCCGGCCGAGTGGCGCGGTGGTTAAGCGCTGGCCTGGGAAGCCAGCGGCCCTGGTTCGGGTCCCACATATGAGGGCCAGTGACACTGCCCTCAAAAAAAAACACAAAAAACCCCCACCCAAACACACTTAGTGTGGGTATTGAGGGGAATGTGTTATTATCGTAATTAACAATAATTCATAACAAGAACAAAATCCAGCTAACCACTGAACACATACGATTTACCAGGCACTGTATATGCTTTTTGTGTATTATTTCTAGTTCCCATAACAACGCCATGGGTGATAGGTAGTAATATTATACACATTTCACAAATGAGGACATTGAGGCATATTGACCTTTGAGTAACTTGCACAAGATCCGCTCTCTGGCAAATGGCACTTTGAACCAAAGTAGCTTGATGGCAGGGCCTGCTGTCTTAGTCACACTAAGTCACTTCATTTATTCTTTCATTATAAAATTTGAAAGAGCTTGTCCCTGCCCTCAAGGAGCTTCCAGTATAGTAAAACCATGAGTGCTATCACAAAAAGAAACCATTGTTGATTTGGAAAATAGAAGTGAGGGCAAATCTGTAGGAAAACATGATATTTGACCTGGGTCCAAAAGGGCAGATATTGGTTGGGTTTCCATAGTTGTGGCAAACTGTATTTCCAACTTGGCCACGACGAGGTCTCCTATCCTACATATGCTTCCTGCAAAGCGATATTGACACTCCTCCCTTTGAAAAATGAGATCTATGTTCCCTTCTCTTGAAGCTGGGCAGAACTATGTCTAGGGCAGAAAGATTGCCAGGGGTCTGTCTGGGATCTCCTGGAAGCTTGCTTTTAGAACCTAGTGTCCAAGCTGTAAGGAAGTTCAGGTCACGTGAAAAGACCATGTACAGGTGCTTGGAATGACAGCCCCAGCTGAGGGCCCAGCCAATGGCCAGCCTCAACTGCCAGATTCTCGAATGAGGAAGTGTGGTATAATCAAAAGTATCTTTGGTCTTTGTTCCTGGTTCCTGGCGCACAGTCCCTAATACCCTTGGAATTTCCTGAACTATAGGAGTGTCTTTTGTGACTCATAAGATCTTTTCAACCATACCTGAGTTTATGCTAATGAGGTGATTAATGGCTGGCATTTAGATAGCTTCAGGGTGGGGCTGGGCCCCCAATAAACCAACCGAGCATTAGAGGGTTGGAACTTTCAGCTCCACTCCCCAACCTCCATAGAGGGGAGATGGACTGGAGATTGAGTTCAGGTCACTTGACCAGTGACTTACTCGTGCCTGTGTAATGAAAATCCTGAAACAATGAGGCTGGAGGAACTTCCTGGTTGGTGAACATATGTCCTGGGAGGGTGGCATGCCCAGATTCCATGAGGAGAGGGCTTGGAAGCTCTGTGCCTCCCCTAACCTTGGACCTTGTCCTATTCAACATTTTTAAAAAAAACAGTTTGTTGAAGTATGATTGATATACAAAAAGCTACACATAGGGCCAGCTGAGTGGTGCAGTGGTTAAGAGCTGGCTTGGGACACCAGCTGCCCCGGTTCGGATCCCACATATGAGGGCCAGTGATACTGCCCTCTAAAAAAAAAAGCTACACATATTTAATGTTTATGAGTTTGGAGGCAAGCATACACTCCTAAAACTATCACCACAATCCATGCCATAAACATATCCATTACCTCCAAAAAGCTTCCTCTTGCCTCCTTTACTTTTTATTTTGTCGTAAGAACACAACGCAAGACCTGTGCTCTTGACAAATTTTTAAATATACAATGCAGTATTGTTAATTATAGGTACTATGTTGTAAGTAAGTAGATCTCGAGGATTTATTTGTTTTGTATAACTTTATACCCTTTGACTAGTACCTGACTGTTTCCCTCCCTCCAGCCCCTGGCAAACATTCTCTACTTTTATGACTATTTGATTCCTCATAGAAGCAATCTCATGTGTATTTGTCTTTTTGCATCTGCTTATTTCACTAAGCATACTGTCCTCTAGGTTAATTCATGTTGCCACAAATGGTGGGATTTCCTTCCTTCTTATGGCTGAAAATATTCCATTATATCCTATTGGGCTCTTCATTTGGCTATTTATCTGCATCCTTTGTAATAAACTAGTAATCACAAATATAGTGGTTTCCTGAGTTCTGTGAGTCATTCTAGTGAATTATCAAACCTGAACAGCAGTTGTGGGAGCCCTGGAATTTATAGCCAGCCTGTCAGAATTACGAGTGGCTCCAAGGGCATGGTAGGAAAATATCATCAGCTGTGGTTCTTGGGTTGCAGGGGACAGAAAGCTACTATGAGTTAAGGAAAAAAAGAAAAGATATTAATGGAAGAAACACTGGTGAGTTCATAGAATCAAAGGAAAAGTCAAGTAAGTAACCAGGACTCAGAAAGTACAGGATCCAGGGCCACTCTTCTTTTTGGGACACTGACATCACAATAGCTTAAACCCACCTGCCTCAGGGTGCCAGTCTACTCAGGTTCCCCTTCCCGGCAAGGGAGGGGGTGTTCTGGTTGGCGTGGTTTCATTACCTGCCCATCCTGTTAGGGAAAAAGGGAGGGACTCAGTGACTCACAGCCCACTAGAACCACAAGGAATGGGGTAGAGGAAGTCCCCCCAAAAGAATGGGAAGTTGTGGCTGGGCAGGCAAAACCAAACATATTCATTGCATTCATTAGGATTAGGTTCAGTGCAAATGACAGAGACCTAAAGTGACAACGGCTTAAACAAGATCTGAGTTTATTACTCTCGTGTAAAAATCCAGAGGTAATTCAGGTCAATATGTTCCTCTTATCCATGAAGTCTCAGGGCGCAGCTCCCTCATGTACCAAGATGGAGTTCCAGCAGCACATCTAAGTTCCAAGCACAGGATGGATAAAGAGGAGTGTGCACCCAGTAGTCACAGGATGATTCCTGATGATGTCTCTTCAAGAAGCCACCACACTTCTTGCATCCCATTGGCCAGAACTTAGTCACATGACCACACCAAGCTGCAATGCAGATTGGGAAATGTAGGCTGCTAAAAATTCTATTACCCCTAAGGAAGAGAAGAGTGGGTCCTAGAGGACAGTGATCAGGTCCTGTCACATCCACCATGTGCCATCTGGCTGCCTGGTACTCACATGCATACATTTCCACACATTTAATATTTTTAAATGTTCTCACTCATCATAATTTAACCATAATAATCTCACACTGAACCAGGAACAGAGACACCCTATCCTCAGGAGAGAAACAGAACAAGGTCCAGGCACAACCATAGCTCCCAGTCTAGGACCTCTTCCTTCAGTTCCATCTCAATGTTTTGCAACCTATGGACCAAAGAAAAGTATAACAAGCATCAATTCACGTTATATACAATAATGAGAAAAGGAAGAGGATGGAGAGGTCAACATTCTAAAATAACAATATGACACAGCAAGCAAGGAAATGCAGGTAGAAATTATCTAGAGTCCCCGTTTCCACAGTCACAAGCCTGTAGCTGACATGTACCACTTCATCTTTTCAGTACCCTTTCTAACATCCCCTTGGCCAGCATCAGAGTTAGTTTCTTTGCTCAAAACCTCATTCCTGAAAGTTCTGAGCCTTGTTAAAAATGCCTCATTGCCTCAGTGGCATTTAGAGACAAAGAAATGAGTAACCAGGGAGCAGATATATATATAAATCTCACATTGCCAAAGCCCATCTGGTCCTTCTGCAGAATTCTAATAAAACAGGGCTGCCAATTCTCCACCAGCCTAACAAGTCTAAGAACAAATGTAGCTAATCTCCAAACCTGTTCACACATTGTCTGATAGATTTTGTGTCTTTTGGCAAATTTTCTATTGGAGACTATCCTTTAAAATGTTTAAATTACATTCTTAAATGCTATATAAAGAAATGTTCATTTTACTTTTGGGAAGGATAGCTCCAACAACCATGATAATTCAGCAGCATGTGTTGTGCAGTCTTCAAAGATAGCATCCACTGTGAGTTGAAAGGAAAAACTAGCTTACAAGAAAAGGGAAGTAAGCTTTTCAATGTCGATAAATGTGGCAAAATATAATGCTGCAAAAGTAAGAGAAACTAAAGGTTTGTGCAAATACTTTGAAAAATATTGTTTTAATAATAATAAAACTAGCCAAAAGCCAAACCCTGTGAAATATCTATTTTAAATGGTCTTGGCTTGAAATACATGCCAAGATAGGATGACTGAGCATCAAAGAGTACAATTCTTTTTATACAGTAGGCATTTAAAGAAAAATGATAATGTTAAATAATAGCCATAATGATAATACTATTGTAGAAATGTCTTCTGTGATTTATAATCTTCTTTGGATTATAGATAAAATGAAGATTTTTTTTAAAAGCGATTTTGAATGTGACTTCATTTAGGGGTAGGGAATTTTAAAATGACTTTTAAAAATGATTATTATTGCAAATCCATTTTGGGGCAAAAGATTTTACACTTAAATCCGTTTCCACACTGTTGGTTTCTACTCTTGCTTTCTTAAAGACTTGCTTTTCATTTCATCGATGAAATTCTTTTTGTCCCACCTAGACCAAATTCCCAGACTTTCTCGTGGGTGGGCAGAAGCAATGACATGAAATACTTCGAAACTAAAAGGAAGGTAATCTTACCTTCTCCCTGGGTAAATCTCTAACAAAACCTATATGCTTAAGTAGGAATGTGAAAACTCACTGTTGAAGCCCCCAACAAAAAAACACACCCAGAACAGCAGAAGTTTTTGAAGTGTCAATATTTTTACGTTTCACATCAGGGCTTTTAATTAATATCATAATTATTAAAAGATTAAACTTGACATGTCTGGGGACCACAAGCAATCTACACGGGGAGAAGGTTCTGTCTGTTGGCCACAGAGGCCTCCCTTCGTTGCTTTGTGTCATTGCAGTAAGACATACAGACTATAACCTTTACGATTCTAATAATTTTTAAGCGTAACGGCATTAAGTGCCTGTGTTGTGCGACTCTTCCAATTCCCTCATCTTCTTTGTTTGTTTTTTTCCTTCCTTACCATTAGGGGGCGGCCGTAGACAGAGGATCCACCGCCCTCCCTGAGCCACTCGCTCACGCATGCGCGTCTCCCCTGCGGGAAGGTGACAGGAGGCGGGCCGCGCAGGGCTCAGGGGCGGGGCCGGGTCGCGCGCAGGCGCGGCGAGGCCATTGTGACGTCCCCCGGCGGCCTGGCTGGGAGCAGGCGGCGCTCTGCGGCGCTTCCCTTCGGGCGACGCGCGGACTGCCCTCCCCGCGCCGGCCCGCCCGCCCGCCGGCCTCGCCGCCGCCTCCCTGAGCGCGCGGAGCGCGGGGCCAGCAGCCGGGGCGGCAGCCGGGGGCGACGCGGCGCCTGTCAGGGCGCGGGCGGGCGGGCTCCGGGGCCGGTGGGTGCGCGGCGGGCTGGCGGCAGGCGCAGGGCTATATGGCGGCGGCTCTGTCGGGCCTGGCTGTCCGGCTGTCGCGCTCGGCCGCCGCCCGCTCCTATGGGGTCTTCTGCAAGGGGCTGACCCGCACGCTGCTCATCTTCTTCGACCTGGCCTGGCGGCTGCGCATCAACTTCCCCTACCTCTACATCGTGGCGTCCATGATGCTCAACGTCCGCCTGCAGGTGGGTGGCCGCGCCCCCCCGGCCCTCCCGGGGGCCCGGCCCAGCGCCGCCCTGCCCGCCCGCCGCCTTCCGGGCGACGGAGATGCCGCCGCCAGCAGCCAGGCCGGCTGCTGAGTGTCGCCAAGCGCCGTGCACGTCGCTTGCATCCCCCACAGGAGAGAGCACCGCGGAGGTTATTGTTATCCCCGCTCCGCAAACCAGGCCGGGGCGCGGGGGGCGGCGTGCAGCGCCCGCCCTGGCCAAGGGCCTGCTGCTGGGGCGGGGGTCCCCGCACAGGCGGGCGGGGGCTGGCCCTGGCCCCGAAGAGGAGATGTTGCCCAGAAAAAGTACAGATTGGGCTTGGGGTGGGGTGGGGGTTTATGGTTGACTTTCGAGTTTCCGAATTTGACCAAGCTTCGGGGGGAAAAAAAATCATCCTTTTTTTTTTTTTTTTTTTTTGAGGGCAGTGCCACTGGCTCTCATAAGTGGGACCCGAACCGGGGCCGCTGGCGTCCCAAGCCAGCGCTTAACCGCCGCGCCCCTCGGCCGGCCCAAAAAAATTATCCTTGAAACTTAACATGGATTAATTAATGTTTTGATCAGTGTGTCTTCTGTATCCTGGCCGGGGTGGAAGTGGGGCGGGGGTGACGGTGAGGGAAAAGGAGGTGGAAGAGGTAGGGCCTGAACCGGTTCAGATGTGAAAGAGTAGACACACACACACTAATACACACGCACACCCCCTTGGGGCTCGCCTTTGCTATAAATGACGGACGTGGCTACATCCTTTGAATTAGAGATGTCTTTTTCTAGGGGAATGCAAAATTGTCAGATTGAAAATGATTCCTTTCCAGGTGTGTCATAGATGACCAAGTGCCAAGCTCCTCTTGGGTGCCATTTACCTATCTTGCAGTGCCGGCTGGGTGCTGGGCACAGGCTCTGTGACGGAAGACGGACAGGTCCCTGCGCTCTTAGAGTTTACATTCTCACAGCACTTGTGTTGCTCCCTGGTGTGCAAAACGAGGGAGTGAGAGCAGTCGGAACAGGCAGTGCTGAGACCTGCAGGTGTTGTCCTTTTTTTCCTTCTGGTTTCTTTGTCTCAGAATGGAATTGCCCCTCTGTGTGGACTTTCTGGTTTCGGATGCCTGTCACTGGTAATGGAGGCCTCATAAAGCTTAAAAGCAACTATTGATCAAAATTGTGTGAAGGCGAAATGAGATGAACCTGACTCTCCAAGGTCCAAACTGAGATACTTTTATGTGACTAGGAGCTTGTGGCATCCTTAAGTGGTACCAGACTGACTAGTAGAGTAGAAAATTCAAATATCTTCCCAGTAGGTTGTGTAAATAAGTAAAGGGAGCTTGCTGGGTGTGGGGACTGGGATACCAGAAAGCCTGTGCTCTAGCCGATTGCTTTTTGTTGTTTGCCAGATCTAACGATTTCCAAAAGAAACTGGAAATCCTGATTTTTAGATATCAAATGAACACAAATTAAAAAACAACAACAACTTCATAGGCAAAACAAAATGTGTCTGCAGCCTATATTTTTACCCCAAGCTCCCACTTTGGAAATTCTTGTTCTAGAGCTACATTAATAATTTGCAGTCATTTATGAAATCACAAGAATGACTGTAAGAGAAAACATAGTGCATTGTATTTGAAAATCAGTTTTGTACCATTAAAAAACAAACCACATTTTTTATATGTGTTTATGACCATCCACCTAGTTCAGGCTGTCATAATCACTTTCCTGGGCTATTACAGTAGCCTCCACCTGTTCTCCACCAGGCAGTTAGAGAAACAAAACCCAAAGTTCTCATTGCACACAGAATGCAGTTTGCACATCCTCACTCTGCGGATCTGACTTCACCTTCCTAACCTCTCACCCAACCTGCTCCCTGCTTACTGCTCTTTTTCACAGTTTCCTCTCTATTCCACATGCACCACGCCCCCTCCTGCCTCTGGGCCCTGAACGCGGTTCTTTCCACCTTGAGTGCCCTTCCCTGACTCTGAGTGCTGGTCCATTCCCCCACCACAGCTCTTATTTCACAGAGGACTTCTGTGATCACCACATGGGTATGATGTTTGACCTGCTATCTTCATTGGAAGACAGCTAGTTTGTTTCATGTGCAATAAGGAGTAAAGGGTTCCAGATCTCTCAGTTGTTTGTAGGACAGTGAGATCATCTCTGGAAAGGTTATTCAAATACTAATTTCATAACGAAATCTATACTGTAATACTGAGGGTAGTTGCATTTTGAAGGAGGGAAATTGGCTCTGGAATAAGTGGTGTGGGCAGTCAGGAGAGTTAGGTGCCCCAATCCCAAAAGCCCAGAATGGATGACTTGGTGGAATTGATGCCAATTAATAATAGTCCGGGTACAGCACAGCTTTTAGAGACTGGTGGGAGCTGAATGCTCGGGTAGAACGTGGGCTTCTGTAGTCAGCTCAGGGGAGAGTGGGATGGGGGAACACAGATCAGGTGATCAGCAGGTACCTTGGGGGAGGACTGTCTAAGGACTACATGAGGATTTTAGGTTTGATCTTGGGCTTGATCAAGCGTGTCAGCTTTTACATGCTGAAGGGGACAGGGTGGGAGTGGGGTGTCTCCTCTTTACTGTAGTATTTATATCTGCTACTTTCAACTCCCCTGCAGGTTGAGAGTTTCTGTTGATTTGTGGAAAATCACTAACTTACCTGATGTGAGGTTTTAATTATTCTGGCCACTGGTAAGGGCAAGTGCAATAGGAAATAGAATCTGAGTAAAGGGAACGGCCCCACTCACCGCCCTCTTTTCACTGAGAACACTGCCCATCCTCCATCTCAGGGGTGCTGGAATCTGTTTCGCCAGTAATAAGGGACCAAGGACTCCATTTCCCTCGTGTTTACCAAGAACCCCCAAATCATGTGTCAGGCAGTAAGGCATTCTAAGGAAGTTGATATCTCTTTTACATGAAAGATGATTAAATGAGAAAATAGATGCAAAGGAATTTTGTAAACTAGAAAGGGTTATGATTTTAAAATACTGTTTGCAAATAAGCCTTACTCTAGGGTCATTAGCATCCTACTTATTTATACAGAATTTGAAATACATGGCAGTAAAAAAGAAAAAAATGAGAATCCATACCAAATACTAAATGTAGGAAAATCAAGATGAAAAATTGTGCTGAGAACCTATTATAATTTAACAAGTCATGCCTACACCTTCTCAATTATGTGGCCTGTGGGAAGCGTCAAGTATTTTAGTCCCAGGTCACCCAGATTCTTGTAACTATCAAAAGAGAAGGCCTACAAGAGTGTGAGCTGAGCTCTGAGCAACGGCGGTTTGATGCCAGCCCGAGCAGAGTTGACGTTGAGCTGCCAACAGGTGGCAGGATGGCTCAGCTTAAAAAAAAAAAAAAAAAAAGAAAGAAAGAAAAAGAAGGCCTAAAAAAGAACAATTGGAGAAAAGAAGACATCGTGAGGATTGATGACAGCTGTTAAACTGAGCAGTGTCTTCATTGTTTTCCTGCGCTGTCACAGTCTGCCACACTAACCTGTGCTAACCAGGCCTAGACCTGCCTTCGGCCCCTCCCTTGGTGCGCCCCACCCCCCATTCTGTTTCCAGCTGCTCTTTTATAGTCTTCTTATTCTGAATGACTTTCTATGGGTTGTTGGAAAAGTCATGACACGTTTTTGCAACAAAAAACAGAAAAAATATGTCATGACTTTTCCGACAACCAAATACAATAAATCCACAGCTCTGTGTGTTTCAGTGTTCACGTATCACTTGAAAATCTATTCATTCATTCCAATCAGGTAAAAAGAGTCTAGGAAGGCAGGTAGGGATGGGAAGCTGGTTGCCTGCTAAATAGAGCAGTCCGAATGGACCTCTTTGATTAGATGGCATTTGAGCAAAACCGTGTAGGAGGTGGGGGCTTTAGCTTCAGAGATGTCTGGGTTAGAAGTATTTCCCCTTGCACAGACAAGGCCCTATAGCTGGTGCTAGGCTAGCCTTGTGTGTCTGGGACAGCAGGAAGGAGGCTGGTCAGTGAAGAGGAAGGTGGCAGGAAAGTCAGACTGAGAGGTTTAGGGGCAGCTCACGTGGTGTCTTTTAGGCAATGAAAGGATTTTGGCTTTGACTCTGAAATTATCTTACTTAGGTCTGAAGAACTTCAAAAAGTAGCACAGACCCCAAGATCCTAGTCCCAGAATCAACTGCAGCTTCAAATGAGTTTTAGTCTGTTGCTTGATTTACAGCAGGTTCCCAGAGGAGATTGGGGGAAATGATAGACTATTAAGAAAATGTTAGAAAAGCTTGTAAGCTTTGTAAAAGCTTAATTGGCCAAGTCAAAAGCATGAGCTAAGGTAAACCGAGTCTGTTCTGGCTTCTGAGATAATGAACAGCTGTGTACTTTGTGCTGATAAATACCAAACATAGGAAACAGAAATACTACGGAATTTTTTCTTTCTTTCAAGGGAATGCTTTAATCATGCTTCATACATTTTTGAAAAATTTTCAATATATATGAAATCGAAAAGAATAGTACAGTGAACACCTGTATCCTTGACTCAAGTTTTTGAAGTCATACAAATAATCATATAATGGTTCAATCAGATAGTAAAGTATATGAGTTAGATCTGTGTGTACTAATGTTCAAAGAGATCCCCCACATGTAAAGAAAAGCAAGTTTGTCAACTGATCTGTGTAGTAGTACCCCATTTAAAAGTTTTGTCATAAATGTGCTTGCCCATACTTGGGCTTGGGGGAGCATTCCTGGACCAGGAGCAGTCAGTCCTAAGTCAGGAGGGAGCGGGTATGCTTCTCAAACCATCTGTGGAGTGGGACCATGTTTCTTCACTTCCACAAGCTGGGGAGCCAATAAACAAATATTTACTTCTCACAGTTCTGGAGACTAAGAAGTCCAAGACCAAGGCACCAGCATGGTCAGGGTCCCGTGAGGGCCCTGCTGGTTCATAGCCAGCCTCACTGTGTCCTTACATGGTGGAAGGGGCTGGGGAGCTCTCTGGGGTGTCTTTTATGAGACTACTCATCCCATTCATGAGGACTCCACCCTCATGACCTAAGCACCTCCCAGAGGCCTTACCTCCTAATATCATCTTCCGAGTTAGGGTTTCAGCATGTGAATTTTAGGGGGAACACAAACATTTAGACCATAGCACCTCCTGATAGCGTTTAAGATCCAATAAAAATGAGTTGATTTCACATGCAAAAGAATGAAGCTGGACCCTAACCTTATGCCATGTATAAAAATGAACTCAAAATGGATCAAAGACCTATATGTAAGAGCTAAAACTGTAAAACTTTTAGAAGAAATCATGATGTTGAATTTGGCAATGTTTTCTTGCCAAAAGCACAAGCAACAAAGAAAATGTAAACAAATTAGATTTTATCAAAATTAAAAACTTGTCAGGCCGGCCAAGTGGCACGGTGGTTAAGCGCTGGCTTGGGAAGCCAGCAGCCTCGGTTCGGGTCCCACATATGAGGGCCAGTGACACTGCCCTCAAAAAAAAAATAAATTAAATTAAAAACTTGTATATCAAAGGACACTATCAAGAGAGTGAAAAAGACAACTCACAGAATGGGAGAAAGTATTTGTAAATCATGTATCTGATAAGGATTAATATCCAGAATATATAAAGAACTCTTACAACTAAACAATAAAAACAAATAAAAGTTGGCAAAGAACTTGAAAAAACATTTCTCCAAAGAAGACACACAAATAGCCAGGAAACCCATGATAAGATGGGCAACATGGGACATGTTCGTGGGCAGCCACACCACCAGCTATGGTGAGGATCTGACAAGTCACCACGACTTAGCCCCAGCTACCCAGTGCCTACTACCTCATGGCAGCGGTGGAAGGACCCTCCGATGGGCCCAGTGGCCACGCCCCACTCCCTGTCTCAGCTCTGCAGGATGCAGACAGCCTCTAGTTAGTTATTATGCGTTGGCTTTGCTATGGTGCATTTCTGCCATACTGACGTTTATTTTTTATTTATTTATTTTTTAGATTTTATTGGGGAATTGGGGGAGGGGAACAGCGTTGGGGAATTGGGGGAGAGGAACAGACAAGTTGCTGTCTTTTCGTTCTTCAGTCTAGTTGCGGAGGACATTGCTTCACTGGCCCATGTTGGTATCGTCATTGCGCTTTTCCCAGATGAGGCAGATCGGTCGCCGGCCTCTGGATGGTCGCTCACTGCAGCTATTGGCAGCTCACGCTGGCTACCAGCCGCTCACTGTAGCCTATGGCAGCCCACTGCCACAGGGACTGCAGCCTACACCGTCGCCGGGGCTCGCACAGCCCAGCTCCAGGTGGAGCCATTGTTAGCTGCAGAGGGCAGTGTCACTGGCCCTCATACGTGGGATCCGAACCGGGGCTGCTGGCGTCCCAAACCAGCTTTTAACCAATGTGCCACTCGGCCCGCCCTGACGTTTATTTTCCTTTTCTTTTTTTTTGAGAGCAGTGTCACTGGCCCTCACATGTGGGACCCGAACCGGGACCGCTGGCTTCCCAAGCCAGCGCTTAACCACTGCGCCACTCGGCCGGCCCCTGACGTTTATTTTTATGTTGTCAACTTTAACAGTCTTTTTTGACTTTTGGGTTTTGTCGTCATTAGAAAGGCCTTCCCAACTCTAAGAATAGATGTAAGGAATTAACCCATAATTTGTTGTGGTACTATTACTTCATTTTTATTTTAAAATAAAATATAGTTTGGAGTTTATTCTGATGTGTGTACTAAGGATCCAAACTGACAGTTCTCCAAACAGTTCTGGAGTTTTCACAGAAGTGAAAAACTTCGTGTGTACAGCACTTTTGTCCTTGTATGTGTGTTCACTGGAAAGCAAGCTTTAAGGAGACAGAGCCTGGTTTGTCTGTATGGTCCTAAAACCAGCACGTGCCCTAGCCCCTGGCTTTGGTAGGCCCAGTGAACACTTGCTCACTGAACCTGTAGCCAAGAAATTGCAGGAATGCACTCCCGACTGGAAGGTTCTTTTGCATTTGTAAATGTTACCGCCAGCTTGCCCTCTACTGAGGTTACACTGTGCGTCCTCCTGCGATGTGGGGATGCCTCTGGCTGCTCCCCACTCCTCAGCTGCTGCAGCCTGGGTCTCAGCCTCTGTCTACCCCACTCCACTCTGCCCCGAAGTGTGCTGGTCTGTGTTTAGGCCGCTTCCATGTTGCCATCCAGTGGTCACTTGTGTGTCCCTTGCTTTCAGCAGCATCCTGTCATTCATTTCCTAAAGCGCCCTTGATGAGGATAATGATAAAAGCTGCTGTCGCTTGGCTGTCCACAGGATGCTGGTCAGAAAAGCTGCTAGGCCCTTTCACACTTTGAGTCCTCACAACATCCTGAGGAGAGAGGATTGCCTGAGCTCCCCACCTGGGACAGGGCACAGCCTGGCCCTCGGAATGTGAGCAAGCTCACCTTTGTGTCCAGGTGACGGAAGGAGGCCTCAGGGTGGTGACTCCCCGGAGCTGCACAGCTGGTTTTTTAAGGGCAGGTGGGATTTGGATGCTCTGGGTGAGGACAGTGACAGGAGCTCGGGACTGTTGGTCTGTTTGCTGTGGTTGTGACTCAGCTTACTGTAGAGAGGACTGAGTCCTCCTGTTTCTTGTCCTCTCTGCGGGGTAGCGATTTGCTTCGGCCCGTCCTGGGTCCCGTCACCGGCACCGCAGTGTGAAGGTGTACTGCTGTCCCCAGCTCCACGAGGGGGGCCAGGATGGCCTTGGAGTGAGTGCGAGCCGTCCTACGGCAGGACCCTGCTCCGAGTCATTGTCATTGCAACATTGTGTAGCTGTCTCCTCCCAGTCCCCTTGGGAGTAGCCTTGCCAGCTGCCTTTCAGAAGCATCAAGGCCAGGATATTTTTAGTTTACAGAGCGGTGGTATCCAGACCATCAGGTCCCTGAGGCCATTAATAGCTCAGGTTAGGGAAGGCGAGGTGACAGCAGTCCAAGAGAGCAGCAGCTGCCTAAGTGGGTCAGGCCCATTGTCACACAGCAGGTCAGCTGCCTCTGGCGGGCAGGGATTTGTGTGGAAGGTGACTTCTCATGTCTGCACCGAGGATCCTGGGCACACCCAGACAACCTCGTTCTCTGCGCACATCTGGCCTCTATGCTCCTGGTTTCAGTCTTTGCCATCTTTGGGGTGGGGTGGGGTGAGTTGAGGGAGCTAGTTCAGGAATCTACTCCCAGTACTGCACTTTATTTTTCCTGAAACATACTGTCTTGAACTTCAAAATAGACTCCTTTCTTTATTCTAGAGTTCTCAGTTTTAGTGGATAAGTTTGTTTGCAATAATTTATGCTGCTTATTACTTTGTAGACTTAATACGGGTGGGAGATGATGACATAGCCCGGGCCAAGGAGAGTTAATTATGTAATTATGTATACTTCATTTGGTACAATATGTGTCAATATATATGTAGTTACTGTAGTGAGAATAAACTTAAGAAAAATATTTCACAAATGATTACATGTTTAGGAATTATAAGAAGTTTATTTCTGGGGCCGGCCAAGTGGCGTGGTGGTTAAGCGCTGGCTTGGGAAGCCAGCGACCCTGGTTCGGGTCCCACATATGAGGGCCAGTGACCCTGCCCTCAAAAAAAAATTTTATTTCTGCTCTCAGAATATCAGTAATGTGTGTGACAGTCTAATCAAAAGAGCTGGCTAGTTGAGGACTCAGACAAAATGTTTTCACTGACCTAAAGTATTTTTGTTCAGAGAATTAAATATATAGTTTAAAACCGAATTTACTAAAGAACTAGAAGATCTTCAGCAAACAATTTATTCCATCGTTAAATACATGATTACTTTATTGATCCCATTAATGGTGTCTTATTTAAGATATTTTAACACAATTCTGGGAATACTTGGTCTTTCTAAACAGTACCAAATGCTTGTACAAGGACGTAACAAAAGTGGGTAGAAACTAATTTTCTAAGAGTTGGCCCATATTAGATGACCTGTTTTTCTTAAAACCTATTTTAGTATGTATTAAAAATGTATTTGGGAATACTTCCATTTCAGGAAAATGTTCATTCTTAGTACGTTTCAAATCAGTAAAATAAATGCAAGGTTTGAAATAATATGGTTTGGAGACTTAATTTGAGAGAACTGTCAAGACAAGTTAATTATATTTGACTTGGTGAATTTTGACAGTATTGTTTTGGATTATAGCTGGAATTAATGCTTAGAAGAATTGCACCTCTTTGTATTTTTTTTTTTCTTTTTTTTTTAGAGGGCAGTGTCACTGGCCCTCACATGTGGGATCCGAACCGGGGCCGCTGGCTTCCCAAGACAGCTCTTAACCACCGCGCCACTCGGCCAGCCCAGAATTGCACCTCTTAAAAGTTCTCATCACAAGAAAAAAATAATTGTGACTGTGCATGGTGATGGATGTTGACTTGTGATCATTTTGCAATATAAACAGATGCTGAATACCTACACTGAAACTAATATAATGTTATGTCATTTATATCTCAGTTAGAAAAATGACACCTTACATTTGTATATTGGTTTAAACTGTTCAAATATATTTTTATGAGTTGTTATATAGAGTATTGGTCACACCTCTATCAATAAAAGGTTTTGAACATGCCCCACAGATATATACTTATTTATAAGGTTTGTATTTTGCTCTGCCAAAATATGGTATATATTATCAAACAGAAGAAGTTAAAAGGGGGCTGAGCTGTCCTGATACCCTCTCCTGTGCTTTTTGAGGTGGGGTCACCCCACGTAATGACTGCTGGACAGAAGGTTGTGAGTAGTTTTTCAGCATTTACCTGTAACTAAGTTGTCTGTGCAAGAAACACTTCCAACCCCCTCTTTTGAAGCACTCATCGTCGCAGTTGGCGTCTACAACATTGAACCTCCCTCCCTGGTGGCTCTGGTGGCCATTTGTCCATCTGATCTTTTTTTAATGATTTTATTGGGGAATTGGGGGAGGGGAACAGGGTTGGGGAATCGGGGAAGGGGAACAGACAAGTTGCTATCCTTTTGTTCTTCAGTCTAGTTGTGGAGGACGTTGCTTCACTGGCCCATGTTGGTATCGTCATTGCGCTCTTCCTGGATGAGGCAGATAGGTCACCGGCCTCTGGATGTCGCTCATCGCTCTTGGCAGCTCACACTGGCTGCCAGCCGCTCACGCTGGCTGCCGGCCACTCACTGTAGCCTGTGGCAGCCCACTGCAGCAGGGGCTGCAGCCTACACCGTCGCCGGGTCTCGCACAGCCCAGCTCCAGGTGGAGCTGTTGCCAGCTGTAGAAGGCAGTGTCACTGGCCCTCATGTGGGATCCGAACCGGGGGCCGCTGGCATCCCAAAACCAGCTCTTAACCAATGCGCCACTCGGCTGGCCCTGTCCATCTTGGTCTCAGGGATCCTGGCCTTCCGCACCTGACCGTGTCTGTCTCCTCTCCCTGCGTGTTATGCCGGGGCCGCCATTGCATCTGCCTCCCAAAGCTGGTGACTTTGAATGGAGGCCACCAGCTCTGAGCCCCCTTGAGCTCTGTGTGTCCTGATGAACCTCTCTGTTTTCAGATATTTTCGTTACACAGAATTGAAAGTCAGAAGAAACGTGGCGGCCATCTCACCCCCTTCTACATCGAGTCAGTCACCATCTTTACAAAAATTCTCTTCCCTTTGCCTTACGTCCTCTTTCCTGCACGATCGGCATAGCCTCCGACTTGGCCTAATGTGCGTCTCTTGTGCTCCGGCCACCGCACTGCAGCCTGAGTATCTTAGCAACATCTGGCTGGAAATTCCTCAGTGTCTCTCTGTCACCTCCCGACTGAAGTCCGAGCTCCCGGTGCCGGTGGCCATGCCTCCTTATTGTCCCCTGGTTGGCTCCCATCCTCAGCCGCAGCCCCCAGTCAGACTTACTTGCTTTGTTTTCTTCCTAGTGTACTCTTTACATTTCTAAAAATTTTAACACACTTACGCAGTCATACCTAGTTCTACAAGATTGGTTAGGAGAAAGCAGCTTCTGCCTCATCTCTCTGTCCCATAATCAGCCGCTGTCGGCCGCAGCTGCTTCTCTCAGTGGTGACTTCTCTGGCTCTGAATTGTGTGATTGTGTTGTTGCTTCTTGCCACTTGGCTTGTAGGCTTTATCCTTGCCTTACTGTGGGAGATGACATGGCCGCCCCTCTGCCTGTCCGGCTTCCACCTCACTCACTTCCTCCCTCCTTCCCCGCAGTTACTGCATTTTGGTTAGGTGGCTGCTCCTTAGCCTACTAGCCTCTTGGAAAAATTACTGAATATGATTTATACATCTCTTTACTTTCCATCTATTAATGTTCTGGGGTTATGGTTATTTTTTTTAAAGGAATACGTGTCAAAAATTTTCTTAACTTGTCAATTAATAAGGGAACTAGTAAGATGCTATAATAATTTTAAAGAAGAATTTAGGCAAAACACACATGTATTTAGGGACGCTAAAGTGAATTTACAAATAGATGTAAAGCTGGTCAATATCCACAGGGCAATAATCAGTTGCATCCTCCAGACAAAATAGATTTTTATTTCTTTGGAAAAGAAATCATTTGCCTCCCTCTTTAGGTTCCTGACATGTAGGGAAATCCCTAAGCCACCAGAAGGCAAGGCGCGTGGCTCCGTGAAATGAGGTGAACCCAAGGGTGCACCAGACAGCACACCCAGTGACCTGGTCTGACGTCTTCCCCTCTGGGGTGGCATAATGACAAAGAAAGGCTACCCCTGGCTACAGAAGAAGGCGGTTCTTTTAAGTTTAGTGAGGGCAGCAAGACATAACCGATGGGCCACGTGGACTTTGCTCTTGGACAGCTGCTGAGGTCACACATCAGCTCCTGCCCGGAAGTTTTCATGTGAAATCTCAGATTGGTCTTGGATAAGCCTCTAGTATTTGCTAGTCTGAGTGGGGAAGCAAGTCCGAGAAGCTTTCTCCACCACGTTTTTGCTCCCAGGGCCTACAGGTTCAGATGCAGTCTTCTCTTATTCAGGCTCCAGAATTTGCCGCGGCTCCTGACCTGCCAGCAAGCCATGGTCCTTCACCTTGGGGCTGGGGTCTTGTATGCCAGGACCCCTCCAGGCTGGCTTTCCTGGGAGGGCTTTGTACACACTGGATCCGTAAGTCAAGTCGACCTCAGTTCCTAACAAGTGGCCTGTCACACCTGAGCCATTCTCAAGTAGGACACTTCAAGTAAGGCCTTGGTTGCATTATTGATTCATCCAATTATATCTTGGTTAAAGAGAGGAAAGATTTTTATTGAACCTATGCAAATGACTACATTGCTGTGAAAAGTACAAAGCCTAAGAATGTTTCTTATTTTTAAGTATTTTTAGGCATCTGCATTAATAAAGTACCCTTCTTTTTGTTGTGATCTCTAATTGGTAGGTTGTCATCCTGTTTTTTGTCAAAATGTAGGGCTCCTTGGTGCGAGAGACTGAAGGAGATCTTCACCCTCGGTGTGTGTAGCTCCCCTCAGAGTCTTCTTCATTACAGCGCTTTAATTCTGTTATCTTTTCTAGGTTCATATTGAGATCCATTGAAGACCTTCTGCCGACTGACAAAGGCGTGTCCTGAGGCTCAGCGCATCAGAGGACACAGCATGAGGGACGAAAGAGGGACGCCCTGCACCTGCCTCACAAAAGGCAAGGGAGAGGGCGACCACTTGGACAAACTGCTGTGCAGACTTAGAAGAGCCCAGGAGGAGAACCCTCGCCCATCAGATGTGTCTTGCCGGGCGAAGAAGCCTGTGGTTGATGAAAATGGAAATTCACAGAACAAGACGTCATCATTGGAAATGAAAAATGATCTGAGGGAGGTCAGCCTGTTGCTTCACGCTGGCGACAAAGTGTTTCCATATTTGAAAGAATCAGTCAGAAGAAATTCTGCTTCCCCATCGGCTGGGAGCCAGGCTGTGGATCTGTTCTCTGCGCCTGCAGAAGACCGTTTTGCTGGAGCTTCCTGTGGTGTCCAGGAAGCCCTGGGGAGAGCCTGGCTGGGACGAGGGCCCGGGGCCACTGACAGCCGCAGAGGACCGTGCTGCCAACGAGAGCTTTGGGGGTCAGGACCACGATGCCGTCAGAAACGGCCAGAAATGGGGATCCCAGAGCATGAACCCCCAAGTGCTTTTCTTGAGGGGCGAGGCTCTGAGTTGGAACCAGCTTGCCCACATTCCGTCCTGGGTACACTGCCGCACACTCGTCGTGAGGTTTCCCCGAGTGACGAGGCAGAACGTGTGTTCCCTGGCCATTCAGAGCCTGTGGTTTCAGGGCAAACAGCAGAATACAAGAAAATGCTACCAGGTGTAAAAAGTACCTCAAACCATCTGCAGAGAACACTTCGGTCACTGGCTCTACAAGCTTATGAAGTAACAAAGCCTTTATACCATAAATAAGGTACAAGCTGAACAATAAAAGTAGTGAGATTAATTTTAAATTGTCTTAGAATGACTTCTTTCCATTAGGTCTGGGGATGCAAACAGTGCAGCTGCGTGTGAAGTACCCTCTTTGGTTTGCATGACCAGACAAACTGAAAGCAAGTGGAATTGAAACTCATGGGAGGCTGTTGGTGCAGGAGGAAACTTGGGGCACGTTTTCAGTTGTGCTGGAAAGACATTCAGGATTGGAAAACCTCTTCCAGAGAACATTAATATACCCTGTGTAAATACCAGATTAGAACCGAAAGTCCTCGATGCACCTTCAACACCCATGCGGAAGGGCTGCTGCTCCAGGTCCTGCCCAGGTTGTCTGATCTCTAACGGAAGTGGGTATTTGTCAAAACCCCTCTCTACTCCCTCCAAGCCTTGCTGAGTTGATGCTAAGCTGTTACCATTTCTGCATTTTGTAGGATGATTTTGGTTTGCATCAAAATTGTATTCCTTTTCTCACATCCCTTTCCTTCCCCTTGAAATGCAATGTTAATGGAGGCCCTACGGTGAGAGTTGCAATATTAAACCCATTTGTAGAATAAACCTTTCTCAAACTAGGGATCCTAGCGGTGTTACTTGAAATAGTGCGGGCGAGAGTGCTGTAGCCCACAGAGGCCAATCAAGTTTTTCCCTGATAGAAGGTTCCCAGTTTCTGGGAGTTGAGGTAGCTCTTACACTGGGATCTTTCTGAGATAACTCCTTTTGTTGTTTGTTGATAACTTTGGATAAAGGTCATTTAAGAGAGTAAGTTTTTAAGGAGTCCCAAAGTAAGACTTAACCATTTTTAGGATTATGGATTGCCCATATCAGTTTGTATCATGTGCTAAATTCCTATGGCGTGTGCTATTTTAGTGTTTTGGGAAAATGAAAAATAAAATTTGTTCTTTGCCATAATAAATGTCTTCTTTGTGTTGTAGTGTTGGTTCCCCTTGACTTTTTATTCATGCAGCCTTCCTAATGCGGAAAGGTCTTTGAGCTCCAGTCAAAGTAGGTTGCTGACTTAGGAGACAGGAAGCAGGAGCTTGAAAAACAAAATGTAAAGCTAGGTCGGAACTTAACTCTCCCTTTCTGCCTGGGGTGTAACGAAACAGTGTACTGTGGTCCTCTGGGGTGGTGCTCAGAGCGTCCCAAAGTGGGTGTCCTTGTGAAAAAAACGATTGCCAGCACGGCTAGAAGGACACTGTTTTGATTGCGCAGTTAGAGCTCTGCTTAGTGACGCTCCATCTGGGGTCACTGATGGATTGTGAAATGAGATGAGGACACTTTTTAGTGTTTCAAAATGGGAACTTTTCTGGTCAATACTTTCTTCCCCCACCCTCCTTTTTGCTGTGTTAAACTAAGTCTGTTCCTTTGGGATCGAAATTTGCATGACCCATGAACTGTTTTGTCTCCTTTGTTTTATAAATTGCAAGTATATAAATTTTCAACCAATTGCAAAGAAAGAAGATGGAATTCCTACTTTTCATCAAATGCTAAATTAATAAATTGGAAAAATTTTTCATGTGGTTATATTAGAATAAGGTGTGTCTTTTTTTTTTTTTTTTTTTTTTTTTTAATTTTTATTGGGGAACTGGGGAAGGGAACAGCGTTGGGGAACCGGGGAGGGGAACAGACAAGTTGCTGTCCTTTTGTTCTTCAGTCTAGTTGTGGAGGACGTCGCTTCACTGGCCTATGTTGGTATTGTGATCACTGCGCTCTTCCTGGGTGAGGCAGACCAGTCTCCGGCCATTGGATGGCAGCTCTAGGTGGCTCACAGCCACCTACTGCAGCAGGGGCTGCAGCTACACCGTCGCTGGTGACTCACAGCAGCCCAGCTCCAGGTGGAGCTGTTGTTCACCATCTTAGCTGTAGAGGGCACAGTGTCACCGGCCCTCATGTGGGATCTGAACCAGAGCTCTGCGGCTCAGAGCTGGCATCCCAAGCCAACTCTTAACCAACAAGCCACTTGTCCGGTCCAAGGTGTGCTTTTTTTCTAAAAGCAGTTTTGGGGAAAATTTCATAACTTGTTTCTTCACGGTAATTTCTTGGTACATGTACACTTTCTGAAAATTGTCCCTTTGGTGCTCAGTTGCATCCACTTTCTGTCTGTAGATGGCCTGTCCTGTGGAATGTTCTGGGGTGGAGAGGTGATGATAAATGTACTACATAAAGTTTCATGACTTTGCAAAATGAGGCCTTCTGTAAACATTTTTATTTTTGAGGTAATTAATACAGAAAAGAAATAAGATATTTTGGATAAATGAACTTTCCATGGTTGAATCACTCATTTGAAATATTTTAGGGTGTATCATTTTGGCAGTGAAAACTAAGGGAAGCTTGTTTTAAAAGTTTTTAAGTTTATATGCATTTTTTCTCTTGCCTTTATGGATTCTGTCTTAAGGATTGAACAGCATAATCATTTTATATTTAGAAACAAAATCTTGGGCTTGGTTATTCACATTTGGAAATCATAATTTCTTTTTTTTTAGCATTGGAATGAGTATTGAGGTCTTGAAGCAATTATGAAGTTGCAAGCTTCCAGAGAATAAAAAATTAAGAAACTTGCATTTAAGTAGATCATTCTTATATGACTATTGATTTTAAAAATAAGCAAGATGTATGTTGGAGCTTGGTGTAAGTCTAGTTCTTTGTAGGACATGCAAAGGGATATCATACCTAGGACATGGCACTGTTTCTTGTCACTACCACTTGCCCTCCCCAAGACCTGATAAGGACCCACACCTATTATAGGAGGGTGATATGAGAAAAGAAGGGAATTGGTTTGTTTTCAACGCAGATACTTTGTTCTGTATGTGTCAAATCCAAACATACACGTCTGAATTCACTTAGAAATTGAGACTGCAGCCATGAGGGAGACTCACTCATTTTCCAGCCTCGTGGTGCCTTCGGGAGAGTAGAATGAGCAGTCTACTCCCTGCATCCCGGTGAGTGGCAGGCAGGGCTCATTGTTAAATTAACGTTCATGTTTCCTACTCCACTGTGTAAAATCAAGGTTTGACAATATGTGATTTTAAAAACGTTTAAACTTTTGGAGTTCCTGTTAAAATCATCCTCTCCTTTTTGACTGCATTAGGGATTGTCTAACAATATCTTAACCAGATGCTTCCCTTCGGTTCGGTGTAAATACTGTGCACAGACGCTCCCTGACTGAGGGCAGTTTGACTTACAATCTTCCGACTCTATGATGGTGAGAAAGCCATACACATTTGGTGGAAACCGTACTTGGAATTTTGGATTTTGATGTTTTCCCAGGTTAGCGACGTGCGCTATGGCACTCTCGGGACCCTGGACAGCGGCAGCGAGTACCGCCCCCGCTCATCGCGAGGATACATCTCGGATACTCAACGGTGCAGTATTAAGTGCATTTTCAACTTGCGTTATTTTCAACTTAAGATGCGCTTATCAAAACGCCCAGGAGCATCTGTGTTTGGGGGTTGAGCGCATTTTCTGTATTATCTCCACAGTCCCTGCATTTGTCACACAGTCCCTAAAAAGATCAGAAGCAGCCATTTTGTTTTTTAACATTTGCATCATTTAATATGGTGAACATTATACCAAAAATGACTTTCTGTCAGCTTCCTTTAGGGAGCAATGAGTTTGTCTTTTGACCACAAAACTGATATAATATTAGGATTCAGCTTTCAGACCTGACCTTGACGATGTGTGAATTTTGCCCGTCACTACACAGATGCATGACAGATGGTTGGCTTTCATTTTCGTTCATTGGAAGGAGGAAGGGAGATCTGGAAAAAGAGATGGAAATGCCCAGTTCATTCTAGATGAGAATCATTTAGGCCACAAGACCTGCCCAGGTAAGTGAGAGACTATAGGGCTTAAATCCTACAGAGAACTCTTATTTCTCAGTGGAAATAAAGCACTGCTTTTTTCACAGTTCAAATACTTTGATATGGCTATTATTTAGCATGGCTGAAGAAACCTGGTTTTTCTTTTAAAATCAGTCCATCAGTACAAGGCTTTTATGAAGGTAATGCTTAGTTTTGAAGCTATAGGGGCATATGCCTATTGCCTTTTAAGTTGGCAGATGAGGTGAAATGTAGTGTGAGAAGGTCAAGTAGTTTATGAAGTGGCCTTTATTTAAGTTAATCTGGGCACATTTCAATGGGACATTTCTCACCTCCCTCTAAAGGTGAACAACTAAAGCAGGCCCCAGTGGATGGGGTGCTACTGTCAAGATGGTGTGTATTTAGTAACTTTCATAATTCGGGGTAATTTTGATGCAGCTGTCTGATTTGGGGGGAAACTGGTGAGGTGTGAAGCAAGCCCCAAAAGTCTGTGCAAGTGAGGTCAGTTTTTGCCACAAGAGGGCGCCATGCGTTCACTTAGGGAGTGTCTTGCTTCAGGGAAGGCCTTGTGTTTTTTCCAGTTATTTTGTTTATCCAAATTCTTCATCTTAAAATTTAACGTACAGATGCTGAAATTAGCTCCGGGTGGATTGTTAAGTTCAATGAGTGTGATATATGAAATCGTACACTATTCTAACTCGTTAACTCAATTCCCTTAGATGGTGTGCTTTAAAGCAAGAATATGGATGTGTTGGAAAAAATAATTTTGTGGTTTTGTTTTTAATTTTTATTTTGGAGGTTGGCTTTCAGTATGAAACCACATTTTCACACTGTGTCAACAAGAACGGTGGTTTTGTTCTGCGTGGGCTTGTCCAAGTGTTCACTTCTGCCCAGGGACGCACTCAGTCTCCACAGCAGCTGAGCCCGGACAGGGCCCCGCAGAAGAGCCTCAGTCTGTGCCCATTCAGCTCAGGTGACAGTGGGCTCGTCCTGAGTCTGTTCCATGTGAGAGCCTCTTGGAAACCCTGAAAGGGAAATTTGCCACACAAAAGAGTCAATTTTTCACTACAGAAATCACAACTTTAGATTTTTTTTGATGGCTCGAAGTGAAATGTATGCAAAACGTCAGAATCTTAAAATATAGGGAAATGCTATTGTTCTGTAATGTTAATGAGTTATTGCTCTTTCCAGTACATTTTTTGCCAAAGATCTATCAGGGAATTTTTTAAAAATGATAAATTGTGGTAATAGAGTATATATAAATAGCTCACAAGCTAGTTAACTTCTTGAAAATGTTCTGAGTACCTCTTAGGGCTTATTAAAATAAAGCAGTTTGTTAGAATAAACTCCAGGCTTCCTCTTTGTTAGATATTTCCGTTTTAGTCTCTTAGAGAACAATTGCTAGGCTGTTGCATTGTCTCCCACTTGATTCGCACATGTAAGGCCCAAAGCTCCTCACACACATTTTGCAAGATTGCAACACCTGGCATGAGTTTCTTCTAAAACTTTTTATGTGTTCGAGTTCCTATCTTCATGCACATGGTTCTCCCCATATTTACTGTTCTCTTCCAATGTTTTAGAATGAGGATATTTTAGTAAAAGAGCAACTGACAATAATATCCTAACTCCTAAGAACATTTCAACTGCCATCAGGCAATTGGCCATTTTGACAACCAAGAGCTGCCATTCATTGAGCTCCCACCCCGCCAGTGTGACTGACAGGCAGTGACTCTGCTGGGTGGGAAGCTCTTCATCTTCAGAACAATCCTGGAAAACAGCTGTTCCCATTTTAATACCCAAGACGTGGAGGTAAAGATCGCCTTGCTAGTAACTGGTGGAGCCAGTCTGAACTGTTTGTTGAACACAGTTTGTTCTTCCTGCCATGTTGGTTTTTTTCCCTTGTCACCACCTCCTTTCAAGATAGTCATTCAACATCCAGCAAATACTTATTGGGTGCCTACTGTATACCAGGCATCCTAGTAGGTGCTAGAGGCAGAGCAGTAAATAAAACCAAGCCCCCTGCCCTCACAGAACCCAGCAGTTCAGACTGGTTCCTTGTTAAGTAATGAAGTGAGAGGATCGAGGGCCAAGGAGCATGGATGGGGAAATGGAGAGGTCGTGCTGTTATAAACGAACCGGTATTTGCTGCTTGACTTTCTGATTGCGAAAATGAGAAATGTTACATCCAAGAATCAAAGTTTTGTCTAGCGAGGACAACACTTAACTTTTTGGCACTGTTGAGGGCTTCCAGAATGAAGGCGTGCGTTCCGTTTCATACTTAAATCTTCACTCACCTCAGGCTGTGTCGGCCATGTCAGCCTCAGACTTTTCCACCGCTGGTCCAAGGTTTAAAAAAAGAAAAAGATTGGGGCCAGCCGAGTGGCATGTTGGTTAAGAGCTGGCTTGGGATGCCAGCGGCCCCGGTTCGGATCCTACATATGCGGGCCAATGACACTGCTCTCTACAGCTAAGATGGTGAACAACAGCTCCACCTGGAGCTGGGCTGCTGTGAGTCCCCGGGACGGCATAGCTGCAGCCCCTGCTGCAGTGGGCTGCCGTAGGCTACAGTGAGTGGCCGGCAGCCAGCGTGAGCTGCCAAGAGCCACTGTGAGCGACCATCCAGAGTCTGGTGGCCGATCTGCCTCATCTGGGAAGAGCGCAATGACAATACCAACATGGGCCAGTGAAACAGCATCCTCCACAACTAGACTGAAGAACAAAAGGACAACAACTTGTCTGCTCTCCTTCCCCAGATCCCCAATGCTGTTCCCCTCCCCTAATTCCCGAATAAAGATCTTTAAAAAAAGAAAAAGATCTTCAATGAACCTAAATTAGGAAAATTATCCCTGAACTAATACAGTTGCTACTAACCTCATGGAACTACTTCCATTTTAATTGAAATCAATACAATTGACGCAGCTCCTCACTCACGCTAGCCACCTTTTGAGTGCTCAGTAGCTCCATGCAGCTCGTGGCTGCCATGTGGGACAGCACAGACAAAAAACATTGCCATCATCGCAACGCACTGCTATACTTGTGACAGTGTTGCCTCTTCAGGATATGAAGGTCTTTATTATATTAGCATATGTGGTTATTTTCCTTTTAGCTTGCCATCAGTATAAGACAAAAACACCATTCTCTTGAAGTGGAGGAAAAAAAGATCACGAGTTTGCACATGATGTTCCGTAAGCTTTTACTCTACAGAAAGGGATTGTCTCAGTCTCTCACTTTTCGTCTTCCTCACGAGCGTGTTAGTCAGGGTTCCCCAGAGAAACAGAACCAGCAGGATATGCATGGATTCAGCAGAGGGGGCTCACTGTGGAAACTGGCTCACGCAGCTCTGGAGGCTGAGATGCGCCAGGATATGCCCTCTGCAAGCCAGAGGAGCAGAAAAGCCGGTGATGTAACACTCAGACCGGAAGCAGGAGCTCCGATGGCCAAGGTCGGAAGATGGATGTCCTAGCTCAAGAAGAGAGGGAATTTGCTCTTCCCGAGGGCAAATTCTGGTCCTAGTCAGGCCCTCAGTGGATTGGATGATGCCCGGCCACACAGTGCTGTGGGCAAATCAGTCTACCGATTCAAACGCTCATCTCTTCCACAGACACACCCAGAAATAATAGTGTTTTACCAGCTATCGGGGCGTCCCTCAGCCTACTTGAGCCGACATAAAATTAACCATCACACTGAGGCATTTCACAGTTCTCTGAATGAACGATGTGAAGTTTGACACATGCCAGGTGCGTGGAAGGCTTTCTGCGAGAGAAAGTGGTATCCTCTCTTTGTCTTCATTTTATATGATTTCATATATTTTAAAATGTGGAGCCCTTGGTCTCTCTTAGTTAAATTCTAGGCATTTTGTTGTCCAATAGCAATAGGCTTGAAAGTCTCTTTCAATTTGCACCTTTTGAAAAATTTCGTCTTCTATTAGGCCTGTCTCCCATACCCATGATTTTAGGAGAGGCGAGTGTGCTACATACTCCAACGGAAACACATACTGAGGTTTAAAACTTGACCTTGGCTCTGGTAATGGGACAGCTTATTGGATTTGAGATGATTCATGAGAACATCCTGTACCGCCACTTCGGGACTCCAAACACGAGAGAGGACAGCCTGAGGAATCGAGGCAGGCCTTGGGAGCGGTCGCCCCCCAGACTTGCGGCTTCCCAGGGAACCCTTGAGCACCTCCCAGCTTGAGGCTGGACTTGGCCTCTCTCCCTTGTAGCCTCCAAAAATAGGATTTGGAACTTATTCCCCATGTGACATAATGCATCTCACAATCACCAGCAGGAAGTAAATGTTTTCCTGCCAGGCTTGCAATGTCCCCAGGAGGTAGGCTGGGAAGGACATTCCTTCTGTCCTATTGCATAATAGGACGCCTGTGCAAGACTACTTTGATCAGTCGGAAAACAGCGCGATCCTCAAAACTGTGCAGCAAGAGAGGTCAGGCTGGCGAGCTTTGCGTGGTCTTTCATAAACCAAGAGCTGGTGAATGTGAGCAGTGATGCACTCTTCCCACCTGGCTCTCTTGGGCTCCGCGGGCACTTAAAAGTGGAGAGCTTGTCTCAGTAGGGACACAAACTCGTATCCTTCAAACAATTAGGGCAGGCAACAGGATTTGACTCGCTGGCCCAACCTCGGATTGAAAATCACACCACAGACTGAAGCAGGCAGGCAGCAGCTCAAAATGTGCGGCCGTAGTAACTCTGCTTTCCCAGGATCTACAGTATGCGTTGTATGTCTTCATTTCATTGCCACTGTGTGCCAGGCTCCAGCGATAAACAGGTGAGCGAGATAGAGCCGACCTGCAGCAGCCACAGGCTGGGGAGGAAAGTGACACCAAACCAGTTGTTAATGTGAGGCTGCCTCCAAGCGATGCACTGTCTCTGGGGGCTGGGAGACCTCCTGAGGTGTGGGAATTGGCTCTCAGACATTTGCTTGCAGCACGTCCAGCTCCATGGTGGAGGCTATCACAGGAGCCTCATCTGGCTCAAGGTTTGCTGAGCACCTACAGTGCTGGCCAGGCCCGTACCAGGAACTGCCCTTCTCAAAGTACTTGTGTGAGATCCAGTTCCTGGACTGGAGGAGCGCCATGTGGCCTGCCCCCCTGGGCACAGACCTGAGGACACCGTACCCTCGTGTCCTTCCAGCTCAGAAGATCGAAACCTGCTCCCAGTCTCAGATGAATCCAACCACTCAGCCTCTGCCTTACAAAAGCAGACAGTAAAAGTCTGGTCGTGCCGTGCGCCCTGAGCTGTGCCCCCTCCCGTCCTACAGCCCATGTAGCCATCACTGCATGACCAAGAGCAAGCCCTCCCGTTCATGGAGATGGTCAGGTCCTACACAGCCCTTGGCACTAGCGGCAGACTTTTCCCTCCTCTGCTCTGCTCAAGCAATACCCTTACCACCATGATGCTTCTGTGAAAACAAACAAAATGTGAAAACAGAGAACATGAAATGAGTCAGATTTTGCTTTGCTGCTTGAAGTAATTGATTGTAAGTTCTAATATAAGTAAAACCCCAGTTACTTACGATGATAAATGGGGAAAACTCACATTAATTGGCTTTGCTATTAAGTGGCTGTTTTGCTACCAAATTGGACAGCAAATGGTTAGGAACGCTTAGAGTGGAAACGAATGTGTCTTAGATGGTGGTGATGGGTACGTCAACACTCCTGCTGGGATGCTAGTGATCAGAGATGCGAGCACCTTTTCATGTCCCTGTTGGCCATCTGTGTGCCTTCTTTGGAAAACTATTCAGTTCCTCTGCCCATTTTAAAACCACATTTGTTTGTTTGTTTCTATGTGAGTTCTTTATACTTTTTGGAAATGAACCTCTTACCAGATATATGATTTGCAAATATTTCCTCCCACTGGATAGGTTGCCTTTTCATTTTGTCGATGGTTTCCTTTGCTGTGCAGAAGCTTTTTAGTTCGATGTAGCTCCACTTGTGGACTTTAGATTTTGTTGCCTGTGCTCTTGATGTTCTGTATCCGCTTTTGACCCCTGGACCAGATCGAACGAAGCCAAGAGCTGGGCTGTCCTTCGGCCCAGAGGTTCATCGCTTCTGAAAGGATCATTCGTCCTGATTTCTTACCGGGGTCTGGCCCAAGCTCGGTTATTTGTTTAGAGGTTATTTTTAGCCAGCTGGACCAGTTTTGAGTAAATCTTTTGGGTACTTACGCAGCATTATTTTTTTTTTAAACTGATCTCGACTGTTTTCAACTGAGTTAGAGTCCAAGGCAGAAACATTTCCTTTTTAAGGTGCTGTGTCCCTGGCAGTTTTAAAGACTAATCCAAAAGATTAGAAAAATAGCTGCTTGTTAAATAGCTTGAATCTGGGAAAGGCAGGCACTACTTCTGTTCAGTGAATCTCTCTGGGGAGAGAAAAGGAAAGAGAATAGCTGGGGGTTGCCAATATTTCTTCTTTTCTTTTCTTTTCTTTTCTTTTCTTTTCTTTTCTTTTCTTTTCTTTTCTTCTCTTTTCTTTTCTTTTCTTTTCTTTTCCTTTCCTTCTTTTCCTGTCCCATCCCTTTCCTCTTCTTTTCTTACCAGAAAACTTACCTTCGTCAATGATAAACAGCATATACCTGACCCAAAAATGTACCCCCAAAAATTTGTGTTTAAGAAATGGTCCACTAACTTCCCTTGGGTCCACCCTGTGCATCCGCTGGTTTTGTTCAACAGGTTTGATCCATTTCTGTGTCTTTGGGAATCAGCCAGTCCCCGGGCTCTCCTCACAGTTTTAGGGGAAGGTCTCAGCTTCCCACAACCTTTGTGGCCACAGGCCCAGACTTAGCTTTGATTTCAAAGGTTGCAGATGAACATAGTATTATATTTCCCTTTGGGAAGTTCTGGAAGTTGCTCTTTAACTTAAAAAACAAACACACCCTTGAAAAAAATTAAGTGAAATAAGCCAGACCCAAAAGGACAAATACTGTATAATTCAATTTTTATGAGACATCTAGAGTTGTCAGATTCATAGGGACAGAAAGTAGAATGGTGGGTGCCAGGGGTTGGGGGAGTGGGTGGGGAGTTAGTGTTCACTGGGGACAGAGTTTCAATTTGGGAAGATGAGAAAATTCTGGAGATGGATGGTGGACATGGCTGCACAACAGTGTGAATGTCCCTAGTGCCACTGAACTGGACACTTAACAATGGTAAAGTTTATGTATTTTACCACAATAACAACAACAAAAAAATGCACATAGATCCACCCCACCTGCATCCCATTAGCCAGTATGAATCACCAGGGGCAAAGGGACTCTGAAGAAAATGCGACAACCACCCAGACCAGGGTTGGACCACTTACTGCTGTGTGATCCTGGCAAGACACTAACCTCTGACCCTCAGCCACCCTCATTTTAGGCAAGTGTTAATAATACCTATGCTATTACGACTAATGGGGAGGGTCTAAATTACTTGGCCCCGTGCCTGGCACATGGTAGTCACCCAGTAAACAGTAGATACAATTGAGAGGAGGGTCAGTGCCTACCTGAGAGCTTAAATCCATTCAAATATTAGTAATAGTTTGAAAAGAATAGCTAGCTCTAATAATAGGGCTCTTTAACTTTCTAGCTAGCAGTCTGGTGAAAATGAAGATGAAAGCTGATTTTCAACCTCACGGTGACTAATCCCAAAGGCAGATGTGTCCTAAATACTCTGTGTGTACCCCGGGGCACCAGGAAGTCTTGTTTTACGGCTAAAACACAGATCTGCTTATCATCATGGTCACTGGCATTGGTGGTTAAAGAGAAAATACTGTGAGGGGAACATTCATGAAGAACAGTCAAGGATGAGAAGCACAAGTGTGTAAAACAAGTATACTCTTCATAGAAAAATTTACAGGGTGAAAATAAAAAGCTTATGTAGTCGGTCAACTAATGTTATCTGAGTGCCTGATGGTGCAAGTGTGTGGGTTCTCACGATTTGCCTGGGGGGGAGGGGTGGCCCAGCCCCACCCCTTCCCAGCCAAGGTCAGCTGTGGTGCTGAAGGTCACGGACAACACATAAATGGGCCTGAGGAAAGTCTACTGAGTTTATTTGAACAGTAACTTCGAGGCCTGATGGGAGACCTGAAAACTATTTTATTTATTTATTATTATTATTTTTAAAGATTTTTATTGAGGAACAGTGTGTTTTTCCAGGACCCAGCAGCTCCAAGTCAAGTAGTTGTTTCAATCTAGTTGTGGAGCATTCAACTCAGTGGCCCATGTGGGGAGCGAACCGGCAACCTTGGTGTTATGAGCCTGCGCTCTAACCAACTGAGCTAACCGGCTGCCCTTGAAAACTCCTTTAAATGGCACTTGTGTTCTTGGTTAAGTGGTTAGTGTTCATGCTTTTTGGTTGCTAGGGGTTGAGTCCCTCAGATTTTCTGATTCGACCAGCTACCTTAATGTAAAGAACTCAACTTTAATCAACTATTAGTTGTGTCAGTCTGTCCCTATTCCCATACTTCATTTCAAATAAAACTAGAAGAAGTTGTAAGACATGAATTTAAACTGAACTTTGATGTCTGATAGATTATTTAGGGCTAGAGGCAGATGTTAAACTTTAGTTTGGGAGGATTGAGGAGCAAGCATACACTTTCCTTAAATTCCTTTTTTTTTTTTTTTTTTAAAGGGCAGTGACACTGGCCCTCACATGTGAGACCGAACCGGGACCGCTGGCTTCCCAAGCGAGCGCTTAACCACCGCGCCACTCTGCCGGCCCAACAAATTCCTTTTTGCCCACAAAGTGTCTTTATAACTGACTGTGATACACAGATTAATTTGCTTACCAAGTTATTTTCCCTTATGTTGTTGTTTAAAATTTTTGTATTGAGGTGAAATGTCCATAACATAAATTAACCATTTTAAAGTAAACAATTCAGTGTCATTTAGAAAATTCACAATGTGTGCAAACATCACCTCGACCTAGTTCCAAAACACTTTCATCATCCCCAAAGGAAACTTGTAACTATTAAGCAGTTGCTCCCCACCTCACTCTCTACTGGCAGCCATCAATTTTCATTCTTTTTCTATGGATTTACTTATTCTGAATTCCATTCGTTAAAATGAATGGAATCATATAATATGTGAGTTTTAATGATTGGCTTCTTTGAGTTAGCATAAGTTTTTCGAGGTTTATCCATATTGTAGCATGTGTCAATGCTTCATTCTTTTTTATGGCCGAATGACATTCCATTGATGGACATATTACAATTGGTTTAGCCACTCATTTGTTGATGCACATTTGGGCTATTTCTGGCCAGTCTGATGGGCCCAGTAGGCCTTTGGGACCATGCTATCATGGCAGACAGTCAGCATGCACCCCCATCTTGCAGCGTTTTCTTCTTTATGTGCCAGCACAGTTGCCACACATGAAATGCAGTGAATGGAAATGACTTCCATTGAACTTCCTAGAGCTGGAGTTTGTAAATTATTACCCTTGGGGGACTTTTATTCCCCTAGGATTTTTTCTTGTATTTGACATTTGGAAGACTTTTTGCTGTTTTTAATGTGAGAAAAATTACATAAGGTCATTGTCACTTCAGTCAGCTCCCTAGTATTTTATTCTAAAGTATGCAAAATATCTGTTTTCTTTGGAGCTTTCTCTAACTTCAGTTGTATAAACTGTACCAGTGGCTCTCAAGCTGGACTGGTCATAAGAACCCCTGGAAATACTTCATAGGAATGCAGATGGTCAAGTCCTATTCCCAGATAGCCCTGTTCAGGAAGGCTGGGTGGGCCCCAGGAATCACCCTATGAACCCCGGGCACTTTGTGAAGCAGCGGTTATGTACAGATATCCTGAATTTTCCAATAAAAACCAATCAGATCAGAAGATGAAACTTCTATGGACATAACAAGTTGAAAGGTATGTTTAAAATAATTTATTAAAGTCCTAAAGAATCCATCACCATAAAACATATGCTAAATAAAAATGGAAGACATATCTTAACAGGTTTTTTGTTTTGTTTTGCTTTGAGGGCATTGTCACTGGCCCTCATATGTGGGACCCGAATCGGAGCCGCTGGCTTCCCAAGCCAGCGCTTAACCACTGCGCCACTCAGCCAGCCCTATCTTAACAGTTTTTTGATGGAAGTAGGTTTTGTTAGTCCAAAGGAACTTTTTATCTGCCCCCCCATATTTTTTTTAACTTGAAGAAATGATTATAGACTCACAAGGAGTTACAGAAGTATACAGGGCAGTCCCCTGGGTCCTTCATGCAGCTTTGCCTAATGGTAACATCTTGCATAACTGTAGTACTATATATATGTGTGTGTGTATATATATATATATATATATATATATATATATATAAAATACATAATCATATATATGTACATTATATGTAATATATATCCCTCTGTCCGGTGCAACTGATCTCACAGATTCATTGCACACAAATTTTCAAATATCTAAGTTAAGTATCATGACTCATCACCTCCGTATCTCACCCCTCTACTGTAACTTATCACCAGTCGCATTTGTGACTTAGTGCAGTAAAGACATATTTCATAGCAGCATCTTTGTGTGCAGTGAATCTGTGAGATCAATCGTGCCTGACGGAGGGATATATATATATATATATATATATAAAACAATAACCAGGAAATTGACATATATATATATATGGAGGGATATATATATATATATAAAACAATAACCTACAGAGCCAATTCAGATTTCACTAGTTTTACTGTGTGTGTGTGTGTGTGTGTGTGTGTGTGTGTGTAGTTCTGTGCAGCATATCACTTGCAGACTCCTGTAAAACATCACAAGTAAGACACAGAACTGTTCTATCACCATAAGGCTCCCTCTGGTATCTCTTTATAGCCACGCCCGCCCTTCGCCCTGCATCCCCTCCCTAACCCTGGCAACCATTAGCCCTAATTTGTTTTCTGTCTCTATAATGGAATCATGCAGTGTGTCGCTTTAGACATCGGCTTTCTTCCTTTGGCATACTTTCTTGGAGGTTCATCCAAGTTGTATTGTACATATTAATAGTTTATTCCTTTTATCGATGCATAATATTCCATGGTACAGCTATCCCACAGTTCGTTTAACCACTTACGTGTTCAAGGACATTTTTGTTGGTTCGATTGAGCTATTAAAATTAAACTGCTATGAACATTCATGTACAGGTTTTTCTATGAACATAGATTTTCATTTCTCTGGGTAAATGCCCAGGAATTAGATTGCTGGGTCATATGGTATGCTTAGTTTCGTAAGAAACTGCCAGACTATTTTCCAGAGAGATGATACTATTTCATATTCCCACCAACAATCTATGTGTGATCTGCTTCTCTACATCTTCACCAACATTTGGTATCGTCACTATTTTTAATTTTAGCCATTCTGATAGATGTATAGTGCTATGTCATTATGGTTTTAATTTGCATTTCCCTAATGACTACTGATGTTACACTTTCACGTGCTTATTTGCTATCCATATATCCTTGTTGGTGAAATATCTATGTATGTCTTTTGCCCATTTTTAAATTAGATTGTTATGTTTGTTTTTATTATGTAGATTATTTACTGTTGAATTTTGAGAGATATATATTCTAGATATTACATTAAAAAATCTTTATTGCCTTTTCTGATTACAGAAATCAGACATGTTTATTATTTTTAAATTCCAGCACTTCAGAAATATATAATGCAGAATGTTGAAAATCTCTGCCATTCTGGCACAGATCTTACCATATTAACCGTTAAAGTTTTCTTACTTGCCTGTAACTCTCTTCTCTCCCAGCTTTCTTCTAGGAGCCTCCACTCCTGGTGTGAATTAAGCTGCAGGGATAAACAGCTCTGGGTGTCAAGCTACAATCAGCCCTGGGAACACAGCTTTGGGATCTTTTCTTTGTTACTTTGTGGAAAATGATCTGATGTTTGCACAAAAGCTCTGGCTTCTCTTTGTAACTCATATTAAAAGTCAAAGTACCAACAGTGCCTCTCAGGCCTGTGTTATCTGTGCCCCGTCTTTCCTGACCTCCTCCTCTCCTACCTCCTGTCTCAATGACATCAGGCGCACCAGCCTCATGACCTTCAGGAAGGTCAGTGGTGCTGCCGCTGAGCTGGGAGCCCCTGCCCTGGGTTCCTTTAGCTGCGCCCCCACACATACCCCGTACTGTGACTCACTCCTTCACCCTCTTCAAGTCTCTGCTCCTTGTCAGCTTCTTAAAAAAAAGATTAGCTACTTTACTTAAGTCTAGTGTATTTGTTAAGGTAGGTTAGCGGTATGATTTCCCAACTTGCACATACTTCCGCTAGAAAAATATGGGAAAATGTTTCAGCAGTGAAAGGCATAGCTCCTGAAAATCTAGAATCGTGATCTCTCTTTCTTCTAAATAAAAATTAAGGATATAAATGAAATGGCTTCTGCACAAATAGTCTCCTTCCTCCCTAATAATGTATAACGTGATTTCATCTCTAAAGAGCAGCTAAAACTCCTCTTGACAATTGAGTACAAATGGAAGTGTGACCAGGATTCTGACTGCCCTTGTTAACATGGTAATCTCATTTACAAGTTTCCTTTCTCCACAGGCCTTATTATTGTTGTTCTTCAAATTGTCGTGTAGTATAGCTAACATAAAATTTACCTTTTTTTTTCACTTTAACCATTTTTAAGTGTGCAGTTTGGTGGCACTAAGTACATTCACATTGTTGTTCAACCATCCCCACCATCCATCTCCAGAACTTTCTCATCTTCCCCAAACTGAACTCTGTCCCCATGAAACTCTAACTCCCCCTTCCCCTCCCCCAGCCCCTGGCAGCCACCCTTCCACTTTCTGTCTATGAATTTGACTCCTCTAGGAACCTCATACAAGGGGACTCAAATAGTATGTGCCCTTTTGTGACTGGCTTATTTCACTGAGCATAATGTCCTCCTTTTTGAGACTGAATACTACTCTATTGTGTGGGTTAACTGATTTTAGTTATTTATCCATCATGGTCACTTGGGTTGCTTCTATTTGGGGCACTTGTGAATAGTGCCTTATCATCTTTTACCATAATATAAAACTGTGTCCCTTGAGGGCAGGAATTGTTGCCTTTGGCGATCATTAAAGTATTTCACATGCTTAAAACAGAGCCTGGCACACAGTAGGTACTCAACAAATCGTTGCTGAATGAACGAATGTGCTTCTCTTTGCCGGTTGCTATTGTCTGAGGCAGGGCTGTTGGGGGGCTGTGTCTGAGAGGCTGTCCGGCCATCATGTGTTAGAGGTTCTGGGCTAAATTTGGCCAGCTAACCTAGTGCCTGCTCTCTGCTGGCGTGGGGCCAGGCCTCTTCACACTCAGTCATTTCATTCCTTGAGTAATATTTATTCTACTCCTACTATGTGCTAGGCCCTGGGCTGGACATGGGACAGATGATGAGCAAAACCAGACCCAGTCTCTGCTTTTCTGCTCTACTCGGGACACACAGACATCAGTCAGATAATCGCACAGACTTCTTGTCCAAGGCAGCCGTGGAAAGGCATTTCTGCCCCAGCCCTTCCCACCGAACAGAAATGGCCTACTTGTTTTTTTTCCTGGTGAGTTTTGAAAGTTCTTTATGTAGTCCTTGATATGAGTCCCATATGGGCTATGTGGTTTGCAGATCATTTCTCCAGCCTGTGGTTCATCTTTTCATCCTCTTATCAGGCTCTTTTGCAGAGCAAATGTTTTTCATTTTAATGAGGTCCAATTTAAGAATTTTTCCATTTGGATATAGGATAAGGTTTTTTGTGTTTTTTTTTTAGTGGCATTTAGTACATTCACAGCATTGTGTAACCATCGCTACTGCCTTATTCCAGGACACCGGGACATTTTCATCAGCCCGAAAGGAAGCCCACACCATCCTCTCCTTCGCACAGCTCCTGCTTTCTGTCTCTATGGGTCTGCTGATGGCACATTCAAAGATAAATGGAATCATGCACTATGTGGCCCTTTGTGTCTGGCTTCTTTCCCTTAGCATGACGTTTTCAGATGATAGATTTTGCAGTCAGACGTATGGCTCTACAGTGACAGCCTTCAGTCCTGTTGGGTCCTCTGTCAGCCTAGCCTCCATCACCTCAGCGCTCTCTGGGCTCTGCCTATCTTCCTAACCTATCGCCTATCACAGCCCAGTGCCCATTTCCAGTCACTGCCCAGCAATCTGCACCTCAGTGCTTAGCTGCTTCCTCTCCCTCCTCCTCCTCACCCTCTTCCCAACCTATTGCTCCCTTCCGGCTCCCTGGGCACTTCTGGTCCAGATGTTTGGCTCTGCCCTGGGCATCTTCCCAGGGTTCTGACACTAGTGTCACTTCATTCACTCCCACTCCCACCAAACCCTGATCTTTCTCCTGTTCCTCCCTTCATCATCCATTGTGTTGTCCTTGACTTCTTTGCCCATTGTCAACCCTCAGCACTCACAACCGGGGAGAATGGATCAGGAAATGGACCTCAGTCAAACCATCCAGGTTTGGGTCTTTTTTTTTTTTTGGAGGTCAGGGTCACTGGCCCTCATATGTGGTACCCGAACAGGGGCCGCTGGCTTCCCAAGCCAGTGCTTAACCACAGCGCCACTTGGCCGGCCCGGGTTTGGGTCTTTTACTCATTGGCCTAATACACTTGAGCAAGTCTCTCTATCTCCATGAAATGGGAGGGTAACGCCTGTGTCGCGGTCGTTGTGAGGATTCAGTGAGGGTGGTTGCCCAAGGACAGGCGCAGAGACAATGACTGAATGACTGATGCTTATGACAGATTGTATATAATAAGAGGCTGCAGCATTATCTGTGGGCTCACAGGCTCCTAGAATGTCACCCCATCAAGAGATGGTGCATAAACCCACCCTCAAATCTGGGCATTCTTATGACTCACTTGTAACTAATAGAATGTGACATAAAGGATGCTAACTGACCTCCCAGGCTGGGTCATCGAAGGCTGTGCAGCTCTTGCCTTGTTCACTGGAATACTTGTGCTTGGAGCCCCAAGTCGTCATCATGCTACAACCCTTACATGAGGCCACCATACTGCAAGCAAGCCCAGACCACAGGAGGAGGCCACACATTCTGGCTGACAGCCCCAGCTGAGGTCCCAGGGGAAACCCAGCCTAAGTACCAGACCTGTGAGAAAGGTGCCTCCAAGTGATTTCAGCCCCCCACCATTGAGTGTACCCCACCCTCCTAGCTTCTCTGTCTTCCCAGCTGCAGCTTCAGATGTCACAGAGCAGGGACTTGCCGTCCTTGCTGTGCCCAGGGTTAATTCCTCACCCACAACACCCATCAACATCATACATGGTTGTTTTATGCCTGTAGGTTTTGAGCTGGTTTGTTACACAGTCACAGTAACTATTAATAGAATGGTAATGATGCTGTCTTGCCAACTCTGTCCCGTGTCTATATCTGAATCGGCCATTTCTCCCTGTCCATGTCCACTTCTGCCTTCTCAGCTTGGGCCCTTATCATTTACCTGCATCAAATTCCAAACTTGT
Organism: Aselliscus stoliczkanus; assembly: GCA_033961575.1. Lineage (NCBI taxonomy): Eukaryota > Metazoa > Chordata > Mammalia > Chiroptera > Hipposideridae > Aselliscus > Aselliscus stoliczkanus. The sequence goes on from CM066733.1 coordinate 3,827,464, forward strand.
TTTTCTGCCTCCTGCTCTTGACCTTCCAAACCTTCCTTCTCCCACACTGATCTTTCTAAAATGTAAACATGGCTCAACCCTAGAACCCCATCCTTACCCAGGTAATGGCTCCTAGTCACCTATAATTACAGTCCGGACAGGTCAATCATGACGTTAGAAGATTCATAATTTAGGGAAACGCAACTCACTATATGGACGTACTTTACCTTACTTTACCCCTGCCTACTCCAATCCTGCCTGGAAAAAAAAGATAAAGAATGTGATAATGTTCAGAGCATTTGATATTTTGGAAACAGAATGTAGGTTCTTTATTTAGGAAACATGTAAGTACTATGAGTTCATCCATCTATGAAAAATTTGCATTAAAACCCTTTCAGGCCCTGAGAATTCCAAATGTAAAAAAATGATACATTCTCAAAATAGTAATTTAATTGCATATAGAAAAATTAAATATAATTTAGTCCTACATGCTTTTCAGTCACACAGCAGCTCTTAGGTGGGCAGTAACCCAGAGTGAGGCCTGGGCTCGGGATGCCGGGGGTGAAGCCCAAGTGAGCAGACCAGGCAGTCAGGGTCCTTATGGATAACTGTCTGCCCGTGGGACTCACCGACCCATCACTTCCCCCAAATTCACCTTTTAAGGGTCGACAAATGGAACAGACAAAACTTTGAACTTGAGATGGGATGCCTGCTTTTTGGCAAATACATTTGAAAGGCTGTTCTTCAGAAGTTGTTTTTACCTCATGAGTGTCCGTTCTGTGCCGGGACAAGAAATTCAAATTAGGTGGACTTTGTTCTTTGTTACATACTCAGTATGTGGCCACGATCACGTTGGAAAATGTAGTGAGATTTCCTATTAAACTAAGCAAATAAAAACCTATTCCAAGTGGGAAAATGGAAATGAAAGCTTTAAAACAGTGCCCTTTGTCTTTTCACTGAAGTTTTGCCTTGAGTATGGCTCCCTGCCACTGTCATTTTTTTTTTTAGGGCTGAGCACTCTTGGATAAAGCCTAAAATTCTTATGTTGAAAGGCACTTCCTTCTGTTATTTTATCACCTTCCTGGTTTTGTCTAATCTCACCCAGATTATAGTCGTATTTCTTGGTCTTTTTAATGTGCGTATTAGAGTTTCAAACAGAGTCTCTGTTCTGCCATCTTGACTTTTCATGGACTCCTAGACATATTTTGGGACTCTTAAAAAAAATGATGTTTTGCTTTAAATAAGCTTATGCCTTTAAACCTACTTTGTCATGTTTGTCTTCCAAAATTTTCATGCATTCTGATGAGGCGTTCTATTTAGAGAGTATTTTGTTTTAATGAAGCATGTCTTAAGAGACATGCGGTTTTTGCCAAGAATGTGCTTTCTCCCTTACAAATCTGTTATATTTATAACATTCATAAACTAAGTTATTAGCAAAGGCAAAATTTTAGCTGTACTGTGGCTGTGTCGTCCAAGTTCATGGGGGAATTAAAGAGAAAAATGGGCTAAGCCAAAGCATGATGGCAAATCAAGACAATGTGAATGCCCATAGACTTTATTTTTAATAACCTTTTCTTCTGAAATGCTGGGTTTTTAGCTTGTCTTAGAGAACCATTTCTCATCTCTGAAAAGAATGGAGAGGGTCTGTTTCTCTATTTGTGAGCACGGTGTGTTTTATTCTTTAATGCATGCCTGCTCACACTACTGAGAAAAGCTACAGTTCATCCTCTGGCTGTTTCTTAAACATCCAGGGGATTTCTTGGTCTGCAGATCTGAGCCCCCCTTCATGATTCTTTGTCTTGGGTTTTCTAGGAGATACCTTGTTTTCAATCCGTCAGGACAGGCAAATGCAATGTCTATAGTTAAATGGGCCTGTTATTACATTCCACCCCTTAATGAATTACTCTTTTAAAAAAATTTTTTTTTTTGAAAATTTTTTTTTTTTTTTTTTTTAGGGCAGTGTCACTGGCCCTCATATGTGGGATCCGAACCAGGGCTGCTGGTGTCCCAAGCCAGCGCTTAACCACCGCACCACTCTGCCGGCCCTGAATTATTCTTTTTGAGGTGCATGGAGTACAATCTGAGCAGGCAAAATGTGCCTCGGAATTCTCAAAAAGTCAGACCTGCCTAGTGGGATGGAAATGAAAAATTCCTCTAGCGGCTACAGATCATGTCCTTGCTATGTGTGGATATTTAGGATTTAAACTGTGAAATGAGACAACCCTTAGTTGTTGATGTCACCTGGGGACAAGGGTGATGCACAAATAGGTAACATTCAAATGGCACTTTAGCTAATATCATCATAATTTCGTCCTCTATCAAATTTCCTCTAAGTAGCATGACAGGACTATTTGCAAGCTGGTTCCTTTTGTCTTTCTATTTATTTTTTCTTCCATCTGTGAATGATCTGAGGGCTGGCCATTTATTGCTCAAGTGACAAGAAACTATGGAAACGTTAAAAGACACTCTTATAGGAGCAAAGCGACTAGAAGTTAAGTAGAATGTGTCACACGCGCTGTCTTTGAAAAAATTAGCGTTCAATTTGATTTCGTGGCTGTGTCCCCTCTACTTCAGACCCCTGGCTCTGGGATTCCCAGCAGAAAGCAGGCTTATGCTATTTCATATTCAGAATCAACAACCCATCTGCTCTACGGCTGGTGGATGAAATTGGGGTCAGCAACCCTTGGTCTGTGGGTGTGGCAGGTTCAGGTAAGGGCCAGGTAGTGGGGGGCTTTTTGGGAAACCATCATTCCTTTGTCTTTGTCTCCTCGCTCTTTCCATATTCCGGTTATAATTTTTCCTTTTAATTCCCAGTCCTCTGGCTGTTTTTTTGGACCAGGCCAAAGCACACTTTGCTTTTTTTTCTTTTGAGGGCAGCGTCACTGGCCCTCATATGTGGGATCCGAACCGGGGCCACCAGCATCCCAAGCCAGCTTTCAACCACCACGCCACTCAGCCGGCCCACACTTTGCTTTTTTATATTTCCTTTCATTCTAATCACAAAATCCCTCCAGGCCAAAGCTCCTTCTGAGAAACCTGGCAATTAGAAGAGGAAGCCAGCCTCTTACTAACACTTCATTTGGTGCCCTGTCATAAATAATTAACCTGATGTTCTGCTCAGAAAACAAATGGACGGGTGCAACCGGTGATGTTGTGTGGGGGCTCTCTCTCCTGGGTTTTCACCCCGTTCACGAAATCCAGGAAGTGGATATACAGGCCTTTCCATCAGTGGCAATGAGCTGTCCGCTCTCGAACACTTACAGACGGAACCACAGCCAAGGCGCTTCTCTCATGCACTTAAACTTGAGGTTTGCCCATGAAGCTGCTGTTTGAGGCCTCGGACACCATTTTCTCCCTCCAGCATCTCAGTTGCCCCCTAAGGCTGCAACTGGCCTCCCACAGGGTCTATTTTTTTATTTTTTTATTTTTTTTGAGAGCAGTGTCACTGGCCCTCATATGTGGGACCCGAACCGGGGCCACCGGCCTCCCAAGCCAACGCCCGACCACTTGCCACTCGCCTGGCCCCCAACAGGGTTTATTTTGACCTGCCAATTGAGTCTCACCCCTAGGGTAACAGTGGAGGGTGAAGGGTAGACTCAGAAGGGGCTATGGTTCTCTCAACTCAGATTCAGCCCTTGGCTAAAATAGTCAAGGCGAAGAGGTGGTTGGGATGACTCCTCCCTCCCTCTCTCCATCCCTTCCTTCTTCCCTCCCTCCCTCTCTCCTTCCCTCCCTGGGATTCTTCCTTCCTCCCAAATGAGGTACAATTTACATAACATAAAGTTAGTGACTTTAGTCACAAAAGGGCAAGTACTGTATGACTCCACTTATATGAGGAGCCTAGAGTCATCAAATTTAGACAGAAAGTAGAAGGGTGGATGCCAGGGCCTGGGGGAGGGGAAATAGGGAGTTAGAGTTTAATGGGGACAGAGTGTCAGTTTGGAAAGATGGAAAGTTCTAGCGATGGATGGTAGCGATGGTTACATAACACTGTGAATGTACCTAGTGCCACTGAACTGTACCCTGAAAGTGTGTAAGATGGTAAACTTTAAGTTTTATGTATATTTTACCAGAAAAATATAAAATTTTAAAAATGAACCATTTGAAAGTGTCCAGTTCAGTGGCATTTTGTACATTCGCAGTGTTGTGCACCCACCACCTCTAACTAGTTCTGGAACATTTTCATCCCCCTCAGAGGGAACTCCCTCCTCAGTCAACCCCCTGACCCCAGTCCCTGGAAACTGCTTTCTGTCTCTATGAATTGACTTATTCTAGATCCTTCACATAAATGGAGTCACAGAATATGTGGTCTTTTGTGTCTGGCTTCTATCAGAGCATAATGTTTTGGGGGTTCATCCACATCGTAGCACACATCAATGCTTCACTCCTTTTTATGGCTGAGGAGTATTCCTCCAGACGCATCTGCCACCATTTCTTTATCCCCTCATCCACTGATGGACACTTGGGATGTTTCCACCTTTGACGATTGTGAATTGTGCTGCCATGAACATGTATGTATGAGGATTTGTTGGGGCTCCTCTGCCGGGATTTGGGGGCTGCTTTTTGTTCTGTGTCCAGAAGGCTCAAAGCTGCCCTTCCACACCTGTGGCCAGGTTGGTCCTGCACTGACCTCATGTAGCTTATGGGATGAGCAGCACCTCTGGGAGAACCTGCTGGGTGACATGTCTCAGAAGGTCACAGCATTCAGAGGCCACCCAGCAATTAAGAAGCTTCCTTGTCATGCTCCCTGGGGAGGGTGCCTGGGATATGGGCGGGCAGTTCTGTCTGCCCTAGGTTTTCTAGAAGTGCCCCAGAAGGGGGAAATCACAGCCTCTGAGGGACAGGTGCACTGAGAAACCAGTCCTTTGAGTCACCTTTTGGCAAGCCATCCTTCAAGTCTCCGGACAACCTGTCTCACCTCAGCTTCAGCGTGAATAGGAAGCGTGAGACACAGGGACGCCCAAGTGGGAGGGGAGGACAGACAGTGCAGCCACACTTCTGCCCCACCTTGGGGGTCTTGGGGAATCACTGCCTGCTGCCTGAACATGGCTGATGAGAACATGGGTCCCACAAAGAAACAGGCATGGTGGGCTTTTCGGCTGTGACAACGTTAAAAATAATCAGCCGTGGAGTTCCTTTGTTGGAGTCCCAAACCTTCTGAATTTATTGAGGTGGAGTTCACATCACATAAAATGAACCATCCTAAAGCGTACAGCTCAGTGGCATTTGGTACTTTCGCAATGTTGTGCCACCACCTCCACAATCTGGTTCCAAAGCATCACATCAAAAGGAGGCCCCACCCCCAATAGCAGTCACTCTCCAACCCAAATTTTCACTTGAAAATTCAGTCTTAGTGTGAAGTTGGCCCCTGCATCGGCTCCCATGCCATGGGGTAGCGACTCAATAAAGACAGAACAGAGAACAGGAAAACTAGAGATGGGGACAGGCGACGACACTCAGGTGGTGTCCAGGCTCAGGCCAGGGACTCCCTGGGCGTGTGCTGTCCCAGGAGTAAGTGGAATGTTTGCACATTTTGGATTCTGGAAGCTGGATGGGGCCGAAAGATCAGAGGCAGAAGAGGTGAGCAATTGCCAGCTCCTCCACTTTCTACTTGTGTGGTCCCAGGCAAGTTAACTTACGTCTAAGCCTCAGCCCCCTCTCCTCAAAGGGGGGCTGACAATACCCAACTGATCAGGGGCTGGGGGGTCCCAGGGCAGGCATGAGGGCACTTTGTACTGACACGGGGCACACAGCAGGTGCTTAAACGTAGTGACTACACATTGTACTTATTCCATGATGCAGATGGTGATGGTGATGGAGGTGTCAGGGAAACCCAAGAGTCCTCCCTGGCTACCTGTTCTTTTCCTAAGTCCAGGAGATAAAGGATGCAGAAAGGTAAGAGACGTTTGGAGGAATTTACCTGCACTCAGAATAAGCCAAGAGAACTTGAAAGCCTTTCAGTAATGAAGGAGCTCTCTCACCCTGACTCACCTGTTCCACAGGGTGCCTCCCAGTGATGGTCCAGAAGGCCTTGTTTTTTCTCTCCTTTGAACTGGGGGACTGTGGAGGAGGGTTTGAAGGGCCATGACTAAAATCCCAGCCAGCTGACCCACAGCCTTTTGCTGGCTGAGCAGGCACCCGGGGAAGAAAGAGAGCCCAAGGCAGCACATTTCTGTGTTGGTACAAGAATGTGATTTTTGTTTGCTGGTTTTCCAGCTCATCTTTTATATGCAGAAAAATGCAGCATGCTTGAGGGTGTGTCTCTATTTTCCTTGCGTAGAAGACAAGCCTTCGGCTCCCAGATAGAATCTGGAATTCATGATGCCTGGGAAGAAGCCACTCTGACTGCCTGAGGGTGGGGGAGGCTGCCCCTCCTCCAGGCACCCTGAACAGACTCCACATACCCAAGACGGGTATCAGGTTCCTAGAGCAGCAGCAATGACCAGGAACTGGGTGGCTTCAAAACAACCGACATTTATCCGCTTCCAGTTCTGGAGGCCAGAAGTCTGAAATCAAGGCGTGGGCAGGGCTCTCGCCCCAGGTGGGGGTGGAAGTCCCAGCGCTCCACTTGGCCTCCGGACGTCCTGGGTTGGCGGAAGGGCACCTCATTACTGCTGAGGGGAGATAACAGTTCAGCCTGATACCACCTTGGCTGGGAGGGGCTCGGGTGCTTCATTACTGCTCCCCACATGGCCTCCACTGATACCACTGGGGAAGGTGGCCTTGTCACTGCTGGGGGTGGTCAGACTCTCACTTGACCTCCTCCACATAACCCCAGTTCGCAGGAGAGGACCCTCATTACTGCCTGGGTGGACTGAAAGTCCGGCTTCCCTACTTGGCCGTCTCTGATACCACCCGGAGAAGGGACGTGGGTTTGGGAAGAAGGTGGAGGTCTAGGCTCCCCACTTAGCCTTTTGCTGATGTTGGAGGGGGCAGGGCTGGTTGGAGGGGAGCCTGACAGTCTCAGAGTTTTCTGTCTTGTCAGACTGTGTCATTCCTGACCCTTTGGCTAGAAAGAGCAGGCTTTTGTTAGGGCTTTTCTGGTTTTGTTTGCGTCAGATGGTGCTTCTGGGTTTTGGGCTTCTCCAGCGTCAAATCTGGGGTCTCTGAGGGCCGGCTGAGTGGCGCTGTGGTTAAGCACTGGCTTGGGAAGCCAGCGGCCCCGGTTCGGGTTCCACATATGAAGGCCAGTGACACTGCCCTCAAAAAAAAAAAAAAAAATCTGGGATCTCTGAGACAAGGAGAAAACCCAGGGAACTCACCACCACATTATTCCTTGGGTCCTGCGGTCCCTCGTCCATCTTTCCTTGTCTGCGTTCAGAATCTCCTTATCTTGGACTCGTATACAAGGTCCATGGGTTTTAGTTGTACGTAGCGAGAAGAACCGGGAAAGTACGTCTAGTCCATCTTCCTGAAATCAGAAGGCTTTAGTCTGAACTACATTATATTTCACAACAAAAGTGATCAAGCACTGTGATTGGAAGACATACAATCATGTTTTTATTCCAATGAATTAGCGTCCTCAACAGTGTGTTTTCATATTTGAAACCTTAGTGATGAACTGTAATAACATTTGTTAAATGCTAACAAGTATTGACTGAACAGATCTCTGAAAATGAAACTTTTACGATTAATCTATTATTGAGGGGTAATTTGAATGGGGTGTGCACATCAGACCCTTCCCCTTCCTCTTTTTCCCTAAGCAAAGGCTCTCTGCCAGCTGCAAGGGGGTGTGGGAAGGATCCTGGGGCAGTCAGCCCCTCTGGGTGCTGAGATCTGGCACGTCCAGTATGAAAAGTCACTGACTGCTGGCCTCTGGTGACTCCCCAGGGCCTGCATGGTGGCAGTGCTGAGAAACAGGTTGTCGAATGAATAAACATCCAAGGAGGGGCAGAGCCTTGATTCACTGACGGAAATGCACGTGTGTGACCGTGACTTTAAGAACCCAGTCCTTTAGAAGACTGATGAGATATGAAGTCCGGGACAATTTATAAGCAGAAGGTATGAAGCATGGCAAGGAACGTTCCAGAAGACAGGCCTGGAAGAAAAAACAGCAGCTAGCAGGTGGCAGGGAAAGTGGGGAATCCTTACTGAGATTCAGCTTTTCCTCAGGGGTTCTACTGGCTTGAGAATGACGGACTGGAGACCCTGTACATCCCCGCTCATATAACAGTGATGAGCATGGATTGAACGCTCGCTGTGTGCCGTGCACTGTGTGTGTGTGTGTGTGTGTGTGTGTGTGTGTGTGTGTGTGTGTGTGTGTGAGATAGCGTCTAGTTCTAGTTCTCAGAGCAACTGAGTTGTTGTTGGTTCCATTTCAGGTGCAGAAACAAGGGCACAGAGTGGCGAAGTAACTTGCCCAAGGTCACACAGTCAAGACATGGAAGTGCCTGGGCTGTCTGACTTGACAGCCTGCATTATCTAGTTACCATAGGTGACACGCTATGATGCAACAGGGCTGGGACCTAGTGGCTTTACTGGGTGTTACTGGCCTCTTTACAAAGGCAGTGATTGACCTGACCTCATGGCTGGCTTTCGCTGTCCTACAAGTCAAATTGCAGAATCACATTTGCTCGGACACAGACCCTCCAGATGACACAGCGCCTTGCCATGGGTGTTGTTCTGTTGCTGGCAGGAAGCACACTTTCTATTCAAAGAACCATGATCACAGACAGATGTGCTGTGTCCTTATGTTTGTCCTTTTCACCCTTTTTCTTTCTTTCACCCTAATTACCTGTCCTATACATTCTGTACCCCAAGATGGATTTTCCGGATGACTTTAAGCTGCACACTGCAGACTCAGGCCAACTTCTGAAGGGGATGTTTTTAAATGGAAAAAAAAAATTTTGTTTTGTTTTTAGTCAGTCAGGGATATGCTATAAAAATGAAGAACTAGATAAAAACAACACAGCTTTTTAGTACTATAGAAGATGTCGTGTGTGTAATAGCTCTTAATATTGATGCTGCCTCGAGTAGGTATAATGTTTTTCTTCTGAAGGCAAATAGCTCAAAATGGTGGCCACGTTTTTTCCAAGTTTACCACGAATAAGAAATTTGACCGTCTTTGTTCTTGCAAAAATGCAAGTTACTAATCAGTATAAAAGGCATTAAGCTGCCCTTGGTAACGTGAGGCCAGAGAACTGTTGTCGTCTGTGTGGGTTCCAGGTAGGAGAAGAAGGCCAAGGCTGACTGCATTGAAGTATTGGAAAGGGAGAGGGAACGCTGGGAAGGACATGATGTCTGGGCTTTTGAAAATTTAATGAGGATGTGACTTGACACTTGGACCCTTGCTGTTTGCTTGGGCAGAGTGGAGAACGCTGATCTGCACAAGATCATCTCTGTTCCAATGAGATGTTTTCTGTCCGAGATGAAATTAGATTTCAGAAAACATTGCTTTCCTTTTATGACTGTGAGCTGGCCGCTATGCCTTCCCTGGACTAAACCAGACCCCCGAGCAGATGTAACGGATTAGTTGAGGTTCCCATCTGGTAACGGTCACTGATGTCTCTGCATTTCTTGACCGCTATCAGAGGTGACGGAAACTGCTCTGCACAGGGTCTGGAAGCAGCCAGAGCTCAGGCAGCCTGGGCAGCCTCTTCCTGGCCGAGTGTGAAGAAACCAGTTTTGGCAGGTTTTGGCTGTTGTGTCCTTCGTGCTGGGAGAGGACACGTCTGTCCAATTTCACACCTTCACTTGGAGGACAGAGATGAGAGTAAAAAGGAGAAGTCTGCTAACCTTTCCAGAATATGCACATTCTTCACTTTTCAAACTATTTTGGCAGTGGTCAAAGGGCTGATAAATGGGTTTTAACATGTTTTTAAGATGTTGCCTGCTTTGGGTTGCCTTGTTCATTCAGCAGCAGTAATAAATAAATACTGTTGCTTTCTCCCCTTTTATATGGCCAGGCCATGCAGTGGATCCTGGAGACAGAATAAATACAGACTACAGTCTGGGTCTGAAGGAGTTTCAAGCTGCAAAGCCAGTACAAAGAAATGCCAAATAGTGTGCAAAAGGCTATAAATAGGGTTGGGCATCAACATTTCAATTACATAATTATTTGTGTAATTATCTACTTAATGGCTGTATTCCTTCTAGGCCATATGTCCCTTAAGGAGAGGGACTGAGTCTATCTTTATCATCATCATATTTCCAGCTCCTGGGATAGTGCTTGGACTACATCAGGTGCCTAAATGTTTACTGTCTGACTGAATGATGGTAACAAGGTTTTGGATTTAACCCTTGTTATCTTGGGGCAATGCCTGCTGCATGAATTGTTCTTCTTACATTCAGCGATAAAGCTTTTAACATCTGAGCCACCCACACATAAGCTGGACATAAAGTGAATGCCAGATAACTAGTATTCTTAATGTTTCTATATGTAGGGGCAACCTGCCTGTGGGAAGATTAGATAACTATCTTGGTGGAATTTAAGAGATACTGCAAAGCAGCTGTTTTTTTTTTTAATATCTAATTTTTCCATTACATATTAATTCCTTTGAGTAGTGAAAGTTTTGAAGTCTTCCAATTTCCCCATTCAAGTACAGAAATGACTCCCTGAGCCCTTATTCTCCCAACAGTTTTGCAGGCTTTGTTGAAATGGAGGCCCAGGCTAAGCTGGGGGAATAATATTCTGCTTATAAATAACTGGGCTATGCTTTATGCTAATGGAAATTAGCTTAGATGGACATCAGAGAAGCAATTTTCAGATTTAAACTTTGAGAGAAGCACCTATGAATCACACTCTAAGAAACCTGAAGAATTAGGGATCGACATTTAAAAGCATTTATAATTGATAGTATCTTTGAGTTGAAAGCTCCACATACCACATTATCAAGTTCCAAGTGTGTTGTCATTTTTCTTGATAACTATGATGTTATCTCCAAGATAACCAAGCTGACGGGAACAAGATCAGGAAGCCAAGCCTCAAATCTACATCTCCTGATACCCAGACCCCTTTTCAGTTGCATATTTGTCACATAAGCTGCCAAACATTTTATTTGCACCCAGAAGTGTGCTCAGTGGGTTGAGAAGCACCGGAATGCTGGGTGTTTAATTCTTGAGATTATCAGGAGCTTGAATTCTTTGGAATCATCCGACAACCTTGAACAAAAAGGTGAAAACTGTCCACTTTGATAAATGACAGAGCAGGTTCCTTCCACTCAATGGGCCATGTGTAAATATAAAACAGTTGCTGGAAAATTATATCAGAGATGAATTATCTCTTCCATTACAATGTTTCCTTTTCTTTGATGCAATTTAGTTCAAGCAGAATGAGCAGAAAGGTTCGGGAGAGGCCCCGCATTCAATGCTTTGGGAGGAGTTACTGGAAGCAAGATGTGGAGTGAGAAAGGTGATTCATAGAAGATCTGGAGCAGGAGCAAGTAGAAGGCCTTCTGCCCAAGAGGCCTGTGCTACGGACCTTGGCTGTGCCCACAGGAAATTGAATTCAGAGCTCCTTGTGCATCATAAATCCAGGGCAGCTGGCAGCTTCCCAAGGGAGGCTGGAGCGACGCTGCAAGGGCATCTGAGGCCGCACTGCCCAGTGTCTGCAGAGCCCGCTGAGGGTGGGGCCCCAAGCGTGCGGTATTGGGACCCCACGAGGACGTTCATTTATAAGCCTTACCCTCTGTTAATTTTAAAGTGCACTCATCGCCGGGAAAAGAGCGCCTCCATTACACATCAGAAAGCTGAAAGGCTGGAATTACCGTGGTTCCTCAAAGCCGGAGAGGGAAGGCCTGACTTTGGAAGACGTGCGTGTCTTGATCTTTTTTTTTCCTAAGTGCACGTGCAAGAAGGACCCCCTCGCCGCCGGGTTTCGCAGAGTGGGTATTCCCGTGTTCCGACCCCGCAGCCGTCCCCGGACTGCGCAGAGCCCGCGGGGGCCGGGCAGGGGTCGACGCGCTTTGCCCTCCAGGGTCGCGCGGGTCTCAGCCTGGCCCGGTCGGGTTGGCCGGGTCAGGGCGGGGCCCTGAGAGCGAGGCCCCGCCCACCGCGCCCCGGGGCGGGGCCTGAGCGTCACGTGACGGCGGCGCCGCGAGCGAAGGCCCCGCCCGGCGGGAGGAGGCCCGGGCCGCGACCCGGCCCGCGCGCTGCTGGAGCCGCCCGGCCGCCCGCGCGCTCGGCACTCGCGGCGCCCTCCGCCCGCGGCCCGTCGCGCGCGGGTCCTGGGCTCGCCGGCAGCGGGAGCGGCCTCGCCATGGACGAAGGCGGCGGCGGCGGCGGCGAGGGCGGCGGCGGTGAGTGTCGGAGGTGTGGCCGGCGGGCTGGCGGCCTGGGCGGGGTGCGGGGTCCGGGTCCGGGGTCCGCCCGAGGGGACGCGGTGCGGGCCGCGCGGGGGCCCACGGCCGGCGACCGCCGAGGCCCGCAGCGCGAGGCGGGGTCCGGGCGCCGGGGCAGCGAGCGGGGGTCCGGGGCGAGGCCGGGGCCGCGCGTCCCCGGGGCCCGTCCCCCGCGCGGGGGCCTGGGGGCGCCCTTCCCCGCCCTGGTGGCCGCGGGCGCCCGGCCGCGGGAGGACGAGCCCCCGGCGCCGTTTCTCGGGCGCCCGCGGGGACTCGGGAGGGGAAAGTTTGGAACTGGGGGCCCCCGGGGCGCGTGGGGTCGCTCACCCGGGGACCCTGACGCCTGGCCCGGCCCCAGGGCGCGTGGGGCCGCTCACCCGGGGACCCTGACGCCTGGCCCGGCCCCAGGGCGCGGGGGGCGCGGGGGGCCGCTCACCCGGGGAGGCCCAGCCGGGGCGCTCGCGCCGGGCGACCCGGGAGCGCTGCGGACGAGGCCGAAAGCGGGTCGGGCCGGGGGCTCGGGGGCCGGGGGCTCGGGGGCCGGGGCCGGCCCGGCGCGCCGCTGGCACCTGATTCAGCGCAGTGCAAATTAGTGCGGATGCAAATTGCTGGGAATTAGACTTTAAAACAGAAGAGCTTGTCTGTGTCTGGAGCGGGCCGTGCGTGGGACGCAGAGGGTCAACACCCCTCGTTTGGCCGGAGCTCCCGAAGAGGGGGTCCTCCCAGCCCCTTGGAAGAAGGGAGCGTTGTGAGAAACGTCTCAATGGCAGGCGGCGGGAGCGGCTGCCTGGAAGCGTCGGCGGCGGCATTGAACGCTCCGGGCGGAGCAGCTCGCCAACCAAGGTGCCTTCTGGAGCGTGAGCGCTGCCCAGGGGCGGGCGCGGCGGCGCCCCGGGAAGCCACGCGGCGCTGACGGGGGAAGCCGGCGGCGGTGCGGCCCAACGCGACCCCGTGGGAGGGCGGCGCGGCCTGTTGCGCCGAGTGGGCGCGGTGTCTGCGGACGCGAGCGAAGTGGGACGGAGCCTCCCACCGCCAGGCTGGCTGCGGACGGGGTCGCCGACGCCAAATGCCGCGCTTCCCGCCTCTCGCCATTCGGGTACCAACAGGCAGAGCGGTCTTCCCTTTTTAGAAAATAAAGACAACTGCAAAGCCGGAGCGTTTGCCATTACAGGCAAGGCAGCCAGCCGGAAGGTGTTCCTGACTGTGGGAGTTCCCCACTACAGAAAGCTTGAAGGTAAAAGCAGGTCTCAACATTCAGAGAAGGGAGCCGGCGTCTTGAGCGCTATAACGAAGGATGCTGTGAAGTATCCCACGTCTGAAGACTGGCTCCGGGCTCTTACTGTCTCCTCTGGGAAGACAGTCTCGAAATTCTAGAAACAAACAAACAAAAATCCTTATGCGTGAAGATGTGCGTTACCCCGTTAATAGTAGAAAATTGGAAACAGCAGCGCCTAATAGGAGGCCGGTGAGGTAAATTATGGAAGTTTATTGGATGAATTGTTCTACAGCTGTTAAAAATAAGCAGTTTTATACATCATGGTCCAAACAGTGTAAAACCTGGTGAGACTATTGATGTTTTATTTTCTTAGTTTTTATATTTTCCGAGTTTCTGGAGGGATGTGTTTTACTTTCACATTTGAACAAAAGAAAAGTGTTAAAAATTTACTCTGCAGTAGGAAAAGAGAATGGTTGTTTTAATGTGTGATTTAATTTCCCTCACTGGAACAGTCAATAATGAATGGATATTGGTCACTGATTGTCTATCAAAATGCCAGTCAGAATGCTGGGTGCTGCAAAACAGTGTTAAACCTTTACTGATATGGTTTATTCAGATCTTTCTTTCGTGAATTATGGAAGATACTTGAAATATGTTTGGCAATCTTAGAATGAGTATATTTTTAAATAAGCGAAATAAGAGTCATTATTCATTGACTGTTGTATAAATTTGGTGTGCTTATATTTGGAGGTTTTGAAGTTAACGTACCTCTTTACAGTTCTTTAGTTATTACTACCATTTAGATTTCTAAAAAATGCTTTGCTTTAAATTTCATGTTTTTAAAAATGAAGTTCAGCCCTTGGGAAGAGAATAATTTCAGTTGCCAGTCATTTGTCAGCCAATTGTAAAACATAACTTTTTTTTTTTTTTTGAGGGCAGTGTCACTGGCCCTCATATGTGGGACCCGAACCGGGGCCGCTGGCTTCCCAAACCAGCGCTTAACCACCACACCACTCGGCCGGCCCAAACATAATTTTTTGAGGGTATATTTTTAGTGTAGTACTGAACTGTATATGGGGAAGTCAGTTTCAGCTTGTTTACAAGATAGGGTAAACAGTTACAGCAGGGCTGAAAGATAATTTAAAAGCTCCTTTTTTGCTAATGTGCTGATTGGGTTAAAAGATTTTAAAAGTGTTCCCTGCTTGCTGTTTTTCTAATTTAAATTTTTGTCCAGGGTGTTATTATTTGTTCTTTCAATGCAAGATAAGGAGAGAGGATGGTGATATGAATGGTTGGAAGGCAGTTCTAAGGAGGAACAAGTGGGGGGTACAAGATTACAAGAACACATTGTTACTTGTAATGTGTGCAAAGTGTAGTTAAGGTATTTTTAATTCCTTTGGGGCTTGGTTTACCATTCAGTTTTTCTAAAACAGTTCTTGAGAGACGTCTTAACTTGGCAGCTGACTGGCTACTTTGGCTCATTGCCACCATCTTTTTCACGATTTTTTTTTTCTTTTTTCTTTTTCTTTTTAGAGGGCCGTGTCACTGGCCCTCATATGTGGGATCCAAACCAGGGCCTATGGCATCCCAAGCCAGCTCTTAACCACCGTGCCAGTCGGCCGGCCCTCATTGCCACCATCTTAATGCTCAGTTTGGGAATCTGTCTGATGTTGCTGAATGGACCATCTGTGGCAGATGAGGTGAATAACTTGACTGGTTTCCCCTTTCCTACGCCAACCCCATCTCCCCACCCCAGCCTGCGTAGATGAGGGTTTGTGCTTCATGTGAGAAGATGCCCGGGCTCATTCAATAAAGTATAAATTACTACCACGTTGCAATCCCGGGTTTCGCCTGTCAGACAAGTGATAACCCCCACGTTTGAAACCATCTATTGGTGATGGGAGTGTAAATTATTATATTAATAGTTACAGCTCTTGAGATAGCGCCAGCCTGTGTCCTGTTGGCTCAGATCCATCACTTGCCTTTCCCCTGCAGAGGGACTCACCCTGCAGGAACATTCCCCAGATCCTGGGGTCAGCTTGCTTGGGGTGGGTTTGGCCAGTGGGTATCACTAGTTGGAAATTGGATGGCAGGAGGAAGGGAGAAACCAGATTCTCTTCTCATTCTGCCTCAGTGTCTCTGGCAGTTGCCTGGTCTTTTGGCTCCAGCTCCTGCCCACTGACCAAGCAAGCCCCTGAGCTTTGGAAATATCTTTTCCCTGTGACCCTGCAGTTAGAGGTGGTAGCAGTGTCTTTTGCTGATCTCTGGGTTGTCTCCCCATTTCCTGTTTGCTCAGCTTTTCCATCATGCGTGTAACCAATTCCTTATATGAAATTCCCTCTATTTCACCTCCTTAGAGGACTTCTGTTTCTCTGGGTGGACCCTAATAGAGCCAGGCGCATTAGGCAGCGGCTTTTAAAATGACAGCTGTGTGACTCCTTTGACCCAGCAATACCATTTCTAGGAATTTTACCTACAGATATATTTGTGCATGTGTAAGATACCGTAGGCATGAGAGTTTTCACTACTTTGTTTGTAATAGTGAGAGATGGACAGTAACCCAAGTGTCCATCAGCAGGAGACTCATCAGATAAAATCTTACTGTACCCAGGTGATGAGTCAAGTTGTAGAAAGGAACCAGGAAGCTTTTTGTGAATTGATATGGCAAGACCTCCAAAATGTTTTACTAAGATACAAAAGCAAAACGTAGGAAAACGTGCATTGTATGGTACCATTTCTGTTTTTTTTTTTGTTTTTTTTTTTTAAGAAAGGAAGTGCTTGCAGGTGCTTGAAAATTCTGGGGAAACATGAGGGCCAGTGACACTGCCCTCTACAGCTAACAACAGCTCCACCTGGAGCTGGGCTGTGCGAGCCCCGGTGATGGTGTGGGCTGCAGCCCCTGCTGCAGTGGGCTGCCATGGGCTACAGTGAGTGGCCCGCAGCCAGCGTGAGCGGCTGGCAGCCAAGCGTGAGCTGCCAAATAGCCGCGGTGAGCGACATCCAGAGGCCGGCGACCGATCTGCCTCATCCGGGAAGAGCGCAATGACCATACCAACAGTGAGGCGACGTCCTCCGCAACTAAACTGAAGAACAAGAAGACGGCGACTTGTCTGTTCCCCTTCCCCGATTCCCCAACGCTGTTCCCCTCCACCAATTCCCCAATAAAAAAAAAAAAAAAATTCTGGGGAAGGCTTAACAAAGAGCTAATGACAATGGTTACCTGGTCGGGAGGGTGACAGGAACTGAGTGGGTTAGTTATACAAAAGTTTAAGTCTGTCTTCACTTTTTCCAAAATGGGAAAGCAGTTTCACAGAACAATAGTATGCTGGTAAGAAAACACCCTTTTTGAGAGAATTTTTATATGTTAAATGATGCAGTTAATATAGAGTGTAGAAAGTTATAAAATACATTGCCTGTTTTTTCAACCTGTGCATAGAAATTAACAATTTCCATCCTTTGGAATGTTTAAAAAAGTGACATGGGGGTGCTTTTAGAGTGTTGTGCTTAAGAGTGTCTTCTCTTCCGGAACATTTATTGATTCAACAAATACTGATAGCATGCCTGCCGAATGCCAGGTCCTGTGCTTGGCACATGGGTGAATTGTGAATAAGGCAGGTGAATTTCCTGTGTTCATGGAGCTTTTGTTTAAATGGGAGACAGACAAGAAAGGGAAACAGATATGTAAAATAATTGCAAATTATGCTGATGTTAAAGGAAACGGGGGGGGGGGGAGTGAGGATGGGCGGGGCTGGAGAGCTGTCAGTCCAGCCTGGCGGCCAGGGAAGCCTCCTGGAGGACCTGCTCTGTCAGCTGCAGCCTGACGTGGACAGGGCAGGGCGGCGGGCCCTGAGCTGCAAGGAGCTGAGAGCGCCCAGAGGATGAAAGCAGCTTTGTGTGGCCCAAACAGAGAAGGGACGGGGAGAGAGGGACCCAGGCCATCCCAGGCATTGTCAGGGATGCACGTTTTATCCTGAGTAAGGAAGGATTTTAAACAGGGAAATAACATTTGATTTACTTTTCAATAATTGTAGCTACTATTTGCATAATGCTCTCCATGTCAGGTTCTCTCCTGAGCAATTTACATATCTTAATCTATTTACTCTTCAAAATAACTTCTAGGTACTTAATATGATCACCGTTTACAGATGAAAATGGAAAACAGGCACAGGGAAGCTAAGTAACTTGCTTCAAATTTCACAGCTAGTTGGTGGTAGACCTGAGATTTGAACCCAGGTGTTTTGGCCTCAGAGGCCATATTCTTAACCTGGTCTTTTTTTTTTTTTTTAAGATTTTATTGGGGAATCTGGGGAGGGGAACAGCGTTGGGGAATCGGGGAAGGGGAATAGACAAGTTGCTGTCTTTTTGTTCTTCAGTCTAGTTGTGGAGGATGTTGCTTCACTCTTGGTATCGTCATTGCGCTCTTCCCGGATGAGGCAGATCAGTCGCTGGCCTCTGGATGTCGCTCACCGCGGCTATTGGCAGCTCACGCTGGCTGCTGGCCACCCACGCTGGCTGCTGGCCACTCATTACGGCCTATGGCAGCCCACTGCAGCAGGGGCTGCAGCCTACTCCGTCGCCGGGGCTCATACAGCCCAGCTCCAGGTGGAGCTGTTGTTAGCTGTGGAGGGCAGTGTCACTGGCCCTCATATGTGGGAACCGAACCGGGGCCGCTGGCATTCCAAAACCAGCTCTTAACCAATGCGCCACTCGGCTGGCCCTTAACCTGCCTTTTTAAGAAGAGTGTTCTTGGCTACTGAGTGGAGAATGGATTGGAGTAGGGAAAGCGAGGACATGGGGACATCAATGAGAAAGTCGATGCAGGAGTTCAGGTGAGAGATACAGTGGTGTGGTGGTTGGTGACAGTGGCAAAAGTGAGGGAAAGATTATATATATGACAAATCTATATAAAAACAGAAAAGTACAGAAAACAAGGAAACACTCATGTCTGCATTAGTCAGAGTTAATATAACAGTTCATGTTCTGTCACATTGTTTTAGTTCTTAAAAAACAAAACAAAACTTGAAAGCATTACAGGTAAGTCTCCATCTCAGCATATGGCAGCATTGCCCTTCCCCTGCCCAGGGCAGTGTGGTGCCATTGTTTGCTTCTTTTGCCTTAGCCTTCTCCTGCTCTCCCTGCTGCCCTCCTAGTCTCCACAGCAGCCAGAGTGATCCCTTTAAAACAGATCATGTCTCTCTCAAAGTGTGTGCTGTCCTCAGACTCTTTGTTCCGAATGCTTCCCACTGACCTGACTGGCCCAGAGGGCCCCACGGTGTAGGGTCCACGGGCTCCAGTGCAGGGGGCTGCAGCTTCTATGAAAGGGCCAGATAGTAAATATTTTTGGCTTTGTAGTCTACATACAGTCTGTCACAAATTCTTTTTCATAACCTTTTAAAAACATAAATACTGTTCTTACCTTGGGGGCTGTCCTTGGCCCCTGCTCTCGTCCCCTGCTATCTCTCTGACATTTCCATCGTTCTTGTCACCAATTCTGGAAACTTGCCAAGCACACCTTTGCCTCAGTGCCTTTGCACTTGCTGTTCCCACAGTTGCTTCCCTTCAATGTCTGCATGTCGTGCTTACTTGCCATATTCAGGTTTCCGTTCCAGGGGCTCCTTACCACAGAGGTCTTCCTTGACCAACCTGTCTAAAATAACCCCAATTGTCACTCTTTCCCCTTTCCCAGCTTTATTCTTCTCTCAGCACTTACCACCCCTTCCTTATTACATATTTGTTCATTGTTTGTCTCTTCTCTCTTAGAATATAAGTTCTTTGAAAGCAGGAATATTGTGTGCTTGTATTCACTGATATACCTCCAAGATCTGGAACATAGTGCATAGTAGGCCTTCAGTAAATGCTTGTTAATACATATTGAATGACGAAGTCATCTTTGTCTAGCAATTTCTGGTCCAACCCTCCTCCTTCCTTTTGTATTTCCTAAAGGCAACCGTTACGAATTTGATGTGGGTCTTCTGCTATTTTTCATACTTTAGATGAAATATGTGTGTCCTTAATATATAGGTCTCTTTGGGTTTGCTTTAAAAAAATGATAAAAATAGTATACTGTATGTACTCACATTTGAGATTATCCATGTTATTATAAATAGACCCTGTTTATTTATTTTAACTAAGGTAACATTTTATTTACCTTGTCCTGTTGGATTTTTGTGTGATTATACATTGTTGCTACAAACAAGAGTGAGGTGGACTTCTTAGGCTTGTTTCCTGTTACAAATGTATGGAAGTTTTTCTGAGTATATATATCTCTAGAATGGCAATTGTAGGTTATAGGTTTGCTTTTGATTTCCCCAGATACTGCCAGATTCCTTTCTTACTAGGAGCAATCTCAGCATTCTAACGAACTCTTGGCATTTGTCTCATGAGTAAGAAATGATGTGTTGGTTTAATTTGCATTGCTTTACAAGTGATGAGGTGTATTTTTGGAGAATCAAATGGACCTGACAGCTTAGTGGTTCCAGGTGAAGAGACTGTAGGACTCAAAGCTGACTTCTAGGTTTCTGGCTTGTGTGACTGCAGGAGGGGCTGCTGCTCAGTGATAAAGGACAGTCTTGGGAATGGGGGTAGGTGGAAACCATCTGGAGGATCCATTTGTTTTTTGTCAAAGATGTCATTAGTTTGCCCTCACTTTTGAGGATATTTTCGCTGGGTGTACAGTTGTAGGTTATCAAGTTAATTCCTCATGGTGCTTTGACATGTCATTTCTTTGCCTTCTGGCCTTCATTGCTTCTGTTGAGAAATCAGCTCTATGTCTCCTTCTTTTGAAGGTATTGCCTTTGACTACTTTTAAGAGTGTTCTCTTTGTCTTTGGTTTTCAGCAGTTACTGTGATGTGTCCAGATGTGGCTTTCTTGGAATCTATCTTGCTTGGGATTGATTGGTGGGGTTTCTGTTTTCGGTAGTGCCATGAGGAGACTTGATCTTATGGAGAATTCTTGGTCATTATCTTTATTCGATCCTTTGGCTCATTTCCTATCTCTTCTTCTCAATCCCTCCCTTTTTATCATGTCCTGTATGTCTCTCAGACTCTTTTCTGTGTTCATTCTTTTCTCTTCACGCTTGGTTCACTTTAAATTTTCTTCTGAGCTATATTCTAGTATATTAATCCTTTCTTCAGCTCTGTCTAATCTGCTATTAAATCCATCTATTGAGTTCTTAATTTAGTTATTGCCTTTTTCAGTTTTCATGATTTTTGTTTTTTAGATTCCAACTTGCTGAAAATGTTCATCTTATCAACTAATTTATTAATCACCGTTATTATAACTTCAATATTTGGATATTATCCTATGAGTGTTTTATCTGTTTTACCTTGGGTTTTCTGTCATGTGATCTTGACTTTAGATTGCTTGTTAAGCTTTAATTGCATTGTAGACAATATGTATGGAAACTTGTGTGATAATTTGAGACTCTGGCTGTCTTCCTCAAGAGAGGCTTCTGGCAGGCAGTTTAAACGAGGGAAATGTCATTTTTAAATCTTGAGCATTGGTTTATTTCTGGTTTACCCTTCTCCTAGGACACAGCTCTTCGGTGGTCCCAGCTGAAAGTCTGGGGTGGTACCAGGGCCTCTTCTACTTGGCAGCCCCTCAACTCTAATTTTTGTCCCTCCAGTCTCCTGGAGATTGCTGGAGATTCTGCTGTGAATTGGCAAATGTCTCCGAGAAGAGTGGTTCAGATTTTGGGGCTCATCTCTCTGCATTTGTCTCTCTGGGATCTTGGCCTCCTAAGTCCTCATGGCATTGGTAGCTCCCCGATACTTTCAAACAGTTGCTTTTTATAGTTCATTCAGCTTTTTAAGTTGTCCTTGACAGAAGGGTTGGTCTGCAGTAAACTAGTCAGCTTTTACTGGAAATGGAATCCCGAGAGTTCAGTTTTGATGTTTAAAATTGGACTTATTCATGAGAGATCCCGGTGGAGATGGTAGGAAGGCAGTAGCTGTGTTGAGTCTGCTACTTAGAAGACCGGTCTGGGTAGAAGATCAACATTAGGAAGACTTTAATTCACTGGAATGGATGAATGAGATCACTTAGAAGGCAGAGGTGAGAGAAAGCAGAAAAGTCCCAGGACTGAGAACAGCCCAATAGAGGAGATGAGAAATGGTGACCGGTGAGTAGAGGAAGCATTGAAGTTTGTGTGGTATTGCAGATGCTATGGGAGGAGGAGAGTTAGTTAAAATGAGGGCAGAGAAGTGTCTGCTGGATTTGGAGATTTAAAAAAAAACAAAACCAAAACTCAGTTTGGTGAAAGGTAGGGAGCAAGCTAGACTGGAGTGGGCTAGAGAGTGGGGAGGGGTCTTTCTTGGCTGAAGGAAGAGCATGGGCCCTTGAATGGAAGTTTGCCACGTGATGAGACCAGAGGCAACGCCAGGCCGGTGAGGGCTGGTGAGGGCTTGGCAAGAGAAGGTCACTACACATTTCTCAATAGATCATTTTGATAGAGAACCAACAATAATTCATGTCAGGTGAGTGAGAAGAGTAATGCAGTTTGCATGCTCACACTCAGTATAAATAACTTGGGGGGAGAGAGATTTTTTTTTTTTTTTTTTTTTTGAGGGCAGTGTCACTGGCCCTCATGTGGGATCCGAACCAGGGCCGCTGGCGTCCCAAGCCAGCTCTTAACCACCGCTCCACTCTGCCGGCCCGAGATTGGTTTTTAAAAGTTATTGGCAGACCCTTTAGAAAGCAGGTTTATCAATTTTTAATATAGGAGTGTAGAAACTTTTGAAGTGACATGAAATGAAAAAATAGGTTTTATTAAAGTATCCTAAAAGCTGTGTAGAATACAATAATATTTTGAAGTTGGGAGAAAAGAGTAAATCATTTAAATGAGAATAGGAAATACATGACTCTCCATCTTGATTTTTGGAGTTAAACTTATAGACGTTTTATAGTTAGTGTCAGTTCCCCAACTGATAGGACACAATAGACAGAATTCTGTAGTGTCTTATTTGGCTGGAGACAGTTCAGCAGGCTTTGACTTTGTATTACTATCTTTCAGCATTATGTAACCATTGGAAAAGACTCACCTGGGTCAATTTAGTTGGCTAAGAAGATTTTGTAATTTACTTTCACAGAACAAATTTACTTTTAGCTGACTTAGTTTTCAATATGTCACCAGGAGCACTGTTCAAATAGGAGAAAATGAGTTCCTATCTGAAACTTAGCAGGAGTTTTCTTTCTTTCTTTACTTTCGTTTCTTTCTTTTTCTTTCTTGCTATTTTCAATTATTGTACTCTTCTTTTTGAAAAACTTATTCCTGTAAATAATAAATAAAAACATCAGTTTGCCATAAAACCAGGCATTTTAATGATGACTGAAAAGTACTTCCCAATATCTAGGTAATTGGTGTGTGTGTTTTTTTCAGTTTTCATCCAGATGTTTGGCAGCTTGTAGATACAGCCTTACTGCAATTTTCAAATCCACTTTCATGGGAACATGTAATATTCTCCGTTTATTTTGGACAGCAGAGCTTCCTTTTTCTGTGGACAGATACATATGAAACACATGCCCTTCCAGTGGAGTTTGTGGTCCTTTGAGAATTCTCTGGAGGAGGAAATGGGTTGACCTATTTGGTTGCTATGAAGTAAAAACAATCTTGTTTTCATTTTTTAGTGAACATCTGGGTTGCATTTATTATTTTACATTCTGGAGGTTCTTTCAAACCACAATTTGATAATGTGAGGATTCATTAAAGCAGTAACTATTTAGCTCTTTCTATAGTTGATTTAAGTGCTAGGGTGGCTGATAGAGTTTTAAAAATATTAAAATTTTCTTTCTATAAGATGTAGCACTTAAATAACAGCTGTTGCTTTAAACCATAAAACGGGATCTAGGTGTTTTGGGGGAAGAATCAACTTGCATATTCTCTGCTGCCCGTTGCCATGCAGCCTGTGGCCATTGTCATGGCAGCGTTGGACTCTGTGTGACAGACACTGTACCACAAATCCGTACCACAAATCCATTACCCTTTCTTCCTTGTAAAGAACCCTGATGTGTTCAGATGCCTACTGATAGGGAGAGGGCTTATCACCAGGAGGGATGACCTTTCAGTGTAAACCAGGCAAGGTCACCTCTTTCCTTATCACTGACCAGAGGAGGGTTGAGGAACCCAGGCCTGGCCTGTGAGCTGTGAAGGGCAGCTGGCCGGGGACTTCTTAGAAAGGTGTCTTCCTTCTTAGGACAACAAACATGCAAGAAATGGTTCCTTTTCTTATGCTGGACTCCTCAGGCCTGGTTGGGTAGCCAGCTTGCATTCCTGATGTCCCTCAAGTCCGACCCGTTGAAGCCCGCACACAAGACGACCAGCTGGACCCTGGGTCATGTGGTCGAGTTGCTGGATTTCACTGGCCCAGGGGCCTCCCTGTCTCCACACTTCCTGTTGTGCTAGACAGTCAGTACCTCCTTGTTTACATGGCTGGGGAGAGAGCTGCTGTGACTAGGAGCCAAGGCATCTAGCCTGAGACCCACCGGCTGTGGCAGCAGGCAGGCTCCGTGCTCCCTCACTCGCTGAGGTTCTCACCCCCCGAGTGCCGAGAGGAAGCCTCCTTTCCCGTCCATAACTGTTCAGTCAGCATGTCTAGTTATCGCCTTAACAACGGAGCTAGGTTATATATATATATTTTTTTGAAATTAACACTTTCCTCTGCTTTTAATAAAACAAAATATATTTTCATATGCTTACAAATCTGTGAAGTTTAATTTGGCAACTCCTTAGGATTACATTTAACATGAATATTTTTAAAATGCAGTAATTGAAAGTGGCAGACATTGGCCTTTTTAATATTCTGTTAGAAGACAGGACTTCCTTTTAGTTTTTAGCAGAGAGGAAATAAAATGATCAAGAACATTTTTTCCCCAAGTTTCAGTAATTAGATTAAAATTTTTTTGAATTGAGACAGAAATGAATTCATTTTTGTTTGTGTAAGAGTATGGGAAAACTGGACTATGTTGGTGATTTTCAGATGTGTGGCCTGTTCACACACTGAGGCCGCGCTTCCTGATGTGGGAGGACAGGGATTGTGGACTTGGCTCAGTACATGACTGCGCTCCCGAGAGCTCGAGACAGCTCAAGATGGAAATGATGCCTTTCATTGGCTTGTGTAAAAAGAATCTTATTAAGATTGGATAAGTGTTCTAAAATGTTACATTTTCTGGGAATCAGAGTATCTGCTGTGGATTCCCCAAAGTAATGTGTTTCCAAAACTTAACTTTCTCATTGAAACTAGTGGTTATTTTAAAGCTGTACAGTAGTCAGATGGTTACCATGGTGTGTTTAATTTACGGAAGAAAGTCAGATGCCTCCTTCCTCCTGTGGTCAGACTGGCCTTTAAGTTAGACCTCGTCCTGTTGGGCTCCCCCCTGGTGGCGAGCAGGCACCGGGAGCAGAGTCCCAGTACGTGTGTGTCCCACGCTTGTTTGGCAACCCCAGTGGTGGCTCTGTCTCACAGATGCTCAGTAATTTGGCTGGCCATGCAGAACATGACTAATGTTATTTTTTAAGTCTGGAAAGAACATAAACTGGGATATTTCCCCTGGGTTCTGCTACTAATGCTTGGGCATTTGGTTTTAGGATTTAAGTCTCTGGTACCTTCCACATGGCCTCCGCCCTCTTGCCCTCCAACACGGAGGGGTCTGGGACCCTCCCTTATTGCCTGTCTTCCCGTCAAATTTTACAGCCCTCTTTTAGCAAGCAGACTCTCCTGCTATGTAGAGACAATAAAGACTATTTCAGAAGCATTCTGCCGCCTCCTGCATTCAGAATTTTAGTTCCATTTTACCTGAAGATTTGTGTATAAAGAACTTCACTCGAGAGAAAAGTCTGCATCCCAGGCCTTCCGGCCGCCTGCGATTGGTCTGTCTGGTGCACGCCTGCCCTGAAGTGCAGAGGTCGGAGCATCCTGGCCCTGGCCCTGAGCCCCTGCTCTGGGCCCCTGACCCCTTGTCCTGAGCCCCTGGCCCTGAGCCACTGGCCACCCACTGTCTCCCTTTGCAGAGAACCCCCAGAACTGCTCTAGTTACTTCAACAATCACTAAACATGGTGAGATTGGTGACTGGGAATTTCAGGAACATATTCGACAGGAGAGCTATTTGCTTAATTAAAGTTGTAAAATTACTGACAGGGCCAGTCCAATTCCATTGGTTAAAAAGATTGAAGGCGGGGTGTTGGGTAGTGATTCTAATTGGAGCCCCTTCCCCAGGTGCTGGAGAGGGAGCCTGTCTTTCAGTGTAGGCCTTCATTGTACGAGGCTGTTCCTGCATGTTTGATGGGAGCTTTTTCTTTCCTAATGCCCCGCCACATGCCTCTCCCCAGACTGTTACTTTCATCCGGTCACTGGAACTGGGAAGCATGGATTCCTCGAAGCCGAGCCTGGTGGGGGGCTGCCTTCCTTGTCATTAGCCAGTGCTTCCCAGGGCTGACTGTTGGGACAAGTCAGGCCAGAGATAACGACAGGGCCATTCCTTCCCAAGTAATCTTAGTCCTGTGGGATTGGAGGGGCCCCTACCCCCTGTGGTCTGTGGGAATCAAGACTTCGGAATTGTTGCCTGTTTGCTGTATCAGGTCAGCCATTGGAGGATATTTCAGATAATTCCACCAGCTCAAGGCAGAAAGCAATGCACTGTAATGTTAATGGTTTCTTCTGAGAATTTGTGTCTGTACTGTATGTATACTTTACATAAGTTGTTTAAACATCCGACCTGACTGTTATTTGCTGTTGACGTATTTTTAAGTAAAAGATGCAGCTCTGGGCACTTCCAGCCTTGAGTCATTGTGTAAGTTACTGAATCTTCTTAAGTGTCAATCTTGTGTGTAAAACAGACATTAAAAACCCAAGTGAAATTATGTAATGAAGAATTTATCAAAAAACCCAGACAATTTGTAGGCATTTGAAACTGTCAGTCATCAATATCCTAAGTAAGCCCCTCGCCCACGTTCGTATACTAAGGAGTGACTGTTGTTTTTGGGTTTAGGAAGAACTAGAACTGAAGGTGGGCAATATGATTATTGTATCTTTTCTCCTCCAACTTTGTGTTTTGAAAATTTTCAAATCTACAGAAAAATTGAAATAGTGCAACAAATACCCATAGATCTTTCACCTAAGTTCACCAATTGCTAACATTTTGCCACATTTACTTTCTCTCTCTCTAATATAGACTACAACTTTTTTTTTGGCTGAACCATTTGAAAGTAAGTTACATACATCATAACAGTTTATCCCCAAATCCAGTATTCGTCTCCTGAGGACATTCTCCTACTTAACTACAGCTGTTACCAAACGTAAGAAAACTAACAGGAGTCCATAGACTGCCTTCCCAAGTCTCAAAATGTCTTCTGTAGCCATTTTTCTTGCCCAGCTAGACTCTAATCAGGGCTTACACCTGTATTTAGTTATGTCTTTAAAAAATTTTATTTTTGTGGCAACTGACTCTTTTGGATAATCCAGGCCTGTTACCTACTATTTGTATCCTATATTCTAGATTACATGTGTAAACAGAGGAGAGAAGTACTTTGGTTTCTTTACTCTTTCTTATTTTTATAAATATGTTAAAATCATCTACTTGATTCAAGGTCAAAGCCACACTCATTTTTCTTGTTCTTTGGTAAATGTGGATTAGATTGGTAACCAAAAGCAGTTACTAAACGGCTCAGATGTCAGTGGAACATGTGCGTGGGTGAACTTGGAGCGGACACACACAGTGGTTTGTTAGTCCTGCCCCCATATGGAGGTGATAGTTATTTGGCCTAACGTAGTAAGGGCTTTATTTTAATACTTGGCCATGGCTTTCTAAAGAAATGAACTTTAGAATTGGAACATTTAGTAAGACAAACTGTATTTACATAATACAAAAGAGATGCTTTTGCTGCCAGATCCTTGGATGAAGAACAAACCTTAAATCTCTCAGGAATGAGTCTTTTTCTTCTTCCCTCACTCAGCACTTTCTTATTGGCTTTAAACATTTCTCAACTTTAACTGCAGCTGAGATGAATACAGGATCCAGCTGTAATGTTTTTGGTTTTTGTTAGTATTTCCGGTGATGGTCATAGCAAACTCATTGTATGAAAATTCAATAAAGGAAAGGGCAGGGTGGGGAAAAAAAAATGACACCCTATAAAAGTATTCAAGAAACAGCAGCAGGGTCTATGAGTCTCCCTCTCAGATGACTGATTTAGAATCCACCCTAAAGTGAAGTGACTCGTCTTGTGGGCGTTTTGGTTTTTCCCTTTTAATAGCATTGTGTATATAGCCATGTAACCTGAGCCTATACCTGAGGCTGATGTGCTGCTTTCAGTGGGAAGCAGAAAATAACAGAGCCTGAGGACCTACCCCTCCTCACGCAGGACTCCTCCGAATAGCGTTCACACTTGCACAGAGGTGGCAGCGACCTGGGAATTCTCTTTTCTTAGATCTGTTCAGTAGTGCTCAGATTTATGCATCCACCAGAGAACACAGAAGTACAGAATCAGCAGTTCAGTCAAATTAAATTTCACATTTGCAGTCTGCTTCGATGTCATTGCTAGAAAAGTGTTGCATCTTTGATCAACTCTGTCTTATGAGGACCAAGTTCATATCTTCACCTCAAGCAAGAAGATGGATTACGTGCTTCAAAATAGTTTTTGCAATAAATGTAATTATAAGACCAGTGATTTTTCACATACTTGTGTGTCTTGAACATTTTGTTTTTCTTTTTTTTATGTTAAGGGGGTCGGATGTCTCAGATTGCTTCTAATTGTAGCCAGACATCCTGTTTGGGGGCTATTTGAGACCAGCGCAGCCTGGGAAGAAACCATGCAGTTCTGTAGTAATCGCCCAAGTTGTTCTTTTTAGGCTGGGTTTTATGGACAGGTTTCCTTGAAATCCCATGCTCTATTTCTAGATGATCTTTTCACCTTTCTGTGGTTGAGGGTGTCAGCAATAAATATATTTATTATTCACAAAAATATTGTTCATTGTCTTAAAGCTATTTACACTTTATAGGAAAAGTAAACCATCTGCTCTTGAATGGATATAATAAATGAGTACCACTGAACAAATTTGAGGGAACTTGGTTCTTTTTCACAGATTATTGCTCTATCTATACCAGCGTGAGTGCTATTTTGAAGAATCTTTGCCGGTTTTATACTAGGATGGTTCAGTCTCCTGGGTTCTCATAAGTTACTATTTTCTGCCTCCCATTGAAAGAAATGTTTTTGTAACCCTTCGAAAAACTTCTTAAATGTCTCCTCCACTTCTCTCCTGCCCCATCCCCCCCCCTTTTTTTTTAACTTAAGAACAGCCTGGTAGCTTCTTAGATTTGTATGTGATTGGTTTGCTGCTCCATATGGTATCAGAGACCGGTGTACTCCTTTTTTTTGTGGGGTGCAGTGTTACTGGCCCTCATATGTGGGATCTGAACCGGGGCCACTGGCGACCCAAGCCAGCGCTTAACCACTGCTCCACTCGGCCGGCCCGGGATGAGGGATTCTGAACGTTGAGTCTGATGTGGTAATAAAATACCTATTCTCTTTTTTAAAAAATTAAACTATAATTGACGTAACATAATAGTCACCCCTTGAATGTACACAATTCAGTGGATTTTAGTTTGTTGATAAAATTGTGTAACCGTCAGCACAACCTAATGTTTGAGCATTTTCATCACCTCCAAAAGAAACCCTGTCCCCATTAGCAGTCATTCTTCCCAGCTCTGGCAACCACTCATCTACTTTTTATCTCTCTGGATTTGACTATTCTGAACATTTCATGTAAATGGCATCATAGTATGTGTGGCCTTTGTGTCTGATTTCTTTCTCTTGGCAGGTTCATCCACGTTGTAGCATGATTCAGTAGAAAGTGCCTCTGCTCTGCTTTTCCTGTGAGTGGGCTTGAGACCGGTTGGTTTTAGTGATGGAGCGGTTGGAGAGGTTTTGTTCACCTCTGTCATGTGGTTGCATGTATGGCTCGTGTGCTGTCTTGAAGGTTTTTAGTTTTGCCTGTGTGTTCTTCCCACTGAGAAAATAGAAGTTTATTTCCAACCTCATTGTTCGGAGAAGGACTGACTCGAATCCTTGCTGTCAATGTCTCTTAATTGATAACGTCAGACACAGTTGCATCCAGAGCAGAACCATTTCTGGACCAATATGTGGGTTCGAGAAGCTGAGATTCCCAGGGAGCTGTACTGAAATCTGTTGATAGAAGCATAGAGGATCTATTGCATTTCTCATGAGGGGCTCATGAGGCCTTGGCCAGCGGAGCCCAGTGCTGGGTGCCTGAGACCAAGCCTTCATCCTGCATTCAGCCTGGAATCCCAGCAAATAATAGGAAGTTCCTGGCGGCAGAGACGGGAATGGGCCTTTAGTAAAGGAGAGAGTTTTACAAACTTGTGGAAGAAACAAGAAATGGGACATCCGTAAGCAGATAAAGCAGAAGGAAGCTGTGCAGTGAGCAGGAGCGCTGGCAGCCCCAGAGAACCTGCTCTGAGCGTCAGTGGTGTGTGAAGCCCGGAGAAGTGGGCTGCAAACGGGAAAGTGCCATCGGCTGCACGGACCCTGTGCCCAACTGTTCGTTCCCTCGTCTCCTCTCCCTTGGTTTTGAAGCAGTTGATAATGTTTTACATGTAGGCAGGTATTTCTTTACAGAGATGGAATTCTCCACCTGGGTAGCATTGGGGCTCCATGGGTGTGTACCAGCACCCCAAGTGAAGCTGTTTTCCTTCTGTCTTATGGGGCATTTCAGCCCAAAGGCTAGTTCCTGACTTTTCATCCTAGGTGAAGCCTGCCAGTGGAGAGGCTTTTTCATGGGACAGAACGTAGTGAACCTTCCCGTTCAAGAGGGACATCGAGTGAGAAAAAGTTCCCATGGACAATACCAGAGCAAGCCACGTAGCTAGCTGTATCTCACCTTAACACATTTTTTGCGGGAAACGAGTAAACTCGTCATATAGCTTTTTATGCCCGCTTACAAAGTGTTAAAATATGTACAGACAATGAACCTCCAGAGAGGTGAATGAATTTTCATTCAATGCAAAAATAGTTTAGAAATATTGCTGACCCCAAAAGAAAGATAGAACTTTAAAAAATGACCACTGGAAACTTACGAGGAAGATATGACTTAAGTGTAGTGTTTGTCTAACTTCCTGCCCCGCCTCCTTCCTTGAATCACCAGAACCTGATAGAAATGACAGGAAAAAAACTGAAAAACTGAATTACGAGAGATGGGATGAGGGTGAAGAAGTACTGGGGGTGACTTATCACTGTATTCCCTGAGAACACAGTGCTTGGCTGCGAGAAATGTAAGAGCACATGTTACTGGCTCTACTAATTTGGAGGAGAAGAGGGTACAATGAGGCCTGGTGATACCGAGTCACCACAGGGAATGTGGGGTCTGTTCTGTGCAGCAGCTATATCCAGAAGCAGCTGACCTGGGAGGGACACATGTGCTTCAGCGTGCTCCCGGGCTCTGCGGCTGTGCTCCCTGGTGCAGTGCACGGAACCCCATCTGTCTGGAGTGGAAGCCGTCCCAGGCAGAATTTCGTACACAAGCTAGATTACAGAACCAACACGATCTATTCACAGAGAAGCAGGCTTGTAGAGATAATCCCTTGAAGCTGGACCACCTGTGAGTGGGTGGCGCAGTGTATGTACGCTTCAGCCCTCCAGCCCGCAGCCACCGAGCAGTGGCAGTCTGAGAACCAGCCATTCTGTTTTGGGGGAATTGGGCCTGGATATTGTTGTTCAGTAATAAATAAAAGGGAAAGAAGGGGCCAGACGAGTGGCACATTGGTTAAGAGCTGGTTTTGGGACACCAGCGGCCCCGGTTTGGGTCCCACATATGAGGGCCAGTGACACTGCCCTCAAAAAAACAAAAAAACAAAAAAAAAAAAAAGAGGAAAGAGCAACACATGCCAAACTAAAATAAAGGAGGGGTATATAGTTTTTGAGGCAGAGGGAAAGTATAATTTTGAAGAATATTATAGAAGGTAGATTTCAGGTTGAATCTGCTTTGTTCTGTTTTTAATAAAATTCAAGGAAGACTCTGAATAAGTGATTGAAAGATGTGATAAGGCAACAGGCCAAACTGAAAACTAGTTGGTTGAGAGGTAGATAAAACGAAGTGAATGAGCTGAGAGAAAGAAACTGTAACAATACTAATTGCATTTGCAGAATTTTGAACTCCATTAGGATCCATGAAGAGGGAAAATTACAGTATAGAAAGTTGAATTGGTGCTGTGATCAAAATAAGCGCTGTTCCTGAAGAAGCTACCGAAACAAATAGAATAGAAACAGTAATCAGAGATACAACGGGGAAAGAAAGTATCTTTGAGCTGGAAAAAAAAAAAGCCAACCTTCCAAGTGCCTCTGTATGTTGAAAGGGCTTGTTCTGTGTTAGATGAAGTTAGTGGAAAGAGCAACTGTATGCTATTGAAAAAATTTTTTTTTTTTTTTTTTTGAGGGCAGTGTCACTGGCCCTCATATGTGGGACCCGAACCTGGGCCGCTGGCTTCCCAAGCCAGTGCTTAACCACCACACCACTTTGCCGGCCCTGAAATTTTTAAATTTCAAGAATAAAGAAAGTACAAGCTGCCAGTCAGCAGAGAAAAAAAAAAAGGCTGCTTACAAAGAAGGAAAAATCAGGATGATTTTAGACTTTTCTACAACATTGCCAGAAGATAGTGAAGTCCAGGCTGAGAGTTTTGAGGGTAAAAGGTTGTAACCAAGAATTAAATAATTGCACTGACGATTGTTGTTAATTTGTGACAGCAACAGAAAGGGATTCTCTAAAGGTACAGATGTTGGATCTAGCATGCCGCCTTAGGCGGGCGCTCGCTCCACCTCTGCCCCGCAGAATTAGGCGAGCCAATACCCTTTCTTAGTCTTTACAGCCACGAGAGCCATTCTTCTATTTGTATCTGAAATCTTCCTGGTACACCATCTGTGAATTTTTCTTGAAAAACACTCTTTCAAAGATATATTCCAATCCACTAAAAGAATTGAAATAGCTTAGGATAGGGGAACGTTAGGATATAAAATAAAAGTGATGTTAAATTGAAATCACTTAAACATAAATGTAAGTCTAAATAATTATAAACTTGGTTATAAATCAAAATTCAAATGTAAATAATTCTTGAAAGAAAAGACATGTAATGAAAAGAACAAACCTCAGTTATTCAATTACAAAACGGGCAATAATAAATGTGGGTCCAAGCTACTGCTAACAGAAGCTGAGAAGTAGGTGGTGGGGGCGGAGAGGAAGGTCGGGAGAAAGTAAAGCCTTGGGTTTCTTCTTACAAAGGGTGTGTCGACTGCTTTACTTTTGACAGTGATAATGAGAAAAACATAGGTAGCAGTTGGGTTTAAGAAAATGATTTAGGAGTGGCTGGATAGCTCAGTTGGTGAGAGCATGGTGCTGATAACACCAAGGGTAACACCCGCATTGACCGCTGCACTGCATCCTCCTGCAAAAAACCCAAAAACATTTAGGGCCAGCTGAGTGACTCGGTGGTTAAGCGCTGGCTTGGGAAGCCAGTGGCCCCGGTTCAGGTCCCACATATGAGGGCCAGTGACACTGCCCTCAAAAAAAAAAAAAAAAAAGATTTAAAGGTAACCACTCTTACATTTAAAGTGGGCGCAGAGATGGAAAGCAGGGGAGCCCGCGCGGACTTGGGCCTCTCTCCACAGGAGCTCAGCCCCCTGCAGCAGCCTGTGGCCCCGGTGGGGACCCCAGCACAGAGGCTGCCTCTGCGCAGTAGGGTCGGGTCGCAGGTGTGTGGAGGCCGTGACGGGCGGATGGTGGCTGCTAGCAGCGCAGCTTGCTCCTCCGGAGCCGGGCGGGTTCGTCCGTGTGTCGGAAGCAGCCCCGCTCCACTGCCTCTGCTCCTTTGAGGGAGCGTGGAGGTTACTGCTGTAACGCGCACGCACACAAACTTAGCCTCTTCTCTCCCCGGATCTGCTGCTTAGAAATAGTCATTTTCATTGGCTTCTTTTTCCAGCCTTACACTGTTTATATACGCAGTTATAACAAACATATAAATCCTTATCACCGCTTCCACTTGTGCCTTGCCTTTTTCATTTAATTTGGTACATAGAGCATTTTCTCCCCATTTTAACAACTGTATAGCAGTCCATTGTGTGGGTGTACCAGTTTATTTAACTAGCACCTTTTTGATGGACCCTTGGATTGTTTCTGATCTTTTGATATTATGTTGCAATGAATAGCCTTGTGAACATGTCATTTTTTTGCAAATTTATCTGAGAGAGAGATTTTCAGAAGTGGGATTCCTGAGCCAAAATGGAATTGGATTTGGAATGTTGATAGACTTTGCCAGACTTCCGTCCACACCCATTCACTATTTTTATTCCCACCAGCAATGTGGGAGACTGGCCGGGGCCCCCACAGTCTCATCAACAGCCAGTCCTGTCTACACAAACATTTCAAAGTTTCTTTAAACAGTGGTAGATTTGTATCTTCCACTGTTTACTTATCTACCATTTGTGTACTGAATTTCCTTAATCGTTTTTTTTATAATGAGAGACTATTCTTTTGGTAGAGTTGTGTAAGAACAGGAAACTCCATACTTGCAGTTTCTCTCCCTGGTGGCTTTATAATATGCTTGATTTCCAGAGATGAAGGACTATATAAATTAGCAACGAAATACTACCAGCTCTTGTGTTATGTGGCTGACATGTGGCATTTCCTTTTTGATTTCGGAGTAATAACTGTTAAGTGATGACCGTGTATAAGAAAGAAGCTGAGGCAGGTTCCTGAGAAGCACAGGGTCGCACAGGACGTAGTGGCTGCCCTCTGGCCACTCAGCGGGGAGGCAGGGACATTCCTGGTGAGATACGAGCTCAGGACGAGTGCTCAGTAGAGGTGCGGACTACACTGGGAAGTCCCTAGGAAGAAACAGGGCAGACAGCGTGGAAAAAGTGATGAGTGAGCCTTAAAGAACGAGTAGGTTGTCAGCAGGTGGGGAAGGGCAGCTAGGCTTTCTGTGAGCAGGAGAAAGACATGCTCCGGCAGAGAAGCGTGGTGTATGGGGGGTGAACACCAGTATGACACGGGCTGTGGTGGGCAGTGAGGTTGGACACATCACCAATGACCAGGCAGGAGGCTCTCCTTTTGCTGAGTGGTGAGGAAGGACCACTGATAACAGAATGATCTTCACCAGGTTGGGCCCCATCCCTTTATCAACAAATCACTGAGGCCATCTCATTATTAGGAAGTCCACCATCTCTTTCACGATGACTCTTCTTGACCTAGGAATTGTCCTGTAGGACTCCCAAGACTCATTAAATCCAAAGGGGTTAGTCCAGCCCTGGGCTAAGAGCGCTGGACTCAGCTAGTCTTCCCTGAGCACAGCTGTGTGGCTGCCAGTAGACCTCAGGTAGGGACATCCGGTGCATCAGGTTGCCTTTGGACTTCTAACAGGAAGGAATAAGGGCCTCTCTCCTTTTCTTCTAAGAGGTTCCTTGGTCCAGATGCAAATTGAACCAGTGGATTTTGAATTATTGGAAAGGGAAACCTTAGAATCCAGAAGATTATTTTTCCAGGGCAGTGAGTACTTGGTTGCCTGGTACTTGCCTACCTAAGATGGCTGTTTCCCACAACTCCTATTGTTGCCAAACCTCCAGAGGCCTCTGAGACCTTGAAGGTCTGTTTCCCCAGGCTCCTGCTACACATCATAAAGGTTATTGAATAGCGAATAGCGCTCCGTGGGTAGGGAGGCAGCTTGATCAGCTTTGTGACTTAGAAAGATAACTATACAGTATAAAAGTTGAATCAGTGATAAAGTCTTGAAATAGAGTAGAAACTGCGACTACAAATGAAGAGTCAGATTTACTGTCCTAAAGAAACAAAATAAAAACTTGTTACTAAGGTAGAATTGACAGGATTTGGTGATCTCTTGGATATAGGTCAGAGATAACGGAAAGCTTGTCTAACTTGGTGCATAGTAAGGACTTGAATCAGGGCATGGAATAGGCCAAACAAAATGTGTAGAGATCAAGGTGATGAAGTAATTTTTGGACACATTAATGTATCTATAGGATATCCTAGTAAAGATGTCTGGTGGACAATTGAATAACTGGAGTAATCAGCACCTAGGTGATATCTGAAGTTGTGAGATAAGCAGGAGAAGTGTAGAATGAGGAAAGTGGGTGACTGAGGGATGACTTGGGAAGAAAGAGGAATCCTGGAACACCAGGAGACCGAGATAGACTGCGTTAGAGAAGTAGAACAGAAGCGGCCGGGGGGCGGGCAGTGGTTTCCAGTGACTAGAAGGGGGCAGAGAGCTGCGTGGAGGTAGGTGAAGAGCCAGATATCAGAGCTCACAGTGGATACCGATGTACCGGTCAGGAGTTTGGGTTGTAAATTACCAAAAGCGACTTGGGCTAACTTAAGTATATAGGGAATCATTAGAAAGATGTGGGGGAAGTTATTAATACAAAACCTATGGGAAGTCTAGAGAGCCATACCCAGAAAACTGACCACAGCCAAAGGTAGCCAGGCAGTCAGAACACAGCCACAGCCAGGCCACACGAGCTGTCTGGTTTTGGTTGCCCCGCGACTGCTGCTACAGCTGTCACCACTGGGTCCTGGTGTTGCTGTCACTGGCAAAGTGATTTCTTTGTTGAACCTTCCCCTCCTAGCCCAGTGTGCAGACATAGGTGGCCGCCATATCTGAGTCTCCATCAACCTGGCTAACACTGTTCACCCTACCCTAGCGATTCCCTGAGACACCGCCTCACCCAACTTGCAGGCCTACCCAAGCTGCTTCCAGTGGCTTTTCCGTACAAATGGCCTGTCTTGGCTCATGCTGTGGGCTTTTCTAAAATCTCTCAAAGGTTCACAAACCCCAAACAAGCAGCATCTGGCCTCAGCATGCCCTGTACCTTTTGCTAAGTAGCCCCAAGCCCGGCACTAGCAGCAGCTGGCCTCAGTTCACAGCTTAGCCTCTACCTTTCAGCCCAGCACAAGTGGCAACCATCTGCAGATCACTTTGTAGCTCATACCAAGTGGCCCTGGGCAGGGCACAGGCAGCAGCTGACCTTGGCCTGTAACAGAGCCCCTCCCTAGAGGCCCCAGAACCAACATACCCAGTGGCCACCTTCAGACCACACCAGAGCACCACCCAACCCAGAAAACACACCCAAAGGGCCAACTAAGGCACCAGAACCCCACTAAAGTGAATCCTGTTCTGTAGGATCAGCCCCTGCACAACAGCTCCTCCACTGTAGTCACAGCCAGTCAGCCTGAGGGTCAACCCCTCCCATTGTCATGCCAACAGCAACCAAAGCTCAGCTACAACAGGAGGCCACACATAACCCACACCAGGGACACACCTGGAGCACCCAGCTCAGGTGATGAGGGAGACTGTCCACTGGGCCCCACAGGACACTCTACTAAGACCAGGAGACATAGCAGTTCTACCTAATACATAGAAACAAACAATGGGAGGCAGCCAAAATGAGGAGACAAAGAAACATGTCCCAAATGAAAGAACAGAACAAAGCTCCAAAAAAAAAAAAAATCCTGAACAAAATGGAGAAAAGCAATCTACCAGATGCAGAGTTCAAAACATTGGTTATAAGCGTACTCAGTAATCTCAGGGAGAACGTCAACAAAGAGATAGGAAACATAAAAATAGATATAGAAAACATGAAAAAGAACCAGTCAGAAATGAAGAATATAGTAACTGAAATGAAGAATACATTAGGTGGACTCAACAGTAGATTAGATGAAGCAGAGGATCGAATCAACAATTTGGAAGAGAAGGTAGCAGAAAACACCCAATTGGAAGAGCAAAAAGAAAAAAAATCCAAAAAAAATGAGGAGTTTAAGAGGCTTGTGGGACAACATCACACACACCAACATTCACATCATAGGGAGAAGGAACAAGGGATTGAGAGCCTATTTGAAGAAATGATGCCTGAGAACTTCCTTAACCTGGTAAAGGAAATAGACATATAAACTGAGGAAGTGCAGAGAGGCCACAACAAGATGAACCCAACAGGCCCACACCAAGACACATCATAATTAAAATGCCAAAGGTTAAATACAAAGAGAATCTTAAAAGGCAGCAAGAGAAAAGCAGTTATCTACAAGGGAGCTCCCATAAGACTTTCAGCTGATTTCTCAACAGAAACTTTGCAGGTCAGAAGGGATTGGCAGGAAATATTCAATGTGATGAAAAGCAAGGGCTACAACTAAGATCACTCTACCAGCTAAGCTATCATTTAGAATCGAAGGACAGATAAAAAGCTTCCCAGACAAAAAGCTAAAGGAGTTCCTCACCACCCAGCCAGTATTACAAGGAATGTTAGAGGGACTGCTTTAAGATGGGGGGGTGGGGGGATGGAGGGAGATAAAAAATATGACTAATAAAATGGCAATAACTACATATCTACCAACAATTATTCTCAATGTAAATGGATTAAATGCTCCAATGAAAAGACATGGGACGGCTGAGTGGGTAAGAAACAACACCCTTAATATGCTGCCCACAAGAGACTCACTCAGATTGAAAGACTCACACAGATGGAAAGTAAACAGATAGAAAAAGATATTTCATGAAAATGGAAACAAAAAAGCTGGGCAGCAATGCTTATACCAGACAAAATAGACTTTAAAACAGGCTATAACAGGGCCGGCCGAGTGGCGCAGTGGTTAAGTGCTGGCTTGGGAAGCCAGCGGCCCCGGTTCGGGTCCCACATATGAGGGCCAGTGACACCGCCCTCCAAACAACAAAAAAAAACAGGCTATAACAAGAGACAAGAAGGACCCAGTAATCTCACATCTGAGTATTTATCCGAAGAAACCCAAAATGCATCTTTTAAGGGGACGTGTGCATCCATATGTTCATTGCAGCATTGTTTACAGTGACCAAGATGGAGGTACCTGGGTGTCCATCAATGGATGAGTGGAGAAAGAGGAGGTGGTACATATACACAGTGGAATATTAGTGTAAAACAATGAAATCTGCCATCTGCAACAACCTGGATGGACCTAGAGGATATTGTATTGAGTGGAGTCAGACAGAGAAGGAAAATGCCATGTGATTTCACTTATATGTAGAATGTAGAGAACACAAAAAACGAATAAACAGAACAGGAACAAACTCATAGATACAGAGACCATTTTGATGGTTACTGGATTGGGAAGATTGGGGTAAAGGAGGGGAAGGATTAAGAGGTACAAACTGGTAGTTACACAGTAGAATAGCCATGGGGATGCAGAGCATGGCATGGGGAATATAGTCAGTGTAGTAATAACCATGGTGTCAGATGGGGACTGGATTTATCAGGGTGATTACTTCAGAAGTTATGTATGTCCAATTACTGTGTTGTGCACCCGAAACTAATATATGTCAACTGTAATCGAAAAAAAAGAGTAAGAGGGCAGGAAGCCGGAATACCAGGTATTGGATAGAGATTCTTCATTCCTCTTTCGTTGGGTCGCCTAACCCGTGTGTCCCCAAGCCCGGCACTCAGAGTCGGTGTGTATTTAACCCCTGGGTGCTTCTGGCTTCTCCTGCAGCCACAAGCCCTGGGGCCTCCCCGAGTCTGGCTGTTTGTTGTACTCTCAAGGCCTGAGAATTGCCTTGCCTCCTGGTTTGTTTTAATCAGAATTGTGCTTATGTATGGGTTGGATTAAATAAAAGGGCCATTGCGTTTATCTAGGATTGGCAGTGGGTCTGGTGGAAGGGCTAGACCTAAGGTAAGGAAGCCTTTGGAAAGCTACATCTTGGGCTGTTTAGGAAGGAAGTGAAGCCTTCAGGGTGTGGAGACCAGGAGATGAGGCAAGTTTAAAGACTGGTGTGCAGACTGGGGAAGATGGCAGCAGGCAGATAGTTCCAGGTTAGAGAGTTTGGGAGAGGGGCTTGGTTTTTTTTTTTTTTTTTTTTTTTAAAGATTTTATTGGGGAATTGGGGGAGGGAACAGCGTTGGGGAACCGGGGAAGGGGAACTGACAAGTTGCTGTCCTTTTGTTCTTCAGTCTAGTTGTGGAGGACGTTGCTTCGCTGGCCCATGTTGGTATCGTCATTGCGCTCTTTCCGGGCGAGGCAGATCAGTTGCCGGTCTCTGGATGGTCGCTCATGGCGGCTCTTGGCAGCTCACACCGGCTGCCGGCCACTCACTGTAGCCTGTGGCAGCCCCTGCAGCAGGGGCTGCAGCTATGCCGTCCTGGGGACTCACAGCAGCCCAGCTCCAGGTGGAGCTGTTGTTCACCATCTTAGCTGTAGAGGGCAGTGTTGCTGGCCCTCATGTGGGATCCGAACCGGTGCTGCTGGAGTCCCAAGCCAGCTCTTAACCAATGCGCCACTCGGCCGGCCCGTTAGAGGGTCTTATTATTATTATTTTTTTTTTGAGGGCAGTGTTACTGGCCCTCACATGTGGGACCCGAACCGGGGCCACTGGCTTCCCAAGCCAGCGCCTAACCACCGCGCCACTTGGCCGGCCCGAGAGGGTCTTCTTTTGATGCTTCTTGGGACTGTAATGAGGTACCCCCTCAGAGTTTTAGATGGGGAAAGCTGATTCCCATCTTAGGGTTCTAGACTGTAAAACCAATATGGTCTCCTCCTGGGAAGGAGATGGATGGCTGCCTGTCCAGTCACATAGAGATGAGGATGGAATCTGTCCATGTTGCAGAGCATCAGTTGAAGGGACTGCCCAGAGGCAGAGACAGAGCTGTCACACTGCCCTGGGTAGCCGGGCTCAGTGGAGAGCCCACCCCGGAAGTGAAGATGCACGCAGCGAGCACGAACAGAGAGCTCAGGTGCCCATGTGGCATCCCCGTGGCGGGGTGGGGGCCTCACGCCAGGATGCTGATGACCTAACACACCCTCCAGACTCCTCCCTCCTGGGTGGAGTGTGTGCCCACTCGTCAGTTTCCCATTATAAGTGGGCTTCCCACATGGGAAGTACTGTGGTGATGGTGTTAATTTCTAGTGTCCTGTTACCTGGGATGGGTTTGTATTTCTTTCTGCGCATTGAGCAGTTAGCACTGAGAAAATGAAGCACGCTCTGCTCAAGGTGTCCGGTTTATTTGGCAGTTGTGTTATTGTAAATTGGTAAATGGGTATGCAGATTTCTCGAGTGCGATGAATGTCTGTTTGGACCTGGGAGACCTGGCTTTGGGGCCTGGTGGTGGCCCAGACGGCGAGTGCCACCAGGTCAGGCTCCTTGGTGACGGCGCTGGCCTCAGCTCCCTGAGAAACGCTGTCATGATGTCGCAGGGGCTGGGAGCAAGTGTCTCACTTTCTGCAGGGCCCTGTGAGCCTCTCTGGTGACTCTTCTCTCTGACCCTGCTCTCCGTCTGGCTGACCCTGGGTCACTGCAGAAAGGTCGCCTTCTCAGTCAGTCTTCCCTAACCCTCCCAGAATTTACTGTGTTCTGTGGTAATAACAGTGTGTGGGGGAATGCGGTCTTTCCTTACTGGATGGAGGCGTGGGCTGGGCGGAGGCCTTGTGGTTCTGGTCGCCAGGCGTCGCCTTGCTGCCTGCAAGTGCCGGCACCGAGCAGGCGTTCAGTAGCATTGGAGAAATGGGTGGAAGTCCAGGCCGTGGTCGGTACTGCCGAGAGGGGAAAGGCCTACAGGACCCCAGGGAGCCATGACGCGCAGTACTGCTGGGTAAGCGGGAACCCTGCCCGGGGGGCTGAGAGAAGCTGGCTGTTGGACCGCGGTGTGCCACCGGTTACCTGCTCGGCCGCAGAGTCCTTTCTGATTTCAAGATGCAGATGGAGTTAGTGATTGTCTTTTTCTAGTTGTAAAAGTACAAGCTCCTAAACATTTTCAGAAAATGACAGAGAGGAGAATCAGAATCACCTATAATTCTACCCTTATCACCATTTTGGTTTGTATAACTTGAGTTTTCTGTGAGTGAATATATGTATTTTTCAGAACCTGAGCGGAGCTGTATACTTATGGTTCCTTACCCTGCTTTTTTCATGTAATTACATTGTAAACATGCTCAGTGTCAGATCTACATTGTCATTGAATGGCGGCTGCTGTTCTGTCGTTTGACTGCATCGTGTCCTGTGCTGGCATGTGGGTTCAGTGGGGTCTTGCCATGCAAATCGCAGTGATGATGAACGTTCTTGAAATTGTGATTTCCGGCCTCCGAGACAAAGCTTTCCTTGAGTCTAACAGTAGAATGCAAATTGAGATTCTGAGTTTTTAGTTTTGACAAGTTCTGTTTGGGGTTTGCTTTAGTCATTTGATGCTCTCCATAGATCCCCCCCAAAAGTTCCCTTTTCCCCCTAGCAGAATGGGAATAGGTATTTTTAGGTTTAGGTGCCTGAGGCTTTACTTTAAGGAGAAAGTCTTGTAAGTTTCTAGGTGAAGGATGTTACTAGGAATTGATACAATGATAGCAACGGTACCAATGTTACCATTTATCAGTTGTCTTCTGTGTGCCAGAGCTTGTGCTAAGCACTTTGCATCAGACTGTTAGCTCTCAGGGAGTTCTCACAACAGTCCTTATGGGTGCTATAAGTCCATTGTACAGATGAAGAAACAGAGGCATAGCTTGTACAGGCTTATAAGGGTGCAGTGGACCTGGACTCAGGAACAGACAAGCACGGGTCCTTGGCAACACTGTAGAAGCAGAAGTGTTTTATCATTTTTTTGAACATATTTAAAATTCAAATGTAACCACTTTTACATCTGAATCATCAGTCAGGGTAGTCTGGAGCCTCAGCCAACTTTCCTTTAATAACTGCATTTTTCTTCCTTGGATTTCCTGCTACCCTTTCTTTGGCTAATTCAAGTTTTACCTCCTGTTCCTTTGTCCTGTAGCTGGACAGCTGGTAAGCATCTGCGAGTGCTCTGAGGATGTGCGGTTATGTGCAGCGCTCCCTGTATCCTCTTTGTGTGTGCTGAGAGCCTTCAGAATGGAGGTCCCGGACGGCACTGTGCAGTGGCTCAGGTTTCCTTGTCAGCATCCTCAGTAACTCACCAGTTACCAACCAAAGTGTCAAACGAATTTAGGTGCTTTTTCCCATCACAGGAATAAATGCAAAGAAGATAAGACAGAGTAGAAGGAAGGAATCGCCTATAAAAAGGGGCAGGCTTTCCATTCTGAAAAAATACAGTGTTCTCCAGTGTGAGGGGATCTTTTTGTGGCGGTGGACAGTGGCGGGCATGGGGACTGGGAGGGCAGATTTCCAGAAGCTAAATGTTAAAGTTGAGCATGGTTTGGATGCAGATAAAAAGTTCTTTAGCCTCCTTGACTTGCTTTGAAACTGTTCATTTTTTATTTTTAAGGTCATTTGTGGGGAGTCTCTTTGCTCCCAGCCTGGCTCTTTCAGTGTGGCCTGACCCCTGAATCCCACTCTCCCACACAATTGGAGAACTTGATTCTTTTCTCACAAAGACTTCTTTCCAACTCCTCTGCTCCCCCTAAAATGCTCCCCCTAAAATACTTGCGATTAGAGCTAAGTGTTTTGAACAGAGCCTGACCAGAGGACATGCTAAGTATGTTCCTCTGTCCCCTGGACATGGAAAAGTATGAGCTTTTAAACAAACATATATAAAAATGGAAACACCGTGCTAAGGCAGGGACACGCTGCTTCGTTTACCAGTGTGCTGTGAGATCTGTTCTCTTGAACCTGCCGCTTCACAGCTGGAAAGAGGGCCATGAGCTTCTGTGTTTGACAGAGTGAAAGGGAGTCGGGGGATCAGGAAAATTGCTTCTTAGACCGTTCTCCTGAGCAGAGTTCAACATGTAAGTAAGGGGAAGTTTTCACATCCATTATTTTTTATTTATTTATTTATTTAAAAAGATTTTATTGGGGAAGAGGAACAGCCAAGTTGTTGTACTTTAATCTTAGTTGTGGAGGGCGCACCTAGCTCAGCTCCAAGTCCAGGCACCATCCAGCCCCCTCTTGGCAGCTCGTCAGCTGCTCAGCTCAAGGTACCGTGTTCAACCTTAGTTGCGGGTGGGCGTAGCCACCATCCCATGCGGGAGTTGAACCAGCAGTCTTGTTGTTAGGAGCACGTGCTCTCAGCAGCTGAGCCAATCTGCCACCTTGGCAGTTCAGCAGCAGCTCAGCTTGGACGCAGCTCACAGGCCCATGTGGGAATCGAACCGGCGACCCTGTTGCTCAGAGCTTGCGTTCTTAGCTCATTGAGCCACTCGACTGGCCCTTTTATGTCCATTATTGACAAACAGTTTTTAAATAAAAAAATTAATAGAAGCAACCTGAGTCTGGATGAACCCCGGGCGGTGATTTGGTTGTTGAAATCTAGTCCACCTACTATATTTTCATGATTAATGAAACAGACCAATACAGAGGCTCCTAAAGTGTTCTCCAAAAAAAAAAGAGGACTTTTATATCCTGGTTCTGCTCAGGTCTCATAAAGTTACTTGTTCCTAGTCACAGTGGAGTTTTCTGCTTGAGGAATCATAACATTTCAATCAAGTTTATGAGCTCTTGTTGGCTTGGAAGGCTTACAAAGAACTCGACAGCCCATTTGGGTGGAGAAATACAAATTTGCTAATTATTGAAAACTTAGTTGATGTAAATGCTTCCCTTTAGTTTCCTAACCAGGGCCCCCACCCAGGTTTTTCCAGCCTCGGGAAACCTGCCAAGCCTTTTGTGTTGAATCGCAGTTGTGATGGGGTCCTATCTTTAGTGGGAATGCTTCCAAGTCTGATGTTTGGTGGGTTCCTGCCACTGATCCTTCAGTTAGGTTAAGAAATCGTCTATTCTTAGTTCACTGCATTTTTTTATTTTTAATCAGGAAGGGCTGTTGAATTTTATCAAATGCTGTTTTTCCATCTATTGAGATAGTCATATGCTTCTCATTATAAGCCTTTCTGTACTACTTGACTTTTTCTTTTTTTAAAATCATTTGCACATAGCAGACTCACTGACTGGAGGCTTAAAACTCTTTAAAACTTGAGTTTTGCAACAGTGTTACTGCATTTTTCCTTGAGTTTGATTTCTCCTTCCATCTGTTCCTATCTGCTTTCTTTTTTGTAGCGATTTCAGCATTTCTATGCTGTTAGTGATTTATTCTTTCTGCAAAAGTCTCCCTTGTCATTTCTTGGGTTTAGAGGAGAGAACGAGCACACTCATGTGCCAGCTCTGCCCTCTTGACCCAGCCTTGGGGACTGTGAAACGCCAGCCTTCCTTGCCCAAGTTCTGCTATATGTATGCGAACAGTCAAGTTCTTGTGACCTTTGAGGTGTTCTGTTGCTGCTTTACTTTGAGA
Organism: Aselliscus stoliczkanus; assembly: GCA_033961575.1. NCBI lineage: Eukaryota > Metazoa > Chordata > Mammalia > Chiroptera > Hipposideridae > Aselliscus > Aselliscus stoliczkanus. The sequence goes on from CM066733.1 coordinate 3,872,140, forward strand.
TCTGGCCATGAATCAGAGCTTGGAATTGCATTACAAAGCCTGACGACTGGGGCTGAAATTTCAGGAGATAATGAAAAGGTTCATAGGGCCTCAGCCATGGAGTAGCTAGAAGACTCTCTGGCTGGGATTTTCAGCTCAGACTGTCGACCTCACCTTCCTTCCGGGACTGTGAGATAGAAACCACATGGATTCCACTGCGTTTGCCTGCTTTGCCCTAAAATAGCACTCCCCTACCTCCCCACCCCCACTTAACACGGAATTCCTCAAGCTTTGTGCCTTTGAGATGTTTGTGAATGGAAAGTGGAATGCCAGATGTTGTACAGCTGTATCCAGTCTGCTGAAGCCGCGCTTGTGGTTCAGGAATGAGGAACTGCGTGCTCTGCCTTCTGGGCGAGGACGCTGGGGAATGCTGTGTGTAGGTGCGGCTGTGTGGTAGGGACAGGGACACAGGGCCTTTAGATGGAGCCTGGCCCCAACTTTCCAGCTTTAAAGCAGGAGCCAAGCACAGAGGCATTGCTTTTGTCAGTGGGCCGTCTGCCTGAGTGGGCTTTGTCACGCTCCTGCCACTGTCCTGGGCCACCTGGTGATGGGCATCACACATCAGTTCTTTGTTTACAGACAAAGTTACCTTCTGTTTGCTTTAAAAAATATGTTTGGCATAGACTTGAATGTTTCATGAGCATCACAGTAATAATATAAACCCTGTTTGGACAATATTCATCTCAGAGCTTGGTCTTTGCAGCCAGAGCAGTTTGTGTGAGCGGTTCATTGGGTACGTGAAAGTGGAAATCTGCACATCTTGTGCGGCAGTGGGGCACGAATAACGTTGTACTGTCTCGATTTATCATATTATTCAGACTTGATTACTGTTAGGCCTGCTAGTCAATAGATGACAGGCTAGCCATTGGTTTTGAATTGGTTTGGGGGCCTGTCATTGTGTGCTGCACGTTCTAGTTTTTCTACTTCTGCTGGAATGCACCGAAAGTGAAAAGGAAAAACAGGCCCACGATGCCAGGTAGGGATGGATCCTGGATGGTAGGGTTTTAACACAAAGACTAACGAAACCCCTGATTTATTTGAACAGCTTTATTCAGGTACAGTTTATCTATGATAAAACCCACACGTTCGAAGCACATAATTCAGTGACTTGTAGTGAATTCACAGAGTTGTGCAAACGTCACCCCGTCAATTTTAGAACATTTTCGTCACCCCAACAGGATCCTCATTCTTGTTTGTAGCCAGTCCGTGCACCAACCAGCCGCCACTAATCTTTCTGTCTGTGGGTTTGCCGTTTCTGGATATTTAACATTGGTGGCATCATACAGCATGTGGGCTTTTGCATCTGGTTCCTGTCACTTAGCATAATGTTTTCAGGGGTCACCTGTGTTTTAGCGAGTAGCAGTAGGTGTTTTTTTGTTTTTTTGTTTTTTTGTTTAGAATAATTTTCCATTATTTGGGTAGACCACAACTTGTTCATTATCCAGTCATCTATTGATGAACATTTGGGTTGTTTCCACCGTTTGGCAGTTGTAAATAGTGCTCCTTTGAACGTACGAGTATTTGTTTAAACACCTGTTTTAAGTTATTTGGGTATATACTTCATGGAATTGCTGGGTCATATAGTAATTCTATGTTTAACTTTTGTTAAAAGATTTTATTGAGGAATTGGGGGAGGAGAACAGTGTTGGGGAATCAGGGGAAGGGGAACAGCCACGTTGTTGTCCTTCAGTCTTAATTGTGGAGGGCGCAGCTAGCTCAGCTCCAAGACCACTCACCATCTGGCTGCCCGAAGGCAGCTCGCAGCCACTCAGTTCAAGATGCCAGTGTTTAATCTTTGTTGCGGGTGGGCGTAGCCACCATCCCATGCGGGAGTTGCACCGGAAACCTTGTTGTTAGGAGCATGTGCTTTCACCAGCTGAGCCATCCTGCCATCTGTTGGCAGCTCAGAGGCAGCTCAGCTTGGGCACAGCTCACTGGCCCATGTGGGAATCAAACCGGCGACCCTGTTTCTCAGAGCTCGCTCTGTTAACCAACTGAGCCACTCGGCCGGCCCTCTATGTGTAACTTTTTGAGAAACTGCTAAAATGTTTTTCAGAGTGACTGAACCATTTTACAGTCTGACCATCAATGTACGAAGGTTCCAGCTTCACACCCTTGCCAACACTTGTTAATACTTTTAAAAAATGATTATGGGGCTGACCGAGTGGTGCGGTGGTTAAGTGCTGGCTTGGGAAGCCAGCGGCCCCGGTTAGGGTCCCACATATGAGGGCCAGTGACACTGCCCTCAAAAAGAAAAAAAAAGATTGTGGCCATCCTAGTGGGTGTGAAGCGCAATTTCATTGTGGTTTGGATTTGTATTCCACTGATGATGGTGAGCATCTTGTCATGTGCTTGTTGGGTATTTGTATATCTTTAGAGAAATGTCAATAAAATTCATGTTCTTTGAATTTTTTGATTGGGCTCTTTGTGGTTGAGTTGTAAGCATTCTTGATGTGCAATGAGGATACCAACATGGGCCAGTGAAGCGACATCCTCTGCAACTAGACTGAAGAACAAAAGGACACCAACTTGTCTGTTCCCCTTCCCCGATTGCCCAATGCTGTTCCCCTCCCTCAATTCCCCAATAAAATCTTTAAAAAAAAAAATCTGGACACTTAAAGTTCTTGATGTATTCTGGATACTAGACTCTTATCAGATATATGATTTACAAATACTTTCTCCCATTCTATAGGTTGTCTTTTTACTTTCTTGATAAGGTCCTTTGATGCACAAAAGTTTTTAATTTTGTGGAAGTCCAGTTTACTTTTTCTTCTGTTGCTTGTGCTTCTTGGGGTCATATCTAAGACCACAGCGCCAAACCCAGGGTCATGAAGATTTACGCCTATGTTTTCTTCTAAGAGTTTTATGGTTTTAGCTCTTATATTTAGCTCATTGGTCCATTTCGAGTTAATTTTTGTATATAGTCTGAGGTAGGGATGGGTTCAACTTTATTTTTTTCCATGTGGATACCCAGTTGTCCCAGTGTCATGTGTTGAAGAGACTATACTCTTAAATATTTTTTTACATGATTCTGTTGTTAGTCTCTGTGTTCAGTTCCATTGATCTTTTCTACCTATTTTTGTACCAGTACCGCACTGTTGTTATTAGAGCTTCAGTACATTTTGGTATATACTTACGGACTCAAGCTTATTCATAGTATTTAGATCATCCCTGTCTTTGTTTAAGAAGCAGCGTACAAGTGCAGACTCCTCTTCCTAAGAGTTTATGTGAAGAGAAAAGATTGTGTGATAGCTCTAAGGAATGTGGGTTCAGCTGGGATGGGAGAGATTTGAATGTGTTTACATTTATAGACTTATGGAAAGAAGCTGGCAGGAAGAGAAAAAGATAGAGGGTGTGGCTTATGGAGCAAGGTTTTGGAGGAGGGAAGGAATTAAAACCATGGGTGTAGGCTCCTGTGTACTGGAAGATGCCCGCCTTTACCCGACTCACCACTGACGGCTCTCTCCTATGAAAGCCAGAGTCACGATACTGTGAAACTGCAGCTACGCACTTTGGGTTTTGTCAACTAAGTATGGAGGGTTTGAAAATTAGTTAAAATTTAGGCGTTTTGAAGTTAAGTGCATGTATGAAAGCTAGTCATTCTTTCTCTGTTAGATCTTGCTATTCAGATTAATTTTTGCTTGAACAAGTGTAGTCTTTTCCCTTGGGAGTGAGTTTTGATTTAAAATAAACTAAAAAAGATTGAGGTTAAATAGTGAACTCAGAAATTTTGTATATAAGGCATGTTTTGGTCTTATAATATTTGAGATTTTAATTTTGTTTTTATTGATTACCATCTCTTTATAGAGTTAAAAAAGGGTAGAACAGTATTTTATACAGTGTTAGTTTGTGTGATCAGGAGAAGTGATGTAATGAGGTGCTGATAAACCAAAAGTAAGGGCCACTAGAAATGGACCAAGCCACACTAGTGCCACCTGACCCTCAACCTGCCTGTGCCATTAGTATCCTCTCATTAAAAAGTTTTTTTTAAAAAACTCGCTCTCTCTGTGTGTGTCTCTCTGTGTATATGTCTGTATCCTGGAAGGTTCGAATTTGGAGTGTTAACTATGGTCATCTCTGTGGTGGGGCTGTACTTGTTTTTTCTTTTCTTTTCTTTTTTTTTTTTAGGATTTTAGGGGGGCATTGGGGGAGGGGAACAGACAAGTTGCTGCCCTTTTGTTCGTCAGTCTAGTTGTGGAGGATGTTGCTTCACTGGCCCATGTTGGTATCGTCATTGCACTCTTCCTGGATGAGGCAGATCGGTCGCCGGCCTCTGGATGTCGCTCACCGCGGCTATTGGCCGCTCACGCTGGCTGTCGGCCACTCACTGTAGCCTATGGCAGCCCACTGCAGCAGGGGCTGCAACCTACACCGTCGCCGGGACTCACGCAGCCCAGCTCCAGGTGGAGCTGTTGTTCACCATCTTAGCTGTAGAGGGCAGTGTCACTGGCCCTCATGTGGGATCTGAACTGGCGCTGCTGGCGTCCCAAGCCAGTTCTTAACCAACATGCCACTTGGCTGGACTGCTTTTTCTTTTCTTATTTGCTGTATATGCATGAGCATGTATTTTTGCTTTTTGTGCAATAGAAAAATTCAAAAAATGAGCAAATAGGGATAGAGTTGTGACTCAGTGAGAATTGTGTATGTGGAAATTGAAAAGGCAATGTCGGTGTCATTCATGGGTTTGGATGATTCGACTGCTGTGAGTATGTGCGTTACCAGTCCCTGCAATCTGCAGAATGAACCTGTGTAGAACCTGCTCTCCGCTCAGACGGAGAAGTGAAGTATTCTCTTCACTTTCGCTTGCTTCAAATAATGGAGAAAAAGACTTGCCTGTCTGTAAAGGCAGCCAACAAGTGTTCAGTTTGTTAAGTTTGTTAACTGATTCATTGACTGTTACAAGCAGGCCAATAGAGTGTTGGTGGAACTACTTTTTAAAATGTACTTTTGTCAAATTAGTTATGCTGTCAGGTAAAAATTAACTATCACCTGAACATGTGGACCTTTTCTTCATTATGATGAATTGTAATAGCATATCATGAATTGGTTGAGTTCAAGTGAGCGCTTCAGAGTAACATTTGCCTGGGCTGCTGCTTCCCTGGGTGTTCAAATGTTAGTGAGTGCCCCCAGCCGGTGGGCATCGTTGCAGTGACAGGGATGTCAGGAGGAGGAAAGCCAGGTGCGTGCCTCATGTGGCACAGAGACGATGGTTAGATGTAACCTCCTGCTGCCATTGGTGTCACCGTTTTAGAATGAGTAAGCCCTGAAGATCACTCAGGGAAGGTGGACCTTGACACCCCGTCTCTGAAAGCCGGGCTGGTGTTGCGCTGGTGCTCGGACTTGCCCCATCCCGTTAGCAGCTGTGCTGAGCACCCTGGCCGGAGGGACCATGTTCAGCTCGCAGGAGCCGTGTCACTGGAGATCAGTGGTGTCCCAGCTCCTTCTGTCTCCTCACTGAGGTATAGAAAACACCTGAGTTTTTTCTGTAGGTGATGTAAATTTTTTAGACTTCAAATTTTGAACTAATTACGGATTCACAGAAAGTTGCGAGGATTGTAGTAGAGAGGTCTCACTTACCCGTCACCCATTTCCTCTCATTGGTTGCCGCTCCTGTGACGGTAATGCAATATCAGAACCAGGAAATTGACATATATAGTGTGAACATGTAGGTCCTGTGTCATCTTATCAGCGACTCCTGCAATCAAGATACAGAACTGCTCTGTCCCCACGGAGATCTCCATCGCCCTCCTGCTACACCTTTCCAGTCACACCTGCTGTCTGCTCCCCAACCGTCCTTCACCGCAGGAAACAAGTAGTCTGTTTTCCATCTTTTGTCATTTTGTCATTTTGAGAATGTTATATAAATAGAATCATACAATATGTGACCTTTTGCAATTGGTCTTTTTTTTTCACTCAGCATAATACCCTTATGATCCATCAAAGTTGTTGCGTGTATCAATAGTTTACTGATTTTTATGGCTAAGTAATATTCTAAGTTACGGATGTACCAGTTTATTTATCCTTTCACCTATTGTGGGACACTTTAGTTTTCAGTTTTTGGATATTATAAGTAAAGCTGCTGTGAACATTTGTGTAGGTTTTTGTGTGAACAAAAACTTTCATTTCTCTGGGATACATGTCCAGGAATGATGTGGCTGGGTCATGTGATAAGCGTATGTTTAGTTTTGTAAGAAGCTGCCACACTGTTTTCCATTAAACAAGAGGGCGCTGCATACATCTACCCTGTGTGATCCCATCTCCAGTCCTGGCTGTGATGAGGTGGCTGAAATGTTCCATGAGTGACCAGCCTAATGTCTTCCAAGAGCCTGCTGTGACAATGAACATTGTTAAATTTTTTTTTTTTTTTTTTTGAGGGCAGTGTCACTGGCCCTCATATGCAGGACCCGAACCGGGGTCCCTGGCTTCCTAAGCCAGCGCTTAACCACAGCGCCACTCGGCCGGCCCTGAACATTCTTTTTGTTTCTTTCAAAGCATTGGCAAGACACTGGCCGGTGACACCCTCTGCTTTCTCTATAGAGCACACTCCCCTGACAGCACAGCTCCTAATTTATCCTCTTTGCAATCTGGATAGGCTGAGAATTTCCCAAATAGTCAAGCCCTGGTTCCTTTTTGCATAAATGATTCTCTCAATTCACCTGTTTCCTCTTACATCTTAAGTAGCAAGAAGACATCAGGCTGCCCCAGCTAACGGTGCACTGAAGTAGGTCTTTTCTATCATTCAATTCAGAAGTCTCTTTCACATTTTTTGTATTTGTTACAGCAACACCTTAGTTTCATGTACCAAAATTTGTATCTTTCCTGTAACTGCTCTAACAAACTACCACAAACTTGGTGACTTCAAATATTTATTCTTGTACAGCTCCGGAGGTCAGAAGTCTACCATCAGTTTCCCTGGGCCGTGCTCCCTCCAGAGGCTGCGGGAGAATCCGCTTTCCCACCCTTTTTGAAAAGGCATCACGAGGGCTCCTGCCTCACTCCGCCTGGAACCTTGTGCAGAGCACCGTGCTGGGGCCTCGTTCGTTTATAAAGCCTGACTGTAAAGGAGCTTTCTCTCCGTGGCTTTACAGGGAGGCACCTGCAGAGGCTGAGCAAAGCTGGCTCCGGTTCAGTGAGGGTTAGGGAGACTTTTCAGTGGCCCACGAGGCAGCGATCTGCATGAGCCTCCCACCCGCCCTGGGAAAGCATGTGTCCTGCACAGGGTACCATCTTATAACCGTCAGTTATAAGATGCATCATGTTATCCGAGGGAAAAGAGCTGCCAGTGAAACCAGACTTAACGTCTTCTCATTTAGACGTTTTATTTATACTGATTGAAAGCACTTATTTAAACATTGATTTTTTAAATAATCTTTACTCTTGTGCATACATATAAAAACTAAAATATGAGCAAAATAAGTTGGCTGAGGTATTCCTGAAACTTCACAATCAGAGGCCCACTCTCCGGCCTTGCTCTTCTTTCTACACAGTTGGCATTTGTGTTCTGCAGTGTTGCTCTCTGTGCCACCAAAAACATGGGTGACGATGCATTTCTTAAAAGAAAGCTCCTGTATTGCTTCTGGGGTTTTTCAAATCCTGTAGGTTCCTCTGCCGAGCCTGCCTGGGTCTGACCAGCAGGCGTCATGGAAGGTGCGAGGCAGTAACGAGGCTCATACGGCTTCCTCCGCTGGTCCCGGAATTGTGCTTTTGACAGAAGGCTCGAAGAGGAGTTCAGTCAGGCCTCGGGCAGGCGGCACGTCCACAGACACGGAGGCCGTGGCCACACGTCCCAGTCGGTTTCAGAGGGGTTTTAAACGTGCATCTTAACATAGATGACGCATAGTATGTCCATTACTTCAAGGTTTTTAATTGCGTTAGTCAAATCTGTATCTTTCCCCGTTTTTTGCCTTTGATGGAAAAATTCATTTTTATGTGTATATCTGCCAATTTTCGCTTTATATATTTTGAAGCCATTTTGCTGGATGCGTATAAATTCAGACTTGGGTGATTAGTTGAATAATATGGCATCGTCTAGTGACTTTATCTTAAATTGTTTTGCCTGTATTAACATAACAGGACCAACTGTCTTTCAGTAAGGCTTGTCTGGTATGTCACTCGCTACCCTTTCACCTTTGATTGTAAGGGATTATATTTGAAGTGCCTTTTGTAAAGAGCATTCAGTTGAATTTTTTAAAACCTTGGTCCTTTTTCCACTCATGTTCATTGTAAATGTATCAGTTATTTATGACTGCGTAACGAAGTATTCCAAATTGGCTTAAAACGGCACTGGATTATTGTATCTCCACTCTAGGAGTTGGCTGGCAGTGTGGGACTGCTCTCATCTGGGTCCTCTCACATGGAAGCATCCAGCCTGCAGGTCAGGAGGGGCAGACCCCCACCCAGTGACCTCACTCACATTTCCGGGGCCTCTGTGGGGGGGCTGCACCAGCCGGGGGCGGGGCTGGGGCCCTCCACATACGGTTTCATTCTGAAGGCTGTTGGTCTGGGCTTCTCCAGAGCACGGTGGTCTCGGGGTTCCAAGAAGCAGAGGGTTTCGACCCTACGCAGTGTCACTTCTGCCACATTCTCTTGTTCTAAGGAAGTCCCAAAGCCAGTCTGGATTCAGCGGTGTAAAAGGACTTGATCAGAAGGACTGCAGAGTGTTGTGGACTTGTTCCTCAGTTTACCACAGTGAAAATCAATATATTTGGATTTTTTTTTCCTACTCCCATATTTTGTATTCTGTATCTGACAGTTTTTCTATTTTAACTTTCTGCTTTATTGAGATATAGTGAACATAGCTAATGGTTTTTCTCTTTTCTTGCCGTTTTTATTCATTGATAATTTTCCTGAATCCAGTTTTTCTTTCACTTTCCCACTTTGGGCATTTTGAATTCTGTTCCCATTCCTTTCCTTCTAGCCTAGAAGTTTTTGTTTTTGTTTTTTTTTTTTAATTTTATTTTTAATTAGTTTCAGGTGTACAACACAGTGCAATAGTTATACATTTTACCCCTCAAAGTGACAATCCCCCACCCCCAATACACCACCCCACTCCCCCCCATATCATATATATCTATTACTCTTCCTCTGACTCTCTTCCACAGTATAATCCACATCCCGTGACTATCTATATATATTCAATTACAGTAGGTATACCACCTCCACTTTAGTAATACAGTGCAGTGATCAAACCTCTACTCCATCCATGAAATGGTCTCCCTAACAAGACCTATGATCATCTGACATTCCACAGAATATTTACAACATTATTAATTATATTCCCCAAACTGTTTTTCCTATCCCAGTAGCAATATTGTAGTTGCCTATTTTTGCTGTCTAATCCCTTCCCCTTCTCCCTCATCCCCATTCCTCTCCCAATTAGCAACCCTGATTTTTCTTCTATATCTATGAGACAGTTTCTGTTTACTTTGCTCATTCATACAGTTTTTCAGATTCCACATATGAGTGAGATCATATGGTATTTGCCCTTCTCTGACTGACTTATTTCACTCAACATTACAGTCTCTAGGTCCATCCATATCATTGCAAATGGCACGATTTCATTCTTCTTTATAGCGGAGTAATACTCCATTGTATAAATATACCACAGTTTCTTAATCCAGTCATCTACTGATGGGCATTTTGGTTGTTTCCAAGTCTTAGCTGTTGTAAATTGTGCTGCTATGAACATAGGGGTGCATAACTTTTTTTGAATAAGTGTCTTGGTTTTTTCAGGATAAATACCTAGGAGTGGAATTGCTGGGTCAAACGGTAGCTCTATTTCCAGTTCTTTGAGATACCTCCATACTGACTTCCATAGTGGCTGCACCAATCTGCAGTCCCACCAACAGTGCAGCAGGGTCCCCTGTTCCCCACAGCCCCACCAGCACTTGTTGTTTGTTGATTTGTTGATGATAGCCATTCTGACCAGAGTGAGGTGGTATCTCATGGTGGTTTTTATTTGCATTTCCCTAATGACCAGTGAGGTTGAACTTTTTGTCATATGCCTGTTGGCCATCTGTATGTCCTCTGTAGAGAAATGTCTCTTCATATCTTCTGCCCATTTTTTAATTGGGTTGTTTGTTTTTTTGGTGTTGAGTTTCATGAGTGTTTTATAAATTTTGGATATTAACCCCTTATCAGATATATCGTTGGCAAATATATTCTCCCATTCAGTAGGCTTCCTTTTTGTTTTATTAATGGTTTCCTTTGTTGTGAAAAAACTTTTAAGTCTGATATAATCCCATATGTTCATTTTTTCTTTTACTTCCCTTGCCCGTAGGGATGTATCAGTAAAAATATTGCTCCGGGTAATGTCTGCAAATGTACTCCCTATATTTTCATTTAGGATTTTTATGGTTTCAGGTCTTACATTTAAGTCTTTAATCCATTTTGAATTTGTTCTTGTATAAGGCGTAAGGAGATGATCCAGTTTCATTTTTTTGCATGTGTCAGTCCAATTTTCCCAGCACCATTTATTGAATCTTTACTCCAGTGTAAATTCTTGCTTCCCTTGTCATAGATTAACTGTCCGTAAATGCTTGGATTTATTTCTGGGCTCTCTGTTCTGTTCCACTGATCGATGTGCCTGTTTTTATGCCAATACCAAACTGTCTTGATTACTGTGGCCTTGTAGTAGGTTTTGATGTCTGGTAGCGTGATCCCCCCGACTTTGTTTTTATTCCTCAGAATTGCCGAGGCTATTCTGGGTCTTTTATGATTCCATATAAACTTTAGGATTATATTTTCTATTAGCCTAGAAGTTTTAATATGTATTTCTAAGCTGCCAAGTGTAAAGTTAACCATGTATATATGCCCTCTTCCTTAGAACTCTTAAGAACTTCGGAGCAAATGATTTCTTTTCCATTTATATGTTATTGTTGTTGGCTATTTAAGTTCTATCCTTTTTCTATGCAATATTATTTTGTTTGTTTGTTTGTCAGAGGGCAGTGTCACTGGCCCTCATATGTGGGATCTGAACTGGGGCCGCTGGCGTCCCGAGCCAGCTCCTCACCCCCGCGCCCCTCCGCTGGCCCCACAGTGTTATTTTATGTAGTCACTTTCTCTGTTTCCTTCTGTAACTGCTTGTGGTTCACTGTGCCTCTCACCCGTTCCCCACCTGCATCGGGGGTCTTTTCTCTTATTTTTTTTTTGAGGGCAGTGTCACTGGCCCTCATATGTGGGACCCGAACTGGGGCCACTCGGCCGGCCCTGGGGGGTCTTTTCTCTTGATTGAAGTTTGTTCTTTTAGCATTTCCCTCACTGACCACGAGCTGGTGGTAAATTCCTAAGGTTTTGTTTGTTTTCTAAAGACGGCATTTCATCTCATCCAGAGAAGGCTGGTCAGAGAATCTGGGACAAGTAAAGATGGGTGTGATGGAGGTTGGGGGGAGACCGAGAGACTGGGTTCGCAGGAGGTGATGGGTGGTAGATGGTGATGTCCTGTCCTGCGGGGAAACTGAGGCCTCAGAGCCGCCTGCCTTCTTTCTATCACTTCGCTGAGGGCAGAGTTCTTGAGGGTGACAGGACCCAGGGGCACAGCTGCACTGGCCTATGGCCTTCCTTTTTGTTCCTTGTGTACTGTTACTTTGGTCTTAGCTGGGAACTCATGCTAATTTAAGAGCTTCAGTCACCAGTTTTTGTAGCATCCCAGGGACATATTATTTCTGTTAGGGTTAAACCACAACTCCGTGCACAGGCCTCCCAAGCCCACGCTTTGCCTCCATCCTGTGGAGTTGGCCTGCTCCTGAACCGACCAGAACTCCAGAAAACACGAGGTAAAACTGAGAGTAAGTGACATTGGCTTCCATTAGGACTAGGTAGCCACAACTCTGCAGTTGTGAGTCCCCTATCTACATGTGATTGTTTGAACTCTGTTTTATCAACTGGTATCACATTGCTGCACAGCGGGTAATTTGATAAATTATCACATTTGACATATAGTGAGGGTTTCTGGCCACAGTTCATACCTGTGGAATATTCTCTTCCCTTAGAAGAGGGTGTACAACTGGGGGGGCGGGGTGCATGTTTGTAAGGGAGTCATTAGATACTTATAGCAGTAAACCAGGTTGCAGCTTCTGGGTAGATTGGAATCTGTTAGACAATTAGATTGTTAATATAATTTGAAAATCAGAAAATACTTAGCTTTGAGATACCGTTTGCTTATATTTTGATGTCAATATGTTTGATAATTTCCCATTTTTCGTTGATTCTGATTTGCAATTTTTCCCACATTTTAACATCTCGGGAATGGAGGATATACCTTACACTTCATGGGACCTTAGATTGGTTGTTGGTGGAACCCCCTCCTTGCCTTGGTGGAACCCCCCTCTCATATCAGTATCTTAGATCTGAAGTTGGCTGGTTCTGCAGAGAAAACTTTCCCAGCCTCTTGTCCAGGGTGGTGCAGCCGAGCCAGAGGGCTGGTTGCCAGCAGTCTGGGAGCCCCGTGGGGAAGAAGACTGTGGGGTGGGGGGGTCAGTATTGGTTGCATCCCTTGACTTTGGTGTGGTGCACTCGCCCTCACATATGCTGGGTGTCTCCTGCTCCCTCTGTTCTACTCTAGAGATAGCCAGTCTTCTGTGGAATGGGAGAGGAGAAGCGCTGGTCGAGTGGCGCGGTGGTTAAGCGCTGGTTTGGGACGCCAGCGGCCCCGGTTCGGGTCCCACATATGAGGGCCAGTGATACTGCCCTCAAAAAAAAACGCACAAAAAAAACAGGGAGAGGAGAAGGGATCAGAAAGCTTTCACACAGCCTCCATCCAGGCCTCCACATTAGGTCCCCACCGGCCCCCCCACACCTACCTTCCTCCAGACTTACCTGGCTTACCTGGCACAGCATTCCTGACCCTCTGGAGGATTGTGGCTGTTGAGTTACCCCTCAGACTGTCTCACTGCAGTGTTCTTCCTGATGAGGTCACTTACTGCCAGTCCAATCTGTCTTCTGGCTTCTAAAATGTGTTGCTGTTCTCTGTTTTCCCATCTTTTTTGTCCTCATGGGTTTTTGAGTTTTAAGAAATTGCCCTACTATATAGTTTGAGTAGAACCCTCTTATTGAGACTTTAATTTGGATTTTCCCGATTATTAAAAAAGTTGATATCTTTTCATGTGCTCATTCATAGTATATAGTTTTTCGATCTTGTGCCTATTTAAGTCTTTTGCTCATTTTCTAAGCATTGTTTTCTAGTCTTTTCCTTATTTGTAGGAGTTATATATGCTGGATACCAACCTTTTGACAGTTTCTGGCTGGCTCTGCACTTTATGGTGTGGAGCTTTTGGTGAACAAAGGTTCTTCATTTTAATATTGAGTTTATTAATATTTTCCTTTTTGATTTATATTTTTTTATTTAAGAAATACTTTCCTATTCTGAAATTATATACATTTTCCTCTATTTTCTTCAAAAAATTGTGGTGTTGCCTTTCACATTGAAGCCTTTATTCTACTTGGAATTGATTGAAAATATGTATGATGATACAGAGGAATTCAATTTCATTTTTTGCATATAGATAGCTGATATAACACACACATATGAAGAGTCCAGCCTGTCTTTTTGAGCTCAGTATCAGCTCTACTGTAAATCAAGTTTCTGTCGGTTGGTGGGTATTTTTCTGGCTACTGTCGTCTGGTTCATCGGTCAGTTCATCTACCCTTGTGTTGTCTTGATCTGTGGCAGCTCTAGATGTTCTCTTGCTGTTTACTCAAATTCTTAGTCTTTTGTTTCTTTACAAAAAATAATGAAATAGAAATTAAACAGGGCCAGCCGAGTGGCGCAGTGGTTAAGTGCTGGCTTGGGAAGCCAGAGGCCCCGGTTCGGGTCCCACATATGAGGGCCAGTGACACTGCCCTCAAAAAAAAAAAAAAAGAAATTAAACACACACTAGAAGACTATTAAATCAAAAGCTATGTCTCTGAAAAGCTTAATGAAATTAAACAGTTATAGCACAATTACAGTTGCACGTTGCATAATGACATTTCAGGCAGCGACAGGCCACGTGCATAGCGATGGTCCCACCAGATGATAGTGGAGCTGAAAGGCTCCTGTCACCTAGTGATGTTGTAGCTGTTGCAACATTGTAGCACAACATATTACGTGTTTGTGGTTTTACTGGTGTAAACAAACCTGCTGCCCTGCTCATCATATAAAAGAAGCACGAACAGTCCTGTACAGGACACACTTGATGATAACAAAGGACCATGTAGTGGTTTATGACTGTACTGTGCTTCTTATCATGAGTCTAGGTACTCTTTGTACTTATTAAAAAGTTTGCTGTGAAACAGGATGCCTTGGTCCGCTGGCAGCCGCCTCACATGTCTCGTGTTCACCGCCTTTCTTGATCACATCATTTTCTTTTGATTTAATCTCATGTTTTGTACAGGAACGGGCTGTCTAGGCATGTAGCACGGAAGCAATAGGCTGTACCACGCAGCCTGGGTGTGCAGGAGGCTGGACCACGTGCGTGTGTAAGTGCACGCTATGGTGTTCGCACAAGTGTGTAGTCACCTAATGACACATTTCTCAGAACGCGTCCCCATTGTTAAGCAATGCATGGCTATAATCAAAGAAAAGAGAGAGAATATAGACATAGCAGGAATGGAAAATACTGCAGAGGTTAATCATTAATAAGAGCATATAATGAACAAGACTGTGTCAATAAAAAATAAAAATCCAAATTTTCCTACGTCCAGTGCACTGAAACGCCCTCATGTCCTTCTGGACCGTGTTTGCTCCCACCCCGGCCTTCTTGTGCATTCGCTTTGCTGTGCTGTGCATACGTGCACATCCCCAAACACGTGCCAATTGATGGGCTCAGTCTCCACCTCTGTGACACGTGTCATACATCGTGCCAGCCTCAGCCTGCTCATATCGGCTCCGTTTTGTGAAGCTCGTTTGTGTTGATAGACTGAGTTCAGCCTTTTTTTTTTTTTTAATTGTATAGGGTTCTATTTTATAAATATACCACAATTTTAATTTTCTTACTAGTAGAATTTAGCTTGTTTTTCTATTACAAACAATGCTGCTATGAATAGCTTACTTATGGTCTATACCAGGCTTCCTTGGGATAATAAATGTTCTGGACAGAATTGCTGGCTTGCTCATTTCCATCTGTAACCTTACTAGATATTGCCAAGTGGTTCTCCAGAGTAATAGTTGTTTGCTTAATGCTTTTTTTTTTTTTTTTTAATTTATTTCAGTGCCTGAAGACCTCTCCTTAGAAGAGAGAGAAGAACTTTTGGACATTCGTCGAAGAAAAAAGGAACTTATTGATGACATCGAGGTAAGCGAATTTTTAGTTTTCACTTTTAGGTAAAACAGTGTCAGTAGCTTCATGACGATGTAAAAAATGGGCATCTAGTATGTGTATACCTCAACCACGCAAAGAGACGGAGCGGAGAGAGTTACCCAGGGTGGTAAAGTAGAGACCGGGCTCGCCAGGCCGTACAGACTCGGTGGTGGGAGTCAAGGCCCCTGGGCCTGGAGTCAGCAGAAAGGGACTCGTGACGCCAGTCACAAAGGGCGTCTTTACGCAGCAGCAGCAATCTGTGGACATATTGCTCCCTAAAATTGTGTAATGAGACCTGGTTTTGTTTACCAGTATCCCGAGCACCGGAAACATTGCCTGTCCCATTTTGGGCACTCCAGTATCTTTTTAAGTAAGTGAATAACGTATATGGAGCGTTAGCTGTTCACCACGCGCCTGCCGGCTGGCTGGTAAAACTAACATAACAAATAAAACACAGGCAGATAAACACAGCACTTAACCCACCTGTGTTCTCAGAGGACAGGGTGGCGGGAGTTTCACAGGAGAAGCAAAGAAGCAACACCGGTCTTGGAGTGGGAGTCTCTGTAATCGTTGGCAGAGACCATCCAGAAGGCTAGCACTTCCCTTTGGGGCTTCCTTGGGAAATCAGTCAGATGCAGCTCTTCTTTGAGAAACTTCCTAATCATTGTCATGCCAAAGTGACTGTGGCCTCACAGGCTGCTGGCTGCAAGACCGAGCCATGTCAGGACAGGAACTCCTTTCTAGGAGCTCGCAGGTAAAGTCGGAAGTTTCTTTTTTTTTTTTTTTTTTTTTTGAGGGCAGTGTCCCTGGCCTTCATATGTGGGATCCGAACCAGGGCCGCTGGCGTCCCAAGCCAGCTCTTAACCACCGCGCCACTCGGCCGGCCCAAAGTCGGAAGTTTCTTGACACACAAAATAAAAGGGTTCCTAATAAAAATTTCTTTGTATTTGAAAGATAATTCGTGGAACTTTTTCTTCTAAGGTTACCCTTCGTGCTTGGAAAAATCAGCTAACCCAGAGTAGGTGCTCTGGTTGAGACTCAATATTTGAAGGTTCATGGGCTTGTGTGGACATTAGTAATAGTAGTGCCTGTGGAGTCTTGTGGGGCTCTCACAACCTCAATTTTGGGTTGAGACTGTGGAGGCCCAGAGAGGTTAAGAGGGTTGTGAAAGGTCTCTCAGCCAGGAAGTGGTGGAGCCACGTGTAGGGACAAGGGACTCTGTCCCTTCTGGCGTTC
Source organism: Aselliscus stoliczkanus (assembly GCA_033961575.1). NCBI lineage: Eukaryota > Metazoa > Chordata > Mammalia > Chiroptera > Hipposideridae > Aselliscus > Aselliscus stoliczkanus. Next base: position 3,888,693 of record CM066733.1, read on the forward strand.
TTGGAGTGTCGGAGGGCCACGGGCAGGTTCTGTTGTCACTGCCTGGGCTCTGTCCATGGTACTTGGTCTCATGCAAAGTGATGGAAATCATCCTGAGACCTGTGGTTAGGGGACCTGATCTAAATGTGTTTAAGCTTCACCTTTGTCCCGGTTGGCCCAAGAACATCGCCCGCCGGGAAGGAGAAGGCAGGTGAGCACGTGGGGGTGATGTCTCCTAGCTGCAGGAAGTGAGCTAAGGACGGGCTGCTCTCCTCCTGCTGCTCCAGCCTTTGTACACCTGTGATAGCCTTTCCTGAGTTGACACACAAATACTCTAGAGCCTGCCTGGTGGAATATTCTGGTCTCCTTCTGATGAGACGCAAATCATTTTTCTTTCTCCTGCGTTGGGGTGGCTCTGATTAGGAGACTCCCTGTATCAATAACAAGCATTCGTGTTTCCACACCTGTGGTCCAGATGAGCCCTCAAGGAAGCTGCGCCAAAGGCTCATATTTCTCTGAGTCTAGGAGGAGGATGGACAGACCCCCTTCCCAACCCCTAAGTCCTCTTCTTTTTCTGACAGAGACTGAAATATGAAATTGCTGAAGTGATGACAGAAATTGACAACCTGACTTCTGTAGAGGAGAGGTGAGTAAACGCGACCACATTGGGGACTCATGGGGCTGTTTCCTCTTCTCTCCACCCCCCTCCTGCCCTTCGTGGAGGAGTCGGGGTGCTTCTCCCCACTTTGTCTACTTCCTTCCATCGTTCAGGAAGCAGTACAGGCACCTCAGAATTAACCTTTCTGGGGCCGGCCAAGTTGCGCGGTGGTTGAGCGCTGGCTTGGGAGGCTGGAAGCCCCGGTTTGGGTCCCACATACGAGGGCCAGTGACACTGGCCTCAAAAAAAAAGAATTAACCTTTCTGTACAACAGGCAACTGTGCTTTTCTTAAACCACGCTTCTCGTCATTAGCTTTTTCTGAAGAAGTTGGCCAATGTAAAGAAGCCACAAGCGAGGGTGGGGAGGGCTCTGGGAGCTTTCCCCTGAGCAGTAGTCCTGAGCGGTGGTGGGCCCAAGGGCCATGGCCGGCCACTCACTGCGCTTCGTGCAAACGTCCGGTAACTGTTTCTTACTTACTTCTAATGCATAGCAAAACCACTCAGAGGAACAAGCAAATCGCTATGGGGAGGAAGAAATTCAACATGGATCCCAAAAAGGTAAAAGAATATTTTCAGTCTGACCTGTGAGAGATTGATCGGTTTTCATGGTTCTCTGCCTTTTGGACAAAGGTGCTCATATACCTCATAAAAATACGGAGAGTCGGTGTTAAAGTTTTATCAGAAAAAGGGCTGCTAGTGAGTGGGGCAAAGCAAAGTGTCTGTTGAACTCGCCCCTGGACCAGAGGGTCTTGATGCCTGAAGTTCTGGGTGAAGGTAGGTCTCCCAGGAGCTGGCCCCTTGACAAAGTCAGGCCAAGCCCTCTGTTTCCCACCTGCGGAAGAACTCAGGGCAGGAGACTCGTTCGTGGGGTCCAGCTGGGCAGAGTTTGCACTTCATGGTCTGGGTGGGTCAAGTGGCTCAATTAGGAGTCTGTTCATTATTCATTCACTTCAAAAAGATGTCTGTGGGGCTGGCCGAGTGGCGCGGTGGTTAAGCGCTGGCTTGGGAAGCCAGCGGCCCCGGTTCGGTCCCGCATATGAGGGCCAGTGACACTGCCCTCAAGAGAAAAAAAAAAGATGTCTGTGTAGAAGACCAAGGAACTGTCCAAGATTTAAGCCTTGGTCTTAAGTGGGATTTTCTAGGAAAACACCCAAAATAATGAAAACTGCAACATGTAGCTGCTTGTTTTTGAGCCAAAGGGCTTAGCAGAACCTATAAAGCTTTTTGGAATGTGCAGCTTAGTTGTGAGACTGTTTTGGTTTTGGAGAAGAAGAGTGGGGCCCCTCCCCAGTGACTTCTGACCATGGAGCTGGTTTACTTCAGTCCTCACTGGTCTTTAACTGGTTCTCACTTTTTTAAACATCTGTCTTCTTCTTTTGTTTTTGGCATTGAGCCTGTTTGCTAATTATTTGTTCATTCAATAAATGTTTGTTGATTATAGGAATTACTCTGTGTGAGGTCTGATCTGTACACTTACATGAATAGGCACGAGCACAGTTGTAAATGTTAAAGAAATATGTGCCATTTTCCCCTGTTTGTGGTTTGCAGATTTGGATTTTCGTAAGGTCCAGCACTGCTGCAGCCACAGCAGGGCCTCTGTTTAGCTGGTATGCTTTGGCCCTGCCGAAAGGGTTCCTGCTGCTCCCAGATCCGTGCTTCTGGGGTATAAACCAGCTTCATTTGTCAGTGGGAGTAATTGTGAACTTGATAATGATTTGATATTTGGGTCAGTAACAGGGTTTTATTTTCTTTAGAAGTTGAGTTTACAGAGCTGACCCATCAGCAGATTTACTAAGCAGTGGGAGCAGCTCAGGAGACAAATCATTTAACAAGGGGATGTTTTAGAAACTGAACCATATGTTAAAGTGCAGCACAGGATAGCACAGCAGGAAGTTCATGGGTAAAGTCACCGCTTGCTCATGAAACACACGAATGTCCGTCCCTGTGTACGTGATGCGGCCTCTCTGTCAGGTTCTTGACTGTCTTCTGCGTTTCCAGATTCTCTGTATCCGATTTCCAGTGCTAGGGGCTGACGTTTATTGAGCACTTGCTTTGTGTCCAGAGCTGTGCTAAGGAAGCTCTGTAATTAGTGTACGTTAGTCCCTACAATAACCGTGTGAGGTAGGTTCCACTTTGTTTCCTGTTTCACAGTTGGGGAAAGTGAGGCAAAGAGCAGCCCTGGAGCTCGCTCAGGGTCCTGACGAGGAACCCGACTCAGGCTCGTGCCTGGAATGCTGCACTGCCTGAGCTCCTGTGGACTTGGCGGGTGTATAGGTGGCCCCGATCCAGCCTGGACATCCAGGACCACTGGTCAGCCTGCTGACCACGTGGCAGGAAGTGGGCGTTCCGTCTGCTGCGCCTGGGCTGCAATAAACAGCTCCACAGCCTTTGCTTTACACTCTTCACCTAGAAGATTTTTTAAAATATTAATTATTAGTTCCATTCAACAACTTATAATTTTGTTGCTCGATAGAAGCAGATGGCATGTTTAGTCTGAATGTTTGCTTTTGGTGCGAAAAACTATCAAATTTCTCTGGTTTTGAGGACTGGGCAGTAACACTTGTTTTAGTCAGCTTGAGCCGCCATAACAAAACACCACAGACTGGGGGCTTGACCAACAGAAATTCATTTTGTCACAGTTCTGGAAACTTGAAGTCTAAGGTGAGAATGCTAGCAGGGTTGGGCCCTGGAGAGGACCCTCTTTTTGGCTTGCAGACTGTGTTCTCATGGCAGGAGAGCAAGCCCTCTGGTGTCTCTTCCTATAAGGACACTAACTAATCCCATCAGATTGGGGCCCTGCCCTCGTGACCTCATCTAACCCTGATCACCTTCCAGAGGCCCCACCTCCTAATACATCACATTGTGGGTAGGGCTTCAACTCACAGATTTTTAGGGGACACAGACATTAAGCCCATAATAGCACCGATGACTGACATGCTTCAGATACAATTCAAAATTACATCTATCCACCCCCAACCCAATGTGCCTGTTAAACCATGTGACATTGTGAAACAATGTTATTTATTGTCAGCATAATACATTGTTTCAGGCTAGAAGGATATTATTTAAGTCTCAGAGTGGTAACATTTGGAGCAAGGATCTTTGGTTTTGTTCAGGTGCATTAGATACCCAGAAGTAGCACTTGGGTTTATAAATGAAAATGGAAAGATTGATTCGATCAGGGAGGCTGAAAACACTCTATAGCTTCTCCCTTGTATTCCCAATTTCCTAGAAATGCCTTTAAAAATATAATAGATAAATCTATAACAAGCAGGAGTCCTTTCGGTGGAGTAGGAATTTAGGAATCCCCGAAAGACACAATAACCGAGAGCCGGAAGCACATACAAGGCAGCACTTGCAGGAAGGGACAGCAGTGTCAGGGCTGGACACTCTCAGGGGCAGCGGGTGGGGGCGTGGGCCCCAGGAGGGACAGCCAGGCTGTCTCCACCCTTTGCTGAGCCGGCACTGAGCAGTCGTGTGTGCCCCCAAGTGAGAGAGGAAAGCAGGGGCACTTAGCCCATGGAAATGGGCTGCGCCCTGGGCCGCCAGCACCACGAGGAGGCGGAGAGACCCGCCACTGAGCACCCACCTGGCTGTGTGGCTGCCTCTGCCGGGCCCCTGGAGGCAGCTGCCATGAGCACCAGACACAGACGGCGTTCAGTTAGGCCACCAGAGAATCTGAAGGACAAAGCGGCACACCCAGCCAGAAATCACCAAATATATGAGGAGACCGACACCCGGAAAGAGACATGCAACTAGACAAACAGAACTAACACTGGAGGAGACAGACCTAGTGGAAGCAATAGAAGGCTTCCCCAGGTCTGTGGAGAAGCGATGGGCGCTCCCCACGGAGGCCGGCTGTGATCTGCAGAAGCTGAGCGAGCGGACCGGCCCTCCGCTAAACCAGAAACAAATCCAAGGGCAAGATGCCGGGTAAAAGGAGAAAGACAAGCAAGGAAGCCAGCAGAACTAATGGTTCCATCTCAAAGAGTGATTGTTGAAGGACTATTTCTAAAATTAAAGTCCCGGGTTATCTGAACATGTAAGTAGCCAAGGGGAAGCGAAGAAGGGAAGTAAAGTTTTCTAGATGTTGATAGATGAAGGGAAGGTTAGAATTTGTGAAAATTGTAAGAGTAACCACTAAAACTAGCAATAAAACAGGATTTCTAAATTATTAGTGTTTACCTAGCATATTCATTTCCTACAGCTGCCGTAACAAATGACCACAAACTTGGCAGCCTGACACAACAGAAGTTGAATCTCTGACAGTCTGGAGGCCACTAAGCCAAGATCAGGGTGTGGGCAGGGCTGGCTCCTGAGGAGGCTCAGCGAACAGCCCGCCCCGGGCCTGCCTCCCAGCCGCTGGGGGCTGCCAGCAGCCCTGGCGTTCCTTGGCTTGTGGACGCAGCAGTGCAGCCTCTGGCCTCCCTGTCATGTGGACTGTGACATCTCTCCTGTGTCGTACCAGGACATGTGCCACTGGATTTAGAGCTGGCCTGCTTCTGGGCCCGTCCTCTGCTGCCGCCTGTTTCAGGTCCTGGCAGAGTTTTTCTCTTTCAAAGCTGTTCTCTTTGCCTCTGGCTTTCGGCTCCGTCTGCTCTTCTGGTCCCTGGCTTGGGCTCACCCCGGGGGCCCCGTGGTTTCCATGACCAGGGCCTCCCTTAGTCTCTCACAGGGAGCTGCAGCTTCACTTGGGGCCTCTTTGACCTTCCGTATGGAACCTTTAAGCGCAGACGAGATTACCTTGCTTGGACCCTGTTCTCTCCTCTCAGGAGGTAGTTTCATAGACTTTCCAGGGTGTTCTCCAGCGTTTGGGGGACCGTTGAAGTTTAGAACAGGTCATGAGCACCCGGAAGCGCTCGTGAAAGCCTCACCACCAGCCCGTGCAGTTCTGCGGGTGAATGCTGACTGTGTGGCCAGGGCCTTGTGACCGCGGAGATTGCTTGCTAACAAGTCTGTAGACAGCTAGAGGGATGGAAAGAGACCAGGGCTGGACGGATGCAAGACCCTCCCAAAGCCATGGCCGCGCCAAGGATGCTCTCCCACTCCCTGCAGCGGGCGCCCTTGTGGCGCCTCCTTCTAGGGAATGATTCTACCCCCATCACCGTGGACTAGTGTCACCTTTTCTGAAACTTTACACTAATGGAATGAAAATGTACTCTTGAGTCCTTTTACTCCATGTCACGTCTGTCAGAGTCATACATATTGTTGAGTGTTTATTCTGTCTATTTGCTGTACAGTCTGCCATCGTATGAATATACCGGGATGTATTTATCTGCTCTCCTACTGACTGACTGTGGGGTTGTTCCCAGGTGCTAGAAATTTCTACATGACGATCCTGTGGGCACTCACACATTTTAGAAAGTAATAGGAAGACGCTTCAGCTGGGCCGTGGCGGGAAGGGAGCTCTGCTCGCACTGAGAGTCCAGCTGGACGGGTCACCCCTGAACTTAGAGAGATGGCCGTGGGCAAATTGAGGACTACTCCCGATGCCCTTCCAGGCTTTGCCAACGTGTATTTTGAAGCCAGCTCAGTAGCTGTGTCGGGTAAACTTCTGCTATTATTAGGAGTTCTCATGAGACCGCCAGCTCGTCATTCAGAGCCCATCGGCTGTGCTCTGGGGGTCCGTCACCAGCCTGGATTCTGACTGCCTTAAGCTCAGTGGCATTGCAGTCAGGTGACATGTTCAGCTACAGGCAACAGCAAACCCCATGAGGATAGCGCAGTAGAGGTGGCTGCAGGGTGTCGAAGGCCTTTCCCTCCCATGGTAGGGCTCTGAGCATCACTTCTGCATTCGGGGCAGGACGGAGGAGGAGGGAGCAGTGTTTGCTCACAGGTCCCCTTTGTGAGGAAACCAGCCACCTTCTCAGTCCTCCCCAGTCGCAGGGGAGGCTGGGAAGTGATCGGGGAGTGAAGGAAGGCAAGGGGCCAGGGGGCGGGGGGGTGGCTTGGGAATTGGTACCGGGTTGGCCACCCTCAGACAACACATTCTTCTCAGACCCAACAGCTCGGTCTCCTGAGCTTGGGAAATTCAGTGTTGTCACCGCTGCCTGCATGGTCGCCAATGGCCACTGAGAACGGTTAGTTCAGTGATGCATTTGTTTTTTGGCCTGTTCAGTGGCCAGGAGGAACCAAGAGGCGTGAGTGTGCTTTCCTTTGATGGATCCGAGTGGCGTGGCCCTGTAGACTCAGACTGCGCTGCTGTATTGTTTGCGCTACACGGTGTATTTCTGTCTCTGAAGAATGAGGGTGGCCCTCCTATGCTCACTTCCTGTCTCGTGTTCATCGCCAGGGAATTCAGTTTCTGATAGAAAACGACCTGCTGCAGAGCTCCCCGGAAGACGTGGCGCAGTTCCTGTACAAAGGAGAAGGCCTGAACAAGACCGTCATCGGGGACTATCTGGGGGAGAGGTAGGTCACAGGGTGAGCAGCCCGCCCTCCATTTCAGGGTCTGTCACCGCTGAGCTTGGAAGTGCCCTGCCAGGCTGGCTCACGGGTGGTTTGAAGGTAGAGAGAGAATACGAGGAGCCCCAGGGCAGTGCCACACAGCCCAGCATGCCGGTGCTCGGGCGTTGGCTGTGGTGGCTGCTGTTTGGGGTCTTATGACGGTCTCAGCCAGACTTCCCGGTGTGAAGTCAGGACCCTATGGCGTCTCCTGCGCACCAACCTGCAAACAGATGTACTGGCAGAGTATCTTAGCTGTCAGTCACACCAAACTAAAACCCACGGAAATTGGCTCTAGGAAATGTTTGTCTTAAAATGACTGCAGTTGTCTACATGGGCGTCAAACACCCTCCATTTCTTTCTAGGGATGACTTTAACATTAAAGTTCTTCAAGCTTTTGTGGAACTCCACGAGTTTGCCGATCTTAACCTCGTACAAGCCTTAAGGTGAGTGTTTCGTTAAGTGCTGTTAGAGGGGAAGGGGAGGCAGGAGGAAACTCGAGGAGTGCTGCCCACGTTTGCAGATGCTGGCGTCCCTCATTTCAGGTGCTCTCTGCAGTGCAGGGCGCTCAGCCCTCATGCTGGAGGTCCGTGCTGGCCTCGGTGGGGCGGCTGGCTCTGTGTTCCGTTCCCTGTTCCTCTGCTGTCTTTCATTGTAAATGAGATGGGGCAGCTGTGTGCGGGCTTTCTCCCCACCTTAGTGGCCTGGTGTCAGTGCTGTCCAGGCACAGGCCCACTTCCTGCCACGTTTGGCCATAAACACTAACTGTGTGGACACCCATGTGCCAGGGAGGGTATGGACTTCCTGCCATCAGAGGCCACCCGTTGCTTGTCCGGGTAGAGCTAGACATCACTGAGTCCTCGGGTTTGGAGTTATTCCAGCTAGGGGCTGGAGTGCAGGGGCCGCACTGGCCGTCCAAGCCCCTCCTGTGCCACTGAGAGGTCCACCTTCCTCCCTTGATGTCCGGCCAAGGCACCTATAGCCACACCCCAGCCTGGGCTGCGCCTGCTCTCCATCTTGTCTGGGTCCTTGAGCGGGGAGGAGCTGTTAGCCCTGAGCGTGTCATCAAGAGGCCGCGGGGTCCCTGCTGTGAGCCCCTGCCTGCTTTGCCCCAGCAGGAGCCTTTCGTCCCTCGTGGCCTTCCCTCAGCTGCGGACTAGGGTGTGGCCACGTTGCTCTCTGACCGTAGTGGCCTGGTACTCAGCAGCTAGCCTGGGCTGGAGAACGAGTTGCCCGCTGGGAATCCTGTAGCTGGGAATCGGGGGGGTTTCAGATTCAGTGATTGAGAACTGTGGGAGTCTGGGGGTGAATCCACGCGTGGTCATGGCTGCCAGGGTTCTGTTTCTATTGGCCTGTCAGCCTCTGGCCCGGAGCCACAGGTCCTGGCTGGCTCCTGCAGGTGACAGCGCCTGGTGCGGAGCTGCCTGCGGCTCATTGCTCAGCGGGTCCTCAGCCCTGCCTGTCTCCAGCTCCCTGTCGTCCCTGTGCCTTGTCCCCGAGCTCAGCGGGAGGACTGTGGCGCTCCGCCTGGAGCATTGCCCCGTCAGGGCTGAGACGCCGTGGAGGCACCTTGGCCTTGCCTGCTCAGCGCTCCTGTTCCTGGCGTCTCTCCTGGACTGGCTCCTGAGGTCGGGACCACGGAAGCTCGCCGCCACTCCCTGCCTTTTGTTCCCCTCCAGACAGTTCCTGTGGAGCTTCAGGCTTCCCGGGGAGGCTCAGAAAATCGACCGCATGATGGAGGCGTTCGCTTCCCGCTACTGCCTGTGCAACCCCGGCGTCTTCCAGTCCACAGGTCAGTGGCCGCTGCGGCCCGGCACTTGTGCCACAGACCTCCCTGCTTGGGGCTTCGGGCCCGGCGTCCCCAGGGCTGTCCGCCCCGCGCGCAGGTCGCCTCTGACATGCGTGGCCGCTGAGCCCCCGCTGCCCTCTGGCCCCTTTCAGACACGTGCTACGTGCTGTCGTTCGCCATCATCATGCTCAACACCAGCCTGCACAACCACAACGTGCGTGACAAGCCCACGGCCGAGCGCTTCGTCACCATGAACCGCGGCATCAACGAGGGCGGGGACCTGCCCGAGGAGCTGCTAAGGGTGAGCTGCCGCCGGGCTCCTTGCACTCCCTCCTCCTCGGACCCTCGCTTGTCCTTGACCCTCAGGGCGTCAGGTTCTGCCCGTCAGTGTGGGCGGCACCCGCTCACTGATCTGAGCATCGCAAGTAGACCTGGACCCGCTGCGCTGGGCGCTGCCGCTGCCCTCGGGGGCGCTCGGGAGGACGCTCGCTCCCCGGCAGCGTCCCTGAGCCGCTCTTGCCGCCCTCGCAGAATTTGTACGAGAGCATCAAGAGTGAGCCGTTCAAGATCCCGGAGGACGATGGCAACGACCTCACACACACGTTCTTCAACCCCGACCGCGAGGGCTGGCTCCTGAAGCTGGGTGAGTGTTGCCAGCGGGCGGGACCGCGCTCCAGAACCCCAGCCCCTGCAGCGGCTCCCGCCACGGGCCGAGTGCCCTCCGAGCTCCTGTAGCCAAGGCCCCTGACCAGAGGCAGAATGTTAGAAAAGAGGCCGCTAGGAAAGGCCATCTCATAGCAGGCCGCACGTCCCAGACTCTAGGGCCGCTGCTTTGAATCGCACTCCTCCGGAGGAGGCCATGCTGTCAGTGTCCGCGGCGGAGAATAATGCCCGGGCTGCACGGCCGTCCCAGAAATGTGCTCACTTAGTGTCCAGATAGACCCCAGGCAGCTGTCTGTACGAGAAGCAGGTGCCTTTGCCTCTGAGAACCTGCGTGCCTCTCGTGGTTTGGTGTGGCTGATTTTTGATGAGTGGTTTAAATGTGCCTTCTTGTTGTTTTCCTTCTGCCTGTGGCTCCCACCTTTCTGTTCTGTGACGGGCTGCCCCTGCTTGTCCTGCGTTAGGAGGTACGTACCCGGTGCCCTCCCCAGCTGCTCATTCCTCTCTCGGTCTCTGTCCCCGTTCATGTGTGTGAGGCTCCGATGTGTGGCCGCCATTCATCTGACCCGTGTGGCTTTGGACTTGCTGGGTGAGCTTCCTGTGGGGCGCAGTGAATGTGACAGCCTCACTCGGGCTGGCAGGAGTGGCCAAGTGCCAGCCTTTCTGCGCTTGGACCGGAAGCGCATGGGCATGTCGCCTGGGAACGGACCTGCCCCCGTCTGGGGCCGGGGCAGCAGCGAGAGGGCTGGCGGCAGCTCCACCCGGCCCGCCTCCAGCCGCCCCTCAGACTAACCAAGCATGTTTGCACCACCTGCAGCCTCCAGACCGTTCTCAAGGCTTCCTAACCATTGACAAAGAAGTAAAGAGCTTTTATCTTTTCTGCGCAATTTTAGGAGCTGGTAGGGTTTTTTTGACCAAGGGTGAGGGTTGGGGTTTCTGCCTTACTGTGACATTAGCGCCTGTGAGCTGTGACAGCCGTGTGTCACCCATGCCCTCTGAGAGCGGTTTGTAAGACTCTGAAGCCTAGGATCCTGGTGACTGTCTTTTCAGGCCAGGGAGGATAAGACACGTGTGTGGTGACGGCGTGGCAGGCGGGTGTGTGCCACAGGCCTGCTCTTCTGATTTGGGCTCTTGCCCTGACTTTTCTCTGGCTGTGTCGAGGTTTAGGCAAGCTCTGGATCTTGGCCTAAAGACCCAGAACCATAGCCTTGCACTTGAATGCCTGAGTGACCTTTGAGATGCGCCCGACTTTCCGATCACATCAAACCTACGGTCCTGGGTGAGGGCAGGGAGGAACGCTTCCAGGACACCAGCACGTGGGCCTTCCATCCCTGCGTTGCCAGCAGGTGCCCCTTGAGGGACAGTGAGAGCGCAGGCCTGCGTGGCAGCTAGTGTGGCCTAGTGCCAGCAGGTAGGTGGCTGCCTCTAAAGACGACAAAATGAGAAGGCAAGGCTCAACAGAGCTTTTTCCAACCCATTTCCGGGTTGAGCAGCTAAGTGGCCATGCAGAGCTGGGTGCTGAGCGGGGCCTGCAGGGTAGCCGCTGGGCCCGGGGCTGCTCCTTCCATGCTCCGTCGGCCACGCACACATGTCTGTATGAAGGGAAGTCGCGTCCTTGGTGTTCTCGTTGGAAACCACAAAGCTAGTGATGGTGGCTCTGGTGAAACCTCAAGCCCGCTGGCCAGGTGGCGGTTGGGCGCTGCCGTCCCCGTGAGCCCCAGTCGCCCCTGTGTTCGCTCTCAGAGCTGTCACCAGAGTGTGTCCAGAGTGGCTGGCCGGCTGGTCTCTCCGGAGCTCCTGCCCTGCCTGGCAGCACCAGCCGAAGCCCGCAGATGCTTCTGCCCACAGGCCTGCTCCCTACCGTTTTGACGCGGCCTGGCCACTAGAGACAGCTGGTGGGTGTGCGTTTCTGACGGTTGAGGCAGCGGTCCATCTGCTGGATGCCGTTGCTGCAGATGCATCAGCCTGGCCCCGGTGCGTTCCCGCGCTTCTTGGGGCACCCCACCCAGCACGCGTAGCCTGGACACGGGTAGGGACAGTGTGTGTGCTCCACGCACATGCTCATTAGGAATGGAGGTCGCAGTGTGACCTTGCCTAATTGTCTCTCATCCTAACTTTAGCGCAGGCCCGGATGCTTTGCCAGCGCATAGGAGCGTCAGAGTCTGCTTCATGATTGACAGGTAAACACCTGTAGTCACTCAGTTTTGAGAATGAATCATTTGTATTAAAAGCACAGGAATTGGGCCGGCCGAGTGGCGCGGTGGTTAAGCACTGGCTTGGGAAGCCAGCGGCCCCGATTCGGGTCCCACATATGAGGGCCAGTGACACTGCCCTCAAAAAAAAAAAAAAAAAAAGGACAGGAATGTGGGTCAGAGTTGACCTGAAAAAGTACATGTTGCAAGTGTGTATATGCATGTGCTGTGCGTGGGTGTGTGCACATGCACGTGCCTGATAACAGCCTGACAAGAGTGAGACATTTACAGAGAAAGTGGAGAAGCTGGGCTCCTTGCTGCAGGCATGAGGGGCGGTGCATGTGTGTGTGTCCTTGTGCTGAAACTCAGCCAGAAATGTGTGTGAGCAGAGCCTCTGGTCTCCCTGCAGCAAGACCAGCTGTGGCTCCTAGACCAAGGGCATGACCCAGCCCTTGCTGTACCTGCCTGCAGAGCTGAAAGGGTGCCTGGGGCCCGGCTGGGCGTGGGGGCAGCCCAGACGACACGCATCAGTGTAGCTGCCTGCAGCCGCCGGCTCCCTTGGACCAGGGGTAGGGCTACCCCCAAACGTACCGCTGATCTTGGGAGCAGTGGGGCAGCAGCCCAGGTGCAAAGCACCGAGAGTCCTTCCTGGCAAACGGCTTCCCATGGCGGCTCGTGATGCAGGGTTGGCGATAGGCGTGGGGTCTGGGTGTGAGCAGAACACACAGCCACCTAACGACCCAGTGACAGGAGCACAGAGAAGGGCAGGCACTGGACAGACAGCGCAGGGGCTCCTGGTGGGGCTTAGCAGGAGGAAGGTGCTGGGAGGGGCACTGAGGCTCAGGCCAGCGTGGTGGCTGGAGGAAAGCCAGGGGACCGGTGAGGGGACCAGGTGGCCCGGGGCCAGGCAGTCTGCGGGGTCTGGGGCCGAGGCCGAGGCTGAGAGCGTGGGCTTCCGGCAGTGAGAGGTGGGGTCAGCTTGTTTTTTCAAAAGGTACCACCGGCTGCTGTTCGGAGGACAGTGGTGGGGCGGGCACAGCGACAGGACATGGCGGCCTGGCCGTAGGCCAGTGCAGCTGGAGAAAGGCCTTCCGTGCCTGGAGAGAACCAGCATTGTCCCCTGTCACACTGGAGGACTTGGAATCCCTGCCTCTGCCTGCTCAGAGCTGCCTCCAGGGCCTCCTGGGACCCCTGTGTGAACTTGGACAGCAGAGGTGGGGGAATGAAGCGAGCTGAGCCCCAGGCTGCGAGTGCCGGGGGTTGGTTCCTGTGCTGGGACTTAAAGGGAATGAATAAGAGGCTGTGGCCAATGGGAGCAGAGGATCCCAGCGGATCACTGAGTGTTCTGATGAGGATGCACGCAGGGGTCTGGGAAGTAAGAGCCCAGCCCAGGGTCAGACGTTCTGGGGAGGGTACTGGGCTCTAGGCCGGCAAGGAACAGCTTAAGCAAAGGCCCTGGGACACAAAGGCATGAGCTGGGGTTTGGGCTTGGCGTCTGAGGGCTGTGGAGGGTGCTGCAGAAATCTTGGGGAGGCAGGTGGCCAGACCCTTTGGACAGGGACCGGAAGTAGGGAACAGAGTAGGGATGGGGGTCTCAGGAGGAAGGGGACGTGCAGCCGGATCCTTCACAGCGTAGCTGAGGCTGCCTCCCCAGTGCCTTGCATGGCTGGCCTCTCCAAAGGACAGTTGTCTGACCTGTGACGCAGGGGAGATAGATCCCAGAGGGTCTCCAGAGGGCCTGTCCAGCGGCACCAAATTCTGGCAGTCACGGCTCGCTCTGTCTCCGGAGCTGCGCATCTCCCCTGCCTGGACCTCTGCAAACACCAGAGGCCGGGCGCCCTCGCGCCTCAGCCCTGGGATGACTTGGGAGTTGGCAGTGTCCCCTCACTTTCCTGTGACCCGTTCGGCTTTCCTTCCCTCGTCCCATCTCCGCACCTCCGTACAGCGATGGCACTCACCTGCCTACATGTATGTTGTGGAGAAAGGTGGGCCAGCTCACGCCTGAATGTCACCGTTGTCACCTTGCAAGCAGTGGGGCAGGAAGAGCCACTTTCTGCCTTGTACCCATGTATCGCATCAGTTGGTTGTGATGCGCATTTTTCTTTTAATTTTTTTTTTTTAAATTTTGTCAGAAGCAGGGGCTAGAATTTGAAAGCCTGTCTGTCTCTGCTGAATATTTAAGGGTAGAAAAGATTTCTGTAGTGAAAGGAATAGTGGCAGATGAGCTCCGTGTGTGTCTGTGTGTGCGCTTACATGTGTGTCCCAGATCTTGTTAAGAGATTAATTCAATCTAATAATTCCCTGGGCCAAAGAGTAATTGATTCTGATGGATCCCAGGGCCCCCCAAAGTACTCAGTAATGTGATAAGGGCCCTGACGTAACAGGATTAGTCCTGGACAGACGGGGAGCGGCACCGACTTCATCCTGTTGTCATTTCCATGTGGGGAAATTAAGGCCATTCATCATGCCTGACTTCCGGGAGGCAGATGTGGAGAGCGATTGAGTTATGAGGTGCCCCAGGTGGCTGTGGAGAGGTTGGGGTGCATGCGGGGCCCTCGCAGAGCACTGCGCCATGCGCCCACTTGTCACCAGGTGGGCAAAGCCCGAAAGGCCCTGGACTCGGCTAAGTGTTGGGCGCACTGTCAACCATTTTCACAAGGAAGGAAACTTAAAACCAAGCTTGGCTCCTGGTGGCTTTTCTGAAAAGACAATGATGTGTGTAGGTCCGGGGACCCTGCCAGCACCCACTCTGACTCACGGTGTCCCTCTGCTTTCAGGGGGGCGAGTGAAGACGTGGAAGCGGCGCTGGTTCATCCTGACTGACAACTGCCTCTATTACTTTGAATACACGACGGTAAGCGAGGAGTGGGTCACCTGGTCCCCTCCGCGTCAGAGGGACCGTTGATCGGTGACCCATGTGAGGCTGGCTGTGTGTTCTTCTCTCACAGGATAAGGAGCCCCGGGGGATTATCCCACTGGAAAACCTCAGCATCAGGGAGGTGGAAGACCCACGGAAGCCCGTAAGCTGCCCCCCCCCCCGTCTATGCTCCCCGCACGTCTGTGCTCCCCGCCCGTGGCCCCGGCTCCCAGTGACAGCTGCTCTCTGTCCCCACCAGAACTGCTTCGAGCTTTATAACCCGAGCCACAAAGGGCAGGTCATCAAAGCCTGCAAGACGGAGGCTGACGGCCGGGTTGTGGAGGGGAACCACGTGGTGTACCGGATCTCGGCGCCCAGCCCCGAGGAGAAGGGCGAGTGGATGACGTCCATCAGGTGCGCCGGGCCGGGTTGCTGGCCATGGTCGGTGGCCCTCGGTATCTGCAGGGCACCGTCCAGCAGTCGCTGTCAGGGCACGTTGGAAAGATGCAGTTTTATTACTTTAAAAGACCTGGAAATGACACGGTCATTAGCAGGGCGGTGGGGAGAGCAAGAGGTCACCTGGGACTGGGCACTGCTTTTAGGGGGGTCGAGGGTGGGACCTCAGGTTGTGAGTGCTCACTCTTTATTGATAGATTTGAAACTCTTACAAGAACGGGAATTTAAAGTGCAGGAAGAGGAAACAAACAAGTAGCCCAAATGGTCAGCTGTCGAAATCGACCAAGCTCTCTAACACTCAGGAGCCGCAGTGGGATGCGGCCAGGCTGTGTCTGGTCCCGTGGCCAGTGAGCATTTATTCCAGACGGCCGTCCCTGGAGCAGAGGCCTCACCAGTCAGCTGAAGTCAGGCTTAACGAAAAAGGAACAAATGTCAGGGCCCGCAGTGCACCCTGCTCAGAGCCTCTGGGTCCAGGGCCGTTGCCTCCCGCCGGTGACGCTGCAGAGTGCGCGTGCCCGCCTGCGTGCCCGCCTCGTGCAGGAACTGGCCCGTCTCCACTCAGGGGGGGGGCGGCCCGCCTCTGCGGGCTCAGGCGGCGCCCCTCCCTCCTAACCGAGCTGTTTGCCTTTTTCCCCAGAGCAAGCATCAGTAGGGATCCTTTCTACGACATGCTGGCCACGAGGAAGAGGAGGATTGCCAATAAAAAATAGAGCATTCCTGGCCTGGACAGGTAAAAATGAAAACCAAACCCCGCAGCAGAAAGTGACCGGGAGGCCTCCCCGTGGCGCCCTGGACCCCGGCAGCCTTTTCCGGGAGGCCCCAGGAGGCAGCGCTTCTGTGGCCCCGCCGGCTTCTCCGCAGCCTTTGTGCGTCGTGTCCGGTGAGCAACGAGTGTCCCCCTCCTGTCGACCTTCCCGCCCGCAGCACAGACGTCCTCCCCACAGGCTGTGCAGCGGGTGCGCCTGGGCCAGTGCCCGAGAACCTCGCGCCCACCCGGCGTGCCACACGTGCCCACTCGTGGGGGTGTTCACGGTTCTAGAAGCCACTGTTTTATATCAAAACAGGAAAGGAAAAGCTACCACTTTTTTAGTCAGATTTTTTTTTTCTCAGATATATAGGATTATAGCTTTTATATACCTTTTTATATTCTGAAATTATAATGGAAGATACTTTCTAACAGTAGTATTTTTAAAAGGGCAGCTACAAACTGAACGCTGGCCACGTCTGTGCTGTGCACTGGAGTTTCACACCCACGTCTGCAGCGGCCCCCAGCCTGGGAGTGTCGGGCGAGGCCTGTTCCGATGAGGATGCCCTCATCCGTCCTGGTACAGGGAGGTGGCTCACGGTGCCCAGGTCCCCCAGGACCTCTCCTCAACTCAGATGGGGGGTCCCGCAGATGCCTCCTAAAAAGTCAAATCATTAAAATTTACATTATGGTTTTGGGGCATTTGTCCAATACCTGCCAGGCCCCACCCAGCACAGATAGGCCAAGCTGCATGAGCCCCTGACATTCAACTGTTGTGACCCCACAAGCAGCAGTTCCATGTGGTTCCACCGAGCACGTGGTTCAGACTTGCTTTTGACCACTGTCTTCACTATTTAAACCTTTTGGCAGAATGCGTGCCGATGTTACTGACCCGGTAATAATTCGACCAGATTTCTTCATATCATGAGTCGGCATATAATTAACTAGAAGTCATCTTATCCCATGTTTTCAGAGATTTAAATTAACCTCCCATTATGATGAGGGAAAGAGGAAGCTGCGGGGAGATGGTGGGTGGCCCTCAGGGAGTCTGTGATTGGGTCAGACCCGCACTACTGGGCAGCTATTGAGGAACCAGGCGTCTGGCTGCCGGTGACCGAACAGCAGCAGCTGGCCCTGGGCAGCACGGTGGCTGAAGGAGGGCGACTCTCGGCTGAGGGCACGCAAGTGGGCAGGCCGCCCCTGGCTCCTCAGGACAGGGCTGGTGACGAACGCTGCTCTTTATTTGGAGCTTTATTTCCATCGCCAGGACCAGCGTGCCCACGGGGGTCCCTGCACCATCCGCGTAGCACACCCTGAGTTTGTGCCCGTTAGATGTCACACTCCTGTGTAGACCAAGTTCAAGAAAAAAACCTCAGGCTGTGTGCGCTTCCATAGGGATCCAAGCAGCAGAAGTAACTGTTCCCGTGAGCTGCCTTGATGATGAGACTTGACGGCCGTGGGACCTTGGCCTTGGGGCGGCTGACCTTGATGTAGCTTTAAGTCTCTGGACTGCAAAGGGCTTGGAGCCCGTGACTCTCCGACACACATCAAACTGATTTTTTTGGTTTATTCCCAAGCTCTTAGGCTGTTACTGTCCCGATACCTCCAGTCCGACACTTCAGTGTTTGAGGAAGGCAAGTCAACATTGTTGAAATGCCTGACTGATATATATGCAACTCTGGCCTTGGTCTTCCGTGAAAACGAGACCTGCCGGGACCACCTGACCAAACACTGCTGAAGACGCCTGGGCAGCGTGGCCCCTCGGGCCGGCCCCACACCCAGGACTGCCCGCGGCGCCGTGTTTCACTTGTGGACGTTCTCTGTCCTTTGACCCAGGTAGGACCCTGCGGATTCAGGGCTTTGTCTCAGTGGGGTTGGGAGAAGGGAGCCCAAGGAAATACCTGCTAAGCAAGTTTCTCGGGCATCTGTGAAGGAGCCTCCGTTGGTGGCCGTTTCCCCGGGAGCGATGTAGGAGGCTGTGGTGCTTAGAACCCAGGTACCTTGCCATCAGTGTTAGTGTCACAGTCTTCACCTACCAGGCAGATAGCTGTCACCCCACTCCGCCCTGGGCTTTGGCCTGAACCTCTGGGGGACGGCCTTTGTCGTCCTCGTGCCCCCATGGCTGCTCAGGGGCGCTGGGTGGGATGCGCTGGCCTCCCCACAGGCTTCGCTGAGCAGGTGAGGCTAGGTGGATGACCCTGGACCCAGACAAGCGAGTGTCTTCAGGATCACGGGCCACTTTTGAGCAGTTTAATGTGGTACCAAACTGGGTCCAAATAGCTTCTATTTATAGGCGAAGCAGCATTTAATGCTTCACATAAAGCAGTGCATATTTTTAAAGTTAAAATGCATATATCTACATAGATGTGCTTTGCTGACAAGTCAGGTCTGGTGTAGACCAGAAAACACGTTGTGGTTTCTCACTCTTATTTTTTCTTAGAAAACATTTCTATTTACAGTAAATATAGTTAATATGTAAATAATGTACATATATATTGGTTTCTGGAGTGTTTATTCAGTGTATATACTCCCATAACTTGCATGAAGAAATTCCTGTATCGATATTTTGTTGTAAAGTGAATAGTAAAATCGGAAGGTGTATGGCTGTCAAATTGCAAATACTGTGTTCACCAAATAAAAATGAAACTCATTGTTAAAACCACATTGTGTGAGACTTAGTTCTTTAAAATAGATCGTCGGGTCCAGCCACCCACTCACCCGTCTCCCTTACCCTTCCTGGGGTCTGCGCCTCCAGGCCCGGCACCCGAGCTTTTTGAAGGTTTTAAGAAAGTGAAGGCAAAGGAAGTCAGTGAGAAGTGTCTGTCAGCAAATGGGGCAAACAGCAGTAAAAAATAAGACGCAAAGTGTTCAATTTGCTGCCATTTATATACTATATAAATTTTACATGCTGTATATTTACAGTGGGGCAAGTGCTTTTTTTAATCTTTAAAAAAACAAAGATCAAACTTTAGACATCTCTGAACAACACAAACTGTATAAAGCATACAGATTATTCAGATACAAACTGTATTAAATACAGTTTTCCCCACTCCATCTCCTGATGCAGGACCAGTGAAGAATTATAAGTGTATCACAGTTTGATAGCATATCCATATTAAAAATAAAATCACAGTATGATTTTGTCTGTAACTAGAAACTTTAAGGGACCAAGCTGACAACTCAGACTCCAATATCATAGTCAAGACAAGAGACACTGTATAAAAAAAGTGTTATGTAATAAAAAACATACTGTAGGCTTTACAAATAATGTTTGGATTATACATTCATAATGTAAATACTCATCATAACTGGTAAATTGATTGGAATAGTTCCACAAAGTTCAAAAACAGAACTTGTCTATAAAATACACCTTCAAATCTTGAATACAACTAAAATATGAAGCAAATTAGTTTCTAGTATCAGACATTACAGAAAACAGATTGCTCTCAAAAGTCTAGTTGAGAGCTTGTGAATCTTTAAATAAGTCTTTAAATTAAATATACATACTGTCAGTTGTTTGTACTTTTAAAATTCCATGGTTTCCGGGTTGGTCTTGCACCGGATGTCTACCTTGGAGGAGCATTACATGGAATACTAGTGATCAACCTGAGTCTGATTAAGCAGCATTTGAGATGTTCTAGTCCAGGGCGTTATTTTCAAGGTGATTTATTTACATGGTATTTTACAATGGTCAGCAGTTGTAGAAAGTGTTCATCCATTGGGAATAAGGGTAATTAAGAAAAGGTAAAAACTAAAAAAACGTTCTCCATGGTAAAATCTGTACAGTATTTACTAAGGAAGCACCACGCAGATTTGAACAAAGTTATTTCCTATATTTATAATTTAAGCTGGGTTGGGGATGGCTTCTGTTGGACGTGTTGAATCTGAAAGACAAGAGGCAGGAAGTTGGCACAAAGGGCCCAGTGAGTCCCTGGCGGGGCCTCCCCTTTTCCTAACACTGAGAACTTACTCAGGGGTTCCCTTTCAGCAGGCTCCCCAGGACTTTGGGGGAGGCTCTGTCTTAAAACCGCCAGCCCTTCTGAATACCCTGAAGGGCCCCGCGGTTTCCGACGGACGTGCAGGGGCGCCACCTGCTGGGCGTGGACCGCACCCCTCCACCCCCAGCGCTACTGATCCATCTCAATCCTTCAATCCCCTTTCACCGGGGAAGAATTTAATTCCTTAATTAGGCTTAGGTCTTTCCCTCGCGAACAAACTGATAAAGCACGTTAATTAACTGCAAATTAATCTTCTGTAGACAATTTACTTTGAAATAAATTTTAAATCCCCCTTGCTGACTAGAAGATACACATGTGGACAAAATGTCTTCCCCTCAGCAAAGGTGGGGCACAAAACATGAACTCCTGTCTCCCAGGGCCGCGAGAAAAGCTCCAGGACTCAGTCACTTGGGACCCTCACGGTTGTCATCTGCCATCACACACCTAAACCTTTTCGTCTGAAACGGGGTGGCCGGATGCACGCCTCTGATTCCTGGGTGCTGGTAAGGCCTGGGTGCGCCAGCCCCTGGGTTCCCGGAGCAGAGGGAGGGCCTTGGTGGGGGGGGGGCGGTATGAAGGATTGGGGGTGCCAGGGCCCCTCTCAGGCCAGTCAGTAGATCTGCTGAGGGAACTGGAGTCTGCATCTCTTCAAATGGTTATCGAGCGACTGCATGCTGATGCTTGAAACTCCCTCGTTTTCTTCCAATGAGGGGACAGGAGGGAACGGGGTCACTGAGTTTGGAGACACCTGTGCCCCCTGGCCAGTACTGAGGAGTGCATGGCCGGGAGGTCAAGGGTCTGCAGCCCTTGCTGGGGAGCCTCCCGCACCTGCCTCCTGAGTCCCCAGAACCCCAAACTCCTTCATCTATGTCCCCACTGTGCCTCTACAAACAAGGATGAGATACACAGATAGGAGAACAGCTTACCATAACTAGTGAATTCTTTGTTCTGAGGCCGAGTTTTCAATCACCTAGAAAGCAAAGGTTAAAAGTTCAATGAAGGTTCTGCAAAATGTTCAGGGCCTGTGCTGTGTGCGCTCTAATGCTAACACTTAGAAGCAGGTCTCCGGAGTTGCACGTTTTCGCCGGAAATCAGTCCCACACAAGGACGGGCAAGTTACACGTGCTGCCAGGGAGCCCGTTCTCCGAGTGTGCTACTGAAAATGATGTGGTGACCGAGGGCCGCGGGGCCCAGTGGGAAGGTGCACTGTCAGCCCACCGAACTGACCAGATCTTAGGCCAAAGAAAGGGGGGTCTAATGGAGCCAGAAAACATGAGTCTGGAAGAGCGCCAAGTGGCCACGGTGCCAGGACGGCGGACACGTGGCAGACAAAGGGCTCCGTCCTCGGCCACTTGACAGGGACGCGTGGCAGGGAAGGCCAAGTGACCGGCCCTTCTTGGCTCCTCAGTCTGCCCCAGTGGAAGCACTGGCCGCACAGCAGTCTTTGGGTACAACTGGATCGGGGACAGAAACGCAGGGCCACCTGACACAAAGCCTGACTCAGGCCCCTGGAGACACATCTCGGAGCTGCCAAACGCCAAGTGCCGAGGTCTGGCCGGCAAAGCCATCTCTGGGCAAGCTGCCTTCCGCTGTGCACGGCTGCCTCCCACTGTGGGCCTCACGAGAGGGACCTGGAGTCAGCGGGGAAGATGCAGGCAACAATGGGGGGCCCCTGGGACCCCATGCAGTACGCACAGCCCCGCTCACTGCTTCATCCCAAGCACCACGCAGAGGGGAGGAGGGGCTCCATCGTCACCAAGCCCATCCCCCAGTCACTGACACATTCATGGGAAACCAATCTGAAAACACATGTTCATTTCTTACAAAAACGCAGAGGAAATACCACTTGAGCTTCACGTTCCAGCTGCCAAGTGCCACCCGAGTTCCCATGCCCACTGTCCCGACGGAGCACTCCCTCGTTCCAGGCACCTGGCTCCCCCCGGGCCCCCCGGCCGTCCTGTCAGTAATCACACGCTGACTGGGCCATGGGGCGCGGGTCCTGCCCCCCAACCCACGGCAGCTCCGCCAAGTCCAGGGCACAGTTGAGAACCTAAAGGCCACTGGCAACCAAGATGACCGTCCAAGTCAGGAGAGTGCGCCTCAGATGTCCAGGGCAGGGTCGGCAAACGTTTTCCACAAAGGACCGAAGAGGTGGGCTGTGCTCCACTACCAATTTCATATAATTTTCATGTGAAATGAGATCCTCCTCTCTGGACTCTTCCAACCACTTGGAGACGTTCAAGCCATCTTAAGCGGCAGGCCACAGGAAGATGGGCAGCGGACAGCTCCGCCTAGGGCCGTTTGCCAAGCCCTGCTGCTGTGCTCGGCTCCCAGAGGACACCCTCCTCTCGCCGGCGACAGCGCTGCTCTCCAGAGTGGGGGACCCCAGTGCGAGACCCAGGGAGCTGCTTCACATGCAGTCTGAGAGGCAGAAAGGGCTTCGCCACCACCAAGGAAGACAGCTGAGCGCAGCAGCCCCGAGCGGGCCAAGCACCGTGACACAGACCCCTTGAGGGCATGGCTCTGCTAGGGGCCAGCAGCTGCCGTCCCTAATGACCCAAGCCACCGAACTGGGACTTTTCAGTGAGACTCAGAATGCTGGAGCGTGAAGGATACCAGAGAGAAAGATATACCACAAAATGTTTCTATCAAACGTGGTTTAAAAGCTGACATTCTAGTCCTTCTCAAGGCACGTGCTCAGAGGTCCCATCAGGCCCCGTGTCATGAAACTTAGGCTTCTGGGAACTGCTAAGGGGTCACACGGCGCACACGCACCAAGCACTAACACAGCTGTGCCCGAGAGCCCGGCGAGGGCGGGAGGGGCTGCCCCACCGCACACACCTTCATGACCTTTGAGGTTTTCGTCCCATGTGTTAATCACCTTTCCCAAAAAGACCAGTTAGCTCCTCTTACCTTGGCCACACTCAGACAGATGACACCTGTTGTCCCTGCTTTCCATCCTTAAATGTTTTGTTTTCTCACGGAAAGGTCCGAAACCTTCCAGAGGCAGGCTGTTGGTGAGGGGAAAACCACCATCACTTCTCCGGAAATGGTCAACAGTCTCGGAGCTGGCGGCCTTTGCTAAGTGTGGTTCTGAATCTTTCCCCAAGTCCTCGGATTTCCTTGAGTGTCTCTTCTTTTTCTTCTTCTTTTTTTTGTGTCTGTGGAGGTCAGCATCAGAGTACACGACTGACAGATCTGAGTCCGGCTGGTGCCTGCAGGAGAATAAGCCAGAACTCAAACCGCGAAACCAAAGCCACCTCACACAGACCTGTGCTCGGCTTGTACCCCCACTGCCTTGGATGCTCACTGTGCAAACAGGTGACATTCTTAGCTAATTAAAAATGCAGTTTGTTTTCACTGTAATAATATTTTTTAAGTCCAGGGTCATAAATTCACCTGTTTCAACCCCATCCCACCACTGCCTTTAGCTTTGCTAAGGTGTTTGGCCAAAATACCAGAGAAAGGATTTTGCTAACGTTTCCTAAAACTAGTGGCTGAGGGAAAAAGCTTCTGTCGCAAGATGGCTGAGGCACTTGGGCGGTGCTTCGCCTTCCCTCCCGTAACCGCTCTTTACCCAGGGCTTTTGGTAATCTCTCCCCAAGGTTTCCATTCGAAGAGATGACAAATGTACAGAGTATAATAAAATGTACAGGACTCGGCTCGTGCCCATCCGTCTCCTCACGGTTACGTCATTTTCAAGACAATCGCTGACCAATTTAGTTTTTTAAAAATACAAAAATGAATTTCCCAAGTAGATTTCAAATTTAGAAATGGAGACAGAAAAACAGAGAAAGATGAAAGCAACTAATGACGCGTTTCAGGTCCCCACTTAGGGCAGGCAGTCAAGTAGCAAAGGATAGTGGCCTCCCGTTTTCTGCTCACCGGCAGTCACCGAG
This sequence comes from Aselliscus stoliczkanus, assembly GCA_033961575.1. Taxonomy (NCBI): domain Eukaryota; kingdom Metazoa; phylum Chordata; class Mammalia; order Chiroptera; family Hipposideridae; genus Aselliscus; species Aselliscus stoliczkanus. Next base: position 3,912,370 of record CM066733.1, read on the forward strand.
TTTGAAGGAAACTAACAGGACAATGTGCATGTATCTGACAACTCGTACCGCATCCCTGGTGCAGTCAAAGCCCCAGGTTTTCCTTCCAGGGCCCCGCACACTTCCTCCTGGAATGGCAGTGCCACTTTGAAAAATGACGTCTGCAGGCTTTGTATGATGCTGTTGAAATGAGATACAGCTTAAAAGAAGGGCTACACTTTAGAATTCCGGAAAAATAGTGAAATCTCCAACCTCCCGGAGATGAGAAATACAAATTAAACCAATAAACATGACCCAGCCCTCCCCTGGTCCTGAGCTGGGTTCCAAGAGCACCTCCCTCCCCGGCCTGCACCCTCACCTGGAGTCTCGCTCTCGGTGTTTGTCTTTGGATTTCTTTTTCTTCTTTGATTTTTTGTGCTTCTTCACTTTAGGCTCTTCTACAGGGCTCCTCTGTAAGCTTCTCCAGGCTTTCTTTTCTACGTAACTATCATGTTCTGTACTATCGTACCTCCGCTTTCGTGACTTGACATTTTCGTGATCGTGAAACCGATCAGCTAGGTGACAACTGTCTTCAGTCACTAGTGCAATCTTTTCGTGGGAGTACTTGTCCGGGAAGGGGGGCAGGGCATGCGGGGGGCCTGCACGGGGACTGCTGAACCGGTGCCGCTCCTTCTCCTTGGCGAGCAGCTCGGGGCCCCTTCTACTTTTATAGCAGTCCTTGAAGGGCCAGCCGCCGTACTGGCCTGCTTTGGCGCAGCACCGGTCACCGTGGAAAGGCTTCCAGTCGCGCACCTCCCTCGCCGTGTACGGCACGTACCTGTCGTGGAAATGCCTGAACTTGGCCCACCTCAGTTTCTCTGGGTAGTACTTCTCCCGGCCCCAGGAGTGCTCACTCTCCGAGTGGTGGTACCGGCTCCAGTCCTGGTCGGACCCACCTCGGTGTCGGGAGTGGTGGTGGCTGTACCTGGCGGGGGCGCGGTGCTGGCCAGGGCTGAGCCTCTCGCTGTGGCAGGGGAGGTGCTGGGCCCCGTTGCAGTGCTCGGTCCGGTAGCGGTCGTGCGGGGCCCGGGAGTGCCGCCTCCTGTGAGAATGGTCTTGCGTCCTGCTCCTGCTGTCCCGCGCGCGCTCCCCGCTGGAGGAGCGCTCTCTCCGGTTGCGGTAATGTCCCCGATCGACTTTTCTGAGGCTGCTGATTTTTCCCTTCACTGGGGAGCGATCGTGGGCTTGTGGCCCAACCTGGTTTTCTTCACATCGCTCAGCAGGACTCTGCTCAGGGACCCCTACGGAAGGACTTTCTGTGACCTTGTCCAACCGAGGCGAGGGTGGCTTGTCTGTAGATGTCCCCATGCTTTTAGATGGGTCCTCTGAGTCTGTGCACTTGTCTCGGCTGCTGTGAATAGAGGGACCAGGCTCACTGTCACCCGTGGGATGCGACAAGGGACTCAGGCTCAACCGCCCTGTGGCTTCCACTGCTGCAGAGTCCTGGGGACTCTCTATTAACGTCGGTTTCATTTCTTGGGGTGCTTTGCTCTGGTCACTTGTTAAATTCCCAGGGTCACATGGTGTAGACAGCTGATCATCCCCGATGGTGATCTGGTTGGCATCACAAAGATGGTTGACACTCGGCAAAGACTCGTCAGGTTTTGCTGAAATGTTTTCAGAGATATCTTCTTTGGTAGATTTCATGCTGGGGTCCGAAGGTGGCAAAGGCTTCTTTAATTTGCTGCTAAGACTTGGGACTGTGTCCATTTCCTCTGGGGAATTGGGAGTGGGGCCGCCAGGCTCCGGTCCCACCGTCTTGTCCTCTGCAGAGCTTTCCTTTGTTCCGGGTGCACTGCGGCCCAAACAAAAAACAAACAAATAAATTAATCGTGACAACTTTACGGGTTTTTGTCTTGTGTTCACAGGACAAAACTTTGTTCACAGGACAAAACACTTCAAAACATTCATTCCCTGTTTTATGCCTTTAATGTATCTGGTTGAAAATCAATAGTGGGCCTGTCATTTTCGGAAACTTCCAATTTTCTTTTTCCCCTCATTAAATAAAAATATAAAATTCTGTATCAAGCTCATCTCCTACCCCATTTTTCAGCAACAACAATTCTGCGGTTATAGGCTCCGTTTTAGATATATTTCTCTTTTTTTTTTTTTTTTTTGATGGCAGTGTCACTGTCACTGGCCCTCACATGTGGGACCTGAACTGGGGCCGCTGGCGTCCCAAGCCAGCGCTTAACCAATGCGCCACCTGGCCGGCCATATATATATATTTCTAATTCTTAATAAGTCTGAACCCTCAAACCAGTTAAGTGGCGTGTGGAGGGCCCTACTTTTCTACCTCCAAACAGAGCCAACGGCTCCTGGAATTACGTATAAAGCGTGAGGAATCCCTGAGACTTAGAAAAGTGCTCTGTAGTAAAAGAACTTTGCCCTTGAGTGCGGTAGGGCTTTCAGTGTATTCTTGACTTAAACGAAAGCTGCCAGGAAACAACAACGACCCTACAGTGGCTCCTACTTTTTAGTGGGGAAATGTCGGGGGGAGAGAACACACATGAAGCCAAGACACACACATTAACTCACACATTAACTAGAGGGTGGCAGTGAGATTCTCAAGTCAGCACATAACGCAACACACAGGGTTAAAATACGGGCATGGTTTTGTTTATACAGCTATTTGTAGTCATTCTCACGCACATTATGTTTGAGGGCAAACGAACCTATACCAGGCCAGAAACAAAAAGCTGTCATCCAAGTGACAGAGCGTTCATGCCAGTCCATCTCTCAGGTAGCCTGGGAAGGTGCCTTCCCAACCTACACAGTGGGCTCCATTCCCTTTTAACACTTTGTAAGCGGGCATAAAAAGCTATATGACGAGTTTACTCGTTTCCCGCAAAAAATGTGTTAATAGCTAAGCCTTCCTAACAGTGCTTCCTACCTGCCGGGGCCATTCTGGAACCTGGGGTGCATTTCTGAGTTGTCACAATGATGGGGTGTCCACTGGCACTGGCGGGTGGCCCCATATAATGAGTTAAGTGTCTTATACCCCAAGTGCCGACATTCCTGCAGGTGAAGCCCCGGTGACGACATTAATGGCAGCTTTCAGGGCCACCAGCAATTCTAGGAACGCAACTACTGCGTGCGTGTCAAGAGGTCGGAACTTCACCCAGGCTGCCCACCGGGAGGACAGCACAAGGCTGATGGCGGCTGTGCGCACGGTCCAGTCCCAGCACGCCTCACCTTGGTAACACACGGAAATACCACTGTGTTGTAAACGCCTTTCCTTTTTATTCCCATTACGTTACAGTTAGGTCAGTAGACAGATTTTTAAAAAATGAAGTAGGGAGGTAGGCTGTCTTATCTATAAATTTAATTATATAAAATTAATTTCAGGATTCTAGAGGGGGCATAACAAAATATTTGCTACTTGATAGAGTTGAGGACCCCGACCCTCTAATCTTAACACAGCTTCATATATGTCATCAAAAGGATTAAGTGAGACAGCACTAGGTGTCAGATTCAGAAGTGTGCTAACAACATCCTCAACCCAAGGGACATACAGGAGAAGAAAATGTTAGCTCGAGGACATCAAGTTTTCAGCCCCTCACAGATTTTTTTTTTCACTTTTCTCAAAGGGAAATTAACAAATTCTATAGATCACTCACATCATTCCAGGATTCAAAAGGTTCACAATGAGACTTCTACCGAGTTACAATAGTGACACACATAGGCTTCCGACAGAGCAGTTGCATCTCCTAAGTCATTATCTTACCTTGTTTCATCTGTGGAGCCTTTCACTTTGTTGCCAAGCTTGAAGGTCTCTAAGATTTTGTCTTCTGGGAGAGGTGGCAAAGGAGCGGGCATCAACTACAAGAAAACGGAGATAGTTCAACTCTAGTGGCCGCTCGGTGCCTCCTGAGACCCAGCCAAGTCAGCTGCCAGATGAGAGGCGAGGCAAGGCCTGTCCCTCCCCCCACCTCGACACCCACTCACCTTTCCAGGTAGACCATTTGCCTTAGAAAAGGGGTTTTCTGAGTGTAGAGCAGGCTGGACTTGGCAACTGGCACCATCAAATGACAGGCCGTTTTCTTTCGGGTTGCTGTCCGCACTATTAGCACCATTTAGAGTCACAGGTTCTCGAAGCTCATGCCGAGAGGCCTGGTCATCTTCAGCGTCCTGAGCAGAGGAGTGCGAGCTCTCGACCATCCCTAGCCCGTTCTCCCTGCGTAGGCCCTTTGCCTCCTCGTCAGACTCTTCCGATGACTCGGCACCATAGGGGACCAGGACGCCTGGGTTCAGCTTGGACTTGCCGTTCATCACTGGCTTGGAACAGGACTCAGTTGGGGTCATCTGCTTTGTGACTTTACTGGACGCTGACGCCGTAGGCGCACTCGAGGTAGACTGTATTGCAGAAGAATTGGTAATGGTAGAGGAGGGGACAGGCTTGTTAGGATTCTCCAAAGAATTGCTGTGAAGGTTAGGCTGAGACTGACCTTGGCGCACAGGTAACTTGTTGTGAATACTGATCGTGATTTTTTGTTTCTTGGGATGTTCTGGAATAACCGAGGACCTGTTCACTGACCAGTTCTGAACAGAAGTTGAAGCACTAACAGGACCAGCCCTGTTGACATTGGAGTTCCCATTAGGACTCGACACAGAGCTGCTCGGCGTTTCTTTCAATGGTCCGGTCCCATTTAAGTGAGGTGGGTTCTGGAAGTAAGAAGACCACAGCTGGTGAGAGCTCCAGAAACAGACAGAATCCATTCTGGTTGTGGGCCTTCCCATCTGGTCGTCTTTTTATAAATAACAAGTTTCATACACTTAGAAACACCTGTCTCATCCACTCCTGCCCACCAGAAACTTTCTACAGGTCATAGTTTTCTGGTAATCAACAAACAGAGACAACTCCTTCTGCCAGAGACTAACCCCAGACCAACTCTTTCTGCTCCAATCTGAGGGAAAGGAGGGAACAGGCCCCTTCGGGCAAGGAGTTGTGTGTGTTCTCCTCGGCTGGGTTTCCTGGGAGCCCTCAGCTGTCCAGGCGGAAGCAAGTGCCGGCCAGCAGAGAATCGGCGCTGTCCAGGGAGCTGGGGAGATGGCGCTGCTTCGGGCCCCACGCTCGGCCTGCCTTCCCACCACGATGCTCTGAATCCTCCTCAAGCAGTTATTTTGCTCCAGACTCCAGCTACTGCTGCTGCGCCCTAGAGGCTGCCATCTGGAGGTCACAGGGGAACCTGGTTCATAGATGAAGTTTGTGTTTTCTTAAATATTTGAATTAGTTTCTATCTTAATATGGAGCGGGGAAGGATGTCCTAAAAATTCAATAGCAGCTGCCCCTCCACACAGGGCATGTCTCTTCAGTTGGCCAGTGTCCTGATGTCACTCTTACCGACAGCCCAATTCAGTGGCCCACTGCCTACCCAGCTCCAAGGGGCGCTTGGCGTGTGACTCCTGCTATAAGCCACTCACTGTCCAACATCCGCAAAAACCAGCACACAGCCAGACAAGCTGCCGGGTCAAACCAAGTCCACCTGGAACTGAAAGGCGGTTAGAACACTCCAGCGCAGACGACAGGAGTTACTCTGACATGCAGACGGCCCATCCGCAGTCTCAGCAGGGAGGTCTAGCAAAGTCAGGCCTCTACTCTATGAGGCATGGGGCTTCACGTGCCCGGGCACGCCGTCGGCGCTCCCTGAGAGGCCACCTGGGACCCGGCGCTCAGACCCAGTTGGACAGCAGGCAGAAAACGCCAAGCTCCCAAAAGGGCTAAACAGACATAATGGAAGGTGTTCTGTTTGTAACAGGGATGTTCCTGGGGCGCAGCACTCAGCACAGATCCCCGGATACTTAACCCAGTTAGTGAACAGGATCCAAAGCAGGAGCTAAACTCGCCAGCATTTATTAAAAATCCACGCATGGCCTTGATCATTGTAGTCATACTTAGAGATTTTCCATTTATTTGAAATATTTTAAAATAAAGGGTTTGAATATACTTTTTTAACAAGAAATTTCAGTTGTATATGAAGACATGGCAACTGCTACAATGTCCACCTGAGGGTTGGAATGGCATTTAAAAAAATTAACAGAGATTATATTCTGGCAATGGCATGTTACCTTTAGCATGTGAGAAGGAAGCTGGGGTCCGATAAACCCCGATGTGGCCGGCTTGTTGTTGACAACTCGTTGATTGATCACAGGTCGGGGAGAGGACTGGCCAGGGCTGTGGGTGGAATGAGGAAGTTCGCCTCCATTTTTCACATCGTGGGACCTGGGGACAGAGTGATGTTGCCTAGAGTTACACAGGACATCTTAGAAGAGACTCACTTATAACCCCTCAGGACCGACTGATACGCTGCAATGGACAGAGCGACACAGGATCGCCTTTAGGTCAAAGCTGATGTCAGGTGCTCAGGCAAAAGACAGCCAGGGTAACTGGGCAAATGGTTATTTCAAACTGCTTTTCCTCCATGTACAGGGGGTGCCAAAAAAAACGTATACATATGACTTGTATTCATCTTTTGTTATCAGTATATATTGAGTATTACAATTTTAATAGAGGTTTTTCCTTTCTTAAAATGTGTACACATTTTTTTTGGCACACTCTGTATATTGAGCATTTTCTTAAATCATTAAAAAAAACACTTCATGAAAATCATTTTTTTTTTTTTTTTTGAGGGCAGTGTCATTGGCCCTCATATGTGGGATCCGAACCGGGGCTGCTGCCGTCCCAAGCCAGCTCCCAACCACCGCGCCACTCGGCCGGCCCAAATGTTTACTTTTTTTTTTTTTTTTTAAGCTGAGCCATCCTGCCACCTGTTGGCTGCTCTGCGGCAGCTCAGCTCGGGCTGGGCATCGAACTGCTGTTGCTCAGAGCTCAGTTTGCACTCTTGAGCAAGCTCTTAACCAACTGAGCCACTCAGCCAGCTAAAAATCACTTTTAACAGCTACATACTTTAACATATGGATATGCTACAATTTCTATGCTCATTCTGCCACTGCTGGGAATGCTAGGATGTTCTTAACTTTCAGCTATTATAAACGAATGCTTTAGAGCATATATCAGACTTTTTCAAAGGCCACACATTTCCAGAAATGAAATTAGCGAGTCAGAGTACGCAGCAGCGACAGGAAAGAAATGAGTGGGGTGCGGGTGCTGGCCCAGAAAGGTGACTGGCTGCCTGTGCTCAGTGGCTGAGCCTTCCCGGCCCCCGGCTCACTGTCAGTGGCAGAAGCCCGCACGCACGCCCGCCCGCCCGCCTGCCCTCGGCTATCACCTTCCCCAACCTGTGCATGCGTTTCACTGATAACCTGCCAAAGAGCTGAGAGCTGAAGCAAACTCAGGATCCGTACTCAGAAGCTACCCCCCTTGCTCTCCCAAGCATCAAGCTGCTGTTTTAAAAATAATCCAATACTGAATGTAAATATGTTGATGACATGAACAGAAATGACACAACAGAAAATTTGAAAATTTGTTTTCCTCACAATACCTGATATAAAAGAGAACATATGCTTGTTGACTGAGTACCGATCTAATGTCACTGGTAGATACGATAGAGTCATTCATCTGATACCAGAGGCCATTGCTAGCCTGCAAAAGAGCCAACAGAAGAGATATTAGCTACAATTAGGGAGACAGGAAACACCAATCAGGAGACACGTAAGAAGAATGGAATGTCACATTTTTAACTGTAAAAGTCCCATCTTTCCCCTCAAGAATGCCCACTATCTTAATAGCTTACAAGTGTATTGGAAACCGTTATTAGCAGAATCCATCCAGCTTACTTTTATGTAGCAGAAGTAATGACCAGCATGGCAATTAAAACCAGTGTGTACCAGCACTGCGTACAAAACATAAATAATCGGTTCTCCGTTTGGTTGAGACATGTATGGTCGAATATCAAGATACTCAGGATATTTCACATCCTAAACAGAGAGAGAAACAGGAAGAAGGAGCGTCACTTGTGAAGACAGCATCGCAAGTGCCAGGGCGAGCGCGTGTAGGAGCAGCGGGGCTGCGGAGCCCCGAGGGAGCAGGGTGCTGGAGCCCCGGGCCTCGGGCCCCGGCGCGCTGGCCCGCACGTCAGCAGGCGCGACTGACCTGGGATATGCCTGACTCTACGCGTATTTAATGCGATCTGATTGTATTCTTCACTTTCTTTCAACAAATCAGGATCCACATTAAGTGAATTCTTCAAAGCCATTAAAGGAGACAGTAACAGAATGACAACTCTGGACTTCAGTCATCACTTATTTTTACTAATAATTCAGGAATGGATTGTTTATTTGTATCACAGGCTGACTTCTGACCACTTTCAATCTTCAGAAAGTGGAAAGAAAATGGGAAAATTCACTATGCTACCAATCAGCAAACAAAAGAACAAACAAGAAAACAAACTTGGATGAAAGAATGGCAAGGGCCGGCCGAGGGGCACAGTGGTTAAGCGCTGGCCTGGGAAGCCTGCGGCCCCGGTTCAGGTCCCACATAGGAGGGCCAGTGACAATGCCCTCAAAAAAAAAAAAAAAAAAGATGTAGCAGGGATGATCTCTTTGGATTTCAAGTGACACCAGTGCCCCCTGTAGACATTGATTACCTGCAATGACTATGAAGCCCAGATGCGAACAACAGTTACCAAGTTTAGCATCAGAAAGTTTAACTAGCTAAAGGATACAGAAAAAAACACACACTCATAAACACACGTAACTTACTGCTAGCTCGATTCTTTTGACAGTTTTTTCCACCACCAAGTGCTGGAAGAACGTAGAAAATCAGGTAACAAAACTCTTCAATTAGGTTGCTTAGAACCCTTAATAGCTACTGATACTTAGCTCTGAAAGGCGCAACATCAAAGGTTATTAACATCTACATACCTTAGCAATTTTTCCTCCAGTAAAATTTGCAAAGCGTTTCAGAGAAAGTGTAAGAACATTGGAGGATCTGTGTATAGTGAACCTCTTAGAAGCTGGAACCATCTTTTTACACCTTGAAATAAACAGGAACAAAGGAGAAGATTAATAAGTATTTTAGTCTTTCCCTTATTATTCTCTGAAACATTCTAAATGAAGTTTTCAGAAGAACGATACTAGTATTTTCAGCCAACAGTGAAAATACTAAAATTTAAAATACAAGGGGAAACTGCTAATTAGCATGAAACAGAAAAGGAAGCTAGGACAAGTCTGAGATGCCCAGACACACAGATCACTGATATTCTTCAATTAGGTTAATTCAAGTTTCTGTCAATTCAAATCAAACTGAAAAACTAATAGATTATCAGGCTGGTATAATCCTGTGAAAACAAAGCCCTGTCTAGATACAAAAGGAAGAAAAGTAATGATCAGAAACGTCCCTGGAGTTTAAAACAAAGAGGAATCCCTATGGCTTAGACAGAAGGGCAATTTCCTCCCCACAAAATGAGTATTTGATAACAATGATTATCTACCACCTCACTATAAAATGAACATCTATTTAAAACACTTGAAACAGGGCTTTCTTAACTCAGGCTCTCTTGACTTCATGGGGAAACATATTAATGAATAATCAAAATTAGAGGATTCTAGCAGATACTACCTCAAATTCTGGGTAAGACCCATGGAGAGAAAGAGCCTTAACTCCCCTGGGAGGAAGAGACTCCCCTTCACCCCGCCCTTAACAGGAGGGCCCAGGAAAATGGTGCTTTTGGGCACAGACTTGTCACCTTGAGCTGCACCTTCCAAGCAGGCAGCAGCACTAGGGGCTGCCCGCCCTGCAAGCCTTCCCAGGGGTGAGGCCGCGCGTCTCCCCAGGGCACAGAGGTGCACATCTCTGCAGAGTGTAAACAGGCAGACACTGCGAGCTCTGGCCCTTGGAGGACAGAGATCCAGTGTCTCCCCAGGTGGTAGCAGCAGCTAGGCAGAATCTTGGGGGATATTCAGACACACCTCGCCATCCACACCAAGCCACCCCTCCCCGCCTACCCCCAGCACCACCGGCACCACCATCGTACTTGCTGCACTTGTATGAGTTTTCTCCGTCCAGCTGCTCCGGCTTCACAAACTGCTCCAGAGCCTTGTTCACACTCTGAGCAGCCTGGGAAGAGAACAGCGTCAGCCACGTTACCACATATGGCCGCTTTTCAGAGAACAGCAGAAACAAGACTCTAAGGTGAATGTTTATGTAAAAAGAAAATCTTTTATTATGATATTCATTTTTATACATGTACACACCAAATTACTTCCCCTCCCATTAAAAAATGAGATTACAAGGGCCGGCCGAGTGGCACGGTGGTTAAGCACTGGCTTGGGAAGCCAGCGGCCCCGGTTCGGGTCCCACATATGAGGGGCCAGTGACACTGCCCTCAAAAATAAATAAATAAATAAATAAAATGAGATTATAGTGAACAAAAATATGTAAAGAGGTTCTCACTGTAGCATTTAAAATAGCATAAAACTGGAAACAAACCAAATATCTACCAACAAAGAAACAGGCATGTAAACTGGGGTATATCTACTCACACAGCTGCCAAAGCACACACACAGGGAGGTCCCCAAATAGACGCAAGGTGTAATCCCATTCTTATAAACAGTAAATGATATATTCTGGAACAGTTTATATCAAACTGTTAAGAATTCATTCATTCAGAGGGATAGGAATACACACACACACACACACACACACACACACGAGGGTGCCAAAAAAATGTATACACATTTTAAGAAACGAAAAAACTGTATTAAAATTGTAATACAATGAATGGTGCTAGCATTCATTTGATTAATGCCGTCTTTTGAGCAGACATCATACTACACATTGCTACATAATTCAATTCAACGTCCAGAAGTAATACATAAATAACATCTCTTAAAATGTGTACATTTTGTTGGCACCCACGATATATATGCAATGTTCCCCATTTTTATCATAAGCATGTATTGCATTTGTAATCAGGAAAATAAAGCTTAAGAACAACTAAAACAACCACCATCTACTTTGGCTGACACAGGCAGCAGAATCTGGTTTTATTAAGATTTGGGGTTTTTTTGTTTGTTTGTTTTTTGAGAGCAGTGTCACTGGTTCTCATATGTGGGACCGAACTGGGGCCGCTGGCTTTCCAAGCCAGCACTTAACCACCGCACCACTCGGCTGGCCCTTATTAAGATTTCTTAAGTGAAAAGTCATAGGGTAATAAAAAAATTAGGTTTTAAGTTTTTTATGATGCCTACTACAAAGCTGAAACAATCACTTCCAAATGAGGTCTTAGCATATTACATTTTTAAATTCATATGCGTATTCTCTAATGAGTGTAGTCTAAACTATAAATGAACCACAAATGTATAAAGTATGACTGATTTTTTTAACTTAACTGTCACAATAATGATCCAACTTACCTTTATCTCCAATGTTATATCGAGATATGGATCAAAAGTATCTGAAACACCTTTGCAATTTAAACATTTGACTGAAATAAAAACAAAATGCAAAGGATAAGCAAGGTGTAATTATTATGGCAATCTCAGCTATTGCAATGACAGAACACAAAAATACTGTTTCAGAATAAAAAATTTAAACAAGGTACATTTTTCTCCTATCAACTTAGGCAAAAACTGTTCATAGTACACAGTGTGAGTCAATGTCCTGAATATGGCTGCACACACTGTTGGCTGGAATATAAACAGGTGTAAGCCTCTTGGGAGGACAATATGGCGGCTGTCAAATTAAAACACACACACCTTTTGATGCAGAAGTTCTAATACTAATAATTTATCCCACATACACACTTACATGTATATGAAGGCATGGGTACGAAGATGTTTAATGAAGCACTGATGGTAATTTAAAAAGATTAGAAATGGCCCGAGTATCCCTGGAGAGGCGACTAAAATAAATGGAATAGTAACGCAATGTGAAAGATTGTTAGACCTGTATGTGCTGAAATGTAACAAGACTTCTAATGTTAAGAGAAAAATGAGAGAGATCTAATATGCTGCCAGTCTGTTCGTGCAGAGTAATTTCTACTGGAAGGATGTCCTAGAAACCGGCAGTGGCTGTTCTTGAGAAGGGATGGTAGCCTGGGCTAGACAGAAGAAACTTGCCATTTTTAACACTTTTCTACTGTTTGCATTTTTTAAACCCACACATGCATCACTTTATCAGCTTTCAGGCAAACGTTTACCTCTGGATCTTAGGTAGCCTCCGAATATCTGACACACAAGAGTGGTAGCCTGGGTGTGTCTGTCTAATCTGAAAAAGAGGCAAACAGCGACATGAGAGATGAGTTCTACAGAAATTATGGATGCCGTGACCATCTGTTCACAACCTGTTAGAGTTTAAAAGCTAGTACATCTGTGAAAGAACAAGGATTCAGGCAGGAGGGCCACAAAATAAAAGGACATGAGTATGTGTGGCAGCTAGAGGGCAGCTTTCCTGAGCAGGACACAGGCAGAGGCAGGACCGGGGCGGGGTGGGATGAAGAAGGGGCTTCGAAATCAAGGCAGGAACGTGGCCCTGAAGCCAAGAGGAGGAGGAAGCTACCCTAAATAAGACTGTGACGCTGAGTATGAGGACTGGCTGCTGAGGGCAGGGGACACGGAGCACTTTCCTGTGCCCCAGTGGATCCTCACCCAGACAGCAGAAGCCTAGCCGAGGCCACGTGGGCAGCAGTGGGAATGAAATATTGACCTGCATGTTTAGGAAATAGCAATTGGATTAGGACTTATTGTCTAATTGTCTCTTCAATCTTCCTCGTGAGTCTGCATTTAGACTTGAAGGAAGAAACTGCAGGAATTGGTAATGGACCAGCATAAGAAAGATGTAAGGACCAAATACAGTCTCAGAGGCTGGAGGGCACCACTGGAGAGGAAAAGCAGTGGGTTTGGATCTGCAAGGCGCAGATGCGCTGCTGTTAAACAACAGCACGACCAACGCTCGTTTCCTGACATCTGTAATTACACAAATCCAAACTGTCAGAGTCAGCATGCCTTTTTAAATTTTAACCATTTCAAGATAATGCACATGAGAAAGAGGCAGGGCAAAGTCAAAAGGTGAAGCAAACGCCAAGCTCTGCACCTTCATTGGAAAAGTCACAACTGAATTCTGGAAGCCGGCGACGCCCAGGGAGAAACGACCAGTCGCCACGGTACTTACTTATTGCTGCCGTTCAAGCATGCTTTCTGCATAGCATCAACAGTGTATTGAAGGAACTCATGGGCATCTTCTTGGTTTCCAAAACGGAAGTGCCTAGCTATACCTGTAAAGTTTAAGACAAAGCTTTAGCATCACACAATATGCCCAGGCTATAAGCCCCAGTTCCATCTTACAACAGTATGGGTTAGACGACACCTGGTAATCATTTGACAAGGAAAGAGCACTAACACGGTCCACGCTGAGAAGAGCCTGGACCATGCCCAGAGCGCAGCCACAGTGATGCCATGGCTTTAGGAAGTTAATAAAATTGGACTTGAATAAATTCAACTTTGGCTGTACTGTCTCAAAAATGTCCAGGTGTTATGTTAGTGCACACATCCTAAATTTGGTGCTAGGTCTCCCTAAGAGATTCCATGGAAGACATCAATGTCCGCCCCTATCTAATAAATTCTATCCTGATTACCGACAGATTATATTCTCAGATGCACAGTAACATTTCAGTCCTATTTAGAATTGACCAAAAAGTTGTAAGACAAAATTACATTAAAAAATATCAAAACAAATGTATAAACAATAAAACATACTAAACAGAATTTTGTGTATAAGTATACATTAGCTTAAATCATGACCTGCCAATATTCTACCAGTTATGACCTATAAAAATGGCAATTTCATGATTCAACCATGTGTGTTTATATGTCCATGAATGTATGTAGGTATACACACACACACAGCAATGACATTTTCTTAAAGACTAGGTTTAAAAGTATTAATTATGCCTGATACATATGTATATATGTGTGTGTATCCATCTCTATCTTTATATATATATAATTAAACAACAAAAAGATTACTCTTAGCTAAAATTTTGCCAGGATCCAACAATGTTTAAAAAATGTTTGCATTGTCTGCTCTGGGCTGTTAATACCTCTTTAACCAGGGCCAATATAATACCTGTTTAATCTTTCTTAGCTTTTTAGGCAAAAGAATTAGTTGGTAAATGTATAATTATCCACCCCTGTAATTACCTCGGTAGATACCAGATTAAGAGTTAGGGTTTTTGGGTTTTGTTTTTTTGTTTTTTTTTCTGGCATGCATTTTCTATTCCAACTCAGTTAATTAAAGTGATGTAAAAGTTTATTGCTAAAACACACAGGAAGTGCATAAGAAAATTTCATGCAACCTATCAGGATCACAACAATGCAAGCGAAAAATTTAAAAGTCATTTAAAAATTAAATAGAAAAAGTGAAATTTATCCACAAATTTGCTAAGTTATGAGAATAAATTTTTCTTTGAGTGAATAATTAACTTTATTTTGGCAATTACTGTCACTATATACTGTAATACTCATTAACCAAATTAAAACTAATTCAAAACGATTTAAAGAAACCTGTGGGACAGTATCAGAGTTACTATTACTCAGCATAGAAATCCAAATATCTGGGGGGGAAAAAAATCATTGTAAAATTATCAATGATTTTATTAACAAATTGAGTTTAAAAATTTTTAAATTTGTTTATATTAAACTGATACTGTCTTCTTTATTACATTGCCATCTTTTGCTTTAAGGTTTCAAAATGTAAATATTTATATAGTAAATGTACTAAAAATTTGTTATTAATTAAAGACATCTCCATGTATGATAAAATATATTTGTTTTTGTAATACACAAGGGGCTCATCTCTTAACAGTTAGGCCATTAAGACCAATTAGCTAATAAATACTAATATAAACTACTATAGATGATACTTACGCCGCATCTCATTAATGACAAACATCGGTTTAATGACATCCCCAGGATTACTGAGTGCCTGGGTAATATGTGCTTGCATTGTACACATCATACAAAATCCTTCTGCATGACCTGAAAAATAACAGATGATAATCCTCCAAATTAATAAAATATGATTCTGTCTATACATCAAGGGATATTATAAATAAGGGGCACACTCCTGAAATGAAATAACAATAACAGCTACCATGTGTTCATGCATTGAACTATATATATACTTTTATACATTTTCATTTAATTTTCTAAAAACCTAACAGAACGAAGACATTCTCAGATGAAGCAAAGCTACGAGGATTTGTTACCAATAGACTTACCCTAAAAGAACGACTAAAGTAAGTTCTCCAAATAAAAAGAAAATTTTTTTTTTTTAAGAAGAAACCATAGAACATCAAGAAGGAGGAAAAAAAGATGGTAATCAAAAATATAAGCAAATACGGTAAGTAGGCTTTCCTTCTCTGGAGTTTTCTAAATTATGTGACTGTTGAAACAGAAATTATCACATGACATTGTCTGATGTGGTTCTAAATGCATGTAGAAAAAATATTTATTAAACGATAATTAGGAGAGACTAAAGGGAGCTAGACGGTAAGTTTTCTGCACTTCCCTTGAACTGGTAAAACGACACCAGTAGGCTGTGATAAGTTATGTATATATAATGCAAACCTAGAGCAACCACAAAAAAGGATATATAAAGAGATACACTTGGGTTGACCAAGTGGCTCAGTTGGTTAAGAGCTCGCTCAAGACTGTGAGCTTAGCTCTGAGCAACAGCAGTTCTATGCCCAGCCCAAGCTGAGCAGGATGGCTCAGCTTAAAAAAAAAAAAAAGAGAGAGATACACTAAAAAACATAAGTAAATCAAATTAGAATTCCAAAAAGTATTCAAGTAATCCACAGGAAGGCAGGAGGGGTACGAAAACAAGTGAAAAACAGAAGAAACGAATGGAAAGCAAAATATAAAATGGCAGACTGAAGTCCTAATATATCAATAATCATCTTAAATGTAAATGCTCTAAATATGCCAATTCAAAGACCCCGACTGAGAAAGATTTTAAAAAGTCAGCTATATGCTGTCTACAAGAAACTCACTTCAAATATAATGATACAGGCAGGTTGAAATAAAAGGAATGGAAAAAGATATGTCATGCAAACATTAATCCAAAGAAAGCAGATAAAGTCTACTTCAGAGCAAAGAAAGCTACCCAAGAAAGGGACATTATGTACAGGATCAATCCATCAAAAAGACACAGCAATCTTAAATGTGTCTGTACCAAAAAACAAAGCTATAACTTACATGAATCAAACTCTGACCAAACTGAAAACAGACATAGAGAAATCTACGATTAGATTAGGAAACCTCAACATCTTTCTGTCAACCATTCATTGAACAATTAGAAAATCAGCAAGGATACAGAAGAACTCAACAATATCATCAGTCAACCGGATCTAATCAACACTCTAGGACGCTCCATCCAATACCAGAATACACATTTGTTTCAAGTGCTCATAGAACATATACCAAGATAGACCATATCCTTAAGCCATAAAACAAACCTCAAAAAATTTAAGAGAACTGAAATCATAAAAAGTGTGTTCTCTGACATAATGGAATCATACTAGAAACCAATAAGAGAGAGAGAACAGAAAAATCTATAAACACCTGGAATAAATTACACATTTCTACATAATCCAAGGATCAAAAAGTTTCAAAGAAAAAAAATACATTGAACTGAATGAAAATGAAAAGACAACATAAAAATTTGGAGACACAGCTAAAGCAGTGCTGGAAAGGGAAATTTATAGCAATTACCAATATCAGGAACAAAACCAAGGATAACAGTACAGAGACCCTGCAGACATCAAAAGGATAATAAGGGGATACTATGAATAACTTTACACACACACATTTGGCAACTTAGAAAAAAAAAGGGGCCAGTTCTTCAAAAAAGTAAACTACTATAACTCATCCAATATAAATATATAATTTGAAGGAAATTGAGGTTTTTATTTAAAAACTCCCAGAAAGGAAATCTCTAGGCCAAGATAGTTTCACTACTGAATTCTACTAAATGTTTAAATAAGAATTTACATCAATTCTACACAACCTCTTCCAAAAATTAGAAAAGGAGTTAACATATCCCAACTTCATTTTATAAAGCTAATATTACCCAGATACCAAAACCAAAGGTGGTACAAAAACAGAAAATTACAGACCAGTATCTCTCATGAATAGAGATGTAAAAATCCTTAACAAAAGATTAGCAAAATAAAAGCAAATAATAAATAAATAAATATCATCTCCAAATGGAATTTATTCCAGAAATGCAAAGATGACTCAATATTGGAAAATTTCCCAGTATAATCCACCATATTTCACAGGCGACAAAAGAAATATCACAAGATCCTATCAATTTGATACCGAAAAACCATTTGACAAAAATCAATACTCATTCACTCATTCAAAAGGAATCAGGAAAACAGAAACAGGGAAAGTTCCTTGACTTAAGATCATATATGAAAAAACCTACAGCTAATATCAAACTGAAAGCTTTTCCCTTAAGATCAGAAACAAGGCAAGGATGTCTGCTCTGTTATTTAGCACAGTGATGGTAGTTCTAGTCAGTGAAATCAGGCAAGAAAAGGAAATAAAAGGCAGACAGATAAGGAAGGAATAAGAAAAAATGTCCCTATTTGCATATGACATTACTATACAAAAACAATCCAAGGACTCTACCAAAAACATCCACAGACAAAAAAAAACTAACCTAAACATCACACTATACAAAAATTAACTTATCACAAACCTAAATGCAAAACTATAAAGCTTTTAGAGAAAAAAACATATGAGAAAATCTTCAGGATCAAGGGCTAGGCAAAGAGACCTTAAACTTGACAGCAAAAGCACAATCCATAGAAGTAAAAACTGGACTTTACCAAAATTAAGAACTTTTGTTCCGTGAAAGACCCTGTTAAGGAGATCAAAAGACAAGCTTTAGATGGGGAGAATAAATTTGGAAACTACATGAAAAAGGGAACAAAAAATAAATAGGACAGACAGGAAACAGTAAGATGGTAAACTGAAAGGCAATAATATCAATAATCTCATTAAATAAAAATGATTTACAGGGGCCAGCCGAGTGGCGCATTGGTTAAGCGCTGGTTTTGGGATGCCAGCGGCCCCGGTTCGGATCCCACACGAGGGCCAGTGACACTGCCCTCTACAGCTAACAACAGCTCCACCTGGAGCTGGGCTGTGTGAGCCCCGGCGATGGTGTGGGCTGCAGCCCCTGCTGCAGTGGGCTGCCATAGGCTACAGTGAGTGGCCCGCAGCCAGCGTGAGCGGCTGGCAGCCAAGCATCAGCTGCCAATAGCCGCGGTGAGCGACATCCAGAGGCCGGCGACCGATCTGCCTCATCCGGGAAGAGCGCAATGACGATACCAACAGTGAAGCAACATCCTCCGCAACTAAAACTGAAGAACAAAAAGACAGCAACTTGTCTGTTCCCCTTCCCCGATTCCCCAACGCTGTTCCCCTCCGCCAATTCCCCAATTAAAAAAAAAAAAAATGATTTACATCCCAAACTAAAAGGCAGAAACTCTAAAGACTGGGTTAAAAAAAAGAAGACCAAGCTATAGGCTGTTTACAAGAAATCTATATATAATAGGTTAAAGGTAAAAAAAGATGGAAAAAGATTTATCATGGTAACATTAATCACAAGAAAACGAGAGTACCTCTATCTCAAAGTAGATTTCAGAGCTAAGTATATTATTTGGGATAAAGAAGGTCATTTCACAAATTCATACAGGTCAGTTCATTAAGAGGTCATAATAATTTTAAATGACAGCTTTAAATACATGAAGCAAACTGATAGAACAGAAAGGAGAAACAGATTCACAAATATATTTTGTCAACATGCCCCTCTTACAACTTGATAGAACAAGTGGACAGAAAAGCACTAAGGACATAGAAGACAACCTCAACAACATTCTCAACCAACTAAACATCATCAGTGTTTACAGAAACTCCACAAACATAGCAGAATACACATTCTTAGTAAGTACATATGGAACATTTAGCAAGCTAGACCATGTGCTGGTGTATAAAACAAGTCTCAAGTTTTAAAAGAATTCAAACAATAAAAAAATATAATCTCTGGGCTGGCTGAGTGGCACGGTGGTTAAGCACTGGCTTGGGAAGCCAGCGGCCCCAGTTCGGGTCCCACATATGAGGGCCAGTGACACTGCCCTCAAAAAAAAAAAAAATATATATATATACATATATATATATATATATTTTTTCTCTGACGACAATGGAATCAAACTAGAAATCAGTAACAGGACAATTTCTGGAAAATCCACAAACATTTGGTAACTAAACACACCTTTAAATAATCATAAGGGCAATTAGAAAGTATTTTGAACTGAATAAAAATACATGACATATCAAAATGTTTGGTATGCAACTAAAGCAGCACTTAAAGGAAAATGTATAGCATTAAACCTTTATAGTGGAAAGATGAAAGATTTCCAGTCAAATGACTAAGCTTTCACCTTAAGAAACTAGGACAGAGTACATTAAATCCAAAGGCAAGTAGGAGAAAGAGAATAATAAAAATAGTAACAGGAGCCGGCCGAGTGGCGCAGTGGTTAAGAGCTGGTTTGGGACGCCAGTTGCCCCGGTTCGGATCCCACAGATGAGGGCCAGTGACACTGCACTCTTAAAAAAAAATATATATATAAAATAAAAAAAATAGTAATAAACATCAATGAAACAGAAAACAAAATAACAATGAAACCAGGAGTACTTTGAGATCAATTAAGATGAATAAACCTCTGGTCAAACTAATCAGGAAAAAAAGAGACACAAAATAACATCAGGAAAGAGAGCTAGAAAATCACTACAGATCCTGAAGAAATTGAAAGGATAATAAGAAAGCATTATGAACAATTTTATGTCCATACATTCAACAACTAAGACAAATTCCTTTAAAGACATTAACTACCAAAGGTCCCTGATGAGAAAATAGATAACCTGAATAGGCCTATATTTATGAAAGATGACCAAGTGGGGCTCATCTCAGGAATACAAGTTTGGCTTAACATTCAAGCAAACACTCAACGTGGTAAAGGGCATCTGTAAAAAATCAACAGCAAGGGGCCGGGCAAGTGGCTCAGTTGGTTAAGAGCTCGCTCAGGAGTGTGAGCCGAGCTCTGAGCAACAGCAGTTCGATGCCCAGCCTGAGCTGAGCTGCCACTGAGCTGCCAACAGGTGGCAGGATGGCTCAGCTAAAAAAATTAAAAATAAATAAATAAATAAAAAATCAACAGCTAATATCGTAATTAAAGGTGAAAGACTAAATGCTTTTACCTGAAGGTTAAGAAATAGACATGAATGTCTACTCTCACCACGTCTTTTCAACACTGGAATGGAAGTGCTGGCCAGGGCATTGCAGCAAGGAAAAGAAATAAAAAAGAGCACGCAGACTGGAAATGAGGAAGCAAAATTTTACTTATTCATGAATCACATGATTGTCTCTATATAAAAATCTTAAGGAATCCTTTTCTAAAAAACACTACTGGTATTAATAAGTGAGGTAGCAAGGCTGCCTGATATAAGATCAATATCCAAAGCAATGGCATTCCTATATTCTAGCAAGAAACAATCAGAAATTGAAATTCAAAATATATTACCATTCATAATAGCTTCCAAAAAGTAAAATACCTAGGGATAAATCTGATAAAAAATGTGCACATTATGTCTGTACACCAAAAACTACATAGCATTGCTATGAGAAGTTAAAGGTCACCTAACTGAATGGAAAGGCATACCTGGTTTGTGGATCAGAAGACAATATTGTTTAGATGTCAATTTACCCCAAATTGATTTATAGATTCAACACAACCCCAATCTAAATCCCAGGAAGCTTTTCTACAGAAATTAACAAATTGATTCCAAAATTCATTTGGAAATGCAAAAGACCAGGATTGGCCAAAACAACTTTGAAAAAGAAGAAGTAATTGAAAAATTAAAATAAATAAATAAAAATATGAAGTACTGAGGAAAAAATAAGAAAAAGAACAAAGTTGGAGGACTTACCTGATTTTAAAACTCTTACATATATACAGTAATCAAGACAGTGTGTTATGGTGTAAAGATAAGCAATAGGTGAGTGTAAGAGAATAGAGTCCAGAAATAGATTCATGTGTGTGTAGCCAGCTGATTTTGACCAAGTTGCAGAGACAATTCAGTGGAGAAAGGACTATCTTTTGAACAAACAGCCCTGGAACAACTAGACATCCATATTTCAATATGAACTTCAATTTGAACTTCTTTTCAAAGCATGAACTTCGATCCATTCATTCTTCATACTATAAACAAAAACTAACTCAAAATGGATAATTGACCTAAATATAAGAGCTAAAACTATAAAACTTCTAGAAGAAACTAGAAAGAAAATCTTTGTCACCTCTGGTTAGGCAGACTTAACACAACACCTAAAGCACAACTGATAAAGAGAGAGAGTAATGAGAAGGGATTCTTCAAACCTAACAGTTTCCTCCAGGCTGGGAAATAATAGTGCAAATTATATATCTGACAACGGACTTCTATCCAGGTAATACAAAGAACTCTCAAAATTCAACAATGAGAAAATGACCCAATTATAAACTGGGCAAAAGACACGAACAGGTGCTTCAGCAAAGTAAACACACGAATGGCAAATGATCATCTGGGAAGGTTATTCATTAGGGAAGTGCAAATTAAAACCACAGTAAGATACTACTATACTACACACCTATTAGAACAGCAAAAATTGGAGACTGATCACTCCAAGTATGAGATGAGATATGGAGCAAAGGGAGCTTTCATGTACTGATGGTGGGAATATAAACCACCACAGTCCCTTTGGAAAACAGCTTGAAAGTGTCTGAAAGCTAAGCACACACATACCACAGGACCAAGCTGTTCCACTCCTAGATATTTACCCAAGAGAAATGAAGACATCCTTATGAAGACTTATGTACAAATGTTCAAAGGCACTTAATTTGCGATAGCCCAAAATGGGAAACCCCAATGTTCATCAATAGGTGAATGGAGAAAAAAATTGTGGTCTGTCCATACAACGAATGACTCCTCATCAATAAAAGTTAACAGCTGATACACTCACCAGCCTGGAATAATGCTGAAATAATTGTGCTGAAAGAAGCCAGGCAATATGAGAATATATACTGTACATAATTCCACTTATATGGTATTTTAGAAAACACAACCTAATCTATAGTTGCCTGGCGGGGGGGGAAGGGATGAGAGGGAGGAAGGATGAGAGGGAGTTATTTCAAAGGAACACTGGGAAACTTGAGGGGTGATGAATAGGTTCATCATCTTAATCGTGGTGACAATTTCATGGGCGAATACAAATGTCAAAATGCATCAGATTGTGTATTTTCAATATGTGCCGTTTATTGTATATCCATTACACCTCAGTATGGCTGGGGAAATAGGGAGAAAGAGAGAAAGCTACCAGGAGGAGAGAAGAGGCACCTCACTCTGCACACCGGGAGCTGCTGGGTTTGTCGGTCCTCCCTCACTGTCCAGCTGCCAGTGCTGGCATTTCCTCCACACCCTACTGTCATTAAGCGCAAAAGTGACAGGAAAGCTATCTGTGGGGAATGAATTATGGACTTAGAAAGGGAGAAATGAGGGCAAACAGAATGTTCATTCTGTAATTTAGAACCCCTTGGCATAACAAACACGTCTAGGCAGTGAGATTCTAGGTGATTTTCTTTTGGTTTCTTTAAATTTTTCTGTACTTTCCAAATTCTTTACAAGCAGTATATTGCTCTTTAGGAGGTGGGGTTGGGGTGTGGGGGAGAACCATTTTAAAAGAACCAGTTTAAATTCTCCATTAGGTAAAGAATTATTCAAAAGGAAACCAAGGGGCTTTTTTTACCCTGATAATTAATGAAGAGCATATACACATGCAAATCTGAGCATTAATGTAGATCAAAGAACAGGGAGATTTCATTTATAAAGGATGAAGGATATTTACAATATATATGTCAAAGGCCAAAACCTAAAAAAACAGATATATTCTAAATTATGAATTTTGCTAGTCAACCACTGAGTTGGTTTTCACCTAATTTAAGACCATAATATGTTTTAACTGATTTCCTGCCTTTTAGGCTGAAAACTGAGCTCTCCCCTGCCAAAGGGAAAGTCCTGTATGAATTTCCAAGAGACTGTGTGTGGGGAGGTGGGACAGTAAGGAGAGGCTCCTCTCCACTAAGGCTTAAAACCTGTAAAGGAACTCGGGGAGCCAGGGAGCTCGGGAGGCCAGTCTCTGAACCCTGCCAGTCCCGAACGCTGCTGGTGGCAGACATGGATGTCACATTTTTTAGCAAGTGGAGAAAGCCAGCATGAGGTTCAGAGATGCCAATTGCTGATAAATTATGTTTCTTTTTAAATAACTTCACAGGCCAAATTAGGTGCAAAATGCTTTTTATGCAACCTGAATACAAATCCCGAGTCTTCCTCCATGGTTTCTGCAAGAATTAACCAATTTCTTAGTGATCACAGGATTCTTGGCTTAACTCGTCACTTCCGGCTCAGAGAAAAAGACGAAAGGTTAGTTACCGCGACACTACAAGCGTAGCCTAACACAGAACACTTACATGTCTTGGAGTGCTCGTGTGACAGCATGTAATTGGCGAGCGGTGGCGTGTAAGTTAGACACTGCAGTGCTGCATTGGCAAAGCAGGTATTGCCCAAATTCTGGAGCCCAGCTCCAACTCTGTGTGTCTGTTGCCACTTAAGACAAATCTTCTCAGATGGGAAAAGAACTTTTTGTGGAGGAGCAATGCCATCACCAAGGGCTAGAAAAAGAAACAATAAATATTTAAAAACAAAGCTTTGCATGCTTTTGAAGCTAAATAAATAGCAACCCATCAAACCTGAATCTGATCAAGATTCTAACTCTTTTTACCAGCTAAGCAGAAATACAAGGGAAAAAGGGACACTTTTAAAGACAGCAGCCAAAATGTGGGAAATTCTAAATAATTTGTTTTTTTTTTCAAAAATAAATTGCAATAACAGTGATGGGGGCCGGGGGTGGTGTTACAAGTTAAATATAAAAGATATCTACCAAATGTAAAGTGTAGACCTTGTTTGGATGTTCATTTCAACAACCAACTGTTAAAGATGATTATATGACAACCAGGGAAATTTGAACATTGACTAAATTTTTAATATAAAGATGTTTTAATTTTTAGAAAGAAGTTACGATATACAGACTAAAATATTTATCGATGAAATATGAAGTCCTGGAGTTGCTTTAAAATGACGTGGAGTTGGGGAGAGGGGTGAGTAACTGCCTAATTAGCCATGAGTTGATAAATGTCAAAATTCACGGATGGGTACACGAGCATTCATTATAATTACTTTTATATCTACTAAAATTTTTTCACAATAAAAAATTTTAAAAATAAATAACACAATCAATAGTGCAGGATAAGTCGCTTCTCTGTGCCGTTCGCTATGGATGCTGATACTCAGTGCCACCAGCATCACTATCGTCCTCACCATCACCTCACTTATCGAGGCCCCACTATCCGTCACACTTGGAGGTGATGTCGTCCCCATTTTACCAAATGTAAGGACACAGGCTGTTGGGCACCACTATGCTCACTTATAAGTATATTATACATGGTCTAAAAGAAATTGTTATCTATTTCTAAGACTTATAAACTGATTGCTAGTGACAGTTATTCTAATAAAACTCAGCTCAAAAAGCAACTTATTGAGGAAAGCTCAAAACCACCCATAACAAGAGTACTTTTTCAAACGTGTGTCAGTCCTTGGTGCTACCAAAGACTGAGATGCCCAATAAATGGGTCTGTATTTTACAGAGACACTAATGATGCAGAGACATTCAAGTATGCAAAGGTAGGCTTCAGCTTGGTGGGGAATGGAGAGCAAAATTAGGAAAAGAGAGATGAGTGTGTAGAGAGTGGGACAAGGGCCCCCAGCGGGGCAAGGTGGGGTGATGTGAGCTAAGTCCTGAGAGAGAGGGGGGGCCCTAGCAGGCCGGAGTCTGCGAAGACGTCCTGGGGAAAGGTTGTAACTTCTATGTGTAACTTACAATTAAATTGTTTGTTTTGTGATATAAAATTTCCCACCCAAAACGCCTTCATCGAATCACACTGCTCACTCCATATCATAACATCACATTTACTAGGAGGACCCCAAACAATATAAAGGCCAAATTATTCTAAGCCAAACAACATTCTGTGTAGGAACTAACCTATTTTCTTCGCATTTCAAAGCTTCCAAATCCAAAAGTCTTAGAAGTACCAACCAAAGTTGGTACCAGCTAAAGTTTAGTACCAACTAAAGTGTCAATGTCTTATTTATCTGGATGAGTTTTAACTTATATAATTTTAACAAATGTAACATTTACATTATCTGCTCTCTTTCAACTAACTTTATTACTACAGATGATATTGACTGGCAAAAACAGAAACAAAACCGCACCAAAAACCCCGTATTTTTAAAAACATCTTTAAAATTTTAAAAAACAGACATCTATCTACTTAGGAAATTACAGCTAACTGACAAGTTAACAAAATACTTGCCCATCTCACTTTTCACCAAGATAAAGTTTATCCTTCAAAAAATTAGAAACAAAAGAAACCACAAATATCATAGTAACTAAAAATAATCTACCCTGTTATGATACATATGTTAATCATGAACAAGCAGCAGAGGAAAAGGAAGCCTGCCATAATGGAACTGCTGGCCACTCAGGTGGCAACACATCGTGCAAAATAAGCCCCTCTCTGAAACTACCA
This sequence comes from Aselliscus stoliczkanus, assembly GCA_033961575.1. Taxonomy (NCBI): domain Eukaryota; kingdom Metazoa; phylum Chordata; class Mammalia; order Chiroptera; family Hipposideridae; genus Aselliscus; species Aselliscus stoliczkanus. Next base: position 3,938,097 of record CM066733.1, read on the forward strand.
CACAGCTTATCAGGAGTTTCCTGGAGTGAGTCTGTCTTTTAAAAAGTACCTTGATCCTTTTGTGGTGACGGCTTTGATTTATCAGGTACAGATGAACTTGAATAAACTACAGCACCAGGTACTGGTCCTAAAGAAAGCGCGTGATTTGAAACATCATTTAATGAAGACACAGCACCCCAGCTGGCAGAACCTGCATCCATGTCTCCAGGTGAGACTGCCTCGGAACTGCCAGGCTGATTCTGATAGGCTGATGGGTCTGAAGATTCAGAAGCTTTGTCAACTATGGTCATTGTTCAACTCTGCAAAAGACGAAAAGCATACAATTGTTTCATAAAGTTAGAAAAGTAATCTACATTAGATGTCAGAAAGTTATTTAAGCCATTTTTAATTATTTTCAAACAAATCACCCAAATATAAAAGCAACAGTATTTTTAAACTTTGCAATCATTTCCCTGGGACATTTAGCATTGTGCTAATCTGAACATATCAACGATTTTTAATTGTAAAACCTTCAACGAAATATTTGATTATATCTTGTCATTCTAATGCCATGCCTACTAAACATATGATATTTCAGTTTATAATCAGTTATCTCAATTTCCAACTCTATACATATACCAAATACCTATATTTTCTCTCTCTATTCCTTAAAACTAAAATGTGAAATGCACTAGTACATTTGACTCAATTTTCAATTCATATATAATTCCTCAGGGAAAAGTCTCAACTATACAAAGAGAAAATCTAGCTTTAATTTTGAGCATAAAGTTCAAAAGACATAGTTTGAAACACATTACACTTTTTTTAAATATAGGGAGTCTCACCTTTGAAGTGCATTTTCCTGCAGAAGCTCATTTATTTGGTAGTGTATTTTAAAGGATGCCCATAAGACATTACTGACATCAAACTTGAACACAAGTACATGTTTTAAAAGTACTTAATTATAATTTTCTCTCTGAGTCCTACTTTAAACTCTTAGGGCTACCCCCTAATTGAACATCTTCTGTGTACTGGGCATGGTATCAATTTCCAAACATGACTTAATTTTCATAACGGACCTATGAGAGGTGGGACAGAATCTACAGGATCTATAAAAGGGAGCAACTATAACCCCAACCAGTCAGCACCTGGGACCAGGCACCAGGTCCAACATTCCCAGTTAGGCTCCTTCTGGCTATAACAACCTAGTCAATAGATTACTTTTAGTTATGTTTCCAAAATTACCCAATGGCCACCGACTCTGGTATGCAGATAACCTTTCAGGCGGGCCCCGAGTGCCCCAGCACAACTCCCTAACTCTAGGCCTGGCCCTGCCTGAGAGAGAGAGCTCTGCAAATATTCCCCGGGGTCCATTCCCGCCGGCTCTCTCTGGGCTCTGTGTATGCTTTTCCTTTTTACCTAACTCTCCCTCATCCTTCCACCTCCGGCCAGTTAACACTTCCACTTCTCAGTTTAGAATTCACTTCCTCTGGGACACTTTCCTTGACAACCCCCTCCCCCAAGACTGGTGCGAGCCCCTCCTCTCGGCTCCCAGCTTGCTGGTGTTGACTTGTACTTGTTCTTTTTCCATCCTGTTCTTAGTTATATCCCCTGACCTGGCATCCAGAGGGTTTCCCATACATGTGCTGAACAAATGAATGAATTCTGGAGATACAAAGTAACCAGTGTTTGCTTTTAGCGCCAGTTTGTGCTGAGTGATTTATATATAGTATCTCATGTAATCCATAAAAACTCCTAAGTAGGAATGGCTTCGAAGACTGTACTAAAATATATCCAATACAGTAAAAGGATAGTAAATACCCATGTACATGCAGCCTCAACTAATATTACAATGCACTGCCTGCTCCCAAAGTTTTTTAAAAAGCCTCAAAATTTGTTGTAATTTTTAACTAAGGCATGATTACCACCCTCTAAAAATACAACCTTAAGAAACTTTTTGGAATCTTATGTAGAAACAGAAGAGTAGAGGTTAATTAGATCTTAATAAAATAAAAACTGAACTGAAATTTTTAATCAATCTAAGATACTGGACTTTCATTCAAGAAGAATACTTAAGCCATGTTGTTCAAATAAATTTTACACTTTCCTTATCAAAGAGTCAAAAGAAATTATGAAACAATGTGGAGACAATAGTCAGAAAACAAAAGAAGAGGCGGAAGAGAAGGAGGAAAACAAAGAAAGTCAAAACAGTAATAAGGAAAGGTTAATCTAGCCTTATTTACAGTGACATTAAATAGCACAACTTTGATTTTCCCCGGATAAACATCCCTTCAGGGCAATGATTAACAAATGACCAAATAAAACCATTTTACTGGCTCCAATTGCCTTTTTTTTGGGGGGGGGGCTCTTAAATGAAAAATAATTAAGGAATGAATACAACTCAGTCATCAATAACTGTACAGATTTATAATTTTGGGAAAAACAAACTGAAACCATCCATTTGTCTTCATCTGTATATTCAGCCAATGAATTCTTACCCTAAAACCTTATGAGGCATCAAACTATACTCCACTGGCTACAGAGATAAAACCTTTCTAGAAGCCGAACAATATTGTGCAGGACCTGGGATGCACACAGTCACATGCTTTTTACTCTGAGGAAGGCTTCTCAACATCACTGTTACAAACCTCATGACTTTTAAGCAACTACTTCAGTGAAAAATTAAAATTTTCTCTCAACATCTTGGGCTGATAGATATGCAAAGTTACAAAAGCATGTCTGGAAAAAAAAATGAGTACTACACAAATCAAGGCCGCATAAGTGTGGAGGAATGAGACAAAATGACTTTATGAGTATTTCCTTTGCTGCAAGTACAATTTTTATTCAAAAGTATTAAAATTTGCAGTCTCTTATATGGTATTTCTACCAAATACCAAAATGAATTATGCTTTTTTATTTTTAAAAGAATAAGTACATGCCATTTAAACATTGTAGCACTCCACATACACTGAGGTCATAATATCAATATCAGTAAAAAGAAGCTGTGACATTCTGCTTTTTCATAAAGAATGCAATCCACGTTCTTGCATTTGCTTTCAGAAGACCCAATCTTGACTTTAATTACTTTTAAGTCACCCAAACAACTAAGCCTCTACAAATGAAACATTGTGGACTTGATTCAATGTCACAGAAAAGAAAGTGAAACTGACCTTAAATGAAAACAAATAAGTGAAACTGATTATTCATGTCCCCTATGCACTTTGAATGAAAAAATACCGTCGAAAGAGTAGAATGATGTTTAAAAATCTACAACTCTCAAAACATCTTCTGAGTCTCCATAAAAATGCTGTTGTTCCGGGGAAAAAGAGGCGTTAACTAGCTTTTCAACCCATGTTACTGTTATTTCAGCGTATTTACTTTCAGTAACCAACATGTTTTCCCATAAACAAGTCAACCCCAAGGCCTTCCTGAATATAAAAGAGCCATTCAACAAAAGTCATCTCAACGGCGTTCATTATAACGAGGTTAAAGTCCTAGACTCTAAAACTTCTGTCCCGTCCAATTTTCATTTCAAACCTCTGAAACTTACCTGCCCCGCCCCGCCCCGGCCCCTCCAGGGAAGGCGGCCCAGACGCCCCCGCCCCCGGGACGGCAGCCCCTCGCTCGGCCCGGCGGCCGCGCGGGCAGCTCGGACCCCGGCGCGCGAGGCCCGGCTGGGAAAGCGCGTCCCTTTCCGGGGTGGGGCGGGGGCGCCCGGACGCCCGGACGGCGGCCACGCGGGGGTCGGCGGGCCGCCCGGGGCCGCCGGGCGCAGCGGCTCGCGCCCAGCACACGCCCACCCCGCGCCGCGCGGGGCCGGCCGGGCCGCCCGGGGCCGCCCGCCGGGCCCGATCCCGCGGCGAGGGGGCGGCCTGGGCCCGGCGGGGGTGCAGGGCAGTGTCCATGGCAACCCGGGGGTCCGGCCTCCCCGCGCCGCGCCGCACGCCCGCCGCCCCTCCGCCGCGGCCTCCGCCCCCTCCCCAGCGGCGCGGCGCGGCCCGGCCAGCGGGGGCGGCCCTGCCCCCGGCGCGGCGGGGTCCCGGGCGGCCGGCGGCTGCGGAGGGGCGGCGGGCGAGGGGCCGCGCCAGCCCCCGGCGGGCCGCGCCGGCTGAGGGGCGGCCCGGCCGGCGGCGGCCGAGGCGGGCGGCGCGCTGCGCGGGCCCCACGCCGGCCAGCGGCGGGCGGGAAGGAGGCGGGAGCTTACCTGCCCCGGCTCGGCGCTCGCTCCATCCCCCTCGGCCGCCGCCGCCGCCGCCGCCGCACACAGCCCAGCCGCCCGGCGGGGGACAATGACGTGCCTCCATCCGGGCACCGCCGCCGCCGCCTCCGGGTCAGCGCCGCGCCCGCCGCGCCCCGCCGGGCCGCCAGGGGGCGCGCCAAGGCCGCGCCCGCCCGCGCCACCGCCCAAGAGGCGCGGCGCGCAGTTAACGGGCCGTCCGAGCGCGGGAGGGGCCGTCGCCCGAGCGCCGCGGGCTCAGGCGGGCGTGCGCGTCACGGGGGCGCCCGGCCGCCGCCGAAGGAGCGCGCTGATTGGCGGGGCCCAGAGCACGCGGCGCGGCGCGGCCGGGGTAACCTCTCGGCGTGTGCGCCGGGGCCCGGGCCGCGCGGACGCACGCCGGACACGGACGCGGCTCCGGGAAAGCCTCCCTCGTGCGCTGCGGCTGCGAACGCGCGCTACCGTGGGCGGAGGCTAGGGAACCTGAGTCCGGGGAAGGGCGCAGCGCAGCCATCCCCGGTCCCCGGGGGGCGACTGGACCAGCTCTAGCTTCCGAGTGTGGGATGTTCCCGCCGCGAGGTCCCGCGGGGCGCGGATTCCGCGGGGCTGCTCCCGCCGTCACGGCCCTGCTTTGATGGAGGACGCGGCGCTCGCCAGCACTAACCTGAGCCTCGGTCTCTACCTCTTCGCCTCCCCACGTGCCTAAACCCCTGTACCAGGGCACGCGCCCCCGGGACTGATCCTCGCCCCCCCGGGCGGCCTTGCCCTCTCGCCACGCCCATTCCCACGGCCTGCTTCCTGGCGCTCCCTTTCAACCTTCTTACTGTGGCCGCAATGACCTTCCCTCTCTCCCTTCCTTTTTTTCTTCTTTCTTTACTTCAAAGCTAATGTGTTCTTTTTTTGTTGTTTTTTTTGAGGGCAGGGTCACTGGCCCTCACATGTGGGACCCGAACCGGGGCCGCTGGCTTCCCAAGCCAGCGCTTAACCACCGCGCCACTCGGCCGGCCCGAAAGCTAATGTGTTTTAAAGATGAGACCTTTCAAAGACACACAGGTCAGATGCTGCTCCTCTCCTCAGAGTCTTTAGCCATTTTCTTGGCCCACAGAAGAGTCTAAACTCCTTCGCCAGGCTTTGAAGCCTGCAGTTCCCTTTTTTCTTATGTGTCCCAACAGACGTTTTCCTACAAACACCCGCCCTCCATCTGCTTACAGAAATCCTACTGTGTGCCTCTTCCACGAAGCCCTACTTAGTCCCCATCAGAATCTTATTACTTCCCCCATAGATTGCATATATTTTGTGGTAGCACTTACTCCACTATTATTATGAAAGAGATCACTCAAGTGATAAAAAAAATGCCAGTTATGTGTTTGGAGCAGAACACCGAAGGACTTTGAGGAAACAAAAAGTGAAAAGGTGAACTTCAAAACTCCAAATTTCAGTGCCCACGTTCGGGATTAATGCCACAATTTACTTCCGGAAGAAGAACCGTTGTGGAATTTCACTCACAGCCCTTTCACTATTAAGAGATTTGCAAAAACAGGCCAGCCATAGGGATGAACTCAGTAATTAGCTTGCCTTTTTCCAATGACTTTTAGATCATTAAATACAGAATGAGGAGGAATTAAAGAGTAAAATCTTTTTTTAAAAATATGTGTTTTGTTTTATTTTTTATTTTTTTGAGGGCAGTGTCACTGGCCCTCACATGTGGGACCCGAACCGGGGCCACTAGCCTCCCAAGCCAGCGTTTAACCACCGCGCCACTCGGCTTGCCCAAGAGTCAAATCTTTAATGTCCACCTGAGCTTTTGCGGTGTTTCAAAATGCTTCTCTTGGAAGTCACATTATAAGTTTGGCTTCTAATTTCATTTTCCATTTCACGTTCTATTGAAAATCTGCCCCTGCAGCCAGTCTTTTAATACTCACCTGAGCAACTTGGGTAGGAAAAGGGATTTAAAACACAACAAATACAACAAACCCATCCCTTAGTGTTCTTCACCCAACAGGCTCCTGAAGGATTGCATGGCTCCCTCCTCTGTGCCTTGAAAGCAAACATAGTGGCCCCTTTTCTCGAAAGAGTTTCAGTGCCACTTACTATAGCAATCTGGCAACATAAATGGAGAAGTTACAAAGGATATTAGGAAGTCCCTGCCTTCAAACAGTTGGGTCTTTGGCCGAGATGGTAGGCAAACTTGCCCCAGAAACTCCCTTTTCCTCCAGAGAAGAGCTTAATCCCAAGGGCATGCTCTTTGGAGAAGATTTCACTGTGCCTCTAACAAGTTGTCACCTACAGAGATTACTTAACCAGTTATCTTTACCCAAACTGTCTTTATGCTAAAGGCAAACTGACCCCAAGTGACCCACCTCCCAGTCTGGGTAACTACTTGATCAAAGAGCAAAAGGTGTGACAGAGGAATAAATCAGGTTTTCTGAGGACCTCAGATGCTTAGGAAGCCTGGATGGGAACTGTTAATGCCCTTCCCAGATCCCCTTTCTGGCACCCATTCCACCCATCCTGCTCCCAGCTGCTATGAGTGTTAGCCACCAAACCTCCCAGCTGCCCCCTTCCTTCTCCTGACAACTGCTCTGGGCTGAAGAATTGCTGCCTCCTGGGGAGGTTAACCACCTCCCCCTACAGCCTACACCGAGGGCTCACTGACACAGGCGCAGAAGGGCCTTGCCTCAGGTTGTCACCAGTTTTGTGATGCAGTTCGTGCTTCAGAGTTCCAGTGGGATCAGGAGGAAGCTCCTCTCCCACTGAGGCTACATCCTAGCTTAACGCCTTTCCCTTCATTCCCTTTCTCCCCAGAGTGCTCCCTCGATATGTCCCGTGCACCTGAATTCTGTCTCAAGCCCTGCATGTAGGCAGCCTAGCTTAAGACAGTTAATACCAGGAATGGTCCTAAGAAGCAGAGTCTAAGGACAGGAGTCAGGTGATAGGCTGGACACCAATAGATTGTGTGATGGGGTTAGGCTTCCACCTGGGGGAACCGGGATGAGAGATGGGTAGAAGGAAGTCTGTTGGCTTATTCAATCTCCCTGGTGTTGGAGGACATGGGGGAAATAGCAATTAAAAGAGCTGTGAAACTGGGCCCGCTGCGTGGCGCATTGGTTAAGAGCTGGTTTTGGGATGCCAGCGGCCCTGGTTCAGATCCCACGTATGAGGGCCAGTGACACTGCCCTCTACAGCTAACAACAGCTCCACCTGGAGCTGGGCTGTGCGAGCCCCAGCAACAGTGTAGGCTGCAGCCCCTGCTGCAGTGGCCAGCAGCTAGCGTGAGCTGCCAATAGCTACAGTGAGCGACCATCCAGAGGCCGGTAACCGGTCTACCTTATCTGGGAAGAACGCAATGACAATACCAACATGGGCCAGTGAAGCAACGTCCTCCGCAACTAGACTGAAGAACAAAAAGACAGCAACTTGTCTGTTCCCCTCCCCCAATTAAAAAAATAATAAAATAAAATAAAAAAAGAACTGTGAAACTGGGGGGCCACTGTTGCTTTAAAGAGGGAAAATGACAGGCTCCAGGTAATCAATCATCAAAATGAAGCAAAACATATAAGCCTGAGAGCCTCCTCGGCAGCCTGTAACCATTATTTGTAATGTGAGGCCAGGCAGTCTTGAGGACCAGGCTAGGGTTCATTTATGTGGTGGTTCAAGGACTGCCAACTTGGATGTTTCAACAAACCAGCCGCAAGCTGCATTGCCTTTTATGACTTAGCTTTGGAAGTCACATAGCATTACTTTTATCACATGATCCAGTCACCTCTTGATCTGAGGAATGTCAGAGATTTTACTGACATTTCACAACTGCTACATCTACCTTCAAGAAGTCCACATGGTGTGGGAGGCAAACACCAATCCAGATGACACCACCAAGATAATACCAAAAGGTAAGCTGCCCCGCAGAGGGCTATGGGAACTCAGAGGAGGGAATAAGGCAAGGGCACTGTGGAGGTGGCTTTTGAGCTCATACTTGAACTGGATTTTGACATTTTGCACTTTTTTTTTTTTTTTTTTTGTCTAGCTGAGCCATCCTGTTGGCAGCTCAACGGCAACTCAGCTCAGGCTGGCCTCGAACCGTTGTTGCTCAGAGCTCAGCTTGCACTCTTGAGCGAGCTCTTAACCAACTGAGCCATTCGACCGGCCCTGGATTTTGACATTTTGAATGGCATTAGCATGGCCCAGAAGTAAAAAATGGTTGTTGAACAACAGTAATTGCTTGATTGTAGTCTGGGAGCAAAGAGGCCGGCATTGTGTGCCAGATCAAGGAATGCCCAACTGAGAAGCTTGGAAGGAGGGAGATAAGTGGAAAAGGAATGAAGGTTCCTCTCCCCTCCAGACATAGTTGCCATAGGAGATGGTGCACTTTCCTTCTTCACAATGGCAAGACCTACCCATCCCCCCAACCACCCCACTCCCCACCCCCGTCCCAACTGAAGATTTATTTAAAAGGAGCAGAACTTTTGAAATGGTTGGCTCCCCGCCCATGGTCTGTCTCCAATACCAAAGTCAGGCTCTGATAAAGAAGAGTTGGGACCCTGAGACTAGGCATGAGAATCCAGCCATAGTACAACATCAGACTCCTCTGAACTATTTGGGCCCATTGAAGTGGCCCACTCCCACCCCAACCTGAAGACTATGCAGAAACCTCAAGACAATGCATTCTTCAGAATCTGCCCCCATAATGCCACTGGACACTACGCTAATCGCTGAGGGTAGGTCTCAGCCTGGCCTGACCGGGCAAACGTTAGGCCTGCTTGGGAAGGAGTGGAATTATACATTGAGGAGCTGCAGGACCTGGCTAATAAATACCAGCAGGACTTTAAATAAGCCTGAAAATGGATCCCAAGGAGCTAAATCAAGGGAGGGGGATAAAGGAGAGTTTGTAGATATGGGAACACTCTTCTGTAATATAGATCTCATGCTCTGTCAAGGGCCCTGAGTGGGCTAGTTCTGACACACTGTAGGGATGGTACTTGATGAAAGAAATGACCACATTATCGGCCGGCCGAGTGGCGCATTGGTTAAGCGCTGGTTTTGGGATGCCAGCGGCCCCGGTTCGGATCCCACATGAGGGCCAGTGACACTGCCCTCTACAGCTAACAACAGCTCCACCTGGAGCTGGGCTGTGCGAGCCCCGGTGATGGTGTGGGCTGCCATAGGCTATAGTGAGTGGCCCGCAGCCAGCGTGAGCGGCTGGCAGCCAAGAGTGAGCTGCCAATAGCCGCGGTGAGCGACATCCAGAGGCCAGCGACCGATCTGCCTCATCCGGGAAGAGCGCAATGACGATACCAACAGTGAAGCAACATCCTCCGCAACTAAACTGAAGAACAAAAAGACAGCAACTTGTCTGTTCCCCTTCCCCGATTTCCCAACGCTGTTCCCCTCCGCCAATTCCCCAATAAAATCTTTAAAAAAAAAAAAAAAAAAAAAAAAAAAAGAAATGACCACATTAAAGGAAGTCCAGACGCCATGACTTCCATGGTAGATAGTGAAGGAAGGGAAGGGATCAATAGGCTCAGGGAAGCAAACATGCTGGAATGGGTACTACCAGCTGACTCTGTTCCACAAGGCGGCCTGAAAGACACTGTTCAGCAAGGCCATGGGAGTGGCGACACCACCAGCTAGGTTGAGAAACTCAGTGGTGGCTGTCATCTGTAGGCCTGGGCCCACCCTAGAGGATGCTGTTCCAGAAGTGGGTGCTCTAGAAGCAAGGTAGTGGGAGGATAGGCCCCTGGAGTGACAGACACTGGGCGGCAGCACTTACTCATCGAAGCAAAGTGGGCATGATTGTTGTAGTGAGCAGCAGGGTCAGAACGGCAGTTGAGGGTACCTTACAGGGATGCACATGAAGATAGCTAACAGGCTATGGGGCAACCTAGATGGGCAGTCAACGAAGGCATAAGATATATCATCAAATGATATTTATATGTGTGTGTCTAAAATCTGGATGTGCAGGAGACTATCAGCTGTCCTAGTGGAAAGCCACAGTCACCTACCCAGTTCCCCACCTGAGCCAGTTCTCTGATCCAAAACAGCCATTCAGTAAAAGAAAAGCCAGGTTCATGGCAAGTGTACACAGTAATGATTCTCCAAATCCTTCCCCAAAGAGACCTCTGGCCATTTAAGTTACTCAGGCAACCGTACACTGGTAAAGAGGAATACTCAGATATTTTCAGGCTATTGGTTAACGCAGTCAGATGGGGACCTAAAGCACCCACAGGGTTCCCTTTTTGCTAAGAGAGTAAGAAGATATGAGGTCAAGTAGTATACTGGGTCCTGACCCAGATCCCTCAGTGGGTCCATTGGACCCATACTGGTCATTTCCCAGGTTCCCAAATGGTCATACTTAGCAGTTGGCAGAACCCTCACATTGGTTCCTTTGAGTTGTAGAGCACGAGCTGTTGCCGTAGAGAAAGCCATGTGAAAAACCCGAAACTGCCTTTTCTGGCCAAGAGAGTCAGAATGGCTGAAAATAGGGCCACACTGTAGAGGATGCAGGGCTAGTGGTCTCCATCACATGCTCGTTTAATTCACCAGTCTGACCCCTGCAAAAAATTGGCTGGATCATGGAGGATGACAATGAACTACTGCCAACCTAACCATCAAGGACTCATCTAGCACCAGCTTAATCCCACCACTCCCCACTCCATCCCTTGGAGTTCTTTGTACCTACAACAGAATGGAATAGTACCTAGAATCTCTTAGTTAATTCTTGCTCTGAGCCCTTTGGGGCAACCATAAACGAAGCCCTTTACCTCTTATAGATTTTACTCATAATCACTGTGAATGAAAAGAAATCATATAAACACCAAAAAATAGATTAGTCACAAAGCATATTTAAAAGAAATACCTACCATATTTAGCCACAAAAAGAAAGAAGAGAAAAGGAAGAAAAAAAAAAAGGAGTACCTACCTCTCACTGTTAAGAGTGCTCAAGTGATACCATCAATAGACTTGAACCTGCTGTGTGGGTTGAGATGCAGTCATCACAGAGTGCTGTTTGGAGATAGACAGACTAGGTGTAAATTCCAGCTCCAGCTTTTATTTATTAGTTAAGTTCTTTGGGTCTTGCTTTGGACTTTCATGAAATGAAAGACCTGTCTAATTTATCAAAGCCAACTTGATCTGAATGGATAATGAACACCCGTTCCCACCAACCCAACACAGAATATTAAAACCTGAATGTTTTCAAGGAAGGATATATTGTAGTATTTTATTTTTTGAAGATCATTGTCCCCTGTGAAGGAAATCTGAGGCCATGGGCCACCAAATAGCTTATTTTTAGGCAACAGAGTCCAAACCACTCCTTTATGGATTTCCAAAATATTAGTTTAGAACCTAGAATGATCCATACATTGGAGATACGTAGGTACCTTCCAGAGACCATTTTGTCTGTAATGCAGAGTTATCCATAACTAGTTAATACGCATCATGATAATGTTCCAAATGAGAAAGGTAAAGATTAGGAGGTAGTGGGTGGGTTCAACCCTGAAGTACATGCCATTCAGGAAAATGTTTACAGAGGTGGTGACACTCGAAATGGGCCCTTGATAGTTAAGTAGAATTTTTTTTCCAGGCAAATAAGGGATAAGAAAAGGATGCCAAGATTTCAGGAGCAAATGCCACTGGGAAATAAAACACAAGTCTGCCCCATTCTTAGAACTCTGTTGCTCTTGGAAATGTGAAAAAATGAAGACAGATAATACAGTTGATAACAAGAATGTTCAGCATATAGTTTGATTTAGTGGACTTGGGGTTTCAAAAAAAAAAGGAGAAACTCAGAGAGGTATAGATCTACCTGGCTGGTTGATCCTAAAAGGAAAAATATTACTTCCTAGTTGTAAATAACAGAAAATCCATACCTGTCTAATTCATAAACAAGAATACATGCTAGACTAAACAATGATTAAATATGGTCTTGAAAATTTGCCTTACCACATATCATCAAAACAAGGTTTTTCTATCAGAATGGAGACAAACTTATTGTCATTTGCATAGTATACATCTATTTGTAAAAAAGAGAAAATACATGAGACCCACCTTAGAGTTTTCAGGAAAGTGGCTGATTAAAATATAAATATAAAAAAAAATCAATTGAATGGGAATTTACTTAATGCCACTGAACTATACACTTGAAAATGGCTAAAATAATAAATCTTGTATATATTTTACCACAATAAAAATCCATTGAAACCTGTGTACTAGCAATATCTAATTAGAAAAATAATAAAAAATAATCTTAATCACAAGAGCTAAAACAAAGTACTAAGGAATAACTAATAAACTTGAAAAATGTGCAGGACCTAAAACTCATGGCCAAGAGGTTTAAAGAAAGACTTTCTGAATGAAGAGTTATAATTCAATCTGTAAAGATTTTAAGTGAAAGTAACTGATCCCAAAGCGATTCTTTCCAGAACTTAATAAAATGCCTATAGTATTAAGATTAAAATAAGTTTACCAGTGCAAAGCAGTTAGTCCTAAAAAGACCCCTGTGGCACTTACTAAAATGTTTTGAATGTTCATCTGGGCAATAAAACCATTTGTTAATACACTCAACACTTAGCTGCATATAGCTCCTTTCTCTTGAAACAGTTCACACTTCGTTTGGAATATATCCACCTAGCATCTTCCAGAGTTTTGATAAGGTTGATTCTGACAACTTTTGCCAGGATTTTTAGTGTTCCTGGGAAAAGACTGTCCCTAGAGTTCCCTACTCTACCATTTTATTTTTTTTATTTTTTTATTTTTTTTTGAGGGCAATGTTACTGGCCCTCATATGTGGGACCCAACCGGGGCTGCTGGCTTCCCAAGCCAGCGCTTAACCACCGCGCCACTCAGCCGGCCCCCTACTCTACCATTTTTGCAGGCACCACTCTTAATGGTTGTTTTTTCATGCCAATTTTTAAAATTTTTTTTTTAGCTGAGCCATCCTGCTACCTGTTGGCAGCTCAGCGGCTGCTCAGCTCGGGCTGTGCATCGAACTGCTGTTGTTCGAGCTCAGCTCACACTCTTGAGCGAGCTCTCAACCAATTGAGCCACTTGGCCGGCCCTCAATTTTATTTTTTGGGGGGGAACATAATATATATGTGATTCTACACATGGAAAATGTGAGAAATATGGTAATTGGGGGTCTTCAGAGAGTTTGAACAACACCAAATGGCCAGTCGGAAAAATGGTGAAAACTATATATCAAGGTGACTTTGCATGGTTCTGTTATTCATACAGATGTTGAAATTGAGAGTGATAATTTCAACTGAGGAGTAGGATGGATAACAGAGTTGGAGATTACAGCCTTCTTATGTACATAAGGAATGACACAGAAGTCAGGAGACAAAAGCAGAGAAAAGGACTGATGTATAATGTCATAAGATTTCAAATTAGGAATGGGAAATTGTTGGGAAAACACGTTTATTAAGAAGTAAAGATTTATTTGGCTGGCTGATCATACAAAGAAAGATATAACATCTTGGGCCGGCTGAGTGGCGCATTGGTTAAGAGCTGGTTTTGGGATGCCAGAGGCCCCTGTTCGGATCCCACCTATGAGGGCCAGTGACACTGCCCTCTGCAGCTAACAGCGGCTCCACCTAGAGCTGGGCTGTGCGAGCCCTGACAACGGTGTGGGCTGCGGCCCCTGCTGCAGTGGGCTGCCATAGGCTACAGTGAGTGGCCAGCAGCCAGTGTGAGCGGCTGGCAGCCAGCATGAGCTGCCATTAGCTGTGGTGAGCGACCATCCAGAGGCCGGCGACCGATCTGCCTCATCCAGGAAGAGCGCAATGACAATACCAACATGGGCCAATGAAGCAACATCCTTCGTAACTAGACTGAAGAACAGAAAGACAGCAACTTGTCTATTCCCCTTCCCCGATTCCCCAATGCTGTTCCCCTCCCCCAATTCCCCAATAAAAACCTTAAAAAAAAAAAAAGATATAACATCTTAAATTTAAAATAATTTCTATCCAGGAACAAAATTGTAAGCTGTGTTATTGCCATAATGATTAAATATGGTTCTTATTTTTGGACCAATGTAAGAAAAAAACAAGAATAAAAATAAGATGAGAGAGAGACTTAATATAATCAATAGAAACGCAATTAGAATATAAAAAGTTGGCTGGCTAAAAAAGATACATATGTAAAGTCAACTGATATTCATATATTAACAATAATTTAGGAAATGTTATAAGCAGCCACTCACATCACAGTAGCTGAGACAAAACAGCAAATAAATAATAAAATGAATAACTTGTAGGACTGAAACAAAGAGCATGATCAAACATAACTAAAGGGAGACTTGCCAAATGAGGAGCTATATATAGCTCAATATTGAATAGGCATAATGTGTCCCCAAATTAGATTGTAACTGTGATGAAATTGATTCCAAAGGGACTCTTTCTGGAACATAATAAATTTCTTATAGGGTAAATAGATGCCTTTTAATTAAGTTACAAGTGTAATGTAATGAATCCCAAGAGAATTCCTTCTGGAAATTAGTAAAAATGTAAATACTCTCCAGGCAATAAATACATTAAGTTATGAGTACAGGTATGCACACTGGACATCTTCCCTCATCCAGAGTTCTACTCATTCATTGATTCATTCATCAATTTTCCATTGAGTGTCCACTGAGCATAAGAGTTTGTGCATAATACAGAGAAAAATGATGAGTAAGAGACATAGAAACAGTGCTGTATTAATGGGATTTCCACTATGTTTGTATGGGGGAAGGAAAAGGAATTGGCTTCAAAAAAGTAACATCTACAATAAAGTGTGCTAAATACTATGGGGGGTGAATACAAGTGCTGTGACTTGCAGAATGGGAGGCACTAACATAATGGAGTGAAGGGGTAACTATGAAGGGCGTGTTCTGGTTGAACTGTGTCGCTCCAAAAAGATATGTGGGCACCCTAACCCCCACAACCTGAGAATGTGACCTTATTTGGAAACAGGGTCTTTGTAGAAGTAATCAAGTTAAAATGAGGTCCTGAAAGTGGGCCTAATCCAGTGACCAGTGTCCTTATAAAAAGGGGAAATTTACGCACGCGCGCGTGCGCACACATACACACACACAGAACATGATGTGAAGATGAAGGCTGAGGTTGAGGTGATGCTTCTACAAGCCACAGAACACCAAAGACTGCGGGCAAATCACCAGAAGCTAGGAGAGAAGCATGGAACAGATTCTCCCTCAACCCCCAGAATGAACCAACCCTGCTGACCCCTTGATCTTGGACTTCTAGCCTCCAGAACTGTGAGAATATTCTCATGTTTAAGCTGCTCCATCTGTGGTACCTTTTTTTTTTAAAGATTTTATTGGGGAACTGGGGGCGGAGAACAGCGTTGGGGAACCAGGGAAGGGGAACAGACAAGTTGCTGTCTTTTTGTTCTTCAGTCTAGTTGTGGAGGACGTTGCTTCACTGGCCCATGTTGGTATCATCATTGTGCTCTTCCCAGATGAGGCAGATCAGTCGCTGGCCTCTGGATGGTCGCTCACAGCGGCTCTTGGCAGCTCACACCTGCTGCAGGCCACTCACTGTAGCCTATGGCAGCCCACTGCAGCAGGGGCTGCAGCTATGCCGTCCCAGGGACTCACAGCAGCCCATCTTAGCTGTAGAGGGCAGTGTCACTGGCTCTCATATGTGGGATCTGAACGGGGGCCACTGGCGATCCCAAGCCAGCTCTTAATTAATGTGCCACTCAGCCCTACCTTACTTTGTGTGTGTGTGTATGTGTGTGTGTGTGTGTGTGTGTGGGGCAACTCTAGCAAAATAAGAAAGGGAGGGAGGTAGTATGTTATATATAAATGCAACAAGTCACATTTCATTACAAACCCAAAAGAGAGAACTAACAGGAAGTTAGGTGAAGTCGAAACTGGGCAGGGGAGTATTCTGGGCAGTGGGAGTTAGATCTGCATATATTAATGTTTTTTATTTTCTGTATTTTATGTTTTGACATCTTAAAAAGCTTGCTGGCCAAGAGAGACTGTCCTTCCCAGGGCTAGCTGGGGACAGCAAAAATCATCGAGCAACGTAAACCAAGCGATCCAAGTCTACAGACCCAGCCACCACCTCCTTATCTAACTCTCTTAAGTCATCCCAGGGCCAGATACCAGACACCTAGACACCGCCCCTAGAGGACAAAGCCCACTAGAATTATTCTGG
The DNA here is from genome assembly GCA_033961575.1 of Aselliscus stoliczkanus. NCBI lineage: Eukaryota > Metazoa > Chordata > Mammalia > Chiroptera > Hipposideridae > Aselliscus > Aselliscus stoliczkanus. Next base: position 3,954,450 of record CM066733.1, read on the forward strand.
CTAGCCAAACCTGAGTTGCTTATGCTGCCATGCCTTCTCTTTCCCATGGAAATGCCAGCACAGGTTTTCCCCTCACTCCTTTCTTTTGCCACCTGACCAAATCCACTGGTGCTTTCCCTGTGGCCCTGCATGGCATGTGGTGACGCCTTCTCTGGGACTTGTGAGTATAATAAACTTCCCTCTAAGCCTGGTTCTCATTCCCTCCTGTGGCCCCGCCAACTTTACCAGACCATACCCAACATTTACATTCATAGGACACTGCAGATTTCAAGGAGAGGAGCAGAGGACAGAACTGCAGAGAAGGGAAGCATAATGTCTAACTCACCTCCGTGAGTGATGAAGATGCAAAGCTACACACTTGCAGAAGTCTTTCTGGCAAAATATTAACAAGGACTAAAAGTTACTGAAAAATTCAATGGACCAAGTACCTCTTCTGTGTGATGTACCTACCTTAACTCACTGACAACCTGCAACCAGCTTGAGAATGCGGTATCATTAATAACTCCATTTTACAATGATGAAAATAGCATACTGGAAGACAATAAACACACAAACCCCAAATAAATACTCCTATGTCATCTTCTGTGGGGATATGTATAATATACATTTACTGGGGTTTGTGTATATTTATATTTATATATATAAATATAATTGTATGTATATATATGATATGTAAGTACACATATGCATGTATTGATCTATTTACATGTATGTGTATATGAGTATATTTATATGTATACACAAGAATATATGAGTACACATGTCCCCACAGAAAATACGTATTACATGGAGCTTGCATTTTTATTGTATAGTGGCATGGTATTTTTTTTTGTGTGTGTTTTTTTTTGAGAGCAGTGTCACTGGCCCTCATATGTGGGACCGAACCGGGGCCACTAGCTTCCCAGGCCAGCGCTTAACCACCGCGCCACTCTGCCGGCCCCTGGTATGTTTTTGTTTTTGAAGATTTTACTGGGGAATTGAGGGAGGGGAGCAGTGTTGGGGAATTGGGAAAGGGGACCAGCCAAGTTGTTCTTCAATCATCGTTGTGGAGGGCGCCAGTCATCTTTCCTTGGCAGCAATCCGAAGGAAGCCTCTAAACTCAAGATGCGTGTGTTCAATCTTAGTTGCGCTTGGGTGTAGCCACTATCCCATGTGGGAATCAAACCAGCAGCCTTAGTTATTAAGAGCGCATGCCCTATCCACTGAGCCATCTCGGCAGCAGCTCAGCTCAAGGTGCCGAGTTCAATGGTTAGTTGCCGGTGGGCGTAGCCCACCATTGAATAGGCAATCTTGTTATTACACCAGCTGAGCCATCCTGCCACCTGTTGGCAGCTCAGGGACAGCGCAGCTTGGGCGCAGCTTTCACTGGCCCATGTGGGAATCGAACCAGCTGCTCACGCCATTAAGCTAACTCTTAACCAACGGAGCCATTCGGCCGGCCCCTGTGGCATGGGATTTGACATATTGAGCCGCAACTTGCTTATAGTATGTTTAACACACTTTTGTTCATATAAAAATCAGGACACTGAACAGATACACTGCTTGCTCCCTGGGGAGGGGAAAGTGACGGAGAGTAGGTGTACTGGTAAGCCGGGACCCTGGGCCTTCTCGAGGGCAGCCGGGAGAAGCGCGCGTGAGCGCGGGCCGAGGGCCCCCGGGGCGTGGACCGGCCCCAGCTCCGCTGCCCCGACTGCCGCAGCCCGCGGGCCCGCCGCCGGGGAGCCCGCGCCGGGCGTGAAGTCCCTGCAGGACCAGCGCACCCTTCAAACCCGGCGGGAGGAAAGGCCCGCCCCCGACAGAGGCGCGCGGCGGGCTGGGCGGGACTTCCGGTTCTCCAGGGCTCCTTCCGGTTTCGGTGGCTGCGGTGCGGGAGCGAAGTGCAGCGGCGTCGGGGTGGCGGGTGCGCTGCGTTGCGGCCCGAGCGGGGCCGGCGATGCTGGGGGCAGCTCCAGGGGCTCCGGGCCGAGGGCGCCGGGCCGAGGGTTGGGCGCGCGCCCCCGTCATCGGCTCCCCGCCCAGTGCTCGGACCCCAGGCCTGATGGCGAGCGGCCGGCTTGGATCGCTGCGCACGGGGAGCAGAGCGTGTATGTGTCCAGCGGACCTCAGCAAACCGTTGAAAAGTCACAGCCGTCAGAAAATCCTCTCGCCTCGAAGCTGGAGTATAAGGGACGACAGACGAAGACGCCCCCACGGGGCTCAGAGTCACTCTGATTTGCAAAATGACGCTTAGCGCACGGCCGCTAGAGTCGAGGCTCCCAGGGGCCAAGACCAAAGGATCGGAGCTAATGGAAGAAAAGAACGGTGTTGGGTTCAAGTTGCAAAGAGCTGGCCATAAATAGGTCATTCATTGAATCCTCACCGGAACCCTGGAAACTTAGGTGATAGTAGGGTCTTCTTTACAAAGAACTGAGGCACAGGTTAAATGTTTTGTTTAAAAATCGCAGCCAGCAGTGGCAGAATTTCCTGTATGTGTTAAACGCGATACAGATGTAATTTTTCGAGTTGTTTGTAATCTTGACATATGGGAGACACCTAATTTTCGTTCAGCTGAGGGAATGGCTAAATGAACTGGAATATCTAGTTATGGAATACTATGTTATACTAACATGGAAAGTTCCCCAGGACTTATTTTGGAGTGGAGAACAAAAGGCAAGTTTCAGAACAATATGTATTTAGTCATTCTTTTATGCAAAAAGAAACCCTCAAAACAATGCCGTTTTATTGTGGTACAAACTTGTCTATGTAAATGAATATTAAAAGAACTGGAATGTACACTAAACTGATCATGGTGAATAGGGGAGGGATGGGGGACATCGGTATTGTGGGAGTTACGGTAAAACAGGACGTTATCCTTATTCATGAAGATTTTTTTTTTTTGGTGTGGTCAGAAAAATATGTATATTTTTTTACTTTACATAATAAAATTTATATATTTTATATATGTATACTTTATATAATATAAAAATTAATTTTGAAAGTTGATTAAAAATTACATTTATATCCTTTGAACACTCTCTCTGATATGATTGACATTTGAGTAATTCAAGAAAAACCACTATTAAGGGCTGAAGATTTGAGGGTTATAAGAATATGAGCATAAAAATAAAGCATTCTTGGGGCCGGCTAAGTGGCGCGGTGGTTAAGTGCTGGCTTGGGAAGCCAGTGGCCCTGGTTCGGGTCCCACATATGAGGGCCAGTGACACTGCCCTAAAAAAAAAAGCATTTTTGGGCTGGCCAAGTGGCTCAATTGGTTAAGAACCCGCTCAAGAGTGCAAGCTGAGCTCTGAGCAACAGCAGCTCGATGCCCAGCCCCAGCTGAGCTGCCCCTGAGCTGCCAACAGGTGGCAGGATGGCTCAGCTAAAAAAAAAAAAAAGAATCAGTGTTGTCCTAAAACTGCTATAGGTCTACATTACAAGCTCATATTGGATGGGAACTCTAAGGCATTAAATAATATCAAGTACTTTTTCAAATATTCATCCTGATATTTTAGTTGATATATTTTATAACATAACTTTAGAAAACATAACTTATTACTCATAAAGTTACCTTATTTGGGAAAGTAAAAAGGAAAGCAGAAATAGATATGCTCACCTGAAAAGTTCCTGTATATCTGGGACTTGTATGGTCCACAAGACCCCATTAGTGAAGGTTCTAATCCTGATGACATCACAGCTGTTGCTGGGTAGCCAGTCAGATCAACAGAATTTTCAAAAGACCTTGGCTTAGGCCATTCCTCACCTGATAAGATGCTGAAATCTATTAATAGTTTAGCATATGTATTAATTATTGCTGTGTAACTACGCCAAACAAGCATTTATTTTCTCCCACAGGTTTTGAGGGTCAGGAATCTGAGGGCAGTGTAGTTTGGGGGTTCTGGCTCAACCTTTCTTGAGGTTGTAGTCACGCAGTTGTCCTGGGTTGCAGTCGTTTCAAGATTCTACTGGGGATTGAAGAATCTGCACCACACACACTTGCATGTTGTTGCCAGTCCTCATCACATAGGTCTTGCTATGAGGTTGCTCACAATATGGTAGCTTGTTGCCCCCGGAAGGAGAGAGCAAGATAGAAGCCAGTGTGTTTTAAACTCATCTTGGAATTCTCATACCATCAATTCTCCATATGCTAATGATCATATAAATCAACATTAAGTTAGTACAGTGTGAGAGGGAACTAGAAAAGAGTGTGAATTTCAGGAAGCGGAGATCATTGGCCACCCTGAAGGCTAGCAACCATGGTGTGGTACCATTTCCCAAACTCTCTCACTGATAATTACTGAATAGCTACAGGGTGGCTAGAGCCATAGTAGAAATAAAGGAATTAGAGACACTGTAGAATTAGCGACAAACTGGAGGGGATCGGATCCCAGTGCCATACTTGTACAGTTTCCTTGACATCAGATGAATAAGTATTCAGGGAAGATGAGAAAATGTATACAACCACAGTTTTACACAGTATATTAAACATAGTTACCTTATATAATATTCTTAAACATCTGTGCATTGATCCATCCAGTTGAGACAGTATCTTTCAACTCCCCATTAAATAGATGAAAAATTCATCCTCTTCCGATGTGTTTCCAAACATGTGGATATTCCATTAATTGTATCCAATTAAGGTTTATATACCTACCTTCTGTTGGGTAACCATAATTAAGCATTCATGTAACATGATGATTAAGAAAGGTAGCTAATGAGGGCATCCTCTGATGGTACTGATGTCTGCCCCCTAATTGAGAGGGCTGACTTTGAAGTCCATGGGATATTGATGAAGGCTGAACATTAGGGGGCTTGGAGATGGGGGAGGTAGAGAAGGGCCTGGCTAGGCATACGTGTGTACACACACAAACACACACACAGATGCAGAATACAGATGTACACAGACACACACCTATACTGCCCTAAAGAGGACTACTCTGGGATGCCAGCTCCCATTTTTGAGAGCTCCACCCCTGCCATGAAGAAATTTCTGTCGTTAGAGCTTGTCTTTGCTTCACCATGAGGGAAAAGCTGTAAATTTGTTAAGAGGATTGAATAAGTTAATATTTGTAAAAGCACTTAAAATAGTGAGGGAGTAGGGCTAAGACAGTGTTCAATAAACATTAGCTGCTATTATTATTATTATTATTATTATTATTATTATTACTACTACTACTACTAAACAGCCTCCTGCAACTTATGCTTTTCGCTGTTGTTTTCAATGTCCATGATAAGACATGTGGATCTGGTTGATTCATTCTAACTGTTCTATCACATTTATTTGCATATATAATACATGTATTTATTTCCCTAGTAATGGGTATTAGGTCATTTTTGAATTTTGTTTTTACAGTGTTGCAAGGAATACCCTTATATACATATCTATGGGTACATAGGGATGTCCAAAGGGAACCTACAGGGGGGTTAATTACTGGATCTTGGGTACTCACCATTTGACTTTACTCAATATCACTAAATAGCCCTTTAGCAATGTATGATAGTTCCCATTTCTCCATATCTTTACCAGTATGAAAAACTTCAGTTTTGCTAATAGGATAGTTTGAAATGATATTTCATGGTTTAATTTGCGTTTACCTGTAAGTAGTGAAATTGGTGCATCTTTTCCTATGTTTATTGGCCATCTGGGTTTCCTTTTCTGTTAACTGTATGTTTGATACATATGTTTATATGCTGTATCATGTTTCTATTTTTTCAATGAATTTGTAGGCCGCCTAGATATATTCTGGATATGGAATAAAGGTTGACTTACATTTTAGGTTTATACAAGTGGGTGGATTGTGTGCTATTTAAATGGATGAAGAGGGGTAGTAGAAAACAGGTTTCAGTAGGAATACCGAGTTTATACTTTCAGACAAATTTGAGGTGATTTTGAGTCATCCAAGAGAAGAAGTCTGTGCCACAGAGATACTTTTGGGAGTGGTCAGCTTATAGATGGTATGTAAAGTGATAGCAATGCATGTGGTTATCTCCTGAGAGTATTTGGAATGACATGACAAGAGCCTTACATGATGTGTTTTGAGGAGGCTCCAGAAATGGATAATGAGATGGAGGACAAGTAAAATAGAAAAAAACTAGAATTGTGTGGTATCATGGAAGCCGAGAGAAGAAACTGCTCTTTCTTTCTTCTTCATTTTTTGGTAATGGTTGCATAAGATTTCATTGCATGGATGTACCTTAACTGCTCTTTTATTTGGAATTTGGATTTATTTCCGTGCTTTTCAATTATAAGCTACATGTTGATGAATATTCTTATAGATTCATCTTTTCTCGCCACTGATTATTTCCTTTGGATATACTCCTATATGTAGGTTAAAGAGTATGCCTATTTAAAAGCTTTTACTATAAGTTGCACATCATTTTCTAGAAAGGTTGCCTCTGTTTATATTCTGACCAGAATGTTTGCTTTTCCCCCCACTCTAGTGGTGGTGGAAAAGTGGTGACAACTGCATATTGCATACCAATATTTTTAATGGTTGCCAAGTGTGCCATTGTAGGGATGTTCATAATTAATTTTGCCAATTCTATTGTCTTCTTGTTTTTGGTATTATAACTGGTATTGCAATTAATAGCTTTTAAGCCACATCTGTTCCTTAGAATAAATTCCTGAAAGTGGAAACGATGAGTGAATAGTATTTATATTTTTAAAGCTGTGGGTACATATAGATAAATCACCCTCCAGAAAGGCTGTATTCTTCCTATCAGCAGGGCATGGAAAGGGACATCCCTAATCTTTGGGAGTTACTACACCCTTCACTGCTTCTATCAGGCTCAATGCATCCAGTATGACTTTATATGGAAACTATGCGCAAATAAAATGCTTAAACAATACCATTTCTTACATGTTGCACGTCAGATTTTGAAGCCCAAACCTGAAAGGCCTGTATTCCAGCTACATTAACTGATCTGTGAACTAAGAATTATTTCCAACAGCATTGTATTGGCGACCAAGTCATCAGCAACATATCCAGGGCAAAGAGGGAGGAGTTTTGAAGCTAAGGGCTTCAAAAATGAATCCACTGTTGCCGTGGGGTTACTTAAAAGGCTGTCTCAGGTTTGAAATAATTTCAGTTGAAAGTTCAGTCTCAAAACCAGCGGAATTTTTGTTAGGCTGGATTCATTTTGGAATCGGGTTGGCATTTCCCGGGTTGTGCGGTTTAACGGTTGACAAAAACAGGTTCAGTTTCTCGTTGACACGGGTCTTGTAGATGTTTTTGATTTTTTTTTTTTTTAAACAAATGACAAATAGTCACGGTTGTGTCCGCAAAATGTACACATTAGGGTTAAAATCTCTGCACACGCGCGATTCCAATGCCCGCCCCCGAGTCCTGGCGTGAGATGTGAGCGCCCTGATTCGTCTGCGGGTACTCAGGTCTAAAGAACAACGAGAAGATGTGCCCGGGAGTGCAGGCCGGGGTCCACCCGTGCATGGTGGGCAGGCAGCCCCACCACCCGGCTGGACGCCGCCCGAGAAGCAGCCCAGCAGGTCGCCTGGAGCCTGCAGTGCATCAGCCTTCCCTCCCGGAAGGGGCGGAGCTTGCGGCACGACCCGCCCCCTGCGCCGGCTCCCGAGAGTCCGGGGTGAGACTTCCGTTTCGCGAGGGGCTACTTCCGGATGAGGTGTCTGGCGCCGTTGGAGCTGAGCAAGGAGTCCCAGAGCTGGTCGGCCTCCTGGGCTGCGGCCAGCGCGCCGTCCACGATGCTGGGGGGCAGCTCCGGGGCCTGGGAGCGCGAGGCGGAAGTCGACGGAGCTGGGGCTTTGCCAGCGCCGCCTGCCATCGACTTCCCGGCGGAAGGCTCGGACCCCAAGTATGACGGTAGGGGACTCGGTATGCCGCGGCGCCCTCCCCTCGCTCCCGTCCACGGTCACGGTCGGGTGGGCTGGGCAGCCGCGAGATTCGCTCCGGGACCTGGTGAGGTTGCACGGGGTCTCGGCTTGAGCCGGGGCTGCGGTGCAGGGCCGGGCCGGCGGCAGGGCCGTTCGGGTAAACCTTTACTGGAACGAGTGTCTGCACCTGGCTCGTTGGTTTAGGTTTGTGTTTCGTGGTTTTCTCCTGCGGACTCAGGCTGCGGACTTGCCAAGACTTCCCTTAGGCCACTTGCCCGTTCCCAAGCCCTGCGGCTTTGCCAGGCGAGGAGTAGGAACTCTGCAAACTCCTACAATGGGACGCTGCAGACCGTATGCGCTGAACAGATGGGGTTGAGTTTTGATTTGTGGCTTCTCTTTCTTGTCTTGCTTCACCGATAGGGTAGCTAAAGACGTACCACACACAGTGAGGCAGTATGGAAATCATCCTTTTCGGTTTAAAAAAAAAATGCCCAATTTTTCTTGAGGCTTTTGTTTCCTGGGAAATGAGGGCCCTCAGTCTGTCACATTGTTTTTTTTTTTTTTTTTAAGAGGGCAGTGTCACTGGCCCTCATAGGTGGGAGCCGAACCGGGGCCGCTGGCGTCCGAAGCCAACGCTTAACCACCGCGCCACTCGGCCGGCTCTGTTACATTCTTAAACCACATAAAGTGAGAGACTTAAAATATTGACTCTAACCAGTTTAAAGTATCCACCATTTGAATGAACGTGCAGTAGGCTCCTTAATTACAGCCAGTTGTGTTGGCAGTTTTAAAAATTGTGCTATCAAGAAAATATATTGATTTTTGGGAGGTTTTTACTATTGGGTAGTTTGAATAGTGTGATTACAGAACATACACGTTCAGTTGAAGCATGAGACAACTATTAACATGTTGAAATGAATTTAAAGATGCAAGCATAGTTGAAAAGGTGTTTTTTGTTTTGTTTTGTTTTTATAGCTGAGCCATCCTGCTACCTGTTGGCAGCTCAGCTCGGGCCAGGAATTGAACTGGCGACCCTGTTGCTCAGAACTCGCACTCTTGAGTGAGCTCTTAACCAACTGAGCCACTAGGCTGGGTAAATTCTTTGATCTTCATCCTTAATGCTACCTATAATTCTTGACCCTAAAGGGAGACAAGAAGCAGATTGGTGGTAATTTAAGTAGGCCATTAGATGAGGACAGTTGTAATATAACTATTTTTTAGTAGACAAACTGATTTTTTCCATATGTAAGACGGCATATGACAGCAGCTCCATAATACATAAAATGTTATGTCATGGAAAAAGCCCCAGCTATATACACGAAAGTCTGTCTTTTCTGTGGCATTGTGATAAGGTTTTCTGCAAATGGAAGATTATTCTTGAAGGGAGTGATCTTAGATTGGCTTCTACAAATTTCCTTCTCCTAGGTTACTGATAACACTTATGTTTACATATTGCCTTTTCTTACAAAGAGTCTCAGCATGTCCCACATAATTTACCTTTCTATATGAAAAGTAAGGCCTGTGAAAAAGGTATAGTTTTATCTGTAGTAGACGTAAAAACAGAATAGTTAGGTGGTTTCTCGAAGGTCTTCTATGTGATGGGAGGAGGTCACTGTGCCAATTAATGGTGTAAACCTAGGTGTAACTCTGAAACCTGTGTTCTGCAGGCATTTATTGTGTAGGGATTCTTCTAGAGCTGGCATGAGCCTTTAATCAGTTGCTGTATCCGCAACCCCCCCCCCCCCACCATAAGAAGGAAGGCCAATGGTAAGCCCATTGTCATTCATTTTTCTTCTTTCACCTGACATGAGTTTTCCAGAATTTTTCCCTTGGATTAACCCTCCAAGGGTTAATAATGGACCGTTTGGATTATACTTTCCTGAGGAGACTGAATTAGGTGATCCCTTTCCTGTTTGTCTCCTCCCCCTCTTACTTGGAGAAGTCTAGAACTCTAATTTACCTAGGATGTAGATCTTATTTCTTACTCTAGTAGGAGGACTTGACTTCATCTTTCCTTTTAGCCACCTGCCTCTTATACTCTTGACCAGAACTGTGAGATAGGAAGCTTTCAGCGTCAGACTTCACTTCCTTTCAGTTTTCTTCCTTCTTGCATGAATCCACTGGTCTTCTTAAAGTTCTCATTTTCTTGATTTATTAGGTTCAGTCAACTCTACGGACCAGCCATTCTTTTTTGTTTGTTTTTTTTTCTTATTAAATACTAGAATTTTCTAATTGTAGAACATAGGAAATTATGAGCATAAAGAACGAGACAACCATCCTAACCATAATCTCACCACTGTTAACAATTCAGTGTATGTATGTGTGTGTGTGTGTGTGTGTGTGTGTATATATATATATATATATATGTATTTTTTTTTTTTTTTTTTGAGGTCAGTGTCACCGGCCCTCATATGTGGGATCCAAACCGGGGCCGCTGGCTTCCCAAGCCAGCGCTTAACCACCGCGCCACTCGGCTGGCCCTCAGTATATTTTTTTAAAAGTTCACATTACAGACTGTTCAAAATATAGAAAAGCCTGAAGAAGAATATTAAAAAACCATAATCTCATTACCTAGAGATTACTGTTTACATTTTGGTGTAGCTGGAGACAATGTATTTGATGAATTTTGTGTTTAAAACTATTTGTCAAAGAAAGGTATCATGAATGAATTAAAGATTTCTTTCTGATTTTGTCCAAATAAGATAGAAACTTAGAGAAGTTATTCACAAAAATTTAAAGGAGTCAAACGAAAATAAAGGACAGTCACCTTCGCACGCCAGGGGCTAACTCAGTGCTAGCAATTTGGTGTATTCACCAATAAATGTATCACATTTATTGAGAGCTGCTGTATACCAGCTAGAGGCCTACGGATCAAACAGGCAGACTACACAACAGCATGTCCAGTGTAAGTTCATTCCTTTTACAAATTCTGTTGATGTATCATTAAAAAGAGGGGGCAAAAGTTTTGTTCATTTAGTTCTTTCTGTTCTTTTTGTGTGTATAAATTTATATAGCTATAAAATAAATAGACTTTAAAATTGTGATCATAGTTGTATGATAAACATTTGATGTTCTGTGCTCCAAATGTGACATTAGCATTTTTTTGTGATAAATTAGCCTTTAAAATATTACTTTAATACTATCGCATTCTGGACTGTCATTTATTTTGTCTTTGCTTTATTGTTGGAAAATAGGTTGTCTTTTTTTTTTTTCTTTACTATTAGAAATAATAATGGGTTTGATGTCTGTATACATAAATCTTTGTTAATATCTGATTATTTCTTTAGAACAGATCTGCAGAGTAGAATTTATTGGGTCAAAGAAATATGTTATTAAAAAAAAAAGATCTTGATATATCTTGCTTAAATGATAACCAGAAAGTTTGTTTTGGTTTGTTTGAAACTATCTTGCCTCACATTCATTAGTGTTCCTCATTGATAGCCAGACTCTTTGACTTGATAGGGACTATTTATAATTCTCTTTCTATACACAGCCATTTTTGTTTTTTAAGATTTTATTGGGGAATGGGGGAGGGGAACAGCATTGGGGAATCAGTCAGGGAAGGGGAACAGACAAGTTGCTGTCTTTTTGTTCTTCAGTCTAATTGTGGAGGACATTGCTTCACTGTTGGTATCGTCATCGCCCTCTTCCCGGATGAGGCAGATTGGTCGCCGGCCTCTGGATGGTCGCTCACCACGGCTATTGGCAGCTCACGCTGGCTGCCAGCCGCTCACGCTGGCTGCCGGCCACTCACTGTGGCCTATGGCAGCCCACTGCAGCAGGGGCTGCAGCCTACACCGTTGCCGGGGCTCGCACAGCCCAGCTCCAGGTGGAGCTGTTGTTAGCTGCAGAGGGCAGTGTCACTGGTCCTCATATGTGGGATCCGAACCAGGGATGCTGGCATCCCAAAACCAGCTTTTAACCAATGCGCCACTCGGCTGGCCCAGTATACACAGCCATTTTTAACAGCTGCATAGTATTGTTACTCGTATGTGTATATAGCTTACCTAATACTTTTTCTTTTCTTTTTTTCTTTTTTTTAAAGATTTTATTGAGGAATTGGGGGAGGGAACAGCTTTGGGGAATTCGGGAAGGGAAACAGACAAGTTGCCGTCCTTTTTGTCTTCAGTCTAGTTGTGGAGGACGTTGCTTCACTGGCCCATGTTGGTATCATCATTGTGCTTTTCCCGGCTGAGGCAGATCTGTCGCCGGCCTCTGGATGGTCGCTCACGGTGGCTCTTGGCAGCTCACGCTGGCTGCAGGCCACTCATGGTAGCTTATGGCAGCCCATTGCAGCAGGGGCTGCAGCCTACGCCATCGCCATCCACTCATGGCAGCCCTGCTCCAGGTCGCACTGTTGTTCACCATCTTAGCTGTAGAGGGCAGTGTCACTGGCCCTTATGTGGGATCCGAACTGGGGCCGCTGGCATCCGAAGCCAGCTCTTAACCAACGCGCCACTCAGCTGCCCCCTAATACTTTTTCAGTACTCCAGTGTTATGCCGAATGAACATCTTGTACATATGTCTGTTTTGCTTTGTTTAGTTACTTCCTTGGTATGTATTTCCAAAAGTAGAGGTGCTAGGTGAAAGATTTGCACATTTTAAATTCTAGGATGTATTGCCAAAGGTTCCAAACACTTTGATCCCCTTTGTGTTTGAAAATGTCTGCTTTTCTCTGCCTGTAACCATACCAGGTATTCAGGCTGTCGGTAGTTAGCAATCTGATGGCAAACTCTGTACCGTAGTTATTTTAATATGTATGTCATTAGTTACTAGTTATGTTGAAGCTATTGGAATATTAATTGTGCTTCATTTTTTAATAGTTCATAAGAGCTCTATCAATTTTATTACGTTTTCTTTTTCTTGTCATGTATAGTACAGATACATGCACTATATCTGAATTTGTGATTCATATTTTAACTTTAAGAATGTCTTTACATAGAGAAGTGTTTTTGTAATTCTTTTTTTTTTTTTTTTTTTGAGCTGAGCCATCCTGCCACCTGTTGGCAGCTCAGTGGCAACTCAGCTCGGACTGGCATCGAACTGCCGTTGCTCAGAGCTCAGCTCGCACTCTTGAGTGAGCTCTTAACCTATTGAGCCACTCGGCCGGCCCCTTTTTTAATTATTTTATTGTGAAATAAATATGTATTTTTTTCATAGAGAAGTTTTTATATGGCCACATTTTTCATTCTTTTTCTTTCCCATGTTCAGACAGTAAGTATTCATTTAAAATGAGAGGCACATCTACAAACATGCAGGTCTTTTTTTGGCCACCTGCAGGTCAGAGAGGAAATTGGTGAATGAAGCCTGGATTTGAAAACCTGGGTTTTCCGGGACCTTTAGTTAGTAGTTCATAGAGGAGAGTGGAATAGAATATTTGAAATGGGATGATTTTAGCAGATGTAAGTCCCTGTGTCATTTCCAGTTGAGTTGGATTAACAGCTTTTGAGATTTTGAAATGTCTCATCTTTCCTCTAATAGTCCCTCTTACCCATCTCCATTCTCATCAACACCTCCATGCTCCCATTCCTAGTGTTTTAAACCCTGGCCAGTCTATTTCTTTCTTGGTATCTCTGGGACCTATTCTTTCCTCCATGTTTTTGTTACTTACCTCCTTTACTAGCCCATCCTAACGTCTCCTGTTCACTGTTGTATGTCTCCGCCCAAGCTTCCCATTACTTTTCCAGAACAGCTTCCTCAAACATTTTTTCTTTATTGTGTTTTTGGCTTGTTAAATAATGCATTAATAAAAGAATAAGTAAGAACTTAAGACCATCAGCTGTCATTGCCAACTCGTCTGTCTGGTTGGTCTTGTGTGGTGGAAAGAGGACTGGGCTTGGGAGTTGGTCTGATCTGCCTGCCTCCAAGCTCCTTATCCTTTGGGAGATCAGTGTCCTCATCTGTAAAATGGGAATGGTAACACTTACCGTTTACTGTCCTGTGAGGATTAAATGAGATGGTGCATAAAAACACCTGGTACCTATGTGGTTTGTGCTCAGAGTGAAGTTTCTATCCGTCCTCCGTTTCCCTTCCCCTCTGCCCACCTTCTTTCCTTATGCCTGGGCCTGGGCTGTCCTCTCGATGGCAGGAAGCCAGTCTATTCCAGCTTGTTTGCTTGAACCTTGATTTATTCATTTCTCTCTTTCTACCTTGGCGTACATTGTTACTACTAAAACTCTCCTCCCCCGCAATGGCATCTTTCTGTTAGTCTTCCAACTTATGGAATTTAACCTAAAACTCAATTCCAGAAAGTCTGTCTTGACTAACTCCACTGAGTTTCACTATTGCTTTATTTTTTATTTCCTTAAATTTAAATACTTTGTTCCATTAATTAGAATGTGCTATTGACCATTTACGAAATTTTTGTCCCGTTTTGATTTTTAGAATCCGATGTCCCAGCAGAGCTGCAGGTGCTAAAAGGACCCCAGCAGCAGCCGACGTTCCCCTTTGCCGTCGCGAACCAGCTGTTGCTTGTTTCTTTGCTGGAACACTTGAGCCATGTGCACGAGTCAGACCCACTTCGTTCGAGACAGGTTTTTAAATGTTAGTAGGAATGAACTAATCTTCTATATAAAGCTTGTACAAACCCTATGTTATTTAGTGCTGTGGGTGTCAGAAGCAGCAGGAATATAGAAATGTGAAATTAAGTGTTAATAGTTTATGTTTCTTAAATTCATTACATATTTTGCATTAGGTAATTTTTTATGAATATAATTGCTAGGGGGCCCCAAAGATTAATAACCATTAAATTGTACCTATTTAAATAGATAAGAGCTAGCTCGGTCTTTTGTATCTAACATGATAATTCATGAAATTTGTGAAGATCTGTTATGGTTTAGTCGGTGAGCAGGTGAATGGAAAATCACAGGTATTCACTGAACCAGTTCTTGAGCAGAGCACCGAACAGGAGCATTTTGTGGTGTTGAGCTTGAAGCCGTTTTTCTCTGCACACTCCTTGCACCACATGTGTGGGGTTATTTTTCCTGCACCGACCAGCTCTCAGACGCTAGCTGGGTGTCAAACAGTTCAATTCAGTTCTGACACTATGTGGAGTCAGTGTCAAATCCCACAGGTCAAGGGCTCAGTCACACAAGACTGCCTTTCTCGCAGATGCAGTTGTACGTAGTGTGTCCCCGGGGTCCTCAGGTTACCCGCACTTGTGTCTGACTTTGATCTAAATGGATATCCACAACCCCCACTTCCCTCAGGTTTGACAATTGTCTATAATGGTTCACAGAGCTCAGGAGGACACTTACTTATGCCTACAGGTTTATGATATAATAAAGGATGTGATAACGGGCACAGATGAACAGCTTGATGAGGTACAGAGTGCAGGGTCCAGAGGGCAAGAGCTTCTGTCCCCGTGGAGTTGGGGTGCACCACCCTCCTGGTGTGTGGATGTGTTTCCCAGAAGTTCTCCGAACCTTGTCGTTTAGGGATTTTTATAGAGGCTTCATCATGTTGGCACCATCAAGTATGAAATCAATCTCCAGCCATCTCCCCTTCCCAGAGGATGGGGAGGGTGGAGCTGAAAGCTCTAGGCTTCTAATCATGCGTTGGTCTTTGTGGTGACTGGTCTCATCTTGAAGCTCCCTAGGGGCCCTCAGCTACCTCATTAGCATACAGAAAGACACTCTTCACTCTGGAGATTCCAAGGGTCTTAGCTCTTGGGTCACAAACTGGGTCAAAGACCAAATGTTAGGTGAAAATATTCTCCAAGCAACCCTAGCCCTTAGGAGCTGTATGCCAGGAACCAGAAACAGAGACCAAATACATTTTTTCTTAGACCACAGTTGTTGAAAATTTTAATTTTTATTCCTGCCAGAATTCCTTGTACGAGAAATGTGAGCACAGAAGTGAGCAGAATTATATTGGGTTGTCGGAAAAGTCGTGACACAATTTTGCAACGAAAAACAGAAAAAATATGTCATGACTTTTCCGACAACCCGACATATTATGGTGTTTCTCGTTCAGATCATTGACTGAGACCATTGTGATTTCCAGTCTTTTCTACCAAAGACATCTTTGCAAGTCTTGTTTGGTGTTAGAAATCCTCAGTCTTACAGATTCCTTTATGTGATCTTAGAATGTAATGCTTTTACTGAAAGGCAGATGACCATTTTGATGAGCTTGATGACACATGGAACATGGTAAACATTTGTACGGTGATTTTCCTGAACACGTGGTGGGGAGGTGGGTTGTACGAAAGGGGGTGTTCTGTAGGTTCTGAAGCAGTGGCAGCTGGGGGTCATTGTGTTGGACTCACTGTATAGAAAAGCAGGTTACAATGATTTAAAGACAGTAATCTGGCTAGTAATTAAAGCAAATCTTGCCGATTTTAAGGTTTTTTTGAATTCATTTTTAAATGAGCTTTTAAACAAAGCCTATTTAAATTAATGTTTTTGTGTGATTCAGTTAGTTGATAATGTAAATGCAGAGCTTTCCATATAGAAAGATGTCCATATGGATCTGTATTTCTTGAATGAGTAAAAGCCAAATACTTCTATAGAAACTTCTTTTTCTGAGGAGCCCCCTGTCATGACTTCAGACTTCACTTTCCCACTAGTATGTGGTCTGTACACACATTGCGTGTGTGCTTTTTCTATGCTGGTTAAAGGTACTCCATAATAGAAAACAACAATTAATATTCACTTTGTTCTCAGTTCTAATCATTCATTTCCACTCCTTATCTCAGTGCCTGCCAGCAAAGTGTAATGTGCTTGAATGGGAGAACACTATTATGTTTACACTTTTTGTTGCCTTTTCAAAAGATGAAGTTTAGTATTAACTGACCGACCAGGCATGGTGAACAAAAGACTGTTCAGTATCACAGAAGTAATTACAGACGTGCTCCTGATCAGAGAGTGGACCAATCAATTGTTGCTTTGCTAGTAGAGGGTCAACCCCGAAGTTGTAATGTGTGTATAAATGTAACTTTTTGTCTTATAGAGGCTGTTATTACTGTTTATGCTCAGTGTACTCTTTAAAATTGCCATTTTATTGATGGCCTTTCCAATAATAGTTTTCTGTATCCTTTTTCTAGTACTTTGTCAGACCTTTATCAAAATGGGGCTGCTGTCTTCTTTCTCCTGTAGCGATGAGTTCAGCTCATTGAGACTACATCACAACAGAGCCATTACACATTTAATGAGGTCAGCTAAAGAGAGAGTTCGTCAGGTAAGCACTAAAATGCGTACTTTGTATGTGACAAAAACATTTGCATTTCAAGAGGACGGTTTTCTAAAGCATTATGAAATCCTGATCATAATATGGGTCTAGAAAAATGTTAACTTTAATTTGTTTCTTTGACAAATATTTATCGACTGTTAGGCCCTCTTGTAGGTGCTGCAGTTCAGGCAGTAAACAGAATAGAATCCCTGCCCTCATGGGGCTTCTGTTCCTGTGAGGGGCCAGTTAGCAACAGAAAAATACAACTGTAAAAAGGAACGGGCTGTCAGGTGGGAATAAGTGGTAAGGTGAAACAAAGCAGTCGGGGGGCTTAGAAACTGTGTGACTGTTATGGAGGGTGGCCAGGGAGGGCCTTAGTGAGACTGTCCTTTCAATCAGGTGCTGGAGTTGAGAGAAGCCATGCAGGTCCCTGGAGGGCAAAGCACTGCAGGCCCAGTCATAGCGCTGCCCCAGGGAGCCGTGTGCTTGGCCTGAGAGAAGCTGACAGCCTTATGGCTGGAGGAAGCAAGGGGGATGGGTGGGAGAGATGGGGCAAGAGGGCAGCAAGAGGGTCGGATGGAATTGGAGCTTGAGACTTAAATGTCTTTGGTTTTCACTCATAGTAAACTGGGAAGCATTGCAGGATTTTGAGCAGAGGAGTGACAGCATCTAACTTACATCTTAACGGGATCACACCAGCTGCTGTGTTGAGAATAGTCTGAGAGAGGCCAAGGGCACAAGCGGGGAAACAGGTGCAATCATAAAGGCAAGAAGAGATGCCGGTGGCTTGGGATGGGTGGTAGTGGCAGACATGTGAGAAGTGGCCCATTTCTGCATGTATTTTGAAGGTAAAATCAACACTATTTGTTGATGGAGCTTTTTTTTTTTTTTGAGGGCAGTGTCACTGGCAGAGTCCCCTCAGATGTGGGACTCGAACTGGGGTCGCTGGCTTCCCAAGCCATCGTTTAACCGCCGGGCCACTCGGCCGGCCCTAATGATGGAGCTTCTTGGTAAATTCTCAGCTTTGTCAGTGGACAGCAAGAATATAACTTTTTTACTAGTTATCTTGATTAAGAGAGAAATGTTTTCAATTGTGAACTTAGGTACTATTGAAAAAGCCTTTTTGTTTTGTTTTGTTTTGAGGGCAGTGTCACTGGCCCTCATATGTGGGACCCGAACCGGGGCTGCTGGCTTTCCAAGCCAGCACTTAGCCACTGCGCCACTTGGCGGGCCCCATTTTTTTTTTTTTTTTTTAATGTTTAAGCATTTTGGACTATTACTATGACATTGAGCTTTGATAGATTCTTTATTTCATGAAGTTTTTGAAATGCTTCTAAAAATCACTGTTTGATTTTAGGATCCTTGTGAGGATAATTCTCATATCCAGAACATCAGGTATGTAGTAAATACTTCTGTGATTATGTGAAGATTAAACAACACAGAAGAAATCAGATCAGGATTAAGAATTCTGAATTAATCAAATATTAGTTTGGGTCAAAAAGTAATGTAGTTAGCCTAGTTTACGAAACCAAAAACTTTCTTCTCAGCAGTTAATTCGTGCTCCCAGACTTGCTTTGCTTCTCATTTCCCTCCTTTTTGATCTCCTGCTCTCCGCATTCACTGTGGGTCCCATAAGCCCCACCCCCAATTCAAAGTATCAATATCCAGTCTGTCAGGGGAAAGCTATTGAATTTGACTATATTTAGGAAATGCTAGTTTAAAATCTGTAACTGGTTGCTGTCATTAAGGAATTAAGTAACTTTATTACTGAATTCTACTAATCAACTTCTGCCTGTTAGTCATCGAATACCAATCACTGGTAAAATATTTAAAATTAGATTAATGTTCTCCCTGCTATCTTTATTACACTGTTGATTTGCTTAGCACATGTTTTCTTGATGGAGAATGAAACATATCCGTTTCTCCCATGCTTTTCCAAATGATGACAATTTATTGATAAATGAGGTGTAGCAGTAATACTGTGAACATGAACTACCCTAGAACATCTGAATGCTCCCATGTGCTAATATTGACTGTATTTCACTTTTAGATCCAGGGAAGTAGCCTTTGAAGCACAAACTTCACGTTACTTAAATGAATTTGAAGAGCTCGCCATCTTAGGAAAAGGTGGCTATGGACGCGTTTACAAGGTTGTTTTCCACATATTCTCCTTGACCTGTTACTCTAAACAAATGTATTTGGAGAAGTTATTTTTGTTATTGTTATTTAAAGATGCTCAAAGGAGAATTCCTAGAAGTCATGTATGTTTACTTTTCATTAAGATTTGTCATCTGCGGGAAGTGGGCAGGTTTTATTTTTTCCTAACCATGGTGAAGATGAAGGTGGATTCTGGAAACTGAGGTTTTGTTCTATATTTTCTTAAGAATATATTACTGGGCCGGCCGAGTGGCGCGGTGGTTAAGTGCTGGCTTGGGACGCCAGCGGCCCCGGTTCGGGTCCCACATATGAGGGCCAGTGACACTGCCCTCAAAAAAAAGAATATATTACTGAAAGAAGTTGTCCTCCTGTGGTGTGGAGCAGACTGAGCCCTTTTACTAACGTGCCCATGCTCCGACCTGGAGCTTCTAGGAGTTGGCTCTCAATGCAGTTTGAAAGCCTGTGGTCTGTGTGACCACCACTGACACCCTGAACATAGGAAAGAGGAGACATGCCTTCAGCTGAATTTTATCTCTGGCTAGTTTGGATTCTCTAAGCTAAGGTTAAAAGAATTTTCTTTATTCAGTTGGAATTTAATGGCATAATATACTTTGTTTCTTCTTCCACTTTTTAGGTCAGGAATAAATTAGATGGTCAGTATTATGCGATTAAAAAAATCCTGATTAAGGCTGCAACTAAGACAGATTGCATGAAGGTATGATTTTCAGAATTATTTATTTTGAATAATTGAGTATTTAGGTTTTTTCATAAGGGTGGTGTGTGTGTGTGTGTGTTTGTGTGTGTTTGTTTGTGTCTGTCTGTCTGTGTCTCTGTGTGTGTACATTTGGCAAATACTAGATGGTATGAATTACTAGCTTAAAAGGAATGGGTTACAGTAAAATAAACATTAAAACTAAATTTTTTTTTTTTTTAAAGATTTTATTGGGGAATTGGGGGAGGGAAACAGCGTTGGGGAATCAGGGAAGGGGAATAGTTAAGTTGCTGTCCTTGTGTTCTTCAGTCTAGTTGCAGAGGACATTGCTTCACTGGCCCATGTTGGTATCGTCATTGCGCTCTTCCTGGATGAGGCAGATAGGTCGCTGGCCTCTGGATAATCACTCACCGCGGCTATTGGCAGCTCACGCTGGCTGCCAGCTGCTCACGCTGGCTGCTGGCCACTCACTGAAGCCTATAGCAGCCCACTGCAGCAGGGACTGCAGCCTACACCGTCGCCAGGGCTCGCAACCCAGCTCTAGGTGGAGCTGTTGTTCACCATCTTAGCTGTAGAGGGCAGTGTCACTGGCCCTCATATGTGGGATCTGAACCGGGGCCGCTGGTATACCAAGCCAGTTCTTAACCAATGCGCCACTTGGCCGGCCCAAAACTAAATTTTTATATGACTGATTTTTTTATAGGCATTTCAGATTGACCACATTTCAGGGTCATCGTTGGGGAAATTAATTTTTTAAGTAAATCATTCATATACAATACAGCTTGTTATGAAAAAACCCGAGCTCAATTCAGGTCCCAGTCTTCTCCCTTGCATGCTATATGGTCCTGGGCAAATGACCTAGACCTCCAAGCCACTTGTGTCTCCTGCCCTTGAAATAGTACTGGACTTACTTATAGGAGAAGGATGATAAATGAACTATGCAATGTATAAAGCGCTATATACATGTAAGCTTAGTTGCTATAACAATTGCATTTGTCTCTCACAAAAACATTCCCATTGTTTTAACATAGTTGAGATTGCTTATATAGAGGGGTTTTTACTATTCTTGCTGTGGCACTAGTAGTAGTTGATACCATGAACATTTAACAAATTGCCAGCAGGGCCGGTGGAGAGGCGCAGTGGTTAAGCACTGGCTTGGGAAGCCAGTGGCCCTGGTTTGGTACCACATATGAGGGCCAGTGACACTGCCCTCAAAAAAAAAAAACAAAAAAAAAAGGGCTGGCCAAGTGGCGCATTGGTTAAGAGCTGGTTTTGGGATGCCAGAGGCCCCGGTTTGGATCCCACATATGAGGGCCAGTGACACTGCCCTCTACAGCTAACAACAGCTCCACCTGGAGCTTGGCTGTGTGAGCCCCGGCGATGATGTGGGCTGTAGCCCCTGCTTCAGTGGGATGCCATGGGCTACAGTGAATGGCCGGCAGCCAGCATGAGCGGCTGGCAGCCAGCATGAGCTGCCAATAGCCGCAGTGAGCGACATCCAGAGGCTGGCGACTGATCAGCCTCATCCGGGAAGAGCGCAATGACGATACCAACATGGGCCAGTGAAGCAACATCCTGTGCAATTAGACTGAAGAACAAGGCAACAGCAACTTGTCTGTTCCCCTCCCCCAATTCCCCAATAAAATCTTTAAAAAAAAACAAAAACAAACAAAAAAACCAAGCCAAATTGCCAGCAAAATGCCAGTATGTTTTCTTCTTTAGGTGCTACGGGAAGTGAAGGTGCTAGCAGGTGTGCAGCACCCTAATATTGTAGGCTATCACACCGCTTGGATAGAACACGTTCATGTAGCCCGACCACAAGGTAAGCAGCGTCAGATGGCAGAGTTGAGTGTTGGGCAAGCTTTGGCCATGGGCCATATCTGGCCTGGCCCTGCTTTTGTGCATCCCATAAGCTGAGATTTTTTTTTTTTTTTATCTTTTTAAGTAGTTAAAAGGAATCAAAAGAAGAATATTTTGTGAAAATTATATTCAGCATTTCAGTGTCAGTAATAAATATGGCTTATGAGAACACATGCTGGTTCCTTGTATTGTCTGGCTGCTTTAACAACAGCAGAGTCCTATAGGGCCCGCAAGACTTAAACTACATACTGTCAGGTCCTTCCCAGAGTCTGCTGACCCCTCATGTCATGGAACAGCTCTGTTTTATGGTTCCAAAAATGTGCCGGGTGGTTTGAATTGTTGTATTGTGTTTTGCCATTAGGGCACGCTATTTTTAGACTTGTAGTCTCCTTTGGTGTTATTTGGGTAATTGAACTCTGCCTTTGACTATAAATTAGAAAATTAGGCTATTTGAAACTTGTTTTTGTTTTCGGTCAGCAGATAGAATTTCTGTTCAGTTGCCATCTCTGAAAGTGATCTCCACCCAGGAGGGTGACAGGTATGTGGACTGGTGTGGACTTCACAGGTTTAGATACAACCTCCTGTCACCTGCATTAGGCCGCCTTCATCTTTTGCTATTAGAAGCTCAGGGGTGTTTTAGACTTCCTTTGTCTTATTTTCATTATGAAATGTTAAATTAGTTTTTCCTCCGATATTTCCTGTCAGTATTTTATTTTTTTATTTTTTATTTTTTTTGAGGGCAGTGTTTCTGGCCCTCACATGTGGGATCCGAACCGGGGCCACTGGCGTCCCAAGCCAGCTCCCAACCACCATGCCACTCGGCTGGCCCTCCTGTCAGTATTTTAAATAAATGTGGCTGCTAGACAGATTGGATGCCATTTATTTTCAGGACTTGACCAGTAAGACTTATACAGATTTGAAGGGAGAGTTGCGTTACTTTTTTTGACATTGATTTTTATCCTTACTGTTTCTTTTTCCTCCAGAGATCAGTCTGATGTTAAAAATGATGACAGTAATAGCTCATCTATTATCTTCGCTGAGTTCACCTCAGAAGAAGAAAAATCCTTAGAATCTGAAATTGAAAATCAGAATAACAGATTGGTGAACTACACCACCGAATTGGTCACAAGAGACGCTAGTGAATTTGAGTCATCCATCGAGTGCCAAGGAAATGGCTTGTCTGGCTTGTCGTCTAGGTCGATTGTTGAGATTCAGCCGCCATGTAGGCTTAATTCAGGCTTAGAAGAGAATTTCACATCCACTGAGGAATCTTCTGGTGAAAACTTCAACTTGTTGGAGAAGACAGAGGTAGATGACTTTCTCAGAGCCTACCAATTCGATGTTTACGATAATCATTGTGGTTCGATAGGGCCTCCGTCTTCTCAGCTGGCTTCCCACCTTGCTCTCGGCCCTCTGCTCTCGCTCTCCCGCTCTCTGCTGTCCCTTCTCTCCATGTTGTCCCTTGACGGACGAACGGCTCTTGTATTTGGTCTTCCCTCCGTCACATAGTTAACTCCTGCTCACCCTGTTCAGGCCCCCCTGACTGGGGCATTCTCTGCTCTAGATGCTGCCACTCACATCCCCCGGACTTGGAAGCGTCACGCACATTCTGTTTCTGTTTTGTGTTAGCATTGTGCTATAAAAATATTTATGCAAAGAGGCTTGCTACTTTTTGGAACATGGCTTTAGGAGAGAGTCCGAGTAGGGTTACCAGGTCAGTTTTCAGGATACTCTTGCTGAGTGTTACACAAATCTGCTGGCGAGACTCCCGTATACTCTCATTAATGACTGTTAGTATTTAAAAAACTTGAACTTAACAGGGTCCACACATAATCTGTCGTGTTGGGTTATAGAACTGTGTATACCATCTACGAGGTGTGATCAAACAATACAGTGAATGTATAAATAAAAAAAACAAACTATTGTTTTCATTTTTATTGTTTTTTGAGGGCAGTGTCATTGGCCCTCACATGTGGGACCGAACCAGTGCCGCTGGCTTCCCAAGCCAGCGCTTAACCACCGCGCCACTTGGCCGGCCCCAAAAAAAACTATTATCGTAAATGACACATTGCCATTAATTCCTTTCAAAATACCCTCCCCTTGCTTTGAACACACTTATCCGTTCTTTTTTTTTTTTTTTTGAGGGCATTGTCACTGGTCCTCATATGTGGGACCAAACCGGGGCCTCTGGCTTTCCAAGCCAGCGCTTAACCACCGCGCCAGTTGGCCGGCCCAAAACTTTTATTTTTTTTATTTTTTTTTGAGGGCAGTGTTACTGGCCCTCATATGTGGGATCTGAACCGGGGCCACTGGCTTCCTAAGCCAGCCCTTAACCACTGCGCCACTCGGCCGGCCTGTCATGTTTGCCACTTTTTGAAGCAGTTCTGGAAGTCCTTTCATGAGTGTCTTTAGTTGCGCTGTCAGGACTGCCTCGATGTCCTGAATCATTCTGACTTGGGGGCAGAGCCAGGAGTCGCACTGCCAGGTCCATGCCAGATTCAGTGAATAAGGACGAGGATACACTGTAATGTTTTTATTTGATACAAATTGCTGTACCAGAGGTGATACGTGACACAGAGCGTTGTCATGATGGAGGATGATTTATACCACACTTTAAAATACACCGTCTCTCAGTCGTAGCTCACACCCTGCACCGAACAAGTTGAAACTTGTCACATCCTGTTACTAAAGTTTGTTGCACTGCTTCCTGTATTGAAGATTTCTGCCTTTCTCTGAATGGTACTTGGCAGCAGCATTCACTGTCTTTTTTGATCACACCTTGTATACTCACACACACACCCACACACACACAAGCAGAACTAATTCTTGTTGTCCAGGAACGTGGCTCTGTATGTTTTTTTGTGAAATAAAACATTGAATAGGTTCACCTGAATACAGAGGAGTGGGGTTTAAGAGGGACTTTTATTCAGAATAGTTTTATTTCTCTGTAAAACATTTGGAAAATTTCCCTGGATGCCTAAATGAATGGGCTACAGTGAGCTTAATTTTTGTTTTTCTTTTCCTTGAACAAGTTATTAGTTATGTACAATGTGAAGCCAGCCAAACTGTATACTCATATGTACTTTGGGGTATACACAGAGTAGCAGAATACCACACAGCCGTTCTTTGACGCTTGATCTGAGCTATGAAAGCTGTTTATGTAGTGAGCACACCGAACAGTCTCAGGCCCAGTGCCTCGGTGTCACATTTGAGAGCTTCTGCCCTTTGACGGCTGCCTAACTCCAGGGGGCCTACGCTTGCCCAGTTGGATTAGGACACACCATTCATTGTAAGTATTGCATTACCTCTTCATCTCCTTCACTAGACGGTGGACGTTCGGGGCAGGCCTCGTCACTTAGGCTATTGCTTGGCCTAGAGTAGTAGTTGTTCACTAAATTTCACCAGAGCGAATGGTGCAAAGATGGGGCCCTGTGTTGTGTCGCCCCCTAGGCGCAGTACCACCTGATGCTGCATATCCAGATGCAGCTGTGTGAGCTTTCGCTGTGGGACTGGATCGTGGAGAGAAACCAGCGGGGCCGGGAGTGTGTGGACGAAGCTGCGTGTAAGTACCGTGTGGGGTCTGTAAGTACCGTGTGGGTCTGCAGTACCGTGTGGGCCTATAAGTACCGTGTGGGTCTGCAGTACCGTGTGGGTTTGTAAGTACTGTGTGGGTCTGCAGTACTGTGTGGGCCTATAAGTACCGTGTGGGTCTGCAGTACCGTGTGGGTTTGTAAGTACCGTGTGGGTTTGTAAGTACCGTGTGGGTCTGCAGTACGGTGTGGGCCTGTAAGTACCGTGTGGGTCTGCAGTACCGTGTGGGCCTATAAGTACCGTGTGGGTCTATAGTGCCGTGTGGGTCTGTAAGTACTGTATGGGTCTGCAGTACCGTGTGGGCCTATAAGTACCGTGTGGGTCTGCAGTGCCCTGTGGGTTTGTAAGTACCGTATGGGTCTGCAGTACCATGTGGGCCTGCAGTACGGTGTGGGCCTGTAAGTACCGTGTGGGTCTGCAGTACCGTGTGGGCCTATAAGTACCGTGTGGGTCTGCAGTGCCCTGTGGGTTTGTAAGTACCGTATGGGTCTGCAGTACCATATGGGCCTATAAGTACCATGTGGGTCTGCAGTACCGTGTGGGCCTATAAGTACCGTGTGGGTCTGCAGTGCCCTGTGGGTTTGCAGTACTGTGTGGGCTTATAAGTGCTGAGTGGATCTGTAAGTACTGGGCTGGGAAATAGGGCAGTAGGATCTGCTGCCTTCTGCCTCCAGGTGCTTTAGATTGGAATAAAAAAATCACTTTTTTTTTGAACCAAAGAAGCAATTACACTTATTTCAACATTTTAAAAAAGCAAACAGGTATTTGGAAGTTAAATTTCTCTGTGATACATAGCTTGTTGATATTTAAGCAGTAATGCTAGAATTTAGGTAACTAAATGATTTTGGGTGGAAGAGGTCTTTTAAACATGTTTTTTTTTTTTTTTAAAGATTTTATTGGGGAATTGGGGGAGGGGAACAGCATTGGGGAATGGGGGAAGGGGAAAACAGAGAAGTTGCTCTCCTTTTGTTCTTCAGTCTAGTTGCAGAGGATGTTGCTTCACTGGCCCATGTTGGTATCGTCATTGCGCTCTTCCCAGATGAGTTAGATCGGTCCACGGCCTCTGGATGTCGCTCACCGCGGCTATTGGCAGCTCAAGCTGGTCAGCCGCTCACGCTGGCTGCCAGCCACTCACTGTAGCCTATGGCAGCCCACTGCAGCAGGGTCTGCAGCCTACACCATGGCCGAGGCTCACAGTCCAGCTCCAGGTGGAGCTGTTGTTAGCTGTAGAGGGCAGTGTCACTGGCCCTCATGTGGGATCCGAACCGGGGCCGCTGGCATCCCAAAACCAGCTCTTAACCATTGCGCCACTCGGCCAGCCTTAAACATCTTTTAATGAAAAAGATTTTAATATTTTTATTTTTTAAACCTGAAAACGTGTACTCTTACAAAAAGAAACCTTTAAAGAGACCCTTGTAGAAGGTTATGTGGTCAAAACCTTTCCCCCCCCTGCAGTTATATGTCCTCTAGAAATAGTATTAGGTTGATATTTTAAAAAATATTGTAGCAGTGGTTCTCAACTTGGGCTGCACATTGGAATCACCTGGGAAACTTTTAGAAAGATGTTGTCAGTAATGAAGAACTTGATAAGGGAGAAACCTGACACATATCACCTCACCTAGAGATCAAGGTCAACCTCAGCAGTGATAGTTCATTTGCTGCTCACTCCAAATGACATTATAACCTAATATTTGATAGTGTGTGGCCTTGACAAGACGTGGTGAGAGAGCACTGTATCTCTGTGATTTTCCTCCCCCAAATCCATAACCCCCAGTCTAATCATGAGAAAAATGTCAGACAACCCCCAATTGAGGGACATTCTACAGAATACCCACCCAGCATGTCCCCAAACTGCCAAGATCATCCCAAACAGGAAAAGCCTGAGAAACTGTCACAGACCAGAGGAGCCTCAGAGAGACATGACAACTAAATGTAATGTGGTGTCCTGGGTAGAATTCCGGAACAGAAAAAGGACATTAGTTAAAAAAACTATGGAAATCTGAATAAAACTGTGGACTTGTATCAATATTGGTGCGTTAATTGTAACAAATGTACTATATTGATGTAAGTAACATACTAACAACAGGGGAACTGGGTATGGGGTATGTGGGAACTGTCTACAATCTTCCAATTTTTCAGTAAATCTAAGATTATTCTAAAAAATCTATTTTTTTATTTATTTTATTATTATTTTTTTTCCGAGGGCAGTGTCACTGGCCTTCTTATGTGGGACTGAACTGGGGCCGCTGGCTTACCAAGCCAGCGCTTAACCATTGTGCCACTCGGCCGGCCCCTGATATTGTTTTTTTGAAAGTTTTCGTATTGATTCTAATGTGTGGACAAAGCTGAAATTCACTGTATTCGATGATCAAAATAGGGAATATGAGTGACCTGATTTTGAGTAAACATTCGGCAAAATATTGATCATTAATCATTGTTCACTCCTAATGACATCATAACCCTCTATTTGGTCTGAAACACAGGTCCATTAACCTACTCAAAATCTTAGATTAGCGTCCAGTGGAGACAAAAACATGAGGTCTTCCTCTGCAGCTCCCTGATGCCCTCCACACCCCTTCTGTAGTGTGCCATGTAACTAGGCCATACCAGACTGCTCAGTTCACTCGTGGCAGGTGGTGTGTGGGGTAGCTTCAGCGCCCCATGAAGTTGTATCCTTTGCCTGCTGCATGAGTGATGTCTTTATGAAAAGGAGAATGGTGTATGAAATCCTGTGTGCATTTGACCTTTAGCCTCTCATGTGGGAAACGAGTCCCTGATGAAATGCGGGATGAGAACTCTGTGCCATCCAGGACAGTAAACCTGTCAGGACAGTGAGGGCAAGATATGTGTAATGCTAACATGATGTATGTTTTTCTTTAGAAAATATTTTAAAATAAAACATGTTAGCTTTGTAGTATTCTAGCGCTGTATGTATAGCCTTACGTCAGTTATATTTTGCGTCAGTTCTTCTCAGTAGTCCTCACGAGTGAGAGCGGTGTTGGAATCCAGGCTCTAACCCTCCCCAGGTATAAGGTTTGGGCGAGTCAGTAACTGCTCTCAGCCCTTCCCTCAGCCTGTAGTGTGAGGATCATCCCCGTTTTATGGAGTTGTTGGGAGGGTTAAAGCAGTAAGTGTAAGGGCTGTAGCACTGAGTGAATGGGAACTCTTATTGTGTGTGATTACCGTATTCTCTCACAGTCACCCATTTGGATGTGTTAGGTAGGTTAAAATGAGAACCGTATTTAAGACAAAGGAAGGCCGTCATTTGAATAGTTGTGAAAATCAAAGCCCTCCTTGCTTTTCTACCTTGCAGAAAGTTGTCACTTCAGGGTAAGGGAAGCCATAGGCCACAGTAGACGAACTTGTCGTGGAACCATTGCTTTTACGCGCGCGTGCACACACACACACAGTTGCTGTCTTCTTAAGTACTTGAGGTCCCTGGTTATGTGCTAGGTAGTGTCAGGAGAGTGTGGAGTGGGTTTGAATTGTGGGACGAAGTGGGCTCATTCAGAGAGGAGGTGGGAGCGTGTAGGGTTCTTGTGCTTGAAGGTAAACTGTAGGTTTATGACTTAAAATGATTGAATACAGAAGAGCTAGTAAGTGCTTACTGTATTACTAAACTTACTTAGCTGGCAAAACTCCAGGATTTTTCTTTATCAATTTTTTATTTGTTTTAGCCTTACAAAACCTCTTCACCCTCTAGGTTCACACATTGTGTCATCCTATTAACAGATGAATTAATTCATTTACTTTTTTCCCCATATACTTCATTTGTTGCTTTTGGAAAATGCATTCCAGATCTTCCAGATGATGAAGGTCACCCCGTGGGCTTACATAATTTATCTTCCTGTTCCATTATTTGTAATAATGTCTCCAGCCCACAGTGGGCCAGGATACTAGATTTATTAGCCTTAAGCCCCAGGATGTCCGGGGTTAATGTAGCCACCTGATGCCTGAGAGTTGTTTACAGTGTATTTAATAGACGGGCTCTGAGTGGAATCAGAGGTCTCTTTCTGGGGACAGCCCACTGCTGAGTGCTATTTTGTGACAGCTTTGCTAGCTGAGGAGCCTCCCTGCCAGTTTCTAGGTTTGAACCATTTTGGAGAGTTGACTTTGTTAAAAATCTGAATGTTGTGTAGGTGTCAGAAGTTAATGTATTTGGAACTGTATTTAACATTTAGTTGTTAATGTAATAAGCAAAAAAAAAAATAGAAATAAAACTTTTTTTTTTTTTTTTTAACTTCAGGTCCTTATGTTATGGCCAGTGTTGCAACAAAAATTTTTCAAGAATTGGTAGAAGGTGTGTTTTACATACATAACATGGGAATTGTACACAGAGATCTGAAGGTAAGTGGGGGAGATGAAGTCATGGAAAGCTTATCAGGGGTGACTCAGTGTCGGTTCTTGGAATTAAATGGAATTGTGTATATTAGTTCTTCTACCTAGAGAAGGGTATCATTATTTTCATATAAATCATTGTTTTGTAGGCCAGAACATGGAAACTTGAATTTAAAAACAGTAATCGTTGGGCGTTAGAGATTCTCACTGGTTTTCAGGTAGTAAGTCTGTCTGATGGAATACTACTCTAGTTGATGGTGCTAAATGTATTTAATGCTGACTCATCTATTATTTCAGCTCTAGAGAGCAAACCTGTTCTATAATTATCCATCTTAAAGGAAATTTAACATGGGACAGTTTTTTCTGCTGTTTGAAAAATCTATAATGACTATTGCAGTTTTTATCCACAAAAGACTATCAAGAAAGAGAGAAAATATATTTACTTCTTTTCTGAGAGTTTTAAATTAATTTGTGTACTTTTTGGGCCAAAATTAAATCATGGAAGATGCATTTCACAGAATATTTAGAAACGTGAATATGCAGATCATTTAATTTTTTGAAAAAGATTTAATAACCAGTGGTTTGTACGATTGACATTTAGAAGGCAATGGGTCGAGTGTTTTTGGATACGTGTCTTGCCAGAAAATGCGATGGGACTTATTGGAACCCTTCAGCACGGTGAAACTTGGAGGTCTTATTTCAGGAGGCCAGCTAAGTCATCACATCTGTATACAGAACTCCACATCTTCCCTGGGAGAAGGAGTTTCACGTGTTCCTTGTATCTCTCTCCGTAAATATTTCTGATGTTTCTTTTACACATGTCCTCTAGGGATAAGGGTTTTTGAGATAACTTGATTAGGGTTTCCTTTAAGAGCTGGAACTCCGGTAGCATGATTCCTGCAGGCAGAAATCCTTGGTTGTTGGTCAGTCGCAAAGGGTAGGAGTGGTAAAGCAGCTTGGCAAGGAGGGCGCCGTCTCTCAGGTTGGCGCTGCGCTGCAAGTACTTGTAGATCGGAGACTCCCCATTTCTCGTTAAGATGTTAACATTCGCTTCAAATTCCAGCAGGAGGTGGATTATCGCCTCTCTGCCTCCAAAACATGCCTCGTGGATGGCTGTTAGGCCTTCGTGGTCCTGGGTGTTCACCTGGGCTCCGTGAGTCAGCAGCAGACGGATGCAGCTGACGCCTGCTGCCAGCAGGCGGCCGGCTTTGCTGGACGCGGTGCACACCGCCACCTTAAGGGCCGTGTTCCCCGTGGATGAGACGACGCAGTTGACGTTTGCTCCGCAGGAGATTAGCGTTTCCATCATCTCCTTATTCAGTATAGCTGCAGCCATGTGAAGGGGTGTCATACTGGATTCATTAATGGCGTTGACATGGGCACCGCTTTGGGCTAAGATGATGAGCACAGGGTTGGTCCCGTATGTTACGGCCAGGTGCATGGGTGAGAGCTTGTTGCTGTTGTCCACTTGAGCGTTCACTTGAGCTCCGTGCGCGCACACTATACGGAGACACGTCATGGCGTTATTCTGAATGTCTGTCAGCAGCCTCTGGATTCTGTTCCCCGGTTTTGTCCACGTGCTAGAAGTGACCGGCCAGTGCAGTAGCGTCAGGTGAAGTGTGGTGAGGCCTCTTGTGTCCCTGGAATAGGAAGGACACAGGTTACATTCAGTTTACAATGGGCATTAGTGCTTAAGAAGGCAACATTTATTTCAGGTAATCCCCCTTAGTTACTTTAAAGAGGTGTTTGAACATCTGCGTTGCTGTTTAATTTCTCAGGATATCACATTGTTTTTGGGGGGACGGGGCGGTATGTGTCACAGCATGGAGGGGCCCAACTTCCGCTAGCAGCTTGTTTCAGCTTTGTGACTCCTACCAAAACTGTGGCCTCTTCAGGGCTGTGTCCTGGTTCTGTTTGTACCCTGGCACCTCACACGGTACTGTGAGCTGCGTTAACAGCCATTCATTAAAATCGTGTGCACCTGAGTGTGACCAGAGAAGTGAGCCATATAGGGCCCGAACGCCTGACTCAGCTGATGGCTGTGCATGTGCCCCTCTGCCTGGCATAGGTGGGCCGGCTGACAGGCTGAATCTGGTCCCTCAGCCGCCCTGCAGGGAGTGTGGCCACTTCGTCGTGGTTCAACCCGCTCCAACCCAGGTAGAATGTGTGTTTCACAGCCTGGCCCTCATTTGCTTCTTTCCTGAAATCTCTCAGACTGCCTCCAAAATTCCTTTCTTTTGGCAGAAAAAGGGGGAAGGTTTATTAGGAACATCTGACTGCTCTATTGAAATTAGAAAATGATTTTTAGTTTACATATGTTTATTCAGTGCATGGCCTGTGCTTGGGCAGTGGTGAAATAGTGCATCGTCCCTACCTTAGCAGGCTTTGCAATCTGGAAGACACAAAATACATTTAAACAACGAAGGAAACACTGCAAGTGGGCAAAGTTCTAGAGACCCTGACCCAGGGACGGCCTCTGGCTTAAAGGATCGGAAAGGGAGTACTGAGGAACCGCCAAGGCGCATGGGCGAGTGTGATGGTCCAGCCCTGCAGAGGCTGCCAGGCCTGCCCAGCGGGGTGGGGCGCGCAGCGAGCGGTGAGAGCTAGAGCGGGTCAGGTGTGCTCTTCGGAGTGTGGTCAGGATTTGGGGCCTAACTTTCTTCCGATTGTGGGGGCAAGAAATGTTACTTGTGTGCCATGTAATCCTTGATTCATTCAACTAATATTGGGCACTTACTACTAAGTGTCAGGCATTGGTTTAAGTGGTGAACATTTATTGGTATTGGTGAGCAAGAAAACCTGTCATGAAATATACTTTCTAGTGGAGGGTAATAAAGAAGAAAATCTGTTGCCCGCTTTAGTTTTCATATCTAACACAGGTCTTGAAACTCCCTGAGGGCTGTGAGCAGCATTAATGCATCTTCCTAACACCGCTGCTGAGCGCTTCCTGTGCAGGGTGCTCCAAGGGGGCTGACTGATCCGTGTCCCTGCATCTTTTCCATTTGTTCAGAGTATCTTATCCAGTCAGTAAAAAAACCGATTCATTTAAAACCTGACAATTTGTAGTCTGCAGCCTGTGAAAAGTGAATGACTCCTGACAGGACTGGGCAAAGTGACATCTAAAGCATGCATACCCTCATCTGGAAATGGTGGCCTCTTGAGTTAACTTACCTGATTTCTGGGTCCGCGCCGTGTTCTAGCAAACAGCGCAAACTTTGTGCCTTGTGGTATTCGGCAGCCAGATGAATGGGGATGATGAACTGCGTCTGCTTGGGGGGAAAAGAACCAAAGTGCATTTTCAGTAGCCTTATGTAGTGGAAATAATAATTGTGTTAGCTTGCCATTTCTAAGGAAACAAGTGTGTTTAGAATCTTGGTTCAGTATTTTTCTGGTACGTGCATTGACATTTTCCTTTTCTTTTGCCTGTTTTAAATGACCCCAAACCAGTGAATTTCTTATTATAAAATCTGTGTTACATAAATGCAAATTTACCAAGGCAGCAGAAATAACTTACAGCTTTGAAACTTGATTCTTGTAAAGAGATCATAGTGTAAAAGTAATGGTAATTGTTGTTAAGCCACTTAGTCCTTAAATTAACCCATAGGGTATCTGACAAGTCGGGTTTGTGTCTTTTAAGGTTTTGCAAAAGTCATAGTATCGGTAGTAAAACCTGCACTTTCATGATCTTAGAGATATTGCAGCAAATGTTTTGTCTGTGATTAGCAGAGCTGTTTATGCTGTTCTAAAAAAACATAAGTAGTGACTTTATAGCATGACTGCAAGATAAGGGAAGAGGGTGGGGTAAAGGCCAGGGTGACGTTTTGAAAACAAAATTATAAAGGTAATAATTGTCTAAAAATTTAGAAAATGAAAAAGTATGTGTAAAAAAGGGAAAACAGTAATTCCATCACACAGATGTGTAATCACCGTTGGGATATTTGAGAGGATGACATTAACGTTCCTCCAACCAGACGCGCTCTAGTCCTTCTCACATCCGTTTGAGTGATAACTGGAAGGGAGGTGCTGCAGACTTGGAGGGACATCGCTCTGGGTGCAGTGAGCCCGAGACGCACTGTCCAGCCTCCGGCGTGGGGAGGCCAGTGAGGAGGTTTAAGGAGCTCACGAGGACCAGGTGGTGGAGTTACATGACGCAAGAACACAGCCAGGTGCAGTTCCTTCTGAGGCATCACGGGAGTCTTTTCTAAGTGATGGAGGAGAAAGGGGGGTACCTGGTTCCCAGGTAGTCGGTGGCTGGTGGAGCTGGCCAGAACAGCGATGGGCTGATTGACGGGGTGGCTTCTGAGCAGTGCCCGGATCGCAGGGCAGTCGTCTCTCATTATGGCTTCGTAGAGTTGAGTGTGGAGTGCCGCAGATGGGCCTTCTTCCGGTGACTTGGCACCGTCAGGCACCAGCGCCCTGCTGCTCCTCTTGGTTATGTTTCCCATGAGAAAAACTGAAGAGTGAGCACCTAAGAGGTCAGGGGAAGCTAGTTCCGGAATTGGTCAGTTTCAGTCTCTTTATGATGTTCAGTTCTAGAACTAGTCTCGAATTGTTGAGAATTGTATCCATGAACACGATTCATTTTTATAACAGAGCCAAACCTTTTCATATTTTATTCCTATATCATATAGTGCCAAAATATAAGCATGGTTTTGTTTTCCTCAATCACAGGAAATATCCAAATTATCATGTTACACATAAAATTTTTCATATTTCCTCTTTCCATTCAGCTTCAAATCAAAAAACTAACAAAGGTAAAACAGGAATTTATACATTGAAATAAAAAATTAAAATTATTAAAGAAAACCCAACTTTTAACCTAAGCATTTTTTAGATTTTATTGGACTTCTCCCCTCCTCCAACATAGGTGCAGTTTTTCACTGGTATAGGAACAGTTCCACTGGGGGATGTTTTGGGTCTTGGTGGCTGCTTAAATAGAGCTAAGTGTGTACTGTATAGTGTGACATAGTTGTTCCCAGCCCCAGTAACACAACATCTGGGAGCTTTAAAAAAAAAAAATGTTTTTTCATTAAAAAAAAAAAGTCAGTCTTTGACTTACTGGAGAGGACAGTAGTTTCCGTTCCTTGGGGGATTCTGGTATCCAGTTAGGGTCGAGGAGCACTTGTGGACATGCGTGCTCTGCATTAGTGGGTCTCAAACTTGGAATAACCTGGGGGGCCTTTTAAATAATACCGATGCCTGTGTCCACTCACCAGAATGTCTGTATAACTAGTTGGGGGAATGGCCTGGACATTGAGGTTTCTTTAAAACTCCCCCAATGATTCTAATGTGTAGCTGAGTTTGAGAACCACTGCTCTGATTTTTAATTTTTGAGGGGCTTCTTGCTGCTGAGTTGAGAACTCTTTAACATCCACACATTTTTACTATTTGTTTTAAGAACACTAAGGAGTTGATGTGCTTTGTTTGTTTATAGCCCAGAAATATTTTTCTTCACGGCCCTGATCAGCAAGTGAAAATAGGAGACTTTGGTCTGGCCTGCACCGACATCATACAGAACACAGCCTGGACCAGGAGGCATGGGAGCAGTAAGTTTTGGGGGGCTGTTGTTTGGTTGGTTGTTTGCATTCAGAAAAATAAGATGTCAGGATTTAAAAAGAATTATAAAGATTTACTAGCAAAAGTGAGATGAAGACAAAAGCCACCATCGTTCCTGCCTCAGAGTCAGTATTCTTTAACATTGTCAGTGTCACACTGCAGTGTGTAACATCCAGCTTTTCAAATTACAGGGATACCAACCCATACTTCCAGAGTGGGCACGTGTCTGTATGCTTCACCCGAACAGTTGGAAGGATCTGAATATGATGCCAAGGTAATGTTTCTTGCTCTGACCCTTTAAATGGATTTTTTCTGCAGTCAAAAAATATAGGCAATGCCGAGGTGGAGGTGTTTTTGGTGGCCACTGTTCTGTAGGTTATCTGTTATGTCCGACGGCCATGATGGGAAGCCTCACTTCTCAGTTAAATCTAACTGCCTTGCTTTTTAGGCTATTTCTAATCCATGGATGTAATGAGTTGTTTTTGAAATAAGCTTTCCCTTTAGGATGTCACCCACCTCAGGAAGCCGGAATTCAGAGGCCTGTTTTCAGTCTTTCATTCTGTTTTCAAGCTTAAATAAATGCTAACTAATGCTACAATGAAATGTGCCGCTCAACTCCCTTTGAAGTAGAACGAAGATACCAAAGTTTTAATCCACATTGTTCCTTGAAGGAATGTTAGGTAAATCCTTTTCTCCAAAGAAAAGCCTGTCAAGTTTTTTCCTTTTGTTTTCCTTTTTGATGAATCATTCAGCTTTTTGGATGGATCAGGAAAGAGCTGCCGGAAGAAACCATGACTGCTTCTGAAGTCCTGTCTAGTCAGGAGCTTCCTAAAAAGCTTTTAGGAGAAGTAACACCAATTTTATGCAGCTTGTTAAACTTTACCAAGAATGCTTAACAGTGAGGCGAGACTGAGGCGGCCTGGGACCCCTGTAGCTGGCACCCGCACATGTAAGCTCACATCTGTCTCTCCGGCTGTATCAGGCCTGGATTTTCAAGGAACGGTGGAGCCAGGTGTATGGTGGTGACTGCTGTGGGTAGTGGGCTTCTCCCTGCCTCCCCTGGCCATCAGTCCTTCGTGGAGCCTGTTAGTATTAGAGATGGGGATTGTGACAGTACCTGCCACCTCACTCAGGGCAGTACGTGTCAGGCCTGCAGACGATCGCCTCTGAGAGGTGAGCCCGCCCGCCGCTCCCCTCACTGTAGGCCACGGACCGCCCTTTCTTAGACATTCTCTTGTATTTGAGAGGATGGAGCGCTGAAATAGTACTGTTCACTTGGTATTTCATTACTGAACTCCCCTTTTCCCCACTTTTCCAGTCGGATATGTACAGCTTGGGTGTGATCCTGCTAGAGCTCTTTCAGCCGTTTGGAACAGAAATGGAGCGAGCCCAAGTTCTCACAGGTTTAAGAGCTGGTCAGATACCTGAGTCGCTCAGTAAAAGGTGTCCCGTGCAAGCCAGATACATCCAGCAGCTGACCAACGAGAACGCGTCCCAGAGACCATCTGCTCTGCAGGTCCTGCAAAGCGAACTTTTCCGAAATGCTGGAAATGTATGTACATTTTTTTTTAATGCTAGGGAAAATATGAAGCTTTAAATACTTTAAAATTTGAGTCCTATTTTATGAAGAACAGTAGAGCTTAGAATAAGATTT
The DNA here is from genome assembly GCA_033961575.1 of Aselliscus stoliczkanus. Taxonomy (NCBI): domain Eukaryota; kingdom Metazoa; phylum Chordata; class Mammalia; order Chiroptera; family Hipposideridae; genus Aselliscus; species Aselliscus stoliczkanus. The sequence goes on from CM066733.1 coordinate 3,991,308, forward strand.
ATGGAAACAACATATTTGAACCCATTCTCTGAGTTCCCAGCAGCACACTTGTTTTCATCGTCCCTGCAAGAAAGATGACCACTGCCAGCTGTCTGCTCTAAAAGTGACTGGCTCCACTTTCTAACCTCATCCGGCTAAGCCAAAAGGTTTTCGATTTCCTTTCCAACTATGGTCTGTGACCTTTCATAAATTATCATCACGTGCCTACTTGTAAACAGGGACGTGTAGCAAAAGGTAAAAGAGCAGTGATTTTCGGGGAGTTGAGCCCTGATGGCGGAGACCACCTTAGCCATCTAAGGTTGTCTGTGTGATTTGAGTGTGACTGGCGTCTGTCCTGAGGTGCTGTCGCCCCAGGCAGCCCATGCCCTTCCCCCTTCCTGACACGTCGTCAGTGCCAAGTCTAGTCTCGAGTCTGCACATGTGGTCCTCTGAGCAGCTGCATCGGCTGCGTGTGGGGGGCCTTGTTAGAAACTCAGGATTGGGTCCCGCCTTAGACATCCGGAGTCAGAATCTGCACGTGACAAGATCCCCAAGTGGTTGACACACATAGCGAGCAGCATGGCATGAGTCAGTGGTGTCAGGCTGCAGTCTCCAGACCAGCATAAACCAGAGCCGGACAGAGCTCTCAGGCCCCTCTTTCCTGCTCCAAACCTATTACAACAGAAAGCTGGGGGCCAAGGGGCAGCAGTCGCTTTCACAGACCGTGAAGTGATTCTGGTGCCACTATTTGGCAACCTCTTGTAGTAGCTTTAGTTGATTTATCGTCTATTTAAGGCTCACTAATTTTCAAGTAAAATGGAATTTTAGTAGCTTGAACGCTAAACGGGTAGGAGGAGCACTTTTGTGAGTCTTTGAGAATGGCAGATGATTAAATGATCTCCTCAAATGGAAGGGATTTCTTAACTCCCAGTTAAGGCAGCTACTAGGGACCAGTTATTTGGTATTTATGGTAAGGATTTCTCCTGTCTTGTAGAGTTCTTTATGAAATAACTTACACATACCTCTACAGGTAAAATGTGTATATACAGGCAGTTCTCGCTTTGCACTGTAGAGTAGGACTGTAAAAATGACCAGGCAGAATTCATACCGTGCAGAGGGGTCTTAATAATCAATGGGAAAGCTCTGATTCCATGACCTTTAAAAAGGTTTGTCAAAACATTAAAAACTTAGTGTCACTTAACAGATGTGGAAAGGAAAAAGCTTCCTAAGTGTCAGTTACAGATGTATGCAGAAATGAAAACACTGTAAAACTAACATTTAGTGCATGGTAATTGAAAATGAAAGTGTTTCAAGAGTAGTTTGAACAGTGCCTACCCTCATCTCGTCGTCTAATTTAGGGCGTGGGGCAAGCCCCTTCTTGGTGGCTGGGATTGCCGTCCACCATTAAATCCTTTGCACTTCTGATGTTGTGAAGTATCTCTGAGAGTTTTTTAATGTGTAGTTTTGCTGGTGTCACTTTCTTCATCCTCTTCCTCTCGTGTTGACAAGTCAGTCCCATGGCTACGCACCCAGTCTAGCGGCAGCAGGGTCAGCTGTTTCTGAACACGGTTCGGCTCTCACTTCCAATATGACCTTTTCATCAGTTTGCTGCACTTGCATCTTTGTCGGCCAGTTCCTTCTTTCAGTTGTCCATTTTTAAAGTGTCACTTGCATTTATCACTCGACGAGGAGGCAGCATGACCCCACACGTGGTGTGTGTGAATAGATGCAGTGGCCACCCACCTACGCAGCCTCGGGGAGAAATGATGTGATGGTCCTGGGCTGTGTCGGGTGGGCCAGATGCCTTTTCACTCTGCTGTGGCGACTCACTTGAACCCTGTCGCTGGAAGACTGGTGTTATTTCATTCAACTGTGATAACTGGGGTCCATCCATGCATATTGGAACTGCAAAGTGAATGAGGCATGCCTGTGTATCTAAAAGGAAAGAAGCCGTTTAATGGAGCTTCCCATTTCTTCTTTACAGGTTAATCTCACCCTACAGATGAAGATACTAGAGCAAGAAAAAGAAATCAAAGAACTGAAGCAGCAGCTAAGCCTCCTTTCTCAGGACAGAGGAGTTAAGGATGACATGACAGATGGGGTGTGCCCGTCTAGCCTTAATCAGGCTCTATAAACATGAAAGTGGACTTCACCTGTTTCAGCTAAAGTCAACTGGAATGTATATTTTCAATCTTTACTAGGATATAGTGGTGTAATGCTTAATTGTATTTAGTAAGCCCATACATGACTTATTAAAGTATGTAAGTACCCTAAACTGCTTTTTCCTTAAGCAGTTCGTGATCTACAACAGCAATCTGAACTTAAGACTGCTCTGAACTAAACCAACTTTGCTCTTTCCCTTCTATCCCACACAATCATGTCCTGGATTTCTTGATATTACTGCCCATCTGGTCTCTCAGACTAAAAGTTTAGACATCACCCCCAATCCTTTGAACTCTGCCTGTTGATCACCAAGTCCTCTTCTCGAAGTTTCTACCGCAAGAATCTAAGAACCCTCCACACCCCATCACTGCCCAAGCCCATGCTGGCACACTCCCGGACTGTTGGTTTTGACAGCTGCTGTTTGCTCTAAGCATTTCACACTGCTGCCAGTTAGTGACCAAAAGACATCTCAGCTCACGCCCTGTCTCGGAAGCCTCTGTCCTCTGCTGCCTCCGAGGTGAAACTCCCACTTTAGCACAGTGTACATCATCCTACCTATTTCGGTTCTCTTCACCTTCACCTGGACATCATTCCAAAATCATGTACTTCTTGTCTCCAAAATGACCTCCCAGCAGCTCCGATCCCGGTGTTCCTGCTTCTGCCCCTGCACCATTGACGGTGTTCTGTTACACACTCAACCCCGCCATGTCCCTCAAAGGCAGCTGTGTTGTCTGTTCCCTTTTCTACCCCCACCTGCCTGCCACGTAGCTGGACGCTGTCATGGCACATTGCACATGATGATGTTGCTGAATTTTAAATAAAGTGAAAAGCACAAATCACCCAGTGCTTTTATTGATACTTGACAACTGGCCTAAAGACTTTGATTTCAGTAACAAGTTCCTTTACCAACAACTGGCATGAAACCGCATCCTTCTTAAAATCTAGGCCCTTTAAAATCTGTTCCTGAGATTCACTTAAGGAGCTTGAGGGCCGTGCTGAACGGGGCCAGGTTTTCACAGGCCTTCATCCACCTGTGCACGCTGGCGGGCGCGGGCACACTGCAGCCCCCCGTCTGCTGGAGCACAGACCAGAGCACCACGTCGGCCACGGTCAGTTCATTCCCGACGAGCCAGGGGCTCTTCCCGAGAGCGGAGTTCATGGAACGGAACACAGCGGCCTTTTCTTTACTGCTTCCCTCTTTTAACTGACAAGTGGCTATATCTATCCAGCTATCAATGAGGGTTGATGTTACAGCATTATGCTTCTGGCCAAACAGAGAGAACAAAAAACGGGCAATGTTCCCTTCTCCTTCGATGGGGCACATTCTCTGGACACTGAACTTCATTTGTGTCTTTGGCACTGAAAGGAAAACACACCATGTCATGTCAACAAGAACAGCGCCCTGGAGGGGAGGGGGATTCATTCACAGGAACTGGTAGCAAGGGCAAGTGTATTTTTAAGAAAATCCCATTTTTAGTCTGTTTCCAAAAGGTGCGGTATTCAAGCAAGTTTAAACTTTTTAAACTATGAATTTAAACTATGTTTAAAGAATGCAAACTGCTAAAATGACCATTTCTGATATTTGATTATGACAACTGTCAAGCTAGAAGGGGCCTCGGAGCACCTACGCTAACCCCCGTGCCTAAGCATTTGCAGGACGAGGGCTGGAAACCGGGGGTCCCATCCCCCAGGGCAGACAACTCTGTACCCTCCCCGTTGCTCCCTTGACATGTAGCTGAGGGCAGTTAAGGCATCCCCCACGGACATTAACTCCCTTCCCTCTGTATAAGCTCAACCAGGGGAAGAGTAATGAATAAGGGGTACCCTGCCATCCTTTTACAGCCATTTGCAAAGATGACATCAATACCCCTGTAATGATCGGCTGCGGAATGTGAGGGCAAGGTGACTGGCGGCCACTACTCCCCTGCTCTGGCTGCGTAGCCAAGAGCTCCCCTAAAACTGCTCCAGCAAAGACCCTAACCTGCCCAGAGGAAGGAGGACCCCTTTGGGCCAACATTCACCTGTGCTCCGCTTCTAGAACCGCCACTCCAACCTGACAGCCAGGGGCTGAACAAACGTCCCGGTCCTAGTCTTGCGGCCGCTTATTCCCATCATGGGACCCGGTCCCTTCTTACCATTCTTCCAGATGAGAGTGAAACCCAGCTGATACTCATGGCGGGGCTGTGTTTTCGTCTGCTCACCGAAGCACTTGAGAAGGTTTTCGGGCACATTCTTGACTGCTGAGTGCGTGTGAACGGTGGACAGGATCTTGTAGTGGTCACAGAGCAGCCGGTGCAGCACGAGCAGGGACAGGGGAGGCGAGGTGGGGTTCGCGTTGACCACAATGTCTTTGAGTGCCCCGTAATCCTGGGGGAGAAACCCAAACGGAGTCAAGAATGTTGACAGCAATCTGAGTGTGAGGTGTGCCGGGCGCTGTTCTCAGCACCTAACTGCCATGGAGACGGTGCCGCGACCATCCCGCCTCACAGCTGAGGAAAGGAGTCCCGGGGAGACATGGGCCGGACCGTGACTCATTCAAGGTCACCCCACAGTGAGAAGTGGAGCTGGGCTGTGAGCTGACGGCAACCTCTTAACCCCTGCACTGCTGGCTCCTGACAAAAAGTTGACTTCGCTATCAAAGTAGTAAAACAACATACTAGGAATGACACTTCATTTGTCCCTAAGTTTAAAACAAATCACATGCAACTACACTCGGCCTCTGTCTCTACGGGTTTCGCATCCTCGGATTTAAACAACTGGGAGTTGAAAACTATTTGCGACCCACAGTTCGGAGTCCGCAGATGCAGAAAGCTGACTGTGCACTGTCCTACATCATTCGTGTAAAGGACTTAGCACCCACGGATCTTGGTATCCACGGGAGATCCCTGAACCAATCCCCCGGGGGTACCGGGGGAAGACTGTACTCCATTTACCAGATCGTCCTAACACCTGACCACCTGATAGGATCCAGTCTTTTCATCAATGTATTTGGGTTGTTACGTGTCAAGGAAGAGTCCTTTGTAAAAGGGTCTTGGCTCAAAATATCATTGGGAGGTGGGGAGAGTCTAAAAAACAAGGTGTTAACTGAGGCGCCCAAACATCTTACCTTTTCAGATGCAGACTTTATTCCTATACACTTGCGCTTAATGAATGAACTCGCAGACACAATGAAGGCCAAATTCCCTGGCTTTCTGTCCATGGCCTCCCACAACCTGGCCTCTGGTGGCCTCTTCTGACCGAGCCCCTTCACACTGAGCTACGATGGATGCTTTGCAGCTCTGAACAGAGCTGTGCCTTCTGAGGGATCACAATACCGCATGAGACCAGGTGCTCTGGGGAGCGTTCCCAGCACCCTGAGACCGCACAGCTGTGCGTGGGTACTGACTCAACTAGACTGGCTCCCTGGGGGCCTGGCCAGGTCTCGCTGGGTCCTCCGTGCATGCAAACAGGTAGTGGGTGATAAAAGAATACAGTGCATTGGTATCGAGGTAGCAAAAACAGCCCTGAGAGAACTACAGGACCGCCTCCACTTGGTAGGCCTTAAGTTGTACCATTTCTATCACCAGTTCTAGAGGAGGGTATTAGCAGAGATTCTTGGGACAAACCCTTTTGCAACCTCCAATAAGTAACACTTTATAGTAAGACATTCTTTATCAGATTATGCTCTAGATTAGCTGAAACCTGTACACTGATCAGTAAAAGGTAGCTGATACAAGTTAATTTTAATAAAGCAAACTGAATTTAAGCAAAATACACTTGAAATTAGAGGCTGTGACTTGGCTTTTAGTGATATATTTCAAAGTTGGATTTTGGTGGGATTTTTGTGCCTGGGCTACAGCTCTGCAATTCAGGCTCCTCTCAGAGTCGGTCGACTCTGATGGACCTCAGAAGCACTGAGCAAATGACCGAAGATCTGTTTCTCGGGCTCAGACTGCTGCAACGCTGCCTGGAATGGTGAGAAGCTGGAATTCAACATCCTTTTCTGCCTCCCACCCCACCCTGCTCTTCTCCACCGGGTCTGAGAGAAGGGGCCTTAGCGCTTGCTTTGGGTTCCCTCATAGCTCCTGAAGCTGCTCTGTGCAAAGACAATCATTTAGGGGAGAGAGAAGAACTTGCTCTTTGTACCACCTTTGAAAACGAGAAAATCAAGACTTCACTCACACTAGCACAATTTTCGGGCACTGACAGCAACCTAGCATGCTGATGGTCTTCAGCTTTCCAAAGGAGCTTACCTTTCCCAGCACTGAATTTAAGTCTAATGCACTGGCCGATAAAGCAGTGGGCTCACTGGCTTGGATTATGTTGGTTACGTCCAAGTCTGCATCCGGCGTCTGAATCATCTTAGAGAGACCGTCGACTGCGGCTTTCAATTCATACAGACGCTTTAAAATATCATCTTGGTGGGATTCAAGAGCTTGAAGGGATGGGTCAGACTCTCCCTAAACAACCAACAGCAGAGTGTTTATTTCCTCTAGCATTAAAGCAGTCGGTTAAATTTGATCACATGTCGTCTACTTCATTCCACAAATTCATCAACTTCCCATCTTTTAAAGGAAGACATTGGGCTGGCCGAGTGGCACAGTGGTTAAGCGCTGGCTTGGGAAGCCAGTGGCTCCGGTTTGGTCCCACATATGAGGGCCAGTGACACTGCCCTCAAAAAAAAAAAGACATTAAAACGATGCTGCAGAATCATTGTATTTCCCCACAGTCCAATAGGGCCTGCAAATTGATCCACAAATGCTTTAAAACAAACAAAACACGTGACTGAAAGCCATTTGCCAATTGTACTTGCATGACTCTGTCTTTGCATTTTCCTTGCCTGGCTGGAAACATAGTACGTTACCAGTAATATTTATAATAAAGCTCAAAAATTTGTATAGATTTACCTTATAAGGTAATATCAAGCAACCTTCCAATACAGTCACATTGCACAACCAATTTCCAGATTCATGAACTCTCACAATAGACAATCCATTCTGAGTTGAGAAAATACGTAAAATGCTCATAACTAGACAGAACAGTCAAGAATATGGCAATGACCTTGAGTTTATGATATGCATGCACTCATGATACAATATGAGTCCAGGAGGAATACTTGCTCACATTTGTGTATTGGTTAAGTTTAATGTTCTTGGGAACAACTGTTCCTCCCCTAGTCACTCATAATACTGTCCTCTCATGCTGATCCAATTCATCACCAGGTACTGTCAATTTTCTGGAATCCACTGGCTTCTCAGCATGCTTCCAATGTCACTGCCCAAGTTCACATTTTTCACCTGGCCTACTTCCACTGGCCACCTCACACCCATTCTAGTTCACCCTTCCAGTCCATCCCTGGATGGCAGCTGGAGAGATTAAACAAAGGCAGATCCCATCGCCTCCTTCCCTGGCTAAACTCTTAGGCTAAAAAAGCAAAGCTCTTAACCTGGCTAGAGAAATAGCTTGTATGACTTGTTCTCCGGCTGCTCCTCTCACATATTTCTCCCCTTGCTCTGCACTCTAGCTACACTATCCTTTGGATTCCTAACAAACACCATGCCCCCACCTGCTACCGAACTTTTACTCATTCTGTTCCTCTATCTGCAACATTTCTCCCTCTTGTCTGGTTAATTCCTCTTTACCCTAGAGCTGAATCACCACTTTCTCACCTCTCCTTACTTGCTGCTCTTTGACTTCTGGGTGGAACAGAGTTCAGCATGCCATTTAAATAATTAGGTGCTGGGCAGAGCTAAGCCTGAATGCAAGATGAGTGACAGGTACTGCTGGTACCTGTGTAATATCCTCATGTTATTCAATGACAGTGCTCCCAAGTAACATTACCAATCTCTCTTAAACAGCACTGTTTGTGCACAACCTTGCTCATTTCTAAAAATGGCTGTAGGGCCCCTGCTGAACCAGGGTGAAGAAGCATATACTGGATTCAAAAAGCGTGAACACACTGAGACACTGGAACGAGGGCTGCATATGTAACGTGGCCTATGATTAAGAGCCCTGGCACGGCTTCATCTCGCCCTTTTTCTTCTGAGGAATGAGGAAATTGTCAAATCTGCTTTACCTATCATCCCTTTTAATATTAGCCTGCTTTTTTTCTTGCTCAGACTAGACTGATTTGGCATACTGTGTGAATCCATTTATTCTATTTTAATGTTATTTAGAAGCAGTTTATTCTTTGTGTCGCTCTCATTATCCTGGATATGCTAGATTTCTTTTTTTTTTTTTTAAAGCGAACTTTATTTATAATTTTATTTTTTTGAGGGCAGTGTCACTGGCCCTCATATGCGGGACCCGAACCGGGGCCGCTGGCTTCCCAAGCCAGCACTTAACCACTGCGCCACTCGGCCGGCCCTGGATATGCTAGATTTCTAATTATCTGTCTATCCAGTTGACTACTGTTATCTGCTAGAGAAGTGGGATTGTGTGTCTCCTAAATTAGAAGCTTTGGGGAGGGTGCCAGTGTCAGGAATTTGTATACACTGCTGGTGGGAGCATAAGTCAGCATAACCGCTTTGGAAAGCCATTTATCTAGTACCTACAGTTGAAGATAGACCTGCCCATTGAGTCAGCAAGTCCATCCCTAGTAAATACCCTATGCTTGCTCGTGTACAAAAATATCCACCACAGAATGAAAACAGCTTAGGATGAAAAACCAGCCGACATAGGTAGGCAGTGGGATGGATAAACCGTGGGGGAACAGTAATGCGATGGAAGAGCAGACTGCAGGGAGGATGAATATTTTGTCACTGCACACCAACAAAGCGAATTCTGAAATGTCTAGAAGCAGCAGCCAGACACAACAAGACAAAGGGCATGCTTCCGTTAACAGCAAGACTGCTTGGCTTAGGGATGCATCCTTAGGTGGCATAATAAGAAAAAAGCAAGACATGATAACAGAAGTCGGGACCTTTGGGAATAGGTTGAATTGGAGCACTGACAACATGTTAACCTGGGTGGTGGTGACAATGGAGTTCGCTTTATTCTTTTTTTGTTTGTTTATTTAGCTGAGCCATCCTGCCACCTGTTGGCAGCTCAGCGGCAGCTCAGCTCGGGCTGGGCATCGAACTGCTGTTGCTCAGAGCTCAGCTTGTACTCTTGAGTGAGCTCTGAACCCACTGAGCCACTCTGCCGGCCCCGCTTTATTCTTAAAATGGGAATTTACGCGCTATTCACTTTTCTGTAGCTAAAATTTCAGATTAAAAAGTTGAAGTAGCCATACGCGAAAAAAAATAAGATACAAGATGGAGAGAGGGCCGGCCGAGTGGCGCGGAGGTTAAGCGCTGGCTTGGGACGCCAGTGGCCCCGGTTCGGGTCCCATCTAGGAGGGCCAGTGACACTGCCCTCAAAAAATAAATAAATAAATAGATAGATAAATAAATAAAAAGTGCTTTAAAAAAAAATCAGGGGCCGGCCGAGTGGCGCGGTGGTTAAGCGCTGGCTTGGGACGCCAGCGGCCCCGGGTCGGGTCCCGCATATGAGGGCCAGTGACACTGCCCTCCAAAAAAAAAAAAAAAAAAAAGATAGATCTTGTAATTGATAAAAGGCAGGGCACCGGCAGGCGTGTGAGGCCGGGGAGGCGCAGGAGGCCAGGCCGGGCGCCACGGCCAGTCCGAGGCAGGTCAGAGCTCCGGACCCGGGCCTGGCGAGATCCCGGCCCCTGACCCCAGCTCCTCGGGCCCGACCGCAGCGCCTGCGCCCCGGGCGGGCGGGGGGCGGGGCGTGGGGCGCGCACGCTCCTACCTGCACGTGGCCGGCTCTGGGCGCCGGGCTGCTGGTCCTGCGGTGCACGTTGGGGAGCCGGTACATGCAGGTAGGAAGCTCTACACGGAGAGATGCGGAGCCCCCGTGATAGGGCTTTACCTGGTACATCGGCATCGTGGGGGCCAAAGGAGGGAAGGAGGCAGGTGAGGGACACGAACGCTCGGCAACCCGGACAGGCCCCTCCGGACGGCGGCCACCTCCTTTCTGATCCGGCTGCGGGCGTTCTGGAAAGGGCAGCCCGTGTGCTCTCAGTGGCCCGGGCCCTCTGACGTCACGGCCCGACCTTTCACACGACCAATGGGCCGGAAGGAGATGGGGAACCGGTTTTCCGCCCCTTTCCGGAAGGGGCGGGGCACCGCTGCGGAAGCAGCCAATGGGAGGCCGGGAGGCGGGGCACCCGTGGGAGCCGCGGCGGGAACTGTCGCGAGTCCGGAGGAGGTTTACGCTCTGGATCCATGGAGCCCGCGCAGGGGCCGAGGTGAGCGGGGCTTGCAGGCCCCCCTCGTGGGCGCCCTCTCTGAGGCTCACGGCGTTCCAGAACCCTGCAAAGCTGGAGAAAAGGGTCCCGGCGCTTCCAGCGCGCGGCACGCAGGCCCGGGGCGGGCGCCGCTTCGGGTGCACTTGGAAGTCAGGGTGGGGGGGGGTCCGGCCGGGTCCCAGGCGCCGTCCCACGTCCCTGCGGCTGAAGCCGGGCACGACATCCCGCTAGACGGACATCATTTCCTTTTGTACCTGGTTTTTCTCTTTTTTGGGGAAAAAAAAAAAAAGAGGTCATGTTGGGGAAGGCTTCAAAGCGCACGCTAATGGGCATACTCAGTTTTATAAAACATGAAGCGCTTCTATATCTCCTTGAGGATGCGATTCCTGGCCAGTAAGCTACACCGAATTCGGGACAGCGAATTATCCGCTGGCCCTGCCGTATTCGGTGTCGGATTCCTGAATCCACATTCGCGCTGTTTACATGTCTTGTCTCCACCCCTCAAAATAAATATTAGAAGCGGACCTGCAGCCGGTGGCTCTTGTGTTCTGTTACACCCACGTTATCAATTAAACCGTTTCCTAGAAATTGCTAAATTGGGCCGGCCGAGTGGCGCGGCGGTTAAGCGCAGGCTTGGGAAGCCAGCGGCCCCGGTTCGGGTCCCACTTATGAAGGCCAGTGACACTGCCCTCAAAAAAAAAAAAATTGCTAAATGGATGACCATATGGAGTGCGTTCTTGGGGTGAGCAGGAGTTTGCCAGGCAGACGAGGGCGAGGGGAGCGGCCTGGAAGAGACAGAGGTGGGATGACAAGGTGCCGTATCTAAAAGAGCTTGTGATTTTCAGGAAACTGTTTGCTGTAATTAGTAGGGCAATTGTTGAAGGGAGGATTAGAGGGAATTAGAAAATAAAGTACATTGTGTCCAGTTGTGACCAGAGTTCGAACTTTCAATAGCAGACAGTGGAATGCCAATAAGTTTTTCAGCAGAACAATCATTTGACCAGATTCGTGATTTCTAAAGTAATTGGTAGCATGGAGGATGGGTTGCGAGTAGGGAGAAAGGGGAGACAAACTGGTTGGAAAGCTGTTTGAAAGCAGGTACAGCCCCAACGTGCAGGGCCTTTGCTGAGGCAGCAGCCGGCAGCCTGGATGTGGAGGGGGGAGTCAAAGGCAACTGTGAGAATAGTTACCTAATTGGTACCCAGTTTCCAAGATTGTTTTGACTGACATAAACACTGTGTGTTTTCTAGCATGCTCTTTGTTTTCAAATTGTGTGAGAAACGTTGCTTTCCTTTTTAAGAAAAATCCCATTGTTGTAAGATTATTGACCCGTACACAGCATGAGGGGTACATGTGTCTCTTCCAGGTAGATCCCAGTATAATTAGATTTTAAAATCTCTGTTGCACTTGAAGTATGTATGCAGATGATTTTTTGACAGTTATTTAAGAAATGTAAAATGACATTTAATACTTATAGAAAATGTGTATGTTTATATAATAAATGAACACGTTAGGTCCGTTGACTGTTAACAGAGATAAATCATTTCCCATAGTTAAAACCAGGATGAGAATAAATAAATACAGTCTTGCTTTGTTTCTGATAACTGGTTTCTTTAGCACAGAACTTGCTAAGTCCATCAAACCTATCGATGGAAGATCGGTCCATCAGATTTGTTCTGGACAAGTGGTGCTGAGTCTCAGCTCTGCTGTGAAGGAGCTGATAGAAAATAGTGTGGATGCCGGTGCCACTAACATTGGTAAGTTTGGGAGACTTAGGCCGCAAGAAATAACCAGTTTATGGTATTTGACTCAAGAAACATTTGCTACTGTAATAACGCAAATGTTAGTATACTGAGACATTTTTTAAACAAATTTAGTTATTAAAATTAGTTATTGGGCCTGCTGAGTGGCGCGGTGGTTGGGAGCTGGCTTTGGATGCTGGCGGCCCCAGTTCGATCCCACAAGGGAGGGCCAGTGACACTGCCCTCTTAAAAAAAAAAAAAAATTAGTTATTAAGTTTATTAATAAATTATGTGCCTAATACTTACGTAGGTAGTAATAATAATAGTTATTTATTATTAGTTAACTTATTGCGTTCTTACTGTGTGCTAGGCAGGCATTGTGCTAAGGACTATAGATGGGATACTTTATTTAATCTGCAGAATAATGTTAGGAGATAGGAATTATTACTATTGTTATTAATTATCTTTACAAATGAGGAAAATAAGAAACAAGAAATTGACTTTTTTTGAAGTTATAAAGCTAGTAAAATATGATCCCAGGAAATCTGATGCCAGAGTCTGTTCTTTTTTTTTTTGAGGGCAGTGTCACTGGCCCTCATATGTAGGACCCGAACCGGGGCCGCTGGCTTCCCATGCCAGCGCTTAACTACCGCGCCACTTGGCCGGCCCCAGAGTCTGTTCTTTTTAATGACTATGTTAAAATTATCCTTTTGAAAGAAAGGAAATAAAAACAAAACTATTTTATTAGGGCTAGTAAATAGCCAAGAAGGACTTTAGTAAAATATGTAAAACAATAGAGCATTTAAATAAATACAGTTATGACTCAAATTTCCATTATGTGAGTTATCAATACTTCAGTGTAAAGGCTTTTACGTAGATCGATTCTTTGAGAAATAAATATTTTAAACTTTTTAGATCTCAGGCTTAAAGATTATGGGGTGGATCTCATTGAAGTTTCAGACAATGGATGCGGGGTAGAAGAAGAAAACTTTGAAGGCTTAAGTAAGTTGAATTTTTCTAACCCCATTTTTAAATATTTGGGTAAAAATACCTCAAAATTTTGAGTAAATATGAAAACAACCTTTTAAAACCAGTTACTTTGGTAGGTATTTTGTATATTCATTGCTATACCTCTTGCGATATCCTGGGCCTTAACTTTACACCTCTCTTTCAGCTCTGAAACATCACACTTCTAAGATTCAAGAATTTGCTGACCTAACTCAGGTTGAAACTTTTGGCTTTCGTGGGGAAGCTCTGAGCTCACTTTGTGCACTGAGGTGATGCAATATTTTTCTCCACTAACTTGAACCCTTCTAAAAATCTCTCTGAAAATTAAAAAGTATGATTAGAATCATTGTTTACATTCTTCTATCTGAATGTTTCTCACTTCTCACTTCTGCATCCTGTTTTATTATTACCAATCTAAGTCGTAAAGCCTCTGAATGAAGGAACCGAAGCAAATGGTATTGTAAAACAATTGTTACCCTTATTAAAGCAGTAACTTCTTTGTTTTAATATGTAGGTTAGAAATTATAGATGCTCTTGGTTTTAATTGATTTCACTGTTTAGGGAAAAAATTTAGCTGAAGCACTTATTGAATTACACAAGAGTCTAGATTTCTATAAATAACTACTTATATATTTGAACTGTAATATCCTTTGGATCCTTTTTAAAATTTTTGTCAGAACACTAGCACTAGTAACAAAACTGAGAAATAAGTCTTTATTCAAGAATATAAGTTTTGAGATCTTTTATTGTTTTGCAGTTCAACCAAAAAAACAAATAGCAAAGCTTTTGTTAAAGCAAAGCTTTTCCAGAACTCTCTGTCTTACTATTTATTAGGGGCCAAACCTTAGATTTTTTTCATGACTCCTTACCTGTTTGAACTCTCTTGATGATCTCAGAGGGCTCATCCTCTCTTATGAGAGTTTTGAGAGAACAGAGGTGAGAAAGTGAGCGTGTGATGTCCAGCACCCGAGAGTGTCTCGCTGACCATGCTGGCCATTCTCTTTTCAGTGATGTCACTATTTCTACTTGCCACTCGTCTGCGAAGGTTGGGACACGACTGGTGTTTGATCACAATGGGAAAATTGTCCAGAAAAGCCCCTGCCCACGACCCAGAGGGACGACAGTCAGCGTGAACCAGTTATTTTATAGGCTACCTGTGCGCCACAAGGAATTTCAAAGGAATATTAAAAAGGTGAAATCGGACCCCAGCTCCCGAGAGCGCTGGGAGTGTGACATCTGTGTGTGGAGCGGGTTACTTCGCCGGATTCTCTCCCCTTGAGTGTGTGAGACGCGCTGGGTTTGCTGCTTTCCCTCAAAGGCTTAACTTGCGGATGATTTGCCCTATTCTTTTCTTGAAAAGAATTACCAGATCATGTTTATTAGGTATTCTAATATGGGACATGAGTCCTTGAATAAATAACATTAGTTTTGATTCTATCTTTATTTTATTTTTAAAGAAATTTTATTGGGGAATAGTGTCTTTTTCAAGGACCCATCAGCTCCAAGTCAAGTAGTTGTTTCAATCTAGTTTTGGAGGGCACAGCTCCTTGGCCCACGTGGGAATAGATCCGACAATCTTGGTGTTATGAGCCTGAGCTCTAACCACCTGAGCTAACCGGCTGCCCTCTATCTTTATTTTATTTTTTATTGTATTTTTTTTGAGGGCAGTGTCACTGGCCCTGATATGTGGGACCCAGACCGGGGCCATGGGCTTCCCAAACCAGCGCTTAACCACGGCGCCACTCGGCCAGCCCTTTATTTTTTAATGAGATCATTTTTCTTGGTTTCCTGAAAAATGAATTATTACCACTTTTAGAAATTTGAATGAAAATGAAATCACTAAATGTGTGATAAAATTTTTGTGTTTAAGAAGCAGTTATAGGGGCCGGCTGAGTGGTGTAGTGGTTAAGCACTGGCCTGGGAAGCCAGCAGCCCCGGTTTGGTCCCACATATGAGGGCCAATGACACTGGCCTCAAAAAAAAAACCAAAACAAACAAACAAACAAAAAGAAGCAGTTATAAAAAAAAAAAGCAGTTATAAACTGTGTGTGTGTATATATATATATATATATATATATATATATGTTATATATATATCTGTGTGTATTTTGTAAAAACAAAGCAACTGGCCTAAATATACATAGGAAAAAGGCTGGAAGAGTACACACAGGAATGTGCTTTTTGGTGTCTTGTACTTTTCTGTTTTGTACATGTAATTTTTATAATCAAAAAAGTTAATTATGCATATGTAGCTAAAAACATGCAGCAAAAAACTTTATTGTAAAGCAATTTGTACTATTTATTACTTGATTAAATTAAAAAATATATTTACTACAGAGGAAACTTTAAAATCTTTAATTATTTTTTATTTAAAAATCAAATTTTTTTGCACAGAGAAAATTTGTTATTATTATTATTATTATTAATTTTTGTCTCATGGTAAAAAAAATAATGCCTCAAAAAATATAGGAATAAAGAACTGTACTTGCCAGAGATGACTGTTGTTAACAGTTTGGTATATGTCTTTCCAGACTCTTCTTAGTTTCATGTATATATAAATCTTGAAAAGAATTTCAAGATAAATTAATTTATATGATGAAATCAAGTAATACAGAATATGACACATTTAAGTAATATAGAATGTATATTGTAGAATGTTACTGTCTCTGCCTACCCCCCAGAATTAGGTTTATATCCTTTAGACTCTTAAGTATATATATACATGTATATCTAATCTTTATGCATGTTTCTATTTTTTTAACAATTAGGATCGTATTATATATACTGTTCTATTACTTGACTTTTTATATAGTATATTGTAGATATCTTATTCTATGTCCTTCTGCCATTATATGGATATACCACAATTAATTAACCCCTTGTTGATGGTGGCTGAGGTTGTTTCTAATTTTTCACAATTATAGATGGTCTCAGTGAATCTTTTTGTGATATATCTTTTGATTGTGCCAGTCTTTCCACAAGGATATATGTCTGGAGAAGGGATTACAAGGTCAAAGGGAATGAGCTTTTGATTTTTATAGCAGTGGGAGAACTGTGATTAAGGACCTCAGCCTCCGAGTTCCCTTTTATACCATGTAGGGAAATGCGATTCACGGTCGTTCTGTCAGGAATAATTCGCCTTATTTGTGAGATGACACAAGAAGCTTGAAGTAGCTGTTATAACTTGAATCACGTAATTCTTGTAGGATTCAGTAATGTTGAATCTTGCGTTTGTATTTTTTAAACAGGAGTATGCCAAAATGGTCCAGGTCTTCCATGCGTACTGTATCATTTCAGTTGGCATCCGTGTAAGTTGCACCAATCAGGTTGGACAAGGAAAACGACAGCTTGTGGTTGGCACAAGTGGAAGCCCCAGCATAAAGGAAAACATTGGCTCTGTGTTTGGGCAGAAACAGGTAGCGGCAGCCAGTTACCTAAAAGCATTTTATTGCTCTAGTGGTTATGGCAGGTTTTGTTTGTCCTTTTCAATAGAATGGAGAATAAAATCCAAGAATTGATTTTTTTTTTTTTTTTTTTTGAGGGCAGTGTCACTGGCCCTCATATGTGGGACCGAACCGGGGCCGCTGGCTTCCCAAGCCAGCGCTTAACCACCGCGCCACTCGGCCGGCCCAGATTTTTTTTATTAGGTGCCTATCATAAAAAGCAGTGTTGAGAGCTGAACAGTTTTATTTTATTCTTTCAGAGAATAAAATGATACTTTTACTCTGTCTGAAAAAATATAGTACTGTAGGCAATATATTGATGGTGATAAGGAGGAGCTCAAATGTTTCATCTTGCTAATGAAAAATCAAAATTATTATTGTACTCAAAAAGCAGCTGTCGAGATTCTTTGTGCTGTTAATGTGGATAGTTGAGTGGGAAAGAAAACGCACAAAAACCCTCGTATCTTTCCTTCTGAGATTGGGTCCATTCCATCTCTGTTAGGCAGTAACTATGAATCTTGGTTTCTTTTTAGTTGCAAAGCCTCATTCCTTTTGTTCAGCTGCCCCCTAGTGACAGCGTCTGTGAAGAGTTCGGGTTGAGCTGCTCTGATTCTCTTCATAATCTGTTTCGGTGAGTAGATTGCTGCCAGAAAAATGACAGTCAAATATTTTTTTCTTGAGTCTTTTGTGTTCAAAGATAGTTTAGTTTCTTAGATCCGTTATAACCCTGTAGGCAGTATTACTCTGAGAAAGAGGATTTATATAAAGGAGTCAGTTACTTAATTCAGACAATATTCTGCCTAACTAGTGCATTTGAGGAAGTTTGCTATTGAATTAGTCTTTATAGTGAAGGCTCTGTTTAGTGAACAATTAGAGTAACTTAAAAAAAATTATTTTCTGTATAATGTTTCACACTGTTGGAATCTGGCAGAGAGCAGTAGAGGCTGTTTCCCTTAATTCATGCCTTAAGCTAAGTCCAGTCCAGCATCATCCCTTTTAGTGTAAGAAAAATAGACATTTTCCGTAAGTGGGATTGGGCCTGGGATGGTCCATACTGCTTACCCTGCCTCCGCTTGCCTTTGGCTTATGCCAGAAATCGAAGATGGGGATTCATTTTTTTTTTTTTTTTTTGAGGGGCAGTGTCAGTGGCCCTCATATGTGGGACCCGAACCGGGGCCACTGGCTTCCCAAGCCAGCGCTTAACCACCGTGCCACTCGGCCGGCCCCGGGATTCATTTCTTTATGTTAAGGCATCGTTCTTATGGAAATGCAGAGAGCCCTGAGGTGGATCCCAGGTAAAATAAGCACTTTACAACACCTCAGTAGATTTAAGTTTGCTAACTGAGAACAGATTCAAAACAGATGGGGAATGTGGGCAAAGATGCTGATGACAAGTAGTTGGATATCCTGTGCATCTGGTGGGGACAGCACGAAGGTTCTCGGATGTGAGTTTAGGGTGAGACCCAGGCCTTTCCTGGAGGCCAAGGATTTAATGGGGAAGGTGAGAGAAGAGCTGAAGCAAGTTGTTTTGAATCCATGGCATTGCCCGGGTGGATTTGCTCCACAGGAGCTTTAGAGCCTTCCAGAAGGTCTGTGTTCTTTTTATGATTCATCGAATGGAACACAGATGCACGTTACCTGAAATGTTAGTACTTGTCAGCACGTCACCAGGTGTTATGTTTTTATTTCTTTTTCTTTTAAGAATGTGCCATATAATACATGTTTCTAATCCTTTCACTCTGGACCCCTGCCCTTGTTAACACTGAACAGTATCTCAGGTTTCATTTCGCACTGTACTCATGGTGCTGGAAGGAGTTCAACAGACAGACAGTTTTTCTTTATCAATCGACGGCCTTGTGACCCAGCAAAGGTATTTAAAATGTTTTTAATACTGTTTTCTGACACAGTCAATTTACATGGAACTTGGGACTTTGAGTCAGAAACATAGCTTATTGTAGGGATTTAGAAAAGTCTGCTATACAGTTGTTTCAGTTGTGTGTGTGAGTGTGTGTGTGTGTGTGTGTAAGTACATACACATTAATAATCAATATATTTATTACCATAAAAATTAACACTATTTGAAGAGACTAAACATTTCAAAACATTTACCATCATCAAGACTTTTCAATATAGACACATACATACTTCTGTATTTTCTCTTCCTTCTGTCCATTTTCCAGGAACATGAGGGCCCAGATTACTTCTGCCTCAGACTGAAACCCATCATCTTGATAGGGTTACATGGATTTTTAATGGTTCAGTTTTGACTTTGTACCTTCAGCAGCACTGTACCTTAGTAATCTTTTCTGTTTTCCAGTGATACATTATCCAGTGAACCATATCTACCAGATATGGTTCAACCTCTAAATTATTTTTTTTTTTTTTTTTTTGAGGGCAGTGTCACTGGCCCTCATATGTGGGACCCGAACCGGGGCTGCCGGCCTCCCAAGCCAGCGCTTAACCACTGCGCCACTCGGCTGGCCCTAAATTTTTAACCTATATTGTACCTAGTGTGATTTTATGTTTATCTCCAATGCCATTTAATAATCTCATCATAAATATAAATACATTTCTACGTACATTTCAGTGTGTTTTATGCGCATTTAAACTGCACCTGCATCATTTTGGCAGTTCTTCAAGAGCATCTTTAGATAGGAAAAAGATTCAGTTTTAGGAATCTGTGATCAAAAATGTCCTTTTGAGGGGCACAAGGAAACTTTTGGGTGATGGATATATTCATTCTTTGGATGTAATCATATTGATCTTGGTTGTAAACATATCAAATTGTATACTTTATATATTTGTAATTTATTGCAGACCAATTACACCACAATAAAGCTGTCACAAATTTATCCTTGTAGTGGTTGGTTAGAATAACATGTTGTTAGGACACTGGGGAAGGGAACATTTACTCTTTTCTCATCCTTGTTTTGTCCATAGGTTTCCAGGCTTGTGAACGAGGTCTATCACATGTATAATCGACATCAATATCCGTTTGTTGTTCTTAACGTTTCTGTTGATTCAGGTAAGTTCCACTAAGATTTCAGTAAAATTGGTGACTTATTCCTACAACAACAAAATAAAATTATGAAGCTCTGATATGACTGGAAAGAGAATTTTGTAGTAACAATTAATGGTGATATATTTTCTTTTTATAGAGTTCTACTTTTTTATACAGATGTTCCTGTTTTCTACTTGAAACTATGTTAATTGTATGATTAGAAAAATGTTTCTTTTTCATGGCACCTAAGGGAGAAAATAGACTGAATGTTCTTGATTCTGAAAATAATTCATTTCATATTTTTCTTCTGATAGTTAAAAATTCTGGTTTATTATTATCCAATATTTTTTTCTAGGTACTTAGAAATACATATGTGAACACCTTAAAAAATATATAATGAGGGACCGGCCGAGTGGCTCAGTTGGTTAAGAGTTGGCTTAGAGCGTGTGCTCTGAGCAGCAGGGCCACTGGTTCAATTCCCACAGGGGCCAGTGAATGCTGCCCCCAAGCTGAGCTGTCACTGAGCTGCCAACAGGTGGCAGGATGGTTCAGCCGGTGTAACAAAAAGATTGCCTGTTCAATGGTGGGCTATGCCCACCTGCAACTAAAAAAAAAAAAAAAAAAAGATTGAACTCAGAACCTTGATCTGAGCTGCTGCCCAGATGGCTCAGAGGATAGAGCGTGCACTTTTAACAACAAGGCTGCTGGTTCGACTCCCGCATGGGATGGCGGCTATGCCCACCCGCAACTAAGATTGAACACAGCGCCTTGAGCTTAGAGCCCACGAGCTGCTGATGGGAAGCCAGATGGTGACTGGTGCCCTCCACAACAAAGATTGAAGAACAGCAACTTGGCTGGTCCCCTCCCTGAATTCCCCAATAAAATCTTAAAAAAAAAAAAAAAAAAAAAATACACACACACACACACACACACATCTATCCCCACTTTGGGGTGAGAAAATTGGGGTAATTTTGTATAGTACTTTTTATCCGTAGATATGATGTACATTTTCCATGTAATTAAAAATTATTCAGGGGGACCGGCTGAGTGGCGCGGTGGATGGGTGTTGGCTTGGAAGGCCAGCGGCCCTGGTTCGGGTCCCACATATGAGGGCCAATGACACTGCCCTAAAAAAAAACAAAAACAAAAACCACACACAAAAATTATTCAGGGCCGGCTGAGTGGCGCGGTGGTTAAGCGCTGGCTTGGGACGCCAGTGGCTCTGGTTGGGTCCCACGTATGAGGGCCAGTGACACTGCCCTCAAAAAAAAAAAAAAAATATTATTCAGAAACATGAGTTTCATAGCTGCATTCATTATATTCCAATGTATGCATATATTTTAATTTTGACCTTCTTTATTTTTAGCTATTTAAGTTGTTTTCAGTTTTTGAAAATTTAAATACTGCCCTTATAATTAAATAATTCTCTATATATTTGATTATTTCCTTAAGATAAATTCCTAGAATTAGAATCACTGAGTCAGTAAGTATGATTGTGTTATACCAATTTACACATCCACCAATAAAGTGCTTGGTATTATCATTTTTAACCAAATTCAGTAATTGATAAAATGACATTTTATTTTAGTTTGCAGTTTTATTATACATTTTCATATGTTTATTTGCTCTTTTTCTTTTGTAATTTACCCATTCAAAACCTTGCATATTTTATCTGTTTAGAAAATTATTCATCTTTTCAATGTCTATTTGAAAGAGTACATTTTATAGTTTACGAATAATAATCTCGACACTGTAGTAATAGTACTTTTTGTAAGTACAAGTCAATAAAATAGGAGGTGGGGAAATTTCTGTTGTCAGAGGTGAATTTAAACACAGTAAGTGTTTTTTCTCTTTTGCCTTAGAATGTGTTGATATAAACGTAACTCCGGATAAAAGGCAAATTTTACTACAAGAGGAGAAACTTTTGTTGGCAGTTTTAAAGACATCTTTGATGGGAATGTTTGATAGTGATGCCAACAAACTTAATGTCAGTCAGCAGCCACTGCTGGATATGGAAGGTAAGACAAACACAGGTATATAAACAGCTTCTCAAACATTGTGATACTGTCCTTAGTGTTTTTGACGTGACGTGAAGTCTCTTCTGGATGGAAAGGACGTATCACACTGCAGATTGGAGGTAATCTGTTTAAAACGACACAGCAAACCCATTCAGTACGCGGGGATGTGCTCTCAGCAAGACACCGATTGCTGCAATCCTCTTGTTAATTTCCAGAGTTCTGAAAAAGTTGATTTTGACAACTCTTTTCTGTTTCCCGATTCCTTTTATGGAGGAGGGAATTTTTGGAGACCGTTACTCTCAGTCACCCCTGTGCATTCTTCACTGAGCGTCATGTTGAAATGTGTCATGTTGCCACAAAGCTGATCTAAACATCTGTGATGATACGTGCAGTCATCATTTATCTGGTCGGAATTTGTCAGCCGTTTACTGAAGTAGTTATTTTTATTTTTATTTGTCCAAGCCAAGTGCCTGCAGGACTTCCAGGAGGGGGTCCAGAGCTGAGCCCCAGCTGCCTCCCTTGGCGGAGGGGAGGATTGGTTGGCCATTACCCCTCTGTCTGACAGCCAGACCCACTCCTTGGGTGGATGCTCTTTTTAAGGCAACCCGCTCCCGGTCTCCATGTCTGTGTGGGGAGAGATGGAGGGGGTGGGTGCCCATCATTGTGTCCTCAGAGACAGGAAAAAGTTGAGAGCTGCTGAGGAAGCTGAAATGCAAGGCTGGTGGAAAGCCAGGGTGACACTACGCATTGCTCCCAGCGAGAGGAGATTGCTGTGGGATGAGGCTTTGTAAAGTGAGGGTACCAGGAGCCATGAGCTGGAGGTCGAGAGGAAGGGCGGGACACGGAGCGGCTGTCCTGACATTTCCTAACAGCCCGAGGGTCGCCAGGGGGCGATTTGGAAGACAGTGGGATCAGCTCTTGTAGAGTGCCTCGATGGGCAGTTTTGATAATCAGAGGACATGGTGGGGGCACAAAGCTCCCGAGGGTTGGGGTGGGCTGCTAGGTGGTGGGAGAGGAGCTCCCGAACACTGACTGCGACGTGGCGGGGCCCACATCTGTCCCAGCCCATCTCTGCACAGGACGTCTTGGATGTGGATGTGGGATGGGGTGGAGGATGGTGGTAGCCCCACATCTTTGTGGCATGGCCAGTGCTGGCATCCCTGAGCTCACCTACAGACACTTTACCAGAGACACTGCCCCATAGAGAGAAACTGCTTGACATGTCTGCGTCTTTCAGCATAGTTGAATTAGTGGCCTTCGTTCAGCCATTTTATTGAAGTGTAACAATTCACACACACACACCAGACCCACGTGGCTTATAAGCGTATCAGCCTCAAGGTCAAGAACTAGCACGCAGGAGCCCCTTGGACCCCCCCTTTCTTACAGCAACCTCAGTGGTCACCATTTTCCTGACCCCTAACACCATAGATTCGTTCCATCTGTTTTTAATTTGAAGCTATCCAGTATATACGTTTTTGCAATTTGTTTCTTTCTGTCAATATTTTGTTAGTGAGTTCATCCAAGTCTTGTGCGACAATTCATTTATTCGTTCTCATTGTTGGACAGCATTCCATGGTATTTCAATATCGTGGTTGATTTGGGGACAGTTGGTTGTTTCCAGTATTGGGCTGTAACGAATAACGCTGTCGTGGACACCCCCATCCATGGCTTTGGCGAGCACAGGTAAACATTTCTGACAGGACAAGTGACTTCGGGTCGCAGGCGTGCTTATGTTTAGGTTTAGGAGATGCTCCCAGAGGGTTTTACAAAGCGGCTGGGCCAGCCTCAATCCCACCAGCAGTACTTAAGTATTCCATTTGATCCTTATCCTTGTGAACATTTGTAGTTTTTTTAACTTCACCCGTTATGGTGAGTACATCGTGGCATCATACTGCGGTTTTAATTTGCATCCCTTTATGGTGAGTGTAGAACAGTTTCTATATATTTGATTAGCCAATCGGATCTCCTCTTTTGTGAAATGCCTGTTCACGTCAAAGCATCCTCTTATTCCATTTCAGGACAGTCCCTGATACTCTCCTCTGTTCATATCTACTTAGGTCACTTCATAAAAACGCCTTCGGCAGAAGTGGAAAAGCCTCTGCCAGAGAAGCAGGGTAACCCCGCTTTGTTCCGGACTCAAGGAGAAGAGAAAAGGGCTGTGACCCTTTCGAGGCTGAGAGAGGCCTTTTCTCTTCGTCACACAGCAGAAAACAAGCCCCGGGGCCTGAAGTCTGCTGAGCTGAGACGGGTTTCCCCAAGACAGAAAAGCAGCGTGCTGCCTCCCAGCCCTCCAGACCTCCCTCACTCCCAGAAGCTCATCTGTGGCCCGGGCTTGTTGGACCCTCCAAAAAAGGTGGTGAGGTCGGATAAGGGCAGAGCGGAGGTGGAGAAGGATTCGGGGCACAGCAGCACTCCAGCTAGCTCTGAGGAACGATCCAGCACCCCCAAAGTGGGCAGTCACTCCAGCAGTGATGGTGCAGCAAGCTCCCCAGAAGACAGGTTTTCACAGGAAAATGTGGAGTCTTGTGAGAAGCTACCTGAAACTGACCACTGTTTTTCAGACACGAAGTGTGGTGTAGACCAAGAAGATAGAGGACAGAAATTTAGAGTTTCGCCCCAGCCAACTGATCTCTCTGCCTCGAAAAGCAAGCGTTTTAAAAAAGAAGGAATGCCTTTAAATTCTGACATCTCTCAAGAGTGGGTTAATACTCAGAACGTGGCAGC
This sequence comes from Aselliscus stoliczkanus, assembly GCA_033961575.1. NCBI lineage: Eukaryota > Metazoa > Chordata > Mammalia > Chiroptera > Hipposideridae > Aselliscus > Aselliscus stoliczkanus. Next base: position 4,015,619 of record CM066733.1, read on the forward strand.
ATCTCAGGTTGATGTCGCTATTAAAATTAATAAGAAAATAGTGCCCCTTGACTTTTCTATGAGTTCTTTGGCAAAACGAATAAAGCAGTTATGTTACCAGGAACAGCAAAGAGAAGGTGAACAGAATTATAGGAAATTCAGGGCAAAGATTTGCCCAGGAGAAAACCAAGCAGCAGAAGATGAACTCAGAAAAGAGATAAGGTAAAAGTTTTCCTTCAGCGTATTTCTGCCCGTTTGGGTGAGCTGCTGTGGGGGCCAGAGGCTGACCCGCCTGGCTCCGCCGGGCGCCTCCGGGGGTCATTTGCTCTGCTGGGCCACACCCCAGGTCTCGGGGCAGGCTGTGGCTGTGCCTGGGCACCAGGGCCTGGCCCTCTGCTTCCTGCCACCTGTCAGGGTGGTCCCACCTGGGGTCTCCCGGACTCCACTGACGTGTGTCCCAGAACAGCAGACCTGTGAGCGCCTCTCTCCCCTCTCTGCCTTCTCCCTCCCTTCTTCTTCTCCCTCTTGAAGATTGTAAATTTCGAGTCCATTTGGACTCCACAAATTGGTCACTAGTTATACCAGTGCACCCTTGGCAATGTTTTCTTCATTCACCAACTTCTTTTCATCACCTCTCACATCATCTTTTTTTTTTTTTGAGGGCAGTGTCACTGGCCCTCATATGTGGGACCTGAACCAGGGCCGCTGGCATCCCAAGCCAGCGCTTAACCACCGCGCCACTCAGCCGGCCCTCACATTATCTTTAAAGAACTCTTTTAACATGCAGTTCTGGTGCCTAAAATGTTTCAAGAATTTTTTTTCCCCTTAGATTTTCTTAGCATGTCCTTTCCATCAGTCCAAATGAATCGATGCCTTCTTTTCTTTGATTTCATGCCTCTTCCTGAAGGTTTTCACCCCACAGCGACTTTTCCCTGCAGGGAATTCATGGCAGTTTGGTGGGTATTGCTGTTTTCCCATTTTTCATTTTAAGGTGTATTAGGAAAAATTATAACACAAGTCAAACCTGTGATTTCAAGATTGCATAGGATAAGGCTAAGTGAAAAAGGGAGTCAGTATAAAGAAAAATATTAATACAGGTAGTAGAAAACGCTGACACTTTTCCACAATAATCATGTACAACATTGTGACTTACTAAAATGTTGAATTCTTTTGAAATACTTAACTTTTATCTTTCTAAACCTTTTTTTTTTTTTTTAAAGATTTATTTTATTTTATTTTTTTTTTTTTAATTGGGGAATTGGCGGAAGGGAACAGCGTTGGGGAATCGGGGAAGGGGAACAGACAAGTTGCTGTCTTTTTGTTCTTCAGTTTAGTTGCGGAGGATGTTGCTTCACTGTTGGTATCGTCATTGTGCTCTTCCCGGATGAGGCAGATCTGTCGCTGGCCTCTGGATGTCGCTCACTGCGGCTATTGGCAGCTCACGCTTGGCTGCCAGCCGCTCACGCTGGCTGCGGGCCACTCACTGTAGCCTATGGCAGCCCACTGCAGCAGGGGCTGCAGCCCACACCATCACCGGGGCTCGCACAGCCCAGCTCCAGGTGGAGCTGTTGTTAGCTGTAGAGGGCAGTGTCACTGGCCCTCATGTGGGATCCGAACCGGGGCCGCTGGCATCCCAAAACCAGCGCTTAACCAATGCGCCACTCGGCCGGCCCTATCTTTCTAAACTTTGTCTTGCCATCTACTGAAATGTGCAGTGCCCTTGTAGTTTGGGCCACACAGGCTTTGCTTAATTTAGATTATAAATTCTTCAACAATGAGTGTTATGTTATATAATTCCTTTGGTAGTCATAGTGCCTCACTTACATTGAGAAAGGTCTTCAGGAAACATTTCCTTTACAAAGTGTGTAATTAATGGAGGTGAACTTCTTTTGGATGTGATCTGGGGACCATGAACTTGGTATCGGTGAAGAGAGCCAGGTTTCTTCAAACACAGTCATAGAAAGTATGTGCTTGATTGGGAAAGACACGTAAGGTACCCCAAACAGAAGCTGGCTACCCTTTATCTTTGGATTCCTTTAGCCCTCTCAGTGAGTGAAATTAACTGTAATTTTTTGCAATAGCGATTTTAATTGATTCAGCAAACATGTATTGATGACCTATTATCATGGTACTTGAAATTTTTCATCAGAAAAATAACCTTTTAAAATGTCTCATAATTCACATTTTCTACATGCAGTAAAACGATGTTTGCACAAATGGAAATCATTGGTCAGTTTAACTTGGGATTTATAATCACGAAACTGGACGCGGATATCTTCATAGTGGACCAGCACGCCACGGACGAGAAGTACAACTTTGAGCTGTTACAACAACATACTGTTCTCCAGGGGCAGAGGCTCATAGCGTAAGTTCATCTCAGTGCTCAGAATTTGCAGTCACTTCACCCCCCAAAGTTAAGATAAGATCTAACAGTTTACATGTGTCTATATACAGAGGGTGCCAAAAAAATGTATACAGATTTTAAGAAAGGAAAACTGTATTAAAATTGTAATACTCAATATATCCCGATAACAAAAGATGAATACAAGGCACGTTTGACTTCTGCAATGACAAGAGGTGCTCAAAGTGGTTCCCATCAGCGTCCAGCACTTCTGATTACGGCAAACTACTGCTTGAGCAACATTGACCAAAGTGTCCACTCGTATACAGTTTTTGGGCACTCTCGGTATATATTCTTTTTGCCATAAGCATCCCTACAGCAGATTTTTATACTTTTTACATAATAATTGTCATACCTGCCACTTACGAGTGCTTATGATGTGCCAGGCACTCTTGAAGCAATATGCATGTATTAATTCATTGAATTTTCACAAACCTGTGAGGTAGTTACTATTACCATCAGCATTTGGTGATAAAACGGGCACACGAAGCGAGGGTCAGTAACTTGCTCAAGGTCACACAGCTGTGTTCCTGAAGTATCAAACTTTTTTTGCTATCAAAAAATGATGAACTGGCCGAGTGGCGCGGTGGTTAAGCGCTGGCTTGGGAAGCCAGCGGCCCCGGTTCGGATCCCACATATGAGGGCCAGTGACACTGCCCTAAAAAAAAAAAAAAAAAAATGTTGATCACTGGTTGGCCAGAAAATCCTGTGGATGAAAGGGCAACTTATTGTCTGTGGCACATCTAGTTACAGTACATAGCATTTATGTGCCCGGAAGGGCAGCACTGCCCGCATCAGCCCTCAACTATAGGAGATCAAGTCCAGTGTGTGGTCACTGCAGGTTTGGGTATTTCTCTCTCCTTGGCCAAACTAGCAGCTGACCACAGGCAGTGTGATGCTATACTGTGTAAACCAGAAGCCTTTTTTTAAGCAGAGTTTGAAGATGAGGTCATGGGTTTTCATTGGGGAAATTAAGCTACATATCAACTCAGATCCCAGCAGAAGTAGATCCCAGCATGAAGAAATGTTCCATGAAATACTCAGCTGGGCAGAGACCTCCTCAGTTACTGAATGCAGTGAAACCTTGGATTGCAAGTGACTTGGTTTGCGAGTGTTCCGCAAGACGAACAAACATCTCTGATACATTTTAACGTAAAGGAGCGATGTCTTGCAAAACGAGCAGTTTGTTTCCGGAATGCATTATGCTCGCAAACCAAAGTATTACTGTACTTCCTCTGGAAGGCATTCATTATGTTTATTTTCAGTAGAAGACATTTAATAAGCTACCTTGTAAAATTTCCTCAGAGAAACCTTCCTGGACCCCCTTCCCTCTCCAGGTCCAGCCTCACTTGCTCTCTGCTCCTAGGGCACTGTGTGTCTCCTTTTCCTAGTCTCAGTGTAGTTTGTAATTGTTATTTATCTATGTCATCAATGCCTGCCTTCTCCACTAGGCGGTTCCTCATGAAGGCAGAGACTGGGTCTGTGTGCTCACCACTCTGCCCGCTCCTTCAGCAGTGTCCACTTTACTAAGCAGCCAATAAGCCAGGAGGAGAGACGGCCGGATGGAGAAACTGATAATGCAGGCAGAAGGAGGTGCAAGAAGGCAAAACAAATGCTATTTATCATGCTTTTAAATGCCTATAATGACCTAACCCAACTTTCTTTTTTTCCCTACCCCCTCCCCACCCAACTTTTCAAGTTGTCTTTATTGTGAGGAGGAAAAAATAGCATTTTTATGTTACATTATTATCTTTAAAGAGAGAATTCCAAAAAAGACTGCATCTTTGGGGTGGGACGGCAGATTGAGGAAAAGCAAACTCCTTTTGTTGCTACTTTAACTTCTGAAACGAACTTCAAACAGAATAAAATTAAAAGGAAATTCTCAAAGTTTTGTGACAGTTTGAAAGGCACAGAGCTCGGTAAAGTGTTGTTATTCATGTTGCTTTTTGAAATGAATTCAAGGAATCATAGATTTGTTTTAATTTTATTTTTTGCTTTATAGCTAAATGTTTGATTTCAAGATATGCTTTGAATCTCTTCTCTGCTTTTCAGACCTCAGACTCTAAACTTAACTGCTGTCAATGAAGCTGTTCTGATAGAAAATCTGGAAATATTCAGGAAGAATGGCTTTGAATTTGTTATTGATGAAAGTGGTAAGTTATTCCTAAGGACTATAGAATTTTGTCCTTTCAGAGCTGGCAATGACCTCCGCGGTCACCTAGATCAATATATTTTATAAGAAATGAAAATGGCTCCCCCAAAAAGCATTTCACGTCTGCCCTCTCTTTTCAAATCTTTATTCAAGGGGCGCTCACATGAAACGTGTCTTTCAAATAATGCAATTTTCTCCAAATTTTATTCTTTTAGCTCCCATCACTGAAAGGGCTAAATTGATTTCCTTGCCGACGAGTAAAAACTGGACCTTTGGACCCCAGGATATTGATGAACTGATCTTTATGCTGAGTGACAGCCCCGGGGTGATGTGCCGGCCTTCCCGCGTCAGGCAGATGTTCGCCTCCAGAGCCTGTCGGAAGTCTGTAAGTAAAGGAAGCTCCTCGGCTGGGACCTGGAGGTCAGCTGTGGGTCCCAGACGTCGTCAGGTCCGCTCCTGACAGTCAGCGCTGTTACATGTGGCTGTGGTTGCCACGGGTCACTATGTGTGCGGGGCCTCATCCCTCTGTTGGTATCAGCAGTCCGCTTACCTTTGACCTCTCACATAATTACTGCTTTCTCCTCTTAGAGCCCTTTTGTTGACCCCAGAGCAGGTAGCTAGTCATGCACATGGATTGTCTATGGACCTTACGGGTAATAACATCGGTAGATAAAGATTTGCCGCTGCCTGCTCTAAGCGCTGCTGCACAAGGTCACGCAGTCCTTCAGTCCGCTAGCTGTCACAGGGTAAAGCACTGCGACTTACCTCACAGCTCAGATGGGTGCTGCACAGGGGTAGCAATGGTTGGTCCTAGCCCGATGTCCAAGCAGAATAAGTGGGTCTGTGTCACCTGGTCCATAGGAAGGGTCAGGACGTCATTCCTTCACTTACGCTACAGATAGTCCTTGACCCCTGCTGCGGGGCCTGTCCTCCTCCAGGTCCTGGGGACAGAGGTACAAGGCAGACGAGGACTGGCATGTGGAAGAGAGGAGGTGACAGATAGGTTCAGGCTCTTGCCTCTCACCACCTTTCTGTTTCTCAGGGCCTCAGTTTCTCTGTGTTTGCTGTGGCATCTGCTCATCTCCATGTGTAGGTCAGATAGTGATACATGCTATGGAGGCAAAGCAGGCCGAGGGCTACCGAGGAGGCAGGGACTCTGACCAGAAGCCTGAAGAGAGAGGGGAGGTGCGACGAGCCTCCCGGGTTGAGGGCATAGCCAGTCCCAAGGTCTTGGGGCAGGTGGGGCAGGTGCTTGCTCCATGTGCTTGTGCAAGAGGAAAGGGGGACAGGCCGGCCGAGCGGTGCGTTGTTGGTTAAGCGCTGGCTTGGGAAGCCAGCGGCTCCGGTTTCGATGCCACATATGAGGGGCAGTGACACTGCCATCAAAAAAAAAAAGAAGAAAGGGGGTGCCAGTATGACAAGTGGGGGAGGGAAGGGATGTGCGTGCAGGTTCGGGCACAAGGGCCAGTGAGGGCCAAATCAGGTGATGCACTTGGATTTTTATTCAGGAGAGAGGGGAGGGCCATGAAGTGGAGCCACGTGACCTGACATCCCTTTATAAGGAATCACTGGCTGCTGAGTACAGACCAGGTGTATGTGTGTGTGGGGGCAGGGAGCCTGCAGGACATCGTTGCAGCTGCTGAGGTGAGAAGTCAGGGCCGCAGGGATGGAGATTGTGCTGGAGCTGCCTGACTGGTTGGATTCTGGACGGGTATGGCTGATGTCTCCAGAAAAGGTGGGCTGCTGTGAAGGAGCCAAGGAGGGGCTGGATGTCACAGAAAGGGGGAGGGCTGAGATACTAGAAGGCGGGGTTCTTTGGGAGAAGATGTTTCAGGGAACGTTGTTTTTGAGTTGTAACCTAGTCCAGCCCTATTTTAGAGAAAAATACATCTGAAGGGTTACTATTCTACTGTAAAACTAAACCGTTGTGTCTCATACTCAGGTGATGATCGGAACTGCTCTTAACACAAGTGAGATGAAGAAACTCATCACCCATATGGGTGAGATGAACCATCCCTGGAACTGTCCCCACGGGAGGCCGACCATAAGACACATTGCTAACCTGGATGTCATTTCTCAAAACTGACAACGTTTCTCACTTGATAGAACTATACATTTTATTGCAGATTTTTCTGTTTTGAAAGGGCAGGGTTTTACCATTTTTTGTTTGTTTGTTTGAAAATTAACCTGCTGCTTAAAAAAAAAGAAAATTCCCAGAGCCATTTAGAAATGGCCTTGAGCTGCAGGGAGCATTGCTTACAGTGTTTCTTGTTCTGCATTTGAGTGTGCGTCGTGGTTCTGTCTGTGTGTGCGCGTATCCAGGCAAGAGCACTTTGGAAGCTACTCGGGCCTCTGCTCGGCCCAGCATATTTTACGCTGCATTATGCCCTTTATGATGATTAAATTTGTAATGTTTCATTTCATAAGTTTAAAATATGGTCCTTTGGAGTTAGTGGTTCTCAACCCTTTTACACATAAATGTAAAGAAAAGGAATAATCCAGAAACCCCAACAGGGGTTCTCTGTCTGGCTGGAAGGAAACGATCAGGCCGGGCTGGGGTCCCGACTTTTATTTTTTTATTTTTTTATTTTTTTTTAAAGATTTTATTGGGGAATTGGTGGAGGGGAACAGCGTTGGGGAATCGGGGAAGGGGAACACACAAGTTGCTGTCTTTTTGTCCTTCAGTTTAGTTGCGGAGAATGTTGCTTCACTGTTGGTATCGTCATTGCGCTCTTCCCGGATGAGGCAGATCTGTCGCTGGCCTCTGGATGTCGCTCACCGCGGCTATTGGCAGCTCACGCTTGACTGCCAGCCGCTCACGCTGGCTGCGGGCCACTCACTGTAGCCTATGGCAGCCCACTGCAGCAGGGACTGCAGCCCGCACCATCACCGGGGCTCGCACAGCCCAGCTCCAGGTGGAGCTGTTGTTAGCTGTAGAGGGCAGTGTCCCTGGCCCTCATGTGGGATCCGAACCGGGGCCGCTGGCATCCCAAAACCAGCGCTTAACCAATGCGCCACTCAGCCGGCCCGGGGTCCCGACTTTTAAACGCTCCCCTGGGCTGCCAGGGCGGCCAGGCGCGCGTAGGCAAGGGGAAATAAAAGGTTGGGATTTGCCCATAATGTTAATGCTGTGATGTGTTTTCCTTGGCGTGTGAACTGCGAGATGTTCTAGTTACTGTCTCTGAGTGGTGCTGGAGGTAGAAGAATCCCTGTGTGTTTTGTCACATAGTTTCTCATGAAATCTCGTCCTGTTTGACCACTGCCAAAAATGCAAGTGAAAATGCCCTCTGTGGAGTCTGAGTGGTGGGTGGTGTACAGTGACAACTGCAGGCCACTTCGCAGCCCGGAGGTAGGCCTCTGGGGAGAGAGGGCCTCCATTCACTTGAAGTTCCTTAGCTGTAACATGACAGTATAATAATTACCATGTATCGCATCTAGCGCTATGCTAGTGGCCTGTCTGCAGGGCCTCACTGAATATTTGCAAGAACTCTGCAAATGGGGGTTTCTGGTAGGCAGGTCCCCCAAAGATGGCTGTGTCCTAATCCCAGATCTCTTGCATATGTGACCTAAACAGCCAAAGGGGCGTTGCAGATGTGAGGAAGGGGAAGGCGGTGAAATGGGGAGAGGATCCTGGATTGGCTGGGAGGGCATAAACTATCCCGGGACTTCTTAAACCTGGAGAACCTCCCCCAGCTGCACCAGAGATGCCGATTTCAGAGGTGGAGGGAGGCAGTCTCCAGAAGCAAGGGGATCGAGTCTCCCCGGGAGCTGCCAGAAGGAACCGGCCCTGTTGGACTCCTAACTACAGAATCGTAAGATAGCTTTATGTTGCTTAAGCCACTGAGTAAGTTTGGGGTAGTTTGTTTCCAGAGGCAATGGAAAACTGACTGTTAACTCCTGTGTTACCGTAAAGATAACGGCTGAGAGAGGCGGCGCGGCAAATAGCAGCGCTGGGGAAACTTAGGTCAGGTGCATCCAGCTCCAGATTTCCACCTGACCTGAATTTAGGGCTGACAGCCCTGCGCTGCGGCGCAGCAGCTTCTCTGACTGTGGCGGCCCCTTTAAGGGACGGGCGGGGCTCGCGGTTGCCTGGAGACCGACCCGGTCAGGACGCGCTGGGCCCTCAACACCTCGCTTGGACCCGGCGGAGCCCACCGGCGCCCGGAGCACTCCGTGTGGGGTCCCAGGGCCGGTGGTCCTGCGTGCGCTGCGCCGGAGGAGAGGACCTAGGCCCCCTGCCTCTGCCAAGCCGTCCAGCCTCCTAGGACCTGAGCAGGTGCGTGGTGGGCGCCCAGGGAGGGGCAGAAAGCGCACGCCTTCTGTGCTGCCTCGGGAAAGAATCAACAGTCATGAGAAGACGGTGCCAAGCCTGGGAGGACAGGAAAAACAAAAACTGATAGGAAACATGCCATGAGAAGCGAAGCTCGCCCTACTTGGAGTTCGGAGTGCACTGATGCTGGATCAGAAAAAGCCAGCGCCAGCTGGAGTTGAGCAGTGAGAGCAGCTCGCTTCCCCGCCAGCGGACAGTAGTGGGCGGGGGTGGGCGTGATGAGGTTTTGAAAGGAGAGAAGCAGGACTGTGTTTGTGGGAGCGAAGCCTAGAGGAGGGTTGAGCTGGAATGCTTTCGGTGGGGCCAGCTTTAGAGGGCACGGAAGCTGCGGCTTTGGAGCCCTGCCCCTCGGCAATGACCTTGGACAAATGATTAGCTTGGCCAAGGTTTCTTGTCTGGCATAGAAGGCCCTTGGTGTGCTCGCCTAGGGAGCAGGCAGCCAATGATTTCAAGTTCAAAACCAGGAGAGTGACATAGAAGAATCACTCCATTACTGTGTGCTGTAGTCCACACATTAGAAATGTTTTGTGCACCAATTTATGTAATTCTTATAAGGAAACAAAGTACTGTTATTCCTATTTGATATCTGTCAAGAAAACTTGATGGAGCTCACAGATCAAGGGCAGCAAGGGGCCTGGGTCCAGCTCTGAGCACTGAGCCACGCTGACATGTTAGGAGACGGGCTTTTAAAGTAGGAACTGCCAGCAGGTAAGACCTGAGCGGTTAAGTAGCCATTTTTCACAGAGAGGATTTACCCTTCTTACCAGAACACTATTTGAAAAGAAATGGTAGATGGTGTTTCCAATTTAAAAAATTTTAGGAACAACCAATTCAATATCAAGGCTGTATTATTTTAATAAACCGGTGATACTTGTTACTTGTCATTTTTCAGGCTTTAGGAGAAAGAGAATGGCATTGGGTTGCAAAGCTAAACTTTTACTACAAGCAAAACCCTCAAGTATTTAGAGACATCATTTTTATTTTTCAGGTAAAACTCATCAGTGCCTTGAAACAGGCAGATTTCAAGCAATGGAATCATCAGATGCATGTATGAAGTAAACCATAGGTCTTGTAAAGGCAATGGTAAAAGAAAAGAAAAAAAACAAAAAAGGGGATAAGTCTATCCGCTCTCCCCCATCTTTCTCGGATTATCCAGAGTTGCCCAAACCAGTTGGCAATACTGCTAGACAAAAAGTGTCCTCAAGCCCTGTCCCACCATTGGAAATGCTGCTCAATGAACCGGGATCCAAAACACAGTCCAGAGATGATGAGCACCAGAGCGAAGATGCCGCACGGTATGAAGAGCCCATACTGACCAAGCTCATCGTTGAAAGGTGATCTTAATGGGCTGCGTCGTCCAGGCTCCCTTTTCTACCATCTTTATGCTCCGTTCTCTCCTTTTTCCCCTCCCCTCATCTCTCTCTCTCTCTGCAATTTCTTTTTTTTCTTTTTTTTTTTTTGAGGGCAGTGTCACTGACCCTCATATGTGGGACCCAAACCGGGGCCGCTGGCTTCCCAAGCCGGCGTTTAACCACCGCGCCACTCAGCCGGCCCTATCTGCAATTCCTTATTGTAGCTTCAGCTACCATCTTCCTAGATGGCTGTAAAGAAAAAAAAAAATTTATGTCTTTAGTTCTCTGCCCTAGAGTTTTAGGTTCAAATGTGTAACCCCGCACTGAACATGAAACTCTCTGTGTCCAAAAGCAGAGATCGCAGGACTTGAAACAACTGGATTTGAGTCTTAACCCTATGACATCAACCCATCACTGACCTTTTCTTAATTGGGGAAAATAAATGAGAATACACACCTTAGAACGTTTCTCTCATGTCGCTACTTCTCTCCCAGCCATTGGCTTCTCTGTTGGCCCCGATTCCTGTAAGGCACTGCCATTTCCTTGCATAGCCAGGTTTGAGATTGTGGAACGGTCCTCCCTCCTTCCCTGTGCACTTCCGTATTTCTTTCCTCTATGTTTCTCTCATTAGTCCTTTTCTCTATGCGTAGATGCCTCGTTTCCTCTTGAGTGGGCTTGGGTTCACTTCCTAAAGATGTCCCTGCTTCTTGTGTCTCTCCCCAGGCCTCCTGTATAGATTTACCTTCCTAAGACATGGCTCTGTTTCCATCACTCCCTGTATCAGTTATCTATCTATGTAACAAATCACCCTAAAACATGACAAGTAAAACAATAAATATTGTCTCACACAGTTTATGGGGGCAGGAGTCTGGGAGTGAGGAGCTTAGCTCGATGGTATTGGGTTAGGATCTCACTAGATTCGGTCAAGATGTCAGCCAGGGCTGCCGCCATTACCTAAAGGCTTGACCAAGCCGGACACTGCTTTCAGAGCAGCTGACTGGCATGGCTGTTGGCAGGAGGCCTTGCCTCCGTTCCTTGTCACAGGGACTCTCCCCACAGAGCTGCTTGAGTGTCTTCATGACATGGCATCTGGCTTCCCCAGAGGGTGATTCAAGAGAGAACAAGAGGCCTCCACCTTGACCATCTTATATAGTAGCCTCCTCCCCTGATCACTTCTTTCACAAAAATGACACCTTCTGGAATTTGCTTGTTTGTGTCCTCTTTCCTGTCTGTCTCTCCTCAGTGTGCTGTAAGCTCCAGGGGCAGGGACTTCCCAGTCTGCTCACAGCGCTAGCCCAGTACTAGAAGGGGGCAGTCAGGGTGGCCCTCGGAGACTGTTGAGTGAGTGAGTGTGAGAGGTACAACTTCGTGTCAATTATGTATTTTAACCTGCTGCCCCTTAGGTTTACTCACACCATTCATTACCTCGAACTTTATTTCCCTGCAGCTATGAAGGGGAAAAAGTCCGTGGACTATATGAGGGAGACGGCTTTGCTGTCTTCCAAGGAGGCTGTACCTACCGCGTGAGTTACACACTTGGGGAATGGTGGGGAGGAAGGAGTGAGATGATACTTGTAGATTTCGCATCTTCAGAAAATTCCATTGATTCTTCAAAAGAAATTGGAAGTCCTTACTGCTGATTTTATGTTGAACCCTGATTATGTATTTTAAAGTAGAAACATGGCTTGGTACAACTGAAGTCATCATTTTAGATTTTTTTCTTTTCTTGATTTTTATTCATTGTACAAATAGCATTAAGGTCCCTACAGTAGATAATGAAGAGTAAAATCCCAAGGGGACTGAGGACTGAGACAGGGGTGGGGGTGGGGGGCGGTATGGAGTTTTATATGCTGTCTTGTGAGATCAGCCATTGGCCCCTAAGGGTTTGTTGTTCTGTTTTGAAGGGTATGTTTTCAGAAGGACTCATGCATGGACAAGGGACTTATATTTGGGCCGATGGATTGAAATATGAGGTAAGGCATATCATACGTTATAGTTATAAGCTGTAATTATGAGACTTAAAGGTCAGGGTCCCACGACTAAACATCCTACTTTATGATAGTAATTAAGCGCATGGCTTTAGAAACTCCACAGAACCAAAGCATATAGGTGAAAAGTAGCCTGTTCTTGCCTGGGTCCTTCTGGTACTGTTCCCAGTGTCATTAGTATGTTCTAGAGGATTCTGTGTGTTCTGTGCATGCACAGCATACGTGCATGTACTTGGCCTTTCCTTCGTCTTTACAAACAGTTTACTATATGCGCTCTTCTGTACCTTCATTTTGTAGAGATCAAGCCTTACCCATTCACCCAGACCGACCTATTTTTACTGGCTGCTTATATTCCATTGGGTGGGTCTCACTTAACCCACCTTGCTGGGTTGAGGGGAATACATATCTATAAATTGATTGCTAGGACCAAACTGCCCTTCGAGAGAGGGCACTGGTTTCATTCCCTTCTCCTCCCCTCCCCAGTGTGAGAGGGAGGGCCTGAACCACTGTTCTAGAAATCACAGTTGCAGAGCTGCTGACCGTGTTGGTGTCTGTGAGTGGGGATGAAGCTAATTAAAACACATGCCAGGTGAGGGAAACAGAGGCAGGTTTGGGCCACGTGGGCAGCTAACTGGAGCTGGACAGGGAGGGCGGAGAAGGGCCGACCTTCACTGTCTCGGAGGGGAGAGCGCGTCCGAGGCCCAGGGGACCCTGAGAACTGGGTCCCGGCAGTAGTTTGGGGCCAGACTTTCTTGGGGAACTCCCTTCCCTCGCAGCCCTGCCTTCCAGCCTTCGGTCTGTGGGTCGTTGTTTCTGGAAGCCCTCCGGCAGGGGTCATGCTTGCGCAGACCCCTCTCCCCAGCCCGGTCAGGAGGGTTGATGGGCAGGATTCCCAGAGGCATCTTCAGGGAGGTGAGCCGGCCTCCTGGGCTCTGGCCGGTGGTCAGGCCCAGCCGCACTGTCCTCTTTTCTCTGCTGACTGGCTGCCTCCAGCGAGTTCACTGGTGGAAGAGAACCTGACTCTCTGGGTGGCACTGAGAGGGCTCTGGGCTGCCCACTCATTCCGGGCTCAAGCAGGAGTCTCTGGAAGGCGCCCCCGGGGCAGGCGGTTGACTGACGTGTCTGCGGGATATTTTGATGAACCACAGGCAGAAAGAATCCCTTGGGGGACCCAGAAACCCACTGAATCAGGTGGGTTCCAAGAATCTAAAGTTTCCAAGGCCAGGAGGTTAGCCACCGCTGTCTCATGTCACCTGTTTGCTGCTTGGAGCTCAGTCTGCACAGATACTGGTTTTTGCCTGTGTTTCTACCCAGGGGAGGGGTCAGGTGAGAGAGGACAGAACGTGCAGAGAAGGAGGAAGGAGGGGACGCTGGGGTGATAGTCAACTGTTTCTGTGGGAGGAGAGGCAGGACATCAAGGACTCGTCTCCAGCAGCCCCCAGGCCGGGGATCTCTCCACTGCCGTCTTTCTGTCCCTCTTACGGCCATTTTGCCTTAGGGAGACTTTGTGAAGAACGTCCCCATGAACCATGGCACATACACGTGGCCAGATGGCAGCACCTATGAAGGAGAAGTGATCAACGGCATGAGGACCGGGTTTGGCATGTTCAAGTGCAGCACACAGCCTGTGTCCTACATTGGCCACTGGTGCCATGGCAAGAGACACGGGAAGGTGGGTGAGGCAGCCACGGGGTGGCCACCTGTGAATAGCATGTACAAACATGGAGGGTGGGGAGGGGGCTCTTAAGGTATGTTCACTTTTTGTTTACTGAGGTGAAATTTACCATTTTAGAGGAAACGATTCAGGGCCAGCCGAGTGCCTCAGTTGGTAAGAGCTCGCTCAAGAGTGCGAGCTGAGCTCTGAGCAACGGCGGTTCGATGCCAGCCCGAGCTGAGGTGCCGTTGAGCTGCCAACAGGTGGCAGGATGGCTCAGCAAAAAAAAAAAAAAAGCTAGAGGAAACGATTCAGGGGCATTTAGTACATTCACAGTGTTGTGCAAACACCACCTCCAACGTTTCACCACCCCAAGATGAACCCTGTAGCCACTGGTGGTTAGTCCCCACCAATCTGCTTTCTGTCTCTGTGTTGACCTATTCTGGACATTGCATATGACTAGAATCACACAATATGTGGCCTTTTGTGTATGGCTTCTTTCACTTCTTTCATCCATGTTGTGGGTACTTCATTCCTTTTTGTGGCTGAATAATATTCTACTGTACGTATAGACCACATTTTGCTTATTTATTGCTGCACATTTGGGCTGTTCCCATCTTTTGGCTACTATGAGTGGTGCAGCTATGAATATGTTACAAGAATTCATTTGAGCACTCCAGTTCTTTGAGCATATTCCTAGGAGTGGAATCGCTGGGTCACGTGGTAACTTGGTGGTTAACTTTTTGAGGAACCGCCAGATTGTTTGGTGGCTGCCCCATGTTACATTCTCACCGGCAATGTACAATAGGTTATATCTATTCCCTTTATTGCTGTTTTTGATACTATTGTTTAGTTTTTGTATGGGATGATAAAGTACGGTAGGAATGATTTTAGAAAATATGATAAGGAAAGAAAAATTCAACCACTATAATCATTTTTCTCAGATTTAAATTGTTCATGGTGTTCTGTTTTTGTTTGTTTGTTTGTTTATCTCATAGATCGGTTTAGACACATTGAAGAGGTTGGGAAGGGTGACTTCTAAATGGAGGCACCTTGGGCCAGCCCAGTGGCGCATTGGTTAAGAGCTGGTTTGGGGATGCCAGCAGCCCCAGTTCGGATCCCACATATGAGGGGCCAGTGACACTGCCCTCTACAGCTAACAACAGCTCCACCTGGAGCTGGGCTGTGCGAGCCCCGGTGATGGTGTGGGCTGCAGCCCCTGCTGCAGTGGGCTGCCATAGGCTACAGTGCGTGGCCCGCAGCCAGCGTGAGCGGCTGGCAGCCAGCATGACCTGCCAATAGCCACGGTGAGCGACCATCCAGAGGCCGGCAACCGGGAAGAGAGCAATGACGATGCCAACATGGGCCAGTGGAGCAACGTCCTCCGCAACTAGACTGAAGAACAAAAGGACAGCAACTTGTCTGTTCCCCTCTCCCAATTCCCCAATAAAATCTTTTTTTTTTTTTTTTGAGGGCAGTATCACTGGCCCTCATATGTGGGACCAAACCAGGGCTGCTGGCTTCCCAGGCCAGCGCTTAACCACCGCGCTACTCGGCCAGCCTTCCCCATTAAAATCTTAAAATAAATTAATTAACTAATTAATGGAGGTACTTGGATGGCTGTAAGAAGGAACAAGTTAGCTTGATAATGAGGAAGAAGATAGAAACACAGAGAGAGAGAGAGAGAGAGAGAGAGAGAGAGAGAGAGAGAGAGAGAGCGAGAGAGAAAGAGAAAGAGAAAGAGAGAGAGACACCAGTGAATAACAAGCAATCTGGGGCCATCCAGTACAGCTCCAAATACCTTGCACAGTGGCCAGCCCCTTAGAAGAGCCATCAAAGACAGGCTCTGCCATGCTCACTTGTACTTGGACACAGTAAAGAAAGATGTTAAAATGGATAAAACAAAAGTGGTTTTGGTACATAAATGAGTGACCTTCAGTTATTTGGAAGGTGCCCCTATTCACTTTAGATGACAACAAAACAGGATTGCTTTAGGTATTTATTGAATAGTTACGAATCTAATGAATATACTGAATGTAAAGGATATAGTCATTCCATGCCCTCGCGTGGTACTTGGTTATTAAGGAGCAATTGATTTATGACGTGACCTCATTCCCTCTTGGTGGATACCTACCATGCTCTGGCTGCAAACGGAAACATGACACGAATGATATCTTGCCTGAGTGTGACATTGACTTCTGCATAGTCTAGACTCCTTGAGTTTATCTTTAAAAAAGAATTTGTTTTAAGAGGCTTGATCTTTTAAAATAACATTATTTGTTTTAGGGCTCCATTTATTACAATCAAGAGGGTACCTCTTGGTACAAGGGAGACTGGGTCCACAACATCAAAAAGGGCTGGGGGATAAGATGGTAGGTACCACTGCGCCTCATTGAGGGGTGGGCAAGAAATGTGTGTGGGCCCAATGGTGATCACTTAGGCTATTGAAAGCTAAGATGCAGAAGTCACAGAGAACACATTTTCTATATAAGCAGCGCAGAATATTTAAATTTAACCTCAGTATAGTCTCCATGGTGATGAAAACATTCTACAGAAAATTTTAGAAAAGCACCATATTAAATGATATCCAATCATACTGTTTTACTTTCTTATATGTAGAAGCTGCCTTTTTTTTGTTTTTCATACTACTCGTGGCTCTCTGTGATTAGGTTTACATTTTCTGAAGAACTTGGACACATTTGCTTGATTTTAGACTGAGCTGATAAGAGTCAGATATTTTAAAGACTAAAATGTTTGGCTGCAAAATATTAACTAATTATAGTACTACAGGGAATTATTTTAAAAAGATTTAAAATCCTGGTCTTATCCACCTCGTCACCTTGTTAAATGGTCAGGAAGTGTAATAAAGTGATTTATTCTACCCCTTCAGATGATTATTTTTACCGACCGCATGCCCGCCCCGCCCTCCCCCCCATTGGGCAGGTGGTTTGGATTTCTTCAAAGGTGTTCAGGGATAACATTGAAAATAAAGTCTTGAAGGTAAATGTTGTATATGAGTTAACTGACTGGTTTTCTTTCTTTCTTTTTGTCCTAGTTACAAATCTGGAAATATATACGAAGGTCAGTGGGAAGCCGGCGTGCGCCACGGGGAAGGCAGGATGAGATGGCTGACCAGTAATGAGGAGTACACCGGGCGGTGGGAGAGGGGCACCCAGGTACCCCGCCAGCTGGCTCTAGCAGAGGGCGCCCAGAGGCGCGCTGCTGGCCCGCAGCCCTATAGTGTTAATACTGGGTACGCTGTTGTCTGGCAATCTGAAATTCAGGCTCTGCTAAATTTAGAAAATCCAGTTATGACTTGCTGGTCTAAACTAGCCATTTTTAGCGCTGTTTTACTATTCAGTGTTCTCTAACTGTCCTCCCCACAGGCTGGGTTTGGCCATTGGCGAATCCATAATGCATAGACTGAGACTATTATTATTATTATTTTATTTATTTATTTATTTTTGAGGGCAGTGTCACTGGCCTTCATATGTGGGACCTGAACCGGGGCTGCTGGCGTTCCAAGCCAGCGCTTAACCACCGCGCCACTTGGCGGGCCCTGAGACTATTATTTACACATTGTATTTCCTGCACAGCAAAGAAAGGCTTTATATGGTTAATTTTATGTAGGTTGCATAGCTAGGATTTTCAATATAGCTTGTGTATATTAATCTGGTAACCAGGGACCCTGCTAAACTCACATAACATCATAGTTCTAGTCACTTTTTTGTAGATTCTTTGGGAGTTTTTTGTAGACAATAGTATTATCTGTAAATAATCAACCTTATATCTTTCTTTCTAACCTGTGTGCCATTTTTTTCCTCTTGGCCTATTGCACTGGCTAAGATCTCCAGTGTGATAGGGAATAGGAGTGGAGAGAGTGGACATCCTTGCATCATTCTTGTCTTGGTGGGAAAGAATTCAGCCTTTTATCAAATGTGATGTGAGCTGTAGGTTCATAGACCCTCTTTATGGGGTTGAAGAGGCTCTCTTTAATTTTTAATTTGCTTTCAGTTTTCATCATGAATGGGTGTTGAATAGTCAGATCATCATGTTTTTCTAGTCTTTGATACACATTGATTGATTTTTCAAATGTTGAACAAACCTTGCATTCCTGGGATAAACCCAACTTGGTCATGATATTATCCTTTTTTATATCTTGCTGAATTCAATTTCCTAATACTTGGTTGAGAATTTTTGTGTCTGTGTTCATGAGGAATATTGAGCTATAGTATTCTTCCCTTATAATATCTTTGCAGCTTTTAGGGTAATGATGGCCTCATAAAACGAGTTGGGAAGTGTTCTCTTTTCTTCAATTTTCTGGAAGGGTTTGTAGAATTGGTATTATTTCTTTCTCATCAGTTTAGTTGAATATGCAAGTGAAGCCTTCTGAGCCTAGAGTTGTCTTTCTGGGAAGATTAACTATAAATTAAGTATAGAATGTATTTTCTTTTTTTTTTTTGAGGGCAGTGTCACCAGCCTTCATATGTGGGACCGAACCGGGGCCACTGGCTTTCCAAACCAGTGTTTAACCACCACGCCACTCGGCCGGCCCTAGAATGTATTTTCTTAATAAATAATGTGCTATTCAGGTTATCTATTTCTTCTTGAGTAAGCTTTGGAAGTTTGTGTCACTGAAGGAATTGTCCATTTTATAGAAATTGTTAAATTTATTGGCATAAGGTTCATAATATTCACTTATTTTAACATATGTAGGATCTGTAGGGATGTCCCCCCTTTCTTCTGATATTGGTAATTTGTGTTTTCTCTTTTTTTTTCTTTATTAGTCTTGCCAGAGGTATATCAATTTCATTAAAATTCTCAAACAACCAGTTTTAGTTTTATTTTCTCCTGATGTTTTTCAGTTTTCACTTTAATTGATACCTGCTCTTTGTTATTACTTTCCTTTTGCATGCTTTGGGTTTAATTTGCTCTTTTTTTTCCTAGAGCTGTAAGATGGAATCTTTACTGATTTGAGACATTTCTTCTTTTCAAATATAAGCATTTAATACTACAGATTTTCCTTTAAGCATTGCTTTATCCAACTAATTTTGATATATTATGTTTCAATTTTTGTTCAGTTCAAAATATTTTCTAATTTCCCCATGACTTCCTCATTGGATTATGAATTATGTTGAAGTATATTGTTTAATTTCCAAATACTTTGGGATTTTTCCAGATACCTTTCTATTATTGATGTTTTTTGGTTTAATTCCACTGTGGTCAGAGAACATACTTTGTATGGCTGCATTTCCTTTAAATATGCTAAGGTTTATTTTATGTCCCAGAATATAGTCTGTCTTAGTGAATGTTACATGTATTTCTGCTTTTGTTAAGTGGAATGTTCAGAACGTGTCAGTTCGGTCCCACATATGAGGACCAGTAACACTGCCCTCAAAAAAAAAAAAAAAAAGAACGTGTCAGTTATATCAAGTTGGTTATTCAGATCTTCTATATCATTACTCATTTTCTGTCCACTTTTTCTATCCATTTCTAAAAGAAGAGTGTTGAAATGTCTTGAGTATAAATGTAAATTTGTCTGTTTCTCCTTTCAGATCTTTCACTTTTTGCTGCATATATTTTGAAGCTCTGTTGCTAGGTGTGTACATGTTTAGGATTGTTAAGTCTTCCTCGTGAGGTCACCCTTTTTATCATTATATTATGTCCTTCTTTAACCCTGGTAATTTTTATTCCTCTGGAGTCTACCTTTTTCTGATGTGAATGTAGCTTTCTTTTTTCTTTTCAATTTTAATTGTAAAATACTCATAACATAACATTTATCATCTTAACCATTTTTCAGTGTATAGTTAAATACATTCACACTGTTGTGCAGCCATTGCCACTATCCATCCACAGCCCTTTTCCATCTTGTAATACTGAAACCCTGTGCCTATGAACACGGACTCTCCATTCCTTCCCCCCAGCGCCCAGTGACCAGCATTCTGCTTTCTGTCTCTGAGTTTGACTACTCAAGGTATCTCATATAAATGGAATCACGTAATATTTGTCCTTTTGTGACTGATCTATTTAACTTAGCACAATATCTTCAAGGTTCATCCATCTTATAGCATGTGTCAGAATTTCCTCCGTTTTAAGGTTGAATTATATTCCATTGTATGTTTCTACGATGTTTTGTTTATTCATTCATCAAGGACACTTGGGTTGCTTCCACCTTTTAGCTATTGTGAATAATGCTTCTATGAACCTAGTTGTGCAAATATTTGTTCAATTCCCTGCTTTCAATTATTTTTCTATCTACCCAGAAGTTGCAGAATGGTATATATAGAATCATCCCATTGTTGAAAAAGTTGTGTATAGATTTATATGTACATATAATATGTTGATTTAGTATAGTATGATTGTACCTGGGGAAAATACAGATAACTCCTGAAACCCAAGTTGCTGTTACTCTGGAAAGTGGGATCGAGGAGGGGGTATTTTTATCAATCTGTATGTTAAAAATAACATTTTAAATAATAATTAAAATAATCAGTATCAAGCAAGGCACTTTATATGCACTATTTTCAGTTCTTTACACCCAACCTGCAAGGTAGGTGTTACCACCATCTTACAGATGAAATCCAGAGGGCTTACATACTTTGCCTTAGGTCAGAAGGCTGGTTAGTAAGTAGCTGAGCTGAGACTGAACCCAATTCTGGGTGACCCCAAAATCCATGTTCTTTTCCCCTTCAAATGAGTCATTGTATTGAATCTATTCCTAATTATAAATAGATTCAGATAAAAAGAGGAAATATTTCAAGCATGTCTCATGAAGATTTCCTTTCTTTAAGAATGGCTTTGGAACACACACATGGTTTCTAAAGAGAATCCCCAACTCCCAGTATCCTTTGAGAAATGAATACATAGGGGACTTTGTAAATGGATATCGTCATGGTCATGGAAAGTTTTACTATGCCAGTGGAGCTGTGTACGAGGGAGAATGGGTCTCCAACAAAAAACATGGCATGGTGAGTACCGACCTGTGAAGACAACATTTTCTTTTTTTTTTTGAGGGCAGTGTCACTGGCCCTCATATGTGGGACCCGAACCAGGGCCGCTGGCTTCCGAAGCCAGCGCTTAACCACCGCACCACTTGGCCGGCCCAGCCTTCTCTTCTTTATTTAGTAAAGAGCATTGTCCATTTTGCATAGAATAACTTACTATTTTTTAACATGATTACATAAATTTTAAAACAATTACAAAAATATTAATTACCTGAATATTTAGTGGTTATTTTGTGGGTTGTGTGTGTTGTGTGTGTTGGGGAGATTTCGGTTGCAAGTAACAGAAAATTAGCTTAATTTTCCATAAAAGATAGAGAATAATGTAGGCTTCAGGGTGGGTTTGAATCAGCAACTCAGTGATGTTAGGGTTTCTCATCCTCAATCTATCCCTGATGTCTCCTACCACGTCAGCTTCACCCTTACGCTGCCCTCCCTCGTGATTGCAAGATGGCTGCTGTGGTTCCAGACTTCACATCCACATACCACACTAAGGAGGAGAGAAGGAACTCTTTTTCAAGAAGCTTTCCACAAATGTTGATCTGTGAATCAGACTGACTATTGGCTTCAGTTTGACAAATATCAAGAGAGTCTCTATTCTGTGGTGGGCACTCTGCTGGTCACTAAGAGTTTAATAAGACACATCCTGTGACCTACGGTGCTTAAAGTCGGGGAGAGATTGTCTGTGGAGCAGATACAGCCAGAGGAGAGGAGAGGAGGAGAAGGAAAGGAGAATCAGGAGGATGAGGAAGAGAGGATTCACACAGTGACATGAGACTCTAGGAACCTGATTATGTGGGGACTAAGTGCGTATCTTAAAAACAAGCCAACGAAAACCTCCAAACCCTTGAAAAAGATATTGATGTACATTCTCCAGTGGTTTTCTATGAAGACTCTCCTAAACTGCAGTGGTTGCCTTTTGATCTGCAGGGCCGATTAACTTTCAAGAATGGGCGTGTGTATGATGGCCTCTTCTCCCATGATCACATAGCGGAGTCTCCAGACCTGGAAGGTGAACTGGTAAATTACCCAGGCCTGTCCTCAGAATCCATCAGGAGCCAGGACCAAGGACCTTCCACCAGTGCTGGTAGGGTGTTCACCTGTCAGGTGAAAGGAGTTAATCTGTATTACCCGTGGTATCCACTTACCGAAATATACCTAATACTCAGAAAACTGAAGCATCCCGTGAGCAACTGCTTTCTTAAAAATTTTTTATTTTATTTTATTTTATTTTTGAGGGCAGTGTCATTGGCCCTCATATGTGGGACCCGAACCGGGGCCACTGGCTTCCCAAACCAGCTCTTAACCACTGCGCCACTCGGCCGGCCCAGCAACTGCCTTCTTAGTAGGTTTTTTGGGAATACTTTCGTATCATATTTCTGTGGGAAATGATTTTAGCATGACGTTGAAAAATTGTAACATTGCTGTTCACAATTATCTCCTATGTTTGCCTTCATTTGCCAGAAGTTATCAGAAAGCTTGATGGCAGTGAAAGTAAGTCAGTGTTAGGATCGAGCATTGAGCTGGATCTACATTTGCTGCTGAGTATGTACCCTGAGAAAGACCAACCAGAGGAAAAGAAGCAGGTAAAAAACAAAGCAAAACAAAACAAAAATACCTTTGTATTGTGATAAATTTACATTGCAGACGTAAATATTCATCGGAGTCTCCACAGTTCCTGGAAAATAGTTGCTTATCGCTGTCATGTACTGAGTATCTTTTATATGCCTGATGAGTGCTTTGCATGTTTCATCCTGTTTAATTTGCAAGCTCTGTGAGGAAACGGAAGCCCAATGAATGGAGGGACTCAGTGAATGACCCAGAGCCTCAGAGCCTAAAGGCTCGCATCACCCTTCCACCCAGATTGGTCTGAAAGCCCAGTCTGCGCCCGCCTTGCTCTGCAGGACCTTAGTTCTGCTGTGCATTATTATAGGCTGCCAGGATTCAAAGAACTTCAAACCCTTAGAAATCACTAGACTCAAGAAATCCTCAGAAAGAGAAAAAATGATGTGTACCTGGACCCCATGTGATTAGCGGCTGGCAAGTCGGAGGCATTACATACCCTCCAGTGTCTCGGCCCTGCTTTGCCTGGGGCTTGGTATGATTCTGTGAAAACGCTGTGGAGGATGCTGTGACATCCACAGCTGTTGGTCCCTCAAAACTGCAAGGCGTCTTGGCCCCTTTCCCTTCCTCAGCCCTGCCTCATCCGGTCCCCAGGTCACTGGGCCTCAGCAGTGAGTCCTCCTTCACCCCTCCCCCTCCCTTCTTTGTCTCCTGGTCAATGCTGTGTCACTCATGGCCTCTGCTGCAAGATCCCGGTTAAAAGTAGGAAACTTTATTATGTTCTCTAGTGACAAAAGTCACACACGATACTTGTAGAGAACGTAGAAAATACAGATAAGAAAAAGTAAAAGAGAACCTCCACCCAGACAAAATCTTGTGACATTTTTTCTAATTTTTTTTTCTGCTCAAACCTATCTAGAAGTGGGTCATTCTGTTTATATAATCTATTTCCATGTAGAATTTAATGATAGCTATTCAGTGCCATTAAACACTCTCCACCAATATAATTTTCAGATGTACATATAAACATATACATTGATTTAACAAAAAAGGGATCACATTGTTTATATTATTTAGATATACATGTACAGGTATATATATTTTTGTTTTACATGTATATCATTCATTTTCCATGTTGGAGCTCTGTGTCAAAACATGGGTCTTTTAAAAATTATGTATTTTCAAATATATCTTGACTGTTTTATAACTACAAAAGTAGCACATGGTCTTACAAAAATTCAAACATAGAAATATGTGACATAGAAAGTAAAAGAATTCTGCAGTTCCAGTCTTGAGGAATATCTTTGTTTAAGGACCAGATAATATTTCATGATGTGGACAAGTTAAAATTTAGCAAATCATCTTTTTTTTTTACTTTTTATTTGAGATGATTTTTAAGTCTTACAGAAGAGTTGCAAAAATAGTACCATTTCCATATTCCTTTTACCCACCTTCTCCTAATGTTAACATCTTACATCACCATCAAATCCAAGAAATTAACCTTGCCACAACACTGAAACCATAGGCTTTGTCTGCATTTCACCAGTTTTTCCTGATGCCCTTTTTCTGTCCCAGGATCCCACCCAGGGTCCTCACTGCATTTGGCCCTCACGTCTCTCTAGCCTCCTCCAGCCTCTGATGGTTCCTCCATCTTTCGTTGTCTTTCACGACCTTGAGGTTTTTGAAGAGTACTGGTCAGTTATTCTGAAGAATGTTCCTCAGCTTGGGTTTATCTGATGTTTTCTCATGATTATATACTTTTATTATCTGTGATTGGAATCATTTTGTCAAAATGTGAATGTCTTTTCTTGAGCAGGGTTCTGGATCATTCCAGTTCCAGCCTGAACACGCTGATGCCTTCTAGCTCTACCCTTTCCCACCCAAATGGCTGCCTTTGCTGTCAGTTCCCTGTCCCTAGTCTGGTTAATCAGGGCCTCCTAGGATCTGACATCAACCCCTCGTTCCAACCTGATAATATTACCACGTGATAATAATGGCTAGATGGGCATGGAGAGCCCTTGGCTCTGGGCATGGTTGTAAATGCCTTTACATCCCTGAATCCTCCCAGCAGCCCACAGGGCAGGAACTGTGGTTGTCTCACTTTGCATGTGAGGGAGCTGGGGCAGAGGGAGGTGACAGTCTTGTTCCAGTCATGTGGCCCTCCTGGCCACTACACCTTGTCCCCCGGGCCTCCAGTTGGGGGAGCTTGCACTCGTTTTTCCTTTCTCAGTTCATGGACAGCCTCCTTCGGGAAGCTGCTTCCTTAGCTCCATCTGTCTGTCTTCCATGACGCTGCTCTACCATACTGACTTGTGTGTATGCCTGGTGTTCTTTGCTAGATTTTAAGTTTCATGAAGAAAGCTTTGTGTCCTTCTCTAGAACAATGCTTTAGACAGGGTAGACCATACATGTTTATTCACTTGACTTGAATTTAAAAAAGCAGAAGTTGCTCCTGAGAGTGACAGATGCCTGATGTGGCTACCCGGGTGGGACTTTTCTGTCTCCATGTCGACCCCAAATACTGTTCCTCATATTTTCTATTTCATTTGGGAGGGTGAGGCATGGGGTAAGGGTAAGTGGTTTTGGAGAACGGTAAGGGTAAGTGGTTTTGGAGAATGGGACACTTACAGGCTGCAGGGCTGCCTGTGTGGGGAATGTGGGGCAGCCTCAGGCCACTCAGGAATTGGGAAAATAACAGAAGGTGAATGGGGACAGAGGGAGATGAGTAAAGCAATCAAGGTGAATATTACTGATTTCCGACTTCCAGCATTAAGTGTGATGTGAATGGTATGTTCTGTGTATGCCATTCAGCAGGTTAAGGAGTTTCTTTCTAGTCCTAATTTGCTGAGGGTGTTTATCATGAATGGTGTTAAGTTTTGTCAAATGCATCAATTGATATGATTATGTGGTCTTTCTTTTTTAGTTATCAATATCATGAATTACACTGATTGATTTTCCAAATGTCGAACCAGCCTTGTACTCTCAGGATAAACCCTACTTAGTCTTGACATATTTATATGTCTATATATATTGCTAGATTCAATTTGCTAATATTTTGTTGATGATTTTTATATTTGTGTTCATAAGAGATCTTGATCTGTAGACAAGAGAATTTTATTGTTGTCATTCAGATAGCAAAACTATCACATAGTAAGAAAGTAATTTCGTTGTTGAGATAACAGCATGTTTTTTACTGTTATTCAGAAATTGCATTTTATTGACCTGGGGTTGGTTGGGGAGAATAACATTACTTCCCATGTTATCTCATTTAATTTACAAAACAGGTGTGTTTTTTTTTTTTTTTTTTGCTTTTGTTCTAACTGGACATATTAAGATGTGTGTGTTTTCCTCTTTCCAGGCCGAATATGCTGTCTTACGAAATCTTACCGAACTAAGAAGAATCTACAACTTTTACAGCAGCCTCGGGTGTGATCAGTCCCTGGATAACACTTTTCTGATGACAAAGCTTCACTTCTGGAGGTTCCTGAAAGACTGCAAATTTCATCACCATAAAATCACCCTTGCTGATATGGACAGAGTATTAAGTGGTGAGTACTCCTGGCCCTCCACACCTCTTGGTTTACAGAGTCATGTAACATCATGTCACCATGAAACCAGTTAGGAAATGTCGAGGGAGTGAAGGCAGGGGCTGAGAGAAGTGTTCCAGAAGTCGACAGGTGGGCTTCTCAAGGTGCTTAAATGTCCTCGAAGAGGCCACCTTGTGTGAATAGCAGCACCAAAAGACCTCCTATAGCAGGGGCCTGTGCTCGTAGTGAACTCTGATTGGAACACGGCTATGCCGTTTGCTTACTGTTGTCTGTGGCTGCTGAGGCCCTAGAGCTGAGTGGCTGTGACAGACACTTTCCGGTCCTCAAAGCCTAAAATAGTTCCTACCTGGCCCTTTTCAGGGAAGTTTGCCCCCAATCTATAGTAAAACACGTTACATGGTCTGGTCAGAAGTAGAGACGATGGGTTGGGGTAGGTGGGGCTTGGAATAGACTAGAAAAGGCTTTAGGCAGTCCTGGGCTTGGTCTTGATTTCAAATTAGAAAACTCATGCAATAAATTTAACAACTTTGAAGGTTTTACTCCTTTCAGCTGAATTCTGGGTGGCAGGACTGAAAAGCCTCACATTATCTACTTGAGAAATAAAATATTAGAATTAATAACTATTTACTTCAAACTTAAGTGTTTGAAACAGACTTAGAATCCACTTAGAATCAACAGCATTAATCAAATTGTGGCTCTGACCACTCTGCAAGACACTGGGACATGGGATCTTGAAAGTGTCTTATAAAGTGACTTAAAGTGGTACTTAATTTTCAGGTGGATGCATATGTATTGTTCAGAGTGTTTTCTAGGAAACAAAGTACTCCACTGTATTCAATTCTTTGACTTGTGTGCCAGGAGCAAATAAAATAGAAGTTTCTAGAAAACACTAGGCATCCTCCACAACTTTCTTGTTTTAGCCAATCAGGACATACCAGTGGAAGAAATTCATTCTCCATTTACAACAATACTTTTGAGAACATTTCTGAAGTACCTCCTGCAGCTGGCTTACCACATTCATCACAAAGAATACCAGTAAGTACTTCTGGTCCCGTGGAGGACGAGGGCAGAGCGAGCCATGACTCGCGTCATACGTTGTCCTCTTCTCTTGGGCATGCATCAGTGTTTTTCCATACCCTTGAACTGAACAACTAGAAAGAAAAGTTTTGAGATACCACCTTAGAAATTTGCAAACCTTTCAGATCTGAGTCACGTTTCAGTGCTGCCAGTAGCTCTTGGGGTTTTATCCAGAAATAGCCACAACCAACTCTTCCTTATTCAGAATGTCCTGTCTTTCTCAGAGCAAAACAGATACTTTATCTTTTTTCAAAAAACAACAACAACTTTATTTTGAAATTATTTTAGATTGACAGAAGTATTGCCAAGTTAGTAGAGAGGGTTCCTACATATACCTTTCGCCCAGCTCCCCCTCACGATAACATCTTACAGGACCGTGGTACACTTATCCAAAGGAAGGAGCTAACGTGGCTACGACACCATTAACTAAATTGCAGACTTTCTGAGGACTTCCCCATTTTCCCACGGGTGTCCTTTTTCTAGTCCAGGGTCTAATGCACTGTTAGTTGTCCTATCCTCTTAACTCCCTACCACCCGTGATGGTTTCTCAGGCTTCGTCTTTTATGACTTTGACACTTTGGAGGCATATCGGTCAGTCATTCTATAAAATGTCCCTTGATTTTGGTCTGCTGATGCTTTCCCATCATCACATTGAGGTTATGGGTTTTGGGGAAAATACCCAGGAGGTGAGCTGCCCCTCTTGTCACATCCTATCAGGGTATGTGACATTGACCTGTCTCATTATTGGTGATGTTGACCTTGACCACCTGCTTACAGTGGTGTCAGCCAGGATTCTCTCCAGTAAACTTACGATTTCTCCCTTTGCATACTCTGCTTGTTAGAAGCCCACCCCACACTCTAGGAGGGCAGTTACTCCCCACTTCCTGGAGGGAGGAGTGATGATCATATCTTTATAATCACAGAAATACAAGCCCATCGCTCTTTTTGTGTTTTACAAAACTGATGACCGAGAACATTCATCCAAACGCCTGCCGTGTAAAAGGTAAACACAAAACCAATAGGATGATTCCGACCACTGTTTTTTTCAAAACATGACTGGAATCATTTTTTGAATGTTTATTTGTCCATTTTAATTTTAGGCAATTTATTCAATGGGCAACAGGAGACACTTTATTCCATGAATTACATCGACAAGAGCTGGGAGATTTATACGGCTCACTGCAGACCGAACACAGCTCCTTCCTATGAGCTTACAATGAAGATGAGACACTTCCTCTGGATGCTGAAAGTAAGCACTCATGATTTCTTAATGGTTTCATGTTTATAGGCATTTTGATTTCAGTTAAAGGCAAAATATTCTAGCAACGATATGCAAATTATGAGGTGAAGACCTGGGATGAATTTTCATAGCCATTAAATGTTTACTGGGTCCCTTTCTGCAGAAGGGAGTAATTCCAGGGGTTTGTGATGGTGGCAGGATGGAAACAGGGAGTGTCTTCCCAGTTAGGTGACAGGGACAGTCGGCCGGCCTCCAGTGTCCCTGCTGATGCAGACCCTGCCATTTAAAGGAAAAGGGGGGTGAATGTCATTTAAAAAAATTAATCATTCATCAAAGTAATGAGTTTGGAAAATAGTGAGACTATTTTATACAATATGCTCAGACTAACTATTGTTTTTGTTTCATGATACTTTTTTTTTTTTTTTGAGGGCAGTGTCACTGGCCCTCATATGCGGCACCCGAACCGGGGCCGCTGGCTTCCCAAGCCTGCACTTAACCAACATGATACTTTTGATTTATACTTGTGGGAAGATAAATGATAAAACTAAAGGAACTGAATACTAATAAGGGATAGAGTACTTTAAGAAATTTAACAGTGTTGTGTGTGTATATATATATATGAAAAACTGACAATAGCCTGGTGTCTAATGATAAGAAAATAGGTTTTTTTAAAGTATGTGGTTTTTCTGGGTGGAATATTACAGAGCTGTTGATTTGATTTTTCTTCGTTCATCATGGTCCTTTGTTGAAGAAGTGAGGCTGTTTGTCCCTGTAGAGGGGCAGACATCTGGTTTGGGCTGGCTGCTTCCTTGGAGAGTTTCTTTCCCCTTTCCCCATATTTTTGTTGAAGTGGTAGAATGAGTGGCTTGATTAGATTCGGGTATGTTTTTTCTCTGACAAAGCCACAGGTGGCTCTGTGTACTTCCTGTTGTGTCACATCAGGAATGTTCAGGGATGCTGAGATTGACCAGTGGGTTGCATGATGTCCGCATGATCCTCCATTAAACCTTCCCTGTAAACCATTCTCTAGTGGTTGGGCAGCCCAGATGCTCATTGCTAACCTCTTTCATTAAGGGTCCTACAAGAGTAATTTTCCAATTCTATCAATCCTTCTGCATTTATTAACTGGGTTCCTATTTAAATAAGCTTACCTCATCAGCTATTTGATTACTCTGAAATACAGTCCATACAGGAAAGGAGGGGGAATACTCAATTTTCCCCCTCCTACTAATTTTTAGAATTGTGATTTGTTGTCTTAGCAATTCTTCAAAGGTGACTGATGAGCTTTAAAAAAAATATCATTAGCTCCTGGATTTATATATATATTTGATGTGTTTCAATGCATTGCAATAATTTCTTTTTTGATGGTCAGATTTTCTCATTTGGTCAGTAAGAGTCTTTTCAAGTTGGCATCTGTTACCTCGAATCTATGGATTGATGTTGTTTGTTCATCAGTTCATCATTTTTTCCACTATTACTTCTTTTTTTTATTTTTTTTATTTTGAGGGCAGTGTCACTGGCCCTCAGTGGGACCTGAACTGGGAAGCCAGAGCTTAACCACTGCGCCACTCGGCTGGCCCTCCACTATTACTTCTTTAATCATTCGTTCTGAAAATTTTTTCTATCTGCAACTGTAGCTAAAATATTTTAGATTTTATAACACTGGGTCCTCTGTATCTCTTTTCTGATTTTCCATTTTTTTCTGTGTAGCTTCATTACTCAGCATACTTATTTTGAGATTCATCCATGTTGTTGCACATATCAGTTCCATTATTATTATTATTTTTTAAGATTTTATTGGGGGAATTGGGGGAGGGGAACAGACAAGTTGTTTTCCTTTTGTTCTTCAGTCTAGTTGTGGAGGACGTCGCTTCTCTGGTCCATGTTGGTATTATCATTGCGCTCTTTCCGGGTGAGGCAGTCGCTCGTTGGCGATTGGACGGCTGCTCATGGCGGCTCATGGCAACTCATGAAAACGCTCTCCAGCTGTTGGTCAGCCCCACTGCAGCCTGCAGTCGCCTGGGACTCACAGCAGCCCAGCTCCAGGTGGAGCTGTTGTTCACCATCTTAGCTGTAGAGGGCGCAGTGTCCCTGACTCTCATGTGGGATCTGAACCTCAGCCCTGTGGCTCGGAGCTGGTGTCCCAAGCCAACTCTTAACCAATGTGCCACTCGGCCAGCCCAGTAGTTCTTTTTTTATTGCTGTTAACATTCCTTTTGATGGAAGTGCCACGATGATTTGTCATCCGTTCACCTACTGATGGGCATCTGGGTTGTTTATAGTTTGTGGCTGTAATGAATATAGAATGAACAATTGTGTACAGGTTTTTCTGTAGACAGTTTTCATTTCTCTGGGATAAATGCCCTAGATTGTTGTTGTTGGGTTATATAATATGTATTTATTTTTTCAAAACTGCCAAACTATTTTCCAGAGTGGCCGGACCATTTTATATTCCCACCAGCAATATCTGCCAATATCTGTCTTTTATTGGTGTGTTTAGACCATTCACATTTCATGTAATGATTGATATGTTAGGGATAAGTCTGCCAGTTCATTTTACATGCTCTCTGGTTTAGTATCTCAGAGAGTAAACCTTCTTTTAGGTGTGGAAAGGGTCTTCACCTAGACGTTCAGCGAGTCTTCCTGTGTTCAGCCCTACCTGCAGTGTTACTTGCAGAGGTGCCTCCTCCCCATGTTCCTACGGCCTGACTTGCCTTGTCTCCTGACTCCCTGAGCTCTCTGCTCTGTGCCGCTAAGCCCACCAGTCCCACGCTTTCCCACTCTCAGAAGCGTGTTGGTATCTCCCATCAGGATCATCTCCTCTCCCGTTCCCTGTCCTGTGTTTATGCCTCTAAAACAGCCTTTGCTGCTATTTCAGAGGGATTAGGGAAGGAGAAGGGGGGTAAATACCAATGTTAATCCAGAATGCTGTACAAAATTGTCAGTTTTTAAGATAATCATTTCTGGTACATTTTCTTAAAGTGTTGTATTGATATGAACTCACATTAAAAATATATAGCTGTTGGACCCGCCTAGTGGCACGGTGGTTAAGCGCTGGCTTGGGAAGCCAGAGGCCCCGGTTCAGGTCCCACATATGAGGGCCAGTGACACTGCCCTCAGAAAAAAAAAGAATAAATAAATTTATATATATAGATATAGATATAGATATAGATATAGATATATCTGTAATTATAGACTGTTATGGTTTGATTAGTTGTTTCTTTTTACAGGACTTTAAAATGATAAATAAAGAATTAACAGCAACCAAATTTGTAGAGGTCATAGCAGAGGACAATCCTTTCATACATGATGGAATTGACAGCAACTTTGAACTTGAGGTTTGTAATGAGTTGACACAAATGGTATAGATCCAATTCAGGCTGTTTGTTTTGGCTTGGATACCAAGACCCAAGATTTGATTGAAAAGAATTCTAACCTAATTACATAAAACTACATATATGTCCTTGATTGCATTAGAAAACAAGAGATTAATATTAAAAAGAATACTTCAGATGTCAGGAGATGAACAAAGTCAAAAGAATATAAAACTACAAGACTATTTCATGGATAATTTATTTAGCAGCTAAGTACATGCATGTTTCTGTGGCACACACGTCAGATACCCAAAGACACTAATGCCCTCCTCCTCCAATGAATTACGTATAAGTGTCTTTCATTTTTAGCATTCCTTGCAGCAGGCAAATGCCTCCTTTTACCAGCTAGACCCACCTTTGGGCTGGTCGTAGGAAGCTGTTAGACTAGGGACACTGGCGTTATGGGGATGGCGTCTGGCCTGGACCCTCTGGTCAAATGAGCAGCCCGTTCCAGTTCAGACTCAAAGGGCCCTGGGCTCAGGACAGACAGACGTGACAGGTGGATAATCAAAGTTCGAGCGAGCCAGCCCCCTGGGCAGTCTCCGGGCCCATGGGTCGGGGCGATGGAGGGTGGGGGGACATGGCTGCACAGTGGGTGACATTGGCACTTGTCCTTTGGGTTTACAGGGCCCACTTCCCTAGTTTAAGTAAAAAGGCAACACTTTGGGAAATGACTGTCTTCAGTTAGCTAACATAAAATGTTTCCATCAAACAGAAAAATGACTTACAAATCTAATGAGAGAACATGTATCATAATAGGTCTTTTAAATGTTGTAGATTTTATTGCAAACTGGTGTACATCCATAATGTGATGCGTAAGCACTGAAGGGCTGGTATTCTCTGGAGAACAGAAACGAACAGTAAAATGAAGCACGGACCGGCCTCCAGATGCATCAGAAAGAATAAAACTGTCTATATTTTCTTATATTTCAGCTGGTTTTCCTGGAATTCTTTGAAGCTCTCTTAAGCTTTGCATTTCTCTCTGTTACTGACCAAATGACTAAATCCTGTTTAAATTTTCCAAATGATGACTTGTGTGGAAACAAACATGGCAGCACTTATATGGTAACAAATCAGGTAACCAGTAATAGCTTAGAATTTATAGGGCAAGGAATGGTTTTCTCCTGGAATGGTTGCACTGTCATTGAAACTCTCTTGGGCTTTTGTAACCCTTCAGGAAATAATTGAAGACTTCTTTTCGCATTTTGGTTTTCTTTTTGATGTAAGGGAAGATGTACTTCCTGGACGTGACCCAGAAAGTAGACTCCTAGCCAACAGAGATCCCATAATGTAGGTCAGCGTGCCGGCCAGCACGCTGGGCGGCCCATGAGCTTAGAACACCTGAGTATTTTGTTATGAAATGTTTCCTGATGTGATCTAATGTTTGCAAGGGTGGAAAGCCTGTCCCAGAGCAAATCCTCTGGGATTCTCCAAGGGACAGCTGCGTGTGCATGAGAGGCTTGGTAGGTCCCTAAGGCCGGGGCCTGCCCACCGGGTGAGACACCAGGCTTTCCCGCGAGATGTCGGAGAGCGGGGGCAGTGCCGGTGATGGACTGAGGATCCGGCCACTAGGGCAAATTGAGACAACCAGTTTGGGTGGGGGTTTCAGGTTAGCGGGCCTGAAGGGTTTCTGATTTGGAGCCATAAGGAGCGTGTTGGGGGCCAGCAGAAGCCCCCAGCTGGGATGCTCTTCAGAGCTGCTCCTACAGCAGCCTCCTCATCTAAGGAGAGACTCTTACCATGAAACCCTGGGCTGTGCCCTGCGCGCCTCGGGTGCTGAGAGCTTCATGTTCAATTTCAGCCCCGCCCAGCCCTCTCCATCGGCCAGGTATGGCTCCTCCCCTTAGAGGGATGACTGATGGCTTCTCTCGGTCGTCTGGGAGCCTGGTCCCTGGCCAGTCCGTGTGGCACTCTGCTCTGAGGGGAATGAGTGTCCACCTTAACTTCCTCCGTGATTATCACGGACTCCAGTGACCGAGTGTGAATACTCTGGTCTGGGGATCCTCCTCAGAAACCATCCAATCAAGTTCAAGTCTGGCTTTCAATGTGGCATTCCAAATGTCCTCAAGATAACCGATCATATAACATGCGTACACTAGAGTCTGACTTAGCAATGAAGTGGCTCATGATACCTGCAGTGGCGTGGATGGATTAAACAGACAGAACAGGGCATGTACTATCATGGTTCCAATCACATACAATCCTAGAAAGTGTAATAATCCGTAGTGACAGAAAGCAGCCAGGGTTGCCTGAGGAGGGGGAGAGGGACTACCGAGGGCCACAGGAAGTTTGGGGGGTGATGGGTATGTTCAGCATCTTCACTGAGGTGATGGTTTCGCAGGTGCGGATGTTGAAACTCATCAAATAGTACACTTTATATGTAGCTTATTGTACCTTGTACTTCTTTACAATTGTGCCTGTGTGTATGTGTGTGTATCTCCATGGAAACCAGCATGCTCTTGTTTGTCCTTCTTGAACACCCAGCACGGTCACGAGCCAGGGATCTGACGGGCACTACAGCAGTGCCAAGTCATCTTCAAGCAAGTTAACACTCTTGTTTGATTTTAGCAAACTCAGGAAATCAGAGGTTTGTATTTGCAGCGCCCCATGGAAAAAGAGTGCATGGTTGTGGTGACAGGCACTGTGTGCGCCTCCTACGTGACGGGCGCCCTTCCACATGCCTGGGTCTAGCAGTCAACACACAGCCCATCATTGGGGCCTCCGTGCCAGTGAGATAGGGAGACGGTAACGGGTGAACAACAGGAGCAGCTAACACTCGTGGGGTGTTCAGGGCCACGTACCTCTGGGAAACTGAGGCACAAGGTAATAATGTGCCCACAGCCGCAGAGCTAGCAGGCAGGGGAGCTGGGCGGCCGTGGCGGCAGTTAGACTCGACTTTGCACGCCCACCAGTGCTACACATCCCCACGTTTCTGAAGGAGAAGTGACAGGATGAGGGCCAGGCGGGCGGTGGAGCCTGGGTGACAGGCCGGGGAGTTAGGGAAGGTCTCCTGAGGAAGGGCCATTTGAGCGTGCCTGAAGGAAGTGAGGAGGCAGCCATGTAACTGTCTGGAGGCCCGAGGTGAGGGCATGTTTGGCTTGTTGAGAGAACAGTGTAGCAGCGAGTGTAGCCAGGCCGACAGGGCAGGGGAAGACGTGAGGCAGCAGCCCGGCCTGGAGGGCATCTGGCCTGGTGAGGGCCTGGCGTTTACTCTGAGGTGGGGGGTGGGCGGGAGGCCCCTGAGCAGAGGGGCGAGGCTCACTACGGCCCCACCGCTGACCATCCGTCAGGAAGCGCTGGGAATTAGCTGAAGGTATTTAGAAGGCTGTGGCGTTTGACAGGGGAAGAAAAGGCAAAGGTGATCCCAGGATGTGGGCCTGACAACTGGAAGAACAGAGTTACTGTTTACTGTGAACAGGAAGACCGGGGTGGGGGCAGGTGAGTTTGGGGGGCAAAAGTAAGGGGTGGTTTTGGACATATTAGGCTTAAGGTGCCTGATTGGACAGCCAAGTGGTGACAGTAAGTGGCAGGCTGGACACACAAGCCTAGAGTTGAAGGGTGAGATCTGGCTGGAAACAGAAATGTGGGCAGACACAACATATTTATGTTAATGAAACCATTAACATATGAATGTACGGCGTGTATAATATTTTCTCAGATCTTTGGTTTCCTGAGGGAGGAGCCTTTCGGTAGAGACAATAACCGTTATTCATTTCCTAGTAGCATAAATATCAATATTTTATACAGGCCAAAAATAGTCAAATTAGCTTAAAGAGAATGGCCTCATTAACAATCTAATTATTCATAATGTAGAAAATGAGTTTTAGTCGTGATGCAGAGAGATAATATTTTGCTTTATTGTTTTCAACATAAAAGCCCAAGATAAGGAAGGCGCCAAGTGATGAAAGAATTTCCAAAGTGAATTTTAAATCTCCAGGAAAAGAGCTAACCTTTTTTTTATCTCAAAATGGTGAGTACTTAATTCTTACAAACTGTTGATTATAAATAACGAAGTTTATAAAAATGTACAACCGTCTTTTAAAAAAACATATAGTTAGGCTTCCAATTCTGCCTCCGGGCTTGACAGACTCTTTCAAGGCACGATCTTACTGAGCTGGGGGTTTTTTGGGAGGGTTTTCTTCTAGTTTTATTGAGAGTTAACTGACTTGCAGTGCTGTATGGACAACATGACTTATATTGGGTTGTCAGAAAAGTTGTGACACATTTTTGCAATGAAAAACAGAAAAAGTACGTCATGACTTTCCTGACAATGCACTATATCATGAAATGATTGCCTTGTGATGGGGACTCTTAGGATGTACGCTCTTAACAACTTTCACGTTTGCCACTCAGCACTTAACTACAATTGTTATATCTTCTTGATGGATTGACTCCTTTATCATTATATGACCTTCTCTGCCTCTTTTTACTGTTTTAAGTTTAAATTCTATTTTGTCTTACATTAGTAGAGCTATCCTAGCTTCTTTATGGTTTTACCATTTGCTTGAAGTATCACCGTCAATCTGTGTGTCTTTAAGGCTAAAGTGAGTTCTTGTAGGCAGCATATTGTGGGATCTTGTCTTTTTATCCATTCACCCATTGATAGGTAAGGGCTTAAAATTGCAGTTTTGTTAATTATTTTCTGGCTGTTCTGTACATCCATTTTTCCTTGTTTCTTATCCTGCTGTTTTTTCATGTTTTGATGTCTTTTGGTATCAGTTCTTTGACTTCTTTATTATGTTCTTTTGTGTTATTACCACGGGTTTTCCCCTTGCAGTTACCATAAGGCTTAAATAAAATAGCTTAGAATTATAACACCTTATTTTAAACTGATAACCTCAACAGAATGCCTAAACTTTACACTTAGTTATCCTGCCCCTCACAATTTTGGTTATTGATGTTGATATAAGTACTAAAAATGATCATTGTAAAAGTTGATTCTTTAAGTAAAAAGATAAAATAGGTATCTTTAACCTAGTATACTCAGAATAAAAGTCAAAACACGTATATACTAACTAGGCAGGAAAAAGTAACTAGATAAGATTTTTCTAAGTATAATAGAATGCTATATATATACTGCTAAGCTAACAAATTGGAAAAATTTGAAATTATTTATCTAGGAAGATATTAATAACAAAAGTACACTCAAGAAAATATAGAAAACCTGAATAATCATAGAAGAA
This sequence comes from Aselliscus stoliczkanus, assembly GCA_033961575.1. NCBI lineage: Eukaryota > Metazoa > Chordata > Mammalia > Chiroptera > Hipposideridae > Aselliscus > Aselliscus stoliczkanus. The sequence goes on from CM066733.1 coordinate 4,052,461, forward strand.
AAAAGTCAAAAAAATTATCCCCTCAAATTTAATTTTTATGAACAAGTTCTTTAAAAAGTTTAAGGAAGCACTAATATAGGAATTATTCTTATAATTTTATATTATTTTTTAACATCCAAAGTATAAAATAAGATAAACCTTTCAGTTCATTTAATATTAGTATAACCAAGATATGAAAACTTGATAAAGATTAAAAAATGAAAATAACAGACCAACTGTTTCTCAACTGAGAATGAAAGTCACCCAGAGAGGGGATTCTGGGAATATGGAGGTAGGACTGGTGTGGGTTTTCTCATTGCCCTCGAGTTCCCCATAAAGACAGTACAGCAAAACCAAAAAACAAAAAACTGCACATACAACCCTATTTTGTGACAAGGTGTCACTGTGACAGCAAAAAAATGAGTAGCTAGGGACCAGCCACCCCCCGTTACAGAACCTGCACAGCCTCAGAATGTAAACAGGATGCAGTGGAAAGTACTTCCCTCCTTATTCAATTCAGAGTTAAAATCCTCGTAATGACACTGCCTTTAAAGACAATGTAAGCAAAAAAACAAGAGGGTTTTCCCCCCTGAAACATGGAAAGTGTTGCAAATTTTCTAGAAGTTTAATTTTAGAAAAGCAGAAGCTATTTAGAACCAAAGCACCAGTACCAGGAGACTCACAGGCGGTGCTGACAATCATAGCTGTGCTCTACTGCCACCCAGATGGTCACTGAGCCACTCTGCAGCCACAGGGATCCCAGTGGCCTGAGGAGCCCAGTGTCTCCCCATCGCCTGGGGGACCGGGAAGTGGGAATGTGAACACACACTCCCAGGCTACTGCACAACTGTGTGAATGCTCATTTTAATGAAACTTTCTTCCAGAGAAAGAAGAAAAATCCAAGGAGGAAGGGAATGAAAAGATCAATATGTGGGTCAGTAATATGTGTATCTTTTTCGTGAACACATTCTTCCAAGCCCACAAACATGAAGAAATTCTCAAGGAGAGAGTAAAGGAAAATAGGTTACATCGTGCAGTGATGGCCAAACAGAGGGAGACTGAAAACGAGGCACTGGAAGCAAGGTAATTCGAGAGACGCCTCTCGGCTCCTTTTCCCCTGCCTGAGCTCGGGGTTCTCTTTCCTGTTGCCTGGAGCTGCCGGAAGCGTCAGGACCAAATGCCTTCATTAAAAGGAGCCAGCTTCCTGAGGGGGGCGTGTCCTCATGTGGGACCGACAACCTGTAGCTGCCCGGAAGACTCCTGCCTGTGGGCCACCTGCCTGGTTGTCTAAGGGGGTGATTACATCCGTGTTCCCAGCCTCCCGTGAAAAGGCACTGTGATGGAGTGGCTGAGAGGCAGGCCACAGATCTAGACTGCCCGGGTTCAAATCCCAGCCCCAGCCTTAAACACTTGGGTGACCTGGGACAGGGTCCATTAATTACTGTGTGCCTCAGTTTCCTCCTCTGGAAGCTGGAAATAATTCCCCGAAGGACTGTTGTGAGGATGACGTAAGCTAATGTTTGTAAAGCACCTAAAACCATGCTGGCATGTGGTGAGCAGCCCGTCGGTGCTGCACCTACTTTCCAGAGCCACCATGCAGGCTCAGCTCTATGCAGACATGTTGGTCCTGGGTGCAAATGCCTGCTTTTTGTAATGTGCATCTCTAGCCTGCAGGTCTGTTGAAGAAAGTATTAAAGTGTACTTCAGGAAAAAGACTAAGGAGTATGTAAAAAGGCTACTTACGGGCCGGCCGAGTGGCGCGGTGGTTAAGCGCTGGCTTGGGAAGCCAGTGGCCCTGGTTCGGGTCCCACATATGAGGGCCAGTGACACTGCCCTCAAAAAAAAAAAAAAAAAGCCTACTTACTAGCTGCTAAGTTGCTACAGAGAAAAGTGGTTCACAAGTCACTTTGGATATATGAAAATTTCATTTTGGATTGTCTAGATATGTCATCACTTTTTATTTCAGGCAAAGGGAGAATAATTTACAGTCTTTGTTACAAAAATTGTTGAAATCCAGGTACAGACTACTTTATACCATACACAGCAGAAAAACTGGTTTTGAAATAACAAGAAAAAAGACCTTCTTGTGTTTGCTTCTTGTGTTAGGCTGGATAGCTTGAGAGAGGAGGAAGAAGCCAAAAGACTAGACTACGAAATCGACATCACTGTGATCAAGGAACCGGTGGGCACCTCATCCTCACATTTCATGTCAAGCCCCCTGAAAGAGGAACCAGTGCTGTTCCAATCCAAACCCATCTCGAGTAAGAAAAAGAAAAAGTAGAGGTTGCTGGGTTTGTAAATGAGCCCCAAGGACAAGCCATTGTAGTAGGCGTTTAGAACCGAAGCACTGTAACCATTTCCTGACAGTAAAATTGTTTGTGTTTTACTTCTTGTCTTAGTGGTTTTGAAATTCCACCTCCTGGGCCCACTGTGTTTCTGGTTTCTTATAAGGTTGGCTCACTGGGATGCCTGCGTTTGGAAGACTGAGCTGAATGAAAACACGTATGTGTATTCGGTGAGTGTGCTTTCAATATGAATTTTAAAATGTCAAAGTAAAGTACAGGTGATTAAGTTTAGGATGTGATAAAACTGATCGGAAAGCCATGGGGAGAGGATGAAGCTATTTAAACATTTCTCCGGGCCCCTCTCCCCGCAAACAGCTCCTTTGTCCCTTGTACCCGCCCTGTATTCAAGTCCTACCTGTCCTTCACCTGCGCCTCTGATGTGGCTCCTTCCCTGGTTCCATCCCACCGAGTCCCACGGCCCCGCAGGCAACGCTGCAGAACCAAGGGCCAAGAACAGCAGCTGGAGCGCAGTCGGCGGTGCGGTGAACACTGTCCGCCTCTTAGAAGGTATTAGAGCTAATATCTGTGTGAAAATTTAAGAGTAACTACAAAAGGCATAAAAATACCATCGGTAGCTTCCATTCTAGCAGAAGGAGGGGAACTCATCCAACATAAGCCTGGGAAACCGGAGCACAACAAGAAAAAGGATGGAAACAAAAGCTGGTGGGGAAAAGTGCAAAGATACTGTGATCACCAAGGTAACAGGTTAAACCCACCCCTCCCCCTACCCCCACCGAGGGATAGACTGGATTAAAAAATCAAAATTCACTTCAATGTGATTCTTTACAAGGGAAACATTTTCAAGAAAACCATACAGAAAGGATGAAAATAAAGATACGGACAAAGGTACACAAGGAAAATCTAATCAAGATGACTGGCATAGCAAGCAATATTAAAAGCAGACAAAACAGAATTTAAAGCAAACATCTGCATAATACAGGTAAAAATTAATAAAAGGACGAACAAGCACAAAGATGCATTACTTGTGTGCATCTTACATACTAACCTTGCAAAAGCTGACAGGACGGAAGAAAACTAGAATGATGGAAGAAACAGATCAGGAAGACCAACATTTAGTAAGAATATTAGACAATTTAGGGGACTCAACTAAGTCTGAACTAACACAGTTAAAAACCAGAAGGTGGGCCGGCCGAGTGGCACATTGGTTAAGCGCTGGTTTTGGGATGCCAGCGGCCCTGGTTCGGATCCCATATGAGGGCCAGTGACACTGCCCTCTACAGCTAACAACAGCTCCACCTGGAGCTGGACTGTGCGAGCCCCGGTAATGGTGTGGGCTGCAGCCCCTGCTGCAGTGGGCTGCCATAGGCTACAGTGAGTGGCCCGCAGCCAGCGTGAGCGGCTGGCAGCCAAGCGTGGGCTGCCAATAGCCGCGGTGAGCGACATCCAGAGGCCAGCGACCGATCTGCCTCATCCGGGAAGAGCGCAATGACGATACCAACAGTGAAGCAACATCCTCCGCAACTAAAAACTGAAGAACAAAAAGACAACAACTTGTCTGTTCCCCTTCCCCAATTCCCCAACGCTGTTCCCCTCCACCAATTCCCCAATAAAATCTTTAAAAAAAAAAAAAAAAAACAAAAAAAAAACAGAAGGTAACAGACAACAAACACTGGCTACATTTTAGGTTGAAAAGTGCAACAAATTCAAATGATGCATCAGAGATCAGGATCCCAATTACTGATAGCAATAAACACACACCATCAAAAAAGCCTAACATCACTGGACACTGAAACATACAATCTTACCTGACTCCTGGGTCAAGAGGAAATCAGAATGGAAACTGGATTGTGGAAGACTGGGTGACAAGGAAAAGACTACACGTTGATCAGAAGTCCTTTCTGTCTCCTCCCTAACGCAGCAGCTCCCCCGGGCCAGGCCAAGGGGGGCTGTGGAGCCCATGAGGGCCGGGGTAATACCAGTGTTTCTAGACCATGCCTGGCTGGTTTTCACCCCAACTCTGGGCTGTCCAGACTAGAAGTTAGGTCATGTTAAATAAAACCCAGCCAGGCCCGCCTCAGCTGTGAAGCTGCTCTGTGAAGAGCGTGGCTGCTGGCGCTTCTGCACGGCAAATGGAGAATGCTTTGTGTTTCGGCCACACTGGGCACTTCCATTAAGTTCTGTTGTGTGGTCTAAACATCAAGTCAGACTCAAGAGAAAAACTGAGTCTAGCAATTAATTACTTTGTGCGAATACCTTAGTTCACCACTTCAGGTTGAGTGACCAAGGAAGGGACCCCGAAGTTGAGAAGCTGTAGCTGCTGGAATACCCCGAGGATGAGCCAGGGACCCACTGGCCAATGGTCTACAATCAGGCAACAGGACAGAGACTCAATGCAAAACCAGGAGTTTTACAAACTTGAACAATTTATTAGTCTGATTTTCCAGTAAAATATTCACATAATGTCAAAAGAATGGAATGATAGAGATGTAACAGACTTCCTTGGATTAATTCCACATAAATATTTAAAATCTAAAAACTTCAGGGGATCATAAGACTGAGTAGAAATTTGATTCTTCAAAGCAAGTATTGCTTTACTATTGTCATTAATCCAGTCAATAATATGACCAATAATCTGCAGTGGTAAACGGAACGCTTGCTGAATTGCTTTTTAAAAGATGTTTCGGTGAGCCGTTATCAGTCAGTCCAAGAAGAATATGTTATTGAACTGCGTTGCACAAAGTTTCTTTACCTCTTCTGCAAAAAGAACAGAAAACAGTGAGTATGGAATAGCGGTTTTCACTTAAAGGTTGCATGATACATATCAGTACCTCAAATTCTTCTGGAATAAAGTTGGGAATAAATACATTGTCTGCATTAATTATGACCTTCAATCTCAGAAGCCTAGGTAAGAAATGTTAATAAGCGGAGAAAGAAAAAGTCTAATATACCCACAAGACTTCATACTATGTGACACAGACAAACACTGCTTCAGTGGGTGTGAGAAAGCCCAAAGCCAGCACCCAAGGTGCCTAAGGCTGGGTTCCTAACCTCCGGGTGTGGGGGTTAGGAACCCAGCTTCTAAAATCCTGAGAAATCTCATGCCACAAAACAAACTCTGGCTATGACCTTGAACCGGAGATCAGAGCTCCATACAGGCATCCTTATCTTGACCCAATTCCCACTGTAACGAGGCATGTCTTTCCTGATGTTTCCTGACACACACAGCTAGTAACATAAGTATTAAGAAAAGAGAAGAATTGAATATGCCCTAGAAGATCCATGCAGGAAAAAACCCCTAACTTTTCGTACAGGTGGCACTTGGGGTGCATCCCCGTAACAGTCCACTCCTTGCAGAGCAGCAAAGAGCCTGATGCTCTGAAGGTGACACCACACATTCCTCCAGGGCAACAAATGTCAGAACAGTCAAAGCAGCTGTCTGGGTCACACGGTGCAGAGGACCAGATCAACTGTGTTGGCTGGACGGTGAAGGAAACTTCTATGTCGTTCCTTACGCGTCCACAGACAGACATGGCTGTAAACTGCCATATATACCTGGCCACTCTGCACCAAAATGTGTATTCTTAGTCCAGGAAACAAAAATGGACTTTTTATACACAGTGTATAAATTGATGGGACTTTTTCCCGTTAGCATAGTAAAAACTAATTTTCTTTTGGCCATTTCCAAGTTTCCTGTGACACAGGAGTTTTTCACATACTTGTCGAGGAACTAGGCTAGAGAGAGACACATAATGGATCACGTGATGGTTTCTTTTAAGCAACAGAGGCATCTGCTTAAAATCTCAGCAGTCACAACATTCTGTTTAGTATGTTTCTTAGGAGACTGAAAAGACAGTTTGTAAATATCAGTAGCATTAAAATTCTGCTCAAATACCAAATCCTATTTACCATTTACTTCAATCAGGTTTGCATTTTTTTGATTCAAAATAACATATAGCTCCCGCTGGTCAGACTTTTTCCCAACAACCCAATAATCACTCAGCGCTTTCACGATGATTTCTTCATCTTCGTCCAGTCTGTAAGACAAGGGTTTCAAAATGCAGTAGTTTATTATAAATACAGCCAGATTGTGAAAAACAATCTAAAACAAAAACAGGAAACTTGAATCACTTAAAAAGGACAGGGAGTCACGTGCGAGGGACCAGTGACTTCTGGGCCTAATGATCTGTTTGGAAGTGGCCCCCAGCAAGGCAGTCAAGTGTGAGCCCCCCTAAGGGGCTCTGGGTCACTTGGTTTGGAAGATGATTCTTTAATGTCTCTTCTCTTATTACAAAAGGGACACCTAATTTGAGAGGTAGCCAGAATTACCTAGTAAAATCACTGTTGATGTCACCCAGGATCTTCATTAAATCCGGATGAACTGACGTAAGTGACACACTGGGTGTTTTCCTCATGTGAATTGTACTTTTCTCTGCTAAGTTCATATGGTTGAAGTAGATAAACTTAAACTGGGGTTCTTTTTCAGACCTGTGAAAATATATCATTAAAATGGTAATATTCTGAAAGAATAGTTATCCAAACTATGTAACGACATTGTTAAAACTTGACATCCACGAGGCTAAGCGTTGTACTTGCAATGGCTGGGCCTTCAAATCAAGAATCTCAGTTAAATGTTAACAGGTTCCTCATTCATCAGCAACTTGATATCCATTTGTAAGGTATTCAATATGATGGAATTTTCCAGAGAGCTGAAGTGATTTTTTTTTTTTTTTGAGGGCAGTGTCACTGGCTCTCACATGTGGGATCCAAACCAGGGCCGCTGGTTTCCCAAGCCAGCGCTCCACCACCGCGCCACTTGGCCAACCCAAATTATTATTATTATTTTTTTTTGAGGGCAGTGTCACTGGCCCTCATATGTGGGACCGAACCGGGGCCGCTGTCTTCCCAAGCCAGCACTTAACCAATGTGCCACTCAGCCGGCCCTGAAGTGATTTTAAAAATCAAAAATATTTTAACCATTTTGTAATAATTTTCTCAATAATAGTATAATGTCTTATAAATGGCAATCACTTGGTTATTCCTTGAATTTTTTTTTTTTTTTGAGGGCAGTGTCACTGGCCCTCATATGTGGGACTCAAACCGGGGCCGCTGGCTTCCCAAGCCAGCGCTTAACCAGCACGCGCCACTCGCACGCCCAGAATTTTTTTTTTTAATGCAAATTTAGTCCAGGCCATTTATCATCTAGCACAAGGGTCAGCAAACTCTGGCCCTGTTTTTCTAAATTAAGTTCTTCTGGAACTGCCATGCGCATATGTTGATGTGCTGTCTATGGATGCTTTCACACTTAACCAACAGTTGAATAGTTGCAACACACACAGTCCACAAAGGCTAAAATACTTATGATTTGATCCTTTGTGGAAGTCTGCCAACCCATTTTAGGAGAATAATATCTTATTGATCCCACAGTACTGGGAAACAGATGCATTCCCTGTATTTACTCTGCCACAGAACTGAAGCTAACCACTGGAAGTAACAAAGTGTTTCATCATCCTAAATGGAGATCATTCTAAACCATATTAGCCTTTTCTGCCCAAGTGAATTAATATTTTAATTGGAATACAGCTTTTGTATGACTGGGCCTCCCAGGTCAGAGCCTGCAACTCCTCAGGGAACCCCACAGACAGCTGGGCCACGGGCTGCCAGGGCCTCCCCTCCCTGACCTCTCACTGTGCCCTTACTGAAGTCACAGTGTGGGGTCTGGGTGACAGCCTGAGTGGCCCTGCCAATGCGGGGCTTGGAGCCTTCTCCGCTCACTTCAGGGCTTGCAGCCATGTTCTGGAGGGCTGAGGGTACCAGAAATCTGACCTCCGGATAAGTAGGTTACTACTGTAATACTCCACATCTAGGCAAAGAAAGAAGGTGGATGATTCAGTTTACCGGAAAATGAAAAGAGAATTCTTATAAAACCGGAATTTCTTTAGTAGGGCCCTGAAACTAAGAGAAGTGTAATTACAAGAAAAACTAGAAAGATGAAAAATTTAAAGGATGTTTGAAAAGAGTTGTACATTTAGTTGTCTGGGTAATTTCCAATACTTATATTTCTGACTTTAAAAATTAAGAGAGGGCCGGCTGAGTGGCTCAGTGGGTTAAGAGCTCGCTCAAGAGTGCGAGCTGAGCTCTGAGCAACAGCAGTTCGATGCCCAGCCCAAGATGAGCTGCCAACAGGTGGCAGGATGGCTCAGCTAAAAATAAAAATAAAATTAAGAACATAAATTACTCTCAAAAAAGAAAAAACTTAAGGTGCTGGACAGCAAGCTTACTTCTGGACAGTTACTGATGTGTTACCTGAAATTGGTCCCATCTACTGAAAGCACAGACGGAACAGTTAATATCCAGTAATCTCCTGGGGTCTGGGGATAGAGGTAACCACATTTTATCCCTCTCTACTCATAACGTACATGACTCAAGACAGATTCAATTCACTTCTGCCTCCTTCAAAAGAGAAAATCGGGCTGCTTCATGGTAAAAAAACATAAAACTAAAAAGATTAAGCAGCCCTGGGAAGCTGTAAGTTGGTCAGGCCCTCTCCTGGGTAGTATCATTTTCAAAACTAAGAGAGCTGTCAATAGCAGCAGCCACACACAGAACCTAATGTACTTTCATCAGGACCTCGCTATAGGCTGGTGCTCATACAAGACCATACACTAATATAACGAATCATCACTACAAAACAAACCTCTATATAAATTCAATGTTTTAGTAACTTCTCAATCACATGGGAAGTCCATACAAAGGGGGCTTTTATTTCTCAATAAAAGATGTACTGTCCATCTACAGATTTCATCTTTACAGTAATTTCACTTTACTTTGTGAAGAGAGTAGAAAGAGGTCCAGAAACTTTTCAGTGTTCTTAGAACCAAGATGAGCTTAACCTTGAGTCTCCTGAGGCTTGGCCCTGGCCTTTCAAGCTGCCAGACTCGGTACCGACGCGCTAATGGCTTCCAGCACAGCCTACTTCACACAACAAGGCGATGCGCTTGCAGCCTCTGCAAAGCAAGCCCTGCTGGTTACTACCGCCAGGGTGAACTGCACAGTCTGGGTGGGTCGAGTGGGATGTAAATGGCACTCACAAGGCCACGTTCACAGCACAGCTAGCACACCTACACCCTCCGTTCACCACAACCCGGGAGAGGGAGCGATTACGCTAATAGGAGACGAGGAGACGCAGCCCGTCTATGTGGGGCAGAAAACCGAGGGCCGGTTCCCCAGGAAGCTTTCCAGACAGGAGTGAACAGCCCGGCTCTGGTTTCAGAGAGAACACGAATGCCAATACTGCCTGTATTCTTAGGAAAAAACCACCCTTAGTCCTCCAAAACCAGTTAGATGCTTAAAAGTAAACAGGAAGCAAAGTACAAACCCAGATGCTCTCTTGTTGATGTTAAATTGTTCACAAATGTCAGATGCCAGCACCGTGAGCTGCGGCCCAACAATGCTGTCCAGTCTTCGGCAAAAATCCAACGTAGGCTGCACTGAGGCTAAAGGAATTTAAAAAATACCAGTTAGTGTTATAATACTTTGTGTTAAAGAGTCAATATTCACTTTACTGCCTTAAGCACAATGTTTCCATAGTTACTGAATTAGCAATTCGAAATCAACTTGTACTGCATCTGGGAGATGAAACAATTACATATTCAGATCTTTCTGCCCACCCATCTCCCCATAAAGGAGACACAGAAGAATCAAAATTAGCTATATTTAAGGTGAAAAAACATCAAGACCCATCTGACGGTGAATGCTGATTTTAGCATGCCCTGTGGGGGGGGTCAACTGGTTGCCTAGCCCAAGTAGTGTCTAGGAAGGCCAAATATTTATTTAACAAACACTACTGAGGTGCTGTTGGGTGCTTTGCAAACACCACCCCATTCAATCCTCGAAGTCCCCTTTGAGGCAGGGACTAGTTATCATTCTGTAGTCAGGAGGCACAGAAAGGTGCCCAGGTCCTACTGAGGACAAGTGGGAAAACGAGAACTTGAAAAATAACAGAAGCAGCTAGTTAAGATGGCAGAGGGTCCAGACAGGGCACAGCGCTTAATACAGCCTCTGTGTTGCCCATGACAACACATTGATCATTTAGGAATAAACATAGGAAGCTGTAAAGGGCAAAGGCTGAAAGCAGACACAAGTGTGTACCTACCATCAATCATAAAGCACACCGCTGCACTCATGGCCTGGGAGGAGAAAACAAACCAGAGATGACAAGATGGTACCGAAAAGAAGTCTTAATCACCAGGGGCAGTGACCTTGTTTGACCTTGATTTGAACAAATTGACTTTATAAAGATATTTTTTAGTCAACTGGGGAACTGTGTACTGGATGTTGGATGATGTTAAGGAAGAACTGTTTATTTTGTCAGGTCTGATAAGAGCACGGTGGCTACCTTAAAACAGATGTCTGTATCAGTTAGAAATGCAAACTGAAGAATTTAGAATTGGAATGATGATTTAAAATGCTGGCGAAAACAAAACAAAACACGTAGAGGAGATAAGAAAGATTAGCATATTGTTAATTAAGCTGTGTGATGGGTATCTGGGAATTTAGTATTCGAGTCTATTTTTGTGTATGTTTGACAATTTCTATTAACAGAAAAAAAACCCCCAGCAAATTAATGTCACCTTGTCTCACTTTTTGTTATGGCAAATATTGCAGTTATGACATTAGCAAGTACTGGCAACTTCCAACAACCAAGACCATAAATAAAATAACCCAAAATGATCCTCGATAGGGCTTCAGAGCTCTATCGCCTCGAGCCTTCCTTTTAGTGGTGTCCTGGATAGGAACCACCGTCTTTTGGATTTCAGTATGTTCTTTCTTCATCTCCTCACTTATTCTACTTGGGTACAGCTCAGGCAGCAGCCCAAGAAAGGGTGCATAGGGGAACCTTTCTGGGACTTTTCAGGTTTACTAGCTTTCTTCTGCTTCACCTGTGGCTGATAGTTTGGCTTGGTAAAGAATTTTACCCTAACAATTCCTTTCTTTCAGAACTCTGAAAGTCTTCCTTCCACGGTCACCTAACATCTAGGTGAGGAAACTGCTAATTTGATTTACTGCCAGTTTGGTTTACAAGTGACCTGCTTTTCCTTCTGGAAGCTTTCTGGGTCTTCTCTGTTTCCGAAATTGTGCATCGTGTGGGTAGGAGTAGGTATTTTTTAATCACTGTGCTAGACATTCAGTGGGCCTTTTCAGTGTGGAAAATGTGCTCCTCTTCAGCTAGACATATTCTCATAATGTTATTTATAACACTTAATTTCCTCTTCTCCACTTGCTGTTAATCAGATGTTGAAATTCCTGAACTGATTCTTTCCTCCCATATATTTATCTCTTGTCATTTTATCTTATATTCTAGGGCAGGGCAGCTTATCTTTCACCCTTCTAATGAATTCTTGTCAAAAATCATGTCTCCAAGTGGAGGGGCCTGAGAGGTTATTGCTTAACGGGCACAGAATTTCCGTTTGGGGTGAAAAGTTTTGGAACTGGTGTTGATGGCTGCACAACATTGTGGATGTAGTAATGTCACTGAATTGTACACTTAAAGTGGCAAATATTATGCGGTATCTTACCACATAAAAAATACTTTAAAGATTATATTTTCATTTAACCTAAGTTTCATATAACCTCGACTCTTTCATGTCATCCTGTTTGATAGATACAACTTCTCTAATCTCTGTGAATACTAATTTTTAAACATTCTCTTTTGGTCCCAGGATCATTTTTGTTTCTCTGAGGACCTACAGTTCTGTTTTTCCAACCACACTTAAGACGACAGAACGAAAGGCTGACTGGGTGGGAGGCCCACTCGGGTGAAGGTCGAGGGCGGCAGTGTTGGGGCACACAGCAAGCCGGAAGGAGCAGGACCTGTTCTCAGGTGCGACACCCACATGAGCCACTCTAGGTCTCTCCAGGTCGTTCACTTGCTTGAAAAAGACCCTGAGTTTCCACCCTGGGGCAGGTGCTCAGCTACGTGTCTCTGTGCCAGGACGGGAAAGGGCGGCCGAATGGTTTATATACAATGCTTCCTTATTCCCCTTCTCTCCTTCCTATTCTTGGCCCCCAGGTGACGGCCTTAAAGCTGGAGCTTCTCTGGGCTTCTGTGGGAGGGGAGAGGGCGCTTGCCTCTGGGCACCTGCTCCACTCATATTCCAGGCTGCGGCTCCCTCCACTCTCCCAGGCATCACTCCTCCATCCCCTTCCTATCTGCCAGGAAGATAAGCAATCCCCTCATCCTCCGCTGTTCACCTCCTTCCTGTGTTCTTACTGCATCACTTCTAAGCCTTCACCAAGGAAAACATAACTGTATTCTCAGGCGGGATGGAACACAAACATATGCTCAGCCTTCTTTCTTGAACCAAAAACTGCCCTAAAAAAAAAAATCCCACCACACACACACACACACACACGAAACCAAGACTGTCCTTACAGAATGAGCAAGTCCACAGCTTTAAAATCAGAGCAAACACAGCGCTCACTGAAGTGTGGGCAGGCGACCAGGGGTCATCTAAGGGGCAACCCCTGACTCTTGGTGGCCTTCGATTTGCTGGCATGTAGGATGTCACAGCCTTAGACAATTACTCTTTTACTAGTAGCTAAACTGTTTAATAGGAGTTGAAAATAAACTTAACTATTCCCGAAGAGCACCCATTTTGAGTTTTATAATAATGACGACTGCCAACATCTGTTCTGAGAAACCAGAGGTTTGCATAGGTGCTGTGTACTTCCGCAAGAAAGGTCATTTTAGCATCAATCTGTAGCACTGGAGGGAAAATCAGGCGTTACCTTATAAACTATTAAATGGAGTGCCTCGTAAGTGTCATCTGTATTTACGAAGATTTTGGGGAACCTGCATTTTGCTTCTGGATCATTGAGGTTCAAGGGTCCAGTCAGAAATCTGCAAAATAAGCACAGAGATGACTCAGTTCAATTAGGTAAACTATAAACAGGACTATCTCAACGGAGTCCATTCCTACTTAATATACAGCCACTTGGGGGAAGCTAGACAATACTTGGAAAACATCAAGTCAGAATAAGAAAAAGTAATAATTTTAATTCACTGGAAACAACAGAATTTCCTTTGTTGATTATCGTCAATAAAGGGGCACAAAGTAATGCAGTGTTCATGAAAGATAAGAACATCCAATACTGGATAACAAAGACCAGCAGTCCTACCTTCCGTAGTGTTGAAGATTTCCTGGCATTTCTGCCCTTATGGGAGAATCCCTTCCTGCCAACTGGAAACAAATTCAATGTTGAGAAATGACTTTCAAAGCTTTGAAACACAGCACTCATATCTACTAGTTGGCCATGCCATTTTTCTGCATCTAAGTCCAATTTTCTTCCCCACCAAAAAAAGGGAGGAGCTTTACAGGGGTACATAGAGAACTCAGAGATTTTAAGAACTATCATGACTTCATTATACCCTACATTCCATACACTGATTAAGCTCCTTTAGGCAATAACTGAAATCTCCCATGTGGTTAGCACATGCTAGCAGTGACATAAGTTACTCCACTTCATCCCTGTGGGGTGAATGTCACATCATCCCTGTGGAGACTCCTCTTCCTATTTTCTACTTGCGGAAACTCAAGTTCATGGAAGTTCACCCCCCCACACAGCTCCTAAGGAGCGGGGCCAGGCATCAAACCCAAGCCTGCCTGACACCAAAGTCCCGACCTTCAGCCATGCCTCGTACGTTTATATTTGTAGCATATTCCTAATTCCTTTTGCTAAAGATGTCCTATTTCAACATGCAGAGAAAATGCAAAAAAAAATCCAACAGTCATGTTAGTTAAAACTTGTTATTCTTTTAAAAAATTTTGATGTTCTTTTAGTCTATGTAAAATTTTAACATTTAACTGTAAATGAAAGATAAACACAGTAAATCTGATAGTAAAAATGCACAGACAATGCTCACATATGCAATTTCTACTGAGAGAGGACCTCACGTGGCCATGTCTGTTCACAATGCCATGTTGTGCACTGTGGCTTCCTATTTCATAAGCCTGGCTCTCGGGCATATGATAAAGCACCAGAGAAGTGAGCTTTCTGAGGGCGGGGCTGTGAGCAGGTGCTTTGGCAGCAGGCAGACCCCGAGGTCAAGTGCTGGCCCTGCCACTTACCGGCTGGGGGACCCTGGGGGAGGCAAGCGTGGGTCTCGTCTCTGTAAGATGCGGGTAAGGTACCCACTGTCAGGACTGTTGCCAGGCGGCGCGTGCTGGCCGGGCACTTAGCACCGTGTCGGGCAGCTGGTACATGCTCCAGCAACATTAGCCATAGTGTCTGCACTACCTAGAAAGGCACTAGCGCAGGACCAGGCCCTTTTCAAGGCCTTGTTTTCAATGTCTTATCACTGATGTTTCTTGTTGTTTCAAGTCCTGGCTTTAAAAAAGCGGAGGGAGAGAAGCCCAGAGGAGCACCCGTGCACCTGGGCCAAGAGGGCCTGGTGGCTGTGGGCGCTTTTCACTCCCAATCAACTCAAGCCACAGAAGGACGCTTTGGGGAGGACACTGCGGTGTTATGTACAGTGCTCTGCAGAAAATTGGGAAATTAGGTAGCAGAGCGGAAGAATTAGCCAGGCAGGCAGTATCACATCTACTCTAAATTAGATCACATGTTTATAGGTGAAAAGACAACAGGATCAATCATTGTTTTGTCAAAGATTCCTGGCATTTTTGGAGTTCCCAGAACCCTACCCCAAACCCAGTCTCCCTCTCCTCAGTGCATTGCTCCTCTTAAGAACAGACCTTTGCTACTGCCACATGGTTTTCTAAGGAATGCACAACTAAACAAATATCACTAAATATCACACTAGTAATGTAAAACAGACCAGACGGCCCGCCCATAACTGTATGACTGCACCCTCCTCTCCCCCACCACACACACAGGAATATATGTCTGTCTCTATCTACAGAGATATTAGCACCCACTCTATAGAGAGCGAGCTATTAGCACCCCATCATACCTCAGGTTCGATATGCCTAGGAAATAGAGATGTGGTGAGGTATTTGTATAAAATTCTCATGTCATCTTGTTCTAGTCCACTCCTGAAATATCAGAAAAGCATTGTGTTAAAAGTTTGGAACCCGTCTCCGTCTTCCTGTTACTCTATGTAAAGTTCATGTTTGGTTCTTTTACATTACATCAAGAAGCCCTTTCTCTGACAATCCCAAGAAGGAATGAGCGATGCCAGGGTCCCGGCACTGGAGCTTTAGCCTGACCTGCTAAAGGCTACTAGCGTGTGGTCTTGCCATTTATGTGCCGGTTAAAATAAAACGTCACAACACACTACTGCGTTGTCGGAAAAGTCATGACATATGTTTTTTATGTTTCTCGTTGTAAAAATGCAATGCAACGAAAACCCATGACTTTTCTGACAACCAAATAGATCCTCTGGTTGAATTCATGCAGGATTCTTCAGGGGAATTTAATAACCACAGTGCAGCATTTTGGGTTGGAGATGTCGCTTTGCTTTCCAGTAACGCCACACTCTTTCCCTCAGCATCCTGGAAAATGCTGGTACACTGTAGGCCGGGAATTGGTCCCTCTCTGCCTTAGAAATGTATGTGCGTTTTAATAGTGTGAATTTCCGTGCAGGCGAAAAGAGGAAGAGAAGAAACCAGCCTCAGGCAAACCATCTAATCTGAACTGAGGCAAGAATGAGCAGCATGTGGGAAAATCCTGAGAGACTGGCAGGTATCAGCCTCGATCTGAAATCGGTTTTTAGGTAGGAATATAAACAATGAGTCTGTATCTGGGGTTTTTTTCTGTTCAAGACAATTGAAAAAATCGTGTGAGGAAACCTAACTTTACATAAGTCAGCCTTCTATACCCTATTCCAGGAGCTGTCTCCGGAAGTCTGGTCTGTCCCAGCAAAGTAGGGCTGCCCGGCCCTCGGGCTCGTCCAGTGTTCTCTTAGCTCTCTCCTCTACCACCTCTCTTCTTTCGAGGTTCCATTTTCATAATGTCTCATCCCCAACTAAAACCAGAAGGGAGCCTTATGCCCCTAAGCACGTTTGTCCTGTTTCCTGCCCAGTAGAGAGATTCCAGGTCCAAAGGTAAGGCAGGAAGAGAAGTGGCTGGGTACATGTAGTGCTTGTCCTGTGACAACGCCAACTCTGAAACTATCTCGCAGCCAGCCAGGCAGATGGCATTTCCTAATCAAACACATGGAAAGGTCACCACCCACTTTTTTCTCACACAGAAACAGCTGAGGTAAGGGGGGAAAAGGAGAAAAACAGACACAAAATAGGTTCTGAATGGATGTTATTTTCCTTTTAAGACATAATAAGTACTGCTGAGGAGAAGTAGTTAACGACAAGTAAAAACCAGTATATAAAGAACTCTGTGCTGGGCAATTGCTTCTGGAGCTGTGCTTCCAATAACAGAAGCGATGGAACACTTGAAATGTGGCAGGTCAAAATGAGTGTCAAATACACACTGGATTTTTAAGGTTTAGCACACAAAGAATAGCTCATTAACTTTTTATCTTACTTACCTGTTGAAATAATATTTTAGAAATACTGGGCCAAAATCTATATGATAATTAATTCCACCAGTTTCTTTTTATTTTATCGTGGCTAGTAGAAAATTTTAAATGACACATGTGGCTTGCATTGTATTCTTATTGGACGATGCTGTTCTAGACCAGAGGACACTGAATAGAAAACATCCTAGAAAAGGAAACGGCAGACAGCAGTGCTTAACTACCTACTATGTGCACCGTGCTTAGGGCAGCATTAAGAATTTTGCTTTGTTGGGCTGGCCGAGTGGTGCGGTGGTTAAGCGCTGGCTTGGAACGCCAGTGGCCCCGGTTCAGTCCCACATGAGGGCCAGTGACACTGCCCTCAAAAAAAAAAAGAATTTTGCTTTGCTGTCACAGGGTAAATAGCATAGAAGAAACCAGAACAGGCCCAGTTAATATAGCACGTGATAAACAATTTTTCAAGTGAAAAAGGAGGTGCATTTTCAACTCGATTTGTTAGTATTTTCATAGGTGAAAACCCACCAACTTGTTTAACAAACGGACTCAAATTTCTTTAGATTAGCCTGTTTTTCTTCCTAAAATGAAGCTACAAACTTTTGGCATGGGAGGGGACGGATTTCAGGCTTTAAAAGAAAACATGACAGTTATACTTCCCACATTTAGTATACCATTCCTTTGAAGATGTTTTCGAAAACACACCAAAATAAAAATAGGATTCCTAAACCTAACCTGATAAAACATTTTCTCAGGCCGGCCAAGTGGCTCAGTTGGTTAAGAGCTCGCTCAAGAGTGCGAGCTGAGCTCTGAGCAACAGCAGTTTGATGCCCAGCCCGAGCTGAGCTGCCGCTGAGCTGCCAACAGGTGGCAGGATGGCTCAGCTTAAGAAACAAAAAGCTAGAAACATTTTCTCCACCATAAATGGATCCAGTTTTAAACTCCCCTACTTGGTAATTATACACAGAATTACCTTAGCTTTGGTTTAAATGATCACTGTTTTATTTTGACAATATCTAGATACATCCTACCTGCGATTAGTTTCAGTTTGACAAACTGCTACCAGTCTAGTCACTGCTATTTTTTTTTTAGATGAGATCTGCCTTCAGCCATCTCTCTTTTTTTTTTGGAGGGCAGTGTCACCGGCTCTCATATGTAGGACCTGAACCGGGGCCGCCGGCTCCCATGCCAGTGCTTAACCACCGTGCCACTCGGCCAGCCCGACACTGCTATTTTTATTATCCTAAAAGATTTCTTCTTTTACATGCCAATCCTTAGGGTGTACCTACCAGATTAGTTGGTCGTTATAGAGAAAGGCAGTGTATTTGACTATACTCAGGCTTTCCTCCATCCTATTAATAAAGGACTGGATTTTCAAATAAGTCATTTTATCCAATGGGAAGAAGCTGATTCCACCAAAAATGTCAAGTAGGTCGCATGACTGCAAGTGCAACGTTTGCAAATACTGTAGGGAAAAAAAAAGGCATAACATTTACTGATAATACATCGAGTCTAGTACTCTTTGGCAACTAAAAATAATTAGTCTTAATTTACAGTATAATACAATTAATTACATACTAGCAAACAGCACACTGACAAGACCACCAAGTAGGTGAGCCATTGGTACCTGGATTTGAAAATACAAAGTTTGAAATCAATATAAAGTTTCAATTCAATTTCAAAATATAAAAGTTCCAACATAGCTAGTTAATGTTTATTCAGTATTGTGTTTTACTTCCTTGAAGTATTTAATTCCTTATACTACTGCTCCTCAAATTAAATTAACCTCATTAGGGATCCACAAAACGGTATCGCAGACAGACAGTGCCATCACACACTAAAATCATGGAAAGGGACACGTGGCCGTTTGTACCCCACTGGTGGGTAGTAGAGTAAAAAAGACAAGAACAAGAATCAGGAGACAGTATGGGGGTGAATAATTATGGTCCCTAAAGTGAAAAACAAACAAGTAATTCATAAAGACAAAATAATTCAAAAACAGGTATCAAAGGTAGTATAGGGAGAAAAATTGAGAAATATTCCTTTAAGATACACTGAATTTGACTAGAGATTAGGTGAGATATGCAAAATCAATTTATAGTAAAAGAGAATGGCAACTTTTAGGGACATTCATTTATCACTTGGGAAAAATCACATTAATAAACTCTAATGTGATCAAGTCTATGTCACAACTCAAAACTTTTATCTTCAGTCACTATATTATGGATTACGCCTGTTTAGTAAACAGAATCAATACACAACAAGTGTTACTCAGCTAAATAGCTTAAATTTTGCTAATTAATCCACCACACAGTAAGTTCACTTTTTGAGTAATCCCACTCTGATAGATGCAGGTGGAACACAGATGAAGCCGAGAGGTATCTCACGATGCTTTAAGGAGCTACAAGTGGCAAGATCCTACACACCAGGTCAGAAAAAGATCCAAGAGTACACATCTGATGCGTCTCCTGGCTGGTCTTGTTTTGCCACAGTATATCTTAGTCTCTTTACCCCTTTCAAGTTCTGGGTTTTTGTATGTGAGAAACAAACTTCTCTAAGGGGCTGTTTGAACACTACCAAGATTATAAATAAAATTCCAAATACTTACCCGATGGAAGAACTTCTCTAATCTTTCTTTTAGGAGCTTCACACCTCCATCTTCCATGGCTCTCAGAAATGTGCCATTAAAAAGCTAGTGGTGTAAAAGATTGTAAAAAGTCAACCTCCTGTGCCTTTCGATTACCTAGTTTAACAAGGTCTTCTTTTAGTTTTAGATTAATACGGCTTATTTAATTCCCCCCAGTTCCTTTTAAATATTGAATACATTTACGTACAAGAAAGCCTAAATTATAAAATAAGTCACAAAAAATTCACACACTGTGAAGTGATGTAAGTTTTATGAAATCACCTATTTCGGGCATGTTTTTAATCTCAACTCATACCTGAGTTTTTACTTTACAGAAATAATATAGCCAGACTTTTTAAACCATACAAATTTCCACAGTATGTATTTCTCTCCAGAACATGGAATTTTCAAGGCCAGGGGATCGAGAGGGGCTCAGTACTCAGTGAGTGTACGCATAAACCTGAATACTCTCCCAAAGGCCCCAATACTGCCTCCCCTAAAACAGATACACAGTTGCCTTGCGGTCATGTAAAGAATTAAGAATTATTTTTAAACAACCCCTATAAATACAGGTAAGTGGCTCGATTCAATTCAGAGAGAATGTTATGCTTACCTTGTACATGCTGTAGCACTGCTGGAGCACTGAACTATAAACTTTGTCCTACAAACAACACAAAGACATAGCACAAAAGTCAATTCAAGAGCAAAAAATACTATTATAGAGCAGAGGTACAATGCCTCCTGGCAAATCAACATCATGCTTATAAACTTGGTCCCACAATAGTTGTGTGCTGAAAGGAGAGGTGTTTAAATTCAAGCATAAATCAGTCAGCCTAATTTTAGGAGGGCTTTAGACAGAGATGATTAGTAGAAGCATTGAAATAGGGTGCATATACATTTTTATAAGATTGTGCTAATGTAAACAAAAGACATAAAACTTCATCATGTGTGCCCTGGGAAAGTTCTGCAAAAGCGACACAGCTTAAATTTGACCAAGCAAGTCACTGGACATACTCAGTAATAATTTTTTTTTCTAAACATTTGAAATAAAAAAAATGACAGATTACCAACAACTCTTCCTCTTGGTATTCAACAACTGGTTTTCCATCTTTACTTTGCTTTTCAATTATAGGATTCCGAACAACCTACAGAATTTGATAAACTGAAATTATACAGCGAATCAACTGTGTGTTTAATTTCCTCTAAATTAAAAAACCTGAATATGTCCCAGCACCAAAAACACAACTTCTTAAAACAGCCCTAGGAACAAATACACTGAATAGAAGTTTGATTTTAAAATTGCAAACAACATTATTGTAATTTTACTTTGATACAACAGCCAGAGGACTTTCCTAAATTCCTAACAGTAAGGATCACCCATAACTTCACAAATTCAAAAAAACGTATTATGTATGTAAATACCATGACCATCCAGAAATTTTCTTCTGGTTCATTGAAGAACTGTCTATTCTTCTGTGTATGTAAAGATTTTGCAGGTTTTGATGGACTAAAGGTCCTAAAAAGGTTAAAAGAATATGTTGGGGACAGCTCTCTCCAGTAAGAGTTGTAAGAAATCACTGAACTCTGCAAAAGCACATTTAAAGGCATTACCTTGTAAACTGTACAATAGCTTCACATAATCCGACATTTCTAATTTTTTCGTTCTTCTCTACTTCATTTGGATAATAAAACAAAATTTTATTTTCCTCCTAAAGCACGAAGAGACAGAATCACATTAATATTTTTTTCACCTTCGCTGGTGAAATGCTAAGTTTAATGTTAACGTCTCACGTCATACATGCTAAAGCCCCCCCTCCCCCAATCCCATTTTAGAGAAACAAGAATTATGTCCTCCCTGTAAAAATAACGCCCATCAGCCTGAACGACAATTGTGATACTCAGTTAAGTCACATGTCATCTGAAGTAGTGCTAGACAGTTACTCCGAAACTGCATCTTTGGAGCTCCTTCCACATGCCAATTTGTAACACACACACACACGCACGCACGCTTTGCAAGAAATAGGCGTGCACGTGCATAGACGTACACCTCCCTGCAAAGTCAGCCCGGCAGGTTCACTGACATTCGGACCAACAACCTTTAAAACAACTGATTTGCAGGCCACAAAACCTAGCTCCGGGCATCCTTTGAGGAAGTCACCGTCCCCACCTGAAAACCACCCCAGAGCTCCTGGAATGGACGCTATTAAATCGGAAAAGCCCTTCCGGAGG
Organism: Aselliscus stoliczkanus; assembly: GCA_033961575.1. Taxonomy (NCBI): domain Eukaryota; kingdom Metazoa; phylum Chordata; class Mammalia; order Chiroptera; family Hipposideridae; genus Aselliscus; species Aselliscus stoliczkanus. Next base: position 4,074,086 of record CM066733.1, read on the forward strand.
GTCCCCCAAGCCTGGGCTGTTTTTAGGGCTACAGTCCGCCGCTCTTGCTCCCCGTTTCCAGGGGGTTTCGGAGCCTTCCAGGAACAAAGCCACCGGCTCCACCGTAACCCCCCGGGTGTGATGCAAAGCGGAAACAGGCTGCGCCCGTGCGCCGCGAGGAGCCTGCTGCACCGTCACGCGCCGCACAGGCGCGGACCCAGGCCCTGGACGAGCGCAGCCTGCGCTCTCCGGCCGCCGCGTCCCCGGGGCTGGGCGCGCGCCGGGCACGACGCGGCCTCGGGGAAAGGACGCGCGACGAGGGCGTCGGAGCGGCAGGTGCGGCGCGGGGCGCGCCCCGCAGCTCCCGGGACCGGCGCCGGCCCCTCCACGGCTCCGCGCACCTCTCCCTCGCGCGCCCCGAAGCGCGGGTTGTAGATGAAGAAGCTGAGCAGCGCCGGCGGGAACTGCTTCTCCTGGGCCGCGCCGGCTGCCGCTGCCGCCATCCCCGCCCGGTGCCCCCGCCTGGGGAGCCGCCTTCCGCCGGCCCCGAGACCGCCGCCGCCGCCGCCGGGAGACCGCACTTCCGCCTCGCGCCAGGGCCCCGGAAGTGGTCGCCGGCGGCCCGGAAGGAGAAGGGCGGCGCGGCGTCTCCTGCGGGCGCGCCCGCCCGTGTGGACTCGTGCCAGGGCAGGTGTAGTTGCAAGTTCCTTCTTTCTTTGCGCCCAGATGTCTGTCCTAGCTCAAGGGGAGGGTTGTGTGTCTGAAGCAAAACGGATGCAGCATAGGTTTTTGTAGACGGGACCGTGAGGGTGCAAAGCAGGCTCCATGCGTTGAAAGCAATCACTTCAGGGGCAGACATGCATCCAGCCTGCAACTTGCCCATCATCATCATGACAGGGTCCTTCGGGGCATTTAAGGTTTTGTTGTTGTTGTTTTGAGAGACCTCAGGGGGCTGCTGGATCAAACCAGCCCGACGACTTTGCACTTGATTCCAGTTGCTCCGACTCGGGGGAGATTTGCTGGAGATCTGAAGGTGCTGCCCTGGGGAGGCGCTGTGTGTGTGCCCCAAGCGAGACCAGAGCGCGGCTTTCTCCCGAGTGCCAGTCCCAGACCTTGGCACCCAGACCTTGGCACCCATTCCAGCTTTTAGGATTTACTTGCTTTTGGGTCCTGTGAATTGTGACACAGTTGGAATGGATCATTACTGCTGGTGTTTGGAGTTTCAGCCCCTGTAGCTGATTGCTTGACCAAGCTCAAGCTGACCTTGGTTTAGGTTGTCTCATGTCAACTGATGGTTTGGTTCCAATTCGACCCCAACAGGACTCCCCAATTTGGGGTACAGCGAACAATGCGTTACTCAGTGCAAACAGCTCAATTGAGATACAGCACAGCTATAGAAAAACAAGGCTGTGAGGCTGTGTAGGCATAAGGCAGCCAGCCCAGTGTTGCCCCTTGCCTTGCAAGACAGGTCAGGTCAGCTCAGCTCCACACTCCAGTGAGATAGCTCTGCTCTGGTCCACTCCGATTTGGTCCAGTGAGATGGCTGGTGACAAAGCTCCAGCCAGGAAACCACAGTCTTCAGTGGGTAAGGAAAGTGCATTCCCTGACCCAGAGTGAGCTGACATATAGAAAGAAACCCCTTCCCCTAGTATCTAATTGGTCTGTTCTCTTGCGAATAAGGACTGCAAGTCCTCAGTTTGATTGGTCCAAAAAGCCCTGTCCTGATTGGTCAGTGAAGATGCTACTGAGTATATGGCTGTGCAGCTCCAATTGGATGTGGAAAGTCTCAGTTCTGTTGGTTGAAACAGGATTCCAGGAATTCATTCATAAGGGTTGGCTCAGATGTAGGCAGGCAGTTCAGTGCAGGTTTTTCCCCAAGTGTGGCTTGTGTGAGAGGCCCCTGTTTAGCAATGGTTTCTAGGCTCTCTTTTTAAATTTGGCCAGTTAGCCACCTGGAGCCCGTCTTGGGAGATATTTTCTTTCTCAGGGTCAACACTCCTCTGTCACAGATTAAGTTTAGAAACAGGACTGCTCATCCAACCTGGCAGAATGGATCTTCACATTTAGGGAGACAGTATTGGAATTTGGACATGAGACAGCTCTGGGTATTTACCTTCACTGTATCATTCACTATGTGCGAGACCTTGGACTGATTACTTAGCTTTTCTCCACTCTCTATCTCTTATTCGTAAAATGATAATAGTAAATGCTTTCCTTGAAGAAATTTCACTAAGAATTAAGTGGGACCATTAATTGGACATATAGTGGCCAGCACTTAATCATTATTCAACAAATGATCACTATCATTACTGGCTCTTGACTTTCCCAACATATGCAAATCAACACATGATACACCACATTAACAAAATGAAGGATAAAAATCATGTGATCATCTCAGTAGATGGAGAAAAAGCATCTGACGAAATTCCACATCCTTTCATGATAAAAACACTCAACACACTGGGTGTAGAAGGACTATGCATCAACATAATAAGGGCCATATATGAAAGTCCACAGCTAACATCATGTTCAATGATGAAAGTCTGAAAGCTTTTCCTCTAGGATCAGGAACAAGATAAGCCATTTTCATTCAACATAGTACTGAATTCCTAGACAGTAAAATTGGGCAAGAAAAAGAAATAAAAGGCATCCAAGTCATAAAGAAAGAAATAAAATTGTCTCTCTGCTGATAATGTGAATATATATATATCCGTAAAGACTCTCCTAAAACTTCTTAGAGCTAATACATGAATTCAGTAAAGTTGCAGGATACAGGATCAACATACAAAAATCAGTTTTGTAAAAAAAATACTAACAATGAACTATAAGGAAGAGAAATTAAGAAAACAATCTGATTTACATTAGCATAAAAAAGATTAAAATACTTAGGAATAAATTTAACCAAGGAGGTGAAAGACTTGTGCACTGAAAACTATAAAACATTAATGAAAGAAATTGAAGGGGCCGGCCAGGTGGCACGGTGGTTAAGAACTGGCTTGGGAAGCCAGCGGCCCCGGTTCGGGTCCCACATATGAGGGCCAGTGACACTGCCCTCAAAAAAACAACAACAAAACAAAACAAAAAAAGAAATTGAAGAAGACACAAATAAATGAAAAGATATTCTGCGTTCATTGCTTGGAAGAATTAATATTGTTAAGGTGTCATATTACCCAAAGTGATCTACAGATTCAGTGCAATCCTTATCAAAATTCCAACTGTAATTTTTTTTTTTTTAAGCTGAGCCATGCTGCCACCTGTTGGCAGCTCAGCGTGGCACCTCAGCTTGGGCTGGGCTTCGAACTGCTGTTGCTCAGAGCTCAGCTTGCACTCTTCAGCAAGCTCTTAACCAACTGAGCCACTCAGCTGGCCTTCCAATGGTAATTTTTATAGATTCAGAAAAAACAATCCTAAAATTTATATGGAACCACTAGTTACCCCAAATAGCCCAAACAATGTTGACAAAGAAGAACAAAGCTGGAGGCATCGCACTCCCTGATTTCTTTTTTTTTTTTTTTTTGAGGGCAGTGTCACTGGCCCTCATATGTGGGACCCGAACCGGGGCCACTGGCTTCCCAAGCCAGCGCTTAACCACCGCGCCACTCAGCCGGCCCCCTGATTTCTAACTATATTACAAACCTATAGTAATCAAAGCAATATGGTATTGGTATAAAAACAGACACATAGATCATTGGAACAGAATAGAGAACGCAGAAATAAACCTATGTACATATGGTCAATTTATGACAAAGGAGCCAAGACTATACAATGGGGAAAGGATAGTCTCTTCAATAAACGCTGTTGGGAAAACTGGATAGCCACATGCAAAAGAATGAAATTGGACCTCTATTTTGCATCATATACAAGAATCAACTCAAAATGGACTAAAGACTTGAACATAAAAGCTGAAACCATAAAACTCCTAGAAGAAAATGGGGTAAGCTCCTTGACATTGGTCTTGGCAATGATTTTTTTGGATTTGACACCAAAAGTGAAAGCAACAAAATAAAAAATAAACTAAAGAGCTCTACACAGCAAAAGAAACCATCAGCAAAATGAAAGGTTAACCTATGGAATAGCAGAAAATATTTGTAAACCACACATCTGGGAGGGGTTAATATCCAAAATATCAAGAAACTCATACAAACAATAGAAAAACTCCCCAAATAGCCCAGTTTAAAAGTGAGCAAAGGATCCAAGTAGACATTTTTTCCAAAGAAGATATTCAAATGGCCAACAGGTACATGAAATATGCTCAATATCACTAATCATCAGAGAAATGCAAATCAAAACCACTATGAGATGTCACCTCACATCTGTTAGGTCTGTTTTTAAAAAGACAAGAGATAATAAATGCTGGCCAGGATGTGGAGAAAAGGGAACTCTAGTGTGTTGTTTGGTGGGAATGTAAATTGGTACAGCCACTATCGAAAACAGTATGGAGGTTCCTCAAAAAATTAAAAATAGAACTACCATACGACCCAGGAATCCCACTTTTGGTTATATATCCATAGGAAATAAAATCATTATCTAGAAGAGATATCTGCACCCCCATGTTCATTGCAGCATTATTCATAATAGCCAACATATGGAAACAACGTAAGTGTCCATCAACAGATGGATGAATAAACAAAATGTGATATATATGTTACAATAGAATATTACTCAGCCATAAGAGAGCAGGAAATCCTGCCCTTTGTGACAACATGCATGGACCTTGAGGACATTACACTGTGAAATAAGCCAGAGAAAGACAAGTATTTCATGGTATCATTTACATGTGGAATCTTAAAAAAAAAAAAAAGTCAAACTCATGGAAACAAAGAGTAAAATAGTGGTTGCTAGGGGCTCAGGGCAGGGAGTGAGAGAAAAGGGAGAGGCTAGTAAAGGTACAAACTTTCAGTTATAAAATGAATAAGATCTGAGGATCTTAGGTAGAGCATGGCAACTGTCATTGATAATACTGTTTTGTATAACTGAAATTTGCTAAGAGAGTAGAATTGTGTTTTCATTAAAAGGTAAATATGTGAGGGCCGGGCTAGTGGCGCAGTGGTTAAGCGCTGGCTTGGGAAGCCAGTGGCCCTGGTTTGGGTCCCACATGTGAGGGCCAGTGGCACTGCCCTCAAAAAAAAAAAAAAAAAGGTAAATATGTGAAATAATGAATGTGTGTCTTAGCTTGATGATGGAAATCCTTTCACAATGCATACGTACAGAACATCACATCGTGCACTTTAAATACATTACAGTTTTGCGTGTCAATTATACCTCAGTAAAGCTGAAAAAAGAGAAAAGATTTTGTGAACTCAAAACTCCAAGAGAATGAGACGTAGGGCAGGCATGTTTTTGTGGTTGAAGGGAGCACACAGTTCCAGGTAGAAAGTCACAGTTCAGGTGGGAGGCTGTAGACACGTTTTCACCATGTCTTGTCTCTGCTAACAGAAAAGAGAGCTTCTAGATGATAGGACGATTGGAGTCACCGGCTTGCTCCATTGTCTAGCACGGTACCTGTCTTAAAGGTGTGTGCTGAGTGGACGACTGTGGAGGTTGGGAACAGGAGAGGGGAGAAACGGACTGGAGAGACTGACTTTCCTCCTTGAGAGTCCTGTCTGCTGCGTGGCGTGCAGACGGAGCTCAGGTCACAGGCTGATGTGATGTTCTCGTGAGTTCTCTCCTTATACTCAGGTTGGCCCTGAGCTTTCAGAGGAAACTGCTGGGTAGAGGTTTGGGTGTGATATACACCTCTAAGATCAGTTCAAAGGGCCACTTCCTCCCATTCTGTTGACAGAAATAACAGACCCATGAGTAAAGTGGCCTATCTGTTCTTTGTTGATTTAGAGCCGAGACTCTGCTGCGTCATTCAGAAGTGATTTTCATTGTGAAGGTACATTTCTCTCCTGCAGTTGACCTTGATCTCCATCTCCTCATGTGATCACCTATAAAGGAGCTTCAAAAAAGTAGAATTCTTTTTATTTAAAAAATGAAAAATCTGAAGCAAATTCTGTAAATCAAGGTTCAATTGGAGAATAAGAACCAGTAGAAAATATATATTCACATAAAAGTATATATGTAATGTAAGTTTTAGTTGTTAATTACAGGTATTACGCAATTACGTAGGCATGTGATAAATAGTCAGATATGTACCTGTACATATTACAGGTGTGCACTCATGAGAGCTGGTTTGACCGTCTCCGTAAGGCTGCTGCCTTCATCCAATGCTGACGCGTGAAGTCCGCAGAGCAGGCAGTGAGGAAGGGAAAATGGATGTAAACGGGGAAAGTGAGGACAAGCTGGAACCCATGTCAGTCTCCCACACCTCCAACTCTGACAATGGAGGGTCCGCCAGGAGAAGCAAGTGTCCTTTGTCACAGAAGGAAACACACCTGGAACTGGAAGCTGAAGGGACCCCACCCCAAGGAGGGGAGCCGGCAGGTAAGGGACCACCCCCCACACCTGCCTCCGGAGGAGCATAATCACCCTGGCTGCCGCCTCATGCCCCGCCCTCTACATCTCAGGCAAGTGGTTTTGGTGGCCCACCCCAACTCAGTACTTGCAGCTTAGACCACTTGACATGCGCATAGTGCAAAGCCACCAGGCAGTTCATGCCAAGATTTGATAAGGTGAGGTGGTAGGTACGCAGGTGTTTATGTTGCTGTGTATTCTCATCTGAATGCTTGAAATATTTTACAATTTAAAAATAAGGTGTGAATCCAGGTGTATTCATTGTAGAGGTTCTGTGAAAATTATGTCGGAATCCACTCCCTATCAGAGAAGTTACGTTTTCAAACCAGTTAAAATGTTATGTAAATGATGGTCTTTCCAGTGAATAAATTAACAGGCCCAGTGGAAACGATCCTGGTGATTCCAATTTCATCTGCCTTCTTAAGTGTTTGCAAGGTAATACCATACCTTAACGTTGGCAGGAGAGATAGAAGATAGTTTTTTTGCTTGAAATTGGATTCCTGAGTACTCATTACACAAAATGAAACTGCAGTTGTTATACAGAACTATGGAGCTTGTAAACCTGGAGAAACAGACACGTATTTCCAAAATCTTCACTGTTTTGCTGCATTTTTTAGTTGAGCTGGAAAGAATTGTGAAACCTATACATTTAAAAAAATCATATAAATATTTCATGTGCTGTCCTGAAGCAAAATACCAAATAATGTTTGAAGTATTTTTATCATTCTTATTAGTCTCACCCATTAAACACATTCATGAAGCTGGCCTTGAGATCATATTTCATTAAATTATCAAGTCCTCTACCAAGCGATAAGCCAAAATGATAAATAAAAATCGTTCAAATTATAGTCACTGTTGCTTCCCTATTTTATAAGCAATTAGGAAAAATAACAGACACCAGGCTTTTCAGCTCTAACCTATCATGCCATCTAGACCCTCATTTCAAAGTCAAAATATCATTTCACTGCTGAGTACAGGCGGGCGGCCATCTGGAAACTAGGTAAACACAGGGAAAATAACCACAGAAATAAAGTTGTTTAGCTGCTTATCAATCCCTTTTCTGGACTGTTGGGATTTTATTTAGGGGTTTTCCAGATTTGATTTGATTCTGGATATGATCATTTAAAAATTTTCCTCAGTGTGTAAAATTCCAATTGTGTCTAAAAAAAGAAAACTGAGTAGGGGATTCAGGAACAGCATAGTACGCAGGGCTTTCATGAATTCAAGTGTGGGATACCTCCGTCGCGTGAGTTTTTTAAAATTAGAATTTATTGTTACTTGGTTTTGTGACAATAATCGGGTAAATTCTACATCTCTGTTTTTAGTTTTCTGTAGTTATTATGCTCTACTTTTGGAAAGGCTCTGGGCTTATCTCATGGTAATCCTACCAGCTGCAGGCAGCTGCTGTTCACATTTTGCTGTATATCCTTTTACTCTTTTTTCTGTGAGGCACATACTGACTAGGACCCATTTAAAAATGAATTGCTTTGTATGAAATTTATATAATGACTAAAGTCAGGTAGATTTTGGAACCATTTTTTGTTCTCAAATCATGCTTCACCAAGGATTTGGAAATGCTAATGTTTCTGCGATATTTAAACTTGGGAAAAATAATTTAAAAAAAAAACCCCAAAACAATCAAAAACAGTGGTAATTCACAAATATGATCAAATGCCCAGAGCTGTTGTTACCTGCATTCAGAGGTGGAACACCCACCTCCCCTGCACTCCAAAACACCCAAATCCAAACAACATAATTAAAATCTGATATGGTAAACACAGGATTATTGGGTTTCATTTAAGCACACCATCCAACACTTTTTGGGTGTCAAATACAGAGAGATATCTCCTTTTGGTTTGCTACTTCTTGCCTATTGACAGAGACTAAAATTTTCCTAAAACTGGGTTGGAAGAGGGAAAAATTACTACATTTGAAATGGGCAAAAGTAACTTGAATTATGCTTTTGAAACAGTAGGATGAACCAAATTCATGAATAACCGACCACTATTCTATCTATGAAAAGTGTACGGCAATTCATCCTCGTGCATACATCTGTCTTCTAAGCATTTTCCCCAAGACGGTCAGAACATCAGTATGCTCGAGCGACACAGCGTTCCCTGGGTGCTCCACACAACCCCTCCCATCCTTATCCCTCTCCAGATGCCCTTCTAGTGACAGAAAAGAAAGAGGAACCCATGATCTTTACCTCGATTGGGGTGAGGTTGCCTTTGCTGCTCCAATGGGTGTTGGATGGCTTCGTCAATTAAAAACTCACAACCATTATTTTTAAAGTATCATCCTTCACATTGTTCCCCCAAGGCGTATGGTGGCCAGAGCCCCATGGAAAGGGGCTTATAGGATCACTTTGAGTTACTGAGAGGGCTCTCCTTGCTGGGAATAGAATGAACTGAAAATAACAGGAGGATCAGTGTTTCCATGTGTGGTGTGGAGGTGAAGGCAGTATGTGGATTGTTTTAAGAGTCAAGGCTCGGGCCGGCCGAGTGGCGCATTGGTTAAGCGCTGGTTTTGGGATGCCAGCGGCCCCGGTTCGGATCCCACATGAGGGTCAGTGACACTGCCCTCTACAGCTAACAACAGCTCCACCTGGAGCTGGGCTGTGCGAGCCCCGGTGATGGTGTGGGCTGCAGCCCCTGCTGCAGTGGGCTGCCAAAAGCTGCAGTGAGTGGCCCGCAGCCAGCGTGAGCGGCTGGCAGCCAAGCGTGAGCTGCCAATAGCCGCGATGAGCGACATCCAGAGGCCAGCGACAGATCTGCCTCATCCGGGAAGAGCGCAATGACGATACCAACAGTGAAGCAACATCCTCCGCAACTAAACTGAAGAACAAGAAGACGGCAACTTGTCTGTTCCCCTTCCCCGATTCCCCAACGCTGTTCCCCTCCACCAATTCCCCAATAAAATTTAAAAAAAAAAAAAAAAAGAGTCAAGGCTCTTAGGTCATCAGCAGTGGCCAAGAAGTCCCTCTTGCTGCCTATATTCCGAGGGATTCACAAACTAAAATATGGGGTTGTCAGAAAAGTCATGATGTATTTTTTCTATGTTTTTCGTAGCAAAAATGTGTCATGACTTTTCTGACAACCCAATATTAAAATAAACACATGGTTATTGAAATAAAAAGTGTTGATCCTGTCCCACTAAAGTCACCTTGAGTCCTTCTTGTAGTCCATGCCCCCTGCCCCCTACTTTGAAAAGCTGCTCTAACAGGAGCCCCCAAAACACAGGGGCTCAAAGTCACTAAGTGACTTAGTATGATGGAGGCAACCCAGGAGAGCGCGGGGGGGCCTTGTGAGCTTGGGTGTTGGGGTGAACAGTGTGCGTTTTTGATCTAGTTCTCAGGAAAATACCTCAGTTCCTCCCAGGAGTCCTCAAACCCCCAGGGGTCAGTCAGCCAGAGCTTTAACCTGCCACCTGGAAACCAGCCTAATGAGAATTTCCTGGCTTGAGATCGCCCCACACTAATGAAAGCCCTGTAACAGGACCCCCGAGGCTCGCCTCCAATGTTAAGACACTTCTCGGTGTAATTGGTTCAGGTGGTATCAAATACGAGCCAGGAAAATAGTGGCTGATGAAGGGGAGGGAGAGGCCGCAGGAGGTTGGGTCGGAGCAAGCAAGTCTCTGAGAGCTCGTTTCTCTAAGAAATAAAAAAGCTTAAAAAAAAAATCAGCCTGTGCTCAACTAGCACAGCAAGTCTCCTGAGTGTTACAGCCCACTGTAGCCTCACACTTTTTTTCCGATCTTGTATCATTTGCATTTATTTAAATCTCTCATGGAAATCTAACACCCAGTAAGCAGGAAACACATAAGCAAGAGTGATTTTATGCTGCCTAAAATCTCTTCCTATTAATTTCAGACTTGGATAAATCGCTGAGAAAGTTCTAGCCTAACCATGCCATTTATCTGGGACTTTTTCTTTCAGCCTGTTTTCCGTGTTTGCTCATGCACAAGAGTGTTGCTTGCTCAATGCTTGATAGGACCAGACATCTTTCTAAAAGTCCCCAACTTACTTTCATCCCTCTCCCTTGCTGAGAAAAAAACCACACCCACACATCAGCAGATGATGAGAAACGTGTCTTTATTGGATAATCTTTAAAGGCATTGTCTGCTGAGGGCCTTATGGGAGTCATTGGGGCATACCCACCACCAAAGAGTCATGAGCGACTGTCTTATTACCTCACTAAAACAACCAGCGAGTCGCAGAAGTATTTTAGGGGACATTAATAAATAAATTAGGGGGAGGATGTGGGGTTTCCCATTCCTGGGGCTTTGAGGGCTTCCAGCTGATTGTGTCTATCTCCATAGTCTGGGGTCTTTAAGAATGTACCATTTCCTGGAATTCTAGAACAGAAGAGGCGAGAACAGGGTCAGTGGAGACGGTTTGGGACATGCTATGGCCAGTGAGAGTTCTGAGGAGGAAAGAAAGTGCAGCAAATTGTCCGGTGATGGGCCTGGCCCCCTCGAAGGGTACAAAAGGAAGAAAAATGTAAGTGCCACCGACTCCAGGTCCAGATAGTCAACAGCATTTCATCTTCCTGCATAATCTAGTTTAGCAAACACCTTTAGCTTTGCAGTAGAGCCCACACAGCCTGACATTCCAACTTTTTGTCTGGTTAGTTTAAGACAGTAATGGGAGCTTTTCTTCTTCAATTCTGTACCTATGTTTTGCATTTTTAGGAAACATTTAATAGGGTAGGACTTTTCTTGATTGAACCCTAACTCTACCCCCAAAAGTTCATATTACTAAAAGAAAGACAACAATAATAATTTATGGATACTACCTAGAGGAATTGAAAACTCAGGATTTACTTTATATTTACTAGTAAGCCTTGCCTATTTGGAACTCTTTCATGGTTGGGTTTAAACGAATCAATCTTCCCTTACCTAAACTATTTTTCTGAGCTATTTATAGGAGCTACCTTAATTCTGAAGTAGTAAGTTATAGTGGTATCATTTTGATGAGTTTTTTAAAACAAGGATCTAAAGTAGCAGCTGTTAATTTCAAATTTATACCACCATAAGCACCATGCATAAGTCCTCCTGAGTCGCATGCACAAAGTAGATAAACATCATGTAAGCAACATGGCGAAATCCGATGAAAATAAGTCTACAGCCATGCAATTATGCTAAAATTTGAATATCAGGCTCTGTACACAGAAGACTCCATAAATGGTGCTTGAATTGGTTTATGTATTCTCTGATATTGTCCACTTGGTGGGTTAATATCCAATGAAACACATTTGTTTAAATCCTTGAAAGCTAAGAGGCTTTACTACTCAAGTTATAGACTTTTTAGTATGAGACACACTTGAGAATGTCAACCCTTCCCTTATTTGCAGGGGCTCGGATACCACAGGTAGAAATCCTTATGCTATTTTCAGGGTGCATGAGGCTGTCTTGCAAATAATTGGCCAGGCAACTCGCTAGTCCCCTCATCAGGTGATGGATATTTTCTGGTTCATAGACAATGACCAGCGGGACCAGCCGCTATAGGACATCCCTAGGGATTATGCCAGAGTCTTTACAGATATCATTTGCACCCTCACTTTAGTCCCATTTTATAGATGAGAACACTGAGGCTCAGCAAGGTTAAGAAAGGGGGATTTTAACCCACATCTGTCTGATTTCATGGCCCAAGCCCCCCAGATGCTCCCTGAGCTCGTCTTTTATGCTATGTATAGGTGTGAACATACCATCAGCCCCAATTTTTCCGTCTCCATCATTATCTGCAGCCGCCATCAGGGACTTGGTTTCTGACTCTGTCAGTTCTCTAGCACCACTCTCAAACTTCTGGAGGAAAAACCTACAGGATAATAAAGATCGAGGGGAATTTTCTGAAAAACCATGCATTTTTCCACCTACCCTTTCTTTCTCTCTTGAAGCAAACCATCTTTTCCCAGCAATTGCGATCATCAGCCAAGGTTTTAGCCAGCAACGCTTTCCTTCCTTGTGGAAACTAATGGTGAGCATTTTGTTTTTTGAAAGTTGTTTCAGAGTTTTGTTGATCAGTCCATTTGCCAAAGAAAAACCCTAAAACTCGTGAATTTTGGCACCTACGGCCTTGGTACCCATGTTCAGTGCTTCGCATGCATAGACGTATGGCCACCTGACTCATGCTCTTCCCATTCTTGAGGCTCTGCCGAATGACAAGCATCAATCTGGGCATTGAAGCAATGCTGCACAAACTGGCCTCCACCGCACCCCAGCCCCACTAGCAATGTCGGGGTGCGGGGCAGCCTTAGAACAAAGCTTACTTAAGCTCTTCTTCATCCAGGTATCCACTCTGGTCGTTGTCTATGAACCGAAAAACATCCTTCACCTGACTGGCCGACATCTTGGAGAGGCCTGATGTCTGGAAGAATTTTTGGGGTTCAAAAGTATCTGGGTCTGAAGAACAGAGAATGGGTTATTCTAACGCTCACTGGATCACAGTCTGTATTTGGGCCAAGGTGCTGAAAACATAGGTTATCAAAAATGCTTTTCATAATATCATCGAGCTGCAGGGATGCTCTATTCAAAATTTTTATTTTAAGTCCAAGATTTTGAGGCAGCCAAGACGGGATGGCTTTGAGCATCACCTGCTACCCGTCCCCCGTCCTCAGCTTTTCCTCGCCACTCGATTTCTCCATCTCCCTTGTCTCTCCTCCACACCTCCCCCTGCACATTTTCCAGGCTGCGTATCCAATACCACAGCCTCACTGATCTACCTGGCGACGGGAAATGCAGCCGTTGGATTCAAACGGGCTACGTGGCATCCGAATCTCTTTTTTCACTTTTAGTTTCTTTCGCCTTACAGAAATGTAATCATATGCTCCGATCTCATATCCCTATACTTTTAGTTAATAAATAACAGTTTAATTCTCCGATCCCATGAATGTTCAGCCAAGTTCACATTTTAATTTTTGTGGCTTTGCCGGAAGTGTGGATACCTGAGAACAAGCCGCCCCTGCCTCGCTTGCCCTTTACCTTGGCACTCCTGCAGAGCTGCTGCAATGTCGTCAGCACAAAGGACGTCTGTGATGCTCATTTTCCACCTATTCACACAGAATAAACGGCATCCAGTAAACGGGGAGCAGGGACACGCACACCTGGGGCAGCCACCCTCTGTGGCCCCTGAAACTGTGTCCATTGAGAATTTTTTAAATGTGATAAGCACAGTATTAAGTGACGGGGCAGAATATCCCAATAAAAACCAAATACTGGAAAGATCCTGGCCCCAGTGCCCTCTCCTGAATATACCCCAAAGATGAAATAAAAAGTACAGTCTAAAGAATTATTTGATTCTCTTGTCTTATTGAAAATTATATTTACATAATTTATCACTGACACAGGCACCTCCAAACCATTCAGAAGTAAGCCATGTTACGATTGCAACAACATTTTCATACACCGGCCAGAGAAAGGCAGCATTGCAAATCCCACATGGAAAAGGGTAGCGCTTGGGCTGTGCGCAGACTTTCTGTGGAGGAAATGCTATTTGTCCTGAAGGATGGGAACCGAGACCTGAAAAGCCATCTAGCAGCAATCACAATCCTTCCGGGTGCCAACTCCATGGGAAAAGAGAAACCTGAGCACAGCATGCACCTGCCTAATATAAATGCACAAAGGAAAGAGGAACCTGGGCCTGGTAGGTCCACCAGCTACTCACCGTTGTAGATTTTCCCCCAAGAAGAATCAGGAAAAAGTGTTGAAGGAGCAAAAAAACGGATGTGCTTTTGCTACCTTACTGACCTGCCTTATATAGGATTGAAAAAGTGATAGTAAGAGCCTCTTAGATTTCCTTTTCAAGGATCAAGTGGACATAGCTCGAATGTCTTGCCTTACTAATTAAACCTCTTTTTTTTTTCTATTTATATTGCAAGGGAATATGGGTGGGAACAGGCAATTTTTTAAAAACAAACTGCAACGAACCTTAACTAAGGCTTCAATTCTGCAAATAGACCCCTCTGGTGAAGCATGGAGAAGAGACTAGAGGCCTGGTAAAGGGGAGACAGTGCCTGGAATGAGGAGAACACGTATGGGGTGCTCTGTAAGCCGAAAAGGGCACCCCAGATGTCAGTGGCTGCCATTTGAGGCAGGTCTGTTGTCAGCCTCTGAAACTGGACAGTGAGGCTGACCTTAGTCCAGAGTTGAGACTGAAAAGTCAATGTGTCGGGTGGACACACAGGACTTGTCCGGCCAATGGATGGCACTGGGCCGATGACTTTCCAAGAGTCTTGACTTTGATATTTCTTGGCTGTATCTTAAATGGCACACACCAAAAAGGCGACAAGGGGAGAACAACTATTCCCAACCCCGTAACTAAAATTTGTAGAAAAAAACAGGAGCCCAGAACTTGAGACCTCAAGATGCTTTTTTGCTGTGTGTAAACATTTATCGAGTTTCTTGTGTGGCGAGAGCTGTGCTAGATTTTTTTCTTAAATTCTGGTACAAAACACATAACATAAAATTTACCATTTTAACTGTTTTTGAAGTGTACCTACAGCGTAGTAGCGTCAACTATTAATATATGCACATTGTTGTATAATAGATCTCTCAAACTTTTTCACCTGGCAAAACTAAACTCAGTATTCACTGAACAAAAATTCCCCATTCTCCCTCCCCCAGCCCCTGGCAACCACCATTCTACTTTCTGTCTCTAGAAGTTTGACTATGTTGAATGTCTCTTATGGGTAGACTTGTACAGTATCTGTCTTTTTGTAGTCACGGAAAGTGTTTCACTTAGCACAATGTCCGCAGGCTTCATCCATGTGCTAGTGTACGTCATTTTCCTTCTTTTTTTTTTAAAGGCTGAATTCACGTTTCAGCCTTAAGATCAGAAGACTGATCCCATGTTGCCATCAGAAATATTCAGTGGCTCCGAAGTAGACAATTCAAGAGCTCTGGAGAGAGGCCTGCGTCTTCTCTAGGTAATAGAACCTGCACAGCCATCTTCAGTTTGCCCCAAATGTATTCCTTTGCCTCCACTCTGGCCTTGTACTGTGGCTAGTGCTGTCACTGAAAAGCTTCTCGCAGGAACATCTATAGCATTTCTTCAACTGCCCAAGCTCAAGCCAGCACCGTTTCGGCCTTGCCGGCCTGATCTGCACCAGTGCCTAGCAAATGCCTGGCTTAGTTAAGAGCTCAGTGATTCTTTGATGAGTGGATCCGTAAAAACATCAAGAACTTGCAAACAGGATTAACAGCCAGCATCAACTTACCCAGCTCTTAAAAAAACAGTTTCTGAAATGTCTTTCAGAAAATGTTTTCTCACAAGTTTTGAGTTAGGCTTCTGACATTAAGTTGCCATAGAAAACTCTCTGAGTCCTTCCTTTCTTTCTGTGGAAGGGTTTACAATTATCCTTGGAGATAAAAAAAAAAAAAAAATTCTTTTGAATCAGCCTACTTAAATGAAAATAGTATATGGGTTAAACCAAGACACCCTAGATTTTCATGCTGTTTTTCTGATAGAAAATAAAACAGAGAGCCAGTAAAATGTCGTCTGAATCAACAAGGCAGCCAAGCGATGACTTGAGTTCCATTGTGTGCTATCTAGGATTAAAAGGTTGATTCACACAAAAGGGTAAGTAACGTATTATTCCACTACTATGACATACCTAGAGGAGTCAAGTTCTTAGAGATGACATACTTAGAGATAGAAAGTGGAAGGTGGGTGCCAGGGGCTGGGGAGTGAGTGTTTAATGGGGACAGAGTATCAATTTGGGAAGATGAAAAAGTTCTGTGGATAGATGATGGTGATGGTGCGATTGTATTTAAAGCCACAGAACTCTACACTTAAAAATGGTTAAAATGGTAAATTTTATGTGCTGTGTATTTTACCACAATGAAAAGACATGTTAATTCAGTAGTCTTCATTATTTTGGCCACCAATTCACAACTGCTCCCAGGAAAGAATAGAAGGAAGATTTGAAAGTAAAAGCTCTTAACTTGAGCCAGTTCTGTCCTTTACTAGCTCTGTCCTTTACCAGCCGTGTGACCCTAGGCCTCAGTCTCTTCTTGTAGGAAATAAGAGTAATGCAAGCACCTGTTCAGTCAACTTCCCATCGTTCTTTTGAGGATCAAAGGATCAAGTGCAGATCTACAAACATCCAGAGAGGCTCACAGAGCCCCTTGTTGAATCCCACCCCTGTCCTAGGATTGCAAGAGGATTTTATTTTGTGGATCTATTCTACTCGATTGGTAGGGGCTTCCTGGAGTGGAAGGAATGGATGCTGGGATCAGCTAGCAATGTCTGCAGTGGGGAAGACTGTGTATTTGGGCGTTGCTATTGCTGGTGGTCCTGGATTCTCAGATATATGATGCTATTCCCAATCACCTGTTCCATTCCAAATCCCCAATGTGTGTGCCTCTTAATCCACAGACTTCCTCCACCCAGAGCCCCCACACTCATCACCTGGTGATGTGGAGCTCGGTGACGTCTCTCCACCCATGTTGGCCTGACCCATCTCCTGGCCCACTGGCCTGTCCTAGGTGTCATCACTGCCCTTGCCCACCCGGGCTGCCTTGGTGACAAATCTCTTGAACATGTCTGAGACCCACTTTTCAATGTGTATGCCATTTCCATATTCTCTCAGTGGATGTCACCTCCCAAACACTTCCCAACTTCACCTTCTCTCCACTCCCCACTGTCAGCACCTCTAGCCCAAGCCACCATCATCTCTTAAACAACTGCAGTGTATTCCTACCTGGCCAACCCTCATCCACTTGGACTTCCTTCCAATCTACCTGGGTGGCTCTTTATAAAGCCCAAGAGTGTTTGTTTCCTAGGGCGGCCGTAACCAAGTACCACAGATTGAGTGGCTGTAAACAACAGAAATCTATTGTTTCAAGTTCCGGAGTCCAGAAGTCTGAAACCAGGGTGTTTCCAGGCT
Source organism: Aselliscus stoliczkanus (assembly GCA_033961575.1). Classification (NCBI taxonomy): domain Eukaryota; kingdom Metazoa; phylum Chordata; class Mammalia; order Chiroptera; family Hipposideridae; genus Aselliscus; species Aselliscus stoliczkanus. The sequence continues at coordinate 4,091,404 of CM066733.1, forward strand.
CTCTCCGAAGGCCGTAGGGGAGGACCCTTCCATGCCTCTTCCAGCTTCTGGTGGCTGCTGGCCGTCCTTGGCGTTCCTTGGCTTGTAGCTGCATCATTCCAATCTCTGCCTTTGTCATCACGTAGCTGACTTCTCCCTTTGTGTCCTCTTCTTATAAGGACACTGGTCATATTGGATGAAGTGTCCACCCTTCTCCAGTATGACCTTATCTTAACTAATTACATCTGCAATGACCCTTTTCCAAATAAGTTCACATTTGGACATACTGGGGGTTAAGACTTGAGTATACCTTTTTTGGGGGATACAGTTCAACCCTAAAACTAAGAATATGGCTCCCCATGCCTCGCACCCTCAAACCCCATGTTCACCACTGGCTTCAACTTGTTCTTAGACTAAACACAAGAGTCCTTCCCATGGCCTTGAAGTCCCCACATGACCTGTGAACTTTCCAGCCTCGTCTCACACCATCCTCCCACCTTTGCCCCAGCTGTGGCCCCTTGTACGATTTTCTTTGCCTGAAACACTCTTGTCCTCCCTCTTGCCTTAGGTGTCTCATACATACCTTCGCATCCCTGCTCAGGCATCACTTCTTCCCAGGAGCCTTTCCTGACTCCCAGACTAGGTCAGACCTGCCCACTTGACAGGTGACTGAACCTCTGTGCTTGTCTCTTGTAGCAAAACCACAGCTGTGTGTTGTGACTATTTGAATAGTGTCTCTGCCCCAGACAGTAAGACCCCTGAGGGCACTTTCAGAGTCTGTGTTTGCTCAGCTCTGTATCCCCAGTGCCCAGAGTGGACATAAACGAAGACCAACCAAACAAGAAATGTAAAGGCTGTTTATTTAGAGCCTTCTATGGCAAGGGAGTCAACCACTGTCACTTGTGTTTGGCAGAGAGGAGTGGGAAAGCTTTGCAGTGGAGGGAAGGGGGGCTTCAGGTGGGCCCTGATTGGAGGCTGGAGGCGGCTCACCAGAAGCGGGCATCCTATGTGACTGGTTAGGGGAACATATTTGGCTTTCTCTGGTTGGTCCTAAGTTAGAAGCAGGGACCAAGATGAGGGAAGCTGCTAGTTATTAATCAAATCCCACTGTTTGGTGTCGGTTGTTATGGGGGTTATTATTTGGCTTCTTGGATTACTTGTGAGAGACAGCGAGTGGTCTGACTTCCCACAAGTGTGATTTCTAGACAGCAAGCTGGCTTCCTGGGCTGGTTGCTGCAGGTAGTGGCTCAGAGTTCTGTTTTTCCGTATGTCCTGACTGTTGTCCATTTTCATATTTAGACTTTCACTAGCACCTTCCTTGTCAAATTGTAAATATTCAATAAATACATTTGTGGAATGAATGAACTTGAGCAAGTCTCTTACTGAAAATGTCCATTCCCCTGCTTTAAAGTGGAGCTAATGACAGAACTGACTCTGTGGGTCATTGACAAGTAGCCCATGGGAGGCACTGGGCATTGTGCCAGGCACAGAATTCTCCCCTTTACAGTTCTTGACTCTCTCACCACTGCCACACCCACAACACTCCTGCCACCAGATGTGGAGGGGTGGGTGGGGCTCTTCCCTACAATAAGCAACTCTGTGCAATGCCAGCTGGGTGTCCTACAGTCCAACTCAATTCTGACACTGTCCACCTGGAGACCACCCCAGGTCCCACAGGCTAAGGGCTCAGCCCCACAAGAACGCGTCCTCATTTCAATGCCAGTCATAAGTCCAGTTTGTTACCTGTGCTTCAGACCACTAAGCCATAAATCGAAGGTTCTCATGAACCCCTCCTTGGGGTCCATTAGTTTGCTAGTGTGGCTCACAGAACTCAGCAGAACAGTTTATCAGTTGATTATATATGGTAAAGGATACAGATAAACATCCAGATGGAAGAAATGTGTAGGGCATGTGGGAACGGGCATCAAGCTTTCATGCCCCCTCCAGGGCACCACCCTCCCACCACCTACACATGCTCGCCAACCCAGAAGCTCTCCCTGTACTTTGGGGATTTTCATGGAGGTTTCATCACATAGGCATGATCAATCATTAACTCCATTTTCAGCTCCTCTCCCCTCTCTGCCGGATGGGGGTGGGGCTGAAAATTCCAATCTTCTAATCATGGTTTGGTCTTTCTGGAGACCAGCCCCCATCTGGGAGCCACCCAGGAGCCCACCCAGAGTTCACCTCATTAGAACAAAAGACACTCCTATCACCCAGGAACTTCCAAGAGATTTAAGAGTTCTTGTGTCAGGAACTGGAGATGTGTGTACTCGCACACACATATGCTATTATCACACATCTACATGGTGAGATCGCAAGGGCTCTATGCTGTAATACTCTTATTTATTGTTTCTATACCAGTAATATTTAATTAGCCAATCAATTAATAACTTTTTAATTTCTAGTGCCAAGCATATAATAGGTATTCCATAATAATTTATTGACTAAAGAATAAGAAAACTGACATTTTAAGCATTTGAGTCAATTCCTCCAGATCAGATAGCTGGAAAAGTCAGAGAGAGGGTGGGTGCCCACATCTTCTGATCATCTCTGTACTCAAGGCCATGTCTAGATAAGAACATGAGGGATTCCTGAGGCTTTACAACAATTTCCTAAATTTGGATCTGGCTATGTGTGATGTCCAAGGTCTCTAGAACTTTTGGATAACAGTGTCCCTTCCTTGAAATCTGTCTTATTGGATGGTTTTCCCAGGGGTCTGATTCTTCGGGGAATGTCCCCCCAATTCAAGGACCCCCCTTTCCCCAGCGCACATGTGGAAGAGCAGACAGAGAAGAGGGTGCCCTGGAGCAAGTTATGTTGAGCTTAGTTGCGATTTCTCCCTAATTAACTCACTTAGTCTCCATTAAATGTTACCTTCAGCTGGACAGTAAGTTGAGACAGTGATGCTCACATTTCTTGTTCATGAAAAAATCAGCCTTCTAAAGCATTTTGTTTCTTTTCTCCTCTAACATTTCCTATTTGCCTGAACAGTTTTGAGTTCTGCTAATATTTTTTGCCCTTGGTCCAAAAATCGATAAATTGATCAAATAAACCACAGAGTTGGTCAGATGGCAAAAACTTCAAGGACAGGTTTTTAGTGAAAATTGCTCAGGAACTTCTTGGCAAGAAGCCCTCAAATGTGGGAGCCTCAGGGTGGCTCCCTACTGCTGACACAGAGTGGGCTGTGACAGGTGGTGGTGGCTGTTTTTAACAGGAGGGGAGGGAGGATGTATCTTGGGAACCCCAGTTCTTCAGTGGAGGAATCTGGAGTGGAATCGCCGGGTTTATGGTAGCTGCAACATTTTAAGATACTGCAAACCTGTTTTTTAAAGAATGTTAAATTCAGAAGGGAAAACATGTTGAGAAGCAGCCTCAGAGCCCAAGAGAACTGCCCAGCACTTAGGCTTTATACTCCCGTCCACTCTGGGAGTTCAGCAGCGAATGAGAGTCCCAGTTCCTCCAGACCCTCACCAGCACTTGGCATGGTCAGTCTTCTCAATGTGGGACATTTTCATCGGTGTGCAGCGGCATCTTGTCGTGGTTTGGATCTGCATTTCCTTAGTGACTAATGATTTTAAGCAATTTTTTGTGCTTATCCTGTAAATGGCAGGTTTATATCTCCCTCAAATTCATATGCTGAGCCTCCAAATACCATCACCCATAATATGATGGTATTTGGTTGTGGGGGCCATTGGGAGATGCTTAAGTCATGAGGGTGGAGCCCTCATGGATGGGATTAATGCCCTTATAAAGAGAACCCAAAGAGCTTCCTTACATCTTTCTGCCACAGGAGGACAAGGTGAGAAGCTGGCAGTCTGTGAACCAGGAGGAATGCTCTTATCAGGCACTGAATCTGCCTGCTCCCTGATCTGGGACTTCACAATGTCCAGAACTGTGATAAATAAATGTTGCTTTTAAGCCCCGACCCCTCACCAATGTATGGTATTCTGCTATAGCAGCCCAAATTTGTCATCCATATGTAGAATTAGTTCTAATGATAGGATCAATAGCAGCATGTTTATATGCCGATAAAAAAGAATTAATAGGCAATGGAAAAATGAGGGGAGGGGAGAGTAAGTGGACTGATGTCTGAGAGAGTTAGAGCAAGAGAGAGAGCAAGAGAGAGAGAGAGAGGATGGGGTCCAGTGACACACAGAGGAGCTGTCTTAGGACATGGCCAGTTCTCTTATAGATAAAGCAAGAAGGCCGAGTATGTGGGTCGCAGATGCTGGTAATGAGCACATGGGGTTTGAGGAGGCAGAAAGAGCTCTTCTGATGGTTTCTGTTTGCTCAGTTAAAGAAGAAGCAAGGGCATCTGCTGACAATGAAGGATTTGGGGAGTGAGAGTGATCTGGGGAAGTGAGAGAGAAAGGAAGACCTAGAGATATAGATTATGATTTCCTGGCAGGAATTTTTACTTGCAGGAGATATTTCAGACTTCAACGACCTGTAAAATGTGACAGGCACTGTCGGTAGTTTGATACCATTGGACATGACCTCGGATTCCCATTAACCAAATTTGGTGTCATCATGACCCAGTCACCTGATCTAGTCACCTTGAGCCTCTTTGTAAGTGCTTAAGGTGTTTTTTGGCCAGTGTCAGCACAACCGAGCAGTATGATTCGCAAATGCCTGAATTATTCATGTTTTTGACCTATTCTAATGAGAACTTTGCCCAAAAGGCTAAATTATTAAGCACCTGGGTGCGATGTTGGAGGATGCTGTCTAAAAAACAGGGACACAGTGAATTTTCTTGCTGGTTTTGCTTCTTAAGGGAGTTGAGTCTTTGCAAACGATTCACAATTGTCTCCCAAAGAAAAACGGTGATGCCAAGTAGCATTGACATCATAAGACACAGAGGAGACGAGAGAGCCCTGACTCATTAGACGGAAGAGAGCACAGTCCCCACCTGCCCTGAAAGCCAGGCTTTTCAAACATCATAAAGATGGTCGATGGTGTCCACACCATTCCCTTTGCTAGTCAGGCCGAGGCAATTTTTAAAATAAACATTGATTCTAACAACAGAAGAAAATCAAATTCAGGAAATAAAACATGTTCAGCAGTGCCCAGGAGCTCATGAGAACTGCTCAGCATTTGGGTAACACATACCCTGTGCATTTAGAGAAAATTAGTTTGGCTATATATTTAAACCAATAGAAAAAGACAATACTGAAATCCCAAATTTTTAAATTCATTTTTTGAAGACAAAATGAATGTGCACATGTAGATGTGAGGTAAATATGCTAATCTTTTAATAATGGGGTATTGTCTATTTTTTGTTCCCCATTTGGATAAAGATTTTAATTGGATAAAGATTTTAATTGCTTCCATCCCACTATCTACACAGCAACTTGAAAACTATTCATGAGTATTGTATGTATTTGTGCAAAATTTTCTATATAAGTAACATTAGGATTTCCTTATTTGTGTTCAAAGATTTCTGCAATATACAGCTGATGTATTATAGAATTATACACTTAAACTTATATAATCTTATTAATCAATGTCACCCCAATACATTTAATAAATTTTTTAAGAAGGAAAAAATAGTGCAAAAGAGAATTTCTAAGGATGTTGGGTACCATTAAAAGAACACATCATAAGCATATTGAAGCATTTACCGGTGACATGACATCCTGTCTGGGATTTGCCTTATTATCCAGCAGGAAAAAAGGGGCACTGGGAATAGAAGGAACATTGCTAGAAAAAGTTTTATGGGTGCTGGAGGCACAGCACTTAGTTATATTATTCTCTTTGCTTTTGTGTATGTTTGGAAATTTAGAAAATAAAGTTTGAGAACATAGAAGATCTTCTTCTAAACTGAATTTAGAAATAAGTTCTGGCCTCCAGGACCGCAAGACCATAAATTTCTGTTGTTTAAGCCTCCCAGTATGTGGCACTTTGTTACAGCAGCCCCAATAAACTAATACATCATGTGACAGGGACTGTTCTAAATAATGTATGTGTTATTCACTCATTTAATCACAGCAACCCTATGAGGTGGGTGCTGTTATACATCCCATTTTATAGATCAGGACACTGAGGCCTGGAGCAAGACCGAGTGACTTCACTTGGACCAAGTGCTAGTAAGTGCTACCCTGCTTCTCAGTCAGCCTCAGGGAGGGAATGAAGGCCTTGGGGGAGAAGTAGTGACAAAGAAGAAGGTGTGTTCATTGTGGGTCATCGAAAGGCAACAATTAGGGAAGGGCCTTTAAGAGTTAGTACAGCAGGATGTTATTTCATCTGAGATGAGGCCCAGTATCACTGCACAAGGGCCAATGTGTTTATTCAGCCTTTGATTTAATTATTATTGCTCCGTCCATTGTAGCGTCACCCCAGAGAATAATTTCTTCCTGGCTCTCTCCCTGGCCCTTCAGGCGGGCTGTGATGGCCGTTCTGTTGAGAGTAGAGCAGCTGAAGAGCTGTGAACAGTGGTCGATACACTAACCACAGTGATGGAAATTTTCCCCCATGGAGAACATCTAGTGTAGTCCTAACAATACAGGTGCAGAGCAACGAGGTGACTTGCTGAAAGCCTCCCACAATTGGTTGGAGCTCCATGAAAGAGCTAATTTTAATGGGTTACGGTGACTCCCGAATGCCAGGAAAGGTGACAAGGACATGGCTGGGAAAGCTGAGGACGAGGAGAATGTCTTCATTGTAGAATCCACTTGAAAAGACAGGTGCTTTAACCTAAGTGAGAGATTTCCCAGCACGCATGTTTATACACAGGGCCCAGTGACTGAATGACAGAGTAAGTAAATCTGCGGGAAAGTTGCCTGTGGCTGAACTGTAGGGGAATCGAGATGTACAGTCGGTATGCATAATGTATTTTTTTATCCTCATTCCTAGGTCCATTTTGTGCCCTAACCTTTGTTTTCCTGTTTCCTGTTCCACTTCCAATTTGCTGTCTTGCTGTATGCAAGAATCATAAATATGTAAATCATTAAGCAAGACCATAATAGCTGTTTGGAGGCAGAGTGGGCACTAGGATGAAACCCAGACTGCCTACCCTGCCAGGCCACTGAACATTCCTATTTTATAGATGATAAAACGAAGGCCCGGAGTAGCAGTGTTTCAAATTTTAATAACAAGAACTGCCTTTAAATGGCTGCTTCTTCCACTGCGGCATGGTTCTGAGCGCCTTATGTGCATTGACTTATGTAATCCTCCACGGAGGAAGGGACTGGCATGATTCCTATTTTCCAGATGAGGGAACCGAGGCCGGGATTGGCGTCAAAGCAGTCTGGCTCCTGCATCCACCCAAACTCGCAAGCCTTTCAAGTGTCAACAAAGAATAGGGGACAATGGCAGCAGAGCAGAGATGAGGGAACAGCATGGCCCATTGCCCCGCCGCTCTTTTGCCTTACTTGGGTACCCCCAAAAGTAGACCCTGAGGCAAAGATTGGTGCAAATGCTTTAACTGGGAGGTGACCCCAGGAATCATGACAAAGGTGCAGGATGGATGGGCCACCCTTCTGGGCACTCAGAAAAGAAGGAGGTGGGTTACAGGTCCAGAGGGCCGGGGCCGAGAGGGAGTGTGCTGCTGTCAGAATCCCAGTCAGCGTGTGTCCACTCAGCGACGGAGATGAGGCTGAGGCAGGGTGTGGACAAAGGATGAAGTTCTGAGAGACAGAAGTGGCTGCAGGGGAGCAGCCTTGGACAGGGTCCGGCCAGTTCTCTCCTCTGTGGGGCCAGGGCAGGGGCAGGGGCCTGGGCGGAGAGGTGATCCTATCTTTTTATTTATTTTTTAATTGTGGTAAAATATACATAACATAAAATTTACCATCTTAACGATTTTTAATTGTATAGTTCCATGGCATTAAGTTCATTCACATTGTGCAACCATCCCTACCATCCATCTCCAGAACTTTCCATCTTTCACAAATGGAAACTCTGTCCCCATGGAACTCTCTCCCATTGCCCCTCCTCCAGCCCCTGGCACCCACCCTTCTACTTTCTGTCTCTGGCTTAACTACTCTAGGATCCTCATAAAAGTGGAATCATGCAATATTTGTCTTTCTGTGACGGGCTCATTTCACGGAGCAAATGTCCTCAAGGTCCACCCATGTTGTAGCGTGTGTCAGAATTTCCTTCCCTGTTAAGGCTGAATCATATTCCATTGTCTCCCGAGTGGAATTGCTGGATCCGCTTTTTTTTTTTTTTTTTTTTTATTTGGGGAATTGGGGGAGGGGAACAGCGTTGGGGAATCGGGGAAGGGGAACAGACAAGTTGCTGTCTTTTTGTTCTTCAGTTTAGTTGTGGAGGATGTTGCTTCACTGTTGGTATCGTCATTGCGCTCTTCCCGGATGAGGCAGATCGGTCGCTGGCCTCTGGATGTCGCTCACCACGGCTATTGGCAGCTCACTCTTGGCTGCCAGCCGCTCACGCTGGCTGCGGGCCACTCACTGTAGCCTATGGCAGCCCACTGCAGCAGGGGCTGCAGCCCACAACATCACCGGGGCTCGCACAGCTCAGCTCCAGGTGGAGCTGTTGTTAACTGTAGAGGGCAGTGTCACTGGCCCTCATGTGGGATCCGAACCGGGGCCGCTGGCATCCCAAAACCAGCGCTTAACCAATGCGCCACTCGGCCGGCCCCCGCTTTTGTTTTTAAAGTGGGTCAGTGGAGGGCGGGGAGCGGGGCTGCCTCAGTTGTAATCCCAGCCCAGCGCTGGAGAGTGATAAGTGACCTTACCTCTCAGACCCGGGTTTCCTCAACCGTGAAAAGGGATAATGATAATAATAGTAACCATGGGGATGTTGTGAGATATACTGAAAACATTCTGTATATTGAATGATGCCTGGTGCCTCCCCAACTTTTTAAATCATTTTCGCCTTGATTGCTTTCGCTGTAAAATTCAGACGCAAGGGGGGCTTGCTTCGGCACGTCCACCAGGGGTCGCCGCTGTCCGCGGTGCTGAATCCCGGCTAGGCGATGCGGGCCTCCGCCTGCACCCTCCATCAGCTCCCACCGCTTTGCCCCTCAGCATCCAGAAAAAGGCCTCCTGCTTTCTCCTCTCACCCAGTCCCTTTTTACTCTACAGTGCCATTTCTCTTCTTACGTCACTGCTTTAACCCAGGAACAAGAAGTTTCCAAGTTATCCAGGCCAGATCACCTTATCCAAGCATGTGTGCCCCCATCCCTCCCAGAATTCCTTCCGCAGGAATTTCAGGCCATCAGGTTGGCATATTTATCAGGCACAAGTGATCTCCTGCTGCAGGTAATTACCGTGGCCTGTTTCCCTCTTGAGGGCTTTTAAGAGGGTCAGGTGAGGTCCTGTGTGGAGAAGTATCCCATAAACATTTGGAACAGCCTGAGTCTCAGGCCAGGCGCCCTGAGGAGTCCTTCCTGGTCTGAACAACCTTCAGGAGTAATTGCAGTTTCTCGCAGGAATGGCACATTTCAGTGTCCACAGGGCCAGAGCTGACGTGGCCCCAGGAGAGAGGCCCATGGCACCATGGCAACTCTAAGTGGGGGCAGCTACTCTTGAAGCTGAGTCTAGGGACACTTGTCAGGCCCAAATGTGGGCTCAGTGTGGCTGGACACTCTGACCTTTCAAGAGAACCTGAAAATGCAGATTTTTTTTTTCCACACAAAGTCTCCAGCATTTTCAATATGGGAAGTTATCAGTTTTTTCAAACTCTGTGCATCAATCAAAACACCCCCAGGCTAGTCTCCACTTATGGGTGCCACTTTGTAGCCTTTGATGGAATCTTGCTAAAGACACTGGTCAGTGGCTGATGGGGAATACCATGTGACATTGACCATGGGCATGACCTGGGTTTTAAGCTGCCCAGATGCTCTTTGATGCTCACCTGCTCAGGGATGGATCAGGACTCCTGGCTTCTCCCATGGGGAGGTGGAGAGGGGTGTCCTCTGTCTGTCTCTCCCTGGGACCCAAGCTGAATATGAAATTCAGAGATTTGAAAAGCCCCATTTGAATCCCATTTCTCTGAGCTGTCCAGGCTCACTCTTTCTCCGGAAGACTTTTTGCTCAAGCAACAGGAGACACTGGATAACTGCCCTGGGCTCTTACAAATGGGGAGCATGATATTGCCCTTTGTTGCCAGGATGGCATCCCCCCCAAAAAAAAAACCAAACAAACATCATCTGCTAATTGCACACTGATGGTTCAACCATCCTGAGAGATGTCAATCTCACACTGCCCGTGGATGATGCGGATGGTCCCACTGAATGGGGGAAGGAGGACTTGGCCTCATAGTCCCATCAACAAGAGCCAGAGGCTGGACCTGGGCGGAACGCGTGGCCCTGTGGGTTGGGTCAGAAAGTCCTGATGCTCAACTCTTCACAGCCACCCAGTAAGCGTGATCACACCTGAGGGATCCAAAATAGATTGCTTGGCCGAGGGCCTCTGAAGGTGCTGAAATGGGATTTCACGTGTCAGGCTGATATCTGTATGCAATAAGAGGCCAGACACTCTGCCACCCATCCCCCCCCATGTGTACCAGGGGACGAGACTTCTTGTGCAGGTCTTGGTTTGTCTTTGCTTCTCACATCAAAAAGGCAGTGGGATCAGGCAGTCGGAGGAGGTGACCCATTTCCCTAATTTGGGAGCGGGAAGTGCTGAGAGCAGCTATCTCAGGCACATTTATTCCGCCCCCTCTGCCAGGCTTAACTTCATGGAATGAATGGAGTCCAGTTGTAACTAGGATAATATAGCCAAGGGCAAAATAATTCTGATTCTCTCTCTGTAGCTCCCCAAACAACTGAATACACACACGCACGCACACACACACACACACACACACACACACACACACCCTCAAATGAGGTTAATCACAGCAACATTTTTTGTGATTCAGAAATTTGATATCCAGTTGAGAGAAAGCTATTCCCCTTCCCAATTCTAAGAAACAAAGCTAACCACAGATGTCCTGCCCACTTCATATCCAAACACTAATCTTCTTGTGGGAAGTGACCTCCGTCTTCCAGGAAGGAGAAGCCTACAAAGTTTGTCGCTGAAGTCTCTTTCTGCAGATATGAGAGAGAAATTTGACTGGCATCAGTTCTCGGGGGGAGTCTTGGTCCTGGTATCTGGGTTTGGCAGAGATCGCTGTGCGCCCCTGCAGGGAGACCCAAGGGCCTGAGCAGGCAGGGCGGGGAGACGCAGGAGCGCCAGGAAGAGTGGGTCTCAGCTGCTCACTGCCCACTCCTGTCTTGCCATCTCCAATGGACTAGTCTTCCTCAAAGAAGGCCTTGGCTCCTCCCGCAGAGCCTGAAAAGATCTTCAGGACCAGCCTATAGGAACAGGGCACACCTAGGGGGCGTGTCCAGGATGGTACTGAGAGAGGCTGGAAAAGCAAGTCACCCAATCGAGAGCCTGGGAGACAGGGAGCCATCTTCAAGTCCCCTGCAGGAGTCACAACCCCGGGGCCCTTTAGCTCTGGGCGTGTCCTCCCCCCACCCCAATGGAATGTTGGAGAAGACTTAAGATTCTTCTTCTTCAACCAGGCTGCCCTTTTCCTGGTCGAGGATGGCAACTGCTTCCCTGACAAGGTCAACATTCTTACAGGATAAGCCCACCTCGAGAAGAAGGCTTTGTGGTTGAGGCTGCCAGGGTCTGGAAGACACAGAGACTCTTTTAAGGGTTAGGTTTTCTTTTGTTTTTAACTTGAGATGTGGCCCAACCTATCTCAGTGCCTTGAGCGCCAATCTCTGGCATCTCCATGAAAGTGCCTTGTAGATGGGTTACGTGCGTGTGTGTGTGTGTGTGTGTGTGTGTGTGTGTGTGTATTGAGGGGAAACTGATGTAACATAACATTAACCACTTTAAAGGGAACAGTTCGGGCCGGCCAAGTGGTGCATTGATTAAGAGCTGGCTTGGGATACCAGCGGCCCTGGTTTGGATCCCACATATAAGGGACAGTGACACTGCCCTCTACAGCTAAGATGGTGAACAACAGCTCCACCTGGAGCTGGGCTGCGTGAGTCCCCGGGGACGGCATAGCTGCAGCCCCTGCTGCAGTGGGCTGCCATTGGCTACAGTGAGTGGCCGGCAGCCAGCATGAGTGGCTGGCAGCCGGTGTGAGCTGCCAAGAGCCACCGTGAGCGGCCGTCCAGAGGCTGGTGACCGATCTGCCTCATCCAGGAAGAGCGCAATGACGATACCAACATGGGCCAGTGAAGCAACATCCTCCACAACTAGACTGAAGCATAAAAGGACAGCAACTTGTCTGTTCCCCTTCCCCAGTTCCACAATGCTGTTCCCCTCCCCCAATTCCCCAATAAAATATTTTAAAAAAAATTAAAAAAATAAAGGGAACAGTTCAGTGGCATCACGTACATTCACAGTGTTGTGTAACCCCCCTCTAGTTCCAAAACACTTTCATCCCCCAACAGTGAGCCCCTGACCAGTAAGACATTGCTCCCTATTACCTACCTCCTTTTTCCCCTGACAACCACCAAACTACTTTCTCTCTCTATGGATTTGCCTATTCTGAATATTTCATACAAATGGAATTATACAGTATTTGTTCTTTTGTGTCTGGCTTATTTCACTTAGCATACTGCTTTCAAGGTTCATCCACGTCGTAACGTGTGTCAGTACTTCAGTCCTTTTCATGTCTGAATAATATTTCATAGGATGTACGGACTACATTTGGTTTCTCCATTCATCCAGTGGGGGGCATTTTAATTGTTTCTACCTCTGAGCTGCCGTGAATAATGCTGCTCTGGACCTTTGTGTACAAGTGTTCGTTTGAGTACTGGTTTTCAATTCTTTTGGGTAGATAACCTAGAAGTGAAATTGCCGGGTCATATGCTAACTCTATGGTTAACTTTTTTTTTAAAAATCTTGAATTCTTTTTTGTTTTTAAAGATTTTATTGAGGAATTGGGGGAGGGGAACAGACAAGTTGCTGTCTTTTTGTTCTTTAGTCTAGTTGCGGAGGACGTTGCTTCACTGGCCCATGTTGGTATCGTCATTGTGCTCTTCCCGGATGAGGCAGATCGGTCGCCGGCCTCTGGATGGTTGCTCACCGCGGCTATTGGCAGCTCACACTGGCTGCCTGCCAGTCACTGCAGCCTACAGCATCGCCGGGGCTCGCACAGCCCAGCTCCAGGTGGAGCTGTTGTTAGCTGTAGAGGGCAGTGTCACTGGCCCTCATATGTGGGATCCGAACCGGGGCCGCTGGCATCCCCAAACCAGCTCTTAACCAATGCGCCACTCGGCCGGCCCTATGGTTAACTTTTTGAGGAACCGTTAAACTCTTTCCCACAGTGGCTGCACCATTTTACATTCTCATCAGCCGTGCACAAAGGTTCCTATTTCCACATCCTCCCCAACACCTGTTATTTTCCATTTTAAAAATTGCAGCCATCCTAGGGGGTGTGAAGGGACTTGGGGTTTTTATAGGATGTGTTTGGCATATATTCATTAAGGAAATCATATCAAATATCAAATATCTTCTAAGAGGAGTCAAAGCAGCCATGTCCAGAAGTAGTCATCACAAATAAGCTTCTTAGGGTTGGCCGAGTGGTGCAGTGGTTAAGAACTGGCCTGGGACGCCAGCGACCCCGGTTCGGGTCCCACATATGAGGGCCAGTGATGCTGCCCTCCAAAAAAAACAACAAATAAGCTTTTTAATTTATATGCTATGTCTAGGCTTGATTGCATGCTAATGGCGACCCCAAGCAAAACGTGCTGCGGATTTCCAGACCTGGCCCCGGGTAGCAAAGGCATGCTCCCGTTTCGTCACCCAGAATATAAACTTCCTCTAGTTCACAGAGAGGCTGCAATTAAAGATGTCGATATCAAGAACAAGAATCTCTAGAATTTGTTGAGTGCTTAACCACTTGTCAGATACTGGGCATCTACTGTATGAAACAGCTTCTAGTTTTATCTCCATTTTCCAGATGAACTCCCTGAAGCCACACGGCTATTAAATGGGAGTTATATGGCTGTTTGGTGTCCTGGGTTTGGGAAGTGGCTGAGCAGAGGCTGAACCTGAGCAGTCTGAGCCCAGGGTCTGTGCACTTATCCATGACCCTGTGCTGTCTCTCGAGGTGATTGGCTCCCTTACAGAGATGCTAGGTGGAGCCATGGTCTCCATGCAGGAGTCTGGGAGCCAGGTGATGGCCTGTGGTAAACCCACCCCCTCTGAGCCTCAGTTTCCTCATCTGAAAGCAAGAGGATTGAACTGAGTGATCTAAGGCGCTGACCCCCTGCCAGGAGGGCCCGCTGACTCTGAACCCAGGCCCACACCAAGTCTGGAATCCCTCACTTCCCGTCGGCAAATGCATTCTCTGTTTAATCAAGAAGAGTGGGGCCTTGGATCTTGCTGCCACCACACTGAGCTAATGCTTTGGAAATAGGTGTTCAGTTCACAGCCACTGGGGAGGGTAAGGAAGAGCTTTTCTGCCTTGTCATTGTACCTATTTTCATAGGAAGCCAGATATAGCCATACCAGGAAAGGGATCTGCCTGGGAATGGCAGGGGTTTCCCAGAGAGCAGGTTTCAGTGTGGCCTTTGGGTGGAACGCGAAGGAGCATAGCTAATGAACAGGTCAGAGCACTTACAAACCCCTTCGTGTTTGGCCAGGGCAAGTCCTCCTTTCTATCGTGAACTAATGCATATCTCTGGAGGCAGAATGATGCACACAGGAATCAATAAATACAGGTGACTGGGATGAGGGTGGGTCCTGGGTAAGCCACGCCCCCTCCCTGGAGCTGCTTCAGATAGGCCGAGTGTGCGATGTTTCACATTTTTATATGGAGAAGATATTATGTATAACTTACATATTCCTTGGATCATTAAATCATAATTTTTAAAAGACCACTCTGTTGGAAACCATAGGTTTTCTCCTACAGTCCTTCAAAGCATCTTGATCAGCAGGTTATTGTGTTCTCAAATGTGTTTTCTCTTTCTCCGGTTTGTTTTCTTCATGGACCTTCTAACTTTTTTTTTTTTTTTGAGGGCAGTGTCACCAGCCCTCATATGTGGGACTGAATCGGGGCCGCTGGTGTCCCAAGCCAGCGCTTAACCACCGCGCCACTTGGTGGCCGTGGACCTTCTAGCTTGGAAATGATCTTATGTATTGGTTGACTTTGGGGGAAGTTTGTACCCACTTAGAATATAATAATAATAACATCATATGGAACTGACTTGGTGCCAGGCATCATTCTAAGTGCTTTCTACGTAAATGAATTCATTTAAACGTCACAAAAGACTCTAGGAAGGACTATTCCTTTAACATCCCCATCTTACCAATCAGGACACTGAGGCCCAGAGAGATGAAATGATTTGCCCAAGGTCACTGGGCCAGGAGTTTAATTTAGTCACAGACTCTAGAGTCTGGCTCTTAACCACTAGCCCTGCTGTCCCTGGGCCCAACTTGCTGACCCTAAAGACAGATCTTGGAGCTTAGTGGCCTCTCAAGGTGAGTTTGTTGATGGCCCTGTGGGCAAGCTGTACCAAGGAGGGAGGGCAGTTGTGCGTGTGCACACTGTGTCTATAGGTGCTCTTCCTACCAGCTTGTCACTAGCGTCTGGCCTGAAAGAGGGTCCCGAGCCCACCAAGAAAGGGTCCCTTAGAGGTGCTCAGATCCACCCTGGCCTCGGTCCTCCAATTTGTCCCCACACTCTCAGGGACGTGACATCAGAAATCATTTCCCCCCATATTTCTGGAAATACATACTTGGCTCCAGCCTCCTCCTTGAGAAACTCAGTGGGACCCCCAGGCTTACCCTGGGGTGGCGCCCCTCAGCTGTCTGGGAAGCTAGGCGTGCCCTCCTGTGGGATTTCCCACTTTCATAGAACCTAAGATGAGTCCATATACAGCCCTGGGGTCTGGCGTCCAAATGCGGCTCATGTCAGATGGACCCACAGAACCATGCTCTTGCTATTTTTATCTTGAGAGAATGCACATGATATTTGCAAACAAAACAGGATAAGTGGCTAAATCTGGGGAAAGTACATGGCCAGATCAAATTTCTTATGATTTAAGCAGAAAATGTAAACTTCTTCTCAAGCCCAGAGCCAAGGGCAAAGACAAGTGCTGGGCTGCGCCCAGGATCCGGAGTGAGTCAAGCTGACCAGCGGGCCGCTGTGGGAGCAGAGAAGCGCTGAAATGTGCTAACTTGTTCCTGCTGTGTGCAGACAGCGCCTGGGGAAGAAATTAATCCCGCACCACGCAGCTCATGTTTTCTTTTGGGTTAAATGAACAGGAACAGTGATGACTGTCATGTCTGAAATCAGAAAAGGGGGTGGGATACCCTGGCTTGTTCCCTCTTGGTCAGCAGAGGGGGTCCCGTGTCCCAAGGCCCCCGGGGGAGCCTGCCAATGTCTAGCCCTGAGGCTACTCATGGCCCTGATGTAGATTGGCGGATTTCCAGTTTTCCATCGAATTTGTGAAAGGGAATCTTGTGCTTAATTTTTTTTTTAGTTCAATGGGATTTTTTAAAAAATTTATGGTGTTAAAATATACATACCATAAAATTTACCATCCTAACTCTTCAGTGGTATTATCTATGTTCACAGCATTGTGCAGCCGTCACCGCCATCGTGCTCATAACCCTTGTGAATCTGAAACTCTATATTTATCAAACACTAACTCCTCCTTCTCCCCTCCCCCAGCTCATGGCAACCACCATGCTATTTTCTGTCTCTATGAGCTTGACTACTCTACTTCTAGGGTAAGTGGAATCATACCCTATGGGTCCTTTTGTGACTGGCTTACTCATTTAGCGTGATGTCTTCAAGGTCCATCCATGTTGGAGCGTGTGTCAGGATTTCCTTCCTTTTTAAGGCTGAATAATAATCCATTATATATACTACCACATTTTGCTTATCCATTCATTCATCAATGGTCATTGGGGTTGCTACTACATTTTAGCTATTGAGAATAATGCCGCTATGAACACGAGTATACAAATGTCTCTTTAAGACCCTGCTTTCAGTTATTTTGTGTATATACCCAGAAGCAGAATTGCTGGATCATAAGGTAGTTCTATTGTTAACTTTTTGAGGAACATGCTGTTTTCCACAGCGGCTGTACCATTTTACATTCCCAACATCAGTGCACAAGGGTTCCAATTTCTCCACTTCCTTGCCAACAGTTGTCTTTGTCTTTTTTCTTTTAAATACAGTAGCCATCCTAGTGGGTGTGAAGTGATCTCTCATTGTGGCTTTCATCTGCGTTTCCCTAATGATCAGTGATGTTGAGCATGTTTTCATGTACCTGTTGGCCATTTATATCTCTTCTTTGGAGAAATGTCTATTCAAGTCCTTTGCTTATTTTTAATCAGATTGTTTGGTTTTTTGTTATTGTAGGAGTTCTTTATACAAGTATATTCTGGATATTAACCCATTATCAGATATATGATTTACAAATATTTCCCTCATTCCATGGGTTGCCTTTTCACTGTTAATAGCATCCTTTGATGCACAAAAATGTTTAATTTTGAGGTATTCCAGTGTATCTATTTTTTCCTTTGTGGTCACTTGGTTTTGCTTAATTTTTTTTTGTTTTTGAGGGCAATGTTACTGGCCCTCACATGTGGGACCGAACCGGGGCCGCTGGCTTCCCAAGCCAGCGCTTAACCACCGCGCCACTTGGCCGGCCCTTGCTTAATTTTTAAGAAGCCATTTTGGGCCGGCCGAGTGGTGTGGTGGTTGGGAGCTGGCTTGGGACGCTAGCGGCCTTCGTTCGGATCCCACATGTGAGGGCCGGTGACAGTGCCCTGAAAAAAAAAAAAAAAGAAGCCATTTTCTTCCCCTCCCTCCTGGATGACCGCAGGGACTTCCTAACTGGTCTCCACGCTGCCACCCATTCCCTGCCTCGCCTTCCAGGCTCTGTCACATGGCAGCTCACATGGCAGCCAGATGTCCTTTTAAAAACAGAAGCCTTGGAATGAAGCTATGATTCATGCAACACCATGGAAACAGCATGAAAACATGATGCTGAGTGAAAGAGGACAACTAGTATATGATTCCATTTATATGGAATATCTAGAATAGAGGACTCCATCCACAGAAAATAGAATGGAGGTTGCCAGGGGCTGGGATGGAGGCAGGAATAGGGGAGTTATTGCTTCATGGGCACAGAGTTTCTGTGTGGGGTGACGTAAACGTTTTGGAAATGGATCACGGTGACAGTTGTACGATATTATGAATGTCATGAAGGATGCTGAGTTGTACACATAAAGATGACTAAAGTGACACATTTTATGTTCTATGTATTTTACCACACTCTAACAAATCAATAATGTACCCAAACCCCTTGAATTTTACACCTTAAATGAGTGAATTGTATGTTACGTGAATTATATCTCAATAGCTCTGTTAAAAACAAAAACAAATGCAGAAGCCTTGGCTGAGATCAGCGCCCTCCTGGGGCTGAAATCCTAGCCTGAGTGGGCCCTTGGGGACCCGTCACCCCAATACCCCTGTGACCTCCTACCCTACTCCTCATTCACTCCTCAGACCCCTTGGACCACTTGGATGTTCCTACAGTGTCCCAAGGACAGCTCCACTCAGGGCCTTTGCACGTGCTGTTTCCTCTGCCCGGCACACCCCGTCCCCACCCCCACCCCCCGGCACCTGCGGGACCCACCACAAGTGTAATGGCTTTGCTCAGTTCTCTGTGAGTTCTTCTGGAGAATTATTGAACTTGAGGTTGGTCTTCAGGCCCCCTGATCTTGAATTTATTCTTGTAAAAGTTAGGCAGCAATTTCTGTGGCCTGTGTAGGCATTTGTGTAATGCAGTGTCTACTCCCCTCTGCTTGGCTTTTGGGGTTTGCTAATGGTTCCAGTTCTCCACCAAACATGGCTATTTAAGCTTTTGCTCTATCTCTTGGGGTTCTTGGAGCTCCTCTGGGAGGCTGGCTTGAGAGTTGAGGACAAATCTTGATGCATCAAAGTGCTTGGCTGCCCAGGTCACTCCTTAAAGTTGCGGAAAACTGAAAACCGGCCACATGCCTGAAAGGAAGAGAATGGCAAAATAAATCACGGTACATCCACCAGATGGAGCGTCACACAGCTCCTAAAAATAACAACCCCGAGGACTGCAGCCATATATAAGAAATGTCCACAGCATTTAAAGTAAGACAAGCGGAACCCAGCACTGCATCTGTGCTGAGTAGAGCTATGTAAAAACACACCTGCAGGTGAACAGTGGACAGCAGGTAGAAAAGCGCAGAGCTGGTGTGGGTGATTTTCCTTTGTTTTGTCGTTTGTTGTAGGTGGTGCAATTAATGGAGACTGAGGGGTGGGGAGTACAGAGCGCCACAAGGCGGGGAGGGCGCCTCATGTCTCTGCAGGAAGGGCTGTCAGGGGGCACCCCGTTTTCTGCAGCGCTGTGCGCACAGGGGTCTGGCTTCTCCGAGGGGTTGACGCCGATGTGCAAAGAGGTCTGCAGAGCTCACGGCTGCCATCTGCACCCGCCTGTCCCCCAGCATGAAACGTCTTACCTAATTTCAAGAGCAGTGGTGTTTTGAAGCTGTTGTTGGTTTTTATTATGGTACAATATACCTAACATAAAATTTACCATTTTAGCCATTTATTACAAGTACGGTTGAATGGCATTAAGTACATTCGAATTGTCAACTATACCATGATCCATTTCCAGAACTTTTTCATTTTCCCCATATTGAACTCTGACCCCATTAAACACTAACTCCGTCTCTCCTTCCCAGCCCCTGGCACCCACCGTTCTACTTTCTGTCTCTAGGAATTGGACTACTCTAGGGACCTCTTATAAGTGGAATCATACAATAGTTGGCCTGTTGTATCCGTGGCAACCAGGGTCTTTGTGTGGCTGGACCAGTTGTCAAGCCAGAATTTCCAGGCGCCACCTGGTGGCCTTTCCGGTGGCGCGCTCTGTGTGGGCCCCCAGGTGTGAGCCAAAGGCGCTGCCTAGAAGGCATTTCCTTAAATATAAAGAATAGCACTGTCCTGTCGCCCCTGTCCCTTGTAGCTGAGTCTGTTGCCCTTAGGGCAATGGCAATGCATTGCAGAAACTGCTTTCCTTAAACCTGGGCTGCAGCCCTTGACCATCAAGGGTTTGGGGGGCCTTGTCTCCCGGTGCCCTGCTCCCGGTGCCCTGCTGCACTCTGGGTCTTTATGGGTATGTCCTCATGGGGACCCCCAGAGCACATGGTTACAAAATACTTGGAGACCCCAAGAGAGGAGAGCGCTTTATAACATGCCAGTGTGGACTTCTATATATCATATGCACTTTCTTTTATATATGTTCCATAAATTTGTTTTACTCTAAAAGTAACACATATTTGTAGAAAGTGTGGAAAATCATCTCACAACCTACACATAACCAGAGCTAACATTTAGGTCTTTATCTTTCCAGTATTCCCCCACTCATTCATTTTTGAGGGGTTGGTTTCTTACAAAATTGGAAACAGCCTGAGTCTCAGGAGCCTGGAGACAGATAGACCTGGGTTATAAGCCCAGCTCCTCTGCTTGAGTGCCATCCCAGGCAAATAAGTGACTTTCTCTACACCTCAGTCTTCTAACCTGAAAATGGGAATGTTAACTGCACCTATCTCATAGGGTCACTGGGAAATTTTCAACGATCTAATGCATATCAAACGCTTCACTGAATACATAATAAGCAACAGAACTTCCGCCATTGCTGAAATTACAGCCAAGGATAGCATGATATAATTACAATATTCTGCAGTCCCCCTTTTCCTCCCACTTTCCCCATGTAAAGGAAAAACCCAGCTCCCCGCTACGGTGCCTTTCATTCGTGAGCTTCTTTACTACTCACAGAAAACTACTTCTGACAATTCGGGTCACCAAATGTGTGGAGGCTTCCCCCAATACCAGGCAATTCTCTGTGACACCCGCTGGGTGCCCTACATTTTGACTCCGTTCTAACACTGTTTACCTGGCGGTAGTGTCAGATCCCACAGATTAAGGGCTCAATCCCCCCACCACACACCTGCAGATGTCAGTCACAAGGCCAGGTTATCTGTCACCTGTGCTTCTGACCAACTAGCTAGAGATCAAAGGTTCCAACAACCCCCTCCACGAGTTTGATTAATTTGCTAGAGTGGCTCACGGAGCTCAGGAGGACACTTACTTATGCTTACTAGTTTGTTATTTAATAAAGGATGTGATAACAGACACGGATGAAGAGCCAAGTGAAGAGGTACTTAGGGCCAGGTCTGGGAGGGTCCCAAATGCAGGATTCTGTCCCCGTGGAGTTGGGTGTGTCACCCTCCTGGTGTGGATGTGTTCACCAACGTAGAAGCTCTCTGAACCCCCTATTATTGGGATTTCATGGAGGCTTCATCACGTAGGCATGCTCCATCATTTACTCCATTGCCAGGCCCTCTCCCCCTCTCTGGAGGATGGGGGTGGGGCTGAAAATCCCAAGCTTCTAATCATTGTTTGGTCTTTCTGGAGACCAGCCCCCAGTCAGGGCCTGCCCAGAGTCACCTAGTTAGGGCAAACGATGCTCCCAGTGCTCTTACCACTTAGGAAAGTACAAAGGTTTTAGGAGCCCTGTGCCAGAAACCAGGGGCAGAGACCAATAAATATTTCCATATTATCTCACATCCTATATCCCGAAATATTATCGAAGAATGTGATTCTTTAAGATCGCATGGTATTCCCATGTATGGGTGTATCCATAACTCATTTAGCCATTTCTCCCCCTTCAGATCCGGTGGGCTCCTGATTGTCCCCTTTTATAAACACTGCTGCAGAGGGTATTCCTATGAGTTGCTTCCTCTATTGATGATTCATTCCCTTTTTTGTTCAAGAAGACCTTCCCCTCCTCGGGATCAGATGAACATTCTTCGAAATATGTTTAGTTCCTTATGGCTCCATATTTTTAATTGAGTTCTTTAGTCCATCTGGACTGTATTTTGATACCATAAAGTGAGAGCTAAGCAGCCTAATTTTATTCTTATTTTGCAATAGCCTAACCTGTTGTCCCAGCATCATCCATCGAAGCACCCAGCCTATCCTCACTGGTTTGCTAGACCACTTGCAGTAGATTCTAAACTCATCTCCGTGCTGCGTCTCTGTTGGGCTTGGCGCCCGGCTCCCGCATCCATGTGCTGGACCTGTTTGTGGCTCTCTTGGCTCCAAGGCAGCCCTGTGTTGAGTCGCATGGAAGCTTGGCCTTACCGCACCGGCCAAACGTGTCACACAGGAGTAGTCAAGCCTCAGGCTCTCCTCCATCCAGCCTGCACCGACTGCCCTTGCTGTCTTTTTCCTCCACCGTGAAAAAGCCTAGATTCCTATAAGCCCCAAACTCACCTCCCCCATGCTCAGCCACGCCCCTCCACGGTCATAGCCATAGTTGGAAATCCCTCCGCTCTTATGTATTCAGCCTCCTCATGCGCAGCAGACTGTGCTTTCCAAAGATGGCCTCACCAATGTGTTTATCCATCCTCCGTGCTCTTCTTACAGACATTACTTGCCTCTCCTGAGATGTGGTGTCTGTGCGCCTTCCCCAGGGGTCAGGGCCTTGTGGCTGTCCCATCCAGTGGAGCGCAGCCAGTGTGACATGGTGTGGCTGCTGGGACGAGGCCATAAAAAGGATTAGGGGGCTTTGGAGTCCAGCACCATGTCTGGAGGAAGCCAGGTCACATGGAGAGGCCTCATGCAGGGGCTGCAGCCCTCTGGCCCAGCTACAAGTTCAGAGGCTCTGGCCAGTACCAACTGCTAGTCATGGAAGTGGGTAAGGTGATTGCGGCCTTCAGCTTCCAGTGTCCAGAGCTCCAGGGTAAGACCCAGGCATCGAGAAGCAAAGACAACGGAGTGAGGAGACGATGGGAATTATTGTTTAATGGGTACAGAGTTTCTGTTTGGGATGATGAAAAAGTTCCGGAAACAGATAGTGGAGACTGTGGTACAACACTGTGAGGGTACTTAATGCCACTGGCCTGTATGTCTCACATGGTTTCAATCAATTTATGTTATGTGTATTTTACCACAATGAAAAATGCTGGCATCTTCTCCCCATGTCCTCGCCAGTATATTTATAGTCACCCCTCTGTACACGCCCATGTCCTAATCTCCTCGCCTCATAATGGAGTGGGGCCCACCCATCTCACCTCATTTAACTTAATCACCTGTTTAAAGGCTCCAACTCCAAAAACAGGCCTACTCTGTGGACTGGGGTTTGGGACTTCAACATGTAAAGTTTGTGGAGGACATAGTTCAGCCCATGGCAGCCCCATTTCTGTTAGTTTGGGGTTCTGATTCTGAACTTGGTGGGGGGTGTAGGTCTGTGCGGGGGGGCCTTGGTTCTAGCATCTGCTGCTTCCAGGGCTGCGTGTCTAGACCGGGAGGAAACACCCAGTCGGTGAGGTGCATCCGAGGAAAACAGCTTGTCCACGTGAGGCTAGGCCAACCGATTTGGCCTCAAGTCTTGGCAACACTAGAAAGTGCCAGGAAAACCGCCCGAAGCGGTGATGAATGTTCAGACAGGCCCAGGCCGGCAGCACTCACCTCCAAACAAAGACCCAGGAGAGGGGGAAAAAATATCTGTTGGCTAAATGGAAACAACAAACCTGCAACTAATGACTGGGAGCTGGGAGGGTGGGGATAGGTGGGAGATGGTGAGCCATACAATTTCCATCTGCAGTGGCTGCAAAAATCCTCTGGGGCATCCTAGCGGAAGGAGACAGACAGTAAGTAAAAATAACCATGCAAGATGGCTTTGATGATGGCAGGGCCCTGAAGAAGGCGAACATGTGATGTGATAAGGAGGTGAGAGGAGATGGCCCCTTATAAAGGATGGACTGGAGGGCCTCCTTGAGGAGGTGGCATTAGAGTTGTGACCTGAAAGACAAGGAGAGCTGAGTTATGGAACCATCTTGAGCCGGATTTCAAAACCTTGGCATGATAGACCTTTGGGGTAGGATAACTCTCTGCTATGGGGGACCATCCTGTGCATTGTGGAGTGATAAGCAGCCCCCCTGGCCTCTACCCACCAGATGCTGGTAGCACTCTCCTCCCCCAACCCAAGTTGTGAGAACCCAAAAGGTGTCCGGACCTCACTAAATGTCCCCTGGGAGGCAAAATCACCCGTGTGGCAACCACTGATCCAGACGATGGTGTTCCGGGAACAGGGAACACGAAACATGAAGGTGCTGAGGGGGGAACAAGCTCAGGCAGGTTTTCTGGGAACAAAAGTTTCCAGAAATGAAAGTATTCAAGGCAATGACAGTTGATGGGTGGAGCCCAGTAAGGAAGGAGATGAATGGAGAGGTAGGTAGGGGCCAGATCACGCAAGGCCGGGTGCTGGGGAAGGAGGGTGGATTTTATTCTGAACATCATTTGAAAGCACTGGAGAGAAGGGGTGGAATGTGATGAAACCTGACAGATCCCTCCAGATGCAAGGGGAACACAGATTGGGGACGGCAAGCGGATGGAGCAAATTCCCACAACAGCGGCCCCGGTTCAGGTCCCACATATGAGGGCCAGTGACACTGCCCTCAAACACCAAAACCAAAACCAAAACAAAACAAAACACAAATTCCCACAAGCTTGGTGGCTCAAAACAACAGAAATATATTCTCTTATTTTGGAGGTCAGAAGTCCAAAATGAAGGTGTCGGCAGGTCGTGTTCTGTCTGAAAGCTCTAGAGGAGGATCCTTTCTGTCCCTTTCTGCCCCTTCCCGCCTCTGGTGGCCTCAGGCTTTGTTCCTTGGCTTGGGGCCTTATCGCTCCAATCTCTGCCTCTGTCCTCACGTGGCCTTCTCCCCAGTGTCTCTGTGTGTCTTTAACTAATGACATCTGCAAAGACCCCATTTCCAATAAGATCACATTATGAGGTTCGGGGTGGATGTGAATTTTAGGGGACACTATTGAGGAGGCAGAGTGGGCTGTTGCTGTCATCTCCAGGCAACAATTGGTGGGGTCTGGGCGACAGGACACCAAGGAGACAGAGAGCCGTGGGCAGACTTGGCGATGCACACAGCAGACACCCCCACACGCTGGCCGGCCGTGCTGTGTTTGGCACGAAGGCCTGGGCTTTGCCCTCAGCCTCTCCCAGCTGCGGGAAGGAGTCAGCTCTCGCAGGGCCGGGGTCCAGGCTGCACCAGGGCCGTGGCCACCCTCCTTCCCATCCCGTGCCTGGTGCCGTCTTGGGGCTCCCCTCCCCTCCTCCAGCGTGCTGGGGTTCCTCTGGGCTGGAGAGCTCCCAAGAAAGTACATGTTAGTTCCTGGCTCCTACCTTCCTCCTGAAGCTCTCATGTGAATATTTTTCTTCAAGAACAGAGATTAGGAGCCTTTATCTCTGGGCCAAGGGCAAGATAGAAGAATGTCCCTGGCATTCCTGTGCCTGCTGCCCTCAAGAGCGCAGGGCGGGGCTTGTTTTTCAGGTTTTGGTCAATGGAGGGGTTTTGTTCTCTACAGAAACTAAACCAAGGTGCCCTGGGTCCCCTGTCCTGTTGGGGCATATTGGGCATCACTGGCAAATCAGCCCAGGTGTTCTTGGGGTGCCCCTCCTCCCACACCCAGAGCCTCAGTCCTCCTGGGAATGTGGTGTGCCGGCTCCAGGCTCCCAAGTTCCACCAGCAGGAAGCCTAGCCCCCCCACCAAGGCCCCTCTAGTGGTGATAATTCCATTCGTGCTTGCTGGTAGGTGGAGGCCACCTGCAGGCCTGCCTGGAGGTGAAGATGTGGAAATGACATTGAGAGGTCAGGGTGGGGGTGGAGAGGGGAGTGGGTAGGGACAGGAGGAGGGACACTTTCCCAATGGCACCCTGTAATGGGCATGTTTGTGCTACCAGTGAGCCCACAAATAGCAAATGCTGTTTGTTCTGACTTGGGTGGTCTCCAGGTGTTTCCACAGAGCCCATTATTTTTTTAAGCGATTTGAGTGTGCTGTATGTTACTTGCATCCTAATTGAAACAACTCACCTCAGCTTCTTTTACAACAAAGCAGGGATAATTATTCTACTTCACGGCTGATCCAGGGCCCGTGGTACCTGGCTGACCACGATGTAAAGAAAACCTGAACCCACGTTGGGTTAAACCATGGGGATGTTTGTGACCTCACCTAGCAAAGTGTCTGGAGGTTGGGTGGGTGTGTCCAGTGTTTCACCAGTGTCAGCAGGGCCAGCGGGTTGTCTGGGCCTCAGGAAGACTCCCTGAGTGGTTTTAAGACGGCTGATGCTCTTTCTGTGTCACATCTAGACATATAACTCCCACAGGTAGTCTATCTTTTCTTTTGAATATCCCTTAGGAAGAAAACATCTCATTGAACAGGATTACAGCACATGGTCACACCTGATTAAAGCACATGGTCACGCCTGAGCCAATCACTGGCAGGAACTCTGAAATCATATGACTGGCAGAGACCAATCAGAATCCACCCCATAGATTTGGGGCTGGACTTGAGCTGGAGTTGGGGCTTTCCCCC
Source organism: Aselliscus stoliczkanus (assembly GCA_033961575.1). Lineage (NCBI taxonomy): Eukaryota > Metazoa > Chordata > Mammalia > Chiroptera > Hipposideridae > Aselliscus > Aselliscus stoliczkanus. The sequence continues at coordinate 4,117,747 of CM066733.1, forward strand.
TCCCCCGGCCCTCTGGAGTCAGATGAATACCTGAATAAAAAGTGGGATCTGCCAGGAAGGAGGAGTCAGGGAATGGATGTCAGGGAGTAACCTGGGCAGTGTTTGTTTCAGATCCTCAGTTCAAAGAAGGTGCCACACACCAGCCTTCTTATCCAGGCTCCCATGAGGGTGGACAGGGATGCTCCTCCTCTCAATGGTTTGCTCTCTCCTTGGGTCATTTATCACAGGTGACAGCCTCACCCGACTTCCTCACTGGGTCTGCCTTCACTTTGAAAAGCTGAGTCACGGGGAAGGCAGGATGCAAAGCCTGGGGACCTCCCAGACCACTCCCATCTCTGGCATCAACTGCCAAGTTTCAGAGGTCCCCTTCATGACTGAGGGTCATCAAGTCTACACATTCAGGGGGTTCCCAAGACCACCCTCAGGTTCAATAATTAACTTGAAGGACTCACAGAACTCACTGAGAGCTGTCACACTCATGGTTGTGGTTTATTCCAGCAAAGGAGACAGATTACAGTCAGCCAAGGGCAGAGGCTCATGGGACAGGGTCCAGGAGGGCTCCATGGATGGAATTTCCAGGTGTCCCCTCCCAGTGGAGGCAGTGCTAACCTCTCCCAGCAACGACATGTGACTTCCATGGAGTGTTGCCATCCATGGAAGTCCCCCGAGCCTTGGTGTCCAGAGTCTTTTTGGGGCTCCAGTTTCCAGCCCCTCCAGAGGTCGAGCTGACACTGTGTGACCCAAAGCCCCTATAATAAATCACAGTGTTGAGCTGTCCAGTGTGGCCCCAGGTAAACAAAGCCACTCTTATCAGGCAGAACATTGGAAGGGCTTAGTGATCACCTTGCAGGAGCCAAGGTCAAAGTCCAGCCCTCTCTTGGGTGAGGTCAATGCTTCACACACAGAGACTATTTAGCTAACAGCCCTCTTTGGAGACTTTGAAATCACAACTGTCAAGAAGCCAAGGAGGGGCAAAGGGAAGGTGGATGTGAAAAGTCCAAACTGAGTCCTCTAGAAACATCTGGAGGATGGGTGGGAACCCCATTCACGGTCCTCTCAGCATCCTTCCCTGAGCTTGGCCATCACTGACATCCTGATCAGGGGACCTTCCCAAGCAAGAGTTTTTGGTGGTTAATTAAAAATAATAACCATAAGGGCCGGCTGAGTGGCGCATTGGTTAAGAGCTGGTTTAGGGATGCCAGCAGCCCCGGTTCGGATCCCACATATGAGGACCAGTGACACTGCCCTCTACAGCTAACAACAGCTCCACCTGGAGCTGGGCTATGCGAGCCCCGGCGATGGTGTAGGCTGCAGCCCCTGCTGCAGTGGGCTGCCGTGAGGCTACAGTGGGCGGCCGGCAGCCAGCGTGAGCAGCCAGCAGCCGGAGTGAGCTGCCAATAGCCGTGGTGAGCAACCATCCAGAGGCCGGTGACCTATCTGCCTCATCTGGGAAGAGCGCAATGACGATACCAACATGGGCCAGTGAAGCAATGTCCTCCACAACTAGACTGAAGAACAAAAGGACAGCAACTTGTCTGTTCCCCTTCCCTGGTTCCCCAACACTGTCCCCCTCCCCCAATGCCCCAATAAAATCTTTGAAAAATAATAATAATAACCATAAGATATTTAGTGGGAAGGAGGAATCTCATCCCCAGGCCGAAGCGTTTTAGAGGATGGTGAGCCCACGACTGAATGCTGGCACCCCTCCCTGGTTAATTGTGGGTTTTGTCTCCAAGGGGTGGAAATTCATTTTTGCTGTAATTAGGAGAGAATTCTGATGCAATCATGTCAGTAATTGCTGACACCAAAAGATAGGGCTGAGTGGCCAGCCCTTGTGGAGCTCAAGCTCATGGCCCTGCCAGCTTCTCCTTGAAGGGAGGGAGGCCAAGGTCTCCTCTTAGTGCAGGTGCCTGGGGCCTACCACTCAGCCCCAGGCTCTGACTGATGTCGGGGTTTAAGGCCCCAGGAGTCTTGAAATTGTGATTTGCACTGTTTTTTAACATCCAGCTGTGGGAACACAGCTCATGCATTATTGCATTCAGTCCTCACAATAATCCAGAGAGATAGGTCCCAATAGTCCCTGTTTACAGAGGAGGAAACTGAGGCTCAGAGAAGTAAGGCGACACACCTAAAGTCACATGGCAAGAAGTGGCCGAGCTGGGTTTGCACTGGACGAAGTTTGGGGTAGTTAAAATTCCCCGAAACCCAGGCCTTAATTGCTAGCATCTCACTCACACTAGATGCACAATGCTGTCTTCATTCAGTTTAAGGTAGAAAACCATGCACCCAGTTGGAAGCTCTGCAGGCCAGCTGAATAATTTCCCTAAAACACACACTCCAGCTCAAATCCGTGTGTTTTAAATATTAATAGAAAATGTGAGGTATATAGCAAGTCCAGCAGATCAGGAGAAATTGCCATTGAAAAGACAGTTTGCTCCTCGCAGTTCCCAAGAGGAGGGGGGCAGCCTTACCACGCAGGGCAGCTCGGGGAAGCACCAGGGGTGTCAGGGGCGTCAGGAGGCCGAGGGAGGGGAACGGGACAAGAGCCTTTCCGTGGTTTCCGTGGCAGGAGCGGGCGAGGCAGAGTAACAGGTTTAGGACTGAATGGTTTGGACAATTCCAGCTGGCCCTGGGCACAGTCTGTCCCGTGTTGTCTGGCACCAGCCCTGGGTGACGAGGGCAGTGGGCAGTGGCCCGTGGGTGAGAACCCACGGAGGACGGGGTGTGTGGGCTCTGGGCCGGTGGGTTTGCATCTGAAAGGCAACTGTAGTGGTTTAGCATCACTAGGAGCAGCTGACCCCGGGAGGGGCAGTTTCTCTAGGGTCAGCAGGGCCTCTCACACCTGCACCTTGGCATCATTTCTGCTGCTCATCCCAAGTCCAGGCCACCATCAGCTCTCGCCTGGAGGAACACAACAGCTTCCCAGCCAATTTCTCCACCTCCCCTGATCCTCCCTCCCTCCCGCCCATCATCTGCATGAGATGTGGGTCTGACGGTGTTATTTCTCTGTTCAACACTTCAGTTGAATTGGATTAAGAAATTGCTGATTATTTTTGGTGATAGTAGTATTGTGGATTTTTAGAAATAAAACATGTTCCTTTATCTTTTGGAGCTCTACAATGAAACATTTGTGAATGAAATGGTAGGATGGCTGGAATTTGCTTCATGATAATATGGATGGGAAAGGGGCGGGTGGAGGCGACCAGATTGACCCTGAGTTGAAGGTTTAAGCCGGCATGGGGGTGGGGGGGAGTGTTATCCTATTACTCTCCATCTATGTTTGTATGTTTTAAATGTCCTCAGCAAAATGTCAAATGAAAAATAACTCTTCAGGGGTCCCTAACAGTAACTGGACAGGATCCAAACCCTGGACCTGGCATTCATTTCAGGGAAAAACAAAACAAAACTATGCAACCCCACAATCTCTTCCAAAGATCTTTTGATCTTTGGGGAGATCTCTGGTCAGGGCCTTGGGTTTTACTGCTGAGAATTGTTGGAGTATAGCAGGTTAGCTTAAAGGCTATGGAAGGAGACTGCCTGGGCGGGACTCCGAGTCCCTCGCTTGCCGTGTGACTCTGGGAGAATTACTTAATCTCTCTATGCCTCCATTTCCTCGTCTGGAACATCAAGTTGTTAGTAGTACCCACCTCGTTGGGTAGATGTGATGATTAAATGAGCTAATATGTGTGTAACACGTAGAACAGGGCCTGGGCCATGGCAGAAGCTCAGAGGCCACCCTCTGTGGCTTCCTTTTGCTCTGCCTCTGTAGCCATTGATGATCACGTTTTTATCACGTGATTATGCCTAGGAGGTCTTCCAGTCCTCTCGTTTCTCTTCATCTCTGCCCTCACCACCTTCGCCATCATTTCCTGTCTGAGTGACCACAGAGCTCGCTCTCCTAACTGGTCTCCTAAAGAGACCTGTTTACTCTCCTTACTGTCCAGATACCTTTTCAAGGTAGTGATTTTGTTTCCTTTAGAAAAACACCCACAAGTTCGATTGCTGCATTGTAAGATACTTCTGTTTATATATATATATATATATATATATATATATATGTATATGTATATGTGTATATATATATATATATATTTTTTTTTTTTCTAGGCAGTGTCACTGGCCCTCGTATGTGGGATCCGAACCCGGGCCGCTGGCGTCCCAAGCCAACTCTTAACCACTGTGCCACTCGGCCGGCCCCGTTTTTAATTTTTTTGAGGACCCTCATTACTGTTTTCCACAGTGGCTGCACCAATTTACGTTCCCACCAACAGTGCACAAGGGTTCCCTTTTCACACACCCTCACAGACACTTCTCTCTTGTCTTGTTGATAATGGCTGTCCTAACAGGTGTGAGATGATAGCACATCATGGTTTAGATTTGCATTTCCCTGGTGATTAGTGATGCGAACACCTTTTCATGTACCTGTTGGCCATTTGTATGTTTTCTTTGGGAAAGTGTCTGTTCAGGTCCTCTGCCCACTTTTTAATTGGATTTTTTTTTCTTTTGCTATTGAGTTGTATGAGTTCTTTATGTATTTTGAATATTAACCCCTTATCAGATATATGACTTGCAAATGACTTCTCCTATTCTGTAAGTTGCTTTTTCGTTTTGTTGAAGGTCTCCTTTGCTGTGCAGAAGCTTTTTAGTTTGATGCACTTCAATGTTCTTTTGATAAAGGCCCCCAATATTTGTCTCTGCTCCTGTTCACCTTCCGCAGGCTCCCCCAGGCTCTGGGCACCTGGTGTGCCCGAATCCCCTCCCACGTCAGCCCTTTGTAAGTGCTGTCTGGCAAGCTCCCTCATGCTTCTCTCTTTGTAGTGCTTGTCACAGCAGCAGTTTCACATGTGTTGCTGTCATTATTTTATGGGCACCTGTACCAGGGCTCTTTTGGAAACATAATGCTGAAAACAAGCTAACTTAAGCAAAAAGTGCATCGCTTGTGTCATTCACTGAACTAGAGGCGTGGGCAGTACCGTGTTGGAGCCGCCCACGGGCTGTGGGCTTCCCTCCTGCTCTGAGTCAGTGGCATGGCCATGGTGAGAGTGTTTACACCATGGAAGCGCAGATGCTACCAACCAGGACTTCTCTGCAGCACACAAGTAGCTGGAGATGCTATAGGGACCAATGGGTGTGGCTGTGCCAACACCGCCTCTCTTTTGGATGCTGAGATTTTTATGTAATTTTCATGTGTCATGAAATATTCTTCTTTTGATTTTTTTTTAACCATTAAAAATGTGAAAATCACTATGGAAAACAGTAGGGAGGTTCTTCCAAAAACTGAAAATAAAACCACCATGTGATCCAGCAATAAATACCGTTTCTGGGTATTTATCCAGAGGAAATGAAAACAGGATGTCAAAGAGAGCCCTGCACCCCCATGTTTGTTGCAGCGTTATTGACAGCAGCCAAGATATGGAAACCACCTCAGTGTCCGGCAACAGATGAATGGACACAGAAGATGTGGTCCACATACAATGGGATATTATTCAGTCATGACAAAAAAGGGAATCCTGCCATTAGTGACAATATGGATGGATTTTGAGGACATTATGCTGGGTGAGATGAGTCAGAGAAAGACAAATATTCCATGGTATCAGTTCATATGTGGAATCTGAAAAAGCTGAACTCATAAAAACAGTATTCTGGTGGGTACCAGGGTTTTGGGGTGTGGGGGTTGGGGAAAGGTCATTTAAGGGCATGCAACTAGTAGATAAATACATCCTGGAGATCTAATGCACAGCTCAGTGAGTATAGTCAATAATACTGGATTATAAACTTCTAAGTTGCTAAGAGACTAGAGATCTTAATCGTTCTCACCACAAAAAAGAAATGATAGGGCCGGCCGAGTGGCGTGGTGGTTAAGCACTGGCTTGGGAAGCCAGCGGCCCCAGTTAGGGTTCCACATATGAGGGCCAGAGACACTGCCCTCAAAAAAAAACAACAACAAAAAAACGATAATTGTGTGACATGGTAGAGGTATTAGTTAGTGCTATGGTGGAAACCATATTGTAAATATGTGTATGCATCAAATCAACATGGTGATTTACACAATGCTAACCTTACACAATGTTATGTCAATTATATTGCAATTAAAAAATTGTGAAAAGCATTTCTTACCTGTGGACCGCACAAAAAATGGACCAGGGACCAGATTTGGCCCATGGCTGAAGTTTGTCGCCCCTATCCTTGGCTGATTTTGGAGGCTTGATTGTCCTAGCAAGGATAGGATGGAAGAGAACAAGGAACTTGTTGTCTCAAAGCTGACTTCTCTTGAGGGCCAGCCGAGTGGCGCGGTGGTTAAGAGCTGGCTTGGGAAGCCAGCGGCCCCGGTTCAGGTCCCACATATGAGGACCAGTGACACTGCCCTCAAAAAAAAAAAAAAATGTTTGGGCCGGCCGAGTGGCTCAGTTGGTTAAGAGCTCGCTCAAGAGTGTGAGCTGAGCTCTGAGCAACGGCGGTTCAATGCCAGCCCGAGCTGAGTTGCCGTGGAGCTGCCAACAGGTGGCAGGATGGCTCAGCTAAACAAAACAAAACAAAACAAAACAAAACAAACCCAACTGACTTCTCTTAGGCATCTGTAGCAAGTCAATAGTGTTGAAATCCAAGCTTTGTCATGAAGGAAGGCAGTTTCCTAACTTCCTTTAGCTTCTATTGACATATGCAGGACTGGATGACTATATCCTTTTACTTAAGAGCTAGACACGAAGGGGCAGTGTCCACTCCCAGCAGATGGAGGGTGGTGAGAGGAGACAGGGACGAGGCAGGAGGGGACAGGTGATGAGACCTGTGAGTCCCAACCTAGCTTTTCCAGACCCAAGCCCTGACAGGGGCAGCTGAGGGCGGGGGAACCGGGCTAATGAGGGCAACCTGCACGAGAGAAAGAGTGGGCTGCCCTTGGGTCCTGTGGGGTGTGGACAGGAAGCAGAACACGCCCACCACGACCATAACGCGTATGAACCAACAGCAGGCATAAGCAGCGGTGGTTGGGACCAGCTCGTACTGGCCAGTTGATGTCACACATCGGCCATGGAGGGAGGATTTACAGTGTGAACACCAGCACATGCTTCACATCAGGCCTTTTTATTTTCTGATGAGCCTGTTAAACATTTATCAGCACACCACTGGATGATTCTCCAATGCTGAATGAAAGAAGCTACCTAGAGTTAATTGTACATCTGTGATGCCACTTACATGAAATTCAAGAACAGGCAAAACTCATCTCTAGTGACAGAAGTCAGAACAGTGATTACCTGGGATATGGGAGATTGACGGCCAGGGCCCCGGAGTCTGGCCAAGTGCTGGAAATGTTCTGGGTCTGTGCTGTCCGGTAAGTGGCCACTGGCCACCACATGTGGCCATTTACATTTAAATGGAAAATCCAGTTCCTTGGTGGATGACTGCTTGCCCAGACTATTAAATGAGAAAGGAATAACTTTTCTATTGTTTAAGGTCTCTTATGTGGGGTGGGGGTGTCACTAATATTCATAGCCAAACCTACTTTTAACTGATAACCAGTGGTCTGATGAGTCAGTTTGGGTTATTAGTTGTAACCACAGAAACTATTTTGAACTGGTTTGAGCAGGAAAGGGATGTATTAAAGGATACTGGGTAACTCCAGGATCTCCAGGAAGGCTGTAGAACGTGGCTTGGAGTCTGTAGTCAGGAACCAGCCCCGAGCACACGGCAGAACAGGTTTAGTGGAAACGCCACTGCTAGGAGCAACCAGCAACCCCTTGGGTGCCCTCGCTCTAGCCACTTGATACAGTTTCGGCCACCCTCCTTCAAAGTGGACATGCCTGTTTCTCTCTAGCTTCTGGTGAGGCACCTGTGCATCTAATTGGTAGAATATGGTCCCGTGGCAGGACCCTGGCTTCAAGGGAGGCTAATGAAATAATGGTCAGCCTCCCACGGCCAGTGCTGGTCAGCCAGAAAAATAATAAATGGCCACTCCACCCACCTCTGGCATTTCCCTTAGCTGCTGCCAAACAGAATTTCAGATGGCTGTTTGCTGAACGGAGCCTCCGGTTTACGTCTGAGTGGGGGAAATCTCTGATGGACAATGGCTTATCTCCAGGACTTAATCAGTTGTACCTTTTAATGTGTTATGTTGCCTGTACTTTGGATGTAATGAGTCCGTGTGGTGCCTCTTGAAACTCCTCACCATCCTGAGAAGCCTGTGCTTGTGCAGCCAGCCGGTCATGGGCGCAGTAGTTCCTGACTCAGCAGGAAGTGCCCCGCAACACCCACTCCAGAGTTGCAGCTTCGTTTGTTTCTGTATCTGAGAGAAGGGCCCAGGCTTCACGACTGGGACAGAAGAACTATCTCCTGCAAGACATGGACTCAGTGCAGATTTCTCATCCACAAAGAGAGAGCTTTGGGCTCCTTGTGTTTAAAGACCCTTCCAGCTCAAATCGATGTTCTCAGGTTTGGTGCTGCTACATTTTCTAAGCTTCCTGGGGTCCCTCCAGGATGCAGGTGCTGACACCAAAGATCAGAGCCAGAGGGCTTTCCAGTTGGCCTCATTTCCATTTCTATTAAAATGTCCGCTTGCTCAGCAATTCCACTGCTGGGTATACACCCAAGAGAATCGAAAGCAAGGACATGAGCAGATATTGGCACACCCATGTTCCTAGCAGCATTATTCACAGTAGCCGAAGGGTGGAAACAACCCGTGTCCATGGACAGATGAGTGGAGAAACAGGATGTGGTCCGTCCATACCATGGAATATTAATCAGCCTTAAAAAGAAAGGACATTCTGACACACGCTACAACAGGGATGAGCCTAGAGGACATTACACTAAGCGAAAGAAGCCAGTTGCAAAAAGACAAATACTCTAGGATTCCCCTATGAGGTACCTAAAGTAGTCAAATTCCTAGAGACAGAAAGTAGAAGCGGTGGCTAGGGGCTGGGGCAGGGGGTCTAGGGAGGGAGTGTTTCATGGGGACAGAGTTTTGGTTTGGGAAGATGAAAAGGTTCTGAAGATGGATGGTGGTGATGGCAGCATGACAATGTGAATGTCCCTAATGCCACGGAACTGTACACTTAAAGATGGTTAAAGATGGTACATTTTAGGTTATGTATGTTTTACCATCATCATAATTTTAACATGTCTGCTTTCTCAGAGCCCAGTGTCTTGAAAGACTCTTGGCTGGATCGTATTAGCAGGACCAAAGCCAAGTAACACGTGAAAATATCCCATCAGTTAATTCGGTTCATTGATAATTATAATCGATACAGAGGAAAACCACCAGCCAACCCTTCTCCCCATTTTTATATGAAGGAGCCAACACATGTTGATGGCCTGGAGACCTGGTCCTCCTGAGCCATCAAACCTGACTTCGGAAAGGTGCCGACTCTGCTTAGATATTCCAGAATTGCATAGCATGTCTTGTGGCCAAACAAGCCAGCTAATGGCTCCAGTTTCCTCCTCAACATAGAGACACACCCCCAGATTAGAATAAAGACACAACAAATGGAATTCCAGCTCCACACATCCATCTAGACCTTGCTCAGAAACAATGCAGAAGAGCAAAATCCAAAAGCTATCCGCCATCACCAAACGGCAACAATCTTTCAAGTAAAATTTCAAGAGAATACATGGAATATAGCCAACCATTCCCACCAAAAATAAAACACTCCACTTTCCTAAGCTGATTCAATTATCTCTCTAAAAAAGGGCTTTTTTTAACACCTCCCAGCAGGCAGCAGATTCAGCTGGTGAGAATAACAGTGCATAATCAAGCACCCAGAGCCCAAGGTGTAAAATAAAACATGGACTGGCTCGGATGGATATTGTCGTTCTAGTGCCATCTGGAATATTTTCCACGATGTAAAGCATATTAAAAAAATTATTCTTGATTCTCTAACGGTGGAGCTATGCTGGTGACAGTCTCTGTCCCTGATATGAGTTGAGTCTGTGAAATCCACCAGCTTAAAACAAAATAGGGCCAGCTAAGTGGCGCGGTGGTTAAGAGCTGGCTTGGGACGCCAGCGGCCCTGGTTCGGATCCCATATATGAGGGCCAGTGACACGGCCCTCAAAAAAAACAAAACAAAAACAAAAAAAACAAAACAAAATAAACACACATCGAAGAAAATCCTTGCTTTCCCCTTTAAACCAATTCAGGTTCATTATAGAATAGTGAGAAAATACAAAAGTAGGAGGGGGGGAGGAGTAGGAAAGAAAGAGAAAGGAAGGAAGGAAGGAAGGAAGGAAGGAAGGAAGGAAGGAAGGAAGGAAGGAAAGGAAGGAAGGAAGGAAGGAAGGAAGGAAGGAAGGAAGGAAGGAAGGAAGGAACATCCATGGTGCTATCATTCAGAGATACCCATGTTAGTATTCTAATATTTTGGTGATTTCCTTCCAGTCCTTGTGAATATGTATGAGTATGAATTGAATGTGAATATGGAATTATGCTGCCTCCTTTTACTTAACATGTTAACATTGCATTGATCCTTGTTAACGTGGTTATGCCTGGTCTGGTCACATTTGCATGACTCCTTTTCCTGCCTTTCAGGGCCTGTTGGCCTCTGTCCTGTGGCTGGCATCTCTCTCCTGCCGTACGTCCTTTCCCATTTGGCCTTACCTCCATGTGAGTTTCCATTGTTTATGCCTCCCCATTGGAGTTTCTGTGCTTGGGGCCTGTGCAGGACCAGGAGGCCTTTCTGGGGAGCGAGCAGCCAGCCCGGCCAGACCCCAGCTCCCTGGCCAGGCCTCTTGCCCGCCAGGGCAGCCTCTGCAGACACCTCTCCTCTCTCCACCAGCTCTCCCCGCAGCCTTGATTTAAATGGCTCATGAGGCCCCCCCAGTCTTTTCCTTGAAATGACCTGTTGAAGATTTGCAATGCCCCCGAGGATCATTAGCTTACATGGTTTTTGCTCTTTGGGCATCTCAGTAAGAAAGTCACAGATGGTTGCTCTAAAAGGAATCTGGGGCCTGGCGGAGCAAGCCCGACGTGAGCACGGCACCAGCTGTCTCCAGGGAAGCCCAGAGATGCCCCCCACACTGTGTCTGACACCTCCCAGGGGCAGGCAAGTCCACATTCTCCACCTCAAGAGCTAGTTGAGGTCTTTTGTTTTCTCAAGACCTAGGACAGACCTGTGTCAGCCCATGACACCCAGGCACCCTCTGTCCCATCCTTCGTCAAGTTTTCTGCCACCCCACCTAGACAGGGATGAGCCTTACCTGTTGGCTGGGTGGCAGCCTCAGCCCTTCAAGAGGAGAGGTGAGCAGGTGGGACAGGGTCTATTTCCCCCAAGAGGAAACAGGTGTGGGGAAGGAAACCATGGTTATGGGCCAAAACAAAGTCCATGTTGGAAGGTCAGCCTCCCCATGACCTTTCTGCTGCCAATCAAATACTGCTCCACCCCCCATTATCCTCAGGGAAAACAAAGATGTATCTGTAAATCTGGCACAGAGCACACCCCAGAGGGTGGTTCTGGGGAGTAATGAGGTAACACACTGGGAAATGCCTGCATGTCACCCAGGGCATAGCACGTGTCTGAGCACCTGAGTAGAGTCTGGAATGGTGTGTGGCCTGTCCCTAAAAATCTGAGGAACAGACATACACATTTGCCCTCCACAAGAGCTGTGATTTTTGGCGGCAACACAGACATGTATGAAGCGGTGAAAAAGCCCATTTCTAACAAAATTTGGTGATTAAAAAAGTAGCCACACCTCCCCATGCTATTAAATAATAAATCCATTCAGCATTGGAGAAGGAGCCACAAGTTCTGGCCGAGCCTGTTGGCAGATGGTGGAACTGCCCTCAACAGCTGCAGGCACAAACAGGTGGGGTGAGGGAGGAGGTGCAGGAAGTCACCTGGGCCTCCCCAGCCAGGGTGCGGGTGAGGGGTGCTGCCTTGCAGGCACGGCTTCCTGCTGGGCACAGAGCCACAGACAGGATCAGGCACTAACCACACAGTGACCCCTGGTTTATCAGGGTGACACTGACCCCAGGCTCTGAGCAGCTGGGTCTAGAGGAGTCACTTCTTCACTTGTCATCTTTGGGGTCACACGAAATGTTTGTTTCCCTGGCATTTGGGAGCAGATGGAAAAGCAAAGGAAGTTCCTCTTGCCGAGAGCCCCCATCAGGACTGCTAGCACAGGGTAGCCTTGCAGGATGGGAGTGGAGAGGCCCCGGTGGAGAGGCCCCAGGATTCCCTTTGCTTGGAAGACTCCAGGCCTCACTTCCTGAAACTCCCTTCGGACCCAGTGCCTAGGAAGGCCAGAGGATGGCGCTGCATGGCCCGACTGGTCAGGGTGAGCCCGCAGGCCCCTGCCAGCCCTGACCCACCACCACCTTGGGTGCACATGCCAGCCCCATCCTGGTGAAACTCCCACCTTCGCTGGTCAGCCACCTGGCACCTGCCACCCAGCCTGCTCCAGGTGGCCTGTGGGAACCGACACAGGAGCTTACCTGTAAGTCAGCCTCTGTTTTACGGGCTTGGGGACAGGGCCCCTGACTGGCAAGGATGCTGAGCAGGCGGGACTTTCCAAAGCCGTCTTGGCTCCCCCTGTCCTGGCATTCCCTGCTCCTCGTCTTCTCATTGACCCCAGTGCCTGGGACGTGGCCCGACATGTCACAGCCACTCCTGTTTTTTGAAATCATTGTCGAATGATTGATGAGGAGCAAATGTGACTAGAACATGTGCCCGCCCCCCCCCCCCAGACACATGCTGTAATCTGTGAGGGCTGTCATTGGCTGGACACACGGGCACCGGCTGGGCACACAGGCATCAGCCCACCTGGGTCCTGGCACACCATGAGCCCACAGCCTCTCACCTCTCACCACATCTTGCTGATGCCGGCACCTTCTAGTAGTGGGGATGTGGCTGGGAGCTCCACAGGCAGGGTTCCACTCCTGCGACTTCCTTTCCAATGGAAGGCACAGGCAGGGAGGGAAGAGTGCTCTGAGGGATAATAATGTCGATCCCAATATCCTCCTGTGCCATCCCTCTAATCCAGCTGTCTATACCATCTTTCTTTCCCTTTCCCCATCAAAACTTACCTGTCCAGGGTCCTTCTGTCAGACAGTGACAGCCTCCACTTTGACAAATCGAAGATAAAACATGAAAACCCATCTTCCTTCCTTTGGAGAGTTCATTTGGAACTCTCTCTCCTCCTCCCTTTATTAAGCTACCATCCTGTCCATCCTTGGGATTGCTGTTCAAGTGTCACCTCCTCAGAGAAGCCTTCCTGGGTTCCCAGGGCTGGATTAGGCTGTGTTGCATACATACTCTGCGCTTCACACCGTCACAACAGCACATTCACATAGAACACCGGCCGTGCGATTTCTGTGCCTAGGACGGCAAGAACTACATCTGTCTTGTCCAGCATGGCATCTCCAGTGTCCAGCATAGCGACTGATGTGTAATTGATGCTCGATGAATGCCTGAGGGTCTGGTTCAGGAGCAGCCCCAGTGGTGCTGGCTGCCCCCAGTAGGCATGGCCAAGGGTCTCTGCAGAAGCTTGAAGTAGCTGAGTGGGTTGCAAGGATCTTCTGATCCTCGAGAGGCTGAGCAAGGTGGAGAAGTGCTGGAGAGCAGCGGGCAGTCACAGAAGAGCTGGGACTTGGGCTCAGGACATAAGTAGCCACTGAGGGGGCTGGGCAGTGGGGAGGTCATCAGTCCCACCTTGGGAACTGTGTGCAAGGATGACACAGCTGCTGGCACCACTGCGGACCTGAAAGGATGTCTGTAACCTGGTTGTTGGAGCCCCAGAAGGTATGTCTTCATAGTGGGAGGCGGCCTTTCCATGATCAAGATTCATGTCGTGAGGCTTTCTTGATGTGGGAAGGGGTTCAACTGCTGGGCAGGCCAAAGAAAGGAAAAATGCAAGTGTTCAATCCAGGAGGACAGTCTGTTTCACAATGGAAAAATGGATTTTATGGGGCACCTGCTGCCTTCAGAATATGTGTTTCCCTACCTCCACTCTTCCCTGTCTCCTAGGGCCTCTCACCTGAGGGGCGTACATGGGGCATTTTGGCCTCACACCTCACATTCACAAAAGGCCTTCAATGTACACTTTGACCTTACTGTTTTGATGTTGACTTCTTAGTTGACGTCACCCTTCAAGTGTGCCTGGACAGGTGAAAGAGGTATGTCAGGTAGCCAGGAGAGGACAGGAAGGGCACTTAGCAACGACTCAGGAGCCAACCTGCCTGAGTCTGGACCCCACCTCTGCCATGTGTTAAAAAAAGTGTTAATTTGGCCAAAGTACTTAACTTCTCTGTGTCTCAGTTTCCTCATCTGTAAAATGGGAACAATAGCTTAAAGCCAGTCACCAAAAAGCCACATGTTGTATGATTCCATTTATAGGAAATGTCTAGATTAGGTAAGTCCATAGAGGCAGAAAATAGATTAGTGGTTGTCAAGGGTTGGGGGAGGTGGGAAATGACTGGTAATGGTACAGATTTTCTTTAAGGAATGATGAAAATATTCTAAAACTAGGTAAAGTTTAAAGAGTTATTATTACTTAGCTTGGAAAAATACGTTCATAATATGATTGATTATAAAGTGCTATCCCAGTGCTGAATCTCACTGTGCATTGTGTACTTTTTATAAATCCTGTAATTATCTTGTGGATAGCATCGTTATATTGCACTGTAAACATGCAGTATATTAAAAGTGTTAATTTGTGAGACTTAAACTTTAGCATAGATTTGAGCCTTGCTTCAGCATTTCTTCTTTCTATTCATTCATTCATTCATTTTTACCATATGGATGTTCCCCCCCACACCCCCTACACCCCCATAATAGGAGGTGGCTCAGGGCCCTGAAAGGCAAACACACCTGGTGAGCTGTCCTTGACTCAGACAGTTTTAGACTGAGGACCTAGAAGGTAAGAAGAGGTGAAGATTTCATACAAAAGCAGGTCAGGGATGAGGTCTGTGGCTTTTGATTGACAGAGAACTAGGGAGAGTCTGACTTTCAGTCCGAGTGGTCTCCTATTTGCCTAAGGCTGAAGTAACATAATGAAACCCCAAAAAGGATTCAGGTCAACCAGGGGGCAGTCATCAAGACCCTATGGAAGGTATTCTATGGCAAGACCACTAGTGTGCAAGACAAATGGCTCTCCTGGAGGAAAAGAGCCCTGATTAGCACTGTTTGCCAATTTCCATGGTGTGAATACTCATGCCATGGCTTATCTCAAACTGCTGACATGATATCACTGAAGTCAGAGCTGGGAAGAGATGTGCAGTAGTGTAGTATAATACAGTTATTTCTACTATACAGCTACAATAGATATAAATAACCTCAAAGCATAGATAACAGTAAAATATAGTAATTTTAGTAAAATAAATATAGCAAAATAACTTGTAGTAAAACGTAGTAAAATAACTTGCACCATCACGATTTCGGATTTAATCCCAAATTTGTGCCAAAGGTTGTTTTCCGATTCCCAGGTGAAATTAGACAAAGCAAACGGTTTTCATTTGTTTTATAAATTCTGGACGTCTTCAAGAGAAGCACTGGGCAAAGGTGTGAGTGGTGAGGTGGCTGGTGGGGTAAAGTTTGCCATCAGACACCCTTTGAGCTATGTGTACCTTAACCTCTGTTCTGCAAAGTGGGGGAAAAAATTGTGTTTTTTTTTTAAACTTCTGGGCTTGCTCAAATAATAACGAAACCCGCTTTGGGACTGTGGCCTGGTGTGCCATTGTTGGGGTGCACTTTAATTATGATGAATGACCACAAGGATTATGAGGCAGGGCCTTGGTTGGGCCAGCACTACAGCAAACACGGTGACTCCTCTTGGCACACATCGTGAGCATTCCCTGGCTTCCTCCAACTCTAAATCTGGAGCTTCCTGATAGATGGAGAAGCACAACAGGGCGATTGTGTCTCTTTTCTAGACCTTTACCTTCCTTCCTTTTCCCACACAGAGATCAGCTGACAATCATAGAAGCTTTAACTCAGCATGTCACATTCCAGCTATGTGTTTACTTAGGTGTTTATTAGCTTGCCTTCACCATTTAACAGATATTTCTTCCCTGGGCATAGACTCTGTGTCCAGCACTGGGTTAGCACCAGAGAGCTGGCATGTAGGATGGACATTGGAGGGGTCTGGAGGATTGGGGAGGCTCCCCTGATGCCAGTTGGTGGAGCCTCATCTGATAAGATTCAAATTAGTCCCTCTCATCTACAAACTGGGCTGCAAGTTCACTCTCTGGGAAAGCCCAGCATGTTCCCAACCTCCAGGGCTCTCTGATCACTGTGACTTCTGTCTGGAAAGTAGTCTCTCTCCCTTTTCCACCCTTTGGCTGGGCCTTGTCTCTTGGTGGGGGAGAGGTCAGTACCTGGGAACGGCTTCTTCCGGGCACCCCCCGAGGCCAGGCATGTGTCCTTTGGAGAACGCCCCCTGGGAGCCCGAGCTGAGCCGGGCACAGTGCTTGTCCGCAGGAAGCCTACAGTCACAGGGACAAGAAAAGACGGCATCTGGGATTGCAGTCCGTCAAGGGCCCGGGGCAGGGCACTCGGAGCTGTTAGTCATTTCTCCTGGGGTTGGGGAGTAGCCGTTTCAGAGGACGTCACCCTTCAGGTGTGCCCGGACAGATGAAAGAAGGGTGTCAGGAAGCCAAGAGAGGACAGGAAGGGTGCTCCTGGCAAAGGGAATGGCTCGAGATCAGGAGCTGAGTCAGTGGGTGTGAGGGGAGAGGCATTCCATTCTTGCTGGACTGAAATAAACCCAAGGCTCCTGGGTGGCTGATAGGAAGTTTGGAGAAGGGCCCCAAACGACTCTGACAGAAGGCAAAACAGGCCTTTAAAACGTTTTAAAATACTGAGAAAAAAAAAAACTCAGGATGTATTCTGCATGTTTTTTATTGTCTTCTTTGTACTTCCCTGTATTTTTATTGTTTGTTTTTGTTTTTTTAGAGGGCAGTATCACTGGCCCTCATATGTGGGACCCGAACTGGGGCCGCTGGCTTCCCAAGCCAGCCCTTAACCACCGTGCCACTCGGCCGGCCCCTTCCCTGTATTTTTAAATTTGCAATAATTTTGCGGGGTATCCCCTGCTGCCCACGCCCTCTCCCGTCTGCAGGGGGCGCACCGGCGGACACCCGCCCTCCGCCAGGCTGCTGGGCGGGGCCTCCCGGGTCCCGCGGCGCTGGCGATTGGCTGGCTGGGCCCTCCATCACGGCCTCCCGCCCCCGCTCTACGTCACATGACGCAGCGCATCATGGCGGCGGGAACGCGGCTCCCCGGGCCCGCGGGTCCGCAGGGCTGCTGCCGTGGCCGCTGCTGAGAGGCGGCGACGGCGCGGGCTGGCGGACGGGCGGCAAGGATGGTGTTTCTGCGGCCGGAGCGACGGGTGCGGACCGGGAGCCGAGCGGAGGTTTGGCCGCAGCGCCGCGTCCCCGGGAGCCGCCGGCGCGGGTGCCGTTGAGGCAGCCTGGGGATCCCCGGCCGGAGCGACGGACGGACGGACGGGCGGGATGCGGCGCCGGGGCCGCGCGGTGGGCGCGATGCCGGGGCCGCCGGCGTGGCCGCCGCTGCTGCTGCTGCTCCTGGCGGCCGGCGGGAGCCGGGCCGCGCCACTTCCGCAAACAGGTGCAGGTGAGCGGGCCGCGGCGGGGCCGGGCTGCGGGGCCGGGGCGGGGGCCCGGGGAAGCGAGCGAGCGCTCGGGAGGCGTCTGCCGCAGGGGCGTGCGGTGGGCGGGCGCCTCTCCAGGGCCGGAGCGGGGGCGCGGCGAGCGGGGTGCGGGGTGCGGCGAGCGGGGAGCGGGGCGCGGCGAGCGGGGTGCGGCGAGCGGGCCGCGGCGAGCGGGGCGCGGGGTGCGGCGAGCGGGGTGCGGGGTGCGGCGAGCGGGGCGCGGGGTGCGGCGAGCGGGGAGCGGGGTGCGGCGAGCGGGGCGCGGGGTGCGGCGAGCGGGGTGCGGGGAGCGGGGCGCACCGTGCGGGGTGCGGGGCGCACCGAGCGGGGTGCGGGGAGCGGGGTGCGGCGGGGCGGATGCGGTGCTGGCGCTGGACCTGTTGCCTGAAGGCCCGCAGCCGGCCTCCCCGCCTGGTGGCTCCGCTCGCCTTTCCAGATGTCGCCTGCCGCCTGCGAGCTTCTCCTATAGCTGAGAATAAGAACCGTTTCTCTAATCATCCTGACATGCCAGCGGCTCGGCGAGCTGTGCGAAGTTGCCTTCGCTCTCTGGCAACTTGTGCTGAAGTTGAAATCGATTTTAGACGCCGGGCTTTTTATTCGGATTGAATCTCTTGGGGATGAGAAAGGAAACCCACTCTGTACATAGGTCTATTTTAGGAAGCCAGTGATTGTAGAGAGCAGCAGCCTTTGAGTGACTATGGACGAAATGGTCCAAGGGTGATGGAAGTCAGTGTGATTTTCTTTGTATGTCATCGATGTCGTTTGCATTTGCAGTTTTATTTTCCTAGATACAACTGCAACCCAAGAAAGCAGCCCAAGTTGGGTCATTTAAAGGAAAAAAAAATAATGCAGGCTAATTTGCCATTATCATTGGCTGTTTATCTTGGAAATAAGGAGAGACTGAAGTTTCATGGATTCGTGGAATTTTACAGTTGGAATAGATCTGAAAGAAATTTAGTTCAGTTTCTTTATTTTGCAATTGAAGACACTGAGATCCTGGGGTGGGGGTCAAGTGACCTCCAGCTAAATTGTGTGCAGAATCATAACTAAAACCCAGGTCTTAGATTCCCCTAGTTACGGGATTCAAATCCTGTAACTGTTTAAGGAAGACTCTTGAGGTCAAGAGTTATTTTAGAATGATGTTAATTGGGTACAGAATGTGGAAGTTTAGTGTTCCCAGTGAAGACACGTTTTTCAAACACATCCACAAGGAAAGCTATAGGTAATTATTTCCAGAGCTACACCAGGTTAGGCCATGGAATGCCCTGTAGTTGAGTATTAACTGTTATCATTGTACCATATAATGTATTGCTAAATTTCTGCCATGGCTTTAGATCAAATATTTGTAAGGTGAGTTGTTTTCTGATCTGATAGATAAGTGCAGTGACTTTATTAGAAGTGTATAGGCAGCCCAGTTAAGAGTCACAGAAAGTACCTGGGAAGTTATAAAAGACTATATGGAAAGATGTTGATGTTGATATTGAAAGATATTGGTGG
Organism: Aselliscus stoliczkanus; assembly: GCA_033961575.1. NCBI lineage: Eukaryota > Metazoa > Chordata > Mammalia > Chiroptera > Hipposideridae > Aselliscus > Aselliscus stoliczkanus. Next base: position 4,136,835 of record CM066733.1, read on the forward strand.
TGAGATTGAAAATTAGCTCTAGAGTAGGATAGTGGATAAAGAGTGAAAGGGCTTCAAGAAGTTTCCAGATGACTTTGCACTTAGTTGAATTTTTATATATTTTGAAAAACAGACTCTCTCTATAGGAACCTGTGGAAATGTGCCCACCTATAAATCTCTTAACATGTTATTTTTTTATTCCATTCTTTTACTATTTTATGGAGGTATATATTATAAAATCTAAGGATTGGGTTTTTGTTTTTGTTTTGGTGTGCTGTAAAACAATCAGGAAAATTAATCCATAAGTAGAAATATCAAATCTTGATGTAAATAAAGCATAAAGAAATATTTGGAGATTTATAGCGGCATTTGCAGATTTTCCTTTCATATTCTGTTGCTTCGAAGGTGTATGGTTAGAATGACAGGTACCTAGAAATAAATTCTGTAGAATAGATGTACAATTGAACATAGATTTGGGGGGTTGTATTTCCATCCAGAAGAGATTATTAATCCTGGTAGCAGAGATGAATTCTAGACCAAGGAGAATAAAGAAACCCTTGAGCTAATCCTGATAAGCGAGCTAACTGGTTAAGAAGGAGGAACCCCTTTGAACATATATGGTAGATAAAAGAGCAGTTAAACGTTGAAAACATAATAACTCTCAAGCTTTTAATTATCTGGGGGCCTGTACTCCATCTGAAGGTAGGGCTGGCCGTTGTCAAATTAAGCCTAGATCATTGCTTAGGGTCTTTTGCCTCCTTGGCTTTATTCTTTCTACTTGAAGTTCAAACTGATTAATGGTGCCTTGGAGAAAGCATGGCTTAATCAGGGGTTGGAAAGCATACTTGAATTTTATCCTTTGCCAGCCCGTTTACATGGAGGAAGAAATGAGGCAGTTAACTAAAATTCAGCTTTTTTTTTTTTTGAGGCAGTGTCACTGGCCCTCACATGTGGGACCTTACCGGGGCCGCTGGCTTCCCAAATCAGTGCTTAACCACCGCGCCACTTGGCCGGCCCTTAAAATTCAGCATTTAAATTGAAGTTCAATTATTCAAGGTTTCCTCGTCATCCAGAATCATTTCTAGGTTTGGAAGTTCAAACAGGTATTTACCCATTCAGTCATCATAAAGCTTTATAAATATGTGGATTTCCTTTGCCTATCGGGCAAGAAGGCATTTCTTGGTTGAACTTAATTTTAGGTCTCTCCTTTTCTCTCTGTTGTCCCTTATGCCCTCGCTGGAAGCTTCTTTTCCTGAGAATCTATATTTATGCAAGGGCCCTTGTTAATATAGACAGATCTTGTTGGTTCTTACCAGGAAGCTCATATAAAGGAAGAAAGGCCACTGTTTTTACACAAATTACCAAACCAAGATTACAGTTAAGAAATTTTTTTCTACGGATCATAGTTATCAGATTCTTCTCTTGAGAAAACATTTATGTGCCTTTTATAAGATTCTCTAATTCAGGTCATACAGAACGATGCTGTATGTGTGGGGGCATTCCTCTAAGTCCACAGTTTATTAATATTAGGGTAGTGGTTAGACAAGGAAACCACTTCTATTGTTCTTCGGCATGTTAGGTCACCGAGTAGTACAGAGGAAGCTTTTAGCAGTTCCAGATAAAGGACCTCACGGAAGCCTACGAAACCGGTGGGACTCAGCTACTGATTAAACAGCAGCTTGGGAACCTGGGGCACTCGTTTTAGATTAAACAAACAGACTTGTACCTTGAAAAAGATTTCTGAAGTAAAGGAAGTACTTTCTAAAGTGCGAATTTTTGTGTTTATTTTAACAGTTTCTGAGAAATATATTTTCAACAAGCTTGCCCTGCAAATTATTTCGGGATTTAAGGCTTGAGATTCGACTTAGGCTGGGAATGCTATAATTGCTTTTCGTTGGTGATATTTTTGGGTTAACTAAAAATGCTCATTTGTACAGTAATGGGAAGTCTGTCCAGCAATTTTATAGCTGATTAGCACTGAAGTTATCAAATCCCCACAGTTTTGCTGATACCAATGTGCTGACTGTTTATGCATCTCTTTACATTTAGAGTCTCCTTGGGCCCTGTGTGTCCCCTCTGGGCTGTGTCACTTAGATAACAGCTGCACATATAATAAAAAAGACTTTGTAATGTAAATAAGGGATGGCCAAGGTTCTGAAACAGTTAAACAAACGAGCCCTCAAAAAAGTCCTTGTAGATGGACATATAAAAAGAATCCAACTTTTCAGTCAGTTGAGAGTAAAAGTCATGAACCAATCATAGGAAGAGTAGGTGTTGTCGATGGAACTTGGACTTTGCAGTTGGTCTGGGTGTGAGGCTTCCGAACTCTGCCGCTTCAGTAGCTTTAAGACCTTGGGCCAGTTGCTTGACCTCACCAAGCTACTTAGAAACCCAACTATTTAAAAAAAGATAATAATATTTACCTACAGGGTTGTCGGGAGGGTGAGGTAGTGTCACAGTGGTATGGCATGTCTGGCACGTGGCAACGTAGCTTTCTTCCTTGCTTCAGATTTGTAAATTGGGTGGGTTATCATAAAATTGACTAATGGTGGGCGGCAAGGCCTCAAAGAAGGAACTGAAGGTGGTAGCTGCTTAGCATGGACTACCTAGAGCTTGCTGGATTTAAAAGCCTTTGTTACTCAAAATAGCTTGTTATATGATGGGTGAAGAAGAGATTCCTTGAATATAGCTTGTTTAAGTATAATATATAGGCTGGTATTGTCACTTCTTGAAATGCATAATGTTGGGGAAGTATGCTAGAAAATTTTAACATGGTTTGGATTAGTCCACTTTTATGTAATAAACCTGTTTTTAAACATCAAGATGACTAAAGCTCTTGCATGTGAATAGCTGCTGATTTTAATTTTCTTAAGGAACCAAGAGCAATCTAAGTTTAGTGGATCTCAAACAAAATTGTGTTCTCCTGTCAAGCACCCTGAAGCAGTCAGTTAACCTACCCCTGCTTGGGGCCAGCAGGGGCCTGAGGCTTCCCTGAGGAAACGTCATCTGGAGGCTTCAGTATGACTGGCTGACTTTCTCTCTTTCCAAATCGTATCTTTTCGAAGTCTCCTAGCTGTGCTTTACTCTTTTTCGAATATTTATTACGTAGACATGAGGAGGGGGATATTATAGAAAGGAGGAGTTGGACAAACATTCCTTGTCTAAAACAGACAGCTACATCTAGGGTTGTTTTTAGATTCAATTCTCAACTTTTCTATGAATCTTCATATGAAGACACTGTTGTAAGAGAAAGCTGAAGAAATATAGTAAAATCAGTGTGTCAGAGCAAAATAGTGAAGTATTTTTAAATGGTAGCAAGTGACTAATTTGGAACCATGCTTGGGTATTACAATTATTTGCCACAAAGAACAGGCATGTCAGAAAAATAACCTCAGTATTTCAAAAAAGTGTTTTTTGTAAAGGTTAGCACAGTACATAGACTCCAAATTTCATTTGATTGGTTTGAGAACTGTTGACACCGGATGTCTCAGGTGCCTGAAACCTCTTTGCAGCCTCAATTTCCCTACTAAGACCTTTCTTCTTGCCCAGTCCTGCAAGATTCCCACCCATAATGAACTCTTAAGGTGTTTACTTGGGGGACAGGATGAAAACATTGGAACTTAAGTTTTTATTTATTTTCATTTTACCCATTTAAAGTTTTGACATGTAACGTTTTCAAGTATAGAATATATTGGTACATTAACATTTTTATGGTTTGTAAATAAATAAATTTACATGAAATGGAAGGTATGTAGAGAAACTTGACTGAGGGCAGGCTGTGTGATCAGAAAGGTTTGAATTCATTGTACCAGCCTACAGTTCACACTTAGCAAAGACCACTGATTTCTTTAAGTTCCACCTCTTCACCTGGATTGCAAGTGTTTGCATGGTACCTCATGGGTTCTAGGCGCTCAGTAAAGGTTTGTGGGTGAGGATGCTAAAGACAATACTGGAGAGCTAGGTTTACCAGACTCCTGTTGTGCGTGTATGTGCGTGCGTGTGTGTGTTTTTGCGTGTGTGTGAAAAGGAGAGGTTGTAAGCTTAGAGCCTGTAATTCTTCTGTGAACCTTGCTTTTTTATCCAGCCACAGTTCATCACCTGGAATGAGGCCATTCAGTTTTATTTTTAAGAATAAACTTTCAGAACAATTTGAGATTTACAGAAAAGTTGCAAAGATAGTACAAAGAGTTCCCCGTATGCCCTCTACCCAGTTTTTCCCATTGTTCACATGTTACATTAGTGTAGTCCATTTGTCACAGCTAGGAGCTAAAACGAATACATTATTATTAACCAGAGTCCATACTTGATTCAGATCTGTTTCTCCGAGTCCTTTTTCTGTTCCGGGGTACCCATTACATTTCTTTGCCATGTCTCCTTAGTCTCCTCCAGCCTGTTCTTTGTTTTGATGATTTTGACAGTTTTGAGAGGCACTGGTCCAGTGTTATATAGGGTATCACTCTACTGGCGTTTGTTTGCTGTGTTCCTCATGATTAGACCAGGGCCCTATGTTTAGGGGAGGAAGGCCAGAGTAAAGTGCCATTCCCATCACATCATACTAAGGATGCGTGCTTTCGTCCTGACTTGTCACCTGGCTGAGGTCCCTTTTGTCAGCTTTCTTCACTGTACAGTTGCCTTTGTCTCCTTTCTTGTGCTGTACATGTGCATGGTCCACCCCTAAGTGGGCATGAGGATACCCCCCCCCTTCTGTATGGAATATTTAACAGTTTTCCCCATTTATTTTCTTATTCAGGCTACTTATTTATATTAGTATGGACACATGGATATTGATTTCACACTTTGGGTTATAATCCAATATTGTGTTATTTATTTATTTTTTGAGGGCAGTGTCACTGGCCCTCATATGTGGGACCCGAACCGGGGCCGCTGGCTTCCCAAGCCAGCGCTTAACCACTACGCCACTCGGCTGGCCCATGTGTTATTTATTTTTGATGCTCAGATTGCACCAGCTTTGGCCATTGGGGCCTCTTTCAGTTGGCTCCTGTGTCCGGTTGACATGTATTCTTTTGTTTTGTTTTTCAAAGCAACTCAGTACTTTCTGGCACCAAGAAGCCATAGGCTCACTTTGTGTGTTCCCTGCTCCAGCCCTAGAATCAGCCATTCTCCAGGCTAGTTGCTTTTCTTGGAGAATGATTTTAGAAACAAAACCTGGGCACTGGATGTGCCTATTGCTACTGGAACATTTATATAGAGTTTTGATCCTTTGCTTCCTCATATCTAATTCTAAGTTTTGGGGGAAAAAGAGTGAGTGAGAGAGATTTTGGAGGGACAAAGGACCTTTTAGAAACAGATGACGTGGAAGGGCCCTGTCCATGTTTTGTCCCTGTCACTTGACCACCTCGCTAATACTCTACATTCTATGTCTGATATAATGATATTGACAGGAAGTTGTTTTTATTTTAGAGCAATGGGCATTTGAAAGGTAGATTTGATTTACTCTCTCCAAGAGCAGCCTAATCTCGAAGAATACGAAGGCAAGCTCTTGGCTTAAAATTTAGTTAGAATTATTTTAGCGGGGCCTCTCAGCTTTGAAAATTGTTGAAAGGGACTGTAGGCACCCCCTTTAGTTGGTGAAAGTTCTGATGAAATGTCTGATGCAAGTGTCTTGAAGAGCACCGTTGGGGGGGCTGTGGACTTGTTTTGACTGTGTACAGAGCTTTTCTCTATTTTTATTATGGAAATTTCAAACATACACAAAAGTAAAGGAAATAATATAATGAACCCTCATGTCCCCATGACCCAGCATCAACAATTTTTAATTTATAGTCAGACTTGTTCACATGTGCCCTTCCCACTGGCTCAACCCCATTGTTTTGATGTAAATTCCAGCTACGTTATCAGTTAAGCTCAGAATATTTCAGGGGAAAATAAAGATGTTTTTATAAAACAGATTGCTTGCATCAAGATCACCTAGGTATTTGTAGGAATGCAGGTTCTGAGCCCCAAACAAACCAACTGAACCCGAGTTCTGGAGGTTGGCCTGAAAATCTGAATTTAGAATGCTTTTCTAGAGATTTTTCATCCCCACAACAGAAATAGTTCCTACTAGAGACCGAATAATATCAGTTACTTACTAGAAATCTGTCAACTTGTATAACTAGTGAGATTCAAAGAAGGAAGAACAGTTTTTAAAGCTTTAAAATTAATGTCAGCGCCTAAGATCTGAAGCAATGGCTACTCCTGACCGCTGTCAGGAATATCATTCTGAAGAGTCTGCTTGTGAAACAAAGGTCCCTGTGCTGTAGCCCCGAAGGAATTGAAGCACTCCAGGGCAGACACACTGATAGCTCTAAACACCTTTTATTTATTTATTTTTTAACTTCAGCCCCCTCTCTAGAAGTCGGTATAAATAATCTTTTTACCTTTTATAAATACCCTTTGTGAATAGCCAGTAAACACTGTGAGCTGGTATCTTGACAGTCAGATGCCTGCATGTGAGCTGAGAACCTTGTGGTGGAGGCTCTGCCCGGTGCAGCTCAGCCTAGCTAGGAGCCTGGGCAGATGGGACCCAGCGGCATTCGTGATCCCTGGGTGTGATAGGTGTGTGCACTGCCTCGGGCAAGCCCCGATCTCCACCCGTACAATAGCTTGCGGGGTAATTTTTGTCCAGTATAATATCGCGTTAACATCTTCGTTTGAAAAAGTTTATTTTTTCAAGCTTGTCTATTTTGAAATGGCCTTGGATTTGTAGCCTATTTGATATTTTTCAACAAGTACTTGTTTTTTGCTAGTTGATACATTTTAATATATTTGCGATAATGTACAAAGTATTCTTACGATTAGCTAAAGAAAGTAAACTGTTTGTCTCTGAAACTGCTACATTATAATGCTGTATAATCAGTTGGGTTTGATTAAGAACATCGTAGGCTCATACACTAGTACAGATAATTCAGGACTTTTTTTTTTTGGCAACATGTCAGCCGTAGATCAGAGAGAAGAATTTAGTTACAAGCATCTGTGATAGTGATTTTTGAGAGAGAAGTTGCTCCTATCCCAAAATGAAAACACTATAATTTAAATTTTTTTTTTTTTTAAAAGATTCCATTGGGGAATTGGGGGAGGGGAACCGTGTTGGGGAATTGGGGGAGGGGAGCCGTGTTGGGGAATTGGGGGAGGGGACCAGCCAAGTTGCTCTTCAATCTTCGTTGTGGAGAGCTCCAGTCACCATCTGGCTTCCCGTCAGCAGCTTGTGGCCTCTAAGCTCAAGGTGCTGTGTTCAATCTTAGTTGCAGGTGGGCGTAGCCACCATCCCATGGGGGAGTCGAACCTGGCAGCCTTGTTGTTAAGGGCGCACGCCCTATCCATCCTCTGAGCCATCCGGGTGGCAGCTCAGCTCAAGGTGCCTAGTTCAGTCTTAGTTGCAGGTGGGCATAGCCCACCATTGAACAGGCAATCTTGTTACACCAGCTGAACCATCCTGCCACCTGTTGGCAGCTCAGCAACAGCTCAGCTAGGGTGCAGTGTTCACTGGCCCATGTGGGAATCGAATCGGCAGCCCTGTTGCTCAGAGCACATGCTCTAAGCCATCTCTTAACCAGCTGAGCCACTCGGCTGGCCCGTATAATTTAATTTTTAAAAGCTCATTTTTCTTTCTCTTTTGCTCTCCATGTTCGAAGTCCATCCTGAATATGGAGACTTGAACAGGAGACTTGAGTTTGAAGTGGTATAATTATAACCTTTAATTATAGGAAGTAAATCTATAAGACATCTTGGACTTAGAAGATAGAGGAGGATGAGTTTGCTATCATTTGCACATTTAAAATATCAACTTTAACCAACAAGTAATTCTGAAATTTTGTAGTTTTAGCTTTTTATTGCAAAACGAAAGTGTTATGATCTGTTGGGTACCTCTCAGATTAGCCACTAAATTTAAGCTTCATGTATTTTTTACATTGCAGATTCTCCCTCTGAACCCTCAATAAATTCAACCTGTGTTCCTTTCAGAAGGAAAAAGTCTCTTTTGATTCTCCCTGGCAGTGTGCCTCTGTAGCATGGCTCTTATGTCAGCAGCAACTGTTACTTCCCAAGGACTCAGCCGTCAGCTATAGGCCAGTCACAGCGCACAGCCCCACTTGACTCTGACTGACTTCAGACTATTATTAAAATGCAACACCCCAACACTAATTGCTAGTGAGACGCTGAAAAATAACAAACTTACCAAAATAGTCCTCTGGGAACACTCTACTAGAGACCTGCTGCCAGGGTGCAGTCCAGAAATCTGTAATTTAACTTCTTTCTCTTTAAGAAAAATAAAATTAATAAAAGATCTGATTACCAACAGTAACCATATAGGCACTTGGTGGACTCATAAAATTTTGGAATTAGAAATCCTTGTATACAGAGCTTTAGAGCTGACATGCTGGTCACAGGTGAAGGAGCTGAGGTCCAGACAAGTGAAGTAGCAGATTGTCCCATCCTGGCCGTCGGTGGCAGACCTACCTGTGGACCAGGGGCCCTGACAGCCCCTTCCCCTTGTTTCCCAAGCTCACTGCCTCGCACTGTCAAGGATACTCATTAGTGTGACACACACACAAATTCCAGTCATTTCTCCTCTGGATATTTTTCTGTTTACTATTGGGAAGTATTGAGATGAATTTTAAACATAGTTGTCATATAGTTGATTCTTGAAGTAGTAAAGATAATTCCTTAGTGAAATTAGGACACTGAAGTGCTAACTTCCCTAATTTGACGCAAAAAAAAAATTCCACATTCATATTTAACTTTTTTCATTTGTAAGACAAACAATTTAGTTTCCACCTATGAAATGAAGTTGCACTGTTTAAAGGTGATCAAAAATATTTCTGACTTTTAAAACGTGATCATAAACTTGTAAACTTGTTCACTTGTTAAACATAAAAAATATTTAAATGCTGTCGATTTAGATGCTCCTGTGGTGGTATGGATCCTTTTAAGAATTTTCTGGATGCCAAGAATAATCCTCATTTATTTCCTGCATGCTTTCAAGGTTCGCAGACAGGTCTTGAGACACGTACATGCAGTCGTAGACAGATGTCACTTTTCTCAGCTCTTGGCTTGTGCCCATGTCCCCTGCCTTCTCAGCGCTCGCTTCCCTTGAGGGCCTAGTCCCCAGCAGCTCTCCTTGCCTTTCATCTTCTGTCTCCTGGACCCTTTCTCTCAGTTAATTTGTAACAGATAACAACTTAATGTATATATTTCCCCACATAGCTTTATTCTACTTTTGAATAATTTTGTTAGTACTAATTCTCAGGAGTAGTTTTTAAGAAAAAAAGAAAAAGGGAACCATTTTTATGGTTCTTTTGCTGCTAATTGCTGTATTTCTTTACATGACACTTTTTTTTGTTTTGTTTTTTGTTTTTTTGAGGGCAGTGTCACTGGCCCTCTTCTGTGGGACCGAACCGGGGCCGCTGGCTTCCCAAGCCAGCGCTTAACCACCGCGCCACTCGGCCGGCCCTTCATGACACTTTTTTTTTTTTTTTTAAGATTTTATTGGGGAATTGGTGGAGGGGAACAGCGTTGGGGAATTGGGGAAGGGGAACAGACAAGTTGCTGTCTTTTTGTTCTTCAGTTTAGTTGCGGAGGATGTTGCTTCACTGTTGGTATCGTCATTGCGCTCTTCCCGGATGAGGCAGATCGGTCGCCGGCCTCTGGATGGTCGCTCACCGCGGCTGTTGGCAGCTCACGCTTGGCTGCCAGCCGCTCACGCTGGCTGCGGGCCACTCACTGTAGCCTATGGCAGCCCACTGCAGCAGGGGCTGCAGCCCACACCATCGCCGGGGCTCGCACAGCCCAGCTCCAGGTGGAGCTGTTGTTAGCTGTAGAGGGCAGTGTCACTGGCCCTCATGTGGGATCCGAACCGGGGCCGCTGGCATCCCAAAACCAGCGCTTAACCAATGCACCACTCGGTAATGACACTTGTAAAGAAACACTTTCCTCCTTCGCCTTTCCCGCAGTGGACGCCCTTTTTCTGCCTCTGCCTCCACAGTGTCCCCTTTCCTGTTTCCTGTTTGACTCAGTCTCATCTCTTAAATGTTCTTTGCCATCTCCTTGGTCCGCTTTTCTTTTCCTGTTTCCCCTCCTTTTCTCTATTTTGTAAATGATAATTTTTGTCAAATAATGCATGGAGATAGTTTAAAAAGGGAAAATTTTCCAGGCTGATAATAAAAGTGGGGCTCTCCTGTCCCACGGCTCGCTGCCTCCCCCCAGGGGCCTTACTCAGGCGCTCTCTCAGCGGGCTGGTAACTAACTAACTAACAGGCGGGCTGGTAACTAACTAACTAACTAACAGGCAGGCTGGTAACTAACTAACAGGCCGGGGCCAGTGTTTCTCCGTGTAAGTAGACCTGACCTGCTCCTGTGGAAGAAAACCGGTTGCTATACTCTCTCACACACACACTCTTCCCTCCGCAACATAGTTTCTGACGCCTTGTGGTTAAATCACTATTTAGCATTTCGTGTTTCATGACTACAGATACTATTCACAGCGGACCCTATGGCGTTTTTGGTGAAATTTCTTTCATATCTTCTGTTTTCCCTAAACCTGCCTGCCCTTTGTCATCATTTCCTTGTTTTTTTCATGAATGTGTCACTAATCACCCCCCTCTCCTCAGCAGGAGTTTCAATCTCCTCTCAGCGTGTTTGGCTGGGCCGCCTTGGTGCCCGCTGGGCCCTGTTGGCAGGCGTGGGACGGTAGCTCTCGGGCTGCCTTCCAGTGGGCTTGGCGAGGTCTGAGGCCACCTGGTGTCCTTTCCTATGTGGCTTCTTTCCCCCTCCTTGGATGGAAGCTTTTAAGCCTTTTCCTCTCAATTCTGAAAGGTTGCAAAGCCCTGCCTGGATGAGTCTTTTCTGTTCGTTCCATTCATGAAGATGGACACTCATTGACCCTTTGAACCTGGAAAGTCATGCCCTTTAGTTCTGGAAGAATTTTACACACACACACACACACACACACACACACACGTTTTTGAGAAGAGACTACCTCCTCTTTGTTTCTTTCCAGAACACCTGTTAGTTGAATGTTAGATTTCTTTGAATGAGCTTCTATTCCCCTTTTGTTCATCTTTTTATCTCCATCCTACTATGTGAGAGCCTTTATTTTTTTCCATTACATTTTATTTCCAGCTTTTCCTCCACCACCCGTCCCCCTCACACATCCACACATTACTTTATAAATAACATCGCCTAATGAGTATAATATCTTATTTCTAAGGATATTAATATAGTTATTTTGTGTTAGTTTTTCTTAAAATTTTTTATTCCTTTTATTTTAACGCCTGCATTGTCTGCTTCCTTCTAGCCCCTTTTTGTCTATTTGGGTTGGTCATTGTCTTTTCGCTTTTTTAAGGAGGGTTTTTTTTTTTTTTTCTGAATGTCAGGGGATCCTGAAAGTCTGACCATGTTTAAGAGTGAGGGACACTGATGGGAGCTGTCCTCCTTGACCCTTTCACCTCACATTCCATGTCGCATCTGCCACCAAGTCCTAGGCACAGCCAGCTCTGACCCCTCCGCTGTCATAGAGTGTAGGAGAATGAATGCTGAGCATCACACAGGGGCTGTGTGACCTTGGAAAAGTCACCTCTCCGTTGCTCAGTTTCTTCATTTTAAATGGGGCTAATAATAGTGCCACCTCAGAGGATTGCTGCAGGAGTGGGTGAGTTTATAGACGAGTGCGTGACACATCGTAAGCACATTCAAGTACTAACTATTTTTGTAACCACCTGGACCAAACCACCGTCATTTCTTTCATGAATTTTTATAACATCAGAAATGTGTTTTCTGATCACTCCGTATAAAAGAGCAACCTCCCCCGTCCCTTGCTTTATTTTTCCACATTGCTTATCACCATCTGAGGTACTATATATTTCTTTACTTTCTTACTGTTTGTCTCCTTGCATGAGAATATAACCTGTTTTTTCAACTTCGAGATTCCCAGGACCTATGGCAGTGCCTGTTTTATAGAAGATACTTAGTAAACAGTGGTTGAATGAGTGAATGAACTGTTTTGGGTGGGACTTGTTTGACTGGTGGGCTTCACAGCAGGAGCAGTAAGATTTCATTACCCATGGGTCTGTTATCTTGGGTTGGACACCTAAGTGCCTGGAAGCACCTAGTCTTATTGGGTTTATTTTTCTGTATAATATAAAGACATATCAATGGAGCATTACCAGATAGGACACCCTAGGAAATCTGCTCTAGAACCTTGTCAAGGTCAATGTTGTAAGCAGTTTCTGGCTTAGTTAAAAGAAGTACTTAAAAAAATAAAACTTTACCATGGAGAACTTTGAACGTGTACAAAAGTAGACTATAATGAATTCTCTATAGCCACCCTCACCACTCCCAGCTACCCCTGCAGCCAGGCCACCTGCATCCACACCACCATCTACTTCTCTGCAGACTCATTGCCCAAGACTGCGTTTCGATTACTTTAGCAAGAGTTTAAATTAGACCTTCAGAAGCTAGAGAGGTTCTGAGACCATAGACTATCAAGGTGTTGTAGGACATTTTAAAGAAAAAAGTAGACATGTTTTTCAAGGATATTTAAGGCCTGCTTACATAGGAGGTAAGGAGATCACATTTAGGTCCTCTGTCCTACCCTTTTGGCTCTATTATGCAGAAATTGTCTTGGCTAAAATTGTGTTGTGAATCTAGCTCTGCTGTTGATGTGCCTGCACATTTCTATCCATTTCCATGCATAGTCGTATGGAAAGGCAGAATGTCCTTTTCCCAGGCAGTAGTGGTCCACTGAAGCGACCAGTGTTGGGGAAGAAGCCCTGGGAAACTAACTGGCCCTGAGTTTCTCCTTGTCGGCCTAGATGCTGTCTGCTCCTGAGCTGGCTTCCTGGACTGCAGGAGGACCTGAATCAAAGGTGCCATGAACATCTGAGCACTGGATTACTCCACAGCTTAACTATGCCACCAACTTAATTCAGATTCTAGCTCTTAAAATATTATCCCTGCCATCGTTTGCCAGGCTGTGGGGGGCACAGGAGTCTGGCAGAAGTCATCGAAACCTGACATTCCTTTGTCCAAATGGCGGCTCCTGAGGCAAGCTTCTCTGTGGTAGCCTCCATGCGAGTCAGTGTTGTAAAAATCGAAATGAAATAACAAATTTTAATGGAACAGACTGAGAAACGGCAACTTCATAGAAAGTGATCTCATTCACAAGTACTCAGTCAGTACTCAGATTACACAACCTTTCTGCCAGCGGGAGAGAACCGTTGGCTTGGCTGACCCAGAAATGGTTGAACAAGAGCAACACCGATTAGCACACAGTGGGGCTTGTTTTTCTAGGCTGTCGATATTCTGGCTCAGGGGTCTTTGTGGAATCTCTGATTCATCAACTAGATCATCAGTGCACTATTTACTGTTCTGTGTGCTTGGGTATATTTAGTGCTATGCTTCATTTTCCCTTTCTAATATTAGCATCGATCAGGGAGAGTCTAGATTATTTAATGTAGCTGTGCTATTACATTAAGAGGCCAGGAAACATTTAGCGACTTAAGATTCTTTGTAAAGGAAACCTTTATGCTAGGTAGGTTTTAATTTTGAGGTGTTAAATAAAAATGTGTGATATGCAATGATTGTGTCATTTCTTTTCCCCAAGTAGTATGATGATGGTGATGATGATTCATTTTATTAGGTCTCTAAGATGTAAAGCTGCTTGTCAGGTTGTTGGAAAAGGAAGATGGACTTATTAAGGTCCTACTCTTTTAAAAAAAAAAGCTGTAACCAGTATTTTAGAGGTAGATTTGGTAGTAGGACCAGTTTGAAAGATTGCTGGTCCATAGCTTCCCTGAATTCTACCAAGCTTGCTTTGTCTAGTCAGCCCCAGTGGCTACCAGCTTTCATTGTCAAGCAGACACGTAAATCTCTCATGTAAATTTCCTGAGGCAAGAGAATAGAGAAAAGAGAAAGCTGGAGTTACATCCATACCTGGCACTTTCTTTAACAGCCCATAAAGCAGAAGACAACATGTACTTGTCCCTGGTGCCATCAGGGAAGGATCCCCTACCAGTAGGGAAGGATCCCCTACCAGTGGGGATGGTATTCCTGAATTGAGAGCTTTACCGAGTTATGGGCTGAATTGAGCCCCCTTGTAAGACCACCCCCCTTTCAGGTGTATTTGGAGATGAGGCCTTTAAAGAGAGTATGTTAAGATGAGGCCATTAGCTCCATAGTTGCTAATCCAATGACTGGGGTCCTTATAGGAAGAGGAAATTTGGATACACAGAGACATGAGGGATGCACACACTGAGGAAAGACCATGTGAGGACACAGCGAAAAGACAGACGCCTGGAAGCCAAGCAGAGAGATGTCAGAGGAACCAACTGCCAACACCTTGATCTTGGACTTCCAGCCTCCATAACTGGGATACAATAGATTTCTGTTGTTTATGTCGCCCCGTGTGTGGTATTCTGTCATGGAGGCTAATACCGATACACAGTGTTCAGACTAAAACAAGTTTAGAGCCGTCTTAGGAGGTAAGATTCTCAGTAGAGGCAAGCTAAATGGGGTCAAGGACCAATTCCTTTTTTTACCCACGTTGGAGGGGAGGCCCAAGAGACTTGGTCAACTGCTGGGCGTTCTCCACAGTTCAGCACCTCGTGGGGCTCCCACGGAGGAGAGGGGGTGCCTCTGGATTCCTACATCACCAGCATGGTGTGAATCTACTCTGACCGCTTCCGGTGAAATGAGACGGCATGGAGAACATGGCGTGCGTGAAGAAATACTCGTTATGATAGGAGAACATAAGTTAGGGTGAATCTACTTTTTAAGAAAACAACTTAATAGTTATACTGCTGAAGATGAATTGCAAAATGGGTAAATTAAGGATGCTTGTGGGAGTTCTCTGAGACCTGGGGAATAAGTGATAAACTGTTAATGGTGGGAAGGGGTAGAACACCCTAACACAGTGTACATTAGGGTAAGACTTGTAAAGAGGAAAATCTTTGCCAAAGAAAAGCATAAAATTATTGAAGGACTGCTACTGGGTTTTTTTTAGTTTGTTTGTTTGTTTGTTTTTTTTTTTAATTTTATTTGGGAATTGGGGGAGGGCAACAGTGTTGAGGAACCGGGGAAGGGGAACAGACAAGTTGCTGTCTTCTTGTTCTTTAATCTAGTTGCGGAGGACATTGCTTCACTGGCCCATGTTGGTATCGTCATTGCGCTCTTCCCGGATGAGGCAGATCTGTCGCCGGCCTCTGGACTGCTGCTCACCGCGGCTATTGGCAGCTCACGCTGGCTGCCAGCCGCTCACGCTGGCTGCTGGCCACTCACTGTAGCCTGTGGCAGCCCACTGCAGCAGGGGCTGCAGCCTGCACTGTCGCCGAGGCTCACACAGCCCAGCTCCAGGGGGAGCTGTTGTTAGCTGTAGAGGGCAGTGTCACCGGCCCTCATATGTGGGATCTGAACCAGGGCTGCTGGCGTCCCAAACCAGCTCTTAACCAGTGCGCCACTTGGCCGGCCCTGAAGGACTGCTACTTTTAAAATGTTATTTGACCCTTAAAACAAGTCTATTCTGTTAACCAGTAGCTTAATTACAAATGTCTTCCCCCGCCTTCACCCCACAACTTCTTGCTAGTCTTCCCTCTCTTGCTGGAGCTCCTTAGTTGGTATCTGTCTTATTTTTTCTCTTTCCCTCCCCCCCACTTCTGACCGAAGGCCAGGTTCTGTGCTGGGCCCTGAGAGCCATTGGTAGAGGGTACAAACCTGGTCCCTGACCCCATGAAGCTTGCAATTGGGGAGGGGGAAGCCATATGGGCATTTGAAATATGCAGTGGGATAACCTATGGGGAAAAGAGGGCACAGTGTGGGTCCAAAGGCAGGGACTCCAACCTGTGGGACCCCAAGGATGGTTTCCAAGTCGAGACCTGCACAGTGAGGAGGAATTAGTGGAGGGGGTGTGTCCAAAGGAGTTTCCTGGTTGGGAGAATGTAGGCACCTGTGATGTAATAGGAGATACATATTTGGTCTTTGTCCCCTTTTGTGGCACAGAGCTCCTAAAACCCTTGGAATTCCCTGAGTGATTGCAACCTTCCTTGTTATTAATAACAAGCCCCTTTCAACCATCCCTGAGTTTATGCTAATGAAGTGACTCTAGGTGGACCTCTAAGTAGCTTCAGGCTGGGGCTGGTGGCCAGAGGAACCAATCCTGATTAGAGGGATTGAACTGTCAGTCCCACTCCTGATTACTTGAACCACTGGATAACCGAACTGTAAAGATGAGGAAATTGCTCTTTATTAAAGTGTATCAGCTAGTATCTGAAGAATGAATGACCAGATTAGAATTCAGCATTTTGCAATCTCTGATGGGTCTAGCATTGATCATTTCTTTTTATCTGTGGACCTGTAAAAATTTTTTATTTAATCCAAAAATGGATCCACAGGCAACTCTTCAGTTAATTACATATGTGTTCAAGCTCTAATTGAGGTTCTAGGTAGGGATTTGTAATGGTAAAATTAATAAGTAGGTAGTACTCGTGACTTACTCTGAGTCATTACTGAGAAATTGCGTGCTCCACATTACCTGTCTATAAAACAGGTAATATGTGCCTGCCTCTTAGAGTTTCTCAAGTTTTCTGCTTATTAAATCAAGTGCTAGATATCTATTAAAATGGTTTGAAAACTGTAAAATGACAACTTGCAGAATGTTTTAATTGGTGTCTGGGGCAAGCATACTAAGTACCTGGACCTCTAATTACCCTTGTTTTCAGTTTGTAATCGGTAAAGCTGCCTAAATATATGGAGACTCTTGTTGTTATTGATGTTTTTCTTTAGTGGATGGTTGGTTTCATTTATGTATTTCTGAATGCTGCAGACTGAGAATGCTAAAGGAAAGCTCTTTCTTCATGATTTCCTAACAGTTGCAATCAGGAACCTTCCAGGCTTGGCTTGTAGTCTGACCACTGGGCCATGGGGATTTCAGCTGTAGTTCCTCATGGCTCCAATTCACTTCCTCTCTGTGGCAAACCCATCTTACCTTCCAGCCTGTGCTAACTTGGACCATTTCTTCATTCTATGGGAGTTTTTTTTTTAAAGCACAGTGATTTGGTCTAATCAAGAGAAAAATACAGTAAATTAGTTTTTAGAAGTGGTAAAACTAAAAATTTCTACTTAAGTCTACCTAGTAAGTTCCTTTTTAGGCAGTAATTTGTAGAGGCCTTTTGGTGGGACTGGTAGATACTGAGGTTGAGTAGACCAGGTATACTCGTACATTGAGGACATCTGAGCGCCTTAGCAGACATAAGTGTGTAGGTAGAGTACATAAGTATCAGGAAAGGGCAGAACGCGGCGTAACGAGTTATTTTTACGCTGGCATGACTTTTCATGCCAACCTAATGACTAACAGAAGACAGGTTTATGAATCAGATGAGTGAGTGAGCTGGCCTTCAGGCAGCTCTGATCAAATTCTACAATAGATAGTGTCTGAGGATGCAGTTACGGGTGAAAAGAGGGGAAACAGTAATGTAATGCCTGCTCCGTGGGGTTGGAGGAGAGCCCCAGCAGGATGCACGCTCATGATTTACAGTGACAGACTTGGCTCAAAGAGCTTCCATCAGACTGTTTCTAAGCATTAACCTTGTTGAGGGAGAACAGTGTATGGTATCCAGGGAAACTCGGGGGTTTCCTCTCAGCGCCCTTGAACCTGGAGTCTGCTGCTTTCCCACCTTGTGTCCTTGGGCATATCAAGGTCCTCATCTGAGACGTGGAGCTGGTCAGATTCCTTCAGAGGTGTTGTGATGATCAAATGAAATCATGCTGCATTTTATCAAACCTCAGATCCCATTGATTATGACACACCCTTATTGTGCTGTTAGGGAAGAAAAAACTGCCAATGAAAACCAACTTTTGAGTGTCAGCTGTGCCTGAAATTCAGGTATGTTAAGTAAAAATCAATAAAATACAGTGTATATGAAAGTGCTTCCCTATAATGTGCCTCAGGTTTCATATTTAATTTTTACTGTATAATTCAGGGGGAGGGAAACAAAGTTATAAGAATACAAATCAGTGGGGACGCACAGACCAAGCTGGATGTGAGAACAGATAGCTGAAAGGAGAGAAGAAAGTGATCTTTCTGGATCTTCATTCATAAAAAGTTGGCTCTTGGGCCTCAGTTTAGTTTTTGAAATGGACACAAACAAGTAACTGTAGTTAGGGAACTCTTCCTCTCAGTGAAACTTGATTTTCTCCAGATTGGCTTTTGAGAGGAATCCCCAAGTCATTTTCTGTGTTGAATGTATGGATTTTCCTGTTTTAGATTTGGTTGGTTTCTGGGCCAGCCGAGTGGCGCGGTGGTTAAGCGTTGGCTTGGGACACTAGCGGCCCCGGTTCGGGTCCAACATGTGAGGGCCAGTGATACTGCCCTCAAAAGAAAATAAAAAATAAAAATAAATAAATAAAAATAGATTTGGTTGGTTTCGAACCTGCAGACTCTTAACAACCTTTGGTTGACTAAACTATTTTTAATTGCAAACTTCAGGCTTCAGCCAGAGTCTGAGCCCCGCATGTAACAGGGCGACGCCGTTTCAGCATTGCTCCTTCAAAAATAGACCTTTTGTTGTTGAAAAGGAACTTAGTCCTGTTTGCAGTTGATTTTCAACTTCCCTGCTCTTCAACTTCCCTGCTCTTCACTGAAGTCATTATATATGTCATTAAGAATGTCTTTGCTCACATAGGAGTTTGGATTAGTTTTTCTTTTCTTCAGGTACTACAATTTTGCTTAAGAAAAGCGAAGGCATCGTTCATGAACTTGTCTCCATGCCTTCCCCTTGGTGCATTTGGGCTCATAATTAGCAGCAGCAGGTGGTTTTCAGGGGAAGTTTATTGCTGACCTTATCGTGGTACTCGTTTCACCATATATATGAATATCAAATCATCACATTGTAGTCCTGAAACTTACACCATCCTATGTCTTAGTTACATCTCAGTGAAGCTGGCATGGGGTGGGGGGGTTCTTTCTTAGTAAAACACTAGTAGGTGAGACCCAACAGTTTGCTCTAACAAAGAAAAGGTTCAAACTAGCCCTAGTTGGATGACATGTTTTCCAGATAATTAAGTCCTTCCTGAGAGGAAGATGTAAAAATCTTTGTGCTTTACACAGGGACTGCACACTTTTTCTCTGAAGGGTCAGATAGTAAAATAGTTAGGCTTTGTGGCTCACATGCAATGTGTGTTGCATATTCTTTTGTTTTGTTTTGAAAACAGTCCTTTAAGGTTGTACAAATCATTCTTAGCTGCCCCCTTCCCCGCCACGACCATGCAAAAAGAGGCGCCAGGCAGGGTTCGCAAACCCCTACTCTAGTAGAAAAGCTCCTTACTATGACTAGGGTTCCTTGGAGAAGTGGGTGATTGTAAATCTCGAGTAGGGAAAATACGAGAAGAGCCTGGATCTCCCTGTTGTGCCAGAAGGTGAGGCAGTATTGGAGGAAAAAAAAGAAAAGCCTGGCACATGTCCAAAAGACCCAGCAGTCAACTTGAAAGAGCTCCCAGGTGCCAAAGCTAGAGCAGTCTGAGTGACAAAATAATGATAATACTGGATTATAATCCAAAGAATATAAAATAAGCATAAGCATAGCTATATAAGTGACTGAATAAATAAGTGAGGATGAAGGGACAAATCTCCCTTATAGAAAAATCCCCAATAATAAATGTAGAAGGAAGGTGGGAAATAGAAAACCACCATTAGAACATCATAGTATGAATTGCTGTGGACAAGACGCAGTGATAAATGTGTACATTAGAGTGCAAAACTTTAAGGAGACACAGGATATTTGCATGGCCTCAAAGTGTCTCCCCCAAATATTAATTAGTGCAGTTGTTCAGCATGTCTACAAATTCTGTACTATTCCACCCCCCAAGGAAGCACAGCTGAATTCCCTTTTCTCTGAATGTGCACGTGACTTGGTGACCCGCTTTTAAGGAGCAGAGGATGTAAAGGGAAAAGCACCTTCACAGTGGTGAGGCCCAGCAGACACCACCAGGGCCACGTGTCCAAGGTCCACGCCACCAGGAATAAGTCATGCCAACCTCACGTACCCCTGGTGTAATGTGATGAGAAAGGTGGTTCACCCTGTGCTGTTCTAGATTCTTCTCCCATATCTGTAACTTCAGTCCAATCATGAGGCAACCCAAACTGGGGAACATTCTTCAAAAGTGTCACAGTTATGAAACAGGGAAAGACTGAGAAACGTCAGAGGTTGGAGACTCCGAGGACATAATGATCAAATGCAGTGTTAGTAGCTTGGATGGAATCCTAGAAAAGGAAAAGGATGTTATGGGAAAACTGGTAAAATCCGAATAAAATCTGAGGTCTGGTTGGTAGTGGTGTACCAGTGTTATTGTCTTAGTTTTGCTAAACGCACCATGGAAACAGAAGGTGTTATGTTAGTGGAAGCCGATTGAAGGGTAAATGGGGACT
This sequence comes from Aselliscus stoliczkanus, assembly GCA_033961575.1. Lineage (NCBI taxonomy): Eukaryota > Metazoa > Chordata > Mammalia > Chiroptera > Hipposideridae > Aselliscus > Aselliscus stoliczkanus. Next base: position 4,157,227 of record CM066733.1, read on the forward strand.
CTCTGTATTGTCTCTGCAACTCTTCCAGAAATCTAAGATGGTTTCAAAATAAGAAGTGTTTTAAAAACCCTAACTTCTTATCCTGGATTGGTCATCAGCTTTATCTTGAGTATTTAAGCATTATTTTATTAACTCTTGGTCCCATTTACATTTGGTGGAAAATACATTGATCTGCTTATTAAAGTTAATTTTAGAATGTCCGTGTTGTTAATATTATTTATTTCTCTTACAGGGGAGTCGCCTGCTGTAGAAGTTCCCTCATCTTTTGTGATCCTATCTGTATGCAGTTTAATAATATTAATCGTGTTAATTGCAAACTGTGTATCCTGCTGTAAGGACCCAGAAATAGATTTTAAGGTGAGCACAATGGTAGGAACATTTAAAATCATCCTCTGATAATATTTATCAATTGAATGGCTGTATGTCACAGTCCCTTGGGAGCAGGGCTTGGCAAACTTCTTCTGTAAGAGCCAGACAGTAAATGTGTCCTGCCATTGTAAATAGTAAATACTATGGGCTACACAGGCTCTTGTCATGGCTACTCAACTCTCAGCTCTGCCCCTGGAGCGCTGCATCAGCCATGGATAGCACATAAACAGAGGTTGTGGCAGTGAGTCAATAAAATTTTATTGGTAAAATTGAATGGTTTGGGTTTGGCCCGTCAGCTCTAGTTTGCTCACCCTGCCTTAGAGCATCACTGACAATTTTAAGTTTTGACAAAGGAGGAATAAAGCATGACTGAATTCACTTGCTATAAGGCCTATCAGGAAGAGCTGGCTGGTTTTGATTATTTCCCAAACTTTTGTATGCTGGGGAGTTTGTGGTTGTTAACACATTGTATGTGGGCCTTTGAGCGATATGACGAGTTTACTCGTTTCCCACATTCACATTGTAAGCTGGCATTTGAGCGATATGACGAGTTTACTCGTTTCCCACAAACAATGTGTTAAGATGATTGCGGCCAAGGGGATCCACCGGTGTGTTTTTTGTGTATGGGGAGAGCATCTCCCCATTTACCTTGAACCCTCAAATTCCCTAAGGGGGAGAAAGAAGAATGCTGCCAGTTGTAAGTACTGGGGGTACACGGGGGGATAGGGGTAGGAGTGGGAGTGTATGATCCAGGCGCACTGGGGGTGTAGCCACAGATGGGCAGACTCTGCCAGCGCCCTACTGGGATACCCTGCCCTAGAATTTACTACATGCCTGCAGGCATGCCTCAGGGCTCAGTGAGCACTTGTGAAAAGGAATGTGAGCGTGCAGAGAAAACTCACTGGACTCGGACTGTCTCCATGGTCCTCAGGGCCACGGGTTCCGATGGGGGAAAAGGAACTATCTCCTAGTTAAAACCTTTTTGGTGGGTATGTGAACCTCATTTCTAGAGCCTCACCCTTGTTTCCGTCATGGGTTCTCTTTATCGTGAGTGGCAATGTGCTGTCTTTGTGGCCCCTCGCTGGCATTGTGCACATAGCAGGTTGGAACAGAGGAAGCCCGGAGGGGATGTCCCACAAGCAGGGTCATGTTCTCGCTAAGATTCTGCCCCAGACCTGTAGGGTTTATTCACATCAGGCCCCAGGCCCTACAGTTACTGCAGGCACCTCTGTGGGAACTGAACGATTGCACCACACGGGGGCACAGTGGTGGGCAGAGAATTCAGGCCCCTGACTGACTTGTCCCCACAGACACCTGGCCGTGTGGGGACAAAGATAAAGTCTGATCAGTGTTGCTGGAACTGAAATCCAGCCTGTCTCTCACATGTCATGATACCTCCTTCTTGCCTTAGATTGTTCTAACCCCACTGAATCTCAGTATTGACCCAGGCCATTTATTATGATGCAGATTCAGGAAGTCTGGGTTTTTATCAGGCTTCCCCAGGTGACTGATGCAGGTGGCCCAGGGACCACACCTAGAGGCTCCTGTCCAGCTCTACAAGCTCTGTGACAGAAGGAGAGCATGACCACCTGTTATTTGTAGGTTTCCTTCAGATTGAGAACTGTGTAGTTTTAGAGGTGAAGGTCCCTTGGAGGTCATCTTATAGACCAGGAAGTTACAGTTTGGCAAAATAGGTGACCTACCCAAGCGCGTTCATATAACCACTGGCATAACTTTAAAAGTGAGCCAGTCTTCTTTCATAGCCCCATTAACACACACGCACATACCCCAGGGGTACCAAAAAAAATGAAAATGTATACAAGTGGACACCGTCAGCATTGCTCAAGCAGCAGCTCACCGTCATGAGAAGTGTCTGGAGGCTGATGAGAACCACTTTGAGCTCCTCTTGTAATTGCAGAAGTCAAACGTGACTTGGATTCATCTTTTGTTATCGATATATATTGATTATTACAGTTTTAATAGTTCTTCTTTCTTAAAATGTGTATACTTTTTTTTGGCACTGTGTGTGTATGTGTATATACACATGCACACACACACACACACTGTATTCCCTTTTGGAATCTTTTTTTTTTTTTTTTTTTTTTTTTTTTAGCTGAGCCATCCTGCTACCTGTTGGCAGCTCAGCTTGGGCTGGGCATTGAACTGCTGTTGCTCAGAGCTCAGCTTGCACTCTTGAGCGAGCTCTTAACCAACTGAGCCACTCAGCCAGCCCCAGCCCCTTTTGGAATCTTTAGAATCATTTGCAGCCTAATGGTTTATCAGACGGCTGCCAGTTTTGAGTGGTATTATTTCTAAGGTAGGAGTGATGGATAAAGTCTTTTTAAATAACCTTTAGGAATGTCCAGAGGGAAAGTTGAACGCAGCTGTTTTGTTTAGGGGTGTCCTCACAGGTTGAAGTTACGGTACCTCATTTGTCTTGTTCTCCCTCCCCTGTTTCAAATAGCAATAAGGTCTCCCCTGTTTCAAATGCATATGTGACATATGAGAATAATGTCCCCTCACGTGCATGTGAGAACACACGTGTTATATCAGAGATCCACCCTTATAACTTTTAGTTTCTTCCTTGTATGGGGGCAAAGGGGAGTGGTAGGAAAGGAAAAGGAAACGAAGGATGTTCTCTAGAGGAGTGGAAAGCAGTCCTGTTCACTGATCTGTTCTCAGTGTCTGCGATGGTGCCTGGTGGAATCATACTCATTCATTAACCTGCGCGAATGAGTGACCTTGGTAATCATCTGTGTCTGTGTTGAGTTAACATGCGCACTGAGATAGGCCCATCTCACTGCAGTGATGATAGGAACAGGCTGCGCTGGTGATGAGCCTCCACTGGAAGGTTGCCATCTGGAGAAAACCAAACATTCTTAGAGTATTAATTGTACTTAAGGGCTACACAGTTTTATATGAACCTTGATGGTTCAGATTTTGATGATTTTTCTACTTTTCATTCTATTCTTTCCAGAGAAATAGGACTCACTTAAAAACATCTTTTCTGTCTTAACTGGGCTTATTTTGATTGAAATCACATTGCAACTAGAAATGCAAATATAATTTTAAACTAAAATAAATTTATTTTGCTTCACTATGCAAAGAGTTCTATGAATAACTTAAACTATAGTAACTTAAAATTTTGAACCTAGAAAGTATTTCCATTTTATGTTCCATGGTTGTAGAAAATGTTGCATTTAACTTCAAGCTATCAGTTTAAAAAGTTACATAAAATATATATAATTTATTTTCAAATCTTATTTATTCTGCTACTTGATATTGGAGAACACAATCACACATGCTTTTTACTTGAAATAAATATGATTTGGGAAAACATGGCCATGTGTTCCAAATGAGTGAATAAAAGTTCATATCTTAAATATTAGCAAATGTTTTGTAATATTTGTCCTCCAACTAATTTATATTAAGTATAACACAGCTCTGCTTTTCTTTTAGGAATTTGAAGATAATTTTGATGATGAGATAGATTTCACACCACCAGCAGAAGACACTCCCTCCGTTCAATCCCCAGCAGAGGTTTTCACACTTTCAGTACCAAATATTTCGCTACCAGCTCCATCACAGTTCCAGCCTTCTGTAGGTAAGACCTTATGTCCTAATGTCATGTTTTCACGAGCTATTTCTGAGAAGTGAGTCTGGGAACCTTGCCGCTAACCATAAAATAATTGGACTGCCCACCGCTTCAGCTTGCTTATTTCTCTCCCCTCTGCTCCCTGGTGAGACAAAGGGACAGGCCCATTGCATGCCTGCAAAAGCCGAGTTCTCGCCCTTTGGGCCCTGGGTCTGTTCCAAGAATAAACTGGCCTCAGTTCATTGTAATGGAACTCAGACAGAGCTTCTGCCTCTATTTTAGGAGACAAGCTTCTCTACCAGTTTTCAACACTGCTTGTCTTGCTGAATAGACACTGCTTGTCTTCTACTGGGATGTCCTGTTTTGGGGAGGAGGGGTGTATTTGAATATGCCAATCAGATGGACTTTTCATCTTAAGGAGGAGGGGTGTATTCGAATATGCCAGTCAGATGGACTTTTCATCTTAAGGAGGAGGGGTGTATTTGAATATACCAGTCAGATGGACTTTTCATCTTGAGGAGGAGGGGTGTATTTGAATATCCCAATCAGATGGACTTTTCATCTTAAGATTGGGAGGGACAGTCCCTCGGGGTCCCTGTTCTACCTTAAAACCAAGGACTAGATTAAGGCCAATGGAATGATGATTAGAGGTTACAGCAGAGTACTTGGATCGGAAAACACAGTGCAAGGTATTAGAGAAGCAGGGTAGGTAGGATACTCATTCAAAGAGAGCGTCAGTTTTAAAACTTGGAACCTTTTTTGGCAGTGTTGGTTTGAAAGAGATATTTTGTGTATTTCTCCCTTTGTTAGCATAAGCATTAAATTTAAATTAGTATTTGTACTTTATATATTTAAAATTTATTTTATTTCAGTTAAATACTTATATTTAGCTTTCATAATTCTTTTTCCTACAGAAGGTTTGAAGTCTCAAGTTGCCCGCCATAGTCTAAACTATATACAGGAAATTGGAAATGGCTGGTTTGGAAAGGTAAAGCGTTTTTCCCTTTCGTTTCTTTTCCTTCTACTTACACTGTTTGGAACTTAGAGCTAATTGAGAACTGTGTTGTGGGTGGCCCTAACTGCCTTCCCCATTGCCTCTGAAAGCTCGTGGGAATGCGAGTCTCAACCTGGGTGGGGAAGTTTTTCCAAGAAGGCCTTTTATTTGTATGTCCAGAGACTTTTCTAATTGTTGGCATAAGAGCAGTAAAAAGGGAAAAGACCAGCAATTTAGATGTTTTCTAATCCGCCTCAAGTTAAATTACTTCGTTTTTTTCCTTCTTCCCTTCTCCCTCTGACACTTTAGCCACTTTATAGTTATAGATAGATAGTATTATTATAATGGAGACCATTGTGAAGAGCTGTTCTCTACTCCCACTGCCCGTCCAGTGACCTGTAGTAACAGAGACTTTGTGATCTTTTTACCACAGGGTGTTCAGAAGGAATCATTTTATTATTATAACAGTTGTTTCTATGATAATAGCAGTCATTCTCTGTAAAAGGCTCCTATTCGTATGGCGATTGCATCATAGGCAAGATAGTCAACATGAGAAGATGTATTTGCTCTGTCGTTAACCATCTTACGCTACTTGTCTTTCCACTCAGAGTTGTCTGTCAGTCCTGTATCTTGCATGTCATCCAAATTTTGTTACCAAGTCTTCTAAGCTATTAGCAAAACCTATTAAATATCACACATTGTTCTTGGTGCTGGGGGTATGATGTGGAGGAAGATGGGTAAAGGCCAGGCCTGTGGAGTGCTGGGACTGCAGCAGGAAACAAAATGGAGCCCTTATCCTGACAAAGCTTAACTTTCTATTTCTAGTGTGGGTGGGGGGTGATCAGACAGGATACAGTCAGTTGGAGGAGACAGGCTGAGAGGTGTAGGGGCTGCAGGGGATGTGAGACAGTGTATGCGTTTAGAGACGGGCTCTACTTAGAGTGAGATGGGAAAGCACTCCAGTCTCGAGAGATGAGGGACATAAGCTGGCTTACTACCTTTTGAAAGGATTAGTGTGGTAGCCATGTTGCAGAGGGCCGGGGTGGGGTCAGGGGGCAGGAAAGTTGTTTAGAATGGAGGACGGGCTGTTTGGGACCATCTGAGGGCCAAGGAAGATTTATTTGCTTTGGTTTTTTATAGGGTGTGCAGCTATTTTAGCATGTTTATATTAGAGGGGGAGAAACTCATCATGCAGGAGGGAGGGGGGTAATTGGAGGAGGAACCCCTCGCCGACTTGGCCTTAGAAGCAGAGACAGTTTTCTCTTGAAAAGGGAGGAAAAGCAGAGGGTGTGGATACAGGTACAGATTAGGATTTAGTGTTAAAATGAGGAAGTTAGCTTCTGATTATTTTATTCAGTAACTAGGAGGCCACTTTGAAAGGGAGGAGTAAAAAAATGTGTTGGAAGTTTGAACAGGACCAGAGGTGTGAAAGAACCCCCTGGGAAAACATATCACTAGGGAAATGGGGGAGATGGGCAATGCCGAGGACTCTCATGAATTTAAAATGAGACTGATCATGTGTTTTCCCAACCTTTGGTATTTTTTTTTATTGTAGGCAGGTACTTGAATTTCAGCAGCCCTGGGGTTTGACTAAGCGAATACACCTCGGTGAGAGGGGCAAGGGGGTGATGATAGTGAAGGACCAGGGGATGTAAGCTGTCAGGGAGGGGGGCGAGATGGTGGAAAAGGGGTGTCATTAATGGGTTGGAGGGCAAGCTGTGTACTTGTTGGATTTGCCTCTTGAAGGAAGTAAGCCGGAAATCAAAGGACTGGTAAGAAGTTAAAATTCAAGATTTGGGACATAATGTAATTACTAGCTAGGTCTGAACCCATGGGAGTGTTTGCTGAGATAGGATCTTAGGAAGATTATTGGAAGTGAGGTTAAAGAACTTAGAGATCCAGCTGTTGAATGAATTGTCCTGCAGGTACTGAACACCAAGAATGATAACAGTGGTGGTGGGGAGAGAAAAGCAGTGAGCCTGATTATTACAGCAGTCTGCTATTATTCGTCCCCTTTCTTGAAATTGCTGTCTTATAAGTGTTAGGCGTACTCTAGTTTCACAAGCTGGTTATTTGAAACAGAGTATGTCTTAGTTAATTGTTAGAATTTCTTGTTCTGTTCATTTTTGTGCCCTTATTTTCCAAATAAACACATTAAATTCTGTTCAAGTTTTTACTCTCTATTTCTAGGGTATTAATATTATTTTATAAAAAGATTAAAAAACTATTTTAAAAGGAAGTCTTTAGTTTTAATCATTCTCAAATTAAAGAAAATGTTTATCTTAAGTGTTGTATTTTGGAATACTTTTGCACTGTTCTATATTATACTTCATATATCAATTGTAGCTTGTTCTTATTTTCATTCTCATTTTGTGTTCTGTTCATTTCAGTGGAACATTTTTTTCCTCTGTATTTTGACTGAAGTTTTAGTACAAGATAAAGGCCCGGAATAATTGAAATGCCAGGGATTTTTAACATTATGATGCAGTGATGGTTTGTTTGTATACTGGCTATTTGTCGGTTTACTATCTGAGATGTGAAGGAGACAAAATAACAAAACTCAGTTGAAGTGTTTTTGAGAAACATTTGAGTTATGTTTGAACTGAACTTATAAAGTACTCTTCTGTAATGCCATTGATCATTTCCATGAAAGTATAATACATTTTTAAATAAATAGAAAAGAAATTCATGTAAATATATGAATGTTATAAATATCTGATGGATGATTTAAAACTGAAGGAACCATTTTACTTTTCCAAGCTTTTGTGAAGTAGTATTTAAAATAATAGAAGGCCATTTGCTTATTGCTTAATTTATTTTCCTGTATTCCATTTCTGGTAAATGAGACACACTTCTTTACCATTTTGATGACAGCAAAATGAATATGTGTTCTTTGGTTTTAGGTCCTCCTTGGCGAGATTTACACGGGCTCCAGTGTAGCGAGAGTAATAGTGCAGGAGTTAAAAGCAAGTGCAAGCCCAAAGGAACAAGATACTTTTTTGAAAAGTGGAGAACCTTGCTAGTAAGTAAACCTTAATCTGTGTTGTGTAAATGTATTCTGTGATCTTTTTTGAGAGTCAGGTGTTTAAAAATACTTTGAAATTACACCATAAGGTGTATAAATGTCAAATCACTATATTGTATGCCTTAACTAATATGATATTGTATACCAATTACACTTAAATGAAAGAAAAAAATCAAAGAAAAACTACAGAGCATGAGAGTTCCTGGTCAAAAACATGATGGCATTATAATCCCCAAAGTTAAGTAGAGCGAGATTGTCAAGGTTCTTGGCAACAAATTGGTTTTGTGACCCTAGGGAGAATGAAATATTGAGATATGTCAGCAAAATACAGGGGACCTCAAGGGACCTTTGATGTCATAGGAGGCATCTGCTGGTCCTCATTCACTGCACATCATTTTATGCACCTGCATGGATAGTAATAATAAAAATCAACTCATTTAGGAAATTACTCTCCCTGTCTCTACATGGACAGGTTGCAAACTTAATCCAAAGAGCAATATTTTAAATACGTCACTTAAAATTTCAACATTGTTAATCGTAAGAGTACCTTATCTACCAAACAAGTTTGCCTTTGAAATAAACCAAAATATTTTTTAAACAACAACAACAAAACTTTGAAATTTTTGCTTGTAAAATGCACAATATAAATAAGATTCAGAGCCTTATTTAATGAGAACATGATAGAAATGGAAAACAGATTAGTGGTTGCCAGGGCTCAGGGATGATGGGGGTGGGCAGGGAGGTTGCTGGAACTATGAAGGGCTAGCGTGGACGAGAACTGTGTGGTCATGGAGTAGGTCTGTATTTCTGCTGAGATGGCGTTGTGCATATCTGCACATGTGATAACAGGACGCAGAAATAGCCATGCTCTGTATCCTAGTGTCAGTTCCCTGGTTTGGGTACTTGTGTCAGATGTCACCCGTGGGGAACTGGGTGACGGGAGCATGGGGCCTGGCTGCGCTGTCTTTGCAACTTCCTGTTAATTCATAATTGCTTCAAAACAAAAACGACAAAGAACAAACAAAACTATTTTGGCATATATATTTTCTTTAACTTTTCTTTTGGGTAAAATAGTTTCCGAAGAGAATTTGCATGTACTGTGGAAACTTAGGGAAGTAGTATAAAAGCTAGATAGCCTGAGTAGAAGTTGAGTTATTTAATATATAGATTGAAATGCTTATTGAATTTCTATATAAAGTCTGCCTTTTTGAAAATACTACTTCAAATGATAGCTATAAATTTAAATTACTAAAATTAAAGCTTCTTATATTAGGAGTTCTATTTTAATTTGTGAAAATGTTTGCCTGATTGGCTTTGAATTATTCATTCATTAGATAACTTAAACTATATCTGTTAAGTATATTCTTAATATGCTCTTTTCAGCGTATCATGTTTAAATCATTTTGAATGTTAAAATTTGGATTATTTCAACAATTTTACTCCCCGATGAATAATATTGTCACTTTTATTTTTACCAGTATTCTCCAGCATCCAAACATTCTTCAGTGTGTTGGACAATGTGTAGAAGCTATCCCCTATCTTCTGGTGTTTGAATTCTGTGACCTGGTAAGTGTTCAAGGTCCAGCATTCAGAAGGTTATACCCAAGGGTTTCACAGATAGAAATGCTGGTGGGGGGACTGCTTTCACTTCTGTCCCCCATTTCACAAACTTTATGAACTATGAATTCATTCCCTTTGATAACAGTATTAGCTGACACACAGGTGTTGTTTTACACTCCATCCCTGTCTAAGCTATTTGCATGCATTACTTCGTTTTGGTCATATTTGTCCATGCTTTATGTATGTTAAAATAAGGCTCACGAGATTAAGAAAACGTCACGTATGGCAGAGCCATAGCTTGGATCGAGGTTTGCCCTTCCTGTGACCCTGAGGTCTTAACTTCAAGTAGGCATTTCAAACACTTTTCCCCATTGGGGCAGCTCAAGAATCTCCTCAACTACAGAGTGCCAGTGACCTATCAATTTTTTAAAATAGTGAATGTATGTAACATCTTAAAATAATTAGATGATTTATTTTCTTAACCTAAAATTGATAGCTTCATGATAGTATTACTTATTGAGATTTATATTATAGTTGGAAAGATTGTTCTTTGTGCAGTTTTTATGATAATTTTTATGTGACAATCCGCTGTAAACATCTTTTTTTTAAAAGTTAGTTTTTGATTGATTTCTTTGCATCGTCTCAGTTTTCAGAACATTGGACTTCCTTGATTGTGCCAAAAGGAATCCCCAGTTACTTCAGGGAATATTTTCAGCTGGTAAAATTGAAAGAGAGCAGTAAACAGTGTGAATTTTTGTTTAATTCCCCAAATGTGATTTGACTGTTACTGTCATTGGCAGAGGTAGTTAATTCCAAAGACAAATGATTAATAAACTGTATATTAACTTTCATTGGATTACATAGTAGGAACCCCCCAGGCCAGTAAGAGCAAAGTGGCACTCACTCATCTTCCGCCTTAACACGACTCGGGGTCAGCTGCAGCTCTCCTCAGGCTACGTTCACCTTCACCCTAGACCAGTGTTTCCTTGTGTCGGGAAAATGTGTGTTCAGGTGACAGTGTATCTCTATGGATAGTCTTTTGGGTCAAGTTTATAAGGTTGTTCACATCCCCTGTGTCTGTCTGATTTGGGGTAGGGTGTGGGAATAGAAGGGGCCTGAGTCAGTTTTCTGTCCATTATTGAGAGGCATATTAAAATCTTCTAATTGATTATGGATTTTCCTTATTTTTTATTATAATTCTAGTTGGTTTTGCTTTGAACATTTTTTTTTTTTAATTTATTGGGGAATTGGGGAAGGGAAACAGCATTGGGGAATCAGGGAAGGGGAACACACAAGTTGCTGTCCTTTTGTTCTTTAGTCTAGTTGCGGAGGACGTTGCTTCACTGGCCCATGTCGGTATTATCATTGCGCTCTTCCCGGATGAGGCAGATCGGTTGCTGGCCTCTGGATGGCCGCTCACGGTGGCTCTTGGCAGCTCACACTGGCTGCCAGCCACTCACTGTAGCCTGTGGCAGCCCACTGCAGCAGGGGCTGCAGCCTACACCATCGCCGGGGCTCGCACAGCCCAGCTCCAGGTGGAGCTGTTGTTAGCTGTAGAGGGCAGTGTCACTGGCCCTCATATGTGGGATCCGAACTGGGTCCGCTGGCATCCCAAAACCAGCTCTTAACCAATGTGCCACTCGCTGGCCCTCAACATTCTTTTTATAAAGTTTTCCCCCAGTACTTTTAGATCTCAGATTTAAATTCATGTTCTCTAAGTACTTAGACTAAGTATTCAAAGCATATTAACTTACCCAAATTTGTACTGGCTTCCAAATTTTGGCGTGAAGATTATACATACAACCCTCCAGAATTAACAAATGTGACTTCTTGAAACACATATTTTATGTAACTCTCCTCATATTTCATGTTTACTCCTAAACGTTCAAAATCTGGGAAAAGCCTTCGTCCCCACCAAAAGCTTTCATTGGCAGTGCAGAGCTAATAGCTATTTTTAGTTCAAGTGTACCCCCCAGTGGTACATAGATCAACAATAAAATTTAAGAAACAGTAATTGCTCCTCAAAAAATTAATTTAGTATTACCATATGATCGAGCAATTTCACTTTTAGGTACATATAGCCAAAATAATCGAAAGCAGGATCTTAAAGAGATATTTCCCATGTTTATAGCAGCATTATTCACAATAGCCAAGAGGTAGAAGCAACCCAAGTGTCTTCAGTGGATGAAGAAATAAAACAGGTATATCCACACAATGGGATATTAGTTTGTTATGCTAAGTGGAATGAGCCAAAAGACAAGTACTGTGTGATTGCACAGTCTCTCAAACTCAGAGAGACAGGAAGTGGAAGGGTGGGTGCCAAGGGCCGGGCGGGCGGACGGGCAGTGAGGAGTTGGTGCTTAATGGGGACAGATTTCATTTGGGGAAGAAGAGTCCTGTTGGATGGATGGTGATGATGATTGCACAGCAGTGTGAATGCGCTTAATGCCCCTGGAATGTACAGTTAGAAATTGTTCAGAGGATGATTTTGCTACTCATTTGTTTTAACTATAGTTCTAAAAAACATTGATAATTACCTAGTATTATGTAAGGTGCTGTACCAGGTGCTACTCTATTGGGAGGCAGCTGGAAATCCTGTTTTCCTTGGGAAATCTGTCATTCAGTGCTTGGAATGGCCAGTCTCATGCCAAAGTAAAAGCCTTTAACCCAGGGATCCTGCCACCATGCCCAGCAGTGAGAGGTTACATCCATCTTGGGCAGTTTCGTGCTCATCACCTCTGGGCCCTAGTAAACTTCAGAGGCAACAGACTGTCCAGCAGCAAAGACTAGGGCCTGGACGTGGTTACTGGCCTAAAGTCTGGGTTTCTAGGCTCAGTATGTGCAGAGACCATGTGTCGGAAACAGTGGCCTGGGATCAGCCCAGTGAGCCAGAGAGGGCCTGCCCAAGCAGAGGTGCGTCATCCAAGGCAAAGCTGCCTGCTGGCGGGGCTCCAGGGGACAGGGGAATAGCCCCCGCATGGGAATAGCAGCTGCAGCCCCAGTGAAAGGAGCCACTATCTTCACATGTTCTTAGTAGGTCAGGAGCTATTGAATGAACATTAGCCTTTTCAGTTGTCACCAGGCAGTGATCATGCTCAGCGATAACATCTTTTAAGTAGAAAGGAGAGAATATTTTTGCACTTACTTAAATAATTCCTTGTAAGATGGAATTACCAGTCTGTTTTTGAAAAGCACTTTATCTTAGAATTTTTATGAAAGAAGATGGAAAGTCTTCTGAGTGAGTTTGGTAGCTGGACTGCAGCCCCTGGTTTGTAATGCTGATGGTGCAGTGTTTGTGAAAGGAGCTATTCCTGCAGTGCCACAGGAGAGTGCTCTCCCGTGACTAGGGGGGCAAGGAGAATGTTTTAGGGGGTGAGTCACTCATTTAACAAACACGTACCAAGCACCCATTAATTACAGAGAACTGCACAGCACCCTGGGGAGCACACAGGTGAGTCACCCCAACCATTGTGGTGCCCTGGGGAACGCAGAGGTGGGCCACCCTGATCCCTGCCTTTTCTGCCTGTAGAACCAGGTTGACTTCAGATGCTTATTCTGCCACTTTCTATTTGTCACCTTGGAAAGTTACCTAACCCCCCCAAGCCTCAGTTTAGATACCTGTAAAGTGGGCCTACTACTGCCTACCCCACAGACTGCTCTGACCATTAATAAGATGATGAACGCAAATTGCTGGGCAGACAGTAAGTGCTCAGGAACTGATACTTTTATTTATTTTTAGCTCCTTAAATTAATTGATCATCATTAATTGTTAAGTAAAGGTTTGAGTGTATAGAAAAAAGTCTAACCAGAAATCCTAGCTAGAGTCATTAGGATAGGCTTCGCAGAGGAAGTGGTGTTTGATCTGAGTGTGGAAGAGTGAATGGGTCGACTTTCTTTGGCAGAAAAGGATGGCAGGCAGAGCATGAGCCGGGCGGGAAGCCCAGTGGTGTGAGGGGTGGGCCGGTGGTAGGGTGCCATCTTAGGGGAAGCAGGTGGGCATGTGCTAGGCGAGATCAGATGGGTGAAAAGCAGAGACTAAGCACTCCGGAGACCAGACAGCAAGCTGTGGTGATAGAGAGAAGGCCGTAGGTTACACTTTGCTCTGTCTTACCCTTTCTCCCTTCCCCTGGCCCACGGCCCTGGCTCTTTGCTAACAGGCTGTCCCAGCTGCTGGTGGCCAGGCCCTTCCTGCCCTCCCTGCCGCTGGCTGCATCCTGCCTGGTGCCTCGGGGCTGGTTTCTTCATGACACTGCTCCCACTTGCTCTGTGTAGCTGCCCCGACCCCCAGATGCTGTGCTGTCCCTCGTGTCACAGGTCACCACTGCTGGGACTCCGAGACAAACCCGGAGCTGGTGCTGGGGATGAGCACGTGCTGGAAACAGGGTTCTCTTTGTGATTTTGATATTGCGACTAGAAAATTTAAAATTACATATGAGGCTTGCAGTATACTTCTGTTGCACAGCTCTGGTCTATGTTGTGTCTCTGGAGAAATGCTTTCTGAGAGCCACGTGACTGATCTGAATGAGTTTAAGAATAATCCAGACGCCCCATTCTTGAAGTAAAATCTGTTGCATTTCCTAGTTACAAAGGTAAAACTTTCTAACAGAATCAGTTGGATATTACTTACTTAAAGTAAAATATTATCTTTCCGGGTTAATGATCTTTGGCTAGCTTTTATGTGCAAAGTAACGAAATAATAAATTTAAAGCCCACTAAAAATTTGAAATTACATGTTTTCTCTTAAATTCATTATTATTAGATTGTTAAATTGAAATATGATGGGGCTGCTTTTTGGACAGTGGTTGTCCCAACTTTAATTTGGGGGGACATCTTTTAGAATTTCTTAATACATTTATTCTTTTTTCTCCCATTCATTAAGTAATTACACTCATTCCTGGGTACCCACGGGGCATTGGTTCTAGGACCCCCTGCAGATACTAAAATCCACGGATGGTCAAGTCTCTTGTATAAAATGGTATAATATTTGCAGATACCCCATGTTCATCCTCCTGAATACTTTAAATCCTCTCTAGATTACTTATAATACCTAATACAATGTAAATGCTATGTCAAAAGTTGTTATACTGATGGTTTAGGGACTGATAACAAGAAAAATAATCTGTATATGTTCAGTGTAGATGCAACCATCATGGGCCTAATTACATAGCACATGTCAACAACAATGTAACTTTTCCCCCCAATTATTTTCTATCTATAATTGATAGAATCTACAGATGGGAAACCCCCGGATTCTGAGGGACGACTGTGTTTGTCAAGCATGTGCTAGTCTAGACTCTGAGGACACAGAACCAGGCAGAGGCTCAGCTCTCGTGCGGCTCACTTTATTTATTTTTTTATTTTTTTGAGGGCAGTGTCATTGGCCCTCATGTGTGGGATCCAAACCGGGGCCCCTGGCTTCAAGCCAGCTCTTAACCACCGCGCCCCTCGGCCGGCCCTTGTGCAGCTTACTTTTTAGTGGGAAGGACAGACAAGGAAATACAATGCTAGGAAGGACCCAGTGAGGGGCAGTGGGGGGGGCGCGGGATTTTGAGCAGTGGAGTATTGTGACTTGATATACGTTTGAAAAGACTCTGGTGACTCAGGGCGAAAGCAGGAAGGCCGCGCACTACCCGCTGTGGCATTTCGTACCAGAGAGGACTCGTGTGACCACAGCGGAATCGGGAAAGGTAGTGTGCAGAGATCCAGGACTTGGTGATGGGTTGCATGCTGGAGTCTGGAGACAGAGCAAACTCAAGAATGACATCTTCAGGGCTGGCCGAGGGGCGCGGTGGTTAAGCGCCGGCTTGGGAAGCCAGCGGCCCTGTTTTGGGTCCCACATATGAGGGCCAGTGACACTGCCCTTAAAAAAAAAAAAAAAAAAAAAGAATGACATCTTCAGTTTGGGTCTGATCCATGGAAAAGCGGTGGTGCCACTTCCTGAGAAGGAGCAGATTGGTGGTTTCACGCAGGATGTCTGAGGGTTGAGGTACCCCTTAGAACATCCAGGAACGTTGTCAAGTCAGCAGTTGGACAGATGAGTCTGGGGCTCAGAAGATGGAGGGGTTTGGGCCAGAGAAATGCATTTGAGCGATGGGTTTTCAAGCCATGGTGTGGGTAGAATTAACAAGGAATGGGTGTCACAGTAGCAAGGGACAGGACCAAGGCGCGTGCCAGCACTTACAGATCAGTAAGAGGAGGAAGACCTAGTAAAGGGCACCGAGAAAGGGGGGGGGCCAGTGAGGTAGGAGGAAAGCCAGGAGCAGGAGACTGTGGTGACCAAGGGAAGGGCCCGTCACCTGGTTATGCGGATGAGGCTCGGACCAGTGGCCATGCATGTGGCAGGGGTGTCAGCGATCATCCCGCAGTGGGAAGGCGTTCGCTCGAGAGAGTGGGAGGCCAGGAGGTGGGCCACCAGAACCCCCCAGGCTTTTCAGTTTATCAGGGAAGAGAGGAGGGAAATGGGGTGGGAGTGGGAGAGGAGTGGGGCGAAGGAGGCTAGTCTGGTGCTTTGCTGACTTTCCTGGGAGGTGTTTGAGCATTAGAGCAGAGAGAAGGGTGGGCTGACGAAGGCACAGGTGGGGTGACTTACCCATAATAACAGAGACGACGATGTGTAAGGTACAGATAGAGACACGTGGGAGCTTGAGAGGTGGTGAGAAAAAATAGACACAGTCAGAGAACCTGTGGCAGTTAAGAAATGGTCTCGTGGGTGGTGGTAGGACCGGACTGGGGCCCCCACGGCTTCAGCTGTGATGTTGATCTTTCCTCCAGTGCAGGTGCTGGGGATGTGGCAGTCCATGCCATTCAGTCCTTCTTTCGTTCAAACTTCTGTTTAAAAATCATAACTCCCCCCACCCATCATCCTTTAACATATAAGTAAATTTTCATTTCTCCCCAGGTCATCCTTTACCATATAAGTGACTAAATTTTCATTTATGAAGCTATTTACTTGTTGAGTTTTCACATTGTACTGAAATTAATTCATTGTTCTCAGTGTCCTGAAAAAAAACTGGATAAAGCCCTCATGGCAGTTTATGTTGGAATTTCAGAGGACACTTGTGAGTAATCTCTTTAAAGGTCTATTATTCATGGAATGATTCATTTCAAGGAGTCATTCCAAGTTGCGGTTATCTGAGTTCTTAGTATAGCACTTTGCTGCCACCTAGTGTTATAAATCTTTCTGAGTTTTTGGGGGGAATTTTGGGGAGGATCTGAGACATTTTTAATAAAGGAAACTTTATTTTTCAGAATAACGTGCTGTTCTTAGTGTGTGTGTTTTTAAACAGTGGACCGAAGTAATAAACCTTGTCACTCAACCCTGTTAAAACATAAATAAAGTAAACCAGATATCTAAAGACAGGTTGGTCTGTTTTGGATAGAAAGAATCAATTTTTAGTACCTACTTAATATGTACATTTTTACTGTAATTAAGGATTTTATGCTGAGTGTTCTTTTAAATGGTACTACCAGGAGAGCTCTGAGGACCTTTCTAGAACACAACACTAACCCAGAATCCTACACAACCCTTCACAAGTGTCATCTATGAGAAACGATGCTCAGGCCCCTCAGTAATTGTTGATAACCCGTCTCCCCGGGTTGGAGACACATTTGTCTATAGACTGTGCTAATTTCACCTCCACGGTGGGAGTAGTTGCCCTCACATCAGTAAGCAAAATCCTTTTCCGGTTATTATATTTTATCTTCTGGTGAGATTGGGGAGTGGAACCAGTTGTGGAGAGGAGATGTTTTCAGAACAGTGCATGGCGATGAGTATTCTTCAGAAAACTTTGAAAAGTAACAATACCCCCCCTTTCGTTTCCGCCAGTCGCTTGTGCAGTGTTCACTGTTTGCCAGCAGCTTCTGGTTTTGAGAATTGGCCAGAGACAGCGCGGTGTAACCCTACGTTTGTGTAAGGGTAATTTTTTCCTTAGATGGGTATTGTAGGAAAGGGGTTAGACAAATGAATTTAAGTTGCCATTTTCATCGGTAATGTAAATTAAGTTAAGCTATTTATTTTTATATTTAGTTTCCACATGGTCTACCTTATAAAAATCATCCCATAGCCTGTAAGCCTGGAATTTTTTGCTGGAATTTTTCTGGGTTAAGTTAATTGTCATCCAAAGCTGTCTTTACTCCCACCCTCCCATGCTGGATAGAGCTTAGTCTGGTTCAGGTAGGGAGACACATGCATTTTTTAAAAGGAAGAAAGGTGCCTGTTTCTCCTTGGAGCAGCTTGCAATTGCAGTGGGAACAAAAGGAGAAAGCACCAAGCTTGGGAAGAAGTAATATGTGGGTGAGCATACACGTGGGTCCTGAGGGGAGCAGCCACCTCCCTGGCCGAGAGTCCCATTAGCAGAATCCTGCACTCCATGGGATCAACTTTAAGTTATTTTACATTCAGTCTTATAAACGAAATCAGTGTGGTTTGCATACTGATTTAATTCATTTGCTAAGTAGCACTTTCTTGATGAGTTGGTCAGCGGCAAAGTGGAAGCACAGCCTCACCGTTGATTAGCTCCATGGCTCTGGGCAAATTCCTTGACTTCCCTAAGCCTCAGTTCCACATCTGGAAAGTGTTTCCAATTATGTGAATGATTTGAGGCCACAAGTATAAAAACTCCTAGCACGATGCTTGGCACCCCTCTCAGAAGCTCACATGGTACCCATTATCAGTACCGCCGCTACCGTTCGCCAAAGATCACTGAGCTGAGAGTGAAGACAAACTTAGATCCTTAGAACGCACTTAGTGTTAAATGTGGGCACATGTTTCCGCTGAAGTTTTATTCTGGGAGGAACTTGGTAAAGTTGGTATCTTTGCTAACAGTTATAAGAAATGAATTCTGAAGTTTATTAACTGATTGTATAAAGCTTTAATTGGAACTAAATCACATCAATAAATATTTAATCATATAGTAAGGAGAATGTGGAAGGTTTATTTCCTTAAAAATGTATTACTCATAACAGATTTGCTGTAACTGCCTTTCCCCCCCGCCCCCCGAATTAAAGTCATGAAATACAGAGAGGGTCCCATAGGGGGGAGCCATGCAGGAGTGCCTCGGGAGCCAGCATGGAAGTAAATGCATGTGTACTGGACGTCTGGATGGGAATTTGTTCATCTTCCTGCCCGTCCGGCCTGCCTTTCAGTAGGCTTGTTAACCTGTGAATTTTCCTGGAGGGGCTGGAATGACCTTCCTCACAGTGGTCCTGGGCAGCACAGGCCCCGGGGGACTGGCTGGCCCCCGAGGCAGCTGGTACCAGCCAGCACTGACCGCACTTTCCCTCCTTTTCCGCCCAGTTTCCCTTTGTTCTCTCTCTCGGTTGTTGGTGAGTGCTGTGGCTGTCGCCCTCCTGATGTGATGTGCTCTGGCCACGTATGTCCCAGAAGCCTCTCGGCCAGTGCGTGCGGCACCACTTCCTTTCCTCGCCATAGCATGTCTTAGTTGCCCAGTGGTTTCTATACTTCTACACTTAGTTTAAATTGTGCATCATTGCAAAATTACTGTTTCTTTTTTTACTGTTTCACATGTGTTCGTATAACAAAAATAACCTAACGTTTAATTTAGTTCAGATGACCCTATATGATGAGTAGTGTTTTCTGTACCTTTGAGTATTTGGTTGGAATTCCTTTTTGTAACTTGAAACTTGTTCAGTCTGAGATTATGAAGCTCCAATCTAAGGAATTTCGAATAAACAGGCTTAGTGACCACTGTCCGTGAACACACACCTGGTCCACTCTTGAAACCAAACTGGACTGCTTCCGCAGGGCGACCTGAAAGCTTATCTGCGCCTGGAGCCAGCGCAGCGGCGCGGGGACTCGCAGACCAGGCTGCTGCAGAGGATGGCGTGTGAGATCGCCGCGGGGCTGGCCGCCATGCACAAGCTGCACTTCCTGCACAGGTGGGTCTGTGGGTCCGTCAGGCCACGGAGGGGCCTTGCACGTCGCCGGCCTTGTGCCGGAAGAGGGGGTGCGGTTTGTGAAAGGGCCGAGAAAAAGCGGCGGGAGGACAGGCTGGAGCGTCAAAGCGCAGTTTGTACAAACGTGGAAGCTGTGCTTCCCTGTGTCAGAATCAGGGCTGACTGGGCTTCGTTAAACCAGTGCAAACGAACAGTGTCTCACTGCAGTCTAAGGTCTGGAAATTATTTTCAGAACTTCAGAGACTGTAAAAAAGTTGTACATTGTGGAGCGCTGAGAGTAAATAGCCCCCATCTGCCCCCTGAATTTCTCGTCGTCCTTTTCATGTCAGCTTTAGTCTCTATAATTGCTAGGCCTCATGGTGTCACGTTCCTGGGAGAGGGGAGGACCTCATAGGCTAGCACCGGTTTTCCTATGAGGCCACAGCGTTGGTCTGGCCGGCGCTCTGAGCGGCCTGCCCGTGGCCAGGTTGGAGGAGGAGGTCAGGGTTGGTGTGAGCAGCACAGCAGTCGGTGAACACGTGTCTCCCCAGACCCCTGGCCCTGCTGCGTAGCCACAGCTCTTCGGAGCGCACTGTGTTTTGTTCAGACCATTGATGTAATTTTTGTAATTAAAACAACAAAGGGCTTTGAGTCCTGTCTGAGATGATGGTTCTGTGAACCCAAAAGGAGATTTCTGCTTATTCTCCTCTAGTCTTTTGAGCTCGGATTTATGTTTAAAAGATGTTTAAAATTATTTCTCAAGTCTTCCAGGAAATGGGCATTGTCTCTTTAGTTGAGTTTATTTAAATCATTTAACTCTTAGCTATCCAAAGACCTGAAAAGGAGAACCTGTGTGTATTGACTTTAAGGAATGTCTGTGAAGAATTATATTTTTTAAAAAGGTTGTACAGGAATATATTTATAGAATGACTCCATTTTTTAAAAAATAAAACATTTGGTTGTATTTGTAGAGGGGTGTGTGTGTGTGTGTGTGTGTGTGTGTGTGTGAACAGACATGGAAAAATACCCATCAGATTCTCAACATTACTTCAAAGTGGGGAAGAAGGAACATTATTCACATTATTCTTACACATCTGTATCTTGATAGCCTTGCACAGTGAGCAAATCATTCTGAAAAAGTACTTTTTAAAAGACCCAAAAGATTATAGGTTTCTTCAGGCCCAAGGTAGAATCCCTTACATGAAACTTCAAAATATGAAGATCTATTTGTTTTATAAAGGATAAATCTTATATTTTATTTTTATGATAATTATTACCTAATACTTGGTTTAGGAAGTTTTAGATTTTGGAAAACAGAGCTTTGAAAAAGAATATCGTATCAGAATCAGCAACATGAAGTTATCAAAAAGCTAGAAATTGTGTTTAAAGCCCAAGTACATTTTGACTATTGTATTTTAAAAATTGGCAGAGATGTCAGAGGAAATGTTATTTTCCTGTGAGTTTCTTCAGGTTAAAGTTTTACTTTATTTAGAATCTTGTGAACTTGAAAACAAATTAAGATGATAAATCACATGGTAACTCAAGGTAAAGAAAATTCTTGAAACCATTGACAACTGTCTCATTTTGTTTTAAAAAGTAACCTTGTTTCATGTAAAGCTTCCATTTGGGGCAGAATTTTATACCTTAAGTTATTTTCTTTTTTGGTAGCATACTGTATAGCACATTTTAAAGTTGGAATCTGGAATATTTATTGGCTGACGCAAAGTCAGACTTGCTGTGTTGGTTCAAAATAGAACAGCCCATATGTCCAACTGAAAGCTGTTAGCTACATTGGCAACTGATCCAGTAAAGCACCCCTAATTAAATGCTATTGTTGAAGAAGAGTCTTATGCCACGTTCTTAGGTAGCCTGCATTTCTGAAGTCGAACTTGTGATCGTGAAGGCCATGTAAACAGCAGAAGCCGCCAGTGTGCTGTGCTCCCCACTCTTTGGCCATGCTGGCCGAGAGCCTGGGACTTCGTGTCCCCTGCCTGTCAGCCTTCCTGAGCAGCTCCACTGAGATGCCACCAGGTCACAGCAACAAGCTAAGTGAGCTAAGTGCAGAAGGGTCCCAGCGGGCCAGCTGTGTTCTCCTTGGCTCATGTTGCGGGAGGCCTGTGTGACCGTGGCCTTGGGGTATCCAGCTGGTATCTGCACCCGAGAGTCTCTTTAGGCTTTTCCCAGTTTCAAAGTTAGTGTTGCTTTCTGCTGAAAAGCACTGAGGTTACTAAGTTACCCAGCCCTGCGTGTGGGTACTCAGTGCTGTAGGAGCACGATAAATAAACGCTGGTGTTAGGTGCCATTTTCCATTTTTTTCCTGCACTGCATTGCACTGCACTGGGGTGTCCACGTGGGTAGGGCTTAGAAAGTCTACTTGCTAATCGGCTTGTGCTGCACCTGTAGCTTGAGTGTTTCTTTCAGTCAATGAATTATTAGGGGTTTTCATTAATTTGTGTGCATGTAAAAATCTTTAGGTTATATTCTTAAAAATTCCTTCTAGTGTTTTTTTCTATTTTAAAGGTTGATCTTTAAGGAATAAATTTTTCTTTTTTTTTTTTCTTTTTTTTGAGGGCAGTGTCACTGGCCCTCATGTGGGATCTGAACCAGGGCCGCTGGCTTCCCAAGCCAGCGCTTAACCACCGTGCCACTCGGCCGGCCCAAGGAATAAATTTATATATGGTAATAAATATGATTGCTTTAATTCTTTTGATTGATCACTTTAAATAAAAGCCATAGAAAGCACCTGGCACATAGTGTTATTAAGTGAAAAAAAGACACTACAACTTGAGCATTCTTTTGCTTTCGTGATAAAACCCAAGGATTTTTCCTTAGACAGACTTTAGAATCAGGTTTGGTCTAAAAGCACTCAGTCAGTGTAAGGAAGTGAAAGAATGGGCAGGTGTAGGCGTGGGCTCGCCCCTGGGCTAGTCTCATGTTCTGCACCAGTAAAGCTGTGATGCTAGAGCTGAATTCTTAGGATTAATGTATAGAGTCAGTGAAATCCTAACGCTCCTGTTATTGTATCTAGCCCCAAATGAGCCAGGAAGGAAGGAGAAGCAGGGAAAAGAATGATTCTGATGAAGGAGGCCTTGTCTTACTTTTGGAGTTTTTAGCTTTGTTGCTTTTTTTGGATTTGTTTTGATATTAAAGACAATGTGCACTTCATTCATTTAAGTTTTCATTGATCTTCTGTGGTCCGCAAAGTTCCGTGCTACATAGGTAAGGGATACAGAAATGTATTTAAAGTCCAAGCAGAACCCGCAGCTCTCCCTCGAGCAGAAGAGTCACAGCACGCATTCACCTTAGGCAGAGTGATCACTGTGTCCCCAGCATTTGCAAAATATTCTGTGAATAGCTATCTTGTCCTCAGGACAACCTAAAGAGCCATGAGGCAGGTGCCATTACTAACCCCGTTTTCCAGAGGAGGATACTGATAGTCAGAGTGATGAGTGATTTGTGTTCCTGACTTGAGCAGCCTGAATCCAGGCCACCTGACCCTGGAGCCTCGCTCTCACCCTCTGTATATGGTAGCAAGTGCCGCCCGTGTGGTCTTTCCTACTGGAAGATAAGTGACTTTTGTTCGGTGCGAATCAAGGAGGTGGCATTTTAGTTGTTCTTGAAGAACAGGCATAAGTTGGAGAATGGAGAGTAGGAAATTGCTAGAGAAGGGAGTAGCAAGAATATGTGAGTGGTGGGAGGGAGAGAAGGAAAGGGGTGTAGGGAAATACCAAGTAATCTAGTTTAACTGCTGAAGATGCACAAAGGGAAATCGGAGCAGATCAGCATGAAGAGGCAGCCTGAGGCCAAACTGTAGGCGCCCTGAGGGCCAGGATGAGCCTTTGGGTTTGTTCTGTAGGCAGAGGAGTGACAGAGCTCCGCTGCACATGCAGGGGTGTGTGCTTAGTCACCTGTGCATCACAGCTTAGGGCGCTTGGGGAAGAGATACTACTGACCAAGAACCAAATAGGAGCTCACAGAGGTCAGCTGTCCGTGCGTGTTTTCTGTGTCCCCTTCTGCATGGAACATCTGTCGAAGGCAGCGACTGGATCTTCTTTACCTTCGTGTCTCCCATGATGTATTTCACGTAGAAGTGAGGAGAGGCAGCAGGGGAAAGGAAGCAATTTAAATGTAATGTCAATCCCAGAAGAAATGGAAGACTTCAGTGGATCAGGAAGCTAAACTGGAAGAGCGATGAAAAAGCTTTCACTGAAAAGTCACCAGGTCCAGAGGGCTTCGTTGTTGATTCTGCCTAACCTTTAAAGAACAGATGACACCAGTGGATTTAAACTATTCCAGACCATAAAGAAGAATGATTTTTCTGTAACTCGTTTTATGAATCCAACATAACTTTAACGGCAAAAGATGGCATAAAAAAATTATATGAGGGCCGGCCGAGTGGCGCATTGGTTAAGCGCTGGTTTTGGGATGCCAGCGGCCCCGGTTCGGATCCCACATGAGGGCCAGTGACACTGCCCTCTACAGCTAACAACAGCTCCACCTGGAGCTGGGCTGTGCGAGCCCGGTGATGGTGTGGGCTGCAGCCCCTGCTGCAGTGGGCTGCCATAGGCTGCAGTGAGTGGCCGGCGGCCAGCGTGAGCGGCTGGCAGCCAAGCGTGAGCTGCCAATAGCCGCGATGAGCGACATCCAGAGGCCAGCGACCGATCTGCCTCATCCGGGAAGAGCGCAATGACGATACCAACAGTGAAGCAACATCCTCCGCAACTAAACTGAAGAACAAGAAGACGGCAACTTGTCTGTCCCCCTTCTCCGATTCCCCAACGCTGTTCCCCTCCACCAATTCCCCAATAAAATCTTAAAAAAAAAAAAAAAAAAAATTATATGATTCTCATTAATGAATATTAGCAACTTTCATCCAGCAATATGTGAAAAAAAAACAAGTATGACTTCTAAGAGTGTCAGGGTAGGTTTATATCATAAAATATACCAGCACAATTTATTTCATTGCAACAAAATAAAAGAGGGAAGAATATACTGTCAGTAGATTGCTGAACTGTCATTCAGTATAATTCAGCAGCCTTTCTACATTTAAATCTCTATTAGTAAGGACTGTTTACCAAAATTCAATAACAACTGTCATACTAAGTGACAAAATAATACAGCCATTCAATTAAAATGGGAAACCAGACAGATGCCCACAATTTTCATTATTTTTCAACATTTCCTTGGTGTACTAGTGAATGCAAACACAGATTAGATTTATTTTTAAGTTATCAGTTTAAAAATAATAGTTAAAATTTATTGAATCCTTTCTGTATGCCAACTGTTCCTGAGTGCTTTATGGATACTAACTTATTTCGTCTTGGCACCAGCTCTAAGAGATAGACGCTGTCCTTTCCATCCACGTGGCAGAGGGGGAAACGCAGGCACAGAGAAATGTACTAACCTGTTCAGCGTCACACAGCTGAGAAGTGGCAGAGCTTGGGTTCAAAGCCAGACCAGTGGGCTCCAGAGCCCACACTCCTAGCTACTAACCTACACTCAGCAATCATCGGAAAAGAGGAAAACACCCTTCTTTACTGGTGATATGATGTTGTATATCAAGAAAAACTACAACACTAGTTTCTTTAAAAAATAAAATTAGTAAGAACATTTATGTGGCTCGCTATAAAATAGTTTTTCCCTGTACTGGGTACAAGAAATGAAGCTGAAAAAAACCCATTCTGTTCTCAACAATGCCACAATTATAAGTTATTTGGAAATAAAGTATGTGAGAAAGGTACAGGATTATATAAATATATGAAATTTTATTGAAGGACATACAATAATATGCAAACAAATGGAAAGATGTACTGTGGTTTTTTTTGTTTTTTTGGGTTTTTTTTGAGGGCAGTGTCACTGGCCCTCGTATGTGGGACCAAACCGGGGCCGCTGGTTTCCCAAGCCAGCGCTTAACCACCGCGCCACTTGGCCGGCCCAAGATGTACTGTGTTTTATGATGGGAAGACAACACAAAAATGTCAGTTAACTCAATAAATAATACAATTCCAATTAGAATCCTCAGGATTTTTTTGGTGGGCGGGGGTAAAATTATCTTTAACTGCACATAGAAGAATAAATGAAATGTCTAGAAGAGCCACTGAAGTATGGGGGAGAAGTGAATTATTGGGGCGGTAAGGGAAACTTGTTTTACCAGATATCAGAATACACAAGCCACTGTAATAAAAGTCAATATGTTTTTGGCAGAGAAACAGTACATAGGGAAAGTTAATATCTGACAAAAGAGATATTTCAAATCAGTGGGAAAAGGATGCTGCTTTATTAAATGCTGGCACGGTTAGTTACCTGTTTGGGAATGGAATTGGACTCTGCATCATCCTATATATAAAAATAAAAGAGTTAAATGTATTATTGTCACAATTCCAGAAGACTGTATGTATAACCCAAGGATTGGTGAGGCCTTCTTAATTAAAATAAGAAACCCAGGAATTATAAAATAAAGGATGGATATGGTTAACTATTAGATAAAAATTAAATACTTCGTATAGCAACACATACCATAAACAAAGTCAGTAGACAACAGTTATGAAGATATGTCTGCAATGCAGATAGCACCTAAAGTGCCAAATTGTGTAATACACAGAGCTCTTACACATTCACAAGAAAATGATGACCCAGTAGAAAAATAGCCACAGAGATAAACAGACAAGAAATGTGAAGAGATGTCCAAATTCAGAAGTAGATAGAGACATGCAAATTGAAGCAACTGAAACTCAAAAATGAAATGAAAAATTGCCAAATCTATTGTTAGGGGATATGAGGGAAGTTTTTGTCATATATTGCATATAAATTGTAAATTTTTGAAAAGCTATTGATTGGGCACTAATTAAAAATGCACATTCCCTTTAACCCCATTCCTAGACTCAACCCCATAGGAAATAGAAGCACTAGAATTTATTAGAAATATCGAGAGTATGTATTAAAAATATCCATTGCAGCATTGTATAAAGTGGTAATAAAGAAAAGAGAGACAAAGTTAATGTTTGTCAGGGGGAACTAGAATAAACTTAAGTACATCTGCCCTGTGGAATGTTGTAAAACTATTATGAAGAACTGTTCTGGGCCGGCTGAGTGGCGCGGTGGTTAAGAGCTGGCTTGGGAAGCCAGTGGCCCTGGTTTGGGTCCCACGTATGAGGGCCAGTGACACTGCCCTCAAAAAAAAAAAAAGAACTAAAGATTCAGATGTAAGCATAATACGGCATTTTTGAAAAGCACATGCTCCTTAATCCCCTTGTTTGTACTATGCATGTAAATATGGGGGAAAAATATATTGGGTTGTCGGAAAAGTCATGACATCTTTTTTTGAGGGCAGTGTCACTGGCCCTCATATGTGGGACCGAACCGGGGCCGCTGGCTTCCCAAGCCAGCGCTTAAACACCGCGCCACTCGGCCCTATGACATCTTTTTTCTATGTTTTTCGAAAAGTTGCAAGCATGCATCATGACTTTTCCGACAACCCAATAGAAAGATTATACCTCTCAGTTTGTTGGTACGCGTTAAAAGAAAAAACCTAGCATTTATAGAACCCATTTATGCAAAATGTATGAGTGTGAGGATTAGGACAAGCTCCAGGCATGTGGGCTGTCGGTGCTGTGTTGTCAGGGACGAGAAGCCATGTGGCAGGCCAAGCGTGAGCCAAGCGGGGCAGATAAAGGTGAGCGTCTTCAGATGGCAGGCCACCTCATTTAGGGCTTGTAACTCTCGGTTTATATCACTTGTTGTATTAAATGTCCTGTTTTTCTAGATGGCCTCAGGCCCCTGGGGAGATTAATATTCTGGGATCCGTGGAAAGTGCTCGCTGTGTTTTTAAACCAGCTTAGTTTGCCACTTGCTAAAATGGCCCACAGAACACATGCCGGCCGTCCTTGATCCTGATCTGATGTGGCCTTCTGGCCTAGGCCTGGATTCCAGGGCTTGTTGGTAGGTGGTGCGATCCACCCCGGGTCTGCTGCATTTCCACGCGCCCTCCGTGATTCTGACAAAACAAGGACCAGGATCGGAACCCGGGCTCTCTGTTGTCCAGTGCCTGGAAACCGCCTCCTGACAGATTCTGTCCAGGCTTACAGTTGTGTTCAGTGGGAAGAGAAGCCAGAGCTGGAAGTGGAGACCTATAGGCCTGGCTGTCCAACTCAGGATCAGCTCCCCCCAGCCCTGGAGAAAACGCAGAACTAAAGGCGCCATCCCCATTTTATCCCCGGCCCCCGAAACCCGGGCCATCATCGTGGGCTGTGCCACATGCCTCCTTCTAGAGACGTCCTCAGGGTCACCCAGAATTTCCCAGTGCAAGTATTCTGTGTGTGCCCGATGCCCGGCGGTGCCTGATGGGCAGCAGGCCCGTGGTAAATGTCTTTCCACTCAGCTAGCAGGGGCTGACCCAGTGAGCCGGGGCCACGGCGGGCAGAACCCCAAGTCACTTCTGTGCCACATCAGCTCCCTCCCGCTTTAACCCTCCTCCATTTGTACTGGTTTGAGCTACATCCCATCTTTGAGTGGTAAGTAGTGGAGTCTGCTCTTTTCTTTTAACCTTTGTGGCTGCCAAAGGAGAGTGGCGTGGTGAGCCAAGCGAGACTTCGGGGTTGAAGTCGGTCCTTCGCCTGCCATCAGCTTCTCCAGTTCAAGCCATATTACTCACCCTCTGAGCCCATCTGTCTCCTCTGAAATGGGGGTCATTTTTCCCCTGAAGTGCTGCTGTCAGGATTCCCCAACATAACGTAGGCCGCGCTCTAGAATTCTCAGGAACTCTCGGTTATTTTGCTTGCCATTTGTCACCCTTTTTGTCAGGAATTCAGGTTGTTCAGGAAAGCATGAGTAGGTAACGTAGAGGTGTGAGTGGTTTTGAAAATGGCTGCAGTCACATCGAGCTGTTCATCAGAGCAGTCCGTCTGCAGATGGGTCACTCTGGTCTACGTGAGCTGGGGGCTAGTGGTGACTCTTCTTGGGAATCGGGATGGGGAACTCTTTAGACCTGTGGACTCCCACTTCCTGTGTCCGTGGGCCCCACTCACGCGGCTGACTGACAGCCAGGCGACAGCAAGTGCAGCCAGCCGAGGGACAGGGATCAAGGGACAGTGATCCTGTGAACACAGTCAGGGCCTTGAGAGGGCCTTTCAGGGCGGTTTGGCGGCCTCCCCGCTAGACCAGTTTTTCTACTTGAAGGAAGAATATACTGGCTATGTTTGTATTTCCTGACCCAAACCAGCCATTGACGTCAAGGCTTACCTCTGTTGTTAAGAAGTTACACCTTTGTGTTTTTCTCTTCGTTATCTTTGCATGTTTGGGCCTGCAGAGAACTTTTATTTTTACCAGTGTTGAATCAGGTGGTATCATCATCTTGCATCTAGATAGCACTTTAACATTTTGAAAACATTTCTTATGTATTTTTTTGTTATCCTTGTAACAGCCTTGTGAATTAGCTCTTACAGGTACATCCCTATTGTTTTTATGAGTAAACTGAGGCTCCGATGTGTGAAGTGACTTGCCCATAGTTGCACAGTTCTAAGTAGTGGAGCTGAGGCCAGCTCCCAGGGCTTCCGACGTGGGCACTGGGACGCTTGGAGTGGACCCAGGGAGCAGGTTTAGAAGATGTTCCTCCAGCCTCCAGTCATGCTGTTGCTTTCTTCCTCTTTACCCCTGGTTTCCAGGGAGGAGCGGCATTCCCCCTTTCCCTGAGAATACCAGTTGAATTGTTGGAGTTTTATGAGGCCTTTCAAAATGCGAGCCAAAGGCCTTTTGCGGATAACTTCCCATCTTTCATCCAGCGGTCACATTTGGTACCCAAAGACCTGCAGTGACAGGTGTAAGGAGAGGAGCAAGGGAGGGAGGAAGCCAGGGGTTGCTTCAGTGGCCTGAATAAAGGTGCCAGGTGCTCTGAAAGAGCTCCCGCCAGCCTCCGGCCTGAGGTGACACGCACATGCCTCCTGGAATGCTGACACCCTTTTTAGTTCTCTCCTAGGAGGGAGGTGGTGGGAGGCTGCAGAGGGCCTGTTGCTGGAGCCCTACTGCTTGTTAGCGGGGCCCAGCTGCCTCTGTCAGCAGAGCCCACACGCTGCCCAGTGCAGAGGTGGTGCAGTGGGTAAAGCTGCCCACCGGAAAACCCATTCCCTTTTCTGCCCCAAGTGGTATACTACTTCTCCCTCCTCCCTCCCTCCGTTTTTCCCCGCCGTCATCCCAGAAAATAGGGACCAGTTCCCTTCTTAAGGTTGGAAATGTCTCTGCTGTTTGGGACAGTGGAGTCATGTGCCAGGGTTTTCCCCAGACACAGCCACAGGCCTGAAGGCTTCGGGATGGAGCACCATGAATATCGCCGCTTGTAGACGGAGGCTGTAGAGAGGAATTTAATATAACCAGCTGGAAATTCAGAACAGCACATGTTTATTTGAGTACCAGCCATACGCGTGGTGCAGTGCTCTGATAATACATTGTTGAGAGTTAGTGACAGTAACAGTGCAAGGATGAAAATACTACTGAATGGTGGCTTGCCAGCTTTGTGACCCTAACAAAGTTACTTTAATTCTCTGTGCCTTAGTTTCTTTATCTGTAAATGAGGAAAATAATAGTTCCCACCTGAAAGGTTCTATGTGAAGATTCAATGAGCTAATAATGCACGTGAAGTGCTTAGAAACGCCTTGCATAAAGTAAGTGCTTTGTAAATATTAGCCATTAATGAATCAGTGTTACGTACCAGGCTGTCATTGAATTATAACCATGTTAGTGTTGCTGTTGTCATTCTCATTATATTTCAGACGTGAGCTTTACAAATTAACATCTTTGAAATTAAGAATTCAAGAATTAGTTTAAGTTTTTGGTCCTCTGCAATCATATAAAGACAAACATTTTAAATTTTGGACTGTAGAAATTCAGTGTTTGATAACTTATTTATGATTTAAAACAATAAATTTGGTGTCCTTTTGTATTTTAATTTAGTGGTCTTTTTTATTCATATGCCAATAGATGATTAAAAAGATTCTTAAGGGTTAAAAATCCAAAAAGCCAAAATCCAAAAAGTTTAATCTGTTGTCTATATGGGAAGTCCCTTTAGAAAAAGTAATTATTTTCTTTTGAAGTTATGTGTTTTTGAAAACCAACTTGTTCTTAGATAAACTGTATAAGTAAATTGTTTTTAGTAAGTCTTGAAAATATTGTTACCTCTCTTGTGGGGAGGTGGAGTTTGGAAGAGATGAGAGAAATTTGAAAAGGGCCTCCTTATAATGCCCACATATATTTGAAAAAGTAGTGAATAAACATTTTCCTTTTTTTTTAAGATTTTATTGGGGAAATGGGGGAGGCGAACAGTGTTGGGGAATTGGGGGAGGGGCACAGACAAGTTGCTGTCTTTTTGTTCTTCAGTCTAGTTGCGGAGGATGTTGCTTCACTGGCCCATGTTGGTATCGTCATTGCGCTCTTCCCGGATGAGGCAGATCCGTCGCCGGCCTCTGGGTGTCGCTCACTGCGGCTATTGGCAGCTCACTGCAGCAGGGGCTGCAGCCTGCACTGTCGCCAGGGCTCGCACAGCCCAGCTCTAGGTGGAGCTGAATAAACATTTTTAATAATGTAAATTACTTTGGAGGACCTTGAAGTTGTAACTTTATTAATCTTTACTTATAATAAATAGACTACTAGACTGTTACTCAAGCAATACAAGTTAGTGTAAAGAAAAATATCCAGACAATTTAGAGAATAGTATTTTAGAATTCCTTCTTGGTCAAATACTAGGAAATGAGCCATAAATCTGGTATTAGTACAAAACAAGGTACAGATGTGGTCAGTATTTAACCTTAGCAGTCATAGTTATTTCCAAAAGCATCTGATCATTTCCATTATTTAAGTAATTAAGAATATGATATGTAATCCTTTTCTATAAAAACAGAATTTTAAAACATTAACGATTAAGCAGGGAGCTCAAAATACTATTCTGATGACTAGAGAAAGCTGTCGTCTGCAGCAGTTTCTCATCTGCTTTCCTGGTTGTAGATTCTCCTTGTTTTGGTGCTCACTTCTCTTTCTGTTTCCAGTGATTTGGCCCTGCGCAACTGTTTCCTCACCTCAGACCTAAATGTGAAAGTGGGAGACTACGGAATAGGATTCAGCAGGTACAAGGTAAGCCAAAGGTTCTGTCCTTAATCTGATTCAATTTCATAGTCGTGAGGTGGAAATATCGCAGAACACTACTCTGGTTTTGGAAGAGACGGGTAAGGATCTTGCTCATGGCGCCTTGTTGGAGAGGAGTGGGTTCCCGTCATTTTCGTGGTTAGTTGGCTTCTGATGTATGGTTTGTCTAAATCCCTGGCTTTGTACCCACGGTTTGGTGACAGCTTTCCAAATGCTTTGTTTTAAAAGACTTATAACTCAGTGTAATTGCTGTGGATTGATAGTGCATAATAAACGTTAGTATGCACATCGACTCTGTAATTGTTATAACTTATATAGTAAAATATACATGTAAATATTTCTGTTACGTGTTCAGTAAAATTTTGGCTCAAATTCAATAATCTTGGAATTTAAGTTTAAACTTTCATAAATATATCCCCATAGAAATCAAGCAGATGAAGTTTTTATTTGTGTATGTTTGTGTAGCCCAGCTGAAGGAGGTAGCTTGATATGGGGCAAAGAATGCAATTGTCCTGGCTCCATGCTGTGGAGACCGTGGAAAAGCCACTTGACCTCCGTTTTCTAAGTAGCAACATGAGGATAGCTGTTCTATCTTACGGGGTTCATGACGACCAAAAGAGGTTGCATTTTCACAGGACTTTGTAACCAAAAAGTGTTATGCAAATGTAAGTTGGCCATTTGTCTATATAGTAGCTCTAGTGTCTTGAGTGCTTGCTGTGTACCAAGCACTCCAAGGTACTTGTCTGCGTTATCTCATTTAATCCTCCTCATAAGGGGAGGTGGGTATTGTATCACCTTCAATTTACAGATAAGGAAAAAGGCCTAGCGTATTTGTTTCCTGCCCAGATTTACAGAGCTGGTAAATGGTTGAATGCAGACTTACAACCTAGCCTACTAGATTCTAAAGCCTGTGCCCTTATCATGGAGCCACTCCCCTATTCCACGCATAAGGCCCAGCTGGTTTGCTCAGAGCCCATGTTCTGTGCATCAGGTAGAGTGTACCTTCCTTTTCCAGGAAGCGTGACTGAGTGAGGGCGTGTGGCTCAGAGACCAGCCATGGAGCCCAGGCGGCTTCGGAGAAACCCTCACCCACCTTCTGCCCAGAAGGTCTGTCTCCATCCCCACTCCTTTCCCTGACAGGTCTTTTGGGTTAAGTCTGTGTTTTCTGAGAATGACCTGGAATGGAGTCATTGAGCTCATCAAACGTGTAATAGAATTCAAAACTTCCGTGTGCTTTCTAACAAAACAGGAGGATTATATTGAAACAGATGATAAAAAAGTGTTCCCTCTGCGATGGACTGCTCCAGAATTAGTAACCAGCTTTCAAGACAGACTACTAACTGCAGATCAAACTAAGTACAGTAACATTTGGTATGTACTGATTTACCATTCCATTAGGCTTTTGCATGTAAAGTCATAGCTTCTTGGTGCTTGAGTACTTTCCTAAAGGAAGGTAACCGAATAAAATGTAGGAACACAAGAGTTCGTGGTGGTGTGAAAAAGGCTATTAACACCCTGGCAATAGTCACGATTGCAATGGTATAACTAACTTTTTGCATTTTGCTAGTCTTACCCATTAGACAGTAATAAGCTCCACATATTTAATAAACATCGAAGTGAACGAAAAAACAGAAAGGGGTTTGGACTATCATATAATACTGTGATTTATAAGAGGGTAGTTAATTGGGAGTTGAAAAAAATGTGTTTAAGTCTTTGACTAACAGTTTCTATTACAGCTTTCTTAATTTGTATCTACATTTTTTTTGTGTGTGCTGTTGTCCTGCCAACTGTTTTTTCCTCTTGGTTTGGGAGCTGTATACTCCATTCCTAATCTTTTCTTGGTTTTCCTAGAAATTATAACATGTACACCTCACTTCCCCTAGTCTAGTATTAGTTCATATCTTGGCCCTCTTTCTGAACAACACAGGAATCTCAGAAAACTAACTTGGTTTAACTATACAAAGCACACACACACGCAGCTGTATGTTATTGTTGGGTGTTTTCATTTTTTCTTTAACCTCACAGGGCATTGTTAATGTTTTTTTTTTATTTGTTTGTTTTTTTGTGTTTTTTTTTTTGAGGGCAGTATCACTGGCCCTCATATGTGGGACCCGAACCGGGGCCGCTGGTTTCCCAAGCCAGCGCTTGACCACCGCGCCACTCGGCTGGCCCAGTTTATTAGTGTTTTTTAACATCAGTGTTTGTTTAGGTTTATCCAAGTATTCAGATCACTCTGTTCTTCTTTCTTTTTGTTTTTTTCCCTTGAATCTCGGACATGTAACCTGGGATTTCTCTCCTTTTGCCTGAAGTATGTCCATCAGAATTCCCTTTAGTGAGTATCTGCTGGTAACAGACTCAGTTTTTTGTAGGTCTGAGCATACTTTTTTTTTTAGCTGAGCCGTCCTGCTACCTGTTGGCAACTCAGCGTCTGCTCAGCTCAGGCCGGGAATCCAACCGGCAACCATGTTGCTCGGCCGGCCCTGAGCATACTTTTATTTTGTCCTCATTCTTGAAATATATTTTTACTTGATGGCAGTTCTTTTCTCTCAGCATATTGAAGATAGCATTCTGCTGTCTTCTGGCTTCCATTGTTGTTATTGAGAAGTTAGCCATAAGTCTCCCTAAGCTCTTTGAAGGTAATGTGACCTTTTCTCTCTGGCTGCTTTTAAACTCTTCTCGTTTTGAGTTTGGGGTTTTGTTTTTGTTTGTTTTGTAGTTTCATTGTGATGTATATGGATGTAGATTTCCTATGTTTTTCTGCTTGGGATTTATTTGACTTCAATCTGTAGGTTGATTTCTCAGCCTGTAGGTTGGTGTTATTCTCACCCCTTAATCTTAAAATATTGCCTCTGCCCCATTTTCTCTCCTTTTGGAAGTCTAATTAGACATGTGTTATGTCTTCTTGCTCTGTCTTCTGTCTCTTAATCTCTCTTTTATATATTCCATCTCTTTGACTCTGTGTGCCACATTATAGATAATTTTTCAGACCTATGTTCCAGCCACTAATTTTGTCTCTCTTTAAAATCCTTTCTTCAGGGCCGGCCGAGTGGCGCAGAGATTAAGTGCTGGCTTGGGAAGCCAGCGGCCCTGGTTCAGGTCCCACATATGAGGGCCAGTGACACTGCCTTCAAAAAAAAAAAAAGAAAGGAAAAAAAAAAAATTGGGGGCTGGCCGAGTGGCGCAGTGGTTGGGCGCTGGCTTGGGAAGCCGGCGGCCCTGGTTTGGGTACCACATATAGAGGGCCAGTGACACTGCCCTCAAAAAAAAAAAAAAAAAAAAATCCTTTCTTCAGCTGTGTCTAATCCTCTATTAAATCTATTCAAGTTTATAGTTCAGTTATTGATTTTTCAGTTTTGGGAGACCTATTTGATTTTTAGAAATTTGTCCCTGTGTTTTTAATAATTGGGTTGGTTATGATCTACATCTGACAATTTCAATATCTGAAGTCCTTGTGTATTTGACCTTGCTGCTCGATGGTGCCTTGTTTCCTTGGAGACTTTTTTGTGGTGAGGCTTTTGGAAACTTAGAATTGAGGAACATTCCTCCAGAGAGGATCTGATGTGCGTCTGTGGGGCGCCTGGGTGTCCCCACGTATGGATACTGCATTGGTACAGGGATTTCTGTATTCAGCTGGAGGATTTTTTTGGACTGCTCAGATGATGTGATTTTTGGGCTGCAAATCCAAGTAAGGGCCAGCTCTGTAGTTACAACTTCTTAGGGTCTACCCCCCCGACACTCATACACACTCACATACAACATTCACACCTGTACATATACAGGCACACTCACACACACACTCAGACTTACTCGCTCATAGCACCTCAGTGCCAAGGTAGCTTGCCTTTCTGGCTCCTGAAGGGGCAATAGGAGTAGGTGTATCGCCACTGTGAGGAGGTGTCTCTGTGAGACCCCTGATCTCGGGCAGGCACAGGGCTTTGGACTGTCCACCACCACCCCCATCAAGCCTGGGAAACCAGAAACACAGAAGCCCAAATTCTGAGTTTAGCAGATGCCCCAGGGCCAAGGGGGTTTTAGTGTTTGACTCAGTTCCCCAAGTTCCAGGTCTTGTCCTGGTAATTCCTGGTATGTCATCTGTGCTTCGATGCCTTGGAAGAAGATGCGTTCTATGCCTCATTCATATTTTCACTATTCTTAGCGGGGGGATTGACCTGAAAACTTAGTTTGCATTTGCAGAGACAGCTCACACTTTTTTTTTTTTTTTAAATATTTTATTGGGGAATTGGGGAAAGGAACCAGCCAAGGTGTTGTTCTTCAGTCTTCGTTGTGGAGGGCACCAGTCGCCATCTAGCTTCCCATCAGCAGCTCATGGCCTCTAAACTCAAGGTGCTGTGTTCAATCTTAGTTGTAGGTGGGCGTAGCCACTATCCCATGTGGGAGTCGAACCAGCAGCCTTATTGTTAAAAGTGCACGCCCTATCCATCCTCTGAGCCATCTGGGCAGCAGCTCAGCTCAAGGTGCCGAGTTCAGTCTTAGTTGCAGGTGGGTGTAGCCCGCCACTGAACAGGCAATCTTGTTGTTACACCAGCTGAGCCATCCTGCCACCTGTTGGCAGCTCAACGACAGCTCAGCTAGAGTGCAGCGTTCACTGGCCCATGTGGGAATCGAACCGGCGGCCCTGCTGCTCAGAGCACGTGCTCTAAGCCAACCCTTCACCAACTGAGCTGCTCAGCTGGCCACAGAGCTCACCCTTTGTTTCTGACAATGTGAGAAGTCATTGGTGGCCATGTCACCTTCCACCAGAGATGGGGGCCACACTGCTCTGTGCCAGGAGTGATCAGGAGGGATGGAAGAGGATAAGAGCTACAGGACATTTTTTCTTCCCAGAAGAACGAGACTCAGAGGGTCTCAGGGAGGCCCAAGCCAGCGCCGGTGAAGAGTTGAATAGATGGGGCTAAGAGGAAGGTTGGCGATGGCCCACAGCAGCCTGGAGGGGTGACTAGAGCACTCTGGGGCCAGGATGCCAGGAGCAGGAGACCCCTCTCACCTTTCTCTCTGGCCCGTCTGAGGAGACAGGAAAGAGCGGCTCAAGAAAGGTGTTAGCAGTGGTGGGTGGGGAGTTGGAAAAGCCCGTGCTTCGTGTTCTCTGCAGAAGACGGGAAGACAGGGTCGGAGAGGGTTTGGAACAGGCCTTACTGGGAGAGGGGAAGGGAGTTAAACAGGGTTTGGAGACAGGTAGAGCTATACACCCAAGGTCAAGCTCAGCTCGATGGTGATAACACCCATTTTGCCATTAATCATACCCCACCTTTGTGGTTTGGAGTATTTCATGTGAACTTCTTATTTTCTTCAGTTAAATTGTAAACTCTCTAATAGTGTCTTAAACATCTTTTGTATCCGGGACAGCCCTCTGCCCCAGCAGTTCTGTGCCATGGAGTAGGCACTCCTCACTTCTTGGGTTGGATTGAGAACTTTGGGTCCTTTTATTTCCTTTAATAGAAATGAACTCTCAACTTAGATACTGAAGATACTGATTTTTTTTTCACTGCTTTGTGAAAGTAGTATAAGAGAATTTAACTTATAAGTTAAATTCTTTGTATACTATACATTTTTTGTATATAATTCATTGTATATTATACAATGTCAAATGAACATATTTATTCAATACAATTTGCTATCCAAACAAGCAGTCTGGTGGGTATCAATCAAAGTCATGTAAACTGTCAATACCCAAACCTGGCAGGACGTCAGAATCACTAGGAAGCTTTTTAGGAAGACCATTTGCTGGGCCGCACAGGCAGCTACCAGCTAAGGGTCTTTGGGACTGGGTCCTAAATACCAACATGTTCGTTTAAAGGTTCCCACACGACACAGATGAGCAGCAGGTTTGGGAGCCACTGCAGCGAGTAGGAGACTGTAGTACATGAGAAGGCAGTAAGTGGTGGGAAAGAAATGCAGAGATGCGTAGAGATGAAGAGTAAGTGTTCATCTGACTGAGCACACAGGCCATTGTCTCCTTGGGGACAGAGCACTGGGCATGAGTGAGTAGGGAGGCAGGGAGAAAGGGCATTTCTGCCATGGTACGGCTGCACACCTGGAAGTGAGAGGCTCGGGCAGGTGGCCCCCTCAGGCGCAGACAGGGGCAGAGTAACGGAGGAAAATCCCTTCATAATAGCAGCATAACCCACCCCTCAGGATTGACTACAGCAAGAAATGCCTGGGTCCACCGGGGAGAGTTGTTCATACAAAGATTCCTCTTACCTATTTTCTGATGTTTACTTCTGTTGTGAATGGAAGTTTTTTCTACGAATAACTCGGGACTCGTGATATTTGTCTTGTTTGTAACCATTTTGCCAAACTCTTAACTCATTCTAATGCTCCTTCTAATAATTTCTTGAGTTTGAGAGTTGAGAGTCATATTGGCTCCTCCTTATAATTATGCCTCTTGTCGCTGCTTTGTACTTTTTTGCATTGGCCAGAACATCCGGTAGTAAATATGAAACGGCATTCTTGTTGTGGTCCTCATTTTAATGGAAATCTCTCTGTTTTAACCATGTTCGAGAGCTATCTTTAATAGCCTTTCCGTACACACCGTGTCCTTAAAGTGCCTAATGACCGTACAAATAAAAATGTGAGTTAAAAATTCAGCATCTAAAGGGAGAAGGAAATAACCAGTTTCTTTTTTCTCAGGTCTCTGGGTGTGACACTTTGGGAACTTTTTGATAATGCTGCTCAGCCTTATTCCAACCTCTCCAACTTAGATGTTCTCAATCACGTCATTCGAGAAAGAGACACAAAACTCCCTAAGCCCCAGCTGGAGCAGCCTTATTCTGATCGATGGTTGGTTACTTCCTGTTTTGTTTTGTTACCTTCGAAAGATAAGGAAATCCGGTTTCCATGGCTGTTAGTTATATATTCCCTATTTTAAAACAATAAATGTTATAAAAAGCAATTATTATAGTATTATTCATGAATGGTTTTAGAATTAACATCTATTTTTAAAATTTAATGTTATTTTTGAAAAATGTATACAACTGGCAGGAATTTATATATTATGCACAGTAAGGAAAAAATGTGAGGCCAACTATTTAGAAAAGTCAACAGTAAAGGTGTTTGCTATTGTGGAATTGTTTTTAAATGAAACTGTTTATATAAGCTGTGTTTAGTATGTGAGAAAAGAGATAGTTTAGAAATGATAATATTTAAATTGACAGTTGGAAATAATTTGCATAATGTTTTTGCAAAACAAATTTACTTCTTATGAGTCTTCAGACCAGTTCTTACTCCATTTCCAGTTAGGATCAGGTTCACCTCTCTTGAGGCATCTGTCTGCGTGCCCGGCTGGCATTGCCGCTGAAGCTTGGCACCCCTGCATATAGTCAGTGCCCAGCTCCCCAGGTTGCTAGACCCATCTCACCAACGATAACTGGACATATACACTATAAAGTTCATACTTGGATGTTGTCTGCGTCTCCCCTTTTTCTCGTGGCTGTTTAAGATGTTGGCCGTATTCAGCCAACCCTTGGAAGACGCAGCCTTGTCTGGGCTTCATTCTCCTCTCATTTCCCTCCACCTTGAGTTCCTGTTATGATCTAAGGAAACCATGTGCTGTGGAAGACTGTCCTGTTACTGTTTATCAGGGGAGTAGTTAGAGATTAGTTCCAACTGCCTTTGTCCGTGTGAATTCTTGCAACATAAAGTGAGTGAATCTAAAATGTTAAGACACGCCATTCTTTACTACACAGAATTCTTGTGGCAGTTGTTTTAAGAGGAGAACATGTTAAAATTGTTTCTAAATTCAGTGGATAGGTCTGTGGATAAACACCAGAGGAACAGTTGATGAGGCAAAAAATTGCAGTGAAACTGTGAAATGTTCTGAGAACAAAAAAATAGTGGGCTAAATGCCCTTCATCTGATAGGCACTGATTAAAGTGTAGAAACTTCTGAGATGTTGAGTTGGCATAAGGGTCTTTGTAAAGCCTGTTCTTAATTTAAAACAGTTTATTATCAGTCCATTAATTGGCTCTCATGTGTTGCTCAGGTATGAAGTTTTACAGTTCTGCTGGCTGTCACCCGACCGGAGACCAGCAGCCGAGGACGTGCACAGACTGCTTACCTACCTGCGGATGCAAAGCCAACGGGACTCGGAAGTCGACTTTGAGCAACAGTGGAATGCTCTTAAACCAAATACTAACAGCAGAGACACTTCCAACAACGCTGCGTTCCCAATTCTCGACCATTTTACCCGGGATCGGCTTGGCCGAGAAATGGAGGAAGTCCTCACGGTGACTGAAACCAGCCAGGGCCTGAGCTTCGAGTATGTGTGGGAGGCAGCGAAGCAGGATCACTTTGCCGGGCGCAGCCAGGGCCCCCCGGACCAAGCCTTGTCCTACACGAGCGCCTTCTTTCCAGTTGAGGGGTTCGAGGGCTCACTTTCAGATCCCGGGCCCGGGAAGCAAGATGGCAGCGGCCAGGATGTCCCCATGAGAGCCCCCGGAGTGGTCCCCGTCTTTGATGCCCACAACCTTTCTGTCGGAAGCGACTATTACATCCAGTTGGAAGAAAAAAGTGGGAGCAACTTGGAGCTTGATTACCCCCCTGCGCTGCTTACAACTGAAATGGAGAATCCAGAACGGACGCGTGACGAGGCGCCCCAGTTTCTGACACTCAGACATCTTGAATTTGAGGAGTCCAGCACAGATGAGGATTTCTTCCAGAGCAGCACGGACCCCAGAGACGGCAGTGTACCTGAGGACGTGCATGTCACCAGGGGCCCCGAGAGCCCTTTCAACAGCATATTTAGTGATTGTGACAAGTTGGAGGATTTGCCCAGTCACCAAAAAATATTTGACTTAATGGAACTAAATGGAATTCAAGCTGACTTTAAGCCAGCCACTTTAAGTTCAAGTTCGGATGACCCCAAAGAGTCAGGAATAACATGCCACTTGGAGAAAGAAAAGCCCCGGAAGCTTTTTGACTGTGAACCTCTTTGCTTAGCAGAAAACCTTATGCACCCAGATAGTGTTGGTCCAGTGAATGTTCAAGAAATGTCAGAAAACTTTTTATTTCTTCAAGAGAAGAACTTACTAAAAGACTCCTTGTCTAGCAAAGAACACATAAATAGTCTTCAAGCAGAACTTAAAAATGCTGGCTTTACTGACACTGTCTTAGAAACGCCACTTGGAAACGCCTTACATCCTGAGCTCCAGCTTGCTGACAGTAAAGCCGGCTCTTCTCTGTTGCAGGAAGACATAAGCGTGAAGGGTAAAGATCCAGGTGTGCCCAAGGACACTCTGAACAGCTCGTTACCACCTTCCCCGGAAGTGCAGGTACCACCTACCTCACTCGAAACATCTGCAGATGCGTTCCCGAAGCAGGGAGAAGCCACGCCCACATGTGTAGATGTCAGTATCCATGACAACGGTCTCTGCCAAGAAACAAATCCAGATTCTGTGACTCTCCCAGTTGAAATTCCCTCACCTGATGCCAAAACACACAACACTGGCTGTGGGTCCCCTGACCTAACTCACCAAAGTGAGGCGGCCTTGAGACTGGCCCAGAGCGACTCAGTTCTGGTCGCCGACATTTTTGCCAGTGAAGTTAGTATCGGGAGCTGTCCTTCAGAGCTGAGACGGGACCTAGAAAATCAGCCACCTTCAGCGGACCGTCCCGGGAGTAGTGTGCCGCCGAAAAACTCGGAGGTCGTGGAGACTTGGAATCAGCTGAACTGTAACGAGGCCACAGAACAGGTGGGCTTGGCGTCCACCCTTTCCTCTGACTCGACCAGTCAAGACAGCCTGTTAGAGGGCAGCTTATCAACGCCCATTCCAACCTCAGAACAGTCAGTGGAGACCCCAGACTCTCTGGATTCCATGGACGTCCACGAAGTCCTGTTGGATTCTGGAGGCTCTCACATGCCTCCAAAACCCTTGCCCCCCGATAAGCCTGCAGACAGTGGCTACGAGACAGAGAACTTGGAGTCCCCTGAGTGGACTCTGCACCCTGCTCCCGATGGCGCCTCAGCCCCTGATGTGGCCACAGCAGGCGATAGCGATCATGTTGGGCTGCCTCCCAACCCCGTCATCGTCATCTCGGACGCAGCTGATGGCCACAGAGGCCCTGACGTGACCTCCCAGACTTCTGCGCCTGGCTCCCAGAGCTCATACCGAGACTCGGCTTACTTCTCAGACAATGATTCTGAACCTGATAAGAAGTTGGAGGGCGTCCCAGGAACCTCCATGTCTGCCTTGGCCTTGATAGCGGATCAGCCCCTGCCTCAGCCAGTCATCCCAGAGCAAAGTCCTGGCACCAAGGACAGTTGCCTGGAAACCAAAAATAGCCAGCCAGACCCAAGTTGTCTATCTGCTTTGCCAAATTCCAATCTCCTAGAATCCAGAGAAATGTCAGAACCAGCACTGACGGATGGCCCTGGCGAGCCACATCCTCCTGAAGACATGGCTGGCAGTCCCTCGAGTTTGTTGAACTCAGAGCTGAGCAGCGGTGATGACTTCGAGGCCCAAGAAGAGCCTCCCTGCTCGATTGCATCCACCGGCACCAATACCAACGAGCTGCTTGCATTTGCAAAGTCCACCCTCCACTCTGGCAGCCCGTCGGCCCTGCCGGCGGATAAGTCCTTCTGCAGCCACTCAGAGGGCCCCAAGCTGAAGGAGCCAGACATCGAAGGGAAGTACCTGGGGAAGCTCGGTGTGTCGGGGATGCTCGACCTCTCTGAGGACGGGATTGACGCAGACGAGGAGGACGAGAACAGTGACGACTCGGACGAGGACCTGCGGGCGTTCAACCTGCACAGTCTCAGCTCTGAGTCGGAGGACGAGGGCGAGCACCCCGTCCCCATGATCCTCAGCAACGAGGACGGGCGGCACCTGCGGAGCCTGTTGAAGCCGCCGGCCTCTGACACCATCGACCAGCTCCCGGATGACTGGAGAAGAGAAAAGAAGGCGGTCACATTCTTTGATGATGTCACAGTCTACCTGTTTGACCAGGTACCGATCCCTCCCAGGCGTCACGTTAGAGAACTCCAAAATGGGGTCGAAATGGAATGTGCTCCGTTTCCATTTTGACGCCACAGATTGTTGTATGATTACTCAATAAAAGGAGTCTGGGGTTGGTTGCAGTCACAGTTCCAAGAATATGCAAAAATGTAGTTTGCACAGGGAACTCCTGTCAGATTAAGGGAAGGAGGCCTGGACACTCTTCCTGGGTCTCCTGGCAGAATCCTACGGAAATGGCTCGCCCTTTCCAGACCAGATTGTTACCTGACGATTGGCAGTGACACCAGCATGCAGGTGCAAGCAGGAACAGACGGACTGGTGCCTGCGGGGCAGCGACGGGATCTGTGGCCCTCCTGCCCTCCTCCCCGCTGTGGGGCAGGCGGCCTGCTGTGCCCTGGCAGTGGGCTCAGACTTCACCTTCTTTAAAAGTGAAACCGCCTACAATTCGAGTATTTTTTTAAGAAGATATTCTTTGTTGAGTAGCCCTTGGATTTGCTTCTTGAATCAGCTTGATTGTAGGTAAAGCTCAGACACAGATGCGTCTGAGCGGGATCCCTTATGTTCTAGATGGTGGGGGAGTTGCTGGCCCTTGTCTCTAAAGCTGCCCCCCCCCCTTATATTTGTCCTCGGAACAGAGTCGGCCACTGCCTGTCCTCAGCGTCGTGCCTCTTGGGCCCTGTTCTTCAGGCGAGATTTTGTCTTTTCAGAAATGTCGTGTAAATAGACTCATACATCATATAATCTTTTGAGGCTGGCTTTTTTCTTTCAGCATAGAGTTCCTCTGAGATCCATCCAATTGCAGTATCAGTAGTTCCTTTTTTATTGCCGAAGCGGTATTCCTCAGGGTGGAGGTGCCGGGCTGTTTCACTATCTCTGCGAAAGGAGTTTGGTTTCTCCAATTTGGGGCTATGACAGATAAAGTTC
The DNA here is from genome assembly GCA_033961575.1 of Aselliscus stoliczkanus. Taxonomy (NCBI): domain Eukaryota; kingdom Metazoa; phylum Chordata; class Mammalia; order Chiroptera; family Hipposideridae; genus Aselliscus; species Aselliscus stoliczkanus. The sequence continues at coordinate 4,200,684 of CM066733.1, forward strand.
CTTTGAACAATTGTGCACAAGTTTTTGTGTGAACACAAATATTTTTCTAGGATAAATGCCCAGGAGTGTGATTGCCAGGTTGTATGGTAGGTGTATGTTTAGTTTTTTGAGAAAATAAACTGTTTTCACAGTGGCTGTACCATTGTACGTTCCCACCAGCAGTGTATGAGAGAGTCAGTTTCTCTTTATCTTTGCCAGTATTTGGTGTTGTCATTATTTTGTATTTTAGCTTTTCCAGTAGGTGTGAAGTGCTATCTGATTAGTGGTCTTAACTTGCATTTCCCTGGTGACTGGTGATGTTGCTTGCCTTTTCATGGGCTTGTTTATTTCATGTGCTTATTTGCCACTTGTGTGTCCTCTTCAGTGAAATGTCTCTTCTTTTGCCCATTTTCTAGTTGGATTCTTTTTTTTTTTCCTTTTTTAGTTGGATTCTTTCTGTTTAGAGTTTTGAGAGTTCTTTATTATTCTAGATATGAGTCCTTTGTGAGTTACGTGGGTTGTAAATGTTTCTCCCTGTCTGTAGGTTGTCTTTCACACAGCAAAAGTTTAAAATTTTGATGGATTACAATTGATCGATTTTTTTTTTTTCTTCTTCTGCGGGTCATGCTTTTGGTGTCATGTCTGCTGCGTTTCCCTGAAAATAAGCCCTAACTGGAAAATAAGCCCTAACATGATTTTTCAGGATGCTACCCCAGTTAAGATCATCAGCCAGACATGACTGTTTGAGTAAATGTAGATTTTTATTTATTTATTTATTTATTTATTTATTTATTTATTTATTTTTAGCTGAGCCATCCTGCTACCTGTTGGCAGCTCAGCGGCTGCTCAGCTTGGGCTGGGCATCGAACTGCTGTTGCTCAGAGCTCAGCTCACACTCTTGAGCGAGCTCTTAACCAACTAAGCCACTTGGCTGGCCCTAAATGTAGATTTTTGTACATAGACAAATATAGATTGTTGGAGCAAAAATTAATATAAGACCTGGTCTTATTTTCAGGGAAACACAGTAAGAACTCTTCCCGAAGCCCTGTATCCCAAATATTTTCTCTAAAAGTTTTATGTTTTTCTCTTTTTTTTGAGGGCAGTGTCACTGGCCCTCATATGTGGGACCCGAACTGGGGCCACTGGCTATGTTTTTTTTTTAGATCTGTTACATTTTGAGGTAATTTTTGTGTAAGGTTTAGGTTGGGTTCACTGTTTTGTGTTTGGATGTTTATCCAGTTGTTCCAGTACCATGTGTTGGAAAAAATATCCTCTTTCCATTGAATTGCCTTTGCACCTTTGTCAAGAGTTAAATGACCATATTTGTATGGGTCTGTTTCTAGACTTTTTCTTCTGTTCCATTGATCTGTGTGTACTTACCCCTTTCTAATACCTCACTTTTATGATCAAGTCTTAAAATCACGGAGTGTGATTTCTCTTATCATTTTCCTTCCTTTTCAAAATTGTTTTGGCTTTTGTAGTTTCTTTAAATTTTTTTTTTTTTTTTTTTTTTTTTAGAAAGAAGGGCACAGCTCACAGTGGCCCATGCGGGGATTGAACCAGCAACCTTGCTGTTATTAGCACCGCGCTGTAACCAACTGAGCTAACTGGTCACCCCGTTCCTTTAATTTTCCATGTAACTTTTAGCATCAGCTTGTCTATATCTTCAATAACAACAAAAAAACACCCTATTGGGATTTTTTTTTTAATTAGTTTCAGGTGTACAACACAATGCAATAGTTATATACTCTTTACCCCACAAAGTGAAAACCCCCCTCCCCCAGTTCGCCACCCCACTTCCCCCCCCATATCATACATATCCATCACAACTCCCCTGACTCCCCTCCACAGTATACTCCACATCCCATGACCATCCACATATTCAGTTGCAGTTGGCGTACAATACTATACAACATCAGCTTCAGGTGTACAGTGCAGTGATCAAGCCTCTACTCCATCCATGAAGTGGTCTCCCTAACAAGACATGTGACTATCTGACACGCCACAAAATTTTTACAACATTATTATATTCCTCGAACTGTGTTTCATATCCCTGTGGCAATATTGTAGTTGTCTATTTATGCTGTCTAATCCCTTCCCCTCCCCCCGCATCCCCACCCCACTCCCAACTAGCAACCCTCAATTTTTCCTCAACATCTATGAGTCTGTTTACTTTGATCGTTCACTCAGCTCTTCAGACTCCACACACAAGTGAGATTACATGGTACCTGTCCTCCTCCGACTGACTTATTTCACACAACATAATAGTCTCTTCACAATATTATCAATTACATTCCCAGAACTGCCCCCATATCCCTGCGGCAACATTGTAGTCCCACATACACTGTCCAAAACCTTCCCCCTCTCCCTCTTCCCCACTCCCAGCCAGCAACCATCAGTTTTTCCTTTATATCTGCTTGATATGACTTCAATCTTCTTAAATTGTCTCTCTGGGTTAGCTTGTTTACCCCTTTCTTTGGTTTAAAAAAGCCCTTTTAACATTTCTTACAATGCTGTCTTGGTGGTAATGAATTCCTTAAGCTTATTCTTTTCTGAGAAGCTCTTTATTTCTCCTTCAATTTTAAGTGATAGCTGTGCTGGGTAGAGCAATCTTGGTTGTAGGCCTTTATTTTGTGTCACTTTGAGTATCTCCTGCCACTCCCTTCTGGCCTGCAGAGTTTCTGTAGACAAGTCAGCTGTTAGTCTAACAGGAGTTCCTTTGTATGTAACCTGCTGTCTTTCTCTTGCAGCCTCTAGGATTCTGTCTCTATCTTTAACCTTTGCCATTTTAACTATGATGTGTCTTGGTGTGGACCTGTTTGGGTTCAGCTTGTTTGGAACCCTCTGCACTTCCTGGGCATGTATGTCGATTTCCTTCACCAGGGTAGGGAAGTTTTCAGTCATTATTTTTTCAAATACATTTTCGACCCCTTCTTCTCTTCTCCTTCTGGTATCCCTATGATTCGAAGGTGGTTGCGCTTCACCTTGTCCCATAGGGCTCTTAAACTATTTTCATTGTTTTTTATTCTTTGGTCTTTTTGCTGTGCCAACTGGGTGAGTTCTGCTATTTTATCTTCCAAATCGCTGATCCGCTCCTCTGCTTCATGTACTCTACTGGTGATTCCTTCGAGTGTGTTCTTCATTTCAGTTATTGTATTCTTTAGTTCTAACAGGTTGTTTTTTATGGTTTCCCTATCCTTCTTTAGGTCCTCGCTAAGTTCCTTAAACATTCTTATCATCAGTGTTCTAAACTCTGTCTCTGAAAGGTTGGATCCCTCTGTTTCATTTGGTTCAATTTCTGGAGGTTTCTTCTGATCTTTTACTTGTGACATGTTTCTTTGTTTCCCCATTCTGGCTGTCGCTCTGGGATTGCTTTGATGTATTAGAAAAATCACCAGGAGAGCCCTGGCTGGATCACGCAGGCACACAGCTCACGGCCAACACTCCCAGGAAAACTCCCAGTCGCAGACTGTCCCAATCAGCCGCTTGCAGATCAGGACGAGTAGCCCGACAACCAGTCACCAGCCTGGCAACTCTGTAAGCGGAGTGCGGAGAGCGGGGACCTGAGGCGGCTTGTGTACTCCTGCGTCTCAGTGAGCAGCCTGTTGGAGCCGGAGCATGCCCACCAGGCGTTTCCCTGGTAACGCAGCACAAGCTGTGCGGAGGGTGGGGATTGAAGGCCGCAGGGGCGCGCATGTACACACGTACTTATGCGCCAATTCCACCAGACCAATTAGGTCTCGGACCTGATCCTTTGTGGGAAGGCCCAACCCCGACAAAATGGCGCCCTCCCTACACCACTCGCGTGCAGGCTCCGCACCACGGGAACAACAGTTCAAAAACCTCCAGCCTTTGCACCAAAGGTGCTCAGTTCAGTCGGTCCCTGCAGGCTCCCGGCTCACACAGCCACTCCCTCCACCAGGAACCAGGTAAGTGCTCACCGGCGAGCAAGCCCGGGCGCCGGCCCCACTGACTTTCCAGCCGCTCTTAGCCTCACCGAGCTGAGCACAGAGAGTCCTCACTAATTTACTGCCGGCTATCTTAGAACTTCTCTTCCCGGCAAAGGAGCTCCGGGCTGGTGAGCTTGGAGTGCAGCCGGAGGGTCTCTCCCCCAACCGGAGAAGCCTCTCCACAGCTGGGACCTCCCTCACGGGGCTCGCCCTCTCTCGTCTCCGCCCGTCCCACCAGACCCGACACGGCCTCCTCTTTAAGTTCTTCGTTTAGTGGTTCTGTTCCTCCAGTGTTCCGGGGACCTCCAGGGTTGAATGCTGTATAATTTGCTTGTAATTTTGGTGTGATCCTGGGAGGCAGTTAGCACAGCGTCTGTCTATTGCGCCATTTTACCAGAAGTTCACCCTATTAGGATTTTGATGGCAGTGTTATAAGATGAATAGATCAGTTAGATCAGTTTGGGGAGAATTGACATTTTTTCTATGTTGAGACCCAATTCATGCACATAGTGTATCTCCATCTGTTTATTTCTTCTTGGTGTTTTGTCATTTTCAGCATACAGCTCCTCCACATGTTTTGTTAGATTTACACCTAAGTATTTCATTCTTGAAGAGCTGTTGGAAAAGGTAATTTTTAAATTTTGGTTTCCATTTGTTTCTTGCCTGTATTCAGAAATGTGATTGACTTGTGTGTGTTGACTTTGTATCCTGCTGTACTCATCTTTTAGTTCTAGGAGGATTTTTGTTGTTGTTGTTTTAAATTTCTTATGGGTTTCTACACAGTCATATTGTCTGCAAATAGGAGCAGGTTTATTTCTTCCTTTCCAATCCGGTTGCCTTTTATTTCTTTTTCTTACCTTATTGCACTAGCTAGGACTTCCAGTACAATGTTGAATTGGAGTGATGAGAGTAGACATCCTGGCTTTGAACCCAATCTTAGGAGAAAAACAGTCAGTCTTTGACCATTGATTATGATGTAGGTTTTTTTGTAGATGGTATTTATCAAGTTACAAAGGTTCTCTTCTAATGTTAGAGAAAGTTTTATATTCTAAATGGATGTTGAATTCCGTCAAATGGATTTTATACATCAAGTGATAGGAACATGTGGTTCTTCTGTTTATATGTTAATATGATAGATTACATTGATTGATTATCAAATATGGAATCAGCCTTGACTTCCTGGAGTAAAGCCCACTTGGTGGTGGTTGAGGATTTTTGTATTTATGTCCATGCGGGTTATTGGTAGTTTGGGGGGATATTTATTTCCTTATTTGGCTAATGGAGGTTGTTTGTTTTGAGCACCGTCTTTGGTTTTGGTACCAAGGTAATGCTGGTCTCATAAAATAAGTTGGGAAGTATTTCCTCTTTCTGAAAAGATTATGTAGATTTCTTTAAATAACCACTTTTGGTTTATGGAGTGTTTTTTCTAATTTTATTGATTTCTGCTTTATTATTTTCTTTCTTCTGCTTGCTTTGGATTTATTTTACTCTTCTTTTTCTAGACTCTTAAGGGAGATGCGTAGGATTTAAGACCATTCTTATTTTGTTTTATTTTATTATTATTTTTTTTCTTAGCTGAGCCATCCTGCTACCTGTTGGCAGTTCAGTGGCAGCTCAGCTCTGGCCCATGTGGGAATCGAACTGATGATCTTGTTGCTCAGAGCTTGTGCTCTTGAGCAAGCTCTTAACCAACTGAACCACTCAGCCAGCCCAAGACCTGTCTTCTTTCTAAATTAGCATTTAACGCTATAAATTTCTCTATATGTACTACGTTAGTTGTATCCCACAAATTTAATATGCTGTATTTTCATTCAGTTCAAAATGTTTTCGTGTTTTCCTCAAGGCTTGCTCTTTGACCCATTGATTATTTATAAATATATTAATTTTCAATCTTTCTGTGTGTTGGAGCTCCACTTTCAAAGCCCTTGCTGTACTGTTTGAACTCAACACAGCTGAAATCTAAAGTGGACACTGGGGTGGCGAGAGGAAGCTCCAGAAGCTCGTTGGTTCTGATTCTAGAAGCAACAGGAAGGGGTCTTCTGACATCCAGGGAGAAGGGAAGAAATTGCTCCCCCACGCCCCCTTTTTTTCTGTTCTCTCGCTCCCAGTCCCAAGCAGTCCTCCCAGGGTGGCAGCAGCAAGGGTGGTAGCTGCCTGTGCCTGGGAGGGGTGAGTGTGCTCTCCACCCGGAGGAGCTGTGATCCCAGGAGAGTGAGGAGAGCCCCAATGCTTTCGCCCCCGCCGCCCCCTGCACTGCAGAGCTCCAGAAAGCATGCGGGGTTGGTGTGGTAACAACAGTCCCAGCTTTCAGGCCATGACCAAAAAGGAAGCCCCAAACATCAGACGGAGAAGGAGGAGGTCAGAAATGCGACTCCATCAAGTTGTTCGTGAGCTACTGGCTGGCCTCCGAGCTGCCCGTGGGAGATCTGACCCTAAACCGCACACCCCAACCTGGAGACCTGAGCTGTGGGGGAGACCAGGGCCCCAAGGTCCAGTCTGGCCAATGGGTGGCACACGCACAAGACAGGTTCAAGAGTCCAGGCCAGGAGCTGTGGACGGAGGGCTAAAATTCACTGCTGGTTGGGCGTCTGACTCCCAGCATGCTCCCCAGCCCGTCTGCCACTGTTTACTTCGCAGAGGCCTCAAGTAGCCACTTGGTGCGTTTTGCCCGGGTCTTCGAGCTGCGTTCCGTGGGAGAGACAGGGCTGTGTGCCCCTGCCCACCCTCCCAGGAGCCACCTGCCTTCAGGCGGACATTGCACAGCCCATCAGTCAGCCACCTGGCCGCCCTGTGAAGTGCACGCCGGGGGGCTCCTGTGAGCAGGAATTGCTGACAGGAATTTCTGTCTGGCTTTTCAGGAGACCCCAACCAAAGAACTGGGACGCTGCGGAGGAGACGCGCGTGGCCCCGAGCTGAGCAGCCCAGCACCCGCGTCAGGCTCCCCCTACCTGGGCAGGGGCATAAATTCCGAAAGTTCAACTGATGAAGAAGGTATTTCCCTTCCTTGACAGGTTTAAAAAGAGTGCATTGTGATCATGGAAACGCTTCTTAGGGTACCTTCCCATATGCATTAATGATCCCCTTATATCTGTGGGGCCAAGTCGGTGTTTGCTCATCTGCTGGGCACACCTCTGCATCTGTACTCTCCTCTGTTTATCATGAAATGATAAAAGGAGAATTCTTTTTTATTTTGTACTTTTAGGTGGAGGCTTTGAATGGGATGATGACTTCTCCCCAGACCCTTTTATGTCAAAGACAACAAGTAACCTTCTTAGTTCCAAGCCTTCTCTGCAAACATCAAAGTACTTTTCGCCCCCGCCCCCGGCCCGGAGCGTGGAGCCAAGCTGGCCCCACGCGTCTCCCTACTCCAGGTTCTCCATCTCTCCTGCCAACATCGCCAGCTTCTCTCTCACGCACCTCACTGACTCTGACATGGAGCAAGGAGGTGAGAGGACGGGGGTGCTGTGTGGGGCGGCCTGGGAGACCTTCCCTGCTGGGCCCGATGGTGTGAATCAGGTGCTTGCTTGGTATCTGCCGAGTAGGTTCGAAAAAGCTCCTTGTGAAGCGCCCCCGGCCTTGGCCGTGTGCTCTGGGGCCACAGCCTGCACTGCTAGGCCCCAGCACACCCAGCATTCCTTGCGGGGGTCCCCACCCGCCGGCGCTGGCCCGGGCCGAGCAGGAGCAAGCAGAATCTTCCCCAGTGTGTGCGCACCCTTTCCTTCGCCCCTCTTTCCCTATTGCTATGAGCCACCTGCCCCCCACTCGGCCTCTTGCTCGCAGAGAGAAGCGGCTCCTCAGGCCGTTTAGGCTCCTTAGAACCATTGGTCCTGGCTGTGGGATGGAGCCCAAAGGTGCTCTGGCTTTCCCGGGGATGTTGATTTTGCCATTAAGGCTTGTTCTTTGTGCAATGCCAGAAGGTTGGGTGGAAAGTCACGGGCAGGGCACATTTTCTGAACACATGGATCCTTTTTCCCCTTAACTAGGTGAGGAGATAAATGTTAATAGGCACCTTTTTTTTATTTGAAGTTTGCAGATCAAATAATACCTGGGAGATATGAAGAGCTTTTGTTTGTGTTTGTGCTGTGCTTAATTGTGCCGATTAGATAGCGCCCGTGAGCTAACGATCTGTCAGGGCAGCAGATGTGTGGAGATCAGAGCCGATTTGTCCCTGTGCCCTAAGCGTTGACATTGAACCAGCGTGTGAGCCCAGCAGATGTGTTTGTGAGTCTGGCAGGAAGAAAACGTGGGGCTGGACAGGTGCTGGTTGTCCACGCGCCTGGTTTCGGTTCCTTTTTCTGCAGCGCAGATCAGATACCATCCATACTATTTTTATCTGTGCCGATCGTGTTAAAAACCCAACTTTGCCTGCTCTCTCCCAAATAGGAAGCAGCGAAGATGGAGAGAGAGATTAGCGGGATGCTGATGCACTCTCGGGTCCCAGGCTGCTTTCCCGGGCGGTCCTGTGCTGCCGGCCGAGCAGTGCCATCCACTGGACGTCTGCCGAGATGGGACAGGGAGGACCACTCGGGGGAAAGGAGCCGGCGCCGGGCTCCGTGGGGCTCTGTGCGGGGAGGCGTGGTCCGTCAGCCGTTTGCTGCCCCACGGCCACCCTCACCTACTGGAAACATTGGCGCTTGGGCAGTGCAGCCCTGCTGCAGTGTGTGGAGACCCGTGGGCTCCCCGTTTCCATGCGGGGTGTTCTCTGTCCACGCCTGTGCCGCCCGTCTGCGCACAGGCCCAGAGGAGGCGCAGTGGGAACTGGCACCAGTGAGCCGTATTTATTTTTTTTTTTTAAATCACTAATTGCTTTCTGTAATTGCACTGTGGATAAATGTTCTAAGATGTTCTGCTATTGTACAGAATCTTAAATTATTCAAGGAAAATAAGGCAGGTCAAGCTGGTGCTATCCACTAGTTTGATTATTTTTCTGTTTTATAGTTTGTTTGCTCTGCATGGTACTTGTAAAGCTTAAATATTATGAGTGTTATGCTGTCCTTAAAATTGCTGGAACTGTACATATGGTATTCTTTCGTAAATGATAAATGATTCTGAATGTTAGTGTTTTAATGTCCTTATAGGAAATATTTTTGAAGAGTCCAAAAAGGCTGCTCTGTTTTGTTGGTTGACTGAACCCCATGTAGTCTCTTCTCTGAGATGGTCCCCTGTAACAGATGAGGGCCTTGCAGCCCCTCTATGTGATTCTCCACCCCCCCATTTTTTAAAACCCTTTTGAGAAAACCTGTTTTGGTGCACCGTGCACCCCAGAACTCAGCTGCAGGTTAGAACGTGCAGGTCGCCTGGCCTGGGGAGCCGAGTGTGGCCCCAGAGCTCTACTGTTCGGGTACCAGAAGCACAGGCTGCTGTGGCTTCTGTGTCCTTGGAACCCCTGCATTCCTGAAGGGGCGCAGCTCCGGGGGCTGGGGCAGCAGAGAACAACTGGAATTCATTCTGATTGGAGAAGCTCAGCCCCGGCGTTCAGGTGTTCAGCTTGTACTAGCCTCCAGAGCTGACTTTGCCCCTCAGAACCACTGCGAGGCATGTTCTGGCCAGGCATGGCTGGCCTCTGTAGCCCAGAAGATACACTACGTCCCGCAGCTGTGAGGGGGGCAATGGACAGTGGCAGAGCCTCCGCAGCCGGCATCCCCCAGACGGCGCTCCAGGCTCACTGCTCTGGCCCTGCCCTTCTGCGTGCAGCACCAAGCCCTCCCCTCGCTGTGAAAGGGACCCAGCGTGTCTGCTGCAACCTCGCAATGTTGGTGGCTCACAATGCAGCTCTTGGGTCCGCTCTGACATCGGGAAGTTCCTAGGGCCTGGAACAGCATAGCAGTGCTGTGCTGCGGGAGGCTTGCCTGAGCTGGCCCCTCACGCAGTGGTTTCCGGTGCTGATACACTTCCCCGACTCGAGCGGAAGGTAACGCCAGCATGCCTCTCTGGGCACAGGCAGTCACAGGAACTCGGTCCTACTGCAAGATGCAAATGTGTATACTGGCGCGTTCCCTAGTAAATGATGACCTTTACTATCAATCCTGGTTCACGCCACTAACTTTCTATACTAGCAATATCAGCCAGAGCAAGAAAACCCAGACTGGCAGAAGGCCCCTTTCCCCCCCACTGGGTGTGAGCGTGGAGTAGCGCCGGGAAACTGGGCCCAGTGGGGTGCACATTGAAACAAGCTAACAGGGCATTAGAAGGTGATTTTTGCCAAAATTGTCAAACTCTGAATTTCTTGCTATGGAGACTTCCTGAGCTTTCTAAATTTTTACATGTACCAGCGTGGTTTAGAGAAAATTAATTTTTTTCAAATTAATAGGTTTAAGGAGTTCAGATATGATTTTCAGATATGATGACTAAAATCAAGCAGATCCACAGAACATACAGTCTTACACAGTCAGCCCAGGATAAATTTGATATTTTGAGGCTGTACATTTTCCACTATGATTAAGGAGATTTTAACAACATAATTCCCATTTTAATTTATTTTAAGTCTATATCACTCTCAACTAATTGCCAAAAAAAGCATTTTATACATTGATTCGGGGGTGGGTTGGAGTAGTAGATCTCACTGGGGCAGGGGGTGTTGCATGGTAGGGAAGATTTTATATTTATAATAAATGTGAGTTAACCTGTTCTTTTGAAATCTTAAGCAATACACAGGAAATAAATTATATACATTAAAATTTTCAGCCCATTTTTGAAATGTCAGCATGTGCTTTGTTTTCTCAGTTTTGTTTAACTCAGTTGGTTACCAGAAGAGGGTTTTCAAACCGTACTTGCTCTAGTAAGTTACACAATGAACTAAATCAGTGGAATCTCTAGGTGATATGGGTGGGGTTTGTAATACCTCGCTCACTGTCCCTGCCTCCCACGGAACCTATGAGGCTTTACTTAGTTTTACTCTGGTGGAATTTACGTATTTTAAATCCTTCATTTCCTTCCTAGCTAGATGCTAATTTGTGTTATCAACTGACTGTTGTAACTCAGAAAGAGAAATGTAGAGAAAGTGTTCCCCAAATCTTTCTGAAACGGACTGTGTGTCTGGGTAAGAAGCCATTCATCTTAAGGGTGAAGGAGCTCAACGAAGCGAGCTGAAAACAGACTTCCATTCTCTTTTTAAATGTACCTGCGATTGTTTCTATAGAAATGCATTTATCTAAGAAAAGTCTTTGTATGTCTTGCTGCCATAAAACGCCTTTCAAATGGAAACCTCTTCCTCTTAGTGATATTTTCCGTAAGGTATTTGTGGGGTTCATGACTTACTGCATGTCTGTCCTGAGGGCCCAAGTGTAAAGGAGGCAGCTAATAGTTTTATCCCACTCAGTCCTTAATTTTAATCCGAAAATTCTGGAAGTGAACCACAGGTTAGGCTCCAAATGTTGGGCTTCAATTACAGGGGCTGCAAGATACCATCCTGATGAGAAGCAGCCTTAAAATAAGAATGACTGTACAGTTACTTCAGATTTCAATCTCAGAAACGATATTCTGGTGTAGTGATTGGAGTTGGCTCAAGTTTTGATGATTAAAGAAAATCCTCTTTAGTATACAGATAAATTCTTAAAGGTGTGTTGTCAGTATTAAATTCCCAACAACCTGTTATTTGAGTGGCTTGAACGTGTCTGCTGTTCAAGCTTGCACAGGCCCAGATAGGTCCTAACGGTGGGTGGGTGTGTGCCCACTAACTCCGTCCACAGATGAGGACAGGGCGGTTGTACCTATGAGGTTTCCCTGTTGTGCTTTAACACAGTCGCAAGAGGTTCACGGCAATATAACAGTTAATGAACTTTCATTTAAATTGTGTACATTTTTAAATTGTAAGATTTTTACTGTATATTGATGCATAGTGTGATTCAATAAATTGCTTGTAATTTAAAAACTATTTAATATTCAAATAAACATAGTTATATATTTATAAACTCTGTTGCTGCGTTTATTCCGTGTTTTTACCCACTGTGCAAGGCCCAAGGTTGGGGTGAGGGGGTGTCCTGGCACTGCCTTGCCATAGCTGCCAGCAGCCTGCAGCCCGGGTCACTCACCGCCCTGGTCTCTGGCTACCTGCTGCCCTTTTCCATGACAAACCTAATACACCATGCTCCTGAGAACACAAAGATTGTAGAATCACTGGAAAAGTAAACTTTTAAGTAGGGTTTGTGCTGCCTTAAAGTGCACCTATAATCCAAAAAGCCTTTGCACATGAATTTCAGAAGCATTTTAATTGCTGAGGTCCAGCATCCAATGAGCTCTAAGCCAAAAGACTAATTCACCTGAAACCAGCCTTTGTATGCCCCACCGTCAGGTCCTTGCTCTCCTGGTCCCAGCTGCCAAGAGCACCGCAACAGGCCCTTAGCAAAACTGACTCCTGGCCCTAACTTGGGTTACCCCGACTCCTGTGTGACCCTCGGAGTAGATGGAGGCCTGTGACTCCCCCGTTCAGAGCCGCCCAAGACAGGCAGCGAGCGGCAGTACCAGAAAAGGGCGAGCACAGCGCTGACCATGGTCCTGGGGCACCAGTGGGTGGGAGCCCAGCTCCGTGAGCAACCGCCGGTGGGGGTGGGGCAGCCTCACTGCACTCCGGGGGCGTCCTGTCGGCCCCATGCCCCTCCCCTGAGGCAGAGGCTGTTTTTAGCCCCTTTTGATGCCCCTGTAGAAGGTGAAGAAACTGAGGCAGGGTGCGATTAAGCGCTGTCGGCCTGCCCCCTCGGACTTCACCGCAGCTCGTTTCCTGGAGCCCCGCAGGTCCAGGTGCTCGGCCTGGGGGCGGGTCCCCGAGCCCCGGGGACCTGCTCAGAGATGTGGCCGCTGCCGGGTTAAGAAACCAGCCTGATTGCAACAGGGCTTTCCCCGAATTCATCTTCGGGTTCTAAGCCTTCACCCCAGGGCCAGGGGCGGCCGCCAGCTGCGGTCCCGGGGCGTCCCCGCCGCGCCGCCGGGGTCGCAGCGTGGCCTCAGGGCCCCCATCCGCGGCGTGGGGTCCGCGGGGCAGCCGCCAGTTCCCGGGGACACGCGAACCCCGGCCCTCCCTGGCCCCGCCCCTCGGCCTCATTTACATGTGCCTGGCCCCGCCCCTCGGGCTCATTTACTTGTGGCCTGGCCCCGCCCGGGGCGGCTAAAGCGACGTGTCCTTGTCCCCCGTGGGCAGCACTGGCGCGTGCGGCCACGGATCCCCAGGTACTGGGGTCGGGGTCGGGTGGGGGGATGGCGGGGAAGGGCCTCCGGGCCAGGAGGGACCAGGAGGGGAGGAACCCGCTGGGGGCTGTGGTCTGGGGCGCGGGCAGGATCCGTGCGTGGGCTCGCCCGGGGCTGCTGCAGGCTCCGGCCACGGCCGACCTCTGACCCCTGACGGCTGCCCACAGCGGTGCTGGCCCCAGTGATGTCCCTGCTCTTGTGACATCCGGCGGGGCAGGACTGTCAGGGCTGTGGCCAGCGTCGGTGCCAGTCCAGCGGGCAAACAGGAGGCAGCACAGTGTCAGGCAGGGGTGCCGCCCTGAGCCAGGATGGGGCTGCTGGGGGGGGGGGTCTGAGGGAAGCGTCAGAGGCCACCTGAGCCCAGGAGGCGGTGGGGGGCAGGGAGGGGCATGGGGCCGAGTAAGAGTCCTGGGGTCTGTGCGCCTCACGCAGGCCATCACATCAGGGAGAGGTTTGGGGGCAGCAGGAGGTCAAACGGGGGCATGAGGGGGGCTCAGGTCCCCGTGTGTCCACGGGAAGGCGCTGGGGTCGCGGTGCATCCAGTGGTCAGCGGCCACTGGGCAGTGAGGAGGCTGCCCTGAGGGTCCACCGGCCTGTCCAGTGACCACGGGGTGGCCTGTGTTCTGGATTTCAGCTCCAAGGGTCTCCCCTCAGAGCCGCCACCCCCTGGGACAACCAGTCTGGAGCCATGAAGACCAAACCCCGGCCGCCTAGGCGCCGGGTGCCCCCGCAGAGCACAGAGGCCGCCCCGGGCGAGCAGCCCTCGGACAGGCCGCAGCCAGGCCCTGGGCCCCGGCTGGCTAGGGGCCTGCGGAGCAGGGCCGCGCGGGCCGACAGCGGGCGCAGGCGGCCGGGGCCCGCCGGGCCGAGCGGCCGGCGGGAGAGCAGCGCCCAGCGGAGGCTGGAGAGCAACGAGCGGGAGCGGCAGCGCATGCACACGCTGAACAACGCCTTCCAGGCGCTGCGCGAGGTCATCCCGCACGTGCGCGCCGACAAGAAGCTCTCCAAGATCGAGACCCTCACGCTGGCCAAGAACTACATCAAGTCGCTGACGGCCACCATCCTGACCATGTCCGGCGGCTGCCTCCAGGGCCTGGACGGCCCGGGCCCCAAGCTCTATCAGCACTACCAGCAGCAGCAGGCGGCCGGGAGCGCGCTCGGGGCCGCCGAGGCCCAGCCCGAGGGCCGCCTGCACAAGTACTCCACGCAGATCCACAGCTTCCGAGAGGGCTCCTAGCGCCCGGGCCTGGTCCCACCAGCAGCCGCAGCAGCTCCACTTCCCCAGAGCACTCCCTGGCCTTTTAGGAGCATGCCCGGCCCCCTGGGGGCATGAAGGCCCCAGGGCCTGCCTTTAAACGGACTAGGCAGGAATTGACAGGCCTTTAGGACTGAATTCTCTTCACTCCAGTCTCCCTCCTGAGGCAAGGGAGATTCCAGGAAAAGATTTACTTGGTAAGTTGCCCCCGTTAGGACTGAGGTCCAGGCCCAGGAAGGGACTTCCTCCCACCTGCGTTAGAGCCTCCAACTTCGGGTAAACTGAGGCACAGCCACGTGGGGAGTGTGGCTGAGCCGAGATGGTTGAAGTGCCTCGTTCTGAATCTGTCAGCTAGAAACCCTGGTCAGATTACCTCAAATTAATTCTAGAGACTTCGGTGGGGGGAGGGGCTAGGATTTTTTCCTTCCTCCTCCTTTGTCGGGTCTCCTGACCGCAGAGGGCCTGGGCCGGTCGGAGGGTCTGTGGCCTGGTGCTGCGGCAGCTGCAGACAGGGCGGGGCCGGCTGGGGGCGAGAGGCTTCTTGGCCCTGGGTCCCCTGCCTGCCCGTCCCTCGCCCTTCAGCGGAGGGTCCCTCCAGGTTTGCTGCCCATTGCTGTATTTGTCGCTGACGGGGATGGTCTGACAGGACGTTGGGGTGCTGTTGGGTCTCGGTTGTGGGGCTCTCTGCACGGGGGAGTCTGGGGTGGCAAGCGCTCCCCTCCCCCACCTGGTGCCACTCCACAGAGGCAGGGCCGGGCGCCTGGCAGGTCCCCACAGCCGCAGGCCACGCTTCCTTCTGTGGTGTTCCTGTCCCACTGGCTCTGACAGGCTTGGCGACTTTGCTCTCGACCGGCTGGCATCTCCCCTCCCTTGTCCCTCTGCCCACAGCCAACATGGGGAGGGCACAGAGCCCTTGGCAGCCTCAGGCAGGAACCACAGTGACAGAGGCCATGGTGAGGGTAGAGTTGGCCTGGCACGTGGGGCCCGGTCCCCTGTGCCCAGAGCTGTCCCAGAGGTCCTCCTGGGCACTGTGGACAGGGCTGAGCTGGGCTGGGAGTGGGGCTGTCCCTGCCAGGGGCCTGCCCCTGATGCCTCCCTGTCCCAGCCCTGGTAGTCCCAACCCCACCACTTAATACATTTCTGGGCTGGGTGTCAGCTCTGACCACATCAAGGGCAGCAGGTGGCACCCTGCGGAATAGTCATCAGCCACTTCAGTCCTAACGTACCTGGTTAGACACTCGCCAAGCCCTCCCTAGGCCCCAGAGCAGGCCCTCTGGACGGTGGTCCCCGGAGGCCTGGTTTGGCCTGGGCCCCAACCATCCCAGCCATCATTCGCCATGGGCCAGGTGGAGACTCCAGGTGCTCCTGGCCTGTCTCTCAGGCAAGGCCATTCTGGAAGGTCAGGGGTCAGGGAAATCCACCAATGGGAGCCGAGGTGGAGGGCAACTCCAAGCTTGGGACAGATGTCCGGCCAACTGGAACACAAGAAGGGGCCTGCAAATCCGGCGGCTCCTGCTTCGGCCAGAGCAGTGCCCAGTGCATCCCTGAACTTGCTGAGTGAACCAACAAACTGAGCTGGAAGCACAGACTCTGTCCAGGAGACCAGGCCTGATGACTGGAGGCGATGGCAGGACCTGTGGGTCCCACTGCCTTGCAGGACGACAGCTGTTGGAGCTCCCTTTCTGTCTCAGACGCACACCTGCACCCCCTCTGCTTCCCACAGGGTGACCTGGGCTCAGATATCCAGCCCTTCATCCGAGGCTGGTGGGCGTCTGCTTGTCCCATGGCCACATCACGAAGGATCCTTAAAAGCACTCAGTCCTGCTTCAGGGGGTGAAATATGGTGGAGGGGAGGGGACAACAGGTCTGGTGACAGAGGCCGGTAGGCCTGCTGCCAGGTATGCTCTCTCGACCCTCATCTTGGACCCCAAGCCTATCTGGACTCTTCTGTCCTGCGAAGAGTCCTAAAATCAGACACCCACATGTGTCCTGAGTGGGCCCCCGAGGTGGCGGTCCCTATCGGTCTCCATCGGCCAGCGGAGAAACTGGAACTGCGGCTTCTCTGAGAAAACCTCCATGAGACTGAACAGCCAGTGAGTGCCTCAGCTCTAATTGTGGTGAAAATGTTTTTTAAATGACCCAAATTTGATTTTATTTTTCCTAATGATCCCTTGGAAGTACTCATGAAACCAATGCTGTGTCACAAAAGGGAAATAAAAGACTTCACAATTGCTACTTTCGTCCCATGCATTGAAGCGTGGGGAACTGTGCGTTTTAATCATAATGTAACGACAACAAAAAAAGTCAAGTTGTTTACACTCTGGAGTAAGTTTTTATTGAATAAAGCATCTGAGGAATAGAGATGGTTCGGTGATGCTGAGCAGGAAAA
The DNA here is from genome assembly GCA_033961575.1 of Aselliscus stoliczkanus. Taxonomy (NCBI): domain Eukaryota; kingdom Metazoa; phylum Chordata; class Mammalia; order Chiroptera; family Hipposideridae; genus Aselliscus; species Aselliscus stoliczkanus. Next base: position 4,217,437 of record CM066733.1, read on the forward strand.
CAGTTGGTGCTCAGCAGTGAGGGGATGTGGTCTCCCTGGAGAAAGGGCAGTGAGACCAACTACAGACAGAGTCATAGCAAAAGGACAGGTCTTTGCTGTAGAATAAACCCATAATGCCCATTCGGAGATAACCCAATGAAGGGATGTAAACACACAGAGACCATCAGCCCCGTGAGGTCCATCTAGGCCGAGCCCAGACTCCTGCCTCCATATTCCACCTGCAAACGCAGACTGCTGGCTCCCTCAGTGCCCTAAGGGAGGAAACCGCAAAGGAGGTACTGACCCCTCCTGCCGGCCATCACCGGAAAAAAAGCAGCCCCGAGGCTCTGGGACGGGAGGGACAGCCCTGCGGCGGGAGGTGCCTTCCCACCTGCAGGGCTGGATGGGCCTCCTGCGCCTGGGGTTTCTGTCTCCACCCCTCTGCCCTCTCCCCGCTGCAACATGATCAAAAATAAAAGGAGCCCCCATCCCACAACCACATCCGGGGATGGGCTGGCTGAGGCCTGGTGACCTGGGACCTGCACTTCAACAGCGTCTCCCAGCTGGGGGTGGCCCTTTGGTCCTCCGTCCACCCAGGGGGACCCATGCCCACCTGGAGGAGAAGACACTCCCTCCAGCATTTATTTCCAACCTGCCAACTCCTTCCTTAACCTTTGGAATTCGGCCCTATTTGTGAGTCCTGCTCTGAGACGTGATCCCAGTGTGGGCAAGGCAGCCCTGAGCCGCTTTTCTGTCTGGGGAAGCCCGGGGCTCAGGAGGCTCCTTTGCGGGCTCTGCTTCTTCAGGGACCAGTGTTCCTGGGAGGTTCCAGGCTCTTGGTTCCTGTCCTGGAGAGCTGGGATGCAGAGGGGGAAGGGATGGGAGGGCGAGGTGGCACCCCCCCCAATGCCGAGCTCCCCTCACTGACAGGGCACATGCGGGAACGTCCACACAGCTCCACGTTTCTGGGCTGTTTCTGGTGCCTCTGAGGCTGGGACCTCAGGCCAGTTCCCTCAAGCCACTCTCAGGGTCCACATTTCAGTGCAGCGTGGCTCGCTACAGGTCAAGGCTCATTGACCAGCTTTGATCCTTCAAACTGGGCACCAGGCCTGCTTCCAGGAGAGGGAGGTGGCCTCAGCAGCAGACAGGGCCCAGGGCCTCCTGCGGGGCACTGGCCACCTGCAAGGGCCCGTTGGGGGCGCTCTGCTCATCCGCCATCTGCTGGGATGTGCTCCTGGGGGCTCTGGTACCATTTGCCCGGATGGAGATGTAATCCCAGCCGCCCTGGAAGGAGACAGCCATGTCACTCGGATGCAGGGGGTCAAGGGGTGGAGACCATGTTTCCAGAGGCCTGGAGCTCAAGGACCCCCCGAAGGACTCTGCCTGGGCCTCCCACCAACCCCACACCAGGTCCCAGCCCATGGAGTACGCAGTGTGACCACTGCCGGTGCAGCCACCCCATCTGCCTGCTCACCCCAATGCCGTAGTCCCAGCCCTGTCCCTTGGGCTCCATGGGCTGCACGCCTGTCCGGTGACACACGGTTCCCCTGCTGAGACTGCGGCTCCCCTGGACTTTATTGGCAATGACCCAGACCTAGAACACAAACCCGCTTGGTGGCACCATGTGGACAGCAGCAGGATGACCAAAGTGGGAGCCCCCGACCCCAGAGCAGACTCCCGCCCTCCATCCCCCAGGCACCCAGACCTGGTCCAGGGGCCCCACAGACACGCGGAGCACGTTGTTGGACACGTGTTCCCAGCTGGAGCCCTGCGGGTAGCTGGGCGTGAGCCCCTGGCGGTACCACAGGTTCCCTGGGGAGAGAAGGACGTGACCGGAAGTGAGGCAAGAGAGTCAAGACCCACTTCAGGGTCTGCAAAGCGGGGGGCGTCTAACCACCTTCTCCCCTGTGTCTCCACACTTGCTGGGCCTTTGCCGACACACAGCAAGAGCCAAGCTTGACAGCCAGCTCTGCCCTTCCCACACTCAGTGCCGTCTGAGCTGCAGAATCACCCCACTGGGCTGGGCTGGCAGTCATCCGCTTTCTACGCATGAGAAACTGAGGACAAGGCATTCTTTGCACAAACAGAGAGGACAGGTCTGGAATCACAGCCTCGGGTTCCCGTCCGGCACCTGCCCTTTCCTTGCCTTGCTCAATGGGACGTCCACTGCACAACAGGAAAAGGAGCCGGTGACAGAGAGCTGCCATGCAGCCACCTCTGCGGCCCCCAGCTGCCTGTCATGGGGCTCCAGGGGTCACAGGCCTGCGTAGCACCTTCTAGAAGATGCTTCCAGCACAGGCCCTGCCGTGCAATGTCACCCTGGCTTTGGCACTGTGTGCTGTGCCCCAGGCTGGGGCAGGGCGGCCCATCTCGGGGGTGCTGGCGTTTCGCAACCTGGGGAGCTTGGGGGAGGGCCTGACCTCAGGCTGGGCGGCCCCTCATGGAGGCTGATGAAGGTCTTGTGTCATGGACCTGGGGGACAGTGAGGCTCTCATCCCATCAGGGTGCTCAGGGAACCCCAGACCTCCCCTGGTGACCATGGCGAGTCACGAACAACTTGCCGTTCTCATCCACGGCGTACACGGAGGTCTGGCCCACAGACACCTGCTTTAACCTCTGTTTGGGAGGAGACGGGATGTGGTACCAGCAGTCACCTGCAACAGGAAGTTGGACTTGGATGTCGCTGGAAACATCAAACCTGCGACGCCAACACTCAGGAGCACGTGGCCGCCTCTGCAGCTCACGGGGCTGGACGGGTGTGCCGGCCTCTGTCCCCAGACTGCCAGTGTGTGCTGGGGCCTGGTGTGAGCTGAGTGCCAGGCAGAGCCCAGCGGGAGGGGGCGCAGCTTCTGGGGGGGCCTGGCTCTGCCCCCAGAGCCTGGTCCACAGGCCGCTTTCAGTTCATGCTTGTCAGCCAGCTTCCCCTGGAAGTGGAGGCGCAGCCCCTTCCCCATCACAGCTTGGTGGCGCTGGGTGGGGGCCCTCCTGAGGGGTGTCAGCACTCACCCGCTGGCTGGGAGGGGGACACGGAGCCCCGGTAGAAGGCGGAGCCGTCCCTGGCCACGGCCCACACCTGGTAGCAGCCCCCAATGGAGACGGACGCGAAGGGCTGGTCAGTGCCAACATGCAGCCAGGAGGAGCCCTGGAGAGCGGTAAGGAGGGACACTGAGGCTGCCTGGGCCCGCCTCTGGCACCCCAAGTCCTGGGTCCCAGCTGGCAGCTCTTCACACCAACCTATCCTCAGCCCCAGCTGCCCACAGAGCCCCATGACCCCTTAGGCCACATGCCGTGTCCACCAGTCCTAGCGACCGCCCTGGGCAGGCCGAGGGAGGCCTGAGCCCAGCCCAACCCCACAGGAGTCCAAGTTCTGGAAGAAGAGGTCAGCGCCCGAGAGGACCCGCAGGGTGGGCCGGCCCAGCAGTCCCCAGAGGCAGGGCCAGGGTGCTCACCGCAGGGTTCAGCTCGGACACACCCAGGCGGCACAGCACGTCCCCCTTGTCACTGGCAGCCCACAGTGCGATGCTGTGCCCACTCCCGTTGGCGCCAGGGCTCTCGGGGATGATGGACACGTCCCGGAGGGGAATAGGGGCCACCTCCAGCCAGGGTCCGCTGGTCACCAGCTTGCACTTTCTGTGTGGTGGAGAGACACAACCCATCCACGGCCGGCCTCAGGCCGCCTGCCCCAGACACGGGGGGTGGGGGGGGGCGCGCAAGGAAGCAGCCAGGCCACCCTTCTCCCCAAGGCAGCCTCTGTAGGGCCCTGGGGGGCCCAGCCCCTGGGTGGGCGCCGCCTCCAGGAGGCGTGGAAATGAGAGGCCTGGGGGGTGTGGCTCTGCCGCCACCCCCACCCCCTGTCCTGCCCTGCCCCCTGACCCCAGCCAGATCTCGATGACATTTCTCTTATTTGTTCTTGAAAGCAAACTCTTCCGGAAACTAGAGAGTGTTAGAAGCCCTCGGGCACTTCCTGGGCTGACATTTACTTTGATTTTGTTTTCCCTCTCCTCTCTCCTTTCCTTCTGTGGGGAATGAGGTCAGGGGCTAGGAGGTTTGGCCTGGGAGGACCCAGTGGGAGGGGTAAGGCCACCCCCCCCCCAGTTGCCTTGGGGCTCACGCTTTACCTGGCCCAGCACCTTCTCCTGACAAAATCCCGCATGGTCTTGTACCCGTGATAGGAGCTGCAAGAGGCAGAAAAAGCTGAAATCGAGACCACTCCATGGAAGTTTCTGGAAAGTGACACTGCACATGCACATTCTTTCTCCACCCGTTAGAGGGCACAGGGCCTCAGTACAAACTATGGCATGGCTTCAAAGGGCAGCAGATTTTACAGGAAACAATGCTTGTCCTTCAGACGCCTCTAGACTGACCGGGGTCTCCCTGGGGCCAGGGCATGGCAGCTGCTCAATTGAGGCTCTAGCTGAGGGGGCCTCTGAACCCTCCCCACCCCAGGTCTCATCACAGCCCTTCTGGGCAACAGCCAAGCTGAGGGCCCAAGGCACCTGACACCTGTCTCCTGCCCCAGTCTGGGTGGGCTGCCATGCTTGGCCCTGGCTAGGCCTCTCGCGGCTCTGTCTTCCATTTGAATGTGACTTGGGTGCCGTGAGGACTGCAGCCTGCCGGCGCCACGCACCGGCTGGCAGGGAACCCCAGCTTAGGGGCTTGTCCCCCACTTCTCCTTTCACTGCCCGCCTCTGACACACTCAGCCTCCTGCCTCCCAGGACAGCGCTGGCCTCACTCTCCATGCTCCGCTCAAGCTGCCCCTTCACCCTGACGCCTACCTCATGTGGGGCCACCCTGGCTCATCGCCAGGGCCTGGCCCGAAGCTCCCAAAGTCGCCCCTGCTAAGGCCCCCAAAGGCCCCTCAGCGCAGTCCACAAGGTCCCTGGCTGGCCCTCCCACAGCCCAAGCCCAGCAGAGCAGTGACATAACCAGGTGTGGAGGAAGCCATGGCGTCCCCCTGGGCCTCTCCAGAGGTCAGGTGCACTGCCCCGAGCTCACCTGGGCCCCTCCACACCTCTCCGGCTGGCTCCAAACCCTGCTGGCAGCTGAGCCAGGCATACAGGAGCTGTTCCTCAGCTGTGCGCAGGTGCTGGGGTGGGGCAGGGGGCAGGGGGCAGGGGCTTTGCCGGGCAGGTTGGTGAGGCCACTGCTGGGCCACACACCCGGTCCTGCCCCATGCGGAGAGAGAGAGGTACTTACGAAGGGAAGTCACTGGCGTACTGCCACCCCTCCTGGTCGGTGCCCCCTGGGACGCTGAAGTCCACGGACCAGTCGGAAACCTGGGGGAGGGGCGGGTCAGTGGGGTAGACCCCCGGTTCAGCCCCTGCCCCACCCAGCGCCTGGAGCTCACCCAGGTCCACTGCAGAGACGGGGGTTTCGTGCCGGCCTTGGTGCACTCCTGCAGCCCTGTGCCATCACTCCACATGTACCGGTCGGTGGGCAGGCCCCTGCGGCAGGACGAGGTGGGGGAGGGGGAAGGGTGACTCAAGAGAGGCAAGAAGGGCTTGTCCTGTCCAGGTGCTGGCCGGAGACACACACACACCTGAGACTGCAGCTGGGGTGGCCTCACATCACGAGGGGGCCTGGACTACAATCCACCCAAGGGCTGCAGCTGCTGTGAGGGCTGGAAGCCCACCGCTCTTTTTATGTCTATCTGTCTGTCTGTCTATACCTACCTACCTACTGATAAATCGAGATAGGTATCTCATTGCGTATACATTTATGTTTTGTGCATTTTATGTATGTGATACCTTTCAATACATTTAAAAAATATGGAAGTTTTAATACACTTTCAAGAAAAAGAGCCCCTGTAAGCAGTAAGATCCGGTGAGTTCCACGCCAGCGGCTGGACGCCAGCTCTCATACCACATCCCTACATTGGACGTGGCCGTCCAGTTTTGTCAAGACGGTAGCCTGGGCACCTGGGCAGCACCTGGAAACAGTGCTCACCTGCTGGTGTAGCCCGTGACAGGGTTCCAGCGCTGGTTCTCGTAGATGTGGACGCACTTCACGTCCGACTGTGGGTAGATGTTACTGCTGCTGCTGGCCAGGCCTGGGGGCAGAGGAGGCTGCCAGGACTCGGGCTTCCGTCTAAGCACCGAAGGCCACAGAGCCTGGGCGGGGAGCTCGGGCCGGAGGGCTCCCGGGCCTGCTGAGCTTTTCTCGCAGGGGCTGGGCAGGCTGGGGTTTCCGTGACTGTTCTGGGTTTGCACAACCTCGATGAGAAGAGCCTGCTGCGCACTAAACCTCCCGTGCGCACGCCCTCCAGCGCCTCTCACTCTCCGTTCTCGGATGCACCTCTTCCCCACTTGCCGTCACTCACCTGGCACCGGGCAGGTGTGGCCCACGCCTCATTAACACTCACATAACCTCCGTGAGCCCCAGTGTCATGGAGGACACAGGCAATGGGGACACAGGCAATTCCTGCCTCACAAACGGGGACGCTGTTAAACCGTGCGTCCCTGTGGTTTTCGAGGACCACGCCCACCTCGACAGGGCGAGCGCCCCTCAAAGTGAGGCGTGTGGGCTGTGGTACGGAACACCCCGTTTCAGGGCTTGTTTCTGCCTCCATTTCCCAGTAGGAGACACAGCGACCCTGCCCCCCCGAACTTGGGGAGCACACAGGGGTCTCATCCCTCAAGGCACAACCCACCTAATGAGGAGCTAGAATTTGGGCCTGGGAATCAAGTCCTGGGGCTGCCCGTGTGCCCGGACGCCTCGTCTGTGAAATAAGGGGTTGGACACAGTGGAGGCCCTGGGGTCACTGCCATTCTAGAAACTTCCAGGCCCGGGAAGGCACATCTGAGGCCCAGCGTGCCCTCTGGGCTCTCATGTCTCCTGGGTTGGCCCCAGGAATGTCCGTCCTCTGCAGAGGCTGGCAGTGGTGAAGGTCACCTGTCAGCCAGCTGCCAGCCGAGTGTCGACACTGGGACAGCGGCTCTGGTGTGGGGCAGGGAAGCCAGAGGGACTAGAGCAGGACAAGTGGAGAGGCTGTGGGGCGCCCTCACCTTGGAAGTGGCCCCCGCCGTAGCCGCCCGTGTATACCCAGGCGGTGCCGTCGTAGCCGATGCCCCACACCACGCCCCGGCCGCTGGCCTCCACCACGTGTAGGTGGCCTCCCATCTGCCGCCAGAACCTGTGGGGAGGAGGCGAGAGCGGTCCCAGCGGGGCCTTCCCGCCTTCTCCGCTGTGGCTCTGCGGCCTCCCAGGGTGTCCCAGTGAGAGGCTTTCGCTAAGGACGATGGAGTCTGCTTGGCTTCCCCCAGGGTATGAATCAGGGCGAACGCAGGCCGAGAGTCTGCACAGGAGACTCGGTGTCTCCAGAGGGAAGTCTGCAGCCCTTGTCCCACTGCTCCTGGGGGCCTGGGGTGGGCATGTCACAGCAAAAGCTGGGACATCTATCTCATCTGCTAAATGAGCCAAAACAGGTGACAGTAATGTCTCCAGGGCTGACAGAGTTCAGGGCGCAGGTGCCACCTGGGTCAACCTCTTGTGGCTGAGGCCCTGCCACTGTCACCAGAGGTAGTCTGACTTGTTCGACTGGGCGCCGGGTACACAAGGCCTCCAAGAGCAGATGAACAAAGGGCAGAGAGACCCATCCACTGTCCCCTCCTGAGTGGGGCCTCCTGGTCTCACCTCTGTGCCCTTGGTCCTTGTGGGCTCTGCATGACATTCTGGGGACAGAATCGGGAGCACTATGTCCCCTCAAGGGGCTTCTGTGCTTTCCCACTGGAAATGCTGGATGCCCCAGGACTGTTCCCACTGTCCCCAGTGTGTAGCCTCAACCATCTCCTGGTTTTAAGTGCCACCTGCAGAGCTAGGCCCCCTACCCCAACACACAGCAACTGCTCAGCAGGGCAACAGAGCCCACCCAGGGTTCTGACCCCCCTTGGGGTCCTTGCACGGGCCCAGGAAGGCTCAGAGCCTGGGAACCAGCCAGCTGTGCCTGTGGCTGGAAGGAAGCGAGGCCCTGTGCGGTCCTGCTGTGGCCCTCCCTTCCGGAACCCCAGCTTCGGCTGCTCAGGGTCGGGGTGGCCAGGCCCAGCTGGCCGGGTGCACAACCCACTCACATCTGGTCGCAGGGCAGCAGGTGCTCAGGGGCCTCCAGGTCCGGGCTGGGCTCGCTCACAAAGATGTCCCCCTTGCAGGTAAGGGACCAGATGGCCTGTGGGGAGGGGCGGCCGTGGACCCCCTGGCTCTCACAGCAAGACAGGCTGAGCAGGGCCAGCTGCGGTGGGGAGATGGCTGGTCACCACTGGGAAAGGGGGTGGCAGCAGGCCGAGGCTGGCCTGCCCCGAGTCTGCTGCCCGTTGACCCCCAGCCATGGGGACCACCGCCCACTCACCCAGTCGTTCATGTCCTGCTCGGTGGCGGCAGCCAGACGCACGGGCCACCTCTGCCGGGTCCTCTCGGGGGTGTACAGGGCGAAGGCGTGCTTGGCCTCATTGAGCACGGGGACCAGGGCTGTCACCTCATTGAGGAATATGTGCAGGTACTGTGCACAGAGGGCGGCGGCAGGGCTGTCACCGGGGATGGGCAGGCACAGCCTGGGTCACCCCCGGGGCCCCAGAGCCGGTCCTCCGGGCCCTGGCCTGCGGGTTTTGGTGGTGGGTCTGGAAGCCCCAGCATGGAAGCCGAGCTCATGAGCAAAAGCCTGCTTTCATCTTGCATGAGAACAGGGGCACTTGAGACTCAGACTGACTAGGTTCAAACCCCAGCCCTGGGAGGGTGAGCAGTTTCTCATCTGAAATCCGAGAGCCTCTCAGCAGCTCGGACCGAGGAGATGGCTCTGCGGGGCCACCACACACCTGCCCGCCACTCACGGGGGCTCTGTCACCACAGGCCACACTGCAGTCACCAGAGGGACCTGGGGCTGGGTCGAGGCCGGCCCCCGGCTCTGGGCATTCCCTCCCTGGCACTCCCCCTTCCCATGGGCACCCCCACGCACTGCGCCCGGCCCCCCCTCCTGTGCACCTTCTTCTCCTCGTGGACCATGTAATAGATGAAGAGGATGCTGTCCCGAGCCCCGTCGTGCCCCGTGAACTGCTCCAGGGCCACGCGGACGTCCACCCACTTGTGGGGCTTCCAGTCACACCACCACTGCAAGGTCCCAGTCTTCACCCACACCGACTGCGGCACAAGCCCCGGAGGTCACGGGGACAGTCGCAGGCAGGCCCTGTGTGCACCCAGCTCCCGGCACCCCAGCACCGCCCTGGTCCCAGTCCCTTCGCCGCTTCCCAGGGACTCCCGCCCGGCACTTCCAGCTCCCACACTTCACCCTAACGACAAAAGTGACGCTATCAAACCTGTGCCATCTACACATAACAGCCTGTGAGATCTAAACTGTTACTCCCTGTTCTAGATGGGGAAACTGAGGCTTGGGGAGAGTCTGTGCCTGGCCCAACATCACAGAGGGGGTCAGCGGCAGAGCAGGTGCCCACAGGCCTGTCCTGGAGGTCCAGCGCTTAGCTGCCGGTGAGATGCTTCTGTGCCACCAGCTGAGACACAGCCAAGTCCTCTGAATGAAACCAGCCAAGTGCTTCATGTAACTTCTGTCTCCCAACCTGACTGTGAGCCTCCGGGGGGCTGGGCTCAGCCTGGAGGACCCGAGACCACCCTCAGCCCTGACCTCGGTTCTCAATAAAACCATCTTGGCACATGGGGTTCCCTGGTTGGGAGATTCACCCCCTTACACCTCCCGCTGAGGTTGCTGTGGTCTCTGGATCCCCACAGCCGACACCGTGCCTGGCATGCAGTGGGGCCATGACAGTTCTTTAGGATGGCGGAATTAAGGAATGAGCTCTTTTTTTCATTCTGGAATCTATAAGGACCTGGAAGGGATGGCTGGACATCCGAGATGGATGGACAGAGGGATGCATGCGCCCGTCTGTCTGTTTCTCCCACCTCACCCCAGGGCTGGTCTACAGTAAGCACTCAATGAACGCCTGCTGAAGAAACATGTGCCCAGGGGCCGCACCTGCTCCACGGCTTGCTCGTAGTGTCGGAAGTTCTCTAGCTCCCGCTTGGTCCTTTCCGTGAGTTGCTGGAATATCTGCTTCCGCCAGGCAGCGGTCTGGGCCGGTGTGATGGACAGGGACAGTGTCTGCACTGAAGGGGACAGGCCTGCAGGCCGGCCAGAGCCTCAGGGCCAGGTGCCGGGCCCACCCACACAGCTGGGCAGCAGGCCAGGGCTCCTTATAAATTTTTTAAAGACCAACCCTTTCTAGAAAGCTATGCCTTCTGTAAAATGCCCAGGAGCCCTCCCCACACCGCATAGCCTGATGTTCCTCCAGTCCCACCCAGAACGGCCACCACTGGGGCCACCACCCCAGGCTGATGCCCTCCCTTCTGACGGCGCCAGCTGGCCTTGGGGGGTGAGACAGACCGCTGGAACACAGGCAGGGCTTCCGGCAGGCCGGGGGCTGGCCGTTCCCCAGGAGCAGCCTCCGGGCTCCGGGCCCCGATGCTCCCCCTTACCTGCCTGGGCAGTGAACCACTTGAGCACAGTGTGGGCCTCCACGGCGCAGCCTCCGCCTGACACCCAGGCCCACAGTGGGTGGTCATCGGCGCCGTAGGGCTCCTCCAGGCCCAGTGGGAGCAGCCCCAGCTCGGAGAGGCTGGTGGTCTCAGCAAAGCCAGCAGCAGACTGGCTGGGCGCCTTCCTGGGCTCCTTCAGGTCAATATTGGTCCAGGGCAGCTCGGCAGGGGTGGAGGCCGGGCCGGGGTGAAGCTCGGGCCCGAGGGTCTGGTCGGCCGGGTCGGCGCCCTCCGTGGCATGCTCTGTGATCCTGCGGGTGCCTGGGCCTGAGGCGGAGCTGCCCTTGGGGTTCCTGGGACTGTCCAGAGGCTCTGCAGGGACAGGCTGGTCAGGCCCTGGTCTCTCAGCTTCCGAGGAGGCATCTGTGTCGCTGGGTGCACAGGACTCGCCACTGCCCCTCACCTCGTCGCCAAAGAAGCAGCCAGCGCTGGGAACAAAGGGGACAGAGCCGTGACTCCGGCTCGTCTGCTCTGCTGCCGAGAACCTGTGTGACCCCAAGCAGGTCACAGCCTCTGTGCAACACGAATACCTGCGTCCCAGGGGGCTGGGTGCTCTGAACAGTCCCAACACCCAGGCTGCACCCCAGACCAGTCAAATCGATACATCTGGGGGAGGAGATCTGGCAGTAATATTATTTGTTTATTGAGGCAAAAAACCACGTGACATAAAATTTATCATTTTAAATCATATAAGGCAGTGGCATTAAGTATGTTCACAGCGTTGTGCCACTGTCCCCACTATCTAGTTCCAAGAACCTCATCGCCCCAAAAGGAAACCCTGTACCCACTGAGCCACTGTCCATTCTCCCCAACCTCCTGCAAACACTCATTTGCCTTCTGTCTCTACGGATTTGCCTATTCTGGATGTTTCGTATAAATGGCATCTTACACATATGCGACCTTTTGTGACTAGCTTCTTTCACTTACTACAAGGATGTCAAGGTTCCCCCATGTGGAGGTAGGTACCAGCATCTCATTGCTTTTTTACTGCCAAATAACATTCTATTGTATGGCTGTATCACCTTTTTTTATCCATTCGTCCGCTGATGGCCTGTGGGGTTGCTTCCGCCTTTCGGCGATCGTGATGAGGGACTGCCAGGCTATTTTCCAAAGGGGCTGCACCATTTTACATTCCCACCAGCCATGCATGAGCGTCCCCTTTCTCCATATCTTGCCAAGGCTTGTCATTGTCTTTCTTTGATGTGCAGTGACATCTCGCTTTGGCCTTGGCTTGTGTTTCCCCAGTGCTAATGACACAGCATCTTTTTCTGTGCTGGGTGGCCATTCACATGTCTACTGGCTAGAAATGTCTATTCCAGTCCCTTGCCCTATTTAAATTGGGTTGTTTGTCTTTGTGTGGTCAAGTTGTAAGTGTTCTAGATATTAGGCTCTTGTCAAATATATTCTTTACAATTACTTCCTCCCACTCTGTGGACTGTCTTTTCACTTTCTTGATAGTGCCTTTTGATGCACAAAGTTTTAATTTTGATAAAGTCCGATTTATCTGTTTTCCTTGTGCTTTTGGCATCATACTTAAGAAGCCGTTGCCATCTCCAAGGTTGTGTGGATTTGGCATCTGCGCTCTCAGAAGCTTCTCAGCTGATTCCAATGTGCTGCTCAGTTTGAGAACTACCAGCTGAGGAGACTAAACCCTCAGATAAATGGGAGCAAACCCTGCCCTGCCGGCCTCCCGGCCCTCTGGGCTGGGGGTACAACAGCATGAGGGCCACCACGCCGGGGAGCTAAGCGGGGTGCACCAGGGCCTGGGGAGGGCCTGGGCTGCAGACAGGGACGTGGCCAGCTGCGGAGCACCGCGCCGAGGCCCCGTGTGCTGCACGACCGGGCAGGTAAGCACTTCGGGCATTCCCCTTGTGGAGCTGAGGCGTCTCCAGCTCAGACCTGCCTCGGCTCTAATGGCTAGTGACCTATTACTGCTGGGACCTACTACTCTCTAGACCAAGGTCCCCAGAACTGCAGTAGCAGCATACCTGGGACCTTGCAAGAAATGCAAACCCTTGGGCCCCACCGTTTTAACCTACTGAAACAGAAGCCCTGGGGGAGGGGCCCGGAAATCAGTGACGGAACAAGCCCCCCCTACGATTCTGGTACACAGTCAAGTTTGAGGTTCCAGCTCCATCTTCTTTCTTGAGCATCCACCCCACAAAGAAGCCTTTTCTCTCTCAGACTTGGAGACTTCAGAACCAACAGGTCCCCTCTCGGGCCACCCCACAGCTCCACTGTTGGATGGACATCTTAGCCTGGCTCCCCTGTCACCTCCCACCCTCGGGCCAGATCCGGGTACCAGGCACAGGAAGGGAGGAGACCCCACAGGCTGCATCTCTCGCAGATCAGAACCCCGTTTCTCCTGCCTCTGACGAAACCTAGTGCCCTGTTGAGAGGTCAGGGGTCGCCTCTTCCAGACACCGCCCACCGCGGCCACGGACAGCCCTTCCTGACCCTACTCCTCCGTGGCCTGCCGCCCCGGGATCACCTGAGGAGACTTGAGGAGCTGCCAGAGTGTGACCGGTCACATTCTCGGCTGGCGACAATGGCCTTCCACGTCTTCCCACTAAGCTCGCTGGGGGTGACGCCCTGACGGAAGTACACGGCCCGGTCCTCACAGCCGATGCCCCAGACCTGGAACAGAGAGGTGCTGCTGGGTGGAAGCCATGCAGGCCTGGGGGCTGCCTTCCCTTCTTCGGTGTGCGGGGACGGTGGGGTAGGGGAGAGCAGCCCGAGGCTGGCGGCCACGTCAGAAAATGCAGGCAGGAGTGCCCCTATAGGTGCAGTGGGGTGTGTGTGTTGGGGCTGGAAGGTGGCTGGCATGGCCATGAGTGGGTGCAGAAGTCAAATTCAGGAACTGGAGGAGGGCACAGCACCAAGCTCAGGAGAAGCAGGGACCTGCCCTGCTCACCCACCTCAAGCAGATCTGGGGCTTTGAGGCGACAGGGGCCAGGGAAGGTAATGGTCGGTGGGTGCCGTGCTGGGACACCATGTCTCCACCTTGCCTCTGGTGGCCAGGAAGCTGTTTCTTAGTGAACCCAGAAGGGGTCCTGGTCTTTGTAAGAAGCAAACCTCCTTGATTCCAACTTCATTTTCCATGGGAAAGGTGGCCGGAGGCCCCTCCTCTGCCTTTTTTTTTTTTGAGGGCAGTGTCACTGGCCATGTGGGATCCGAACCGGGGCCACTGGTGTCCCAAGCCAGCTCTTAACCACCGTGCCACTAGGCCGACCCGCCTCCTCTGCCTTTGGGCACCAAGGAAGGAAAGGGTGCTGGGAAGCTGAAGGGCCCAGGGGAGGGCACCAGGGAGCAGCCCATTTTGAGCCTAGCCTTGTGGGTGCTGGAAGGGCCCTGACCAGCCCAGGGCCTTGCAGAGCCGTGGCCTCAGGTGGCCTTCCCAAAAGGGCTTTGGTGCCTGTCAGATTGACTGTGGCAGGCTGGCCTCTGTGCCTGGAACCTGTGTACACCAGCTGGTGCCTGTCTCACCCGTGGCCACTGTGTCACACAGCTCACTGGGGCAAGTAGGAGACGGGCCAGCAGCCTTCTGGGAAGAGCTTCTATCACAGTGCAAAAGGGGGGGATGTCGCCTTCACACATGGAGTCTTAAAAATCACCAAACCTCATTATTTACGAGAAGGAGGCTATGCTGTACGAACTATACAGGTGATGTTTAAGAAATGCTGCATCTGCAAAGTCGGGAAGACCAGTTTCATCCTTCACCTGGTGATCTGATTTTGCCCAAATATTTCTCAACAAAACTTCCAGTCTCCAGGGTGCACACCCCCCAACTCTCCCATCCCTGCTCACCGCCACTGCTTTGAGGGTCCTTGGGGGAGTGACTTGAGACAGGCAGGGGCTCTGGGACCTGGACAGAAGCATCTCCCTGTGCGCCCACAGAGGCTGAGAGTGTGCAGAGGTGCTGGGACCCCCCCGCCTGTGCTGGCATCATAAAGGGACAGTGGGAAGCATCAGGAACCCCCATTCTGAGACCCGCCCCCAAGAAGCAAGGCTCAGAACCACAATCACACCTGGTCGTTTGGCCCCACGTTCACCATCAGCATGTCTCCAACCATCTCAATCCAGCTGGTGCCACAGGGATTGTGCGAGTTGACACCTCTGCGGAACCACACCTGGGAAAGTCAGAAACACGCCTCCCTGAGTGCCACTGAAATAGGTGCTTCTGGTTTTGAACGGCTCAAGAAGAACAGGAGAATGAGTCGATCCTTTGGTTCATGCCACAAATGAGCATAACCCATCTTTTAGAAAAGCAATGTCCATCCATGGGCCTCTTCCCCACACTCCCTCTGGGCTTGGCACCATCCCACAGGGCTGATGGTCACCTGCCCCAGCCACACCTGTCCTGGTGGCTTCCTGTGCATTCTCTGGCTGAGGGCATTGTCTCTCTAGGAGACAAGGCTGCCTGAATCTTTCTAGAACCTTCTCCCCATTGGTTCGGACACGAGTGGCACCTGTTGACACCAGGTAGCAGCAGCAGGTGCTGGCGGTTCACTGCCCGCGGTGCGAGCTGGGAGGTGGGACGTCGCATGGGCAGCAGGGGTGGAGTAAGGACACATAGTGTATCTCACACCCGGACTCCGACCTGTGAGCCTGACCAGTGACGTCCCATTCTCTGGGGACATCTGTGCAATCCCCACCTTAGCTCACAATGCTTAGAAAAGGCCACACTGTCCAGTCAAGTGTGTCTCTAAGACAGCTGTCTTTTTTTTTTAATACCTCCCCACAACTAACACTTATCTTTTTTTTTTAGATTTTTTTTTTTATTGAGGAATTGGGGGAAGGGAACAGCATTGGGGAATCGGGGAAGGGGATCAGACAAGTTGCTGTCTTTTTGTTCTTCAGTCTAGCTGTGGAGGACGTTGCTTCACTGGCCCATGTTGGTATCATTATTGTGCTCTTCTCGGATGAGGCAGATCGGTTGCTGGCCTCTGGATGGTCGCTCACCGCGGCTATTGGCAGCTAGTGCTGGCTGCTGGCCACGCACTGTAGCCTATGGCAGCCCACTGCAGCAGGGGCTGCAGCCCACACCATCACCGGGGCTCGCACAGCCCAGCTCCAGGTGGAGCTGTTGTTAGCTGTAGAGGGCAATGTCACTGGCCCTCATATGTGGGATCTGAACCGGGGCCGCTGGCATCCCAAAACCAGCTCTTAACCAATGTGCCACTCGGCCGGCCCAAGACAGCTGTCTTAATGGTGCTATTTGGGAAAACCATTTTTCTAAACTCATTATTAGAATAAATAACCTATTTGGGGTTTATTCTTAGTGCTTTATGAAATAGTCTCTTGAATCCTAACTTCTTTATGTAAAAATACACACAATTCAACCAAATTTCCTGCAGGCCTACCTGGGGCCGTGTGGCTCACCTGGTAGTCACCCCCACCTCCCCAGCTCCCTCTGTGTTCCCCCACAACTGTCCCTACCCATTCTGGTTGGTGGGCTGGGCAAGGGGATCCTGTGCTATTAGTATTTAAGTGTTTTAACCACAATTTATGAGGTGGGATGGGGGAGGAGACCAGTTACATGAGAAATTTTATAATTTCTAGAATGTCTAAAATGTCTCCTTAACCCAAAGAAAGTGAGCACAATCAAATATTTGCCTGAAGACTGAGCAAATTGCTCCTATAAATAAAATACTCTGCTCATTTAATCTGTTGCTCTGAGAGTGGGGGTGCTTGGGGACCCAACGGGGACGCTTGATCTGTACTTTGTCATGCTGGGGAGCGTCCGCTTTGGAGATGGATCAGACGTGTTGGGTGATCCAGTCTCTGGGTGCCCTTGATGTGGGGTTAAAAAGGGAACTTGAAAGCAGCCTCAAACCAGCGTATTTTATTGGCCTTACCTCTGATAGAATAAAAACGACAAGCACTGGGACAGGAGGAAGGGGAGGCAAACAATTAGCTGAAGGTTTCAGAAAATCAGCTTCTGATTATTTGAAATGTTATGGCCTATGAAGGAATCAGCACAGCTGTTCAGCACCCACCTGGCGCGGGGCACAGAGCGGGTTCCGCAGGCACCAGCCAGCGTGGACGTTCACACACAGTGCACAGTACTTGGCTGTTTTGTTCTCAAGGATTCAGACAAAAGGAACAAAACACCCACACCGCTCTCAACATGAAACGGAGCCCTGGGTCCCCCCAGCCCCGCAACCCCATCTTACCTTCCGGTCCTTGGTGATGGCCCAGACCACGCCCACTCCCACGGAGACATGCATGATCCCGTTTTCCGACGTGGGAGGCTCCACTATCGACCAGGAACTTCCTACCCAGTCCCAGAAGAAGGTGCAGGCGGCCCCCATCAGAGAGTGCGCTGGGGAGAAGCTGGGCGCCCCCGCCTCTCCCAGTACTGGGGGTAAGACTGCCCACCTTTGGGATTGTTCCTATTGATTCCTTCCCGGACCAATGCCTGCCCTTCCCACAGCGTGACCCACAGGAGGTCGTGGGGCCCACAGCTTATCTGGACCACCTCTCCCGGGGTGTCCACAAGAGACCACGATGAACCTTCGGGGTTGGGGTGGCTGACATCCTCTCTGTACCACACCTGGGAGGCGAGAGAAACCCACAGGAAGGGTCCGGCGGGGTCAGGCCAGGGCTCCGCAGCAGAGTCAGCTGGCTAAGCGTGGCTGCATTTGCAGCAGCAGATGCACAGACAAGTGTGGAGTGTTGGGGGACCGGGGATGAAGGTGCCCTGACTGCCCAGATCTCGCTTATCCTGCTCTCTGCCATAGGGACCCTCGTGCCGGATGAGATGATCCCCCACCACTGCTAAAAAATGCGACACCTGGATATCAGCTGTCCTAAGGAACAGTCCTGTTCCCTTCATCTGCTGTGAGAACCCCCTCCCCACTCACCCGGTGCCCAGTGAGAACTAAGGCCCTAGCCCTGGTGTCCTGCGCCCTCTAGTGGTGATGTCCTCTCAGAACACCCGTCTCTGGGGAGGCTGGGGTTCCCCGTGGGGAAATAGGAAAGCCCCCAAACCCCCTTCATTGGAATGTATAAAATGTCCATTTCTTTTTCTCCTTAACCTGCAAAGAGGGAGTTTAATCAGATATTTAAGACTGAGACACCCCTTCACATCGTCCGCACTGTTTGGCTCATTTCATCTGAAGGAGGCTGCACATTGCTGTGTGGTCCCGGAGGGCTGGGGAACCGCTCACAGGAGGCGGCCCATATTGGGGCCACAGCCCCCCAACCCTGTCACCTCACCCCTACAGACTGCACTGCAGAACCAGAACTGGACAGGCCTCCCTTCCGCTCCTTGCTGGTCTGGGGGCCCATCCGTGTCCCAGCTCCTCTGGAGCCCGGGGTCCCGGCCACACCTTTACAACCACAGGCCTGGTGCAGGGCAGCATGGCTCACAGCTGGCATGCAGCGACCACAAAACTGCCCTGGCGCCCCATTCTCTCCTTTCTCTGCTTCCAGGTGGGCGTGGCCCCTTGGTGGGGTCTCTGTCCCAGGCCAGCGCCCCACTATCCTGCAGCGTGACTCAGATAAACTGTGGCTGACCTAAGCCTGGGCCAGACAGGACCCCAGAGCTAAGCCTGATGAAAGCCCACTGAGACTGTTTCAAAGTCAACCAGAGAATTTTGGTCAATTTGTGGTAAAGAGTACTGAATAGTCATAGCATTCCCTCTGAAACCATGACGAAGGGCTGGGTTAGCTGCACACAGGACCATCTAGGTCGCTGCTGCCATCAGGTTTTAATCCTTTGTTTAGTTCACAAACTCGCAGCGTGTGGTGGGAAGTAAGAGGCTTCTGGGAAGAGCAGGACTCAGCAGGTCCACCGGAGGGCGACTGTGGGGACCCAAGTAACAGGCTGCCTGCGCAGGCTGGCCCCAGCGGCGGGGACAGGAGGCCGCCCTCCTCCTGCCTCCACCTCTGGGAGGACCCTGCCTGTGACCAGCCCCCTCAGCCACCTCCTAGCCAGGCAGGGTGGGGCACAGGCCTTACCTTTCCCTGCAGAGACACGGCCCACATGGACAGGTGGCCCACGGGCTCATCTGTGATCTCCCATCCCCCCACAGAGAGGTCATTGAAGGGGTCAGGCAGGTCTTTGGGGTCATCCTTGGAAGGGATCTGAAACAGGTGCGAGGCAGTGGCAGTCAGTACCCGTGGGCTCCTGGGCCAGGAGATGGCACTGCGTCCCCCCCGATGGATGCCTGAGCTATGCCCCTGCACTTCTCCCCTCCTGGTAGGCACCAGGCCGTGCACCCCACCCCCTCCCTATCCCAGGGTCCCCTCCAGCTCAGTGCACAACTGACTGACTTCACAGAGCAGGCACATCAGGATGGGGGGGTTCCTGGCTCGGGGTCCCCTCTGCCCTGTCCTCTCTCTGTCGGCCACCAGGCCTGAGCTGACATCCCCGAGGGGTCACTGCTGCTCCAGCATGGAAGGCAGGGCACATGCAGTTTCTTGGCTCTGTGCTTTGCAGCGACCTGACCTAGAAGGGGGCTGATCACAGAGTGTGGCCCTGAGGAGTCAGCCCTCCATGATGCTGGCCATCACCATGTCTCTGGGCTGCTCCCAGCCCGAGGGCCAAGCAGGCTGGGCTGGCAGCCGCACCTCACAGCACGGACCCTCCAGAGAGATCTGGTGAGGACGCTAGGCTTTCCTCTCGTTCAAGGCCATGTAGGACCCCAGAACAGATGGGAGGTTTGTCTGAGTCACGGAAACAATGCAAGAGCCAGAGTGGCTCCTGCGGGGCCGAGGGAGGCGGAAGTGCGCAGACTGAGGCAGGACAAGTCCCGTGCAGTCCTGGGCCGGTCTGGCCGGGCTCCCCATGTGTCCATCCCCCAGATGAAGGGACATGCAGTGCCCTGGTGTTCCTAGGAGATATGTCAAAGGTCCCAGCATGGGGGTGCTGTCCCCTGTGCACAGGCCGGGAGGGCAGAAATGAGGATCTACGTGACCCTCCCAGCAGTGGGACTACTGTCTGGGCCCACCCGCCCCCAGGCCACACGCAGGCTCGGAGACCTTGGCCCAGGTATCCCGGGACTTGTATCTCCTGTATCGGATCCACCTCCTCCGCCGCACGCAAGAATTCCACTTCTTGTCTCTCGTGTAGGTGGCAGGGAAGTCGATGGCATATGTCCATCCCTGAAATACCCAGGGGGACAGACAGGCTCTGTAAGGCTCTGGAGGGAGGAAGTGATAGAGCTGGGAAGGCAGGGAACAGGGCGGAAGAGAGGGGGCAGCACTGATCCCCACTGACCCCGTGCAGAAAGTGGGGAGCACACAGGGCACAGGCAGGGTAGGCGGCCACAGGACGCTGGGGACAGCACTGAGGGGCAGGCCGAGCCTAAAGCGTTCCCTCCCCACATGGGAGCCACAGCAGGAACTGAGTTCACCTACCCCTTTCTCGGTGGGTTCCCCTCCAAAGTTCTCATCCACGTACCAGTCGGACTCCCACTCCCAGTGGGGTGAGGGCAGCGCCACCCCATCCAGCGGCCGGTGCTGGAGCCCACTCACGTCGCTCCATGGCCAGCGGTCACTTGGCAGGAGCTTCTCACAGAAACCGCCCACGGGGTTCCAGCGCTGAGGGCCGGAGGCAGACATGGGCGTTAGGCCTGCAGCTGCCCCGCCTGCTGGTTTCCATGGTGGGAAGGGAGCCGAGGACCTGCCTGAAACTCGGGGATCAGCCAGCATATCCTCAGGGCGCTAAAGGGCAGACAGCCTCCCCCTGGACACAGTGCCTCAAGGGGCAGGCAGAGGAGGGCACGACTGTCCTGGGCTCCCGGAAACCGCCGGAAGCCCACCCTTGCGCTGGCCTGGCCAGCCTGCCTGGGTGAGGACACAAGAGGGGCTGTGGCCCTGGAGACACTGCAGGACTTGGACCTCAGGCAGAATGTGGGAGATGGCCGGGAGTATGGGGTGCAGGGGCTCCATTTCCCAGCCAACCAACCAACTCAGCAACCCACACTCAGGGCGCCCACCTGGTTCTCAAAGGCCTCCTCTTGGCGGCGGATGGGGACGTCACCGGAGCACACATACACGTAGACCTGGTTGTCACAGGCGATGCCCCAGCAGCACTGTGTGGCTGCACTGACCCGCTTAAACTCCAGCTGGGTGTCCCTGCACAGCTCCCAGTACTGCCCGGCTGTGGACAGCGTGTACACCCTCCCAAAGAGATCCACTGCCCACAGCACCGAGCTGGGCATGGCGGCGGCAGCTGTGAAGGGGCAGATGGTGAGGGTCAGTGTCCCCAGCCGGCGAGATCCAGGCCAGGCAGGTCCCAGGAACCCACGGCGAGGCTGTCTCAAGCCACAGGTGGCAAAACGAGGTCCGGACAGCGGCTGCGAGCGCACTCGCAAGTCAGAGGCAGAGCCCAGCGTACACCCCAAGGCCCGTTCTCCTTCGCCTTCCTTCCTGTCCCTCTAATTATGGGAATTTCTTTCAAACATACAAAAGAGTACAGAAGAAAAAAAATGTAACATCCAAGTATCTCTCTCCCCAGATTTAATGAATATTATTATTCGGCCATATTTCCTTCAGATCTTGCATGTCAAAAGAACAAACGAAAAGTTGCAGATTTAGTTGAATCCCAAATATACACTCCTCCTGCTGCCTGCCGGGAGGCCTCTGCCCCACTGTAAGTGGATGTCCTCCCTCACACTGGTCCCGTCGGGGCCTTCCCACGTGGGTGTGGTGGGAGCGTCCACACCGGCCTGGCACCCCAGCTAGAGCCTTCGTGGTCCTGCCAAGAGCCCTGCGGCTGTGTGGCAGAGGTGTGGGGGTCCTGCCTTCACCCTTCTGGTGTGACTACCTCCCTGGTTTCCCCATCCTTCTGCCATCCTCCATTCCGATTTCTCTCTTCTTCCACTTTTCTTGGTGGGAAGTGGGCAAAGCTACCGCTGCACTCGACCACTGACCTTCCTCACCCCGGTGCTGCCGCCGCCCCGCCCCCACGCGTAACTCCTGGGGCTTCTGGTAGGGATGAGCATCCCACACTGGCAGGGCCACGTGGCCAGACCCACGGCAGCCAAACAGAGCAGCTGGCCGAAGGCGGCCGGGGACTGGCAGTGAGAAGCTCTGCCTGACAGGGAGGCTCTCACATCCAAGACCGAACTCTGCCCGAGGGCCAGGATAGAGGCAAGGGCCTGGAGGTGAGGACCCGGCCAGTCTGCTTTGGAAACCGGGCTGTGGATCTCCGAGGAGGCAGAGTCCGGGCACCTGCAGTCTGGGGCCAGGCGCTGCTGGGGCATGCCAGAGGCGTGCGGGCCCTTCAGAAAGCCCGCTGACAACACGAGATGGAACGTGTCTGAAAACAGGAGCATCTGTCTCAGGTAAATAGGCTCTTTTGGGACCAAGTGTCTTACAAACACCAAGAAGAGTGAATGAGAGTCGGAAAGAAAGTGACAGAAGAATAAGGAACAGGAAAAAGGGAAGGGGAAGAAACAGGAGCCAAACTTCGGGAAGCATCAGGACAGGAAGTGCAGGGAGTCCGAGCCTAGAGAGCAGCCGGCCCCAGGGGAACTGCTGCAGAGCCTCCTCTCCCCACCCAGGGCCCCAGCACCCAGTCAAACACACAGGAAGTCTGACCACCAGTCTTCTGGAGCCATTTGAAAACTGGCACCTGTGTCTCTGCGCTGTGACTAAGAGTGCCCAGAGCCACTCAGACCCACGCACACTGTTGGGATTTGGGTCCTGGCTCCACCGCTTTCTAGCTCCACTAAAAGTCGAGTAACCTCCCTGGGCCTCAGTTTCCTGATCTTGTAAAGGAAAGGAATGGTGACCTACTTACGTCATTGTTGTGAGCATGCAATGAGATAATACGGGGACAGAGCTCCTAATAAACAGTGCTCAGTACCCAGTGAGAACTCAATGAGTGTCACTGATGTCATTTTATCACTTGGCATTTGTTACCACAAACTGCCACTTATCTCCTATCTCTCAAAACCAAATCAAACCAAACCAAGTCCCTTTCTGGTCTGCCTGAGTCTTCAGCCTCTTCATTTCCTTAGCACCTAACAGTGCTCTGCACATAGTGGGTCTTTAACCAAAATTACAGATAATCTCTGCCACCTTTGTCCACAAACTGCCAACTCCCTGAGCGGAGGTGGAGATGCTGCCCCAGGGGAGCCAGATATCATTCATTAGTCACTGAAGGTTACAAGTCCAGTCACCACAGGTGGGTGGGTATGTGATAAAGCAAACACAGCGAAAGGTCAATAGTAGGCATAGATGTGGGTGTTTACCGTATAATTCTTCCAACTTGGCTGTCTATTTAAAAATCCTCATCACAAACTGTTGAGGGGAAACTAAGGTCTTTTGGGGGAGGAAATGTTGGTCCCTATGGTGTTGTTTTAAATATAAATCCAGTCTTTAAAGATGACTCGTAGCTCACGGGTCACTGTACATGTAACCAGTTAAGTCAGGCTCAGTCTGCAGGTTGAGCTTAATGAATGGTGTCTTTGACTTGCATTTGATACACTTTCTTTCAGAGAAATGACTAAGCAGTAATTTCCACATACACATAATTGAACCTTGCAGGCACCGAAATGGAAGACTCAATTGCAGACACAGGATGGGGTGGGGATTGTGTTGGCAAACTCCCTCCAGAGTGGAGCCTGGGTGCTCGTCACTCCGCAGCTAAAGGTGACACAGGGCGCAGGCCAGCTCTGTGTGTCCTACCCGCCTGGGTCAGGAGGCAGCCCCAAATCCTCACAGGCCACTTCCTGGCTATGAGGTGATTGGGTAGCCTGTCAGGGACACTGGGTCAGAGGACTCTTTTTGTTTTTTTAGAGGGCAGTGTCACTGGCCCTCATATGTGGGATCTGAACGGGGCCACTGGCGTCCCAAGCCAGTGCTTAACCACCGCGCCACTCGGCCGGTCCCAGAGGACTCTAGAAAGGAGGGTTGGAGCATTAAGTCCCGTGATTCTCTGGCATTTCTTTGTTTTGTGGGGGGGGGGAAAGGGATGGAGGGAATATCTTCCAAAAAAGCAACCTGGATTCGCCAAGAACTTTTACACAGAGAATTCCAGCTGGACCTTCAGTCATTCTGCTCACCACCCTCAGAACCATCTGCCTTTCTGGGCTGGTTTCAGAGACCAAAGGTGGGGGCGTGCGGGGGGCTGGCAGAGGGAGGACACAGCCCCCAGGGAGCTCCTGAAGCATTTCCTTTTCGGAGTCGGCCTTAGGATCCTTCCTGAAAGGGTCCCGGCTGGTTCGTTTTTCTGATATTACACCCGTCACTGCCGCCCCCTGTGCCAAGTCCTGGCAACCGAGGTCGCTTACCGCCTGCCAATGGCGGGGCCGCTGGAAGGCGCCGTCAGGGTCTAAGAGGCGGGAGGAAGCCACGGGGCATGCATGGTGGGGTCCTCCCACGAGCGGAGGCTGCCCAGACCCGGGGCAGCGGGGGCCCCGAGCCCCATCCCCGTGGGCGCGTCCGCCGGGCTCCGTGCAGCCGGGGCGCCCGGCCCGGCCCATCGGCGCGCACCGATCCCCCGACAAGCAGGCTGGCTCCCCGCGCGCCCCCGGACCCCGCCGCGCTCTGGCCGCCCGCTGCCCACGGCACCGCCGCGCGCACGCGGAGCTGGGCGCCCCCGGGGGGCAGCGAGGGCCCCGGGCCGCGCGGCACTCACCTGGGCCGGCGGCGCCCGGCGGGTCGCGTCGCGGCCGCGGCTCCTGCGCGGCCCGGGGGAGCGATCCCGCAGGAAGCGGCGGCCCTGCCCGCGCCCATTGGCCGCCCCGGCGTGACGCGGGGACACGGCGCGCGCCACTGGCTGAGGCGCGTCGCGTCACGGGCCGGCCTCGGGGTCGCGGCGGGGTCGCGCCGAGGCGCGCGCCGCGGGGTCCGGGGAGAGGGCGCCCGCGCGTCCCTCGGAGCGCGGCGCCCCCGGAGCCCTCTGCCGCCTCCCGCCCCAGCTCCCGGCCCGCCGCCCCCCGGGACCCGGCCCGCCGCCCCCGGACCCGCGCCCCGGAGCCCGCAGGCAAGGAGACGGGGGGGGGGGTGCCGGGGCGCGCGACGCTGCGGTGACCCCAGGAGGGGGTGCCGTCTAACTGAAATCACAGACTTAACGCTGTAAGCGTCTGGGGAGCAGTGGCTGCTGAGGGGGTCCCTGCGTGGGCTCCTGGGGCGTGTGTTACCCCAGACAGTGTGGACCGCGGGATTGTCCTGTCTTCAGCTTCGCTACAAAGTGTCCGACCGATGTCCCGAGGAAGAGCGTAGCCCCGCCTCAGCCTATCAGTAAGGCTTCTGGGGGTTAATTTGCATTTCCTGCTGGCGGCGGAGCTTAGGCACGTTCTCAGAAGTGTATTGGCTATTTGTGTTTCCTCTTGTTTCTTAAGTGCCTAGTCATATCTTTTGCCTGTCCCCCCCGCCCCCATTTAGATGTTTGTCTTTTCCTGGCTGATTCGCAGTTCTTTCTTTCTATAGTCTGGATCCTAGCCTTTTGTTGGTCCCAGTGTTGGAAGTATCTTCTCCTACTCTGCGGCTTCTTTTTTCACCCTTTTACTGGTGTCTTGATAAAGAGAAGTTGTTGATTTTTAAAGGAGTTGAATGCATCTTTTCCTCTAAGGTTGGTGCTGTTTATTTTTTGTAGAAACCCTTATCTCAAGATCTTTAGGATATTTTCTTACATTATCTTCTAGAAGGCTTGTTTTGTGTTTCGCATTTAGATCTGTCATTAGAGTGGCCATATGTCGAGGTTTATGCATCTCTTCCAGTTAGCATCCCCTTGACTCTCAAAAGTGTCTGTAAAATTTCCCTAAGCTTTTCTTCTTGGAAAAAAGTTAATGGCCCTTCTTTGCTCATTCTCATTCTGGCCATTGTAGATCACTGGCTTTTGGAGTGGTGCCGGGAAGCATAAGAGGATGTCTTGGCAGAGTGGGGTCTGGGCCCAGCTTTCACACCTAGTGGCCCCGTGGCATCTGTCCTCATCCTCAGTGTCCTGCTGGCCTGGGGGAGCTGTGGTGAGCCCAGCAGAGCTTTGGCTGGGAGCCGTTTCGTCAGTTCCTACCCAGGGCAGATCCTACTGTGTGGCAGCAGTCAGCGGGGCTCTGTTTCGGTGCTGGAAAGAGAGCTGATGGGGTTTGCGATAGGAAACCTCAGTCTGGAGTAGGTTAATAATAAGCGTCATTTGTGTACATGATTGTAAAACACAATGAAAGACATTTTAGGTACAATTGGTTTGTCTGACAAATTATATTTCTGGAGTCAAAAAGTAGAGTATGTTCGTTTTACATACAGATGTAACAAGATTATAGTTTGGTTTTGAACAGACTGTTCGAGTTTGCTGCCGGTAGTAGAAGCTTCTCAAAGTACTGTAAGTACTGTAGCCGTCACGTGGTGCAGAGTAATGCACAAAGCAGGTGGGGGGTGGGTCCTGAGCTAGAAGCTCCTGGCTCACTAGATAAATAGAGACCCATATGCCACCTGGCACACAGATATTAGGGACCGACAGGTTTTATTTTGCTTCCTGGAACATAGTTTATGTTCAACAAATTAACCTGGGCTTTCTTTTATCTTCTCCTCACCTTTGTATGCTTCCATTGAACTTATGAGTTTATCCTCCTTAACCCCTAATAACTGTACACACACAACTCAGAAACCCCAATGATTTACAGTCTTTCCTGCCTCTAAGGTGTCTGTCCCCGCCACCGAATATTTTCAGCTCCAGATGAAAAGGTCTCTTGGCCAGTTTGAATCCCCAACAATGCTAGCGTAGAACCTAACATAGCCAGCACTCCGTAAATATCTGTCTCTCAAATGAGGGCTTGCCTCGGCCATGTTTGCATGACTTTGCATAACCAGGCAGGTATCAGACAGCTGACTGTCTCAGGCATAAGTGACTATGGTTGACTTCCTGGTTCAGCCCATTGTTGGTTTGTGTTTTTGGCCTTAGAGATTTGTATAGTTTTTTCGCAGAAACAAAACCATCACTTTTTCACTTAAGGTATTGTTGCCTGTAGTTAGATTTGTGACTCTGGGCGTGCACACGAACCTCGAGTTGCACTTTTCTACAGACAGTTTCTGCAAGTCTTCTTGTGCTAAAGATGGGGGGAGGGAGGGAAACGCCACATTTTTAGCTGCTTCGTCCACCAGTATCACAAGGAAAAACAAAGGTGATGAGATTAATTTAATCAGCAGACTGTAAGGAAGGAGCTGTGTGCAGTGCGGGCCACCCTGGGAGCCAGACGCGACTGGTGAGTGGTGAGGGGGTAGCTGAAGCCGAGAACCACAGGGCTTACCATGGACGTTGGCTCATTAGCTTTACTAAGAGAGGGGTGATGGCAAGCGGGATGAAAGTAAAAATCCCATGAACCACTTGTGATTAAGAGTCTACTCCCAGGAAATGATATAATAGTTTCCACAGAGGAAGGAAAAATCAAATAGTGGTTAGCAAAAGTTATACGCCACCGGAAAGAGCTCAGGACCGGCCTAACCATCTCCACCTCTGACTGACACACCCAGAGAGCCTCCCAGAAGTGTTGTTAGGAGAGGACCAAGGCAGCCGCACACAGAGCTGGTGGAGGTGGGCGGTGAAATGGAGACAGGGAGACTCGGGTGTGCAGGCCAATTCTGCCAATCTGCTGTTTTTGCTCAGGCTCTTCCGATGTTTTCCAGTGCATGACGTACTCATTATCTGGGGGACTGAGGAAGGCATAGCCTTTCCTTTAATACAGATTGAGTACCTTAGGCAGTCATTAAACCCTGGAAATTCCAATATGAGTAAGAAAGTCAGTCCCCTCAAATTATCTCACAAGTGTGGTCAGGGAGACAGGTGGAAAAACGATTACAGTACGGCATGGGAGGGGTTAGGGTGGCAAACACACAGACTGCGAGGGCACGGAGACCCAGGGCTGCTTTGCCGTGGGTTCAGGAAGTTACCTTTGATTTAAGGCTGAGTGAGAATGGACAGTGTAAGAGGGAAGGTGGGTGGGTAGGACATGTGGGACAGTGGGGCTGTGTGGGGAAGCCTAGGGGTCTGACGGCATGGGGGAGGGCCCCCATCAGTGAGCTCTGCCAAGGCTGGAGCCAAGGTTCGTGGCGCTGCGGCAGAAACAAGAATACCAAGGAAGGCGGAGCCAGGGGGAAAAGGCAGAGCTGTGGCCTGTGGCTGATAGGCAACCTTGGAGGTCCAGCCAACCCAGTCTGGCAACAGTCTTTCTACCCCTCCTTTCTACCCCAAACACCAGAGATACATACATGATGTCTGTCATCCTGAAGCAGCCCTCTATCAAGCATTTGGCGTGGTGCTGAATCCAGTGCTGTTTCTGAAGTGTTTCTGGAACTCTCACTGAGCAGTGATGTCAGTGGCCCACTGCCCCAAATAAGCAGAGATCATAGCAATACCATCAGTAACACGTGAGTGCTCACTGGGTGCCAGGCACCGTTGTACACAGGCACCTTCTCACTTCATCCTCCCTTCAACCCCAAGAGGCCGGTGGTGGTGTTATTCCCGTTTTACAGATGAGGACATAGGCTCAGGGGCTGAGAGACTCACACAGTAAGTGATGGAGCCAGGATTTGAACCCGCTGTGCCTGGCCTGGGGGAGAAGTAGCAAGGTTAGAATGGAGAAGAAACAAGAAATGAAAGTTAAAATTAAAAAAAAAGCAGAAATGGGAATGAGGATTATCGGTTGAATAAAATTAAAAAAAAAGCAGAAATGGGAATGAGGATTATCGGTTGCGGTGAGGGCAGAAAAACACAGACTTCCTGACAACAGCTGGAGAGTCAGCTCTGCAAAGGCTGAAAGGACTGGGGTGGGGGGAGGATGGCGGGAGAGGAACCTGGGTCCCCAGAGGGTCTGCTGTCTCAGACCCTGAATTCAGGAAAACGGGCACTGGAGTCTGGCACATCACATGAGCGCCTTAAGGACCATGGAGAGCTCCCAGTTCAGCGCCTCTTTTAATGTGGAAACTGAGGCCAGAGAGGCGGAATGGCTATGAAGTGTCACCGGCAGAACAGAATCCAGGTCTCCCTACTGCCAGACTAACGTTTCTGCAGTCTACCAGCCACTCATCCTCCTGCTAATAGCACCCTAATTTTCCTCTGAGGAACCACCCGCTCTGCCTCGCTGAGCCCTCGTGCTGTGTGTGGGTCTTGGCCAGCTCGGGCTGCTATAACAAAAATAGTATAGACTGGATGGCTTACACCCCAAACGTGTCTCACAGTTCTGGAGGCTGGGAAGCCCAAGATGGAGACACCAGCAGATCTGGTGTCTGGCGACAGCCCCCTCCCCGGCTTGCAGACATCCTCACCGGGAAGGGAGCTCCAGCTCTGCGGCATGTCTTCTTATAGGGGCACTAGTCTCACCATGACGGCTCCACCCGCTCCGTCCTAACTTTGGGAATAACACCTGCCTGCCTCTCTGGGTGTCGGGGGTTGAAGTGGGAAGGAGCGTGTACACAGCGAGCACTCACATATTACTGGTATTCACGCAGCGACCTCAAACCAGCTTCCTTTCACACACACAAGTCTGAACAAAATAGTGACCCATTACTGCCACCACACCACTCTATATTCACAAGGTTCCATGTTGAGTTAATCGAAAGGGAAACCATCCTGGGTCTGCTTGGTTTAATGAGGTAAAAGCCCTTTTAAAGAGGGACTTGGCTCTTTCTGAGGTTAGAAAGTCTGCAGAAACAAACGGCCATATTGTGAACGGCCTCTGGGGAGGGCCACGTGGCAGGGGACCACAGGCAGCCTCCAGGTTCTGAGGGCCGCCCGCAGCCCACAAGAACCTGGGGCCCTCACTCACCAGCTGCAAGGAAATGAACCTGCCAGCAACTTGAATGGGCCTGGCAGCAGATTCTTCCTCACTCACACTTTCAGGTGAGAATGCCGCCTGGCGACACCTTGATTGCAGCTTCTTGAGACTCGGAGCAGAAGACCAGCTAAGCTGTGCTGACTCCTGACCCACAGAAAGAGTGAGATGATAAACGTACATTGTTTTAAGCTGCTAAATCAGTGGTGATTTGTTGTGTAGCACAGAAAACTAATACAGTAAGAGATTGCTAACATGTGAGTATGTCGTTTTCCCCCGATTATAAAGTGATGCTGTGTACGTGTTTCTGTCGGTGTAAGTAGAAACAGGTAGACGCATGGAACCAGTGAACAAAGCCAGTGGCCCCAGAACAAGCAGGAACTGTCAGCACAGGCGGTTACTCGCGAGAACCAGAGGTGCCCACCCCAGGTGCTCACACACAAAAGCCACGTAATGAGCAGGCTTAGCAGTGTGTTCCCAGGTCACCCAAGTGTCCTCAAGAGAAGACATAACCACAAGGATTCAATCCTTCCTTTCTTGGCGGTGGAATTTCTAGATGGCCTTACTAATTTTAATAATGCTAACAGATCACTTTTAATAATGCTAACAAATCACTATTTCACGATGACAGGACGAGGTTAATTAATCATAAAAGTCAAGCAAGACTTTTAAGATGCATTGTTTTAGGGGAGACACAAGGTTGCAGAGAACTATTTGAAGGGCTTGAGCTTTCCAAATCTGATAGGTGCAGCAAACGGCATTTACTTATAAAAAGCAACTTGGATCTGATGGCCCTGGGAAGAGCAACCAGCCCTTACAAAGATCAGACCATCGGTAACCCAAATGCCTTAACTCGGCTGGTTAGACATGGTGTTCTTTTTTGGGGGGGCCCTCCACCCTGGAAAAATATCAAAATGCATACAGTTGTAGTAGAAAACTGTATTTTTTTTTTTTTTTTGAGGGCAGTGTCACTAGCCCTCACATGTGGGACCCGAACCGGGGCCACTGGCTTCCCAAGCCAGCACTTAACCACCGCGCCACTCAGCCGGCCCAGAAAAATGGTATTTTTAAAAAAGTAAATAATGAACATGTTAAATCCATGATGTTGATATTTAGAGGAATAAATTGGTTTTGTCATCATTACAGTAGTCTGCTTTGTTTGCCACCTAAGGTGTTTTGCAGTATTCAAAAGAATCAAGCATGCCGTATGTATAGCTGCATGTTATATTGTTTACGGGGACGACTCTAATATGTTTGCAATCACTTAGATGTGCAAAAAACCCAAAACCTCACAAAGATTTGTAGAATTTGGTTCATTGGACCTAAGAGCTTAAACTGAGCATTCAACAGAGTGCAGAGAGTGTGGCTGTCCTCTCCATGCCAGGTGGCCCTGGGACAGAAAGGGGGCCTGGCCCCCCTGACAAACGGACACCTGTTATACGGTAATAAGACAGAGGACAGAGATCATGGACATATCGATGGATTTGTCAAGATCTCCAAGTGAAAGAAGCAAATCGCACAACAAAACAGAAAGTGTGACCCCACATGGGGAAAACGCCAACCCCAGTAAATTACATACACATGTAGCTCACGGAAAAATGATGACCCGATCCACCCTAAACCCTTCCCTGTGGTACCTGTGGGGGACAGAGGGACTGTCATGTTTTTTTAATTTTTATTTAAAAATTTTTCTTTTTTGTTTAGCTGAGCCATCCTGCTACCTGTTGGGACGGTCATGTTTTACCTAATGTATGTGCAAGGGCCCCAGGCGGCACCTCGTGCTCAGAGGCAGTGACCACACCACACTGATGGGCACCTACTCGGTGCTTGCCTTCTTTGCCTCTCACAAAAATGCAATGAAGTAGGTGCACTTATTACCCCATTTTATAGACAAGCAAACTGACTCACAAGTGGGCTCTTAGTTGGTTGTTCAAGGAAATGGAAGACTGAAAGCCAGACAGCCTGACTTGGAGCCTGTGAGCTCCGTCGGCAAGCTGTGGCAGAGCCCTCCCTGCTTTGCTGAGTTTCCCATGAAAATGTGCCAAATGAGTGATGCAGAAACTCAGAGGAGGAAGGAAAGCTTGGCGCATTTGGAGGATGCTTCTCGCAGGGGCACGAGATCTCAGTTGATACACACAAGTGCTTGGACTTTACACTCCACGGGCCGTGGAGAGCCACTGAAGGTTTTCAGCGGGGACGAGTACGGCTAAGCATGGCTGAGCACATGGCTCCCAGGGATGGTTCTGCTGATGGTGTGAGGGGCCTGCAGAGAGACCGGACATGACCGAGGCCAGTCATGAGATGGAAAAGAAGGCTGCGTAGCCGTTAAAAGAAACCCACGCAGTTATACCTCAATAAGGCTGTTTTAAAAAAAGAACAGGTTATAGGATCTGCTTCCCATGTGTAGGAATATAGGAAGGGGAGATGTTTTCACTGAACCTGAAGAGGACTGAAGTTTGCTTTATGGATTTTGCTTATTGTCATCAGGTAAACTTCAGGTAACAGCTCGGACTTGAAAATGGATGTGCCAGGGAATGTGGTGTGTAGTATGCACTTAGGAACTATTAATAATCTACTTTCCACCCATTCCAATGTTTAACCTGCGGCAGGCAGGCCGACGCACTGAGTCGGTGAACACGGGACACGGCCTGGACAGAGTGGACTCTGCCCTGGGCTCCTCCCATCAGCCCTGGCTTTTCTGGGTGCCCCTTCTCCCTGGGTCAGGTACACTCATATAGCTACATTTTCCTTTTTCTTCCATCTGCTTTGGACCTGCAGAAGGAACTCGTCCTAGGAAAGGAAGGGGAATGACCCACAAAAGCGAAGCAATGCATGGTGGTCTCATCTGAGGGGGGCGTGGTTCCTGGAATTTAGGGGCCTCTCTTGCCTACTCATGGATAAGGGAGGCTACGGTCCTTACCCCACCTGTCCCTGCCGATACTTTCTAGGGACACAGGAAAAAGCCTGACCTTGGGCCTCGTCTTCCGTGCTTATCACCTTTTGTCCTCACCTGGCTGGCCCTACAGTCCCTACCTCTCATAGCCGTAGTTTTTATCAAGGATCCCCATGGCCGTGGTATTAAGCTGGCGTCTCCGCAGCCCGTCTGGCTCCCGAGGGGAAGTCTATGAGCCTCTTCCTGTGGCGGGACTCCAGGCTCAGAACCTGAGAACCTTCGTGCTGGGCAGGATTGTGAGGCTGCATTCTGTCCCCCGCGGAGGCCCTGCCCAGTTCCTCCCAGGCCGGCCCATCCCGAGATGGCTCCTCCCCGGTGGCTTCCTCTTCCATCACTCACTCATGTGGTGGGCCACTGCCTGTCCTCTGCTGGAGCGTAAGGGGGCTTTTCCCAGCCTCGTCCTCAGGCTTCCTCCCAGGGGCAGCTCACGGAAGCCAGCCATGTCCACCGTGCAGGCAGCAGGTAGGAGCCCCGAACAGGGCCAGGGAGGGAAAGCAGGGTGGGTCTGGCCAGAGGAGAGGATGGAGCACCTGAAGAGAAGGGACGGTGGGATGAGGGAAGCGGCCCTTGCAGCAGGCGTGGCCTCTCCTTCCTGAGGACCCCTGACCATGCAGTCCTCCGCGCCCACTGGTTTCACAGCCCCGGCGCCATGACAGCACCACCTCAAAGCCTTGGTTTTCCTGCTTCATTCTGTGGCCTGCAGGAGGACCGAGTCCTGGTTGTTGCTGGCAAATAGATTAATGGCTGAGAGAAGGAGACGAAGACCCACAGGGCCCTGTAAAAAAATCACCATCTGAGCGTGGTTCACATATGTCCCTTACTGACCCTGGGAAGTGACCTCTCTGTCTTAACTTGGCAGTGGTCATTTGCTTTTCCCCAACCAGAGAAGATGCCTGGTTGCCACCAAATTCAGTGCTCCGTAAATGGTCACAAGTTCACTTCAAGTTCACCTTGGTTTCTCTCTACCGTCGTAAACAATGGTGACGTATTTCAGAGGGACATACCTTCTGTAAATCTTCCATTGGCAGAGGGTAGTACCTTCCGTTGATAGAGGGTAGAAGAGTTTCAGAGTTACATCATTTCCCTGAATGATACTCTGTAATCACAAAAAGCCACCCAGTGGGATCCCAAAGAGCATTAGTCATGTTCAAGGGCATCTTCCCTGTTGCCTGGGCACTCTAGATTTTTTAAAACCAGGAATGGCCTTCTGGAATGGTCCAGATCTATATCTAGCCTGGGAGGGGACGCACTTCACGGTGTATGGGCCAGAGCTCAATGCTGGAGGCAGAAGGACCTAGGTCTGAATCTTTACTGACTCACCCAGTGATCCTGGGCGAGTGACCTTGGGCTCAGTTAAACAGTTACTGAGCACCTACTATGTTCCAGGCACTGAGGATGCAGAGATCAGACACTATCCTGGCCCACAGGGGGTCAGCAGACCTGACTCTGTGGGGAGTCACTCTCTTTCCTCATCTGCAAATCGGGGGTGCTAATACCTGAGTGCCGGGGCTCTGAGATGAACTATGAACTACCACACAGTGCCCAACGCCTAATGGCAGCATGGCAGACACTCCTTGAAGCCTCATTTAGACATGGGGAGTGTCCTTGGGAAGGTGATGAGGTAAAAATGTCCCCACAGAAGAGACACTGTTGTCATTCCAAAAAGATGTTGGAAGTCTCAGTGTAAGAATGGCTGGCTTGCTGAGGTCAAGTGACTCACTCAGGTCACATAGGAAGTTGTCGAACAATCCGGATGGGAACCAGGTGTTGCAACCACAACCCACTTCCCCCACATGCCTCCCACAATATCCAGATTTGGCTGACCTTTTCTTGGACTCCCCCTGCCTCATCAAGAAGTCTTGGCAGAGCACCCCGTCCTGTTACTCAGAATATGGCGACGAAAGGCGTTAAGCTCATTTTGTGTGTGGTTGCCACAAGCGTGTTGATTGCCATGTTTTCAGCCTCTCGTTCATCTGCATGTCAGTACGTTTGTGAAAACCCATGGCTTCTCAGGTACTTTTTTATTTTTAATTGTTTTAGCACAGTTGCTTGGACACTTATTCAGCTAGAAACTTGCTATCCAGAATTTACTCGTTCTTGTGAGAAGTGCTAGAAAACGTCGACTTAAAGAGATGCTTTCTGTGTTTCATGGTACACGCTAAGTGTGGTCTACGGAGCAGAATTATGCCATGAGGACCATTTCGTAGAGAATGGAGGCTGTAGTATGGCTTTAAATATAGTTGTATATATTACTTGTGGTAAGGTTTATCACGTGACTTGGCATGAAGTTGTGTATCGTGTAGCAATGTTTGTGCTCCATTTATAAAATATTTAGAAATATGTGCCTTGTAGAATTGTAAGGATGGGCCGGCCGAGTGGCGCAGTGGTTAAGCGCTGGCTTGGGAAGCCAGCGGCCCCGGTTCAGGTCCCGCATGTGGGGGCCAGTGACACTGCCCTCAAAATAAATAAATAAATAAATAAATAAATAAATAAATAAATAGAATTGTAAGGTTTACCATAGGCTTACTATAAAACTTAAAACTCAGTGTTTATCTAAGATAAGCATTTAGCAAATAGCAAATATTTGGCGAAGGCCTCCACTGAGCCAGGCACTTGTGCTTACAGACTTGGAGTTTGAAATGATATTTGCTTCCTTCCCCCCCCCCCCCCCCCAATCCCAACCATGTGAGATTCTAGTTTCAGTGTGCAAGCAGCTCACGTGACGGGCTGTCTGCACTTCTCAAAGCCCACCAGAAGGGGCACGCTCCTTGTTTTGGTTTCCTCTGGTTCCACCTGAAGAGAGTACAGGGTGCCGGTCAAGGTCTGGAGGACAGTGGCACCGCCTTTGGCCCCCAGGCAGGGGCCAGCACGTCCACTGCCCCACCAGGCCCCCTGCTGAGTGCTCCCAGTGAAAGCATGTACACATAGCAGTTGAAATCACTTTTACTCATTGTGATGGAAATGGCAGTACTAATTTTTTTTTTAAATGTACACATGATATAAAAGTAGGTTAAGAGCAGAATTTCAGCTAAACTATGCAGAGGAAGGTATGTTCCAAGGCTTCTCCAATAAGGACGTATTTCTGTTACAATCGGCAAACAGTGGCTGGCTTTTCTGGGGCCCTTAGCATGGAAGCAGTGTGCAGAGATCGTTGGAGTCCCGTGAGCTGGATCTCGGACCTGAAGTGTCACCTTCCCTGGCTGGGAGTCCTGAGAAAAGTTACAAAAACTCAGTGCCTTGGTTTCCTCATCAAGCAGTTGAGGGGAGTCGATGCCTGCTTCATGGGATGGCTGGAGGATGAGCTGAGACATAAAGTATGTTGCAGATATTACTCCTGGTCTCGCTTTAAAATAAGCACCACTAACCTCAGCTCTTACACTACAGATCACGGCTCTCCAGCCTGGTCTAGCACCCACTGTCCACAGTGACTTTCACACCTTTCTCTTCTCAAACCCCAACACCCACTCTCCTATCCTTGGCCTCAGCTACTGACCTTGCTTCCCGTTTCATGGAGAAAACAGCAGCAATCAGAAGACAGCAGCGGCTCCATCCAGCCGCCCACATGCTCCGCCTTCTCCCATTTCCCTGGGTGACTTGTTTGGAACCTCAGCAGGGGATGTCCCCTCCAGGCACTACACCCCATCCTTTTCTGCAATTTCTCCTGCAAACTCCCCTCTTCAGGATCAGGTTGTTCCCACCAGCTTATAAATATGCTGCCACTTTCTCTCCCCTTAAAACACAAACTAGCAAACCCACAAAAGCTGGTCTTTCTGGCCTCCTCCCGCCTCTGCTCACCTGAACGCGTCCACTCGGAACACCACACCTCCTTGCCCTTTGCCCTGACCCTGCTCATTTCAGCCCCACCCCCAGTGCTTCCCACTTTCCACCGCCGTCCCCATCCCATTAGCGAGTGGGCTCCACACAGCAAGATGCATCCGGGGCAGAGTAGGTGCTCCAAAATACTTGTCAAGTGGGTAAACAGCTGGTAGCCACTGAGACTGTCTTGGACCTTTTATCACAAGGATGATGCTTCACAGATACCTTCCTGCACATGCCGTCCTTGGGTTAGGTGTCACTTCAGGATAGGCACTCACTGAGTCAGCGGGTGAGAGCTTGGCCTCGCCACCTTTCCCCTCCAGCTGGCTTCTCCTGATCCACATCCAGGTTCTAGCACCACTGTCACCTGAGCCAGAAACCTGAGCATCCAGAGCCTTCCACAGCCATCCAGGAGGTCATCAAGTCTTCATGGGCTCTTCACCTCTCTCACACCTTCCTGCCCCTCTCCATCTCTGCAACTAGCCCTTCCCCTTTGACCCCCTCCCCCGGCTCCTTTATCCTTTCCACTGCTGCCAAAGTCATTTTTCTTATGTGATGCTCCTCTGCCCCAGTTTAAACTCTGCCGTTCAGCGATAAGCTCTCACGGGATGCCACCCACCTCCAATATGGGGGCTGCCTCCCCTGTCTCGCCCCACTCCCAGGGCTCCAGCAAGTCTAAGTGACGCAGAGTCTCGGCAGATGCTGGGCTGCGTGCAGCGTGCTCTTTGGGACTGCAGTTCACTCTGCCCAGAATGCTTGTCCCCTGGTCCCTTGGGACAAGTCACCACGGGCCTTCCAGGCAGGGCTTCCGCTCTGGCACTCTCAGGGTGCCCAGGGCCCATGGGCACCTCTCACTGCGTCAGCCTCACTGCCCTGCGACTGGGACTTGATTGTTTGGCTTCCTACCAGGCTGCTCCTTCTTTGTGTCCCTGGTTAGTCATCTCTGTCCCCCCAAGACTTGCATGGTGGAACATGGGATCGCAGGCCACTCTGGGCTTGCTGGATGAATGAAGGGGAGGGACCTGCATCGAGTCAGTGAGCAGCCTTCATCAAAGTGATGTTGGGAAATCCCCAAGCCACACCATATCATTCACGAACATGGATTTCCACGCCGGGGGCACCGCAAGGGGGAAAATGGGTTATTGGGAAAGAAGAGAGCCCAGAGGCTATGGATTTTGTGGAGTCTGATGAGCAAACACAGGCCCACGAGGAAGGGAAAATTAACCATGAAACTGAAGGGCCAGCTGCCAGCTTACATTTAGTCTGACAGGAGGACATCACTGAGCTAGCCGCTGCTGCTCTTTAGCAGTTTGCAAGGCATGGAAGGACAGGGGCCCCATGTGGGTGTCCACAGATGTCCAGGTGTTAGGAAGTCTGCCTTGAGCTCACTTCTAACGGCTGATAAGCCGTTACACCCTGGTTTCCGCTGGCAAGGGCTCTCACTTCCAGCCGCTCTGAGCAGCCGATAGGCCACCCCACTGCAGTCGAGGACCTTTGCTAGCCCTGAAGGTCTTGGCCCCAGTCAGCCAGGCTCCATTCTTGACCTGGCTCTCCCCCTAATGCTAGCCAGGCCCTTTACCTGGCCTGCCTCTCATTTCTCCCCACAGGACTGGCAGGACGATGACCAACACAGGAGATAAAAGACAGATGGGAATGGGCTTTGAGGGGCTAACCTTGTGATAAAGAAATAGGGTGTTGAGCCCGAGAAGAATATACCTGCTAAAAAAGAGGACTCCTCGTGGTTCACTGGGTTCAAATTCATAACCAGAGTCTAGCAGCCACTGTGTAGGGGTCCCTCATGCACACTGCATTTCAGGAAAAAGCTACAGACTGGGATACCAAGCCTCCCGCACTGTCTTCCAGCCTGACTCAGCCCACCCATACCAAAGAGCTCAAGGATCGAAACTGGACCAATAAGACTGAGACTTTCCGCGTCCAATGGGAGCTGCACAGCTATTAGCATCTTCCCTGACAAATCAGAGTAACTCCATTCCAACTAATCAGTAGAGTGAGTTTTGGACCAATCAACCTGTGAGGATTTGGGGGGGGGGTGTCTTCCTTTACATGAAAAATGAGCCAATCAGGAACCAGGGGTGGGCACTGCTTTCTATATAAGTCAACTCCCCTGGGAGGCTCAGACCACACCTTCAGGTTGCCCTGACCTTGTCTGGTTGATGGTGATGGTTGACCCTTGGTTGACAATGGCCTGTTATGAAAAGATAAAAATCAGGGGAGGGAGAGATGTCTGAGAGGAGCTGCAGTTGGGCCCCAACTAGGTTAAAATGCAGGGCCACGTGTAAAAGGATGGGCACAGCAGAGGCGCTACTACAAATGTGAGGGGTCTCAAGTTTGCTGATCTTTCTTTTTGGAGTGTTATTACAAACCCGCTAAGCGTTAGGTGCGAAGGCCCCTGACAGTGATTTTCAGGATCAAGTGTAGGTAACCTTACCCTCTTCAGAGCCTTGTTAAGAAAAAATGACGGGACAGTGCCTGTCACGCAGTAGGTGTCCAACATTTAGTTTTGTCCCCAACCGGGGAGTTATTTGTAACCAATACTTTTTTTTTTTTTTTGAGGGCAGTGTCACTGGCCGTCATATGTGGGACCCGAACCGGGGCCGCTGGCCGGCCCTGTAACCAATACTCTAAATTACCTAATTTGTCAAAAATAAAAGCCACGGAATGAACCGCAGCTGAGCGAGAGCAGTTGAGACAAACGCCCGCGTTTTCCTGCAGGAATTTCCAGGTCCCTCTGCCTGTCCGGGGGCGGCCCTGGAGCTCGCTCCGCCCGGACTCCCCCGCAGGCCGGCCCGGCCCCGGCGCCTATGCGGGGCTGGGTGGGATGCGGCGTCCGGATTCCCAGCCCGCAGGGAGGCTCCGCCCTGGGAGGCGGGGGGGACCGGCCCTAGCGCTGGGCCCGGGATCTGCAGGCCACAGAGGTCACGACCCTAATGCGGCATCTGCGGGTTGGCGTGTGTCGGGGGGTCTCCTCGCGGTCGGAGATCTACGAGTCGCGGATGCGGGGCAGGGAAGCCAGGCGACAGGACGCGCAGGGTCTTCGCCAACAAGTGGCCAGGGGGCGCGGCCCCTTTAAGACGACGCTCGGCCCCGCCCCCCGCCGCCCCCCCGCCGGGCGCCGCGCCACGTGACCCGGGTCTTGTGACTGGCGGGGGAGGCGCGGAGGGGAAACCCGCCCGCCGCCCGCGAGAGGGGCCAGCCCCGCCGCCGCCGCCGCCCGCGAGGAGCGGGACCCGCCGTCGCGCCGTCCGGGCGTCCCCGCGAGTCCGAGCCGGAGCGGGAGTCGGAGCCGGGCCAGGCGCGGTGGGCGCCGCCCGCCATGGACCACAAGCCCCTGCTGCAGGAGCGGCCGCCCGCCTACAACCTGGAGGCCGGCCAGGGCGACTTCGCGTGCGGCCCGCACGGCTACGGCGCCATCCCCGCCGCGCCCCCGCCGCCGCCCTACCCCTACCTCGTCACAGGTGGGCGCGGGGGGCGGGGGGCGGCGGGGCTCCGGGGGCCCAGGGCGCGGGGGAGGGGCGTGTGGGCCCGGGGGCGGGGCCTAGGCTCCGGGGCGGGGCCGGGCGGGTGGGCGGGGGGCGGCGGGGCTCCGGGGGCCGAGGGCGCGGGGGAGGGGCGTGTGTGGGGCTGGGGCCGAGGGCGGGGCCTAGGTGCCGGGGGCGGGGCCGGGCGGGAGGGCGGGGGGCGGCGGGGCTCCGGGGGCCGAGGGCGCGGGGGAGGGGCGTGTGTGGGCCCGGGGGCCGAGGGCGGGGCCTAGGCGCCGGGGGCGGGGGCGGGGGCGGGGCGCCGAGCCCTGGGCTCCGGGGGCAAACTGGGGGCCGCGTCCTGCGGCGACCTTTCACCCCAAACCAACTTTCCTCGGGGCGCAGCCAGGTGCTGCCCGGGAGGGCGAGCCGGTGCCGGGAACGCGGGGCTTCGGGGGCGGAATCTCCTGCCAGGGAGCTGCCGCCGGGCCCGAGCGCCCTGAGCCCGCCTGGAGGGCGCACGCCAGGCCCTCCCGTCCCGGGGAGCATCGCCCCCTCATTTCAGAGGAACTTTGTTAACGAGGCCTCGTCTGCACTTTGGCAGCTACCAAAACCCCGAGGAAGCACTTAGTGAAGGCGGCTGTTGTCTTGATTTTGGAAAGTTTATTTTTTGGGGGGGGGGCGGGGGAGCAAGGGCAGAAGCGGCCCTCAGCGCCCAGGTTTTTCTCCCTGCCCCCTTCTGATGTGCCTTCCTGTCCACAGGGATTCCCACCCACCACCCCAGGGTCTACAGCATCCACAGTCGAAACGTGACCCGGTACCCTGCCAATTCCATCGTTGTCGTCGGCGGCTGCCCAGTCTGCAGGTAGGTCCCAGGCTTGCGGGCTTGGCCCCCAGGAGCCTTGAAGAACACACGCCAGAACCTCGCACTGGCAGAGTGCTGGGGGCGGCTCAGTCCTGACGTGGGACAAGCCACGGTGTGACGGAGAGTGGGCTCAGTCGTCCTGGGTGGGACCATGATGCATGGGGCAAGCGGGGTGGGGTCCCTCTCTTGGGGCGTTGAGTGCTTTGAGCCATTGAGTCCCAAGTGAATGGGATGCAGCACTGTTAACAGTTGGACAGACAGCCTTATTATCCCTGGTTCAGGAACCTGCACGTTTGCTCTGCAGTTGATTCTTGGAGGTGGTGGAAAGTTCCCTCTGCCCCGCAAGGGGCTGCTTGAAACGCTCCGGCAGGGGAGCCCTGACCTAGAGGGCCGGTGTGTGTTCAGGAGCTGGAGGCACGAGAGGCCAGGGGAGCTCTAGCTGTCCCTGCTGCTTCGTGCATAGCAGGGCTGTTCTGGGTGAGGATGGAGACACCGTGGGGCACTCTTTGGGGCAGGCGCGACTTTTCGTATTTGCAAACTGGATCCTGCAGATTCGTGTGATGAGGGATTACATAGGGCCTGAGGTGCAGCTGGCCAGGTGCTTGTTCTGCGTGGGTCCTGAGGATTCCCTTCCAGATAAGGCTTGGTCCCCGCCGTTGGGGGATTGGACTGCTCGGACAGTTTAGAAAGTCCGCGCAGACTTGGCAAAGACGGTGTTTTGTGTCTGGAAGGAGGAAGTTCAAGTCTCGGAGATGGAATTGAGAAACCCTGGCTTACACTTAGACTTAATTTCAAAAGTGTATCTGAAGGGCCCAGAGTGGAATCAAAGGGAAGTTAATGATTTCAGTGTCAGTGGGGGCAGCTGTGGGAGACATGACAGAGATGGGGGCAAAAGGCTGGACCTCCCAGAGCCAGCCGTATGCCTGAAAAGGGGGCTGTGGGCAGGGGAGAGCCCCTGGAGCTGTGTGTCAGCCAAGGGACTCCATTGGCAAACCCAGAAAGGGTGTCTCTTCTGACACAGCTGGTGAAACTTAAGCCTTTGGAGAATTTGGAGGCGGAGGAGGAGGTAGGGGAGGGCAGACCGCTAACTGGCTGCCTCCTGAATGCTGCTCTCCCCACGCGACACTAGGGGGCATCAGAGCTGTTGGGGTTTGAGGGCACATGGGTGGGCTCGGATTATAGGGGGCATGAACTCCCAGGCTGGTCATGTGCTGCTGGGCCGGGCAGGGGTCAGTTGGTCGCATGTGGAGAGAGCCACCAGGAATCCTGGGAAGTTGCACGAAGAGGTGGGTGATGGGAAACCTGCTGTATGTGGCTTTGAGGCTGGTCCTGGGTGCTCAGACCTCTCCTGTGTGTAGGGTCCTTCTGTCCACACTCAGCCCAACTGGAGGATTCCAACGTTGTTGTTTTTTTGTTTTTTTTTTTTGGTGGGGGCGGGGCATGGTCTTCAAGTGATCTCCCAAGTTTAAGGAGGATCAGGATGGCTCCTGGGCAGAGCGGTCTGGCTGGACTTTGGGTATCTCCCTGCCATGTGTTACTGCCAGCTCCCAGCTGGGCCTGTTTGCCCATCAGGGAAATGGGGGTGTCTGATAGGATGGTCTGTGAGGCTGTAGTTGGCCTAAGCCCCTGAGCTCAGGAGCAGAGGCAGGGAGCGAAGGTTGAGATGTCCCCGGGCTGTGACACTTGCAGGCTGCTGCCGGGTGGGGAATCTTTTCCCTGATACCTCCTTTTCCCTAGGGTGGGAGCTGTGTCTTTTCGGAGGCCTGTGGCTTCTGTCCCAGGACCCCCAGCCAGGCAGAATCTGGATCAAGGTCAGGCTGTGCTCTCTGCTCTCTGGGAAGGGTCTTACCCTTAGCTGAGGGGCGCATGCATTTGGGAACAGGCTTCTTCCTTTTTAAGTTGATCACCATTTTCCTTTTCTGGGTGGGGGGTGGCAGGCAGTGAGGAGGAGAGGGTGCTCTGAGAACAAGTTTGGGGGACCGAGTTCGGACCGAAAACTTGGACTCCCCCTGAGGCATGTCCTCCTGCGGGCCCCGTCTGTGGGGTGAGAAAGATGGATGCCAGCAGTGAGGGTACGCCCTGCACTTGGGTTTTTCACACGGGAGTGTCCCTGTCCTCGCTGCTGGAGGGTGGGTGGGCGGCCCCTTAGCCCCGTGAGGCGGGTGTGGGGCGCGGGGCACGGTTGGCCAGTAGCCTGAGGGGCGGGCTTTGGGGTGTGAGTTGTGTGGACCTGGGGTGCTCCTCTGGGGAGAATGGGGCCGTCTCCCCTGGGCTCCGTGCAGGGTGGCCGCTGTCTGTCTGGCGCCACAGGGTTGGGAGATGGGCCGCCGCTCAGTGACCGTGCTCTTCCCCGCCATCCAGCCTGCCAGCTCCGTCCCTCCCTCACTGGCAGCTTGGCAGGAATTTGCTGAGGTCACACGCCTGTGATTCCCTCTGAGTGAGGGCTGGCGTCAGAGGCCTGTGTCGCTTGTCACTGCCATCGTCCAGCCGTCCCTTAGGCAGCCTGAATCGTTCTTCTCTTTTTAGCGGCTGCATGAGCGTTCCCTCTGAGCCCAGCCCCTGAGTGTGTGTGCTCCTTATTTTATCCTGTCTGTGACCCTTGACCAACTGGGCTTTCTGCCAGGCCCCTGGGCCTCTGAACTGGTCCTCCCGTGGGGGTGTGGCTGTCCCTAGGACAAGGTGGCAACACTGCGGGTCTGGGATCCCACGCCTGGCTGGGTTTACCCTGGGCTGTTGAGAAGATGCCCTGGGCTGCACAGGCCAGAGTCCAGAGTGTGGAAAGCAGGTGCAGAGCCTGGCCTGCACTGGACTCGCTGCTGATATGGGTGTAGTGCCCTTAGGTATTCAGTTTTGGGGGTGACCAGGGAGGTATGCGGGAATCTAGGGACAAGTGAGGCCTTGGAAGCCAAGACAGGGGCTCAAGGAACACCTGTCAGATCAGACGCTGCCCAGAGGTCAAGACAATAAGGCCCAGGACCCCATGCACCAGGTGGTCAGCATGGGGCTGCTGGTGACCCTGGGAGAGTTCTTAGGGGCAGAGGCAGGTCTCGAGGGTGTGAAACAAGGCGTGGGGTGACAGGTGGGATGTGGAGGGGTCCTGGGGGCGGGGCCTGTGCCAACCTTGGGGAGCTGACTGTGCCTGGACTGGCTAGAAACCAGGCCTCCAGGACGGGCCCTGCCCATGTCCGTGTCCTTGTGGGCTCTCCCTGGCCTGAGGAGGCAGCAGCAGATGAGTTGGGACTCGTGCCCTGGGCTGCACTGGGCAGTGTGTGCAGACCGCGGGCCCAGGGCTGGCTGCCACCCCTGGCCCTCTGGGTAGCGCTTAGGGTCTCGAGTCTGGCTGGACTGAGCTCGGGTGGTCCACAGTGAGTGTCCGGCCTCCTAAGTCTGACCTCAGGCTCAGCCCCTGCCCCAGGCAGCTAT
This sequence comes from Aselliscus stoliczkanus, assembly GCA_033961575.1. NCBI lineage: Eukaryota > Metazoa > Chordata > Mammalia > Chiroptera > Hipposideridae > Aselliscus > Aselliscus stoliczkanus. Next base: position 4,261,211 of record CM066733.1, read on the forward strand.
GCCTGGGCAGCCTTGGGGGCCGGGGGTGGTGGGAGACCCCCAGGCCCCTGCCCTGGCCAGGCCTGCCCTCTGCTCGGAGGCCTGAGATGGCCTGGTCTTGGGCTTGTTCCCGTTGAAGGTCCTGAGCACTGCCCTCGGCGAGGCAGCTCCTCAGCCCCATGGGAGGCCTGTTGGGAGTGGAGACCCCTGCGACAGATTCGCCTCCCGTGGGGTGGGGATGTGACCTGGTCTCTAAAGGGAGATGGCTGGGTGCTTTGGGGTGTGTCACCTGTTCCCTCACCTTGGGTCCAGGCCTGCGGTCACCTGGAGAAATGCTCTGCCCCCCTCCCCCAGGAGGGGGTCTTGGGGCTGGTTGCTGCCTTGAGCCACCCCGTGCTGGGTGGACGTGGGTTCCCAGCACACCACTCGCCGCCTGAGCAGGGCCTTCCCTGCTCTGGGCTCCAGCTTCCCGGGACGGAGACAGTGATGGTACCTGGGTGAGCACAGGAGCTGGGGCGGAAAGGGCCTTCCTGGCCGGGTCCTCGGCCTGCGTCTGGCCTGAATTTCGCTCTTCCTGGAGGCCCGTCAGGCCTGCGTCTGGGCAGTGACGTCGGGACTCCGGTGGCCACTTGCCTCAGATCAGTCAGGAGTTGAACTAGCGTTTTCAGAATTAGTCAGTTCTCTAATTTCTCCAGCCTCCATGTCCTTCCCTGAACCCCCACCCCACACAGACACCTATTGCTCAAGAATGGGGCGGGGCCTGCAGCCACTTGTTTGTGGTGGATTCTGAGCCAGCGATAAGTTGAACTCATCACCGGGACTGAAGGGGCTTGTCAGGCGTTGGAGCGGGAGCAAGTGCGGGCCGTTTGGGAGAGGAGGGCTGGTAGGAGGGCAGGGTGTCCCCTCCTTCCCAGGGGGGCTTCACAGGACTCGGTACGCCAGTGCGTGTTGCTGCGTCAGAATTGGCCTAGAAACCAGGCTGCATTTCTCAATTCAGAAGATTTGGGATTTTTAAAAAACTAAACTACGCCAACACTGCTTTGGAGGCCTGGGGCAGTGCCCGTAGTCACATTTGTATTTCTGTAGCAAGACGTGACTATTTGCCTTCAGTGGGTAAGTCAGGTCACACGTGGCTGGCAGTGAGTTGGCTACAGACTTACTGTCAAAGCTCTGCTTTCTGAGCTTTTTGGCATTTCGAGTTGTGGCTGGAGGCATTGACTCTTGGGATGGCAGGTGTGGCACCTGTGGACTGCTCCCGTGCTTGGCGCCTCCTGCTGGCCCTGGACACCACTCTCCGGTCCCTCAGGCTTGGGCACCGCCCTCGGCGGAAGGTGCTCTGGGCCTGGTCCCAGAGTTACTGGCAGGGACTAACTCTCAGCTCCCTCATTACCGAAGGGGAATGCCCTCGCTCTGGATGGGGACACAGCTGCCTGGTGGCCTGCCCAATGAGGGGATAGCGAGCTGGGGGCTGTGCTCCGGTGGTGGGGCTGGGGAGGGGCACGTGGCGGCATTGCGCTGGTCCCAAACCTCGCTCCCAACTGAGGACATCAGAAAGGGTGGCTCAGGTCGGAAAACACTGCGGGCCTGAGGAATGCGGGGCTCCTCGGGCCCAGGGGGCCGGGCAGCTCCGCGGATGGAGTGCGGCCTCTGCAAAGCAGTGCAGACCAGGGTTCTGTGGTCTGGAGAGAGAGTGAGGGAAGAGGCAGGTGGAGCACAGCACCCGGCAGATGGGACGGCCTGTGGGCTGGTTCCCGGGGCGGCACTGCTGGGGGACTGCAGCGGGCTGGGCCCCTTCCAGGGCACTGGGGACAGCAGGGCAGGGCGGCCCTGTCCCAGCCTCCCCGGCCTCGGCCTCTTAACAGCTCTGTGTTAAGTGAGATAATAGTGTCCAGCCCGGGTGGGCGCTCAGCGAGGCGATCGTCTCTGGAGGCGAGGCGGGCGAGGACCCAGCGACTCCTTCAGAGGGTGGGCTTTGCCTCTGGAAGGTTCTCAGCTGGTGCAGGTGACCTGGGGGGGCGAGGCCTTTTTGCTGGACACACTAACGGGATGTGGAGACGGTGTGGTTCTCAGGGTTTCAGCTGTAGGAGGAAGCAGACCTGGGGCCTCGGTGGCCTCCAGCTCCTCTGGGAGTGGCCATGACCATGGACAGAGCAGGCGTGTTCCCATCCACGGGCAGCCTGCCATGTGCACCTGTTCGTGGGGACACAGCTGGTGGGGGCTCAGGGCCATCCCCTACTTGGGCAGCATGGCTTTACGTGCCTTTTCAGCTGGATCTTGTGCCACCTGCCCTGACACGCATCCTGAGGGCCCTGAGGCTGGGGCCGACGCGGTGTGGGCTCCTCCTGGCAGGGCTGAGGAAGTGGGGGGGCGCCGGCTGCATTGCAGGTGTAGGAAATGGCGACTGCCTGCCGATGCGCTGTCCCCCCGGTCTGGCCTTGCCTGGCCCCAGGCTAGCCGGTCAGCGCCCTGGCGAGGCGCCTCAGTGAGTCTGGAGAGCACTGGGTGAGACGGGCGCTGCAGGGCTTCTCAGGGCCTTTCCTAGACTAACGCACATTGTGACTCCGAGAGAGGAGGAGGGGCAGGTTCCCCGAGTTGAGCAAAGAACTCCCCCATTTTCTTGTTGTAGAGCTTATCAGAGACCAGTGTTTCAGGATGAGCACCTTGGGAAATGCTTCTAGAACGTCCCGTGCCCCGTGCAGATGTGTTCTAGGCAGCTTCCGCCTGAGCGGGGGGTGGGAGGTGGGCAGTGACTTTGACCTCTTCAAGTAGCTGAAAGGCAGACTTCCTCTTAGTTCGGTATTTTCCTTTTCACGGTGCCCAGCGGGGCAGGCAGCAGCTCCCGCTGCCATTCCTGTCTGGCGCCTGCTCTGCAGGGCTGTGGGCTGGGCCGGAGCCCACCCACCGCAGCCCCCACCGCTCCAAGGAGCAGGCGGCCTGGAGGCAGCTCAGCGCCCCAGCCTGTGGAGCGGAGGGAGCCGTTTTGGCACGTTTCACCTTGACACCTGTGTGTTCTTCTGTTATTACGTTGAACCTCTTCTCCACACCGGGTGGCAAAATCAGGTGCAGCAGCTGCGTCCAGACGCCGTAGGCATAAAGGGTCCTTAGCAGTTGCCGACGGGTGGCCAAAGTGGCTTCAGAAAGATCGAGGAAGCTGGGATGGACACGTGGGGGGCAAGGGAGCGGGTCTTCTAGGGGGCTAGTGACGAGTTGTCCTCTTAGGACGTAAGGGTGAAGCGTTTCCCCGCTTAAAGCAGCGGGAAGCGGCGATCGGGCCTCCCAACCTGCGGTTGTGGCTCTTGCTTCTTGCCAAACCCTTTCCCCCTTCAGGACCGTCTCACCCTGAACCCCGTCCGTGTGTTTCCTCATTTCTTCTGCTGAAGTGTCTCACCCACCACAGGCCCTCAGCTTAGCAGATGGACAAGGGCTGGAGGCGCCCGGCCGCAGGGAGGAGCTTGCCCCTGCCGCTTTCTCTGGCTCCTGGGGCGAGCACTTCTCATCGGGGTTGAGCGGGGTATGGTGGTCCTCATTTCAATGTCCACTCTGTGTCCAGGCCTTTCCAGGAGGAGCCTAAAGAGCAGTGGTGGGCTGAGCTCTCTGGGCCTTTGACAATGAGCCTGGAGTCTGAGTGCTGACTTCAGGCCTCTGCAGCTACACTCGCCGCCCGCGGTTTGGGTGATGACCCCTAGGGGTGTTAGGTATTGTGTGCCGTCACATTCAAGGTAAACTGGACTTTTTTCTTCTGAAGAGGAAGCTTTGAAATTTCTCAAGTGGCCTTCTAGACATTGTGTGAACATGGCTGATTTTAATCTTGCACTAAAATCTGCTGCTCCCTTCCCCCCAAAACAAAAAGCAGACAAAATTCTGAACTTTATCCCTATTTTTAGAATTTCCCTCTGGGAGATGGAAAACCCAATCTCATTTCAACACTGGGAAAGAATACTCTAAAATGATTTGGTTTTCTTGGTCTTGCTGTTTTCAGAGACACAATTTTTACAGAAACTAGCATTTGCTGCTTGTTCCTTCTTTTGTAATAGAAAACGTGGCAGGTTATATGGCAGCTGGCATATTTGCAAGCGATGGTGCCTTCCAGTAAGTCACCTTCCCTCTTTACCTTTTCTGGGCAGTGACTGATGGTGTCTGCCTTCTCCTCTGTCCACGGGCAGCTGGGTGTGGCCCCTTTGCAGATGCTGCCACTGAGGGTGGGGAGGGCGGGGGCCCTAACCCGAGTGCCTCTCTCTCCACAGAGTCGGGGTGCTGGAGGACTCCTTCACCTTCCTGGGCATCTTCTTGGCCATCGTCTTGTTCCCCTTTGGGTTCATCTGCTGTTTCGCCTTGAGGAAGCGAAGATGTCCCAACTGCGGAGCAAACTTCACCTAAAGGGAACACCTCCCCGGCTTTCCGACACCCAGCTCTTTTTCTAATGTAAATGTCGTGTACAGTAGCTTTATTTGATTACGCGTCAGGACTGTTTTGTAAAGTGAGGTGGGCTAGAGCGGGCATGTGCGGGCCGGTCTCACGGGCTCGAGTCACAGAGGGGACACGCAGCGACACTGCTCCCCGGGTCAGGGACAACTCAGTAAAGCACTGCTTTTATTTTTTGCAGTCTTCAATTTGAGAAAGGTGAGAAATACTGTTTTAAATAAATGAGATTCATACCGTTGTTTACCTGGTTCTGCTTACTTGGTGTTTGTACACTGCCACTTACAGAAGTTTTGTTTGGAGAATTTCAAACATACACAAAACAGAGAGCAGAACAACATACCCATCACGTTTCCGCGCTGCTCAGTTTAGGCCAGTACTCACCCACTGTGATTTCCTGATGGGCATTTAGGCCTCAAGAAATGTTCTTGTTTTCCAGTTCTTTTATTACTTATCATGAAACATAATACCTTGACATTTACAGAGTGTGCACCTCAGTGCCAAGGACAAGGCAAGCCCCCTGGCCTGTGTGAGGCAGGTAATTGACACCAGTCCGTTCTGTGAACGTGATGGCTGGGTGGTCGAGTGGGCCTGCAGGCTGCATCCAAGAGCCCAGGGTCTGCTGTCCCCTGAAACAATGCCAGAGGATCCCAGAGTGGATAGAGCCCCCGGGCCAGGTGGTGGCAACGCCCCCTTCTTCCTTAACATGCTTTTAAAACCTACACCTCATTCCCTCCGCACTGGTGCGTATAAGGGCTGCTGCGAACCCCGCGCTTACCTAAATGGCACGAGGTCCAGTGGGCCTCTTAACTGAACGTGTGGTTTCTTTGCTGGCTGGAGCATCTTCTCTCTCAAGACCGTGTGCAGCTTGCCAGCTGCACTTTTCCTGTTGGTCCTGGGGGAGCCCTCAGTCCTGTGTCATCAGCCCTCCTTTACCAACCAGCCAGGACAAGACCATGAACCAGAGTGTCACACACGTACACTGGTTTTACCTGCATTTGACCTTGGCCAATTTCGGGTACAGAAAAATATTTAGGGTGAGATCAAAGGAGCTCAAGACCAAAGGGGGCTTGCTAAGCATCAAGCCCCTCCCCTGCCCACACACCGTGACCAGGCTGGGGGTGGGTTAAACACGACTCTGCACTCCTCCAAATAGGGCCTAACGCCCGACAGCCAGAGGCGAACTCGCCCACCTGCTCCGAGTTCCCTTCCACGGAGCCAGGCTCCCAGGCAGGTGTCAGCTAAAATCCAGACCCTTTCAGCCACCAGGCTCAGAGGTCCTCCTGGCTTTATAAGCAGATTAGAGGGCAGTCAGTACCTGACTGAAAAGTGGGGGAACTCGGACCCCAAATTAGTGATGGACGCAGGTTTGGTCAAGTAGCTTAGCGAGAGCCCCTGGCTTCCACACGTGGCACCCTATGAGCTAGAGCCATGTGTAGCATGGCCTGGTGGGTTTTCATTGGTCAATCTGGTTGGTAACTCTGAACCACCAAATTTAGTAGCTCTTGGAAATTATTCCAGTACTACTACCATGACCATCGAAGGACAGGCTAGTCTCAGGGCTCTACAGCTGTGTCTAAATCATGGGGAAATTTGGGATTTCTCCATCTTGGGTAGCTCTGAAATTGATTAAACAAAAAATTTTTTTAAGTTAAAAAATTAAATTTTATATAATATCCTCATAATTTATATTACTTAAAATTATTTGCATGTGAAGATGCAAATTTATAGAATGTTTCTTTAGATAAACATCATAATGCTACTTAAGAGCAGGTGCTTTATAAAATAAAGCTGGTCTCATTTGCACTGAGGTACAGAAAGCCAGTCATGAAAGCATAGACTATCCCTTATTTTGGCTATGTAAAAATCATACAGGATGGCTCAGCTAAAAAAAAAAAAAAATATTTTAAAAACGATACAGTAAGGATTGGAACCAAATTTACTATTTTTTTGAACAGAATAGGAAGAAAATATTTCAAATGATTGAGTTGGTCACTACACTGATTTATCTTCTTCAAGACAGAAATGTGCAAACCCAGCTGGGAAATTGAGAAAACGCATTGATTTGCTCAAGTAGAAGACATTTAAAACCAGGTGCCGCCTGGTGAGGCAGGCACAGCGCACACCAAACAATGTGTGAGAACTAACAGTACAAGGTCCAGGACTCCTTGGCCACCTGTTCATTGAATGATGGGTGCCGATCGATCATTTGTCACCGTCGGTCGGAGTTTCACAGTAGCAAAGGGGTTTTCTCCACTGTGGAGGAAGAAAAAAATGTCTGCAGAAATGCTACAAGATGGGAATGTGATTTCAAAAGAGCTAAAAACGATTATTCTTGCCCTGTAAAATTATATAGTTGGTATACATTCCAGACAGCATTTTCTCAATAGGACAGTTTCACTCAGAGAACTGCCCAGAGCTTTAAACACTGGCCTCGGGAGAACCCAGCTCGCGTGTCTTGTAGGGGAGGCCACGTAGGCCTGGGTCTGGATTAAGCTGCCACACGCAGCGTGTGGCCAGGACAGCGCCCTTGGGTCTGGGCACGGAGAAGGGCGAGGCGGCAGCCTTCCGCCCCAGGCCCGGCGTCCAGGGCTGTGCGCCGAGGAAGGCCCTTGGGGGTGGGGGTGGGGGGTTACCGACAACTCACCAGCTCGGAAGGGCTTTCAGGAGAGTTAAACATACCCGAGGAAAGGAAGCTTGGCAGTCCCATTCGTATTCTGTGGGAAAGATAAGGGTGAAGTTTATCGAAGGCTCATGAAATTGGGACATTTTAAATAAAACCTGCGGGTAAAGGCACCTAAAACATTGGGGCTGTTTAAAGCTATGAATGTTTAAAAGTGCCCTGGAGTCTCAATTCATTTGACAATATCTAGATATCTGTGTCAGTTCACTTGAAAGAATAAAGGCAAGAACAGAAAACACTTAGAAGACAGTGACAGACCCTCCCAAGTGTCGGGACACGTCAGACGGGCAAATGGCAGGGCCTGCGCCTTGCCCGGGCCTTCCAGGAGCCCACTCATGAATGATGCCATGAAAAACAGTAAGTGACAATAAAAGCTTGTTGGGTTTTGGTGCCAACTGCTACCCAGAGATCTTGCAGGCACTTCCAGCAAGTGGACGCTGCTTTGCCTCTAGAGCTGCCAGGGGTCTGGGGGCCTCCCGCGGTGGCCACGGACCAGGTGTGCCTTCTTCATTCCGAAGAGACCGCAGGCTTTAAGCGTCTGCCTGAAACCGGCTCTGGCTGTTCTAAGAAACCGCTGGTCCAGGCTTGTGGGGTTCACTCAGGTGGCCGTCCAGGAGAGGGCAGTGTGCCGCTGTGTGACCAACGCGTCAGACCCAACTGTCCCGAAAGCTCCCAGGACCGTCTCAGGGCACAGACCTCTGAACATGGACGGGGTGAGCGCCTGTCATTTCTGGGGGCTCTGCTGGGTTTTGACCTACTGACTCAAGGTGTGGGGGGGGGGCACTAGGGACTCCGGGCTACCTCAAACCTGGCCTGCTGTCTCCAGGCCTCTGAGGACCTCACCTTTTGCCCTTGAACTCCAGGGCCAGCAGGCCAGCAGGGCCATCCTGATGGGGAGCCCTGGCACCAGGAGGCAGCACCCCTACTTTTCTCACCGAAGCCCAAAGCAGCTGCTTAGCGCTCCGAACGGCTTTCCACGGTTTAAATGCCCCAGAGCAAGCACTGCTTGGGTAACGTTCATATTATAGAACGATTAAGGGCTAATTTATGATTTATTTAAAAATATACCAGGACACCTGTATTGCAGCCCTGCCATGCCCAGGGTGCTGGTGCTAACGTACCCCCTCAAGCAGAAAGCCCAGAAGAGAGCCCCAAGCTGGGACCGCATGGAGTCCGCCGGTGAAAGGTCCTGTGGCCAAGGTCAGCAGGAAGCACACTTCTGCCACCCGAGGAGTGGCTCCACGTGACACTGGAAACCACTTCTTCCTGCCTTGCTCGGGGCAGACCTGGGCCTGCCTCCCACATGTGTCCTCAGTCTGAGGAGGGCTCTGTACACACCAGCCGTCCTCAGGGCAAAGCCCCGGAGCTGGTCCGAGAGGGCCTCCCGCCCCCGCCAGACTGCAGATGGAGTTCAGCCACCTAGTGTTATCTGGGTGCTTTACCCCCCAGCATTTGAGGGGAGCGAAGGTGGAACAGAAATAACCTTCTGTCCTTGAAAGCAAAGTGACCAGAAGTAACAACTTGAGCTGTGAAGGAGGAGGGCGACATAACTCCTAAGATGCTAGCCTGAGACCATTCAGTGTCACGCACACGCGGTAGGGGTCTTGGGTTGTACCCCGTGCCCCCGGCAAGCTCACTCCCCGACGGTGCAGGCAGCACGCACGCACGGGCTCTGAGCAGCCCTGGCGGGACAGCCCAAATGTCTGCTCAGGAGGGACAACAGCCTTCTATCAGCGAACGCCACACAACGGAGCACCACGGGACAGCTCACGTCGGGCCCGGACCAGAATCACCTCAGTGTCCAAGTCAGGGCCGTGGGGGCTGGTCAGGTCCTGGTTCCTGACCTGGCCCTGGTTACACCCAGTTGCTTTGTGAAAAGTACCTGGTATTCTTCAGTTCACTATAAAAAATGGGCATTTTCAGAAAGGTTCCCCCTTTCTGTAGACAACTGACCATTGTCTACAACTCACCTCCTCCCGTGCCCCCTCAGTGAAGGGCAGCCCAAGGCGGCGGCACCGCCCTCAGTCTGTGATGAACGCTCACGTTGGCTCCGAAGCCTTCAGAACCTCCCCCTCCGTCTCACGGCCCTGCCTGCGGCCTCTGAAAGCACCAGCCTGAGCGCGTTGGTCCACTGCCCCCCGGGGTCTCCTGTCTCTGCCCCCCACCCTCCGTCAGCTGGGGGAACACCAGGGTCTCTGGAGGCCTTCCCCGGCCCTGTCTTGGTACGGTTCCTGCCCAGCCCAGGGCCCCCTCCCCGTCTGTCCCCTCAAAGCACACACAGTGCAGGGCACACAGCATATGCTCAGAGCTGCCCGAAGCCCCACAGCCAATCGGCAGGAAAACTGACCCTCCACACGTCATGGTCAGTGTATGTCCCGTCTCACACTTCTTGGACTTTCCAGAGCAAGGCTCTGAAGCACTGGTGCCTCTGGCTGGGCCAGCACCCCGTGTGGCCTTGTTGGCACACCTGTTGCGTGTTCTGTGTCCCCTCTAGGCAACCAGCACGGTGCTGGGCCAGAGCGCACTCAACAAGATAGGAGGTCCCCAAGGCCCGAAACCCGGCGCCGACAGGCCAGGCACGTCACTAGGAGTGCAGCGGGCTGCCCGCGAGATAACCCGCCCCAGCCGACAGCTGCCAAGCAGAACAGGCAGGCTGAGCACATCTGTGACCCCACGAAACCCCCAAACACAAGTCCACCTGGAGCGGGCACTGGCGCCTCACACGGCGTCCATTCCACACCTTCCTTGGGTGCCCACCATAGGCCCACTTGCCTTGAAGGGGACTTCTGGGTCCCAGCTTACGGGGCCCTGGCCAGCGCAGACCACCCAGCACAGCCTGTCCCAGGCCGCAGGCAGGCACTCAGTGAGAGAGAGAGAGAGAGAGAGAGAGCTCCACGGCCCACTCAGGACGAGGCGGGTTCCGCTGACAATGCTGAGTAGGGGGCCCTCCGCCACAGGCCTGCAGCTGTGGGAACGGAGCCCACACTGAAGGCAGGGCGGGCGCCTGCCCTTTCTGGACTGCTGCTCCCACAAAACAGAGCACCCCTTCAACTCGGAAGCCAGCTGGAGGTCAGCTCTGCTGCCGCAGCACAGCGGCCCTAACTGATACCTGTTTAAATGTTAACAGTGAATGCCAGTCCTCAGCTGTGGGCCAGACTTATCTCCCAGTTCACAACCTCTGATCTCTTCTTAAAATGGGGACACTGATGCCCAGTCAGGGAAGAGCCAACTGCCTTGGGTCACAGGGCTCTTTTCTGAAACCAAGGTGCCCTCTTTGTGGAGTGGAGAGCAGGTGCAGACGAGGCCGCTTGCAGGGCTTGCGCTTCCGGCTCTCACGGTCAGCAGAGGCTCCTGGAGATGAAAGCGGGCTTGGTGCGCGGGTGCTTTTTAAACCCAGTTATCTGATTATTTAAAACTGCGGCAGCTAGAGCAGAGAAGGACACGTTTCACTCCCAGCTCCCAGAGGCTGCACCCTGAGCCCGAGGGACAAGGCTGCGTCCCAGATCTTTTGTGAAGTGACAGCGCAGGACAGCCACGGGACTGTCTCGGTTAGCGGCTTCAGGAACATCCCCCCCTATGGTGGCGACTCCCAGGATCGGGTGTTGAATGCACACCTGAGTGTCCTGTGTTTAAACTCCACGGGTAACTGACAGTTGGTTGTAAAAACTGGGTATAAAATTCTGAGGTGCTCTGCCAGCTCCCATGGGCCTCCGCATCTGGCCGAGATAGGAACGTACTGTTCCCCAACATCACCAGCTGGTTTAAACATTTTAGCCCAGCAAAGATAAATCACCCATCCAGTTGGGTGTAAGAACTTTTGAGACAAAATCCCAGGACTGTGTGCCCCGCCCCTGAGGGCCCCGGGCAGGTCCGCCACAGTCTGTGCTGCTCAACCTCCCGCTCTGGATGAGTTTCCAAATGAAACTCCTAAACAGTGTGTGTGACCCACACCTGACTGCCCAACATGGTAGCCGCCAGCCATATATGACTGTTTTAGGTAAAATCAGATACGGATGTAAAATTAACAATCTGGTTCCTCAGCCTGAGTTGCATTATCCACTTTTCAAGCGCTCAGCTGCCCCTGTGCCCAGTGGCCACGGGCGGCACCGCCCTGGAACGTCTCTGTCTGACCCGTAGTTCTCCGGTCTGGTTCCCTGAAGCACCTCTCGTCTTGCCCTGCTCCCTGACGCACAGGTGACTGGACCCTGCGCCTCCTGCTGCTCCTGCAAGACGCAACAAGACAAGGTGGCCCATTAAGAGCAGGCGTTCTCCCTCTCCTGCGGTGACGCAGTGCGGCAGGTGTCTGACTGGCGGGTGTCAGCGCTGGGGGCATCTGAGGGGGAATACTGATAGAGCTGCGCTTTCTTCTTTTGCAATTTGCACAGGATCTTGAAATATTACTTCAAAAGATGTTCGAGATGGACATACAAGCCAGTCACTTCACTGCACCGTGCATCTCTGACATGCCCTGTACTTGTCTTGGGGTTATTGCCCTCTTCATTCCCAGATTAGATGCACTTCGTTTTGCAGATAAGGAAACAGGAACGCTCTGGAACCGTGGCCAGCAGGGCCTCTTTCCGGGAGGCTCCCAAACCTTGCGGTATTTGCTGCTTCTTCAAGGCCAGTATTTTCTTTCGACCTTTATTAGCTGGAGTCTTCCAGGATATCCTCCGGATTAGAAAAGCAGGACAGCCACCTGCCAGGGCCTCAGAATCAGCACACAGGCGACCACAGTGTTGGTCTTGTCACCAGCGTTCTGACTGAGGGACACTCATCAGCGCCCAGTGGAGACTTCAGAGCTGTGTTCTCAGTCTGCGGGGGACCTTGGAAAGCTGTCGTCTTTCTGTGCCTTCTCCTTGTCTCCATGTCACAAGGCCCCACAGTGCCTCCTGGGACGTTGGGAAGCTGGGCCCACACCCAGGAGGCGCCATGAGGATGGGAAGGGCGCGGAGGAGCTGTTCACGGGCCAGCCCTGCTCCCGTCACAGGCCGGCAGCTCCTCTGAGTCCAGGCAGAGTGCCCGGGGCTCCTTGGCGCCCCTACGAGCTGCTCTGATCCCACGTGTGTGGGCGCTGGGAGGGAGGGTGAGCTATCTTTTATGTACCTAAATATATTTACCTGTATCTCAAAGGAAATATAATGAAATGTTACCAGTACTTAACCTGGAAGTGAAATTACAGATAAAACCTGTAGCTGGGACTGTCAGGTAGACGTGAAAGGAAACCTTATTTCAGCATATGTTTAATGTACCCACCAAACAGCAACATTTGAGGTGAAAAACATATTAAAACACACATTTGTTTAGATAGACTAGCACGGGACTGATAAATGTTAATTCAAGAGTGCATCCTTATTTCTCTCTCAAGATTGGGATCATTTATCGATTTGATTATTTGCAGTAGAATTTTCGACAGAATTTTCACCATAAAGCCAGCCATTTCTTTCTATGTTTACCATAGGTCAAATCATAAAATACATAAATATCCCCACGAGGGGCCGGCCGAGTGGCACATTGGTTAAGAGCTGGTTTGGGGATGCCAGTGGCCCTGGTTCAGGTCCCACATATGAGGGCCAGTGACACTGCCCTCAAAAAAAGGGAAACAAATATCCCCATGAAAGACAACTTTTATCTATATTTTTTTCCTCAATAGTGGGAAGAGGGGGGTCTCTCAAATTGTAGGTACTTTAAAATATCATAAGCAACTCTGTCTTTAATGAATGCGATCATACTTCTAGGACCCTGATTATTTTTAATTATTCAGAACCTTGGTCCCAAGCTAGTTTTTCTCTAGTAGTCAAATGTGTAACTTAATTCAGATAAGAATGTTTTTCATTTTTAATGTCAGCGTGTTCAAGTTCTGGAGCTCAAAATTACATAAATTACACACACACACACACACACACACACACACACACACACACACACACAGGCCTTCAAAATATGTAAACATGAGTAAACCAGACCTGCTCCCCGCGTTCAGACAGAACAGGGGTTTTACACCAGTCAGCCAGTCACTAGCTCTGTCAATTCCTCCACCCGAAATAACTGCTGTCACCCCTTCCCACCGCGCTCCCCCTGGAGGACTGTCAGGGCTCTTCCTTCCGATCTTGGCCCAAATGTCCGGCCCCAGAAGCTGCTCAGGAGCCTGAGCCTCCCCTGTCCTGTCACCTCACTCCGCACACCTTCTACACACAACACATTGCTCGCTGGACTCAACTCCTAGCGGGCCTTACTCCCCTTACTTTGCCCAGAGCCCAGCGTCAGGTGTGTGGCTCTGTGGGAGACTAGCTGGCTGGTGAGTGGAGATGGTGTGTGGTGGGGGAGGGGGCTTTGGGGTGCAGTCTGTCTGGAGGCAGCCCTGGGCCTGGATGGCCTGGGAGCACTGGACCACACACGGAGTGCGACCTGAGGACTCCTGCCCCCTGGGTCAAGGTGAGAAGGGCAATTTGGAATGGAAAGCTGCAAACAGTATACATGCAGCGAGATCATCTAAGAACAGAAGCCAGACAAAGACATATATGAATGAGATTTCAAAACCTTGCATTTCCGAGACCAAAACATGCCTTGCAGATTAGAAGGAGGCAGGCATGCTCCAAACACCTCCAGGCTCACAGTAAACACAGGGCTGTTTTTAGGAGGCTCCTATCTCAGAGACTCCACCTGTGCGCCCTTCACAGCTGAGCGAAGACCACCAGTAGTGGTGGTGATGGGGACAGAGTGTGGAGTCACACCCCCCATGAGAGCAGGGAGGTGGCTTCCACACAGATGACAGAAAGGACCACACAGCAAACTGAAAGGTAATTGAAGAGCAATTATGCACCAACTGCATGTGGACTGCTGAGGAGCCCCGGGGAAGTTTCCGGGAGGAAGGCGGCAGCAGCACAGGCTGGGCAGGCTTCACGCCACCCGGCCATTCTGGGCGCAAAGCTCAGCCCACCCCAAGCATGGCCTCCCTGCCCCAGGCTCCTTCGTGTTCTCTGCACTCGAGCAGCTACGCAGCCTCACAGGGACGGCAGTGCCGCCCGGCCACTCCGTTCTCTCCGGTTCCTGTCCCTGCATGCCTCCTTACTCTGGATTCCAGGGCGCAGGACAACCCCCACCCACGCTCACAAACCCCGCACCCCTCCCCTTCCCAGCACCACAGCCTTGCCAAACCCACTTCATTACTTCTTATCGGAGGCAGAGCAGCTGCGTGTTGCTGGAAAGCACCAGATCGACGGGTTTGATTTGAAACCATGACCCCAAATTGTAAATGGGCCTTTGGCACTGGCCCCATGTCCCTCCTACTCTCCTGTGGCACACTCGCTCTCTCACTCTTCTAAACACTTACTGTACCGACTTTCCCTTCTTCAGACCTGCTCACCACCACTCCGCCCGCCATCGCTGACCTGCCCTCCCCACTGAGATGTGGATGCTGTGGGACTCCTCAGCCCGCCCGCCCAGCTGCACCAGCCACAGCCAGGCCCTCCAGGTGTGCTTCTCCGGCCTTCTCAGGCATTGCCCTGCCTCTGCACCCCTCCTCCTCTATTGTATAACTTCTACTGAGAAAAAAAAAAAAAAAAAGAACAAGAACCGCCTCTTGACTCCCATCCTGGAATCATCACCTTCCTTCTCTGTTCCTCGAGGCTGCTGAGCATGTGCCCTCCTCAGGGTTTTAAACTTTTCGCTCCTTCTGTCTGTCTGGGAAGCTCCCCCCCTGCCCCTGCATGGGGGGCTCCTTGCCATTCAGGCCTCACCTTAGGTGTCATCTCCTCAGAGACGCCCTGTGCTCTAGAGTCATGTGCCACCTAGAGCTACCGGAGGGCGACAGGCCCTCTGCTCACCCCTGTGTCTCACAGCCACACCAGGGCCTGGCCCTCAGCAGACACAGTTGTCTGGTTTTTTTTGCAGGGTTGTTTAGGATTAGAGATAACGTACAAACAGTGTGTGTATATAGCACATGGCGCGAATAAACACTTTCTGAAGACGTAGTGATTAACCCTAAGCCTTCCTTTAGAAAATATGAACACTGAAGGAAGTTCAGAAAAAGGTGATTAAATGACTAAAGAACTGCAGCCATGAGCAAAAGCAAGGAGAGTTAAAACCTGAGGCAACCTGGCAAACTATGGACAGTGAGTAACGGACCATTTACAGATAAAAACAAAAGAAGGAGTGCAGCTCAGGAAGTTGAAAGGCGGTGTGACGGAGTAGGGACTCTAGAGCACGGAGAGCGCCCCCCGCCTCCAGAGACCGCCACTTGGGACTTGGGCCCACAGGACGACACGCTGCAGCTCTACTCACAGGAGATGTGGTTTCTGGTTTGGAGGGCGGTGCTTTAAAGGTGGAAGTAGGTTTGGGAGCAGCTGCTCTCCCATCTGCAGCCGCTCCCGTGGCCAAACATTCCAAGTAGTCGGGTGGGGGGATGGCGACAGCGGCACTGTGCTTCTCAGACAAGTCCACCGTGCTCACGCTTCTCACTGGTGCTGGGCTAACAACCCCAAATTAGAGAATAGTTAGGCAACATCCTGCCCCCTCCATCCCAAACACCCCAAATATCTTGTGGCCAGAAGTACAATACACTCACAATAAAAAGGTACAGCAGGCGGAGATTACAAAACACACACACAATAATTATCTGGATCGGAGTACCGATTTAGAGGTTATTGGGATAGGGGTGCCGAGTGAAGCCCATCAGAGTAATTCAAGCTATGGGATTTGAGAAGATGGGCCAGGAAGTTGAGAAAAGGAAAAAGGCCTGAGGTTGGGCCCCTAGGAGCAGCCATACTTAAGCAGTGGGCAGAAGAGACGCCTGTGTGTAGACCGAAAGGGTTGTCTGGGCAGGCGGAAGGACAGGCGCAGGGAACCAGGGTAGGAGAACATTTCAGAAAAAGCGTTCCCAGTGTTAAAGGCTGCTACGTAAGATGGGGAAGGAAACGTGGGCTTGGGAGTAGCCGCCAGTGGGCGATGGGGGATGGTGACAACGGTTCCAGAGGGTTGACGGGTGGGCCTGGGGTATGTCTCTTCAGTCAAGTCCATGGACAGTGGGAATCACAAGGCAACGGCGTGGGGTAGCGCTTCCCTGCTCAGTCCCCACCGCCCGGGGTTCCCACGGGCTTTGCTGCATATCCAGATGGAATTCTGAGTTGCCTGAAAACAGCTGTTCTGTCCCTGGGAAGCCCAAGCCACAGGCTAGGCCTACCTTGGTGAGGGCATGCTCATTGTCGCCTTTGCATTTTCTTCCAGCAACTTGGTATATGACGATGGGAACCAGCCCCTCCTACATGTGAAGAGTGAGAAAAAAGACCCGGTTGTGCTATTAGCCATAGACAAGTGATCAACACACACTGAGGCAACTCAAGGCGGACTGGTCCACGTTCACCTCATTACACACGGGTATTTTCTAGGTAGCACTGATTTTACTTGGATTCCCTTTGTCTCTCCGCCCCCCCACCCCCCGCCCCACCATGTTGGTTAATAGCTGAATAACCTACACAGAAAACCAATTTAACCTACTGTGCACGCTCATGACTGAATTGATGTCGCTGGCACGCAAACCATTTATGAGCTAAGTCTTAAAGTATATCTGATATCCGATTATCCTTGAGGAATCTGAGTCACATCTCTCTTAAAAAATAAGAGATTATTTGGGGGTGGGCATGAGGGAGAAGGGCACGGGATGAGACAACATAAATTGGTAACTACAATATGGCCACAGGGATAGAAAAGACAGTTTGGGGAATATAATCAACAATGTTGTAAATATTTTTTAGGGGACCAGATGGTCTCATGTCTTGTTAGGGAGACCACTTCAAGGACGGTGTAGAGGCCTGACCTGAATAATATGTCAACTGTAATTTAACACATAGTCATGGGATGTGGAGTATAGTGTGGGGATGGAGTCAATGGAATTGTAATAGTTATGTGGGATATCGGGGGTTGGGGGGCAAGGGAGGGAGGGAGGGGAGAGTCACTTGGTTAGGGGTGAAAAGGATAACTATTGCATTGTTTTGTACATCTGAAACCAATAATAAAAAAGAAAAAAAAAAGGAATATTTAAACCTACTTTCACAGGCGACTTAAGATCTACTCACACATCAAATTTACCTATATATGCCCGTGCATGCGGGAAATGGCCTAGGACAGAGTAACTGTGGCTAACTCGAACTACACCCAGCTATCACCTTAACTTTGGCTAAAATGCTAGGAAGTCCACGACGGCAACCTGCTGCTAAAAGGAGACAGCGGGGCTTTGCAGGGCCAGGCCTCATCCCGCGGCCCCGCTCCGACTCACGCCTTGGTGGTGTCATGCTCCCCGTACAGCCAGCCGTCTTTCTCCTCGGAGACGAGCAGCGTGATCACGTCTCCCTGTGCGAAGCTAAGCAAGGTCTGGTTGGTGCCAGCAGTGTGTGGAAAGATGGTTTTCACTTTCTGCGTCTTCATCATGTTCAGTCCAGTGGCAACAGAAACTGATCGCTGTAAACTGGGGTCATCTGAAGAATCGTTAAAAACGAACATGGCTTTTAACAGATGGCTTTTCAAAGAATGATAACTAGGCCAGTTCCAACACGCGACCCCCAGGAAACCACCTCTTCCCATCCTGTTAAGCAGTGGTGCTTCTCAAACCCCAACCGTGCTACTTCCACACCGTGAACCTAGCCTGGACAGACGGGGAGTCAGGGACTTCCAGAGGCACAGCTGCGGCCCGAGCTCTCCCAGAGGAGGATCCCTGAGGCTCACAGCTCTTTCGCAGACCGAGAGGCTGAAGCCGGCACGCACGCCAAGAGTCCGACGGCCCTTAGGGAGGCAGACTGCTCCACCACCAACCAGATGGTCATCTATGCTTCCCTTCCCCTGCTCTCTTGGTCCGATTCTCAAAGGCAGTGGGAGGCACCCCTCTAATCGAACTGCCACGCCCGGGTCACAAAGAAAAGGAGGGAACTGGAAATGCAGACGTTCTTGCCGCTGTGGCTGCTCAACGTGTCACCCGTGAGTGTGGTCAAGATGTGGGGAGGATGGGCCCTCAGTGCTGCACAGCTTCTGGGCAGGTGCTCCTCTCGTCCTCACGCTCGCCCGTGGCCACAGCTGGCCTGCAGCTGCCAAGCACCCGCCGTGCATGTATGTCTCAACTCAAATACAGGCTGATACTTATTGCTCAAAAAAATCGGAGTTTTTCTTCTTTTCAGATATTTTCTTCCACTCAAATTTTGCTAGCTTAGTACTTAAATTTAAAATAATGCCAAGATCTCTTTCTGCTTTATTCTTGCAGATTCTTTTTTTTTTTTTTTTTTAAGATTTTATTGGGGAATTGGGGGACGTGAACAGCATTTGGGGAACCAGGGAAGGGGAACGGACAAGTTGCTGTCTTTTTGTTCTTCAGTCTAGTTGTGGAGGGCGTTGCTTCACTGGCCCATGTTGGTATCGTCATTGCGCTCTTCCTGGATGAGGCAGATCGGTCGCCGGCCTCTGGATGTCGCTCACCGCGGCTATTGGCAGCTCATGCTGGCTGCCGGCCACTCACGCTGGCTGCTAGCCACTCACTGTAGCCTATGGCAGCCCACTGCAGCAGGGGCTGCAGCCTACACCTTCCCGGGGCTCACACAGCCCAGCTCCAGGTGGAGCCGTTGTTAGCTGTAGAGGGCAGTGTCACTGGCCCTCATATGTGGGATCTGAACCAGGGCTGCTGGCATCCCAAAACCAGCTCTTAACCGATGCGCCACTCGGTCGGCCCTCTTGCAGATTCTTAATAATTACAATATAAACTTTGTCATCTGCTTAACATGCCACTAATTACCTCGGTAGTGTTGAGTCTACCAGTAAATATCATTAGCTCTTATTTTCATCTTTCTTTTTTCAAAGAATCGCTTGAGTGATTGGGATACACACAGCAGTACACACTTCAACTTCATACTGTACACAACTTAGAGTCCTTCCTTCAAAGTCAAATGACTGCACACGATTATCCTCCCAGTTGCTATTCAGAAAATCCCATCTCTTCCCAACAGCTGCAAATGCTATAGGCCGGGCCCCTGCAGGACACGGCTTGATCACCAACGTTCACACGCAAGGGGCCTGTGAGACACCCCACACAGAGAAGGGGTCAGCCACCATGACAGTCTCCAGCGCCCTGGGTGCCAAAGCCTGTGGACAGGGGTGAGCCTGACCAAAGCCACCTGAAATCTCTCTGAACAACTGGTCCTAATTTATTGCAATAGAATCAACAGAGTTAAGAAATTTAAGCAGTTAGAACTTAAGTCACCAGAAAGCGTGATGTGCTGTGAGAGATGATGAGAATCACTGATTGTAATTCAAACTAAGCCTACTGTAAGATTAACAACCATAATTTCGCCACATGAACTTTTATTGAAAAAAGTTTTATTGAAAAAAGAAATTTTATTATAATTGCCACAAAATATGGAGCACACGCTGTGGTGTGAGGCTCTCTGCACGTTATATCCCATTTTAAAATATAACACTTTTCAATAGTATATTTACTCTTTTAAACGTCAATCAGTATACAGAATTGTAGGTGTCAAAGAAATGTGTCACTGGGCTGGCCGAGTGGCGCAGTGGTTAAGCGCTGGCTTCGAAAGCCAGCGGCCCTGGTTCGGGTCCCACATATGAGGGCCAGTGACACTGCCCTCAAAAAAAAAAAAAAAAAAAAAAAAGAAATCTGTCACTTATTGAATGTCTTACGGTTTTGTCCTAAGCCCAGAACTTTGTTGTGAGGTATAAGTTCCTCCAAGCCAGGGTTGGATGTGTGCTACCATACATGCGTATTTATATCTACCTTACATTTATCCAAAATATTTTAAAAAATTAGAAGGTATTTCAAAAGAAGTATCTTACCTGAATTCTGTGCAACTGTCGCTGGGTTATTAAACATATCAATCAAAGGGCTGGTATTCGCTCTGGCTGAAGGAGCTGGGGGCACCTTGGGCGAATATTCAGAAAGGGCGTCATCGTCTTTCCCAACTTGTGAGAAAGTCTTTATTATCTTAATATTAGTATAACACAGTAATAGAGTTACAGATTCCTAGGGCTGTTTTGTATTACATGTTTTAAATTCCACTTTCTTTCCAAACTTCTCTTAGTTGTAAGGCAATGCCCCGTTTTGAATTATTTCAACACCACCCCATTTTTTCAAACAAACCAGTTACTCTCCATTTTCCCTACCCGTTGGCAACCACTAATCTACTTTCCATTTCTGTGGGTTTTAGCCTCCCTCTTAAGTGCTACTTGGCTATAAGATTCTACATTTGAAATAATTTCTCCACAGAATTGAGTGCAGTGCTTTAACATACTGTTTTGCCAACAAGAAATCTGGTATCAGCAGCATTCTCTTTTCTTTGTAAGTAATCTATTTTTCCCCTCCCTATAAGTCTTCAGAATTTTCTCCTTATCCCTAACATTCTGCAGTGTATCAGGATTTGGTCTTTTCCTTTCATCCAGGTTCACTTTGGCTGCTGTGCTCAAGAGCAGGCAGCAGGCTACCGCTACTGCAGGGGTCTGTGTGGCGACCACCTTAGAGCAGGGGAGGGGTGGCCGAACGGCCAGAGCAGACAGGGGTGAGACGCGGGTGGACCTGGGACGTGTTTTGAAGATGGAAGCAATAGGGTGTGCCCACGGATTGTCTGCGGTGTAAGGGAAAGAGGGGAGTCGTCTTCTGAGCTACTGGATGGGGAAGGCTGTGGAGAAGCAGGTATAGGGTGAGAAAATCAGTGATTCGGTTTTGGACAAGTAGAATCTGAGATCTCCATTAGACATCCAAGTGGTGATGCTGACTAGGCAGCTGAATCTCTCTCCTATGTCTCAACTGGCCTAACATTATGTTTATTCTCTTTCTGATTTTTTTCTTAAATAAATCCTCTTTCTGTTTGCACTGTGTTCTGGGAGAGTGTTTTGGCTTAATTTTCCAAGTGGTTCCATTCTGCTAACAAGTCCAACTATCGTTGCTTTGTTTTGTTTGTTTGAAGGGAGGAGAGAAATGAACAACAAAGACTTTTATTTTAGAAAAATCCTCAAACAGGTATGAAAGTAGAGAGAACCGCACAATAAAACTATGCACCCAACCCCTTGTTTCAACAACTACCATTTCCTGGCCAGTCTTGTTTCGTGCATGCCTGCCCCCCTCCCAATCTTTCCTCATGCCTGGGTTATTTTGAAGCGATCCTACACATATCATTTTAACTATAAATAATAATCCAATTTCCAATTCCCAAGATCTCTAGTTGACTTCTCTGTGGATGGACTATCCTTCCATCTCTTTCTAAAGACTTCTCCTCTGCCTATTGGCTCTGTTGCCTCCAATACTGGTCCTTTCAGTTTTATTTTGGTGTGTCTTTTTTTTTTTAAGATTTTATTGGGGAATTGGGGGAGGGGAACAGTGTTGGGGAATCCGGGAAGGGGAACAGACAGGTGGCTGTCTTTCTGTTCCTCAGTCCAGTTGTGGAGGACGTCACCTCACTGGCCCATGTTGGCATCGTCATTGAGCTCTTCCTGGATGAGGCAGATCGGTCGCCAGCCTCTGGATGGCTATTGGCAGCTCATGCTGGCTGCCAGCCGCTTACGCCGGCTGCAGGCCACTCACTGTAGCCTATGGCAGCCTACACTGTTGCCAGTGCTCGCACAGCCCAGCTCCAAGTGGAGCTGTTGTTAGCTGTAGAGGGCAGTGTCACTGGCCCTCATATGTGGGATCCGAACCGGGGCCGCTGGCATCCCCAAACCAGCTCCTAACCAGTGCGCCACTCGGCCGGCCCTGGTGCGTCTTTTTATGGTACTGGATTCCTCACCTGGTTCAGTGATTTCTGGTTATCTGCACATCTTTTATGCGCGGCAGCCCCTGTATCCGGGCTGTTCTCCGTATCACAGACTGCCCATGCTGAGGTGGGGAGCGGGAAGACAAGTGCAGGCCGTGCCCTGCCTCTTCCGTCCAAACATGCCGTCTTGGCCAGGAGACAAAAGCCCCTGCCGTTCGCCACAAGGGGACAAGGGCAAGGGGGCGGCCAGCCTAGCTGGTCGGAATCAGTTCCCCACCCAACTGCACAGAGCGGCGCCGCAGCTTCTCCCCACTGCTCGCGTGCTGTGGCTCTGACCCACGGCTCCACCACCTGGGGAAACCCTACCCCGCACTCCTTGAGGCTGAGGCGGCCCCCTCTGTGGGGGTCTCCACAGGGCCTTTGGAGAGACGCCCTCCGCACTTCCGGCTCTCCGGCAGCGCCTTCCCATTCCCCATGCCGGCACAGGTCTAGTCTGTTGGCTGCGTTACTCTTTAGTACCCTGGCTGCATTTCAGCCAGGGTTGGACGGAGAGGTGGGACGGGCTCGTGCTCAAACCACCTGCTCGACCCAACTCCCCACATGTGTTTGTGAGAAGTGCTAAGGCCCAGGTTCAAATAGCAAACTAGTGCTCAAATTCATCACTTTGAATATTTGGGTGACTGTATTTTCTGAAATGCCTCATAGTGTGATAAATCGTCTTAAGACACCTATATTTCCTTCACTGACAATAAACTTATAAAGTTGGAATCATCACCATTAAAACAGTAACACTTCTAAAACACACTAACAGTGCTGAACATAGTACAAAACATTTGCACAGCTAATTCCGAATCTGAAGGTAGCAGTAATAAAGGAGGGCCCGTGATTCCCACTAACAAAAAAGGCCTTTGTCCTTCATGCAAATCTGGCCCAAGTCACATTAGTAAATGTACAACTGAAATCTCAAAGCGATAACCAGTTCTTCCTACCATGTTGCTTCTCTGGATCATTGGTGAAGGCTGAGGCGTTCCGGATATTGGGGTAGAGAGAGGGGTCTTTATTTCTTCAATCATGTTGATGATTTCCTCTGGTACTTTGGTGGCATCCCCACAGGTTTCCTGCCACCGAGGCAGCTTGGAATTAAGTAATTCTGCAGACTACAAATCCAAAAGAAACAAAACTGAAGACAAATGTGTTCGAAGAGTTGACAAAAAGTACATCAAATACTATCACTGATGACATATTACTGGCTTGCCACCAGAAGTATGGGCGCTCTGAGCGATTTAAGCATCTGTGAGTATCTGCTGTGTCTTATTGGCTGAGAAGGATGTGGGTTCCTGTTCTAAAGGAATTGACCCTTTCTCTTCCTGTGAATAGAGTCGAAGAGTGATATAAGGACTGTAAATGATTAAGAAGAAGTTCAAAAACTAACAGGGAGGAGTCGGCCGAGTGGCTCAGTTAAGAGCTCGCTCAAGAGTGCGAGCTGAGCTCTGAGCAACAGCAGTTCAATGCCAGCCCGAGCTGAGCTGCCGCTGAGCTGCCAACAGGTGGCAGGATGGCTCAGCTAAAAAAACTAACTAACTAACTAACTAACTAACTAACTAACTAACTAACTAACTAACTGGGAAGGGTCGAGCAATCTGTATAATCTCATTTTCCCAAGGGCCCCAGAACTGCCAATCACCGCTTCCTTCCTCCAACTCCTTCTATCAAGAGTGCCTCCAACACAGGCAATAGGACCAGGAACAGACTCTTTGACCCCAGGGAACCGGATTTTCATGTCAGAGAAGTGACTCAGACCTGTCCTGAGAAGTTCATGGGTGGGACACAGGGGCTCGAGGTAGAGTGTCATGTCAGGGACAGAGTCAGGGACAGTGCAGAGGATGCCCTGGCCAGGGCTGGCGGGGGCAAGCACACTGCGGGCTCTGCAGAGGAGCTGGGCTGCAGAGGCATCTGTATCTGGCTCCCACGAGCTGGCTCAGCTTCTTATAACTGGACTCACAGAGGTTCCCTGAAAGCCTTTCAAAGAACCCCCTTTCCAGAGCAGCAATCTGATTGGAAAAGGGGAGTAGGGGACTTTTTCTGAAGGTGCTTTCATTGCAACCAGCTGGCTTTCACTTAGACTCTGTATTCATCAGGTGTGCTGGGGGTGTTGATGTAAATCCTAAGAGAGGGCAGAGCCCCTCCCCCAAACCACCTCTGCCCATCCCCAACAGGAACTGTGACACACCAGTTGCTTGGGCCTGCTTCATCCAAGGAGCCACTGACAGGACTGGGATGCTTTAGCAGGGATAAGAGAAGGCACCACAGGGATTTTCAGAGAGTAGGAGAGACTTCCAGTATAGAAAGAAGTAGACTGGGCTTGTGTCCCTCTCAAAAGCCTAACTGGGACCCAAGGTTGAATGTAAGAAAAACTGCCAACAGCTACCCCTCTCTGGCAGTAGGCCGGGATGCATGGCACAGCGAGTATCCCATCACCAGCAGGGCATCGCCAGAGGAGGACGGATTCAAGGTCGCTTCTGCCCCTCTCCAGCCTATGACCCTGCCCTAGTAGGTCACCCTCACCATGGAAACGGACATTGTTGAAATGAGTACAGGTGTCTTGTTGACAAACGTGATTACCTAATACAGCAACTCTTTCTTGTAACAATTTTAGATCTTAGGTCTTTAGATTTGGTAGCTGAATATTCAAGTTGCAAAAACTTTATAGAACATGTAACATATTATATATGCACACATACAAGGCCAACTTTTTTCCCCCCTGAAAAAAAGAGGAAGTTGCCTTACATTCAAGCTCTTACATAGCTTCTTGTATCATGGAACACTCTCCCAATTACTTTTTTATGAATAACAATGAATAATTAACTTCAATCAATGCTACTTATGGATGCTTACATAGGCCCCATAGAATTCATAATTTAACAAAAGAAGAGGAAAAGAAATTTAACACATGTCTTGTAATGATTTGTGGGCGTACAACCTCATAGCTGCATGTGCTGCAAGAGGACAGTGGGCCATGGCACTCAGTTGATGAGATCACGAACAAATACCTTGATGAGGAATGAAAAGTAACCACGACCAACTGTCCCAATGCTGTGATTGGGTCTGTGGCCTGGGGTCCAATCTCCACTGACACCATCTACATGGACGTCCACTGCGAGCGTCTCAGACCACCCAGGCGGGTGGGCCTGGGGCTCGCCCTGTGGCTCTGGAGAGGACACTGATGCTGAAGATGCAGCACTGAGAGTCCGAGAAGAGCCGACTCATAGGTGAGGAAAGGAACAAAGGGCTAGTTCTCAATTATTAAACACGATTTTATAAAAGATTTTAAATATGGATGCAGTACTAAATTAACTAAATATCATAAGCTGACATTTGACCATTTCATCAATATTTCTAAAAAAACTTTACATATTCAAGTTGGCCCAACATTATCTCTTTGAAATCTCATTGGCAGAAAGGCCCAGCGCTTTCCGTCGGTATGTATGGAAGGCGCAGCGTTCCAAGGGCCTTGAAATACGAAAAGCACACACGCAACATGACCTGCCCTCACACCCACCTGTAGGTGATAATAATGCACGTGACTCGCAAAGCTACAGTGCTTGTCGACCAGAAAGCAGAAGCGCCTTTTTTCTTCAAGTAGAGCTTCTTTGCAACCCTCTGCAATAAACTTCTGGATTTCACTCTGGCGAGAAGTAACGGTTTCTACATACTAGGGAAACAAATAATAATTATACAAGTATGACACAAGGAAGCAAATAGCTACACAGCCTGACATTTATCTTCTGCCATCTTTACACCTGGTTTATTTTGATAATGGAGTAACTATTAAATGCAGATAAACACTAGACAAAATAACAAAGTTGTAATCTGACCTGAGCAGATACCATCATTCTCATTAAGATCCCTGACTCATGTGTGAAAAGAAGTTTGCCAAAGGCCTTACATTCCACTGGGCAGTTTGCACAACTATTACTTCATACTCCAGGTATAAGATCGAGCTCTATTGGAAAACCATGGGCTTTGGAACCACGAAGTTCAAGTTCAAACCCACTAGTTCCAAGTACTAACCATATGACTTAACCTAAGCCTCATTTTACCCATCTGTAAACAGGGATGGCAATGCCAATCACAGAGAGTCTCTTACCAGCCCCTCCCCCAGTGCCCCTCTCCCAGCGAAGAGAAGATGCCGTGTTTTTAGGAGGCCACTGACCAATTGTTCTTAACTCCAGAAAACTGCAGGCTTCAGCTCATCCTAAGCCAAAATGCTGATTTTCAGCTTCAATGGCAGCACAGCAGTCCACGCGTCAGGCCTAGGCTGACTGAGGGAGCAAGTTTCCCCGAAAACTGCACAAACCACCAACAGCCAACAAAGTAATGCAGAAAAGCTCACCTCAATTTCTTTGTGCTCATATTTTAGTGCATTTCTTCCTCCTTGACTTTTCCTTCTGATCTTCTTCAATTCGGCTTGAGATTTCTCCAAAGAATCTAATTTACTCCTGTGTTCCGTTTGGTATCTTTTAAGAGTGGCCTGTAAGTTAAATGTTGCCTATATTTTACCGCAGCACCTACCGGCTCTCAGGCAGTTATCTGCTAACATTTCCAGTGGACATGGCTGGGTGTGGCCACTCCTCACACTCCCTCACCTGGCCCTGCACACCTGCACCTCACACTCCCTCACCTGGCCCTGCACACCTGCACCTCACACTGATCTCACCTGGCCCTGCACACCCGCACCTCACAGTCCCTCACCTGGCCCTGCACACCCGCACCTCACACTGATCTCACCTGGCCCTGCACACCCGCACCTCACACTGATCTCACCTGGCCCTACACACCCGCACCTCACACTGATCTCACCTGGCCCTGCACACCCGCACCTCACACTCCCTCACCTGGTCCTGCACACCCGCACCTCACACTCCCTCACCTGGCCCTGCACACCTGCACCTCACACTGTTCCCCTCCCTTTACATTCACTGCTTTGTCCTAAAGTTCCGTGTTTGTATAAGGGGCCCTTGACTCGAAAGGCCTCTCTCGGAGAACAATGGCTTCTCTTTTTCTTGTTCTTGTTCCTTCTTTCCTTAAAGATTTCTGGACACTGGGTGGGTCAGTAATTGTTTTGGTGGATAAACTATTAAATCCCATGTTCCTGATTATTTTATGACTTATGATTTCAAAAAAGAGAATGAGGAAGTGTAATCATCTCTGGTTATTTGGGTGCTGTATAGCGGAGTTTCCCAGAGACCAACAGACTCGGCTAGAATTCTGGCTTCTTCCCTCTGTGCAATCTCAGCAATTACTTAACCCTCCATTGGGCTTAACTGATCTCACAGATTCACTGCACACGAAGATGCCCTATGAAATACGTCTTTACTGCACTAAGTCACAAATGTGACTGGCGATAGGTTACGGTAGAGGGGGTAGATACGAAGTGATGAGTCACAATACTTAACTTAGATATTTGAAAATTTGTGTGCAATGCATCTGTGAGATCAGTTGTGCCCGACGGAGGGTTAGTTTCTCTAACATCCATCTTTCCCCTCTAACCTGCACAGTGGTGAGGATAATAAGAGTACCTACACCATGGAGTTTCTGTAGGGATAAAAATCACAGTGTATGGAGAAGGCCTGGCACTACAGCCCCCTCAACAGTCACAGAGGTCCCGTGGCCCGCTTCCGGGGTGCATAGAGCACGTGCAAGCAGGGGCACCGCCTATAGCCACGCGGGGGTCTTGGTGAGAAGAAAGGGGACCTTGG
This sequence comes from Aselliscus stoliczkanus, assembly GCA_033961575.1. NCBI lineage: Eukaryota > Metazoa > Chordata > Mammalia > Chiroptera > Hipposideridae > Aselliscus > Aselliscus stoliczkanus. The sequence continues at coordinate 4,288,786 of CM066733.1, forward strand.
GTGGCAAAGGCAGCTGCTCTACAGCGAACAGGGGAGCTAGAAAGAGCCCTGTGAGCTGGGCCTGGGGTCCGGGAGGAAAGAGAAAGCTGCTGGAATCAGCAACATGGCTGATGCCAGGCAAGAGCTGCCCTGCAGGGCGGTCTCCGACAAACCTGGGAGCCCCAGCGCTGTGCTCCTGAGCACATCTCACGTCCTGAAGTGCTGCTTTGGGCAAGCAATGGCTGCATCAATGCAGACACAGATGTCATTGGCATGTGTGTTCTTTGAAAGCAATGCTTTCCAGAAGCAGTATGGCTCCCTGCAATAATCTTTCTCTGCTTTTAAATGACGATGCCAAGTGTTAGCAAAGATGAGCCCACTCAGCCCACAGGGACCTTGTCTGTCTGGTGCACTCATGTCCAAACACCACCAAGCGTCCCTGTTGGCTGCCGCCGAGTAAGCAATGGGGCCCGTTCCTCGGGCTTGGGGCTCAGGCAGTGGCGGCGTCCCAAAAGCCGGCCCCGCACCCGCCTCCATCCACGCAGGCGGAACCTTGTACTCACGTTCATGTATTTTACATCAAGCTCTGTCTTCCTCTCCAGCTCATGTATAATCTCTTTATGGAATGTTTTGAACTGTTAACAAGATGAAATAAAAAATTCATACCAGATTTGAGACTAAGCAAAATAAAATTTAAAAATAAATGTATTTTGTAAATACAAAAACAGTTCACATACATTCTCTTTAAAATTCTCATCGAGTTTCTTGTGGGTACTTGAAATCTCGATGAGAACGCGGCCTGTGAATAAAACCAGATATGTTAGCGGGGAAAGCCACTGTGAGATTTTTTGTGAAGAGATGAAGGAAAGTAAGAGTGAAGCTCAGGCCCCGCTGCCCTGAGAGCCTGTGAGCGTCAGGCCCCGACGGTCACAAACACTGTCGGCACCCCGCGTGGGGCACACTCCGGAGGGCGCCGCTGAGAACAACTTACTCTACAACATCGCTCACCAAAGGGATGCCCACTTTGCCTGAAAACTCATATTGTTCTCTCTATATTTACTCATTCTCTAAGCTGAATCCGATTTATCTAGTTTAATTTTAAATTTTCTTGGTCATCATAATAACTAACTACAGAAACAAATGACTTATTTTTATCTAATCCCCAGAGTAATCTGATTATCTGTCAGGCATAAAAAATAAAGGTTCTTTTCTCTTTCTTCTATTAGGTCTTGTATAATCTGGAAGCTATTAACGCCATGGGAAACCACAGCAGGTCAGCATTCGGCCTCATATCTCCTGGGACTACACCATTTCTTGGAAGCATCTGCAGTCACATAACAGAAGAATGTTCTAGGACAAAGGAGCCTTACTCCAAAATGCAGCAAGACAACCACTTGATTTGCAAAGCACATCTAGTAAGTTCGTGGCGTCAACTTTTCAACAAATACCGTTTTCCCGAAACGAAGACCTAGCCAGAAAATAAGCCCTTACATGATTTTAGGTGCCAAAATATGGCACCTTCGCATCCTGAATATTTTAAGCTGAAGGAGTTTGTGGAAAAGGCACCCTTCTCCCTGAAACAGATCATAAAACTCTCATGTGAGGGGTGTGTGCCCCCTCCATGTCCTGGAGAAATCATGTTATGGCTTATTCTCTGGCTAGGTCTTGTTTTCGGGGAAACATGGTAGGTCTGATACCTAAGAACTGAGAAGACCAAAAAATCATTTGGAACCCCCACCAGACCATACCAAGCAACAATAAAATGTGCTGGGTGGACCATCCCACAGTCCAGTGAAGAGACAAAAAGGAATTCTCTGGGTGAAAGGAAAGGCTGTAGATGAAGGAAAATGAAAATTTCGACCGTAGTAAATACGGGGAAAAAGAAAAGTACCAACTGGACTGGGACTTCAGCTGTCACCTCAATGCCAGTGACTCTGCCATGCCCTGTTCCCAAAACATTTTAGGACATCTGACTTTCAAATGGCCAGCCCAGTCTTCTTCCTCATCTTCAGACTCAGAAAGTCAACCCTTTCCCAAACATGTCCACCTGGCTGCCCTCCTCGGCACCTCATTTCACTACATCTAAATGTGAACTCACCCCGCATTCTCTATCTCCAGCTCCTGGCTGCCAGGCAGCAGCCATGCCCGTGTCATACCCAACAACAGACTCATTCCCTTGGGCGTGTGCTGCCAGCACTCGGGCCACATCTAGGTGAGACCATGGCCCTTACACATCCTGCTTCCTTGGGTAACAAATGCGGCAACCTTTCCCTGCCCACAAGAGGAGGCACGTGGGAATGACATGTGACGTCTCCACTCACCCAATAATCTGCTCCATGAGAGGTGGAGGAACAGCCTCCCCGCCCAAACCCCTCCAACACACTGACACCTGCCCGTTGGACCTCTTAGGAGTCGCCCAGCCCTGAAACGCCACCATTGCTCTTGACCCCTAGCTGGTTCTCTTCTGGAGCGTCTCCCTCACGGGACCTTTCCAAACTCCCCCTGACCCTTCCCCATGGTGTCCCAGGTAAACCAACCCCTCAGCACGAGGCCCACCGTGAACAGTGCTGTTGAAAATAACCATGGCGGGCGGTGGGTGAAGAGACTCGGCAAGGCTATAATATAACCCTATAAAGTCCTTACATAACCTGTAAGTCCCCAAGTTTCGTGAGTCTAGGGACCTCTGACAGAACAGCCTGCTGGAGAACTAGGACAGTGAGGGCAGACGCATCCCCGGCACTCATGGCTCCCCCACGGCAGATTATCAGAATGCCCACCGTGCATCCTCACTGATACTGACTTCATTTATCCCGGAAGTAAGTTCTCCTAAAGCTCCCCAGGAAACAGCGGTCTTCAGAGGGAGCCCTCATCTAGGTGAGATGTGGGGCATGGTCTCACCTAGATGTGGCCACAAAGCAAGGACCAAGAATATAGTTACATTAATGTCAGTTCATATCATTTAGTCATTTTAGATATTGAAATAATCTACGTTACTATCACATCTACTTTCAACCCATAAATAATTCCTGGTTAGAGAGGAAAACCAACAAAAAAGCCCTCTTCAATTATTTGAAAATCAAGCACTCTATTCTTGGCAAATCAGATCTACATAAAGAAGAGTCTAAAAATAACTGCTTAAATCAGAGAGACTCAAGGTAGAATCAAGGCATTCCCATTATTTTTTTTCATACTGTCATGAACTCTACAACCTTATATAACGTGGATCCCTGAGAAGTGTGTTCCCAAACGTATGCGCTAGTGTGGACACTGCTGAACTTGGTGCCCTGGCCTGGGGGTGGGGTGGCAATGCCCCGTCACTCTCACCCCTTCCTGCCCATGGTTTCTCCCCGCAGACAGCTCGGTGGCAAGGCTCAGTGAAAAGCCCATTCACTCTGCGGGCAGGAACACAGCACGTGACCTTCTCCCTGTTATTCCTGTCCCTCACAGTTCGTGGAATTCAAATGCCAACCTCAGAGCAGCAACCACTGAGTCCTCGGTCATAAAAAGGATCAAAAAACACCTTTACTGTGATTATGCAAGCTGCCAAAACGTACCTTGAAACAGAAAATGAAAACAGCCTTTATGTTCAATCTACAGAAATTTATTCTTAAATACAGCCAAGTTACTTTATGTCTAAAACGTGGTATTGCACACGTTTACTCTTAGCCCTGCAACCTACTTTTTCATAAATTACACTTGAGAAGAAAAACACTTTTTTGAAAAAGAGGGTGGAGCTGAGAAAGCACAGCCCAGACTCTAATGGAGCCGAACTAAGCACACACCCAGCCAGGTCAGCGCTGTGCCGCCCCCAGAAATCACAGCACCGGGGGCACTGGGCAGCAGTTTCCTTTTGCCTCTTTCGGGGTTTGACTTAACATTTTGGGAAGAAACTCATAGTAAGTATAGCAACGTGACTCAATCTGGATAAATTGTATTCCTAAGTGGTGATACTAAAGGAATTTAAATATATACCTATTTTAAAATCATGAACTTGACATAATTAGAAGACAATGTCTAGCATCAACTTTCCGTAAATTCATACAAATAATAGCTAATTTTAGGAACTGTGAACAAATATGTCCAATGTTTTTTGTCTAGCAATACATTTAGCCTATAGGCAGTATGGGCTTAAAAGAAAAACCTGAATAAAAATGAAAAGACTATTATTGCTATGAACGCACAGTTTTCATCTAAAATATCGATTCGTCATTGCGCTATTATCTGCAAGTGTTTAATTATCAAGTCATAGTATAAATTTAGAGGAACCAAATATAGATTACTAACAGACTTGAGTAGCACAGAACACGGAGACATAAACATTCTTTTTTCATTTACATTTGATCATAGCTAATTGGAACACGTTTATTACTTCAAAAGAGCGCAAAGCAATGATGTGCCACGCACAACTTTCTCCATGTTACTTCAAGTAGAATCAGAGAATAAAACAACAGGGTGGAAGCCAGCCTGCTACTGGCCTCAAGTTATACTGTGTGGATTCCAGTAAGACTTACCAAAAATGTCACTGGAAAAAGGATATACTTTTCCTGACAAGTTTCCAAATACCAAATGTGATGAGGAGAAACTATAATGGGAATTAAAGCAAACTACACACATTAGGTATGGTAAATGTAAGTACGTGCTCTACAGGTTAGAGCCACCAACACAAAATTCACATGCGGGCAGAGTATGTCACGAACACGTGACCAAACTTGAAAGGCTATGCTGGCATCTAAGAGTTCCCAGGGCTGTTCAGACTCGGTGCCTGGGTGGAGTCAGAGGTGCTCTCCCCTGGTCAGTGGTGACGCTGTACCAGCCAACAGTGTGTATGCAGGGATAACACCAAATAAGTAACAGGATGAACATGTCACTGAACATTCCTCCAAAAGTGGAGCTTCTGATTGCACCAGCTACAGTACAGACAGCTCTAATGGATATCTTGCACAGAAACTACAATTATTCTACCGCTGATCATGATTTATCCCATCTTAGGAAAAAAAGTGGGACAAACAGAAGTTATACAACAGAAGTATGTAGTGCTCTAAAGTGCTTTCATTGTCTGAGGTGAAAGGAATATGAAAAAGATCTATATGAAGAACATGACAAAACTCTGATGAAAGAAACCAAAGAAGATCTAAATAAGTGGAGAGATATTCCATGTTCATGGGTAAGATTACCTTTGTTAACATTCTATCCAACCTGACCTACAAATTCAATGCAATTGGAATAAAAAATTCCAACAGGTTATTCTAAATATCAACAAAGTGTGCCTGAAGTTTATATGGAAAGCAGAGGATCCAAAATAGCCAACAGAATACTGAGGCACAAAGCAGAGTACTGACGCTACTTAACTTCAAAACTTGCTCTAAAAGCTATAGTAATCAACCCAGTGTGACTGGTGACAGAATGGACAAATAGAGGGGACAGGAGAGCCCAGAAAGAAACCTACAGAGTACAGTCCACTGATCTCGGACAAAGCAGCGAAGTCAATTCAAAGGAGAAAGGACAGTCCTTTCAATAAACGATGTTGGACATCCACTTGCAACAAGATGAATCTAGAATCTGACCTTACACCTTTCACAAAAATTAATTCAAAATGATCACAGACCCAAATGCAAAAAGTAAAACTTTTAGAAGATAACATTAGAGAAAATCTACATGATCTTGGTTTAATGATGTTTTTCGATATAACACCAAAAGCACGATCTTTGAATGAAAAAAATCATTAAATTACAAAATTCTGGTCTGCAGGAGACACTTAAGAGAATGAAAAGACAAGTCACAGAGCAGGAGAAAATATTTACAACACACATATCTGATAGAGGACTTGTATCCAAAATATATAAAAAATGCTTAAAACTCAACAAAAACAACTCAATTTAAAAAGAGCAAAAGATCTGAACAGATACCTCACCACAAAAAATATACAGATGGCAAATAAGCATATGAAAAGATGCTCCACACATCGTATGCCATTAGGAATTGGGAACTAAAACAACAATGAGACATCACTACATACCTATCAGAATGGCTCAAATCCAGAAAGCTGACACCACCGAACGCTGGAGAGGACGTGCAGCAGCAGGGGCAGCCTGGTGGCCACTCTGCAAGGCAGCCTGCAGTGACCCATGAAGGTTAACAGTCTTACCATCAATCCAGTAACTGTGCTCCTAGGTTGTCACCCAAATCATCTGAAATCTTATTTCCACAGAAATATCTGTATATGAATGTTTATAGCAGCTTTATTCAAAAACTGGAAGCAACCAAGACGAATGGATAAACTGTGGCCCATCTGTACAATTGATTATTATTCAGGGATAAAACAAAAATGAACCATTTAGCCACAAAAACACACGGGGGAAGCTTAAGTGCATATTGCTTAGTGGAAGAAGTTAAGTCTGAGAAGTCTACATACTATACAAGTCCAACTAGATGCCATTCTGGAAAAGGCAAAACTATGGAGACAGGAAAAGATCAGTGGTTGTCAAGGGAGTGGATACTGTAATGGGAGGCACACGTCATGAAACATTTGGCAAAACTCACAGAATGCAGGGTAAAGCCTCATGTAAACTAAGGACTTTGGTTGATAATAAAGAATCAATACTGGTTTATCATTTGTAACAAATGTGCCACACCAAAGCAAGGTGTTAAAAACAGGGGAAATTGTGAGTGGCGAAGAGAGGAGTATGTGGGAACTCCGGGTACGATCTACTCATTTTTCTATAAACCTTTAACTGCTCTAAAAAATATAGTCTACTAACCAACAACAACAGAACACCAAAAACCAAACAACGCAACAGCCATCTGAAACTAGGAGTAATCAGGAAGCAGCGCCCTGCTTGGAGGAAAACACGCCACAGTGTCTCAATGTTTCTGGAAGTCGCACACGGACATGAACTTGACCTGGCTCTCAGCTCCCAGGGTGCTGCAGCGCCTGCCTGGCACACCACAGGCCTTAAATACCCTGAGCAAAGAAATGAAAGGGTGGCTGCAGTGAAGCAGAACGTACAGAAGTACAGTGACGGCAGGAAAAGAAAACTCCCGCAAAAGCCTGACCCGCCAAAGGTGGCACCTGCAGCTCTCTGCTTTTATGGCTATCCGGTATTTATTGCGGACATTCCTACAGAGAAAACGGCTTTCGTTGGCCCTGAAAGCCTGCCCCTCAGCTTGCCCGCCTTGCCCCCGCCCCAACACCGAAACAACCGCTCTCAGAGGAAGAGGTAGGCATCTGTGCGGAGCACGGGCCGCGGCTGCACTCAGAGCGCGAGCGCCCGGCGTCCATCCGAGCGCCCAGGCCTGGCAGAGAGAGACCTTGCAGGCAGGCTCGGCACGCGCAGCGGCTTCCATCCTCGGAGCCTTCATTCCCGGCAGCTTCGATTTAACCAAGGTTTTAGTAACGCCGAGCTCTGGTCTCAAAGGATCCTGAGCCACAAACAAAGATAATCTTTTTTAAAAAACAAGGGACATTTTTGTTTACAAACTTTTCAATTTGCCAAACAAGAAGCTACACCAGCAGACTATGTGGGCTCAGTGCTGGCAACCCACAGGTGAGGATCAGCGTCCTCACAAGGGAACGTGCCGAGGGCAAGGCACACACTGGACATGGGAGGCTCCTCCCAGCGGCCCGCTTTCTGCCAACAAGTGGGAAAGGAAGAGATGGTGCTGAAAGGAGAAGCGTGGCACAAATCACTTACCTGGGGAAGTCTGGAAATAAAAGTAAAACAAGAAGGTAGCTCGCAGCAGCAATATTCAACATTCTCTTTCTGCTTTTTTAAGAAAGGGGATGATATAACAAGGTTTGAGGGAAGAATAAATGGAAACCAATAAACCCTGTATGACTGACATATGAATTCCTGTATGTAAGAAGTGCTTTAAAAATAAAATACAGTATTCTGGATTTTTTTAAATTCTGGATATTTTAAAATCAAGTCTTTTCAGCGAGGGAAAGAGCAAGTACAAGCGTTGAGTTATCAGAGATCGATGTCCCAGGTGCTACCTAGCGGAGATGTCCTCCCTGACAATTATAACCAAACACTGTGCCAAAGAGCAGGGAGGCTCGGGACTTCGGTGATAATCTGTCATTAGGACTGATAGATTGATTCAGGAAGCAAACGGAATGTTTATGACCCACTTCATTTCTGATTAGCAATTAAACTAATTTAGCCTACATGCTGTACACTAGCATTGTCAGGTTAAACAAAATACAGGATTTACAATGAAGAAAACATATTTCCCAAGTAGGATTTTGAAGTACTACTCTTATTTTAGCTAAAAGGACAATGTCAGTTTATTCATGTGTATCAATTATATATCACACAGAAACAATTTATCAATTTTACATCCATATGCAGATCACAAGTGATTGTGTTCTTTATATATGAATGTAAAATACAGCATTAAAAGATTACACGTTTTCTAAAAGCTATTGTATCAAGTGAGGCAAGTTAAGATTAATTATTCATCTTCCTTTTTCACTGATTAGTAGATTAAGGCTAAAATACAACTGTGACACAAACAAATGAAAGCAGGTGTAGTGTCAACAATGAATGAAGCTGACTAGTTATTCCTCATGGTCTCACTAATTAACTGGAGACATTTCCATTTAAGATTAAAAATGCTGTATCTGAAAAAATTTTGAAGTTCTTTAAAAACATTAAAATGGGATAAGGCCCAGGTAGAAAGCACTGTGAGACAGTTCCAGCTCAGTATTGCTGAGTAAAACCATCTTGAACATTTTAAATGAAGAGTTTTTTCAAAAGAACTAAGGTTTTTTTTTGTTGTCTTGTGTTCAAACAACCATTTCTAATTGAACAAGTTTAAAAACACAAAAGAAAACAGGGTTACAGCTCCCACCTTTCAGTCAGGAGGCCATTTATCCCTTTGATCTAAAACCACTCACCCCATGTGGATGTTGGGCAGTACTATTATGATGTGAATTTAAGGGCGATTCCACACAATCTAGTGTCCATTTTATTACATCTCTTACTCCAACTGATGACTGAAACAGGACAAGTACAAAACGAACAAGTCCGTGTTTCTGCAGTTCAAATGTCATCCCACGTCCTCCTACTTTAGAGGGAAGATAAGACACCGGTACACAACTGCAGGGCCCTCGGAGACAGCAACAGCTGGGGGGGGGGAGCGTGTCCATCCCTGTGCCAAGTGCTGTGCCAACTGCCCGACACAGATGGCCCATTTGGTCATCCTAAGAGGGACACAGCGCTTACCCTCATCTCACGCAGGAGGAAACGGAGGCTTGGCGGCCATTTTCCCAAGGCTACATGAGCGCCAAAGGTGCTGGGCCCAGAATGTGGGCTCAGGTCTGACCCCCACCCTGTGCTCTGAACTGCTCTGCACCCTTGCTCATGTGTGCGAAGAGAAATCCCGTGCGAGAGGAATCCGATTTTCCCTACGGGGTACCCAGGACGGAACGATACACAGTGTATGTGAATTACAGGGAAAAGAACGTCTACTCAACACCAGCCATAACACTTTAATTATTGGTGCTGCTTTAAAATGAACAGGCTACCTCGAGGGGATGGGCAGTATTACAGAGGCATGAACGCACTGGGTGAGGCCTGGCCTGGTCAGTGAAGCCATGTCAGCTCTGAGTGTTTGGGTCAGGCAGGAAGTAAAACTAAAGTGGTAAGACTGACTCCCCTCAGCACGCCAAGAAAACCACTCCCCCACACCTGGCATGGCTCAATGACACACAGTGACCTACCTCCAAGTCAAACAAAGTGGTCCATGGCTACCTGGCTTCATGCGCCTGAAATTCTAAAACACTAAAAATTGCTTTAAGAAAGGAACCAAGCAGGCATAAAAAGATGATTACCTATTACAAATGGCAGGGAACCCCAATGCCTGCCATGTACACAACTCACAGTGGAGAAGGGGCGCTCAGAAAAGGGCTGGGCTGCCACCCTGCCTGGCACGTTCCTGCTACACGGGTGGTGAGGGCTCCCCGGTCCCATTTCCACCCTGTCTCCCTGGGTTCTTCTGTAGGGTGGACATGTCAATCAACGGCCCCTCATAGGACCTGGGGAGGATCACATGAGAACACGGGAGTGAAGCACCCGACATACCCCCGTGGTCCTCAGTGATTGCTGGTTTCGGATTGAGGGGGGGGCCACAGGCCGTGCCTTGGTCACAGGAATATAGGACTACATGTTCACACAGTGAGCTCTGGAACTGAGAGATGATGCCGTCAGCGTCTCCGGTTGTTCTAACAGGCCCCCACACCTAACATGCCTAGAAGCGAACCCCGACTCGCCACCGCCACAGCCCTTGTCCGGATTTGACACCAGTGCACAGCAAGCCCCACGCTCTCTCTCTGATCCGAGTACAAACATCATTCCTTCTCAGCTGGACTGGAACAACAGCCTCCCAACCAGTCTCTCTGTTCCCACACTGCTAGTCTACTCTTTGCACAGAAGCCAGGCAAAACCTTTGAAAATGCAAGCCAAACCACATCACTGCTGAGCTCAAAACCTTCAGAGGCTCCCCACCCCGTCACAGGCAACATTCCTACCATGACCCACAAGGCCCTACATGACCTGGCCCCTCCCTGGGGCTTGCTCTCAAGACCTCACCCCCTCCCACTCTCTTCCAGCCTTGACTGCACCTCAACCGACAGGCTCCACACTGTTTGTTACCCGAGCTCGCAAGGCCCCAGGGCCTTTGCACTGCCAGCTCCCCTGGAACGGTCTCCCCAGACATCTGCCTGATGGGCTCTCTCTACTGCATGTCCCTGACACCTTGACCAAGCCGGCCCCACTCCACCCTACCGCCACCTCAGTGGCTCCTCACCTTATTACTACCTGCAGACAGACTGGTTTGACACCCACTAGTGGGGCTCTGAGTTATTGATTTCTTCCTAGTCTCTAGAACAATGTCTACCAGACAGCAGGTGCTCATTTGAATGAGCATATTATGACTGAAGTGAGGAAAGAAAACGACTGAAATCCCTGAATATTTGGTTTTATGTACTTTTCAGAAAACCATAGAATGACACCTCCCCCTCCCTCCCCCCCCAGTTACGGGACAATTTTTCAAAAGAGCTAAGAAGAAACCCTGTATTCATCCCAATACCGTGGTGCGCACCCTCTTCACAGAACAGGAACTCCACTTGGGGACAAACAGAGGAAAATTTAAAGAAGTGAAATGTAGACAGCTATCAAGAATGATGAGTAATGGAATTGTTTATGAATTCAAGGAAATATGTGTAGAATGTTAAATTTAAATAAAGCAGTGTACAAAAGAGTTTATATACCCACAGGTTTTAATTATGTAAAAACAGGTATTTTAAAATAATAAAGATAGGGCCGGCCGAGTGGTGTGGAGGTTTGGGACTGGCTTGGGACGCCAGCGGCCCCAGTTCGGATCCCACATGAGGGCCAGTGACACTGCCCTCTTAAAAAAAAAAATAAAATAAAATAATAATAATAAAGATAAAAAACGTTTATGAAGTTCATTTTTTAATATTCAGGTATTCATTTAAAAAAACTTGAATATTTTAATACTCATTATAAAATGAAAGTATAGTTCTAAACTTAGAGGACTCATTAGTTATTTTAAAATATTAATATGAAATGGGAAGCTGGGCAGGACTGAGCAGAGAATAAAAGTGAGATAAGATTAAAATACTTAGTCATATATATATATATAAAAGAAAAGAGAGACCTTAGAATGTCACAGATTCTATTGTTACAACAATGGAAACCGCCGACTATTGGCCATGGATTTGAGCTATAAATACCTGAGGCATATGTGTCAGCTTCACTGCACTCAAAAGTTACAGGAATAGACTTATTTTGGAATCTGTGAGTCCAGTTCTTAGTTGTAAAGAGTTTGCCATTTAATTTGCCTCTTTAGTCACCTCGTAATTTTTATTTTACCTGTGAACCCATGTTCCTAAAATATTAGTCAGCTTTTAATAACTCAAAAGCTTTCAGTTGCAATAACATGAATTCTTATTTCAATTTGAAATGAGACATACAAACACAGAATCTGGCACTCAACACATGGCCTGGCACTCAAAACAACAAGGCTCCAATTTTAATTTGTACCCATTATCTCCCACGATCCTCTCTACGAGTGCCAAATGTTAGATGAACTGAAATACCCCATCCCCTCTATTTGTTCCCTCCACCAGAAGCCATCACCCTTTCTACCTCCAATGCTGACCATCAGGATGTTATGGCACCCCGAGTGTCCCTCCAACCCCACCACCCGCTCCACCCCCTATGCAGGTGTGGCCATCTTTTCCCTTGAAATCCTGTAGCCTTTGTACCTTTTACTCTTGCACGTGGCCCTATATTAGAGCTATGTATGGATACATTTTCATAGCTTCCCTTACTGCGTTTTAGGTACCTCGAAGGTGGGGTCCAAGTTTATTCACGCTGTAAATGAAAGCCATGGTTTTGAGAGAGCCTAGAAAAGCCTGGTTGATAGAGTCAGAATGCAAGAGCCCAGTGCCCTCACTTGATAGACTTATTTAATTGATCAACAAACATTTTGAGGCTCCTCCTAGCGTATATACCTACTTCTCACATGCTCGCCTCACCAAGTTTCGCTGAGCAGGGCAGAGATGGCACATTTGTTATAACTGCTGCCGGACTCCACCTTCGGAACTTCCCTACTGCTAAAGGATCAGACCTCCCACCTCAGAGGACTATAAATGAGCCTCCTGAATTCTATATTTCCAGTACTGCTAACAAAATCCTTTTACTGCATTATTCACACTGGGCGGGGCCAATACAGCTCTTCAGGGGTTATGGCGGGGCAAGGCACAGAGCAGGCCGGCAAAGGTTCCTCACCAGCCTGCATCCTAAGTCAGGTTTTCAGGCCTCTCCTCTGGTGAAAAGCTGAGGACAATAATGTTAGGACTAGATGTTATTAACACTGCTGCTGGGCTGCCTGCATTTTCCAGGGCACCTGGAATCATATGCAACTAGCCTTTTGCTTTATTACAATGTCTATTACATTTAGTATGAATTAATTAGGCTAATCCGTGTTGGGAACTCCTCAGAAGTGGCATACTTACGTTTTTTTGTTTTCTTCATTTTTATAATTCGATACACCTAAAATTAATTTACCAACAGTGACATTTTGTACATTCACACTATCCAGTTCAAAAACATTTTCACCACCCCAAAAGGAAAACCTGTCTGTACCCACTAAGCAGTCACTCCCCATCTCTCCTTCCTCCTAACCCCTCGCAACCCCAATCTGCTTTCTGTCCCTTACGGATTCGCTGACTTTGGAAATTTCATATAAATGGAATGATATAATACGTGACCTTTCTGTCTGGCTTCTTTCACTTGGCATGTTTTCAAGGCTCTCCCATGTTATAGCAGGAATCAGTACTTCACTCTTTTTTATGACTGGATAATATTCCAATGTATGAATATACTATATTTTGTCACAGCTGCTAGACATTTGGTTGTTTCCGCCTTTTGGCCATTGTGAATACTGCTAAGATTTTTTTATGTGGGCATATGTTTCGTATCTCTTAAGTAGTGTCAAAGGAATGGAATTGCTGGGTCATGTGGTAACTCTGTGTTTAAATTTTGAGGAACTGGTAGACTCTTTTCCAAAGCAGCTGCTCCATTTTACATTTCCACCAGCAGTGTATGAGGGTTCCAGTTTCTCTCTGTCTTTGCCAACACTTGATATTGTCTGTCTTTTTAATCAGAGCCGCTCTGTTGCGTGTGCAGTGGAGTCTCCTTGTGGTGTTGATTTGCATTTCCCTACTGGCTGGTGGCGTTCTTGTCCTAATTTTGTTAAGCCATCCAGAACAGGAAAGAGTAGCTGAGGAAGGGCATTCACTCCCCAGACTTTCAGAATCCCACCCGCACCACCAAGGGATCTACCTAACCCCAGCCCAGGCTGCCGCTCCGCACCACAGCATCTCCACGTGCCTGGGACCTGTGGCAAGCCAGGCCTGGCTCCCTCACGGTCCCACCTACACCTGTCTTTGGCATGTCCCTCTCCCTTCTACCTAGTCATCCTCCTTCCCCAGCCCGGAGTCACAGGGGCCACTCCCCTGTGTGTTTCCTGGGCATCAGACCAGAACCACTTCCGTGGCCTGCTTCCAAGCCCCTTCCCCTCCTCTTTGTGTAGAACTTGGTGGTTTTTGTTTCAGACACCTCTGTTAAGGCCTAGTACAGGGCCACAAAGGGAAGACACTGCACATTAGTAAGAGGCTGTGAGTGGCTCTCAGAGACAACGACGGTGGCAGTGGTAAGGCAGAGCCCCGGGGTCCCTTGAGCCACCACCCCTGCAGTTGCTGTGGCCCCTGGCCAGCTGTCCTTTGCTATGGCCGAGAGCGTGAGAACAAAGACTCCTACACTGTCCCCATCTTGAGCTGACAGGACACACAATATCCTTCAAGGAGAAAAAGACCAATTTGAATAATTGTGAAAATTGGGTTTAAATAAGATAATCTCCTCTTCACACACTTCAAAATTCAAAGATTTAAGAGAACAGGCAAGCACAATAAAGTCTAATGAAAAATAGGCAACAGTGTATTGGGTTTACATTCAGGATGTGTCCATCATGCAATCAGGAGGCATTAAATATTAAATTGACTAATCTTGACTTGACAACTCGGCTTTTCTTTACATGTGTAGTTAGTTTTTTTACTACACATAATACATCATCTGCACATTCTCAAAGCTGAGAGAAGGAATGCTTTTCTTATAACAACTCCTGATTATATCTGAAGGACACACAAAACACAGACTTACACATGCCCAATCAGTTTCAGACTATATGATGGTTGCTATTTAACACCTTTATCTGCTGAGCGCTAATGGGCACGATAATCTTGACTGCTACACAATAAAGCACACTGGAAAAAGCACATCTTACTGACATACAAAAAAATTAAACTGGCATAAGAGGCCACATAGCTGGCATACTGCCCGGACCAAATTAACTAGCCATTAACTAGCTAGTTGACCCCAGCAAATTAGTTACTTACTCTCTTTGAACACTGGTTTCCTCATCTGTAAAATGGAAATAATAGTACATATGTCAGAGGGCTATGATGATAAGTGCAGGAGTCAATATTTGTATAGTGCTTAGAACAGTGCCTGGCACACAGCAGGTGCTATTGTTCAGCAAATAAAATAAATTCCCTATTGACTGTTTGCTAGTTTTGTGGGAAGGATTTTAATCTCTTTAACGTGAGCCAAACTTGCGACTAAAAGTTAAGTGGTTTTGGTCGATAATAACTGCTTTGGCTCAGCTTCGCCCTCCCATCCCCTCTGGTATGAATTCTTTCACTTTATCTAGACTTTAGGAATATATTTGCAACATTTTTGTGAATTCATAACATTTCTTTTAAAATATTTAAGATTTCTTTTCACTGTTCTCAAGACCTAAGACCGTCAGGTTGGGTTTTGAGTATCAACAAGGCAAAACCATAATAAATATATATTTTTTAACTGCATGACCTATAAACGTTTTATCAATAACAAAAGAAAACCTATGTTTTTCTAGATTCCCTGGTGATGAGGGGATAAAACCTCCTGTTTGGTGCCCAATTTAAGAACCTGGCCCAAACAATTTAATAACTGATTCAAAATAATGTAATAGCTGACTAGACTGGAACAAAATAACATACTCTAAATTTATGTAACGGTGAGCTGTGAGGACCTCAAAGCAAATTTGTAAACTCCCCAAAGAAAGTCTCCTGTTATTCCTTGAGAAATAAATGAGAACAAACTTTATTTTTCTATGCTTTAAAGATGTTAAAACAGGTTCAAAGTTTCTTTTAAATATTTTGCCAAAACATTTTCCCCTGACCATTTCTGTTTTTCCTTTCTACCTTTTCAATATTTTCTAAGTTTTTAAAAATAAATGTTGTTTGATTTAGGGACAAAACTGGAAGTTTCACACAAATTTCAGCTTCCTCTTTTAAATGAGTCCTGTTTCTTGAGCTGAGCTGTGTATGTGATAAAGATTTATATGTGCGACTACAGGCACACACCCTGACAACCTGAGTCACATCAATTATGATTCATGTGACTTATTATTTAACAGTTAAACACAGCAGATTAAAATATTCTACCTGCCAAATCCTGACTACAGAGCTCTGGTTTTTCATTTGTTTGTTCACGCCTTCCAAAAGGCAGGAGGGTTATGCTCGTGACCTCCCTCTGGCAGTGTTAGACTCATGCTGTGAACGTATGCGACACCCAGCCACACTGCATGTGCTGGGGAACTGCTTTTTCTTTGGAGAAAAGGGTATCAAATCCCTCTCAAGACCACTTAGTCCTCACAGTTAAGTAACTGTTTGACACTAACGGTCTGCCACCATCGGGTTAAGGGGCCTTAAGGGGCCTTATGGGCCAAACTTCTCTGCTGCAACCACTCAGCTCTGCCACCGTGACCTGAACACAGCCTAGACAACACAAGAAACAATGGGCATGTGCTGTGCCAGTAAAACTTTCTTTACAAATAGGTGCTGGCCAGCCCCCTGGCTTGAGTTTGCTCTCCATGGCAGTTAAGATACAACTGATAAATGATGCTTTAGCAAAATGAATTTGAAAGAGACTTCAAAATATATGCCAATTCTTATTGTAATCTTCAAGCGGCTGAGAGCATTCTGCATAAAAGTGACTAGAATTTGGTATTTCTCTTGAGTCATTAATATTTTCCTATCACTTTTAATTATAGTTGAAAAAAGCAATGACACATTTTCTGAATATTCTCTAAATGGGAGGACAGACTATTCATACAAGTCCTTATTTTCCAGAGAAAATGATCAGGAAATGACTTTTTTGGAGGAAGAGTATATATCTGCAAGATTTATAGAAAACTAAAATCTGCCATTATTTCTTAACTTTCAGGTAATTAAATAACTTACAAATTTTGGAGATTTACATTTACACTGAAGCATTTTCCATAAAGTGAGTCACCTCCCCTGCAAAACTTGCAGAACCCCTACATATTTTATGAGAACTTTTACAAATGGCAAGTCATATTATGTCAACTATTTTTATATTCTAAGAAGTAAACCATATTAATTAAATCAGACGAGCCCCATCATTGCCTGGCATTTCTCCTTTGCATTTCTTGGTGACTCCCAATGCCTCCACAGATGAGCCCAGCATGCAGAAGAGCCATAAGATGACAATAAAACCCTCACAGGAAGGCTCCTTCATGAATGAGAATCAAGAGGCACAATAACAGCAGCAAGCAGAATTAGACCCTCAAGAGCTTCAAACAATGGAACTACTGCAGGGATGACAAAAAAGGAATCAAAGCATAAAAACAAACCTTTATTAAAAGTTAATCTGCAATCTCAGTCATACAAAGACAACCCAGTAAAACATGAGCAAAGGATCTGAATAGACATTTCTCCAAACATGATGAGCAAAGGCCAATAAGAAAGTGAAAAGATGCCCAATGTCATCAGTCACCAGGGAAATGTAAATCAAATCCCAAATGAAATATTACTTTGCACTCACTAGAATGGCCATTATAAAAAAGACAATAACAAGTGATGACAAGGGTGTAGAGGAATCAGAACCCTCAGACACTGCTGTGGGAATGTAAAATGGTGCATTCACCTTGAAAAAGTTCAGCAATTCCTCTAAAGGTTCAATTTAGAGTTATCATATGAGCAACAATTCCACTCCTCAATACACAACCAAGAGAAAGACAAGTACTGATGCATGCTACAGCATGAATGAACCTTGAAATCATTACACTAAGTGAAAGAAACCAGTTACAAAAGATCACATGTTGTATGATTCCATTTATATGACATGTCCAGCATAACCAAATCTACAGAGACAAAATACGTTAATGGTGTCAATATGGCTGGAGTTGGAGGTGAATGGGAAATGACTGCTAATGGGCATGGGATTTCTTCTTGGGGTGATGAAAATAGTCAAAAGTTAATTGTGATGATAATTTATTTAAAACCTTGTGAACATACTAGAAACTACTGAGCTGTACACTTTAAATGGGAAAATTGTGCTATATCTTAATGATCTCAATAAAGCTGTTACAAAACATTGTAAGAAAATTAACAACGGCCTTCTTATGTGGGATAATAAACATCCTCATTGTTTAAACCACTATTAGTTGGGTATTTTGTTACTTCCAGGCAAAAAGTATCTTAAATTATTCACATATCATTGGGTGAGCTGATGCTGAAAGCAGGATCTCAAAAGGCTAGCACCCAAAGCTGGTGATGGAGCCGCAGCAGCTCTGCCCCGCCGCCCCCCGCCCCAAGGCAGACAGGAAGTGAAGGGCTAACCAGCTGGCTCCCCCAGCAGCTAGCTTCCCGCCCCAGCCTCATGGAGAAGAGACTGAAAAGCTTCGCTCTGCCACCCTGATAAACATTCATAAGGTGCTTGGCGAAATGTCCAAGTTGAATCCTCTCTATAAATTTCTATGAATTAAGTAAATATTCTACCCAGAGTATATTTTCTTCACCTACCTCCCAAAGTACAAAAGTATCAGATCATAATGGAAGTTTCATGTAAAAATATGGATGAAATGAAAAAGGTTATGTATCCTATAGCAACATTAAAAATATTTTAATTCAACATTAACATAAAATCTACTTTTATAACATTTTAGAAATAAGAATTCTTCAGCATCCCTTTCTCTTACTCCTAGAGCAATATTTTTAAATTGAAAAATTTTAAACTATAGATTTTTTGTGTGTGGGAAAACAAATGTTTTTCACAGATAATAAATACTCTTAAGGATTGAAAATTTTGAAATGATTCATGATCTTCACATATGTAATCTCCCTTCAGTTTTGTCAGATGGGATTTATAACATACGTTTCATAATAAAGTTATGAACACCAATACCAAGAGTCAGTAACTAGACAATAAAATCTTCTTGAAAAATACAATCTGCCTTAGGTCTCTCTTGTTTCTATGAATTGTCCACTATTCTTCCATACAGGGAATTCAAACAGATATAGGGTAGTAGTTCAGTCTAAACTCTAACAACAAAATAAAAAAACTAAGCAAATCAAAAAAAGCTAGTATTAGGTATCCTCTTACTAGGATGCCATGTTACCATGGAGTTGCTGTAAATGAGTAGAAAATCGATAACTATATGAGATAGGGAATATAAGCAAAAGGACAACTTGAAACAAAAATAAAACATAACAGAAGTTATTTCCATTCCCTCTGAATAAAACACATACACACATGAAAGAAACTTCACCATTGCAACATATTTTCCTTATTGAAACTGAAGCTTTAAGCTCATGTTTATAACAACATGGTTGCTGTGGAAATAGCTAATTCAACATTATGAACTCACAGCTGAATAAAATAAGGCGTGGAACAGAAGTCTTATTTAAACAGTGGCAAGAACCATAAAACATAAGAAACGTCAAACTGAATGACACTGAGTCAGAGCCCCACAAGCTCTAATGTGAGAGCCATGGGGACAATTCCTTCCCTCCGCCGCCCCCACGCCTGACAAAAATAGGATATTTCTTTTTCATTTAGTCCTAGTTTTTGGAACCCTATAATCATCTCAGCCACCCCTCAAATGTCCCAAGTTTCACTATCTTCTTCTGTCTATATAACGCAGCATGTATTTTATTAAACTGATCCTGCTTATTAGGACGGAGTCCCCACCAGAACATGTAGACGTTATGGCATCCACAACAGAACACGAGTCAGGGTTTTGAAAAACTTTTTTTTTTTTTTTTTTTTTTTCAGGGCAGTGTCACTGGCCCTCATATGTGGGACCGAACCGGGGCCGCTGGCTTCCCAGGCCAGCGCTTAACCACCGCGCCACTCGGCCGGCCCTGAAAAACTTTTTGCATGTAATTGATTCTATATTAACTATAGCAGTACTGACTTACTCATCATACAGCTTCACAACAGGCTTAGGTTTTGTCTGTGGGTTTTTAAGGCTCTTTATAAACTCTCCAAGTACAAAACCTGTCAGAGAATGTTAATAAGCACTCAGCTCCACTCACACCCAGCATCCCAGCCTCCAACCCCGGCACTGTCCTCACACCTCGAATTTGTTCCTCCACTTCTCGGGTCAGCTCAGAGTTTTCCAAGCAATGGCGAAAACCCTCAAGACTTCATTTAGAAAGGTGTGAATTACCTGAAACAGACGCATGCTCCTATGGCCCTCTGCTTCCCTTTCCACTTTTTAACTGGAGACAGACCCAGGTTTCTTTAGACACGCACACATTTTACCAATCTTTTCCTCTGGTTTTCTGAACCTTCCAAATTATAACAAACATTTTGAAGCCAGGAATTTTACCCTTTGTAAAACAAAATATATTCAACAAGTTTTAAAAACGATGGTTATGTGTGGGGCTATTAAAAAAAAAAATTGACCTTTCTGCCCCCCTTAGGAGATGGTACAGGGAACTGGCTGTGTAACTAGAAACCCAGACGCCCTGTGCAGCTGGCACTGCCCAGGGTGTGGTTGCCCTCCGTGTGTGCACAGGAGACCAATTCATACCAGCAAAACTGGAAAAATCACAACCGAGAAGCGGCGTGAGCCAAGGACAGAAGGTAAAGGACCCTGACTTTCTGCCAGGTGAGTCACAGGAAACACTCCTGCAGGGCCGGGAGGCCGGGCGCACCCATCTCCCTGGGTCAGGAATGTAGGTCAAAGCTCCGGGCTCCCTCTGGGAGCAGGGAGCCTCAGAACAGAAGTCCAGGTTCTAGGAAGCAGGGAGGCCGGGCACTGGCCTGGGCCTGCCGTCTAACTAGGCCTCCACTTCCCCCAGGCCACCGTGAACTCAGTCGTCCCGGAAGTGAACAAACTGGGTGCTGCGTTAACAACCTGGAATGCTGGGCTAGCTCTCCCTTCTGTTCTGGATTGGGCCGCTTCATGTGTTCCCACAGGCACTCACAGGAAGAAAGGCCCCGAAACCACAGCTCACGTTAGGTCTATACATCACGGACAGTCAGCTCACCCAGCTCAGTGGACACGGGGGACCCGGTGGCAATCTCACCGATCTTGGCCACTCCATCGTAGTAGGCTTTGCCCGCCAGGATCATAGCTAGACAGGGAAGGTGACACACAAAATCATGACTTAGACAAGGAAAGGAGGAACGACTCAGAGGTTTTCTCCCCAACACCCCTGCCCCTTCTGGGCTGCGGCAGGCAGGGCCTGTGCCTGACAGCTGTGCGGGGGCAGAGGTCCCTCTACTCACCGCCCGAGTGCACTTCACCCACTGGAGAGCCCCGTGGGCTCGTCGCCTGCCTCAGACCAGCGCTGGGCAACCAACAGCAGCAGACCCTGGAAGTCCAGGGAAGGCCCTGCCTGCTCCTCATGCCAGTTCCAGAGCGGATGTTTTTAACATCGAATTAGGGCTGGGAACACATCCACCCCAGCAAAACAATCTTTTCCGTGCTGTTATTCTTCCAGCAATCCAGGTCTGCTGGATTTTATTTAGAAGGACTTGTGTGGGGTGGCCTACGAACCTGGTCCTTCAATGGCATTTTCACTTTTTTTACTGAAAAAGACATTCTGAGACACAAACATACTTGTGGCCAGGGGGGAAAAATCCATGAAATTTACAATACTTTATCATTCCAAGAAACAATGGAATTACCTGAAAAATAACTTAATGCTCTATTTGCAGCCCCCACTCCCCACCTTTTTGGCAGAGACAAGGAAAACTTCTATTGCTATACAAGTTGGATTCTAATTATCTCAAAATTAGTATTTCTCCTTTCAAACTGATTCTGAGGACTAAATTATAAGTTACAGAAATCTGCATTTTGATTTGTTTTTCCTTCCCTTTTCTTCCTTTTTTGGGGGGTTGGCGTAGGAGGTAGAGGGGAGTCAGGGGCAAGACAGACCTGTGTTTAAATTCTACCTTTTACTTCTAACGACATGATCCCCTTGGGTAGCCCAGTGATTCTTTCTGAAACAAAGGATGGTCATCTATAAAATGTCCAACGGTGCGAGCAACGGACAAACAAATGGAAGTTGCTTATACTAATTTCTTCTTTCATCTACAACAAAGTTTTCTGCCTCAATTTATAATGGGTATTGTTTTTAACAGGTGGATTAAAAAAGGTATTGAACGTGTAAAAAAGGTGTGTATGGGAGGGTGTCATAGGCTAAATATATATACAAGTCCAGCTAAAGATACTGCAGGACAAAAAAGTAGTATTTTCATGACAAATTAATCCATTTTAGCATTTCTTACAGAGTTAAAAATTATAAGAGTTATGTTTTTTTACTATATATGTATACAAGTTTAGGAAATATAATGTTCTCCTATACACTTATTTCATAAGACTGTGGATAACCTTAAAGTATAATTATAAAAAAGAACAATAACAAGTAGCATTTATGTAGACTTTCCAAACCATTATTTAAGTTGTTCTAGCTGACAACATTAAGATACAGGGCAGTGACGTTATCAACCTGTGTCATGAAGGGTAGTGGAGATATTCAGGGACATTCCCAAGGTCAATGGCAAGTCAGAGGGAGTGCACACAACTCCAGCTAAAGTACTTCACTTAACTCAGTTCTAAATTATGGTGCTTTTTGATTCTTTGGCCTCAGTTAAAACAGAAAAAGAGATGACTCCACCTAAAAACAAGTTTGTAGCCAGTAAACTGTCAAGTTAATATATGCAATATTTTAGTATGAAGATTTTAAATTGCAAGGTACTGATAAAACGAAAAGCAAATTAGTGGGAGAATGGTATACAGGATTACACAATATTTAAACAAAATATTTGGTTTAAACCCACACATTCAATTGAAAATTTTCATTAACTGCTGACTTATGTTTAAAACTATTTAACCTTCTTAGTCTAGTTAAATATCCTTGTTTTTATGATAAAGTTGAATTAACTTGGAAAACTATATAATTTATCCAAAATAAGGAATAAAATAATATTTTCACAACTTGGCCCCCACTTCTTGTTTTAAGGAATGAAGCATAACAGTTCCATTTTATTTATTTATTTAATTTGGAGGGGGAAACATTAGTTAATAACATTATATAAATTGCAGGGTACAACTTTATAATACGACACCTGTGTGCTATACTGTGTGCTCAGCACCCAAAGTCTAGTTGCCTTCCCCATGTGGTTATTTCACCGTCTTTACCCTCTTCATGCCCCACTAGCCGCCTTCCCCTTTGGAAAGCACCACTCTATTGTCTGTATCTATGAGTCTGTCCATCTGTTGCTTTTTGTTTTATAGTCCACATGAGTGAAATCACATGGCTCTTGTCCTTGTCCTTCTGACTTACTTCACTTTGCAGGATACTCTCAAAAGATGCAACCATGTTGTCACAAATGGCAATATTTCATTAACTTTGTTAGGGCTGAGTAGTAGTCCATTGAATATACTTGTATGTGCCACATCGTCTTTATCCAGTCACCTGTCAAAGGACACTTAGGTTGTCTTGTGTCTTGGTTATTGTGACTAATGCTACAATAAAAACAGGGGAACACATATCTTTGTGTTTTTTAATTTTCGGGATATCGAGAAGAGGGATTGCTGGGTCATATGGTAACTTTACTCTTAATTTTTTTGAGGACCTCCAGACTGGTTTCCACAGTGGATGTACCCATTCACATTTCCACCAGGAGTGTGTGAGGGCTCCCCTTTCCTCCACATCCTCGCCCATACTTACTTCTTGTCTAATTGGTAATTGCCATTCTAACAGGTGTGAGGCGGTATCTCCTTGTGGTTTTGCTTTGCATTCCCCTCATAGCTAGTGATATTGAGTATCTTCTCATACATGTGCTGGCAATCTGTATGTCTTCCCTGGAAAAGTATCTGTTCAGGTCCTCTGCCCATTTTTTAATTGGATTGCTTGTTTTTTTGTTGTTGTTGTTGAGTTGTATGAGTTTTTTAAATATATTTTGGATATTAGTCTCTCATCAGAGATAAGTTTGCAAATATCTTCTCCCATTCAGCTGGTTGCCTTTTTGTTTTGTTGATGGTTTCTTTAGCTGTACAGAAGCTTTTTAGTTTGATGTAGTCCCATTCATTTATTCTTTATCTTACTTCCCTTGCCTTTGGAGTCAAGTTCACACAAAACGCTCTGAGATCAAGTCCGGTTAGTGTCTATGTGCTCTCCTATGTTTTATTGTTTCAGATCCTATATTGAAGTCTTTAATCCACTTTGAGTTATTGTTTTTGTTATGGTGTCAGAGGTATTGTTTCATTCTTTTGTGTGTGGCCTTCCGGTTGGCCCAGCGTCCTTCACTGAAGACGCTTTCCTTTTTCCATGGTATGTTTCTGTCTCTTGTGATGAGAATTAGTTGCCTATATACACGTGGGTTTATTTCTGTGCTCTCAATTCTGTTCCAGTGATCTGTGTGTGTGTGTTTTTCTGCCAATACCATGCAGTTTTGATTATTGTAGCTTTATGGTATAGTCTGAAGTCAGGGAGTGTGATACCTCTAGCTTTGTTCTTTTTTCTAAGGACTGCTTTGGCTATTTGGGGTCTTTTGTGGTTCTATACAAATTTGACTATTTTTTGTTCTATTTCTGTGAAAAATGCCATTGAGATTCTGATTGGGGCTGCCTTAAATCTGTACCTTACTTTAGGTAATATAGCCACTTTAACAATGTTAATTCTTCCAATCCATGAACACAGAATATCCTGTCGTTTCTTTGTGTTTGCTTCAGTTCCCTTTAACAATGTCTTGTAGTTTTCAGTGTACTTCCTTCACCTTCTTTGTTATGTTTATTCCTAGGTGTTTTATCCTTTTTGTTGCAATTTTAAATGGGATTGTTTTCATTTCTGTTTCTGATACTTTGTTGTTAGAATATAGAAACACAACAGATTTTTATATAATGATTGTGTATCCTGCAGCTTTACTTGTACTTGTTTATGGTTTCAAGTGGTCTTTTGGTGGAGTCTTCTGGGTTTTCTATACATAGAATCATGTTGAATTATGTTACCTGCAAACAGTGACAGTTTTACTTCTTCATGCCCAATTTGGAGGCCTGACTGCGCTGGCTAGAAAGTCCAGTACACTATGTTGAATGACAGTGGTGAGAGGGGGCATTCTTATCTTGTTTTGATCTTAGAGGAAAAGCTTTCGGCTTTTTACCATGGAGTATATCAGCTGAGGGTCTGATATCTATGACCTTTACTATGTTGAGATAATTTCCTCCTATACCCATTTTATTGCATATTTTAATCATAAATAGATGTATCCTGTCAAATGCTTTTTCTGTATCTACTGATATGATCGTATGATTTTAATCTTTTATTTTGTTGATATGTGGATAGTGAACCATCCTTGTATCCCTGGAATAAACCCCACTTGATGATGATGTATTATCTATTTAATATATTGTTGTATTCAATTTGGTAGTATTTTGTTTAGGATTTTTGCATCCATATTCATCAGAGATACTGGTCTATAATTTTCTTTTCTTGTGTTGTCCTTGCGTGTTTTGGTATCAGGGTAATGTTGGCCTTGTTTAATGAGTTAGGAAGTATTCCCTCTTCAATTTTTTGGAAGATTTTGAGGAGGATAGATATTAAATGTTCTTTGAATGTTTAGTAGAATTCACCAGTGAAGCCATCTGGTCCTGAAATTTTGTTTTTTTAGGAGGTTTTTTGATTACTGTTTCAATTTCCTTACCAGTGATTGGTCTATTTAAGTTTTCCAATTCTTCATGGTTCAGTCTAGGATGGTTATATATTTCTAAGACTTTGTCTGTTTCTTCTAGGTTATCAAATGTGGTGGCATATAGCTTTTCATAGTATTCTTGTATAATCCTTAGTACTTCTGTGGTGTCCACGGTAACTTCTCTTTCATTTTTAATTTTATTTGGGTCTTTTCTCTTTTTCCTGGGTGAGTCCATTTGCTTGAAGTATTATCTTCTATCCCTTCACTTTGAGCCTATGTTCTTTGGACCTGAGATGAGTCTCCTGCAGGCAACATGTAGTTGGGTCTTGTTTTTTAATCCATCCCGTTACTCTGTACCTTTTGATTGGTGAGTTCAGTCCATTTACATTTAGGGTGATTATTAATAAAGGAAGACACTACAGCCATTTAATCTTTCTGATTTCTGGTTGCTCTGTATCTCCACTGTTTCTTTTCCCTTATGATTCTGTCTGCTATTTTAGTTTGGTGGTTTTCTATTATCTTTTCTGTTTCCTCTTTTTTTATGTTTTGTGTCTCAGCTCTGGATTTTTGTTTTGTGGTTACTATTAGGCGTGTGTAAAATATCTCATATATATAATAGTTCTTTTTCTCTCAATTGCCTCTTACCTTCATTCACCTGTACTTGTTCAGTCCTTTACCTCCTCTCCTGCTATTATTTTGTCACAAATTTTCCCTTTTATGTTGTGCATTCATTACGAAATTGCAGTATAGTCATTTTTAATGCCCCTTCCCCTTTCACATGTTACAATTAAGTGTTTAATAACCTATTTTGAAGTACATGGGCAGTTTCCTGTTTCTGTTAATCATCTATCCAAAGTTTTATATACTTCTGTCTTGGCAGTTTCCTGCTTCTGTTAATCATTTATTCAAAGTTTTATATACTGTTTTTTTGTTTCCAGCAGAAGAGTTCCTTTCAACATTTCTTGTGATGCAGATCTTATGGTGGCAAATCCTCTCAGTTTTTGTTTGTCTGGGAAAACTTTTATTTCTCCTTCATAGCTAAACGATAACTTTGCTAGATGTATTATCCTTGGCTGATGGTTCCTCTCTCTCAATATTTTGAACGTTTCCTTCCACTCTCTCCCATATTGTAATGTTTCTGCTGAGAAATCTGATCATAATCTAAAAAGGAACCAAGTAAATTCTGGAGCTGAAAAACTCAATAAACGAATTGAGAAACGCATTAGAGAGCATTGGAAATAGGGCAGTCCAGATGGAAGAGAGAATTAGTGAACTCAGAGACAGAAACCTAGAAATGACCTAGGAGGGCTTTACTTTGCAGGGTACAGTCCCCCCACCCCAGCTGCCTTGAGAATTTTTTCTTCGTCATTAATTTTTGACAGTTTGAATAACACGTGTCTTGGAGGTCTCTTTGCTTCAGTCTAGTTAGGTGTTCTGTTAGCGCCCTCTATTATAAATTCCAGTTCTTTCCACAGGCCTGGGAAGCTCTCATCAATTATTTGAGTGGGCTCCCCATTCCCTTCTCCCTCTGATACACCTATTATCCTTAGGTTGCTCTTTCTAATGCAGTCTGACAGTTCTCGTAGAGGTCTTTCATCTTCTTAAACTTATTTCTCTCTTCTTCCTCCTAGGTCATTTCTAGGTTTCCATCTTTGAGTTCACCAATTCTCTCTTCCATCTGGACTGCTCTATTTCCAATGCTCTCTAATGCATTCCTCATCTCATTTATTGAGTTCTTCAGCTCCAGAATTTGTTTGGCTCTTTTTTACAGTTTCAATCTCTTTGGTAAAGTAGTCTTTCTGTTCACTAATTTTATTCATGAGTTCTGTGAACTGCCTTTCTGAGTTTTCTTGTATTATATCCTTGAGTTTCTTCATAACTGCAACCTTGAATTCTGTTATTTAAATCACAGTTTTCCATGACTTTGATTTGGTTTCCTGAGACTCTTCATTTTCTTTTTATGCTCCCATTTTACCTTGATTGTTCATGATATCTTACGGGTTGTTTCTCTGTCTGCGCATTTGAGGTAGCACTCTCTTGTTTAGATACTGTTTTGTTTTCAACAATTCAGCAGGTAGGGTACTTTCTTTTGTTTTCCAGTAGGTGGTGCTTTAGTGCAAGTTTCTGTTTTCTGTTACCTGCACTATTTGTACTCTGATTGTGGGGGAGCAGTGTTACCTCAGTTAAGGAAAATGCTGTGTACCCACTGGGATGGTGGGTGTCCTCTCTGTAACCAGCTCACCTTGGCTATGGAGCACCACCACTGTGGGGGGAGAATGAGGAGGATATTGGAGAACCGGTTTTGTGAACTCTCAGAGCTACCTCCTTTTTCTGTTGTGTTTTTGGCTTTATGGGCTCTGCCAGGACAGGTGGAGAAGAGGCAAGTTTGGGAAGAATGGTTCTGCCCAATCTGCCCATTTTTCCAGTTATGGCTGTTGTCCTTGCTGAAATTGAAAAATTCCCAGCCACCGCTACCTGTTTCTGCTGTGATGGGGGCAAAGAAGGAGGGAGACAGATGCCTTTTCAGGGAGGGAGACTGCTTCTGCCCCTCCTGTGCTCCAGGCCATAGTTTAAGGGCTGCAGCCCAACTCCTGCCCCACGACCAGACTAGCTGGAGCAGCGGCGGGTGCTGAGCTGCTCTGGGGCTACCGCTCCTGTCCCTCCTCCTCTCATGCCGCCCCCCTCCTTCTTCCAGCGTGTCCACCTTCAGGTGTCCCAGTGTGTGGATCTTTCAGGTGTGTTTGTGTGTTAAGCAGGGGATTCTTTGTTGAGTTACGGTTCGTCTAACTTGTAAATTTAAAGGGAGAAAAAAATGGAGTGTTCTTATTCCACCAAGATTCTTACAGCACTCTCATATTAGTTCTATTTTAGTGGTTGACCAACTACTTCATCAATCTAATCTACCTACTTCTACCAGATAATTTTTCCTTAAAATATGATTTTATCAGGTACGGTTCTGCTCGAAAACCAAGGGCCTCCAATTGCTCAAAGAGTAAGCCCACACTCTGGCATTCAATGAATCACACCTCCCAGAATTCCCAGCCTGTGTAGTCCCCTACACACTTGGTCATGTGACTTGCTTGGCCATTGGGGTCCCAGCAAACATAATTCCCACAGGGGCTTGCACTCTTAGAATAGCCTGCTATGCTCACAGGAGGGAGTGAGCCCAGCCTTCAGCCTAATCCAGGTAAAGCTGAGCCCAGGGGTCCAGAAAGCTGAACTGCCTTTACAGGACCACAGTTAATAATAAATTATTGTTGTCTTAAGCCAAGTTTAGGGGTAGTTTGTTATGTGGCAATAGATAACTGCATTAAAATGTATTAATAATCTGACCCTACTCCACCATATATTTTAGTATTCCCCAACAGTTTCTCACCTATGTCAGTGCGGACCTCAGGTCTTGGCTTGGATACTGTCTTTTCTGCCTAAAGTACCCATATGCAGCATCTGCCTGCTGAAATCTAACATCTATCAGCTAGTTCAGCTCCTACAAGGACTCCTCCCTATTCGTCTTTGCAGCCCCACATCCACTGTTCAAATCCCAGGGACACTGCTCACCCCATGCTCCTCGTTAGCTGTGCATGTTACCTTGCCTTACAATCTAACTGTTGACTGCACACCTGGCATCCCCAACTATACCATAAATTCTTACCAAGGACTTTACAAATTTATCTCAATTTCTCAATGGCTTCAGCAAAACCCAGGTGGCCTGCTGAAATTCTGGAAGTACCTGAAAAAGTGCGGAACAGTCCCCAGGAGGTCCTAAAGTGATACGGGAGCCCTGTGGGGAAGATGCTGTTTTAGCAGGAGGCTAAGC
Source organism: Aselliscus stoliczkanus (assembly GCA_033961575.1). NCBI lineage: Eukaryota > Metazoa > Chordata > Mammalia > Chiroptera > Hipposideridae > Aselliscus > Aselliscus stoliczkanus. Next base: position 4,318,165 of record CM066733.1, read on the forward strand.
TGCAGGCCACTCACTAAGTCACCTTGTAAAACTGCCCCAGAGAGGTAGCAAATGCTAGAAAGAAACAAGTCACCGCAGGTCACAGTGACCGCTTTCACGGGGACATCTAGAGCAATGACTTTGCAGCCCTGTGACCAAGCAGTTGTCATTCAGGGAGCGTCGGCTGTGCAAAGCTTCCACAACCAGGCTCCTGCCCTTTGAGGGGAGACGGGAGCCCCTTGCAGAAGCCTCTGACACTGCTGGAGGGGGAGGGGAACAAATCCTGGGCCTGGTGCATTTCCTGACACTGAAAACATCTGGCAAGCAGCACAGAGATCCAGAAGTAAATAAGCGGTTTACTTTTCCAGTAACTACAACAATACAGCACCCGTCATGGAAAGTCTCGTCAGCACACCCCCATTCCCGGGGCATGCTCGTGCAGAAGGTGTGGGAGGCCACAGGTTATTTCCAAAATACTGACAGGGAGCACCCAAAGGTGCGGCACGGTGAAAGGGAGAAATCAGAGGTCTGTAAAAGACACAACACTTGAGCTGAAGCCTTCCTCAAGTCTAAAGCCGCTGGAAACCAGATGTTCTGCTTATGCTACTTGGTCTCAATGAACCTGGGCAGGGAGTGAATCCAGGGTCTGAATACCTGGGGAGGGGGACGACTGCTACCTAGGGACACTGTTTGGCTGTGTTAGGATGTGGTGATTGGCAGCACCTCGAGTGTTTAAGGTGACCTGTGACAAGACTCGTCTCTCAGTAGGAAAAAGCGCGTGTTACGTGCACGTCAGCTTCCTCCACTGTAACCTCCTCAAACCAGCACACAACTCTGGTTCCCAGAGAGACAGAAGTCAACGCTCACATTCATTGTAAAGGGAGCTCTCATTTTGAAATAAGACTCTAAGTTCAATCTTTAATTGAGACGTTTTCCCATTCAGGCTAAAAGTTTGATTTCCCATATTACTATCATAAGTATACCTTTCAAAAGCAAGAAATTCTTCTATATAAATAAAGGAAGAATAATTCTTGTGCTGTAGAGCCCTAACATAAGTATTTTAAGTATACATTTCATATATGTTATTAGTTCACAAAGAACTTGGTTGAAAAAATAGAAAACATGTTTAAGGCAATGATACAAACAATTGAACCAAGTCAAAAAGCATGATTTGATCATTAAAATTACTCCTCGCAGCCTATTATGAAATTGACTCATTTCAAATACACTAACATCCTATCAACACAAAGTTCTGTAGATTAAATTAATTGTAAATAATTTCTACCAATTTAAAGGTATTTTAAAAATTCAGTATCAAGCATTTAAAAATAATTAAGTAAAATATTTACTGAATGGCTTTTTTATGTGCTCTATATTTATAAATTTAGAAAATTGACTTACCATTAACAGCTTTTTCATAAATTTTTCCTAGGTTTATTAAATTTCGTAGCCCCGGATTGAACTGTTCCATAACATTCTGACAAACAAAACAAACAAATTCATAAAATAAGCAAAGAGTAGACCAAGTAACCCTTAGATTTTGTTACTGCATAGCCTGGGATGCCTATGCATGCTTGCCAGGGCAGCGTACCAAGTCACGAATGGTGATGTGAAAATAACGCAGAGCACACCCATCCTTACTGACGGAGCAGGTGCTGGCAGGTCCCGCTGCTGCCCGAGGGCAGCCTAGAACCTACCGTAAAAGGCCCGCGGCAGATATGCGTCTCTGCTAAGCACACCCGGCAGGGGCTGTGGGCCCAGGAGCTGATGCCACCTTTTGGGTTTAAGGAGGTTAATTGTTGTCATTCTAGACAATGATGGAGAACGCTGGTCTAAATTTAAAATATTGTAAACCGGAAGTACAGACAAGAAATCATTCCTAGGGGACTCTGACTTGACTCAGAGCATGCGGTGACTGAACGTATTTGTTCCACAATGAGCTTCACGAAATTAGTCATTCCTGATGGACCACTCAAGCCTCTTCAGCCCCTCTCCCCAAATGTGTGCCCTCTGTAGAGGACCAGGCAATAAAACGAATGAAAAGCTACCCATTCAAAGGGGCAGATACTTGACACACGTGCTGTTTGAGATAAAAGGTTCTCCACTGTGAGTTAGTAGAGAGCAAACCTAACTTTTATCAAACAGCGATAAAGGCTTATTGGGGAAAACCACCCGTCTCACCACCTTTCCCCATGCCCGGCCTAACTCTCAAGAGCACGCTCAGTGAAGCTGTTATTCTTGCACTTATTTCCATAGTTTTGACAACATTCTTGACTTCTCAATTTTGGACAATAAGTACAGGCTTTCTGCAACAGTAGACGAGGACTCAGGCCTCCACAGCACCCCACTTTCCCTCCCCCAAGCCTGCCTACACAGTTAAATGGCAATTTCCTGGTAAGCCAATAGTCAGGGTTTATTATTACTCTGTAAATACTGGTCACTACAAAGCAAGGAATGTACTAAGGATTACATTTCCTTTTTTGGAACTGCCTGTTTGTTTCTCCTGGGATTAGCCCTTGACTCATCTCCCCTCCCCCATCCTTAGTTCTCTATGGATCTACCTGAAATTTTCCCACATGCTCCGTCAGATCTGGCAGAAGCCTATCAGTATTATTTTTCAAACACACAAAGTTGTCAGCTGATCTTCCATTCCATTTTCGCCCAGAACTTCCTCCAAGGACTGGCCGTCCTCCTGCTCAGCCTGGCCTGGCTCTCACCGCTATGCTGTCGCCATGTCCCTTTCTGGCCCACTGTGTCACTAACTGGATTCCACATCTTTTTCTTCCTTCATTTATTCCTGTTTGCTGGGGATCATTCTCCTAGAATGACCTAAAAATTGACGTGTGAGACATAAATTTGAGTTCTCATGGGTCTAAAATTATCTTTACCTTGACATTTGATTGACATTTTGCTGGCTAGAGTATTATAGATTGAAAGTGACTTTCCCTCAGAATTTTGAAGATATTGCTCCACGGTTTTTTTAATTTTTTATTTATTTATTTTTTTTTGAGGGCCTTCATATGTGGGACCCAAACCAGGGCCGCTGGCTTCCCAAGCCAGCACTTAACCACCGCGCCACTCGGCCAGCCCCATGCTCCACGGTTTTTAACTATCCAGTTTTGCTATTGGGAAGTTGGCCATCATTTCTTCTTGCTTCGTATATGACTTCTTTTTGGGGGCTTATTTCTGGAAGGCTTCTCTTTATTCCCGTGTTCTGAGATGGTCTGTCTCAGTGTGGGTACTTTTTTTATATATTTTACTGAGCACTCAAAAGATCCTACTTAATCTATTATATAAAAAATTCCTGTTTTTCCTGTCTTTTTACTCTTTGTGGAACTCTGATAAGGAATTTACACATCCTGCAGTTATTCTCTAATTATTTTACCTTTTTTCTCTGGTTTTCCACTTTTTGTTCTACATCTCTGACAGATATCCTCAACTTTACATTCTGACTCTTCTATGTTTTAAAAACTTCTGATACAGTTTTAATTTGGGCTCTGTTGAGTTTTTTAATTATTCCATCTTAAAAGCATCCTGTTCTTGTTTAATGGATGCAATATTGTCTCCTATCTGAATAAACTAGTTGTAGTTTTGGGGTACTTCCTTCTAGTTCCCCATGTTATTTCCTGGTTATTTCTTCTCATTGTTTGGTATTCATCTGTCTTTTGTGTTGGAGTGCTTCCTCAAATGTCTTGTGATACTAGATCACTTTGTGTTTAGGAGTAAAAACCCCCAAATGCTGGCTGGAAGCCTGTGGGAGTGGGTATGTGTTCAGGGTGCATATGGGCCAGGAGGCTTCATGCGGAGAGGCTGGACAGCAGGTCAGCTGTGGACAAACTGCCAATGCAACAGTACCCAGGGGCCACTGGGTCATTCCAGAGATGTTTCTAATTCCTGATCATTGGGGCGGGGGGAGGAGCAGTCACCAGGTGGTCAGTTTTCCCAGTCGGGAAGGGAGTTGGGAATTCCACAGTTTACTGAGCCGGTTTTTACTGGCTCAATGCTCTACTTCCTCCACTGTTGACTGGAGTTTCCAAGTGAGAGCTCCTCTGATTCAATATATTCAGAGATTAAATCTCTGGTCAGCCAGGCAGAGGGCACTGCTGGTGGTGGCGGTGGCTGAGGTAGGCAAGGGAGACTGGCAGTTTAACCACCTTGAAGAACTCTTACGATAGCCCAGTCTGCCCCCTCTGTCCCCACTTTCTGTGGGACCTGCTCCTCAGCCTTTGGGGTTCTCTGGGGTGAGTGGCTCAGTTCTCATCAGTACTTCTCTCGGCAGGTTCTTTAGGTTTCTTAAGGCAGTTACCATTCCTCTGCCCATTTTCTATCACCCCAAATTTCTTTAGGCCTTTTGTCAGCTGGTACTTCCTTTTTCAGGTCTCTACACTATAGATTTACAGTTGTTGTTTTGTTTAAAGTTTCTTTTGCCACCATTTTAAAATATTCTCAGAAGAAAGAGAGCAAAAACACGAGGTCAATCTGCCATGTTTAACCGGAAGTCCACTCCTCCTGGATTATCGGAGCCAGCCAGCTGCTTAAGTCCCACTCACAACCTGTGTGCGTGCATGGTTTCTATGAAATTTAACCACACTTACAGGTTTGTGTAACCATCACAATTATAATACAGAGTTGTTCCATTAACACAAAGATCTCTCACATGCTACCCCTTTCTGTCCACACCCTCCCCACCAACCCTACCTCCTGGCAACCACTGGTTTTCAATCACTACGATTTTTGTCATTGTAAAAATGTCATATAGGGCCGGCCGAGTGGTGCATTGGTTAAGAGCTGGTTGTGGGATGCCAGTGGCCCCAGTTCGGATCCCACACATGAGGGCCAGTGACACTGCCCTCTACAGCTAACAACAGCTCCACCTGGAGCTGGGTTGCTGTGAGTCCCCGGGACGGCATAGCTGCAGCCCCTGCTGCAATGGGCTGCCATAGGCTACAGTGAGTGGCCGGCAGCCAGTGTGAGCTGCCAATAGCTGCGGTGAGCGACCATCCAGAGGCTGGCGACCAATCTGCCTCATCCGGGAAGAGCGCAATGATGATACCCACAGTGAAGCAACGTCCTCTGCAACTAGACTGAAGAACAAAAAGACAGCAACTTGTCTGTTCCCCTTCCCTGATTCCCCAACGCTGTTCCCCTCCCCCAATAAAATCTTTAAAAAAAAAAAGTCATATAAATGGAATCATGTGACCTTTTGAGATTGGCTTTTTCATTTGGCATAAAGCCCTTAAGTACCATCCAAGTTGTTGGGTGTATCAGCAGTTTATTCTTTATTTTATTTTATTTTTTTGGCTAGTAGTATTCCATAGTATGGGTATATCACAGTTTGTTTATCCATCTAGCCTCTGAACATTTGGGTTGGTTTCCAGTTTGGGGCAATTACAAATAAACCTGGACAATCACATACAGATTTTTGTGTGAATTAAGTGTTCCTATCTCTAGGATAAGCGTCGGGGAGTTCAATTGCTGCGCCGTATGGTAGGTGTACATTTAACTTTGTAAGATACTGCCAAACTATCTTCCAGAGTGACTGTACCACTTTATAGTCCCATTAGCAATGTATGAGATTTCAATGATTTTTAAAATTGAATACCTCCATTAGAAAATAGTTACTTTCTAGTAAAAAGATAAAACTATTTTTCAAATATCTCACTGAAAATTCTTATAATAAATTTATGAGACCAAATCTGGATGGTAAGAATATAAGTTCTAATAAAAAGACAAAGCTAAGTGTAAAATATTATTTAAAATTCTAGTAATAATCCTATGAGGCTGAGTCTGGATGGTAAAACTATAACGAGGCCAGCACAGGACTAACTCTGTTCTCTAGCATGAGAAATCACAAAAAGAAGCCCAGATCTTTGCTCTTAAGATTATTCTTAGTTCAGCTTACCCAAATAAGGGGAAAATATAATTTGATTTCTTTATAATTCCTGAAATGTTTACATATAACGCCTATCTTAAAATCTCATAACCAATGATTTAATGAGAACTTCCAAAGTTAATATGAAGCATAAACCACTGTCCAAATGCTTCTACCCTACTGGGTAAAAAAGTTAAGCCATGACCTGAGAGTACAATCAGCTTCACAGAAAACAATACAACAGTTTTTAAGCTTGAAAGTTCAACATAGACTTCGACTCTTTATTATTTAGGTATAGCTACAGGAAATTTTCCACCAGAAATTTTGGCCTCTTTGAACAGTGGAAAATCCATTTCTATACTGGCTCTTGGCATTAATCTAGTTATTTTAGCTGAAGTACATGTATTTTTAAACCCAGGTACAAAAAAATCAGTGCTGCCTTTGTGTTCCACAAGCTGTACAATTTTATAGTAGCAGTGGATGTCCTTGTGAGTTGGGTGGGTCCCACATTTTGTGGGGAGGGCAGGTGGGTTTAAAGATCATGCTGTGTCAGGCTTGTTAAGACGTGAACTGTTTATAAAGCCTAAAATTCAGAGCATCACTTGAGCCGGCCGAGTGGCGCGGTGGTTAAGAGCTGGCTTGCGATGCCAACGGCCCCAGTTCGGGTCACACATATGAGGGCCAGTGACACTGCCCTCAAAAAAAAAAATTTAGAGCATCACCAGTAGTCATGAACAAATCCATTTAATTTAAACTAAGACTAAAAGTTTTAAGATACCAAGCATAAAACCAAAATAAATTATAAAAGGTATTAATGGACCAAGAAGCACTATTTTATTATTATCAATAACAAAAGCTTAGCATGTACTCCACCAGTTACTGCCTGGCAAGAAGGATAGTCTATCAAACCAGTTTCAACTAGAATGAGTCTTATTTCCATTCAGAGAAGAATACAGATCGTCTAGGCTGAAATAAAAGACGGGCAACATCAGTCATCTGCCGGTGCCGGTGGGTCTTGTGTCTAGAGGGGCTGGTTCCACTCACAAGCTCGGCAGCACTGACCATCAGTGAGTGGCTATTCCAGATACAGTGCAGGGAAGAGGCCGCTCGGAGCCTACAGGCTCTTTCCTCCCAATTCCTAGCTGGCCACTTACCTCATGCACTTGCTCTACTCCTGTGGAGTTACAGATCTTAACTTTAAAATGAATTACACAATCTTATGATGGTTTTCACTTCCTCACCATTTAGATTTTTCCTTCATTTTTGAAAAAGTATTACCTTTACCAACATGGAACTATAAGACTATGAAGCATAAAGTAATACAATTATGGCTAGTTTAACTGAGCTGATTTCAAATTCCTAAGAACTGCCTTCTCTTTGCATTTGTTTTGCCTGTTCTCTCCATGACCAAGGACAAATTATTTGGTTTTTCAGTGCTTTACTTTATTTATTTATTTTTGAGGGCAGTGTCACTGGCCGTCACATGTGGGACCCGAACCGGGGCCGCTGGCTTCCCAAGCCAGCTCTTAACCAACGCACCACTCGGCTGGCCCATAGTGCTTTATTTTTCTCAGTTGAAAAATGTGGGTATCAGTTACACTGGGGTAAGCTTTAGAAGTGATTTAAGAATCCAAGTAAGTAGGGAGTTTAATAACTTGATTCAGGCAGTGTATGTATCCTTGAAATTCTAGATAGTTTTTGTTCTATGTAATTTTATACAAATTAGTCCAGCAACGTTGCAAATGCTGAAACTAATCAAGGAACATTTTAATTTCGTGTGACAAGAATACCTGTTAATGAGGGATAAATGTTTGAGGATACTTCCAGATGGACATTATTTGCAGAAAATCTCCCTTCCTCCTTCCTTGTGGTGTTGGAAGCTGCCGTTCCTGGACTAACATCAACTCTTGATCACATCCCCTGCTTTAGGGGAACATATTAGAGAGTAAATTTGGCAAAAGGCAGCTGCTTGTGGGCTAACAGATGGTCAGAAGAGTCATGTTTTTCATACCCATCTTGGATGAAGGGCACAAGCCAAGTGAAGGGAAATTAGACAACTGAGATTTTGTTTGTTTGTTTGAAGTACTATATAAACACACAAAAATGTTTCCCACCAGTCAAATGTGGACAATGTTTTGGTTCCCCCTCAATCTGTACCATCTACCTATGCTACTATCAACTTGCATTATGAATCAATTTGTATTATCTATAATTTGTAACATGCCATCCTGGTAGCAATGGGTCTGGGGTGGGGGGGCGAGGGGACATGACATGAAAAAATCTTTGGCCTGGAATCCTTGGGCAAATACCACATCACTACTCTGTTGAGCCTCAGTCTCCTCCTTTATAAGATGGGAATAATGATCATTTCTACCCCATGAGAGGTACGAGGGTTCAATGAGATAGTGTAATAGTTTTGGAGCCCTTATTCTGTGCTCTTCCAAGCACTTGACACTTAGTGTGCTCTGAATCGGTTGCAGTAATTAACACTGCACGACAAAAGCTCTAAAATATTAGTCAGCTCTTCAAATGGATGAACATTGCTATTTCCACAGATGTCTCAAGGTACGTCACTTGCTCTTGGTAATACGAAAATAAATCATACTGGCTCTCCTGCCTCACAGTGTCATGTCAGGATGAGAAAGGCCCTGAACACAAAAACCTCTAAAAGTGTGCAGTACAAAGGAAATCGAAAGTGTTGTTATCTGCCTTATTCAGTTGAGAACATTTTATTCCTTTTTTTCACATGAGACACTTTATGGAGTGCTACTATATTTCAGGCTCTATGCCTCGCATTTCACATGGGTTGTCTCATTAAAGCCTAACAACATTATTATTATCCCCATTTTACAGATGAGACACCAAATGGCTGAGATGTTGAATTTAAAAACCTTGCTGAAAGTCCCATAGGCAGCAGTAAGCAGTGACGCTCGGCTAGCCTCCCTACTAACCTTTGCACTCACCCCTCAGACCTCAATACACGTTCCTTTAAGTGAATCGTGCAGTGAAGTTAGATAAAAATGCTTTTCAATGGAGCACTGTTTTAGTGAGAGAAGTTATGGGAATCTCTACAATATTTCCTTTTTCTTTTTAGAAGCTTTCTTATAATCTTACTCTTGATTTTTAAATTGATTTTCTAATAGCATCAACAGCATGGACCAATTCTGCCCAGGCAAACACGTATTTCTGACCTCCTTCCCTTTCCTTTAAAAAAGGGAAGAAAAAGAAATTTCCACAACTACCTCACAAGAATTAATAACGATTAACACTGCCATATTGATTTCCTTTGCTGAAAAGGAATTAAAACATTACAGAACTACATTACAAAACCACAGGATGCTTTAACCACCCCATTTAAGTCTCATATCCCTTTTTTTCTCCCCAGAGGGAATTGCTAATTAAGACTGCTGTTAACTTTCTAACTCATATTTTATACTTTTATACACACATATATTTAGTCACAATTAATATATAATTTTGCTTTGTGCATTTAATAAAATGGTATATAATACATTTCACTTTTACATCTTACTTTTTTTTTATTCCACATTATGCCTCTGAGACCTGTCCACTTTGGTACATATTGAGTTTATTACTGTTTAACTTCTATATGGTATCCCAGAAAGTGCAGCAGAAAAAGAACCCCCAAGAGAATTAATTTACAGTGAAAGGTTTTGCTGACCTCAACAAGCTCCTTAAAAGGTTTGAAGATATGGCCCCCAGCACAGGAAGGTTTTTATTAATAAAGAGGATGTTCACGGTGCATTATCTGCTTACAAGCAAATCTATGATGAAAATAAACAAACCAAGCAAACCACCAGGGAGGGACATATTTCTGAAAAGAGTGACACCTCCTCAAGAAGAAGGCAGTGTCATCACAGGAGATGACAGCTCCATGCGTGTTACGGCCCCCCAAGACTTTCCAGTGGGACAAGACGTGGAGGCGGGAGGCAGTGACATTGATGGTCCCGACCCGTGTAGGCCGAGGCCAATGTGTGTGTTTGTGTCTTAGTTTCTAACAAAAAAGTTTAAAAAGTAAAGAAAAAAAATTTAAATACAAATAATGCTTATCCAATAAGGATATAAAGAAAATATTCTTGTGCAGGTGTACAATGTGTGTGTGTTTTTAAGCTAAGTGTTATTATAAGAGTCAAAAAATTAAAAAGTTTATAGTTACAGTAGCTAACGTCATTATTGAAGAAAGAATATTAGTTTGTATAAATTTAACATAACCTCGCTGTACAGGGTTTATAAAGTCTCCAGTCGTGTACGGTAATATCCTAGGCTTCGCAGTCACTCCCCACTCACCCACTCACCCACCCAGGGCAACTCCCAGTCCTGATAGCTCCATTCATGGGAAGTGCCCCACACAGGTCAACCACCTTTCCTAGGTTTAGATACACAAATACTTGCCTTTGTGGCACAAATGCCTACAGTGTCCAGCACAGTGACATGCTGTCCAGGCTGGCAGCCGGGAGCACTGGGCTGTGCCACACAGCCTGGGTGTGCAGTCGGCTGTGTGACTCTAGGATGTTAGCGCAATGACAAAATCGCCTAATGATGCATTTCTCACAACCTATCCTGTCGTTAAGTGATGCACGACTAATAGCTTTATCCTCAGCTCTCATGTTTATCATGGATGAATGTCACCAATGACTTTTGTCCCTTTAACAATAGGATGGAAGAGGGACCAAAAGCCTGGATACTTCCTGCAATCAGGCAGGCTTGGCTGTGGCCCCCATCTGGTCACTGTGCTCCAGGCACAATGGCCTCGGGGCTGTTCTGTGAACGGGCCAAACCCATTCATTCCCTCCTTCTGCTGGAAGGCTCTTCTGGAAACTCACCCACCTGGGTCTCAGCTCCAGGCCTCTCCAAGACACCTCCCTCCATCTCCAGCCTCCCCCTCTCTAGCTCTGTTCCTTGCTTCTCTTTTTTCAAAGGCTCTTCACTACCTCACATGATATTCCTGTGACTCTGTCTCTTTAGTAGGAACTGCATGTGAATTGAGGCCAAGAGCCACCCACCTCCAGGATCAGGACCTGTGCCTGGACCAGCTAATGCCCAGAGTATAACCAGCAGCAGCAGTTCCTGATTTATTATCATTATCTAAGAGACGTATGTGCTCATGGATGAACTGGCTGCATGATGTACCGGCTCATCTGAACACAATGACCCGGTGGGCCAACTAGCCTTGAAAATCGGAAATGGGGTAACGGGCCCACTGCTTCCAACTTCATTAGCTCAAAGTAACAGCTACAATCAAGGGTCAAAAAAGCTGCAAAGTTCTGCTCTCTACCTACAAAGTCATAACAGGCTTACAAAATCTGAAACTGTGAATTTTGCTTCCTAACCCCTATAGTTTTCCAAGTTGACATTAAAATTATTTACATTTTTAGGTAGTAATATGGCCTTAAAAAAATGCCTTGCTGGAAATAACCCAAATGCCCATCAACTGGGGAACAGATGAACAAATGTGGTAAACCCATCAATGGAATATTAGTCAGCCATAGAAAGGAATATAGTACTAATAAACACTACAAATTGATGAACTCCATTATGCTAAGTGAAAGAAGCCAGTCACAAAAGGCCATGTCGCATGATTCCATTTTAATAAAATGTCTAAAGAAGTCCAATCTATGGAAACCAAAGCTATATTAGTGATTGCCTGGGGATAAGAATGAGAAATGACAGCAAATGGGCACAAAAGACCTTTTTGAGATGATGGAAATGTTATAAAATTGGATTGTGGTGATGGTTACGCAATCCTGAAAATTTACTAAAAAATCACTGACTTATATTCCTAAAATGAATGGATTTTATAGTTTATAAACTATACCTCAATAAAGCTATTTTGGGGGGAAACAACAGAAATAACAAAAACCTGACTCTTCTGATGTTCCAGCCTGCTAAGGATTAAGGCTCCGCATCCTTAGGGCCACAGAATGCCACAAGCTGTGTGTCTGCTCATCCCTGGGGTGCCTCTACTGACCCTGACCACAGAAGAGCCAGCTGTATTGGGAGGCAGGTGAACACTGGTCCAGGGCCAGCCGGAAAAGTGCTTCTGGTCTGCAAAGCATCTATGCCCATGGAGCTGTTTGCAGAAACTTCCCTGCCTCTGTGAAAATCAATTAGGCCCATTAGCAGAAAAAGATAACAGAGCTATTTTGAGACAAATCTCCTGCTGGATTAGCAGTTGTCTTTTCAGCAGTGATAGGACGAGTTTGGCAAACTTGTCTCCAGACAATAAATTAAGTATTAGGTAATTACTGTGTCCTTCTAAGGTAGTTTTATAGGAAATCTTCAGCCCACAGAGAAAATTCTCTGTGAAACTTTCACTGTGACTTACACATTGTTTTGCCTTCATTCTCCCTTTCCTCTCTTTTTCTGTCATCCAGGCTTTGGTTTATAATCACTTCTGCCAAAGTGGTCCTTCAGAGAGCAAAGAGCAGGCTGGAAAGGAAACCACGATGCCGGAAGGGCTACATGGCTCCCCACTCACAAGACCTGAGCCTCAGAGCCCCCAGGCAGTGGTCAGTGAGGCACAGGGCCAGCTCTGGGGGCTTCACCCCTCTCAGAATATTCTCAGAGGAACCTGAGAATACCTATTAGATCCCGAACTCCTTCAGAATGCACCAAATGACGAGTCAGTGTGATCATCCAGAAAGGTATGTGCTGCTGCTACCTTTTAAGACACAATACTAGAAGCAATCACATCTCCACGACTAATTTCATTGTTCAAAGAAACAGATTTCTGTGACACTCCACTTTCCCTATCCCCTGCTCTTTTAGGCAGCAAGAACTGTTCTGAAGCAAAAACATCCTTAAGTGACACAAAAAGGTACCAACTTGCTGATAGGAGAAAGTAAGAAGTGTGTTTCACAACTGTTCAAACCTTTTGTATGAAATTATTAAGCATGTCTAGAAAATTAAGTCCCAGAGATAGCCCACCCAGTAAATTAGTGTAAGAATATAGATTCTCAATTGTTATATTTTAAATGTGGAAGGAGAACCAAATTACAGGCAATCTGAGTTCATGACCATCTGATAAAGTAACTTGAAGAAAAAATAATGGTATGAACCCAGTTCCACACTAGAAAGTTTCATTCTATTTAAAATACTAGACAAAAGTTTTATATTTGTCCATGGGTGAATCATTTGAAACCACTTTTCCTTGAAGTTTAACTGCAGATGATTACACTGGGTCCAAGGTTGGGTAGGTGCTATATAGCTCCATATAGCCATATATATATATATATATATATATATATATATATATATATATATATTTCCTGGCAGTGCCAGGCATTCGTAGCCTTGGCAATTAGCAGGCTAACAGACATTGTAACAACGTCTGGGCCACCCTGGCCCAAAATTCAAACAATTTTGTTGGACTTTACACTTCAGAGGAAGTAGTACCTGAAAGACTGTAGTGAAAACCAATTCCAACTATGACAATGTGAGTATCCATTTTGCTTGGTTTGTAGAGGTACATATTCTTATTTGAAAAAATGGAAACACAATCCTTTCTATAGCTACATACCAGCATACCAGGATGACTACTATATAACTTTCAGTCAGAATCTGAAAATGTGCCTTTTTTTCTGGTACTCCCCCTCACCCCTGAAATATGAGAAGAGATCAAGGCAAGTACTAGATAACATGTTTACTTATGTTTCACTCCACAGACTCTGTAAAACTTTTCTTACATTTGGGCCTTTGAAACAATCATACATTTGTTCAATCTTTATTATATACCTAAAGTGAGTCCAGTCCCACGCTGCAAGTAGAGAACACAAAGATGAATGAGGAAAGTGTTACAGCTCTTGAAAATATACGGTTTAACAGGGAGACAGGGATGAAAAAATTCCTGACTGACCTAGCGAAAGTAAGAAATGCAAACATCTTTAATATTACTTGAATACCAGTTAGAAATATATAACTTTATCCCAAATGCCATACAGTGAGCAAATGGTAATTGCTTAGGTACTGGTTTTAAACAGCTGTCAACTGATATATACTTTGAAGGCTACAGAGCACACGACCGTTTGGTTAAGTGTTCTTGTCTGCCTATTTGTTTTTAAAAGGTGTGTCATGAACAAAACACTAGCAATGAATTTACAGGACAGAATGACTCATGTGCTCAATAGCATTTGTTTAAAAAGCCCATAGTACTTAATAGGTAATAAGAACTTTACCAGGTCAAAGTAAATTAATGATTTCATATAGCAAGTGACTTCTTTTCTTTTTAGTTCACTAGTTCTTTCCAAATGCCACTCTTATAATAGTATCGGGGGTAATTCTAGTGAACTTTTCAACTAGACCCTATGAGATGAGTCATCCTGCTTTTACTTTGCAATTTTTTTTTTTTTTTTTTTGAGGGCAGTGTCACTGGCCCTCATATGTGGGACCGAACTGGGGCCGCTGGCTTCCCAAGCCAACACTTAACCACAGCGCCACTCGGCCGGCCCTTGCTTTGCATTTAAATCATAGCCCTTACAATCTGAGAAATGTTCAAAACTCCAAAATAATTTTAAACTAGTTCAAGTTCATTACTTTCTTTGGTTGTTGTTGTTTCCCATCTGCTTCTCTCATACATCGAGCTTCTCACAAACTTCCTAAAACCTCCTCCTGAACTTAACCTGTATGGATAGTAATCTTTTCCTTCTTTCTTCCAATCCAAGACAAAGTCCAAAGAACTGAACTGGGACAGGCAGGACCCCTCAGGGAAAGATGGTGGGGAAGGAGCAAGGACACGTAGTTGATGACAATGGAGGGGAAAGGCTGGCGAAACTAAATCTGGCACGCTTGTCCTGCCATTGCCATAAACTGTAGTAAAGCACAGACGCTTTCTTCCAGTGTGGGTCCCAGTGGTGACCAGTGCTTGGCACAGCTGTGGTGTGCAAAAAGCAAAAAAAAAAGATGCAGAAAGAATGAGTGTAGGTGGTAAGTAGGGCACATATATAACAAGTGCTCAAACATGGGAACTATTATTGTGAGGACTCAGAGTCCCACTAGCCTGGGAGGTGAGGATTTATTGACAACCTGTGATAAGCATAGATCTTCCATATTTATTCAACAAATATTTCTGAGTTGTTACTATGCAACAGAACAATAAAGAGTAAACAAAAAACCTTCAAGGAGTGGATAGCTCATGGACAGAGAGAAAGCTCTGTGCTGATACTTTCAACACTGTCTTTTAATCAAAACCTACTCAGCTCCACCTATGTGTCAGTCACTCTGGAATAAGATACTAGGAATAAGCAGTAAACAGAAGAAAATCAGTGCCCTCATGGTGGTAACAGTCTAGCAAACACATGCCACTAGTGCCAACAGCTAACACACTGCTCTAAGTGCTTGCATGTGTGTGACCCTCACAGCAGTCATGGGAGGTGGGTGCTATTATCATCCTTAGCTAAGGTGAAAAAACTGAAGCACAAGGTCAAATGGAGAAATACGACATTATCGAGTACATACAAAAACCTGGGGTACAGATGGTCATAGGTCTTGTTAGGGAGACCATTTCATGGATGGTGTACAGGTTTGATCACTGCACTGTGTAACTGAAGCAGAGGTTGTATACCTACTGTAATTGGGATGTGGATTATACTGTGGAAGAGAGTCAGAGGAAGAGTAATAGATATATATGATATGGGGGGGGAGTGGGGTGGCGAATTGGGGGTGGGGGTTGTCACTTTGAGGGGTAAAATGTATAACTATTGCACTGTTGTACACCTGAAACTAATTAAAGATAAATAAAACAATAATAATAATATGTATATGCAAAATGAGTTAATAAAAAAAAAATCTGGGGTAACATAAGAAATGGATTGTTTAGCTGAAGAAGTCCTCTTCTCAAAGGGCACAGCTGGACTAAAAGTCAAATAAGAATGATGCGTTCCATGTTTAACTTAGGTAGACGCGTATGCTGTGCTGTACACATACAGTTGGTGTCTTGCCCCTCAAGCGGCTCCAAGTGTACAACGAAGCCCATGCTATGATAAAATCTACTGCTTGGTCTATTAAAACCATTAAGGTTTTATGCCTCCCAAACCCCAGCACTTAAGTATAAGGAATTATCACTGCAATTTTCTTTTGCCACTTGAGTTTTTGTAGACAGAAACAGGTCAGTCTGTTAGCTGAGGTCTCGGGCATTTGTATCTGATAGGCACAAGGAGGTGACCATGGCTGACTCCTGCACTCCTCTCCCCTCCCCCTAACTCGGGCTGGGGCTGCTCCCGCTGAAGGCTGAGAAGCACCTAGGGTGTCGGGTGGTTGGACTCAACATCTGAGATCTGTTCTCACCCCAAAACGCACTCTTTTCCGTGTTTATTCTAGGTTATGTATTTTAGGCATCTGGACTTTTATCTGTATTCACTTTTGACAGGAAAAGTATTACTACTTTTGTACCTTTTCTTGTCCTTGTTATTACTGTCTTTGTACCTTTCAATGACACAGCTGCTTGCAACTTCAGGAACAAGGATTTTAACAGATAATTCTTTTTCTGTTCCATTCATAATCTCAGGTGAGTAAATGTTAAAAAACATACTCCCATAAGTCAAAATTAAAAGAAAAATGGTAAGATTTTAAACTAAGTTTATCTCTGAAATGTTAATTTGCAAAACAGAGGTAGAAAATGGTTTGGTTTTTTTTAAACTTTTTACCCATTTAAACGGAATACACTGGATTGTCGGAAAAGTCTTGACGCATTTTGCAACGAAAAACAGAAAAAATACATCACGACTTTTCTAATATATATATACATATATACCCCAATTTGATTTTTTTAGCTTGCTTAAACATTATAAAAGTCATCGATTAGTTTTTTTTAGCTTACTTAAACATCATAAAATTCATCCACTCACGGGCTGGCCAAGTGGCGTATTGGTTAAGAACTGGCTTGGGACGCCAGCTGTGAGCAGCAGGGCCCAGGTTCGGATCCCATATGAGGGCCAGTGAAGCTGCGCCCTCTACAGCTAAGATGGTGAACAACATGGGTTGCCATAAGCTACAGTAAGTGGCTGGCAGTCAGCGTGAGCTGCAGTGAGCCACCGTGAGCAGCGTCTGGAGGCCGGTGACCAATCTGCCTCACCAGAGAAGATGATACCAACCTGGGCCAGTGAAGCAATGTCCTCCACAACTAGACTGAAGAACCAAAGGACAGCAACTTGTCTGTTCCCCTTCCCTGATTCCCCAAAGCTATTCCCCGCCCCCAACTCCCCAATAAAATTAAAAAAAAAAAGGTCATCCACTCAGAAAAGAAAATGTAAACCCTCTAGAAGGTAGAAAGCAAGGTGTAGTCTCCCTCAATGTTTACCTAGAGTTAACCATTACTATCCTTTGATATTTTTAGTGAAGGAACTGCTCTTAGGGACTTTTAAATCTCCAAAGTACCATATAAATGGAAACAGTTTAAGCAACAAACCTGAGGGCATCTTCACCCACCCGCTGTTCTCTCTAAAGCACAGGTAGTTCTAGAACAGGTGATCTCAGTAGGGTGCTCATTTATTTTGCCCCCTGCATTGGGAAACACATTCTGTTAATATTTTTTCATTTAGTTTTGAATGAGAGCGAAAGTAGCAACATTTTACTCCATTTACAGGAGTTTCAATTTTATCCACAGAAATCTGAGGCAGCTGTTATAACTAGAACAGAGTCCCCCCAAAGAATGATCAACTACAAAGACAGACTCAAGACTGGAAAACATAAACAGAAGTATAAAGTCAAGGGTGAGGAAATGAGAACAGACATATACAGGCCTGAAAGGTCACAGAGCTGTAATTACTCTGTACACATCTACAAGTACAAAGTTTATGGGAGAAATTATACCCAACAGTGGTGGACATGAAATCTCACTCGGGTGTTCTAGCCAATGTCCATCAGCTACAATGCCATATTATAAGTATGCATCTTTTATTACTGTGGGGGAAAAAAGAAAGTGCCTCTACGCGTTATAAAAAAGGAAATAGTTTGAAAAGATCTACCTCACTGGTTGGGGTCTGGAAAGGAGCAGTCTCACACAATCAGATTATAGCAGAGTTTGGGACATGTTTTCTGGAAGGGATTGTACAATGTGCAGCAAATATGCTTTAAAACGTACCCACCCTCTGACCCACATTCCCTCCTGGGGATTTAGCGTAAGGAAAACACCACAGACCTGTGCAAAGCTCCTGTGTAATGATGGTCCTGCAGGGCTTTAATAGCAAAGGACTGGCAATGACCTTAGGTCCAACAACAGGGGACTGGACCAATACATTACGATGAAGAATAGGCACTGTGGGGTCATCAAAATGAGGCAAAAACACGGACTGATATGGAAAGACGCACTGAAAAATATTGGAAAGAGGGCCAACAAGAGCTAACAGTGTTATCTCTGGGTTGTGCATCTCCAGGTGACTTTTACTTTCGGTGTAAATATTCATAGAAATTCTGGAAATTTTCTGGCCTTGGAGAAAAATAGTTTAAAAAAATTGTGAGATTGAAGCCAATATACACATATAAAAAACATGAACGAGTGTTGGAAATGCTAAGAAATACAGTTTGGGGGTTTGTTCTCAAACATGCACAATCTAAGTGGGGAGAAGACCCCAATTAAAAATAACATTTCTGGGCTGGCCGAGTGGCACATTGGTTAAGAGTTGGTTTTGGGATGCCAGTGGCCCCGGTTGGGATCCCACATATGAGGGCCAGTGACACTGCCCTCTACAGCTAACAACTGCTCCACCTGGAGCTGGGCTGTGCGAGCCCCGGCAACAGTGTAGGCTGCAGCCCCTGCTGCAGTGGGCTGCCATAGGCTACAGTGAGTGGCCGGCAGCCAGCGTGAGCTGCCAATAGTCGCGGTGAGCGACCATCCAGAGGCCGGCGACCGATCTGCCTCATCCGGGAAGAGCGCAATGACGATACCAACATGGGCCAGTGAAGCAACGCCCGCCACTAGACTGAAGAACAAAAAGACAGCAACTTGTCTGTTCCCCTTCCCCGATTCCCCAACGCTGTTCCCCTCCCCCAATTCCCCAATAAAATCTTTAAAAAAAACCAAAACATTTCTGTCAGAAAGTACTAGTCTTAAAACCTCTTAATTCAACTGTAACTCATTGAAAAAATTTTTTTTTTTTTTTTTTTTTTTTTTAGAGGGCAGTGTCACTGGCCCTCACATGTGGGATCCGAACCAGGGCTGCTGGCTTCCCAAGCCAGCGCTTAACCACCGCACCACTTGGCCGGCCCTCATTGAAAATTTTTTTAAAAACTAGTCTATTGTGCCTGTTAACAGTAAAGTAGGTATATTTTCAAGAAAACACATAAAAAGGAAGTGAAAGATACTTTCATTAATACTCAGTTAACAAGAAAATTCAATTAACCATAATTCTGCATGGCCCCAGCCTCGATTACACAATCAAACCTTTTGATGTGTTCAGCTATGATAGTTTTGGAGCCTAAGAAACTGAACTCTATGTTTTATTTTACTGAATGCCACAACCGTAAGGCCTCTCTCAGACTCGCGCCCCAGGTGGCTCTGTCTCCTGACACTGAGTGACCCCTGTGGAGGCCAGGCTCCTGCGGCAGGTGCAGACGGCCAACCAGCAAGCCTGGGGCAAACAGTTCTGTTTGTTTTGTTTTTAACTAAAAATTCCTATTTGCATACACCCATCAGAGTGGCCAAAATTAAAAGGAAGGAAAATACCAACTTTCAGTGAGGATCGCAGAGCAAGAGGAACTCAGATGCTCTGCTGGTGGGAATGCAAATTGGTCAAACCACTTTGGAAAACTGCATGAGTTTCTACCAAAGCTACATGTTCAAATACCTCATAAACCCAGCAAATCTACTGCTATGTATATACCCAAGAGAAAGGGAGGCCTATGCCCATCAGACATGTACTACTGGGTTGTCGGGAAAGTCATGACGTATTTTTTCCATGTTGTTCGGTGCAAAACTGCATCATGACTTTTCCTACAACCCAACAGAATGTTCACAGCAGCACTTAATATCCTGGAGTAAGTAGTCTGAAAATGATCTGAATGTCTCTCGAGAGAAGAGAGAAAATGTGACATATTCTCACCATGGGCTACTTACTACACAGGAAAAAAAATGAAACAACTACAATTCCTCCAACGACGTGGATGAATCTGACAAACACACGGAGTGAAAGAAGACAGAGAAAACAGGCCCAACTAATCAGTGCCGTTAGAAGTTAGGAGAGTAGTTACCTTGGAGGGGGTGTAGTGACCGGGAAGGGGATATGCCAGGACTTCGGGGGTGCGGGGGGCGCTGGTTGTGGTCTGCTGCTTGATCTGGATACTAGTTACCCAGGTGTGTCTAATTTGTGACAATTTAGTGAGCTATACACACCTAAGCACACCTTTCTGTGTGTATATTAATTACAGTTCAATAGAAAGTTTTAGAAATAAAAAATATATTTGCAAATGCCAACAGAATTTAATGTTTGTGTTGCTTTTATAATAATTTTTACTTTTGAACTGCAGAAGAAAGAGTTGTATGGAATGTTGAGGAAAACAAAAATCCAGTGTGTTGCAATTTGAGGCACATTAGGTTCCCCTTGCAGGTCAGCCTGTGGCTCATTACCACAGAAATGCAAGGCAAGAATTAATGCCCGATACTGGACTGTCACAAATGTAAACTCAAAAGGAACCTGAAACTTGTGAATGGTGTCACCTGTCCAAGTGGTCCCAGCCTCCCAGCCTTCATAATAAAGATCGCTGCTCTGTCGGCAGAGCAACCATGTTATCATAGTTCTAAAACCTCTTTCCAATCAAGAAAAAAATGTTACGACAGAAAAAGACATCCATTGTTTGGCTTTGCATTTTCATTTTTGCAGACAAAAAGCTACAAGACTGGGCTGTTCAGTTTAATATTGATACCTGGCAACCCTTTCTGCTGCTACCTGGCACATGATTCCTACTGTCCCCTTTGTTAGCCACCATGGAGCCAAGAATAAGTTGTCTGGGCTTCTGCAAATTCCATTTTGTCTTCAGCATTCCTGAAGAAAGTAGTGTGGTGGGAACAAATGAAGACATCAAATAGTGTATATAGCTACAGAAAGAAACATAAAAGGCAATTTTAAGCTTCAAAAGCTAGACCTGTACGGCACAGTCTACACTGAAGACCAACCAGGCAGGGACTTTCACTTATATACATCCCCAATTAAAGCCAAGTTGGGAAAATAAAAACCCATTACACAAACAAACAAAGTGAAAGAACCCAGTGAAAGAACAAAAGTACCTCATTTTCTTAAAAAAAAAAAAAAAAAAAAAAGTTTGTTCAAAACATGCCAATAATGACGAATTAACAGAAGGGCAAAAAATGCTGGTGACATCTTAGATCTCCAAATTATAAAAAGTATTTGGTTTGTGCATTTGTTAATCAGTAAAAACTAAATTACTGTACAAAAAAGGGGAGGGATGGTGGCTGGCATGGTGCATGGCACGTGGGCATTGGTCACTCATAGGCTTTAGGCTCAGTTTCTTAATGGTAAACAAACAAAATCCCTATCTACTTCAAGGGCTGATGTATACTTAGAATGAAACAAAGACTATGAAAAGTGTGAAGGCATGGGGGAGCCTGGCATACGATAGGTGCTTACAAAATTAATTAAATGTCCACTTGTTCAACACACATGCACACCCACTATGTGCCAGGACCTTTTTAAGTGCTCAAATACTACAAACCAAAGCTCCTTTCCTTTGGGAGAATGGGAAGAGTGAGAAACATAATAAATATATTATATCCTAAGATAATAAGCGCTATGGGAAAAAAGGTAAAGTTAGGTAGGGTTTCGCGATGGATGGTGTTAAAGAGTTGTTTCAGTAGGCCTCTCTGAGAAGGTGACATTTACACAAAGACTTCTGTGTCCTTTTCCTTTTTAAGTGTCATTTCCACCCCACCCCCACCCCATTCACTGCTGCTTTAGCAAGATTAATGTAGGTAGGACATATCTGGATGATGTCCCACCGATTCCCTCCTCAATTTCCTAAGACTTTAACAGTTCTCATTTTTAGGAAGGTTGTGGTTACTCTTAATTAAGGGTTTTTTGTTTTGTTTTGTTTTTTTGAACTTTACTTCTTCCTCAGACCACTAAAGCATGTACTCATCAGAAAACTATGCAAAATCACAAGCAAGCTGCTGAGGGCAAATTATGGGCGTACTATAAACTGAAGTGTGGGGAAGGGAAGGGATCCTTGGTTTACCTCTTAATTAACAACAGCAACATTGTTTGACATTTTGGGGCTCATTATCATGCCATTTATTTGTGAAGCCATAAAACACACATTCCCCCTAGGATTTAGCATGGATCACCAGTAATCATTTGTCTAAGTACTCAGCATATAAATACTTAGAAAACTCAGCATATAAATATTTAAAGGTATCTGATGCCGCATACAGAGGATCACACTACTTTATAATCTCCCATTTTCTCTAAAGAATTTATTCTTTTATTTCAAAGTTAGAGAAATTTGAGTATTAAAAAAAAAAATCTAAAACCCATACAAGCAAGTCATCAAATCTCATTTGCAGGTGGCTCTGGTAAACACACCTGGTTAGGTTTTGTTTCTATTAGTAAAACATTGCAGATTGGTGGGTAACATAAAGGAAGTCTCTTTTTAAAAGAACCAGATTCATCAGCAGTGCCAGATTTTTACCATATTAAGCTTAAGCTGTTTTCAGCTTTGGTAGTGGGGAGGTGGGTTGGGGAGAAAGAACCCAATCGGGAGGTGGTGAAAGAATTTCAGGCTTTCAATCAGATCTGTGAACGTCAAATTTCACTGTGCATTTCTATTATAGCTAAAGCATGAGCTAGCAGCATTCACTTCATAGGTTATATATAAACCTGTTGTCCTGAGCTGTACATTCTCATCCCACCATCTCTACATAAAAAACACGATCCCAAAACATTAACGAGGAAATGGTGATGAAAGTCAGTCAACAAACATTTGTGAGCTTTCAGTATGTTTTAAAGCACCTGGGAATGCAAAGCAAGAGGGATGCACTGGTGTCTGCTCTTCGAACTATAACCTTTCTTACTATGAGAATTATTTATACTGCCTTACACCTACGAATACATATGACCAAAACTGTGAAATCCACACTTTTTTCCTCCTGCCCCAATTCCTTGGGTAATGCAGCAAGCCAGAGTGGCCGGCATTTGAGATACTGTAATTCACTTGAGTATACAGCCCCTCCACTGAGTCATCACTAAAAGTGAAAAGAAGAAGTGGGAGAAAAAGCAAAGAGTTACTTTGGAGCGAGCATTTGATTACTTGAATGAAGTTGATACCTCAGGTCAGAAAGATACATGTGCCTGTATTCTGGGAGGTGGAGGAAGAGGAATTTGTGTTCACTTTTTAAAGCTTAGATGGCCCTGCCGATACTGAGAGTCCACCTCGAAATTGCAATGGTCTGCATTCCTCAGTTACATACATTTTTTCCTTAACTGATAGTCATCGGAGTAGCTGCTACCCCAGCCAAAGTGTAAGAATGACTTATTTACATACTTTACAACACCCCACACTTGTCCCAACCACCATCTTCAGGAACAATTTAATATTAACAATCTCAATACAAACGCAAATCTTTAACATTCTGGGATTTCTAAAAATTGTCCTCTGTTGAGGAAACACATGAATAAGGAACCGATTTTGGTCACAGCGACATACTGAGTCCCTCCCCCCCAATGCTGTGTACACCGTATCCATCTATAAAGTATAATTCACATGTTACAGTATTTGTGCATTCTGATAAAGGAATCAATTTTTGGAACGTCAAAGGATAGATTATGAATATATTTTCGTGCTCTTTTAAAATTCGTATCCAACAAGTGAATACACTCCTCTGGTTTCAGGAATTGACAGACCTCGCAAATCTAGAATCCAAATTTTAAGTTTTTGTTTTTATGAAAACGACCACACGGTGGGCCTTAAAAGTCTCAGGGGTTCCATGAGCCTCAGCTGAATTGAAACAAAAGTTGCTCTGTAGTCTATTGATCGCAGATGATTAAATACATATCTTATTTCAACTGGCATTCATGTATAAGTACTTAACCCTGTAAGTACACCGACCCCTAATCCTAAGTCTACGTGTGTTTCTGGGAGACTTCTCTGATAATGAACGCAAGGTCAGAGAACGACCGTCAACGCGTTCCTTAAGGTTGGGTCCCTTTTACGAAAACCTCGGGTGTGCTTTCGCTCCAATAACCTCAGAAAATAATCGATGGGCACCAGCCACGTTGAACTCCCAGCGGCGCGGGAGACTCAGAGGGTCAAGGGGCGGGTCCCGCCCGGCGGAGTCGCGGGGCCCGAGGCGCCCCCGGGCGCGGCTCACCTGGGGAGGCTCCCGCCTCACCTGCCCGGCGCGGCCACGGGCTCCGGGGGCAGCTGAGAGCGGGCCTGCCCCCGCCCCACCCCCCAAACACGCGCGCGGCAACCCAGGGGCTCGCGGGGCGCCTCCCGCCCGGGAGGGGAGGGGCCTTCCCGCGGAGTCTCAGCGCCGACCCCCGCCCCGCCCGGCCCGCTTACCCGGTAGGTGCTCTCGGTGAGCCGGCTCACCTCCTCCGGCCCCTTCGACATGGCTGCAGCCGGGGTGGGGGAGACGCGGCCGGGCCTCGTGGGCGCCCGACCCTGCGCGGCGGGAGCGGCGGGGCGCGACCGAGGGGCCCCCTAGGGCCGGCCGCCGCCACAGCCGTGGGCCCGCGAGTGGCCGGCGCGCGCCGCCGCCGCCAAAATGTCAAACGCGCCGCGCCGCCGCGGAAGACCGCGAGGGACTAAGGAGACGCGGCCTGGAGCCAGCTGCACGAGCGAGCCCGGCCGGCCGGCCCCACCTGAGGCTGCGGGGGGCGGGGCCTGGGTGGGCGGGGCAGCACCGGGAGGGCGGCCCCACCTGAGGCTGCCGGAGGGGGCGGGGCCTGGGTGGGCGGGGCCTGGGTGGGCGGGGCAGCACCGGGAGGGCGGCCCCCACCTGAGGCTGCCGGAGGGGGCGGGGCCGAGCGGCAGGGGTGAGTCGGGAGGAGGAGGGGCAGAACGGCCAGGATGGGCGGGGCGGAGGCCAGATGGGCCACGTGGGCGGGGCGGCCGGGGTGGGCGGGGCCAAGTGGCCGAAGTGAGCGAGGCCAAGGGAGTTGGGCCCACTGGGCGGGGCGTCCCCACCTGAAGTGCAACCCGCGGGGCGGACAACTTGCGCCCTTTCGTTTCCGGCCGGGAGCTCCAGGTGACTCAGGCACCTAGACGCCGGGCCTCGCGAGGCGTCCGTAGCTCGGGTTGCTGTTCTGCTTAGACCGGGCCCGCACGGATAGCACGCAGGCCTCTGCGGTCCTAGAGCCCTCTAGTGTCCCGCACGGAGCTGGCCCCAGAGTTCCCATGCCCACGCTCTCCGCGGCCACTTGCCCCAATCTCAGCCCTTCCTGTTGCGGACTGCGGGCAAAAGGACCCACGTACTCCAGCTGCATTAACTCCCCCATTTGACCCCTTCCTGCGCACCCCTCTCACTGACCCCAAAGATATGGGGTACCCCAGGGCACGGACTCTCCTAGATGAAGAACAGGGTCACTTGCAGTTTGGGAAATTCCTCATATATAAAAAAAAAAATGAATAAATACCAAGATCTGGTTATAAGAATGGCAGTACGTGTTGGAACTTAACGTTAAGAACGACCTTTAAGTCTGCAACTTAACCGTGCTATTCACAGTTCCTAGGTTTATTGTAGAAATCCGTGCTGAGCTGAGGGGTTGTGGGATGCTCAGAGTGCAGTGGCTCCTGACGCTCCACCCCAGCCCCAGCCCCAAGGCTACACCCTGAGGATCCAGAGTAGGCTTCTTCCAACAGGAATTGCCGTTTAGCATCTGAGACAGTCACCCCACAAGAGTGGCAGGAGGGTTTATTTTGATTTTTAAAAACTTCCGTTTTCGTGCAATAGCATCTTTTATGGGATGGTAGAACATGAGGCTTCTAAACTGCTCCTGTGACAAAGTTCACTAGGAACTGTACACAAAGATAGCACTGTGTGGCCCCCGTGGGAACTCCAGGAGCGTGCAATGCTACTGGACTTAGGAGAAAAACTAACATTTGGACTCTGGGACAATGTTAACAGGTTTTGCAAGCTGTAAAACATAGGCTTGGGAACCTAAAGGTTTTCAACGGAGGGGGACATCACACATCAGACCTAGGTTTCAGGCAGTGGAGGCAGCTGCCTCCTTTATTAACCGATTTCTAGCATTGGGTTCATAAGTTTCGCCTGTTGGGTTTCCTTTGCCATATTGAGATATACTCATGGCCTCATAATTACCACCGTCACGTATTAGGTTCTTAAAGTATGTCTGTTGGTTTTCATTTAAACTTGAAAATCACCACCTTGACGTTGCACGTTAGCTTTGAAAACTTCCCTCTGTGCCTTCTGATGAATGGGGTCATTTGATCTCAGCTGCGAGGCAGTCAACAGAGGAACTGTTAAGAGAGCAGAGACGTAACCTTGAACAACCCACAGCTCAGCAGTGTGGTTTAAAGCCAGAAGAGACAGATTAACAAACCACCATAAAACCAGTGTCTCAGATAGCTTGATTTGATCGCCACGGTTGGAATTCGATCGAAGGACTATGTTCATAATTGTATGCAGATCTTCAAATAGATATTTGGCCATCTTTAAGTCTCCTTTATGGAAATAACTTCCTGGTTAGGAACGATTCTGCTCCTTTAGAAGTGTGAGAATGGTCAGTTCTTGGTTGGTACCGCCATTAAGAGTAGTGCTGTTCAGCCCCCCAGCTCAGTACTTGGCACAGGGATGCCTGACAGATGTTGGTTGAACAAAAGAATACATGAGAACCAATCATGTGCTCTATGCCAGGGGTTCTGCTGGGGGCTGCAGGAGTGCAGAGTGAACATGGCTTGACCCAAACCTTCGAAATGTGTGCAGGAGGTAGAATTTAAGGAGGATGGCAATGAAAGTTGTAGTAGAGATAGTACTCTCAAAAGGCCATTTATATTAGGTTCTTCAAGTATGTTGTGGATTTCATGTAAACTTGAAAACCCACAGTCTTAGTTGTCCTGAGACTTCGTGATGCTCAGAGCAAGGGAAGTGAATCAATAGACAGGAATGACTCAGAAGGTGAGGAACAGCCCCTGGCTTTAATAGTTCTTCACCTGCCGAGAAAGTCCTGTAGCCATTCTCCAGTTGCCCAGAACCTGGTCTTGAAGAAGAGCTGGCTTGGCCTCCCTGGAAATCAGCCCCACACCTGCCCAGGGCAGGCAACCAAGGCTGCATTCCTCTTTTAGCTCCTGCTTGAGTGCACATCATCAAAACCCCTGTTTATATTAACAAAAGGTGTAAGACATGATTACAGGTGATAAAGTCAATATGATTTTGAAAGCCACGCTCCAAACAGGTTCTTGTTGTGAGGTTGATGCCTTCTTTTGAATTTACTGTGGAGCCTGTTGAGAGGCCTCTGCCTTGATGGATGCTCTGTGATGTTGAGAATTCTACTGTTTTGTGACAATATAGGTCCCTGCCAATAGCAGTAGTTTGGGGCAAATTCCCATATAAAATACCAGAAGAGAGGAGGGGACTTAAAGTGTTCTTAGTCTGAAAAAAAAAAAAATGTGAACTGCAAACTCATTTACCTTTCTCTTTCTTCCAATCCAAACAGCATTAACTTCTCCAGCATGCCAGGTTCACTACTGCTATAGTTTTTCACTAACTGTTCCCTCTGTCTAGAATGTTCTCCCCCTACCCCCATAGCATTTTCTGTACCTTGGATTTCAGCCTAGATGGATTCCCTAACCACTCAACCTGAAGTAGTATGTTAGGCCTTTTCTATCGTTGCATTCTATTTTCATTCTAATAGTGCTTGTCACTAGCTATGGTATGCTGAATAATGTCTCCCCAAAGATGGCCAAGTCCTACCCCTGGAAATCTGTGAATGTTACCTTATATAGCAAGAGGGGACTCTGCAAATGTGAACGCCATGTGGTTTCTTTCACAGCATAGAGTTTTCAAGGTCCGTCCATGTTGTAGCATGTATCAGTCCTTCATTCCTTGTTACTGCTGAATAGTATTCCATTGCGTGGATGGACCACTTTTGTTTATCCATTCATGGATGGATGTTTGGGTTGTTTCTACTTTTTGGCTATTGTGAATAATACTGCTGTGAACATTTGTGTATACGTTTTTGTGTGGATGTATATTTTTATTTCTCTTAAATACATACCTAGGAGTAGATTTGCTGGGCCATAGGGTCATTCTATGCTTAACATTTTTAAGAACTCACAAACTATTTTCGAAAGTGGCTACGTCATTTTACATTTCCACCAGCCATGTATGAGGGTTCCAATTTTTCCACATCTTTGCCAACCCTTGTTATTGTCTATCTTTCTGATGATAGCCATCCTACTGGGTATGAATTGGTGTCTCACAGTGGTTTGATTTGTGTTTCCTTAGTGGCTAATAATGTTGAGCATCTTTTCATGCATTTACTGTGTATCATCTTTGGAGGAATGCCTGTTTAAATCCTTGGCCCATTTTAAAATTTTCTTATTTTAATCTTCTGATTATGAGTTGTCAGAGTTCTTTATATATTCTGGATTTAAATCCCTTATCAGATATACAATTTACAATTTATCCCCCCATTCTGTGGTTTGTCCTTTCACTTCCTTGATGGTGCCCTTTGAAGCACAAAAAATTTTAAGTCTTATTTATCTATTTTTCTCTTTTGTTGCTAGTGATTGTTGTGTCATAGCTGAGAAACCCAAAGTCACAAAGATTTATCCCTATGTTTTCTTCTAAGAGTTTTTTAGTCTTAGCTCTTATAGTTAGGTCTCGGATTCAGTTTGAGTTAGTTTTGGGGTATAGAGTAAGAAAGGAGTCCAACTTCACCCTTTAGCCTGTGGATAGCCAATTGTTTCAACACCATTTGTTGAAAAGGTGATTCTTTCCCCCATTGGATTGTCTTGCCACCCTTGTCAAAAATAAATTGACCATAAAGGTGAGGGTTTATTTCTGGACTGTCAGTTCTGTTCAGTTGCTCTATATATCTATCTGACCACTACACTGTCATACTGTCTTGATTACTGCAGCTTTGTAGTACGTTTTAAAATTGGGAAGTATAAGTCCTCTAACTTTGTTCACCTGTTTAAAGATTGTTGTGGCTACCATGTATGCCTTGTATTTCCATATCAATTTTAGGATTTGCTTGTTAATTTATGTAGGAAAAGCATCTGAGATTTTGATAAGGATTTCACTGAATCTGTAGATGAATTTGGGAAGTATTGCTATCTTAACAATAGAATTCTGATCCATGAACATGGAATGTCCTTCCATTTATGTAGGCCTTCTTTCATTTGTTTAAACAATGTTGTGTGTGGTTTTTAGCGTATAAGTTTTACACTTCTTCTGTTCAACTTATTCCTAAGTATTTTATCTTTTTCATGCTATCATAAGTAGAATTGTTTTCTTATTTTCATATTATTCATTGCGAATGTATAGAATTAGAGTTGATTTTGTATCTTGACCTTGTAACCTGAGGTCATCTTCAGTGGCAATCCGTTTTGTCTATAAGAACCCCATGTAGCCTGGGTTGTAAAGTATTCCTGGCCTGGGTTGTAAAGTATTCCTCCAGAAACATTTTGTACTTGTTCCCTCTAGGTACTCTAAGGAGCTCACCACTGGAGAGTGTGAAAATCAGACTCTGCACCCGCTCCATCTCACAGGTTTGGTGGGTTAATTTCTCTTAGGATATATTTTCTTCTATTAGGGACCCCAGTTAAGTCAAACTCCTTTGTCCTCCCCCTTGGCCAAAGAGTATTTTCTAGTGCCTCTCTTACTGGCATGGGGTCTTTTGAGGGCCCCACCTGCATGACTGGGTCTTAGAGTCTGCTCTCCATCTTGTACAGGTCATCAGTCCTTATATAGGTGAAAGACTTAACATGTGAAACACCTGACCATTGGGGCTCATTTCCAGCTCCCCCAAGGCTGCCATACCATCTGCTCCACGGCTTCATTTTCTTCCCTTTTTTTTTTTTTTTAATACCTGATAGGTGTTTTTTTTCTTACAAACTCAACTATGTGTTAGAATATTTTTGTCACATTTTATCCATAATTTTAAGTATTTGTAACTGGAGGAATTCTGGGTCTCCAGTCTACCAGAAGCCTGAAAGGGCCTTTGTAGTCTCCCTTCCAGACTGCTCATGGAGTGATAAGTGCCGGCTAGGAGGCCGGGGATCGTGTTCCAATTGGCCTCTATTGGTATGTAGGACTCGGCAAGGCATTTTTCACTTCTTCGTCTCAGTTTTTTCACCCCTGAACTAGGGTAGCTGGTCTTCATGTTACTTTTAGTTCTAAAATTGTCTGGAAAAATATTTTTTTGAAACTTCTGTCCACAGCACTGATTCCGAAGCCTTTCTTTTTCTCTAGGTGCAGGTTGGCCTCTGTGAAGAGAGGCTATTCGCCAGAGGCCAAGATAAGCTGAACATTCTTTACTTTTCCAAGGGCGGACAGGGACAGACACTGGGCCGCTGTCCTGAAAACTCTTTGGAGATTTGGTGTTCATGGGAAATGGTCGATTTATGGACGTGGATCTGCCTGGCCGACCTTCCTTCGCTTTGTCTTGATGTTTCCATGGGAAAACATCAGCAGACAAAGCTCTAGATTTTCTTTGCCTAGGCAGATTTGTTTTCTGTATTTAGCAAAATCTAAACATCAATCACATCTGCAGATTTCCTCTTTATAGGACTTAATTCCCTGTACAGTGTGCCCAATATTTTTCCTTGATACATAAGTGCAGTAATTTCTGGAACAATTTTACCTTCAGTTGGGGCTTCTTTTTTCTGAGAGGGGAGACTTGGGGAAGATGCTCTGAAGTGCTTTTTACAGAAATCTACTGAGCCAGACAAACAATTCTCATTCCATTACAGCTGTCACAGCTGTGAAGGTAAAAGGAAACAACTGGATTGTCAAGCAGTTCCCCAAAGTGAACAGTAGAGGATGCTAAGGGGGTGGAATATAATGGAATACTCTTTCCATTATGACAATTTGACTCTTCAACACCTTGTCTTTCAGGGGGAGGAAAGGCCTCCCTCTGATGAACTTTTTGGTCTGCACGGGGCCTTATCACACACCTGTGTTTGTGTCCATGCACCTGGCAGGTGCCACCTCACTTCATGGGCCCTTCAACATTGGGACCTGGCATTTCCAGTGACTTTGTTTCCAGAACAGTTCGGGCCTCCTGTGACCTTGCCCTCTGCCCATAATTGTGCCTCCGCTCTGCCTATGAATTTCCACAGCAATAAACGATGAGAGAATGCAATTGTTTCACTAAAAGGGGGACGTATTAGTCCCGCGGATCTTGAAATTCAGCACAAAACGAAAATTTCCATTAGGTAAATGCGTACGATTATAAATAATTAAGCAAAAACCTTAAGTAGTAATTTATGTGTTTCTTTAAAAATGTCCCCAACATATTGACATTGACCAAGAAGCACAAGAAGGCTTAAGAATCAATGGAAAGTCTGCTGAGTAGGAAAGGCAGACTTCGCTACTGAAGCCTGTTATAGTGTCCCATTAGTATCCCATCACTATAAAACTTTTAGCACGCATTTGGCTATGATGTTGGGCAGTGCTCTGGGCCCAGGGGTAGGAATCATGCATTCATGGCAGAAAGCCTCGCCATTTTAATAGGGTGTTCAATAAGGTGCACTTGCCAATTAAAAGCATGCATTCTATCCAGTATTTTCTGTATTTAGAGATATTTGAAATCTGTGTTTGCTATAGCCTTGGTAAGGCAGCAAGCAGGCTGGCGTAGGACTGCAGATACTCAAACCCCCGCCCCTTTTCTATTATAGGGGTGGAGAGCAAAAAACTTGATTTTTCTGGTCTCCCTTGTAGTTAGGAGTGGCAAAATAGAGACAGTTCTAGTCGAAGAGATAAAGTAAACAAAGATTTGCTGAGAAGGTAAAAGGCGAAGAGGTTGGGGTTCAGGCAGCCATTTGCTTGGCCCCTGATGACTTCCTAGGAAGAAGACATGATATCTGTGCAAGAAGTAGCCGCCGTCTTGCAAGCTCCAAGCAGCGCACAAGACTGGAATCAACAAACTGAGATTGGCCAGCGGGGGGAGAGAGAGAGAATGTCTCCCTTCCCGCCCCAACATCAGTGAGCACTGAGTTTTCTGCTCTTTGCAGCTGAAAGCCTTCCCAAGTGACATATATTGTTATTAAAATTGGGGAGAATTTGAGATTGTGTTGAAGTCAACATACACAAATGGAATGAATCTTCAAATGAAAAATCCAAATGGTGAAAAAGGGCTTTTTGAAATTTTTATACATCTAAATTTCTTCATTTGGGGGATGACCATATTTTGGAGATAAAACAAAAAGACCCATGGACTGCCAAATAACAATATAATTACAGAGACCAAAGGGGGATGTTATTCAAATTGGGACTCTCCTGGGAACTCCCTTTTGTCTGTGTTTATATCTTTAAGCCACTCTCTAAAAGTACTTTTATGTTACTTTCATCAAAGAACATAATTCTACACCCAGTTTCCCAAGAAATACATTTCTGAATCAGTTTTTCCAGAGCTGGGAAATAAAATCCTTGTAAAGATGAATCATCCACTTTGCTTTTGAGACAGTTATTTTTCCCACAAAACAACAACAACAATAACAATACCCCCAGAGGTCCGGAATAGGAACATATTCCTGCATTATTATTAGCTAAAATGGTGATCCATCTCTGGGCCTGTAATTGAGTTCATAATTCCGGGAAGATCTCTCCTGTAGCAGCCGGCTTTCTTCCAAACACAGAAGGAGACGAGGTTTTTCCACAGAAGGTCATTCGGCGCTCTCCAGGTTGTGAAACATTTGGGCCTTTGCTGTTAAACAGACAAAATATTTGCATTCTGCATCCCTCCCCTGCCCCATGACTGAGCTGGGTCTTGGGTTACTGAGTAGACCCTTGAGTGTAGACTGAGTGGCTTCTTCCTCCGTGTAGAAACAGCAGCTGGGAGAAAGAAACATTTGTGCCTCGTAATTTTGCCAGGCCTTTGAAAAACCGACACGGGTATTAGAGTAGTCCTTGACTCCTGGGGCCTGTCCCCTGTGTGACTTGGTGACAGGGGTCTCCTCTGACATTGAAATGGGATAGGACTTGACGACAGGGTGCCTGGCATACAGGAAGGGCATTGTACCACAGGTCTTGTGAATTTCGTGTCTATCTCAGTGGTAACAACTGAGCAAGTCACGTCATGTCCCTGGGCCTCCATGCCCTGATCAATAGGCTTGGGGGTGGACAGTACTCCAGATGACCCTGAGGGCAGTGAGGGACGTGCTTTCCCTTGTGGCATTTCTCCCGAGATGCAGCTCCCTGGCCAGCCCTACCGCCCACCCCAGCCCGCCCTTTGGAACACACAGGAGTGAGAAGCAGCTACGCCGGCCAGCAGTCACCCTGCTCCTGGGGCTGCTGGCCGGGAGGAGGCTCTGGGAGGCTGGCACTGCCTTAGTGGAGGCGGACGGAAAATCATGGGTTTCAGGCTGTCTTTGATCTCCAGCTCACCCCATTTCACTATCAACAGACATTGCAGCTGTCCCTGAGATTTGCTGGCCTGCTCTCTAACCCTCACCTTTAGGCTCCGAGCCTGGTTGTTAAAATTGCATGGAATTTCCACACCCCTCACAGGTTGTGCAACTACTGTGCAGGTGCATTTCAGGTTTCATCATCATCATCGTCATCATTACTTTTTGCAGAGTGAACCCTTCTTTTTGTTTCTGACCCACCTGGATCTAACCATTCCTGACACCAGTTTCTTTCTTTCTTTTCTTTTTTAAAAAAATAAGGTATTTATTTATTTCTCATCCCTTCACCCCTTTGTCCTTTGGCAACCATCAGCTTATTCTCTATAACACTTCTTGATTTACTATTATTTTGGGGGGTGCCCACCCAATGTTAATCACTGACCTTTACCAGTGATGTTAGAGAAGGGGACAGCCATAGATGGGCCAGGTGACCAGGTTGAAAAACACGCTGTTCCTGGGCCACCAATGGCTCCCAGGCCCCCATTTGGAGAAGACTGCTTTGGAGGAAGCCGGGGACATGCTGTTGGAATTTGGACCTACAGTTAAGAAATCTCAGTTACCTACTAGATTGTGTCCAACCTGGTTTTGCAGTCCCTCCGTGGAATCTCCCTCTCCCTCTCTGCCTTTGGAAATCATTGCTCCTGGCCTGATTTTTGCCACCTCCATCTGTCAATTGCTTGTTGTGTATCTTTGGACGAGACACTTCCCCACCTTGAGCCCTTTTTCTCATTTGAGAAATGGGAATGAGATGCTGTGAGATTTACACATGTGGCATCGATGGAGGCTGCTGCCAGCGGTTGAATAGGGGATGGGACTCTGAGATGTCCCCTCACTGACATTTCTTACATCAGCAGCTATGTCTCATCTGTCGGGTTTCACTACAGCTTAGTTCTCCAACAACTGGGTCCTTCCTGATAGTCAGAGTCTTGCCTGTTTGGGTGAGTAAAGTCATGACTCACCTTGACCAGCAGTTCACCCTTGAGTCACATCGATCAGGAAGCCCCACGGATATGACATCATCAGTCAACACCAACAGTCACGGGTATGGAGGCAGCTCTGTTTGCCCTGGAGATAAACACCACGCCCGTCTGGGCCTCTGCCAGGAGATTAAAGGACATGTTAACTTTATGGGATGGCGTGCCTGTGAAGGGACCTGAGCATCTCGGGGTGGGAAAAATCCTCGGGGGTCATCCTTTCACTTTGCTATAGCAATTGGAGGTGGGGAGCAGTGCGTCCTTGGCTGCTGCAGGGAAAGGACGCCAAGCAGCAACTGTTCCTGTTGGCTACTTTGCTACTCTGAGGCTGGGCACGGTCTCCCCTAGGTCGCTGATTTTCAAAGCCCAACAAGACAGTCCCCTAACACTCTGCTCCTGTCCATATATGTCTCAGCTAGAAGATGGTGAGCCCTTGAGGGCAGGGTCGACCCCTTGCTCCATGCCTGTCTCCATCACTGCAGACAGAACTTCAACCAACCTTCTCCATATGAACAGAGTGCCTACTGGGACTGGAGTTAGCCATTTTCTTCAGGGTCATGTAGTTCTTGGTTATGGTATGCTGCTGGATCCTAGGCTCCGGCCCACTCCGGCCACCTGGCTGGCGTGGCAGGGGTCCCTTGGTCCCTCCTTGGCTCTCCCAGGGTTAGGCTGATGAGGCATAGGATCTGTCACATGCCCTGTGAGCTCTACTGGAACCTGCGGCAGATGGAAGATCAGGAATTCCAAGCCTGTCTTTATTTAACTATTTGATATTTTGTTCACTGTGGACCTTTTTTTTTTTTTTGCACTCATTTTGATTTTTCTAAAATGTTGCATTAAGATGTCGCGATGACCAAGTCATTTGGCACTCCCTTCAGTTTTGTGCTGAATGAACTGCCACCCTCACCTCACTGGTCCAGGCTTGTTCCTCCGGAATGAGCCCCAGTTGTCATCCGAGAATCAGAGAGGTTTGGATAGACAGAGGAGATGACTGCCCCAGGTAGCCCAGCCCTGGAGTTCCACCCTGCCCTGCAGGGGAGAACTAAAGGCCTGTCTAGCTCTCTAGTTTGCATAGAGTAGGAGCCCTTTAAACCTCCCTGAGTGCCTGCTGCCGCCTGGGAACTCAGGAGCGCCAGGTGTGTGCCGGCCACCCGCACTGCCCGCTGTGCCCACTAGATGGCGCACTGGCTGCGCAGGTAAGCGTGGCGCACCTCCCCTTGGGGATTCCAGCTTTTGTGAGTCACTTGCCAGTGTGGAGAGTATCTGTTGGTTTGATCCTCACCGCAGGCCCAATGCACAGATGAGGAGACTGAGGCCGGAGAGGTGAAGTGACTCACCTACTATCCTTTAGTCCTTAATTAACATTGGTATGGGTTCTGGCATTATACCTGATATACCCCAAATCCCCATCTTCCTGGATCAATTGTTCTTGAACTGCTTTAAGGGTACCTTTGACAACGTGGTGAAAGCTATAGAACCCTTCCTTGGAAAAAGTTTGCAAATAATTGCAGGAGCTTCAAGACAGCACAGAAATAGATAAAGAACTTCTTTCTTACATGTTTACGGTATATCTGTTTGATTTGGGGTTTCTCCCTCACTCCTAACTTTCTGTCCCAGCTGTGAATCTAACCATGTAATCCATCCACTCATTCAAGAAATATTTACTGAGCACCTACTGTATGCCAGGCACTGGTCTAGCTGCTAGAGAGCTACTTGCCCTTGTGGAGCTTACGTTCTACAGGTGGAAGGCACCTGATGGAAATGGGCAGCGCTGTAGTCACCCTTAGCACCCACAGCAGTTCCAGTTCTCCCCCTTCTGGATGGCAGGACTTTATTTCCTGGGCTTCTTGTGGTTGGGTGAAACTGTTGGCCAGCTCTGGCCAGTGAATTGTGAGAAGGGATGGGTTATTTCTGGGCCACGGCATTTCATAGCCGGTGTGAGAGCCTCCAGAGCTTTCCCTCTGCCCACTGATGTGGAAACTGGAACCATTTCACACGAAGGCTGTGCCGTCAGCCTGGGTTCCTGAAACATGTAGCATGAGTGAGAAACCAACACTTTTTAAAAAGTCACTGAGATTTTGGGGTGTTTGTTAATTGCAGCATAACCTGGCCTATTCTGACTGATACAATGGTAAATAAGTTATAAATGTAATTATACAGATTGCCAGAAGGAGACTAGAGGCGCGAGGAAAAGAAAAAATTGAGCAGGTGAAGTAGGATTGGAAGCAGGGAGTGGCTGATGAGGGAGAAGGAAAATGGAAGTTTAAATAGGGCGATCAAGTTGGGGTTCCCTGAGAAAGTGATCTTTGCAAAGGAAGCACACTGCATAGATATCTGGAGAAAAGTGTGTCCCGGGCAAGGGGAACAGCTGGGACAAAGGCTGGAGGTATGTCTGATTAGTTCAAGGAGAAGCAAAGGTGATGTGACTGAAGCAAAAAGTATGGGGTGAGGTCAGAGAAGCAGCAGGGCCTCGTCATGTGGAGTGTCACCCGGTACGGACTTTGCCATGTCCTCTGAGTAGAAGAGGGAGCCCTCACAGGGATTTGAGCCCAGGTCATGATACGATTTACATTTTCAGAGGATTGGTCTGGCCTCTGGGCTGACTAGACAGTGAGTGTGGTGGGAGCAGGATGGAAGTGGGGACGCCTACTAAGAGGCTATTGTGTATTTCAGGTGACAGCTATTGGTGGCTCATGTGGGGCGGTGACAACGGAGGTGGTGACAACGGAGGTGGTGGTCAGATGGTCAGATCCTGGATGTGTTTTGAAGATGGAACCATAAGACTGGATGGGGGATGGGAGGGATTCTAGGCTTTGGCCTCATCAAAAAGAGGGATGGAGCTGCCATTGACAGATGGTGGGGGAGGTAGCAGCTGGAGTATGTTGTTAGGGGAAGAGCAGGATTTTGGGCCATGTTGAGTTTAAAATGCCTATTAGAGCCCATGTAGAGATGTGTGGGGGGAACTGGACATATAAGTCTGGAGTTGGGAGAACACAAATTTGGGAGTCATTGATTGAAAGATGGTGTCCACAGTTTAATGTCTTAAAAAACTTTGGTTGGTTATAAAGAGAAACTTCAAAGTGCAGCATTACACACAGGACTGTAGATGAGTATTATGGAAAACGATGTGGTTGTGCTTACTGTCGCCCTTGATGGAGTCAGGAAGTGATTCTGTTCTCTTTGTTTTAGGAATGTCAAGGATGTGATCTGTTGCATCCAACAATGCTCCCTTCATCCCAGTAACGTTCATGTTTTGCGAAATCCTAGGAAAAGCAGAGTTTTCCTGAGGAACTGACATGCTTCCTCTTTTCCCAAAATGAAAACTCTGAAAAGGTCATGTCTCTTTTCTCTTCAGCTGCCAGGGAGCTCAGAGCCAAATCTGAAATTCAACTATCACACATTAACCACTTGGGTCTGTAGAGCCTGCATACTTGTAGTTTTATTTTCTCTCATCTCGACTTCCTACTTTTAATTCCCAGTCTTAGTTTTTTAATTTTTATTTTATCATAGGTATTCTTCCTAGAGTCATATCAAATCTATATGGAATGTGGTAGAGTGTAAAATAAATAAACATAATTGAATAAAGTTGCTTTTTAATAACAACGAAACTAATTTTTAAGCAAAAATGATATTGAAAATTTGCCTCTAAAGTAATTTTCTGTATGCATAGTCTTATATTCCAACTGACTTTCATTATAAAATTGAAAATGTGGTCCTCAAGGGAAAAAGAAGTCTGCTCCCAAAATGTTATAAAAATCTCACTTTGAAATTGCAGCAAATATATAAATTCACATTTTTAGAGAAAATAAGTTATAAGATACTGAGCATAATATGCAAATTAAGTAAAAAAATACAAATGCAAAATAAGTAGAGTTGTTTCTTATGTTTTAGTACGAGGATTGCAAGGTTTCTGGAAGAAGAATGTAGGTTTTCTTACCAGGACACGCTGCTCTGCAGGACTCCACAACCCACCTTCCCTGGACGCTCCGGAAACTGCATTTCTCAAGCCTCAGTCAGCCTCAGGTGCATTCACTTTGCCGCACACCTAGGAGTATACCTAGGGCCTTATTAGTCCATCAATATTGGTTCCTCAAATCAATTTCTCTTTTAAACATAAATTTATTTCAAGAGGAAGCAGTGTAAATGATAGATAGTAGGTTGGCTGATTTCTTAATGTACATTAAAATCAATTCTTAAGTATTACAATAAAAAATGATGTGGTGTGTTCCCCTAAAAGCACCTCTTATACCCCATGACGCCCAGACAGCAAGGGAGGGGTCCTGTCCTGAAGAGTAGCTCTGCACAGCACTGCTCTCAGCTCAACGAAAGAGAAAGTGAGGTGAAGTGGGGACACTTTTGCCGAAACACACCCACTAAAGTCCTTAGAGCATTGCTGAGAGAGACCTTGAGAAAGATCTTAAGAAAGCCAGCTTGGGATGCGGACATCCTGCTGCCATGCGGTTACCACCAGCACCTTGCTCCTCTCCGGTTCTTGCCTGTCATGGTGCTCACCCAGTTTTGGCCAGCCGTAGAAATACATCATTGGTTTCTAATGGTAAATCTTACACCTGGCTTTTCACAGTGGTTCTCAATAGTGGTCCCTGGACCAGCAGCATGGGCGTCACCTGGGAACGTGTTAGAAATGAAAATTCTTGGGTCCCACCCCAACCCTCCAGCCCTCCAGGAATTCTGATGATGCTAACTTTGAGAACCATGATCCTAGAAGCCCTGTTGTTATACAGCAAACTGAGGGCTATTGGCAAGGAGACCGAGTTCTGGTCCACATCCAAAGTCAGTTAGCTGTCACCTATTGCCAAATCGCTCCGAGCCTCAGTTTCCTCACCTGTAACGTGAGAAAGGCCTGAGGCTGAGCAGAGCTTCCCATCCCTGCCAGCACCATCAGAACCACCTGGGTAGCTTCTTAAATTCTGATGCTGCTGTGCCAGAGAGCCCATACTTTATAATTCTATTTATATCGAGTTCTAGAACAAGCAAAAACTGGTCTGTGATGGGAACAGTTAGAGCAGTGGTTGCCTGGGGACAAGGGGTGGCTGGATCAACTGGGAAGGGACAGGAAGGAACTTGCGGGGGTGATGGCGCTGTTATGTCTAGATAGAAATACGAGTTACATAGGTATCTGCATTTCCCAAAATCTACTGAATGGTACATTGAAGATTTGTGCATTTCCTTGTATGCATATTTTACCTCAAGAGGAAAAACAAGGACTGTAAGCAAATATTAGACTCTAGTTACTAATATTTGTGCTGAAGTGTTTAGGGGTGAAATGCACTGATGTCCCAACTCATTTTGAAATGCATCAAAAACTAAGATGGCTTGTTGGATGGAGGGAGGGAGGGGTAGTTGGATTGGAATGATACGTGATTAAGTAAATATAATAAAATGTTAATTGGAGAATCTATGTGGTGGGTATATGGGTATTTACTGTAAAATTCTTTCAATTTTTCATTAAGGTTGAAAAATTTTTACAATGACATTATAAAATTTCGGAGGGAATTCTGGTGCTGGTACCTCATACCCACATCTATCAAATCAGGATCTTTCCTAAATTAAAAATTCTGCCACTGGAGGGAGATAATCTCTTTCTCAAGGGTAACAGTTTGTAAGCCATTCCTGTACAGATACACTGGGGAGAAGGGACACATCGGGAGATTGTTGGTTTTTATTCTTGACAATGAATTTACAATAATGGAAAGGGCATGAGGTGAAAACCTGGGCTTCACTGTCATGGCTATTGTTGTCAGAGCTGTTGCAAACCCTTAGCTGCAGGCATTTGGTGCCTTAGCTGCCACCTGTTCTCCAGGTGCCTCTCCAGGGTATGATGGCTACAGAACTTATACTTGCCTCAGCCACCAGGGGGAGCTGTCATCCCAGTAGATGCCTGAAGTCCCCACACTATTCAAACCCGCAGCTTGAAATGATTCTGTGCCCCTTTGAGAGTCATACAGTGCTATTCCCCTCATGCCTTGCTTGCCGTTAATTCGGTCACCCCAAAGGATCAAGCCTCCGACTCACAGACCCTCTTTCCATATCTGCACATTCTCCAATCTGACACAACCCACCCCCTTCCCCACCCACCCCATCCTTCTCATCCTCTCAAACTAGACTGAGGGCATCCCTCGATCTGTGCCCAGCAAACCCCCTTGAGCCTTGGGCTCCTCTGGGCAGGCTCTCCTCGCTTTTACCTGGCTCACCGCCTCGCCTGGTGCCCTCCCTTGTGGGGGCTCTTTCTTCTTTTATACCCCACAAACTGCAGAATCTGAGCTGGGCGGTATCCTCTATGCTTCCATGGCTGTTTCTAAGACATTTCTCTTCTTTTCTCATTCAAAGCCCAGCCACGTCTCTTGTTGTCCCTCTGGGTGACTGCCATCAGCTGGTTCTCTGGTCATTCACTGAAGACTTTGCTCCTGGCCAACTGTTCCCTCCTCCTCCTGTCTTATTCTCAAGGACCCACGTGGATGGCCATTTGCTCCCTGATCTCTCCCTGGACTTTCTCACCTCCAGTGACCATTCCAACACTCTGCCCCAGCCACTCCTTCTGATGGTCACACCCAGCACCCTGCCATCATTTACAATGGAGATCCAAGCACCCCACCTCCACCTCACCTGCTCTAGCACCTCCGCCCACTTATCCAGAGCTCCCATCATCTCCTCACCGAATCACCCCCTTCCTTCCTTATCCGTGGTCCCTTATTTAATCGACTCCCTCTTCTCTCTCGCCTGCCACGGTCTCTGCTGAGCAAACCCCAGCACGGATGACACACACCGGCCGACGCTTCTTCCTACAGCCAGGCAGCCAACATACCGGGGGAAGCATGCAATCGGCTAGACGCCCTTCACTTTAAATTCATGATCATGGACGTCAATGGGTGAGCGCCCCGTGCTGCCCGGCAAGCCCACTATTTTCCCTGTAAGCTTGCTCTCCCACTCTCTGCGACAATGACTTCACACCTGCTCCTTCTCTTCAAGCCCCCGTGATACCCACTTCTGCTTAGTGGAAGCCCACGTCTCTTAATCCAGAATTTAGAAGCCGGCAGAGTCAGCGTGCTCATCTTCCTACCGCCATCTGCACGTTTCTCTCCATTCCCACGGCTATAACAGAAGGATCCTGCCTTCTCCATGAAGCCAGCTGTCCCCTGAGCTTTGGGTCCCACCCCTTCCTGCTCACTCAAGCTCATCACTCTTAGGTGTTCCCCTCTTTTCTTGTCAACAGAAAGCTTTCAGTGGAGCGTGGTGAGCTGGCTTTTTAGTTGGGGACCCAAATGCCACTCAGCTTTCTGTAAAGAGAAATTTTTCTAATTGCCACCTGCCTAGAGACAAGCAGGGGTGGCTACTCTGGGTACACAGCTTTTCAGATGATGCATGGTCCTTGGTCCTTGCATGCCCTCCTCAGAGTGGCTTCCTGAAATTAATGAGTTCTGACATGGAACAGCACCTCAAAGCTCTCCCAGGCGTGTCCTCACCCGACCCCCCTGCCTGGTCCAATCATCCCCACCACTGTCAGATGAAGAAAAGGACACCGCTGTGTCCACAGAGGACACACCTGCGACAATCCACCCAGAGCACCAGATGCTCAGAGGATGCTGGCTCTCCTGCGACTTCCTCACACAGGTCCATAGGAGGGCACGTCCCCGGTCATTCCTGACACACACCATCATCAGTGCAAGGAGAGGAGCAGGCGCCCTGGGGTCCCTCACGAGGGGAGGGGGACAGGCAAGGTGGGCGGGCGCAATGCAGAATGTTGTGTGACAGTCAGGAGTCACAGGTTAGATGTATACACAGCCACGTTTTTAAAGCCGAGTGCTGCCAACCCACGAGGCCCACAGCCCATTGCCATTGTGTACATGAAAGTACCTGCCCGCAAACAAAGGCACAGGTGTTTAAGAACACATCTAAATACAAGTGTACACGCGGACGCATCAGAATGGTTATCTATGGAAGGAGGGAGATCGGAAAACTGGGATCAGACTGACAGACAGACAGACTGGATGGGGTCTTACACCTGGGCAGTGGGCCTGGGTTGAGAAGTGTGATGCACTGGGCCCCGCCCCTCCTGCCTAACCCAGCAAGGGGAACTCACCTGTGACTCCCTCTCCAGACCTCCCCTGAGAAGGCCCACCGTGGGTGCAGCTTACAGACCCACACTTTCCTGCGCCTCACAGTCCCCTGGAAACAAGCTTCTGTTGATAAAAGCCAAGCGGTCACTGAGGTCCCAGCCACGGAAAC
Source organism: Aselliscus stoliczkanus (assembly GCA_033961575.1). NCBI lineage: Eukaryota > Metazoa > Chordata > Mammalia > Chiroptera > Hipposideridae > Aselliscus > Aselliscus stoliczkanus. The sequence continues at coordinate 4,360,792 of CM066733.1, forward strand.
AAAGCCTCCAGGACACCCTCCCCTGTCGGTACATTTCCCCATTTCTGGTGACATTCGGGACCCAGGTCTGGCCCCCAAATTCCTGGGGTCAGGTTGGTGCTGTCTTGAGGAGCTAGGTGGGCTTGTGGGATGGGGACACCCCAGGGAGAAGGGTTTTGGCCCACCTGCCTGTGACATGGGCAAACTGGGACATAACCTCCTTAATCACCTTGACCTGGAAATGACCCATCACACTTCCTTTCACATGCTATTGAGGAGAATTGGCCACATGGTATTCGGATTATTTTTGTGCTACAGCCCATACCGAAACAATGGCTTAAAACAATAGCTGATCATTTTTTGCTCATGAATGCTGGTTGTGTGGCCCTTGTGCAGGACCTCCCTCATGGCTGCAGTGTCAGGGGCTGGGGTCATCGCAAAGGCTTCCTCACTCACGTGTCTCTGTGGGGACCCCCCCCCCCGCCCCCCGCATGCTTTTCTCCCATGTGGTCTCTCCAGCATCGCAGCTCAGGGCAGCCAAGCTGACACAAGGCGGATCAGACTGTCTTTCCCCGCTACTGATTGCTTGTGGAGGGTGCTGATTCTGAGATGTGGGAAATGCCTTCTTTCACATCTAGAACAAGCTGGGAGATATTTTACTAGTAAGTTTTCCTATGGCCCAGGCAGATGGGATCATTTATTTACAAATGTCTCCCGCTAGCATCGAATCAGCTACAGATGATGCTTGTGGAGACAGAGGCTTGCTCAGGCCCAAGAACCCACCTTCCATCCGACCTCGAAACCAACAGGAAACCAACGCTCCTAAGATGTTAAAAGAAACCCAGGTCAGCCATAACCTCTGTTTACAGCATCGTGGGGGCTGAGGGAGCAGCTGTAGAAATGGAGGTTGCCAAAGGAACCAAGGAGTTATTATTCTATTTTTTTTCTCTACCTGGAAATGAAAAATCACCGTGGACAGATGAATCATAAACGGCACTGACCACGAGGCCTCCAGCCAGAAGGATCACTGAGGCCACGGAGGCAGCGGCTGGCCCGCGGGGGCAATTTCTCTTCCTGGCTGGGACTGTGGCTTGCTTGGTGTGAAAGCTTTATTTTCTTCTCTCGGGTTCCCCTTCTCACACATTTCCGACCTTGCCCACCTTTCATTTCTTCCCAGGCATCACTCACATTCTCATTCCTGATTCTTCTTCACTCTTATGACCATCTTTCCTTTTTAAAAAATTTATTTCTGAATCCACCCACTTCATTTCTGCTTCCTGGGATTGTTGACCAATGCAACAAAATGCTAATATTGTATAAAAGGTTCCAGAAAGTACCAGGACAGAGAGAAAAGAACGCCCAGCCCGCCCCTTGGCAGCCCCAGGAGCTGTGTGTGGAGGAAGGTGGGCCAGGCCCTGGAAGATCCGGGGTGCGCGGGTGCCAGGGGCAGCTCCGGGACGAGGCAGAGCCCGCAGGGCAGGGGTCCAGAACGCACCCACAGACTGCAGGGGAACCGCTGGTTAACACTGGACCCCTTCCCGGGGGAGCTCGGGGCCTAGGTGGGGAGAGAGGTGGGTAAACAGCACTTTGAAGAAACATGGCTAAGAGGGGGCATGGGAACAGTGAGGCCAAACACTAGGGGCAGCCCGTACCTGCGGGCTGGGAGCTGTTCTAAGCCCCGCTGCAGTGCTGTTCTTTTCTTTTCTCTCTCACTTGACTTGAGCCTTGGTGGGAAGGGTGGGGTGGCTCAGTGGGTGGGGTACAGACATGGGAGAAACTCCCACCTGATAGGTTACCTGCCAGGGGTTAGTGCTCACTCTTCAAGAGTAATTCATTCATCATTCTGGGTTCGAATCCTGCCTCCACCACTTACAAGCTGTGTGGCTTTGGGAAAGTTACTTAAACGCTCTGTGCTTCGGTTTCCTTATCTGTTAAATATCTTATTCATGAAGGTTAAGTGAGGTAATATTTGTAAAACATTTGGCAGAGTGCCTGGCAATACAGTAAACACGGTATGTGTGTTTTTGTTCAATAAAAGTCACCTGTTTCTAGGTGCTGAGAATCCAGGGGCCTTCCTGACCCATCATTAACCTAACAATAGAAGTCCAAAGTGAGAGTGAACAAGCATTTATTTGAAATCCAAAAGAATAGCTATTTGGGAAGCACTGATTCGGGCAGAAACCCAAATAGTGTTCCATTTAGGAGACAAAGGCAAGGGCTGTTTATGAGAAAGGGAAGGAGGACAATTACAGTTGAAGGAAGGCGTTGCTATTGGTGCAGAAAAGCTAACATAGTGAGGTTTATTCTAAAGAATGGTTTTAGGGCCGGCCGAGTGGCGCAGTGGTTAATCGCTGGCTTGGGAAGCCAGCAGCCCCGGTTCGGGTCCCACATATGAGGGCCAGTGACACTGCCCTTTAAAAAAACAATAAAGAATGGTTTTAATTTTTAGTCCAGTAGTCATAATATCTGCTGTCTTGTTATTTTTGCAGACAGTTCTTTGGAGCACAGGGTTGCTTTAGGCTCAGCCCAAAGGTTATTTTGCCCTGTTCTAACATTCCAGAGGTTTGAGGCATAAGACGTGCAAGGCAATTCTTCTGGGATGGCCCCTTCCACTCCATTTTAAAGTGCTTCCGTTTATTTTATTATTACTATTTTTTTAAACAATATTATGTTATTCATTTTGGAACCTTCACGTGGGGCGTAGAGACAAGCAATAAACATGTGACCAAATAATAATGTAATGACAGTGTCATGAGGAAAACTAAACCAGCAACAGGAGTGGGCAGAGGGAGTGTTATTTTAACCAAGGAAATTAAGGAAGTTCTTCCAGGGGAGGGGCCATCTCTATGGAGACCTAACTGGTCACAAAGATCAGCCATGGAAGGATCTGGGTTCCAGGTAGCAGGAACAGCACGTACAAAGGGCTGGTGCATTGCAAGAAAAGGAAGGCGGGTATGGCTGGAGTGTGGGGGGCGATGGGAGAAGATGTGTGTGAATGCGGACGGAGAGAGCAGGCCCAGGTCCCCTGGGCGTCTTTTCTAATTGTAATAAGAAACTGTATTCGTTTCCTAGGGCTGTAGTAATGAAGTACCACAAACTTGTACTTAAAACAGAAATGTCTTCTCTCATAGTGCTGATGGCCAGAAGTCCAAAACCATGGCATTGCCAGGGCCATGGGCCCTCCAGAGACTCAAGGGGGGCTCCTTCCTGCCTCTTGCAGCTCCTGGGGACCCCTAGTGTTTCCTGGCTTGTGGCCACAGCACTCCTAACCCTATCTCTGTCTTCATATGGTCAACTCTCTGTGTGTCTCCGTGTCATCCTCTTATAAGGCCATTTGTCAATGGATTTAGGCCCATCCTACATCCAATGGGATTGGACTTAGGATCTCAAGATCCTTAACCCAATTACATCTGCAAAGATCGTGTTTCTGAATAAGGTAACATTCACAAGTGCTGGGGGGTTAGCACTTGGATATATCTTTTTTGGGAGACACAGTTCAATGCATTGCAGAGGCCACTGATAGTTTGAGCAGAGAACAATATAGTCTGACTCGTGATGTCACAGGATCACGCTGGTGACTGTAAGGAGATTAGACGGAAGTGGGGAGAAATGTTGAGGGGGTTGTTGCAGGCAGCTGGGCCAGAGATGATGGGTGAGAAAGAAAAAAGACATTTTCCTGTCGGACATAAACAATTTCATGGATGACCAGCCTCAGGCAAGGCCACTCAGTGAACGCAGTGAATCAAGACAGCAATGAGAACCCTCTGAAATCGTGTCTGAACACAGACAAAACCTGGATATTGTCTGAACCACGAAATTAACCAACATCCCCTATCCTGGCTAACATGGCTCCTTTTCACTTTTTAAGTCAATCACAACTCTAGCCTTGCTCCACCCTTTTCACTTTCTAGATAAGAATTACTAAGATGCCCAATCACAGCATCACCCCTGATTCCTGATAGAATCCAACCCAGAGCAAAGCCTTGCTTCCTTGAGCCCTCCCCAAATCATACAGCAGAGGCCCCAATCCTGTAACAGGCCCTCACTGAGACGTCCTGGGGTTCCCCATTGAGCACATATGTTCACTCTTGTTACACAGGACCCTGCATTTAGAAAGGGCCCATGCTGTCTTAAGGCTGTGCTGCCACCATATTGAAATTCTTAATAATTTTTGAATAAGGGGCTCCATATGTTCGTTTTCCACTGGGCCCTGCAAATTCTATAGCCGGTTCTGCTCAAGAGCATTGACAATGGCTAATGGCAGGGTCCCTTGGGTGGAGAGTGTGACTGACTCAGGACTTTTTGGCCAGGATGTGCAGGACTGGTTGCTAGTTTGGGTTTGGATGGGAGATCGCAAGGAAGAGACAGAGAAATCCTGAATTTGGGGCTGTGTGTTTGTGTGGGGAGTGCCTTTATCAAAATGGGAAATACAGGGTGGCCAAGTCAAGCAGGTTTTAGAATGGGAGGGAGGAGTCAAGAGTCTCAGTTTGGTGAAAATATGCTTCCTATCACCTTTAGCAAGTAGACATGGGATGTTACATTTTTTAAAAACGTAGATTCAATATTGTAGTACAGTTCTGCAAGATATTACTATGGGTCAGGGGAGAACTGAGTAAAGAGTACACAGGGTCTCTCCAAATTATTTCTTACAACCACATGTGAATGTACAATTATTTCAAAATTAAAAGTTTAATTAAAAAAATGGTGACCCAGAAAATCAGGACGTGAATGGAATGATAGGAGGCCCCAGGCAGGTATTACTCATTTGTATTCTTCAGCTCTTACGTGTGCAAGGAGTTTGGGGGCCTGTCATGCAGGTGGTCGCAGCCCAGTGAAAGCTCCGTGCATGATGGCTGAGGGGACAGGGGCAGCCGTGGTGGCACCGGAGCGTCCTAGTGTTCCCGAGTTGGGAGTCAGGGGGGTGGAGAGTGGCTCGTCTCTCTGAGCGCCTGCCAAGTGATGGGGATGAACTTAACCGTGGAAAGTCCTTTGAGGAGGCAGGGGGACAGGCCTGAGGCACTGTGGACCTGGAGACCAAGGGTAGCAGTGGAGGCCAGAATGGCTTGTGTTGGTCTCCACTTCCATGCTTTCATTAGCTAGACTCAGCTCCCGGGGGTGGGAGTGGGGAGAGAAGCTCATCTTGATATTTGCAGATTTATTCACGGAACTCCCCACACATCTGGATGAAAGTATACGACTTGCCCCCCTAGAGGAAATAGTTAAATGAATCGCTAAAGCACAAAACGTTCCTGGAAAATTGCTTCCATATTTTATCAGACGCAGATGAGCATGAATTATTGTGAAGCCAACAGGAGGGTTTGCAAATTTGGTTTCTGCCTTTCCATAAACAACTCTTCTGTGCCTACATCATTATGGGAAGCCTTTAATAAAATGTTGGCTTGTGAGGGGACCATTGAATCACCCATTCACTTATCCAACCATCCAACATTTTGGGGCACCTACTGTATGCCAGGTAATGGAAGCTAAATTGTAGCTGCAGGTATCATTCTTGTGGACCTACCTTCAAAAGACACTATCAGATGTGTAAGTTCCTTGTGAGATGAGCCGATTTGGGCTTTTACTGGCATGGGAGGGATACCTGTTTTGGGGGGCTTCCTTTCACGTATCTCAGGGGGCCACTGGCCACAGAGAAGAAGGTACATTTTCATACACTTCGCCATGGTTGGGAATGCTACTTAATATTAAATTCCTCTTTCTTAAAATCTCATTTGTGTCAAGGTGTGAAATTTCTTGGGGAGGGGGAGAAATGGACACAGTCATGCAAAACTGGCTTTCAAGTTGAACGGATATTATTGGTTTGTCATACTCGGTGTGGCTCTGCTAAATTGATACCAGCGAGCATCTGAAGGGGTCTGGTTTCCACTCGGAATGTGTCAGAATGCTTTTCCTGAAGAAGTCTCTCTGGAAGCAAATCCCACACCCCCCTGGGATGTCAGCTTCCTGTGTCCCTGACAGCCCTAGAAGCTGTGAGTCACAGCACCGCCCGGCCCTGCCATTGGTGGCCACAGCTCCCATCCCCTCCCCAGCCAGACCAAGGCTGGCAGAGACACACTGCTCCTCTCACCCACCTCCCCTCTGTGGAGGCAGACGGAGTATTGTCAAAGGGCCCCCAATCTCTTGGATTTCCAGTGACATTACCAAACATATTGTTATGCTGGGCTTCCAAACTGGGGCGGGGGAGGGGCGCAGAGGAGAAATAAATGATGTTTCGTTTCCCATCCCCAACCCCGTGCTGGGTGGACTTGAGCAAGAGAGTCCCCTTTGCTCCCAATTTGTAGGCAGAGAAACAGCTCAGCAAGTCCAGTAACGTGTCCAAGGCTACCCACTGAGTTGTGGAGATTGGATTTGAACTTGCTATACTGTCTCTACACCACTCCTCCTCAGGCAGGACTGTGTGTTGACCCTTTTCCAAGGCAAAAAAATGTGTTGTAAAAAATGTATTGAATGCCTGTGCGAGGAGACGCCTGGGCAGGAAAGGCTGCCCTTCACCGCGTCTGTTTTCCAGGGAGGCAAGTTGTGGAGGAGAATGACCTGCAAATGCCTGGAAGCATCTTCTGGCATTTGAGGACTCAATGTACGATCAAGCCGGGCTGACACACAGGCTACCTTCTCCACTCCAAATAGTGAGCGCCTGGCTCACTCCGAGATTCAGAAATCAGAGTTGGTTAGAAAGAGGAATGAAAACTAATGACGCCCCAAATCCAGAGGCATCAGGGAACCAGTGGGGGCGGGGAGGGGCGTTGTGCCTGGTTCTTATTAACCGAGTGCTCATCAGAAGCCTCTTTGGTTCAAACTTTCAAATTCATACTGAAAAAATTCTTTAGAGTGTCCATTTTGGTAAATGGATGCACATGAATTTGGGAGGATGCTTTAACTCATTGCACCCTCTAAATGTCAGTCCATTGGTAGACAAAGGGGCTATGAAAGGATCATTGTTGGCATCAGCACAGTAGAGCTGAGGTGGACGTGAGGCTGTCTCAGTGGGAAGAGAGAATACTTATATGTTCCCTAAGCAAAGCAGCCCCCAAAGCCACCGTTTCCTTTACCATTGAGAGAGAGAGAGAGAGAGAGAGAGAGAGAGAGAGAGAGAGAGAGAGAATGAGAAACAGGCCCAAAGTGGAGTCACTTGTGTTAAGGCCCCACCTCAGCAAACCGAGGTTTAATCCCTAAACTAACTACAGCTTCAACCTCCCCCAGAACCTGACCTTTAACCCGTGAGGTAATCGCCCCCACACACCTTTCCTTTCCCTTAGGAGGGAGACCTGGCCTGAAACCCTACATTCTTTGCGAATAATCTCTTTTGTTGAATGAACTCAAAGAGAGTCCATAGGCTTCAGCTAGAAATAAATGATAAAGATTTAGTCTCAAGGGTCTCGGAGCTTGCAAACTGGGAGCACAGCTAGGCAAAAATCCAGAAGTGTTCCAAAGAAGAAAGAAAAGTTAAAAGTTCTTATCATAAAAATGTACGTTCTTGAGAATTATCAGCCCTGTGTTCTTAGCCTTAGGGTTGGTCCAGGACTGTTATCAGATGTCAGTCTGAACAATGGGTGTCCGGTGGTCAGATAGGCACCAGGAGGCCTGGTCACTCTAGTGGTCCAGATAAGTGAGGTCAGGTGGATATACATGTGAGTCCTTTAGGGGATAATCACAGGGTCACCTAGAGACCCAGATAGATATCTAGACATTGAAGCAGGACTGGAAAGTTAAAAATAGTTTAAGTTCCCGGGCTAGTTAGAACTCGAATGGAGTCCTTCTTCAGGCTTCAACCTTCATAATATTACTAAGTTTAGCAGCTTCGTTAAAATGACTCCATTTTTTTTTTTTTTCTTTTTAGAGGGCAGTGTCCCTGGCCCTCATATGTGGGATCCGAACCGGAGCCGCTGGCATCCCAAGCCAGATCTTAACCACCGCGCCACTCAGCCAAAAATGACTCCATTTTATGTATTCCCTGTCTTCACTCTTTCCTTACCTTTTCCCACCTCCTTTCCACCTTTGAAAACCTTTCCTTTTCTACAGCTCAGCAGAGCTCCTTTCTATTGCTAGATGGGAGCAATAGGATTGCTGCCAGATTCATGAATTGTTAAATAAAGCCGATTAGATCTTTAGAATGTCCTTGGCTGAATTTTTGTTACCTAGCACTGTGAGGAATCTTCATGCTCCTGGGATCTTTTGCCTTTCCTGTTGTCCTCAGCTCTTCGGGAAGAAACCTAGTCCTTTATTTAAGGTTCAAAGGGGTTGTCTGAGCGAGGGCTAATGGGTGAAGCCCAGGGACAAGATGACAAAGTGTTTCTTTTCTGCCCTTTGGTTCCCAAGGAAGGGTCTAAGAAGAGACCAGGATGTTCACTCTGGGCTGGAGCTCACGCAGGCCCCCCCTCTATCTGTCCACCGCACCCTAGCACCAGCTCAGGGCAGGGAAGGCACTGGGACCAGCACCACCAGTCCGAGCAGAGAACAATGCGGCCACAGCTAAGCAAAGTTAGAGCATTGCATTCTCAAGGACAAATGGTCTCTGTCTCCAGGCAACTTGTAATTCTTTTGTTCAAAGAAGAAAAGCATAGTTTGATATTGAAGAGGGGAATTAGTGCCCTAAGAATTCTGACACCAAAAAAGGGGTTCCCTACTCTTTGCCCTACTCACCACTTCCCACCCCCTTCTGCATATAGACTCTGGCCAGGCCTGTGCGGGGAACATGGTCTGCAGCTTTCCCCATGCTGAGGCCAGAGCACAGGGCCCATGTCCGCCGGCTGGCAGAGGACGGAGGCCGCCCCCACAAGCGAGAGGCCAGAGGGACGGTCCCTTCTTTCCAGTCCCCAAGGCTCCGGCTTAGCGGGGAGCAGGCAAAGGTGGTCTCTGCTTCATGGTAGCACCAACCCAGCCCTCGACAATCACAGTGGTCACTCGCCCACCACGGCAGGGGTGAAGGAGGGAGAGCTGGGTGGATGCTCCCCACGCCAGGGACGGGGAGCGAGAGAGGTTCCTATTTTATGGGCCAGAATGGGCGCGGAGGAGCAGAGCGCAGCCTCCTCCTTGGGGTAGCTGGGGCTGGACCTCCTGTGGGCCCACAAGGTTCAGACACCCGCTGAATTTGGTTGTCAGGATGGGAAAGGGCCTTTAACACGCAAAGGGCTCATCTCCAACAGCAGGTGGAGCTCAGGGTATGTTTCCCGGCTCTGCCCTCAGTAAATACCCCCCAGGCCTCCTGGAAGCCTGAGCCCACCCAGTGCAGAGCTGTGGGGATGGCCGAGAGGGCAGAGCTGTGGCGCGAGGGCCCAGCTGCCCCTCTGCAGCCTTCGGTGCTGCACTGCGGACGGGAAGAGGGCATCGGCGATGGCGAAATGCTTCCTGAGACGGTCCGTCGGAGCGATGATTGTGAGAGGGGAGCAGAATGGGGAGTGCCACTGGGTTGGGGGCAGCCAAGTTGGGGGACACAGGCCCTACGTTTCTGCTTCCTGACCTCCGAAGCCCTGCCCTGTGCATTCCCAAAGCCCCTTTTATATATCTTGGTGGGATGTGGGGCCATCTCCCACTTTGGGAACTGGACACTCGCCCCTCCCTTTCTCAGCAGGACTTGCAGCCTGAACACTTGATTCAAGCTCTGCTAATTGGAGATGTCTGCTCTTCCTGAAGCAGCAGGAAGCTGGGAGTTCCTTCTAGTGGTGGGGATGGGAGTGCTGGTGGGCTGGTGAGGGGGGTGGGAAGTAGCCACAGGGACACTGTGTCCCTAGGGGCAGCCCATGCTCTGGGCTGTTGCCCCAGTTGCCCTGGTTTTCTCCTGTTTTGGGGGTCCAGTTATCCAGCCTGCATGACAGTCTGTGAGCTCCCCAGTACGCTTCCCATCAAGTCCTTTTTTGATCAGATTAATCAGACTCCATTTCTGTTGCTTGCAACTCAGAAGTTGGCTGACACAAGAGGAAACGGGGATCAGAGAATGGCCAAAGGGTGTGGAAAGGGACCCAGGATGCAGGGCTGGGCGCCCCCAGGGGAGGTGAGAGTCTGGGACCTGGGCCAGCATGGCAGGTGCCCAGGTGACGGAAGACAGCGATAGACCCACTGCAATGATGGTGCCTGGCTCAGTGAAAACAAACCTGACATCAGGCCCACCTCCTCAATCGGCCCCTAGGGGCTGGGTTCCTGGTCCACCCTGCCCAGACTACTCAGCTGGCTTTGTGACCTTGGAAATTGCTTTCCTTCTTTGTGCCTCATTCCTCTTGTATATGGGGGGAGGGACCGGTGTCAGGGCTTCTTGGGGGGCCCTCTTCTCACCTTTGGTCCCTGTGTCTCTGAGTTCGGTCCAGTGGGCAGGTGGCCTCTCCATGCTGTCTGTCTGTGTCCAGGAGTCTATCAGTAAGAAGTATCAGGATTCCAGCCTGGGCCCCTCCAGGGAGTGGAGCATGTGTTTCTTTCTTCTGGCTTTAGAGAAGGGCTGTCCCTAAGGGGACAGTGTATGCGGCCCTGGAGGAAGGAGGAGAGTTGCTCAGGATTGCAGATCTTGAACCAGGCGCGAATCGGAGTTAGAGTAGAAGGATTCAAGGGTCATGGGACAACCTTTCTGGGAGTCCCCAAGGCCAGTCCAGGGCACAAAAGGACTGGATGGTGGCCCAGCCCAGGCTTGAGGAGCATCTATTGCAAACAGGTGTAAATAATGAAATGCTGCAGCTACTTACAGAACCACCATCCAAAGGGGGCTCATGAATTCTCTTTGATTTCTCCTTTGTACCTGTGGAGTGTCTGCCTGTGTGTCCCCACCTCCTGGGGAAGCTGAGGCTCCAGGCTGGCTGTTTGGGGTTTGGTTCAGGGTTGAGCAGATTGGCCCAGAGGCAGCCAAACATCCAGACTTTCTCTTGCCCCAAGTGTGCCCCAGCCAGCTGGGGATTGCTGGGGTTGCTGCTGGGAAGCCCCTTGCCTTTGCTGGCTACAGGAGAGCCATTCATTATGGTGTGTGACAGACAGTCTCCGTTAGGAAAAGAGAAACCACCTGGGTATTTAAAACAGAGTGAATTTGTTGGTTACCCAGGTGATTAGAGAATGGAAAGGCCTAAGTACAAAATGAAGCAACTCAGAGATGAGCAATGTAGGAAGCTGCAACCAGCCCTGGGATTGGCCAGACCAAGAGAGGAAGCCGTTTTACTGGAACCCAGGACCTGGAGCCATTTGGGGGAAGATGGAGTCGTGGCAAGGGCCATGGACCCTGTCAGGGGCTGGAACCCTGGAGGGAGGGACTGTGCAGCAGGCACCAGAGCCATAGAGGAAAAGGAGTCATGTTGGAGATGCCACACAGGGAGAGGTAGGGGATAGATCCTGCTTCTCCCTTCATCCTGCCCGCCATTTTTATAAATTTTGATAAAACACATCACATAAAAGTTACCATCTTAAATATTTTTAAGTGTACAGCTCAGTAGTATAAAATTTATGCACATGGTTGTGCAGCCATCACCACCATCCATCTCCAGAATGTTTTCATCTTGCACAATGGAAACCCTATACCATAAACAACTCCTATTCTCTCCTCTCTCCATCTCCCGACAGCTACCATCCTACTTGCTGTTCTTACGAATCTGACTACTTTAGATAACTCATATGTGTGCCCGTACATATTTCTTTTTCGTGACTGGCTTATTTCATTTAGCATAATGTCCTCAAGGTTCATCCATTTTATAGCAAGTGTCAGACTGTTCTTCCTTTTTTAAGGCCGAATAGTATTGCATTATATGAATGGGCCACATTTTGTTTATCCACTCCCAATGGACACTTGGGTTGCTTCCAATTTGGGGCTATTGTGACTAAGACTTCTATGAACATAGGTGTACAAATATCTCTTTGAGACCCTGCTTTCAATTCTTTTGTTTTTATACCCAGAGGTGGAATTGCTGGATCATATGGTAATTCTATTTTTAATTTTCTTTTTTAGGAATCACCATACTGTTTTTTACAGCATCTGCACCATTTTACATTCCCACCAACAGGGCAGAAGAGTTCCAATTTTTCCATATCTGCACCAACGCTTGTTATTTCTTTTCTTTTTTTTTTAATAGTAGCCTCATGGGTGTGAAGTGCTATCTCATTGCAATTTTGAGTTGTATTTTCCTAATGATTAGTGATGTTGAATATCTTTTCAGGTACCACCTTCCAGTCTTGCACTGTCCCCTCCCATTGACCACACCTACCCAGAAATCAGAGGGTAGTAAGGGTGCTGGGAAATGTAGTTTTCTGCAATATAGAGTGGATGGGGAAGGAATGGGTGACTCTATGGTGTGTGTGTGTGTGTGTGTGTGTGTGTGTGTGTGTGTGTGTCTGAGTGTGTGTGTGTAACTGTAAAAATGGCAAATATCTCCAGAAGCTCACAGAGAACATTAGTGACATAAGGGACGCAGAGTCTCCAGTGCACATCACTGTCCCAAGGAGGAAACTATAACCCAGCCAGGGGAAGGGAGCTGCCAAGATCTCACAGAGAGCAAATGGCAGAGCTGGGGTTGAACCCATCTGTCTGACTCCCAAACCAGTGCTCATTTCATTCAGTGACTCCTGCCACCCATGGGCACCTTGCATTTTCTCACCTCCGTGACTTTGCTCTCGCTGTTCCTCATGCTTCCTGGAATGCTTTTGTCTCCTTGGCCACCTGGCAACTCGTGCTTACTCTCAACAGCTCAGCTCAAATGCCAACTCTTCTCACTAGACTGCCAGGGAGAACAAACCGAAAACTAGGAACCATTGCCTCAGTCTGTCTGAATAGTGACGGGTCCCTGTCTTCCTTCCACATTGGATGCCAGTGTTTTTGTCCTCCAAGCATACCATCCCCCTCCTTCTGATGACTCTGAATTTCTTCTAGGAATGCCCCCCCCCCCCGCAATTTCTTGTAGATTGGGTAGCACTGACACCTCTCATCCCTAAGCTTATCATGGAATCCATCTTCCTGGTGACAGTAACTGGCTCTGAGACTTCAGCTGAGCCCTCGGAACCGAGTGACTATCTTCCACTGGGCGGGCAAGGCTGTGAAGGCACCACCGGAACCAGCCTGCATGAGAACAAAGCCAGCAGAGGAGAAAGCGCAGTCATTGGCTGCAGCCGCCACGAGTCTTGGAGTGGTTCCCTCTTTCTGAAAGTCCACGTTATGCTGGGATTTCAGTTACTTACCACTGGAAGTCATGACTAATGCATGGGCCCAAGTCCTGGCCTTTGCACGACTTCCTGATCTGTGTTCCTTGGCTCTCAGCTCTGTAGATCTGGTCCCAGGAAGAGTGGTCCCTCTGTAGGACAGTTTGCAAGGAGACTAGCAGATCAGAGAAATTGGTGGGATGCCACCGAGGTGTTTTTGAGTCAGGAGGGTGTGCTTTTCCTCATTCCAGGCTTGGTGACTTGCCTGAGGCCCCTAGGTGGTAGGGAGGTGGTGAAGCTGGGATTAGCCAGGTAATCAGGCCCTTTGGCTGCTTTGCCTGAATCCGGGCCTCTGGTGAAGACTGCAGGGCGGCATTCTTGTGAGGCCAGGATTACAGAGCCGTTCCTGTTTCTGAAATAGCCACGGAGCCGAGAGAGCCTTTCCTGGTGAGGAAGTGGGGCTCTGAGGTTTGGAGGTCCCGGTGTCCTTGCTGAGACAGGCCTCTGTCCTCCCCAAGCACCCAGGAAAGCCACTACAGGGCACATGGTGTGTGTGTCTCAAGGACAAAGTGGAGCCAAAGCCCTCGCAGCCCAGCGCCTCGCCAGCTCCGCGCCGTTCGCCGCCCTTCCTGGGCACTTGCACATTCAAAGGCTATTTTAGAAGCAGCTGCACATCTGATGCTCTTTAATGCACTTCCAGGCAGCACAGATGTGCATCAATGAAAGGATGTTCTCTGAACCAAAGTGCTTCTGTGGGCCGCATGATCCTCTCTCCCTGGGCGCTCACTCCCAGGCCAAGAACCTCCTATGAATCATGTATTAGTTCCTGTGACTGCTGTTCACAGACGTGGCAGCTCTTGCAAAGGGAGGGTGGGCGTTGTACACTGAGGGAGGCACAGGGTCAGGGACTCCAGCTGGGAGTGGGGCTAGGGAGCCGGACCATGCAGACCCCGTAAGGGGGAGATGGATGTAGCCTCCTGGAGGCGAAGCCTGCGGTGTCCGGAGCCCTGCCACCACTTCACGTGGCCACTGGGCCCTGGCCCCAGCCCCTCCTGCACCCTTTGGCACCTGAAACAGTCCCATATGGAGCTCGACTTGCAGAGGGTGGGCTGGGGAGGGAATCGACGGATATGAAACAAAGTGCAGGGTGGGAGAGGAATGTCCGCAGGCGAGGAGACCACAAAAACAAGCAGGCTAATGAGAGATGCAGGAACATAGAGCAACTCCCAGATCAAAACGATCGCACAGAGCTCATTAAAACACACAAAGACGTAAATGAAGCACTGCAATCTCTCGTCCCTAAAAATGTGTCAGTCAGACAGACAGATGACTGAGGGAAGACATCTGATGTTTCTGTTGTTTGCAAAAATACATTATTTTGATTTTGAGGGGGAGGCACAGAAATTCGTGATTTAATGTTTAAAGCAATATTCCGAGTGTTTTTTTCTTAAAGCTTAGAAGTGTACCTGAAAAGGAACATGAAGACATGTGTTATTTAAGAATGAAAAACGTCTTCCTTCAATGAAATGAAGGACAAGCGTGTCTAAACCAGCTACATGGGTGTTCCCAGCAGTGGCGGTCTCCTCGGGCGGGGCCCAGGGGCCAGTGGGGACTCTTTACCACAGGGCAGAGCTCAGATCCAGTGTCCACTAGGCACGGAAGGCTCTTGTGCCGAAAAGCTCCAGGTTCTTTCTCTGGCTCAACATGCCAGTCGTCCTCCGGGCCGCTTCCCTGTGAGTTTGGCAGCACAGAGCCGCCCGTCTCAGAGCGGCACACCCTGTCCCCCTGCTGGACATGAGACTCCAGAGAAACTAGCAGGAGTGGACCCAGGGTTTGTGAGTTCAGACAATTTGAGGGATCCCCTGTGGGACGAAGAATACATAAAGACAACATAAGCTTAGGGATGAAAGTTAGTGTTTACAGTGAAAAAGGAAGTCACCACTAAGTGCCAGAGCCCTGGGAATTCGGGCCCCTTTCTTCTGCAATGTCTTCCGGAAACTTACTAGGCATGTGTGCTGATTCTAAAGTGGCTTATCTCCTCATCTGGGACACTCTGGGACTCCCAGGATCTCCCAGTACTTGCAGGAGCCCAAGCACATGAGGGGCCCTGATGTTGGGGCTTCCTTACCTTTACCGAAAATCTGCTTCTGGAAACGAGGCTGCCCGGAAAAATTGCGTCTCTGTCCTGGCTGGGATTTTCCTCAGGTTGGGATCCAGGGTTTGTGGGTGAGTGAGGGGCTGGAGGAGTTGGAAGGACTCAAACCTCCTGGGCTCTGGGATTCAGGGGCAGGTGTCTGGAGGCAGCCTGACATGGGTTTGCAATTTTAGTAGATGAAACCTGGCCAACTGAATCATACCCTGTTCAGAGACGGATCACATACACCGAAGGGGGCTGGTAAGCCAGAGCCTGGTGGCAGTTGTGGGCAGAGCCATCCAGCTGGGGCCAGGCAGGAGGCATCTTGGCTGAGGCAGCAAGGTTGTCTTGCCAGGGCTGATCCCTGGCACGGGAGAGGGAGCCTTAGGCTGCCCAGGCCCAGAGCTCCGCTCGAGTTTACTCCACTCTCTTGTTCTGATCTCAGGCTAATCGGATGGGTTTGGGGCATCACAGTCATTCTCCAGGAGACCTTGTCTGCAGGACACGAAAGTAAAGATAGCCTGGAAGAAGGTCTGGCCGCCCAGCGTTCGGCCATCAGTTACCTGGCTCTCCCTGGACCTTCCTGAAGGAGAGAGGGTTCTGCCCTTTCAGTCTGCATGCCCGAGGGCTATCTCTCACCGGACAAATTATTCAATTGGCATTGTGGGTTTTACTTATCGCTTTCTTTGAACTTGGTTCATGCCAGTTCACCTCCAAGAGGGATGGAGCCATTTCACTGTGCCCACAAAATCAACATCTGGTGCACAGCCAGCTCAGTAAATATTACCCAAATGAATGAAAAATTAGATTTCTGAGTGTGCTGGGGAGAGCCGAACACAGACAGTAATGAATTGCCCAGGAAAAGGCTCACCTTGTAGATGGTCATCTTCTCCGTGTCTCTTCACGTGGCGATCTCCTTGTGTGCGTATCGCTGCGTCCGCATTTCCCCAGTATAAAGACACAAGTCGTATTGGATTAGGGCCCACATGAATGACCACCCCCTAACTAATTACATCTGCAAGGACCCTATTTCCAAATAGGGTCACATCCTGAGGTGGGGGTGGGGGAAGAATTAGGACCTTAACATATGAAATGTTGGGGGGCACAATTCAACTCATAACACTTGGGTATGTTGTCCGCATCCCCCCGCCCTATTATTTCTTTTCCTGGATAACTCAGTCATCCTGGGAGATGTAGATGGGGCAGGGCATCAGGGAGACCCTGGCTTGTCCCAACCTGCCCCATCTTCCCTCTACTCCCCACCAGTGGGCCCAGGCCCCGCCCGCTCCCTTTGGTGTCCCCGCCCCTCTCAGGCTCCTCCCCACCCACAGAGATCTGCCCCTATCCTGTGGCCCTGGATACCCCTCTGCCTTGTCCTTTAATTCGGCTAGTCATCCTCATCCTCCATCTGCACTTGTTTGTTTCCAGAATTAATGAGACTAAATTAGTTTTCAGAACTTTGGGGGGATTCAGGGATGTCCCTTTAGGAAGCAGTAGGTACCTGGCGCAGGAGGGTGGGGGGTGAGGTGGGGCTGGTGCTCTGAGTCGGTAGATGATTCCTTCAGAGTTTTCCGGCTGAGCTGGTTCCCTGGAGGAGGGCGTCCTCTACGAGGACACAGCTTCTGCAGGGACACAGAAGCAAATATTGACTGTTTATAAGCTTGTCTCTGGCCTGGGGCAGGGACGGGGAGAATACATGGCTCCCTTACAAAAAGGAGGAATGACAATGACAATAACAGGTCACTTCTGGGTAATTTACAAAGCGTGTTTACCGCCACCATCTGACTTGATTCTTATTAAAAAACAAAAAGCACCCCCCACCACACACACACACACACACACACACACACACACACGCTGACACATTTTTCTATCCCCATTTTAAAGACTGAGAAACTGAGGTCCCGGGAGGCAAGCAGGAACCAGGTCTGCCTCTTTGGAACAAAAAGATGAGAAAGGAAAGCAAGGAAGTGACCTTGAGGTTGGACAGGGAGTTGGGGTCCTGGACTGGAACCTCAAGAATGGGGAGAACACAGAAGGAAAGGTGGCTGAGACCAGCACAGCTGTCTGGGTGCTTAACCATCTAGTCCAAGCTCAGCACCCTGACTTCGCCCAGGAACAGTAGCTGGGCCTGGGTGGGGCCCACCAGACCCCCGTCTGCTGAGGGAAGCTTCCAGTGGTCCCAGACCCTTGGCTGAACTGACCAAGGAAAAACCTTCCATACTTTCCAGGTATCCTTTATTTGAAAAACCAACTTGAATAACCCTACCAACACAGTCAGCTGACCAGATCCAGCGGACAGCTATCTCAAGGAAGCCATAAACTAGATGAAGGATGCTTTTCTCATATTTGGTTGACATGCTTATGTGTGATCACTGTTCTGGCAACAGAAGGTATATAAACACGCGCAGTTACTGTTTCTTGGAAATAATAAAATAACTTGGAGGGACTCATATACCGAGGAGTCTGAAGATGAATGCTTAGCTATAAAAGAAGACTTGCTTCATATTTCATAAAGCTGAGGCTCAGCTGTCTGGCCGGTGAGGAACGAAAAGTGGGAATGCTTCGTGAAGCACCTAGAAGCGTCCAGGTGATTTGTATGATCAACATTCAGACGCGAGAGAAGGAAATGACATTACAGTTTTCCCCCTTCAAATATCCTTTTGGGGGATCGCAGCTTTAGGACTAACTGAGTATACGAATTGAATAATTATCTGCTACCACCGTATACAGAGGGAACCTGTGTTCAATCTTTTTAGTGTGTGCTATGTGTGGCGCTGCCTGGAGGTGAGGGATCATGAGCTCCGTGTGGCGAGCAGGGACACCGAGGATCTGACAGGTACAGAGACTTGTCCAAGGCCTCAAAATAAACAAGAAACAGAAATGAGATTGAACCGAAGCTCTGGTTAACATGTAAGCCTGGGCCCTGTGGAAACATCATAATATAATGGTTGAAAGACTGACTCATTCTCTTCAAATGGCACTTTAAAAATAGGTGATAGGAAAGTCCCTTGAAGAAGACTTGGAAAATAAGAGCTTCTGTTATAAAAATACAACGATATTTTTAAAAGCCACTCACTAGGACATAATAAAATACATCCATTAAAATTATGTGCTCAGCCATAGTTTTCTCCAAACTTGCTAATTTTAAATGTCTTAAAAAATATTTGACATGGCAGATCTGAAATTATTCATTTAATTTATCATGGCAACATCTCAGCGTTTAATATACTTTCAGCGCCTTTCTAAAGTGACGTCTCACTTTGGTGTCTTCCCCCACTTCCACACCCCCACTTCTTTTCTATCTAAAATTAGAAGATGGGTTAAAAGATATGGAAATTGCAGGGCCAGTGTGGACATGGGGCTCTCCTCAGAATATTTTGTTCCAGATCCTTGAGTTGATTTCCCTCCCCCCATTTTGCTGAGGTGTGATTGAAGTATGCTAAATTATACATATTTGAAGTGTACAATTTGATCATTCTATCTCTAGCTACAAAAATAACTATCACTACACTTGAGATAGAGTTTCCATCACATCCGCTCCAGCTTCCTTAGCCTCTTTGAATTTTATCTCTCCTCCTCCCATCCCCAGGCAACCGTTGATTGATCTTTTAATTAGTTTGCATTTTCTAGAATTTTATATAAATGAAGGTGTACTAAATGTAATCTTTTTTTTTTTTTTGGCCTGGCTTCTTTCACTCCGTATAATGATTTGAGACTCATTCACTTTGTTACGTAGCAATAATTTGCTGAGTGGTGTTGCATCATATGACTATACCACAATTTCTTTATCCATGCACCCATTGATGGACATTTCGATTGTTCCCTGCTTTGGGCTGCTGGGAATCAAGCTGCTATGGACACATATGAGTCTCTGTGTGGGCACAAGACTTCGTTTCTCCTGGGTAAACCCCTGGAAGTGAAGAGAATGGGTTATATGGTTGGTGTATGTTTAACTTCTTAAAGAAGCCATCAGACTGTTCACTGTGGGTGTACCTTCCCCTCAGCAGCGGGACTGACCCATATCCCTGTCGGTTCCTGAGTTGATGCTAACGTGTAGTTTTGGCTTGTTCCAGAGAATAAACTGTTGGCTTATTTAATGATTGTCTGTCTCTAAGTCCCACCAGTGTTACCTTCTAAACACACCTCTCCTTGCTTGTCACTGCATCCTCCTACTTTCCTCCTAGCTGGTCTTCCCTCATCTACGTTCTCTCCTTCAAGGCAGACTCCACGTGCCAACCAGAGGGCACAGCGCTTCAAGACGCAGCTCTGATGGTGCCTTTGCCTCGATGAAGGCGCTGTCAGGCTCCCCAGTCTTGGGAATATGCTTCTCTCAGAATACAACTATAAACCTTCAGTTCTCCCGCTGCCAGCCGCATGCCAGGCCCACTTCCCAGTGCCCAGTCTGCTTCTGTTGTTTTAGTCGTTGGAGTCCGCCAGGAAACATGCTTTATTTGTTTCCTACATGATGTGCCTCCATGGTTTTGTTTTCTTTTGTTTTTAATTAGGGTGAATTGTCTACATTAAAAACATGAAAATCCATAAAAGCTTTTGTGGGCTGGCATTCCCCACCAAGGCAGAAATGAACTGGGGACTATTCCTTTAAGACAGGGTGGCACCGGCCCCTGTTTACCATGCCATGCTTCTAACCTGGTTTTCTTGCACCTGTTCATATCCACTCACCTTTGCTAAACTTACACCTATTCTTCTTTCAGACCTGACCTGAAAAAAGGACACCTCTGAGCCTCCCACCCGTCAGCACAGGGACCCCACACAGGCAGGGCGGGCGTCCCTGCTATATGCATATCAAGGGGCCTTACCACCTCTGCTTCCCTCTCTTGACCTTGGGAAATTGGTCCGCTGAACACTCAAGACTCACGGACTGTCAATACAAAGCCAGTGCAGATTCCTGGGAGGCAGGGGAGGGGTTTCAGACAGTCACAGCAGCTCTGCAAAGAGGAAGAAAGTTAGTATCAGCCTTTGATGCACGAAATAGGATTTTCATGTTGGCAGCAAGTTTACAAATTAGGAAGCCAGGTTTGGTCAAGAGAGGTAAGAATTCTTGAAATTACTTCAGCTTCCCCTTTAGTAGATGGAGAAGAAAGCCTGGTGGACTGAGTCAGAGGGAATCTGGCCCTTTGGGCCCAGTGGCTTGTGTAGGAAGAGGGACATGGGAGCCAGGGGTGCTGAGCCTGTCATACACGCCTGTCCCTAGGCTGGTGGTGCACCTGGGTGATGCTTTTACATAAGGGCCTCTGTTTTACCTTCTTCTTAGGACTCTGGGTGGGGGTGGGAGGGAGGTGGCCTTTCCAATTGGTCACCACTAGCCACATGTGGCTATTTAATATCAACTTAATTTTTAACTTAAAATTAGATAAGATTAAAACTGCACGTCTCGATTGCACCAGCCACATTTCAAGTGCTCAGTAGCCCACTGTGGCCCGTGGCTCTTTCATTGGACAGCGCAGATAGAAAAATGTTTCCATCACAGCCAAACTGTCTATCAAGCAGCACTGCTTTAGATTCAGGAGTGGAGGCAGGTCCCTAAAAGGAAAAGAAACAAGGCAGACAGGTTTTTTTTGTTGTTGTTTTGTTTTGTTTTTTAGCTGAGTCATCCTGCCACCTGTTGGCAGCTCAACGGCAGCTCAGCTCAGGCTGGGTATCAAACTGCTGTTGCTCAGAGCTCAGGTCACACTCTTAACCAACTGAGCCACTAAGCCGGCCTAGACAGGTTTTGATGATGTCCACGGCAGGGGTCCCTCTGGGCATTGAGTAGGAGGCATTGTGTGGGTGGGAACTGGGAGTGACAGCAGTGGGGGTGACAGGAGGAAAAACTGCCAAGGCCCCTGCCCAGCCTGCTGATAGCCTCTACCCTTCCCAGGCATTCCACAGTCAGTGGGCTCACTTACGAGCCAGGGGACATTTTCAATGCCCTCTCTGGCCCAGGGGAGATGGTGGTGATGGCACCTTGAATTTCCTCTGCAGTGCAGAGAGCACAGGCAGTTTTGTTTTAGTCCTCATTTACCCTTCCTAAGTGCTAAGTGATTGGTGATACATCGAGGCTCTGATTGTTTCTGAAGGGCTCTTTTATGAGATCTCCAATAAAGTTCTAAAATGATCACGCCCGTTTGGGGAAAGATAATGCCAGAGCGGGGCCAGGAGTTTGTCAGGAGAAATTCCAGCCGGGTGAGCATTTAAGGAATGAGATGAAGTCAGCGCTTGGGGACAATGAATGAGATGGTTGGGTATGTCACTGTAATAAGGATGAATAATAAACGACGGAGAAGCTGCTGTAACTCACGGATCAGGAGAGAAGACTGGGGAGGATAATTTATGGCTTTGCAATGCTGGGGGAAGAGAACATCTCCAACGGGCCTTGGTCTTTCCAAAGGAAACCTTTTCAAAGAGATGTGCTTCCAAAAACAAAAAACAAAACCACCACCACCAACAACAAAAAGCCTCTTGTTAAACACGTGTCTAAGTTTCCTTGAGACAAAGGACCTCTGGCTGTAACAGACAACTTCTCCATCCAGCCTCATCCTTCTCCAGCCCCTCCCCTGCACCCCACAAGCTCCTGCCAGCCGGGAGTAGGGCAGCCTTGGAGACAGGACACTGCCCCACCCTCTCATAGGGTGCCTTTCCAACCCCCTTCTCTGCAAATGGGGAGCAAGCCCTGTGATCACGGGCTTGATGGGCCATGGCCAGGGTGAGAAGAGCTACCAGCTGGACAAGGACGTTGGGAAAGGGCTTTAAAGAGTTCCACAAGCACAGGGAGCCAGCTATTTTTATTAGGGTCCAGGGGTTGCTTTTCAACATCTGTTCAGAGCCACCACTAGAAAGAATGAGTCAGAAATCAGATGGGACTCAGGTCTGGGGATCGATGTCAACCTTTCATCGTTTATTCACGGCCTTCAGGGAAGCATCGGCACAGCCTGTGTGGGAAGGCACCAAAGGGGGCACCTGCAGACTCACCCTGCCTCCCTACAAAGGTGCCAGCCTGCATGGTGCGGGAGCACCTCCCTTTGCACCCTGCCTCGACCTCCCCTCGCCTCCTAGGTCAGAGCACAGACTCAGTCAGCTCTCTGCACTTGCTGAATCCATGCCTCTGCTGCCCCCACCGAAATTGCTCGAAGTCCCCTCTGAGCTCTGGGTTGCCAGATCGGTAGGCGCTTGCAGTCAACTCGCGGGGCTCTGGGCAGCGTGCAGCACACTTGGCCGTTACCTCCTTTCAGAAAGGCCTTTCTTTTCCTTCTTGGCTTCTCTGAACTCACCTTTTCCTGGGTGCGTGATCTGCACCCGGATCTGAAACAATAAAGGCAGCTGAGTGACAACCTGGAGAGGATAATGCCATGAAAAGCAAAGTGTATTGTTACAGCTCTGGCAACAAAAGCACCTATCCACGCAGGGCCGCGTCGGGAAGGAGTCAAGAGGCAGGAGCAAAAGCAAGGGGCAGGCACAGGCCATGTCCTTAGTTGTGGTTCAGAGGGAGAGACAGGGCAGGACAGGGACAATGACTTAGGACTGCCTAGTCTGAGGAAGGTTGGCAGGCTCCGAGCTACGGGCTGGTCTCTAGCTGCCCGCTGCGGGGCCCTGGGTGGTTTCAGGCAGGGGAAACAATGGGCTTGATGGGGGTGAGAGTTAGCTAAAGGCGGTATGGACTTGGGGTTTTTCGAAGGTTTATGATATGATTTTCACGGGCCTGTGAAAACTAGACTGCAGAGGAGACGTCGACAATCTGACCAGTAGTTTGGCCTTGTGGTTAATGGATGCCACACAGACACATACAGAATCTTAGAAAACTCAGAACAGCTTGCTCCAATCTTTGGCCCTCTCATCAGCATCCAAGTCCCTAAGTTTTGGCAGGTCCCACAGCTGGAACCTGTATCTGCACTTCTTGGGGAAGGTCTCTGAGCTCCATGGACTGACATACTCTCTCTATGCTAGGGTTGAACCCCAGCTCCATGTTCACACTGCCTTGTCCCATCCCTGCCACCCACAGCGAAAGGTGGGGTGTGGGGGTAGGCAGGGGCAGAGAAGCTTCTGGAAGGCATGGCGAGTATTTACACCACAGAATCAGCAGATGCTGCAAACTAGGGCTCCTCGGCACTAGGGCGCTGACTGTTAAACATCTGCTAGGACAGCACTGCCACCAACCCATCCACCCAGTTGCCTAAGCCAGAGATAAAAGGTGGGAGAAAAGGGTGGGCTATTTATATGCCCGACTGCCTCCCTGCCTGGACGTGCTTCTGGCATTCTCCTCCTGACTGGGCGCACCCCTGGGGGTCCCCATCCCCTGGCTCTCAAGATTTGCCCCTTCTGGCCTGAGCTGACAATAGCTTCCCACTGCTGCTTGACCCCAGGGCCCCTCACCATCCAGCAATCCTGCTTGGTGCCCTCCATGAGCTCTCTCAGCTCGGCCCTTGGAGCGAGCATTGCATTTCTCAGAGCCAGGCTCCCAAATCAGCGAGGCTCCCAGCTGCAGATTTTGCTGGAGCCTGCCCAGATCCGCCGGGACTTTGCTTCTCAGTGCACTCCAGCCTGGTCAGCTGCCAGCTCCTGCATCTCCCTGCCTGAGGGCTTTCCCCGCAGCTGTTCACAGAGAGGGCATTTTCGCCTCCTGGGAGCTGCCCTCAACCTGTGACTGCCGGGGGGTGGAGGATAAATGCTCAGGCTTCCCCTGCCCCCTCTGGTGGATGACTCTGGAGCATGTGTGCCACATTCCAGAGAGTTCTTCAAGAGGCCAACCTCCATTGCCCACAGGGGCACCTGGCTTGACAATACACCCCTATTGACTGGCTTCCCTCCTGTATGAGTCTGCTCAGGCTGCCATAACAAAACACCACAGACTGGGTCCTTTCGCAACAGAACTTATTTTCTCACAGTCTGGAGACCAGAAATCCAAGATCAAGGTATCAGCTAGGTTGGCTCCTGGTGAGGCCTCTCTTCTTGCAGACGGCCTCCTTCTCACTGTGTCCTCACATGGAGACAGAGAGGGAGGAAAGGAGAGAGAGTGCGCGCAGGTGTGTGTGCGCATGTGTGTGCATAGTCAGGGGGTGATGGGCAGTGAGACCAGTGGGTCCTGAGGTCTATAGGGTGACTGCTAATGCAGGTGAGCACCGCCCCCCCAGAGGGAATCCAGAAGTCTCCTCACTACCAAATAAATATTTAATGCAATAACAAAAGACTAATGTGAAAGATTTTTAAAAGCAAGGTGAAATTAAATACAATACATCATGACAACCAGGGGAGGCACATAAGCATGTGTAAGGTGCATGAAAACATCCAAAATCCTGATGATTCAGAGCAAGCTTTCATGATCCTGGAGATGCTAATTAACATCGGTGTGTTAGGTTAAGTCTCCACGTTAAAAATGGAAGAGCAACTGCTGAAGTATTGGAGGTAGAATGTATGACTTCCCAGACAGGCGGGAGGAGAAGAGGGCCCACGGAAGGGGCCACCATTCACCGTGAGCTCACTGTGCGCTGGTGCGGCTCTGACTTCTCCCTTCAGTTGTCTGTGTTAGGGTCATTTTTTAAATCTCCATTTCACAGATGGGAAAGCAGCGATATCGAGAGGTCAGGGAGCTGCCATGGGTGACCAAGTCCAAGAGGCAGAGCCAGGATGGGGGGCTTCACGCAGTTTGGCTCCGTGACGTTGAGCTCATCATCACTGTTTAGGAGAGAAGAAGAAAGAAGGAATGGAAAAGTATGGAAAACAGAAACATATATGGGGCAGATGTTCTTTCAGACCTGATCCAGGAAGCTGGGATCCTGAGGCTGCATGGCCAAGGTCATGTAGGGGTGAGGGTGGATGGGGTGGGGGGCCCAGTGTAGCCCCCCAACCCATTGACCCACACAGCCCCTCACCCTCAGTGGGCTAGTGTCCCTGACAGCAGCAAAGAAGTAAAAACAGAGGACTGTTGGTATCCTTAATAATAGAAGAGATGAGTCACTATGATAAAGCTGGAGACCACCCAGGACTTACATTACCTTACAAATCATAGAAAGAACAGCAGCTTTGGATGCCAGCGGCTGCTCCCAGGAGCCCAGGAGCCCAGGTTTGCACCTGGTTAGGGGCAGCTAGTTTTAGGGAACAGGATTTTGCGGGTACCTGCTTCATCGCAACTCACCCAGGCAGCCACTCTGGGCATGTCATTTTCAAGACCCACTTAGGCAATATTTCCTTCTTCACCACGTTAAACAGACCTAGCCCTTTCTTTTAGGGTAAGCCATGGAGGGACACAAATGCAGAAATGATATTTACTTGCCTTACAAAAAAGCATGCTTCCTGTTTCACAATGAGACAGTTCAGGCATCTGTAGGCATGGATTTCATTGTTTTCTGATTGCAGAAGTAACATATGTTCAGATGAGGGAGGGTGCCACTTGGGGATGTAGGGAAAGACGGGTCCAGGAAGAGAGAACAGCCAGTGAACGGCTTGTGGTGGGGGTGTGCGGGTTATTGGCTTTTTCTCGGAGTGAAATAAGCATCATGGGAGGATTCTGAGCAGAGAGCTGGTGTGAGTTGATTTAGGTTTTCACAGGGCCACTCTGGCTTGAGGATGGGTTGAGGGGGTGCAGCAGGAGGGAGATGACTTAGGAGGCTTGTGCAGTATTCGAGGGATTGCCGATGGCTCTTCAGACTGGCTGGGGGGCGGGTGATGAGACATTGTCAGATTTTGGGGCTTGTCTGAAGATGGAGTCCACGGGACTTCCTGTTGGATTAGATGTGTGAGAGGAAGAGGAGTTGATGCAGCCTCGATTTTGACCTGAACACCGAGGAGGATGGAGTGTCAGGTAGGAGGAGAATCACAGGGAGAGGGGTCTCGGAGGCCGAGGAAAGGGGCACCGGGAAAGAGGGGTGCTGCTGATGGGTCAGATGAGATGTGGATGGAGAATCAACATCAGACTTAATAACTCGGGGGCTGTTGGTGACCTTGACAACCTCAGTCTCAGTGGATGTTGTGGGTTGAACAATGACCCCCGCAAAAAAACATAAGTCCAAGTCTTTAACCCTAGTACTCATGACCATGATCTCATTTGGAAATAGGGTCTTTGCAGATGGAGTTAAGGTCAAGATCCTGAGATGAGATTGTCCTGGATGTAGGCTCCTAAATCCAGTGAGAAATGGAGGAAATCAAAGGCACACAAGGAAGGGTTGCTGGCCAGAAGAGCGAAGAGGGACCAGGGGCAGGTTGTCCTGAAGGAACCAACTCTGCTGAGACCTTGATTTTGGACTTCTGGCTTCCTGAACTGGAAGAAACTAGATTTCTGTTGTTTTAAGCCATCCAGTTTGTGGTGCTCTGTTACAGCAGCTGCAGGAAATTAATACAGTGGCGTAATGGGGGTGTAAGCCTGACCGGTTGAAAAGAAGGTAGGAGGAGAGGACTGAGGAGAGAGGGGAGCTGGGAGGGCAAGTGGGGTCCAGATCGGGTTTGGGTATTGGGGGTGCTGGTGCCCGTGTGGCTGTGGTGGCTTCCTCCTGCCTGCTTCCACTTTCCCCAATTAGAGAGTAACCATTTTCCATGTCCACACTTCATATTATTTTGGAATTTTTAATATAAACTGATGGACTATCGAACACCATGCCGTTCCTCACCTGGCGAGACACACTTACCTTTTGATAGCAAGCGTCATTTTCCACCATCCCCTTGAAACGCCCTGGGCTTCCTGGCACCACGCCCACAGGGGCGGGGGTTGTCGGACTGTGGGCTCTGTGCGGTGTGGACTGGTGCGTGGTGCCCTGGCCTGGAATGGCAATTGGTTCTTGGGGCCAAGGAAGCTTACAGTCGCTGGGATTTCAAGCAGCTCGCTCTATCTTGCAATGGCCTCATAGTTGTTTAAAATTCCAGAATTTAATCATCACGCTTGACATAAAAATAAGAAAGGTGGGTAGGGGCACATGACATATTAATATAAACTCACAGACCACAGACACCAGCTTGAGGGGGAAACATGTTTGTTCCCCCTGGGCAGAGTGGGTTCTGGCATTTGGGCTGACTGCTTTGTGCTACTGGCACCCAAGTGCCAGCCAGCCTGCTGATCCATCCCTCTGGGCACAGCCAGGGACATGGGACTGTCCTGCCGGGGTACAAAGCTAGCCCTTCTGAGAGATGATGCCAAGCTCCCAAAAAGGCCTATGAATGCGGCTCTGAATCTCTGCCAGGGTGACATTTGTCCTGCTTCTCCCTGGCCCATGGATGGGTTTATTCCACTTTTGACTACACATGCATTTTGG
Organism: Aselliscus stoliczkanus; assembly: GCA_033961575.1. Lineage (NCBI taxonomy): Eukaryota > Metazoa > Chordata > Mammalia > Chiroptera > Hipposideridae > Aselliscus > Aselliscus stoliczkanus. The sequence continues at coordinate 4,388,254 of CM066733.1, forward strand.
TGGGAGTGCCAGCTCATCACCCCGGAGAAAGCTGTGGTGTCCTTGTATCGGTTAATTCGCTCCTTGCGCCATTCATTAAAAGCATTACCTAACCCCCGTCCTGCATCAGGCACCCTGCTTAGTGTCAAATAAAACCACTGATTCCCGAATAATGTGTCCACACAAGGCCAGGTGACCAGGTAATTGACCGCAGGGTTCAGCGTCCCTGTGGATTAGGGGTCCTTGTGCATAGTAACAAATTTGGATGGGTTCAGCCTCCACTGAAATAAGCTTTCAGCATGGTTTCTGGAGAACACAGTGAACTGTCCATCAACCCTGCACGCCCCTCCACAGCCACTTCCTGTGAGGGGAGGCAGTGCTGCCAGGTCTTCAGAACGTTTCCTCTGCTGAAGAAAAAAACAGTTCCAGCACCCCCGTTTTGATCAGTGCTGCAAGTGTCGTATTCCTCAATTCAGGTAGCGAGCGTCCAGCCCTTTAACCTCACCATGGCTCCATGTTTCTGTATTGCTGGCAAGGCTGCCCTGCCATCAGGGTCCATGTCCTCACCTTCACTGCCCCAATGTCCCACTCCTTTCCTGGGTCCTGCTGGAAGGCGTTCTTAAGAAGACACTTGCCTGCCCAGCAGGCAAGGAGGCCACCCTAGCCCTGTATGGCTGGCACGGGGTTTTCATTCTTTTTTATAAGGTCCGTTGTCCAGGACGAGCCAACTGTTGGATCTTCCAGGGCATTGAGGAGGGAAAAAAATCCCCACTCATTTCAAATAATCTTATCTCTCTGAACAAGAGATTGCTAAGGGGAAATTTACTGAACTAGCCGCTCTTTTTTTAAAAAGATTTTATTGGGGAATTGGGGGAGGGGAACAGCGCTGGGGAACCGGGGATGGGGAACAGACAAGTTGCTGTCCTTTTGTTCTTGTCTAGTTGTGGAGGTCATTGCTTCACTGGCTCATGTTGGTATCATCATTGCGCTCTTCCCGGGTGAGGCAGATGGGTCGCCAGCCTCTGGACAGCCTCTCACAGTGGCTCTTGGCAGCTCACGCTGGCTGCCGGCCACTCACTGTAGCCTCTGGCAGCCCACTGCAGCAGGGGCTGCAGCCTACACTATCACCGGGGCTCGCACAGCCCAGCTCCAGGTGGAGCTGTTGTTCACCATCTTAGCTGTAGAGGGCAGTGTCACTGGCCCTCATATGTGGGATCCGAACCGGAGCCACTGGCATCCCAAGCCAGCTCTTAACCAACGCACCACTTGGCTGGCTCTAGCCGCGCTTTTACTACGATGAGAAGGAAAGTGCCCAGGCTGATAGTTTGATTAGATTACTGTCACGCGACCACAAAAACAGTCTGCAAAGAGGCTCCTATGTGTTCACAGTCATGGTTCAGTGGCTCAGCTCTGTCCTTCCCCACTGCCCCACAAATTTTCTGAGGACTGAATTGGGGTTGAGGTTCTGTGGTGATTTCTATATTCCATTTAAAATTACAGTTGGTTTCCGTGAAGGGGCCTGTAATGCAGAAATGGCAGGAAGAACGTGTGGTCTGTCATCCAATACTTCCTTCTCTCTCAGACCGTGGCTAATTGGAATTGGATTTCCATTCTTCCTTATTTAGCCTCATTTCGGGCTGTGAGAAACGACAAGAAGGGCTAGGATTGCAGCAGCCTGCCTCGGTTTCTGTGGAGGGGCTGCGCCTCTGGCCGGGGCCAAGTTGACCACTTAGAGAGCAGTGCAGTAGGACACACCATCATTCATGAATGTACGAAACCACGTGGCTTCCAGTCACTTTCAGCCAAACATCTGTTTTATTCATATTAAATGAAAGTGCTTTGGCTGTTAAGCACACATTACTATGACATTTGTAAGTATAATGATCACACCCTGAATACAGTTTAGAAGGTCCCCTGTATGGAAAACAGGCTCTTTTCTACTTGCTTTGCATCATATGCGAGTGTGATAGGTAATGAGAACATCAGTCTACATGGAATAGTAAAAACGAGATTCACTGCAGCATCCTGACATGAATACCGTCTCAGAAGGCATCATGCTCCTTTTCTCTGTGAGATTAATACGGGCTTCTTTTAAACTTGGCTGTATTCGTCTGACATGTTGAATGCAACAGAGTCTGATGACCAGGGCCTGGAGGAGTACATTTGTGTTAGCCCATCGATTGGCAAGGGTTGGGGGCAGGCTGCTGATTCTCAAGCTTCATTCAGCTTCCTGGAGGGCAGGCGTGGGGCTGAGGACCTTGCCTAAACTGAGAGCAAAGGCATTTGGTGATTCTGCTGACATCTACAAGCTTTGGAGGGAACGAGGGCAAGGAAATAGGGTAACGTACATCTTTGTTAAGACAGATATTTGTGGGGCTTGGAAAACCAGCCTCATCTGCATGTGTGACTTCTCATGGTTGGCAAGGCTGTAGATCAAGAGAGATGGACGATACAGCATTTTTTGCCCCAGAGATGACTATTAACTAGCAGATGTGCACATTTACGGTACAAATAGTAACTGATACTCATAATTATGACTCTCGGGCAACCCCAAATCCTCGTGAGCCTTTGTGTTTATCGGAGTCAGATTAAATTATGGTCACTGAGGTTTTAGTGCCAAATGCATTTTATTGTTGTATAATTCTTTGAGAAGGGAGAGCCGAGTAAGGTAAAGATGTAATGCTCCATTAACCAGGGTATCTGATTGAGACAGAAGGTCTCATCCACGAGCCTTGCTGGAGAGCAGGGTTGACTGAAATGTGCTCGTAAAACGTGCAGATGGCAACTGAGTCGAGTGCAGCTTCCCTTTGTGTGGTGATGGTGGGGAGATGGAGAGGCCTGGCTGGGGCTGCCATGGGCCAGGCATGGGGTGAGGGGCAGAGTCTCCATGCAGTACGGGGAAGAGCTTGTGGGTCCCTGCAGAATATGACATGTAGAAATGTGTCTGGGTCTCAAAGGACATCCACGTACACAAACCCATATGTCTGACCAGCATGGAACTCTGGTGAGTTCTGATGCCCAATGACAGGGGCATGTAACTTGGTGGAGAAGCGGCCTGCCCAAAGTGACTCACCTGCCAAGTGGCAGCGTGTGATTTCAGAATCCAGCCTCCTGCCTCCTGGAGTTGGGCTTGTCCCCACACCATGCAGAATTTTCTCTGCCCTGGTCTTAGAGTACCAGCAGCAAGGGTCCTCCTCTCTTCTCTAAACGTGGCAAGCTCATTCCTGCCTCAGGACATTTGCACAGGTGGTTCTTGCTGCCTGGAATGTCCGTCTCCTTGACATTTGCATGACTGGCTCCTTTGGTTATTCCATTTGCAGCACGGATACTGTCTTTTTTTGTTTGTTTGTTTGTTTTTTGAGGGCAGTGTCACTGGCTCTCATATGTGGGACCGAACCGGGGCTGCTGGCTTCCCAAGCCAGCGCTTAACCACCGTGCCACTCGGCCGGCCCTAATGGATACTGTCTTAATGTTGACCTTCCCTCTAAAGTGGGTATTGGGTCACTTTCCATGATGTCATCTTGTTTTAGTACCCTGCACATGTGCCTTATACCCGAATATCTTCTCAGTTACTTGTTTGGAGCTTATTGTCTATCTCTCTGTGAGAGTAGGGGACTGATGGATTCTTCTCAGCTGTGGTCCCAAAGCACAGAGCACATTGTGGGTGCTCATTACAATTTGTTGAAAGGAATGAAGTAATGGGTAGTTTGGGGGTGATTGTGGTTTGACCATACACTCAAATCCAGACTGAAGGCAGATGGAGTTGCCCGGAGCCCAGGTCTGCCCTGCGTACATGTGTGACCTCAGGAAAGTCCTCAGTGGCTTGTCTGCACAATGACTGACAGCTGCCTCTCCATCCTCTTCCTAGGGGTGCAGTAAAGGCCACATGCACCAGCAGGATTTTGTACACAGCACAGATGTGAAGCTCTTATTCCTGGACACAAACAATAATCAAGACTCATTGCCTCATAGCAACACTGGTCTAAGTGATGACAAGCATTTCTGGTTCCAGGTTGGAGTCTGAGGCTCATGTATCTTAGACCAGCACGCAATAATATGCCTGAATATTGTAATAACCGTGGTGTTGGTACTAATGGTTTGCATTTATGAAGAACAGTCCATGGGCTGGATATTGTGCTAAGCACGTTGCATGTGCAGCTGTGCCCACTCCTCTAAATTCTGTGTCATGGCTCCCTCCCCCATCTCATGGTTCCATGTGGCTCCGTCCACTTTCTTGTCTTCCAGAAACCTGCTAAAGTTTCTTATTCATCGGTAATCCTGCCTCGTGGGTACATTCCTTCTATATTTCTATCTTTTACTCAGTGTCTCTTCAGCAGGAAAACCACAGGAGCCATTTTAACAGGTCTCGTGATGACAAGCTGAGGCCTGAGCTTGGCAGCTGGAGCAGCGCTGGGCAGGCATTCTACAGAGAGGGCTGGGCAAGCTTTTCCATTGATCGGCGGCCTGGGCCTTTCTGGGTTCCCTTTATAGGGGTTCCGGACAATTCCATCCATTCTAAACTTCCTCACGGCTTTAAAACAACTGCTCAACCTGGGGCAATTTGAGGAGTATCAAGCCAGCTTTAAAACAGCAGACAATTGGTCAAACCAACTTAAAATGGTAGGTTGGTCAAACCAACTTATGTGTCTCCTTTTACTGAGAAGTTGGTCTCTGTGCTCATAAGCAGACATATTCCTGCCAGCCTGGTCATTCAGGGGCAACCAGCTCTTGTGGAGCTGAGTGAGAGGTTTGAAGGATTCCCAAAGTTTCTGTGAACACTTTCCATCTGTGAGGCTCATGAAAATCCTGTGATGCTGTGTTACCCCATTTTCCAAAGCAGATGAGTGGGTGTGGAGGGTGCCGGGACTCACCCACGGTCTCCAGACTGACTCCAGGTGGCAGTTAGAGTTGGGTCTCTAGCCAGATCTGGCTCCATCGTCACGAGCAATCCCAGAGCTACATCCCAAACCCACACCTCCCTGCACCCCGAACCAGTTCATGGCTATTGTGGTCATATCACTAATTTTCCACCTGTCAGTCTTTGTAGACTAAATCTATTACCCAAAAATGTTGCCAGGCCAGGGCAGCGATTGTGATTGATAACCTGCAGGAGGTCTGGGTGGACTCCATGAAGGTTGGGGGGCTGTTCTCAGAGGAGAGGGACCCCCTCCTCTGTGAGCGAGATTCTCAGATAATGCACAAACAAAACTCCTCAGAGGCATCATGGGTTCTGCTTTACTTTAATTTTTTTCCAAAATGCTTTCATTAAGACTCTAACAGAACTAAAAGAAGTCAAAGTGTAGCCAGGGCCCAAATCAGAGATTAAAAAACCAATCAGGACCCAGGCTAAAAATGCTGGCTGGGAAAATTCACAGCATGGGGTAGAGATGCCTCGGGAGCAAACCAAGATCTGCCTTGGCTTGTGAAGGGCGAGACTCTGAATGGAGATGGGTGGAGCCTGGATAGGATGAGTGGAGTACTGGACCTGTCAGCAATGGTCGGGAGAGGGGTAACTAGACGGCAAAGTGGGCCGTCTTTGCCGGCAAAGACCACAAAGGGGAGACCATGGCTTTTGAACTTGAAAACCATCTCTGGTGCTTGCCAGCTGTATAAGATCAACGAGTTCCTTGCCCTCAGTTTCCTCATCAGCAAAAGTCACCTTTTGTACACATCAAATGGATGGTGTATACATATCACTTTGCTCCTTGGCTGGCACCCAGTCTCTAGGATTGAGTTCTCCTCTTTCCCCGCTCTGGCTTTCCCATGTTCGCCCCTTCAGAGGGCTGGACAGTGCACGTAAACTTGTGTGTGCTTCGATACGGCTTGAAATGCACCCGCAAGTGTTCTTCCCCTGGGGAAAGTTGAATGGACCAGGAGCCAGGAGCCCCAAGCTCCAGCCTCTGCAGTGCCACTGACCTGCTGTGTGACCGTCAGCTTCCCAGACACAGCTGTCCCATCTAAAAGGGGAGGGTTTGGGACTACAGGAGGGATTTCTAGCATCCCTGAGTCCAAGGACACCTGGTCTCACAAGAACATTCCTACAAAGCCCACATAGCCCTGGGTTCTTGCCTCTGGCTCTAAAATAGGCCACACGTATCATCCCACCGTGGGGGTCCCCCTGTCCTTCAACTCCCACTAGGCCAGCATGTGTCACATGGCTCATAGGCCTCTGGGTGGGGGGTGGCCACAGTCCCTGCCACTGTGGGAATGTGACATCCACAGGCCAAAGATGTGTCTAGATGTAACTGAGGGGGCCGGGCTGTGCCCGGAAGGAAGCTGGCCTCCCACTGAGGAGTGGGGTTTCTGCATGCTTGGGGAGCAGCCACATCTGTATGCTATATTGTCTGAGCAGAGGCAGTAAGTAGAAGCCGAGATACACCCCAAAGGAAAAATAGGGACAAACACCTCAATTTTCCAAATAAACCAGCATGGTTCCCTTTAAGTAACAAGCTTCCTTGATACATGTTAAATGATTCCATTTGCCAAAATCAATTGACACCCACTTTTCCAGGAACACAATAGTAGATAATGCAAGGAACAAACTGAAATGGATATTTTATCTCCTTGTGTAATTAGCTCTACAGTCCTCTCTTACCTTCCCAGACAGGGAGCAGAGTTCCAGGAATCCTCTTTGGGTATTTCAGAATATCTGCAGTCAAGAATGGCAAAAGCTTGAGCCTGGGGTCCTATGAGCAAACCATCCATGGGAAACATTTCAATCGTGGTAAACAGCAGGTTTGCGATCGACAAGGGTCATTTCTTTCCTGTCCCCCATACTCTTCACTCCGTGTGCATTGGCGTCTCTATTTCTATTGCATTTTCCCTTTGACCATATACCATCAGCAGCCCCTCCTGTCCTTGTCCAAATTGGGGGGTGCTCATAGACAACAGATCATTTATTGGGATCCTAATTTGTGTCCACCTCACCTATTTTTTCCTTCTTCAGGTTCTGTTATGGGTTGAATTCTGTTCACCCCCCAACACTCATGTTAAATTGCTAACTACCAGTACCCCAGAATGTGTCTATAGATGCTCCTTGACTTACATTGGGGCAACATCTCGATAAACCCATTGTAAGTTGGAAATATTGTAAGTCGAAAATGCATTTTACACACCTAACCTACCAAACATCATAGCTTAGCCTAGTCTACCTTCAACGTGTTCAGAACTCTTATATTAGCCTACAATTAGGCAAAATCATCTACCACAAAGCCAATTTTGTAATAAAGTGTTGAATGCTCATGTAATTTGTTTAATTGTAGCTTGCTGCCTTCATGTTGGGCAATTATGGTGAGTTTCATCTCGGAGTAACTGCTTTCCCCTTCTCACCAGAAACAGGGGACACAGACGAGTGTTTTGTAGACATGGTGGGATGTGAAAACACAAAGCACAGCATCCAAAATACGCTGGCAGCACAGTCCACTGTAGAGTACCACTTGTTCACACTTGTGATCGCGGGGCTGGCTGGGAGCTGCCCAGCCTCATGAGACGGTATCGTAACATATATCATTAGCCTGGGTAAAAGCTCAAAACCCAAAATTTGAAGGGTGGTTTCTACTGAACTCATATTGCTTTCACACCATTGTAGAATTGAAAAATGGTTAAGTTGACCAGTTGTAAGTTGGAGAACATCTGGATTTGGAAATAGGGTCTTTACAGATGATTAACTGAAAGTCAGGTCATTGGGGTGGGTCCTGATCAATATGATGGTGTTCCTTATAAAAAAGGATACTTTGGACACAGAGACATGCATAGCAGAAGACGATGTGAAGGCACAGGGAGAAGACGGACATCTGTAAGCCATGAAGAGAGGCCAGGAAAGGATCCTCCCCTCACAGTCCTCAGGAGGAACCAGTCCTGCTGACACCTTGATTTTTGGGCTTCCAGCCTCCAAAACTCAGACAATAAATGTCTGTGTGTAAGCTGCCAATTGGTGGTATTTCTTACCTCAGCCCTAGGAAACCCATATAGGTTTTAAGCTGAAAATTCAATTCTTTGCATTTGGTTGCTTTGAGACTTTTACAAAAGGCAGTGCCGAAAACTGCATTATTGTTCAATTTGTAAAAACCTACTATAGAAAAGAAGGCGCTTGGTGTTCCAGAAAGAGAAGGAAGGGTCACTGGTTGCTTTGTGTGTCACCTCCCAGATGGCCTCTGAGCCCTTGCCCAGCTTCAGGCCTCCAGCCACCTGAAGGGACAGCCACATAACTAACCTTTGGGCCCAGGGGCCTCCTGGCTGGGGTCAGAGAGCCACCAGGTGGAGTCTGCCATTTGGGGCTGGCTGCAGTCATCGCGGGATCTGAAAGCCTGACTTTTGAAATAAGGCTGTTTATAGTTTCTGACACTTCCTCCCTGCTTTCCTGCATCACCCTGTAAAGTCCTGTGAAAAGGAAGGAGAGTTTTCACCTGCCTCTGGATTGTTCTGGGGGAGCACCTACCTGCAGTGACCAGCGGGGAGCACCATCACACACCAAAGGTGTTGGCCAGGCCCACAGTGGGTTAGGAGCAGGGGGCCTCTGCAGAGCTAGGAGAGGTCACGGCCAGGCTCACCCCTCCCCTGTGCGCCCCCACAGCTCTCTGGCCCCATGGCAACTAGAAATGAGCCTAGGGGGTTCTTTCTCCAGATACTGTTGGGTCCTTCCCATGACAGGCACACAGACAAAGGGGGTGTGGGGCTGCTTCATCCATCCCACACCTGAGGACCATTTGGGGTCTCTCATGGGGCAGCACCACCACCCAGGTGGTGCCTGGCTTCGCCTGTTAAAGGTTTTTAACCTGCACTCCCTGGCGTGGCCTAAAGGTCCCTCCTGCCCCCAAGTGACAGCACGCCAAGATGAGTCAACCCTCTTGGGAGAGGCTATTACACAGTAACTGGCTGCATTAGGATGTTTGTTCTTTCTTTCTGGTCTTTTTCCTTTGTTTGGATAGGATTATGGCTGCCAGGTGTCCCCAAATCCCATGCCAGGTGCTACAGACCTGCAAGGCTAATTGGGTCAGAGCCTTATTGTGTTGCAAGCTGCCTGGATGTCGTTTTGTGCAAGGGCATGTCGCTCTGAGATTAAATTCTTCCTCTGAGATGGGGACCTGTCTTTCCTGGTAAAATATGAGCTTTTATCAACATCGGTGCCCTCTGATCTGATTGGACTGGATTGTCTGGGCTCTGCTGCTCAGCCTGGGGGCGGGAGGGACAGAGACAAGGAAGTGACACAGGGCAGATGTGATCAGCCCAACTCAGAAGCTGCTCTCTGAGGCCCAGCTGCCTCTTGGGTAAAGACTGCAGGCTTAGGGTGAGAAAGTCCGGGATTCCAATTCTTGCTTCTCATCCTCCTGGCTTGGTGACCTTGGGTGTGTCACTTTGCCTGCCTGGGCCTCAGTGGCTCCTCCGGGGAGATGGGGATTCTGCCTTGTGCTTCCCAGCTGAACCTCTCTGACCTTTGGTCTCCTCCTCAGTCCCAAGGGAGTGGTGCAGCAGCCACCTCAAAGGCTGCTGTGAGGATGAAAAGCCTCCTTCCATGAGAAGGGCTGGCACACAAAGTGAGTGCAATTGAGTGCTCTGTGAATGCCAGCCACTATTGCCCACATGCCTCTGATGAGCTCACTGGCACAGCTGAAATTACCAGCGGTAGGGGGTGGGCCTTTGCCTTCCTCAGAATCACCTCTGCCGGGGCGCCTTGTCCCCTGGCAAACTCCGGGAAGCGGTTATCCAAAGCAGTTATCCAGAAGGCTCTATCTGCTCTTGGCATTCAACCCTCAGAGCACAGCACCCACGATTACGATTCTTACTGATGTCTGCCTTTTAAAGTAAACAACAGTTCACACCCCGAGAACTTACAGATTGGTAGGATATAAATACATCAGTTTGTTTTAAACCATTGGAGAGAAAAATGACAATTTTAGCACTGAGAAAGGCTGAATCATGGTGTGGAGGTCTGCCATTGGATCAAATGCTTTGAGGGGTCAAATGTAATTTTAGAGTAGAGTTAGTATGATTCGTGATAGAGCTGTTACACTTGCCAAAAAAGAAAAAAAAAAAAAGAGAGAGAGAGAGAAAAAAGAGAAAATTCAGTTCCAAGCAAGGATTATGGCTCTTTTTATTTAAGGGTTTTTCCAAAAAGTTTCAGATGTGCTTTTGTAGGGAGGTGTTTGAGTCACGAAGAATCTGAAATTGCCTCTTCCCTCAAGCATGTCTTTGTTCCCAGTGTCTAGGTCACGGTCGTGTCTGGATGACCCCTGTATGATGGCCACGGCATGATGGCTATGGCCTGGAGAAGATGCACTTCCCATGTCACGTAGCACATTCAACATGCCCTAAGGTCCTCTAAGTTCCTCCAATTATCCCACCATTTCACTTCAGGGAGTGGGTTGGAAAAGGTCCAATCAGGACCAAGGGACTTAAAAGACATGTAGAAAGGGCCCCCCTGAAATATCTGAAGGGCTTTAAAGCCATATGTACCTCACACACTCTTATGAAGGAGAAATGGAATTCAAAAGTTCTTCACCGCAATTTCTTCATCTGTCCTAAGAGGTCATGGTGACTTGGCTGCCTGTCTGATGGAGGTCTTGGGGGTAAACGGAGGAGAACGTTAAGGTCGCTGGTCACTCTGCAGGGACAGCTGGGACTTCTCCCGGCCCCCTTCCTGTCTTTCTCTTCTGCCTTTCCACAGAGAGATTGATTTCAGAGTCTGAGGTCATGTCTACCGACAAAGGCTGCTTTGAAAGAAACATTAGCTGAATCCGGGCCAGAGGCTGCTTTCCTGGCTTGTTTTGGGGGAAGAAAAGTTTAGAATCAATAACCAGAGGTTTGGACTAGTTCAACTTTATTTTTCAAAATAATCAAGAGTAGGACAGATGAATTTCCCACCTCCCCACCTCCATTCCCAGAGACAAGCCCCTCCTCCTCCAATTCCAGCTCTCCCAATGCCTTTATTGTTTGCTTCTCCTGGCCTCAGCTTTCCAGGCCTTTGTGGGCTGAGTCCTCACCTCGATATTGTTTGCTGTTGAAGGAAGAAGGTACCTGCACCCAGACACACTTGGCATTATCTACATAATGGGTTGGCCAGGAGCACAGTATTTCTGGATGATCTTCAAAATATTTGGCTCAGATTTATTTCAAGTATGGATTTAGTTTCTTTTGTGCAGTGTTACCAGTGGTAAAGACTTATTTTGCCAAGGTAATTTGTTCTACTTTGGCCCGAGTGAGATGCAGCAAGGAAAGACATGAAATCTTCAATTTAGGAAAGGAAAGAGCATAAATTCTGAAGTGTCGCACCTGCCCACACGAGAAGGTCCCAGGGGAAGGCTGTGAAAGAATTCTATAAAGTTTTAATAGCTGGAGACCCAAGGTAGCGGAATTAAATGCAAGCATGGGGACCAACTCTATTCTTGATCGTATTTGGTGCTGGAGCCAAATGTAATTCCACGCTGTGGGGGGCAGAGCTCTGTGGCTTCCTGGAAATGTGGCCATTGATGAGACTGGATATTAGCAGTGACTGCAAATGGCCAGAAGCCTGGGAATTGCTCATCAGAATTGGGCAGTCATTCGGCGGACTGCACCCACACTCAGCAAAGGAAAACTTGTGTGTGTGGGGGGCAGAGAGGCAGGGCAGGCAATTAATGAAAGGAAAGGACCTGATTTTTAAGTTTGACAGCCTTCCCGAAACTCACCTCGCCCTTTTCCCCTTGGGTTTGTATTATTATGTTTGTTTGTTTTTATGGGGGGAGGGCAAATAAACTTCATGCTATTGAAAAGCTCTGCTCGAATTACCTCTGAAAGATGGTGGTTGAACCCCTAAAAGCTCTGATTGATGGAGCCCATTTCCTTACTTACAAACTTGGAAGGGTGACAGTAGATTCTTCTCCTAGGAATCTGTATCCAGTGACTGGTCACCTGGAGCCTGCGTACACCCGTGGCCACTTTCTCTGGTGCTCGCCAACTGAAGGCTTGATTAACCCTTCACTGCAGCCATCTGCACCTATTTTGTACAAAATATGACTTTTAATTAACTTGACAAGAATAGAAATGCTAATCGCCAGCCAGTTGCTAATATTAACACCATAGATCAGAAGGGGCAATGTGGTCAGGAAGACTCAGAGAAGAGGGTAGAAATGGAGGTGGGATTGGGTACCCCTGGAATTAAACCCTGGTAGTTGCCATGTCGTCTTCCCTGGGTTCTCCCACCATGGCTCAGCTGAAAATGACCGCGGGTGTTTTCTTGTTGTCTGATGCCCTCAGAGGCCCTGACTCCCAGCAGTGGCAGGTTTCAGAGCAGTCATACCACATTGCACTCCCCGATGGCCCTCCTGACTGAGCTTTCCTATCAGGAGGGTCCTGTCTACACTGCTCAGGCCCCATCACTGAGCTCTGGTCACCCGAAACAGTCACCGTGGCGTGGGGGATGGGATCGCCCTGACTGTCTAGATGGCCGGAGCTCACTGCACGCACAGGTGGGCAGCTCACTGAAGCCTGGTGTGTCCTGGGAGGCTGGTACTGTGTGTGCTCGGGAGGGGGAGTGTGGGGGAGCTGCCAACAGAGCCCCCAGGGATGCTATGGCTTATTTTCTGTGTTCACAGCACTGAACAAACAGCTTTACATACTCATTGAAGCAGAAGAGGCTCTGATTGGATGCATGGCTACGTTTCTGTTCTCTCAGGGAGGGAAAAAAGCGATATGAAGAGGCTCTCAAAGGACTTGGTGCCCTCGATGTTTTCTGGAAGAACATTTTCACAATCCGGGCAGACCTGTGTACAGTCAGGAAAGGAGCCTGCATCAAGACCTCTAACTGCCTAATTAACTCAGGTGCAGGGGCTCCTGGGCAGGAGGGCAAGGTGGGAGTCTCTGCCTGAGTGCTCTGGGAGCCGGCAGCACGAGGCCTGGGCAGTGCAGGTCAGCTCACCCAGGTGGGGACAGTCAGGCACCCAGAGTGGTTTACAAGGAGCTCACCTTGGCACCCAGCCTCCTCCAGCTCAGAGGTTCCATCGACTCTACTTTCATCAGGTACAAAGAGAAGGCTTCTAGTGAATTCTGAGCCCCAGCTGTTATATGCATTTTCTCAGGTATTACCTGGAACTGGTTCAAGTTCACCAGGTCCTGGCTCGGGGAGCCTCCAGAGGTTCCTCTCGACTGCACCATTCATTTCTTTATCCAGCAGTCATTCTCTGAGCTGCGCCTGGGTGCCAGGCCCTGAGCTGAGGGTCAAGTCGGGAGGGGAGAGGGTGAGTTTCGGTGCACCTGGTTGCCTGCTGTAGGGGAGGAGCTTGAGAAGCATTGACTGTCCTGGGAGAGGTGCGGGCCCTGAGCTATGAGAGGGCGCAGCCTGATGGGGGCCGAGAGATACAGCAGGAGGGTACGGGACTGGTTGTGTGTGCAGGGAGGAGTGGTGGTAACAAATGAGGCTATAGGAGTAAACTGAGGCTGGATGGTGAAGGCCTCAGTAGAGACCTCTTAATAGCATGGGAAGCAGAGAGCCACACCTGTAGGCAGATGGGTTTACCAGACCAAATGCATCTGGCAGGCTATGGCGGTGATATGGAGCAGGTCAAAAAGGGGGTGGTACAGGCGGCAGGTGAGGAGTGCTGAATCAAGGCAGACAGGGTTTCCCATTGGATGTAGCGGGTGACAAGAATCAGCTTACTTTCAAGGTATTTGTTATCTGGCTTAGAATATTCAGTTAGATGACACAGGCACGGGGGATGGGCTCAGGTGGGGAGATGATGGTTCAGTGTTGAGGTGCATGCACTGGGGCATCCAGGGGTGTGCAGAGGGCACAGCACAGACACAGGACAGAGATGGTGATGCAGGTGTTAGCACAACACCATTTTTAGTTTGCACATTCCCTTCCAGTGTTGTTCCTGTGAGAGGCGCAGACCCCCTGGGCTGCAGTCCAGCTCTCAGGATAGATCGACAGCTATGTGACAAGTCACTCATTTTCTCATGTGACATGGGGATGGCTGTCTCTACCCCAGGTTGTCGGGAGCACTCACTGAGATGCTGAGCTCAGCTCACGCCTGGAGTAAGACGCGTGAGCAGGACAGGGCAGAGGCTGCCCGCACCGTAGACATCGCTTTCCAAACCACGCCCACCACCTCCAGGCAACAGGGACAGGAAGGTCCCCAGGAAGCTGCCTCCATAGAAACCGAGGGAAGTGACGCTTCTGCGGTCCTGAGAGGGAGGCTGTGCCCGGGGACTGCATTTTCCCAGCTGGGCCGCTTCTCATCAAGCACATGGAACACAGCAGTCTCGTGACTGCCCCCTCCCCTTTTGGCTCTGGGATCAGGCCCACTGGGCTCAGGGTCAGGTGGTTTTGCATAATGTACTTCAAGCACACAGTAGAGGGTACTCTTTGATGCAGCACCAGGCACCCACACCCTGCTCCTTCAAGTGAGGGGAGCTGCTGCCTGGCCCTGGTGAGTGACAAATACTGCTCAGACATTCAGCTTTCTCTTGCTCTTGCGTAGTGTTCTGGTTTGAGACAATGAGATGCATTCGGCAGAGCCCAGGAGAACAGCTGATCCAAGTTCTCCGGCTCTGAAAATTCATGATATCAGTGGAAATAATAAGCAGAGACAGATAGCAAAGGCCTTGTCCTCACCGTGGGGCTGAGGGGGCTCAGGCTCTGGGGAGCCCCTGGGGATCCTACTGCAGGGCCTCCAGGTGTCCACAACATCAGGATCTATTTAGCTCCCGTCTGTCAGACCTCAATGGCTGTTTCCAAAAGATCATCCGAAATTCAAGGGCAGGACTGGGGATCAGTGGTGAGAAGTGGAATTTTTCCAATGACAAATTCAGTTACACTTGGGTTGCTCACTTACATTTCAGGTAGTTTCTCTGATATCTCATCAGACGAACACTAAATAAAGGGTTTGGTTATACAGCCCTCATCATGCCAAAAATGCATTTGAGGGTCTATGAGACCTTGGCAGGCATTCTGTCCACAGTATATTTGGCAGTTTCTTTGTTTACCAGTATAATTGACCCTCCACTGTGGACTCAGCATTATGCTAATTGCAATGAGGGTTAAATGTAATATTCTCCCTGCATGGATGGTTGGATGGATGGATGGATGGATGGATGGATGGATGGATGGATGGATGGATGAATAAATGAATGAAAAGTAGGACTTGTGTTTTGTCCTCATCATCCAATGATTCCTTATGTTTCCCTGGCATGTTGTAGCTGACAGCATTGTCACTCACCTGTCTCATCTGGTCCTCATTGTAAACCTTAAAGTCAGTTACAGTGTGCAGACATGTCTGTCCTTCTGCCAACACCAGGCTGAGATGTGAGGACTTTCCTATGAGCAGCTTTGCTCTTCTGCGTTTTGGTCCAGCTCCTCTGGCAGAATGACTGCACAGCGTCCGGGGAGAACTTAGCCCCAAGTAGATTTCCTGCCTCAGATAACAGCAGAAGCTCCCCTTTCCCATGGTTTATTAGATTCTGTCTTAGATGGAAGAGTGGGCCACTCCTCACTCCTGGGGGTTTGTACCACACTAAAGAAAACCCCAAGACGACACACAGAGAAGGAAGTGTCTGATAGAACATTCTGCATTTGAGAAGTCATACACCTGGGGAGAGCTATTTCCAGGGATCCTTGCTGAGATACCCTACTAACATCAGAATTGAAATCCAGGGAGCCCAATTAACCTTGGTTCCCATGACAACCAAAAGGGCCAGTCCCACCTTCCCCTTTCCCCAAGCAGGAAAGTCTTTCTACAAGTGGCTCAGGGGTGAGAGACACAGGGCATTGGGAGGACAAGCGAGGAGGCCACTTCTGTGGCCGCAGCCAGGACTGTAGAGGTCCCCAAAGAAGGTGGGGTCAAAACTTCATCCCTTCCATCATGAATCTGAATATTGGGAAACAGAGGCCAGGAAATTCCCAGAAGAATCCACTAGGGCAGGCCCACGCTGTCCATTCCAGAGATGAACAGAGGCAGTGCCCATTGTAAGTATCATTAGCTAACTTTGTGACATTTGGAGGTCACCCTGGCTTCCAGAGTGTCACAGTTCTGAGATCCTGAGTTCCAAAGGAACTACTAATTGGTGGAGGGGATGGTCTTAGTTCCTATTTAAATATATATGTATATATATATATATATATATATATATAATATTATATATATATATTAAATTATATTTTATATTATATATTATATTATATATAATTTAAGAGAAGGCAAAACAAAAGAAAAATATGTGTGTGTTGGGGAAACTTTGATCTGTGGTCACTGGCCTTTGCTTTGAGACATTTCTTGCCTTGTATTCCAAAGTGTGTGCTCATTGACATTTGCCTTTTTTCTCTGTGAAGCCTGTCATCCCTGTGTCATTAGGACACTCGGTCCATAACTATTTCTGATGCTGAGCTGTAGATCCTGTCTGGGCCAGATGCTGTGACAATTATAAAACAATACAGTCTGATAGGAAGTTTGTAGGATTAACTCAATAGACTAGTTTTGTAGCCAGATAGACTTTCCTTTCACGGGCACTGGAAAGTTCTCAGGCATCTGTCTGCATAGAACAAAGGGAGTCTCGATCTCTTTATTTCTGTTCAACTTCCTTCCCCCAAATCCAAACCCTGGCTGGGTGTGAGACAAGACACTTGACAGAAACAAAACAACTCCCCTGACAAAGGCAGCTGAGAGCCCGGAAGATGTGTCTGAAAGGATAAGAGCTCTTTTTTCTGATTCCATTATGGGCACCATTGGTTGGAAAAGAAATTTAAAAAAAAATGTTCCATCTTCATGCGGTATAAGGTTTTGAGGTGTTTGCTCCCAATTACTGTAGTGATGGCAGGAGATGGATTAATTCGGAAATGAGGATAAACTTCAGGTGAGATGGAGGGACTACTCTCGGGGGAGGTCAGGAACATGGTTCCCAGGTAGCAACCTTAATGGGAATTAATGAGCTGCCGGAGCGGAAAAATCAGCTATGCCCTTGGCAGCCAGCCGGCACACGACTTCACGGAGGCCAGGGAACCCTCTCTTCCCTGAGAAGCTGAGGCTGTGGTTCCCAAGGGACCCTTATCATGGCTGGCTCTTCCTAGATGATGGCATCACTGGCGGTGCGTGCCCCTCACCTCACAGCCAGGAGGAGCCTCCCGCACACAGCTGTGGATGGCCAGTCTCATGGTCACCGCATCACCCTCCTCGTTCTATATGGGGGACAAGGGAAATGACCCACATGGGGCAGGCTGTTCCAAGACAAACCTGGGCCTCTGCCTCACCACTCATTGGCTGGTTAGCCTTGGGCAGATCCTTTAACCTCAAGGAACCTCAGTTTCTCATCTATAAAATGGACACTGCGATGGCACTTACATAGAGGGCAGTGAGGATTAAATAACAGATGTGAAAACAGAAGCTGTAGATTGCTCTTATATTTGCAATATTGTTGTTCCTGGCTGCTCTCCACTCTATTGTGTCACGAGCACCTTTGGGAAAGAGAAAGGGGTGGGAAAATCCAAGAAAAGCAAAGATTTCATCTGATCTCTCAATGCCATGTTCTCCCCCCACCCCATCCCAGGACCTGGAGGCCTGTGGGTGCTCTGCCAGCCATCCCTGACCTGAACAAGGATTCTTCTACCTTCCTGAGACAGGGAGACTACATGCAGGGGAACCCACTGCTTCCTCTTGGGCTCCATCAAATACTCCAACCTGGGGGCAGTTAATTGTTTCTTTTCCTGGTCCTCTTACAGCCACAGACCATGAGCAACTTGATGGCAGGAACCAGGCCACTCAGCGTCGTCACAATGTGGCCTCCTTGGCCGTCTTGCTGGAGGAGTGACAAGGAGATGAAAGCTGCTTCTCATTTCTATCTGATTTCCTATTATCAGTAAATGCCCCCTGACACTAAACTGCTGTGAAAAATGCCTTGGCAGACTCTGGTGGACACCAATCAACCTCGGAAACATGACGAGGCATAGGAGGTGCACTGCAGCGGGCCGGGTCCTCCTTCCCTCCTCGCATCAGTGTTCTGGAGATGGGGAGGGCACCTTTTCTCACTCACTGAATGTGGAGCAAAAAATGAGTAAGAGAGGAACAGAACAGTCAGTGGAGATTCAAGTGTTCGCTTCTGAATGGTTCTCAGGCAACAGGCACAGTGTCTGCTCGCGGAAACGCTCTCTGCACAGATGAACAGGACGCGGCAGCCTGGTGGCGTGCTGGTCAGAGCTGTGCACTGAGGCTGTGAGCTGGAGTCACAGTGCACCATGCAGAGACGGCAGCGGCTCGTCTGCGCAATTACCTGGGGAAGGAGGGGTGGGCGGCTGGGGTTCTGGCCCCCGAGAGCGTCAGAAGTTCTGCTCTTTGTTGGTCTCTGAGCACGCGGATAGCAGCACCTGTCAGTGGGCGTGCTTCTGGTGACGTCCGTCCAATAGCCCCATTAATTCACACTCAGAGCCAGCATGACTCACGGCCTTGAATCAGACATTGTTGAGTCTGAGGGAGGCAAGTGGGAAAACCAACGGGGGAAAAAGTGTTGGAAGGGAATGTTCTGTTTCGCCCTCGATGACAAGTGCCTACTTGGCAGAGTCACAGCAGGGACAATGATATAGGGGCTGCCCTTGAAAAGGCTAAGGCTGTCAGGCTGAGGGGCAAAGAGCGGGGAAGTTAGTCACTGGCAGCTGATGGTGGGAGGAGCAGAGCCAATTTGTTCGTTCGTTCACTCATTCACAATTATTTGTTAACACTTCTGTCTGTAACAAGCACCATTGTACCCTGGTGATCAAGAACCACCCTTCTCATGGAGCTTAGTGGGGACGCTGACAATGAAAATGGGTGCTGTCACATCAGTTTTCTTGAAGCTCCTGGAAGCCAGTACTCAATTCTTAGATGTGTTGAGATAGTTGGAAAAAAAATTGTCTTAGTCCATTTGGGCTGCTGTGACAAGCTGCCACAGACTGAGAGGCTGATAAACAACAAACGTTTATTTCGTACCGTTCTGGGGGCGGAACTTCCAGGGTCATGGCATTGGTGGACTCAGTGTGCAGTGAGAGCTCTCTGGTTCATTGACGATGACTTCTCACTGTGTCGCCCACGGTGGGAGGGGTTAGGGTGCTCAGTGGGTCTCTTATAAGGGCACCTACTAAGAGCTCCACCTCCAAATACTATCACCTTTGAGGGTTAGGATTCAAGACATGAATTTGTGTGGTGGGGCGGAGGCACAAACATTCAGACCACAGCAAATTCTAAGACGGTTCATACGTGGTCCCTGCCTGGGGGAGTGGTCTCGTGGAGGAGCTACCTGGGGGCAGTAGTGAGGCGTCCTGAAAGAGTAGGGAAGAACAGGGAAGACTCACCTTGGACTGCTGAATCATGGCCCCAGGACCTCCCGCATCAGCACTGAGTCACCGGAGCGGAGAGTCTTCAGTCAGCAGGACTGTAATTGGATTTAATGCATAACTTATATAAACAAAGATTGTGTTGAGCAGAAAGAAAGTTGGGAACAGGTCCTCCTCCCCCACATGTCCCAGTGCCGCCCAGAGATTCAGCACCCTGGTTGTTCTCCTGGCACAGGGGCACTTCCTGGGCTACCTGTGGGTGGCAGGTGGCATTATTTGTACGCAGTTCTTCCTGCCTGCCTGCCCTTGCATGGCTTCCCCACAGGCCAGTCCATCCCGTCCCATGCCCTTGGCCTGGGTTGGCTCCAGCCAATGGAATGTCAGTGGACGTGATGGAAGCAGCGGCTCTCAACGCACTTGCGTGATTTGCCTGCCTCTTAGGCTCTCGCCATTTGTTATGAGAAGAGTTTGCTGCAGCAGCTCTTTCAGTCTGGGTCTCAGGATGAGACACACGTGGGAGCTGATCCGAACCTCAACCTGCAACCTGAAACAGGATCCGTACTCCACCTGCAAACTTGTGAGTGGAAAATGAGCGCTATTGTTTTAGGCCACTGAGATGTGAGGGTTCCTACACAGCATCACCATCCCAGAAACCTGACTGACACACGGGACCTGATGGAGGCAAACAGTGCAGCCCCAGGCCCCTTTCCGCCAGGCCAGGCGAACAGATCAAGGTTCCAGGGACCTGGTGTGATCCTGCTGCTCTCAGAGCCTGGGCCTGTTCAGTGCCTGCAGCCCCCGCTAGATAAAAATCACTATGGGAGTTACGGCTCCAACAAGTGCATTTGGGTAGGGGAGGGGGACGCAATTCAGTCCATAACCATTTCCTTCTGGAATTCTGAGATTTTGAAGAAGAGTTTAAGTCACAGGCAGTTTTGGTTCAAGTGAGATTGTACCTATTGGCTTACATACCCACTGTCGCCTAAGGTTTGTGGGATGCCTGGGCAAACTGGATTGAGGACCTTTATATAACCAAATACACGAGATGTAAATCACTGAGCTGTGTCCACACCTTACAGGGCTGCACCTTAAATTGATCACACTTTATAGGGCCGCTCATGAACTTGCAGGATACAAAGTCATTTCAATAGCCCTGTCAGTCATCACTTATGCTCCTGGCTTGGTTCCCTGCACATAGTAGGTGTACCATCCAAATGGGCTGAATGAATAAATGAACCAACACGAGTGAACCACGAAGACCTCCACCGAATGTGGTAAATGCCAAATATACAGAATCTTAATCCAAAGAGACTTGCTGTCTCCTGCCTGTCTGTCATTCACACAACTCTGTTTGAGCCTGGATGTCTTATTTTTCAGGTCCGGGTTTATCTTACTTCATTATTTTACTTTAGGTAAGGCAGAGCTCCCTCTAAGCCTGTGTGACATGAGCCGCAGGTAAACTGCAGAGGTGTGAAAAGCACCTAAGAAGGTTTAGAAGACTTCTCCTCTGGGTCTGGAAAGCGGTTCCTTAGGGGTGTGTGGCACTGGCAGTTCACGGGGATCCAAACACATGCAGACAAGTGGGAATGGGTTTCCTGGTTACGTAACTGGCTGGACTGTGTTTCTTTTCTTTCCTTTTGCTTTTCACTGTTCACATACTTGTTTTGAGCTGTCTAGGATGGTTAGGACTGCAAAGGATCCAATGAATGTTGTTTGATAATCAAGGATAAGGCTCTTTTAAAAAAATCCATTTAAGGATTCTGCCAGCTGAACTTGAAACTACGTATGAGTTATACCACGCAGGAAAGTGTCTAGCCTTGGTCTATTTCATGACGACTTATGTTACTGACAAAATATTGCATATTTTTTTTTTTTTTAGTTATTTGGGATAAATTAAGCAAATTAAGTCCACCCTGCGAAACTTGAATTGGAAAAAAAGCTATTAGAGTAGGATTCCCACTCTAAGAAAAAACTCATAATTAAATGTAGAAGACATAGTAAATATTTGATAAACTCAACTTACCTCCACTGAGTGCCTCCTGTGAGCGTATAAGGGATAATGTCAGTGCTATGAGGTTTACAAGACAAAAACAGTGTATCAAGGAGCTTTGGCTTCTTAAGCGTTCTATGTCACAATAATGTAAAAATACATATTTTATAAAAATATCGGCTTATTTGTTGCATCGTTAAGGACTCAGCTTTCCCTAAACAGATCTCCTATGAAACCTTTCATAAGCCAACATGGCGTAGAACGAAGAAGAAGCAATTGTCACTAATTTATATGGAAAAAATTTTTGAGTGTTCCCAGACTCCCACAAAACAACTTACCAAATCATACCAAATAACACATAAAATCTGAAATAACTCTAACATACAACATACAGTAAAAGCAGAAATGCAGAAAATAAATCGAGATACAGCACAGATGCTCACAGAGTCAGGGCTCCCGGGTTCCATGCTGAGTGTGGTCCGGAAGGATTGGGCCTGGTCCCTCTCGCTGCCCGGGCTGTGGCTGCCTCCATAACTTCCCACTGCAAAACAAATGACCAACTCTATTTTCACCTGTTTTGTTGTTGTTGTTGTTTGTTTTTATTTTGTAACAGCGAAAATCCTCTTCAGATTTCTTTTGGTTGGTACGAAATGCAGGTCTTTCGTAAAAGCCAAAGGGCATCATGCCAGGTTTCAAAACACAGGGGATACCTGTGCGCAGTTTTGATCCCACTGCGGCTCAGAGAGGACTCCTGTGAAACCGAACAACTGAAAAGTTCCAGGCCGGCCTAGTGGTGCGGTGGTTAAGCGCTGGTTTGGGACGCCAGCGGCCCTAGTTCGGGTCCCACGTATGAGGGCCAGTGACACTACCCTCAAAAAAAAAAAAAAAAGAAAAAAGTTCCGACCTTAAGACTGGCTTGTAAAAGGTGGGTAGAGCGTCCACAATGCTGTTAAAAACATTAGAGCAAACAGGGTGTTCTAGCTGAGAGCCAAAACAAAGGGAGGAAATTCATTCTCGTACTTCCCCGCCAGGGTGCACACCGTCATGTGCTGATCTAATTCTCTCTTCAGCTCACAGGAAGAAATCCACGGAGAGAGGGGAGCGCTCTGTCACCTACAGAGCACAATCTAGATTCTAGAGCAGCTGGGTGACACTAGCTCCTCCCCCAAAGGCCACTGTGTTTTTCCCTCCCTTCCTGTACTCACCTGAAGGCTCTATAGAAAGCCTCCCTAATTTGCCCCTTTGTGTTTCTCATTAGGGCCTGAGAGGAACCCCATGGAGCTTCCCTGATATTATCTGGGTCCGCCTGATGCCTGGGCGTTTTCAAATGTCACATTGCTTGAGGGTTAGTACCAGCTCTGGTTATTTCATTCACAGAGCTGGGCATGGAATAAGACAGTGAAAAGGGACTACAAGAAAAGAAGTCAAGGTTGTTCATACAAGCTACAGGTAGTGGTGGTGGGGGCAGGGGGGTGGGCTTCCTACTCTTTAGGATGTCTGGGAGCCAAACAGGTGTGGGCAATGCAGTCTCAGGGTGACCTCAATGCACGCAGTTGGCAACGGGCTTCTGGGGCCCAGTAAGAAGTGAGTTTGAGCCCCTTCACCATGAAGAGGGGGAATCAGGGGCAATGAGACCTTGTAACTATGACAACCACAGACAGCAAAGAAAAGCGGTGAGCTGAATCCATCAAGGTTTGCGCGAGCGCAGCCAAAGCTGGTTCGCACCCAGTGTAATGGGTTCCACGGCTTCACTCAGTTCCAAGACCGTGGGCAGCTCCCACTTGACCCAGTGTAGGTAACTGTGGGCGTTGTTAGGAACTTGTTTCTGCTGCTGTTTCCTTCCCGCGGTGAGTGTGCCGACATTCTGTGACAGCACAGCATTGCACCCGCCTCCACCTTCCCAGCCAGAACACATCAGCGTGTGGCCCTCCTGGGCTCTGTGGGGTGGGCCAGGCCAAATGTCGGGATCTAGGACTCTTAAGTACAGGGCCAGCACATCACTCTCTTACCCTGCCCTCCTAGGGTCTTGTAGCTCCCTGATTCAGGGATCTCAGGGGAAATAAACACAATTGACATGGGTCTCAGAGAGAACTGAATCCCAAATTTGCAATGTCTAAAACCTATAGGGGCCAGGCGAATACATAAATGTGTAAATCAGGCTTGTTTAAGACAGCCAGGAGCCACGGGGCCAGTGACTCAACTGGCCATCTTAAAGGAATGCACATTTCATACAACCTCCCCCCACTGCTGAAAACAAAACATGCAGCCTAAACAAAATACACCTGTGGGCGTCAAGTGTTTCTCAGGCCACCACTGCGCAATTTCTGATCTGGTCTGTGCTCTCGTTTTATAGATGGAATGACCTGATCTCAGGGGAAAGTTATTTGTTTCTGGGGCAAGACTAGAACTCAGTTTACCTACATTTCCATCCATGGCTGGAGATTCACAAAGCTGCCTCATTATGTGTTGGGGGCAGGCAGTGGACACGGCTAGACTTCTAAGTCCCAAAGCTTCAGGTGTGTGGGCACCAAGCCCCACCTGACCAGGGCTGCCCGGGAAAGGCTGAATTGCCCATCATGGGTGGGTTTCAAATACCAGTTGGATGGCCTCTGTGGCTGTTTTGCCATCTGTCACCTGGAGATAGAGCTTCTCAATTGGTCTGCTTTATGTCATGACAGGTTTCTTATCCACTCAGCAACTTTGTCTGGAGGATGGGGGTTCCAGGGATTGAGGTTGTGAGAATGAAGGAAGCTGAAACAGCGCCTGCCGCAGAGTAAGTGCTCAGTAAGCACGAGTCATCACCAGGATGCTAGCGTATCGGTATTATTATTTGATGTGGTCTAAACCACTGTGGGTAAAATTAAAATGTTACCCAGAGGCCTAACTAATAGGCAGTGACTCAAAACAAGTTTAGTGTGTGAGTCACACAGCACACGAAGGAAAATCACAAGGAGAGAAATCACACGGCCCCGCCAGGAAAATAGAATAATGAAAGCCGAGAGGAATGCTATCAGGGTGAACCTTTTCATCAGCCAGGAAGATAAGAATTAAGCAATTTGTTCTCAAGAAAGATATAGCAGAGAGCTTTCCCTGGGAAAGAAAAATTGAACAACCTGTGTACCAAATCCTCTTAGGAAAGAAAATTTCCTTTAGTAAATACTTCCTATTCAAGATGATCATGAGCCACAAAAGACATTTTCCTCAAGTGAACTCAGGGGTATTTTTCCTCCAGTGAACTAAGATCAAAAGTTTCTTGTAAATTAAAAACTTTCTAAAAAAAAATAGTGGAGCAAAATTCATCGTAAGCCATGAAAACGAACATACCTTCTCAGATATCTGAAGGTTTTGTCTTAGGTGGGTTTCTGCACGCAGGAAGTTCTGGGGGAGCAGTGCTTCCAGACCTTTCCTACCGCCTTCCATGTCTGCCACAGCAGCCCGGACGTTACTACTTCATCCACTGTGTGCCCCTGCTTTTCCCAAGCTGCCAAGACCCGTCCTCGTAGCGTGTCAGCACCTCCTCCAAGATTCCTTGTCGGGGTGGAATGCAGTCTGTGTGCACAGGAGAGGTGCTTCCACACCCACCAAGCACCCTGTCCTATCTGATGTCCTCTCCCCTTGGTCCCGCACCCCCAGGATTCAGTCCATCTGTACTCTTCTCATTGGACAGTCACCTTCATCCCTTAGCAGGCCCTGCACTTTCCTGCTGGGGTGCTTTATGAGTTGACCTCTGATATTGGCCTGGACCAGCAGTCAAGGCGCAGGCACATCCCCCAGGGGGTACCCCTGGCCTTGGAAGACTGAGCCTTCTGCATTCTCTCCCGGCTAGCCTCTGCCTGGGGAGTGGCCAGTGCTGCATGGTCAGCGGGTTTGCAGGGATCGGGGTCTTCAAGGTTCTCAAGCGCACCTATCAGGTGACCCCATATCTGTTCTCAGGGCCCCACTCTTTCCCACCTCAGGTCCTGAGTTGATGCAGTTGACTTACTGGAGCTGAGAATCTAGTCTGCTCTGGAGGATTGGAGCTGCTCCCACAGTGAAGTCCTGGGCCTGACTTTTCCTGCCTCTGGATGTGGGACATAAGAGTCTCTAGGTGCTTCCCAGAAGGCCCTCTGAGTTACACTCTTTGCTTTTTATAGTCTATCTTCAAGACACCAATGGTACTCTTAAAAAGGCATCCCATTTCATTGGGATCATTTATTTCATTATAATATTTCAGGCTCTTAACCTCTCAAAAGCCAGAGATATTGGCCCTGCCAGGAGCACCCTCCTGCCAACCATCCCAGCCTGTTCACCACCCACGAAGTTGCCACAGTTACAGCGCTACAACACACCAGGGCCATCAGAGCTCCACCCACCTCAGGCCAGCACGCTGGGGGTGACTGAGGCCCAAGGCCCACTTTACAGTTCTTCCTTGGACCACCCCCGATCCCAACTGTCTAAGGTCTGGCTCCCCAGGAAACAGGCTCTGAGGAGCAGAGATGTACAGACAGGAAGTTTCCTGGGGAGCCCTAGAGTCCACCACCTGTGGGGGAACCAAGGATGAAGGTGCTGAACTGTGATGTGGCTGCAGCAGAGGCCTCAGCCCATGTCATACGAGCTCTGGAGCCGGGGAGGCCCTGCTGAGTCGTCCTGCCTCGAGACCACAGGGCTGGCCTTGATACTATCCTATCAACCAGCCATTGGATGTGGCTACGCTGGGGGACAGTGTGACTTTGGGTGAGGACAGTTCCTAGACAGCAACTCAGCTGAGGACAGCCACTTCCCCAAGCAGCTGAGGGACGGTGGCTCGGCCCTGCCCCCACTCCACCCAGGGGACACAGGACATCATGCCCTGTCCCCCCACAGCCTTCTGGGAATGGGCCTCTGGTCTGGCTGATGTGGAGTCCTTCTCTTCTCACACCAGGGGACCAGATGCTATGCCAAGGGAAAACCACATGCTTCCATGTGCTTATTTGAAGTAAGCTACCTCTTGACAACAGACGTTTGTGTTTGAATTGCTTCCTCGGCATTAACCGGGTATTTGGCTAGAGATGTTTTCAGCGTTGCAATGCAGTAAAGCACAAACTGCAAAATCATGATTTGCCACGAATGTACAGGATCCTCTTCTAAACCCATGATTCCTCTGTGCCCCTCTTAATACACATGCCTACACACAAATCACACCTATAAAATGTAAGCTGGAATCTTCTCCAGTGTCCGTAAGTATGATGTTAACACGAGAAGTAGACATGAGGAGAAAAGCCTTTCAGACCTTGAAGCTGCGTTTCAGAAATAGTTACAGATCGAGATAGAAGCTATTAGGCCTTTTCCCAAAAGAACACGAGTAGAATGAAAAATCCATCTCAGTATGGATGAAAGAAAAATAAGAAAAAGAGTTGTGTTGTTGTGTGTTTTTTTGACAGAGTACTGATATAATAAAGGGAAAGCTGAACTCTGAACATGTACGAGTCTTAGACATTTATGAGCCACCAAGTTGATCAATGATGTCACGTTATTAGGCCCCAATTCCACAGCCTGAGGTTTTGTATTGGAAAGCAGTGGTTTGGGGGTCTCTCTCCAGGGCCCCATTTTCATCTCCCTGGTCTCCTAAGACAGTTTCAGCACCTCCACTTGCATTTTTCTGGTTCCAGGATTTTATCTCTCTCTTCCCCTCTGCCGTTCTCTTTATCCTTGGAGTGCCTGTCCCCTCTAGTCCCTCTGCTGTCATTTTCAGTGGGGTTACAGGAGGGCATCTCATCCACCAGGCTGCACTGAACCCTCGTGGTACAGATTAAGCGAATAAAGCTCATGGCCGGAAGAGAGGAAATGAACAAAGCAGCGATAGATGAGTTTGTATATTTCTACATGTTCGTACATGTATTTTAATGCGTGATAGGGAACCATATACTTGCAACTATTAAGGTGATGTCAGGGGAGTTGTGTTATAGGTGTGGGGGGAGGAAAGAGGAAGGAACACTTATTTTAAAATTCATTTACCCCTGACTTAGTTGAATTATTACAAAGAACAAGTATTATGTCTGAATTTTTTAAATGTTGAACAAATATTTGCTTTGCACCAACTGACATTCTTTTTTTTATTTGCACAGTGACCTGTGTGACCCACCCAGGGATTGGTGGGGGGGCTGGCGTTTCGGGGAAGAAATAGCCCTAACTCCCAGATGGCTCGGATTTAGGCTGGGTCTAGGCAAAGTCAGTGAGATCCACGTATGCAAGTCCCTGAAGTTTGGACAGCAGCCCGCTTGTATCCTGATATCCGGTACAGTGTAAATGAAAGCTTCTCCACCCTGACTGGGAACTAGACTCCCCTGGGGTGTGGGAGCCGTGGCAGAAATGCCAGAACACTTGCTTGCCCCACCCTTGGACTAATTAAATCCCTAGGCTCAACCTAAGGGTTGAGGTTCATTCATGTAGCTATGATTTTCATCCATGTTTAAAACCAGTTAAATCAGCTCTCTGATGTCATGCAGATCTTAAAAACAGGTCGCTTTGCTAGCTTTTTTTTTTTTTGAGGGCAGTGTCACTGGCCCTCATATGTGGGACCCGAACCAGGGCCGCTGGTTTCCCAAGCCTGCTAGCTTTTTAAAATGCTTCAACTTTCTGACATTACGTCACACAATACCCAGGAAATTTTAGGTCTGTGTCTTAAAATATTGCCTAGTTTGGGCTCTGCTAGAACCACAGTGACTGACTGAGCCGTAGAGCTCAGCATTTCCCAGTTGGACACACTTTTGAGGGTTTTAGAGATAACGCAGCTCTTCATTTCAAGATGTGGAAACACTGCCCAGAAGTATTCCTTTACAGATTTACAGTATTGGGGGAGGGTGTGTGTGTGAGAGAGGGAGGAAAGGGGAGAGGGAGAGATATTAAATGTTGTAAAAGACTTGTATTACTCAAGTTTATGTAACCAGTTTATTCTGTATTATGTCAGGAATGTTCTCTAAGGATCAGTTTTACTTAACCTTGGAAAAAATCAGTCAAGGTCCAAATGAATTATTGAGAATTGCTCATCTCTCCTTCCTTGTGGATTTGTACTAACTCTGAATCCTGGCCTTGGCCTCTTGCAGAAAACAAAGACTATTTTTTTTTTTTTAACAAAAAGCATCTATATCTTTACCCAATGTGCTTCTCTAAGACGTGGTGTTTTCTTTTTTACAGCTGTATTGAAGGTATTTTGCTTCAGAGGGAAATACTGTTGGCTTAACCTGCAATGCCCCAGGACAAATCATGTGCTGTGTGAGCAACGCATTAGACTGAATGAGTCTGAGGCTTGACAATTGCGTTTTCCTTATTGAGGTCACAGTGGGGAATAAGACAAGGTGGTTCACGGCAGGAAACAGGCTGCTCATGTCACGAGCCAGGACTCTAAGTTCAGGCCAGAGGAAGGAAATTAACGCTTATTGGATGAAGATTTATACTTGGGTTTTCCTCTACTAAAACCACATTGCATTTTCATGCGAGGCCATTACAAATGTCACATCATGGTGACATGTTATCTCAAGTGCACATTTATGATTTCTCAGGGACATCTGTTAACCAGTATGTACAGTTATATCACATGCTTGCATTATTTAGATTTAGGTATTCCCATACGTACAAAAGAGAGATCTCCTGTACATGATCTCAGATGTGCAATCATTTATTCATGTGACATCACATGCACATGTGATCACTGATAGATATTTTTTCTATTTTTTATTAAGCGCTGTTGAGGCATAATTGACATGAAATAAACTTCACATTCTTGAAGTGTATCATTTGATTCAGTCTGTACACATGTATACGCCCATGCAACCATCACCCAATCAAGACAATGAATGTGCCCAACTGTCCCCAAAGTTTCCTTTAGGCCATCTGTAACGCCTCTCAGCCCCTCTGTAGTCCCTTGCCCTCCTGCTGATCTGCTCTGATTTTGCATTTTGTAGACGTTTGTATCAAAGGAATCATAACTATTACCCTTCTTTCTCTGGCTCCATTCAGTCAGTATAATTATTTTGAGATTCATCCATATTGCTGCACATATTAATCGTTCATTCCATCTTACTGCTGAGTATTTAACCCCAATGTATAGATCCATCTATTTATTGATGAACATTTGGGTTGTTTCCACTTTCTGGCTGTTAGAAGAGCTACTGTAAACGTTCATGTGCTTGTCTTTGTAAGAACATAGCTTTAATTTCTGGAGTAGAATGGCTGAATCACATGTTAGGGGTCTGTTTGACTTTTTAAGAAACTGTCAAACTTTCCCACAGTCATTGTTCCATGTTGGTGTCCTACAGCAGTGTATGAGAGCTCATCCTTGCCAACACTTGGTGTGGTCAGTCTTTTTTTCTTTTTTTTTTTGGTATCTTGTCATTTAAATTTGCATTTCCTCAGTGACTAATGATATAGTACATCTTTTCATGTACTTATTAGCCATCTGTATATCTTCTTTGGCGAAGCATCTGTTAAAATCTTTAGCCATTTATTAATTGGGTTGTTTGTTTTCTTATGATTAACTTTTAAGAGTTCTTTATGTATTCTAGATACAAGTACTTGGTCAGATCAATAGTTTGAAAAAATTTTTCAAACTGTTTTTCAAACAATAGTTTGAGAAATAAAGCCTATGGCTTTATTTTAAAAAATTCTTTTACCAGTGTCTTTCAAAGAGCAAACGTTCTTAAATTTTGTGAAATCCAATGTATTACTCTTAAAAAACGGATTGTGCTATTGGTGTCATATCAAAGAAATCTTTGCTTAACTCAGGTTCACAAAGATTCTCTCCCATGTTTCTTCTAGAAGTTTTATTGCTTTAGGCTTTATATTTATATTTATGATTCATTTTGAATTACATTTTAATGTGATGTGAGGTATGAATCAAAGTTCTTTTTTTCCCCACAGGAATCAAACTTTTAAAAAAAAAGATTTACCTCTGTCTCTAAACTTTGTAATAATCAATTGATTATACATGTGGGGCCTATTTCTGGACGTTCTACTCTGTTCCATTGATCTCTTTGCTTATCATTATCCTGATTGCTGTAGCTTTAAAAGAAGAACTAAATAAGATCCTCCAACAACTTTGTTGAATATATATATATATATATATATATATATATATATATATATTTCTAAGCATTTCATATTTTTGATGCTATCATGAAGTTTAAAATTTCTTTCTAATTGTTGCTAGTATATAGACATCCCACAAATTTGTGTCTATTGATCTTGAATCATGAAATCTTAACCTCACTTATTGGTTCTAGCAGCTTTTTTGTGGATGCCATAGGATTTTCTCCATAGACAATTATGTAGTCTATCTATGTCATTACCGTTTCTGGTGGTCATTATTTCTTCACATAGGTCTGGATTTTCACCTGGTATAATTTTTCTTGTGCCTGAAGATTTCTTTTAATATTTCTTGTACTGTGGATCTGCTGGTGAGATGTATATGTATATCTTTTGTATGTTTGAAAAAGTCTATAGTTTGCTTTCATTTTTGAAAGGTATTTTCATGGGTTACAGAATTCTAGATTGACAGTCTTCCTTCCAGTAATTTAAGGATGTTCTGGATATTTTTAAGATTTTTCTCTTATCACAGGTTTCTAAGAAATTTGATTATCAGTGTAGCCTTGGTATAGTTTTATTCATGCTTTATTGTGCTTGGGGTTCATTGAGCTTCTTGGATCTATGAGTTTATAATTTTCATCAATTTGTGAAAATTTTAGGCCATTATTTCTTCATTTATTTCTGTCTCCTTTCTCTCTCCTTTTCTTCAGATAGTCCAATGGTCTCACTGGCTTATTTTAGATTACCCAAAAGATAAACAACTGTAGCCCCAAAGATGAGACACAGAGAAGGCAATAAATTGATCTTTGATATACCCTTGCAGAAGAGATGGAGGGAGAAATGGTCAGGGGAAATGGGGAACATCCTTGTTTAAACTGCATCCAAATTAACTATGTGGCTTTAGGCTCGTCCCTTTATCTTTCTGGATCTCAATATTTTCAACTGTGAAATCTGCATGTTGGTCTACCTGACACCCAGAAGTCCCTACAACTTACACCTGTTTTGCTTCTGGGTGAATTTTGGTGGAGAAAAGGGAAAGAAAGAACTCACATCATCACATGCATCTAACATCCATTCATCTTCTCTCTTCTGAGTGTAACTAGTTTGAACAATTTAAGCTCAATAGAGTTAGGGAACTAGATTATTTAGATCAGTCCTCTCACTGAAAATAACTAAACGCTGCATTAAAAAAATTTCTTTGAAGACATCAAAGAGAATGACAAAACAGTAAGAAATTACTAGGAAAATCAGAAGCTTAGAGAAATAGGAAGAATACTGAAGTCACACTTGCCCATCCAAGGAAACTGGTTTATCATTAGCCTAAATCCCTAAAGATAGGGATGTTCTTGTGATTGCAAATTTCATGACATGATTTATCTTCATCCAATGGATGGGATAGTGACATAAAGAAAAGGATCCATTGCCACAATGAATTCCTTACTTAATATTAGTTGTGTTCAAGGGTTAGGGTGTACTGCCTGGAATAAAAACTGCCATTACATTTAGAGGGCCCACGCTGAGCTTTCTGATTATTAAACTACTTGACATGACCTCCAAGTACTTATTTCACACCCAGAGATTCTTAAACCATATTCCCTAGGCCTTCCATAGGCAATAGAAAAGATAGGAACTTTCACTGAGCTGGCCCTCCCCCTCATTCAACCACTTATTTCCCAGGTTGCTTTTCATTTTTTTCCAACAGTCAGGCATGTTGTGAAACTGAGTTTCAATATCATTCTTTTACAGTCCATCAGCTCAGATACTGATCACAAAACAGCTTAATGTGCTGGCTCTAAACAAAACCATTTCCATTTTAGATTTGTCAAAAGAGGCTTCAAAAGGCATGCACTTATAACAATGATGGACGATTCAACAAAACATCAGTGGAGTCACTTTCACTTTGGGCTAATAGGACAAACAAGCCCTTCTGGTATCTCCTAGTTATCAATATTGGCCCATGAGGTAGAAGGATCATAGAAATAACTCTTGTGCAACCCAGGTCCACCCAAAGATTCCCCAGGTGTTGTGCTCTAGAACATGGCAACAAGGACATAAGCAATGCTGGAGGTCGATGAATGCTCTCATCCTTTTGCTTTGTATTTCCATGATTCTGTTTGCAGTGCTTGTGTCTATGTGTGTCTGTGTGGTTTGCATGGTGGCTGAGGTTCCATAAGGAGTGTTAATTGCAATGATATAATGAGAATAGCCAAGTCTTACCCCAGGGGAAAAGCCCTTTCAGGCCTACTGTCTGTTTTGGGCTCCTCCTCAAAGGACATCTTTTTAAGGTTTTCATTCTTTGGAGGCCGTTCCTTCCTCCTCTAATTTCTCAAGAGGCAGTCAAAATTGGGAGAGCTTCTGTTTCTGTTGTTTTTTTCCTGGGCTTACAAATTCTCAATGTATAATTTAAATTGCAATATACTGGTCTTGCCTGTAGTTTTCAGAAGCAAATTAGGCTATCAAGTAACCACCTGGATCAAGAAGTTGGGAGCCTTTTACTCTAATACATCATGCCACCTGCTCATGGAAATGTTTTGTGAAGCATACAGCCCTCTACACAACAACACACCTTTTACAACAAATATTTATTGAGCACTTACAATGTGTCAGGCACTACTCTAGTGCTGGAGACAAAGAAATAAACTTAAACAAATTTTTGTCTTTTATCATTAGCAGTTGAGATATTTCCTGGCCAGTTTACTCTATAAGCATAACCTTCAGCAATATCTGAAGCATCATGAATTGCATTTATATAATAACTTGAGGATTAATGTTGATTTCAATTGCAAAGGAAATGGCTGTCTCCCCACCTCACTCCCCACCCTGCCACAGCCCCCAGCAAACAGACACACTCCTTATATTCCCTGGCTTAGGCAGTTTTCAAACCAGGACTCATAATACTGCTTATTTGTTTAAAAATAAAGATCAAACATCAAAACATTAGCTGCAGTTTCAAGTGGAATACGTAATGCCTGTTTATTTTGTTCCAGGGTTTGGAAATTGAGAGAATTCTTTTTACAACCAACACGGCAAAGAAAAATATGAAATACAATATAAAGAGTGAAGTCTAAGATTTGACCTAAAATACCACACATTGACTCAGATCCTTTTTACTTTCATATGCCATGAGAGATTTTTTTTTTTGCATCAAATTGACCTTATCTGTCAAACCCAAAGACTCAAGGCTGTAATACAGCATTATTCCTTTGTTCTCATAACCCTTTTACTACCTTATGTAGTTTTCAGGAAGCTAGACTTAAAGCTAATCTTAGTACAGTATCTCTTCCCACAAAAGATTTTGCCTTCATTCTAAGGGTTCTAAAAAATATTTCCCAGTGAATCCTAACTGGATTCATTGGCATTGGGGAGTGAAATAAAGATTGCTTAACCAGCTCTGGTTGAAAAGGAAAGAAAATCTTAGTTGGAAAATTTATTTATTTAGGCTGCTTATATTTAAGGGAGATGTCCTTTACCCTTTTCGACCCAGATGGGCTGGTCAGTAGTTGGCCTGAATCACAGAGCAAAAGAAGACAGAGTCAGGATGGCGTAAGCTGGCACCTCTGCAACAACAGCAGCAATATACAGGGAGGGTTTAACTCGCTTCATGAGGTGCAGGCTGAGTGGAGATGGCAACAACACAGGTGAACATACTACCCAGGCAAGGCTGGTAATAGTGCGATTCTTCTCTGATTAGCAATAAAATATGCCGTGTCTTGGCACCTTTCATTCCACTAAAGAGGGGCTATCCCATGTATGAACACCAGGACTCTAGGGGGAATAAATGATTTAGCTGAGATGAAAGAGCCAGTAAGAATTTTAGCTCATTGAACCTAATATGTTGATTATTAATGTCACTGAAGAGCTTGTTTGGGGCTCTGACTCTTAGGGTTCAGAACCTTGAATAGTGCTGGGAGAGAGGGTAACTCTTTTATAATGTCACCTTAACTCCCATCAAGTGGTGTTACAGAGCCAGCAAAACAATATGTTCACCCTCCCCCGACCATTTCTGTGACACTTCCATCTGGGTGTCCAGATGGGAAAATTTCATAAAGTCTGGAATATGTCGACATTTCAGACACAAATTCCCACTTTCCTTTGCTTAGTTAAAAACTTAACATTGTTACTACGCACACTTTGTTCATTCTTGCAACTAGCTATTCTGGTCGCCCGGCCAAAGCAATAACCCCGTCTTTCAATATGGATGCTAGGTGAGTGATATCTACTGGAAATGAGATAAATGTATCTTAAGGTATCCTTGGAAACAGAGAGCAGCCCTGGAACAGAGGACTAAAAGTCAGAGATTACTAACTACGTGTCTAGTTTTTCTCCAATGGCTTCCACCTTGCCTTCTCTTGCCCACTTCTTCCGATACCCAACATTTCCATTATCCCTTTACTATCATTATCCCTTACTATCACACCTTCCATTATCACTTTCAAGGGCTAATTTAATTTCTAGCTTCTCCATGAAAATGTCTCCTGCCGTTCTAACACAGCGACTTTCTTCCTGCAAAATCGCAAAACAGATTATATACTGAGCAAAATCTTCTTTGTTTCTCTCCCACAGCACTCTCACCATTGTGCACAAAGACAACCAACAAGATATTCACTGAAAGGAAAGAGTACATCAGACCTAGACGTTGCTCTTAAGGAGCTCACAGTCCAGTGCAGAAGATAATTATAATACAGGCTGAAAGTAGGAAGAGAAAGAAAGAATGCAAAGACAAACTACTCTCCTTTATAGTGTCACTTTAGAGTAAAATCAGGGTAAACTTTGGGAAGAAGGTAACATGTAAACAGAGCTGTGAAACGCGTTTTGTGGTTCTAGAATTGGATGAAAGGTCATTCCAGATACAGGAAACAACCAGAGCTCTAAATCTGAAGGATGAAAAGTGTACATTATATGTAAAAATAATTTACTTTGATTGGAGTGAAGGGTAGATCAAGGAATATACCAGAAAATAGGGCTGAATAGGAAGCTGGGGGACAGATAAGGGAGATTTAAGAGTTTACAACTTTGCATAGGGAAATACTGAAGGGCAGAGGAATTATGAGCCGAATGCCTTAGAGCTGTGCCTCAGGAAAACTGACCTGGCAATAGAACGTAAGCTGAAATTGAGACGGAGAGTTAGAGTTCAGTTGAGAGGCAGTTGTATAGTTCAGGGCAGAGGTCATAGGGTTGTAGTAGTGAATATAGAGTTGACACATTATGAAAGCATAAAAAGACCTTAAAAGCCAACTAGAATTTGAATGGGTTAGAGGGTGGGAGATGAGATACAGATAACTCCGAAGTTCTCAATTTGGATAATTTAGAAAGCATTAGTAATCAGAAATAAGGAATATAGGAGGAAGATAAGAGAGATGGGAAGAGAACAATGCATTTAGTTGAGGAAATATTGAGTTAGAAGTGCTGGTAGCATACCCTTGAGCTTCCCATCATGCAACTGGTTTGGTATGTTCTGGAGCTTTGTACAGATCAGGGATGGAGTCACTGATCTAGAGATCAAGCTAAAAGTATAAAACTGTTGAGGTAGAGATACAGTGAAAGAAAGGAGAGAGCTATGACAACGTGACATTGGCCACATGTATTGAGGAGGTAGCTAATGAAAAAAGACCCAGAGAATAAGAAAAGAAAAGATGCCCAAAGAGGAAGGAAGGAAGAAAACAAAAAGAACACAATGTCATAGAAACCAACAATGGAAAGGTTTAATAAGAAAGGACTTAGCCAACAATGTTGAGTGCTGTAATGAATCCCAGGAAAATTACATGAAAATGGTCATTGGATCTGGTGTGGAAAATTACTTATTTTTAAGAAAGTTGTTTTTGAAGAAGCCAAGCATTTTAAAGGGATAATGAGTAAGTTAGGGAGTGGCACAGAGAAAAGAGCCCTTGACTGGGAACCAGAGAACCTGAGCTCCAGCATGGCCTGCTGTTAAGTTGCCATATAACCTTTTAACCTTTCTTAAACTGTTTCTTCATCTTCAAAATTCTATAAAATCTTTTCTAAATCTCACTTTTAAAGATTCAAGCAAGTTACTGGTGCACCTCAACTATACAGAGATATTGAGCTACAAATCTTTATTAGATATAGGTCAGGTTCACTACTTGTAACTTGTGTAAAAGTGAGGTACTTTCTAAATGTTTCCTAATATAGAGAAGTGGAAACCACGTTCTTAGAGTATTTCCTCCAAGCAAACCAGGTTGACAAGGCTCCTTCCTCCAGCCACGCCCCCATCCCCAGTCTACTATCCTTTACTTTAAAACACAGAGCTAACACCTCTGTGTTTGGCTTATCCAATGACCGTTTTTATTGCTTGAAATCAGAGGATGCCACCAAAAGCCTTTTTTTGTTTGTTGAAATCAGTTGGGCAATATTAACAATCAATCTCCCAACTCATGTATTTCCAGCCACATGTGATCATATACTTGTGCAGAAACACTTCCTGAAACATAGTGTCTCATGTCACATGCTCCCCAAATTAAACCAGAAATATGTTACTCAAGAAGAACCCAGATGCACTGAAGGAAGAACATTTGGTTTATTTGGAGGCCTTATACCTATTGGGAACCCACAAGGTTTTATCTTCTAAAAAATACCACCAAGTAGGATAACTTTCTCTTGCTGAGACACCAGTAACTTTTCCTGGGGTTGTCATTCTTTGCCTTTCCTCCAAAGAGGTTGGCCTGTTCTTCTCAAAATTTAATGCTTTATTTAATTTCAAATGGATATTGTATAAAATAAAGGAAAATCAAAACGTTTTTTGAAAAAGAATTTATATAACTCAGCTCTGAATTCAGTGGAGAAAAAGGAAATAAAAGGACAATTAGCGCCGGCCGAGG
The DNA here is from genome assembly GCA_033961575.1 of Aselliscus stoliczkanus. Classification (NCBI taxonomy): domain Eukaryota; kingdom Metazoa; phylum Chordata; class Mammalia; order Chiroptera; family Hipposideridae; genus Aselliscus; species Aselliscus stoliczkanus. The sequence continues at coordinate 4,425,365 of CM066733.1, forward strand.
GGCGCGGTGGTTAAGCACTGGCTTGGGAAGCCAGCGGCCCTGGTTCGGTCCCACATATGAGGGCCAGGGACACTGCCCTCAAAAAATAAACAAACAAAAAACCCAAACAAACAAAAAGAAAAACATACACTTTGGGCTAGCTGAGTGGCGCGGTCGTTACGAGCTGGCTTGGGACGCCAGCGGCCCCAGTTCGGATCCCATATATGAGGGTCAGTGATACTGCCCTCAAAAAAAAGGACAATTAGCATCTATTGAGCACCTGCTATATGCCAAACATGTCCACCTACATGATGTCACTCAAGCCTGGCAATGATACTTGATAATAAATTTAGTTTTAATGTTAGAGATGAGAAAACTGAGGCTCAGAAGACTTAGGCTATCCTCTCAAGGTCAAGTGGCACGTTATAAAACTAGGGTTGAAACAAGAGCTGCCTGAATCCAAAGCTCCAGCACTTTCCTCTACCATGCAGTTCAGTCTAGTGGAAAAAATCCACTCCTGAAAGGGCCTTAGCATTTTAGCCATAAAAGAGTGTTAGTTACAATTCTCGGGAGCCTCTAAATTCTGTTGTATCTGCACTGAATCCTAAAAACAAAAACAAAAAACCAAAAAAACACAACCCATACCACACACTTGCACTTCTCCTCCCAATGGAAATTCAGCACCGAGGACAGTTCCTGAGTCACGTTTGCAGAGAGCTGTCCTTGGTTTCCGTTCCTGGGCTCACACCCTCATTCTTGACTTCCCAAACGACACTGAGAAAGAGAGGCGGAAATGTAAGAAAGTGTAAGATGGGATCCTCTGACATCATGGTGGAAATTAGCACATTTCCCAGAAGACCAAGATAAAAATGCATGTGAGAAGAACAAGGGAACCAAACAGATGGGGCAATAAAATGGAGGCGGAATGAGCTCATCAGGATTCCCAGCACACGGTTTAAGCCCATGCTAGCCTCTCAGCTGACCTGGGAATGAGGAGACAAAGTGAGTGAGTGGGTGGTTACTATGCTGCTGCATCAGTTACGCTAAGATATTAGGTGGAGCTGATTCACTGCAGGTCTGCACGACTTTTCAAGTAGTGGAAAGTCTGTTGTGGTCCCTGGTCTCTGGTGCTCACATCACCATTCTATTCTCATGTGTAGCATGAGTCAGACATGCAGGATCCCTCAGGTAGACAATGTTGTGAGTAAATCAAGGGCGAGCTTTCATGTGGAGAGCACATTTCAACCGCAGCCACAGCATCTCCATGTGTGGTTTACCTCCCGTACACACAAACACCCTGCCTTCCCATGCTCACCCTTGGCAACAGGTGGTTCATAACACAAACAGAAAGAACAAGGTCCTGAAACGTTCATCACACTGAACAGTGATTGTTGCTCAAACGACCAGCTCTTGAGCATCGTCAGAAGAGTATTTGGAGAGTGCAGTCTAATCCCCTTATCTCATATACAGAAAACTTGTGTCCAGAGAGGAGAAATAACTTGCCCCAAACTGCTTGGCTAGAGACAGAGCTGCTATTAGGACTTGGTCCCTTTGTTCCAAAACCCAGCAGATCTTCCACCAGGAAGACAAAATAAAACCCTACATAGCATATATCCTGTTAACTCAACCCTCTAATTATACTGCCTTCAGAGAAAATAACATCTTAAATGCTTTGGTCTTTCCATCTGGCTTTGGCAATATCACTGATCACTTCTTATGTTGGAATCTGTCTTGAGAAATTTAAGAGTAATTATTTTGGGATATATGCTTTGTTATTTTTATATCTTCTTGTACACCGCTTTCTTTGTTCAGGAGGAAATTAGAATTCTGGAAATACACTTGATTTTTATTTAATTATTAAAGGAACCAGCCTCTATTTCAAGTAGTTGCAAATATGAATGTATCAGTCTGTGTCAAGAAAGGATATATGAAATAAAACCGGCTATAATGACTCGATTGTCACATGCAATTAAGATCCACTTAGGTCTATAAGTAAAAACAAAATACAAACCTATGGGTAAAATTGGAAGTGAAATCCTGACCTGGAAAATTCTGAACATGTCTGGATTTGGTGCCTTCTGGAATCATCTAAAATGTACCATTTTATAAAGTGCTTGCAAAGTCGTTACCTTCATTATTGCCATTTGTGTATATGTGGGCTTATTTGAACTTTTGGAGTTTTCAAGGAGCTGAAATTAGAAAGATGTAGGAGGAAAGAGTCTGTTCAAGGTCATAGTTACAGTGCGAAACTGATACCTGCTGCTGATGCAGGTGAACAGAGACGTTAGCCCAATAACCACCCCCCCACACACACACCCCATACATTTTCTACTAACAAATATTCTTACCTGAACCATCATGGCGTCCATTGTCCTCTGCTTTGGGTATTATTAGACCAGACTTCCTCTCTCTAATTTTTATCCATGGAGAGATTTTCATGAATAGTATTGTAATTTAGCAACATTGTCCTTGAAAATCCAACAACTATTTACATAACAGAAACTATTGTTTGAAGTGCAAAGCAGTTCAAAATTTGGTTTCTGAAGATTAATCACTGCAGTCTAGTTTATATTATCATAATAATTTCATTTATTTTGATACAATTTGTTTCCAGAATCAACCTCAGCTTCTGTGCACAAGTGACAAATCCATTTGTTTCTGGCATAATGGATAATGTGATTAATGACCTTGCAACTGGATTTCTTAAAAACACAGAGAGAAAAAATAAGGATTTCCATTTATAATGTGCAGTAAACCAGCTCGGTTTGTAACTGTACATCAAAATATCTCTGAACTTGTTTATTAACCACAGAAAAGATTTTGAAACAAATTTGCTCCTGCCTTTTGGGGTTTCTGTCTATATCTGCTCTCTCCAAGAATCAGAGGACAGTGATCTCCAATTGAGAAACTGGACATGTGAGTACCCCATTTACAAGGTTGGGGCACTATTTTATTATGTGGCACCACCACGATGACTGCGGTTGAATGAACCCCATCAACTGCCAGGTCTGGCTGGATAAGGTCACCAACTGGTAGGCTGTGACTGGACACGCAGGGGAGAGCTCTACGAGGGGTCTTGTGGCAACGGCCCCCCACTCCATGCCTCTTGTTGGACGCATTGTGTGCCGGCGCCCTCTCCTTGCAGTCAGCATCTGGAGCATGTTTCTGATCCCCAAGGATCTGAGAGTCTTTCCAGGGGCGCAGAGAATGCCCCGGGGAACCGCGTGCATTTCCTTCCCGCCTTCAGGGCGAGGGGGCAGTGGGCCCATCCTGGCTGCAGGTGGCTCCCGACGACAGCCCTGGGTTCGAGCGCTGCCTGAGGCTTCTCCTCACCTTCCTTACTAGTGAAGTGGGGGTCACCCCCATCCCAAGCCCCAGGACAGCGGCAACCGCTCAGTGAGGCCTCCAGCCGCGCCTCAATCCGGCAGCCTCGGGGGTGGGAGTGGGCTCTGGGGGGCGGGGCGGGGGGCCAGGGGGCTCCCGGCTTCTCCTCAGCCCTCCACGTCTGCGCCCTCTGCTGGGTCCGAGGGGCGCCTGGACACGCTCCCGAGGGCACCCCCGGCGGGTTTTTTTCTACCTTAGCCTTCCCTTTCTGGGGGCCCCTGGGCCCCTGAGCCCGCAGTGCCGTGAGAAGACACCCTCCGCCCCGCCCCCAAGTGACGCCCGCCGACAGGGCCAATCAGAGCCCGCGGCGCCGCGCCCCACGCCCCGCCCCCCCAGCTTAAGAAAGGGCGCGCGGGCCGGGCCGGGCCAGAGCGCCGCGCGGGGCCGAGCGGGAGCCTGCGCGACGGCGGGGGCTTTCGCGGGATCCCGCTCGCGTCCCTGCTGCCCTCTAGCGCTGCCCGGGTCCGCAGCCCAGCGCGCAGGGGCCCCTGCGGAACGCCCCGACGGCGCCCGCCCTCCGGCGGAGGCTGCAGTGAGCGCGGCGACGGCGGGATGCTGGCGCTGCTGGCCGCCTGCGTGGCGCTCGCTGTGGCCGCCGGGGCCCAGGACGGCCCGGCGCCCGGCAGCCGCTTCGTGTGCACCACGCTGCCGCCCGAGGCGACGCGCGCCGGCTGCCCGCTGCCGGCGATGCCCATGCAGGGCGGCGCGCTGAGCCCCGAGGAGGAGCTGCGGGCCGCGGTGCTGCAGCTGCGCGAGACCGTCGTGCAGCAGAAGGAGACGCTGGGAGCGCAGCGCGAGGCCATCCGGGAGCTCACGGGCAAGCTGGCGCGCTGCGAGGGGCTGGCGGGCGGCAAGGCGCCCGGCCGCGCGGCCCCGGGCAAGGACACCATGGGCGACCTGCCGCGGAATCCCGGCCACGTCGTGGAGCAGCTCAGCCGCTCGCTGCAGACCCTCAAGGACCGCCTGGAGAGCCTGGAGGTAGCGGGGCCGTGGGGGTCCCGGGGGCGCGCCTCGGAGGCGCGGGGGCCGAAGCGCTCTGCAAACGTGACCCGGGAACTGTCCTCGGTGCTGAATTTCCGCTGGGAGGACGAGTGCAAGTGTGCGGTGTGGGTTGTGTTTTTCTGGTTTTGGTTTTAGGATTCAGTGCAGATACAACAGAATTTAGAGGCTCCCGAGAATTGTAGCCAACACTCTTTTAATTTGGGGAGCATGTGACGTGGTTCTGCCCGCGAGGCTGTGCGGGACACGCCAGCCCTGGCGCACTCGGACGAGGGAAGAGCTGCGTTTGGGGTGCAGGGGTGGTTTTCGGTTGTGCTAGGGAACTTACCGGGCTCTCACCTCCCACCCGCTGCTGGAAGGGAAGGGTTAAATCCTCGCGCGCCGGGACTGCCCACTGTGCGGTCGTTCACTACTTTCAGCGGTCCGGGCTGGCGGAGCAGCACCGCCTGTGCTGTCTTCTTGCAAATCTCCTGGTCTCCCGGAGCCGGACACGCTCCCGGAGGCTGCTGTGCCGGGTGACGCGAGGCTGCCGCGTGAGGTCAGCGGCCCCCGGCGTCCCGTGTTTCCGTTTATAAACGAGGTCCGGCTGCGCCAGAGCGCGCGGAGGCCTGGGGTCTTGACGCGACGCGAGCACGGGCGGGCGGGTCACCCGCCACACCCGAAGCGCTTTGGAAGAGGCCTGATTAAGTTCAAAGACGCTCTGTCCGCCAACTGCGCGGTTCTGAGGTGTCCTTCTAGATTGCCCTGGGGGGAAGGACCTTATTTCGTCCTCTCTCGGAAGGCGAATGCAGTTTGGAACTTTGAGAGAGTAACCTTCATTTGATTTCCATCTTTACTTTCCACCCTATTTAAAGGAGTGTGGGCGTTTCTGTTACACGCGTTTACCAAAATACTTACTAGCAAATGTTGGTTTCAATTACAGGTGGTAATTATTGCAAAATTATTTGAGGGTTTCCTGTGGCATGATGGGTAAATGCAGTATTCCCAGTATCTGTATATCCCTTGATTCATTATGATTAATAACAGCTAACACTTTTGGAACACTAACGATGTGCTGGGCGTATTATCTGATTTTAACCCTTGCCACAATCCTGTGAGGCAGATCCTACTAGCTGCATTTTACAGTTTGGAACACTTAGAGGGATGGATAGTTTGCAGAGGACTCATGGCTGGGCAGCGGTAGGCTACCCCCAGAGCCACCATGGTGACAGGAGGAAACCAAGTAGGCAGGGAGGATTTAGAAATAGCACTAAAAGCAAAGATTCCCGGAATTCAGAATAGTCATGTTTTATCTTTTATTTTCCAGTGACATCTTCTGCAAGCAACCTCTGTGCCACACTGGAACGTGGGGGCTGTTTTCATATCTAGATGCAAGTGCATCAGCTTTGAGTACCATTTGATTAACTCTTAAAAAAAAAGAATTCAAGCTGTGTTTTAGTTTTTACTGGAGAATGATAGATGTTGCTTAAAACTTTGGCTTTTTAGTAAGAGGAGCAAAACAGTTTTCTGATAGGGGAAAAATGGGATTCGTAAGTTTCAAAAATTGCAGCAAAGTAATTCTTGTCTGACTTTGAAATCCTTTTCATAACACACATACACGCATCAGTGAAGTGCTCGCCTTTGTGCCACTGGCACGATTGATTTAGTGCTCTCCGTTTTGGATGCTTCTCCCGGTGTGGCGGGGCCGTTAGAGCTGCATTTCACAATTTCTTTTTTAACTGGCCTTAATGCTTCTCCCTCGCGCCTCCCCTTGACCCAAAGCACCAGCTCCGAGTGAACGTGTCTAATGCCGCGTTGCCCAGCGACTTCCGAGAGGTGCTCCAGCAGCGGCTCGGGGAGCTGGAGAGGCAGCTGCTGCGCAAGGTAGCTGAGCTGGAGGACGAGAAGTTCCTGCTCCACAACGAGACCTCGGCTCACCGGCAGAAGACCGAGAGCGCCCTGGACGCGCTGCTGCAGCGGGTGGCTGAGCTGGAGCGAGGTGAGTGCTGAGTGCTTTGCTTGTTTCTCGGTCGCCCTCTGGCTGACGTCCCTTCAGGGTCCCCTACCCCCTTGTCTTGGTTCTTGGCTGCAGTGTAGAGAAAGCTGGGCTCAGGGCAAGAGGCATACAGGCAGAGAGGGGGCGGGCCTCAGGGCTCTCTTGCCAATTTACAGAGGAAGCCACCTGGGTGAGGGAGTGGTCGCTCCCGGATCCCTGCCTGCTGATGCTGCTCCCACAGTTGCTGGGATGGGCGCGGAGGCTGCCTTCCAGTCATCTCTGAACTTACCTGTCCTAGGTGTAGAAAACCACCTGATTCCTTACCATTCAAGCACCCTTCCCTTTGCTCTTTGGCCACAGGCTGCCCCACTCCTTAGCCTTGTCCGCCACCTGCAGCCTCTGATTTATTGGTCAGGCCTTTAATGGCTTAATTGATTTTAACTAAGTTTCTTCTGAACCTCCAAGCTGTTTGATATAAATAGAGGGCACCAGCTTTCAGGGTACGGGCCCCCTCCTCTGCCCCTTGGCACTCCCAGCTCTAATTAAACCTATCTGTTGTCAGTAAGCTAATGATATTATCAACACTGAGCCTTGTTAAATCAGCAAGCCTGCCCACCTGCAAGGCTAGAAACCACTTCTCTTTATTAGATAATCATGCCTTGGTGACAAACATGGTCATTTGCAGATTAAGTACTAGTGGCTGTATGTAGTGGAAAGAGAGACGGCTGCCCCCAGTTCTGTCACTCATTAGCTGTGTGCCCTGGGGTCAGTCACCTCACTTCTCCATGCCTCAGTGCCTCAGCGGTGAACCCTGTGAAGTCAGGAGTTGGGGCTTTCTGGTTCCCTGTCTCAGTTTCCCTTCAGCCTAATGTGGGGCCTTATGCCCTGGCCTGGCCCCATCCTTGGCTCCCCCAGGTGACCAGGTCTCCCCAGCCCTTGCCAGGTGCTCAGCAGCCTGTGTGGAGGGTGCCCTGCCATTGGGAGGTCAGGATGAATCAGACGAGATTGCACAATCAGCAGAGAGGAGTACGAGTAAATACTACACGTGGAGCCCAGTTTCTAGGATTTCTATGCTGCCTGCTCCCAAGAGGTGGAGAGGGTGATGCTGGGTTCTGCTGCTTTTCTTTGCAGAAGGTCCTCCCTGGAAGGTTGTGAACATGACACCAAAGAGCCTCCTCGTGTGTTACTTGCTATGATGGAAAGTGAGTTTGAGGGGTCGTGGTAGAGAAAGGCTGATCCATTCTGGCCCCTGTCCTGCAGAAGAAACGAGGAAGGGACTGATTTAATCGGCTAGCGACACGGGCAGCTTGGTTCTGGGCCCTGACAGCCTGCCTGTCTCTGACAGCGATGGAGACCATCTGGCCTTTTGTGGGTGCCTAATAGATACTTGTTGAATGAGAGCATTTAGGCTTCTTCACTGGCAGCATCTGGTCCCCAGATAAGAGGGAAGCTTTTGCCGTGACAGCGCACGGAACTGGGTTGCACCCTGCAAATTTTGGAGTCTGACAACTGGAGACAGGGTCTTGCCTTCTCTGTTTATTTTTTATGTTAATTTTGAGCTTAAATCAAAATTGTATTGAAAATACAGCTTAGGCCCATTTAAGAGTACCAATCATTTTCAAAGATTTTTAGAAGCACCATTTACATGGGGATAGCCAGAAGGATTCTCACCAGTCCCAGGTGGGTCCAGACGGGTCAGGGTTCTAGCCAGGTTGTTCCCCTCAGTGGAAAGGGATACCTCTGCATTCCTCTGCCTCCCACTGGCCCCAAACTGCAGGAAATGGCCAATTCTTCTCTTGGGGAGGAAAGAGCAAATCATGAACCAAGCCACTCACGTCAAGGATTTAATCCAAAGGCCTCTTCTGAGTTAAGTTGTAGTGTCGTGACACGGGCCCCTGACTCCTTTGCCCTGGCAGGTGTGACTCTTTCCTGTGAGAATCTACATGGACTTACTAGCTTGACAAGTGTCTATCAAGTGCCTGTGACCCTATAAAATGTCCTGTCTCTAGGCCCAGTGGGTTTCCAGCACTCTTGCTGAGGGAGCTGAAGGGGCTAAGATATCAATGACATAATAAAACCTAGCTGAGGAAGGGTTTTCTGGCTTACTTCAACCAGAACACTAAACTTAGCTTGACTCTACCTGCTTCTTCAAGCTTTGAAGAGCAAGGATGCGCTTGTTTAACTGCTGGGGTTTCAGCACTTTGGACAGTGGCTGCTGGGTAGCAGGTGCTTCATTGCTCCAAAGACCAACTTGGAGGTGGGAGTGGGGGGTCCAGGGTCGCCGCTGTACTGGACTGTGCTGGTGGGTATGGGCTAAAGTGCTGCTGGACTTTCTTCTCCCTCCAGGCAACAGTGTGTTCAAGTCCCCTGATGCTTTCAAAGTGTCCCTGCCCCTCCGCACAAACTACCTGTATGGCAAGATCAAGAAGACGCTGCCCGAACTGTACGCCTTCACCATCTGCCTGTGGCTGCGCTCCAGTGCCTCGCCTGGCATCGGCACCCCATTTTCTTATGCAGTGCCTGGGCAGGCCAATGAGATCGTGCTGATAGAATGGGGCAACAACCCCATTGAGCTGCTCATCAATGACAAGGTGAGGCTGGCTTAGATGCCACCTCCCCCATCATCATGGTGACAAAGGTGGGGAAGTTGCAGGGAGTCTGACGGCTGGCTATGGGGCTGTCCTCATGGTGGGGATGACTCTGCACTGATTCAGTCCTGCTCTGGGCACCTGAGTGGGCAGGAGACGAGTCAGGGGATGAGGCTTGGGGGGAGGGGAGAAGCAGTGGGCAGCTGCAGCTCGTGGAGATCCAAGCTGAGTCTGGTGATGAGCAGCAGAGGGTTCAGGCCAGAGGTCATGGAAGGAACAGAATGAGCTGGGATCTCTGCATGCCAGCCTAGAGTGTCACTGGCCCTTAGGTCAGTCAGTGAGGGCTGTTCCCCAGGGCTGTACTGATTAGAGGAGGGTGTGTGTGTGTGTGGTACTTCGCATAAGCATATCTTTTTAAGGGGGGGGGAGTTATTGAGATATAATTTACATACAGTAAAATGTATACTTTATAGTGTACAGTTTGACCAATTCTGACAAATGCATACAGCTCTGTAACCATCACCACAGTTAGAATATAGAAGAGTTTTATCATCTCCCAGATTCCTCATTTACCTGTCGCTGCCCCAGACCATGGCAATCACTATCTGTCTATCTGTTTCCCATCCCTACAGTCCTACCTTTTCCAGAGTAAATATCCCCTTTTAATAGACCGGCTGGTTTTGACATTCAGGAGCATGGCCTCCCCAAGAGCATCCGCTAGCAACCCCTCTTAGACTTTCATTCTGAAGTCAGATTCCACGTAGCAAAAGCTGTGTATTTACATCCTCCTTGCTGGAGCTGAGCATTTGAATAGCTGAACCCACTCCCTGGCTGCCTGAGCCCAATCCAGGAGCCCTCTCCACCCTGGCCCCTCACTCTGTCTGTCTTGACTGAACTACCCTGGATGGAATTCGCTTAAGTGGCAAATGCTGTGTAACCACATGCTGGGCTCCTTCCAGCATTGAATACATTCCTGAGCTGGGGATTAATTATTCCAAATAACACTTTGGACACAGCCCTGAGGGCCGAGAGCCTTGCTTTCCTCTTGGCTTAGAGGCGTGTCAACAGGCAAGTCCTGGGAGTTAGTTAGCCAGGGGTTGCTAGGACACCAGCAGTAACAACAGGCCTGGAGCTGGTCTTCAAGCACTCACAGGACACTGGTGGATGGGTTCTGGTTGGAAATGCCCTTCCCCTGTTCTGTGTGCCCCCCCACATACACACACATGCAATTGTAGGCACCCTCACACACAGTCCCCTAGGGCCACGATGGACATTGGGGCCTTGCCTGCGGGGTGAAAGCACCTGGTGTGTTATCCAGAGAAGTTTGTCCACAGGGCCCTGACTGTCCTTTGAGTTCTCCAGCATGGGGTGTTCAGGGCCCACATGGGGGGGGCTGTCTGTCACATCTTCTTCAGCACAGTATTCTCTGCCCAGTCAGGAAAAAGGGTGTCCAGTTGAAAGCAGGGCCACCCTGGCATCAGGGCTTGTGCCTAGGCTGCCCCTCTCCTCTTGAGTGTCTGATGACATGGCATCTCCAGCCAAAGGGTCTCTGTGAGATGGGTGAGCCAGGCGAGTTACACACATAGCAGAGAAGGGGAGGCCGGGGGGACCCCACATGATGGGAGCAGCAGTGGGCCCCAGGACCTTTGGTCACCCCAGGTCAGACTTCCGGGAAACCCACAGGGGGTCCTCACCTGCATGTTGCCACCCACAGGTTGCACAGCTGCCCCTGTTTGTCAGTGATGGCAAGTGGCACCACATCTGTGTCACCTGGACAACGCGGGATGGCATGTGGGAGGCCTTCCAGGACGGGGAGAAGCTCGGCACTGGAGAGAACCTGGCCCCCTGGCACCCCATCAAACCGGGGGGGGTGCTTATCCTTGGGCAGGAGCAGGTGGGTACAGGGGAGCGAAAGGTGAGAGTGCTCGGGCCACGCGAGCAGCACAAGGGTGGGTCCGCAGGCCACCCCTTGCTCTGCTCAGCTGTCTGCCCGGTGGGTGTGACGGCTGGGGCATGACGGCTGCCCGTATACACCAGGTCCCCAGCGCTGCTCACACTGTCTGTGCCCTGAGGGGCTGTGCCAGGTTGGGGTGGCGGGTTCGGACAGGTCCCGGAGTGTCCCTGAGTCCCAGGTCAGGTAGCCACCCCAGGTCATCTCTGGCTGTTTGGTCTCTGCCAGGCACCGCACGGCCGTAGGATGCCCGGGGCTGGTATGGCGTCTTCCAGGAGCTGCTGGCTCAGGGTCTGGGGGCACCTGGGGAATGCCTGTGGGGGAGACGGGAGGAAAGCAGGTCTCAGGCTGCCCTCCAGAAGCTCAACACCTGCGGGGAGGGGAGCTAAGTCGGCCACCTGCTCTTGGGCAGGTGACAGTTGACATTTCAAGCTGTGTTTAGGTTTGCTGATGGGAAGTGAGAACAGTCACAGGCGCTTTGGGGTTCTGAGTCTGGGCCCCTCCTGGGCCCACTCCCTCCTCATTTCCTTGTTACGTCTCCCCTGGGAGAGGCTGGGAGCCAGGAGAGCCTGGTCTCATCCTAGCTTTGGGACTTTGGGCAAGTGTCTCCCCACGCTAGCGTCAGTTTCCCCCCTGTAAGCTAGATGGTTGGAGTACAGACATGTCTAGAACCCACAGAAATCAGGGTCACAGAGTGTGGTCAGCCATGGGAGAGTGCCCCAGGGCCCCACCTCTGTCTCCCTCCCAGGCCGGCATCCTTTCCCGGGGAAGGAGAATTAGCTCTTGCACCTGCACTGACACAGTTCTGTCCCCTTGCCAGGACACCGTTGGGGGCAGGTTTGATGCCACGCAGGCATTTGTGGGGGAGCTCAGCCAGTTCAACATATGGGACCGCGTCCTTCGTGCCCAAGAAATTGTCAACATTGCCAACTGCTCCACGAACATGCCAGGCAACATCATCCCCTGGGTGGACAACAACGTCGACGTGTTTGGGGGGGCCTCGAAGTGGCCTGTGGAGACCTGTGAGGAACGCCTCCTGGACTTGTAGCCACCTCCTCCTCTGCCCAGGAGGCTGGGGGTCCGCTTACTCCCCAGTTCAACTGTGAATAAACCTGCCAGAGTGGGCAAGGCCCCCAAAGACTGAGGCTCTGTGATAGCATTTGTCATCAGTTTATTTGTTCCTTACCAAGATTCTGTTGTTTTTTTGGGGGGTAGGGCCAGAATCCCCTGGAGAAAAGCCCTGAGCCACAGATGGGCCAATATCTGAGTCGCTGCTGTAGGGGTGGTAGTCCTTCAGGCCCCTGTTCAGAACCCCTGTAAATGCTAGTGCACCCCAATCTGCCCACCCCTCGGATCCTTGGTGTCTCGTGTGCGCCCTCTGTCCGTCCCCTTTACAGGCTGTGCAGCCATCCCGCTGGAGTGGCCGTGTCCCTTGTGTGTGGAGTACATCCTGCTGTCCACTGAGCACGCAGCAAAGCAGCCCCCCCCACCCCACCCCTGCGCCCCAGAAGGGCCTTTCTTTCGGTGTTCTTTATGCTTGAGTCTTTCTGTCCAAGGACCTTTTAAGCGTGAGGAGGAGGGCAGGCTGCCTAGACAATGCCCTGCCTTCTCCAATGTGTGTGGGATTGCGTCTGTGGCTCCAAGGAGGGGACTCGAGGGGGAGCTCAGAGTGGAGAAGGGCTGTGCGTCACCCCTTCCCTCTGTCACCTGTCCCGCAGACCAATGCTTTGTCACTCAGTATGGCTTCGAAAGGCCTCTTTTCTCCACTGGTGCCAAAAGTTCAGTTGCAGCTTCTACAACCTTTTAGTGCGTGGTTGGGGGAATGTCTTTTTCCCAACAGAAAAGAGCCGCCATGAGCAGGCTCCCATTTTTGATGTCTCACCTCACTGTGAGGGATTTGCTGGTTTTCATTCATTGATTCCTGTAAGCATTTGGCTGTCTCGAGCATTTCCGCCAGGACTCTTTCAGGAGGTGGATGTCATGTGGCTGATGCCTGTGTAGTGACGCCAGGCTGCTTTCTTCATTGGACAGAGGTGGTAGTGATTTATTTTAAAGATACAGAAACTAAGTGGGGAACTTTATAAAGCTAAATATTATATATTTTATTTTTCATACATGTTTGAAGTGCAAATCTGTGGAAATTCCATTTGTAGGACCCAGTTGACATGCCCATCTTGACATTGTATGCTACAAGAACTCTTCTGATGATGGAATTTTGATTAAAGTGCACTGGAAGATGCCTCGGCATTGATTTTCTTTGTGTCTGGGGTTGGGGGCAGGGAGGGGTGAGGCCTTGCAAGCCCCCTACAGCCCAAGGTAGAATGATGGCCACTCTGGTTAGCCTGGGCCTGGCTGCAGTGGGCACACCTGGGGCTGGCACCTGGTGGGCCCAGGGAAACCAAGGATGCTTGAAGGACTGTGGCCTTCCCTCCTCAACTCCGGGCTCAGGCTGTGGCTGCCTCGCAGGCTCTGAGGCTCTGCCCAGCCTCCTTGTCCCCAGCCCATCCTGTTTTCTCAACCAGGAATCAAGCTCAGCTAGAGGACCCTCAGCTCCCTGCCCCAGGCTTGATGCCTGTTCAGCACCTACCCTGTGTGCACTGTGCCGTATATCGCATTCAATCCTCCTAACCACCCCCGTAGGAGCTAATCTAAGCTTGCAGGTGAATACACAGAGCAGTTAAGCAGTGACTTTGGGATCACAGAGCCGTGAAGGGCAGAGCCAAATCAAAGCCAGCCTCTGGCTCCGAAGGTCCTGCCCCTTTCACTGCCCGCTCCTACCCACCCCTGCCTTCTGGTTTGGCTCGGAGGGGCCTAGTACCATTGCATCCTCCCAGAGCCACCTCTGTGTGCCCACCTGGCCCAGGCAGGTGTGTTAATAGTCTCCCCATCTCCACAAATGCTAGGTACTCCCCCCTCCCCACCACTTTCCAGTTTTGTATCTTTACTCCGTCTCAGTAGCTGCAGAGTGAACTCAGTTTGTCCCCTTCCAAAATAGCAATGGCTAATTTCTTTTACTCCAGGGAAGCAGACCCAATCTTGGATACAAATGACACTGTGTGCTGGAGTACTTGACGCTGAGGCCACAATGGAAGCTGTAACCTCTAAAGCCAAATTCAGTGGGTGACTGTTTCCCTAAGTTCATTTTCAGTCTTGTGTGTTATGATTTGGCAGGAGCTGCATAGCATTAGTGTTGAGTGGAACAGGAACACAACCTTGCTGTATATTTACCCAGTTAGTTATCATTTCCAACTCTTTTCATTCCTTTGTTTTCATTCTTTTATTTCTATTTGATATCATTTTGCTCCTGGGCAAGGGATTTCTTTGAACATTTCTTGTAGTGTAGATCTGCTGGTGATCAATTCTTTCAGCTTTTGCGTGTCTGTTTATTTCACCTTTATTTTCTAAAGATATTTTTACTGGGTAGAGAATTCTAGATTGACAGTTTTCTTTATCTTTCATGTGTATTGTTTCCAACAAGAGTTCTTCTGTCATCTTTATTTTTGTTCCTCTAAACATAATGTGTTTTTCCTCTGTTACTTTAATACTTTCTCTTTATCACTGTTTTGGGAAATTTGATTAAGATGTACCTTGGAGGGCCAGCCGAGTGGCTCAGTTGGTTAAGAGCTCACTCAAGAGTGAGAGCTCTGAGCAATGGGGTCGCCGGTTTGATTCCTGGCCCGAGCTGAACTGCCAACAGGTGACAGGATGGCTCAGCTAAAATAAATAAATTAAATTAATTAAATAAATAAATAAATAAATAATGTACTTGGTGTCGTTTCTGAATTTCTTGCACTGGGAAATGTTTCAGCCATTATTTCTTCAAATATTTTTTTGCTTTCCTCTTCTAAAATTAATGTCTACTAAACCACATGAAATTGTTTCATAGTTCATTGATTCCCTTCTTATTTTCTTTATTTTTTTCTATTTCATTTTAGATACTTCTTATTGCTGTGTCTTCAAGTTCACTGATATTTTCTTTCAGTTTCTAATTGGCCATTAATTTTATTCCACATATTTTTTACATCTAAAAGTTCAATTTAGGGGTTTTGATTATCTTCATACCTGTCCAGGAAAAACTCACTGTTTTCTTTTACTATCACATTGAATACTTCTGACCAGAGGCATAGGTTTTCCCACACTGAACGATTCTCTGACACCAGCTGGGTGTCCGACAATTTATTTCTTACACTGTCTGCCTGGAGTTAGCATCAGATCCCACAGGTTAATGGCTCAGTCCCACAAGACTGCCCTACTGCAGATGCCAATCATAAATCTAAGGGTGTCACCTGTACCTCTGAATGATGGACTGTAAATTGAAGTTCCTAGGAACCCATCTTTTGGTTTCATAATTTGCTCAGATGGCTCACAGAATTCAGGGAAACACTTAACATTTACTGGTTTATTATAAAGGGTACAGATGAACAGCCAGATGAAGAGATACAGAAGGTGAGGTCTGGAAGGATCCCAAGCTCAGGAGTTTCTGTCCCTGTGGAGTTGGGGTACACCACCATCCCCGCACGTGGATGTGTTCACCAACCCAGAAGCTCTCTGAACCTCATACTTTTGGGATTTTTATAGAGGTTTCATCACATAGGTACGGCTAATTATTAACTTTGTTTCCATCTCCTCTTTCTTCTCCAGAGATCGGGGGGATGGGGTGGGGCTGAAAGTTCCAAGTTTCTAATCATGGCTTGGTCTTTCTGGTGACCAGCCTCCATGCAGGAGGCCATCAAGAGTTGCTTCATTAAAACAAACAATGCTTTATCATTCAGGAAATTCTAAGAGATTTAGGAGCTCTGTGCCAGGAACTGGGGTCAGAGACCAATATACATGTTTTTATTATTTCAGAATGGCTCACTTAACATTTTGTACATATGGGGTAGAAAAACTTTTTCAACATATTGAACCGCTATAATAATTGTTTTAATGTCCTTGTCTCTTTATTTTAATATCTGTATCAGTTCTGGGCCTGGTTCCAGGAGCCCTACTCCACAAGTCCTCAGTAGCTTCCAGTGTGGGGAGGAGTGCGCTATGCCTGCCATCTCTGGCTCTGTCTGCATGTCTGTCCAGGGAGAATCCCTGAGCTGTCTGCCCAGAGGGGGCCAATGGGCCCGACTAGGAGGAGGTCTTCAACGTCCTTTGAGTACATGCTCCATGGGGCTCTGGGGCCCTTGCCTGTTCTGAGCTGGCCAGGTGTGGCTGGAAGGTGCCTAGCACTTTCCCTGCAGGGAGCTGTCTCCCAGGACCAGCGCCAGCTCAGTTGCTGTGGATGCAGCCTCCATTTACCCCAGGGCAGCACGTCAGCTGGTTGCCAAGCCACCCATTAGAAGCTAGGGCCTCTGGCAGAGCAGAGGAATCCAGGTGGGGCACGGCTGAGTTTGTAACCGGAACAGTGCCATTGTCCTGGACCCAGGGCAGGTCTGTGCTGTGAGAGGGGAGCGCAGGAACTCCCACCCAGTGGGCAGAGCCCCAGCTGCCCTCAGGCCCGGGAGAGGAGGCTTCGCGTGGGGGCTTCTCCTCACAGCCCCATCTCCTGATCTATTTTGGGGGTTTCTGGTGCAAGAATAGGGAAATGGAATAAATAAATATATATATATATTATTTGTGCTTCCAGCAGAGAGAAGAGGCTGAGTGGAGATGGCGGCGAGACATTCAGAAGAGGGTCTCCTGAGAACGCGGAGTCACTCCCAGCTGGGCGAGGGCAGGTGGACACCAAGATCACCCCCTACTTACAGGTGGCGGAGCTGGGGCCCCAGAAAAGCTGACTCAACCCCAGGCCCCGTAGCCGTATATTCTGCATGTTTGCTCTGCACACCTTATTCTCTTAATAGTAGGATGTAATCTTTTTTATTGCCTAGCATGTCATTCAAAAATAAAGGCAGCTTTTGGCCTATTTACAAATCAAGGTGTGCACACGGACCAATTAACCTAAGGATGGCCCCAAGGAGAGCCCAGTGCCCCTTGCCCAGGCTTCTGCAGAAACGCTGAGCCCCTCCCTGCCAGCTCAGGGCCACAGGCTCTGTTTCCCTAGCTTCTCTCTGCTGGGACACACTTGCCAAATCCTGTCCAATCCTGGGCCCTGACCCAGACTGTGGCTAAGCATGTCCACAGGGAAGCACCCTGACCATGATTCACCACTGCTCAGCTGGTCACAGCTGGTCAGGGAGGCCTTGTGGCCTGAGATGACAGCAAGGCTAGGTGGCTGGGTTCTGGGCCCAGTTGCACTTGCTGTGTGGCCTTGAGTAAGCTGCCTCCCCTCTCTGGGCCATTTTGAGTGTGGCCTGGAGTTCTTGTTATCCCTTGTCCTGGAACCCACTCTGGGAGTCTTTACAACCATTCCTCATGAGGAGGCTCCAGGGACCTGGAATTCATTTAAGCCACATGACAGCCCTGAAAAGGTAGGCAGTCTTGTTGTTCCCATTTCACAGATGAGGAAACTGAGTTTCAAGGAAAAGAAAGAACTTACTCATGCAGAAGAGGCCCACCCAGTATCTGGCCCTGGCCATGCTGTCCTGGGGGCATATTTCACGCGGAGACCCAGGGAATGGGGCACATGCCCCCAGGTACAGGGCAGGTAGAGAAGCTATTACTCTGGGGGTATCTGAGTGCCCCCTGGGAACCCAGAACAGCGCTTGGCCATCTGTGGGTGCCCAGAGCCCTGTTCCCACGTCCTTAGGTCTTTTTGCCTCTCTCCCCGACTCTATCTCCTTCAACAAATATTTGCTGTTGCTCAGTGACCTGCTGCCATGGTTACAGGCATCCCAGTAGCTGAGGGTTCAAGTTGGACTTTAAACCTCTTTAAAATTCAAGACCCAGTGTAAACAGGTGCTTCTTGAAACCTCAGTCCTGAAGGTGACAGTGAGCCATCGCTCAAGGCTCTGAGCCCTTTGCTGGCTGAGGGCTGAGGAAGGCGGAGGATGGGCTCTGGGGTTTCCGCAGCCCCATAGCCCTGGGTCGGGGAAGAAGAACGGGGGGCCACACAGTGCACGCCTGCTCTGACGAGGTGCCTCACTCGGGGAGCCCGGGGAGCCGGGGCCCAGCTTCCAGTGAGCGCAGCGACTGAGTGCTGGTCGGGCACCCTCCTTCCCAGCTGTGGGACCCTGGAAAGTTTTAGTTTGCACATCCGTAAAATCAAGGCCATTAGCCCTCCGGGACTAATTCTGAGAGTAAACCCTTCAGTTGAGGACTTGGGTTCTGAGCAGGAAAGTGTGGTTGTAGAAGGACGGAAGCTCAGGGCTCTGGTTATAACATGGAAATGCCCGCGTTGCGTTTCTCTGCACAGCTCCTCTGGGTGTCTGAGCTACAGTTTTCTGTTTGTACAAAGGAAGAGCAATAACGCGGAGCCCTTCCGGGGACTGAGGGAGTGGGGATGAGCGTCTGCTGCCATGTAACAAATTACTCCAAGACGTAGTGGCGGAAGACAACAAACATTTACCATCTCACAGCTCTGGTGGGACAGGAGCCCAGGGGTGGCCTAGCTGGGTGGTCCTGGCTCAAGGTAGTTCATGAAATTGTACGAAGATGCTGGTCAGGGCTGCGGTTTCTGAAGGCTGACTCCGGTTCCAAGACGGCTCCCTCTCCCGGCTCTTGGCAGGAGGCCTCAGTTCTTCACCCCGTGGGCCTCTCCAAAGGGCTGCTCATGACACAGCAGCTGGCTTCCCATAGCAAGGGATCTGAGAGCACAGGTTCTCTCTTGTCACTGTCACCTGGGAGGTGACATACCATCCCTTCTGTCTTCTATAAGTGGCACAGACCAACCCTGGTGCAGTAAGTGGGAGGGGTGTGGTCAAGTCTGTGCCTGCAGGAGGAGATCACTGGGGTCACCCTGGAGATGGGCTGCCGCCCAAGGAAAGGGCTCCCCCAGTACTGCACACAGTGATTCTTAGTGTATGGAAGTGATACAGGGGTTATGCAGAACCCAAACGCAGATCCCACAACAGAATGACTTAGGTTGGAGAAGGGAATGCAGTAAAAAACCCATGCTCGCAACTGGGACTCCGTGCCCCAACTGAGGCACACTCCCTGGGCCAGGCAAAGAGACTTGTCGACCAGGCCAAGTACCAGGAGGACAAGGGCCAGGAGGAGATCCAGCAAGGAGAGGCAGGCAGGAGCCAGGCCCCAGGTGGACCCTCCACCCTGCCTTCCCTGAGGGTGGCGAAGTCCAGAGGAGGAAGGCCCGCTCGGGTGGGGCAGACACCCTGGACGCTTATCCTTGGCGCTTATCTCTGAAGCTGCCCGTCATCTGCAGACCGTCCCGGTCCCATCCATGCTCTGTCACACTCACCAGCTCAGCTTGGTCTCTTGCTGTTTCTTTCTGGTTTATGTGCCAAGTCTTATGCAGCAGTTACCTTCCCTGTGGCTTCCTGAGCTGTTGTTTCTTGCCTGTGTACTCGCTTCACTCACCCTCCATGAAGCCCAGAAGTGAATTCAATAATCACCCAAGAGCCTGGAAGACGCAAAGAGCTCCTGCCCATCTCCACCACCCCGGAGTCTGCTCAAATGACATGGCCCCAGAGAGGCCCTCCCCACTTCCCCACCCCCACCTTCCCCAGAGCACAGATGGTTCTGCTCAGTCACTTTGTGTTTCTTGATTATTGTTCATTTTCTGTCTCCTGTGGGGCTGAAAGCTCCCGGAGAAGCCAGGACTGGGTCTCTGTCATCAGCCTGCACCCAGCCACCCACCAGCACCCAATTCTCACATAGGTATCTGTAGGGAAACTGAATGAAGGAGAAAGGGACAGACAGGCTGACTCTTTCTAGGCGGGGGAGCCCCTGCCAGGCCCAGTGGAATGGCTGTGATATTTCGAGACCGAGACCGAGGCCCGGGTCAGCTTTCCCAAGTACAATTTCAGACCCAGGTCATGTAGCTCTTTAATCACCAGAGAGTTCCCCTGCTTCCATCTCCACTGATCTGGATCTCTCTAGATTCGTAATCAACCCCAGATAAACGGCAGGAGGACCAAACATTAAATTCCAATTAGCTGGAAGCAAAGGGAAAAATGAGACAGACACCACCCAACTGGAATGTAAATTGTGTTTTCTACATTAACATGGAAATTTTAACATCTTTTCTTTGAGCCTGGTTGTTTCTAGGCTATTCCATTGGGTGGATGTGGGCAATCAATTGTAAAAGTGGGGGAAGCAACTTGACTCAGCAGGAAAAATGCAGGGGCTGTGGTCCCCCCCTCCTGCTAATGTGGGTGCAGTTGCCAGCTGTACGATTATTCAATGCCTGCTGTGTGCTTGGCTTCCGGGGAGGTCCCAGAAATGTCCCACAATGCCTGGCCCTGCTCAAGCTGTGGCCCCATGGCAACACCCTTCCTTCTCCATCTCTCCAAATTCTGTCCATCCTCAGACCCAGCCCCCCCACCCAGGAAGTGTCCCTGACTACTTGATATAGTACGTGCTGTATACTGGGGTCCCCAACATTCTTAACACCCCATTCTCTACTGTGTCTGGGGGGCACTGAGCTCACAACCCTCTCCAGGCGTGGGTTCTAAACCATTTTAGGGTAACCCCACTGCTACAGTGTTCCCCCAAAAGCTCTAACCCCTAGTCCTTCAGGAGGGGACTGTATTTGAAGACAGTCTTTAAAGAGTAATTAGTTAAAATGAGGCCGTGAGGATGGGGCCACATCCAATAAGACTGGTGATTAGGACACAGACCTGCAGAGAGAGGACCATGTGAGGACATAGGAGAAGACGCCATCCACAAACCAAGGAAAGAGGCCTCGGAATAAACCAACCCTGCTGACACCTTCATCTTGAACTTCCAGCCTCCAGAATTAGGAGAAAATAAATTACAAAAAAAATTTCAAGTCACTCGGTCTGTGATACTTTGTCATGGCAGCCCGAGCAGACAAAGATACCCACCAACCGCGGTTCAGTAACGCAGGCCTAAGGGACTGGTCCCAGATGGGCCTGTGACCCCATTCTGCCTGAGGGGTCAAGTGCAGGGGCACCTTCCTGGCCCTGCTGACAGCGACAGGAGAGGACGATCTCCTGGGCAGTGTGGTCTGAGGAGGGAAGGGCGGATAGCAGCTGCCATCCTGCTCCCACAGTGGGATCACCTCCAGACAGGCCCTGACCCGCTCCGTGCTGACGGTCCTGAACTGTCCTGTGGGAGCCACTTGTTGCCGAGTGTCTGATCTGTACGATGAGGCATCCTGGCTAAGGCCTGGCCATTATCAAGGTCCAGCACACAACAGAGCTGTAGTATGTATGTGTGTCTATCTATTATCTATCTATCTATCTATCTATCTATCTATCTATCTATCTATCTATCATCTATCTATCATCAATCATCCATCTATCTATAATACACATAGTAACATAGATAGAGTGTCAGGTGGTGATGGTACTAGGTGGGGTCTCCAGAGGAACAGAACTAACAGGACATGTAGGCAGAGGGAACAGCAGGTGCCAAGACCCTGGGGTGAGACATTCTCAGAGTAACACAGAACAGGACAGGCCCATGTGGCAGGAGGAGGGAGGTGATGAGGCACAGGGCAGGAGAGGCCCCCAGGGCCAAGTTTCTGGGGCTTTGATGACCTGCTAAAGCGCTTTGGATTTCATTCCAGTTGCATGGGAAGCCCCTGGAGGGTCCGGACGACACGTTCATCAGACTTAGGTTTTCACAGGGGCCCGGGCTGCTGTGGGGACAGGCTGGAGGGGGCAGGAGGACCAGCAGCTGTTCCAGCAATTTAGGAGGGAAACAGTGGAGGCTGAGCCCAGGGTGGAGGCCGCGGAGGCGGTGAGAAGGGTTTGGATCCTGGACTGATTCTGAAAGTGGAGCTGACAGGGGTTCCCGGCAGATTGGCTGTGGGTGCGCGAGGGGGGCGGTGTGAGGATGACTCAGGTTTGGGCCAGGGCCTGGGGCATGGTGATGCCATTTGCTGAGACGAAGCACCAGGGAGCGTGGGTTTGGGGGACGTGTTGTGGTTGGGTGTTGGCACTGGAGCTGGTGTTTGTAGACGTCAGGTGGAGGTGTGTGCAGGTGTGCACAGGTTGCATCTGAGTCCAGAGATGGGGAGAGTCAGGTTGGGGATAGCAGTGTAGAAGCCCAGGCACCACCCAGGGAGTAGAGAAGGGCGCTGGGTCCTGGGCACTTCCAGGTTGGAGGTCAGGAGAGTGGAGGAACTGAGCAGGGCAGCTCAGTCCTGGAAACAAGCATCCAGTGCATTTCAGGAAGGAGAGAAATGCCATGCCACCTGCCTGCACCTGACTGCATGGTGTGCTGGGTTGAATAGTGTCACCCCCCAAATTCATGTTTACCTGGCCCCTCAGTATGTGACCTTAGTTATAGGGTTGTATAGGTGTCATTAGTTAAGGTAAGGTTATTCTGCATTAGGTGGGCCCTATACCCAGTGACTGGTGTCCTTATAAGAAGAGGACACAGAGAGACACAGAAGAAAGGCCATGTGACGACAGAGGCAGAGACTGGGGTGATGCGGCCACAAGCCGAGGAACAGCAAGGGCTGCTGAGAGCCTCTAGGAGCCGGAAGAGGCAGGAAGAAGCCTCCGCCAGGGCCTGCAGGGGGCCTGGCCCTGCCAGCACCTGGATTTTGGACTTCTGGCCTCCAGAGCTGTGAGAGAATGGATTTCTGTTGCTTTAAGCCTCCCAGTTTTGTGGTGCTTTGCTGTGGCAGCCCCAGGAAACTAACACAGATGGGTTCCCAGAGTCCCTCTCTGTCCTTTAGGGGATATCCTTAAGCAAAGGGTCGGCCCCCTGACCCACTCTGCCTCACCCCCTCGAACCCCTCCTACCCTGATCCATCACAGCTCGGACACTAGCAACTCTCTCTGGGGAGCCACTGGACATGACCTCTGTGTCCAGGGGGCCAGGGTTCGAGTCCTGCTCTGCCAGTTTTCATAGAGCCCCTTCCCCTCTGAGGGCCTTGTTTCCTTACCTGATGGTTGGGAGCGACAGCGTCTCGGAGGCGTGCAGGTTTCATTCATGCACTGAGGTCACCTGCGTGGCCTGGCACAGAGGAGCCTCTTTCAATATCAGCAGCTGTCACTCCCCTCAACACCTGGCTTAGAGGCGGGACCCCAGGTGAGAACTTGATTTGTGGACCTCGCCAGGGAGGAGCTGAGCCCCCAGCATCCAAGGACAGAGTGGATAGAAAGAAGGAAAGACAGTTAAAAAGGCCGTTGATGGGCCTTACTGCACATAAATAAAAGTCTCTGCTTGGGCCAGCTTGGGGGGTTCCGTGGGCCTGGGTCCAGCCTTTGTACCTGGGGACACAACATCTTGCACTCTTAGGGTTGACAGATAAAACACAGGACCTCCAATAAAATGTGGATTTCAGATAAACAACAAATAAATTTTTAGTATAAGTATCCTGAACATTGCATGGGATATACTTCCACTAAAAAAATGTCATTGCTTATCTGAAATTCGTATTTCTTTTTATTTGCTAAGTCTGGCAACCCTACTCGCCCCTCAACTTGCTTCTCTCATCTAGAATTGATGGCCGGGTCCATGACAGTCTTATGAAGAGGCCATCTGACCACCATTTGGCTAGAGATACATGCTGAGCCATCATCCTCTCACCACCTCTGCCTCTCTCCACCCTCCTGACTTGGTTCCTTGTCTGCCATGTGCAGAACACTCTTTCCTGTTACACCTACACCCCCACATATGAGGAATCAATAACAATTTTAGGGAGAAAATATAGTTGTCATGGAAAAAAAATGGAGTGAATTCAGAGTTCATTAGGCAAGTTAATCAAATTGTCCAGCCATGCCTGGCTGCGCCTTGGAGCCGTCTGGCTCCCCGATCAGTGCTGTGCCAGGTGGGAAATGTTTAGGGGCAAAGGTAGGAGTAGCCTCCTTGAGGTCAGAGTTCAGAGATGCCAGGCAAGTAACAGGACTAGAGGGCCCGAGGGGGCCCCAGGCAGCTCTGGAAATGCGCCTCCCATGCCCCCGACCCGGGCAGGGCAGCTGCAGTCAGGACCCCCAGCAGCTCTGACACTCCCTTTCCCTAGAGCTGCCCGCGCGCAAGAAAGAGAAACAAAGGGCTGCCACTGGCTCTTCCGGCCAGGTTTCTTGGGCTCCTTCTCTGCACCAGCCACCCTTCCAGGCAGCGGGCCGGCCAGACAGGCCCCTGTCCTCATGGGGCTGATATTCCAGGCTGGGAGAGGAGGTCGAGCTAACAGCAAGAAATTGTAGAGGGACCCTCCTAACTTGGCTCCTTGGTTCCTAACCTTCCTGGACTGCACGAAGCTCACTGTGCCGCCCCAAGGTCCCTGGTGGGCCTGATGCCCCATCTGTAGGGAAGGCCCCCCTGGGGGAAACCACTACCTGCAAGCAGACAGAAAAACCTGGGGCCCTGGTGTTGCCAAACAGCTGAACTGCACCCAGCTTTGAAGCCCACCCCCTGAGGACTTCGCAGGTTTGTGAGCTAACAAAGACCCTTTGGGTTTAAGGAAGAGTGAGTGAGGTTTCCATTCCTTACAACTCAGAGAGCTCTGATCCATACGATCCTTTGCTTCAACTGCTTCCACAGATGGGGACCCAGCAGGTCTGTGGCTCCAAGCCAGCGCTGCTCATGGGCCAGCAGTGCAAGGAGCTGCAGGGACCTAATCACAAGTGCCCGGAAGGCCTCCACGCGTGCGGGCGTCCCCACTGCCTCTCACCTTCACAGGGACTAGTTCACACTTGTCCCTCTCACCATTCAAGGTGGGGCCTGTTACTGACTCTTGCTCCTTGGGGTGACAAGTGTCCCCTGCTGCCCGTCCAGGCTCCCCTGGGCCCTGAGCTCTCAGGCTACAACCTGAGCTCTCTGGCGGCCTGGGGTACCATGGTCTGGGAGGATGGGGGTGGGCGGGTGGGGAGCTGGGCGCTGTGACTCACACCCAGACCCCAAACAGCTGGAGCCTCACAGGGTCCCATTCAGCTTCTGGCCTTGACACCTGTCCTCAGGTGGGATGGCAGCTGGAGACAGGCGGTGAGAGGGCACACCCCTTACTTAGGTCACCCATGGCCTCCGCAGGAAACAGGTGCACCCTTGCCTGGGATTCTTTTTCCAATTGTTTTATTGTGGCTAAGCACGCAAAACATAAAATTT
This sequence comes from Aselliscus stoliczkanus, assembly GCA_033961575.1. Lineage (NCBI taxonomy): Eukaryota > Metazoa > Chordata > Mammalia > Chiroptera > Hipposideridae > Aselliscus > Aselliscus stoliczkanus. The sequence continues at coordinate 4,450,311 of CM066733.1, forward strand.
ACCATCTTGACCCCCTCCCCGCCCCAGCACACGCTCTCTGCAGATGGACAAGGCGTGTGATGGCCTCAGCCACCCCTGGTCAGAGGCCAGGAAGGGTTAACTGGAGAAGTGCACTGAGTCGCAGACAGGGAGGCTTTTTCAAAGGCTTGATAAATAAATCACAGCTCATGTTTAATTCAAAGCTCCTGCTGCCTACAGAGCACACGGGGAAGGAGGGATCTTTCAATTAAAACAGCTCTGAGGGGCTTTTCCCGCTGTCCTGGGGCCTCCGGCCTTCCCGTCTTGCTGGAGGCTGGGTAGGGAAGGCCAGCGTGATCCCCCGTGCTCCCCAGACAAGCGTACGAGAGACTCCTCATCGGGCTAGCTGGGGTCCCGGCCTAAGCCCCGCCATTCCCCGTCCCCCCACAACTCGCCACGCCAAGGCATCGCTTTCTCTGGGAACCCAGTTTTCTTTTCTCCGTAGCTCTTGTCGTTATGTGAAGTTTTTACGGGTTTTACTTGTGTCTTGATTGTCTGTCTCCCTCCGACCCGGCTAGAAAGTCATCTCCAGAGAGCAGCAGCTGGGCTCATCTTGTTCTCTCTGATTCCCCAGAACAGTGCTTAGTGCACAGGAGGTGCTCACATGTTTGTTTGTTCATTTTGGTGCCTTTTCCCTTTCAGGCTAAGCACCCCAGTTCCTCCAGTTTCACATAAGGGGCAGGAGACTGGGCCCCTGCTGGGCCCCATGCTGTTCTCTGAGTTTAGAGGTTCCAAGGAACAAGCAAAGAGTGAGAGGGGCTTGGGGAACCACGTTTGCGAAGGCCAGGGCCATGCTGGCCGCTTTGCATGGGTGGACCATCTCGGCCTCTCCAGAGCCCATTGTACAGACGCCCAAACCAAGGCACACTGAGGTAAGGTCACTTCTGTGGGGTGGCACCATTAGTAAGTGTGGTAGAGGCAGGATTGGAACCCAGGCCCAGTGCTTCTGGAGCAGGCTCCCTGCTCCCTCTTCCTGGAGGTGAGAGAGGTATGAGTTACCTCCCAGCTGGAGCCTGGCTCCCTGAAATCTCAAGCGGCAAAATGCAGGCCCAGTGATGAAAGGAAGATCAACAATTCTCCTCGCGGGCTGAGATCAAAATAAACCCTCAATCGATACTTTGGACTGGAAACCTGCTCTTTCATATTTGATAAAAACGTTCTATTCCCAGTCCAGCAGCAGCGTTCAGGAGCCGGTCCAGGGGCCAGCATTCAGCCTCCCTGAAGACTTAATCCTCTCAGAGACACCACCCAGGGAATGGTGCTGACTGATCTCCATTTTCCCTATAAGAAAACCGAGGCCCTAAAGCTTGAATAACCCGGTCACCCTGCTAGGGGTGTCGAAGTCAGGAATGGAACCCCTGGCCTCAGAATCGTGCTCTTCCTAAAGTAACCCCACAGCGATGTATTATTTGCTGTAATTGTCATCCCCAACATTCAGCGAGCAGGTACCATGTGCTGGGCTGTGTGTTCAGCATTTACAGTTATTAACTGGTTTGAGCCTAATTACAACCCTAGGAGGCAAGTACTATTTTTATCCCCATTTAAAGATGAGGAAATTAAGGTCCAGATGGTTAAGGAACTGTTTTAAAGTGTATTGGGTTGTTGGAAAAGTCATGACTCATTTTTCTATGTTTTTTGTTGCAAAAATGCATCATGGCTTTTCCGACAACCTGATAGGTTTTATTATTATTATTATTATTCAGAGATGCTGAGGCCAATAGATCAGGAGATGATTGCCATTCAAGAGACAGTTACTCACAGCTGCCAAGAGGGATGGGGCACGTCACATCATGCAGGGTCACTCAGAGAAGCACCAGCATTGGTCAGGAGGGAGAGGGAGGGGAGTGCGGACAAGAGCCTTTATTGTGGTCTCCACAGGAGGGCAGGCTTAGGACTGGCTAGTTTGGATAATTTCAGTGGGCTCTGGGCATAGCAGTGTCTTTAGTTGTCTGGGTGATGAGGGCAGGGGGATGGTGGCTGAGAGTGTGAGAGCTCCATAAAGGAGGGGCGGAGGGGGGGCCTCTGGATTAGTTGGTCTGCAAGTGAAAGACACACTTGCAGGTGAGCCCTTTCCTATCTCTAGGAATTGGCTAGCCCTGGGATGGGCACTCCCTCCAGGGTCATCAAGGCTCCAGGTGTCAAAACGTCAGAAAAACATGATTACCCAAAGTCACTCAGAAAGGGACTTGAAACCTAGGTCAGCTCACGTCAGAGTCCTTGCTCTTAGCCGCTCTCTACCAAGATTTCCTCTCTGCAGCAAAATCTGCCAGGGTAACATGGAGAAAGCTCAGGGAAGCTCCTGCAAACACCCACATCTGAGCAGAGCAGAGTCCAGGAGGAAGGCTGCCGGTGGGGCCAGACAGGAGTCAGGATGGCTGTCTGGGGCTTTCTTCATCACATGAAGAGTCCCCAAGAGGGTGATGATGAGCTGGCGTCCTTGTTGATTAAACTATCTTTTCAATTTAGAAGAAAACCAGCAGCAACACCTGGCAGAAATTTGAACCCCGCCCCACCCCCACCCGCAACCCTCCCATCACAAAGAACCTATATTGGATCAAATGGTCCTAACCCTATGGCTGGGCCACATCCTGACTGTGCTCTGACATGGACTGTCACCTTCATGCATCCGTGTGATTTGGGAAAGGCTGATGGAAGGGGAAACACAGCCTGGGCTAAAAAAAAGCAACATCTGTTGGAAACTCTCAGGAGGAAAATTCCCCTTTCGTTGCATATTAAGCCATTAAAAGACAAAAAAGGGAAAGGGACATTAATTTTTCCCACCATATGCAGACAATATTTTAATACAAAGTTACCAAAGGAAAAATCCCTAGCTTCAGCTGACGGGTTGCGGGGGGAGTGTCAGGTGTGGGGGGCTAGCCCTGCATGGGAGCCAATTTGTCCTCTGCAGGGAGGGTGTCAGGAGCCTGCGCTGGGTCGGCTCAATCCCATATGCCAGGCTTTCCTTTGCTTCCCAGGACTAAGCCTGGCTTAAAACTCTGGGACCGCACCTGGGTTTTAGACTCATGCCCAAACCATTCTCCCCGACCTTTGCCCAGATCCCTTTCGAGATCACAGTCATGTCCCTGAACACTGCCAACCTCCTGGGTCACTGAAGTAGGGATTCCCCTGCCAGCTGTCCAGCCTGATGCTGACATCTGCCAGACCTCCGTCAGTGGCCCGCTGGAAGAACAGGCTCTGAGGCTGGCAGTCCTGGCCAATCATGTAAATGCTTGGGACTTGGTATCTCTGGACCTCAGGGTCCTCATCTGTAAAATGGAGGCAGTGACGCGTAATAACCGTGTTGTGAGGTCTAAAGTCAGTTTCAGCACCTCTAGGTGCTGGAAACTTCTATCACTGGGGAGCAGGGTGCTGGCCACACCTACTTCTTCACCTTCTGATGAATAATTGATGATGCCTGTTCTTCCCACTGTTTGCATACAGCAGCTTCATTGCAGCTGGCTTGTTAAGGAGAATGTTAACCCTGTCCCGTGGCCCCTCCTTGCAGGGCCTTGTGGCCTGCTGCCTCTGAGACCTGTGAGTGGCACAGTGAAATGTCTGCGCTGTACACAGTGACAGTGCCGCAAGCCTGGGACGGCGCTGCTGCCTGTTTCTCTATTGAGGGAACCAGTTGCTCGTGTTCTCTTGCTCTGTCGCCTGCCTTTGCCAACCTCCTTGGCCCAGACAGAGCATCCCTCCAGCTCCAGCTCTCAGGCACAGGGCTGCATCTCTCTTCCCTGAGCTCACATCTGCCCACTGGGTTAGGATGCCCAGAAGAGCTTCCCTGGGCAGCACCTTTGCAGGGCAGGATGGTCCCTGGCACAGCCTCTTTGCATCTTGTACATCTGCCCCTGAACTAGCCACTGCCTTTTGTGTGCCTGGGAGGCCCTGTGAGTAGATCAGGACCAATGTCTTCCTTGCAGGCTGCCCACCGCGCTTCCTCTTAGGGAGTGGTCCGTTCCACTGCTCATCTAGGTGACTGTCCAGGCAGCCGTCCTCATCCTCTGTGTGTTGTCCCAATAATTAAAGCTGCTTCAGCCTTGTGTCACCTCCCCAACAACATGATCTTCCCAGGTAAGAGAGATTGGGGAAATCACACCCTAGTTTCTGAATGCTCCCCATGAGCCTCTGCTCACCTTTCACTGGTCAAGGCAAATGGCACAGCGTGCCTGACTTCCGGGAGGCAGGAGGTGCAGAGAGTTGAAGAGTAATGTCCCCACAGCCAGTAATAATAATAACAAATCTCTATGATACTGCTGCTATACCGAGCACTTCACCTGCAACTCCTTTGATCCTCACAGCCATCCTCTAAGATCAGCGTTATTTTTATCTCCATTTGACAGACGAGAAAACTGAGGCTCAGAGAGATGACGTGACTTGCCGGAAGCCAGCACAGCCATCCAGATGGTGCCGACTCTGGATGTGTGCACACAGAGGAGAGACCATGTGAGGACACAGGGAGAGAGGCCATCTATAAGCCAGGAAGACAGGTCTCACCAGAAACCAATCCTGCCAACGCCTGGATCTTAAACTTCCAGCCAGTGGACCTGTGAGAATATAAGTGTCTGTTGTTTAAGCCACCTAATCTGTTATTACATGTTGCTGCCTCCATGATGGCAGCCTGAGCAGACTAAGATAATGAGTAATTTGTCAGATTTGCCTCATTTCTGCGGGGCTCAGCTATGGCAGAGAACATGGCATGCTTCAGTTTGCCCCTATGATGAAAGCAGCCCAAGATGGCATAAACTGAGGCCAGCACGAGATTTGTGGGCCAAAGAGGCCCCCCAACTCTCCTGTGGGAAGCAGCGGAGACCTAAAAATCTTGGACTGCAGTAACGACGTCAGTGGCCCACTGAGGAAATAGAAGCTCCCACCCCTAGAATTCTCTGGACAACCCGATGGTGCTTTGTAGATCAGAATCTTTGGCTTTTGACAAATTGCAATTCATTCTAGTGCTGTTTCCCAGGGTCCAGCCCAAAGCCCCCATTATGGGCAGCCTCAAAATTGGGTAACACCATTCACTTTGGAGGCCAGACCTCAGTTATGATTGTGTTTGCTTCTAAGAATCCACAAACCCAACAAATGATGTATTAAATAAGAAAGAAGTTTATTTGCCTCATGAAACATGGAGCTTTGGGGAAGGCAATCCACTGATATCATCAAAAACCCAGATTACTTCTACCTTCCTATGCTACCATCCTTCGTATGTGGATTTGGCCTTATTGCCACAAAGTGGCTGCTGTACCTCCAGGTATCATATCTGCATTCCAGACAGAATAAAGGGAGGAATTTGAATCTGCTCCAATGTCCTCTGCCTGGTCTTTTTTGCTTACATCTTGATGGCCAAAACTGGTCTCTTGGCCATTTCTAGCTGCAAGGAAGTCTGGCAAGGTGAGTAGTTTAGCTTTCTATCCTCTTAAGAAGAGAAAGGAAAGGCAAAGGGGGTTGGGAATGGCATCTGATCATTGCTGTCTGTCAGAGACAGGCTGATCTGACATCACTTGGAATGTGACCTTGCACAAAGTATTTATTTGAACTTCATTTATTTGGAAAATGAGGACAATAACAGCACTCCCCTCCCAGGGCTGCAGTGCCTGGAATACAGTAAGTATTTAATACATGGTAAATATCATTATAATTATTATAGCAGGGCAACAATATTTACATAAAAGCCAGGCAGCAGGCCCAGTTAATGCATTTCTGGAAAATTACTGAACTATCCCAAATTACACAAAAAATGTATTCTGAAAATCCCTGCAGAGGTAGCTTAAGAGTTTTACTTGAAGAGGCCCGAGGCTGAGGAGGGTAGAAACTGCTAACTTGTTTTCCTTTGGAGCCTGACCAGGACCACGGCAGGGAGCCAACAGAAAAGAAGAGATGTGAGCAGCAGGCTCCCTGGGCCACAGCTAGGAGCCTGCCTGGCTGGTGCCGGATGCCAGGCCGGACCGACCAGGCTGGGAAAGTCTCAGAGCTGGAATAACCCAGACGCATGCCTGGCCTGCCCTGCTCCCCAGTGGAGCTAAGACTCCCCCTACCCCATCCCCACATACTGTGATGCATTTTTCTAAACCAACAGGAGAGAGATGAAAAGACACCCAATGGAAACATCTCATTTCTGCTCCAAAGTTCATGTGCTGAGAGCTGGAAGCAGAAGTTGAATGGGCCTCATTTGGGAGCTGGGGGTTGTGACCTGAACTGCCCCAGTTACAGGGGTCCTGTGGGGATGAGAAGCAAGGGATAAGAATACAGGCAGACAGAATTCCTGTCGAGGGAAATTCCAGCCCTGGCTTATCTGGCCTAGGTGCCTCAAGAGCCCACAAGGGGCCAAGGGTGGGAGAGTGGACAGGACTGACCATTGGGCCACCGAAGGTCACTGTGGTTGGAACTGTTCTCTAAGTAGCGCCTGGTCCTGGGGCAGTAACGTGAACATGTCCCAGGGTCCTGTGCACCCCTGTCAGGGCCGAGGGGGTAAGTGTGGTGTCTGGGACATGGCAGGTGCTCCAGAAATTCAGGTTGGGGTGGGAGATGGCAGGTGCCACTCCAGCAGGTGGGTGCAGCTGCCGTTGAGTGGGCCTGAAGCTCATCCTGACTCGGTCTGCTCCTTGTCCTTTGTCCTGCCTCTCCCAGTGCTCCTGCAATGGGAAGGCCCATGAGGGACAGAGCATCATGCCTGGGGATGCTCACCCATATTGAGCACACGCTGAGCACTGACTCTGTGCACTGCCCTGGACCAGACAGGGCTGCTGTCTAGTGCTGGAGGCTGCCGAGTGTCTGTATGCAGCTCTCGATTTTCATTTAAAATCTGCTGATTTTCAGCTCCGGCACGTTTTTCTTAGAGATGTCTTGGAGTTAGTCACTCGGAGAGAGACACAAAGGGAAAAATTAAATTAGGAGCATTAGTGTCCTAACGGCGAATCAAATAGACAGCAAGCAGCTGGCTCTCTTGGGGAATCAGCTTCCCCACGTGGGGCTGGATCTGGGGAGGAAGTCACAGGCTGCTGCCTGACACACGTGTCCTCCTTCGGAGGTCTGCAGGTAAGCTGGCCTCGCAATAACTGTCCACCAGCCCAACCCTCCCTCTAACAGCCCCAAGGCCTGACCTATCATCAGATTCCACTCATTTATGTGGTCATTTATTTTTCCTCGAGGAATGGAACTGACCTGAGTTCCAAATATCCTTAACCGTTTTCCAATCACTGCATCAAGTATCTATTCTAAATTTTAAATGAATTGAAAATACATCAGATTGTAAAATGAAAAGTTTAGCTCCACGGTCGCCCTAGCCATATTTCAAGTGTCAGGTAGCCACAGGCGGCCAGTGGGCATTGTCCTGGACAGCGCAGACAGACAACCTGCCGCTGGGCCAGGAGGGCCTGTCAGACACAAGTCCACGCCTTCCTGTTCTTTGGGACAGGGACGCTTATTACAATGAAGGAAGGCTCGTCCGGACAGTGACTCAAACTCTCAGCTCATCCCTGATGGGTTGGGGTCAGGGCACACACTCCACGTTGCCCCCAAAATGCCCCCCAGAAACCTGTAATGCTTTTACAAAACCAAAACAAAATTCTGCAAACAACATGGGTGAGAAAACTCAGACCCTTCCCAGTTGGGAAGGAGAAAGCAGATTGATTCCCTCCAGACCTTTGCTTTCTAGACAGAGCCTCAAAACCCAAAAATTCCAATAAGCTTTTCAGAGACAATTGCTTTCAAGAACACAGGAAAAAGCCAAGTGTGAGACAAGAACATCTCGAAGCATTTCCAGGGCAGGGTCCACCTGGTTCACTTTCAGGACACCTGAGGGTGGCAAGTTAATTGACGGCCTAAAAGCCGGTGACAGACTAGATTATGTGCAGGGAAGGCTGCTGTTTTCACTGATTTGCCACTATTCCAGGGCCTTGATCTGCTTGTATAGATTGCCGCTCAACCCCAAACAAGTAAATAATTCATCCCCAAAGTGGCACATTTTCTGGTATTGCTTAGATTAAAATCCCTAAAATATGTATTTAATTAGGATTTGCTGAGGCCATTATTAGCCTCAGCACCGGAATTAAAATAAAGTATAGAGCTGTTACACAACTGACAATTCGACTCCAGACTTTCTCTGACACCAACCCGGGTCACCCTGGACTTGCCTAATGATGGGTCTGGAGGGGATGGTGGCAGTATTTTTATGGCGAAGGCTGGTGTCTGGCTGAATCCGCCTAATTACTGTGCTGGAGTACAGGTAGCAAGCACTTCCTGGGCTCACAGAACTGAGGGGATGTGCTATGTAATATTTATGGCTCCTGTAAAATTCACGGAATAATTTTTGGTGCTCGACATTGGGTGGTGTTTTCAACAGAGGCTCCCAGGCTTGGCAGAAGGCCCCCCGTAATGTCCAGCCTAGAGGAGCAGGGTGGGGCTCTGGCCACTGACGCCCGGCCTGGGAATTCAGGTCAGTGGTGGGATTAAAACCCCGTTTAAAGATGCTGGGAAACGTGCAGTCATTCAGAATGCTCACAGGTGACCTGGGTTGACCTGTATCATGTGCCTGGTGGAAAGCTGGAAGAAACCAGCGGGAGGGGAAGAGGTCAAGCTGTGGGCATGGGGCACCCCAGGAAACCCAAGGTTCTGCTTACCTCCCCCCTCTTTCTCTTCCTCCTGCCCCTTTTCCTTCCTTCCTTCCTTCCTTCCTTCCTTCCTTCCTTCCTTCCTTCCTTCCTTCCTTCCTTCCTTCCTCCCTTCCTGTAACATTTTATAAGCACCTACTGTGTGCCCTGCACGAATGAAGATGCTAAATAACACCATGTGTTGTAACAAAGCCACCGTGGCTGCCCTGGGGAAGCGCACACCTGGAGGGGAGAGGACCCCTCCCCGGGAGTCACGCAGCCGCAGCGGCCCGTGTAAGTTCACGATTCTGCTGGGTGCTGCGGGGAGCGCTCAGGCTCTCCGCTTCGTGAACATCTCAACTTCCAGGGAAGCACAGGTGTTGACCTTCACTGGCCTAATGTCCACTTTGGGGGCAGAGGAAGGACTTTGGACTTCTGGCATTCTGGCACTGCGACACCGAGCCTGAAATATTTACGTCATTTGTTCATTCGTTCGTTCCACCAGTCGGCAAGTACTGGCCACGGCAAGCCCTGTGCTGGGTGCTGGGGAGACAGACGCGCTCACTGGCGACTCTCACCACCAAGAAGGTGCTGCTGACGGAGGTGAGCTGTGGGGCAGGTGAGTCTTCCTGCGGGGGCACAAGGCCGCTGGGGGGTGGGGGCTGGTCGGTGGGGAAATAAATCAGGACAAGCAAACGCTGTTTATTTAGAGCCCCCTGTAGCGCGTCAGCCCCTGTCATTTGTGTTTGGCAGAGACTCAGTGGACCCGGCTATACAGTGGACCAAAGGGAAGGCACAGGCGACCTGAGGAAGCTGGTGGTCAGTGTGCTAGAAGCAGGGCCCTATGTCATTGGTTAGGGGAGCGAACTTGGCTTTCTCTGGTTGATCCTAAATTGGATGCAGGGAGGAAAATGAGGGATGCTACCGGCCACTGATAAAATCCCAGCCAGATGGGCTGGCTGCTGTGGGTTCTGGGTCAGGGTTGTTTTCACACATGGTCTGGCTGCTGTTCATAGTTTGGTCTCTCATCCCCAAATGCTCTGTCCATCCTTAGAGTGAACTCTTCTTTCCATGTAGTTCGTGTCTCATCAGGAAAGTGTCGTGAACGTGGACATATGAGCTGAGTCTGGGAGGAAGAGGAGACAGGAGTTGTTTCTGGGAAAGGATGTCCCAGGCCCAGGAAGCGTCATCGGGAAAGGACACAGGGCCCAAGGGATCATGAGCGCTGGCGGGGAGGGGACGGAAGGGCTTCGGGCTGGCAGAGGGGTGAACATGGGATGACAGACAGAGAGCCAGCACCAGGTCATCAGGAGCCTGCACGGTACCTGGGATCGATGGGGAGCCCTGGAGGGTTTTAAACAAGGAAAGACCATGATCAGAGTGAGTGCTAGAAGTGTGGAAGTGACAGCACGTGGACAATGACTGTGGGCCTTGAGAGGAGTGGGGAGACCCTGTGATCGCATGTGTCTGGCCAAGAGACTAGGAGCCTGAGTCACAAGAGGGACAGTCAGTGGGGCAGGATGGATAGTGAGCCATTCCAGGGGGAACTTGGTCATCTGGGTGCCACAGAGACACCCTAGGGGTGCACACAACAGCCTGGGTATCCCTCGGAGCAGCTCTCAAGATGTGTGGGGCCATATTCTCCAGGCCTCCCACTTGCCCTGGACAACGTTTACAACACACCTCCGATTTAGCTGACGTTGAATTCACAGAGCTCATTCGGCTGAATGCAAAGGGCAGGTTTGAGCCAGAAGACAAACTGGAATGTCCCTTAACTAAAATGTCACAATGTAGCACCTCGTTAGCGTGCGTAAATGACCAAGGAGGCCCTGGCCCGCATCTCCAATTTGGTAGTGTGCAAATGGGTGAGTGAGTGAACGGTTTATCAAGGCTTTTCAGCCAACCAGTGTACTTCCTTGCAAAATGAGAAATCAGCTTCCTCAGTAACTAGGATATAATTTAAGTTCCTAATGAGCCCTTGAATATGTTTCATAATTAGGGACCTGCGGCCAATTGTTACTTAGAGAACAAAACTCTTCCTTGTTGAGTTGCACTAGGATGGTGAGTCACCAAAATTAAAACAAATGGGATTGCAGCCACCAGGTTTTAGGTGCAGCCTTATGATACTGCTGTAATTAGATGTGGACATCCATAAATTGGACCCAAAGCTGAAAAGCATGCTGTCCATAGCAAATGCAAAAGAATAACAAAGTCATAAAAATACACAGTGCCCAGCACGTGTCTGTGAAAACAGGCATGATGGGATGTGTTTCCTTTGTTACTCCCCAATCTTGACCTTCCTTCTTTAAGCCAGGCAGTGCCCCCATCTTGGTGGTCTCCCCACGTCTCAACGGCAAATGATGTGAAGTTCCATGCTGGCTAGGATCATTTCTTGTACTCTCTGTGGCTGCAAACCATGCTGTTGGTTCATCACAGAGCTTAAAATGTGATCAGACAAGATCTCACTTTAGCCTTCCTAATCTGGCAATTTTGCAGAAGGCCTACAGAATGGCATTCATTACCTTAATTGTAATGCCCTTTAACTACTGGCTCTGGCTGTAAACAGAACGCTCTGGGGAGCCTGGCAGTGAGGAATTGGCTGGAAGCCTGCTTCCTTCTCTGAGCCATGTCTTCATCTGTAAACAAGGGGTTTGGTCTAGGTTCTCTCCTTGTAAGATCCTCTAAAATTCTAAAGCCCTGATTTACAACCTAGGATGTGACTTCTGTGGTTGTCTTGGGCCTATGTTGTATGAACTAATCTGGAATTTGGTGAAAAGCCTGAGAAACAGACAGGCAGGACATTTGGGCCACTCTGTGCCCAAGTGACTCTGGGGAACACTGTCATTTTTTTGTCAAGTCAGTTGACTCAGCCTGGCACTTCAGTAGGCTCTTTGAAATGCGAGAGAGTCTGTTTTGGGGGACAAGGTGGGATGCTTAGGGTAGCATTCTGTGCGAACACCCAGAGCCTCTGTTGCTGGTCTATAAGATCCTAGTGTGTCAGCTGCTCTTTGGGGAGGCTGTGAGAGGGACCCAGACTGCGGGAGGCCTCTGAGGCCTTCCAGGAGGCAGGCTGGTGGGGGTACCCTTACCAGTTGGGTGGGATTTGGTTGGACAGATAGGAAGAGACAGGACATTCTGGGAGTCTTGTGTGGCCCTTTCCAGCGGCTCATCCTCTGCCGAAGTTCAGATCACTGCCATCTGGGTTCCCTCATAGAAACCCCCACTTCCTTGTTGTGATGCCAATAAACAAGCAGACACATTTCTGGTCCGCTGAGTTACAGACCCCTCTTTGGGACATGGCCTCTGAGCCTCATTCTTTGGTTGTGTCCCTGCATCTCCTCCTAGTCACGTGTCCCTGAAGGAAAGTGAGCATTTCCAAGAAGCCTCCGACCATCTGAATTCGGTTTCCTTAGAGCCCATCGGACATTCATCTTCTGGTACCCACAGAAATCTGAAAAAGCAAATACGACTGGAGATAATTTATTGGGAGAACTGTAGATAGCAAACAATTATGTGTATCTGTTGGTTTGTTTTCCACATCTGGTCACCAGGCCAAAGAAACATAATTAATTTTTTGGTTCCAAAGAGACAATTCCACCAATGATACACATCTTTAATTAGCCCAGCTCAACAATTGTATTCCAGTACATTATTTCAGGGAGCTCGATGCTGACACATTAATGGAAGATGGTGCCAGACTCTGGGGTAAGAATAAACGTGATTGTAAAGGCCTGAAATGAAAGTGGTTGCTTAAACAAGATAAGCACTGGGTTTTCATTCTAGAAGTGATCTAATAAGTTGCATATCTAAGAGAGAAATGCAAATGAGTGAAGGGCCGAATAGAATCCATTAGGGAAAACGAGGGGGAAGGTCAGGGGGTTGGGGACTATCTTCATGTCTTTATTAAATCTCTTGAGGGTATATTTTGCAAATGGTGGACAATCCAATACAAACTAGCTTGAGCACAAGGAATATTATCTTACGAAACTGAAGAGTCCTTTCTCAGGCTGTCTGCGTAGGCTCTGACCCAATTTCTCTGGTGTTCTCTGCTCTCCCCTTCTCTACGTGTTGGCTTCTTCTTCACACTGGCTTCCCTTCTTGTCACAGGATGATTGCCAGGAGGTTGCAGGTGTGTCCTTCTCATGGTGGGTGGTGGGGAGAGGACGAGGAGGGTGAGCAAGAGAATCACCTCTCACAACCATCAAAGTCTCCCAGGGCCAGCCGAGTGGCGTGTTGGTTAAGAGCTGGCTTGGGAGCGTGAGCTCTGAGCAGCAGGGCCACCAGTTCAGATTCCACATGGGCCAGCTCGACCGGGAGCTGGGCTGCCGTGAGTTGCCAGCGATGGCGTAGGCTCCAGTGGGGCTGCAGTGGGCTGACTTGAGCTACTGTGAGTGGCCGGCAGCCAGCATGAGCAGCCAGCAGCTGCCGTGAGCAGTCGTACAGTGGCTGGTGACCGACTGCCTCACCCGGGAAGAGCACAATGATCACAATACCCACATGGGCCAGTGAAGCAATGTCCTCCACAACTAGACTGAAGAACAAAAGGACAGCAACTTGTCTGTTCCCCTTCCCTGGTTCCCCAATGCTGTTCCCCTCCCCCAATTCCCCAATTAAAAAAAAAAAAAAGGCTCCTGCACTCTGCTCTGATTGGACCAACCTTTATGTTCTCCTTGACATGCTCCATTCCCTAGGAAATGTAACTTCTCTGAAAGCAGGGCCCAGCTTCTCCTAATGCTTCTTTAAAGTCAGTTTTGAGGTGCAATTTACATGCAGCAAAATGCGCACATTTTTGTTTGTTGAGTTTGGACTGGATTACACATATAACCACCACCGCAATCAAGATACAGAACATTTCCATCACCACACAAGCTTCCCTTGTTGAATTTCCCTCACCCCCGGCTGTAGATCCACTTTCTATCACAATGGAGTAGATTTCTCTTTCTTAGAGTTTCATGGATGGAAGCATACCGTAGGCATACCTGTGGGACTGGCTTCTTTCACTCACCTTCATGTTTTTAGATTCATCCATGTGGCTGCATTCCTTTTTGAGACTGAATAGTTTTCCATTTCATGGATATGTCACAATTTGTCATTTGTTTATCCATTCGCTTGTTGATGGATCTGGTTTGGGCTGTTATGAGTAAATCTTTCATGAACATTCGTGTACAAGAGACATAGACATATATTTTCATTTCTCTTGGATAACTACGTAGGTGTTAAGTGTATGTTTAACTTTATAAGAGACTTCCAAACTGTTTTCCAAAGGGGGTGTACCATTTCACACTCTGACCAACAACAAATGAGAGTTCTAATTGCTCCAGATCCTTGTCAACATTTGGTGTTGTCAATCTTAAGTTTTAGCCACTCAAGTGGATATATTGTAGTATCTCATTGTAGTTTTAATTTGCACTTCCCTGATGAATAATGATGTTGATCATCTTTTAATGTGCTTATTGGCCATCCGTGCATCTGCTTTTGTATAGGGTCTGTTCAAATCTTTTGTCTACTGCTAATGTTTTTGAAACCTGCCTCCCACACAAACCAAAAAAGCCTGATAGTCACTTTCCTAGCTTCCCTTGCAGCTAACCTAGAGTCATGTCATCTAGGCTTGACCAATCAAATGCACCCAGCCCAATCTGCACATTGGGAGCTGGTGATTGGATTCAGAGGGGCCAGGAGAGTCCATTTTAACATTAGTGGGAACAGTATGCCATGGTACCAGTGACCACACCCATTGACCAGTGACCCATGTCAAGTGTTGAAGTAAGGGCCAGCCTGCTGGATTTGGGGTGGGGGTGGGGGCCCAGCAGGGGCCTCACAAAACCAGGCCTGTGGCTGACTCTGAACCAGCCTCCCCAACTCCTGCCTGCAATCCTGGAGCCACTCAACCTCCTTTCTTTGCTTGCACCAGCCACATCCCCCGAGTTCATTTTTATCCTCTCAATCAGGGCATAGCATTGACAGCATGGTAGGCTGGCATGTTGACTAGTCCCTGTGGAGAACTGAACCGTCAAATTCCTGGAATACTGGAAGTGGCCTAGATTGGGGCCCTCTCGGCCAGAATGAGAACCCATGAATTAGCATGCTGCTTACCACTGCGGCCACTTGCCACTTCTTTGCCAAAGGGCTTGACAGTAAAAAACATTGTTGAAAATGAAATCTTATAATTGCCATTTTAAAAGAGGGCTGTATTTCAAGGTCTGGATCTCTGCCCTCATTTGCATTTGGATTGGGGGAATCAATACAGTGGTATAAGTATTTATTTTTAATAATCTGAGAGCATACAAAGACACTTCCCATTTCCTAACTTCTTTCCCTTCGCTAACCTTGGCACCTCTGACAAAATAAGAACAAGCTAACAAAGGCCCACCAACTGGAAATTAACCTGTGGGTTTCTCCATGACTTGTCCTTCAGAAATTGCTAGAAGTTTCAAAGTCATCAACGGTGCATTTGACACCCTGCCTTAGGAAACTTTCAGGACAGCACTTCCCAAGGCTGGTCCAGGATTTGCAGGATCTGAAGCTTATAAGATATAGGGGACCCTCTTTAAAAAGAGAATACAAAATAACGATGTCAGAATGGACCCTGCAAGGGCCTGAATTTCATTGGCTTCATAGTACATCTGCTTCTTGCTACCACTGCCATTCTTCAAACATCAGCAGTTAACTTCTAGATTCTGATGAGGTTCAAGGTTTAACTTTCTTCCATTCCTTGCTTCCTCTAAGAGATGGGAGGAAATCCAATACTTGCCATCTTCTAACCAGCTGTGTGTTTCTTTCCATCCCTTATTACACTTGACACCTGGGACAAATGAAGCTGTTAGCTTACTGCCCGTATCCTTGGTCTATCATTAGGCTAAAGTGCTACCAGAGCTCTGGATTTCCTCCACTGTGGCCTGATGCCCAAACAACTAGGCATCCTCAAGTGTTGGTGAACCAGGGGACACAGATTTCCACCCTCTATGCTTAGAAGCATGGACAACTTACATAGACCCCCATTAATGAACCCGCAGGGGGGGTTCCCACCTCCTCCTGCCCTCCCCAGTAATTACTCCATCTAACAGGAGAGGAATCAGGCAGGTCCTCTCTGCAGTGTGACCTTGCCTATCCCCTGCCAAGGGCTGAGGGTCTAACTACCCTGCCCTTGAACCTGAACTGACCTTATGACTCGCTGTTAACCAATAGAATGGAGGGGAGTGATGTTGCCTGACTTTGAGACTCTTGAAACTCATCCTCTCCAGATGGTGCCTCTTGGGGCCCTCTCTCAAACAAATTAGCCACCATGATGCGAGGAAGCCATGTTTAGGTGTTCCAGGCAACAGTTTCAGTTGAGCCCAGACTTCCAGACATCCCAGGCGAGACAGTAGGTGTTGTGAGTGAAGAAGCTTCCCGATGATTCTAGTCACCCCAGCTGCTTGAGTCTTCCCAGCTGAGTCCCCAGACGTGTGGAACAAAGTGCTCTGCCTGGATTCCAGGCCCAAAGAATCCATGTACTTACCAAAGTGGTCATGTCTCATGCCACAAAGCTTGGGTGATTTGTTACACAACAATAGATAACTAGCTCTATGTTTGCTCAAGATACCACGAGTAGAGAAGGATATGGACTGGACATACACCAACCAGGCTGTTGACATTGGTCAGAGGTGAGGGAAGAGGGGCGGGAAGCCATGGCAACAAAAAAAAGTTTCTGTGATATAATGTGCCTGTATATGATTGTGTGTGTGTGTGTGTGTGTGTATAAATGCTTAAAGAGATTCATGAAATAATGATCTCAAAATGTTAATGGTGGCATTTAGGTGATTTTTCTTCCTTATCTTCTATATTGTTGCAATTTCTTTTACGATGAACATGCATTTTTATATAATCAGAAAGCAGAATGAAGCTATATTTATTGAAAAAATTTTAAACAGTCCTGGCTCAGAAAGCACTGTACTGTAGCAAGCCTGCCCCCCAAAGCCCACAGCAGGTCGGCACCTCTCAGCTATTGGCCTTTTTCTGGACCTGAGCTCCCAGCATGGTTTCCCGGGGCCCTTCCATGATCTCAGGGATGTGCCCTGGGTGTCCCCCACTCCACCCACAGCCCCACCCCTCACAGGATCCTCTGTAAATCCCCAGGTTTGCCTGCCTGGCCAGTGCCGTATTGGATATGGCAACCACTGACATGGCCCTCGCCTTCCATCAAAACCTGCTCTTTCCCCAAATGGCAGAGCGAAGCCAGAAGAGGCAGGAGGTAAAGGCCCACCTGCTGGGCTAACCCCTGCCTCTGGGCTTTTAAAACAGCTTTATTGAGATAGAAGTCACACTCCACACATGGCACACACTTCAAGTGTACAATCCAATGATTTTTGGTATATTCCATTATTAATTTGTTAAAATTGTGGTAAACCATATATAAATATAAATTTTGCCATTTTAACCATCTTTCAGTGTACAGTTCAGTGTCTTTAGGTTGTGCTACCATCGTCACCATCTATTTCTGAAACCTTTGCATCACCCCAAACTCTGTGCCCATTAACCAATAACTCCCCATTTCCGTCCTCCCGCTGCCCCTGGTAACCTCTAGTCTCCATGAACTTGCCTATTCCAGGTACTTCGTGTAAGCGGAGTCATAAGGTGTGTGATCTTTTGTGTCTGGCCTCCTTCACTTGGCATAATGTTTTCAAGGTCCGTCCACGTCCTAGCGTGTCAGTGTTTCACTCCTTTTTACGGCTGAGTAACGTTCTACTGTCCGAATGGACTCCCTGTGTTTGTCTGTCATCCATTGATGGACTCTGGGTTGTTTCCACCTTTTCTGCCACAGGCTTTCTCGAGTCCCAAGAGTGTGTTTCTCTTCTCAGTTACTGAACACCTTTTCCTCGATCAGGACTCCAAATCTGTCCTGGGACCTTTCAGGTGAAACGAGGAAGGGCAGCTGGCATGGGGAAGACGGATGGAGGGCAGCTGACCCACATCAGTCAGCATGTCCAGTGGCTCAAGCCTGCAGCCAACATAGACTGGGGTCATTCCCAATCTTCCCATCAGGGCCAATCCCCCATCCTCTCTGGAACTGTTTCCTCATATAATGTCTCCATGTGCAGTGCTGCCCAGGTGAAATGGGAAGTGCAGGTAAAGCATTAGCCTGGTGCCTGGTCCATGATGGGCACAAATGCGTGGCGACCTGGGCAGCCAGGTGACCCTGTACCTGGCACCTTCCACCTGCATCCTGCCATCTGGCACCATCTGTGTCCCTCTGCCTGTGGCTTTCCTGGCAGCCAGAGCCTGCTGTGATGCTGCTCTCAGCATGATGGACGTGCAGGGGGATAAGCCATCCCTTCTCCAATGGCCGTGAGCCCACAGCTCTCTCACAATGGGTGGGGTACTCCGGGTGCGTGTTCCACAGCACTTCCCTGAGTCCTGCGTGAAATGAAGCTCCAGTTGTCTATGGTGGAGGCTGGCTGGTCATTGCACCCATTATGGGCCACCTTCCCATCCTTCTCTCACTCCCTCACTCTTCTATTTGTATTTCCTGTGCCTCCCAAATAAACTGCATGCACTTGGATCCTTGTCTCAGGGTCTGCTTCTAGGGGGAATTCAAACTAAGATGATGATGATGATGATGATGATGATGATGATGATGATGATTATTATTATTATTCAGTGCATGCCCATCACAACCTCCACCTCCTGCAGGAAGCCTCCTCTGACTGCACCCACCACAGGGACCAACAAAGCCACAGTGCTTATTGGCTGCAGCCCTTATTTTTCTCTTCATCACATCTGCCCTATTTTATTCCACATTTCATCAGTTGCATATAGCAAATGCTAATTCCATGGGCTGGCCCCCTGGGAGCTTACAACACATACTCTGAATCTGTGATGAAGCCATCCCGCCTTTGATGGAGTCAGAAGATGAAATGCAGGCTGCCATGAATCCCAGGGAGAGGGGGCCTGGCATGCAATATTTAAGCGGCCCTTTCATGAAAGGGAGCTTCCCAGGCTCTTAACATCAATGTTCAAGGAAGTCCAACTTGATTTTCAAACTCTGACTGACGTTTGGCTGTGCTTCAAGTTTTTAATACTCATTTCTACAGTCTTGATATTTTAATTCACGTCCTTTCAACTTTACAAGCCAAAAGTGCTATCATCAGGTGCTCTGTCAAAAGGCAGGCACGACAGTTGAGGGCTCATGGCAGGCTGAGAGGGAATTTTATTGTCCCTGAAAGGTCAGTAAAGCTGACCCCTCCCACGTGGGGATCTGAGATGCCTGTGCCTCTGTTGGCACAAAGTCCAAGCTGTTGGCTGAAAAGTGTCAAGTCGACTGAGGGCAGCATGACTCTTCTCTCTCCTTCCTTCTCTCTCTCCCTTCCTTCCTTCTTTTTTCTTTCCTTTCTTTACACTTTCTATTGAATAACACAATAAAGTGGACAGCTCAATGAATGTGTATGCATGTGCCCTGTGTAACCACCACAGGGCAAGATGTTGGACATCCTGTCACCCCAGAGGGACCCCTATGTCCCTTCCCAGTCAGAACCCACAAAGGTAAACACTACCCTAACCTCTGTTGCCTAAGATTAGTCTTCCTTGGTTTTACATTTCATATAAATGAAAGCTTACTGTATTTCTGCTTCCTTTCGCTGAACGCGTTTTTAGATTCACCCATGATGTCATGCGGCTCAGTAGTTTGCTCTTTTTTGTTCCTACATAATATTCCATTGTATGAACATAATGCAGTTCCTTCATCCATTGTACTCTTGTGGGCATTTGGGTTGTTTCCAGTTTGGGTTCTATATTAGTCTGCTTGGGCTGCCATAATGAAATGCTACATGCTGGATGGCTTAAACAACGGAAACTTATTTCCTCACAGTTCTGGAGGCTGGAAGTCTGAGATCAAGGTGTTGGCAGGGAGGTCTCTCTCCATGGCTTGCAGACGGCCACCTTCTCTCTGTGTCCTCACATGGCTTTTTCTCTGTCTGCATCCCTGCTGTCTCTTCCTCTTCTAATAAGGATACCAGTCCTATTGGATCAGGGTCTCATCCTTCTGACCTCATTTAACTTTAATTACCTCCTTAAGGGCCTGTCCCCAAATACAGTCACTTTGGGGGTTAGAGCTTCAACCTATGATTTTTGAGGGGGGAGAAGGACACAATTCAGTCCATAATATGCTATTAAAAAAATGCAACTATGACCCTTCATGTACAGGTTTCTTGAACATAAACACTCATTTTGGGGGGAGGGGTATACCCCCAGGATTGGAATCTCTGGGTCATGCAGCATAAATGACTTTGGTAGATACTGCCAAACTCTTTTTCAAAGCGGTATACCAGCTGACCTTCCCAACAGTTGGTGTGAGATTTCTAGTTTTTCTGGGTCCTTGTCACTAGTTGGTCTCTCCTTTTAATTTTAGCCCTTCTTATGAGGATGCAGAATGATCTTTTTTTTTAATTAACTTTTTAGGTTTTGAAGAATTGTAGACTTATAGAAAAGTTGCAAAGAAACTGCAAAGAATTTCCATATCCTCTTCACCCAGTGTCCCCTAATGTTAACATCAGAAAAGGCTTTTTAAAAAAAAAAAAAATTACCAACACTAAATCCTTTACTGTTGCCATTAATTTTCTAGGCTGTCAGAAACCCAGGTACATTCCCCTGTGAATAAAATAAAATATCTGCAATCTGTTATATACAATAACTAAATTTTCTCATATGCTTATACACATTAATATTTTAAATGGTACCAGTGGAGAATATGTTATTTATCTAACTAAAATATCTAAATTAGATAAGCATCTTTAAATGTGCTTAGGCCTTACATTTATTTCAATGATTGGAATATATGAAATTTTGGTTTAGTTTCAGAATAATGAAAGGCCTCACATTACACATTATCACATGTAGAGAATTAATCATTCTTAGCATATGTTGAGCAATCTCTCTTTAAGTCATCCTTTGTCCCAGTTTTTCCTCTTACCTCCAAAATCAGAGGAGAAAATCAAACAAAATTATAAAATATGCATAACGTACAATTTACCATCTTCATTTTTCAGCTATGTTAAGTATATTCGCATGGTTGTGCAACCAATCTCCAGAAATTTTTCATCTTGCAAAACTAAAACTCTGTACTCATTCAAAATAACCTTCTGAAAGCATAAATTGGATATCACTCTCTCACTGAAAGCCCTCTGAAGAGTTCTCTTTTCTCTGAGGAATAAATCTGGGTTCCTCAGGACAAGGCCCTACAGAGTCATCCAGGGCTCTGGGACTCTCGTTGCGTCTTGCCACACCTGGTCTTCCCCACCAAGCCTTCCAAACCCTCACATGCTGGCTCTGGCCATCTTCACTTCGCTCACCATGATCTGAAGTGACCGTGTTCAGTGATTGGTGTGTGGTTTACTGTCTGTCTGTCCTACTAGATATAACCCTCAAGACAGCAAGGGCCCAAGCTGTCTTCTTAGTTGCGGAGTTCCCAGGGCCTACCACGGGGCCTGGCACACAGTAGGTGCTCAACATGGCTTTGTTGAGTGAATGTTCAAGGCAAAATGGTGAAAAAGATGGCCCCCACTGAGGCCAGCATGCCTCCTTGCCCCCACCCTTACACACACACAGAAGCTCCAAATGCCTAAAAATGGGAAGACAAAAGTGAGAAGAAAAAGGAGTTGTATTAGTCAGGGTTGAAAGAGCGGAGCCTCTGGGAGCTATGCAGATCTCAAGAGAATCACTCATTCTGATCCCCCAAATTCATATGCTGAAGTCCTAATAGCCAGTACTTCTGAATGTCACTGGAGTAAGAAATAGTCTTTAAAGAGGTGAGTAAGGTTCAGTGAGGTCATTGGCATGGGTTCCAATCCAATCGGATTGGGATCTTTATAAGAAGAGGAAATTAGACGCAGACACACCGAGGAAGGGCCATGTGAGGTCACAGAGAAGACAGCCGTCCGTAAGCCAAGGAGAGAGTTCTCAGGAAAAACCAATCCTGCTGATACCCAACCCTGCTCACACCAGAACTATGAGAAAATACATTTCTGTTCTTTAAGCCTCCCATCTCGGACGTCGTTATGCAGCCCGAGCTGACTAATACAAGCGGATTTGTCCTTGTATCACTGAGGGCCCGAGGATGCCTTTGCTTCTGGCAGGACAGGTAGCGGGGTGAGCAGTAGGAGGTGAGGTGACGAGGCAGGATGCGCTGGGCTTGCCAGGAGAGTGGGACCCAAGGGAACAGGAGAAGCAGGGCCCGGCACTTGGGGGCACGTGGCCTAACGGTGGAGATGTCACAGGGCTGTGACTGGAGCTGAAGATTGGCCCCCTCCCTTGCCAAGTGTGCCCATGGCCAGCTCACCGGACCTGGTTCCCAGAGGCACAGAGCTCCTTGGTCGAAGAGGGGCATGTAGCCTCCTCAAAGTACAATAGGGGGTCCCCAATTTCTTGGACTTCTGTAGACAGACAAAGAACAGCATGTATGCAATATGCCCAGTGGGCCAACAGATGACAACAGGTGACAACAGGGCCATGCTGGCTACATCTCAATAGAAGAAGCCATGCCTGATTGCTACTTATCAACAAGGTGGGTGTGTCTGGAAACAAAAATTGTATATGTAATTTGCCACATGTCACATGTTTGAGAATTCAACACAATACAGGAATTTGTAGAAATATGGTGTCAGTAGAGCCTCACAACTTTTCCGGAACAAACTTAGCATTCAAGAAGCCGATGAGCCCACCTGAGATCAAATAACAAGCAAGCCGGAATCTTCCATTTAGCTGACACATTACGACAGTTACCAAACAGAACCGCAAACCTTCACATTGGAGCTTCTTTTTCAAGTGTATTTAAAAATCTCCTGCAACATGAGGAAAAGACTAATTTTCACACAATTCGGTGATCATTCATCTGGGTGGCTCACAGACAAGCACTTAGCTATTCCACAATAAACCAGAGTTGAAGTCTGTCACTTACATTATCAAGCCTTGCAAATACAAGGAAAGGCCTGATTTCCTTTTAACGGAATTCTCCATACGCCACAGCAAAATGACAGAAGTGATTGGGAGTGTGATAAATGCTGTTTAATGGCTGATGATGTTCCACGTTTCATGATTTGCCGTGAAACAAAATACTTTTTACTGAATCATGTTCTGGGGAATCCAGCCGACCCTTTGACACCAGAAAGAAGGATTTCTTGTAATAAAAGCTTCAGGGCAATTTTGCTTAGTGAAGAGTGATTTTTCCCCCCCATGCCCCCAGATTATTAACAGCTGGGATGTGTGTTTTTTATATCAGAAAATTAATCACGTCATGTACGGGACTTCATGGAAAGGCATACTTAATGAGGTCCTGTTTATTTCGAACAGGAAAATGTAGTGAAGCACTTAAATTAGATAAACGGACCACTGTTTCAGCAATTGGTGAGGAATGATTTTTGTCACGCGGCAAAGAGAATGCATTAAAGATCTGAGCAGCTGCTTCTCAGTTTAATTTTATAGTGTTTCAAAATTCAGGAAATGGCTTCTGTGTTCTGATTTGATTTCAAATTGCAACACTGATGGAACCAGCCCATAATACCGGTTTCCAAACTGGGAAGACATTTGGATGCTTTCACCAAAGCATTCCGTTTCGGCAAAAGAATTAAGTTCTGGGTAATGCGGTGAAAGCAGGTTTCTTGATAGAGTTATATATATATATATATTATGTCAATGATGGTTTTCACTACAAAGATGTCATTTACATACTAAATCCAAGCACATAATAGCTTTGTGGGGCAGTTGAAAGAAGAACCAAAAATTACTGCATTTCATGCAACACGGTTATTATGGTATAAAGGTTGACTTACAAAAACAGGAATTTATTCTCTCCCTGTTCTGGAGCTGAGAGTCATTATCACTGGGCCGAAATCAAGGTGTCAGCAGGACAGCGCGCTCCCCAGAAACCTCCCTCGCGCCCCTTCCAGCTTCCGGTGGCCAGTATTCCTCGGCTCATCTCTGTTTCTGCCTTCACCTCACTGCTCTTCTGCCTGTGTCAGATCTCCCTCTGCCTCCTACATACAAGGACATTGGCGATTGCATTTAGGACCAATGGGACAATTCAAGGTAATCCCCCCAAGTCAATATCCTGAACAGAATTACATTTACAAAGGCCCTTTTTCTTTTTAAGGTGACAAGTTCCAGGGATTATGACCTGATATCTTTGGGTGGCCTTTGCTTGGTAAAATAGTAGTGAGGGGTCTGTGAGCTAATACATGTAAAGCACCAGCACTGAGAAAGCTGCAGTGCTGGGCACCCATTGTCCCCGCTGTCCCAGCCCACCAGGGAGTTGGAATCTGATACCTTAGGATGGCCCTGGAAGCTGTGAAGTTCCCCAGCACCATGTTCCACATGCCTGTCTCCTGAGCCCCACATCCTCGGGGCTGGAAAGACCCTCTCACATACAGACACTTGGGCCTGCTCTGTGCTCAGCAGCCAAGCACAGCCTGTTGACCCGGGTCTGTTGGAATAAACTTTTTCTGAAGAATTGCAGCTTGCCCTTGGAAACGCCCGTGTGTTCACACCTTTGGTGGAAATGTCTCGGGAATGTAGTACGGATTCCCCCACAGCCTCTCGGGTCTGCAGCTCAGCCTTCGCAGCTGACACAGTGGTGGTGACCATGTGGTTCCTGCTAGGCACACCTGCCATTGGACCAGCCTGGGAGGTGGAAGGGTGGTAAGGTGTCTGCTCTACGCCAAAAGCACCAGACACATGTGACACTCAGGTTTTTTTGTTTGTTTGTTTGTTTGTTTTGAGGGCAGTGTCACTGGCCCTCATATGTGGGACCGAACCAGGGCCGCTGGCTTCCCAAGCCAGCACTTAGCCACCACGCCACTCGGCCCGCCCGACACTCAGGTTTTGATGTTGAATTGTCCTGTCTTCTCCTTCCTGCCAAGAGAGCTACTGGTTCATCTGTGGGTCCCCCTCCTGTGGGCAGACGTCCCACCACTCCTGCCGCCTCCCCATTTTATTTTGCCTCTTCTAGTAGCTGTGGGCTGGGAGGCTGGATAACTGAGGCTTGTTAGCACATTTTGCAAAAAAAAGTTGTCTCGAGATAAGAATCTGAGGACAAAAATCTTTATTATTATCATTATTATTACTTATGTACCTTCCCCCACCACCACAAAGAACTTGACAAACTTTGTATTCTCTGGCATGTTTTAATTGACATCTAAAATTTTTCATAAATTTAAATGGTTCAAAGAATAAAATTTCTTGTGCATTGTACTGACATTTTAAAAACAAAACTGTCACATCACCCTTTTTGCATATATCCAATGACATCTAACTGCCATAGTAATTTGATATCCATCATCATTCATTTAGAGGGTACATGAGCAAGCTCTTTTTTAACAGTCAGAAACTTTGTAACTTGCGTCTCTCGTTGAACTCATATTTCCATTCCATTTCCCCTCAGAGTTGTATTCTAATGTAATATATTTTATGCTTCAAAGTATTTTATTAATCATCCTATCATAATTCTCTCCACAAAAAGTATAAGTTAAAATTACATTTTTTTAATTACCTGTGACTGTAAAGTTCTGGGGTTAAAAAAAAAAAATTTTTTTTTTCTGATTTGAGCTAACAGTGCAATTACGAGTATCCAATTTATCAAAACCAATTCATTACACATTTGTATAAATAATTATTAAGCATAAAAATAAAATCTTGCTAGAACTGCATCTCTTAAGGAGATAAATGGAGCTGCCTTATCTCCCTACAGTTTAGTTCACGCATCCTTGGCTGAATATCACTCTTGCTGTGATGAGCCCGAGTTCAGCATCCATTTTTCTCCTGGTTTCAATATAAACTTTAAAAAATATATACAGTTTCATAAAACAAGTAGATGGGAACAGAAGAGGTTTTATTATGCTATCACCACCCCAATGATTTGAACTTTAGGTTGTGTGCCAAAATTCACATGACCCGTCATCCAAAAAACCCATCAGCAGACAACTTCAACTGGTCTTTCCATGGGACAGAAAGCTCAGAAATTCCCTGATTTATACTCGTTCTCTCCGTATCCCAGTAGGGTTCCAGTTAAGAGGCAGGGAAACCTTTTTTTTTTCTGTGCAATGGGGAAAAGGGGTCTTTAGAAGGCAAGCCTGGTAAAGGAAATCTTGCTAGCAGCTACCTTCTCATGCTGAGAACAGTCCAGGAAATTGATTCCCTTAATGGCCTCAAGTGCCTCCGTGAAGACAATCGGCAGCGACTCCCTGAACTTTGCCCTGACCAGCAATCCTCTGATTAAGGGAAGGCTGCCTCTTGCCAGGAGAACTCAGCTCCCTGGGGAGCGCCTCGCCTGGGCCACTCTCTGTTCTGTCCCAGGGCCTGCCCAGGGCACGTCCACATGGACTGGAGAAAGGAAGGTGATGCTGAGTGGTGGCGGGTCACTGGGCTGGGAAGCCCGTGTTGGTGTTGGCTACAATGACATGACATCCAGCCAATGATCAAAAGCAGGAGGCCACGTGGACTTTGCCTCTGTGGTGCCGACCACCAGTCTGCCGGAGCTTTCCAGGCGATCCTAACAGAGCAAACTGGAGATTGTCCTCGGTAGTGCTGGAGCCCATTTCATGTATCAATTAACTTACTTGTGTGTATTTTTCTTCATTCACCCAGAGGGTAAAGAAAGAGCATTCATTGGGTCTTCACCTTCCAGACTGTGCCTCCTTCATGCACGATGTCAGAAAAGGTGTTTTTTGTGTGTGTTTATTTATTTTTTTTTGGGGGGGGGGCTTACCTCCAGTGCTCTTGACTTCCAGCCCCCACCTCAAACAGGATCCTAATGCTGGGTTGTGATAAGTTACCCCACTTGTCCGGCTGTCCTGTCTTCTCATCTCACTATCTTTAAAACAGTGATATTAAGAAAGCTGTGATTTTTTTAGTGTTTGCAACCTGAACACTGGATGATATGATTTTTCAATCTTTCCCCGCTCCTTTCTTCCTTCCCTCCCCTCCCCTCCCCTCCCCTCCCCTTCCCTCCCTCCCCTCCCCTCCCTTTCCCTTCCCTTCCCTCCCCTCCCCTCCCCTCCCTCCCTCCCCTCCCCTTCCCTCCCCTTCCCTTCCCTTCCCTTCCACCACCCTCCCCCACCCCGCTCCCTTCTCCTCCCCTCATCTCCCCCACCCGTTCCCCTCCCCTCTCCCCTCCCCTTCCCTTCCTTTTTCCTCCCTTCCCTCCCCTCCCTCCCCTCCCTTCCCCTTCCCCTCCCCCCTCTCTTCCTCTTTACATACAGTAGAATTCACCCTTCTTCTTGTATATTCCATCTTGTACAATTCTGAGTTTTGACAACAGCCTACAGTGTGTAACTGCCACAGTCAAGATACAGGACATTTCCATCAGGCTAAAAAATTCCCTTGTGCCATCTAACAGGTATGTGCCGGTATCTCCTTGTGGTTATGATTTGCATTCCCCTGATGACAAATGATGTGGAGAATCTTTTCATGCATTTCTTGGCCATCTGTGTACTTACTTGGGTGAAATGTCTGTTCAAATCCTTTGCCCATTTTTTTTTTATTGAATTACTTGTTTTCTTATCACTTTCCTATTTTAAGTCCTGTAACAATCCTGTGAGGTAGATTTGATAATTCACATTTTATATGTGAGGAAACTGAGGCTCTGAGGTGTCAAGGGACATGTGGCAGATTTCAGGGATCTCTGGCTCCTTGCCCCCCATCCAGGCTCCTTAGATGTCAGAGCCCACTCTCCCAGTCATAAGGGAGCATTCGACCACTCTTTTCTCTCTCTCCCTCCCTCCCTCCCTCCCTCCCTCCCTCCCTCCCTCCACCCCTCCCTTCTTTCCCTCTCCCTCCCTCCTTCCTTTTCTCCCTCCTTCCTTCCTTCCTGCCTGCCTGCCTGCCTTTCTTTTTTCTCCTCAGCCCCTCATTCTCTCCTTTGGAAGACAAGTTCTTTCCTTGAATGAACAAGACGGAAGGCAAACCAATTGTTCTAAAGAAACAAATCTGTGTATTTCTTGATGGATGCTGGCCTACTTAGCTCAGGGGAAGAATTGGAGAGCAGAAATTTCTTGGCTTTCCCAGGCCAGAACTCATGCTGAGCTGTGGGAGTGTTCTATTATTATTTTGACAGAGCCAAGAATTATTTGGATGAAAAATGGATACCCACTTGAGCGGGAATGCGATCTTATGACAAGAACAGAGGACTGAGGTTACCAAGGGCCTCGATGTACTAGACTCTGAATTAATAGCTTAGCCTGTTTTCTTGCAAACTTGAGATATTGGCCACGTTTCCTTGGCTGTGACTTAATAATGGCAACCTGTATTCCAAGGAAGGCCTCATTCTTCTATAAATGGGCAACATAAAAAGCCAGTTTCCAAATACATGCAGCGTGAGCCACATTTAGTAGATTTAGCATCAGAGTCTCAGCAACAACAAAAGGAAGAGGATAACACTTGGGCTCCTGTGTGGCGGGGCTGCCAGTTCCATCGATTTGACAAATTCCAGAACGCGGAGATGTCAGGGTCCCCAGCTTTGCCGCTCCCAGGCCGTGATGGCACATCACTCAGTGCCAGTGGCCCCAGGAGTGCACAAATGTGAGTGGTAGGAAGCTGAGTGGGAAGGATCAGAAGATCCCTAATATCCCAGCTGCTCTCTCACATCTGTTTTCACGCATGTTGGTTTGCTAGGGCTGTCTGACGCCAAAACTATGATCTTTTCTAACATCGTCTGATTCTCTAACTTTCCACACACCAACTGGGTGTCCTGTAATTCAATCCTATCCTGACACTAACTCCTGGAGTTGGTGCAGACCCCACAGGGTAAGGGCTCAGCCCCCTAAGACTGACCCCCAATTTCAGATACCAGTTACACTGAGAGAAAATGCTTTGCTAACATCTCAGTGTATTTCTGCATTTCTTCTTCCTGCTCTCTATCCGTCCATGTCTGTCCAGATTTCTCTCTTTTCCTACTTCCACCTCCCATCACCCTTTTTATAGCAAGACATTTAAGCTGATCTTGCCATTGCACAGCTTCTGTGGCAGAAAACCAAAAATAATAGCAAAGTTGCAAGTCTCAGGGAGGCCAGCTGGCTATAAATTGGGGGTTCCCACAACCTCCTCCTCAGGTTTGATATTTACTAGAATGACTCACAGAACTTGGGAAAACACTTCGCTTACATGAACCGGTTTATGATAAAGAATACGACTCAGGAACAGCCAATGGAAGAGACGGGGTAGGGTCTCGGGGAGGCGCTAGAGCCTCCGTGCCCGCTCTGGCGTGCCACCTCCCAGCACCTCCCTGTGTTCTCCAACCCTGAACTTTACCAATCTCATTTGAATTTTATAACTCCAGTCTAGCCCCTTCCCCTCCCCAGAGGTTGGCGGGGAGGAGCCTAAAAGTTCCCACCCTCTGATCCCATGTTTGGGCTTTCTGTGACCAGTGCTCCCGCCCCTGAAGCTATCTAGGACCCCACCTTGAGTCACCTCACTAGTGTCAGTCCAGGTGTAGTAGGAAAATGATTGTAGCAGTTGGTGACAATGGCCCCTAGAGGAGGGCTGGAGGGACGGGAGTGATGGAGGTATGGACAGAAGCTGCTGGGGCCTGAAGCAGGGTGGGCCCCAAAAGTGGAAGAGCAGGAGGAAGAGGGAGGCTGAGGGTGGGGTCGGGCAGAAACTGGCATCCGGTGGGCACCTGGCCAGACCAGGAGCCCAGGCCCAACCTCAGCCAGAACGGGCCCGCCCTCTGCTTGTTCCTGCTCCAGCAGGTGCAAGTTTTGTGCTTGTTGGGCGGGGGGTGCGGGGGCGGTGCACCCAGCTTTGCCATGGCCCAAGGAAGGAGTGCTACCAGGGCTCACGGCTACCGGAGGATGGAGCCAAGAGAGCAGAATCCTGAGGGCGACCTGTTGTGGAGTTGGTCAGTCCACAATTTCATTGGCCCAGCTGCCGTCAGAAGCGACCGGAGTTTGCTCCCATTGTAGCTGACCCCAGGGAAGAGACCAAGCCCTAGAAGCCAGGGCAGATGGGTGAACATGGGCCCCTTGGAGGCCAGCCTGCCCTGGGCCCTGGGCTCTCAGTGTTCCCAGCGGCTCCTTCCTTGAGCCTCCCACAGACCCACAGCCAGCTGGCTAAAGGCTTGGAGGCAGGCACCCACTCCCCAAATCATAACGCTGAGTGGGGCCTCTGGGCTCTCGCACTGACCCTAGTGGATGCTGAAGGCCCCAGTGTCCTGCCATCTCCCAGGGGAAGCAGTGAGAGGCCAGGCTCTTCTGGAATCATCACTGGGGTTGCTCCAAGCCCCCAACCACCCAGGTTGCTGGAAAACTGGAGCCTGAAGATACCATGACTCATTAGCTATTATTTTTAGTTTTCTGTCACAGAAGATGTGCGATGGCAAGATCAGCGTAAATATCTTGCTATAAAAAGGGTGATGGGGAGGGGGTGGGAGCAAGAAAAGAGAGAAAGCTGGACAGACATGGACAAACAGAGACCAGGAGGAAGAAAAGAAGAAATACCCTGAGATGTTAGCAAGCGTTTCCTCTCATTGGCAAGATTAGGAATTATCTTAAAATAGCTATGTAAAGAATTCATATTATTTTTATAACCAGAAGATATATATGTCAAATACATAAGACATGGGAAGGTCTGAGAAAGCCCTCTTGGATCAATGTCCCACAAGCCTAGCTACCAGCCTCACCACAGAGAAGTCCACCTCCTTGCCAGGGATTTCAAAGAAAGTTCTGGAACCAAGTGGGTCTCTCTCTCTCTCTCTCTCTCTCTCTCTCTCTCTCTCTCTCTCTCTCTCTCTCTCTCTCCCCTCTCTCCCTCCTCCCCGCTCCCTCCCTCCCTCTCTCCCTCTCCCTCCTTTCTGCTGAAACAAATAGTGTGGTAGCCAGCTTGCAAGACAGCTCCGAGTCTTTCTTGCCTCCTGATATTCTCACTGAATAAGGCTGATCTGTGTAACCAAGAGGATGTTGTGGAAATGGTGGAGTGTGATGTCTGAGACTCAGTTATAAAGGACAGGGTGGCATCGCCTTGTCCATGTTAGATCATCCAGCCTGGGTGAAGCCAGCCGCCATGTCATAAGGACACTCAAGCAGCGGCATAGATGCCCTTGTTGAGAAGAACTGAGGCCTCCCGCCAATGGCCAGCATCACCCTGGCAAACCCGAGTGAACCCCCCTGGAAGTGGCCCCTTCAGCCCCAGTCAGGCCTGCAGATGACAGCGGGCCTGGCAGACCACCTGATGACAACCCCATGAGAGATTCTGAGCCACAACCATCCAGCTAAGCTGCTCCCGAATTCCTGAGCCACAGAAGCCATGAGACAAGGAAGGATTTCCCCCTTTTTTTAAGCCACTAAGTTTGATGTAATTTGTGTAGTAATAGATCACGAATACAAATGATGACTTTAATTGGAAAGTCACCAGCTTAGCCCCAGAGCTAAGGTTGGGGGACACCCTCCTCAAACCACAGGCCTTAAAGGGAGGGAAGGAGTGGGCGTTGGTGCTTGTGGACTCGGTGGAGCCGTGACTGGGGGCGGAGTGAGGGCAGGCAGTGCACAGCAGCGATCCCGTCTTTATAATACTGATGTCTTGTTTATCATGGATGTTTTTTGCATTAATTTTGATTTTTTTAAAATATTGCACTAAAATGTTATTTATCTTGATTGCTAAGTTTTTGTCACCCCTTAAATAGGGCCTCTGAAATGAGTGCCTCACTCTCCTGACCTTATCCCAGCCCTCCTCTTCGATCAGACCCCACCCGAGCCCAAGTTATCCTTTTCTGCCCTTGTCCATGGGGTAGAGGGTGAGTGGCCCTCTCTGCTCACTCTGATCATGTATTATGGCCAATACCCCATGCCCTTCCCATGTGATTATTTCATCTGACCTTCCCATGTGATTATTTCAAGCTCTGCTGTTAAATATGGTAACCATCAGCCCCATGTGGCCACTGAGCACTTGACAAGTGGCTCTTTCAAACTGAGATGTGCCGTAAATATAAAATACACACCAGACTCCTAAGAGTAACTACAAGGAAAATAGTGTAAAACATCTCCGTGCTGATTTTTTATATTGATTGTAAAGTGAGATAATCTCCTTTGGATGCATGTTTGATCATCCATCATATATGTAGCACATATTTTAGATACGTTCTGGTTTCAGTGTGGCCCTTCTCCTATTCCTATTGGACGGCACTCTTCCAGAGCCTTCTCTGACCAGCCAGACCTGGCCCTTGTGAATCGGCAGCTCTCACCAGGACTGTTTCCTGCGGACCCTCCCAAAGCCTGTTTCGGAAGTTGGAGCTCAACTTCTCTTGGGAATCCAGCCTCAATGACTCTAAGTCTCCTGGGCTGTATGAATGCCCCTGACTTCCCGAAGAGAAAGCTCCAAGGTGAAGATTTGTCAGTGTCGTCTCATGTTTCGCTCATCACTGCCTGCTGTGGGAATGGAGCCGTCGCTGGCCCTCTAACCCCTTTCCCCTTAGAACTGACTATCTCGCTCCTCTCGCTGTGCGCTCAGCTGGTTCCCTTCTCGCCACCTCTAGCTGCTCACATGTGTGTTCTCGAACACCAAAAGGGTGTGAGAGGAAGGGGGGGCCTGGGAGGTGCAGCTGGGACCTCAGGGGAGAAGCAGCAAAACAGATTTTGGGTCCAAGATAAAGACGATGTGTGGCCTGTCACTGCCACATCACATCCAGTGAAGAGGCTCCTTTGGGAGGTGGTGAGCCCATTGCTGACTGTGTCAGAGCAGAGGCCAAATGACCAGCATGAGGGATACCATGTGGCACAGGCTCTAATGTTCGTTGGCACCAGAGTTAGAAAGCGTTCAAAAGGCAGAGTCCCACTATCCGAGATTCTGACTCAGCAGCCCTGGGGCTGGGCCCTGGAGGCTGAATTCTTAAAAGGAGATCTACGAGTCACAGTTGGAGAAGAGGAAGCCCTGTGCTGGCTAGAGTCAACTCTAATAGGCTATTGCACTAAGGTGGCAACTTAGGGATTGTTGAATGAATGAATGAATGAATGAATGGATTTGAAGCTATGTTAATACTCCTCCATCCTCTTCCTTGAGTGAGAAGGCAACTGCTCTTAGGAAGGAGCCTTGATCTCAGCAGCAATGCATTGGGGTCCGCAGGGCCCTGGAGAACTTGCAATTTCAGCAATGTTTATTTTAAAAGTCTTCGCCAACTTGGACCTTAGGAGAGAATTCCTCTGCCCTGGGTCTCCTCAGCATTCTTTGATAAGCATTGGATCTGAGTTAGTGCATTAATCTCTGAGAAAAAAGGCTGCTTTAAAGGTCTCCCTCCATTGGTCATCTGTGTAGCATTCAGCCGTAAAGAATGGCTTAACAGCAATTTATCTTCTCAGCTCTGGAGGCTGGAGGTCCCAGAGCAAGGTGTGTCAGGGGTGGTTTCTCCGGAGGCCTCTCTCCTAGGTGTGCAGACGGCCATCTCCTCCCTGCACCTTCATGTCATCTGTGTCTGTGTCCGAACCTCGTCTAATAAGGACACCAGTGATATTTGTTGAGGGCCTGCCCTAAGGACCTCGTCTTACCTTCATTATCTTTAACAACCCTTATCTCCAAATACAGTCATGTTCTGGGGCACTCGGGGTTAGGACTTCAACACGTGAATTTTGCGGGGAGAGCTCTCAATTCAGCCCATGACAGATTTCCAATCAGAAACCTCTGATTTCCAAAGTTTTGGGTCCCTGTTCATTGGAATGGAGCCTACGCCCCCCAGAGCTCCTGGGGATTCCTGGAACTCACAAGAAAGTGAAACTAGGTCGTTTCCACATGCTCTGCAAAGAATGTAGTCATGACAGCGGGGGCGCTTCTGTGGTCTAAGGAGATGGCACATGAGGTTGTTCCCTGAGTCACCACACAAAGGGGGCCCTATCCTGCCTGCGCCCCTGCCCCACCAAGAACCTCCCCAACAAGAGCCCATCTCTGGGTATCTGCCGCCCCCTCCCCAAGCTCTCTCATTTGTTTCTTCCACTCAGGCTTGGGGAGCTTGAGTCACTCTGAAGGAGCTTGATGAAATGGCTCACCAAAGTGTTTTTATTTTAATAATAACCATCGACACCAGATGCTTCCCCAGCGAAAATCCTCGCTTGAGTTGTGATAAGCACAGCAACTAGAAAGACACTTTATTAAACCATAAATGTTTGCCACAAATCACAGCTAAATTAGCCCTTGGCAGAAGCTGCACGGAAGTCCACCCTGCTGCTTTAACTCCATGAGGAAGGAAAAGGAAATGACACACTTTGAACACGGTCTCATGAAGCTTTAAAAATCCTGAATGCCCTGCTGTTCTCTGGGTTTGGCATGCTTGACGTAAGTGTGCGTGTGTACGTGCATGCATCAAGGATGTGGAGAGTGGAGGGGACAAGGAAGAGAAGACACCTCCACTACCAGTCCTCAAGCATCGGTCCCCATCACAGCCCACCTGGCTGGCAGATTCCCCTGCTGGAGACGGGAGTTGGCCAATCACAGGACTGTCCACACAGGGTGCTCAGAACACCCCACTCCTCCATAACACCTGTATTTGAGCAGTGACTCTCTCGAGACCCAATGCTGCAAACCAAGCCAGGAGTCCCATCCCCAAGGCATTCTGGGGAATCCGTTTCTCTCTATTCTTCAGTGGTAAGATGGAGGAAATAGGGGTAAATCAGTAGTTTTGAAACTGTGCCCCCTGTGGTGATCCAGTCTAAATGGGCCAGCCCCAAGCTCACCTGCACTTCCACCCAAACAATTCCACCTTCACCTCTCTTGTATGTTGTCCTGGAGGAGGTTTTTTAAAAAGAGGACCTGAAGCCAAAAACTTTGAAATACATTGACTTAATGGCCTTTGGGAGGTTTCTGGCGCTACATTTCATGAGACTGTGAATTCAGGAACTTGACGGACCAGAACAGCAGGGGATGGTCACTTGCACACCTGCCTGTTGGTAGTCTTGTGACTCCACCTTGCATCATAATTAAGCCAGTGCTTGTTGCTTCCTACCATGTCTGATTGCTCTTGTGTCCCCTGGAGCCTGGCCATCAGTAAGACAGAGTAAAAAAGGCACATCTTTATCACCTCCTCATTCCCGTGCCCATGGCAGACATCGCCAATCAACCACCGTGCTCTCCTGCTGAGCCCAAGTTGGGGTTCAGCCTTCTGCTCCTCTCATTGTTCCAGACAGGTAGCCATTACCAATCGATATGCAAAAGCATGCAAGATATTACCTGTTTGCCACGCTTTTTTCTTTCCCTTCTTGGTAGAAAACTCCCTGAAAATGTGGGGACAGGCCTTGTTGTGACTTGTACATTGTGCTCTTCAAAGCATTTGCTGTCCTGCTCCGAGGGAGCCTGGAGGAAGATCTTCCGCATCTGGAGTGGCTCGTATCCCAGATGACCCCAAGGGCTCTCACCTCCTGATAGTCACATCCTGTGTGGTCCCCTCCCACATTGAACAGA
This sequence comes from Aselliscus stoliczkanus, assembly GCA_033961575.1. Lineage (NCBI taxonomy): Eukaryota > Metazoa > Chordata > Mammalia > Chiroptera > Hipposideridae > Aselliscus > Aselliscus stoliczkanus. Next base: position 4,485,308 of record CM066733.1, read on the forward strand.
GCTGACCTGTGTACCCAATAGAATATTGTGGGCATGACAGCATGACCTCAGACACCAGATCAGAAGAGGCATTGTGGCTTTTGCCTCGGTCTCTTAGATCATTCACTCTGGGGGAAACGAGCCGCCATGCTGTGAGGACGCTCCAGCTGCCCCGTGGGGAGGTCCGCACGGTGAGGAATGGAGGCTTCTGCCAACAGCCAGCTCTTAACTTGCCAGCCACGTGAGTGAGCCCCCGTGACAGCAGATCCTGCAGCCCCGGTCCAGACTTCGGATGACACAGCAAAAAAGATATCTTGACTGATGCTCAAGAGGGACCCCCAAGCCAGAATCACCCAGCTAAGCCATGCTCCAATTCCCGACCCACAGAAATTACGTGAGATGATAAATGCTTATTGTTTTAAGCTGCTGATTTGAGGTGGGGTACCTTGTTATGCAACCAGAGGTAACGACTTACAGTACCTGAATCCACACCTCCTAGGGAAAACCAACACAAAGTGAGGTACTGTGGGGACAATATGCTAATCATGGACTGTTGCAGATTTCTGTAGAGGATAATTTGGCCCAAAACAAGGGGGGATGTTAGTAAGGAGAAGAAATAGGAGGGGCTTTGTTTGTTTGTTTGTTTGTTTGTTTGTTTGTTTTTCTGACATGGCTCATACCTACCCAGTGATTCCTGACTATGGCATTTATTTTTCTTCTACCTCTGCCCACACAAGCTCATCTCTGACAGTATTCATTAATCAAAACCAGAAGGCCTTGGAACTCTCTCAGCCCAAGAACGAACCATCCAAAATCACAATGATAAACCCCAAATAAAGAGAAAAGAATGAACAAAAGAAAGAAAGAAAAAGAACATTGTTTTCTCATCGCCCTTTCCCTTCTTATTAAAATAGTTGTCCATCATGATTATGAAACTCAAACTCTAATGAGCCACTGCGTTACTGTTGTTTATTACCTTGGTGTCAGATCTTTTTTATTATTTGTTTGAGCTGCAGCTCAGTCGTAGATTTACTGCTTTCCTCATGACCGGTCTTAAAATATTTGATTTAAGCTGTCAGAATGCCAATAACTCCAGATATCTTCATAAATGGAGATGCCAAGGAGGGTTTTATTGTTGGAAAGAAAATAGTGAATAAGAAATAATGCTGATAACAGCACAATGGTCTCTGTATTTACAAAAGAAAAAGGAAAGAAAGAGGCCGAAGGATGAGAAGGGTGGGGGGAAGTGGTAAGAGCTAAAAGTCTGACGATTTAATTTTAAAATCTAAAATACTGCCTTCCACCCAGCCCCTCTTACAAGGACTCTAGGTGGCCCAAGAGGCTTAATTCCCACCGTTGGTCCTGTCTGTGGAATGCCTTCCCCAGGCGGCCCACAGATAATTTTACTTGGAGAGGAAGGACCCCATGACCTCACACTGAGTCCAGTCAGTGAATTCTCCGCTGAAGGCTGGTGGTTCTTAACGCCCAGCAGCCAGCTCGGTGCCTGGTCCTCAGTAGTAGCTCAGCAAATGTTTGCCGAGTGAACGAGTGAAGGAAAAGTGTGTCCTGCTCAGTGTACCAGCCTTTCATCAGCACGATGACCCTGGGGTCCTGCCTGAACCTCGCAAAGGGGACATGGTGATCCCCATTTGACAGGTGAGGTTATTGAAGTTCAGAGAGGTTCAGTTAATTTCCCATAACCGAAGGGCCAGTAATTGAGGATCAAGACCCAGGTGCCCTCACTCAAGTCCGGGGCCCTTTCCTCCACATCACAATGAAGCCAGAAGAGGGAGGCTGGACTTGAGACTAAGGCTGGGGTTGAAGGTCAGGAGGTCGTGGTGAGGAAGAGAAGCAGGCGAGTCAGGCTGCACCCGGAACTACAGAACTACAGCCGTCCTACAGAGACACTTTCTCATCTTCTGAACATCTCCTGCTGTGACTTCGGGATATTCTGTTGGCTTCCCCTGACAGCAGCATCTTTGATGTTGGATGCTGGGAAGGCAGGGTGACTGCAGCAGGACCCTCTCCCAAAGGTCAGCCCAACCTCCTACTGCTCCCTGCCTGGCAGCCTGCACCAGCTCCCCCATCCCACCCCACCCCTGCCCCATGCCCCTTAGCAGAGTTCCAAACCGGGCAGCACACGACTTACCTGTGGAACTGGGAAAAACACTGATGCCCGGGCCCCAACGCAGAGAGTCTGTGGCTCACATGCACAGCAGGAAGCTATGGTCACCTCCAGGAAGAACGTTTCCGCTTCGTAACCCCCAGGAAACACCCCACTGCCTTGGTGTTGGAGATGGTGGAGAGTACACCTCCTGGGTCTTCAGTTCTGGAATGTGGGCCTCACCCAGTCACCTGGGGAACTGTTCGAAATGACAGGTGTCATCTCCAGGTTCTAATCCAGGAGCCTCGGTGGGCTTGGGAGGCGCTGACTTTATTTAGGCAAACATGGCTGCAGAGATCCAGGAACTGGGCTGAGTTCAGGTGGAAAGCACAGGCTCTTCCGACTCCTTTAACAATGAAGGATGGTGAGTACTAATGACTGCTATTTAAAATTAAATGGCGCCTAATCAGCCAAAGGCAGCCATTACTCTCTGTTAATGGGGAAGGGCCTCCAGGGAGCTGCTGGGCCCATGATTAGGGATGTATATAGATGTCGCTTTTCAGAGCCAGGTTTGTCGTCGCTGAGGTTGTGGGGAGCAGATTGCCATCAGGACCTGCCAGGATTGCCCCTCAGGGGGGCATTTGGATAGGACTGAACCAATGAGAACTGGACTCCACCATCTCTCAGGCAACACGCTGGGCCAGGGAGACAAAGATGAGGGGCCCTGGCCCTGTGGGGTGACAAATCAGAAGTAAACCATGATGATGCTACATGAGAGACAGACACCTACATGCCCGGGGTGGAGAGAAGGGGTTAGGGGCACACGGGCTTCATGGAAGGTGCAGCCTTAGAGTTGGGTCCTGAAAGGGGGACGTTTCCTCAAGTGGACACAAGTGTCACATAGATGGGACAGAGCAACAGAGGTCAAGGAGACAGCCCTAAAGCCACAGGGGTGGAAAGGATCTAGATAGTGTGTGACAGGGTAGGACAGCAGAAGCAGGCAGAGGCCAGATCCCTGGGACCCTTGAAGCCGGGGCAGGGGTGTAGACCAGTGTCCTAAGAGCAGCAGGGAGTCTGTGAAGGACTCAAATGGGTGTTTCAGAAGAGGGGCTGGCAAGAGGGGCCCTCATCTCCCTCCGCTGGATGGGGCTAAGGCACGGGCTCTTGAGTCCAGTGGTTGGACTCAGATCCTGGCTCTGTCACTTCCTGGGGTGGCACCTTGGCCAGTTCCCCACTTCCCTAGGTTCCTTTATTGTGAAACAGGGGTGAGGATGGTACCTGCCACACACAATGGCATGAACATTAAGTCTCATGACGCATGTGAAATATTCAGTACAATGCCTGCCCCATGGCCAGCTCTCAATAATTGCTCTTATTATCATCGTCATTACTATTTCCCCTTCAGGCTCCTAGCAAGTCCCTAATATATCCTGATGTTCAGAATATATGAATGAATGAATGAGTGAGTGAATGAGGTTTAGGCTCATTTTATAAATATTGGACCTAAGAAGGTTAGGTCAAAACTATAGCTCAGGGCAACACAGGTTCCAAAGGCCAGTTTTGAAACCGAGATTTGTGTATTCATCATTAAGGGCCAAAATAATGACCCCAAGCCCTCCAAGAGACTGCGGTACCTTCCTCAAAGCTGTCTCAGCAGAGACGCAATAAATTGATGGTCTAAATTGGTATTCTGTCTGAGTTTTACCATATTTCAATTATTTCTAAATCCTTGTATTAGTCAGTAGAAGAGGCTCTGTGCATGAACAAAATAACCCTAACATCTCCGTGACTGAACACAGCCCAGGTGTCGTACTAGCTCACAGGTATATGCAGCACGTGTAGGCAGGGCCCGGGAGGGGCAGGACATGCAGTCACTCTGCCATCCAGGCTGCTGGAGGGAGGCTTCTCTGTCACCGAGACAGAGGAGGAAGAGAGACTGGACAATCTTGTCATCTTTTCAGTGCCTCAACTTGGAAGCGACACATGGCGCTTCTCGTATATTGTTGGCGAGATCAGGTCACACAGTCGGGTCTAACCGTTTCTCAGGGCTGTGAGGCAAGAGTGCGGCTTCCATGAGCTGGGAAGGAGAGGGGAACAGGAGACTGGTGAGCCCTAGAGGTGTCCGCCCCTGGTCTTTGTCCCCTTGTTTGTTCCAGCTGAAATATTTAACCAGTACACCTCATTTAAAGTGTCTGCTGTAGCTGGGTGGACCAGACTGGCACCATTGAACCTTCCTACCCCTCTTTTCTTCAGGAGGGGAGTGGTTTTTATCCTAATGACCTCTTCATTTCCATCGTTTATAGAATTGGAGGCAGCGAGCATTATAGATCTACTGTGGACTCTGCTGAACGCTTTATGCCCTGACTGTATGTCCACATTCATGTTCCTTGTCAGGCTGTTATGTCTTTTTTTCTTTTTCTTTTTTAAAAATTTTTATTGGGGAATTAGGGAAGGGGACCAGCCAAGTTGTTGTTCTTCAATCTTCGTCATGGAGGGCGCCAGTCACCATCTGGCTTCCCATAGGCAGCTCGTGGCCTCTAAGTTCAAGGTGCTGTGTTCAGTCTTAGTTGTGGGTGGGCGTAGCCACCATCCCATGTGGGAGTTGAACCAGCAGCTTTGTTGTTAAGAGCGCACGTTCTATCCACTGACAGGCTGTTATTTCTTTATTCAACCAACTTCGTGGCTACACATCTAAGTCTGAATGAGGACAGAGTGGGTTATGTTAATCTGGTGACAGTAGTTTTGCATGCTATTATGGTGGAGCTTGTAATGTCAACTGGATTGATTGAACAAAATTTATAATGTATTCAGCAGTTGATGGCTTGAGCCTAATTGAATACAAATTTATAATACCATCCAGTCTTGTAATTAAAACATGGCAAAATCAGCCCATCAAATTTTGTATCAATACACGCTCTCACAAAGCCATCAACAGCCTTTGTTTTGTACATGGTCAATTACGTTTTCAAAGTGGAATCCTCAGAAGAATCCATCAGATGAATTAAGATGAAAGGAAACCAACCAAGGACGTAAGCCTGCTCTAAATTGACAAGGAAACACTTGGAAAATTGTTTTTGAACAATGAGAGAAATTAATTTTCCAAGGTGGCGATTTTGGGGTGTGATAAGTCTTCCATGTCATTTGAATGACCACAGGGTTATGAGAGCCTGGAGGTGGCTTGGTGCACTAAAAGGGTATTGTCCATGTGTCTCTTTCTGGAGTTCGGGCCATGCAGAAAAGAGGAAACAGGACGTCCCTCCCCCAAACCACTTGCTTAATGACCTGCTGTAGATATAGACCTGGTATGGGCTTCATTAACTCCAGTCGGATTTATGCTATCACGTGGGCACCTGCAGGTCTAAAATTACATTTGGAGTCTAGAAACACTCCTTCCATGAATATTTTAAAGGAGGAATTAAGAAGATGGAAGGGAACCTGCTGGCAACAGGGAAGCTGGCCTCACCATCAGGGGCCCATGTATGTGTTTTTGTCAGCCTGCTGTGGTGGAGTGAAGGGGTTCTTTCTTTAACTCAGAAAAAGCAGAGGAAGGGATGAGCTCGTACCAAGATGTCTCGGTTGTTCCTTCTTATTTTGGAGCATGAATATGGATTTGTTCCAGGAGGGGGATCATCACCCTGAGGCATCCCCCCACACTCTCTCCCTACTGCCCCCTGGTGGTATTGGGGTTACCCCCTAAAGATAGCCGAACTCAAGGGGAAGACCCCCGACTTTAAGTTTGGAGGTTTCCCAAAATCACTCTCAGGTTCAATAATTCACTAAAATAACTGGAAGGACTCAGGAAAGTACTATAGTTACAATGACAGTTTTATTAGAGCAGAAGGATACAAATTAGAGCCCGCCAAGGGAAGGCTTTGATTTTTGCACAGGACGAAATCTGGAAAGGGTCCAAATGTGAAGCTTCTGTCATCCTCTCCACGTAAAGTCCTGGGTGGTGTTACTCCTCCCGGCCGTGATGTGTGACAATACTCAGAGTATATTGCCAACTTGGGAAGCACCTCTGAGCTTCAGGCTCCAGAGTTTTTATTGGCGTTTCATGATGAGGGCGTGATTGATGGAATTCCTGGCCACATGGTTGACTTCAGCCTCCAGTCCCCCTTCCGTCCCTGGAGGTCGGACTGATATTACATGGCTCAAAGCCCCACGTCTCTAATCACAGGATTGGTCTCGGGGTCCACCAGGAGTGACCGTGTTAGCATAAACAATCAGGTGTGGGCTGAGTGACCATTGTGAATAACAAGGACCTTTAGCCAAGTACTGAGAGGTTACTGCCCAGGAGCCAGGAAAGGCCAGGGACCTGTCTGTCCCTCAGGGAGGCCAGATTCCTTACTACACAAGGTGACATTCCTCCCCCAGGGGAAGAACAAACTCTACCTCATCTGGTGTCACCTTTGGGCCAACCCAGTTAGACATGTCCCATGAGACCAAGCCTATCTCCCCTGGACCCACAAATCAGTCCACATTCTCTTTCTTTCTTTTATTTTTATTTTATTTGAAGGCAGTGTCACTGGCCCTCACATGTGGGACCGAACCGGGGTCGCTGGCTTTCCAAGCCAGTGCTTAACCACCGCACCACTCGGCCGGCCCCTAGTCCACATTCTCACCAGCTAGAATCTGCTCTGTGCTTGGAAACAATGAAGGGACCCCCAACTCTGCCCTCGTGAGCCTCCAGGCTGTCCATATTTCCAGCTGCGAGCGCCCATTCCCTAGAAGGCCAGGGAGATGAGGCCTCGTGTCTGCAGTGGGGCCTCCTATCTCTGTGGAGCCAGGCAGGGGGTCAGGGATCAATGCTCAAGCCGGAAGCCCATGCGTGTACATGGGTGTCAGTGTGGTATGGGCCATCCATCACTGTTGTAGTTGGTGCAGCGTCCAGGCCTCCACAGAGTACCCCAGTCGGGAACCCCATCAGGGCCTATTACAGACAAGGGGCAGCACAGGTGGGCTGGGGCTTTGCCACCAAGGGGTGCATGTTTGGGGTGGGGGGACAGCCCACACCCCACCTGGGCTGGCTGACTCAGGACCTGAGAGAAGGGGCCTTGTTTTCACAAGAACCGCTACACTTGTCTCGGAAACTGGTTCTTAATTACTTTGCTCTTTTCCTCAGCTTTTTGTAGCTTTTATTTTACACAGCAGTCAACTCCCCACACCACAGCCTGAGAGCAGGGGGTGGGGGGCAGGAAGTCTGAGCCAGGAGGGGTTCCCCGCCTCAGCTGCCTGAGGGGGGAGAAGGGAGCCCCTGTCAGACATATCTTATCTGCGTGATCCGTGCCCTCTCCCAGCATGCCACTAATTTCCTCACCACGCACCCAGCGTGTGTTAATTTGTTGGGGCTGCCGTTACAAACTACCACAGACTGTGGGCCTTTGAGAGCAGACATTTATTTTCTCACAGTCCTGGAGGCTGGAAGTCCAAATCTGAGGTGTCGGCTGTGAGGTGTCGGCCTCTCTATGCCAGCTTCTGGAAGTTTCCAGTTTGTGGCAGCATAACTCCAATTTTCACTTGAAGGTGTGTGTGTGTGTGTGTGTGTGTGTGTGTGTGTGTGTGTGTACACGTGCACCTGTGTCCAAATTTCCTCTTTTCTATGAGGATACCAGCCATATTGGATGAGGGCTCACCCAAACGACTTCATTTTAACTCTATAAAGATCCTATCTCTAAATAAGGTCACATTCTGAGGTATTGGGGGTTCAGGACTCCAACATGTAAATTTGGGGAGGCGACACAACTGACCCCATAATGTAGCAGCATCCAGCTTGCATCACAGCCTCCCCCAGTGGTGGCCAGAGCCCCTCTACCATGGACTTGCCTCTCCACAAAGCAGCTCTGCCCTGGCCCCTGGACAGGCCAGTCTCCGTCGGTGGCCAGGCTTGGGCTTTTACCCAGGACGTTGTTGCAGATGGTTCCTCTAAAAGCTGTTTTAATGTCTTTTCAGCAGCCCCCTCTAATCCCCCCATCTCCCAGCCAGGAGTCATGTAATCAGGGGCCCCACCAGCTGCCAGCCAGGAGGGAACAGGGTATCTGTAATCATCTGAGCTGCTGGGAGCAGGAGGTGCTTATTTGGGGGTCACACTGGCAGAGCAGGGGGAGGTGCAGGTGGCCAGCCTGCATCTGGGCTCGGACGCGCCTGAGATACAGCAGCAATGAATTGTGATTCATCGGGTCCTTGCTCTCAGCAGTTTGGTTATTCTCATCCCCAGTTATCCTCTTCCCTGGCCTTTGCCACAGGTGATTGAGAAGGTTGCAGTGGGTGTATTCTGAGGGCACATCCCATGGGTTCCTCCTCAATATGCAAAATATACACGCATCTGACCTGCACTTCTGCAGGTGACAACTTGGAGTGGCCGGGAATTACACATCTGTTCACAATCAGACTTGATGAGCATTTAATTGCGTTCCCTTGATGCCCCACATTAATTTGCCTCTTGACAAATTGTAGGCTCCTACCTAAATTAAGGTAAACCAGACAAGGTTTTTTTCCACCAAAGACAAAACGTGCACAACTAGTGCCTTTGAATCAGGTTTCTTGGATGCATTCGGAGGGCTCTGAAGGTCGTGGGTCCTGAGGACTTGCTGTGACAAGAGAGCAAGTCACACAGCGTGTCTCCTAATCTGACAGGGATAAAGCTACCCTGAGGTAGGGGGACCAGGCAGAAAGACAATCTGTCAGAAAAAAAAAAAAAAATACTGGCAGCTGCCAGTGCTGGGTCAAGGGCAGCCTTGGGCCCAGGGGGACCTAGCCCAGCAGCCGCTCCACGTTTGGGTTGGGGGCATGGACAATGAGAAAGCAAGGCCAGAATTCGAAAAGTGCAATGTCAAGGTGCCGGCAGGGCTGGTTCCTTCTAAGGCCTCGCCCTTTGGCTTGTAGATGGCAGTCTTCTCCCAGATTTTCTCACGGTTGTCCTTCTGTGCGTGTCTGTGGCCTAATATCCTTTTCTTATAAGGACCCCCATCATATTGGATTGGGGCTCACCCATATGACCTCATTTTAACCAAATAACCTCTTTAAAGACCCTATCTCCAAAATAGAGTCACATTCTGGGGTTCTGGGGGCCAGGACTTCAATATATAAGTGTGTGGGGGACACAATTCAGCCCATAACTGTCCCTTCCTCGGAAGGGCCTTCCCTGGCCGCCCCTGATGCCACCCTCCTGCCCCGCCATGTGCCCTGGTGGTACTCAGCACCACTGGAGGCCCGTGCTCTCTCTCTCTGCCCTGACCACAAGGACAGAGCCCCACAGGAGCAGGGACTGTCTGTTCTTCTCTCTGCCATTGGCAGCACCTAGGACAGTGCCAGGTACTCTGTAAGCACTCAGTGTTGGTTGAATGACTGGGAGTTGCCCCAAGGCAGGTCTAGCCCTGAGGTTACAGTCTGATGGAACAGCCATATACTGCGCAGAGAGTCAAAGGAGGGACACCAGGCGGCAGTGGCAACAGTGTGGGGCAGTGGTCAGGGCTTCTGCAGAGAGGCAAAGGGGTGGGAAAGAGCAGGGAGAAACCTGGGCTGGGGAACGAGTGGGGACAAACGCTCCAAGGTGGAGCCAGCCGAGGTGCATCGCTGCCTGTGACAGCAAGTCCCAGTGTTGGTTTGGGAGCTGGCTGCTGGGTGGCCCGGCTTTACCCATTTAGGCCATTGGAATGGGCCCTTCTGGTCCAGGGAAGGGCACCAGCCCGCTCAGGAGACTTCTCCGTCTCATGCCTATGGTTCAGGAGGGAGAGAGGTTGCCCCGGCATTTCTGGGAACAGAATTTAATGGGGGTGGATGCAAAATGTCAGCCTGTCAACTCCACAGCACCTGTCGGCAGCCTGGTGGGCCCTGCCAGCTCTTCCCCCTCCATTCCAAACCCACAGAGGGTGGGCCATTCCACTCAGGGCCCCAGCCATCCTCTCAGGCCAGCAGCACGCCAAGGCCTCTGCTCCAAGGGGCCATGCTCCCCAAACGTGCTTCCTAATTAGTTTCCTCCCACCGACCCCCGAGGACCATGACAGTGTGGGAGATCCTTCTGCGGTGGATGTCACATCCCTCACCGGCACAGCCCAGGCTAGGAGCCCTGAGCCTGCCTGTTTTCATTAAGCAAATTAATTACTTGCCAACCCAAGAGCCTGATCGGGCCTCTGTGGGAAATGCCTCTGGCTCTGCTCTGGGTCCTCACAGCCCTGGGGCTTCCCTGACTCCCACGTAGGACCCGCTTGGGGCTCTCTGAAGATCCCAGAATCCCCCACTCATCATGCAGCCAAGAAATGCAGCCACAAACTCGTGGGAAGAATGAGCTCTTGTCTGGGCCCCAAAGCACAAGGAAGGGTTCTGGAAATATTTTCATCAATAACACACCTCACTGGCGGAAATAGCTCTTCTTATTTGCCCTGTACCTACTGTGTGCAGGCTGGGATTGCACACAGGGTCCCTGTGGTGCCGCATGAGGGCACAGGCACTTGCTGACCTGGCTTCGACGGGTCACATGTCCCAGCCTGCGTGGAATATGCCAAATGGTTGAGCTTAGGTCACATGCTTACCCTACCCCATCCCCCCCACATCCTACCCCCAGAAATGGCATAGCTGATTGGCTGAGCCTGCATCACATGCTCACCCCAGCTCCTGGGGGATAGGACTCCCTCTGGAATTAAATGGCCAGATATTGGGAGAGGGATGACTGTACAAGGAAAAGGGGGAGTGGGAGCTGGGTAGGGGGAATCTGCAGGTGTCATCGCCAAGACCCCATTGGGTTATTTGGGAATTAAAACAGTAAGATGGGGAGTGTGGAGCCCCAGGCTTGGCACCTGACAAGCACCTGGGGCACACCTGTCTAAGCCCCTGTTCCCCCCCACACACGCCAGCATCAGTGGTTGTGGTAGGTCAGTTTTTCCCTTCTGCTCCCTAAACCTTTTCCAAGCTTTCATTTTTCTCTACCAGATTTTTGCATTTTGCTGAAACTTGAATGTTTTGGTTTTTGATGCAGAATAGAAAAGTGAAACTTAAAAAAAAAAATCTTTGAGGTGGATGCTGTCTCTCAATGAGTCCCTTTATGTGCCTGGAGCCCTCACCACCCTCACAGCAGCCTGTGGCACTATGCTCGCTCCCTGGACAGGTGAGGGTGCCAGCATGCCGAGGGGCAGGCCCTGGCAGCAGTGTGATTGTGATGGGGAGGGGGGCAGCTGTCACCCAAAGGCACATTAATTCAGCAAAACCCACCGAGGCCCTCACATTTGGCCTTTGTCGAGGGGAGCTGTGCAAGTGCCAGACTAAGTTCTCAAGCATCCAGGTTCAAACACATGATTCCAACAGAACCTCGTCATAGGTTCTGCTAAAGTCTAGACAAGACTTTATGGCACTATTTTTTCATCAAGCTTATTGAGCACCTGCCATCTGCCCGGCATGGGGAATACAGCAGGGAACAGATAAGCAAAAGCCCCCATCTTTGTGGAGCTTCCATTCTAGCAAGGGAAAGAGATAACGAATATTAAACATAACAGTTAGGTAAAGTGTATGGTATATTAGAAGACTGTAAATGCTACTAAAACTAGATAAAGGTAAGAAAGGTATGATGTGCAGAGGAGGGAGGTTGAATTTTAAGTGGGGTGATCAGAGTGGGCCTCATTGACAAGATGCCATAAGAGCAAAGACCTGGAGGAGGCGAGGAAATGAGCCAGAGGTGTGTCTGGGAGACCAGTGTCCAGCAGAGAGAACAGGCAGTGCAAAGGCCCTGAGGTTGGGCATACCTCACATGTTCAAATAGCAAGGAGACCAGGAGCAGAAGTGGCTTGAGCAAAGGGGAGAAGGGTCAGAAGAGGAGTCTTGTCAGCCCTTGTAAGGACTTTGCTCTGTGACATGAGCCTTTGAGGATTTTGAGCAGAAAATGAAATGGGAAGAAGGACATGAAACAGCATACGCTTTGTCTCTGGCTGCCCCCCTGCGATTAGATTTTGAGGATACAGGAGATGCTAAGGCAGCAGTGTAGGGTACAGACTATGGTGGCTTGGCAAAGATGGGGGCAGAGGAGGTTGGATCCTGGATATGTTCTGAAGGGAGCCCATGGAATTTGCAGATGGATTGGGGCTGCATGTGAGGGGAAGAAGAAAATCAAGGAGACTGCCAAGGGTCGGGCCTGAGCAATGGGAAATGGAGTTGCTATTAACTAAGTGGAGAGGTCCTCTGGGGAGCACCTGGGGTAGGGGCAGGAGGCATTGGCAATTCATTTGGGGGGCTGACAAGTTTCAGACGTCTGAGTAGACATCCAAGTGAAGAAGTCAAAAGTGCGAAATCGTATGTGGGAGTCTGCAATTTAAAGGCAGGTCTGGCTCAGAGGGATGCATTTGGATCATTGATGAATTGATGGTTTTAAGGCTCACCAAGGGAGGGGTGCAGTCAGAGGAAGAGCCCAAGGTCCTAGTCCTGGGGCTCAGTTAGAAGATGGGGCAGGGAGAGTGGTGAGGGGGATGCTGAGAGAGAAACGAGCCGATGAGGCAGAGAGGTGTGCAGTCCAGGGAGCCAGCATAGGAGGCTTTCCCAGGAGGCTGGCGTGGCAGCTTTGGAGCGAGCTGAGAACTGAGAATGGATGGCTGCATGTAGCAGCAGGGAGGTCATGAGCTCTGAGAGCTGCTCTGAGTGGTGTGGACAAAACCTACCCAATCTGGGTTTAAGGGAAGGAGGGAGGCCAGAACTGGAGCATGGGGGAGTTGCGTCGCACAGCAGAGCTGGGAGCGGGGTCGGGGAGGTTTCTCAGATGCCAGGAAAACCCGGCACTCCTCCCTTGTGGAGTAAAAGGAAACACGCGTATTTCCGATGCAAAATCGTGCGTGCACATCTCACATCCTGGTTTTTTTTTACCAAATTCAGAAGGAATCCAGGCATCCCACAAGCTACCAGCAGGCCACCCCCAGACAGATGTACCGGCTTTTCGCCCGTGACTCCTTCAGGCTGAAGCAGGTCCTGGCAACCATTTCCTGCCCCCACCCTCCCCCTACCTAGCTGAATAATTTAGGCACTATTCTAAGTTAAAACCAAATAAAGTAATTTAGAGTGACTAATTCCTTGTGAAATTTATGTTCCCAAATGTCTTGCTGGGAGTCATTTATCCCCCTTAATCTCTCTGCGTGGCTTCTGGAAGCAGCTCCCAGGCTACGGTAGCCTCGTTTCAGCAGCGTGGGGAACAGGGTGACCACACGTGAACCTCCCCTTGGCTTCCTCCGGGCCCAGGGCAGGGCTCGAGGAGGGACATCAGACCTGCAGTGTACACGGGCAGGTTCGTGAGAGATGGCATCGCCCATGTGGCCATTCACAAGGCCACCTCAGGACTTCACAGCTGGAGGGAGGGTGCTGAGCTGGGCTGGGCCAGAGACCCCTTCCCAGAGAAGGTATGACATGAGCAGGTCCCTGAGGGCCAGGGACTTCAGAAAGGTGACAAGGAGTTGTAGGTGCACCTGCTGAATAGGGCTTGGTATGAGCAAACCCGTGGAGAAGGGTCTGGAAGGACATGAGCGGGCAGGGCGAGGAGGTGGAGGGAGGGCCCCATCTCTGCCAGCCCCAAACTGCCCCAGATCCTCAGGCAGAGCCCTCGGCCCCTCTGGGCTCCCAGCCCCTCAACCTTCCCTGACCCCAGCCCTGTCCTGGCCAGGCTGGGAATGTCTGTGTCCAGATTGGCCTTCCCCTAGACTGGGCACTCCTTGCCCTGTGGGATTCTGGGAAAAGAGGCACCTAGCAGAAGGAACAGCCAATTCAAAGGCCCTGCGGTCCAGCTGCTTCTATGTGTTCAAAGAGCAAGGAGACCAGCAGCCACAGAAGTGGCAGGACCTGGGTCTGATCCATATCATGCTCAGCACAGGCCTGGCACATAGTAGGAACTTTAAGGGTGGCAGGTGAATAAATGGGGAGAGAGCAGGATAGAGAGATACATATAGTGGGGTAGACAACCCCTGTCCAGGCTCCACTATGACTATTTTAGGCTCTGGACATGAATGTGACATCTGCAGTGTGCTCTGAGTGTGGGGGTGGCCACAGAGTCCTGTCTTTGTCTTCCTGGGTCCCCTGCAAGGCTGCTGGGAGCTGGGCATCAGGTCCCCAATAATGAACCCAGGCTTGTGGCACCTGCCTGCCTAGCACACAGGCACCTCTCCCCCCCAGCTTGGGAGCCCCAGTTTCCTCCTCTGTAAGATGAGGAGGCTGGTGGGATGTCCAAAGAGATACAGGAGGACAGGTCTCTGAGAGCCTGGCTCTTGTAACCAGCCCTGTGACGCATCGGCAGGAGCTTCCCTGGAGACCCTAGGGCGTTCTGGGGTCATCCTAGGGAGGGCACTACAGGCAGGAACAGGGGCCTGAGACCCCCAGCAGTGGACCCTCCCCCATCCTGTGGGAGGAGCGGGGGCTGTAGGTGTGGATGGTGGAGACTCACACCCAACAGATGTGCAGGGCTGCTCTGCTTCCTCCAGGAGGAACCAGGGCCCAGGGCCCATCGGAGAAGGAGGCCTTGACTCCTGAGGGGCCGCCTCGGGAAGTGAACGTGTTCTGAGCACCTATTGTGAACTAGGTACACCCCTGCAGGCCTGTTCACTAATTAATTCTCACAACAACCCTGGAGGTAAGCAATCCATCTCCATCTTAAAAGTGGGAAACAGGCTCAGAGACGTTGTGTGACTAGCCAAAGGTCACACAGCATGTGAGTGACTGAGTTGGGATTCAATCCTAGATTCCTCTGGCTCCTTTCAAATCCTGGTCTTAAGGGATGACAGTTTTGAAGTTGGAGAAAGCGTTCAATTTTCACCTTGAAGGGATGATTCTCCCAACCCTGAGTTCAAAGGGGCTCAGCGCCTCTTCCTACTGTCAGATTTCCCAGGACAAATCCAAGGCACTAAATTTATTGTGTTTAAAGCAACTTTTCAAGCATCCCAATAAAGGCCCTAATTTATAGCTGATGTGCTGTTTTAAACGCATTAGGAGTGATACGAATCAGTGCTGCAAGTGTACCTGGGAGAAGCGGTGCTACAGGAGAGCAGCGGTGAGGTTAGACACTGCACTGAAAGATAGAGTGATGGATTAAGACCCAAAGTGTAAATTTAGTGTGACTCACCGGGAAAAGTTGGGGAGCAGTAAATCCAAAGTGACAGTCTGCGTATCGTGTACCAATATTTGTCACTTTTATTATTCTTTGCTCAGTAGTTGTAGATGGGTCATTATTTAAAAAAACAAAAAACAAAAAAACCAATAAAGCTTACAAATGAAAGCTTCTTGTGCTGAGGATACAGGCTCAACCTTAAATCCAGGCCACTGTGCCAGATCACGGAGCATTACATAATGAAAATTTCCTCCTGTCATCTTGGGAAATATTTCAAACCCAGACACTGTGGGCGGATCCTGGGCCATGCCCAGGAAGGCAGGGGAAGGGAGCAGCCACACTCCACAGTGGCAGAGCCCCACCCACCCACTCTGGCCCCTTCATCAATAACAATGACAATGACTGGAAGGTCTGACTTTTCTCCCTGTCACTTATTCAAGGGGCTTCTGAGAGCAAAGGTGGCTGGAACCCAGGTCCTGCTGGCTCTTTTTTTTTTTTTGCCTCGGGAGGTCCCTGTCTTGATCAGAGATCCTGAAGTAGATGGGATTATTGTTCCCAATTCTTCCCTCCCTGAAACGATGACATAGCCGTGCCCTCTGTGACTTGCAGAACTTCCATCTCTCTAAGGAATAGGGAACCAGAGAGCTGTTTGCCACCTTTTCCAGAGCCCCCCACCCTGCCTAACTACAAGCAGAAAATATTTTGCAGACGAATGCATGGACATCTGTCTGCTTGCATCCCTCCCTCTCATGGGTTTCCCTGTTGGTGAAGGAATGCCATCCAGACATCACAGAATCAGACTCTATTAATCTGCCTGTTAGGATGCCTCTCCAACTCCCCCCAAATCAAGCATTTTTACACATTGCTGGTGGGAGCCCAAAATGGTAGCACCCTTCCCATGGAGGGATATTCAATCAAAGCTAACAAAACTTTGTGTATTTTCCCCTAACGCAGCAATTCCACTTCCCAGAATCAAGTCTGAAGATATACCTCGACACAATGTACAACACGATACAGATATACCGGTAAGTTACTGCAGCGTTGCCTGCAATAAACACTCATATATCTGAGGGGGATGAAAAGCCTATGGTACATTCACGTAAAGGAGATTACCCAGTTGTTAAAAAAATGAAGATCTCTATGTACTGATTTAGAGTGACTTCCAGGATGTATTGTTGAGTGAAAAAAGCAAGGTATGAAAATTTATCCACTGTGGGGTTATTTTTTTGTATAAGTAAGAAAGAAAATAACTACATATACATATGTATCTGCTGATTTTTGCAAACAGAAACACTGGAGAGTAGCCTCAAAATTAATGAAGTTGGCTACCCACAGGGGTGCAGAAGATTGAGTACTCCCCTGACTATGCTTTTTTTGTACAGTTTTCACTTTTGTATCAAAAATTAACTCAACAAGGTTGGGGGGAAAGGCTTAATAATGATTAAGAACATAAATAAATGAAACATACTATATATTAAACTGATAACATAACCATGGAGAAGAGAGTTTTTTTAAATGTTAATCTAAGTTTTTTTAATCCCCTCGAGCGTCTTTATTTGGTAAACCTAGGCCATTATAGGCATTTAATAAATGCTCTTAGGAGTGAGAAAATTAATGAATGAATGAATCAATGAATCAGTCAATCAATCAAAGACGAAAGCAGGAAGCTGAGAGTCTACTTTCCTCTCAGGTCAGATGTCTCTGCTCTGGTCACAATTCATATAATTTAAGGTCTGTTACGATCAACTTCATATTGCAAAAACGAGCCACGGGTTGTTTCTATGGCCCCAACTCCCATGCTTCCCCCCAACAAGATTCAGAATTCCCACCTTTCCTGGCTTCTTCCCACTCTCTGCCCTGTTCCTGCCACTTCCTTACTAATCTCCCATGGGAGAACCTTCCTTAATAAAACACTTGCAGTTTTATTTGTTTGCTCGAATTGCCATAAGAAAATACCACAAACTAGACATCTTAACAGAAATGTATTGTCTCATGGTTCTGGAAGCTGGAAGCCTGAGACCAAGGTGTCAGCAGGGTTGGTTTTTCCTTAGAATTCTCTCCTTGGCTTGTAGATGGCTGTCTTCTCCCTTTGTCCTCATATCATCTTCCTTCTGTGCATGTCTGTGTGTCTAAATTTCCCCCTTTATATAAGGACACCGGTCACATTGGATTAGGTCCCACCCTAATGACCTCGTCTCAACTTGATCATCTGCAAAGACCTTATTTCCAAATAAGATCATGTTCCCAGGGACTGGAGTTAGGACTTCAGCAGCTTTTGGATGGACACAATTTAAGTCATGACACTTGCATATGACCGTGACTTAGACAAGGGCACTGCTCGTCTCCAGGTGGACTGTTGTGAGGATCAATTATGAATGTATATAAAGCATTAACCACAGTGTTGGGGACATAGTGGCTATTATTTTTATTATTATTATATACTGAGGCATGGCCTCCGCTCTCATGAATACCCTAGTGCTTGATCTTGAGTCAATGCCACTCCAGTGGGGCACCTACCGGTCATTTTTCACCCTACTCTCAATCATGGTTGTTCCAGGTCACCAGGCCCATGGACCAAAGTGACAGGTCTGGTTCTGTGTCTTCAAGCTTGGAAGCAGCCCAAACCGCTCAAGAAAAATGTGAGGCCAAGGAAGAAAATGGCCAATGCCACAAGGACAAAGTTTATCTCAGTTTTAGAATGCCAGCAGCCTCAAACTCTGTTGGAGATGTGATCACAAAAGTTGGAACCCCCCAGAGCGTCCTCAGAATACTTACAACTGTACACAGGATTTAGCATCAAGAAATGATCAAGGAGCACGTGTGTGCGCTGAGTTGGCACGTATCAGGGTCTTAAGAGATCGGAGTAGAAGGCTGGCACTGTCCATGCTGATCTGAGGTCTGCCAGGGACATCCTAGGAGGAGGGACAGAAAGAAAGGTCTCCTCTTAACACTGGCAACACACAGACCCACGGCCACTTTTTCAGGACACGTGGGCCAGTGTCTGTCCAGGTCCACCCAGAAGGTGAGTGTCATGGCTCCACAGTTCATCTGGGGGCAGGAGAACCTTTGCCACTCTCCTTTTTATCAGACATCAAGCCATCATTTCAAAGGGGACAACGAAGCAGGAGGCAGCGTGGTATGTGGTAGGCAGGGCTGCAGCTCTCGGCGCAGTTCAAGGTTCAGAGGTTCCACACACAGACAAATGAAGCAACGCATTTGCGCGTGAAAGGAGAAGCCCGGGAGAAAAACGCATGTCCCGCTCTTGGCCTTGGTGATGCTTACAATTCTGGGAAATGAATTCAGTGCACAAACCAACAATTCAAACCCTTGAGCCAAACAACCGATGCGAACAGAGCCGGTGGGAGAAGAACCGACATGAAGATGAAGCACATCCTAAAATAGTCAGCACCGTTGGCTGCTGTGTCCACGCAAGCAGGGGGAAGCAAGTTGTCAAGGGAGCTTTGATAAAGCAGAAAAAGGTGGGAGGGAGGCCGGTGCATACGGGCAGTGCGGGGCACTCTGGTTTATTCAGATTCGTGGTCTGTAGATTCCCTGCAAACTGTCCGCATCCTACTTCTGGTCTCCCGAGGGCCTGGCCACACCACGCCGTGCCCACGGTGTCCCAAGATCTGTCCCACAGACCGTTTCTCCTCGACATGCCCAACACGGATCTAGCCTTTCACTGACCCCGCAACACACACAAAGCTCACTCCCCCCACCATTCCCATCTCAGGGAGGGGTGGTCACCCCTTTCCCACGTCCCCATTCATCCTGCACCCGCCAGATCCTCCACGTGGAGGCAACATTGAATGGTGAGGGTGGGTACAGGCTTGGGAGCCAGCCTGCCAGGGTCCTGGGTTTAAATCCCACTTCTCCCACTTACTATATGATCTTGAGTAAGTTCATTTCTCTGAGCGTCTTCTATAAAATGGGGGTCACAGCAGAACCTGCTTCCTCTGGTGGGTGGGAGAATTCATGGACTTAAAACGTGTAACACCTAAGAGCTGTGCCTGGTCCACACTCAGTACTCATAAAACACTGGCTATTATTATTGTTAATAGTCATTCATACTTCATCACTCTCAAATGTGCCCTGTTTCTCTGTCCCCACTGTCCTTTCCTGCAGAACTGCTCAGACCACCTCCCTGCTTCATTCTTCTCATCTTCCCTCCCCCTCCGGGCAGCCAGCGATGGTCAGCCAGGTGGGATCCGGCTCTTGGTTAGGGCCATCCCTACTCCCCATCTCCAAGGTTCAGGGGACAGCTCCTCCCTCCCCTTAAGACCACTCCAGGCCTGCCTGTCCCCAGATACTCTCCCCTTGGAGACTGTAGTATGTTGAATAAGCATTCCCCAAATTCATGTCCACCCAGAATCTCAGACTGTGACCTTATTTGGAAATAGGGTCTTTGCAGACATCATCAAGTTGAGTTCATGCCAGATTAGGGAGGGCCCTAAATCCAATGACTGGTGTCCTTATGAGAAGAGAGGACCCAAAAGACACACACAGTGAAGAAGGCCACGTGCAGACGGAGGCTGAGAGTGGAGTGACGCAGCCACTAGCCAAGGAAAGCCAAGGCTGGCTGGCCACCTCCAGAAGCTAGGGAGGGCAAGAAGGGGTCCCCCAGAGCCTGCAGAAGGAGCAGGACCCTGCCACGCCTTGATTTTGGACTTCTGGTCTTCAGAACTGTGAAAAAATACATTTCTATTGTTCTAAGTCACCCAGTTCATGGTAACTCGTCAGGGCCCCCCAGGAAACCGATACAGAGCCCACCACCTCACTGCGCAGCTCTAAGCACCCGTGTTCCTCATTAAAAACCATTTACAGTCAACAACGTAGGAGTCAAACCATGTCCCTGCCAACTCGCAGCTATAACATGACATTTTGTAGATGTCCAATTAAACTTGTATCGATTACAATTTTGTGATTTTTTTTTTCCTGTTTCACAGCCCATTGCTTTTCCCAGGTTTCAAATGCTTTCTCTGCTGTTGAAGGGCCTCCAGCCCAAGGGCCCTGTGCCTATAAGGCCAGGTAGATGGAATGCCCCACTCCACCACCTCCTTCCCTGGCTTGAAGACACCCCTGACGACAATGCATTCTGTGCCCACATGCTGTCCTTGGTCAGAGGAAAGCTGGCCCGCCCCCACACGGCCAGGGTCCAGTCACAATGCTATCCTGTTGGGGGAGTGGAGGGGTGCAGATGTCCACTCTCTCCACTCCCTGGAGCCTGGGCTGTGGTCAGGTGACCCGGGCTCGGCCAGTCAGACCCCTGCAGAGCCTGGTAGAGAGAGAAGAGGTTTGGCCGAGGGACATGGCGCTACAGGTCTCCCCAGGCTGAAGCCAAAGGGAAACTGCACCTAGAAGCCCAGTTCACTTTCTTCACTGGGACCTGGAGACATCACTGGTCACCTGTGACCTCTTCTGGGAGAGACTCAGGACCCCAGCTCCAACCTGTCTTGGGACACTTAACCTTCTAGTCTTTCAGGGTATCTCTCTGCACAGTAGGACCGCCCCATCTCCATTGTATCGCTGAGCTGTGCTGTGGGCGATGGAATTACTCCTCACATGTGGGTTGGTGCCCCACAGCTCCTACCATTTTATTGGGCTGCCACTTGTAAAAATGGAGACAAGTGACAGCTAGACACACACAATCACTACAACTCCATCTGTTGTGAAGCTCCAAGAGCTTAACGTCTATGTTGTGTCACTTCTAACATCTCCTTTTAAACTCAGAATTAGCTCAGAGGTAGTTGCTTAAATCACACTGATGACAATCAGTATGGAGTAAATAAAATATAAAGCAAAATTTTTCCTGAATGTCTTGCTTGCCGACTTTGAATAATGGGATGACAAAGCAGCTATTTTACCTCCCAGGCTTAGAGTTTTTGTTGTTGGACATCTCGAAAGGGAATGTAATTATAGGGCCCATTTATCAAAAAGATGAAAGGAGGGCCGGCCGAGTGGCGTGGTGGTTAAGCGCTGGCTTGGGACACCAGAGGCCCCGGTTCAGATCCCACATATGAGGGCCAGTGACACTGTCCTTAAAAAAAAAAAAAAAAAAAAAAAAAAAGAAATGATGAAGGGAATTGGGCAACAGAAATTGGTTTGTGACAGTTCCAGAAATCACATCAATGTGACCCTTAGGTCTGTGTTTTTCACGCTGGTTTCCGGCAAGTTTCTCACATTCCGAAGTATTTCCTCCCTCCCTCCAACTCCACAAGTAATAGCCCTGCATAAAGTGGGTCCAAACGGGCTGAGGAGCAGAAGGCGGAGAGGCCCTGTCTCCTGTCCCAGGACAGAAGGCTGGTCCTCTCAATAACGAGGCTAGTGGGAGAAAGACTTGTTTTTCTCAACCTGTGTTGCCAAGGATACGGCAGCCAGCTCTCTGGATCTGAATGAAAGAGCCTGGTTTCCGGGGTTTTCTGTGCATTTCATAATTTAGAATGTGTTTGGTTTTCATTTGCAACCCGGCCTGCCAGCCCATCTTCCCCACAGCTCTGCAGAGCTCACCCGTAATGAACAGGAAGAAACCAAGCCTTCTGTGCTCCAGCTATCACAAGGGGAGGATTTGGGGTGTTGGGAGGATTGGAGGATTCTCCTGATTGGGGGATCTCAAAACTCGCCCTAAGAGTGTTACCCAGGGGACGTTTACAAAATGCACACTTCTGGTCCCCACTCTCAGGGCGAGGCCCGGGCGTGTTTTTCAGACCTTCCCCTGGTGGTTCTAGGGCACACCTTGCTTAAGAACCTGCCCTAGGCTAGCACCCTCACTTCCGGTGAGGCAACCAAAGCCCAGGGAGGGAAAGGAAGGTCTCCAGGAACGGGTGGTCATGAGCGGCAGCCCCAGGACTAACACTCCTGGAGTGCAGTGAAGACGGGAGTAAAGGTCCTGTTCCTGGCTCTGCCTCTTGCCAGCTGTGTGACATTGGGCAAGTTACTTGCTGTCTCTGTGGTCAATTTCCCTAGCAGTACAGCTCATCCCCTTACTGGGTTGGAGTGAGGCTTATAGGAGACCCACACATAGTGGGGCCCCACCAGGGGCCAGTGTGACTATTTTCAGCACGTCTTCGTTAGTCCAGCATCATGATGAAGGAAGCTGGGCCTTGGAGGGCCTGCTCCCGCCGTCCCCAGGGCCTCCCGGCCTCAGCCAGCCACTCCAAATGTTTCGAAGGACAG
This sequence comes from Aselliscus stoliczkanus, assembly GCA_033961575.1. Lineage (NCBI taxonomy): Eukaryota > Metazoa > Chordata > Mammalia > Chiroptera > Hipposideridae > Aselliscus > Aselliscus stoliczkanus. Next base: position 4,507,624 of record CM066733.1, read on the forward strand.
CCATTTCATGGGCCCGCCTGGCCCTGTCTGCCCTCCAGGGAACAGTGAGCCTTGTAGGATGCCCTAGGGGGCCCTGCCCCTTCCAGCTGCTCCCCCAGGACTTCCAGATGAGGCAGAGAATGAGGAGGTGGACACTCAGGCCACTCAGGCTGCCAGTTTCTGAGCGTGGACACGTGCACACAGCTTCGCTTCCTTGGCTGTTAAGGTCATCCTTGCATCCACCCTCCTCTGTCAAAGCCCCTGAAAACCCAGCCAGCGCGTCTCTGGGAAATAGCTCCCCATCACAGACCTCCCCCTGGGGGGAGTACCACTGACCCAGGGCCCCCACAGCTGTGCTCTGGGACCCACTGCTCCCAGCAAATGACTGAGGGTGACAGGGTGGGAGACGAGGGCTCCAGGCCTCCTGGGTGGGTGTGCTGAGAAGGGAGGAGCTTGCAGAATTAGAGCAGTTTCAATTACAACTGCCGGCATTCCAATTCAGACTGGCCAAAGTAAAAACCAAAGGCTAGTGTAGTCACTGAAAAGTCCAGACAAGGCTCCCTCCTGGCCCAGGTGGGTCCAGTGCTGGAGCCTGCCCTGGGCGTCCTCAGGAGGCTCAGCCCCCCAACAGCCAGACCAAGACTTCCCACTCAGCAGCAGGGTGGGTAGAGCCCACGTGGCCCCACTGTGTTTCTGATTTTCCTGCCTTGAGTCACCAATCACTTTGGCGAGGGAATCAAGAGTTATGATTGGCCGGACCAAGATCACATGTCCATCCCGGGGACCAGGGGATGGGGTTAGCCATCAGGGACAGAGTGGAGGGCAGTTCCCCGCAGGAAAACCTGAGTGCTGCTACTAACAGAAGAGAACTGAGTGGCGACAGCCAAGGGCAGCTCTGCTGGCGGAGCCCAAGGCCCCCAGGCATCCATTACACACAGTCAGGGCTCAGAGACAGGACCCAAGACATCCCTGCACATTCCAGAACTATCCAGAACCTCATCCCCTTCTCTCCCAGGTCAGTGGGAAAACTGTGAATGTGAGCAGGTCTGCTGCAGGGAGGGGCTTGGTCTTGGGAAAATGGGACAAATAGTGGTGGTCAGCGCCCCGGGGCTGGGAGGGGAAGGGCCTGGGGTGGGGCCCGGCCAAGGGCTTGAGCCAAGAGACCCCAGAGTGAACAGTGAATACACAAATGTCCACTAAAAAGAAGGCCCTGTGAAGCAGATAAATAAATACGGAGCTGAAGCCTCGCCAGCCAGGTTCATCTTGATAAATGGGTCAACACCTGCAGCCTCTCCTCCTCTCAGAACCCACAACCACCTGATATTCATGTCCCTTTGATGCCTTTCACAGCTGGGCCCCGATATTTCCTGGTTCGGGACAATAGGGCATTTGGATTTTTTTTCAATGGCAGAATCTGGAAGCTAATTAGGCCATTACTCTTCAAAGATTTAATTTGCTTTGATGGGCTAATCTATAATCATACTTCCAAGCAGCTTCTATTTAATTACTGCACAAAATGAATAAGGTCCTTGAGTAATTTGTGTCTGATAAACTCACCTCCCGTTTTAGTTCCCGAGACAAAGAAAGACATGAGGAAGGGAAGACAGATGGGCAGGTGGATGGGGAGTGGGGAGACAGATGGATGGGGCAGGGTGGGGCTGACACCTCAGGTGACAGTTGTCACCTAGGAGAAGTGTTGCAGGAATCATGTCTCTGAGCACTGAAGCCACAGCAGGAAGGACCCGGTGGGGAAGGTGAGGCCCCGCTTCCCTCTGGAAGGGGATCAGTAGATGTTCCGGGGGCGGGGTACACCCCTAGAATGGAAGCCCCAGGAGGGCAGGCGTTTTGTCTGTCTTCCTTACATTTCTCAGCCCCGTGCCTGGACAGAGCAGCTCTAGCTGCTTAGCGAGTACCTGCCGAGCGGGTACATCAGGGAGACTCGATTCAAGTCAGCTTTCTTACAGCCACAGCGAGGCTGATGCGGGAGCCGGCAAGTTGTCCGTTTACACTGTGGCCCGCCGTCACCTGGTCACCTGGTCTCCTAGCGATTCCCTCTCAAAGCCACCAGGGCAAGCTGTTGTGGAACTGCCCAGCGCTCATTCTCCCTCCTCCTGGGGATGGCACCCTCATTTTGTGTTGAGGGGCCGTCCTGCCCCCTGGATTCTGTCTTGGTGGGTGTGATGGGTTGAATTTTGTCTCCCCCTCCCAAAATTCATATGTTGAACTTCTAATCCCCAGTGCTTTCACATGTGACCTTACTTTGATCTTGGACTTCCAGGCTCCAGAACTGAGACAATACATTGCTGGTGTTTAAATCATTCAGTTGGTGGTAGTTTTAATGGCAGCCCTGGCAAGCTAATACAGCGGAGTGCCAATTACAGCGCCTCCCCTGCTCTGGCCAGGATGCTGGCCCGATGTCCCCTCCCTGAAATTCAAATCCCGCTGATGTCAGTGAAGCCTGCCATACGCCCCCAGCAGGTGATATTCCTGCGGGACTCTCCCTCCTGCCTGCCCTACAATTCTGTGAGCTACCCCCGGACCCCTTTAATAAGGAGGGGGCCTTGCTTCCCAACATGGGAGAGGAGCTTACTGGATCAGAACTTGTTCCTCTGTTGCTGGCAATCAAATGTTCCTGACTGATCACCCCTTGGAAGGCAGGTGTCCCTGCAGGGCGGGCGCAGAGCCTCCCTGTGCACCAGGGCTGCTCAGTGTGGAATCACCCTCTCCCTCTTGCCCCAACCAAGTGTGATTCAGCCAATTTGGTATGTGTGGTGTGGGGATGCTGCAGTGAATAAGGCAGCAGCAGGAAGAGAGAGGATTAAGCGATTTCCATACAGCAGGGTGGGCGCTGTGACAGGAAGTATAGGGCCCTGTGGGGCACCTGACTCAGGGGGATGGGCTGGGTTGTCAATAATGAGGAGGAAGCCGGGCTGGCAAGGCAGGAAGAGGATGGGGCAAAGGTGACCAGTTGTCGGGATTAGCCTGGGCCTGCCCTGGGAAGCAACCGGAACAGCTGGTCCCCTGACATGGGACACCCAGGGAGTGTGTTTGTAGCTGGAGTGGGGAGTGTATGGCCAAGCGTGGAGAGAAACTGAGATGGGCTGTGTGGTCAGGGGTCTCTCTACCCATGGAAGAAGGTGCAGATCTTAGAGCTACGAGAAAAGGAAAGCTTGGGAAAGTCCCATGCAGGAGAATGACATGATGAAACGTGTGACTTTTCCAGAGATTCCTGTGCCTGCTGTGGAGAATGGAGTGTGGGGGCAGAAGGGAGCAGAGAGGCCATCCCCACACAGAGACCCTGAGGGCGAGGTCCTGGGGCTGGGGGTGTCAAGGTGATTCAAGCATTGATTCTGAGCATTTGGGGGCAAAGTCTGGTGGGGACAGGCCCTGAGGAGAGCCGTGGACCCTCTCCTCCGATAGATGCACAGAGTCACATGCACACATGTGGGGTTTTGTTTTTTTTTTGGTTTTTTTTTTTTAAAGATTTTATTGGGGAATTAGGAGAGGGGAACAGCGTTGGGGAATCGGGGAAGGGGAACAGACAAGTTGCTGTCTTTTTGTTCTTCGGTCTAGTTGCGGAGGATGTTGCTTCACTGGCCCATGTTGGTATCGTCATTGCGCTCTTCCCAGATGAGGCAGATCGGTCGCCGGCCTCTGGATGGTCGCTCACCGCGGCTATTGGCAGCTCACGCTGGCTGCCGCCACTCACTGTAGCCCATGGCAGCCCACTGCAGCATGGCAGCCTACACCATCACCGGTGCTTGCATAGCCCAGCTCCAGGTGGAGCTGTTGTTAGCTGTAGAGGGCAGTGTCACTGGCCCTCATGTGGGATCCGAACCGGGGCCGCTGGCATCCCAAAACCAGCTCTTAACCAATGTGCCACTCTGCTGGCCCACACATGTGCTCTTTGTCACATGCACACACGCTAGTGCAGGCAGTCTCGGGGGGTGGGGGGCAATGCAGACCACTGAGGTCCATCATGAACTCGGGATTCTGAACCCTACATAGAGCCCCAGGCAGCCACATGCCGTGCTAGCATTTGCCATTTCTTTGGCAGCCCTGCATCATATGTCCCCTTCCCATACCTGCCCCCACCCTGGAGGCGCCAGGGACTGGATGCTCCCTCCCTCCTCTCAGGCCCAGCAGGGTGGGCAGCCGCTGACCAGCCTCATCCATCAGATGGAGTCTCGAGTCTCTTCAACTGGGCCTTGGGCTGGGGGGTGGCTCAGCATAACGGGACAGCATACTGACCACCCCTTTCCCAGGGCCATCATGGTCATTTTGAGTCCACACGGTTTGACTAGAGGCATTTCCCATGCGTCACAGCCTGCGGAGCTGCCATCCACATTTGTTCACTGTGTGCAGTACTGGGCTCTTGCCCTGACTAAGCCATGCTTCGGACTAACAGAATTATTCTTTTTCAATAGCTGCTAACCAAGCCTGGGGTGAAGTTTCGGGACTTGAATTGTACAGAACGGAGCAAAGACAACCCCCTCCAGCGCTCTTCCCCCCCAAATCATGAGATTTCTCCCGAGGAGCCTTTGCGTCACGTTGCCTCCCCATCAAAGCTCCTTTCTTCTTTCCCTTGGAAATTTGATGACATCGAAATGTCAGCTTTCGCCAGCAATGCCTGAAGGAGGCAAGAAGGCGGACAGGCCTCACCTACCTCCCCAGCCCCCGTGCCATGCTGACGACACCTATTGGAGGAAATGCTAGACTTTTCCTGCACACACCTGGCTCCCCTGCAGATTCGTAAGTGGGAATGCATGTAAGAAGTGGATGATTCCCCCAAAAAATTAACAATAGAACTACCATATGACCCAGTAATCCCACTTCTGGGTGTGTACCCAAATAATTGAAAGCAGGGTCTCAAACAGATATTTACACCCCCATGTTCATAGCAGCTTTACTCACAAGAGCCAAATGGTGGAAGCAACCCAAGCGTCCACCAAGAGATGAATGGATAAACAAAATGTGGTCTAGCCATACAGTGGAATATTATTCAGCCTTGAAAAGGCTGGACAGGAGGGAAATCCTGTGTCACGCTGCAATATAGATGAACCTTGAAGACATTATGCTCAGTGGAATCAGACAGGTAAATACTGTATGATTCCACTTATATGAGGCCCCTAGAGCAGCCATATTTGTAGAGAAAGAAAGTAGAAAGGTGATTGTAGGGGGCTGAAAGGAGGGGGGTGGGGCGTTAGTGTTTCATGGGAACAGTTTCAATTTGGGGAAGACGAAAAAGTTCTGGAGACGATGGTGGTGATATGGTTACACAATTATATGTATGTGTTTAATGCCACTGAAATGCCACCAAAAATGGTTAAAATAGTAACTTGTATATTTATTCAATCAGAATAATTAAGTGAAAATAAAGCAACTCAGAAGGGGGTTTGCTGTCCCTGGGCGGGGCAAAGTGGCCCAGTGGCACCCTGCCAATGACTGGGCAAACCCAGAACCAACCGGCTGCCCCAGGTCCTGGTGCTGAGGCAGCGCCCCTGAAATCTGGAAGAAGATCCACTTGGTCTCAATAAACCAACAGACAGAGATAGCTCTGGGTTAAATTCTGAGATGAGGGCCCTAGGGGGGCATGAGGGCTGATGTCACACAGGAGGCCAAATTGCAGCGTCCGTTCTTTGTGTTCAGCTGTGTCAGAGGCCAGCAGAGGGGGTGAGCACTACAGACCTGTCACAGAGCATGTGGGAACAGAGCAGGGCAGGCAGTGGAACTGGGTCTGGCTGGAGGACTCTGAGGACCAGATGCAGCTGTAGGAAAGGTCAGAGCAGCTCTGCAACCATGCAGGCTTTTCAGGCCGCCAGCTGTCGCTCAGAGGGACCACAAGCATGCCCCTCCCTGTCCCCAAGCCTCAGTTTCCTACTTGGTAAAACTAAGGGTTCTCCCAGGACAGTGTACGTTTGCAGTTCTGTTTGAAGAATGAATGTGTCCTAAAATTGTAGCCCATTAGAGCTGGAGAGGTGTTGGAGACGCCTGGACTGTCACCTGGCTAGGGCTTCCAAGTGCCCTGGAGAGCGGGTCAGATGAGAAGTGCCCTCCTGTCCTTCCCAGGGTCGGTTCTGGGGGCTTTGTGGAGGGCCCTGCTCAAAGGCTCTTCTTAATGATGACTGGGATATATAATACCACCTCGATGCTGCTGAGCCCAGGGTGCGCCCCAACACTCACTTCACAGATGAGGCCCAAGGAAGATGAGGCTGGTTGCAGGCAAGGCTTTCTGAAAATGAATAATGTGGAGGAGGCAGGTCCTGTTTCTTTCATTTCTTAGGATCCAGCTGGTCAAGGCCAGGCAGGGGTTGGGGAAGGGGAGTATGGCAGGGACCAGGTCGGGGAGCCATCTCTATCCTTTGTATCATCTTCATCACCATGACAACACTAGCCATGCTCTCTAGAGGCATTTCAGGCGCTGGTGTGTTTACATGAGATTTCTAATCCCTTAAGACAGTCTTTCAAGGTACTTGCTACTGTTCCCATTTTATGGATGAGAAAATTGAGGTTCAGAGTGGTTGAGAGACTAGCTCAGGGTCACACAGCAGGGAAAACGTAGGCACCAGGATTTGAACCTGCGTTAAACTCTCCACATCATGCAGCCCCGGGGGATCTGAATTGAGGTGGCACACCGCCCACCCACCACCCACCCCCGAGCATGACAGCAGCTGAGGAGCTCCTGATGATTGTGGCAGGGTCACCATGGGCAGAGTCTCACCCCCTGGGCCCAGCAGACACTGCTGGTTTGAAAGCCCAGGAGCTGCCCTGCCATGGCAGCAGCCTCCAGTGGGACACACCCTAGCATTTAGCATCCCAGAGCTGCTCTGTCCAGCCACATGGCCAGAATGCCAGCAGCCAGCAAGGGCGCCAACTCTCAGGCCTGGTCCATCCTCTCCCACGCTGAGCAGTGGGTGCAGCCCCTCAGCTGTCCCTGTACATCCTGCTTCCCCAAGCCCACCAGGGTCTATCCTCCCCCTGGAGCTGCTCGCTTGGTCCCACAAGTCTCAGCACACTTTCCAAGCCTCTCAGGGAAGCGGTGCAAGCTCTCAGTGGACACAGACTGCATTTAAATTGAGCTACTGTTGATATTTGGGGGAAAATGTTCATTTCCAACCCATACACTGTACAAACAGACCTGGATGTTGACTGATTCCAAGGGGAGGGGTCAGGCTCCAGCCTGGCTGGGGATTTCAGGGGGCTCTAGTTTGTAGGGTGGGCTGCTGAGAGCTGTTGTCGGGGGCTCAGGGAGGGAAGCCAGACAGGCAAGCTTGCCCAGGGATAGAGATTAGAAACTGCAGCAGTTGGTCTGGGGGCCACCACTCAGGTTTGCATGCCCTGACTCCCAGGTCTAGTGCCTGAGTGCCCCGGGGCAGCAGGCCCAGCAGCACGAACCCTGAAACAGATGACTGGCACGGACACTCAGCTTGTTTCTGAGCGCCAGCCACAGTCTCTGGGGCCAAGGGCCCATGGTGCAAACGGGCAGGTCTTCATACTCCTCCTGCAAGGGCGGCTTTTCCCTTCAAGCCCCGCTCCAGACCTCCCTCGGACTCTCCCCTTCAGGTCTATTGGGGTCTAAGCGTTGGCACTCAGGAACCCCAATGCATGGTGGTGCTTGGAGCAGACACTCTCTTGTGCCTGCCTGCTGGACACACAGCTAGACTACACTTCCCAGCCAGCCTTGCAGACAGATTCATGTAGACAGAAGTCAGTCCACCCCTGCAGCCTGGCCCTTCGAACCCTCCTCTATGCTCCCTCCCTCCCTGAATTCTGGGTCATTTGACGAAAGACCTGGGCCCCTGCCTGGCTGTGTGGAGCAGAGCGCCCCCTTAGCCAGGTCAGGCTGAGGTGTGAGCGAGAATTAAATCCTTACCTTGGGAAGTCACTCACTGAGTTGCATGGCGCCTCTCGGGGCGGTGAGAGGAGGCAGCTGAACCAAGGGCTTCCCATGGCTTGTGCAGCAGCTGAGGCCTCGGGGAAAGAAACAGCAGAAGGAAACGGCAGATGCTTCCTTATGGGGACACATGAGGACTTCTAGAACCACTGGGGACTTAGCAGGGGTATGGGTCCCACAGTATAAGTGAGGCAGGGCCTGCAAATAGCAGGTGGTTGCTGGGACAGAGGCAGGCCTGGGCAACTCTAGCACTCAGCAGGGCACTACTCAGGGGAGTGGGGTCTTGGGGAAACAAGACTAGAGGGGACCCCACGGCAGCACCCCTGTGAAGCAAAGAATTGTAGTACCAGAGCCTTCCCTATAAAGCCTTCCCTGTGATAGGATAAATGTCTATTGTTTTAAGCCACTAAGTTTCTGGTCATTTGTTAGCAGCCCCAGCAAACTAATACACCTGCATGTTACAGATGAGGAAACTGGAGCTCAGAGAGGCAAAATAGTTGGTCCAGGGCTCATGTCACTAAGTGACAAATGAGAATTTGGACATGAACTTAAACATCAATGCCCATGCTGCTGTCCGCTGCCCCACGTCAGGAGGGATGTCCATTCTCTCTAGGACATGGAGAACGGTGTAAACTGTGCACCATGTCTATATTAGTCCAAGTTTTCCAGAAAATAGAACCCAAGGCAACACTCGAGTGCTAATGCCCTACTGGAAGGTGCCATCCCAGGGCTGTGAAAGTAAGGATGGGGGAATGAGATAGAGAATATCTCATGGACAGAATGACATGTTCTTGCACTGGGCACTGCTTCACAGCTACAAAGAGGTATCCCAGGGCACTTGGCCATAGGGGATGTTTGCTGAGAGGCTCTACAGAAGCCATGCATCAGAACAGTCTTTCAAAAGGTGGAAGGAAAAGAATTGATCTCTCAGCTTCACCCCATCTTCTGTCCTTTAGCCAGAGTTGTTTCCATGGGAAGTTAACTCTCCCACACTCTGGGGGCATCACCTGGTACCTTTGGGCGACTGCCAGGGAAGCCAGAGGCCATGCACTCACCTGCGGGAGGTCAGGACGAAGACATGAAGAGGCAGATTCTTACACTATGTGGAGCAGAGAGAAGCCCCACTGTCCCCGGGTCCAGTTGCGCTTCAGAGGCACTGCCCAGCCACTATCTGAGGACAATGCCCTCAAGGCTGTGGGTGGGATCAGAAGAAGAATAACCCTGCTGATCCCAGCAGCCCAGGTAGATAACAGGACAGCTGCTTGGGAGAGGGCTGTTCTGCCCCAATGGGTAAGTGAAATAGCAGTGATTCACGCTCTGCTTCCCCCAGAGCTGAAATCTGCAAAAAAAAATCCTGTGTGAAATGTCAACGGGTGATGGCTGGAAGGAGTGTGTGTTGGAGAGTCCACCACGAGCAAGGCCCCGGTACAGGAGGCTCTTCGGGAAGGTGCCCGTTCCCAACCATCTCTACTCCGCTGTTCCTTCTGAGATATTTGGGACTAAGAATTCCAGATCTGTCAGAAGCAGCAGGACCCAAAGATGTGGCAAGATCGGGGGCTGCAGCGTGACCCCATGGGCAGCCCTTCTGATGAGGGTCTATAGGGACACTGAGCTGTGTCAGGCATCAATGAGCCTTCTCTGAGTAGAGATAGACGCCCCCACAACCCGCGTGGACCCAGCAGTGTCACAGAGAGGCCATTTGGCCTAATCACCTGGGTTCAGGTCCTCTGAGGGCTACAGGGAGGGGCCCATAGCCCACGCCCAGCCTTGGACTGTGCAAGAAGATGGGCTGCAGGCAGGGACAGTGCTCACACCTGCACAAGGGGAGTGGTCCCTCCATACCGAGCAAGCATCTGCTCCCAGGAAAGCTGGCGGGCCCTGTCGCCCCATGAGCATAGAAGGGGCCCAGAGAAGGCAGATCCTGCCTGAGTTTGCACAGCAAGGCAGTGGCATGGTCTGGCCTGCTCCTAGGCCCTGGTCCCCATGCAGGGCTCCTCCTGCACCCTAACATCCCTGCTGAGGTTGTCCAGGCAAGAGGGGTTGCCCTCCTGGGCACAACGCTCCAGGCTGGAGCCCAGTGGTCAGAGAGGTGCAGGAGAGCTGCCCCATTCAGCATCCTGTCTCTGGCGGCAAGCACCGCTGGACGCAGTCTGACTGGCTGTCATGGTTGTCATCTTCCCTGGCAACAAGTCAAGGCTGTTACCACGAGTGCCATTGCCATGGAAACCATGAGTCAGGGCCACGCTCAGCAGAGCCAAACATGCCAGGGGCTCTCAGGGCCTCTCGCCTGCCGAAGGAAAGGCAACACCTGGCACATGGCATCTCCTTGGGACTCATTAACAGGGTGTAGTGGGGGTGACAGACGGGGTCGGGGAGTGAAGGGGAGGAAAAGAGAGGGAGAGAGAGAAGAGGAAGGTAGAGTACCAGCACAGCTTTGGGACCAGCTTAGGGCTGCCAAGCTCAGGTCACAAGGGCTGAGGGGCCTCTCCTGCCGAGGAACTGGATTTGCCATTTACTGAATCCGAGAGACTAAACTCCCAGAGCCCTGAGCCCCACAGGTGCAGCCTTTCAGCATCAGTGGGGAATCAGGGCGCCTCTGGTTACAGGTTCAGCCTGAGACACCACCCAGAGTGCACTCTTGTCCTTTCCCAGGGAGCAGGGAGGTTTGGAGACTTGTCCCAGGAACACACAGTGGGTCCGCACGGGGGCCTGGAAGGCAAGAGCCCCGTGCAGCCTGTGAGCCGCTCCCCACTCACCACCGCCTGGGACAAGGCGGGTGGGTGGGGCCTGCCGGCTTTGGAGGAGGCTGGATCCACACCGCAGCCTTTGACCCGGTCTGCCCCCGGCAGAGCACAGCCCCACCTCCCAGATCTGGGCACCCAAGTTGTGTTGGTGAGTCAGCTGCCAGCCTCCCAGCACGTGGCAGTCTGGTTCCCAGGCTATTCCCTTCTGCCCCAGGGTCCAGAGCCTGACCCTTCCTGAAAATAGGACAGAGCCCACCCCCGGGAGGCCCTGGCTGTCTGCAGACCCACAAGCCCATAGGTGAGCTGTAGGCAAGGGCTGTTGGCACCTGCTCACTTGGGTGATGTTTCCCTCATGGCCTTACTGATAAGGGCCAATGACTGGCTTGCCAAAGGCACTTGAAAGAAGGAGAACTGGGCTTTGAACTGAGGGCTTGGGGATTCCAGGACAGCATCGTTAGCCACTCTGCCACTGAGCACCGGCCAGGTGGCGGAGACATTGTGGGAGCCATGGGGACGACTCTCACATATCTGACGCGGGAGAGGAGGATGGAGCCTATGTGGGGGGCCACTGTGCACAGACCTGTGGGCGCCCGAGGACAGAATTGCCAAGTGCTGGGGGTGCGCACAGAAGCCAACCCCTTTTCTCTGCCACGTGGCTTCTGAGCACCAGAGTGGGGGAGGGGCAAGGGCAGCGGGAAGGCAGGGGTCTGTGTCACCAATTTGTGGGGCAGCGGGAAGGGAGGTGCCCCAGCCCCTACTGAAGTTTTGCTGAGCACGCAGCAAAATGTCAGATGAAATGCTCAGAGTGCCGGGAATGAAAGCTGAACATCAGGTGCTGGCCCAGGACAGAGCCGCCTCACCCTGCCCATGAGCGCTGGGCGCAGGTCAGAAGTTTTAACACCCCTGAATTAGGACGGGCTTTGCTCTCTGCTGCCCAGTGGTGCACGGCCCACTAAGCCCGGCAGCGTTGCTGTCTGTGCGTGTATGAGGCAGAAGAACTGGAAAAGAGCACATTCTAAATGAGATTACATCTTATACATGTTTAATGTAAGGTTCTCACCACTTAAAATGCGGCTCTATTAAAATAGCAGAGGGAAAATTGACTCTCCGAGCTCAGTGGAGAGAGAATAGATCACGGGGAAATGAATAATATATTAACAGAATAATGATATTGCTTCTCATATTAATCGTATACATCACAGGATTCTCAGGCTGTCAGCAGAAGTTTAAAAACAAAACAAAAAACTATTTCTAGTTTTCCAGACCCAGAGGCCTGAGGCCTGAGGGGCGTGGAAGCTGGCTGTCTGGTGGGCACTCGGGTTATGAAACAGGTTTTTCGGGCACGCTGATGAGGCTGCCGAGGGCCCAGGACTTCCCCTGGACGTGGGAGCGGTGTTGTAAGAAGGCCCAGGATGTGAGAAAGATAAGGGAGATGGGGTTCCCTGCCTACCAGCCAGTGAGGCAGGAATGTGTGCAGAGGCGGGTCCAACAACATGATGCAAGCCCAAGAAATGCAGGCAGCCCGGGGGGCAGAGCCGGGTGTCCCCTATTCCCGGGGCCTGTTAACAGGCAGCATCCAGTCATATTTGTAGGTCCCCACCAGAAAACGAGCATCTGGTGAATGAATACCTACCTCCCAGAGCTCTTGAAAGAGAGAAGGTGCTATAGAAATAAATGTGCAGAATAGGCCAGGTTTGGGGAAGGTTTTCGGTGGGGGTGGGAAGGGGTGATTATAGTGGTCTACACCATCTGCGAGTACAATTCCCACATGAGAGCAGCGAATAAAGAACCCAGTCCTCAGAAAACAGAAACCAGAGTCAGGGTCCATAGAGTTCACCATGGGAAGGAAATAAAGGCATGGACCTGCTATCAGGGGGACCAGAAATCGGGGCCAAGAGCATCCCAGAAAAGTTCCTCCCAACACCCTCGGAAGTGCTTGCTGTCAGGACTCAGCCGTATCCCAGCTGCAGACCTGTGGGGACCACCAGGGCCTGAGCTGGCTGTGCTGATATCTAATGGTTTAGAACCTGGAGAAGAAAGGTCCCACCCCCACCCTTGCTCAAATAAGGAGCAGAAATCCTGGGATCAACCCAGGGCCCTGGCCCTGCCAGCCATGACACGAGCCCCAGGTAATCAGTCACAGTCACTCAGGTGACTGGGCCAGCACCCTCCAGGCCTTATCTCCACTCCCACTCACAGCTGGCAGGTGCTGTGCCTGTTTTCTTACGTTAGAGCTGAGTGAAATGAGGACCACAGACAGTATGGGATGTGCCCAAGGCAACCCAGCTGCTAAGTGGCTGAGGTGATTGCATTATCGAGCACATGTTGACTAATCCCTGTCCATCAGGTAATGGACCGAGGGATATAAGTAGGCGCCAGAGGAGGAAAGACTCAAAATGCGCTGATCGCACTGGGCTGGCGCTTCCTACTCCTGCCATTGCCAGGAGGAGTGCCCCCCCCCAGGGAGCTGTCAGCCTGAGCCCTGGAAGGGACACACTGCGGCAGACCTGAGGCCCACCTGCAGCCCGGAGCACACCCACCCTGCCAAGCCCTGGCTCCTGGGCCCACAGCTAACCTGCAGACCCGTGTGTGTGAGCATAAGCACTTACCGCTGTGAGCCACTGGGCTCTGGGCTGGCTTATTACACAGCACTGCTGTGGCAATTTCTGGCTGATCCAGTGGCAGACCCTGGTCGTGGGATAAGTTTGCAGGCTCATCACCACAGGGTTCTGGTGGGAGGGGTAGAGGCTCATGCATGCAAACCCACCAACTAACTCTTCCCAGCTTGGATCCCACGGGCAAATGTGACAAATCGTCTTTCTGCACGAAAGGCCCTCCCCATTGCAAGTGCACCCCATGGCCCAGCCGGTGCAGGGTGCTCACCATGGACCCTTGAGTAAAGTCTCCATTCCCAACCCCCACCCCACTGGACCTTTGGAGTCCAATCAGCCATGTGTACCCAAGTATTAACAATGCTTATAACTAACGTTTCTGATAGCATTTTCACCTTGACTGCACCCTCTCTCGTCATCCTCATTATCACTCTGTGAAGTGGGCCCAGTCACTACCAGTCCCAGTTTGGGGAGGAGGAAGGTGAGGCTCAGAGCAGTCAAGTGACTTGCCCAAAGTCACATAGCTAATAAATTCCAGGGTTGCTTCTCCAACCCACATTGGCCTGACTCCACATGAAGTGTTACTCGCACTCCTCTGTACCAGGGTGTTAGCTCAACATCCCCTCCCAAACAGCCGATCTCCACCTGCTGCAGTCTGAGGGTGGCTCACTGAGCCCCACCCAGTGACCAGCTTTATTTGCACCACCTGGGAGGTCAGCCCTCGGCAGGCCGTGGCTGATGGTGGAGGAGGACGAGTGTATTGAGTCCATCAGGGCCGGCTGGGCCAGGGGTGAGCATGGACCACACAGAAACTTGAGTAAATTCTAAGGGTGCTGGTGCTGAGCCCACTGGCTGCGGCCTCCCCAGTGAGGGCACAGACTGACCTATGCAAAAGGCACAACCTCCAATAAGCTTCACTGCACTTCACCTCACTCTCTGGACGAGGGCTTGGATGTGGCAAAGCCCACCCACCACTGAGCCACACAGCTGTTCTAACAACCACTGGACCATACCTCACTTGAAGAATCATTGGCAGGGCATCACTATTGGGTTGTTGAATGTTCTCTGGGACAGTGAGTGTCCCCAAGTGTCCACAGCGGTGAGTGGCCAGAGGCTGTGACTGTAGCCTTGCCTTGAATGGCACCCATTCCCAGGGTGGTAAGAGGAGTGCATGGGGCAGTCCTGGAGGTGCCTGCAAAGAGCACAGTGGGGGTAAGTGCTCAGCACATCAGAGTCACTGGGACTGTGGCTGTGAGTGCAAAGCTGATCCCCGTTCTGTGCTGTGTGGCCTGCCCCACCCTGGGCAGCAAGGACCACATCTGAGCTAGTACTCTACCCAGCAGGGATGGCCCCATCCTGGTAAGATACCAGCAGCAGAACTCAGGTTGAGACATAAAACGTGTCCATGGCAACCAAACCTACCCCCCAAAGGGGTCACTGGCTTTGTTTTTCCAGGCCACTGGAGGGCAGCTGAAACCCACAAGCTGGAGAAACTGTGCTATGGACCAAAGTGGCTCTTTGCACGGATCACAAGCTCTTTAGTCCCCCGGGCTGCAGTGGCACCAGAGCCTGCCTGGAAAGTAGGCCAAAGCTTGGAAGTCCTTTCTTCTGTCCTTGTGAGCTGGGAAAGATGGAAGCCCTGAGGAGGTCTTAGGCGTGTGTGGAGATGCTTGTAAGCTATGACAGGGATGCCAGCGTCAGGCTGTGGGAGCAGGGAGCAGGCACACGATCCCAGAGAGTTGGGGGGAGTGCCAATTCCATGTGGAGGAAGAAGGAATGAAACCATCTCCTGGCAGCTTTCACTCTGGGAATGCCCATTTCTACTAGCCAGGGGGCAGTGACCATCCGCGTCTCCCTCTCCCACCAGTGCTGTGGAACAGAAGAGAGTGGATGTGGCTTCGTTGAGGGAAATACTGGCTGACTGGGGCTCAGCACATCAGCGGGTTGCAATGTCACCCAGTGAGGCGGGCAGAGCTGGCAGCAGAATGCAGCTGTCCTGACTTCCAGACCAGCCCGATTCTCCTTTGCCACTGAAATTCATCCAGGGAGTTTTAAAACTCCCAACGCTCAGGCTCTATCTCAGGCCAATGAAATCAGAGTGTCTTGGTTGGGGGTGGCATTGTGGTTTTGTCAAAGTCCAGGTCATTTCACTGGGCAGCCTGGTCTCTAGGCTGCTGCCAGGACACTGGCCTGCTGCCCAGCTGGCTTCATCCATCCACTGCCAAGTTCTCGACAGTGCTTGAAAACATTGTCTTTCTATGAAGCTTCTCCCCATAACCTTGCCTCGGCCACTCACTCACTTGGCAGACCACCTCTTCATAGATGCTTCTGCAGCCAAATCTAAATGATCAAACGTTCTCAAGTAGAGAAACCCCCCTTCTCTGGGCAGCTTTCGCTGAGGGACAACCCCCCCACACACACCCCCAATACCCCTCCTGGGGTTTAATCTCTGTCCTCTGCCAGGCCTGCTTCCTGTGGAAGGATGAGAAGTGGAAGAGGGACAGCAGAGACGTGGAGCCTGGGCTGTAATACAGAAAGTTGGGCCGGGATCCAAGCTGCAACTGGAAGTGTGGTGAGGTAGACAGCCTCTTCCATATTCACGCATGGGGGGAGGGGCTTCCTCCCAGATCCGCCTCAGAGCTGGCGATGCCCAGTGGTGGTGGCTCAGAAGTCCACGGCCACACCCTCACCCTCCCACCTCACCTGGCTGTGTCCATCAGGCCTGCACCCCCCTCTCTAGGACAATACCCATCAAGGAGAGTGTGGCCCAGCTGGGGACACAGTGGAGACACAGGGCAAGTCAAAGAAAGTCATGTCTCACAGATACAGACTTGCTCCTGCTTTGCACTCGGCAGGACTGCAACCCTCTCGAACTTGGTCACCAGCAGAGGAGCTGTAAGGACAGGCCTGGTTCTCTACTCAACCCTGGATGGGTATGTCAGAGGCAGACGGGGACAATCTATGCCCCCTTGGCCCATTTGGAAGATCAGAAGATCGGGAGGGGTGAAGGGGACATTCTGGGTCTCTGCTGTGAGGACCTTTGCTCCAGCATGCACTCGAAGGCCTGAAGCGGGAGGGGGAATTCTCTCCTGGGTCATAAAAAGGCAGGGTGAACAGTCCTCAGCTGCTGCTGGGCCCATTAAAAGCCTAATTTCCATTCACCTATAACTTTATTGGGCTCATCTGAGCTATTATTCATCAGACAAGCCTGTCTAGAAAAGGGTGGATAGTGCCTTTTATGAAAATGTTTTCTGGTGGCAAAAACATTAGGTTTTATGGTCCTGGCGCAGATCTGCCCTCACGATGGGGAATGGCCTCCTGGCCATTGCTGGGGCCACCGCTGAGACTCTGGGAGACCAGATATCTGCACACCCTTCCCCATGCATAGGCCTCAGTGTCTGGAGTGGGTCCCTACCCATGTCTCCAAGAGTTTGGGTAAAATTTTCCATCCCAGGGAGCCACCAACTGGCTCCCACACAGCGCCACCCCCTCCACCCTCCCCGGTTCCCAGCTGCCCTGCCCTTCAGCCACGCGCCGGGTACAATGTGTATTTTTGGAAACTGGTCCCTGGGTAAAGCCTGGAGAGCCTGGATAAGGGGTGGACAGGCCACTGGAAAACTATGACAGGTGGCCCTGGGGACACAGGGCTTGGCAGGTTGTGAAAAATGTGGAGGGGAAGAGACAAATGAAGCTGGCCAGACAGGCGCTCAGCAGCGGAGAGTTTGGGAGAAAAGCACCAGTGCTCCCAGCCTCTGGCACTGGAGGAGGGAGGGGCGTCCGGGCTGCCCCTCCAGGACGCAGGTCTCTTCCGCCTTGGATAAAAACCCCCGTGGAGACGGGTGGGAATGAGGATCAGGGTGAATCCCCAGGATCAGGGCTAGTTCTGCAGCTTCGCCACTGAGTGGCTTGGACCAAGTTACGCAGCGTCTCTGCACTGCAGTCTCCTCATCTGTAGAGTGGAGGTCACCTGCCCCCCACCCCCAACTCTGCTGCTGGGTAGTTGGCAGGATTAAAGCAGACAGAAGCAGAAAGCATTTAGCAACAGGCCTGGCTCACATCAGTTGCTAGTATTGTCATCGCAGCTGTGCCCCATGATGACACATGGCGGTGACGGTGGCAAAGTTGCCAGTTGTTTCACCCCATGCTAACTGGAGGAGTGGGCTGGAAGGTCAACGCTTCCAACTTTATTCCAGAACCAAGTGACTCCTGAGCCCTTCGTGACCAAACCAACAGACGGCTGTGTTCCAGCCCACCCAGGTAGGGCTTCACATTTGTCAGCTGGCCCCAGGAAGAATTTCCAAATAATTAGCTGTTGGGGACAATATTTGCAATGTTTCTGAAGAGAATATAGGGAAACCCCACACATCTGGAGACAATGGCAGTCACCTGTCTCGTGGGCTGTTTTGTCGATTAAATGAGTCAAATCACATCAAGAACCTGGAGCCACGTGCGGTGTGTGTGTGTGCACATGCATGTGCATATTTAGAGAGAGAGTTTTCATTGGGATGCTGGCTGCCATTATGAAACCAAATGGCAGCCAGCGTTATTTCCCATGGGCAGATTCTGGTTATTCCCGGGGTGTTTTCCACGTGGTCGAAGTTAGAGGGAGAGCTGAAGACCCCAGGTGGTGTGTGCTCACCCCCTGAGCCCAGGTGCCCACTCTGATACCTTACAGAATGGATGTCTCCAGCATGAGAGGGCCTGGGTGGTGACCACTCCCACCGCCTTGATTCCCTGCGGCCCAGTGGAGTCCCCTTGCTGCAGTTCAGGGAGGAGGCGCAGAGGAAGCAGGTCAGGGACTCTGAGAGACACTGGGAGGCTTGGAGCGTTTGGGACAGGGGTGAGGCATAATCAACGTAAGTTTTAAAGGGCTGAGACTAGACCATGAGGAGATGGAAGAAGCGATGGCAATAATCCGGGTGAGGTGAGAGATGGTGGTAACTTTGGACCAGTTTGGGAGCAGTACAAATAGGAAGAAACAAGCAGATTCTGGATAACTTACAAAGGCTGCCAGTGGGACTTGTTGACAAATGGATGTGGTATTTGAAAGAGAGAGAGATATTCAGGGCCTCCAAGATTTGGCCTGAGACACCAGTGAGTGGAGTTGCCACCAACTGAGTTGGGAAGGCTGGAAGGAGCCGGTTGTGGGAATCAAAGCTGAAGGAGACGGGATTCAGCCCGAGCCCGTTGGGAACCCATTTCAGGAGTCAGGAAGAGCAGTGAAGGGCCAAGAAGTGGGAGATCCAAGAACCACTGCCCCCCATCTGCCTTCTGAGCGTTCATGTTCAGGGAGGGCTGCCCAGTAGAGCCCCCACCAGAGGGCCAGGGCCTCCCACCCCTGCCAAAGCCCTGGCCAGCGAACACATTTCTCAGGCAAGAGAAAAAAAAACACCTTCAGGGAGGTGAGATGGTCTGCACGACATCTCACCGCCAGCAGCTAACACAGCCCTGGACTTCTAACAAAGGGTCCCCTAAAAGGCAACATTGATACCTGGCCCTGCCACCTTCTTCTTTATGGGCCCCCATTTCCTGGCTCAGAGCCTCTCAGCCCTTAGCCTGCTTGGTCATTCTGCATGGAGGTATAGCTCTCCCAGTAAAGAACCAGAATTCTGCTCCTTCAGAAATAAACTATATCTGTCTGCCTGCTGGAGGCCTCACATCTCTCTCTCTCTCCATTTCTCAGCATGTGGCTTGAGCTCTTTATAATTCATCAAAAAGGTCACACATAATGAGCTCAGCTCTTACTCTGCAGCTGGAGCTGTCAGCTCACCTCTAAGAGCCCCACACCCTGGGCAAGGACCCTTAGATCTTGTCTTCCTGAGGCTGAGGATGAATCACCTGTGAATCAGGCATCAGGCTGGGCCAGCACTGCCCCCCTCTTCCTGAGGCCCAGCTGTGTACAAGGGGGCTGGGCTGGGGCTTTCATAAATGATATCTCACATAATCCTCCCCTAATGCTGGAAGGAAGGTGCCCATTCAGCAGATGTGAAAACTGAGGTCCCAAGAGGTTTAGTATCTTGCCCAAGGTCCTTTTGTGGATGTCTAATGAAGAATCAACCTTATCCAAAAAGAGGTCTGGCTTTTGTCCTCGGTTTCTGGGAGGTGATCTCTAACCCCTTAGAATGCCTTGCCTAATAAGAGTGTCTTTGTTTACCTGGGGGCTTTGGGCCACCCCAGAAAGTCTAACAATGTGAATAAGAGTGAGGCTTTGGACTAGGCAATATCTGCCTGGCCTCCAGTTCGGCTAGACATCCAGGTCACCCATGTCTATGTGATGGAGCCCCAATAAAGACTCAGGACACCAAGGCCCAGGGGACTTCCCTGGTTGCCAGTACTCCATGTGTGTTGTCGCATGTCGTTGCTGGGAAAAGTTAGCACTGTCCACGCCTCCACTGGGAGGAGACAGCTGGAAGCTCCATCCACGGAACCCTCCTGGACACTGTCCCATGAGCCTCTGCCCTTGGCTGACTGTAACCTGTCTCCTTTGCTGGAATAAACCACAACCATGAGTGTGACAGCTCTCAGTGAGTCCTTCCAGCTAATTATGGAACCTGAGGGTGGTCTTGGGGATCCTTGAATTTGCAGTTGGTGTCAGAAGTAAGAGTGGTCTTGGAAACCCCTGAAGCCATTGGGGTCAGAGGTAAGGACTTGTGACCTGTTTCCTAACTGGTCTCCTAGACTGTGAGAAAATAAATTTCTGTCATTTCAAGCCAGCAAAACCTCAGGACTAGGAGACCTCAGCCGCTCTGCAAACTCACCAGCCATGAGTTGTGGTAACTTCAAGGTGGCCCTCGGAAACCAATACAAGCCCTCTCCCTTCTGGGGGCTTCTTCACAAGCATCTCTCTCTGGTGTCAACTCCTAAGAAAGGCCCCTGTTCCAAAAGGGTCTAGTCCTTCTGAGGCCAACAGCAACTTCCCTTTCTTGTCCATTCGCTCAACCACTGTGATGGCCATCAGAACGTGCATCAGAACATAGATTCTATTTCCAGATACGGCCATGTTCTGAGGTCTGGATGGACACGAATTTTGGGGGAGGGACTCTATTGAACCCACCATGCAGGCATTTCCCCTAATAAAACCCTGTCTTGGTATCTGATTGCCAGTGGATTGCTCTGTGGGCCAGGCACTGTGCTCGTGCTGGAGCTACAAAGGTGAACCACCCAGACATGGGCCCTGGCCTCATGGGACATAAGATTTGGAGATGGAACAGGTGGGGAGGATCAGGTGGGGAAGAAGGTGCACTGTGCACAAGGACTCCCTCCACCCTGCTCCCCTGCCTCCAAGCTAGGGGCTCTGGTCCAGCCATTCCCATCAGAGGGAGAATGGCTGTCGTGTTGGTGGAAATACATGAGACGTCTGCAGGGCTCTTCCTCTCATTGACTCTCCAGCACCCAAAATAAATGAAAGAGACACGTTCCTGGCATGGTCTGCAGCGGAACTCCATGGCAGGAATGAAAATTGGCTGCAGCATCCAAGAAATCCTTGAATGGAAAGGGATTTCTAGGACAACGTATCTCTAGGAACAGAAAGTGTCAGTGGTAAAGCAGGGAGGTTGGGGGGAAGATAAGCCTGCCACCAAGTGTGTCTGTGCATGTCTGAGGACGTGCCCACTGTATGCACACCTGCACAGGTGTGGTCCCAGCACAGGTGTGTGAGCATGTGGGTGAGCGTGGGGAGCCCAGCCAAAAGCACAGCACAGGCTTTCTTCTACTGTTTGCCCATCTGCCAGTCTGTTCCACCACCCCCATGCCCGCCAGCCAGCAGAGGTCACCTTGTCTAGTTATATTTCAACAGAATTGGCCTTGGCCCCTGTCCAGGGTCTGGGAGGGACGCCAGCCTCGTGCCGCTCACTCCCTGGGGATCCTCTGCACGCTGACATGGCTCCAGGCCCACCTGGCGTTGAATTCCGGCTTTCGCTGAATCCTCCATCTGCCCTGCGACACGTAGCCCTGTGCCAGCCGTCCCTTCTCCAGGCGTCACAGTCACAGAGCTTCAGGGACTCGCTGTGTAGGTGGCTTTTCCCCCAGCTCCATCACAGCCTCTGATGCCTTTAAACTGAAACAAGACAACCCTGGTCCATGATGTGTCATGGCCCATCCTGCTTCTGGGAGCTGTCCTGGCCAGAGGCTCTCGACGCCCCCTGCCTGGACCTCACCAACGCTCCTGTCATCAGGATGGCCCACCAGGGGTTTGCTAAACAAAGACAGCCCCTCCCCCAATCCCCACCTCACATGGAATCTGCCCAGCGCACCCTTTGGGCCAGGACTATGCCCCCTCCCAGCCCAGCTTTGGGGGGCTCTCCCAGCCCTTCTGAAGGAACTCCACCCCTTGGTCCTTCTAGAAACACAGCCTGAAGAGACCTGCTGGTATGTGCCCCAGCCTTGAGCTTCCGTGGTGAGAATCCAGGAGTATGTGTGCTGAGTGGCCTGATCTGAAACCCCTCACCTTCAGAGGAGAAACTGAGGCCTATGGGAGAGTCAGCTTGCCTAAGCCACGCCCTGAGTTAGTGGTCCCAAGGAATGGGGAGCCCAGGTCTCCTGAAGAAGGAAGGGGTGTGTTTTGTAAGAAAAGAAAGGCAATGCTCCCCTATGAAGCAAATAACTTTCTAATAGTGGAATTCCAGGCAGTGTGATACTTTATTCATTCAAGAATATTCATTCATTCATTCATTCATTCATTCATTCAGTGTTAGGGAATGCCCACTGTGATGTGATTAGAGTGATGAACAATCTCCTCATGGAGTTCACCCTCTATCTGGGAAGAAAAATTAAACATGATTAAAATGTCATTATTGGGATGAGGAACAAAAGAGGGTGATGGGGACCACAGAGGAGGGGCAGCAGCCCAACGATCAATTGATGTTTAAGACTCAGCCACAAGCAAGGCTGGGGGAGGTCAGGCAGAGGAAGTGGAGGGGCCAAGGCTGGAAGGTGAGAGGTCTGGGAATGACAGCAGCTTTCCGGTAAGGTATCCAGTGGCTTTTACATTTCAATCAATGGAAATTGAACAGAATTAAAGATTCAGTTTCTCAGCGTTCAAGAGCCATACCTCATTAGACAGGGCTTGGGTAGTGTATGCATTTCCGTCATCTCGGAAAGTTTGTCCACCAGCCTGGCTGGACCCCAAGCGACGCTGTCCATGGTGGCAGCCGTCAACCACAGGTGGCAGCTAAGCCCTTGAAATGTGCCTAATACCACTGAGGAACTGAATTTCAAATTGCATTTAATATTCATTAAAATTTAAAAATGGATCTTTAATTCAGTCACTTATAAATATATTTGGAACAACTCGGGTATGTGAATCTAGTTTTCCAACTGTATATTTTATGAAATCTAAATACAGATCAAGTTCAAATGTGCTGAAAGAGGAAAATACACACACCAGATGGCAAAGACACAGAATGAAAAAACAAAGGTACATCATCTCATTAATAAATTTTATGTTGCTTACAAGTTGAGTGATAATATTTTGGTTGTATTGCGTTAAAAGAGATTATTAAAATAATCTGATCTGCTTTTTCTTTCATTTTTTTAAATGTGAACATTAGAAAAATTTAAATAACATATGTTTCAATAACATTAAATATGTTTAAATAACATAAATTTGTTTCTAGGGGACAGCGCAGGATTGACTTTAGAGGGGGAGGGAAAAGGGTGGGCAGTGAGCTAAGACGTCTTTTCGGCTCCATACAGAGTTTGAACTTCTTCCCGGGTAATGGGGAGGCATAGCAGCTGTTTGAGCAGGGCAATGGCAGGCCAGGGATATCTGCCTCGGAAAGATCCCTCTGACAGCTCTCAGGAGAATGGGGCAGTGGACGCCAGTTGGAAAATCACTGTCACCCAGTTTATCAGACATACTAGCAGCTTGGATTAGGATGGTGGGAGAGGAGAGAAACTGTCTGTCTCCCTTTTAAGGGGACTTTGAGGGTGTTTCACCCAAAAGTTCTGCTTTCATCTCATCAGCCACCCCAAGCTGTACAGGGAACTGGAAAAGTCATTTAGTTGGACTCACGGTGGTCCAGACAGTAAGGGGACTCCCGTCCTAAGGAAAATGCGAAAAATAAAGGCTGGGTGGGCAGCCAGCCACATCCATGGAGAAGAAGTCAGAAAGGGAGAGAGAGTGGCGTGGTGGTTAAGCGCTGGCTTGGGAAGCCGGCGGCCCTGGTTCGGGTCCCACATATGAGGGCCAGTGACACTGCCCTCAAAAAAAAAAAGTCTCCCTCTGGCCAGCTGAGTGGCGCGGTGGTTAGGCGCTGGCTTGGGACGCCAGCGACTCCGGTTCAGGTCCCACATATGAGGGCCAGTGACACTGCCCTCAAAAAAAAAAAAAAAGGAAGGGAGAGAGAAGGCACATCCTCCAAGGAGAGCATGGGGTCGGCAGGTTTCAGGCAGGATGGCCCCAGGACCCCAGGCTGCTGAGCACTAGGCAAAGTGAGGGCCCAAACCTGCTGGGAACAGTACCTGGCTCACAGGTGATGCTTGACAAATATTTACTGAAAGCGTGGGTTTGGCCACATGAATATGACTGATAACCTTGGGAAGGGCAGTTTCAGAAGTGTGGGTGGGAAGTCAGGTGGCACTCAATAGTGGAATGAGAGGGAGGCGAAACCTGAGTGGGGGCCCTTCTTTCCAGAAGTTTGGCTGGGGAGGGCGATGGAGAGGGGGCAGGTGGACGGAGATGGGGTGTCCCGTTCAGCTCTGAATCCCAGGGCCCAGCATCATTGTCCCCAACAGACAAGTGAGAAGACTAAGGCTTCAAGAGGGGACCCATGGCCCAGGCTCCCAGAGGGCCGCTGCCCTGCCTGGCTCCACCCCGCCCCACCACTGCCCTTTCCCACCCCTTCCGGCATCCTGTTTTTCTTTAGTGAGCCAGCTTTATGATAATCACAGTTGGCCTTTTATGAACTAAACAAACCAAAGCTGCAGGGTGGTTTTGTTTTGTTTTTTTAACAAAAGAGCTCATTGAATAAGCAATGGACTTCTCTACACCTATTTTTAAAGATGGAGCTGCAGGCTAGACTATGAGGAAAATCACAGAGAGCAGTCTCCTGAAGGTCACCCAGCATGGAGGGAACAATCCAGAGCCGGTGGAGACTTCTCGACCCCACACACTGGGCCCCAACAGGAGACGGAGGTCCTGGGTGTGACTTGTAGAACACAGCTCCATCCTGCCCCAGGGACATCCAGGGTGGCATTTTCCCACCAGTGGCCCTCCATCCCTTGAAGTGTCCCTAACCCAGTCCCTTTGGCCAAGGGATGCTGTGGTCCATAAGCTCTGGTCCCTTTGTCCAGGACACAGCCTCTGCAAAACCCTGGGCGGCACGCTTTCCAGGAGATACTGTAAGTTCACCCACCCCTCCACTGCTCCACACATTCCTTCCTCCTCCAGGTCCTCACCTCTGACACCTATAGGTGAATTTCTGATCAAGCCACTCCCAGCCCAAGGCCCCCAGGGACATAGCTGCCTGTATTGGGGGACTATTCAGTGCATACACGTGCCTTACGCCACCCAGAGAACTAAGACCTCAGACCTGGTCCCTGCCCTCCAGGGACTCCAAGGTGGGGCCAACGTTTCAGGGAACACAAACCTCACACCTGATTCCCAACCACTTCCAAGGCATTGTCTCAGGAGAAACTGAGGCTCAGAGAGACCAGTGGCTGAGCTAGGGCTCAAACCCAGGGCTCTTTCTGTCTTCGTGTTTCCAGCCTTCCTTACACAGTGCAGGGAGCTCCTTCTCCCACTAGAGATCTCTGGTTCAGGGGACTTGGAAGGTTCGGGAACTTTGTGTGAAGACATGTGTGGGAGGTGCTGCCAACTGAGTTTTTGGTCAGCACTGGGTGACTGTCTGGGCCTCAGTCTCCTCGGCTGTGGATTGGGTTGATAATATCACTACTAACAGTAGTAGCTGCTAATATTTACTGGGTCCTAACTATGGGGCACATGGCACAGAGTCCTCTAGGTGGGCACCATTATTCCCCCAGTTGAGACAAGGAAAATGAAACTCAGGAGAGCAAGATATCTTGTCCAAGTTCACACGGCTTGCACGTATTTGAGCTCGGCAGCCTTGCCTGGCTTACCTTGCAGGGCTGTTGGGAGGATGCGAGAATGGGGGAGACTGGACTTGAACCCTCTATTTCTACTTTCAGCTCTGCTCCAAGGTCTCCCTGATCCCCACCCTCAGAGCCTTGCGTCCCTGCTGGTCAGAGGAGTCCCTGCTGTTCAGGCTCGGTCCTGCTGTCACCCAGGACACATGGGCCCTTCTGAAGGCTGCGGGAGCAGTAGCCAGGGAGCCCACCAGGGCGGCGTGGGCGCCGGCAGGCCGGAAGGTCAAATCCTAGCCTCGTCAGCAACCCCAGCTCTGTGACCTTGGGTGAGCTTCTCAGGCAGGAGAAATCACTGAGTCATTCATTTATGTTTTGTTCTTGTTGCATTTTCCCCTTCCTGATTCCAAGAGAGCAGGCCTCCATGTTCCTTTGTCTCCAGGTCTTTCTTTCAGATAATCACCACTTCCTGGCTTTTTTGGTGAATGCTGAGCTTGAGGGGATGGGCTTGGGACAGCTCAGCTATACTGTGTTCCTAGGAATCATGTGGTCTTAGCTGTTTGGGCAGATAGCACTTTTCCCCAACACCTGTGAGCCCTGCCCAGAACCCAAGGCAGGTGGGCAGGCTCTGGCGTCACATGCTCCGAACACCTGAAACTACACAGCCATCAGCAACCATCCCCACCTTTCTCTCTCAAGAGGGTCAAATAAAAACAAATCTGACTCGGCAGGGGAGATTTTATTTAAAAGGATTATTGCAAGGTGGGGGGAGGGGAGGGAACTCTGTCATTAGGGAGGGTGCACTGATCATCAGGTCTGCAGGCACCTTGAGAGTTAGGTAACAGCTCTCTCCTACAGAAAAGAGAAAACACGTGTAAGAAGAACCCGGTGTGGGAAAGTACGATGAAAGAGTGGCATGATGGGATAAAAGATCAGAGAACGTTTTACCCTGAGGCGAGCCTGTTTCTAAGGAGGAGCTGTCTGCTGGCTCCTCCGCTGAGGGCCCGCGTTCAAGGGCCTGGAGAAAGGAGAGAAGCTTAAGCAGTTTGGTTACCAAGCACTTTGTTCCCAATGACCAGTGGAGACTAGTTCAGGTAATCATGTATGGGGCAAAGGAAGGGGATTTTGAGGTCTGTGTCTGGCCTGGTCTTGTCATAGGTAAACAAGGGGGGGCCTCTGGACTCTCCTCCAATTCACATGGAGAAGGTGGTTCTTTGCAATAAGCCATTTTCAGGAACACAAAGGTAAGGCGTTGCTTTAAGCCTCTGTTTTCCAGGAGCAGCATTGTCAAGAGTGAGAACACTGCCTTTAATGGGTTGAATCTATGAATAGCAAGAATGTTAATGGTATCCATGCTGGAACATAAGAGTAAATAGACCACAGGCATTGATGTTTTTCCTAATTGCGGATAAAACTCTGGCAGACGCGTGTATGTCGCCCTGGGTAGAGCTGGTGGTGGTAGTGGCCGTGAGAAGGCACCTGCTGGGATGTTTGCTGCTGTCTTCATCCCCCTGGAGCTCAGAATCGGCCAGTGTCTCCATGGGGAGCCTGAGCCTGGGGAAGCCTCTTGGTTTTCTGCCACCAGAAGAGCCTCACATGGCCCCCAGAACTCTCATCGTCACTGTGGTCTGTCTGGGCTGCAGTCGCGACTCTTGGCGTCTTCTGCCCCAGGCCCTAGCCGGTGGCTGTTTCTGTGGTTCCTGGCTTGGTGTCAGTCATCCACGGGGTAGGGAGCCCCGAGAGGGCAGGCCTTGCTTTGTTTGTGGCTGCACTCCCAGCACGTGGCACAGTGGCATCGGCTGCATGAATGCAGGGTGAGCCCTAATGGGCGATGGGGGTGTGATCAGACCACGCATGTCCTGGCGATAGGGGGAAGCGATGGCACATAAGGCTGGAGAGATAAGTGGGAGTGGCCTGAAGGCCAAACTAAGAGTTCGGATGTGGTGGGAAAGGTTATGGGGAAGTATGGAGGGTTTTGAGCAGGAGATTGAGCTGATCCCACCTCTGTTTGGGGGCAGAGGCTGTGGTTTCTGTTTGAGAAAAGGTGCAGCACCTGCCCCTCCTTGCCCACCCCCGGCCTCCTCCAGGAGCAGGCTAAGAGCGGCCCAGCAACCGGTCAAACACTCGTTCGGGACTGGCCAGAAACTACGGCCTGAGTGGGAGCGACTGAGTCCTTTTTTGTTTGTTTCAAGGGGAGGCCTAGCCTTCCGTTCTTTGTCCTGCTGCTGGCTTCCTCTCAGAAAAGCTTCTAGCGCCCCCTGCCGCCCATTTCTGGAAGCACACTGGAGCTTTGGGAGAAGAAAAGAAAAAGGAAAGCAAAGCCCGCCCCCCACCCCGACAGAGGGTGGCTTGCTGACCACTGTCGCCCAAACACGGACTCAGCACATGACTCTTGTTACTGGAATGCGCTCCTGCTCCTGAGTCAGCTGAGCTCGTCTCTCACTGGAGAGGGCCTGGGGTCCCCTGCACTCATCGTCCTGTTCTGGGTGACTCCAGGTTCGGCCTGTGTAGTGGGTTGAATACTGTCCCTCAGAAATCATGTCCACGGAGAATCTCAGGTGAGCTTGTTTGGAAATAGGTTCTTGGCAGATGTATCGATAGTTAGTTGAGAATCTCCAGACGAGATCATCACGGATTTAGGGTGGGTGGCCCTGAATCCAATGACTGTGTCTGTATGACAGAAGGAAAAGGAGTTCAGAGACACATGGGGAAGACAGAGGTGTGAAGGAGGCAGACACGGGACTGATGCGATTACAAAACAAGGAATGCAGAATTGCCAGCTGGCAGCCCCCGAGAAGCCAGGCGCGAGACCCCGAGTAGACGCTCCCTCAGAGCCTCCAGAGAGCACCCTGCCAGCACCTTGATGGAGGACGGCTGGCCTCCTGAACTGTGAGACGAGACATTTCTGTTGTTTTTGCCACCTATTCTGTGGGAGTTTGTTACAGCTGTCCTAGAAAGCTAATACGGCCTGTTCCAGGATCTACGAGAAGACCCATGGGGTGGGAGCGTGGCAGGGAGGGACTGGGAGAACCCATGAAGCATTAAGAGCCTAGGTTTTTTCTTAGAACAGTGGAGCCACTGGAGGCTCAGGGAGACACTTATGTCATTAGAGGTCACTACACAGAGGATAGGGCAGGGAGGCCAGGGAGCAGCCGCCCAGGTGAGGAATGGTGCCCCAGGGGGGACAGACCAACGGGGATGGATTGGGGGTACATTCTAGAAAGAGACTAGCCAACAGATAGGACTAGCCAACAGATAGGACGCAGGAAGGTCGAAGAGCAAGAATCAACATCCCGCAGATGTTTAGCTTGAGCGCCCAGTAGGTGGAAGATGAGGTTTCTCATGATGGGGAAGGTTCTGGAAGTTCCTGCTCAGAGGACTTGGGAGGAAACAGGAGCCCAGTTCTGGGCAGAGGAGGATCAGAAATGTGAAGGGGGCATGAATCAGTGTCTCATTTGGTTTTGATTTGCATTTCTCTAATGACTAATGATGTTGAGAGTCTTTTCATGTGCTCACTGGCCATTTATATGTCTTCTTGGGAGAAATGTCTATTCGAGTCCTTTGCCTGTTTGTTAAGTGGGTTGTTTGTCTTGTAGCTGTTGAGCTGTTAATAGTTCACTCTTGGGCCGGCCGAGTGGCGCGGTGGTTAAGAGCTGGCTTGGGATGCCAGCGGCCCAGGTTCGGATCCCACATATGAGGGCCAGTGACACGGCCCTTAAAATAAAAAATAATATAATAATAATAAAAAAGAGTTCGCTCTTTATAGTAATTGTGTAACACAAAGAAACTAACTCTCGGACAGATGAAGTGACTTGTCCAAGGTCTTGGGAGCCAGGCTAGGACTCAGATCTCCGCTTCCTCACTCCACTTTCCACCTGACCTGCAATTAGATTGTTTTTGTTTCTCGAGCTGTTGTCTCGTGCTGACCTGTGGATGCCTCAGAAAAGCGATTAGGAAGGAAAAGATGAGGCAGAACAAAGGGGCCTGGGGGCTTTTTCTGAAAGGACTTTCCAAGGACAAGAGTCCTGGGATCCCGGAAGGGGCCGAATGTTCTGGAAGCTGATTCCCAGGTAGGCTGCTCTGCGTGTGTGAGTGTGAGCATCCATATGAGTGGCATGTGCCTGTGTGTTCACACAGGTGCACAGGTGTGCGCGTGTCTGCAAATGCCACAGCTGCCAGGGCCCTCACCATCCATGTCCGCTCTGTCCTCCTGTGGCACCCACTGGCCACCCCTGGGAAGAGACTGCAGGAAGTATGGCCAGGCAGGGCTGCCACCTGCTGGTCATGTTGGGCGCTGCAAGCAAACAGTCTGCAGGCCGGGAGCCTGGCCTCCTGGATCAGACGTCCAGAGTGGCAGCCTTTAGAGCCCCTAGAAGGACCCTTTCCTCTGGCCGGAAGACATCAGTTTCTTTCTTTAGAATCTTCTCTTTCCTCTCCTAAATTCTAGATATTGTGAGGACATAAGTTTTTTGTTTTTTGTTTTTTGGAGGGGACAGGGGGAACACTTTTCTTCCCTTTCTCCTTTCCTTGACGATATTTAATGAGCACCTACTATGTGCCAGATATTGTTCTCGGTGCTGGAACTAGAAATAGTGAATGCAGTAGGCAAAGGCCCTTCCTTCTGGGAGATTTTTATCTATGGAAGGAGGCAGGTGAAATAACTTAGTAAAAGTCACAGTGCGTTCGAAGGTGCTCAGTGCTATTGGAGATGGGAACAGGAGGCAGGGAGTGCCGGGGTCGGCCTCACTGAGCTGGTGACATCGGAGCAGAAGTAGCGAGGAGGGAGGCCCATGCATGTGCAGGGAAGCAGCCAGAGCAAAGCGCCGAGGAGCCTGGCGATGAGGGCAGCAAGGTTGTGCAGGCCTTGGGGCCACTG
This sequence comes from Aselliscus stoliczkanus, assembly GCA_033961575.1. Lineage (NCBI taxonomy): Eukaryota > Metazoa > Chordata > Mammalia > Chiroptera > Hipposideridae > Aselliscus > Aselliscus stoliczkanus. Next base: position 4,537,771 of record CM066733.1, read on the forward strand.
GGAAGCCTGAGCTGGGAGACAGTGAAGGGTTTGAGCGGAGGAGGAGATGGTCCTAGGGCGGTCCTGAGAACACAGTGGCTCGGGGGTGAGGGGACAGTGGAATGGGGACAGCTCCGCCGGGGATGAGGGCGGGCACGGAGGCCAAGAGAAGTGGTTGGATCCAGGACCTGGTTTGCAGGACTTCCTGTTGGATGGATGGGGACTGTGAGAAACGGAGTTGCCAAAACAGACACAGGGAAAGTGTTTCCTGTGGCCGCCGAAACAAATACCACAAACTGCGAGGCGTAAAGCAACAGAAACCTATTTTCTCCTAGTTCTGGAGGCCAGGAGTCTGAAATCAGGGTGTTATGAGCTGAACTGTGTCCCTCCAAAATGCACACGACGAAGTCCTCACCCCAGCAACTTAGAACGTGGCAGTATTTGGAGATGGGGCCTTTAAATAGGTGACTGAGTTAAAATAAAGCCATCAGGGTGGGTCCTCATCCAATCAGAGTGGTGGGTTTGTAAGAAGAGGAGATTTAGGACAGACACACAGAGGGAAGACCATGTGAGGACCCTGGGAGAAGACAGCGGTATACAGACCAAGGAGAGCGGTTTCAGAAGAAACATACCTTGCCGACACCTTGACCTCAGACTTCCAATCTCCAGATTTATGGGAAAATAAATTTCTGTTGTTTAATCCCTGAGGTCTGTGGTACTTTGTTTGTGGCAGCCCGAGCAGACTAATACAGGCATACCTCAGAGATATTTCAGGTATGGTTCCAGAATACCACAATAAAGTGAGTCATAATCTTTTTGCTGATAGAGGGTCTTGCCTTCAATTTGTAAAAAATGCAACATTTGTGAAGCATAAAAAAGCAGAGTCCAATAAAAGGGGGTCTGCCTGTACATAAGAATCTGTCCCATGCCTTTTCCAGCTTCTGGTGGCTGACAGCTGACCACTGAGTAGAGAGGGTCAGAGGAAAGGTACATGTGACAGCATCCATGTCCACGTGCCAGAGATGTTGAAGTCTCCAAAATTTCCTTAAATGGCTTTGCTCATTCAAAGTAGGGTTTTCCAGAGTGGCACTGGGTGGGGGCAGAGTCCATTCCCACCCATGTCCAGCTTGGGGCACACCCGTTGGGTGCTTGGGGGGAGGGGGGCAGGAGAGCAGAAGTAATGAAAATTTAAAAAAACCCTCAAACCTCCTGCAGAAGAAAAAGGGCTTAAGGGTACAGACCCAGAGGTTTGCGACGCAGTGTGGTCCTCAGCGTCAGCAGCATCTGGAATCTCATTTCGAAATGTGCAATTACAGGCCCCACTCCAGGTGTCCTGAATATGTTATTGAACAAGCCCTCCTGTGATTTTCATGTATGTTCAGGTTCGAGTGCCCTGCTGGAGACGGGGGTTCTCACACTTGACAGAGCACAGGGACCTTGGGGGCTTGTGGAAACACACATGGTGGCTGCCCCTTCCTCAGGTGCTGATTCGAGTGTGGGGTGGGGCCCAAGGATCTGCATTTTCAACAAGTGCCCAGGTGTGGCCCACATTCCCACTCTGATGTAGAGTCAGCCCGAGGTGTCGGACTTGGCAGCATATGGGTCACCCGGGGAACCTGCCTCCAAGGGACCCTCAGCAGATCCTCATCAGAGTCTGATTAGTCCGTGATGCAGCTCTAACAACAGTTTGCGAGCCACTGTTTCAAACCCCTGACAGGTCCCAAGGCCCCAGGAAGCAGCTCTATCCAGTTCATTTCACCAGGGAACAGGCCAGGCGTGTCCTGATGCATCCAACAACCGTCCAAACTTCTGTGCACGGAAAAGAAAGAGCCTTGGGCCACCAGGCATAGGCTTGGCTATACTCAGAGCACACAAGCTTTATTTAGCAATTATGATAGTATGTCACGAAAATGAGCTGCACGACTGTGGATGTACTGTTTTCTGCACAAAGTCTGAGAGCAATTGATTACAGCAACAGAGCTCTGCCGCCATGGCCCTGCCCTCCACCAAACAGGCCCAGGTTTCTCCCAGCACCCCTGAACGGCCGGATGGGGACCGAATCGTGGTCTCCTCTGCACCCAGAAACTGCTCTCTCCACCTGCTCTGCCTGCCCCAGCCGCTGGGCCCCAGGGGATGGGCTTGGCTCCCCTGCCAGGCTCTGTCTAGTCCTGCCTCTCCCTTCTCAAGCCACCCCCCACCCCCAGGTGAGCTGGGCCCCCCTCCCAGGGAACCCGAGACCCCACTCGCTCTCCTCCTCTTTTGCTTCAAGGCCTTTTCCTCAATGGAAGTTAACATGGTCTCAATAAAAGGTGCTATTTATAAAACACTTTGTACTTACAAAGCATTAGCCCTACCCGCACCCAGCCCCCAGCAAGCAGGCAGGGAACAAGGTGTCCTTAGAAAGGGACCAGGTAGCCACAGGGACAGCACAAAAAGGGAGGGGCCAGCCCCAGGCGCTATTGGGGCCAAATGGAAAAGGTCAGATTTCATCTGAGTTCTAATTCAGGGTACGTCCCAGCAGCCTACTAACTGCTTCAGAGGAAATCATCTGAGACGGCTGTGCGACACGTGTGTGTGCGTGCGTGCGCGCCCGCCTGTCTCTGTGCGTGACCTCTCATGATGTGTCCTGAACTGTTTTTGACCTTCCTCCTAGCTCTTGACCTTGGCACAGCTGCTTGGGGGAGGAAAGCTCAAATCCCAGATGGACAGCAGACCTGCCAACGTGGGAGGGTTGGGTGAGGGGCAGCCAGGCACGCCTCTCCAGAGGAGGCCACGTGGAATGTGGAGTCCTGCTTGGGGCCTCTTCAAAGGCGAGGGGTAGGGCGGAGTTGACTGAGAGGTGCTTACAGCAGTGGTTAGACTGTACAGGTGGCCAGGTGGCCAGGGGGAGTGGTGTAGGACTGAGAGGGGCTTGTGTCAGCAGTTGGACTATACAGATGGCTGGCTGGCCAGGGCGAATGGCCCTCCACTTGTGAACCCCTCCTGCTGGGTGGCGTGCACCACCCTACCCAAAGCATCAAGTCAGCAGCTAGTTCAAGCTGAGACAGGTTGCGGGGACGCTCACACGGTGTAAGTTTTGACAGGCTTGTAGAGGGGCGGCAGTAGCCCGTGGTTCTCACGGGCAACCTCCAGGTACTCAGATGGAGTCTCCAGCAAGAAAGGCCCACAGCACACCTGGCAGCAGCACTTGACCCCAGTGGGTGGCTCCGGATTCTTGACAGACATGGGGGAAAAGTCAAAATCAGCCACCTATGGTGAACAAAACCCCATGGATCAGTCGCCCACCCGCCAGGAGCCCCTTTCAGTGGTCTTACGAGCTCAGCTGCTAGTGGCTGCATGCATACAAACACCTTTGTGGAGCCACACAGCACTTTGCTGTGCCCTTGGCTTCTCTCTCTCTGGGGCTCCCTCTTTCCACTGCTCATGGGCACAGCTTCCAGGCAAAGGCAGAGCACAGGAGGTAAGTCAGATGGGAAGAAGCCAACTCTATAATTTTGCCTCTTAGGCACATCTCAGCAGCCCCAGGCCCTTGTGCAGACATCCAGAGCCCTTCCAAGCTCTCTGGCCTGGCCCTCATGCCCTCTCCATAGGCCCTCTGCATCCTCCTCTCAGGGCCCAGGGGGCCAGCCCCACCCTCCTGAGCACTCACCTCCACCATGTCCTTCTGGTGAGCATTCCTCAGGCTGACATACATGATTAATGCCAGAATCATGGTGATCAGTGTGGCACACGGGAAAGCAAAGACCGCCGGCTGCATGCCTGGGAGGGAGACAGGGTGAGGTCACTGGCCTGGGTAGTGGGTGCTGAATGCCAGCTCTCAGGAGACCATAGCAGGGGAGAGAATAGTCAAACTCCAGACAAGGTTTTTCCTTGGGTACCTGCATCCCAACTACACAATCCCAAAAGGCAAAGCCAGGATTTCACAAAAACCAAGTTGGCATGCGCAAGGGTTTTAAAATACGTCCACAAGTACTGATAGTAACTTTCAAGGGATGTGGCTAAAGTCCCCAACCCTGAGTGCAGGCTGGACTTAGTACTTGCTCCTAGTGAACAGCATGTGACAGGGGGATGGCATAGGACTCCTAAGTCTGGGCCATGAAGGGCATCATGGCTTCCTCCTGGCTCCCTCTTGGGTGCCTTGTTTTGGGGAGGGGAGCCATGCTGAGAGGACACCCAAGCAGCCCTGTGACCTCTGTCAAATCTTTCCCTTCTCTGTCAACTCTGGGGTCACTCATTGATCCTGTTGCCAGGAAGCCGCACGGCAGAGCTGGAAGAGCCCAGGGTCTGGAGTCAGGCAGTCCTGGGTTCGAATCCTGGCTCTGACCAGGCTACCTGATGCTAATGCTCACCCGAGAGGCTGCCATGGGGATGTGACAAGGTGAGATGTGAACGTGCCAGCTGCACAGCAGGTAATCAGTAAGTGTGAGTTCCCTCTCCCTCTCTCCTCTCATCCTCATCTCATGCATGTTCCCTGCCTACGGACACCACCATATACCATCAGGACCTGCTTCCCAAGAAAAGGCAGCATTGGTTACCTGGAGTGCTGTCTTGTCCACAGAATTCTGGGGGATCCCAGGCACTCAGTGCCCAGGAGGAGGCAGGACCCAAGCACCCAAGCCTCCCGAGGGTGCCCACAGGTCACAGAATCAGCCTGGCCGAAGGTCAGCCAGGGCCTAAAGTGGAATGCAGCATCTACTGAAGGGCTCCAAGGGCCTGGGGAGACTGGCAGGGACAGTGACAGCATCTAGAGCACTTACAGGGCCAGCCCTGGGGACACACACAGTTGGGAGGGTTTCCCCTTTTGTACTATACAGGTAGGACTTGGCTGGGCATCTGAAAGACCATTCCTTAGGATTCTAGGATCCAGCTTTCTCCTCTACATAAGGAAGCACTTTTCTGGGTCACAGAAGAGTCTCCCTGGGAATGAAGGGTAGAACCTAATGCCGTCATCAGCTAATCCTGTGGCTGGGCCCGCAACGGCGTGGAGATGGGTATTCCGGGGGAGAAGGTTGAGCATCCTTAGGAACGAGAGGGACCATGCACTTTCTGAGCAGCTCACACTCCCCAGAGCCCGCAAGAGCCCTGTGAGTCTGGCAGTCACTACTAGGGACGCTGGTTTAAGTGGTGGCGACAGTGCTGTGACAGAGGCCAAGTGCTGGGGTGGGGCGGGTGGGGGTGAAGGGTGCAATCATGGTGGCTCATTTCGTATGGGAGTGTTCATGTTGGAGACGGGTGTAGCATTGGTAATGTGAAAGGGACATTGACAGCGATGGTGGTGTCAATGAGAGCTGAAGTTGGGGTGATGCTGGGAGAGCGCAGCAGTGATGGTGTTGGCCCAGATGGTTGGCACAGGGGCTGATGGGAGGGATGTTAATGGCAGAGCTGATGGCAGGAAGGGTGTAGCAATTAGATTACAGAGCTGTCTGCTGGCTCTGGACAGTGCTGGTAGAACTGTCAGTAGTGTGTGTGATGACGGTGGCAGCAGTGCTGGTCACGTTGGCAGGTGGTGGCTGAGTTGCCTGTTGCTATCATTTGTGGTGCTAGTGTTGGGAGAACTGATGGGTGCTAGAGCTGGTTGTTGGTGGCGCTGGTAGAATTTGGTGGGAGGAGGGTATGGGCAGTCAGTCAAGAGTATGGGTTGGGGTCGGAGGGTTATTGATGATTCCAGTGTTAGAGGGTTTGGTGGTTGGTGGCATCGGCAGAGTTGGCTGGTGGCAGCACATTGGTGGTGGTGGAAGGGTTGACTGGTTTCTGCTGCCTAAGCGGCTCTGGAGCAAAAGAGAAGGTGTCACTTACTGGAGGGCCACACCTGGATCCTGTGGTACTGGTGCGTCTTGCTGATGACATTGTCGGCCCGGATGCTGAAGCAATAATCCCCAGGGTCCCTGAAGACGTGGGTCAGGTTGTAAGCTGTGTCGGGCACGGACACCGGGCGACATTCCCCTTCCTCCAGCGGGAGGCACTCGTGCTTGAGACGCCAGCACACAGTCAGAGGGGGGCTGCACAGAAATGAGGGAGCTTAGAACAAGTCCAAGAAAGGCCAGGTGGCCACGAACTTCAGTGTCTTTTCCAGGACAGAGCGCCCAGCTGTCCTGGCCTCTGCCTCACACCTTCCAGACAGGGGAACAGAATAGTACATAAGAGATGGTCCCAGACCTGAGGGGATCCCAGGTCAATGAGACAAGCAGGGACATGCACAGACTGCTAGAAGACACAGTAGGAGTGCTCAGTGACACATGTGGTGTGCTCTCTGAAGGAGGTGGCATTTGAGTAGGATCTGAAAGTGGAAGTAGGCTTTTGGTGGGTCTAAAGGGAACATTTCACGTTACCTTCCTGCCACAGCACAGGCTCAGAAGCTGCAAAATGCAGATCCATCTAAGGAACACCAAACCAGAAGTCCCATTTCACTCACCTTCCCAGGAAGTTCAAGGTCACCTCCATCTTTTGGAAGCTCTCAATTTGGGTGGGCCCCGAGACCTGGATGCCTTGGAGGGTTTCTGAAAGGTGGAGAGGACCCTGTCAGCCTGCTGGCTAAGGACAAACGTGTCAGGGCTCCCAGGGCCCAGGCTGCCCTCCCCAGCCCTCTCCCAAGGGTGCGCTGCAGATCTGTCCGGCGCATGCCTGTGTCCTGGTTCCCAGCGGCCGGCACCCGAGCAGGCTCAGTGAGGAGGCTGGAGGAAGCAGGCAGGGCGCCAGGACGCAGGGCCGGCTCAAATTCCCCCACTGCCGCAGCATCTGTGCCGCGTGGGGCAAGTGCCACCCCTGTCAGCGTGTGCCAGAGCACAACCGAGAAATCTGCTGCAGCACCCAAGCGCCCGCTCCCTCCAAAGCCAGAGAGAGATGGGTTTTGGTGTTCCCTCCCTGTGCGGTACACTGGGACACTGTGTCATGTGTCCTTGACCAGAGGCCGATGTGGCCAGGGAACAAAGAGCGCTCGACCTGCACCTGCCCCCGGGAGACGCACCATGCAGCTTCAGTGAGGCAGAGAAGTCGCCCGTCTTCTGCGTGATGCCCTTTCCAGCATCCAATGTTGCCTGTTCCCACTCAGCCACCACTTTGAGCGTCACAGTGAAGTTTCCGATGGTTGGATAGTTATAATAGACCATAGGGTCTCTAGTCACCATCTGGGTGCTGTAAGGTAACAGGAAAGAAATGACTCATGTGACTTCTTAGAGTCAGGGGTGGCTGTACAGTGACACCCAGTGACCAAGGCCTCATGAACAAATCTGTCATCACAACAGCAGCCCTCAGAGCCCGCCAGGGCTCAAGGTCTGCTGGGCTGGGGTAAAGTGGCTGCTGGTTGTCTTGGTACATGTAAGTTACAGGTGGGAGAACTCCCAGCAACGGGTACCCATCACCTGCCAGGAAGTGATCTGCTCCCCTGGCCAGGAATCTGGGAGGGGCCATGAATTAGAGACAGGCACAATCTGGGGAGGGGAGACGTATGAACTTTGGAGTTAAGACACACCTGGCTTTGAATCTCAGCTCCAGGTTTCCTATCTCATCTGTAAAACAGGGAGGGCCATATCCCCATCACAGGTTATGAAATACATGTAAAGTAACATCATGCTCTCTTCCTTCAATTACCTGAATCACTTTTTCTTTTCTTTCTTTTTTTTTTTTTTTTTAGCTGAGCCATCCTGCCACCTGTTGGCAGCTTAACAGCAGCTCAGCTCGGGCTGGGCATCGAATTGCTGTTGCTCAGAGCTCAGCTCTCACTCTTGAGCGAGCTCTTAACCTACGGAGCCACTCGGCCAGCCCTCTGAATCACTTTTTTTTTTTTGAGGGCAATGTCCCTGGCCCTCATATGTGGGACCTGAACCGGGGCCCCTGGCTTCCCAAGCCAGCACTTAACCACCGCGCCACTCAGCCGGCCCTGAATCACTTTTTAAAAAGCCTAATAGCAATTTAAAAAATACATCTTTGTGTTGATTTGTCAATGCTCTTTATAGAGATGGAGTTTAACAAACCTTTATTATAAGTCTTCAACTACTTCCTCCCAGTTTAACCTTGGTCTTTTGGGTTGATTTACTTCCTTCACCCTCAAATTTTTAATCTGTTGATGCTGACTCTAGCAGTTTTCCCTTTATAGTTGCTGCATCTGTTTTTATTCTTAGACATGCCTTCCCCACTGTCGAATTATCCAATTGTGTGTGTGTATCTACATTTCAATCTAATCCCGACTCATTATGTTTGATTTTTTAATCTACCTGGAGTTGCATTTGTTTGGGTTCAAATTGTTTTACTCCCAAATAACTAACCAACTGCCCTACTGCCATTCATTAAATCATCTATCTCTACTCACTGGCTAGAAATACCACTGTTATCTATACTAGGTGTGTACATAAACTTAGGGTGTTTCTGCCTTTTCTAGTCTGTTCCATGTTGAGCTGCCTTTTGTTGCTGAAAGTTACCTGTAGCTTTAGAAATAGGTATGTATGCATTTCGGTTTCTCTCCCTCATCATCATTCTGCTTTTCTGATTTTTCCCCCCTTCTTCCAATAGTGAGAAATTCCCTTTTCATCTTTTAAATCTTTTTAAGGTTTTCAGGTCAATGGGTGGTTTTATTCATGTAAATCCTGCAATTTTAGGCTAAGTTTATTCTCTCAGTTTTTATGTTGTGTCGCTATTATAAAAGAATTTTTTGATTGCCATTACATGGAAAGCTATGAATTGTGTAGCTTCTTTGGTAACCAGCTATATTATTAAAAATCTCTCTTTAGTTCTAGGATTTTTCAGTGGAGTCTTGTCTTGTGTTTTCCAGGTAAATAGTATTGTCATCTGTGTGTGATGGTGTCGTTTTCCTCTTCCTTTACAATATTTACATTTCATTTCTTGTTTTATTTAGAGAGGCCTGTGGGGCCAGCCCCCTTGCTTTGGGGTGAGGTGCTTATCTCTCTTTGCACAGGCTCCCCAAGTCCTCTAGCAGCAGACCTTCCTCCACTCTCCAAGAGAGTCTGCATGTCTAAAATTGTCACCCAAATCCTTTTGTCTTTGGAGGAGCAAGTCCTCAGGCTCTTGAAGAAGTCTAGCCCGAGAGCAGCCTGCCCTCCCAAGCTGTATCTCCATTCCACATTTTTCTGCCTTCCAAATCTTACCATTCCTTCAGACCAGATGTTTCCTGGGCTTGCAGATAGGACTCCAGAACACCAGTTTCCCAAGTTCGTCAAGGGCTCACTAATCCTTCACATACCCACTCCTCACCCCTATGGGATTCGCAAGTTCAGTTCCCCCCTCAGCAGGAGGCTTGGCGGGACTGGAGTGCAGTGAGGGGTCTCCACTGAGCACTGCCCTTGCATGAAGTTGGGGTGTCTGTGAGCTACCTGGGTTCAGTGCTTGACTCACACTCCCCTACCTGCCTCCCCTAGCCTGGCTTGTGTGGAGAGAAGAAGTAAGGGGAAATGAAGCCAGCACAGGTCCCTCAGAGTCAAATGGGGAAAAATCCTTCCTACCTTGACCTTCCCTACAGGGCTGTTTGGGGCACCGATGACCTCCTCTACTATTATTGTCTTGTCAGAAAAGACACGATGTATTTTTTCAATGTTTTTCACTGCAAAAATGCATTATGAGTTTTCTGATAACCCAGTAGATGGCAGGCACCTCAAAGGCAGGTCCCGTGGCCGGCTCCTCCTGGTCCCCACACAGCCCAAGCGTGGCACAGAGCAGGTGCTCAAGGAAGGTTTGGAGTGAGGGCAGGTGAAGGTGGGACAGCACAGGGCACCCTGCATGGGACAATGGGGTCACCACCATGGGCCAAGGCTTTGGGACATTGAGGGGGTAAAGACATACCCATCTCCGAAGTCCCAGCTGTAGAGAAATGAGGCGGTCTTGAAGAAGCTGTTCGGGTCATGGAGGAGGAAGGACATTTTAAGGACCGTCTTGCTGAGATAGGAGCTGGGCCAGGGCAGGGACGCGTTCTGGGTGACAATGAGGTTCCCCACAAGGAGCTCTGGGAGAGAGGAACCAAGGGTGGGTGAGTCCAGGGAGGTGGCAGGAGGGTGGAGCCAGGGAGTGACCTCCCGTGCCTGCTGGCAGAGCAGCCTCGCCCCCACGGGACCTTTTTGGGGATCAGAGCTGCGTGGTGGCAAGAGGGGACCCTCCCCCAAGTCATCGCCCCTGCTGTGTGGGCACCATTGAGGGATCACAGCAGGTGTGATGTGCATAGCTTCACTCCTGCACCCCTTTCACCAGGCCCTAAGCTGGCTGGCACACAAGGTGCCCTGGAGCAGAAGGAAAAGCACAGGCTTTGAAAGGAACTTTTGGGAAATATTTCAAAGTATTAGATGAGCCTTAAAAAATGAGCAATTCTACTGATCACATCTCCATACCCAGTGATCTGGGCTGAGTGAAGGCCTCTGTTCAGTGTCTTCTTCTCTAAAAAAAAAATGTAAGAGCTGATTTTTTTTTTTTCACCACAAAAGTTGCTCAATCAAGCTCATTTGGAAAATGTGGAAAAGTAGAATGAGAAGAAAGGAAACTGCCTATCATTCCAAACATAACCGTGGTTGACATTTTTAGGAACTGCAAAGTACTGGTGTGTGTGTGTGTGTGTATGTTTAAGGTATACGGTGCATTAAACACAGCTGATCAAAGTGGTTATAGAACTTTGTGTTTTGCTTTCTAAAATTTTACAGGCATGAGTATCAGTGTTCCCCCAGGACATTACAAACTGTAAAGGTCATTCTTATTCGTTATACAGATTGTCTCAATATATGTAACCATTCTCCTTAGCTTGCAATCTTAGCTTGTTTATATTTTCTTCTGCTATTATAAACAAAACACCACTGCAGTGAACACCTTCATGCATAAATCATTACCCAAATGGAGGTTCATTTCCTGAAGATAAGTTCTTAAAGAAGCTGTGAACTCCAAGAGAGCAAGGATTTCTTGAAAGGAGGGAAGTTGGGGGAGAGAGGATGAGAACAAATGGGCCAAAGAGTAAAATAAATTATAACCATTGATATATATGGATCAGCTGCTCTCCAAGGGGCTGTATTAATTTATATCCCCAGTAGCAATACATACATTAAGTGTCCATTTCAGCACAAAGCTGCCAGCAGTGGGTATTACCATTTTCTGATCCTTTGTTAACGCAACTGGCAACAGAGAAGGAACCAGGGGTCTAATTTGCATTTCTGTGATTACTAGGCAGGCCGGATGTTCTTCTCTGAACCAAGAGTCCGAAGGCAAATTAGCAAATAGGAAGGGTCCTCACCTGTGAAGGAGAGGATGACGAGGCTCCTTGCCACAGGCTGGCACATCCAGCAGTTGGCGGCAGTGACCCAGACAGACACGGGGAAGTCCCCGGGCTCGTGCCCCACAGCGCGGATGGTGGAGCTGAACGCCTCATCCGTCTTCCCCGTGAGCAGCAGCGGGGTATGGATCCAGTGGAAGCGGTAGAAGTGAATGTTGGCGGGCAGGGCCAGGCTGCCGTTGTCACTGGCCACCAGGCTAGCCGTGATGGTCACCTCTGCCCCCGTAGTAGCAGGGCTATCTGTGGTGAGGCGGAGTTCATACAGGCCTAGAATCCCAGAAACAAAAAACTGGGTTTAAGAGGGGACGTGGCCAGGAAACCTAATGCTACCCTCTGCGTTGGCTTCTATCCAGTTTTACTGGTAGAGAAATGGAGGCCCAGCCAGCTCAAGTGACTTGCTCAGGAAGCACACAGCTAGTTCATTGTCAAACTGGGACTCGAACCGGGGCCTGCCTGACTCCAAATCACACCTCCTTTCCGGTGTCCCAATTTATATGACAGAGCATGTGTATGGCATGCGCCTCACCTGGCCAGACTTCTATCTTAGTGATGCAAATGGCTGCTGCACATGTCGCAGGAGGAACCACTACAGCTGCTGCCAAGAAATGCCCATCATTACCTGCTCTTTTGGACTAGCTGATGTGGTACACAAAATTCCAATTTGAAACGTAAAGCTGGGTCTGAACCCCGTGGGAGGCCTACCATCCTGGGAGTGGAGAACAAGCCTTGAGAAGAAGGCCCACTCTGACCTGAGCCAAGTGGCTCCTTTCTGGGCCTGAGTTTCTAAATCTACACAGTGAGAGGTTCTAGATCTGCACGGGTGGCCACTAGCCATGTGTGGCTAATGAGGTCTTAATTAAAATGGAACAAAATATCAAACCCATGTTCTCATTTCAAGGGCTCAATAGCCACATGTGGCTACGGCTCACCATTTTGGACAGTGCAGATGCAGAATACCTTCATTTTCACTGGAAGCTTCACTGGCAGCACTGTTCTCAGGGACCAGGATTCCTGCCAAGGCCAACACTGGAACTTTGTGATTCCAGCCGGGTCAACTCCTTGGGAACTTGAGCTGAGATACTGGGGAGGCAGCTCTTACAGGGAACCCCAGGGTTAGTCTTGCAGGAGTCTGGTGGAGAATGGGGTATTTGGCATATGGAAGGAGGCCAGGAAAGAGGACTTTGCATATCCCTTCCCTCCCGACCACCACATTGAATGTAAGACTAATTGCACCTGAAAATGCAGTACAGAATAAAAAATTAAAATATTTTATTACAAAGTAAAATAACCCGTAACAACCCTTGTTACCATATTTGGGCATTTCTTACTATTTTTTGTTGTTTTTAAATCATGCTCTTACTTTGAGATTATGTATTCTATTTTTTTCCAATTCTGTATCATAAGCATTTTCCTAAGTCATTATTCTTCAATCACTTTAGGTAGTTGCACAATGTTTTATCATATAAACAACGTAAGATTCTAAAACTAAGACTTGCTTCCACCATAAAAGTAATACATACACATAAAGACTATTAGAAATGTCCTATTATTCCGCCTCCCAAAGACAACACTTGCTATCAGGTTGCTGTGTTCATGTCTTTTTCATGCTTAGAAGCTTTTAATTTAGTCATAATCACGCTGCACACAATTTTGAGCTATTTTATTGTCACATGACAACACATGAAAAGCGTGTCTATGGTCACACTGATATGAATTTCAATATTTGCACAATAATCCCTCAAGCAGGTGTGTCTTCACTCGCAGCACCTTCCACTCTTGTCAATACCAGGGCTGCACGGCTTGGTAACTCTTTTCCCGTCATTTGCTATTTTCCTCTGCAGGTGAGATTTCTGAAGGGCTCCAGGTTAGAGAGTGTCCAGCCTGGTGCAGCACATAGCTGGGCAGAGGAGGTGAGGCAGAAGGAAGGGGGCACAGGGACTGCCAGTCCCCTTGCTCATTTCACTCCTTGCCACCCACTTTCTGGGCCACAGGCATCCCCTCCAGGGGCTTCAAGTGCCTCCCAAATGCTGATGGAACCCAGTAACGCAGACCTACTTTCTGGGCTCCGGACCTACACAAGGCAGTACAGTAGCTTCTAACCACATGTAATTAAGTTTAAATTAACCAAAGTTAATTAATCAAAATGAATTAATATTAAAAACTCAGTTTCTCAGTTGCATTAGCCACATCTCAAGTGCTCGCTAGTCATACATAGGTGGGGAGTAGCTATTCCTCTGGGCAGCACAGGCCCAGGACACTTCCTGCATCACCCAGGGTTCTGCTGGACGGTACTGCTCTAGCCCCACTGGACTTCTCCCCAAACCTACCATTCCCTTCCCCTAGCACTGTGTGGGGGTTAGTGGATCCAGCGGTCTCCAGCACCCATCTCTGGCCCCTGCCACTCTCCCCCTTCTTGGGCAGGCTCGCCTCCTCTCCATCACTACCAACACTGCTTAGGCCAGCACTCAGCCCTGTCTGGATAACTGCTACATCCTGTCCCTGACCCATAGCTTCTGGTCCTGCCCTACTCTCAGCCACCCCCAAAGACAAGCTTCCTGCACAGGCAATGTGATCATAAGCAAGTCTCAGGGTGAAGTCCAGATTCACATCTTGGCACATCCATGCTGTGGCCAGCCACTTTAGCAGTTCCCTACAACGTGCTCTGTCCTTCCTAGCCTCAGGGCCTTGCCACATGCTGTCCCCCTCGCCCTGCTCCACCTATCTGTCCATGGATGTAATCTCTTTCGGGAAGGATTCCCTGAGCCCCTCATCTCCCTGGTGCTGTCCCAACAGCCTGAGCACACAGGTCTTACAACGCCATGTCTGGATGATGGTTGCCTCTCTTTCCCACCGCGCTGCAAGCTCCTTGAGGAAAGGGAGCATCTCCGTCTCCCTCTGCCTTGCAAAGTGCTTGGCACATAGTAGGTGTTCAACATTGCTGCTGCTCAGTGGCATCTGGATAGAAGGGTGTGGTAAAAGGACCAGCCCACCTGGTAGTGCCCCAGGAAACTGTTCCCCCAGGGGGTACTAACTGAGCCCTATCCTTGGGCCCCACCCACACAGGTGCTGAGGAAGCCAGAAGTGGGGGACATGCCTCCTGCCCTCAGGGAGTTCACGAGACACCTGTTGGACTCAGCAAAACTGGGAGGTGAGTGTGTCTTAGCTGCGCCCCTTTCGCTTGTGGCAATGCTGCCTGTCTCCAGTGCCCCACCCTTTCCTCTCACCCACGGCCCAAACAGAGAATTCCAGACGCTGCGGCAGGAGCTTCCCCAGGAAGATAGGGTATGCATTTTACATTGAGGGACTGAGTCCCCTGAGATCACGCTACTGCCTGGGGCCACAGAGCAGATCTGCAGCACCCAGGCTGAGTTCCATTCTATCTCCCTCTGGCTGGGAGGTGTTAGCATTTGGCCTGGCCACGCAGAAAGAGGTGCTCAGATAAGAGGCCATTCCCTCCCTTCCCCCTCCTGCCCACCCCGTTGAGGAGCGTGGGCCACAGTGAGGCTGGCAGGCCACGGGGACATCGGGCTGGCTGCGTGCTGATGGCTATCCAGCATCCGCAGTGAGATGGGCGCATGGCAGGGCGCATGTCAGCACGACGCAGATCCGCAGATCCGTTGCCAGGGGAATGGATCGGGAGGGCAGCAGACTCCGCTGGAAGGAGGGAGGGGGGAGGGGCTGTGGCTACAGCAGACGATGCGGCAGATGCTGGCGCAGCTCCTAGAAGACCCTACCTGTCCAGACACAGGAAGCCTCCAAGGGCACTTTTTCTCAAGTTTTTTTTTTTAAAGCAGAGGTTTCCCAGCTCCTGGGTGATACTGTCCCTCTTCCTCAGGGCTCTGGGAAGTGTCCTGGGCATCCCGGCTGAAATGGACCACGGAAGCTTTGCCACTTGTAGCAGAAGAAACCAAGCCTAAGTCCTCTTACCCCACCCATCCAAAACCATCTTACCAAGTTTAGGAGCCCAGGTGACTCGGCCTTAGAGTACAGAACAGCCAAGACAGGGCCTTCAGGGGCAGCACAGGTGCCCAGAGAGACTCTGGGCTGAAAGGACCAAAGCAAAATGCAAAGGGGCAACTGCCACAAAGCTTGACCCCCCTCCCCCAGGGGCAATACCCACCAGCAGGCCCCAGGAGTACACACATTTTCCCTGACAACACAGCCAGCGAGGCCCTGAACATTCTAGAAAGTGGCTACATCAGCCTCTGCACACTGCAAATGTAGACAACCCAAAACATGTCCCAAGGAACCTCTGACGCCTGCATAACACAACCTGGAATTAATTCATGGTCCAGGACACAGACCTCTGGCTTCACCCCCTAGTGTGGGAAGCGTGCCATGCCGTCTGACCCAGGTGTGAAAAGGGCGTCTGAGCCTTTATTTTTGTCCTGTGGGTTTCCCCCAACCCCATTCCCTGCTCTTTGACCATATCCTGGGTACAATAGGCCAGGCTGAGAACCACACATGACTTCCAAAGAATTATTATTATTATTATTATTATTATTATTATTATTATTATTTTCTAATCTTCGAAATAATTATTATTATTTTCTAATTTAGGCCACATTGATCATTTCTGGACACATGTAACCTAATAGACAAGAAATCCCATTTCTATTTGAACTTCTAAGGGGAAGCGGGTAATCCTAAGCACAAGACCCACAAAATTCTCTTATTTCATCCCTGCTGTGCAGTTTTTATTTTATCTTACGACTTTTATTTCACAAAATTGCCTTAGATCTCTTCCTCTCTCACCCATTCTTTTAAGGTGAGTAAAGAAAAACGTTGGATAATATTTAACACCCCCCATAGCTGCTAACATCCCAACTGTCCCCCAACAACTCTCCAGTCTGGGTTCTTTTTTGTCGCCAAAATGAGGCAGAGAAGTTGCTGCTGGCCTTCCAGCGGTGGCTGGTGAGGACGGCGGAAGCGCGACGGAGGGCACGGCGTGGGACCCGCGGAATCTGCTGGGGTCCATTTTGGAAGTCATTTCCAGAGAGGAAATGGCAGACTGGCCTCCTGAGCTCTAAAATTGCATCCTTCCCTCCACCAACACATACGGTGGAAAGGTTCTCCAGATAAGGTGACATTTTAGGGCAAAAAATACTGCTCCGCGGGTAACGTGACCGCGCTCCTTGGGGAGCTGTGGCGTGATGATCAACCAGGCACATTTTCGATCTCCCCGTATGGTCCACCCCCTCCCCCAGCGGCTGCGAGTTCCCCAAATATTGGGATGGATGCGCGGGCCATTGCGCGGGGTTCCCAGGGCAGCGCTGATCTGGGGGTGGTAGCAGAAATCCCCTCAAGTGGCGAAGCGACTTCTGGGGAGAGCAGTGACGGGAGAGAGGAGGGGGCTTCTCGGCACCCAGCTGGCCCTGTCCCCTCCGCGGAGCGGTGCAGGGCTTCCGGGGAAGAGCGAGGTGCGCGCAGGGCGCACGACGCCAGCTCCGCAACCTCGGCTCCGGACCAGGCCCTGGGCCCAGGTACCACGGCTTGGGGAGGGCTGGCGGGCAGCCCGCGCAGCGCCTTACCTGCGGCCAGCCCAGTCGGGGCCAAGGGCAGGAGGCAGGCCAGCCAGAGGATGCGGCTGACGCACGGCCAGAGGGCCGGGGCCATGGCGGCTCCGGGGGTGGCAGGAGCTCGAGCGGACGTGGCTCCACTCGGCGGCGCCGGCCGCTCCTCCGCTCGCAAGGCGCGGGCTGTGCGGGCGCGGCACCCCCTCGTCCCCGCTTCAGGACGCGGTGTCGCTGCGCACCAACGCCGCCTCCTACAGCCCGCAGCGCCGACCCCGGCCCACGTCAGCCTCTCTGCATCCCCTCCCCGCGCTCCCTCCCGCGTCTCTCCGTCGCCTCGCTGCACCCTCCTATCTCCCCCAAGCTTCCCCTCCTCTCCCCAAGATCCTCCACTCCCCAGGTCCGCGCTCCGCCAGTCTGCGCCCCCTCCCTCCCCGCCCCCCGCCCCCGCCCCATCGGTGACCGCGGGCTCTGACTCAGCGTCCCCAGAGGTGCGCGCAGCGCTGCAAAGCCGCAAGCAAGCCCCTTTGGGTTCTTCTCCAGGTGACTTCTCTGCTTGTGACGCACAGGACTCGGAGATGCGGCTTTTCATTCAAGAAACATTGAAGGCCAGCTGTGTGCCAGGCGCTGGGCAAGGGGCCTGGAAACGCCTCGTATCCCTCCTGAGAAAGGGGCTTGAGCACAGGAGCCCTGGCACTGACGTTATTCTTCAGTTTACCCTCTCTACGCATGCTGTAAAATGGGGCTTATGCTCATACCTGGGCCCAGGGCTACCTCGCTGTCACTGAGGGCCTTGCAAGACTCCGACAATCGTGATGAAGAGCGACCAGGCAGCTCCTTGGACGCTCCTGGGCCTAAGCAGGCATTTCCATCAGCCACAACAGAGCAGAGCACGTCTTTCCTCCTAGAAGGGAGCCAGGCCTGACGGGCCTTAAAGACTGGACACCAGCAGCCCGAATCCTGGGCCCAGTTCTGCCTTCGATTTACTCTGCACCTGGGCAAGGGATCATGCCCAGAGGAAAGGGGCTGTATGGCTCCTCTGGCCTGGCAGCCCATGCTGGACCCTGATTGCATGACCTGCTGTGTGGGAGTTAAGGCAGCTGAAGGCATGGCCCCTCTCTCCCACACAGCTGGGGGCTCTGCCATCTATCTCACTGTAATGGACGCGGGAATAGATCTGAGTGAGCCCCCTTAGGAAAGGTAAAAATGTTAGACAGATGTCACGCCCAGTTGCATCAGTCACCATCATGGGGCCATAAGAATCAAAAGGCCTAGGAACCGGAAGACTGGATTTTTCCCTGACAATTATATGACCTTGGGAAAAAAGGAAAGTCACTTTCCTCTCCATGCCCCAGTTCCTTTTTCTTTAAAATGGAATAATAATAGTCTCTACTCCAAGAGAAGAGTGGTCATAAGGATAAAATGAGTGCTTTGGACATAGTAAGCTCTCAATCGTGTTGGCTGTCACTGGAATTGCTTAAGGACTTGGGAGCGCTTTGCTTGTTCATCAAGAATTAAGAAGAAGTTGGTTAAGAGCTCGCTCAAGAGTGCGAGCTGAGCTCTGAGTAACGGCGGTTCGATGCCAGCCCGAGCTGAGTTGCCATTGAGCTGCCAACAGGTGACAGGATGGTTCAGCTAAAAAAAAAAAAAAAAAAAGAATTAAGAAGAGGGCCGGCCGAGTGGCGCAGTGGTTAAGCACTGGCTTGGGAAACCAGTGGCCCTGGTTTGGGTCCCACATATGAGGGCCAGTGACACTGCCCTCAAAAAAAAAAAAAAAAAAAAGGAGAAGAATTAAGAAGAAAATAATGCTGGAGAATGCTGGAGAAACAAATAATACATTAAGGTTACATATTGAGCTTCAAATATTTAACTCTTTACTATTATTTGAAGGTCTGGTTGTTAGTGGTTTTTAAAATGTACTAAATGCTAACAAGAATAAGAAGGTTTATTAATTTTTAAGTGTGTAACTTCATTACATTGAATAATAACTTCACAGTATCCACAGTCTGATCTGTGTCACAGAAGCCACCTGCAAAGCCACCCTGAAGTTAATGTCAGTGTGACCCCTTTTTACCTAATTCCTCTCTGTTGGCCAGGATTCCCTGCAGGCACCCCTGACCCCAGAACCCTGCCCTCCCCTGGGCTCTCACAGCACCTGTCGGAATGTTAATTTTTGTCACTGAAAATCTTTCTAAAGTAGGTCAGTGGGTCTTTTGGTCCTAGCAAGGTGGGATAACGAAACCTCCCTTTGGTAACAAGAGCAGCAGGCCTCAGGTTAATATTCCTACCAGAAATCCTCATTGTCCTGCACTGGAAATGTAACTATGGGACGTGGGGGCCCGGATCAGCTCTGGAGACGCTTTGGGGCTACATTACATCCTATGGTAGCCGGGAAGGGGCAAAATGGAGCTCAGCAGGATCCCTTTGCTGAATTTACCATGAGCTGCTGGCCCAGGTCTCGGTCTGCCAGGGCAGCTGGAATGTTTAGACCTCAGGACACCCGGTCACCCTGTTGAAATTCATGAGAGATCTAGGGAAGATGAGATGCTGGGTTATTCATCACAGGGAAGGTTCTTGGCAGGGGTGGAACTCTTGGCTAGCAAAGGTGAGCAGGGCCTCCAGCATACCACGGGGCGATGGGGGGGGGGGATGGCCTCTTGGTGGCTATCAGAAGGTCAGGCTGAGGCCCAGTGCCCTGACTTACTCTATGCAGAGACCACCTCTGCAGACTGCTCGTGCCCACCAGAGGGATATTTTGGGGCACGCTGTCTCTTACTTTTTAGTGTTCCAGCTGACCCTTCCCTATGGGTTCACACAGCATTATTCCAAACAGGGTACAAATTTACACATATGTTCGTGGACTGAATTGTGTCCCTTGAGAAATTCCTATGTTGAAGCCCTAACCCCTAAAGTGACTGTATTTGGAGACAGA
Organism: Aselliscus stoliczkanus; assembly: GCA_033961575.1. NCBI lineage: Eukaryota > Metazoa > Chordata > Mammalia > Chiroptera > Hipposideridae > Aselliscus > Aselliscus stoliczkanus. The sequence continues at coordinate 4,557,449 of CM066733.1, forward strand.
GCCTTTAAAGAGGTGATTGAGGTTACATAAGGTCATCAGGGTGGGCCCTGATCCGATAGGACTGGTGTCCTTATAAGAAGAGGAACAGCCACTAGAGACATCCCTGTCTCTTCCAGAGCATGAAGAGGTCATGTGAGCACAGTGAGACAATGGCCATCTAAGGTGAGAGAAGAAGCCTCTGAATGAAGCCTACCTTAGCGGCACCTTGATCTTGGACTTCTAGCCTCCCGAACGGTGAGAAAAAAGTTTCTGTTGTTTAAGCCTCCCAGTCTGTGGTACTTCGTTATGGCAGCTTGAGCTAAGATAACACCCAATGGGCAATGGGAATACATTGGTAAAGAAAGACAGGAAGGGAGCTTACTGTCTAGGAGAGGAAACAGATGATAAATGAGTAAGTAAATAATTTCAGATTGTGAGGTTATTGGGGAAAAATACAGTATTATGATGGTGGGGGTGGGGAGGACAATGGTTTTTTTATATTGGACCTTAAGGAAGGCCTTTCAGAGGAGGTGACATTTGATCAAAGATGACAAGGAGCCAACTTTGTGCCTCTGAGAGAACATTCCAGACAAGAGAATTAGCTGCACAGGTGTAAGTGGGCATGAGACACAGCAAGGCCGTTGTGGCAGGAACATGATGAATGAGGCTGCGAGGTTCACATGGCCAGGCCATGAACTTGAGCCTTTGGAGGGTTTTAAGCAGAGGAAGGGTGTGATCTAATCTACTTGCGAGGAGTGATATTGACACTGTCCCCAACCTCTTATTCAGGAGGACAAGAAAATAGCATGATGGGTATTTTGCTAGAAGCTATGACCATGAGGAAGTGGAGGGATTTCGCCAGTGTTAGGGCTAGGCCTAGCTGTAGTTCTTTCTTGTGTGCCATTGAAGTGAAACTTACCAAAGGATTTTTCTACCTGCTGCTTTTTTCTCCCCTAACCCCGCCAACAATATTAAACAACCAGTCAGCCCACTAGTTTCAGCCCTCAGATTTGTGAACCGTTCCCCAACTTTGCACCTTCTACTTCTTGTAGAGGTAAGGGGTGGATTTTGCTTGCAAGTGGGCCACTTCTTCCATGTGGGAAGGGGTGTTCTGACCTATTTTATTTCTTCTGGGGCAGAAATAATTGGTACCAAATGCATCCACTCACAATCCCAACACTTCATTGGAGGCTTGTTCTTGAGTGGCAACATGAAACAAGGAGCCTGTTTCCCAACCATGCACCTTTCCTCCAAGGTATCTGCAGGTAGTGCAAGCTCTGTTTTTGCGAGGTATGAAAAGTATCTCTCTGGGGAGGGAGCACAGAGATTTTGGTGAGTTGGTGATGATAGGGAGTGCGGGTAGGAACAGTCAGGAAGGGGCAAGAGATGGAGCCAGGACCTGGAAGCGGTGTAGGTCAAGTCAGCTCCTGCAAGCTCTGTCCATGGTAACCTTGGGTGACCAGGAACAACTCACCATTCGCCCCCGCCCATAGATGGAGTCTGTATGTAAGGCAACGACGGGTCTGAGATGGTTCAAAGGGCGCCTCCGGAGTCACAGGCCAGGAGTCAGCATGTGCCACGCCACAGCGGCAGGTCAAAAACAGGGACGCTAAGGTCCGCCTCCAGAGCGGATCCGGAGAGGGGCGGGGAAGAGGAACGTGCTGCGCGTTACAGGCAGGCGCGCCGCTCCTTGGGTTCTGGGAGTGGTAGTAATCCGCACGGTATGGCTCAGGGGGGACTACATGTCCCCAAAAAGCCTGCCAAACCGTGCCGAGCGTCCGAGGCGCGCAGTCTGACGGTCAGCCCGATGCCCAAGGGCGAGGCGGAGGTTCAGTCGCAGTGTTACCCCGAAGCGTGGGAACCGCAATGCTCGGACCGAGGGGCCAGGGAGCCGGGGGCCAGGAGACCGCGGGCCGGGAGCACGCCACCTCGGTGCGGCAGAACCTGGCCGGGATGGAGGCGGCGCCCTCCGGGAGCGGACGGTGCCGCCCCGGCCCCGGCCCTTCCCTTCCGCGCCCGGCACCGGCTGTGGCCGAGGGTCCTTTTACCACCGCCGTCGTACTCCCTGCCTGGCAGGCCTCGGATTTGGGCTGGGGCGTCCCCTTTCCTTCACTCATTTTTTTTCCCTCTGGAATTTACTTGTTTGGGTCCCTTGACATCTCAATAGTATTTTCCAGAATTCATCTTTTTCTGCCCTTGACTTTTCTCCTCAGGACTCCCTGATCTTTACACCTTATCCCCCCACCCCCAGGCTTCCCTGGGGCTAGTTTCTCCCAAATAAATCTTTTTCTGGACCACCCTTTCAAAAATGGCACCCTTTTCCACCCACTGACTTCCTCCCTGCTTTATTTTAATTCACAGCACTTGTAAATACGTGGTGGTGTAGTACATATTTATCTTACCTGTTTATTGTGAAACCTAATCTTGGGGACAAGGACTTTGTGTTTTGTTCACTCTAAGTCCTTAGGATGTGATTACTGCGCAATAAATAGTTACCCTAATGAGTGGACTTGCTGATTGAATTTGTCCCCTTGCCTTTAGGCCACTTTTTTATCCCTTCACGCTAGAGGAAAATGGCATTACTGTTTCTTGAACAAATATGAAGCTGTAGCCGAGCACTTTTCAAGTTGCTCCTCCCCATAGAGAACCGACATCTCCTCCTCACTGTCAATTACAAAGCACTTTCGTGTGCATTGTTTCATTCCATTGTGTCCAAGGAGTGAGGCAGGCAGGGCGCAGGAGGCCAGTTCCATATCGGCCCAAAAAGAATGGTCTGAGTCCCGGCAACTCGGAAGCCTCCAGGGCGTTGGTTCTCCTTGTCACCTGCTCCTGCCTGGCCTTGAGTGGGGATTCTGAGTAATGCCGTTGTGTTGGGACAGGCAGAAGGAGCCTCTAGATTTTTCCTTCATCCAGGAGCCTTTGTCTGCTGGTCTTACCAGCTCTGTTCTCCGCAGGTCAAGGCCATGGAGGTGGACCTGGAGGAAAGGCCTCGGGAGCTCATGCGGAAGCCCCACCTCAGACTCCATAGGCTGCGTGGTGGACCACGGGGAGGCTGGAAGGTGAGTGGCTCAGGCCCAGAACCACTGGGGCCTGCTGGGAAGGTGTCTGGACCATTCAAGATCTGGTCGGCCTGCCTCGTGCCTATTTCCTGAGACTGAGCGGAAACGAAGCGAAGACAGACTCGAGGAAAGGAACCCCACTAACACTGCTTACAGCGGCACAGGCTGAGTGCCTCTCCTGTAGGCGTGTTGTTTGGTTTGCGTGGTGTTTTTAAAGAACTTGAACTGTTGCCATTTTAATTAGGGGAGGGTCCAAATAAACGTATTTTTGGCTTGTTAAAAATCGGAAGAGGTGGCTACACAGGACCCCTATGCCTACACCGGACTCGCTGACTGTGGGTGGAGCACGCGCTGCCCAGCAGGCCCCGGCTCCTGCCCGGTCCCTCCCTGCGGGCATCTGCACTCCTTTCCCCCCCATACACCATGGCTTTTGAGGTGAGGCATCCAAAGCTCAGGAACAGGATTGGCTTGCCCACCTCCGGCTGGGCTACCGTCTGAACCTTGCCTGTCCATTCCCCGAGTGGCTCTTCTCCCTTCTAAAGCCATGGCCTGGAATGAGCCTTTGGGCACCTCCCAGAAGGTGCTGAGTTGGGCCAAAGCTTATGATCTTACCCCCACACGGGCTCAAGGGCCAGGCGAACTGGGACTTGGCTGCCGACAAAGTACCCTCCCTAGCTGCCCCTGACTGGGACAGCAAGTGCCCAGCACACACTCAAAGTCAGAATTCACCACTTCCGCGGTCTTGGCATTTATTGTGTAGTCCCTCAAACCCGCCAGCACTCCCTACACAGTCTGGGTCTGTGAGGTATGGGTGGACAGGGAGGCCCCTCTCCCCTCAGATCTTTATGGGAACCCTCCCTTTGTCCCTTAATGGGCCCATCTCCCCAAGGCAGCAGACGAGGAAAAGCGGGAGGTTCCCCGTTTCAGAGTTACCAGGAAAGACTGAGGATGTGTGAGTGTCAGAGGCACACGGCTGACCGTCCCGGCTGAGGTCTGGGGCAGGTGCACAGGAGGACACCACGGGCGAGTTTCAGCAGCTGGTGCAAAATGCTGGCAGTTGCTACTAACCGAGCATAAGAACAAAGTGTTGTTTGAAGGCAAGTGGAAACATTTCTTGGGAAATCGGGTGTTTCCTTTAGGCAGACAGGCAGGAGTTGTGGTTTTCATCAGCACCTCTGTGGAGGACCAGGAGGCCTCTGGGATGGGCCGACTGCGCCCCACTCCCCAGTCTTGGAGCTGGTTCCACTGCGTCAGCCCATGCTTACAACACACAGTTCTGGGCGCCTCGCGATGTCAGAAGGCTTCTTGGGACGGGCAGTCAGTCCAAGGTGGTGGTCCCAGCAGCCTCCAGAGCCCTCCTGCCCAGACTATCCACATGTCCATGCTCTGGACCAGGTGGCCTCTCCACAAAGGGATGCCAACAGGTCACTGAATGGAACATCAGAAGCCATGATCTCATTGGAATAACAAAAGAGCAGACGCCCCGGGCCAGAGTGAGCGGTCCGGACCCAGGCTCTACGAGCAATTAGCGCACAGCCTTGTCTCCCGCCCTCTTGCCAGTACGCGCTGCGGGACCCTGACTCCCTATCCCCACGCTGAGGTAGGTCGGGGCAGACTGGGGAACAGTGTCACCCAGGCTAGCTCGGAACCTCATTCTGAGATGAACAGCTCCAGGTAATGCCTGGTTCCCAAAAGCATTTATCTGGGCTCCTGATCAGAAAGCCACTGGTAAGAGCACAAGGCCAGGCGTCTAGCTGTTCTTAAGAAAGAACATTCCCCCGCTTTGGCCAGTCTGGTCCTGGGAGCAGTCAGAGCCAATGGGCACTGTGGCACTCTCTTGGAGGACGGGCCAGCGGCCTCATCCAAGGAGCACAGCCACAGGCCAGCAGAACCTCCAGTCCACGCCAGTATCCGAGGGGTGGCACTCCGGACCTTCAGCGCCCCCCAGGGATGTGTAGCTTCTGGTGCTGTTGGGACCTGTGGGTTCTGAGTGGTCTTTAAAAGTAGCTCAACTGGACATAGTTAAACTATTCAAGTTCACCTCCCCCCACTGGGGCTTTAAAAACTGTACTCCATAATGATACTCGATAAAAAAGGGGTCCCCTCACCAATGCTGGTTTCCTAGGTAACTTTCAAGCTCTGGAAACAAGTTGGGGTTTACAGACTGTAGAATAAAGGCTTCTCAACCTTCCAGTGGCAAAATGGAAAGCTGTCAGAGAAGTTTCAAAGGCTACTCTAAAACCCAAGTCATTCTTTAAACACTTAAAAGCGGACCAATCACTTAACGCAGAAAGTTAATGGGGATTTCAGACAGCGATTCGATTCTGGAAGCCGCAGCCCAAGAGCCGAGCCAAGCAGCTCAGCTCTCACACCCACTCTGGACTTCGGCGCTCCCCCCCCGCTCGCTGTCCCTTCCCTGTCCCTCTCTTGCACGGGCCACGGAACTGAAGCTCAGATTAAATGTCAAATGCAACGAAGGCACGTAATCTCTACTCTCAATTAAAAAGCAAACTGAACTGGAGATCCGCTCTAGAAAGAAGCCTGTTTGTGGCTGCCGATTCTTCGTTGGCCCCAGACAGACAAAAGGCTCCTTCTTTTGCCTGCACTAAAGAGAAGTGTCAGTGCAGAGACGGTCCTTAAACTTGCTGGTCCCTGGAAAGAGGAGATGCATGGAACGTGCACTGGAGAGGCTGCAGAATCAAAGGGCCCAGAAAGGCTGGCCACGTACTCCAGGGCACCCGGGGGCTGGTGCGCCACCCCCATGGCTTTCACCTGGATGGACATGCCCGCTGTTGCCTCTCCCAGTCACGGTTATCCACACAGAAGGGGTCTGTCCCTTCCACGTAAAAGTTCATGCGGATTAGTGTGAAGTACTCTGATAGCAGGTGGGGCCCCAAAGGGCAGGGGGAAGCCAGAGCGCTGTCTCCACTGACACAGGTATCACCTTGTCGTTCACAATTCCTATTTTCCTCAAGACAATCATCTGGGGTTTTGATTACAGCACCTGGAAACAGCCTAAATCTATGGCCTGTTCCTTGATAAATAAATAAGTTACAAGGCAGTTCTGAGGCCAGCGCCCAGCTCTGGCTGAGTCGTCCTCTCAGGAACACGGGCTGCTTCCTCCCTGCTTATGTAAACATGGGCACTGGCACAGTTAATGCAAGAGCAGCAGTTTCTGTCTCCAGATTTGGGGGGAAAGACCAGTTTCTCTGATTAGGGCGTGAATACCACCTATTCTGTAGTCACAAGACTGGCAGGCCAGGCCTTGGCGTGGTGGAAGCAGGGAGGTTTCAGAAAGCTTGCTTGGGTCTCCAGGTTTGTCCTAGCACTTCCAATCCCCCGCGGCGGGGAAATGCATCTCCAAGATAGAAGAAACACACAGCAATCACCTTCCTTTAAAAATGATGGCCCTGGGCAAGAGAGGAAGAGACTGCACAAGGCCACAGCCCGCTGGGCAGAGCTGGGGCTGCAGGACAGTGTGGGACCAGGAGCCAAGGCTCACTGTGTACGCCCAGCACCTACCTGCCCACGTGAGGAAAGTGGAGTTGCCAGGAATCAACAGTCTAGACTGGGAGTGCTTCTGACACCTACACTGGTCCCCAACCACAGGGCCTGCAGGGAGGGGAGACTGAGTCCACTGAGCATCGCCTGTACAGATCAGAGGAGGGGGTCTTCATTGGTGAAGGCCGGATCCCCTGCCAGCCCAGAATGAGCCAGGCGCCGTCCTTGCCCGCCCCCTCCAGCCTCACTGCCATCTCACCAGGAGGGCTTCTGTAGGGTACGAGGGCAAGGAGGGGAGAAGGGAAGTGCTGCCACGTGGCTCCTGCCCCGGGCCCAGGCTGGTGAACTAGCAGGAGCAGCAGAGCCGGGTTTCAGGCTGCGCGGTGAGCAGGCGCTGCCAGCCTAGGAGAGAAGCTCCAAGAGCAGCTTCCAGATGTGCACGGTGCCCGGGTCGTCAAAGCCGGAGCCTGCCGGGGCGATGCTGGCCGCCAGGAGGAAGACTTCCCGCTGGCTCTCGAAGGCCTGCAGGCCCAGCTCCTGCTGCAGCTCCACCACACTCATGGCCTCGCCCAGGTCCTGGGGTGAAACAGCCAATGGGAACAGCCATTGTTTCCCAGCACCCAGCTCCTCCCCCGTGAAATAAACTGCTCCTGGGCTCCTTCAGGGAACACGGGGCCCTCGGTCTAAACTCTCTTTGTCATCACTGACTTTCCTTTGTACGAATCTCTTTTCACCCCACCATCAGCCACTGCGGTAAGAAACAGCACTTCTGTACGTCAGGCATTGCGACAGGCACTTACGTCTTATTTAATTCTCAGTCTACACTTAACTGATGAGGAAATTGGCTCAGGGAAGGCGAAGTCATTTAGCCAAGGGATAGTGATGAGCGACAGAGCCAGGTTTCAAACTCAGGCTGGCGATGCCCAGGCCTAGGACCCCCCATTTCCTAAACGCAGCAGTGGAGAGATCCGCCATGGGGCGACTTCCGGACAAGGGCCTTACCCCCGCCAGGCTCAGACGCTGGGGCGACTTCCGGACAAGGGCCTTACCCCCGCCAGGCTCAGACGCTGGGGCGGCTTCCGGACAAGGGCCTTACCCCCGCCAGGCTCAGACGCTGGGGCGACTTCCGGACAAGGGCCTTACCCCCGCCAGGCTCAGACGCTGGGGCGACTTCCGGACAAGGGCCTTACCCCCGCCAGGCTCAGACGCTGGGGCGGCTTCCGGACAAGGGCCTTACCCCCGCCAGCCTCAGACGCTGGGGCGACTTCCGGACAAGGGCCTTACCCCCGCCAGGCTCAGATGCTGGCTCAGGAGAAAGACCACTACACAGCATCGCTGGCGAGGGTTCATTTTAATTTCACCCAGAGCCCAAGATTAAAATGATCCTTGGAGCAAGTCATGGAATGCTGGGACCTTAGGTGTTGTCTCCTATAGGTTCAAAATTGCTATAAATTATAGTTTATACCTAAGATGATGTAATTTATTGGCCTAACTGGGGGACTTCTGAGACTCCAAGGGGGCACTATTAATCATACCAGGAAAAACAGGCATAAATGGGGACTGTCCCAGGCAGACGGGACGTATGGTCACCGATTTATAAGTGACTCAAATGTTTCCCGAATGGAGGTCAAAGGCGCACAACCTCTCTCCAGCCAGGTTGGGCACATGCCTGTGGCTCTCAGGCACCTGGGCACAGGCCACAGAGAACATGATAGGCCTCTGGACCGCGGCAGTTGCCATGGTGATGAGAATGGCACTTGAGGTCTGATGCTGAGGGTTGCTGGCCCAAGGCAGCCCTCTGGCACCCAGGGGAGGTACAGTGTAGTGGTTAAGAGCAGGAACTTTGAGGAAGACCTGAGTTCAAGTCCTGCCATTGCTGCTTAGAGCTGTAACTTGGCATTTAGGGTAACCAAAGGCCTAGCGTGGGGTTCTGTAGGGCTCTGTCAATGCTGAGCATTGCCTGTCATGCTAAGCACACAACAAATGTTATTATTTAATCTGTTAACTTATCACTTCCCAGCTTCAGCTCTTTGATCTAGAACCAGAAGTCACAACATAGCAGAGTGGAAAAGGCACAGGTTTTCCAGTTAAGACATCCCAACTCCACGATTTTCAAGGTGCGCCGCCTTGGGGAGGTTGCAGAATCTCCGAGCTTTAGATTTCCCTCTATAAACTGGGACTAGCAGCCTATACCCTACAGGGTCAACAGAAGCATAATATCAGATATCATTCAAAGCCACACCGGTGTCTCGTGGATACTTAACAACGATTTTTCTCATTTCTCCAGGATGACAGATGACAGGGAGGCACGGGGAGGGCAGACAGGATGAGGAGGACGGGGTGAGGAGAGAGCAGAGGCAGAAGAGGAGGGACCGGGCTCTCCACCAGGCGCTCCCGGTCGCAGGCTGCGCCTGTCCCTCCCCGGTGCACCTGAGCCAGCCTCCCGCAGCCCTCACCTGCTTGTTGGCCACCACGATGACAGGCAGGTCAGGGTCCTTCTCCAGCAGCTTGTGCAGCTCCTGCCGGGCCCAGGGCAGCCGCAGCCTGTCCGCTGAGTCCACCATGAACACCAGCACGTCCACTTCATTCACAAACTCCTTCCAGTAGAAGCGCAGGTTCTGGCTGCCACCGACTGCGGAGAGGCCAGGCCCAGCTCAGAGCCTCCCTGGGCGCTGGCCTCTTCTCCCAGCCCACCCCACCTACTTCCAGCTTCCTGAGGCTCCACCAGCCAGGTGCAAGGCAAAGGCTCCAGAGCCAATCAGACCTGGGTTTAGCTCTGGCTGACAGCTAGGTCTCCTGGGCACGTTGCTGCCTTCAAGTATCAGTCTCCCCTTCACTGAACTCACCCAACAGGTAGCAGCCAAACCCAAAGGTGCCACACTCCCCAGCTCTTCCACCGGCTGCTTTGCCTCCTGCCACTTCCTAGCTTCCTCCTGGGCAGTGGTGCCTGTGGTCGGATGGCAGGACTCCCTGCCCCGTCTATGCACAGCCATTCTCCACTCAGTTTCTCTTGTTCAGCCCGGTCACCACCCCACTTTCTTTCCCTAGGAACGCCACACTCAATCCTACCACCACAGACACACAGCTGCCCCGGAACATCCTCAGCATCGGCTGCCTTCCTGTTCCCCTGCACAGCCCCCATGGGTCACTGCATCCTAGTGTTTTCTGGTTATACTTCTAACACTTGTGGACTCTAAGCTCTTTGAGAGTTAGAGCCGCTTCTCTCTGGATTCCCCCAAAGCCCTCAGCACAATGCCTGGCACATAGCAGGCACTCATCAAGTATTTACTGAGTGCTTACTAGGTGCCAAGCACTGATCTGGGTGCTAGAGACACAGAGGAGCAAGGCGGGCAGGGGCACTGCTCTCAAGGAGCTACCTCCGCAACCAGGACGGACACAGCAGTAACACAAACACATTTCAGAAAGGAAGGAAATAAAACAAAAGTGAAAGGGGTGGGGTGGCTTTGGATTGGGTGGTCTGGGAAGGTCTCTCAGCATGTCAGCCGAGTCTGCAGAGATGAGAAGGAACTCGCCACAGCGAGAGGCAGAGGGAAGAAGCAGCTCAATGTGTGAGGTGGCCAGGGTGGTGGCGGAGGCAGCGCCAGCGGGGAGGAGGGAGCCAGGGCCGGACCACACAGGGCCTGTAAGGCCACAGTGAGGCTGTGGGGAGCCCCTTAAGGGTTTGGAGCAAGAGTAACATGATCTGAAAGATCATGTGGACACTGGCTGACACTGGAAGACCAGCGAGGAGGCTGCTGTACTGAGAGATGATGGTGGCTTGGACCAAGCAGGCGGTGGAGGTGGGGAGATGGCCAGACCAGAATCTCCTGGAGGATAAGGCTGACAGCCAGCTAATGAAATGGATACAGGAGGTGGGGGAAGGGAAGAGTTATCACAGATCCACAAAGGCCAGTTCTCATCTGGGCTCCAGGACTGATGCTGTAGGCGACCACAGCAGGGTCAATGTTGTAGGACGGGAAAGCCCCAGGACTCGAATGGGAGCCCTGGGGCTGAGTCCAGGCTGAGTGACACTATGGGGGCCGGACTGTTACTGGTCAGACCCTTGGTAACAAGCAAACATCAAACCCCTTCTCCCAGGCTTGGAGGAGGGGGCACTGCCTGTCAGACAGAGTTGGCCTCAAGTGCAGAACCTCCACTTGACCTTTTGGTGTTCCTGGCACAAAAAAGGGAGATGGGGAAAGCTTGTTGAAAGGACCAAATCCCAGACGAAGATCAGTGTTTGCTATAACCAGGGAGGAAGATAAACTAGCAGGCAGGTGCCTGCAATCTGAGGCACTGATCCCACTCAGGCCAACAGCCAGGCCCTCAGTCTGATCCTCTACCCAGCACGTAATTAAACCCACCCAGTCTTTATGGTCTGAGTCCTCTGGCTGTCAGGACTGACTCCACCAAGTCTGTGGATGGACACAGGGGGCTAAGCACTGCTGCCCTCTCAATACCCTCTCAGCCATCCTCTCCCAGGATGCCAAGAAACCTAACACTGAGGGCAGGGGGCTGCTCAGACCCTCCCTGACCACTCACTCAACAAGCTTCCCAGGGCCCTGCTTCGGGGTGGGCCCTCAGGGCAGAGCTGGGTCAGACCCATCTGTGTCCCAGCGGCCTCGTCAGGGACACAGGCTGGCATGCGGCAAATACGCAGAAGGGGGGCCCCAAGGAGGAGCCCTTAACCCATAGCCTGAGATCAAAGGAGACCTCATAGCGACGTCGTGTTTGACCTAAATCTTGAAAGATGAGTATTAGGTGATCAAGGGAAGAAGGGCTTTCCAGACTGAGGAAACAGCGCTTTCAAAGGGCAGAAGAAAGAAAACAGCAAATACACTTCAGAAAGAAGCAATGTGGCACAGGGCTCACCATCGAGGGCCAGTCTGCAGCTTCCCCATGTGCGTAAGAAGGGAAATCAGTTTCCAGGTGTGTGGAGTTGTTGGGAGGATTTCATTAAGTACAGTCATGCACTGCATAATGACATTTCAGTATGGGGCTGCATGTAATGACAACGGTCCCATAAGATTATGGGGCTAGTGATGTCATGGGTAGGCAAACTTTTGGGATGGAAGAGCTGCCAGGGGTCGGCAAACTGCAGCTCGCGAGCCACATGCGGCTCTTTGGGTACGTACATATGGCTCTGTAGTAAAATTGAAAATAAAACTCAAATAGTTTCATTTATAAAATTTTAAAGGGTCTTATTCACATAACGGTGATTATGTAAAAATGTATTTATGGCTGTGGAATAATTTTTAAATTGTTGTGAGGGACAATAATTTATTAATGTTGTGAGGGTTTTTCCAGGCGTTGGCGAACTTTTGAGATGGGACGCACCCAAAGAGCCGCGTGTGGCTCGCGAGCCGCAGTTTGCAGACCCTTCGTAGGGCAATACATTACAACTGTCTACAGTATTCAGTAACATACTGCACAGGCGTGTAGCCCAGGAGCACTAGGCTGTACCATGTAGGTTTGTGTAAGTACACGCTACATTGTAACCACGATGAAATCGCCGAGGGATGCATTTCTCAGACCATCCCCGGGTCTTTCAACGAGGCTGTATGTCAAATGGCTGGCATACAGGAAACTTGAGCTGTTCGTGTCTGTGTTAGGCATGTGGGCTTCGACAGAAGTGAGGGACAGGCAGGACCAAGCTGGAGCTACCTGTTCATGAAGAGCCCCCCCCCCCCGCCCCAAGTCAACACACAGAGCTTGGCCTGCATCCCGAGCCCCAGGGAGGCGTGGGATTTCATACGGGGGAGTGTTGTGCTTCAATATGCATTGGGGAGCCATCCCCAGGCAAGGAGCCCCGACTTGGGCGCAACTCAGGTGATGGGGAGAGCGGGCGGGGGCATGGGCTCACTCTCCAGCACGTCGACCTCGAAGTCCTTGGTGGGCAGCCGCACGGAGTTGAAGCCCCAGGTGGGCGCGTGGCCTTCCGGCGGCGGCTTCCCCGACAGCACGCGCAGCAGCGTGCTCTTCCCGGCGCCGTCCAGCCCCAGCACCAGCACCTCGCGCTGCTCCCACTGCGCCAGCGCCGGCTCCTCGTCCTCCTCGTCCTCGGGCTGCGGGGCACAGGTCGGGCGGTGGCCTCGGCCTCCCTTTCCGAGGCGAGACCCAAACGCCCGCCCCTCCCTCGGCCTCCAGGGCCGGCAGGCACGGCCGGGTGCGGCGGGACGCGCGCGCCTCCCCGACTCCAGGCTTTCCCGGCGCGGCCGCGGCGTGGAGCAGCCCCGGCCTCGCGGCGGGGGCGGGGGCCGTCTCCCGGCATCCCCCGGGCCGCGCGCACTGCGCAGGCGCCGGGAGGCTGCGGGCTGCACCGTGCGCGGGCCCGACACCGCGCCCTCCGAGCTCGCGCGCCCGGGAGAGCCTGGCTGCTCGCGCGGGGCCTGCTGGGAACGACGCCAGGCCCTGGGATCGGGAGGTTCCCTCCCTCTCAGCTCGCGCGGGGCCTGCTGGGAGCGACGCCAGGCCCTGGGACCCGGAGGTTCCCTCCCTCTCAGGGGCGCGGTCCCCCCCCTGGGCCGCTCGCGCGGAGGCGCCGACCCGGGCGCGACACTCACTTCCCACTCGTCCCACTCGGGGAAGCGGGCAGGCTCCGCGCCCCACCAGGCCTCGCCGCGGTCCCAGCGCCGCTCTCGCCCGCGGCCGAAGTAGGCCTTCCAGAGGATGAAGAGTATGGAGCCGAGCACGGCCGCGGCGCCGCCCAGCGCCAGCACCAAGGGGCTCAGGGGCCGCGGCGCCATCAGGCCGGGCGCGGCGCCGACGCGGGCTGCCCAGGCCGAGCCAGCCGGCGAGCCGAAGATGGCCCCGCCGTGACTGCTGCGGCCGCGCCCACCCCCACCCCCGCACTACAAGCCCCACAATGCACCGCCGCTGCCGCGACCGCGTCCGGACAGCCCAAGTGGGGCCGCCCCTCTGCAGAGGTTGCAGTGGAGGGAGAGGCTGTCCCTGGGCTGGCCGGAGATGATGATGACGGCACCTACTGCGCGAGCACTTGCTGTATTTCAAGGGCGTTAGCTCACGGCGGTACTCGGTCAAGCCTTAACACAGGACCTTGGAGGCCGGCCGAGTGGCGCGGTGGTTAAGAGCTGGTTTTGGGACGCCAGCGGCCCCGGTTCGGGTCCCACATATGAGGGCAGGTGACACTGCCCTCTACAGCTAACAACAGCTCCACCTGGAGCTGGGCTGTGAGCCCCGGCGACGGTGTAGGCTGCAGCCCCTGCTGCAGTGGGCTGCCATAGGCTACAGTGAGTGGCCGGCAGCCAGCGTGAGCTGCCAATAGCCGCGGTGAGCGACCATCCAGAGGCCGGCGACCGATCTGCCTCATCTGGGAAGAGTGCAATGATGATACCAACATGGGCCAGTGAAGCAACGTCCTCCGCAACTAGACAACAAAAGGACAGCAACTTGTCTGTTCCCCTTCTGCGATTCCCCAACGCTGTTCCCCTTCCCCGATTCCCCAATAAAAATCTTAAAAAAAACAACCCAAAAAAACAACAGTGCCTTGGAGGAGGGAAAAACGAGGCCCAGGTCTTAATGCATTGCTGCAGCCTGTGTTCAAACCCAGAGGACCAGTTTCCTGAGCATCCCTCATCACCTTGGGGAGGAAATGGCTACAGCGACTTGTCTAATTTGTGATTTTATTTATTTTTTTGAAAACGAAGGTGCTCACTGGGGACTTATTTCAAAGGGAGGAAAACAACTCCCAAATTGTTTTCAAATGTCATCTTTATGAAGGTAATATGTTGTCATATAGACATGATCTTGTTGTGCAGACATTGAAACATACCCATTTTGATTCTGCAGTTTTGTGGGGGGGGGGTGGTTAAAATTTTGGAACCAATTATTTTACTTTTAGTATTCAGAGGTGTGTGTGTTCCCGAAAAGCCTGTAAACTGTTACCATCTGAGGGACTGGGACTGGGACTTCATATGCATTTCGGTAGGACACAATTCAGCCCAGCACAGCCAGGCAGTGTCTTCCCCAGGCACTCAGTGTAGTCTAGTGCCTGACAAAAAGACACAAGATCCCGTTTTCTGTCTACCCAGCTGCCGCAGACTAGCTGTGTGATATTGGCCTGCTTCCTCCTGCCCTCTGCACCTTAGCTGTAGCATCCGATTGGATAAATTGGTTCCTAAGGACAGTTTGACAGTTAACCCTCTAGCTCCTCATCCTTAAATTAATTTCAATTAAACCTTCTCCCCCTTACCACTAGAGGGAGATGTTGCTTCCAGTTGTTCCTTCGGGAATGAGCCTTCAACCCTCTTGCACCATGGACGATTAAAGTGGAGATGCTGTGGCCAAGGACAGCCAGCAGCCAAGCTATCAGCTAGATACTCAGTCCGAGGCTTGAATTTCAACTCTGCCATTTCCTGGCTGAGGTACCTTTGCCAGGGTCCCCTTGAGAGTGTTAGTTTCTCTGCTGCCAACGGGCAGTGAAAATGGATAATTACTGAGAACTGCTAGGTGAAATGCCTCATTTGAGGACAGGGAGTAGGCTTCCAGGTAGAGCTCCCAGTCTAGAGACCCCAGAAATACACATTCCCCCCTTGCTACCTTCCCAGTGACCAAGTTCCTGTCTGCGGATGGGTCATGAGAACCCTGGCGGGTCTGCCTAGGGAATGGGTCTTTCTGAGGACTTGGACTGGCCAGAGAGGGTAGATGTCTACAGGAAGGCAGATGCTCTCTCCCCCATGGAATCCCTGATGATGTGAGGCATCCAGGATGGATGAAAGAAAGATCCTGGCCAATTCCAATTTTGGGGGCTCCAAGTTTATTAAAGTATGAAATGCCCAAGGAAGTGCAAAAAGATAATTCAGAGTCAAAACCATTTAGAAAATCAGTTTCCTGGTATGTATATGTTGTAAACATACCTAAAAAGGCAACCAGATTTCCTGGTCAGCCCCACACAGGGCCCTTGAACGTACAGTCAGGCCTCAAAGAAGAATTTCCCAACGATGCTGCCACCTTTGGGGAGAAAAGTGACTGCACAGACTAGAAGCAGGGTTGGCTAAGGACAAACGAGGTGATCCTGTCTTCTGGTTTATATAAGGGTGCAAAGTGCTGACTGAAGTGTGATGTGCACCCCTTCCTTCGGGGAGGGCAAGGTGTCAGCTTTGCTTCCACAGAGGATAAAAAATTATGGCATACAGTATTTTAAAAGCTCCAAATGAACGAAGTACCACTTTAAATCCACACAAAGAATCACACTGCAATATAATTGTGCTATACATAAGCTAATTATAGAATTTGGAAAAAACTTGATTTCATGGTACCCTGAAGTGTGGTGGCCTGGCAATGGCACTCAAGTTTAGAGTTGCCTGAGGGAAGCCTCTCAGTCCTGCCAGTAGACCTGGAAAGTGTCAAATGCTGATATCTAAATGTGAGATTTCCCCCAAGCCCCATTGCCCTCCTGAGATGAACTTTGAGGGCAAGCTTGGGAGGTGGGGTTAGAAACATGGGTAGATTTAAAAAAAAACAACTTCTTTTACTTTCTCAACGTTGTTGCTCTATCATATTTGTAAACCCTACAGGGAAAAAAATAAGTCTTCTTTAAGCATGTGACATTTGAGCTGTACCTCTTCAAACATCCCTTTCCATCATGTAAAAGGGAAATGACATTCGGACCACCTTGCCTAGGGGAGGCAGATGGGGTTTGCTCCCTTTTTGGGTTCTGCTACTTGTATGAACCCTACCTGACCCAACTCTTCCTGTAAGAGGATCCCTGCTCATGTCGCCTCTTATTTTAAGCTGTTTTTGTTTTTTTTTTTTTGTTTTTTTGAGGGCAGAGTCACTGGCCCTCATATGTGGGACACGAACCGGGGATACTGGCTTCCCAAGCCAGAGCTCAACCACCGCTCCACTCGGCCGGCCCGTCATTTCGTCTCTTACTGGTTGGTCGACGTGCCCATCAAGTCCTGGGGCCTTTGCGATCGTGGACTACAACTCCCGGCATGCTCTGAGCGCCTTCCGGGCCACGTCTCGAGTGACGTAACGTGCTATCGGGAGGCTATCTCGCGGAGGCGGCCGGCCAGCCTCGCAGCTCCTGTTCTCGGGTCGGGGTCCGAGGCCTTCCGTGTCGCCACGGGCCCAGCATCGCTCACGCCATGGCTTGGGTCCCGACTGCGCCACGGCCTCTCGGGAGACGTGGGCCCTCGGAGCCTCTTTAGTGCCGGAGCTCGGGCTGCAGGCAGCTCCACGGCGGCGACGCAGGTAACCAGCTGGTCAGGGCCTGGCCCCTGGGGCTGCGGCCTGCGGGGCGCGCAGCCGGCCCGAGGCCTCTCCTCCCTCCCCGCGCTCCGCCCCTTGCCTTTCTCGCCCGTTGCCTCTCTCCCGAGTTGCCCCCGCAGCCCCCGCACGGGGCCTCGCCTCGGCTTCACCGGATCGGCCCAGTCGGGACCCCCCCCAGCCCTCGCCCCGCCCCAGCCCTCGCCCCGCCCCGCCCCTCCTTGCCCCGCCCCGCCCCTCCTTGCCCCGCCCCGCCCCTCGCCCCGCCCCCACCTCCTAAGCCTCATACTTGCTTGTCCTCGGGGAGCCTGCTGTTTGTGTCGGGCCCTAATCGCCTGAGCCTTGACCTGCGCCGTACGGCGGGAAAGGGGAGTGGGTCAGATTTGGCCTTTCCAATTCTGGGTGCCATTGTCCTGTATCCCGAGTAGGAGATGCTTGAACTCGGCGGGGGAGGGGATGTATCCGGACCCGGAGGATGGCTAAATGTTGGTTTCTGAGTCAGATGCTTTTTAATGAAGAACAAAGTAGTTTGCCCTCTGAGAGGGGCCGTGTAGCAGCCGGAAAGCAAATAACGACTTTCCCAGGGCCTTGTGTGAGCTCTCCTGTAAAATGGGGTTGAATTATAGGTCTTGCAGATGGTCCTCGTATCTGTAACCCTGGACAAATCACTTGTTTCCCGATTTTTAGTTTCCTTATCCTGAAATTGGGGGTAAATAATGCCTGTTTTGCAGGGTTGCTGCAAGGGTTAAAACACAAGATAAGTGTTGTATCAATAGTAATGTTAGCAACAAAGAATGAATTTACCCAGGGTGGTACCTAGCCCCTTGCTGTGGGTCAGCTTATTTGGACCCTCATCCCTAGCTTACTTCAAAATGAAAAAAAACCACAAAAACTTATAATCCCTCTTGCAAGACTATTAACGGGAACACACGAAGGTACAGGAAGGTGTTCACCAGACTCCGAAGGGTTGTAGCAATCAATGCTGGTTGTTTGTTGTTCTTAGAACCTCTGGAATGGATGGCCTCTTCCCGTGCAATCGCTAATTTGCAGCTGCTGGACAATGTTCCTCATTAATACCTATCTGTCAGCATAATCGTCACATCATTTCACTCCGGTAAGGTGACTTTTTCACCAGGGGTCATGTCCTTGTCATATCACAGGTGTCAAGATCAGCCACAAGGTGGGGTGAGACCTTTGACTTTTTTTTTTTTGTTAATCTCCCTTGGCATGCTTCTCACCCATTGGCTGTTGTGTGTGTATCAACCTTGTAAATAAGCCATAAAACTTTGTGTGCCTGTCAAAAGAACAGTGTTGCAGCTATTCTTTGGTGTTCACTGTAAGAAAATGCTGTGTGTTATTTTTATTAGGTGGCAGGGACTCAGCTCTGAAATCTATATAGAAAAAGCACCTGGATCCCAGTCTTTCAATGGCTTCGAGACAATCAGAAGTGCCTGGTAAACTTAATTCTTTTTGGTAAAGTCGCGTTTCACCCTTAATGTTTTAAGCTAGACAGAAACCACTTTTTCTGAACCATATATTGATGGTGACTTTCTGCCACCAGGGAAGTATTTAGATTTAATAGATTGGCATCATTTAAATATTATCTTATTAACCACCCAGCCAGGTTAGGAACCCAGAATCTACCTGGAAAGACAGCAGTCATTTCATTCAGGGGTGTGGCAAATTTGTCACTTTCCTAAGCCATCAAATAAGAATTCAGAATAAGTTGGGTAGTTCTTGTACTATGTACCGCAATGATTAAACTCATCCCTCCTTTTTAGGGGGCGTAGGGGATGGGTGGAATGAAGGTCTGGGCAAAAACTTAGTCATGAAAATGCTCACAGCAACATTTAATGGAGTCCTGGGTCTGTATGGGTAGTACTTTCTGGGTTATTGAGCCCACCTTGGACTGTTTTAGTAGGAAAGATGGTGATTTTTAATAAAATCTGAATCACTCAATTTTAGATAATCAGTGAAGTATAGATAGTGCCTATCTCTCAGGGCTGCTGTGAAGATTAAACATAAAATATGTGAAAATGTGAGTTAAAAGTTAGTGATGAATATAAATATGTATTTACTATCCAGAAAATTTTAGAATCTCTATTTGTAGGGATATAGTTCCTAGTAAATATTAGCTGACTTTATCATTATTTTTAGGAAGACTATTGGGATGGCTGTTGGGAGGAGTTTTTAAGATGTTTTTGAAATTGCTCCCAAATTAAGTGCAGCGATAAGGAGTCTCCCCCATGTCCCCCAATATAGATTTCTCTCTAGTCTCTAACTTCATCAGCTTGTCTTTCATTGTTTGTCTTTCATCGTTGTTGTCACCATAAACTTGCTGTAACCATCCCAGACCACAGGGTTGCACTCATGATGTTAGTGCTTTGTAGTGTGGGGAGCACAGCTTGTTGCATGTGGTGTGAGCACTGGCTTAGATCTGTGTTCAGCCCCCACCCATACTTGCTAGCTGGGTGTCGCTTAAGATCTACGCCTCCATTTCCTGAGCTGGAAAATGGGAAGAGCGTCTGCTTAATGCGGGTTAGGTAAGATGAGGGGTGTAAGTGCCTGGTAAGGATGGGTACTAGGTAATTACGATTTGTTTGTGTGATTGTTTTGAGGTAATTCACATACCATCAAATTCACCCATTTAAAAGTAATAATTTGAGTGGGTTTTTATTTTATTTATTTTATTTAATTTTTATTTTTTTTGAGGGCAGTGTCACTGGCCCTCATATGTGGGACCCGAACTGGGGCCGCTGGCTTCCGAAGCCAGCACTTAATCACCACGCCATGCGGCTGGCCCTAATTGAGTTGTTTTTAGTATATTCACAAGGTTGTGCAACCATGACCACTGTCTAATTCCGAAACATCTTGCTCGCCCTGAAAAGAAAAGCTCATACCCATTAGTAGTCACTCCCCATCCCCCCTCTCTATCCCCAGCGCTGGGCAAGCACCAATCCCCTCACTGTTTTTGTGGATTTGTTAGCAGCTGTTATTAATGTCAATAGCAGTAATAATGGTAGCTGTTTGGTCCCCTTGCTGTTTACATTTAGTGTCTTTGCTGGTTTTGAACTTATTGCCACACAGGTTGATGTCTTGGAAAGTGACTGTATAATTTTAGCAACAGGCAAATGTCACGCTAAGGCAGGATCTGGACATTTAGTTCTGCTATAAAAGGATTAGCAAACAAACAAAATGAACTTTGCTTCCTGGTCTGGCAGAGCTGAGAGTGCCCTTGAAGCAGGGTGCCTGCCTCACAGTGAGACATTCCCCGAGTCAGTTCATGGGACAGGAAGGCAGGATCAGTTGACGCGGTGCTTTGTGGAGGGGCTGTACGGTTTCTGTGCTGACGATTGGCTCTGCTGTTTAAACCATACACGGCACTCGAAACAAGTGATGATGCAGACGGGACTTGGTTCTGACTCTTCCTTGTAATAGTGCTCTTGTCTTCTTCGGTGAGGTAAGGAGGCGGCGAGTTTGCAGTTGAGCCCCAGCTGGCTGCTTTCGGTGAAGCAGATCACTTCATCTCTATCCTATTTTCCTCATCTGTAAAATGGGAGCAAGAACTTCACAAGCTCTGTCTTCCATGAGTTGAGAGCGTTGGCATCACTGTGGCGGCAGATTCTGTCACATAAAGAACACAAGCTTTCCAATTAGACGGTATTGGATTTTGATTCCTTACTGCACTTTTTGAAGTTGTGTGGCCTTGCTGAGGTAAATTGCCATTGGACTTCGGCTGCAGAGAGGGTTAAGAGGACAACATAAGTGTCAGGCATCGAGGAAGGCATCCGTGCGGTGGATTACATTTCCTTGAATGGATTCGCTGTTCCAGAACAAGCTATTCTGTTAGTTCGCTCAGCTGCCCACCCACCCTGACAGGTGTCTCTGTTCTTAGCTCTTGAGCCCAGTGGGCCTCTGGGCACGATGTCACTGCCCATCGGGATGTGCCGTCGGGCTTTCAGCTATGACGACGCCCTGGACGACCCTATGCCCATGACCCCTCCTCCGTCGGACGTGGGCAGCATCCCCTGGAGGCCAGTGATCCCAGAGCGCAAGTATCAGCACCTCGCCAAGGTACCTGACCGTGCCGACCGCGTCGGGCCAGCCCAGCCCTCTTTGCGCCCCCTTCGCTCCGGAAGCCTCCGGGGGTCCCGGCACCCACAGAATCGGCTGCCACGATCCCTGTATATGTTTTCTGTGCCTCAGAGTTGGGGGTGGGTGGGAGGGAGCTTTGTTTTTCTTTTTTAATTCAAACTAGAATGGCCATGTCCTCTACCTGAGACTCTTCTGTCCACCCCCCCGCCACCCCGACCCCCTTTCCCACAGCATTAAATACACGCTGTAGTCTGCCACTTCCCCGTTGATCCGACCCTGCAGGTGACCTCAGATTTCTTGACGTAATAGGCTATTTGATGCCTCTGAGTCTTGGTTTCACCTGCTTGATTGCCTGGAATGTCCACAGTCCTCCCACCCACCTGCCTGACAAATGGGTGTCCTTTCAGTCTTAGCAAACATCTCTCCTGTGACACTTTCCCTCCATCCTCCCCATTAGCTTATCATTAGCTTATCACTTCTCCCCGTGAGCTCTCCCTGCACCACAGGCCCCTGTCAGGAGCCCTGTGTGACTTGCTTGCCTTCCATTAGCTTCTTGAGGACAGGAGCCGTGGCCACCTTTATACTCTGTCGGCCATATTGAGCAGGGGGCCCCGTGTAGAGTCAGTTCCAAAGTAGTGTTCTTTGTGACTGGAGGAGGGTTGGCTCTCTCCTGAACACGCTGTGCTTTTCGTCATGCTCTTTCTTCTGCCACACATGCCTCTCCTGGGGGCGTTCTGTGTAGGAGCGGCCCCCTTCCCCCAGCCCACCCCACTCAGACACCCACACCCCTCGTTAGGCCTCCACCTGCTCTTTTGAGCAGTTTGGTTTCATAGGTTCTCACATGCTCGTCACTGAAGCCTGTGCTTCCTGCCTGCAGGGACTGTGTTGTGTCTCTGTCACCCCTGACTCTCCAAGCACCAACAGTGCAAGAACGGTGGAACTGGAGCCCAAGTAAACTAGGCCTGCCAGGTTCAGACGAGGCCGTTTAACCTGTAGCTACGGCTTCCCTGAACTTTGAGCTGCATGACAGCTCAGGGCCGGACAGGAAGGGCACAGTGAGCAATTCAACAGACCTGGTGGCCCCCTCCAATGGTCTGTGTGTTAGCAGTGACCCTGGGCACACAGCTTCACCCCCGAGCTGCAGTGTCTCCATCTGAGAGATGGGAATACTTTTGTCACGGAGGGGTAGCAGGGATTAAATGAAAGGATTGAAAGACTTGACACACAGTAGGTATGTGCCTGACGCATGCACTCCAGGCTCGCAGTGTAGGTTTCACTTGTAGAGCTGTTTTTGATTCTGCCTTTCTAACGGGCCTCCCACCCGCTACCCTGTAGAAAACAGGGAGCTGCTTTCTACAAAAGCTCTGGGGAAAACTTCCTGTGGCCCGTTGTCTACTGAAATCTGACCCAGTCCATTGTTGAGTGGAAAACTTTTTTTTTTTTTTTTGAGGGCAGTGTCACTGGCCCTCACATGTGGGACCCGAGGGGCAGCTGGCTTCCCAAGCCAGCGCTTAACCACCGCGCCCCTCGGCCGGCCCGAGTAGAAAACTTTTTGTGTAAGGATAGGACTGGCAGTACTGGGAGAAAAGGACCCTGCTGGCAGCCTGCCTGCTGTGCCAAGCAGCGGACTCTGGGACCAGAGCAGAACAAGGCTTGTGACAGTGCTTTGAAGGGTGGCACACCGGTTCCATTCATAAAGGCCGCTGCTTCCTTCCGGTTTGCTGTGTTTCCATCTGGGACAGCTGGCGGTTTGAAACAACTGCTCTCAACGGAAAGCTCAGTCTGACTCATCACGTGCGTCCTTTCATTTGTCCTGCCCACCATCTTCCAAGTAAGGAAGCAGAGAGTGAAGTTTCTTGAGTGAAGTCACAGGTGACAAGCATAAATTGAGTTTTGTCACGGGCGCAACATTTCAGTACTTTTTTTTTTTTTTTTTTTTTTTTTGAGGGCAGTGTCACTGGCCCTCACGTGGGACCCGAACCGGGGCCGCTGGCTTCCGAAGCCAGCGCTTAACCACCGCGCCACTCGGCTGGCCCCATTTCGGTACTTCTGCCCCCGCCTTTCTGACCCATCTTTCTTCTCGGCGCCTTTGGAGAAGCAGAGTACAGAGATCCTGAGCATGGCGTTAGGAGTTTGGGTGACAGAAGGTGGCGAGCGGCGCCTTTGGAGAAGCAGAGTACAGAGATCCTGAGCATGGCGTTAGGAGTTTGGGTGACAGAAGGTGGCGAGCGCTCGGTTCTTGCAGTAAAGATGAGCTATGTAGATACTTTTGGTTTGTTTTAAATGAGCATTCTGGACCCATAGAGCTGCGGTCCTCAAAGTGTGGTCTCGGGGACCAGCATCACCTGGGAATTCGTTAGGAACCTAAGTTCTTGAGCCCACCCAGGCCTGCTGGGTCAGCTCGGGGCTGGGCCCAGTAGCCCACTTACCAGGCCCTTCTGGCGTCCGAGAGCTGTCTCGCCAGCACCGTCGAGAGTGAAGTGAGAGCCAGCATCCTGATTGGGGCATGGTCAGAGCTTGGTAACAGGTGGTTATGTAGCCTGTCGGACAGACAGGTTTGGGAGGTGGGAGACCTGCGCACTTCACATTTGGGCTTTCCCACTTTCATAAACTCAAGCTATTCATGTAATGTCTTTATCTCTTGTCAGTGTGGATGGTACATACCTGATAGGGTGGAGACAACAAATAGTTCCTTACCTATCAGATCAAAAGCATTTCAGTAACTTCTTCCCCAAAGGAGAAAGGTTGGGCATGCGACTCCCCAGCTCTGCTCAAGTGCCTCCGTGCCTCTCTTGGACAGGTGGAGGAAGGAGAGGCCAGTGTGTCCTCCCCAGCCATGAGCCTGTCACCGGCCGTGGACAGTGCGGACAAGGTCCCCGTGGTGAAGGCTAAAGCTACCCATGTCATCATGAATTCTCTGATCACAAGTAAGCACCCTGCACCCTCAGAGTTAGAGTGGAGTGGGGCGGGAAGAGTCTAGGGGTTCTGCCAATGCACCTGCCTGATAGCCTGTCCTGAGCATGCGAGGCAGGTGTCAGCTTGGCTGCCCGTCGCCAGTATTGAAGCCAAACATTGGGCGTTTCAGTGGTGCACTCCTGCTCTCTGCTGATGCGGTCCGACTCCCGGCGTCCGTCAGTGTGGCCTGGGGCATGTTACCCAGAGACTGCGTCCCCTAGTGAAATGGGGAGACTGGCTGGCAGCTGGAGGGAGGGGTAGATGGCTCTGTGCTCAGTGGCTGTGAGCTGCTGCTGGAGAAGGCGACACTGGGAGGGTCCCCCACCTGCCCTGTATTTTTATTTTATTTTTATTTTGTTTTATTTATTTAAATGGCTCAAAGTTGTTCCCCTTCCTGGACCTTGAGGAAAGTCCTATGCCTCCAGCACTGTTAGTCTTATGGATTTGTGTAATTTGTGGTCCAAAGGAGATCAGAAAAAACAGAGCTTGCATTTTTTTTTTTTTTTTTTTTTAAACCTTGGTTCTGGAGGTCTCTGGTTGCCGTGGAAAGTTAGCAGTTATTAGCCACATAGCTCTGCTTGTCAGCGGCAGCCTCTGCTCGGGACAGGCACATAGAGTTTCTAAGGCAGGAGACCTTGTTTATCGGCTCTGGGAGGACATTCTTGGCGGGGGCAACTCCCAGGAGCTCACCTGAGACCAGAAGCCCAGGCTCCTCTTGGCCTGCCTCTCAGTCACATGTAAACGCACCATTTGAACCAGCAACTTCTGCAAGCTGGAGAACGTGTTCTGACGGTGTCAGAAAGCAAGCCTGCTCAGTGTCTTTCAGTGCGATACAACTTCTTTATTGCAGAGACAGTGCCAATGCTGCAGAACATTCTGACACCCCAGTATACTACTGTCACTCAGATACTTGGCTTCTTCACTTTCACTTATGTGCATATTTTTATATAATTGCAGATATGGTAGACATACCTTTTTTTTTTTTTAAGTTAACACTGCTGTGAACTTTTGATGTTGCTATAGTCTGATATATATATATATTTTAAATAGCTGTATTTAAAATCCTGGTGTTGATGTGCTGTATGCACATCCTTTCCTGCCTTTTAAATTTCCAGTTGACTACTTGGTAAGACTGGAAAACACCTTTATACATTTACTCTTTTTTCCTTCCCTGTGCTTCTATTTCTGATAGAAATAAACTAGTTCCTTCAAAGGGAATGTCATAAAGGACATCTGGTATCTAGACTTTTGGTCCACAGCTGTCACAGTGCTCTACGTAGGGGTGTATTGTGTAGTATACAGATTAAGCAAAAAATTCAGCTGTCAGTCATTCCGCAGAATTTGATTACGAGGTGAGCGGGTCAGACTGACCTAGTCTTGAGCTGTCTGTCTGCTGTGCCAGGCACCCTGAGGCATTTGCACACACGACGAGCCTTGGCTCGGGAGACCTGGGCTAGCTAGTTCAGGGCATGTTCTCTGTGGTTTGGCTCTAATTGGTGCCCTGGTGCCATCCAGCCGAAATGGGGCTCCTTGCTCTTCGGTGACGGTCTGTGGGTGGGTCATGAAGATGGTGAGTCTCTCTTAGGAAACTGTAGGACTTTTAACTGTTTCTAAATGTCAGCTGGCTTCTCCATGTTGCATTTCTAAATACAAAGAGAATGTCACAGTGTACAAATAAGAGGCAGGTAAGGCATGCCCCGGGAGGTCATCTTGTGTCCCTTCAGGAGTGGCCGTTCCTCAGCTCGGTGTGAGGGAAGGCTTCCTTCTGGCTGGAGGTTCAGTATTCCTGCTGGTCTGGGGGAACCCCCTCCTCAATGGTCAGTGTGGTCTCTTGCTTCCGGGGACAACAGCGGATGCTTGCGTTGTCCTGCCCAGTTTGTGATGGGAGGGGTACAGGCATGACCGTCGTCTCCTCTGTCCCCAGAACAGACCCAGGAGAGCATTCAGCGTTTTGAGCAGCAGGCAGGGCTGAGAGGTGCCGGCTACACACCTCACCGGGGCCTCACCACCGAGGAGACCAAGTACCTGCGAGTAGCAGAAGCACTACACGTAAGATGGTTTCTTTAGGAACTTTCCAAACACAAAACCGTCACCTGTCACAGCCTGAGACGTGACGGTGGTCGCGCAGTTGCCAGCTCAGCACGTTGGGGCGAGACCTGGGAAGGGGTTAGAGCTGCTGCGGCCCGGCCTGTGGCGCGCTTCCTGGCTGCGGGCCCCGGAGCTCTCAGTCCTGCGGGGCCGGCTTCCCCGCCTGGGATGGGGGTCTGGTCAGGAGGATGGAATGCGCCCCTGCGCTTACACGTGACGTGTGTGAGCACGTCGTGAACGCGAAAGCCAGTGTGCATCAGTCCCTTCGTGTGCCAGAGCGATCGACTCGCGGGGACAGGAGCATCGGGCAGTCCCAGCAGAGGTGACATTGTAGCTGGAGAGGAGTGTCATGCTCGTTGTGTCATTTTTCAAAAATTACAAGCAAATGTAGAATTGGAATGTTTTTAGCTCCTTTACTTCTAAAATTGGAATAAATGAATAATTTTTGTTAAGGTTAATGCTGACCAAATAGCTATATGAATAAAATAATTCCAGATGACTTCATTTTGGGGACGTGCACTGTATACTTGATAGTGCTTTATGGTTTAGGAATCACTCCCATTCACTTAGTCTTTGTATTAATCCTTTGAGGTGGGTGCTACTCTCTGCGCTTCGTAAATGAAGGCTGGGGTCCAGGGTCATACACTGAACCAGCCATAGCCCCTGATTCGTCTCCTGATGCACTGTTTCCTGTTGTTTCTGCCCCTCGATATTCCAAAGCTGTCTGAGGATGTGTCTCCTGAAGGTGTTCAAAGGGTCACGACATAGCATACCTGGAAGGAGGGATCGTGGGGTCGGGTGGCCTGTGGGTAGGGATGTGAGGCATCCTGGACTGTCGGCTTTCGTGGTGAGCATCCCCGGACACTTTTGCCCGAAGCTGAGTTTCAGAAGCACTGCTGTGGGGGGTCAGAGCTGGGCTGGTAGCGCTAAGCTTCAGACAAGACAGATGCTTCCGGAAAGGGCCACTGTCGGTCTCTAATGCTGAGGGCATTGCAGGGTAGGCATCAGTCAGAATTCTGGGAGAGCAGCTCACCCTGTATCATGGCAGAAGTAACTTGGGCCCCTTTCCTGCATCTTGGCCACAGGATTAGAACATGTGGATGGCAGAAAGGCCAGCTTTCATTAATTGACATGTTGAGTGTTGAGAAAATTCAGTCGTGGCCATTTGTTTGGAGCTGAGCATTGGCAGACTAGACATGGGGCATCGAGGCAGGGTGGGAGCCTCCCTCGAGGACTGGGAGGTAGATGCCCCTCCCCCTGCGGCTTGCTAGTCTGCACGTTCGAGGTAGGCTCACAGTGTGGAGGGAACCCAGACAGACTGGTTACGGGCGGGGACTCTGCGGAGGATGCATGTAGCTGGCGTCTTGGCTCCGAGAGACGGGCAGTGGCACGAGAGGCAGCGAGGAAGGAGTTCCAGGCCCGCCCTCAAAGCCCAGAGGGGCCGCGGCCTGAGCTCGGGCTCCTCCACTTCCTGCCTGGGCAAAGCGGGAAAATGACAATCTCCAGTGTGGTGCTTAGGGCAGAGATGTTCGATATGTTGTAGAATGAATACTTTGTTTTGGAAGATGGAGTTCTATCTAGTAGAATCAAAGGAATATCTGTTCTATAATCCAATATTATTCCACCTGTTAATGGCTTCCTTTTGCCCAAAGTTGGTGTGAAGAAGGTTTTTGATACCTAAACTTAGCTGCTGTGCATTGGCCTGGAGTTTGAAAGTCTCTCTCCCACCTGAACAGAAACTGAAGCTCCAGAGCGGAGAGCTGAGGAGGGAAGAGAAGCTGCCGGCCTCAGCCCAGTCCACGCCCAGCGGCAGCCCTCACCCGTCTCCTAAGCAGACGCCCAGGTGAGCCCTTCGTGTGAGTCTTCCGAGCCCAGGGCGCCAGGGCAAGGCTGGGGCTGCATCCGAACTGGGGCTGCCGCCCGTGGTTCCAGCCAGAAGTGGGAGCTGACGGTCCTAGCCTCTCGGCGTGCGGTGCTTCTAGAGGTGTGGGAAGAGGCTGTGTTAGGATATGTTCCATTCTTTCTCTGCCAGAGGCTGGTTCTCTTCTGGCTCATCCACAGCCTTACCTGGCCCAAATCTTAGCACCATGGATTCTGGAAGCGGAGATAAAGACAGAAACTCGGCAGATAAATGGAGCTTGTTTGGACCAAGAACCCTCCAGAAGTCTGATTCGGGTAAGGCAGCTCCTTTGGAAGAGAAAACGGTGTAGCAGGCTTTTCCCATGTGTATCGGGAGCTGTCCACTGATTCTGGTCGTTTGCTCTCGTTTACTTCCGTAGGAGGTTTTGCCACCCAGGCCTACAGAGGCGCCCAAAAGCCTTCTCCAATGGAGCTGATGCGCGCGCAGGCCACCCGCATGGCCGAAGGTCCAGCAGCCTTCCAGCCGCCCAAGATGGACCTCCCAGCGATCGAAGGGAAGAAACAACCGCCACGGACTCATAACATCAAACCCCGTGACATGAATGTGCTCACACCCACTGGCTTCTAGAGCCCTGTCTTCCAGGGGCTCGGGATAAGCGGGTGTCTGGCACCCGCTTCCCGTTCACCTTGGCTTTGACATAGGAAAGGGTTTGGTTTTCTTTTTGTTGTTTTGTTCTTTCAAAACCT
The DNA here is from genome assembly GCA_033961575.1 of Aselliscus stoliczkanus. Lineage (NCBI taxonomy): Eukaryota > Metazoa > Chordata > Mammalia > Chiroptera > Hipposideridae > Aselliscus > Aselliscus stoliczkanus. The sequence continues at coordinate 4,585,963 of CM066733.1, forward strand.
CTTAATCCGAGGCTAGAGCTGGAGACATAATTGGTTTTTGAGAAACATTAGTGCTAAGCTTGTCCTTGTGGAAGAAGCCATTGTGTATTGCTTTAATTGAAAGTTAGACTCAATAATCTCAGCAGTGACGTATGCGGCCTCATGACTATTTTGGTGTCATTTAGCCTAGACGAAAACTGTGATCATTGCTTACTAGGTAAACAGTGTTTGTGCTGTTCCCAGCCAAGGCCTCTTGATTCCTTTGCTACGTCAGCGTGAGCACGGACTGGTCATGGCGCAGAGGCGCTCGCTGACCATCCTGGACCCTCGGCAGTGCTGTGCTGTGCTCTCCAGCCTTGTCAGTTGGAGGACCTGCGACCTGTTTGCGATCTGGGCCCGGTTCAAAGCCAGACTTGGCAGGGGCCTCTTCCCTGCCTCCTGGCAGAGCCTCTGGGCCTGCGGTGCCTGTGTCACAAGCCCTGCATATCCTCTGTTGCACTTTTAAAGTGAGGTTAACTTGACTCCAGTTTGGTTGAAAACTTGCTAATGCAGAAAATTCAACCTACTGGTTTGGTCTACATAAATGGATGTTAAGCTCTTTTATAAAGAAGGTGGGAACGATACGTAGATTATAGTCTGAGGTTCATGTGACTGAAGCCTATGTCACCCTGTTGTGATTTCCTTGTTCGGGCCAGGGCCTGAGGTGGGAGAAGGCAAAAACTTTCTATATGCAATCTAGCCTCACACCTGTATAAACACAGAGCTGCCTGAGGACAGGAACCAGGGGACTCACCTGTTCATCTCCTCCCTGTTGGATGTGCTCAGTCATTGTCCTGAATAGTCTTGAGTCCTCCATTTTTGCTTTGGACAGGATCATGTTTCCATAGGAGCGGAGCTGGCCTTTTCATAGGGAGGCGCTGGAGCCTCCAGTGATCGGAACAATTAATTTATTTGTCTACTGTTAATGCTGGTATCTCTTACTTGTTTTGACAATAAAAATCCATACCACTTTTTCTTTGCCCTGTTAAGAGTAGTTATTGCATTCTGCTACTCAGCCATGAAGCCTAAGCATGGTAAACTTGGAATTTTGAAAAACCATTGCCTTTTTATTATATCCTCTTGACATCATATTTTTTTGTAACATACTCATCCTTTTGTTTCTAACCCATCCCCCATCCCACCTCCATTACATTAAACCTTAATACACTGGCCACAAAGTCAGGTTCATAGGCAATATAACAGGTCTAATATTGATGTTTGTGCTCCATTAGGGAGAAATGACTATGTCTCTCTTTCGACACAGGTCATCAGTACCTTGAGTAACGTAACACTGACGTTTAGAATTTGTTCAGCAGAGGGATTCTTTTTTCACATCTTGAATGGAAATGTTAAACCTAAGTGCATATAGTAGTACCTGTTTCAAAAAAAGTATAGATAAATAATTTATTTTAAAAATCTATACACCTTGTATCCTTAAGCCATATTTGAGAATAGGCTAGGATAGGATTATTGAAAAAAAAAGACACTTACTAAAGAGAAAGTTCTAACCTACAGATAAATAAGCTAGGTTTGGTCCTGGAGGATCTCTAACTACTTTTTATGGTTGTCGGGCTTCCAGGTAGTGGCAGACAGTTAGGAGGCAGTCTTGGTGTTCAGAAGGACGTCAGGGGCTGCTCCAGCTCCCCGGGGGGCGGCTCTGCATCGGGGTTCAAGTCCGCGGCGTAGAAGAGCAGAAGCTTCAGCAAGTGCACTTTGTGTTGGAGCTGGGGGGCGAGCGGCTCCCCCAGCATCCGGCCCAGGCGGCTGCGGAAGGCCTCCACCTGTTTCTCCACGTCCACCACGGTGATGTCATCGCCTTGCTGGGGCTTGGGCTTAATCCTTTTGATGATCAAGTCTTTCCGATCGATCACCGAACTCCGTAAGTGCTCTGCAAGAGGGAAAGGGTCAGTGGAACTGTCCTGAACCGCATTTTAGACCTTTAGGATTTAAGACGAAGTCCCACCTCGGGAGGGAGAGTCTGGGCAAAGGCTGGTTGCCTAGTTACTGGGGTACAAGTCCAAGGCCACGTGAGGACCTGTGGGAACTCCATTTCCAAAAGGTCCTTTGTTCTCGGTTCTCTCTGGTCCTTAAGTTCTTCATATTAAAAAAAAAAATTTGTTTTTTCCTTTTGTTGATGTAAACAGTGAATCTATTAAACAATGAAACTATTTAAACTTAATATAACTAGAAAAATATTCACGTGAATTTTGAATATCTTCAGGGAGATTTCCTAAGTGTGAAAGAATTACAAAGAAATAAGTTCATTGGTTTTGGTTTGTTGCAGTAATTCTGTTTAAAAGGAATCATTTTGTATGTATTGTGGGATAGACCAAATGAGTAAATATATTTGTTGTTCAGAGCAAGGGTTCTCATTATGGGAGAGATTCAGTTATGGAATAGGAAGAGGAAGAATTCTGTGGGAGTGGAACAGGTGTCAGTATGAACTCGTATTTTTTTTTTTTTAATTATGTAATTTACTAGCTCTGGTGTCAGAAGGGGCTGAGAAGCAGACACTCCAGTAGCAACCAGTATACTTACTCCCAGATCTTGGTTTTTAATATGATTCTCCACTCCCACTAAGAAATCAGAATTTTTTGGGGGGGAGTGAATGACAAGGAAATTACAAGGTGAACCAAGAACATCTTTACAGGGAAGTAAGGGAATGTTTAAAAACTGATGGGGAGTGTCAGAAGGATGAAGAAGCCAGCTTAAAGGGGGCTCCTGCTGGCTACATTTTGGACACTGTGATCATAAAAATGACAAAAACGGGGCTGGCCGAGTGGCGCGGTGGTTAAGCGCTGGCTTGGGAAGCTAGCAGCCTCGGTTCAGGTCCCACATATGAGGGCCAGTGATACTGCCCTCAAAAAAAAAAAAAAAATTACAAAAATGGATTATAATACTCAATTTTAAAAAGTCTCAAGTTCATAGTAAAAAAAAAAAAGGCGGGGGGAGGGGTAAGAAGAAAGGAAAAGTCCTTTTTTCCAGAAGGCCATTTAAGAATTGTAGAAGGAATGTATAACTATTGGGGTGTATTTTTTCTGTTTTTCTTTGCAAAAATGCGTCATGACTTTTCCAACAACCCAATAGAAAGTAACCACTTTTCAATCTACTGATATAATGAGCTATTCAGGTAAGAACCATTACTGGATGTTAAAACCATTGAGGGAAATAAGATACTCCGTGAACAAGATACTCAGTCTCACAAAGTTCTACCCTCTGGATTACTTACTAATAACAAAGAACAATGGAGAAATCCGATAGCCACGACCTGAGCCAAGTGGTCAAACTTAACCTCACCAATAATGGGACGTCACACACTGCGGAAGGAGGGATGTCCTTGCCAATAGGATTTAACATGAATCTGATCACAAGGAAATGATTAGACAACCCCAGTTATGGAATTTTGTGACATAACTGGCCTGGACGCTTCAAAAATGTCTGTATTGCGAAAGACAAAGGCTGGGAGCTGTGCTAGATCAAAGGAGACCAAAGAGCTAACCGCCAAGGGTAATGCATGACAACTGACTGAATCCTGGTTCAAAACAAAACCAGCCACCTAGAAAGGCTATTGGGACATATGAGATGTCAAGGAAAAATTTTTTGAATATGATAATGAACAGTGGTAGGTAATAGACTATATCCTTGTTCTTAAGCCGAAGTATTTTAGCATGAGGAGTATGACAGCACAGTGCACTCTCACTAGTTCAGAAAATAAAGGGGGGATAAGAAAAGTATACGGATGGATCAAGAGATAAACCAAATGCGGCAAAAATGTTATAGCTGGTAAATCAACACAGGGTATATGGGTGTTCATTGTACTACTCTTCCCACTTTTCTGTAGGTTCAAAACTGTAAATACTGGGTGAAAGGAAAAGAAATTCTGAGGGTCTGTCATCCCAAATCCAGAGACCAGCCCCAATAAAGTTCTGGAAGTGTGTGGAGTTGAGGCAAAGGAGCATGAGGTCACAAATAAGGAAATAAATGGATGGAGGAAAGTCCTAAGGATGGGGCGACCCCCAGCTGCACCCGACTGCACTTTTAAAAGGGATCATGGCGCTTCGTTAGCAGGTCATTACGACTGAACTAGACAGTGTCCACAATTTGCGAAACAGAATCAACTTATTTTTAAGCACTGTATTCAGTTACATTTTCAAATAATATGCTCAGTGTGTTTTTCCTCAACCTTTAGATGTCTTTTCAGGTAAAGTCCCTCTAAATTCATAGCTATGGGTCTAACTGTAATCTGAAAAAAAGTACAATAAATACAGTAAAACTTTGGATTGCGAGTAACTTGGTTTGCAAGTGTTCTGCAAGACGAGCAAACATTTCTAATACATTTTAATATGGTAAATGAGTGATGTCTTACAATACGAGTGGTTTGTTTTCGGAATGAATTATGCTCGCAAACCAAGGTATTGCTGTAGACTATAGAGTGTCCCAAAAGTCTGGAAACACAGGAAGCAAAGCTTCCTTGAGATGCCATTACAGGGCCCTTTCAACATTCAATTGACAAAAATTTACAGTGAGCACCTACTATGTACCTGGAACTGACCAGACTCAGGATACAGTGGAATCAGGGACTCGGGCCCAGCCGTCATGGACTGACATTCTCTTCACAGGAAGCCAGACAGTAAACAAGCCAACACAACAATTATGGATTTGGTGAGTGCAATCAAAAAAATACAGTAGATGCTGTGCTAGGGGTACCATTTGCGGGGATGAGGGAAGCAGCCCACTAGAGGCAGGAAGGGCCTGGGAGCTGGGCAGGGGGTGGCAAAGGCAGCCATGCAGTGGTCTGGGGGAAGCAGGCAGGCAGAGGGACAGCAGGTGCAGATGCCCCGGGGACAGGCTTGTTTGGAAAAGTAACACCGGGTAGTAAGAGGGGGCTGCACTACATGTGACCGGAGGGGCGGCTGGGCCACAGACCAAAGGGAGGGCTCCGCGGTGGCTGAGAAGGGACATGTGTCCTCTTTCACTCTGCCACCAGTGGAGAAGGTCACAGGGACAAAAGCCTTTTAGTAGAATTTGTGGGGTTTTTTTAAACAAGGCATATGCTACTCTGAAAAATATAAAAATGATTTTGAAAAAATGGAATTAGCTGAATAGTGTGGGTTAGGGATGACTTGGGGTGGGGCCAAGAAGAACTTGCTGTTTATTAAAAGAAGGCAGGAAATTCAAAGAAGCAAATGTTGGCAGAGCCCATCAAAGCACTGTCCAAGGGGGAGGAAGTCTTGGCCAGCGAACTTGAGCTATCTGGTCCAGTTGGCAAGGCCTTGGACCTTGTAGGGACAAGAATTCTTACAGCAGAGGTGGCTGCGGTAACTGAGGTGATTGTTAAAAGGGTTAGCACAATGCCTGGCTCAAGATGGTTTGGCTGTGGTTCCTGGGTCCATACTAGGCTTAGCTGTTGTCATTTCATCATCCTCCTCACTGTAGGAGTCGCCACCCTACCAGTCACACTGAGCCCTTTATCTTCCCTGCAGATCTTGTCTTTATTCATTTGCATGTCAGTCATGGCAGAACCCTGGGCGTCATTCTTCAGACCCATCACCCAAGTCCTGGCCGACTGCTGTTGACAGTGCGCTGGCCTTCCCCACTGCACCGCCCACCCCCTCGTACCACTACCCTTCCCTGACCTCCCCAAACCATTCGCCACACGCTGGGGAGAGCAACCGGACTTCAAACCCCGCGGATGGTTTCTCTTCCCTCTCGGAACCGAGCTGGAATTCCTTCGCCTGGCCCGGAGCCCCTTGGGGTCCTGGCCGAGCCCCTCTCGTGGTCCCCTCGCCAGCTGTTCTGCGCTTGCTGACCACATCCCAGTCTTACGAGCTTGTTCTATGCTCCTTGGACTTGCTAAGCAACTTCCTGCCTCACGTCCCTTGGACCTGCTGTTTTCCTCTTTCTGGAAACTGCCCTTCCTGTTTGCCTCGCTAACCCCAATACTTCCTATCTCAGCCGAAGTGTCACTTTTTCAGACCCTTCCTGGGTCCCTCCAACAATAGAGCAGGTCCTCCTATTTTGTGCACTTGTACTTTCCTGCACAGCGTTTATTTTAACAGTGATTATAAGTTACTCGTGGGGTTATTTGTTTAGGGTCAGTCTCCCCTAGACGGGGAGCTCTGTGAGGGCAGGGGCCGTGTTGGCCTGACTCACTGGCGTCCTCCCGGTGAGCCAGGCCCAGGGAAGGCATGCGGTAAATAGTCGTTGCCTGGAGGAGTTATGAAGTGACCTGATCTGGCAGCGCCTGCTTCTGTCCCTCTGTGGACAGCGCTCTTTGCAGGAGGGCTGTGTGTGTGACTCGGAATGAACTGGTGTCGGACTTCTGGGGGCCACCTGTCTGAGCTGTGCCCACAGTGGGGTTCAGGTAAGGCATGCCTTTTGTTTATTTAGAAAGTGTATGTTTAAATTCCTAGAATTCATCGTTTTAGAAGTGTGAGGTTTTAGCTAGTCACAAGCATCAGGAAAACTCATGGCACATGGCAACATGTCATTTTGCTGAGGCTCCAGCTTGAGCTGCAAGGCTGTGACGGGTGTGGGGATGGCTTCTTTTAGCCATAGGGTGTGAGCTCAGCACACAGCAGCCACGTCTCAGTGGGGCTGCTCTGCCCTCCATGGAAACATGGAGGCCCAGGATCGACTTCTCCCCAAGGTCAAGGGTCAGTACAAAATAATTTAACCATGTATAGAGTTTGGAAAATGGAAATTCCTTCGAATCTTATCTTCTGATCTCACCCAGTGATTTCCTAGAAAAGTAACTCCTTCTAGTGTGTTTTCATTGCGCACAGACTTTGGCAATAGACCTAAGTTTGAATCCTAGCTCTGCATTTACTTTTCTCTCGACCTTGGTTTTCCCATCTGTAAAAGGGGATGGCATTCACCTTCACAAGGTCATTGGAGGATATAAGCTGGTGTATGTGAATTCACCTAGTCTTCCTCTCTCCCTCTGTGCTAAGAGGCTCCCCAGCCTCTCCCTTTCTTCCCCCACCCTTGGAGTTAGACAACTCAGGCTGGCCTCAAAATGCCCCCCACAACAGCCTGAGATCACTTGAATAGACAGAGATGTCGAAGGAGGCCTCACAGTGAAATGCCCACTGACCAGGAGGACACTGACCATTTCAGGGGGCCAGTCAGCTGTGATCTTCGTAGGTCACTTTTCAAATTGCTGGTTCTAAATATTTTTTTCTCCTTTTAACCCTTAGTCTTCAAAGCAACTGGAGAGGATGTCAAGGATAAAACAGTATCGGAACACAGCCCATTTATTCAGTATACTGGACTGAGGCCTTTCTCACCCTTATTCGAAGCATAAGAATATTTGAAGCATAAGAATAAAACCAGATCCAATGTCCATGCTAAGTCACTATTTCCCATAACCCAGGTGTAGTCCCTGGGAAGCAAAACAGAAAGGAACACGAAGTGTTAAAGGTGAAGCTTAAATAAAAACCAGCTGCTTTAATATTCAACTTTGTGCTAGGTTTCCAGAAGAAACAATTACATAACCCTCAGTGAGGCTAAGGACGCGTGGAATTTGCCTTTGGGGCTTTGTCCTAAGAAGCTGTTGGTGCTAAAAATGCACAAGCTGTACAACCATAGAGTCGTGGCCCTGACCTTGCATTGCACTCTGTTAGGTTTTCATCACAAGAGCCTGAAACAGAGAAGGCCCTCACGGCCCACTCCTGAATGAGCACTGATGACTCTTGTCACACCCATTTGCAGCCAGCCCTGGCACATTAAATATTACCATCCCCGCTCGACAGAAAGAAGAAACTGAGGTCCAGACACATACAGTTAGTTGCCCAACGCAGAGTTAAGTGCTGAGGTGGGGAGTTAAGCCACGACATTCTGTCTTCAATCTAGTGCTTTTTTTTTTTCCATTGTCCCTACTATAGCTTCCTCAGTTATAGGCCCAAGAGGGTATAAGGGCTTTGTGACCTTCCCAAGTGCCATTACTGAGGGAAAAGCAACCGCAACATGATCACGGCAGGTAAACGTTATGTACACACTTCCCCTTCCTGTTTGGGAATGAGTTGCAGACCCTGCGCCCTCAGTACTTCAGCGCATATTTCCCAAGGTCAAGAACATTTACTTTCATAAGCCAGGGTAATTATCAAAAACAGGAAATTTAATAGTGCTACAATTTTATTATCTAATCTGTTTAAATTTCACCGATTATCCCAATAATGTACTTTGTAGCTTCTTTTTTCCTGTTTAGTGTCCCACATAGGGTCATGTTTTCATTTAGTATTCATGAGCTTTAGTTTCTTTTTAATGGGGAACAGTTCCTCAGTCCTCCTTTGTTTTTAAGAAATTGGCACTTTTGAAGAGCACAGGCCAGTTATTCTGTAAAAGGTCCCTTAAAATGAGTTTGTCTGATCTTCCTGTGGTTATATTTACGTCATGGATTTCTGGCAAAAACGGGTGATAGGTACCCTTCTCAGGGCACTATGAAGAGGAATGCCAGTTTTTTGCCTCTAAAGTTAATCTTTCTTTTTGTAATTAATAATTGCATCAGCTCCCAAGGGCCTCATTGATCCTTGGCCCATAAATCATTCTCACTTGAAGCGGCTATTGCACCACTCTCCTGTCAATATCCGCCTCCTGAGAGTGAATCAGCCTCACTCTCCCAGACCCTACTGCTCCTTTCGCCTGGGATCTCAGCAGAGCCGTCCTGACAGGCTGTAGGGCGTCTCATGTCTTTTGTAGGATGTACATTTCCACCTTGCCACTAATTTGCTTTGTGTTTGTGTCATACTGACAGGTGTGGGCAGTGTCCAGTCAGCAGCAATCGCCCCACCAAAGACACTGCAGCGATGGGGCTAGGGGAAGGTGCCAAGCGGGGTTCATCAGGTCAGCACTGAACGCGTCCCAGTTAGGCCGACTCGCTTATCTCCACCACCTAACGCTGTGAGGACCAGTGTAGCATCTGCCGTCACAGGAACGAGTGATTTCCTGTCTCCAGCTGTGTTACCCCTTGTTCCTTAGAGCTACACTAGGAACAGTGTTTTCCGTGAGCTGACAAGTTCGAACCCCCCAGGGAACGTTCATGCATAGCAATGTCCACCGCCAGACTCCGCCCCATCTTTGTGAGCAAATGCTCCTTACCTCTTAAAACGTGCTGATAACTGGATAACAGAAACTGCAGGTGCTCAACCAGCTCGTCCCACATCTGCCACTCGCTTTTATCTGACTGTGGAGACAGTGAGAGCACTCGGTAAGAAATGGCCCCTCCGTGAAAGGTTTTGAGTTCTCAGGCCCCTGTTACATTCTGCTCAGGCAGTCGGGGAGAGGTGTGCGAGGCAGGGAAACACGTACCTGACACTTGAGCAGCGACGTGGAATTGTTCAGGAAATAGAGGGTCTGGGCCAGAGACAGGGGCATGCGGGTGGGCGTCTCGCAGCTGTGGAGGAATATGATCTCCAGCACCTTGCAGCGCAGGAGGTGACTCTCCATGGTGGTGAAGAACATCTCTCTGCGTGGGAGGGAAGAGGGCCGGCCCGTCACAGTGGCCAGCGTGGGCCCCACGACAGCCGGCTAAGAAGGGGTAGGGTGCATGCCCACAAAACCACAACGCCTGTGGACAGGGCCGAAACGGCTCTCATCATGAATTCACAACTGCCAGGAACGGGGAAAGTTTTTGATGTTTGGAAAAGACATGTTTAGGACACATTAAAAAGAAGTACTTCATACTGTGGCTACATTAATACTGAGAATAAATATTTCTGAACGTGCCCAATGTGCTAGATACTGTTTGGCACAGTAAAGAATATTAAGATGAATAACAGGACTGGCCTCGAGAAGCTGATAGTCGAACAGGGCAAGAGGTACACAAGCAGGACAGTGCTGGGCAGCTGCACAGGTGTGCGAGGTGCTGTGCTCCCCAGAAGAGGGACAGCGGAGCGGAAGCAGCCTTCTCAGAGAGGAGGCCCTGGTGACAGTGGGCGAGGAGCATCAGAGAAGACTCAAGGCAGGAAGCATTTCAATGGAGGGAGAAACACGGGCAAACCCAAAGCAGTGAAAACCACGCAGCTGTGGCCCCGCAGCTGCTTACGTTTCAAGTCTAGGACTTAGAGGCCCAGAGGGACGCGTGCCCTTGGCTGTGCCGCTCTTCCCGGGCTGGAGCCCGTGCAGAGGCCTAGAGCAGGAGGGCCACATAACTGGGGCTGGGCTTCAGGAAGGCGAATGAGTTCATTCTAAAAGCCATGTTAGCTTCCAAAACAAAAAATGCCTCTCAGCTGCACAGCGTGCTTCCCTGGGCTGCCCGAAGGTTTTGACTGAAGGTTGGGCAGTCCTTGCCAGGTGTGCTAGCCACACAGCAGTTCTGGGAAGCACGCGCTCGTGGGCGCAGCGGAGGCCGAAGGAGGAAGAGTGTGGCTCGCCCAGCCAGCCGGCAGCAGAGCCGCCCCAGATCCCGGAGTTCTGTCTCCCCCACACCTGCCCTCCTGCGGTTCTGCAACATCTAGAAAAAGATGGGGCTCTCGGTAGCCCTGCCGTTTATAAAAATGATAAAGAACAAAGTATCTATCCATTTTTTTACCCTGTCCCTTTGTTTTTCTACCAGGCCCAGTATTATTTGTATAAAAGCAAAATTTAAAAAGCAGAATGAGTATTTTTAAAACTGCTTCTTACTATTCAATTTTTTCAAAAAGTCTACAATATTTGTGAAAAATCCATTTTACCTCTTTAATGTTTAAAAAATCATTTTCTATATCATCGCTGACAAATTTTCTTTTTTAGCACAAAGAACTCCAAATGATTCCAGTTGCAAGATATTCCCCAAATTCTTTTAAAGTCTAATCTCTGCTCTGTATTTGGCCTATTACTTTCACAGGACAGTTTTCCTATTCAATAACCTTTTATTTCAAACTGTATTTTCTCTTCCAATTTTTATTCCAGGGCCTGCATTTGTCCTTGTTTTATACTCTACAGATGGCAAACTCAGAGATACAGAGGACAAGAAGGTAATTTTAATGTATTAAACATAGTAAGAAATGGAGGTACCGTTATCTATAGCAATTTAAATTCAAATTTTAAAAACAAGACAAAGAGGAAGGCCAACATCCAGATTTGGAGCTGACAGAGTAGCTGGTATGGGATTTACTCTCCTTCAAACAATTCTAAAACAACAAAGTACAGGGCATAACTCTCTCCAAGCTTTGGACCAACTGCTATAAAGGACTGTTGTCTCAAGAGAAGGGAAACAAAGATGCTCAACCCTCCATTTACCCCAGAGTTCTTGCTCGGGATAGTTTCTAAGGCAGAGGAAAGTGGGCAGAATACGCAGTGGGCAGAATATGCAGAAACCAGAGTTCAGGACATCTGAGGTGGCTGCTATTTGCGTCAGAGAAGCGGGAGCTCAAGACGTGTGTAAGGAGCTGCTTTGGCACAGGTGCAGGGAGAAGCTCCAAAAGTCTAAGAGAACAGCCACTGGGGGGATGGGCTGTGAGCTGAGTGGGGATTCTGCCGCTCCCCCAGGACTGAGAGACCCTGGGGCCTCCATGAGCTGGAGCGCAGAGGTCTCACTAAACACAGGCCGTCAGCTGAGACCCCAGAAGGACTAAGCCTCAAGGCCCGAGCCCTTTAATGAGGGCTGCTTGAGAACCACGCTTACAAGTCCTAGAAACAAGCCTCAACAGGAGAAAGCCAATCTGCCAGCAAATCACATGCCAGCCAGAATAAAACTCAACACCCTTTAAAGGAAGACAGACAGCAACTTTCAGACTCTCAACGGTGCAGCATTCACTGTCCAGCACACAATAAAAAGGATTACACAAGGAAAAAGCAGGAAAATGTGATCCATAACCAGGAACAGAATGTTCAGGAAACAGACTAAGAGGTGAGACAGGACTTGAGAACAGCTATTATAAATAGGCTCAAGGTTCAAAAACCAACCAACCAACTAACCAACCAAGACTTACATAATGAGTGACTAGCTGAGGACTACCAGCAAAGAGAAACGGAAGCTATAAAATGAACTGCATGGAAAGCTGAGTTCTGAAAAGCACACTGCCAAATGCTGGGCAGCATGCAGGGGATCCACCTCACTCATGTATGGTTGGTGGGAATGTAAAATGCTACAGACAGTCGGGGGAATAGTTTGGCAGTTTCTTCAAAAACAGGTTACTGGTAGTAAACAGGTTACTACCATATGATGCAAAAATCACTCCCTTTGGCATTTATTCCAAAGAAATGAAGACTAATGTTCATGTGAAGATTTGTATATGAATGTTTATAACAGCTCTATTCACAATAGCCCCAAACTGGGAATAACACAGATCTCCTTCAGTGGGTAAATAGTTAAAAGAAATCCATACCCATACCATGGAATACTATTCAGCAATAAAAGGAATGAACTACTGACACACACAACAACCTGAATGACTCCTGTGAAAAAAGCCAATCCAAAAAGGTTACCTACTGTATGACTCCATTCATACAAAATTCACTTACTGGTCAAAGACTGAAGGTCTCCTTGCTAAGATCTGGAACAAAGCAAGGATGTCTGCTCTCATCCCTTCTCCAACATTCTACTGGTGGTACAAGCCCATGTAATAAGGCAAGAAGAGTAAAAGGCATACAGATTGGAAAGGAAGATGTTAAACTATATTTATTTGCAGACAATATGATTTTGTATTTAGAAAATCCTATGGAAACCACAAAAATATTCCTATTAGAATGAATTTACGAGGTTGCAGGATTTGTATATACTATCCATGAACTACTGGAAAATGATAGGTGTATGCATTTGTCAAAACTCATGGAATGATCCTTATGTAAATAGCTTATATAATTGTGTGTAAATTATCCCTAACCTTTAAAAAATTAAAGTCAAAGTAAAGGCCATATAAAGTATCTCCTAATATAATTTGGGTGGTTGCCAATTTGCCCTTCCGAGAGTTTTAAAATAGGGCCAGGTTTTATTGAAATTATTTTTGTCTCTGTTAAGTCTAAAATTTTTTATAATTACCTATTCCTTAGATTTATCATCTCTCACCAGAATCTGGGCTTCAGTGAATGAATTAGGTATGAGAGTCAGACTCAAATGAAAAACTCCTGAAAAAGTGGTGGCACAAACATGGCACCCGCACATTCCATTTTACTGACTATGGCATTCTGCCTCGTTTGAGCACTGAACTTGAGAGGAAGCAGTCCTGGGTTTAAATTTGGATTCTGAATCTGATGAGCTCTGTAACCTGAACTAGTCAGTTCACTACTCTGCATATTTTTCTCATTCGTTAAATAGGAATAATGTTACGAAGTGTCACAGAACTATGAGATAATGTGACAATGACTGGCACGTTATAGGGACCCAGTTAAGTGTTTGTCTTCATCTTAGCAGGGTATTTTAATTAAATCTTTATTACAGTACTATTTGCTATGACACTTTCTTTTAATAGAGAAACCAGAGCTGTACAAACCTAGTCTTGGCTGCCAACTGGGAGCTTAGGGGATGAGGATGAGAGGCAGACAAGGAGCTGACAGATAATTTCCCCAAGGGTCACCACTGGACAATGGCTCTCTCATAGTTACTTCCTGTACCAGCAACTGTTCCTGAATTCGTATTCTTCCAGTTTATTTTTCTTCCTCTAGATTCTACAATTGCTGGTTCAAAGAAGGAATCATTAGTTCTAGCCAGCAACTCTATTTCTTTATCGTCTCCTAATGGAATACTTTACTAATTCACCCTTAAATGAACTGAATTCCTTATTCTTACTATCTGGTCCAAGTCCAGATACTTACTACAGGTCCAGCCCTATTCATTCTTGGGTCAAGTCTTCTCCCCCTAATATCAGACATGCCTATTTCATTCATCTCTCCAGCCCTCACTGAACAGTCATGCCAGGCGCCATGGCTGAGGATCAGGGAAGAAGGTCATGCTAAACACCTGACTTGGGCCGGCCGAGTGGCGTGGTGGTTAGGAGCTGGCTTGGAGTGCCAGCGGCCCCGGTTCGGATCCCACATAAGGGCCAGTGACACTGCCCTCTTAAAAAAAATAAAATAAATGAACACCTGAATCTTGAAGGACGAGTGAAGTTATAAGAAGCCACAAGGACAAAGTAGGAAAATTTAGGCTCTTCCCAAAAAATTATGCCTTAGATGCAAATCATAATTAGTTGAGAACAGCTTTCTTTCACAAGGTTAAAGAGACAGGAACTATCCCTCCACCTCTTTTCCCCCTCAATTTAACACTATTTGGAATTTTCTTTTGAAGCTATGTACCCAGAAGCAAAACCAAAACCAAGACTCACCTCTGGCTCCTCTCGGGAATGTCCAGCACAAAGCCAAACATCATCTCGGCGATTTTATTGGAGCTGCAGGTGGGGGTCCTGTCTACCTCCACGGCAATGGACAGCATCCTCTGCAGCTGACAGACCACCCTGAGTCCAGAACACAGAGCGCAGTGAGCAGGAGGGCTGGCCAGGAGCCACCCTGCTGGCCGGAGGCCCCCCCATGGACTGCAGGGTCTTGAGGCGCACACACTAGGTCAGGGATAACTACTCAAGCCATCAGCATGCTTGGAGTTAGCAAGTTCACCTACCTGAGTCCCTCTGCCAGATCATACTATCTGAACCTCTCAGAACTTGGGGTGAGCTGTAAAAGCAAGCTGCTTTTAAATTCAAAAATAGAAACATACAATCTTTTTTTTTTTCTTTTTGAGGGCAGTGTCACTGGCCCTCATATGTGGGACCGAACCGGGGCCGCTGGCTTCCCAAGCCAGCGCTTAAACACCGCACCACTCGCCGGCCCTGAAACATACAATCTTAAGGCTCTAGAGAACTGTAAGGCTCGGCCAACCTCTAACTTCTCGATTTTACAGATGAAGAAACAGGTCCTCAATGACTAACAATTACTTGAATTCCTTTGATACAGGGGAACAGAGATGTTTACCACAGAGGTTTTTCCCGTGGCTGGTTTCTTTACACTGATCGTTTGCTAAGTCCCGTCTCAGAAGGTCAACTGCCGGAATGTGACCCTCTCGCCCATCAGTACGCACCAGGCAGCCCTCAGAAAGGTGAGCCTGGCCTGAAGCCAGCCTTTTCTAACACGCATTATTATTTGCGATGGAAGAAAGGGCTCTGTTTTCAGAAACTCTGCAGCCAGTGACACAACAGGTAGACCGGGACTTTGGCATCCGGCTCTGGGTCTGCAGTGACAAGCTGGTCGACTTCTGACAAATACTGATACTGCCCATTTCATAACGTTGTGAGGACCCTGTAAGGTATATGGCAGACGGGCACTCATCAGTGGTAAACCGTAGCACCTGTCATTGTTAGGATGATAATGTGGCTGTTATTGTTATTTATCTGAGATTAGCTTCCATTGAAGGAGCAGTGTCTCCTGTCTTGGATCTCCCAATCTGCCCAAGTCAATGCTTCAGTGTTCTGAGACATTCTCCTTGTAGGTACAGGATTGCCTCCCATAGGTCTCATATGAAAATCAGCGTGGTGCAGCGAGAGTATACGGCGGCATTGTGAACTTAGGGACAAATGTCAGTATGATTGACATGGCACAGTGGCTTACTTGTGCAAAGGCAACTCCAGCCCCTAAAATCCTGACATCTGAAAAAATGCCAAGGCCACCCTGAACCCCGGAAGAGAAATGCCAGAGATTTCTTTCCAGTGCGGCCTGAGGTCATGGGACCTGCCCTGGTCTAAGCCACTGCTGTCAGAACGTGTCGGGACCTGCAGGCTGAACTGCCATTCTGAGCCCCAGCTGTGGGAGACAGACACAGACCAGAGGCTGCGGGGACGCCCCCACCCAGTGCCTCCTGTCCTGGGTGCTGGCTGAAGGGATGAGGGGCTGTAGCCCTGTATTGACTCCTGGAATCCAGGAGAACCCAGGAGAGGGAGGGCCGGTGGCACCCTCTTTTGGTTTCACTTCAGCTTTGTCAAGTGGTATTCCCTCAGTGAAGTCCTAGCCATTTGGGCGAAAGTGTCAGCTTTCGTCCTACCTTTGGAATTAGAAATTGAGCCTTTGGTCAAAAAAGATAGTCTTTTGTAAGAATCATTCTGTTCCAAGGGCTTGTTAATTTGGGGGCATCTGCTCTTAAGGGGTGGTGGTTCTCTACAACAGTAAATCCCAACAGCCCCAGGAAAGACAGCTTCCTTCTGCCCCTTACAGCTGAATGGTGTCCTTTGTCAGGTTAGGCTGGGGACCAGGATGGCTACTGATGGCCTTCAAGGTCCCTGTTCGTGAAGAGTTCTGACTCCCGTTTGGGGGCTCAGGTAATCCGTCTTCAGTTACCATTTTGACCAACCACTTGATCACATCCCTGCAATGGGAAAAGATAAGAAAAGGGTAAACTGCTGTTTGATTGTTTGGTGCTCAGAACTGCAGCCTTAGCCTGGGCTCCTAGGCCCCCAGGCTTCCCCAGTGGCAACCAAGAGGGCCCTTAGGCTGTTTCTCACATTCAAATAAGTCTAATGAAAGCCGTACATTTAATTGCAGTAAGGTTACAAAAGCTAACTAAAATATCGACATTTTTCCTTCCGTTATAATTATTGAAAGGTACCTCCAAGGTCAAATAATATTATCTGTGGCATCCTGACCCATAACATTCCTTGACAAGGATGTAAGTTGGACTGGATGACGACAGAAGTCTTTGCTAGCTTTCTATTATTAGGCGTCATCAATTAATGCTAATAACCAATGTTTACAGTATGTACAGTGTTCTTACAGGGTAGAGACTCTAGAAGTTAGTATAGTAAAAACATCTCATATAGTCAAAATTACTTTTGATGATCACTTAGGGAACTCAGGTAAAAATGGTATATACACATCTAATTTTGTTCCTTCCTAAAATCACACTAACACTACAGTAAATACTTTAAAAAAAAAAAAATCTGGGAGAAAAGGAGGAGAAACAAAAAAATAGTGAAACTCTGGAAGCTGGAAGGAAAGTATATTCGCAAGATAGACTGTTACACAGCAGTGAAAATGGATACGCTACAGTAACAGGTAACAATATGGACAGATTTTAGTACTCTTATTAAGTGAATGGTTAAAAGATTTTTTTTTAAAGATTTTATTGGGGAATTGGGGCAGGGGAACAGCGTTGAGGAATCGGGGAAGGGGAACAGAGAAGTTGCTGTCTTTTTGTTCTTCAGTCTAGTTGTGGAGGACGTTGCTTCACTGGCCCATGTTGGTATCGTCATTGCGTTCTTCCCGATGAGGCAGATCGGTCGCGGGCCTCTGGATGGTCACTCACGGTGGCTATTGGCAGCTCACGCTGGCTGCCGGCCACTCACTGTAGCCCATGGCAGCGCACTGCAGCAGGGGCTGCAGCCTATACCGTTGCCGGGGCTCGCGCAGCCCAGCTCCAGGTGGAGCTGTTGTTAGCTGTAGAGGGCCGTGTCACTGGCCCTCATACGTGGGATCCGAACCGGGGCCGCTGGTATCCCCAAACCAGTTCTTAACCAATGCGCCACTCGGCTGGCCCAAAAGATTTTTAATACAATAGATTACACATAGAATGATACCCTTTTACATGGAGCTAAAAGGAACCAAAATAAAAATACATACTTTTATAGGAACACACGCAGATGCAATAAAACTACATAAAAAGGAAAGGAAGTGATGAACATTCATGATGCTGATTCCTTTGGGTGCAGGAAAGCAGAAAAGTGGGCAATGGGGGATGGATGTATGGTTAGATGTAGGTAATTGTCAAGGTCTCGCCTTTGATTTGGGGGTTAGGTTAAGAGATGCTGATTGCAAAATCAAAACTAAGTAAATAAGGCAAGTGAGTCATGTTTTAAGGATGTTTAATCTGTCTATGACTTTGGCAAAGGGATATATTTTAACTGACTTAGCAGAATTGAGAAAGTTGGGTCCTAAGCCAGCAGTAGAGGAGAGCAATATTGTTTAAGCCTAGTTATCAAAAAAAGAAAGCAAGAGAACCTTCAGTAAGCTCTGCAAACCATAGCACAAGGTTTCTCTGAAGTGTGGGTAAGTTAGAAGCAGTATGACGGCTTGTACGCTGTTTTAGAAAGTTTTCGCCCCCTGGATCACCTTCCCCAGCGTTGCAGACCGCAGGTGAATGTTGTGGAGTGGTGACACAGAGGCCTGTGGACTGGGCCGCCAGGCACAGCGGGGAGGAGGCAAAGGCGCTGCGGCAAACACCGGGCACAGAGGGCACACGTGCACACTGAAGGCAGGGACCCTCTGTCGGCCTCCCACACTTCTGCCAAACCCGGCACCCAGTCTCTGTCCTTTCCTGGGAGACTGGGCATGTTCCGCAGAAAACCATCCAGCCCGAGAGGAAAGACCAGGAGACACGGACAAGGTATATCGTCTAAGAAATGGGCAGCCAGTTCCACCTACAGGGAAGTTCAAGAATGACAAGACCTCCTGTGTGCCCAGAGTGTCCATCAGGGTTTGCGTCCGTCGTCACTCTTAAACATGGAGAGAATACCAAGGTTTACCAGACACCTATGGAAACACTAACAAGAGAGAGAAAGACCAAAAGAGCCCAAACCAACCCTCCCCGCGCCAAAAAAAAAGCAACTTAGAGAAAACAGACGTTATGCAGAGTAAACAAAAATAGAAGCTACCATTAGCCTCATCAAAGATATGAGAAGATACAGATCCATGAAGAACAGAATACTGTTTATCAATTTTAAAAAGCAATATTTAGAGAGGTAAGTAAGAGCTCTTGGGAATTAAAAACACGACAGCAGAAATGGGAACTATTTTCCAGGAATGAAGGACATGTTTCGAGACCGAAATGGCCCACGGAATGCCCAGCACAGTGGGTGAGCGCAGACCTACAGAAAGCATACTGGGCAAGAAGAGGCTTCTATAAACTTCCCGAGATTAAAACCAGGGCACATAAAAAGAATCCTTAATCAGTAATCAAAGCTTATGACTTCTTAACAGCGATTCTGGAATCTAAAAGACAATGGAAGATTTCCTCCATCATTCTGTAGAAAAGTTATTTCTAACCTAAATATCTATACTCAGTTATCAATCAATGTGTGGGAAGATAAAGATATTTTTAGATATACAAGATCCCAAAGATTTTACTTCCCACATCTCGTTCTCTTTTTAAAAACTTATCTGTGAGGTACACCACAAATTGCACACGGTTTTCTGATGAGTTTTGATAAACACATGCGTAATCCGTGTAACCACAACCTGAATCTCAGACGGCTGGTTTTTGCTCCATCTGGCACAGGTGGGTTTTTTCACTGGTAAAGCATGAAGTGGAGGACCTGGCTTGCATTTCCAGGCTGCACGTGACTCTTGAAACCCAAGAATCTCACTGTATAGCGAGAGGCTCACACTAGGACACGTGGAAATGAGAGCAACTGATGACATCGGTTTGATTGGGATCGGCCTCCAGGACCTATGTTCACACAGCAGTTACTCTCATTATTCAAACTGTTATTTTAAAATTTAAAACCCAGTTACGCTACCCTGTGGTCTTGGAGATTCTCTCCTGAATTTCTATCTCTAAACTAATTGCATTTAAGCTTTATATAAAATGGCACATGTAGGGAAATGGATATGGGATGCCAACTAAGGGGACGAAGCTGACCAAAGCTCCAAACACAATGAAACGCCTTTTTAGCAAAGGCGTTATAATAGTCAATATGCCATACTGGCCTGTAAAAATGAGTCTTAGCAAATACGCAGGAACATATGGGAACACATAAAGATGAGTGGGAGAATTTCCATAAAGCTCTGAAAAAAGGGATGCTGGGATACCAGCCTGGTGAGGCCCATTTCCAAAACAAGCCAGGGTTACAGTTCCAGGAGGGATTCCAGCCAGGAGGATGGAGGTCAATCTAAGTTTATAAAAGCCACGAAAAGTTGCGCGTGAGTTAAGGTTTCTCCTTGGATCTCATGACATTGTTCAGACAACAGTGAAAGCGACTAAAGGAAGTCGATGGCTGGAGGGCGAGCACACAGCCTGCCGTCTGCTTGGTACAGAGAAGGGGTGTTTAGGACCGTCTGTAGTGTCAGCACCTCCCGTCACACTGTCTCGTGACCACACTCTCATTCACCGCCGCGTGTTCTCTGGCCCCCTTCCAGCCCTGCTTCGTGTCCTCCCAGGGCGCCGGTGGCTGCTTACCTGACGTTGTGGGGCTGCCTGTCACAGGACAGCACGGTGCTTGCAATGGATTGCTGCAGGTGCTGTCGCTGCTTCCTCAGTATCTGCTGGAAGTCGTCTTCCAGGGTCTGGACTACGTACCGCAGAAACAGGAGGCGCCCAGGCAGATGCTGTCCCTATGGGAGAAGCAATGAGAAGGGCCATTTCCTGTCAGACTCCCGGATGGCAGTGAGCAGCGGGCTCCCGTAAATACTAAGTCCAAAGGAAGGCCCTGGGCCAACTTGCACATCTGTCCCTAACAGGGACAGTGCAGGCAGCCTGGGTCATTACAAAAGGGCAAACGGCGATGGTAGAGCCCAGAGGCTCAGGACTGCAGACTTCCTGATTTGAAGAGACAGCCAGAGGTGGCCGGCCGCACTCTCTCGCTAACCCTATCAATGTCAGAATAAACCCCAAACTGTGGCTATCAGAACAGGGACAGGAACTGGTTCCTAACTGAGCCTGCTGTGGCGCCAGATCAAGCAACCAAGATGCCTACCCCTCTGCTGAACCTCTAGGAATGTGAGCTGATGCTTATCTTCACTGGGCGAGCAAGTCTGAGTTGGGTTTTCTGTTACAGGTGAAATGATCCTAATTGATAAAGCCCAAGTGACGCCGGCAGAGAGCACGAGCCTCGCTGGCACACAGACCTTTCTTTATTCTTGTTCATTTGTTTGAAACCCCTTATTTAACTCACCCCTTCGGAGTCTCACGGTCCCTGTGATTTATGTGGTGGCAATTCTAACCAAAGCCAGTGTGAGTACCTGTCACTCCGCCAGCAGGCCTGCAGTTTGCTGGTTTCCCTTTCCCAGGAAACAAGTGCGAGGAGCCAGGAGCTTAGGCTTGCCGCTTCCAAGACTGAGAAGGCTCCAAACTGTTTCTGGGCTCTGTTGGGAACTTTTCAAACCTCACCGGGCAGCCATGTTTTCTGGGAACATAAACTCATGGAGCAGGGTACGGTCTCGTCGGCAGAAAAAATGACCATTCTGAGGACCTATCATTTCCTTCGTTTTTGGAGGAGGTGGTAGAGATGGGATATCTTGACTTCCAAATATGTCTATTTTTTCCTCTAATCTTTATTAATTGATCTGATTTTTTAAAAATCAAGTACTTGTGCTAGATGTATGATGAAAGAAAGCCTTCCAGTGACACCCCTACCACAACCACTTGTCTCCTTTCTATCTGTTTCATGACTCTGACTACTATAGATACCCCATGTAAGTCAAACCATACAGTGTTTGTCTTTTTGTGACTGCCTTACGTCACTTGGTGTATTGTCCTCACTATGTTGCCATCCATGTTGCGGCATGTCAAGAGGATTTCCTTTCTAGTTAGAGCAGAATTAACATTCCCTTGTATGTATATAGCATATTTGTCTCGGCTGTGATATGGTGATGGACGCTTGGGTTGCGTCCACCTCTTGGCTGGTGTGAATAATGCTGCTATGAACACAGCATGCAAATACCTCTCCAAGATCCTGCTTTCAACTCTTTTGCTTCTATACCCGGAAGTGGGATTGGTGGACCATATGGTAATTCTATGTTTAATTTTTTGAGGAACCACCATCCAGTTTTCCATAGTGGTTGCACCATTTTTAGTGTTACCCTCAGTGGACAAGGGTTCTAATTTCTCGACATCCTTGCCACTACTTATTTTTTCTTAAAAAAAAAAAAAAATTTATAGTAGCCATCTGAGGGATGTGAGGTAATATCTCATTGTGGTTTTGATTTGCATTTGTCTAATAATCAGTGATGTTGAGCATCTTTTCATATGCTTGTTGGCCATTTGTCTATCATCTTTGAAGAAATGTCTAGGTCCTCTGTCCTTTTTAAAATCAGGTTATTTGGCTTTTGTCGTTGAGTTGTAGTTCTTTATATTCGGTTGTCAGAAAAGTCATGCCACATTTTTGCAATGAAAACAGAAAAAAATACGTCATGACTTTTCCAACAACCCAATATATGCTGGATATTAACCCCTTATCAGACAGGTGATTTTAAAATATTCTCTCGGGCTGGCTAAGTGGTGCATTGGTTAAGAGCTGGCTTGGGACGCCAGCAGCCCGGGTTCGGATCCCACATATGAGGGCCAGTGACACTGCCCTCTATAGCTAACAACAGCTCCACCTGGAGCTGGGCTGTGCGAGCCCCAGCGACAGTGTAGGCTGTGGACCCTGCTGCAGCGAGCTGCCATAGGCTACAGTGAGTGGCCGGCAGCCAGTGTGAGTGGCCAGCAGCCGGTGTGAACTGCCAATAGCCGTGGTGAGCGACCATCCAGAGGCTGGCGACCGATCTGCCTCATCCAGGAAGAACGCAATGATGATACCAACATGGGCCAGTGAAGCAACGTCCTCCGCAACTAGACTGAAGAAAAGACAGCAACTTGTCTGTTCCCCTTCCCCGATTCTCCAATGCTGTTCCCCTTCCCCAATTCCCCAATAAAATCTTAAAAAAAAAAAAAGAATAAGATTTTATTGGGAAAGTGGGGGAGGGGAACAGTGTTGGGGAACTGGGGAAGGGAATTGGCCAAGTTGTTGTTCTTCAGTCTTCATTGTGGAGGCACCAGTCGCCATCTGGCTTCCTCTCGGCAGCTTGTGGCCTCTAAGCTCAAGGTGCTGTGTTCAATCTTAGTTGCTGGTGGGCAAAGCCACCATCCCATGCGGTAGTCGAACCAACAGCCTTGTTATTAAGAGCGCATGCTCTATCCACTGAGCCATCCAGGCAGCAGCTCAGCTCAAGGTGCTGAGTTCAATCTTAATTGTGGGTGGGCGTAGCTACCGGGAGTTGAACCAGCAGCCTTAGTTGTTAAGAGCACACGTCCTATCCACTGAGCTGTCCGGGCAGCAGCTCAGCTCAAGGTACCAAGTTCAGTCTTAGTTGTGGGTGGGCATAGCCCACCATTGAACAGGCAATCTTGTTACACCAGCTGGGCCATCCTGCCACCTGTTGGCAGCTAAGCTTGGCCGCAGTGTTCACTGGCCCATGTGGGAAATGAACCGGCGGCCCTGTTTCTTAGAGCTCCCGCTCTAAGCCAACTCTTAATCAACTGAGCCACTCGGCTGGCCCTCTTATTCATTCTTAATTGTGCCTTTTGATGCACGGAAGTTTTTACCTTTGACATAGTCCCATTTGTCTAGTTTTGCTTTTTTTTGTCTGTGCCTTTTGTGACGTTATCAGAGAAATCAATGCCAAATCCAATGTCATGAAGCTTTCCCCCTATGTTTTCTCCTAAGAGTTTTATAATTTGGGGGTCTTATGTTTATATCTTCCTTCCAGTTTGAGTTAATTTTTGCATATGGTCTTAGGTAAGGGTCCAACTTCATTCCTCTGCATGTGTATATATACCGCTCTCCCAAAGCATTTGTTGGAGAGATTATCCTTTCTTTCCCCGTTGGATGGTCTTGGCACCCTGGATCATATTCACAAAGTCTTATTTCTGGGTTCTCTATTCTATCCTGTGTGTCTGTCTCTATGAGAGTACTTCACTGTTTTGATTATTATAGCTTTGTAATATGATTTAAAATTAATGAGTACTCCAACTTTGTTCTTTTTCAAGATTGTTTTGGCTATTCAGGGTCCTTTAAGATTACATATGAGGACGGCCGAGTGGCGCGGTGGTTACGCGTTGGCTTGGGAAGCCAGAGGCCCTGGTTCGGGTCCCACATATGAGGGCCAGTGACACTGCCCTCAAAAAAAAAAAAAAAAAAAGATTACATATGAATTTTAGGATTTTTCTATTTCTGCAAAAAATGCTGTTAGGATTTTGATAGGGATTGTGTTGAATCTGTGGATTGCTTTGGGTACTTTTGATATCTTAACAATATTTAGTTTTCCAATCCATGTACATAGAATGTTTACCATTTATTTATGTCTTGACTTCCTTTCAGCAATGTTTTGTAGTTTTCAGTGTACCAGTTGTTCATCTCCTTGGTTAGGTTTACTCTTAAGTATTTTATTATTCTTGATGTTATTGTTAATGGAATTATTTTGTTAATTTTCTTTTCAGATTGTTCATTTTTATATATAGAAATACAACTGATTTTTGCATGTTGATTTTGTATCCTGTAACTTTGAGGAATGTGTTTATTAGTTCTAACAGTTTTTCTGTGTGGAATCATTAGAGGAAAAGCTTTCAGTATTTTACTGTTGAATATGATGTTTTTTCCATATAGGACTTTTTGAGGTATGTTCCTGGTTGTTGAGAGTTTTTCCTCATGAAAGAGTGTTGAATCTTGTCAAATGTGGTTTCTGCATTAATTGAAATGACCATGTGGTTTTTGTCCTTTATTCTGTTAATGTGATGTATTGCATTGATTGATTATTGTATATTGAACCATCCTTGTATTCCCAGATAAATCCCACAGGTCATGGTGTATGATCCTTATGATATGCTGCTGAGGATTTTTGCATCAATGTTCATAAAGGATATTGATCTGTAGTTTTCTTTTCTTTTTTTTTATAGCTGAGCCATCCTGCCATCTCTTGGCAGCTCAGCTTGGGCCGGGAATCAAACCAGCGACCCTGTTGCTCAGAGCTTGCGCAAGCTCTTAACCAACTGAGCCACTTGGCCAGCCTGGTCTATAGCTTTCTTGTAGCGTCTTTGGCTTTGATATCAGGGTGATGCTGGCTTCATAGAATAAAGATACTTGGTATGATATCTATCTTTTAAAATCTACTGAGACTTAATTTATAATTTAACATATGCTCTATTCTAGAATATGTCCCATATGCACAGAGAAGAATGTGTATACTGTTGTTGGGTAGAATATTCTATATATAACTGTTAGATCTGGTTGGTTTATTGTGTTCTCTTTTCTTATGTAGCTGCTGTCTGGCTGTTCTATCCTCCATTGGGAGTGAGGTACTGAAGTCTCCCTTCAATTCTGTCAGTTTTTGCTTCATATTTTGATGGTCTGTCATTAGGTGCATAAATGTTTATAACTGTTAGATCTTCTAACTATATGGAAGCTTTTATTAATATATACTGTCCTCCTTTGTCTCTTGTAACATTTTTTGATTTAGAGTCTATTTTATCTCATATTATACAGTCACCTATGCTCTTTTGGTTACTATTTGCATGGAATATTTTTCCCATCCTTTTTTCAATTCAGTTATATTTTTCAGCTCCAGAATATCTTTTTGATACTTTCCTATATTTTTTTTTGTTTAATATTACCATTTTGTTCATGCATCATTTTCCTGCTTCATATAATTGTCTGTGTTCTTTTTTTTTTTTTTTGAGGGCAGTGTTACTGGCCCTCATATGTGGGACCTGAACCAGGGCCGCTGGCTTCCCAAGCCAGCGCTTAACCACCACGCCACTTGGCCGGCCCCTCTGTGTTCCTTTTTAGTTCCTTGAGCATCTTTAAGATAGTTTAAAAAATTCTTTGTGAGGAAGTTGAGAAATCTGTTTCTTTAGAGTCAGTTTCTGGAACTTTAGTTTGTTCCTTTGATTGGGCCACATTTCCCTGCTTCTTTGTATGCCTTGTATTTTTAAGCATTTGAAAAAAACAACCACCTTCCCCAGTCTTTATCCATTGAGTTCGTGGAGAGCAAGACTTTAACCAATCAGCCTGGACAGAGGTCCTGGGACCTCTCAGACCTTTTCTGAAGATGTGTGTTCTTGCACCTTGTGTGTTTGCTTTTATTTGTCTTAATTTCCTGAGTGGCTTGCCTGTATTTCTTCTCAGGAGCTTGCAGTCTCTTAGTCCCTTGGTAGCTGCCTGTGGAATTGCATATTCTCTGCAACTCTAACATGCCATAGTGCTAACCTCTTTTTTCAGCAGCTTCCAACTACGCCACTGTTCCCATTAGTCCCCTAATAAGCCCCCTAATAAGCCAAAACACTGGACTCAAAGTCCATTCTTTTGTTTCCACCCCGAGGAAGGAGCTGGGGATCAGAGATTTCCTCCGAATCGCACTGCGCTATGTCAGGTCGACAAAGGGGTATGGACACAAAATACCACAGGCTTCCAATGGAGTCCCTTCTGGGTTATACGTTGGCCTGTGAACTCGACCTTCTCATCTGTCTCGATAGTTTTCACAAAGGTGTTCTGGTCCATATATTGTTGTTAACTTGGGGGGACAAGGGCCTGGAGCTTCCTGGTCTACCATCTTGGTGACGTTTCCCAGATCGTTCTTTCTAAAAGCCCTATGTTATTTCACTCCAGTCTGGACTGGTTGCTCTCTGGGTCCACTAGTCACTGTAATCTTACTTTCCTGGAATGGATGTAGTGTTCCCTGTGCATCCTTCTATTTGATTATTCTCCCATTCTTTTGATACATATCTTCAAGTAACCTCCTAAGAAATAGGGTGTGGGAATATTTTTCAAGTTCCTACATGTCTGAAAATGTCTTTATTCTCCCCTCACACTTGATTTATCGTTTAGCTGAGTATAGAATTATAAGTTGAAAATAATTTCCTCCATCCAAATGCTATGGGGTGAGCAGACAGAAAGCTGACAAGTTTAGGGACCCCTAAAGGCCAGAATGCAGAAGAATTGTTTTTCTGGAGTACCAACTCTGCACTAGCTGCCTTCATGTATAACAAATGGTTCATTCAATTTCTTTTCCAAAGAAATGAATCCTTTGGCTTTCGGCCTGAAGGTAAGTAACATGGCAACTGAACTTTCTGTACTCAAGAAAGGAGACATTGTCAGTTCCATCTACAAACTTTCAACAAATTTACAGCCCATATCCAACCCCAGCGCTCTTGTATATTGTGTTTCTGAGTCCAACAGCTCTCTGCTCTACTGGGAAGATGTCCTCTCTCCTTGGCTACAGCCCCTCCAACATGTATTCTAGCCTCTGGCTTTGTCTGCCGAACGTCATCAGTCATCAGTTACACTGCCTTTAGATCTGCCAATCTCCATTCAGATCTATTGTCCTTCCTCTTATTTTCATTGCCATGGATTTATAACTTTCTCTACTCATTTACTATGATTTTTAATGAGATCTCAAGGAGAGGGATAAGTGAATGTATTCAATCTTGAATTGGAAGACAGCACAAGCCATTTCAATAGGAATTTTTTGGTGATAATGAAAGTATAAGAAGGGAATATGACAAAGACTTTGCAACTAGATTTGCTATTACTTTTGTTTCTAGTTAAAACTTCCTCTGCAAAAGATACACCCTCGTAATTGTTATATTACCTCTTCCTCCATGACGTAAGTGAGCAGCTTCCAGTCCCACTCCACTGTCTTGGCACTAGCTGGATGTAGCCTGAAAGTCAAGTGACACCGATTAGCATTCTGGAGAGTTCAGTGGGAGAGGGGACAGGACCTGGAAGGTGACAGGTGCAGGAAGCCTCCCCGTGTCGCTCTTGCCCCGCCCTCTGATACGTACAACAGCATCTGAGAGCAGTGGGACTTCCTATTTTCGTTTGCTACCCAGTAGCCACTTCTCTTTTGGGAGGCATTAGTACCCCAATTTTACCTTGAAGAAATGAACTTTTTATTAGTCAGCCTACTGGCTTTCCTTACCAGGACCCTGGCATGAAGCCAGTCATGATATTCTACCCCTCACAGTGACTGGCTCAGAGATGGGCTCGTATCTTATGTTATGCCAACAAATGCCTACAAGACTCAATTTCAGAATTCTTGTGTGATTATAAGGGAAGTGGACTTTCTATCCCCCTGAGAGTATCACAAAAGCTAGAGGCTGAGAAGGCTACCATGTGGAGCCTGAAAACTGAAGCAACACAGAGCTGAAAACTGGATCCTTATAACTGTTTTTTGTTTGTTTGTTTGTTTTAGCTGAGCCATCCTGCCACCTGTTGGCAGCTCAATGGCAACTCAGCTCAGGCTGGCATCGAACCGCCGTTACTCAGAGCTCAGCTTGCACTCTTGAGCGAGCTCTTAACCAACTGAGCCACTCGGCTGGCCCCTGTTTTGTTTTGTTTTTGAGGGCAGTGTCACTGGCCCTCATATGTGGGACCCGAACTGGGGCCGCTGGCTTCCCAGGCCAGCGCTTAACCACTGCGCCACTCGGCCGGCGCCCTTTTAACTGTTTTTAAACTGAGTTAAGTCATGTCTTATTCCTGGGTTCCTAGTAGCATGGGTCATTAAGTTCTTTTTTACTAGCTGTTAAAGGCAGTTTGCATTGGGTTTCCTGTCCCTCGCAATCCCGGTAACACTAGTATACTATGTCACCCTCTCTAATGGTTAGCTGAGTGAAGCTTAGGAGAGAGAAAGCTATGCCCCAAGTCCAGGCTCCCCAGGTTTGCCAACATCTAAGGTTCATACTGTTGAATTTTCATGAGAAGCATGTAGGCCTCCTTTAGGATATCCACGGCCTCAGAGTCACTGAGCAGGATTTTCTGGATGATGTGAGACACAATTTCTCTGGGTGGGTAATGCTCGGGTGACACAAAGTCCATCAAAAACTGCACAGTCCCCAGGGCAAAGTTTTCTTCAATGGTGGTTGTTACCATTCTTAGTCTTCGATGAGGGATGGGTTCTAATTTTTGACCCTTGCTCTGTAGAGATAAAAAGAAATAAATTAGGATGGGTTTCTACAGACAAAAACAAGAGGCTCTGGAACAGGCTGAAAATAGCAAAGTTTTCCATGCATTTGAAATATCCTTTTTCAAAAAGAGCCTGGAAAGTCTTACCTAAAAAGCTTTTAGTGACGTGGGAAAATATATTAAATTAAAAAAATAAGCATTCAAAGTTCTACATATAACATGATTTCGTGTGTGTTAAAATGTAATACAGAAAGAAAATGTCAAGAGTTTAGAGGTAGCCTAAACTGATTTTGGAGTGAGGGTGATAAGATATTTAGGGGTGTTCATAATAGTATATGAGATACTGAAATAAAGAAAAATGTTTTAAGTGTGTTTTATTGTTAGGAGGAGAATCCCATTGTGCTGCTTTTTTTTTTTTTTTGAATCAGCAGTAAACATTAAGTTGATTTCTCCCACACAAAAGTGTATATATGAAGCCTGGGACAGAATATGTGAAAAATAGCTTTCTATTATCTGGGTAGTGGAATTATGATTGATACTTTTCTTCTATATGTTTTTTTGTATTTTTCCATAATATACATACATATATTATTTTCACAATCAGAAGAAAAATATTAAAAAGTTCATTTGATATCAGAATATAACTATTATAAAACAATCATTTTTGAACATTTAACTTATCCTCAATTCTCACAACAATCCTAAGCAATACCTACTATTATCATAATGAGGACACTGAGATTTAGAAAGTAAGCATTTGTAGCGGCCCCGGTTCGGGTCCCACATATGAGGGCCAGTGACACTGCCCTCAAAAAAAAAAAAAAAAAAAAAAAAAGTAAGCATTTGTCACGCAACAAATGGCAGAAGCTGGCATCTATCGGTGGCATCACTCCAGAGCTTTCCTGTAAATGCGTACTCTCTATAAACAACACCAACAATAATACATATGTTTTTGTTACAAATCCCAATTGTTAAAAATTTTTAAGGGCCAGCCGAGTGGCGCAGTGGTTAAGCGCTGGCTTGGGAAGCCAGCAGCCCTGGTTCGGGTCCCACATATGAGGGCCAGTCACAGTGCCCTCAAAAAAAAAAACAACAAAAAAAAGCTTTTAAATGCATAGGTATAAGAAAGCAACCGGGAAGGAAATACACCAAATTATTAATAGTAATAATTAATGCTGACTGATAGATAGCATCATGGGTAACTATTTTTTATATTTTATATTTTAAAAATGTTTTATATTAAAGCAAGCGTTATTTTTAAAATCTGAGAATAAGACTTAATGTTACAACACCAGCCAAACGAAGACTTGATAGCTTACGAGTACCAGTCCAACAATGACGGCTGGATTTGCCCTTTCAGAACGTCTCCTGGGGACAGAGGTCCAGTCAGCTCTCCTTCTCTCACGTCACCTGAGGGTAACCCCGACCTTGCTGATGAGACCAGTGCTGGAAAGTGGCAGGTCATGAGGAGTGAGAGAAGGTAGGAACAAAAGTCTTGCTTTGGTGACTTTCACGTGTGATGCATTTCACAGTCTTGAACCTGTATTGTTTGTTTCCTGCCTACAGATGGGGACATCAGATGGGGACATCTATAGACAGATAAAGTTTATGTTGTGATGCCTGTACCCTTAAGGGAACTGGTATTTATGGAGTACTTTTATGGGCCCTGAAAGGTGCTTTGCACTTTATGTGTTTACCTTTAAGTCAAACGACTCTGTGATGTGGGCATTATGACTTATTTTAGAGCTAAATGAAAAGACTCTGAGGCGTTAAGGGCAATGGCTGGTGAGTGGCAGTGTGGGGACTGGCTGAGAGGTTCTGCAGAAAATGACCTAGTGAAGAAGTGCTTATTAAAGGCCCCAAGGAAATCATGGAAGAGACAGAAAAGATGTACAGGTGTATTCTAGATAGCTGATGCAAGAAGGTGAGAAATAGATGAAGAAAAATCCACTTTGTCTAGCTTAGCTGCACCTTACAGTCTGAGCTATGGGTACAGAGAAGGGGGACGTGGTCTCCCCATTTGCATCTCCTGATGGCTTCTCTGGTCATGTGGCACCTGCAAAGCCTAAAGCCTTGACAAGGGGAACACAAACTCTTTCATGTCCCCCAAGCACTCCTGATAATGAACAGACAGACAGATCCCGAACCTAAAGCAAACCCACAGGCTAGTGGTTGGGAGAGTCATTCAGAAGAAGACATAAACATACTAGAAGATACAACAATTAAAACCAGAGAAAACCACTCACTCCGCAAGGCCCAGTCGAGGTGAACGCCTGACGCGCGAAGCTGGGTCACTGAGGGCTCAACAAGGAATGGGTCTCTCGAGCCACTTGAAGCCAGTGTCTCAATGTGGGCATTGTGGTTATGGGTAATGAGAACAGTGTCACGTGTGGACTTAGCCACAAGTTCTTTTCTTACGTGTCTGGCTTTGTTCTCATAGATCAATGAACCAATGGGAGGTAGCATTCCCACGAAAATCTTAAAATTCAATTTCCTCCCCCAGAGTCAGTGAATAATCATTTTGGAGACACCGAAGTGTCAAGAGTATTCCTATTTCTGTTATATGGGAGCTGTAAGAAGGGCTTCACGAAGGGAAAGACGTAGGAAGTGAAGTATTGGGTGAAGGCCTAAGATGAGCCAGACGCGCTAACAGGCACGTCACATGACGTTGTCTCATTGAGTGATCCTGTGAGGTGTGACATTCTTACCCCCATTTGACAGACAGCAGAGCTAAGGCTCAGAAGGGTGACATGACGTCTGTAGTGCCGGCTTTTAAGTGTGGGCTGAAATTTGAACCCAGATCTGACTCTACACTGAACGCTTCCACAAATGGGGGAAAGATGAAAAGATCAAGTTTATACTGGACCTGTTTTCTGGGGTG
Organism: Aselliscus stoliczkanus; assembly: GCA_033961575.1. Taxonomy (NCBI): domain Eukaryota; kingdom Metazoa; phylum Chordata; class Mammalia; order Chiroptera; family Hipposideridae; genus Aselliscus; species Aselliscus stoliczkanus. The sequence continues at coordinate 4,617,412 of CM066733.1, forward strand.
TGGACTCCTTCCAGCATACTAACCTTATGCTAGGCCTGTACGAAGGCCTTCTAATCCCTAGGGGAAGACAGGTTAGCTCACCTCTCTTGCGTCTCTATCGGGTACTAGCGTCTGGAAGAAAAGGTGGTGCACTGGAGGCCGTAAGAAGAACTTCAGTCTGTGCAGGCATGGTTTGCTGTACAGAACCCCTTCTGGGGTTCGGGCCTGTACCTGGCCAGCCCCGAGGATGGCAGGCCCTGACAGGGATGTCTCTTTTCCGGCTGGGATTTTTGTGGCAGAGAGCCAAGGATCTTTCTCTAAGGAAGTTTCAGACTGTGGAGAAGGTGGCCTGGGCACGCAGGTTGGAGAGGGTGGAGCTGAGACCTCCATAGGGGGGTCAAGGTTCTCCATATCATTTCGGGGAGAGTCAGGCCTGTCTCGTGGTAAGTGAAGCAAGTCTCCAAATGAGTGTGGCATGTCTACTGGCACGTGAGGCCTGTCTCCAGGTGAACGCAACACTTCTCTTGGTAAATGTGGGACTTCTCTAGGGGACCGTGGCGCATCTCTTGGTGACCATGGCACATCTCTTGGTGGCTGTGGCACATCTCCTGATGACTGAGGCATATCTTTTGGTGACTGAGGCATGTTTCCTGGTAATTGTGACATGTTTCCTGGAGACTGTGTCATGTCTGCAGCTGACTGTGACGTATTTCGTGACTGTGACATGACTTCAAAGTGTGCCATAGTTTGTGGATATGATGACATGTTTTGAGGTGGGCCTGGTACATCTTGAGGTAGGCTCAGAGGTGGGCAGAGTGAGTCTTGAGGTGGCGAGTGTTGAGGATACCATGATGAGTCTTGAGGTGGCGAGTGTTGAGGATACCATGATGAGTCTTGAGGTGGCGAGTGTTGAGGATGCCTTAATGAGTCTTGAGGTGGGGTTGGCATATTTTGCTGAGGGCATGGCACTTCTTGAGGCAGGTGAGGCAAAGCTTGTAGCGGGCACTGCACGGTTTGTGATGGGCATGACAAGGCCCGTGGTGGGCATGAGGAGGCCCGTGGTGGGCATGAGGAGGCCCGCGGTGGGCATAGCAAGGCGTGCGGTGGGCAAGGCACATCTTGCGGTGGGCATGGCAAGGGCGCCCTTCGATTGCTGCTGCTTCCATTATTGCTTGTTGGGGAAAGGGAATGAACATCTGAAGATAGCTGCAGGCTGGCCAAAAAGCCGAGGTCACCTTTGAATGTGGTTGAGCTACAGTTTGGCTCCGCTGGATAAACAGAGTCCCCACTGATGGATGTAGGGGGTTGGGGACCTTCAAATATAGTTTCTTCCAAAAGGTCCAAATCCACAGGATCGCTGTAAATGACTCTGCGAGCTGTGGGCCGGGAGCTTCTGTCTACCTGCCCTTCCATCACCTCTTTGCTGGAGAGGCTGGCACATGTTTGAAGACTGGCTGGCTCCTTCTGGGAGGGAGCCACAGCTTCTAGGGTCAAGTCAAGAGTGGCAGTAGGTCTATTTTCTTCCTCAGTCCCTGTCAGGTCAATTACACAGAGTCCATTGCGATCCTTTGCCCTTGGTCTGGTTTCTTTCGTTAAGTCAATGAAGTCCTGTAGAAGGGTTGGGAGAAGATAAAGGGTCAAGTAGGGAATCCAAGCTTTACCTAAGAAGATCTAACTCTTAGCTTTTAAGGAGAGGCATAGTTTACCTTTTCACTTCACTGACGATTTATACATCTTGTATAATATAAACATTGTCAATTGCTATACCTTCTTAAAATATCCAGATGCCACCTGCACAGAATTGAGGACATCCTGGAAAGTGTTTTCAGGTCCAAGATGGACAGGGAAGTGGTAGAGAAGAGTTCAACCTTAAGTCATCAAGTAAAAAGCAATCTTTGTTTGGAAAAGCAAATACAACAGAAGCTAAAGAAGGGAAGCCACTATAAGAGAACCTACTATGTGCTAAGAGCATTTTGAGTGCTTTCACGTATCTTTAGTTTTCACAGTGACCCTATCAGGTAAACATTATCATCTCCATTATATAGATGGCAAACTGGAGCTCAGGACATTGGTTATTTACCTGAGGATTATACAGCTAAGGAGCAGAGACAAACATGCAAACCCAGGTCTGTTTCCTTCTTTTTCTGTGAGGGCCTAGGAACATACAACTTCATTCAATAATATAGCTTATAGTCAAATATGGAGGATAATAATACAACAGGGATTATAAAATCAGCAAGGTAAGTCTGAGCCCTAACTAGATGAATTACTGGAAAACCTTCTGTCTTCACCCCCCATTCCTTGGTAAAATGATCAGGCAGCTCCCAGAGCCTGATGATGCCAGCCAGAGGTACTGTCACCCACCTCTGTGCCTTGAGCCTGGTATACAACACTACTCTCCCTTCCAGGTGTCTCCTTGTCACTAGGAAGTTGGGTGCCAGTTGCTGGGCTATGCCTACCACAGCTACCATGCTAATTCTCGTAATAGACATGATGGTCACCACTGTCAACAGCACCAAAGCGGGGCGCAAGATTCTGGGTGGGTCAAGTGAGAACTGGCATGCACCTCATCCAGGAATAGTGGTTTCTTTGTGAAACATAACTCCTTCCTAAGAGGCAGCCAAACAGCATCACTGCCTTTGGTGGCTGTCTACTGCTAGCTGAACTCAACACGAATAGCTGCAAGGCCACAGAGGGTCTGAATTCACCTCCTCTTCCATCCACAACTGCTGAAACACAGCATCCCATGTCTCTCCCACTTAAAACCCACTCTAGGAGATACAGGATAAAGGACAGGTGTCTTGGCAAGACACACAGCGTCCTTCATAGTAAGGCCTGCATTTAGCCTCTCCTGGGCCGCTGTCCCCCCTCCCATGATCACATCACACAGAACTACCACAAATCCCCACGGGTGCCACACCACCTCTAGCACCTGCATCCTACTCTACGTTTGCGTACATTCCTCCCTTTGCCCGGAATGACTATTATCCCCTTGTTTGTTGGGAAGTTTCTTGTCTTTCAACACTCAACACAGATGTCACTGTCTGTGAAATCCCAGGTCACCTTTTTTTTTGAGGGCAGTTGTCACTGGCCTCATATGTGGGGCCCGAACCGGGGCCGCTGGCGTCCCAAGCCAGCGCTTAACCACCGCGCTGCTCGGCCGGCCCTCTCCAGGTCACTTCTTGTCACAGATTTAATCATTTCCTCTCTCATATCCCCACTGCCTCTGTATAAACCCCTTTCTTTATCCCAAAGAATTTAATGGCTTTTCATGATATTGAAAATGGAAATAAATTTGTCATTTTCCAATTATTGATTGCTAGTAGGTAGAAATACTATTGATTTGTGTATAATACCCCTGTATCCTCCGACCTTGCTAATATTCACTTAATAGTACCAGTAACTATTTTTGTAGATCCCACAGGGTTTTTCATGTCAACAATCATGTTGTCTGTAAAGAAGTTTTACTTCTTCCTTTCCAATCTGTATGCCTTTTATTTCTCTTTCTTGCCCACTGCAATGGCTAAGGCATCCAGAATAATTCTCAGTAGAAGTGCTTAAAGCATTCTTGCCTTGTTCTTGAACTTAGAGGAAAGAATTTCAGACTTTCATCATTAAATATAGTGTTAGCTATGGGGTTTTTATAGATGTCCCATATCAGGTCGAGGAATTTCCCTTCTTTCTCTACTTTTCTGAAAAAAATTTTTTTTTTTTGAGGGCAGTGTCACTGGCCCCCATATGCGGGACCCGAACCGGGGCCGCTGGCCTCCCAAGCCAGCGCTTAACCACCGCGCCACTCGGCCGGCCCTTTACTTTTCTGAATTTTAATTGGGACTGGTTGTTAAAATTTTGTCAAATGCGTTTTCTACACAACAGAGATGATCATATGATTTTTTTCTTTGTCCTATTACTATAAGAAATTATACTCATTGATTTTCTAATGTTAAATTAATCCTGTGGGAAAACTCCACTTGGTATTATTCTTTTTCTATATTATTAGGTTTAATGTATCAACATTTTATTAAGAATTTTTGCATGTTCATGAGGGATATTAGTTTGTAGTTTTCTATTCTTATAATGTCTTTTACTGGTTTTGCTATCAAAATAAAACTGGCCTCATAAAATGACTTGGGAACTGTTCCCACCTGCTCTATACTGTATAGTTTGTGTTGGATCGGTACTATAGCTTTCTCTTTTTTTTTGAGGGCAGTCTCACTGACCCTCATATGTGGGTTCCGAACCGGGGCCGCTGGCTTCCCAAGCCAGCGCTTAACCACCACACCACTCGGCCGGCCCGGTACTATAGCTTTCTTAAAAGTTTGGTAGAAATCACCAAGGAACCTATCTGGGCCTGAAATTTGGTTTGTAGGAAAGTTTTAAATCATAGTTTCAATATCTTTAGTAGATATAGGGCTATTAACGTTTTCTATTTTTTTTTTGTATTAGTTTTATGACTTGTGGAATTTGTCCATTTCATCTGAATTATTAAATTAGCATAAAATTGTTCACAATAGTGCCTTATTTTTTAAATTCTATACTCTATATAGATTTATTCCCAACTTTAAAAGAAAATTCCCAACAATACTAACTCATATCCTCTGCATTTTTGTCACTGATCAGTCTAGCTAGAAGTTTACCAATTTTATTGATCTTTCCAAAGAACCAGGTTTTTCATCTGTTTTGTTTCATTTATTTCTGTTGTGATCATTATTATTTCCTTCATTCTATTTACTGTGGATTTAATTTGCCCTTCTTTTTCTAGCTTCCTAATGTGGAAGCTTAGATAATTGATTTTCGACCCCTTTCTTTTCTAACAGTCTAAAAATTTCCCTGTAAGTACTGCTTTACTTCATTCCACAATGTTTAATATGTAGTCATTTTATTACCATGTAGCTCATATTTACTTTCATTATGGTCAGAAAACAAACCGTAAGAGTTCAGTCTTTTAAAATACATTGAGACTTGTTTTGTATCCTAATACATGGCCTACCTTTGCTGAACGTTTCCTGAGCACTTGAAAAACATGTGTATTCTGCAGTTGTTGGCTATCGCTCTATACATGACAATTAGGTCTTGTTTGTTGATAGTATTTTTCAGATCTTTGAATTCTTATACTTTGGGGGGAATCCCATTGTGCTATCAATTATGAGAGAAGCGTATTCAAGAGTACAACTATGATTTTGGCTTTGACTGTTTCTCCCTCTAGTTCAGTTAGATTTTGCTTCATGTATTTTGAAACTTTGCAGTTGTTGGGTGGAGTGCCAACTATCTTTTCAAAATTTTAATGTAATTCTTGGCTTAATGATATACTAAGAATAAAGAGAACAGTGATACCCCCTAACCCCCAGGCTAAGAGAAACTGATCTTGTTTCTAAATAAATAGGACCACCCTTTGGAACTTGGGGAAATTTAAAACCTGCTTTAGAACCCCCGATTCCAAAGGATTCTAGAGCAGGAGACCCTCCCTTCATCACTGAAGTTAGAGAAATCTCACCCCACTCAAGCTTAACTCATCCTCAATATTAAGATAGTAAATATAGTATGGGTACATCTTACTTGGGGATTTGTTTCCAAAGTAAGTCAATAAGACAAACATGGTGCCTATTCAAAAGTACCCTGGAGCAGAAGCAAGCAAAAAGGGGCTTCCACTGGCCCAAACTGGGGCAATTATACACAAAATAAATAGTAATCCAAAGCTTACTGGAGCAGTTGGATATCCATAGGCAAAAAATATTACCCTCGAAAAAAATAGGAGAAAATCTTTGAGCCTTAGGGCTAGGCAAAGAGTTTTTAGATAACAGCAAAAGCACTATCTATAAAAGAAAAAAATGAATAAAGACCTACTCGAAATGAACAACTTTTACTTTGTGAAAGCCTATGTAGAGATGAAAAGACATACTATAGACTAGGAGAAAATATTTGCAAGCCACATATCCAACAAAGAACTAGTAAGTAGAATATATAAAAAACTCTCATAAAAGTGAAAAAACAAAGTTCAGTTAGAAAAAGGGTAAAAGATAATGAACAGAACTTTCACTGAAGAAGGTAGATGGCAAATAAATTCATGGAAAGATGGTCAACATTATTGGCCATTAGGGAAATGCAAATTAAAATCACAATATCACTAAATATATCAGAATAATTAAAATAAAAATACTATTAATACCAAATGCTGGTGAGGATGCAGAGAAACTGGATTACTTATATATTGCCAGTGGGACTGTAAAATGGTATAGCCACTCTACAAAAGTTCAGCAGGTTTTTAAAAACTAAATGCACAACTACCATAGGATCTAGCAAACACAGTCCTGGGTATTTATGTTAGAAAAATATTCACACAAAAATGCATACATGAATGTTCACAGCAGCTTTATTTGTAATAGCCAAAATGTGGAATCATCCCAGATGTCCTTCGACAGGTGAGTGGTTAAACAGACTGTGGTACATACATACAGTGGCATGTTATTCAACAAAAAGGAATGAACTGCTCATACAACTTGGGTGAATCATCTAGGAAACATGCTGAGTAAAAAAGCCAGTCCCCAAAGGTTACATATTACATTAAGCTATTTAATGAAGGCCAGATTAATGGTTGCCAGGAGTTGGGAATGCAGGTGGGATGCTCTCGGCAGTGGGAGGAAGTGGGTGTGGTTGCAAAAAGCAAGATGAGGAATCCTTATGGTATTGGATCTGTTCAGTATCTGATTGTGGCAGTAGATAAACAAACTTACACAGTGATACAAATGTAGAACTTAGTACACACAACCGCCTAAATGAGTGCAAGTAAAACTGGGGAAATCTGAGTAATATAAGCAGATTGTATCAATGTCAATATCCAGGCTGGGATGTTACACTAGTTTTGCAAACGTTACCACTGGAGGCAACCAGGCAAAGTGTACAAAGGTCGCTCTGTATTATTTCTCACAACTGCACATGAATTCCTAATTATCTCAGTAAAAATAAAAAATAGTAATTTTTATATCAACTTTTTAAAAATCTAGAATAAATAATTATAGAGAATAACAAACTACCAAACTTATTCGAGAAAAAATAGAAATAACAGAAAGGCTGGTAGACCGATAATCACAGAAGAAATTAAAATTAAAATCAAAGATCTACCTCTCAAAAAAAAGAAACCTCACTAAGCCTAAATATTCTAAATTTATATTGGTTTCTATTTTTAATAAAAACTAACATAGGGTTTAAAAAATTAAATCAGTACAAAAGGTAGAAGGTAAACAATCTCCTTCTGACCCCAGTCACCCTCCCCAGGAAACAATCACTGTCATCTACTTCTTGTGTCCAGATGGTTTCTAAAAAATAAATACTACGAAGCTTAGAGAAACAGATATTAATGTATTTATCCTATTGAAGATAACTGTAACAAGGCACATAAGCTTTCTATTTCATTTTGCAAACCTCACATAATACATCAAAATGTGAGAAAAATTAACAGGGTAATCCTTGTTTGCCCTGGATGATCCTGGTTTATGCCTCTTGTCCTAGTGTAATTATTATCAGCACTCCCTTTCACTCTCAAAATTGTTCAGTGTGTATAATAAATAATGTCATCCTAAATATTAACCAATATCACTCATCAATATGAACATCAATATCATCTATAAAATATTAGCAAATCAACTCCAGTATTGTTTTTAAAAAATGAGTTCCATTTCTGATCATGAGGACTAACTAGGTATTCTGATCAACCAACGTAATAAAAGCTAGAATTGATATATAAATGTAAAAATATGGGAGAAGATATAACAAGGAAAAACCCACTAAGACAGCCAGTGTAGCTATGTTAATATCGAACAAAATAGACTTTGATGAAAATTGTATTACTAGAGATAAAGAGGGCCATTGCACAATGAAAGATTTATTTCAGGGCCGGCCGAGTGGTGCATTAGTTAAGAGCTGGTTTTTGGATGCCAGCAGCCCCGGTTCAGATCCCACATATGAGAGCCAGTGACACTGCCCTCTACAGCTAACAACAGCTCCATCTGGATCTGGGCTGTGCAAGCCCCGGCGACGGTGTAGGCTGCAGTCCTGCTGCAGTGGGCTGCCATAGGCTACAGTGAGTGGCCGGCAGCCGGCGTAAGTGGCTGGCAGCCAAGCGTGAGCTGCCAGTAGCCGCAGTGAACGACCATCCAGAGGCCAGCGACCGAGCTGCCTCATCTGGGAAGAGTGCAATGACGATACCAACATGGGCCAGTGAAGCAATGTCCTCTGCAACTAGACTGAAGAACAAGAAGACAGCAACTTGTCTGTTCCCCTCCCTCAATTCCCCAATAAAATCTTTAAAAAAAAATAAATTATTTCATCAAGATATAATTTAAAAACTGTATGCCTAATAACATAGTCTCCATAAAGCAAAAATAGATTAAAATAAAATGTGAAAAAGAAATATACACAGTCGTTATGAGAAATCGTTATAAGTCTTTCTTGGTTGATAGATTATGAAAACAAAAATTATTAAGGATACGAAAAACTTGAACACATTTAACAAGCTTCATCTAAAGGACTCAGAATAATTATGCACAATTACATAAAATATTTACAAAAATTAACCACATACTAGGAGTCAAAGTTCATCTTGGTCAATGTGAAAAGGTTAACATTACTCAAACCAACATAGTATTAGGTTAGAAATCAATACAGAAAAAATAATTAGGGAAAACTTCACACAACTGCAAATGAAGAAGTATGACCAAATAACTTACAGATCAAAGAAGAAATCGTAGAAATTAGAAAAATTTTAGAACTGAATAACAAAAATACTAGGTATTAAACCATGTAATATGTGGCAATTTATTAGAAAATTTAGAGACTTAAGACACTTAGAAAAGAATGAAAGGAAATTAATGTGCTAAGTATGCATCTTTAGACAACAGGAAAAAAAAAAACAACATAGAACAGACCAAAAGAAAACAGAAGAGTGGAAATAATAACAACAGAAATGAATGAAACAAAGAACAGCAGAGATGAGCAGCCAAACGTTTGTTTTTTTAAAAGACTATTAATATTGTCAAACATCTAATAAGAAACTTAAAAAAGAGAAGATACAAGTAACCAATATCAAGAATGAAAAGGGACAGGGCCAGCTGAGTGGCGCAGTGGTTAGGCGCTGGCTTGGGAAGCCAGCAGCCCCGGTTTGGGTCCCACATGTGAGGGCCAGTGACACTGCCCTCAAAAAAAAGAATGAAAAGGGACAAAATTACAGATGTTTTCAAAGTAAAAAAGATGAGAAGATATGAATAACTTTATATCAAAAAACTTGGGAACTTAGATGAAATAGATAAATTTCTGGAAAACTAAAGCTTAGCAAAACTGACTTAAGAAACTGGGTGCTGAGTATATGGGGGATCATTACATGATTTGCTCTATTTTTTCATGTTTGAAATTTTCCATAATAAAAAAGATGTTTTTAAGCTGACTCAAGAAGAAAGAGAAAATCGAAATAGTCCTTTAACCAATAAAGAAATGAAATCATAGTTAAATTTTTTCCTTCAAAAAAATGCCAGACCCAGGTGATTTTAAAAGGAGAGTTCTGCTAAAAATTCAAGGAAAAAAAATGATTCTAATTTAATATAAGGTATTTACAAGTATGAAAAAATAAGGAGATACCTCCAACTCATATTATGAACTAGCATAAACTTAATCCAAATTCTAAAAGAACAAGAAATAATATAATTCAGTATCACTTAGGAACATGTACAAATGCTAAAAAAACAAACAAACAAAAATACTATTAAACTAAATCCAGCATAATCAAGATGAGTTTATCCTAGGAATCAAAACTGGTTTAACAGTTTTAAAAAATCAATTAATGTAATTCACCATATAAATAGAAAAGGATATGCTCATCTGAAGAGGCCAAAAAAAGCACTTGGTAACATGAAACACCCATTCTTTAAAAAAATATCTCAGGGCCGGCAGAGTGGCGTGGTAGTTAAGTGCTGGCTTGGGACGCCAGCGGCCCCAGTTCGGGTCCCACATATGAGGGCCAGTGACACTGTCCTCAAAAAAAAAAATCTCAAAGTACAAATGGAAGATAACTTCCTTAATCCATAAAAGTTATCTACAAATCACATGTAACAAATGTTACATGGAAATGTTGAAAACATCCCCTTTAAAATCAGGAACACAACAAAGGTGCCTGCCATTGCTAATTCAATCCAGAGTTGTACCAGCATTATACCTGCAGAGCAGGAAAATAAGAAAAAGATATAAAATGGATAAAGATCAGAAAAAAATAACATTGATTAATTTTATAAATATAATATTGGGGGGGAAAGAAAGACAATAGAGAATAACAGACAATATGATTCTGTAATATTGTAATATAATAAGGAATATATATTTGGTCTTTGTCCAGGCTTCCTGGCACAGAATTCCTAAAACCTGTGTAATTTCCTGATAGGGTAAGAGGCCCATCTTTTGTTATTCATAATAAACCCTTTCAACCACATCTGAGTTTGTTACTGACATGTCTGATGGCTGAAAACCCCCTAGATTAGCTTCAGGACTGAAGCCAGTTGCCAGAGGAGCCCACCATGGTACAGCTCCACTCCTCAACCTCTGGGGAAGGTAGCCGAGCTGGAGATTGAGTTAATCACCAAAGGCTACTGATTTAATCAATCACGCCCACGTCGTGGAGCCTCCATAAGAATCCTAAACAATGGGGTTTGGAGAGCTTCCATATTGGTGAATGCATCTATGTGCCAGGAGGGTGGGGTTCACCAAACTCCATGGGCACAGAAACTCCTGCACTCAGGACGCTTCTGGACCTTGCCTTATGTGCCTCTTCATCAGGTGGTTCATTCGCATCCTTTATAATAAACTGGTAATACTAAAGTGCTTCCCTAAGTTCTGTGAACCATGATAGCAAATTATTGAACTGTAGGAGGTGAGTGTGGGAACCTCTGATTTGTAGCCAAGTTGGACAAAACTGTGGGTAACTTGGGGACCCATGACTTGAGATTGGCATCTGAAGTGGGGGGCAGTCTTTGTGGGACTGAGCCCTTAACCTGTGGGTTTTGTGTTAACTGCAGATAAGGTCAGAATTGAATTAAATTGTAGTACATCCAGTTGGTGTCCAGAGAGTTGGAGAATTAGTTGGTGTGGATAAAATTCCCTCACATTTGGTGGTGTCAGGAGTGTGAATAGAGAAAGTGTTTTCTTTTAAATTCCATTAATATACAATTCCAAATAGGCAAAAGTAAACTATGTTATTTAGATACACACACACAGGTAGTAAAACTATAGAGAAAAACAAGTGACTACCATGGAAATCAGGAAGTAGTTGGAAAATGGTAGGGTAGCAGAGTATGAAAGTAGAGTGTGTATTGAACCAAAAAACACATCTAAGACTTTAAGAGTACTGGCAATTTGGTGACTGTATTGGCATAGAATTAACCCCTGGTCATTCGCAGAACACGAAAGCATTCACAAGACTCTACAAGACTAAAAAAAGATTTATTGAAAGTCAAAAAGAGAGTTGTGCTTGGAACTGGCATAACTCCTTTTGCCAGGACAGAACCCAATAGGGACAGCTGCACCAGTGAGAAGGAATGCTGGGGTTTTATATTTTTTCCAAGCAGGATGTAGCATGCTCGTCAGTTTGCAGGGGGGTTGCTGTTACAATTGTCCTGGGAACCATTCTGTTCCCACCTGTGATGGATGTAAGGTGCTTATCAGCCTGCAGGTGCCATGCTGGCCAGGGGAGTCACAGCCAAGCAGTTCATGTTTAGCTCCTTCCTGCCAGCTCACAGCCCGCCCTGTTAACTCTGTCTCATCAGTTATATGGGCTTTAACTTAATTCATTCTATTATATGTATGCTTTATACATTTTCCTCTATGTGTGTGTGCGCGTGTGTGTGTGTGTGTGCGTGCGCACACACCTATGTGTGATAGCTCTCAATAAATGTCTTTTAATAAAAGAAAGTCTCTGGAATAAACTTACTGGCAAATTTCAAGACCTACATGAAGAAAATTTTAAAAGTGGTATTGTAGGATGGTCCAATTTTCCTACATTAATCTCTTCATTTAAAATGCTGATGATTTTTAGAAAATGTGACAAAATGACACGTAAGTTCATTTATATTTGAAACTTTAAGAAGTAAAAACTTTGTTAGTGAATTAGATGGGAGGAATCTTTTCACAATGTATACATGTATCAGATCACCACGATATACATGTACACTTTAGATATCTTACAATTTTGTCAGTTATACCTCAATAAAGCTGAAATTTAAAATAACTAACTGAGGGCCGGCAAAGTGGCGCATTGGTTAAGAGCTGGCTTCGGACGCCAGCTCTAAGCAGCCGGACCCCAGTTTCAGATTCCCACACAAGGGCCAGTGACACTGCCTTCTACAGCTAAGATGGTGAACAATAGCTCCACCTGGAGCTGGGCTGCCCTGAGTGGCCGGCGATGGCATAGGCTGCAGCCCCTGCTTCAGTGGGCTGCCATGAGCTACTGTGAGTGGCCTGCAGCCAGTGTGAGCTGCCAAGAGCCGCAGTGAGCAGCTGTCCAGTGACTGGCGACCGATCTGCCTCAGCCGGGAAGAGCGCAATGATAACACCAACATGGGCCAGTGAAACGATGTTCTTCACAATTAAACTGAAGAACAAAAGGACAGCAACTTGTCTGTTCCCCTTCCCCGATTCCCTAATGCTGCTCCCTTCCCCCAATTCCCCAATAAAATCTTTAAAAAAATAAAAAAAACAACTAACTTCAAAAAAGAAATGTGACAAAACCCAGAAAAACTGGAAAATAATGAGATGGGGACTAATGGTATCCTAATTTTCATTGTATGCCCTTCTCTAATATTTGAATTTTTTGGACTGGTACAAATTAATAAACTTCATTTAGAGCAGTTTCAGGTTAAAATTGAGCAGAAACTACAGAGCGTTCTCATATGACTTTTCCCTCAATATCAGCAGTCAACATCACTGGAGTATATTTGTTATCACTGATGGACCTAGATTGACAATCATCACCCAAAGTCCAAAGTTTGCAGTAGTGGTGGACAGTCAATGGTTTGGACAAATGTATAATAACATGTAGCTACCATTTTGGTATCATACAAAGTAGTTTCACTGCCTGAAACATCATGTGTGCTCCAACTTTTATGCTGTTCCTCCACACTAAGCTCTGGCAACCAGTGACATTTTTACTGTTTCCATAGTTTTGACTTTTCCAGAATGTCATATAGTTGGAATTGTACAGCGTGTAGCCTTTTCAGATTGGCTTATTTCACTGTGTAACGTTCGTTTAACTTTCCTCCATGTCTTTAAGGCTTGATAGTTCATTTCTTTTTAACTCTGAATAATATTCCATTGTTGGAATGTACCACTGTGTACTTGTCTATTCACTACTGAAGGAATCTTAGTTGCTTCCAAGTTTTGGCAATTATGAATAGAGCTGCTATAAACATCTACGTGCGGGTGTGGACATGTTTCCAATTATTGTGAGTCAATACTAAGGAGCACGATTGCTGGATCGTATGGTAAGAATATGTTTAGTTTTGTAAGAAAGTGCCAAACTGTCTTCCAAAGTGCTGCACCATTTTGCAATCCCACCAGCAATGACTGAGAGTTCCTGTTGCTCCACATCCACATTTGGTGGTGTCAATGTTTTGGATTTTGGCTATTCTAAAATCCAAAAGTAGTAGTAACTCATTATTGTTTTAATTTGCAGTTCTCTAATGATACATGACATTGAACACCTTTTCATGTGCTTACTTGCCATCTGTGTACCCTATTTGGTGAGGTGTCTGTTTAGGGCTTTTGTCAATTTTTTAATTGGGTTGTTTGTTTTCTTATTGTTGAATTTTAAGAGTTCTTTGTATATTTTCAATGATAGTCCTTTATCAGATGTATCTTTTGCAAATATTTTCTCACAGTCTGTGGCTTATCTTCTCATTCTCTTGACATTGTCTTTTGCAGAGCAGAATTTTTTTAATTTTAATGAAGTCCAGTTTATCAGTTCTTTCTTTCACAGATCATGTCTTTGGTCTTGAATCTAAAAAGTCATCACCATACCTAAGGTCATCTAAGTATTCTCCGATGTTACCTCCTAGGAGTTTTATAGTTTCACATTCTACATTTAGGTCTGTGTCTAGATTTCTTTGCATATGAATGTTCCATTATTCCAGCACCATTTGTTGAAAAGACTGTCTTTGCTCCTTTGTATTACTTTTGCTCCTTTGTCAAAGATCAGTTGACTATATTATTGTGGGTCAGTTTCTAGGCTTTTTATTTTGTTCCATTGATCTATTTGTCTATTCTTTCACCAATACCACAGTTGATCGCTGTAATCTGTAGTAAGTATTGAAGTCAGATAGTGGCAGTCCTCTAACTTTGTTCTTTTTCTTCAATATTGAGTTGGCTATTTCTCAGTCTTTTGCCTCTCCATGTAAACTTTAGTCAGCTATTGCTATCCACAAAATAACATGTTAGGATTTTGATTTAGATTGCATTGAATCTACAGATGAAGTTAATAAGACATCGAGTCTTATTATCTTGACATCGAGTCTTCCTATCCATCAACATGGAATATCTCTCCATTTATTTACTTCTTTGATCTCTTTCATCATTTGTAGTTTCCTCATACAGATCTTGTACCTATTTTGTTAGACTTATACCTAAGTATTTCATTTTTGAAGGTTCTAATGTAAATGATAATCTGTTTTTAATTTCAAATTCCAGTTGTTCACTGCTGGCATATAGGAAAATAACTGACTTTTTATAAATTGTCCTTGCATCCTACAAGCTTGCTATTATTTATTAGTTCCATAAGTTTATTTTATCAATTCTTTTGGACTTTTTTTCTACATGGAAGATTATGAGAACAAAATTCGTTTTATTTCTTTTTTCCCAATCTGTGTATCTTTTCTTTCTTTTTTATTGCCTCATTGTATTAGCTAGGCCTTCTGAAAAACGATGAGATTGGACATCCTTGACTTATATCTGATCTTAGTGGGAAAGTTTCAAGTTTCTTAGCATTAAGTATAATATTAGCTATAGGTTTTATGTAGATGATCTTTATCAAGTTGAGTAAGTTCCCTCTCTATTCCTAGTTTGCTGAGAGATGTTGTTGTTATTTTAACCATGAATGGGGATTGGACTTTGTCAAATGCTTTTTCTGCATCTATTGATATGATCATGTGATTTTTCTTTCTTAGCCTGTTGATGTCATGGATTACATTAATTCGTTTTCAAATGTTGAACCAGCCTAGCATACCTGGGATAAATTCCTCTTGGTTGTGGTGTATAGTTCTTTTTATGCATTGTTGGATTCAATATTTTGTTGAGGATTTTTGTGTCCATGTTCAATGAGAGCTATTGGTGTGTGGTTTTTTTGTGATGTCTTTGGTTCATTTTAGGGTATTAGGATAATGCTAGCCTCATAGAATGAATTACGAAGTATTCCATCTGCTTCTATTTTCTGTAAAGAATTGGTACAATTTCTTCCTTAAATGTTTAGTAAAACACACCAGTGAACCCATCTGGGCTTGTGCTTTCTGATTTTGAAGGTTATTAATTATTAAGTTTATTTAATAGATATAGGTCTATTCAGATTGTCTATTCATAGAACTTTTATAATGAAACATTTAAAATTTATTATTTTTATTGTATTTTATTATTTTTTTTTTTTGAGGGCAGTGCCATTGGCCCTCATATGTGGGACCCGAACCAGGGCCGCTGGCTTCCCAAGCCAGCGCTTAACCACCGCGCCACTCGGCCGGCCCCAAAACATTTAAAATTTAAAAAGTGTTGGTTCTCCCCTAATTAATCTATAAATCTAACAAATTCCAAACAAAGTTCCAATGGATCCCATAAAGAATGACATTATGTCCACAACAGTGGTATATATTAAAATTATAAACAGATATTACTTTTTAACTTCAAAATTCCACTGTAAGAAACTTGTCCTATAAACATATTTTTATGACCATGCAAGAGAGTTCATCACATCATACTCTGAGATACAAAAGAAAAATTAAATTCAGTAAGAGACTGGTTAAATAAATTGTGATTTTTAAAAAAAATATTAAGATGAAGCTGATAAAACATTTGACTGCATACTACGTGTCAGGAACCATGTTATGCACTGGGAATACTATTGTGAGTAAAACGGACACCAGTTTGAATGAGATACTAATATTTTTTTAAATGTCGAAAATATATTAAGTGGTTAAAAAAGTTAGTATGACTCAATTAGGATAAAAATTTAGGCATTAATGTATTTTTGTATACACACACAGCAAACTTCTGGAACAATACACAAAACCTTCTAGTTATCTCTGGGGAGTCAGAATGGACAGGGAGGACTTCTTACTGCTGGCCTGAATTATTTCCTCTGTATAATTTTAAAATAATTTTATAATTTAAAATGAGGTAATTTTATTTTTCAGATATGACTGTGTACCTTAAAAAAAAAAGCAGAGAACCTATTGGGGGGTACAGAGTTTCCTTTTGGAGTGAAGCAAATGTTCTAAAATTAGATAGTGGTGATGGTTGCACAACTCAGAGAATTTTATGGGTGAATTTTATGTATGGTATGGAATTATATCTTAATATAGCCAAGTCTCTCAATGCCTTTGAATTTGTACATGGGTTATCCTACCACCCTTATCTTATTTGCAAGAAAGATAAAAGGAGAACAGCTTGATTTTTTTAGAAAACCGGAGTAAAAATATCTGAGGAAGCAAGATTTAAATTGGGTACTACTCTCTGCAACTGGCCTTCATTTCTCTTCAACTCAAAGGCTCAAGATCAAAATGCTTTGGTTGGGTGGTGGTGAGGAGGGAGCTACTTGAGAGTGCACACACTCATGTGTGCGAAGGGCCACAACAGACACACAGACTGGGATATGGATGACATCTGTGCTCTTGATAAAAGAAGCTGGACTAGGATAAGGGAAAAGGGACAATGCCGGGCATGAAAGGAGGACCAAGTTCAAGGAGGACTGAAAGAAGTGGCAGAGGAAACAGGAGGAACCAGGAGCAAAGGCAGCTGTGAGTTATTCTGCAGTGTTTTCTCCTTCCATCTCTTCCCTCTTTCCATTCTTTTCTTTGATGATCTCAGTCACTATTAGGCCTTTGATGCTTTCTACTTCGATGATGACCAAATCTCTCCAAGTCCTGACTCTTCTCTGTAGACCAGTGTCTCTGGGCTGGCCACATGCATGTATGTACATTTCCCATTAGCACTTTAAATACCGTAGGTCCGTGCTGAATTCAGCATCTCCTCCACCCCAAGCCTGCCACTACACTTGTGCTGGCTCTCACTTATCAAACATCCACCTGAACTGCTCTCTCTCCCCTATTCCTTCCTTCTTTCACCCAACAAATATTTACTGTGGACCTACTATGTCTCACACACTGCCACAGAGCCAGGTACATCCATTCACTGACAAGGCTGCATCACTTTTACCTTGAAAATCTCTTCTATCTCATCTAAATTCTTTACTGAGGTTCACTGAGACCCTCTCTTGCTTGAACCATAGCAACAAAGCACGATATGTTAACTGCTTTTGCACGCATTATACCTGGACACAGGAAGGGCTCACAGTGGACGCTTAGGGACCAAACTGTCTGGGAAGGGGATTGGAGGAGCAGAAGCTAGATTTGTCTTGAAGCAATGTTTGCATATGAAGAATGGCGTTTTCCTTAAACGGTATGTTATATAAATCTATAAAGTAAGTGTGATCACTCTTTCACTTTTGGGGCATGGCTTTGGGAGGCTGGGAAGATTCCTGGGAAGCCTGGCATTGAGCGTCTCCTGATAGAAAGCCTGTACACCTCCCACCCCTTGAGAGCGGAATAGCCACTTGTTGACTCTATCACCTTCTATGAGCGGGACCACGGATGTTGTGTTTCTCCATTGTATCCCCAGCCTCTAAAACATGTGGCCCATCGCAGTGGTCCAATACGTGTATCTGTGGAGGATTCTAGAAAGGCTGTTACCATAGAGATGTTTTATTTACCATCTCAGGAGGGACAAAGACCTGGAGCCCAAGGGATAAAGAACTAGTGCATGATGTTTCCCTGCCTTCAGAGCTTGGTGAATGCTCGCTAAGCGATAATAAATCAGCCTCCTGCACAACTCCAGACTCGGGCCCCTGGCGCGGCTGCCAGGCCCTGGAGCGCGGCCACCGCCAGCTGGCCCGGGCCTGCAATGCCTTCCCCGCTCCCAGCCCGGGCTCCCGCTACCTCGCCGCGCGCGTCGGTACCCTCCGCAAGGCAAGCAGCCCCACGCCCCGCGTCGCGGCCCCGGGCCCCCGTCCCCGCCCGGACTTCGCCCATGTGCCCGCCGCGGTTCTGCAGCCCCGGCCCACCCGGGCTGGAGCGCCGAGCCGGAGGCCTGTCCGCCCCCGCGGGGCCCCGCCGCGCGCCGCTCGGCCCAAGCGGCCCCGAAAGGCGGCCAGGCGGGGGCAGCGGGCCGGGCCGGGCCGGGGGTCGCGGCGCGGGACCGGCGGACTCACCACGGTCCGGCGGCCCAGCTCGCCGGGGGTCCGGGACCGGGACCGGCGGAGCCGCCGCGCCCGGCCCGAGCGGGCCCCCTCGGAGCTCTCGGAGCCGCTGTCGTCCGAGATCACGATGAACTCCTCCATGGCCGCGCTCCCGGCCGAGCCCGCGCGCGTGTGGCCGGCGACCCAGGCGGCGGCGGCGGCCGCGGCGACTCGGTTCCTGTTGCGGAGGCAGCCGCGGCGGCGGCAGCGACAAACCTGGCCATCACCCCGCAGGCCCCGCCCCGAGCCGCCCCGAGCCCCGCCCCGAGCCGCCCCGAGCCCCGCCCCGAGCCGCCCGAGCCCCGCCCCGTCCCGCCCGAGCCCCGCCCCCTGGGCCGCGGGCCGCGCGCAGCTCCCTGCCGGTTCAAGGCCGTGCTCCCTGAGCGTGGTGGGGGCATTCATCCTCCCTTCCTGAACAGACGGAAAAAAAAACAAACGCGAGAAAACCAAGTTGCAACCGGTTTGGGCCGCTGTTGAGGGCGGCCGTGCGAGACGCTGCAGCTGCGAGGGCTTCCCCGGGTGCTTATGATTAATTCAAATGTGAAGTGAGGTATGAACAGGCCACATTGAGAGGGACTGATCCGGAGGGGCAGCAGGGTGGGAGAGCTGGCCTGGGAGTGAGGTGGGGAGAAGGGCCTGGCCTCGGCCCGAGCCCGGGGAGAGAGGCCCCCCTGCTTTGTGCGCATGTGCAAGTGCATCTGTAGGGTACATTCCTCCACGTGGAATTCCTGGGGCAAAGGAGATGTTTCTGTAGTTTCAATAAATGATGCCAAATTGCTCTCCTAAATTATACCAACTTGCGATTTCAGCAACAATCCATGTCACTCGGGGATTTAAACTGTGAGACTGACACTTGCTCAGTTGGTAGTAGGATCAGAAGCGGAGAAAATGCACCGAGCAGCCATGAGGTAGCAGATGCCATGAATGATTAGATGTTATCAAGATGGAAAAAGATAAATGCCCAATAGAGGGTGAAGTGCTAAGTAGTTGATTGTAGGGCAGGAACATTAAAATCAAGATAGGAGCTGTGTGACAATGAGTGAACAAAAGCCTACCTCTCAGACTCCAGCAACTTGGTAAAAAATGGCCCAGAAGGCTTGTTAAAACTCAGATTGCTGGGTGCCACCCCGGAGTTTCTGATTCAGTGTGCATGCAGTGGGGCCCAAAATTTTGCATTTCTAACAAGTTCCCAGGTGATGTCCATATTGTTATTCTGGGGCCCATCCATTGAAAACCACTGGTCTGGTGGACAGGGAGTCTAAGGCCAACAAATTTCAGAATGGCTGCAACCACCCTTGTTGTGAAGGGATTCAGACGTTGTCTTCACCAAATGCCATTAAACGTTTAGTCTATTTAACTCCCTGCATCTTGAAACACCGTCTTTTCGAGGCTTCTGTGAATCTGCACCACTCGTAACATTTTTGCAATCTCCTTAGCTGACTCCTTCCTCTCCACTCCTTAAACCTTGATGTTCCTCCGAGTTCTGGCATAGGCCACTTCTCCCGACACAACCTTACCTATTCGCATGGCCTTAATGATCATTTTTATGCTGATGACTTGTATGATTCTACTTATATGAAGTACCTAGAATAAGCAAATTCATCAAGACAGAAAGCAGAATAGAGGTTATCAGGGACCTCTGTTTACCAATAGCCAGCCCCCGCGAGGACCAGGGGTTCCCTTGGGTGGGACGGCATCGGCGAGGAGAAAGAAGGAAGGAGACAGCGGAAAGAGGTTCACAGGAGCATCACGCACCCACTTTATTCTTTTTTTTTTTTTTTAAAGATTTTATTGGGGAATTGGCGGAGGGGAACAGCGTTGGGGAATCAGGGAAGGGGAACAGACAAGTTGCCGTCTTCTTGTTCTTCAGTTTTTAGTTGCGGAGGATGTTGCGTCACTGTTGGTATCGTCATTGTGCTCTTCCCGGATGAGGCAGATCGGTCGCTGGCCTCTGGATGTCGCTCACCGCGGCTATTGGCAGCTCACGCTTGGCTGCCAGCCGCTCACGCTGGCTGCGGGCCACTCACTGTAGCCCACGGCAGCCCACTGCAGCAGGAGCTGCAGCCCACACCATCACCGGGGCTCGCACAGCCCAGCTCCAGGTGGAGCTGTTGTTAGCTGTAGAGGGCAGTGTCACTGGCCCTCACGTGGGATCCGAACCGGGGCCGCTGGCATCCCAAAACCAGCGCTTAACCAATGCGCCACTCGGCCGGCCCCCACTTTATTCTTAAAGCTTGGCCCCTTTTATAGGGGCTTCTGTGCGGGGGACCAGCCTCCGCTGACCAGGGTTCAAGAAGGTGGACACGGCGTCGGCGGTCGATAAAAAGACAGAAACCGTTTGTTGCAGTAAAGACAGAAAATGGAGAGATCGATCTCCAGTTTATCTGTTGCAGACGTTATATATATTTTTTAGGTAGGGGGTACATGCAAGGGTACGTGTAACAGAGCAGGGAAAATATGCATTACCTCAGCATAAAGTAGATCATTAACTGTTTACCAATAGTCTAAAGGTCAGTGAAACCTTGATTAGTTTCTTAAGCCATTTTCTTCCATTAACCCAGATAGCCATCTTCCTTTTGTGTCCCAAGGATCCGGCCATCCTCACCACATGCCTTAGTAAATAGTAAGCACCCTCCAGGTGCAACAAGGAAACAATAGGAGCAGATAAACAAGTTTATGATTCACCAAGCCCACTAAAGTCAGCCTGCGTGCCCCTCAATATTGGGCTACACGGTCCTCAACACTTCTGACCATTACCTCAATTGCAAGTTATGTTGCAAGTTATGTTTCACATGATCAGGATATCCTGTTTTTCTCTTAGAGCTTTTACCTTTTTGTAATTGTATCTTTACAGGGTACACCGGTTACCATGACTTCCTTACAGGGCATATACTTGAACTTAGTAGCAAAAGGAGTCTCAAACTCCTTTTTCTATCCTACGAAGAGCTGCATATTATTGCAATGGAGGGGAACATCTGTTTCTCAGTCAGAGCTTCAGTTTTTGTTGCTACAGCAATGTACAAAGCAAAGAGTTAAAACAAGGTTGTTAATTAAAATACCTCATGGTCAGTAAGTTGTCTCTTATCAGAAGTCTCATGCTGGAGAGACCTTGGTCTCCTGATCTCCAAGGAAACCTTTCACAGCTGCATAGGCCAAGGGGCTTGAGTCCCCAATATCTCAGCTCAGGGGTCCCCTGGGGCTGTAGCCAGTTTTAGGGAGTTTCCTTTTCTTTAGGAAATCTTGCCCTGTCGTTGACTTACACAGCCAGCTATCATCAGGGTACCACAGGAACTTGTCACAAATGCAGTGAGTATATTGTCTCCTATAGGAGGAAAGGCACATGGGTTCTTAGAGACAGGAGATATTACATGACCAACCATAAGACAGCATCCCAGACATCCAGTGCTGAGCGTGGATCTTTATTTCAATGTGGCCTTGTCAGACACGGGGATGCTGTCGGCCCCCGGCAATCAGGGATTGGAGGAAGGGAGGATGGGGAGTTATTTCATGGACAGAGTTTCCATTTGGGATGATGAAGAGCCTGGGAATGGATCATCATGAAGCTTATATGAAATTGTGAGTATTAATGCCACTGAATTGTACATGTAAAAATGGTTATAATGGTACACTTTATATTTTACCACAACAGAGATATGTGAATATTTTTCTTTTACTAACAAATTGAAACATATATCAGGTTAAAAGAATCCTTGAACACCTCCTCCATCCTGACCCCAATTTCCCCTCTTCTGTGTTTCCGTATTTACTCCTCTAGAGCTTTTCTGTACATTTACCTGTATTCATATGTACTGGTCAAAATGACATGTTTTTAGCTATATCCAAAGAGTAAGTCTCCTTTCATATAGCAGTGAAAATGTTCCAAGCAGTAAGGCTTCCTGCCTTATTAATGGGGATTTTTGGATGGATATACAACTTTAAAAGATTTTTTATTTCGTTTTTCTTTTCTTCATTATATGGCAGGGCTGGTGCCAGCAGACCCACTTTTATTTATGCTAAAGTGAGCCAACTCAGGTTTCTCCCTGTACGAGGAAACATTGTCCCCTTGGCTGCATTCCAGGTACAATCTCCCAGTTTCAGGTCCCTCCAAGCTTTTCTGGACTGCTTTTGTAGGGAGCCTCTAAGTAAACATAATTTTATTTAAATTTTTCTTTTTTTAAAAAAAGATTTTATTGGGAAATTGGGGGAGGGAACAGACAAGTTGCTGTCCTTTTGTTCTTCAGTCTAGTTGCAGAAGACACCGCTTCACTGGCCCATGTTGGTATTATGATCGTTGCGCTCTTCCCGGCTGAGGCAGTCAGTCACTGGCCATTGGACAGCCACTCGGTGGCTCATGGCAGCTCACACCAGCTCTCGCCGGCTGCTGGCCATTCACCGTAGCTCACGGCAGCCCACTGCAGCCCCACTGCAGCCCATGCTGGTGCCGGCCACTCACAGCAGCCCAGCTCCAAGTTGAGTTGTTGTTCACAATCTTAGCTGTAGAGGGCACAGCATCACTGGCTCATGTGGGAACCAAACCGGCGGCCCTGATGCTCAGAGCTCACGCTCCCAAGCCAGCTCTTAACTGAGCCTCTTGACCAGCCCTAAATCATTTTCTTATCCTTTCCCCTTTCTCCCTCCAAGCTCTAGCTTGCTGAGATATCAAGTAAATGTCAAAGTTTTTTGTTTTTTGTTTTTTTTGAGGGCAGTGTCACTGGCCCTCACATGTGGGATCCGAACGGGAGCCACCAGCATCCCAAGCCAGCTCCCAAACACCACGCCACTTGGCCGGCCCAATGTCAAAGTTTTTGTAAAACATTTTTTTTTTATCCTCTACATTCAAAGATGACGCATCCTCATTTTGAGAAAATTAAAGCAATTCAGAATGGTTACAAAGCAGAGTGCATAACCACATCACACTTTGATAATCTCTTTCCAGACATCTCTGAGTGGTCAAAACCCAGAGGTACAAATACGTACATAATTTTATGTAAGTGGGATCATACCATGCTTGTTGTACTGCAACTGGCTTTCTTAAATTAAAAACTATGACTTTACAGTTTTCTGTGTCAGTGATTATAGGTCTACATTGTCTATATTATCCATTTTATTGGCTCATAATATTCTTAAAATAGTATGACATTAGCTCTTCTTATTTTATAGCAAAGCACAATGAAACAAGCAAAAGAAATATCACATTTTCCTATCCCTGATTCCTACAATGAGCAGTTTGTAAGACTAAAAGAAACATATTTATGAGATTAGAAAATTCATGCTACAAAAAGTTACAAAAAAAATAGAAATTTAGCCTTCCCAATGCTAAATACCAAGTCCCTGAATACCCAAATACCAAAATAAATAGAGTTTCTTGTGAATCCTTCAAAACAGGCAAAATTACTATATACCATGTATACTTATTTCTATCTATCTCTTTTTTGTTTGTTTTTAACACAAAAAAGATCACACTATACACAATTATTTACTTTACTTTTTTTCACTTAGTATATATCTTGGGGATTGTTTCGTAACTGCAAGGTAACTATATCTTTCTAACTCCTGTATAAAGAAGTCATTTGTTAGGATGTGCTGTAATTTATTTAATCAGTTCCCCATGATGGATACTTTGTTGCTAGGGTTTTATTTGTTTGTTTGTTGTGTGGTTTTGATTTTTCTATTACCAATAATGCTACAAGAACCTCTTTGTATTAACCTTAAATCTTGGCAGTATATCCACAGAGAAATCCTTAAGCATCGGGAACTGGGTTAAAGGGAGTACATGTTTTATGTATCGATAGAATTGACCAAATTGTCATTTAGAAAGTTTGCACCAAATAACATTCCAACAAAAGTGTTGGGAGTGCTTGTTTCCCAAAATTCCACAAGCATTAGTTATCAAAGTTTAGTTGTTGCCAATCTAAAGAAATTGAAATTGGTATCTTGTTCTGATTTCCATTTATTATGAACAAAGCTGAGAAACTTTTAAAATGCTCACTGGCCCTTTGTAGTTTTTGTTTGTTTGTTTGTTTGTTTTTTTAGGGCAGTGACATTGGCCCTCATGTGGGACCGAACCGGGGCCGCTGGCTTCCCAAGCCAGCGCTTAACCACTATGCCACTCGGCCGGCCCTTTGTAGTTTTTTTGTTCATACACATTAACTATTTTTTTCTCCTTGATCATTTTTAATAGCTATCATTAGAATTTGTACAGCTAACACTTATTGAACAAAGTATTACATTGCTTGGATAGTTTATTCAACTAATTATATAACAATGAACACTTAGGATGTTTACAGTACCATACTGATGTTTCAAGCATTCTTGTACTTATATTTTTGTACTCTGAACCAAATATCTCTGTAAGTTAAATTTCTAGAAATGGAATTGCTGATTTAATGCTGAATTTTCTGTCACAATTTTCAAAATAGTATTGTGTGGTGAGGGAATGGTCTAAGGGAGAAAATGGGAGAGAAAAAGAGAGATGAACTAACAATTGTTCCTAATTGCAAGGCAAATCAGCTCTAAGTTAGAGTTGTACTCAAGAAAGACAAAAAAGGTTAAATAAGAAGTAACAGTTGAGCTCTCAGGCTCATTGATGATGTTATTTATCATTGTAGTTGCTTTCATCAATAAGCTGCTTCAAATTCTAAATCTCCTTCTCTATTTGGGTGCCCAGAGCCCCTGGGAGACTGAAAATTCTGTGGGGGCAAAAAAAAAAAAAAAAAAAAAGACATAATAATTTTGTAATCTTCAAGTGACTAATAGTATTAAAAATAATTATTAAGCACATTCTGAATCATTTTATGGCCATGCAGTTTTAATGGTGGCACTACATTTCTGTTTACAATTGTCTGAGTTGGTGCATACTGTTTGAAGGAACATTGGGCATTATGTTAGTTCATGAATTTAAACTAGATGGAGGGAAGCAGTGGGAGAATTGAGGCAGTTTACCTGCGGGACCCGTGGACTCTTGGGGAAGCAGCGTTCAAAAGAATCTGCACAAAGCAATTCATTCAATTAGAAGAATGTAGGGAGAGATTTGGGGGAGGATGAATTGCATAAATCTGTCTTTGCACCTAACAGTTTATTCATTAGCAGTAAGTGGAGCAGAAAATAGAGAGTGATGAAGTTTTACATTTCTGATGCAGGCCAAATTGCATTAATGACTGCAATGCTAACCTCAGTTTTACAGGCGTCACCGGGTGACACTGCACTCAACTAGGCATTCCAAGATTGCTTGGGAGCATTTTGACCAAGTATGAGGTCTGCCTTGAGTCAGCAAAGAACTAGAGTTATTAACACCATTTTGCACAACTCAACTATCTGAACAGACATTTTCTCCGTTAGTGTTATTGATAGACAAAATGAAACTGACAAGAAATGGTTTGCTCAGTTCATTCTAATATGCACTTATTCGATTATTATGAATGTACACACACACACACACACACACACACACACACACAAATTAATCTGTTTTCCTTTTTTTCCAGTGTTACTTTCATGTGAAAAAAGTCCAAGATAAAATCTACTCCTTAAATCAAGTTTTACTTTATCCCTGTTACTACATGCATATTCCGTTTTACGTATTTGCGGCAATGTTATGGCTAGAGATTTTTTGAAATTATAGTTGTCATACAATATGATATTAGTTTCAAGAGTTTTGATGTCTACATTTTATTTACCATATGCCATCAATATTTTCCCATTTTGCTAATCTGTTTTTGTTCCAATGTCCTCTTGCCTTGCACACTTTCCCTTGACCACTACCATGTAACCAGTGTCATTTGTGGAGATATGTAAGCCCACACATTTTCTTCCATCTTTATCTACAAAGATATACAAACAAGGGTACACACACCTATAAATATATATAAAATTTATATGAAAGATTGTGAATTTGTCATTTGTTTTTACAAAGGTGAGATCATAAACTCCATATATTCCTCAGTTACTATATTCTTTCTTGCTTAGTTCATCAGGACAACCCACCAGATCAGTAGCTAGAGATCCAACTTGATTTTTTAATGGCAACATAGTTATCCATAATATCGATATACCACATTTATTCCCCCTTCCTCCATTTTCAAGATTTTTGTCATTACCAACAATGCCACCATACATATTCTCATAGATTCACCCTTAGATTATTAGGATCTACTGCGTCACAGGATATGTATGGCTTTTGTTTCTAATGTATAAGGCCATGTTACTTTAAAAAGCTGTGTGTGGACCTCATTTGGATCTTAATTCAAACAAACTATAAAAAGAATCATGACATTCATAAGACAATTAGAAATTTGAACACTGACTAGATATTTCATTAAGGAATTTTTGTTATTTGTAAGATATGATAATTGTAGAGATACATACTGTAATATTTATGAATGAAATACTTGCTTCAGAGAATATTCTTGGAATAACCCAGCACAGTCCAAATCCCGTAAGAACCCCCTTTGAATCCTCTTGCTGATGCCTCCACAGCTCTTCTGGAGAGCTTGCCTTTCTCCCTACTGCCGCAAGGTCAGTAGACTGAATTCTTTAAATGCGGAGATGTTCCTGGAGGCCTTTGGTCAGTGGACTTTAAAGCAATCTTTTCAAAGTCTACTGTCCACGTGGATTTCCTCTTCCTTGGGACATTCTCCTAATTCAGCGGGGAGTTCTGAAATTTTCTCTTTTGTCTGAGAGTCAGTCCCATTGTTGCCTTCCCAAGTCTTTTCTAGGAGCCATATGTACTACTTCTTAGAAGAGGTCAAAGTTAAGGACTCTCATTCAGGTTGGATCACCCTAGGTTTGATGGTGTTAGCAAGAATTTTCAGGATCTTATCAGTTCACCAGTAAGGCTACCAGGCAGTAAGGTTTAAGGTAGAAACTGAGCTAATTTGGACCTCTCCGTTTGCTCCAGACAAATCTAATTATTTTTGGGGGCACCTGTCTAGCTAGTTTGGCTGATGTTCATGACATGTGTGAGTGTGTGTGTGTGTGTGTGCGTGTGTGTGTGTGTGTGTGTGTGTGTGTGTAACATTTATTGCTTATCTCATTAGACATTGAAGGAGAAAATTCATCATCTTAACTTCTGAGTTTTTTAATAATATATCTATATTAGATTTTGTTTTATATATTTAGAAGCTCTGATGTGAGACATAAAAATTCAGTACTTCTTAACTGTTCTTTTATTGATATGAAATATCACTATGTGTCCCTTTTAGTGCTTTTCATCTTGAATTCTACTGTTTGTTACATTAACTTGTAACATACATAGCACAAACTTTTGTTTGGTGTGCTGGGAAAATATTTTGATATTTAAACCCGTGTGTTTTTACTCACTATGTAACCTTTTCTACATTCAGATGACTAGACTCTGAGTCATCTTGTGCCTTAGGGGAGATTGTCACAGTGGAACCAGAATACAAGAGGCAAATTCTTGGTTTGTTAATGTCAGAGCTGAGGCTTGGGTGTAAGACATTCTGAGCCAGTTTCTTCACCCTCAGAGGAGAAAAGAACCAAATCACTTTCTTGCCGTGTTCTATTTCCTTAGGTGTTATTTCCCTCTTTTGTGATGTGTGGTGTTTCTCACTTCTGATGCTAGAATTTTCTTCAGATATTTTGCTGTTCTTGGGTTGGGTGTTTTCACTTAATTTTTGAAGTTCCCACGAACCCACATGTGAGTGCTGGATTGGTTTATGGCATTTTTATTACCAATAATTTCAGGAAAGTGACTTGCTGCTGGTTGGACAGGGGGCGGTACATTAGTATCTAGTCTTCTGGAACTGGGGACAACCACAATACATATTGTCTACTAGTTTGCTTCTCTGGTTGAACCCTGGCTGACACATACCTGTATGTTGAGGCTTTGCCAGGGATGATTTCTTTCGTACCCATACCTTCTCCAAAGTCCCCCACCATCAAAGGACTTATACATCAAGCCTCCTCCTTCTTTATCTACTCTTCCTTCGCTGTAGGATGTCTCCTTTACCACCTGAAAATTCCCTCTACACATGCTGTTATCTCTGACATTATTATTTATAACCTGATTCTGCCACGAGTGACCCGAAAGGTCCTAAGATTCCCATATGTAAAAACATCCTCGTTGCAGCAAAGATCAGCTCCTGCAAGGTGGTAGGAGGGACTATAAAAATGGACTATAATGGGATGGAAAATTAGACACCAAACAGTCGCCTACCCCAAGATTTTAGTGACTTCATTGATATTCTGTGGAGTCTAAAAGGCTTTGAAGTCTCTTCAGAGTTTCTGGGTGCAGTGCGGCAGGGAGGGGAATTGGGGAAAGAAAAGGGGCTCATTTCCTAAGGCCTTTTTTGGAGCTCTGCACATGCTTTATATGTGGACTCATTTTAGTATTTAGGACCTTATGGCACTCTCCAGTGCTGCTGGTGGAAATATAGATTGTTAGAACCTCTTCACAGATGTTTTGTCAATGTGCTCAAATGAAAAAGTGCCTATGTGCACAATGAAGTTTGTATAGAGATATTCACTGCAGTATTGTTCAATAATACAAGCAAATTCATGGACCCTAAATGTCCATGAAGGGGACTAATTGAATATGAATGTATAAATGATTATATATCCGTATCATTAAAGACTACATTAAGAATGAGACATCTGCATATACTGATAAGAAATTATTTCTTACATGTATTTATCAGAAAGTAAGATATGTAAGGAATGCTACCATTTTTTTGGGGTGGGGGGAAGGATACACACACACTGATGTACCTCTCCCAAGGTGCTGATTTACACTTACACTATCTCTGGAAGGCCACACAAATAATTTGCCAATATTTATTTTTTTCAAGGGGAATTTGGGGACACACAAGGGAGGGAAACTTTTCTTTTTTTTTTTTTTTTTAGCTGAGCCATCCTACCACCTGTTGGCTGCTCAACGGCAACTCAGCTTGGGCTGGCATCGAACTGCCGTTGCTCAGAGCTCAGCTCGCACTCTTGAGCGAGCTCTGAACCAACTGAGCCACTCAGCCGGCCCTCTTTTTTTTTTTTTTTTTTTTTTTTGAGGGCAGTGTCACTGGCCCTCATATGTGGGACCCGAACTGGGGCCATTGGCTTCCCAAGCCAGCGCTTAACCACCACGCCACTCATTGGCCCAAAACTTACTTTTTTACTCTATTCTTTTTTGTACTTTTTACACTTTTTACCAAGTATATGGTACCTTAAAATTTTTTTTTAAACTTTTTGAGATAATTGTAAATTCTCAAAAGATTTGCTTTTAAACAAATTTCCAGCCACTTCCTCACCACCCAAAACCTCCCCCAGCCGCCAGCCCTTCTCCAGAGGCTCGGCTGCAGCTGACAGCTCACCATTGGTTTCCTTAGCTCAAAGCTACTGGACCTGTGGTTTAAGGTAGGGGTTCGCATAAGGGCATTTACTTTTCTACTCTATTTTTTATATTTTTTGGCATATATAATCATATACATATATACAGTATCTTTTTTTTGAAGATTTTATTGGGGAATCGGGGAAGGGGAACAGACAAGTTGGTGTCCTTTTGTTCTTCAGTCTAGTTGCAGAGGACATTGCTTCACTGGCCCATGTTGGTATCGTCATTGCGCTCTTCCCGGATGAGGCAAATCAGTCACCGGCCTCTGGATGGTCGCTCACCACGGCTATTGGCAGCTCACGCTGGCTGCCAGCTGCTCACACTGGCTGCCGGCCACTCACTGTAGCCCATGGCAGCCCACTGCAGCAGGGGCTACAGCCTATGCAGTCCCAGCGACTCACAGCCGCCCAGCCCCAAGTGGAGCTGTTGTTCAACATCTTAGCTGTAGAGGGCAGTGTCACTGGCCCTCATATGTGGGATCCGAACCGGGGCCTCTGGCATCCCAAAACCAGCGCTTAACCAATGCGCCTCTCGGCTGGCCCTACAGTATCTTTTAAAAGCAAAGAATTTTTTGCTTATTTAAAAAAACCTCCAGACCCCTTCTCAACATTTCCCCTCCCCCCCCAGCCTTTACTCCGGACAGGCTCAGCAGCCGGCCCTTCTCCAGCAAGACGCGTAGGGCCTTGTGCTCTAAGGGGGTGGGGGGCAGCAACTCTAGAAAAAAAGTGTGTTACTGATGGGGCACTGCGGTGTAGGCGTTTGTTTACGTCTTCGACTAAGCAGGGATACAAATATACCTACCCAGCCACAGGTAAAGGGGAAACAGGGACCCTAAAAACCCCAGAATCGTTCATCGTGCGACAAATACAAAGCGGAATCATGACAGTTTGAAAAGGCAAAGGACGGGCGCGCCGCATGCCGGGATTGGACTCCCCTCGCAGGGGGGCCGCAGTGCGGCTGCGCGGGAGCGGGGGGGGGGGGGGACAGTGCGGCTGCGCGGGAGCGCGGAGGGGCAGTGCGGCTGCGCGGGAGCGCGGCGGCTCTTCGGGCGCGTGCGTGCGGCGTGCGCGCGGGCTCCCGGGAGCTCGGCATGGCGGCGCCCGCGGCGGCCCTGGGGCCCTCGGCGCTGGGCCAGGGCGGTGCCGGCTCCTTGGCCCCCTGGTGCTCCGTAAGCAGCAGCCCGACGCGCTACGTGCTCGGGATGCAGGAGCTGTTTCGGGGCCACAGCAAGACGCGCGAGTTCCCGGCGCACAGCGCCAAGGTGCACTCGGTGGCCTGGAGCTGCGACGGGCGCCGCCTGGCCTCGGGGTCCTTCGACAAGACGGCCAGCGTCTTCCTGCTGGAGAAGGACCGGCTGGTGAGCTTGCAGGGCCCGGCCCCGGCCGGCAGGGCGGCGGTCGGGAGGGGGCGTGGTGCGGGAGCGCGGGATGGGGGGTGCCGGGGCGTGGTGGGGGAGTGCGGGATGTGGGGCCGTGCAGGGAGTGGGGCATAACAGTGCAGTGGGAAGGAGGCGTGAGACGGGGGCTGCCGGGGTGAACGGGCTGGGGGCGCAGGGGGCGTGGTGGGGGGAAGGGGGGTGTGCAGGGAGTGGGGTATAACAGCCAGTGCAGTGGGACGGTGAATGGGCTGGGGCGCGGGAGGAGGGCCTAGGGGCCGCGTCCTGCCGGGGTGAGGAGCCCCTCGACCAGGGGAGGGCCTGCTGTGGGAACGAGCAGGTGCGCGGGAGCCTTGGGAGCGCAGTCAGGGCGGAAAGCAGAGAGGAGGAGGAGGAGGCCTGGGAGCACCACAGAGCCAGGGCGTTGATGTGGACCCAGCCTGGGTCAGTGCAGAGGGATTGGGGAGCGGGGGAGGCTGTTGGGAAGAGGTTTGGGGATGAGGCTTGGAAGGACTGGGCTTTTAAACTTCTCCGGAGATTTGTTGGTCACAGGATATCTTGGTTTGAATCGAGGTAAGAAGTGTCATGTGGAGGCAAGTATCATGCATCTGTGTGAAGTGACATCCGAATTCTGTTCCTTCAGGTCAAAGAAAACAATTATCGGGGACATGGGGATAGTGTGGACCAGCTTTGTTGGCATCCAAGCAATCCGGACCTCTTTGTCACTGCCTCTGGGGACAAAACCATTCGTATCTGGGATGTGAGGACCACCAAATGCATTGCCACGGTGAACACGAAAGGTGACGTCAGCGAGAGGGCGACAGGAAGATAAGCTGCTTAGAGTTATTCGGCAAACGTTTTCCAAATATCTTGTCTGTTCCTGGCCGTGTGCTAGTTATGGGACGTCCTGAGATGAAAAGACTTCACAGTGTAATGCACGGAGAGAGACATATGCACAAAAATTTTTTAAAAAGCAACTAACATAATATGGCATGGTTCATTTTCTAACGGAGATGTCTACAAGGTGGATGCCCGGAAAGGAAATGCATAAGTCTGCCTGGGGGAGCCAGGGAATGCCTCACAGAATTGGAGTAAACTCTTAGGTAGCCATAGGAGTGTAGTGGTCCAGGTATGGTGGAAGGGTGGAGCTGCTCTAAGGCACGAAAAGTGTGTGCAGACGTGTGGAGAATTTGGGAAACTGCTGATGGGCTGGAATGGCTGAAGCTTGGATGGTCCTGATGGTCTGGGAGAAAATGACCTGAAAGTTGTGCATGACATTTATGGACTGTCCTTCATTGGGCATTGTCCGGTAAACCTTGAGGTCATTTATCATATTTTATTGACTAAGATGTCATTGATTATAAGATGCACCAATATTTTAAGTGCCATTAGGAAAGAAAATAAAGCTTCAGGTAACCATGTATACCAAAAATTCTGAGATGCATTTGATGCATTTTAAGATGCATGATAAGTAATAAAATGTGAAAAAATATACATCTTAGAATTGGGTAAGTTGATGAAATTTTTATTGGATGTGTTCTGTGTGGGCCACTGGACTTTGTTGATAAGACTTGCACCTATAGGTGGAACGATGCAGTGCTTTCCCCAGGAATACAGTGGGTGATGCATGAGCGACTTAGGTGGTACATGCATGAACATTAAAAAATGGTTATGTTTAGGTTTTCATGTCTGTTGGAAAAAAAGAACCAGCTCATAGAATTTATTGCTAAATTAAAGCTAAATTTACTTAAGTAAAACATTGAGCCAATTTTAAGAAAACTTCAATAAAGAAAAATATAGCTGTTACGTGGATAGGACAAAAATTGTGAAAGTGGCATGTGAATGACTGGAGTTTGGGAAATGCTGGTGTAAGAAAGAATAAATTTACTTTTAGATCTTGACTCTATTACTTCATAGCTTTGGCTGTTTGGCTTATTTTTCTTATCTTCCATTTCTTCATCTGTAAAATGGGGATAGTAAAGTGATAATAATAGAGCACTGTGAGGACCAAATGGGGAAATTTGCAGATGAACGTGCTTGGACTCATGGTTGATCCTTAGGTGGGAGTTGCGTTCCATTGACTAGGATCTTAATGAGTGAGCTCTGGAGATAGCTCTGGTCTGCCTTCTAGGATAACAAAATAAACTTCTGTGCCCCGGCACCCCCCATCCCGCTTTCAGTATAATGGCAAACAGATTATCTTACTGATTATATCTGGTTTCCTAGGGGAGAACATTAATATCTGCTGGAGTCCTGATGGGCAGACCATTGCCGTAGGCAACAAGGATGATGTGGTGACCTTTATTGATGCCAAGACACACCGTTCCAAAGCGGAGGAACAGTTCAAGTTTGAGGTCAATGAAATCTCCTGGAACAATGACAATAACATGTTTTTCCTGACAAATGGCAACGGTTGTATCAACATCCTCAGGTGAGGGGGTCCTGGCTTAGGGGACTGTCATATCTTTAACAGCTGGGTGCTCTGGTGGATACAGGATGAATTAGATGTGAGTCTTTCCTGAAGGAGCTTAAAGAACAAATGATAGCAAAGGATCCCGACCTCTGTTGAGCGCCTTTGAGTCAGGCACCTTATATTTTGCTGGGTCCTCACAGAAATTCTAAATTATGGATGCTTTGTTATATTGTGCTTACTATTTGAGCTCTATAATTGGTAATTGGTTTTGTTAGATATAAAAATCTCTATTTGTATTTTTTTGCTCATGTATCTTAAATATGTTATTCCATTTTCTTTTGGCATGAAGCGTTACTGTGAAAAAAGTCTAATAGTAATCTAATTTTCTTTTTCTTTAAATCTAGTAATTTTATTACTGTATGTCTTCATGTCTGGGTTCATATTCTCAGGTGTACGGTGTGCTGTTTCAATATGTTGTTTGAAATCTTTATTTCAGGAAAGTTTTTTTGAATTACAGTCTTTGATATTCTGTTTTACTTAGGTTTTCTTCTTCAGTGTCTCCTATTACCATCTTAGCACCACAGTCCTCTTCCCACAGTTTCATTGCTGTCTGTGTTGTTTTTCAGCTACCCAGAGCTCAAGCCCGTACAGTCCATCAATGCCCATCCTTCTAACTGCATCTGTATCAAGTTTGACCCCATGGGGAAGTACTTTGCTACAGGAAGTGCAGATGCTCTGGTCAGCCTCTGGGATGTGGATGAGTTAGTCTGTGTTCGGTGCTTTTCCAGGTAAGCAACAGCTAAGCACTCTCCTTGTTGGAAAGTTAATTTTCATTGTGGGTGGAATTGTGCCCTCTTACTGGGTTACTGTAATGTCTCCTCTGTCTAATCTGTGTTACAGGCTGGATTGGCCTGTGAGGACCCTCAGTTTTAGCCATGATGGGAAAATGCTGGCATCAGCATCGGAAGATCATTTTATTGACATTGCTGAAGTAGAAACAGGTAACTAAAATCCTGCCTAACTTAATCTTCTGTCTTTCATCTCTGGCCATTGGGACTTCTCTTGTCTTGTGTTTTCATCTCTGTACGTTACTAATTCACCAGCGTTAGTATAAATGAATTTATCTCCTTAATAGTCAGGTAATGAGGGCGCAAAGAGATTAGGAAACACAGGCAGGTAGGAAAATATGTTGCATTTTATTAACTTTTAATTCTTTCATTATAATGGAAAATTTTAAATATAGAAAGTATAAGGAGAAAAAAGTGTCCTCTGTGGCCCCACCATCTAACTACAATCTCTGTTTAGCATGGTGGGATATGTCTTTCTGTCTTTTGCCTACATGTGAATACATGCACACACAGTCTGACAGTTGAGTTTGCAAATCTCATAACAATATGTTGTTGCTAATCATTTTTGATATCAGAGGGATTATTCATTATGAATTTGTACCAACTGGACAAACAGTTAACCAAGTTTATTATTTGGAAGTGCTGAAAAGGCTGCATGAAAAAGTTAGATGACCTGAACTTTTCACCACAGATCATGGCTCTTGCATCACGACAATGCCCCAGCTCACGCGGCACTGTCTAGGAGGGAGTTTTTAGCCAGAAAACAAATAATCGTATTGGAACACCCTCCCTATTCACCTGATCCGGCCCCCAATGATGTCTTTCTTTACACGAAGATAAAGGAAATATTGAAAGGAAGACATTTTGATGACATTCAGGACACCAAGGGTAATATGACGACAGCTCTGAAGGCCATTCCAGAAAAAGAGTTCCAGAATTGCTTTGAAGGGTGGACTAGGCGCTGGTGTTGGAGCATAGCTTCCCAAGGGGAGTACTTCGAAGGTGACCATAGTGATACTCAGCAATGAAGTGTGTAGCACTTTTTTTAGGAGGAGTTTGCAGACTTAATTGTCACACCCCATAAACAGAACCTTAATACATTCCATTTAATTTTCAGCTTTTCAGACATACTCTACATTGTATAAGTCTATTGGAACTTTGATGGTCTGGAGTAGTAATGTCAGTCTCACACCGTCAGCGTCTTTTTTTTTTTTTTTTTTTTTTGAGGGCAGTGTTACTGGCCCTCATATGTGGGACCGAACTGAGGCCGCTGGCTTCCCAAGCCATTGCTTAACCACTGCACAACTCGGCCGGCCCCGTCAGCATTTTATTTATCATTCAAAGATTTAACTTGCCAGTAAACAACAAGATGTTAAAGTTTATGAAACCACCTGGTTATTTGGGAAAATTTAGCCCTCTTCATGTGTACTCTAGTTTTCTTGAACTGTATGAATATGTTGACCAATCCCATAGCAAATGATGTGGAGTTAAAGAGAAAGAAAAGAGGAATAGCACACTCCAAAACCATTCTTTATGTCTGTGTAACTCAGAACTTTGCTCAGACCAGAGCTATGCACTGCCAGATCGTAGCATCATGAGTAGGTAACTGTCCTTGAAGTAGAATTACTTAAAACAAAACCTCTTTCCCTCTCTCGCTTTCCCTTCCTCCCTCCTTCTCATTTTGTCCCCCTCTCTCCACCCCCTCTCTCTCCACGCACATGCACATACGCACGCACGTGTATAAATATATGTAAAACAGCTTTATTGCAATATAATGCACGTACCACAGTTGGCTAGTTTGAAGTATATTGAACGTATGCTGCATTTTGAATTTGTAACTGCTCTAAATGTTTTACTACTTTAATCTTAACCCTAAGATTGAAAAAAAGTTAAGTGAAACTAAAGGAATAATAGCTTTTGAAAATTATGTTTAATTTCAACAAGTGGGAGGAATAAAATTTTGGGGAACAGCACATGTGTTGCTGTTACTACAGGGCATTGAGGTTTTGTAGATAGATCTGTCACTTTGGAAAAGAGACTGACTTCATATGTTGACTCCCTTCCTTTGAGATGTGACTTACCTATTAAGTGTTCTGTTTCTTTATAAAATGGGGTTTAAAATCATTACCTGTCTCGCCAGATTGTCATTATACTTTATGGAAATAAAGGCTAATCCGTCTGATTCATGCGGGATGCTCAACAGACATCATCTGCTGTTCGCTGTTTCCCCAGGGAATACAGCACAGGGGCTCAGCATAGGCTCTGATGTTAACCTGCCATCAGTCCCTGCTCTGCCACCTACTGGCTCGCGACCTCTCTGCGCCTCAGTGTCTCTAAGATGCGGCAATGATTGTATCCATCTCATGGGGCTATTAAGTGGATTAAATGAGTTAATACAACTAAGAACTTAATGAGTGTGGTCTCTTATTATTAATGTATTGATTGGTTTCTCTGTATTGATTTTTATAGGCGACAAGCTATGGGAGGTGCAGTGTGAGTCCCCGACCTTCACTGTGGCTTGGCACCCCAAAAGGCCTCTGCTGGCATTTGCCTGTGATGACAAAGATGGCAAATATGACAGTAGTCGGGAAGCAGGCACTGTGAAGCTGTTTGGCCTTCCTAATGATTCCTGATGGGAGGCCCTGGCCTGCCTTTGTGTATTAGTTTGGTCCGTTCTCTTGGCGTGGGTGGGCGCCTAGAATGTTTGTAAATTGGTGTAAAGTATAAAAGTCTTTCGTCAGGCTGCACATTCCAGTTCCCTTCGTGTTTGTTCGGTTGGCTGTTCCACTCTTGCCCCCTGCATGAGGGCTTAGGAGTGTGGGTGATGACGCCAGCATACCTCGTGCTCTGGGGACCTCCTGACTTCCTGTAGGGTGGACTTCGTCGGGCTGGCTTCTGCTTGGACAATACCTAGTTTGGAGGCGTGGGTGAAAAAGGGTGAGTTGGGGTTGGAGATTTTTAATAATTTAAAAATATATAATTTTGAGAATTGAGCATTTAATAAAACTGATTTTTATTATGAGATTTCTAGGACTTTGAAATTATGATATCTTGTAGGGAGATGTTGCAATTTTGCATTTAAAAAAAAAATCTCAAATAGAGTTTAAAGGTTGTAATTCTATCATTTAACGTCCTGCCACAAGAGCTCCAAAATGTAGGGACAGAATGGGAAGTGCATGGGCAGTGGGCAATCCT
Organism: Aselliscus stoliczkanus; assembly: GCA_033961575.1. Lineage (NCBI taxonomy): Eukaryota > Metazoa > Chordata > Mammalia > Chiroptera > Hipposideridae > Aselliscus > Aselliscus stoliczkanus. Next base: position 4,655,086 of record CM066733.1, read on the forward strand.
TCAAGTCATCAGTTGTTTGTGTGTGTGTATGTGTGCCTGGCCTCGTTTGTCAAAGGATTTGTAGATAACAAATTTATGATAAATACTGAGAAAAGTAGTAAAATATACACGTAAATAAAATCAGGATAAGAAGTATCAATTAGAATGGAAAGTCAAGACTGGGGAAATTAAAATGGAAATTTGCAAAGAAGGAGGACCTAATTGAATGAGTGAATGTCCTGGCAGCAAAATGAAGAAGAGGGTAAGTCGTTAAAAGCACCCTCCAGCAGACCAAAGCTTGGGTCAGCGCTGGCCTCCAAAAGAAACGGCTTATGTACAGATTCTTACTTGTGAGCAGTGTGTTGATTTTCATTGTATTTGAATGTATTTTGGCATAAAAAAAAAATAGGAAGATACCTCAGTGAGTGACGTTCATAGAAAAATTTCGAAAAAGCATGTAAGCCAAAAGAAAAATCGTATTCCTAGCACCAAGAGTTTACCACTGTTAGCATTTTAGTGTATATCCCTCTAGCAGTTTTCCCATGCTCATATTCATACATAAAAACATGTTTATAGAAATCTTGAAGGGTAGACAAATCAGGTACATGTGGATGTGCATTGCACTCTTCAGCAATACCTGTGTGTAGGTGATGCATCGCTTTCGTTTCTCCCTCGGACGCTGGCGTGTTGGAAGTAAGGACGACTGCATACCTGAGAGCCGGAATCCCAGGTCCAGCAGGGACGGAGCCTCCATAAAGTGGGGATGACAAAGCTGCTCGTCTTTTGGTTGTTAGAAGAATTGAACGAGATAAAGTGTGTGTGGAGTGTCTAGCACAGCACTTGGCCCACGGAAGATGCTTAATAAACACCTGCCTTCCCCTTGAGGAGAACGGGCCGGCGGCAAGAATGCTCCCTCAGTCCATCAGCCAGCACGTTCATCAGCCCAGGAGTGGGTGCTGTGGCAGGAGGTCAGAGGAGGAATAGCAGGTGCTAACCCACCTCTCCTCCAGGCATGGTGACCTGAGGATATTTTGAGGGCTTTGGCCTCTCCAAGTTCTGTCCCACTGTTAATTGGTGTCACAGAGAAGGTCAAGACTGGAATTTGCCTGAAGGCTTTTTGGGTGGAAGCCACTGGGCCTGGGCCTGGTGGCTCCATTAAATAAAGACCAGGACCTACACGGGAAGCCCTATGCCTTTCGGACACCAGGGCCTGCAGCCGCGGGGCCCCGGCCCGGCTCCCTAACCAGTGTGGCCCCATCTGGCTTGGAACGCGCAGGCTGTGGTGTCAGATGGTCCTGGGATCGTATCTTGGCCTTGCCACTTGCTGGCTGCACAAATGTAGGCACATCTCGTCACCTCTCTGAGCTGCAGCTTCTCCACTCGGGGCAGTTTGATTTTCCCATAGGTGAAGGGTAACATTATCCTGTGTGCTTAGTATCAGGGGGAGCTCCAACACGGGGTGCTCCATCGGAGCTGGGTTCTCTCCCTTCCCACCCCCTGCTCCCCTGGATTTAAGGGAGGAGTGACAGGAGTGGGAATAGAAGGGTAGACTGACAGGGGCACCCTGTGAAGGGGCCTAACCTCTGTGCTAAGGAGACCCAAGGCCTGTGAGCCTGGTGTGTGTGTGTGTGTGTGTGTAAAGGTTTCAAGCACTGGGAAGTTGTGTGTTAGGAAGCCCCCTGGGGCAGGTGTGAGCCCTCCAAGCTGCCTGGTGTGATGCAGAGCTGCTCAAGCTGAGAGCATCCCAAACCCCCTTTTACACACATCTTGCTCCATCCCGCCCCCAGAGGTTTTAGTTCCCTCCCATGGGGCGGGGGCGGGGTCTCAGATTCTCACAGACCCTGCTGCTGCCGGGGAAGCTATTAGGGACATGGGCCTGGCCCAGGGAGCCGCTGAGTTTGAGCTTCAGATTTCCCTCCTGTGGCTAGCCATATGGCCTCGGCCAAGTCTTCTTATCTGTGAATGAGATAACTGCCCAATTCCAGAGACCGTTGAAAGGATTCAATGAGATAATGTGTATAAGCCCTTAGCACAGTGCCTGCAGTCAGCATTCAGTAGCTGTTTTATCGTGTTTATTAATAGCAGTGAGGAGGCCGTTGCAGACCTGGAAGGGAGAGGTGAAGGAGAGGCTGACCTAGGCCAGAGGCCGAGGGCTGGAGAGGAGGGTCTGGTTCCTCTGAGGCTCCGAGCCCTGTGATCCTTCAGCACCTGGCCCTTGGTGAAACCTGCCTGCTGGCCCCCATCTGGCCACTAGAGGGCAGTGGATCCAAGGCCGTTCCAGGAAGGCTCGGGCCGGGGCGGTTGGAGCTGGCCCGTGCATTCCTGTTCTGCAGGCTAGTTGTATTTGCATTGCAGTGTCCCCTCCATCCTTGCTCTGTGTGCTTGCTGATGTTTTTGGAAACCACTTCATATCGCAGGGCACCTCTGAGTTCCTGCTCATCTTGTGGCCCAGGATTAGCCACGGCTGAAGCACCCCGCTTTCTGGCAGCTGTGTTTATTTCTCAAGGGCACAGGCAGAGCAGAACATGGGTGCCTGTGCGCTGCAGCTCAGCGCAGCCTCGTTTGAACCACAGCTGCTCTTCTGCCAGTTCAAGACTTGGGGCCTATTCCATCTTATGTTCCTTCCCCAGCTCCCCAGCCCTCGCCTGCACCCTTTGATTCTGTGGGTGGAGAAATAGAGGGAATGTCAAATCTTGACACCATTGTGAAGGCTGGCTGGGAGTCAGGGCTTTGTAGGGGACTGGTAAACAGCGCTGGTTGAATCGTTTCAGAGAGGTGTGGGTGCTCTTTCAAGGTCACAGAATGTGGGGAAGGCAGGACAAAACCTGGAAGCACGTTTATAAGGCTCGATGGTGTCTTTGTTACCAGCCCTGCGCATTGGCGAGTAGCTTTATCCCATAAGGACAATAAAAGGTACCAGTGGTAGCACCCTGCACTTACCGACGGCGTGGTATGCTGTGACTTCCACGTATTTGTTCTTTCAACCCTAATTACTGCCCTGAGGTATTATTAATCCTGAAAAAATGGAGACTTGGAGAGGCTGTTAGAAATTCAAACCAGAATCCCAGCTTTTGGTTAGCGATACTGGGCATGCTGACTTCTGCTTTTAGTCTAGCTCCTTCCAGAGGTGGGGTAGCCAGACATGGCGGAGGAGCAGGCCAGGCCATGACGAGACAGCCTCGTAAGTCCTGATCCTGCTCGCTGACCGGTTGAGAGCAGAGATCTAGGACCAGATTGCCTGGGTTCAAATCCTGGCCCTGCCACCTAACCATCTCTGTGACCTTGGGCAAATTCTCTGACATCTGAGCCTTAGTTTCCTCATTTGTAAAATGGGGGGTAAGAACAGTAGCTCCCTCCCTAGTTTGCTCTGAGGGCTAAGTGAGTTAATATAGGTAAAGTGCTTAGATCAGTGCCTGGCACAGTCGCAACTCAGGCAACGTGAGCTCTCATTATTGTGAGCATTTTTAACCATGGTGCCGGATTCGCCTCTGTTCTCAGTGCCTGCACGTACTTGGTGTTGGCGGATGTGCTTTGAATGAAATGAGACTTTGGATGCAGAAAATGTGATCTGAGCTCTGGAGGGTGCCAGGTGCTGGCTTGATACAGAAATGACTCTGTGCTCAGGACTAATCAGTCTGCTCGGAGAGGTCAGACGTGGCTGCTTACTGCTGCACTAAGGCAGAAACATTCCACAGACGTCCTGACATGGGAGAGCTCACTCACGGAGTGGACTAGGGCTGTGGGCCCGTCTCAGAAGCGATGGCCTTGGAATGAGGCCTGGAAAGATGGGCGGAGGGCAGGAGGGAGGGGTGGGCTGGGCCAGAGAATTCAGGCTGCTCGGATCCAGTATGCCTCCAGCTTCTCAAAGGGTCCTTGAGTCAAGTTGGACTTTTATTCATTCAACGAATATTCATCGGGCGTGGCTGGAGTAAGACACTGGACACAGTGGTGGCTTTGACCCAGTCCCTGCCCTCAAGTGACTTGGGTCTAATGGGGCAGCAACCAGGGATGCTAATCGGTGTGGTGAGGAGGCAGCATTGACTCGGAGCCCCGTAGGTGCAGGTGAGAGACGCTTGACCCTGACTGGTTTAAACAGAAAGGAAATTCATGGGCTCGTGAACCTGGAATATATTCAGGCGTGGCTGGATCCGGGGTCTAAGAGTGGGTCCCTAGGACATTCTCTCTCTCTGTCTCTTGTCCCTGCGTTACTCTGTGCTGGTTCTGCCTTCTGGCGCCTGTCCCTTTGCAGCCGCCCCCAACTCAGAAACCCCAGCAGGAAGAGGGAGCCCCTTCTCAGTGCTTTCCTCTGGTGCCACAGGACGGAGTCTCATTGGCTATCTTTGGTCACGTGCATTCACCGTGGTCAGGGGCATCCGCTGCCCACCCTGCACAGGCTCGGGCGAGTACAGGGAAAGTCAGTTCTGCCCAGATCATGTGGCCTGAAGTGGCAGGGGGTGGGTGGGGTGTGGTGGGTGTGTGGTTCCCCCAAGAAAATCCAGATGCTGTGGCCAGAGGAAGGGACCATGGATGTTTAGGCAAAAATCCACACATGCCCACTACCTCTACAACTTGGGGACAGAACAACTCGCCAGTTAGGAGCCCTGGCCTGGGACCCCAGTTCCCAGGGATGGACTCTCAGCTCCATCGCTGTGTGACTGTTTCACCTGTCATTCTGAGCCTCAGTGTCCCCATCTACAAAATGGGAGTGATGATCCAGCACTGTAGCCTCAGGACAGTGTGAAAGCACATGGCAGAGGGATCAGGCCAGCCCCAGCAGGTGTCACTGCAGTCTGGTGTGGCATGGCGCCTCGTCTCTGAATTGTTACCTGACCAGTTCCAGAGCAGCTGTCCACAGATAGGCAGCCAGAGTCCCCTGGGCTCTCGTCCTCAGTCTGCCGCTGACTGGCCACGTTTTCCTCCCCCGTCATCCTACCTCCCAGGAGGATTTGGCCTGTGACTGATGATAGGTGTGTTCTCAGTGCCATCGTTACTCTAGAGCATGCCAGGCTCCAGGTGTGGCCCCAGTGGCACAGGCCACGTGCTCTGAGAACAAACAGCCTCCTGGATAAAAGGAGCTTTGGGCCGGCAGCCAAGGGCCCTGGAAGGCTTTGTGTAGCCTGGCCTTCCCACCTGTTTTTCATCTTGGGATGGGTGCAGCCTCACGGAAGTTCACGTTTCACCCTAATTACCCCTCTGTCTCTACCATCAGCCTTTCTTTCATTTCTGCCACAAGCCTTCCAGTCAGACAGTTTCAACAGAGCCTCATCTGGAGTGTGTCAGCTCTCCTCCTGCCGTTGGCAGAGATCTGGGAACAGCGCTGCATCAGGACAAGTTGTAAATAAACACACATTTGCTCAAATGTGGCCCCACCCCTAGTCCCCAGCCTTATCTTAGATCTGGGTGCTTCAAATCAGGGAACACAAGATTGTTTGGAAAAGACTGTAGAAATCATTTAACTGCATCTCTCCGTTTTACAGAAGAGAAAATTGAAGGCGTTTGGTTAAGTTGCTCATGTTCATACAAATATTTCCATGTTACAGACAGAGCTAGCTTTCAGGCCTTCTGACTCTTAGTCCAAAACTTTTACCACAATAACATGATGCTTTCATCATTTATTCACTCCTTCAGCAAGTATGTTCACCATCTATTTCTGTATTCTAGACTCTATGCGAGGCATCGTGAAAACAGAATTGAGTAAGAAACAGTCTCTGCCCTTGAAGTGTTTATTATCTTTCTATCCATCCACCCATCCATCCATCCATCCATCCATCCATCCATCCATCCATCCATCCACCCATTTATCCATTTACCCATCCAGCCATCCAGCCATTTATCCATTTACTCATCCATCCATCCGTCCATCATCTGTCCATCTTTCCATCAGTCTACATCTCCCCACCCAGCCATGAATATATCTGCTTATGTCTTCATCCGTTCATCCAACCATCAATGTGTCTATGAGGCTCTAAGCCCTGGGCTGGTGCTAGGGATCAAAATAAGTAAAAAACAATCTTGACTCTTATGGCTTTCACATCTAGTGTGTGTGTGGGGTGGGGGTGGGGAACGAAACGGAAAGCTGCCTGTAAGGTATGTATGAAGGGCTCAAGTTGTACATAAACGGTGAGTCGCACTTCTGCCTATTGTATCTGAGAAGGCTTCATTCTGAGCGAATATGGAGCTGCCCCTTGGGTAGGAGTTCCCAGTGGGGAAGATGAGAAAGGACCTTCTAGGCCGAGGGACAACAGGGGCAAGGGCATGAAAATGCCTGGTGGGTTTGGAAGTGAGAGAAATTCCTTTAGATTTGATGACTCCTTCAGGGAGTGACCTGTTTGCCTGAGAGTCAGGAGAGGGTGGTAAGGCTCTTTTGAAAGGACCTTGAGTGCCATACCCCGAGCCAGAATGTCACCTTCTAGGCATTTGGAAATGATTGCAGAGGTTTCAGCAGGGAGTGAGTGAGGTCTGTGGGCATTTTAGAAAGATCACTCCAGGCAGCTGGGTCGGGGGGAGGGGGGGCTGGAAGTACAGGAGTGTTTAATGCCTGGTCTGAGGTGGGGGTGCAGGTGCAGCCGACTCCCCACTCTCTCTCGCCTTGCACAATCATCCCTGTTCCTCTTCCTCTTCTGAGTGAGAAATCAATACTGGAGCCGTGAGGAGGTGAGGTGTGAGGGAGACAGCTTGCAGGGTGGGCAGCACAGATGCCTGGAGGTGGTGGCAGGTGAAGGCTCAGATCCGAGCTCTGAGAAGCTGGGCGGAGGGGGCTCAGCCTGGGCGTGTGGAGCTGCAGGTGGGGACACTGGTGGCTGACACCCCAGGCACAGGTTCTCCCTCGGAAGAAGGCGGTATGGTCCCTTCCTGGCCATGGGGGAAGATCTACCATGTTCTTGGAGAATATCTTTAAGGTTCGTTTTAGACTGTTTTTTAAAAAGTATAGAATGGAATTAAGCGTAAGCCTTGCCATCTCTTACGTGCCCTTTGTATGCCATTACTGTCATGTCACCATTACTTTCTGAGGTAGGAACTACACTCACTGCACGGTCAGGAGAGGGGCCTGAGTCTCCAAAATGCGGTGGCTCCTCAGCTTTGACTTCTTTGTATTAAATGAGAGCAAAGTACCTGGGGGCCAGAGCCTGCTTAGAGCTCACACGGGGGTTTTTGTTGTTTTGTTTTGGTTTTTTAGCTGAGCCATCCTGTGTTTTGTTTTGCTTTTCCAAGATCTGCTCTTCAGTTTGGCAAATTTGGAGCTGGAGGGCATGGTGGGGCTGGAAGGTTAGGAAAGCAAAAAGAGGAACTGAAGGCACATTGGATGCCAAAGAGGAAAGGAAACTTCATGTCCGTTCTCACAGCAGCCCTGCCTTGTGAATATTGTGGAGAGGACCCCTATCGTCTTGTCTGCCCACAGACACTGCACACCCGCTCCCTCGCTGGCTGGGGTGGGTGCTTGGCCCTAGCTGTGCCAGGCGTGTATTCCATCGCCCTGGCCACAGGGACCGGGCCAGCCGTGAGCATGGGTCCTAAACCAGGCCAGTCACATCCTTTCCTGGGAGTTTTAAAAAGTGGAGCTGACAACCCGGATGGCTCCCTGAGTGTAGTAATGCTATTCTCTGACATTCTTCACGTTGTGGAGACGTTGACTTCAAAGAATTAAGCAGACAGGCAGAGAGAAGCAAAGGAAAGGGGGAAGTTGTAGCAACATCATCCTTTCCCCCTCCCCAAAGCCCTGATTTCTGTGGGTCACGGACTCCCCCCAGCTCCCTGACTGCAAAGGGACCCCTTGTCTGGGCCGGGCCACTCAGCGCCCTCCACCCCCCCACTGCAGCAACTGCCAGAGGTGAGCAGTGCCGCAGCGGGTCCAATCAGGATGAGTCAAGGGGCACGGCTTCTCTTTCCTGTTGGATGAGAACTAGGAAGCATGTAGCTATGAAGTGAGCACCCTTCTCTCTCAGCAAGTAGGCCAGTCTCGGGACGAGGTCAGCACTTAGAGAGGAGAGCAAGACTCCGGGCTGGCAGTGCATCAGCTCCTCCGGGATGCCCACCCCAACCGGGGACCGTCCAGGTCTGGAGCCATAAGTCTTCGCTATGGTTTAAAGTCTCATCACAAGCTGCTCAACGGACAAGTTACTCTTGGTGCTGTTTAAGTCCAGTCAGCTCAGGAGCTGTTCCCATGGATTTCTCCCTGGCTATCGTCTTGTTCTGTGGACAATTATACTTATCTTGATTCTTTCTTTAAAATTAAATTATTTGGGCTGGCCGAGTGGTGCGGTGGTTAAGCGCTGGCTTGGGACACCAGCAGCCCCGGTTCGGGTCCCACATATGAGGGCCAGTGACACTGCCCTCAAAACAACAACAACAAAAACAGTTTAATAGAAACTTAAAAACATATACAAAAGTAGACAGAATAGTTTAATGTATGACTTCTCAACTAGGATGGAGGGAGTGGTTAAAAGGTGGCAGAAATTGGTTTTGGGGAAGGGAGTGAATACATCTTAACTATTAGAATGGTTGCGTTCCTGCAAAGGATCACAGTACATGAGCATACATACAATATGTCCTTGATACTGAAATTTCAGGGGTGTGGGTGCCATTACAAAATAATATCTAAAAAGGCTCTTCGGGGATGATAATGAAAAACTAGGTCGAGAAACGTAGGTAGAATCAACCCCATGCACCCAATGTTCAGCTTTGATGTCAACTCATGGCTAATCTTGTTTCAGCTACATACTTGTATATCCTCTCCCATATTATTTGGAAGCAAATCTCAGACATCGTGTAATTTTATCCATAAGTATTTCAGTATTAATCTCTGAGTGAGGCTTTCAAACATGTGACCACATTATTATTGCACCTAAAAAATTAAAAATCCTTTCTTAATATCATGATACATCCATCCAGTGTTCAAATTTCTAATCAGATGTCTGCAGCAGATCCAAATCAGGATCACTGCCATTACTTGATGGATCTCTGGTCTGTTTAACATGAGAGTCCCTGCTGCTCATTCTTTTTTCTTATAATTTATTAGTTGAAGAAAGTGGGTCATTTGCCTGTAGAGTTTTTTACAGTCTGGATTGTGTGGATTGCATTCTTGTGTCATTTAACATGTTCCTCTGTGCTTAATTTGTTAATCAGCTTGAGGGATGATATACAGGAAACTGAACAATTTAAAGCCTGCAATGTTATAAGCTTTGCCATATGCATACACCCATGAAATCATCACCACAGTCAGGATACTGAACGTATCTATCGCCCTCAAATGTGTCCTCTTGGCTTGTTGTACGACTCCCTCTCTCATAGGTATCACCCTCCCTCCCGCAAACACCATCCCGATTTGTGTCACTATAACTTAGCTTGCATAGCCTAGAGATTTAGATAGATAGACTCACATAGCAGGTACTCTTTTGTCTGGCTTCTTTCACTCAGTGTAATTATTTTGAGATTCATACATGTTATTGCTTATATATATATATATATATATATATATATATATATATATATATATATATAGTTCATTTGTTTTGATTGCTGGATAGTGTGCCATTAAAATGGGTGTATTGCTGGGTTTTGATGGCTTGTTGATGGCCACTTGTGTTGTTTCTGGCTTTGCACTTTTATAAGCAAAGCTGCTTTGAACATTTGTGTGTAGGTCTTCTTATGATATATATTTTCTTTTTTCTTAGGTAAACACCGACGAGCGGAATGGCTGGATGATAAGGTAAGTGTACGTTTGCTTCACCAATATGGGAGTTCCAGTTCCTCCATGTCTCCGCCAATGCTTGTCAAGGTCAGTCTTTTTAATTTAAGTCATTCTAACAGTTGTGTAATGGTATCTTGTTGTGGTTTTAATTAGCATTTCTCTAATGGCTACTGAGTAATGATGTAGGGCATCTCTTTGTGTGCTTGCTTGCCATCTATGTATCTTTTTTGGTTAAGAGCCTATTCAAATGTTTTTCCCAGTTTTAAAAATTGGCTTGTTTTCTTATTGTTAACATTCTGCAAGGTATTTATTTATTCTGGATGTAAGTAACTTATCAGACATGTGCTTCACAAATATTTTCTCTGTGAGGGGGACTTGTTTTCTTAAAAGTGTGTTTTAAAGAGAAGATGTGTTTACTTTTGACAAAAAATTGGCTTGTTTTCTTGTTAACATTTTTTAAGTTATTTATTTAGTCTGGACATATCATAAGTGCTTCATCAGATACATGCTTCACAAATATGCTTCACAAATATTTTCACAGTGTGTGTGGCTATTGTTTTATTTTCTTAAAAGTGTGTTTTAAAGAGCAGAAGTATTTACTTTTGACCAAAAAAATGGCGTATTTTCTTATTTTTACATTTTGCTCATTCTTTATTTATCCTGGATGTAAGTGCTTTATCAGATATATGCTTCACAAATATTTTCTCCATGAGTGGGGCTTGTTTTATTTTCTTAAAAGTGTGTTTTGAAGAGCATAAGTGTTTACTTTTGACAAAAATTGGCTTGTTTTCTTATTGTTATGGTTTGCACATTCTTCATTTATTCTGGATGTAAGTCTTTTATTGGGTATATGCTTCACAAATATTTTCTCCATGTGTGGCTTATTTTTATTTTTTTTTAAAGTGTGTTTTAAAGAGCAAACTGTTTACTTTTGACAAAAATTGGCTTGTTTTCTTGTTGTTACGTTTTGCAAGTTCTTTTTTTTATTCTGGATGTAAGTCCTTTATCAGGTATATGCTTCAAAATATTTTCTCTGTGTGTATGGCTTGTTTTTATTTCCTTAAAAGTGAGTTTTAAAGAGCAGAAGTGTTTAATTTATTGATTTGTTCTTCTATGGATCATGCTTTTGTTGTCAGATCTAAAAAGTCTTTGCATAGCCCAAGGCCACAAAGGTCTTTTCCTGTATTTTCTTCTAGATGTTTTATAATTTTAGGTTTACATTTCAGATTTATGATCCGTTTTGAATTCATTTTTGTTGATGGTGACAAGTATGGCTTCGAGCTTGCTTTTTGCCTATGATATCTAGTTATTCCAGGGCCATTTGTTGAGAAGCCTATATTTTCTCCATTGCGTGTCCTTTGCAACTTTGTGAATTTCTCGACTCTCCCTTCTGTTCTACTTACCAGTGGGGCTACTTTGATGCTGACACCACACTGCCTTGATTAATGTAGCTTTATAATAATACTTGAAATCAGGTGGTCTCTCCAATTTCTTATGTTGAAGCCCTAGCCCCCTTTTACAGTAGTCCCCTCTTATCTGTGGTTTCACTTTTTATGATTTCAGTTACCCTCAGTCAACCATGGTCTGAAAATGTTAAATGGAAAATTCTAGAAATCAGCAGTTTGTAATTTTTAAATTGTGCACTGTTCTGAGTGCTGTGATGAAAGCTCGCACCATCCAGTTCCGTCCCACCCAAAATGTGAACCATCTCTCCGTCCAGTGTCTTCACACTGTATGCATCACCCGCGTTAGTCACGTGGTAGCCAACTAGGTTATCAGATCAGCTGTTGTGGTATCACAGGGCTTGTGCTCAAGTCACCCTTATTTAACTTACAAGTAGCTCCAAAGCGCAAGAGTAGTGATGCTGGCAATTCTGATATGCCAAAGAGAAGCTGTAAAGTACTTCCTTTACACGAAAAGGTGAACATTCTTGACTTAATCAGGAAAGAAAAGATCATATGCAGAGGTTGCTAAAATCTACAGTAAGAACGAATCTTCTATCCATGAAATTGTGAAGAAGGAAAAAGAAATCCATGCTAGTTTTGCTGTCATACCTCAAACTGCAAAAGTTATGGCCACAGTGCTTAGTTAAGGTGGAATATATGATATACCGTACCATAAGTATATATATGTATAGGAAAAAACAGTATATATAGGGTTTGATACTATCATTGGTTTCAGGTATGCACTGGGAGGGGGTCAAGGAATGTCTCCCCCACAGATAAGGGGGCACTACTGTATCTTAGAATGGGACTGTATTTGGAGATATGACTTTAAAGGGCACATGAGGGTTGGGCTGGCCAAGTGGAGCATTGGTTAGGAGCTGGCTTGGGACACCAGCGGCCCCGGTTTAGATTCCACATATGAGGGCCAGCGACACTGCCCTCTACAGCTAAGATGGTGAACAACATCTCCACCTGGAGCTGGGCTGCTGTGAGTCCCTGGGACGGCATAGCTGCAGCCCCTGCTGCAGTGGGCTGCCATAGGCTACAGTGAGTGGCCGGCAGCCGGTGTGAGCTACCAAGAGCTGCCCTCCAGAGGCCAGCGACCCACCTGCCTCACCCAGAAGAGCGCAATGATGATACCAACATGGGCCAGTGGAGTGTTGTCCTCCACAACTAGACTGAAGAACAAAAGGAGAGCAACTTGTCTGTTCCCCTTCCCCGGTTCCCCAACGCTGTTCCCCAACCCCAATTCCCCAATAAAATCATTTAAAAAAAAAGAGTACATGAGGGAAAATAAAGTCCTCTGGGTGGGCCCTAATCCAGTATGACTGGTGTCCTTTTAAGAAAAAGAAATGAGGACATAGTGGCAGACAGCAGGCGCATGTGCACGTAGAGGGAAAAGCCCTTTTGAGGACACCGTGGGGTGCCATCTACAAGCCAAGGTGAGAGGCTCAGAAGAAACCAAACCTGTCGAAACCTCAATCTTGGACTTCTATCCCCCAGGGATAGAAGTGAGGGCATAAATTTCTGTTGTTCAAGCCACACAGTCTGTAGTCCTTTGTTAGGGCGGGTCTCATGAACCCAGCAGAGGGGCAGTTCTGGGCCTCTTCACTTCCTCTTTGCGTAGCAGAAAAATTGATGGTGTTCTTTCAGGTTCATACCAGTTTCTATAACAAGCATCCCCCAGATATGTAACGGGTCAAATAAAATCAAAGCTTATTTTTGTTCAAAACTGATGTTTCTGAGTGGTGGGTATTTCTCCTTCTAGTGGGGATTCAGGGACTCAGTCCGGCCAGTTTGTGGCTCCAGTGTCATTCACAGCTTGACTTCCAAAACGCTCATCTGCCGCGGGCCCCAGGGGAGGAAGGACAGGAGAGGAATGCGGGCGAGGCTCCAGGCGCTGTCCTCGCAGTGACGGTGCTGCCGCACTTCTGTTCACGTTCCTCCCGGCCACACAGAGCTGCCAGGGAATCGGTACCTCTGCGTGTGACCAGGAGGTGTGGGGAAAGCCAGGGAGTTTTTCCCCGAGGTACAAGTCACAGAGCATGGCCTTCCCCGTCATCTTAGTCCAATCAGACAGGATCCTCTGGTCTCTTCTTTAGGCCTCCTTTTCAAGTATGACGACTTGGCTCAAATGTTTTTAAGAAAGCCGCCTTTGCTTCTGTTGCTTCTCAGAGACCCTGTTCAGAACCAAAGCAAATCCAAAGAACTCTCCTTTCTGGGTCTCTAGGTTCATTGACCAGCAGCTCTGAGGGCTTAGCACCTAACCGTGTGGGGACGGTATGTTAAGCTCTGTTTCAGGGCTGCACAAATCAATGAGGTGAAGTCAAATGGTTTGCGCATGGCAGAGTCCAGTTTCAAAACCAGGTCTGTTTGACTCGGCGTCTTTGGGCCAGTGTCGTTTGCTGTGAGTCTTGCTTAAAATAAGTGGAAACCATTGTTAGAGCTGTCAGTCTCTCTCCAATTAACAGGAATTTATGATCGCGTTTCAACCCTGTCGCTCATGGGCTGTGCTGTCTCGGGTGGGTGGCTTTCATCTTGGAGCCTCACTTTTTTCATTGATGACATGGAGATAACAATCCCTAACTCAGAGAGGTTTCTGTGGGCTAAAAAGACGGTACCTGTGAACGGGCTTTCTACAGGGCTCTGAGGACGTAAAATATGGGACCTGGTTCCCTGCCTGTTGATTCCAGGCTGGAGATGGTCCTACATGCCGTGTAAGAATAGGAACTGAGGCCTGTGGAGGACACGCAAAAGGTGCCATTGGAAGGGACAAGGGGCAGCTGCCATCCGCTCCCAGCTGACCATCTCCATATCTGGGAACTTAACCTCAGGGTGTAAATCTTCTACTTTTCCAAGAGAAGCTGTAAACCTCAATCTGCTTATGAACTTTCTCAATTTTTAAATGTTGGCATCTGATTAAAGCAGAAATCATACCAGCCAAAGAAGAAGCTTTTGACGGCAGGTGACAGGAGTTTTGGTAATGGAGTGTGCCAGGCTCGGTGCCAGGCTGTCAGGGGACAAAGGCAGGTCAGCCTGGCCTCCCTGGGAGGCCGTCTCCCAGTGGTGAGAGGAGCCTTCTACGTGGGAAAGTGGCGCTGTAATAGGATTTGGTATAATGCGATTTGACCTGCGTTATCCTTGAACTCTGTAGGCCGAGGTCTGCCGAACGCTTTTTGTAGCTGAAATTGAAACAGTAAAGCAATTTGTGGCACCCAGAGGGGATATCCTGGGAAGTGTTTTCAGGGCTTTTGTGTTTCCTGGGGGCTTTCACTGTCTTGTTTGATGCAATCTGTTCAATGAGCAATAACCCCATTTTCCTGGGTGACCAAGGCTGCTCATAGAAAGCAAGGGTCTGAGAGTCCCACAGGCTGGCCTGGGACCCAGGCTCAGGAATCCAGCTCCCCGCTTCCCACACACGGGCTTGGGTAGGAGGGGCGATTGGCACGGAAGGTGTTTGAACACTGGATGTTCTGGTGGTCTCGGTAGGTCTGCCTTCCTCTCTGTAAGTCAGCTCATTATCCTCACTTTCGAGCCGTGACTGTGGCTCAGAGGGCGCAGGAACCATGAAGCTCCAGAAAGGTACCAAGGCGTGTCCGTGAGCGCCTTGGAATCACCTGCGAAATGTTTTACGCGGCGTTTCTGTCCCTTTCTCAGGGTAAAGGGCCTGAAACGTTTAACAGATTCTCAAGGGTCGCTGATTCCAAGATGGTAAAGAGCCGCTAATGGGAGCCGAGGTCTTTCTGCCTCCAAAGCCCGTGCTTGGCCACTGGGTCCTGGCTAAGAGAACATCCTTTAAAGTCAAGCTGGTGGAAGCCCAGGCTCTGCGCCCTGGCTCTGCCTCGGACTAACTGCGAGACCTTCTTCCCTCTTCCATACAATTGGGATTCATTTATTCCACAAGTATTTTATTGAGCCCCTGCTCTGACTCAGAGACTGTTGTTGTGACACAGACGTGAACAATGTCCCTGCTGTCATTGACCTTGTGCTGTAGTGAGGGGATAAAGACGGTGAACAAATAGATGTATGAGAGGTGGGGAAGTTAACGGGACGGGGGTGCTGGGGGCGGGCGGGCTGCTGTTCTGTGCAGGGTGGCCAGGGGCGCTCCTGTGATGACCACAGAGCTGAATGAGGGGCTGTCAGGAGGGAGAGCCTTCCAGGCAAAGGGCGGGGGCAGTGTGGGGGAAGGCGAAAGAGTCTGAAATTGGCATTCAAGGCTTTCCTCAATCTGGGTTCCAGAGGATTTTCTGGTCCTTCTCTGGGTTTGCTCTCGAATCCCTCGTGAGTTTGCTTAACCCTTTCTTTCTCGTTGGTCATCTCATGAATCATACACTTACCAGTAGCCAGTCATGCCAGGCCAGTACTGACACAGAGGAGCACCCTGTCTGGGGAGGGGGCACTCTAAGCACAAATGCCATGAGGCTGGGCCACCCCGGAGCTGCCCAAGAGAGAGGGAAGGTCCGCAGGAGACTTCAGCGAAGAGGGGCCATTTGCATAGGGTCCTGAAGAATGAGTAGGTGTTTGCCATGTGGACAAAACCAAGATGAGATGGAATATTCTGGAAGCACTTATTACAGAGGGTCTCCTTGCCAGGAAATCACCACTTTGTAGCAATTAAATATCCTTTTGCTATTTTCTACTTCTTCTGTGGGATAAGCAGAGGTCACAAACCCTATCCCCAGGCTCAGGCAGGTGAATGAGTTGAGCTGACTCAGTAGGGACTAGAGGGGTGTGGACAACAAACACCCATCTAAAGAGGGCTATTGATTGTGGCTTTGCAGGAGGGTGGGTTCAGTGTCCACAGAACTTCCTTTTTTAATTGAAGCATAATTTACATATAGTAAAACCCACCCCTTTTAGTGTATAATTCAGTGTTTTGATAAAACTATATATAGTTATATAACCACCACTACCACAATAAAAATATATCTATCTATTGCACCCCCAATTCGCCATGATCTTTGTAGTCAACCCTTTCCCCCACCCTTAGTGCCTAGAAACTACTGATCTGTTTTCTGTCCCTATAATTTTGCCTTTGCAAGAATGTCATAGAAACAGAATCCTAGCATGTCTGCCTTTGAGTCTGGCTTCTTTCACTTAGCATAATGCATATAAATTGCAGCTGTGTGTATTATTCATTTGTTTTATTTTTGAGCAGTGTCCCATTGAATGGATGTACCAGTTTGTTTATTCATCTCCCAGTTGAAGGACATTAAGACTATTTTCCAGGTTTTGGTGGTTGTAAATAAAACTACTATAAACATTTATGTGTAGATTTTTGAATATGACTTTTCACTTCTTGGGTAAATATATATAGAAGTGAGATTGTGGGGTCATATGATAAGTGTAGGTTTAACTTTATAAGAGATTGCCGAATTGTTTTCCAAAGTGACTGTATCACTTTGTATTCCTACCAGCAAATGAGTCAGAGTTCAAATTACGCAGTATCTTTGTTAGCACTTGGTATTGTCAGTATTTTTTAAAAAGGCCATTCAAGTAGGTGTGTAGCTTATTTCATTGTGGTTTTAATTTGCATTTCCTGATGACTAATTATGTTGAGCATCTTTTCATGTGCTTAGTAGCCATCTGTATATATTCTTTTGTGAAGTGTCTATTCAAATACTTGGCCCATTAAAAATTTTTTTGTTTGTTTTCTCATTATTGAGTTTTGAGGGTTCCTTTTTTTTGTAACAGCTTTATTGAAATATTTGCATACCGTAAATTCACTCATTTAAAGTGTACAATTTATGATTTTTAGTATATTCAGAGTTGTGCAGCCATCACCACCATCAACTTTAAAACATTTTCATCACCTCAAAAAGAAACCCCATGCCCTTTGGCTATCATTCCCCAATATCCTATAGCCCTTCACCCTCCATGCCGCCCTAAGCAACCACTCATCTACTTTCCGTCTCTATAGATTTGCCTATTCTGGACATTTTCTATAAATGAAATCATATGATCTGTGGCTTTAAAGACTTGAGATTCTTTATATGGGCTGGATACAACTTGTTCTGTCACGTGTATGATTTGCAAACATTTCCATATGTGATCTTTTTATCCTCTTAACTGTCTCTTTTTTTTTTTGAGGGCAGTGTCACTGGCCCTCATATGTGGGATCCGAACCGGGGCCGCTGGCTTTCCAAGTCAGTGCTCAACCACAGTGCCACTCAGCCGACCCTTAACTGTCTTTTGAGGAACAGAAATTCTTAATTTCAATGACGTCCAATTTATCAGCTTTTTCTCGTATGGGTCATTCTTTTAATGTTGTAGCTGAGTCACCTTTGCCTAACCCATGATCACAAAGATGTGCTTTTATATTTTCCTGTAGAAATATTGTTTTTCTAAAGAGAGATTAGAAATCTGTTTTTCATGTGAAATATCTCAATTTGTAAGCGTTTTAAAAACAAAATATATTTGTGGGCTAGAAAAGGACCATGGACTACCAGTTTTCATATATTATTTATATTATATGCAAAACCACTTATAATTGGTGGGTTTTGATCTGTTAAAACAGGAGGTCCATATATTCCAACTTAGTGCTGTTTGTTAAAACATGGGCAGCCAACTGAGTCACAGATGTGGCCCTCCTTGGGCTGTCCTTTTTTATTTTTTTATTTTTATTTCTCTGGTCCAGCCCTTTGTGTTTGCTGAGCCATCCCTGTGGGGGCTGAGCAAACCGGGGCCCAATGAGGTGCAGCGTCTTCCCTGATCACTCCCAGTAGGACTGCTCAGGGCCCCGGAGGCCACCGCCCTGAGCTCTTCAAGGCAGAGGCCTCCACAAACATTATAACGTGGACTTCACATTTCAAATACGTTTAATCGTTTCAACATGGTGGTAAACGCACCAAGAACCAAGCTAAATACTAACATCTCGGAGGTGGCCAGCCGTTTCTTATGCTGGTAACTTGGTTGTGTGTCGGCTTCACACTGAAGTTTCTGCTATTTCTGTTTGTGTCATTAAAGAGACTGCCGACATTGCAAAAGCAAATTTTTAAATATCACTAGCATTTCCAGCTCCTATTCCTGGGAACCTGGGATTTTCTTG
Source organism: Aselliscus stoliczkanus (assembly GCA_033961575.1). NCBI lineage: Eukaryota > Metazoa > Chordata > Mammalia > Chiroptera > Hipposideridae > Aselliscus > Aselliscus stoliczkanus. The sequence goes on from CM066733.1 coordinate 4,673,246, forward strand.
GTATTTACAGTTTTCAAAAGGATAGGGCTTTGAAAAAGTCAGCGCCGAGGTTGAAACAGGACCGCATCTGTCATCCATAATATCTAATTTCCTGTTCTTTCTGATCCATTCAAACAGGCTTGCTGTTGTTCTCGGTGACTGACCTTAAAATAAGTAAATGGCGGAGGGACCAACACTGGTGTCGGTTTCCTTTCTTGGTGGCTGCCCCAGTCCCTCGCACTTGAATTGAGGCATGTGGCCGGGTCCTGAGGGCCCGTGAGATATGGCAGAAGTGGTGTGGCCTCCTTCTTCCCCGCCCACACAGGCCAGGGCTTCATGGCGGCAGAATGACACGGTGGGGAGAGGGTCAGTCACTGGCTCGGGAGAGGGGACCCGCCAGCCAGAGCTCCCTGACCTGCACTGAACTGGGGCACGAGCAAGAAACAAATCTTGTCTGTTCAGCCACTGAGATGTTGGGGTGAGTTATCATTACCGCCAGTCCCGATCTACCCTGACTAATACCGGATTAAACTAATAAAACTCCTAATAAAACATAGTTCTTATCTCTTCTATGCTGGGTTCCATGTGTTATTCATGGAACAGGAAAAAGTCCTGCTGCTATAAAACATACCAAAATCAGTGACTGAGTTTAATGTCTGAATCTCACAGGTCAGGAACTCACAGTCCAGAGAGAGACAGTGACTTGTCCAGGGTCACACAGGCAAGGCGGGGCTGGAGTCCAGTGTAGGACAGCTGTCATTTTAGCCCGTCCTTTCTTTTAGTAACTGTAGTTGGATGTTCCCATCCTCACACCCAGGCCACGCTCCTCATGCAGGACTCACCCTCGTCCCTCCCTTCCGGGCTGGGCTCATCTGTGTATCACTCAGACCTCAATGATTAGCTTGATGACGGATATATGACCCAGCCTGGACCAACCAAAACTAAGCCCTGGATTTTTACTGGACCTGCTGGAAAATGGTGTCTCTCTGTGGCTCGTTGAACCAACGGGCGCTGTCTGGAACTGCTCAGGGCCACCTTAGTCCATGTAGGTTGAGACTGATGCTAACAGGGGACAGCAGGGCTGGAAGATGGAGGGAGACAGATGCTGCCTGATGATGTTGGAGCACCTGGATCCAGCCATGCCTGAAGCTTGAGCTTCTCATCACATGAGCCAGTAATGGTTTTTGTTGTTGTTGATGCCAGTTTTGATCCATTTTTCTGTCACATGCACCTGAAATGACTCTGACTTATACAAACTGTTTTGTGTGCTTTTTTTTCTTCTCTGCACTATCAGGAATTACTGTATTTTTCTAGTTTACTGACAAGGAAATGGAGACCCAGTCCATTTGTAATCAGGTGCTGTGAATCTCACAAGAGTCAGGACAGTGACTCTCTTTTGTTTTAGGAACGCTCCGCATAGGAGCCCTTCGTTGCTTCCAGGGTCCGCCAGGGTGTGGCATCCTTTGTCCTGTTTCATGAGGGGGACAGAACATTGACCAGAGCAGGCGCTGAAACGTTGTGAAATTGAAAGAGCATCCCTACAGAGAAAATGTGTAAAGCATATGAAGGCAGTTCATGGGCAAAGAGAGACGAAAGGCAAACACACTGAAAGGTCTCACCTAACTGATAATGAAGAAATACAAATAAAAATGCGATACTGTTTTCCACACAGGAGTTTGTCAAAAGCCGAAGGTTGCCCAATGCCTGGGGATGGGAAGCAGGTACTTTCATGGTAGGAGGGTGAGAGGGCACAGCCTTTTTGTAGGTAACTTGGCAACGTCTGGTACATGTGAAAATGCAGAGCTGCTTGGCCTCCTGCTTGAAATTTATTTTATTGATAAACTCCCAACAAATATGCAAAGACGGAAGTGAAAGACCGTTCAGTACGGGATTATTCGTAATAGCTAAAAACTGAGAATGACTGCCCATCCAAAGGAGGCTGTCTTAATGAATCACAGTACATCCAGACTGTGGAATAAATTTAGGCGGCTAAGGAGGATGAGGTGGCCCTGGGCGTGTGGGTGCAGAGCATCCACGGTGTACCCGGTCGGCAGTGGAGACCAAGCTGTGTGACACCATGCTATCTGTGTTGAAATAAAAATGAAATCGTACCAAAGGGAAGACGAAATTCAGTTGGAAAGCAGGACTAGAGGGCCCGAGGACTTGGATTTCTAACTTAGTAGCTGTTCTTTACAATTCTGTTTTATAAATTATGAGCACATATTACCTTACGATTTTGTTTACTCATTTGAATACCTAATAATGATGCACGAGGTGAAATATTCAAAAGGCACCACGGGGAGGTGCACCATTTTCCAGGTCCCCTCTCCAACTGCCTGATAGAAAATGAATGTACTCCCAGCCTGTATTGATTGATTGTGTTTAGAAGGTTAGAAGGAGGACAGGGAGGAGAAATGAGGGAGAAGGTTGGAGGGCACTGACTGCTACTCTGTGGCCAGGTGTAGGGCTGGGCTGCCCTTCGTGGGGTCACTCTCTGTCCTTGGCTCCGGGCATCAGGCCTCCTGAGACCCCCCTGAAGCTGGTGAAGACCTCAGGGGTACCCCAGCTGTGGGCCCTCCAGGTCCTATACCCCAGGGTCCCAGGGAGTGAGGCGGTGGGGTCCCCCAGGGCTGGCTCTCTACCTGCCAGCTCCCCTCGGACGAGGCCCAAACACTCATTAGTCAAGATGGGTCTGTAGGCAAATATTTATCCCTGTGCAGCTGCAGGCTGAGCTGGGGCCGCGGGTGCTGGGCAGAGTCCTGTTTACTCAGCGCTGAGTGGGAGGGTGATACCTGTTTGCCCAGCTCCGTCCCTGGCCTGGCTCAGGTGCCCAGGAGGAAACGGGGGCAGCGGAGGATGTGCCGAGCGGGGAGTCGGGGGTGCCTCCCTGGCCGCCGAGCCCTGCGTGGGCCTCAGTGTAAAGCCCTGGCCACAGGGTCCTGCAACAGCAGCTCCTCCTGTGTCCTCTCGCAGCCTTGCCCTGCGCTGTTCACCAGGGGCCGTGGGTGGGGGTGGGTTCTTCTTGCCCGCCTCTGCCCCGTGCTGACTCCTGCTCATTCTTGGGGTCACTGACCGCCTCCCACCCCAGAGTGGGTAGGTGCCCTGTTAGCTGTTGCCATGGTCCCACAGATCATGGAGATCATGTCCCCATTTGCACACACTGCACTGGTTAATGTTTGTCTTCTCTGCGAGACACTAGATGAGCAGGGTCCGAGGCAGCTTCGTTCCCCAGTGTTTCTGCAGCACCTCTCACAGGGCCTGCCACCTAGCAGGTGCTTGCCAAATATTCAAGTCTTAGCCTGAGTGAAGCCAGGCAGAGGGACCTGCATGAGCAAAGGCATGGAGGTGTGATGGAGGGGTTGGGGGGGAGTGGCTGGAAAGTCACACGGGGCGGCAACTCTGAAAAGCCTTGAATGCCATGCCAGCAACTTTGGTTTTTTATCTAGTCACGAATAGGAAATTGTTGGAAAGTAAAGGTAATGCAAATAATACCACAAATGAGAAAATGCGAAATTTGATCCTTTGAGTTGAACAGTATAAACTTCGAAGTTCTTACAGTGGCCTGCTGTCCCCATTGCACCCCGTTTCCTGTGAGTCTCCCCTCACTCACCCCAGCCACACTGGCTTGGCTATTTCTTGAACACTAAAGGTGTACTCCAGCCCCAGGGCCTTTGCAACTGCTGTTTCTTCAGGCTGGTATGCTTCTCCCTGGAATATCTCCTGACTCTTAACTCTCAGCCTCCTATGTCACCTTACTAGAGAGACCTTCCATGATGCATGGACAAAAGAGCCTCATTCCCCAGTGCTCTTATCCTGCTTTATTCTCCTGCATAATCGTATCTGCCTACTGTCTGTCTCCTCTCCAGGGTTGCCATCTCTTCAGTTCATGGCTGTGTCTTCTAAGCTTTAGTTCATGCTTATTGAATGAATGAATGAGTACTGTTAGGCCACGCCCCCGGGGTATGGAAGGATGCCGACAGTGGCTCCCGCGGGCCCCGCCCCTTCCTGTTTCCATAGCTCTCACCCAGCATTAGCTTCTTTGATCTGCTCATCATCCAGGAGGGGTCACAGGACAAGGATTGTTATCTGCCCTGAGAAATGGTTATCTAGGGCACAGAAACATGGCGATTGCACAGACAGAAAGCCCAAAATGCATGCAGGCTCGTGACTTCAGTAAATCAAGGTTTAAAATGCGATGAGTGGGACCTGTGGCGCAGAGGACGGTCTGCCTTCCTTGCCTTCAGCTCCCAGCTCGGCTGTTTCCTTGCCCTGGGATGGGACCACGGAGCCCCTTCTCTGAGGCTTGGCTCCTCCTTCTGTAAAAGGGAGATAAAATTCCCTGAGGTGGGTGCAGGGCTGGGGTGTTTGAACATGGGTATTCCCTGGGCCACCCCATTTCTTGTGCATCCTTTTTGGGACTTGCGTGACATTCCAGCGAGTGGGGCCACAGGCTTTGCTTAATCGGCTGACGTGGTGGCCATGACAGCTGGACATGGTGACAGTAGGTACCAGTGACTGAGTGCTGCGTCCTGCTGCACTCCAGGCCAAGCTGTGCACCTTACCCACTCGTCCAGGCCTCGCTACAACTCAGGCGGGGGCTGTTAACGCTCCCATTTGGCAGTGAGGTTAGGCGGCTTGCCCAAGGCCGCACAGGGCTTGGAATTGGAAGCCAAGCTGTCAAGCCAGAGAGCTTGACACTCTCTGTGCTCTAGTGGCATCTTTGTCCCCATTTTATAGACAAGGCAAAGCAGGGCTAGGATGAGGCAGAGCCCAGGCTTCCACTCCCTGTCCTGTGCCCTCCTCTAGCCCACCCTGTGTACCCTGGGCAGTGTCCCCGTGTCTCATTCCTCCTGACCTGGGGACAGCATGCAGCCGAAGACGGAGTGGCTTTCCAGTTTCTACCCTATAGCCCCCTGAAGGCTTAAAGACAGGGGAGAAATGACTGGTGAGCAGAGGAAACCTGTTTCTACTCAGGAACCGTCCCCCCTCCCCTCCCCTCCCCTCCCCTCCCTCCTCCCTCCCCTCCCCTCCCCTCCCCTCCCTCCAAGAGCTCTGTACCAATTAATCAGCAGACTTCCAAGGCTCCAGCTGGGACTGAGTGGGCCGGACTCATTAGTGCAGAATGACATTAATATCCAAAAGAATGTTGAGACAAATGCAGTGATTCAGGGCAGGCACCTGTGTAGGGCTGGCTCTGAAGCTGCTGTGGCTAAAGGAGCCATGGTAAGAGGCAGAGAGCGGGGAGGGAGCCAGGCAAGCCCCTGGGGTGCCCCGTGCGGAGACAGGAGCACAGCAGCTGGGGCTGGGGCAGCATCGGCCTCACGCCTGCTCCCTGCCCAGGAGGACTCTGTGGACTGTGCACAAAAGAACCCGGGACTGGAGCGCCCTTCCCACCATGACCTTGGGCCAGGGAGCGAGGCAGTGCTGGGCGGTGGCCAAGTCCCAGCTCCAGCGTGTCACCGCCACAGTGTGGCCTGGCCTTCAGCAAATTGCTCCATCTCTGGGCCTGTGTCTTGGCTGGGACTGGGGATTAGAACCGCCGCCTCTCCGGGCGGGTGTGGGGTCGCGGATGCGGACGCGCGCTGTGGAACCTGACGCCGCTGAGTGGGGACGCAGCCTGTCCCTTTCCCTGGAGGGCTGGGCAGCAGACGCTCTGCTTTGTGACAACAGGAACCAAAGCAGCGCTTACTCGGAGCCTTGGAAATTATTCTGTGTGCTTCCTGTGCTGTTCATTTCTTCACTCACTCACTCATTCGTTCCCACACTGACTGAGCCCCTCCCACGTGCGGGCAGTGTCTAGGCACTGGGGATACAAAGCGGAGTGGGAGTGGTTCCCCCCGTGGAGGGGCTCCGACTCTCGTGGGGACTCCAGAAGGGGAAAGGGCACCGCTCTAAGAGAGGGTAAGGGGGTTGTTGTGGTCGATTCCAGGGGCTCTGCAGGCTGGATTTTCTCCAGATATTCTGATTTCAAATCTGCCTTCTCCCAGTCCTCATTAGCATATCGCTTATTCTTTTACTTTCTTGTTTTAACTTAGAAAGTGGCCAACACACCTGCAGTGCTACGGAGCACTAGCCACTGAGACAGGCCAAATTATGTGGTGGCAACGGCCCCCCCAAGCCCTGGGGGCCCAGGCGAGGGGTGACATCCTCTGCCTGGAACACACGTGTGTGGTCAGGAGAGCCTTGCTAGGACAGGCCATGGAGCTGTCCCTGCAGCCTCAGGTGGCCTGGGGGCAGCGCAGTGGGGACATCATTTATTCAAAACACATTTATTGAGTATGTACTGTATGTCAGAATCTGTTCTAAGTGTATCCCTGTGAACAAAACGGACAAAAATCTCTGCCTTCGAGGAAAGGACTTTCTGGTGGGAGGTGATAAGTGCTGTGGAGAAAGACGAGGCAGGTGACAGGTGCCATTTGAGCAGAGCCCTGGAGGAGGCAAGGGAGTGAGTGGGCCACATGGCCATTGGGGGAAACTTTGTGTTAAATGTTAAAGTTGCTCGCCTGCTGTTAAATAAGCTGCTCTGCCTTGTTCTGTTCAGAGGGAACAGGAGATGTTCCCTGAGGTGGAAGAACACAGCTGGGCTCTGGGAAAAGCCAGGAGGCCAGAGCTGTGGGGGCAGAGGCAGGGGACAAGGGAGTGCGGCAGGGCAGGTGATGATGTGGGGCAAGGGGTGGGGCGGTGGGGAGCAGGGCAGGTGGTGATGGGGGTGGGGAGCAGGGCAGGTGGTGATGTGGGGCAAGGGGTGGGGCGGTGGGGAGCAGGGCAGGTGGTGATGGGGGTGGGGAGGAGGGGGTGGGGGAGCAGGGCAGGTGGTGATGGGGGTGGGGGTGGGGCGGTGGGGAGCAGGGCAGGTGGTGATGGGGGTGGGGAGCAGGGGGCCGGCCCACGCCATCTCAGGCCTCATGGATATGGCTGCTGGAAAAATACAGCATGCCCAGTTAAATTTGAATTTCAGATAAACAACAACTGATTTTTTGGTATATGTTCCATGCAAATTTTCCTTTCTCTGAAATTCAGTTTAGCTGGGCATCTTGTATTTTGATTTGCTAACTTTGGCCACCCGAGCTGTGGGTCTTCCTAAGACGTTGGGTTGACTCTGAGATGGATGCCACCGGAGGGATTGGAACAGAGGAGGGACAGGCTGTGACCAGTTTTAAAGGGGTCCCCGGTCTGTGCTGTGTTGTGATCAGACTGCCGGGGGTAGGGGCAGAGGCTGGGGGACCCACTGGAGGTGAGGATGGGCCAGATGCAGCCGAGCGGCAGTGGGGAGTCTGGGTGTGTTTGAAAGACAGAGGCTTGGGAACAGGATGGTTGTGGGTGGGAGAGAAAGAGGAGTCAGAGGCCTCCAGTGCTTTTGGCCTCAACAGCTGGAAGCACTGAGACAATTGCAAGAGGTGTGTACATGCATATGCCTGCGTGTGTGCATGTGTGTGCATGTGCGTGTGTGCGCGTGTGTTTAGAAACACTGTTGAGACGCCTACCTGACAACCCGGAGGAGACATTGAGTCTGACACATGGGCCGGGAGTTCTGGGAGGAGACTCCATTTCTTTGCCTCCACAGAGATGCCATCGGAAGCCAGGTGGCTGGCTGAGAGCATCGAGGTGGTATGTGGATGGAAGTGGCCCCACTCAGGACATTTGCAAACGCCTGGAGGCTTGAGAGTTCGGGGTGTGCTCAGGGCACTGAAGTGGGGGCGGTGAGTGTTGACGGTGAAGCCAGGCGGTGTGCAGGAGGCACGGCCTTGAGGACGGGAAACCATGGAGGGCAGGGCTCTGCAGGGGCGTGCCGAGGTCAGATCTGGGTGTTCAGGTGGGGGGGCTCCCCTGGGGCAGGATGTAGGGGGACAGAGTGGGATCTGGAGGGTGGTGAGGATACTGGGGTGTCAGCCCTGGCAAGAAGTCGTGAGGCCTGACCCAGGATGGCAGCCGGGAGCCGGGGCCACAGAAGGAGGACTTGTTTGTGGAACTGAGGGGCTGGCTGGCTGGCAGGCTGGGCGTGGGGAGTGGGAGAGGGGCGTGCAGGGCCTTTGGGTGGCTCTCGCTGGGCTGTGGGGACAGGGAGAGGAGCACAGAGCGTCCCACCCACCCCCAGCACCCCATGGTCGCTGTGCTTGTTAGCAAGGAACACTCCTCAGAGGGAACATATGTGCTGTTATTTTTAGGTGATTAGCCACACATTGAGGAGCATTTGTTTGCCAGTCGTGGGTAAACAAAAGCCATTTGTCAAAACGAGATGTTCCAGCCTCCTCCTCCCCTCGCTGGCCAGTTGCCGCTGTGAATTCCTGTTACATCAGCAGCCAGGCTAATTGAATGCCTGGCTCCTGCATCATGGTCGCATTCACAGAGCGGAGTCTGTGCGCCAACGTGCGAACTTGAGGCTGCACGAGATTCACAGGTGCCTCTTTATTGGTCACATTTTGGAGTTGGGGAAACTGAGGCTGAACATCTGCCCTCCCCCTTCCATCCCCATGAAGCAGCTTAGGAAATTGGATTGATATTCCTTGTATGGAGCCTAAAACTGGCTGCTCTGTGTTTCCCCTTCCAGGTCCTGCACGCGCTGACTTTGGGGCTCCTGGAGGCTGAGGAGGGGCACACTTGGAGCAGGACGGCAGTGGGTTTGCAGCTTGTCTCTGCCACGCAAGCTCAGTGTATGACCTGTGGCCAGTCTCTGCGGTGCAGCACGCAGGGGTTGTTAGGGCGTGCTCTTGAGATCAATATCTGTGAAAGGAAGGGACACACATGGGGTTAGGCTGTCTCAGTGGAAGCTCAGCTGGCCCTGCAGGAAGTTCTGAGGACGGGTGGCCCCCTAGGGCTGTCCCAAGTGGAGGCCATAGGGCTGGGCCTTTGAACCCCATGTTGATTGGTCATTGCATGTAGGCCACCCTGGGAATGGAATGAGAGGGTCTAACAACTGTCTGTTGGCAGCAAGCCCAGCAGCTGGGATCGTAAGTCCTTTATTCCTGCAGGAGGACCTGGGTGAGGCCACCACAGTCCACCCCTTGGGCCACCTCTGGGAGAGGTTCCTCTGAGAGGGAACTTGTAAAGGACTCAGGGACGCAAACAACACTCCTGGGCTCTCTCCTCCACTACCCGCCGTGGATGCACCTTGCTCTCAGGTGACGCTGCTGCTGGCCTCCAGGCCCTTTTCAGGAAGAGTGTGCACTTGTCAATTTACCCTCAAAAGTGGACAAGAGAATACCTAGAGGTCCCCAAGGGGTCACCTGGGCGGCACCGTATTCTTCCCTGTCCCCAGGTGCGACCTCCTCCTGATGACCAGAGCCCATGGCCAGGATGGTGACTCCTCTTCTTGTCCACTGGTTTCCTGACACAAGGACCCTGAAGTGCCAAAGAGGCAGCTGCAGCTTATAGTTTAAGGGACGCTGTGGCGTTCCCTTGAGCATAAGGACCTCTAAACCCACGAACCCGGAGTTGAAGGCTGGAAAGCACAGATTCTCAGGGTGGGTCCCTGGGAGCGATGACGGGCAGGTCACTTCAGCTCCCCCGGGCTCCTAGACTCATGCATTTCGCCCACTGGAGACACAGTGCCACGTAAGGTACTTGGTTTAAAGTGATACTGAATCTTGGAGGATGGTGCTAAAACCTCATCAGGTGTTGTCTCTGAGCTGGCTTTCCATCTGTGTCTTAGCCGGCCATTATGCTGCTCCATGAGCCAGCATTTTCGGGTGGTGGGGTTTGTGATGCTACCAGTGGATCCCACGGTTCCTTGGTTGGATGTCATGTTTCATGGACTCCTGTACCAGTGGATGAGACTCTTCATAAGCCCGTGGGGAGAGAGGAAAGGTGAATCCATGTCCGGGACACGTCTCTATTCCAGTCTTTCCAGGAGGCGGGGTCCAGAGCAGTCATCGGCCACATACTGGCCCAGACCATTGTCAGGCTCTGCCTTCCTCTTAAGCAGGTGGCTCAGAATCCCCGATGTGGCCATTTATGTGAGCCGAGGGTGCTGGTGCAACCGTGGGGCTGATGTGGCGTCTTTCTGCCTGCCTGTGCGACTTGCAGTGGCCTGAAGTCAGACTCATATTCCACCCAGGATGTATCTACTCTATGACCTGGAGGTCTGACAGACCCCACTCATGGCTGGCAGTGCTGGGTGCATGACCCCTCGGTGTGTCACGGTTGAGCCCTCTGTCTCTACCAGGGCCAGTAAGTAGCACATTACGACCTGTTTTCCAAAAAGTGTATAATTCTTTGCTCAGGTTACATGCACTTGCTTCAAAATCCTCCCAGGGTTTCCACTGTTACTCTCCTGTGGGAGCTTGCCATGCTTCCCATGGCATCCTGTCCTGCCACTCAGATGTCTAATACCACAGGGCCTGCTGAGCTGTGCGGCCCCAACAGTAGCGCTCGTGGTACCAGTAGCCAGAACCTCCTGCGCAGCCCTCCCTTGCTCTGGGCCTTGGCAGCCCGTCGTGTCACCTGGCATGTGAGCTGGGAGCAGCACTCCATGTCTCAATGCTCCTAGATGGCCTCCAGACCCACCCATCAGACCCTGTGCTTTCTTCTTTACGGTGGGAGGTGAAAGATGAAACAATTTGGAGGTATGTCTCAGAACTCACTGGATTCTTAGAAATGTTACTGGACTGGTGGGCCCCGGGGTCTTCGTTAGTTTTCTCCCTCACCCTCTGGCCTCCAGCGTGCGAGGTGCCTCTTGTTCGTCTGCCCAATCAGCATGATGTCGTCGGGGTGATGACTCAGTGTCACGATCTGCAGGATGTCCAGATGGTTCTGAGCCCCTTGGACTATCATGAAAGTGCTGTGTGCTGTCGCCTGTTCCCTACGAATGCGTGCTGTTTCTGCCTCTTTCTGGTTGGGATAAAGAGAATACGTTTATCAAATTGATGAATGGCTTCGTAACTCGCACCTGACTTCACATTAATCTGCTGAAGCCACAGCACCACACCTGGCGGGGCAGCTGCAATTGGGGCGGTTACCTGTTGCGTTTCTGGCTGTCTGCGGTCCTTCTTGAGGATCCACCTGGTTTCCATGGGGCGTGACTGGTGAATTAAGTGGCACTGTGATAGGAATGGCAGCCCTCCATCCTGTAGACCTTTAAGAACGGCACTAATCTTTGCCCACTGTGCCCCCTGTCACCTACCCTGCGATGTGATACTGGTTTTGATTTACTATCTTAGCCTGAAGGGCGCAATTTTCGAGGCCTCCTTCCAGCCTCCCCACCATGACAGCTCTTACCTCACAGAATAAGGGGAGGGAGGTCTGTGCCAATTGCTAAGTGTGTCTGTCCCAGTTACACATCTGGAGCCCACTGGGTGGGACCCAGTGGGTGCACTGTGGGCTGGGCCTGGGCTGGATCCCATTTTGTCACCTGGCCCCTCAGCAGGGGCCATGACCATGCTTTGGGCTTCAGTATCAATGTGGACTTCAGTTCTGTGGCCAGCTGTCCTAGAAATGCTTGGGCACCTGCGTAACTTCGGGGAGGACTGGGGGAGTCACTGCTATGTATTATTGAAGGGTCCTTTCTCTTGGGGACAAGGGCTTCCCTTCAGCCGTTGGGGTCCAGGTCCCTAACCTGCTCAGGCAGGCGGCTGTTACTCCGTACCGAGGTGACTGCCTCAGCCTCCCAGCGCTCACCCTTCATCTTCTGATTGTGCACCTGGAGCGGTCCCTGCGTGGTGCTGTGTTGGTGCTAGAGGTGCCGTGTTCTAGTAACTCCGGAACTCTGTGGGCCAGGCTCCCGGCTGCCCCTCCACCTCACCTCTCGTCACAGAGTCCTGCCTTCCTGCCTTCACATGGCATCCAGTTTTTCGGAACCCTAGGGTCCCTGCTGCTGTGAGCAAGCCCAGCTCGCATCTCCGACACCAGCCAAGTCTGTGAGACATCCACCCTGAGTTTTCGAGTGCCGCTGGGCCCACTCACCCGTGCATTGCTGACAGCCCGCCGAGCGGTGCGTCCTCTGCGTCCCGTGTCCATCGCAGGCCTTAGGGAGGTGAGGGGAGCGGTCCAGCCTTACATGGCACACTCCTCTGGCGTGTCCACTTCTCTGGCCTTTCATCCCCTTCTTCCACCATCTGCCATGGCACTTTTCACGTCGTGTGGGCCTCCATTTCCTGTTCCATTAAGGAGAGAAAGCTCCCAAGCTCCCAGACCCTGACGTGCAATTGTCAGTGAACCCCAACTTCAGGGATGTTGATGTGTGAAAATATATGCTGTTGAGTACTGATGAGACACAGTAATTACCAACATTTGAAAATGGGGCCATTTCACATGAAACTCCTGTAGTCTGGTGTCTTCTGAAAAATTGCAAGCTCCTGCCACCCACCCCGCGTCTCTGCACCGCAGCGTCAGCCGGCGAGGAGTCGGGCTTTCCTCTTCTCATTTAAGATTCTTTTGTTTGTTTATTTTAAATAGTAATACATTCCTAGGGCTCAAAAATCAAAACAATATAAAACAGCATGGAATGAAACTCCCACACCTGTCGCCGTCTGCTCTGTTTTCAACCTCTCACCACAGATAAACCCTTGTATCAGATTCCAGTTTTTTATGCGGGCACAAACAAACACGAATAGGTATTCCTTCAACTCTCTTTCATTTATAATAGATCCTGCCTTTGCTTTGATGACTTAATGATGTGTCTAGCAGATATCCCACATGTGTAGAGACGCTGGCCCTCCAGAGGGCTGGGCTCTCCGTTAACCGAAGTCTCCCCTCCGCCAGCTTTCTTCTTTGCATGTCCGGGGGGGCCCCTGGGGACTTTAGAGTTCAGCCTTCCTGTTATATCCTGGGGACACTGCCAGGGCCTCAGGGTGGGGGCAAGCGGGAGTGAGGAGTAGGAGGACGTGTTTGTGAGTTTCCTGGTGGTCCCAGCGAGTGGCTGGATGCTTTGGTTTGGCACAAAGGGTCTGAATGAGGACTGTATGGGGGTGCGGGGGTGACCGAGGTCCAGGAATTCAGAGCCGTGTGCAGTGTGTATGGGGCAGAGCACAACAAGCAAAATTATAAGGCTTGAGTGGAGGGTATGGTCTTGGATAAGTTAAACTTCTCGTTTCTGATGTCTCGTTTGTAAAATAGGGGTATTTTAGTCCCCACCTTTTAGGGTTCTTGTGTAGATTAAATGCAAGAGCACACTGCCCGGCACTCAATGTGTATTATCTCTGTGGGCGCATCATGGAAGGACGACTGCTTGGAGGTGATGCTGAGTGGGGTTTTGAAGGATAAGTAGGAGTTCACAGGATGGAGAAGTGGGAGTGGTACATTCTAACACAGGAAATAGAGCCCTGGCTTGTCTTCAGCTATGACCTCCATTTCAGAGAGGCTGTAACTGCATCTTATTCAGGAGATGTGGCCTGCCCAAGGCCAGGCACTCGGGACTGCACAGCTGTGGCCCCACCCAGCTCTGTCTGACTCAGCACCCCTCAAACTGTGGGCCCCGTTGCTCCCAAGACTCCTTCATGGTGCAACTCAGGGTTTATAAGTTTGGTTGCTGCGGAACATGGGGCAACTTGCCCTCTGAAGGCGGGGAGATCGCCTGGGGCTCAGGGGCTCAAACCCGCATCTCCCACCATCGCTCAGCTCTGCTTTCCGCTGTGTGGCACGTGTCAGGCGCCATAGCCCCTGACAGTGGAGGAGCTGTGCCAGGCTGCTGGCACTGCCATGGTCAGCCTCTGGGCCTGCGGTGGGCAGCCTCCCCTTATCCCCTGTCCTGTCCTGATTGCGGTGTGGATCTGAGCCTCCATGAGTCATGAGCCCAACCACTGACTCACCTGACGGGGCCCCCAGGGACGCACAGTGATGAAGCAGGAGGAGGAAAAGGGTTTCACCAATTAGTACCCACCCCAGAGGGTCAGACCCAGGCTGGGGAGGCCAGAGAGGAGAGCCGTACCCCATGGCATCCATGTTTCCAGGGCAACAACCACATCCTGATTGGACGCCTCACCTTGCCAAGGCGTGCAGTTGGAAGCATTCTGGCAAATAATTGGCGGTGAACATTCTGTGCCCCAGGCCCTGTGTCACGGGCTGTACATCCGTGATCTCCTTCCATCCTCCCTGCACGAGGGGACATCATTGTCCCCATTCACAGACAAGGCTCCGGGAAGTTAGGAAATTTCCTCCAAGGTCACATACTGGTAGGGAGCGATGTCTGTTTGATGTCCAAGCCCTGATTCTTCCAAGCTGGGGCCCTGTGATGCTGGGGCCAGAGACCCAGTTGCAGCCTGATGTCCCCCACAACGTGTCAGTGGGCTGTGCTGCTTGTCCCTGGCAGCCGCTCAGCAGCTGTTCTGAGGACACAGGCAGGGTCATCACCTTCCGGCCCCCGGGTCTTCTGCCTCAGGCAGTCCCCTCACCTTGTGGCCTTTTCCAGAGCCTGGCACCCCCTTTCTCATCTTAAGCTGGCAATTTGGGGCCCTGGGCCTGACTGCTTCAATGGGATGGGTGGGAAGTTTGGGAAAGGGCCAGGAGGGGTGGGAGTAGGCAGGGAGAGGAGGGCCTGGGAGCCCAGCGCCTGGAAGAGGCAGCTTCATTAGTCTGTCCCCAGGGGACTTGGCAGCCAGTTATTAAATGCTCCCTGGGACAGTGAGCCTGGCGGGGGATGGAAGAAAGCAACTGAGCGAGTTGTGGGGGGTGGGGTGAGCTTGATGCTGCCTCTGTCTGTACCAGGGAACCCCTTCTTCTCATTATATGTGGGGAGCACAGACTGGGGACTCTTCAGGGCCTAAACCTGTCGCCATGGTGCAGGCCCCTCCTCGGCAGCAGGGATGGTGTCATGGGCATCCTTGGATGCATCCTTGGAGCTGGTCCCCAGGGCCCCTGGAAGGCACAGCCCCACCCTGGGGGCTCCCATGGTGGCTGGGCTGGGGGCTGTGGTGTCCGCTGGACCCTCACTCCCTGTCCTGTTTGTCTCTGAGAATCCTGCCAGTTCTTTTTGTAGCCTTGCGGTGTCTTCCCACTCCCATACGGGAGACCGTATCTTTTCCCCTTTTCTCTGTGGAGAGAAACCTGGGAAGTGACCGAATCCCCAGGCCTCTTCTCTTTCGCCTTCCCAGCAGCCCCTGGGCCCTCTGCTTGGAGGGCCTTGCAGCTCCTCAGTGGTACCCACACCCACCTCCAGCTCAGGCTGCCTGCTGCACAGCTGTCTCCTGGACTCTCTGGGGAGGCTCCCAGGCCCCACAGACTCCACCTCTTTGCACCCTCCCCTCAAATCAGCTCACCTCCATCGTACCCCATCTCGGAGAGGCCCCACTGTCTGCCCACTAGCCCAGGCCAGAAGACTCAGTCATTCCCAACTCTACACCTTCCCCGACACCCCCGGCCTGCAAGCCCAGCGGTCCCACCTCTTCGTCAGCTCGCCAGGGTCTCCTTCTGCTCCCTCCCCTCTGCTGGGCCTCATTCACACACCTTTCGTTCTCTCCTGCAGCCTCCACACTGGTCTCTGAGTCGCCAGTTGACTCTCCATGCTGCCTGTTGATAGCTCTTTCCTGCTCAAAATCCTCAGTGGCCCCCGCGACCTGTGGATGGAGTCTAGCCTCTGGGCCCCGCGTGGCCTGGCCCCTGCTGCAGCCTGTGCCCCCACATCTCGTCCCACCCTTGGCACACACCGCTTCCCACAACGTGCCACGTTCGCTCGTACGCCAAGCCGACGCGCATGCTGTTACCTCTCCCGAGAATGCCTTAACGCACCTTTGGTTGTAAGTCTCAGCCAACCGAGAGGAAGCTCGGCTCTGACGCCTCCAGAAATGCTTCCTGAACATGCCCCCCTTCCCCACCACCCGCAGGTCATGGGGTCCCTCCTGTGGGGTCCTGCAGCACCTCACACCTCTGTGTCGTGGCTCTTAGCCCTCCCCATCAGAGCGACTGCAGCTCTGTCCCCGGCCCCAGCTGGCGGTAGGAGCCTGGGGTCCCGGGCTCGGTGTTTTGCAGGTCCTGCTATTTGTAGCATCCTGCCCAGAGTCAGGCGTGGGGCAAATGCTCCACCAGGGCTGCAGGAAGAAATGAGATGTCAGCCAGTCTCTCAAACGCCAGCATCAGGGCCTTTGTGTGTTAGTTTCCTATTGCCGCTGTCCCAAATTAACTCAGGCTTAGGGGCTTAAACTACACGAACGTATTACAATTCTGGACACCAGAAATCCGAAGGGGCTCAGTCTCCCTGGGCTGACATCAAAGTGTGGACAGGACTGGTTCCTTCTGGGCTCTAGGGGACAGTCCACTTCCTGCCTTCTCCCTCTTCTGGGGCCTTTTCCACTTTCCTCGCCTGTGGGCACTTTTTCCACCTCGAAGCCAGCAACATGGGGCTGCTGCCATCTGTCTGGTTCTCTTCTGCCCCCCTCTTCCATTTTTAAGGAGCCTGGTGATTACACCAAAAGCCCAATTATCCTAATCCAGGATAATCTCCTCTTTTAAGGTCAGGTCGTAGCCATCTTAATTTGCCACTTATGGTAACAATATAGTCACAGGTTCCAGGGATTAGGACAGGGACCCCTTGGAGGTGGCAGTCCCTGCTCATCACAGTGTGGGAAAAGGCAGGGGCCGCGTGGGCAGAGGGAGCGTGCTCTGTGAACCTCTGAGTCGGGAGACCAAGGGCGAAGGATGGGGGCGGGGTGCAGAGAGCAGGACGGTTTGAGGCAGGTAGGAGAGTTTCGGGGTGAGCCAGAAAGGGACTCCGTCTGCAAACGACAGAAACCCAACCCAGAGTCCTTTCAGCACAAGGGAAATTTATTGACTCATGAAACCAGAAAACCACAGGTCAGGGTTCCTCTAAGTGCGGCTTGGTCGAGGGTCACAGGATGTCCCCACAACTCCATTTCTCATCATCTCTCAAGCCTCCTCTCTGCCCTGGGCTCACCCAGCCCACGTGAGATGGGAACACAGCAGCAGCCACCGCTGCTGGTCCCGGTTTCAGTGCATCAGAGCTGCCGGGTCCCAGCAAGTGTCACTGCCCCACCTGGCCTGTCTGGGGCCTGGGCCCCCAACAGTCACAGGCCTAGGGGAACACTTGGTGCTGGGTGGGTTGGACTGCGCCTAAGACATAGGAAGAGAGCAGGGGAAGCGTGGGCTCCCAAAGGGAATTCGGGGAGCTGTTTTACCTGATGGGTGACACACCTTTACACTGTCTTAGGCGGCAGGATGGGGTCGCAGAGGGAGCACTGGGTTCCGATTGTGGTTCTGCTGCTGACTTGCTGTGCGACCTTGAGCAGGCGACTTATTAACTCCCCTGGGCCTGGCTGTAGAATGAGGGGGTGGGGGAGGGACGCTCTCTAAGGGACCTTCCCGCTCAACAGCCTTACCACTCGGAGGCCTTTCCCATCTGTTCCGTCCATCTGTTTTCTTGTGACTCTAGATACTTGTAGTAAAAAATCCTTGGAAACCACGGTGGGTTCTCTGCAGAGCTAAGTTTGGGATCTGCAGTGTGATGAGAGGGGCTTCATTTTCCACGTGACGTGCTGGGTTTGTGGGAAAAATTTGGGGCCTGAGCACATGGCCAAGGACTGTCAACCTTAAGGCTTGTCTGCCGCGGGGGTTGAATTCAACTCCGTGCTGGGGTCAGCGCTGAGTGTGTGGCCAGGGCGGGGCCATTGTGTGAGCTGGTGTCCCTGGGTGGCTGAGGTGGAGACTCCATCTGGGTCTGGGGTGGGGATCGGAAGCTGGTCAGCCATGGATGTGCAGCTGCAATCAGCAGGTAAATGCGTGACTCGGTGTCATCCACAGTGACTCTGGCCACATGTAACTTCTCAAGCACTTATTCCCACCCAACACACATGTTACTTAATCTTTGGTTTCTGTCTGCCTCCTCTGATCAGAACGTTAACTCCATGAGGGCAGCGACTTTGTTCTCTGTGGTACCTCCAGCTTCGGGAACTGTGCCTGGAATATTGTAGGTGCTCAGTAAATAGATGTCATTGGACTAAATGAATAATGTGGGGGTACATGCCTCCAGGTGAGGCCAATGCTGGGGGCATTAGACTAGCAGTTCCCCAACTTGGCCACCCTTTCGAACCATCTGCAGAGCTCGGAAGAACCCCGACACCCAGGGTACACCCCTAACCAATTGACTCTGACTGTCTGGGGGCCCGAGCCAGGCGTCCGTATTTTTTAAAGACCCCTAGGTTATTTTGCTTGCTGCCAAGTCTGGGAGCCGCTGTGGGCATTAGACCACGGGGAGCGCAGAGGCACATGCACCTGGCCAGAGCACACACGGCCGTCCACACACGCCGGAGGAGGGGGCCGGACGAGAGGCCAGCTGCAGGGAGGCTGGGGTCTGGGCGGCAGGATGGAGACTTTTTGTCCTAGATCTCTATCACACTCTCCGGACACCCGCCAAGGAGGTGATTGCTTTGCTCTCACAGAATGGATTTTGGCAGCGAGTCAAGAAGTGCTCTTGCTTCCCAGCTAAATGATGGCAAATCAATTTGAGGTCTCGGCTGGAGCTGTTGATTAGGGCTGGCAGCCAGGGAGCCTCTGGCCGTCAGAGCCACGGCAGGGCTCAGCGAGGCCTGTGGGAGGAAGTGGCAGGCTGGAGCGAGGGGTCAGCCTCAGGCTCAAAAGCCCAGCCTTCTCATGGGGGGCAGGGCAAGCCAGATGGGGCTGCTGTCCAGGTGTGTGAGTAAAACCTCCACTTATTTCGAGTAGTAATAGTAATAGTGTTATTCATCATTTATTGAGAAGTTGCTATGTGCTGGGCACTTGAATACATTTATAGCAATACCTGGGCAGTGCAGGTATTATCATCTCTGTATGGAGGCCCTGAGAGGTGAACGACATGCTCAAGGAAAAATGGCTTCAACATAACATGCCAGGCGCAGGGCCTGTCTGGGAAAAATCCAGATGTTTGCTCCTGATGCTTTTCTGTGTGTTGGTGCGCATGTCTGGACGCGGAGCTTCTGCGACTGTGCCAAGCTCAGGTGGGAAAGGCAGTGCCTCGCAGGGGCGGCCCCTGGGGAAGAGCTTGCTGCCGACGGGAAGGAACGGGGGAACATTTGCTGACTGCCTGGGAGAATGAGGGAGTGTTGGCTGGACAACAAGCTGCACGTGGGCAGGGCTCTGCGCTGCGAGGTAGGCAGCCCCCTGACGGTCCTCGCGCCCCTCCCTGTCTTCCCGCCCTCCCACACCGCGTCAAGCTGCTCTGTGTGGCCAATAGAACGATGGTGTGCGACTGCTGAGGCTAAGTCACGGAAGACGCTGCCGCGTCCACAGTGCTCCCTTGGATCACTTCCTGGGGGGAGGCTCGCTGCCGTATGGTGAGGACCCTCAAGAGGCCCTGCAGACAGACCCCTCTGGAAAGGGAGCCTCCTGCCAGCAGCCAGCACCAGCCGGCCAGCAGTGTGACCGTCATGCCGGTGGGCTCTCAAGCCGCGCTCAAGCCTTCAGATGAGACTGCGCCCCAGCTGACATCTGGATTGCAACTCCACCGGAGAGCCCAATCCAGAACTACCCAGTGAAGCCACTCCAGAATTCCTGATGCACAGAAACTGAGAGAGAAAATAAACATTTATTGGTTGAATCCAGTAAGTTAAGGGGTAATTTGTTACACAGTGACAGATAACTAATACACATTGCTAAGTCTCTTTTGCGCTGAAGAGAGCTTCCTGGAAGAGACAGTTAGTCCCATCTGCCCCGCTTCTCACTTGCAACCCTTGTCCCTCAACTTGTTTTTATTACAGTGAAAAGATAGGAGATAGGTTTACAATTTGGATGACTTGAGGGTTTTTATTGGCATGAATTCTTCTCCTTATCCTTTTCACGTCTTTCCCCCACTTACCTCTGCTCATCTTATTTGTCCTCATCAGCCTTGCCATGGTAATTGTGGCATTTCATTGTGATGGCTGTAATTTTTCAAGTACCTGTTATGTGCCAGACACTGTGCTAGGGGATCTGCAGGCGTTATTTTGTTTAATTTCCTCGACAACCCTGGGGGCTGTGGTGGGGTTAGGCATTATTGTACTCATTATTTTGTTTTAAAAGATAAGGAAACCAAGGTTTCTGAGCCACTGTGTCATCTGCTCATGACCAGACAGAAAGAATCAGGATTCAAAGCCAGGTTTGCTGGAAAACCGGAGCCTATGTTCATTCCCATGCATGCCTCTACTTCTGGGCCTCAGTTTTCTCATGTGTGAAATGGGCACGATCCTGGCCTCAGCATGAGCAGAGGCGGCGCCTGGGGAGCAGCCAGCCCTGTCGGCAGCTCAGTAAGCGGAGGTGCCCTTGACCTCCCTGCTTTCTCCTGAACCCCGACCCCCGCCCGTGAACTTTAAGATGGGCTGTTTTGATCCTCCTCTAGACAAGGTCATGCCAAGCACTTCTGACTGTGAGAACAGAGGCTGAGTTGAGATGGCTGAGAGCTGGCGGCCACTGGGCCTGCCCCAGGATGGGATGGGTGCCCTGGACCTGGAGCCCAACGAAGTGGCGACCCCAGCTCTGGCTCCGCCCACGGAGCCTGCGCCATGTGCCGGCTGTCTGCCCGGAGCGGGGAAGTGCCCTGGCCACACTCAGGCAGAAAGGAAGGAAGGGCTGGAGCCAGCTTTCGTGCCTTGGTCAGTGCCGGTAGAGAGGCTGGTGTGTGGAGATGGCGCCAGCTGAGAAAACATTGTCCTCAGGGGGTATCGAGTCATCTCTCAGATCAGGCAAGAAACCCCAATTAATCACAAGTGTAAAGTGAGAGGTCTGAGCAGGGTTTTGCAGTCGATTAAAGGGCTGCTGGAGGAGGCTTTGTTAACCCCCTGCCTCCTGGCAGCTTTTGGTTTAGGAGAAAGCTGGGACCTGTCCAACGGTAATGAGCTCCCCATACTGTGAGGAATGGAAGCAAAGTGCCCTCTACGAAAGATGGCACAGGAGGGACGCCTGGGTGGCATGGGACGGTGGATTTCACTTGAAACCCCCTTCCTATTCCACGTTCTTGATTTCCTGTGCTTTGACCCCTGGGGTGGAGTAAATGGTCAGGGCTGCTCCATTTGGGGGTTAGCCTGGCAAAGTCAGTTTGGGCATCTCCTGTCCTCGCCAGTGCGGACAGCAGACTGCCAACTGGTGCCTCCCCAGGGCCCTCACAGCCAGAACCCAAGTCCTTATCTCCTCTGGACCTTTCTCCCAGTGTCCCACAGAATGGAGCCACCAAGATGGAGACACAGGCATTGGCCTGGACCGGCTTCCGCCACGCCCCCCGCATCCAGTCCTCAAGGCCTGCCCGTTTGCCCTTCTGTGCCCCTACTCTGCTTGCTTCTCCCTGTCCTTTCGCCGCTGCCTGAGGTCAGAGCTCAGCATCTCCGTCCTGGACTTTTGAAGTCCTATCACAGCACAGCTCTGCTCAGGACCCTGCAGTGGCTCCACGTTGCCTGTGGGTAAAGTGCACACTCCATCTCCACCCACTCTCCCTGCTCTCCGCCCGCGTCGGACTCCTTCCGTCTCCTCCAGGTCTTTGTTTGTGCCCGCCCCTCTGCCAGGAGTGCCCGCCTTCTCCACCAGGCGGATGCCTCCAGTGCTCACTGAGCAACCCCAACTCAGTGTCCAGGGGACCTGCTACTCGGTGCCCTTGCCCAGGTTCATGGGCAGATCTGGGAGAACGGACAGGAAGGGGAGGTTGGGGCTAGAAGAGAGAGGGGTCAGGTTCTGCCTCCACACCCCGCTGTCCAGTAGGCACAGGGAGCTCAGGGCACAGGGAGCCAACGGCCGAGTGACTGGCCATCACGTAAATGAGATGGAGGTTGATTGCTTGGGCCCTGAGTTGGCACGGGGTTTCTGAGCACCTACTCAATGTGGGTTTGACTTTGGTGGGTGCTGGGAGGCACTGGGGTGCCAGCCCGTCCTGCCCTGCTGAGCTCCGCGATCAGGGAGAGGGACATGTGCAGTGACATAAGTCACAGTAGAATCCGCAAAGTGGCGTTCGTTGGCTGCTGGGCGTGCAGTACTAACAGTGGGAGTGTCGGGCCCCATTTACCCCTCACCCAGGAGGCCAGTGACTGTTATCATCCCCTTTACTTGCGAGCAAATACTCAGAGGGGTTAAGTGGCTTGTTCAAGAGCACGGTGCCAGGTGAGGGAGCCCCCAGGAAGCTGCGTCTGATGCTCTGCACTGTGTGAGCACAGCACCAAACTGCTGTGGGCAGGGGGACAGGGCTGTGTCACTCAGGACAGGCCTCACGCAGGAGGTGACATGAGCTGGGCCTTGAAATTTGAGAGGAGTGCACCAGGTGGGAAAGGGTGCCGTTCATTCCAGGTGAGGAGACACGATATGAATACATGCACCAGCATGGTACGCGGGGGCTGGGGGTTCGGGGTGCTTGGAGCTCAGAGGTGGGGGTCTGACCAAGCAGGGTGGCGCCAGAGCACATGGGGCCATTTTGATAATCTTGATGTTACCCTATCGGCCATGGTGGGTATTGGGCAGGGGGGTGACGTGGTTCAGCCTGTTGTTTAGGGGAGTCTCCTAGGCAGGGTGGGCGGGTGGTGGGGAAAGTGTGAATGGGAGGGAAGAAGCAGAGGCTGGGACACCGGCGTGTGGGGAATCGGAGGGGCCGAGCGAGCGGAAAGAGGAGGCTTTGCTTAAGGCTGGGGGCGGGGAGCTTCCGGTCTGGTCCTGACTCCTGCCCGCGGCCTGGGAGGTGTCTGTGGACAGGAGCGGTGCTGAGTGGGGTCCTCTGTGTGTCCCCAGCCCCCTGCACACGGCCTGGCAGACAGCAGGAACTCCATCGGAGTTGGTGGGATGACCAGTGACAGACCCTGTCCACCCAGGTGACTTGGCTTTATGCAGGACGTCACACCCGAGGAGCTTGGCTGGCCAGGGATGAGGTGTGGGGCACTGCGGCCAGGCTGGACCACCAGCTCCCAGGGTTGTACAGTTGGCTTTGAAGGGTGGCCCTGAACCCCCGAGGCCCATCCTGATCTGGCCTCAGTTGATTCTGGGGTCATTTCCAGTGTTCCGGCCAGAAGTGAGGGAAAACCGAAGGTTTTCTGGGGGTCTCTTGAGCTCTGTGGGTTGGCATCCCCCCCACCCAGCTGGTGCCCCAGGTAGCCCTGTTGGTGCCGACGGACAGAAGAGGACAGACAGACTGAGAGCTGCTGTACAAGGTCTTTTGTTGGTTGTCATGGTTGGTTTGGTACATCTTAGCATCTGCGTCATACAAAGAGGGAGCAACAGCCATGGCTTTTGGTCAGGTTAAGGGGGGCATGAGGGGGTGCCCCTCCCCTCCCCCAGGCACTGACACGTGTAAAGGAAGCAGAGCAACAGGACACAGCACAGATGTGGGGAAAGGGCACCCCCGCGTGAGCAGGATGGTCGTCCTCACCTCGTCTCGCTGGGACCCCACCCCAGGCCAGCATCAGCACCTCCCATCTCTCCGCCATGAAGAGGGTGGGCAGTATAAGTGAAGGGGGCAGCAGGGGCCACGGGGGAGGCCTGTCCTCAGACTTGGGAGACGTCCCCTCATCTGGGCCAGTCAGGCCCCAGGCCCCATGAAGTCCAGGGCCTGTGGGACCCTGGAAGGATGGAGCAGTTGGGTGGTGGGGATACGTGGCCCCGCCAGCTGGGTGCCAGGGGCTCCGGGGCCAGAGGCTTTTCCTCTAGCCACTGGCCTTCGGGGCGGCCCACCAGCTGTCCCACCTGAGGGCCCTGGCCTGAAATTCCTCTTTGCTTCAGCTCTCTTTTCCCCTTCTCCTTCCTCCTTCTCTCTCTTTTATCTATCTGTCTGTCTATCTATCTGTCTATCTATCTATCTATCTATCTATCTATCTATCTATCTATCTATCACACACACACACACACACACACACACACACACACACACACTCACTCGCGCGTGCGTGTGCCCCAGGAGGGTCTCTTGACCTTGTCCTTGAGTTTGGAGGAGACCCTCTGCAGCTCTGCTGGGAGGACGTGGAGCAGAGGATTCCACCTGTGGAAATCCCGGGCTGTCCCCAGTGCCCAGCACGGGAGGGCCAGAGAGGCCCGTCCCTTCTCTCTGGCGGTGGCCTTCCCCGCGTCAGGCAGGGCGCGCTGCCTTGCCTCCTGCTCCCTTCTCACCGTGTACGGAGATCGCTCTTCCTGTTTCCCTGGCTGGGGATGTCTCCCATGTCCGTTGTGTGTGCGCAGAATTCTGGGGCCTCTCCCTCCTCACCCCTACCTCCCCCGTGCGTCATGCCCCCTCCCATCCAGCGGGCCACACACACCTCCAGCCCCAGACATACCATGTGGTTATCCTTCCTTGCTAGAGCACCCCACTCATACTTTGTCCCCGCAAGGGTGTGTTGCCCGTGACACCCTCTCTGGGCTGCACATTAGCTTCTCTCCAGTCAAGTCTGTGGCAGGAAAGACAGCCACCTCGTCCCCCTGGACCTAAGCGTGGTCACCTGGCAGTGGCTGGAGCCAGGTGTGCCCGCAGCCTGAAGTTCGCCCCGGTTCCCGCCTCCAGGAAGGCTCCCAGACCTGCTGCTCAGGACAGGCTGGAGGAGCCTGGTGAGTCTGGGAAGTGTGCCAGACGAAGACGGCTGGTCTGGAGGGCACTCTCACATGGGAAAAGCCCTGAGCCTGCGCTGCGGCTGCAGAGGGGCTTCGGAGACCACCAGGGACGCCCCCAGGGATCGAGGATCGGGGCTCCCTCAGTCCCCCCAGGGCTAGCTTGGTGGCTGGGTCCCCTGCTCGTCGGCAGCTCCCAGGCCTCGGTCTCTGCTGCCCAGCTGCACCCTCTGCCCTGGCCCTACCTTCAAGGTCTGCGGACCTGTCAGGGGAGAGCCTTCTGAACACTTGGGCTCCGCTCCTGTGTCCAGGAGGCCCGGGGCTCCCGGCCTGGTCCTGCCTGTCTCTGCTGCAGGGCCTCAGAGAAGGACCATCCTGCCCAGGATGACGGACACAAACAGACAAGCAGACAACAGGGGTGCGGGGTGGCTCCCCATCACAGACACAGGCACAGACACAGGCCCCCTGGGGGGCAGGACACGGGGCGGGGGCGGGGCGGGGTGGGGCAGGGAAGCCCAGGGAGCTGGCGCTGCTGGGGCCCTGCTCCCCAGAGAAGGGACAGACCAGGGGACTTTACTGGGTCCCTAAACATATGGATTGTTTTGTCTTGTCTTTAAAGTATTGCAGTCTAACTGATATGGCTTTAACTATTGGAAACGGACAGAGAAGACACATGTCTGTCTCTGAAATAAAAGCATAAATCCACTAAAATGGAAAACCTGCAGAATGCAAACGGGCCCGTGGGGCAGGGGCTTCAGGGTCAGGCAAGTCGCCCCCTCCCTGGCCCCTGCTTTTGGGGTCGGCCCTGGCTGGGACCCAGCATGGCTTCTTGGGGCACGACCGGGGTCTGTCCCAGTGGACTTCTGAGGACTCAGGCAGGAACCTCCCCCAAGAGCAGGAGGACACTAGGCCAAGAACAAGGTCTCCTGTTGGATGTGACTGCTTGTGACCGATGGTTTTGGGGTGGAGAGGGGGCACCTCACCCATGTTCTTTCTCCCCAACTGCAGGTTCTGCACACAGCTGCCGTTTCAGAGCCACACACACGCACACAACAGTCTCAGCACATCTAGCAGCAATCCGAAATGCACGTTTTTGCTATGTCTAACACACACCATCAGTCCTGACACAGGGTGTTTTGAAAATACAGGCAAATACAAGCTGACACCTGCCAACTCGAACACACATATGAGATGGCGAGCACATAGGACCCAGCTCAACTCATACACACCACCTCCAACAAGCACACACACGGCCTCTAACGTGACGAGTCACACACACACACACACACACTCACACACACTCACTCTCACACTCTAGCCATACACCTATATGAATAATCTCTGGACACACATCGCTGATGCAGTCGTGGCCACATGCACTCAGGCATGCATGGACACACACTTTCCTCTCTCGTTTGCCCCAGGGCCCCCCAGTTCTCATACAATTGACCGAGCAGGAGGCCTTGACAATTTGGGGTGGGAGGAACAAATGTCAGTCTCACACATCCCAGAGGAGAGTTTGTTCTTGGCCAATGAGATGACTAGACAGATGCCTTCCATCGAGTGGAGATTGGCATCTCCCCAAGGCTCGGGCCACCGGGTCCTGGAAGCACATGGGCAGGACAGGTGGGGAAGAGGGGTGGACAGGAATGGGGCAGCCTGGCTGCACCAATGGGGGGGGCGGGTCCCATGGCATGGGCCATCACTGCCCAATGGCTCCAAGTGTTTTCTAGGGGGCCTGGGAAGCCCCTTGGCTGGGCAATCTGGGCCCAGCCTGGCAGTGGGGCCCAGGACCCAAGTGGAGGGTACGGGGGAAAGGAGCTGCCCTGCTCTGGGTCCCTCCATGGATGAGTTCAAGTCCAAAGAGGATCCATGTGGAGGGACTGGCTTGGCAGGGGCTACACCTTTTAGGGTAAGGGGTTCGGGGAGTGAAGGAGAGCCCCGGCCTCCTGCCCAGAGTACAGCAGGGCCCCTCAGGCTGGGCCCTCCCAGGGCAGGCTTACCGGGCCTCCCTTCCACAGAGCCAGGCCGCTCAGCGCCCCTGCCCTGACCTGGAGGCCCCCTGGGGGGTCAGAGGCCGGAGGTCAGCATGCTGGGCAGGGCTGGAATGTGACATTACTTTGGCTGGCTGGGGGCAGTGGTCCTCCTGGCAGTGGGGTGCATGAAGGAATGTATGGGGGGTATCACACTAGCACAGACCGTAGGCTTCCGGAAGGGGCCCCCAGTGCTTCGGGCACTGGGTTGAACGCCTCCTGCTGGGGAAAAGCCAGTTTCCCTTTTTTCAAGCAATGTGGGAGTGAGGTGGAGGCTGGATATCCTGGGGTGAAGGGGGTGTGGGGCAGAGCTGGGGTGGGGGAGGAGCCCCTGGCCAGGGAAGGGGGGCAGAGGCCAATGGAGGTTTTCCAGAACCGAGACTTAACTGAGTAAAAAGAGAAGAAAGAACAAAACGGGAGAAAGAAAGGAAGGCGTGGGGGCGGGTGGGAGGGGTTACTTCTTGAACATGTCCTGCAGCGGCCCCGGCAGGTACTTCAGCACCGTGTCCAGGATGCTTTCGTCCTCCTCCTCCTCCTCGTCCCCGCAGCCCGCCGGGATGGCCTTCTTGGGCCGCGTCAGGCTGCCCTCGCAGGGCTGCTCCAGGGCCGCCTTCTCCTCAGCCTCCTTCTCCTCCTTCTTCTTCAGCCCGTACTGGGGAGGGAGGGTGGAGATAAGCGCGGGTGGGGCCAGGGGAGAGCGGGGCGCAAGGTCATGGAGGCTCAGTTGGGGCAGCTCGGGGGCACCCGGAGCCTCAGTCTTCTCACCTATAAAATGGGGCCAAGGGCCCCTTCTTGTAGAACTGAACCTCAGGAGGAGCTCGCTCGGCGAGGGAGGCGGCGATTGGGGTCTCCCTCCAAACGAAGACCTGCTCATAGTAACTTCTCTGCTTTTTTGAAATCCCCCAAGATCCGAAAAGCGAAAGCACTCGCATAGATTTGGACCCCAATTTTGGTGACAAAGCTTGACTTCACCTGATGGAAGGCTACTTATAGCCTTGATTGATTGCGGTGGTGTGACTAGAGGTGTGTTGGGCGGCTGGGCATATGGCGGCGGCCTCAGACCCATAGGACGAGCCCTACCAGTAACAGGTGCTCAGGGCACTAGAGTGCTTTTCAGAACCCCCGCCCCCCCCCCAATTTTGGATTCCAAACAGATTTGGCCTCCAGGGTTTCGGGTAGGAGAGTGCAGAAGCCAACATTAGGGAGCATGTCCTACGTGCATTCATGATCTTTTATGTAACCCACCTAGATCCTTGAGGGAGGTGTTCCCGTGACACCCATTTTTCTGATGAGAAGTTTGAGGCTCAGAGAGAGCTAGGTCTAAGGTCAGAGCTGGGACTCAGGGGACCCGTGCTACCCCGGGCCCCGTAGCCCTGGGGCGCCGAGCGGGCTGACCTTGTCTCGGATCTGCTGCCGGACCTTCTCGCGCTCCGCCTCCATGCGCGCGTGCTTGGCCTTGCGCTCCTCCTCCTGCTGCCGCAGGGCCTCCTGCCTCTCCTCCTCCTTCTTCTGCGCGTCCGGGTCCTTCTCCTCCTCTCCTCCCAGCATCTTTCCCATGTCCTTGGTGGCCCCTGCACGGGAGGGATGGGGGAGGGGGAAGGCGGGGTCAGGGGCCCCTCTGAGGCCCCCGGGACACCAGGTGAGAGCGAGCGTGCGGCGCTCGGCCTTACCTCCAAGGGCCTGCTTCATAACGAAGTCCATGCCCGTGACTGGTTAGTGCGCCCTAGCCGACAGCCAAGTTTGCATGCAGCGCCCCTGGCAGTCCTGGCTCCGGAGAGGTGCCAACCTGCGAAAGAGGAGCGGGGGTCGGATGAGAGAGGCCTCTGCACAGGCAGGGCCCTGGGGTTAGGCGGGCGGTGAGCTCATCCTGCTTCGGGCACCGGACACCGTCACGCCGAGGCCAAGCCCCAGTGCCCGGAGGGTGCTGAGGGCCAAGGAGCGGAAAGGGGCATTTCTTGAGCACTTGCTATGTGCCAGGCACATACGTGCTGCCAAACAGCTTCCGATCCCTGTTTGAAAGCCATCTTGGCCATATTGCTTGAATTTGTTTGAAGCAATTCTTGTTTGAAGGAACTTGTTTGAAGGAATTCTTGGAAAGAGCCCGGAATTTGGATTCAGGCAGAGCAGGGTTCTGATGCCACCCTCCTCCCTTGTTTGCCATGTGACTTTCAGGCAAATTGCTGAGCCCCCCCTGAGAATGGCAGTGTCTCCCTTCCCAGAGCTACTGTGAGGACTGGAGGGGACCAGCCTGGGCCGTGGTCTGACCCCTAGATGGAGACGTGAGACCAGCTAGCTTGGATGGACATATCTAGACTTCTGAAATTAGAGAGATGGAGAAATACATTATTTGTATTGCAGCATACATGTGAGTTTTGTGTTTTATAGCTTAATATGGATTTTTATTTTGAATTACACGTAGGGGGTTAGAGACATGATAATTTTCTCGGGGCTTAGAGCGTTTAAGGTCCCAAGCCCCCGGCCTGGTAAGCACTCAGCTTATGTTAGTCCTCCTTCCCCCCTTCCTAAATCACTGACTTTCAGTTTTTATTATAATCTTTATTATTTTGCCCCAGAAGATTTTCTTCAAATAAAATCTTAATGGGAATCTCAATATGCAAAGTATGTAAAAATGGAACTATTCCAATGGGATGGGAGGGAGGGGGTGGGCCTGGAGCCTCCCTCCCCGCTTGGCCTCCTTCTTACCCTGTTCCCGCCACATCCCTGAGAACTTGAACCCTGCTGTTCTAAGGGATTTCATTTTTATTAGAATCATTCAGTTTCACTGATTCTTAAGCCACCACAAATCCCCTTTTGGGTGTGGATGGGACATCTATGAGCTGTCCCAAATTCCAGGTTCACTCCCCAAGGTCTTTCATCCCACACGGCTTTGGGGTCTTTATGATTTGCTAGGAGAAGAAAGGTATCCTGGGACATGGTGGCAGAGAAACCAGGCTGGATATTGCAACCAGGTCCAAGGTCACTGGCTGTTTGTTGATGATGGATTTTCCTCATTGCTTTCAAACGGGAAATTAGATCGACCGACTGCGACCTTTCCATAAAATGGGGCCTGACAGTTTATTTGAGGATGTCTACACGATCAGACCACCTGATGGGTTGTTTTGAGGAGAGGCAGTCATGATGGAGTAGAAAAAAAATCCCCAAGGACTTGCATGAGCCACACTTGGTTGGAAATCCTGGCTCCAGCACTCACTGGCTCCCTGGGAAAGCTTCTGTTTGTTCCCTACAAAACGGGAACATATTTAGGCTACCCTTCTCCTAATATTTGAAGGAGAAGAGAAGATACTGGTCAAGTGTCTGGTGTGTAGCAGGAGCTCATTAATATAGCTGTTGCTGATTGCATATTGATGAGGACACACCAAAATGGAACATTTCCAGGAACTGCAAGAGCACCCACCCTCACCCAGAATTCTGAGTTTGAAGGCTGCTCAGCTCAGTCCATCAAAATCTTTTCATTTGATTAAAAGCCTTGTAAAGAGACAGCCTCTCTAAGAACAGAACCAGAACCATTTAAACATTGAATGATTTGGGGAACTTGTGGGTTCCACCTGTGTTTACGGCTC
The DNA here is from genome assembly GCA_033961575.1 of Aselliscus stoliczkanus. NCBI lineage: Eukaryota > Metazoa > Chordata > Mammalia > Chiroptera > Hipposideridae > Aselliscus > Aselliscus stoliczkanus. The sequence continues at coordinate 4,703,253 of CM066733.1, forward strand.
AAGGATTTGCCAAGTGGTGCTGGGGTATGCGGGACTCTAATTTGAGATGTTGCAGATGGGCTGACAGGGCAGGTGGGGCTTAGTTCCAGCCTCATCCCTAACCTGCTGCTCTGACAATTCTCCCCTGGACCAGGAGGCCCTCCTAGGCCCTTCCCCCAGCGCTTTTGTTGGAGCAGTTCTGTAGCATTTGAACAGCGGGCCACCCCACTGTATCTCAACCCTGTCCCCTCTCCTGGTTCTGTGGCTCTGCCCTTTCCCCTGTCTCCGCTGCTCTCGCCTCTTCCCGCCCACCCGCCTTCTTTGCTGACCCATCTTCTTTCTCATGTCTCTTCAGTGGTCATCTTCCCAGGACTCTGACCTCAGCCCCTGCCTCTTTTTCCTCTCTAACCTTTCCCTGGGGGAAAATCATCCTTGAAAGAGGCTTTAATGATGACTGACACTGATGGCACCTAGACATGTATCTCAGCTCCAGACTCTTGTATTTATTCATCTAACAAGTATTGCTCAAGGGCTGAGTCTTCTCGATGCTTCCGTCCCTATCGCTCTAGGATGGCTGCCACTCCAGGCCTGCTGGGAGTATTTAGACAAGCTTCCTGGGTCCACCCCAGAGGCCTGTTGCCCACTCCCAGCATGGCCCTCTCAGCTGTGAAGCAACTTCCTGTTCACCCTATCAGGAACCCCCTAACCACTTTCTCAAGGCCCACACTCCTCCTCCCCCACCCCACAGCAGGCGACCCTCCCCGTTCCTGTGGCGCAGAGCTCTGGGGTCAGGCGTACCTGACTCAGATCCTCAACCTGCTACTTTTTACCTGCATGATAGTGAGTAATTGACAACATCTCTGGGTCTCAGTCTTCTTTATAAAGTGAGGATTTTAATACCAGTTTGCAGGGTTAGAAATAACCAGTGGAATGTGGTTGGTACGTGACAGGGGTCTCAGTAGATGGAGGCTGTTACTATTATCAAAACTGAGTGCCGGTGGCTGGCTGGCGTGAGCCCCTGTGACCTCCCACCTCCCGGCTCCCGCTGAGGCCAACCCGCGCCTTGGCTCCAGATTTTCTCACCATGCGCCTGCTCCCGGATCCCTCATCACTCCCTCTTCCTCACTTCTCCCTCTTCTCCACACGTCTCTTTTATCCCCCTCCTTCTCCAGCTCTTGCCCAGAGCCCCACTTTTCCCTTAACCTCTGCCCTCTGACTTCATGGTGAAGGGGTCTCCACTGCTTCATCGCCCAGTCAAGCCCTACAGCTGTGTGAGATCAGAGATTTCTGCCTCTGCATTGTCACCAAAACTGCCCCAGTCAGAGTTGCAGAGGCCTCCTAAATGTCAGACCCGGCAGTGTTCTCACAGCCCCTCTCCTCCCCCATGCCCCTGTAGCATCAGATGCTGACAATGACCCCCTATCCTGCCCTATCCCCACATTTCTTCTGCCTTCTTCTGAACCTCCTGAATTCCATGACACAGCACTCCCGTGGTCTTCATCCTATTAGACAGGTCTTGCTCTCCTTTGCTGGCTCCTTTCCTTTAAAATGCAGCTTTTCCTTAAGCAATGTCTCCCCCTCTGCCCCCTCCCTTGCCCCTCCCCCCTCCTCTGTCTCCCTTGGGAACCTTGCCTACCCTCATTGGCTTATGCCCTTCTATAGCCACAGATTGATCTCTCTCTCCCTCTATCTCTTTCTCCCTCCTCCCTCTACCCACTCTTCCCCCAAATCTCCACATTTAACTCTCTGCTGGATATTGTCACATGGATAAACTCAATTCGACCTGTCCAAGGACCAATCTCATCCATGCCACCCCTCACCCCCAGCTTTTCCTCCAGCATGCCTTGTTCCAATCGCCTCAACCGGAAATTCCCAAGTCAGTAAATTCTCCACTCACTCACTCACTCACTCACTCACTCAGCAAATGTTCCTTGAGAACCTCTTCTCTGCTAGGCATTGTGCTGGTGCTGAGGCTGTGGCTGAGGCCAAGGGAGGGCCAGCATTCAGTGGGCTGGGGAGGCAGACCCTGGACAAAGGCCACACGAGGACCTGGTGAGTTAATCGGGGTGGGGGCTGAGGGAGAAGTCCAGCACTTTCCGTGTCCACACCCTCCTCTCCTGAGCCTCAAGGTGCTGGATTGGTGCCTAGCCTTAAACTCTGTCCCTCCCCCAGCTCCCATCCATCCTTACATGGCCATCCGATTAATCTTCCTAAAGGGCAGACCTGCTTATGCAAACACACCCTGCCCCGGCTCCGCGTGGCCTTGTCAAACCGACCAGAGTCCTTGTGCTGACCTTCAAGCCCTCCCAGTCTGGCATCTGCCTGCCTGGGCTCTTCACTTCCCACCCCTTCTATGTGGCTCTGCCTCAGCTGGACCCCAACACACATTCTTTCCAAACCTCTGGGCATTTGTTCATGCTGTTCCCACAGCTTGGAAACCTCTTAACGTCATGTCTGCCAGTTCAATTCCTGGCTCTGCTACTTACTAAGTGACCTTGAGCAAGTGACTTCATCTTTTCTCATCTGTAAAATGGAGACAATAATACCTACACCCAAGATGTTGTTGCAAGCATTAAATGAAATAATGCAAATAAAATGCTCAGCTCGGTGTCTGGCACAAAGTAGGCGCTCAGTCCATGTTAGCTGTCATCATCGTCATTGTCAGTAGCAGCAGGAGTAGTCTTAGCTCTGAAAGATCCCTCTCCAATGTTATTCCCTCCATGAGATTTCCCGGCCCCCTCAATGAGAGGTGATGGTGCCTTTCTCCTCTGAGACCCCGGTGTTTCCTAGGGCAGCCTCGCCTGCCTCCAGCTCGCGCTTTCTGTCTGTCCAGTGCCGTTTCCTCCTCTCTGTCCCTCTGAGCTTCTCCCAGGAGGGCCTGGCTCGTGGGCCCTCCTCCTATCCCTGGGGGCTCCTGATGCATGCGGGAGCCTCAGGAGGGAAGCTGGGTTGGATTTCACGTTGTATCGGCGAGTCTGTGAGCAGGTGCGCGTTCAAAGTGGGACCCTGTGTTCTAACTCTGAACTTAGGCGTCGTGTGAGCCTCCGTGAGCGTGTGTGTAGATGGCATGCCATGGGCCTGTGCCCGGTGCCGAGGTCCCCAGGCTGCCTGCAATTTAGGATTTTAGCTAGACCGCCAGGAGGCGCTCCTCAGCGGTGCTGCCGGCAGCTTCGGTTTATCCCGGCGCAGGAAGGGTGGCGGTGGCCGTGGGGGGGGGGAGGGGAGGGAGGGGGAGGGGAGGGGAGGGGGGAGAGGAAGAGGGCGGGGAGGGGTGCCTTCCGCACGCCCCGGGCGGGACGCGTCTTCAGCTGGGGCTCTGGGACCGCCTCCCAGCCCGGCCCACCCCGAGGCAGCGCAGGCACCTCCTCAGGCTCTGCCGGCTGAGCCCCAGGCCCGTTTCGGAACTGGACCCCTGCCATCTGAGCATGCAGGCTCGGACACCTGCAGTGTTTTTTGTCCTTGTGGTTGTTTTTCTGCTTTTTATGACTCAAGTCCGAGCTATAGCCACCGCAACTCAACCCAACACTCATTTGCTTTTTGCATGCGACCCCACGCTAATTGCTAATTGCGGTGGCAGAGACCGGGGAGGTCCCTCCATCCCCACCCCCACCCCAGCCCCTGGAAGGGAGGAGCACTGGGGGAGGGGAAGGGGCGGCAGAAGACGGAAGGGGGTTGGGAACCGCCTTCCGCCGAAGTGGCGGGGGCTTTGCGTCCCCGGCAGAAGAGGGCACAGGACCCTGGCGCCCCTCTCTGGGTCCAGCACAGAGCCCATCACGCCCCGGAGCTCTCTGGGTTGGCCCCTGAGAGTGCCCCTCCCCCAAGCACACAGCTCCAACCCCAAGACCCAGCCCGGTCTCAAACTTTGCCGGAGGAGGGGGCAGAGTAGGGCAGCGAGGGCACCCAAGGGATCCTTCCTAATGGCCCCAGGCAGCAGGCTGTGCAGCCTAGACCGTGGCTCCTCCTCCGAGGACAAATAGTCCCCTTGGCCCCCCATCCCCAATCGACTTTAGGTTCTCTTCGCCTCCACCTTCCGTCTGTCTGCCCCCCCCCACACACACACACCGCCCTCTGACTCACTCTGGGAGCCCAAACTGTACCCCTGGGGAGCAACTCCGTCCTCCAGGGCCAGGAAGGCCCTGGCCAGCTCCGGGTCAACCGCGGCTTGAAGTGCTCCCCCCCCCCCCCCACGAGCTCGAAGTTGTTCTCTGGGTTCCGACTGGAGTCTCCCGCGGCCCTCGGGGCGGTCCTGTTGCCGGCCTCTGCCCCGGGGGTCTCCCCGCCGCCGGCGGGCTGCCCATCGTGGGGAGCTGTCCTTTCAGCACCGCGGCTGGCGCCTGGGACGGGGGCTCGCCGCTCGCTCGCGGCCTCGCGGCCCCCCTTCGGCCCCCTTCGGGCTCCCGCAGCGCTGGGAGCGGCCCCCGAAAGCCGTGCTCCCCAGCTTCCCCAGCTGCCCTGCGGCCTGGGGGTGAGAGCCGGGACCCTGTTGCCCACAGCCGGGCTCCGCCCTCCCGGCCCGCGACCAGCACCGACCTGGCGGTCCCTGCAACAGTCGGAGCCACTGCAGGACTCCAGCCGGATTCAGCGAGGCGGCTCCCTGGGCCACTCCAGCTCCCGCTGCCGCCTCGTGCAACTCCGCCAGGCGAGCTGGGGCCCCGGCTGCTGCCGGAGGCGCCCTCCAATCACGCCCCTCGGCCAGGCCCTGACGTGCTACCGCTCCCCTTCCAGATGGGAAATTCAAATCTCTCTCCCGCTCCCTCGCTCTCTCTCTCCCGCTCTTTCTCTCTCCCCCTCCCCTCGTGGCCTCCTCCACACCTCCCTCTCCCTTTCCCATTCTTCCTCCTTCCCCCTCTCTTTTCTCCTTCACTCCCCTTCATCTTCCCCTGTCATCCTCTTCCTCGCAGACATGCTGCCACCTGTCCTGGCCTCAGCTCTTTGGACTACAAGCTTGCTGCTTCCATGCACCGAGGGGGCAGTGGGGATCCGGGGATGGAGGAAGGGTTCCTTAATGCAGAACTCAAAGGTCGCCTGCACGGGAAAGCCCTTATTGAATCCTCCAGGGGAACCGGTCGCCCTCTCCTCAGGGTTCCCAGCACCGGACACACATCCCTGTTTCAGGGGCTGTTCATGCCTCTTGCCTGGGAGCTCCCAGGGGACAGGACCACTATCACGTCTTTGCAGCCCCTTGGCATAGTGTCTCCCCACACGAGCACTCAGGATATATTGATGAATGGCATGGGTGCGGCCCCCCACGGGGCTAAAGCAGCTTTCGTGTGGCCCTGGGAGGGAGACTACTGCAGAATTGCAGTGGACTTCAGGCCAGCCCAGCCCCTTCTAGATCTACAGTTCTGTGAAGAACCAGGAATCCTTGGGCAAACTTTATCCTAGCCGGTCATCTCTTCCTGTCCAGTGTCCGTGGAAGGAAAGGGGGCGCCAGGCGCAGGGCAGCATCTGCCCTCGTCCCCAGTCCGCAGCCTTTCCTCTTCCCCCTCTCATGCCCTTTTTGCTTGGTTTTGTGTTTCTCTTGTAACGAGCCTTTCCATTCTGCCTGCCATCTTTTGGCTCTAAAACGCTTCCTTTAATCTAGCCCGATGTGTAGGAAAATGGCTCCGGGAGGAGGGGCCTTGCAGAGGGATGTTAAAAAATTTGCAGAAGTTCGTGCATCCATCAGGGTTATGTCAGAGTGGAGATGGCTTCTGCTTCTGTAAGGGAATGGCTTCCTTCCAAGAAGGAGTGGCAAGAACTGGGGAAGGACAGGGTCTGGGAGAGGAAGGAGGCACGGTTTTGTTCCAACAAGGGCGGGGGGACTACTCCTTTACATGTGCTCACAGCCGAGGCCTCAAAGCGGGGAGCCCCCACGAGTCAGAGGCCGTCGTGGACCCACCCGCCTCACCTGGAGGGCCACCCTCTGAGGCTCGCGTCCTCCCCTCACAGGCTGTGGGGCTGGAATAGGGAAGGCCCTTGCTTCGCGTTTGAGTCCCCGCTTAGCGCTGTGCGGGGCCCCAGCATCCTCATGGCTTCTCTTTCTTCCCTTTCCCATGGCAGACACTAATGGAGGGGGCAGAGGGGGGCTGCTTGGCGCCAGTGCCCGAGGGGAGTTCTGGGCAGGGAGAGCTGACGTCACGCCGTTTTGAGAGTCCCAGTCCTCTTCCCTCCTCCCTCCTTTCTCCCTTTCTTTCTAGAACCGAAGCCCGGTGAATGGGACCTGGCTGGCAGTTACAGCTGGGGTTTTTCCACAACGGCCCTTGCTTTTGACATGGGCATTGACCAGGCTGGGCTAAAAAGCCAACTTACTCTCTAGAAAAAGACTGAGCTCCATTCTGAGCACCACCCTTTGAGATGGAATTTAATAAGCTGGAGTGTGTTTAGTAGAGGAGGGGGTGGTTTGATGGTAGGCATCTGGACATCGGGTCAAATGAGGGAAGGCTGAAGGATTTGAGAATGTCTCACCTGGAGGAGAGGCTGCTGAAGGCGGACTAGCCCTGGGGCGGGGGGGGGGGGTGGTGGTGGTGGTGTTGGGCCGGCGAGCCCTGCTCAGTTTGTGATTCCAGCTCTTAGTGTGGTGCCTGGCAAAGTAGGTGCTCAGAAAATGCTTGTTGGATGAATAAATGACCGTTGCAAGGGAAGAGAAGTAGGACTGTTTCCACTGGTGCTGAAGACAGAATTAGGGCAATGGGGGAAAGGGAAGGGGTGGGGCAGACAGAGCCTCTAAGAAGAACCTTCTCCCAACTGAGGCTGTCCAGCCATAATATTGACTGCCTCCTGTGAGGTGGTGAGTTCCCCATCCCTGGCAGGTGGCAGTTGGGTGGCAGGTGACAGCTAAAGCCCCCTTTGAACCCAAGCTTCTGTAGAAACTGCATAAGCTGCCACGAATCACGTTTAGCTGCAGAGAATCTTACTGGTGAATCAAAGGACAGCTCAGTCAAATTTTGGTGGCTTTGTCCTGTTGAATGATTAGGGGTACATCATGCCACTTTAGCTATTGGTGCTTCCAGAAAAGATGGTGGAGAGATGAGTACTTGCTCCTTGTTCAGTGTTACTAGTCTAGACACCGTTCCCAAATGCTCTATTATCACTGCAGAAAAGTTGCGAAATATTATAAGCATTTCCAAGTGATTATAATACTACTAATCATAGCAACCATCGGATCCCCATTATGTCTCAGGCGCTCACTTTGGTGCTTCGCATAAATTACGTCTCGCTTTCAGTTCACACGAACTCCTGTTTTCAAGATGGGGAAGCCAAGGGCCAGGGACACACAGTGAGCCTTGGGCAGCGCCAGGATGCCAGCCCGGGCCTGCCTGACACCAGGCTTCTCTCCTGGCATATCCCACAGCCTATGGAAATGTCACTTTTGCTCTGCAGATATTTTTTGACATTGACATTTCCTTATTTTCCAGTTTTTCACTTAAAAAAAAAGAAAGAAAGAAAGAATTCAAATCCAGGCCGGGGTCCTCATGTCGCGTGGCTGTCAAGGTTCCCTTCCATCCCTGCGTCTCTAATCCAGCCTCTGACCCAGCGGCTGTGAGTGCCCCCCCACCCCCACCCCCAGCCTCTGGTCCTGCAGAGCCCGCTTGGTGGACAGCTTCTCAGCCCCACCTGGTAGAATAGGAATGTGGGTCTGCTGTAGGTCTTACCCTGGCTGGGGCTTCACTCCCACTTTTGTGTATGAGCCCTGTGGGCTGAGGCAAGGAGCCAGGTTTGAACAGATTTTTACAATGATATGTACATGCCTTGAATGTTCACTAGGAAGCCAATCAAGAGAGCTAACGTCAGTATTTTGTGTGGGGATCGAGGAACAGTGTGTGACGAATGACAACTGCCACAGGCCATCAATGTGGTGATCAGTGAGAACGGCAAGTGTCCAAAGGTCAGTTGATTTCTTCCCCGCCATTTGCCTCAGCCCAAAAGGCACTGCTGGTGCCAGGCCGGAGGTGAGGAAGTGCAGGCCACCAGCCCTGATGGGGGGCCTGCTGGCTGGGCCTGACCTCAGCTGGGCGAGGAGGAGGTGGGTCCAGGGAGACATCTGCGCGCTCCATCCTGCTACTCTAGCTTGAGCCTGGAGGGGCAGACTTGGTCTTGGCTTGAAGGGGTGGCCATGTGCCAGAGGCAGAAACAGAACTGTGGGGGTGGTGCCCAAGAGGGCGGGCTGGAGGCCCCCCGCTCCGGCTCACCTGATGAATGGCTCCCTCTTGTCACTGATAATGGCCAGGGTGCCATCACTGTCAGGGTGTGAGGTCAGGGCCCCAGCCTGTCTCCTTCAACATGGAATGACAATGCGTGGGTAAACCCACTGGTGTGCAATGTCCATTCACGTGTGTGCCCATGCAGGAAGTGGGCAGTGTCCATGTGGAGGGAAGCAGGTGCTGCTAGGGTAGGTGTGGGTCTGCCACCATGCGACTGAGAGTGTCCCTCTAAACATGAAGTGACCGGTGTGAGTGTAGCATCAGCATGTGGTAGTGGGGAGCTAAGTGGGCTGTTACAGTGGAATATGGCAATGGCATTGTGTGATGGTTCGGGTGTCAGGCAAGGGTGCCACATACAGCTGTGCAGGCTGTCCCCTGTGCAGCCACAAACGGTGGCATTTATATAGACTTTGCCAGATGTGAAGCCTTTGGGGACGTGTCACCGTTTCTGTGTAATGGTGTATGTCTAACTGCTGTTGTCTACAAGAGATGGCACAGGTGATAGAGTGTATAGAGTGTTACCATTAGTATAAAGTGGTGCCACCACAGGTAGTAAGCGTGCAGATGTAAGTGTGTCACAATGCATTGGCATTTGTGTCATTGTCATTGTGTGGGGCAGAAGGGTGTAGATGTGTAGCCGGGAGCATGTCATCACCTCTGTATAGGCATGCAGGCTAAAGATGTCAATGAGAGTTCCATTCTCTCCCGACCCGAGGCCTCCCTGCTAGCTGCTGCCCCACCTGGCAAGCTGTAGAAATCTTGGATTCTGCAGTCTCTACTTTTGTTTCTCAGAAAGAGGGTCCTGTGTTCCCCATCTAAACCCTGACTCACTGGTGGTCCATGGAGGGTGTGAGGGAACTCCCTGAGGAGCCCCTCTCAATCTCAGAGTCCTGCCTCTTGCTCAGAGCCCCACCGCAGCCCAGCACCCACCCACCAGCTCCTCAGAGGCCCTCTGCCACCCTTCATCCTGCCCCCAGCCTCCCAGATCCAGGCACTCATCAGCATGTCAAAGCTGCCCTCTGCCAGCCCGCACATGGCGCCCCAGGATATCCCCACACAGTCAGCTCTCTCTTCTCTTGAGCTTTCCCGAAATCTTATATTTTCATATCTGCCACACCAGTCTGCACTTCCCCCACCATCCTGCATAAGAGGGATGTTTTGTTGAAAAATTCTTCCTCGCTTGCCTCTGGTTATTTTTCGAGCTCTGTTGTGAGTTGTCGCCCCTCCTCCAGCCTCAGCCCTTCCAACTCTGTGCGCTGTGCTTGGACCTCCCTGTCCATCAGGAATTCTTCCTGATGGCCCCAGGTGCTCATGTCACCCTAGAGCCAGCCAGCGCACCCTGCCAAGCCTCCTCATTTGAGCCCTAGCCCTGGACTCCATCAGGCACAATCCCTGCAGCATCAAAGTTTGTTCTGTGCCCTCAGGAGGTCCCCCTTCCAGAATGTTCCTCCACCCTGATGGCACTTGGTCCCTTATCCTCTCCCTATGGGACACCCATGCTCAGAAAGATATAGTCTTTACACCTTAGAATCCTTTCCTAAGGCACATGGAAACAGAATAACAGAGATCCAAAAGACTAGAATCATAAGCAAAGGCCATTTTTAGAATCACATTTAGAATCATAGAATCTACAATGACAGGCTTTCTAAACAGTATATGTCCAAGTCGCCCACTTCTACTCAGAACCACTGGGTTGGGGGATTTGTTAGAACATGGCAGTTTCTTGGGCCTCGTCCCACGGGGACTGAACCACAGTCTCTGAGGTGGGAGCCCAGGAATTCATCCTGGTTGCCAAGTCCCCTGGTAATTTTGATATGCCCACTGGCTGGAAACCTATAATCTGAGAATCATAATTTGGGGCCCTACTCTTACAGGAAGAAGTGCCGAGTCATGGAATCATAGACTATTTTATGTTTAATAAAAGCTTAGATTCAGCTAATGACACACATTCACTCACAACTCGAGAATCTTAAATTCTATGAATCTTAACGTCTAGAATCGTGGAGTTGAAAGTGACCCTGGAGTCTGATTTTGTTCCTGTTCTCGGAGGAATTTTTCTTTTTCAGCCTCACCGCCTTTTTTTTTTTTTTTTTTTTTTTTTAAATGGAAGACTTTTTTCCCCTGTCCTTTGCAGGGCTGCCTCCATGGTGTCGCCTACATTTGTGAAGATCAATGTTCTTTCCATCTTGGTGCCAAGGCAGCGGCAGACCCCCTGCCTTTATGGAGCGAGGGAGCCGGAAATGGCTTCTCATTTCCAGTTAGGACCAGCACAGTCAGGCCCACAAAACAGATCTCTCTCTTTGATAAAAACGAATCTGAGGGGCATTATTACTGTTTCACTAAAGCAGGCATATCTGAGGAGTGTGGACAACAGAGGTTAATAAGCTCTGGAGCTGCTGGTCAAGGAAATGAGAGAGAGAGAGAGACAGAGAGCGCACGCCAGGGGACAGCAGAACTCAGCTGTGGAGGTGGATGGGCACGCACGCCCGTGTGTGTTTGTGTGGGGAGAAGTGGAGAGACGAGCGGAGATGAAGCATGCATAAATGTCAGCAATGAGAAAGCACCTTCCTGGTCATCTAACCCAGTGCCCTCCATTTACAGGTGGGGAAACAGGCTCCGAAAGGGGAAGGGGCTTTCTCAACACCACGCAGCAAGGTAATGAAACTCCTAGGAAAATATTCCGTCCCCGTGACAGCGCCATATTTCTTAAAACACCTCCAGAGGGCCAGGCAAGCATTGTTCCAGGGGTGCTCCAGATGTCAGTGCTTTCAGTGGCACGGCAACCTTATGTGGTAGGTGTTTTCCGCTCCATTATTCATTTATCAGACGCATATGGGCGGCCTAGGACATGCCAGGCAGCCTCCGAGGCAGACAGAGATGTATATGAAGCTGCGGAGTTTCTCTTCTCCCTCTTTATGTCACAGCGAGAGATGCAAATACTCCACGGAGAAGTAACACATGGTGGACCAATTCCCACGCTCAAGAAGGCCCTTCCCATCGGAGCCTCTTCTTGGAAGCACTTAGAAGCGAGTGGGGGAGAGATGCCCACAAACAGTGGCCCATGACACAACACACTCAGTGCTGTCCTGGTGAAGAGGAGGAGAGGCGAACACACACAGCTTGCAGGCCAAAGACACACAGCTGGGAGCCCAAAGCAGAGCAGGCCCAGGGTGGCCGCTGCGGGGCTGCCCAGGCCAGTTCAGAGGCACAGCGGGGGAGACAGCGCTGGGCTCCGGCTCAGAGACATGAGTTACATCTCAGCAGCCCTCTGCCCGGTTCAGATGCTGTGGCTGTTCTCGGAGACAGTTCTCTCTTCATCAAGAAGAGGGGATGGTCCTGACCTCCCAGGGCGATTGTGAGGCTCAGGTAGAATGATGTTTAGGGAACAGGAGCCATGCAGGGATTTCTCTTTCCCTCTGATACCTGAGCCAGGCAGGGATCTCTTCTGGAGTTCGGGGACAGTGGAGCCATGAGACAAAGGGCCCTTTATGGTCTTCAGCGGGAGTGGGGTGGGGGTGGTGGGGGTGGGGGGTGTTTCTTCTCCTTCACCCCTTCTTTGGGCTTCCTCCCTTCCTTTCCAGCACACAAGGGGCTGGGCTATTGTGTTCCCAGATGGAAATTGCCTGAAGGAAGTCAAGAGGGGGCTTAACTTCAGGCTAAAGAACAGGAGGAATTTTCCACCCACAAAGCTAAAAATGGCTGCTCTGTGCCACTTAACCTCCAGTTGTCTCTTTCTGGCAGAAACCCGAAATAATACAAAACCACCTTTTATTTGGCAAACAAACAAGAGGTTGAAGAGGTCTTGGGCAGATGAAGTCCCGGAAAAGCTTACAGGGCTGGAGAGGAAAGCATTTTCATTTACTGAGCCCCTCGCTGTAGTAGGTGGTTTATAACCTTTATTTGACTTAATCCCCACAATGCAGCCTCCTTCACCTGAAAAGTCATCCCCTCCACTTTATGCTCAGACAGGGGATATTTAGACGCAGAGAGGTTAAGCACCTTGTCCAGGGCAACACAGCCGAGAAACAGTGGCATGGGTATTTGAACTTAGTGGTCTCTACTGGTGGGGGATTTCCAGAGGGGTATTAAGTGGGCTTCTGAAAGCTGAGCCTGGGTCTGCAGCTTCGGGACAACTGGTCCCAGAGTTTAGGTGACCCTGCTAAGGGCACTTAGATGTGGATCTTGCTACAGGCTGGTCCTTCACAGGGCTGGGTGATCAAAAGTGTTGGGGGCTGTAGGCCAGGGCCCTGGAATGATGCCCTAAGGGTTTAAATAAGAAAACCCGTCTTCTATGGCGGCCTTTGATCGCTTCTGCTCAGTTTGGCTCAGCCTGGCTCTCAGCGCCAGCTATGCAGCCACGGCTCCTGCCTCTGCTCTCGCCTTCAGACTGACTTTCTAACTGGCTTCCTAATCAGTAGGAGAGTTATAGTTTTCTAAGCACCAGTCTGACCGCATCATTCCCCTCCTTAAACCATGGGGTGGTCACAGCTTTTTTGGCCACCAACCATCCATTCCTCCCTCTTGTGGCATCAGCTTTGGAGGAACCAACCTGTGTATTTCATTTGAACCCCTGGGTGGATCACATGACCTGGTCTAAGCCAGTGAGACCAGTTCAGAGGCAGGTACCAGACACGAGTCAGACTGGTCAGGGCCAGAGAGACTCAATTCTGGAACTTATACTTGAGCTAAGGGAAATGGACTCTCCTTTTAGCTCCACTATGATATGAATGGGGGTTCCCAGGAGCTGCCACATGGAGCTTCAGAATAGGGACCAGCTCAGGGCCAGCAGAGCCAAGAAAAGGAGAGCGAGACTCCCTGGCCTGGTGACATTGTTTGCACCTCGGATCAAGCTGTGCCTGCAGCTCTTCCATGTCTTGTCATTCTTATGAGCCAATAACCACCCCTCCCCTTTTCTTCTTGTTAAAACTACTTTTAGCTCTTTTTTCTTTTACTTGCATCCAAAAGGAGCTTAGCTGATACAAAAATCCTTTAATGTCTTCCCGTTGCCTTCAGGAGAAAATCCAAACCCTTTAAATTGGCCATCAGGGCTCTCTCTGATCAGACCCTGTCCCATCAGTAGCCACGTGTGCCCCCTGTCACTCCTAGACACGGTCACCTGGCGTTGCTGAGCCTGTGTCCGCGCTCTCTGCTCCTGGAGGGATGACCTTGTGTGCTCTGTGTACTTGGCAAGCTTGTACGTTGGCCACCAGGCTTCAGCTAAAGCCGAGCGGCATCCTTCCTGGGAAACGGCTGAGCCAGTGGTGGCTTCTGTCCTCGCACCCGGGCCTCTCCGCTGAAGCACCAACGAAACCAAACTGGACACGTAAAGCTGGTTTTCTCGTCTGACTCTCTCTCCAGATTTTGAGCTCTTTGAGGATCAGGCCTTGCTGAGGCTGAGGAAAATCCTACACTCAGCAAATATGTACTGAGCATCTACCACCTGTTAGGGACCCCTCTAGGTGCTGGGGACACCATAGTGAGAAATAGATTCCCCTCTGCTCTTGTAGGGGAAGCGACTGGGCTGCTTGACTAGACACGCATGGGGCCGGGTCCTTTCAGAAGACAGCTGTGACACAATGAGACAAGGGGACACCGCTTCATGTCTCTGGGCTTGGAGGCTCAAGGGGGGCCAAGCTCCAAGCAGGCCCTCAGGAAGTGGCCATTTAATGAGGGAGTGGGGAGCTCCTCTGGGCACCCTGCTTTCCTGGCCTTCCTTTATGACTGCCACTCTGGACTCCATCAGGACCTCTTTGTTAGGGACTTATCCCCCATTTCCAGCCTGCACTCCCTCTTGGAGGGGTCACAGTTATATAAATGATGTGTGTGTGTGTGCGCGCACGACGCTCACCTTTCCTGATGGGAGCTGAACACAGCGCCATTCTCTTTGACTTCACGGGGCAGCGCCCTTCCTGTCGCGTCCGGCTTCAGAACGCTCCTCTGCCTGACTTTGATCCGGGCTCCCTGGCCATCCTCTCTCCACTCCTCTCTCCTCTGTCTCCCTCCACAGGCCTCTTCCAGTCCTTTGATCATCTCGGTGACTGTCCTCTGGGCTTTATCTGGCTCCATTAAGACAGCGCGGCTTCTTCCTGCTTGTGTCGCTCCCAGGCTCAGAAACCTCTGATGACTCACCATCGCCCACAGCATCAAGCCAGACCCACGAGGGCCGCCCTGGGTCCCGCGTCTGCCTCCTGGGCCAGCCTGTCCGCCACGACCAGCTCCTCTCCTGTGTAGTACTCACACTACGGAGCATTCAAACCTCTGATGTCCATTTTGTTCCTTTATTTATTTACGTGTCTTTGGTTGTCTCCTCCTCCTGGATCATAAACTGCTTGAGGGTAGGACTGTGTCTCGCGTAGCCTCGAATCTCTAACAGCAAACCCAGGGCCTGCTCCACTGTGAATGCTCAGTGAGGAGTGGTTTCCAGACGTGAAATCCGTGCATGGCATTGCCCTACCTGCCTGGGGGTGAAGTGGCTCGTCCTGGCCCACGGGCCTTGAGGACCCATCACAGAGGTGCTATTGCAGACCTAGGCCCTTGCTGGGCCACAGAACACAGTAATGTGCTGGCATCCTTGTTTAAGTCGTCCTTTTCCTGTTTTGCATTCCTGGTTCATACACATAGCCGTACGATTTCCCTCCATGCTTTAGTCCCATTCCTGTGGCATTTTGTCATTGGGATGTTTTTGCTATCATTTGCTGTGGTGACACACATTTTTGGCATGTTTGGTATCTCCCTGGAGTCCTTGTCCCCTCCCACTCTCAGGCTTTATTAAAGGTCTGGTGGGGCCGTCTCCACGCCTCGCTTCCATGAGTGGGCGTCACACCCATAGCCGACCAATGAGAGCACCATTAGCTCTGGCTCCTGTGGTCGGATGGAAATGACACAAACTAAGCCAGTAAGAGTCAGCCCTGGGACTTTAGCTGGAACCAATGGGAAAGAAGCTTTCCATTTCTATGGTATTTGCAGGACTGGCAGAATGTGGGTCCGAGCAGCTGCACCATTTTGCCACTCTCTGGGGAGAGCCTACCCAAGGGTAAAGCCAGCACAGAGGAGAACAGAGCTAAGAGAAGGGAAGGAGACAAATTCATGATGGCAGCCTTCGAGTGCCTGGGTCCAGATGTGCCTTTAAGGCTTATCTGTCCATGTACTTTGCTGCCACCTTTTTTTTTTTTTAAAGATTTTGTTGGGGAATTGGGGGAGGGGAACAAACAAGTTGCTGTCTTTTTGTTCTTCAGTCTAGTTGCGGAGGACGTTGCTTCACTGGCCCATGTTGGTATCGTCACTGCGCCCTTCCCCGATGAGGCAGATCAGTTGCCGGCCTCTGGATGGTCGCTCACTGCGGCTATTGGCAGCTCACGCTGGCTGCCGGCCGCTCACTGTAGCCTATGGCAGCCCACTGCAGCAGGGGCTGCAGCCTACCATCGCCAGGGCTCGCAGCCCAGCTCCAGGTGGAGCTGTTGTTAGCTGTAGAGGGCAGTGTCACTGGCCCTCATATGTGGGATCTGAACTGGGGCCACCAGCATCCCAAGCCAGCTCTTAACCAATACGCCACTTGGCCGGCCCCTCTGCCACCTTTTGACTTAAGTTGTTCTGACTGAGGTTGCTGTCTCTGCCACCCAGGAGAGACCTGCTGGAATGTGTAACTTTGGAGCTGTGTTGCCTCCTTCAGAATATTTCTGATCAAGCAGGTCCTGTCCCTGGAAGGACCCACCGTTTAAAAACGTCACATTCCAGGGCCAGCCGAGTGGTGCATTGGTTAAGAGCTGGTTTGGGGATGCCAGCGGCCCCGGTTCGGATCCCACATATGAGGGCCAGTGACACTGCCCACAACAGCTAACAACAGCTCCACCTGGAGCTGGGCTGTGCAAGCCCCAACGATGGTATAGGCTGCAGCCCCTGCTGCTGTGGGCTGCCATAGGCTACAGTGAGCGGCCGGCAGCCAGTGTGAGTGGCTGGCAGCCTGTGTGAGCTGCCAATAGCTGTGGTGAGCGACCATCCAGAGGCCTGCGACCGATCTGCCTCATCCGGGAAGAGCGCAATGATGATACCAACATGGGCCAGTGAAGCAACGTCCTCCGCAACTAGACTGAAAAACAAAAAAACAGCAACTTGTCTGTTCCCCTTCCCCGGTTCCCCTACGCTGTTCCTCTCCCCCAATTCCCCAATAAAATCTTAAAAAAAAAAAAAATCTCACATTCCAAGAAGGAGCCGATCATCCTGGTCTCTGTGCTCTGTCTCTAAGCTGCCTCCTATACTCTGTGGTTCCCCAGGGTCATGGTGGCTTAAGTGAGAGAAGGAGCGCACACTGGGGGGCAAAGCTCAAAGCTTTGCCAAAGCTCAAACTTCATACCCACAGATCCCTGCTCATATATCTACATCCCCTCAAAACTGCACATACTTTTGGCCAACAGCTCTGCAATTTCACCCTTGAGTGGCATCAGCATTCTTGGGCTGGTGCCATCTGTGCCTGGCGATTTGTCTGCATCTCATTTGTCACTTGGAGCTGGAACATGTGCCCGCCAGTGCAGGTTCTTTGGATCCCCTACTTCCAGAGGACAATTTGGGAGCAGGAATCTCCCCCGAGGTCCTCCGCAGTCAAGGCCAAGTCCAAGACCGAGGCTTCCCCTGATGTTTCGAATGTCTCTCGTTCATCTCTGAGCTCTTTCCCAGAGCTGTGATTACCAAGCATCTGGCTGATCCTTTATTGGACCTCTTTCCATTCGATGGATTTGAAAGACCTCTGAGTTTTGGCCCCACGGTCCTTCTCAAGGTGACTTTTGGGGTGTCTTTGGACTGCTTCAGGTGGACTTCTGGATTCTAAGTCATCATTTTTGACATTTCCCAAAAGATGCCTTTTCCCTTGCAACAGCTTCTCAGACATCTCTCGTTTTATTTTGTTGTGTGTCTTACTGTAATAGTCGGACTACGCTGGGCTATGGCTGGAAGAAGGAGGAGATTCTGTGCCGTCTTATGCGGCCACCAACTCAACATGTGCTTCCAGGGTCACTGTAGGAAGAGGGAGCTGGAGTGTCACGGGCGTCCATGTGGCGCCCTCTGGGGGGTGATCCTGCAGACTAGCTCCTGTTCGCTCCTCCAGATGGGCGCTCCCCTCATCACCCTGCCCTGCCCAGGAGACTGGCCTGTGTGGACCAGTCAGCAGGCCCCCTTTGTCCTCAGGTTCTGGTTGGGCTCTGTCAGTGGGAGGCACTGGCAGTGATTGGAGGAGGAGGAGGAGATCAGAGTGTCCCTCTTGTCAGGCGGGCCTTCCCACACATGGACCCTGCCGGCTGGCAGCTGCTTCCTCCCTCCCGCCAGGCTTAGAGGCTGTCACTCCAAGGTCAGAGAGGCGGGCGGCCCAGGCCCTGTGGGTCCTTGGCAGCATGATGAGAGGCCTGGGAGTTACTGAACCTGGATGGGGGCCATCCATTGGGGGGTTTTCAGTGTGAGCCAAACCTGCAGTGAGTCCTTGGTGAATTCTTCTGTTCCCAGTCCCAAGCTCTATTGCATTTGCAAATTTCTTGAGCAAATTGCCATTTTTGGGGACCTGACAGCCTCCATTAAGGATCGAGGCATGTTCCTCCCTCACTTTAGGGGAAACTGAGGCCCACGGCCTCCGGGGTCAATCCCTTCTCGCCGAGGGAGCCGACAGCCAGAACCCGCTGCGCGGCAGCTACGGTGCGGCCCTGCGCATGCGCTGTTTCTGCTCTTGGGCTCCATCTCACCAGCGGCTAGTTAGGTAGATAGGGAAACTGAGGACCCAGCATCTCCCCCTCCCTCTTCACCTCAGGACGTCTCCCTCTCTCATGAGACAACCCACACGACATCCTGTAAATAACTTCATGTTCCCAACACCTCTCCTCCTTCTCCTTGGAAACCTGCTCTCTCTTTGGACTCGCTGCGGGTTGTTAGATTCCCGGCTTGGCTCAGTGCGGAGCGTGGCGGGAGCTGCCACGCTACATCCGAAGGCCTGGAGCAGTCCCGGCTCCGTTGTTCACTAGCTGAGTGACGTTAGGCAGGTCACTTCACCTCTCTGAGCCTCAGTTTCCTCTCCTGAGCATGGGGGCGGGGGGAGGATAGTACCCAACGTCAGTGATGGAGATTAAATGAGGACTCGTACATAAGCGCCTGCTGCGCGTAGGACACACGCAGGGTGTTAATGAAAGCGCTTCCTCTTTTCTCCTTTTCTCATTCTCTTTCCCTCTTTTCCTTCTCTCATTGGTTCTGCCTTCTAGATGTTTCAGGGGGAGGGCGGGGCCCATACACTCGGATGCCCATAGGGTCAGACAGGTGACAGATGAGGGACACTGCTCGGAAAGGCAAGGGGAGGTGCGGCTTCCCAAGCACAGAGCCTCTAACCTGGGGGAGGCTGGTCCCTGGGAGGTTGCCCAGTGGTCTCTGACGCCCCCTGCTAAGCTCCCCACCCCCAATCCCCCAAGGTGGCAGGATCCACTCCCTTGGATTTCCTGTGGCTCCCAAGTTATGTATTTACATTCGATGTCACCAAGTGGAAGGGAGGGGTGCTGTAGCCTGCGCTGGTTTTGGGTGCCCTGGAAGGGGTGGGAGGGGCTTTACCTGTAAGGAGGGGCGAGTCAGCATGACCCCTGCCATGCAAGCCTGTGGAATGATGGCGGCAGTGCGAGTCACCTTACTGAGCTGCTGTGTGCGGGCCGCTGGTCTCCGTGCCTTACGTGTACTGCCTTGTTTAAGCCGCCCAACCACCTTATGAGCTATTGGTTTTATGCCCATTTCACAGATGACAGAAGAGGCAGAAAGAGGACAGGAAACTTGTCAAGGTCACGCCGCTAGAAGGTGGCTTTAAGGATTTGCACCCGGACCGTCTGGTCCTGGAATCTGCACTCGCCTCTCTGCTCTTCTGGGACCAGGGTGTCTGAATAGGAGACGGGGTTCAGTGCATGTCTGGGTGTAGGGTGAGGAGATACAGCG
The DNA here is from genome assembly GCA_033961575.1 of Aselliscus stoliczkanus. Taxonomy (NCBI): domain Eukaryota; kingdom Metazoa; phylum Chordata; class Mammalia; order Chiroptera; family Hipposideridae; genus Aselliscus; species Aselliscus stoliczkanus. The sequence continues at coordinate 4,722,359 of CM066733.1, forward strand.
ATTATTCAGCACTGTCACGGTATCACCGACTGCTGCAGCACGGTCACCCTGTGTCTCTGTGTAACTGCTATGGGGGACACAGGTTTTCCTGTAGCTTTTCTTCTGACAGCGCCTTAATATTCCTTTGCGGTCCACCCTTCCCTTCTTCTCTGGCCTCGTGGTTTGGATGGAGCCCCCAATTCTCTTTCCCTCAGGCTCTAGGGAATGGGACATAACCCAGGCCTAAGATGGTCCAGGAACAGTCCTGGACATATTGATATTAGAAAAATTCTCCTTCCATCGGAGTTACTGAGCTGAGAAAGTGTGAGCCTGGAGGTTCAAGCTCACACTGTGGAAAGATCCTGCCTCAGGGGGGAGCCAAGCCAGAGAGAGACAGAACTGACAGACGCGAGGAGGGACTGAGCCCTGATGATAATGCATGACCCCTGGATCAAGCTCTTCCTGTTATCCAGAATCTGCCCTTGTGGAACTAATTGAACCCTTTTTTTTTTTTTTTTGCCTTTAAGCCATTTAAAACTGGTTTTCCTATCAGTTGCATCTAAAATAGGATTGACTGGCACAGTGCTACTACCCCATATATTACATTTCACCCAGTGACGGAGTTGTCGTGGAGCCCATTATCCAGATGAGGGAACTGAGGCTCAGAGAGATGTGTTACATTGGCTGAGGTGTCACAGCTCGTGTGTGTAGCAGGCAGGGGTGAACCTTCTGCCTTATGGTAGAAGGCTGGTTTTACACCCCCTCCCCCAATATCTCTTGTAATGTCTACTCCCTAGGTCTTATCCAACTGCTCTCCTTGCTTCTACCTCATCTCCTGAACCCCCACTTTCTTGGGGAAGAGAGCTACCCTGGCTGTACCTTCAGACTAAGTTCTGTTCCCCGGTAGACATTTTTATACCACAATGTACTTTGTCTCCTTAGCACGACTGAACCGCAATAATGATTTGTTCCAGTTTTATCTCCTCACGGAGTCCCGTGGGGGCAGAGGTGATGACTGGATGGTTGTTTCAGCGCTGGGGTCTGGCACAGGGCCTGGCCCTGGTGGGTACCTGGCAAATGTTTGTTGAATCCGTGAATTGTGCAGTTTCTGTCTCCCACCGTGGCCCTGGATCATCGTACACCTGTGGCATTTTGACGCTGCACGATCGGTTCGCGCTCTGCTGTGTCGTAGTGTGCTGCGAGCTTGGATACTGCGTGCGTACCGATGCTTTTCCCTACCAGGCAGCGAGGTCTTTGAAGACAGGGGCAGTATCTCCCGCCATCATTCGTTGAGTAATAATAACAGCAGCACAAGGAATAACACGAATCACAAGCAATTACTGCCTTCCAGGCACAGCGCGAAGGCTGCATACACATTGCCTCATTTGATCCCTGCGTCAGCTGTCTGTGCATATACTGTTCTGACCCCATTGCACTGAAGGGCACACTGAGGCTCTGAGAGTTTACGTGGGTTCGTCGACTTCTCCAAAAGTTTGAGCTGGGGTTCTGTCTCATGCAGTCAGAGCAGAACTTGCTTTCCCCGGGACTTTAGTGGGGGACTGCCAGGCTGGCGGTGGGGGGAAGGCAGCGGGACTAGCAGAAAGGCCGATGGGAGCTAACAGGTTGACCCCCTGGCTGTACCCTATTGAAAGGAAAAGAGTCTTCATTGTGAAGGGGGAGGGATGCGCAGTGAGGAGAGCAGGGGGCACTCAGGGCGAGAGAGTGGGGCGGGGGAGCGTTCAGGGCACCAGGCATGAAGCTGGGGAGCCCGGCTCCTCCCTTGGCTTCAGTACTTCCTGGCTGTGTGACCTAGGGCAAGGCACTGCACTTCTCTGAGCGCACTTTGCAGGGCTGATGGTGCAAGGCTTGATACAACACCTGGAACTTGCCTGGCCAGTGCCTGACACAGAGTGCTGTGTTTGGGGTACAGGCCGCGTGCTGGGGCTACCGTCAGCTCTGCACCTGTACAAGCTCAGGTGCAGCCGCTGCCTCAGAGTCACTCAGTATGCACAAGGCAGCTGGGTCTGCCCTCTGGCTGTGTGGATTGCCATGTCCGCCTCCTAAGGCGCTTTGGATACTGGGGAGAGAAGCAGGTGCAGTGGACAGTGGCTTACTTGGTGCCATCGCCTCGTGGGAGTTCCATGTGTGTTTCCATGGCTTTACTCTCAAGGGACAGCGCCCCATCTCCCCAGCATATCTCGGGGGCAGTGGATTGACACTGGAGAGGAAACCTCTGGTGGCTGGCGCTGGCACTGGGGCCCAGTGACAAACAGGACCCTGGACCCAGCTATTCAGCAGGAGGGAAAGAGGGGCATTGGACCTGGGCTTCTCAGGGTCCCATTGGCAACTCCCATGCTGCCATGCGGGGCTGGTGCCAGGTGGCCCGAGGGTGAGGAGCCAGCCAGCACGTGCCAGCCCCGCTCCCTAGAGTTTTGCCTCCAGGGTTTTGCCACGTCTAATAGCACCTCTGCTATTTACTTAACTTTGCCTTCTAATTTCACTCAGTTGCAAAAATAAAACCCTTCATTGAATTCATTTAAAAAGGAAACCTCCTGGGCCGGCCGAGTGGCGCAGTGGTTAAGCGCTGGCTTGGGAAGCCAGCGGCCCCGGTTCGGGTCCCACATATGAGGGCCAGTGACACTGCCCTCAAAAAAAAACAAAACAAAAACCTCCTATTCGCACTTCACACTGGGAAACCAGTGTCACTTGCTATCTCAGAGGGTAACAACAACATAGTCACAGTGAAAAGGACAAGTACGCTGATGTCCACCCCCATTCAGTCCAGCCCCGGGCTCTGGGGGCCTGGCGCCCGCCCTGAATCTAAGGCCAGCCCTTCATGGTTGAAAGGGAAGGGTTAATATTAGGTGTGAAGGACCCATTGGGACCAGCTTGAGACTTCCCCATGGGCACCACTGAAGCATTGAAAGAGCACTAAAAATGGGGAATAAATTCTTCAGTGTTCCCCTGCTATTTAAAGTGGTACCCTTCAGGGTAGGGTCACCTCCCTGAGCCTCAGATCGCTCGTCTTTAAAATGGGTACAGTAGCAGCCAACCCCCCAAGTTCCTGTGTGGGAAAGAAAGTCCTTTGTCATTGATCAAGGTTTATGCATATGGACAGACTTATTTTTATGATCATAATCCCCTGGAATGGGAGGGTTTTTGGAGCCTTCTTGGGCTAGGACTGCCTATTCTCGGGGGAAATTATCTGAGTTCAGCCCACACAGAAGACTTCCTGAGTTCATGACAGGCTGCGCGCTGATGGCTGTGTCTTAGAGGGGAGTGCCGTGGGCTCCAGCTGAGGCAGCTTCTGTTTTTAGCTGGAGTTGTTGCTGCTCAGCCCCCCTCCCTCCCCGTTTTGAAAAAAGACACGTGGTGCAGAGACAGCCCATCCCAGGGGCTGCCCAAGAGAGGGCTTATTTTGACTCAGGATGCTGCAAAAGCTGTGGCGGGCTTGTCAAAATACGTCTGCCTCTTCCCAAGGGGCCCACGGAGCCTCAGGCTCTAGCCAGAGCCAGCACCCGAGATCGGCTGCCGGCGTGTCTATCTGGAACCCAGCCCCTGGGTGCTGAGCACGCCCTGGCTTTGATGGCAACAGTGGCTACCTCCCAAGCACCGAAGGGCAAAAAATGCATATCCTGTGCCAATGGCGTGAAGGAGCCCACCTTGGTGTCAGGTGTATTGTCTCTGGTGCTGGAGGCGGCAGTGGGGAGGTATTACCGCCACTTCACAGGGGAGAAAGCTGAGATCCAGGCCACGGGGTGGCTTCTCGGGGTGAGGCCTCTTTCCTCTTTGCCCCCCTCTGCACTCCAGGTGGCCGTGGGCTCTGCCTGCATGCCATTCCTCCTCTTAGGACTGTTCAGGACCCAGGGCACAGGTCGCCTCCCCTGGGCAGAGTTGGTTCCTGCCTCATTGGGGCATTGTACAGGCTTCTTGATGGCCCTTATTTCCCTGCCCAGTGACTTGGCACAGCTGCTGGCCTCTGAGAAGGCAGACTCATCTCTGAGGTGCTGCCCAGGGAGGACCTGACACGTGTTTATGGAAGGAAAGCGTGGCGTTGCAGTTTCACGGAGGTGCTCCCGCGCTGACTGAGTGCTCAGCCAGGGAAGGGGCTGTAGGGCGTCCTTCAGGGCTCCCCACCTGAGGGCACCCTCAGGGGGACCAGAAAATGGGCTCGTGGCTCCAGACTGCTACATCAGCTGCCCACAGGCTCCTCCCGTTCGAGGCACCCAGACTGGACTCTTCCATTTCCCACCAGGCTCTGCCACCTCCCTGGTCCCTGAAGCTCAAAGCCCCTGTCAGCATGCATATCCAGGTCCAAGCACAGGCTACTCACACCGGGCCTTCTGTTCCCTCTGTCCCTCACCCCATCTCCCCAGCTCTGCCTGGTCCCATCTTCATTCACATCCTCGCATGGAGCTGACTCGTGGGTCCTCTGTGAGCTCAGCTCTGACCACGGAGCTCTGACCTGCTCAGGACAGCTGGTCCCCCCTCCTTTCTCCGCTGCCATCTTTCAGAGTGGATAGTGCAGGTATTAGCAGGGGTTCTGTGAATAAGGGGGCCCTGGTCAAGTGAGTGGCGATTGCTGGGCTAAGTGAAGTCAAACAGGTTTTTTTCCCTGCAGGAATTTTCAGGACCCTTAATGTGTTCTTGTGGGGTATGAGCCTCAGAGAGGTGACACAGTGTGTGGCATTTCTAGACCTACGTGGAACCTTTCCACGTAGAACACCAAGGGCAGGGGTGCTCTAAGGGCCGCGCTTTGGGAAATGCCGGTGTGTTGGCTGGGGCCTGACCTCCGTACCCTGGAGACCAAGGTCCTTCACAGGGTGGTCTGGGTCTACCTTTCCGACTGCTGCTCTGGTCAGTCCGCTAACATCCAGAAAGTTCCAGCCAGAAAGAGCCTGCAGAGGCTCCCCGTGCTTGCTGCGGCTTCCCTGCCTCTGTCTGCCGCCCACTCAGCCGCCTGCCAGACTCTCTGTGTACATCCAGAGGCGCCTTTCCTCAAGGCCCAGCCCAAATGCCACCCCTCGCCAAGCCTTTCCAAGTGCTGGTGGCGTGGGAGACCTCTCGCCCTCCTCCCACACCACAACAGCCCCAAACCTGGTTGACCTCCGGTCATTCTGAATGTGACATTATCATAGGGAAACCTTTGGATCCACTCTAATTTGCTAAAAAACAATATGATTTGCGGACTTGAGTATTTTCATCAGCATCCGTTCAGGCTCCTCCCCCAGGGCGCATCTTATCACTGACATATCGCCATGCAGTGTTTGTGGACAAGTCCAGTAATATTCCAGGAGAGGCTGATGTCAGCTAAGAGTCCTCTGGGTGCAGGGCGCTGTATTTGGTGCTTTACCTGTCACCTGATGGCCACAGTGGTGCCAGGAGGGAGACTCGAGGAGCTGCAGCCTTGGAGGGGCTGAGGGGCCTGCTCAAGCTGACATACCCAGAAAGCAAAGCTGCCCTGACATGAACTTAGCCAAGTCCAGCGCCAAAGTCTGGCTTCTCCCGTTAGGACCCCAATCAGGACTCATGTCAGAGGACGCCTCCAGGAGCCTCCCCACCTCTCATAAGGGGCTCCCTGCCCAGGGACGGTGCCCCCTTCCAGCACAACACCCCCATGCCCCAGCAGAACCTCGGCTCATGTGTCATCTCTCCCAGGCTGCAAGCCCCTCCAGGTCAAGTCTAATTGTCTTTGCACCTCCAACATCCAGCATGGAGTCTGGCTGCATGTATGAGGTCAAGGGCATGTGGTGGGGGATATGTATTTCTCGGCCTAAGAAAGATTCTGGGACTTTGTGGGAGGAGTCCTAGGAAGATATAGACTGAGGTCCAGTGCTTTGAATCCCACCGTCGTGCGTTCCTATGGAATCAGCGAGTCCAGTCCCTCAGCTGTCACTCAAGGATGGCTGGCCGGGTAGACAACCAAGAACATCCCTTTGAGCTGCAAACACCCAACAGGAGATGACTGGTGACCACGGCAGGTCAGTGCTACCAAAACAGGCACACTGACTAACTGTTGTTCTCTGCTGGCACCTGCTAAAACGCGGATGGTGTCACTTTATGCACAGCGACACCGCTTGGCATTAAAACACACACCAGCACAATCTCCCCAGGCCATGTGGAGCAATCCTGAGGAAACAGCTTAGATCAAGGCCTGCCTCTGTCGAAAACTCTCTGTTAGCTCAGAATAAAACCAGCACACTCAGAGGGGAATCCAAAGCCCCTTCCAGGGTCTGCAAGGCCCCATGTGGGCTGATTCCACTCTTCCCTCTGCCCTCCTCACCACCGCACCCTCTCACTCACTCCAGCCACACGGACTCTTGTCTTCCTCGAGTTGCCAAGCTCATTGCTGCCTCAGGACCTTTGCACTTGCTGTTTCCTCTGCCCAGAACATTACCCTGCACCCCTACCTGGCTATTTGCTTTGGGGATTGAATGTCCTCTCCTCAAAGAGACTGTCCCCCTTTTACTCTATTTAAATGAGTACGTTCGTTCCTTATCTCATTACTCTGTATAATGGTCTTCATAGCTCTTGTCACTGTCCAGAATTATTTTATCTTATTTGCTTAAATAGGTTTGTTTATGTGTTTGTTGCTAGAATAAAATCCCCTTGAGGGGAGGAAACTCGCCCTTGTTCAGTGCTATGTACCTCCCAGCTCCACCCCAGTAACACCCCGCTTGGCGCAAAGAAGACACTCGGCAAACTTGCTTCCAGAGTTAGATAGACAGCCAGGCGGTCTAGAGTGCAGGCTCGGGGCCGACGGCCTGGCAGATGACACCCCCGCTTTATAGATGAAGAAACTGAGGCACGGGAGGTTAAGTCACCTACCCGAGGGCACACAAAGTGCTCACTGTGGGGGTAGGATCACGGGCCCCATTAGCTGAGGGCTCAGTAGTGCGGTAGAAGCTGGTCAGTCTGAGGAGTTTGAAGCTGATGTTCTTACCCTGCCCCCCTTAGAGCCACCACCTCCTTCACCCACCATCCACCTTGTCACCAGGCCACCGCCATGTCAGCAGACCCTCTGCAACCAGCTGGACCATGCCCCAGCTCCTCAGTGTACTTTGGTCTCTCCTGTTTGCCCCCAACCCAGGATCTGAGCAGTGTCACCCTGTTGCACAGAAGTCCTCAGGAGCTCATGAAATCCTACTTCTTGACACGGTGGAGAAGGGTCCCTGCACCATTCCAGGGCCTTCCTTCCCCCTCCCCCTTGCCTCCTTGCCCCTCCTGTAGTCACTTGCCTACAGTTTCCTGAAAATACCCCATTTGTTCCTGCCTCTCCCTTTGCCTGGGGCACCTTTCTTTGCCTCCTCTTGTCACCTGGCTAACTTTTCTCCTGCAAGCACTACCTGGTCTGGGCCACTCCCTGACCCCAGTGCGTATATCAGCCCAGCTCAGTTCTTGGCCCCTCGTCACTCCTCAGCCTTTGTCATCCTGGGACACTTCTCCCCTCTTTTCTCTGCCCACCCTGTGCTCCCCCGCCCCCCAGGTCTCTGAGCAGGTGTGTGGATCTGGGGGCCTTCCTGAGTTTCCGGGCTGGATGGGCCACCCCGGACCCCTGCTGTGTTTGCTTCCATCACAGCGCTTACTGCCTGTACCTTCCCGCCTCCACCGCCAGCCTGTGGGCTGCAGGGCCTGGCACAAAGCAAACGCTGAAGACAGTGTGTTGAATGAGTAAGTGATCATCAGCCTGGCCAGGCAGCTGCCCGGAGGGGACACGGAGCAGCACGGACAACACTGGTGGCCAGAAAGCTCACTGACAGCGAGGAGGCCTGAGCCTTGCAGGTCACTGCCAACCCCAGGGATCAGGGGGCCCCGGCAGGGCCTGCAGCTCCCCCTTTGCACGGGGGCTGTAGGGTCTGGGGAAGTCGGGGTTCACTGTTGCCATTGGTACCAAGGAACGGGGACTGTCTGTGATCTGGGCACCTTGTGCTCATGCCCCTCTCGGTAGAGGGGCTGGCTGAGCAGCACCCCCACTCTCTCTAATCCTGCGGAGGACTGAGGTGAGGTCAGAGGACAGCCAGCTGAGGCTCCAATTTCAGGGACTGCCCCGTGGCCCCGGGAGTATCTGTGACTCTACGCGGAGAGGCACTGGGCTTGGTGTCCTAGAAAACCTGGCCTGGGGCCAAGCCCCAGCTCCCAGCTTGAGCTGCTGCTCTGAGCTGGGTGGACAAGGCCAAAGGGGAGGAGCCAGAAAGCGTATTATGACTGCCGCGGAGCTGACGCAGCTCAGGAGAGGGGCCAATTTGCGTTTTCCTGGAGTAGTGGATGGCCCTGGGGACATGGAGACCCTCTGGGTAGGGGAAGGGGAGGCCCCGGGCCCCCGCTGCTCCTCAGGCCGCCTCAGATGCTGGAGGGCTGGGAGAGAGAGGCCTCATTTGCAAGCGTTTTCCAGGCGGGAATGCTGCTCACACTCCTCCACACAGCTTCTCCAGCCCAACCTGGACTGTGTTGCCAGAAGACTCTTCCTAAAATACTCCTCACATCATATCACTCCCCTGCTCAGAGACTTCCGGCAGTGGCCTCACGTTGCCTGGGACTTCACATTTGCCCAGTCCCTTCGCTGGCACTAAAGCCCCCTCAGCCCCAGTCTCTATGTTTGTGTACCCAGGCTCTTGTCTCCCTTTTGTGTCCTTGGTGCCATCACTTCATTGATTTATCTCAAATCCCTGCTTTGATACGAAGTAGTCTCCCAGTGTTACACATGGGAAGCTGAGGCTCAGAGAGGCTGACCAACTTGTCCAAGGTGGCCCAGCTGGGGTCTAGCTGCTCTCGGAGACCTTTGGAGCCTGAGCTCAGCCTGGCCTGCGGGGCGGAGCTAGCCCTGCGACTCTGAGGTCTCCCAGCTGCCAGGCAGCAGATTATGCCAGCAGCCCTGGAGGGACTCAGGGCAGAAGCCACTTTCCAGACAGAGAAGACAGAAGGCCTGCCTTATAGGCGTGCGGTAGTGGGCATGGAGGTGGCCCGAGGCGGCAAAGGCTCTTAGGGCAGCTGGGGAGGAGGAACATGGCCGGCCTGGTCAAGTCCCAGCTCTGCCACCTGCCAGCCGTGAGGGCAGGTCTGTGTCGCCCTGAGCCTGGAGTATAGTCATGGGTTCGCTGTGAGAATAAAACTTGATGATGGTATACAGCAGGTGTTCTATAAATGTCCAGCATCTGAAAAAGCCCTTTCTTTCTCTTTGGAGCTGAAAGATTCCTTGCGTAGGTGAGGGAACTGAGCCTCAGGGGAGGGAAGTGACTTGTCCGAGGTCACACAGCTGGGGCAAGGTGGACAGGGCGGTCCCTCCGCTCCTCACCCCGCCCTCTGGCCTCTTCACACCTCCTCAGGGCTTGAGTGCGTGTGGCCTGGAGCCCCTGGGGACCCTCAGACATGAGGAGTTGATGTGTCATGCTTGTCCTGTGGAGTGGAGGCTTGGGATTCTGAGGGCGCAGAAGGACCCGTGTGGGCGCTGCGTCCACCCCGGACGACTGGCCAGACACCGCCGGGGTGGGTGTGGGTGTGCGTGGCGGGGAAAGAGCCACAGGCGCCACGTGGCAGGAGGCTCCCCTCTTCCCTGATGAAGGTCTGCCCCGTGATTTCAGGAGGGGGCAGGGAGGAGGCAGGTTACGCATGTTACTGACACTGCTGTGGATGAAGTCACAGAGACTCCCCTCCGGGAACCAGGGCCGCTCGTCCCTGGTTTCCTCGCAGCTCTAGAGCCCTGAGATCCTGGCCTTAGAAAACCACAGGACTGGGTGCAAGTCATGCCCCTGTTCTGTGGCCTTGGGCACCTCGTCCTGCATTCACCCTCCGAACATCCCCTGGCTCTTCCTCTGTGTCAGGCAGTGTGTCAGGCCCTAGGGACCAGTATCAGTGAGGTTCTCCCCTTAGGAGGCTCACAGTCTATTAGGGGTAATAGGTAAGACCTAAGCAAACAAAGGACACGATGATTTCACATGGTGAGAAATGTGCTGGAGAAAACACGGGGCAAGGTGTTGGGAGATAGGACGTGGGAAGGGGTTACTTTGAGGGAGCAGTGCTCATGTGAAGGTGACTTTTGCAGGATGGGGTAATCTGCCAAGGAGGTGGGAAGGCAGGTGCAAAGGCCCTGGGGCAGGCATGAGCTGATGCTTCAGAGCAATAGACAGAAGGCAAATATGACTGAAGCTGGGGGAGCAGGGAGAGAGCTGGGGAAATGAGCTGGAGACGCTGCAGGACCAGGTAACACAGGGCCCTGAGGGACTTCAGTCTGAGAATGCTGGATCCTGGAGGCTATAAGCAGTGGGGGAACAGTTATGATTGCCTTTTAGGAAGACCCATCTGGCTGCTGTGTGGAGGACAGATTAGGGGAGGGGGCTGAAAGTGGGGCGACGGGGCTGGCCTAGTGGCGCATTGGTTAAGAGCTGTTTTTGGGATGCCAGCGGCCCCGGTTCGGATCCCACGTATGAGGGCCAGTGACACTGCCCTCTACAGCTAAGATGGTGAACAACAGCTCCACCTGGAGCTGGGCTGTGCGACCCCTGGCAACTGGTGTAGGCTGCAGCCCCTGCTGCAGTGGGCTGCCATAAGCTACAGTGAGTGGCCAGCAGCCAGCGTGTGCTGCCAATAACCGCGGTGAGTGACCATCCAGAGGCCAGTGACCGATCTGCCTCATCCGGGAAGAGCGCAATGATGATACCAACATGGGCCAGTGAAGCAACGTCCTCCACAACTAGACTGAAGAACAAAAGGACAGCAACTTGTCTGTTCCCCTTCCCTGATTCCCCAACGCTGTTCCCCTCACCCAATTCCCCAATAAAATCTTTAAAAAAAGAGAAAGAAGGTGGGGCGATGGCTTAGAAGGCTCTCGCTGCCCCTGTGAGAGATGATGTGGACTCGACAGTGAGACACTGAGCCGCCTCTGAACGTCTCAGAGCTTAAGCTTTGGGGTCTGGGACAGGGTGTGTTGCTGACTCCCACCCAGGGCGGTTGTGAAATTTAAATGAGGAGACACAGACAGTGAGCTCATCACGGGTACCCCATTGTGGGCACCAGAAGGCCTCTCAGAGTCCCTGTTCCGGCCTGCCCGGGGCGTCCCTCTGATCCTTGTTCGGGAGGCCCACTGACCCTCCTCTCTGTGACTGTGCCAGCCTCTTCTGTCTCCCCTTGTGTTCCTTGCATCGAAACGCGCTTCCCTAACGTACGGCGCAGCCCCCAGAGGCTCGTCTTCCCATCCCCTGCAGTGGACACCCCATTTGATCCCCCTCAGTGTCCTACATAAGCTGGTCCCTTCCTCCCTCTGCAACTGCACTTTTCTGCCCCCACCCCTTTTTCAGTCACTCCATTTCAGCCTCTCGGGCATTTATTCTGTTCCTCCAGGTATGACAAGTACTTTCCAGCCTCAGGGCCTTTGCATGTGCTGTTCTGTCGGCCTGGACTGCTCACTCAGATGGCAAGACCAATTGAGGCCTCCCCTTCAGAGAGGGCTTTACTGACTTTTCTATCCAGCTAGCTACCCTCCTAGTCACAGTCAATCATTCCTCTATTTTGTTTTTTCCATGGCACTTATTGTCATCGGGACTGTGGTCACCTGTCTCCTTGTTGATTGATCCTCCCACTTGACAGGAGCCCCAGGAGAGCAGGGCTTTGCCTGGCTCTGTTGACCTCTCTGACCCCCACGCCTAGTACACAGTAGCAGCTCAATGGTGGTTTGTTGAATGAATAATAGACCAATTCTGAGATAGACACTTGTTTTCCTGATGAAGAAACAGAAGCTTTTTGCCTCCCTGGGCACCCCCTTTTCTGTCAGTGCCTCCCCTCAAGATTCAAAGCTGTGACACACCCCTGGTGATTCCTCCTTGCCCCTGACCCCTGGCTGCCCACTGGGAGCTGGACAGTGCTTTCTGTCTGCTTAGCGCTCCCTGGACAGCACGCATATAACACACACCCTTTCACAGGCTCAGGAGCCTTCTCCTTAGATGAGGAAACCAAGGCGAAGGGAGATGCTGGGTGGGCCTGAGGCCAGGAGGGTGGGGAGGGTCACTTCTGGGGTGGGCACAGGTCTGCTGCCCTCAGACTTCACCACCTTAGGCAAGACCTCAGAGGGGGTGCAGGGAAATGGAGGGGAGGGGAGGTCTCGGGGCTGGAGGGTGGTTGGGCCTCCCCGCAGCTCTGCACACAGGCAAACCCCCTCATCGCTGCTTTGCCCAGCCCCGGGGTTTGGAGCCAGAAGAGTGGTCTGCATAAGGTGAGCCCCCCAGCCCAGCAGAGCCAGCCGCAGGCTCCCTGCCCCCTGCTTCACCCCTGGAGGCTTCCTCAGCCCCTTAGGCGGTGGATTTAGGTGGGGTTCGGATTCCTTTTCTCAGGAGCCCCTCTGCTGGGGAAAAGTGAGGTGTGTTCATGACAAAAGAACGTGAGCTGGAGGGAGGCGGTAGGTATGCCGATGTGAGGGTGTGTGTGTGTGTGTGAGAGAGAGAGAGAGAGAGAGAGAGAGACAGAGAGACAGAGAGACAGAGAGACAGAGAGACAGAGAACGCCAGCCGCTCAGTGTGCGCTCCTGGGGGCCATTGCTTACAGCTCGGAGCATTCTGGCTGATGCTTTGAGGCCTGCCCGCCCATCAGGAGTTGAGGAAGGTCAGGCAGCCACAGTGATGTGTCGGAGCTTGGCGCGCTCCCCAAGGCTCGGGGAAGGCAGAGATGGAGGGGAGGCGTGGCGCCAGGGCCAGCCTGTTGTAGACTGACCAGCTGACCCTGTCCAGCTGACTCAGCCTGGGCGTCTGATGCTGTCTGCCCGGCCGGCTGACCCTGCTAGGCTGGGTGACTCATCTCGCTCCACAGCGGGTTCTCTGGAAAGCCAGCCTCCGTCCCAGCTCAGCCTTAGCTCAGCCCTGACTCCTGATTCCCCAGAGGTGACAAGGACAAGGATCTTAGACTGTCACACTCACTGCCTCCCTCACCTCTGGGGCTTCTGGTCTTCCTTTCTTCAGTTCCCTCCTCTTTGAAATGGTGTCATGAGTCAGAGGTGGAGTGAGAGCTTCTAAGAAGGGCAGAGCAGGCAGGTGCTGGACTTGGAAAGGCTGCCCTGACCCCAGGGTGCATCCCCCCCCCCCGGGGGCCATTGCGGAGCCATCCTGCAGCTGCAGGTGGGATAGCAGCCCCCCCCCCCCCGGAGGAGGGTTTCAGAGCCAGGAGCGCTGAGCCCAGGGCCACCCTTCCACAGGCGCTGCATGTCTGAACAGATGTCAGGTCAGGAGGATGCACTGTGGGTCCCCGTGAAATCTGGAGGAAGGCACGGCAGGTCCTGGGGGCCGGTGGTGACCGCATTGAAGAAATGCGCAGGGGAAGAGCATGGGGTTTGGAGTCGGCTTGGCCCACATCTCTGTGACCTGGGCAGGTCACGCCCCCTCTGTTTCCTTTCCGGTCAGATGAGGGAAGAGTAGCTTCTTGGCCGTGTTGTTGGAAGCACTGACTTGTTGAACAGGGGCAACAATAGAAAAGTATGTAAGTGTCTAGCACATAGTAGGTGTTCAGCAAGTATCAATGTTGGGAATGGTTGAAAAAGTGATTGCCTAGGGTGCTAGGGGACCTGCTGTTCTGGGTGAAAATGTGGCCCTGTGGCCCCCTCCTGCTAGGAGCTCCGGCATCACCCGCTCTGGGCGCCCCCATTGCCCCACGGCCCCTGCTGCACAGCCCTTCCTGTTGGGTAGTCATTATCTGTTTGTGTCTGTTCTCAGAGCTCCCGGAGGGGAGGGACTCTGGCAGGAATGCTTGTGGCCGACTGAGTGATGTCAGTCTGTCTGCGCACAGACCAGTGAGCCCTGGGAGGGTGTGGCCAGGGAAAATAATCAACATTTACCCAGTTCTCAGCAGGTGTTCGGCACACTTTATCCATTTGTCACTGAAACCTGGCAAGGTAGGGATCACACCCCATTTTGCTGATGAGGAAACAGGCTCAGAGAGAAGAGACTAGCCCAGCGTCCCTCAGAGCTGGGCAGGAGGAGCTGGGTTCCCATCCAGACTGTTCTTTTAATCGCTGTGCAATTCTAGCCTGGGGCACGGAAGGGAGACCCCGGCCCTGGCCCCCATCCCCCGTGTCTGAGAGGCACTTCAGGGGCTGCGTCTGCAGAAGAGCCTGTGTGTCCGACCCTGCTGGGTTGGGATCTTGACCCTATGGAGCCTGCAGGGTGGAGGAGGCTTGGGGCCCTGGAGCCCATGCTCAGAAAAAGGATTCCTGCCAGCAGCAGGGGCCTGGGCTGGTGTGCTCGAAGCACAGAGTGGGCACGCAGCGGTTCCATTCTCAGGCTCTGGTCACTAGTAGGTTCAGCTTGTGAGTTCCTGGTGTGTCTCCTGTATATGTGTGCCATCTCCATATGTGTGACTGCTCCCCGGGCGGGCCCCTGGGTGTCACTGTGTTTGTACCCACATATGCACGTGTGTAAGCTTATATGTGCATCTGCTGGGAGTTTGCACAAAGCGTGCGCCTGTGCGGCCATGAGTTCCGACTGTGCATCTGAGTACATGTACATGTACAAGTCTGCAGGTTTGGGAGAATGTGTGCGGCCGTGTGGAGGGCTGGCTGTGGGATGAGAACTGCCGAGGGCGTGTATGGACTCAGGGGCCTCTAACAGCCACTGTCTGAGCCTCACCTTCCGCGTCAAGGTCTGTGCTTCTTGAATCACTCACATAGTAAAACTCAGTGCTTTCCTCGTTCTACCTGAAAACATATCTGGCATGGCCTTTATAGTTAGAGTTCTCCGTTCAAATCCCAGTTCTGCCATCTGCTGTGCGGAAGCCTGCTGAGCTACCCACTTTCCCGGCCCCGGTTTCCTCTGTCAGGCTGTGTGATGACCAGAAATGACACACGTGTGCCCAATGCAGAGGACACTTGTTGAGCTGAAGGCGCTATGGAAAGAAGTCTTGTTAAACTATGTGTGATCCCTTTTACCCGTGTATGAGTGGGGATATTTCCTTGACATCATTTCAAGACTGTCCCCTTGCTTCTGGGCCAAGCTTGTCCTTTCCTCTGGCATCAACTAATTCAGAAGAGGTGAGAACCTCCCAGACCTGCTGTGTGACCCAGAATCATCGCACACCTGGGCATTGGGATAATGTGGCTTGTGTGGGCTTTCTCACCTATGCCCTGTAACGAATTGTGCTGATTTTTCTCCGTGGAAGGCTAGACATTCAGTTCTTACACTACAGAGAGAGGCATCTTCTATTTTAAAATGAAGGAGAGACACAGAAGCTATAGGCTCAATAAACGAAGGTGTGTGTTTTGCAAATCTTATGACCATTTCAGGCAGGGTCCACCTGGTGGTGAAGTTGGATATTGCAACTCAGCTCTACTCGGCCTTGTTAAATACCCAGGGAAAAAGATTCAGATTTAAAAAGGCTTAGAGAGTGCCTCCACGGAGCCGAAATTGCACTGAGTTTATTAGCATGTGATCTCATTTCCTCTGGGCAGGTGGAAACCCCGTTTTACAGGCGAGGCGTCCAGACTGTTCAGGGTCACTTGCTAATGAGCCATAGAATCGGGATTTAAGTCTGGGCCTACTAACTCCACGTCACCTTCACGAGACAGCTGTTTTTCAACCTCTTTTAAAAAAAACGGCATCCTATTTTCAGATGAATTCATTATGGCAGCTAAATGGATAAGCAGGTTAGACTGGAGCAGTGCTGGCTGCGGTGGTGGTGGCGGCTTTGGAGACCCCTGAGTGGGCCCCCTCTCATCTCCGAGATGGCCCCCAAGCCCTGTTATGGAATCTTGGGCTTCAAAGAACAGAGCGGGAAAACCACAAGACCCCAGCCTCCACTCCCATGAGAAAGGCTCGGCTCTGCGGCCTGGATGGGGGACAGCTGTGTCAAGGTGACAAAGGGGAGATGAGACAATGCCAGGAACATCTGGCTCCTGCAGGGGATGTGAGAGTGGCAAGCTGCTCGTGCCTTCTATTGGCCAGGCTACATCGGGGTGCCCTCACCCCCACAAAACTCCTGGACCCGCGATTCTGTCCACTGAGGCCATTTCTTCCACTTTGGGAACATGGGTCTGATTTCTAGATGAACATTGCAAGAAAAATAGGAGTCCCTTTGTCACCCAGACTCATTTTTTTGAGGTGTATCGTGGTTTAAAAAATACGTTTACAAGTTGTTTCCCAACAGGCTATCACCCACTTAATTATATTGCTTATTTGTTGATTTTCTTAGTATTCTCCGTCTCCCCCGTGTAGACTGAGTCACGAGGGAGCAGGAACCCTGTCTGTCACGTTTAGTGTGAACGCCCAGGGCCCAGCCAGCAGCCAGCAACAGGGCAGACGCTCAGTAAGCACTGGTCAGTGACCCACGGAGCCAACAGGGAACTTTATGCCTGCTTCGTACAGAAGGAAACCAAGGCTCAGAGAGGTTAAGGGGCTGCCACGCTCAGGCAACTGGTAGGCAGCCAAGTTACAATTTGGATCCCGCTTCCGGCTTTATTGTTAGCTGTGGAGCAACAGTGAATTGGATGAATGTATTCTCTCCATCCCCATCCCGCTGAGTAGAGACCGAGCGTGACCAGATTCTTGCCCAGTAAGCCCAGTAAGCCCGCATCCACCCTCCAGCCCTGCTGGTCCGGGTCCATCGGTCTGTCTGCAGGATGGGGATATAAAGACACGGCTCTCTCTGGGGCCTGGGGAGGATTAATTAGTGTGCAAAAACACTTTCCAGGCAAACGTTAAGTATTATTAGTATTTAAATTTAGTTTCATCTTCCCTTGCATCCTGACAAAAGAGAGCAGATGGCCCTGGCTTCAGGTGGAGAAAGGGAGGGCGGGCCGCTCAGCGCCAAGAGGGAAGTTTTTGGGCTCTGAGCTTCCAGTTAGGCCCTGCCTGGTGTGGGGGGCCCGGGTGACATGCTGTGGGGCTGCAAGGGAAGCCTTTTTTGTAAGAGCCCCGGGAGGGTCATGGGAAAGCATGGCGTGGGGTCTGAATTCACCTTCCTGCTGCGTGACCTTGACCAGGTCTGGGCTCCTCTGGGAGCCTGGGATCAGGGATATCTGCCCTGCAGAGTTGGAGTGCGGAGGGAATGTACCCTCGCCCCAGCACCCAGCCGCCGGCCGGCCATAGAAGGTGCTCCGTGAACCTGGCTGCCTTGCCCCTTCCACCTTCAGGACGCTCGAGCTCGGGTCTGGTTTTCTCTGGAGAGGCTTGCTGGGCATTGAAAGCACCCCGGGATGCGAAGTCTTGCAGCTATGGCTCCACCGCTTGTGTGCTGTCCTCCAGCCTGGACTTCACGTTCCTTATCTGTGCAGTGGACGTGACACTGGCACTTGCTCTACCTGCCTGGCAGGGTGGAGATCAGCTGAGACGATGGCTTTGTACACGATAACAGGCAGTGAGCCCTACTGGGTTTTTTTCCTGTTTTCTGCCCCAGGTCTCTGTCTTTCCGGCCATGGAGGGGGATAGTAGGAGGTAGGATGCTTGGACAAAATCCGCTTGTAACCCTCCCCGATGAAACCCCTGTGCTGGGCTCCATCTTGCCTGTCCTTCTCCCCCCCCCGGTTCAGTTAGAGACCAGAAGCCAGAAAAGAGCCGTACGCCAAGAAAGCTGTGTGATGCAGGCTCACGTCGGGGCTGAGAAGGCCTCACACGCCTGAAGTACCTGGCGAGCAGGGGCACCAGTGGGATGGGCTGCTGATGTGCAGAGAATGCGCTTTGGAGTCAGGCCGAGCGGGGCTTGAATCTGAAATCTGCCCTTTTTTTTTTTTTTTGAGGGCAGTGTCCCTGGCCCTCATATGTGGGACCCGAACCGGGGCCACTGGCTTCCCAAGCCAATGCTTAACTACCGCGCCACTCGGCGGGCCTGAAATCTGCCCTTTCTTGTCCCTGGGACGCTGGGCAAGGCATTGCACCTCTCTGCCTCAGTTTCATGATCTGTAGAGTGGCAATGATAATTCCCTTCTGGAAGGACCAAAGCAAGGGTGAAATTAAATGAGAGAAAATGCAGAACCCAAAGCAGCAATGCCTTCTGGGGTGACTTAGGAGTTTTCTCAAAGGAAAATAATGAGGCAGAGAACTGCCGGTTTTGTGTATCATCTTTACCTGCTGTTATCTTTACCTCCCTGTGTTTTAGATTTCCCTTTCTGGTGACAGCCCCTAGTTTTGTTGTTTAGGGATCTGCCATAGCCCTACTGTCCACCTGAGTCTAGCCCATCAGATCTCTGCCTTCCTCTGGTTTAGGGAGGGCCATGTGACCTCTACCAAGCCAATCAGAATGGGACTTGGGACTGCCGCGGCCGGTCCCAGGAAAGGGGCTCCCCTTTCCTGCAGGCTGGGAGCTGTTGGACCAACCCCTGGTCCTAATGGCACCGTCTGGCCATCCCGTGAGGACAGCCTATTGAGGATGGACAGGCAAGAGCCCAGCAGGGCTGAGGGATGAAGCGAGCTAGCTTCCTGGTGGCATTAGTAGGAGCCTGGATCCGGCCGTGCATGCATTTTCAGTGACACGAACCACTGCTAAGTCAGTGAGTTTTTAAAAACCATTGAAAACTGTGACATTTTTTTTTTTTTTTACTAACTCACCAACAATAGTAATTTGATTTTAACAACACCTTTGATTTCAACAATGGGCCATGGCTTCATACCTAAGCTCTGCTGCTCCCTGGCTTTGTGACCTGTGGCAAATTGCTTAAAGTCTCTGAGCATCAGTGTTTTCAGCTGAAAAACAGTGCTACTCACCCGCCCCTCTCTCATGAAAATTGAGCCACAGAAGGTAGGTGCAGTCAGCTCTCTCCCGCTTGGAGCTTGGATGTGTGGCAGCCCCCACCCAGGGCGGGGTCCACCCTGGCTCACGCGGGCACCTCCAGATCGGCTCCCTTTTCTTGTCCCTCTACCCAAATTGCCTCTCTTCTGGATAATCAGCCGCCACACATTCCTGCTTTCAGAACCCTAGATTGCACAGTGGGGGATACAGCCATGTTGGGGTGGGGGGGCGGTGTCACAGGGACCACCAGGCAGTGACAGGGTACCAGCTCAGCAGGGTACTAGCAGAGCAGCCCTGGGAATGGGGAGCTGGCAGGTGGCAGGGCCTGGGGTGGAGTCCCACAGGCCCTGGACTGAATCTCTGTGAGTTCTGGGCAGGCACCACCATCAGCGTGGCGAAGGGCTGGGCCTCATCCCTGGCTCTGTGCCTTCCTGACTGTGCACTTTGGGCACACGCTGCAGCCTCTTGTTTCCTCATCTGCACCCTGGGATCTCTGCTGTCCACGTCACAGGCTCATCTAGGGCGGACAGATACTAGAAGATGCTTTGTCAGCCTGTGTGTGGCCAGAGGCGGAGTGAGGAAGCTTCAGATGATGGAGTGCTAGGATCTTAGTGCTATAGGGACCAAGTCCCTCCTTTCACAGATAGGGAGATGGAAGCCCAGCCAGGGCAAGCGGCCTCGCCCGAAGGCCCAGCAGAGCACATGCAGAGGGCAGGAGGTAAAGCTCCAAACCCACTTAATCCCTCCTGTCCCCGGCGGACACTGACGGAGGGTTGTGAGGGTCTGGCTGGCTCTGGCCCACTGTCCTGGCAAAGGGGCACCTTCCAGGGAGAGGTCGATGCCTCCTCCTGGGGGCTGAATCTCTGAGCATCCTTGGGTGGGTGGGGGATGCAGGGCGTGGGCAGATGGCCTGGTCCCATGGCCTCCCCCATGCTTATTTGCTGACCTCAGACAATTGCCAGCCTCTCCGAGCCTCACATCTCCAACAAGGTGGGGATGGGAACGCCCCCCTTCCAGGGTTGTTGTATAAATCAAACGAGAGAAGCCTTAAGGCGCTTCTGTGGAGACCTGTGGGAAGAGAACTTTCCATCTCTGCGATGCTGGTGTCTGTGAAGCGAGCCCGCCTCCCAAGCCCCCCTGCGGGTTCAGGGCCAATCAGGCACAGGGATACGATGCCATGCGCGACGTCAGTCAGGTGTGTGTGGGTGCATTCTGTCCCAGCGGCTGGTTTCCTCCCCCGGCCCTCACTGTCCCCACCTGTCAGATGGGGGAGGCGTCCCCACGGCTATGAATCACAGTGTCTCTAGGAACAGAAGGTTCCTCGCACCTGTGGCTTTGCCGGGCTGCTTGGCTGAGTGTGCAGAGGCAGGCGGGAATGCCTGTGGGAGGCACGCAGAAGAGGCTCCTGGTCACCTGGGTCAGCCCAGGCCCAGGGAGGCGGGGCCTCACCACGGCCACGCAGCTGGCAGTGTGTTGACCAGTGTGGGAGGACCAGAGGGAAACGTCCCCTCCAGTCCCAAGGGAGGTGGCCTGGACATCAGTGGGTCCTCTCTCCCCACCCTCAGCAGAGTAGAGGGATAGAGAGGGGCCAAAACCCAGGGCGCCATTCTGGGAGATAGCTTCCTCTCTCCTCCTCATGTTTAGTCAGCCACCGACTTCAATCCACTCACCCTCCATGAAGCCTGTCCGGCCTCGTTCACGGCCCCCCTGATCTTTGCATGGACTATTGCTCCTGCTTTGGAACATCTGTCTCCAGTTTTGTCCTTGTGAATCTTGTCTTCTACAAACGGATCTTTCTTCAACCCTAGTCTGATCACAGACACTTGTGCCAGGGCTCCCCGGGGCCAAAGCCTGGGGTGCATTCTCCCTCTGACCCAGTCTAGCCTCACCTCCTGCCCATCCGCCTGCATTGGGCAACCTAAGGCCCTCCTTAAAACACTCTGACGCCGTCCTCTCTTCCATCTGCCCACCCTCTGAAACTGCCTTTTCTCACCAGGCTCGGTCTAAAAGTCCACTTTCCCTGAAGCCTCAGCGTGCTTCTCGCCCCACTCAGTGCGCCCCACCTTCTCCTGGGAGTCCACAGCACCCTGCACCACCCTCTGGCACAGTCCCCAAACTGCCGGGTGTCCCCATCTGTCTTCATGGCCATCTCCCCCTTCAGACTGGGAGCTCCTTGAGGGCAGGGCTAGGCCCCACCCGGCATCCTCAGCACCCCGCCCGGGCCTGGCACGCCGCCTTGTACCCAAGGGCTGCTTAGTGCTCCAGCCCACTCACCAACGTGTCGCACTTACTCATTTAAAGCCACTTTTGGGGGTGGGAGTGGAGGGCGGGGGGACCAGAGAATCAACTGCTTAGACCTCCGCCTTGCGCAGGGGAGCGACTGGGGCGAGTCCGGGAGGCCACTGTCTCCAGCTGCCGGGGGCTGAGATCCCCGCTCTGCCTTCATCACGCTGCCTTGGGGAGATCAGTGGCGTTTCCAGGAGGGTGGTGGGAATTGTCAAGCCTTCCCTGAGCCGATGCCAGCACAAGCGGACGTGGGAGTAGCTGGCAATGACCAGGAGAGCCCTCAGGCTGGAGGGGGCACCTCCTCTCACAGGAGAGCTCTTGTCTTAGAATTACTGGCCCAGAGGAGGACAGCGTTTGATCGATGACAGGGAGAACAGAGCAATGCCTTCCTAATCCATGGCTCAGGAGGTCCTCAGCCACAGAAGCAGGCAGGTCTCTCACTCGGGCTTCTGCCAGCTTGGAGGGCTCTTAACAAGGCAAGGGGAGAAGGGAGGGAGAGCACGCCATCCCCAGCTCTGTGCTGGCGGCTTGAACGCCACGTGTCTTCTTCCCCTCACAGTCACTCCAGGAACAAGACCCTGGCCTAGTTCCCCGGGCGCGGGGACGGAAGCTCAGAGGGGGAAATCGTATTCACACGGCCCGTAAGTGCTGAGCGGACCCTCAGGCCTGGCCTGAATGACCTCCCCTGCTCCCTCGCAGCCAGGCCAGTCAGGTAGGAAGAGCAGCGGGCCAGCCTGCTGGCATCCTGGTCCTTTCCTTGCCCTCTGAGGGGATTGTGTAACCCTCGCTTTCCTCATCTGCACAATGGGAATGGAAGGCCCGCCTCTGGGGCTGTCGTGTGAGAACAAGGCCGAACCGGGCAGCTGGGTCCGGCTCATCTGGAGGCACTAATGCTGGCTCTAATGGCTTTGTTTCCCGCCTTGCTCTTGACTGTCAGACCCCTTGGATGACCCATCTCATTGCCGAATTCTAAGTCTGTTGAAACTGGAGAGGCCAGGCCTCCGCCTTCAGTTCCCACTGATGCCTGGTCAAGTCTATGCACCGTCTGGGCCTGTGGAATGAGCGCGCTGTGGGCAGCAGGGTTTCCTAAAGATAGTAATGGACGGCCGATAGGGAGACGGCATTTTCTGGCAGCAAGGTGGGCCTGGCTAACAACGGCGTCACATTTCTTAGCTTCGGATTGGCATGATATCACTGCGTGGCTTTATCTCTTGCTGATCAAAGCTCTGACTGGCAGTTAAGTGTCTTTGATTAATAAAAAATGTGGGAAATAAATTAATCATGACTTAAATGCAGTGTGTTTGGGAAACAGAAGCTACAAAAACTCTAAAACTCTAATCCACTGAGGCCACGAGGGGGAATAAAGGTGTCCTTGATAGCAAAAACTTGGGGACGCGTGGGGTGGATGTCTACAGAGCCCTCCAGTTGTGGACAGAGGACCTGTGTGGCCGGGGCCCTGTGGGTGCTGCCACTAGGGATGGGAGGCTCGGTCCCTTTAAGGCTGCTCTCCCCTTCACCAAGCCTAGGCCTCTGCGGAGGAGGACATGCATTATTGAAAGCACATTTCAATACCTATTCACTCTCCTCCTCCTGTGGGTGGCAATCACAGTTTACATAATCTGTCTCTCTGTCCTCCCAGGCAGATGCTCCCTTCTGGCTGAGTGGTTGGGGGGAGGGGAGAGGGAGAGGCATTAACTCTGCTGCCACCTCCAGTGGTGGCCAGGTTGCCTTGGAATGAATGAGAGCACACAGCCTTGCGTTCAAGTGTCACTTATGTGATGTGTGACATTGGGTGCCCCACTTTGCCCTTTCCTCGGTGATCTTGTTCCATTCTCATGGCCTCCAACAGTCTCCATGCTAATAGCTCCCAAACCTGTGTATCCATCCCAGATCTCTCTCTTGAACCCCAGGTCCATCTGCCAATAGCTTCAGAGATAGCTCTGTTTGTGTGTTCACAGGCAACCGAGGCTTAGCATATCCCAAACTGATCTCACCAGTTTTCTCCCCGTCTATCCATCCATTTGTCCATCTAAGCATCCATCCGTCCGTCCATCCATCCATCCATCCATCCATCCATCCATCCATCCATCCATATTATTCATCCATCTAACCATCCAATAATCCATCCCTCATCTCTACATTCAACTACTCATTGAATCATCCATCTGTCATCCCTACATTCAATTACTTATCCAGCCAGCCAGCCAGCCACCGTTTTCTAAGTGTCTAGCATTTGTCAACATTAGAGGTACAGCAACACACAAGACAGGCACTGTGTTTGCCGTCCCCATACTTAGGGCTGTGAAGGAGACAGACAAGTAAATAGGAAGTATAATAAATGCGATAAGTATGATGTTAAGGGAAGTGTAAGGTGCTACAGGAGTACAGAAGGGGGTCCCGAACACAGTATTGGGGATCAGAGAAGACATTTTTGGAAGACAATGATAGTGAGGCTAAGACCTGTGAGACCAGGAGTGACCTTTCTTTCCCCCTGTGTCCCTTGTCTGCATTGCCCAAGGGGATTGACACCCGGCGCCCATTCCCCCTTCATCTTGTAAGTGTAACGCTCTTCAGCAGAGCCTGCTCCTTTCCCACTCATGGTCTTTATGGATTGGGTGGAAAGGTGACATAATCACCAGGCCTACGGGTGAGCGTGTGTCCCAGGCCTGCCTGGGGGGATGGGTTAGGGATGAGTTCACTTAGACCCAACTCCAGAACTCGACTGGCATCACTGGGCATGGGGTATCCTATTTCCAT
This sequence comes from Aselliscus stoliczkanus, assembly GCA_033961575.1. NCBI lineage: Eukaryota > Metazoa > Chordata > Mammalia > Chiroptera > Hipposideridae > Aselliscus > Aselliscus stoliczkanus. The sequence continues at coordinate 4,746,071 of CM066733.1, forward strand.
CGGAGTTGCTTAGCTGGTGGAAAGGCGGCTGCTGTGTTGCCACTCTGAGGGGGGCAGCCCACGTGAGAGTGATGCCAATCTAGAGGACAGCAGAATCAAGAGACCGAAAGGAGAGTCTGAGGCCATCATGTGAACTGCTAAATCCAGATGTGCCTGACACCAGCAACATCGGACTTATCTTTTTTCCTTTAAGCCGTTTAGAGTTGGGCTTCTGTCACTTGCAGCGAAAAGAGCCCTCATTAAGAGTAAAGATTCTCATTAGCCGTAGGAAAGCATTTTCACATCCTTTGTCTTGTCTGATTTTCATAACTGCCCTAGGAGGTTGTTTACAGAGAGTGAAATGAAAGTGTGGAAGCTCAGAGAGCTGAGTCGGTGGGATTCAGCCGCAGGCCTGCCAGACAGCAAAGCCCATGCTTTATTCAGGAGACTTTGGAGATTATCTAAGAAGAATGCCAGGGAGAAGGATTTAGATTTGAGAGGAGGCACTGAGCAACTGGTCCAGGGGACAGGACTCCCTGCCCACAGTCAGCCCACATTCTACTGCATGACCATGTTTTAAGGTCTGGCTTAAAAGTCACTTCCTCCCATGAAGGCCCAAGGCAGCCCTCGCCTTGCTCTTCAGCCCTCATCAGTGTTTCCTTTGTAATACTGGTCACTTTCAGCCTCCCCACGTCACTTATTTAAGTGTATGACTCATTCCCTTCCAGAGAAGTCCGTGCTTCACTCATCTTTGATTAGACCCAAGCTCCGTGCCCTGTGCGTGGTACTCAGTAGGGGCTCAATGCGTTTTTCCAAAGATAAGTATTTGAGATAAATTAATGTCCAGATAAAAAGTACATTTAGGGTGTGAATTAGAATGACAGGAAGATAAAGAGGGAGAAATCGACTTGAGACACACACAGACAGAAAGAGAGAATACGTCAGTGAGGGGGTGAAGGACAGAGGGAAAGGGGGCGCCCGAGAAGGAGAAAGGGAGAGAGTCCTGGGCGTGGAGATCTAGGAGGGTCTGCCAGCCATGCCTGGGGTTCTGTTGACCTGAATCGGTGCTTTGTGGGTCATCTGGAAAGGGCTCGGTTTGCTCAGAGCCCAGTAGAGTTGGAGGGTAAACCCATGGCATGGTGGGGAGAAGCTGGTGGATCAAGGAAGAGTTCCTGTGACCCCCCTCCCTGCTGCTTGGGGCAGGAAAGCAAGACAGACAGCTGGTGGGCCTGAAGGAGCTGGTGGACTTGGTAGTGCCGCAAGGGGAGGGGACAAAATACCTGGGTGTCAGCAGCAGCCGGGACCTCCTGGTGCCACATCCTGGGACCTCTCACCCAGGGCTGCGGTGTAACCCTTCCCTCCAGAGGCTGGGTTTGGGGCCCAACCAGAGAAGCACACACTTTCGCAGGCAGCGGGCCTGTGAGTTTCCCCACTCCGCTCTGGGGCTGGGCGGTTGACCAGCTGCCCTTCCCATCACCGCTTTGCGCATCACCGTCTCTGGCCCTGAGCAGGACCCAAAGTGATCCTATGTATTATATCCATCTCCTTGTTTCTTATCCATCTCTGCCCCTGCAGGGGAAGGGTCATGAGGACAGGAACCTTGCTGGTGTCCCCCGGCCTAGCATGGTGCCTGGGAAGCTCACCAAGTGCTGAGTGGGTTAATGAGTGAATGGAAGACAGGCTGGATGGCCGTGTGGTGGGGGTGGGGCTTGCTTGCAGGTGGCATTGACAAAGCACTTTACCAAGCAAGGCTCCCAAGCTAAAGGCGTCTGGGCTCTGAGATGAGAGCCCTTGAGAAGAGAAAGGTCCTTCTGGGGCCAATTGTGTGGCTGTCAGCCTGAGTGTGGCAGCTGCAGGGAGACGGTCGCCTGAGGCGGCAGGGAGGCTCTTGCTGCCTCCGTCACACCTGCTCTTGGCCACGAGGAAACCCCTCTGGGGCCCTGATGTAGCTGCTTGAGACCAAGGGACACTGCCTCTGAGCCTCAGGAAGGAGGGGGCCAAAGGACTGGGCCTTGGGCAGGAAGGCCCGGGGAAGGAGTGGGCATGCGCCAATGGACCCAGGGGCCGCTTTGTACCCGGTACTGTGCTGGCTCTCTGGCTCCTGCCCACAAAGCACTGAAGAAGGGACATAGAGCCTAAGGCCCAGGGCAGCAAGACGACTGGCTCAGGGCCCCATGGTGAGAGGTGGCAGGCCAGGCCGACCCAGCCCTCCCTGCACGTCGTGGGGCAGTCACCACGATGCTGGGGGTTCTACAATCCCAGCCACCCCACTTGGCCCCCCGAGATGACTTTCTAAAATGAAATGTAGATTTTGTCCCTCCCCATGAGTAGGCAGTTCCAGAAAGAGGATGTCCAAATGGCCAGTAAGGAAGCTCACTAGCCACCAGGGAAATGCAAATGATAGCCAGAAGCACTACACGCTCTTCAGGATGGCTAACATGGAAAGGACAAATGCCAAATGTTGGTGTGCACCTGGCGCTACCGGAAGTATCGGGCAGGAATGTGGGAATCAGGACGGCCATTTTGGGAAGACAACATTTGACAGTGACTGAAAATGAACCCCCACCTCCTATGACTCACTGAACCCAACGGAAAGGTGTATCAGTGTTCATCCAAAGACACGTACAAGAATCTTCACGGTGGCTCTTTTCACAAGAGCCCCGAACTGAACACAACCCAAGCACCCATCAACACCAGAAGGAATGCACACATTTTGGTTTAGTCAGACGACGGAATATAATTTAGCAACAAGCATGAATCACACGCCGGTGTGCAAGGACATGAAAGAACCTCCCCTGTAATGCTGGGCGAGAGAAGTCACACATGAGAGTATGCTGCTGCATGCTTTCATGTATGCGACCTTCAGACACAAGCCAGCTAACGAAGTTGGGAGAGTGTGACTAGCAAGCCGGGCAAGGGGCTTTCTGGGGTGCAGGGAAGTTTCTGGCTCTTGATCTGGGGCTGGCCACCTGGGGTGTTCACTTTGTGAAAATTCATTGAGCTGTAAAAACTCATCGTATGATAGGAGCATTTCTATGGATGTAGGTTATATTTCAATATAATGTTTCTGCAGCCGCCCCTCTATGGCTCCCTCTGGGCACATGGCTGTCATTCAGGCCCTTAGCTGCCTGTTGCGGCCCCCTCTTAGGACTCCCTGTCTTAAGCAACAGAGGGGACAGTGGGCGGGTCCCCCACACGCCAGGCTGTTTGTCACCTCTGTGCCTCGGCCGTGCTGCCCCGTCGCCTGGCATCCCTCCGGCCTCATTTTTTGTCTGCCCCTCGTCCTTTCCGGAATTCTCCATCAGCCGGGCAGCCCCCCTGAGCCCCCACGGCCCCATCCTACGCTTCCCTTTATCTCAGCCACCCCCATATGGCTTTTTTGTTCTTGCCACCTGCCTGCCTCACTCCCTCAAGATCAGGGCCTATGGCTGAGTCGTCTCTGTCCCCAGGGCTCAGCATGGGGCCCTAGCACAGTCCACAAACACTGAATGTTTGCAGAATGAATGAAGCAATTCTCATTCTTAGTTTGGGCTCTTGTCTGCCCCTCTGTACCTTCCCTCCTTTCATCTCTTCCGTTGCCGCCTCCATCACTGTCTTGTAAGAGCCTCTCAGAGATGTCTCTTCTCTGGGATAAATGTCTCCTGTCCCGGTCCTGTCTCCCACGTGATGTCTCTGTCTCCTCTCTGGAGACTGGAAACGGACACACATCCCCCTACCCTGAACCCTTCACCTCCCCCATTCTCACCACACTCAGTTACCCCGAACAGCTGCTGGGGGCCAAGGCAGTGATTGGTTATCCAGAGCGGGAAGCCGGGCCGTGCACATTTCCCTCAAACCCTGGTCCCTGGACATCAGCTACTCTCACCAGACACTGTGGGAGTGGTTTGACAGTGGAGCAGGATGCTTAGGCAGGGGGTGTTGGAGGGGTGTAGTGAGCTTCTTGTCCCCAGAGGCATGCATATGGGAACTGGCTGACTGCAGTCAGGCGTGCTGTTGGTGGGAAGTTAGACTCAGTACCCCCAACCCAAGGGGGCAAAAAGAAAAGAAGTAACATCAGTTGAGGTCCTTCTTTGCACCAGGTCCTTTGAACGTGTAATCACAGACTTTGCATGATTTTTCTGGAAGGTGTTACATTGTCCCCATCTTAGAGATGATGAAGCTGAATGTCTGCTGTTGGTTTGCACCCAGCCTGACAAAGGCACGGTGAGCTCCTCAGAGGCACCTGCAGAGAGCCCAACGACTCACCAGCCAAGTTTATGGCCAAGGCTGACACGGAGGGTCAGGATCCCTGAGCTCACTGGCATGTGATCACAGAAGAGCAGCTGCAGTCACCCTCAGGTTATCATGGACCCCAAATGAGATGCCAAGTGGCCAAGTGGCGATTTTACTCTAAATGGTTTGCTCATTGGCATTGGACCTCTATTTTCTGTGAATGTGATTTTCGTTTCCTACTTTTTACTGATTAGAAAAATAAGGAAAGATGGAAAGCTCAGGCTAACGAAGCTGTTTCCCCTACTCCTTTCCTACTTTGCTGGGTGTTCAATCTATGACTTAAGAGGTGCTGCATGCACTGACCACAAAGTGTCCCATTATTACCCTAGAAGGCTGGGCCCCGGCTGCCTCTGCACTGCCAGCATCCCGAGCCCACCTGTTGGACCCCCGAGCTCCCGGCATTGCCAGCTACAGCCCAGGGTCTGTGCTGCAGAGACATGGACTCAGTGAATCCCCATGCGCTCCACTAAACCTCCCAGCCCCTCTGCTCGTAGTTAGGTCGTGGGACTAGTTCTGGCCAATGGGCTGTACAGAGGGCCAGCACAGCCTTCTGTGCTGCAGTATTTAAGAGTGGGTGTCAGTTCTCCACTCGCTATCTTCTCCTGCTTCCAAACGGTGGAGCCATCCTGGATTCCTGAGTCACCGCATGGAAGGAAGCTGCCCGGAGAGCTGCCAGCCCCACAGTGGACTTTGGATGAGGGAGAGACGAGCCTTCATTGTGTTAAGCCGCAGAGATTCCAGGGTTAACTCGTTACTATGCTATAACTTAGCTGTATTGACAGATGCCATCACTACAGTCGCCCTTTCATCAAGGCCACAGAGCCTTGGGTCAGGCACCAGGATGGGCGTAGACATCATAAGACAAGCTGGGCACCCGCAAAGAGGCACAGTTAGAGAGCAGCAGAAGAAATCAAATGAGCTTTTATAATGCAGAGTGTCAGCTGTGATGGAGGGAATACGGGGGTCAGTCGGGAGTCCAAAGGAAAGGTGGCAAAGCAGAGGGAGGGTCTAGTCACGGAAAGCTTCCTGGAGCAAGTGACTTCTCAGCTGGGTTGTGGTAGATGACTAGAAGTTAGTCCACTGGCTACACACTGGGGGTATGTGTTGTTTGCTCAGCACAATAGTTAAGTTTTTTTTTTTTTCTGGTAGTTGGCAATATTTAAAAATGAAAAGTCTCACATAAAGATCTGGATTTGAGGCTTCACTAAAAATAACCTCAGGATATTGATCAACACTGGGGCCATGTGCCTACATGGCAAAAATTGGCTGCCCCTTTAGACAGGCATGAGTTTTCCAGGTCACCACAGCTCCCTTCATGCTTTTGCTCTCTGCCAGCCCTGCAGACATTTGGGCTTGCATCCTCTGAGTGAGCCAATTCTCGTTAGACTCCCTCAGCCCAGTGGATCTCTTTCAGCCAAGGACCAAGCTCATCTAACCATCTCCCTTCCCCAGCCCATCAGCAGATCCAGAAGCCTGGACCCAGCCCCTCATGGGAGGCCTGCTCCGGCTAGAGCTGACTATTGGCCCAAGACTGGGATGAAGACCTTGGTCCAGCCAGAGTGGAAAAAAGGAAGCCCCAGGGACAATCGCCGATAGTCAGGCCGAGGGGACCACATTGCTGGCCCTCCCTTGGCTCCGCAGGGTCGGTATTTGCAGGCTGGGCTGCCCGGAACCCATTCTCCCTCCTTTTAGTGACAGCCCCATGATTTTTTTTTCGGGGGGGAAACCACCCCTTCCTCAGTGTCCAACATTTGAGGGAATCTAATCAAGCCTCTGTGCCCTCTGCCAGCCAAGAGGAGGCCATGGGACTCAAGCCATGCCAGCTCGTGTCCCTCCTGGGGCTGTGAATCATGAGCGGGGTGAGAGAAAAACATCTGTGGCCGATTCATCTCAGGGGAACCTCGAGAAACAGCCTCCGTTCCTGCCCCCGGAGGCCTGGTCGGCTCTGGTCCCACGGACGGTTGGTGCCCGTTCTGGGAAAATGCTGCCTCAGCAGCCACTGTCTGCTCCAAGACCCTGTGGCCAGCTGCCCACCCGGACTTGACCATAGCTATCTGCCTGGACTTGACCACTGCTGCCCATACCATGCCCACCACACAGTGTTCCAGACTAATCAGGCCTGGGCAGCTAATTTGTCCCAGTGGATGAGCTTGCTTCTAGTTCCAATCATGCCAAGTTAAAATGGGGGAAGTTTACAAGAACTAACCTTTTTGAGCCCTTCCTAACTGACAGACCCTGTGACAGGTATTTCACCTAGATTATCTCATGGTTTTTCACCCATATTTCAGTCTCTCATATACCATCTTCATGATTTCTGCCATATCAGTACTAGTCATTTACTGAGTATTTTTCTTTAAATTGATTAGCCTTTTAAAAAGCACACTCTTTTATTGTAAAAGGAAATGCTATATTATTTCCATAAATCACAGATTTTGGTATGCTGCTTGTATTTTTCTAATACGCACCAATTGTGAGCTAGTAAAATAATAACTGTTCATCCATATCCTACCTGAAATCATTGTGCACACCATCAATCACACGGGTGCCAGCCCCGGGGAAATACTGTAGCATCTGTTAGTGCTCACACATCCCTGGAAAGATGGTGTATAGATAAGAACACGGGGGAGCAAAAGGTTCCCGCCAGAAATCCCACAGGTGGGGCTGAGAGTTGAATCCAGACAGTCTTACTAAATACCTAGGTTCTTCCTAATGCATTTAAAAATAATAATAATAATTAAAAAAGTCTAAAGAGCCCCTCTAAAAATGAAAATATGTGTGAAAATCCAATGTATAAAACAGATCAAATTAGAGCATTTTTTATTTAAATGGAGTTGTTGCGTCCAGAGCTTCTTTTTGGGGAGCGTCCCTTGCCCAAATCCATCCTATAATGGCCCTTGAGAGCCTGTCTTAGAAGCTTGGGACTCTGAGGCATGTCATTTTAAACCCACAGGGCACCCACCCTGTCTCTTCATTCCATGTAGTCTGACTTTCCCTGTGAGCCAGACTCCTCCGGCAACTCCTGGGCCTGTGATATCTTCTCTGGCTGGACATCTCAACCTTGGATCTTTGCCATGTTGAAATCTCAGAATTGGCCATCTTGAAATCTTCCACTGGCATTAGAAGCCGTACTCTGACCTAATTATTCATTCATCACCCACTGATGTCTAATCTGTACCCACATTTTCAGAGGACACAAGAGGCATAGATGCAGTCACTGTGATGGGTACCAAATGCAGCGTGGGAGACGCACACAGCCAAATGCAATAAAGGCTTGAAGAGCTGCTGCTCAGGGAATCACACTGTTTCCGCAGTTTCTGCCTCTCTCGGGTGCCTGGCGGCATCCTGTGCTGGGCAGAGCCTGAGATGGGGCAGCCAAGGGGCCCCATGGTGCTGCTGGCTGCCCTCCAGATTGAATGCCAGCGGTTTCATCTAATTCCCCACTCTGGCTCCTGGGTCACTGTTCCTTTCAGCAGCTAATGCCTGATGTAAGCCCGGAGGTTAGAATCATACCTCACCCCAAACCCTCACTCCAGCAGGAGGACCAATTTGCAGCTGTGCCAGCATCTGCAGTATGAAGCTCTGCCTGGCTCCTACCATCAGTCTGCCTGCTGTCCTCATGACCCTCCCCCCAAATCTGGAGACCACCTCCCATGGAAGTGGTGACTCCCAAGTTGCCCTCCTCTGCCAGGAAGAGAAGAATCTGTCACTCTAAAAATATGCAAAGATCCTGGCCGAGTTCCAATAAAGTTTTAAAGGTTCCTAAATGACATTCAGCCTTGTGGTGTGTCCTGACGAAGCCAAGATGGCTCTGATTTTCCCTCAGTCCTGGCGGTGGCCCTGATCCTCTCTGAGACGCTTCTCCCTTTGGAAGGCTCCATTTGTTCCCAGCACATCAGCCTCGGGGTCTCCCCTGTGCTGTGGGACCAGGTCTGAACTAGGCTGGAGTCCCACCTAGGAAGCTTCTCTCCGTGGTAGGCCCTTGAGTTGGGTCCATCAGCAAACCCAAAACAAGTCAGTTCGAGCCAAGTCAACTCAAGTCCAGTCAGCTCAGCTCGGCATGTACTTACTGCACCTCTCGTGCCCTACGCCGTCCTACCCTAAGTGAGGCTCTAGTTTTGGAAAAGGTAGAAGCCAACAGATAACAAAACACAAGCATTACTCATGAGGAGTTTTCTGTTTTGAACCTAGATTCCAGATTCAAACGTTTCCTTGAGCTGAGGAATCCCTTGCACAAGGGGCTGGAGATGGGGCTTCCTTTCCCGGCGAGGAAAGAGCCCAACCAGCAGCCTAATTCCCGGGGTCCACCCTCAAGACTTTTCAGACTACCCTCTTGGGGGCGCCTGACTTCAAGACCTGAGGCTGCAGAGCCAGTTTGTCCCTCACCCTGTAGGATCTGATTCATATAGTTTCTGAGTCATTCATTCATTCATTCATTCACAAACCTGCACTGAGTACTTACTATGTGCCAGACACCTGACAGGCATGGTCACATTTAATTTCCACAGCAACCTGTGTGGACAGCTGGAATGTAACCGGTCCTGATTCCAAAGCCTGTGCTCTTTGCAATCCATCCCACTGCCCCTCAGGACAATTCAGCAGAATCCATGATAAAGGGTGGAGGTCACCAATGCTTAAACAAACACACTGTATATGGAGGGAAAGAGACGAAATCCCACCTGCCCATTTTACTAGAATTATTTGAGAAGTAAACTATTTAGGGAGATAAAAGGTGACTTTCACAAAAAGCCTCCGTCAAGTTCCTACCCCAGAGCCTATTAATACAATTGATTCATTATAGAATTGGGCAGAGGTGGGCGGTAAGTAGGAGGGAGTCTATTTTTGCACGGATAGAGAACTGGCTTAGAGACAAGAACGAGCGGGTAGAGATAAATGGGTGTTCTTTCCACTGGAGAACAGGGTTCCCTAGAAATCGGTACTGAGCTTGGGCTTATATAACACCCAGTGCACACGCGTCGAGCACCCGGTGTGTGAAGGCCCTGCTTTCAGCACGGGGGACACCCAAACAAGCCAGACTCAGCCTGTCCCCCTGCAGGAGCCCAAGGAAGGGAGGGCTCAGTGACATCCCCAAGTTTTCAGAGGACAGGGAGCTCCTCGGTGGTCTGAAAAGGCAGGACATTGGAGAGAAAACTGAAGAAGGGGGCTGGGGGTCGGGAAGGAGCCCCAAGCAGCAATCAGGAGATTTGAGCTCCAGGACCCGCAGGCCACGGACTTGCTGTGTGACACCGGGCAGGTTCTTTCCCTCTCTGGTCTCGGTTTTCTCTCCTACGCACTGAACGGATTTGCCTAGATGCTCTGTAGGGATGTGGTGCTCTGGATGGAGAACAATGACTTAGAGTAGGACCTGGTTATGAGCAAGTCTCCATTTCCTGGGGCCAAAATGTCCCCTTCTGTCCGTGCTGTGATGGGGGGGCCCCCTCTCTCCCCCGATGTGTGAACGGTGAGGCAGAGGCACAGTGCCATGAGGTCTGCGGGGCTCAGAGCCCAGCCCGGAATCCCTCAGTGGCATTCACTACGGGTGACTCAGCGTCATAAATAGCTCCCATCTGGGTGAGCAACGGTATCTGTAGCCATCGAGCGATCTCTATATCCACACACGCTCTCTCTGTGCAAATATGTGGCTCACTGTATGCTAAATACGGGGTGGCCTGGAGACGTTCCTCCTCTTAAAAGACTATTTGATATAAAACTCAAGACTGTTTATTTAAAGAAACAAATTTACAACTCTGCCTGTTGGATTACTGGTAGTGGGTGGTGGGGACGAGGCCATGTGGCTGGATGAAGGGACGCTGGGTGTGAACCGAGCTTGGGGGACACTTGGAAGAGCGGCTGAGGTGCCTGCCCCACCTTCACTTCCTGTCTGCAGCAGGAGGGGTGATGCCCCCCCACAGGAAGCCTGCGATCCTGGAGAGGGGGCGTGGCGGGCGGAGAGCTGAGCAGAAAGAGTGACGGCAGAGCCAGGCTCCAGCGCTGCTCTGGCCTGCCACCGACCTGGGGTAGTTCGTTAATTCACTCATTCATTCATCAAATATGCACCCAAGGCGCGTAGGCCACTTGGGGTTCCAGACCAGAAAAAGTAGGTCTGAATGCAGACTCAGCCACCCACCCACCAGCCATATGTCTTTGGGTGAACCTTGCCCTTCTCTGAGCTTCAGTTTCCTCATCTGAGAACTGGAGATAATAATACCCACCCAAGGGTTTTTTGGGGGGCGAGCACCATTAAATAAGATAACGCACAAGGAAGTGTTTCTGTGTTGTAAACAGCTCTAAAAATGCACAGGCACACCATTCCCCCACATTGTCCGATTGTCCAGCTCATCCCACTTAGGGGTGTTCTTGGCGATTATGGAGGGGAAATGTCACCAGGAGTGGGGAGCACTCTGCACACCACCCATGGGGTGACGCTGGGAGTTCCCTTACCTTTGCTTCCTGGCAGAGCTGGGATGCAGGGATCTTCAATCAACGAGCAGAGCAGATAGCATACCAGAGGCGCACAGCTTCCTGGAGGAGGAGAGAGGGTGTTGGGGGGTCAGGGGAGACAGCTTCCGGGGAAGCTGGCCTCTCGAATGGGCACCGAACCCCAGACCCCACCTAGGGCGTGCCCTTGCCTCTCCGGAGGCCACCACAGATGCCGTGGGTTGTGGCAAGGGGGTGAGGGCAGGACGGGGACCTGCTGGGCATCACACCCAACCCCTGGCCCCACCGCACCTGCTCTCCTGACAGCAGTTCCCCTCTTGGTCACTGGTTTGGTCGACGCTTGTATTGTACCACCCGCCACCTGTTTGTTGGCTTAAATGTGATTTCTGACTGGTGACAATGGGTGGGATTTACTGTGAGTCAATCTGGGTTTGCATCTGGCTTGGGGGAAATCCATTACATCTCTCTGGGCCTCGGTTTCCTCATGTGTAAAATAGGGCTGCTCACAGCACCAGCCTCACACATGGGTGCCATTAGAGCTTGTCGTTGGTGGTGTGAAATAAGATAATGTCTGTGAAGATTACCTACTACATTGTAGCCCCTCACAGTTTAGTGATCTTTCTCTGCTTTCTTCTAGGAGGCACCCAGAATTTCTGCAAAGGCAGGGAGTGGGTCTTACATGAGTTTCCACAGCCTTGTCCAAGGGGGCACCCCATACTCTTTGCTGACGGAGCAATGCCTATGAGTGTGGTGGATTTGTTTTCACAGCCTCCAGAATGAGGGAGGCCAGGGTTCTTCCCACTGTACAGATGAGAACACAGGTGTGGAGAGGGGCCATGGGCTTCCCAGTTTCCTACGGGCTGAGCAGGGACCCGGATCGGAACCCACAGTCCCCACTCTTTCCGCCCAGCTGCAGTCAGAGGCTGAGCTGGATGCCAAGGCCTCTGCTGCTGCAGGGGCCCGAGATGTGTGCTTGGGCCTGATACAGCCTGCCCCTTCTCCATACTCAACTCCTGCTCACCCTGACTCAGACAAGTGGGGGTTCTTGTCTTGGGGACTGAGGATTTGGTCCAGGCCACAGAGATGCTGGGGGAAGCGGATTCCAAGAGATCAGCGGACTCGCGGTCCTTTCCCGGACCATCCTGGATGACCAGCACTTAATCCCTGGGTCTCAGCTGTGCCGTGCATCTCCCCATCACGTCCTAAGGCAACCTCCTCCACCCCCGGCCTATGGCTCAAATAGGAGCCTCTGAGGCAGGGCCGTGGCACTTAGCAGGACTTGATAAGTATCTGTTCAGTGAGTGAATGAATGCATGAATGAGTAAATGAGTGGCTGAGCAACTGGGCCAGGCCATGTTCTAAATGCTGGTGACACCGCAGTGAAAAGGGCTGGCATGCTCCCTGTTCTCAGGGAGTGACAATGTTTGAATTTGTCACCAACTGGATTGGAAAGAGGGCAGATGTTACTGCTTTCTGACTGGCTGGTGGGGAAACGGGAGGGAGTTTATGTGGGCAGGGCCTGCTGACCGCCCAGGGAGCAGGCCTCTCGCAGCAAATGGCCGCCTCCCTGCTCTCAGGCAGGGTCATCTCTGTGCTGCGTCCGTCGGGAGGCTGACCTTTAGGAAGAAAGGGGGGGTGCTATTAAGAGTTCAGTGGCTACCTCCTGCTGAGCCCCAAACAGCTAGCACAGTGCCTGGCACATAGTAGGTACCGAATCCATTTTGTTCAGTGAATGAAGGGTGGGCAGAGAGCGTGTCGGGATGACTCAGGCCTAGAGGCTTGTGGGTCAGAATTATTACCCTTGAATGGGGCTTGGCTGCTTGCAGAGCCCTTTCACACAGCAGCCATTATTCTCACAGGTAAGGAGTGCAGTCTGCACATTTATTGCTGAGCACTCTGTGCTGGGCGCTGGTGGTGCCCATAAACCACAGGGCACTGGCAGCCCGCGGCGCGTACCGGCGGCGTGCCAGCCTTTCCTTCACATGTAGTAGCTGGCAAGGCCAAGGCCATGACCCCCATCTCACAGAGGCAGCACGGGGCCCAGAGCTGTCTGGGTCATGCACAGTGGGAACCTGCTCTGATTCTGGGAGTGAGAGGTAGAACGTAAACAGGAAAGTGGGTAGTGGAAATACGGTGTGGCATCCACACGAATGCAGGTTTGTCAGCGGCACCGCACAGCCAGGAGGCAGCGGGGAGGGCTTTCCTGGGCAGGGGAGCGTCGAGCTGAAGCTTAGACAGCAATGGAGCAGGAAGGGCTTTCCAAGGGGAAGGAACAGCATCTGCAGAGGCATGGAGGAAGCCTGGTATACTCAGGTACTGGGAGCAATTTGGTGTGGCCAGAGCCTTGGGCAGGCTGGTGATGAGGGGCGTTAGCGGGGCGTGGGCTTTTAACAGGGCTCCGTGCTCCTTCTGGGGACAGGGGTGGGGAGATGGGAGGAGCTGGTCGCTGGACTGTGTGGCTGAGCTGCTTTGTGGAAGGGGAAGCGGGCTCGGCCTCCTGGGTTGGAGGGTGCATGGAGCATGGCCCTGCGAGGTTTCTGAGCCTTACCACTCCCCTTGGCTGGCCCACCTGAGAGTTGAAGGTCCTCCCCCAACCCCCAAGAAGGCCATGGTGGCAAGTCCTGGTCTCTGCCCCACCAGCCCCGCTCTAGCCAAGGCCTCTTCTGCCACCTGACTGCTCCCAAACTGTGTCCTAGCAACCTTGCAGCCTTCACCTTGGCAACGCCAGCTTCTGCACTCTCGCCTTCTGATTGGGCTGCAGGGAAGGTGGATCTGGGATGCCTCCTGTCCACTAGACCTGCCCAGGGAACCACTCCCCTCAGGCTGCCCGCACCCTGGGCCCTTGGGCCCCTCAGGCAGAGGCTGGCCAGTCAGATGAGGGAGGCAGGTATGGGCGCTGGACAGGACCCTGGGCTGCTTGCTAGACTTGGGATCTGGGTTCTGGCCCCAGGGCTGACCCTCTGTCTGAGTGACCTTGGACGAGCCTTTTTCTCACCGAGCCTCAGTTTCCCCTTCTGTAAAATAAGGGGGCTGGACAACTCCATCTCCAGCGTTTAATATCGTCTTATTCCATTTCTGATCTTTTCATGGCTATTGGTGGGATGCTGTGTTGCTGGCACGGAATTTCGTGTCAGAGTCCAGGGACTTAAATCCTGGTTTACTTGGACAAATCACTTCACCTCTCTGAGCCTAGATTTTATTCCTCTGTAAAATGAATATATCTCATGCTCTCTCGCCAAAGAGTTATGAGAATGAAGTGAAATGGTATAAACAAAAGTGCTTGATAAATGGTGAAAGGCTATATATAAATGTTACCCATTTCTTCACATGGGCTGTGCTCAGTAATGATTTACTGAACCGCCCCCTCCTCCCCTCCCCCCACCAGCAACAACTGCAAGCATTTATTAAACATTTCCTATCTGCCAAGGAGTGTGCTGAGGGTTTTACTCGGATCTCATTTTATCTTCACGACAACCACGTAAGGAACTTGCTGTTATTGTTTGCATTTCCCAGATGCACAAACCAAGGGCCTATGTGGTTATGTGTAGAAAGAGCTGCCTGGGTTCCTTGGCTTCAGAACTTGACCATTTAAAATGTACCCTGTTTCAGGTGCCCGTTTCAGGGTCTTTGTCCCCATTTTGAGTTTCTCCTGCTGCCTGGAGTCAGGGTCTAACTCAGGGTTGGGCAGGCAGAGGGAAGCACTGTCCTCCATTGAGTATCCTTGAATCGACCAGCTTCTCAGATCTCTATGTGAATACCAATCCCGGGCGGAGGCCTTGTTGAAAAGCAGATTCTGATTCGGGGGGTTCTGGGGTGCAGCTGAGATCCTGCATTTCTGATAAGCTCCCTGGAGACGCTGGCGTTGCTGGTCTGTGGGCCACACTGTGGTAGCTAGATGCTACAGGACTTCAAATACCATCTTAGTAAATCCTGGAGACTTGGTCTTATTTTTCCCAGGATCACCGATGGGGAAACTGAGGCTGGAGAGACAAAGCCCCTTATTCAGGGTTCCACAACATACAAGGGGTGGGTTCAAAGCCAGAGCCGCTTGGCGTTAACCGTGCCCCGGGCCAGCGTCACCTCATGGCCGTGGGGCCCTCTGTGTCCACAGCTGAGGGGGGCGTTGGTCCCTTGGTCCCTGAGGCCCTCACTAGGAACCGTTTCTTCCTTTCCATTCACCCTGAGCAGACCAGCTCCGATGCTGGCTCCCACTGGGTCCGGCGCCCTGGCCCGGGAGGCGTCCCTGCTGCTGAATGAGCATCTCAGGGTCAGGATTAGATCCTATGCAGGTGTGACTCACAGCTTTTGCCTCACCCTCAACTTGCCTCTTGAAATTCTGTCTTTATTTGAAAATTCTGATTATTGTATTCATCATGAATTTTTTCCATTAATTTTGTTTTAATTGCACCAAATGTTTACCTTGAGGATTGAGCTTTTAGCATGCCCTCACGTTTTGCACCCGAGGCAGGTGCCTCTCTCCGTTGCTTCACCCCAGCCGGCCCTGTGTCTTCTCCTGTCCCTGTCACCTCATGGCACCGGGATGCAGCCTGCACTGCGGTGCCCACCCGGCAGCCAGCCAGACAGCAGCCAGCCAGCCGGTGGGTTTCTTTCCTGGCAGGGGAACCCGGCACTGCGCTTGCCCTTTGGCTCACCTGCTCTCGAGATGGCAGCAGGGATTATGGGCCCGAAGGGGTGTCCAGGGGATCATTCTGACCAGTGGGGTGACCGAGGGAAGTGGCTCAAGGGCAATTTAGACTATGTCACCCTCTGCTTTACCCTGTCTTCAAGGTCCTCCCTGCTTTGGCCCCTGTCAACCCCTTTGCCCTCACCTCTGTCATCCTCTCCCTCGCTCTGTCTGTTTCTGCCCTGCGACCTTGTTAGGATTCTTCCTACCCCAGGACCTTTGCACTTTCTGCCTAGACACTTATCCCATGACCAGCTGCTTCTTCCAGTCCAGATGTTAACTTTACTGTTTCTTTCTTCAGGTCTCCCCTGCCTGCCTTGTGTGAACGGCCCCTGCTCCCCTTAGCATGCCCCCTCTTTTGTGTTCCTCCTAGCCCTTATACAACTTGGGGAAATTATCTGTTTACTCAGTGTGTTTGGCTCCAGAACGTAAGCTCAGTGAGAGCACAGAGCATGTCTTATTCTTCACCGTCTCTCCAGCTTCTGGAACAGCCCTGGTCCATCAGAGGTGCTCAGGAAGTGTTAAGGAATCAATAAGCCATTGGTGGGGCTTCGGTGTCCACATTCCTGCAATGGGATGGCAACCCTAATCCCACATTGCCAGAATCCAAAGGACAGTGCCTCTGCGGGGCCAACAGCATTATCCCCATTTTATAGACGATGAACTTGAAGTTCAGAGAAATGGTAGGACTTGCCCAAGATCACCCCGCCAGGAAGTGCGGGGGCTGGCTGCTTTCCACCTTGGAGGAGCGCCTGGCCCACGCCCCGCTCCGAATGGGCATTCAGCAACGTGAAAACTGGGTTTGTGTTCCTCTGAGCCTCTTGCCATCTGCTGCTTGAACTGCAAGACCTGGCTTGCCCACTTGGCTGTCACAGTCAAAGACAGGAATTCTAATGGCTGGTTTTTGTGAAGCACCAAGGTCTGCCTCGTGCAAATGTGGAGGTACATTTTCTCCGCATTGGCAATTACCATGCTGAATGTCTGGGGAGCGGTGTTCATCTTCCAGGCACTTTACCAAGATTAACTCCTGAACCCTCTGCTGCAGTGCGTGCTGCGCCTGGAGGGGCTGTCTGGGGCCCTGTGGGCGGCAGTGTCTTTGTCACAAAAGCTGGGGTTCAGAAGGGCTTGAGCCCCCAGTCAACATCTCTAGGAATTTGGTTTATTTTCCTAAGAAAGGTTTCACCACTGTCCAAAATGTACTGACTTTCCTGAGGAGTCAAAGTTTCTGACTTTTTCTGCCTGTTTTGGTCATGATTCAGCAGTGTATTCCACAAATATTTACTGAGAGTATCCTAGGCATTCTTCTAACCCTGAGGATGCAACGAGGGAACAAAATGTATACTGCCCTTATCCCTCTGCAATATTGGGTCAGCGGGGGGACAGAGGACAGTGTCCTGACAGTAACTGGCTGTGTGACTGTGGATAGGTCCCTGTCCCTCTCTGGGCCTTTGGGTTTTAGCTTCCTCTCCACCTAATCCCCCTGCTTAAAAGCCTCTGATGGCCCCTTGCTGCTTACAGAGCAAGGTGGGCCTCTCTGGCCAGATCTTCAGGCCCTCAGAGTGGCTCAGCACATGCTGCCTGATCTCACACCCCCTTTTGCTCCATTTTTATCTAACCAACATGTCACTTTTTAATGCTAGGCACTAAGCTCTTCACACATTCTTTTTTTTTTTTGAGAGGGCAGTGTCACTGGCCCTCATATGTGGGATCCGAACTGGGGCCGCTGGCGTCCCAGGCCAGCTCTTAACCACCGCGTCACTCAGCCGGCAGCTCTTCAAACATTTTAACTCGTTTAGTTCTCACAGGAGCCCCTGGATATGAGTACTGTGAGGCTCACAGTCTCCATTTTAAAGATGAGGATGTTGTAACACAGAGACGTAAGGAGCTTGCCTGTGTCCCCACAGCTGCCACATGGCATGGGTGAGGTTTGAACCCCGGCAGCCTGGCTCTGATCCGTGCACCCCACTGCTGCTGGGGTGCTTCTCTGTCTGTGCCGGGCACTGGCTCAACTCTCTCCCTTTCTAGCTGCAGTTCAGGCTTCGCCCACTTCCGTGAAGCGTTCCCCGGCGCCTCCCAGGCTGAAGGAGTCCCTCTCCCTGTGTTCCCACGTTCCTTGCGCCTCCCTCTGCGTGGCAGCCCTCCCATGGGGGTGATGCTGTTCCGTCTGTATATTGTCTCCTCTGCTGGATGCTTACTGCCTGGGCAGCTGGGGGGAGACTGGGTCTTACCCTCTCTGCCCCGTAACCCTTCACCCCTGTGCCCAGCCCAGCAGCCCATATCTTCCGTTCTCCATGCAGCAACCAGAGACATCTTTTAAAAACAAAGTCAGTTTGTATCACTCCCTGGTGTAAAACCATGCAGTGACAATCCACTGAATTTAGGATAAAATCCCAGTTCCTAACTGTGGCCTAGAAGGGGCGCATGCTCTGCGCCTGCCCCCTCCTCGTCCTCATCTGCTGTCACGGTCCCCCTCGCTCAGTCCGCTGACCACATGCCTGTCCCCAAACGGCCCCAGTTCACACTAGGGCCTCAGCCAGCCATTTCCTCTGCCTGGCATGTTCTGCCCCACATCCTCACGTGACTGCCTTTTTCTAGGCGTTCGGGCCTCAATTCCATGTTACCATTTCAGACAGACCTTCCATATCCGTCTCTATGCTTAAATGTTCTCACTTTTACTTTTTAATTGTTATTGATGAGTGTGTCTACTGTAGGCCTGTGGCCCCTGGGAGCGGAGATCTGGGTGTCTTGTTTAGCACCTGGAATAGTGCCTGACACAGGGCAGCCACTCAGTGAGTATGTGTTGGAAGGGAGTAGAGGCTCACCGGGGTCCCTTTGGGGTCCTATCTATTGCTATCCAACTAGGCCCCCATCATATCTTATCATATCATATCATATCACATCATATCATACCATATCATATATCATATCATTTATCATATATCATGTCACATCATCTCATCTCATATCATATCATATATCATATGTCACATTACATACCATACCATATCATATATCATATCATATCACATCATATCATACCATATCACATCCATATCACATCATATCCTATCATATCTATAATATCTAAATTGGTCTCATCTCAGGCTAAAAACTGGGATAATTTCACAAGCCAAAATGCACTATCTTGATAACTTTCCTATGTCTTGACTGCAGTCCTACTCCCAGAAATAAGGCCATTTTATTCACCGTTTCCTGCCGACTTCACCAGATATGCTTAGCCCTCCCTATGTGTGTGTTAACTTGTCCACCTAAGACTCAGGGAAGCTTGTGAGATACTGCCCTCCCATCTTGCAGGCGGGGACATCCCTGAGAAAGTGAAAATGCTGACTTGCGAAGTGCCCAGAGCCTGATGGGAGCACACACTTGTCATGGCCGATGCATTTCATTGGTACCAGGAGACACTTCATGCCCCAGACAAACACAAGAGCTCTGAGTCCTGCCAAGGCCTGGGCCAGACACGACTCATTTAACGCCTCCAAGGAGCGGGTCTGTGGGTGAGAGGGATGTGCAGCCAAGTTC
This sequence comes from Aselliscus stoliczkanus, assembly GCA_033961575.1. Classification (NCBI taxonomy): domain Eukaryota; kingdom Metazoa; phylum Chordata; class Mammalia; order Chiroptera; family Hipposideridae; genus Aselliscus; species Aselliscus stoliczkanus. The sequence continues at coordinate 4,764,981 of CM066733.1, forward strand.
AGGGCAAATGGGGAAAGAGAGCTTCCCATGTATCTGGTGAGGCAAGCAGGGTGGGTGAAAATCCCCAGAAATGAGAACTGGCTGTCTGACTGCAGAGCCTTTGCTCACGAGAACCGGGGGCTAGCCGGGAGGTTTGCTTAGCGACCAGAATAGGCGCCACCGTCATCAACTTTCTCTGATGGAAAGGAAGTGTGTCCGGGTGTCCCCAAGACCAACCGCCCTGCGTTGTCAACCTCTTGAGAACCAGGAAGCACATTTCTTGCCCCTCTTCTCTCTCCTCCTTCCAGAGAAGGATATGGCACCCCAAGTTTATAGGCTGACAAACTCTAAGGTCTAATCTTCCAGGCAAAATGGTGACCTGAAAAGAACTCTAGACTAGGAGTTCAAAGGGCTGGGCTCTGGTCTCAGCACTGTGAAACTTTGGGTAAATTTCTCTCTATTTCTGAACCTTGTCTCCCTCATCTCTAAAATGTGGCTGTTGGGTCTGGTGATTTCCAAATCAGTGATTCCCCGTGCCTTCAAGCCTTCTGTCCTTATGAGCTTGTGGCTCAGATGACTTTGTAAAGTGAAACTCTCTTTTTTATTTTCTTTATCTTTACGGGGCTCAATTTGCCTTTTGGTCTGCCTTACAAACAGCCACTGGTCTCTGGCCGCAGTGCAGGTAGTAGAGATAAACAATCCTGGCATGGTAAAACCTGTTGAGGGCTGATGTACCCGTTTTTTTTCTGAAATATTAATAGCTTCTCTAATGCATGTGGTTTATTGCCAGAGTGCAGCCTCTCAAAACTTTCAGCGAAGGACAGGAATGTTCAGAAGAGATCAAGGAGGAGCAGTCATGATTTGAGTTAGCGGAACATTTGAATGGCAAAAGTTGGTACTGATGTTAAAAATCCTTTGGCACTAAGTGATACGGTGTCTTGAGTTTGCTTCACAAAGTGTGTGTGTGTGTGTGTGTGTGTGTGTGTGTGTGTGTGTGTGAGAGAGAGAGAGAGAGAGAGAGAGAGAGAGAAGAGTGGGTGTGGGTATAGATGAAACAAAATTAACCAATTGTTGAAGCTGGATGATGGGTATCTGGGGGGTTATTATATTATTCTTTCTATTTAAAAAAAAAAAAGGATTGAAATATTTCATCACAAAAGGCCCTTGGAGACTGGCTCCAGTCTTTCCCTCCACTCTCATTTCACAGTCCCCATCTCGAGGACCCTCTGGCATAACGACATTACCCTGTGGCTATGGTTTGACACCTTTAGGCATTCCCACACAGTTCCATGTGTCTGAGGTACTTTCCTCTTCTTCTCCCCACTGTTCACCCCTCCAGCATGTGAGACCCCATAGCCTGGTATCCCCACTTTGATTAAGACACTGATCATGTTGCAACTGCCTTCTTTTCAGCTTCCTCTGCTGGTCTTTGTCCTCCTCAGGACACTTCTCTATCTCTCCAGTGCATAGCCAGTGCCTGGCGCATAACAGGTCCTCGGCGCATGTTTACAGAGGGAATAATAGCAGGAAGGCTAGCTACCATTTTTTGAGCACTTACTGTGTCACGAACCACCCTAATTTCATTATGCAGATACTTCATTAAATCCTCACCACAAGTGGGTACTATTAACCTGTTTCTCAGGAGGTCACTTGCCCAAGGTCACGTGCTAGTAAGTGACAGAGCAAAGGTTTGGACTCAAACTGAAGCCACCCATCTCTTCTCCTTGCATCTGGCATTTTAACTCTGTGAGTGTTACACAACTGGCCCAGGGTTTTGGGAGCCTGAGCTTTAGGCCCAATTCTGCTCCTAAATTGCTGAGTGACCTTGGGGTCTCTGCCCCCTAAGCCCCATCTCCAGGTGAGACTATCAGGGCTCCAAAGGATCATGTGATCCAAGGGCCCTCCCAGCTTCAGCTCTCAGATAAAAGGTTTCCTCTTTTCCTCTTCCCACCTTGGGTTTTCTGCTGCTGAACTCGCTTCCCTATTTGGGAGCCTCTCAGGTTCTCTTACTTCTTAAACCACTTTTCTTACTGATTGCAGTCTCCCAGAGTCAAGCCGGGTTCACAGCCTTCTGCCCGCTCCTCCCACCCCCCCTTCCTTATGTCTTCACTCCGGAGGTAGGGGGGAACCCCAGGCAGGAGGGAGGGGGAGCTTGTAGCTGCCCCGTTTGTGCGGCTTCCCCGCGGTTTCTCAGCTCCCCTCCCCCCACGGAAACTCAGCCTCGCACTTTCTAGGGATGTTCCGGGGACAGCCCGAGTCAGTGATTGCAGCTGCCAGCTTCGGGCATCTGTGTTAGGCTCTGCGAAGGAAGTCCGTGGTCCTGGGCGAGGGTGGAGGTGGGGGTATGGAGGGAAGAGGGGACGGCGCCCTCCTTCCTCCCGGCTGAGGCCCAGCTGGAGTCCGGGACCCTCTGTGCCTGTCTCCCCTCCCACCCTCCTCCTGACTTCCAGCTGGGACCCGCCATTGCACCGCCGGGCCTGGGCGAACTGCAGACCCAAGCCGGAGATGAACCATTACGGCTAGGCCCCCTTCCCCAGCTCGCTCCAGACACTGCTCTGCGGGGGAAGCCGAAATCCCCCGAGCCTTGCAAACACCCACCCCCAAGGCAGGCGAGGAATCGCGAGGCCCCAGCTCCTCGGCTTTGTTCGTGGCTCGCCTGGAAGCGGGCTGTGGTTGGCAAGCTGTCTGCCGCTGCGGCTGAAGCTGCGAGCGAGCCTGGGCGAGGGACTGACTGTCCTCGGCCGCCGGCCGCCGCCGCGGTGCTGAACGCAACCCGAGCGGGGAGAGGAGCCCGCCGGCGGCCGCTGTCCGCGGTGCAGTGCTGACTCAGGCACCGGACCCCACGGGCGCGGGAGCTGTCCCCCGCGGTGGTGCTGAAGGCGAGGCGGCCCGTGACGCCCCGCCTCGCCCCGGAAGGGCCGGTGGCGGCTGAGAGCTCCGGGAGAAGGCAGCAGGGCCGCAGCAGGCGGCCCTCCGGGAGCTCCGCAGCGCGGGGCCTACGGCTGGGGTCTCTCCGGCGGACCTGCTCCCGCGGAGGAGGCGGTGGCGGCTCAGCCACAGAGCGCGCGCGCGGTCTACGAACCTGTTGGAGGCTGCAGTCCTCTGCGGCCGACCTGGGCGCCCGGGACCGAGGTTCCGGCGAGCCTCTGCCTCCCACTCTTTCTGGACTCCTCCTCGGAGGCGCTCCTCCCTGCCCGGGCTAGCACATGTGCACGCGGGGGGCGCCCAGCCCCTCTTCCGTCAGCCCGGAATGCCAGCGGAGCTGCCAGGCACAGAGCCGAGAGGCCTCCCCCAAGGGCAGACCCGCTCCCGGGGAGACCCACGCTGACTGAGAAAGGAGGCGGGGGCTGCCGACGGGGAGGAGAGAGGGCGCCAGCAGAAGTGTTTGTGAAACCGAGAGGGAGGCACTGGGGAGCTGCCCATGCGGTCAGTTCTTCCCTGAAGTTTGGGGTCCTGTTACTTAGGGGACAAAGGACATCCTGCCTTGGAAATATCTCTCCCTCCTTCTCCATTGCTGGGACCAACCCAAACTCCACTTGCTGGTTTAACTGCTTCTATTATTGCACCTCATTCCTGTCCGTCATCTATCATGCCCTGGAGAGAGCTTTCTAACCCTTCCATATATATATATATATATATATATATATATATATATATATATATATATATATATATATATATATATATATATAATACATCGGAAATAAGAAGCAAAGTCTTTGGTTCCTCACCGGGAAGACCAGGACCTGCTCCCCAGCTCTGTTCTTCCCAGAACAGATGCCGCCTCATTCTGAACAGGTTCGCCCCAGGGCCTTGGCACCTGCTGCTACTTTTGGCCGGAATGTCCTTCCTCCTTCCTATTTATGCTTTATCCTCAAGTTAAAGAGTCCTCATTCTCATTGAAAATTTCCCTGGCCCCTGCGGCACAATCACTTCCCTCTCCAAGCTCCCTCTACTTTACATCCCTCTACTAGGCTTTTTATCACCTTGTAGTACAATTACTTATGCATCTATATCGTCAGTCGCCAGGCTCATAAAAACTGGCTCCATATTTTATTTTTCTCTCCATCTCCAACTCCTAGTGTGAGGACTGACACACAACGGATGTTGAATTATATCTGCTGAGGGAATGTATCTGTGAGAAGCAGAGATCAACGTAACTTCCTTTCCTTCATTTGATTTCTCTATATTTTTAAAATCCCCGCCTGCAAAGCCCCACACGGCAGCTCCTGTCCAACCCTCTGGTCTCATTACAACCAGCTCTCTTGACTCAGTAATTCTACCTACAGCCACCTCCATTTTGCACCAGGCTGCTTTAAACATTTTTTTTTTTTCTGTTTTCTCTACTTGGGCACCTCATAACCTTGATCTTCACATGGCTGAATCCTCCTTGTCCTTTGGCTATTGGCTCAAATGTCACCTCCTAAAGTGGCCTCCTATGACCACTCTGGCTAATGTTCGCTCCCCCAATTAGTCTATAACATTGCCTGCTTCATTTTTCCTTAGTAACGATTAACTCTCTGAAGTTATTTTATTTTCTTGTTTACTTGTTTATCATTGGCTTTTCCTCAACTAGAATGGAAACTGTCCTGGGGGAGGGGTCACGTCTACCCTGCTCACCACTGTCTTCTTGGCGGTTAGCATTCCGGGAGGAACTCCCCTCGCACCAATGCATCCGCTGTCCCTTTCTCCCTGGAAAGGCTAGAGCTATTGTGTAGGTCATTGTGTAATCTTATATGGGGGGTCAACCAACTAAGAATGTTTAAAGAAAGAGGGTCACACTGATATTCCCTGGGATGCGGAAGAAGAGGACATGGAGGGTCCGGATACGTGGCTATAAGATGACAGGCCTGAATCACAGCCCCTTTTCACCCTGGATGGCAAAACCATAGCAACAGCTCACTTCTCCACTCCCTACAAAGCACATTCACATTCGCAATCTCACTTGATGTTTGTAATAGCCTTATCTGGTAGGTATTATTCTCCTCAATATCAAGAACATCTGTGGCCCAAAGAGGCAGACGTACCTGGCCAGGATCGCACAGCTCTTCCTTGTATTGTGCTCTGTGCTGGGGACCTAGAACTCAGACGTGGCTCCCACCCTCCAGGCTGTCACAGGCTTAGAGACACAGGCATAGAAGCAATAGATCATAATGCAATTTGATGAGTTCTCAGAATGGGGAAGAGACGAGAGGCTGCCAGGGTAAGAATAAACCAGAATTCTTTGCAATAATAATTTGTTCAGTGCTTCCCAGATGTCAGACACTGTACTAAGTTTTATACACTCTTTGTCTCAGCTAATCATTCCTGCATATCTCTATTCTCATTTTGCAGTTAACAGAACCTTAGAGAGGTTATGTAACTTGGCCAATGTCATAAGGCTATTAAACAGCTGAGTTGGGACTCAATCTGACTTTGTTTGACACCTACTGAATCTGACTGTCTGGTGAGCAGAGAGGCGAGTCAGCTTTGAAGGTGATTCTTAGGTGATTCTGTTATGTCTTAACCCTATTGAGAAATACTCTTGTAGAGAGTGCTGTGAAAGGAGAGGAAGAAGGGATGGATGCTACCTGTGGGGAGGAGTTAGAGAAGTTTGAAATTGGGTCTTGAAGGATTAAGTTTCCAGACAGAGGAAAGAGAATAGTCAAGGGCCCTGGGGTAGGGAAATGAAGGGGCTGCTGGTGGTTTGGTGTGGCTGGAGTGAAAGGCACAGGGGAGGGAAATGAGCCTGGAATTCAGTTTGGACTTGGCCGTGGGCCTTTACCCTACAGGCAGTGGTGAGCCATTGGAAGGCACCAACAGCTCAGCATTCACAACTGCCATCATCACCTCGGTCAGCTCACACACAGTAGCCACATTGGGCCAGTCCTTTACTGCACAAAAGCGCTTTCCACTAGCAGAAATATCGCTCTGGAGTGATGTGGACCGGAAGCTCCACCAGGGCTCCCTGCCTCTGGGCTTGTTCTGGCAGAGGACATGGGACAAGGTAAGTACTCCATAAATCTTGGTTGGAGAAGAAGCTGCAAGAGTCCAGTTTAGAGGGTGCTGCAGTAATCCAAGTAAGAGAGAAGTGATGAGAAGCACCGCTCCATCCAGGAATGCAGAGTTCTTTGAACCACTGACTCTGCAAAGTAAAAATCGATGCTCTCCTACCTCTGAGCACTGGGAGGAGACTGGAATTTAGCTGCCCCAAATGGTTGCTGAATAATTGCAACAATTTTCCTCGCCAACGTACAGAAAAGCATATTGTCCGCCAGCCAGCCTACACCTCGCCAAGCCGGGCTTTCCTCTGTTATGTGCACTTTCTGTCTTTTGGCTCCTGGATTTGGGTCCTGATGGTCTCCATCATGTGGTAATACCATCATATGGCATCATTCGTTTCCGTGTTTTAAAGGACAGTCATTATGCTATGAAGCTCAGTCTTGGTTCAAGAACGAAAATCTACCTTCTGTTTCTCCACCCCCTGGACCCTGAAAATGGCTGACTTACAGGCGACCGACTTGTTTCCCTGTAAAACTCTCGTCATCCATTAACCCTATGGAGGTAGGTATGACTTTTATCCCCATTTTACAAAAGAAGAAAAATTAGTCAAGAGACATGCCCACGGTGCACCCTGACAGGAAGGCTCCAAACCCTGGCTGTTTGGCTTACATCTGCAGGTTCCATCCACTACTACCCCTGACTGCCTCCCAGATAAAAGTCCGCATCCCTTTTCCTCCCAGGCCTGTGAAGGCCTGGACAGATATTTTTCATCTCCGAGAACCTCAGTTTCCTCTTCTGTAAATGGGCATAAAAATAGCTAACAAAGGAAGGTGGTTGGGTTAAATCAATGAGGTACAATGTGAAAGCACCTGAATGGCTCTCATTCCTTTCCTGGTCCTCCTCACCTGGACCCGTGGTGCCACATCTGCCAGCTGCTTGGGTCACAAACTCAGGGGCCAGTGTTGAACTCTCCCTTCTCCTCAGCATCCAATCCATCAGCAAGTCAGGTAAACTCTTCCACCAAAATACATCCTCAATTATTCTGTTTCTCTCCCCGCCACCACACCCCTCTCACGCACACCATCGTAATCTCCTGTCCGGGTCACTGCAACAGCCTCTTGACTGGTCTCTCTGGTTCCACTCTTGCTCCCCAAACAGATTTTTTTTTTTTGAGGGCAGTGTCACTGGCCCTTATATGTGGGACCCGAACCGGGGCTGCTGGCGTCCCAAGCCAGCGCTTAACCACTGCGCCACTCTGCCAGCCCCAGATTTTTTAAATATACGTGTATACCCCATACAGAAAAGGACAAAAAATGTAATTGTCCCAAAATGAGCACACCTGTGTGCAACCAGCACCCATTTGGTGAAACAGAAGGTGAGGAGTCTCCATCATGGCACCCCAGTCACTGTTACCCCCTTACTCCTTTCAAAGGTAACCGCACGTCTGACTCCTGTAACCATAGATTAATACTGCCGATTTGTGAAATCTGACAGTGCGTGTTCTTTGGTGTTTTGGCTTCTTTGGCTCGCCGTCACATTTGTGAGATTCGTTCGTAGTCTTGCCTGTGTCAGCAATATTTTACTTTTCATTGCTGCGTAGTGTTCCACCAGATGGCTGTTTCCCAGTTTGTTGATGGATTAGCGGGGTAGTTTCCAAATTTTGGATAGGTCTTTCAATATCTCTTTGTAAGGGTTTTTGTTGGGTCTATTCCCAGGAGTGAAATAAATGGGTAGAGTGTGCATATATTCAGCTCTGGTAGGCACTTGCAAACAGCCCTCCAAAGTGTGGATGCCAGTTCACATTCCCGTGCGCTGTATGAGGGTTCTAGTGGCTCCACACCCTCACCAACACTTGGCATGCTCATTTTTACCTTTGAACTTTTACTCAATATAGTTTTACTTTGAGCCATTCTATATATGGAGTGAGTGTGTAGTAATTAGAATTTGAATTTGCCTGATGACCGATGAAGTCTTTTTCCACATGTTTAATGACTATTAAGAAAACTTCTTTTGGGAAGTGCTTGTTCATATCTCTTGTTAATTTTCAGATTGTGACATCTGTCCTTTATTTTTTTTTATTGATTGATTTTTAGGAATTCTTTATATATTTTGGATGGGAATCCTTTGAGGCTGTATGTACTGTAAACATCTTCTCCCAGCCTGTGGCTTACCCTTTGACTCTGTTGATTATTTTATAGTAGTTCAATTTATCAAATTTTTTTCTTTATGGTTGGTGTTTTTTGTGTTCTGTTTAAGAAATTTTTGTCTAGCCGACATCATGAATACATTCTCTTTGTTATCTTTTATAATATTTATTGTTTTCCATTTTATATTTATATTTACAACCCACACAATATTGATTCTGATATATAGTATGAAATAGGGGTTAAGATTAATTTTTTTGACCCTGTGCTACCCTGTTTGACACAGCCCCATTTATTGAAAGAAAGACCATTTTCCCTGCACTGTCCTGCATGTTATCTTTGTCATAAATCAAGTGTCCATATATGTTTGGGTCCAATGTGGCTTTTAAAAGTGAGAAACAGATCAAGTTATTGTCCTCCTATGCCTCTAATGGCATCTTTCCAGTTAAACTCAGAATAAAACCCAAACTTCCTATCATGACCTTTAAGGCTTCCCATCACCTGGTCCCACCTGCTTTTCTGGTCTTATTATTCCACCACCTACCCTTTGCCAGTTTCTTTTCCACCCCTTGGGTATGTGCCTCTCGTCCCCAGCTTGGGGCCTCCGCCCTTTCCATGGCTGACGTGGCCTTCCGCCCACATGCCATACAGTAGCCCCTTCGCATCCCAAGTTACCTTGTGTTATTTTTGATGACACTTGCTGCTCTTTGAAGCATCGTATTTGCTTGTTATTTTCGGCTCCCCTCACTGGAATGCCATCTCCATGAGAGCAAGAACCATGCCAGTTGTGTTTGTCTCTGACTCCACAGTGTTGGGGAAAGTGGCTCAAAGAATATTTGTTGAATCAGTGAGAATGTCGCCTTCCCCACTCTATTTTCCATGTCACCCAGCTCTCGTGTAAGTGCAATGCACAGCATCTCGTAAGTGAAAGTATCGTGTGACACTCTGAATAGATAGGTAGACAGTTCCCAACATTATCAATTTCACACTTGACTTAGTTCCCTATTTTTTATTGATATTCTTGAGTCTCAGTTGTCATTATTTCAGCAAATCAATTTATATTAATTTTTGAGGAGAAAAGAAGGAAAACTGATATTTCTTGAACATTTATTATATCTCATTCAATCGTGAAAACCACTGCTGGAGTAGGATACACGAACACCCCCAGTTTATGATGGAGAAACAGGGACTCAGAGAGGCAAGTGCTCCCAGAAGTAGATTGATCAGGTTGCATAAAGATCACCCTACTGAAGCCAGTTCAAACCCAGATCAGAATAGTCTACAGAAATCATGGCACACGACATTGAGACCTTTAGCAGAGGGTTCAAATATTGGCTTTGGGGCATAGAGCATGGGTTCTCGGCCTGGTCTCACCCCTCACCGACTTTGTGACATTGAACAAGCCATATGAACCCACATTTCCTCCTATGGAAAATGGGACTCGAGCAGGACCTGTCTTTTAGGATTATCAAGGGGAGTAAATGGTCCTATGCCTGTGGAGCGCTTGCCTGTAAGGAGAGCTGGGCAAATGCTGGCTGCCATTATTGTTGCTGTTTTATATACAGTTCCGTTTGCTCTTTCATGATGTTGCTGAGGTGTTGCAATAGGAGGTGAGTTGCTTGGAGATAATGCAGGTAGAGCTTTACAGGCGGATGTAAAGTCCTTCGAACTTGAACTTTGGAGAGTGATCCTCTTCTGACGGGAAGCGCACGTCACAGTGTGTCTCCACTTCTTCATACAGGGATAGGTAACAGGCTCGGAGAGGTGAAGTGACTTGTCCAAAGTCACAGAGCTTGGATCCAAACCCACCTCCATTTGATCGCTAGCTTTGGTACGATTGAAATCATGAAGATGCTTGGTCCCCTCCCCTGGCTTCTAAAATCATCTCTGCTGCCCTCTCCATTGTGTCTGCCACAAGGATAGAGAAAATCCACAGATAATCCCCAAACCTCATTTGAGGCTAATAATCACAGCCATGTGCCTCCCTAGCAAGCTGCTTACTGCGGCGGCGGGCAAGAGGTCCAGCTGACCAGGGCCAGCAGCTTGTCTGGGTGCCACCTGCCTGGGGAGAGAGAGTGTTCTAATGACTGGATGAAAGGTAATCAGACCCCAACGCACTGTCTGGGGGAGGTCTCCGGGGGCTGGGGACAGCAATACCCATAGCCCTCTGGGGCAACTGAGACACAAGTAATTTGTGAGCATTTATCCCATCTCAGGGGACCAGACAGGAAGTCCTTTCTGAGCCTCAGTTTCTCAATCTGCAAAATGGAGGTACAGGCATCTGTGTTGCAGGGTCCTTGCACTCATTCTCTGATATGATGTATGTGTAAGAGGATGTTAAAATAGATTGTTTCTATCCCAGTATCAGCTGAGGCCACAGAGGCCAGAAATAAAATAAGGGCGCCAAGCACCCTCAGGCAAAGCCAGGTCCAGTCCACCCAGGAAGGATATACTAATTGATTCTGATGCAAGTTTGGCAGCCTTGAGGGCATAAGAGATTGAAGTTGAAGAGAAGGAGAGAGGGTTTCCTTGGAGCCAGTGGCATTCTGCATATTACCCTACACTGCCACTGTCATGGGGGAGGCAGAGGAGAGGGGCGCCCCGAGAGAGAGGGGGGGGCTCTAAGGAGAGTTGTCTCCTGACAACGGGGGCCACTTAAGCTGGTGCCAGCCATTGTCTAGAAAACCCTAAAGGCAAGAGAGCATGGCAACTTGGCTGTATCGATAGCTTCCACTAATTCAGCAGACATTTATGGAACACCGACTATGTGCCAAGAACTGTTCCAGATACTTAGAATTCATCCATGAACCAAACAGACTAAGGTCCCTGCCTTCGAGGTGCCCACCTTCTTGTGGGCCGTAAACACATAAATGTGCCAGACATTTGTTGTGATAATTGTTATAGAAAAAATTAAAACCAAGATGGGACGGTGGGGAGCTGGGGACGTTGATATTTTTCTCTGAGGGGTCAGAGAAGACCTCGCTTGTAAGACGATGTTTAAGCAGAAACCTGAAGGAGGCGAGGCAGCGAACTGTGTGAGTGGAGATCGGTAACTGCAGTGGCCCCCCCGATGGGAGAGTGCCCCCCATGTCTGAGGAAGTAGGGAGAGGCCAGCGGGCTGGAATGGAGTGATGGAGGACAGTGGTTGGAGGGGAGGTCAGAGACGACGTTGGGTTTTAGCAAACACTTGATAAAGATTAAATGAAAAAAGGCAGGAACAGAGTCCAATGGAGCTGGTTCTGATACAAACTGGAATCGGCCCAATGGGAAATGAGAGTCCATCGGGGGCCCGAGGGTGGGCCGTGTCAGCCCCTAGACTCACAGATGGTGTCTGGAACCCTGAATGTCCCCAAACTGGCTGTCCTGGTGGGCAGATTTGTGTACCGGGTGGGGGGCCAACAACTTGGGCTCAGACCATGTTTTGCCATTTGGGGCAGCTTTGAATTTGGTTTTCTAGAAACTCATTTCCTAAGAAGTCAGTGGTGTCATCACCATAAAAAGAATAAGGGATTTAGGAGTTCACCTTCCATCTCTGCCACTGGCCAGGTACGTTTTGTCGGCCTGAATCTCAGTTTGCTCATCTGGACATAGGGGTTACTTGTCTTTTCCTGTCAGAGGAAATGGAGGCTGCAAGGAGGTGATGGGTGAGAAGGAACTTGGTGAGGTGCGGAAAGGTGTGCAGTTTACTTTAAACCCCCCAGCGTCTCTCGTCTGGTTACAGAGATTACATAGGGCTCAGCCAACCAGGGCAAAGAAGACTTAATTCTGGTTTAGTTTTCTCCTTTCCCTTTACTCCCCACTTTTTTTTATCCCTAGAGTATTTCAAAGTAAGCCTCAGACATCTTATCATTTGATTTGTCAGTCTGTATCTCTTAACTAATAAGGACTTTTCTTGCTTTTAGATGTAACCATAGTACCATTACCACAACTAACAAAATCAACAATAATTTTATGAAATTTTTTTGACACAGGTAGTCTGAAGCATTGGTTAGGATTACAAATAACTGGCCGTTAGGAAGTCTGCAGAGACATGCGCAGGGGGCAGGATTAGTTAGTTCTTAGGTGGCACCATTGGAAATTATATTGTAAAAGAATATTAATTAACATGGGGAAAAGTTCAAGATGAATGTATTGGGTTGTCGGAAAAGTCATGACGCATTTTTGCAACGAAAGACATAGGAAAAATGCGTCATGACTTTTCTGACAACCCAATACATAGTAAATGTTTTGTTAAGTATAAAACATGTATAACATTTTTGTTATGTTAAACATCTACATCTAAGCTCACTCTCTGTATCTACTATGTATAGCCATAAACATATAGATGTTTTTTTAAAAGGCTGAAAAAAGACACACACTAATATATCCAGAGTTATCTGAGTGGTTTCCTTTTTTGCTTTTCACCCCTTTATGCTTTTAATGGTGGGTGTGTGTGTTGGGGGGCAGAATGGGGCAGGGAGAGTGTTGGGGGAAGTATGGTGGCCTCTCTGGTGGGGCTGAGTTGATACAATGAAAGAGATTCATTTTTGAGACTTGCATCTTGCTGTGGGTGAGTAGACTTGAGTAACTTCTGGAGATACTGACAAATGTCCTGTGACCAAGAAAGTAGCAAGCTTTGGGGTGAGGCCTTTAGGATGAGGGTTTGTTGTAGAAGGCAGAGCCCCCGAAGTTTGGTGAAAAGAAGGTTGGGTTTGGAGTTTCCTGATGGGCAGCCCATCCACCAGCTGGCCACCCCCAGGCAGTGTGAAGTGTGTTCGCCTCACTTTTCCTTGAATATTCGTGCTGCATTGCCACTGATTTCTCTTGTTGACAATTGGGGCCACTCTGGCATCATGAGCTGGGGGTGCTTGATGGGGCTGGAGGCTTTACCCCAAGATTGCTTGCTCACATGGCTGACCAATTGGTGCTGATGGTCAGTGGGGAGGTCAGCTGGGGCTGAGAACGGAGGGGGGCTCAGTTCCTCCCCACTCGAGCCTTTCCACAGGCTGGTGGCCATCCTTCCTGTTGTATGGATTCCCGAAGTGAGCATCTCAGGAGAACCAGGCAGAAGCTGCCTGGCCTTTTCTAATCTGGCCCCAAAAGTCAAAGACGGTGGCTTTCGCCATATTCTGATGGTCAACCAATGACTAAGTGTGGCCCTGATTCAAGGGGAATGGACATGACCCAGCCCCTCGACGGAAGGAATATCAAAGAACATTGGAGACACATCTTGAAACCAACACAGACTCATGATGTAGGCTTAGGATAGATTCCAGATATTAATCAGGTTTGAATGTCAGGGACAGAAATGTGTGTGACGTGTGTCGGAGAATGGGGCTGGAGCTCCTTCAAAAGTCCTGATTGTAGGGCCGAGCGGCGCGGCGGTTAGGCGCCGGCGTGGGACGCCAGCGGCCCCGGTTCGGATCCCACATATGAGGGCCAGGGACACTGCCCTCTAAAAACAAACAACAAACAAACAAACAAACAAACAAACAAACAGTCCTGATTGTCAGAATTGGAGCAGACAGCCCCTCAGACCTGTGGTTAGGGGGCCCCAGCTAGGAGGAGGTGAGGAGAGTAAAGGCTGGGCGCTCTGCTGGCTGAGAACAGAGACCACGTGGAGAGCAGGCCCATCTCAGAACATACAAAGGATGAAGGCCAGGGCTGGATTCAGGGGGCAGGCAAGCCGGGGAACCCCAGGCTCTCAGAAATCCTCCCTGAGTGCTGAGTCCTCTTCTCGGAACAGAATGGCTGTGGGAGAGGCCACACGGGGTGTAGCAGCTCACAGGAACGAACAAGCACGATTTATTACTCACGTGTGAGGATGATAGTGATGATAAAGATGCTGAGGATGACAGTGATGGTGGTGATGATGAAGATGAGGATGACAGTGATGATGGTGATGATGATGATGATGACAGTGATTATGGTGATGATGATGATGATGATGATAAAGATGATAGTATTTGTTGAAAATTAATCCCTATACATTTATTGATATCTGTTGTTTTGACATGCAGTATCCATTCTCCCTTTTGTCTATAATAGCATCCTGATTTTCCTTTGGACACTTCTTTCTCCATGATCAGTCCTTGTTATCCGGGTGGGGTTGAGCCACCCAGGGTTCCAGACATGGTCATGTGACCCAAGCTTGGCTAATGGGGATATGGTATCTCTTGGCCACAGTGATTGGCTGAGGAGTGGACATATAACCTAAAGAGTTGAAGCGATTGAGGGCCAGTCTGAAGACTCTTGGGATAGAAGCACTCTCTCTGTTGGCAATATACAAGCCTAGGGCTGCTTTAGGGGAAGGTCTATCTGAAAATAAAGCAATTCTAGCAGACAGCGGAGGAGGAGAGGAGGGGGAGAGAGAGAGAGGGAGAGGGGAGGAGGAGGGGAAGAGACAGACAGACAGACAGACAGACTGAGAGACTTCTGATGTTATTTGAGCACCTGGTTTCTAAAATCAGATCTACTTTAAACTTTTCAGTTACACCCTGAACCAGTAATTTTTTTCTTCAGTTGGCATTCAGTGAGTGTGTCCTTTCTAGCCCGAAGAGTCCTAGCAGTGTCTCTCCTATATAACCCTTACAATAATCGTATGAAGTGCATTTACGGTCCCTCTGTCATAGATGATGAGTGGAAAGTGACCGCCACAGCCCACACAGCTGGTCAGGGGCCAGCGCTCGCTACAAACCCTGCCCTTTCCTGGCTGCAGGTTCAGTGAGTTGCACACCCCAGGCCCTGGATGAGTTCCACGCTCCTTCTCTGCTCTCGGTGCCATCTCTGTCCTCACTGCCTCAGAGTTGGACGGGTGCCGGCTCGGGGGCAGCAGGTAGTGGGCCAGCTGCTGCCCGGGTCAGGAGCCCAGCATGTTCTCAAGGGCACAGATGGGCTGGCAGCCCTGTGCCTGGGCAGGGAGCCTCAGGTGGGGGTGGACACTGGTTCCTGGAGAAAAAGCCCATTCAAGGCTCACTGATGCCCAGCACCAGGCTCTAAGCCCCCAGGCTGCAGGTTTGGCGCGACTCCTCTCTACGTGCCCAAAGCCCAGCGTGGAATGTCTGTTTAACTCTGCTCTTGAGAGCTCTTGCACAATTGGGGGGGACCCCCCTTGGTGATGGTGACTGTCAGCGTGGATGTGAGTGAGGTGGAAGGACAAATTCTGGAAGGTCCTCTTAAGCTCCCAGCGCCTCTCGTAGGTCTGGGCACCAGGGGAGCCAGAAAGCCTGGAACTAAGATGAGTAAATATCTGTTCCTCAAATCCCCTGGGGTCACGAGGCCTCCAATCCCAAAGTACAGCTCTTTGATTTCTATAGGGGTAATAAAATCGTAGATGGCATTTTATAGAATACAGATAAAAATACCATTGCCGATTACTAGTTAGCACCATTTATTGAAAACCTCCTATGTGCCAGGCACTAGCGTGGTGTTTCAGATCTATTATCTCATCTGACTCTCAGTATAGTCCATGAAGAACATATTTTTATTTATTTCCACTTCACAGATGAAGAAATAGAGGCTCAGAGCCATGAAATCATAGGTCCAAAACCAGAGAAAACGCGTATCAGCAGAGCTGGGGGCTTCTACCCAGGTTGGGATGATCTGAAAGCCGTGGCTTTTCCCACTCTACCTGTCCTGCTGCCAGTTATCGAATTGGGCAAGAGCAATCAGATACCCTTACGGTGGGGCCTGCTCTCCACCTGATTCGAGCGGCGACAGCAGCCCTGTTCTGTGACCCCGTCTCCTCCGTAGCTCTGAAGGTCTCTGGAAATCTCTGGCTGCCTCTCAAGCCCATTACATGTCCACCACAGAAGCCTTCATCTTCCTCCCCCAGGGCTGCTCTCACTCCTGCCTTCCTCATCTCACTAGGTATGGCCGCGGTCAAGATAGAAACCTGGGTATTGTCAGAGACTTCCTCTTTCATTCCCTGTGTCTAATCCATTGTCGGGCCCGATGTCATTCTCTGTCCCCATCTTAGTTTAAGCCTCACCATCTCTTGCCCAGGTGACTGCAGCAGCCCCCTCAGTGCCTCCTCGGCCTCCATTCTTCTCCAATCCGTTTTCCATGTCACCTGCCCAGGTGACCTTTCCTGAGCACAGGTTCAACCTCAGTCGCTCCCCATTGCCTACAGGATAAAAGTCCAGATGCCTTGGCCTGGTACCCAAGAGCTTTGCAAACAGCTGTCTGCCCACTCCCCAGCCTGACCTTCTCCCCGGTCCTCCGGTCTTGCCATCCCCTCATGACCTGTGTCCTTACAACTTCCTGTCACCAGTATAAGACCGGACACAAGAGCTGAGAGCCCTGAAGCTGAGAAAAGAGAGAGATGGCTGTGGCAAAGGGCTGTCCCTGTCTGGTACAGCGACCCTGCCCACCAGTAACAATAGTCTGTTCAGGATGCTGCTAGTTAGTTTATTCCTTCCTCTCGGCAGCACAAGAGGAGGGATGAGGAGCAGGCCAGAGCTTGGACAGGTCCCCACCCACGTGGATTCTGTGGGGGGCTTGGAAACAGAACTGTTCTCTGCTTGGCCCCCACTTAGCTGTCTGTCTGGATAAAAGGCTCTTTTCTCTATTCCCTGATGCGGGCAGCAGACTGAAAACCGAGGCCAGTAGGTTACTCTCCAGCCGAATTGACACAAGTTTTTATGCTCTGCCAGCCGAGTCACAGTTTAGGAGGAATCAGTTCTATTTGTTACCTTACAATACCTCATTTTTATGGAGTGTTTTCAAAGCATTCAACTTGCTTTCATCGGAACAATCACCTTCTCTTTCCATGCTCATATTTCATCAGTTCACATCACATTTAGGGAAATCAGCATAAAAATCCAGAAGGGTTCTCACTCAGACTGCTTTTCCCTATTCTCCTTGGAGGACACCTGAAGTGTAAATGGTGGACATATTATGGCTCCAGCTTGTGGGAGAAGGAGAACGCAGGATTCCACCAGCAGGTCTGTTCGTAAAGGCCTCAGAGGCCTCCATCTGAATGGTGTTCGGATCTGTGCACGTGTATGTGCTTTGCGCTAGAATCAGATGTTTAGGCAGGGCTATGGTCTGAATATTGGTGTTCCCCCGAATTCCTCTGTTGAAATCCTAGTGCCCAGTGTGATATATGAGGAGAGGGAGCCTTTGGGAGGTGATCAGGTCATGAGGGCGGAGCCCCCATGGAAGGGATTAGTGTCCTTATGAAAGAGACTCCCCAGGGCTCCCTCACCCCTTCCCCCAGGAGGGGAGACAGCTAGAAGGTGCGGGCTGTGACCCAGGAAGGGAGCTCTCGTCAGCATGTGGTCATGCCCACACCCTGACCTTGGACTTTCCAGCCTTCAGAACTGTGAGAAATGCAACTCCGGTTTTCATAAGGAGCCCAGTCTGTGTGGTATTTTGTTATAGCAGCTGGAACAGACTAAGACAGGCAGCATATACTTCATGATTTAACGTATTTCCTACTTTAACAGACTTTTTTTTTTTTTTTTTTTTTGAGGACAGTGTCACTGGCCCTCATATGTGGGATCCGAACCGGGGCCACTGACGTCCTAAGCCAGCTCTGAACCACCGCGCCACTCAGCCGGCTCAAACTGACTTTCTTGATGAACCAGTCAGCTCCTAGCCCCAGTGGTATCAATTCAGTTATAATCCCCATACACAGTGCAGAGTGGGGTGACAGTTTTGTTCAGGGGGTCTGGGAGATGGGAGACCATATTATAGACATAGAAGTATCGATAGAGAAGTAGAAATACAGCTATAGACATATGCTCGTATACATCCGTAGTCACCACCCTGCCATGTCCAGCTCATGAAAACTGTCCATGACGTTTGTCCTGCCTCTTCCCCGGCACATCATTCACTCTGTCATTTGTGCCCTTCTATTTCACTACACATTGCATGGTAACTATTTCTTTTACATTTTGAACATTCCCAATAGAGACAAACTTTATCAAGCAGAAGGAGACCAAGTGTTGAGATCAGACAGACTCGGGTTTTACTCTTAATTCTATGCCCTGCTGGCGGTGTGACCGTGGGCAAGACTCATGACCTCTCTGAGCCCCAGCCTTGACCTTCAACAGGGCCATGTGCAAAGCTCCAAATAAAGAAGTGGCAGCTGTTATAATTCTCATGGATTGTGGGACGCCCTATTGTTTGGTACATTCCTGTAGATGCATCATTTTTCTCTGGAGATCCCCACTGATGCAATTTGTATTCTCAGTGCCCCTAGATTAGAGTAAGACTACGTCAAGGGTTCGTAGAATTAAATCATCTTGTACTTTTTCGATGTTAGTAATTTTTGGATCCTCAGAAGTCTCAGCACTGCTGTCTTGAAAGTTTCGGGGGAGGGAGGGAAGGTGAGACAAGGAGTCACTGTTGGGAGACAGGCAGGGGGAGAAAAAGAGAGAAAGCCAAGGCCTGGGGGACCTGGGCTAGACCTGCCCCGTCCCGCCCGTGGCCTCATTAGCTGTCGGTGTCCATGTGGAAGGAAGGCACTGGGCAGGTCCTGGGAGGCTGGCACCGGCTGATGGAGACAAAGTTGCTGTGTCAGCCAGAATGTCAGGGCCCGTCAGTCACTCGGATCCCTGCGGCTGGGAATGAAGCTGGTGCCAGGAGCCCCAGGGGAGGCAGTGACAACAGATGCACTGGTGGGAGCAGAGGAGCGAGTGACGGCATTTTCTGGGCACTCGCTGTGTTGCTGGCATGGCGCTGGGCACCCCATTCTCATTTCCTGCCCACATTGCCCCTGAGGACGGAGGCAGTAATTACGCTGCCAAGTTAAATATGAGGCCCGGAGGCCCAGAGAGGTTAAATGTTCCAGCCAAGGTCATGGAGCTAGGAAGAGGGGTGAAACCAGGTCAGCCGGAAGCTGTGGACGAGGCTTTTTTCACAAGGCATCTTCCCGTCCTTTCTGTCTGAGCCAAGACCACAGGTCCCGGTGGATGAACAGCTTCAGGACCCATGTCAGGGAAAGGGTGCTGACCTGGAGTGAGGAGCCCAGTGCACAGGTCAGAGCCCTGCCATTTCCCTGGCTGTGTGACCTTGGTCAAGCCGTTTCCCCTCTCTGAACCTTGGTTCCATCATCTGTCAAATGGAGACAATGATAGGCTTCCTGACTACCAAGTGGGCATGCTGGGAAGGTTGCTAGCGCTCATGGGGCGCTTGTCCTGGGCCCTGCGCGGTGGTAAGCCCTGCACGTGTTATCTTACTCAACTTCACACAGGCCTAGGGGAAGGGGTTACTGTTAGCCCCACCTAAAAGACCTGGAAACCAGGCTTGAAAACATTATATAACCTTCTCCCCAGTCAGTGGGAGTTGGAGCTGGGCTGTATCACAGATAGCCTGCTCCACAGCCTGAAAGCTCATCCGACCCTCAAATGTATGCAGAAGGGCCTTTCAGGATGCGCCTGCCCCAATGATGGCTTCACCGGCATCTTTCCATGTACGCCCCAACGGCCCTGGGAGCCAGGCCCCAGCACACTGCAGCTCAGAGATGGCAGTTTACCTGTCCAAGGTCACACAGCCAGAATTGGCAGAGCTGGGATGTAAACCTGGTGTGCCTGGCCCCAGAACCCAAGAGATGACGCTACTCTGGTTAATAATAACGATGGCAGCCGGCCTGGTCCCAGAAGGCGGGCCCAAAGTCACCTCCTGAGCACCCGGACGAGGTCATGTCCTCAGTGGCGCGCCTGTGCTTCCGCCTGGGGAGGTCCCTGTCAGTGCTGTTGTTTTGTTTTCCTTTCTGTATTTCCATGACTGTTTCTGCTGGGCTTTTCGGTCCCGAGGCACTTTAATCACCAAGGGCCCTGTTTCAGACGTACTGTGCATAGATACTGAGGGAAATAAATAACGATGCTGCCTTTGCAACAAAGCTGAGCCCGTGGGGCTGTGGGGACTCCAGGTGCTGGAGACTTGCAGGGGTTTCCAGGGTTTGAGCCCCCTCTCTGCCTCTGTCCTGCTGTGTGACCTCCAACTAGTCTCTTAGGCTCTCTGTGCTTCAGTTGCCTAATTGGCCAAATGGGGAGAAAAGCTTCTTGGCAACCCTCCCAGAGATGGCCAAATCAAATAGTACTGCAGAAAGGTTTGGTAAAATGTGATGTGAACAAGGCAGGCCTGTTCTGCCCATGCAGCTCAGTGACATGCCATTGCATCTGCTCTCCCCTGTAACCCAGCAAGGATGCACGAGAAGTCCTGGTTTATGGAGGCTCTGAAGGCAAGTGTCCAGTGCAACAGCCCAGAGTTGGGTTCGCAGGCCACACCTCATGTCCCCAAAGCCGTGCTCTTTACCGCCTGGAGAAAAGCCCTGGAGGGCGGGCGCCTGAGGCTGCTCTTCACAGCCCAGCAGTTCTTGCTGGGAGGAGGTGTTTCCTTGCTGGGAGGAGGTGTTTCCTTGCTGGGAGGAGGTGTTTCCTTTGAGCGGAAACCTGCAGAGCTCCATTCTGCTCCAGAGATGAACAGGGGTTTGTTGATCTGGGGCCTCGTGCCTCCCTGGGCCCCACAGGTGCAGACCTGACAGCCTCAGAAACACTTGGGGCGGGTAGGGATGGGGTGCGTGGTCTTGCCGGGCAGTGTGCCACGAGCTAGGCCCACTGTGAAAAGAGCAAAGGCCACGGAGGGGGTGGGGGTGGGGGTGGGCCTGGGACAGGCGAGCACCCCAGCTGGCAGCACTGGACCTTGGGGTCCTGGAGTCCTCCGGCCACGCCCCTGTAATCAGGACTGTAGGCTCCGGAGGCCTTGGGAGTGAGCTCTGGCCTTGTCGCTTCCTAATTGTGACCTGACTTTTCCAAGCTTCTCTTCCTTCATGATGCTTGTGGAGGCGGGGTGAAATGTATATTGACCAGGTGTGAGCTCTCAAGGAATTTCAGCTGTTGTTAATGCTTGCAAAGCAGCGTCTGTATGTCTATCCATCTATGTACTTGTCCATCTGTCCACCTGCCCATCTGTCCTTTCATCCATCTGTAAGTCCATCTGTCTGTCTATTCTTCATTCATCCATTTACTAGTGAGCTTTCACTGAGCCCTGCCCATGTGCTTAGGCCCTCTGGGGCAAACCGCTGGGGTTCTGAGATTAAAAACAAAACCAAACAAAATTAAAACACACAGGTCTTGCTCTCAAGGAGCACATGTGTGTGTTGTGGGGACTGATGTGTGTGTCAGCCAGATGAGGGCTCTGTCAGGAGCCACTGGAGAAGGGCAGCTGGAGGGGGCTCTGTGAATGGGGGCTCACAAGGTGGGGACCAGAGATCCTGTATCACCAGGGAAGCCCGTTACCACCCTCAGGGGACAAAGCACAGAGGAAGGAGTGGTTACAGGCCCCTGCCAGAGCTGGGCTGAGGAGAGGCAGCCATGCACAAAAGCTGCGGCCTGAGGGAGAGGGAGTCAGGCACTGACCCCGCTCTCCTGCCTGCTCCATCCTCTGCTGGGGCCTGACCTTGGCTAAGCCGAGCAGATTCAGAGGGTAAAGGGGCCCAGCAGAGAGCTAGCTGGAGACAGGTGGGTGGGGAGGGGCCCTGCAGGGAATGCCCACCATGCTCTGTAAACAGCAAGGTGTGGTGTGCACTGTGGCTGGAGGGATGTCCCAGCTTCAGGACATCCCAGCAGGGGGCCCTTTAAACGCTGGTGGGAAGCCATGAGGGCTTCCTTGCGGACTGGCCTCAGAGTCCAGGGATGAGTAAGAGTTGTCCAGAGGACAGGCACGTAGCGTTCTTGACCAAGAGCGGCATAAGCATGGAGGTTTGGGGTAAAGCATGGAGAATAGAGGACATGGTGAGTGGTGTCAGCATTGGAGGGGGAGGTGTAGGGGGATGGGGAAAACAGAGGCCCACTGTGTGGGGACAGTGCTTGCTGAGTCCTGGAGCAAGCAAGTGGAAGGGCTGGGATTAGATCCGAGTCTCAGGGGCCGGCCAGGTCTCTCCCACCTCCAGGACTGCGTTTCTCAGCTAGAGCAATTTTTGAAAAATTAGTAAGCCCTGAATGTGTTCTCCTTGTCAGAAATGAAAGCAGTCCAGATCATCACACCAGCTGCACAGCCTGGCCCATGCCTGGGGTTTGGCGTGTGACTCTCAATCCTTTGTCTAGTAATTCTCGAACCGGAGTAATGGTGCTTTCTGGGGATATTTGCTAACGTCTGGAGACATTTTTGATCTGCACAGCTGGGCGTTGGTGCTACTGCCACGTAGTGGGTGGAAGCCCGGGGTGCCGCTAAACACCTTGCAGTGCACAGCCCAGCCCCCCACAAGGGAGAACTTTCTAACACAAACTGTCAGAGGTTGAGCAATTCTGGTGTAGGCTAGGAATTCTTAACTGTTTTTTGTTTTCTTTTCATGATCTCCCTCTTTTTTTAAAGAGTCTTTTTAGACATTTCCCCCTCCCACGTGAAGTATTTTAATCCTAGAGATACATTGTTAATCTGCTTATACTCTCTATGTAGATCTGTGCTTTGTATACAAGAAGGGTAGGATTTCTTAGCGCCCCAAAATCCGTTTCGACCCACAAGTGGCAGCATCACCACCCTGAAAAGGCAGGGTGTGGGCATGCACACAGGGGCCATACCGTGTGTGCGTTTTAATGTACATGGTACCGCGCTGTATAAAGAGTTCTGCAACGCAGGTTTTCAGGTCAGAGATCCTTTTCTTCTTTTTGATTTTGGTTCTGCCCAATACTCTATTTTATGGAGCTGCTATTATAGTCAACCATTGCCCTGCTTTTGCCCTCCTTTTTCTTGAGGAGGGAGCTTCGATTATTGACTTGAGGCCCTTCTCTCCCGATGTATGTATTTAGTGTTGTCAATTTCTTAGCACTGCTTTCGTTGGGCCCCCAATTGTGATATAGTCTATCTCCATTTTCGTTCGGCTAATGTATTTTTGGATATTCCTTGAGACTACCACTTTGGCCCATGGATTATGTAAAAGTATGCTGCTGAGTTTCCAAGTTTTGGGAGATTTACCTTTTTTATTCTTGATTTCTAGTTTTACTCCATTGTGTTTGGAGAGCATACTTGGGATGGTTTCAGTTGTTTAAAAGTCTGTTGAGTTTTTATTTTAATGGCCCAGGTATGCTGTACCTTAGTATAATGTTCTGTGGGCGCTTGACTGTGTATCTGCTGAATATACTGAGAAGAGTGTTCTATAAATGTCGACTAGATCTTGGTTTTTTTTGTATTTTTTTTTTCAGGGCAGTGTCACTGGCCCTCATTGGTGGGACCCGAACCGGGGCCGCTGGCTTCCCAAGCTAGCGCTTAACCACCATGCCACTCGGCCGGCCCTAGATCTTGTTTTTTGTCAGTGTTCTTTAATATCCTTGCTGATTTTCTGTTGAATGTTCTATCAGTTATTGAAAGGGCATGTGAAAGTCTTCAAATATAACTGTGATTTGTCTTTCTCTCCCTTCAGTACTATCAGGCTTTGCTTCATCAGGTTTTGCAGTTGTGTTTTTTGGTGTACACACATTTAAAATTGCCATCTTCTTGACGGACTAACTCTTTCATCATATAATGTTCTTTGCTGTATCTGGTAATTTTCTTTCTTCTGAAGTCACTTTATCTGAGATCACAATCACCGCTCCCGCTTAATTTAGAAAGCTCGAGAGGAGAAGGAAAATATATTGCACTTAACCATATTTTTGCTTACTGTGTTATTTCTTTCTGATATTGCAAGATTTCTTTTATCATTTGCTATCTGATTAAAGAACCAGCTCTATCCCTTCTTTCAGGGTACTTTTTGCTGGTGGCAATTTCTCTTTGTTTTCCTTTATCTGAGCGTGTGTGGATTTCCCTTTCATGCCCGAAGAATATTTTCAATGCATACAGTTTTTGGTTTTTTTTCAGCATTTGAAAACTGTTAAGTCACCTCTTTCTGGCATTCACGGTGTCTGATTATAAACCTCCTGTTATTAAACTAGTTTTATCTCTGTAGGTAAAGTGATTTCCCTGATTTCATTTCTGTGTCTTGTTCAGGGTTTTGATCGGCTTCTTGAACCTGTAGGTTTATGTCTCTTGCCAAGTTTGGGAGGCTTGCAGCCGTAGTTCCTCTGGTTCCTTTTCAGGCCTGCCTTCTTTTTTGTCCCCTTCTGGGACATCAGTAACAGGGAGGCTGGGTCTTTACTCTAATCCCATTTGTCCCTGGGGCTCCGTTCATCATTTTTCAGTCTATTTCTCCCTGTTGCTCAGAAAGGGTAATTTCTGTTGTTCTGTTTTCAAGGTCTCTGATTCTTTCCTGCGTCCTCTCCATTCTACTGTTGAGCCCATTCACTGAGGTTTTTAAATTTTTCAGTTATTGTAGTTTTTAGCTCTAAATTTTCCATTTGATTCTTTTTTTTTTTTTTGGACTTCTCTCTCTTTTTGTTGAGCCTTTCTACTTACTTGCTCAACTTCCTAGTTTTTATTTGCTTCTACCATGTTCATGATTCCTTGTTGAAGCATTTTTAGGATGGCTGCTTTAAGATCCTTGCCATGTAACTCTAACATCTACATCATGCTAGTGTGTGGCATCTGTTGGTGCCTTTTCTGGTTCAGGGTGAGGTCTTCCTGGTTCTTAGTATTACTGCCACATAATGTGACTGAAACCTGGACATTTCGGGTTTTATGTCCTGAGACGCTGCATCTTATTTAAACCGATAGAGGCTGCATTCTGTTTTAACTGGCTTCTTCTGGAACTTCTCTGCCATGGGAAGTGGGTGCTGCCTTGGTATTGTCAGATGGGGGTGAATCCAGACTCCCCCCCAGCCCCTTTGGTACCCGAGGTAGGGAGCTGCTTACTACTGCTGGGTGGGGGTGGGAGCTCCTGCGGAGGGGGTGGCTCATGTCTGCTCCCTGCCTGGCCTTCTGTAACACCCACTGCGGGTGGGGTGGAGACTCGGGCGCCTTCTGACAGCTTGGGGAGGATGGAGTGCTAGGCTCCCCACTTGGCCTTTGATGCTGTGGCCGTTTACTGTCTAGAAGTTTTCTGGCTTTCTGGGCTTCCCATTTCCTGGTCTTTTGGCTCTTATTGGGCTTTTTCTTTTCTTTTTTTCATTTTGGTCTACGCCTGTTGGCACTCCTTGGTTGTTGCTCTGGGATGGATGAGGCAAAGAGAAAACCCAGGACCGCACCATGGAGTTGTCCCTTGGGCCCTGAGTTCCGTCCCTAGCCTGCCTTCCCTCACCTTTGAGGGCCTTTATTGTTGGTTTTATATATAATATCTACAGGTTTTAGTTGCACTTCGCAGGAGGACTAGGGAAAAGTCCATCGACTCCGTCTTCCTGGAAGTGCAAATCTTCATTCACTGATGTATTTCTTAACACTCCTCCTTGCACAGACATGAGGATGTCATTTTAGGGTAGGTACTGAGAAGGGGAATTGCTTGGTCATAGGCTATGTGTGTTTTACATTCTAAATTGCTCTCCAAGGGGCTGGCCGAGTGGCGCAGTGGTTAAGTGCTGGCCTGCGAAGCCAGCGGCCCCGGTTCAGGTCCCACATATGAGGGCCAGTGACACTGCCCTCATTAAAATAAAGCTTAGGGCCGGCCGAGTGGCTCAGTTGGCTAAGAGCTCGCTCAAGAGTGTGAGCTGGGGGCAGGCCAAGTGGCTCAGTTGGTTAAGAGCTCGCTCAAGAGTGTGAGCTGAGCTCTGAGCAACAGCAGTTCGATGCCCAGCCCGAGCTGAGCAGCCGCTGAGCTGCCAACAGGTAGCAGGATGGCTCAGCTAAAAAAATAAAATAAAATCTCCATTAAGAGTGTGAGCTGAGCTCTGAGCAACAGTGGTTCGATGCCAGCCTGAGCTGAGTTGCCGTGGAACTGCCAACAGGTGGCAGGATGGCTCAGCTAAAAAAACAAACAAACACAAAAAAAACAACAAAAAAAATAAATAAATAAAAATAATTAAATTGCTCTCCAAGAAGCTGTGCCAGTTTACACTTCCACTAGCATGGCATGGAGGTACCCCTTTTCCCCCCAAGCTCTTGCACTATGCACTACTGTCAAACTTGTAAAATTTCACCGACTTGGGTGGAAAAAAAAATCACACCTCATTGTTTTACTCTGCACTTTCTTTGATTACTAGTGAAGGCAAACATAGACCCGTGGACTGGATTTTATATTCTAATGAAGGAGAGAGACAAGACGCAAGCAAGCAGAGTAGCCAAGCGATTTCAGAATGATAAGTGTCATGACCAGGGTAGAAGTGGGTGGTGGATAAGGGGGGGGGCTCAAGGGGTTTCGGGCTCCTCGAGGGAAGAGAAATGCCCACGAGGGGCAGAAGCTCTCCACAAGCTTTATTGGGTGGGCCTTGGACAGGGCTGCAGAAGAGGGCGAGCCCCTCGTAGCAGGAGTCCGTCCCAAGGCTTAGGGCGCGGCGGCCACACCCAGAAGGGACTCCGGAGGGAGGGGGGCCTGAGACGAGGCTTACATGTCCAAGTGGTGTCACCAGCACATGGAAGGTCTCTGGGCCAGGGGACTCTGAAGGGCAGGGGTAGCTCGGGACCTTACAACCACACGCCCTGTCTTGTCAATGGTCAGCCGAGGCTGGGTGTAGTTTTGTGGAATACGCAGAGGAGGCAGGCTCCAAGTGACTGAAAATCTGCTTGCCTGAGCTATTTTTAAAATAAGTGGATGTGTAAAATGTGCGTTTGGCGCTGGTAGGCTTTTGTGCTGCCTGGTCTCAGCCTGCCGTGAAGAAATGACCCAGGGGCCATGTTTGGCTCTTTATACAACAACGAGTTATGGGGCCGTGAGGAGAGGACGAGTTGGGATGAGGCGGTCAGGGAGAGATTCTCTGAAGAGGTGACGTTTGAGATGCCACCTGATGAATGCGAAGGATGCAGCTATGGGAAGATACAAAGGCCTTGGAAGCAGGCAAAAACTTAGCACGCGTATAAGGGACAGAAAGAAGCCAGAGGGGCTGGCGCTGAGTGGGCGCAGCGGGGACTGTGATGAATGAGATGAGGTGGCAGGGCAGGCGGCGCCCAGATGAGGCTGCTGTGCCAGGAAAACGAGTGGAGCTCTATTCTAAGCCCGGTGCATAGCCATCGGAGGCTTTGGGTTAATATTTTAAATATCCTGGATTATATTTAGAAAAACTCAGGCTTTCATGTGGACGGAGAAGGAGGGGGACAAAGGGAGCAGGTGGACCAATGAGGAAGCTCAGATGATAGAAGGGGCCCCGCTTGCACTGGGAGGTGGTGTGGGAGTGGAGAGAAGTGGGCAGATGGCGGGGAAGGGATGGAGCCAGCAGCCTTGGTGATGGACGGGGTGGAGTGGGGAGGTGGAAGGGATGGAGACAGTGGGGGACGAGTCCAGGGGACGCGGCTCCCTGAGGCCGAGTAACCCTGAGAGGAGCGAGTTTAGAGGAAATCAAAAGCTGTCAGTGTGAGTTTCCTCTGTCTTCAGGGCGGGGGCTGGAGGGCAAGATGGTCCCGCACCGCTGCTGGCTCTAGAGGGGCCCTGCTCCTGTTTCTAGATTTAACTGGGGCCTCCTCATTCCACGCAAGACTCCAGGGGCCGACGTGGAGCCGACCAAGGAAATGAGAAACCAGACTTTAAACTGTCATTTACTCAGGAAGCGAAAATAAATTCTTAATTAGCCTCTGCTGACTGCCTATCAATTACAGTTCCATTTAACTGGCTTCTTCCTAAATGGACTGGGGCGGGGGGAGGCTGGTGGGATGGGGGAGAGGAGGAAGTGGGAAGCACCGACGTGGGGCACGCCCCCCTGGCCTCCTCCCGCAAGCCCATGTTATGGGCTCCCTCGCCTCATCTTCAGAGGGAGCAGGGCCTCAGGAGCGGGAACCACTGGTCCAGAGCCCCGCAGCTTGGAAGCAACAGGGCCAGGCTCTGAACCTACTGCTTTATTTTGCTGTCCCTGTCACTTGCCCACCGTGACATATTTCTTCATTTTTTTTCAATCGACCTCGCCCCTGGCGTAAGGCACATGAAGGGCCTGTGCTCTTAGGCTCTGCCTGCGCCTGAGTGGAGATATCCCCGTGGCCTGGAGTGGCGGTATCCTTGTTGGATTAGATCTGGGTCACTTGGGGTGGGTCAGCCTCTCCCAAACCCCGATGGAGTGAGACCCGCCGAGGGGGATCTGTAGGCTGTTGCTGAAGACGAGGGAATGGGTGTGGAGCAGGCCAGTACCAGGTTCCTACTTTTGGATTATATTTCCAGGGATTGATACTTCCGTGTCTCTTAGTTGTGCCCCAAGCAACCACCAGCTTCTGTTTCTTACGGCAGCTGCTGCTCGTGTCAGAGCTGTAATTAGAACCCAGGACTCCTGGCCCTCAGCCCAGTGCCCAGCGGGTCCCTCCCTCCCGCTTTCTGCAGGTGTGGACAACAGGCGGGCTGCCCTGTGTGTGCCTGGGCAGGGCCCCGTGGCCTGTCACCTTGGCTCAAAGCCTCTCCCAGTCTCTTAGTCCTGGACCTTCCACCTGGTTTGCTCATGACCCTGGGCAGACTCTGACCTCTCTGAGCCTCAGTTTTATATCCCAGAACACCTGCGAAGTGCAGTTAATGGCGAGCCTCACCGCCCAGGGCTGTGTGAGCTTGTGGCTTGTTAGGGATGGGACAAATGGAAAGAATGATACTATTACTACCGCTGCCTCCTCCTTCCTCTCAGGGAATATTTTTCCCCAGCTCCCCTCCTCCTGCATTCTCCCCAGGGAGCAGCGCCTTGCTCAGGGCTGTGATGAGATGAGTTTTGATGGCTTGGAAGCTCGCAGGACCGCCCACTCTTCCTCCTCCCATCCCGCTGAGCTGACAATTACACATGACATCAATTCCTCTGACAGCCGTGTAAACAGATGGTGGTCCCCGCTGCCCGGGGTGCTGGGAGCGATACCATGGTAACCCACTAAACTGTGACAGGTGCCAGGATAGTGGGAAACCCAGGACCTTCAGACACACATGCACATGGCGCAGGCAGCAGGCGCTGGTTGTGGGTTTATCTCAGACACAGTGGCCTAAGAAGAGACCTGCCCCTTCCTAGCTGTGTGACCCGGGCTCGGTCGCTTTCCTCTCTCCCAGCCTGTGGGGGGTGCATGTAATTTAGTTAGCCCCGCCCCAGAGGAGCAGTGACATGGACCTGAAAATGCCTAGCTCCAGATGGGTACATTGCTGACACTCAATAAACGTTTGTTGAATAAGCAAGTGTCTGAAAGGCACCTAGAGGGCCAACTCCCGGAGCTGGTTGGAAACTGGGCTCCCTTCAGGTCCTGGTTGGAAGAAGGCCAAGTGTGTAAATGGGACCTGAGAGCACGGGAGGCTGAGATGGCAGATTCCAAGGGCCACCCAGCTCCCCCTCTGAATAGGTGGGATCTAATGCTTTGCAAGTGGTGGGATCTCCATTCCCAAGGCCCCCACCCACCACACCAGGCAGGGAGGGTAATCACACTCCAGCCGGGAAACTGGCGAGAGGGCCTGGGGGCGTCTGGGCTTATGGGACGCAGCCTTTCCTAACCCTGCCTGCTTGCCTCAGTTTCCCAGATTGTCCTTTCCTCCTAGCTGGGCTGGGAGCTCTGCTTTGAGCCATGGCTCAGGTGAGGAACAGTGACTTGACTAAGGCCACACAGCCAGCCATACAAAACACCTGAGCATGGGGCAGCCAGGCCCCTTTGCGGCCAGGGTCCCCCCTCAGCCTCCTTCTCACCAGCCCTGTGAGCTCCGCGCTTGCGCACAGCTGCCCCAGACCGTGCCCAGGCCCTCCTCTCTCAGTCCACCTTTTGTGCCACACGTCTTAGGACTGGGTTTGTCCCCTGCCTGAACAATAACCATCACACTCAGGCTCCTCCGTCACTGACTAGCTGTGCCCTTGGCACGTGACTTTACCTTTGGAGGTCAGTCCCTTCGTACATCAAAGGGGAAAGATGACTTGGATGGATTATGTTAGATAATATCTGCATGGAGGAATGCCCGGGATATAGCAAACTTTCAATAAAGAATAGTGATTTTCGATGTTATGGAGAGGAGACCCCCCCCCTCCCTTATGGAAAGATTGCCCTCCACACATGGGATTGACTTCAGGTAGGAAGCAGAGTGGCACCAGCAGGGGCATGGCAGACAGCTGGATGTGGGTCAAGCTGTATGACCTTGGACAAGTCACTTACCTTCTTTGAACATCAGGAAAAATGGGCTAATGATCTCCACCTGCAGTTGCTGGGACTGGATGGGCCCTGGAGCAGGGCCTGGCAGAGCAGGGGCTCGGGACACACTGATACGCTGCTGGTTGTGACAAGCTCTCCTGCAAAGAGGGTTGTTTGGTGCCATTGAGTGTGGAGATCGCCCAAGACTGGGATGATGCCTCACACCGCATTCCTGGAAGGTGACATTTGGCCCCTGTTTGCATACCTCAAGTGACATGAAACTCATTCATGTCCAGTGGGGCAGCTTCGCTAGGAGCTGATCTGTGGGGTTCACACTTGCCCTCGTGTGGGCTTCCTCCATGAGGTCTCTAGCTCTGCCTTGCGGGCCACCAGGACCAGTGTTCCCTCTGCTCTCGGGTGTGATGGCCTGCTCCTCCAAGTCAATGACAGCTAGAATGGAGGCGGTGGCCCAGGCAGCTGCCCCTCCCCCTTCCCCCAAGAGCTTTCTGATACTGTTGGCCAGGCTGGAAGGTTGGAGGGCTGGCAGGCATGTATGAGAGATTGTCCTCGGGCAGGCTAAGTGGGCCATCTGTCCTGGCTGAGTCCCAGGGCCGGACCTGTGGTGGAGGACCAGGGAGTGAGCTGCACAGTCCACGGGCCCAGATCCATGGGTCTAGCTCCCTAAATTATGGCTGGGTTGGGGGCCATGACAACAGTTCCTGCTTCATAGTGTTCTTCTGAGAATTAAAGAGATATTTTAATTCTAACATGGCCTATGGAATCTGCTAGTAAATCGTTCTTTTAGAGTCCATAATCAGTGAATGGCTAATCTTCAGAGAGAAGCTTCAAAAGAGCCAGGCTTTTAAACATGTATTGCTCCTCCAGCTTCCAGGTTTTTTTGTTGTTGTTTTTTTTTTTAAAAAAAATTATTTTATGCTTCTTTTAAAATTCATCAGCTTAGGGCAAGCTGGCTGCCTTAATAACAGCACTAAGAAAATGTCGATAAGATTCTGCCAATAACATTCTTCTCTAGTAGGGAGGCAGCATCCAAACAGAGACTTTCAATCATCCGCTTTGTTCGTTGAGTGAGATCAGACACCTGTAGACCATCTTCCATGGCTGTGAGTCATTCTGATGTCAGATGGCTCCCATGTTCCTCACAGGCAACAGGGCAATTGAGGGGGAGTGCAAGCAAATCCCCCCCAAAGAACGAAGGAAGTAGGCTGTAAACCCACCCTCTTTTGTTCCAGGTTTGGATAAAATTTGGGGGCTTAGGCTATTTCCTCTCCCGACTCTTGTCCTCATCTCCATCATACATACACTTATAGTCACAGGCAGCACAAAAGCAGGAACGGGAACCCACAGATGCGAGAGCACAGCTTCTTCAGTCCCACCTTTTCATCAACAAGTTCTAGAATCCTGAACTTGAAAGGGAGCTGAGAGATTGTTCAACCAAGCTGGCTGCCAAGGAGAGGGATGCGATGGCCTGAATGTTCGTGACCCCCCCCCACCCCCCACCCCCGCCCAATGCCTATGTTGAAATCCTAACCCCCAAGAAGATGGTATCTGGCCTTCGGGAGGTGCTTAGATCATGAGGGCGGTGCCCTCCTAATTGGGATTAGTGCCCTGATAAAGGAGGTCCTAGCAGACCCCTCCCCGCTTCCACCATGTGAGGACAAAACAAGAATTCTGCGACAAGAAGAGGGCCCTCCCTCCACTATGCTGGGCGCCCTGATCACAGACTTCCAGCCTCCAGAATGGTGGGAAATTAATTCCAGTTGTTTATCAGCCACTCAATTTGTGGTGTTTGTTATGGCAGCTTGCATGGACTAAGACAAGGGATCACTGCCGGAGGGTCCTGGAGGGGGCGTGCCCCTGGGACGCTTCCTGGGTGGGGGAGCTCATTGCCTTAGGGAAGGGCTCAGGGAGAGAAAGAGTGCTCCGAAGCGGAAAGAAATGCTTGCTCTGGTCTTGCCTGCACGGCCCAGTGGCTGTGACTCTGGACAAGGTGCTTCCCCTCACTGGTTCTCCATTTGCTCACATCAAATAAAAGCGTTGGATTAGCTCAGGGGTCGGCAAACTGCAACTCGCAAGCCACATGAGGCTCTTTGGGTACGTTCCATCTCAAAAGTTTGCTGACCCCTGGAAGAGGCAATCCTGTCCCTCACAACAATTTAAAAATTATTCGAGAGCCATAAATATATTTTCACATAATCACCATTATGTGAATAATATCCTTTAAAAATTGTATAAATGAAACTATGATAGTTTTATTTTCATTTTCAATTTTACTTCAGAGCCACATATACGAGCCCAAAGAGCCGCATGTGGCTCGCAAGCCACAGTTTGCCGACCTCTGACAACTCTTCCGTCTCAAAAGTTTGCAGACCCCTGGACTAGCTGGTAATAATAATGTAGATGCCATCATTGCTTGGGTGCTTCATATGCACTAGATTCACGTAAGCGATCCATTTTCACTCTCCCCACAACTCTGTCTTAGGAGAATCCGAGTGTCAATGGAGATCATATTAAATCTTAGGTCTTTTGTGTATCTGAAAGTTATCCTAGCCACACTTTTACATATTTGCAGACAGCAGACGCTTGATAAAGAACAAAGAATTTCCAATTAGATCCAATATCATTTAGGATTAGGTGTTGCTGTATGTGACAGAAATCCCAAAGTGACAGGGGCTTACTTGATTGCATCAAAGCCATCAGGAAGTTGGCCGTGCAGGGCCGGTATAGGCACTCCAGGAATTCATCAAAGACCCAGGCTCCTTCCATTTTACACTCTGCTGATGCAAGGTTACCACAGGGTCCAGGAAGCGTCCTGGACCTCCAGCCATCACAGATCCCCTGTAGGCAGACAGGAGAGGAAGAGAGGAAGGGCCAGGAGGAGTGAAGCACATCCCATTAGGCTGCCTTCCTGGAATGCCCACAGTGCACTTCCACGTGCGTATCATTGGCCACAACTCAGTCATGTGCTCCACCAGCTGCAAGGGAGAATGGGACATGTAGTCTTTTACCTGGGCACACTGCTACCTGCATAAAACCTGGGTTCTGTTTACCAGGGGGAGGGGAAGGAGCCCTGGCTGGCAAATGGAAGCCTCTGTTAGAGATGCCTGTGTGCAAAGGACTGTCTCTATCATCACAGACCAAGTAGACCATTTTTCAGGTGTGTTAATGGAGTCATGTTCACGTGAAACATAAAATACCAATGTCTGTATCGGTTAGGGTTCTTTTGGTTGCACGTGACAGAGGCTCCAGCATCTGGCTTAAACAGAAAGGACAGTTATAAGCCCGTATATTTCGCTTCCAGAGGTAGGGTTAGTCTCAGGGGGTTGGTGGGTTCGACAGCTCAGCATCATCGTCAAGCCCGACCACTGATCTCTCGTGTTGCTATTGACTTCATCAGAGGCAACTGGCCACCCTAGTTCCAGGAATCAGAGCCAGACCCAGTAACACCCAGGCAAAGGGAAGACATTATTCCAGCAGCCCCCTCTCGGGAGCTACCAAATGCTCTCAGAAGCCCCTCAGGCCTCGGCGGCCAGCACTGGGTCATAATGTGCTCTCGGCAATCATGGGCAGAGAGCAAGGGCGGTTAGGCCATCTCTGCACTTGAGATCAGCTTCCCTGAAGCTCATGGCTGCTTGGGGCAGGAGAGACCTGAACAAAACTGGGGTTCTGTTTTAGGGGCCCGAAGAGGAAGCATGCTGGTAGGCAGCCAACAGTGTTCACTACAGCCTGGAGGCAAGTGCTATCATTTCCACATTGCAGCAAGGGGAGTGAGGCTCAGAGAGGTGAAGTAACTTGTTCAAAGTCACACAGCCAAAGGGTGGCAGAGGTCCAGCCTGAACCAGGGAAGGTCATCCCAGACCTAATGTGCTTGACTTCACACTCTCCAACCAGAGAAGAGAGGCGTCTCAGAAGTCACCTCCTCAGTGCTTCCCAAACTCCAGCCCTTTGTCCACCACCTGGGTGACTTTTTCCCCCTCATATTTACTTACATCTGCATGATAGTTTACTCCATATTTTTATTTAAATAACATCAGCTTTATAATTTTTGTTCAACTAAACTCACAATTTTTATGTAAACAATTGCATTTGAAAAGGAAGCAAAACCACTGACATAAATGGAAAGCTGGTATTGCTTGCCAGGTAAACCATATAAGAAATACGGTAAGAACAAATGCTCTTATCTCACCATCCTACAGAGCAGGCATCACCTGATAGAGCGCAAGGCTGCTCTTGCACTGGTACAAAGAGTGATCAGGATGATGAAAGAGTTAAAACTTACCAGCATCCGGCTGAGGCTCCTTCGGGGATGAAACAGGGACCTAAAGAGAATGGGAATCGGTGGTGCTGTCTTCTGATGCAATTCAATGCCATATAAGGCCCCCCATGTACACCTGAAGTCACCCCACATGCCATTCTTCAGCAAACTTTAATTTAGATTGAAGCCTTTGAGAAACTTTAATTTAGATTGAAGCCTGATCAGTTAGAAAGAAGCCTTCGTTTTCATTTTGCAGTGGGACCTTCGAATTACATAGCGGGCCTGGCTTCTGTCTACAAGATGCATAGCGATAGGGAGAATTATTCCCCAACAGGGCCTTGCTGGTGCGTGCTCTCCTCGTGGTGACGGCAGGAATACAAGTTCAGTGAAAACACCCAGGTCTCTTGAGGCCTGGAATGGGTTCATCATCACTTCTGTCCACTTTCTGTTGGCCAAAGCAAGTCATATGACCAAGCCCAAAGTCAAGGAAAGAGGAAATATACCTTCTTTCTTTTTTCTTTTTAACAAGAGGAACTCAAACGTTACATAACAAAGGCCTTGGATATAAGGAGAGGTGAAGAACCAGGGGCCAACAATGCCATCTACCACCATCCCTACACGAGTGGGTTGACCATTCTGGCTGTTTGCACA
This sequence comes from Aselliscus stoliczkanus, assembly GCA_033961575.1. Classification (NCBI taxonomy): domain Eukaryota; kingdom Metazoa; phylum Chordata; class Mammalia; order Chiroptera; family Hipposideridae; genus Aselliscus; species Aselliscus stoliczkanus. The sequence continues at coordinate 4,800,009 of CM066733.1, forward strand.
TCTCCAATATCAAAGAACTCATTCCCTGGTCCTCTTGCCTGTAAGCTTTATTGGTTCCCTGATTCATCACCCCAGGCAGAGGCAAGGACAAAAGGCTTGTGTGGGTCCTGAGGCTGATTTCAGGGGGCAGCCTTCCACAAATAATTTTTCTTTCCCCTCCGTGGGAGCAGAGCGACAGCACTGATTCCACCTGTGCAGAAGCAAGGGACCAGAACTAGCTGGCATTTCAGATGTATGAGCCAACCTTCTGCCGCAAGACCCAGCCAGCTTCCTTTCCTGGAAGAGTCCTCCTGGGGATCTCAGTACCTCGGATAGCGCCTTCGTGCTGCAAAACTGGAGGAGAAAAATATCTGGCTCTCATTCTGCTTGGGGAATTCTTTCCAGGTTTTAAACGCATTTGAATAAATAGAGGGAGCCCACAAACATATATCTGACTAGACCATTCCCTTGCTTCAAATCCTCTCCTGGTTCCCGCAGCCCACGTTCGGCCCACATCATGGGTCCCTGTGATTTGGCTGCACAGCTGTGTCTCCTGCTGCTGTGAACATCCTACCCCTTCCTGGACACACGACCGTCATCCACCCACAGGCCTTTGCACCCACTGTCACAACCCTCAAGGTCACCAGTGTGATCAGCCCCTCCAATACTCTCAAACAAAAAACGGAGAATTATGGACTCCTGTCACTGAATACCAGTGGTGCAGGGAGGCTCAGGCAGGCAGTGTGCCCCTAGGATGATGCCACTTGGGCAGGCACGCCCCTCTTGAGGAGCTGCAGCAACACCAGCGGAAAAGCGTCTCTTCCCTCCACATTCCAGCAGAGGTCCCAGGGCGGGCTCTCATTGGCTGATTGGGGGAGCTGGAAAGGACCGATTGGCCAGGCCTGGATCATAAACCCACTGTTGCCTCAAGAGGGGTGGGGTTGGCTGCAGGTAAACCACAGGGACCAAGAGTGGGGCTGCCCCAGAGGAAAACCAGGGGGCTGTTACTACACAGAGGCTGGGAAGCTAAGACACAGATATCCCCGGCCTCTGGTTCCTGTGTCTGAAATGCTTCCTTCTTCTCCACCTGGCAAGTGACCACTCGTCCTCCTAGCTCCACCTATAGCCTCACCCCCTCTTCCAGACCCCTCGTCCCATCCAAAAGTAAGTCACTCCTTCCTCCGTGTGCCTTTTCCATCACACTACACTGCCAGGTGTCTTTTGGAGCCACCTGCTTCTGGAAGGTGTTGAACTTGGCCAAACTCCCCGGTTTCAGAGCCTGTGCGGGTTCACACCTTCCCTGATTTCCGCATGCCCTCGTCTTTCCTCCCACATGACCCTCAACTCCCACATCCGTGTGTCACCTCAGGTTGGCTATGGGTGTGCACCCCTTGGTACCCTCCCCATCTCCACACTTGTGATTTTGTGAGTCTGATAGCTGACTGAAGACCTGAGGGTGATGGAGGAATCACGTGGCTCCTAACAGAACCCTCTTCTGTTACACTGGTCCCCACTTACCCTGCCCCTTCCAAGAGCACCCTTCTCCCCAGAGTGCCCCCCACCAGGTGCAGACCTGCCAGTCCAGTCTTCACTGACCTACCACCGTGCCCACCTTCCCTGCTCCCCGCTCCTCTTAGTCCTGGTGAATAATTGACATGGTGGCAATTCCACTAGCCTGTGGGTCTCTCTCCTCTCAGCAGGGCTGTGTCCAGGTCACCTCTGTGTCTCCAGGGCATCACACAGGGCACGGCACTGAGCAGGTGCTCCGAGAAGGCTGAATTCAAAAACTAATTTCCACTAAAGGCCGCCTTTACAAAAAACCTGCAAGAATTTCTTTGGCCCTGCAGGAAGCCCAGAGAGTGGGTGAGTGATGATTTCAGCAGAAATGCCACAGGACGCACAGTTCTCCATTATTTATGGGGCTAAGGAGACGTGCTCCCAGAGTGCTGCCATACATCCCGAGGGTGTCAGAGCAAGACATGAGGGACTTTGTTCTTTCGAGTCCCTGCAAGTCGGCTGTGCAGCTACCAGGGCGGGGGTGCTCTCAGCTTCCTTTTGCGGCGGTACAGCATGTTCTGTTTTGGAGCTCCATTCTGCTCCTGCCTGGTTAGCGTTTGTCAGCGCTGGCAAGGCTGGGCAGATCAGCGGAGGACAGCCTTGGCAGCAGAGGGCTCTGGGTTCAAGGCCTGCTCTGTCCTGGGTCCGCTATGCTTTCCCCTCTCCGGACTGCCGTTTTCTCATGTGCGCAATGGCCGGGACTGGGGATGGGTGGGGTGGGGTGGGGTTCAGGGAAGCAGTAACCTGTGTGGACTCACAGCACAGTGCAGGCTGCACACAGTAGGGGCTTATTTGATAGGAGTCCCATGTTCGGTCCTGACTAAGCAGGATCCAGTGTGACCCTCCGTAGTTCTGAGTTCTTTAAGTTGCCCACCAGGTGCAGAGTTTCTGGATGGAATTTTAGAAAAGATTTACAAAGGATTTGCTTTTCATTTGACCCAGTAGGTAGATGTTGTATAATTATCTGTAAGGGATTTATTGTTTCTGCAGGGAAGATTCGAAGGGGTTTCAGACAAGATAGTGCTTTCCTCGGGTGCAGAGGGTATTCGATGCCCTGGTCCCGGGGACAGAGGAAGTGCTGGCCCTCCAGGGTGCAGGCTCTACAGACAGACTGTCCTGAACTTGGGGGCCCCAGAAGTGGCTGCGGACGGAGGCAGCCTCTGGCTGGAGCCCTGTCCCCATTGGTGCTGGCCCTGGTTTTCACCACGGATTTCCACCTTTGGAGACGTTCTGTAATGCTCTTACGATAACCGACAGACTGATCACAGCCATCCTGGGGTCTGGTATTCCAGAGGTGCTTAAGGAATGATTGTCGAATGAATTATCTGATGAGTAAATGGCCTTGGACTTGGGGCAAGATGGAGGTCATGCCAATTTGAAGTGTGCTTGGCTAAGAGCCCATTTCCTATGAACATGGGTTTCCTCGTTGGGGCAAGCCGGTGTGGAGCCCCGTCTGTGCCGGGTGTGTGCGGGTGGGACCCAGGGGCAGGTGGAGAGGCCCGGGCACGGTCTACATGCAGCCCTCAGCGGTCCCCGCTATGGCACCCAGCTGCCTTCCCCAGCCTGGCTGAGGTCCCCACACAGTTTCCCTTATCCCTCCCTAGGTAAATAATTTGCTTCTTAAGTACTGCCTTCTAGATAAGTAAAACTCTTTAATTTGATTGTTTTCCTGTTTGTTTAATTACCACCGTTAAACGGTTAATGCTTTCTTGTATTTTTTCACGGCAAATGTGATGGCCCCACTTTGTGTTCCTGCTGTATCTGTCAAGTTTCCGCTGTTGCGAGGCAAGTATCAGAAACCTGACTCAAAGTGGTTTGAGGGAAAGGGGACATGTACCAGCTTTTGTAGTTAAATATTTGAGGAGGCTGCTTTAGCCAAGACCAGGATGCACCCCGACAGCCAGGTGACGGGTGGGGTGCAGGTTGTGGCTCCCGGCTCTGCTCCGCCGCGTTGCCTGCCCTCTTGGGTAGAGCAGCCTTTGGCTTCCGTCTTCTCCTCTCAGCAGCTCCACTGGAAGACCTTTCCCTTCCCATCGTGCCCACCACATCTCAGGACTTGGGTCCAGACCTCAGCGGGGGCACGGTGACATGCTGGCGAGCCCTGCTGGGCTCCTCGCCTGACGCCGGGGTATTGACTCAGCCCCATCCAAACCTCGTGGACTACGAGAGGCCTGGGGAAGGTCCCAGAGGGAAACCAGGGCGGGCTCTGCTGTCCGAGCCAGGGGACCCCGCAGTAGGGGTCACTGTTTTGTCATTCACAGGTGGACAAGCAACTTGTGTCCACGGCTGTTCCATTAGCAGCTGACTGAAGCCCCTCTGATAAGCTTATTTCTTCCAAAAGATGGGACTTGGGTGTCAACATAGTCAACTTAAGAAGTCCTTTGGGGACCAACTGGCTGGTGTGGATGTCTCTCCAGGGCCGTATATGGGGCCTGGTGCAGAGGTGCTCGGGCAGGAGTGGGCAGGGGGTGCCAATGAAGGGTGACACCTGCCCTTGTCATGGCCTCATCAAGGGGGGCACTTGATGACCTCATGCAGGTCCCCACACCCTGAGTCTTCATTCTTTCACCTGTGAGATGGAGGGAACCAACTTCATCCTCTGAGGTGTATTCGGCGGGGTCGCTGAGGTGGTGATCACTCAGTACGCGCTCAGTGACTGCAGAGATGACTCTGAATCTGTGTGACCTTAGGCAAGCCCGTCAGCAGCCCGAGCCCACGTGCCTTCGCCCCTAAAGTGAGATGATGACAATCCTGCCTCCAGGGTTAGGCATGCAGGAGGCACCTCCCAAGCATTTGGAGAGGAGAGAGGACTCTGTAAGCTGTAATTCCCCACCAGGTGCCAGGGATGCTCACCAACCTGATCTCACTGTGACCAAGCCCCCCCGCTATGTAAATGAGGAAACAGGCTCAGAGAGGCAGATGTGCTTCTCTAAGGTCACACAGCTAGAGGCACAGCCAGGGTGTAAAGCCCCCGTCCTTAACCACTGTTCCAGGTGTTTCTCGGAGGAATTTGCAGGCTGCTGCCATCTGCAGCCCTCATCCCTCAGGGCTGGCTAAGAGGCCATCTCTCAGGAGATCTCCCCAGGGCTCCCAGGCTGGGCTGGGACCCTCCTCAGTCCCCCCAGCTCCCACTCCCTGAAATTGTAACTGTCTGTGTGTCTCCCCACTGGATGTGCATCGGGCCTGGTGTGCCTCAGAGCCCTTGGCCCCTGATGGGCTGCTGCGAGTGAAGATGGAGCTCGGGAAATACAGACACAAAGGTGTGGTAAAGAGAGAGCTTCCGGTCACCCCCGCTTGTCCCTGTTGGAACCTGATGGGGTCTGGGCCTCCCTGGGCCCCTCCTCCTCCGTGCAGTGGGACTAACAGTACAACTCGTTCTCACTGAGTTGCCGTCAAGGTAGAAGTAGTGTGATGATGGTAGCTAACGGTATTTGAAGACTTAGTCATCCCCTTTATTTCTTGCAACAGTCTTTTAAGGCAGACACTAGAATCGTGTGTATTTTCCAGAAAAGAAACAGACTGAGAGAAAGAGAGCTGATTTGCACAGCTGGGACCTGCCACATGCCTGGCGGGAACGCGATAGGTGGCGTCTGTAATCAGCATAAATGTTCATTGAATTCCTGAGTGGGGGTGCTCCTGACCACGCTGCCTCCCCTGTCATCGTGGGCCCCTTGGCCCTTGTTCAATAGCAAGCTTGGCCAGGCTGTGGACCGGGCAGACGGCTGGGCTGTGACAGGCTGGGGAGGACAGCCTGGCTGTCTACACAGGGCTGGGGGCAGCTTCTGCAAGGAGGGTGGTTTGGGGCAGAATGGAAGCCTTGCCTAGTCAGCAATGAGAAGCAACTGGGCTCAAACATTTCGATGTGGTGACCTGGAGAAATCTCTGCACACCATCCACCACCCCAGATTTTCCCTGCGTCTTCCTTTTAGCTCTTCCTGGGGTGGAAGAAGCCGGAACAGCGTAAGACATTGCTGGACCATCTATAGCGTGTGCTCCTGCCGAGAAAGGAGGGGTTGGGGGGGCACAGCATGGGGGGCGGGGGCTCAGGTGTCAAGCAGGCTGGGTTCTAATCCCACTGGCTGTGTGACCTTGGCCACGTCCTGGTCCTCTCTGCGATGGGAGCAGTCACCATCTTGTCCTCATGGGTGAAGTAAAGGGAGTGTCAGTGAAAGTCCCTGGCGCCGGACAGGTAGGCAGAATGCTTCCCCCATCTCCCTACACTGTCCCTCCTTCCTGAGACATTCCTGAGAGGCCACCAGGGGACAGAGGCAGCAGAGGGACCGTGTTCCCTGGAAGCCTGGAAGAGCTGTGGTGTTTGGAGCTGCGTACCCAGGTCAATGCCAATTCCAATGTGAGGTCCACTCTCCCAGGCTCAGTGTCCTGGTCTGGGTAAACGAATATGTCCCTCACCTAAGAGAGACCCGTGGAAGAGGAGTGGGTGCCTGGCCCCACACGTCGCCCTCCCTCTGCCTCCTTGGTCTCCTGGGTGAGGTTCTCTTAGGACTCAAGGAAAGGAGGAGGTCTGAGGGGGGCACGCTGTGCTCATCTTCCTCCCCAGACTTGGCTAAGGTCATGCTCTTAGCCGGGGGCAGGCTGGGACCTGTGGGTGTTCCGGAGCCTTGCTTTCTGCTTGCAGAGCTTGATCACCGTGTCAGAGACGCATCAGGGAATGGCTGGAGATACTTCGAGTATAGAGGAGGGGCCTGCGTAAATGTGGGTGAGGCAGCAGTGGTGGGAGACCTGAGAGACGGTCCCACTGCACAGCCAGTGGGTGTTGGGGTGGGGTCAGCGCTGGGGAGCAGGCGGGCAGTGGGGAGAAGGCTGGAGGGAAAGGAAGTTTAGGGGCCAGACGTAGAGCCACCACCTAGCAAGAGAATGATTTGCCAGAGAAGTGGTGAGCTCCCTGTCTCTGGAGGCATTCAAGTAGATACTCATGAACGCCTGGCAGACATGCTGAGGTACTAGGATCCTCAAGGACCCTTCCTGAGTCTCTGTGTCCAGGGAAGGTGACAGACCATCCGACTGCTCCGCTGTTGGGAGTGATCTTGACCTTGCAGAAACACACCAGAGTGAGAAGCCCTGAGCTGACTTTTGGAGCCCTGTCAGGAGAGGGCACAGCAGCCCGTGGCAAAAGGCCAGCAGTGCTTCTGGTTCCCTGCTCTCAAGGATGGCAGCTGTTGGCTCTCCTGCAGCTTAGCATCTGGCTCTGATGGATTCATGGAAGGTCATGTTCTAGCAGCTGCAAGTGGCCAGGGAGCAGGCAGGCAGCTCTTTCCCTGAGGGGGAAAGGACGGGCAAGTTCAAAGGGGCTCTGGGGGTGCACCTGGGGGAAGTGGCCACCTGGAGAGCTTGGGATCCTACGGGAATTGGTCCGGGCAGGACCAGGTGAGCGGGGAGTGCGGAGAATCAGGGTTGGCTCCTTGTAAGGTGACCTGAGACAGTCTGGAAGGGCGGGGACGACTGGGGAGAAGTGGAGAGACATTGCAGGGAGCTCCGGAACCTGAGCCTGGAACTGGGCTGGGTTTGTCAGCACTCATTTGTTTGTGACTGCCGGAAGTGGGAGTAAGCCCACAGCGGGCTTCGCTGCTGTTGGCGTAATTGAGAAGCCCAGGCTGGGGCCGGCCGAGGGGCACGGTGGTTAAGCGCTGGCTTGGGAAGCCAGCGGCCCCCGGTTTGGTCCCACATATGAGGGCCAGTGACACTGCCCTCAAAAAAAAGATGGGAGAAGCCTAGGCTGGCTTCAGGCATAGCTGCATCGGACTCTGCAACACTGTCACCATATCCTTCCAGCATCCAAGGCTGATTTCCCCATGGACTGTCTTAGGGGAGCCCCCCAAAGATGGCTCCCAGCAGCACTTTGTCCCCAGTAAGTCCTCATTGCCCTGGCTTAGACGTCGACCCCTGAACAGCATGGAGGGCCCTGGTTGACCTCACCTGGGTCATGGCCCCTCCCATGAATTTAGAATGTGCAGAAGTATTTCCATAAGGGAAACTGGGGTGCCCGAAGTCACCCGAAGAGGGAGAGGGCTATAGGCAAGGTGAAAACAGACATCTATGGCTGGGGCCTGATCCTACCGGCAGGCTTCCTGGTGGCGGCAGCTGCCATCACTTTCCTTCTGACTACTGAGTGCTTCCGGCTTCCTGTCCCCACCCCGCCCCCACGCCCACCCCTTACCTGAAAGACGTTGTAATCATTAGAACCTGAATATGTGACCTTCCATGACAAAGGGACTTTGCAGATGTGATTAATTAAGAGTCCTGAGATGAGGGGATGAGCCTGGATGACCTGGGTAGGCTCCCTGTAATCACGTCATCTGTTCAGGGTCCTTACAAGTGAAAGAGGGAGGCAAGAGGGACAGGGGCAGGGGACATGTGAGGGCCGAGGCAGAGGTCAGGGGCCGCAGCAGCGGGCTGGGGTCCACCAGCCAAGGAATGCCGGCCGCCTCCAGGAGCTGCAAGGCCAGGGCACCTGATTCCCCCACAGCGTCCCTGAGACCCATTTTGGACTGCTGACCTCCAGGTGGTCAGGGAGTAAATTTGGGTTGTTTCGAGCCATTAAGTTTGTGGTCCTTTGTTAGAGCAGCCCTGGGAAACAAATACACCCCTCAGTCCCTAATATGTCACCTTCTGTAGCTTGCTCCCCACTGGCCTCCTTCCCTCACCAAGAGAGAGCCATCTCCCCAGGGCTCCCCACTGACGGAAAGGTAGGATTCGGGTCTGTCCCCTCACTCAGCCCCACCCCACTGGACAGGGATCTGTCACTCCCCGGGACTGTCTCTGAACTTTCCTCCATGAGGACAACTGCTGCACGTCACCTCCCCGGAGAAGCCTTCCAGGCACTCCTTCAACACTTTGCCAGCCCCCTCCCGTGCCCACTCACCAGCAGCTCGAATCACACTGGGGGGTAATCGCACGTTTCTCTGGTCTGGCCATTTGGCTGTGAGCTCACCACCCGGGACAGACTGATCACCTGTTGCCCTCACAGGGCCTGCAGAGTAGGTGCTGAGCAAATGACTGAATGAAGAATAGATGCACTACTGGGAGAGGGCATCAGAGAGAAGCCCGCCCAAGGTCAGGTGGAACTTGACTGCTGGCTGTTCCCCCCAAGTCGGTTTTCTCTCCTTCCTGGCTCTTGCCTCCCGTGCGGCTAGATTGGCCATGGGCTGAGTTCCGCGTTCTGGCCCAGGAACGGCAGAACTTCTGTGCGCCGAGGGCCTGTCCCTCGCTCTCTCACTCTGCCTGGTCCTCCATGGGGCCAATGCTCATACACTGAGGGAGGAGTCTTGCCTGGTCCCTCCAATCCCCGCCTTTCCCTGCTCCATGCTGCGGGGCTGCGCCCCGAGACCCAACGGGTGTCACAGGGGCTGGAGCCCCAGTCTGAACTTGCTGCATTGGATTGTGTCCCAGACCTTTGCTGATTTTTGGTCACCCAGCCTCCCAGCCCCCTTCCCTGGGGGACGTGCACTGTGGGTGGGGTGTCCTGGGGCTGTCCCTCAAAGTGTCGCGTGTTCTCCAGGCCATGCCGCTTCCGGGGTTTCAAGTCATAGGCAGAGAGCCCGGAGGCCATTCTTTGCCTCCTGCCGTTCACCATGGCAGCAACATGGCAGAAAGTAAAAACGCTCTGTCCCCCAGCATTTGCTGAGCTCAGCCCTCTAGCTCTCCCTTCATTTGTGTCAACCACCTGACATTTCCAGGAGATTCAGCTCCCCCGAGTCAGGGTTCATGGCTCGCAGCCACGGACTCCTGACGACGTAGACAGCACCCCGACTGGATGGTGGGAAGGACAGGATTTCCCAAAGCTGTCCGAAAGCCGTCTGCAGACCCACGAGTGCACATTTATTGAGCACCGACGGTGTGCTAGCCCTGGGCTAGGCGCCGGGGTCCCTGCAGTCTGGAGGAGCTCGTCTGTGGCCAGGGGGTGGGGACAAGGCCAGGGCTCTGCTGTGCCCGCAGTCTCCCATGGAACAAACTCCCCACTGCTAATTCAATTGGCCCCCAGAAACATTTGCTCCTGTTTCCTCGCATTTCCCTTTACAAAATCAATAAACGGCTCATGTCTTTATTAGAGACTAAATCAGAGCTTCTAATAACCTTGTTACGGGGTTGGCATTTTCATCATTTCCCCCCCAAAGCTGAAGTCCGGTTAGGGTGACATCGTTTGGGAATCAGGCAGTGGACAGAAACAATTGGTTAATAACAAATTAACCAATCATCAGCCTGAGCTTGGCAGTTTCCCATTTCCAGAGACTCCTGGGGGCATCACAGCAGCCCTGCAGGACGGAAGACTGGCTCAGAGTCGGGAAGGGACTTGCCTAAACGGACCTAGTCAGAACGGAAGTGGTAAACAGGGGCGTTGCTCCTGGGTCTGCCTGACTCCCCAGGCCTGGTTTTCTTCCGTGACACAGTGCAGAGGGGTAGGTAGCTGGGCATCTGGGAGCTGCAGGCTGGTGCGGCCAGGACCAGGGGCTTGCTGCAGGGAGGGGCTTCAGCCAGGCGGGCACTGGCGGGTGGATGAGCATCCACGTTCCCGCACTGCCCCCTCGTGGCCGCCCCGTGCCTGCCCCCTACCCGCTCCTGCCAGGGGTGGGAGACGGAGCTGGGAGCTTCCCGCTGGCAGCTGAGGGTGGGCTCAAGGAGACCTTCCTGGTGGAGCGGCCCCTGCTTTTGGACGGCTGGACGTCTCAGCTTCTAGAACACATAACAGATGCTTGCCATGTGTGTGCTTACTCGTGGAAAAGTGTTCATCTGATACTTGATTCAACATGTCTCTAGAGACATCTGTGCACCCCAGATCAAAATGCTGATGACCAGGTACAGCACTGGCCCTCAGGGAACCCCCCCAGTCCCACGGGTAGATGCCCACGATACAGGGAGATGGGGGCACCGTGAAGCCATGGCCAGGGCATCCTGGGAGCCCTAAATTTGGCGGGAATGGGGAGTGGTGGGGAGGGGGCCAGGGGAGGGCTGGTCAAGGATGGTACCAGGTGGGGAGAGTGTCAGAATGGAACTGGGGACAGAGGGCGCAGAGGGAGAGACGGTCTGCTGTGCAGCTAGGGGCCCAAAGCTTCAGGGGCCCTCACTTTCAGGGCTCTGGATGGCGTATTACAGTCATCGTTTTGTGGTCTTTCCTTCAGGAGACCCACCCAAAATTGTATAAGCTTCAGGGGCTCCCCCAAACCTGGCTCTGCCCCGACGAAGGAGCCAAGGCAGGGTGAGCGAGAATGTGGGGGGCTGCGGACGAAGCAGCAGGGATAAAACGACAGAGGCAGGTTGGCCCAGCTAAGAGGTGTGGACTCCATGCTGGGGGCAGCGAGGCTCCGTTAAAGGTTCTGAGCAGGAGAGTGGCCAGGCCACCCCTGAGTTAGAACGTTTCCTGCAGAACAAGGAGTCCTTCCGGTTCCCCTGCAGATCCAGACGGGAGGACCCCTGCCTGCCATGGTCCCCATGCTTTGGAAGACCCTGTCCTGACCCCCAGCTGCACTGCTCCCCACTGGCGAGAAGTCAGGGGCCCAGGGTGCTGGGCCCACCTGGGGCCACCGCAGCCCCCGCCCAGATGGGCGCTCCACGCTGACAGTGTGTGCATGGCTAGGCCCAAGGCCAGCTGTCTTGGGGGTGTGGAGAGGGAGTCAGAGGGTGCCTAATGGAGAGTGGAAGGCAGCTGGAGCTGCTGTCACGTAGGGGTGGGCGGTTGCCTCTGTGGTCTCCCTCGGCTGGTCTTCAGCCTCTCCTCAGCGTGACGTGTGTGCGGGGCTCGCCCGGGGCCAGGCCAGGCTGGGCTTCTGGCCAGATGTGCTCTGCAGGCCTGGGTGCCGCGAGTGGGTCCTGCAGATGGGCTGTGGAATCCAGAGGCGGGGGGCTGCACAGGCAGGAGGGGTGTCCTGAGAGCAGCTCCAGCCAAGTGGGGCTGCCGGAGCCCACTGTGGAGACACTTGGGGGAGGGAAGGGCAGAGAGAGGGCCAGGCCCCGAGGCTGGAGGGAGGAGCCCGCTGCTGGTATTTCTCAGTGTTCTGGGGCAGTGGTCCAGAGAGGGACCACTGCCCCAGGGCTAGGAGCCTTATCTGCAGGGGAGTGGGGGGGAGGCGGGGGCTTGTCTCTGGCAGTCTGGTCCCTGGGACACAGACCAAACTTGTTCCCCCAAGAATGGGATTCCCCTGTGTCTGCAGCCCCCAGGAGGCAGTGGGAGGTTCCCCAAAGGCGGGGAGAAGGCGCTTCTCTGGCCCAGTCTGGTAATTAAACCCTTCAATTGCAATTGCTTTTGCAATTAGCTCAGCTGGTAATTGGAACTCGAGGTGGTAATTTCTGTCCTTCATGGGAGCGCCTCTGAATTGAGCTTTGCTCATCTGTCCAGGGTGCAGGGTAGCACCCCGGCCAGGCGGGGCTCCTGGGTGGGAGTGATGCACGCACAGCCCTGGGCTGGGCTCAAGGCGAAGCATTTGGGTCCTGCTCGATCCCTGGGGTGGGACCTAGGGGGCACGCCGAGGGGTGCTTTGTGCTTTCCCCTTGAGTGTGGCCTGGCCTAGTGACTTCCTTCTAACCAGTAGAATATGACAAAGGTGATGGGTGTCACTTCCACAGTAAATTATGGGAGATGGTGATGTCTGGTTTGCTAGCAGATTCTTTCTTGCCTCTGGCTTACACGCTTTGATGGGGTCAGCTGGCAGGCAGGGGAGACCCGCGCAGCCAGGAGCTGATCCATAGTCTGTGAGGAGCAGAGTGCAGCCCACTTCCGCTGAGTGAGCCTGGCAGCCAGCCGGTCCCTAGTCGAGCCTTCAGATGTGACTGTCAACCCTGGGCTGGCACCTGGACTGCAGTCCATGAAGCAGAAAACCCAGCTAAGTAGGCCCTAGCTTCCCGACCCTAGACACTGGGAGGTAGTTAATATGTGTTGTTTTAAGCTGCTGAGTGTTGGGTAATACACAGACAAACGACTATTGTAAATTATGCTCTGATCTTTGAGCTTGACAAAGTGCACTTAGAAAATTATCTGGCAGCTCAGGTTCAGATCTAAAATTGGTGGACTCCTTGGACTTCTGCCCCAGGATGTGGTGGGAGGGAGGGCGGGACCTTGCACAAGGCCACCCCCTTATCTTCCCACCCTGGTTCCGTCCCATTCACCGGCTTTTTGCACGCCCGCGGGTAGGACTGCATCCACACACCCCTGTAAGTCGCCGCCCCTGGCCCAGACACACACAGGTCAGCACGGTCTGCCCTTCTGTGGTTGGATCCAGGGCAGAGGCCCACTCAGGCCCTAGAACTGGGCATTAGCACTGTTTGGCCAAGGAATCCAGGGTCCCAGATGGGGTTTAGAAGGGAAGCTTGGGGCTCCCGGTGGCCACATCCTGTTGGCCGTGCGGATTCTGACACTGAGGTGCAGCTGGGGACACAGGACAGGCTTTTCCAAAGGAGCCACAGCGGGGCCTCCTTGCCTAGGTCTGAGCGTGGTCCTGAGCTAGCCCCTTATTCCAACCTTCTCAGATGGGTGAGCCCCCTCGCCGCAGGGATATGCCTGAACAAAAGCAACCCTGGAGAGACAGGCAGCCATAGAGGGGATTAAATACCAGTCCAGGGGGCATCAGGGCCTATGCTGGGACAAGTACTTGGCAGGCCCTGGCAAGCCCGGATTGGGAAGACACAGCCCTGCTTTCCCGTTAGAATTCACCGGGGACCTATTATATGCCGAGAGCCGGGTACTAAGCAGGACTGGCTGGACCTAAATGCATGGGTGTGCGGGCGGGCAAACACGTTCGCACCCCTTCAGATCTGTCTTTCCATCTTGGCTCAACATTTATTCAGTCGAGTCGGGGGAAAACGGATTTGTTAATCAAAACTATGCACAGAAAGAAATTCACTTATTCCTGCACGTCCCTGGCCTCAGGGGAATCAGTGTCTGAAAACACTCAGCCAAACATCCCTCATTTTTTGGTGGTTATTGTTCCTCCTTAGGTTGCCTTTGGGGCATCTCCAAATCAACTAGCTCAGTGGGAGGCGTAGTGGAGAGCTTTAATTTTAGGTAATACATTTGTTATCAATAAGCAGCAGGCACGACAGTGTTTCTGAGTGTCAGCAAATGTCCCTGGGCTCCGAGCTTGCTCTGACTGCACGTGTATATGGCAGAAAGTCCAGAACAGGGGACTCCATGGAGACAGAAGGGAGATTAGTGGTTGTTAGGGGCTGGGGTGGAGGTGGCGTGACTGCCAGTGAGGGTTCTTCTTTTGGGGATGATGCAAATGTTCTGGAATTAGAGGTGATGCTTGTATGATTTCATGACGATACTGAAAAGTACTGAATTGTACACTTTTAAAAAGGTAGATTTTATGGTATATGAATTATATCTCAAAAAAAAAAAAAAACCAGAGAAGGGTCAGCACAAGAGATTTTTCAAAATTCTGTAAGAGGGTGCCATTTCCTTGGTTGCAAGCATCGTGGCCAGTGCACGTTTGCCAGCTCTGACAGAAGAATGGTCCTAGGAACCCGAGTTCGCATATTTGTGGTTTATCTCTGTACTGTTTTAGGGCTCCCAGCTGGCTGGCTCAAACCATACATAGTTCATCTTGGGCTGGGCCTATCTGTAGCAATGTGTTTCAGTGGAGACATTTCCTGGAGATAATCGTGAAGAAAATCTACTTCAAATAATTATGTCCCTATGTGTCATCAGATGCTTTTGTTCATTATATCTTCTCATCTCCACCGCAACGGACAAAGTAGATTTTATTAACTCCGTGTGACCAAAATGGCATCTGAGGCCTCTGCGTCCCTTGATAGTTGCACAGGTTTGGTTTGGTCCCAGCCATTTCCTCAGCCTTCCCAGATACCCTGGGGGCTTTCCAAAGGGCTCCGAGTCCCCAGCTCTCACGGTTCCCTTTGCCTCTGGGCACTGCCTCAGCTAGGCCCCCTTCCACTGTGCTCTGCATGGGTCCAGATGTGAAACGCTCCCCTCCCAGATTCCCCCCAAAGCCGCGTGAGTGCCGTGGACCCCCCGCCCCAGCTCTGTCGGGAGGAGGAGGGTTGGAGAGAAGGGTTTACATCGCATCAATGAGCACAGCTGTAAAATGAACACCTGGCGTCCCCTTGTCCTCAAAGTGTCGTGTGCGGAATGTACATGGTCCCCATTTAGGGGCGCTTGTCGCTTTCCTTATTTCCCATCCCTCGTCCTCACCATCTGCTACCCTAGACCCAGCCTCCAGAGCCCACATCTTTCTCCTCCCATTATGCTGATGAGTGCATTTTCAGATTCACCCAGGTGCTCCGCAGAACAAAGGGACCTCTCTTTGAAAAGGCCATTCAGGTTATAAATAGCATAAAGAAACATGTGTGCCATAGATGAGAAAACAAGGGTCAGAGAGGACTGTGTCTGCCACCCTCATTGCCCCGTCTGGCTCAGGCCCCCAGATCAGATGCACCCTGGGTCCCTGGGGGAACAGCTTAGAGCAAACTCAGAATGAGCTCCGTCCCTAAAGCACTATGGACATTGGGTGTCCAGAGCAGCCCTGATTTGGTCTCAAGTCCTGTACTGAGCTCAGGATGTGAGCGATTTCCCCAGCCTTAGCGGGGGCAGGGGGCTTGGCGATTGGGAGGCTCGGAACTGACAAAACAAGAGTGCATGTGCATCTCATGGCTGGAAACCCCGTCCCCCTGGGAGCATGAGGATAACTGGGCTTAGATCAGGCCGGGCTGGGACTGTCACACCAAGCAGCCTGGTCTGTATCCACAGGCCATGGGAGCCACACAGGTGTTCAAGCCGAGCCTGGCCTCTTGGCAGTAGTGCTGACTGAGCGCGACCAGTGTCCAGGCTCTCCCATTGCACTGTCCTAAGAACTCACAGGCGTGATCTCACTGAACCCTGCAACAACCCTGTGAGACCCTGTAATTACCCCCGCCTTATGGATGAGGAAACCGGTGTGCCAGGAGGCCAAGTTCCCTGTTTACACAGCCGGATTTCAAAGCCAGTCAGACACCACAATCTACTCACTCAGGGGTGTCTTTGGGGGTGCAGCGAGGTGGCCAGATCTATGAGAGAAGGAGAGAATGGGGACTGGAAAGGTAGTTAGGGGCCCGGGAAAGCCACAGCAAGGCGTGACTCGGTGACTTGGGGTGCTGCCAGGTGGTGGGGGTGATGGCACACTGAAGACCCCCCCCAGAGGGCCGGAGGCTCCATAGGGGAACTTGGGTGACAAGAGCAGTTCACATGCTCTCTGTGCTTTCTCTTTTTCGCGCTCTCCCCACCCCCTCTACCTCTGCCCTGTGGGGCCCTGTTTCCTGGGGACTCCTGCCAGGCCCACCAGCCACATGAGAGCCGTGGCAGTGCCCCAGGGAGTGAGGGACGTGGTCCGGCCAGGCCAGAGCTCCGGCTCACACAGTGGCATCCAGGGTGTGGCAGCACGCGGTACCGTGTGACTCAGTGGGGGCGTCAGGGACCTGACACCAGCATCTGTAATGCCTCCAAAACGACGACTCATGAGCCCTGAGGACTGCTGGCGGGGCAAGGGGGCACCCCCAGTCACCCTGCGGCTGTCAGTGATTTCGAAGGTTCCTGGGTTATCAATGAAATGCTTGGAATTCTGGTGGGATTTGGGAATTCTTGGGGGACATGTGTGTCCTGGATATCATTTCCTGTTTGAGGGACCTGGAAAGAGCGCCCTCAGGTGGACAATGGGGATGATAAACTCTCCTCCAAAGCTAGACCGGAGGACCAGAAGGAGTTGGCTAAGCGAAGGTGAACCGCGGCCGCTGAGGTGGGATTGCAAACAGATCCCCCCAATCCAGGCTGCCGAGCACCCCCTGCCACCCACCCCTCGTCTGTCCTGAGTGTAAACAGAGCCCGGCCCGTGTGTGCCAGGAGTGTCTCCCTTTGGAAGCTCCCGTCAGCGACCCCCACTCCACACGCTGCACCTTGGTCCCAGCCGGCCTTGGTGACTTAGTTCTGGCCCGTGTCCCAGTTTTCCCCTGATTCCCGGCAATGTTTAGGTACAAGCCAGTGTCTCTGGAGGGCTCGGAGGGTCTGATTCCTTCCGGTTCCCAGCACGTAGCCCGAGGTCTGCCTTAGGGTTTGGAGTCGGTCCTAAGCAGCTGTGACAGTGACCCTCCCCTGCAGCAGGGCCGCTCACACTCACTCCGCCTCCACCCCTTGCTCTCCCAGCCCATTTCCCAAACCGGAGTCAGAGTGATCTTTTCGTGACACAGACTGCATCACCGTAGCCCCCTCTCGATGGAGACCGCCCCTTTCCTTCCTCATGGGCCGGGCCGGCTTTCCTGAGGCCGCTCTGCCCGTGCCTGCCCCTCCTGCCGCCCGCTTTGCCCACTTAGCAGCAGTGGCTTTGCTTCTCTTCCACTCCCCCTTGGTGCAACCTAAACCTGTTGGAACAGGATTCTGGAAATTGTAGTGCCCAGGCTTCCAGCCCTGGCTGGTTGCCTACCCTGCTCTTCATTGCACCCCGGGTTATAATTCTGGGGACACTTCCTTGTCATTTCTTCCCCGTCTCCACAGACCTGCTCAACATCATCTATTGATTCAATCCGTCTGCTGCTTTCATCTTTCCCGCCTCCCATCACACGGCTTTGTCTTTTCTCCCGTGAAATGTATGAAAACCCATTTCGGGCAGTTCGGTTCCTCTAAGTTTTGGCTGTGGTGACTCACAACCTTCTCTCTCTCTGCCTCCTCTGGAAATTTGTCACGGCGTCTTCTGAGAGGCCGGGGTTCAGGACGCCACAGCCTCCGACAGCTGCCTCCCTGTCGTCCCAGGGGCCCCTGCTCACCAGCGACACAGCGGTTATCAAACAGTGGCCTTGACTCTGGTTAGCTCCCTCGCTGTATTTTCCAGACCCTTTCATTGCTGCCTCTGAGATTCAGTCCTTGCACAGAATCCATGCATTTTCCTTGACCTCATTTTGTAACCGCACCTCACCTACCTACTTTCGACTCCGGACTTCGAGGCGTAGTTTTCCATTTTAAAGATGTCTTTTTCTCCCACTTGGCAAAAGCATCTCTGAAGCTGACAACTGCAGAAATAGTCCCATCCACAGACATTTACCCAGCGCCTCCCGCGCACCCGGCTCGCCAGGTGCAGGTCCTGTGCGCCAGCCGTCTGTTCCTGGCGTGGTGCTCTGAGGCGAAACCTAGATTCCTGAGAACTCCTTTCCGGTTTAAGGCACTTTCCAACTTGGCCTTAACCCCAGCATTTTATAACTCCTTTTCTAAATTAAGCGGGCCATATGATGAAGTTTGGGGAGTATTTCCTCACCAGAA
Source organism: Aselliscus stoliczkanus (assembly GCA_033961575.1). Taxonomy (NCBI): domain Eukaryota; kingdom Metazoa; phylum Chordata; class Mammalia; order Chiroptera; family Hipposideridae; genus Aselliscus; species Aselliscus stoliczkanus. Next base: position 4,817,788 of record CM066733.1, read on the forward strand.
AGTGAAAAAATAAAACTGCAAGGCAGCATCTGCTTCGATAGCTTTATTGGACCATGATGGTGACACGGAACATGGATTTGGGGGCCTCACCAGATGCTCCTCTGCTAGGCAGCCTGTGCCCCATTTCTGCAGCCAGCAGAGGCTCCAGGGGGCCTCCAGAAGGGCAGGGGAGGCAAAGAGACAGGCCTGAAGGAGGCTGCGGCGGTAGCGGGGGGCGCGTGGCACCTTGACCTCGGCCCCGACCATCTGAGTCTGTGATCAGCCAGACCGGTCTATGCCTCCACGTACGTGGCCGTGACTTAGAGACTCACCTGCCTCAGACTCCTGGGAAAACTTCCCAGGAGGCGATTCTGGGGCTTCCAGAAGGAGTCCCTTTCTTCCAGCCAGGAGACTGAGCACCTCTGGGGTCATCAGGGCAAATCATGTCTTCAGGTGTATTGGCAGAGAAGCTGCTTAAAGCTCCTACTATGTGCCACATGGCCTGCCCCTAGAAGACAGGACCCATGACCTCCTGGGAAGGGGAGGAGATAGATGGGGCCAGGAAATCACAGGTGACTATAAATTACAACCCTGCCAACGGCTTTGGAGGGCAGTTATGGGGGTGGTGTCGGAGGCTGGGCCTAATTTGGAAGGTCAGCGAAGACTGCCTCAAGAAGTGCTATTTCAGCAGAGATCCTGTGGCGGAAAGGGCAGGAAGAGCATTTGAAGTCTTGAAAACGGCTCTGTGCATGGCCCAGTAGCTGGAGGGAGCAGCAAGATAACACAAACCAAACAAACTGGGGGCCGTATAAAGACGGTTTCCTCGTGTGTGACAGGGCCAGGTTTACACTTTACACAGCCCGCTGTGGCTGTGGGGTGGAGAGTGGCCCGCAGGGAGGCGAGTGGGCATGCGGGGGGCTGTCAGGAAGCTGTGTCCATGGTCCTGACTGAGGGGATAGCAGGGGGACCGAGGGATGACAGGGCAGGTGGAGAGAACGCTGAGACCGACCCTTGGCCTTGGACGCCAACAGCAGCTGCTCTCTGAGGAGGGAAGCAGCTGCAGGGACAAGGTCAAGGGACAGTCGTGGTCACGCCAAAGTGAGGTGCTCTCGTTTGCGCCCCCCAGAGGGGGGCGTTGTTTAGGCAGCAGTGGGCGGGAAGCTCCCAGAAGGAGCCTGGGCTCCCGCTACAAATGTATGAACAATCTCCGCAGAGATATATCTCCGGGGAACTTCAGTTTCGGGGGTGCAGATGAGGTTGCAGAGGGGAAGAAAGCACAGTGAGAAGAGATGGCCCGGGAGAGGACGGTGAGCTAGGGGCAAGAGGGACTGCGAAGGCACGGGTGGGCGGAGAGGGCGACACCAGAGGGGAAGAGTGGGCCCAGGGAGGGGCAGCGGCCGGAGAGGACCGTCCACGGACCCCTCCACCCCTCCACCTCCTCGCATCTCCTCAACACCCTGTGAACAGGACAAAGGCGTGAAGAGCGGCTCGGAGGGGACTCCTGACTCACCCACGGTCATGCACCCAGCAGAGGGTGCCGTGGGGTCAGCTCCCCGACTCACTCCATTGTGTCCCCCAAACCTCCACCTCGCCACCCCTGATGCCCAGCATACTTTCCTCCATAAGTCTGTCCAGTTTTTGTTGATGAAAAGCAGCATGAGGGACCCCGCCCCCAGACTGCGGGTCCGAACCTCACTGGGAGGTGGGTAGGCTCAGCCAAGGACATGGCTTGACCGCTCTCCTGAGAGGCAGCATAGTGTTGTGTCAAGAGCGTGGGCTGGAGGCCTGGCTTTTCACCCGTCCTCCCAGCCTCCCGTTTGTTCGTTCATTCATTCATTCATTCATTCATTCATTCATTCATTCATTCAACAGCCATTTTTCCAGGGCCTCTGATGAGCAGGGCGCACGTTCTAGCTGAGTGGCCTTGAGCAGGCCCCATACTTCCCTGAGCCTCAGTTTCCACCCCGAAAGTGGGGACCGTGATCCTTGTCGCATGTGATAAGGGCTGTGGGAGTTCATGAGGGCGAGGTGCCTCGCACACAGCAGGTGCTCGTCCAAGGCTGCCTTCCTCCTGCCCTTCCCCCCCCCTTCCCTCCTTGTCCTTAATCCTGCAGAGCCCACGAGGGAATGAGAGGCTGACACTGTATGGCAACTCGCGCTGCTGTGCTCAGAGGGCACACTTGCTCCTGCACGTGCACACCCACGCACACGCGTGCACACACCCCGAATGTCCCGCTGTCTCTGCTCGTGACTCTGGGCCGGCAGCGTGTGCGCTTGGGACCCGGGGAGTCCTGGCACCTGTCTGGGGATGCTGAGCACAGACAGGCTGTCCCACGGAGACCCGAGCACCCCGGCCCCCCGGCCCCTCGCTGTGTGCTCTGGGCCCCCAGGCTCAGGCTACGGTGCATCCTTGGTGGTTTTCGGGGCCTCTGGGTCTGTAGTGGCTCCAGGAGTCAAATCGTGGTGAGCGAGAGCAGTTTCTTCGGTGTCCTGGGGCTGGGTCTACACAGCCTGGGAGGGCAGTGTCCGCACCGCTTCCTCAGGCGGCGTCCTCCGGGGCCCCTTGGCCAGCAGCTCCCTGGGCTGCTCCTCCGGGGGGCCTCCCACGTGTCTCTGGAGGAACCGAAGGCCCCACAGACTCTTGCAGCAGCTCAGAAGGTCGCCGGAGCACATGGTGCAGGACAGCGCTGGCTTCCTGAGGACACACAAGCATAGGTCAGGGCTGAGGTGACCGCTGAGCGAGGCCAGTGGGGCCAGGGCCCAGCCTCGGCCTTTCCTTCTAAGCTAGGCCCCGGGAAGCGGGGGAAGGGGTCGGATCTCCCACATGCAACAGGAACCTCTTCCCTCAGCCCACAGCAGGGAGCAGCACCCTGGAGACCTGCTTGCAAACCCCAGGCTGGCTTCTAACATGCTGTGTGCCCCTAGTCAAGTGACTTAACCCCTCTGAACCTCCGATGGCGGTCAAAGCAACTACCTTTCAAGTCTTGAAAAGACTAAGGGTTCTAAAGCCTGGTGCCTAGTAGGAGCCCAGTTAATGCTTGCTGATTCTTAATGAAACGCACGCCCTGCATGAGCTGGAGAAAGGCTGGGAGAACAAGATGAAAGGGTTTATTCAGCCTTGCATCAAAACCAGTTGTGCACATCTCTGTCCCTGTCCGAATGTGTGCTCCCCGGGGGCAAGGCACTTGCCTTTCAAGCCCCTGCAATGTGGCTGGCGCTCAGAAGGACCTCAGTTAATGCCTGTGGAGTCAATCTGATTGAAGGGGGGGGCCCTGAAGAGGGTACGTGAGCCAAACGCTTGGTGGGCGGGCCGCTTTGAACCACGCGTTTGCCACTCACTTTCATACTTTTTTTTTTTTTTTAAGGGCAGTGTCACTGGCCCTCATATGTGGGACCAAACCGGGGCCGCTGGCTTCCCAAGCCAGTGCTTAACCACCGCGCCACTCGGCCGGCCCTGCCGCGCACTTTCAGAAAGCAGAGTGTTCCCTCACGTGTGGGCATAGGAGGTCCCCGCGCCCTGCTGCCTGCTGAGGTGTGGGTGGCAGACCCGCTCTTCCCTTCAGCCACATTCAGTGAGGTCCTTTCTCATTTGTACTGCACACCTCACAGGGCTCAGAGGGAAAGGCTCAGCATGGCGCCCCGTGTTTCAGCCCGAACACCTGCATGTCCCCTCATAACAGAGAGTGGGGGGCAGGCTCAGAGCTTCGATCAGCAATTGGACCTGACCAAACTGGGGTGACGTTTGTTTTGTGTCGTATCTATGTGCACGAGCACGTTTCCTACATGTGATATTGCATTTCCATTTATGCTGCCGATAGAAAGTTTTCTTACAAATGTATTTCAGTGAAATGGTGGAGACATTTAAGTGCATAGAATGCAGGAGGGAGAGGGCTATGAGCTGGTTGGGGAGGGGAGTCTGCAAGCGACGGTTGTTTGTGGAATGCTGTCCTGTGTCCCCGGCCCACCCAGCTCGCCCTGGACCCAAACACAAGAGAAGCCGCACACTGTGTCATGTCCCAGAGACTGTGCTGGGCGGATGGGCAGCACCAGGGCAGGACAGAGTCCAGCTTTGGCTCTAAGGCCACCAAGAGCTGCCACATTTCTCACTTTCTGCCCAGGCTGGAATGACGGCTGTCCTCTTCCTCTCCTAACTGGGGATCACCCACCGCTTGGTCCTGAGACCCCTCGCAGTTCCCCTGGGATGTCCCGTAAAGGTCATTCTGGTCTCAGCTGCAGTCATCATCTGCTGAGCCACCAGGGGCATCAGGGAATAGCCTAGTCCCTTCCTCGTGGGGAGAGGGAAGAGCTTGCCCCTTAAGGAGATGGAGAGCTGCATGCCCGACTTGACGAGGCTTTGTGCACAAGGACGCAGCCAACACCCACGCTTCCTCCAGCAAGTGGTAGGTCCCAGCTTAGCCAGTGCTGGAGGCCCCAGCTCTCCCCTTGGGTTGGCCAGCCCCTCCTTCCCCGGAACACCTGCCTCGCCTGAACTTCAAGGTCATACCTCTGGCACCCCAGAGGCTCCGGTCCTCAGTGCCAGCAGTGTACATATTTGACCAAGCAGGCAGATACCTACGACCCTTGGCTTAAAATTCCAGATAGAGCCTGTGGCTCTGACCAAGTGACTTGCATTGACATGAGTGAAATGATCAAAGAAAAGCTGGCTCTAGGCAAGGACGTAGCTAGTCCCTTTTTCTAAAGGGCTGAAAAGTCACTTAAAATAATCTGGAAATATCATATGTTCACAGTATAAAATCAGAACATAGAAGTGAACAAAACAAAGAAAATTAAACATCTCAAATAACTCCCCGGGGGCAAGGCAATTCAGACATATCTTTTTGTTACATGTCGATTCCATCAGTAAATATTTTGAAACGAAATGCATTCATACGTCCAAAGATGCTACATAAAAACACGTACATATGGTTTAAAGCAAGTTGGAGAATATTAGAACGGTAAGTGTAACCACCCCTCATGTTAAGACACAGAACTTTATGAGCCCCTGATGTGTTTCAGCAAATATTTATGTGTCCCTAAACAATATATTGGGTAGTTCTCCCTGCATCTCTTTTATGGAAGTGGAGTCATGTTTTGTGACTTTTTTCTGTAGGTGCCATTTTGGTGGTTGTTTAACATCATATTGATGAGATTAGGCTGTGTCGATGCCTACTTCACGACTGTAAATATCCTGTTACATGAATATACTTGTTTTTTTGTTATTTTTTTTTTTTTTTTGAGGGCAGTGTCACTGGCCCTCATATATGGGACCGAAACGGAGCCGCTGGCTTCCCAAGTCAGCGCTTAACCACTGCGCCACTCGGCCGACCCAACATACTTGTTTCTTTATCCACCACCCCCCAACCCCTGCTGATGGACACCTGAGTTGTTTCTTGCTTTTTAGCGTTTCCCTTCTAGTACTTGTTTTTGAATCTACGCTGCAGTGGCCTCGTCACATAAGCAGCAGACTTGCCCCTTTTCTCTCTTCTGATTGAGTTTGTGCAGGATGAAACGAGCTGCTCCCTGGGTGTTACGTAAAACTCCTTTGCAAAAGCAAGCACTACCGATGTTTCATTCGTTTGATTTATTTCTGGTGGTTATAGAGCCATCGGGTTCTCTTTCTTCTCAGTTCAGGTTTGGCAAGTGCTGTTTCGCTAGGAATGTGCTCACTGCGTCTGCCTTGTCCCCCGTGGGGACATAAAATCCATCGCAGTGTTTTTATTATCATACTTACATACTCTGCAACATCTTTAATGATAATTACCCTTTCAATCTTAATGTTATTTATTTATGACGCTAATGGTTAATTTCTCTGTGTAGTTTGTCAGTTTTACTTTACATATTTTTAAAGCCAGTTTACTTGGGACACACAAGTTTAGAATTATTGTCTTTCTGGTGAGTTGAATCTTTTTTTTAAAATATGATGATCATCTTTAAGTTGAGTAACATGTTTTGCTTACAGTTCACTTTGTGTGATATGAATATAGATACCCAGCTTTCTTTTGGTTAGTATTTGCCTATTTTATCTTAGTTTTCCTTCCTTATACTTTCAACATTTTTGTTTCCTTATGTCTGTCTCTTGTAAAAATATTTGTTTGGATTTTAAAAAATCAAATCTGACGTTGTTCATTTTTTAACTGGCCAGCTTGTTTCATGTCCTGTGATTTTTGATACATTTTGACTAATTTCTTCAATGTGATTTTGTGCTTTATATTTGTACCACCTTTTCTCAAATTTCCCCTGTCTTTTCTTGCTTTGTTTTAAATTGCCTTTTTTTTTCATTCTCATTCTTCCTTACCATATGGAATTTCTATCCTCCGATAAAAAATTTTTTAACATGCACATGTGACATTATGTAACTTCTGTCCAGTGGCATGGACCCCCCACCCCCACCCCTTTGCTTGGCATGTTGTCCGTGCCAGATGTGCATTGGGACGAGGCATTGAGCTGTGTTCCCACACTGTAGACCCTATTACTTCACATACTTCTGAGATATGAGTAGGTTTTACGTTCCTGGACCTACTTCACGTCTCCACGTGGCCCATCTGTGCCCTGAGCCCTGACCCTCGCAGCCATGGGATTGTAATGGGGTTCTAGTAAAGCACAGAACACTGCGTCTGCCCCTCAGCAAGTGCCCTGATCACACCTGTCGTTCTCACCTTCCCGTCATCCATTCCCCTTCTCTTGGGAAAAGCACCCTGATTCTTTGGGATCCGCATTTCCCCACTGTTTATTCATGCGGGTGAGGTGGGCTTGGCCTCTTATTCTTTGCCGTGGCTCCAGATCTGCATCCAAAGGTAGACACGTGACCCAGCCCAGCCAATGAAACGTAACCGTTGGACACTTTTCGTTGGAGCAGTAGGAAAGGGACATATTTTCCCGGAGGCCACTAAAGTGGTTAAGATGTACGCTTGGCGTGCTGGTGGCTCCCTGGGGAGGCTGAGGGAGAATGAAACCACCACAGTGTGAAACGGAGGTGGGAGTTGGAGAAAGACACATTTCTAATGATGTCTGAGCATTTGGACCCAGCCATGCTTGAAGCTACTCTTGGTCTCTTCAGTCCTGTGAGTCAATTCCTCCCCTCCACCAACCCAAGCTGCTTTTAACTGGGTTCCTGCGATGGGCAGCTAACAGTATCCTGACTAATAATATTCCCAAACAAATCATGTTCTTTGAAATCTGAATCTCACCTTTTCACACTGAGGGGTTATAATACCTTCAGCCACCAGGGGTCAGGATCCAGTTTCAGTCCTACTCTTAGACGTCTGTAGGGGAAGCCGTGTTCAGGCCCTCTCTGAACCTCGGTTTTCTCGTCTGGGAAATAAGTTAGGAACCGCACCCTCACAGGACTATTGTAAGGACTTCAGATAATGAATGTGTGTGCCAATGGCACAGATGATCACACGGAGCCACCACACGCATGCGTTACCGGGGCACTCTCTGGTACTCGTGTCTGTCTTTGCATATGTTATTCCCATTGCTTGAAAGTCCTTCATTTTTTCCCTGGGTTGTTCAACTTCTACTTCTGTTCAGGCATCAACTGCTCTAGGGAGCTGTCTCTGAGGTCCCCCAGGGTTACCGATTACCTCCCACCCACTACAGCCCCTCTTTTGAGGTGCTTACCTCCCTGGGTTAACCATCAGTTTGTCCATCTCCCAGACTAAAGGCAGGTCTTGGAATTCTCATCTTCTACCCACTCTCCAGGCTTATAGTAGGTGTTCAGTCATGCGTGTGAACTAGTGAACAAGAAACCCAAATAATCTCAGTTCAGACAGTGCTTCTCTGGACTTCTGACTTCCAAACTCACGGACGGTCAGGAGCAGAGCGCATCCCCTGGTGTCTCATGCTGGCCTTACATCCCCTAGCTGCCTCCCCACTGCTACCAGCCTGCAGAGCCTCGTGGGCAGGAACCCGGGGGGAGGGGGCAGGCACCATTTCAGCAAACACCTTCCAAGCACCAGGGCGTGCTGGGATGACTGGGAGCAAATGTGGGCTCTCCCGGGTCTCAGGTACCTCCATCTCCCTCCCCAGGCCCCTCTCCTCATCTTTAAGATGGAGTAATTCCAGTGACAGTGCTGCTGAAGCCATGAGATGAGACAGGAGAATGAAATGTTTTGAAATTCCAAGTGTCTCCTCTGCTTTTCCCCTCCCCTTGTTCCCTGCAATAGACACAGACCCGAGGGGTCACCAAGGACTGGTGTTTGAGGGACTGTGTGTTGAGGGCCTGGGCTGACCCCTGTACACTTGCTTTTCCTGGACCCAACAATGTGAGGGAAGCTGTCACACCCACAGGGTGCCACCTCCGTCCTGGGAACTGGGTTTCCAGGAAGTCCCGTCTCTATGAGAAAGAAGTGAAAGTGGAGGCCATTAGAAAGCGGGTGGCTGTCTCCTGCTCTGGGAGCCAGGCGCAACCCACCAGGGGTCTCTGCCTGAAGCCTTTGCCAAAGGCTGGGGCAACTCTCGTCTCCAGGCCAGACCTAATTTCTGGTTGTTTTAAAATAAGCTACAAGGTGAAAATTTCAGGACAGCAGGTGACCCCAGAGCCCAATCAGAGGGTCCTTCTCATAAACCTTTGTTTTCTACCGCAAACCAATATTGCCCAATATGCCAAAATGATCAAGCTTAAGCTCTGCTCATGAAAGAAATTGTGTTTTCGTGGCTTTCTCAGAATTTTCTGGAGGTAACACAGAGGGTTTGTCTGTGCCAGCGTCTGCTTTGAAGGGGAGGGCCAGGGCAGGTGTGACGGGCAGGGGCGCTGCCCAGTCGTAAGCCTGTAAGGTGGAGCCTTCTGTCCTTCAGTGGTAAGGGTCGGAGACCGCTGGGCAGAAACTTCCTGCAGGGGCTTTGCAGGCACAGTGGTCATTTTCATGTCAAATAAGGTGACATTTATCCAAAATACCGTGAATTTTATCTAAGAAAGGCACGCCCTGGGACTTCGTTGAGAGCAATGTGTAACCCAGTCACCAGCCGTTAATCCCTTTTTATTTTTCCCGATGACAAGGGAATAGATGGCAAGGTCAGGGTGCTTTGGGCTCCTACAGGAACCTGGACTAGGGACGTCCCTGGGCACACATCCCTGAATGCTGGTGGGTCACAGCCTGGGAGCCCATGGAGGGAGGGCTTGGCTGTGACTGCAGCAGCCCCCGTGGGCCCCGTGCGTCGCTGGCATCCTGCATCGTGCTGGTGAGTGAATGAGTGATTGGCATGAAGCAGCATTTACGGAGCTCTCCCATGCTGGGTCCTGAGCAGGTGTTGGCATCCTTTTCCTAGTTAATCCTCCCAGGGAGCCATAAGACAAGCACAGTGTCCCTATTTCACAGACCAGGAAACAAGCTTCAGTGGGGGAGGGATGTTCCTGGGTCACTCACTAGCAGACCTCAAACTTGGCCCCTTAGCTGTTGACCCCCAAGTGTGCTCCCTTCCCAGTGTGGCATGCGCCATCACACAAGGGCCAGACTGAAGAACGAACCTGACGGAATGGGACTCAGAGCTAAGATGAGAGCTGTGGGGATGGTCAGGCAGGGTCGCTGGTGTCAAGTCAGCCATGGGTGTGAGTGGGTGGTGTATGTGTGCACACAGAGTGTGAGTGTGTAACAGTGACAGTGAGTGTGTGTGTGGCGGCGTGGGCAGGACTGTGTGGCGCAGAAGCCACTCCTGCCCTGGGGACTGGGAGAGGCTCTGTGGAGCAGGTGGCATTTGAGTTGGGCCTGGGACAGTGGGTGGAAATGGAACAGGGGTGTGATGGAGTCTGAGTGGGCAACACAGCTGTGGGCTGTGCTCTGAGAACAGGAAAGTCCAACTCCGGGGGAGGAGAAGGAGCCTGGGGTGCAGCTGGAGGGGCGAGCGGACAGGGGGCCAGTGGCCGGCACAGGACAGTCCTGATGGAGGAGCTGGCGTGTGATTGGCAGGACTGGGGCTGCCGAAGGCTTTGGGACTGGGGAACGTCGGGAACTGACCAGGCAGTGGCCTCAGCTTGTGGCCTGACTGGCCCTTCTCCAGGATTCTACGACTGCATGGATCAGTGAGCGTGCCCTTGCCCATGGCAGCGTGTGGCCCGGGAAGGGTGGGGGGAGGGGCTGCGCCCCTCTCGGGAGGAGCATGCACCCACCCACCCCCCGGGGAGCCAAGGCTGCAGGGCGTGGGGCTGGCCGTTTCCGTGGGCGTCCTCTCAAGGCCCTCAGCCAGCAGTCACACTGAGCATTTACTGTGTGCTTGTGCCAGGTGGGCACCACCACCCAAGTCTTGATGAGGGGACCGGTCCCTCATAGGGTAAGTGACCTGACCAAGGTCACGCGGCCGGCGGGAGAGGAACCGGGCTCTGCCACGTCTGCTAGTTCCAAATCCTGTGTTCTCAGCCCTCGGGCATCTGAATCACAGCCACTACCCACTGAGCTCCCTCGGCATGCCTGGCCTGGCGCTAAGCATTTTGTCAGTATTAGCTCACTTAATGCACACATATTATTCTCCCCCATTTGATGGAGAAGGAAGCTAAGGCCCAGAGAGCTTAGGAAAGTTGCCTGAGGTCACACCGCTGGTGTTACATGTTATAGCACGTTGGGCTTGTTGCTTGGAGGAGAATTGAAGGTGTGGGGAGCCCTACTTCCACTGAACCCCTCCCCTGCCTCCCTCCTGCCCACTTCCTGCCACTTAGCTGGGTTTACAGAAAAATAAAATGATGACAGGGCCTCATGGGCTGGAAACTTAGCCCTGACCTTTCACAACATCCATGTGATACGTGTGATATAGTGTTATATTCTTATCTCTAACAGATGAGGGAGTCTGAGCCCAAAGGGCTTCAGTCACTGGCCCAGGGGCGCACAGCAAGTGAGCTTTGAGTCTTGGGAGGCCAGCTTGGCGGAACCGCAAAGCTCGGGACCCCCTGCCTGCCCCCTCCCCTTGCACCACACAGGGAATCTGGGTCACACTCATATCTCCCCAGTCCTGGCCTTGTGTTCACCCTGCCCCATTTCTTGAACCTTCCAGCAACCTCCATTTGAGACTGGCTGGCTTGCCGAATTCCCCTTGAAACTGTGAAAGGTCTTTTAAAAGGAACCCCCGCAGCCCCTGCCCATTCCGGCCAGTGACTGCTCCCACAGCCCTGGAGGCGGGCGGGCCTCACACACATTTCAGAGAAGAGGAAGGTGAGGCTCAGCGAGGCCCCTGGCCTGTCGCACACCGAGTCCTGGGCTTGGCTCCCTGCCTTGCCAGGCCCGTCTCTTTGATTTGAGGCTTCTTTTCTCTCTGCCTCTGAACGGACATGGGTCTCGCCTCTCTGGTGGGTCCCCCTCCGCCCCTTCTGAGGCACTTCTCCTCCCTTCCCTGCCCCCTCTGCCCATCCTTGAATGCCGGTGGCCCCTTCTCACCGTCTACACCCTCTGCCCTGGTCAGCACCCCACAGCACTTCCAGGACCCGCCCCTCCTTGGCTCCCAGGCAGTGATCCTTTGGATGTGGCAGGTGGCAGGGAACCCTTAGCTTTTTAGAAAACCATTAGGTAGAGGGTTACGAAAGGACTAAAACATCCCTCCCCACACTGACCAGTAATTCTGTTTCTAGAAATTTGGTTTCTAGGGAAATAATCTGAAAGATTATTTTAGGGAAATAATCTAAGATTATTTCTAAAATGTTCCCTGCTGCAGACATACATCTCTGGGTTGCTTCTAAGAGCAAAACCAACGTGGAGATGTCAGCAAAGAAAGAGATAGGGAAACGTTTCGGTCAGTGGGGCACCCCGCGAGTCAGACACGGCCCTGGGGCCTGAATAGTCAGGCTCTCCTGTTAATCCTTACAGCAGCATTTGGAAGCAGGTACTTGAGGAAACTGAGGCACGGACAGGCAAGGAAACGTGCCCACGGCCAGTCCTCCCGGCAGCCTGACCCCACAGGCTCAGCCATTCCCAGAGCCGTGGGGGTTACTAGTTTCCGTCACCAGGTAGCCTGTCCTGGAATGCGGGCCAGGTGTGTGCTGTGTCTGGGGCGGGGAGGCGGGGAACGGGGATAGGACACTGTTTCAAGATGTGGATGGGTTGCCATGGCCCCCCACCATTCAGGCAGCGACTGCAGGCGAGGGCAGGGGTAATATCTTAAGCGCCAAAAATGCCTTGGTGAGAAAGCCCAAGGACATTTGGTTTGCAGGAACCTGTGAAAGGAGGTGGAACCACCTTGCCCCCGCCCCTCTCTTTTGGGGTTAAAACCCTGGTTGGAGGTGAGATGGGGTGTGTGTGAGGGTCAGGGCCTTGTGCCGTATGTCCTAGCTGGAAGCCAGGACAAGGGAGGGTCCCCTGGTGACATGGCAGGGAGAAGGCTTCTTGTAGCCGCCGTACCCCAATTCCTTGTACTGACTGGGTTCAACTTCCAAAGTCACCGCGATTATCACTGAAACTGACCGAGCTCCCCTGACCGGGAAAATGTAGGTTTCCCACCATTGGTCAAATTGTGGCCTATGGGCGCCCGAACAGAATGAAACACCGAGTCGCACACCTGGGCGGACGTCAGGGTTCTGTCCCAGGCACAGGCTTTGACGCCCTTGGACCTGTCCCCAGCCCTGGAGGAAGGCGCTGTCATGATTCAGCCCGACTTTTCAGACGGGACAAAGTTTTAGAGAGGGAAGTACTTGCCCAAGGTCACTGGCCAGCAGCACAGAGGACAGCCTTTGGAGCTTCTCAACAGACCGGGCCCTACGTGGGTCCCCATTCCTGTGGGCGCCCAGCACCCCCGTCAGCCTTCACACATGCTGCTCCTTTGCTTGGAGTGGCACCTCCAACCTCTGCCCCCGGCTTAGAAAATTCCTGGTGTTCTCCGGGAGTCAACTGAACCATCAGCCCCTCCGGAAGGCCGGGCCTGTGGCCTCTCAGCCCCCACGCCTGCCAGGTCCAAGCACTTGTCACACATGCTGTTACCCCTCTCTGCTCATCCAGGCCTCCATTAGCACCCCCCCTCCCCCGTGGGGAATGGGCCCTAAAGGAAGAGTGAATGTGAACCAGTGAGACTCAGCAGCCCCTGAAACAGGGACATATGACCTGCTTAGGAACTAAATGTGGGTTCTCTTGTCACCACATTGAGGCTATACCTGCTGGTGAAAGACAGGCAGGGAGAACAGAGCCCTGACTTCAGGGCACTGGCAGCAGGGATGGTTTTTTCTCTTCCACTTTCCGTTTTAATGTTCTGTTTCAACAGTAATTCAGTCAATTTGCAGAGGGGAAGTTCCCTGGACCCGCTGGGCGGCACTGGGCACTGCCTTGCCACCCACCCCGAGCGCCCGTCCCCAGGATGGCGTGAGCTCGGCCTCGCAGCGAGGGAGGCCTGGTCTCCCCAGCCCACAACGGCCCAGAGTCTGCGGCCCACACTCAGCTTCTGCACCATCAGGGCTGGTAGAGCCATCTGCCGCTTTTGGTGGTTGGGACAAACTCCCCGCCCCCTCTTCCCATCCCTGGGCCGGGAGGGGCTGGTCCTCACACCCCAGGAGAGCCTGGGGCTCTGCACACCAGGGAATGCCCCGGCAGCAGGTTCCCGGCACACCCATCCCTGCCCCTGGGCATTGCACATACGGCCCCTGTGGGTGCCATGACACCCGTACCACCGCGAAGCCGAGAGCCTTGACTCACTGCCGTTTCTCTGGGAGCGCGATGCTGCCTGAGATCTCAGCTCTGACTCATGAGGAAGCTGGGCTCAGAGAGGGATGCGACCATCTCAAGGCCACACAGCCCGTTAGCGGCAGAGGCAGTGAGAGGCCCAGTGCCTTCTGCCAGGCCGGGGCTCTCTCGGCAGCCCCCTCCTGTGCCAGTCTCACCCATCTGTCCCTGGTCTGTGCACTTGGGGCTCAGGTCGTGACAAGGACACATTTTACTGAATTTGCCTCCATGCTCAGAGTGATTCATTAGTATGAAAAACATGTTCTTCCCTGCCTTTGCCAGAAGATTCTTGACACAAACACAGTTGGGGGTTTGGCATCATTTCTGTCTCTTATTTAGCATTTATATATAATTAGTGTTGGAATAGTCCCTTGAGACTGATCCAAGCTCCCCGTTTTCAGATGAGGGACATGAGGCTCAGGCTCCGGGCCCGGCCTCAGCAATCCAGTGGCACAGCTGAGACATAAGCCACAGAGGCTGCCCTGAGCTGTCAGCGGTGCCTTTGCAGAGGGACCGCGGGTGGCAGGGGAGACAAAGGAACACTCTCCCTTCCAAGCATCTACCCTGTGCCAGGTGCTTTGCATCAACTGGCACTAAGCCCCATCACAGTCCTCACGGGGAGGCATTTTTGTCCCCATTTCCCAGATGAGCAAGCTGAGGCTCAGAGAGGGCAAGCCACCTGCCCAAAGTCACAGAGCCAGTGAGTGCGGGGGCTGGAATTGGTACCCATTTCTTTCCCTTCCACCAGGGGCTGGCAGACAATAGCCTGTGGGCAAAATCCAGCCCACCACCTATTTTTGTTGAAATGGTGGGGAAAAAAAATGAAATAGAAGAATAATATCTCATGACGGGGGAAAGTGATATGGGATTCAAATTTCGGTGTCCATAAATCAAGTTTTAATGGAACACAGTCACCCCCGTTCGTTTACGTACTGTCTGTGGCTGCTTTCCAGCTAGAAGGGCAGGGTTGAGGAGCTGTGTCAGAGAAGTACACGCTGCGAGTCTAAAATAGTTGCCATCTGGCCTTTTGCAGAAAAAGTTTGCCGATGCCTGCCCTGCATCACACCATCCCCCCTGTGGGCTTTGGAGGGTCTGTGGGTGGTTCCCTGCATGAGGATATCAGGACTGAAGTCCTGAGCTCCTTCTGCTGGCCCCGGGGCGGCACCCCAGGAGAAAGGGCCTTCGCCTAATTTGTTCACCTGAAGCTCACATTTTTCTTACGGGTACGAAGCTACTGGCAGCGGCCCAAAGGCATGGCCCTCCTTCCCTCCCCACCACAGCCCCTGGGAAGGCAGCTCTGTAGCGGGGAGTGAAGGTGTGGAGAGGGCAGGGACAGGGTCTGCCAGAAGCCAGCCGGAGGGGACTGGCACCCACGGCAGTCAGCAGGGCGTCAACGAGGAGTTCTCCACATTTCAGGGGACTCCTGGGGGCTCATGATTTATTCTCCTTGACTTGTGAGGCTGCGAAAGGCTCTCCACCTCCCTTCCCTGTGCTTTCCTGCCCTGACTTCCTCGCGGGGCTCTCACCCCGCAAACTCTCTGAAAAGACGGAAGATGAAATGGATGAACTGCGTGTTGTAGCCGGCTGCTCTGGGAGCCTGCGCAGAAGCGCCAGGGTCCTGCAGGCCTGGGAGCCGGGCAGGCCTGAGCCGACCAGGGCAGGGGGTGGGGACGGGGGTGGGGACAGACGCGAGCACCTGGCCATGCAGGACACAGCCTCACCCCTGGAGCAGCTCACCCAGGCCTGCAAATGGCCCAAGTACTGGGTGACAGGGGAAGGGGAGTGTGGGGGGCGGGGAGGAGAGAGGGGCAGAGGGAGGGAAACGGAACAGAGGAAATACCGGAAGGAAGGGAAGGTAGAAAAGGAAGACGGAACCTCAGAAACGTCACAGCCAGTGGCACAAGCAGCAGGGCACAGAGAAACCAGTTGCAGAGGAGCACGTATTACAGGATGGTGGCGAGTAGGCCCGTCTGTGGGGACAGAAGGCAGGTCAGGGGCCGGCCGGGGCCGGTGGGGGGTGGGGGAGCAGCTGAAGGCAGGCGGCAGGGTTTTTCCTCGGCCCCGAACATGTCCTCAAAAGGACTGCACTGATGGCTGCACCGGTGTGCATACACTAAAACCCAGTCACTTGTCCACAGTGGGTGCATTGCCCAGTTTGTGGGGTAGATCTCAAAAAACCTGTTATATGAAGAAAAGATAGAACATGAAAGAAAAGGCAAAACGAGAGGAAAGAGAGAAGGATGGATGGTGGAGAACAAAATCCACGTCTGTTACAGCACCTGCCACGTGCCAGGAACTGTGCTCAGCGCCTGTGTGCCTGACTCCATGTTATCCTTCCTCTGCAGTCAGTAATAGTCCTAGTTACAGGGAGGGCGACTGCGCCAGACTGTCTGGTGACTCGCCGAAGAGATGTGTGTGCGTCTCGGGCAGCAGCCTCCCCTGCTGCCCCCAGGGCACTTACAGCAGGAGGCGGCTCAGCTCCGTCCTCCCCTGGGACCCCTGCCTCTGGCCAAGCCAGGCCATGGGGATGCAGTGGGCGGCACCCAGGCTGTCGGGGAGTCTGGACACCACCCCACGCTGGGCACTTCCTGTGCTTGCAGCACAAGTCTCTGCACCTTCCAGGGCCTGCCTGTGACATAGCCAGGGCACGGGGACCTCTGTCCACTCCAGACTCTGGGGCTCTGAGTCACAGCCCGTGGCGGGTTTGGCTGTGAGGCCTGCCCCTGACTGACACCAGCGTTTGCAGGGAGACCCGTTGTGACGTCCAGTTTAGAAAAGGGAGCCAGGGATTCCTGAGTTCCCACTAGGTTCCTGGAACTCCCCTTTCAGACTCAGTTTCCTGACCTGTAAAGTGGGGACAGTAATATGTGCTTCTCAGGGTTCTTAGGGACCTAGAATAAGGTATTAATTAACTAATTCATTCATTCATTCAACAAATATTGCTGGGCCTGTCCTGTGCCAGGCACAGTGTTGGGTGCTAGGGGTACAACAGTGAACATGGCAGATATGGGCTGCCCTCAGGGAGCTCATGGTTTGGGAGAGCAGACATCCAACTGTTGGGTGCATCAAGAGGGCTAAGCGATGGCCTGGGCTGAGGGTGGGGTGCGTGGGACACAGGGCCTGGTGGCTGGGATAAGAACTTTGTATTTTATTCCAATCACACCGGAAGGGACGACGTAGAACGCCATTTAGGTTTGGAAATGCTCTCTGGCTGCAGAGGCAAGGAGAGCGGATGAGGGGCCAGGTGGGCTGCTGGCAAGAGGCCTGTGAGTGCAGAGCTGGGGGAGGGGCGGGGACCCCTTGCCTCCAGGCACCAGGAGCAGCACTGCCGCAGGCAGGCAGGGCCCTCCAGGAATGAGGAAGTGCCCGCCCAGGGCGACTGGATGCTCTGCGTGCTGGTGAATGCTATCTCCCTGCAGTGGGAGGTTTTCCAGGGTCAGTGAGTGGGTGGGAGAAAGACCAGAGAGCTCCAGGCAGGGGTCCAGACACACAGGGTCTACTCCCAGCCCCTCCCCAGTTTGCTCCTCTGAGCCGTGTTTCCCCACCTGGTACCTATGAGTCTGGGCTACGTTCAAGTCCAGGTAGCCTTTCATCACGGACGGGGCAGGGCTTTGGAGTCAGACAGGCTTGAGCTCGAATCCTAGCTGTGCCACGGATGAGGCTGTGTGGCCCGATTGTGGGGACTTTGCTTCTGAAAGCCAGCTGTTGGCCGGGGGCCCATGCTTTGAGAGCCCCTGCCCTGGAATCACATCCTTCAGAGAGGACAAGCCTCCGCTTTGCTCGCTGCTGTGCCCCAGACAGTCCAGGGGTGTAGCAAATCCTCGGTGCTTGGGAATGAATGCGCTCTGAGTGGCTTGTTTGAGTGGGGACAGAAGGCGGTGGTGGCAGGAGGCGGTCAGGGAGCAGATCACGAAGGGCCTCTAAGGCCAGGCGAAAGAGGACACGGCCCGTGGCGCCAGACACGCCCACGGCCTCCTCAGATATGATTAAGTTAAGGGGTTTGGGGCGGGGAGGGTTATCCTGGATTGTCCCCTCCGGCCCTAACTGTAATCACAAATGCCCTTGTTATAAGAAGGCAGAGCGAGATTTGGCTACAGAAGAGGAGATATGACGATGGAGGCAAGAGGTCAGGTGATAATGAGGAGGGGAACCTGGGCCCAGGAGTGTGGGCAGCCCCAAGCTGGGGAAGGACTCTGCTCCCAAGCCTCCAGAAGGACCCAGCCCTACCAGTAGCTGACCTCAGACCCCTGACCTCCTAAATACGTTTGCATTGTTTTCAGTCATCAGGTTCATGGTCATTACTTACAGCGGCCCTTGAAACTAACACAGGCCTCTATCCAGGAGAAGCTTAGGTTACTGTGCAGGGAAAGTGGGGCGGCGGGGCTGGGGAATCAGAGAGGAGGCAGGTGAGGCTCTGCAGGGCAGAGGTCAGGAAGGGGCAGACGGAGCATCCCGCCGGGGAGGTGGCTGGGAGTCCTGCAGGGAATGCAGGCCAGGCCAGCCGGGCCACTCTCTCCCCCTGGCTGACCGTGCCTGGCCACCCCAAGGGCAGGCCCAGATCAGCCCCTGGGAACTCTCCGCTCAGGTAGGCACCCCACGCCCTCGGCAGCGATCACGGCTCTCCGTCAGGACAATGCTGGCTTCTGTCCCCAGACGGCAGGAAGGACATGCCTCAGGGGGAAAGCCCACCTCTGGCTGCCCGTGGCCTCCGGCACCCCCCTGTGCCCCACCCACAGGACAGTCAGGAGTGGGGGCTGCTGCGTCTGTTGATGCTCAGATCTTGGCTTTGGCTGACTCACTGGCTTGTGTCACTTGGGCAATTTACTTAACATCTCTGAGCCTCAGTTTTCCCACCTGTAAAGTGGAAGCTAAACAAGCACCTGCTTCCTGCGGCTGTGCGGAGAGTGAAATGAGGTCACGAGCCTGAAGGGTCCAGCACTGCCCTGGGTGAGCGGGTCTCTCACGTCTGCGTTCAAGGCTCAGCTCGCAGGTTGGCTCCTTGGGATGGGCCCCCGGGCTGCCCACCGCCTCAGCGCGCTGCCCACTAACCTCAGCACGTGCCGCTCTGAACCATCGCCAGTCGCTCCTCAACTAGACCCTACCGGTGCTGTGGGTGGCGGCCTGGGGTGGGGGTGGGGGCTTGCTTTATCTCCCTTTGGCCCCTTAGCATTGGCACAGGAGTGCGGAGAGGACGCCCTCATACCATGACTGATACATAGAACAAGGGCAGAAGTGTAAAGCTGGCCCCTAGAGGCGCTCAGTGAGTGTTAGCTGTTGTGAAGAGCTTGGGGACTTTTCCCTAAGGATTAGGGGTAGAGCTGCCTGGTCATGCGGAGGTCGCGGAGGTCACGCAGGTAAGAGCAGTAGGAAGTGGCATGGGTGACCAGACTGGATGGTGTTGGCTGCCTTCTAGAGTGTCCACATCCCCTGCTGTGTTCTTTGTTTGCTTGGGACACTAAATCGGCTTGGCAGGCAAGCCTGCTTCCTGAGTGAGGGAATGGCGGGCATCTTACCCGCAGGGCCGGGCCTCAGGTCTCTGCTCTGTACAGGGAGGGGCGCCCTCGGTGGCTGGGAGGGTGGGTTTGAGAGGGGGCGTCCAGAGGCTGGGAGGCCAGGAGGAGGCTGGAAGCAGAGCACCGAGGCTTGTTCCAGAAGCCCGAGATCTGGGTCTATGAGGGGACACTCCGCACCTGGCCGCTGCAGGGACCAGAGGGCGCGTGAGGCCCAGGGCTCTAGCTAGACAGTTGTACCCCACAGCGCCCCACAGAGACCAGAACCCAGGGGGTGTGGGTCTGTGGTGTCCTGCCAAGCTTTCCCTGAGGCTGACACTCAGTGCTGAAGAGCGGCCCTGTGACCACGGGGCTCGCAGAGCCCTTAGCTCACGGACACGTCAGGCAACCCTGGGAGGTGAGCAGGGCAGGCTGCTGAGGACAGATCCCACGCTCTGGAGATGGGGACGCTGAGGACCGAGAAAGGCAGGGACTTGCTCAAGGCCCGGAGGGATGGCAGAGCTGAGCCCAGGGCTGCAAAGTTGATGTCCCATAGCTGTTCATCACAGCGAATGCCAAAGATGCCATCCCGGCATGTGGCGGGGAGTTCACAGATGTTTGCGAATGAACAAATGAATGAATGAATGAATGAATGAATGAACGAATGAGTGGCCAAATGAGTGGGTCAGTCACACAGACCAGCATTCTGGGGGCAAAGGCACAGTCTGTGGAAGAGAAAGAAAGTGACGCTTGCTGAGCACGTCTGCCGGCCAGGGGTCCTACCAGCGTCCTGTCATTCACTCCCCTCAGCAGAGCTCGCAGACCTGCATGCATCCTCTCCACACGGTTCCACTTAAGTCTTTGGTGCGGCTTCCTTTCTCGTACCCTGCCCTGGCTTTGTCACCAGTGGATTTGCCCAAATCGTATCCTGATCCCGTCTCTGTTTTTAGCTTGGATACCCCTTAGAGTTCAATCCTGGCGTGTCCTCTCTCTTGATTCTCTGACACCCCAAATAGCCAGGGGTTCCCGAGCCTAATTTTCTCACAGACTCCTAGATTTTGCTCTGGTCTCTTCTCTTCTCTCACAGACCAGTGCCACCATGCCCTTCACTGATGTCCCCGTCTCATCTTTCTTGTCCCCATCTTAGGGGGCAACAGGGCCCTCTTTCCAAAGCACAGAGCTGCCTGGGTTACTCCCGCCTTGCTTCAAATCCTTCCACCTTTCCCCAAAACCCATGGTACAATGTCTGGGCCCCTAGCTTGGCCTTCGAGGCCCTGCCTCGCCAACATGGCCAGTGCTTTTTCTCCTCAGAGCTGATGCACAGCGGTGCTGGATGAACGAGTTGGGTTCCCCCGGAAGCCCCAGCAGGCAGCCTAGGTCATGGCCACGTGAAGGCTGCCCTTCAGGGTTTAGGTGAACACTTGGGACCACTAGCTCAGTGGCAGAGTTGGGCCTCACACTTAGGACTCCTGATTGTAAGGACAGTGGAGCTGGACAAAAGGGCCCATACAGTTCTGGAGTTGGGGGTCCTCTGTCCAGGTCCCAGCTGGGGGGACCCTGGCCAGGTTGTGGCCCTTTTAGAACGGAGGCTAGAGGTTCCACCTTGGGAGTGCTGTTGGGATGATGGCACAACACGGGGTCTGCAAAGGGCACACAAAGCTAGCCAGAGCCTTGTAAGTAGCTGTCACCTTCATGGTCACCGTGGGCGGGACCCCTCCCTGGGCCCGTCCTGCACACACACGGCCAATGTGGTTACCTGTCGGCGGCTCCCTGGAGTGCTGTACCCTCTCTCCCGCTCCACACCTGGAGCTTCAGGCACTTCTCTTCCTGCCGCCTGGCTTCTCGGCTTCGAGTCCTGCAGAGCCGAGAGTTCCCGGGCGTCCTGGGCGTTTCCTGGGCGTAGTGGCCGGCGGGCCTGCAGCGGAAGAGCTGCTGGTACGCCAGGCGGAAGTCTCTGTTCAGCGCGGCATACAGGATGGGGTTCAGGGCTGAGTTGGCATAGCCGAGCCACAGCACCACGGCCTCGAAGGCCTTGTTGACGCTGTCATCCCCTCTCAGCCCGCGGTAGACGAACACGGTGAAGTAGGGGAACCAGCAGATGATGAAGGCTCCCATCACGGCGGCCAGCGTCACGGTAGCTTTGTGCTCGCGGAAGGTGGCCGCCTTCCAGGAGCTGACGAGGTGGATCCTCCTGGCCTGGTCCTGGGCGATCTTGAAGATGCGGTAGTAGGTGACGCACATGACCAGCAGAGGCAGGTAGAAGGTGACCAGCCCATCCACCAAGCCGTAGGCCAGGTTGACCTGGACTTTGCAGTGCAGGATGGTGTGGTTGATGGTGCCGGTCTCGTTCCTGCTGTTCCACCCCAGGTGGATGGACAGGAAGGACAGGGTGATGGACACGGCCCAGATTAAGACCAGGGAGGTGGCGACCCGGGCCGGGGTCACCAGCACGGGGTAGCGCAGGGGGTCCGTGACGGCGCAGTACCGGTCCAGGCTGATCATAAAGAGGTTGAGGATGGAGGCCGTGCAGAGCATCACGTCCAGGCTGGTGTAGATGTTGCAGAAGACCTTGCCAAAGCTCCACCTGCAGGACAGCTGGTAGAAGGCCGAGAAGGGCAACACCAGGAGGCCCAGGAGCAGGTCGGTGATGGCCAGGGACACGATGAAGCAGTTGGTCAGGCTGCGGAGCCGGCGGTTCAGGCCCACGGCCAGGCAGACGACCACGTTGCCGGCGATGGTGACGAGGATGAAGGCGGTGAGCGCCACACTCACCGTGACCTTCAAGGCGGCAGAGCCCAGGCAAGAGGCCGTGTCATTGGAAGCCATCCTGGGGCCCCGGTCCTCTGCCCACCTGGCGGCTTGTCAACCACGGGCTGCAGGCGGCTTCTCTGTGTCGATGATGCCAACCATGGGCTGCAGGCTGCCCAGCAAGCCAAGGGACAGCGTCCAAGAGTGGGGAGGCGGCCGCGAGCGACTGACCGAGTGCTGTTTTTCTAGAAATAAAGGAAGCAGGCTCCGAGGAGGTCTGAATGGAGAAGAGGGCAAGTTGGCGGTTCAAAGAACAGTCCTGAGATTGCGCCCCCGCCGAGCTGGCGTCCTGCCGGGGTGGAGCAGGTCTCCCCTCTCCAGGTTTGGGGTACAGGCTGAGCCACTGGGGCATGTGTCTGGAGGTGGCTTTGGGTTTATGCGGGAGGGGTCACGTGGTGACGTGGCCACATCTTTCTCCATAGCTAAGGGCTGCTCCCATCCACGTGACGGGTCAAGGACGGCTGCGTTTTCCTCTCGGGGTTAGAGCAGGAGCTGAAAACGCAAAGGTCAGGCGTTGAGCACTTTGAAACCAGACCAAGAGCGTGACCCGATCCGAGATGAATCCTTCTAGACCTTGACCTCCCTGTGAGACACCAGAGGCACCGGGCCAGTCTGGGTGACCTTCCTGGGGAGGGCCTGAGGCGATCAGGACAAGCAGCAGGAGGGGAAGGGCCACCACGTCACCCCGTGAGAGATAGTTGGAGGAGCTGGGACTGTTTATACTGGACAAAGAGAGATCTCGACACAGCTGCCTCCACGCTCCACAAGCGCGGGCTGCGTCTGCTTGTCTGGTGCTGCGTCCCCAAGCCTGGCCCCGCCCACAGGAGGCATTGGGACTGATGGATAAATGATAAAATGAATGAATGACTGAATAAGCAAACGTAACGAATTTACCCGGATACAGCGCCGAGAACAGTGCCCGACGCTTGTTTTTACACTACGTCGTCGTACTCTAAACCAGAGGCCGACAGATTTTTCAGGAAAGGGCTGGGTGGGAAATGCTCTCTGCTTCGCATCCTGCACAGTCTCAGGACAGCTGCTCCGCTCTGGTGTGGCGATGCGAGAAGCACGTACACAGGCCGCGCCCATGGCTGAGTGGGGCCTCGCTCCACGGAGACTTTGCTATGGACACTGAAATTAGAGCTTCCCATAATTTCCACGTGTCGCAAAATACTCCTCTTTAGGCTTCCTCCAACTCTTTAAAACTATTTCTAAACTGTTGAAAACATGTAAAAGCCATTCTTAGTTCCTGGGCTGCAGAAAGCCAGGCAGAGGGCCAGGTTTATTGCTGCCATAGTGGACCCACCACACCCACCCCGGCCACCTGCTCCAAACCTTACTTTTCTTATTCAGCAGCACGTGGGGTTCCACCTCCAGGTTAGCTGATTCAGGGCTCACGAAGTGTTTCTAATGGCTGCATAGCAGCCCGTGGGGTAGGGTGGGGTGGGGTGCGGGGAGCTGGCCACCCTCCGGCGTGGGTATTGGGTGGTTTCCAGTCTCTTCCTTCCTCCTTCCTGCCCCACTGCGAGCGTCACAGCAATATAGTGGCTGCACACAGAACGGCGCTCAGAGATTCCTGCCTACAGGTGACATTCTGCAATTCCAGCGGATGCAAAATAAGCTAAGGCTCTGCTTAGAGTCCTGGACCCTTTCGCAGGAGCTGATCCCGGTTTTCCAGAGAGCTGCCAGCACGGCAGTCTCCTGGGACCTGGGAGTGTGCAGGAATGCAGTTGGCTCAGAAGCAAGCTAATGGCTATGTGACAAAAAATGAAGCTTCTCCCAGGCTCTCGCTGGCAGCAGTTCTGCAACCTGAATATGAGAAGCATCGTTTAGTCGTCACCACCTTGTAGGTGCCGGGGTCACGGTTCCTAGTCACCTACTGCCGCTCGAGCTAGCTCAGCCACCGGCTGCATGAGCTGCACGGCTGGGTGTTATTTTTAGAAGATCTTTTCATTACATAAATAGCCCAAACAGCATGGCTCTCACCGCCACACTTAATTAACTCTGGGGACAGCAGCAGCAAGAGTATTTTTTTGAGAATCCTTATTTCTGATGAAAATATTCCCTAAGTTCCCAAGCTGCCCAGGGAGGTGGTAGCAGATCTGAGGACTCCAGCTCTCCGGATCCCACTCAGCCAGCACTCAGCAAGAATCCTGTCACTCATCAGCACACATAGAATGTGACGTCATGACAGGCTGGGGCACTCTCACCTCTCTCATTCGGCAAGGGATCTGTTCCCCAGTTTACACACGCAGAAACTGAGGCTCAGAGAAGGGAAGGAATGTGCCCAAAGTCTCAGCCCCACTCAGGAGAAAGTCAGGACCTGAACCCAGATCTGTCTGACTCAGAGTCCCTATGCAGCCACTGTGTAGTGGGGTTTTCCCATGGAGGAAGAGACAACCCTTTGGGCTTCTCAAAGAAACCACATGATTCTCTGTGCATGTGTATCACGAACGCTTCCTCATCCGCAATGCCAGCACGTCCGTCTTTGTGGTCACACATGGGTAACTGTTTCCTGAAGTGGGCTGGACATTTGGTAAAAGCCTCGTAAGATGGTGAAGGACTTGCAGTTGAGGCTGTTCACGAGAAAGAGAGAGAGAGAGAAAGGCCCAGCTGCCAGGGCTCCAATCTCTGGTCCCACCTTTTCATCTCTTCTGAGCCACCAGGGGCCCCAAGCCAAGGGCTGTTGTGGCTTCTGTCCTCACGTGCCCCTTGTTCCAAGCATTGCAGCCCCTTCGAGCAGGCCCTCTGCCCAGGCTGAGAGGTGGATGTTGTCTGGAATTTGGGGGCAGGCTCTGTAGCTATTGCTCTGAGCCCCGCCTGCGCTTTTGACATGGGCAGGGCCCAGAGCTGGATGGTGGGGTCAAAGTGGACCTTGGTGGAAGGTAATGGACCAGGATCCTGACCAGCTCTATTTGCCAGGCATCTGCAGATAATTTCATGTCTCTGTGAGGCATACAGTATTACTATTCCCATTTGACAGATGATGAAACTCGGGTTCAGAGAGGTGAAGTCACTTGTCCAAGGGCACACAGCTGGTAAAGCAATGGGCAGGGTTTGAAAACAGGCCTGGTTCCATCATCTCTGAGTGTCTGCAGTCACCCGTCCCACCCGATCACATATATCTGGTGATGACAAATTCCCTTAGTTTGTGGTCTTTATTTCTCTCTTTTTTAGTTGAGGTGAAACTCATAAAACATTAACCACTTTAAAGTGAACAACTCAGCAGCATTTAGCACATTCACAGGGTTGTGCAACCACCGCCTCTGTCTGGTCCCCAAACATGTTCATCCCCCGAAAGGCACCCCCACACCCGTGAAGCTGTCACTCTGGCCTCCTTCAAGCTCCCTGGCAGCCCCAACTGACTCTTGGCTCCATGGTTTGCTATTCCAGGTATTGTGAGCGCAAAGTGCATGGAGAGTGGAAGTGTGGGGGTGGGCAGGACCCCGGCTCTCTTCTCCATCCCCTACCCCCCCTTCCCTTGTCTGGGTGCTCAGGCTATGTAGTTAGGCATCATCCTTGCCTCCTGTCTTCTTCTCACCCCCACATCCAGCCCACCTGCGAGGCTGACAGCTTCCTCCTCTGAAATACATCTACCTTGGGTGTGGCGCTTTCCTCGGCCATTGCTCCCATCCTGGTCCTGGTCCAGCCTGGACTTTTGTGACCGCTCTCCACTGACCTCCCTGCTTCTCCCTGTAATCACGGATGTGGCCCCCCCACCCTACTTTCGTATAGCCCGTGCTGTCTGGTTACACCCTCCCTTTGGCTCGCAAAGCCCCCGGGGGTCCGCACCCCTCCTCTCTGCTCTCTTACTTTCCCCACAAGCCTCAGGGGGTCCCTGGCCTCACCAACTTCGCTCCAGTGCCTCTGACATGCCGGCTGTCCGCCCCGGAGCGCTGCCTGGGGCCTGCCGCTGACGCAAACATTTGTATCATGGCGCCCCTGTCAGTTCTGCAGAGGGGCCTTCCTTGACCCCTGAGCAGTTCTTTCACCCTCTGTCACATCCCTCCGAAAGGGCCTTCTGGGGAGCACTGTTTTTCCTGGCGTTTCTCTTGCTTCCCTGTTCGTTCATTATTTTTCTGTCCCTACTGGCATGTGAGCGCCGTGAGGGCCAGCCCTGCCCCCGCCCCCCGCCTCCCCGATAGGCAGGCACTTCCTGGGGGCTCAGTTAATGCTTACTAGATTGGCTAAATGCATACTGAAAACAATCATCGTAACAATATAATGTCCCATTTGTCTGGCACTTGGGAAGTGCCAAGTGGTGTTCTAAGCACTTACTGACTTTATCCCATTTCATAGCTGCTGCCGCCCTAGTACGTGGACACCACTCCTCATCTCCATTTTATAGATGAGGAAATGGAGCGTGGTGGTATTGGGTGACTTGGCCCACGCCCACCGCCAGCAGTGAGTTGGCCAGTGTGGGAATGGCTGGGGAGGCAGCGTTCCAGGCACCGGTTAGATGGGGCCAAATGCAAATCCTGCCTCAGTGCTCCTGCGGCAGGTGAGACCCTAGATTAGATTACCAGAGCTTGCTGGGAAGGCCAAATCTCTGCCACCCACGGGCAGGTGAAGAGATGGGCTCGGAATCTCAAAGGTTTCTTCCAGCAACTATATGTGTATGTGTGTGGAGGGGGGTGGGAGAGAAGGAATTGTGAGCCACTGAAATAGTAAAATAGGGGAGCCTGGGGTAGAAACAAAACTCAGTGGTTAGCTGGTGTCCAGGAACCCCTTCCACAGCATTCCAGAGAGGCATCCCTGCTCTCCTTTGCATACCTCCAGTGATGGGAGGCTTACTATCTGACAAAGTATTTGTCTATCAGTCACAGCCATTTAAAGATGTTATAGGGCCCTGCACACTCTCTCTGTTATCCTACAATGTAACAAATACATTGTAATATGTGCACATTTCACAGAAAATTGTATGTAGCTGTTTAGTATAATGAGCTGCCATTGACTCACTGTCATACTGTTACATGTGTAGATTTCAATTAAACATTCATTGCTTGCAATTTTGGGATTTTCAGGTAGTTTAGATCTGGTACTTGCGTGTGTGTGTGTGTGTGTGTGTGTGTGTGTGAGAGAGAGAGAGAGAGAGAGAGAGAGAGAGAGAGAGAGAGAGAGAGAGAGAGAGAGAGAGAGAGAGAGTTTGCAGAGATTTTGTGTTCCTGAAAAGCTCTGAGGCTCCAGAGAACAAGTCTAGGTCTCTTGCTCTAGGCCCTCCACTGTTCCCCTCACTGTCACCGTCACCTTCACCACCATCACTACCATCCTCACCGCTGCTACTGCCGTCACCATCACCGCCCTCGTCCCCATCTCCAACACCACCGGCACAGCCACTGCCACACGCCCTGGGCACCAGACTGCCCTGCCAACAGCGTACCTTCCTTCCTCTGTTCTTTCCCATGACACCTCACTCCAGGAAGGTTTTGCCCTTCCAGCCAGGTACAGCTTGCTGTTACAGGCAAAAGCCCTGCAGCCGCTGGGTCACCTTGTCACCTTAACAATATCAGCAGCCAGCAGCTAACACTTGCCAGGAACGTTTGTACCTGCTAGTTATCTTATGTAAGCCTCCTGCCCTCCCCCACATCCACGGCCCCTCACACGCCCATCAGCTCATTCTGAGTCCTTAGGAGAACTCTGTGGAGCAGCCAGGACACTCACTACTTCCCCGTGTTGCAAATGCGGCACAGAGATGTCGCACGCCTAGGCCGAGGCCACACAGCTGTCAGAGTTGGAAAGAGCCCTCTTGGTCTCTGTCTCCCGACAGCTTGTCTGTGCCATGCCGCCCATGTTTCCCAAACCTCATTCCTGCTTGTGCTACTCCATGATTTTTGCCAGACCCGTAAAATACCAGTTCTATTTTTTTTTTACTTAACATTTTCCTTGAAAGTGATTGAATTCCTTGCAAAAGGAATCCCTTTATCATGACAATAACCATGAGGACTCCTTTCCTTCACATAGGTCACCATGAAAACACATCCAGTGTTATTAAATTCCTTGTAGCTCCCGCTGCCTGACGCGCCCAGCCTAACCCTCTTCCTGTCAGAAAAGCAGACCAGCCTATGCTGGAGAGAAATGGGTTACAGACCACCCAAGCCCAGCTCAGGACCCCCAGGGCTGCCAGCCCCACGCTCGCTGTTCCTGGAGGCTGGGCGCCTGGAAAAAGCAGCTATGTGCTCCTGGAGACTGTCCCCGTGGGGCTGGCCATAATCGGCCACTCTGCTCTGATCCGTGCCCAACTTGGCTCCCACTTTCCTCTCAGTGCCACGGTGCCAGGCCCACACCCTCTTGGCAGTGCTGTCACATCAAAGAAGGGCAGAGTTGGCAAGACCCTGAGAGATCAGCCAGGGTGCCCCTGTCTGGTTTCCAGGTGGGGCAGCCGGGCCCAGAGAGGGGCAGTGGCTGGCCCAGGGATGAAAGAGGTGGTCTTGTCTGGGGCCCAGTTCTTCAGCGCTTATCAGATCATTAAACAAAAGCTTTAAGATGTTCTAGAATGGGCCTGGAGGCTGCTGGCCCTCGAGACTGAGGCCGGGAGGCCTGGCTGGCTGAGGCTGACCCAGAGAGCTCCTCTCTCAAACAGTCTGGCAGCCCCTCAGAAGGTTAACCACAGTGTCCCATGACCTAGTGATGCCACTCCGCGTACATGCCCAGGGGCAGTGGAGATGCACATCCTCTCCGCAACCTGTACCCCTGTGTTCACGGCAGCATTATTCACCATCGCCAAAGGGGCGGGAACAACTCAAACGCCCATCAATTGATGATCGCACGAACGCACCGTGGTCTGTCCACACGCTGGCGTAGTCTTCAGCCAGAACCAGGAGTGAAGGGCTGACATGCGCTACAATACAGATGAACCTTGAAAACATTACGCTAAATGAATAAGCCAGTCACAGATGGTATGATTCCATTGACATGAAATGTGCAAAAGGGGCACATCTATAGCATCAGAAAGTACATTGGCGGTTCCTGGACTTGGGTCTGCGAGTTGAATAAGGGGTGACAGCCAGTGTGTACAGTTCCTTTCGGGGGTGATGAAGACATCCTTGAAGGAAATAGTGGTGACGGTGACACAGCACTAAAGCAGGTGACTTGTACACTTTAAATGGGTGAATTTGATGGTAGGCGACTTAGATCTCTATAAAGCTTTTATGTTTAAAAAAAGAGAGAGGCCTCTCCAGTTGCTGCCGGGGGCAGAGTGGCAGCAAGGAGGCCGGGCTGCCAGTAATGCAATCACAGGCTCACCGTGCCCAGCGCGCAGGAGCCACCTTGGGAATACCTGGCTGCCTTGCTCGGGTCCTGCCCTGGTCAGGAACGCCCCTCCCTCCAACAGGAATTTCTCAGCCTCAGTACTGCTGACATGTCGAACAGCACAATTCTGTATTGGGGGCGCAGCCTGAGCTGTGCACTGTGGGATGTTATTTAACAGCATCCTGGACTCTACCCACTAGATGTCATCACGCCCCCCTCCAGTTGTGACAGTCAAAAATACCTCCAGACATTGACATATGTTCCCTGGGGGGCAAAACTGTCCCCCGTTGAGAACCGCTGTTCTCACCTGCCTTGCTCACCTGGTGAGTTCCTGCTGATCCTTCTAGAACCATTTCCGGTATCATCTCTTCTGGGGAGCCTTCACGCTTCAACCTCTGAAGCCCCAGTTTTCTAAACACACCCCCGTCCAAGTCCTGAGGACACCATTCTCCCCCAGCCCTCTGTAGTGATGGCACCTTTGTACCTTGGTGTCCTCAGCATCCAGCACAAAGCCTGGCACTTTGGGGGTGCTGCTGAGCCATGTCTTTCCCTGTACAGTGCAGAGAAGCACTGCTCCCCCCAGGGTGTCTGCAATAGGCACTTCACTGTCAGCCCATTCACCCTGTCAGCGCTCCTGACTCTGGTTAGAGGTGTAGGCTGTGGATTCAGATGGCCTGGGATCAAATCGTGTGTGACACCAGGCCAGAAGCTGGATGTATCTGACTCTTGGTTTCTTCTCTGTAAAGTATTGACAGCATCTACCTCAGAGGGTTATCATGAGCACATAGTAAGAACACAACAGACGTCAGACATTATTGGGAGTAATAATTTAGTGTTCCTCTTGCTTACAAGGCCAGGCCTCAACAGAGGTGGCCCTGTCGCTGACAAGTGTCCATGTGTCAGCCCTGTCGTGGGTGCTGGCCAGGAAGAGGTGGGAGTGGATGGGGTATATTGTCACCAGGAGCCAGAAAGTTCTGCATCTGCTAATTATTAAAGTATATGCTCATTGCATAAAATCTGGAAAGTTTAGCAATTATAGTCAGGGACCCAGTCTCCCAAAAGGCTGCCACCCACTGGCAAACATTGTTAAAACTCTTTGGCTTATTTTCTTCATCTTTTTTTCAAAGTGCTTGTCACAAATTTGTGACCATGCCATATAGATGCATATGCATAAGCATGTTCTCATTCATTAAACGCTGTCCGCACGCTGCTGTCTCATAATTTACTTAATTGATCCCCTATTGTTGGACACTTAGGCACTCTCTGATTGTGTTTGCATTTGAAAGAGCCTTTATTCATATTCCCATCATTTTGTTTGGATGTCCTCTTCTTCTTTAAAAACATTTTTGGCAAAGGAGCTTCTCTAGCCTTCGGAGACACCCATTTTCCCATCGTGGGGCACCCATTTTCCCATCAGCAAGGATTTCCTCCCCAAGGCTGAGCTAAATCCTGTGGATTGGGTCTTAATCCTGTTTCCTCTTCTCTGGGACGCTGATGGAGATGGACCACAGCTGGCCTTGTTTTCCCCTCAGATGCCTCATCTAGGAGGGTCAGTTCAGTTAGTCACCAGAGGATGGAGGACAAAAAGTGCCCATGAAGCCAGGAGAAGCAGCCTAGGCCAAGGTTATGGAGACAGGTCACCTGGGGCTAGGTGGCAGAGGAAGGAAGAGAAGTTGGCGGAATGGGTGAGTCAGCCTGACCTGCTCCGTCCGTGGCGTGAGTAGTGGGCTTCCTTCCCTGCAGACCCCTAGGGCACCCCAGCCCCACTGCCGCAGCCACACTTTCTCCAGTGATTATGGAGCAGGTCTTCCTATTACACGTGGAACAAGATGCCCATGCTGATTGGCTTGGCATCTGCCTGGCGCCAAGCCCCGTGCTGGACTCTTTTCACAGTCATATTTGGGGCCCGCGTGGTCCTTTCGGAAGCAGCCTAGAGCCAGGCAGATGCGGGGCGAATCTCAGCACAGGCACATCCTGCCAGTGTGGCCCTGTGGCGGCGATCATGGAGCCAGTGGGGGGCCATTGGGTTTAATGGTGCCGGCTTCCCAGGATTGAATGACTGTGGTCAGTGGGCCCCAGACCCTCCCAGGGCAGGTGGCAGAGAAATGTTACTTTCTTATTCTGTTCAGGTCCCGTCGTATCTCAGGGTCGGAGATGTTAATAAATGTCTCTATCTAACTACCTTTCATAATCTACAGGGAACTCATCAGTAGGTAGGAATTCATAACTTCCTATTACAAATCAGAAAACAGGGTCTGAGAGATAAGAGCCAGGAATCTCTACAGGACTTAAAATATCTCACAGATTTCATGTCTTAGAGAACCATCAGGGTGTGTGTCTGGGTTGGGGGGGCCGTGGGGCTCCTGCCACTCCCCCCTCCCCGCCCCCCAATTCCCTGGGCCCAGCAGGGCCACTGACATTCTCTTTCAAAGGAGCCCAGAGCAGACATGGCTCTGACAGATGGGTTCCCGTAAGGCAAAGGGCACCTGGTCTGTGGGTTTCCAAGTTAGGGTATGACAGCAGCCAGTGAGGACACCACAGGCCCTCGGGAGGTGGCGGGCACTTTGCTGCCCCACCTCCATATCCTCACAGCCTCGTCAAAGCTGCCCCTTTCATGGTGGTCGGGGGAGAGCAGTGGAGAGGCTGAGGCTCACAGGCTCAAGGTCAACTGCGCTGTGTGAGCAGGAGAGCTGGGCTGCCTAGTCCAGGGCACTCGCTGGGCTCCTCCAGGCTGATGGCTCCCCAGATGCTGCAGGAGGACTCCCGCCCGGGCCTCGCTGGGTGCCGCCTGTCCACTCTCAGGCACCTGAACAGATGCCCAGGAGGACCAAGGCTCCCTCAGGAGCTGGGACCCCCCCCCCCGCGGCCCCCGCCCTCTGCCGCCTCTGCTTAAGCAGAGAGTCGCTGGTGCTCCAATGTGTCCATCCAGACCCGGCGACAAACCAGGGACTGTTCAGGCACAACTGCACTTGGCAAATCCGTCCCCACGTGGGCAGAGGGGACACACACCTGACCCGGCGCGCCGTGGACCTGGGCTGTATCCTGTGCTGGTAGCGCCTCCTGGGCTGGGGCAGGACCCCAGTGGGTCACAGCGAAGGAAACTAAGGCTCCAGAGCAGAGGGACTAGCCCAAGGTCATGCACGGCCAGCGGCTGGTGAGGCCAGCGCTGGAACCCGGGCTCAGGGGCCCGAGGGCTGTGGGGAGCCTGGAGCAGCCGCCGGGGCGGTCCACCCCGAGCCCAGGCCCCGCGGGAGGCGGGGGCCGCATTACCTGGAGCTGCTGCCCCGGAGTGTGGTTCTGCCACGGTTCAGGCTCGGTTCAGGCTCGCCCGCGTCCCGCGCTGGCTGCCACCGTGCTCCCGGCGGGCGGCGTGGAGAGGCGGCGCCCCACGGCTCGCTCGCACCCACTTCCTCGTCTCCGCCCCCGGCGCGCTCCTCCGGGCTCCTTCCCTGCCGTCCTCTCCGAGTCTCTGGCCCTCCCCACTCTCCCTCTCTCCACTTTGCCCCTCCCCCCGCCCCATCTCCCTCCCCCCCACTCCTCCCTCTCCCCTCTCTCCCCTCTCTCCCCTCTCCCCTCTCTCCCCTCTCTCCCCTCTCTCCCCTCTCCCCCGCGCTCCCCTCTCTCCCCTCCCCCACTCCTCCCTCTCCCCCTCTCTCCCCTCTCTCCCCTCTCTCCCCTACCCCCACTCCTCCCTCTCCCCCTCTCCCCTCTCTCCCCTCTCCCCTCTCCCCTCTCTCCCCACCCCCACTCCTCCCTCTCCCCCTCTCTCCCCCTCTCTCCCCTCTCCCCTCTCCCCCTCTCTCCCCCTCTCCCCCTCTCCCCTCTCTCCCCCTCTCTCCCCTCTCCCCTCTCTCCCTCTCTCCCCTCTCTCCCCTCCCCCACTCCTCCCTCTCCCCCTCTCTCCCTCCCCTCTCTCCCCTCCCCCTCTCCCCTCTCTCCCTCTCCCCTCCCCCTCTCTCCCCCTCTCCCCCTCTCTCCCTCTCCTCGTCTTTCCCCCACTCCACCTGTAGCATGCATACCCTTTACTTTTCTCCCTCTCCCACACTTTTACCCACTTTCTCTTTTCCTTCCCCCCTTGACCTCTTTTCTTTCCTCTCTGGCTCAGACCCTTCAGGCTTCCTCTTTCTTTCTGTCACGTTTCACCCTCTTTGTCACTTGCCCCCCTGACTCCTGCCCACACCCCCACAGCCTGGCATGGGACCCAGCGTCCGGCTGCGCAGTAATTGGCTGAGTGGAAGGGGACTCCCAGCTGTGGCCCAGTGCTGGCTTCAGCCCACAGCTGGAGGGCCTGCCCTCACCTTGGGTGTCCAGCTCCCAGCCACCTCGAATGAGGCTAGGCGAGAGAGAGAACGAGTTTCCAGGGAAAGCTCAGATAATCCTGGAATCAGCGGAACCTCAGAAAGCAGAGGAGATTTGTGCTAGCTCAGGGACAGCATGGAGAGAGGAGGGAGGGGGCTCTTGGGGAGGGGGCTTTTTCTGAGTCGGGAAAGTAGTGCCCGCCTTCCAGGTGAGAAAGCGTAGACTCAGATGGGACAGCTTAGCTCTTACACAGGCTGAACCACGGTGACGTCAGTGGAGGGAGCCTGGGTGGGCAGGGTGAGCAAGGGCGTCCTACGAGGCCTGGGGGTGCCAGCCCCGTGTAGGAGAGGCAGGCGGTCGGATGGGCTGCCCCCGTGTGCTTGGGGAACCTGTCCATGGAGGGAAGCGTCTAGAGAGGCGAAAGGAGTGCTGGTTCAACTGGCTGTGAATCTCAGACATGTGCTCCTAATGAGAGGCACACCATGCATGCTAAGCCAGCCTGTCACTGGGGGCCCGGCCTTGTGTAGAGGGCCCAGCTTCTGGGGAAGGCTGTTGTAGTTGCATCCACATCACCAGCATCTCAGAATGACAGCAAGAGCCTCCAAGCTGGTCTCCCGGAATCCACTCTTGCTTGCCTGCAATTCATCAAGCAATACAGGAGATCTCTGAAAAGTATATGAGACTCTCCTGCAGAGACATGGCATCTCTGAGACTCTCCTGCTGAGAACCCTCCCTCGATTTCCTGTTGTAGTTCAAATAAAATCAACTCCCCTTATCACCATCAAGATGGCCTGGCCACAGCCCCCGGCCTCCCTCATGCGCCTCTGGCCAGCGGCTTCCTTCCTGCGGCTGGCCAGCGCTACCCCAGGCGACCGCAGTGCCTGTTCCCTGCTAGGAATGCCTTCCCACCGCTGCTCAAATGCAAGAGAGGCCAGGAGGCCTGGTCATCTCACCTAGACCAGTCCCATCCTTGACACCGTGTTTTTCATATCATCCCTTTTTATTGTAATGAACACACTTATCACTCTCTAAAATTATGTGGTTTATATGCTTCTCGTCTGCGTGAACTCACCAGAATGTAACCACCGGACGAGCAGGAACCTTGCTCCTGTTATGCCCTGTGTCCTCCCAGAACCCGGAATGGCAGCCAGCACATAGCAACAGATGCCCAGTAAAGGTCAGTTGAATGAACAGATGAATAAATGCTATAATGAAGGGGTTTTAGAGAAAGGAAAAGTTAGCTGACCGATGCTGCCAAGGGAAAAAAGATGATCTTCAGAGAGGAGCGGTTTTAGAGCCAGATCTTGAAAGGAAAAGCCACATTTCCCAAGCTGGGGAAGGGAAGGCCCATGGAGGCAGAGAGCGTGAAGCCGCCTGGGCCATTCAGGGAACGCAGTCTGCGGCAGCCTGGTAGGGTCAGCTGGTGCGGGGCTTGAAGGGCCCAGCAGGGATGGGAGTTTGGACTTGCCCTTGTGAGCAATGGGTCTGTGGCAGGTTTTCAGGCGGGGTGGCTGGCCAGGCTGGGAGGTGTTTTCTGGAGACGAGAAGGGCCCAGCAAGTGTCGTCTCTGCGAAGGGCTCTCTGGGCAGAGGGAGCAGATGAGCCGCCCTTGGAACAATGATACTCATAGAATGAGGCAGGTGTGGGCTCGTAAAGAATGGTTTTTTTAAAGATCGAAGAGAAAAAAGGGCTCCGTGTGGGTGGGGTGACTGTCCGCTCTTATCCAGCGCCCCTCCCAGAGGGAGGGTGGTCTGTCAGTCACCGATAGGTCAGTGGAAGTGATTTGTGTCACTTCCATGCAGAGGCTCTGGGACACTGTTTGCCATGTCCCTTTCCTCTGTGTCCTGAGAGTGGCTCTGTTGAGGCGATGCTCCCGGGAGACGCTGCTCTGTCACCTTGGGTTGCAGAGTAAGGTCTCCCCCACCCCCTGCAGCCCCCAGTGGACATGTCACACACATGAAAGATCAGTTTGGTGTGGACCATTTGGATTTCTGGAGTCATTTGAGATGGCTGGGTCACCCCAGGCTCTTGGTTTTCCTCACTGAGGCAGAGGTTTGGTTGAGCTGGTTCCGACACTCACTCGCTGTGATAGATTTTCAAAGGAGGCCAGTTTATCCCAAGCTGTTTTGCGAGGTGACAGCACCTCCCATCAAGGGCGGAGTCTGTGGCTTTTCCCGGGGTCTGGGTTTGCCTTGTGGCTTGCTTTGCCGGGTAGAACCCGGTGGAAGTGATGCTACCGCTTCCCAGGTTTGGCCGGCAGAGGCCTGGGCGCCTCAGCTTTCACGCTCTGGAAAACGCTGAGACCAGCAGGCTGTGAGGACATCTGGGACACGGGGTCATGTGGAGACAGCCAGCCAGCATTCCAGCCCTCAGAGCCGCGTGGCTAAGCGCAGGCAGGACCAGCAGAACCAGCCAGGAAACCCACAGAACTGGGAGAAATGACACGTCCTTGTTTTAAGCCAGTAAATTTGGTGGTGGTTTGTTACAAAGCAGTGAATCATGAGATAAGGGGCCTTAGGGGATCGTTTCATATTCCCCAAGCCCATTTCCTTGACAGAGAAATAAGTATAAGAGTGATGTCTGCCTCCAAGAGCCTGGATGGGATTCAGATGAAAAAAGAAATGGATGTTCAATTCACTTATTCACTCAACCCATGTCTCCTGAACCTGCCATGTGTCAGGCCCTGGGTTAGCTCTGGAATACAGTGATGAATGAGATAGACAGGATCGGACATGCTAGGAAGAGAAGGATGATAAACAAGCCAGGTAACTCCAGCTGAAGAGAGTTGGCAGCAGGAAAGCTGTACCTGAGAGTGGCCGGGGCCATGCTCAGAGGCCGGTGGAGAAACGTTTTCTGAGCGGGTGGCTTTGAGCTGACTCGGGCGCGTGAAGATGAGGGGGAACAGCGTCCCAGGTAAAAGGAGAAATAAATGCAGACGCTGTAAGGTAGGGACATGAGAAGGTCATCGTGGCTGAATGTCTGAGGGAGAGGAACAGTGTTTGGTGCTGGGACAAGGCCATGGTTTTCATCCTAAATGGGAAGGAGCCATGAGAGGGTTTTAATAGGGAAATGAGCCCTCCAAACACCGAAAGTGAGTTTTTGCGGGAGGCAGCCTATAGTTGGCCACCCAACAGATTGCGATGATATTTGCGACCCCTTCGAGCTCTAAAAGTTACCTGTTCTGTACTAGATTTGAAAACTGCTAAGCACTTTGATCATATAAGAAGTTACCAATAGGGCCGGCCAAGTGGCGCAGTGGTTGGGCGCTGGCTTGGGAGGCCAGCGGCCCCAGTTTGGTCCCACATGTGAGGGTGGTGACACTGCCCTCAGAAAAAAAAAAAAAAAAAAGAAAAAAAAGAAGTCACCATTATTATTAAGAGGCTCCCCACCTTACAAGAGAGAGGGCTGGGATCTGATGGCCTCAGACTCCTTGCTCTCAATGTGTGATAAGAACTGTCTTTCAAAGGAAGTTGGAAGAAGCTTCTCTCATTGTCAGGGAACCCAAACCACTTTCTGACCAAAGGAGGAAAAAAAAAAACAACACAACAAACATGTGCTGTTTTCAGATGAGTAATCTCTGCAGAGTATGACAGCTTAAACTTGGAAAAAAAAAAAGAAAATCACAACAATTAAGATACTGAATGACATGGGATAGTGGTTGCATTTACCACAGCGGTCTGCAGAACATTCCAGCGAAACCCACCGGTTGTTGTTATTGGTTGTTTTTTGCCGGTGCCCTCGGCTGTAGGGTGATGCAGGCTTTGTGGTGGGGCGAGTGAGACTGGCCGACGTGCATGGGGTGCAGTATTTCCTGGCCATCATGTGCTCTGAGTCTTGAGGGAGACTTTGGAAAGGCCTCAGGGCTGGGAATCCCCAGAACACAGCGGGTCCCTGCCCCACCACGCCACTCCACAGAGCCCCGCCGTGGCTGTCTCCCCCATGTCTGCAAGACTGCATGGCGCCCCAGCGGTGGCTCACAATTTATCGACTGTCTACCATCTTTCTGTCTACTGTGCTGGGTTCTTTGTATGCATCACCTCAAATAATTCTCACCACAGCCCCGTGAGGGAAAACTATTATTTCACCCAGGTTACAGAGGAGGAAACTGAGGCTCAGAAAGTCAGCTTTCTCCAAGGTCCCATAGCTGCCTGGGGCATTCACTTGGCCAGCTCCAAAACCCCTGCCTTTAAGCACTCTGCTCTCCTGACCCTGTCTCCCCCCACCACCACCACCAAAAGGCAAAACAGATTGTTCTGTGGGCACCCAGAGTCGAAAATGCTGCACGTGGCCTGGGTCCCTGGCCAGACAGCCCACCCTATGGATTTTGGACTTGTCAGCCCACTTAATGGCATGAGCCAATTCCTTAAAATAAATCTCTTTATTTTTGTATCCGCATCCTATTGGTTCTGCTTGTCTGGAGAAGGCTGACTAATACACAGAAAAGGAGCTATTCGCCAGCCCCTAAAGCAAGGATGGGGGAGAAGCGTTAGGGCAGCTGGGGGATGTGCTGCCTGCCGGCGGCCCAGACTGGGATTCAAGAGGGAGAGCAATCACCCAGAATAAAGAGCGAGCCTGAGGCGTCATGCGGGCTGAGCCCCTGGGAGCCCGGCCGGGTCATTAATGGGAGCAGAGGGGGGACAACAAGGCGTGTGGACGTGGGAGGCAGGAGGTGAGCCTGGGCCACCAAAGGAGACTCGGGCAGCTTGTCCCTGGTGCAGGCAGGGGTGGCAAGGACTGCTGCTGTCTGCCACGGTGATTCCCACCCCCCTTTCTCCTTGGCTCTTCCCTGCTGTAAAGGCTGGAAAGTCAGATACTCGCTTTGCCAACCTCCATGACAGAGATTGTCATGTGACCCAGTTTGGCCAATGAGATGAAGGGGAAGTCGTCAGAGGGGGCAGACAGTGTCCCTCCTGTAATAGGAAGAGGGCCGTGGCCAGGCACAACCCTGCTGCCCTGCCTGCATGTCCCACTGCCACCTGCTCTTGACCCTGCAGCCGTGTGGTGACCGTGAGGGAAAAACCATGAGAACTGCAAAGAAACTCGGGCTGCAGATAGTGTAGGGCTGCTGGACCGCCCCTGGAAATCCCTGCTTCCTGACATCTTCACTCACGTGATCATGAGACACGCGCTGCGAGTCAGGGCTTCTCTGAGTTACAGCTGAACACGTCCCGGGAGGAGCCACAGGGCCGCAGCCCCAGGGTGTGGCCCTTCGAGAGCATGCTGACCTAAGCTTGCTCTGTTAGCGCATCTTCCCCTCTCGTCTCCACCAGCTCCCCTGCTAGACAGGACTTTGAAGCTCAAGTTTAAGTTCCCGGGCTGGGTCACCTGCCCTTCCCGGAGCCTCCTCAGCTGGTCCTTCTTTATCTTCACACACATGTCACGTGTCTTGTAATGGCCTCTTCCCATGAGCTGGGTGCTCTGTGGTGGCAAAAAGAAAGGGGGGAGGGGGACCGGCCGAGTGGCTCAGCTGGTTAAGAGCTCGCTCAAGAGTGTGAGTTGAGCTCTGAGCAACAGCAGTTCGATGCCCAGCCCGAGCTGAGTTGGTCCCATTTACCCGGATGCCATCTCCAGCTACTCGGGAGGTTTGCTAAGTGACAGTGTCACCCTTCCAGCCTCCATAGTGGGAGGCAGGCAAAGGAGCAGAGAGAGCCCTGGGAAGGGAAGTGGTGCGTTGGCCTCCAGGCAGCATGTGCCACAAATGACAAGGTAGTTTGCTAGGTTCTTTGACGTTTTAACTGTGTATCTTTTTTTTTTTAATGGAAATACTGTTATTAGTTTTTACTGATTCTAAAAGTAAGAAGGCTTGTTGTAAAAACTCAAACCATCTGGGTAAGGGAGTTTCCTGAAATCTTGTTCCTCCAGAGATAAGCTTATGAACAGTTTGATCTGCATCTCATTTTAGACTTTTATCTATGCATAAAAATATTTTAGGCATGTATTTGTAAAAATGGGATTATAGTGCACATAATATTCTGCCATCTTTTTTTTTTTTTAACCTAAGAGTAATGTGGACATTTCCCTATCTTTGTACTTAATCCTCTGAACAGTGGCGTCGTTTCTGTATTAGTTATCACAAACTTAGTGGGTGAAAACAACCACATTTATCAGCTCAGCTTCTGTGGGTCAGGAGTCTGGGCGGAGCTTAGCTGGGTCCTCTGCTCAAGGTCCCTCCCTAGACTGGGGTCCAGTGTGCAGGGCGGGGTTCCCTTCTGAGGGTTTAACCAGGAAGGGTCACTCCCAAACTCACTGACATGGTCATTCGCAGGATCCAGTCCCTTTTGGGCTGAGAATGCCTCAGTGACGTTGGTTAGAAGCCAGCCTCTGTCCCTTTCCAGCTGGACCTCCCCAACATGGCAACTAGCTTGACCAAAGCCAGCAAGGGAGAGAACCTGCCAGCAAGACCACAGTCAGATTCTTTTGTAAACTAATTGCAGAAGCAAGCGATAGCCACTCAACATGAAGGTCTTCCATTGGTTAGAAGCAAGTTGTAGGCCCCGCCCATACTTGAGGGGAGGGTGTTACACAAGGGTGACCACCAGGAGCCAGGGATCCTGGGGCCACCTGATTACTGAGCTGTTCTCTTGCTGATGAACACCTAGGGTGTTTCTAGTTTTCTCACCAATATAAACAATGTCATCATCCTTGAACTTGGATCTTCATCAATTGGTCCAAGATTTTCTATGAAAAATTCTTCAAGGTGGAATTTTCTAGATCTAAGGGCAAATACACTCATGGTTAAGTGCTGTCCCAAAGGTTGACCAAATGTGTAGGTTAGTGGCAGTGTGTGAATGTTGACTCTTTCCAGCCCTGTCACCAATACTGAGCATTTAGCAACCTGTGAAATATTTTCCAGAATCATAGGTGAAAATGGATAGCTCTGTGTTCTAGTTTGCAACCTTTGTTTCTCAGTAGAGTTGAGTAGTTTTTCTTATGTTATCAGCTACTTGTTTTGGTTAGAATTTTTGGTTACCAGGAACACAAAGCTATTTGAACTAACTTAATTTTTTTTTTTTTAATGGAAGAGGGTGTTTTGTTTTTGGTTTTGTAAGAACACATAGCAGCTCCATAAACAAACCACTGCCTTGCCTTATGAGAAGGGGGACGCCATACCCCCTCAATTCCCTGCAGACACTGCCCAAGGACCCAGGAGGGGTCTGCTTTCTCAGCTCATCTATCTCACTTTCTACCCCCTCTTTACTGACCAGCTTCTCCGTTTGGAGGAGAAAGCTTCCTCATAGCTTTCTTTTAGTGTCCAAAATAAAATACATCCATTATGAAAAGTTTAAGTCATGTGCATGTGTACGAAGTTGAATGTAACTCTGTCATTCTCACCCCAATGTCTCCTCTCAGAGGTGTGGCAGTTGGCAATATGATGTGTGTTTTGGTTCTACGGATGATGCTAATGCTGATGCTCATGC
This sequence comes from Aselliscus stoliczkanus, assembly GCA_033961575.1. Classification (NCBI taxonomy): domain Eukaryota; kingdom Metazoa; phylum Chordata; class Mammalia; order Chiroptera; family Hipposideridae; genus Aselliscus; species Aselliscus stoliczkanus. The sequence goes on from CM066733.1 coordinate 4,858,654, forward strand.
TGATAGCTACCACTTACTAAGCACTTAGTATATTCCTAGCATTGTTTTAAGATAATTTATGTTCTGATCCTCATTAAAACAACCATTTGAAGATGATATGGTTCTTTCTCATTTTATAGGTGAGGAAACTGAGGTTCAGTAATTTGCCCAAAGCCACATAGCTAATGATATCGGCGTTGGGATTCAAACTCCAGCAATTAGAATCTTAAACACTTACACACATAAGCACTTAACAAATTTTTGAAAATATGGTTTTTTTTTAATAAAATAAAAAATCATCAATTTTCTGCATTTTTCCTGTATGTAAACCTTTACCTCATTCCATTATGTGGATGAACTATGATTTTTTAAGCCAGCCTCCTATTGATAGACATTTAATTATTCCCAGTTTGTCACTTCGCAGCATCCCTGATTGTCTGGCTTCAGGATTTGCCTTGATGGCAGTGTCTCTGTCCTTGTCCTAAGACAACCATTCACCTTGACTCCCCACAGCTGACCACAAACTCTATGACTCCTGTCTTCATTCGTATCTTTAAGAGAGAGGATCTAATGGGTCCCAGGCCAGCAGAAGAGCACATAGGATGGTCCCTTCCAGAGGCGGGAGGGAAGGGGTACTGCATGGGGCAAGCAAGCTGCCCCGCACTCTCTGACTCTCCTCCTGGCATTGCCTGTTTGTGTTCTTTGCTCAGTTTTCTATTAGAGTGGCATTTCCCCCTTATATTGTAAGAGCTCTGTGAATATCAAGCTTTATATGTTGTGAATGTAGTTTCTCATTTTGTTCTTTGTGTGCACCCTTGTGCTATAAAGAAGCTTTAAGTTGTAGTGTGGCCAGGTCGACTGACTTTCTGTCATTACTGATTCTCATTTCGGAAAGGCCTTTCTCAACTCGAAATTATAAACGTTTTTTTCCCTCTATTTTCTCTGTTACTTTTATGGGTTTTGTCTGACATTTAAATACCTAACCATTTCAAATTTGTTTGTAAAACGAAGTTAACCATCGTTCACCTAATGACCCCAACAAGTGATTGATTTACGCCCCCTGCTCCTCCTGAGGCGCCTCCATGTCCGTCACATCGCTGTCTGTGGTGCTTACGAGCAGGGGTGTCGGAGCTGGGCAGGTTCTGCTCTGCCACTCACTGGCTGTGTGACCTGAGCAGGTTGATGTCTCTGGGCTCTGTTTCCTCATGTGTAAAGTGGGGAGCCTCAGGGTTCCTGATGCACAGGTTGCTGGGATGCAACGAGGCAGTGCATGCAAAGCTCTCAGGACACAGTGCCATGATTATTATTTCCTAGCCGTCGCCCTCCACACATACCTTTCCAGGGGCCTGGCCTGGGCCCTCCCTGCTCCGTCCCAGAGTCGCACCGTTCACCGGTCCCTACTGCCATCACGTGTTCAGTGCCCACCATGCCGGAAGCTCCCCCAGGACAGAGATGGCATCTGTCTCTTCAGCACTTGGTGTGTAGTAGATGCTCAATAAATACCCAATGACAGACACGTGAGTGGGGCGAGCCCCTCTCCTTATTCCATGGTTTGAACATTTTCTTGGCTACTCTTGAGCATTTTCTTCCTCCAAATTAATTTTAATTAATTTGCCAAGATTTTCTCCCAAGCACTAATGGGATTTCTATTGGCATCACAACAAATGAATGGGGTAACTTGAGGAGCATCAACCTTACAACCCCAGGCAGCCAACCCCCCTTCTTCGTTGCGCTTTGCAAAGTGGCCCGTTTCCTTGCTCTTGGCCTTGCTGGCTGCCTGGAGGTTTATCCTGGGGTCTTGTGCCATTTCTCTTGCTCTTTTCAAAGCTGTCTTTCTCCATTATAGTGACTGAGCCTTTAGGATCTTGGGTTAGACTCCCTCTTGCTGGCATCTGTGGCTCAGCACCCTGGCTTTGGGGCCCAGCCAGACTTGGATAGGAATCCACTTAATAAGCGTGTGACCTTGAGAAATCGCCCAACTCCCCGAGTCTGTTTCCTGATCTGAGACAGAGAAGTAGCATCTGCTCCCTGGGTTAATGCGAACATTAAGTAGGGTGTTTTAGGTAAAGCTCTGAGGATGTTGCCTGGTACCCTGCAAATATGCAATAAATGTCTGCTATTATGATTATTTAGTAATATTATTGGCATAAATATTTCATAACTCTAAGCAATGTACTATCATGCTGGGTACTTTATTATTACTATATACAAAAAATATTTCTACCCCGTCTTCCCTCCGCCATCTCTTTGGTAACCGGGGGACCTTTCTGTTTACTAAAAGCATGTGTCAAGTACTCAGTCTAATGACCTTTCAGATTCTTGAAGATGGTGTTGCTGTTGGGTGTGAGATGCTGGGAGAGAGTGAAGTTGCTCTGCCTAAAACCAGATGGAGAGTGGAGCTGTGGGGGAAGGAAATCTTGGGAGGGATGAGGAGGGTATAGGGGAAAGGTTTTGGGGGTTGGGGGCCAGAGACAGAGAGACAGAGACAGAGGTGCCAGGTGATGGAAGAAGAGGGCAGAGGAGGAGTATTAAAGTTCATGGAGATTTGGGAGGAAATCCCACCCCTTCCTAGCTCCTCCACCTTTACTCACTTTTATGGCTGCAGTGGGTTTATTTTTGTTTGTTTGTTTGTTTTCCCCACACCACCATGCAATTCTCTGACACCAGCTGGGTGTCCTAAAATTCAACTTAATTCTGACACTGTCCACCTGGAGCTAGCTTCAGGTTCCACAGGTTTCTCAGTTCTATAGGACTCCGTCCCCCAAACACTACAGATGCCAATAGTAAGTCCAGATTGTCACCCCTGCTTCTGGCTGACCGGCTGTAGACCTGAGGTTCCCATGAGCCCCGTGGCAGAGCGGAGCCCTTTGGGCCTGGGCATGGGGAGGGGGGCTGGCCCTGCCCCCTGCCCCCAGCCCTTCCCAGCTGGCTGCCCCTACCGGCTCAGCGCCACTCCCCCTGTCGGGTGAGCTTACATAGGGCGGGAAGAATTGAAACCCTTATCTCTGCCATTCAACATCCAGTCCCCCCATGTCACAGTTAATTACCTACTAACGCCATGTAATAATAAGTGTGCTCTCTCACGGTGGGACCCAAGTGAGTTTCCTGACAGCACCTCCAGGGTACACGGTTAGAAGGTGCCTTGGAAGGAAGCAGATGGCCTGCCAACTGGGACATTTGAGGAATATAGCAGAGGGGCTTTTCACAGGGGTGCAGACAGGGGAAGGGAAGCAACCAAAGATGGGGGAGGTACCCTCCCCTGGCCATGGCTGCGCAGCTTTACCCCTGGGCTGGAGGGTCAAGAGAGCCAGTGGCTCCCAGCCCCTGGCCACAGAGGGCTGGGTGGGAAGAACTCTCTGGAAGGAGCTGTGACTTTCCGCAGAGGGAGATGGCCACTCGCCATGGCCCCGCACTGGAGAAGTGGGGACACAGAACCAACCCCACTCTCCCCTGCGCCCCTGGACGCACTGGCCATTGGCTGAGCACAGTGGGAAGGTGCAGGGCAAGAGGGCCCTTTGATCAGGGGGCCTTTGGGTGGAGAGAGGGTCTGGAGGGACAGAGAAGGGTACCCCCCACAGCGGGGAGCCACGCGGCAGTCTCCAGGAGGCGCCCAGCCCTGGCCACGCGCCAGGCCCCGTTGTCAGCCCGTCACTTGTATCAGCTTACTTACCCCCACCACAACCCTCTGATGTAGTGCGCTTATTGTCAGCACTCTTCTTTTTCTCATAGGAAAGGCGAGGCTCAGAGAGGGTAGGGGCTTGCCGCAGGTCACTCAGCTGCTGAGACACAGAGCTAGGACCCAGAGGCTGAGGCCTGGGGCACTCACTGCTCTGGCCCCCACCCCCATCAGGGTTCCAGGGGAGCTGGCTGGCTTCCAACAGGGCTCTGCACTGTGAAATGCACTAGGATTGGGATGGATCCAAATACTCAGGCAAGACTTCAAGTAGGATAGGATCCTACTCGAGAACTTTCCTCAGGGGCGAGCTGATGGCAAACTGTCAAGGCAGCAACAAGCGAGCAGTCAGCTTGCCCACAATGGCTGATGGCCTGTGCTCCCTTGAGCATTTATATCAGCATTTCAGCTCCCAGGGTCCCAGCAGGAGCCCTGGAGCCCAGCCATCAGCAGTCATCCTGGTCCCTGGGCCAGACTCCCCGGTGATTCCCAGCCCCATGGCTTACCAGCTGGTCCGGCTGCCATCAGGAAATACCACAGCCTGGGCCTAAAGAACAGACATCAGCCTCACAGCCTGAGGCTGGTGCCAGCATGTCAGGTTGTGGCAAGGGCTCTTCCTGGCTTGAACGAGGAGCTTCAAAAAAATAACAGACTTTCAGACGTACTCCAGCCTGGTTCTCCTAATACAGTCTTTAAATAATTCTCTCCAAACCTGAACCTGGTGCCCAGGTTTCCCCAAAGTTCCTTTCCCACATTTTTATCCTGGCTCATGAACTTGCCAGGAAAAGCAGGAGCTCCCGTAACTGATTCTCCTTCAGCCCAGCTCCAAAGTGTGGGGTTCCAGCCCTCAGCCAGGATTATCCCAGCACCAGAAAGGCCACTCCCCAGGGGAGACCTCAGAAAGGTATTGGGGTAAAAAATGTCACATTTTGGATATTCACTATATACCCAACATATGTTCTTATGCAAGTTTATTTCCCTTCCTAGGTACATGATAATCATCCCTGATTTAAAGGTGAGAAAATGTGTGCTTGGAAGGAGAAGGCCCTTGCTTGTGGTCACACCCATGCACAGCTGCTCAGGCTGTGCACTGCACAACTCCAGGCGATGCATTCACACGCTGTGTGAATTAGCCTGTGAGAGTCGGTGCCAAGATGGGACTCAGGGCTTTCTGGCTGCACCACCCAGGCCCTCAGTCATTAGGCTACCCGCCTTCTTTTAGAAAAGGAGAGCCGCGGGGACCCTCCGGGACCACCTTTCCCAGAAATTGCAAACTGGGGGACCAAGAATTGTGCCCAGCCTGTTTTGTTCATCTGGCACATTGGAGTCAATGTTTACAAAGTAGAAGATGTCACCTAAAAACCCAGACACTTCTCCTAAAAAGTCAGACGCTGGGCTAATTCTCACAGGGCAGCATTTTGCGGGAACTACGAAGACTCTCTCTAGACCGGGCATGAGTTCTCTGAAGTCCCCACCCCTCCTTTGGGGCCAGACACCTGCCCACCTCACTCGTGTCCATCACCTCCCCCGACACTGCAGGCACTGGACTATGTCACCGTTGCCGCAAATGTTCAACCCACAGACCTGAGTCCCTGCCCTCTGGGTGCTCAGCAGACAAAACCCACCTCCCTGCCACACTTCCCCCGGAATGTCTTCTTTCTTTGCTCCCCTGGGAAATCCTGCTCCTTCTCAGAGGTGGCTGTCACGCCTTGATGAAGCCTGTCATCCGTGCCTGAGATTGCCCCTCAGGCACTGCGATGAGCTATAATATTTACTTGTCCCCTCTCCAGAGGATGAGTGTCCTGAGGATGAGGGAAATGTCTGATCTCCGCATCCCCAGAGCCCAGCACGATGTCAACAGGACACTACTCAGCATTTGTCCCCTCTGTGTCCCTTTCCCTCCTCTCTCTACAGCAAACCTGAGGCTCAGAGAGGGCATGTGACTTGTCCCAGAGCACACAGCACAGACCAGTCTAGACCACTGGGGATCGCAAAAAGAGCCCGTGGTGACCATGCGGTCACATCCCTTGTTTTCAGGAGGGCACGCGGACGGGAGCAGTAGCTGGCTCAAGATCCCACCTTCTAACTTCTAGTCCAGTGCTCACCAACCGCGGTCCACCTTTGATTACAGCTCACATCTTGCCCATAGTAGGAGCACGAGCTGGCTTGTCTGATTCTGCCCCAGCCCAATGTCAGAGAGTGGGGCCTTCCCTTCCAAACTCAGCTCAAACACACCTGTCAGTTCAGCTCCACACGGGGCTTGGCGCCTGCTAAGCTGTCGGTGACCTTCCTTGTGAGCTCTTTCCCAGCACAGTCAGGGCGTGTCTCTGGGTTTCCAGAACATCTAGGGGCCCGTGGATTTGACAAGCATGGAAAGTGGGGAGCCCCTCCACTTCTCCATTCTCTTCCCTCCCTAAAAGACAGATGCCAGCTCAATGTATTTCAGAGTTGCTCCCAGGACAAAGCCGCATCCCAGGGCTGGGTGTCGCCCCTGGCCCAGCCACATTGCTGCCCTTATTAGTATATCACTGGTTCTGGTCCCAGGACCTCAAGCGTGGCTGGGCTGCCCTGGGTGGAGGCTATTCATAGACCCCGAGAGGTCTGGGCGGACAGGAGGCCGGCCAAGGCCAGCAGGTCATGCTCTTTCAGCGGGGCTGCGACTTCCTCCCAAGCCGGCACCACTGCCCTCGCCAGCCGTCCCGAAACGCTCCAGCCTGCAACTTGCACTGTTCTTCATGCTTTCTCTCCTTTGGTGGCGAATGGGCTTCTAGTCCCCATTTGCTTCTGCTCACCGATCCCTGAGCTCTTATCAGACTTTCGGTTGGGGGATGGGGTCCCTCACAGAGCTTAGGGTCCTGTGGGGGAAGGCAGGAAACAAGCAAAGAGTTACAACACAGCGAATAAACCATACACATACATGCAGTAAAAGAAGCCAGTTCCAGGGCGTGATGAGCTCCTACGAGCAGGGCATATGTGATGGGGAATATGGAAAAACATGGAAGTAACGTAGGGGTTGCCATCCCAACAATGCACTACGAGGCAGCTGTTAAAAAAGCGTGTGGATATCTGTTGTGACTGGTATGGAAAGGGGTTCAAGATATGAGGGGCACCCATCATCACGTGGTGGGTTTACTGGGCTTGCTGCAGTCAGGGAGGGTGTACCCCGGAGGAGCCACAGGTGTGGCGTAGAGCATGTGGGCCTTACCTGGGTGGTGCTGAGGTGGGATGAGGGACATGGGTGCTGGGCATTGTCAACGAGCAAGGGTCAGTGGGGATCTGAATGCACTGGTTTTGGAGGAGCTGAAAAAGCAGCAGTCACGTTTGTTAAAGGACAGGGCTGTTTAATCATTTTGGTGGTGTCTGAGTGGCTTTGTCTCCGTCTTGTTTGAGACACAGATGCAGCCACGGACCCGTCCGAGCGCCACATCATCAGGGCTCAGTTTGTATTCTGTGAGCACCGAATGTCGTTTATGTTCAGATGAGAACATTACGGTCTGGCTGCCAGCAGAGCTGTTTTCGCTTTCTCATTGATAATAGAAAAAAAAAAAAAGAAAACTGGTTTCAAAAGTTCAAAAAGTACACACACACACACACACACACACACACACACACACGTATGATGTGTGTCTATATGAAAAAATTAAATAATTTCTTAGTGCTTCTTTTTATAGTTGACTAGTTTTGGCCCTTGTGATATTTTTAAGATCTGGGAATTTCACATATAAATAAGAATTTATGGCTTTTACTGGAAAAAAAAAGGGGGGGCAGATTTGGCTAGATTGGGCTTAAACTGATTTGTTTTCTAAAACAAAATATACTGGAATACTTTGGAAAAGACGGTATTGGAACCCCCAAGACCTGCTCTCTGATATGTAAAATGAGGACAGCTCCTGGGGCGTAATCTCCTTAAAGAAGAGTTCATGAGCAGGGAAAGGAGAGTTCATGTGCCTAGAAGCCCCTCTGGTTTTGGGGAGGGCTTCAGAAAAAAAGCTGAATATACAGGATTCGCCCCAAGAGAGCTGCAGTTTGGTGCCAAGTATGGGGCACACTGTGGCACCACCAGGGAGGGGCTGACCAGCCTGGCTAAGTTGCTACCTGGAGTGTTCACAGGACTGAGCAAGACCGGTGTTCAACAGCGACATCTTGTGGCAACAACAGTAGCTGCCGCCCTGGTGGTTGAATTCCTTTTCTCTCCCGGTGACGTTTAGAAGCAGAACTCCAGGCCCATCTCATAGCACCGGCCTCTTCCTCACACTGGCCCAGCCACACTGTTCACACCGTTTCACGAGCATGCTAAGCTCATTCCTACCTCAGGGCCTTTGCACCTGCTGTTTGCTCAGCCTGAAAGAGCCCAGAGCTCTTTCTATGGCTGAATGCCTCTCATCGCTAGCCACTCTCTCTGAGTGAGCAGCCCTTTCCCTCCCATTACTCTCTATCCCACTACCTGTTTTCTTGTCTTCATAGTGTACATCACTCTCTGAAATGTTCCTGTTTACCCATTTAGTTGTCTTTTTCTTGCTCATCTTTTTTTCACTGGAACCCAAGCTCCAGGTTTGTCTGGCTTGCTCGACACCAGCTTGCCGTGTGTGGGACAGTGTCTGGCACTCAGTAGGAGCTCAGTAACTACTTGTTGAATGAGTGGTGATTTACCTGCAGCCTTCAGCTGCCCATGACCCTGTGGTGAGAGGGGCAGCAGCTGGGTTGTCACCACCAGAGCCCTGAGCTTGGGGTGAACTCTGCCTCTGCCATTTCTCATCTGAATGTTTTGGCCTCAGTTGTCTCTTCTCTAAAAGATGTGGAATGAGCTAACCATACAGGATGTTGACCCGCTCTTAGGGGAGGGTAAATCACATTCTGTGTGTTTGTGAAATCTGGAGGGGCGGGGTCCATGAGTTAGCAGCCTCTGGAAGCAGAGAGCGCCAAAGTACATTTTTTAAAATCTCCATGGAATCGGAACCAAGACGTTCCCCTGTGCTGGCCCCACCTTCCTGGGAGCCTGAGGTTGGCTTAATGCAGTGGACACCTCGGGGAACAGTGGCAGGGCCCAGCTCTGGCGCCCCCCCCCCAGAGCAGCAGTGGGGAAGGCGCCGAGTGTGTGCAGAGCTGGGGCACTGGGTGAGGCAACAGGATGGGGGAGACCACCTCAGGAGGGCAGGAGGAGGCTGGGGCCCCAAACCTCAGCTCTTCTTCCAGCCTGGGGAGCCTGGCCTAGCTCCTGGGGTAGGGTTAGCTGTGCCTTCTCCAGTCTCCCCATTGGATGTGGCCCACACATCTGCAAATGTCATTCTCTGCATGTATTGATATCGTTTACTCTCATGTCTGCTTCTGTCATGCACCCCAAATTCTCGGAATGGATGGAGGACGCATGAGTTTTCAACTTGTGTCCCCAGGGTTAGGCAGGACTCCTTCTCCAGCTCGCCGGCTGATTCTGGCCCACCCACTGGTCAGTTGGAATTGTTGATTCACATGGGTGCCTCTTTGTTGACCGTCTGGGTCATATATTTGACCTCTAGGCAGGGGTCCTATATCTTCTCCTTCGTGTGCCCAGCTCTTTGCACAGAGAATGGACACTCGGCAATAGATGACTAAATAAAAGGAGAACAAAGTTTGCCTGGTAGGATTCTCATTTTCACTGCACCCTATGACGGGCTGCCCAGTGTCTGCTCCGTGTGCGAAATCTCCCTCTGTGACCTGAGATTCGAAGGACTTGCAGACAGGGTGGGGTTTCACCTCTTTCCAAGAACTTCTTTCTTTTGGGCAGTAAGGGTGGCGTGAGAAATTATCATCTATTGGGCTCCTACATTCACAGATACTAACTCATCCTCACGACAACCCTTCCTCTGACTGATAAAAGGAGCAACGAAAACTCAAAGCAGCAAGGGAACCAGGATTTGAATGCAGGTCCAGGGGAGGCCGGAGCCGGACACTCGGGTCTGCCTTAGGCCACCTGACGGGCAACAATGTCTGACTCAGTGACCGCCGGCTCGAAAGTTTCTGTCTTCTGCCTGCTCCCACGCGCGTGGGGAGAAAGCCGTTCCAAGCCTGTAGCGGGGAGCCCAGCAGACCCAAGGGCCGCTGGGGGGGTGGTTTGGACAGAGCAGCCGGAAACTGCTGGGCACAGGCTGTTCTCCCCAGGGCACGGCTTCCAGAGGTCCCCTAATCACTCACTAATGACTGACGTAGCCGCCAGGGCCCCAGACTAACAGGCAACAGGCTGCCCTGTGATCTTACCCACAGATCTTATCTGCTTGGGAGGGCACACAGAGTCCCTCTGGGACACGTGCACAGTGTAGCCTTAGGGGGCCCGGTGCAGCCAGAAGCCACCTGCGTCCAGTCCCTGTCTGCCCTGACTCTGACCAGTACCTTCTGGGCGGCCCCCATGCTGCACCTCCAGCCTCCGTTGCAGCCTGTTCTCCTGTCCCTGCGGATTTTCCTAAAGGTCACGGGCAATCGGGGCTGTCCCCTGGTCAGGCCTGTCTGAGGTCTGTCAGCCCTTTGCTAGGATCTTTGGCCTGGACCTGCCTCCTTCCTCCTTCCCCTGAACCTGGGAACGTTGGCAATGTCGGGCAATGTCACAGGCTGAGTTCCCTGTCGCTGTGGATTTCAAGCCGAGGCCTGCAGTTCTGAGATCCTCCTTGTTTCTGATGAGCCCTGCAGAGGGAACAGCGTGGGCCTTTCAGCCAGCCCACCTTTCCTTGGAAGCTGTGTGATCGTGGGCAAGCCGTTCATTGATCTCCCTGGGCCCCCACCTTCTCACTTGTCCGTCCACCTCCCAGGATTACTCACTGAGAGGACGAGACGAGAGGAGGTTTGAGAAGCCCCCAGCACAGCACGGGCACACACAAGCCCTGTGTGGCCCTGCCATTTGGGCCACGGGTGGACGTGTTGCTGTGTTCAGGAGCCCTGGTCATGGGCCTGAGCTGAAGCACCAGGGCGGGCAAGAGGCCCACTGCCCCCCTGTAGTGCCCACTCCCTCCCTCCCTTATTTCTGTACCCTTTAGGGGTGGGTTTGTGGCTCCCCCAAACACTTCCGGCCTCCTCACCTTCGCTTATGCTGTTCCTTCCCTCCACATTTATTCACATACCCATTTATCAATCATGTACATATTTTCTGAGCCTGATTTTGCATCAGGCAACTGGTCGGGCCCTGGGGATGCAATTGAGAACTCTCAGGCAGCTTGCATTTGAGTTGGGAGAGAAGTCAAGACATTACAACGAGCTAACTTAAATGACGGGAAAGGATCTGAAAAATGTGTCATCTGGAAATTGGACACGGTGATTGGTGGAGCAGAGTAGGGGCTGGGTGCTTTGGGAAAGGAGGTGAGCGATGAAGCTACAGGGAAAGAGAATGACTCTTGGGAAGGTGGCAGGACCCAAGTGAGGCCTCAGCCAAACCAGCCATGGGACAGTCTGTTTAGGAGACTGTCGCCCTGCCTGGCACCCTCTCTGCTGCCCTGCTGGACTGTGGACTTGATTGTTCTCACCACTGGGGATAATTTTTGATTCTCCCATTGGAGTGGCTGAGGCCAGATCATATGCTAGCCCCATAGCTCCCAGGGGACAGGAGAGAGTGGGGTGGGTGGGAATTGGGTTACTTCTTTGACCTCCCTGATGTGAAGGTTGGACAAGTAGAGCCAAGAAATGATAAATGTCTGGAGAGGTGGTATCTGATATGAGGCTCAGATGATAAGGAACCATTTGTGGAAAACTGGGGGGAGGGTGGTGAGCATTCCAGATAAAACGAACAGCAAGTGCAAAGGCCCTGCGGCAGGAGTAAGCTTGAGGAGTTCCAGGAACAGAAAGAAGGCCCTGTGGTGGCAATGCAGTGAGGGAGGGAGAGATCAGGAGGTTGGCAGGGGAGCTGCCATGCTTTGCAAAGCCGCTGCTGCCACAAAGTCTCTCCCCTGCCTTTTCCCATCTCCCTCCCACCCACCCCCACCCCCAAATTCTTGGCTCTAAATTCCCTCCCAACTGAGTTACACTCTCTCAGGAACCCCACATACTTTCTGTCTGAGCTGGCAGTTATTTATGGGCCCTCTGAGAACCCCCAGACAGCAAAGACAGCATTATATTTTCATCTCTGGGTCTCAGGGCCTAGCGACAGCTTGCCACAGCCGAAGTCTCAGGATTGGCAGAATGATGTAATCAGCAGCCACAGCAGAGGCAGAGCACATACATAATGTGGGAACCTGTGTCAAGAGCACTGATGTTTCCGGCTCTTCTGTAAATCTTGTACCAACCAAACAATCAGTTCATAACTCTACGTTAGTTTGCTGAGTATTTTTCAAGCTATGTCCTTCTTACCGAGGCTGTGCACCCATGTGGGCAGCGCAGCGAGGCAACGTGGATGCGGTAGCGGTCAGGAGGACGGGCCTGGACCAGACCAAGGTCACATCCCCGCTACTGGTGGGCCTGTCCCATGGGCAAGTGTCGCAGCTTCTTCCTGTTGTTTTCCTAGTCTGCAAATAGGGGGTGATGAGAGAACCCACCTTGTCGAGTTGCTGTGAAAATTAAATGACGCAGTCCCCATGCTGTTGGAGCAGAGCCTCGTCTTAGGGAGCTCAGTGAATACGGGCCACTCGGTCCTCTCACCACCCTGCCCACCTGGCAGTGCCCCCCAGCCAGTGCTCAGTAGGAAGCTGGTGGGTGAGGAGCCCGTGGGCAATCGACCCTGCTCCCCATCACAGCCGTGTGGGGCGGGCAGGCAGGTTTAGTGTCCCTGTTTTGCCAAGAAGGACACAGGGTCCCGCAGTGGGGAGCAGCCCTCCTGGGCACACAACAAGGCAGAGCGGGGGCCGGGGTCGCCCTCCAGGCTCGTGACTCCACCCCTTCAGGGGCCGGGGATGGTGGCCCTGGGGAAATCCTGCTGAGTCCGGAGCCAGTCACAGTGGAGCCCGCCCGACGCTGGCTGTCTCCTCCGCTGAGGTCCATGCAGGAGCTTTAATGCTTATCAAGATGTCCCTTGCCCACAGTCATTGCTGAGCATGGAGCCAGCCGAGAGATTAGGAGGCTGCAGGTGTCCTTGGGGAGGGCCCCGCTGGGACGGGGAGGGTCCAGGCCTCAGGTCAGGAAGCACACCACACTGAGCCCCAGAGCCCTGGTGTTATAATATCTGAGTGCCCGCTGTGTACCCTGCCCGGACTGTGGCAGCAGCCTCCCCCTGCATGGAGTGGGCTTCTACAGTACAGGTCTCACCGCATCCCTCCTCTGCCCTCAGACCCCTGGGCCTCGCATTCAAGGCCCTTCTCCTTTATCACAGCTCTCTGAAAGCCCCTCGTTTACTTGTCTGCTTGTTTCTTGCCCACCTCCCTCCCCCATATTTTAAGGTCTGCATCCCATTCACTGCTGTATCCGCAGTGCCCCTGGCACAGCACTTGGGGTCTTTTAGGGCTCAATTGATATTCCTTGAATGAATGAATGAATGAATGAAATGATGACCTGGCCCTGGCCCTGGCCACCTCTGCAGCCACATCTAACAGTGTCCCTACTCTGTCCCCATCCTGGACTTAGGTTCCAATAACCGAGAGCCCCCCTGCAGCTCCCAAAATGTCCTTTTGTGCCCCTGTGCCTTTGCACATGCTGTTCCCTGCCTGGAACACCCTTCCTTGGCTTCCTGCCTCTCCTAGTCGCCCATCAGCTCTCAGCTCTTTCCTGGCCTCTCCTCACCGTGTCTCTAACTTCCAGGTTCCCCCCTTCATTGTCCCACGGCTTCTTTCTTACTGCTTTGGGAATTAATGATACCCTGGGCCATGAGCTCCTAAGGACACTGTCTGATTTCTCTCCAGAGCCCCAGAGCCTCGCCAGGTCCTTGGACGTGGCAGACACTTAGTCAGTGCTTGCTGAAAGACGAGTTAATTTAGTCTTCACACTCCCTGAGAGTTAGGGGTTCCTTTGTGTTTGGAAAATGTGCTTACTCAGCGGTGAAGGAACCGATTGGCCCCAGGCATGGTGTAGGAGGTCCAGGACTTGGGCCGTGGAGCCTGGCAGACCCGGGTGGAACTCTTGGCGCTGCCACATACCAACCATGACACGGGGACAGGTCTCCATTTTTCCACTTGCAAAATGAGGATAATAAGATCTCCTTCGCAGGGATGTTGAGAGATTTCCACAAGACAATGCTCATAGAACACTTGGCATGCAGTCAGCGCTCAATAAATGTCTGCCGCTATGATTATTGTTGTTGTTGTTATCTTGACTCCGTGTCTTGTAACTACATGAAGTAAACTTTGCCAGAAAAATAGAAAGCGATAGCCCGACATCAGATTGTTTTTGACCTTTGGCTGCAAAGATAAAGGTCAGTGGCAACTGAGAGAAGCTCTACCTGTGGCGTTGATTTGAAGGCTGGTGGCTTAGGCCCCCCGTCCCTGGCTGGTAGTCAGGAGAAATAAAGCTGTCATCTCTGCAGGGCTTGTCTCAGCCTGGTCGGAGCAACCCCGGCAGCCAGAACACGAGGACCTGTGCAGCCCAAGCAGCAAGGCTGCGCTGTGAAACTGTGCACCAAGGACCCACCTCTCTTATCAAGACCGAAGGGCTCCCTGGGCAAAACAGAGGCCCTTTGTGGAGTCAGGGAAACCCTGATTAGCGGTCACCTGCTCTGTGGCTGGGGTTTTCACACACACACGCTTCCTTGATTTTCCCAACCTATCAGCGCGTGAAAGAAGTTGTGGAGAAGACTGCTGACACTCACCAGATACCTCCAGGCCTCCAGGCAGGAATGTGGGAGCCATGTGTTGATTGGGGGCCGGTAGCTTGGGAGTGGGTCACTTCTGGGCCAAGGCAACTGGCAGCCAAGGGACCTCCTTCATCCCTTCTAGTTCCCATGCTGCGGTGGCCCTGGAGACCATGTGCCCTGGATGACAGAGTGACAGGGCAGAGCCGTGCTGTGACTGAGGGCATGAGCCAGAATTCGCCCATTATGTCGGGGTGTATTTGTCACTTCAGAAAGCCTAGCTGGATCCTAACGAATGGAGGATTAGTTTTCTCTTTTCTGGGTGAAGAAACAAACTTTTGGACTTGAAGTGACTTGTTCAAGGTCATCCACCCGGGAAATGGCAGAGCTTGGAACATGCCATTGGCAGTTGGACTCATGTCTTCTTAGGACTCGTTTGAAACCAAATTCCAGGCTTCTCTTGAAGCCTAGGCAAGCTTAGGATCTGAAGCTGGGATGAGCTAAGGGGTCTTGGGCAGTGGCTGGGTGAGATGGGGAATCGGGGTCGATCCATGAGATGACATAAGCAAGTGAGGGGTCTCAGCCTTAGCCTAGAAAGTGGAGTTCAGGTCAGAAGGAAATTTAGGGAAGGTCTGTGGGTACCCAGAGGTGAGAGAGTGAGTCTGCATGTGGCCGAATGATGAGGTCAGCGCCTCTCCATTGCACAAAAAGAAGGTCATGTGAGCACACAGCAAGATGGCTGCCACCTACAAGCCAAGGAGGGGCCTCCCCAGAACCTGACCGTGTTAGCCCCGTGATCTTGTGAGAAAATACATTTCTGTGGTTTAAGTCACCCAGTGTCTGATATTTTGTAATAGCAGCCCGAGCTGCCTAAGCTGACTCAGAGGCAGGCCCCACCCAGCAGAGGGGAGGGGATGGAGAAGGAAGTCCCCTTACGGAGCTCCGCTGGTTGCCAGGTGTTGACCCCTCCGTCAGGCACGTAGGCACAGCGCCCAGGGATGCACAGAGATATTTTAGTTTCTTTTAAAATCATAAGATTAAAAAAAAAAATTCACGGAACAAAAGAAATGTCTAGGGCCCACAAAATTCTATTATGGTGGGAAGGATCCCAAAGGCAAACCTTCCTAGGGCCCACGCCAGCCACATGAGGGGCTTTGTATCTGGGTCAGCAGACCGGGGCCCGCGGGCCAAATTGGCACGCTCCTGGGTTTTGTCATGGCTACTTGTACCCTGCAAAAGCAGTTGAGAAGATGTGACAGAGATCGTCTGGTTCACGCTGCCGAAAGCATTCATTATCTGGCCCTGTGCAAAAAACATTGTCCATCAGTTGAGTTCAGCCATGCCCTGTGAGATGGCATTTTAGCCTCGTTTTTCTAGATAAGGAAATTGAAGCTGTGGGTCGCCGAGGAACTTGCTGAAGAGCATGGAATTTCCAAGGAGCAGTCAGGGGCTGGATAGAGCGTCTGAAATATACTAGAAACAAGGTTGTTTTTGGATTTAGGTTTGCAAAGCAAGTTGTTTACTAGTAGGGACACAAGCCGGGCTGCACGTGTGGGAGACTGATAAGAGTGTCGTGAAAGTAAACGTGTTTATATGTAGAGCATATATGTGAAAATAAACATGTTTATGTTTTTGTGTGAACCTGAGCATAACAAAATTGAGTGGTAAACACGCTCACCAAAAAACTTCTGGTTATCACCTAAGAAGTAAACAAGTCCAAGGAAAAGAGGATAAAAGGAGAACTCCAGAGCAAAGCCAGGAGCAGTCTGACCGGGCGCTCCGGCTAAGCCCCTCTGGGAGGTGCAAGCCCTGACACTCCGGGCCTCTCCGAAGTTCTTCCTTGCAAGACCAGCTTGCCTCAGACCCGCCGTGGGCCCAGCCGTCTCTCCTGCACGAGGGACCTTCTCCATCTCAATTGTCTCTGGGACTTGGTTCGTTATTAAATTCTCCTCTATTCTGTAGAACCCTCTGTGCGTACCAAGGGTTTGGCCTCTGGAGCGACACTGGCTCCCAAACAAAGCTGTGTTCCTCACTCTACCTGAACCTGTGTGTCGGGACTTTGTGCCCCACTCGCGACACGGGTACCAGGCGGGGACATGGGGCCCTGCCGAGGGGTTAATGTCCCCTTGACTTTCAGGAAGAGACTGACGTGTGGCGACTGCCCCTCCAGGCGCTCACAGCGTAAATGGCACAAAAAGCCCCGTTCTTTCCGCGGCACTCTGCTCCGCCCTCCGATCCCCTGCCCCGTTCCTCCTACAGGTACCAAGTGAGTCAGCAACCTGTGAGCGGAACTTGTTACCACGTTTGCTTTCAATTCAGCTCGTGATTCCTGTGGCAAGCTCTCCTGGTGCCCCGTGCCATCAGCATGAAGGCGCACAGGACGCCTTCCGTGGGAGACGGTCGGGTGGTGACGACAGCAGGAGTGTGAGGGACCTAGAGTGACCCTGGGCAAGCGACGCCCCCTCTGAGGCTCCGTTTGGTCGCAGTCATTCCATCTGGAGCTCGGGAGGCAGCAGACCTGACCCTGAACCCTGTCCAGTAGCTAAATCTCCCCACCTACGTCCTTGTCCATGAAGTGGGGAATCCAATAGCTTCTACTCCACAGGGTTGTTGTGAGGAGAAAGTTAAACACGTAAATGCCTGGCAGAGTGAGAACTTAACGATCAATCGTTAGCTGTCATTTATTATGATGATGATGATGCACTAGGACCGTTTGGATTATAGGGCATAGTGAGCCAGCCCTACCCCAGGGGCTGCTGGAAACTTGGGACTGGCCCCAGCTCTCTCCTACTCGCTGTATGCCCACTGACAAGCCACTTTCTCTCTCTGGCCTCAGTTTCCCAAGCTGATCTCAGGGTTCCACTCGGCATTAATTTCCCCTTTTTCTGGAACTTTCTCACTGCTCTCTCCTTCCTAGGCCTCGTTTCCTTTAGGGCCCGCCCAGGGTGGTGCCCGCCCTGGCTCCATTGTCCAAGTGGCAAATGTGACCTTTACCTGACTGCCGGTGGCTCAGATAGAGAGGTCCTGGGAAAGGTCAGAACCCAGGGGCAGAATGGACCGGCCCCGAAAGGTAAATAGGAAAGGGAATGAGAAGAACCGCTTGTTGCTTACTTAGTCCCAAGGTGTGTCCGTTTGCCCAGAGTATCAAGACTGGCCCGAAAGGAGAAGACAGAGCCCTGGAGATTAACTCTTCAGCTGACACAAAAGGGAACCCTAGGAGAGCAAGTGTGTCATATTTCACAGATGCACTGCACTCTACAGTTTACAAAGCACAGGACGCTTCCTTTCTCTGGTCACTTTCCTGCTCAAAACCCTCCAAGAACCGCCTCCTCAGCTGGAACAAAATCCGAACCCTGCTGTCTGGCCTCCTGCCCTCAGCACTTGCCTCCTAGCTGCTCACCGCCCCTCACTCACCACCCTCCCGTCTGCCTTCCTGAAAAGTCAAGTTTATTCCCACTACCTTTGCTGTTGTTTCTGCCTGGAATGTTCTCCGCCATTTGTTTAACAGCTGGCTGTTTGTCATTCTCTGGTTCTCGGCCAGAAAGTCAGCTCTTCCGGGAGGCCTACCCTGGCTGCTGTCTACGGTAGAGTTTTCACAGATACCGCTGACCTTGTCCCTTGGGGCACTTCACCCTCGGAATCTCCTTGTTCTTTGTGTGTTTATCGTCTGTGGGGACCTTGTCCACCTGGTCATTACTGCGTCCCCAGGGCCAGGGCAGGGCCTGAAGTGTAGACGTTTCTCAGTTATACCTGATGAAAGACTGAATGAGTGACATTCACGGACGCCTTAGAACTGGACCTTTCGTTTTCTAAGAAGGGAGGCTGAGGACTGTGAGGAGAAAAGCGATTGAGAGCTGTGTGTGCATTTGTGCTTGTGTGCATGTGTGCATGTGTGTGTATGTGTGTGTGCATGTGTGTGCATGTGTGTAGGTGTGTGCACGTGTGTGTGCATGTGTGCGTACGTGTATGCATGTGTGCATGTGTGTGCGCGTGTGCATGTGTGTGCGCGTATGTGTGTGCACGCAGGTGTGTCTGCAGCTTCGAGCAGAATAGGGGACTCACTTAGAGATTTTGAATGGAGGGGCTGCCCAGGCCGTCACAGAAGGGCAAGAGGCAGGAGAATGTCTCAATAAGCTAGCATCCGGAGAGCATGTAGCCAGGGGGAGGTTCCTCCTGGTGGGATAATTTTAGGATGCTGTTCAAGCTGAAGATGTTGCCAGTGCTTGTTGATGTGCAGTAACCACCCTCCTTTGCCCTAAACTTTCAGTGAAAGCCTGTTACAAGCAGAACCTGTGTGTGTGTGCTGATTTGGGGGAGAGAAGCAATCAGCCGGTGCTGGGGGAAGAGCTGGGAAACACAGATAGCTGGGGGATGAGAACCAGGGGAAGTGGGAGATCAGAGCAAGGCTGGCTGGGAGAAATGTGGGTATCGAGAATGAGGCTGTGAGCTATTTTTATTTAAACACCCAGGAACAGGCCTAGCATAGCCCGCTGGAAACCTGAAGTTCTCCAGGGGATGCCATCAGGATGGAAAATTGGGGGCTTATTTGGGATAATATTGCCGCCTGGCATCAAGACTGACCTAGCATCAAGACAATGGCATCCTCCCTGCAATGGGGAGCAGAGTCTCGGACTGAGCACGCCCCAAAGGCAGAAGGAAGTTGTGCAAACAAGCCTAAAGTCAGTCCGACAGCTTTGGGGGCATTAGGCCCCTCACTTTGAGGCTGGGTGTTGCAGACAGAGCACCAGGGCACCTGCAGCATTGAGAGAACTTTCTAGAGCCTTCAGCCAAGCAAACCCCCTGAGGAATATGGACGTGAGGCAGGACAATGCCAAGCGGCCTACTGCTGGGGTACCACAGGATCCAGTGTGATGGGCTGTGAAGAAGGGCATACCTGTCCAGGGAGGTGTGCAGGGACAAGCCGTCAGCTCTGCCCTGAGGCCTCCTGACAATCTCTGCGTAAGACGTGACCATTTAGTTGGGCTTTGAAGGATGAAGAGGAGTTTGTTAGATGGCAAAGATAAGGATGGGTGTCTTAGGCAGGAGGAAGAACGTGAGACAGAATCCAGAGAAGGATGACACATGATCTTACTAGTTAACATGGGCTTTTAAATCTCTTTCTCATGAAATTCTATTTCCTGTTAAAAATGAGAAATTTATTCAAATTTATGCTAATTGCACACCCTGCACCCAGAATAGAAAAATCGTGGGCAGAGGCTGCAGAGTCATCACTCCTACAGAAGCTGCTTGCTGTGAGAGATAAGAGACCGTGGCTTCCCAGGAAGATGTCCAGACCCTGGTGCCTTATGCCCCTCCCGGGGCAGCCACACAGTATGGACACGTCACAGACCGTGCAGCCATGTGGACTGCGGTTCAGTGCCTGCCTCTGGCACCGGGGGGCTGTATGACCTTGGGCAAGTCATTTTGCCTCTCAGCTTTTGTTTCCAAAATCTAAACTAGGGTTGCACATCTGTCTTCCTGTTGCTTTGTCTCCTCCAGGGCTGAGCACTTGGACTCTCTCTCTGGTAGTTTGCCAGCCGGAGTCCCAGGGCATCTTCATACTTGATCTAGAAGCTTTCTGGCTGTCGGGCCCAAATCACAAGATCACTTTGAGCCCTCTTTCACTCAGCTGCTAAAAAGTACTTTAAGCAAGAGCAAGCAAGCATACGCGTCTTCCTCCATAGCTTTGAAGTCCGCTTCCTGGCGGCTTCCCTCGCAGTCAGCAGCCCCAGCTTCAATTCATCCGCAGGGCTGGGTGCCCATGACCCTGGCTCACGGTGATGCCCAGAGAGCACCTGTCTCCTTTTCACCCGTGCCAAGCGGGGTGAAGCCACACCTACTTTGGACCTGGCAAGCTCTGAATTGTCCAGAACTGGGGTTGGAATCCTGGCTCGGCTGTGATACCTTAGGCAAGTCCACTAGCCGCTCTAAGCCTCAGTTTCCTAATCATTTAAATGGGGATGACGGTATCGACCTCAGAATTATAATGAGGAAGCCATTAAGTGAGATACTATATGCAGATTAAGACAGCTATGTATTTGGTCTTCCACGGTGGTGGTTCCTGGGTCAGAGCTGCTCAAACCTTTGGAATCTGTGGAGTAATAAGCATGTCTTTTGTATGCTAATGACAGAAGGGTGGCTGGGGGCCCCTTGGTAGCTTCAGGATGGGGCTGGTTGCTAGAAAGACCAAGGCATAGTTGGAGGGTTGGAACTTTCAGTCCCACCCCCAACCTCTGGGGAGAGCTGAGGGGCTGGAGGTTGAGTTAATCAGTAATGGCCAAAGATTGATGTGTGTGGAATGAAGCATAAAAACCCCTAAACGTCGGGGTTCAGAGAAGTCCCGGGGTGGTGCACACGTCGAGGTGCTGGGAAGGTACCCCTCCCCCACCCCTTGTCCCATGCATCGCGTCCATCTGGCTGCCCCTGAGTTGTAGCCTTCATAATAAACTGGTGATAGTAAGTAAAGCACTTCTCTCTGAGTCAGTTCTGAGTCATTCTGGCGAATTATCAAACCTGAGGGGGCGGTTGTGGGAACCCCTGAATTTATGGCTGGGTGGTCAGAAGTGGAGGTGGCAACTCGTGGGACGTGGGACTTGTGTCTAAGGTGGGGACGTGTGCGACTGAGCCTTGAAACCCGTGGGGTCCATGCTAACCCCGGGCAGCCAGCATCAGAGCCCTGCTTGGCGTGCAGAGAGCTGGTTTCAGAGCTGTAGTTGGCGCCCCACAAACCACTCACAGGCACAGAGCGCGGGCTCAGTAAGCTGTGCGTCTGCAAACTGTGCTTCTTCTGAAACGCTGGTCCGTCCACAGTTCTCACTGGGATTGTACGCGGCCTCATGGCTTCTAAAGGGCTTCTGCTTCAGCTGTAATCTCATTTGCTGCTCCCAACACCTGTTTCGTTTGCTTGACGTTGCTTAGCAGGTGGGGAGACCGAGGCTTGAAGTGGAGTGGCAGAGCTGGGGCTCCGGCCTGCCCTTCTGACACCAAACCCTGGGCTTTCTCCCACGCATCCTCCAGTGGGCAGCCCACCTGGGCTCGGGCCCCCACAGATGTTCCGGAGGGAGGGAGCTGATACGTGGCCAGGAAGGCAATAGGGGGCATCGTCTGAAAATTTAATAATGAAAGGAGCTAAAACTCGGTTTGCTTTGTTATGATCACCCTGTGCCTGCAATTCTCAACACTGTTAGTAATAAAACATTCCTTCCAGAAAAAAGTCCTTCGTTGGTGTAAGTTCTGAATAATTACTGTGGTTATTGCACAGAGTTTTAATAATATATGTCAGCTTTGAGTCAGCACATTTTTATTACTTTCTCTTTAAAAAATATTACTCTGCATGGAATTAATTCTGAGGCCTCCCCATTGTATAGTTGACTTTGATACACTCAGACTCAGCTATAAGCTCTTGTTTTCGGAGTAGGTTCCTAATGGCTTGGAATCAGTCAAGTTTGATACGGGACTGGTTTATGATGCCGTATATCCCTGTGTTTGAACAATAGATTTGAAGGAAGTGAAAGCACAATAATTGCAAAGACCAGGAAACGTAACTTTCATTTCTTCGGTTCTGTCATTCTGTGTGACTATTTGGAGTTTTTATTTATGTTTGAAATTTAAAACTGAACAAAGTATAAACTGTGAGGTATAACATTTTTGTTCAGCAGGGAAAATTCTTGTTTATTCAAAAAAATATATCAATTTCACTTTAGATTATCATTTTATTTTAGATGATCGTAATTTAATACCCACCTCGTATAGCGGAGCAGGTGCTAGGAAAATGATCCACTCTGGGTGTCAAATATGGTAGGAGCACCTGTGCTGGGGCGCCAACCAGGCTGAGACGAGGTCCCTGCGGGGCTACAGTGGCTCACCCCCCCCCCCAGATCAGGACTGTCCAAGGGGACAGCGCCTGGGCATTGTGGTCACATGACAGAGAGGGCAGCGGTTATGACAGATGAATCGCTGGCTTTAGGATCACAAAGAGCAGGCTTCAATTCCCAGCAGCTGTGTGGCTCGAGTAAGTCCCCGCTCTCTGAGCCTCAGTGCTGTCCTCTGTGAAAGAGAGACCATCACAGTACCTACCTCCTGGCTTGACCGGAGGGTTCAGTATGGTGATGTGGCCAGGCCCTGCCCGGCTCACAGTTGCTATGCAGGGACTGGCGGTCATTGTCAATGATATAATTTCCTCACACGAAGTGCTGCCCGGGAAGGGAATGCAGGCAGCTGAACAGTGTGTCGTGTGGGCATTTCCAGTACGGCCTGGGGCGGCCATGGTGACTGTGAGAGTGGTGACACTTTTTAAGCTCAGGTCCCATATCCAGACTGTCTGATGGCTCAAGAGAAGGTGGAAATGGGCAGCTGTCAATGGAATCTCTCCTTATAAAACGTTGGCTCAAATAATTGTAAAACACTGCGAGGGTCAGACCAAGCAAACCTGTGGGCTGGATGTGACCCATGGGCCACTGGCTCGCCACAGCATCTAAGAAAAGATGGACCCTGAAACACAGAGAGAAGGAAGCCTGTTGCTGAGACATATCATCCATCTGCCTCTCTATCTGTCTTTGTCTCTTCCCTATGCTCCATTTCAGCTGGAAATATGCAATAGTTGTCTCTGAAACATAAGGAATCTTGAAAACCGTAACCACGATACCGTCATCATACCTGTTGTCGCACCATCAACAGTATTTCATCAGATATCCACCAGGTAGTCAACATTTGCCCGTTTACACATATTTCACAACGTGTGTGTTCTAATTCAGTGTTGGCAAACCTTTTTTCATTATGGCCCCCTAAGGAGCAATTTAAGACATTTCCCCCCAATTACACCCCTGATCCTGCTCTGGGGAATGTTTCAAGACCGCATATAGACTGTATTTCTTTATGTACCGGGGTCTTGTGGAGGGCCATTGTCATGGCTAAGATTGGGCTGGAGGGGTCCTTGTGACAGCCGTGTTCGTGTGACTGAAGACTCATTTGTGGTCACGGTGCACCCCCCCCAGGACACGTCTCCTCGCCGTTACGCCTCCCTTGGCCTCCCCTGCTGCACCCCGTCCACCCTCAGAGTGACAGGCTCCCCATGTCCCTCCCACTTACCAACAGGGGCGGTCAAGATAGATCACATGGACATTTTGTGTTCAGAGAAGACACCAGGCACCAGTTCCCACCACTGACCCCTGAGGATGCTCAGTGGCTGGAAGGACCCAGAGAGTTTTTATGACATGCCTCCTGCCTCATTATGTTGGTGCATTTTGGAGTCTTACAATGGCCGAGGTCAGGGATGACTTGCTTGGTGCTTCCCACTCGTCGGTGTTTGGAGACCATTGTGTGACATTTGCCATGTCCTGCTGACGTCCTGAGGAGCTTGTTAAGAGCACAGAATCTCGCTCTAGGCTGTGTAGGTTCAAATCCTCCTTCCACTGCCTACTGTGTGACCATGGGCAAATTACTCAGCTACTCTGTACCTCTCCGTCTCCATCTGTAAAATGCCTATAATAACGGTGCCTCCCATACAGGATTGTTATAAGGCTTTAGTGAATGGATCCATGAACAGTGAGTAGGCATTATACAGTTGCCGGATATATACTGTTTAATTAATATTTTCTGGAGATCAACTCACTTTTTAAAAAAAGTTTTAAAAACCTTAAATTTACCTCTCCTCTAAGCAATAATTCTACATAACAGCACAGATTGGATGTGCCAGTTATACCTTTTTCTCATTCACATTCATATTTTGAATAAATGCATGACGATTAAAATGAAGAGCGACAGTGTGCATGTTACACATTGGGAGGGTGGATAAATCCAGTCCCTTCCATCCCCGAAGGAAAGGTCCATCTGGAGTCCCCGGCCTCCAGGGCCTGGGCAGAGCAAGTGCTTCTGGGTAGCTCTTGAGGAAACTGGGCTTACCCCAGCCCCCTGCTTGGGGTAAGAAATACCTCTAGATGTATTGCCGTGGATTGCTGTGGCTCCCTAGAACTACTGCTACAAGACCATGGTTCCTTTTATGCTGAGATTATGCATTTTGGAGCCATTTGTCTTGCCTCACACCTGCCCCTCGTGGGGGTGGCTGTGGCAATCAGGATCTGGCAGATAATGAAAATTTCAAGTGAGTGAGGAGCCGCATTGTCTGCTGAGATGTGCTGGAGGAGAGGGCCTCAGCTGTGTGACCTGCTCTCTGCCTGCCCCGCTCTGCTCCACTCCCGGGCTGCAGTCTGGTCTCGCCCCCGTTCCAGAAAGGGGGATTCTTCCTCCCCTGATCAAAGCCTGCAGTGGTTCTGAACGTGAGGGTCCCAGACCAGCTGCAGGAAATCACCCAGGAACTTGTGCCCACCCCTGACCTGCTGACTCAGAGACCCGGTGTTGGCACTGTGGGGCAGGGAGGGACTTTCCTGAACTCCTGGGTTCTTTCCACTGCTCTAACAATTAAATCAACGTCAGACAGATTAACAAGAGAAAATAACCACATTTAATTACATATGTACGTATGGGAACCCCATGTACATGAGAGGTTCAGAGACAGACAGGAAAATGGTACAGGTGACATTCCAGGCTAAGGGTGAGCTAAGGCACCCTGGGGACTCAGAGGAGGAGGGTCATTGCAGGATGATAAGAAGAGCAGAAGTTCAGTGATTACAAGCTGGCCCTGCCCTGGAGTTGAATCATAGGAAGTTATTTCTGGTAATCTTATTATGGGCAAGGCCCCAAATTTCAATTCTCTAAGGGAGAGGTAAAAATTTCTTGAGCCCTTAGGGTCTTGGTTGCCTCCAGTTGAAAATAATTCACATGCCAAAGTGACAGTCTTGGCGACGCCTGTTCTCAACCCCTTCGGCACCCAGAACTGTGTGTTTAACGGGCCCCCTGGGTGGCCCCCCAGAGTGTGAGAACCATTGGCCTAGGTAAGGGCCAGCCTTAGCCGTGGGGCATCCGAGGCTGGGGACGCGGGAGTGGCCCTGCCGGCAGGCCGTGTGACAGCACCTCTGCCTTGGGCTCCTGCACTGGCCCCGACTCCTCACAGCTGCGCTTTCTGCCTGGGCGATGACGCACGGGCTGTTGAGACGTTCAGTGGCAAGCCTGATAAGGTGGCTGGCACAGAGCAATTCAACAGCGATTACTTTTTCAGCAACTGCTCTGTGCCGGGCACTGTGATATGCATGGGGGATAAGTCTATGGATGAAACAAATCGAGATCCCTGGGGAGATAGAGACCACAAGCAGGAGCACAGGGTGATCGGTCCAGAAGCCCAGACGTAGAACCCAGGCTTTCCTCTAAGTGCAGTGGGAGCCCCTGGGAGTTTTTATGCAGAAAAATGACATAGAGTAGATTTCTTTTTGAAAAGGCTGCGTGAAGGGCCATGTTGAGGCCAGGACCCAGTAGCCGGGGCATCTCAGAGCAGCAAGTCAGAGAAGGCAGCCGTTCTGGGGTTCTGCATCCATTTCAGGGGAGCGGTAGGATTTTCCAGCAGACAAGACATGGCGTGTTAAAGTGGCTGGACATCAGGGAGGATGCCAAGGTCCTGGCTGAGCTGGAGGAGGAGGCAGGGGCCGCACAGGGGGACAGGGAAGGGCCGGGGTGAGACAGCGTTTGGAGGGACAGATGGAGTTTGTCTATTTGGTGATTGGATGGAGGTGCAGAGTAAGGGCTTAGAAACATGAGGCTGGAGTTCAGCAAAGTGCTCTGAATGTGAACTTGGGAACTGAAAGACAGAGATGACGTCTGAAGCCCTAGTCCTGCTGAGAGCTCCCCGGGAGGCAGTGTGGAGCGAGAAGAACCTGACGGAGGAATGAGCCCCGGGGTCGGGCACAGGTACACAGACGGAGAAAAGGCGTCCTTACAGCAAAGGTGGCTGAGAGGGCAGCAGGAATGGGAGGACCAGGACAGTGGGCTGTGAAGCCGGGGCGGCTGCAGGAGCTTCTCGGCAAAGGGGAACAGAGACACGGAGAGGCTGGAGGCTGGGGAGTGCGATCCGAGGAGCAGGATCACCAGGGGTGTATTTGCACGATACACATACAGAGGTGGAAGCCCTGACCCAGCAGTGATGGCGCCACGGGGCGGGGGTTGGGATGGCGGGAGCATGTGTGAGAGTGGGGGGCTTTATCTCCTCTCCCACCTCTCCACCAGCCACCCACAATCCCATCGCACTACATGTGGTCTCAGTAGAAACCCTGGGCCGGCTCTGCAAGCACAGCAAATTCACTGTAAAGTACCGCCACTCGTCTAGAACCTTCTCTGCCTGGCAATCTCCCACCCCCTCTTCAAAGCCCAGTTCAGTTGGGACGGCTCCTTCGAGGTATTTTTGAGGCAGGAATGACAAGGGCAAATGTGTGGGGCTTGGGGGCAGGTGTTTGGAGAAGACATGAGACATTTTTATCCTTCAGTAGTCAGGAGTGCTCACAGAGTGACTTATTGGGTTTTAAATAATGGCTGGCAGACCCTTAGGGGTTATCTGCTTCTCTGGGCGTCTGAGCTATTTTACACTTCCGTACCTTGTAGAAAACTGACTTGACAGTAAAGCAAGTGATTCTTGTCCATAGTGATGCATATGGATTTTGCCGTGGAGAGTTCATTGATTTCTGCCTGTGGAAGGCCAGCTTTGTATCCACTAACATGCTCATTGCAGCATTCCTGATGGTCTGTCCACTCAAGGGTCAGTTTCTTGGATTCTCCTTGAACCTGTTGCAATAGCTTCCTTATTCCTTCATCATTAATAAGCAAAATCGTATCTTCATACGCGTCCATTCTATATGTGTATGACAGTCATGATTTTACCTGTTAAGAAAAACAAGGACCCTTTAACAACTGTTTAATTTGAAAATGATGGCTCGTGTAGTCTGTGATGAGTAAGGAATGGGGGTGGGGATGGATAAAGAGGAGACAGGATGGGTTGCAAGGGATAACAGCCTATCTAAACTAGTCACTCTAAAGGGAGTTTTGCTAGAAAGATCCAGGGTCCTTTTATGGAATCCAGGGGCAGGCAGAATGCCAGGCCTCTAAACTATGAAGGGAGTGGGGCATTAAGTTCAGGGCATATAACAAAAATAAGCAGACATTTCTTTCTCTTCTATAAAAGAAGTACAGAAATCAGAAGCTCAGGGCCAGGTGACAGCTTCTCAGTGTCCTAAGGAACTCAGACTCCTCCTATTCTTTTTCTGCCACCCTCGGCATGCTTCCATCCTCACGGCTGCCTCAGTGTCTAACATGATTGCTAAAGCTCCAGCTATCACTTCTGTACTCTGAGCCTCAGGAAGGAGAAAGGGAAGAAGCATTCACTTCCTCCCTTTTAGGAAAACTTCCCAGTAGTCCCACACTACGCGGCTGTTGCCCACACAGCCGTTCAGTTGGCCAGAACTTAGTCACATGGTCGCACCGAAATGCAAATGAGGCTGGGAAAGGAGGCTGATGGCAGCAACGTTAGGAAGTCCGACTGCGGTTGGTGCTATGAGCACTGCTGTCTAACCACTGAGCTAACTAGCTGCCTCAGACTGCGGTTGGAATCCAGCCCGCAGATATGGTTTGGAGGGGCTTGACAATTTTTAATTTTTAAAAACATGAGCAGGCATTTCAAGATAAGATTTGACTTTAAAAAAAAAAATCCAGATTTCTGGCTTTTCCTAAAAATTCAGGGGGTCTGACTGTCCTGGGTTCACATTCCACCTTGGAAGCTCCGGCTGGAATAGGCAGGCTGAGCCTTCAAACGGGCCTTGCTCTGGGTGGCCCCGCCTCTCAGGCTGTTTGCAGGGCCTGGGACTTCAGCTGCAGCCTTTGTAAGGGAGGCTCTCCTGGCCCAGATCACCAGCTTACAGAAGAGCTGTTCTGGGAAGAGTATCCATTCCTGGCCCTTCCATGTGGGGCACAGGTTTGTACCCTCAAACCTGTCTATTATGGATTATAATTCATCTGCGTTGGCACCTTGGGGGCACTCGCAAGACAGGGCCAGCGGCCAGAGCCTTGAGCTGCCCCTCACTGAGTGCCAACTGAATGTTGCATCTATTGGGCTCCAATCCCCTTGTTAGCAGAATTTCTCAAAGGGGCACCCTGGGGCCTCGTGCAACAGCACCACTGGGGAGCTGGCAGTGTCAGCCCCTCAGCTGTGTTCCAGAGCTGCAGGGGTCAAACTCTGAAGACCTCTGCATTTCAGCAGACTCCCCAGGGGTTCTGACATTGCAATTTGGGAGTGACTGCATTAGGTCACTGAGTCAGGAGCCTGGGCTCTCAGGGAGGCAGGGCTCAGTAGAAGCTCTGGGACCTGGGGACATTGGTTTGAAGCTCGCTTCTTCCCGTGACGTGGTGGGTGGTAACATGTTATCTAAATGCTATCAGTTTTTACGTCATCTATCTCCCCACTTCGGCTATCATCACTTTTACAGGTAGGGAGGTTTCGTCATGTGCAGTGTGTAGGATGGGGCTCGCCACCCCCAGCACCAGCACAGGTCAGAGAGAACCAGAGCCCGGAAACCACTGGTAAGAAGGGCAATTCTCCTCCTTGGCTGGGAACCATGGGAATGTGGGCTGGTGGCCAGCTTGTCCCCAGAGAGGGCAATTCTGCCTGGGAATGAAGACAGTGTGGGGAAAGCAGGGTTGGAGAGGCCAAGAAAATGTCAGATGACTTCCTGTCGCCCCTGGAAAGTCAGGCCCATACCCACATCCACGTGTCCGTGGGCTCCCTTATTTGGTGAAAGTTAACTTGAGTTGGTTTTCTGTCGCAGAAGGAGTGACAGGCCTGACACGATGGGCAGTGACCACATGAACGCCTGCGCTTGCTGCTGAGTAATCACTGCTCTGCAGTCAGTACGTGGGCTCTGTTTGGGCTCTTCTTTGGCTTTCTCATAATTTGTGCTAGATATTTGCTCTTTTCCCTTTATTTCACTCCTTGCCGCTTGACCCATGGTGAGAGCAGGTAGTCCAATGCTCGTGCAGGAAATGACATGCAGCTTTCACCAACCCATGACTCTTTTCTAATTGGCTGCCTGGAGTTCCGTGTTAAGGAATCAGTGGGACACTGATTAGTGCAGCGTTTGATTAGCAATGTCTGCCATGTGAGCCGTAAGGTAGAGGAGTGTGCGTGTTGCATCCTTGCCAGTATGAATTACTCTTCCATTACAATTAGTCTTTCCAAGCCAAAAAGAGGGAATTGCAATGTCTGTGTGTGCCATGATTTCCCAAACGGATGCCAACTCTCAGCTCAATTTAGAAACGAGAGCGTGGGAAGGTTTGTGGCCAGAGGCGAGTAAGGCACCTGTGCTGGGGGGCAATGCACGGAGGACTTGGGGCAAGTGGCCAGAGGCTACATTCAGCCTCTGTCACTTGCAGGGTGACCCCGGCCAAATCACTTCCCCTCCCTGGGCCCCAGGGTCTGAATCTGCCATGAGAGGGAGTTGAACTAGAAGACTGGAGGAGGCTGTGTGCGAGAGGCACTGCCCGTGCTGTCATCCCATGTATTTAATGCTCAGGGACACTGGCCTACCTGTCATTCCCCAAACACGCGTTGCCTCTGTGCCTTTGAGGACCTTTGTCCCCCTGTGAAATGCCACCCTCATGCACTCCTCATTGTTCCTCAGTGGCCTGCTCAAATGTCCCCTCCTCGTCCTTGGGCAGAGCGGCTCAGAGGCTGCACTTGGGTGATTGTGCTGTGAGATGCTTGAAGGCTGGTCTGACTGGGCTGGTGCCCCAGAACAAGTGTTCAGAGAAGGTTTGTTGAATGAATTAGTAAGAGACCCTGTTTCAGAAGCATGAGGCTGCTGAGAAATTGAGGGAAAGACCAAAAGTTCCAAGGAGTTTTGCCTGGTTTTGCTCTTTCTTTCTCTCCCCCTCCATCCTCCCTCTGCTCGCTTCTCTCATCTGCTATAGGATTTCCAAGTAGAAAGGGCCTGTGAGATCATCAGCGCTGTCTTTGGGGGTGAAGCCCTGACTGGTGGGGCTGGCCTGGGTCAGCTGGGCTGAAGCGGGTGGGGAGGCACCGGGTACTCGATCTGCCCTCACCTTGGAGGCTGTGCACACGGACTCACCAGAGTCCATCAGAGGCACTGTT
The DNA here is from genome assembly GCA_033961575.1 of Aselliscus stoliczkanus. NCBI lineage: Eukaryota > Metazoa > Chordata > Mammalia > Chiroptera > Hipposideridae > Aselliscus > Aselliscus stoliczkanus. The sequence continues at coordinate 4,888,993 of CM066733.1, forward strand.
TACGTGCAAAGGCCTGCTTTCCTCTGAACTTCCTGCAAATTGGTCCGAATGTGCTAAATACATAATGAATCTGCTCCACTCTTTAACGCTCTTGTGATACGTATTGATTTTCTCTTTGATTACATGTAATTTGCTGAACTGATTTGGCTGTGAGTTGAAAGGCACTTGGAAGAGATCTCTGTAATTTGTCACTCAACTCACCCTAGACTTAAAAATGAATGCAGAATGATGCATTAAGAAAAAGTTTCAGGGTCATGGTCCAGATTATCTTCAACTGGTGGCACCACGTTGGATGCACGTGTCTCAGTGTTCTGCCTTTACCAGGCTATTATGTCTCTCCTATTATGTCTACTGAGCTCCTTGCAGACATGGACTGAGTCTGTTTTTCATCTCAGTGTGCGCAGCACCCAGTAGATAGCCAGCACACAGTAGGTGTTTGATGAATATGTGTTAAAAGAACGCAAAAGTAAATGGCATTTGTGGCAGAGGGAACGGGATACAGAAAAGCAGCATGGAGGCTTGATTTGTGTTAAACGAGTCACATGCCCCGTTCTTGGAGGAGCACTGAACGCAACTATTTTTAGAGCAGCGAGAGTGTGTGTGCACGCACACGCAGAACTTCTGGGAACAGGTGAGGCCACAGAGCTCCATCTGATAAAATCTTTACAACGAACCCTCTCTTCTCATCCAAAACAGCAGAATAGCAATTCTTTCCAAGTATTAGACTTCACAGGGAAAAAAACGATGGAAATCAGGAATTTCCACGAGAGGAGAGTGGTGGGAGGGCCAGTGGAGACCCTGATAAGCATCCAGGCTTGGTCGTTTTGCAGGGTTAGAGGGACTTGATGTCCTTCTAGCTCCGAGGCTTTCAAAAGGTAGAAAACATTAGAATCACCTGGAGATTGTGATACAGGGGCAGGGTCCTGGGGCCCAAGGCCAGAGATTCTGATTCCATGGGTTTGGGCTGCAGTTTAGATCTGTGAACTGCATTTTGACAATCAACCCTTGGTGATTCTGACACCAGTGGCCATCGACATTCAGGCCCGAGAAACCCTGGACTGAACCAAGCTCTATCTGATGCCTTGAATTCTCTGTGACATCTCCTCTGATGGCCTTTGATCTTGCCCGTGGTATCCCTAGTGATGGGAACCCACTTTGGACATCTAAGCCTGGTAGGAAGTTGTACTGCTATTGTGGATGGGTGGTGGGGGAAAGAATGCCATTTGAGGAGGAAAGTACAGCATATACAAAAGCTTCCAAGAGAGAGAATTGCTGCGTTGTTGCTGAAGGGAGAGTGATGTGAAGCAGACGGAGCACTGAATTATAGGAGGATGTGCAGAGCCTGGAAGCTGAGATTGCCAGATCCAAGAGGCCTTGGATGCCGCATGGTGAAGTTTGCACATTATTAGCAGACTTTTGTCGAAGGTTTTTCGGCAGAGAACATCTTACTTAAACCAGCAAAAGCGGGGTATGATTATACCCTTTGGCATGGCTTCGTCCAGGACCCAGTTTCTTTCCCTCCCCTCCTCTTCACTCTGCCTCTTCAGTGTTGAGGCCATGATCAGGCCTCATGTCACAATGTAGCTGCAGCAGCTCCAGCCCTTTCACCTTCTCTCTTATTCTTCTCTAGGTAGAAAGAGCCACAGTACATTTCTTAAGTTCACAGAAAGGGTATAGGGCATCTCATTGGCTCTGACTATGTCGGGGGCTCAATCGCCGTGACTAAAGGACTGTGATGTTCTGGTTGGCCAGGCTTAAGTCACATGTCTATGGAAGGTGTAGAGTCAACGCTGCTGGAAACAAATAAACAGACTGCGTGTGGAGGATGGGTGGTCCCCTGAGAGAGATTTGAGGAGTCAATTTAGAATGACTTGTCCTGTGTCTACAGAGAACTGCTCTGCTCTTCGTGGCGTGCGTTTGGTGAGGCAGAGGTGGAAGCCGCCTATGTGGTCGGGGGACCAGGTGCTGACCAAGGGGAGGCTACAGAGTAAGGCATGGAGCGGCAGAGGAGGGATGTTTTGGGGGAGACAGGTGAGAGGGCCCAGTGCTTAGAGGGGACATCCATTCATGTACTTCCTGAGCGGCCTCGGGCATGTTACTCATCTCTCTGATCCTGCTCCTTCATCTTGTTGTACCTGAAATGCCTCCGTCAGAGACTTGCACAGGAAGTTGATGAACTCACGGACCATCCCAAGCACAAAATAACCCCTCAATAAAAAGCAGCAGTGAACAATATCTCCTTGATTCTATGACAGCGTTGATTGTAGATGAATCCTTGATTTCAGAAATGTTAAAATGTGTGTGGGAGGGGGTTTGACTTGAGGAAATGGATAACAATTATGATGATGGTGATGATAATATGATATGGTGACGACGTCAGTGGGTCAGGGCACAGATGTGGAGTCGACAGGATTGCCCGTGAACCCTGCTTTTGGCACCCGCCAGCTGCCGAGCGGTGAGATATGTGAGCCATAAGGGCTCCACACTTTGTAGCTCCCCTCCATGCCTGCTCAGTGCCTCAGTTTCCCTTTTGACTCTCCTGTCCTAGAAAGCCACACTTCATATAAAGCCACACTTCATGATTTTTATCTTCCTTATGTGTATTTATAGTCACTGAATTTTTGACATTTTTCAAAATAATCAGATTGTCTTGATAATTTGGGAAAATTCTTTCATGAAAATTGCTAAGGAAACAATGTCATCCCCGTTTTGTTCCCATCCCCTTTTCCATTTTATTGGATTTCCTTCCATTGAATTTTTCTGTGTATAACGTTTGTTGTTGTCACAGTTGTAATCACCCCGTAATTTCAGTTTTGTACCATTTTTCTCCTGCTTATTATCCACTCTCCCTAAATAGAACCTTGATGATCGTAATATATTTCATTATGTGTCTGGAATTGGTGTGCGTAATTATTTTCTATTTTTGAATGCTGCATCGTTTCCCAGTTTTCACCAGTGTTGATTACATAGGGATGAAACATTTTCTGACTAAACTTACTTCCTATCTCGGATAACATTATGAGGAAATAATCTTGGATATAGAAATATTGGGATAAGAGTTGGGACATGTTTTCGGTCCTTGGTTGCCAGTATGTTTTTCAAAATAATTTTAACACTGGACAATCTTGTAGATATCAGAAAGGCCTGTTTGGAATGCTTGGCGTGTACACAAATGCACGTGCGCGCGCACACACACACGTGGGTACACAATTAACTTTTGCCACGAGTTTCCCCCTAGGACTAGGAAGAGTAAGTCTCCGTAACCAAGGAAACGGTCCTTCAAAACCCTGTCACCCCCAGCTCAGTGTTAAAAGAACCCAAAGAGGCCCACCTTGGAGGGGCCACTTCTCTTTCCCATTCTGGCTCAGACACTAAATTTTGGCTTTAACCTAGGGCTTCCCCGCTGAAATAGGATGTGGCCGCCCAAGCCCAAGGCACCTTTCCTCCCTCCCTGCGTGGTACAAAGCCCCGGGGGAGCTTCCTCAGGCTGATTTCCCTCCTCTGCTCCTCATCCAGCAAACCCTCCACGGGCTCTCCGCAGGTACACTCACCAGAGAAATGTGCCCCGGAAACACCTCTCACTCTGCAGGGAAGCCCTCTGGGCTGTGACAACAAACATTAGAAGGGCCCATGTTTTTAAAACCTTTTTTTGGGTGAAAAATAATACACATTGAGAAAAGTACACGCAATACAAATGTACAGCTTAATGAATTGTTCTACAAGGCATATCCATGTAGCCACCACCCTGGTCAAGAAATAGAAAATGGTGGGCCGGCCGAGTGGCGCGTGGTTAAGTGCTGGCCTGGGAAACCAGTGGCCCAGGTTCGGGTCCCACATCTGAGGGCCATTGATATTGCCCTCCAAAAAAAAAAACAAAAAACAAAAAAACAAGAAATAGAAAATGGTCAGTGCACTCCCCTGCCCCATCCCTGCCAAAGGTAACCACTGTCCTGACCGTCTCCTACTCATGTCATGATGTTTTCATAGTTACCTAGGTGTGCGTCCCTCAACACTCTACTTTCATTTTGACTGCTTTTGAGTTTTCTATAATAGAGTCAAAAGTATGCATCCTCTTGTATCTGACATCTTTAGCTCAAAAATATGTTTTTAAGATTCATCCAGGCAGTAGTTTGCAATAGTTTCCTGCAGACTCTGCCCAGCCAACCCTTTTCTTACTTTAATGAATCTTGTAATTTATATATATATATATATATATATATATATATATATATATATATATAAAGATTCATACATGTTATTGTGTAATACTTTGTTGCTGACTACTATTCCATTGTATGAATCTACCACAATTTATATTCTACCAGGAGCCGGCAAACGACAGCGCATGGGCCAACTCCAACCCCTCACCTGCTCTTTGTAAATAAAGTTGTATTAGAACACAGCCATGTCCACTCATTTACATATTGTTTCTGGCTTCTTTTGCTCTCAGGCCGAGTTGCGTAGCTGTGGCACAGAGTGTATGGTCTGCAAAGCCCAAATATTGATCATCTGGCCTTTTGCAGGAAAAGTTTGCTGACCCCTCCCTTCTATGGTTGATGGGCAGTTAGGTTGTTTTCCAGTTTGGGGTTATCGCAAGTATTCTATGCACCTATCAATACCTTTCTCCTGGCATGCAGGTGCCTAGGATTTTCCGATAGGCACGTAAGAGTGGAATTGTTGGTTCGCATGGCATACCTATCTTCACATTTTCCAGATGGTGCCAAACCGTTCCGAAGTGGTCACACCAGTCTGTACTCACCTGGGCATAAGTGCACCTGTTGCTTCACATTTTCTGAATTTCATGGCCAGGCTTTGAAATTTTGCCCATCTGATGGGAGTGAAGAACCATCTTGCTTTAATTGACACCTTCCTGCCAGCTGAGTATTTTTTCATTTGTGCTTTGGCTCTTTATGTGTCCTCTTCGGTGATTTTTTTTGTTCCTTTTGCCCATTTTCATTCAGTTATTTGTTTTTATCTCCCCGGTTTGTTGGAATTCTTTACAGTATTGTGTTTATCAATCGTTTTTTGCTCGTTACATGTATTGCAAACACCTTCTTCCTGCCTTTGACTAATGCTTTCGCTTTGTAGTTGGTCATTTTTACTCAGAAGTTTAAAATTGTATGCAGATCAACTCCTTTCCCTTGTGGTTTGTGCTTTTCATATCTTATCCAAAGCGGTTCTTCCTATCTTGATGTTGCAGAAGGTTTTCCTATAATTTCTTCTAAATGTTTTTCTGTGGACGTCATGATATGCCTACCGTGACTTAGTCCTTTGCACAGCGCTGTGGAGTGGAGCTTTAGATGACGAGAGAGGTTCAGAGAGGTTAGTGAGCTGCCCGAGGCGGCACAGCTAAGGAATGGAGTCAGATGGAGGGGTGGCTGCCACCCTCCAGGACCCCGCCCCGAGCCCTCCCATGGCCGTGAGTCCTTCCTCCGCCGACCTGTGGCAGGGCACTCAGAGGAAGTTGAAGCTCCCAGAGGGGAAGTGGGTTCCTGTGACTTGTCCAGGGTCACCTGGTCAGTGAGAAGCACACTCCTGTGTTTTTATGGCGCCGGCGGGCGGCCACCAGCCTACAGATTGCAGATGCTCCTCAGTGACCCCGTTTCCTGCGGCTGTCAGAGCAGCAGGTCTGATGCCAGCCCAGGCCAGCCTCCTGAGCAGCAGAGCAGTTTTCAGGCGCTGGCCAGAGGTGGCCGGGCCTCAGAGCTGCCCGGGCCTCAGAGCTGCCCGGGCTCAGCTGCAGGCGGCGTGGTCATGGCGGTCCCACGGTGGGGCTGCGAAGGTGGACGCTTTCCAAACAGTCCTTTTCTTTTCCCAGAAGTGGGAACCCTGCCTCCCCACTGCCTGTTCCAGGCAAGAAAGCCCCACAGCAAGGCGTGTGATGCGCTTCCAGGACGCGCTATGCTGGGCTTCACGGCTTTCCGGGGAGGTTTTCAGTGGCCACTAGGGAAATGGGCCCTGAGGCTGGGCCTGGGCCTGGCTCTCCGTGGTTCTGCTGGGACGTGGGCAGGGATCAGGTGTGTTTTCCGCCTGGGACATCTTGCTCCTGGGGTTGGGACTTGTGATGATGCAGCACCAAGTCCACAAGTGGCCAAGCCTTTAATTCTAGGGACCTAAACCTAAAATTTCCTATGGGTGTCCATCTATTATAGTATCAAATATTCCCCTCCAACCACAACAGAATTCTCTCCTACTGGGAAGTCTTACCTGGGCTTTACATGCTGTCATCTCGCCAAGTTCCCACAGCTGGTCCTGTGAGGTCCCATCCTACGGATTAGGAAACAGGCGCTCAGGTCCGTGAGGAAAGCTAACAACAGGAGCCCCCAGAAAGGTGCACAATGACGCGTTTACTCATTTGACACATACTGTTGAGATCCTACTATGTGTCTGGTGCCGTGCTAGATTCCTGTACTCAGGGAGCTTGCATTCTAGAGGTGGAGAGAAATACGTAACGAGTACACACTCAGTGTGCAAGGTAAATGCAGCCTGTGACAGTGCCATGGAGGATGTGGGCAGGGCGAGGACAGCCACTCAGACAGGCTAGTGGGGGCAGGCGCCCTGTCTGAGGAGGTGACCTCGGAGCTTAGGCCTGAAGGCGGGGCTGGCTAATCGAGCTCTGTGGGAACAGTAACCTTGGCAGAGAGAACAGCACATGAAAGGCCCCAGAGGAGGAACAAGCCTGGAGGAACCGAGAGCAGGCTGGAACCAGAGCCATGGGGAAGTGGGACGAGGTGAGGTCAAAAGCAGGCAGGGGACAACGCGCTCAATGCCCGCCCACCCGTAGGCCGCAGGAGGATTGGATGGATTCCAAGCGCAATGGGAAGCCCCTGGAGTGCTTTATCTGGGGGGCGGGCACAGTGGGATTTGCAGGGAGGCTAGTCCATGGCCATGGCTTCAATTCAGGGGTGATAGCTGGGGCTAGAGGTGGGCGGCAGTGGGGGTGGAGAGAGAGAGCGCTCTGGCACCTCCCCAGCTTAAAAAAATACATATATATATATATATATATATATTTTTTTTTTCCCCCTCACAAAGTGACCTTTAATATAATCACAAGGCTGATTTTTAGTATATTCACAAGATTGTGCAACCATCACCGCTAATTCCAGAAACTTTCCATCGTCCCCAAAAGAAACTCCTTGCCCATTCGCAGTCACCGCCTCCTTTTCTTTCACTCCTTTCCCTGCTCCCCTGGTAACCACTAATCACTGAGGCTTGGCTGTTCTGGACATTCCATATACATAAACTCTTACAGTGTGTGGCCGTTTGTGTCTGGCTGCTTGCGCCGAGCGCCATGTTTTCGGTTCTTCCATGTGGCAGCGTGAATCAGTACCTCATTCCTTTTTATTGCCAAATACTACCATCTCATTGGATGGCTGGATCACGTCTTGTTTATCTGTTCACGAGTTGATGGACACTTGGGTTGTTTCCACTTCTTGGCTATCATGAATAATACCACGCTCACGGGTTTGTGAACATATGTTGTCAGCCCTCCTGAGCGTTCTCATACGAGTGGAATTGCTGGGTCACTTGGTGACTCTATATTTAAATTTTTGAGATCCTGCCACACTGCTTCCCGAAGCAGCTGCACCATGTTGCACTGTCACCAGCAGTGTGTGAGAGTTCCGAGTTTCCACATCCTCACGAGCCAACATTCATCATTCATCATTTTCGTTCTAGCCATCCTGCTGGGTGTGAAGCGGTTTTGATTTGTGTTTCTCAGACTGATGACGCTGAGCATCCTTTCACGTGCTGGGTAACCACTTGTACGTCTCTTCTCTGGAGAATTGGCTATTCAAGGCCTTTGCCCATTTTTTAATAGGGTTATTGGCATTTTTGTTATTGAGTTGTAAGAGCACTTTATATATTCTAGATACAAGTCCCTTATCAGATATAAGACTTGTAGTATTTTCTTCAAGTCTGTGGGTTGTCGTTTTACTTTCTTGATAATGCTCTTTGAAGCACAAGAGTTTATAATTTTCATGAAGTCCCATTTATCTATTTTTGTTTTGTTGCCTGTGACTTCGGTGTCATAACTAATCTCACAAGTTTCAGCTCTTATATTTAGGTCTTTGATCCATTTTGGGTTAATTTTGTATATGGTGTGAGGTAAGGGTCCAACTTCATTCTTTTCGGTATGGAGATATAGTTGTCCCAGCACAATCTGTTAAAAAGACTATTCTTTCCCTATATCCCACAGCCCTTGAGAGCACCTGATGGAAAACAAGAAAGGAAAATGGGGCACGGATGGAGTTTCCCTGGGATTGCCCATCTCAAAAAGCTTCATGTCATCCTGGGCCCTCCAAGTCTCTTAGTTCCTGGGGAGAGTGCAGTTGACTAGAGAAAGACTCAGATTCCGCAGGAAGTTCCTTGATTCTTCAGGGCTCCAGAATGATGTCCCCAAAGCCTGGGGCAGGAAGATCCACTGAGTCCACCAGCCTCACTCCCCTGGGGAAGCATGGGGGGCTCAGAGAGAGGGGATTTGCCCAGGGTCACAGGCAGTTAGCATAGCTGGGCCCAAAGCAGCCTCAGCAGCCCTCAGGCTGTGATCTCTAAGTAAGCACTGATGCCCCATGCCTGGCAGAGCCCGAGTGTCCCCAGGGCATGGGGCTACCTCTGAAGGCTCTAAAAGAATGGGCTGCTTCTTTGGCATACACTCAGCAGGAAATAGAATAATTAAAAACTAATTGCCACATGAAAACTAATCATGGCTTTTATAATGCAAATGTCGAAGTCCTGTCTTTCTCTAGCGGTTGGAAGCAGCTCTGACTCCCAGGCCTCCTTCCATCCTCTCACCCACCCTCAGTCCTCCCATGGCCGGTGCTACTGGACCTCACAAACATCCCCTGGGGAGGAGAGAGGCCAGTGGTTGGTGGCCTCAGAGGTTTCCTGGAAGAGAGGGCTTGGGAGCAGGCCTTAAAGGAGAGCCCTGTGCTTGCCAAGGGGAGGGAGAGGAAGGCGTGTCGGTGGTGAGAACAGCAAGGAGGAAGGCAGAGATGGTTTTTCCAGTGACGTCACTAGTCTGAGACCCGGTTTCCTCTTTTGTAAAATGGGGTGTTCCATTGAGGTGCTTTGGGCTGCAACTAACAACACACCCAACAAAAGTAGCCTAAACACTGGGGTTTATTACCTCCCTCCTTGACAAAAGGTCTGGAGGCTGATGGTTTCAGACTTAATGGTCAGCACTTCCGGGCAGCCCCCTGGGGATCCCTTTTCTTCTCCTCGTGGTTGTGAGATGGCAGCCATGGTTCTCCAGCCTAGCGGGGGGAGACGGGCCACAGACTGGAAAGCAAGAGCACGATGATGTGACCAGGACTAAGTGCCATGAAAACGGACAGAGCACAGTGACAGAGAATAACGGGGTCTACTGACATAGGGTGACAGAGGGGATGTCACTGGGGTTCACATGAAGGCTGAGCCCCGAGGTAAGGAGGGAGCATGGCTGCGGGAAGAGCCATCAGACATTTACACCAGCACATGCGAGGGCCTGGCCCAGGAGGAGCTCAGCTCTCAGCTCCTCAGCCTGTCACAACTAAGGACCGTCATGGGCAGCACACAACTAAGAGGCTGACGTCTGGTGCAGGGAAACCCAGTTCGAAGCTGGTCATGCAGCAGGCCCACTGGCATTAACTTCCGAATGACAGCAACAATCGCTTTCCGAGTGCAGTGACCTGTCCGGGTGAGAGCAAGGGATCTGTGAGGGTCTCGTGGGAACACAAGCTCACCAGTCACCTCGCTTCTCCTCATGTCCTCCAACAGTTTATACTCCAACCAGAAACAAGAGAGGTATTACAAAAATGCCAATGACATGTCATTCCTTTGATCAAGGACTGCCCATGGCTTCCCATCACACTGGAACTAAACCCAGGGCCCTTCTGGTGACTGGTGAGGCCCTACGCCATCCAGCTCCTTGCTGTTTGTCTGATTCTGCCTCTTACGACTCCCCTCTCACTGAGTTCTAGCCCTCCTGGCCTGTTTGCTGTCCTTGGATTCTGCCAAAGCACATGTGCCTCAGGGCCTTTGCACGTGTTGGTCCCTCTGTCTGGAATCCTAGTCCTCAGATGGCTCGCTCCATCCAGGTCTGTGTGCCAACGTCACCTCCTCAGAGTCACTGTCCCCTTGCCCTGCTATATCACCGACTTGTCTGTGTGTTGCCGGCTCCATCTGAGCAGAGGCTGGCTTGTTCTTGTGTTGCCAGCGCCCAGACCGTGCCTGGCCTATGGTAGAGTGTACGTCAGTGTTTGTTAAATGACTAAGTGAAAGAATGTAGACCTGAGTGTAAGATCATACGGCTATTTTAGATCCCGACTTACAATTTCTGAGCAGGGTGGCCCTGTTCAGTGACTTCAGGAGGGGGCAGTGGCAGGAAAAGAAAGATGGTGGTCCTGGTGGGAACACTGTGAAGATAGGCACCCTGCAGGCCATCCTAGAGACACCGCGACAATCATCAGGCGGGTGGGCTGGGCTGCAGCGGGGGCTTAGGAGTCATGGGCACAACCACGGTCACACAAAAATGGGACCCGCCTATGGGAGGGTGCAGAGGCAGAGGAAAGGGGACCCTGTCCCGTGTGGACAGGGGGCACGAAAGAAGAGTGAGGGAAGGACACCGAAACGGGGCATTTCTGGGGGAGGGGCGCCCGGGAGGCCCAGGGCAGGTGACCCAGGGACACTGAGGAAGTGAGGCCAGAGCAACGGCCGTGCTTTCAGGCACAAGAGAACGGAGCCCTGGAAATACATTGCTAATGTCAGTCATTTCAGTCGTCCTTGGGAAAATAAACTGGCATTTCAAAAATAGCCACAAAGTTTAAAACTAAAAGCAGATGAGTTAGTCCCAGCGCACTTTCAGCCAGAGCAGTGGAGCTGGGCGTGCTCGCCAAGGCCCCTGGCTGGGGGCTCACCGGTCAGGTCCGATCCACAGGGGCCCAGCAGGCTTCGTTTAAAATGCAAATCTTTTTTTTTTTTTTTTTTTTTTTTACCAGAGTTTAAACATTGGGAGAGTTCACATAAAAAAACGCAACTTCAAATTTCTTTGAAAAGCTGGAGTCTCTGGAAATCATGCCCGAACTCCCACTAGGAATCAGTTAGCTAGCTGCCCTCTTTATTTTATGTTTAGTTTGAATCTTTGCTTAAACAAATAATTTTCAAAAACGCTTTCATTATGAGAAATTTCAAACATACTAAGAAGTAGAGGTGACATTAATAAAGGGACACCCTTGGTGTTATCACCCAGCTTCGACAATTAACATCCCGCCTTTGTTGTTTCCTCAAGGTCCATCCCAAACGTTTTTTGTGTTTTTGGTTTGGGGGGGCTGATGTATTTTAAGTCAAAGTCAAGACATCATATGATTCTACCCCTAAATACAACAGTATAACTTTCTAAGAGACGAAGACTTTTAAAAATTATAATTACTTGCCATTGTCACACTCAACAAAATTAATGATGCTTCCTTAATGTTATCTACTACAATATCCCAACTGTGTTCAAAACACTCACACATTGCCTTTGGTTGATACGGCCTCTAAATTTCTTTTAATCTGTCAGTGTTCCTTCTCCCTCTGCTTTTCCCCACGTTTGTTGAGGAAACTGGGTCATTTGCCTGGTAGAACTTTGCATATCCTGGGTCTCACTGCTGATTTCCTCCAGCTGTTTATCACACTGGTCCCCCCTTCTATTTCCTCTAACCCAGTTAGAGCTAGAGACTTGAGTTGATTCAAATTCATTCCTTTGGGGGTTTTTTGCAAGTCTCCCTCACTGTTTCCTTTCTGTGGCCTTCCGTTGGGGGGGCCTGTGCTGTCCGGAGCCCCACGTGTGTAAGGAATGATTCCCGAGGGCAGATCAAGTCCCCCCTCAAAGCATTGATGGCTGTGGCCCTGGTCATGCATTCTCAGCTGCGGTGATACTGCGTCCAGAGGGGCAAAGGTTGGTTCTCCGAGGGGGGATAGAAAACATCTGATTCTCCTAATATATGAAGCATAGCTATACATCTAATACATAAGCATGTGTATATCTATATGTAGAGTATATCTGTGGTATTACGATTTCATGGGAGGTGTGATTATAGAGAGACACAGTCTAAAACGGCTCCTGGGAGGCAGGGTGTGTACAGTGAAAAGAAGGTTGAGAGACATTAGCATGGGTGTATTATTTCATGGGGGATTGAAAATTGGTAATTTTCGAGCCAGCTCTCCTGGTTCCTGGGACTGTGGACTCCCCCACAGCACAAAGGACTCCCCCGTACGGGGCTGAGAGACGCGACCTGGCTTCCATCTGCACTGGGCCATGTCCCCAGAGGGGCTCCCAGCCCCCACGTTGCACCTTCGCTCAAGAAAACACAACAGGGTGACCCTCACAACGAACACTGTCCCAACCCCCACTGCCAAACCTTTTCCTGCCATTCTCCACTTACCTCCCTCTGTCCTTTCCTATTTCCTCGCGGCCCCTCTTTGTCCTCCCTTGAAAACCCTGTCACCTTTGTCTCAGCCCGGAAGTGAGTTCTGTGGACGCGAGAGTCTCTCTGCCCTAATGCCCTCGTCTGAATAAAACCTGTCTTGTCACCTTGAAGGGTTGTCCGCTGCTATTTCTCTTTGTCGCTTCATAGTTCTAGGGTCCCCTTTTCTGTTGCTTCCACAAAGTATTAAAAAATAGGATCTTCAGTGCAGCCAGGCCTTTCAAAGTCTCCTCTGGTCGCCTCCCCCACAGGGACCTAAACTCTTCCTGCCGTTACCCACACACGGCCTGCGTCTGTGCCTGCCTGTGGGGTGCTGTCTGTTCCCTGGGTGTTCTGGAGGCCCCAGCACCCAGGCCCCCTCTGCTCCTGGGGCTCACCTGCGAATCCGAGCCTGTGCGGGCCCTCCCCGTGCTGTGCTCAGACCACTTCCTCAGGGTCACTAACCGTTGACCCCTGCCGTTCCCAGATGCCCCGTTCTCCTCTCCACCTGCCCCCACACCGCTGCCACCCAGGTGACCTTCTCCCTCAGTGGCTCTGCCCTAGCCTCCTATGTTCTGGTCATCACCTGGTTTTGTCAAATATGTCATCTGGGTCTTCTTTTGCTAGTCCATTTATTCTGTACATGTAAGAGGAACTGGGGACACTCTCCACCATCGCTGGCTGCTGCTTTTCGATGGACACGTGCCCTCCACAGTGCCAGGACCCCCCAGGTGGCTTACTCATGGCGTTTTACCCCCATGGCCCCTAGGGGTCCGTTTCCACGCAGCCTTTATTTTCCTGGGTCTCTTTCTCATACTCAGCTTCCGGTTCTGTGTGTGTCTCAGAAGCTATCTGCTTAGATTTTTCTTTATATTTTCTTCGTATTTTGTATTTTTCTCTTTATACCTAAGAAGTTGTCTCCTACCATGTCTTTCTCTGTGTCTCTTTTTAAAGTATTTCTTTTTGTCTTTTTCTAGATTGGTTTCTTTGCTTTGCACTAAAAAGGAAAAAAAAAATGAAATTGAATTCAGTCCCTCCATCAGGCACTTTCCAAGGACTTCCTTGAACTCGCTAAACCTCAGTTTCCTCCTCTTTGAAACGGAAACAATATAAACACAAAGGCTGAGAAGATGAAGTGTATGGTGGGTCTTCAATCAGTGCCTTGCCGCTTCTCCAACTGGTTATAACATTAGAACTCAAGTACATTTTCAAGGGTTTTGTTTGCATTGATCAAATAGTTTTACAGTTTGTTTTGTTTTTAAAAACAGATGTGTACACAGAATGTTGTAAAATTCCTCTTTGAAAAAAATACCCCCCGTTGGTGGGCAGGTGGCTGGCGGGAAGGAAACCAGGAATTCAGTTGCTTTTCTCTCTGCCTCTGTCAGTCTCCGCTCCTCACTCTGGGTCAGGGCCCCTCGTAGGAAAAGAAAAAGAAAAAGGCTTTCGCCATGATTCAAATTAACCCCTTTTATGACCATATCTTTTTCTTTCTGCATTGATATCTCCCTGTGCCACATTTTTTAGCCTTTCTAAAGAAGCTGCCAGAACCGATTAGAATAGAGAAGAAAAGGATTGGTGACTCTGAAAGGTAGGGAGTCCAGGAGTTTGAAATTCAATCACTCCTTTTATTATGCAAATGAGCCCCTTTGAGTCCACCTTCCCCACGATGCGATGGAGTTCTCTTGGAGCTGATGCTGAAGGAAAGGTTCCACATCTCAGTCTTTTTCCTCAGAAGCCAAATAACTCTCCTCTCCAAAAGCCCCAGTTGTTTTCTAAAGAAATATTTGAATTATTGTTCCCAGCTAAGAGCTGAAAGACATAACCAGATCCCAATGCTCTGGTTGCCTAGAGCTGATTCCATCACCCGAGTGCAGCCCTGGGTGATGTTTTCCGCCTGACAGAGGAAATAATGGGTCCCATTTTTCCTGAGCGCTCCCCGTGTGCCAGGCTCAGTGCCAAGCACTCTCTTCCTCTCTTATCTCCTTTCATCCTCCCAGCAGCTGCTCCAGGTGGGCACTTGCTCTGATGATCTTATCTTGCAGAGAAGAGCCCCAGACTTACCCAGGTGGAGTCAGTCAGCTAGGGAGCACAAAAGCCAGGATTGAAACCCAGAGGCAAATTCAAAGAGTTGGCACCCCTACACAACACGCACAGAATCCTACAGGCTTTGGGGCAGGGGCCCAAGCCTGGCTTTTGTGTCATTCTGGACAGCGAGCTTCCTGCAGTAGAGCCAAACAGGGGGACTGGCGTAATATGCTCAAAAGAAAATGAAAGCATGAATGAGTGCGTGACTGAATGGATACCGATCTAAGCACGATGCAGACAAGTAGGGCAGGGGGAACACGGGTTTGGAATCGGGCATCTGGGTCCCAGTCTCAGCCCTCCCGGGGGCTGTAGTGTGACGTGTACAAGCTGTCTTGCTTCTCAGGTCTCTCTTTGCTCATCTGTCAAAAGGTGCCAGAAGCAGGTTGTGGGGAGGATAAAATAAAATAATCCATGGGGAAGCTCTCTGTTAACTTAATGGCGTTTGGTAGACGGAGACACACAATTTATCCAAACCAGGGCAACTGAGAACAGAAGGGAGCACTATTAACAATGACGCCTGGTCAACCCGTTGCAAATTGTTACCTAGGCTTCGCCAAGAACGAACAGAAGTCCGTCAGGAGGAGGCCCCTGGGAAGTGTTTAACAAGGTCATTAACTCAGCCTTGTGGGCGCCTGACGTGGAGTATGTGGCTCTGCCCAGAGGTTGAGATTGTATCTGGAGTCTTACTTCATGCATTTGAATCCTGTTGTGCTTCTTATAGGCTGTATGATCTTGGGCAAGACACAAACTCTCTGTGCCTCAGTCTTGTTCCCTGCAAAGTGGTGCCAGTGGTGCCCAAGCTGGTGAGCCGCGTGAGGGGTGGATGCTGAGCACAGCCCCTGGAACAAGGAGGCCCTCAGTAACTGGCAGTGTTCCTTCTTCCCTCTCCGTGAACCGTGGAGCCTGTTCCAGTATTTATTGATATTCAGGCATCACAGAACACAATGAAAATCAGATTAAGTTGGTTGTCGTAGTCTCATATTTCAGTGGGTAGTGCAAGAAAAAAATACCTGTTACACGTACTTGTCATTGCTAGTAATAATAATAACAGTTATTGTGCAGGGACCAACAAACCCCATGCTTCCTCTAATCTACAGCCTCCCCCTCTGGCCTTCGAGGGCCTGAGCTTGGGGAAACTGAGGCAGCTCTTCCCAGGCTTTCTGTTCCCTGCGTATTTCCTTTCCATGATCAAACTCAAGTCTCCAAGGTGGGACTACAGATTTACTAAGAAGCTTTAACTTTAGATCTTGCTCCTGACTTTGTGAGATTACCAAGAAACTTCGTTCCCAAATTAGACAAATTGCAAGACGGCAAGTGTATTTTTTAGAATCTGGAGGAAACTGGAGTCTGGAAAACATCCAGGTGAGAGGACAGAGAGAATGCTGAAAAGCTGTCCAGTGCCCTCCTCTGCCGAGGGGTGCAGACCCATCTCTGAGTCCGAGCCTGGCCCCCCACTTCCTGGCTGTGGGACCCCAAGCGAGCTGCATACCCTCTCTGCTGCTCAGTTTCCTCATCTGTGAAATGGTGATGGTATTGGTTCCAGCCTCACAGGATTGCTGTGGGGACTAAATGGCAATGCCTATAGGTCACTTAGCACATGCCTGCAGCCTAATATGTTAGTTGCTCAGTAAATATTAGCAGAGGGCACTTGGGCACAATGCCATGGCAGTTAAGGGGAGGAGGCAGGGAGCCTTGAGACCATGATGCAGACCTGACATTTGGCCAATGCACCATGGAGTTCTTAGAGCAAAGGTTGTTTTTAGAAGGATCCGATTGGGCAGAAATGGCCAGGCTGAGTACCCCTGCTGTGCTCAGTCACTGGCGGGGGTTTCCTGGAAGAGTGTGGCCCCAGCTGGAGCCCCAGTGCCCGAGGGCTGTGGCAGCAGGAGGCTGGCAGCCAGCCTCACTTCCTGCTTCCTGCTTCCTGTAACTGATGGATGAGCTTTCTGAAGGAAGGCCTGGGCACATGTCTCCATGGCTACCCCTGGGGATCTCCACAAAAGCACACCCAATTCCTAACCTGACTCAGGTCTGTAACCTCCTGACAGAGTGGTCATTCTCCTGGACTCTGTCCAGCTTTGGGGAAACCCCGCCCCATTCCTGGGAGCTGGCTTCTCTAGGGATCTATCTCCACTCCCCCTGCACTGCATTTCCTGGAGTCCTATTCTGCTTGCAGCAGAGCCCAGGGAGCCGGGGGCTGGCGGGACAGCCAGAGGTGACCTTGGGGCTCCCGCTCCCTCAGCACAGACCCAGGTGAGAAGCAGACCAAAGAAGAGTTAGCTTCCATCGTCATCATCATCATCACCACCATCATCACCATCATCACCACCACCATCATCACCATCATCACCACCATCATCATCACCATCATCACCATCATCACCACCATCATCATCACCATCATCACCACCATCACCATCACCATCATTTCAAATGCTCAGTTCTGCCTCTGCTGTGTATTACCTGGCTGATATTGGGCAAGTTCCTAAAAGGCCGTAATTCCATCTGGGAAGTAGGGATAACCAGTGTTGTGAGAGTAAACGAGGTGATGATAGGGCAAAATAACGTCTGATGAACATTAGTCATCACAGCCTGTCGTTGGGGGGCTCACCAGTGGTTGGGTGGATTTAAGGATTTAAATGAGACAATATGGGTCAGTACTCTTAGCCCAGTGCTGGACAGTCCCGTCACTGCAGTGCATTAAAACCCCACGCAGCAGCCCCAACGTTAGTAAATTCCTTCAGTCCTCCTCCATCTCTAGAACAGCAGCTCTCAAACCCTGGCCGCACCTCAGAAAGGCCTGGGGAGCTTACCATGCCCTTTCCCACGCCACCCCCAGGTATTGGGGTGCAATTGGTTTAATGAGCCCTGAGCAGTGGGAACTGTGGGACACTCCTCAGGTGATTGTGCAGTGAAGCCAGGCAGGAGAAACCCTGCTCTCGGCCACAACGGGGTGCCCTCTAATGCCCAGCCGACTTTTAAGGGTGGCATCTCCCCACTGCTACCCCTCTCTACACCGCCTCACCCCAAACCATCTCTGCCCTACTCTCCACCCCCAGACCTCCCCACCATCAGGCGGCTTTTCTGTCCACCGCCTCCTCTTCCTCCCTCCATTTTTTTTTGTCAGGATCTACTTAGCAGTTTGGGGGTTCTTTGTTTTGCTCCCCATTGTCCAGATTGCGCCTTGCCAAGGAGCACTGGGAAGCTGGAAGTCTCCGGCTCCTCTCTGGGGCGACAGCATCCTCTTCCTCCTCCTCGGATTGTCATCACTGGACTTTGTGATGTGACTCACCCCTGGTGGGGAGGCCGGTTGGGGGAGACCGTTGTTCCCTCTTCCTGGGCTTCCTGCGTTGTCGGCACCTGCACGCATGCCCGGTGGGAAGGCCGCCAGCACCCTGTGCCCGACCCCTGCAGCACCGGACGGCCCCCGCTGGGGAAAGGGTTCCCAGCACTTTCTACACTTTGGATGGAAATTATGATGCAGAGTTTGTATCACGAGGTTCCATCCTTTCCAATTTCAAAATAGAGTTGACGTTGTTCATCTGTATTTTTACTTTTTTTTTTTTTAATTGTTCTCTCATGCTACCATCTTTTCTGGAGGCTGCACATGATTAAAATACGTTTTCCTTCTCAACGGGAATAAGAGGGCTGTTCTTGATTGCAATCACACGTGATGGGCCGCTGTCCTGCCCCCTGGAAACCTGCAGGAACGATTTCACCGGGTTACAGACGGGCCGCAGTCGGTGTCCTGGGCCACCTGCCGTCAGCTCCCGGGAGCGCCGGCTGCAGGGAGCAATCTTGCAGGCAATGCTGCCCCTTGGCGGCGCCTCTCCGCGCTGCGGCTCTCTCCCGGGCTGCGGCTGCCAAACCACAGAGCCTGCCGCAGGCCTGGCAGTGATCCTATGAAGCCAATAAAGCTATGACGTTCCTCAACGGCCCGAACTTGACGTTTTTCTCATTATAAAATGAGCACAAGTGCATTCCAGAAGACTGAAGCTCTGAGATCCAGAAGACTGCAAAGAAAATAAAGATTCCCTGTAAAGCCAGGGATACCAACTGTTAACCATTTTGGTAGCTATCCTTCTAATATGTCTTGTGTACATATCAGTGCTTTTATTATTAGAAAAAAATGAGATGATAATCTGCAGAGGTTTCAAAAAATAGCATCTAATATGCCCTGAGTTCAGAAGCAGAAGAAAATCTGGAAAATCAGAAAAGCATAAAGAAAAATTTTAAATTACTTACAATCTCACCATCCAGAAATAGTCTTTCTTCTCATCTTAGTTTATATTTGTGAAAATCAACTGTTACTTATCCGTATCTATCTATCTTGCAAGAATCCAAATCAGAAATTAAAAACTTTCCCAAGGGAAAAATTTATTCTTGTATCTTGGATTACCCCATAGCTGTGTGCCCTTTCTCTGTTTCCCTGTTTCTCTGGCAATTGTTCTGGAAACATCCACCTTCCCCAACACATTCCATCCACCCCTATAGCTCCCATGGGAGTAGCCAGGCCTTCTGTGACTCTGGGTGTATCCATCTGTGGGATTAGATCTTAGAGTAGAATGGCTTAAAAGAGGGTATGTATCTTTATAAGTTCTGCTAGATACCACCAAACTGTCTTGCAGAGAAATTGTAGCACCTCGCACGCCCACCAGCAGTTCCCAGAGGGCCTGTTCCCAGGAGGATCACCAGGAGTGGTGTCAAACCGCTGGCTCTGAGGTCCCACATCTTAAGTTTAGCTACGATGTGCCGAGCCTGCCCTATGCCAAGTGCGGTCCACTTACTGATACTCACCGGATTCTTACAATGACTTTGAGGGAAGTAGGATGGTCTCCATTTTACAGAGGAGGAAACAGGTTTAGAGAGCGTAGCCGGCCTCAGTTCATGGAGCTGAGCTGAGCTCCAGGATTCCTCCACCCGGTCGGTGGTTCTTAATCTTGAAGGTATCACTCAGACGGCTTGTTATTCTAAAAGCCTCAGACTTTCTGATTCAGTAGGTGTGGAAAGGCCTGGGAACATACCTGTCTAGTTCCTGGTGATGCTGCAACTGCTGGTCTGGGGAGCACACTTTGAAAACCATTGATCCTATTATTCTAATAGGGACCCTATCTGGACATGACCTCACTGATCTAACTTTGATCTTCATTGGGTGTTCATTTGAACTGTACGTGTCCTAAGATGTGTGTGTGTGTGTGTGTGTGTGTGTGTGTGTGTGTGTGTAAGAGGCCATCTCTCCTAGTCCTTTCCATAATCCAGTGAGGTTTGTGACAAGTAACTTCACTTCACGGCTCTCCCCCACCTTTTTAATAGAGACAATGTACAGTGATATATGAAAAAACCCCCACAAAAACTGTATGCACAACCGAAGCTAGTGATTATTGCTGTTGACAGGGAAGCTGTGAAATGCAGTGGGAAGCACCCTGGCACCTGGAGCTGGACAGGCCTGGACTCAGCTGGTGGCTGGGCCCCCACGTGACCTGAGACAGGCCCATCCATGTCTCTGAGCTTCAAATTCCTTCTCTTTAAAAATGGGGATATTATGGGCTCCCTGAGGATTAAACAAGCCCCTGTGTGTATTGTGCTGGATGCTCCTCCAATTTGAGGCTCCTGGGGCAGTGGTGGCCTCGGTGACAAAGGCCTGGCTCTGGACAGCGGCTGTGACTTGCTTGCTCACAGCCATTTCCCCTTGTGGTTCCCAGAGATCATGTTCATTTCCAGCTCTGCTCCCAGAAAATCTCATCGTCCTTGTTCCTTCCACATCCTAATGATGACCTCTTTGAGATACCAAATAGATTCTTTTCCGTAAATGAAATTGGAAATGTAAGGACACTTGTAGGTTCCTGGAAAGAGCCCAGGTTGAACCCAACGACCACTGGCGCCTTGGCTGATGCCAATCGTTCCAGGTGCTGGAGACACAGCAGCGGGCGGAACAGAGATAAGTCCCCGCCCTCGGAAGCTTGCTGACACTATGTCCCTAAGCATGTCACTGTCGGACCTGGGTGCTCTCTTGGAATCTGGTGGTGGTGGGGGCAGCTCCATGGAAAGTTACAAGTGGGTCTGAAAGACCCAGCGAAGCTCAGATGTCTGAGAACAACGGGCACGTAGCTGTGTAGCCAGAACTTCTCCAGCTCCGCTGGGTCTCAGGTGTGGGGCGGGGCCCGAGGGCTTGCGCGTGATAAGCGTGGATGCTGCTGGTCTCGGCCCACAGTGAGAAGCGGTTCGATACCTTTTGTCAGTCGGTACCGCGAAATGTAACCTTGTTTCCCTCCAGCTTTCCCTGAAATTCTGATTTACAAAGGAAAGGCTTTCATTAGGGCTGTTGACAGTTTTGGACTGGGCTGTCGGTGTGGATGTCAGGTCTTGGCTCCCGCCCTGGTTTCCCAGGGACCAGGAGCAGCCTTGAGCAGCCCCTGGAAGCCCCAACTTTCTCATCCGTGAGCACTTTCCCTACCCGTGTCCCATTTAGGTAAAACCATCATTGTTAGACAATTTAATGGAACGGATTTGAGCATCTCCATTTAACCGTTTCAATCTGATACTTTCAGTTAGGTTGTGAGTCATGTCTGGGGAAGTGGCCGGGGTCCTGAACTCTTACCACTGACATTGGCCTACTAGCAGATTGAAGGCACATCCAGTGTCTCTAGGACAAATGCATATCTGACGGGCAACCATCCATTCAATGTTTACTATGAGTCGGACGATACGCGCGCGTGAGATTCAATGGTTCTCTCCGCACAAACACAACTGGAGGTCACACACAAGGTCAATAGCCCCAGTGCATCTATTTTATAAATGAGTGCTGGCTCTGATGCCTAGACCCAAACTCTTGAATATATTTAAATCATTTAAATGTCAAACAGAGTGATGGTCACAAAACATGCAGAAATATGACTATGTTTTATCGTCATTTATCAAGTCTGTTAATAAGGCACTCTCCAGTCTTGGGTTATTGAGATTTTTCTCTGTGAACTATGGCAAATGCTAGTTCCACAGGAGAATCTGACAAACAATATAAAAGCAAATTTCCCTCACCACCAGGTACCACAGTGTTTGTCATCAGGGCCCAATGCATAATCACCTCCCCGCCCCGCCGCCATGCTCATAATTGACGTTCCTGGAATTAACTGTGTGTGGCCGGGATGGGTGGTCGCCTCTGTGCCGATGGCGTTTCAGAAGGTGGAAGACTGGTAGCCAAAACCAGAAATATACTTCCGGCCAAAGGCACAGCACAGAAATCTCTCTCCATTCAGAGACACAGATGGTTCCCTAGAGACTAAGTTTGAATGGAAGGTACCAATGACTGTATCATAGAAACTGCATTATCCTTTATATACAAATAAAAGAGAGAATTCATTTTCATTCTGAGTTTATTTAACATTTCATCCAGGTGAACTGAAATAGTACATTGATTCCAATGCTGGCAAGACGGAGCTAATACTGAAAACAAAACTGCCAGTCAGTAAATACGTACAGTCACAATTCATTGTATCATGTCAGTAGAAGTATGAATAAGTATTTACCTTTTAACAAGCTTATTGCACTTCAGGTGACCTTTTCTCTAGAAAAGGTGTTTCTAAGAGATCAGCAAAGATTGGTTCATTTGTTCCTTTTTATCAGTCATGATTAAATCATACAGTTAAAATTTCTATATAAAAGCATCAAGAGTTGGAAGCTTCCACAAATAATGTTTCTCTATGTTCACTGCCCCTTTTATACGATGCTTTGGTCACAGCTTCCTGGTGTCTAAAAATTTCAGTTAGTTCATCAATCTTCCAACTAGTCATTAATTTTTCTGTGAAGGTGAAGATGCTGAAATGGGGCTGAAACCAAGGAACCGGGGTGAAAATTCTGAGATTCTTGGGGGTGGGGTGAGCCCCAAGTGCTCGGGTTTCCTTGTTTAAAAGCACCTTTTAAACACCCCTTGGAGATCTGCCTCGAATTTCAGGCTTCTATCACTTTTTAAAGAGAAGTGGCTATGGCAACAAAACACATCCGAGGCCAGAAAGCGTCATGGGGAAGTTATTTTGCTTCAAACGGTTTAAAACATAAAATCTACACGGGAAAATTTTGATGTCATAAAGGAAGGCTCAGAGTGGCCCAAAGCTTCAGCCCCATCAATCCTTCCAGAGAAAAGTGAAACACACACACACGCCACACCATTTTTTCTTTATGAGGAAATTCAGTCTGGTCACATTGTCAGGAAAAAATCTGCCAAAACTTGTTTCTACAATTTTTTTTTCACGTACAAGTCTCTGAATTACAATGGAATTGGATAGTCTCCACCCAACCGCCTTGCACACGCCTTTGAACATCTATAGACTTGAAACATAATCTGTTACATTAAATATATTAAATGTGAAACTACTACAGATAATGTAAACAGTGGTCCATGGTTTCCTAATTTTTCAAACGGGTGGAATGTAATATACAACGTTCAAGTAAAATTCATTTAGTCACTGATTCACATACATGTTCTTTCCGTATCTTTCTGAAAGCCAAAGAGATAAGGATGTCGAGAAAAGGCGTGTCGGTAGCTGAAACTGCCCTCCCTTCTAAAAAAATATCCAAATGAACCAGATTCAACCCAATCATACAGCATCGGTATTGAATATACTTCTAAAACTTGACAAGTGTGCATTTCAGTTATTTGATGACTTGATGTCAAGAATGGAATGTGAAGTCAGTAAGTATCTTCCTAAGAATGTGAATCAAAAGTCAACCAAAGAAACCCACCAGCAACATGAGGAGGGCAGAGTTGCTGAAAGAAGGGGTGGCTCGTCACGCCCGTCTGTGACTGTGACTTCTGGGAGGTATATGGAGACTACAGATCCCCCAAATTCATCATCTACTTTGGGTTATCCACTGCCCAAACTGGAGGCAAAGTACCTTTAATATTTTGAGTCATTTTTTATAGTTTAGTCTTAGAGCTTTTGTTTTCCCAAATCACTACCGAGAGCTCCTTGATTTGAAATAACAGTGGGATAAAAATTCAATATTCTAACTGGATTTCTTTTTCACTGACTGATCATCAATATTTATCGAGCATAATCTGAACGTCTACTCTATGCCTAGCAGTGCTCTTTAAAACTCTAGGTGAGGGCTGGGATATTGTCTTCGAAAAAACAATTACTATAAAAGCCACAGGAAGGCTATTTCTGTCAATTACACCATGATTCAAATGTGAGGGAGCCAGCAGGTGTCGGGCACCTGCGCTGGACGTAGCAGCCTGACTAAAAGGCTAATGTGGATCTTTAAGAGGTTTCTGTAACTGGGAGAACCCACGCGGAACAGGAGTTTCCTAACCAAGGCTACACGGGGTTTGAGGCTGGCGGGTAGAGGTCTCTCTCCCTACTTTACAGTCCTTTGTTGAAGTACACGCGTCGCAATTCAGGCTGCGTCTCTTGGATCCTGGCTTGCAACTCAGCCTCCAAGCTTGTCACAGACATGGAACTGGGAGAAGGGAGAAGGGACAGTTATTCCACGGGCAGAGGTGGGAGCTAGCAGGTCCTACTCTCCCCAAGGGGCGCTTGGCGACAAGCATCCAGGTGATGGAAGGTTCCCTCTCCATAAGGTTACAATCTCTATTTAAGAATGGCGGGGGTCCAAGACAGACATGGAAGGGTGGGTAAAAGCTGGAGTTGTTTATCAGGTGGAGGGACCTGATAAATTTCCTTCTAGAACAGAATACCTTATCCAAAACCTACTTTGAGGGCTGAGGGTGTTAGAGACCAGATGTTTGGGACCTGTCGGCCCAGGAAGGGCATCACCAAAGCAGAAACCTAGTAACGCTTCACACAAAAGCAAAACAACAGAACGCTGCTGCCGGTGCCTGGATGTGAGACCAGGAGGCGGCCGAAGGCCTAGCTTCATACGAAGCTGATTCAAGGCCTATCAGTTCTTACATCAAAAGCAGGATTCAAGGGCAGCTTGGGATGAAAATGCACAATAAGGCTTTGAAGGCAGAAAACTAAGGAAGAAGAAGGGAAGCAAACACACCAGCCACTGAAGCTAAATGCATCTAATTTGTCCCTGGGGACAGTACTTAAATTTTAACGTGTCTGTATTATGGATGCATTTGCCAGTGGGTTGGATGGTGGTGAACCATATTTAAATTTTTATAAAAGCAAATGTGCACCAGAGTTAACCTGACTTACAAAAGACGAAAGCATTTTCAAATATAATGGTAGTGGGTAGAAGAAAGCTGGGTAGAGTTTTGAAATGAAACAGATGTGTGTGTGATTTCTGCCTCACTCTTTCTTTTGGAGACTTTGGTTTTCTTAAGGTTTCGGAGTCTCAACTTTTCTAAGAATGAAATGAGGTAAGAGCCCCTTCGTCTTCAACCAGTTTTTAGAATTAAATCATGATTATTCCAAGGAATGACAAACACATACCTTTTCTGAGGAAAAAGGGCGCAACACAGAGGCGTAGCAAATACCAAACTTAAAAAAAAAGAGAGAGAAAAGACAAATCAGACTATTTTGAAATGGTCAACTTTTCAGGTTCTTTTTCTATTATGCTTTTCTACCAATCCCCTTTCTTTCTTTTGAGCTTTATATTGCCTCACAAACATATGTCCTGTTTGTATCATTTTTATTACACCGGGGTGGCCAAGGTAATTTGTTTTAAAAAATCAAAGCGATAACAGGACTTTTCAAAAGGGTCCTGCAAATAGCCCCAAAAGTAGGTTTCTCCAAAGACAGTTTACTTCTAGCTGATTATTGGGACTGTAAGCCCCCCCTCTTCACATGCTGCACATTTCTCTATAAAAAAGAAATGAATGATATCAAAGGAATGCTACTCACCAGAAACCAACCAATCCAACCTGGATGGGTGCACTCATCCATGGGAACCTCTGTGTTGAGAAATAAACTGTTATGAGTACTTTTCATACAAGCTCTTGGGGATCATTTCTTCTGTTGATGAGCTGGAAGGAGGCGCTCCTCTCCGCATTACAATCCATGATGGAATGTGATTAGTGAAATCTGGGGGAACACGGCAAGAAGCGTGTTCGTCCTGACTTCCTATAGCCCCCACCCCCTCGATCTGTCAGTAGGTGCCCGGGCGGAGATCAACGGCTTCCATGTCCCGCTTGCACATATAATCTCAGTGATGCTTGGCTGGGTATGGGAGGCGGAGAAATTGCTATTGTTTAGTTCCAGTGTGTCTCTCGGCTGGGAGGCACTACAGCCTGGAGCCAAGGTTGGGAGACACAAAAACCTGCTCTCAGGTGTCTGGCCTTCCTGGTGGTTCCCTGCTGTGGGGAAAGGGCAGGCAGAACCCAGGCTCTCCAAGCTCTGGTTTCCGAATGTGCCAAGTGATCCCAACAGTTTCCTAAAAGCCTGCAGGTGAGGCTGTGCCAGCGAACATTCGTGAAGCACCCAGGAAGCGCCTGCAAGGAGCAGAAACCCAGCACCCCCCCCCCCCCCATCTTTCCGTTCTTGGTTTTAGCTGCTGTCAGTATGGTTAAAGCTGGCTGGCATAATACAGTTTTGCCTGCTGTTCTTTTTTAATGGGAACAAATGAGTTGGTTGGGCTTTTGCAGAATAAATGGTGTTAGGGTTTTGGTTTCCAGAAAGGAGTGATACCAGAATACACAATATAGAGAACAACGAGATGTATGGTTATAGAAATAAGGCCACAGAAGTAGCTGCAACCAAGTCATAACGAGATCAGCCAACTTAGTCAAGAGTCAACACAAGCTGTTAAAAGAGCATAACCGCCAAGAGGCCACGTGCGAGGCATACCCTGGTCCCCAAGAAGACTCCTCTGGTGAGAGGATACAGCCCGCAGGTTAACGTGAGGCGAGAGGCCGGGCTAGAGGAAGGGAGAAACGTCATCAAGAGGAAACAGACCCCGAGCCCAGCCGACACAGCGGGCCCCGCCCGAGGACAGCAAGAAAGGGGATCTGGTATCTTGGGCAGCGGCTGTCTGACAATAAAGGATCTTCATGAGATGGCAAATCCTCACTCTCACGCTTCCCAGACATGTGACACCTGCACTGGCACACAGACTAGGTGACGGGAAGACAAGCTAAGCGCTGAATGAGATCTTGTGAAGGATGAACTCGGGCCGGTGCAAGCCGCCATGTCATTTCCCGTGCACTCTTGTCTGCAGCATACCAGGCTACCCTGTTACCTCAGGGGACAGCTGCCTGCAATCTCCGAGAAGGACATGTGTAAATTAAAGGCGACGGTTTGGATGGAAAGGCTCTTGGTAACGACAAGGACCCTGGAGAGTTCTGACTTAGCCTGTGAAAGCAACCTGGATGTCACCCTTCCTCCCAGCTCCTCCTGCAGCACCCCATCGTGCCTAATTCACCCCTACTTCTTAAATAGAACTTCAGAGGGCTTTTGATGGCATAGCTTCCAGGGTCTGTGGATTTCCCCGGGGAATGCCCAAGGGACCAAGGGATGCTTCAATCACTACAGAGCCACCATGACACTAGCGCACATTTCACATCAACGTGTAAGACTGCTAGAGGCAGCAGCTCAGGGAATATAGTTCTTCCACAAGCCCAGTGCTTCCAAGACAGAATATGAGAGGGGGTGCTGAAGTGAGGGTCCCCTTTCCCTCATACGGCGTCGATGCCTCAATGCGTAACAACCAGCGTAAGTCGGTCAGAGGTGGCGCTCACCATTACTGTTGCTTCATAGCATACTTTCTTGGCTTATTTTCCTAACGACATAGTTATATTAAAAAGTGT
Organism: Aselliscus stoliczkanus; assembly: GCA_033961575.1. Classification (NCBI taxonomy): domain Eukaryota; kingdom Metazoa; phylum Chordata; class Mammalia; order Chiroptera; family Hipposideridae; genus Aselliscus; species Aselliscus stoliczkanus. The sequence goes on from CM066733.1 coordinate 4,916,209, forward strand.
ATGAAGTGTTCACTTGGTGTTGGCCTTGGCTTTCTATCTGGGGCCTACAGGGAGTTTACAGGTCAATGAACATTCCTGCTGGACCTCGAGAATTTTCCTAATCACTGAAATCATTCAGGGAGCGTTTGGTCTGGGACCTGTGTCCTTCCTTCAAAGCTGTGGAGTGTCTCCCCAATGTTACAGTTCTGTTTCTAAGATGCAGAATAATTCACCCCAAGACAGCTGCTCCTCCAGTGAGGAGCCTGACCCATGCCTGGCAGATTTAATGGGGTCACTTGCCACACAGCATGAGCCAAAAGAGTCACCCTGTCCCACTGTCTCCTACTTGTTGGAAGAATTGTAATATAAGGTAAAGCAGAGCACTACGGCATTAAATCATGAAGCTACAAACAGACTGTATGAATTGCATTGAGATTTCTTGGTTAGTTTCAGACCCTGATGGGAAGTAGCTGATAGATTAATAAATTACTAGAGATGATCTCCAAAGAAAACGAAACCAGGGCTCTCACTACAGTGCTCCATGAAGCCACAACTCCAAGTTATCTTTTTCATGTCTGATGACAGTAGGGGCAGTGACTCATAAAACATATTCCAAAGCCACGCCATCTCATGTCATTGCTACCTAGCTCGGCATCCACTTGAGCACTAAGGTTAAGTGTATAATTGAGTTATAACCTCTCGAGACACGTGAGCAGCAGTCTTCATTTACGAGAGCTTTTTCAAGTATCTGACGTGAGACATAAAATGTTCCTGGCAACGTCTTTCTATTGACAGAAGTGCCCACGTGCTCCTGGCCTTCAGTTTCTTTTCTCACTTTATGCAGGAAATAATATTCTGTACAGCTCAAAGTCTGAAAAGGAGCGGAAAGCATAGAGACAATGACAAATAGAACTGGGGCTTACCTTGAGAAAGGCTTTCTTTTCCAATGTGTTCATGATAAATGGAGGGATGGCTGGAAGTAAAGACAGACCCACTTACATCTTTATTTCATGTCTATTTTTAGCTCATTTTTTTTTCCCCCAACAATTTGACAAAAGGCTTAGATTACTTTTGGGCTATTTTCTCCCTGGCAGAGTGAAACTATTTGCAGTAATTCTTTGAAATATTTTATATTGAAAAAAATCCACTGTTCCATTCTCTAGATTTCTTAAGAATACTGTAATGCTCTTTGCCAGCCAGAAAATTCTATAATCTTCAAGAGAACTTTATATTTAACTTTAAATATGCAACAGTACGGACATCAGGAACCCTTGCTTCCTGTATAATAAGAGAAATCCAACCTGCCCCAAGGGCCCATCCCCTGTACGGAATCAAGGTTCCTGCCTTGAGTCAGGCAGATGCCTTGCTCGCTGGGCGGTCCTGGAAAAGTCACTTCACTTCGCTGAGCCTCAGCTTTCCGTTTTTCTCATCTGTGAAATGGGGAGAATTGCACCAACAGGCTGCGATGATTTGATGCAATAATGCCCGGAAAACGTCATGTGGCATTAGTGCATTTACTCGCAATTTTTGTCAGACTAAACTGTCATGTCAACTACTTCGGTGTGTCAATTACCATCACAAATCTCCCTGGGATAGGAAGAGGGTGTTTCTTCTCTGGGGACTAAATCATGTTTGAAATATTTAGAATATTAAAAAAAATCTGGAAACAGACTTGTCGGGCTGACTGAACTCCCAAGGAGGGGGGCTCGTATTTCAAAATAGGAAAGAACAAACCCGGGGTAGAAGTGGGCCTGGCAACCTTGACTGAGGCAAATCTGGAAATCTGGGCCTAGTAGGTGCATTGTGGGGTGCGGCAGAAGGGTTCCCCAGCCTCCCGCTGGTTAGTGACAGCATGCTGGCCCCAGACTCAGGGGTTCAGCCTACTTGTCAAGGCTGTGGTTTCCAGTGCACCCCACTCCATGGCGCCGTCTCACAAGGGGCTCCTTTGTTACATCAGATAATGGAGGTTAATTCAGATCATCCCAATTAGCTAGGACGTGAACACACAGCACACCCCATGTCATTGCTCTTCGCAGGTAGTGCATGTTTTACAAATTAAAGGTAAGACCCTCCACCAGCAAAAGGTTATGATTTGCTAGAGGCTCAGGTCATGGTTCGCATTTTTTTTAGCAATACCGTATTTTTAATTAAGGTGTGTGCATTGTTTTTTTTAGACTTAATGCTACTGCATGCTTACAGATTCTAGTGTAAACTAGAATCTAGTGTAATGTGTACTGGGAACTCCCCAAATTCATGTGTGTTGCTTTATTGCGGCAGTCTGGAACCGAACCCGCTGCTGTCCGGGGCCTGCCCATGATGCTCCCCAATGCTTTCCTTCATGTACTTTTCTCCAGCTCCTGCCGCCCAGCCTACTTGTCTGCTGATGCGCAGTCACAGAAACAAGCGGAATTTAAAGTCAGCCAAAAACATTGGCGGGAACTCGACAGCAGTTGATGACGCAGGCTTCCTCTGGGAACTGAGCTAACAGCCGGGTGCTCTTTGCGTTCAGTTTCGATGCTGAAATTTAGCACAGTCATTTCTGTTTTGTTCCTGCACTATAAAACTATCACAGGCCCCCTGGTTTCTGAGTAAGTCTGTGCATCTTCTACAAGACCCGGTCTGAAGGTAGCTCTAAGAAGCCTGAGGAATGGACCAGAGATTCTCAAAGGGAAAAATACATGGCTTTTATGCTTTGGTCACATTGACTCCAAGCCCTGTGGACAAGACTGAATAGTGGCTCGGCACTCATCCTCATAGCTGCTCTAAGGGCACAGCTTGGTCTGTGTTCCAAGGGTCCTAGGCTGATATAAATAATTCTTCAGTCAAAATTATTCCCACTCAAGAACTCTTAGATGTTTCCTTTCAAGATTTACCAAGATCAAATTCTCTCCCTTTGGTTGTCCTTACCTCTGTGGTCACTGCCTGAGTCCCGCCCGCCATCATCTCTTGCCTGGGGTATGGCGGCAGCTTCCTGACCAGTCTCCAACCATCGTTCCTGTTCCATCTTCGCTCGAGCGTGCGTGAATGAGGCCACCCCCTGCTCAACTCCCTCCACGGCTTCCTACCTTCAGGCTACAAGCCTGGGCTCCAGATGCCCGCGGGGCCATCCCTGTTCCGTCCTCGGGGCCTCGCCACTCTATTCCGCTGGCCCCGCCTCCCTCCCTACTCCAGCTGCACCTGCCTCCTGGGGCTCCCAGCTCACCAGGTAAGCGCCTCTGCCCAGACACTCATCCCTGGTGCCCACTTGGCTGTTTCCCTCGCCGTCCAGTCTACGTCCACCCCAAGATCTCTGACCCCTTATCATCATCTCCCATATTATATAGATTTAGTTATTTAGTTTATTCTCTGCTTCCCCCTCAGAAAGGAAATTCCACCAAGGGAAGTTTTTTTTTTTTGCTTCCCTGATGCATAAATGCGTGTTTGATCTGTATGTGTTGAATGAACGAATAGATAACGAAACCCTACTCACCCATGCCGGGGGCTGCCATGAGGATCCTGGAGATGACCACCTGCGTGATGGCTTGTCGCGCGGCCTGCGCTGACTCACCCAAGCGGTTCCCATTCTCGTCCGTGACCGGAATGCCAACTTTGAGTTCCCTAGAGAGCAAAACACATGCAAAGAAGTTCACACATGCCTTCACAAAACGGCTGTAGGTCAAGTGGGTACTTAAGCCAGGCACCCACTCAAGTGTCATTTTTGGCACGAACAAAACTATTTTTAAATATCATGAACACATTTAATTCTCGTATGATAAGCACAAAAGCAAAATAACGGTAAACTTTGGGGAAAAAAAAAAGAGGGAGGTTAGCATTTTTAATAAAAATATAACTCAAAGGGTGACTGGGCTAATTTAAGAGATAAGGATAATTTTTGTGCAAATTTGAGCAACCTTCCCAATGAGAGCCAGGTGTGACACATGGCGTCACTGATAAGCTGACACTGACACGGGAGTCGCCAGCACATGGCCATCCTGGATACTTGGTGACCATGGAGCATTACCCTGCGTTTCACTGTCCATTCCAAAATGGTTTCTCTCATTCTTTCTTTTCCTTTAATTTTTGACAGTTCTAAAAAAATACTTCCCAAGACATAGGTGAATGTTATTTTAAACTGAAAAAGAAAATTCTGGCGGAAAAAAGGACCTGTGTCAGGGACTGCACGGTCTGTGCACAGACCTTTGCCTCGCCCTGGCTCAGCTGAATCTAAGTTTGAGATCTGTTCTCTCAAACTTTTCATTGGACAGAAGCAGAAAGTGTTTGGACCCGGTGTTCTCATGGCTAAGCTGGTGGTGTCCGTGGACCCGTCCTCACCCCACTCCAGGTTATTCTAACTAGTCTAGGCAGACCTCAGGTCTCATCCAATTTCATAGGTAAATGTCAGAGCTGATTCTTACATGAGACTAACTGCCGCTGTCAAGCCCGAGTCCCGTCTGAAAGCGCCCGCAATCTTACCTTTGCCTCATTAACGGGATATTAATGCAGTTAGCAGCGGCGACGGCAGCAAAGGGGACAAAGCGGCCTATGAGTGGTGAGATGTGCTGCAGAAGAGAGAGTTCAAAAGCGTCATTTTTCTTTTCCGGTATTCCTAAGTGCGAACACTTATTTCTTCTTAAAAATTGCAAAGTCCTATTTGTATAGAAACTCAGGCAGAGAGTACTTTCAAAACCTGTTTCCCCGTGGTTTTATATCTCCAGCCTGGGCGTACTGGGACAGTGGGGCTCTGACAGCTTAGTGTGGTTGATGGACAGGGGCGTGGGTATCCCAAAGCCTTGGGTTCAGATGTGGCCTAAGCCCCCCATCCCCACCCCCACCCCTGCCACACACAGCCTCTGCTGGGCTGTTTTGGTGGGTGAGCATTTAGCGCTTAATTTAGGCCTTAAAATACAGTTGACTTCACTCATTGTGGTATATAAAAACGAAAGCACAAGGGAACGAACAAGACAAACAAAAACTCATAGACACAACAACAGTATGGTGGTTACCAGAGGGAAAGGGGGGAGGGGGATGGTAGAAAAGGATACAGCGGGGGTGGGGTGGGGGGTCATCTATATGACGACAGAAGATTTGACTGTGGGTGGTGAACACAGTGCCATATCCAGATGATGTATTATAGAATTGTACACTTGAAACATATAATTTTACTAATCCGTGTCACTCCACTAAATTTAATAAAATTAAAAAAAGAAACAACCCAGTGTCAGGCACAGATGTCGGCAGCTGTTAGAGGTGATACCCCTTCCCAAGCTTATCAGAAGATATAACTGACATATGCAGTCAACGACAACGACCATAATAAGAAAGTCTTAGGACTGGAGCTATTTTGAGAACTAACAGAGCGACTCAGAGCCAGGCAGGTGAGAAGTGAGAAGCTCGGCTACGGAAATAAAGCCCGGTACCTTCGTTAGCGCATTGAGCCCCAGAGCGGTCGCCACAGCACCAGTTGTTGCTGACACATAAGCCGCTCCCAGTTCACTGAGAAGAACAAGAACAGTGCATGTCAGGACGCTCCGTGACTGTTTGGTTTTTAAGAAATGAGGGGGAAATGGGAAAGGCTGTGATTGTCCGCAGAACAACATTTCCTGTCACTGGACAAGTAGCGACATCTAGAGAGGGGGCAAGTAGACCCATAAACAGTGGGATTCTTCACATCTAACCTAACTACAGCCCCCCAAAAGCCAGCACACAGGGTAGGTAGGAGTGGGGGTGAGTGGAGGAGGGAGGGAGCTGAGTGGGCAGGAGGCGCCGAGTGTGGGGAAACGCACATGGCCTACGTGTTTGGGGCACGTTTGCTTAAATTAAAAAAACAACAAAAAAATACTTTTCAAAATATTAACTTACATACTGAAAGTAAAAATGCAATGTTGCCGTTCCTAAAATGATGTCTTAGTGTATAAAAGTTCTGAAAGTCTCATCTTCGAAATACAACTAGCAACTCCTGTTTATTTAAAAATAAATTTTAATTCAAGGGCTGACTGAAAGGAAGGCGCTACTCAATGCCGGTCGCAGACTTCATACCAGTAGAAGACGTGACAGTAGAAGAATATGGACTATCAACAGCAATTTGAAGCGATAAAACAAAAAAGAGAACACCACAGCGTCATCCAGGTTTTGCTCCAAGTTTTGGTTAGCTAATCGCTTGGGCCTCTCTAAAAAATTTTTTTCAAAAAAATTTAAAACCCATTCAGTTGCATTTTGGCTCCAAAGGTGACCTATTTTAAAGCCAAATCAGATATCAAAGCCCCCTCGATCTCTGCAGAGATCGCACTGTTGACGCCCCTACTTTTGACGCTGGTATCTCCTTGCACACACAGGGCAGACGGGGGTACAGCTCGTCACCAGGACAGGCCAGCCCTGAGCTGCTGCCGCGTGTTCAGTGGGGAGCTGAGCCCGAGGGGGTGGGAGGCCGATCTTCACGGACCGCCCCTGGGACATATGCTCCCGCATAGTCTCAGCAATAGAAACAATTTGCACAAATATACTTTTTTAACTAGGAGAGCATCACCATTGAGTCTGGAGCAGTGCCGAGGGCGCCTCCGTGCTCGTCTTACTTGACAGTGAGGGGGGCGTCTCCACTTCTGTTGGTGTAATTGACCACGGCGTTGAAAGACTGGTTAACCCACTGCCAGAAGAGCACCGCCGGCGTGGTCCTGAAACAGAGAGGCCGTCACGCCCCCGCCGTCGCCCCGCCCCGCCCGCCGTCGCCCCGCCCCGCCCGCCGTCGCCCCGCCCGCCGTCGCCCCGCCCCCGCCGTCGCCTGTGGCCAGGCCGCTGTGCGGGGCAGGAAGTGTGGGCATGGAGATTGGGACGCCGGATCAAAGGCTTAGGACCCGTGTGGCTGGGCAGGTTTTTGTCCTCCCTGCTTCTCAGTTTCTTCGCTTGTTCTATGTGGGTGACACCAAGCTCAGAGGGTGATGGTCAGGATGGAGTTCCCTTAGGTTTTATCTTCCAGTGGTAGAGAGCTTGGCACAGAGTAGACACTCAGTGAATGTCAGGTCCATCGCTTAGGGGAACATGACGCCATTTGTAGGCTGGGCAGTTCTGGTCCCTCCTAACCGCACGTGTCACCTAGATGTCTCTGTCACGTCCACCTCCACCCACCGGGACTTCCATCTGTAGTATGTGAATGGATTACAAAGGGAATCTGCTTACTCTTAGTTCTGTTCTTTCTCCACCTCATTTTCTTTTGGGCCTAAGATTGAGGGGAAAGTTCGGCCTCCTTTTGAACAACAGAGAGAATACTCTTCCGAGGAGGGAAAAGGTACGACAGCCCCAGGGACTGGCATCTACACAGAACGGAAACTCACCTTTATTTCTATAACGTCCTTCACATGCAAAAGTCTACGCTAAGCTTCGGTAATACAAAACCAACTGTTTGTTACAGTCCCGCAACCTACCTGTAAAATGTCATCATGCAGCCTGTGATGGTCATGTTCATGGGAACCTGAGCGGACATCCTTCCGATCAGAATCATCTTTTCACCAGTGTCGGGATGGAAGGCTGAGTCGTAAATGTACTTCGCTCTCCATAGTTCATTCTCTGTAAGACCTGGAGGGACAGTCCCTTGTCTAGGAAAACAACGACAAATAACACAGCGATTGCTCATTTCCAACGCCTCAGCAGCGCTCGAGAGACAGGTCACTGAAAGGCTTTCAAGTTCACACTTACCTACAACAGCTGTGCCCGGACAGCGTGACAAGTCCGGCTCTTGCAGAGTCAGTGAAATTTCAATAACGCAAAGGACGGCGAACACTTAAAATGAACACTCCAAAGCCACATACCTCAAATTACCTATAATGTGGGACAACGAAAGCTTCCCTTGTATAATAGGGAAGTAGTCAGCTTGGAAACAGACTTAGTTCTCCATGACATATTTAAAAATGTATTTTGAACTTGGCGAACTTGAAAATATTTTTAACCAATTAAGCAACAGCTGTGGCAATCAAGAATATTAATTCATTTTTATACTGATAGTTTAAAAACTCAGGTTAGAAAGGATCCTTCGTTTTTCTCCTTATCAAAGAAACATATACTCACTTCTAGAAATGTAGAAAATACAGAAATTCACTGCAGCAATTAGAATCAGTCAAGCCTTCACATTATTCCCAGCTGACTAATTATTTCCTGAGGAATAGATGTATAATTTTGCCTTCCTCTGGGCACCTATCAGGACGTGGCTTTTCTGCTTTGATGTGATACATTACATTGATAGATGTCCTAAAATCACATCACCTTGTTACTCTCAGAACAAATCCTACTCATTCATGTTTTAACGTAAGGTTGAAGTTGATGTGCTAGTGTTTCATTTTGGATCTCGGCGTTGTTAATTTGTGAAATGGGCCATCGCTTCTTTCAAGTGTACTTTTGTCATTTAGAGTATCAGGGCTGCCGATGAATTAGGACGCATCTCCTTTTCTCCTATGCCCCCATAACATTAAAAGAAATTAAATATGCTTTATTAAGGTATAATTTAAATACAATAAAAGTCACGCATTCTCAGTGTACAATTTGATGAGTTTTGAAAAATGGACACAGTGGTGTAACCATCTCCAGAGTCACGTTATAGGATATTTCCATCTCCCCGGTGGTTCCCTCAGGCCCCTCCACAGTCATTCCTCTTCCTGGCACCCACGCTCTGCTTTCTAGCGCGAGTGTCTCCTCCGAGCATTTCACGCACATGCAGTCATAGGGTGAGCAGAATTTCGTGTCTGGCTCCCTCCACGTCACGTAAGGCTCTGAGAAGCGTCTTTGTTGTATCAGTAGTTGGTTAATTACTGTGTAGTGTTCCATTCAAGGAATGAACCACAGTTCCTTATCAGTTCCCTTTTTAGCTATCCTAACAGGTATGAAGCGCTATGTCCAGTGGCTTTAATTTGTATTTCCTTAGCAACTAACGATGCCGAGCACCTTTCCGTGTGCTTACTCGCTAATCTGGGTAGTTTCTTTGGTGAAGTGCTGTCAACCTGATCAAGTCTTTTGACCATTTAAAAAAGTTGGGTTGGAATCGAGAGTTCTTTTACATCTTCTGGACACAAGTCCTTTAGGGGACACAGAGTTCTGAAAATATTTTCTTCCAGTCTGTCAACTGCATTTTTGTTTTCTAAACTGTGGTTGGAGAGACTTTATTGTTCATGCTAGGTCCTACCTACAAAATCTTTGCCTGTCCCAAAGTCATAAAGATTTTATTAGCTTGTATATTTAGGTCTATCATCCATTTCAAGTTAAATTTTGTCTATGGTGTGAGATAAGGATTGATACTCATTTTTTAAATGAACGTCAAATTTTTTTAGAACCATTCATTGAACAGAATATCCTTTGTCTGCTGAATTAGCTTGGCACCTTTATATAAAACCAACTGACTAAATATGTTCAAGTCCATTTCAGGATTCTCTATTCTGCCCCATTGATTTGTGCGTCTATCCTTACACCACTGTCTTGATGACCAGAACTTTCTAGTAAGTCTGGAAACCAGGCAGTGCGAGTCCCTCAACTTGCTCTTTTTCCAAATTGTTTTGACTATTCCCATATAAATTTTAGATTTAACTTGGCAATTTCTACAAAAATCCCTGCTGAAATATAGATGATCACATTCAGTCTACAGATCAATTTGGGAAGAGATGACATCTTAAAATTATTGGGTCCTCCAATCCATGAACACTGTATATCTCTCCATTTAAAGTGCTTAATGCAGCACTGACATGTAGCAAGTGCTATGCAGTGCTTGCTGTTTTTCTTTTTAACTATTTTGGGTTGTTCTTTAGTTTTCTTTTTGCCTATACAATGTTTTATAACAAATAATGCAACAACTGTTTCTGTTTTAATAGGTTTCAATAGTCATCGCTAGTCTATTTACACTATGGCTTTCTTATTTTTCTCTTTTAAATTGTGGTAAAATATAGATAACAAAAAATTTACCACTTTAACCATGTTTAAGTGTCCAGTTCAGTGGCATTAAGCACATTCACACTGCTGTGCCACTGTCACCACCATCGTCTCCAAACCTTGCTCGTCTTCCCCAAACGGAAACTGTCCTCATTCAATAGTAACTCCTCGTTCTCCCCTCCCCCAGCCCCTGGCGACGCCAATTCTGTTTTTGGTCTCTATGGACCTGCCTACTCTAGGGACCTCATATGAGGAGAATCATAACTATTTGTCCTTTTGTGACTGGCTTACTCACTTAGCATAATGTCCTCTAGGTTCATCCATGTGGCAGCATGTGTCTTGTCTATGGCTTTCCTTCCTTTTCAAGGCTGGATAGTGTTATTATATGTACAGACCACATTTTGCTTATCCATTCATCTTCATTGGTCCATGAACACTTGGGTTGCTTCTACCTTTTGGCTATTGTGAATAATGGTGCTATGATCACAGGTGTACAAATATCTGTTTTAAGACCATGTTTTCAATTCTTTTGGGTATATACCCAGAAGCACAATTTCTGAATCATATGATTGTCCTATTTTTAATTGTTTGAGGAACTGCCACATATTATGGGTTTCTTATTTTTGAACTCAATATAGCTACATCTCCCAATCACTCAAGAAGGAGTTATGAGAAACTTACTATCGATACTATTACATGTTTTTCTGTTGCTTCTGTAAACAGACAATCTGGGATAAATTCCTGGGTCAAGTGCTTTTCCTGAAACTTTGATACTCATTGCTTCATTGTCTTTTGGCACTCAGTGTACAGATGAAAAGGTTGAGAACTCTCTGACATTTTTTTCTTTGTTAATAACCTTTCCCCCTGTTCTTGGATACTGATGGATTTTTTTAAGTTTCTTTGTAGAAAAAAGAAAAAAAAAATGCAAGTGCAAGTCTCTTTAATTTGTCGGGATGTTTTTCTTCAGGGGAATTCCTTTCTTTTCTATACTTACTATAACTTCCTTTGCATTTTTCTGGCTTCTCCTTTAGAAGCATCAGTTTGCTGCTCTCCATTCTCTATTCCCCTTAAATAGTATAATTTTTTCACATTTTCATCTGTTATCAGGAGATAGCAAACTATAGCTCGTGGCCTGTTTCTAAATGGCCTGTGAGCTCAGAGTGGTTTTTACATTTTTAAAGGGTCATAATAATAATAATAATAATAATAATAATAAAAGCAACCAGAAAAGAGTCTATGCAACAGAGGCTGCATGGCCTGCAAAGCGTCATATATTCACCATCTGGCCCTTTGCAGGAAAAGGTCGCCCCTTCTGACCCCATCTTGGAGAGCGTCTCAGGCTAGTTTTCTGCATGCATTTCTCCCTTTTCACCATGTGGTTGCTGCTGTTGGTTTCACATCTACCACTGAGTCTAGTGAGGGCTTCACTTCACTCTTATAGGTTTTGGTTCTTTGCGGTCTTCCCCTGTCTTCCTTTCAGCTCCTCTGGCCGTCTTTTCATCTCAACCTCTCCTCTTCTTATGGCTTTTGTTCCACATTCACAGGACATTTACTTTCGTGAATTTCTCTGTCATCCTCTGCCTCGTCCTCCCGTGCTCTTGCTCAGGCTCCGTCATGCCGTTTTCTGGGTACTCCCTCTCCACGCTGGCTGGCACAGGGTTAGGCGTGACCAGACCCAGTGTTCAACAGCAAAGATTATAGACTGCCCTTGGCTTCCTTCCTAACTACCTACATGACAGCAAATAACTTTTATATGTGTTACATGTTTCTTAAAGGCTTATTAAAAACAAACAAACCCCAAACCCCGAAAATGAAGAAGAATACGCTACAGAATGCCTTTGTGGTCCACAAAGCCTGAAATGGTTCTCACGTAGCCTTTATGGAGAAAGCTGTGGCCACTGCCGGGGAGTATGCCTCCTCTCTCCCCTCACGCCTGGCTCCCGCGTCTGATGGAGAGCATCCCACACCTGCCCAGCGTCCTCCCCGTCTGAGCTCCCACCGCTGGCGTGCATTCACTGGGCCTTTATCTCACAAGCAACCAGCCTACCCTAATGCTTGGCAACTTGCCTCCTGCTTGATGCTGTCTCCATCTGGAGATAGACAGGTGCGGGGGTGGCTATGGATGCAGGCGGTGAGTGTGTTGGAGAGAAGGCTGGGCGGGGGAACTCACAGGTTGGTACCTCTGAGTTGGAGGAAGGGCTGTCTTAGTTTCAGGTTATTATGAACCCTGGACATCTGCATTAAGGGTCAGCAATGGCGGATAAAACACGTCTTTCTATTTCTAATTTTTTTTTTTTTTTGTAAAAACGATTCCATTGCAAAAAACAGTTGTAAAATCACTAAGTGCAAGTTTAAAGACAATAGGCTAACAGGATGCCTGATGGTTAATCCTAAGAGCATAATCACTAATGTTACCTGTATTCATGCACGATTTTCCTTGCATTCTCTAGTTGTTCGTTGGTTAACAGGATATTCCTGGGATCAGTCACAGTGAAGAAATGATTGGCTCGCCCGACGAAAGTGCTTTGATCCCATCGAGGCTCTCTGATGTTAATGTTTGGTGGGAGTTCTCCAGACATTGTCCTGGACTAGGGAGGATCAAAGAGACAAGTCCAGTTGAGACTTACAACGTCGCCACCCATTTAGAAACTTGATTGTCTCACTAATCTTCAAGTAAAGATGTATGCATACTCCTATTCCCAAAACATAATTTTGCTGTAAGTGGCAGAAAGGTAGTCTAAATCCAAAGCTAACTTGGTCCATAAATCTCAAATGATCTTAACCAAATTTCAACGATTTCCCACATAGTTCTTTTTATAACTCCATGGTATTTCATCATTTCTTACCCTTGGAAACCTAGAAATACTCTAGAGAAAATAGAAATAGAAAAAGTTGAACATAATATCGACAGTCATAGGGTCTCACTTTTGAAGGCCTTGTTCTGGGTGAAACAATCAGCATCAAACAACCACTGTGTTCCGGCAGAGCTCTGTGTTATTTCTACCAGAAGTGACTAACTCGCCATCACGCGCAGGGAGGGAAGTCCTGGGGTGGAGGGCAGGGAGGAAGGGGGCTGCAGCCCGTGGGGTCTGGTTCTGGTGGAAAGAGCACAGCCATCCTGGGCTTGCAGCCAGAACTTGCCCCGACCTGCTGACCATGCCCCCAGCAAAGGTTGAAATTGGCCAAAGATCAGATCCCTTTTTAGACAGGTGTTCTTAAGAACCTCTCAGTTCTGACAGTATTTCATGACAAAGACTGGTGACAGTTGTTAAGTAACTGTGAAGTTGTTAAGTTGATGAGTAAATGTGATGATCTAATTGGCTTTATTAAGCCATACATGAATCCAGTGGCATGCCATCTAGCAAGGTCAGAGCAGTTCCTAGGAGCTGCACACAGGGAAGACACTTATAGGCAGAAGGGGGTGGGGACAAGGAAAGAAAGGATTGACTCATCTTCCCTGGGGGCTGGAAAGGAGGCTAAGTGGCAGATGACCTCCCAGATGCTGACCAGAAAACTCCAGCCTGGCCAGTTAGGATTACATTCCTGGGGAGGGGCAAACCGACAATTAGGTCAGATATCAAGTTGTGGTCTGGTGTCGTGGGCTTAGCCCAAGTGGCTCCACTTTGGACCTGTGGCTTCTTTTTTCAACACAGTTTTACAACAGGTGCTTCTCAACTAGGAATTTCTGCAGGGGAAGTCATTCTGTGGTCCAGCTCCATGACAATCTTGGGGACAGCATGAATGGTCGTGAAGCAAAGTGGGTCAAAGGAAGGTTTCAGAGAACAAGGTATCTATATTCCAAGGCGGATGTGGCAAGGTTAGGGGACAATGCCATGCCTCCAAGGGACAGACTGCACAGGACACCAAAGCAGGTGTTCAGGAATGTGCAAGCGAGCCCGTTAGACTCCAGAAGCAAGTGAAAAGGACCAGTGAGGGAGTCGGGGACATCACGGGGAGGATGTTTTCTCCGCCTGAGCCTCTGACAGCTATGCAGGATCCGAGACTGCTGCAGGAATTCAGAGAGGCTGCGAAACACAGCCAGGGACACACAGCCACAGATGCTTCCCCAGGGGAACTGCTCGGTTACCAGTGGGATTAATAATTGCAGATGGTCAACATCAAAACGTTATGGTTTACACAGCATATGGGCAGCTTTCTGATTTTCAACAAATCCAGTTTTCATGATCAGAAGAAATGATGGAATGGGGGTGCAGAGGAGGGAAAGAGGCTGTGAGATTCCAGATCAGAGACGTTAGAAGAAAATGACTGGTGAAAGGAGGTTTCTTTGATATTTAAATAAGGCAGACCTCTACGTAGATATTGAGGGTTTTTTTTTTTTTAAAAAAAAAAAAGCAGCCCTGCTTGGAACAAGTCTAGAGGCACCATTTTTCCAACAGCATTTGCTCACTTTATATCTCATTTTGGTAATTCTCGCAATATTTCAAACTTTCTCATTATCATGGCATTTGTTATGGTGAGCTCTGATCAGTGACCTTTGGTATTATTATCACAATTGTTTTGGGGTGCCACGAACCATAAAGGATGGCGAACTTAATAGATATTGTGTGTGCCGACTTCTCCACAGACTGGCCGACCCCAGCCCTCCCTCTCCTCGGGCCTCCCCATCCCTGGAGACACAACAATACTGCGATTAGGTCAATTGATAACTTACAATGTCCTCTAAGTGGTGAAGTGAAAGGAAGAGTGGAAGGTCTCTCGAGTTAAATCAAAGGCTGGAAATGATTACACTTAACCGACTGGTTAAGAGTAGGCAGTGGAGAGAGGACTTTTCCCAGTCACTACTGAAATCATAACACAATCTTCAAGAGCCACTCTGGGAGGGCCTTAATGCCCTCCTTTCAGGTTAGATGTCACACAGCCCGTGTGCTGCCATTCCAGGGTGAGGACTACCCCGACTTCTCCACCAGGAGGGACCACCTCCCACCACACAAGAAGCCTTGGTGGCTGGTTATCAGTCTGCTCCAATCAGGCAATGGTGGTCTGTTTAGTTTCCGTATAACTTTACTGAACCAACTGGTTAGCTGAACTGGAATTCCTGCTCCAAGCTGCACCTCCCTAACTGTCCGGTAATTTGCAGTCTCGGATGGAGGTGATGAGGGAAGGGGTATGCAGTGGAGACAACAGATCTGAGTTCGAATCCCTGCTCCACCAACAGCTCTGTGGCCTCGTACACATTATTCCATTGCTCCAAGTTCTTGTCAGCAAAGTCACGAGGCTGCCTGATAATAACCGCTAACATTTAATAACCACTATTCTGAGAGCTCGCCTCCTATGATCCCATCCCTTCTCCTAACAGTCCCTTCACAAGGGCGGTTAGCTAACTGGCTCGAGTGAGCAGAGCCAGAATGTGAACCTGGCTGCAGAGGGGGGCTCCCTGGAGAGGTGGGCATGACCAGAAAAGCATCTCCCTGGAAATCCTGATTCAACAGAGCCGAGGTGGGGCCTAGAAATCTGATTTTTAAGAAGTATACCAGGGTATCCCATGATTACTTATGTTTGGAGATGCTATGTTTGGGAGAATATAAAAATTATAAATAAGGAATAACCAAATGCCCTACCAGTTAAGGGGAGAGCCTTACCCTCTTACGGGGGCAATGTACATATTTAGGTGATTCCATGGTGATTCCCACTGGTGGCTGGGCCTGCTCTTTCTGGCTGGTTCCCATTGCGGAGGGCTCCCCGCCCTTGGCCCCATGCCCTGAGTGCCTGCCCTGACAACCCGTGGCATCAGAGCTGGGCTTTAACGACTGTGTTCTGGACTGGAGTCCTAATTCCCTTCTAGGCCTGTCACTGGGTGAGTCACTCATATCACTGAGTGTCTCTTTTCTTATCTGTAAAATGGACATCAGAGTTGCCTCCCAGAGTTGGTGGGTTAAGCAAGCTGAAGTGTACACAAGGCTTCATGAACCTTGAGTCATTGTGAGGTGCAAAATAAACATAGGGTCACTGCTAACATGCTGTCTCCATGCGTGGAGCTCCCGTCCTCACTGGCTGAAGTCCTGCCCATGAGGCAGTGGCTACTGTGGGGGTGGGGGTCGGGTGGGGAGAGAGTATAATGGGGCTTTGCTGCGAGGCATCCCCCAGAAAAGATGGTCAGAAATTCTAAGAGAAAGACCTTTTCTCTAAGATAAACTTTATTTCAAACCTTTAGCTACAGGCCAAGAAACTGCTTAGCTATTGGAAAAAATGAACTGCCCCAAATTTCACAGAAAACAAGTGAGCATGGAATGTGCTTCCTCAGGGACCTCATAAACAAAGACCTTTAATCCTGGCCAAAGTTTAACAATGATAATTAAGGAATTAAACTGGAAACCTGTGGGTTCAAACCACTGTGCTTTCAGGGCTAAGAAGGAGTCCTGCTGCCCTGGTGTATTTTTTAGGGCCAGGCAGCTGTGACACATGGCGTCAAAGTCACCATTTAGAGGACATGCCTGCCCCTCAGGTGCCAGACACTGGATTTATCATGCGTTATTAAATTGCTCAATCCTCATTTCAGCCTTTTCAGGAAATGTCCCCTAATTTGCAGAGTTACGCAGAGAAGTCAAGGCTGCACCCCAAATGACACAGGCTGGAAGTGGTTCTGTCTGACTATTCCACACTCCTGACCCTCAGGGGCCAGATGTGATGTGTCTGTAAGGCAGTCACACTAACTCTGAACCATGCGCAGCAAATGCACGTATCTGTCTGGCTCTGAGCCACACGCAGCACGCCTTCCTTATGGGTGTGGCCATACAGGTGATCAAATTATAGCCCCTAAAGTTGAATTCGGTGTAAAGTATTATAACCTTTCCAAGGGCATTTGCACGCAGCATGGCTTTCTGTTGCATACACTCCTGTTTCAGGGCTAGGTCTGTATGGGGCCGGGGGTCCCATCCTGAATCAGGAAGACGCAGAGAATTACTGCCTTCTGCCCTTGTCCCCACCACACCCCGCTACATGCAGATTCCACACCCAGGTGACAATCCGATCCTTATCCATAGTCCAGTCCTCAAGACCAACTTTGGGTTTGGGCTTCTTAATCAATGTCTTAGGATGGGGGAAGTTCTTCCATTAAAAAAAAAAAATCTATTGGTTTCTACTTGAGGTGGTGGCATCAGCTTGTAAAGATGATGAAATATTAACAATCTGTAATATTTCGGACATATTCAGTTGAATATTTTACCCACTTTAAAGAATCAACTCACAGACTACATGTACTCTCTATGAAAATACTGGGTTGTCGGAAAAGTCATGATGCACTTTTTGCAACCAAAAACAGAAAAACTACATCATGACTTTCCCGACAACCCACTATTTTAAAAATTAATAGCAGTTAACCAAAACCTTAGTAACTTTGACTTTTGTATCATTAAGTGTAGATTAGTTGTATGTTCTAACTTAATTTTTCACTTTCTAGACCAACTTTCATAGTCTATCTTTTTTTCTTTTAATGACTTACTGCTACTGATTTCTTACCTTTAATCCCAAGTGACAGTTTCCACCCAAGATTATACTCCAACTAAGCGCATCTAAGCGCAACTAAGTCACTGTACTGTAGGGTGTAGATAGCATATTTCATTCTAAGGCATCAGAGAGCAAAGGTGGGTGGCGGATCTGCTCTGAAGGTCACTGGTGCGCTGGCTGTCCTCTCTGCTTCCTCTGCAGGAAGTGGGGATGGGGAAGGGATGTCCCCTCCCAGTTGGCCCTTTCCATACTCATCCACATGGGATTTCAGAAGATTTTTGCAGAATATTAAGAGCATTCTAAATAGTTTACTGATGTAGAATTATAGCCAGCCCATGCTCTACGGGTTCCTCTCTGATAACTGCAGCCAGAAACTGTCCCTTTGCTTAAGGCCATGGGGGGCCTAAAAGCCTGCACACTCCATCTGACTTAGGGCAATTCCGTAGAGCTGGGTAGGCACTGACAGATCTCTCCAAAACCATCACTTTTGCAAGCTCGACACCTGCAGTCCTGAGGGGAGAAAGCTCCTGTTGGGGATCCCAGCTTCTTGTGAACCTCCACTCAGCCTGCCAAGGAGTTCCTGCTCATCTTGTATGTCTCATATGTCAAGTCCGAGTCCAGCACCATAAGAGCCCCCTTACTTACCTGCATACCCCTGCCTTGTATCTACTACAGTGCCTGACACACAGAAGGACGAAGCTGGGTAAACTGGGGGTGGCCAAAGGAAGAGAAAAACCAGAGGCACCCGAGTCAAAATCTAGGTGAGGCAGAGGAGAGTCCAGGACTTGGAGAAAAGCACAGACAAAATGCCAGGGGGCTCAGAAGGCGGGTGGGTGCCCATGGAGAGGTTCAGTGCCCGGGCTCTGAAGTCACTCAGAGCTGGGCTTTCTCATTCAGACACTCAGTTTGAGGGTTTGCCTAGGGCAGGCAATGCTGGGTACCAAGGATAGATGGGTCAGCAAGACAGGCCTGATCACAAGGAGAGACTAAAGCAAGCAAGTATGCACAGTCCATTTCCATTGCTAATACATGCTATGAAAGGAAAAGGAGGGGAAATAGAACAAACGATGTGTGCATGAAGGGGGCAATTTTAGACAACACAGCCAAGGGAGAGCACCTGACAGGGAACATTTAAGCGGAGACTCAGGTGGCCTTGCTCTACCCGTGGCCAGCTGTCTGACCTTGGGCAGATCACACAGCCTCTCTGAGCCCCTCGCTTTCTCGTCTGGATTAGGAAGGCGATGCCAAGTACCTCC
The DNA here is from genome assembly GCA_033961575.1 of Aselliscus stoliczkanus. Lineage (NCBI taxonomy): Eukaryota > Metazoa > Chordata > Mammalia > Chiroptera > Hipposideridae > Aselliscus > Aselliscus stoliczkanus. The sequence continues at coordinate 4,934,787 of CM066733.1, forward strand.
TAGATCACCAGCACACACTCAGCAGTCAATGTGGTTACCGTCATTCTAGTAAGGCTGGGGACCTGTGACACGAGGGAAAGGTCAGGAGGGCACAGACATGCAAGGTGCGCCCAGGGCCACCACCACTGCCCATCTCTTGGCTGCTAGACAGCGCGTTCTAGGACAGGGGCCGGGCGGCCTCCTCCGACCCCCGGCGCTGCTCCGCACCAGGGGAGGCCAAGAGCGAGCAGGGGCGTGCGGGGCGTGCGGGGCGTGGGGTCGGGCCGCCCGGTCACCCAGCAGTGGCTCGCGCCCGTGTGCGCGGTGGCCCCGCGGCAGCCATCTTGGGCGCCCTCCCTGCGGCGAGTCTCGTCACGCCGCCGCCGGGGACAGCGTGGCAGGGCGCGTGCGGGCGTGGGCGGGAGAGCCCCCTCCTGCGGGGCAGCTCGGCGGGCGCTCAGGCTGCTGGAGCTGGGCAAGTGCCCGGCAGCCGGGTGGCAATGCCCCCCAAGGGGCTGGGACCCCTGCCCCGGGGAGCCCGGGGCTCGGCGCGGGCACCTTTGATCTCGGCCACCCAGGGTGTCCCCGCAGCCAGCATGCGGGCGCGCGCCCCCGCCCCAGCCCGCGCCCCCTGCGCCATTCCCACGCATCACGGCCGCCACTCACCGCTCCCGCTGGGCCGCCGCCTGCCGCCGCCTGCAGGACCAGCTTGGCGCCGCCTCTGTCGCCACCGGAAGAGCGTCTCCCGCCACGGCGGCCCCGCGCGCCGCCGCCGTCGGGAGCCCGCCCTCGGGGTGCGTCCCCGCGCGGAGCCCCGAGGCCGGGCTGGCGGTGCGCGTCCCCGCGCGGGGTCCCGAGGCCGGGCTGGGCGGGGCGCGTCCCCGCGGGGAGTCCCGAGGCCGAGCTGGCGGTGCGCGTCCCCGCGCGGGGTCCCGAGGCCGGGCTGGCGGTGCGCGTCCCCGCGCGGGGTCCCGAGGCCGGGCTGGGTGGTGCGCGTCCCCGCGCGGGGTCCCGAGGCCGGGCTGGGCGGGGCGCGTCCCCGCGCGGGGTCCCGAGGCCGGGCTGGGCGGGGCGCGTCCCCGTCGGAGCCCCGAGGCCGGGCTGGGCGGGGCGCGTCCCCGCGCGTAGGCCCGGGACGCGCCCCGGAGTCGCCGCGCTGTGCTCCCGGCTTTCCCGAGGCCCGCGCTTTTGCTTCTGCTCCTGCCCCGCCTCCCTGTCCCCACCAGGATCCCCCAGGGCCATCCTCACGGTGGTGGGGGGCTCTGCTCGGGCCAATGCTATGTTTTCCATTGTGGGGTCCCAGAGGGACTGACTTAAAATTCTTTATTCCCGACGTCTTGAATATTCAGTATCCACTCACCCACTCATTTATGCATTTAAACCAGTGTTGCTTTTCCACTACTGGCGCGAGAGGGCGATTTTAGGTGATCGGTGCATGGGCCACGACATGATGTAGGTCTTGAAAAGAATCACTCTGGCTGCTGCGTGGAGAACTGGCCGAAAGGGAGTTCACGTGGGGACAGGCAGAGGCCACGGAGGGGGACCATGGTGGCTTGGACCAGGCGGGTATCGGGAGGTGGTGAAAACGATTGGGGCCTGGGTATATTTCAGAGGCAGATGAAATCAAATAAATAATGAATTACATCGTGCTCATGGACAGGCAGATTCCGTTTTTAAAGTAGATTCTCCCCAATACAGCCTACACATATAATGCAATTTCACACAAAATTCTGACAACTCTCGTGTGTGTGTGTGTGTGTGTGTGTGTGTGTGTGTCTGTGTAATTTGACAAAGTGGCTGGAAAAGTGTATATGGAAAAACAACGAGCCAGAAATAGCCAAAACAGCAGGCCGAGTGGCACGGTGGTTAAGCGCTGGCTTGGGAAGCCAGAGGCCCCGGTTCGGGTCCCACAGATGAGGGCCAGTGACACTGCCCTCAAAAAAAAAAAAAATAACCAAAACAATTTTGAAGAAAAAGAGTAAAATAGAGTGACTTGCCCTATAAGTACAGAGCGGTAGTGTGTTTGTTTAAAGATCAACAGCCAGCTTAGTGCAGCCAGACAAAGGAGACATGGACCCTACACATATAGAAAGCTGCTATGTGCTGGCATTCCAGGCCAGGAGAAAGGTTAGCTATTCATTCAATGATACTGGGGCAATTGAATCTCTATACCATGTATGGAGTCTGTCCTCGTGTATGCATTTAACTCCAGACTGATTTAAGACCCTAACATGAAAAACAAAACTCCCAAAATTTTAGCAGACAATATAGAACGGTATATTTATGACGCTGGGATAAGGAGACATTCTGAAATAAACACAAAAGTAAAAAATATAAAGGAAAGATTGAAAAGTTAAGCCTCATAAAACTAAAAAATGCATGCTCATTAATGACACCATAATAGAAGTGTAAGAGTTCACAGACTGGGCGGAAATATTTTCAGCACATAGATCTGGCAGAGAATATGTATCTACAAAATATAAAAAAAAAATTTGCAAATTAATAAGAGGAAAGAAAAACAACACAACAGAAAAACATACAAAAACATAAATACATGCAATTCACAAAGAAAGAAAAAGACAAATGGCCCGATACATGAGAAAAGATATTCAACTTGGCTGGTAATTCAGGCACTTGACATAGTTTTTTGGTGGCACTCCCCATCCTCAGAATTCCTATGAATGTTGAGCCGCTTTCTGATCTTTGTTATATATACCCTTGCCAAGTGTTGGACTCCAAAAGATTAAAGAAAAGAATGTTCCTCCCTCAAAGAGCTTATTGGCAAAGAGATAGACATGTAAACAAGTAATTGCAATTTAATAGAAAAATTGCAACAATATAATGTGGGCTACATAACTAACTGCTATGGGGGTGGGGGTGGGGTTGACCAGCTCTCCCTGCAGAATGGAGGTGCAAGAGAGGTGTAATAGACACAGAGTGTGTTAGTTACCTGTTGACCCAATAATTCCACAGCACAACCATAGAACCTCAGGAGTATGCAACAATAAACATTTATTTTGTTCCCGAGTCTGCGCTGGGCTCCCTGGGTTACCATGTGTCCATGGTCAGCTGTGGGCCGCTGGTGGCTTTACTGATCTTTGCAGGGCTTTCTCATGTGTGTGGGGCCTCAGCTGGGACAACTGATTTGACTCTGTTCCATGCCTTGTTCCTCCAGCAATCTAACGTGGGCATGTTCTGGAGGGCGGGGGCGGGGGCGGCAGAGAGAGAGACTCGAGGCCTATGGTGGCCAAGGCTTGGAACTGGCAAGCCTTAACTCCTGCTTTATCCTGTTGATCAAACCAAGTCTCAAGGCCAGACCAGATTCAGGAAGAAATAGACTTTATGTTTTGATGGGAGGAGCTGCCAAGTGACACCAAGTAAATTGGTATAGATATATAGACAGGTGGAAAATTGAAGACATAATTTTTCAAAATTTCTGTGGGTTTTTGTTTGTTTTTTGCTTTCCCAGCATCTCAGTTTTCTTTTGGCGAGCTCCTCTCTCTCACTTCACTTGATCCTGGTCAGATTGTCAATGTGGTACTTTATCTTCTCATGGCTAGTGACCCAAGCTGGGCCAAATAGAGTCCCTTCCTGAATTGCTATGTAGACACTAGCAAGGAGAAGCCATCCCCCTCCCCAGCCCTACTGGGGTCACTAAGCTGGGAGAATGTGGATCAGGGGCTGCAAATGGCTCTTTTTGACAGCGTTTAGAAGTGAAACTAAGCTGAAAGATGCAAGAGAGAAAGAGATCAGGTGACATCATTTCAGGCCCTGGGCTCAGCCAATCCAGAAGCTAGACCTGACTCCTTGGCTTCCAGTTACTGGAGGCAATAAATTCATCCACATACACTTAAAAAAAGAAAAAATCATAAGCTCTTTTTGAGTTGCATTTCTATCCCTAACTGACTAGAATGAGGGGTGGAGGGATGTCACAGGGGTGGTGACATCTGAGCTAAATGCAACTACATTTGAAAAAGTCAGGATAAAAGAGGCAGACAAAGGAGAAATGAGCTGAGGTTTTAAGAATGAAAAGAAAGTTTCTGTCTGTGTTCTCACCATTGTTTTAAAGAAATAGCTTTCAGAAACAACTTCCAGGGAAGCTAAAATAGTATTTTTCAGCATTTTTGATAAGGAAAGTGTGTGCTACGGAATTCTTGCTAGGCTTGCATGGACAAAGGTTGCAAAACCCTTGCGTTTTAATTCGGACTTTGAACCATTCAGGGCATGGCAAAAACAAGACAGGGCTTAAGTCAGCAAGGCCAGGGGCATTTCTGAGCAAGGTAAAAGTCATCGGACTGAAGAGAGGCCTTCTGAGTATGTCACAAAATGAAGGTTTCCTCCTGGGAGAACAGGGGTTTTGGTAAGAATCAATGTTTTCCTTTAAATGAACATTTAAATGAAAACTTTAAGTTCCTGGTTATATTAGCAAAGTTATTTATAGTGACAAAAGAAATAAATAATCACATGAATTTGAAAAGTATGGGAAGTTCATGTATTCCCCAGCACTCTCCCTCGTAGAATTTTCATATGTTTTCTTCCGGTATTTTCTTTTCTGACCCATCACACTTCTGTTTGTCTTGTGCTTGGGATTCAGCTCTCTGGATGTATGACCCAGAAGCGTGTGGCCCAGGGCTTAAGGACACATGCCCTGTAGGCAGACCCACTGGGCTTCTGATTGGCTATGAGACCCTAAACCAATGACTTCCTTAGCCTCTGATTGGCTATGAGACCCTAAACCAATGACTTCCTTAGCCTCTGATTGGCTATGAGACCCTAAATCAATGACTTCCTTAGCCTCTGATTGGCTGTGAGACCCTAAACCAATGACTTCTTTAGCCTTCCTGTGCCTTGGCTTCTCTGTCTCTAATGGAGGGATAAGGCTCACACCTGCCTCATGGGGGCTGTTAGGAAGATTACCTGAAATGATGTATGTTCTGGCTTCACAGGACACCTGGCCCGCAGTGAGTGTCTGTAACTGAGAGCCACTGTTATTAGGGCTCCAGCTTCAGGACTCCCACAGTGCCTCACACATCTGTCTGCGGGTTTTCACCTCATGGCATTTAACTTTAGATTTACAGTCCTGTCTTCTCTGGACTGTGAATCCTTTATTTTATTTTATTTTTATTTTATTTTTTTTGAGGGCAGTGTCACTGGCCCTCATATATGGGACCGAACCAGGGCCGCTGGCTTCCCAAGCCAGCGCTTCACCACTGCTCCACTCGGCCGGCCCATCCTTTAAAATACGGAACGCGGTCTTATTCAACTTTCTACCCCAGTGCCTAGCACTGAGACACAAGGTGGGTTATATATACCAGTGATGCCAAAAAAATGTTTTCAGAGATGTTAACACTTTGGTCAGCGTTGCTCAAGGGGTAGTTCTCCATAATCAGAAGTGTCTGGACACTGGTAGTAACCACTCTGAGTACCTCTTGTAATTACAGAAATCAAACGTGACTTGTATTCATCTTTTGTTATCAGTATATATTGAGTATTACAATTTTAATAGTTTTCCTTTCTTAAAATGTGTATACATTTTTTGGCACCCTCTCTCTATATACAAATGTGTGTGTGTGTGATATATATATATATATATATATATTTTTTTTTTTTTTTTTTTGCTAAATATGTAGTGAGAATCATGATACACATATTTTATGATGTGCTTCCTTCACTTAAAGTTACATTTCATAAACACTTACTCAGGTTGCATTATCATCATTCCCTCATTCATGCTTTTATTCAATAACTGCTATTGCACACCAATTATACATTAGTAATTGTTCTAGGTGCTGGGGATTCTATATTAAAAGGCACAAAGTTAACCCCCTGTCCCCATGCAATGGGCATTCTAGGAGGGGGAGACAGAAAATGAACACAGTGAATGAATATAGTGGTGGTGAGTGCAATTGAGAAATAGAGCGGGGCGGGGGTAGGGTGGTGGAAGGGAGTACAGTCAGGCAGAGCTCTGAGGAAACGGTCCTTTCTCATCTGAATAACTTAGAACATTCCATTGAGCACTGTGTCATCATTGACTCGACCTGTAAGGGGACTCTGTCCGCTCAGGCACTGTGTGTGTGTGTGCGTGTGTTCTCAGCTGAGGGCATGACTGCAGATTCTGGTCCAGCAACTCGGCAGCTAGGCACCTACTGTGAACTGGCGCAGAGTAGTCCCTTCCACAAACATCTTCTCTAATCCTCACAGAAACCCCGAGGGGTTACTGCTTGTATTAGTCAGGGCCCACTAGAAAAATAGCACCAATAGGAAGGATATCTATCTATCTATCTATCTATCTATCTATCTATCTATCTATCTATCATCTATCATCTATCTACAGGGAGCTATCTGGTGAGGAATTGGCTCACAGTGGCCCAAATCAGCCTTTGTTTTATTTGGCAGCCTAGGCTCTTTTTTGTCGGACAGTTCGTTGGTTCTGTCACCACATTCTCTGATGCTGCATTGGGTTAGGGCACAGGAGGGTACTTTGGCCACTGCTGTGAGTCACACGGTCCTATCGGCAGGGCACTCAGGATCCAGGGAGGCAGCAGGCACAGCACAGGCAGGCCCAGGTGGTCTAAGCGGCAGACACGGAGCCCAGAGGAGGGACAGCCGGCTCATTCAGGGAAGGGTTCCTGGCAGAGGTGATGGACAAACCAAGGCTTAAGGGACAAGAAGGAGAAAGCCAAGTGAAGATGCGGGAAAGGACATTCTTTGCAGAGGGAACAGCATGTGCGGCAGCATAGAGGCCCAACCAGTTGGTTGGGGGGAGGCGGGGCTGCAGCTCACTTGGGAAACGGAGGGCATAAGGTGAGCGTGGAGGTAGCTCTCAAGGGGTGCGATGGGTGGAGAAGGGGCAGGGGAAGGCCTCTCCCACCCAGACGGTGTGTATACAGGAACTCTACCTGGGACGGGCTGAGGTCCCCATGGGTTCCTCCACTGGAGAGGTGAGGGACAGACCCACCAGGGCCAGGCACCGGTAAGAGGAGAGACAAATGTAGAGAAGGAAACATAATTTTCCTTCTGCCCTTCCAAGCTCTTCTGGCTGGCTGAATAATTCAAATGACATTCAGCAAATGAACAGAAGATCAATTTTAAATATGTGCACATGGGGAATTCACATAAGCATGACAACCCCCAAAACAGGAAGGCAAATGAGGTATATATGTCATTTTGGACTAAGGAGGGGCAAGTAAGGCCATTCACAGAGAGATGAAAAGAGCCATTGCTTAGCAAACAAATGTGTAATGGCCATCTTGAAACAACAGGACGCAGCCAGATGGGCCTTGCTGGGTTCCCCCTGTCCACCACCCAGTTCCTGTTAAAATATAGCCATCTGCAGAATAACCAAGATCTCCCCAAAAGGGCATATATTGGGGTGACAAACTCTGTTCCCTCTTACAACCTAGGGCGGAGTGCAGGTGGCAGTGGGGTTTCATGCTGGTGTCACCAAAGCCGTGAGTTCCATGCCCGCGGCTTGCAGAGAAGCCAAAAGACTGAGGTAGCAGGTTTTCTAACAGCGAAAGGAGGTTTATTCATCAGGCCAGCCCAGCGAGGAGGCCAGGCAAGGTTCCAGTAAGTCGCCCCGAACAAAGGTTTGGGGTCAGTGTGAAGGGATGAGGGAAAGGAGAGGTTATACATGTCTAGAAATTCTAATTCAGGGGGTCTGATTGGGTAGTCTTAGAGCTAAGCCCACTCGGGTTAGGGTTGTGGAAGAGGCGACAGGGAACAGAGAATGCCCAGCCTGGCAGAGTTTGACCCATCAGTCCTGTGTGTGTGCCCGTTTGGTCCCTACACTGATCTTCCTGATTGATGGACCCCTCGCCCCTTAATGGGCTCTGGGTGGTACTTGAATTCCACAAATCTTGGTTCTGTTGTGCTTTTGAGGTCAGCTTAGGGTGATTTTGCTGCTGTGTTTGCACCAGTCTCTGGGACCAGTCTGATCTGGCTTGGTCTGGTGGCCTCCTGAAAGACACTTAAAAACTAGAAAAACAAACAAACACCCCCCCCCAAAAAAAAAAAAATAAAACTACAAGGGTCTGGTTTCAGTGTTAGGGCCTGGTTTCAATAGCAGACCATAATGCTAAAAGCAGTCTTGTTTGAGAGCGAAAACTCAGTGTGTCTCACATAGAACATGTCCGTAAACCACATGAATTGGCTCTTTGTTTAAAAATAAAGCATCTCGCCAGCGACCCCGGTTGGGGTCCCACATATGAGGGCCAGTGACACTGCCGTCACACACACACACATACATACACACACACAAAATAAAAATAAAGCATCTCTAAGTATGGCTAAGCCAGTTCCCTCTTGCATAGATCCTGGAGGCTGAACTCAATGCTGACGCTTCTGGGAGAGCTGAGTCACAACGTCCTGCTTTAAGGGACTGGTTCATCAGCCACATTGCTCCTAACATAATAGGGCAGAAACAAGGGAAAACATACAGCTTCCCATTTCTTTCTGCTTCGGCTGAGCACTCGCTCCCTGCTTAACTCTCCTGATTAGAATGTGATGCCCGGCTGGCTCTTTGGGTCCAATCCATTCGTTCATCCACCAGCTGAGTGTCCACTTGTGGCAGCTCAGACATCACCAGTGAGTGACATTATGCTCCCCCCCCCCACCTCACATTCCCATGGGGGAGACAGCAGTAAACCAATAAACACAGGATTTCAGGGGACGGGAAGTGGAATGAAGAACTGGATAAGAGGCTAGAGCAGAGTACGCGTGGGGGGCGGGGGCGGTAGTTTAGAGGGCTGGTTCCCGGGAAGGCTTCTCGGCGGAGGTGACGTTGGAGCACAGCCCTGAACAGAGACACGGACGGAGCTTTGGCCTTCCAGTGTTCTCATACCTGTGCAAACAATTCCTAAGGTGAAATCCTCTCTGTTAAACTAAGTTGCGTATTTTCCGTTTTCCTGACTGAGACCCTGACATGTCCTCCTGCTGAGAACACCCAGACTTGACTCGGTCACCTCTGCCCCATTTCGCAGCAGGCATTTGGTGCAGGTGGGGTTAGGGCAGATTTCAGCTCCCAGGTGACTGGCTTCATCCTATCTGCCTCTTTTTAGTGTGTGATCTTGGGCAAATGAACGACTATTACAGAGCTTCAGGTTTCTTCAGGGTTAAAACAAGGCTCATAACACTTGCCCCAGAGTTGGCCCACAGATGGCGCTGTAAAGCGTTAGTTTCATTCCCACTGTCGCGTCAGTAGCGACAGCACCCACTTGGTGTGTGTCTCATTTTAGCACATAGAGCATGAACATGACTGCTAACTCTATGGCGGCAAACACAAAACAACATTTTTTGCGCTGGCTGGGGCTCAGAGCCCTCACTCGTTGGCACTGGCTGTGTTTGATGATCACTGAACGCAAGTGGACTCCAGCGACTTCTGGCTCTGCCACTGCATCTTGTATTCGCCGGTTAACCTGCTTTTAAAAAGTGACATCTGTTGATATATTGTCTGCTTTGTTTCAGTGTATGCTTTGTTTCTCATGCCTTTAAGTAGTGAAATAAATATATTTTTTTTAATTATGGTAATGAGTCCTCGTCGGAAACCAATGAATGTGATGTAGAGAGCTATCTTTGGCTCTTTGCTCCTGATGCAGTAATTATCTCCCACATGTAGAGAACATCCGCTGTCCTCTATCCAGCGTATAGAGATGGTGGCCTTTGGAGACAGACAGGCCTTACAAGACTCTTGTTCCACCGTCTTCCTCATTACGTGGCTTCAGATAATCACTTTCTGTCTCTGAGCCTCCATGTCTCTTGAGTAAAATGGAGGTTATATGTCTGAACGATCTCCTCTCGAGGCAGGATGGATGGTGACCCTTACGTTGTGGGGGAAGGAAAAAATAAGTTCCCTCCTCCCCTCAGAAAGTTCTTCGGGCTGGACTTATAATCAAAACAACATGAGACAGGAGAAAATGACCAAATTCAATACGTATGTATGTGTGTGGGTTCCATAAGAATGAGACCTGAAGACAGATGGGTAGTCCAGGCTTATCAGCCATCTTGAGCTGAGGAGAAGGGGTGGGGGAGTGGGCTTTGGGACTTCAAAGGGCTGGGAGGCAATGCCCATGGAGATGGAAAAGCGAAGGGTTGGTAAATGAATGTTTGCTGGGCCCTGTCTAACACAGGGTCGCAGAGAGGCCTTACTTAGATTAAATGAATCTTGCTAGCTCCCTCCCTGTCACACTGAGTTCATGTTAAACTGTAGTTACCTGTGATGACAGCTCCCTTCCTGGAGCATGTCCTCTGTCGAAAGGTTTTTTTTTTCCCCTGAGTCTTTCATTTCTTAAAAATAACTAGCTTAAAATAGTCAATATCCCAAAGAGGCACACGTTGGGGTGGCAAGCTGCTCCCCCTCAGTGTCATGCCCAGGAATTAGGCAGTTCAGGCTCGTAGCTTTTTCTGGCACATGGACTGTGGTGCAAGGCACATGGAGGGGTGGGAAGGCAGGGGTGCGGGTGGGGGGGGGAGAGAACATTGGAGGGAAACCAAAACAAAAGCCTGGGTATACTGGGGACTCACACTCCAGTCTGAAGAGCCTGGATGCACAAGGTGACCCTGAGGTGAAGCGCCAGGCACTGATAAAAACATTGTCACATGTTCAGGGCAGGGGCAGATATTCCTCATGCCACAGGGTACAGGAGGGATGCTATCTCAGGCAAATAGCCACAGATGCTTTCTATAGAATGCCAGCATTTCAGTTCATATCCTTTGACCGAAAGAAACCTGCTCTGGGTGACTTAGACCCAAAGAGGAATTGTCTGTGAGGATAATGGAGAGCGCACAGCCTGGAAAGGAGTTCTGGTCTACCTCGCCAGGGGAGGCTCAGGGGAACACTGGGCCTTCACCCGCAGAGGCGCGCAGACCCGCTCTGGAGGTTGCCATCTGCTGGCTCAGCTCTGACCGCCTTTTCTTTTTGTTGTGGCAAAATACAAATCATGTAAAATTTGCCATCTTAGCCATTTAAAAATGCACAGTTCACTGGCATTAAGTAGGTCACATTGTTGTGCAACCATCACCACCATCCATCTCCAGAACTTTCTTCCTCTTCCTCACCCAGAACTCTGTCCCTGTTAAACCCTCTCTCCCCACTCCCCTCACCCCCAGCCTCCGGCACCCGCCCTTCTACTCTCTGTGCCTGTGTCTCTCACTACTCTTGGCATCTCTTGTCAGAGGAACCATACGATGTCGGTCCTTTTGTACCCTGCTTATCTCACTCAGCATGATGTCCTCAAGGGCCATCCATGTTGTAGCAGGTGTCAGAATGTCCTTCCTTTTTAAGGCTGAAGAATATTCCAGTGTAAGTATGGATCATAGTTTGCTTATCCATTCATCTGTCTGTGAACACTTGGGTTGCTTCCACCTTTTGGCTGGTGTGAATAATGTAACTATGAACAGGGGTGTGAAAATATCTGAGTCCATGCTTTCCATTTTTGAGGGGATATACACCCAAAACTGAAATGGTTGGGTCATATGGTAAGACTATTTTTAATTTTTTGAGGACCTGCCATACTGTTCTCCACAGTGACTGCACCATTTTACATTTCCACTGGTAATGCACAGGGGTCCAATTTTTTCCACATCTTTACAAACACTTCTCACTTTCTAAACACTTCTCACTATTTAAAAAAAAAAAAAGCCATCCTAACAGGTGTGAAGTGGTATCTCATTGTGGTTTTGATTTATATTTTTCTAAAGATTAGTAATGGGCTTCCCTTCATGTGCTCACAGGCCATTTGTATATCATCTTTGGAAAAATGTCTAATCAAGCTTTTTGTGCATTTTTAACTTTTTTTTTTAGTTGTAGGAGTTCTTTATATAGTCTCAATATTAATCCTCTATCAGACATATGCCTTGCAAATGTTTTCTCCCATTCCATGGGTTGCCTTTACATTCTGGTCATAGTGTCCTTTGATGCACAAAAAATTTTTAAATTGATGTCAAATTTAACTATTTTTCTTTTGTTTCCTGTACTTTTGATGTCATATCCAAGAAATTACTGCGAATCCAACGAGATGAAGCTCGCCCCCTATAACTTATTCTAAGTTCTATAGTTTTAGTTCTTCCATCTAGGTCTTTGACCCATTTTTGACTTCATTTTTATACGTGGTCTTAGGAAAGGACCCAGCTTTATTCTTTGTATGTGCATTTCCAGATTTCCCAACATCTGTTGGAAAGAAACTCCAGTCTCCTTTTTTTTTTTTTTGAGGGCAGTGTCACTGGCCCTCATATGTGGGACCCGAACCGGGGCCGCTGGCGTCCCAAAACCAGCTCTCAACCGATGCGCCACTCGGCCAGCTCCTTCAGTCTCCTTGTTGTCCCACATGTTGTTCAGATGCTCGAGAGACAGTCAGCGGGGGATAGAGTGGGTCCCGCCCGCATGTGATGTGATCAGGAGACTGGAGCACCATGACAGGCAGGGCGGAAGATGCTGGGTGAACAAAACAGAGGCATCTACTACAGCCAGGAACAGAATGGTCATCATGAGCAATCGTTGTTTGAAGATGAGAAATCTGCCAGACTCATCCATTTATTTTCCTTTATAAGAAAGAGAGAAGAGACAAAGTAAGGATTCTGTGTCCTCTCTTTCTGGAAAGGACAGACAAATGGCAGTTTAGAAATCTTCCAAATAGATTCCAATTTGAATAGCGTTCCTTGTGATGGCCAATCACTAGGAAGACCTAAGGAGACTCCAGGCACATCCTGGGAAGACCCCAAGTCCAGGCATCTCCAGAGAAACTTTTCTACACACTCTAGGCCCCTTGCATAGCTTCTAAACAGATAACTGAGTTTTATTCTTATAAACGTTTCCTGCGTCCAACTTTAGCTAAACTTCTCCCCAAAAGGCTGTACTGTTTAGGATTTCAGCTCCAGTTACAGCCACACCAGCTTTTTTTGTGTGTTGTTCCTTTGCCTGTAATTAGGAGGGTTTCCTTTGCCAGGATGCAGATAGAATTCCTTTTGCTAGAATTGAATCCATTTAGCAAAGCCTAAAGAAATCTAAGACCTAATAAATATATAAGGAAGTAATCGATTTTAAAGAGAGGGACAAGTGGCGTGTAACATTCGCTACAATACCCAGCAGCCACAGGTGGGAACATAGAGGGAGCCATTTGAGATGCTGCTGCTCCTCACTGATCCCACTTTACAAGGTGTTTCTGAAGGTTGGAGACATGTAACCCGTGACTGAACCACTCGTGGCCCCGGCATGTGCTGGGATGATGACTGGGGGCTGGCAGCGGTAGCTGAGTGAGAGATGTGGAGATCTGGATTAGAAGAGTCATTGTGAAAATAAAGCAACAGGGGCAGATGTCTCCATGCATCTCAGAGAAGAGGCAGGAGTGAGGTGTGGCCTTGCACATATTGTTCCCTCTGCCTACCTGCCTTTCCCTCTTTCTTCATGTGGATATTTTTCACCTTCTCTTAAGTTCGGGTTAGGTATTGTCTCCTCTGGGAAGCTCCCTGGGTCCTATCCACCCTCCTGAGCTGGGATGGATGCCTCCACTATTTGGAGAAGTAGCCAGTCAGGTGAATCCCAGTGTCCAAACTATGGGATTTCAAGAGTATGCTGGCCCTAAGGATTCCAGGCGGGTGTGGCTGGGGCAGCTCTAGGGATCATGGGCATGGGGTTCCCATGGAAGCAGGTAATACACTGCATCGTTCCTTTAATCTGTTGAGTAGTTTGTTATAGGGAATGATGGTTGTAAATGAAATAAGTCATTGGGAAGACTCATCAATATATAAATTATATAAGCTTTTCGTTGTTGTTAAAAAAAAACCCAAAGATTCCCTATGTTTAATTTTTCTCCTTGCTGGCCAGGCATGTAAAAACGGTGGCTCTAGTTGACAGGAATCAAAATAGAACAGGAAATTGTTTTGTGTGTGTGTTTTTGCTTTTCGTTCTGCTGATCAGTTAGAGTTGTATGGTTGCAAGCAATGGAAATTCACAATGGCTAAGCCGAGCAAAGGGAAATTCATTGAGTGGAAAGGAGCCTGCAGAGCCAGGCTTGGGAATGGAGACGGAACAAAGCCCCCAGAGCTCTGGAAGCAAGAGTTATAGGGACAGACAGCCTCACAACAGAAGCAGCCTGGTTCGGGTGACACTGATGGGGGAGTGGCTGCCAAATGTCCCTCTGCATGCTTCACATTCAGGTCTTAGGAAGGAGGCTCATGTCTCCATCCCTTCAGCACGGGTCATGCCCCCGTCCCCTTTGCCACAGGGGACACACTACCTTATTGGACCTGAATGAAGTCAATAAAGAATAGATCACCCCCCCGCCCCCAACAAAAAAATCTGGGATATTTTCACGAGAAAAGTGAAGTGGATGGTGGGCTGGCAAAACCCACACATGACCCTTGACAGGAGCCTTTGCTAAGACGAGGTAACATTTCCTGCCGTCTGCCTACCTGTCTGATGTTTCATACACAGGTGGATCTCACTGAACCTTCTCAACAACCCGGCACTGTGAATAGTAGTATTTGCATTTTTAGGGGGTCGGAAAGAAGAGGTCAGAAAGGTGAAGAAACTTGACTGAGTATTCAGCAGAGCACTAATCCGGGTGTGATATAAGGAAACAGGGAGTATAAAGATTATACAGGAGGGCTGCCGGGTGGCGCATTGGTTAAGAGCTGGTTTGGGGATGCCAGTGGCCCCGGTTCGGATCCCACTTATGAGGGCCAGTGACACTGCCCTCTACAGCTAACAACAGCTCCACCTGGAGCTGGGCTGTGCGAGCCCCGGTGATGGTGTGGGCTGTAGCCCCTGCTGCAGTGGGCTGCCATGGGCTACAGTGAGTGGCCGGCAGCCAGCATGAGCGGCTGGCGGCCAGTGTCAGCTGCCAATAGCCGCGGTGAGTGACCATCCAGAGGCCAGCAAACGATCTGCCTCAGCCGGGAAGAGCGCAATGACGATACCAACATGGGCCAGTGAAGCAACGTCCTCTGCAACTAGACTGAAGAACAAAAGGACAGCAACTTGTCTGTTCCCCTTCCCCAATTCCCCAATGCTGTTCCCTCCCCCCCAATTCCCCAATAAAATAAATAAATAAATAATAAAACGTTCTCTTAAAAAAAAAAAAAAGATTATACAGGAAATGGCACCTGGAAAAGTATCCAGAACCGGTGTGAACAGGGCTGAGAATAGGCTGGTCCTAACTCACAGAGCAGCGGGTACACTGCACAGAAGAACCTTGCCCCCGCCATGGAAAATAAATAAATACTGCTCCACATGACTCTCGCTTTATATAGAAGTCCCCATAGCCATATCTGAAAGGATCAAACTATTTTTAAGTAATTTAAATGTGTTCTTGAACAAAGCTCAAGAGTATTTGTAGGAATATAAAAAGATTCAGCACCCAACAAGATAAAATTCGCAATGTGTGTCATCCAATCAAAAATTACCAGGCATGAAAAGAATGAGAAAAGGACAACCCATCATGGGGAGAAAAAGAAATCAAACTGATGCAGAGGTTGGAACTAGCAAAGAGAGACATTAAAATAGTTATTTAACTATATTTCCTACATTCAAAATGTTAAGTAGAAACAATGAAATGTAAAAAACGACAAAAAATGAACTTCTAGAGATAAAAACTACAAAATGTAAAATGAAAGATACACTGGATGTCATTAACAGATTAGACATTGAAGAAGAAAAATATTAGTGAACGATTAGATAGTAAATATTAGGTAGAGCAATAGACACTACCCAAAATAAAACACAGAAAGAAAGGAGAGTAAATAAAAGAAAATAGAATCAGTGAGTTGTAGGCTAACCCCAAGAAGCCTAATGTATACATGTAATTGAAGAACCTAAACATATAGAAAGAGGGAGAAAATTTTTTTTTGAAAAAAATAGTGGCCAAATTTCTTCCAAATTAGATGAAAATTATAAACCCACATATCTAAGAAACTCAACGAATCCCAAGCATACCAAGAGTTTGAAGAAAACTGCACTAAGGTACATCTTGATTAAACTGATTAAAACCAGTGATAAACAAACAAAAAAAAAACATTTAAAAAGCAGCCAAAGGTAAACAGGACATGCTATGTAAAGAGACACAAAGATAAAGGCGAGTGGAAACAATGCAAGTAAGAGGACTGCAGACTGCCCTCTTAACGCACTACAAGGAAAAATCTGTCAATGAAGAATTCTATCCCCAGCAAAATGTCTTTCAAAGAAATGAAGGCAAAATGAAGTCTTTTCAGAGATAACAAAAGCTGAAAGCATAAGTCACCCACAGACCTGCACTACAAGAAAGGTTTCAGGTCATCTTTTAAGAGACAGATGCTACAGATGAAAATATGGATTTACACAAAAGAATGAAGAGCATCAGAAAGGTACATGCATAAATATATGGGTAGACATTTAACATTTCCTTCTTATTTAAATATCTTTACAAAATAATTGGCTGTTTAAAGAAAAATCATAGCGATGCATTGTGGGATTTATATCCTGGATAGAAGTAGAATGTATGAGAATAACAGCCTAAAGCCTGGGAGGGAAGACACTGAAGGCTCGCAACTGTATGTGAAATGGTGTCCCATAAAGGCAGGCTGTGGAAAGCCACGTAAGACAGGGATATGAGGTATATCTGTACCTTATATGTATATCATATATGATATAAGATACAGCCATAAAATACATCTATAGCTACATCGCGTGTCATACATCTTATCATATATATGATGTAAACCACAAAACAACTATGAAAATAGCAAAGCACAAAATTATAGAAAGTAAGGCAATAAAGGAAATAAACAGAATCTTAAAAATGACTCAGTTAAGCCTGCAGAAGTCAGGGAGGAAGAGGAAACCAAGGCCAGATGTAACAATAGGAAACGCGTTGTGTGCACTGAGCTACCGCCCAACCGCTGCCCAACCACCACCCAACGTGATACGTGTTGGTCTGTAAATTCTTAGGTGTTGATTTTTGAAGTGCATAATAACTAGGGGTGAAGACAATATGACCGGGGATTAGGAATTTCAGAGAAGCTGTATTTTATGGTCTAAACCAAGCATCCTTGTTACTTAGTCAAAATCAGCCAAGCTTTATCTGTTTCCACTGGCATCATAAGCAATTTTTATGGGTATGAAATTAGAGTTAATAATCCCAAAGCCTCCCAAATATATATCATTTGTATACTTGACAGTTCGGCTGTCTTATTTATTATGAGATTAAGTACCCCCTGGGATAGCGTGCCTTTTGAACTCATTTACTTTTACAAGCTCCAAATAAAAATTTGTTGAAAAGCATCATTTTAACTTCCTCCTCCCTGCAGGGCATAAATCACAGTAGAGCTTAAAAGACATGCCGACTTGGGAAACAAAGGCGCTTTTGTGTTTGGATCTGCATTTCCAGCAGTATCTAATTATTCTAATACCTGCTTGCATTTATAGTCACAGTCTTAATATTGTAGGGTGACATTTTTATAGAATAAAACTGAAGCCTTCATTTCACCTCGGCTTCAAGGGGGCAAAATCCAGAGAAACAAAAACAGAAAATCCCAAACCCCTAGCCAATGGGTTAAGTTCCTCTGAAATTCACACTCTGTGCAAAGTGTAAAGAACCTGAGATTTAGGCTACATTTTACTCTTCCCTGTTCCCTCAGCAGCGGTGCTCAAAAACCAGTGGCCTAAGTCTGTTGGAGAGGAATCTCCGATGTCTGTCTTAGAATCATGAGAAATTGTTCAACGCTCTTGTTTCCTGGTGACAGGAAACAAATCCCCCATAAGGTGTTCACAGGTCCTTCCTTCCCCGCTGCCTGGGTTCCTGGGCCTTTCTGTTTTGTGAGTAAGGCGGTTTGATGGTCCGACAGTGAGAATGGGGAAATTTACTGGTGAGTGAGAGGTTCACCACTGTCAAAGTGATAGATTTGGTTGGATCACCTAGACCTGTCTGGTGAATGAGCTGGGAGAAAAAGATGCAGGTTCATGTGGGGGTAGTTTGGAAAGAATTTAGGGGGTTTTTCAAGCTAAAGAAAAGGTTCCTTTGAAGCAGCTGCCGAGCTTGAGAGAAATGAGGATATAAAGAAGTATGTTGTGAATGTCATTTGTTTGCAACAAGGTTTGGGATAAGATTTAAATTTTGTATCAAATATTTATTTTTGGCTGTAGAACTGGTGTTTCATTGGATGTGATGGCCCCAGAGACTAGACCAGTTGCCACTGGGCTTTATATAGAGGGGCCCCTCGGCCTGGGTGTTGTGACTGTGGTCCTTATTTTAAAGAGCAGTGGGCACTGCCAGGGTTGTTGGCTCTGGGAGGACAGTCGGGTCCTGGGGGCCCTTCTCACAGCCATCACCAGACTGAAATTCTACCCCTCACACCGGCCTCATTCTGACCTCCGACCCCTTTCCTTCAGTCTTGGCATTGTGTTCTTTTGGGGTTTCTTTCCATATGGGAAATCCTAGGGAGTCCTCCCGCCTCCAGGCCAATCCCACCTGCCCTTTGTCCTGGATAAAAGGTCCCTGCACTTTCCTGGGTCCTTAGGTTAAAGCTGCATGTCTCCTCCCTGTGCACCTCTGGGTAATTGCAGAGGCAGCATTTCGGGATAGGGTGGGTAGAAGGGGTGGGGGGGGCAGTTACACTTCTAGGCTGTCATAGCCATCTCAACCCAGGAACATGTCCTTTCATATGCGTTGGTTAGCACAAGGGAAAAAAGATGAAATGAAGTCAAGAAACCTTAAGGACAATGACCTGGAAGCACTATGCTCAGTTTGGCTCAAGACTCCACACATGTGCTTCTCTGGGTATGCGTGTGGCAAAAGTTGTGTCTCTGAGCACAGCTCACGACTCTTCATGTCCCTGCGTGTGACAGCGAGGCTGCGGGAACAGAGGCGCAGGAGGGGCTGGGTCAGCGGTGCAGTCCTTTCCCTGAAAGCCAAGGGGCACTTGGTGCTGCTACTTGACTAGAATTATTATTTACATTCAGGTTCCTTACAGAGAAAGCTGGAAGGTCCATTGTGATGCTTGGTTTTCATGGAGATAAAGCTGTGGGGTTTTTCCTGCGCCTTCAGGGACGGCTGACTAGGTCCCTGCTCAGCGCCAAGCCCTCCGCAAACATCATCTCATTTAGTACTAACCAGCCTGTTGCGTCATCAGTATCTTACAGAGGAAGAAACCAAGCTTGGCGGCCAGAGGGCCAGGCCGGAAGGGGAGGGACAGGAAGCCAGGCAGCCTGACGCACACCTACGAGGGCAGAGTGTGCTGCCCTGCAGGCGCAGTGTGAATTCTGGCCTGTGATTCACTGTCCAGGGCAGCGGGAGGGGCTCAGGGCTATTCTTCCCCACCAGGCCCTGGGCCTCCACCTTGCCCTTCCCTCTGTTCAGCCCATGTCAGGAATTAATTAGTTCCTTGGCTTCTGCAGTAGGCCTGGAGGTCCCGGCAGACAGCCACGGGTAAGCGGAAAGAACACGCAGGCAGGGACAGGCAGCCCGCCCCCTCATTCGCCCCGTGATTTCGAGCGCCTTTCTGAACCTGCTTTTCCACTCAGGCCCAGTGCAGAGGAGCGGGCCTGTGACGAGGGGTTGCTTTAAGGGGTGAGTGACACGCAGGCCGCTCAGTGAATGCCAGTTCTCTCTCGTCTTTGAGAGTGAGGCATGCCCCTTGCTTACCCTGTCGCTCCTGCTCTTGGAACCTAGTGAGCTCTCAGGAAAATATACTGGCGCGATGCATGCAGTGCCAGCAAGAGGCATTTCCCCCCTTGTCAGTTGTTAAGGGCATCAGAGGGGTCCCGTTTCTGGCCGTCATGGACAGGAAAGCGCAGGCCCAGGAGCGGATCCCGCGTGGATGCCGGCGCCGGTGCAGGTGAGGTCTGCACCTGTCCGACCCAGCTGGGGCTCGGAAGGCCGCAGCCGCCGGCAGAGGGCGCCCCGGGCCCGCTGCGCGCCTGGCTCTGGGGTTGGGGCGCTCGCGGGGCGCGGGGCACAGGCGGCAGCCCAGCGTTGACCGCAGCCCTGGACGTGCCCGCGATCCCGGGTAGAGCGAGTGCACGGGCAGCCCCGCAGAGCGCACGGACCAGGCGCGCCGGTGCGGGAGCCCAGCCCGCGTGCGGTGAGTACAGGTGCCCGCGGAGACGTCCCACCCTAGTTGGGGACACCTGGAGGCACGCAGGTCGCAGGTCGGACGGAGGAGGACTGCTGTAGTGGTTGGCTGCATGGGAAAGTGGGCAGGGTCCTCCTTCGCGCTGGTCTTGGAGAAGGGCTTGGGGTCAACCCCCAGAGGCGCTGGAGGTGGGGACGAGCTTTGCTTCCAGGCGACTGGGACTTACTTGAGGTTCTATTGTCACATCGGGATTTGTCTCACGGGACCGTCGCGTGCTGTCCACTTGTCTGGGGGCCTTGGGATTGGCGGCTAGCGCTCCCCGGGGCGCCCCCCACCCCTGTCACCAGCAGCACTATCCAGGAGAACCACGTGCGGCTGTCACCGCAACTCTTTCTGTCAAGCGGAGCCCGCCCCCGGGGCAGGGGAGGGGACACGGGGGCGGGGCGCGCTGTGCCCCGAGGGAACCTGGCCGGCCGTGAGCCGGTGCCAGCTCGGCTCTCTCTGCTTCGTGTCCCCAAGGGCTCTTGGGAGGTAGCGGGCATTGCCACAAGAAGGCGCAGGGCCCTGCCGGGAGGGGCCAGAGGCCGCCCAAAGGGCCCCCCGGGCGCTGGGCGCTGGGAGGAGGGAAGCAAAGAAGCTGCCCAAGTGACTTACGGAGGTGTCCTCTCCTGAGCTGGCGCCGAGCTACCGGGAGCCCTTTTCCCGAGTCTCCTCCGCCTTGAACCATCTCTAACCCCTGGAGGCAGTGGGGCAACGCCGGCTCTCTGGGAGCCTGGCCCGGGATTGTTCCCCAAACCTGCCCCAGTGATTTTTGCGCAGCGAGAGCCGAACCCCGGGTGCGCGCGCGGGGCAGGACTCAGGCGCGCCGCCTGGGTGCTGTGGAGCTGCGGCGCCTCACGAAGCCCACTCTCCGAGCTCCAGGGGCGTTGAGAGAGACCACCCCAAGGCAAGGTAGGTGTCTCGGACCCACTTGCATTGAGCTTGACCTGAGTAAAAATGCTATCTGCTCGTCTTGGCGACATTTGCTTTCTCTTTGCTTTTAGGGCGTTTGGGAAGCTGCTGTGGACCCAGGGGTTTGGAGGAGCAAGGCATATATTTTCAGCTGCGCCTCAGCTCCGAAATGTGACAACAATTGACTAGCTCGGCAGAGGCCTCCTGTGTCTGGATTGATACTTTAGAATATGCTAACGAGCCAGTGCTTTCTGTGGGGAATCCAAGGGCCAGCCGGTCACAGCGACTGTGACCAGGGGAGTCAGAAGACAGTTGTAGAAAGCGAGAGGGACCTTCCGAGGGGCTGCCTTGGATCGCTGCGGGCAGGCTCCCCCCACACAATTGCTGCAGCCCTCTGATGGAATGCTGGTGAGGTTCTCCCCCCAGGGCAGCCAGTGGGGCTGTGCGAAGGGCCACCTGTGAGCGAGGACGGAGCCCGGACCTCCGCTTAGGAACGTGAGGGCTGTCAGGGCCCCCTATGCGCCCCGCTTCGGGAAGATGACCCTGAACACCTCCAGCATGGACAGGGCCGGACTGGCAGCACAAAGGGCCTTCTCCTTCCGCATCCTCACAGCCTGCTTCCTGTCACTGCTCATCCTGTCCACCCTCCTGGGGAACACGCTGGTCTGCGCCGCCGTCATCAGGTTCCGGCACCTGCGTTCCAAGGTGACCAACTTCTTCGTCATCTCTTTGGCCGTCTCAGACCTCTTGGTGGCTGTCTTGGTCATGCCCTGGAAAGCGGTGGCCGAGATCGCCGGCTTCTGGCCCTTTGGGTCCTTCTGTAACATCTGGGTGGCCTTTGACATCATGTGCTCCACTGCGTCCATCCTGAACCTGTGTGTGATCAGCGTGGACAGGTACTGGGCCATCTCCAGCCCCTTCCGGTACGAGCGGAAGATGACCCCCAAGGCAGCCTGCATTCTGATCAGCGTGGCGTGGACTCTGTCGGTGCTCATCTCCTTCATCCCAGTGCAGCTCAGCTGGCACAAGGCGAAGCCCATGAGCCCCTCGGAGGGGAACGCCACTGCCCTGGACGAGGCCGCGGACAACTGTGATTCCAGCCTGAGCAGGACATATGCCATCTCATCCTCCCTGATAAGCTTTTACATCCCCGTGGCCATCATGATTGTCACCTACACCAGGATCTATAGGATCGCCCAGAAACAGATACGCCGCATTTCGGCCCTGGAGAGGGCAGCAGTCCATGCCAAGAATTGCCAGACCACTGCAGGGAATGGAAACCCCGTGGAGTGCCAACCGGAAAGCTCCTTTAAGATGTCCTTCAAACGGGAAACGAAGGTTCTGAAGACGCTGTCGGTGATCATGGGGGTGTTCGTGTGCTGCTGGCTCCCTTTCTTCATCTTGAACTGCATGGTCCCCTTTTGTGGGTCTGGCGAGACCAAACCCTTCTGCATCGATTCCATCACCTTTGATGTGTTCGTGTGGTTTGGGTGGGCTAATTCCTCCTTGAACCCCATCATTTATGCCTTTAATGCTGATTTTAGGAAGGCATTTTCAACCCTCTTAGGATGCTACAGACTTTGCCCTTCGACGAATAACGCCATAGAGACGGTTAGCATCAATAACAATGGGGGCGTGGTGTTTTCCAGCCATCACGAGCCTCGGGGCTCCATTTCCAAGGACTGCAACCTGGTGTACCTGATCCCACATGCTGTGGGCTCCTCCGAGGACCTGAAGAAGGAGGAGGCAGGTGGAATGGCCAAGCCCTTGGAGAAGCTGTCCCCGGCCCTGTCTATCATTTTGGACTATGACACCGATGTCTCTCTAGAAAAGATCCAGCCCATCACACAATATGGGCAGCACCCAACCTGAACTCCAAGATGAGTCCTGCCAGCCATGCTCACCCCAGAAGCTAGAGGAAATCGTCCGGGGCTTGCCGTTAAGACACTAAGGTGTGGCGAGACGCCCAGATGCCAGACGAGCCCTTCTCTGCTGCTTTCCCTCAACACACAACCAACTCTGTTTGAAAATCCGTTCCAGTGTGTTGTCTGTGTTGTGCATGGTGACTCAGAGAAGCACACCTGTGAAGTGTGTACAAGGGACATGTCTGTGGCTCCAAGGTTATTTTTAGAAAGCAATTCTTAGGACTTAAAAAAAAAATAGGGCCAACAATCAACAGTGAACAGCTTCACTTAAAAAGTAAACCTTTCTGGGAAGGAATGAGAAGGGTTGAGTTTGCTGTGTACAAACAGGTGCTAACACTGGTCCAAGCAAAGTTTTCAGTTTGTAAAGGTAGGTGCACGCCTTCATAAATTATTTCTGAAAAAATAATTGAGCCTTACAGGACAGAGGGGATTGATTTTTTAGACTTGAGAGATGCTTTGTGGCTATTAGGTTTATTTATCTATTGTATTATATGGATATTTTTAATTTATTATAATGAATCTATATTTATCATATTTGATAGGATAAACCAATGTGGTATCTGAGACTTGACAGTCACATTTTTGTCCGTGTAACTAGCACTTTATAAGCCAATGAAACAAAACACAGACTCTGAGACCCTAAATACCCCTGCATAACTCTCACATATGCAGCAGAGACAGAGAGGAAATGAAGTTGTGATCATTCCTTAAGATTCATTGGTATAAATAAAGATGAGGTGAGAACTGACACATGCTGTGAATGTTTGTTTGTTTTTCTAAAACGATTTTGGAAAACTTTTAAAAGCATAGCTACCGTTGCGGTCAGAATTTTTTAAGCAACTGCAGCTTCCTAGGAGAATGACTGGCAGGTCTGTATATATCTTAAATAAAAGCCAGCTTAAGAAGACGCCAGCTGAAATGTGTGACCTTAGGCGGTAACAAGTAAACGCCACTTTGTATTTGTGTGAAATAGCTGGCCCTCTGCGTCTTTCCTCATTTCGCGCGTCAGGTAGCTTTTTGGAGCCAGACAAATGGCTGTCCTGGTGAGGTGCCTGTGGTGGAGATAGTGGCTTTCCTTAATTCTCACGTCACAACCGTCTCACCGATGGACAAAGGTCAAATCCTGCGCCTCCACCTTGCCAGGTCAAGCCAAGCCCAGGCTACTTTGGCAGTGCTGTCATCTGAACCGAGAACTGATTCTTATAAAAGCCTGAATGTTAATGATATCCTGATGAATGAGTAATGCCTCATTATCATCCCTGAGTAAGACGCTTCTGTTGGGAAAAACAGGAGAAACCCTTCTCTTCAGGTGTGGTAAGCACCCCAAAGCCATCAGCATCTCTTTGACAAATGCTGACCCTGTCTCTGTGCTTTGGAATCACCTTCGTACATCATCACCCAGACTGTAAAGAGTACATAATCTCCCCCTGCGAGATACTGATTCATGTGGGGCATTTCAAGAGAATTCCTTTGAAAGGTTGACCGAGTTTTCTTGTGGGTCAGCAATTGGCTTAACACTTAGATGAAATGGTTACCCAGAAAGAGACCTGCTGGAAAACATCTCCTGCGTCAGATCTGTGTTACTTCTGCATTTGAGTGTCTCCGTAACTTTATTGCCTGTATGCTTTCTTACATATAATAAAATTATTTTGTGAACTCGAATCCACTCTGAATGAACTGTGTTGCATTTGTTTTTAAAAAAACGAAAATATTACAGACCTACAAGTAGGAAAACGTGGGCATTTTCGAGGCGAGGTGGCTTTTCTTCTTTTTGGTGGAAATTTCTCCTGCGGTGGCTGCCACGTGCTGCCTTTGGATATTGTAAGAGGAAAATGATTTTGAATTTGGGCTGCGCACTCTTGTTTTCCTTCTGTTTTAAAGCCTTTTTTTTTTTTTGACCCTCTTTACTTGAATTACTCTACTTTTCATTTCACAGATTTGAAAGATTCCTCAACTCTCTGCTTTTTAAGTTCAGAGAGCCCAGAGACTTTAAATAATGTAAACATTACAGAAAAGACTGCGGCTCGCTAGGGGGTTGTTTTAGACTCAGTTTAGGGCAGCCACTGTGTGTGTATGTGTGTGTGTGTGTGTGTGTGTGTGTGTGTGTGTGTGTGTGTGTGTTGAGAGTAAAATGGAACAGGACATTTTTTTCTGGAGAAAATACACAGGTTGTAATGCTGGGCTTATCAGCATGTCTCCCAGGCACATCCATCGAGCCTGCTTAGTTAATATGCAACCCCTCCTCACCCCCCTCATCCCCCATTTTTATCCGGAAGAATGTTTGAACAGCAGGTGGTGTAGAAATTAAGGGTTAAGTTTATAATTTGGAACATCACACAACAGATGGTGCCTTTTTAAATTCCGTATTTGCCATCCCAGGCTTTGGCATGTAATGAACATATCTAGAATGAATACCCATGAAGTGCAAAATCTCTTCTTTCTGCCTCCTAACTTTCTGGATATCTTTATTCTGCACAGTTTAATTTTGTTCCAGTCACACCAGCTATAACTTTCAGGGTTGTTACTGTCCAACCAGGGACACATGGCACAAAAGCTTTCACCATTTATCTTGCTGGTAAAGAGGGAAAAATAAATGATATACCTGGAAATCATATCAAATAATCATAATATTTAGTATGCCGTGGACGGGGCTGTGCTTTGGGTTCCTGGCATGTTGGATTGCTAACGGGTGTCTTACAAAATGTTAATCTTCCTGAGGGAACCTTTCAGAGAATTTCATCTACATCTATAAAAACAGAATGACAATCTGACTTTCATTTCATTTTTAACTAGCGTGACGAGCCTTCATAATGCTAAATATCTGTGCAGCACTTTAGCAAGACAGAGACCATTTAAACGAGGTGTTCTTTTTCTCTCCCCAGTGAAGAGGATGTCTTTCCTGATCAAAAGAGATGCAGAACTCTTATTGGTGAAGGCACCAGAGGAGGTCTTTGGGAAGGGAGACTGAGCACTGGGCTCCAACCCATAGACTTGGGGTCTCTTTGGTCACTGGTTTCTCTTGGGGTCTAAGTAAGTCCCAGTCTCCAAGGCTCAGTTGTTCAGCTCCGTTCAATGGGAGGAGCAAAACCTCTGTATTAACTTCTTCAGTGAGGTGTCACCCCAAAACGGAAATCATAGGGAGCCCAACCTCGGGGACTTTCTGAACTCTCCCTCCCTGGGGGCTCCATCATCATGTCTGCCCCTCCCCCCAGCCCGCCAGGCCGGCACCGGCAGCGGTTCGGCTTGATCCTTCACTCCCAGGAGCCAGTCCACGTGTTGGGGCCTGGAACGCAGGAAGCACAGTCTTTGTTTTAGACAGATGTGGGTTCACCATGCAGCTACCACTTTCAAGCTGTGTGAGAATCAAGGAGTGTCTGTACCTCTCTGAGCCTGTTTACCCATTTGTGAAATGGAAAGAAACATGCACGTTCTTGCAAGGGTTTAAATGAAGCTGCTGTCTCTAAGGGCACGAGCACTGAGCTGGTGGGCTCGCTGATTCTTGAGGGGGGTATCTCTCCTTTGAAGGGGTTAATGACTTAATGTCTATTGCCTTAGTTATAATGACACGGCTGTGCATTTGGTTTCTCACACATTTACCTGAAGCCAATGAAAGTGACTTCTAGAGTGTAGGATTCTCCCAGACACCACATTTGGTGGCTGTGGTTCTCTGGTATCCCAGCAGCAAGTGGCTTTTCATATCTGTGTTGGTTATGACACTTGACTTAATTTACCACTAGAGGCTGACTCAATAAATCTGTCCCCAGTCCTTTCATCTTTGAAATCTACTTACCCTGTGGAATTTGTTTCAGGAATAATGAGTTGATGGGTGGACAGTTCTGGGCTTTAAAACGGGGACCTGAAACCCTACTGCTTACTGTGGTCATTTGAAGGAACTCACCCAGTGGATGATGAGATTGTACTCTTATATAGGGTAGACGCACCTCTGTGAATTCTCTGAGATTTCCTGGGTAGAAACATTGCGTATCAACCTGTTTGTTTTTATAGAGGACCGAAGGGCTGATGAGCCTCACAGCACAGAGACCCCTCTAAGATACTGTTACCAAGCCAACCTGGTCGTGTTGCCTTGTGTCATGTTAAGTAACTTCCGTGTGATGAACAGAGTTTTGTTTTTTGGTTTTTTTTTCAGGGCAGTGTTACTGGCCCTCATATGTGGGACCCGAACCGGGGCCGCTGGCTTCCCAAGCCAGAGCTCAACCACCGCGCCACTCGGCCGGCCCAAGGACAGAGTTTTTAAAAAGCAGCATTTGGTCTTGAGTCTGTTACATCATTCGAGATTTGGGGGCTGTAATTTAAATAGTATTAGAGGCTCAAGAAAAAACTCTGATTTAAAAGGGTTTAACTTTTTAATTACTATGAGAAAATGTATAAAACTAGTTAATTTTTTTTCTCGTGCTCATAGAATACCAGCTCTCAAAATCGGTGAGTGTTTCCAGCCATTGAAGAGCGGCTTCCCTGAGCTGTGTCCTCAGAGGGAAGCCCGCCCACCTCCTGTGCCACCAGCAGCAGAAATGGCAGCCGGAAAAGTGGCAGTGGTAGTGGGTCCTAGGAGGACTCAATTGTGGGGCAGTTTTTTATTTCACGAAAATGTTTTCCTAAAAGATAAATAGCTTGGATAAACCACATTGCTTGAAAATAACTCTACAATAAGGAGGTTAGAAGAGATGATTTTTAAGATTTTTTTTGTTTGTTTTTTTGGCTTGACTAGATATGAGATCCATTCTGGGCAAACCCAGAGCCTGATAGGTTTCGCTTGAGAGTCTCTAGCCTCCATCCTCTTATTGTTAGAAAGTGAGTGGAGCAGTATTTATAAAACGCAAGTAGGCCCTTGCTTCACATTCTTCAGCGACTCCCAGTTACTTCCAGGAATGAAAAAGTCAAGTTCGTGCAAGTCTCTTCCTGGTCAGGCCCCGCGATCTTTCTCCCTAGATGATGTGCATGGTGAGAGCGAAAGCCGTCTGTTTTGGTTCCCTCTCTATATATTCCTACATCCAGCACAAGGCTGAGCTTATAGGTGTTGCTTGTTCAACCCTTGTTGCGTGAATGAAAGAATGAACCCGTCAAACCAGGGGCCATGATTTTAGTGACGCTTATTTCTGGGTGGTCTCCCACTAACTCCCACTAACTCCCACTAACTTCTTTAAACACCAGCTCCACGTGGTGTGTGAGGCCTGCTGTTGCCTGGGTCAGACATGGCTGTGCAGAGGTCATTGCACACGCGTATGCACACACACGCTTATGTATATCATCAATGCCATTTGCAATCAGTAGCCTCTCATAAGCATGTCCTATGATTCAGGCCATGAAATGAATCAGATATGATCCCAATGTTTGAGGAGCTTACACAGGAGCTATACATGCAAGTAAACCATCACCAAAAGGAAAGTGGATGAAGAAAGAAAATGTTTTTCTTCCAGATAATGCCTGTAGTGCCATTCGGTTGAGTTCCAGTACCTCTACTGGGCATCATGCCACGTACTGTCCACTCGTTATCTCATTCCATTTTCATAGTCAACCTGTGAGGTGGGCACTTATTATCATCATCCCCATTTGGCAGATCAAACACATGGATATTCAGAGAAAGCATGTAATGCGTCCAAGGTCACACAGCCAGCAAACGAATGGGGCAGTTTCAGTCTAGGCCTGTCTGACTGCAAAGCTTATTCTTTTGGTCATGAACCTGTTGTGTTTACCAGGTTAGTTACTAACCAAGTGAGTGAGTAACTTTTTAAGGGGGGGTCAGTGCAGATCACCTCAAATATTGGTGGATTCAAGATACTCTTTATTATTGACAGTTTCCACGGTTTACAAAAGTAGATAATAAACCCTTGTGTGCCCATCCCATCACCCAGGTTCAAGCATCAGCAAGACTAAGGTTGATAGTCTTTAGCAATGGCAACGGCAGGCCTGAGTCTGCGGATGGAGCACAAGGCGGAAGCCAAGACACTTCGTTTTCCAAAACATGACCCTGTGGGGTTCAAAGACAACAGAATAAGGAGATGGCTTGTTCAAAGGTTGAAGTGCTCTGGGTTTGGGATCAATTTGATCAGGGCACACTTCCTCAGTTTAATTCAGCAAACATTTATCTACACCTGCATGGTGCTGAGCGCTGCTTTGGGAGGGGTGGGGAGAGAGGGATGAGACGGGGCAGGATGGGGAAGCTGCTTAGCCAGGAGCGGTGTGGGAACGGGGCGCAGGCTGGGAAGGAAGCGGCGTGGACGTGGGTTTCAGGGATGGGCTGGAGTTGGGCAGAAACAGGCTGGATGTGAGAACAGTCGAGGTAGGAAATCTAGCACCTGCCAAGGTGGGGCTGGGGAATGGGCGCTGGGTGGGTTTTCTGGATACAGGACATGGAGTGGAGATGAATTTAAACTCAGTAGAAGGTTTGGTCCATATGAGGTCCCACAGGCTGTCAGATTCCTTTGGGGGTGATGTCACCCTCTGCAGGGGCCCCTTTGAGTGCACCTGGATAATTAATCAGACGGTAAGGGGATCATGGTGGGGCATGTAGGGGAGCCCCTCCCTTGCTCGCACCCGCGCTGCAGGCTGTGCCCGTTTACTGCTCTCCAAGGGGCTCTGCTGGTGCCCTTTGCTCTTCTTCCCATTGGGACACCTCCCTCCTGTGGCCTTCACCTGTCTGAGTCTCATCCCAGGCGTCAGCCTCACTGGGACCCTTTTGGGCCCTTGCTTCCCCAGCTGGAGGCCACCTGCAGGGTGTGCATCCTGCCCTATGCCACCTGTCTCCTGTATCGGGGAAGGGGGAGTTGTCCTTTACAACACTCCATTCCCAGTGCCCAGTATCGCCTGACACACAGGAGGTGCCCAAGTTAATACAGTTTTTAAGTGAATGGGTCAATTACTAACTTTATGAAGGGTTTAGGCAGCTGCTTGTGCACCTTAATTTTCACTGTGGGGTTGACTCTGCTGAGGTTATAAGGGCTAATCTTCTCTGCTAAGTTCTGTGTCTCCATCACTGACACAATCACAGGAAAATAACTGGAACGGTCCGTAAATGGCACGCTCGGGCTGTCTCTCATATGGCTATGCATGCAAAGCGAGTGACCAACCCCTTCACATGGGAGAGAGAAGAAATATCAACCAAATGTCACCAGTGTGTTCCGAGATTATCTAGCCACATGCACGCTGCTTTGAGACTGAGTTTTTAGGTCAGATGTATTTAGTATTACAAACATGTGGACTGTAATTAAGATAATGTCTAGCCCATTGGTAAGATGCTGCATTAACACACTGCTGTCTGCTGTTAAGCCAGGCAGGGGGTTGGGGAGACAGGGGGAGAGCGCCATGCTAATTCTGCCGAAACAGATGTGGGTTTTTCCCGGCCTGATGGTCTGGTAAAACAGCGTGCTCCTGACTGTTATAAGGATTAAAGAGGGTACACTCTGAGAACAGACCAGGGGCAATAAGGCGAGGTTGCGTTTAAGAAGCCTGGTCATAATACTGTCAAGGCAAGTGCAAATTGTGATGTCATTGGCACCCATATTGAAAGGAACGCTTATTTGTTTGCTCTCGGGACTGTATAATTGGGAATGCATGAGGCTCTTTCAAGTACAGTAGCACAGCCTCTGAGTCGTGGGCTGGAAACAGATGTGTTCCTGCCCGGCTCACAGGAGCTGTAAACTGATATGGGTAACTGGGAGGGAAATTTGGTGGTAACGACCAGACTTTAAAATGTGCACACAGTTTGACCCAGCAGTTCCACGAGTTGGAATCTGGCTTCCCTACGCTGTCACCGGTGTGCTCAGAGATGCCTGCGAAGGATGCAGCCTTGCTTTTTAAGAGCCCGCCAGATATAGCCTATGTGTCCAGTAATAGGGGAGCGAATAACTAAAATGCACGGTGGTCCGAGCAAGTTAAAAATAGAGGTAGGTCATATGCATTGTTATGGAAGGATTTTCATGAAGTACAAAGGCAAGTTATAAAACGGTATGGACTATATGGTCCCTTTTATTTGAAATAGTGTAAGAAGTATATATTTTTTATGTAAACACATAGAAAAGGATGTGGGGAAATGTCCACCTCCCTGCAAACACTGGTAGCTCTGGGGAGAAGAGTGAGCTCTGGGGAGTGCAAAGAGGGACCGTTTTCACTTTTGACTTTGTATAATTCTTATTTTTTACCAGCAGATTGTGTTTATGTACGTCACACATGTAATTTAAAAACAATTTTTTTAAGGAAGAATGCTGAACTGGACGTTAGGCAAACAGAGCTCTGGTTGTGGCTGTTGGGGGGCAGGGTGGGGGATGGGGTCTTGGGCATGTCCTTGAATGGATGGGCAGTAACTGGAAGCATTACGTGTGTCCAGGGGCTCAGGTGTGAACGTCTTTAGCTGGAGGTCAGAGCCTGGCCCTGCTGAGGCTGGGCGAGGTGGGGACGGGCTGGCTGCGCTCAGTGGGCGGGGCCAATGCGCCCGAGCACCATGGCAACTCCATCCGCCTGCTCCAAAGCCCCGCCCCTTTCCCCAGGACAGGACCCTTCTCCTCCATCACATAGGCCTTAGTCCTTGCACAAAAGGCCTTTATTACCGAGTTTCCACAGAGCCCATATTTGGAATAATTTTGTCGATCAAATGCATCTGTTTAGTAAATAATAGGCCATGTGGCCTTGTGATAGGTTACAGCATTTTGTCTGTTCAGCTTTTGGGAAATAATGAAAAGCACTCACAGGGTGGTCCTCGGGGACCCCAGGTTGCAGGTCACCAGCGAGGGCTCCTCTGAAGTCCTCTGAAGGAACTAGAGGCAACTCTTCGCAGGGCCCTGGGAAGACCTTGTTAGATCTACGTCCTCTCCCCTGTGGGGGTCCCAGGGCCCATCCTATCTGATGTATGAAAATGCTCTCACGACCCTTGTAAATATAATTTTATTGCTGCAAAAATAAGGATTGGTAAATGTTGTTTTGAAATTATTCGTCATTTCCGTTTTGCAGTTCCTTTGTCATAGTTTTTGCAACCAGTGCATTTCCCCCTCGGGTCTCAACGATTTTGGAGTGCTTCTGTGGGGTCAAGCTCAGAGCCCCGGGGCCTCTAACAAACTACAGCGAGCACCGTCCCCAAGCTGTCAGGGCAGAAACGCCGTGTGCTATGAGGCATGGCGGGGAGGCCACTGTCGCCTGCCCTGTCCAAGCCTTGCTGCCGAGGCCACTGCCCATCACAGGTAGAAGGGCGTCTTCTAAAATGCCATCTATACACCACGTGGGATTATTTCAAAATTGAAAAACAGCCTAGCGTTTGTTCTTAGGTTTACCCTTCGGGGAGATTTTCAAATTCTATTTTTCTCATCGTTGACATAGATACTACATGGGTTAGTGATATTTTTACGTTTAATGCTCCCGCAGGCTCATGTTAGACGTTCCCAGAGAATAGAGGTGAAAGCTTCAGGCGGTAAATTCGGAGTGTGAGGATGAAAGCATTTAGGGCAGGATGGAAGGGAGGCGGCTTCCTTATTTCAGCTCCTATTCCCAAGAAATCTGAGCATGAAGCCTGAGGTTCTAGAAGAGGCGAGAGCAGTGTGTCCCGGCAGGGGGACGCTGAGGCCACATATGGATCAGGAGGAGTGGCTAAGCGTCACATGTAGACACAGGTCCTTCAAAGGAGACGCTGTTACTTCAGACAGGTTTGTGTGACACAAGGTCTTCGGGGGACCTGCTCAGAGCGCCAGTTCATGTTAATGGCTGACCGCTGTGGGGAGATGGAAGTGACACGTCACAGGACCTCTGCTCAGACACTCCCTCTGGCTTCACAGTGACAAACAGTGAGGAGTAGGTGGCCAGCTTTATTTCTCTTGTAATAAAGAGATAAATGAATCACCCTGATGGTTATTTAACTAGAGACGTGCATTTGGCAGAGTCCACAGAGAAGGAGGTGGGGTGGCAGGAGGGGCATGGAGGGGACGGAGACAGAGAGAGCTTGTGAGTGGTCAAGAAGTAAGAAGTGGGGTCTCACTTTGTCAAAGTAAAAATTTTACTTTAGAATTGTTTTAGATTAGCAGAGACATTGCCGAGATAGTACAGAGGGCTCCCCTGTGGTTAGCCTCTTCTATTAGTATGGTTACAATTCATGAATTAATATTGATATATTCTCATTTACTAAACTGCATAGTGGACTCAGATTTCTTGAGTGTTTACCTAGTGCCTCTTTTCTCTCCCAGGATCCCATCCAGGGTCCCATGTTACATTTAGTCGTCATGTCTCCTTAGGCTCCTCTTGGCTGTGACAATGTGTCACCCTTTCCTTGGTTTTGGTGACTTGTAAGTTTTAGGCGGGTACAGCTCAGGTATGTTATAGCCTGTCCTTCCATTGGGATTTGTCTCTTTGTCCCTCATCTTTGCCAGAGTTGCTCAGGTCAGCCCTTTTTCCCCTCACCCCTTTCCATGCCATTATGTCCCACATGCATAATACAGTCTATTCTTTGCCATGTCTGCATTCCATCCTGGGATCCTCTGATGGCTCACGGGACTTGTAAAAATGTCCGTACTTTGTGCTGTTAAGTTCCATGGGATTTGAGAAAATCATAATGCCATATATCCAGCATTACAGTGTCGTATAGGAGAGTTTCACTGTTTCATCTATTCAACCCTGCCCCCACCCTGCTCCCAGTAATCTCTATTTTTTTCTTTCTCTCTAGGGTTGCCTTTTCTAGAATGTCACATACAGGAATCATACAGTATGCAGCCCTTACAGACTGGCTTCTTTTGCTGATTGAAAGGATTCTTGGTTGCTTCCAGGTTTTGCTGATTAGGAAAAAGTTTGCTCTAATGATTTGCATGCACATTTTTGTGTAGATGTAAGTTTTGAAATCAGTTGGGTAAATAAGTGCCGAGGAGTGCAATTGCTCAGAGAACTCACAGAATGAGTTAGGAATTGTTCCTTTTACTTCTGATTCCTGGAAGTCATTGAAGGGAATTGGTGTTATTTCTTCCTCAAATGTTTGAGGCTTCACTATTGAAACCAGCTGGGCCTGGTGCTTTCTTTCTTGGCAGGCTAGGAATTACTGATTTGATTTCTTTAATAGAAACTGTTTTTTTTCCGGTTATCTCTTTTTCCTTGTGTGAGCCTGTTAGTTTTTGTCTTTCAAGAAACTGGTCCATTTCATCTAGGCTATCATATCTAGGGCATAGAGTTGTTCACAGTATCCCTATATTATCTTTTTAATGTCCATGAAATCAGTAGTGATAACCTTTCTTCCATTTCTGATATCACAGTTTGTGTCTTCTCTCCTTTTTTCTTGATTTATCAATTTTTTTTAAGTCAATTTTATTGATCCTTTCAAAGAATCAGCTTTTGGTTTTGTTGAATTTCTTTGGTGCTTTTCTGTTTTCAATTTCTTTGACAGTGATTTCTGCTCTTTATTTTTTATTATTTCTTTTCTTTTGTTTCCTTTAGGCTTAAGTTACTCTTGGCTCTCTGGTTTCCTACAGTGAAAGCTCAGGTTGATGGTAGATGTTTCGTTTTTCTGACATATGCATTTCATGTTATAAATTTCCCCTGAAGAACTGTTTTGGCTACATCCTATACATTTGGATAACTGTATTTCCATTTTTATTTAGTAAAAAAACATTTTTTAACTTTGCTAAAGACCTCTCCTTTGGCCCATGTGTTATTTAGAAATGCGCTGTTTAATTTTCAAATATTTGGGAGTTACCTTTCTGTTATTGATTTCTAGTTCAATTCCATTGTGGTCTGAGAACATACTTCTATGTTTCTATGCTTTAAACATTTTAAGATGTGTTCTGTTCTGTGGCCCAGAAAGTAGTGTCTCTTGGTCAATGTTTGACAAAACTGTGTATTCTGTTCTTGTCTAATGGAGAATTCTGGACGTTCTATGCATAAAAACAGGCTAAGTGCATAGATAGACTGAGAACCAGGTCTGTCTGTATAGGTGCATTAAGTTCACGGTATAGAGTACGTATACGTCAGGTGTGCCCTGGAGACTCCTAGATTATTTGCAAATTTCTCAGCAGCCCTATGAGTGAAGGTCCTACAGATGAGCAAACTGAGGCTTATGGAAGTCAGATCACTTGGCTGAGTCCTTTCTGCTCTGAGGCACCATGTTCCAGGACTGACAACAACATTGCTGCTCTTTCCACCAAATATGGTCCCGCCAAGCTGCTCGGGCTCTGAGATGATTGATTAATTAGAGTTTTAGGGAGGACGAGCTAGTCCTCTTTTTCAATCTAGCTGAGTTAATCAGCGTAGGAGGCAGCGAGACTTATATGGGGAAAAAGAAAAGTCATCTTTAGCATGAACAAAAGGAATGTAGGAGGAACTAGGCAAGAGTGGATTAGTAATAGGGCATGGGCTAAAGAATATGACATTTGAAGTCAAGGGCAATTAGAAGTTTAGTCTCAAAGGATGTGAAGGAGTCTGGGGAATGGAGTGGAGAGCGGAAGTTTGTTGGATCTTCTGTGTCAGGCACTGTGCTGGGCCCTTTGCATCCAGTCCCTCCTTGAACGCCCAGAATGAGCCTGTGAAACGTCCCACGCCCTGCAGAGTCCCCCTCCCGCCTTGGGCTCACTGTATACTGGTGCTTCCCGGGAAAGAAAAGGCGGATCCCAGAAACTAAATTGGTGGAAAATTTGGAAAGGAATTTAGGATGGTGCCTGGGTATCCCAGACTGTGGGAAATGTGCCATGATGGGCATTTAGAAAGACATGGGGCAAGAGAATGGGTGTTCCAATGATCAGTCATCATGGGGCCGGATGTGGGTGGGCCCTGAGTCTGGGGGAGGGAGGGAGGGAGAGACGGATGTGTGAGAAGGCCAGGAGGGGTTCTGGCGGTGGGATGAGCCCCTTGACCATCTGAGGTGACACGGGGCCCAGTGTCCTGACCCACCTACCTCTTTGTATAAACTCCCCAGGAATTTAGGGGAGGACTGGTTCTAGGCAGAACACGTGACATGACACCTGAATTCTTTCTAACAGACTCCCAGGATCATGGGTAACACATGAAAGTATGGCGTCTGTATGGCTTGAATAGAGAAAATTGAGTCCCTAAGAGCTTTTCTCTGGAAGGTGGAGGTTGGGTGCAGCAACCATGGCTGAGAAATTACTTGGGAAGAGGGGATTTTTTATCCCCCATTCACCTCTGCTCCCCTTTACCTGCACCTGGGAAAATAGGAGAGGATTAGCAACAGGGACGCATGTCCCAGGCAGAGATGGCCTTGACAGTATGAGCCCTCAGAGATAAGTGTGTGGCCCCATCAGTCACAAAAGCTAGACACCCAAGTCACCTAGGCCAACTATTGAGCCAAGACCCCTGGTGGTGACCACCAGACCTGCCGCCTGAGACTGAATTGACACCCTGCAGGTACGTGGGATCACCTGAGAGGGGAGAGAGATATTTGCTATTTGGCAGGATGGAATTGTTTCACTTAATAGTAAGAAAAATGTATATCTCAAGCTAGTGAAGTTGGCTGTGTCAGCTATACAAATAATAGGCCTTAGATGTGGATTGAGAAATGTCTCATGAGTAATCTTTTTGCTGTTGGGGGGCGGGGTAGGGGGTCTGGCGGGCATAGAAGGTAGATGGTAAGTGTATTCTGGATACTGAATATAAAGGATGTACATTTGTTTAAGACTTCTCAGATAATCCTTTTACTCGTGTGTCCCTCAAGCACCTAGTACAGAATTCAGTCTGCACTTCAACTTGGTACTATTTTAAAGATTTTGGCAGTTTTGTCAGGAAGAAGCAACTAGAATGATTTCTATAAATATTTGCTGATGGCTGGGTGGATGGGTGAATGTATGGGTATATGGATAGGTGGGTGGATAGGTGGGTGGGTGGGTGGGTAGATGAGTAGGTGGGTAGATAGATGGGTGGGTGAGTGGGTGGGTGGGCGAATGGCTAGAATGATGGATGGAACAGTGTTAGTAGAATTTCTGAGACTCCGTGGCAGTGGCAGAGTTGACTACCAACCTGATTGTCCACAGCCTGCCAATACTGTCCTATGGGGATGGCACTTCTGAATGCCTACTTGTAGCACACGATTCAACTAGACCAGGAATCCTGAAGGCAAAAGTGGGCACACAGCCCATCAGCTGGAAGTGAGTTTAGCTGGGCTAAGTTCAGCTTCCTCAGCCACCGTCATTTTACCCCTCAGAGCCTGTTTCCTCGCCTCCCAGAAGAGGATGGAAAGCCGTGTCTCTCGGGGAGGATGTGAGGATTAAGACAGTAGTAAAATTATGGCTGATAATTACAGAGAGAGCTCTTGCTATATGCCAGGAACTGTTAACTGCTCCACATAGGCCAACTCACAACAATCCAACCAGATAGGACTATTAACAGTCTTCGTTTTACAGAAGAGAAACTGAGGCAGAGAGGTTAAGAGACTGGACCAAGGCCTCCAGCTGGCGAGGCACATCGGGGCTTCAGACCAGACAGGCTGGCTCCAGAGCGCATGTGTTTAGCCCTTGCATTCTGCTTCCTCTCTAACATCTAAAGCACTTCGCACACAGCCCCTGGCATGTGGTGGGTCTTCGGTAAAGGGGTAATCCCTTTCCTCTTGGTTCATTAGTTGTTCTGAAGTGGCAATGGTGGCCTGTCCCCTGTGGCCAGGTGATGGGAGACACAGCTGGTGACTTCCGCCTTGGCCAGCCATGCAAACCGCCTCAACCCAGATTCTTCTTTTTATGCTTTTAGCTCAATTCTTAAAAAGTGAAAGACACAGATTTCAAGATCCTTAAGAATAAAATAGATGTTCTTACCCCCGTCCAGGCCTTGTTAAGGAACAAGAAACACATTTAATGGCAAATGCATTTTAAGACAGCTCTGTGAACTACTTTGCAATATTGGTGCAGAGGCACTTTAGGACAAAGTAATAAGACAATTACTTTTTAAAAGCATGCCCAGGGCAATATTCACTATTATTATTACTATTATTATTGTCATTATTATTATTATTATTATTACCATTTTCTGCATGTGTATGGGCGAGATCCATGGGACGGGGGTCAAATTTTGATTCATTTCTACTATAATTTCAGTTGGTATATTGTCACAAGACGCTTGCGCAGCCATTGAGAATCTGAGCCAGAAGATGGGTCAATGTCTGCAGGTGCAAAGTCCCCACCGGGGAAGCAGGTGTGTCTCTGGTCAGTCAGGGCCATTGTCTTGGAGGCTGGGTACACACCTGGCTTCCACCCATCACTGTGTGAGCCCAGATGAGTCACCTGAAACGTGGGGATGGTTTTGTAGAGAGTTGCTGCGGTGATCAAACCAGCTAAGGTGACATGTGTCACTGAGCCTGAGTGTTGGGAGGGTGTATCTTTTGGAGGCCGTGCGGGTCCCACCTCGGGCAGACCTGGTCGGTGTGTTTCTGCTCAAGCCCCTCAGACTTTCCTCGGGTCTGCTCAACTCCAGTCCCATCCTTGTCCGTAATCCCCACGTCACAGGACACCCACAGTGTACACACACGCCCCTGTCTGCTCATGTCACTCCCCTGCCGAAAACCTTTCATTGGATCCTCGTCCCCCTCAGGGGAGAGGCCTGGCTGCTTTGCACACCGAATAGATTTTCCCGGGGTGGCCCTTGCCCCCGCGTGCCCGCAGTGCTGTAATGATCCATGTGAACGGTTCCCTAGTCCACTGACCGTGTGAGACTCACGAGCAAACATGGTCTGAGCCCCCTCTGCACCTCTGGTCACTGGCATACAGTGATGCTCAATGAGTGTTTTTAACAAGGTGGGTCGGCCTGGTGCTTAAGAATTTGACTTCGGAGTTGGGGAGGTCTGAGTTTGCCTCTTGGAACCCTCACTTTATTGATCTGTAATGGAGATCAAGTAGCTCAGATGGCGGAGTCTTAGCTGCACCCTCTGTGCCGTGCAGGCGGCCGTGCTTACCTCAGAGGGGTGCTTTAGGATGGGAGGAAGGGTGCAGCCAGGCGTGTGGCAAGACATTAGCTTTTATTATTAGTGAGCTGTTGTTGAACTGTCATAGCATGGTCTGCTGAAACACAGAATCTTATAATAAAAGGGACACTGGGTAATCGTGTTTTGATTCTGGAAACCCCCGGGGACACATGACAGAAGGTGGTGTTCATCTGGGGACGTGTGCTCACACTGGTGATGGAAACGGTGGGCAAGCTTTGGCATCTGATAGTGCGGTGGGTGCATTCGGTTGTAAGTAACAGAAAATCCGACCAGGATGGGCTTAACCCATCAACGAAAGCTGAGCTGCCACTGTAACTGCACAGTGGAGAGTAGGTGGACGTCAGGGTTAGTTTGATCCAGCCGCTCAGTACCACTGAAGACCCAGAGTCTTTCTCTCTGTGTCTCCTCCCTGCTGTGCCAGCCTCATCCTCAGGCTGTCATCTTTCTTGGAGCTATAAGAGGGCTGCCCAGATCTGGGATGTGATGACCATATCTGGGCAGAGGGACAAGGTTGCTTCTAGAAACTCTCTCTGAAGACTGAAGTCTTGCTTTCCCGAAGCCACCAGCAAACATCCGCAATCTCACTGGATGTATGTCCTACCCATCACTGAACCAGGGGCTAGTGGTCAGAGACTGAGGCTGTGCCAATGGCCTTGGCTGGAGCCACCTGCCTGGCCCCAGAACCAAGGCTGTGATGTGCAGTGGTGGGCAAGGAAACCCAAGTACTGAAGAGGGGCCAGCGTGCTGGGAAAGGAGCAGAGGGCCTGGGGCTCCTGTGTCAGAGGACGGGAGGTCGTAATCTCTATGTTACTGCCTCATCACCTAGGTGCTTTGAAATGTGCTTTTCTACCACAGTGAGACCTCACCTCCCACCTGTCGCAATGACTATCATCAAAAAGACAGCAAATAGCAAGTGTTGGTGAGGACGTGAGGAAAGGGGACCTTCATGCACTGTCGCCATCCGTTCCTCTATTCTGGGTGCTTTCCTGCTAAAATGGCCAGGATGCCTAGCTGCCACAGAAATCACGTGGCCTGTGCTTAACACCACAGAGTGTAAAGTATTTACTGGCTGGCCCTTTATTAGAACAGGCCATGGGCTACTGCTGAAGATTATGAGCTGTTTAGGGCAAAGGAGGGCTCTTGTTAAACTTTCTTCCTGGTGCGCAGCCCCAAATCTGGTGAAGAGCAGTCAGGAGTGTTGGGAGATGAGTAACTGAGTGGGTGAATAAATGAATCCAATGTAAGCTCGTCTGGTACAAGGTGGGCCCCGGGGCCGGGAGTGGGGTGGGGGTGGGGGGACCAGAAAGCCTCTGACTTTTCTCCAAAAGTACAGGCCACAGCTCAAGTTCAAATCTTGCAAAGCTCCTCCGCACCCCTGCTCCCCCTCCCCCGCTCCTGCCCTAGTTTCTGCTATGCCATATTTTGGAAAGATGGAACTTTTTCTTGTGAAGCTCAGATGATTAAAAACGAATTATCTAAGTACTGCTCCCCTCTGGGAATCCTGAGAGGTGCGAGAGGGAAAAAAACAAAAAAGAAAAGAAAAGAAATCCCTGGGTTAGTGTTGATTTTCAGAAAGTGGAAGCATTTGGTCCGTAATGGAAAATTACACATGCCGCAGATACAGCGGGGGCCTGTCCTTCTGGCTTTCGTTACATACGATCTCATAGGTCGTACATGAAGAGCTCATTACCAGCCCTCTTTGGACCCATCAAGTTTTACGGCACCATGACTAACAGTAACAGCAGCTAACAGCATGTGCCCTTGCTTTCTTCTGGGACTTGGCTGGCGGCTTCCGTGTCCTAACGGAAATCCTGTGAGGTAGTTCTGATTACCCCTCATTTTACAACTCGGGAAACTGAGGCAGGCTCCGAGAGGGAAGTGGCTCGCTCAGGTTCACATGGCTGCCACGTGGCAGAGCAGGGTTTTAATGAGGCCTGTTGGATTGCAAACCCCATGTTCTTTCTACTCAATCAGGAGATTGATAATGGTAATAAGCATAAAATTCACTCGTTTATTGGAAGCTGATTGCAAAGACCAGGCTCCTTTGGGATGAAAAAGGCAGTAAGAAGGGTTCCCTACATTAGGAAACGTGATTCCAGGATTTTAAACAAGTTGGATGGAAATGGACTGGCACTGGGAGTACTGCCCTGCGCGCCCCGGAAAGCCCTGGGCTCCAGGCCTCCTGTCCAGTGGCCCGCCCCTCGGCCTTCCCGCTTGCCTCCCTCTGTTCTCCTTCCCGGTGCAGCCTGCCATTACCCTCCCTCTCCCAGGCTCTCTCCTGGTTACCTTCCTACGCCCTCCCACGCTTGGGAGGGAGCTGACGTTGATCTCCCCACCCCCACCACACTAGCACGTTGGAAGTTCTGTCCCATGGAAAGCCATCTTTCCAGCCTTGGCTCTGTCATCGCTTTACTGTGGTCACATGCCCTGCTGCCATCCAGCAGCCATTCCCTCCTCTGGTCCCTTTAGAGAGCCCCACCCTCCACTCTTACCCATGGTGTTCAGGGGGCTCTGACGTGAACCATGGCACAGGCCTGTTGGGTCATCCCCCGCTGCCGACTACAGTGATTGGTTCATGACCCAAGACAGACCAATGGGATTCAGTTCCGAGACTTTTGTCAAGGCTGCTGGAAAACTGCTCTTTTGTTCATGGGAGCTTCTAGAATCATCAGGGAGATAAATCGGAATCTGAATAAAGCCAACTCAGAGGAAAACAGAGCTGAGAAGTACAAGGAGCCCCCATTCCAGCCTTTCCTGAAGCTAATATACGCCCTGGACTTGCAAATACCAGAGCCAGTAAATGCCCTGACCTCAGTATGAATGGGGTTTCTGCCCATTTATTAGTTGCGACTAATAAGTAAATTGAATGTAATACTTTCCCTCTCTGCATCAGTTTCTTCAGCAAGGACAGGAAAGTAGGATTGATTGAGATGCTGACACTATCAAATTAAAACCAAAACAGTTTTGCAAAATTACTTTATCAAAATTCATG
Organism: Aselliscus stoliczkanus; assembly: GCA_033961575.1. Lineage (NCBI taxonomy): Eukaryota > Metazoa > Chordata > Mammalia > Chiroptera > Hipposideridae > Aselliscus > Aselliscus stoliczkanus. The sequence continues at coordinate 4,976,572 of CM066733.1, forward strand.
TTCTTTATACTCCTATGTAAATGTATATAATGCTGGTTCTTTAATAGATCAACCCAGTTATGTACATATTCATGTATTTGTTTATGTACATGTGTGGCTGTGTTTATGTACTAATGTAGTTGCCTGCCTTCCTCTCTTACTCGCTCTCTTCCTCTAATGGATGTCTGCTAAGCACTGTGTTAGGTCCTGGACTCCACTCGGTGGGCATGTATGACCATGTCCCCAAGGGGCCCTTCGTCCAATGCGGACACATAGAACAGAAAACCAGCAGTTGCTCTAGAATGTGTTGGGTGCCATGACGGAGCAGGGCAGAGGGCGGGTATTGGAACTAAGCGGGGCAATGGTGGAGGAAGGCACTGCAAGGCTGTCTCAAGGAGAGACTTTCTGTTTTTAAGAATGAGGAAGACAAATCCTGCTAGTGGGGACAGCATGTGCTAAAGCAAGGTGCGCTGGGGACACCATCTCGGATATGACAGGTACCATGGGCCCCCCAACCCCGAGATCCCCAGGTCCACGTCCTGAGCTGCAAAGGGACCCATGGGTCTGCTTTAAACAGTTCATTCCTATCAGAATGATGCTCTCTTTGCAGCTTTGCATGCGAAACGTGTCCACCTCCAGCCTCATAAATTCACCAAAACTCACCCTCGGAATCTCTGCCTTCACAGATATTTGTTCAGCGATGAAAGCTAAGAATATATTCAGAAAATTGTTCTAAAATTAAACTTCATTTAAAAATCATACCCCACAGCTAATAATCCTTTACAGTCGCTCTACCTTTCTGTTTTCCCTGAGATGTACACACCTGTGATGCATCAAAGGGATCAAGGATAGGTATTCGGGTCTTAAAGTCCACCCTGAGTAGCTCGCCTTTGTGGCACATGAAGAATGTTGGATAAAATAGGAAGGAGAAGGAAGAAATCTTATGCTGATTATGCTTTCCTTTGTGCCAATCTAGGGGCATTGTTTTATTTCATTCTCATCACAGCCCTGGAGGTAGCCAGAGTTCTCCTGGATTTACAGACAGCGACATGAACGGGGCTCAGGTAGACAGCTGGCGAGGGACAGGCCCTGTGTTTAAACTCTGGGAATGAGGATTTCACCCAACTAGAAAGTTCTCATATGAGGGAAAAAACAAACAAACAAAAAAACAACATATATATATATATATATATATATATATATATATATATATATGGCTTCAGATTTCTAACATTTTTGAATAGGTAATATTTTCTGGTTCCAAAGTCACAAAATATAAAAGTAAATATAGTGAAAAATCTCCGGACCCCAAATCCTCCATCCATGTTTCAAGCAACCCTTCTCCCCAACACATAGGTAACAATTGTTATTAGTTTCTTGAATATTCTTTCTCTCCCAAAATGGAATGACCAGCGCGTGGGTAGAGGCAATCGGGGGTGGCCGTTACCATAGGTAAAATGAGCAATCTAGGGTTATACACACACATACCTGAAGCATCTTATTTCACCTGTGTCTACATCTGAGGATGTTGCATTGCTAATATTTTTTTAGAAATTTTAATTATTTTTGCATTGCTAATCTTTTGATGTAGAGCCAAAACTTTTGAACACATGTCCTGTTTTGGACTTTTGTGTTATCTTTCCTGCATAAGCATCACAAACAAGGCACTCTCTGAAATTTCCCATTTAGAATTCTGCAAGAGGGGGCAAGAACTTAGATGTTTGTGCAACCATCTGGATGCTGCGTCCTTCTGGGCTTTTAAGATTCCTGCCCTCTCTGCATCTTTCACTGTTGGCTCGCCCACACCTAATTCGACGTCCATAATTTTGCATGTGTGATTTGCTTTGTTTTTTAAGCCTTTCCAAAGCCTTCAATTTAGCTTTCATTGAAACAGCTACTCTCTTACTCATCCCACTCATATTTAATTGGTTCTTATTATGTTTATTTTAATTAAGTAATTAGAAAAACAGTTCAAGTGGTCCCAACTGGCATGAGAACAAATACAAGTCACTCTTGGCAAGCAGACAGCTCGACTGGTGGGAGCATTAGGACAGAGCGCTGGAGGGTCGCCCATAGTGGCAAGTGCTAATGTCCCAGGGGACCTTGGTGCCCATGCTTTAGGGGGGGACTGCTGAATTAGCTAACTGGAGTCATTTGGGAGAAAGTCTATTGTGCCAGTTTAAATGAACCCTCTCCATATCTTACACAATAATAACCCAATGTCAACACCATGAATTTGACATTGATAACAATGTGGGTGTCATCCGTGAATTTGTGTATCCACGACTGCCATCAAGACCCAAAGTTATTCCATCACCACAAGTATCCCTTTATATGTCCCTCTATGGTCACACCCACATGCTTCCCTCCACTGTCCATAACCCACGGCCACAGCCAATCCATTCCACAGCTCTGTGATTTTTCTCACTTGGGGAATGTTACTTAAGTGCAATCATACAGTATTTGCCTTTCGACGCTGATTTTTTTCCCACCAAGCCTAATGTCCTTGAGATCCATCACGAGGTCGCCTGTGTTACTAATATCTTTCTTTTTGTTGCTGGGCAGTGTTCCCTGATGTGGATGGGCCAGTTTGCTTCACCACTCACCACTGAAGGACATTTTAGTTGTTTGCCATTTGGGGCTATTGGAAATAAAGCTGCTACGAATGGTCACATGTGTGCTCTTATGAGGACGCGTGTCTTCATCTCCCTGGTGTGCTTCCTTGGGCCGGCTGCCGAGTGTGGGCCAATCTGCCCTCCTGAGTGGCTGTGCATTGACTTTCTCTCCAGTAATAAAGGAGTGATCCAGTTTCTCTACATTCTCTGGCATCTGGTGCTGTCAATATTTTTAATTGTAGCTGTTGTAATAGGTATATAGTGACATCTCGTCATGGCTTTCCCTAATGGCTAGTGATATAGACCATCGTCTCATGTGTTTACTTCTGTCAGTGGTTGGAGGGGTTTGGAGCAGATCAAGGAGCAAGGTCTGAGCAGGAGGGGTGGCAACACGAGCTTTACCGGGCGGTGCTTGGCAGGGCTGTGTGAGCGACGAGGTCTGTCTAGAGGCCGGGGCTTGAGGGGCTGCTGCTCAGAAGAGGCGGAGAGCAAGAAAGAGGAGGACCGAGAGGGGCTTACCTGTCTAGGTGACGCTGTCGGTGGCACGGGGTGCAGTCTGGGTCACTGATCTCCTAAGGGCCATAGGAGCTTAGGATCCTATAACTACAGGCTCCAGCTTATCGATGGCCAATAGATATGGGGTGAGACTTTCAGAGAATGAAAAGCAGTCAGGCTCCAAATGCCTAAACTCTGCTTGTTTGGGCTATGTCTAAAGCAACTGGATATATAATAAGTTTGGGTTTGGTCTCAGCCTCCAGTGTAGAAATAAGCAACCTGGAGGCCAGTACACAGAGGCCATCCTTGGCTCATTGACATAACAATTTACCATGTGTTTATGCTCTTCTGTGTACTGTCTCTTCATGTCTTTTGCTCTTTCTAATTGGGTTGATTTTTTAAAAATCTTGAGTTTGGAGAATTCTTTATATGTTCTAGATATGAATCTGTTGTCAGATATGTGGTTTGCAAATATTTTCTCTCAGTTTGTAGTTTGTCTTCTCATTGTCTGAACAGAGTCTATCACAGCAAAGGTTTTAATTTTGACGAAGTCTAATTTGTTGACTTTTTTCTTAATGGATCATAGTTTTGGTTTTATATCTAAGAACTCAATTTTCTATTACATTGATTTCCACTCTCACCCTTATACTTTCTATTTACTTTGGTTTAACTTGCTCTTTTTCCCCAAGCTTCTTAAGCTAAAATCTTAGATAATGGTTTGGACTTTCTCTTTAAAAATCATAAGTATGCATGGCTATATGTTTCCCTCTAAGCACTGATTTAGCTGCATCCTATACATTTTGTTCTGTTTTGTTTTCATTGCATTCATTCCATTTTCTAATTTTGTCTTTGGCCCATGGACTATTTGTGCATATGTATTTTGTTTAATTTCTAAATATTTAAGGGTTTTGTTTCCAGATATCTTTTTATTTTATCATTTTATTGTTTATCAATTAAACACCATTTCATCCCATTAGGGTCAGTGAACAGACCCATGTGACTGCAGTTCTTTTAAAGTTATTAAAGCTGAGGGCCGGCCAAGTGGCACGGTGGTTGAGCGCCGGCTTGGGAAGCCAGCGGCCCTGGTTCAGTCCCACATAGGAGGGCCAGTGACACTGTCCTCAAATAACATAAAATAAAATGAAATAAAATGAAATAAAATAAAATAAAATAAAACAAAATAAAAAGTTATGAAAGCTTCTTATGGCCCAGCATGCCATCTCACAGTGTTTTCCACGTGCTCTTGACCCGGATACACACCCTGTAGCTGTGGGTATTGTTTGGCCTCTGCTGAATGCCCTCAGCTTTTAGTGGCAGGAACCCCAGTTCTCCCAGCTGTGTGAGCAATGGGGCCTGTTCAGCGTGTCACTCCCAGCAGCTGTTCACTGCACTGTCCTGTCGCGTTGTACCCTGTACGTACAAATCATCGTTCATCCAGAGAGAAGAGGGCAGCCTCACAGGGGCTTTGGGAGGGTTTCCTCTTCGTAGCTCTCTCCTTTCTGGTATTCTTCCACCACAAATCTGGTCACCTCTGTCGTCTAGTGTTCCTATCTTAGTCTCACAGCTCAGCAAGGTTTTAGCCTCTATTTGGACTGCTTCTCCCTGTTCTGAGTTCCATAAAATGAGCTCCAGGCAGAAGCCAATGCATTGATAAAGCTCATCTTGTTTGCTTCCCTCCTCTCAGGTAACTTTTCTGCTGGAATCACAGCACCTTTCTGCTTATTGCTCAATGTCTGAAAAAAGGTTGTCTTGCTTTCTAGGTGTTTATGGTACCGACATGGGGCATCCCTCACAGGTGGGCTTGGGGCAAAATGAGCAAGCCAGCCCTGCAGAATAGGTGTGGGAAAGAGCACGCTAGGCAGAAGGCACAGGGGCTCAAAGTCTCTGCGGTGGAAGGAACCCCGTGTGGCTTAGGTGCCATCATTCCCACTTCCCAGGAGGAGATTCAGAATCATAGAGGTTGACCACTTACCGCAATCCTTCCAGGTAGAAAATGGCAGATCCAACCCACATCTGAAAACAGTGTCTGGGCTCCTTCCCGGTTTCATCCCTTTTCCCAAGGCTGTGGCGTTAGTGAAGAGGAGATTTATGGGCTAACTGGTGGAACTTGTTGTCCCAGGAGGTTTTATGAGCTGAAAATATAAATCGCTTAAACACGTGCTTAGACACGCACAAAGCTGGTAGATATGTAATGGCTACTGGGCACCAGGGGAATTTCCAGCGAATGTTAGTTGGCTCTGGTAATGGCGCTGTGTCGATACATTCTTTGTCTGTAGTGCTTTTGGTGTGCTCTCCTGGGCCTGGGAAGCATGCTGTCTTCTTTGACACAGTCACGTCCCTTCGCTAACTCATACACATGAAAGCCATGGATGAGACATGTGTGTGAGCCACAGTTACCATTATGCGAACGTCCAGTGTACCCACGTGCTTTGCACCTGTTGTCTTGCATCCACACGACCCTTTGCAGTGGGTGTTATTTGAAAGGTTCGCCGAGGAGTCAAAGTCTGAGGCACATTTCCAAACCAAGCAGCTTTATTTGCCTGTCGGGGCTGAGCCTAAAACTGGCATCAGCCGCCTGCAGGCATCTGCGGGGGTGTTTTATAGGGTAAGGGATAGGGGAAGTAATTGCAAGCATGCATGAGCAGTTAGAATTGCAGAAGAGGTACTGCTAAGAGACAGGGGAAGTATACATGAGCCGTTATAATTCCAGGACAGGTACGGCTGCAGAAATTTTCCGTGGACCTTTACAGTTCTGCTACGTCCTGTTTCTATCAGGAAACCTGTGGTCAGATGTGCGCTATTTTTACAAAGGAGGATGTCTGGCAGCAATTCAGCAGGGTTGGGGGGGGGTCACCTCATTCCCGGTGCCCCTTATATTATTATACTGTTTAACTGAGTAAGAAACGAGAGGTCTGAGAGAGGACTCGCCAGGTCCACTCCATTGCAAGCAGTGGAGTCTGGGCTTTCTCGTTGCCCCACCTGTTTGTGGGGCACTTGGCTCTAGGGTTGGCCAAACTTTGGGACACAGGGACCTGATGGGGTTGTTTTTTTGGTCACTTCATTTGACATGAGACTTTTTCTTTCTTTTTCTTATTTTCCTGTGGTTTCTGTGAGAAGATAAAAGAAGAGAGAAATAGATGGCAAAGTCAAGGAAAGTTGCAGAGAGGTGGTTTTCCCTCTACTGAGACTGGTTTTTGTGCATTTGGGGGAGGGGCTGTGAGCTGCTCGTTTCAGGATTCAGAACTGGGAAAAGCACCACAGCAAGGATGCATTGGATGGGAGAGGGGTAGTGTAGGTTCTCAGGTGCATGAAGTGTGCAGGTGCCAAGGTCAGGAGGGGAGAGAGGGGCAGGTCCCAGCCAGCCAAGTGCGCATCCTCTTCAGAGAGCGTGGGAGGACAGGAAAGAAGAACAGCGCTGGGCTGCTTCTGCCCCAGGAGAGAGAAGGGGGCGACACGCAGCGTCCATAGACGGTTTCATTACCGTGGAGTGTTTTTACTGCTTGTTCGGAAGCACAGTATATTAGGGCTGCTTGCAAAGTGGGGGTACAGAAGGGGTAAGGAAGAGGGTGCTGCTTAGGCTAATACACATTTTTAGGCATACCATTTGCAAGCCATATGTGAGAAATTCCTCAAAGTAAGAATCCCTTTACAGGCCTCAGGAAGACATCAAGGCAACTTTTTTTCTCATTTTTTTCCCCCCTTAGTGTTTACCAGAATAAGGATTTTTCTCCCTTTTTATAGCCTTCAGCTCCAAATTTAGTATCTCTGTCTCCTTGGGGTATAAAGAAACTATGAAGAACATGTAACATTAACTAGATCTCAGAATCTTAGAGGGTTTATTGACAACATGATGCCTGCTGGAATCTTGCATTCATTCATTCATTCATTCATTCATTCATTCTATAATATTTATTGAATAACTTATTATGTACCAGTCTATGTCCAAAGCTTAGCTCAAAGAATTAATTTTCAGTGTTTGTATGTGTATATTGTAATCTTTACTACATTACAAAACCCCCCACTGAGTTCCATATTCCTTCATCACCATAACAACCCACATCGCATGCTGAGCACTGGGAAGTAATTGAAAATGATGGGAAGAAGGGGAAACTCACAAGACCATAGAAGCATATTCTTCAGCTCTAGTCCTTGAGCCCTGGGAAGTTCACAGATAGAATGAGCTCTGTTGATGCCATGATGCCCAAAGGTGGCGGCCAGGGTCCTCTGTCATCATAGATGAGATCAGTATCCAAACAGCATAAACCTTCCATGTCGACCACGGAGAAGGTGAAGGAAGTTCTCTGACTGTGGGATCTTGGTGTGGGTTTATTGCTCAGTGGCTCTCTTTAGAGATAAGAAAATGCGGATCAGAGGACTCTGCCATGGCCTGGTCAGTTGGCCAGGCATGATTTAACTCGAGACTCCTGCCCTTTAAACACCACTGTTGCTGATTGCACTCCGTTCTTGACATTGGCCTTTAAAAAAAGGATATGAAGTGGCTTGTAGTAAAATCAAAGATAAAATAAGATAAAGCCCAGTAATGAAACAAAGGACCTAATGGGAAGGGCTGGAAAAATATATGGAAAAAGTACATTTCTATTTGGAAAGACTAGCGTTTAAGTTCAAAACTTCATTCTGAGCTTCCTGACAGCGTTGGTAAAGAAGGAAATATTAAGGCTGACATCACTCTCACAGTCTAGTGAAAGGAAGGCTACAAATCCACCAGAATCACAGCCCTGAGCTGTGAGAGACTTTGTCACATGACCCTTTACATTGAGGCACCAAACTCCATAGAATTTGGTGGAAATATTTATATACGAAGATATTCTATGCAGCCAGTGATCTCAATACTGGTACATACTGAAAATACAATTCTAAAATATATTTTATTTTCATTTTGTTGATCTAATTCATTTAATTATTAATGTAGTCATTGGAATTCAGCGAAAGCCCACCTAAGGCCTTGCTTAAATGATGGAATATCATAGGACCATTGACATGTAACGTCAAACAATTTCTAATGACCTGAAAACTATTCACAATACAATATCAAATTTAAAAAAAGTCAGAGTCAAAATTCTTATTCGTCATGATCTAACAAAAAAGACACTGAAAAAGACTGAAGAAGTATCCCAAATGTTACCCGGGAGCAAAGGGACCAATGGAGCTAAGCCTTAGTGTTGCCATCATGGGCCAGGCTGGACCCCTGCCTGAGACCCAGCTGTGTGCCTGGGAGTTAGCCACATTCTGTAGCCTGGAGAAAGAATTTAAGGCAGTGTGGATTTCTGCATCCCTGCTCCAAAAAAAAAGACGAAGAGAGGCCTCCATCTGCATTCCCAACCATTTCTCTGGGTGTCAAGTACCATTTGTTCCTGAACTCAGGTGTCATCCAACTTTTTGCTTTTCTCTTGAGTGGGTTGACTCTGAAGGTGGAACTTATCTCAAAATCCGTTTGTGTCCCTGACTCTCTTTGTTCTAAGTATGCCACATCCCAACAAATGAAATCATCTTCACAAAAACACGTTCACTTAATTCCTGATCATGTAACATGGCTATGGAGGCAGTTTTACATGCTTGACTCCTACTCAGACAAGTATCACATGTGCCTGCCCCAGAGATGCCCCACAGATTTATCACATCATTGCAGTTATGGTCGAGGCTTCTGTTTCTCTGACTTTGATCACTAAAAAAATGCAGCGCTATGAGGACTTACATTGCTGAGGCTCTAAAACAAGTTCTTGGCTTTCTCGATCGTAATCTCACTAAGGTTTTCATTTTATCCCTCTCGCTTCGCCAAAGTGCCCGGCATGGTGCTGAGGACCCAGCAGATGCTCCGTGCAACTGGGTATTTCTGTGGTTACAGTGAAGGCTCAACAAAGCTCATAACCATTGCCTGCTCAGTTGCTCAACTTGGTTTGTCCAAAACACTACCAGTGAGTCCTTCCCAGGTCTCTAGCTCCATTCATCCAATAGCTCAAGCCCAGTTCTGAGAGTCATCCTAGACCTTGGCTCCTCTTTCCCTCTCTTCCGCATCTAGTCCATCAGCAAATCCTGCTGGCTCTAGTTCCAAAATAGATGCTAAATTTTACCACTTCTCTTCGCAACACCATCCTCTCTCAAGAAGGCCATGATAACAGCCCCTGAGCTATAGTATTCATTTGCTCGGGCCGCCATAACAAAGTACCACAGACTGGGGGCTTAAACAACAGATATTTATTTTTTCATAATTTTGGAGACAAGCAGTCCGATATCAAGGTGTCCACAGGGTTCGTTTCTTCTGAGGCCTTGCTCGTTGGCTTGTAGACAGCCCCCACATGGTCTTTCCTCTGTCTGTGTCCTCGGCTCCTTATAAGGACAGCAGGCATATTGGATTACAGCCAATCCTAATGACCTCATTTTAACTTATTTACCTCCATAAAGACCCTATTTCCAAACACAGTGACATTCTTAGGAAGTGGGAGTTAGGATTTCACCATAGGAATTTTGGGAGGACACAGTTCTACCCATACACTGGTCTCCCTGCTTTCATTCTTGTCTCCTCAAGTCTGCTTTTCATATGTAATCAGAGCAATCTTTAAATATAGTGAATCAGATCTTGCTACTTCGCCTTCCTAAAACCCCTGATAGCTTCCCCTTGGCACCTAGATTTCCACTAAAGAGTTCTACCATGTTGGCCTCTGAGGCCACCCCACCCCTTTCTAAGCTCATCTGTTATGACTCTTGTGTGCTCAGTCCCTTGTACCTCCTTTCTATCCCCTAAGTGTGCCCAAATTCTTCCCACCCCAGTGACTTTGCAGCTACTGTTCCTTTTGGGTGAAACGCTCTCCACAAGGCCGCCTTCTCATCACTCAGGCTCACCCCCAGAGTGCTTCCGTCTCCTTCCTGCCAGCCAGTGTCAGCACTACCACCCAGGCCTTCCCTAGACTTCATCCTGTTTCATTTCTTTCATAGTATAATCACTACCTAAAGGTTTACAATTTTTAAATTTGTTTTTTAAGTAGTTTACCTCCCCCACAGTAGTGTAAACTCTAATATAAATTCATGGCCCAGGAAATTATTTAATTACTGAAGGAAACCTTCAAAATATGGACACAGCACAGCTTGATGTAACTTTTCATTTGCCAATAAACGAACTTCTCTTTCCCTACGCTGTTCACAAATTACATCACTGATTCACTCATTCAGCAAATATTGACCAGATGCAGAGTAGCCGCGGAGAAAGAGCGTGGACTCTGAGACAGCAGATGGAGAGTGAAATCCTGACTCGGCCACTTACTTGCTGGGAGGCCTCCTGCAGAAATGTTGAACCTCCCTGAAACTTTGTCAATCTGTAGAATTGACAAAATTGAGGATTAAAAATACAGTTGTACTTACTTTAAAATGTATCCAAAAATCAGGTGGATTGATAGATGTCTAGAGGGGTGAACAGATGGGGAGATATTGATAATGCAAGTATCATAAAATGGTAACTGTAGAAGCTGGGTAGTAGATAAATGGGTGTTCACTGTAAAATTCTTCCAACTTTTCTGCATGTTTGAAATGGTTCATAATAAAATATTGGGGTGGAGGAGGCAAAACCAAACAAAACAAAACAAACCCTTGCAAGTTTGCTTCCAGGATTAAAAGATATGGTCGGTGTCTGTGAGGTACCTAGCAAAGGTGACGAGGGACTGTGGGATTTAGCACACTGCTGTTGGCATTACGGAAATACGCTCAGTAACATGCGAGAATCCAAGGGGAACTGGACCCCATTGCCTCTCCCGGGGGGAGAGCAGATGCAACCGGTCCGAGCACAATGAGGGATCACGCTGATAAAGCTACCGCACAGGCAGGAGGCTGCGGGGTCTCCCGGGAGGGGAGGACTGCTTCCTGCTTGAAGGAGGAGGGAAGGTACAGAGTCATGAGAAGCAGATTCTGAAGGGGCCTTGAAGGGTGAGGAACTGATCAAAGAGGCACAAAAGACACCCGGCTTTGTTTAGCAGTCAACTTAAATGGCGTCCCCTTTCCAGCCTGCGGTGCTTAGGGCTGTCCTTTCCACAAACATTTCCTTGAGTTTTTAGCCCCAGCTTCCTAACTTGGAAGTCAGATGTACCATTTTATAGCTGAACTTGGAGCCTATCTTGGGGTGTAGTGAGCTCCTTTAAGCTTGCGCTCAGAGTGAAAACTCAAGCAATTTGTCTTAGAGGATTTGTCTTGGTTCTTGGGTTCCATCTTGGTCACATGGTGCCTTAACGTCCAGCACTTAGGAAGATGTCCAGATGTGTCAGACCTTCTGGAAGGCCAGCATGGAAATCAGTGGGGTAGGTTTTCTATGCTTTTTGTCCTCTAAACAGGAAGATATGATCTTATCAAATCAACAGAATTGTCTGTACTGTGGATGAGGGTTTTTCTGCAAAGGGACTCGCAGATATATTGAATGTGTTCATTTCTTGCAGCTGATGTTATTTCTTCCTGGGAAACCCAGGCAAAAGAAACATCTAAACACAGGTTAAAATTCAAGGCAGCCATATAAGCCTATAACACAGAGAAGACAAGAATCAAAATCTTTCCAGGTCAGGACATAGCTGTAGCTACATTTGTCATTCCCTCATTCTCTCAACAAACGTGCACAATTTTCCATTCTGTGCCAGGAATTGGGGATGTAAAGATGACTTAGACACATGCTTGTTCTCCAGGAGCTCACAGGCAAGCAGGGGGGCCAATGAATACAGACAAACAGTAGCTATTATGATCAGGGCCAACAAAGATGGGCGACCAGGGGTCTAGGCTGCCCTGAAAAAGGGACGGAATGGCATATCTCGCATGTACAGAATAGCTACAAGCTCACTTCCTAGGAGTCAAAAACAAAACTCCTTTGCCTCGTTCTTTTCCCTAAGAAATCACGAGCAGGGAAGGTTCTGTGCTTGCTTTGAAGCAAACCATGTCCAAACTGCCAAATCAAGTCCTAAGGAACTTTCAAAGAGGTTTCCCTGAGGTTGTGTTAATGAAAGAGGGAAGGGAGAGCCCGTGACCATGGAATGTTTACTGCAGACCAGCACTTACAGAAAGCGCTGCATCTAATGCCCACGCAACCCGTGGATACATCACGGGGGAGGAAAACGAGGCTCAGGGAGCTTGGGTGCTTCTCTTGAGAGACGTGGAGCAGAGCTGGGAGGCAAACCCAAAGCTTCCCGTCCTCAAACTCCATGCTCGTCCTGCCAGGCCCTGTCTCCCGTGTCAGGCAGGACTCGCTTTCTTTAGGGAGACGTGCGAGCCATTCTGCAAGGACGGACGCTATCACCTTTCCAGGGGTCAAGTCTATGTCTTACGTGGCTGTTTGGGAAGTCAGGACGAAGGGTTTTGACCTTGATCATAAGCCGTGGTCACCTCTGGAGACTGAGGGAGGAAGTGAAGAGACAGCTGAACGGCTATGTGTCCAGACGAGAGCTCCTCCAAACTAGACTGGGTTTCAAAGCTCCACTGTCCCTATGTATCATCTCTTTGGTATTCTCTGATGAGGCGAGGTAAGTAGACAATTAAAGACCCACTGAATCAGTTGGGATGTAGTCTCAGCCACCTTTGGGGCAGGAAGGTAGGTAAAGTTGGTATGGGATGGGATGATGGAGGATACAGGAATGCTTGAATCCTGCCCTGCCAATCGCTCACCACCCTCTGAGAGGCTAGCTAAGGCAGCTTTCTACTCACTAGCAGAGAACTGAGATTCAGCCCACTTGCTTAATATCTGGGCAAGTATCTCAGTAGTTTTCTGGGGAAAATTTCTCCAAACTCTCCGTCCTTGAGGGAAAGTGGGCCAGAGGTGAGAATGCCAAGGTCCAGATCACTCGTGGAAACATGGCACCAGGGGAGAGGCCCAGGCAGCCCTGGAAGTGTACCTGGGCTGTTTGGGCAGGAACTCAGATCATGGTTTCAGACACCCGAAGTGTGGTCTCGAAGTGGGGAAGAGGTGTGGGCCAGGGTAGGGAGCGGGATAAGCTCTGGGCTCCTCACCTCACAGGGAGGGCTGCAGCCAGAGGGGAGCTGTATAGGGCCTCTGATGTATGGCGTCCAGAGTTGGGGCCGCTCTTGCTTGGGTTTAAGAGAACACAACTTGGAATTGCACTGACCAATATGGTAGCCATTAGCCTCATGTGGCTATGTACATTTAAATTGGTTAAAATTAAATAACATTTAAATTCAGTTCCTCAGTTGCCTTAGCCCCATTTCAAGAGCTCCATAAACACATGTGGCTCATGACTTCCGTGCTGGACATCACTGATTTGGGTCATTTCCACCATCACAGGAATTGCTACTGGACAGCAGTGGGCCGCAGGCTCTGGGAAGTTGAGCAACTTGTCCAGGATCACGTGGCTAGATAGGTCTGGGGCTAAAATGTAAACTTAAGTCTGTCTGATTCTAAAGTCTCCATTCATTTTTTATTCCCTGGCCTTGAAAAAACTAACTTTACCTCTCCCAGCCTGTTCCTTAATCTGTAGAATGAAAATAAAACCCTCAGAAGTCTGTGGTGAGGATTCTATGAGATCATATCTATAAAATGCCCACAACACAGCAGATTGGTGTTGGTTCGCAATACATTTGGTTTGCTCTCCCGCCTCGGCAGGGGCTGGAAAAAGCAGCAGTGAAAGGATTAAGGAGCTCTTTCTACTTCAAATACTCAAAATCAAAGAAAAAGGGCTTGAAAGACGATGGAAGACGCTTCCTGGTAAACACTTCAGTGATCAGATGCCTACCTTGGAAAGACCATTAATTTTGATGGGAGATACCAAGCATTAGCTAACCGAACCCCCAAACCAGCATTTTGGTCTGGAAGATAAAAATAATTTCACATGCAACTGGGACTTAAAAAAAAAAAAAAGGTGTGGGGAGTATATTCATTCTCTGATTATTTATAACTGAGAGACATGGAAGAATCCATTAGACATTAAAGCTCCACATTTAATAGCTGGATCCATTTTCTTATAAATGCTGCTTTCAAGATTAAAAAGGCATGCTTCTGAAAATGTGTTATCTTGGAGTGCAAAGTGAAGCATCCGTGACTCACTGTGAGGATACTGGTGAGAGCCTTCCCCTCCCAGTCTGTGACCTTGAGAGGCCTCCTGTCCTGTCTGGGCTCACTGTTCCCTCTGGGAAGAGAGTCGGATAAGGGGGTTTTAGGGATCTTTCACCTCTGATACTGAATCCCATAAAGAAGTATCTTTAAACTTAATTATTTTAACAATGAGAAGTAGCCTGCTTTAGCTTTCATAATCACCAGGGCTTAAACATGCTTTAGAAATCGCCCACCAGCAGGGGAAGATTGTTGTGCTATCCTTTTGTAATAGAGGGAGATAGATTTTCTTTTTCTTTTTCATTACATTGCTGACGAACAAAAATATTAGATCAGCCATGCAGTAGAATTTGCTGCTCTAGATTAAAAGAGAATGTATGGGTCCTTCACTGAGGAAAGTTTTCTAACACAAATAGTACTGAAGATATTCATTCATTCATTCATTTATTCATTCATTCATTCATCTACTGATTCGAAAAATACTGATTTGACTCTGACGATCGTACCAGGCAGTGTTCTAGGCACTGGGGATGTAAGGATGAGCCAAGTAGGCAGAGCTTACATTCTAGGCTGGGAAAACAGATCAACACTGAGAAAAGAATGGAAGATGTAATGAACCAGGTGATGATAAACACACTAACCATAAACCAAAGGTCAGTAGATAAAGCACAACGTGGCCCGGGAGGGTGCTATATTAGCTCAGGGGTCAGGGGAGGCTTGTTTAAGGAGATGACATTTAAACAGATTCCTGCACGAAATGAGGAAGTGAGTCTGGTGATGATCTGATTCTAGAATGTTCCAGGCCAGGGGACTAGCCAAAGCAAAATCCTGACATGGGAGGAGGCTTCAGAGGTTTGACTGTGGTTCGAGCCAGGGGTAGAGCTGAGCGGCCAGAGCGGGCAGAAGAGGAAGCGGTGGGTCCAGAAAGATGACCAGGGACTAGATCAGACATCGGCCAACTATGGCTGTCAGCCAAACCCAGCCTGATAGCTGAGGTTTTAAATAAAGTTTTGTTGGCACACAGCCACACCCATGCTTTTGCTCTTGCCTGTGGCTGCTTTCACCCTGCAATGGGAGGCGAGTAGTTGGGACCGAGTCTGTAGGGCTTCCAAAGCCTGAAGTATTTACTGTGGGGCCTGTCACAAAGGAAGTTTTCTGTGTCTAGTTTTAGGTTATTATTTGACTAGTTTATCTTTTTTTTTTTTTTATTGGGGAATTGGGAGAGGGGAACAGACAAGTTGCTGTCTTTTTGATCTTCAGTCTAGTTGCGGAGGACGTTGCTTCACTGGCCCATGTTGGTATCGTCATTGCGCTCTTCCCGGATGAGGCAGATCATCTGGTCGCCGGCCTCTGGATGTCGCTCACCGCGGCTATTGGCAACTCACACTGGCTGCCAGCGGCTCACACTGGCTGCCCGCCACTCACTGTAGCCTATGGCAGCCCACTGCAGCAGGGGCTGCAGCCCACACCATCGCCGGGGCTCGAGCAGCTCAGCTCCAGGTGGAGCTGTTGTTAGCTATAGAGGGCAGCGTCACTGGCCCTCATATGTGGGATCCGAACCGGGGCCACTGGCATCCCCAAACCAGCTCTTAACCAATGCGCCACTCGGCCGGCCCTGACTAGTTTATCTTTTACTGTGTCACCTCATTTTCAACCTTGCTGTGCCATTACAACATCTTATAAACCAGAATAGAGCTGGATCGTGTTTGGATGGAACACGAGCATCTCTGTCTTAAATGATCTATATCTCCATCTATTTTTACCATATCACGTTTCTTCAACCTATCCTCGGTTCTCTCTGCTTATCTTTATCTTGATTTCTCACTCCATTCTTTCCCATTGATACATTTTTTTTTCTCACTTCAGTTTTGTGGGTTTATTTCTAAAAGAGTGCACAAATGAAGTCGACGTTGTCTTGATAAGGTTCTGGGTTAGAAAAAAAATTTTTTTTCTACCAAGACAAAGCAAAATAATTGGTGTAATGGTCAAGATAGGCAACAAAATTGAAGTCCCAACCTGGAAACTGGCCTTGTAAGCGAAAGAATCTATGGAAATCAAGAAATGCAAAACAATACCAAACATAAGTAAGAGTATAATCACTGAAGTGTTTATTCTACCATCTGAACTTGGTATCAGAAATGATAACCTCCACATTTTTTATCAAATTTTTTAGTGGTGGTAAAATATACAAAATTTTATAATTTGCCACCTTTGCCACTTTTAAGTGTACATTTCAGTGGCATTAAATGCTTTCATAACGTGCCACTATGGCCCCCATCGATCTCTGGAACTCTTTTCACCTTGGAAACTTGCTGCTCTGCACCCTTTAAATAACCCTAGCTTCCCCATCCCTCTGCCACTTCCTACTTTCTGAGCATTGACATGTTTAAAGCTTTTTCCTTGTTCAAATCAAATGTAAGTAAGATCTAGATGTGGTAATGGGTTGCCGTTGCAAACACCTTCCTGGTTGAGTCATGTAATAAATTCCAGCAAAGTTGTTTTGCCCTCAGAGTGCATTACTTGCTGTTGTTGCTTGATTAGTTTTTCTGTATGGTTACCACCACTTCAAGCCTGAACTCTTGGCCAGGTTTCAGAATCTCTTTTCAGGACATGCACTTAGTCAGGTTGTCTGCGGGTGGCATCTGGCATCTTCGGAGTCCGTCCCCGGCCCCTCCCACTGGGGCCCGGTGCCCCTCTGCCTGCCTCCCAGTGTCCCTCCTGCATCTCATTTTACCCCCCTCCTGGGGATTTCCTGCTGTCCCTCCGGTGTCCTGCACCCAGTCCTTCCATCTGTCTCTGGCTTGCCACCTCTTTTCAGAACAACACACCCTCAGCTGCTTCCTGGCAAAGCATATATACCTTGCATTTCTGAAAATATCCTGAATCTACCTTCACAATTATCCTTAATCTAGCGTCACACCTGCTTAGCAATTTGGCTGGTTCTAGAATTCTCAGTCGGGATTTATTTTTCTTGGGAAGTTTGTAGGCATTTGCCATTGTTTTCTGGTTTGCAGTTGAAAAATGCACAGCAATTTTTACACCTGGGCTTGTGGATGTGTTAATTTCCTCGTTGAAAGCTTGTGAGAAATTTTTTTTTCCCCCTGATGTTCTAAAATTTCACAATTCTGTGCCTTGGCGTTAATTTTTATCAATGGAGTCAGGCCCTGGGAGGGTTCTCTCAATCTGGGCTCTCCTATTGCCCTGGGAAATTTTCTTGAATTCTTTTGATGAAGATATTTCTCTCTCTCTCTCTCTCTCTCTCTCTCTCTCTCTCTCTCTCTCTCTTTCTTATTATTTGAACATTGGGTTTCCTGGGCCTCTTTTTTTTTCCCTCTGCATTCTGTTCTTTTTGGTGGGTAGAGGCCAGGTTTCCTTCAATGCTTCTATTGAATTTTTAATTTTATTTTTCCAAGATTCATTCTTCTCTTTCTTTTTATAGTATCAATTTCCATATCTTTTCATGGGTTTCTGATGCTCTTTGTGATCTCAAATGCAAGGAGGTCCCCAAGGCATCCACATACTTGGGAAAGGAAGTGCCTGAGGTGGGGGAGGGGTGAAGGGGGAGCCGGTGAAGGAGGGAAGAAAGAAAGAAAGAAGGGAGACGATGCAGTTCCTAGGAGCCATGGATTTTGGAGACTGGGGTGGGTGGGAAGATTTTTAAGGAAATCTTGCATGGTTTTGAGACATGCAATTTCCCCTTTGCATGTTCCTTAGTAGGTCTTAGAATATACACCTGCCTTAGTGTTCAAGGCTTTTGTGGATATATTTGCATTTTTGTGTTTTGGATGTGACCCAATGCCAGGGTTGCCTTTAGGGCCACCCAGTTTTATTTGGATTACATGGGACTTCCTAGGGAATGTGATTTTCACCTGGGACCTCAATTGGAAAGTCACTCTTTTCCATGTGGGGTACAACTGTCCTAGTTCGGCTCAGAGCAGGTTTCCACACTGGACAGAGAACTCCAGGCAAGCAGGGCCACCATTTCTAGGCCAACACTAAATAGCACAGACATTCTTCCAGAGGGCCTCGGTGTAAGCAGAGCTTTCTAGGAAGGGACTGAAGGTGGTTGTACTTCAAGGAATTCTGGATGTGGACAATCGCAGGGAAACTGAGGGAGAGAGGAGAAAGAAGTATCTCCGGATAGATGGGTTCAATGCAGGCAGAGCTTTGCAGCAGATCCGGAAATCCTGGAAGAGAGCAAGACACACAGCAGACTGAGCAGCCTGACCAGTTTCTTAGCCTCAGTAAGAAGAAAATGGAAGTTAATATCAGAACTCCGCAGTGCAGGCTCAGTAGCTATTCTTGATGATTATTCCCCGAGCATGACCTCTTTCTTAGAAATCTTGCACAGGTGACTGGCTGTTGATCAAGGAGGAAATTGGGAACTCTGGGTCCCAGGGCCTTCACCTGCTGGCCTCGGGCACATGCTTGTGTTGTTTGTCGGTTCAGAGTGTGGGCGTGATGCTTCTCTCTGATTTGTTGCCCTCCTAAAGTCTCCCATGACAGACCAGTATGTCCAGTCTGGTCTTATTTCAGAAGCTGTTATCGATGTATTCCCAGATTGATTTGCAAAGTAAAAAGATAGGAAAGGGACAATACAAAAACAGGCACAGCACCATTTGGATCCACGAGGCTACACATGGTTTGAACTTTTTCTCTTAGCATGTCTGTACTTTTTTCTAAATGTTGTAATATA
Source organism: Aselliscus stoliczkanus (assembly GCA_033961575.1). NCBI lineage: Eukaryota > Metazoa > Chordata > Mammalia > Chiroptera > Hipposideridae > Aselliscus > Aselliscus stoliczkanus. Next base: position 4,995,401 of record CM066733.1, read on the forward strand.
AAGATGAGCACTTTTATAATAAGATAGAAAGTTATTATTTCAAAGTTTATTATTTCACTGGCTGGCTTTTGGCGCACTCTCACCTTATGCCTGATGCCGTGCTGGGCACCTCAGAGGTGTCACCCCACTTCCTGCTCACAGCATCTGGTCTAGCTGGGACTCCCCATAGGCTGGGTCTACAGAGGAGGAACCCCAGAGTGTGAGCCATGTGCCTCGGTTCATGCAGCTAGTGAGGGGGCTGCAAGGGGCGTCTCTGACTCCAAAGCCGATGTGTTTAAATGTTTTGTTTGTTTTATTTTTGTCCTTCTGAAATGTTTCCTAAGGAAATGCTTTGCAATGAGAGATGTGCAGTACACACAGTTCTTGCCCAAAGGTGCTGTGTCTTCTAAAATGACGACTTTATAAGAACTATGTCTGCAAGCCGTACAGCGTGGAAAGAATTTGCATGTGTAAATGGTCCTTTTAGGTGGGCAGGTTATAAAGCGTATATCTTGTTTTCTTTCGATTTTCCCTATGCCATTTGAGGTGATAGGTGTTTTAGTCTTAGAATAGGAAATGCAATTTTAAAAGACAGTCTCTCGGAAAATCCAGTGTTTCGATGGCATGTCAGCAAGATGCAAAATCCCCAGCATTTTGAAACAAAAATACACAGCCAGGCTCTTCCGGCAGCCCTCAGAGCCCAGAGCCATCATCTCAGGTTGGAAAAGTGAGCGAGGAAAATGCTATTCAGACCTCTGGGCCTCTGATGAGATTATGTTTCCATGTTCCCAGGACTCTGACAGACGTGTTGTTATCACGGCTCCCCAGATCCCAGCAGGTTCCCCTTTTCCCGTGTCTGCAGCAGGCGAAGCTCGCTGTGCAGTAGAGTTTCCAGTGTACCTTCATTTCTGTCTGGACTCTGGTCTCTTCTGAGCCTCAGGTATAGGCTTTCGAAAAATGAAGCTAGGCATTTTTAGAATCATTTTCTTTGACCATCTAGATGATTTCTCTGGGGGTGATTTGGGTCTCTCCTACCAGGTCATATTTCAACCCAGACAGGGATGCACATGAACCCAGGACAAATGCTTCTGTTCAGCTGTTAGAAGGCCTGAGAAGTAGTGGGACATCTCCCACCCTTCCTGTCCTCGCAGTTTTTATATGTTCCCTTTATCAATTTATCCCAAAATGAATTTTCCAGGAAACAAAACCCCCATCAGATGGATCCTGTGTTTATCATCCGTCAGTGGCATCTGGTCCTTCCCTGGTGAGTCCCACCCATCAGCCTGGCATTCAAGGCCCCTCTGCTCCAGGCTTCCTTGCCAGGGAGGTGGCAGGAAGAAGGAATGTGGGCAAGCAGAGATGTGGTGGCCCCAGGGGCAACTTGTGGGTCCAGTCAACAGCCTTTGTGGTCGGTATGTGCTGGCAAACCAGGGAGGACCACAGGGCAGGCAGTGGGGACTTCTGTGTATAGGATGGGGACGTGGGACAAAGTGGTGCCGGGGGACGTGAGCTTACGATGTTAGGAAGTATTTCTGTGTGTGGAGCTGGGGTGCCTGTGGAAGAGAGGAAACGCTGCAGGGTTGGCGGGAAAGGAGAGCTGGGACGTGAATGCACAGGAGGGTCTTTGTGGAGACTTTGCTAGGGGGCTGGGTGTCACATGTCAGCCATGGTGTCAATGAGCCAGGGCAACTGGAGTCCTTACTGTCCTCAGTGACCTCAGTTTGCCCTCACAGGAGAGCAGGGCTGAAGGAAACCTGGGTATTTGCAAGCACAGGCATTGTTGGCAATAAGGAGAAAAAGCGGATTCGCCCTCAACACTGGCCAGGGTGCCCTCTGGTATTTAGATGTGATGAATCCCAGAAGAGCTGCCCTCAGAATAGTAGTAGAACTTCGTATTCAAAAACACCTTCCATTTCCCTCGTTATTAGTGTTAATTATAATTGTTCTCTCCCTGTTGTCATGCTCTACAAACTATGAGATGATGAGATTAGATTGCAATTTGCATATATTAGACTTGAAATGAAACTTCCTTCCATTGTGCTAGCCTCCCTTGTAGGCTTAGCATGAGGAGATTGCCTCCTCCCTCCCATGACCTCCTGACCCAGCTGGGCGGTGGCAGGGAGCAGTGGGTGGGGGCGTGGAAAGGAGTCAGAGCCAAGGTGACTTAAGCTGGGTTCCGAAGTTTGATATTCAAGAGCGTTGGCATCAGGTGGAAGGGAGGGAAGGGCCTCTGGACAGAAGAGTGAACACACGCAAGGCACAGGGGCTTGCAGAGTGGCCGTGTGTGTGTGTGTGTGTGTGTGTGTGTGTGTGGTGCGTGTGTGTCTGTGTCTCTGTGTGTGATGTGTCTGTCTGGAGTGTGTGTGTGTGTGTCTCTCTGTGTGTGTCTGTGTGTCTCTGTATGTGGTGTGTGTGTCTCTGTGTGTGTGTCTGTGTGTCTCTGTGTGTGATGTGTGTGTATGGAGTGTGTGTGTGTGTTCCCCCAGCCCAGAAGCAGGAGCTGCATTGGCTGGGAGTAAAGAGGGAAGGTTGGGCTGGGACTTGGTGGTGAAAACGCTGGGATTCCGCAGCAGCCTTAGAAGCCTGTGTAGGTTGATAATTGTTTATCAAGTAGTTACTATTGTTGGTTGGCTGCACTCAAAGGCCTTGTTTTCTGGTGTGAGCTTGTCCCTGTTTGGCTGACTTTGCAGAAGTGAGGGGCTGATAGGCTGCAAAAACAGGTTCGCTGAGGCAAGTTGTCACTCACTGATCAGTTGAACAGAAAACAATCTGCTCCAATGGCTACTCGTTACCGTGGCTACAGAAAAATCTCTCTTTTCCTAAGTTTGTGGGACAGTTTTGTTTTCCTCAGGGAGAAGGTATTTATGGTCCAATGTACAATATCAGTAATTTTAGTTAATGTAAACAACTTTGATGGTCTCCAGATTTCTCAAATTTATATAAGGAGAAACAAACCGTTATAATCACAAAATCAAATTTCCATATCAGCATTTATATATTGAATGGTTATAAGAAGTTCAATTCTCAAGTTCAATTAAGAAGTGTTTCCCCAGGTTAATAACTTCCTAGAATCCACCTCCAAGTGTTATTTATAGCTTTGCAAAATTGTTTGATGCTGCTTGCGGATCACAAATAGAAACGGCGTGCCTGGATTTTTTATTTTCTGGGAACGGCTCACAGAGCATTCATTTGTTTTAGACAAATGAACAGCATTTAATAAAGGCTTTCAAAATTTCCTATAAAATACAACTTCAGCCAGAAATAAATACTCATTTTATTCTAAGTCAGGCCACCTCTGCCCCACGGGATGGGAACATTTTTGAAAGTCCCACAGGATGGGGCTTGTGTGGGGAGAAAGAAGGAGAGGCGACCCTGGGGGACTTTTAAAAATACGCACATGAGTCTCTGCAGTGCTTCCGAGCAGCAGCAGGCCTGAGAATTCCCTCACAAGGAAACCGGCTTTGTAAAAGGGGTTTGGATAGGCTCCCTGTGGGATGGAAACTAGCTGGACTAGATTCACGGGAGAAGATAAGAGAGTTGGGCCCAGCACTGGGTGGGGAGGGGGAGGGAGGGAGGTGTCCTGTAGGAGACTGCTGTCAGCATGAGCAGGAAAGACCTGGGAGGACCAGGCACCCCAGCAGAGGGGGTGGGGGGGGTCACCCGCTGACCCGTGTGCGTGTAATGGCCGTGCCCACCTTTCTCTGTGGCCTTCAGTACAAGCACACGCTCAGCACTGTTCTGGAGCCATGGGCGGATGCATGGCAGCACCCAGTCCCACATCAAGGGTCCTTCAGGAGGACAGCAGCGGCCGCCTGGGGGTGAGCAGGCACAGGGCTCCAAGGACTGTCTCCAGTCCTCGGAATCCACTGAGCCGATGACTCCCGTAATAGGTGGAAAGCCTAAGGCATTCGTCACTTCCCAAAGGTGTCCGGCTGGTGAGTGGCAGTGGGATTCTCATCCCTGAGCAGAAGCTTGTCCCAGGGCATGTCAGTCCCAAACTGCTTGACAGGCATGAATTCTGCCAGCTCCCATCAGCGACAGAGCAAAAGCGGCCGTAGAAACCTAAGGACCGGACTCCGCTGGTTCTCTCAGCGGCCTCTTGTTCGTGGAGAGTTGGTAGGTGAGGGGAGTGAAGTCCCCATGTCGCCGTCCTAGAGGGCTTTCCATGGAGGGTGTCCCATCCCAGCGGCTCTGTTGCCCGAACCAGAAATGCGTTTATTCATTCGCTCTCCTCCACAGATGTGCGGTGGGCATTCACTACATGGTGAGTGCTTCACGGCCTGTGAGGACTCTTCTCTGACAATCGCGGCTTTGTCCCAGGTCAGCCCCGGGCGAGGTCTCCTTGTAGCATGCTTCGTAATTCTCCAGGAAACTGCTGAACCATCTTTCTTGTGCGCCAGGCCTGCCCCAGTGTCCAGAGCTCTGGTGTGCATCCGTCCCACCCATGGACTCAGCTCGCATTATTTTGTAGGCGACTTTCCACCCCCGCCCCCTGCAATGCGAGCTGCAGCGCCCTCCAGCCCAAGGCTCTGGCCTCTGTTTGCCAGGTCATCTTGTACAAACCTGCTCTGACATTCAGTCAGGACTCCCGCTTGCTGTGTGAAGTAAGGCAGATGTGAAGAATCTCAAGTTTCTGTAGTTCGCCCCAGTGATCAGCTTATTCCTCTGCTGAGTTCTGCTGAGCCAGTCACCTCTGGGGAAATCACTGGACTTGCATCTCACCTCACGGCCCATGAAGACTCTGAGGGAAGCTGCCTAACCTGGCAGCCCCCAGGCCTCTTCCATCCGGGACCCTGAGACTGCCTGCTTCTCATTATCCCCGCTCACCCAGCTGCTCTGCGCCTGTCCTCACTAGACAAATGAAGTCTGCAAAATTCACCCAATTAGCAGCTCTTTCAGGAAAACTGAGTCTGCCCTCTGCTTGACAAGTCTAAAGAATCAGTCATTAAGCAGAGATGTTCCAACCTTAGCTTCCTTTCCCTCAGGTGTGTCACTGACATGCAGAACAGCAAAGCAGGCCACCTAGGATGCCCATGGGATGAAATCGGGCACATGCTTACTGTGGATTAGTGAATGCCTTGATGCCAGAGAAGAGACGGTGGTTCTGGTTACTTTACTGTGTGTATGTCACCATTGTCTCATTCATCTTCTCATTTACCAGAACCTTCTCCACACCGGGCACCCCTACGCCTGGTCAGAGCTCTGGACACCAAGTTACAGCTTAGTCCCAACAGTATTATTTATTCATTTAGTTAACTCACTTGAAAAAAATGCATTTATTTAAAAAGGGAACTTTATAGCATCCCCTGAAATAAGAGTGCAGCATCACTGGCTAAAACTACAAGATAGTTAAACAAATAAATACAGTGGAAACAAAATAATGCCAGTGGATTCTCACCAAAGAGTGCCCAAGAAGGCCCTACATCTGAGATCCACATAACAAGGCTTTGAAGACTTAAAAAACAGCTCTCAGAATCATCACTGAGTGACTCCCTATGATGGGATTGGCTTAAACGTCTAGGAGGGACTTGGATGGGATATAACGTGAGCCCAGAGTGGGGGAGGCGTGCAGGCATCTCTATGGCACCTGTGGAGTCTGTGTGGCCACCTCACGTGCACTCTGGTGCCGGCTGCCTGTGTGTGTCCCAGCTTTCCCCTGTAAGGACTCTGTGGCCTTAGCCATGTGACTTTCATGTCTCTGAGCCTCAGGTGTCTCATCTGTAAAATGGGACAATTGTAACCCATCCCAGGCCTGTCTGGGGCAGGAAAAGGGCTCAGCATGGGGTCTGTCTGTGGGAAACACTCAGCTGAAGGTAGCTGTGATCATCATAGAACAGAAAGAGTGGCTCATTTGGGGTCAGAAATCTTGGATTCCAGTCCTGGTCCTGACACTGACTCACTGTGTGACCTTGGGCTTCACCTCTCGGGAATAGGTTCGTTATCCGTGATGAGGACGGGTAACCTCTACGGGGTACTTCTTATGTGCTGGGCACCACACCAAATCCCCTGCGTCTGTCACCTTCACGGTCTTTGTCCCAAGTCCGAGGCAGTAGGTTCTTACGTGATCCCCATGTTATAAATGGGAAACTGAAGCTCCGAAAGGAACAGTCAGTGGCCCAAAGTCATACTTCTCTAGGATTTGAACCCAAATTGTCTGACTCCAGAGTTTGTGCCCCAAAGCACACTGGAAGGTCTGTTTCATTCATTAGCAACAAGCAGTAAATGAGGTCATGTGGCAAAAACATTCTGTGGACTGTAAATCTGTAGCAGTGGGTATTATGGTTACCACTCCTTGTGTATCGATAGCGTATGTCCGGAGGCAGTGGGACACCCAGCGGGGACCGGGCAGACCTAGTGCCGGCCCTTGGGGAGCATCCTGGTGAGGGAAAGATGCAGGATCAGGTATTCTGAGACAGCGTGAGGCTAGAAAGGAAGTCGGCAGTCCTCTTCTCCAGGCGCTGTGAAGGCGAGCTGGACGGGTGGACGGGCTCACACCTGTGGCTGCAGACATCCCAGGGAGCCAGGTCCCTGGAGGGGGAGCGAGCAGACATCCAGCAGGCACAGGGCCAGGCTCCCAGATGCTGATCCCATTTTACTTTCGGCACAGCACTGCCGGTGCCAATTATTCTGTTTCTTTCTGGACAAGATGGCCACAGGCGGTGTGGAGACAGGACGTTAACCCAGGAGTGTCCTGCCCTGGGACTGGCTTTTCTGCCATCGCAGCTGCCGTAAGGGGCAGGGTGGGCCCTCCTCACAGAGCCCACTGAGCCCTGCAAAGGGTGTGAAGCTCCCTGTCACCTTAGATGGGCTAACGCAAAGGGGCACCAGCGGAGGAGGCAGGCGAGGCCCCAGAGCCACGGTTCTTCCTGTCTGTCACAAGTGGCTGGCGGCTGCTGGTGCTGAGTCACAGAGACATGGCCCCATCCAGCTCCTGAATTCCCGCTCAGAGCCACACACCTGCCCGAGGTGAGGGAACAGCCCCGTCTCTCTTAGTATCTTTGTCCTTGTCACACTGCATGACAGGTGCCACTTCATTGTTTGGATTTTTCTTTTAAAGACAACTTGATGTCACTTGCTTTTATTCCTCTTCTGTTCTAAGTTTAAAAAAGAAAAGACAAAGAAACCCTACGCAGTGAGTTTTCCGGAGAGATTTATATTGAATGAATCTTTCTCCTGAGACTCTCAGCCAGCCAGCCAGCCACCTGCCCAGGTGCTGTCCACCTACCAGACGTTTCCTGTGTGCCTGTTCCATGCCAGCCCTGGGCTGGAGGTCAGAGAGGACAAGGGACACCTGCCCTCTGCCTTGTGGGGCTCACAGTCCGTGCCCTGAGTGTCTGGACCCCAAAGCGGGCCTGCAGGGGCTGGAGAGGGCTGAGAGGAGAGGCCGTGGCATGTGTTGTAGACCCCTTTTCCTGCCTGGCTGGGAAAGAAGAGAGAGCACGGTAGCTAGGAGGCAACACAGGACCACGGGGGAGTGAGTTTGGGCTGGGGGTGGCTTTAACACCTTTGGAGGTTGAAAAGAAAGGGGTCAGAGGCAAGGGAGTGGCTGGGAAAAGGGGAGGAAGGAGAAGAGTGGGGTTCAGGAGAAGTGACAAGGAACTGGGGGGTTCTGGCTGGGGAAAGAGGGGACACCTCTTCTTGCCTTCATAGGGGAAAGTACTGACACAAAAGGGACGAAAGGGTTTCGATTCTCATGTCAGCCAGGCTGGTTCTGGAACCAGAGGGCAGGGCCTGGGCTTTGACCACCGGAGTCCTGCTCACCCACAGAGCTAAGGTGACACCGCCATTGTCAGGCTGGGGCAGCGTTGGTGCCATCAAACCTCCTCCTTTCCACTCCTTCACGCCCCTGCTGCTCCGGGTACCACCTACCTCTGTCACCCTGCTAAGGATATTCTTTTTTCTTTTTTTAAGTTCTCAGCAATTTAAATCTTTCTTAACACTCACCCCCTCTGCCAGCTCATCCAGTGGGTAAAATTCCAGATGCACGGTATTCCTTGCATGTGACGTCTGTCTGCCCCTGGGTCCGAGGGGGGATTCACGGAGGGCGGGCGCTTTGACCAACAGCCTGTTTCACCACTGGATACAGGCAGGTGATGACGCCTTTGTCACATTATTCTGGGAAAAACGGGAAAATAAAAGGATTACTTTCCCGTTCTTTCCTTTGAACTAAGATGTAACTAGGAGTTTTCAGGCCAAAGATAATTTGAAGAGGAGACGGAGCTCTATGACTGAAGTGTTCTAGCAAATTTATTCAGCATGTTCTGAGCATTGGGGCCAACCCTGTAGGTTAAGAGAGAAATGATCACCATGACACATATGTCCTCCTGGGCTCAGGGGCCATTGGACAGACAGGCAATGACAGTGCGACAATATTCTGAGGCATTAGCCAAAGCTGCCTCCATTTCATCCCCTCTACTTCTTTGTACCCATTTCACACCTGTCCCTGCTCCTGGAGCACGTACCTTATGCTCAGGAGGAGAACATTTAGAGCCAAGAAAAATTACTGCCTGAAGATTCCATAGCAGGCTCTTGAAACAGGTAACAGAGTAAATTTCTTAAAAACTGAGGCTTATAATTACAAGGGTCTGGAATTTTTGAGACAGAAAGTGCTTTCTTTCGTCTTTTAGTTTAAAATTTAGGCTTCATAAATCAAAAGCCACTGTGCGGGTCGGCCGAGTGGCACATTGGTTAAGAGCTGGTTTGGGGATGCCAGCGGCCCCGGTTCGGATCCCACATATGAGGGCCAGCGACACTGCCCTCCACAGCTAACAACAGCTCCACCGGGAGCTGGGCTGTGTGAACGCCAGCGATGGTGTAGGCTGCAGCCCCTGCTGCAGTGGGCTGCCATAGGCTACAGTGAGTGGCCGGCAGCTAGTGTGAGCAGCCGGCAGCCGGTGTGAGCTGCCAATAGCTGCGGTGAGCGACATCCAGAGGCAGGCGACCGATCTGCCTCATCCGGGAAGAGCACAATGACGATGCCAACATGGGCCAGTGAAGCAACGTCTTCTGCAGCTAGACTGAAGAACAAAAAGACAGCAACTTGTCTGTTCCCCTTCCCAGATTCCCCAACGCCGTTCCCTTCCCCCAATTCCAATAAAATCTTTAAAAAAAAAAAAAAAGCCACTGTGCTGGATGATTGTTGGAAATGGTTGACTTCATACACACAGACCGGGGAGGGACACAGTTCCAACCCAGACTTGACACATCTGGTTGGTAAGGAGAGAAGGGGAGAGGAGAGTGAGACAGGGGTGACTGTTTCTAAGAGGGCCTCCTAGCTGCCCCAGCAGGGAACAATGGAAGTTCAGAGGTGTGTGCAGGGGCCAAGATCCCAGGGGACCTGTACCTCCCTGCACACCTGAAACCCTGGGAAGGAACCACCTCAGAGCCAACCTGGAGGCAGGGCTGGTGGGGACAGGTCAGAGGTTCCATCGATGCCTTGTGGTCGGGGCAAGGGAGGTACAGGGGGACTGGTGTGGCCCTGCCACCCGGAAAGCTGAGGGGAACCAAACTGGACTCAGTCCTGGGCTAGGTAGGAGCCCACAGGGCTGAACATCTGGATCTCAAAGGAGTCTAGACGCTCCTGCCTTACGGGGTGGTGGGTCTCAGCCATGCGGAGTGGCCGTGATAAATGGGCTGGCTAAACGCCAGCCTGCCTGTGCCCTCATCATCTCTGCTCAGTCTTCCCTTTGCCATGGAGTTACCTGCTGCAAGCCGTGGCTGTGATCAGGCCCAAGTACAGGGCATTCCATGTACGAGAAAGAAATCATCATTATACTTGTTTTTTTAAGTGGTTGGTCTGTCTCATCTTTTGAGCTCTAGCACTGAGACACAGCCAGAAACCCCAGTCTGCAGTGGAATGTAACATTCTCAAAAATCTTTCAAGGAAGGTATTTTCCTCTCATTTTTTACAGACTGGAAAATTGAGGCTCAGGGAGGTGCAATAAATGCTAAAATTCTGGCTAGAAATGTGTTTTGCTGTCTAGGTTCATATGTTCTCCTGCCTCTTGGATGTGGCTACCATCCATTTATCCAGTGGCACCACAAACTCAGCATTTCCAAAACTGAACTCATCATCTCTATCATCCAATCCTGTTTCCTCTCTCAGTGATGATTCATCCACCATCCATCCATCCATCCATCCATTCACCCACCCACCCACCCATCGATCCACTCATCCATTTATCCTCCATGCATTCAGTTATTCAAATCAGAAACTTGGGTGAATACCAAGAGTGTTAGTGATGGGTTCAGGCTTGAGTTTGAACTTTGCTCTGCATTATGTAACTTCTCTCACTTCCCCACATATCCATCTTGGTTTCAATTATTTCATGTGCAAAATGAAGATCATAATACTGAGTCAGACACCTGACATGGATAATAACACTCTCATTGCATTGAATTTTTGATAGCATAGAAAAAATTCAGTGTGTGTGTATTACATAGCATGGTGTTTGACACTTAAACACCGCTGTGACATTTAATGAGTGATTATTATTGTCATTACTATTTGTATTAATATTAATCACACATATAGCTGTGCAACCCATGAACCCAAAAACGCTTTGTCTCTGTTGAGTTTATACATGCATTGTCTGTTCACAAACTAACATGTAAATATGCACACACACATAGCAGTGTGTGTATGTATAGTAATTGGACAGGCAAACTGACTAAAGAGATTGGCAAAGGAACCTTTCATTCTCTCCCCAGACGGAAGCCTTGCAGGTTACATCTGTGTAAGAGAATCTTAGATATTATTTAGAAAGTTAGATACACTTCAGGTACTCAGAATGAATTTTGGGGTCGTGAACTTAATTAATATCAACAAGAACTACTGATTATTCAGTGTTGACTGTGTGCTCGCACTGTGTTCAATGCTTTATATTTGTCAATCATTTAATCTTTGCAGTAACGTGGGAGAGTAAGATTTGGAGTCTTTGCATCGCAGGTGGAGAGAGTGACATTTAGAGAGGTTATGCCCTAGCTCCTGGTCACACAGCCTGTGGTGGTACAGCTGGGATCCTAGTTACAGAGCTTAGCTCATTCCCACCCTGTGTCCTCATATCACTGAGAACCAATGGCTATTTACAGACACCTCTGCCTTCAGGGTCCCTTGCAATCAGTAGCTGTTGGTAGTTTTCCAATCCTGCATCCCCAGGGTCACAAGAACAGTCTCATGTCTCTTTCTGATCAGGGCCAGCTGTTGCTAAGTGATGGATTTTCTGGGTCTCTTGCTTGGCCGGGAGGTTAGACTTCACATCCAAAATGGCATTTGAGTAGCACTTTGCCCCCACACGGCCCAGGAGCCACTTACCAGGTTCGCCTCTGCAGGAGCTGCTTGCAAGCCTGATCACTTCTGGCAGCTTGGCTGAATACCCTGTTCTTGGGGGTCCCAGAGGAAGCCACCGTTGGGCAGTGCTGCCCCCTGCACCACACTACTGCAGTGTATGTGGGGGGGAGCTCACAAGTGAACCAAGCTAGATCTATTTCCAAGAGACCCAATATACAGAGGGTGCCAAAGAAATGTATACACATTTTAAGAAAGGAAAACTGCATTAAAATTGTAATAATCAATATATACCAGTAACAAAAGATGAATACAAGTCACGTTTGACTTCTGCAATTACAAAAGGTGCTCAAAGTGGTTCCCATCAGCGTCCAGACTCTTCTGATTACAGGGAACTACTGCTTGAGCATCGCTGACCAAAGTGTCCACTTGTATGTATTTTTTTTGGCACCCCCGGTATATACCTTTGCATGGCACTGGATCTCCATATGAAATGAGATGAAGAACGCTGTATTACCAGAGAGCCTCTTGGGAGAGAAATGGTTTCAAGATCCTTGTTTAGCCACAGTGCCTACAAAGTGGCCATCTGAGCTGTGTGGGTCCGTTCATTTATTCATTCACTAAACGCACCCTCCATGAAAAGCACCGTTGTAATGGGCTCCCATGGACGGCTCCCCACTTAATCTTCCCCACAGCCCTACGCGAGCACCGTTATCTCCATGTTAAAGAGGAGTAAACACCCAGAAAGGCGAAGGCCAGAGCACCGGAGCTGGATCTTGAACCCCCTGCTCTTGACTCCCAAAGCTGAGTTGCAACCGCCCTGACCACCGCCTCTGACGCCGGCTTGATGAGGAAGGATGGTTGGGGACGGTCGTGTCTTAGTGGCTGGGGGTCAAGGGGAGGTTTGGGGAGGTCGGCTCCAATGGGGACTCGTGAACGTGCAAATACTGTGTGAAGTGCGATGTGACCCTGCCCCAGCACCCCAGAAATCTTGAGTTTAAAATCACAGTGAAAATGTCAATATGTTTGATGTGATGGTGTTTTGGGGGGAAGCTGGTGAGGCAGCCTGTGAGGACGAGGGAGTCAGCTGCCTCCTGGGTTATAGGAAGGGTGCCCAACAGGGGTGGAAAGCACACCATTCCACTGGACTGCCTATCCCGCGACTCAGCCTCATCGTTACCAAGGGGCTGGCACATGGCCTCCTCCCTGAGAGAAGCTTTTCCTAAGCAGTTTAACACCAGTGGGGAGCTCATGGCATCTGAGATTTGGATTCCATTTAAGTGTTGCTGGGAGGAAGGTACACACACACACACACACACACACACACACACACACACACAGCGACCCTTCAACTCCTAACTGTGTCAAGCACTTTAGAAAGATCTCTAAAAAGACTCTGGGGGTTTTGTACATTTATCTTACAAAATAGCATTTTGTCAGAAATATGCGAATCAGCAATGCATGAATTGAAATCCTCTTGAAATCCAGATGGATTTTAAGATCCGGATGAGAAATCGCTTCCCCAAAAGTGAACGCTGCGCCAAACCATGGCAGGTCTTTGGTTTTCGTTTCCATTTTTTTTCTTTTTTTTTTTTGAGGCCATTTCTATAGAAGTCAAAGTATTCATTAGAAAAGTTTTTAAAAATCAGGAAGTCATGAAATAACGGGCTTTAGAAAGCCCTGCGAATCAGTCTGAACCTTTTGTTTAAATCACTGTTTGTATGAAATCCTGATAGGTGGCCTCGTGGGTGATTTCAGAGTTTCGCCAAGACAGGCCTTGTGACTAAGTCAATGCCCGCCCTCTCTGATTGTTTTAGGATAAAACCCAGCTGACAAACGGCTGCTGACACCGTGAACAGCCTCTCCTGGTCTATTTGTTTACCAGGGCACGTCCGCACCCAAAGCCCTGCCAGCCTCGGGATGGAGATGCCCAGTAATTTGTGTCCTACATACGTCTGAATGCACCGGGAGGGCGATTCCAGGATCAGTCCGTTCGCTCCAGCCTTGTGGCTACGCAGACCGCCCGCAGGGCTCCGAGGCTGGGCTGGCATCCCTGGGAGGCCTGCGAAGGACCCCCTCGGGCGCTTCAGGACAAAGGCGCTCCCTCCCCTGGCTCCCCGTCCCGCCAGAGGGCCCAGCTCTGTTCAGTGGGACTCCTGATTCCGAGCTTGCAAGCGGGGTCCCCCCAGGCCGTCACTCAGTCAGAGCCTTCCAGTTATGTCAGAGAGGTCGGTTCCGTTTAGGAAAAAAGGGTTCACTGACCGTTTCCTGAGCCCTGCGTTAGTCGCCTCTATTTATGCTGTTTTATGTGATCCCCCTGAAAGCCCAGAGCAATATGAATTATTCCCATTTTTGACTGAGAAATTTGGGGTTTGAGGAGAACAGCCACTTGTCTGAGACCCCTGAACCTTTGGTTCCAAGATTCGATACTCATTCGTCTGTAACGCTGCTCTCAGGGTAAGTTTTGGGGAGGATGTCAGAGATACTGTCCTTGAAGACGGAGGCACTTAACACCGCAGGGGACGGGCTGGCCAGAGAAAGCATTCACTGAGTGCTTACTGTATGCCATAGAACTGTCCTGCGTGCTTCACAGGTAATAACTGATTTCCTTCTTAGAATAGCCCAGTGTTTTATCCCCCACTTTTTGGACTATTTTAAACAGGGATGCTATGAACATTCATGCACTGGTCTTGCTGTGGACACAGGCTCTCATTTCTTCAGGTTAAAACTTAGGAGTGGAATTGATGGGTCCAAGGGCAGATTTACGTTTAATTTTAACAGAAGCTGCCAGGCTGCTTCCCAAAGTGGTTGCATGCTTCACATGCCCACCAGCAGTGTGGGAGACTTCCGGTTTGGATGTCGAGCCGCTTAGCTTGGCTGCCTCTCCAAGGAGGAGGCCAGTAAATGTTGGCAGTTGCGAGTTCATAAAGGGCTTCGGCAGAGAGGATAACTGCTGGGCTGGAGGGGAATCCATTTTCAACTCTTCCATTTCGTTTTCCTACCAGAATCTCAGGGGCGACACCAACAGTGACTACGAAGCCAGTGTGTGTAGCATGCTTGGTGGGCACCCAGTGCTCTGGTGAGCCCTTTATACATATAAGTACATGAATGCTCTGTGACCTTTCGGCTTTGGAGGGAGGAGCTGTATTTCTCTTTATTGTCTAGGTCAGGAAACTGAGGATCAGAGGGGTGAGTGACTCACCCGCAGGCACTCACCAAGAACAAAGCCAAGACCGGACCCCACATCTGTGTGACTTTAGGGTCTGAGCTTTTCTACTGCTCTCTAAAATCCTCTGCTGCGGAAGGAGACAGGTTGGGAGAAGCCGGAGCAGCTTAGAGAGGGAGCTGAGCGTGCCACAAAAGAGTACGTTATGAATTGCAGAGCATTTCCTTTCGCTACATCTGTGATTGCTTCAGGGTCCCTTTATAGACAGCATTTAGCAATGAGGCTACTGGGGAGATTTGCACCCATCATTCTGGTCCTAGGATGCCCTCTGTTTCTTACAAATTTCCCAGGAACTGGGGCAGCCTCTGGTGCATCTCTGCAGCCCCAAGGCTCACCTGCCCGAAGGTGTGGGTGAGGCTCAGAAGGAAAGGGGAGATGGCAGGGAAGGAGTTGGCCTGGCAAGCTTTAGTCCCAGAGTGACTTGAGTCCCCAAGGGAGACAGCAATGAACCTGATGACAAGTCAGGATCCAGAATTAATAATACTTTTCCAGGAACACAGAAGGACACTCCTCCGGCCAGAGTGCTGGCTTCTCCCCAGGGCTGGCTGCAGCCGCTGGGACCCCAGTTATAGCATCAGAGGCGCCGTTAGACTGGTGGGTACAGGCTCCATTTGGAGGGCTCTGTGAGGAGCGTCAGTGTGGATGGAGCTATCTCCTTGTCTCCCCCACCCCTAAATGGTTGCTCCTTGTTTCTAGGCTCCTTCAAGGGTTTCCCACCCATTTGGCTGTCCCCCACCAAGCCCCAAACCTGAATACACCCTCTCCTCCTCCTCTTTCTCCTTCCTGACATCCCCCCGAGCCCACGTCCTGCCATCTCACATTGTCACCTCCTTCCACACCTGGGTCTTTGCCCCAGGTCAGGCTTTCCTCCCCTGGATTGCTCAGGCACCAGGGTTTGTAAAGAAATATTTCTAAGCAGCTGCTGACAACACGCCCCCAGCTAGACGACAGACCTCCCACTTGCAGAGTTTTTACCAAACCTTTAAAGGTTGCAGTCTTTTACCCTGCAATCATCCCACCAAAGCTGTCAGGAGCATCACTGAAAATGAAAACCTGCAATGACAAAGTTCACACAAAAGAAGGCTGCCAATCTGTGCTCTGTGTGGGGAGCTGGTCCGGAGATGAGACTGTCACAACCAGCAAATTCCCTGGGGAGGCAGCCCTCTCACACCCCGGGGCGTGTACTTCTCCCGCTTGACTCCCAGGGGCACCCTGCAGGATTGGAAAGACCTTGGATGTTCTCGGGACACAATCTTGCTTCAAAATCCAGCTGGGCAGCTGTGTGACTCCCCTATGTCATCTTGACTTTGCGAGCCTGGTTTCCTTGCGTGTAGATTGGAGATGCCACACTCACCCCTTGGACGTGGGAAGGTTGTACGTGGTATAATGGGAAGAGCCTGGCACAGGCATCCCTTCTCATCTGTGCCCAACGTCTGGCCCCCTGTGTCCTCTGTTCTTTAGCTAGGAGAGGCCGCCATAACAATGTGGTTGAGAACACACCCTCCGCTGACAGAACAGCAACCTGGGTTCAAATCCCAGCTCTGCCACTTCCTAACTGTGCTGTCTTTGGCAAGTTATTTCGCCTCTCTGTGCCTCGGTTTCTTCATCTGTAAAGTGGTGCTACCAATAGCTCCTAACACTTTGGGGTTCCTGTGAGGCTTAAATGGTTATGAAAGAGCCTGGCACATCGTAAGCTCTCAATAAAAATTAACCATTACTGTAAGTCTGTATCCAGCCGACACTGAGTGAGTGCTGACAGCAGGCCTCCTGGGGATTGTGAAAGAGCATGCAGGGAAGCTCCGTGCACAGGCCTCGGAGTTGTGTGGCCCGAAAGGACTGTTTCCCACGATCTCGGTGAGCTCACCCTCGCAAATGAGTGAGTCGTAAGTGGGTAACATGACCCAGCTGTGGTGCAATGTGGTCCATGCAAGCGGAAAAGCAGACAAGTAGACCCGCATTCACATCCCAACCTGTGTGACAACTAGCTTTACCTCTCTGAACCTCGGTGTTCTTATCTGCAAATAGGGAGGCTGATCCCTACTTCTCGGGGCTTGTTGAGGATGGTACAGAACAATGGATGACCCACCAAATATTAGCATCCTTGTTCACCAAGCCATGTAAGGGTGTTCAGGGGTGGTTAACAAGCTGACTGCCTGACCACACAGGGCTGGCGTGTGTGTGTGTGTGTGTGTGTGTGTGTGTGTGTGTGTAGGGGTGGGGGTGGGGCTGCCTCTGAGAGCCGAGAAAAGCCGCCCCTGAGTCGCTGCTGAGAAACTGGCTTCTGCAGCTCCCCACCCAGATTTCCTCTGTCCTTAAATTGTTCCGCCTTCTCAGTTCCGACTCACCAGCAGTGTCTATGGCTTTCTCGTTCCCCCAGGGAGTAGGTGATTGTTTGGGCTCTAATTTCAACATCTCAGTATCCTGGGGCACTGTCACTCGGTCACACAGTGTCAGACCCCAATCCATCCAGGTGTTCCCCACCCTCACAAGCAGGACCCTTATTTTCAGTGGTTCATAGACCCCCCCCCCAAATGACCACACGCCACATGGGGCCGGACAGAGCCGGGTAGAGAGGAAGGTCCTTGTTATGTCACCATGTGCCACAGACTGCACGCCCCAGCCCTGACTCATTCTCACAACAGTCAAGCGATGTGGGCAGTTCCTCACCCCTATGTGACAAGTGTCGGACAGGAGACTCAGAACGATTGCACCATTTATCCACTGGCACCTGGCAGAACAGAGATTTGAACCCAGGTCCTTTTCAAAAAGCCACCCTCTTAGCCATTACATAACATAGCTGCTCGCCAGGCTCACCTGGCCCTGGAGCCATGGTTCTCCAGGTGGGTGTCATCAGCATGTCACTGTCAACACCTGCCATTTTTATTCAGATGAACGAGGCTCAGAGAGGTTATGGGACTTATCTAAGGTCACCCAGCTAGCAGTGGCAAGGCCTGGAGCTACAGTCAGGTTTGTCTGATGCCGAAGTCCAGGCTCCCACCACTAAGCTTCCCTGCTCACGCCTCCCACTCACCGGAAGAAGGAGGCTGAAACCAGAAGCAGCCATTGCTTTGCAGCATCAGTTAAGGTGTCTGAGGGGAACATCCTAGATACTGCCCAGTTTTCAGCCCCTCACTGGGCTCTCCACCCAGTCAGCACGCATCGGCCAGAGCAGGTCCTTGGGGATTAGTAGGGTGCAGGTGTAGCTTTGGGGGAGCTAGGATGGCTCACTGCCCTTCAGGGGGACTAAGGGGGAGTTCTTGGGTGTCTAGGCTGCTTATGGGACCATGTATTAGGTGCCCCTTGTGTATAAGAGACCCTCGTGTACCCACAGAGACACCTTAGTCCATTGATCCTCATTGTCCACTCAAAGAGATGAGTAGAATTATTTTCTTTTATGACAAAGAAGCCAAGGCTCAGAGAGGTTGAGTGCCTGCCCAGTGACGTACAAAGAGCAGAAAGGAAAAGAGGCCCCCAAACACAAACTCTTGACACAGTTCCCCCGAGCAGGCCTGGAGTCCTTCCCAGCCGCGATTACAGCAGACGGGACATCTGGTTATTTTGTTTTATTATTAATTTTTACACTCCTGTTCTTGACATGTTTATAGACTTGCTAGACTGGAGCACACTTATTTCATTGGCCTTCATTTTTGTTTGCAAGGCTGCAGTTGCCCAGGGTTAAGCTGAGCCGTGATCTGCTCTGTGATACTTCCAGCAATAAGTGGCAAGTGTCGTGGACACATCACAGGGGTCCCTCCCATCTCAGCAGTTAGCTGGCCAGCAGCCCCTCTACACCCAGCCCTGTCCACCCCCTCCCACTGCATCCGAGGTCTGTTTCTTTCAGTGGCATTAAAATTCAAGCTAACAAAAGTGTTCCATCTCTTTGTGCTGCTTGCAGTGACTGACATTGTTTCAAAGCAGATTCAGAAATAGTCTTGGTCCTGACATTTATGCAGCAAGCGGGTGCTGCTTGTTGCTGAGCAATTAGAACATAGATTAGCATAATATCATTCCTCAACCTTAAAATGCGAGCGAGAGAGCCCTCTGCCACAGGCTCCCAGGAGCTCGCCCAGCCCGCTTCCTTTTGTCTTTCTGCCTCTTCCTCCTCCACACCCATCCACCTACCTGCCTTGAAATAGTCAATTTCAAATTTTTAGTTCAAGAAAGTTTGTGTAATCTAAGTCAGAAAAAGACATGTCTTTGACTTGCCCTGCAGAAGCAGCTCACAGTACCTGTATTCATAACAGGGCTTTTTTTTTGTCCTTGGAAACTGTGTGTGTGCTCACTCTTTTCTCTGCATAGCTCCCCTGCTCAAAACCCTACAATACGCTTCATCTCACCCAGGATAAAAGCCAAGGTCTTCACATCCCTAAAAGTCCAGCGTGATCTGTTCCCTGTCGTCCCCCTAACCTCATCTCTCTCCCAGCCGTCCCTCTGCCCAGCTGCTCTGTGAACACACCTGGTCCTCACACCTGAGAACTTCCTTGCTTTCTGGTCCCCCTTCCGGAACATGTTCACCTGGCTGTCCACTCGTCTTTCTCTCTGTCATCAGCTTTGATGGCACACATGCCCTCTGCCCTGGGTCCATCCCCTGCTGTGGCACTTTCTCTGTCCCCTCCGCCTTTATTTCTCACCTTATTGTCTAACACACCAGATCATTTACTTTGTTCCTTGCCTGTAGGCTCAGCAAGAATGTCAGCTTCAGGAGAGTGGGGACTTGTGTCTGTTTTGTTCGCTGCTGTGTCTCCTGTTCCAGGCAGGCTTAATGAAGCCGCGATCACCTAATATCACCCCCTTATCCTGGAGCGTAAGAGCTAGGGCTGTGGCGCCACATGATTAGGATTTGGACGCTGCCACTTAGTGCCTGTGTCACCTTAAGTGTGGTCCAGCTACCTCTGACCACAGAGAGAGCTGCCACCAAATGTAATGGTCACAACCTCAGTTGCATTGGGGAAATTTGCATCATGCCAGGGAGTAATCCCCCCAAAATGTTGTGGAATGTTTTTATTCCCTAGCCTAGGCAACTTCTATTTCCCAAATCCCAGATGGGTCACAATCATTGGTTCAACACCTAAATATCTATTGTTTCCGTAAATAAATATGCATAGAAATAAGGAAGAGAAAGGGAAAAACGTGATGAAATATGTGATGTGGGTTTAGGTAGTTGGCGATCAGAGAAATTGGGTATGAGAGGCCTGTATCTGACTTCTAGATACAGCCCCAGATGCCAGGCCTATGAAGAGTTTCGGGCTGACTCTGGGCCCGTGAGGAAGGTGTCTCAGGGTGCAGGGCCCTTCCTTCTGCACCAGAGATACACCAGTTTCAACACTGATCCTCTAGGCTGTGCCACGGGGGGAAAGTCACGAAACCTCTCTGAATCCATTTCCTCACCCGTGATACAGGGAAGCCCCCTCCCCACCCCCACCCCTCAGAGTTGTTCACAGGTATTCCAGCAGTGTGTGCAAAGCGCCATGTGCAATGCCCGGTGTGTAGTGAGAATATGGTCTAAATTTCTCTGTGCTTGTCAGGCGCCAGGCACCGTGCGAGGCAGGCCATCTCATGTGTTCTCTCACATGAGAGGAATCAGTCACCTGGGTCCATGCACACATACGCATCAGTGAGAGCCCCACTTCCAGGAATGTGTCCCAAGACCTCATAAAGTGTGTGTGCAAAATTTTAGTTTAGAAAAAAAGAGAGATCATTTCGACATGATGTATGTTAGTGAAAAAAACACACAAAAAAAACCCCAGAAGTAATCACTGTCTGCCAACAATGAGAATGCTTAAATAGACTGTTGTGTGGCCACCAAAATAGTGTTGTACATGAAGAATTAAGGATGTGGGGGGTAAATGCATGGTAATGGTGGGTTTTAAAAATCAGTTTACGATTTTGTACAAAACAGATGACTGGGTTTAAATGCACAAGCACATGAATGTATGTCCACAGAAGGTGAATAAAATGACCCATGTGCAGTGCTAATGGTGATTATGTGAAGATTTGGGTAAAATAGGTCATTTCTATCTCCTCTTTTGTGCATATCCAAATTTTCAGCTTTGTCACAGTGACCATCTGCCATGGGGTAATACAAGCAAAGCAACACAGAAGCTACTTGTAATTTAAAAATTAGACTGCTGGGTACAGTCACGCCTTTTTGGTGGCTTGTCTAGTGTGAGGCGAACATGTAGGCAGAGTTTCGTTGGTTTTGTCTGTATGAGGTGGGCTGGGCATAGCACGTTGACGAGGCCAGGAAGCTGCCCCATTTTAGGAAGAAGTGTCCTGAGAGACACGGGGAGCCTGGATTTCGCTGTGTTCAGCCTGTGGGAGGTGAGGCCTGAGGCCCATGCACTGCCAGCCCACTGCCCGGCACTGAGCAGACTACAGAGAAAGCGAGATGGCTTCCTGGTGAGCCAGCCCCCAGAGGCACTGGCCCCGGGAGGTCTGTATCTAACTCCCCCTCCTTCCCCCACCCACTGGGAGCCCTGGTCTCACACTGTCCCATCTCACCTGGGGCAGGGCCTCAGGGGCGTGAAGAGAGGCAAGTAAATCATATTTTGGAGAGGTTCACAGATTTCCAAAGAAACTGAGTACCTTGCTCAGAGAGGGATGGGTGGTTTCTTTGTTTTGTTTTGTTTTGTTTCCTGGAAACACTAATTCTTTGGTTTTATGTGAAAATATATATCTTTTATATTTTTAAATTATGAAATATGTCATATTTATATGAATAGAATTTGAGCATATGTATTCTATGATTTGCTTTAGTGATTCATCCATGTTGATGCTGTAGCTATAATTCATTCAGTTTTCACTGCTGTATACTATACATCTAAACCATAATTTTTTAATCTGTTTAATTTTTGTGGGACTTTTTTTTTCCAATTTTTTTACTATTACGCGAAATGCTATTATGAACACATGTGTTCTTACACATGTAAGAATTTATTAAATAATAATGAAAAGGAGCATATATACCTAGGAATTAAATGAAAAAGTTTGTAAGATATATGATTCTTCAAAATCTTTAGGTAACACTAAATCTTTTACCACAATGGTTTTATTAAATTACACTGTCATTAGCCTTTTATGACAGTTCATGCTTCTCATTATTACTTCTTCGTATTTCTTGTTAATGTTGGTATTTCCAGAATTTTTTTTTCACGTTTTTGCCAATATAGAGGGGTTGCTTATAATTTATACTTTTTTTTATGACTGCTGGTTAAGTCACGTGTTTATGGTCATTTGTGTTCACTGTTCTGTGAACTACTTTTCAAATCCTTTGCCCATTTTTTTCTGCTGGGTTGTTTTTGATTTTGTTATTGGCTCATAAGCAGCAGTTCTCAGCTCTGCTGAAGGTTATGTGATGTGTATGCCCATCCTTAGGCCAGTACATGCTGCCTTAATTGCTGTAACTGTAGAGTAAGCCTGGAGGTAGCATCAATCCGCCAATGTCATTCTTCTTCTTTAAGATCGTGCAGCTCTCTTAGTTTCTCTGATCTCCATAAAAATAAAAACAAAATGGAATCAGCCCACCACTTCGTAAAATGAAGAAAAAGAAAGAAAGAAAGAAAGAAAGAAAGAAAGAAAGAAAGAAAGAAAGAAAGAAAGAAAGAAGAAAGAAGGAAGGAAGGAAGGAAGGAAGGAAGGAAGGAAGGAAGAAAGAAAGAAAGAAAGAAAGAAAGAAAGAAAGAAAGAAAGAAAGAAAGAAAGAAAGAAAGAAAGAAAGGAAGGAAGAAAGAAAGAAAAAGAAAAAAGGAAAAAGGGGGTGCAGCCAGCTGGTACTTACAAGCATTTATCCCAGAGAAATAAAAAGTTATGCTCACGCAAAAACCTATACATGAGTGTTCTTACAACAGGGCTTGTGACAGCCCCATGGAACAATGCAGACGTCCTGCAATGAGGAAGCGAATAAACCGTGGTGCGTTCATACCGCGGAATGCCCCTCAGCAGTTAAAAGACATGAACTGCTGGCACTCAATAGCTTCAGTGGATGTCCAGGGAATTCTGCCGAGGGAAAAAGCCAGTATCGAAAGGTCCAAAGTTTACATGCTATATGATTTCATTTATGTAATATATGTACGATTTATATTTAGGCCCAGGATTTGTGGTCTGTTCCAACAGTAACTCACGGTTTCTTTTCTTTTCTCTGAATTCATGCTTTGGATTTCCTTTACTTTCTCTCAAGCTCAGTTGTATGTTTTAAAAGGTTTTGTTTTTATTCAGGTTTTTATTTTGGTTTGTGTGTTCTTCATTAGGACAATTTTTCCTCCCAAGACATCAGGTCTGTCTTACTGCCTGAAATAGAAGTTTTAAATTTTAACGTACCTTTTTCCCAGTAGAGAGGACCTAGTTGGGCTTTGTATATGGAGGTTGGATCTTAAAAGGTCAGAAATGTTGATTCTCTTGAGATATGTAGAATATGGCCAAAGGCCTTTGTACCATTTGGGGGGCCCTCAGGGGGTGGGCACCTCTGTTCTTAGAGATTTTGCTGGTGATGTTTGTGATGGCGCTCATGGTGGAGACCATCGTGAGATGGCACACAGCATGGCAGCCAAACAAATCTGCTCAAATCTATGTAATGACATCTTAGTTTTGTGACCATGAGCCAACTAGACCCCCATCATTGAGGGCAGTTTCTCTGTACGTTGGATATAATAACAACACGCCACTCATGGGGTGCTGTGAAAAATAAATGAAATAATGTATTGGAAAGGGCCTGACATATAGCAATTATTGAAAATGTGGGAAAAATTAGCAATAGTGAGAAAAACTATAACACCAGGCACACCCAGGTGGTCTTCTCCCTGCAGTCATGGGTAGACCAGATAGCTCTGTGCCAAGCCATTCAGGGAACAGCTAAAGATGCTTTTGTGGCTCCATCTTGTGTCTCTTCATGTAGCTTTTTTTTTTTTTTTTTAGCTGAGCCATCCTGCCATCTGTTGGCAGCTCAGCTGCTGCTCAGCTCAGGCCGGAAATCCAACCGGCAACCATATTGCTCAGAGCTCGCACTCTTGAGAGAGCTCTTAACCAACAGCCACTCAGCCGGCCCATCTTGTGTCTCTTCAGACCAGTCTCTTCCCAGCCTCACTTGTGGAACTTAGGGTATCTCTTTATGGGATGAATGTCCTGGGCTGTGTTAAGAACTGGAACATTGGATTGTGAGGACAAGAGCGTTATCATCTTTCCTGCTAGAACCAGAGTGGGGCCCAAAGTAAGTGCTCACCTAACATTTCTGAAAGGAAAGGATGGTGGAACAATGTCAGCCAGCAGTTCCCACACTTTCTGTCCCCCCAAATCCCAGGCATGTCTTCCCCTGGGAAGACACCCTGGTTTTAGAACATCACCACTGTCATCCAGCTTGAGTTTGGACAATAGGCAAGAATTTCATTCCAGTTTTAAAATAATGCTGAACCCTGCCATGGGGATGCTGAGTCGGTGGAGAGGGCCAGTGCAGACCAAACCTTAGCCTCAGGGAGAGTCGACACCCTCATTGGCGAACACAGTCCCATTTCAGAGACTGGGCTGTTTCCGGGAAGTTTCTTGTACAAATAAAAATTGCCTGAGGATCCTCTTTACATTCTCAAAAGCTAGTATGTTTTAGATATTGAAATCTCACAAACTTTGACCTACCAAATATTTTTCTTGGTATCAAGGACCCTCAGTGTAGAGGGTCCCTGGGATGGTAAGTGATGGAATTTGAACTCTGTTTTCTAAGCCTGTGCTTGTTCTACTCACACTTGGACCAGGAACAAAATTGGAGGTGTACAATGATGATAAGAAAGAAGGAAGGATGGAAGGAAAGAAGGAAGGAAGGAAGGAAGGAAGGAAGGAAGGAAGGAAGGAAGGAAGGAAAAAAAAGAGAGAAAGAGAGACAGGTAGATGGGATAAACAAAGCCAGAAGGAACTAGATCAAAATGTTAGCAGTTCTTAACCATATTATTGACTGTATTCCCTACAGCAAAGGATGGTTGTCAGCCTTTCTGGAATCACATCCTAAGGCACACAAATGTTGAATCACTATGTTGTACACCTGAAACTAACATGTATGCCAACTCTACTTTAATTAAAAGAAAGTTGGCAGTTCTTAGATCGGAGTCCTGGGACTGGGATTTTTTCCCTTCTTTTCTGCATGTTCCTAATTTTGTGCAATGTTCACTGAGCATAAACAAGACCCATCAGCCCCCAGGAGTTGGGGCATCCCTAGCTGTCCGTGTGGGTCCTTCTGTCTCTTGAGCTGTACTCACAGCCTTTCCCCTGCTCTCTGGGAGTAGCTGTTTTCCATGAGTCACCTCACTCCAAAGGCAAAGTGGCTTCTTCCTTCAAAAGGCACTGTGATTTAATCACAAATATAATTGCTGCTCAGAAAGATCGGCGCTTTACTTCCCTCAGATTCGCTGTCTCTCACGTCAAACCGCTTGGTGAATCATTAAGCAAGTCAGTATGATGGAAAGTCTGTCTGCTCCAAACCCACCTCTCTCCTTCACGCCTCCTGCAGCTGCTTTTCCCTGGCACTGATGGAAACACTGCCCTCCCCTAGCCTCGTGCTACCTACAGCACGTGTTGATAAGGGCCAGGAGCTCACGCCCACTCCTGGTTAGGATGAAGGAACTAGCACTTACCGGGCATCTGCCTCAGGCCCTGAGTTCAGTGCTTTCAATCCAGTGTTCCATTCACAACATGGATGGGAGAGGCATGGACAAGGCCAGGGTCAGGGTCGGGAGGCTGAGGGAGAAGTCCAAAGGTGCGGGCGACAGTGTGACACAGCGGCTGCTCCCTCAGCCGCCGTGTCTGCTAGACAAGGTTTTCAAAGTCTGCTGCGCCCTAACTGGGACCCGAAGCCTCAGGTCTCTCACCTGTGAGGCAGGAAAGCTGAACAGAGCCCCCACTTCCGCGTTGCCGTGAGGGTGTTTATGTGCCATCGTAGGCACAGTGACATTTAAAGCATTCTTTTCGTAGGCCTTGTACATTCCCAATAGATTTATTTCTAGACATTTTAGGTTTCTTTTTGGTATTGTGAATCAGATCCTTTTTTCCCATTATGTTTTTCATTGGCCATTGCTTGTCTTTGTTGAAATGTTAATTTTGTGTACATGGGAACTAAGCTCTACAAAGGGAGAACTTTTATTATGTTCACCCATGTCCTGAATTCTTGTATACAGTAGGGATTCGTTAAATATTTGTTCAATGAATGGATCTGGCCAACTTACTGAATTCTCTTATTCTTTCTTATGGGTTTTTGGGTTTTGTTTTGGTTTTTTTTGATTCTCTTGAAATTTTAGTGGATGGCAAATGCTGCAACTTGTGATGTAACTTACCAAATTTTATACTTTTTATGTGAGACAGTGTTGGTCTGGGTGGACATGGGTAGTGGTTCTGTAGTAAGGAGGAATGCTTCTAATGTTTTGATATTAAATGATATTCGGGGGGCAAGGGAGGGTGGTAGCTGCCTTTTACCAGATTGTGAAAGTTTCATCCTACTCCAACTTCCCTGAGGTTTGGTTTTCATTTTATTTCACTCTTTTAAACCAGGATCGAGTGTTGGCTTTCATTATCTGTGTTTCTGGCATCTACTGAGCTGATCATCTGGTGTTTCCCCCTGTGCTTTGGTGATGCCATTTCATTAGCTATGAAAAGTGACAAGGATATTGTAGAACTAGATACATGGGGATGTGCATATGGGATAATGATTTTGAAAATGCACATGAAATGGCACACACGTGGATGGCAGCCATCGAAAGACATTACTGTTACTCTACAAGCAGACATCGTCTGCCCATTGGCGGCCACACTTTTTTAGGGCCACCGTCCGTCACCTTGAGTGGCAGAGGTTGCCCATCTACCTAGTTGAATGGCAAGATATTTCCTGGGCCGTGTGGACTAGGGGGACAGAGTGACCAGGCATGAGGGTCCTTCCAGGCCCCTCAATGGCCTCGGTTCTGCTCCATGGGGCAGGGGCAGTGAGCAGAGCTGACCGTCCCTTGTCTCTGGCAGCCACTCACCTCTTCCAGGAGGCTGCATAAGTAGGTGGGGCTAGAACGGGCCCACAGGCAGAGCAGGCATCTTCTGCCCTCTCTGTGACTTCCTTCATGTGGCTTCAGGGGGTGGCAAGAGCCAAGCGTTAGGAGCCTCACTGCCACCCAGCTTTTTCAGAGGGAACCGGTTCCCTGTGATCCATTTGATTTCCGTTCTTTGCCCCTGTTTCCCTTGGGAATTCTGCTGTGAAGCGTGATGGCTGAAAGGGCAGAAAGTGGGCACCCCTGGGTTCCTGACAATACCAGGGGTTTTTAAGAGATTGTGGAGTAAGATACTGTAGTGACTGGAATAGTACCCACCCCCCAAAGATATGTTCAAGTCCTAACCCCCAGGAGCTGTGAGTGGGGGCTTATTCGGAAGTAGGACCTTTGGAGGTGTAATTAGTTAAGGACCTTGAAGCGAAACCATCCTAGCTAGAGGGCTCTGTACCCAGTAACTGGTGTCATTATAAGAACAGCGAAGGACTCCTAGAGACACAGTGACACCTAGTTTGTGACAGCTTCGGGAAACAGATGCAGGTACATTAGGTGCAGTGTTTAGTGTGGAGAACATTTATTGCTACCGTAACATAAATAACCACATTTAAAAATTTAAATGCAAAAAAAGTTATTATTTAATAACAGGGAAATTTTAGTAACTTTTTTTATGTCTAGCTATAGGGAACTGATTAAATAAATTACGATACATCAACTTATTGAGATACATAGGATGCCCCCCAAAATGTATACACATTTTAAGAGAGGAAAAACTGTTTTAAAATTTTAATGCTCAATATATACTGATAACAAGTCATGTGTATATATGTTTTTGGCACCCCCAGTAAGATTCTACAGCTATTACAAAGGATGGTTATTAAAACTATCTAGCAATATGAAGAAAGAATATTTATTCCAATGTTAAATGACCAATAAATAAAATAAGTTTCTATTTGGGATATTTATAATTAAATCTGCATATAAACAAAGACTGCAAGACAATACAGAGAAATGAAAATTATTTATATGATAAAACAGTAGAATTATGTGTAATTTGTAAAATTTTCTAGGGTTGTGATAAAAATGTTTTCATAATTTAATTAAAATTCTAGGGCCGGCCGAGTGGCACATTGGTTAAGCGCTGGTTTGGGGATGCCAGCAGCCCCGGTTCGGATCCCACATGAGGGCCAGTGGCACTGCCCTCTACAGCTAACAACAGCTCCACCTGGAGCTGGGCTGTGCGAGCCCCAGTGATGGTGTGGGCTGCAGTCCCTGCTGCAGTGGGCTGCCATGGGCTGCAGTGAGTGGCCCGCAGCCAGCATGAGCAGCTGGCAGCCAAGCATGAGCTGCCAATAGCCACGGTGAGCGACATCCAGAGGCCAGCGACCGATCTGCCTCATCCGGGAAGAGCACAATGACGATACCAACAGTGAAGCAACATCCTCCGCAACTAAACTGAAGAACAAAAAGACAGCAACTTGTCTGTTCCCCTTCCCCAATTCCCCAACGCTGTTCCCCTCCGCCAATTCCCCAATAAAATCTTTAAAAAAAAAAAAAAATTCTATGGCACTTTTCTTAGGAGTATGAAATAATGATAGAACAAAATGTGTGCAGAAATCTGCAAAGAATTGCATTATGTCACTAATTTACAGATTCGCAGGGAAAAAATAATTTTGAAAGGCAAAGCTTTCCTCAGACACCATTATGGCCCAGGCTGGTCTTACTGAAAAAGCACAGCCAAGAAACACGCTCCGTGGCTTCTTTCCCCTGGAGCTAGGTGCCGTATCCACCTCACCCCAGCACGCCCCCCACACCCCCCTCGGGCCTGACAACGCCTCCCCTCCTTGTCAGAAATCCCCGTCATGACAGTGCCACCCTGTTGGGTGAAGGCATCACATCTGATGTTGGTTAAATCAGGGTGGGTACCGGGTCCTTTCTCGTATTCTCCTGTGGAGTCACTCAGTTAACAAAGCCCTCCTGAGCAGGGAATGGGTGAGAAAGCGTCCTTGCCTCTTGGGTCTTATGAGGGGGAGGGGGTTATTGGACAGCAAGTTGTGTTTTAGGAAAAGCAGAGACCAGCTCTAACTGGGGGGCGGTGATTTATGTGGACCATGGTGGGGGGCAGTTGACTCAACTTCCAATGGGGAGGGGCATGTGAGAGACGAGTTGGGGGGGCGTAAGAGAAAAGGCCCACTTGACAGTTTTACCCCAAAGCTCTGAAATCCAAGGTTAGTTCAAGTAAACAAACTTCAAAATCAAAAACTGAAAGGTAATTAGTTCTCTTAAAATAGTCTCAAATTTAGTCTTTTATATATTTTTTATATATATAAGCCATTTATCCTCACTCCTCCACACTCTTCAACTATTTCATATCAAAAGAGGTTTTCCTGTACTTTTAATTCTATGATAGCTTTCTAATGCATGTTCTCTCTGAAAGGACATAAAAATTGGAAATCTAAATGGTTTTTCCGACTTCTATTAAGAAATTAATTTTAAGGGCCGGCCGAGTGGCGCGGTGGTTAAGTGCTGGCTTGGGAAGCTAGCAGCCCCGGTTCAGGTCCCACATATGAGGGCCAGTGACACTGCCCTCAAAAAAAAAAAAATTAGTTTAAGGATTCTAGTTATTTCTCAATTGGTCTCATTACAAACTTTATTGAGCAGCTATTATGTGCAAGGAATGAATCTTGGGGAGCAATGCATGTGACATCGACCCTAATCTTGGCAAATTTAGACTAGAATGAAATGTAGGGAAGAGGTGAGGCCTTAGGTGGTCTTGAGCATGACCCCATGAGGTCCTGGATTAGGCCATGTTCCTGGGATTAATCCTAATAGAGGTTTCAGGAAACCTCCTTTACATGATGGACAGGCAGAGAGCAGCACCCCAGGCAGTGGGAACAGCATGGCCAAGACACAAGTTTCCCCCAGGTTGGAATGGGGGCTCCGTGCTGCTGGGTGGTCCAACTTTTCAGGAGAAGTCCCCCAAAATCTAAATGTGTATGTGAAATTTTCAGATCTTTGAAATGCCCAAAGACCAACGAATGCACGGCCAAGGACCAGACTCCGCTCATGGCCTGAGAGCACCATGTATAGCGGAATAAGGCAGATGGGAATGGTCATCTGGGGCTACCTGCGAAAGAACCTGGAACGTCTGCCTACGAAGTGTCGGGAGCCTCCAGCATTTTCCAACAGGGAGATCGCAGAAAGAAACCTGTCCCTGGGGTGGAGGAAATGGGGAGGATGGCGGAACCCAGAGGATGCGAGACTGGGAGACTGCTGGCGTGTCCAGGGGAGAGATGACAAGGCAAAGCTGCAGCGTGATGGGTGGATGGCCGAGGAGGAGGCAGATGGAGGAGCAGAATGGGGGGACTTGGGGAGCAACGGACAGACGGGGGGGTACGGTGGACTGTGGCCTTGTGGTCTGGGTGACAGAGCGAATGGGGCGCCACCTAGGACTCACCCTGTCCCCTCTTGCTCGCATTCCTGGCAGTCCACCTGGTAGAGGGGCGGCCGCTCCCCCGAAACTCTACCTCTGGGCTCCTCTCAGAGCGCTGCTATTTTTAACGCGGCCCCCCACCTCCCCACACCACTCCCAGAGCGAGTCCCTTTGTTTTCCTTTCCCCCTCTCCCCTGTCACTGCTCCATTTCCTTTCCCCGAGTTGCCATTTCAACCGGCTCTTCCTCTGTGTGCCTTCCCTCCTACGGGCAGCCCACCCACCTACCTGCCTCCCTCAAATGAGGCTTTTAAAGCTAATTACCTCGGTTTTTTGATCCAGCACAGAAGACATGCACTTAAAGAAGTGAGACCAGGTGACTTTGGCCTATTTTTAGTGGCTGCAGTTTGTAGGCTGTGGCATCTGTTGTCACAGCAGCACAGACCAGATCCCCCTTGCCTGAGGATCTGTCAAATCTGCAGTTAGTCAGTTAACAAGGGTCAACCTGGTGCTAAAGCCAGGTCCTGCGGTGTGAAGGGCCTTCCAGCCCTCCCTGGAGAGGGTAAGAAACAATCAGGAACAGGAATGCACACAGACAGGAAGGAGAAAGCCAGACACGTGGGAGACACACGTGAGTTACCTGCCCGCCATCCCCAGATGAACGCCAGGGGCCCATGCAAGAAGGGAGAAAGTGGTTGATGGGTCACTTTGTCTTGAGAAGAGAACATGGATTCTCCTTCACACCATGTTCATGCTCAGATCTAAGAGACCCATCCCTGCCCCCTGGGAACTGGTCGCTGCTGGACAAGGGGGTTTTCACCCCTCCTTACCGTAGAATACTTCTCAGCGATTAGCACCAAGTCTCGGTACGTGGAAGAGAGTGGAGGACTCTCAGATGTCTTATGCTGAGTGATGGAGGCCGGGCCCGAAAGGCCCACATTTATATGATAGTCTGGAGAAAGCAAGCTCTTAGGAGAAAAAAAAATCAGGTCAGTAGTTGCAAGGAGACGTGAGTGAAGAGCGGAGGTCATGTTCACGGGGCACAAGGGAAGTGTCTGGGGTGAAACAGAAGGTGCGCAAATCCACCTTTCAGGCGACATTACTTAGCCATGTTACACGGGAGCCGAGGAGATGGCCCCAGCCCCCACAGCATAGAATAGCAGCTGGGATGCTGGTGCCAGCTCTCTGGGCGAGTGTAAGACTGAGGCTAAGGGCAAAAGCCATGATGCCTGCTTCCCTGTGACAACCACTGGGACCCTGCACCGGAGAACTTCCACTTGAAACGCAACATTAATGAAATATCCTACGACTGAAGGACATAAAACGATCTTGAAACCTGAAATACCCACAATGCCTTGGGCGATGTTGGAGAAACACTCCAAGGGGGAGGGCAAAGCTTGAATGTCTGTCCCATCACTCAATGGAAACGGTTTCTACGGGAACGTGCTACCTGCCCCTAGGCCACTGCAAAGGGGTGGAGGTGACATTTGGAAGCGCTTGATCCAAGCGGTGCCTACTTCGGCAGCAGCGCCCTAGTGTCCTGTTGCTTACAGGTGCTGTCCCTGCCCTGTGATGCCCAGCCATTCTGCCCTCAGCCTGCTCCCCAGCTCACATCTCCTCCTTCAGAAAAGCAAAGTAGGGTCCCAGGTCCCAGCAGACTTACCCCCACAGCCCGTCTGCCAGTCTTGAGACGCCACCACAAATCTGTCAGGCATCTAAGACACCTGTCTCTTTTATGTCTGGTCTTTAATGAAATAACAACTTGCTATCTCATGGCAGCAGTTTTTACTGTTTTTCGCTGTTGTTTTCCCTAACAGGGAGAAACAAAATCTTTTCTGATTCAGCTCAGTTCTCCTGGGTGGAATATGGCGAGCAGAGGGGCTGTTTGCTGGGCACTCCTTTCCCAGGTTGGCCGGACTCCTCTGAGCTGAGTTTCAGAATTCAGAAGGAGGAAAGCGGACGCTGCCTCATTAAAATTTGGGTGCCTGTTTGATTCATTAATCATCTTGCCCTAATACTCCCTGATGTCTGTTCATCGCTGTTAATCACCGGCTGGTGGGAGGGAGCCACCGGCTGTCCCTCTTTCCCCTGAATCCCTTCTCTACCCACGTCCAGAGCCTGCAGGAGAACATGGGCCCCATGGGGAGGGGTGCAGATGGCGGCGGGTGCTTCGTCCTGCGGGCCTCGGATGTTGAGTGGTTCTGTCTGGTGAAGGTCGTGGGCCTTCTCAGCAGTGCAGCGCTGTGACAGTGACCTGTCACTGAATCCCTGCCAGCATTTAATGGGAGGTCCCCATTTTACAGATGAGGAAACTGAGGCTCCGAAGTGGCTTGCCCAAAGTCATAAGCGAGGATTGGATGTCATGGGCATGGCACCCAGCAGCCAAGCCTCACAGGAAGCCCCAGCTGCTCTGTGTCCCCTCTTCCTGCCCGTCAGCGGGCTGCTGGGAAGAGTGGCATGTGGGCTTTAGATGAATGAAAATCTCAGCTCCCCCATTTTGGGGGTGACCTCCACCCCTCAGTTTGTCTGATGAGCCTGGATCACTGGGAACCAATGAAGTGTCAGGGAGCAGGGACTGCAAAAAGGAGGCATCTGGAAGTTGTTTTTTTGTTTTTGTTCTTCCCCACCAAGATCAAACTTTCCCCACACTTTGAAAACACTCAACTCTTTCTCTTTAATTACCTAGTAGGATTCATGGACTTTTAGGCACAAACTTGCTCTGGGGTTTGAATTAGAAAATACTCAGATTCCAAAAGGTTAAAAAGTCAATTAATGTCTTTACCAATTCTTTCGTTTATTTGACAAATGGTACTGACCCCATCTGTTTCAGTGCCTAGGTGCCCAGAGCTGGGTAGGTGACCACACACAACCTTGTCACCTGATAACCTGATGCATGTGCTTGAGAGTCACCTGGAGTGAGTGGCAGTCACCTACTGTCCGTTTGTGTAATGTTTTCCTAGATTAGACCCCTGATCTCTGATGTGATGGAGCTTGGGGACGAATACCAGAGAGGTGACACACTGTCTTTTTAAGTCACTTAGAATGGCTTCTTGCTGTGTGGTTAGACCATCAACTGAACACTGTTCAGACTCATTGGTTTCATTGAACTCCGTGTTTTAGGGATTTATTTTTAATTTAATTTTATCATATTGTAAGGAAACTATGTTATGTTTCCTAAGTCAAACCTACCAAAAAAATGTGTATAGTCAAAGAAGTCCCTGTCCCTGTCCCCTCACTTGGTTCATTCTCTTTCCCTAAGAAAGCATTTTATTTTATTTATTTTATTTTATTTTATTAGTTTCAGGTGCACAAATCAACATGGTGATTAGACATTTCTATACCTCACATAGTGATCACCCCAATAAGTCTGTTGCCCATCTGACACTACATCGTTGTTACTATAATATATTATTGACTATATTCCCAATGCTGTACTTTACATCCTGTGACTAATTTTTTTTAAATTAGAGCTGACAATATTATTTTATAGTAGTCTCAGGTGTACAGCATAGTGGTTATACATTTATATAATTTATGCAGTGATCCCCCCAATAAGTCTACTGCCCGTCTGACACCATAGATAATTTTTACAATATTATTGACTATATGTCCCATACTGTACTTTACATCGCTAGGAAAGCACTTTAAATTATGGCTTCCCTTTCTGATATTTTCTGAATATAAACATATCTACATACAAATATGTATGTATGGCTTTGTTTTTATTTGCATTTATATCTTTTTCTTTACTTTTTAAATGTATTCATTTTGTTTAGATTCATCAGGTGTAAACAGGACTTAGTATTGGATTTGACTTTATTAACCAATCTCTAGGAAATCTTTTAGTAGGTGAGTTAAGGCCATTTGTATTTACTGATGTGATTAATATGTTTGGCTTCAGTGGTGTCATATTATTGTATATTTATAGAAACTCATTTGTGTACGTTTGGGCATGTCTGTGTTTTTCTTACCTCTACATATTTTCATTTTTTTTCCCCTACATATTTTCTTTTGGTCTGTTATTTGTCTCCCTTTCTCTCTCTCTCTCTCTCTCTCTCTCTCTCTCTCTCTCTCTCTCTCTCTAACTCAGTATGCATTTTTGGTATTTAGAAAACTTTGGTTTGGAATTTTTGTTGTAATACTCATGCACTTATGTAATTCCTTAGCTTCCATTTTCTTTCTTCTCTTTCTCTCTCTCTCTCTCTCTCTCTCTCTCTCTCTCTCTCTCTCTCTCGGATCCCTACTCTGAACAGTATTGAAATTTGCTAAGTCTGCATTCTCACCTGATGACTTGACTGGGACTGAAGGATTCACTTCCAAGCTCACTAACGGGTTGTTGGCAGCTTTTGTTTTTCTCAGGTTATTGGACTGAGAGCCTCAGTTCCACATGATGCCACATTGTCCTCTTCATAGGGCTACTCACAACATGTCACCTTGCTTCTCC
Organism: Aselliscus stoliczkanus; assembly: GCA_033961575.1. Taxonomy (NCBI): domain Eukaryota; kingdom Metazoa; phylum Chordata; class Mammalia; order Chiroptera; family Hipposideridae; genus Aselliscus; species Aselliscus stoliczkanus. The sequence continues at coordinate 5,029,767 of CM066733.1, forward strand.
CAGCATGAATGATCCTACAGAGAGAGAGACAGACAGAGAGAGAGAGAGAGAGAGAGAGAATGAGAATGAATGTACATCCATGATTGGAGTCACAGCTTTCTTATAACTTAATCTTGGATAAGATATCTCATTGCTTCAACTGTATTTTATTAGTTAGAAGTGAGTCAATAGGTCCAGCTAAGACCAAAGTGAAAGATATTACACAAATGCCTGAATACCAGGAGATAAGGACCCTGCAAGGTCATCTAAGAAAGAGACTGCCTACCACACCATCTTGTTAACTCTGGAGTCCCAAAATGATGCAACGCTAAACAAGTTGGAGAATTTAACTTTATTTCAATAATTCCACCACCTCCATGTTTCTACCTGAATTTATTTTCTCCAAATGCAGAAATGACACTTGCTTTGAGTTATTTATACTGTGCTCCCATTTTCCCCGCTTTTCTCTTTATTTTCGTCCCTGTCTCTGCCTTTTTCTTTTTTCCCCACAATCGCCCTTCACAGGATAGATGAAACCTAAGTTTTCCACCAGGAGAGGAGCCATTTCTTCCAGAAACAGAAAGCTTCCCCTGGGTTTGCTAACAGTGCAGCCCGTCGTGTGACGTACGTGCTTGTTCTTTCTGTCCGTGGGTTCTCTATACAGGGAAACTAGGGAGACGGTCGTGTTTCGGACACAAAGGTCCTGAGTCGCCACTCCGCCTCTGGCCTTGCCACCTACATCTCGGCCTCACAACATTATAGGAGTTCTTATAGACACAGTGCTATGTCATGTTCTACAGATGAGGGGACTGGCAGGTGACTTGACCCGGGTCACACAGCTGGTCAAGTGGCCTGAGTAGGATTCAAAAGCCGATGTCCTGCAGGGGGGTTGAGGATGAAGGAGACTGTCAATCCATTCTGATCTCCATTTATTTATTTCTCTGCTTAATCACTAGAGTGACTTAACATGTGTAAGGCAGGGCCTCAGAAACACGCATTCCTAACAAGCACAGCAGAGATTTCTCGTACTGGTGGCCTCTTTGAGAACTATCTCTCTGGTGCAGTTGTCTTATTTTGTAGATGAGGAAAATGCTTGAGGCCACAGAATGAGCTTGTGATGGGAGCTGGCGTCGCAGTTGGCAAGTTTCTTGAGTCTCAACCAAGGCTCTTGCCCGCACACGGCTCTGGAGGGCAGAAAGGCCCAGGTCTGCGGCTTCGAGAATTAATGAACTCACAGCCTCAGAGATAAGATCAGGCCAGGAAGCTGACAAATCCTGCGCAAGTCGAAGTGTCCCTGGGAGCATGGAGTGGGCCCAAGTCTTCCTGAGGACGCACTCAGCCCCACTTACTCCTCCCGGTGACCCTGAGAGATAGCAGCTATTATTCAGCTTTACAGAAAGGAAAGTGAGATCCACAGACAGAAAGTGATTTGCCCAAGGGTATAGTAAAAATAGTAAATGAAAGAGCCCAGAAAATAATGATGATGATAATGATGGTGAAATGATGGTGGTGGTGACGTTGATGGTGATGATGGTGGTGGTGGTGGTGATGGTGGTGGTGGTGATGGTGGTGGTGGTGATGATGGTGATGGTGATGGTGGTGATGATGATGGTGGTGGTGATGGTGATGGTGATGATGGTGGTGGTGGTGATGATGGTGATGGTGATGGTGGTGATGATGATGGTGGTGGTGATGGTGATGGTGGGGTGGTGGTGGTGGTAATGGTGGTGGTGATGGTGGGGTGGTGGTGGTGATGATGATGGTGGTGGTGATGATGGTGATGATGGGGGTGGTGATGGTGGTGGTGGTGGTGGTGATGATGGTGGTGATGGTGATGATGGTGGTGGTGGTGATGATGGTGATGATGGTGGTGGTGGTGGTGGTGATGATGGTGGTGATGGTGATGATGGTGGTGGTGGTGGTGATGGGTTGATAGCCATGATGATGATGATGATGATGATGATGACAGATGTTAGCAAGTAAAGTTAATAACTGTCATTTCTGGAACTTGGCCCAGGTCAGCCTCTCTGTTCAGAACATGGCATCCATTATTTCATTTACTCCACTCTAGCTCTAAGGGGTAAGTGTTAAGTCCCAGGCCCTTCCTCTCCAAATTCAGGAATTTAAATAATATTACCTACACTGTCTACTTGCTACAGGGGAAGAATCAAAGGTCATCTTTCTCTTGTTTTTCTTTAAAACTTTGGAAAGAACGAACTGTTGGGGAGTTGGAAACTTGAAGTTCTGACAAGCTTGAGGTACCCAAGCAAACAGAGGAGCTGATAGTGGTGGGATCTGCTTGCCAGGACTCTATAAATAGCAGCTTGTACCTACACGGCACCTCATCTGCACACATCAAAAAGCACATTAGAAGAACATTAAAATGTCAGGTGGGTTAAATCTAAAATGTGACCTACCTTATTATCTTGTGAGGGGGAAAAATGCTGTCAAGAACTCCAGTTTTCCCGGCTGCTTTGGCTATGTGGGGGCTGCCGGGCCTCTCCTGGGAGACGTGCCAGGAGCCAGTCAGAGGGAGCCGGGCTTGTCTGGGGCACCTGCCACTGTTATAGTCAGAGCTCTGTGCAGAAAGATCTGGGCAGTTACTGTCAAGAGCCTTTTCTAAGAAAGTCCATGTTGCTCCCAGGGGTTTCTCTCCCAGTCCCCAGCTGCCCTTCCCAGCATTCTCTGCTCAAGGGTCCGCCACCGGTGACTTTGGGGCCTCTCCCAGGGTTTGCAAGTTACAGCTGGAGGCACTGACCAGTCCAGATGCCTCAGTAGCTCCGGAGGCAACCTCCCTGCTGTCTGGTGACCGCCAAGACTCCAGAGAATTTACAGGGTCAGCACAGTCCAAAACTCTGATGAGGAGACTTGGGTTCAAGGTGGCTTATAAGTTAGAGAAATCACCTAAAGTCAGGTTCCCCAGAACATGCGGCAGACGTAGACCTTGGGTTCATGGTGCACTTTGTTGAGGGTCGGGATGAGGAACGTGGGTGTCTGAGAATCTTGGGGCCGTGCGTTTGTGGGTTCCCCTTGGGAGGCGGGTGAGACAAGCTTCTGATGAGGTGGAGACAGTAACACGAAAGGCTGAGGCCTAGCAGTGGCCCAGTGGTCTGGTGGACGCCACCTCCCTGCGGTCCACACCAGACACGGCGCTCCCACAAACAGAAGCTGTAGGTGAGCTCAGCTGTCCAGGCCCAAGAACCCAAAACACTGCGCTGATTACCCTGCACTCCCATCCAGCATCTGCCGCGATGCTTTTGGCTGAGTAAATTTGCAGTAAAAAGCTCAAGCCGCCTTACATAAATATGGTGATGTATTGGCTCATGTGGACTGAAAAAATACAGAAACAGGGAATGCTTCAAGTGAGGCATGACCAGGCCTTCGGACCCACTGGCAGCGCGGATATGACAGCTCAGTTTTTCTGCGTGTTTTCCTCTTTGCCAGACGCTCTTCTAAAACATTTCATGTTGACTCATTGATTCTCAGGAAAACACGTGATGTAGGTGTTGGCACATCCTCTCTTAGAAGGATGTGACAGGGAGAAGGAATAGAGGCACAGAGAGGTTAAGTAGCATGCCCAAGTTCACACAGCTTGGAAGCAGAGAAACTGGACTTCGATCTTGTCATCTGGCACCAGATGGCTTTTAACCACCAGACTGCCTCACCTGTGCGTTAGACCGAATTGGAAGTGTTTGTCATTCTTGAACAACTCATATTTCAGCCGAGGAGGCAGAGAAAGGAGATCAGCATGAAGCATGTGACTCCAGATGAAGTGAGAGTGGGGTGCACATAGCCCCATAAATCTATCTGACAGCTCCATCCTCACAGCAAACCAAATCCAAAGACAGGCAGCCTTTCCGCCACCTGGAGCAGCCCTGGAGGTAATGGCTTCAGAAGAGCCCTCCCCAGTTCTCTGCTGAGACTATTCTTTAAAGGCTGCATTGCTCATAACCATTGCATCCTTCAGGAGAGGAAATCCCCTTGCCCACTGGGTGGTCATGGAGGAACTCTCAGAGCGATCGCAGCAGCCTCCTCCGGGGAACTGGGGCATCAGCTGAGGCCCCGGGAAGCCACAGGCATCAAGGCAGATGCCAGTTAGCATTGCACGTGTGTGAGCAGGACAGGGTGACAAGGTCAGGGCCTGGACAGACTGACGTGGGCAGTGACGATGGTGCAGGGGGGACCCTTCTCACAACTTCCTCTCTGTCCCCACCTCCCGTTCTCCGGAAGCAGCATGACCAGCACGCTTGGGCTTGGCAATAGGCTGCCCTCACTCAGGTCAACACCCAGCACTGCCTGGCTTCCCCTTGTTGCCAGACCGTGGGCGAGCCTGATTCCCTTTGGAGCCTCGGTGTCCTCATCGGTGCATTGGGACCGGAGCTGCAGGAAGGCCTCTCTGTAGGCGAGGATTGCACAGCCCACCACAGAAGGCAGTGGCTTGGCAGGAGACACATGGCGAGAATGCTACCAAAGGGCAGCTCTTCGCAGGGCAGCCCCAGTTCTTGCGAGAACCTCACACACACATTTTCCATGTGTGATTTCTTTAGTGTCATGGAAAAGGCAGGTCGGAGCTCGGTTACCTTGTGTCTGAGATTGGGTAACTGTCAGTCTGCTCGGGCTGCCATTGCAAAGGGTCACAGACTGGATGGCTGAAACAACAGAAATTTCTTTCTCACGGATCTGAAGGCTGCAAGTCCAAGACCAAGGTGGCGGCAGGGTTGGTTTCTTCTGAGGCCTCTCTCCTTGGCTGTCTTCTCCCTGTGTCCTCACATGGTTGTCCCTGTGTGTGTGTCTTAATCTTCTCTTCTTATAAGGACTCCAGTCAGATTGGATGAAGACCCACCCTAAAGACCTCATTGTAACTTATGCATCTCTTTAAAGACATTATCTCCAAATACAGTCACATGCTGAAGTGCTGGTGGTTAGGACTTCGACACATGGATTTGGCGGGACACACCTGAGCCTGCAACCATTACTTAATTAACAAGGGGTTTATGGCGTACTCCAGTCCTCAGGCTAAAACTCAGTGCAGGGGTGCAGGGGGAGTCTGAGCAAGAGCTTTGAGGGCACTGACCCCACCAGCGTCCCAGCCCAGCAGGAGATAAGCAGCCAGCAAGCGTCCCACTGTCACACTCAGCACCTTGCAGCCCTTTCCCATGGAGACCTGAGTGGCTGCCAAGTCTTTCCAATTCAGAGGAGCTGCCTTTCTGAGATGCCCTTGAGCTGCTCCCCGAGCAGATGTCTGGGGCTGAGATGAATGGAAAATCAGAGCCCACAATGCGAGGGGCCGGCACCCGCGGCTCTGTCTGTCTGCGAAGGCTTTCAGTCCTCAGACGGGCTGAAAGGAGCCAAATGAGAGCTCACTCTGAGGATTCAAAAGCTGGCGATGAAACTGTTTGGGGTTTTTGTCTCCCTCCCCTACACACACTGTTGCCGCTATAGGCAAAACTTTGGAAGGGCAATTTTCTTTTCAGTAGAATTCCTTTCCTTCACAAATAGAAAATAGAAAATCCAATTTGCTTAGCATTCTCGGGGAGCCTATTACATACCCAGGTACGGTGCTAGGGCTTTCATTCCTATTATGGCAGTTCATGCTAACCCAGCCTTGAGTGACAGATGCTATGATTTGGAATTGACAGCTGGCGGGAACGGGCCCCCAGGGGGGAACGCTCTTCCCTGGGGTGAGTGTTTTCTGCAAGCTGACTGAGCCGGGTTTTCAGAGCTCAGGGTCCTGTGCAAAATGCACTGGGCTCTGCGGACTCTCCTCAGACCGGAAGTGCCTGAGCGCCAGCCACCTCTGGGGACCTGTGCCGTGCGTCATCTTGCCCAGACTGGTGGAAATGCTGCACAAAATAACTCCATGGCTCCGACTTCGCTTCTTGAGATGTGTCCATTCCTCTAGCACTCTGCACCTGGAGCTTACTGATGAGTAAGGAAGGACTCAAAGGCGCCCCATCTTAGGTGTTAGTGATTGGTTAACGCAGGGAAGGAACCTCCTGGGGAAGAAAGGGTGTGTCAGGCAGGCTCCTTGGTGGGTCTTGTTTTGTAACCCATTGCTGCCTTCTTTCTGCATTGGTAGCAGGCTCCGGTTTGCAAGGAGAGTGCGGCCTGTCTGGTCTTTTAGTGCCTCCCTCACTCCGTCTTAGCCTTAGTGATGCTGTGGACACCAAGTTCAGCGAGACTCAAAGCAAAGATAAGGCAATCAGGTTACAGAAGCTGTGTAGCAAGAGCCACAGATGCCGTTTGTGAATGGGGTAGCAGGGAGCTGCAGACGTGCACGCTGCACACCTGACCTCTGCTCACACACCTGTGACATTAAACCAACACAGGCCCTTCTGAGAGCAGCTGCCCAGGTCACACACCCATGAGGTCAGCCCAGGAGCCCAACCTGGGGAGTCAAAGCCACGGAGCTGCAAGTGGCAGGGGAGAAACTTGGCAGGCAGGGCCTCTGCTCAGTTCTCAGCCCAGGGCCACTCTCTAGGTGCCTCTGTCCTCCGTGTGCTTCCTGAATTCCTATTCTCGTGGGAAAGGCATATGTGTTGGTTGGAATGCTTGCTTTAGGTAATTCATGAGAACAAGCCCCAGGCGTGGCAGGTTCTCTCAAAACAATACGCTTCAGATACAACCCAGGAAATGCAAAGAGTTCTTCCCTGTCCCCTCTTTGCGAAGGGGGACTATTAATGAAGCCAAATGGCCAGAGGAGGAGAAGCCGGGTGAGTGGGCCCCTCGGGAAGGGCCACCCCACGCTCCCTACAGACGTGTAGGGATCTGCCGCCCTTCCTGTCCACATGGTTAACTGTACACATGCCTCTTGGTGGTTTCTCACTCTGGTTTCGGCTTTGGTTCTAAGGAGCTGGCTTGTTCAGAAGTGAGCATGAAAATTCTTGGGGCCTGTGTATGGATGTAAAATGGCCCCACAACCTCAGAAGCAGCTGAACATTATGGAAGAGCTGACGCGGGACTTGGCATCTGCAAAGAACAGCAGGGCGCTTAGGCCAGCTTGTGAGGTGCCTCTTTTTAGCAAGCACTCCATTTTTCCCTATAATGAACTTTCTATTTGTGGATCGCAAGAAAAAGCAATGTTTAGTACCTCCAGTTCTAAAATGATACCGTTACTTCGAGTCATCTGTCATTTGGGTGCGTGGGGCCCCGCCATGGGAGGCAGTCCAGCAGTTAGCAGTGGCTGCCCTGAGGCACCTGCTAAACCCCACAAGACCTCTGAACTTGCCAAGCTGCCTTTCCTCCTTGGGCTCAGTTTCCCACCCCAGCAAAATGACAACAATGAAACAACTGACCGTGTAGGTTGTTAGGATGATGTAAAAGCATGTACCCTGTTACCTTGCACAGAGCGCGGTTCGCTATTGCTGTTTTTACACCAGGGAAGAGAAAGAAACACTGGGGATGGAGTCGAGATGGGGAGGACAAAGAGAAGATTCCGAGAGGTCGCTTAGGGGATGCAGCAATGGGGGCTGATGAGGCAAGCCCCAGAAGATAGCTCCACTCTGGCAGAGACATCTCCGCGGGACAGATCTCACGCCTCCCCGGAGAGACGCGTTTGTTAGCCCTTCTCCAGTCCGGCCAGCATCTCCAGCAGCCGCGTGGGGGAATTCACTGGTCAGGGTGCTACACAGAAAATGGTGTGGGCTCTGAGGTACCCCTCATGCTTCCAGTAACCAGAACAGATGGGGAAAACACGAGTGGAAAGAGCTGTTTGGTAGCATCGTGGAGATTCAGAGAGTGAATAACGGCTGAAAAAAGGCCACTTACAGGGTCTGTGACCAGCGTCACAAGAGCTGCCCTGGAAAACTCAAATCCAGGGGTGAGCTGCTCGTAGAAATAGCAAGAGTTGTCTGTCATTAACTGAGTTCTTATTACGGCTAAACATTTACAGTTTCCTGGCTGCGCCTCGCACTTTACGGAGGAGGCTGCTGGGGCTTGGTGAGGTTAGTGACCTGTCAGGTACAGTGTCCTATGCGAGGACGCAGAGCCTGTGTGCTTAGCTCCTGTGGCATCATGGAGGGCGGAGAAGAAGGGGGTGTCTGGAGATGTCACCCCATTCCCCAGCATCTCAGGAAGGGCGCTGAACATTTTGTCACCGGCACGGCTTGGCAGGGAGCCATCTGGAGCAGTGTTAGTGGGGATGTGCTAATGGCAGGAGGGATGGGTGTGCAGGACAAACTGAAATTCTGGAAATGCTTCAGGCGTGAAAGGCACTTGAGCAAGAGGCCCATCTCCCGGGATTCCACCCACTCTGCACGCACGTGCTCTATGCCCGCGGCCAAGTCACTTCATCCTGCCCTTCGTTCGTTTACTCAGTCACTGTTTATTGGGTACCTGTATGGCTACACCCTGCTTCCTCAGTTCCCTCGTTTACAGAATGCAGTAATAACACCTACCTTACAGGGTGCACATAGGAATTCAGTGAGGCCATGCTTGCGGGGGGGCCCATAGTAGCTCTTAAGGTGATGGTGGGGGTGACGTTTGCTACCTACAACCTCTATCCTGGGAAAGCATCCAGTCACGCCCACTTTACAGCCTTTCATTTTAAAAGAAGCCCTCTGCATCTCCTTTTGACCTTGCCAGCTGCACTCTAAGAGCAGCCAGCACTTGGGCTTCCAGAGGCTGTGGTGAGAAAAGGGGGTGGTATGGCCTCCAAAGCTCTGGCTTCCGAACCTGCATGGCTAGTACATTGTCACCCTGAGAGGGAGCCGGGAGCCTGTGCCTCTCTCGGCCCTCACTGACTCTGAAAGATCCAGTCCAGACTTGTGTTTGCATCACGTCACGTTATCTGCCCACTGAGATGGGACGAGATGGATCTGCAGACGCAGAGGCCTCTACTTGCCAACGAGCCATCACTTTCTGTGGGCATCGCTCAGGCATTTGGATTCTGAACCAAACCACACTCAGAACAGAGGTAGAGCCTCTGACTGTCCCATGAAAAACAAGTATTCGGGGACCATAACGATGATGTAAAGCCGCTCTCCATGCATGAGCTCCCAGAGCCTAAATGAATGGGGGTGTGTACCTTTAAGGAAGGGTAGTCTGGGACATGCGTCAGTAAGTACCTGGTGTTCATTGGTGAGGCTCACCTGGGAAACAGGTAGCAGAAAGATGAGAGTCACCTTCTCAACTATGGGACCAATATGGCCATCTTGGAGGTCCATGTGTTGAATTCTCCACTCCTCCCAAATTCCCAGCAAAACTGAGAAACAATACAAAGAGATACCATAATGTGGAGAATCTATTTAAGGCACCAACAAAACAGGAGAAACTCATTAATACAAAGAACATTTTGGTGGTTGCCAGATGGGGGCAGGGTGGGGGGAGTTGGAGGGAAGGGTGAAAAAAGGGAAGGGGTTAAGATGTGCAAATTGTCAGTTATAAAAACAGCCATGAGGCTGTAAATTCCAACATATTGTAATAACCATGTATATGGTGTCCAATGGGGACTAGACTTACCAGGGCGATCCCTTTGCAAGGTATATAAATGTCTAATCCCTATGTTGTACACCTGAAACTAATGTAATATTGCCCAACCACTGTAATTGAAAAATAAAAAGTTATTTTAAAAAATGATTCCTAAACACATTTTGTTCTTAGCTGAAGTGCATCTGTTGACTTCTGCCCGAATTGTACTGGTTGGGATGATGGATTCCTGAGTGAGCAGCTCAGCGGAGGTGCCGGGAGCAAATCATACCTAAACAGTGTGTCTGAGCAAGGAGGGGGCTTCCGAACTGCCGGTCCAGGTGTAGGATGTGGAATGACGGGATTTGCCAACCTGCTGGGCATGGTAGAGGGCCAGCCATGCAGCAGGCCGAGACAGCCGTTGGGCAGGTGGGAGAGGAAGAGGCGCCTCCCTCCCTCCCTCCCTCACCCTCCCTCCCTCCCTCCCTGCCTGCCTTCCTCCCTCCCTCCGTGCTTCCTTCCCTCCTTTTTACAGTCAGATGCCTTTATTTAGAATGCACAGACCCAGTGCTTCTGATTATCTCCGTTTACAAAGCATACTGAGTAAAAATGTGGGAGTGAGGTGCAGAGATGTGTATGAAGCTAGCTCCGCCCTAGGTTACCCCAAGCCAGACCAGGCTGCCCACCAGGCACCGAGCTGGGCCCCTGAAATGCAGCAAAACTTGGATTCTGTGTCAGCGGCTGAGAGGAAATGGCACAGACGTTCCTTGTTTGTGGGGCTGCCACACAAAGCCGGAAAACCGTTTCCATGGAGACTGGGACAGTAGAGATGCCCTCTGGAACTGCTCCTTGAGGCTGCACGACAAACAGAAACATTTGTATGTAGAGGCCTAAATATAGCTGCGTTCAGGGTGATTCATCAAGCCCCAAACTTGGCTGGAACATGGCTTTGGAACAACTGCACAGAGCAGGACCGATGATGTTTTCCGTGCTTTACCGCGTTTACACTACGGTCAGAGGGAGTACCTCAGGGAGACACAGAAATGCAGGGCCCCTGGGAAAATCACCATCAGAGTTCTGCTGGGGATGGAAGTGCTCACCCGAGATTCCCTTTTTCGGTCAGGAAGCCCCTTCACCACAAAGCTGTCCTTTAAGAAGACCCGATGAGAAAATGTCCCCCTGTCAGGGAGACTATTGCTTATAATGAGAGGAAAATATGCCATGGCCCCTTCTCTCTCTCCCAGGATTCCCAGAAACTGTAAATCCTTGTCTGTATCATTATGCAGAAAATTCAATTTCGTTCCAGCTCCTCCCCCTAAAGTTTCACCTGCACACTTGTACTCCATCACGGCCCTGCCAGTTTACAGCACAGCTGGGTCCCTGCTAACCACCAGGATGCACCTTCCTAAACTAGTATAATCATTCCCGGCGCCACCGCTGCACTCCAGGAAGAAGGCAGGTGGACGCAGAAGAAAATGCGACAGCAGAGGTCTCAGGGAGCTTCCAAGCCCATCGGGGAGAGAGATCACGAACAGTCAATCAACAAACAATTTTTAGCGTAAGGATGTCTTGTGCATTATTTGCAGTATCCAGCAGCCCCAAGAGCCCAAAGGGGATCTGTGAGTCAGAGTCAAAGGATCTGGCCATGGATGTGGAAGGGGTAAGCCTCAGGGACCTCCACAGGAGAAGTTTAAAGAAAGAAGAGTTCGATGAGCTAATATTATAAAGTCAAAATGAAAAATGTTGACCTGAAGTTAAGTCAGTGATTCCCAAACTTCTCCCACCTAAGGCACCCTTCCTAAATTTTTCTCCACTGATAGCCCATAGCTATCCAAACATCACTTAGCTCTAACTGGCACTTAGCTCTGTGACTTCATCCAAGTGCTATTAGGTTACCCACTTGGCATGAGTCAACCGCTGATGATAAAGCCATTGTTGACAGATTTACCCTACACTGGTATGATTCCAGCCAGAAACAGCTTGAGCTTGCGGGTGTACAGACTGTCCCCCTGAGACATCCTCAAACGCTGAAGGTAGTTCTAGGACCTTAAAGGACCCAGATGAGGACCCCAAATTTCATATGAGCAATGGGGGTCACAGTCAGAGCACTGATTCTAGTAACACTATAGATTATGCTAACAGTAACCAATCCCACGTGTTAAAGTAATTTCCTCCTAGCTTTGAGTGACACGTCGATCAAGAGAAGCTTTGGGTTCAACTAGCGTGACAGAACTAGGTGATTCTTCTGTCCCTGTTTCGGGGACGGTCCATTAAAGCAGATGTGATGTGCTCAGATGCGTGAGAATGGGGACAAACTGGTGCTTTAAAAAAATGTGCGGGTTGGACCGACCGAGTGGCATATTGGTTAAAAGCTGGTTTTGAGATGCCAGCGGCCCCAGTTCGGATCCCACATATGAGGGCCAGTGACACTGCCCTCTACAGCTAACAACAGCTCCACCTGGAGCTGGGCTGTGCGAGCCCCGGCGATGGTGTGGGCTGCAGCCCCTGCTGCAGTGGGCTGCCATAGGCTACAGTGAGTGGCCAGTAGCCAGCGTGAGCTGCCAATAGCCGTGGTGAGCGACCATCCAGAGGCCAGCGACCAATCTGCCTCATCCGGGAAGAGCGCAATGATGATAACAACATGGGCCAGTGAGGCAACGTCCTCCGCAACTAGACTGAAGAACAAAAGGACAGCAACTTGTCTGTTCCCCTTCCCCGATTCCCCAACGCTGTTCCCCTCCCCCAATTCCCCAATAAAATCTTTTTTTAAAAAACCAAAAAATGCGCGGGTGGAGTCAGAAACTGTTAATTGAATAACAATTATAACTAAGAATTAGAGAAAAATCTAGTGTCAGCATAAATAGCTTTAAACTGCAAAATAATGTTATTCCCAATTTAATTGCTTGTGTAATTAGAGTTAATTGCAGAGTAGAGGTTTGTGTAACATGATACAATGATCTTTTCAAAAAAAATAGCAATTAGAAAGTTAGCCAGAACCCTTACAATAGTTCCGATTGCAGGGGGTGGCATAAGGCCACATCGCAGTGGTTTGGTGCATGGGACCTGGTGACAGGTAGACCTGGCTTGGTGTGTGACCCTGGGCAAGTCCTGCTCATCTCGGGAGCAAAAGAGCAGTGACACCACTTTCTTCTGCAAAGCATTTTTTCTGAGAGTTAAATGAGGCCTGGTGGGCAAAGAGCCTACTGGGTGCCTGGAGCATAGGAGGTAGTCCGTGAATAGTGGCCATGACAAAGGTCCCTTCTGCTGAAGTCCTCACCTTAACACTTCCAGTCGGCTGTCTGGCTACCACACCATGGTGGCGACCAGCACAGCACAGCCGGCTGAAACAGCGAGGGAGTTTAGAGCCATCCTCACCATCCCCTTCTCTCCACCTACTTCCTCTGGGTAAAGAAGTCACCCTGGCGGTCATTCTGTCACTGTTACTTTTGGTCAGGCCCTGCTTTCAGTAGGAGTCTTTCCGTTGTAGTGTTTCACTGGATGTTCCCAGGGGATTGGGCGCCAACAGCAGAGCCTGGTAGGGACACCCAGCAGATGAAGCTGCCTGCAGAGCAAATGAGCTGAAAGAGGAAGCCAGAACACTCCCATTGCCCGAGGTCCAAGCAGCCGGTGACAGAGCGCTGTTGGGTGCGGAGGCCTGGTGTTTGGTTTTTTCCTAATTGAGGTAAAATAGATATGATATAAAATTTACCATCTTAAACCATTTTTAAGTGTTGTTCAGTGGTGGTAAGTATATTCACACTTATATTCACACGTGCACTCCATCTCCAGCGAAATTCTAACCCTTATACACTGCTGGTGGGAATGCAACTAAAATTCTACACCCACTAACAACTCTCCACTCCCCCCACCCCCAGCCCCTGGCACCCACCCTTCTACTTCCTGTCTCTATGGTTCTGACCACCCTATTAAGTGGAATCCATATAAGTAGAATCACACAGTATTTGTCTTTTCATGATGGGCTTATTTCACTCAGCCTAATGTTCTCAAAGCTCATCCCTGTTGTCACATATGGCAGGACCTCCTTCCTTTCTAATGCTGAATATTCCTGTGTGTGTAGACCACATTGTGTGCATCCATTCATTGGTCAGCGGGCCCCTGAGCTGTGTCTGCCTTCTGTTTCTTGTAATAATGTTACTAGAACCTGGGTGTATATATATCCCTTTCAGTCGCTGCTCTGAATTCTTTTGAGTATACACACCCAGAAGTGGAATTGCTGCATCATGCAGTCATTCTATTTCCAATTATCTCAGGAACCGTCATACTATTTTCATAACACCTGCACCATTTTACATTCCCATCAACAGTGCAGGAGGATCCCAATGTCTCCACATTCTAGCGTGGATGTTTTTGAGTGATCCGAAGGCCAATAGGAAGGCAGAAGAGGCTGCAAGTGCATGCATGATTAATTTTGAACTAAGTATCTAAGCCTCTGCTCAAAGGGAGTGAGCCGATGAACTGGGATGAAAGCTCTTGGAAAGAAGGGGTCATATTTTATTTATCTTTGTATTGCCAGGCTCTCAATAAATATTGAATGATTGAACTGAATGAACAAAACTATTTGTGCATCAGGGAGTGGAGAAAAGTGGGGTCATTTTCTCAGCTCCTTTGGTGAGGATGTGATTCCACAGGACAGTCAGCCTTCTGGGGGGTTCCTGCCACTCAGTTCTGTGGGGCTCATCTCTGCCATGGGCAGAGGGCCAAGCAAAGTGCACAGGTGGTGGTGGAATGAATGCATCCATGTGGGAACATCTTTTAAAGGCCAGACTTCCGTAAACCTCACTGCAGAAACACCTATCAGTCTCCAGGACCCGTGGTAGCTGCCCCCACCCTGACTTTAACATGTGATCAGGTGGAGCCCCCAACCCACTCCACAGTCGTGGTGGGTTATTTCCTGAGGATGTACACCTTCACCTTGTCCTGCTCTGCCCTGACTTTTCCCCATATATCTGGAAATTTCTGGTAGTGGCAGCCATTGGCAAGGCAGATGGGACCCACCTTTAACAAACAGACACATCCACATCCACATCCTGGCACTGCAGACAAGGACAATGCCTGCTCCCCTGCATCTCTCCCACTCCTCCCCGCCTCAGAGGCCGCTCCCTAGATTTGCAGAAAGGCTCCAAGAATTCACGGAAGGCCCGATCTCAGTTCTTCCCATTCTTACCATACGGCCCTTCATGTGGAGCTTTGGTGCCTTACAAATGATAAGAAAGGAAAGCATTCGGATGGCTGGAAGGGTCCAGCCTCTGACCTAGTGATATCCCCACCTTCCTGCACACACATACACCCCACTTTATCCCCCACCAACTCTCCTGAGTCCCCACGTAGAAGGTCCTGGCATGCTTCATCTCAGGTAGATACATATTAATGATTTCTCCTGGGACATGGCTCCATTGCCGGATCTCCATCCCCACCCGTTTCATACCACCTCTCCTTTCACACACAAAAAGAATAGGGTTTGATGTTGGGAAAAGTTTCCATCAGGATGGTCACTCCAAAGGATCACCTCCTCTGGGCTCAAGATTTGAGATTTTCATGGCCCTCCCCATCACCCGCTTGTGTCCATCAGACAAGTTTCTTGCTTACCTTTCTCTCTCAAAGCTGTTATATCAGAATTCTGTGGTTGTTTCTCTTGGCATATTCCCCCTATAACCCGGTCAGACAGGAGAAGGTCTACCGTTGACTGAACAGCTTCATCTCAGTTATGGAGGCACATTAATTCATATGTTGAAGCCCTAAACTCCAATGTATTTAATTGTAACACGGGTCACATCAGGGTCTGTTTCTACTGACTATTTTTTCTTCCTGATTATGAGTCCCGTTTTCCTGCTTCTTTGCATGCCTAAAAAATTCTTATTTTTTTCTGGACTTTGTGGTTGATACAGAATAGGGAATCTGGATTATGTTATCCTTTTTTAAAGGATGTGGGTTTGCTTGTGAAGGTTTGCTTGTTACTACAGCAAAAACTAGCCTATTCTTACTAACAAGAAAAGCACCAGCACTGCATTGGCGCACAGTTAAAGTACTTGCAGATCTCAGTGACTCTATCGAGGTTGATATTATTTGGGGGTTTTGTCCATGATTCCTGGTCATGGCCTTTACGTAGGACCTGGTCTTTACTTCTGAGACATGTTCTTTCTGGGGGTCTCCACCAAATGTATGGGGTACTCATGAGCTCTTTGCACTCTGACTGGGCTAGAAGCCAAGCCATTCTCCCAGAGGGCTGTGGGATCTAGCTTTTGCATGTGCAGTCTATTCCTTGGTCAGGCGACATTCTTAGGCCGAACCCCTCCCCTCGGGCACCCTGGCCTGCAAATCCCAGCCACTCAAGGAGCTGAACTCTGATCCCTCAGTTCAGCGAGATTATCTTGCTATTTTGGTTACGAGTGTGCTCAGTGGCTCAGAAAGTGACCCCAGGGGAAAAGCCAAGGTAAATATAGGGGCTTACCTTGTGTGCTTTCCTTGTGTCAAGGGTCACAGTCTTGGGCTGCCTGCAGTCACTTCATATGTTTTATACAGCTTCATGGTTATTAGTGGCAGGAAGCCAAGCCCAGTGTCAGTTACTCTGTAGGCCAGAAATGGAAGCATCCTCCTTCCTCTCCTTGATTTCACATCCAGTCGGTCACTAAATCTATACGTCATTCATGCTTTTTGTCAATATTTCTGGGTTTCCACCTTTAGGGTACAAGATAAAATTATACTTCCCTGTCCCCTTGAGTTAGTCGTGGCCATGTCACTGTCTTAGCTAAACAAAAGTAAGTATAAGTGACATGTGTCCTTTCTGGGTGAAAGCTTTAACAAGCCACTGTGCATTTCACCAGATTCCTGTCCCTGCTTTTGTGACTTATTATATGCCAGATGGTGGGAACCTAATCAGCCTATTGTCCTAATGAAATACGATGCAGGATAGAATCCCCTAAAAACTGTAAACAGCAGTGTGACAAATAAATCTTTGGGTTTTTTTTTTAAGCTACTGGAATTTGGAGGGTTGCTTGTCACTGCAGCAAAATCTGACTTATTCTTACTAATAAAAAGTCCCACGTCTCTCTCAACACACTTCTCTCTCTTCATCCCCACTTAACCCTCCCCACCTCCCACCTACATCTCTTCCACCAGTGTCTCCATCTCCTTCCCATCTTCATGAGGCCCTCAGTGACTGTCCTTAAACAAAACTCTGGACATATTATCCCCTTCTAAATACAAGGCCAGGGTGTCTCCAGACTGTCCTAAAAACTACATGTTTAGCTTCATCACAATCTGGCTTCAACATGTCCTGTCCGCCTTAGGTCCAGCGAAACCACAGATCCTGACCACTGTCTCGTCCTCAAACGTGGATGCCCTTTGTCCTCACTGGGCTTTGGTGTAAGCTGTTCCTGTTGTCAGAAATGCCTTTCCCTCTACTTTCCTCCTTGTCACATTCATCTCTCAAGATCCAGTTCAGGTATCATCTGCACTGCGACATTCTCCATCTCTGTTTGTCTGGTAATTCTATGGTAATTCTTTTTCATTTTTTATTGTAATAACTCCTCCCTCACCTTGTAGAATTACTCTCTCTCTCCCCTTCATTATTGCTTTTCATATTTTATGATATCAGAGGTTGTTCCTGGAAGCACTAGCAGAACTGAGTCCTTGTTTGTACATTTGGCCTGCACACTGATTTTTTTTTTTTTTTTGGTGGATCTAGTTACCCAGATGTCAGTATTAGGAGATTTTGTACACACACAAAACCACATTTGGGTCTCTCTTGACAAGTCAGAAGACCTGGCCATCCTGGCTGCTTTGTTGCATGGCAGGGACCAGGCAGAGCCAAGGTCCTGGTTGTCCTTTCAGATGGAGCACGTGCTCTGAATTACAGGCCATCCCTCTCAGTTCATTCCATCCACTCGCACCCCACCTGCCTGTCCCTCTGGGAGCTGGGTTAGCAACTCCTGAAATATAGTGACCTGTTCATGTGCTTGTCTTCTACTCTACTAGATTGTTAACTCCTAGAAGGTGGAACTGTGATTTATTCATGTCCGTAACCCTTTTGGGTCTATTACAGTAAGTGGCACTTAGTAGGTACACACACACACACACACACACACACACACACACACACACACAAGGGTTGTCACTGTCCTCTTGGACAACACTTTCCAAAAGTGGATCCCTTCCAATCATTCTGAAGGTGTCAATAGAACCATTGTTAAGTCCACAATGAAAGAATATTAGTGCAAGCAATGAAAATGCCCAAGCCAAGGACCATTTAGAGAGGACCCTCTAAGAGCACTGCCTATTTGTGCATTACTTTTACAGCAGCCAGAGGTGCACATGGTAAGCCAGGCTCTGAGACTCATCCTAACGGCAGAACGTACCAATATCTCTTTGTGTGTCTCCTTATCTCTCATACGCACTCAGCTACCTGTGTGTCCACATGTGCACACACACTTGGCCCTCCCTCAAGCATCCCAGGCCAACTTTGTCTGACTTCATGTGTCATCTAAGGCTACCTGCACAGCGGAGAAGAAAAGTGAAAGACCGTTTACGAGCCAAGCTGGTTTTTAATCTTTTTTGGCACAAAAAGGATAGAAAAAGTCCTAAAAACAGCTCTCACATGGCTGAACACAGAGTCTGGAGTCTAGACGATGTGGCAAAGTCATTTGGGATGTTACACATTTGGGTGACAGAATCCAGCACGCCGATGTGCGTGCCAGGCGGCTAATGGTGGTACTTCCTGGTTATTACTCAAGTTCGCGTCAAAAAGAGGCACAGTTTGTTTTTTTATTACTCACTTTTGCCCATCTGGGTTTGAAGTCATGGGGGAAAACAGAGCCAGGAGTGTGTGTGTGTGTGTGTGTGTGTGTGTGTGTGTGTGTGTGTGTGTGTGTGATTAAGTTTCAGAATGTATTTTTATCTTTCTCCTGGGGCTGTTTCCTCCCGGGTGCTGTGTGAAGTGTTACATAATGAAATCATCACGTGAAGGCATTTTCCCCTCGTCAGGCTTCCAGGGAATGTAAGATTTTCACAAATGAGACAGATTAAGTGTAACCTTTAATTGCCAAAATGGTATGCTAATAAATAAATGAAAGCTCCTAAAAGAGAACTAATGATAAAGGCTTGCAGGTCTCAAAAGTATACTTTTTTTTCCCCATTCCTTTATCGTAATAAAATACACATAATATAAAATTTACCAACTTAACCATTTTTAAGCATCCAGTTCCATGGTGTTGGGTGCATTCATGTTGTTGTGAAACCATCACCACCATCCAGCTCCATGCTCTTTTCATCTCCCCACACTGAGATTCTGTGGCCATGAAACAGTAACCCCACCCCCACCCCCCAGCACCCAGCACCCACCATTCCACTTTTTATCTCTATAACTCTGCTCTAGGAACCTCAGATAAGGGGAATCATGCAGTATTCGTCTTTTTGTGACCAGTGTTTTTTACTGAGCACAATTTCCTCAAGGTCCATCCATGTTTTTACGTGTGTTAGAATGTCTTTCGTTTGAAGGCTGAGTAGAAATCATGTATTCTGTATGTATTCAATATGAATATAGCCATGTACTGCTTAACCATTCATCTGTGGCTGGACACTTGGGTTGCTTCCATGTTTTTAGCTATTGTGGATAATGCTGTTAGGTGTAAGTGTACAAATATCTCTGAGACCCTGCTTTCATTTCATCCTTTTGGTTGTATACCCAGAAGTGGGATTGCTGGATCAGATGGTCGTTCTGTGCTTAACTTCCTGAGGACCCTCCATACTCTTTTTACAGTGCTGTACATCCCCACTGGGGGTGCACAGGGCTCCAATTTGCCCACATCCTCATCAACACGCATTACTTCCTGCCTTTTTGTAGCCACTCTAGTGGGTGTGAGGTTGTAGCTCATTGTGGGTTTTTTTTTAATGGAAAAAAAGGTATTTTAAAAAGATTTTTATTAAAAATGTAGCTAACACACAATATTATATTAGTTTCAGGGGCTCACCATAGTTATTCAACATTTATATACCTAAAGAAGTGATCACCGTGCTAAGTCCAGCAATCATCTCATACCATACCACGCTATCACAATATTATTGACCATATTCCTCATGCAGTACAGTACATCTCCATGACTTATTTGTCTTATACCTGGAAATTTGGGTCTCTTATTCCCCTTTCCCTTCCCACCGCTCTTTAATTTTTCAATTACAGTTGACATTCAATATTATTTTATATTAATTTCAGGTGTAAAATATAGCAGTTAGACATTTATATAATTTAAGAAGTGATCTCTCTGACTGCTCTAGTACCCACCTGGCACTATACATAGTTATTACCATATTATGACTATATTCTCTGTGCTTAGTCTACATCCCCATGACTATTTTGTAATTACCAGTTTGTACTTCTTATCCCCTTCACCTTTTTCACCAAGCCCCCCAAGCCCCTCCCATCTATCATCCCAACAAATCTAGTATCCATCTGATACCATACCTCGTTATTACAATATTATTGACTATATTCTTTATGCTTTACCCTACATCCCCATGACTACTTTGTAACAACCAATTTGTACTTCTTAATCCTTTCCCTTTTTTTCATCCACACCCAAACCCCCCTCCCATGTGGCAACCATCAAAATGTCTTCTGTATCCATCAGGTCTGTTAAACTATCCTTATTTTTTTGGATTCTTTTTCTTGTTGCTTTTCCAATTGGGTGTTTTCTGTTACCTTACATTCCAGATAATTGATTCAGTCCTCTGCTTCATCTAGTCTGCTGGTGATTCCTTCTAGTGCATTCTTCATTCAGTTATTGTATTCTTCACTTCTGACTGGTTGTTTGTATGGTTTATATGTTCTTTTTTATGCTTACTATCTCTCTGTCGAAGTTCTCACTAAGTTCCTTCAGCATCCTTTTAACCATTGTTTTGAACTCTGGATCTGGTAGGCTGCTTGCCTCCATTCTGTTTAGTCCTTTACCTGGAGTTTTCTCTTGTTCTTTCATTTGGGACACATTTCTTTGTTTCTCCATTCTGGCTGCCTCTCTGTGTTTGTTTATATGTATTAGGTAGATCTATGTTTTCAGTCTTGGCTGAGTGGCCTTATGTAATAGGTGCCCTGTGGGGCCCTGGCACAGTCTCCCTGGTTACCGCTGCTGGGTGCTCCAGGAGTGTCCTTTTTGTGTGTTGTGTGTGCCCTCCTATTATAGTTGCGCCTTGAATGCTATTTGCACATCAATAGGTGGGACTGACCCTCAGGCTAGTTGGCTGTAGGTCCACAGCTGATGGGCTGTTATGCAGGAGGCTTACCCCATTAAGTGGGATTTACTCCAGCAGGCTCTGGTGCCTGTTGAGACTGCGCTTTATGTGTGCTGCTTGTGGGGTTAATTGAGTGGTGCTTTGCTGTGGTTGAAGCCAATTTCCAAGTACGTTGGTTCTGGGTCCTCTTGCGAGGGGCTCCTGTGCAGGCCAGGTCACCCACTACCTGTGACTGGCCAGGGTCTACCTGGTAGGAGCTACAAAGTGATCTGTGGTTGTTTGCTGCCTGTGTTAAACCTGAAGGTGTATGGGAGGAGCCATGCTGAGAACCGAGGCCAGCTGCTACCAATACTGGGTCTGGAGTAGCTCCAAAAAAGCCAGGACACCCCGAGGCCTCCTGTCACTGCCAGCCCCCTAGGGTTCAACCACTGATAGAGCCTCTTACAGTATGGAGTTGGGTGAGGGAGGGTCTCAGGGAGTCACTAGAGTTCGAGGCACCAGGTTTAATGTAAATTCTGGCTTGGTGCCAGTGCTGAGCCTGGACATACTCAGCAAAAGTCTCAGAGCATATTGAGGCTGTCACAGCCCACCTGGGGCCAAAAAAGAGTGCAGCGTGGGCGGGGCTGGATGCTCAGGAGAAAGTGCCTCCGGTATTGGGCGAGTTGGGTGGGGCGGGGTCCCAGTGGAGCTCACCAGGCCAATCAGATTCAGATTTGGCCAGAACTGTAGGGGGCTGGCTCAGCACAGGAAAGATGGCGCCCACCTGCCAGCTACACGGGAGGAGGACGCCTCACAGGGAAAATGGCAACTGTCCTCCGGCCCTCGCTTCAAGCCACACACTTCAGTCTTCCTCCTGTATGTCTCCAAGGCCTCCTGAGTCACCATCGCTGGAGCCCAAGGTGAGTGCCTGCGAGCGAGTGTGTCTGTGCATGGAGGACGTCTGGGTTTCCTGCAGCCTTCCGTCCCACGCCAGATGGTTGGAATCCCTAATGTTTGTCACAGCCAGATGTTGCGGGGCTTCTCTTCCTGGCACCAGTACTCTGGGCGGGGGAGCCTGGTACAAGGCCAGGGTCCGTCGCTCCTCCAGGGGGAACCTCAGTGGTTGAGATATCTCCTGGTTCTGAAGCACCACACAGAGGTTTGGGGCCTGTTCCAAGTCTCCAACCCTCCTACCAGTCTCGACGTGGCTTCTTTATCATTTTAACTATAGGACCTCTGTTTGGCTAGAGTTCAGATGGTGCTCCAGGTTGATTGTTCTATAATTTAGTTGTAATTTTAATGTGTTCATGGAAGGACGCAGGGACAGTGTTTGTCTATTCCGCCATCTTGGATCTCTCATTGTGTTGTTGTTTTTTTCATTCCACAAATACTTATTTAGCATCTATAATAATAATACTAATATTAATTATAATAATAATAACTAATGCTTGGTTATTATAATAAACTAGGGACAATTTTAAGCACTTTACACAAATCATTGTGGTTTTAATTTGCATTTTTCTAATGATTAGTGACATTGAACATGTTTTCATGTGCTTGTTGGCCATTTGTATATCTTCTTTGTATTCAAGTCCTTTGTCAAAGGCATACTTTTTGTGATAAGGTCCCTGCTTTTGGGTAAGAGTGTTGGAGGAGAAGACTAAGGTGCACTGGGTACCCCACTCTTTGTGTGCCAGGTTCCACACCAGCCTTTGGCAGTTCCATGATAAGCTCATGAGCAGTGACAGAGAGCGGGGACTCCAGCAGAGAGCATGGTCAAGGCAGATGGCAGATAACAATTCAGATGGGATCCCAGTGACATCTGCATGAAAACCTACTGGAGGTTGGGGGCCTGCTGAGGAGAGAGATGGGGTAGGGAACAGAAAAGGGACAAACTCCCTGCATGGCAGGTTTCAGGACACAGTGCAGCAGTGGGTCACAGTCGAGCTGTCTTAGTCCTGCCCTGGACCCCAGCATCACAGTTTACTGGCTGTGTGACCTTGAGCAAATACCTTAGCCTCGTAAGCCTCTCCATTTATTTGTCTGTAACTGAAGATAAGAAAACCCACTACACGAGGTGGTTCAGAGAAATAAATGAGATAATATCTATAAAGTGCTTTGCAAATGTCAGGCTAATAGCAGATGCCCAGGAAAAGGTCGCTTTTCTTATGGTTTTCCAGAACCCTGGGCCCCTAAGAACTACAAGTTCAGGTCAGACTAACAAATGCTTTATTTCCACAATACCCAACAGAAAATTTATAATATCCACAGCAGGCAAGTGAATACAACTACTCAGTAGAAGTTCAAGGTCTCTCATCTTGCTGTTATCACAGGGCAGCCCAAGTAATTCTAAGCCCAGGTGAGGTCACCTCAGTCAGCTGTTCCAGTGACACTGAGCCAGGGGAGAAACATAACCTTCCCAGCATAACTGCTATGTCCCAGCACTGTGGCAGGCCCCTGTGATCCCATTATGACTCCCAACCTCCTATAAGGGAATGGATTTTTCTTCCATTTTACAGATAGGAAAACTGAGACTTGGACTGGGAGGGACTTGCAAAAAGTCAGTGGAGTATACATAGTGGGACCAGGATTTGAACTTGGGTCTGCCTTGACCCTGAAACCATGGATCTTCCCATTTTTTTAAATTTCACATTATTTACATTAGGTAAATACATTATTTACATTAGGATTTCTAGTAGACATTGTTAGGGATGTTGCCCTGTTTTGGCAACGGGTGTCATGATGAGACTGTGTGGCTTAGATGGCATCCATTTTTCTTTCTACATTCCTCGTTTCCTCCCTCCTTGTCTCTTTTAATATCCTTTTCTTTAAAATTTCTCTCCTCCTTGTAAGCCTATTTTCCCTGGATCCCCAGGTTCAGGTGGCGCGATTGACTGGGAGGGACTTCTTTTTGCATTTGTACACAGGGTCCCTGGAGGGTGGCACTGTGATCACCAGTCAGGTCCTCTCCCTGCTGGGCTGGTGGCCAGCAAGGCAAAGGGGGTGGCTTTTCCTGTTGTGAGCGTCAGGAGCAGCACAGAGCGGGGTGAGAAAAGACTGGGGCCTTTCAGATTCCTTTGGGAATTAGCAGAGGACATGGCGGTGAGAGGAAGAGTGGACAGGGGGCAGGCAAGGGCAGGGTGCGGGAGGGGGACAGGTCTAGTGGCCTGGTGAGGTCATCTTATTCCTCATCTCTTCCTGTTCCATTTCCCTAGAGCTGTCAAATGTCTGCTGTGCTTCCTAGTCTAAAGGGCGGGGCAAGTTACCCAAATGCTAATCAAGTGTATGTATTTACTTCCATTGCGAGTTGTTGCCCATTTTTTTGGCACTCACAAACCAACCTTGTGGCAGTTTTACTTCCTTTTCAGTTCATTCAGTTTTTCATCACATGTCTTTTCTATAAGCTGGATATAGTTTTAACCATTGGTTTTCTTCACGGTGGCTTCACTTGTATTCTTTCGATATAGACTCCCTTTATTTGCATATTAAACTCATAGGACTGTTTTTAACTTCAACCAAAAACTGTTCTCTCCAGTTTTGTCTGAAACACAGGGCCCTTTCTCCTCAACGGTTTGGTTATTCTCTTGATGGAGGCATGGGTACGGAGAAAGTCCACTTCCAGAAGCAAAGCATCAGTGCAAGTGACGAAGGGTCACTGTGACTTGAGCTAGGGTCAGGGAGACAGTAGGAGTGGTGGGGATGTAGAGATGTGTCCCGTCTGTAGGGGACATTTGCAACTCAGCTCCAGTGAAACCTGTCAGGTGAGAATACCAGCCTCATGTGGCCAGGTCTTTTGATTTTTCAAGAGGAATCAGAAATTCTGATTTTTATGTAAAATCTCCTAATTAGTCAAGAGTGACTAATTAAAATTAAATGAATAAAAAAATACTGCGGGACCAACCAAACATGTCTGAGGGGTCACCTCTACCTTCTAGACTCTTGATACATGACTCCTATAGGCCGTAGAATCACATTGCTTCACCCTGAGACTAATCCTGCCCATCTTGGTGAAATCCCCCACTAATCTTAAACTGTGAATATTTGCCCCTACCAAACCCCAGGAAATATTTATGGCATTTCATACCATTCACTACTCTTTCCTCCCTGAAATTCTCTAGTCTCTAATTCTCTTCCATTTCCCCCAGAGCTGGCATGAGATCACCTGTGCTTGCCTCCAGGCCAACGCTTCCCAAACTTGACCCTTTAATACAATGCCTTTTGTGTGTACACTTGTACTGGTGTTCATTTAACATTATCCTCTAAATACACTCATTTTCTTATTCAAATCAGCTGATTTTTAAGGAGATTGATATCATTATCAGTCAGAAAACCACATCACTTGTATTTTTCAGTCTAACCCTAATATGAGCTACTGTAACAAATAACCCCCAAATCTCAGGGGCTGCACACAATAAAAGTTTATTTTGATTTTATTTTAAAAAAATCTTTGTTCATGTGAAATAAAATGCAGGTGTTCCTGATTAGGCATTTCCCCCATAAGTATTTCCCCCTCCTTCTTGCGAAAACATCGTCTCAACCCTTGGGATCTGAGGTCACCATAGAAGAGAAAGAGGGTTCACGGTGAAAACACACCAGACACTTAGCCACCTGGGCCCCAAGGCGACATACTTCACTTCTGCTCCTATGTCACTCTGGCCATGCCTAATTACATGCTCTTTCCCAGATTCCAGGTGGGGCAAGACGGCCAGTCCCTGACATGTCTCCAGGTGGTACCCCTCCCACCTGGCCAACCCTGGAGGCAGCTCATGTCAACCCGGCTGGGCTACTCCTGCTAGACGATACGCTGCATGGACCCTGGGCCCTGCATTTTAGCTCTTTGTGCTGTGCCCCAGATCCCAGGCTCTGCCCCACCCGTCCATGCCTGGGGTCCCCAGAGCCAGGTCTGACAGCTGCCCCAGCGCCCCTATTCTGCCATCTCTAGCCCGCCAGAACAGTGCCAAACTATGGAGCAAAAGCAACCCCTTTTGGAGCCTGCCCTCTGCTCCTTGCAGAGGAGTTCTTGGCCAGAAACATACCCTCTCCCTGCAATTTGCAAGAAAGCCTTTTGCAATTTGTATCTCAGCTCCGCTGAAGAAAATGGGAATGGACGGACTCACTGAGCAGAAAATGCCAGGAGGCGTTCCAGGGCCCCGACTCCCTAACTGGGGCCTTCTGTGGGGGGACTGAATAGACAGGCAGTGCTGAGAGGGGGTTCTTACCCCGTGTCAGGCTCCACGGGCTCAAGGGGTTATGTATAAACACTGGAGTGCGTATTTTCAAGGCAGCTACTGAGTGTGATCTGGGTAGAGCAATGAGAGAAGCCATATAGACACACTACGCTCAGCTTTGACACTTGCTGGCTCTGTCTTAGCAATTGTGTTGAGCACCTACTGTGTGCCGGGCATAATGCAAGGCACCGGGGTATAATGCAGGTGACACTGACAAATAAAATCCTTATTCTCATGGCACCGATGGCCCGGGGGTGGGGGGAGGGTGTTGATAAGAGCTAAGCAAGTAAACAAATGTGTGGTTATGGGTTGCAGTGATTAATGGTGCCAGCACAGCAAAGCCTGACGGTATGAGATAAACTAACAGGAGGGGCGCTGTTCTTGGGGAGGGCGGTCAGGAAATGCCTCTCTGAAGGGATTTGAAAGAGCAGAAGCGGGGGCTCCAGGCCGAGGGCACAGCGCTGGCCAGACCTAGGGGCAGCACAGAGCGTGGCCTGGCCGAGAGGAGAGGAAGGTGGCGGGAGGGGAAGCCAGGGTGGGGAACAGGCGTTTGGCCACAGGGAAGGAGGCCAGGCAGGCAGCACCAGGCCGGGGTGGGCAGCTGAGCCAGGAGGCCAGGCAGGCAGCACCAGGCCGGGGTGGGCAGCTGATGGCCACAGGGAAGGAGGCCAGGCAGGCAGCACCAGGCCGGGGTGGGCAGCTGAGCCAGGAGGCCAGGCAGGCAGCACCAGGCCGGGGTGGGCAGCTGAGCCAGGAGGCCAGGCAGGCAGCACCAGGCCGGGGTGGGCAGCTGAGCCAGGAGGCCAGGCAGGCA
The DNA here is from genome assembly GCA_033961575.1 of Aselliscus stoliczkanus. Taxonomy (NCBI): domain Eukaryota; kingdom Metazoa; phylum Chordata; class Mammalia; order Chiroptera; family Hipposideridae; genus Aselliscus; species Aselliscus stoliczkanus. The sequence continues at coordinate 5,056,413 of CM066733.1, forward strand.
GCACCAGGCCGGGGTGGGCAGCTGAGCCAGGAGGCCAGGCAGGCAGCACCAGGCCGGGGTGGGCAGCTGAGCCAGGACAGCCTTCAGGTTTAGTCTTAAGAGAGAATTCAAGGGGTTTTCGGCAAAGCCAATGACATGCTCCATTTTACACTGTTTTGAGAGATCGCTGTGGCTGCGGGTAGGCTGGAAGCGGGGAGAGTGACAGCTGGGAGGCTGCTGTGGTCACCCAGGAGAGAGGTAATGGCAATTTGGATGGGGCTGCAGACCCGGGGCGGGGGGGTAAAGATGGAGAGATGTGAGTATTCAAGAGAAATTGAGGACGCAGAAAAGTAGGTCTTAGTGATCAATAAGTTCTGAGGGCTGAAAAGAAGATGTCTAAAGTGATACAACTGGGTGCATTCGGCGCTATTTTCCAGGAGGGAGAAGCCGAGGCTGGCGAGAAAGGTGTGAGTCGGGGCAGAGGCCCTGGAGTTCAGTTCTGAACACACATGCGGGAAGCATCCCAGTAGAGACTTTGGGTAAGCAGTAGAAACCATGAGTCTACAGTTCAGGGGGGAGGCTGGCATTGAAGGTATAGCTTGGGAGTTATCGGCCCTCCATGCCTTAAGCCTTAGAATGAAGTGAGATCACCCAAGGCAGTTCTGTAGAAAAAGAAAGAACTCAGCACCACGCCCCAAGGAGGTCCAACATTTAGAGGTAGGTCGCCTCTGCTCTCTGACCCTCTTGGTTCCCATCTGTAAAATGGGGTGGTAATCATACTGAGCATACAGGAGGACCACAAGGCATGCTGGTCCCTTTTTCCTTCCCCTAGTTGGGCACATTGGTTCAAGGACTTGGGTTTGAGGGTTTGGCCCCACCGCCCACTCTCCTGTGATTTGGAGCTATGATACTTGTGTGTTCCAAGACACTCGTCCAGACCTGTTTTCTCTTCCCGCCTTCCTAGCCCTCAGTGAGCACACGTCATGGACTCCCCACACTCCTGCTGCCCTCCTGCCGCGCTAGCTGCTTTCTCTGTCCCTTGGCTGGCTGCTCCTCCCCTTCCACGCCCCCAGAGTGTGTCTGCAATGCCACAGGGCTCTCTGCTGGACCCAGCCACTGGGAGACACTCTCCCTGGGTGGCCTCGCCCATCTCCCTACTGTTAAACACCACAGCCTCAAACTTCCCTTCCTGTACCCTTCTGCCCTCTTAGCAAAAAGTCTCACCATACATCTAACCGTGCCAGCCAAAAAGCAGGGTGTTGGCCTTGAGTCCACTTCACACCTTCCACATTCAGTCCATCCGCACATCCCATCAACTCTGTCTTCGAAACGTACCCCCAGTCTGTGCAGTTCCCTTGGTAACCGCTGCCGCTCTCCTGGTCTGAGCTTCATCTCCTGCTGGGACAGCTGCTAGGGTCTCCCTACTGGTCTCCCTGCTTCTCCACTTACCTTCCCCAAACCACTGTCCACACGGCAGTCAGGGGAGTTTAAATGGGAGGGGTGTGAATGGCGTTATTTCCCTCCCCACTTACAACTCTGCAGTGGTTTCCATGCCCCTGAAAATACTGTTCTGCCCGGTCCTGCCTCACCTGCCTCTGCCTCTCCCCCGCCTCATCTGAGCCCACGCTCCCTGGTCCCACCAAGTCCAGCCACACTGGCCTCCCTCCCCACCGGTCCCTCTCACACCCCAAAGCCATTATGGCTGCACCGTTTGGCCCAGCTGGCCCTCTGCCTGGAATGGCCCGGTCCCTGGTCTCCGCGGGGCTGGCTCCTTGTGACATTCAGCCTCGCTCTCAGGTCTTCCTGACCCCTCCTGCTGGCCTCCATCACATCCACAGAGCCTTTTGTCCACACCCAGGGTCTCCTTGTCTGTTTCATGTTTTAGTCTGCCTGCCCCCTCCCACCAGGCGGGAGGCCCAATCAGAGGTGTGCTCAGAACTGTGCCTGCATGTGGCAGGGCCTTGTTAGCTATTTGTTGAGTAAATGAATGCATGAGATCCATTTTGTAGGTAAGAATGTGAGAGATGATAATAATAACCTCCATTTACCCCCACCCTTGGATCACACGTGGCTTGTGAGGGGTGGGAGACGCAGAGCTGGGCCCCTTCCCGGGGACACGCTGACACCTGGTTCCCTTGCTGCCCCACTGATCCCTCCTTCCCAGAGGGAGGGGCCTCCCCAGGAATGTGGAAAAGGTCTGGCCATTCACAAAATTTCCCCAAACTGTTGTCCAGGACAGGGGTCAGGAAGCGTGCTCTCTGAAGGGCCAGATAGTAGGTGTTCTCAGCTCTGCGGACCGCGGGATCCTGGGTGTGTTCTGGGCTCTGCCATCGTAGCCGGAACTCAGCCACAGAAAGAAGACGTGTCGTGAATGAGCATGGCCGGGCAGCCGCAGAACTTTCCTTACAGACACGGGGGTGGGCCGGGTTTGCTGGCCTGCGGACATGGGCTAGGTCTGCTGGCCTTGGTCTGGGATAGAAAGGTAACCCCTGGCGTTGAGCGTTTAGGCTTTGAAAACTTAAAAGACAAATTCTTACCACCCAAAAACTCTAGTGCAGGACCCGCTGTTGTGGCATCCTGTGCGGTGCCCTGTGTAGGGAGCGTGACAGGTCCTAGGAGGTGTTTGGACACCAAGGGGGAGGGATCATTTTGGGCTGTCACAGCAACTGGGGGAAGGGACATTGTTAGCTTAGTGACCAGAGGCCAGAGGGACCGGACGTCTTGTCATGTGTGAGCCCGTCCCTCGTAACAGACACTTGTCCCTCCCCAGATACCAGTAGGGCCCCTGGTCCTAGCTGCTGTCTGTACGGGGGCGGGGTTGGAAGAAAATAGGAAGCGGGCAACACGCGGTAACAGAGCAAACTGCGAGCCCCTCGCAGAGGAAACCCACAACCAGGCCCTCGGGCGGCCCTGCAGTGACTGGCTGAGCCTCCCCACCCCAGTCCCCATAGAGGCTGCTCCGAGTCCCCAGGGCTTCCGAAGCATTTCCTCTGGCTGGTGAAGATTATCCCCCAGCTGCCGGCCAAGTCCGGCCCCGCCGACCTTTACTTGGGGCTCCCCTTTCGCTCTCTCATCCCGGAGCACTTTTTCCCATGATGGTGAAGGAAGTTGATGTCAAAATCCATTAGCTGTGTGAGCTGCAGTGAGAAAACGAATCTCCTTAGCTCCAAATATGTTTTTCTGGGGATTCATTCTGACTGTATCCTGATTTCTTAATAATTCTGCTGTGCCTTCCCCCACACATGCCCAAGTAAAGTTGTCCAATGTCCCTTGGGAGCAGGGGCAGGACAAAACCCAGAGGGCGCACCGGGCCCACCGCCCGCGTTGGGGCGGAGTGTCTACCTGCCAAGAGCTCAGAGCCCGCACCCCCACCGTCGTCGCACACAGACATCAGCCTGGCGTGTGTGATGGTCCCGCGGGCACCATGGTCCAGGCTGTCCCCAGGACCTGTCTGGGTGAGAAGGGCCCACCCCGCGTCCTGCATTGCTCGCTGGCTAGTGGGGGAGGCCAGTGGGTAAACTGTTACCCTCGGTGTGACAAATGCAATGGAAGAGAGAAAAAGAAAAATCTTTGGGGGGCCAGAGGCAGGAGAATCTGCGCAGCCCGGGGAAAGTCTACAGCTTTATAGTAAAACAACTTTTTATTGTTGTTGTTGAAACCAAAGTAATGTTTGCTTATAGTTCGAAAATTAAACGGCATAAAAGGATTTATCATAAAAAGCAATCATCCAAAGGAAGCAATTCTTGAGTTAAATTTTGAACATTGACTAAAAGTTAGCTGACAAAAAGATGGTGGAGGGAGGAGGGGGTGACCTAGGAAGGGGTGCAGGGTGGGTTGCTGGGCTGTTAGTGTTGGACCGTATGACGTAAAGAAGGAAGGGGTGGCGTGAGACCGGGGGGTGGGGGGGAGCGCAGACCTTCCCAGCCGCGCTACACAGTGTGGACGGGGGCCATGGATGCGTCAGGGCAGTGGTTCTCCGCTGGGCCTGACTCTGCCTTGTGGGAGCATTTGACAATATCTGGAGACATGTTTGGCTGTTGCAACTGGGAGGGGTGCAGTGTTACTGGAATCTAGTGGGCAGAGGCCAGGAGTGTTGCTAAACTTCCTACAGTGTAAGGGACAGCTCCCCCAAAGCGAAGAATTTTCCAGTCCAAACGGTCAATAGCACTGAGGTTGGGAAACCGGTTCAGGGCACTGAGTCACGTACTCAGCTCAATCGTTCGTGATGGTCCATCCAGATCCAGCTGAAAGCATGTCGGATCCTGGGGAGGAGGGCCCCCTACGGAGCCTGCTTGGCAGAATCGGAGCTGGTCTCCCTCAGGAACCGCACAGTGTGAGGATGGGGTGCCCAAGGCCTGGCTTGGTCCCACGGTCGCCGCCTCCCGGAGGCTCCGCATCCTGTGTGTAGGTGAGGGTGCGAGCATCTACCCCACAGAGCGCCTGTCCCAAAGACAGGGAGAAACCGGGGCACATCTATCTCCCTTTTGCTTTGGGAACTGAGAGGCTCAACGTCCCACTGGGACTTTGACTCCAGGAACTGGGGGCCCTGTGACTTGAATATCTGTGGCTCCATTTTCCTTCCCACCTTGGAACTCTCGCTCTGGTTCAGAATATGGCCAACACAATGTATGTCTTGTCTGCTCATGACTTTTAAAAATTCGCTTTACACAAAATAGAATGAGCCCGTGTGAAGGGTACAGATGGGTGAGTTTTGACAAATAGAGGTACCCGCGTGTCCACCACCATAATGAAGCCATAGGGCATGTCCGGCCCCCCAGAAATTCCCGGGGCCCTTGCCATCAGTCCGCCTCCCTTCCCAGCCCAGGCAACCCCGATCTGCTTTTCATCACTAGAGATGGTTTTGCTCTGTGGAGTCATCCAGTCTGTGCCCTGTGTCTGGCTTCCATCAGCACCCCGGTCCATGTGGCTGTGAATCAATGGTTTGTCCCTTTTGATTACTGAGGGCTATTTCTTTGCACAGACGTACCCTTTTGCTTATTCAGTCACCTGTTGATGGACACTTGGCTTGTTTGCATTTTTGTTGTTGTTGTAAGTAAGGCAGCTATGGTCATTCATGTGTTTAAAATACTTCACTAGTTCCCCATGGCACCTAGACTTAAATTTAGATTCCCTGCGATGTCCTCCAAAGTCCCCGCTGTGACCTGGGCTCTGCCCACCTGTCTGACCTCACTTCCTGACTCACTGCTCTGCATCTGCCCTGGCTTCATTCAGACCCGTAAGAAAACCGGAACTGCCCGAGACACCCTCCCCCTCGCCGTAAACCCACTGGCTTCCCACCAGCTGGGTTCACTGGCCGCCTGCCTGGGACTCACATTAACCTTCTGGAATCATTAAATCAAACTGATACTTAAATCCTAATCTCTAGTGAAGCGTTTTATTTATTTTAATCCTCTAAGCACTTCAGCCTGACTTTTCCTCTGGGCCTGCCATCCTAAGAGAGCTCAGAGGGCCAACCCTGATCCTTTCTGATTGAAATCCCCCAAGGGCCAAAGGGTGCCCGGGTTTCTGATGGCTTGTTTGATCATGGGACAAGTCATTTTCCAGCCCCCCAGCATTAACAGCAGGTGGTAGAATGAAGTTCTCAGGTTTTGCTTAGATTGCAGGCTTCATCAACTTTTTCATGAGCACCTCAGTCAGCAACTTCACATGTCATCAGGCGTCATCCTCAAGAAACCCCTGTGATATGTGGATGTTTTCTTTTCTGGAGGGCAAATGGAGGGTGTGTAAGATGTCGTCTGCTAGCCAGAAATTTCTATGTGGCAGTCTGCCTTTGTTTTCCATTTTGAAATGTTTGTCTTCGTAAATCCCAAATGTGCTGTCTGCTTTCCCACAATGGCAAGCAACATTCTCTGGATCGACCCTCCCACTGAAAACAAAAAGACTGCATGATGTCTAAAAGCCACACCACCTTTGAGGCTTTGCTGGGCTCAAAAGGCAGCGAGGTTGTCTTTTCTTGCGGGCTAATTGTAATGGGAGAGGCAGGAGAATTCACAGGCACCACCTTTCCATGTGGGATCCTATAAAGTGGTCGTGAAGGACAAGGGGGTCAGAAGCCAAGGAATACTTAGAGGACACCCTCCCACATGGAAATGAGTTCCAGAGGGGAAACCACATCTAAACTCATACTCCTCCACCAAGGTGAAATTCAGAGAAGGCTACTTTGGCCCTATCCATCCATCCTTCCATCCATCCATCCATCCATCCATCCATCCATCCATCCATCCATCCATCCAAAGCAGGAGGGAAGGAGATGAAAGGGAAAATGATCCTGATAAACTGGTGATGGACCAGATCCCTTATAGATTTGTGCCTTGGGATGGAACAGGCCAGGTGGGAACAGGAACCTTAAGCTGTGAACTGGGCATGAGACAGTCCTGACTGGTAGTGCCCCAAGTACCTGGAGACACAAAGGCAAATCTCCTGGGTCACAGGAACCTCCCACAAATAATTATACAGGGCCGTGAACAAGAAGCTATCTTAGATAACTAGGTGTACAAGGAAACAAGATCCATGAGTGAGAACCAGCCAAGAGACAATTTCAGTTAAAGTTCAGGGGCAGGGTGAGTAGCAAAAAAAAAAAAAAAGGAGTGGGGCAAGGGAGAGCCCTCTCTGGTGTCTGAGTTAGTCCTTTTACAAGGACATGGGACTCTCCTGTGGGATGCACATTGGACCTATTAGCAAAGGTGATGCCCTTCTGAGATTGCTGGCTGTGGGGAAAGGTAGTCGCTGGCCCTTGTGACCACCTCTCCACAGTGTGAGGAGATCTTGTCTAAGGATGAAGCGGGGTTGCAGCAAGTGGAGGAGTGAGCAGGCAAGAGTCTTTCCTGTTTTTGACTTCTGGATCCAACTGTGTGTGAAGCAATGACATACTTGTATTTTCTCAACATGTGAGTCATCAGCTCACCAGCTTATGTGGGTGGAATAAGTTTCTGTCAATTATAACTGAGTCTTAACAGAATATACTTTATCAAAGTTGGCTTCAATAATCTGTATATCCATCCCTCCATCCATCCCTCCATCCACTCATCCATCCATCTACCCTTCCTTCCTTCCTTCCTTCCTTCCTCCCTTCCTTCCTTCCTTCCTCCCTTCCTTCCTTCCTTCCTTCCATCCACCCACCATGTTCACTGAAGAACTGATATGTCCTAGGGACTTTAAAAGCCCTTAGAAGTACAGGGGTTATCAACATGCCCTCTAGTGCAGTCAGCTCTAAAATGAAGAGTGTACCATCTCCCAGGGATGTCCACGGGGACATTTTAGAACTTCTATTTCTAATCGATTTTATCTCATCCTTTTCCTACAGTGTATGTGTTTTCAAGTAAAAAATATATCTTACAATGGTACAAACGTACCATATATGAAATAAAAAGCACAATAAAAGAAATGCTCCTTTTTCTTAACAAATAGCATTGCTGTGTTTTCAAAAAATCTTCAGCTAGCACTGGGAGAATACCAGGAGACTCCAGGAAACTACTCACCCTTCCTACAGCCTCCACACACCTGTGTGCATTTCTCCATTGAAGCTTTATAGCGTCTTATGATGATCGTGACAGTATCATGATGGAGAAATCAAGCTCTATATTCTAGCTTTGCTACTTACCATCTGGGTGACCAAGGTGCCTAGCCTCTTGGGTCCTAATGGTGGGAATTCCCAAGTTAATGCATGAAAAGCCCTTAGGAGAGGATTATAAGGCTCAGTACCCTATGTTATCCCCATCGCCTTGCAGGTGGAGCCTGCTGTCTCCCCAGAGCTGGCATGGTGCTTTGCACGGAGTAAATATGCACATAAGAGAATGCTGACAAAACCCAGAGTTGAATATAGGAGATTTCCCCTCCCCAAACAAATACCAAATGCCTCATCAGCAAGTGGAAGTGAGCCGTTCGGGAGCAATCCCTCTGTGTAAGCCCAGGGACACATTCAAAGCCATTTTATCCTGTCCCAGGTGTTAATTACAAGCTTCTAGCAACCAAAAGCTCTGAAAAAACATTGAGGAGAAGAAATTCCCCTATTTTCAACAATATTTTGACAGCTAGATTACTAGCCAATAATTTTCTTATCAGCCCCCAGCTGATCACCGCTTGCGGCCAAACAGATCTGCCTCCAACTCTGCAAGGATAGGGGAGAAGAGAGATGGGGATGTCATCCCTTTTTAGTAAAAATCCCAAAGAATAGGGACTTTCTAATGGTGTTAACCATGACTTCTGCCCGTTGCTCTATGGAAGTCTTACCTCCTTTACCATTTCAACCTGCAGAATCATTCAAGGGGCACAAAATGGCAAGGCAGCCTAAGAACTAGCTGGACCCCGTCCTCGCCATCAGGCAAACTAACTGGCCTGAGAACGCAGCCCTGGGAGACATGAGGACCAGGCAGCGCACGGATGGCCTGGCTGGCTCCAGCTCTCTCATCAGTCCACACGGGCCTGTGCCGAACTAATGTGCTGCTGAGAATCATAGCTTCCAGATGAGCAGGGAGCCTTTTCGCATCCATCAATGCAGGCGCTTATCATTTAGTCACCAGTTCCTGGGGTCAGGGAGACCCTGCTGCCAATGCTCATTGGTGCAGGACACACGCTGCACCCCCACCCAAGGGGCACTTGGGGTGGGGTGAGCCGGACCTGTACTTGCACCCTTCCTGAGTGACGTCAGCCTACCTCCACTCAATGAAATGACCAGTTACTCCCCAGTGTTCCCACACAGCCGTTTTGTCAAGGAGAATCAGAGGGGAGCTAGGGAAGCAAAAAGCGTGCCTGGGAGGAAAGAAGGTGATGGAGTTGATTGAAATATAATTTCCAAAGATCAAAAAAAGCGTGCCGATGATGGTTTTATAACCAATAATAGATTTTAATATTTGCCAATGGCACTTCGGCGACAAGATGACTTTTCTGATCTATGCAAATAAAATACATTGTCAGAGCAACACAACATGGCTTGGTGGTCAGACAGCTGAGGTTTCAATCTTGTCCTCACTGCTTAGCTGAAACAAGGGACTTCACATGTCTGCACCTCTGAGGTTCCAATCGTACTTAATTCATAATTCACGGTGACGTTTGAGGAGTCACTAACGCACACTCTGGGCTTAGTACATTATTAGTACTTGGAGCTTTCATATGGTAAATGCATGATACATAGTAGCTTTAAACAGAAAGAGCATCCGTCCAGGGGACCCCTCACCAACTACCTAGGCTGTTGTGGATTGTGGAGCTGACTGGTAGGTTTTTCAAGGACAGGGGTCTTTTGAGGGTGAGGGTCCCCGGGTGTTGGAGCCTCCTGAATATGTGTGGTGGGGGAGGGGAGCACAGTGGAAAGTCTTATCCACAGAGGCTGGTGGCCCCTCAACCACCTGCCACAGAAGCACTGGGGAGCCGTCACATCTGCCCATGGTGCACAAAACCACTAGGGCTTTGGGGGAACGACCCCAAACTTCATTTTGTGCTCATTTCTCAGATCCAACCGCCCCTGGCCGGTGACACGGTGCCTCTAACAAATCTACTCGCTGGGAAGTGGGGGACAGCAGGAAGCATTTGGGGAGGAGGCAGAAGCTCAGGCATTACCCTGGTTCCTCCTTCCCGATGCACTTTGGGGCTAGCATCTTGGGTCCCTCACAGTGGTGACAGACGGACTTGGCTCTGACAGTTTTTCTGTCTCGATTCAGGTATTGCATCTCCCTCTCTCTCTCATCCCTATTATGTCAACTGTAGATTTGGACCTGCTCATTGATGTGTGACAAGAGCTCATTAGAAGGCTTTCTCCTGTCATTGCAGGGGTTGAAAAGCTCTCAGTGTTTTAGAGTTTGAACTCGGATGAGGTTTAAAGGCGTCTTCCTATGAAAGAAGCCTCCCCATCGCAGCCTGCTTTAGGCGGCCCAGGATGCTGGCACAGGAGACGTTTGGGACCAGCTCCAAGCTGTCTGCTGCCAAACTACCTCGCCCCACCCCACCACCCACCTCCATTTGAGCCTCATTTGCCCAAATCCCTTGCGGACTGGTGGGGAGTCCCAGCTCCTTCCCAGCCTCTCTACGTCCAAGCACCCACTGCCCACTGAGCTGGCTGCAGACCTTGGTCATCGGTCCCTGCTCGGCTCACTGCCACAGGACGGTCTCCTGGCTCAGAAACTCCCACCAGGGCATCGCCCTCGGGGACAGCCCCTGTCTGGGCACGAAGTTATCCGGACACATGTGAGGACAGGGATCTCCCCTCTGTGGCCCTGTGGCAATTCCTCTGCTTTTTCCAATTGTGGTTAGCTCTATTTTCAGCTTAATAATAATAATAAGAAGAGCTAATATTTATCGTTCCCCTCTGTTTGTAAGGCAGTAAACTCTGCACTTGACTCATTCTTTTATTTACTCCATCGATGAGGGAGAAGCCATTTCATTCTCCATTTTCCAGATGGGACAACTAAGGTGCACATATTTTTGTTTTGAATTTTTATAAGACTTTATTTGAGCCAAACTGGGTAATAAGATCTCAAATACACCTCAATGCACATATGTTTTATCTGCATCTAGGGCACGGGCTCTAGGGCGGTAGGACCCTGGCTCACCCTTGTGCCCCTCTCAGCGTCTGTCACAGGGTCTGGCACAGAAGTTCAATGTGTAATTTCTGGCTTATCGATCTAGTGATCCACAGAACTATACACACACACACACACACACACACACACACACACACACACCCAGAGCCAATCGTAAGACCTCCGCAGGGGGGTGAATTAGGTCATGGGACTTGGAAGCCCAGCTGAGTTTGACCAGCCCAGGGCCACCCCAGCCTGCAGGACTGATGTTTTATTTTTATTTTTGTTTTATTTATTTATTTTTTTGAGGGCAGTGTTACTGGCCCTCATATGTGGGACCGAACCGGGAGGACTGATGTTTTAGGTGGCACTGCCAGAGACACACGTCAGCGGAGGCCAGCTGGGCACAGCTGTGTCGCTGAGCTGGCCGCGCTGCACAGCCCCGGGGCCCGGGGTGGTCTTGCTGTGGCCCAGCGTCCTCTAGCCGAGGTCTCAGCACAGTCTACCCCAGTTTCCTTTTCTCTCTTTTATTTATTTTTTTGTGAATGTATTTTGTTTGTTTCAGGTGTACAAAACAACATAGTGATTTTGACCTCACCTAGACCTCACCAAGTGATCACCCCAATAAGTCTAGTACCCATCTGACACTGTACCTAGATATTACAATATTATTGATTATATTCCCTAGGCCGTGCTTTATACCTCTGTGACTATTTTTCTAAATTATAGTTGACATTCAATACTATTTTAAAGCAGTTTCCGTGTACATCCTGGTTTCCTTTTCTGTCTCCCCCTGAATGCCTCGGTGGACTGACATACAGTAGAAGTCGTTGAGAAAAAGGAAGTTAGGGGCGGGAACGAGGCAGAAGAGGAGGGCCAGCTGCAGAGAGCAGGTGAGTGACGTGAATTTGAGGCAGCTCACATATCAGGCCCCGACACTTGGGTTTTAAAAAGCATGATCATTACTTGATGAGAATAAGGAACATGGATGATGGGGCCGACGAGCTCATGGAACCTTCAGGAAAGGAGGAGACCTAAAGCCAGGCAGGGAGAGACAGGCCTGCAAAGGCCTCCATGGGGCCAATCATCTCCCCAAGGGACCACACGTAGCCCTCCGCTCCAGGATCACTCTCTGCAGAGAGAGGGACCCATTTTTCACGCTGCTTTATACCTTTCTTATCTTTGTGACTGATTAACTCCAGTGAAAAGCACTGCCAGCCGCTGAAAACTTAAAACAAAGGGCCTGCACAAAAGCATCTCATCGCCCCTCCCTGTCGTTTCTTTGAAACAGTTTTGCCCTCTGTAGTCCTATATGGTTCCTGCATAAATTACTCTGCAAAACCAGCCTGCCGTTAGCAAGCTTGCCTGACTGCCTTTCCTCCCGCTTCAAATCTGCCAGCTAAGCTTGAAGCGTCTTGAAAACGTATTGTCTGCAATGAAACAACCAATTATGCTTTCAGGTTTTGTGGCATAATATCGCAGAAACCAGCAATTACAGAATCAGAGTGGCATCAAATGGGGGTAGAAGGGAGTTGGTACTGATTATTCTTTAAATAGCAGTTACATGAACTCATAATAAATAGGTATTAAGTGTTAAATGTATGATAAGTAATTCTTGACAATGCAATTATCCAAACAGAAGAGGGAGAAGTGGCAAAAGGCACTGTCAGCTCCTTTGTGACAGCATGCTCAGAGAGGCTGAGATGTAGAGGGCATTCATCTCTGTTCCAGCCAGCGATGGAGGCGGGGACAGATGTGGGCACCGAGGAACTCGGCTGGTTCCTAAGAGATGGCAGGTTTCAAAGAGCAAAGCCTTTTCCACCGGGACAGAACATGGCTGACTGGGAAGTTCATGACAGTGAGCTCTGCGACATCACTGCCATTGAACCAAATACATATTTAGGGAGTCCCTACGGTGACCTAACGTGCAGGGAGCTGTCTAGATAGCCTGGTGCCTGGCAGATACTGGGTGTATGGGAAACGTTGGCTGAACTTACCTGGCACTTAGAGGCGGGCTGCTTGCTGTTCTGTTTCTGGCTCCGTGTGCCTGATTGACAGGGATCTCTCCTCCATGTGATGTTTCAGGGACCCAGGTTCCTTCCATCTTGTGGCTCTGTCATGCCCAGGATTGTGCAGTTCTCTAATAGCTCCTCTAAGCTAGACTGGGAAGTGGCATGCTTCATTTTTACTCATATTTTATTGGCCTGAACTCAGTCACCTGGCCACATCTAACTGCCAAGGGGCTAAGAAATGCAGGAGGAAAAGGAAGACGTTTTATGAGTAGTTATTCACACATGTGTGATACAGCTTCCTGGGGAGAACATGGCACTCCCTCCAGGGCGACTCAGGGGAATTCCCGCCCAGGGGCCAATTGGGGGGCAGAGGCACTGCAGAATGAGTGGGGGAGCACACCAAAGATGAAGCACAGAAAGGCATTCCAGGCAGAGGGAACAGCCTTACAGAGGCGCAGAGGCAATGAGGGCACATTGCAGAGACAACAGGCAGCTCACGTGGTTGGAGCAAAGGGGACATTCAAAAAGAGGCACCTGGAAAAGGCGAGCAGCTGGACTGTGGGCCTTTGGAAATAATCTGGTTTTTATTCCATGGGCACTGGAGGGCCTCTGAGGCTGTCGGGCAAACCTGCTGTACATTTAGTAGCTTTTTTTTTTGTTTTATGTTATTTTGTTTTTCAAGAATGTTCTCTTTGTTACTTGTAGTTACTTAGAAGAACAAGGGCCCCAGGTATCACATAGTCATAGAATTGTCAAGTGGAGAGGGGGGCATCTAGGTCCAATAGTTCCTATTTGCCATTATATAGGAATGTCCTCAGAAATCGTCTTTACTTCACAAACACCTCTTCCTATGCAAATGCTTCCCATCCTTCAAGGTCTAAATCACAGCCCCCTTCCTCCAGGAAACCTCCCAAGGTCATCACTCTATTGTACCCATCGAATCCTTCTCTCTCTTCACACAAGAGGCGGTCCTACCCCCACAAACCAGCATGTGTCACTCCCCTGCTCACAAAGCACCTATCACAGATGGTTACACAAATGGCTCCAAATGTGTCCACACGTCCCTGTATCTGTGTCATTGGGTGGACCCCTCCCGGGGGTAGGGACCTACCCTTGAAAAGACTCACTTGAGGCTTTTCCAGTTGACTTGCTTTGGCCAATGGGACCATAAGCATGTGATACAAGAGATATATCTAGGGGCAGATGCCATAGGAATAGCTGGAGACTAGCAGGTTTACGGTGAGTTCATCCAGAAAGAGATAAGAAAGTCAGCAAATAAAGAAAGAAAGATGACCTCAGCAGTGATAAATAGAACGAAGAAACAAAAGGTGTGTTGTAGTAGAGAATTGTTGGGGTGTTGGGGGCACTCAGAGGTCTTTCTGAGAAGGGGACATTTCAGCTGAGCCGTGAATGGCAAAAGGTTCCTGATGGTGGAGTGCGGGGGGCACGGGGATGTGCCATAGGAGAGAGAACAGAAATTGCATAAGTCAGACAATTTGGGCATCAGAAAGCAGGCTAGGGAGTCTTAAAAACAGAGGGTGACGGGGCAATGGTATAAAATTAGGCCTGAGAGGTTAGGAAGGTGCCAGAAAGTGTAAGGCTCTGGGGCCGTGAAGAGGAATTGTGAATACCTAGTAAATAATACCTCATATATACCTTGTTGATAATGACTAGGAAGTAACCAGGGGCTTTCAGGTTTCTTACTTCATGTCCTTGTCACATAATCCCGACAGTTTGGTATTTATGCAGTTCCTGGCACAGATTATGCATTCAGTCAATATTTAAGAGAAAGAATGAAGGAAAAAATAAATGAGGAAAGGGATAACCTGAGGCACAAGTCCAGAGTGCTCTCTCTCTCTCTCTCTCTCTCTCTCTCTCTCTCTCTCTCTCTCTCTCTTTCTCTCTCTCTCTCTGTCTGAAATGCCCTCTGTTGGCACGAAAGAGGTTGATAAAAGTCATCCAACTATTGAAAAACTTCTTCAGACTCACTTAATTGCAAAAGTTTCTTCATTCAAAATGATATCCTGACAGCAATAAACCCAAGAGAAAGAGAAGTTGTAGCAAAACTCGGGGTTTGATAGACTTTGAGTTAAACACAGCTCAGCACCCCACAGCACCCATTGAGCTAATTGTGGGTGGAATTATTTGAGCAAAACATTTTGTGCCTACAAGCAACTGCAGGTGCAGGCAGAGAAGCTTGTCAGAGTCTTTAGCCACATTCAGTCCTCAAAGTCCCCCCAGAAACTGGCACTGGTTCCCTTTCCTTATGGTTCCTTCAGTCCCTACTCTGATGGCTGAAACGCTGTGACACCTGTCAAGTTTTTGATGTGTGTATCTACTCAGGCAATTCCCCGCCTCTTTTCCCTCTCAGAGGATGCAAGAAAAGAGCCGAATGTATCTCTCAGTTTATTATTTCAGGGACTTCATAGATGAAGACCAGAACTTCGAGAACCCCCTGTCCATTGTGCCCCTCACTCATCCTCCTCCCTTTTTTATTTTTATTTTTTTTGAAATTTCCAAGCACAGTTAGGCAGCAAAGATGGGCGAGGCTGTGAATAAAAAGTACAGAGTGCTGAGGATGGGAGATGCTAACTTTAGCATTAGGATCAGAGGAGGTTCCCCTGGGGAAACACAATTTGACTGCGTTTGGAACACTCAGTAGAAATTAACTATGTGTACCCGGTAGCGTGGTAGGACATGGAGACCGTTCCAAACAGAGGGACATACAAAATGCTGCAGTAGGGAGGGCTTGACTTAATGGAGAATTAAAAGACCAGCTTAGAGGGCCGGCCAAGTGGCGCGGTGGTTAAGCGCTGGCTTGGGAAGCCAGCGGCCCTGGTTTGGGTCCCACATATGAGGGCCAGTGACACTGCATCAAAAAAAAAAAAAAAAAAGACCAGCTTAGGAAGCTAAGGAGAACGTGTCTGAGATAAAGATTGAGAGGGAGTGTATCCATAAGGGGAACTTACTGTAGGTCATACTGAGGAGTTAAAAGCTGTATCTGTGGGGTGATGGAGTACTGGCTAGCTATTGCTGTAACAACTCACCCCACATCTCAGTGGCTTAAAACAATGATCAACTATAAGTCATGTGTTCGTGGGTCATCTGGGAATGACTCACAAGTTGTGCTCACTTGATCTTAGCTGTGTTCAGTTGATCATGGCTGAGCTCACCAGGACTTATCTTGGCTCGGTTGATCTTATCTGTGCTCTGTTGATCTTTTCTGTGCTCCCCTGATCTTGACGGTACTCTGTTGATATTGGCTGTACTCGGTTGATTTCATCTGGGCTCCGTTGATCTAGCCTGTGCTCGGTTGGTCTTGGCTGTGCTGTTTGCTATGCCTGCAGGTCAGCTAGGGGCTCTGCACAGCACTAAAAATTAGCTGCTCCCAGCAGGGCCTGAAAATGGCTCTGTCATATACCCTGAAACTTATTTATCATACTGAGTTTCCTCCCCACCCCCAAACTCATTCAATCTTGACTTCTCCATTTTCAGCTTTCAGAACCTCTGCTCCATCACTACTCTGTTCTCCTTGGTTTTCGTTCCTGTCATGTCCCCCCTGAACTACCCTAAGTGTCCTGACTAATACCCCTTTAGCGTCTTCTCCTCCGAGCAACCTTCCACATTGCCCTCAGACAGGCCTTTTATCTACTCTCTCCCACAACACAAGGTTCCCCTCCTTGGCATGGCATTCAAGGCCCTTCTTAAGATGGTGCCGTATTTCCTCTTGCAGCCCATGCTCGACATCTCTGTCCATAAGCACTGTGATCAGACATAACTGAGTCATTGTCTCACGCCTCCACTCTGTGTGCCTCTGCGCCCCTGCACACTTTTAGCGCCTCTGCTTTTCTGCCTGGAATATCTCTGCCTTTTATTGTCCAACTGGAGAAACCAACTCAGAGGTTACTGCCCCTTTGTTATGTCTGCCCTCCTTCCCTGCTCCTCTTCACGGCACCTACCATAGTGAGTGCAATTATCTGTTTCCAGCCCTGTCCCCTCTTATAGAGTTGGGGTATCTGTCGTTCTTGGCCATGTGCAAGATAAACTGGGTGTAAGAAGACAGCATTGAACCTTCTACTTATTTTCACTAGTATGCTTTCAATTTTTGTGTTTCTTAGGCATGTGTTATATTGGTGCAGGAGTATAAGAATATAATTTATCAATAATAATTTAAAGTACTTATTAAAGATACATCCTCAAAAATCTTGTATCGATTGCTGTCTCCAAGAAAAAAAATGCTTGCAGACCACAGTCCTCTACAACACACTCCTTGATAGATGGAACCTCCATAGCAAAACCAGATTTGAAGTCACTAAGTTTTTAAATGACAGCCAAAAGTACTAACTCTCCCGGGAGATTTTCACTACAAAGCTGAGCAAAACTGTCAGCTAAAAAGGAGAAGACCTCTCCCCGCATCCCTTCCCGGTCCTGACACACACAGCTAGCGAGGGAGGGTGATGTTATAGAACGCTGTGGTTCCCCCCCACTGCCTGCCCCACTGAAGGGGCCCCCTGAGATCGGCCCCCAGCACTGCTCTTTTCTCTCTACCTCTGCCAGCTGTCCTGGACAGATCAAGGGCTTGTATTCCTTAGAATCAACATAGACTACGCCTGGGAAGGATCTCAGGAAAAGACTGAAGTAGGTTCTTCTTGTCCTTATGATCTACTCGAGAATAGTTTATATAAGGAAAGCCCACAGTCTCTCTCTTGCCGGTAAAGCCCAGCATGGCTGAGAGGGAGAGTGTGGATTTAGGCGGTTTAATCCTAATTCAAAAGATTTTCCACATTTCCTGGTCATTAGATCGACCCTCTTACGGTTGCCAGAAGCAGAAGTGACCACTTACATGGCCTTGTCTCCCAAACAAATGACTTTTACTCCATACAACATGGAGAAGCTGCTGCCTCAGAAACATAGTTTTTAACATTAACAATAATTGTTTAGTTTTTCCAAACCCACACTGTGTCCAGGCACTCTGCTCCTTGCTAACCCTTGCAGCGACCTTGACATGGGCCAGGGCTCGGCAAACTGCAGCTCGCGGGCCCCATGTGGCTCGGTGGGGATGGACGTGTGGCTCTGAAGTACAATTGAAAATGAAAATAAAACTATCATCGTTTCATTTATAAAATTTGTAAAGGATATTATTCACATACTGGTGAATTCATTTGCTTTATGGCTCTCGAATAATTTTTAAATTGTTGTGAGGGACAGGATTGGCTCTTCCATCTCAAAAGTTTGCTGACCCCTGACATAGATGGTTCATTCTTACCGTTTGATGGATTAGAAAACTCAGAGCTTCCGTGGCCTGTCCAAGGCCACACAACTGCTTCGCCATGGAGCTGGGCCTAGCACCCAGCTCTGCCTTCATCTACAGTGAACACTTTTAACTCTCTTGCTAAACTAGGTCCCAAAATAAACCAATTAATCCACACGAAGAGGTTGGAGAACATTAAGAACTTCTCTCTGTTCGAAAATGCTAAAATTACATGGAAAAATATTCTGAAATATTATGTAACGGATTCTGAAGTCACAGAACAATGCCTTTGTGGAGCAGCCGCCATCCTGGAAGCTGCCTGCCTCAGCACCCCAGCCCGCCAGCCATATACCCAGGGCGCCCTGACAAATCACGTGCCGCCAAAACAAAAACAAAACTCCCAAAGCGGAGTACGGCTACACCAAAAGACTGCAGCATCCTCACCGTCTGCGCTTTCCTCTTTTGCCAGATGTAGAAACGAGTGATTTAATCTGGGAAACTTTTAATAATTGCCGAAGATGACTATTGTAGTTTTCTCTTTTTTTAGAACCACGGGCTCATTTTTAGAAAAGAAAAAAATAAAAGATTGCATAATGGCTAAGCGGGAATTCACAAGCAGGCAGGCAGCACGCGTGTCGGACGCTCCTTTCTGCCGTAGGAAAGAGAAACAAGCACCGGCTTAATGACTAGTTTCTTCATGTTTCCAGATGGGAGATCATTTTTATGGAGGTTAATCTGATTTTTTTTTTAAACAAATTGTGTATCAAATATTTCCAGAGATTTCGTTATCATAAAGAAGAAAGCAGAAAAACCTTGATGGAGGATGAGATTTAAGAGGAGTGACATGAGCAAAGGTTATTCACCAGTAAGAGGAAAGTGCAAAAACCAGGAACTGACAAAGAGTTGGAGCGCAGGAGTATTTCTCCTTCATTTGTAGACTCGGCATGAATCTGGGCCACCGCGTGCTCGCTGACCCTTCAGTTCTTGGCTGGCTCTTCCCCCACTGCCCGCCCTCCAAGGCACTTCCTGAGGTCCATGCTCAAACCACTCTTTTCTCTCTCGGCCCTCTGCCCTTGTTCCAGGTTCCATTCCACGTACAAGGCGCCACACCCCATAGCTGGCACCTCTCTTCCACACTCCAGCCTCGTATTTCCAATTGTTCACTGAAAACGTTCCCAAATACGATGCCCTGTGCCTTCTTATCTTCTGCCTCAATGGAGAGAACTCTGAGGGCCTAGAGGGGAAGCTCAGCCAGAAGATAGAGGGTCCCGGGTCCCCAAGTTTGCTACTTGGAGGAGAACTGCTTTGGAGAACAGGGACACTCATCTTGGACATCTTTTGGAGGGGGACAAAAATGTACTGGGGTAGGTCACTGAGCTTTGGGAACTGTTTGTTATAGCAGCTCGCCTATTCTCCTACACAGGTGTGCAGTGCATGTTTGTGAATGAATGGCTGAATGATGCTAATTGGAAGAGACGGCCTGTTTCATTCTGCTTGAAGTTGGCAATGCTAGTGAGAAGCTGGATAACAGGGGGTCTCTGGCAACAGCTGAAGGGAGAGGTGAAATGACACAAATAACCAATTTCATTTCATTCCCAGGGTCGCCCAAGGCCAACCCTGCTATCAGCCCTGTAAAGCAATGCCTGTATTATTTAAATTTCTCCTCCACAAATAGGAGCCCATTTCCTTTTATCCTATTCCCAATAAAAATGGAAAAGATTTGGCCTCCTGCCCACATAAAATTACCCCTTTTGCACTGGATGGTTGTTATTAAGTCACTTCCTTCACCTCTTCAGAGTTCTCATTTTATTGTATAAGTCAGGATGGAAACCAGCTTTGCAATTTCAGCCCTTTGGAAAATTAAGCAGCTTTGCAAGGGAATCAGCATCGCAGGAGAATTGGGAGCTGGGACTAAGTCTACGTGAAGTCAGTGGTTTCTTCCAGAGCTTTCTGGCTGATTCTCTTCTCTTCCTCACTTCCTCCTTGAAGGCAGGAGGCTGAGGCAGGCCACAGCCCAGAGATTTCCACATGGAAGAATAGAGCATAGAGGAGAAAGTAACTTTGTGCCAGGCACTTTACACTTTTCAGCTTACTTGATTCTGGTAAGAACTCTGGGAGTGGGTATAATGTCCACTTAACAGATGGGGAAACTGAGGCAGAAACAGATGAAGTCACATGCAAAAGGTCACACAGCCAATGTGTGTGGGAGTCACAATTTGAACCCAACGCTGTTCATTTCCGCTATGACATATTGCCCTGGTACCTTGAGCTGGTTACTTATTATCATGGGTTGAATTGTATCCCCACAACAGAGGTTGAAGGTCTAACCTCCAGGGCCTGTGGGTGTGAGCTTCTTTGGAAATCGGGTCTTTGCAGATGACCAAGTTAAGGGTTTACAGTGGGCCCTAAGGCTCGATGACCAGTGTCATGAAAAGAGGACATTCGACCCAGACGCGTACAGAGGGACAATCACGTGAAGAAGGGGGACCTCCACCTGCAAGCCAAGGGGAGCCCGGGGCTGTAAAAAGCCTGCAGAGGCGCCTGAAACTGCCTCTTCCTCTCAACTCTCAGGAGGAAGCAGTCCTGTCAACACCTTGATCTCAGACTTCTGGCCTCCAGAACCACGAGGCAATAAATTCCGCTGTTAAAGCCACCACTTGGTGGTATTTGTCACAGCAGCCCAAGGAACCTTACCACCTTGGAGACTCAGTGTTCTTATCTGTCAAGTGGGAAAGACGAACAGCATCTCTTTTGAGAAGTTTCAGCACCTGTTGAATGAGAAAAGGCTTTACAGCACGTAGCAGGGCTCGAGAAATAGCAGCATGACTGTGGAAAACCCCCGTGATATTGCAGAAAAGCCACCCATGGTTTTGCCCCGCCCGCCTTATGGAGAAGATTTCATACTCTCAGGTGCTGCCTAATTTTCTGTGGAGTTTCTTTAGTAATGCAGTAGTAATTCACCAACCAAATGAGTAGTTATCTTACAGGTTTGCAAGAGGAATCAATGAAAACACCTATGTTAAAACTCTTAGCAAGGTGACAAGTTCTGTTCAGCTGTGAAGGGACATGACCCTTTGCCCACATGGTCCTACTTGTTGCTGATGAAACGTGTATGAAGCTGTGACCCAAGGGTCCAGTCTCTGAGCAGGGTCTCAGTCCAGCAGACACAGTCCAGCCACCAAAAACCGCTCTGGGCCTAACCCCGTTTCTTAACCTGTGTTCCTCCATCATTCCGCAGCAGCTCCTCCCAAAGCATGTTCCCTGGCTTCCACTCCCACCTTCACCAAAAAGCAGCTCCTTCTGCCCCTTTCCACTCTATTCTGTCTCCCTTGCCCCCTTTTCTCCCCAGCCATATATTGGGTTTTGTTTTTCCTGCGACGTGTATGATAGATGTGAAACCAGAAGCAAAGATGGAAGCGGAGAGGAAACCATGGCTCTCCTTAGCGGCAGGTGGAAAACAAAATACTGAGAGCACTTGTGGGTTAATCCTTTTTGTCCCATTACAAGGAATGTGTCCCCGTCAAACTGTGCAGTGGGGCAGGGCTGATTCGTAAAAGGACAACATCAAAAGCACAGTCAATGTGATCGGAACTGAAACCCCAAACCGGGCAAATGCTAGCTGGCTCGGTGCTTAGCTTCTCTGAACCTCTGCACGGTGGTCTGCAAAATGAGGATACAAATGCACTTTTCACAGGGTCTGCTGAGGATGAGATGTGATTGCAAATGTAAATCACATGTTAATATCTCACTATATATAGTAGACAAATGGTCACTATTAATAATAGCCACCAGTTTATCAAACAAGCTTGACTCAGGATAATAATGGAACACAAAGTTAGTTTTATCAGTGGCGTCCCTTTAAATTTATCCTTTTAGGGAAATTCTTTCTTTAGCCCTGGAGAAAATTTAGGACAGGTTCCAAGATTTTTTTCTGGTCATTCTTTGATGATAAAATCCCTTGACTCAATGTGACTGCCCAATCTTACTATAGTAAATAAAATGTCTGATCCCATGTACCAATCCTAAGTTCTCCCTCTCCTCCGGCAGACTAGCCACCCACAGTGGGAATAACAGGACAGGTTTCTTTTCTCTTGCCTGCTGTATGCTGCTCTCCCCGCCCGGTCCTGTTTCTAGGCCAAGGTCTTTCCCCAGTGTCTGACCTTCCATTTCCTAATGGCTAAAGCCTGGAAGCCATAGCATGACATCATGTATCCAGTGGGGGCCCCGTACCACACTTCCAGGCTGAACCCCTGCCTGTCCCCGCAACTGCCACCACTGTGTCATCTCCACCGCAGCCTTGTGGGCCGTCCAGCTATTCCCAGAACAGACTGTGCTGTTTTGCACACTCCAGGCTGCACATTTGCAAATGTGGACCCCTCCACCTAGAACCCACTCCTCTCTCTTGAACAACTGGCAAAGGGCAGCCCCTCTGTGAAAAGAGGCAAAATGAAATACCCTGTTAAAAAGAGGCCATGCCACTGAGTGCAGCAATGCATACATTATTCAATACACAGTGTTAGGGCGGCTGGCTGGCCACCTGGGGAAGAATCATTGATGCGAGTTTCACACTTCAATGGTATGAAATAGTTATTTAATTGAGGAGCGTTTTGCTTTTCTTTGATTAGTTGTGAAGCTGAATGCTGTTCTTATTCACTGTTTATTTTTCATTTTTGTGACTTGCTGCTTTTCTAATCAGACCTGATTATTGATTTCTCATTGACCGATAAGTCATTAATTCTTCTTCCATCTGGTATGTCACAGGCCCACTGCTCCACTTTCATTTTATGCATATTCATTTCAGATTTGCTTATGTCACTGTTTAATAAACTACAGTTTTTAACTTTCATGTCACTAGGTCCAGTCATCTTTTTCTTCATGGCTTCTGGTTTTGATGTAATGCTTAGAAAGTCCTTGCCCAGCTCGCAATTACAGGAACGTTCCTCTAAATTCTCATCTTGTACTTCATTTATTTGCTTTAATTTTTTAATTCATCAGAGATGAAGGGAGCTCAGGTACACTAAACTCTGCCAAGAAAAGCATGCTTACCACACACACAGATCCCAGCACGACAGCAAAAAACACCCAGGAGCAGACAGGAGAAAACAGACGGATCCATGGGACCAGGCGGACCCCCTAATCACAGCCAGGGGGGAAGTTGAGGGATGTGAAATCTGCCTTCCTGCTTCTCTCATCGCTGCCCCATCCCGGCCCCAGGAAGACTACACCCATAGAACAGAGGAGAATGAGCCGTCCTGGGGGGCAGACCACATACCACTCTCCAGCTCCATGAAGAGAGAGGGGACAAGTCAAAGAACAGACTGTGTGCCCATTCTCTTCTGAAGGTCCTCAAGTCACAGGTCTGGCATGAGATGTATGTGGGAGATCATTTTGAATCAGACATTATATTAGAGTTGTTAAATGGGCTGGACTATGTTTTAATAGCGCAAATTATAGGGAAATCATATCATCTCCCCAAAATCTCTTCAAAGGATCTGATAGCCAACAGGCAGGGAGACATAGAGCATATTTAAGGTGAAACCATGTTATTTGTGTCCCTCCTTTAATTGATACTCCTTAAATAAGAAGATACAGTGCAAAAAAAGCTAGAACATTCCAGACTTCACATGCAGATCTCAAACTGTCCTCAAAGAAACAGGGACTTTTTCTTCTCTGCAGTTATTAAACAAAAATACCAGGCTTCACTCTGATTGGGTCACTTGCCCATACCTCAGGGGAAAACTTTGCCCTGATTGGCTTGGGCTGGGCTCCTGCCATTCCCTGAGCCAATCACTGTGATGAGAAGAGTCCAACAAGGACCTGCCCCTGGAGGAGGGGCGGGCTACTGGGAAAGGGGAGGGGCATAAATAGAATCCTTCCTTACCCTTCTCTCTGGTCAAGGAGGTGCCTCCACCCTTCCTATTTCATTTCACTCAGTTTGAGGCTTGGAGCCCAGTGTAATTTCTAGCTGAAAGGCTGTTTATGGAGTTGTTTATTTAATCAGCAGGGAGGCCAGCTATTTAGAAGCTAACAACCAAAAGAAACGGTTTCTTTCCCATCCGGATCCAATAAGCCTACCAAAGGAGGCTGCTTCACAGAGTCCCCAAGCTTTCTCCCCAGCTCAGACCTGCAGGCAGCAGAGTCCTGCTCTCAGTGATAGTAATAATTCACATTTGTAAATGACTTTGCAATTTGCAAAGGGCTTTCACATCCATTATGCCATTTAATCAACAGGGGGTGCTGGGGGAGGGTGCTGGTTTGAATGCTGCCATGTGGATTTCATAAACCATGTTGTACTAAGGGTGGAAAGAGAGGACTAGGAGCCTGAGGCTAGGTGAGGCAGGAGTGCTGCAGGCTTAGGGAGAATGTGTGCATGGAGGGTTATTGAAGGCATGACAGTTTCTGCCTAATCCTGTCCACCCTCCTTCTTTTGCTAATTGACCCTCAATTTTCCTTTGGATGTCCTGTGTTCCCTACTGGATGCGGTCTTAGGTCTGAGTTGTTAACCAAGATGTGTGCCCCTGCTGGCCAAAAATGGCCCCTGACCTAAGGAAAGCTGACCAGGTGCTTAAACTCTGAATTTTATCAGGGTCATACAAAGAAAGGACATTCATACAGCCCTCGACCTTGGTTCTATAAGAGCCAGCTTTCCCCATGAGCTTCCTGTCCTTAAATCAGACCTCATGAATACACACAGGACACAGTGTGTACACTAGGCACTGTGTGAAAGATGCCAGATGTCCTCTCCGAGGTGAACCTCAGAGAGGCAGAGATGCATTGTCTCGTTAGCGACAAGGATGGAAAACAAACAGGATAGAGCAACAAGGCCTGGAGACATGCAGTGACTTACTAGCATTCAGCTGATAAGAGCAGCTCAATGCCACAGCTGGAGCTGTCCTCCCACCAAAATGACTGTCCTGGGCTTTAGTCCGCCAGGGCTGTCCCTGAGCCCTGTGACCCGTTTTATTGCCATAAGGTCATTTATAATATTGCCTCTCTCATTCCTGATTTTAGTAATTTGAGTCTTCCGTTCTTTCTTAGTCATTCTGGCTAAAGGTTTGTCAATTTTGTCAATCCTTTCAAAGAACGAGCTTTTGGTTTCCTTGATTTTCTTCATTGTTTTTCTTTTCTTTATTTTGTGTATTTCTTACCTGATCTTTATCATTTCCTTCCCTCTGCTTGGTTTGGGTTTAGTTTGCTCTTCTCTTTCTAGCTTCTGAAGGTGAAATGTTAGTTTATTGATTTGAGATCTTTCTTAAATTTTAATACACACATTTACAGCTATAAATTTCTCTCTGAGAACTACTTTGGCTCTATCCTACAAGTTTGTATTTTGTTTTCATTTCCATTCATCTGTGAGGGGAAATTTAAACCACTAAAGTTACTTATATGCTTAGATAAATGATGACATACTCTAAAAAACCTAACTTTTCCTAAACTGGCATGTCTATAACCACTTGTTGAATACCAATTAAAATTTCTGTAGAGGGAAAAAAGTCAAAGAGAACAGAAAAAGTGAATTGCCCCATCCCAGTTGTATCAGAGGTGCACCCACTATCCTACTAGTTTGGTGTAAGTCCCTCGAGACACTTTAATAATGAAACAAATTAATAAGATAGTAACCTTCTCTTTCCTGTGTCCCTTCATTTATACTTTACAAAGACTAGTGTTACTTCTGTCCAGCTGTATTTTACCACAAGTTTAGTCAGATGTTTCTTTATCTAGCAAAAGGAAAAAGGGTCTAACATATTTCTGAATAGAAACTCTCTTGCTACATTTATCCATATTTATAAGAGGATTTAAGAATGTTATTGTCAGAGGACTTTGTTGTCCCTCTCTCACTAAAGAAAAGTTGATCAAGTCATTGGTTGGTGGGCTCCATTGGAAAGGGTGTGCTGGGCTCCGTTGCAAAGGGTGTACTGGGCTCTGTTGGAAATGTTGGGAAGACCTGGCACGCATCTTGGATTCTATGTGAAGAAGCGTCTGGTTTTACGTATACTGACTTACTATACCTCCAATTTGGAGCTAAAGACACATCAGATAATTGTCATTGAGTGAACCAATCTTTTCTGCTATGCCACATAGGACTCTTCACACAAGCAGTTTTGGGCACTTACTACCTCCCAGGCCCTGTTCTGAGAGTTTACATGTAGTGAGTCACTTAGCCTTTACAGCCACTCCATGAAGTGGGCACCATCGTGGTCCTTGTTTTTTAGGTGAGGAAACTGAACTGACTGGTGATGTATATTCCCCAAGATCTCCCCGCTAACATGTGACAGTAGGGTCCACACCTGTCTGTCTGGCCCGGAGTCCTTGTTCTCAGGCACCACGCTGCCTCCTCTGGAGAGAGGCGGACCACAGATACAGGGCTGTGAGACGGCAAGCACAAGCAGCCCCATTAACCTGAAGTTCAGATAAATAACAAAGGTTTGGTGTTGGTATATCCCATGTACTATTTGGGATATCCTTACACTACAATTTTTTTTTAATTGTTAATCTGAAATTCAGGTTTTAACTGGGAATGCTACATAGCTATATAGCCAGGTTGGGGGTTAGGAAACAAGGTGGGGGGCTGGGAATGCAAAGTGGCTTTTGTTGACTGAGGTTTACTATTTACCCTATTCTCTGTAGGGTTTTTTTGCAAAGAGAGTAACACCTACAAAGAAAAATGGAATATATATATATATATATATATATATATATATATATATATATATATGTTATTGAAAGCAGAACAGGTATCCCACCTTTCCTCCCACTTCCCCCCTTTTCCTCTCCACACACACACACACACACACGTGCGGGGCTCCCTGGCAGAAACTGAACTGGAGAATGAAGCCCAGGACTCCTGCTTCCTTCCTGCTTCCGAATCTTGGACCCTACAATAAGCCATGCTTACAAGTACGGGGTGGGAAGTGGGCTGGGGCAGGGGCATGGAGATAGCTGGGACCCGAAGGACACTGACCCCCTAATCTACCTGTGCCTCACTGAGGGATGTCAGCCCCAACAGGGAAGCTCCACTCAGGTGACCCTGACAGGGGGCCCAGGAAGTAAGACAGCTTTCCTGACACTCGGTGGCCCCAATGCCTGCCACTGGCCAAAAGCCCTACAGAGGTCTTGGTCTCAAACGCTCCAACTGGTCACTTTTCTTTCCTTGGAAGAGCTGGGGTAGAAAGAGGGAGAGAGGCGGAATATGGGAGAAGAGGTGGAGTTTCCTTCGCCCAAACGTGCCACTTCTCATCTGACATTGAAGCTCATCTCTTACAAGAGCACCATTCCCTACAGCTTACAAAACGCTCCCACTTTAACCTGCAAATGGTTTATTAATTTTTGCCTGAAAGGTATCAGCCTCTAATGTGGTGGCTTTTCCCTCACCTCTCTAAAAGGCTGGCCTTATGGAATGAGCACCCTGCTAACCTGACCACCTGTTTAAATATTTTCTTCTCCAAAAACTATAACTAAAGAGCATTGCCGGGCAGGATTATTTAAACAGCACCGTGCACATTAATATCTACTCAATTAGTATCTCCTGCAGCTATGAGCTTACCCAGCACAAAGCACAGAAAGATGTATTTTCTTTCTTCAAAACTGCTTCTTTTCGTTGTTGTTGTTTTCCTTTTCATCTTCCTTTACTCCAAGTGGATCCTTTGGGCTCCAAGAGAGAGGATCAGACAAGATCTTGGACCAGCCTGGCTCATTTCCTTAAACACGCACAGTGTAGACTCAAGGATGAGAATTCACGGAATCAAAGGACCAGACCTCGCCTTCCACCGGGACCCACGCTCTCCCTTTGGCCCTATGGCCCTGGAGTCGGGAAAACGCCATTGATGTTCCTTAGACAGCAGTGATTGCGGGGTTTGCAGATCACAGTGGGGCCGCGAGATGCTAGGGGAGACATGGGGAGGGAGGCATGGCCTGTATGGCCACTTCCTTCCTCCCACGCACATTCAACTCCCCATAACCCGTGCCGTCCCCCAAACCCTTCAGTCAAACGCTGCTTAAAATCCCATTGCATTCAGGACATGTTTGGTTTGGGGAAAATGGATGGGACCATCAGGAGCCGATCCCTTTCTACTTGTGCGTAAGCAACGTGCCCTTTTGCTGGAATGGTTAGGCTATCTCCGGGGGGAACTTATGCGACTGCTTTCTAAACTTATGTCTGACGCGGTAGCCGCTGGGCACATGTGGCCTCTGTGTACTTGAGGAGTCAGTGGAGAAGTGCTGTGAGCATAAATACACACCTGACTTGGAAGATTTTAATACATAGGAAAAGAATGTAAACTATCTCAATAAGTTTATGTGAATTACATGTTGAAATATTTGGATATACTAGGTTAAATATTAAAATTAATTTAACGAGTTCCTTTTCTTAGTTTTAAAAATATGCTACTGAAAAATTTCCAATTACACATCTAGCCCCCATTTATGGCTTTCTTTAGATTTCTACTCGCAGTGCCGCTCCAGGGTATGAGGCAAGTGGTGGAATGCCTAGGTCATCCGTGATTTCAATCAGGGTTGCACAGGAGATCAGAGCAGTGGGGAGCTGTGGGCACCCAGGGGCCTGAAGGGTGCAGAGAAAGAGCTGTTCCCAGGGCCTGGAGTGCGAGCTGCAGAGGAGGCTGCCACACGGAAGGCACGGTGTTTAGTAGAGGAACACAGCTGTCGCCAAATCATGTCCAGCAAAGGGAAGGTGGGGGACAGGGAAATGGCTGCCCTGCCCTCCCCCCGTCTCACCTTCACATCTGCCATTGCTCAAACCCAACTGGAAATAACCAGGCAGTCCTCGGCTCCATATGGGCCAGCCCCGGAGGCACAGAGTGGAGGGGAGGAGAGTGGGGCTGGAAAGGCAAAAGGAGTGCACGCTAGCAGCTTTCCTCCTTTGCCAGTGTCAAAATGGCTTCCCAAGGGCTCGAACCAGTTTGAATCCATATTGTTACCAGCATTTGGTATCGTCGACTTTTTAAACTTTTTTCATCTGGTAGATGTGAAATAGCAAATGCACGGATATTTTAATTTGCTGCATTTCTCTGAATACTAATGAAACTGAGTGGCTCTTCATAGCCTGTAGCCATTTGCACTCTCTCTTTAGTGAAATATCTGTCCATAACTCTTACCTGGTTTTAAATTGAGTTTTTGTACTTTTGTTATTGATTTATGAACATATATGTTGGATATCAATCCGTTATCGTTATATATGTTTCTCTTCGCTTGTGGCGTCCATTTTCACTTTATTAAAGTTTTTGGTTACAGGTCTTAGTTTTAATACAATAGCTTATCAACCTTTTCCTTTATGAGCTATGATGTTAGTGTGTTATTTAACAATGTCATACTAATTCCAAGATCATAATCGTTTTTGTCTATAATTAATGTAAGTTTAGTTGTGAAAAGTATAAAAACATAGAGACAAGCAAAAGATAAAAAGAAAAATTACCCATAAGCCCATTACCAGGAATAACCACTGGCCTTCATTGTTCTAAGTCCTAATCTCAACATTAAAATATAAAGTGGTACCCAAAGAAGCCTGATGAAAAACAACCTGAGACAAGCATTGCATTCTTTCTAGTAATCTCCTGCCCAAATGTCCAATCTTGCAGTAAAAATATTCAATATTGACTAATTTTTACTTTTTTCCCCAAACTATTTTTCTTTTGCTCGAATAGCAACTTAGCTTTGCAGTGCAAGCATGTCTCATGCTTCAGGCAGTAAGAAATGTTTGAGTCAAAGGTGAGTCAGATAAAGACAGTCAAACACTGAGGCATGGCCTCAAGGCATCAGGTACAAGGAAAGGCATCTCAAAGGTACCAGGTGGAATCGCAGGCCAAGCCCTCTGCTCAGGTCCCACGCAGTCCTCCAAAATGAAGCTTGACAGTGTCTTGTTTACAACAGAAGGAAAGAGTTCTCTTGCTGTTGACTAAATCTGTCACTGTCATGGCTACCCTGACTTGATTCATCACATGCAATATCACTCTCTTCACCAGCGAAAGGCTGTACACTGAATGAGGCCCTATCTGATCAAGCAGTTGTCCCTGTCATCTATTGCTACATAAGCAATCACTCCAACATTTAGTGACTTAACAACAGCAACAGTTGTAGCTCACGGTTTCTATGGGTCAGGAATTCAGTAAGGGCCCAGGTGGTGGTTCTGACTCAGAGCCTCTCCTGTGGTTGCTGTTAGATCCGTAAGTTGGACTCATGTGGGGACTGAGGCAGCTGGGAGCTGACCAGGGATCTCTCTCTCTGTCTCTCTCCCTCTCCCTCTGTATTTCCTGGGCCTCCCCATATGGTATCTCTGTGTGGTGGCCTCTCTGCATGGGCTAGTGTGGGCTTTCTCCTAGCAAGCTAGTCTCAGGGCCGTTGGTCTGCTTTTCCATAGTGACTTCAGGAGTGAGTGTCCCCGCAGCTAAGGTGGCAGCTGCATTGCCTGTTATCACCTAGTCTCAGCAGTGTCACCATTAAAGAGCTGCAGAAGTCCATCCAAGAAAAGCACATAGACCCTACTTTCAATGGGAAGAGTATAGAAGAGTATGAAGATGTATTTTAAAACCACTGCAGTCTGGATGGATGGATGGATGGATGGATGGATGGATGGATGGATGGATGGATGGATGGATGGATGGAGACCAAAGGAGTTTAGTCAGGGGACAGAAATACCAGATTTTCATCAAATAATGAGCTCCCGGTTGCAAAAGGAGGAGTAATTTTAGAGGGGGAAAGAAGTCTTTTTTGCCTGTAACTTCAAAGCTTGGCTGTGATCTCTCTCAGCCTGCCTCAGCCCAAGCCGGCCCCTGGCTCTCCATCTGCCCGCTGCTGGCTCTCTGGCTTTCCAACTCCGCCACCTCGTGGCCATGGTGTGCATTCCGCAAGGGGAGAGGATAAAACGGGGAGGGGCGAAGTGGGGGGACAGTGGCCACGGAACATGAGCACCTGCTTTAATTAAGAAAGCTACTCCAGCCTCCCCGCGCTGGTTTGCACCAAAGGTCCTTATCTGGCAGTTTCCACATCTTCCCAGAAGGCACTCAGCAAAATGCAGATGCGTTCCTTTAGAAAGATAAGCAGGCTTAGAAAACGATGGTCTTCTAAATTCCCAATGATTAACATGGGGCAATACTTTGGGACTGGACTTTAAGGACTCATGTATGGAGCATCTAGTGGTACCAAGTGGTAACTCTAGGTGTAGGTGCACAGCATGACCCGCCGTAGTGCCAAAATCATTGATGAAATGGGCAGGTTCTGCTTCCCTTTTTTTTTTTTTTTTTTAAATATGCTTATAGACTGGCCCTGCTTTGTTCTCGAGGCTAGCAAGCCACATTGACCCTGAGCAGGGGACATAGCCACCTCCTTCCATCTTTATAATATTTCCCAGCATCTTCTCTAGGCCATCTCTGTGCAGCGTTGTAGGATAGAGAGGCACACGGCAGGGAGACAGGAGGCAGGGTGTAGTCAGAAGATTTAGATGCCAGCATCACTGCTTCTCATCTCTGTGACCTTGAGCGGACCACGAAACTCCTCTGAGACTCATTTTTCTCGTCTATGAAACGGAGACTAAAAACATCAGATATAATGGATATAGTTTCCCCCGTTTCACAGCTAAGGAAAGGACTCAAAGAAGGGAATTAAGTCACTCTCATGCCTGGAGTCGGACAGGTAGAAAGTGCCAGAGCGGGCAGTCATGCCCTGGTCTCCCCCACACCTCAGGTCACGTGCTTGGTGCCCCGCTGTGCTGAATTAATGAACACATCGCAGGAAGAAATGGCAGAAATGGCTTGTGTGTCGTCTTGGAGACACCACACCCTTTCCTGCCCGTCACTGGTTCCCACAGCTGTCACCACCTCCAAAGCCAACCTGGAGCTCCCTCCTTGAATTGGTCTCAGTTCAGCAAGAGCTGAAAAAATTTGCTAAGTGCTTTGAGATCCCCAGATGAAAGGGCTTCTTAACACCTACACTTTGTCAAGTCTCCGCGTGAACGTTGGGTTCTGCGCCATCCGAATTTGCTCGCCAAGCGAGGCTAAAGCGCGCGGCCCTGTCCTGGGACTTCTCATTCGTAAGACCCAAGTATTTCAGAGCCTGTTGATTGTCTGCCTCCCGCTCCCTGCTGCCCCGCACACCGGCACGGTTTGCTTGTTTGCAGTCATTCGTACTACATTTTAAATCATTTCCATCAGTAATGAAATGTGGCAATGCACTCTTTTCCAGCCCTGATGCCCTTTTTCGTCACCCTGTGAGAATGCAAGGCAGAAATAATGTGCAAATTGACATTTCTGCTCTCCACACACAAGCTATAAACGTGCTCTTGCTGGTACATATTCCGCACAAACTGCCTCCTGCCCCCAGGAGCCCCTGAGCTCGCCCACTCACTCGTGCATTCACTTATTCTTTCATTCATTCGTCAGGTATCCCTAGGGCCTGCTATGCACCTGGCTGCGTCCCAGACCCTGGGGACCCAGAGGCAAGTAAGACCCTGAGGCAGCACAGAATAGTGTGAGTTCAGGATCAAACACATGGAGAGGTTTCCGCGGCGTTGCCCCTTTCCAGCTGTGCGACCTTAGCAGGCTGCTTCATCTCTCGAGACTCGATTTCCTTGCCTGCAGAAGAGGAATTGGCTGCCGACCCCGTGCAATGTCACCTGTGCCTGTGCAGCGATGGCGTGCATAACAAGCTGTGCCGGTTCAGCGCAGCCTCTGTCTTCAGAGACCACCAGCCTGGTGGGGGCCTCACACGTGTGTGCAATGTGTACGCACACGATGCTCTCACGGGGGGCTTGCAAAGTGCTGTGAGGGCGTGGAGTGGGGGTACTGACTCCCTTGGGGATGGATTCAAGGGGGAGGAGGCCTCCTTTGTAAGGTAAACTGGCTGGAAGGGAAGTAAGGGGAAGCGGCATTGGAAGTGATGGCTGAGTAACATTCCACTGTTTATGTATGTGCACCACATTTTCCTTATCCACACATCTCTCCGTGGACACTTAGGCTGCTTCCATCCTTGTACATGATGCTGCATGTGGGAGAGGAAGTGAGGAGTCCACACACATGTTTAAAGTGGGAGAATGGTTTGTTTGATTGTTGCTTTCTTGTTGCTATAGAGCTGTCTTCTCTTTTTCAAGAGAAGTAAGATTGAAGGGGAAGCGAATAGAAATCCAAGATGACCTGAGATTTTAGGGGTGAAGATACTCCGTCATTCAGCTGTTTGCGCTGTGGGCTTGCTAGGTAAGGGACAGGGAGCAGCACAGACAAACGCTGTGTCTAAGGACCCGACATCCAAGTGCAGAGGGACAGAGATGAGCAGGCATCTGCAATGGAAGCTAAATGGGTGACGCAGTCAGGGTGCGGGGTGGCTGGCGGTGACTGGCTTGTCTCTGGGGAGGTGACATCTGGGCTAAGACCTGAAGGGTGCCAAGGAGCCAGCTGTGGAAAAGCCAGGGGCTGAGGCGCAGCAGCTGGGACCTCACAGGCTGCCTGGCCCATGGCCGCGTTTCCTGCCAGATGGCTGAGGCTGACCAGAGCCTATATGAACAGACCGCCCGCCCAGTCACTACTGGTCACACTGAACTGTGGGGCTCCTGGGTGGCAATGACACTGCACACAAAGGACCCAGCACCTCACTCCACACAGGCCTCGGCTCCCATGTCCAAGAAGCTGTCCCTTCCTCACATCACCTTTCACCACGTTTCAGGCGCTGGTCTATGGATGTGTTTTGGGCCCATCTCCATCCAGCGCTCCAGGGAGCAGGACTGTGTTTTCCTGCTGTTTTCCCCTAATTCTAGGAGAGTGCCTGGCACATGGCAGACACTCTGTAAATGATGTTTGCCGTTTGCTAATGGCTTCTATTGCCATTCATGCCTCCCTGTGTTTATTGAGAGAAAACAACAAAAGAAACTTCCATTTGAAGTAGAAAACAAGCCGTGTGTCAAAGGAGCTGTTTTTTCAGGGAAAGAGAACAGAGTGCCCGTCCTGTGCCAGCCACTCTCCTTGTCAAGTGTCACTCACGCTTCAGGTGCCTCTGCCAGGCGGCACTGTCACCAGCATGTGTGCAATGAGATTTCAAAAGCCAGCTGATGTGTCTTTACTTCTCTCTGCCTCATGTCACAGCTGTGCTCCCCACCCAGCCCCACAGCTCCATGTGACTCACCCACCGCCTTGGGGGGTGGAGGTGGCTGTGGGATCAGAGAACAAAATGGCACATTTATGTCTTTAAAGTTCCAAAGGCAGTGATAAGTATGAAGAAGAACAATTGCGATGCATGCTCGGGAATTAGCTTCACCAGCTGTGCAAACGACGAAAGATGCCACACAGGCCGGAGGAAGGAGGGGGGCATAAAAAGCGCAGCTGAGGGGCTGCGGGGATGTCCCCTCCACCCCCAGGGCAGGAGCAGGGGGCCTCACGGGGCCGGGTCACGGCTGCTCAAGAGCCAGTCTCCTTTTGAGGGGACAGTGGCCATTGCTTTCACCGAGGACCCAAGCTCTTCTCAGCCATGTGGGGAGGGCCGTTCTTTAACTAACTCTCCAAGAATAAAAGGTGGGTGCTACACAGTGGGGGAGGGGGGCAAAAACAGGACAGGACCAAGAAGGGAGAGTTAAGAATGAGGTCAAGACCTCTCAGGGGTGTAATATTTCCTCTCCATCTTGCCCACTTTTCAGATCAGAAAACTGAGGCTCAGAAAAGTTAAATGGCTTGTACAAGACCATACAGTGAAACCCAGGTGTCTTTGCCTCCAGAGCCCCTGAACTTTCTACCTCACCCAGCTACCTATCTCAAGAGGTGGCGTGGATCAAAATCTGTTTCCTACCAGTCGCAAACAGCCCTAGTGGCTGTTAAGGATTTTCTTTTTGTTTTTTTTTTTAATTTATTTATTTTAATTTGCTTCAGGTGTATAACACAGTGCAATAGTTATACTTTTTACCCCTCAAAGTGACAACCCCTCCCCCAATTCTCCCCTCCCACTCCTCCCCCCAATATCATACTATCTATTACAATTCCTTTGACTCCCTTCCACCGTATAATCCACATCCCGTGACTATCTATATATTCAATTACAGTTGGCATACAATATTATGCAACATCAGCTTCAGGTATACAGTGTAGTGATCAAGCCTCTACTCCATCCATGAAGTGGTCTCCCTAACAAGGCATGTGACCATCTGGCACCCCACAAAATTTTTACATTATTATATTCCCTGAACTGTCTCTCATATCCCTGTGACAATACTGTAGTTGCCTATTTATGCTGTCTAATCCCTTCCCCTTCTCCCTCATCACCACCCCCCTCCCAACTAGCAACCCTGTTTTTCCTCTATATCTATGAGACTGTTTCTGTTTACATTGCTCATTCATTCAGTTTTTCAAATTCCACATATAAGTGAGATCATATGGTATTTGTCTTTCTCCGACTGACTTATTTCACTTAACATAATAGTCTCTAGGTCCATCCATATCGTTGCAAATGGTACGATTTCATTCTTCTTTATAGCAGAGTAATACTCCATTGTATAAATGTACCACAGTTTCTTAATCCAGTCATCTACCGATGGGCATTTCGGTAGATGTAGCGCTGCAATAAACATAGGGGTGCATATATTTTTTTGAATTAGTATCTTGGATTCCTCTGGGTAGATACCTGTCACGTCCTGCGTGGCAAGGGCAAGTGGGACACGAGAGGGGCGACGCAGATTAAGGAAAAACAAGAGACAGAAGAAAGATAAGAGCGAGCCCAAGGGACTCAGCCAAAGACGACTGAGCCCAAGGGACTCAGCCAAAGACGACTGAGCCCAAGGGACTCAGCCAAAGACGACTGAGCCCAAGGGACTCAGCCAAAGACGACTGAGCCCCGAATCGGGTCAGCGCATAGCTTTTATTGAGAATTTTCAAGGAAGCAAACTGTAACAAGTCATTAACGGTGGTTTGTAGTTCTCAGCATTTACACAGTCTTTTACTCCCCTGAAAGTGCTCTTTCCAGGGTGCACTGTGACTTACTCTTCCGTTAAAGGATTACCTTGTCTTTATTATGATAATTGCTATGAAACCCAGACTCGGTTTCTGAAAGTCACCTAAAGAATGTTTACTAAAGCTATCTTGACTATCTAGAAATCATCCTAAATCCTAGCAGTTAAACACAATCATAAAACTCACAGTATACTTGAGCTATACCAAAAGACTAGGAGTGGCTGTGTTTAAGGTAAAAGCTAAAATCTATTCATTTGTAAATAACAATACCTAGCAACCAAAAGGATCTCACACCTCTCTATCCTACAGAGGGCTGCATCCGTTTCTCAGTCAAAGCTTCAGTATCTGTTGCTGCAACAAGGCACTGGGCAAAGGAATTCACACAAGGCTGATTAACAAATCCAAGGTCAGCGGATGTCTTTGAGCTGCCTCTTACCCGGAACTCTCATGGCCTGAAGACTTAATCTTCAGGAGACTATTCACAGTAGGGCCCTTAGGCAAATGCATCAGCTTCTCACAGGCCTGAGTTTTCTGGCCTGAGTTTGTCAGAGGCCTGTGCCTCAGTTTCCAAGGGGCTTGATCCCCAATATCACAGTTCAGGGGTCCCCCATGGAACTACCGCCTGGCTTGGGTTGTCTCCCCACTTTTAGGAGATCTTACCCATCCTTGGCTGTGTAGTTAGCTCATTGGGGCACCACAGGAACATATCACAAGTGTAGTAAATATATTGTCTCCTATAGAAGAAAAGGCACATGGGTTCATAGAGGCAGGAGATATTACATGACCAACCATAAGGCAGCACCCCTAATATCCAGTGCTGAGCAGGGCAATGTGGCCTTGTCAGACACTGGGGTGCTATCAGCTTCCCACAGATACCCAAGAGTGGAATTGCTGGGTCATACGGCAGTTCCGTTTCCAGTGTTTTGAGGTATCTCCATACTGATTTCCATAATGGCTGCACCAATCTGCAGTCCCACCAACAGTGCACCAGGGTTCCCTTTTCTCCACACCCTCGCCAGCACTTATTGTTTGATGATTTGTTGATGATAGACATTCTGACTGGAGTGAGGTGGTATCTCATTGTGGTTTTTATTTGTATTTCTCTGATGATTAGTGAGGTTGAACATTTTTTCATATGCCTGTTGGCCATCTGTATGTCCTCTTTAGAGAAATGCCTCCTCATATCCTCTGCCCATTTTTTAATTGGGTTGTTTTTTTTTTTTGGTGTTGAGTTGCATGAGTGTTTTATAAATTTTGGATATCAACCCCTTATCAGATATATCGTTGGCAAATATCTTCTCCCATTCAGTAGGCTGCCTTTTTGTTTTATTGATGATTTCCTTTGCTGTGAAAAAAACTTTTAAGTTTGATGTAATCCCATATGTTCATTTTTTCTTTTATTTCCCTTGCCCGAGGGGATATATCAATAAAAATATTACTCAGGGTAATGTCTGCAAACTTACTCCCTATGTTTTCTTCTAGGAGTTTCATGGTTTCAGATCTTACATTTAAGTCTTTCATCCATTTTGAGTTTGTTCTAGTATATGGTGTAAGTAGGTGGCCCGTTTTCATTTTTTTGCACGTGTCAGTCCAATTTTCCCAGCACCATTTATTAAATAGACTGTAAGGATTTTCAAGTGAACCAAGAATCATGGGTTCCCAGAGGGATGTGCCAATGGCTCTGTATGCGACCACTAGAGGGCATCAGCACAACACAGACCCGCCAGGTGCCCTCCATCCAGGTGGGGCTCCTTCCAGCCATGCTCCGTGGCACATGGAGAGCTCGCCCTTTTCTTCCCTCATTTCTTTAGTCCAGTCGCTAGTTCACAGCCCGTCACACAGGAGTGCGAGTAAGAGTAAGACTTGCTGGGGAACAGAATGCCTACTGTTGGTGGAAGTTTTCAGCCTCCACTGACTGACAAGCCATAATTGCTCCAAATCTGACCTGGAACCCCCTACCTCAGCACCACCTATGATGGTCTGTGACATGCAGATTCTCAGGCCTGGGACTTAGTTTTCTTGCCTAATTGTTATGATCAGTTCTTGCAGTACTTTGTTAAATAGAAGTGGTGAGAGGAGACATCCTTGTCTTGTTTCTGACTTACAGGAAAGGCTTTTAACTTTTCACTGCTAAGTATGATGCTAGCCGTGGGCTTGGATATGGCCTTTATTATGTCATTCTACAATGTATACATATAGCAAATCATCCCATTGTACACTTTCAATATATACTGCTATATTTATCAAGTCTCACTAAAGCTCAGGGCAAAGTTAAAAATTAATAAATTTTAAAAACTTTTTAATAGCTATTGTTTTAAGCTACTAGGTTTTGAAATGGCTTGTTATACAATAATAGATCATAGTAAAAAGGATGTTTTGATATGCTGCAGAGTTTTTTTCTCACTCACAGTATACTTTCATGTGGGCTGAGAGGCGGGGGTGCTTTGCTCCATGCTGTCACTCAGGTATTCAGGAATCTTCTAGGTGGTGGCTCCACCATCTTCTAAGGCTTTGATCACCTGGCCACAGATAAGGGAGAGGGGCAGTGTTGTGGATTATGTGGGAGGGTTGGGGAGCCAGGCCTGAAAATGGTCTGCAATTAGGAGGAACAGGAACTCAGTTACATGGACCCTTCGCCCACAGAGGGGGCTGGATAATGTGATTAAGCCATGTAATCAGGATAAAGGTGAAAAGCACAGGTTTGGAGAGTCCTACCAACTCTCCACATATGTTCTTACACACACACACACACACACACACACACACACACACACACAGTTCTAACAACATAGTCCAGTGACTGTTGTGCTGGAATATTGATCAATGGGGACCCTGAAAAAAGGGCAGTTGGCTTTGCATGGAGCCAGAAAGCCAGACAGCAAAATAAATGGAGTGGTGGCAGCACTTGATCTGGGCTTTGAAGGATAAGTAGGAGTTTTCCAGCCAGAAAGGGAAGGTGAATCTAGGCAGAGGGATAGGGTCATGAAAGAATGCAGTTTGTACAGAAAGCGATAAAGGAAACAGACCCACAGAATGAAGGAGGCCTCTGGATTGGGCTGCACTAGAGGACGCTTGGGACTTTCAGTTCCATGACCCTTTAGGCTTAGGCCATTTTGAGGTTCAGTTATTTATAAACAAAAGAGTCTTGATGAATAAACCTTCCCAATATGAAGCATTAGGATTCTTTATTTCTAAGGAAATAACATCCACTATACCATCCAAGGTCGGCCTCCCAAAAGTGTAGTGGGGGACAGCTAGATAATAAACTTAGTGCATCTTCAACTAGATCTTTCCCGCTGGTTCCCAACATCAGAGCCCTTGATTAGTTAGTTACTCCTTTGCCCACTCCTGGGACTCAAACCATTTCCATTATGAATCTCTGTCTTCTCTTCTGTCACATGGGCTATATAATGGCACCCCCTCAGCCCCTCCTGAAGCTATGCTATACCAAGGGTTCCCCCTTCTGGCTACAGATGATTGGATGAGTTGGGCCATGTGACCCTTGATGAGCCAATCAGATTCTCTCCTATGAGACTAGGAGACAAAAATCTCCAGTGAGACATGGATAAGCCTACAGCTGACAGCCTGGGACTTGGGGTCTGTTTTTGACAGTGTGCAAGCTGGAAAGTTTACACTTGGAAACCCATCTTCAGAGAACGGCTGGAAAAGAGAACAAATCAGCAGAGAAGCCCTGCAGCCCAGGGATGGAGAGAAAGAAACGGTGGCCCAACGAACTCCCACTTCTTCTGAGACCCAACTCAATCTCTTGCTTTTGTTTTCCATGACACCCCCTTGTAAGCTACATTTCCTAGATAACTTGAGTAAGTTACAATTCTTTGCAAAACAAGTAAGTCCTGGATGAAACAGAAAAAAAAAACAATAATTTACTGGGGCCATTGCAAGGCTCATAATATCCTATCATAATATCATAGTATAAAAGTATTGATCATGAAGCAAATTAGGGATAAAAATATCTTATGGGAATGTTGTGTAGACCGAGGTTATCCATGAAATGCATAGTTTCTGGCACATGTTAGGTACACCCCCTCCCTAAAAAAAAAAGTTACTATATCATTATTGGTCATCGCACAGCCTCCTGACACACACATTCATGAGTGTGTGACTTTACCAAGGATGTAAAGGGTGGGGGGATGGGATTTGCCTTGCTGGCACACAATTGCCAACTTCAAATCCCTACTACACGGTCTCTTCCACAAAGACCCTTTTCCGTCATGGCCCCACCAAGCATTTTTCTCTTTGCTCTCCACTGAGAAGGCCCCAGCATCATGGGGCCTTTTCTCTTCTTGCAGGGTTCCCAGCCTCACCCAAACTTACACAGGCAAACCCATCCAGGTGCTCAGCAGAACACAGGCCCTCCACCGTGACCATCTCACGTACGTGCACAGCTTGCTTCCTGTTACCCTGGTGGCTTCAGGGCTGAGCAGGCCCGGGGCTGGCTCCGTGACCCAGGGTTCTTGCCAAGAGGGTGAGGCTAGATACATCTCTGCCAAGAGGCAGACAGGACAGGACATTAGCAACCAGCAAGGACTAGGGTCTAATTCAATCTATTGGTGACAGATGCGGTGTGACGCCGATGGGCCTGCCTGCCCTCATTCCTCCCCCAACGTTACCCTCTCTTTCACCTCCCTTGCCTGTCTTAAGGACTCTTGAAGATGTCACATCAGGCAGAGGCCAAGTTGTCATCGAAGGAGGTGGAACTTTAATGGGGCATTAGGACTAATGAACAAAAACTGACAAAACGAAGAAGGCCTGAGGCCTGTTCCCTGGGGCAGATATTCTGTCTCCAATAAAGGGGAGAAATCTGGCAGGAAAGAGGGAGTGGAGAAGCTCCGAGAAATCCTTCTAATGTACCAGATGTGTCCTGACATGTCGTGTCTAATTCTCTGCAAAGCTCCAAGACAAATTAAATGTGCCTGATGAGCAGGATGTGGGCATGGCTGTGCGTTTTGAAACTCGGAGAAGCTGCCAGCCCACATCACAATTAAACTAAAATGGTCCCTAAGTGATTCTTGGTCAAACATGTTGCTGAGCTTGATTTCATGCCCAGAGTCAACAATTCTACAACACAGACCTTCCAAACAATTATTTTATTGGCCCCAGGACGCATGATGCCCATAAGTTTTTAGCTGGCTCAATATCATTGCAGCCTTTCTAAAACAGATAAATCACTGATACCCACTGACGACCTCAAATTTCATCATCACCCAAGTTTCACATTTGAAATTCTAAAAATACAGCCAAGCTGAGGCTATTGGAAGGCTATGAGTTCGAACAAGAAATTTATAATAAACAAAGAAGTACGAGTGACTGGCAAGCTAGGAAATGTGCTTAGGTGTATTGATCGTTAGGTAAATGCAAGTTGTAAAGGTGACAAAATATCATCTTCACTCAGCAAACTAGTAAATGCTAACACAGTTGAGAATTTCTATTTTGGCTAAGGACTCAGGAGACAGAAATTCTTCTACGCTGTTGTTGTGATTGAAAATTAGTACAATCAGGGCCGGCCGAGTGGCGCATTGGTGAAGAGCTGGTTTTGGGACACCAGCGACCCCGGTTCGGATCCCACATATGAGGGCCAGTGACACTGCCCTCTACAGCTAACAACAGCTCCACCTGGAGCTGGGCTGTACGAGCCCCGGTGATGGTGTGGGCTGCAGCCCCTGCTGCAGTGGGCTGCCATAGGCTACAGTGAGTGGCCGGCAGCCAGCATGAGCGGCTGCGGCTGGCGGCCAGTGTGGGCTGCCAATAGCCTCGGTGAGCGACACCCAGAGGCCAGCAACCGATCTGCCTCATCCGGGAAGAGCGCAATGATATCAACATGGGCCAGTGAAGCAATGTCCTCCACAACTAGACTGAAGAGCAAAAGGACAGCAACTTGTCTGTTCCCCTTCCCCGATTCCCCTCCCCAAAATCCCCAATAAAATCTTTAGAAAAAAAGAAAAAGAAAATTAGTACAATCGTTTTGAAAATACCTTAGCACAACCTACCCAGCTATCACCGTAGGTACTCTTTGATCCAGCCTTTCTACTGCCGGGAATTTTCCTACCGCTCTAGTTCCATGTGTTTGAATTCTATGGAGCCATCTGAATAAGTGAGCTGCATCTACACAGAGCAGCATGGAATGATTCCAAGTATATAATGTGCATAAAAGTAAGGAAAAGAATGACGTTAAAGCATCATTGAATTAATATAAATATACCGCAAACAACATTAAATGTCCGGAGGCATGCGTACGATGTAAATAAAGGTGGATAGGAAGGGCATGTGATACCAAGAGGGTGGATACCTTTGGTGAGAATAGCGAGAAAGAGAAGGGAAAAACAGTACGTTGTGAAAAAAGCTAAAAAGAGGTTTTATGTGGACAATAACAGAGCTATGCTGTGAGTTAAGAGGCGTGAATGACTCAGTCAGGTACCAATGAGGTCTGAAAAAAAGAAAAATTAAAACAATGAGAAAAGCTCCCAACTGATCTTTCCTAAGCATGTGAAATGCACAGGCTCAAAAATGCTAATTGAGACATTTGTTGTTATAGCAGTAAGTTGAAAACATCCTGAAAGTCCATCAGTAAGGTGAAGATCAAATAAATCAGCTTCCATCCATTCAACTGCCTACGGGAAAGCCTTGAAAACTAATGAGGTGATCGTATACTCTGGGATTTTCTCATATGAACCCTGGGGTTTTCTCTGAGATAGCAACACTGTGGGAAGTGTGCGACAACAAAAAGGAGATGCACAGAGATGCCCTGGGTATTTATCCTTCCTTCTGTCAGTAGCTTAGGAAGAATTCTGACCCAGTGGGTCTGAGTTTAAATGTAGTGAGAGAACAGGCCAATTCCAGCCACTGGACATGGAGGCTCCCCATTTCCCAAAAAGGGCATTTCTTTGATAGGGAAGGCCCCACTCTTACGTGATCACCTTTATGCTCCCTGTTCCTCCTTCCCTACAAATATGGCAGAATGTTTTAGGAATGGGGTTCCTCTCCAGATTCCTTTCTAAGGCCCAGCTCTGCCCTGCTGGAACTACATGTAGTTGGAATTTCAGAAGGAAAAGGAAGGGAAAAGAGAGTAAATATTTGAAAAGATAATGGTTAAGAATTTCCTAAGAATGATAAAAGGGATCTACCACATATCTAAAAATGTCAAAGAATTGTCAATTGGATAAGCATGCCTCCCACCACCACCACCAAAAACACCTATACATGTCATAGACAAACTGCTGCAAATCAAAGACAAAGAGAAAACCCTGAAAGCAGGCAGTACGGCTGGAAGACAAGAATCAGGTCCCTCCCCGCAAACTGTGGAGCCTGGCCCTGCA
This sequence comes from Aselliscus stoliczkanus, assembly GCA_033961575.1. Lineage (NCBI taxonomy): Eukaryota > Metazoa > Chordata > Mammalia > Chiroptera > Hipposideridae > Aselliscus > Aselliscus stoliczkanus. The sequence goes on from CM066733.1 coordinate 5,099,451, forward strand.
GGCACCTCCCTAATAGTACCTCTGTCGCCAGGCTCGTGGCTCCTCTTCCCGTGGAGGAAAGAGCAGGAACCAGGGGTCAGCACAACCTGGGGTTGTCCTTAGGCTTCTTCACTGATCAGCTGTGGGATCTGGGGCGAGAGTTTAACTCCCTGGGGCCTCAGTTTCTCAATCTGCAGAGTGGATACAACTACCCCCACTTGGCAAGGTGGTTTCAAGAGTTTACGATAGAGCAGGTGCTCAGGTCCCATGAGCAAGGACATCACTTCTTGTCCTAGTGTCCCCTGCAACCTGACATATCCCAGCAAGAGCCATCCTCGGAGGATGCTTTGGGTTTTCTATCCCCTTGCCCCCACCTTCCCTTGCCCTCTGCTGCTTACAGAATCCAGACCAAGGCCTTTGGCCCAGGACATAAGACACTCCACAGAATGGCCCCAAATGACTTCTTTTTTTTTTTTTTTTTTAGTTTCTTTTAGCTGAGCCATCCTGCCACCTGTTGGCAGCTCAATGGCAGCTCAGCTCGGGCTGGGCCTCGAACTGCTGTTGCTCAGAGCTCAGCTCACACTCTTGAGCGAGTTCTTAACCAACTGAGCCACTCGGCCAGCCGCCAAATTACTTTTTAAAATCATTTTTATTTCCACTAATAACGAATATTTTCTCCTTGTAAAATATGCTAATGTAGAGAAATATTAAATGGAGTAAAACATCCAAGTCCTCCCTAATTTTCAGTCACTGCTCCCCAAGCAAGCTCTGCGTGTAGATTGGTGTGGACCACCTGCCCTTTCCTCATTTACACACACGTGCTCACACATATGCAAACACACGTGTAATGGTTCACATGCACATGACACCATAGCTGGGGTCCCCCTGCACACCCCTGACGCCCTCCTCTGAAGTCCCCACGCCCCCTCCCTCTAACGCCTTTTTAGTAAAGGCCTGGAAAAGCCTGGACCAAGTCGCTCAGGCCTCAGGCAGCCTCTCCAGACACCCGCCACCTCCTCTGAGTTGCCAGGATAGTTATTTCAGGGAAGCATATGTCCTACACGGGATGCTCATAAAACCCTGCATTCAGCCGACGTGTGCTTCCTCACATCTCGTGCAGCAGACCAGGCCTGGGCACACTGCCGTGATCATGCTACAGACATAGATCATATCTCTAGCTCATGGCACCGTTTCTGGAGCGCTTGCCACATGTGCTAAGTGCTTTTACATGCGTCACACAGCCAGCAAGTGGCTGAGTCAGGATCGGTGGGCTCAGGGCTGTGTGCTTGTAGCCACCGTGTTGTCCCGACTGTCATGTGCCCAAGAGCCGGGTGTGGCCAGTTTCTCTGGGTGGCCTCTCCAGGAACAGGCTCGCCGTCCCCAGCAGAAGGCCCTGCCTCATTCCATCTCTCCACCTGTGCCTCCCACCTTACCCAGCCTTGTCACCGGCCCCCGGCCCCACCTTAACCCCACTCCCAGGCCCGGTCTCACACTCCTTAGACCCACATTGCATTCTGCTCCCTCGATTCCGGCTTCCCTCCCAGACCAGGGCTCAGCCTCCTCGTGATGTGCCCTGGGAGGCTCAGGAGAAACATGGCGCCTTGATTATCAGTTCAGCCCAGGTACTGCTGATGGGAGAAAGGGGAAGCCACAGCCTGAGACCGAGAAGGGGGCGCAGTTAGGAAGTCTCGAAGCTCAGAGGTGGCCCTTCCCTGGGGTCAGACACTCTGCAAGCCCCACTAAGGAAGGGAAGTGCTGCATGAGGCAGGCTGAACTTGACAGGGATCGGGCAGTTAGTAATGGGAGCATCTCGGCTCTCCCAGTCAAGAACGTGTCACCTGGGGCCCTGACGACTCAGCGAGCTCTGACTGAGAGCCGGGCTTGCCCAGCCTCATCAGCCAAGATACTCAGAAGCAAATTAGCTATTACTAAGCCATGACAAATGACAATATAAGTATTTATGAAGGAAGAGCTATAAGCAAATTTCCATTTTATTGCATAGCTTTTTCTCAGGCAGACTTATCAGAGCAACCTTCGCCAACTGGCTTTGGCGGCAGGTATAGTTCCCAGGACCTATACCGCTAATCGAGGGTCGGCTCACACAGGGTTTTAGTCAATGGCTACAGACTTTGTCATTGTAAAGAGTTTTCTCCTGGCACTTTGATACATCACAGAACATGGAATGCAACTAAAACAACAAATGTATGAAAACTATTTAATAGCACTAATAGTCAATGAGATGGAACTAAAAATATCAAGTTAACCATTTTACTCTTCTAAATAAACCCAGAAGGATTTTTTACTAAATGATGGTCAATGCTGGTGACATTGAGGTGTAACTGGTCCATTCCTGTTAATCGATGCCATGGTCAAGTTTGTACAAGGCTTTTGGGAAACAAAGTAACCATACACATCCACAGCATAAAATGTTTCTATCCTTTCGCTTAGTAGGCAAAATTGAATAGGGGAACAGGGGTCTTAATGAAAGGGAAAAAAATAAATAAAATACTAAATATTTAAGGATGCTTATTATAATAATAAAAAAATAGATATAATAAAATAATAAATAAATAAAATAATAATAAAAAATAGGTATAATAAAAAAATAGATAAACCTGAAATCAATAAAAAATATCCCACTAGTGGCTTGGGTAAATAAAGTCAGATAAGCAACATTATGTGCGAAGTCAATAAAAAATGGTCATTGTGAGCCATATGTACCAACGAGGAAGTGTATGTAGGACAAATAGGCTACCACTCGGAATGTTCGGGAATGGGAATGTTCGCTACTAACCTATCGCTGTGTGCATGCGGCCAGAAGGGACCCCTGCAATCAGAACTGTGGTGTCAGCACTGGGCAAGACGTTTTTTGTTGTTGTTTTTTAATCAAAATTGCCTTTCATATGGTTCTATTGTGTTTACAATGAAAATAAGAAATTGTTGAAGTTATACGTGTTCACGCTGAGGTGGTTTGAATTTTTGTCCTCTCGGTGAAGGATGCCTTTTGTGGCTGGTGCAATCAGCCTCCAGCTCCCCGCCGCCGTGAGGAGCTAAGCCTTTCAGCCTGTATTATTCCTTTATCGACCTGAGTGTCCCAGGATAAAAGGCCCAGCCTTTCAACACAGTGCCATGGAAGCCAGGGCTTGTACCAGTTAGTTGAGCAAAACTCGGTGGCATAGTGACTCATCATTGCTCTAAATCAAAGTGGTTTTTCTAAGCGAGGGAGCTGTAAACCTAATCCCTGCTGTTTGATCCTAGCCAGGCTGGGGGCAGGAGAGACAGGCTTTAAGAAGTAACATTAATGAGTTCAGTGAGGATTATGGACTTACTGTGCCATCCTAGCTGTACTCAACTATTTAGTGCATAAACACCCCGATTCTGGAGTCCATGAACCTGGGATTGACTCCAAGTCAGTCTTACCCGCTGTGTGGCCTTTGTTAAGTTCCTCAAACCCTCTGGGCCTCGCCCTTGTGTGCGTTCATTAGGTTTCTATTCCATGTCAGGCTCTCTGGTGGGCACTGAGGGGCAGCGAGGGGATAGAGAAGGCCCCTGCCCTCCAGGGACTTGCAGTCACTATGACTTATAGGCACTGAACAATGAAATGAGTACAAACCAAACAATTACCGCTGGAAAAGTGTCCTGCAGAGGAAATGAATGTGGCTGAACAGAAGTTAACATGGAGTTTCTGCTTTAGATAGGATGTTCCACAAAGTTCTCTTCAAGGAGGTGTCTTTTGAGCTAAGATCTAAACAGTGAGAAGGATCGAGTCTTAGAATAGCCGGAGGAAGAGAGTTCTAGGCACTGAAGGGAAGTTGGGGGTTGTAAAAAAATACCCATTGTGTGGGTCTGTTGTGGGGATTAAATGGAAGATGTACAGTTTCTTACAGCCGCCACTGCCACATACAGCGTCACTCTGTATGTGGTGTCAAGGAAGGGGCATGCTGCTGGGAGTGAGGAGAGCTGACTCTGAGTCTAGGGTGTGCTGTCTGCCAGCAGAATGCCCCGGGCATGTGATTCACTCTCTCTGAGCCTCAGTTTCCCTACCCATAAGAGGGGGTCGAATGTGTAGTTCGTGGCACAGCGTACTCCATACATAGTGATTCTGATGATGATAATGACAGTGACGGTGATCGTGAAGATGACGATGATTCCAGCTGCATGACCTTGAGCAAGTGACTCAACCTCCCGAAGCTCACATTTTCACGATCTGAAAATGAGGGCAAAGGATGGGCTGAATGCCCATTCATGTTTTATACCAGGAGGAAAGAAGGTGGGTGGGTGGGTGGTTGGGTGGATAGATGGATGGATAATGGATGGATGGATGGATGGATGGATGGATGGATGGATGGATGGATGGATGGACAGGTGGATGAATGAATGGATAGATGGACAGGTAGATGGATAGGTGGGGGGATAGGTAGATGGACAGATGAATAGATAGATAGATGGATAGACAGAAGATAGACAGATGGCTTTCTCTCCATGCAAGCAAAGAGGAAAATCCATGTGAGGACACAGCAAGAAGGTGGCTGTCTACAAGCCAGAAAGAGAGCTCTCACTAGAAACCAAATTTACTAGCACCTTGATCATGGACTTACAGCCTCCACAACTGTGAAAAAAATCAATGCCTGTTGCTTAAGCCACAGAATCTGTGGTATTTAGTTATGGCTGCTCTAACTGCAAGGATATTATAGTTTAAGTGTCTGAGATTAAGCTTTTGATTGCCGAGGCACACATTTCAAAGACATCCATCTTGAATAAACATATTGCCAGCTAAACAACTAGATATTGAATCAGGCCACCACTACCCATGAAGTCCCCCTTTTAGAAAGCCCTGGGTAATCTAGATAGCTGACCTCTTGAATGCCCCCTCTTTTCTCTTCCTGTGCTCTAATTTCTGCTCTTATGTTTTAAATTGAACAATAAAGAGCGAACCAGCAAAACCCTATGCATCCCACCCTCCACCCAATAAAGGCAGAATCCCAGCTATAAATAAAGGCATAACCTGGCTGGGTAGCCCTCAGAAAAAAATTTTAAAAAAAAGAAGATAGACAGATGGATTGATGGATAGATAAGATAAAGATTCACCTAGATAAGTAGATATGGTGGTGAAGGCTGTTAAAAGTTTTGTTCATATTGCTTCAATTTTCTCAGCAAAATAAGAATCAGGGCCTTCTTTGGTGGGGAAGGTATCGGGCTTGCAGAGAGAGAAGCTGTGAAATGGGCGTCTGGGAGACCAGGAGAGTGAGATCTGCTGGCATTCCACGTGGCTCCTGTGGTCATTGCTGTGCCACCAGAGGGTCAGCCCGGTGCATCTCCAGCCTCACTTGCTCCTTCAGCGCAGACCTGAGGTTGTGGAGAGCTGGGTGCATCCAGCTTTGAGTTCTTGTCAGACAACTATGTCAAAATTACAAGGGCATGAAGGTTTGTGCCAGGCAGCGATTGGAACAGAAACTGGGGAGGGAGAGCAGTGAGGGGCATGGGGAGGCTGACTGACAGTGAGGAGTAGGCGGTAGGGGCATGGGACTAAAAGTTCTGGTGGGCTCCAAATGTTGGACTTGAAGTTCTAAATCTAGAGATGTCACACACTGGCGGCCCCAGGTTGGACTGACCCCCAGGTGGGTTGGCTTTGGCCTATGTAGTATCTTAAGTCACTTCAGCTAGTTGACGAATAAAGTCTTCCTGTCTTGCTTTTTATGAATAATCCAGAAGATCTGGCCATGGCAGGTGACACCTTCCCTGGGACAACCTTGGGCCCCAGCTAAGCACTGGCCCCTGATGCACTCCGGCCATCCGGGTAGCATGGTCCCCGCAGCCCCTCCGGGCCTCCTTCCTCATCTGTAGTGCTCATCCAGCTACCTCACTGACTCAGTCAGTAAACTCGTGAATACCGCTGAGGCCTGCCCAGGAGGCTGCTGGGAATCGGAGGGGAGCATCGGAGGCCTGACTCTGCAGCATGGGCTGCCCAGGTGGTGACAGCTTGGTGGAGGAATCAGGGTCCGTGCTGTGAGAGGCGTCCATGCTGGGTACAGTGAGGGCACAGAGGATGGAGGCAGGCTACAGGGTGCAGGGAGGCCCAGCGCAGGCTGTCAGGGGGGCTGCAGGGGAGCAGCGTGGGGCTGCGGGCCCCGGGCAGGGAAGCGCCTGGGCAGAGGCAGGGTACTGAGCATAGCAGGGGAAGTGCGATGGCATGTGGCTGATGGCGGGGCGAGCAGGGACAAGGCGGGAGGCTGATGGCGCTCAGCGGGCCTGGTGCTGGAAGGCCTTGAACGCCCAGCCCAGAAGCTTGACCTTCTCCCAAGGTCAAGGGTTTCCTATATGGGGTGATACGATGCAGTTTGGGCTTTGGCGAGACCTCTCTCCAGGATGGAGGACGGACGGGGAAGAAAGGAAGGAGGCCGGTTAGGGGGTTTCTGGATAAATCCAGGCGTGAAGCAAAGACAGGATTGTGACAATGATGACAGCTCAGGGCCAGGACTGGAGTGAGGTACTCTGTAGGGAGGTGCTCGCTGGAAGCACGTCCCTTCCACTACCTCACCCTGGCCTGGAGTCCTGTGGGGAGCACTCGATCGCTGGTGATGCCCCATTTTCCAAAGGTAAGGGCCTTGGGGTAGCATGCTCATTATTAGTGATTTTTTTTTTTTTTAAAGATTTTATTGGGGAATTGGCGGAGGGGAACAGCATTGGGGAATTGGGGAAGGGGAACAGACAAGTTGCTGTCTTTTTGTTCTTCAGTTTAGTTGCGGAGGATGTTGCTTCACTGTTGGTATCGTCATTGCGCTCTTCCCGGATGAGGCAGATCGGTCGCTGGCCTCTGGATGTCGCTCACCGCGGCTATTGGCAGCTCATGCTTGGCTGCCAGCCGCTCACGCTGGCTGTGGGCCACTCACTGTAGCCTATGGCAGCCCACCACAGCAGGGGCTGCAGCCCACACCATCACCGGGGCTCGCACAGCCCAGCTCCAGGTGGAGCTGTTGTTAGCTGTAGAGGGCAGTGTCACTGGCCCTCATGTGGGATCCGAACCGGGGCCGCTGGCATCCCAAAACCAGCGCTTAACCAATGCGCCACTCGGGCGGCCCGAGTGATTTTTTTTTTTCACTCCAGGACTTCGGGGTAGAGCAGGGACATGAGTTCAAATCCCGACTGTACTACTCCCAGTCCCTCCGCCGTCACCCCGATGTGCAAAATAGACAACAGGTCCACTGCACCCCAAGGCTGCTCCAGGCTTAGAGGAACCTGAACCCTGGGCCGTGACCACAGGGGCCACCTCCTCAGTGACCCTCTGTCTTTGCCACTGATGTCTGTTTCTTGTGAGAGACCCCCAGGCCAATGGGTTCTCTTTCTTGATCCACTAAGCTATGATTTCATAGCCTGTAGCTCTTACTATGGCTTTCCCCCTCCAAGGGTTTGCCTCAGCTGTCTTATTAAATATGGAAAACATCTGTGCTTGGGTTTTTAGCAAAAATCCCCACATCTGGAAAATATTGGTCAAGAGTCTAATTAAGTATGTCAATGACAAATTGTTCTCACAGGAAGTATTTAGGACGAGAAGATAATTGGGATTTAATGCCCTTGGCCTCTGTCCTTGCTTCTTGTTTATTTATCCCAGCAGGGGTGGGGAGGTGGGCTTCCCTCGCCCCTCCCCCACCCCATCCTCAGCCTCTCTGCCTCAGGAAAGCCAGGCCCATGGACACACAACTGCCTTCAAGTGGGGAAGCGAGGGTGGACACTGTGTTTGAAGCCCATCTCAAGGCTACACAGCATCCCCCTTACTGGAACCCCTGTCCACCTCACTTGGCGCTGACATTTCCTGCAAGGCCCAAGCTACTTGAAGATAAACTTCAGGGGAGAATATTTTGTTTCTCTTTCTTGGACTTTTTTCCTTCAGTCTTCACATCTCCCTCATCCCCCGCCAGCAGAATAGTCCCAACTTCAGAGATAATGACACTTAACGTGCTTTCAACACTGCGCCTCCTCCCCTCCTTAGTATCGGGCTTTGAGATCTTCCCTCCCCACGAAACTTCAGGGACGCCCTGCGTCTCCTCGTCCCTGACTCCCTCGGCTGCCACAGAGATCTGGCCCAAGAACCAGCAAACATTAGGAATTTATATGTGAAAGGCACATCCTGCGCCAGGGACACTAACATTCGTTCCTTGAGGCACCGGGAGTCCTGTCCACTGCACACAGCCCCTCCACCAGCGGGTCCCAGCGCTCCAGCTCAGACACTTCCCCGGATCCATCACGTCCTCTCATCCCCATGACCACAAGCCTGCTCCTTGCCGTCAGCCTCTCTTCCTGGACGATGGCCATAACCCCCTCCGTGGTCTCCCGGCCTTCACCCTGTCCATTCTCCATATTCCGGCCAAGGGTGCTCTGTGCAGATGCAAACCAAGTCCTGTCACTGCCCTCAGGTGGCCTCCCAGCACAGTGAGAGTCAGCCCAGCCCCTCCTCAGGCCAGGGCCTGCCCATCTGGCCGCTGCCCACTTCCTTTCCTCGTTCTTTTTTTAGCAATGGAGCAATGTGTTTGGATAGAAGCATCCATGGGTCCCCAATAGGCAGGGCCTCCCAGGGGGAGGGGCACAAGTGCCATTTGGCTCAAGCGGAGGCTTCAAATTTAGACTTTCGACATTGTCACCCAAAGAGTCTACACACAGATCCTGGGAAAATATGTGTATGTTAAAAACATCAATTTGTTTTTACACACACACAAAAAAAAGAAAGAAAAAGAAAAATACCCAAACCATCCATTTGTTATATGTAAACAATGAAAATATACCAAAGTTTTTGCATAATGTTCCACACTGAGAAGGCACAGAAACACGCCTGAGTATTACACACAGCACAGCACAGCTGGGGAGGGAGGGGGGGTGCGTGTGAATTTGGTTCTGGTCAATTTAATTCATTTTCACAAGCAGATCTGGGTGCTGTGTCTCTGCTCTATCAGACCCTGCAATGGCCTCAGAGGCTGCGGAATTCCTTCGGGAGGATTCCCAGGCAAGCAGCCTCCCTCCCTCCCAGGGTCCGCAGTCCTCTCCCAGCTTTCCAGGCGTAAGTGCCAGTGGTGCCCTCTAGTGGGCAGCAGCAGAACCAGTCTGTGTGTCTCTGACTTCGCTCACTGGGTCCCAGACTTCAGAACTGAGGTCCTTGGTTCCTTCCTGTGGCAGCCCTGGCACCTGGGGAGTCTCGTGAAGTGGCGATGCTGTCTCGCCACCTCAGTGGTCAGTTATTCCTTAGCCAAACCCCATGGCTCTCTGTGGATGCTGCCAGCACTTCTCACCATGAGTGGGCCATGTGCCTCCTCCATACTTCTGTGCGATGGTCAGCCAGTAAAGACCCCATAACCTTCTCCGGTGGCACAAAGCCCCACTATTCACCTTAGGAAAGAAGATGAGCATTATCTGAGGACCCACTATGTGCTGCATGGTGGGATAATCACAATATCAGAGTGTTGTCTGCCCAAGGTGACAGGAGCAGTGGGATAAACCGACGCTCCTGAGGTCACAGAATGAAGAGAAGCAATGATAAAACAGTTCCGCCTCGGCTGCCTTCCTAGGTCTTTCTTTTCAATCATCTCAAGATGCTGCATTAAGGGAGCAGGAAGGAATACACCGAGCCCAGTCGGGTCCCGAGCACTGGTCCTGGGCCCTTGCACACTTGTTTGATTAATCCCTCATAACACCCACGTGTGCAGGTGCCACCCATCCTCCCGTTTGTCCATCCCTCTGTGCCTTTGTCGGCAGGTACCTATTTTGCATCTACAAGGGGCCAAGGGTTGTGTTCGGTGCTAGGTCCGCCATGAGACACAAGCCCTGGTGGGGACCCGGTTTCTGGTCTCCAGGTCCTAGCACTGCAGCGAGGGACACAGGGAAACCGCCCGCTCACAGAGAGTGTGGTGAGGGTCAGGCATGCACAGAAGCGGGCCTGCTAAGTCAGGAGTGGAGGGCGAGGCGGAGGAACGAAGGACGCGGTCCCCTGAGGCACCAGTAAGCTGAAACTGGGGCTAAGAAGTAGGACTCCTTGAGACTGACGGCTTGCCAAGCAGGATGCTACGTGCACTGGGCTATTTAATCCTCACAGCCCCGCTTTGGGCAGGTACCATATGACCCCCCGTATCATAGACGAGCTTAAACAATGGAGAGGTAAAATGACTCTCCCAGGGACATTTGTGGCTTGTTTGCGGTGAAGCCAAAATTCCAACTCCAGTCTCACTGGCTGCAGAGACATGGCTTGTACCCCTGGGCTTGGGCCTCAGCCAGGGAGGGCAGTAGAGGGAGGTGACCATGGAAGCCTTGAGTTTTAGAGGGTTCGACCTTGTTCAGATGACCTTTGCAGAGTCACTGAAGGACCTGGAGTCAGGCGATGCTATCAGACTTGGTGTCGTGAAGATGGATCGGAGGCGCTTTCTGAGGAAGGGAAGCTGACAGCCAGCAGGCTGTGATAATCCAGCCCAGAGAACATGGGGACGGGACTGCCCTGGGATGGTATGAGCTGGGAAAGCCCACGAGATGCTCCAGGGGGAGGATGGGACAGGCCGGCCCCGGGATGAGAGTCCGGAGTGCAGAAAAGAGGCGAGGCTGAGAGTAAAGATTTGGGAGTTGTCAAAATGTCACCTCAAGCTAAGACGGTGGTGGCTGGGGTGACTGCAGGAGAATGGGGGCTGGGGAGAAGGGCAGAGCAGGTGGACAGGGGAGCAAGTGGCAGCAAAGGACACCAAGGACCAGCCGGCCAGGGGCGTGGGGCTGCAGAGAATCGAGCTCCCAGAAGGAAGGAGTGGGGAGCAGGTGCCCCAGAGGGGTCAGGGCACGTCCACTCGCCTTGCAGACCCCAAGCTTAGGAGGGAGAGGAGGTCAGGATGCAGGGATGCTGTGCTGGGTTCCCAGCGACTTGCCCCCCGTGAATTTCAAAACCTCTCTCCATCTGGAACGCAGAAAATGATTTGCAGTCCTCAGACGGTTACAAGGGCACCGGGTTTGCCCAGTCACATTATTTGACAGAAATGGGCCGTGAAATGCCTGCTAATTGCTACAAGATTGAACCGGGAGAGAAGGGCCTGGGAACGGGAGGTGCCTTGTCAGACTTTCATGTGGGGAGCCGGGGAGCTGGGCAATAACGAGACATAATGGGCCTGCTTCTCCGAGCTCCAAATTACCAGGATCATTTTATCCTGGTGAAAGAAGGATGAAGCTTTTAAAAATGAACAATTATGACATATTTATTTCATTGTTGTCGAGAAAGCTAAACCCCAATTATCCCAGCTATTTTGGAGGGGTTTTCGAAAGGCACTCATGCCATCGTTGAGCTCATCGTCTCCCGGGGCTTCAGGGAGAGGTTTCTTTGCCGTCGTAATCCTGCTTGATCCCTTCTCACCATACCTGACAAGTCTTTGCAGCGTTCTCCCCACATGTCCTAGTCCTGCCCTGGAATTGGACCACGGGGCCCTGAACCAATCAATGAAAACCGTTTCCAAATAACCGGCAGCGCCTCTGCTGAGTCTAAAGGTGCTGGAAGTGTGTGGACTCTGGCCGTGCACCCCTCTTTGATCTGCAGCAGGCCCCGCTCAGATCCAAAACCTCTAGTGACTCCCCACTGACAAGCAAACCTGGGCCAAAGGCTATTTCCGCTGGAATTTGGCCCCCAGACCTCTCGTCCTGTCTCATCTTTTCCCCTGTTCCATGATTCATTTGCTCATTCATCCATTTAACTCATTTATTGAGCGAGTTGCGTGGGCACTGAGCACTAGAACAGGTGCTGGAGTCAATGGGGGGATGATGCAGCAGGTAGGAGGTCCTAAGGCAGCATGGGGGGCTCTGCTGGGTGGGGATGGGGGAGTTTGGGACACAGATGGTGCACTTCTGTCTGCCCCAGGGGCTTCGGTGAGAGCTGGGGGCGGGGTGTGTAGGGTGGCTCCTAGGCTGAGTGTTGGAGGAAGTGGACACACTGGAGATATGTGGGTACAAAATTGACAGGGTGTGAAGCCCCAGTGGGGTACAGGCGAAGGAGGTGATGCTTGCACAGCAGGGTGGAAGGTGGTGCCGTAGTCAGGAGGGGGACCCTGGAGAAGAAATGGATTTGATGGGTCCAGGAATGGGCTTCCCGGGGCACTCGCCAACCAGCCAGGAGGAGTGCCCAGTGGGCAGCTGTGTGTGGGAGTCTGAAGCACAGTGAGGGGCCCAGGCTTGGAGATGGGCGCTGGGGCGCTGGGTCTGCAGGAGGCCATGTGGGGCTATAGCTCCAGACGGAGCACTCTGGGAAGGAAGGCCAGCAGTGAGTGGCCCGGGAAGGACGCAGGCTGCAGGGGAAAGTCAGGCCATCTGTGAGCCCTGGGCACTACAGCTCACACCTGTGCCCTTCCCGGCACAACAAACAAGTAACAGCACTGAGAAGGGACTAGCCAGCCTGGGAAAACGAGGGTGGGATTTGGGAAAAAGCAGCTCTGACTCTCATGATGCTTCTTCCCCTGTCCTGTGTCATGCAGAGTGTGGCTGGCCCTTCTCTGCGGTGCCTGAGAGGCAGCCTCTAAATGCTTGGATGTCCCAAGTGATAGGGGTGTTCTTTCTTATCTATGGGGAGGTCCCTCAGACCACACCTGGTGGGCCCTAAAGAGTTTCTGCCAATGAGACCAACCACGTGATTTCAGCCTGACTTCCATCTGGGAACGGGGGAAAGATGGACATTGAGTTGTCATGGCCACCAATTCAATCAACCATGCCTATATTAGGAAACCCCTATAGAAACATGGACACTGAGGCTTCGGTGAGCTTCCCTGGCTGGCTACACTCTGAGTCTCGTCATACATTGATGTGGAGGGAGGGTAAGGCATGCTGACTCCCTGGGAGGGGACATGGAGGCCTTATGTGTGGGAACCTCCCTTTGGCTGTTTCTGATTTACCCCTCTTATAATAAAGCTGCGATCGTCAATATAGCACTTTTCTGAATTCAATGAGTCATCCTTGCAAATAATCAAACTGAGAGAGTAGTGGGAACTCCATTTCTGTAGCCAGCCAGTCAGAAGTGCAGGTGGACTGGGGGCTCCAAACTGGTGGCTGGTTCCTGAAGAGGTGCGGTTGCTGTCCCCCGAGACGGGACGGCTTCCGGGGGAGACTGTGTGGGGCAGGAGGCAGACAGGAGATGTTGCATTCAACTCAAATGGTGGAGCCTGTGGTGCTTCTCAGACACGCAAGAGGTGTCACATGGGTGGTGAACCCAGGTGGCTGGGGCTCAGGAGAGAAGTCTGAGTGGAGGTAGACAGGTGAAGATAAATATAGATGGTATCTGAAAATGAGGGATCATCAAGGAAATCTGGTCAGAGAAGAGAGACGGGTCAAAGACAGAGCCTGGAGCAGCCCGACGCCACGTGGTCAGGGAGAAAAGGAAGAGCTGGCCAGTGGGAGAGGGATGTGGCCAGTGTGGGGGAGGGAAGCCAGGAGAGCGGAAGGTGGGGCCATCGGGAAGAGCCTGCATCGGGAGGAGGCGTCGTGGAACCTGTCAGGCGGTAAGTCAGGTGAGCCCGCAGGACTGACCGCTGGATTGCACAGGGAGGAGGGCTCCGGTGCCCTGGCAAGAGCGCTTTCGGTGGCACAGAGTAGAGAACGCCTGGCAGGAGCTGGTTTCAGAGAGGATGGAGGACAAATGGGAGACTGAGAGTGAAAACATTCTCAGGAAGTTTTGCTACAAAGGGGAGCGAAGAAATGGGGCTGTGGCCGGCGGGGTGAGAGGGGTAAGCGGAGCAAGTGTTCTTTGGAGGGAATAATGAGGGCAGCAGGTATGAAGCCTGGATGGAGCGGAGGCCGGGACGGAGGAGGGATCGCTCCAGGAGAACCACGCTGGCGCCGGTCCAGGAGCTCCCACAAGAAAATCGCCTCAGGGACTCGGGGATCTAAATTAATGGGCAACAATCATCCTGAGGTTACTCTATGGCCCACCGGTTAAAATGGCCTCTTCTAGAAGCTTTGCTCCATTTCAGGTGCACGGAGACCAAATCAGACCAACCCAGGGGAGAAGCAGCGCCAGGGGGACCAGCGTCTGGGGGGGCTTCAGAGCAGTGCCAGGGGGAGTGGGACTTCAGCCCAAGAATGACACGTGTGCTCTCATTTGGTGACTCTTTAGTCCTTTGTCCCATTGCAGAAGTGGTCCTGGCTGCCTGAGCTCAGGTGCCAGGGGTCTTGAATTCACCCACACAATTTAGTTCCCAGCCTCTGGGGCCCCTTCAGAAGAGTTGTTGAGGCGACCCTTTATCACACGGGTTTCTTCTCCAAGTTCCGAGTGCCGCCCGTGGGCTCCGAGGGATCTTGGATAGACGCCTCCCCTCTCTGAATGTCAGTTTCCTCAGTTAGGAAACGAGAGGATGGACATCTCAGGGTGGCCGTGTGGGCGTTTAGATGGGAAGACGTCTGGGACAAAGTGTGCGACTACTAGGGGCTCCCACAGCGCTGCTTGAAACGCAGGCCAGGTGAGGTCAAACCCTAGGTTGTCATGGAGACCTGCGGTTTGCTGGGCACCGGACGAGGGCTGGGAGGGGTCAGGGGTGAGCAGGAAGGTTGGCTGAGGGCTGTGGAGCTCGGAGAGGCTGTGGCTGACTCTGCGCAGGCAACGCTGTGAGTGGGTCTCGGAAGATGAGTAGGAAAGCCCGGGGCCCACGCGGGGCCTCCAGACCGAAGCAGGACTCCGTGGCTGCAGGAGATCCACGAGCTAAGCAAGGCTACGGGCAGCTGCTTTCTCCCCTCTTCCCACCACGTTGCACACGGTGGCTCTTTCTAGACATGCTGTTTGAACGCCACCTTCCCGGAGAGGCCTTCCCTAGTCACCTGCCCTAATCCCACCTGCTGCTTTTTCCCTTCCCATCAGCCTGCCCTTTCCCTCCACATCACTTACCAGAATTCGCCATTACACATTCATTTGTTTACCTGAGAATGTCAACTTTGGTGTTGAGTTATGTGGGGGAAATCCTACCTCTTACCCCAACCGGGTAGGTCTTCTTAGAAGAGTCCAGGAACCTCTCTGGGCCTTCACGTCCTCATCTGCAAAGTGGGATAAAAAGTACACCAACTTTGTCAGGTTCTTACGAGGGTTCCGTGAGGTCAGCCTCTGAAGCCCAGGGGCAGTCCTGAGAATCCCATGTCACCAATAGGTCAGTAGATGTGAAAGCACTTTCACTCCTCAGAGTCTCCTCTGGAGACAGTAAGGCCCTGAAGGCATGGACCCGGTCTGATGTGTAGGCCCTCGATAGCTGGAATGAGTCAATTCACGCACCAAACTGGGCTGACTCAAGCCAGTTCCAAAGAGTTGACTTGCGGTTTGATGTAAATGGGCTCGTCTCTGCCTTTCTCAAACTGTTCTGATTTAGCTTCATGGTCTCCTTTCGGCAGACATCCTAATTCTCGTGGGAAAGTCAGGCCTCTCGCGTGCAGTCATGAATCAGCAATGTGACATTTGACACCGGACAGCATTTTCATGAAGCCTTGGGCCTCTTACAACTTTTTTTTGTTTTGAGTGTCACTGCTGGTGACACTCTTTAATGGTGAAACAACAGCTGTAAAGAGTTTGGCCAAGCCCATTTTGAAGAAATGGTCACTGAGATCAGTGATTCATGTCTGATTTGGAGTCTCCATCAGATTAGCTGTCTTCCAGAAACAGCAGTATGTACTTAGTCATTTGGATTCCATGCATTGCAGTTGCAAAATATAAGGGACCATCTGGGATAACTGTCTTATTGGATGGGTGGGCCTAAGGCTGCAAGACAAGGGAAGCAGTGTGTCCAAGGTCACAGCCTGAGTTAGGGCAGAACCGGGACACTCCCCGGGCTCCGAAACTCGGGGTGAAATCGGATGGCCCCAGAGAAGGAAGATTTGTCTGTTTCCCATGGCCAAGGACGGGGAGTAGGTCCTCCTATGCCCATATTTTGCATTAACTTTCAATTCCACGAGTAATCACGAATACCGTGTCCTTCAAAATAAACTTAAATTACAATAAAGCTTAGGTCCCCTTGGACCACCGTCCTTAAACTGTCTCCCTGCCGAGTCTTCCTAAAGGTACCCACTACCCTCCATCTGATGCCTGTCCTTCCAAGACCTCCTCTGTGTCAGTACAATCGTATGTGTGAGTGTCCCTAAAAATGACCCTGTGTGGCTTAGTGAGGCGTTTTTACAACACAGCTTTGCCCTCCCTGTCTTATTCTGCAAGTTGCTTTTCCGCCTCAGCAGAACGACTCTGAGCCTCGCGTGAACGCCTGTAGCTCTGGCTGCTGGTCTCTGGCGGACACGTTGTAGTGAGTGGTGTGCGTGCCCCCATGTAACAATCCACCCCTCTGTCGGAGAACACCGAGGTCATTCCAGATACCTTCTATACAAACAGCCCCGCCGCCGCCGTGAGATTCCTCATGTCTGCCTCCCAGTACTCACGTGGGAGGGTCCTCTAAGGAAGATGCCACCATAGGGTGTGCACGTGTGGAGCTTTCCTGGACGCCGCCCAGTTGTTTTCAGGAGGAGCTGTTTGAATAGACGCTTCTAGAAATAGTTTCCAGGAGGACACTCACCAACGCCCCGCAGGGTCAGATGCCCATGAGATGAGGACAGCTGCTTCCAGCTGCTGTCGGGGCTGGGCGTTCTGTGACTATCAGATCTACCTCCTTGTGTGCGAATTGCTTGTTAATGTCCTTTCTACATGTTTCTATTGAGATATTTAGGTTTTCTCCCAACCCTCTTTGAAAAAGAAAGTAAAGCACTTAAGCCCTGCTGAAATTTAAAATGAATCATAACTCAGAAATCTCAGGCTGCATGAGAGAAGGATTTGAAATGTTGTTTTTAAAGGGTGGGGTGGTGAGGCTGGTTGGGGCAATGTGGGTGACAGGCAGCTCCAAAATGAAGAGAGGCCTCATGGAAAGTGGGTGCAGGACGCTGAGGGTGTGGAGGGCTTGGGTGATGCCTGCACCCAAACTGATAACCAAATGGAAGGGCTGAGGCCACACGGACCCAGGGTGTGCCTGGCTGGGAGGGCCTTGTCCACGAAAACCAGTGGCAACTATTTCATTAATAATTTCCACATTGTTTACAGATTGACCTAATAATATGTTGGCTATATATTAGGTTAAGTAAAATATATTACTAAAATTAAATTAAATATATTACTGACATTAATTGTACCTCTTCTGCCACAGAACAGGGAGGCATAAAAAATGTATGACAAATAGTAGAATGCACCACACAGTCCGAGAGAAAAGACACTTGGACATGGACAGTTGGGCCCTTCCAATGGCACCGTCCATTTAGGTCATACCAGGGCAAAGTTTTGGTCTCCAGATCCTTTCATATTCTTGAACATTATTGAAGACTCTAAAGAGATTTTGTTTATGTGGGTTATAGCCATCAATGTTTAGAAATCAAAACCAACACATGTTTTAGATCTTGATTGATTCACTTAAAAGTAGCTAAAAAACCATTACGTGCAAAATAGCCTGATTTTTAATTTAAAATAAGTATTGTGTTTTTTTTCCAAAACAAGCAAAAGTTTAGTAACAGGAGTGGCGTTGTTTTAGAATTTTGCAAATCTCTTCAGAGGTTTGGGCTCATAATAAGGCTGGATTCTCCAATCCGCTCTTGCATTCAGGAGATGGTGACATGTTATTTAGTTCAAGTATGTGCAGGAAACCTGGCCTCACACAGATATGGAATTAGAAAAGGGAGGACTGTTACAATAGCTTTTGGGGACAACTGTGGATATTCTTGTTTGATTCTACATCAAAAGTGTGCGAGGAACAGCTTCTCCAAGCTCAGTTGCAATATGGAGTCTGAAGCCATGTTTCGTGATCAGGCTCGTGGGCCCACAGGGTGTCTGGGTCCAGCTCATCTCACCATGAGCTTTTCGTCTTCTGTTGCATTAAAATCCATTGGCCTATCTGGCATGTTGAATGGATCTTTTACCACCGCGTGATGTTGTATTGGGTCACTGAACGGTGCAGATCGTCCAAAATGTGGACACATGTCATTATGCAAGATCAACGCTCATTGGAAATGTTTATTGGGAAGATGTCAAGCTTACATGGACAGACACAGGTTCCCAAAATTTTCATTTTTGTTTTAAAGCTTGAATTTTACCCTTGCCAAAAAATTCTGTCCATTGTCTTCCTTGAAGGGACAAGCTCACCTCATTCATTGTTGAGATAATGTTTGCCAAGTACCTAAGCCTGGATAACCACAATTTGTCAGCCAGTCATCCTTTCAAATAAAAATGGTGTTCCATGCAAAAACGTAGCTTGAGATGACCATCTCGCTCTGTGCAGCAGAAATGCCTCCTGCCTGCTTCCCATTGCCACGCAGAATATTAAAAAGATATGCACTCAAGGGTCGGGATTTAACAAAACCAATATGTTTTTTCTGCTTTGTGAAGGACATTCTTAAGTGAAATTGGCATTTGTCTTTGACTGTTGGTAGTGAACAATTCAAAATCCATTACTACGGTGTGGCGCCACAAACTTGATCTGCACAACTGGTTTTACCATTGTATCAGTCAGAGCTCTCCAGAAAAACAAAACTAACAGGATATGTATATAGAGAAAGAGATTAGTTATGAGGAATTATAGAGGCTGGCAAGTCCAAAACCTACAGGGTGGGCCGGCAGGCTGGAGACCCCAATGAGCTCCTGTTCCAGCTCAAGTGCGAAGGCCCCCTGCTGGAGAATTCTTTCTTGCTCGGAGCAGTCGGGCCTTTCCGTTGTATTCAGGCCTTCGACTGATTATATGAGGCCCACCCACATCATGGAGAGCAATCTGTTTTACTGAAAGTCCACCAATTTAAATGTTCATCTTATCCAAAACACCCTCACAGAAACAGCCAGAATAATGTTTAACCAACTGCCTGGACACCCCATGGCCCAGCCAAGTTGACATGTAAAATTAACCACCACATCACCATTGCTTCTGCACCATTGGTGCAAACGTCAACACAGGGACGGGGCAGGTGATGTTTTCGTGTTATGATGAAGGTAGTTGTGACCCTGTGGGCTGCCTGCAAGTGTCTCAGTGATAATCAGGGGTTTGCAGGCAGCACGTAGGGAAGTGATGCTCTGCAGAAAAATCCACTTTAATTTGCACAAAGTGCTTCATTCAGCTTTGCAGTGCACCCTCCCAGATTGGAACGGACAGCCAAATAGGCCTAGATAGTTGACGAAACCTCTCCTGTGAAGGAAATCAAATCAAGAAGAAAAAGAAGAAGGAATGGAGGGGTAAGAGGGAAAAGATGAAGGAGAAGGAGGCGGGGAAAGAAGCAGGAACAGGAAGAGAAGGAGAGGGAGAGGGGGAAGGAGAAGGAGGAGGAGAAGGAGGAGAGAAAGGAGAAGCTCAGAAGGAAAGACCCACAGCCAGGGGTGGGAAAAGGCACAAAAATATATCTGACATCCTAGGAAACACGAGAAGGTGTTGCATTCATGAAATACGATGAGATGGCATTATAAAGATGGGAAAAGCCTTTGTAATTAAAAAAATAGGACAGAAGAACTTTTTTTATTTCACTAGAAGCTTATAGGATAATTTTGGAGAAAAGCCTTGAAGAGAGAGACTGGGAAGACAAATAGGTCAAAAATTGCAGGGAAATTATATGAAAAGTAGAGAATTAGTCCAGGGGGGTCTAAAATCCAAATCATAGACATTTCTGAAAAGGGAAGTGAAAATGGAGGGAGGTGTTATTAAAGAGATTATTCAAATTTCTCACAATTAAAGAAAATGTGTCCATATTCTCTACTGAAAGAGTCCAGCAGTTTCCAGAAAAAAATAATTGAAAAAGAACCACACGAAAGACACCTCACTAGGAGGTTTTTAGAAAATCTGAGACTGTAATAGCTCCCGGAGAGTGGGAAAAAGAAAAGGAAGAAAAAAATAAAACTCATCAAAATAATCAGAGTTGAAAGTGACATCAGCCTACTTACCACCAGCGTTAGAAACTATTCATGGATGGAGAGGGGCCTTACAAATTTGGAGGAAAATTGTTTTCTTTTAAATATAATTCAAACTGGTTGAGACATATCAGTAGGTATAAAGAATAATGCAATAGACGATTCAGAAGCTTCTGACTTTATAAATGAACCATTTCCAAGACAGTGGAAACCTGCCGAATGGCCTTTCCGCTTCACGTCATCGCCCCACCTCTTAGAGGCAGAGACTGTCGGTGTCACCATTAGGGAACATCTGATGCCTCAAATGTCTTTGAACTTTGCCACCTATACATGTGTCCCTAAACGATATTGTAATTGTGTATGTTAAAAACGTAAAGGGCCGACCGAGTGGCGCGGTGGTTAGGTGCTGGTTTGGAAGGCCAGCAGCCCTGGTTCGGATTCCACATATGAAGGCCAGTGAAAAAAAAACATAGATAGAATTATACATGTATATAATACATATAATTATAACATATGTTATAAATGTAATTTTTCATAGCATTTTGTTTGGAAGCCATCACATCCCTGTTGCTAAGTATTGCTCTGGTTCATCATCCCCGTTGTATGGTATCTCATGGGTACCGTAATGGGGTGAGTGGCATGCTCGGATTTATCGTCAGTTACGTACTCTTCTTTTTGTAGATATTGAAGTCATTTCCAATAGTTTGCTCAGGGTATGATGGCCATCAGAAACCAAAGTAAGCTCTATATACCAACCCCCCCAACACACAAAATATTCCAAAACCAGTTTCATGACTCAAGCCCCTCACCCATTTTGAGGACATAAAAGAATCAAGAGAGTGGAGGTGGACAGAGGGAGGGGAGAGGTTGTTTTGAGGAGGTTTGGTTTGTAGAGAACTGTTGTAACGATGTAAGTCTTACCTTACAGGGGTGGTGGGGAGGGCAATAGGGGGACGTCTGGGTCTCCCTTGAAGCCTTGTGAGAGATCTCAACAAGGTCACTTTAGGGGCCACAGTGACCTGCTGCCTGAGTTGGGCTCAGGAAACCCAGGACCAGACAAGATAGATGATGAGTGGCCCTGGCCCAGATCAAGGAGGCTGACCCTGCACTGGCTCAGCCTGGCCCCCTCGCAC
Source organism: Aselliscus stoliczkanus (assembly GCA_033961575.1). Classification (NCBI taxonomy): domain Eukaryota; kingdom Metazoa; phylum Chordata; class Mammalia; order Chiroptera; family Hipposideridae; genus Aselliscus; species Aselliscus stoliczkanus. The sequence goes on from CM066733.1 coordinate 5,120,445, forward strand.
AGCGTGTATCGCAGGCACGAAAGGTGGCCCCTTGGGACAGAGAGATGGCCTGCGGAACCCATGGAGGAGATGGCAGCTGGAGAAACCAAATGCATCCCCTGTGTAACACCCACCCCACCCCTCCCAGGACAGAGGAAGCTCAGCCACCAGCCAGTCCGGGGGAATGGGGAGATGTCTAATGTTTGGGTAAAGATTGAAAAGTGCCTTATATATTGGACTAAACATTTCAGTGTCTGGATTGTGACTCTGTCCTATGATTTCAAGTAACTGTAGGATGCTCTGGTCCCTAACAGTGAGCAAAAAAAGTTGGGGGCCTGCCCAAGATTTTACCCAAGGCCAGTAAGTTTATAAAAGGCAGTGGTAGATAAACTAAAAGTGCTTTGTGGTCATTCCCTGTGAGCCACGCTTATTGACTGCAATGCTTACACAGTAAGTTAAGCTTATGCTTATGTAAGTACCATCATGTGTATGTGTAAAATTGTCTCTAGGGTTTATACTTGGAATTTCTGGAAGGAAAAAAAAAGAGGAAGTGCACTTTTTAACCTTACTGCACAATGCAAAACTATTTTCCTAAGGAGAAATAAAATTTCAACGTGAGATTCTCTTTACAGCCAAACTGTCTATCAAGTATCAGGGTAGGATAAGGGGTAAAGTGATGTCTCAAAAGGCAATCTCTCCTTCCACTATCACACTACAGAAATAAGGGATTGAACTGAAAAAGACTAAGATACAAGATCCAGGAAACCGCTGATCCAAAAAAGGAGAGAAGTGAAGGGAACGTTCTGGATGATGGCAATGACAGCTCCACCACCTCCTAGAGAGGAGAGCCCAAAGCTCACGAGATTTCCCCAGAGGGACTGAGGCAGAACCGGCCTTCCAACAGACATGTTTGACAATGTGGAAATATGAGCTTTTAGAAGTTGTAAAAGGATCCAATCTGGAATCCAAAGAAAATTAAGCAAAAACTTTTTAAAAAGTGAGGCAAGTAATAACTTTAGAAAAAACAGAAGTGGTAATGTAATTATACTCACAAGTTTGCTCTGCAGTATGTGATAATGTAAACATTGAAAGTGTATTTAATCAAAAATTGATAGAACAATTTTACGATGATGGGGAAAGGGGGAAGTTGGAGAGCTAATATCCTGACATATAATAGGACGTCAGTAAAAATGGCTACAGATAGTAAACCAAGAGATAGCTGGATACACATGTTTTAAAATGTTACATAATTAGGAGAAACAGCTTTAAAAGATTAAAGTAACTGCTTCTGGGGGGCCAATTCATGGGGAGAAAGGAAGAAACTGCTGACTATTACTGTCTTTTAGCAATATTTCTTATTTTAATACACTGTGCATGTATTTCTGTGGAAAATAATTAAAATAACTTTAAAAAAAGAATCCAGGAATTAACAAGGGATTATAGCAAGATTACAGGATACAGGTTAATATACAAATTCAGTTACTTTCCTACACACTTACATGATGAACAAGTAGAATTTTAAATTGAAAACACAATTCTATTTACAGTAGTACCCTAAAAACTGAAAGACTTAGGTATAAATTTTAAAAAATACACACAAGATCTATATGAGGAAAACTACATACCTCTGATGAGTGGAATCAAAGAACTAAATACATGGAAGGATAATCCATGTTCATGGATAAGGAGACTCAACATTGTCAACAAGATGTCAGTTCTCCCAACTTGCTCTATAGATTCAATGCGATCTCTATCAAATCCTAGCCAGGGAGCTCTCACTAGACGTGACACCAGCCACCACCGTGATCTTAGCCTTCTCGGCCTCCCGAACTGTGAGAAGTAGTTCTGTTGTTGACAAGCTGCCCCACTGATAGAATTTTGTTATAGCAGCACGAGCTGACTCAGACAGGAAGAAATCATCCAAGGGGCAGTCCAGGTGGTTCTGCCAGCCTTCGAAGACAGCAAAGCCAGAAAATCCTTTCTTTTTGCCCCCGGGGAAAGGTGATTTCCACCTGTTTCTGTACCTGGAACAGAAAGGTAGAAAGTGAGCTCTTCACATTGACTTCTCATGAGGCCTTTGGTGGGTGTTACAGACACCAAGGTGAACCAGTGTAGTGCAGAGAAGGTGGTTAGATATTAAAAACCATAGCTAACTATGGCACAGAATGGCAAGGATCCTGATGGGATGTGCTGTGAGCTCCGGATGCGGTGACTGTGAACTGTCCCTAGTGAGGGAACCAGAAGTCTGCAAAGAGGGGGCCTGCAGTGATGATAAGAGCTAAGTGTGATGTGGGACCTGCTACAGGCCGAGCCTGGGCTGTGACTTAGCAAATGGTATCTCGTCTTACACTCACAGCCAGTGCTCTGGGCCCAGTACCACTGTTACCTTCACTTTCCAGAAGAATCTGTCTTATGCTATGTGTGTACTCTCAGTTTGTAAGTTTGGGGCCAAAATAAATTGCTTAGGGTTATTAGTCATCTGTTGATGCATACCAAATTACCATAAATCGAGGTGCTTAAAACAACCCACGTTTATTACTTCACAGTTCCTAAAGGTCAGGAATCTGGGCACAGCTTAGCTGGGTCCTCCGGCTCCGGTGTCATACCAGGCTGTGTGGTCAGGATGACCAGGGCTGCAGTCACCTCCAGGCCCAGCTGGGGCTGGATTTGCCTGCAGGCTTTGAGTGGCTGTTAGGCTAAGGAGCTCCCCAGTGCTTGGTGTGACAGGCCTCTGCAATGACAGGTGACTTCATCAGAGCACACAGTCAGGAGGGCAAGAAAGAATGCAGGTGACACAGAAGGCACAGCCTTTTCTAACCTACTCTCGGAAGTGACATCCTTACTCTTGCTGCATTCTGTTGGCTACAAACAAGTCACGAAGTCCAGCTCACACTCCAGGGGAAGGGATTACACGGCCTGTAAATACCCGGAGGTAGTCTCCAACGGGGGCCGTTTTCGAAGGCCTCTGGACACTCTTAGAACAACTGAAAAGACACTGAGCTGAGCCACCAGGCGGTCAGTGCCCTCTTCTCCAATCACAGGGGAGGAAAATGTGTGTGTGTAGATGCATGCACGGACTATACACAAATGTGTATTTGTGTGTATAATACATACATATATGTGTGGGTATGTGTGTCTAGGTATGTATACATACATGTCTACGTGTGTATATACATATGCATGTGTATAGACATATATGTGTGTATATATATAGTACATGTGAGTGTGTGTGTACCATAATTTTTTACAGACAGTATTTTGTCTTTTTTCTTTTTTTTTTTTGAGGGCATTGTCACTGGCCCTCATATGTGGGACTGAACCGGGGCCACTAGGCTTCCCAAACCAGCGCTTAACTACTGTGCCACTCGGCCAGCCCTACAGACAGTATTTTGAAGGAATACCAAATTATAGCCTGGACCTGAAGGAAGGGATTTCCAGTGTGAAGGAGAGCTGACCAGAACCACATTGTAGGGCATTGTACCCTGAATATTGAACAGATTGCTTTCTGAGGTCAGTTTCCAAGAGGGTAACCAGGCCAAGGAAGGAGGGTACCAGGGTGAAAGCTGAGACACAGAGGAATGGGGGCTTGAGGGGCGGGGGGCAGGAGGAAGGACCAAGCCCGCCGAGCTGGAAATTCCTTCCAGACTTAATAATCCCGGGCATCATTAGTAACCAAAGCAAGACTTCAGAACATATGTTTTGTGTTGACAGCGGACCCTTAATTAAAACAGCCCCGGTGAAGAACAGCCTGATTAAAAGAAAAGTGGTACTTAAGGAACAGTTTGACTGCCGGCTGACATGGGTTGGCAGAGGGCAGTTCGTTCCCGGGCCAGGGCCACAGGCCCACTCGGTTCCCGGTTCCGTCCCTGTGCGTCCGGCAGCACACGAGGCCACTTCGCAGCCCTTGTCTCGTGCACTCCGCAAAAGCAATTGCGTTGCCATTTTAGAGGCCAGAGAACCTGAGCAGGGGGTTCGTGGGCGGCGCCCAGCCAGCCGGCAGGGTCACAGCCGCAAGAGCGCGTGTTCAGCGGGGCGCCTTCTGCATAGCTTTCACTTGCGCGCAGTTCTGCTCCTTCTAATGAATCAGAATGTCTTGTCAGTTATAGGAACCACATGCTTCCTCTACGCCTGCCTTCTTGGGCAACCAGTGGCTTTAGGGACCCTCTCGGTGCTGCTCAAGGGCACAGCGGCCTCAAGTCTACGCGTCACCCGTGGCCTAGGACACCCGGGGGCAGGATGGAGATGCCCTGTGCGGTTGTCTGCCCGCATTTCCAGGAGGTGGCAGAGCCGAAGTGTCGGGACTGAATACCAGGAAGGCCTGTTGGTGAGAAAGCTGAAATCATTTTTGAAATTGATGAAATGAACCACTTCCGGAGAAAATGAAAACCTTTTCTGAGGAAATGAGCTTCACCCTAACTGCGGCTTGGGGTGAAGATTTTAGGGGGAAAGCAGAGAATCTGATCCCCCAGCGGACGCTGCAGTGGGTCCCTTTGGGGGGATCCCCCAGAGACAGGCGCCTTCTCAGGGGATCCTACCCTAACTAGGCACACAAATCTTGGTTCACAAGGGTAACAGCTAGCTAGCATCAACTGGTTACTCAGGCCGGCCACGTGACCTGTGTTACTTCATTTCAGACTCTAGGGAGTCCTGTGAGGTGACATCATTATTAGCCCCCCAAATCACCCTTTGTTTGCTCTTTTATGAGAAAGGCAGTTTTTAACTTTAGTGAGATAGGAATTTATTATTCCAAATGATCAGCTTTCATAGGTGAAGTAAAAACCAGAGTTAGAATTTGAGAGACCTGTCTGGCCATCAACTGGCTTCCATGGAGACTCAGGACTGTCTGCTCATCGCCTTCTAGAAATGTCCTTTGTCCCCTGGCTAATTGGACAGCCTTCCTGTACATTCCCTGTGACTTTCCACTCCCGCCTCTGGTCAGAGCTGATGGTTCCCAGGTGGTCATCTGAGCCAGCTGGACCAGTGGACACCTTCCCTGGGGCTTGGGGTCAGAAAGCATGCCAGCTACAATCTGGAGACTGAAACTGTGGCTTTAAAAACCCGACACCATGTCACCATGTGTCCTACCTCAGGAAGGACAGTCTGCAGTAAGAGTGAACAAAGCTGCCTGTACGGAGAACCCAAGAAATGAAGCAGAAACAGTGTTCTGGAACATTCCATGCACTGGTTCTGAGCCCAAATGAGTAGCTGCCCTTCCTGAGGCTTGGTTCTCCAGCCCTTCCTTAAATGCATGTGCCAATAAAGTGCTCTTTTTACTTCATTGTTGGGTTTCTGCACTTGTAACCAAAACTTCTGAATAACATGCATATAAGAGGGATTTCCTTGGGGGCAGGTCCAGCCCCAGGATCTAGCACCCCTACAGGGAGGGACCGGCTCTGTGGTTCCAGCAGCACCTCAGCTTCTGTGTGACCATGCCCGGGCCAACCCAACGCTTAGGGCAGAGAGCAGAAGCCATCAGACTGAGCTGACCTCGGAATGGCCACTGTGGGGACCAGACAGCCGATCTCGCTAAGTCCTTGTCAGTTCAAGCTGTGTTAGAACCCCCCAAATCCACAAAGGGCGTCAGTCTCTCAGGCAGAAGTCTGAGAAACTCAATGAGAAAGTTAAACCATTTTATCACCCAATTCCCTTAAGATGCTAAAGGATCTGATCTACTCGATTAACTAACGAGGGGGAGCCAGCCAAATGGGGAGTGGGTGACACAGCAGCTGGGAATGCAGGCTTGGTATAGACAGCCTGCAGCTGCCTCCTGGAAACAGCGTATTAAAGGCTCTGAGAAGTCCTGCAGCACAAACCTGATTTTATCTACATTTAAACTACTGTTTCCCAAATTTATTTGGTGACAGAACCTTTTCTTTCCCCCACATTGCACTTTAAGTATGGCCTAAGGAGCTAATATCTCATCTGAGTTAATTCTGTCCCAGGGCAAAACCAAACAATTTCATCAACAAACCTGCTATGCAAGTCCCACATGCTCCACCTTACTTTTAGATGCTACATTAGCCTGGTTTTTTCCTCACTCGGCATTCATATTGATAAAACAATGAGTAAATTATATATCTGCCTTGATTTATTAGGAGGGAAAAATTAAGTCACCATGATTTGGGGAAATTTCTACTCTGAGTCACCATGCTAGGAGTCTAAGCAAACAATCAAACCAAAAAAAAAGAGGTGTTTTTTTTTTTTTCCTTTTTAAATCTGCACTGGTTACTAAGGAGCTCAATGTGTAGATAAATTAACTTATAGTAAAATTACCTAAAAGTGAAATCTGCATGTTGCCACACACCTGTGAAGAATTCCCAGTTTGGGGCAGATAGATACATGACAAATCACAATATGTCAAAGGGCAAGGCTGTGAGTTTCAGCTCTGACTTTACTGGCTATGACCTTGGGCTAATAGTCACTTTTCTTGGCCTCCTTCATCTCTTCTGATCACGGGGAATAATAATGACATTGTGATAATCAGGTGAGACAGTGGCTGTGATGATGTTTGATCAGCAGAAAAACCCTGTAACCTGCTGCCCAAATTATATTGCATTTGATCCATGCCACATCAAAATAGTATAATACAACTGAGGTTTTGTGGGCAATGTTTGCATATAACAGAGATGGGCAAAATTGTTCCATAAAGGACTACATAGTAAATATTTTAGGCTCCGCAGGCTGTATGGTCTCTGTCACAACTACTCAACTCTGCTGCCATACAGGAAAAGCAGCCATGATAATGTAAATGAATGGACATGGCCGTGTGCCAATAAAACTTTATTTATAAAAATAGGCAGCCAGCCAGATTCGGCCCATGAGCTGTAGTTTGCCAGCTCCTGGTGTGTAAGTTACACAAGTAACCTGCAAAAAAGAAAAGCCAAAGTATGCAGGGAATATGAGATTGTTGTAGCACTTAAAAAATTAATTTTCCTTTCATATTATAATGCTCGTTTTACAATGAGTACAATAAGCAGCTTTTATAAACTAACCATGTTCTAGTAAGATTCCAAGGATTGTCATGGGATTTCTACACGCAGCAGAATTGTGGATCTTGGGAACAGCTTTCAGTTCCCACTTCCTTTGCTTCAAATTCCAACCCAGTAGGGGTCCTGGGGACCTTTCCCACATCATAGCCAGGGCTGTTTTGTGGGAGGAGGGGCCTACATGCCATCTTGGAACCGCTGTCTTACAATTATGCAGTCTGGACCCTCCCTTTTGTCTGCTCGAACTTGATGATCTCACAAAAAACACACTCAGTGCTCCTCAATTGGGGCTGATTTTGTAACCCCAGGGGACATTTGTCAGTGTCACAACTGGGGGTTTGCTATTGGCAGCTAGTGGGCAGAGGGCAGAGATGCTAATAAACCTCCTATAATGCACAGGACAGTCCCCACGGCAACAGAGAATGATCTGGTCCAAAACATCAGAGGTACTGAGGTGGAGACACCCTGCTCTAGAAATAAAGTAAACTTTATTCATTAATATCATCATTTATATCATTATGTAGTGTATGGTATCAATTATAATTTATAGTAATAGTATTTCTTAATGTTCAAATCTAACCACCATTTGTTTACTTATTTACATTTCACATCTCCCTCTGTCATGAAAAGTTGTGTTTCTCTAGATGCTCTTTATAAGTCTCAAGGGTGAGTGTGGGGCCAGCTGGGTGCAGTCAACACCGCCAAGAAATAGAGGGAGGGGAAGGGAGGTGTATGGTTAATATTGATTCACTTTTTCTATTATGAACTTAAATGTGAATTATACCACATAAGGTACCCCCATGTCTCCGGGATCTGGGTTAGGTTAAGGTGGAAAAAAATCCCAGAGGAGAAGAAAATGATTTATTGGTAGGCATCTGTGATAACATTTTTTTTCCTTCCCTCTCCCTTACTTTTACAAAAATATTAGGTTTAATATTAGCAGAGAGGGAGGGAGGGAGAGAGGGGGCATGTGTCCTGGAGTCTTTAAGTAATACAAAGACCACTGTGGCATTAGTAATGAAAATAATAATGGATAAGACGAGGATAATCAGAAAATGAACGGCTAACACTGCTGCAGCACATCCTATGTTCCGAGCACGGCGTGAAGCAGACACAACTATGAACACTGTCTCCTGGAGCCTGGCAGCCTCGGCGGAGGGCAACGCCACCGTAATTTAGAAGGGTTAACGACTTGCCCAAAGTCACACAGTTCTCTCGCAGTGACAGGGGGCGTAATGTAGACCGTCTGGCTCCAGTCGTTAACTCTTCACCGCATCTTTGCAGTTATCTGTCTCCCCATGCCCCCAGCCCCACTCCACCAGCCTAAAAGTTCTTGTTTATATTCCCCGATGGGCCTCGGACTAACCCTCACTCCCAACCAGGCTGTAAGCCCCTGACTTCATCGAATTGAATCAAAACCAGATTTTCCCTGAGCGGGAGGTGAGCTTCTGGGCGACGGCCGCGCGGGGGCGGCCTAGAGCCAGCCGTTCCCCGCTTTGCGCTTTGCGAAGGGGGCGCTCAGACCTGGGCCAGCAGGAGCCCGAGCTGCGAGCAGTGGCAGAGGTGTGGGGTTCGGGGAGCGGGTGGGGAGTGCGGGCAGAGGGTGCGGGGCCGGGGGAGGCCTCGGAGAGGAGGAGCCGGTCGCCTTAACACAGGATCGCATATTTTCTGCACTGCAAAGACAAATATTATTCCATCAGGGAGATGGCTTAATTAAGTAACCACTTAATTTAGTCTCTCTTGTTGAAACAGAGTGGTGACTTCAGTAATTGCCCGTTTGCAGAACATGGAAATCTGTGCTCCGCAGGCCCAGACAGCGGGCCGACGGATCACCAACGTCTTTCCCCGCTGTACTTGGACTGACACCAAGGGCTGGTCTGATTTTTTGGGGGGGGTGGGGGGAGGTGTTCTGCCTGCTGCCTCTCCATTTCCTCCCAAGGAGTTCTTTCCCCTTCAGAATTCCCGCATAATTCCCCCGCTCACAGGCCTCTCCAGAGGGACTGCAAACCTTACACCCTAACCTGGGCACTTTTGAGAGTGAGAGGGACCCATTGATAATGATGCCAGACAGCAGGTATGGGCTAGAGGCCTGGGGGTTCCCTGTCTGACTCCATTTGTCCAGCAAGGCTTTCCCTCATCCCATCCCATATCTGGGGGCCGTCACCCCTGCCGCAGGGGCTGAGCTGGTCCCTCTGTGCTCTTGACCAGCTCTCCCTCCCATATGCCCCCATCTGGGCCTAAGCTCGCCAGTTCCCTAAATGGTTCAACAGCTCAATGGCCAGTTCACCAAAAGCTAGTTCGTGAGGAGGTTATCCTTGACTCTGTCCTATAAAGAATGCTAGTGAAATTCAAAAGAAGCTCTAAGAAAGGTGCTCTTATTATGACTGTGACGATAGCCCAGACTTTCCCAGCCTACCCGTCACTTGCGTCTTTTCTTTCTCCCCAAGCCACTAATCGCTGTCTTACACGCTATACGTTTTACTGATCCTCCTTGATTTTAGAAGGGTTACATCTTGACAAACCCATTGTAAGTGGAAAATACCGTAAGTCAAAAATACATTTGCTACCCCTGACCTACTGAACACCGGAGCGTAGGCTGACCTGCCTTAAACGCGCTCAGAGCTCTTACACTGGCCATTGTGGCTTTCATCTTGGAGCAGCTGCCTTCCTCTTCTCACCAGAGGACACAACAGGAGACAGACGGGCCTTTTATAGGCATGGTGGGATGAGAAACCACAAAGCAGGGTACTTCAAAACACGCTGGCAGCACAGTCCACTGTAGAGTACCTACCGCTTGTTCACCCTCGTGATCGGGGGCTGGCTGGGAGCTGCCCAGCCTCACGAGACAGTATCGTAACGCAGATCATTAGCCTGGGTGAAAGATCAGAATGCGAAGGACCGTTTCCGCTGATCGCGTATTGCGTTCGCACCGTCGTAAAGTCGAAAACTCGTAAGTGGCATCATCATAAGTCAGGAAGCATCTGTACTGACTTGTGTGTTTCCTGTCTCCTTGTTCATAGCTGTGTCTCCAGCACCTAGAATTATTCCCTAAATTGTGCTCTGCCTGTCCCTTCTCCATCCCCGTGGACTCTGCCTAAGTGCAGACCTCACAAAATGCCCAGTGGACACTGCTGTATCACCCAGTTTTACCTGATGGCAAAATCAGCCTGGGCCTCTCCCTCCAGCCAAGTCCTCAGGCCGCCTCAGGAAATTCTGACACTACAGGGTTGGAATGAGGTGGTGGCTGTACCTGGCACGTGGGGAAACCCGGCTTTTCCCACAGGCCCAGTCTCCAGGGCCACCCTCCCAAGCCCCTTACCTGCAGCCTGCCTCCAGCCCTACCGGCCCCCACTCTTCACCCCAGATGTCACAGTGGCCTTTTGAAAGCAGAAATCTGTCCCTGTCACTCTCCTCCTGGCCAAGAGGAGCTGTGAGAATAATGGTGACAGAGCGACGGCCTGGGTCAACATGCTAAGCTCTGGGGCCCTGTGGGCAGTGAGTTAGGCTCCAAACCTCAGCAAACTGTGGGTGAGGATAGGTCCCCCCAGCATTCGCTCAGGGCTCCTCAGCCTCGGCACTGGACATTTTGGACAGGCTAATTCTTCATTATGGGGCTGCCCTGTGCCTTGTGGGATGGTCCGCAGCATCCCCTGGCCACTGCCTATGAGATGCCAGTAGCATCCCCCTGCCAGTGTGACAATCTAAGCCATCTCCAGACACTGCCAAATGTTCCCTGGGGTCCCCCCTCCCTCCCCGTTGAGAACCACTGAATTATCATGACGATTGACTAATAAAATATACAGGAAGCCCCTTAGCGCCTTTCGTGGTCATCCCTCCGATGCCCAGATGCATTGTGCAGGCCCCGGAGAGGGCAGAGGGGTCCCGCATGTGGGTAAACTTCAGGCAAAGCACTTTTGATAGCTATATTCATATATGGGCCCTGATACAATAACGTCAGCAGGCCGACACACTGAAAACAAAGGAACAGCAGCAAGCATCCGGGTGATGGTTACGAAGTGCTGGCTGTGCACCAGGCCCCTGGTGGATGACGTGTATTCTCTCATTTAATCCCGAGGTGCGTATATAACCGTCATCCTGGTTTCCACATGTGGAAACTGAGGAACTGCAGAAGTTAGGGTTGTATTGCCCTGTAGGACGCAACCCTAGTTTTGTCTTTAACTTAGCACATTTTTCTCAGCACGCCTTTCCCGAGGGGCTGTGTGCATATCTCGGTTGCTCAAATACTCCTTGCACCCAGCCTCCCTCCCGTCCCCCCATGCTGGCTTCCTCTTTAATGGATTAAATCAAACTTTGGCATGGGCTCACTATAATATGTGAATGAGAGTCATGTTTTCAGCGATTTTTACAGTACTTTGTGGCAGTTACTCCCCGTTCAAACCCCCAGTGGCTTGCTAGGGCTCTAGGATGACATGCAAACTCCTTACTGTAGCCTTGTAAGGCCGCCTCCCTGACCTCTGCCCCCAGCTCACTCTCCCCCCACTGGCTTACTTTCCTGAGTGTGCCCTCTCTGACCCATCTCTGGGCCTCGGAGCAAGCTGTTCCCTCTGCCAGGGATGCTCATTGCCCAAATTATCCAAGACTCCCACCTTCCCTTTACTCAGGTCTCAGCGGACAAGTCACCTCCTCAGAGACACATTCTCTGACCACGAGAGCTGTGTCCACAGCCTGTGTGCCCACCCTGGTCCTGTCGGTCTAGACCTCACCCTGCTCCTGCAGAGAATTGAGTCATTTCTGATATGATCTTGCTCATTTATTTGTCTATTTAAATATTGTCTATTCTCCTGTTGGCTGTGAGAGCCCCAAAGACTACCAGAAAAACCTGTTGATCAAGCAAAGCTACGTTTATTAGAAGCTTTCAGGGAGAGTGCAGCCTTGAAAGCATCTCAAGGGCGTCGAAAAGTGGAAATTTAGAGGGAGGTATTTGTAGGGTTTTAGGTCCCCGATGGGTGATGTTAAGGCAGGTATTGCAGGGCAGAGAACCGGTTGACACTGGGCAGAGTTTATGACCTAAGAGCCCCTGATGGGTGGACACGACAAGGCAGGGGTCCCAATGCAACGACTGATGAGCAAGCTGTGTGTTTTCTTTTGGTTTTTTTAGATTGAGATGTAATTGACATATGTCATTGTATTGCTTTATGAGTACAACACAACGATTTGATATGTATATATATTGTGAAATGATTACCACTGTAAATTTAGTTAACATCTGTCACCACACATAGTTACAAAACTTTTTTCTTGTGATGAGAACTTTTAAGATGTACTCTCTTAGCAACCTTCAAATATGCAATACAGCATTATTAAGTACAGTCACCACGTTATGCTCAGTATAGGACTTATTTATCTTATAACGGGAAGCTTGGACCTTTGAGCCCCCTGACCCATTTCGCTGTCCCCCTTTGCCCCTCCAGCAACCACCAATCTGCTCCCTCTACCTGTGAGTTCAGGAGTTGTTTTGTTTTGTTTTTGTTTATTTCAGTTTCCACATATGAGTGAGATCGTACAATATTCGTCTTTCTCTGTCTGACTTCTTCCACTGAGCATAACGTCCCAAGGTCCACCATGTTGTTGCAAATGGCAGGATTGCCTTTTTTTTTTTGTGGCCGAATAGTATCCCATCGAATATATGCACCACTTATTCTTTATCCATTCATCCACGGATGGATGCTTAGGTAGCTTCTGTGTCTTAACTATGGTAAAGAATGCCGCAGTGAACATGGGGGTGCAGACATTTTTTTGAGACCGTGATTTTATTTTCCTCAGACACATACTCAGGAGTGGGGTTTGCTGGACCTGTTAGCTTTCATCAATAAGCTGATTGTTCACCATCTTACCTTCCAGAAGCGTGTTGTGGCGTGTGCAGCTGACTTAGTGCTGCCGAGTCCCAGGTTGTTTAGCGCGGAAACGGGGTTGGGTCTGTACTGAACAGGTAGACTTTTATTTTTCTTGTCACTGTTCCCTAAACAATTCCATGTAGCAACTATTTACATGGATTTACATTGTCCCAGGTATTATAAGTAATCTAGAGATGATTTAAAGTGTATAGGAGGATTGGGTAGGTTACATGCAAATACTATGGCGTCCTATAGAAGGAACTTGAGCACCCGTGGATCTTGGTGTCTGCGGGGATTTGGGGGGCCCTGGAACCCATCCCCCATGGATACTGGGGATGACTGTATACAGTGGATGCCTGAAACCGTGGATAGTCCCAAACCCTATATACACTATGTTATTTCCTCTACATACATACCTGATAAACTTGACGACTTCCCTTTGGCATATCTGAGTGCCAGCATCAATATTCTTGCCTTTTGGAGACATTATTAAGTACAATAAGGGTGACAAGCACTGCAGTACCACGACATGTGATCTGATAGCTGAGACAGGTGCTAAGTGACTAACGGGCAGGTGGTGCACACAGCAAGGAGACAGTGGGCCGAGGGATGAGTCACATCTCGGGCAGGATGGAGCCGGACGGCGTGAGAGCATCATGCTACTCAGAACGACGTGCAATTTAAAACTTAGGAATTGGCTATTGCTGGAATTTTCCATTTAATATTTGTGGATCATGATTGACCACAGGTACCTGAAATCACAGAAAATAAAACTGCAAATAAGGGGAGTGAGGGTGGGGGAGGGCTCCTGTCTAGCTTGCCCCGCTCTGGTCCAGGCTGTTCTGGGCTCACAGAGTATGAATATACAGGTCGTAGACAGAGAGTCTCATTCTGTTTTCAGTAAATGGATTCATACTGTATATATGATGCTTGTAAGTTGTTTTTTTACCCCCCTCGTATCATGAACATTCCCTCTGGTCAACAAGTGGAGATCTTATTCGATCAGCCCCCTCCCAGGGTCAGCCAGTCTCTTCCGGTGCCCACTGGGGGATGTTAAGGACGTGGGAATAAGGCCCCATCTTAACACAGTTGGACTCAGTTGTCACAGCATTTTGCCTGCTCTGAGATGGAGCAAGACAAACATTCTTTCTCAGGTGATCACACTCAAACTGCTGGTGTCAGCAGCGAGCTCTGGGACATGAAAAGGAAGCCCAGAGGCTGACCTTGGATCAGAATCCTTTATCACTTAGATTCTATTTTCTTTTGGCTTGGATTCTAGCTTTAAGGGAAGAGGGCGGAGAAGCTAGCACAAGCACGAGATAACTCTGATTCTATATTCATGTTTATGGTTATGATATGTGTCTGACACTTTGCTTGGAAATCTTGGTGTTTTAAATATATATATAATCTACTAAGGGATCCGATTTTGAATTGAATGGGGAATCATGGCAGTACTTGCAAATGACCGCGTTTTGTTCTGGGCTTTTGAAGTTTAGATAGTAGTTTAGACTTAATCATTAAAAAGCGATTTTTGTTTGTTTGTTCTTTTTAAGAAAGTTCTGACCGCATGCTCTTCCTTCTCAATGATTTGTAATATTCACTTTTTTTTTGGGGGGGAGACCCTTTTTTCAAATTTCAATTTATGTAAACAAACAAACAAAATTCTTGCATTTCTCTCACTCCCTTACCCCCTGCCACTGGCAACTGCCAATCTGTTCTCTGTATCTATAGTTCAAGGTTTGGGGCCCGGGGAGGGGGCTTTTTTTTTTTAGATTCTACACATAAGTGATATCATACTGTGTTTGTCTTTGTCTGACTTATTTCACTTACCATAATGTCTTCAAGGTCTATCCATGTTGTGGCAAGTGTCATGATTTTCTTCTTTTTTATGGTTGGGTTATATCTATTTATATGTATATCATATTTTCTCTATCCATTCATCCATGGATGGACACGTCAGTTGTTTTGCTGTCTTGGCTATTGTAAATAATGCCACAATGAATGTGGGGGTGCTGATATCTTTTTGAGATAGAGATTTCATTTTTTAAGGGATTTGGCTTTTCAATTGAATGGGGAATCATGGCAATACTTGCAAACTCACCCATTTAGCTGAACTATAAAAAGATTCACCCATTTTTTTTACAGCTCAGATAAATACCCAGAAGTGGAATTGCTGGATCATACGGTAGCTCTATTTTTAATTTTCTGAGGACTGGACCCTTTTTCCAAATCCTCTGAGGTCACTGTCCACCTGACCCATTGGCTCCTTCAGGCTCCAGGGGTGCTGGGGTGAGGAAGTACTAAAATCTTTCCCCATTCCTGGTTGACGCTCAGGAGTGGCGAGCAACTCAGAATAAGGGAGAAATACCTCAAATCTGACTACTCAGTCCCGTTCGCCTCCTGGTTCGACCTTTTTGTCACTGAAACCATCGACAAGATACTTTGCTCTTCTGCACCTCAGTTTCCCTGTTAGTAAAATGGCAGGGGTCAGAGGGACATTTCCTGTGTCATGGGCTTACAATGAGATAGTATTGACAGCTCCTGAGCTAGTCCACAATGTGTAGCTGTCCTTGTGAATGAAACACAATCTCCGATCTCGAGAGCTTATTTACACTGTTTATACACTGTGAGGTGTATAAACAACAAATAGTATAGGTGGATGAGGGCAAAACTACAGCAGGAAGAAAGGCCCACAGGCACTCGGGGGGGGGTGCGTGGAGGGACGCTGCTTCAGCCGCACTGGGGGCTGCAGGCACACTGTGCTGGGTGGAGATGCGGGGAGGTCCCACATCGTCCAGGGGCAGCTGATTGGGAGGCAACATGGAGGTGTGAAAACACAGGTCTGGATATGGAAGGGCATTCCTGAGACTGACGGCCTGATGGAAGCTGGTAGAAGGCAGGAAGACTGCTTCCCGGGGAAGACGGGTTTGCTCTCTGCCATCCCATTACGGGACAGAGCTGTCCATCTCCCAGCCATGTTGGCCGCTGTGGCTGAGCCATGAAGCTGGCTCCCCAGAGCAGTCCTCGCGGCAACCCTGCAGCCCCATGCAAGCTTTGAAGCCCACCGCCAAGGGAGGGCACGGGGCCTGCCCGCCTCTCACGCTGCTGCTACAATTTCTAAAGCACTCTGACACCGAGGAGAAGCTGTTTTCACTTACACATCTTAAGAGGGAATCAGGCCTTTGGGCGCTGAGGCCCAGGGTGGGACATGACCGTGATTTACACACCATAAACTTTTGTGAGTTTTATTCACCTCAGTGGTCTGATATTAAACAGGCTCACGGGGGAGCCACGGTGACTGGAGGCTTTTCTGGGCAGCCCTGCACTGGGTTATGGGAGAGAGAGGCAAAAGCAGGGGACACCTTGGTCTTCAGACTCCTGGGTATCACCTTCCGCATCAGAGGCCACGATTGCTGGCCTGGGGACCCAAATCCAACTCACCTACCATTCTGTGGGGACCTGCGCCTTCTTGAAAGGAGAAGTTTGTCATTCACAGTGGGAAAGAGCCGAGTAGGTGGGAGAGTAATTGATGGGTCGGACATTCCACGCAGATGTCTCCGGGATGGAGGCTCCATGAGAAAAGGGACTTGCCGCCTGACCTCAGACCAGCTCCGGGCACAGAGCAGGCTCCGAGCTGGGCCCTCCCTTCTCCTCGCAGACCCAGGGTACCAGCCTTTGCCATCCCTCCCCCAGTTTCCAGTGTTCCCCGCCTCCAGCTCCTCTCCATCAGCAGAGAAAGGGCTGCTTTCCTGGGGCCCATGAGCACTCCACTGCACACAAGCCCCACTGAGTTAGGCAACCTCCCCAAAACCTAGAGGGGAGGCGGCCTTCCACCAGCAGTCTGCACCTCCCTTCTTTCTCCTCCACTCATTCTTGTCCCTCTCCCTTCCTCCTTAATCACCAAGGAAGCTCCAAGCAGTCTTACTCTGCTATGTAGACCATTTTGGTTCTCCTAGGCTCCCAGCCCCAACTTTGTGTGCCCAAATCCTAGTAAATGTCCCAGACTTGCCATCAGGCCCGACATTCAAGGTGATGACCAGATTCAAAGGTGGTTGGAATTGTAAACAGTAAGAAACATTTTATTTTTAAGGGATCTGCACTCAACTCAAAGACAAGGACCAAATCCCATACCAGAGAAACAATACAGCCAAACTCTGTCTTCCTGAGATGCATCTAGAACATATATATATATATATATATATATATATATATATATATATATATATATATATATATCATAACAAATTACTCCAACACTTAGTGACTTAAAATAATCATCATCATTGATTATCTCATCATTTCTGTAGGTGAGACACTTGTGAGCAGCTCAGCTGGGCAGTTGGGGCTTGGGGGTGTCTCATGAGGTTGCAGTCAGATGTCAGTCATGGCTTGACTAGGGCTGGAGGATCCATTTCTGATGAATGGTCATCACGTCGCTATTGCAGGAGGGCTCAGTTGCTCTCCAGACAGACCTCGCCACACAACGTGGTCGCTGGTCTCCTCCAGAGCACATGAGCCAAGGGATCAGCGGAGAACCTATCAGGCCACGTATGACCTAGCCTCAAGTCACACGCCATCATTTCCACCATCGCATTCTATTGGCCACACAGACCAGCTCTAATGTAAAGTCAGAAGGAGGCTATAATATGACCCAAGTGGCAGAGGACAAGGAGCCCTGGGCCTGGGGGCCATCTTGGCAGCTGGTCACCCCAACCAGCTCACCACCTATGGCTGTTCTTTTCCTGCCTGGTTATTCCCTGTGGCTCCCTGGCCTCCCCTCCCCTCCATCCCTTCCAGCTCTGAAGCTTCGTCCATTCGCTCCCACAGTTTTTGACAATTCCTGTCTTTTACTTGCCTGAGTTCAGGTTCATCTCTTCCTTCCGCCGACAGTTAAAAATAAATTATACACTTGGTAATAATAAAATGGGTATTTCACACCCACCTCCGTATGACTGTTGTGTAATAAATCCACCACCAATGGCTCGTGCAGCACCTGGCTCGTATTAGGTATGCAATAAACGCTAATGGCTCTTTTTATTATTGTTATTATTATTAACTCCATCACTATCTATACAATCAGGCCATTATAAAGTGCACTGTGGAAAGTCTAGCCTGGAACCTCTCTGCTGCAGTAGGTAAGGAGATACCAGGGTCAGGGGAAACCTGTGTTTCCTTTTTCCCCACCTTAGAGCCTTTCAAAATAGTGTTGCGTTCTAAAGAAACCGTTATTGGACTCTCAAAGCCTTGAAAAGTAACCTTTGTTTTTGAAGAGGAAGCAAGGAGGGATGGGATAAGCACTTACAGCCATTTAACGTTGCTGCAGCATCCAAGCACTGGCCGGAATCCCCTTATCATCCCTGTCCTAGAAATCCATTCTTACTGCACGCTATAGAAGTGTTGGTTACAACAGATTAGAAACGAAAAGCCCACAACAGGACAAACTGATCCTTCTTCGCAGATCATTTGAGACGCTCTAGAGTTCCCAAGAAATATTTGAGCTTTACGTCAAAACCCCCAGTGTCTGATGGCAACCGGTCCCCGTGAACGCCAGGTGGAACCCCTGAACCTGGGTTTGAATTCCAGCTCCACTTACCAGACCAGCCGGGGGGCCCTTCCGAAGCTGCTCTCCTTCTGCCCCACTCTCCTTATCAATTAGCCTGGGATCCAATGCCTGCATCCCGGTTATCGGAAGATGCATCAGGGAGCGCTCATGGAGCAGAAGCCAGTGTCTGGCACTAAAAATGTGCTCTCCAATAACGCGTTTCATGGGTGATCAGAGGGAAATTACCTTAAGTGGCTGAAGACAAACAAAACCCTCACTACCACAGGGACAGAACTTTCCAGTTCACAGGAAACTTGGAATGCCTTACTCCGTCCAATCCCCCACCAGCCCTGGGAGGTAGGAGTCACATGCCCGCCTGTCAGATGGGGAATGCGAGGCTCTGAGACATGATGTGGGGCCTAGGGCTGCACGCGGAGGGAGCCCCAGCTCCACTCCACGCCTGCCCGACTCACCAGCTGCCCGCTCCCCAGGGAGGGTGCCAGGGACGCTCCGAGGATGGGGCCTGGGAAAACCTGTGTCGCCAGAGCCGTTACCTCGGAGGCCACTCCATTCCTTTGGGCTCACTCATGTCCAGCAACTTCCTGGCACCTGGAAATCCACAGGTCCAGACCGCTGAGTGAGTCAGTCCGCTGGGTAACGGGCAGCCCTGCCCCTGTGAGGGGCTCACCAGCCCTGTCCCTGCCGCAGGGCCACCCTCAGCAGAAACAGCTCGGGGGGGATGCGCATGGCACACTCTGGCCCCTTCCTCACCGCTCCCCTGGGATTCTTGCCCTTTTGTGCCATGGACCCCAGAGCATAAACCTATGTTTTTAAATAAAATAAAATACATCGAATTATTAAAGAAAACCAATTAAAACACAGTTGTAAAGATAATATTTTAAATTTGCAATAAATGAATATATGTGCTTCCTTTATTATGACATTAAATGAGACCTAATGTCCACCATAATTTAAAGTAATATTGAGCATAAATGACATCATAAATTACCAGTAAAGGGAACGTGACAGGGAAACACCTGTGACTCCCTGGGTGTCACAGTTTTCAGAGCTTTTTGTTTGTGGCCTACATTCATCAAAAAAGGAAATGCTATATTTCAGTTAGAGGTTAGTGAAAATGAAGATTTTTTAGTTTTTCTCCACCCACGTTCATGAACCCCTGGATGGGAGAAGGGTGACCTCCCCAGGGTTAAAAGCTCCGTACAATTTACTCAGACAGCACCTTCACCTGCCGCTGACAAGCAGGATCCGGCAGTAGCTAGGAGCCCAGCCCCACAGGTAGACAGCATGAGTCCAAATCCCCAGCCTGCCCCAAGTAGCTGTGTGATCCCATAAATTACTTAACCTCTCTGTACCTCAATGCCTCATCCATTCGATGGCTGATAGTAATTCCTATCTTGGGACACCGTCGCCCTGCCCCGTGCCTGGCACACAATAAGTGCTGTACCAAATATTATTTGGATTGATCTTCTTCCATTTGACCGTTCAAGAAAGCCCCACAGGACCATCACTATCTCCATTTTTCCATCTGAAGAAACGGAGACTCAGAAAGGGGGCATTCGGTACCCAGCCTAACACAGGCTTTTCCCATCATGATACAGACAGAGGAAAATTCCAGAAAGGTAGTCTGAAAGGAGCACAAGGAGCACGGTGAGGCGGTACTAAGGAGAAGAGCAAAGCTATCCCACCACTTGCCCATTAAGGGATGTTGTCTCCAAATTAAGAAGCACCTTTCTTCTCCTCAGCAGGCCAAAGTGCCCTCTTGCCGTCACTCTAAGCCAGCCCAGCTCTCTGCAGCCTCCAAGGTCGCTGTCAGCAAACTTGAGTGGGCACGCGCTGCTGCCCCATCATCCAACCCTCTGGGCCACCACCCATCTCTCCCTCTCAGGCCATGAGGTCCTGGCGGGGCAGCCCTCTCGCCCACCCCACGCTGACCCAGACCAGCCACAGTTCAGGGATCAGCAGAAGACCCACGCCAAAGGAATCAGAATCAAACTTAATGACTGTAGTTGGAACATTACAAAAAGGGCCCTTTCTTTCCCTGGGATTTACTGAGATCATAGCATGGAAGTCTGGAGCCACTGATAACCATTGTATAACCACCTGGGGAGGGTCTGCCCGGCAAAGAGAACAAAGCAAAGGGAATCAGGGCTGAAAATTGAAGAAATAACATCCTGATGCCAGGACCTATGCACCTGGATCAAGCCGTGCCTGAAGGCCACATCCACTGTAAATTTTTCATGTCTGTCCAATACATTTTCTTTTCTGCTTAAACTAAGTTGGGTTTCTGCCATCTGTAAACAAAAATGTCTAACGAAACTCCCGTCCTCATTTTCTTGCCTCTAACCTCCCCAGCTCAGCTCTGCAGGGCCTCTGTGTCTCCAACTCTTACAGGCCTGAATTGATTGCAGTTTTTTCTGGAAGGAGAATGTCCTAAACCCCTCCCTGCTCACCTTCTGCCACCACCACCCAGTGAAGCCATTTGCAGCCTCAGAGCCCCAGGGGAGCTGCTCTGGGGCTCAGTCCTGGCTGTCTGCTGTGCTCCCCTGCAAAGGGATGTCAGGTCCCAAGTCCAGTTCTGCAGCCATGTTTGCAGGACTGCCGCCCAGTTAGCCCAGCATCTGAGCACATCCTGAGGGGTGCTCCCCTGAGCCAGTCACTTTCCTCCCTGCTGTGTGTCCCACAGCAGATCACCCACATGCCAGCATCTTTCAGCTAAGTCACAACCTGAATCGTATCAAATTCTTGACACCGTTTCTATATCTGGCAAAGACATGGCTTAGAAAGTCAGACTTGGGGTAGACTATTAAACCGAAAATAAATTCCTTATGGGGATCATTTAAACCTAAGCCATTACAAATCCCAGCTATAAGAAGAAGGAGGGCTAAGACTTTCTAATGCCCTGACGGTTAAAATAGTCATTAAAATCCAGCCTGATTCTCAAAGCCATGGTTTTAAAGTCCTATCGGGAAAACGCACGAGGACAAAGTGAGTTTATGCAGTGGTCAGACAATTACGGACCAGTGAGAGGGAAGCCACGGAGCTTTCTCCGCCTCTCAGCGTCAGGGAGGCCCACTGGTGCACCCTGCAGGGCCTCCCAGCCTCTAACAGAGAATGACTGGCTGTCCCTCAAAGTTCCCTTCAAGACAGATTTCCAGATGTGAACACGCTTGGTTCAGAATGGCTGAGGAGGAAGACAGAAAGGGAAAGAACTCAGAGGCCGATGGCCACAGGGTGGTAACAAGCGTGTGGCCCCTGTGCACTGCCTTGGATAAGGCTCTCCCTATGAGGAAGGAACCAGCCCCCTGGGAAATGCACTGATCAGAAATTCAGATGGGCGTAAATGACAAGGGCCATCATCTGAGCACGTGCTCCGTGCCAGGCACCCTTCTGAGGCTCGGTGGACACTGTCTGCATTAAACCTTGTCATAGCCCCGGGAAGTCAACACTCATATCAGCCCATTTTACTCAGGAGGAAGCCGAGGCTTAAAAAGGCCCAATTCCTGTGTTTATTAACTATTACCATGTGAAAAATTACTCCAAAACTTAGTGGCTCACACCACTTTATGATCTCAGAGTTTCTGTGGGTCTGGGACTTGGAGGCAACTCAGCTGAGGGGTTTTGGCCTGGAGTCTCTCAAAGGGTCGGACTCAGGACACTGGCCAAGGATGAGGGTGTCTGTGCTGCCTTGGGAGGGTCCACTCTCAAAATGCACCCCCACACCCACACACACACAGTGTCCAAAATATATAATGAACTCTTACAACTCAACAACAACAAAACCACCCCAATTTTTAAAAGGATAAAGAACTTGAATAGACATTTCTCCAAAGAAGATTTACAAATGCCAGCAAGCACATGAGAAGACACTCAACCTCATTAGTCATTAGGGAAATGCGAACCAAAACCACAGTGAGGCACCACTTTACAGCCATGAGGATGGCAATAATAATAATAGTAAATTTTTAAAAATAAAAACAGAAAATAACAAATGTTGGTGAGACCGTGGGGATCCTGGAATTCCCAGCTTGGCTGGTGGGAATATAACAGGGTTCAGCTGCTGTGGAAGACAGGCAGTTTCTCAAAACATAGAACTACCATGCGACACAGCAATTCCACTCCTAAGTCTAAACCCAAGAGAATTAACATCAGGTGTTCAAACAAACATTTGTACAGGAATATTCACAGCAGCACTACGCGCAATAGCCAATAAGTGGAGACAACCCAAATATTCATCAACGGGCAAATGGATAAACAAAATGGATAGCCGTACAATGGAAGATTAGTCATCCACAAAAAAGGAATGAAATTCTGACACACACTACACTCCAGATGAACCTTGAAAATATGATGCTAAGAGAAAGAAGCCAGACACAAAAGACCACATATTACATGATTCCATTTATGGGAAATACCCAGAATAGGTAAATCTGTAAAGACAGAAAGCAGATAATGGTTGCCGGGGGCCAGGGGTGGTGGGGGTGCAGAGTGATTGCTTCATGGGGACAGAGCTCCCTTTTCAGGTGAAGCAAATGTTTGGGAGCTAGACAGAGGGGGCGGTTGTACAACATTGTGATGTTCTTGATGCCGCTGAATTGTACACTTAAAAATGGTTAACTGTACCTTTTGTGAATTTCACCTCAATTTAAAAAAGAAAAAAGGACCTTGGAAAGCTTCTTTTTATATCAAGAGTAGATGGATGGATGGATGGATGGATGGATGGATGGATGGATGGATGGATGGATCATAGATGATAGAGAGATAGATAGATAGATGGTAGATAGAGAGAGAGAGATGATAGATAGCTAATAGGTATATAGATAATAAGTAGATAGATAGATAGATAGATAATAGGTAGGTAGATAGAGAGATAGAGAGATAGAGAGATAGAGAGATAGAGAGATAGAGAGATAGAGAGATAGATAGATAGATAGATAGATAGATAGATAGATAGATAGATAGATAGATACACAGATGGCTGTCGGGGCTCCAGAGCCCACCCTCTTTACCAGATCAGGAGGAAATACCTCAGACTATTAACAAAAGCTTGTTGGGTGATGAGACTGAAGATAATGTGTGCATTCTTTTAAATCAGAATTTTTAGGGTTTGGGTCATGCTGCCATATGATAAAGAAGTTCCCTGTGTGATTCTAACGAGCCCCTCCCGCCTGCTCCCATTTGCCCTACACATACACAGAGCAAAGAGCACTGGTTTTGGTTCTGCACTTACTGGATGTCACTCAGTTGGGCAATTAACATCCTCAATTTCCGTATCTGTTAAATGGGGAGAAAAACATCTACCTCAGAGGATTTTGTGGGGAATCAGGTAACAGAAAGAGTATGCTAGGTCAGCCCTGCTAGTAGAGGACAAAGAGGAGGTCATGGGCATGACAGGAAAGAACTTGGAAATCATTCCCATGGGGTTCAGACCCACCCCTAGGTACTGACTGTCACCTTTAGCAACATCCTGTGCCTCATTCAGGACCTACCTGAGGGTTCTGTGAGTGCTAGAAGGCAGCCCATGCTAAGTTCCCAGCACGGTGCCCTTGCATGGCAGGTACTCAGCAACAGGTAGCAGGTATCCTTGATAAATGTTTGTTCCCTTCCTCTTCCAAGGAGACACATAGGACACTGAGGCCAGGTGCACCTTTGCCCCTCCTTCCTGACATGAAGCTGTACATGGTGTGTTCCATTCCCCCAGGTATAAAAGACTCAGTCAGGCCATCGTGTTCTGTGCCCTGCTTTGCCAACTGAAAGGAAGGCAAGGAGGGAGATGATAGCGGTAGATGGGCCACCAGGCACCTGCTAAGGTCCTGCCAGGCTTTAAATGCCGGAATCCAAGAATTGGAGCACTTATCGGGAATGGACATGATGCCTGAGGACTGCAGAGCAGAGGCTGGAAGATGTCTGTCCCGAGATCCACTTCACCCCTGAGCTAGTCTCCCCAGGTGAGGTCACACAGTTAGTTGTAGGGAGACTGAAAAAAAGGATGTGTGGGGTTCATCACCCACCCTCAAACCTGGGTCCCATTTGCTGAGCAGGCATCTGGGATGCACAATGAAATTATATATATATATATATTCATTCCTAAATTCTGTAATTATCTTGTGATTCCAAGGCATTGTGCTTGTATGTTTAAAAATAGCACAAATCACTTTTAAAAAACTGCAAGTTGTCAACACCAATATTTTAAATATAGTGGAATAGGTTTTACTTGGTTTTGGCATTTCTTCGTCTCTTCTTGTTTTAATTATTGGGGGAACCTCACCCGCCCGGGGTGTGGCCAGGCCCCTCGCCATGCCCGCCCGGCCCGGAGCCCGACAGCTGCGCCCCAGGCCTGTCCTCCTGCGCAGTGGCCGCAGTCCGCCGCTGGAAGAGGGGACGCAGGGCCCCGGCACCTGACAGGCCCGACCCCCAGGCAGGGACCGGGACGAGCCTAACAAAAGGCAGGGAGAGGCCGTGGGAGAAGCGGGCAGCCCCCGGCGGAGGGCCGCGCGCCGGGCGCTGTCCCCGGGGTGAACTCGGCCTCTCCGAGCCCGGCTCCTGGCGGGGCGCGGCCCCTCTCCTCCCTCCCTTTAAAGAGAAGGCCGCGATTGTGCGGATTTCACAGTCTGAGCTCAGCTGAAAGGGACAGAATGGAGTCTC
Organism: Aselliscus stoliczkanus; assembly: GCA_033961575.1. Taxonomy (NCBI): domain Eukaryota; kingdom Metazoa; phylum Chordata; class Mammalia; order Chiroptera; family Hipposideridae; genus Aselliscus; species Aselliscus stoliczkanus. The sequence continues at coordinate 5,145,470 of CM066733.1, forward strand.
CCTCACGGCGCTTTTCAAGGAGGCCGCGCTGCGATTCGCCTTCATTCAGAATATATGAAGCCTTTGTGCGCTGGGGCCGGGCGGCCGGCGCCCCGCTCCCCGGCTGCTCCCTCTGGGGGGAGACGTCCGGTCACGACCAGGGGCTCCCCGCCCGCCCGCGCCCCGAGTGGAAGGCCGCCGCGGAGGCCCGCGCTCGGCCACCTGAGCACGCGCGGCGCCCTTGTCACCCTGGCCTTGCAGCCCGGGAGCCATCCATTTGGCCGGGCTGTCAGGGTGCGCGGGGCCCCCGCATGTGTTGCTAATAAAAGCCCCGCCGGCTCTCCGCCCAGCGAGCTCGGGCAGGGGCCGCGGCCGGCGGGGGAGGAAGCCCGGGGCCAGGCGAGGCGACCCTCCCGCATCTCCGGCTCTGAGGGCGGGAGTCTGGTTCCGAGGGGCGGGAGGGGTGTAGACAAAATACTCCAGCCTTCCTTCCTCCATGGGAATTGTCACCGTGAGATTAAATTTTAATTTAATTTTTTTTTTTTGGCTTAAAGGAGATGAAATCTGAAATCTGGCCGGGTGGCTGGGGCCTGCCAATATTTTGGCTCTGCCTGGTGTTCAAGCTTCTTTTTTGTCACTCTACTCGGATGATTCATGCTGAAAAGCATGTTGTATCATTTATCCAGTAATGCAGCCCAATAAAACCCCCCTTCAAATATGTTCCTTAAACAGCCAGAAGCGTTTGTTCCCGTAGACTCAAACCTGCGTTCTTCATAAGGCAGAGAGAAGAAACGGAGCTCAGAAAACAAAACAAAATAAAGGTGGGAGGGAGGGGGCTAAACTGACAGCTTGCTGGGCGCCCCTTGTCCCCTTACTCACCCCTCTCTGTCCTGGGCGGGGGGGGGAGGGGAGCGTGTTAAAATTCATGACATAACACAAAGTTGTAAATGCAAAGTTGATTTCTGAAAACCGACCTTGTCCCAGTGTCAGCACCAGAGGGTGGCCAGAGCTCTCATTCTGAGCTCTGCAGAAAGGAAAGCCATGTGTTAGACCAGTCTTTGCTGCCAGGCAGTGGCTCGGTGTCAGGGTGAGCAAGGCCTCACTCCAGGCTGCTGAGGTTTCCAGAATGGAGCCTCCCCGGGGGGAGATGGGTCGCTTAGGCCCACATGCAGATGGAAGCACATACCTCCATCGCTGGGCGAAGCTTCTCTTCCTTTCAGCAAGGTGGGAGCCATTGACAAGCCCCCAGGCTGAAATGGTAGGCCCCTGCCGGACAAAGCTCCTTATTAAGGCAGTAGGGTGTGGCTGGATTCAAATGCTTACTCTGTGGCCTTAGTCACAAGAAGTCCCCTTACTGTGTCCAGTTTCCTCCTCAATAAAATGGGGTAAAGGTATACTTACCTTTCAAGTGGTAATCACCCTCCAATGATGTAATACAGGTCAGCTATTGGTTCATTATTTTCAATAATGGCTACTGTTTATTGAAGACTCACTGTGTTAAATGCTTTATCTAGATCACATCATTCCCTTGTCAATGGATATTATTATCCCCATTTCACAGACAGGAAACTGAGGCTCAGAGAGAAACAAAGAGGTGAAGGAATTTGCTCCTTGTCACACAGTGGTTCTAAGTGGCATGATTCAATGTCAGTCTTCCTGGGAACTGGGAACAATGGAGCAACTGGCCAAGAATGAGATGAGAGGGTAAGGTTAAGGCTCTCGGCTGGTAGAAAAGTCATGTTTAACCCTTTTAAAAAGGGCCTTAAAACCTATACCTAAACACACACCATGGATGGCAGAGCACAGCAGAGTGGTTAGAAGGCTTGTCTCTGGGATCAGAAAGCCTAGGTTCAAATCCCATCACCACTAATTACTGACTGGCTCACCTTCAGCAAACTCCTTAATCTCACATAAGCTTCAGACTCTTCATCCTTTTTAAAAATGTTTATTAAAGCTATTGGGGTGACTGGTTGGTAAAATTATATAGGTTTCAAGTGTACATTTCTATAATACATCATCTATATATCACATTGTATGTTCACCGCCCAAAGTCAGCTCTCCTTCCAGCACCATGTATCTGACCCCCTGACCCCACCCTTACCCTCTGTAACCACTAACTTCCTGTCTGTGTCTGTGAGTTTTTGTTTCAGACTCTTCATCTCTTAAATGGGCGTAACAATAGTCCTTGCCTCAAGGGATTATTGTGAAAATTAGATCAAACAATTCACATCTAATTAGTTATTGCTATCAGGGAACAAAGGCATGCCACCTTGATTTTTTTGTTGTTGTTGTTGTTTTTCATTTTTTTTGAGGGCAGTGTCACTGGCCCTCATATGTGGGATCGAACCGGGGCCGCTGGCTTCCCAAGCCAGTGCTTAACCACCGCGCCCCTCGGCCGGCCCATCCCACCTTGATTTGAAAGGTGTCAATCCTTGACCCACCCTTCACCCTTTCCCACCGGATGGGTGTTTGGAATTCCATGACTAGAGGTTTACTGTCCAGTCTTGACGTTTTCCATATCAGTTTCACGGCCTACCTTGTTTAATCCTCCCTCTGAGGACTCAACATCTTTTATAGCTCCGGGTGGAGCAGGAAGTCCTTCTCTAGTCCCCATCCTCTCTCCAGAAGGCTCCTCTGAACCCTCATCCTGAAAGAGGTCCTGCCAGAACACTGATGTGACACCTTGAACTTGCCTTTCCAAACACTTAAACCTCTCTACTTACGTGCTCCACTTCTGTGCTCCATGGCTGACGAGGGAGCCATGAAGACAGGCACCTGTCAATCTTGTCCATGTCTACACAAGCTCAGTGCCTAGCAATGAGCACTTCCAGGGCCCGCCCACATTGTGACTTTGAGTTGCATTCTCCAGCACGCCTTTGGAGAAATGGCTGCGCCCATGTCTGAGGCAGCTGATGGACAGGATGAGTCCGAATCCCCTTTTACCAGGAAGCAAGGGGGCTTTCAAGGATTGCTGAAGTGATATTTAAAAGACAGGAGCCAATTAAGAAAAAAAAAAAAAGAAAAAAAGCTCACATTGGCTAAAGAGGGACCATATGTGCACCCAGAAAATAACTGGAATAGATTGAAACACATAAAATATATTTAAAGCCATGACCCCACTGACCTTTAAAGAAGGCTACAGGAACAACTCATTCTTCTGAAAAATGGTAACTAAAGAGAAAGGATCAAACATTCCTCCTGCCTTTACATATAACTGGGCCTCCGGGCAACCAAGTGGTTGGCCGGAGAGAAGTTTCTCGTTACGGAAGGATTATGGCTAATAAATGGTTAGGGAGTAATATAATTAGGATGTTACCATTTCACAACCCCCAATGAAATAATGGATCTAGGAGTTGATTAGCTTTAAATATTACCAAAAGAGAGACCACCAGCCATAAAGTGCCCTGTGATGGGAGAACACAATACCATCCATAAAATAGTCTTCCTAAAAGTAGAACTTAATCTGATTAAGCCTCTAGATCTAACTAACAATTTTTAAGAATTACAGGGGACAGAGGAACCTGTTAAGCGATACTATGGGCATACACACTGTGGGAAAACAGACAGATAAAAGGCCTGTTTTTTTCCACAAATATATTGGAAAGGGAAAAAAAAAAGAGAGAAAGGGAAACCTGTACATTCAAAGAAACTTGAAGAGGCGTATCAACAGATTGCAATGTATAGACCTTATTTCTGAATTAATTTTAATCAATTGTAATTTTTAAAAATTATGAGACAAAGAGATTTAATTCAAGATATATAATGATATTAAGGAATCATTGTTCATTTTTAGATAGGATAATGACATTGTGCTCATGTTTTTGAAAATAATTTTTTATTCTTTAGAGATGCATGATAAAATGTCTGTGGATTAGATAATGTAATGTCTGAGATTTGCTTGGAAATAGTCCTGGTAAAGGGGAAAAATGAGTGGGAGTAGTTTAGTCATCACAAAGTTGGGCAGGAGTTGATAACTGATAAAGCACGGGGTAGTTAAGTACAGTTCTTTCTGCTCTTCTCTCTCTGTTGTATATATTTGGAAATTTCTATAATAAGAAGGAAAAAAGGATATTAGCTTCTGCCAGTTAAAAGGGAGCTGGGGAACTCGTATGAAAGGGGAAGCCATACTCTCCGTGTAATCTCGGGCTAATTTCACGTAATGACAGAATGTGTTTGTTATGTGTCTGTGTTGATTTATTGTCTGTTTTCTCTGCTAGAATGTGAGCTCTTTGGGAGCAGGATCTTTGTCTTGTTTGCTGGTTGTCCCCAGGTGCCCGTCTTTGTGCCAGGCACTGAGTGTGCGATCTGTAATCCTGGTTAAATGAATGCCCATCCTGGGGAGGGCTAGGACTGTTCCCCTTTCCCAGGTGAGGACACAGAGGCAGGCAGAGCTGCTGGCTATACCTGGGGCCACATAGCCGGTTAGCGATAGGGCTGGGACTGTCAGCCCAGTGTCTGTGAGGCTCCCCATGTACCCCCTTTCGGTCAGGGCACCTCAACCCGGTGCAGAAAGCTGAGAGCCCTAGGTCCTGGCATCTGTGGGTGTGCAGTGGTTGTTCTGTAGCTGCTCTCTGTGATAGGGAGAGTGGGAAAGGTGGGGACGGTGGTCACAGCTCACCTTTCTTGGTCCCCTGGATACCGCTGCCAGCACTCGCTCACAGTGAACTCACTTCATGCTTCCGACACCTGGACAGGCGAGCTCACTGGTGCCCAGGGGACCAAGAGCCCAAGAATCACACATTCTGACCCCAAAGCCCAAACCTTTAGTCCTGGCGTTAGACCCTGCATCCCTTCATTAAAGCCACCAAAAAATAAAACCAGCTGTAGAGGGTGACTGGTGGCGGCTGCGGCTGCCGAAGGCCGTAGCCCCTGGGAAGAGGTTCACAGGTAAACGTGAGCTGATGGCGGGACCCCACTGTGCTCGATTATCTGTTCTCTTAGGACCACAAACCCCTACTCAGCCGCAAACTCCCGACTCCTGACGGGGTCCTGGGGAGGTCTCTTCCCCTCCCTAGGCCTCAGTGTCTCCATATTTCAAGCCAAGAGAGTTGGATGAGACAGGCATTCCGGAAGGACACAGCTCGCCCTGACATCCTTTTATTCGCTTCTGAAACCCTAGGACCTCACTGAGGGAGCCGTGGTGTATCCGGGACGCGTCCACATCAAGCAGTTGGAGGCTCATTTTTAACCCCTCATAGATGTCTCTTACAAATTATCCAGGGTCATGGATTAGTTTAAATACAAAAGCTTAATTTCCTCTGCTTGGCCACTGTTATAAGACATGATCAAAAGGGGTCAAGGAACAAACACAGTTGGCTGGAGAGAGAAAGCCGGGGATGAACTGAGGGGCGCTGTCTCCCAGACCCCTCCGGGTTGGGAAAGCTTTGAGGGCTGCAATTCGCTGCGGCCATAGGCAGTGCTGAGATGAATCATAATATTTTGAGCCCTGAAAGGGAGGCAGAAGAACAGAACCAGAGGCCAGGGAGAGCGGAGGCTCAGTGTTTTGTCAGCGAAATACATGTTTTCATTGCAGTGTGATGGCTGGAGGGCCATGAATGGCTATGATTTGGTTATCTTTTGGATGGATGGTTTTAAATGCATGTTGGAAACGCTTTCATGGGACTGACTTCAGAAGCCGAGGCTGAGTGGAAGTCTTTGCTTGGGCAGCCACTGCTTGTCTTTCAGAGGCTGTTAGAACCCAGACTGAGAGTCCTGGGGCTGGCATTTTGTCTCTGTGTTTTCATCTGGCACTTCCACCCCAGAATCCTTCAAGCTGTCATCAGACACCTTGACATAAGCAAAGAGAACAGACCGAGACGGATGTTCCGAGGGGCAGGCGGGAGGACGTGACGGGAAAGGCATGACGGGAGAAGTCTTCTCATCCACGCAGCGGGCACTTGTCGTCGGTGTGCCGATCGCGATTTGGGGCGCTGCGAGGGGGGAGAAGGGGCACTGCCAGATCAATTATTAAAACTTACCCTGCCCGATTGTTTGTGCGCAAAGTGGGTCAGCTTTGGAAGTCTTGCTCAGTCACACCCACCTGCCTCAACAGCTCCTGGATTATCCAGAATGGCAGCAGGGAAAATGGCTAAGGTAGTCCTTTGTCTGCCCGTCAGTCCTCTCCTGGAGTAAGACCCCACCAGGCCCCGTCACTACCTGCTTGAAAACCTTTAGTGGCTACTCAATGCCCAAGATAAGGACCAGACACCTTTCCATGAGGCGCAAGCTTCCCCACCCCCCCCACCCCCCGAGGGCTCTCTCCAGGTCAGACAGCATGAGTGATAGTGTTTTATATGCCAGGGGTGCCCAAAAATTGTGCACAAGTGGACACTTTGGTCAGTGTTGCTCAAGCAGTAGTTCGCTGTCATCAGAAGTGTCTGGACGCTGATGGGAACCCCTCTGAGCACCTCTTGTCATTGCAGAAGTCAAACATGACTTGTATACACTGAGTATTAAAATTTTAATAGTTTTTTTCCTTTCTTGAAATGTGTATACATGGTTTTGGCACCCTCTGTAGGTTATCTCATTTTATCCTCACAACACCGGCCAAGATAAGTGCTCTCATCATCTACGTGTTGCACATGAAGAAATCAAGTTCCAGAGAGGTTGTTGGAGCAAGGATTTGAACCCATCTGACCCAGAGCCCACACGCCTCCCAACGCCTGTCTGCTCCCGCTGGACGCCCAGTCACCTGCACGGCTGTGTGCCCTGCTAGTCATTTGTCTCAGTGCCCTTCTCCTCACCTTCCTCTACCTGGAAAGGGATGTCAGCCCTGCAAGACATGGCTGGAAGTTCACCTTCTGCATGATGACACCCTGCCAGCCCTGGCCACTTGGTGTCCCCTGGAGGGGACTGTGCCACACCACCTCTGGGCAGTCATGAGGACTCCCTGGCTCTTTCCCCACCAAACTGAAGCTTCTTAAAGACAAGACCCCGAAGAGCTCGCATAGCCTAGAGGAGGGCACAGACAGAACTCCCCAAATAAATACATGCTTTTAAAAGTTGAACAGCAGAGGGCCGGCCAAGTGGCGCATTGGTTAAGAGCTGGTTTTGGGATGCCAGCGGCCGGGGTTCGGATCCCACATATGAGGACCAGTGACACTGCCCTCTACAGCTAACAACAGCTCCACCTGGAGCTGGGCTGTGCGAGCCCCGGCGATGGTGTAGACTGCAGCCCCTGCTGCAGTGGGCTGCCATAGGCTACAGTGAGTGGCCGGCAGCCAGTGTGAGCTGCCAAGAGCCGTGGTGAGCGACCATCCAGAGGCCGGCGACCGATCTGCCTGCCTCTGACGATACCAACATGGGCCAGTGAAGCAATGTCCTCCACAACTAGACTGAAGAACAAAAAGACAGCAATTTGTCTGTAACCCTCCCCCAATTCCCCCAATAAAATCTTTTAAAAAAAAATTGAACAGCAGAAACTCCAAGACATATATGCATACCAGTATCCATAGTAGTATTATACACAAGAGCCAAAATGTGGAATCAACCTAACTGTCCATCAACAGGTAAATGGATAAGAAGGTGTGGTCCACCCATATAACGGAGGGTATTAAGCTTAAAAAAGGAAGGAGGTTCTGACGGAGGCTACGGCATGGAGGACACCATGCCCAGTGAAATATGCCAGTACAAAAGCACTCAGTATTATATGATTCCAATTAGATGAGGTCCCTAGAGTGGTCAACTCATAAAGACAGAAAGCAAAGTGGTGGGTGCCAGGGGCTGGGGGAGGGGAACGGGGAGTTAGAGTTTATGGGGGCAGAGTTCAGTTTGGGAAGATGAGAATGTTCTGGAAATGGATGGTGGCGATGGTGGCACAACAATGTGAATGTGCGTAATGCCACCGAACCGGACACTTAAAATGGTTAGAATGGTAAAGTTTGTGTTATGTGTATTTTACTGGAAAGGACAGGACAGGACAGGGCGAGCAAGTGAGCTCATGAGGAAAGGAACTGAGATCTATAAGAAAGACTAATACGAAATAACGCTCTTTTCTACACTATTGCCATCAATTTCAACATAGTGGAACTGAAAAGACATTGCAGTGGAGCAATTGGCAGCCCCCAAGTGTGGTGGGGTGTGTTCATCCTACTTCATCCAATCTGTGTGCTTTGCCTGGGGCTGGGAGTAAGGGGAGATACAAATTAATCGGGTGTCTATGAAGCCCATCTCACTGGAAGAGTTGCCATTGCTGCAAGTGCTCACCCGCCAGGATTAACCACTAAAGGCCACGTAAAGATGATCACATACCCCCTTCCTCACCAGTCTCCTGGCTGTAGTGTCTCGCTTAGCCCCTAACTCCTTTGAAAGATAAATTGTGTGCTCTTTAGTCTGAATTTTCTGTTTGGGGCAAAAGTCTCCACTCTTCCAAGAACTCTACGACCCTCCCCTTGTCTGTGAGCCTGTCTCCCTCCTCCACCCGCCTGCAGAGGAGAGGTGCAGGTGAGAGAACTTGGGAAGCTGCAGAGTGGTGCCCCAATGTCACTTGCGCCTCCCTGGTTCTGAAGCACCCTGCAGTAACCGTACTGCCATGCCTGTCGTCTGTTCAGAGTAGATAGGGTCACCTGGCTTCCTGAACTCCTCTAAATACCCAAATAAGTGAACTGACACAATCAAACGGGAGCCCCCAATATCACAAAGTGCTCTTTGTCCATTTCTTTTACATGAGTCACTTCATTTTAATTTACGGTCATATTTCATAGCCTACGAGCAAATGGCCTGCAGTGTATTTGTGTAAAGTGATGAAGCCCTTGTAACATGAAACCTCATTCGGGCCTGGAGTTTAGAAATCTGGGCTCTGATAAGGGCGGAGAGACCATTCGATCTGGGGGGAGATTTTTACAGTCTATGAATCAGTAATGTGTGAAATGCTCAGGTATCTTTGTAATGACCACAAGAATTAAGATAAACTTCACAGAGGTTGAGTGCATCCCCAGGCCCGGCCTGTGACTTGCATTGTTATGTCCTTGAGGAAGTCATGGTCCCCACTGAAGAGACTTTGAGTTGAGCAGTTCAGTCTAGTGGAGATGATACTTTTTACTCTGAAATTACAACTTTTTAATTTCCCACCTGATTCCTACAGGGCTATTTTGCTTTAAAAACCTATCACCGGTCTTGAGGGCATTGGAAAGTGTTCATTATGCCTTAATTATGTCCCTCAAAAATACATATGAGGGCTACAGGAGCGGAGACTGTGAGTCCCACATTACAGAAGAGGAAACTGAGGTTCTAACGGCAATTTTCTGGAGACCCTTCATTCCAAACTAGCTGTAGGTCAGAGCCAGACCTGCCCCTTATACTCCTGTCCATGACAGCATTTCATTAATGTCTGGACCACACTGTAAAACAAACCCTAAGGAAGTGTCCTGGGTCCACCTAGACAACTTTACAGCTCAGGAAGGGTTTCATTCAATGCAATGCTTTAAACACTTTTTTGCCTGTGAACTATAAGGACAAGCAGAACTGGCTCTGAAGAGTCTGGCTCACATACCAGTCAGGGCCATGAAAGTTTCTTTAATACTCATCTGTGACTAGTCATCAGAGACTTGAACTGAACCAAGGAATTTTTTATAGCTGCCTTGATAGCACTAGCAGGCCCATCTTGCCAAATGCAAACTGTTTTTATTATCTTGTGAACTGAACCAACGTTTTAAAAGTTTGAACTCATGGCAAACCCTCCCATTTTAGAAAATTTTAAAAATTAGCAAAACCCAGAGCTCTCAAATGTTTCCGGAACTGTAACGTTATTTGGTAAAACTTTCGCCTTCATTCATTCAGTAAATACTGCTCTTACTGAGCATGGTTGCAGGCCATGCACCATTCGGAGTGCTAGGGATCCAGTGCAGAAACGGACAGAAGAAAACTTTGCCCTCGTGGCTTCTGATCTCTTACCCCACTGCTAATCCCTGCCTTGGTTTACAGACAGCCACAGCAGCTAGTTTGGACTTGAACTGGGTAACAGGAATTATCTCATTTGCTGGTCTTTGGTGGAAGCACCAAAATATCAATGAAAGAATGCGCATAGCCAGAACAATCTATCTGGAAGAGAGTATGAAGAGACTTGTCTTAGTGCCCAGCAAGCCTACTATTTTTACCAAGATGGCATGTTACAAGATGAGTAAAAATAGCAAATTTTATTTTTAAAAAAATGCTTTTACTCACACTTTCTCTAAGCTTGGGAAAATATTATTTGATCAGATCAAATACTATACACATATGTTTTTAATTTGGAGTGGCTCTGGGAGATGGAATGACTTATTGGGGGCCAAAACCCATTCCCCCCACCCTGGTGTCCTTGGTGCAACTGCCTCTCTTAGTGAGCTACTGACATTTAAGGTACAGGAGACCTGGATTTCACGTGGCTCCAAAATCAAATTTCCAAGGCTCATTTGAGCTCAGATCGGCTAACCTGAACTAGACATGTAACTTTAAAATATATATATTGCTGTCCCACAGAGCTACTATGTGACTTTGAGCAAGTCACCTCCACTTGGCACCTCTTGTATGATATGATCCCCAAATTCCCTTCTATCTTAAAATCCTACAGTATTGTCCACCAGTATTATTCTACCCCAGTTCCAGGGATTAGCCTGAAAGGTCTTTTTGCTTCTCATTCCAAATCAATTCAGAAATCCAATGGGCCCAAGAACCATCTTTTTTATCCTGGCTTCTGCTCCTGTAGGAGACATAAACCCAAAATTCTTGATGAAACAGTGAATGTGCTCCAAAAGCAATTTGGAGACCATGTTGCCTGGAGTCTAACTCTTCAAATCCCAGCTCTGCCTTTCACCAGCTGTAAGTCCAGTTTACCTGAATTCTTAGGGTCTCAGTTTCCTGACCTATAAAATGGGGATGAAGCATTACTCTGTTGCTATGTGGATTCAAATGAAATTAGGTGGACTGGATCCATTGCCTGGAACACAGGAAGTGCTCATTTAATTAATCCTGAGTTGTAGTGAATTTGAATAATTCTGTTGAGAATTCTGTGTGTGTCCCCAGACCCAGCAAAATTATTCTGAACTGGCCACCGATTTAAGGAGAATGAAGGTAGAGTTTACATGCTGTCATCGTTGTAATTTTGAAACCCAAAGTGATCACATATTCCTTTTATTTATCTTGTTCTCAAAAGCACATGATTTCTGCTTTCTAGCCCCACTTTTTTGGGGGGGCGTGTGGGGGGAGGAGGATTGTGTGCGGAGGAAAATTTGGGCGTTATTGTCCCTGAAAGAGACACCTGAGTGGGGCTTAGCTTTCGTCAGTCCCAGACTCAGGGAAATCTGCCCTTCCGCTAATCGCTGCTTTCCTTCTAAGACCTACTTTCCTGCGCACTCACCTACTTCTTGCAAGGGGAAAAAAATCAGTGTTTCCTTCTCACCAAAGCGAATTGTGCTTGGTGGTATCTCTGCAGGGCAAGGACGTCCCTCACCCGAGGGAGAATTTAGATCTGCAAGGTCCCAAAGGCCGGGCCCCCGCCCGCCCACTGCCCGGTGGCAGCCCCGGGGGAGGGCACTGCAGCGGCTCGCATGGTGCCCCGCCCCCAACCCCCACCCATTGCAATGACTTCACTGCAAGTTGCTTTCCCGGAATACTGAAGCCGGAGATCATGTTCCCCACAACCATCCCCTGGGATTTTTTTTACGTTGTCTTTTTGGCTCCTCTCTGTTCCCATCGCTAAACAAAGAGAAATCCAACCGGAAAGACTAGACGGGGGCGAGCAGCTGATGCGGTGGGAAGGAGGAGGAGGTGAACACTTTGCAGCCCTCAGACTTTCCCTAAATTGGCCAATTTCACATCAATAAGTGCCTCATCCATCACCACCACCTTTCAGGTGATTTTCTGTGATGGGATTTCGGGAGGCACTTAGAGTCTTATACACAATTTCTTTACAAAGTCAGTTTTTCCATCATCAAGCATTCTCAGCACTGAAATAAAAATACGCAGAGCTTTGCTACTAAAATAGCTCTTTTTATACCAGGCCCTGTAACGGAGAAACCCCTTTCAGGGGACCTGTGTACTTTCTTGAGTCAAAAAAAAGGCTAGACAGACAAATCTCTAGTCCAGCGAGGACTGAACCTTACCCAGGTGGGACGAAACTGCACCGCCCTGCTAGTTGTCTCCGCTTTCTTGCTGTGTGACCTTAGGGAAGTCACCTCATCTTTCTGGGCACCTTTTTGTTTTCTGTGACATGGGGAAAACAGTAATACCCACATATGCCTTGAGGGCCAAATGAAGATGAGAGTATTTAGGACATTGGAATATATTTTATAAATAAATATAAGGGATTAAGGAAGGGTACAGAATGAAGGAGATCAAAGGTTGACTTTAGATGCCTGTCATCCCTTGCATCTTTTTTTTTAATTTATAAGAGCTCTTAATAAGAAGAGTTGATAACAAGTATAAAATAAAATTCTAGGGAATTAAATATTACATTATAATTGGCAATTCTTTTGTTTTTAGTGGAATATAAAATGCATGTTATAATTAATAGTGTCTTAAATTAGATGAAGTCCATTATATATTTAACGTAACTGATATATATATATAAATATATATATATAGTATCCTGCTTTTTTCACTCAACATTTTGTCAGTATCGTCGCAAACTGACCTCAGCTAATCGGGTCATCTGGCCTCATGTAGAGAGAAGTCAGTGTCACCCTCTTCATCTTTGTTTGGCTGTGAATAGTAAACTACATAAAATATAGACACGATGTGCACTTTTTAAAGCAAAGGCTTTAGGTACAAGCAAGACAGTGTAAAGGACGTGGCTGGAACCGACATGCGTTTCTGTGCTCTGAGGTCACCAGCTGTGCCATTCCCACCTTGCTGGGTCACCTCTCTGGGGAGTTTTCTGTCTGAGGTTGACGTCTCTGCGCTGTGAATGTGAGAGGACACCCCGTTCTGATTTTCGGGTTTGCTCCGAAGGTAAAGAATGGAAATGGCAATGAAGGTTGGCTTTCAGGCAGGAGGCAGGCCAGGGCTCCCAGGTGGGCTCAGGCCCCAGTGTCCTCATCTGGAAACTGACGGAAGAGAATGAGGATTCTTCACAAAATTGGCGTCAGGAATAAACAAGCTCCTCGAAGAAGTGCCAGGCTCCAGGTGCTGGGCAGACGCCTTAGTGCGGGGGCCCAGGGAAGCCTCCCGCCTCTGGGAGGCACTATTGCCTTGTGCTTTCACCCCAGGCCTGTGGAATGGCCAGGTCGCAAGGTCTCATCCCAGTTGGGCCACTGCCTACATTTTGTCACCTCCGACAGGTTCATGAAGGAACCTCAGGTTAGTTCCCTTCACTCAAATGGAGACGGTAACACCATCCCGGGCCGGTGGTGAGGCTCCAGGGAGGTGTAAATCGCCGAGCACCAGTGTCTGGCCCTTGGGAAGCGCCCAATAAAAAAGGGGACTGTTATTATCTGCTTGGCTTGCTCCTCTGGGCAGCGAGGTGTAAGTTTAGTGATGGGGGGTGGAGCGGGGTGGGCTGCGGGCGCCTGGTCGGCGGAGATCCCTGGGCCGGCGGAGCGGGCCGGGCCGGTGTCAGCGCGCACTTATTGATGGCTGGTATTTGGGGAGTAATTGAGCGCGGCGGCCGGCCCGGGGCGAGAGTGGGCCTCCACGAGCAATTAAATGTGATTAGGCCGAGACCTTCGGGACCCAGCTGGGTGATTGATAACCCGGCCGCATTCCTGCCGGGCCCGCGACATCAAACGGCGGCGGCGGCGGGCGGGGCAGAGGGGCCGCGCGCGGGGCGGCCCTCCATCGCGCGGCTCGCGAAGCCCACGGCTCCGGGGGGACACCCAGGGGTTTGCCGGTTTCCTGCTCAGGGTGCAGCCGGGAAGCTGGGCAAGGCGCCGAAGGGACGCGGTGGCCAGGAGCCCCAAGCGCCGGGGCGCGGCTCCGGGAGGAGCAGCGAGGCCAGGCTGAGCTCCGGGAATCGAGCACGAAATCGCTGGAGCGGGGGAGGAAAGAAAGGAAACGGGACAAGAAGCTGGGGCGACAGGGGACAGTGGGACCGAGAATAAGTAGAAAAGGGAACCATTAAGAGAGGCAAGGGAGGGACAGAAAGAGAAGGGAAGTAAAAGAGAAAGTTAACAACGCGAGCGTGAACAGGAACTGTAGGGGAGTAAGAAGCTAGAAAAGAAAAGTTTATACACAGAGGGGCACACATGGAAAAGAAGGAAAGGAGAAAAGCAAAAAAGCATAAGAAAGAACAGGCAAAGTGCGGAGAAAGGGAAGATGAGAATGGGGAATGAGAGACAAAAGAGTGGGGAGATAGGAAGGAAGGAAGGAAGGAAGGAAGGAAGGAAGGAAGGAAGGAAGGAGAAGGCAGAGGAGGCAGAAGTGGGCCTGGGCCCCTCTCTCACTTCACCCGCCCCCCGCCCCACCCACGCCGGTCCCGGCCTCAGTCTCAGGCAAATTTTACGCCCCGAGCCCAGCTCGCTGCCCGAAGCCTGGGCGAGCTGGCGTTTGCCCCCAGTAGCCTGACTCAGGCCCAGCCCCAGCCTCAGGACAGCGCCTTCCCGGCCAGGCTGGGAGAGGGGCACAGCTCCCCCCAAGCCCAGAGCGAGCAGTGGGCTCCCTGCACCCCAAGCCCGGACCCTCCAGGCCATAAATCACACGTGGAGGAACTGGGGGAACCCAAAGCCTTTGCCTGGGGTTCCCTGGAGTCTCCGGAGCCAGGCAACAGTTCCTGTCTGTGCTGACTCCACAGACAGGATCAAAACAGCATGAAAGAAATCAGGCAGAAGGATGGCAGGGGCTGGGCTTCTAACCCCCTTCCGCCCCCATAGGGTTCAATATTAAAAAAACCCTAGGAGCCTCAGACACTGTATTAATTAGTGCAACCACCCATGAAAAGTTGGGTTTGGAGCAGCATTCTTTGCCCTGTGTGAAAAACCAAGTCTAATAAACAATTGTTAAGTTGGCCTGTTGCCGCTGGTAAATTACATAGCATTAAAAAAATAATGCTTTTCATATTAGGCACTAATTAAAGGTTGGGACAGCTTTAAAACAAGAGAGGGAGGGGGGGAAATCAAAGAAAATATAAAAATGTTCTTTCAAGAGTTATGGGAGGTTAATAAAGTATGTCTGTTAGAGCGAGTCTGCTTTGCCCCCAGCTACAGCCAAACTGGAGCCACCACAATTGGGTCTCAATAAGATAATGATATTCCTTTCTCTGCTATTAAAAGCCTCCCAGTGCAAACTTAAAATGATTTATTTAATTTAGGAAATTATGAGGTGTAACTTCAAAGCCTGAGCCGTTAGTTAGTAATGGAAAATGCCAGGTTGTTTAAAATTATAATAATAATTGTTTGGAGGGCTCAGGACATCAAAGTGTTTTCATCAACAAATACAGAGGGGTCCGGAGGAGGTTGGGAAGAGTCAGAGGAGGTGGATGGAAGTTTGGATTTGATTATTATGAACCTTATCAGGGCAGGGTTCAGGATTCCCGCAGCCTGGTCTTCTGTTCTGCTTTGAAGCAGGCTATTTTGGAAAGTAATTTTCCTGCTTTTTATTTGGTTCCTAGCAGGGAGGAGGTGAGAGAGGTTTGGGGGTAGGAGAGGGGTATGACATGACAGCAGAATTTCCCCCCACTGCTCTCCCACCAACTTCATTAAAGATGCCTGCAGCATCACCAATACAGAAAAAAAAAAATTGTTGTACTTAATATTGTAGGGGGAAGCTGGCACAGTCAACCTCACCAGCCAGGCCCTGAGATTTCGGGGAGGGTGTGTGTGTGTGTGTGTGTGTGTGTGTGTGTGTGTGTGTGACACGGGATCCTTTATAAATGAAGTTTATATTTATTCCAAACCCTGCAGTGGAAGGGAGTGGGGGTGGGGAATGACATTCTCCAACCCGTGGCAAATGAGTGGCTTTTATAGCAAAGAATGGCCATGGGAGTTTTCATTGGGACAGACAGGTTTCTGCTCAAATGCAGGGCTCCTCTTTTCAGTTGGGTCAGGCAGTCTGCGCCTGCTCTCAGCCTACCTGCCAGCTATGCCCTGGCATCACCTCCTGGGGGGCTGTAGTGGGGAGGATGGTCAGGCTGGACCCCTGGTTCCATGTGATAGAGAAGCAGGGTCCCTGGTGGGACACCCCATTCCCCCCACACACACACACACACAGCAATAAGAGGTAGGAAAGGGAATCCAGGGAGAGGCTCAAGACCTGTGCTGTTGGGGTTCGGGACCTGGAGAGCTCTCCAGCACCCTCACCCCCACCCCCTTCATGTCTCAGGCATCTCCTGTGCTGCCTGTCTTTGTCACCCCCGTGCCCACAAGCTCACACTTTAGGCCTGAATTCTGCTGCTGCCACTTACCGGCTCTATGACCTTAACGAGCCACCTTTCTGAGCCTCAGTATCTTCAGCTATGAAACGGCATCCATAGCACCTCCCGGAGGGGAGTACAACGACTAAATAAGATGTGCGAGAAAATGCCTCGTTCCGTCCTTAGCAGGAGCTCAGGAAACGCGATTTCATCTCCTTGCTTCCTCTGATTCCCCAAAGCAGAGCTGTCTTTCTGTCAACTTTTCGATAAAAGCGTTCGAAGTATGGGTCGGTGGGTTCGTGTGCCAGGATTCTGACAGCGAGGATGTCCAAAGCCGTCATCCTGGCTTCTTCGGCTTGAATTCCCACAGCACAGCTCCGTGGGTCCTCGGTCAGTCAGGGTCCTTCTGCCGCCGCAGACGCTCAGTCTGGTCTCTGAAAGCATCACAAGCTGTGCCGAAGCGGGGACCCTGGGGATAGCCGCACCCAGCGCGGGGCACGAGGTTCCGGAGGGAGCTCCAGCGCCGTGCACGCTGCCGGTCCCGCGGACCTCTGGCCGTGGTCTGGGCCCTCGAAACCCGGCTCCGTCCTCAGCTCGGTAACCCCATCCACCCAGCACCGCTGGACGGGATCCCATGTTTATTCTGAGCAACTCTTTTCCTCTCTCCGGGCCTCAGTTTTTCTTTGGGGTTTGGGGCGATTGGAGTAACGCGCAACCTTCCAGGCGGCTTCCAATCTACGCCGCCGGCCACGCGGCACACAGAAGCATCTCGCCGGTTCGCACTCTGGTTGGCGACGTCCTCCTCCCGGGGGCAAGCTGAGTCTTATCCCGGAGCCAGCGTCTCCAGATCCCTCACCCCAGGCTCAGATCGCCCGAGGCTCCCGGGTCCCAGCGGCGCCGGGGAGGAAGCTTGTTGGACTGGCTAATTGGGGACCCAACTTGGAGAAGGATGGCGAAACCGGGAAGGGTTTTGGCCTTTGGCGAACGCATCCCTTAAACGAGGCAGACTGGATTCCCGACTGGGTTTCGCAGTTTGGGCTGGGGAGGCCCAGCCTGATGGCAAAGGCACACCACTTGGGGAGGTTAGGGGCGCGCCGTGGGCTCAGCTCAGGAGTGGAGCGGCTGAGCGGGAACAAATGGGCCCCAGCTCGGAGCAGATCCTGGGTTTGGATCACGCTCCTCCGCGCTGGGGCTGTGCGACCTCTGAGACTCTTACACTGACCCCCTGGGAGTCCCCACCCGACCGGAAAAGTTGAGTGTCTGGTGCCCACCTCTACAGTGGGTGGGTGTCCGGCACCATGAAAATGTGGGACAAAAACTCTAGTCCTAATAGGTGCCAGGTGCAACCTCCCCACTGTGCACTTTCCACACCAAGTTCTAGGTTCACTTTGGCCGGCAGTTCCCAGGGTCACTGGAACTTCTCATGCGACCTGGGAAAGGTGTCCTCAGTAGCCACCTCTGATGTGTGCAACGGAAAACGGAATGTAAGATCCTGCCAGACCTCCCGTGGCCATTACGAATTTATTTTAATAGTAAGGCCTGGAAGCCCAGGCCTGACCCCTGTTCTGTATCCAGTGGAAAGAGGCTGGAAAGCAAAGGGGACTTAATGAACGACCGTCCCCCTTCAAACCGAAAAGAGTATTTGTTCGGTGTCCATCTCCTGGGAAGAAGCTGGGAATGGTAAAGGGAGTGCGATTTGACACACTCCTGAAAGGGCAGCAGGCACTCCCCGCGCCCCCCCCTCGGCCCAGCCCAGTGAATGCATCTAGTTATCCCCATTTGCAAAGAGCTGTAGGGTTTTTTTTCCGTCGGCTTTAAGTTTGTTGTTGTTTTGGTTAGATGGGAAATTTCAAGTTCAAGATTTTCCCTTGTTCATCTGCAAACCACTCAAATTCTGGCGGATCCCTCAGCTCCACTTCTTCTAAGCTCATCTTTCACTGGAGTTTGAAAAACTCCTAATAGCAGTTCCACTTCTTTTCCATGAGTAACCTAAGCTGCCGGAGGAAGTATTTCAAAGTATTTCGCTATTTTCAATGGACTCTCCACCCCCCCACACCCCACCCCGCAGGCTGAATCTGCCCACAGCTCTTGATTGATTCACATTACAATAATAATAAAAATCACCAGCTCCCCACCCCCCATCTGGGTGGCATTTTTGAGCGAAGCCCAACTAAGAACAGAGAGTGCCTCTTAAAATAATTATGAGTTGGGACAAACTTTACTGCAATAAAACAAACGTTTAATTTAATTCAGAATAAGAGATAAGAAATAACTCTTCAATAAAATATATAAAATTATACAAGACACCCTTTCAAAGGGATAAAGTATACCGGTGGGGGGAGGGTGGGGGAGGGGAGAGATGGATAGGAAGATGAAGTACCAGGGAGCTAAATGGACTGTGTGACACCACCATTTTTAGCAAGTCAAAACATGGCTTTACCCTCTGCCCCTAACATGTTAAAAAGTATATAAATTTTCCTAATACGTTTAGCACATACAATAGGTACACACACAGAGAAAGCATGATTTTTTTTTTCTTTCTGGATCTATTCATTGTTCAAGAATATTTAGCATATACGTAATGGTTACAAGACTTTTTTTAAGCAGAGAATTAACTACACATACCCCCACCCCAATCACCTTTGCAATGTGTGAGGTTTGACGTACCTAGTATATTTCACAGAAACCATTCATTCCTCCCAACATGCTTTTAATTTTTCACTCTCCAATTATGTGAACTGGAGTTCGGCAACAGCCTTGAGAGGAATTAGAGGGTACTTCCATTTTCCACCCTACCCCAGGCACACTCAGGAGTCTCCTCATCCCCTTTTTATTGATCTTACCAAAAAAAAAAAAAAAAAAAAAACAAAAAAAAAAACAAGGTAAAACTTTAACAATGTGTAACAATGTGGCAAGTGGAAAAAAACAGGGCCAAATATGGAAGTATCTAATGATTTTTTTAATGTGTGTAAAACTGCGAAAACTTGATGTGTCCGGTCACTTGAAGAAATCTTCTGCCTATACCCACTGTGTCTAATTCTATTTGTTTTCCATAAGCAAAAACCAATCATCCCGTCACAATCACCACATTTCAGTAATTAGTTTTAGCAAATAATTTGTCTCCCCCATAAGAAAAAAAACAAATGGACATAAGCAATCTCTTTTAGGAAGGTGATATATATATATATATAAATTTTGCCTTTCAAAATAATTTGAATTTTTATGTCTGCTGTATAAAAATGTATTCTATTTTATTATATATGTATTTATAGATAAAAACCGTCAGAGCCCATCTTTGTGAAAGGAGAAGGGGGCATCTCCTTGAAGATGACACCAACGAAACAGGACTTGGTGTCTGTCTGCAGTCAAAAGAGCGAATTCGAACTATGTCTGTGGCCCGTCTGGGCCTAGCTGCTTGGGGTGGTGCAAGCAAGGTTTGCAGAGCAGGGGTGCTGGCTCGGTGCTGCCTTCCTGGGGCGTGGGGGGAACGCATTTCAACAAACATCCATCAGTCTACTGAGCAGTCGTCCTTAGGATAGATGGTACATGCCATATCCGACTGGCGTGGCATAGAGTCCCACCGGCGGGATGGGCAGCACAGGTCTATGGAAAGGGTAGGACGCTCCGTATATGGATGCTGCTTGCAGGGGTGAGTTGATGGGGAACGGGAGGCTGAAGCCAGAGGGCAGCAGAGGTTTTGCAGCCATTTTCAATTTTTCCAGCTCTGCCTCCTGCAGCCTTTTCGCCTTGGCCCTTCGGTTCTGGAACCAGATTTTGACCTGGGTCTCTGTGAGGTTCAGCGAGCTGGAGAACTCGGCGCGCTCTGCGATGGAGAGGTACTGTTTCTGGCGGAACTTGCGCTCCAGCGCCAGGAGCTGGGACGTCGTGAAGGGCGTGCGCGGCTTCCGATTGGTCTTGTGCTTCCGCAGGGTGCAGGTGGTGGGGCTCATGTGTCCTAGAGAACAGAGGGGAGAGCGTTAGCAAAAGCAAGTGGCTTTCTCGCCAGGTGTGTGAGGCTGGCCTCCCTCTTCATCTGTCAAAAAGATACCTCTGTCTGGGCCGGCCGAGTGGCGCGGTGGTTAAGCGCTGGCTTGGGAAGCCAGCGGCCCTGGTTCGGGTCCCACATATGAGGGCCAGTGACACTGCCCTCAAAAAAAAAAAAAAAAAAAAAAAGGATACCTCTGTCAAAACCAGGTGTGGTATCTGGGTGAGTGGACTATATTTAAATGGATGAATTGCTTTATTATGAAAATTTAATGGTGGGACAGAACTTTCTGTATGGAAAACAATCAGCATTCAAGTCATGGAAATAGAATATCTATGAATAGACCCCTCATAAGGGAGCTGAGTGGTCTCTGAGAACAAAATCCCATCTTTTCTGAGCTTAATTTCGCTTGTCTTTAAAATGGGGGGGGGGTGTCTCATAATAATAACCCTCATTTCCTCGGATGCATGAAAGGGCCTTATGAAAAAACTGGGTTAGTCCCCTCTGCAGCAGGACAAGCTACACAGCATCAACACACTTAGGAAGGACAGTTGTGCAGATAAGGTTTGTGGTAAATTAATAATAGTATCTTGTGATTGGGCAGCAGCCCCATGCAATAAACAACCACACAGCTGTCACTCCATCTAGTTTACAGATTATAAAACCTGAACATCATTTTACAGATCTGGATGTGGGAGAAGTTTTTTGGCTGGGTGCTTCTGTAGTATAAACTTTGCTAAGAAGGAGGGGAAAATTAGCTCGCCCATAAATATAAATGTGAGGGGAAATCCCACCGCCTCCGAATTCAGCCAGAGCATGTGGTGACATCTTAGTCATCTCTAGGCATTCTATGGTTTGGAGCCAATGTGTAAATGATTAGGTTGTCTCCAGGCTTTAGGAAGAGGAAATAACAAGCAAAATAAAGGTACGCCAACACCGCCCAGCCTCCATGTTTAAACTGGATCCAATTATACGAAGTCACAGGACGAGGTACCCTTGTGGTCCTCAGTCAGCATCAGCTAACTTTGGGCTTCTCTTCCTCGAGGGGAGGTGGGGGGAGGAGTGTGGAGCTGTAGGGCAGAACGCTAAACAATTAATTTTCTGCATTTGGCTTTTATGAGCTATACTAATTTTCCAAATGTAGCCACAGTAATAACTCCGAAGGACTCATGGGGAGAATGTCGCATTTCTTGTTTTGTTACTTTGGTGGCCCAAGAAAGAGTTTACACTTCATACTTGAGGGTGACACAGCACAAGTCCCAACCCAGCCTCCATTTCCAACAAGAAATGGATCTGTCCTAGTGTGACATTATTAACCATCGCTGTAAGTGACTAAAAAGAAAGGTAGTGCATTCTGCAATCAATCAAAACCCAGAAATCTGGGAGAGGGGTGGGTAAGAAGCTATGCGCCTGAAGTGCACCTCTTGCATATGCTAATCCCTAAGTAAACCAGAAAGCAGGGTGCCTGCTCCTTAATTCACAAATAAACTAACAACGCTGTCTGAGATTTGAGACCTGGGAAACGCTCAGCCTTCACCAACTTGGCCGGGCTCTCTGGAGGACCCAGCTGTTGCTTGGACACCAAGCTCCTACCCTAGGGTCCTCGCTAGATCCTGCTCTAAGCTTGGAAGCAACTCCGTGTCCAGGCACAGCCATTCTGGTTGCTCTGAGGGGCTGCATTTGAATGCCGAAATCCAGTCGACCTCACAAGTATCAAAGCCATCAAGTTAGAAGGCTTCCTCCCAGCGCACCACTCCTCCTCCCCCCAACCCCCATTTTAAACCAGCCAGAGGAAGGATGCGATTATACAAAGCAAAACAGCATTTATCCTACTTCCTCCGAATAACAAAACCAGGCTCCGGCGGGTGGCTCCCTCCCGCCCCAGGCTGGGTCGCCTGGCGCTCCCAGGACCCACCGCTCCTATCACTGGGCTCGCGCAGCTGTCTCTAGGCCCCAAACACATATCACCCACTTTTGGTTTTAAAATTAAATCCTCCTCAGAGTCTCTGATTTTTCTCCTGGGAAGGTCAAATCCAGGGCCCACGGCTGGCTCACTGGGCAGGGAAGCTTGACTACACTACCTGGTAGGGATGTTTACAGAGTAAGTGTGGGCAACTACCACCCTAGACCCTGAGGCCTAAGGAAGTGGGGTTTCTGACCTCTGGACACCACCCCCCCGCTAGGAGGCCTGAAACCTTCGCGTGCCACTGGGCATTGGCCCAGGCCTCGGAATACGCGGGCACTCAGTATATGTCAAACATATGAAATCTCTGAAAGTCTCTACTTCACCATCGATAAAATGGGCAAGTAACACTGATCTGCAGTGAGACTCAGAGCACGAAGTTTTAGAATGTCCAGGGCCCCGTCTACCTCCGGGTCGCTGATCATTAAATGCTCCCCATTTCTTTTTGTCAAGCCCAAACTCGGTGTGTTGATTCCTCTGAACTCTGCTGCTCATCTGTTACCAGGAGGCCAGAGGCTGCCACACAGATCAGATAAGATAATATGGTGAAAAGTGCTATAAAGCACCGAGCAAACTCGGCATTGAAATTCTTTGAGTCCTAATCTCCACGCCCTTTTGAATCTCTGGGAGTTTCTAAAAGGGTGGAGAGAGGTGCCAGAGGGGACAGCCACTGACGCCTGGGTATATGGCCTTGTTTTGTTCACAAACTGTGGTGTACCTCGCAGCTTGAGGGCTGACTGATGGAAAAGGAGAGAGCTGTGGCTCTGCCGGCTTTGGACAAAGTCCCTCCACAGGCCCCCCCTTTTCACCTTTCCTAGAGGTACAGTGGGGGTAGGGAACACTTAAAGGTCAGGAGATAGACGTAAAAAAAAGTGACAGGGAATGAATTCTCCAAATTGCAAAAGGATTCAGGGTCCAAAAGTGGATACAACGCTGGAGGAGAAATCACTTCTCCTGGGCCTGACTCTGCCCCCCCACTCATTGGCAGGAAGGGGGGTGCCACTGTCCAGACCTCTGCTTGGTCTGTCGGAGGAGAGGGGTCAGTGGTGCCCGGGGCACCCTACAGAGAAGCAGGGCTTGGACACCAGGGCCCCTCGCCCAACTCAGCCTTGCTGGCGACCTGTATCGAGCAAGTTCAGTCCTCTTAAAACCTGGGTGTTTGAAAAGGGGGATAGCCTCTGCTTACATTTTGGGGTTCCAGCGATGACTGGGGTCTGGTTTCCTAATGAGCAGCACTTTGTAAACTCTCAAGCTCTGCAGGAATGCTGTTAATTATTACTATGAGCCCAGCCCAGTCTGCGCACTTCAGACCCCAGCCCGCTCCCAGCGAAGCTGAGGACCCCCGCAGCGAGGGGCTGGCGGCGGGGACAGGTCCTCCCTTGCCACCATCCCTCCGCGAGATCCTGCTTCCACACCCGGGGGACCCACGGAAGGTAACGATGTCCAGCCAATAATCGGGTTGGATTTCAAGTTAGCTGCCTTTAAAATGTGGGTAGACCTCGCAGGGGTTGTGAACTCTGAAAGGCGTGAAGACACCCTCGCCGTAGCCCGGCACAAATATTCGGGGGCTCCTTCGACGTGGATTCCCCCTTCACTCCCCAGACAAGAGACCCGGGTGAACAGTGCAATGAGAATAACTTCAGCGGCTGGAGCGCAGGGCTGAGATCTAGGGAGACCGCGCACACCCGGCTGGGGTTCGCCCTTCCAAGGCAAGCAAGCCCGCCACTTTGTGCAACTCTGCACGGCTACGGGGACCCGGGTCACGCGCGGTGCGGGGATCGGCCACGGGGTGTCTCGGATGCGGCCGGCGCGCTGGCCTCCGGGGACCCCAAGGGGCCGAGCAGTGCTGCGCTCGCCCTCCGGGGCGCGCAGGGCAGAAGGGTCTCCGCGCCCCCGGCCCCCGGCCCCCTCCAGGGCGCGCCGCGCCCGCGCACCCCCGGCCCCCGCCCGGGCGCGCACTCACTTGGCGGCGGCGAGTATCTGCCGGGCTCCTGCATCCACGCAGCTCCGTCTTCTGAATTCTCCGACTTGACCGAGGCCGTCTCGAAGGGCTTGCCCAGCGGCCCGGGGCTCGGCGCTTCCCGGGCGGCGCCGTGTCCGGGCAGCAGCAGCGGCCGCAGGGCGGCCCCGGCCGAGGCGCCTTCGGCCGGCAGCGGGGACGCCTCCTTGGGCGGCTTCTTGTCCGACATGAGCGCCTCCACGCTGAAGGGCAGGCTGGAGACCTTGACGCGGCGCGCCTCCGCCGGCCCCTCGGCGCCCCCGGGCCCCGGGCCGGCCACCACCGCCGCGCACTCCTCATCCGACGAAAACAGGTCATTGCCTTTGGACGGAGAAGCCATGACTTCCCTGCCCCACGGAGCTCTCGGCGCGCGACTTGGCTGGCAACCCCGCAGCGGCGACTCCAACTTTTTGGGGGGGAGACGGGAGGGGCGCGCCGGGAGCCGAGCCTTTCCTCCAAGGGGAAGTGGGAGACGCGGCGCAGCCAATCCGCGCCGGCCCTGGCGCTGACGCCGCACACGCTCGCCTCTGATTGGCTTTTCCGGAAGAGGCTGGGGCCTTTTTTTTTTTTTTCCCCCTGTTTGAAATAAATTAGGAGTTAATTACAGGAGCAGTCAGCAGAGTTGTTATTAGGCGATCCCTCAAGGGTTATAATCACGCCAAAACTGAAAAGTCCAAGGCGTAATTAAGGCCGATTATTTAAAGAGGAAGTTCGCCAAGTCCCATTTCTTCTCTCTTTGGACCCCTCTTTTTAAAAGGGACAGGGCGTCTGTATCACACCCCCCTCACGTTTAAAACCTGCAAGTGATAGTGCAGAAACGTTTATGAAGCGCCTACTACGCGCCGAAGCTGGGCTAACTGACCACTTCAGAGCCAGCACCGAAAAACACGAGCCAACCCCCCAACACCCCCCCATTCCACCCCCACCCCCGCTAAAGGGAATAAATACGACACGCAAGGCACTTAGACTAGTATTTCACTCTCAGTTAAGTACTCAACAGCGTCCGCTATTACTATAACTCCCCTAGAAGAAGAGGGGCTATAGCTAGCTAGCCGGAGAGGTGGCCAAGGGGGTGCTGTCTCCCAAATGGTTCCAACTGGACAATTTACACCAGGGGTCCCCGTGTCTTCCACTCGAAAAGAAAACCAGTGCACCCTTAGCCACCTGGAGTCCGTGTGTTTCTTTCCCTTGACTCTCCTCTGTGGGCTGCATCCCATGGCAGGCACCCTTTTCTGCAGACAGTATTGTGCGTCCCTGCGTTTGTCTGAGCCTATATTTGTTGTGTGTGTGTGTTTGGGTGCCAGTGTTTGCCTTTGAGGGGGAGGAGAAGGGGGGGCATGATAATATCTAGTGCTTTCCTCCCTCTTGCAAATCTCAGAAATACAGGGTTCCAAGTTTGAACACCCTGGGCCTGTGGAACACCCTTTTGGGGAAGTACAGTTATTCATTGCACCTGGTTTAAAAAAGGAAGGGGAGGGGAGGGGAGGGGAGGGGAGGGAAGGGAAGGGAAGGGAAGGGAAGGGAAGGGAAGAAGGAAAGAAACATCGATATTCCACCCCACTCCAAATTATACCCTGGATAATTACATCTCAAACCTTAGTGATGACTGTCTCAGCTCTGGGAAGGGGAGAGCTAGCTTCCAGTGCACAGAGGCCTGGGGTGTCTGCAGGCGAAGGGGCCAAGACCCACGGCTTTAAATGACTGTATCTGAGCCATTATCCTGTGACTGAGGAGGTAAACAGAAGTCTCCCAGCTCAGGGCCTTGCACACAGCACATGTTCCCTAAACAGTTTTCAGAGTTTTGGAAGGAAGGGATATGGGTTTGTCATTACTGAGATGACCAAGGCATGGAGGCTCCCTCCCAGCTCAAGTCTTAAGAACTTGACTCCCAGACTCACATGCAAGAGCCCCTTTCGGATGCCCTGCTTCCTTCATCTCAGACTTCTGCCTGGCATGGAACCCTGCTGGCTCAGGAGAACCAAACGGCAGTACCTGAATTTCACAGGATGAAAAACAGTCTGCACTGGTCAGTTAATTCAACTTGATTAGATGCACTGGCCAGTTAATTCAACTTGATTAGAATGTACTGGCCTGTTAATTCAACTTGATTAGAAATGGTCCTGGAAAAGTTAAAAAAGTAAAGAAGCTCTAACCACAGTCTTCTAAGACCTCTGGGTCCCTGTCTCACCACTAGGAACAAGCACATTCTTTTTCTTTTTTTCAACAAAGTGGAAAATCAGAGAAAGTTTAAAAAAAAATCAAACAACTATGAAAGCTATCTGGAGATGTATGCATTTTCCCCTTGAGTCATACTTGATGATAGTTGGCTTGATATGCATCTCAAATACAGTACAGGTAAATCCAGATTAAGTTCTCTGCCTCCTAGAGGTACCCGGCAAGGTGCAGGCTCTATTTTGGAAGCAAAACTGAAATTCATTGAGCCCTCAGCTGCCAGTGTGCAAAAGGGTTCAGCTTCCAGTTGGGCTGTCCCCAGCCGCTGTTTTATAATTGTTCCTGAGAACTCCTTGTTAATATTTGTCCATTTCGGGGCACTAGCTCATTCCTGGGAAATTAAAATAAAAAGGAATGCTATGAGAGAGCTCTTTTATTTTGATGAACGTTTCAGGGAGAAGGGAAGCCAGGCTCTCCTCACTACTCTCAGATTCTGATGTCCACACAAAGAAATTTATGAAGCTAGAAATAGGAAAATGGTAGATACTAAAGAAAAAAACCATACCCAAACCCTGGTGTTCAAAGCCAGGGAGCCCAGCTCTGGCTGTGAGCAGAAGAGATGCCCAGGGGGCAACCAGCCTGCCCAAGTCTCCTCCTGTCAGCCCTCAGCTCCCTGCTGGGGTGGGGACAATTCAAGAAAGGGTCTCACCTCTGCTGGAACCTCAACACGACTCGAACCCTTTCTGGAAAGCTCTGTGTACGCATTAGCTCCTGCGTCGGCTGTGTTTTCAGATCATTTTATTCACCTCTTCCTGGCCCTGCGATCTTGGGCGCCTTACTTCGCCCTAGGCCAGCCTTTATATCTCAAAAATAGAGCAAATAACCCCTACCTGGGACGGTTCTTGTGGTCATTAAATTCAATAGGCTACATAAAGGAAATGCAGGAGATCAATAAAACGTATTGTATATCAAAAGCAGTGACAATATATCGAATGCTGTTTCCCTGCTAGATACCCAAAACCAAACGCATCGTCCGGCCTCCCGGAGTTCACGGTGGTTTCTTTGTAAAATCTCAGAGGCTGCGCGTTTGGCTCGGCCTGAACCAGCGTGCTGTCCCTTAGCGGAGGGCTGGCTTTGGTACTTCGGGAGCATTCAGTCAAGACTAGTTCCCAGGGATATGCTGGCGGGCAGAAAAGTGGGGTTCCATTTGGAACTCAGTCACCACTGAGAGTCAACTGTGCACGATGCTTTAGTTCCTGGACCTGCCCTCCAGGATCTCGTTTTGTTCATCCAACACACCGCTCTGTGCGGAGATTATTTTCTCCATTTCGCAGACGAAAAGCGCAAGGCTAAGGTGCGCTTAGGCTGCTGCCCAAGGTCACGCCAAGTAGGACGTGGGGGGTGCGCGGGGACTGCCCCGCGCGGTGCAGGGTCCTGCGCGCACAGCCGCAGCACTCCAAGGTCCCTGGCACCTAGGGGCATGCCGCACGCGCAGGGGCCCTGCGTGGGGCAGCGGCGCACGCGCACCGCAAGTCTCCAGAGAAAACACTCCTTGCAAACCGTGGAGGAGGGCACGCCGAACGCACCGTTTGCAACCCCCAGGACGGATCGCCGGATCCCGGCGGCTAGGAGGAGGCGGGGGAGGGGCCGAGAGAGGGGCTGTAGACGGGCCAGGGCTGCGGGCAGGCGCCAGGCGCGGGGAGATGAAAGGCGGGCTCCGGGGGAAGGGGCTGCGCCGGGTGACCGGCTCCAGCCGCGCCGGGCGCCCCGCCCCCGCCCCGCCCCGCCCCGGCTGCCCGGGGCAGAGGCGGCTGCCCGCGCCGGAGCCGCGTTAATTGCTCTCGGCCCCGGCACTCCGCCTGCGCGGAGCCGGGACAACCTCGCTCCAGGAGGAATGACAATTCGCCCTAATGGGACAACCTCGCTCCCAGAGGAGTGACAATTCCTCCTAATGGGCCGCTCGTTAGCGGCCTATTCTCTCGAACCTGGGTATCAGAAGCGGGCAGACAAGCGGGCGCCAACGTCCGCCTGGAATTCTACGTTGCCCGCTCTCCACCCCTCCAACCCCATCCATTCGCTGTGTGACCTCGGGCAAAAGGCTGCCCCTCTCTGAGCTCATTTTTCTTACCTGTACAGTGAGGACTAGGACTGGGGAAGATCAGGCGTCAGTAAGATGGGCATATTTCCAGGCATTCGAGAGATCACTTACCGAGTTACAGAGCGGGAGGGGGCTAGACGGACATTCAGGGTCACTGCTTGAGGTTCTTTGGGGGGGACAAACGCCTTGCCTGTGAAGTTCTGGACGGTTCCCTATGGCCCCTGCCTGCCCACTGAAGTCAGGACCCGGTCCAAGTTGGGCCAAAGCATTCTGCACATTACAGCCTGAGCTTCGGTTGGCGCCTGCTTTACAGATGAGGAAGTCGAGGCACAGACACGAGGAAGGCTGGTCCGACAGCTGCGGTGGGTCGAGCCTAACTGGACACTGTCCCATGGAAGAAGCCCACGGCGGGGTATGCTGGG
The DNA here is from genome assembly GCA_033961575.1 of Aselliscus stoliczkanus. Classification (NCBI taxonomy): domain Eukaryota; kingdom Metazoa; phylum Chordata; class Mammalia; order Chiroptera; family Hipposideridae; genus Aselliscus; species Aselliscus stoliczkanus. Next base: position 5,174,346 of record CM066733.1, read on the forward strand.
GAGGGAGGGGGAGAAAAGGCAGCAGACACAGGTGCCTCCCCGCAAGTCCACTGCCCGGAGGGGAGGGGGCGAGTTCTCCGCGACTTCCAGTAGTTCGAGCCACAGCCCGTGTGGTGGCAGCACAGGGAAAGATCCCCAGCTCCGCGTCTTCTGGAGCTCTGTATTCAAATCCAGCCCTACTTCTTACCGTTTGCCATCATCCCCACACTGGCGGGCCTCGGTAACTACCCCTTTCCAGAAAATGGCACACTCCTGCCGAACCCACAGCATGGCCGGCGAGGAGGAGAGGAGAAGCCTCACCACAACCTGAGCAGCACAGGGTGGCGCAGCAGCGCCCATGGCTCAGGAGCGGCTGTCTGGCTCTGGGATCCTTGCTGGCTTTCAACAGGTTTCAGGTGTTTAGTTCCCTGGGACTCTGGACAAATCACTCCACCATCTGCATGGCTGTTTCCTCATCTGTGATATGGGAACGTCAGGCACTCAGTCAGTGGATAGTATTATCATCTTCTAAATCCTTAGTGATATTATTTTGTTTATCCCCCCCCCAATAGATCTGCCTGGCATCACACACATGGGGTCCAGTGACCCAATGTTGGGCAATTTGAGGCCTGAGACTGCCACTTTTTTGAGCCTGTCACTTCTTGAGAAGGACCCAGATTGGCAGTTCTGTCTGGCGAGGGGTGGGAAGGAAGGGGAGGAATGGCTTAGGAGCACAGCTGGGAGCGTCTGCTGTTTCCCAGCCCTGGGCACATCTTGCTGGCGCCTCCACAACCCCTGCCCACACTGGAGGAAAGCTCCCAAGAGCAGGGCCCGGGCCCGGGCATTGATTCGTGCGCACGGAGAGACCCAAAGGGCCCCTGGGAGAGATGGTTCCCGGAGGCCGTTGGGCTGCAGTCATATCGAACCAGAGCTGCCACCCAGGACAGCCCCTGCCCCAGCCCAGCGCCTGCCCCGTCTCGGCTTGCCCTTTGTAAAACCAGGAAAAGCTCCCAGGCTGGGTTGGGCTGGGCCGAAAGGAGGTTTGCTTCAGGGTCCCCAACTGTCAGCTCCCTCTTAGTCCTCCAGCAACCCGGTGATGCGGGGCCCTGATTCCCCCTTAAGCAGGGGAAAATTGAAGCTTAGGGCTTGATAAGAGTTTCTGACAACTAGTAAATACCTAGCAGAAATTCCAATCAATGTTTGGCTGATTCTAAAATTTATGTATTTTGCCTGAGGCAGCAGTTGTTGTAAAGGTGGGAGGGGAGGCATCTGGAATTGCTCACGGCAGCGAAGTATCCACTATTTTCATTCTCTCCCAACTTGACAGACGGGACTGTGGAGCGCGGCCTGAGCTCAGAGACAGCGAGGGCACCCCGGGTCCTGGGCTCCCAAATACTTGGTCAGGAGTCCAAACTCTCTCTCGTTTGGTGGCCTCCACGTGGTTTCAGCTTCAAAACGCAGTGCACTGGGCATGGTGGAGGAGGGGGAAGGGAAATTCGGGGAGCTACTTAATGGACATAATTATATTTTTCTAATTAAGGAAAACCACCTCTTCCGATTGCTCCACCCCCAGCTGCCTGGTGAGGAATAAGCAAGGTTGCTTTACCTGGAGGATGACAGAGGCAATTATTCTGAATTTTGTTAGTCGTTTCTAGGGGAGCGGTTGGGGCATTGGCGCTGGGGCCCGGCTTGTGCCAGCCTTGGGAGACAGCCGCCGGTCCCGTCCCATCGCCGTGGTCTTATGCAAACTGCACAGCTACAGCTTTCAGGCGTCGCAAAGAGCGCTCGCATGCAAGACATCACTGGCTGTGCCGGGTGGCATGGGGCGCGGAGATTCCCGCTCTCTTCCTTCTCCCTGCCTCGGCCCTTTATTCTCCATCACCCCATTTCCCTGAACAGGTAACTGAGAGGTATAGCCACTTGCCGGAGGTCACAAGGGAGTCTGGCAAGAGAGCGCTTCCCTTCTGCCCGGGCGCCGCCTTGCGCTTTCCTGCCTCGGGGACCCTCTGACTCGGAGACCAGCCTCCCAGGGCCTGGATCCTTGGCGGTCTGATTTCAGGGTCCCTGGGTTTTGTCATGCGTGCATGGAACCGTGTTTGGTGCCCGGAAGAGCCCCAGCACAGTGAGGGGCTCAATAAATATTGGTTGAGTAAATGAATAAATCCAGGAAGCAGTGGCCCAGACTGCGGGCTGCCCACTGGGCTGCGAAGGTCGCCTTCCTGACTTGGAGTGATCCTTGAGTTGTGAGGGGTGGTGTCCAGGTCTTGACAATTGGAAGTCATGCTGGATTCTTGCGGGGAAGGGACAGATTTTTGAATGGTCCACAAGGAAAAACAGTGCTCACTTTACCCCAAACCCTTAACTCACTGGCCTTTCAGTTCATCTTCACATTCCCCCGTAAAGAGTTACTCATTTTACAGATGGAAATAGAGTTGGGGAGGTTGTCTCACCTGCCCAAGGTCAGGCAGCCAGTAAACCTTTGACCCCAGGTGACTCTGCCCCTGGAGCCCACGCTGGCCTGCCTTTATCATCCTCCACATCTCAGTCCCTTGTCCCCTGGCTTGAAGCAGCAGCCCACTGTTATCTTCACCAACTCCCTTCAGTCGTATCTTGATTTTGCTGCAATTCCCAGATTTTCTAAAACAAGGGTGTGTTTATACAATAGGACAGAAAATGACCAAAATGTATTGAGAAAAATATAAACTGATAGAGGTTCCCCTCCCCCTAGTAAGAGCAGTGGATGCTTATCGCACTCTCCCTGCTTGCCAGACCCTGTCCCGTGTGACAGGTGCTAACTCATTTCATCCTGACACCAACTCTCTTGGGCAGCTACGAGTCTTACCTTCATGTTACTGCACGGGCACATGACTGTCAGCCGTGGACAATCTGGATAAACATAATTCCTCTTTTTCATTGTTCATTTGCAAACAGGTCATTCTCTTCTCATCCTCTACCCACCCTCTGACCCTAGAAAATAGGAGTCACCACCATTTACATAGAAGAATAATTTGATTAGATCCACAAACTTTAAATATAGTTAGGCCTTTCTTCCTCATAAGGATAATACTGTTCATGACTTAATAGCCCATGTGTACTGTAGCTTGAGAAAATTGGCACATTTTCCCTTTTCCACCTTTCACAGAACATAGTGTTTTGCTAATGTGTTTTCAGTCTTTGGGGAGGGGTTGGGGGGGAGACCTGGACCACAGCCAAGAAGCCAGGGTTCTGATCCCCACATGTCACTCTCTTGCTGGGTGACTCTAAGCAGGTCCTTTCCCTCTCAAGGTCCCTTCTTTTCCTCAATGGCAAAATTTGGGGCAGGGGGAGGGTAGTTGCATTTCATGTCTCTCCTGGTTCTGTGGTTCTATGATAAAGGAGTGAGTGAGTGAGTGAGTGAGAGAAAAACTCCCTCGGCTCGTAGTTCTGTCCACCACCAGGCTAACTGAGGTCTCCAGGAAGGTGGGACAGAGGTTGGACAGAGCACAGGAGGTGGGGGGGCTGGTTAGAACCTCCGTTTTATCCTGTACCAGCTGTGCATCCTGGGGCCAGTCCTGCCAGGTCTCTGAACCGAGCCTCAGTCTCCCCATCCGAAAATTGGATTAAATGAGATTGTGGATATAAAATGTGAGCAGTAGTTGGCCCCTGGTGCCCGTCTCCTGTGTCAGACGGGAGGAAAGCCTGTGGGCAGATAAGGGGCCTGGGAGGCAACCTTGGGCAGCTGTGAAGAGGCTTATGAAAATGGTGTTTGCTAAGAATCCTCGGGGCCTTTGGGCAGCCAGAGGAAGTTTTGCCCAAGTGGTGGTACAGCCCTTCCCAGAGACGTGACTGTAGAGAGTCCTGGACCCGGCATGAAGTGGCTTCCAGGCACGGGACAAGAGCCATTCCGTTTGCAGCGATCTGCTCATCTTCCCGTTATATTCAGGAGACTGTCTCGGGTCAGCCTGGCCCCTGGATCATGATGGCTAATCTGCGGACAAAGCACCAGGCCTGTCTCCAGGAGACAGCGGCGCCCAGCTAGGAAATCACAGCATAATCTTGCTTCCACTCTACTTGGTCTCAGAGTTAACCCCTCGGTGGGTGATACATAGTAATGTGACATACACGTCCCTTTATGAGTCACTTTTTTGGTTTGTTTTAGGATGAGAGTTTATTTGAAGTTAGCATTAATTATTAATACCACTGATGGTACTTGGATCAGACCAACAATCCTTATGATCACTCAACAGTCATGGGTGGGGGCCTGCAATGTGGTGAGCACTGATTTGCAAGAGAGGACCCTACATTTCCAACGCCATCAAGTCTGGTGGGAATCCGGTGCCACCTCTTCCAGGCTGGGTCCTCTTAGGCAAGTTATGTCCCCTCTCTGGACCTTGGGTTCCTTATCTGTGAAGCCGGGGGGTACTGATCATTCCAATCTTGTAGGTTTGCAGAGATAATGGAGGACCACACCACACCACCTGGATGAATGGGGTGGCTAGTACTATGAGTAAACAATGATGGGACAATTACCCAGGGCCTGGCTAGCTGCAGGCTTCGTAGTAATTGTAAAGGAGGGGGAGAAAACGCTTTGAAAGCTGAATTCTGTTTAAAAGTCGCTTATCCTTGATTAACTAGCTCAGCTTCAGTGTCCGATGTGCAGGCTGTCGTGTCCCTAGAGGACACTTTCAGGGTGTCCATAGAACATCACTGTGCTCTGTAGGCAAAATTGGGGTATCTGTAAGTTGCAAATAAGGCAGGAAATGTTTGCGTTTGTCCTCTTCAAACATGATTAAACGCATTGCCTGATCTGTCCTTTTTCCCTTCTTTCATCCTCCCTCCATGTCTCCCCCTTTTCCTCAGGCAGCTGTGTGCTGGGTTACTGGTACCCCTGGAACACACACACTGCCCAGACAGGTCCTGCCCTCAGGAACCTTCCACTCGGGTGGAAAGACAGCCGTGTCAAGCCCAGTTATCCTGCCAGATGTCAAAGGGATGGCCCCAAGGCCAGATTTGTCTGGCAGAATTCTTTTCTTTCATCCTTACACTGTTGGCCTGAAGACAGTTTATTAAACAGCTGATGAAATCGCCTACATTTAAACATCAGGAGACTTTCCATAGGAAGCTAGAGTTGGCCTTTTCTGTACCAATCTGTGGGTGAGTGGCCCTAGGTGTCTTTTATTACATTCTCCTTTGAGAATTTTAAAAGCAATAAATATTCACCATAACCAAGAAACCAAATCAGAGATGTGCAAGCACTTCATAACCTCTATCATTCTGTTTCCGTTTTGCCATCTAGCATACCTGGGAGTAACAAACATACCTGGGATTAACAATTCTTGAAAGAAACAAACAAAAAAATCCTTGCAAACCTTCATACTCACCCTCTTCTTTTTAAAGATTTAATTTCTAAAACTGAGATTGCTGTAAACAAGCATGTATGTTTTTAATCTGAGTTGATATTGCTGGATTCTCTCTCTCTTTTTTTTTTTTTTTTTTAGCTGAGTCATCCTGCTACCTGTTGGCAGCTCAGCGGCTGCTCAGCTCCGGCTGGGAATCCAACCGGCAACCCTGTTGCTCAGAGCTCAGCTCGCACTTTTGAGCGAGCTCTTAACCAATTGAGCCACTTGGTCAGCCCCAGATTCTCTTTCTGTATTTTTATTTTTGTTATTATTTTTTTGCTGGATTCTCTTTTAAAACCCCTGCTGCGCAGGGCAGCCGAGTGGCGCGGTGGTTAAGAGCTGGCTTGGGACGCCAGCGGCCCGGGGTTCAGATCCCACATGTGAGGGCCAGTGACACTGCCCTCAAAAAAAGGAAAAAACAAACAAACAGACATTGTAAAACCCCTGCTGCAGTGTGCTTTCCACCAGTGGCATTCACCCCACCCCCACCCCCACCCCCAACCCCACAGCGCTGCCAGAACTGGAGGTCATGGCTCCGTTTTAATCTCTTTCATGGACAGGTTTTTTGAGCAGGGAAGTAATAGAATTCCATGCCCAACTGGAAAATGCCCTGGGGGAGCATGATGGAAACTGGGGAGGGGGCGGAACACTGGAAGTGAAACTAATGAGGAGGCTGTTGCCAGGCTCCTGGGAAGAGAGGGGATGGACAGTCGGTGGGGAGGGAATTGAATCAGTCACAAAGAAGCAGAGATGCGACACTAGTTCATACATCCTGGGCTAGAGGCATGTCCTGCTGGCATCTCAGGTCTGATGGCACAGTAAGGAGATGGAGTGTGGCTTGTCCTCATGTTCCCCTCCTGCTGTTCATCATGCTCCTTAGGGACAAGCCACTCCCAGTTTTCCAAGCTCTGTGGCAGTGGCCTCACATGTCAAGAGTCCTGGGCCATTCGGAACAGGAATGCCTGCTCTGGGCCTGGGTAAGGGGGCAGGCAGGGCAGGGCAGTGGAAGCAGACACGCTTCTGTGCAGGGCGAACCTTGGAGCCAGCCACGCCATTTAAATCACGGGTGACTTCCAATGCAGCTTGATAAGCAGCAGCATTGTTTCATCCAGTCCTCACTGATTTGCTTTTGAACCTATGCAGCACCTAGCAGCAGGTGTGTGAGAAGCAACAATATTCAAAGGCTTGGATTTCTAGCAAAGGGCTAGGCAGGCCCAGGCTGCTGAGGCTGCTGCAGGGATCCCTGCAAAGGCACCCCTGAGAGTTGTTCTGCAACCCCCTCTGCTCATCTCTCTTTGCTCTGCTGTTCTCTGTCTCTCTCTCTGTGTCTCTGACTCTCCTGCTCTCCCCAACCCAGGAACTGAATGCAAGGCTTATTTTCTCGCAGGGCCCGTGGTGCCTGTAAGGCCCCTGGGGAGCCCTGGAGTCCAGGGATGGGGCGATCTTGTTCTAAAGGGTTTCCCCAGCCCCACTGGAAGCTGAGGCAGCGTTCTAGGGCCCGGGGAAAATCGGAGATTGTCATCAGTACAGGACAACCCATCCAGCCAGTGTGTTTGCTCAGCCCTTAAATGGTCCCAGAGAGTGTGATAAGCTTTTCTTGACAATGAGTCCAGGTCCATCTGACTTTGTGATTAGCTCCATTTTCCACGGAGAATGTGGGCCAGCTCGGGCCCAGGCGCTGAGATTTCGACCCTTGCATGACCTCCTAACTGATTCTTGAGCAGGCACAAGGCTCTCCAAGCTCATGGGCATCAGATAGAAGTACTTAGCAATCCTGGGTGTGGATTAGAATGTGAGGGGTGGAATAGAAGTTAACTTTCCATTCTGGCTTTGACAATGAGTCCCCAAACCAATGCACAGGTCTTCTCTTGGAAGAAGCAGATCCGGTCTTCTAGCTCATCAGCTCTGACCAGGGCATGGTTGCACAGTGCCAGGGGAAGAGTATAGGGTCACTCACACAGAAACGTGGGGCTCTGTGACCTTGGTCAAGTCACTTAACCTCTCTGAACCTCAGTGTCCTCACCTGTAGGATGGGGTGGTAATAACACTAAACTCAAAGAGTTGTTGGGAGCATCAGTGATGAAGGAGAAAAAACACCTGTCACATTCGACGCAGAGGAGGCACGTAATAAAGGAGGGTGACGTTTTTGAAATCCATTGATTGACATGACTGCCAGAGACCAGCTAACTCTTTGAGGAGGAGGAGGGGTGTTGGGAATTGCTTTCCTGCTCCCACCCCAGTCCATTTCTGCAGCTGGGTATTGGTTACCTAGGCGATGTCTAGCCATGGAAGCCAAGCGCGACTAGAACGCGCGCACCTGCAGAGGCTCTGGGACGCATGCGCAGTGAAGGAAGGGCCGGGCTTGGTCCGTTGTTGCCATCCGCAATGTCAGCCCCTGTGACTGGCAGTGGCGGGGACAAGGGGCTTAACTCCCCTGGTGAAAGGGAGCTCAAAACCAATTGATGTCCCACTAAAACAAAAAGAAATAAAAATTTTAAATAAAAAATCAAGCTAAAAGAAAACAAACAAAACAAATGCCAATTGGTGTTGAGGGGAAGGGAGTCCCTCAGATTTGTTTATAAATGTAGTAAAACAAAGACATAAATAAAGGGAAGCAGCTCAGAGTTTGGGGGCTGACCTGTTTTTCATGGAGCATGCTTCCCATTACAAGGGGGAAATGCAGGCCACACATGGGCAGAAAGAAAATATGCAGACGGGAGAATAATTAGGGGTGTCGGGGTCGCGGGCTAGTCTGTGAGTTTGTTTCAAAATCTTCCTGAATGTTCCTTTACTTTTCAAATTAAAAAAAAAAAAAAACTTCAAAAAGCCGTTCAAAGTTGAATTTGGCTGGAGCTGAGTTATTTTCTGGGTGTGATTTTCCGTAAGATGCATCCTTCCATCTGCTCCAGGAAAGGAAAGTGGTGGCTTTTATTTTCATCCCTCTGTTTCTCTAAAATCCATTTCATATCCATCCTGCATGATCAGGCTTAGTTAGAACCTGGGCACTGATTTCAGAGAGAGTTCCCTGCCAGCGTGTTGCAGCACATACGATGATAGGGTGTGGTGACCAAATACCACCATCTCATAGCTTTGACTTCATCCTCCCTTTATACAGGTGGGGAAACTGAGGCTAAGATAAAGCAAGCCATTTGCTCAAACTTAATCAGCTATTATCAGGATAAAGTTTGTTTCGAATTTCAGCCTCTTGAGTTCAAGTTCTCTTGGAGCCCAAATAATTCCCCTTCCTGGAAAATGTCTCCTTCTAGAGTCTCTCGGCGATCAAGACATGGTATTTATACCCATGTCTTATGTGAATCTGTGGGACCCTCTAACAGCTTGCAAAGGGGGCGAACACATATAAATCTCTCTGTTTCTCTCAAGCTTTCTCACACTCTTAGTCAGCCCAGGATTTTCACTGTTGAGAAGACCCAAGTGTCATAAACATGATTTAGGTAGAAAAACGAATAAAGATCTGGTTTGGGGAAGCAAAGCCCAAATTCCTCATTATCAACTACACTGCTTCTTTAGGTAAATATTTACCTAGTCCAATTCTCCTTCCTTTTTTTTCTTTCTTCCTATAGCCGCAGTGGCCTTGTGTTCAGTGTTTCTGTCGTAAGGCATGTTTTTCTGGGGTTTATTACTCAGCTGTAAAAATGCGCTCTAGGCAAAAACTTGGCATATTAAGTCTCATCTCAGAGGTAATTGGTGGTTTTTGTTTTTTTTAAAAACCTTTTTTCTTTTTACAGACAATGTTGGGAAGGGAAACAAAAAGGTCAAGAATTTACTGTTGGGAACCATGGGTTTTGCCCCCGTGGGTTTCCTCTTTGGTTTGTGCTGTATTATTTCTGATCTCCTCTAACCAGATATTTGGGGGCGAAGTTATAGAGGCCATAATCCCAGACATTCATTCATTCTTTCTTCAGCAAATATTTACTGAGTGCCTGCGATGTGCCAGACATGGTTTCAGGCTTTGGAGATCCAACAGGGGGCAAAGGCACCCATCTAGCCTGGGTTCTCATGGGGCCGACACACACACACACACACACACTCACACATACACACATATATACACACACATACACACATACACCACACACACAGACACACACATACACATATATATGCACACGCCACACACAATCACACATACACTCACACCTACACACATATACACACACACTCACACACACACCTACACACATATACACACACACTCACACACACATACACATACACACATACACACATATATGCACACACCACACACACAATCACACACATACACACATACACACACATACACACACTCACACATATACACACACACACACACTCACACAGACACACACCACACACAGACACACATACAATCACACACATACACACAGACACACACATACACACACACTCACACACAGACACATACCACACACACAGACACACACATACACACATATACACACACCACACACACATACACACAGACACACACATACACACACACTCACACAGACACACACCACACACAGACACACACATACACACATATGCACACACACCACACACACACAATCACACACATACACAAAGACACACACATACACACACACTCACAGACACATACACACGCACACACATACACACACACGGGTGGACACACTCACACACACACACACACACCATGTGTTACCAGACGGGAACAAATCTTCAGTTCACAATAAGTTGTTGAGTAGAGGCCAGGCAGTGAAGAGCTGCAGGCCTGGGGCTCCCTGTACACAGGCTGGCCTGGGAGGGCCCTCCAGGGAGCCCAGATTTCCCCCAGGACTATGAGGCTCACAGATCCTCCTGTCAAGCCTGGGAAGAGAGGAAAGCTTCGCGTGAAGGCTGGAAAGACGATGGTGTGTTTGAAGAACACACAGAGGGCCTCGTTTCTACACTGCATCGAATGGGGGTGTGGGAAGATAATATCCAACGCCTGTTGAGGGGTGCAGGCAGATCACGCAGAGGGTTTTAGCTTTTATCCTGAGTGCAAGGGGGATGCCGCTGAAAGATGCTCAATAGCGTGTGAAATGATAGAACCCTGTTTCTGGACCATCTCTCTGGCCTCTGCATGGAGAGGGTATCATGGAAGCAGGAACCCATCGGGAGGCTGCTGCAGTTGCCCGGACATGAGCTCTCCATGGCTAGTCATAGGCGAAGCGAAAGGTGTGGGTTGCAGGGGGGTTTAAGGGAGAACTGGACACGACCTGCTGGTGGGTGGGGCAAAGGGAAAGAGGGCTTGAGGATGAGAGCGGCCAGACTCAGGGTTGAATGGGGCGCCACGGTCCAGGGCAGAGAGGAAACAAGAACTATGAATGGGGAGAGGGCTTGAGAAGGGCTCCCTGGCTTCCGGCCGGGCTTGCAGGGGGTTCTGATGCTGAACCACATGGAGAGAGCAGTTTGAGGAGCGGGGTGGCATCATGGTCCAGACCCTGCAACCACCCAGCCTGGGTCTGGTCCCAGCTTGACCACTTTCTAGCGGGGCAATCTGGGACAAGCGATCTGCCTCCCTGTGCCTCTGCTTCCTCCTCCAAACAAAAGGAGACTAATGGTAGAACCTGCCTCATGGGGTTGTTGGGAGGGTCCGATGAGTTCCTCTGTGTATTTAGAACAGCAGCAGTGCAGGCTATCTACAAGCAGGATTCCATCTGGGACACATGTTGTTTGAATCATCCCTTCAGCAAGCACTTCTGACATGCCTCCCCTCAGGGAGCTTATTTTCTGCTGGAACACCCAGCCATTAAATAAATAGATGCATGATAACACACAGTGACAAGAGCTTCTGAGGGAGGGAGCAGGGATCTACAAGGAGGAATAGCAGAGTGGACAGGGATTAGATTGCAGTGGGTGGTCAGAGGGCGCCTCTGGGGAAACCCGTGTCACTGAGTGGGCTTTAGCAAGGAGAAGAGTTGGGGGGAGAGGGGGAGGCGGCATTCTAGGTTCAGGAACAATAGAAGGACCTGGGCGGTGCAATTGGACATGGTGTGTTTGAGAAACTGAGTGTGTTTGGAGCCGACCAAGCAACGGAGAGTGTGGTAGGAGAGGCAGCAGGCCCAGGGGGCACAGGGCCCACTCATGGGCAAGATTCAAGGTTTCATTTTAAATGGGATGGGGATGTGACGGACATGTTTCAAGCAGGAAGGCAGAAAACCTGACTTACATGTTTAAAAGATCCCTTTGGCTGCCGTGTGACTTGGGTGTATGCTGGGAGCAGGGAGGGCAGCATCAGTAGACGGAGGGAGACTGTGGAAAAGAGGCAGAGGAGGTGGTTCTCCCAAAGATGATGGTGGCATGGATAAGGCTGGTGACTGGGCTGGTGGACAAAAGTGCATGTGCCCGAGAAAAACTCTAAAGGCAAAACCGGTATCTTCTGTACGAAGTGGCTGTAGGAATTCATTAAAAATACAGACTTGATCTTGTCACTCTCCTGCTCAGATCCGTCAGTGGGTCCCCAGTGCTTAAGGATCACGCCCAAATCTCTTGCCATGGCTCCTTGGTCAACCCCCTCTCTCCCTGTAATAGCTGGCACTCTGCCCCTCGACCTTGGCAGGCTCTTAGCTTTCAGAATGCACCTGCTCCTTCCTCTATAGGGCCTGACCCCTGCTGACCCCTCTGCTGGAAGCTTGTCATCGTCTCCAAGCCCTAGCACCCCCTTCCTGCCTACCCCTTTCTGCTGTCAATCATAGTCCCATCCGTACAGCTGGACATCTAAATGTGCCCACTACTGTTAGTCAAATGAAATGTTGGATAAGGCCTTCATGTGCCCAGTTAATGGATCAAGAAACTAGTTTACCCAACAGATGCCATAATCCTCTAGCTCTCTGTAGCCACTGCCCTTTCTCCCATCTCATGCTCGGGGCCGTGAGCTAGTTGGGCTGGCATCTGATTGAGGACATGCTCAGGGACTGTGCGTCACCCACTGTATCTTGTCTAATCAATCACAATGGTCTGCAAGGGAGACATGGCAGATGAGGGCGCCAAGGCTCTGAGAGGTGAACTGAGTTGCCCAGGGTCACTCAGGTAGTGAGTGGTGAGCGGGGTTAAGCCCGATCTGATGGGAGGCCAAGTCCACACTGTCCCCCAGGCCTGATGTCCCCTTCTGTGTGGACCCTAACATCCCTGTCTTGAGGCTGGCTACACCAAAGGAGGGACTCTGAGTCAAGTGGAAGAATCTGGTTGTCTCTCTGCTGCAGACTGTTGGTGCCCGCTCCAAACTCATCTGTTTGCAGCCCTAACCCCCAATGGGATGGTATTTGGAGGTAGGGCCTTTGGGCAGCAATTAGGGTTAGATGAGGTGATGAGGGTGGGACCTTCATGATGGGAATAGTGGCTTTTGGGAGGCAGTGATTCTTTTATTTTTTTGACATATGCACAAATGGATCAAAATGCATGTTCACCTAGAAAAAATTGACCCCAGGGGATTAGTGGCTTTGTAAGAAGAGGAGGAGGAGAGAGAGAGTGCCCTATCTCAGCCCTTTGAGGGTGCAGGGAGAAGGCGGCCATTGGTCAGACAGGAAGAGGGCCCTCCCCAGCAACCAATCAGCGACAGCTTGGTCTTGGACTTCTCAGATCTTGTCACTGTGAGAAACACATTTCTGTCATTTAAGCCACCTAGTCTGTGGTAGTTTGTTACAGCAACCCACGCAGAGTAGCGCACTGTCTTTTCTGATGACAATCCATCCTCCCTTGGATGAGCTCGGGTCCTTCCTTCCTCCAGCTCATCAGTCTTGTCTTCTCTTGAATAGGTAGGGGGTGGTGCCTCACCATTGGGGTGCTTGGCGGCCCCTCAGAACTCAGTTTATAATCCCAAAAACCAGTAGGTGAAATAAAAACCAGGACTGTATTTGTCCCCTGCTTCCCATTTCCCAGAGAGACATGTTAAGGCAGAGTAAGATCAAGGTCAGTTCCAGCCTAACTCGCCCTCTCTCATCATTGCCCAGGAAGCCTTTAAACACAGCCCCGCCAGATCCCGTGCAGCCCATCCTTGTCGGAGCTCTCAGAGCAGGTGGGCGATCAGTGGGCTCAACCTCACTGGCACGTATGTCTAGAATGAGTCACAGAGACTTGGCCCTGGGGACTCAGTGCCCTGAATCTCAGCCCCAAGACTGGGCTGCCACCTGCCCCCTCTGTCTGGCCCTCCTGATCCCCAGTTTGGAATCAAGCCCTTGCTGCATCCCTGCTGGCCTCCTCGTGCCTCGTGAAGCCTCTGGGACTCTTGGCCCCTCAGGCCCCCCCACCCCCACGCTCTGCAGGGCCCCGGGAGCTCTGCCTGCAGTGCTGTAAGTGGGACTGGTCCTGACACAAGGACAGTCCTACCCCGTGCCCCGACCTGAGACTATTACACCACTCGTGTGGGTAGAGTTGATGAATCTGTGCTTGTAAGAGCTTCCTGAGAGGTACCTTCAAAAAACTATACAAACCCAGAGGCCATAATGGAAAATATTGAGAACCTAGTTATATCTAAATGAAAAATTACGTAAAAGAAAAAAAGCAGTCAAAACACAAACCACTAAACTGCAAAGGTGATTTGCAACATAAATGCCAAAAGGACTCCCACCCCCGCACCCCTATTTTATGAGAGACTGAAATAAATAAACGAATAATCTGAGAGGAAAATAGGGAAAGGATGTAACCTGGCAGTTTGCAGAAACAGAAACACAGAGGGTCACACAACACGTGAACGAATGTTCCTGTCTTTTATGATTACCGAAATTTAACAGGTGTTTGAGGCTCCAAGCCTGGGGCATCCCCACTCTTCCTGTGCTGTTGCCAAATAATGATTCTCTACTCGACTCTGCCGTTTATAAAGCAATTAAACATGCATTATCTTATCCATTCCCCACAGTAAATCAGCCGTGCAGGAAGTGTGGAGGTAACTGGCTCCATTTTATAGATGAAGACGTGGAAAAGTAATTCTTAAAAAGCAATAGTAATCACGTCTGTCTAATGATTTATAGCTTACAAGGTGCTGCCTGGCTTTGGACATGACACCAGCTCCGTGAGCTAAGTTGGCCGGTGTAGTTGCTATTATTCATAGTAACGTAGTAGCCTCCTTACTGTTCCCATGTTACAGATGAGTAAACTGACATTCAGAGAAGCTAAGAAAGAAGAGAAATGAGCATTTATATGTCAGACCCAGAGTTAGGTGCTGTAGCTGTGTTTTCTCATTGAATCCTCATACCTCTCATGAAAATATTTGCAAAGGCTTTTCATTCATTCATTCATTCATTCATTCATCCATCCACACATCTGACAAATGTTTCATTAAGAGACTGTTGTGGATCCAGTACTGTTTTAGGCACAGGGATACAGCAGCGAATAAAAGAAAATCCTTGCCTTCACTGAACACATATCCTTTGGGGTATGGGTGCAACAGACTATAAATCAACAAGGAAATATTTATTATTCGGGATGGCACTCAATGTGAAGAAGAAAAACAAAGCAGCTAAGGCAATGGAGGAGGTGGTGAAAGTTTAGATTAGTGCTCAGGGCTGACGGGCAGTCTGATGCGGGGACGATGAGTAGGGCTCTGAAGGAAGCGAGCGGAGAGGGGTTTCTGTTGGGTCTTGGAGCTGCGATGCTTTCGTGGGTGTAATAATAGCCTCACTGAGAGCTATTATTTCGCTAGTGTAATAATAGCCTCACTGAGAGCAGCTGCTCTATCGTGAAGATTGAAAATCTGCCCAGAATTTTAAAATGTTGCTTCACCCAGTCCTTGCAGCCATAGCACGTGGGTGTTGGGGAAACTGAGGCTGAAAGGTTAAGTGACCAGTTCACGGTGTTATTGCTGATAAGTTGCAGATTTCAGACTGGAGCCTGCCCCTGCCTGGCACCAGGCTGGCACTTCTGCCCACCTCACGTCCTCCATGGGAAGGCTCAGACGTGTGTGGAGATGGTGCTGTGCAGCCAGACTGGAGGCAGCAGGGAGGGGGACCGGAAGTGCAGCCAGCTCAATGGGGAGGAAAAGACCTTCTCAGCCTTGAAGGCCATTCTAAGAACTAGGGCTTCATCTAGAAGGTGGTGGGAAGCCACAGGGGGCTTTTAAGGAGGAGCAAGAAACAACAGGTTTGCCTAGAGGTGGAGGGGGGAGCCTAGGGGGTTTCTGTGCAGTTAGAGGAATTGAGGAGTGTCATCTATTGAGATGAGGGGAGGAAGCTTCCTCTCTGCCAATCTGCTTGTTAAGGAGATGCCATCTAACATAAAAGTTCTTAACCGGGGATTCATGGACCACCTGGGGTCCAGGAGGGGAGAATGTCTTTGCACCTGGATGGGATAACATTGCATCTCTATTTTTGCTGGCCTCTAACTGAAACAAACGTATCATTTCCTTTCCTTATAAAGGAAGCCAACAACTCAGAGCAACACTCCCAGTAACTGATTTTGTAACCAGTAGACATATGTTTTCAGATCATGTTACAGTTGTTACAGATATCTTGAAACTTTGTTTCTGCTCATCACTACTTCAAAATTCTGGAAGTCATTGTCTCAGCACCAGATGGGGCCCGAGGGTGGTGAGGGGGTTGATACCTTAACAAAAAGCACCTGTATGAGCACACTGCAACATTTTGATAACTGTATTTAAATATAATTGAGCGCCTTTGCTATTTGATTTCATGCATTGACAAACATTATTCTGAGAAGCCTTTCCCACAGGCTTCAGCAGCTGCCAGCAGGGTCCTGAGGCACAGAAAAGGTTTAGAGCTCCCTCTGGAATGGGCCCAGCTGTTTTTTCCTGAGGCGCTTCCTTTTACCTGTACTTGTCCGCTTTCTCTAAGAGGCAACAGTAGTGGCCCTGGCATGGAGGCTCCTGGCCCTGGTCTTATGTACTCTTTAGGTGCCGGGGTCATGGCTGGAGCTCAGGAAATGTTATTTTAATTTAAATTTGATGTCGACATTTAAAAAAACCAAGGGTTTTCACACGCATCTGGATTTCTGGCTTCTGGCAACGCTGGCCTCTCCCCATCCCGGGGTACAGTGACTGGAGTTAAGTAGCAGCCGGCGCTGTGGGCAGAGCGCCACTGTCCAGCTGCCCACAGCTCCGGGGCACCCCGCTGAGGGTGTACATCCCCTCACCCACCATGCCTCCCAAGGCATTGGGGGTTTTGAGCTCCATGTCGGGGAACAGTTTTGGGGGGGCATATACTTAACAGTAGGTGGCAGTTCCCTGAGCTGGTCCCAGCTGCACCACTTACAGAGAGAAGTTGGGAGCTGGGACCAAGCCAACTGATGGGTCAGAAGTCAGGCGAAGTGGGAACCGCAGGCAGCTCCGTGCCTCCCTGAGCCCAGTCCTGCTTCTGGCTTCACTACACTCGCTTATCGAAAACCTTCCTGGTTGCTTCTCATTGCTCTAAGAATAAAACCAGGCTCTGGAGAAGTGCAGAGCGCCTGGCGCCTGCAGGCTCCTCCATGCTCCCCTCCTTCTCAGCATCAGGGCAAATGTCACCTCCTGGGAGGGTGCCTTCCCGACCACTCTCCGAAGCTGCCCCTCCCCCTCCCCAAACCCTTGCTTTCGTGCCATCCTGCTTTCTTTTCCTCAAATCTCGTACCGTCATCCAAAAATGATGTTCCTGGCTTACTCGTTTACGTTCGCACGCAGACTTCCTGATGGCAGAGTCCTTCCTTCATGCGGAGACACTGCTGGCCATTCTAAACACCGCTGAAGAAACAGATGTTAGATGGGTGGCCTGATGCCATTCCTGTCCTGTACCTGTCTCTCTCCTCCCTCTGTCCGTCGTCGCCAGGGCCCAGGCAGGCTCAGGGCCAGGGCTGAATCTGACCACTCGGTAACTTAGCGATTTTAAGAAGCTGACTTTTAAACTTTCATCAAGATATTCTTGCAGCCAAAGATTGTGCTGGCTACTTTCTTCTTGTGGGTCACTGAGAAAATCCCTTAACTTTTTGACCCTATTTCCTGGAGCAAGTCCCAGGGATAGTTAACATTTACCTTATGGGCTGTTTGTGAGAGAATACAATGCACCAAGCTCAGGAAGTCGCAGCCACCAGCACCTCAGCACATAGTAGGTGCTTGAGGAAATGCACAAACTGCCTCACCATTCCCCGCCCCACCCCCACCCTCCACCCTCCACCTTTCAGTCGGAGCTGGAAGAAAGCCTGTCAATCACCGGATAATTTATGCAGTGTGATATGCCTTTATTATTCCATGCTGAGTTGGGGCTCCTACTGTCCAATGAAGGTCAAAAGGAGGTATGGCTTTTATCTCTCCAGCAGCTCTGGAAACACAACGGGGAGGGGGCAAACTCCCAGAGTTTTCTTCCTGAAAACAAACAGACCCTCTGCCCTGCCCTGAATAGCTTTCCTCAATCAAAGCTGTAAACCTCGGCAAGCCACAGGACTCCGCCCTGAGACTGAAGGGAGCTAATAAAGCATTGAATGGAGAGAGTGACCCCGAACTGGCCGAGGGGGTCCCCGCTGGGCCCCCAGACCGCGCCTGCTGCCTCGTGGAGAATCCAGAGGTCACGTGTCATTAGTCAGTGTCTTACGGCCACTCTTTCAAAATCATCGATAAAGGGAAGGGGACCTCTCTGTTTCCAGTCCCGAAACGGTTTTCTTCTGCTCTCTTTTCTTTGTTTTGTTTTCCACTGGTAGAAGGGCCACACTGCGACACCGTTTTTTGGTTTTCTTCAAGGCCAAAAGAATTGGTTTGAAAGTAGGAGTTTGGTGCTCTGGGAGACACAAAGGTTGGGACCAGAGTCTCTTCTTTTCCATGGGCTCTGAGAAGCCACTAGATCCGGGTTCCCATGAACTCATCTTTGGTTTGTCCTTAAAATCCTTCTGGAGAGTTCCAACACCTTTTGAGGCACATCTCTCCTCCTTTCTCACCTGCAAAGACTCCAGCAGGGAGCACACAGCTCTCAAACAGCTGTGAGCCTCCAGCAGCCTTTTTTCTCTCTGTGACTTGGTTTCCCCATCTGTGCAGGACAGGGGCAGCATGCTGGGCCCTGAGGGACGGGACTGATGGCCTCATTAGGGGCTGAGGAGCACTTTAAAGAGACAGTTGGCTCAGTCCCTCCTCTAATGGGAATGATCTTATTTCCTTTATTATTTCCTTAGCCCCAGCAGGTTAGGGTTGTGGGCGCATTAATCTTTAATCCATTAGCCACGATCCATTCGATGACATTCCCAGGTTTATAGGTAGCTGTTACGATGCTTTTTGTTTGTTGTACCTCTTGTGAGGTAATTAAGGGCCACATCCTGCCTCACCTGAAAATGTCTGTTGCAAAGGCGACTCTGGATGTGTATGTGCACACGCATGTGGGGTGTATGTGCGTGTTGCATTCCACACATAGCAGAGAAAGCGGTAATCACCTGTCATCAAAATGACTCTGGACAATTCCTGACCTCGTTCCTAAATGCTGTATATGTGGTTATGTGAGCGCAACACTGTATAGAGGTGAACACACACCCGCCTAATAAAAACAATCAAATTCTTACTGCTGCGGGCACCAGAGAAGCACAGGCCAGGGGATGTGGCTGCTCTGGATCTTTAATACTAGAGCCTGGCTCCTGGGGGAAGGGGTTCAGAGGCACCACACCTTGTTTAAATCTCTCCTGTTAAAATCGAACTTGAATGCATTAAATGTCCTTGTTAGGGGACTTCCGCAGCAACTATTTTCCACACCTTAGGGGCAAGTATTGGGTTCTTTCAATTCCATGTAAATTCTCATTCCACACTCATTCATCTCATTGAAGGGGCACATCCCGTGTGCAGGTCAGCACATCCCATAGGTAAGCCACGTGGTTTCATAAAGTGATGAAGATACATTGAACCAAAATGCAGTGCCTGTGAGCAGCGGGGAGGAACTCCTAGCGTGGCAGGGAACCCACGGCAGGCCCTCTGGTAGAAGCATTCCTGGCCAGGGCACAGGGCTGCCAGGCTGTCTCAGTGTCGTGGCCATGGCCACGGTCTGGCCAAGATCCACTACAGAGCAGGTGTTCATAAACGTTTACTGACTGGGAGAATCTGGGAAAGGGGCCTGGCTAGGAGTTTATAAACAGAGGGTGGGGTGTATGGGGGGCAGGTGGGGGATGCAGAGGAGGAATTAGCAGGAAAAAGAGGAGGTAGGACTATGAAGGGAAGGGTGGTTATGTTGGAGAAACAGCTAGACGCTGAGCTTGTTATTAGACCAATGACGGAGGTCTGACACCTGCTCTCCCAGGGTTTCCTGACAAGGCCCCGTCTGTCCTCTGTTCCTTTTCCTGACTCACTGGACTTCCTCCCCTTTCCGTCCCCACCGCTGGCGCGCCCCCACTTTGCCTGCTCTGTGGCAGGAGGCTGCAGGCTCCCCCAGGATGAGGAGGAGGTCTCTCTGCCTCCAGTTCCCCCTGGCTCGACCAGGGTCTGGCCAGAGCAGCCAGCTGGTCACTCAGTGCTTGGCAGACAGGGTGTAAATCCCATTGGGCAGTGACTGGACTTTTTGCTTACAAGCATTTAATAACTCACCAGAGGTGCTGGGTGGCTTGATGTCAGGGCCCTCCTGTGTTTTCTAGTCATCCCCAGAGGATCCCCAAACCAAGGGGGTTCCCAAGACTCATTTTATCCCTTCCTGGACTTCTCCCAGCCTGAGAAATGGGGCCTGATTGGGTTTGTCCTGCCGAGAAACAAGACCCTATGTTCCTGATGCCTCAGTTTTCCCATCTGTAAAATGGGGCTTTGTAATACTTCCTACCTCATGGAACTGTTTCAAGGATTAAATGAACAAATACATGAGAAGTGCTTAGAAAAGTGCCCGGCACATAATTCATCGCTATTGTTATTGCTGCTTTTCAGGTTTTTTTTTTGTTTTTTTTTAAAAGATTTTATTGGGGAATTGGGGGAGGGGAACAGCGTTGGGGAATCCAGGAAGGGGAACAGACAAGTTGCTGTCCTTTTGTTCTTCACTCTAGTTGCGGAGGATGTTGCTTCACTGGCCCATGTTGGTATCGTCATTGCGCTCTTCCCGGATGAGGCACATTGGTCGCCGGCCTCTGGATGGTTGCTCACTGCGGCTATTGGCAGCTCACGCTGGCTGTTGGGTTGTTTTTAATTCTTGTTCTAGTTTTCCTCATGGCTGTTTATTATTTTTATTTCACTGCTGTTTATTATTTTATTTCTTATACTAATTTATATAGTTTCGGTATTAGTTTTGATTCTTTGTCTTATTTGTATTATTGACAATTAGCTATGATGATGGTGCTCAATGGTTTCATTTTACCTGCCTGGATTATTTATTGTCACACAGGAGTAGGACATACAGGAGAGTGGCTCTTTATTTACCATCCCTGTCAATGTAAGCATCAACCTCAAATGGTCACAATGATCACATCTAATGCTTAAATATCTTATCTCTCCATATTCATCTGTAGTAGAGAGTTTATACATTTATTCATTCCTTTATCTGTATTTTTAAAAAAAATTGTAAAACAAGGGACACCCAAACATGACACATCTCGTTTGGCTCTGCTTAGACATTTTAAAAGGAGACAGTTGCCAAGAATGGGGTCGCTCACTCTTTGCCTGGGTTTCTTCCCCCTGTGGAATGTGGACAGGAGCAGTCTTTACTTCATAGGCCTGTTATGAGGCTAAATTGGACAAGGTAACGCTCGTGGCCCAAAATAGTGCACAAATGTCAGCCATGGTTAGATAAGAGCCGAGTCTGGAGGCCTCCGTTTCTTCATCAATAGAATGGACAGGCTGACTCTCCCCGCCCGGGGCCTATGAGCGTCTGGAACTATGCAGGGGAGGTGGGTAAAGGGCCGGGTGCTTGGTCAGTGTCACATGACTCTGGGTCCCTCTCCTGGTCACTTGGTCACCCTCCAACCCCAGAGAGCCTCTGTCAAAGGGGAAATACAGCTCAGCCTTGCCCTGCAGAGGCTCATCATTCCAAGGGGAGCCTGAAATCCTAGCCTGGCCATCAGAGCAGTGAAGCGCGGAGCCAGCAGACCTGGTGCGGGGCCCATCCCTGCAGGAGCGGAGAAGACAGCAGGGTTCTTTAAAGTTTCCCCCTGGGGATTGACATTTTATTAGCATAGAGATAAGTAGTGCCAGATAAGAGGCCTCTGGTTTTACATCTGGGCTGTAGAAACGCCAGCCGCCTGGGAGAGAACACGTGAGGCTTCTTGCCAGGCGAATCCCAGGAAGCACAGGGAGGCAGTGGCTTCCCCCTCCCAGTGCCCCGGGCGGCTTCCCAGCTCTGTGGGAAGCAAGTTTTGACAACAGCAATGCTAATTGATTAAATGCTCTCATCAGAGATTACAGTACAGAGAGTGATCACATTTTTATTTCTGTTGGGAGGAGGGGAGGGCCACCCCTTCCTTTCACAGTTCTATGTGTCCCCATATATTTTATCACAAGGCACAGGAGGTGGGGGTTAGGTGTTCCTGGCCCCTAAGGCTCAATTGCTCTTTGTTTATTGTAAATAATATGTTTACTACAAACTACATTGTACAATTGCCTTTGGGTTTCTAGGTTTGATTGGAATTTGAACCTACCGCTGAAGCTGAGTACAAGGCACACAATTCTTTGTTTAGTGGGTTGTAGATACATGTTGGATGTATGAGTTTGCTGGTCAGGGGAGAGGTAGTGCTTTGCTGGATACCCCAGACATGCAAACCTAAAGCCTAATGTAGAGTCAGCTCTTAACTACAGAGTTACATACAAAGGGGAATGTGCCTGACTCCGCCTGGAAGGCTCAGAACAGGTTTCAGAGAAGAGGGCACAGTAGACTTGGGTCTTGAAGGATGAATAGGAGTTTTCTAGTTAGAGGAAGGGTAGTCCAGGTAGGTGGAATAGCCTGGGCAAAGGCAGGAACATTGTAAAATAGGCTTTGTTTATTTGAGTAATAGTGAGTCAACTGGTATGGCTGAAATATCGGGAAGTGACTGAAATCGGCTGGAAAGACAGGTTGGACCAGGTTGGGAAAGGGCTCAAGTGTCAGGTTAGGGAGATTCGGTTTTTTATCCTGAGGGCAATGAGGAGCCATGGAAGGTTTTAAGCAGGGAAAGTGACACAATCAGATTTGCATTGTGGAGATGATGACTTTGACAGATTGAGTGGACACAGAGTTTGGAAGCAAGGAGTGCGATTAGGCCCAGGAGAAGGGCACTGAGAGTTTTGTTTCATTTGTTCCTGGGTGACCCAAGTCCTTGGTGGGAAAGCTAGTATCCCCCAAGGATTTTCTCCTTCTAGGCGTTTCTTGCGCAGCCAAATTCCCGTATGGGATGTGTACATGGGTACTCCTTGCGACACCGCCTGTTGTTGGTGGAACCATATGAAATTGTTCATTTTGTAGGTCAAAAATGGTCAAGTATTCATGCTTTCATGTGGGTCACCTTAATAGTAACCAGAGATTGGCCAGGACTACATGCGAATCCACAAGACAGTGGTCACTTGTGGCATCCATAGCTTTCTGTCAAGTGTGGCACCTTATCTCTAAGACACAGGAAGGACTTCTTTTTTTTTAAGGTATGATAATTGTATTATGTGTACACTTTAAAAAGAATCTTTATCTTTTAGATACACAACCTGAACTATTTACTGTTAAAATACGTTTGACATTTGCTTCAAAATAGTCCAGGGTGGGGTGGGGTTGGTGGGGGTACAGAATAAAAAAGATTGGCTGACAAGATGTTTGTTGAAACTGACTGATGGAGACATGGGGATTCATATTCCTATTTTGTCTACATTTTTTTTTATAGGTTTGGCACGTTTCCATAATAACATGTTTTTGAAAATGCAAGCGATAGAAGAGATTTTGCCATTCGTGTAAAAGCAGGGGATATATGTGTGTATGCACATATACATAGTAATATGCTGAGAGAGGCATGGAGTATTTTTGGAAGGAGGGTCAGGAGTGGGAGGAAGCTGTACCCTTTCATACTTAAAAGAAAAACCCTTATGCACGTATTATTTTTCAACAAGTAAAAAATAAAAATAAAAAGCACCATGTAAAAACAACCCAAACATAGGCCTGCTTTTTTGCTTACCAGCCTGCACTAACCCTCAGTGTGTGCTGGCCTCAGTTTCCCCATCCTGAGGGGCCCCGTGTGGCTGGAATGGGATTGGAAATAACGAGTGCAAATTGCCTAGCCCGGGGCCTGGCCCCAGAAGCACCTCAGTAATCATGGTAGTGGCCGTGAGCGGATGCTGTGAAATTATACCCGGGAAAGCAAGTCCTGCGGGGGCCCTGGGAGGGACACACGAGGGGGTGTCCAGGTGTGACGTCCATTTCATACTCACCATGTCCTCAGTACCCAGGAGGCAGAGAGGCCGGATTCCTGGCCTGGCTGTCCACACTAATCAGAGTCACCAGGTAATTGCTCCAGCTCACCCGTCACTTCATATGTGTGGACTACCGTCAAACCCCTAGCCCCTTCCTCCAGGGATGACCCCGAAAGCTGACTCAGTCATTTCTACGTGAGTTAATTTCTAGGGCGAGCTGGAGGCAGACCTTTGCAAGGGCAGGAGAGGACTTTGTCGGCTCACATTTCATCAGACTCTTCCATGGTGACGTTTGGGACACGCACACCCAGCCAGCCTGTGCGTGAATTCCAGGCCGGGGAGGCTGGAGCACCCCTCTGCAGACTCTTCAGGAGGGCGGGGGCCTCTAGGGCACCTTGTCTAACACCTGGGTACACGGAGCCCGAGCTGGGGCGCCCGTTCTCTCTGGGCCACCAGCTCTCTCCAGGCCCCCAGGTTAGGAGGATCAGCGAGGAACCTCTGAATCTGACACTCCGAGCTGATGGTTCTGGAGACCGACCGTGAGGGTTAGAAGCCTTAGGCAGCCGCTGGTGAGAGATGGCTTCTTCCATTTTATTTTATTTTTTTATGAGAAAGGGGGTTCTAAAAACTGTCTCTTAGGCCGGCCGAGTGGTGCATTGGTTAAGAGCTGGTTTGGGGATGCCAGCGGCCCCGGTTCGGATCCCACATATGAGGGCCAGTGACACTGCCCTCTACAGCTAACGGCAGCTCCACCTGGAGCTGGGCTGGGAGCCCAGGTGATGGTGTAGGCTGCAGCCCCTGCTGCAGTGGGCTGCCATAGGCTGCAGTGAGTGGCCGGCAGCCAGCGTGAGAGGCCAATAGGCGCTGTGAGCGACCATCCAGAGGCCGGTGACCGATCTGCCTCATCCGGGAAGAGCGCAATGATGATGCCAACATGGGCCAGTGAAGCAACGTCCTCCGCAACTAGACTGAAGAACAAAAAGACAGCAACTTGTCTGTTCCCCTTCCCCGATTCCCCAATGCTGTTCCCCTCCCCAAATTCCCCAATAAAATCTTTAAAAAAAATAAAAAATAAAAACTGTCTCTCTCCCTCCATAACTAACCACGTAGATTATATATGGGGAGCCTCTTGGAGATAAGGGTCTCTGGAGCAGATCTCCAGTTCAAAGGCAGCAAAAGGTAACGGATCCTCGAGTCACTCACCAGTGGGTTGTCACAATGCAGAGCTCAGTGAGAGGAATATCAAGTAAACAACTGCCTGGATTCGGGACACAGAGAAAGTGGGAGATGGGCTCGCTCAGCCTGGGCTGGCCCAACACGAGCCCCTAGGCCATGTCAGGAAGGAGCCAGGCCTTCAGGCAAAGGGCTCGAAATTCTTGCCCCTGGTAATTATATAAGTGATATCACATATATGACATGCATTATTATATACCATATATAATGATAATGAGTGCCAACATAGTCTGAGTATTTACAGGGTGCAGGAAACCATGATGAATGCATGTTCCTTGTGTCTGCATTTAACCCTCACAGCAACCTGGGGAGGATGGGCTACCCTAGTCCCGTTTTAGTGGCGAAACAGTGAAGGCACCGCAAGATTAAGTCACCCAAGGTCACATACTGCTGTGAACAGAGGCTGTGAAGTAAAGCAGGAAGGCTGACTCACGAATTTGTGCTTACTCTGCCAAAGGAACAGAAGAGAAATGAACAATTCCAAGCAACTCTGAAGGCAAGCTCATGGCTCTAACCTGGCTAACAGCCTCACCAGCACCTGTGAGGTGGGTGCTCATTCTTAGGCCTCATGGCTGCAACCACAGAAATCAAAATCAATCTTAGGGGGAAAAAGGGAATTTATTGATGCCCATAACTAAAACTATAGGCCTAGTTCTGGGTTCGGGCATGGCTGTCCCCAGGATGTGGCTCTCCTCAGCTGCCCATGGCCTCCTGTGTCCACTGCTGAGGCCATCTCCATGGTCATAGGAAGGGGATGCTTTGATTGGATGGGCCAGGGTCATCTTGAAACCCAAAGTACGTGGACTGCAGGTGGACAAGAGAGTGTCCAGAAGGAAAACTCGAGGTGCCGTTATCAGCAGGGAGAACAAGGCTGGGTGAGCCCGGCTGAATGCCGTCCATGATTGTTTAATCCCTGGAGGGAGGAAGTTGAGAGTCACGGACAGGAAGTGACTGATCCAGTCTCTTTGACTATACCCAGGAGTAATAGTCATAGTAATAATAGTAACTGTCCTTAGATTGCTATGAAGAATGTGTCACAGCGCCTGGCACATGCTAGCTTCTCATTAAATCTGCTGCATTGAATCGAGTAACAATTGTCATTAACCAAAGGCGTCATAGCAGTGCTGCCAAGTTCTGCGCCGGCAAACCTACTATAATAGGGTGTTCTTTTCTCTATTGGCGCTAAGGTGGAAAAGCAATCTCTCTCTTTCAAGACTCAGTGCAACCTAGGAAGCTGGGGGGAGGGCCGTGGGGGAGGAGAGTCACCTTCACCTGTTCTTCTGAGTATTTTTACACCAAAAGGCATACCTCCAGCAGTGACACCTGCATGCTCCCAAGGGGACGCTGCTGGTTCATTCTTGGGTGGCAGCCATGGCAGCACACATTTCTGAAACATGATTTCTTTACTTGCCTGAATTGAGCCCCAAAACTCTGCCTGGATTAAACTAATCTTTGATCCATTTTTTTTTTTTTTTTTTTTTTTAAAGATTTTTTATTGGGGAATTGGCGGAGGGGAACAGCGTTGGGGAATCGGGGAAGGGGAACAGACAAGTTGCTGCTTTTTGTTCTTCAGTCTAGTTGCGGAGGATGTTGCTTCACTTTTGGTATCGTCATTGCGCTCTTCCCGGCTGAGGCAGATCGGTCGCTGGCCTCTGGATGTCGCTCACCGCAGCTATTGGCAGCTCACACTTGGCTGCCAGCCGCTCACGCTGGCTGCGGGCCACTCACTGCAGCCTATGGCAGCCCACTGCAGCAGGGGCTGCAGCCCACACCATCACCGGGGCTCGCACAGCTCAGCTCCAGGTGGAGCTGTTGTTAGCTGTAGAGGGCAGTGTCACTGGCCCTCATGTGGGATCCGAACCGGGGCCGCTGGCATCCCAAAACCAGCGCTTAACCAATGCGCCACTCGGCCGGCCCTGATCCAGTTTTAATGAAGGCACAAATACAGACATATGCCCTTTGGATTTGAGACACACTCAGCAAAGTGTTAGCAAAGCAATTTGCTAAAATGAGTGAATAGCTTTTGGCAAATGGGTTCAAAGCCGGTGTCAGGAAAAGCTCTGTTAGGGGCAGCGGAGGGGCCTGTCTGTGAAAGATGGGGCTTTCTACCTGCATTCAGATGTCAGCCCCTCCCCATCGCCAGGCCGGGAGTGTGGGTGATAAGGGCTGGATGGAAGCCTGCACAGGGTACAGGGTGCTATGTGGGCACACAGGAGGGGCCGAGACAGTCAGCTGGGGGCAAAGGAAATATCACAGGGCGCACACGACCAGAGAGGCAGCTTGAGAGTCCAGGCAAAAGGGAATGCCCAACAGATGGTCTCAGGACAGCAGCTACCAGGGGACATGGGTAGGGAAAGGCGTCCTCACTTCTCTACACACCCTTCTGTATTTTAAATTTTTGGATGATACACATGCCTATGACTTCGTACACGCACATTAACAATACACAAAGTACTCCATTTGTATATCCGTGTGTGTGGTAATGGATTCTATTTGTACACACATATGTGAAAGCTTAAGAAATGAACCCGGAGGATGGGCTTTGCTTCCTGGGAGGAAGAAGGACCTTGGCATGGGTGGTAGATGGTTAGGGGGGATTTCGTTTTATCGATAATGATTTATTTCCTTTCAGAAAAAGACTGGAAGCAAACACAACAGGGTTAGGGGTATAGGATATTTTCATATCATCCTTTATAATTTTCCTGTATGTTCAAATACTTTGCCCACCAGAGTGGGAGGTGCCTGAGCACAGGCTTGGCACAAGCGGGAGCTGCAGGAAAATGTGAAGTTCAGGCTCTGATGCGGGGAGAGGAGGGAGCCCCGGGAGCCCCGGGTCAGGCAGGAGGCAGGGTCTCAGTGCAGCGTCAGGGCCCGAGGACTCCCACCCGCTAGGCCTCATTTCTCTCCTGGGCTTGACTAGGCAGATCCCCTAGAAGGCGGTTCCTCTGAAGAGGAGTGGATTGGAAGGGAGAGAGATTTGGGCCCGAGATGTGGGGTCAAGACCTGGGACAGCTGCAGAAGGAGTGGAAGAGGGAATCTTTTCTAGAGGTTTTCAAGGCCCCATGGACCCCCCCAGTGACCCTTGAGGGAGGGAGGGAGAGAAGGAGGCAGGTTAACAGAGAGCTGTGAGGCACAATGACGATGAGCAAAAAAAGCCAGAAAACACCTCCCACGGAGCAATCACAGCTGTCACCTTGACCTTGGAGGTGGCCAGACCCTGGGCCTCTGCTCCCAGGGCAGACCCAAAGCAGGTGGGGGAGAACTGGGTGGATTTTCCTGAGCAGCTCCGTCTCAGCAAGGAGTCTTTGTCCCCAGCCTGGGGTGGCATTCCAGGCTCCATCCAGTAAATGGAACACTTCACACCCACTAGGCCAAGTCCATTTATTTTGATTACTCTCATACCCTTGTCGAAAATGGTGCCAAGGTGTATAAACAGACCAATTTCTGGGATTGTTTCAATCTAATCATATTAAATTATTTGCTCTCTTGGCCTTGAGGGGGTTCCAAGGGAAAGCGATTGAAGTCGGGTCCAAAAATAGCTACCTTTGATTTCCAATCCCGGTGCTAACGTGAGTGAACTTCTTAGAGCTTCTGGTGCTGACTTTTGTGATCCGAGGATGGTTTGGCTCCTGGGATGAGAGGGGGTGAAGTGGGCACTGCCTCTGCTTACTTTTCTCCCAAAGCCCCATGACAAGAAGGGACATTTTAAGGAAGGCTTTTAGCAGTGACAGCTTCAAATGCCAGCTGCCCCCACCAAGGGAGCATAAATCAATGTCAGGATCATGTGTTAATTGGGAAAAAAGATTGTGACCAAGGCTAATAGGCAATAAGGAGGCCAGGGAGGAGAAATAGTGCCTGAGAACTGACATGCTTTGACCACAGACCCCAAAGGCAAATAAACCTCTGTTAGACGAAAGCTGCGTAGGAAGAAGTGGGGTGAAGCAGAGGGCTGGGACTTTGGAGTAAAGCAGGCGTTGGGTTCGAATTCTGACAGCTTCCAGTCTATGTGACTGTGAGTAAGTTTCTGAATCTCCCTAAGGCTCAGAGTGTCTGGAAAACACGAATGATTGGGACTGATAGGGTTTTTTGTCCTTTAAGCATGTGGAGTGCCAAGCTTTGGGTCCAGCTTGCAGAAGAAGGCAAGGCAACGTGTCCCCTTTCCTGCCGAGGCAACTCTCCGGGTCCTGGGGCCTGTCGTGGTGACTCACATGGTGTAGGTGTTCATTAAATGTCTGCAGGTCGGTTAGGAGGTTAATTCTCACTTCATCCTGTGTTTATTGGGTTGTCGGAAAAGTCATGATGTAGTTTTTTCTGTTTTTCGTTACAAAAATGCGTCATGACTTTTCCAACAACCCAATACATAGTTCTGGTCTTTGGGGGAATAGCAATCAAGGCAAGATGGTCCCTTCAAAACTGGTTCTACAAAGGGTTTGGGAGAGCTGCACTGAATTCAGGGCACTGATGAGGCAGATTGGTTGCCGGCCTCTGGATGGTCACTCACCGCGGCTATTGGCAGCTCACGCTGGCTGCCGGCCACTCACTGTAGCCTATGGCAGCCCACTGCAGCAGGGGCTGCAGCCTACACTGTCGCCGGGGCTTGCACAGCCCAGCTCCAGGTGGAGCTGTTGTTAGCTGTGGAGGGCAGTGTCACTGGCCCTCATATGTGGGTCCCGAACCAGGGCTGCTGGCATCCCAAAATTAGTTCTTAACCAACGCGCCTCTTGGCCGGCCTTTTTTCCCATCCATTTTGAATAGGAATGTCTGTAACTGGTCCCGCTTGTGTCCTATGCTTCTCCCGCCATTGTATTTTGAGAACAGATGACTTGTTTTCTAGTTACACAGGCCCAGAGAAGAGAGAAATTTTATTCCAGGATAGATCACATCCCCAGTCTTACTCATATTACTCATTTAGATGATAAAATTTGAGACTTTTGAGCTAACAGGATTTAGATGAGATTTTGAACTATGAGTTGATTCTGTAATGAGTTGAGTCATTTGGGGATGTTGGGAGGGGTTGAATGAATGCATATGCGATAGAGTTAAATCTTTGGGGTCCAGAGGATGGACAATAAAGTGACAAAATTCCAGGCACTGCTAACACTACTGTAAAGTATTACATATGATCATTGAAGAAAATATTAATTTTCAATTAGAGGTTTATGAAAATAATGATGTAATTTTTTTTCCTAAACCACTTCACAGACCCCTCAGAAACCATGTTCTGTATGTTACCCCATCCTTGGTGGGTAGGCACTTTTCCCTCATGCCACAATATAGCTGCTGCAACTCCAAGCATCACATTTTTATATACCAGCCTCCCAAGCTGGAAAGAAAGAAGGAAAGAAGGAGGGAAATAGGATGTAAAGGATTTTTCTGTGGGCTGCTTTTACCTGCTGTCAAGGGTGAAGTCTTTCTTGGAAGCGCCCAGTAGACCCCTCCCCCCACCACCACTTTGTGTCTTTGGTCACATGGTCACCCTGGCATATGACTACTGAAAAAAGAGAATTAAGTTACTGTGATTGGCTTAGACCAGAAATCAGCAAACCTCTTTGTAAAGGGCCAGATAGTAAATCTTTTAGGCTTTTTGGGCCATAGGTCAGTGTTACAACTACTCAAATCTGTGGTTATAGCAGGAAAGCAGCCATAAATGACAGTATGCAGATGAATGGGTGTGGCTAGAGCTGTCAGATCTCTCAAACAAAAATACAGGGCACACAGTTAAATTTAAGCTTCATATAAATGACAAGTGCTTTTAAAGTATAAGTATGTCCCATGCAATGAAAAAAAAAAGGTATTCATTGTTTATCCGAAATTCAAATTTAATACATCCTGTATTTTACCTGGCAACCATAGAGGTGGCTAGCCTGGTGATCAGCTTATGTTAGTTTGCTGGAAGTTTTCCTGTTCTTAGCACAAAAAGTCCAGATTTCAGGCTGCTCTCCTAGTCCCTGGCAAACAGGAACAGTTGGTCACCCTACCAATAAAACTGTGGACATTGCAATGTGAATTTCATGTAATTTTCACATTTATTTCACAATTATTTTTTTGATTTTTTCCCCATCTATTTCAAAATACTAAAAATGCAAAACAAAACATTTTTAGTGCACAGGCTGTACAGAAACAGGCAATAGGCCAGATTTGGCCTTTGGTCAGTCGTTTGCCGAGCCCTGGCTTAGACCACTTGTGATTCATCCCCTGGAGATAGACCATGCTTCTCAAACAAAATTGGGATTCCATTGACAAGGAAGACAGGGGATGGCTGTTGGGAAGTAACTGGAGGCATCTGCCAATGACTGGGCAGACTCCTCCTTTTCTGAAGAGCTGTGTTTTTCGTTCTCCGAGACTGCTGTTGGCGACGGGTCACTCAGCCGTCACCTCTCAGGCTTCTCTGCCACCTGTAAAGCTGGTGTGTTTCCTTTAAAGACTTTTCAGACAAACCAAGGGCGTTCTAGACCAGGAGAAAAAAAGTCTGTTCCTTTTCTTAGGTGTAAACTGTGGTCTTGAGTGAGTCCCCTCCGCTCTGTGTCAGAGCTCTTTGAGCTCCTGCAGCTCAACCTGACCGAGCCAGATGAAGAGACTGCTGTGATCTGTAAGGCCGTTGTTTTCCTGGGGCAAATGGTGCATGTTTATGCTGGTGATCTCATTGAATCGTAACAGGACCCTGTGGCATAGCAATCATCTCCATTTCTGAGTGGGGGACACTGAAGCTCCAGCAGCTTTTTCCCAGTGTCCTGTCTGCCCCATTTCACTTCTGATCTCCATCCTGGAGTACCAAGAGGGAAGAAAGTCATCCATTCCAGACCAGTGTAGATCCTACTGTCCCTAATCATAAAATCCCAAATGAACAGAACCCCAGATGGAGCCTGTTTATCTGTGGTTCTAATCCAATTAGGACAAATTATCATTTCTTTGATTTGATGTGTCTCCTGGGCATCCTTAAACAGTCAACAAAAACCCACACGGACTTTATATTGTTTTAGCGTTTCCATCAGCAACTTTTATGATCAGATTTAGAAATTGGTGGTAAAAGATGGCTTTAGATCCCAACTTGGCAATCCCAGAGAATTTAGTTCTTTCCTGTCCAAAATTTAGAAGAATTCCCCCCTAGGCAGTCTAAAGAGAGCAAGGGGGTGAGTAAGACGCTGAGTTTCTTGGCCTTTAAAAGGTTTTTCTCTTCTAAATGAGTGTGCGGTCATTCCCTGGGTACTGAGAGGAGCAAAGAAAGAAACAGAGGGAAAACAGTAAAGCAGTCCTCACGGGCTTCTCTTTCTGTCCCTTTTAAGATCAGTGGTCCCACATCTATGGAGGGGAAATCCCAAGAGGGAAGGTGTTTTGCATCTAGTCCATTGGCGAGTGGGCCAGATGGGAGACAGCTGGCACTGTTCGGCAAAGCTGCGTGTTTGTTACGCCTTCTGGGGGCAGCCCGTCTCGATGGCTGCAGGCGGCCTTTGAGGAAATGCCATTACATTGAAACACAGTGGCGTGTCTCCTGCCCGCCCACGGATGGCTGCCCAGATCTCTTCTGTTCATTCATTTTCAACACCCTTGTTGGCTCTTTTGGTCTTTCACTGGGTCATGGTGCAGGAGGAGTTGGGGTCACCATGCGGGACATATCAGCATCCACACTTCATGGAGTTTCTGAGCATTCGTCCGTGACGGGGTTCATTCCTGCTGGTGCATCACCCCTTCCCAGGATGCACTTCGAAGGACACAAAAGAAGGGTCCTGTGAGGTGTCAAGTTGCAACTTGTTCTTTGCCCAAAGAGAACCGTCTTCACCGACAATTACCACATCATCATAAACACTCAGGAGAGACATGATGTAAAAATGAAATTACTGAAAACATTTTTGGATTAACACATGGCTTTATATAAACTCACAGACAATCCTATAAGGCACTCAAGCAGATTATGGGTTTGAGCAAAGCTGGAAAATTGCTGCCATTATATTGTTATTATTAACACCTTGTAATTAGCCCTAAGGAATCCCAAAGTTCTCTTTCTTGATTTGGCTTTAATGAAGGAAAATTGCTACCTTGGCAAGTTGGATGGCGCCCGTTCTGATTAACCTTAAGTATATAGGACTATTATTTTGAAAATGTTTGCTGTCATGTGAATATTAGCATTACATACAACTGGGGAGGGGTTGGGGGCGGGGAAGGTAGAGAGGAGGTAGGGGGCTTTCTGCCCATCCCCCTCACCACCTCCCTCACTCGGAGAAGGTGAACCATGGGCTCACTTCAGCTGCGATCCTTGGAAGATCAAGAATGAGAGGCCTGTGAAGGCCATGACCACAATTCGTTGGCCCCTGCCAAGCTCCAGTGGCGAGGCTGTTGACTGCCAGCTTCTGAACCTGTTGATCACACAGGCTGGTATGGTCAGTGTGCGGGTGGTTTGCCTATTACCTTGAGAGTGACCCTACGGGAATGACATCATACAGGAGTTAGCACCTAGTGCAATAAAGCGGGTTTTATTTGCATGTCCCAGAACCCTCCAGAGGCCTCTTCTGTAGTCTTCACAGGCACCGTGTCTCCAATGAAATGCCGCCAGCATTAATAAAAGATCCCTCTATATAGCCCTCAACTCCCCTCCCACAGGCACTGCACTCTTTTCATTACCTTCTCTGGGAAAACCATACATTAGAGAGAACTCGTTTGATCTTATCTATAATTAATTTGTATTTTGATAATATAGAGGAGGAATTTTTACATGTGATGACTTACCTGTTCATTATTTTTCTCTTTTGAACTCCTGTGACCGCTTAATCACTCAAGCTGAAGCACGGTGGATTATGACATTTTCCCCACCCACCTTTCAGGAAGGGAAGGTGTTCCTTCTCACACGGAGACAAATTGCTTCAAATAATGACTTTGTGCAAAATTAGTCATACATAATTGAAGAAGCCTATAGATGAATACCGGAGTAACTTGAGATGGTCAGTGCACGTAGGTGCCTGAAGCATGTCTTCCTGCGGAAAGCTGCTCATGCTGACGCAGGAGCTTGGCAATTGGTTACATCATTTTGGTTTTTTTTTCCTTCCCCTCTCCCATTTCCGCACGAGAAGGTGAAAACGCTTATTTACAGGGAGGCGCGGCGCCGTGATGTGATCGGAAGCGCAATCACTATCATCATCGCCGTAATAATGATAGTTGTCATGGTACTCCCACTGAAGGGGCTGACATCTCCCAATGTGAGAAGGAGACACGGAGCTCGAGATTTCATGACACAGATCTTCCTTGAGGCTCCCTGAGACGCAATGGCAAACATTTCATTTATTTTCTAGCACCTAGCAGGCGTCCTGCCAACTGGACGTCTCCTATACCTCGCCGAGCGGATATCCCCCCACGTGAAACGCATGGTGGGGAAAGTCACCTTCTTTTGGGAAACAGAATTGGCTTCTCTGTGCTCAAAACACCAGCT
This sequence comes from Aselliscus stoliczkanus, assembly GCA_033961575.1. NCBI lineage: Eukaryota > Metazoa > Chordata > Mammalia > Chiroptera > Hipposideridae > Aselliscus > Aselliscus stoliczkanus. The sequence goes on from CM066733.1 coordinate 5,208,610, forward strand.
GAGTGATTTGATTTGATTTTCATTTTTATTTTAGATGAGCCATCCTGCTACCTGTTGGCAGCTCAGCGGCAGCTCAACTCCGGCCGGGAATCAAACTGGCGACCCTGTTGCTCAGAGCTCACACTCTTGAGTGAGCTCTTAACCAACTGAGCCACTCGGCCAGCCCTTCAAAACACCAGCTGAGACTGAGCTGTTCGGCACATGGGGACAGACCCGGGCTTGAATCCCACTGTTGTCTCAGACTTGGAGGGCTGCTTTGGGCAAATTACTTAAACAGCTCGCATGCAGGCTGTTCAGGGTGAACCTAAAAATAGGATGTGGAAAAGATTAACCATGGGGCTGGCCGAGTGGCGCGGTGGTTAAGCGCTGGCCTGGGAAGCCAGCGGCCCCGGTTCGGTCCCACATATGAGGGCCAGTGACACTGCCCTTAAAAAAAAAAAAAAAAAAAAAAAAGATTAACCATGGATGGATGCAAGCCTGTGCCTGACACACAGTAGGTGCCTCATGCATTTCAACTCCTTCCCTTCCCCCAGCAGGCTCAGTGAGCTGCACAGAAGTCAGGGCAGCCTTCGTTCTAGCCTCCTGCAGGCCTGTTGAGAAGCGCTTCCGCTGCCAGGTGTCAGTTACTCTCCTGTACAATGAATGGGATAAGAGGATGTGACAGCTGCCCATCTCTCCGTGGTAGAAGGAGGGTTAATGAGTTTATGCAGATACAGGGCTCTGAGTCTCCCTCTGAAAGTCTCCTCAGATGTATTTTATTGGCATATTAAGACTTCTATCATCTGTGGGAAAAAAATCCAAAGAGGAAAACGTAATCAGAACTCAAAGGCGGTAATGAGGATATTATGAGTGTAAATTTGCTGCCTCCATCACTTGTTTATGGATCAGGTTCAGAGGCTAAGGTGTTTGCCCGTCTTGGTCCTGAGTGTGTGGTGCTGCCTTGGACCTCTTTCAAACGTGACACTCCCAGGAGGAGGGCTGTCGGGGGGCAGAGGAGGGCAGGACAACAGAGGAGCCCTGTGGGGTGCAAGCCGGCTGAGGGAAAGGATTGTATTTTGATGTCTGGGGCGTGTTGTCTCACATAGTCTCGCTCCATTCTTCATCACTGAGTGATGGGAAAGGTTACACATCGCTTACCTGAAGTCAGGAATTTGCCCTTCCAGACGGCATTTTGAGGCTAGAAATCACTTGCGCACCTGAAACCAGACAGCTACTCAGGAGGTAGGATAGGTTTGGTGTGAGTGAACTTTTGCAGCGTTTCTTAACCTTTCATTCATTACCATCCACGTGGGGAGACTTTTAGGCATTTCCCCCTAATCTCCAATCCTCCTGGCCGCCCCCACGCAGGTTTTTGTTGTTGTTGTTAGATTTTATTGGGGGAGGGGAACAGACGAGTTGCTGTCCTTGTGTTCTTCAGTCTAGTTGTGGAGGATGTCGCTTCACTGGCCCATGCTGGTATCATCATTGCGCCTTTTCCTGGATGAGGCAGTCACTCATGGGCCTCTGGATGGCTGCTCAGAGCGGCTCACGGCAGCTCATGAAGGCTCACACCCACTGCTGGCCAGCACCACTGCAGCCTATGCCAACATCAGCCACTCACTGCAGCCAGCTCCAGGTCGAGCTGTTGTTCACTATCTTAGCTGTAGAGGGCACAGCATCACTAGCCCTCATGTGGGATCCAAACTGGGGCCCTGCTGCTCAGAGCTGGTGTCCTAAGCCAACTCCTAATCAATGCGCCACTTGGCCGATCCTCTCATGCAGTTTTAATGTCACAGATTTACTATGCATCTATTTTGTGTACTGTATGTATATTTGTGCTTTATAACATTAAAAGTATAAGGCCTTTTTTTCACTCTCAGCTCCCAGATTCAATATTCACCCTCTCAGGAGTGATATCGACCCCCTAAGAAAACGACCGTTAGGGTGAAATGCAGTGACAAGCGTTTCATTTGTTAACAGGAGCCAAAGTCCTATCTTTGCCTCAACTTTGTTCTCATGCCCATGTCCCCAAATTGGCACTATTTATTACAGGGGAAACTTGGAAAGAGCCTACCAGTTCAAAGTCAAGGGTTGGTTCAATACATTACTGTGTATTCATAGAATGGGACATGCAGGGCTTATGCATACAGGACTTTACACACGTACTGGTTTGTGGAGAGACTTGGGCCGAGCACAATTGTTAAGGAGACAGCAGGCTACCCAGTGTACAATATGCAGACACATTTAGACGAGGCCTGGAGATGGGCCTGCCAGTGCTACTGCTGGGCTGCGGAATTTCAGGGGTCCCTCCCTCTCTCTGCCTCCCTCCCTCCCTCCCTCCCTCCCTCCTTCCTCCCTCCCTCCCTCCCTTCCCTCCTCCCTCCCTCCCTCCCCCCTCCCTCCCTTCCCCCCTCCCTCCCTCCCTCCCTCCCTCCTTCCTCCCTCCCTGTCTCCCTCCCTCCCTTCCCGCCTCCCTCCCTCCCTCCCTCCCTCATTCCTCCCTGCCTCCCTGCCTCCCTGCCTCCCTCCCTCCTCCCTCCCTCCTCCCTCCCTCCCTCCCTCCCTCCTTCCTTCCTCCCTTCCCCCCTCCCTCCCTCCCTCCCTCTCTCCCTTCTTCCCTCCCTCCCCTCTCCCTTCTTCCCTCCCTCCCCCTTCCTTCCTTCCTTCCTCCCTCCCTCCCTCTCCCCCTCCCTCCCTCCCTCCCTCCCTCCTTCCTTCCTCCCTTCTCCCCTCCCCCCTCCCTCCCTCCCTCCCTCCCTCCTTCCTTCCTCCCTTCCCCCTCCCTCCCTCCCTCTCTCCCTCCCTCCCTCCCTCCTTCTCCCCTCCTTTCCTTCCTCCCTTACCTCTCTTCTCTCTCTCTCTCTCTCTCTCTCTCTCTCTCTCTCTCTCTCTCTCTCTCTCAATTTAACCTGTACTTTCTAGTTTTTCCTATAAGGCACATATGTAGTTGCATATTTATGGGAAAATTAAAAAACTTGAGAAGAACCCTCACACCACAGATTTTTAACTGTCAGTTTTATGGTGGGGTGAGGGCTCCAGGCCTCTCTGTCTGGTGAGGGCCTACGTAGCCCCCTAGGTCCTCACTGAGGGTGGAAACCCTCATTCCCCCTGTTGTGAAATCATTTGGATCCCCCTTGAGGCAGCGGCTCAGGATCCCCCAACTCCAACCCTTGGTCCAAGAAGCCATTCTCAGACCAGTGCTGGCCAGGTTCTCTGAAAAGTGTGTTGGAGGCGAAAACAATGAACGAAGGCAAATGTCAGTCAGAGGGTCTGGGTCCACCCTCTGGACCTTCTGGGGTGTCTGATTGGACCCAGGGAGGCCACTGGAAGGCCAAGGACTAGACACAGCTCAGCTCAGCCCCCAAAGAACTGCGTCTATGGAAGTGTTCTTTTTTTGTTTCTTCTTTGCTGTGCATCTGAACATAAGACCATTGACATCTCACTGGTGGTCACTGGTTCTGGGTTGTGTCGAGCACCCGGCATCAGGAAACATGGCTGTGTCCTAAATGAAGAAAGGAAGACATTAGGGACTAGGCTGGGTCAGTGTCTGAGGAGAAGGCCAACAGGGTGCAGCCCCAGCGCCCGCAACAGAGTTAGTTCTGAGTAGAACCACGTTTCTTGGAGAATTTGACAAGGAAAAATAGTTTCCCTTAAATGTCATCCTTCCTGGTCTCAGAGACTGAGAGTTATGGAACCCATTTCCTTCTTCTTCTTGACTTTGATGTTTTCCTGCTTTAGAGCTTCCCTACTTGCTGGAGCATCTACCTGGAACCCAAGCCCCCCCAGATATTTGTTTCTCTGACTCATCATCACCTCCATGTGACTTTTCCGGGGACTCCCTCTTGGCATCTCCATTTAGGTCAGGTCCTCTGTTAACCCTTCTCAGACCTCACTGCATCCCTGCCCCCCCCACACTTATCACTGTTGTAATTATACAGTTAGATATAATTGTATAATTATCCAATGATATTAATAACCAGCATTTAATGGGTACTTACCAGGAACCCAGCACTGTGCTATATGCTTTAATCCTGAGTTCATCATCATTTAATCCTCATGACGATACAATAAAATACTATTATTATTGTCATTTACAGAAGAGGAAACTGGGTCCCAGAGGTGTTACCCAGTTAAAGCTAAGCTGCACCACCAGTTAGTAACAGAGTCAGGATTAGTGTGCAAACTGCCTGCCCCCCAAAGCCTGCTCAGGGAGCCTCTCTAGCAGAGCCCTCCAAGACACGGTCCCATGGGGGCAAATCAGACAAGAAGAGATTACAAGAGATTAGAAGTTTCCACATAAAAATACAAATGTCTGGTTTCTCTGAAAAATGCAGCAGCACTGGGCACATCCTTCCATGATGACAAGCCGCTGAAACTGGGCGGCCGCTTCCCCACCTGCTGGGCACGCCCCCTCCAGCCCTGTCCTGCTGTAGGTGCTGTGCTGCTTCCGTCCTTTATTTAGTGTGCATTCTCCCTGAGCTAGGTTCCAGGGCGTGGTCAGTTCAGTGAGGGCAACAGACCTAGAGAGTCACTTACAGAGCGGAAATGAACTCAATAGTGTGAACGGTGTGGCTGGGGTTATGGAAGTCCCTAGTCCAGGTGCATGGTGGGTGGGTGGGGGGTGTCAGGCTCCCCAGATGAGGATCTTCTTTTATGGAGTCTTGAGAGATGCAAAGAGTTTTCCTGAAGAATTGGGAGACAACTCCCGGAGCAGACAGAATAGCACACGTGAAAGACCTGCAAGTAACATGCACAGGAAGCTCTTAGAACTCCGAGAAGGGGTCAGCTGGAGCACTGTCACTCTTAGATCTTGCTTTAGAGAGTTTGTTCTAAGGGTAAATGTCTGCGTGGCCCGGGCAGAGAGCCTCAAAGGATATTTGGAGATAAGTGGTGGACATTCGGACAACAGGGAGGGGTGGTGGCCTCAAGTGGAGGCTCTGCCTTGCACTGGGTGTCACTGAGCTGGGAGGCCAATTACAGGGAGGTGGCCTGGATGCCTCCCAGGGGAAAGGGCCCAGGTGACTGTCACCTGTTGGCAGCTGGTAGAACTGCTTGGAGAAGACAGCTCTTCCCTAAAAGACTGTGGACTCCTGGGCCAGAGGGTCCGTCCTGGCTTGCCAGACACCGCTGGTCTCCCTGGAGCCCTTCCCCTTGCACCATGAGGGCCAGCTGTCTTCTGCAGAAGAAAGAGAGGCCATTGTGTCAGAAAGACGGCTGACTTAGGAAGAAGGCAACACCTTCCAAGATTTCAAGAAAGCAGAGCCTGTTGACTCTGTCCCTTGGAATATCACTCATTGTCCCGGACCTTGTTTCGGAGTGACTGCCCCTGCCCCCATCCCATTCATGCCACTATGTGAGATTTATAAACCCGGAGCCAGTCTCCATAGCTAGTCTGCTGCTCATCTGCTCTCCTCTAGAGTTCCCAGGGCTGCAACCTGTGCCTCGCCTCGTCATCCTGGGCCGGTGGGGTCCCTGACTGGCCTCCCTGCTTCCAGCCTCAGCCATGTCGGGCAGTCTGCCTCTCACACATGTTATATGGGCGCGTCTCCAACAGGCTTCTGAAAACTGTGCCCTCTGTTTGTATTCAATTTATTTTTTTAAACCGTTTGCTTCTCTCTTTTGGCATCTGTAAATCACCTAATGTAAGGTATGATGGACATATGCGTCTTATATAAAAATGTCACAAAATATAGTTGTCAATAAGGTCAAAAATTCTCATTTCTTTCAATTCCTTCATCTCAGTCCTTTCTCCTAGAGTCACTAGCATTTATTTTGCTGTTATCGCACTGATGTTTCCTCTCTGCCTGTATCTTCACACAAACCCATGTAGTTTGGGGGTTCTAGAAATGTAAGTGGGATCATACAGAGCATTTTGTTCTGCAGCTTGTGTATGCCCTTGACAGCACCCTCAGGGTATCTCCTCTCTCCAGCGTACAAGGCACCTCATCATTCTCTCTATCATTTGCCTCATATCCCCAGTGTCGGCAAACTGATTTAGTGAACTAGTGCTGGCCTGGACATTAGGGGTGTGTACGAATTTTAGCTGTTTAAACAACATCCCCAAGAGCATCCTTAAACACATATCTCTGTGCCTCTGTGTTTTTGTTGGGGTGCTTCTGGAGCAGGCGGTGAAGTCACTCTTTAAGGGGTTACTGGGGGGACACTGTTCCCCCGAAGTCCTTGTCCAGGTCTGATCAGGCCTGCAGGCAGCCCCCATGTCCCGACCAGCTGAGCAGACCTGCCTTCATTATCTCCATCCCTTGAGCTCCCCCCAGGCCACACCGAAATGGCCCCCTGCTCCTCCTTTGTCTGCCTGGCTCCAGCTTATCACTTTTTTTTTTGAGGGCAGTGTCATTGGACCTCACATGTGGGATCCGAACCAGGGCCGCTGGCATCCCAAGCCAGCTCTTAACCACCACACCACTTGGCCGGTCCCTGGCTCCCGCTTATAAATTAAGACCAGAGTCTCATTTCCTTGTCTCTGAATTGTCTTTAAAAAGCCCCGTCTGCATGCTCACAGGGCTTTGCTCGCCAGCCTTCGCGTGGACGCATGTTGTGTGCCAGGTGTTTACCTGAGTGTTTTCCCCACTCACTCCTGAGCAGCTCAGGGGCAAGGCCCGGTCCTAGTCTGCCTCCATCCAGGCACCTGACTCTGCGCCTGGTTAATGCCCAGCAGATGATTGCTGAGAAAAGGGACAGGTCATGAGGGAGCTGGTGTTCCTAGAGAGTTCCTGGGCACAAGCAACCTGGCTCCCAGCTCCAGGGCAGCAGTGCCCATTTTTGTCCCCTATTTCCAATGTATGTAGCATGGTACAATGAGCATTCTGCCCGCCCCAGGAGAGCCACATCCGAATTCCCGGAACCTGTGAATGTTACAAGTGACAGATGGTTTTCTTCTTTCTGGTTTGCTTTGTTTTAATAAAATCAGAGCACGCACAGCACATGTGGTGCTAACATCTAAACTGATATGGTACAATGAACGATTCCTCAAGCTGCAGCAACCTGAAGTTCGATCTTTATATTCCCAAGGTGAAATCCGTTCTTACATGATTTTTTGAAGTCTCATTTGTGAACTGAAAATGTCACTTTCTGATGAAACTTGCTCAAATGTTGTCACGGAGCATACAAGTCACTGACTGGCCGGCACAGCGAAGGCGACCACGTGTTTGAGGATGGTGATGTTCCACCTTTGCTGAAAAACAAAGTACCCATGACAAAACAAAACCAACACCACAAACACCCGAGAATCGGGGCACTCCACATCGGTGCTTTGAAGGCTTCCATTGGTGTCAAAACCTTGGCATGCTTTCATTTCAAGTTGCCAGTTTTGTTAGGCACATCAAAAAGTGATGGTTACACTGCCAGCCTGGGCCTGGTTACTGCGGCAGAAGGGACTTGAGAGATGCAATCACATACGGATCTTAACATGGGGGCTTAGCCTGGGTTAGCTGGATGGGCCCTAAGTGCCCTCACACATGTCCTTGTAAGAAGGAGGCAGGGGGAGGTTTGATCCAGAAGAGATGGTGGTGTGACCACGCAGGCAGAGATGGGAGATGCTGTGGCCCTGAGCCCCGGCATGCTGGCAGCCGCTTTGGGGGAACTTGATAAAGCAGCCACACAGCCACAGGAAGTGAATGCAGGCAGTCAGCGTTTCTAAGGGCTGAGTTGATGCCGGGTTCCTTGAGGACTTGTCACAGATGAGGGACACAGCTCTTTCCTCCAAGGTTTCAGTGTCCCTTCCCTGCCCCCGGCCAAGGAGTCAAGTTCAACTAGCGTGAGACATTCTGAGAACAGTGGAGCAGAAAGGCATCTAAGCCAGAAGTTTTAGGGCTCGCTTAGAAACCTAAGCTGTAGAAGGTTAGGGAGCCCGCATGCAGGGGGCAAGTTTCGCTGTGGGAACCATGGCCACCATTATGAATGCCCGAAGGCTGACTTGTAGCTAGTGTGCTGTGGTTGTTCATACTCGGCTGGGGACACTGTGTCACACGGTCTGCCTGAGTCTTCTATATTTGGGCTTGCTGGACTCGATTGTCTTAATGCCTGAGCTATGTCTGGGCAGTTAACTTGGTAAATTTGGAAGCAGCCTTGACTTACTGGCCTCTTTTATGCTACTATTATTATTATTTTAACATTCAATGGTCCCACAGTGGTAATTTCAAGAGTGAATGTCGTGTTCCAGAAGCCCTGAACGTATTTTTAGCACGGGAGGGATCTGGCCCAATACAATTGCAGAGCTGTCATTTTTACGAGTGTGATTTTTCTTCCTCGCATAAATACTGCATCCACGGTCACTTCAAAAATGAGCCACAAACCCATTGCCCAAACCGTTTTTTCCCCATATTCCTCTCCTGTCTCTCTCCGTTTGCAGAGAATTGTTTTCTCATCTCAATCATAACTTCAGTGCCATTTTGAACATTTCTCTTTTCTCTTGATATTCTGGCAAAAGCATTTCCATGATGCTACATAGTGTTTTTAAACTTTTTTTTTTTTTTTTTTTTTTTTGTAATATGGGGAATTAGGGAAGTGGAACAGCTTTGGGGAATTGGGGAAGGGGAACAGACAAGTTGCTGTTCTTTTTGTTCTTCAGTCTAGTTGTGGAGGACGTCGCTTCACTGGCCCATGTTGGTATTATCATTGCGCTCTTCCCAGATGAGGCAGTCACTCACTGGCCATTGGACGGCCACTCACAGCAGCTCATGGCAGCTCATGAAAGCTCACGCTAGCTGCCTGCCAGCCCCACTGCAGCTTACGCTGTCACAGGCGACTCACAGCAGCCCAGCCCCAGGCGGAGCTGTTGTTCACCGTCTTAGCTGTAGAGGGCAGTGTCACTGGCCCTCATGTGGGATCTGAACTGGGACCGCTGGCATCCCAAGCCAACTCTTAATCAATGTACCACTTGGCCGGCCCTCAAACATTTTTTTAAAGGCTGTGTCAAAGTCTTTTGAATGGATGCCCTATAGCTAATGTGACAATTACTCTATCGTTGAGTATTTTGACGGTCTCCGATTTTTTTCATGATTGTAGATAGGGCAGCAGTAAAGCCTGCTCTTCATTTTGGATTATTTACTTAGATATGTTTTCCAAGCCTGGCATTACTTGGCCAGGCCACATGAAAATGTGTGTGATGTTCGACTATGTTGCCAGATAACTTTTGAAGAAGGCCGAACCAATTAACTATGTTGGCAGGTTTCATTTTCTCATCTTTACCAGCATTAGATGTTAATCATTGTTGCCCACTGAATTTATTTGATATTAAATAGCAAATCCTTCTGTTTTCCCTTTGTGTGTTCTCAAAGGTTGATAAGCTTTTCATGTTGGTCCCTCAATTGCAGACATCATGCTATCCTTAGCTCACTTACATGTTAGGGTCTGGGGGTTTTTTCTGATCAAGTTGGATGCACTTTTTATATCCAATTCAGTATTGATTTTATTGGACATATTTATTATCATTTTTTTTTTTAACTTTTCAAGTCTCCTGTTTCCCTTGTTACTCTAATTACAGAATACCTTAGGGCCTAAAACTCATACCCTGAACTCAAACAGATTCGGATTGAAATCCCATATTCTTAGGCAAGTCACTTACTATTCCTGAGTCTCAGTTTTCTTATCTGCACAATGGGGACAACAGCGTCTCCTCAGCCTGGCGTTGGTTCTCTTTTCTAGTCTCCTCTTCGGCTTTTTCTACCATTGCTTCTGTCGTACCCCCCCACCCTTCCTACAGAAGTTTTACATGTTTACATAGTTGGCTCTGTCTGTCTTTTTTGGTGTTGCTTTAAAGTTCCCAGTGAACTGTCTCTGGTGCACGTTCTCAGGATCACAGATGATTACGGCCCTTTGGTGCCCAAATGTGTTCCAGATGGATGGCACTCTCATGGCGGCCTCGGGTCTGGGGCCAACCTTTCCACACGCAGGCTCCTACTGTAACCCGGACGACGGGTGTCTGGGCTTGGAAGGTGGAGATTTTCCAGTGCAAGAGGGAAAAGGGAAGGGGTTACCCGGACCCTGATCGAATTGCCCATCAACGCCCCCAAACGAAAGTTAATATTGTTCCAGCCATGGGCAAGAATGTCAAGAATGCTTTGTAAAGTTTTATCTCTTTGCAACTCTCCGTTTTAATTATTGTCAGGAGGTGACCTACACGCTCGCCAGGGAACTTTCACCTCTGCGTGTGGGTGAGGGCCGTGCCCCACTGGGGACAGGCCCATTCGCTGCTTCTCCGCCATTCCCTCCACTGCCTGAGGATGGGGCGAGCTGGCCGTTGGTGCCCGAGTTCAGATTCTGTCTCCACCACCCTCTAGTGATGGCAGAGTCACTGGTGTCCTGCCTCTAAAATGGGAATAATGGTACCAGCCTCAGAGGGTTGGTCGAGGTATTGAAATGAGATCATAGACGTGGTGAAGGGCAGAGAAGAGGGTGAATATCATCTCTCGGCTCAGTTCCTTGTGAACTTGACCATGATTCTGACTCAGAACCCTTTAATGATTCTTCAGTTCTGTAGCTTAAGGTCCAAACTGTTTGGTCCTTGAGACATTACACTACCTGACCCATGTGGCCCTCTCCAGATGCATTTTCAGCTCTGCTGCCCATCAGCTGTGTGGTCAGAGTTCAGTTACTCTTCCTGCACCTCGCTTTCCCTGTCTGTAAAATGGGATAAGAATTCCTATCTGATAGAGTAGTTGTGAGGATGAAGTCAGCTGCCACACAGAAAGAGCTCTGGAGAGTATATGGGTCTAGTAGGTGTGCAGTCAACACGAGCAATCATGAGCAGTTTTATCTGTGTTGCCCCCACTACATCCTGGTCCACGTCGCCCCAGACCTATGTGGGTGCTGTGCCCAGAAGTCCGTTCTCTCTCCCTCTCTGCTTTCTGCTTTATTCCTGGAGATCCTTCGAGACTCAGGCCACCTGTGCCTCATCCAGGGATCCTGCCCGGGCTGAGTGAGGTGGGCCCCTTGACGCCCGCAGTGCACCCCACGCTCACCCTTATGGGTGCCCGGTGCCGGGGGCCGAGCATGGGCTCCGCAGTCAGGCTTCCATCCCAGCTCTGCCTCTTGGCAGCTTACCATTTTGGGCAAATCCCTCAACATCTCTATGCCTTGGTGTTCTCATGCCCAAAATGAATGCAATAGTGACTAAAGCGTTTGAGGATAAAATGAGGTCAGGAGCTTAGAATCTGGCACATGGTAACCACATAATATGAGAACCTGTTCCTTTGACATGACTGCTAACACTGGACAGTAATTGTTTGTATACTTTTCTCCTCTGTCCCTTGAGACGAGGGGTGGGGAGTATGACTTATTCATCTGTACCCCCACTAGCTGGCACAAAGCAGGTGCTTCCTCTGTGTTTGCTAAATGTAAGTAATCCCCAGATGTCTTTATTTTCCAATTTGCTCAGCTTTCTGCTGGGTGAACCGTTCGCACTGCATCTCAGATGCGATGTGAGGGGGGCTGGTGACTTCTCTGAGCCTTTCCTCACTTGTCAACTGAGGATAGTTATACCAGCTTCATGGAGCACTATAAGCTTCAAATAAGGCCTCGGAGAGACACAGCCCGTTTCTGGATGGCAAGGCTGAAGACTGTAAAGATGGCAATTCTTTCAAATTAATTTAGTCAGATATCCCAGTGGGGTTTTTCTTAGGCCTTGACAAAAGTGATTGTAAGTTTATTTGGAAGAATGGCAAAAGGAGATTTTTGTAAAAGAAGAAGAAGAACTGAGTGAGAATTCTCATTGATGTTTAGATGTATCTGAAGTTACAGTCACAAAAATGGGGTAACTTTTAATGGGAATGGACTCATTGGTTATAGGAATAGAACAGACTGCCTGAAACCAATTCCTGGGCGCATGAGACCTGCTCTGGGACAAGGAAGTACAACCCAACAGTACGTAAGGCATGGATTTACTCAACAAAAGGCATTGCGGAAACCAGGTATTTGAGAAAAAAAGAGAGACGGTCACCTCACACCATACTTCAAAATAAATTCCAGGTGGATTATACAGTAAAATGTAATAAACAACATACATATAAGTTTTAAAAGGGGGAAAAAAGCTAGAAGGGAAATACGTAGGTTTGTTTTTTATATTTAATACTGTAATCCGTCTGTATTATTCTCTCCTCAGAGAAGGAAATAACTTGGTTAAGACAACAATAATGAAATAATCTACACATAAAAACATAACAAGTGATTATATAAAATTCAAAACTATTGTTTACTTTAAAAAAATCACAAAATTAGAAAAAAAGAGAAATGCAGAACATTATAAAAAATAACCAGGGATGAAAACCCTTCTATGAAACAAATCAATAAGAAAAAACAACAAACAAAATTCAAAGAGCAAACATGGAAAAACAATCCAATCTCCCTAGTAATCAAATACAATCAAATCGTTTAATCACTGTTGGTCAGTTCCTTCCCTGGTCAAATCCTCACTGCCTTAGAGATAAAAGCCAGAATCAGTAACCTGACATGAAAGGCCTCTTACAATTTAGAGTCTGCTTGCCTTCCTCTCCAGCCACTTTCCTGAGCATCTGAGGCTCCCGTCACATGCTAAGCTCTCTGTTTTCCTGCACACCATCTCCCGTGCAGAGCTCTGAGTTTTCGTACATGCTGTTCCCTCTGCCGGGGCCGGCCTTCCCAGTCCGCTCCTGGGTAAAGCTCCACCCACCTCTTCATACCTGGCTGAGACCAGGTGCCAGCTCACTTTGTTCTGTGTCCAGGCTCTTGGGGAAAAGTGTTTGCTGGCTAGCCCTGGATTTATCCCTCCTCTCAGAGGGAAGGGAAGCCGAGAAAAGGTCCACTTCTCGCAGACTGGGTGATCCACTTACATTTCGTTCAGGGAAGCAGGTGTGAACCTGCAGCCCTCAGAGCTGGGATCAAGAGATTATTGGCGAAGGTTAAACTCCGGCTAGGCTGGGATGAAGATGCTCAGCGACCTATGCCCTGAGACTCCGCCCAGCTCGGCTCAGGGGTCAGCTCCGAGTAGGGGAGTCAGATGAAACCCAATGCGGGGTCCTGACACATGGCACAGAACATACTTAAGTTAAAAATTATTTTTTTTAAATCTAAAATTCAGACCCAAGTGGGCGCCCTGTATGTTTATGTGCTAACTCTGACCAGCTCGGAAGATAAAGGGCATGGAGGTTTGGGGAGGATGCCCCTGAGGGATGGTACTGAGAGCAGAGTGACTCAGTGCGTGAACCGTGAGTGCTGACTGAAACCTGAGCTGGGAGGGCTGCTCTAGAGGTAGCGTCAAGAGCAAGGTGTTCCAAACCAGATAGATTTGGGTCTAATCCCAGCGTGCCAGCTGTGTAACCTGGGGTGAGCTGTCACCTCTCTGAGCCACTGTTTCACCATCTGTGCTAGCCGGGGCTGCTGGAAGAATTAAAGAAGAAGACATGGAATGCCCTGGGCATGGGCATGGCGTGCAGTAGCCACAGACGTTCCCTTGGAGTATCTGGGATTAAAAGGAGCTGGCATCCTATTGCCTTGTCTCCCTGTCATGAGATGTAGTAATATATTGTGTGACGCGTTTCTTGTTTGTCTCTCAGAGCCAGCACTGCACGGGGGTCAGAGACACTAAATCTTCCTGGGATCCCACCCCGGGCTCTGGGCCTCCACGGGGAGTTTTCAGAGGCTGACTTTGAGCTGCACACAGAAGCCAGGCACCGTGGGCCGGTGCCTGCAGGTGAGAGTGCCCTCAGCCTGGCACACGGGCCTCCCAGGGCGGCCCCCACTTCTGCTGGCCCCCCTTCATTGCCCCCACCTCCGCTCATGCCCACCTGTTGTTGAAGGGGTTCCTGAACTGCCCCCATCGCCTGGGGACACTGTGTGCCACCAGCGCCAGCTCAGAAGCACTGCTCACCACTGTGAGGAAATGCCCTCCAATGCGGGGCTCCTTTGTTCCCAACCTGCTGAAACTGTCATCCTCCCACTGATGACTGCGCAGTTCCCAAAAGAGAAGTGTGTGTTTTCTTTAGGACTGTTAAAATATTTATGTAATTATCAGAAGAAAAAATTGTAAAATGCTCGTTACACCATATGCCCAGGCACCAGGCCCCCTGCAGCCCTGTTTGCACAGCAGTCCTGTTCCTAACCACCTGCTCCTTGGGGGCCCGTCCAGTGGACTACAGCTTGCACCTCAGGCTCCCCTGGGGGCAGCAGAGCCCTGGACCCAGGGGCTGTGGCTGACGCATGCTTGTGCCATAGACCAAACAACAAGGGAGTGACTGAGCGAGCAGACGTAACCCCCATCAAATGACTTGCTGGAGGGCTGGTGCCCAAACTTCCTGACTCCTGGGGCTGCTCACGTCACACTCCGCAGCCCTGCCTGGCCTCTGAAGGTCCCCTCCCTCCTGTAGGCACATTCTGTTAGGCCGCTGATTCCCCCCATGTCTTGTGTACCCCTGAGCTGATGTTCCAGTGGGGAATGAACAGCTCTGCCTCCATTGAACCAGCCCCGTGAGAAGTCGTTCGTCTTTCTCTTGCTCCTTGTAGTTAATTTTATTATTTCCCATGACAGCTCACATTATAAACCAAGATTAAATACATACAAATGAAAACATACTCTACATAGCTTCATGGCATTACCATAAAGACCTTCTAATACAGACAAATTAGTTGCTAGATTCAGAAACCAAAATTAGACTTCTGGAAACCCTCTTGTATCTGAAGGAGAAAAAGGTTTCAGAGTCAGTAAAGGTTTTATGATAAGCCTAGTATTAGCTCTGTCTTACTAGCAAGTAATGTTCTCAGGGGAGGAAGAGGCCAGGAGAACAGCGGAAGGTTTCTGAGAACCTACTATGTGCTGTGCTTGCCTCCTGTCCCGTGGTGTGGCAGTGACAGAGTGACAAAGGCCCCAGGCTGCTCTGAGCTCCAGTTCTGCCTCTCCCACTTCCCGGACTGGCGACCTTGGGTGCTGACCTTACCCTCTGAGCCTCAGAGTGGGTCCCCATCAGATGGGGGAGGCCATGTTGATCTGCCCCAGCTGCTGCTGGGAGGGCTCATTACAATATGGCCTGTAGTGGGGCCAGCATACACATGCTCAGAGGGAAATAAATAGTTGTCATTCATAAAAATTAGTATTATTAGTCCTCATACAATTCAGCTAAAAAGCAATTTGGCCAAAGTAAATGTGAACAAATGGGCAACTTGGTCAAAACAATTTGGGAGAAAGCTGAGTGGCTGGCAGAATAACTTGGCCAAAACAAAAAATTGGGCTGAAAATGAATGATCTCCAAATAGTATTTAAAACATTGCTTGCAAATTCATCTTCCTCGACGCAGAGCATTTCTCTACTTCGGTCTGAGGGTTTTCTATTGTCTTTCTGTTTTGTTTCTACTTTATTTTCAATCCTTTATTTTTGCTCTTCATTGTAATAGGGAAAAGTTGGGCCGTAATAAATATTCATTGTGAGAGAAAAACCTAAATGGGTAAGAAAAGAGGAAATAGTTGAGATGACCTCTTCTACTAAGGTGATTTAAATGAATTATGGAACGTTACAAAATAGTACGTATGGCATGAGCTCATTTTTGTAGAAAAATATTGTGGGCGCATAGAAGACCATGGCTACGTCTGTATCGGGTTGGGAGAAGGTGGGAGGGACTGGGGATAATTAGGCTTTTTAAAAAATAGTTTTTGCCTTTCTCTCCATATATTTTACTATTTCTGAGATGAGACTGCATTACATTTATATGAAGAAAGAAACCAAAAGGGAAATGCTCAAAAACATTTTTCAGTTTTATGATCAAAAAAATTTTTTTTTTTACTTTATCTCATTTGTTTCAAGCCACTTCTGCCCTTTTGGATATTTTTCAGTGTTTGCGCATATTGAGATTGTTCCCCAGTCTGTGAAATGGGGATAATAATTTTTATGTCAAATCGTGATTAGAACTGAGATATTTTATATAAAATTTCTTGCACAGTCCTTGGCCCGTAGTAGGTCCTCAATAAACGATAATAAGTGTGTCTTCCTTGTGGACTTTCAGAGTGTTTGAACAAGTCTTCGTTGTACACTTAGTTTGTCTCTTTTGCCTAAAAATTGTCCCAGGGAATTGCTCTTGGTGGACAGTAGGGTGTTCGGCCATCAGCTTTACTTACCAGACTGTGATATCCTGCTAGCTGCTCTCTCTCCTTCCACTCAGCCCCCATCGCCTCCCCCGCAGGCTATTCTGCCCACAACGTCCAGAGCTGCTCCTTTTAGAATTTAAATCAGGCTACATTGACTCTCAGAACTCCAGTGGCTTCCCATGATATCTAGATTGAAACACTCGCCTGACTGTGGTTTGCAAGTCCTGTGCCGTCAGGCTCTAGCTGCTTCCTCGGGCTCATTTCCAACATTGTTCTCACTTGTCCACTGTGAACTAGCATTCTGGCCTCCTTGCTATTCTCAAACACAGCAAGGCTGTGCTGCCTCAGGACCTTTGCACATCTCCTGCCCTTTGCTGAGATGCTCCCGCCCTGGATGTGTGCCTGGCTCCCTGCTCCGTGACTCGAGATCTCTGCTCGGTTGTCACCTGGTTCTGTTGCCTCTCTTTCTTCGTGGCAGTGACACGTAATACTCAATATCTGTTTGTCTATTTATTTGTCTCCCCAAAATGTGAGCTTCCCGAAGGGATGGACTTTGTCAACTTTGCTCACATTTGTATGTCCATCCAGGTCTTAGAAGAACACCACCCTATTGGACTCCAGTAAATATTTGTTGAATGGATGAATCAAGTAAATAAGAGAGTTAAATCTGACCTTAAAATTTATCACAAATAGTTTAAGTACAAATAATCTCCTGGAAATGGATTGGAAATAAATGCACTACCACCACCTACCACCCCTTAAAAAAAAAAATAGAGGAAACAAACCTTGAAACATGGTTGAAATTCTTAAAGGACCCAACAATGCACCCAAATTAACAACACTTGACCAATAACAAATGAGGATATTCATTTTTCAACCAATCATCATTTCGCTCAGGTATCAGGTTGGCCAGTGTGCTTGAGGCCAAATTGTTTTTCAGCCTCGTCACCTGGGATCAGTGTGGTGGGAGAAATAGGACAAACTTGGGGTCCCTGGGAGAATCTCACTCTGCCCACCTCCCACTAGTGGGCCAAATCCTGATTCTCCAGCTGTGTTTCTATAGAAAAACCATCCTTTCTCCCCACCGTGGCTCCACCTGGGGTGTTGCAGCCCAGAATGGTTCCCCGTCTCTGGAGGCACATACGGCACCTGCAGCCACCCATCTGGGAATCTGTGCTTGCCTTCACAGAAAGGCTTGTAGTCAGCTTTGAGAATGGCAGGGAAATATCCTGTTGGAAGAAGAAATGAGAGGGTGAGGTGGATGAGAACTGTGGACGTTAATGAGGAGGGGCTGGGCGGGTCCTCTAACCCAGTGTCCACGGGCTGTTTTGGAAGAGAGTGCGCCAGGGGGCGTCGCCTGTGCATTCCTGTATGAGTGTGTCTGCTCCTCTGTGCCTCTGAGGGCTGTCTGTCTATTCCCTAAGTGGCTGTGTCTGCTCCCTTCTGCCCCTTTGCTTAGCTCCGCCTCCTCTCACCGTGTTTCCATGTGCACTTTCGGTCCGTATGTGAGTGGACAGCGGTCACTCTGCAGACACGGGTGTGAGCCCCGCCTTCTCCTCCGCTTGCTGGGACCCTTCAGGTCGCTAGTGTGTGGTTTGGAGGATGCTGTGAAGATGGACAAGACATCCCATGACATCTAGCCATGAGGAACAGAGATGTGGGGCCTCAAAGTCTCAGCCAGTAAAACTGGATGAAACGAAATGTCTGACTCTGTGGCTGGATCCAACAGGAAACCCGCATGCAGGTGCTCAGCACGAGCCACAGGGATCTTTCCATGGGCCCTGGGGGTTTCTTTCTCCCCTGCCCCGTACTTCCCGCCAGTTCCCAAACACCCCTGCTGTTTCCGCCTCAGACCTCTGCTCCAGCCATTCCTTCTTTCTTTGGGACTTCTATGGAACACCTCCTCCGTGAAGCCTCCCGTGCCCATCACAGGACCCGGGTCCCGCCTCCCTCCTCTGGGTCCCCACAGGACCTGGCCATGCGTCCATTTGAGCACTTCCATTCTTGGACTGTATGCTCGTTTGTCGCCTCCACTCTCATCTTCAGCAGGCCCAGGAGGACCCTGAGTGCAGGGGCCTGGCTTACCTGATTTTGTCACCCAGAGCCCAGCACAGGGCCTAACTGTGAAATAAATCAACAGCGCTGAGTGAGGTGAGTCCAGCAGACTGGGGCCCAGCCCTGTGCTGTCATGGACTGACTTGGGCATCTCCTCTGCCCCTCAGGACTCTTGTCATCCCTGGGGGAGGAGGTGGGAGGACCCGGGAGCACCGCCCAGCACACAGAGGCCCTCAGCGAAGGCCGCCGGTGATTGCACATGTCACTTAAATAAAACACATGTTTTCCTCTCTCTCTTAAAATTACTTTTTAGAAAAGAGAGAGCTGGCTTCTGTATCAAGCTCTTACAAAGTGTCTCATTTGATGGAAAACCTCTCTCGACTGCTTTATTTTCAACAACAAAGAAAAGTTTCG
The DNA here is from genome assembly GCA_033961575.1 of Aselliscus stoliczkanus. NCBI lineage: Eukaryota > Metazoa > Chordata > Mammalia > Chiroptera > Hipposideridae > Aselliscus > Aselliscus stoliczkanus. The sequence continues at coordinate 5,227,123 of CM066733.1, forward strand.
GGACGTCCCTTCACGGGAAAACACCACCTCCAAAAACATGGGCTTAGAATTCTTAAAGAGATAATCTGCCAGCATCTGTAAGAAGAGGAGTCAGAGACACTTTTACACAGATTTAGCACGTCTTCTCCAGGGTGTGACCTCCAATCCCAGTGCTGGGTGTTAAGGCAAATAAGCCTTTTCAAGCTGGGCTTGAGAGAACAATGCTGGGCGGCTGTCGGTGGGGACCAGGCGCTGACCCCCCCCCCCCCCAAGTATGAGCAAAATCCCGGCTGTGCCCCTGTCATGCCGATGGGGACAGCCAGCCTCACATGCAGAACCAGAAAGCACTGGACCTCAGGCGGTGGGACTCAAGAGAGGAAAAGAATCTGGAACACGGAGCTGAGTGACGCAAAATGGGGCTGTGAGAGGCAGACACTTGTGGAGGAACAGGCCCAATGGCAGAGGAAAGCTGGTCCTTGGGATGCAGATGTGGAGAAAAACGATGTTTCTAAGATGATATTGTTATAAAATGATAAATGATTTCTTATTTATTCTTAAATGGCATAACTGAATTCGTAAGTGTAGATAAGTGGATCTTTGCCTATTTTATCTCCATCCTTAAAAGTTTACATATTCATCAACTGGGTCCAACCAAAATGTTTTAGTTCTTTGAATTAAGACAAGAGGGGTTGCCTCATAGCTGGGCGTCTGCAGAAGACAGAGTTGGTACTATTAAGCCCTAAAGAGAATTTACAAGAGGTGACTGTAGGGACCCAGCTTTAAGATTTTTTTTTCCCCCCTGGGATTTATCTTTATATTTAGAAGGACACTGAGACATTTCCCTCCTGAGGAAGACAGAAGAGGGGATTCAAAGCCGAGCTCATGAAGAACAGTCATGACACAGGCCATCTGTAACTTCCTATGTGAGAAGCATCATCGTGTCTGTCATTTTTTTGGATCTCACCATGAAACAAACATTGTTCCAAGCACATTACCTAAAATATTACTTTTTTTCCACCTCCTACTTGCAAAGTAGGTATTACCATTTTGTTTTTTGTTTTGTTTTGTTTTTCACTTTACAAATAAGGAAATGGAGGCTTGGGAACTTGCCTGAAGTCCCACAATGGGGACTGGGATTGAAATCCAGGCTTGACCTCTTCACCACGGCCTTGTCCCAGCTCTTATAAACATTTCCTACTGTTTGCACGAAAAGATCGTATCAGAATGGCGGGAGGGTGTTCGAGCAAGGACCTGTAACTTAATTCCTCTGGTCACTCTTTGCTTGATAGGCTTTGTGTGCCTTCCTGCATATCTCATTAATGGAGGCCTGGGGTCTCAAAGCCCAATGCCTAGAGAGGCCAAACACATAATTAGAGGAATTATGGTGAGGTGGGGGCTGTGTGCTTGTCTAAAGGGGCAGAAGTAGGACCCCAGCCCACTGGTGCCACCCAAACCACGGCCTCACTATTACAAGATCTTCAAATATTTTCAGAAGCCAGAGAACCAGATTTTGGGGTGAACTCATATCTTTAAGACTTGGCCATTAGCTAAAATTAATTTTTCAAAACCCATGTAACGGCACAGAGACACACTTGGGTGGTAGAGTTGTCACTTGGGCTGCTAAGTGGAAACCTTCGTACGTGAACCCTGCCGCAGCCTCTGGGGCAGCTGGGAGAGGGCCGGTGCTGGCATCCTAAAGCACAGATGCGTATCTCAACTCTGCCTTCCCTAGCTGGGTAGCTTTCCCGAGCCTCAGTTTACCTGTCTGTAAAATGGGAAGCATGGCGAACCCTTACCTTATGGGTTTGGTAAGAAGAGCGTGACCATGTGAGTGTCCGATTGACATCACGAATCTAACACCTCCAACACCGAACTCTTGCTTGCCGGCTCCTGCCAGCTTTCCTGCTCCTTCTGAATCAGGACACCATCTCGCTGCTCCTTCTGACAGAAATATTTGTCCTCTAGCCCTGTTGTAATGAAAAAGGCTCTGCTTCCAGAACTTTCCATTGGCTGTCTCCTTCTTATCATTTAGGTCTCAGACCACATGTCATCTCCTTAGAGACACGCTCCCTATCCAGTGTTGCCACCTGCCTTCCCATCAAGTCACCATCAGGCTGGCGCCATGTTGCTTTCTCAGTAACCTCATTATGTTCTCGTGTGTTTACTTGTCTCAGAGTTTACGTTCTGTCTTTCCAAGTGGAGCAGGACCTCACTGGTTTCTGTTCACTGTTGCATGGTCAGCACCTAGATCAAGGCATGGTACATAGTAGGCACTCGATGGGCTATCTGTTGAATGAATATATGAATGACCGAAGAGTGCTGGGTGAGATGATGAGATACAATGTGGTGCATTGGTTATTAGAAGCTGGTCCCTCAGAGAGCAGGACAGAAGGAGGCTGGGACCTGGGCTACTCAGAGAGGGGTTTGTGGTTTGTTGGGGATCTTACTATGAATCAGCGTGGGGTCCTGCCTGCCCATTCTCGCTGGTTTACCCAGTAAAATGATATTGTTCGAGAAGCCATTAGGGAGATAGAGACAATAGCCCCTGGAGCACAGAGAGAAACAGACATAGAGAATCACCCTCCCAGCAAGCCGAGTCGCTTCCAGAAGCAGGCAAACTGGTCTGAGGAAAGCGGGGAAGCTGGGAGGAAGGAAGGGTCGAGGGGATGGGGACACCGAAAGGCTGTGGGGGCCCTGCTATTGGAGGACAGATGAGACCCACTTCACCCCATTCCCCACCTTCTCCTCGAATCTCAGTGTTGCTGACTGCCTCCTGGCCTCCTGCAGCGTTGGATATGGTCAACCCTTCTTCTCCATGTTCTGTGGGAGTGTTTCTGCAAGGAGAAATTCTCGGCTACTGCTAGCTTGTCCTTAGCACCACCTCTGAAAATTGCAGGGGCCAATGTAGGGGCCAGTGAGATGTAAACGTTCACTTTGACAGTTAGCCTCTACCTACTGCAGGTAGATTTCCACTTCCATTAATGGTAAAAAATTTCCTTTTAGAATAGACAGCCTTTAGCTTTTTTAAAAAGGAGGGGATTAGGGCCGGCCAAGTGGCACAGTGGTTAAGCGCTGGCTTGGGAAGCCAGTGGCCCCAGTTCGGTCCCACATATGAAGGCCAGTGACACTGCCCTCAAAATAAATAAATAAATAAATAAATAAATAAATAAATAAATAAGGAAGGGATTTATCCTAAAGAAAAATATTAAGTAATTAATTGTGCAGGTGGTGTATGGATATGACAATCTGATGCTGGTGAGGGAACACAAATGACTGAAATTTAGTGGGTCCTGACCTGGACAGTTCCAGGGGCGAGGGACAGACCAAGTATGGGTTTTCTCACTGTATGACCCTGGGCAAGCCTCTCCATCTCCCCGAGCCTCAGTTTCCTCATCTGTAAAACAGGGCTGCTGGGATGCTTAAGGGAAATAAATACAATGTTTAACTCTGGTCCTGGCACATAGTAGGTCCTTCTTACATCACTGTTGGCTTTCTGCTCACCCCCTCTGCCCTCTGCTTGCATTAGACATGTCTGCTCGCAAGGACTGTTTGGGTTTATAACTTGCCGACTTGCATGACATCCTTGGGCAATTTACTCTTCAAACCTCAGTGTCCTAATCTGTGAAACGGGGCTGATAATCTATTCACCCCCAAGGTATGTTGTGAGAGTTAATGAGAGAATGTGGAGCTCTTAGAAGCAAAGAGTCTGGCATTTAGAAAATGCAGACTTAGGAGAGGTGCCTGCCTGTATTTGGCCCCAACCAAAGCTGAACCCTCCAACCTCCTGTGACGTCATTGGCTTTTGTCCCTTTCTTGTTTGCAGCCACACAAACATTTCAAATTCCGCAGTAAGTACCAGGTAGGAAGATGCAGAGATAGAAGAAGAAATAACACACTACATGTACAACGTAACTGCTCCTGAAATTCCAAGCTTGGGGCAAAGACATGTAAAATATGAGTTAAATTTAGACTCCATCTGAAGATCTCTTCAAAGCCCTTTTGTTTTTTTTTCTTCTCGGTTTTCTCTAAGGGTTATCAAGATAAACAGATGTGCCTAAACTGGGGAAAATCCAGGTTCCAGTAAAGTGGGAGCAATGTTCAGTTTCAAGTGGTCACGCACCTCGTCAGCCCTGCCTGAGGCTGGCAGGCCCTCAGATGAAGGACGGTCATCCCCCTGGCCTCAGCCTGAGCAGGGAGGACAGGCAGGGGAGTCAAGGCATTGAGGCTGCCGGGTGGTGAGACAGGGGTAGGAGGTGGCGCTGCAGGGACAGGAAGGGGACAGGTTAGAGCAGTTCCCAAAAAGGCTGCAGCCAGGGTCACTGAGGAAGCAAAATGGGCATCCCGGGTCAGGCCTTGGGAGTATCATTTAGGACGCGCTCTTGGCAAGCACTGACAGTCCTGGGCTAATTGAGGCAGAGAAGGGGTGTGTTGGGAGGGCGCTGAGCAGCTCACACAATGGCTAGGAAGCTAAACTTGGAAAATGATCGGAACTGGGCTTGCTTTGAGAGTCCTGAGAGCCAGAGTGCGTGGACAGCCTCACCTGCAATGTGCTCCAGCCGTTGCTTTGTTTTTCCTTTCTCTGGGTCACTTGGCTTAAGCTTCCAAGTCCAGGGAGAACTTGATTGTCCTAGCCAAAATCACTTGTGTACCTGAGACCATGGAGTGAGGGGCGGGCCTTTGGGTGACAGCCACGCCATGAGCCCAGCAAGCCAGGGAGTGGAGCTAAGTAGAAAGGAAAGTGACATCCAACGTCATTGTCCATTACAGAGAGTGAGCCGGACACTTACAGAGAATGGCGCTCCAAGCCCATCCAGTCCTGTGTGTATTAGCAGGTAGTCTATGCCAGGCCCTGCATGAGCTGCTAGAAGAAGGCGCAGCACTGGTTCCGAAGTAATTGAACCCAGGTTGCAATGAGCATGGATTCTTTGATGCCAAATTCCTGCCTCTAGGAGTGAATGGTCTAGAGGGGTGGGAGGCATGAAAGCAGAGACAGCTGGAGGAACAGAGGGACCACTGGGTGCCTTGTGTGTGTGGTGGGGGGCAGGCCCTCGCCGAGGTGGAATGAAGGAACGGAGCTCAGAACTGTAATACCTGAGCCTCACTTAGCACCTGAAACCTCTAGAAATTGCCCCCTCTTCCCAAGCCATGTCGAGTCCCGCTCCAAGTAAATCTCAAGGCTTGTTTGGCCAAAGCATCCCCAGAACCAGACTGTCCAAGCATAGACGGTTGGGCCAAACCAGGCATAAAAGGCACGGCCCAGTATCCCCACCTGAGGCTGGAGGAAGGGGCCTCCCGCTCCTTTCCCAGAAGCCACCTGTCAGGAACCCCATGGCCTGATGGCCGGTAGCCTGGCACATGGGTGTTCAGTAAATGGTTATGGAAGGGTTACAAGGAATGCATAAAAAGCGGAAAAGGAATTTTAAAGTGAACAAATAATGGAAAAATGGAAAACGTGAATAAATAAATGAATGAATTCTATAGCGACAAGGGGAAAAAAAGGGAAGAAGGGATACGTGAAGGTTTAGGAGAATCCAGACTCTGCCATGCCATGTACTAGCTGTGGGATCTTAGACCAGTTACTTCACCTCTTGGGGCCTCAGTTTCCTCATCTGTTAAATGGGGCGAACTTTGACACCTGTCCCCGAGGGTCACAGTGAGATTAAATGAGAGGATGGGCACAAAGCAGTCAGCTGAGAAGGAGAGCTTACTGCAGGTCAGCTCCCATCACTGATGGGAAAGGAGGGAAGTGGATGAATGGGTAGAGGAGATGAAGGGAAGGAGGGAGAGAGGAGGAGGAGACAGCACAGGGGCTGCATCGGTCCTCTCTCCATCCTTCGGTGGCCAGCAAGGCTGGGACTGTCTGCTTTGCAGACAGAGTGGCTCTCTCCCTCCCAGCGCAGGCTCAGCCTGTTTGATTTCAGGAGGAAGATAAGATGCCTGGGCTGCTTTTTCATCTCCTGGTCCCCAGGCCTTCCCCCAGCTCACCGCCCCCTTGGCAATTGGGGCCTTCAAAGTGCCCGCTGGTTCCAGATCTACAGATAATCCTTTACTGTAACCCTACCCAGGAAAGGCGCTGATAAAGTCCAGATGGAGTGTGAGGTCTTCAAACTCACTTTCTCTGCCCAGATAACGTGGGGCCTCTCCTCCGGAGACCCCTTTCTCTTGGGGAGAGAGGCGAAGTGGCCAGAGTTAGCACAGCAAACGCATTGTGGGAAGGAGCTCTCATTTATTAGGGAAGCTCCTGCCTTTCCTGGGAGCGGGTGGCTGGAGAAGGAACACTAGGTTTGGAGTCAGCCTGGGTTCCAATTCTAGCTCTCCTCTTCATTAAAACGGTGGCGAGAATCCCCATTTCCCAGGGTGCTGTGAGTGGCCAGGAATGCGCTGGGGTGTGGCAAGGGCCAGGCTGGGGGATGTCCAGGCTCTACTCTACTCTGTCAGACGTCCCCGTGTGGCCCGGGAAGGCGTCACTGCACCTGAGCCCCAGGAGGGGGACCTCCTGGGTCAGGGCCTGCCACAGGGCCCTGCCTGGGAGTCAGACGGGCCTGGGTTTGAATTCGGTCATCTCACTCATTGGCTGTGTGACCTTTGACAGGTTGCCAAACTTCTCTGGGCTTCAGTTTCCTCATCTGTAGAGGGTGTGGTAATAACCCCCACCTCATTGGCTGGTTGCAGAGGATCAAATGAAATAGCAGATGAGAAAGTATGTTGTGATTAGCAAAGTATGTAAAAGCAAGATGTTTACTGCTTCCTTGCCAAACTAGAGCCATGCTCCTTCCAAGTGGAGAGGCCAGGTTGTTAGGCCTGATCAGGGGTGCCTGGAAGGTCCACCCTAGTACAGCATTCAGGGGTGCTCATGTGGGACCCGCTGACCCATTTGCTCAGTACGCGATGCTCTGGGCCACCCTCACCACCCATGTACCCATCTGATCTCTGAGCTTCGGGGCTGAAGGAGGTCCAAGACCTGACTGCCCAGACTGGGGTGTGGCCCAGGGGTGTGGGGTGGATGCACGAGGCAGCTCTGGGCACATCTTACACAGGGTGAGGGACCAGGGATGGGCTGGGGGCCCCATGGGAGAGGCCTCTGACTTAGGTGCTTTGACTTACTTTCATGGACCCATTATGTAAATCCATCCAGATTTAAGATCTAACTGTACCTACTTCTGAAAGGATTTAGGGTATTTTAAGATTAAAACTCAGAGTGAAAAAAGACTTTTAAGGGGATTGTCTGCTGCTCAGTCTCATAATGAGAGAAACACCATCGAAGCCACAAACGGTGCCCTTTGCTCCTATCAGCCTGGCAAGGATTTGAAGCTTGGTAACCCCTATGCGGGCGAGTTTGTGGGGAGGCGGGCTCGCTCACCACTGCCAGAGGAAGGAAAACGCGAGCACCCTGTTAGGAAGGCCACTGGGGTAGGGCTGTGAAAATGAAAACCTGCTGTCCTTTGACCCAGAAAGTCTAGGAATTCCCGCCCTCCCCCCACCCCAACACCACCACTTGTGTTTGCAACCATGAGCAAAGATACAAGAGTATGGACTGCAGGATTTTAGGCTGAGAAAAATACAGAAACGACCTGTGTCCATTGATAGAGAATGGGTTAAATGCATTATATTGTAGCTCTTCAAAGGCAAATAACACAACCTAGGCGGGAACACCAGGCCTAGTACGCTCCTCTGGGGGCGGGGGGGTGTCAAGGAGACACACAGATTCGCATACACACACACTAGCTTGGAATTAGACACAAGAGTTGCCTCTGGGGAAGCGAACTGGGTGCCTGGGGCTCAGAGGTGAGAGGAAGATGGACCTATCACTCTACTTTAAAACTGAATTTTTTACTCTATGCATGTGTGAATTATAAAAAAAAAAAAATCTGAAGACCTCAAACCCACCCCCCTGCAATAAAAAATAAACAAGACAACATCAACAACCATAAAATAAAACCAACCCCCCCACCCCCACCCCGAGAACCCATCTGAAATTCCTCATAGAACTAGCACAGTGCTGACCCCACCAGGCCCTCAGTAAGCATCAGAATAAGATAAATATGTTGAAATTCGGGAAAGAGACAGAGTGGCTGCTTCTGGCCTTTGCACTGAACAGTCTTCTAACGCGTGTGCAGCATATTTTGCCATCAGCTTGCTGATGCAAAGATGGAATGGCAAACGGGTCGGGCCACATAGTTTGCATTTTCTGACACCACAGAGGCCTTACATCAGTCGACAGGAATAACATTTCTCCTGAACCAACAAGCAATTAGCAGTTTCCCCCTTGCTCTTGGGGACCCGCCCCAAGCACCTGAAATGCCTTGGTCTCGCAACTCCAGGTGGAAACAGGCCCACTGTCGCCACGGGTCTGGGTGAATTTGACAGAGGTGCTCTATTGCCACCTTTCAGAAGGGAGAAAGGGACAATTCGGTGGTGGCATGGGCCCTGGAATAAGAGGGTTTGATTCCATCCTGGATGAGTGGTTTTGAACACGTGATGTAACATTGCTGAGCCTCGATCATCTAAGCTGTGAAATGGAGCTAACAGATGGGATGAGGAGCCTGGGCATGATCACTGAGCTCTAATGGCCCTTCAGTGCTCAATAAAAAGACTCAGGCTCTCCTTGCCATTGGTGAGGACACACTCACTTCATGCCAGGTCTTGGCAGTGCTAACCAGAGCAAGTTATTCTGGGCCAACCCTGTTTGAAAGCACAGCAACACATTCTAGAAGGAGCCAAAAATGTGCTCTGGGTGGCGGCATTCACTGACGTGTGAGCAGCATCCTCTGAGCCTCAGTTCCCTCCTCAGCAAAATAGCCTTCGGGTAGTGTTGCGAGGACTAACTGGAAGCCTATGTAAGGGTCCTAGCACATAGTAGGTGCTTTGTAAGCATTCAATTAGCATTCATTTCTCTCCCTTTTTCTTAAGAAATGGAAAAAGATGAATTATTCTGGGGTGATGACATTTACCGTCATGTCTCACTCAGTATAGTAGATTTCCAGTGGTTATAATGACCTCCTCTGGATTAATGGACAGTGAGTGACCTGCCCGATTCAGACACTGAGAGTGCCATTTCCCTGGAATCAGCTGGCCCAGCCCAGTTACATGCAGCAGCTCTGAATTACACACTGTGGAGTACTCACATTATTTCCCAGCGCCTGCCCAGACAACATTCAGTGACTCTTCAACCAGATTAACCTGTAGCCCACTGATGGAATGAGGACTTGCCACCCCACCGGCATGGTGGGGCTCATGCTGCTTTGTCCTGGGAGAGTCATGGCACCTTAAGATGCATTTGGCTGCAAAGAAGAGCAAACCCAACTGAAGGTTTAACAGATATAGAGTGGGCTTTGGGGACAGTTGATTTAGCATCCAAATGATGACATCGAAGGCCCACGTTCTTCCCATCTCTCCAGCCTGCTCTCCTTGGAGCTAGCTTCACCCTCAAGCTGGTAGCAAGAGGTTGCGAGATCCAGGCTCCATCTAAAGACTGCACATCCTGAGAAAGGAAAGAGAGACCATCACTTGCCCGAGTTCCATCTTAGGAGGAAGTAAATTCTCGGTAGAAGTTGCTCAGCAGACTTCTCACATCACAGGAACCAGCGCTGGGTCATGCGCTCTCTCCCAAACCATTCATGGCAAAGGGTTCTCTTTGGACCAGTCAGGCTCACCCCTGGAGCTGGGGGCAGGAATGGGTGCTGCGAACCAACCAATGGTGTTCCGTCCATTGTCATGGGCGGACAGACCTCAAGGTGTCTCCCCATGACCCCTTCCTCCCTTATGCCTGTGTGTGACCCTCTCCGTGAGTGTGGGCAGGACCTGTGACTCACTTCTGGCCAATAGAAGGTGACAAAGGTGATGGAACGCACCCCTATGATTATGTCACACTGGGTAAGATCCCATCTTAGCAGACTCACTCTAGAGACTCTTGTGGTTGGCTGGATGAGGTAAGCAGCCATGTTGGGAAGCCCGTGTGGCCAGGAACTGTAGGGGCCTCTAGGAGCTCAGGGCAGCTCCCACACGACAGCCAACAGCAGCAGGAAGCTGGGCCCTCAGTCTTCACGCCACAAGAAAATGAATTCTGCCAGTGATCCAAGTGAGTTTGGAAGCGGATTCTTCCCCAGCAAGCCTGCAGATGAGAGCTGAGCCCAGCCCATACCTAGATTGCAGACTTGTGAGTCTCTAAGCAGAAGACCCAACAAAAACACATGCCCGAGCTGTTCTAAGCTGCTCAGTTTGTGGTAATTTGTTATGTAGCAACAGAAGACTAATACGATCAGTATCTGTCTTGTTTTAGTAAGATTGAAAAAAAATTAATTTTCTTAATAGTTTGTGCCAATTAGAAAGAGAATAGCTTTGCCTGGAGAAATGTGTTTAAAAGAGCTTGGGAAGAAAGAGATTTTCCCAAGGACCTGGTGGCACCAAGTGCCAAGTCCTCAGAGGCCGTGGGAAGCTGCTGTGCCACAAACATAGAAAAAAAATGTTTCTGTTGAGCTTCCAGGGTACTTTGGGAGCTGACGGGTGAAGGAGGCGAGTACCTGGGGGCAGGGGTCCTCGAGCACAAAAAGGTCCTTAAACTCAGCTCCTTGGTGGGCGTGCAGCTGGGTGTAGTAGTTTGCTGGGGCTGCCATAACAAAGTAAGCAAACTGAGTGGCTGAAACAGCAAAATGTATTATCTCACAGTTCTGGGGGCTAGAAGTCTGCGATCGAGGTGTTACCAGCGTTGAGTCCTTGTGAGAGCCACGAGGGTGAATCTGTTCCAGGCCTGTCTTCTAGCTTCTGGTGGTTTCCTGGCAGTCCTCAGGGTTCCTTGGCTTGTAGACACATCACCCCAACCTCTGCTTTCATCTTTACATGGCGTCCTCTGTGTGCGTGTGTGTGTGTGTGTGTGTGTGTGTGTGTGTGTGTGTGTGGTGTGGTGTCTCCAAATTTCCCCTTTTAATAAGAACACCTGTCCTATTGGATTATCATATTGGATTAGGGGCCTGCCCAACTCTAGTATGGCCTAATTACCTTAGCAAATCCCTATTTCCAAATAAGGTCACCCTTGGAGACAGAGGACTAGGATTTTAACATAGGAATTTGCAAGGGACACAATTCATGGGGGTGAGTAGAAATCTGGGCTAGAACTAGACTTTCATCAGCTGTGGGACTGAAGTGTACAAAGTGACGTTAGCTTCCTGAGAAGGGTTGGTAGGCCCCCAACTGACCTACCACGAAAGGGCTGCATTCCCAGGAGAGGCTACTTCTGCCAAAATATTCTGCAAAACTCCTGTCCTCATTTCCTGGAGACATGTGTCCTGCTCGTTCATGGCCCTGCAAAGCCGTGATTTCACCAGGACTCTGTCTCTCCTATCCAGTGGCAAGGAGAAAGGCAGTTGAACTTTGTTCTTTTTCGTGGGGAAAGAACCGTGCAGGTTAGGCCGGGCTGAATGCACCAGCTGCCGGGGAGAGAAAGCTGGGTGCTGTGACACTTCTTGAGGTGTTCTCCTCAGACATGAGGAGCCTGCAGGTGTTCCCCTATTCTCCCACCTGGAAAGCCAGCCACCACGCCAACAGGTCTAACTGACTGCAGTTAATAGTCTATGTGTTCATCTTGAAAAACACTCTTGTTAAGTAATTGACTCATTTTCTTCTGTGACAACACAGGCTAAAAAGTGGCATTTCAATGGGAGAGTGAGGGAGGGTTTCTTAAGTGATCAACAGTTGAATTCGAAGCATGCACTGCTTGGAGACAGGCTGTGTCCCTGGAGGGAGGCAGAAAATGCGCTCATTCTTGTACCTAGAAAGATGGCTTCCACATAGAGTGATTGATTTCGTCACCTTCCCTCCCTTCCTTCCTTCCGCTTAGTGCCTGCCAGGCCCTGCAGCCACAGAATGTTTGAGCTTGAATGGTCTTAGAGACTATATAACAAGATTCCCACATAGGGAAACTGAGGCTCAGAGACATGCAGCAACCTATCCAAAGAAACACAGCTTTGAGGATAACAAAATTGACTCCATTCCAGGCCTTGGGGTTACTTCACAACTGTCCTATGTCATCCTGCGTATTTTGGGGGTGATGTAACCCCTAGGTGTCTTGCTAGAACGAAGAGCTACAAAAGGTGTTCTCTGCTTGCTCCTCTCTCCACTGTCCCCCACAAATGATGATCTGGTCACTAGACTGGCTTCTGGCCCAGCTTTTTAAGACTCTAGCTTTGTAGCTTTGTCCATTTCTTGTTAGTTTGTCTCATTGGAATCAATATGCTTTTCTAAGGGGAAACAACGTTTGTGGTCTGCGTGGTACAGACCTGGATAATAAAGGCCGTGAAAGGGCCGGTGCAGGGAGGCTTGCTGCACAACAAGAAAGAAAAACGGCCAAGCAAAGAAACAGCAGCAGCAGCAAAACCTTTGAGTTTGGGGGCAAAAGCTCACAAATCTCAGTTCCTGATCTCAGATTCCCTGGACAAACGGTTCAACCTCTGTGAACCTGGACAGGAGCCACCCAAAGCCACCCACAGGCCAGTGGGGAGGGCTCAGCTACTGCAATCATATTACAAATTCCTTTGCCAAAACGTACTGTCACATGGCCCTGCACAGTCATCCCCGGAGCCTGCCTCCCTGGCATGCTGCCCGAGAGGCCCGGCGGAGACAATTCTGGAGCACAGTGTTACCGGGGTCACCGAGGCGTCCTGACATTCACGCGTACAGGTGCACCTCTTACACGGCGGTGCAAACGCGGCCCCCCTGCCCTGGTTTGCCTTCGCTCACAGTGTCCTTCTTGGTCTCAGTGGGACACGGAGGATGACAGCAGCTGTGTTCCTGTGCGGTCACTTTGGAGTCAGGCCCAGGTGTGAATGCCAGCTCTGCCACCACCAGCTGCGGGGTCCGGTTGGACCCTCATGTCTTGACCTCCTTCTACCTCAGTTTCCCCACTTGTTAAACGGTGGCCATAATCGTACCCAACTCACAGGGTTGTTGTGCAGCTGAAATGAAATGATGGGTGGAGCAGGCTAAGCGTGCTCCTTGGAAGCTGGAGGCAGCTCTTCCTCGGGGGTTGCTGAAGTGTAGGTTCCTGGATTCCACCTCAGACCGTCCGATTTAGCTGATTTGGGTGGGAACCCGGGCACTTGTGCATAAGAGCCAGCAGCCCCATGCGATTCTGTTACCAGGCATCCATGCAACACTTGGAGAAACCGCTGCAGACAGCGGGCTTAACCTGTGAGGGGTAAGAGGGAAGGGGCCACGTCTTGTCGGCCTGCTCCGCCTGTGTCTTCCTAGGGGAGTTTGGGGTGCGTGGTAAGGGCTCCTGTGGCACATCTTCTGAAATAAAATGAAATCATCTAGCCCAGGGGCCCCACATTAAAATAGTCACGTGGCATGAAGGCGGCAGGCTGGGTGGGACTGTCAACAACTGGAACTTGGGTTTCTTGCAAGGGCGGCAGCTATTACTCAGACCCTGCCAGCATCTGCCATCTCGGACAGCAGGCCCAGCCACATGTTCCATGTTTTTTGCAAAGGATTCCAAAAATGTAGAAACTGTCATCAAATGGCCTCATTTTTAAAAGTTGGAAATAATTTACAACTCATTTTCTTTTTGTTACACCCACGTGGACCCAACAAAATGTGTCTGTGATCTGAAGCGGCCCATGGGCTGCCAAGTGGTCATCTTGGGGCTGGTCCCACCTTCTCATTTGACAGATCAAGAGATGGGGGCCCAGAAAGGGGACGGGAGTTGCCAAAAGCTATGCAGCCTCGGGGGTCAGGGAGGCAGGACTGGACGCTGCTTTGGCTCTGTGTGATCAGTGCCCTTTCCAAGCTGCAAAGGGCAGGACAAGGCCCTGGGAACACCCACAAGCCCCTCCCAGGCAGGGGTGCAGGTCCTCTGCCCTAAGCTCCCTGGTCCGGCTCCACCACTGGCTGGGAGGCCGGGAGAAGGCCTCCGGGCTGCGGCAAACCCTGGAGCTGAGCTTACTCATCCCTCATGCCACCTTTCGCTTTGAAGTCTTGATGTTCCAGTTCTGGAACCCTGAGACAACGGCCCCAGCAGTCTCTCCAACCAGAACAGCTCTTGGCAGGGCTTTGCTGGGACTTCAAAGGTGGAAAATTGCCCTGGGATAGCTTCTGGAAGGCGCCTTCCCAGTGTGAACAGTGCAAGGGGAGAATGGAGATCAAAGTGGGGCCAACCTTTGGTTGCAGGGAAATGACAGGCAGGCCCTGCTCTCTGCTGAGCGGAGGGCGTGGAGGGCCCTGGGGCTGTCCCTGGGCCCTGCCGTCAGAACCCCAGGGCTGTCTCACTCTTCTCACCTGGCTCCCTCTCCCCTCTCTGGCAGGCACTATGCTGAGTCAGGGTTTCTCCCCGTGATTCCTGAGCCCGTGGCCTTTGCTTTGGTTTTCTTGTGCCTCCCCAGGCCCAGCCCTGAATGTGAGAAGGCGGAACCACTCCGCTCTCGACCTGCAGGGAGCCGTGATTGCATGAGGGCAGGGCAGTTGGCCAGGCGCTGATAAATCTCTTCCTCTTGGGAAGTGCCAGTCAGCTCCCCCAAAGGGGAAGTGATCTGTGGGCTGATCTGCTAATGATTTATTGCCCGGTCCTTGGGCCTGGCACCCGTGGCAGCAGCTGCAGCCAGGCTGTCTGGAGGATCCTCCCAGCGGGCATCGGGGAGCACAAGGTAGGAAATCAGGCTGTCAGCTGCCAGCCTCTGCCACCTGGGCCACCCTCACCGTCCAGAAAGGGTTGCTCTTGTTCGTTGTTCCGAGCAGGCACAGGCCATGGAACAGTGGTCTGGGGACAGCAGGGGGGATGGACCAGGACTGCAAAGTGTGTTGAGTGACACGTGGGCACGTGGCTCTGGGGCCTGCGTGGTGCTGCCAACATGATCCGTAGGCTCAGTGTTGAGCATTCGGGTGGAGAGGACAAACCTGCTCGGCTCAGCACCAGGTTTTCAATGCAAATGAGGGAGTTATTTAGACAAGTAAGATGTGCCCATGGTGGGAATTTCAAACAGGTTTAAAATGAAACGTGTCTTCCCATATCCAAACTCATCCCCAAGAAATACACAATGTCAAAATTTTCATCCTAGAAAATTGTCCTAGAAAACATGTGCGTGTTTTTTAGGAATACTTCTTCGTTTCCCTTCCGCTCACCTTTCCACCCTTAGGAGTTACATTACTCGAAGCAGTTGCCCAGCGCTCTCTTGCGTGGATGGGCTGTGGTCTTTTAGCCAGCTCTCTGTGGGCAACCTCTTTGATTGCTTCTAGATGTTCACTTTTATAACCAAGTGACAATGGACATTTGTATACCATACGGTGGTTTACTGGTTTGAGTGTGTCTGTGTCTGTGGATGTCTTTTCAAACTCGTACTGGGCACGTGCCGCAAATTTTTGTCAGTAACACTTTGAGGGAGGGGTGATGGCATCCCGGTCACAGATGAGGAAAATAAAGCTCAAACAATTAAAGTGATTTGCCCCCCCCCGGTCTGGTATTTAGCACAATCATTCCGTTAACAGATGTTTATTGAATAAGATGACTATCCTTTCCAAGCCCAGTGTTAGATCCTGAATAAGCTCCGCCTTCTGGGTGCTTACAGCTTCTAGGGAGCTTGTATATGAACTAATTGTGTGAAATGCATTGAAGGGGAAACCAGGGTGCTGTACAAGAAAATGACAAGTGAACTGAAGGTAGGTTGCAGGGTCAGAGAAGGCCTCATGTAGGCTGAGATGTTGTCATACACTGAACGTTCGTGTCCTCCCCAAATTCACATGTTGAAAGCAAATGTCCAGTGTGATGGTATTTGGAAGTAGGCCCTCTGGGAGGTGATTAGGGATTAGTGCCCTTCTAAAAGAGACCCCAGGGAGCTCTCTTGCCCCTTCTGCCACATAAGCAAGCAACCAGGAACCAGGAAGTGGGGTCACACCAAACATCAACTGCCCACGGACTGCTGGCTCTTTGGTCTTGGCCTTCCAGCTTCCAGAACTGTGAGAATTACATTTCTTCGTTTCTAAGCCACCCCATCTGTGGTATTTTGTGCCAGCAGTGTGAATGGACTGACAGATGTGAAGGAGAAACAAGCGGTAGCAAGGTAAGGATGTGAGAGTGAGAAGAAGGTTCCAGGCAGAAGGTGTGGGAAAGCTTCTGCTTGTGGTGTTCAAGGCCTGAAGAGAAGATCCGTGTGGCTGGTGAGGGGTGAGCATGGAGAGTCGGGGAGAGGTGGTCAGGGAGCGAGGCAGGGGCGGGGCAAGCAGGGCCTCAAGGACCATGGAGGGATCTTCTAGGTTTGTTCAGATGCAGTGGGAAGACACTGGGGTCAGAGGAACTGTTTTCCTGGGGAACCCTAAGGACATCCTGCTGGAGACCAGAATAAAGCCAAACTTGGCATCCAGTAGGATTTTGACCTTCTGAATAATAATAATAATAATAATAATAACGAGTTAACATTTATTGAATGTTTTACACTATGTACCAGCCACTGTGCATAGTGCTTGCTATATGTTGTCTATTTTAATGCTTATAACAACCCTTTGGTAAGTGCTGTTGCTATCATCCCCCATTTATAGATGAGGAAAACAAGATCAAGAAGATTAAGTAATCATCCATTAGTTAAGTATCCATGATACATTTGTCAATATAGACCACACCCTGGGCTATAAAACAAGTCACAATAATTTAAAAAGATCAAAAATCATACAAAGGGTATTTTCTGATCACAGTGGAATTAAATGAGAAATCAATAGTAATAAGATATCTGGGCAAACCCCAAATATCTGGAAATTAAATGACAAATTGCTAAGTAATTCATGGCCTGAAAACAAAATCATAAGAGAGCTTAGAAAACATTTTAAACTACAAAATGACAAAAATATATCAAAATTTGTGAGGTGAAGTTAAAACAGTGTTTAGAGGGAAAATTATAGCTTTTGATGCTTATATTAGGAAAGAAGAAATACCCATAGTCAATGACCTATCTTAAGGAAATAGGAAAAAAGAGCAAAAGTAAACCAAAACTAAATGTAAAGAAGGAAATGATAAGAGCAGAAATTGATTAAATACAAGACAGAGGGTAATACAGAAAAGTAGCAAAATCCAAATTTGAGTTTTTTAAAATAATCAACAAAATTGACAAACTTCTAACTATATTGTTCCAAGGTTAAAAAAAAAAAAAAAAATATATATATATATATATATATATATATATATATATCAATCACCAATATCATAAATGAAAAAAGGATTATCATCACAGATTCCACAGACATTAAAAAGATAATGAAAATACTATGAACACTTTTGTGTCAATAAATTTAATAAATTAGATGAAATGGAGGATGTTTTGAAAAATAGAATGAACCAAAATTGACAGAAGAAATAGGAAGTCTAAAGAGCCCTATGCATGTAAAGAAATTAGACAAAACAAAACAACCCAAAAATTAAAACAACAACAACAAAAAACAACCCATCAGGTCCAAATGGTTTAACTGGTGAATTCTATCAAACATTCAAGGAAGAACTAACACCAATATTACACAAATATTTTCAAAATATGGAGAAGAAAAATCACTGCTCAACTGGTTTGTGAGTCTAGTGCATCCTTAACACTAAAATCTGATAAAGACATTATTTAAAAAAAGAAAATTACAAACCAAGCTTCCTCATAAATATAAATATAAAAATCATTAACAAAATGATATGAAATTGAATCCAACAATATAAAAAAATGATAATACATCGTTACCAAGTAGGTTTTATCTGCAAAATGAAAGTTCATTTAATACTCAAAAATCAATCTTTAAATGTAATTCAACAAAGTAACAGAATAAAGGAGAAAAAAAACCATATGATAATTTCAATACATGCAGGAAAAGCATTTGAAAAAAATTCACCCACTTAAAATAAAGACTCATACAGCAAACTTAAAATAGTAGGAAGCTTTCAAATTGTTAAACAGCATCTATTTTTTTAAAATTTAACTTATTTTTAAAATTTTTTTTAGCTGAGCCATCCTGCCACCTGTTGGCAGCTCAATGGCAGCTCAGCTCGGGCGAGGCATCGAACTGCTGTTGCTCAGAGCTCAGCTCACACTCTTGAGCAGGCTTTTAACCAACTGAGAAAGAGCATCTATTTAAAAAATGTACAGCTAACATCATACTTAATGATGAAAGATTGAAGTGTTTTCCTTTGAGATACAGAACAAGGCAAGGATGCCTACCTTCACCACTTCTGTTCAACATTAGTCTAGAGCAGGGGTTGGCAAACTGCAGCTCGCGAGCCACATGCGGTTCTTTGGGTACGTTCCGTCTCAAAAGTTTGCCGACCCCTGGACGAGCCAATCCTGTCCCTCACAACAATTTAAAAATTATTCGAGAGCCATAAATATATTTTTACATAATCACCATTATGTGAATAATATCCTTTAAAAATTTTATAAATGAAACTATGATAGTTTTATTTTCATTTTCAATTTTACTTCAGAGCCACATATACGAACCCAAAGAGTTGCATGTGGCTCGCAAGCCGCAGTTTGCTGACCTGACAGCTGGTGGCTCTTCCATCTCAAAAGTTTGCCGACCCCTGTTCTAGAGGACCTAGCCACTGAAATAAAGCAAGAAGAAGAAATAAAAGGCATACAAATTAGAAAGCAAGAAATAACTCTACCCCTGTTTGCAGGTGCTATGATAATTTATGCACTTTTGGATCTTTTCCAAGAGGGTCTAGAAAACAACTAGGAGAACTAATAGGTGAATTTAGCACAGTTGCAGAATACTAGGTTAATACACAAAAATTAGTTGTATCTTTATATGCTAAAATCAAACAATTGATGAAATTAAGGAAACAATCCCATGTAGAGGTGGCACCAAAAAATATTAAATAACCTGGGAAGAAATCTAACATAAGACATCCAGGCCTTCTATACTGATAACTGCAAAGTACTGCTGAGAGAAACTAAGAAGATTTAAATAAATGGGGGAAAATGTCATATATATGGTTTGTAAGACTCAATATTATTAAAATGGTACTTTCCCCTGAATTGAACTATAGATTCAGTGCAATCCTAATAAAACTTCCAAGGGTTTTTTTTTTTTTTTAAGTGGATATTGACAAACTGATTCTAATATTTATGTGGAAATACTAAGGGTATAGAATAACAAAAGCAATTTTTAAAACTAGGTGTTTTTTTTTAAAAGAGCTGGATAACTTATCCTACCGCTTTTAAGGCTTACTATTAAGTTATAGCAATTGAGATAGTTTCAGTATTAGTGAAAATATAGACATACAGATCAATGGAAGAGATTAGGGTGTCCATAAACAGACCCACATGTATTTGGTCAATTGTTTTGACGCAGATGCCAAGGCAATTTTGTGAGGGAATAAAAGTCTTTTCAACAAATAGTGCTAGATGTCCATGCAGGGAAAAAGTTAATTTTGGCACTTAACCCACACCACACATAAAAAAAAAAAAAGACTCAAAAATAGATGATAGACCCAAATGTAAAACTTAAAACTATAAAACTTCTAAAAGAAATCTTAAGAGAATATTTTTAAAACCCTGAGGCAAGCAAAGTATTCTTAGAAAGAATATAGAAAGCACAAATCATGAAAGAAAAAATAATCAATTCAACTTTAATTAAAATCAGAATCTTTTGTTCTTTGAAGCACATCATTAAGTAAGTACAAAGGCAAGTCACAGATTAGTAGATGTTTAACAATGAGTTCTGGGTTGGGTTGGGGAGGAGGAGCCTAACTAGTCAGTGTTGGCTGATTTCTATGGTGGAACTATGTCCACCATGGTCAATTTCAAGCTAGCGACAAAATGGCGCTGAACCCAGAGTTGGGAAGAGATGCATATAATTGGCTCCCACAAACTGGTGCAACTGATATTTGGAGACAGAAGATGGTAAAACCACTTAGCCAAAATAGTTTTGCAGTTTTTAAAAAGATTAAACATCACCTGTGATTAAACATCAATGGCCATTCAACACCTAAGCTTACCCAAGTTCACAGCAATTTCATTTGTAAGAGCCCAAACCTGGAAACAACCCACATATCCATCAGCAGATGAAACACTGTGGCATATTTGTGCACGGGCTCTTAGTGACAGGAAGGAGTGAACAGTTGACACAGGAACCATAGGGGTGAATCAAAAAATTATTACACTGAGTGAAAGCAGCCAGACAAGAAAGGGTCCATGCTGTGTGATTCAGGACACAGCTTTTTCTATTTCTAAATGCAAACTAACCTGTAGTGACAGAAAACACATCAGCGGTTGCCTAGCGAGGGGTAGAAGGAAGGATGGCTACAAGGTCATCTTCGATGGCCAAGGAGAGATTTGTTATCCTTATTGTAGAGACGGATTCACGGGTGTAGACATATGTCAAAACTGATCAAATTCTACATTTTAAACATGCGCCGTTTCCTGTACTTCAATTAGATCTCAACAAAGTTGAAAAGATATTTTTAAAAATGACAACTCCTGGGCTTAACCCCAAAGCTTGGAGATGGGTAAACTGAGAGGGGAGCTGGGTGTGCAGTTTACTAAGCTTCTCAAATGATTTCTATCAAGTGAGATTTCTATCTCAGTGATTTCTATCTGCAGAAGAGCCCCCAGCTGTGATCAGGTGGGACAAGTTTAATTTTCAAGGTGGATAAAGGAAGGTGTGTTTGCACTGAAAAGTGAAGCCTGAGCAGTTTGACTGCTGTACTGTGGCACGCACAATTTCTAACAGCTCTGCTGTGCATGAAGATCTGCTTGACATTGCCCAGAGGGGCAGGGAGGTGCCAAAAGTGGCACAGGTGACTCTCAGGGCAGCTGAAATCTCCTCTCCAGCACTTCCTAGCTGAGTGACTTCTTACCTGTGTCTCTCTGAATCAATGATCTACGGCCCTGTATCCAAGGCACTCTAAGACATTGAAGCTTAAAACAATTGCAATCATTTATTTTCCTCATAATTCTGCATTTTGGGCAGGTCTCAGTGGGGACAGCTAGTTTCTGCTCCATGTAGGGTCAATAGGGACACTCCTTTGGTGTCCAGTGAGGCTAAAGGGTCCACTTCCAAGCCACCTGGATGCCAGCTGTCACCTGGGAGCTGGCCTAGTGGCAGCCTGAGGCCTCCATCTCTCTTCATATAGACCTTTCCATGGGCTGCCCTTTAGGGCTTCCCTATAGCGTGATGTCTGGTTCCAAGAGTTAAAGAGCTCCAGGAGGAAGTGGAGCTAGACCCTTTTATGGTCTAGCCTCAGAAGTCACACAGTGTCACCTTGCCTAGCTGACCAACTTCGTCCTTTAACACCTTCCCTCTTGTTCACACTCTTGGGCCATCTGGCCTTTCTTTTCCTCTAAAACTCTAAGTGTGTTTCTATTCCAGGGAATTTGCATCTGCTGTTTCCTCGGCCTGACACAGTTTCCCCTGGCCCATAGGTCTGCACAAGACTGCCCCCTTCTCATCATTCAGGCCTCAGCCAAAGGTCATGGTCTCGGAGAGGCTTCCCTTCTGATCTGCTTCCCTTCCTGGCCCTGCCACTCTGGCCTGCCCTGTTTCAGTAGAACTTCCCGCCATGATGGAAATAGTCTTTACTTGTGCTGTGCAACGTAGTAGCTGCTGCCCATGAGATTACGGAGCACTTAAAATGTGGCTGCAAAACTGGATTTTAACTTTTATTTAATATTCATGAACTTAAAAAGTTACATTTACATAGCAACTACATATTTGCTAGTTGCTACCATATTGGTGAGCTTAGCTCTATCCTATTATTCCATCCTGTTTTGTTCATAGCAGTCATCACTATTCAAAATTATTTCTTTTTTGGTTCTAAACTTTTTATGATGAAAAATTCAACTCTAAAGAAAATTGCAAGGCTAGTAGAATAAACCCTTCCCCTACATTCATTGATTGTTAATATCTTGCCAAATGTGCTTTATCTTCTGCATGGGTGTATATAATTTTTCAGGGGGCACGTGGCTGAATCATTTGAGTGTTGGTTGCAGACATCGTAGCATTTCATCCCTAAATACCTCAGGGTGCCACTGCTAAGAGCAAGGGCATTCTCCTAGTAAGCACAAATGCCATCATCACACTCAAGACATTTAACACTGACACAGTATTATTATCTAATATTGACACCATGCCATTGTCTAATATATAGGCCATGTAAGGTTTCACCAAGTGTCCCAATGCTGTCTTCTGTGACAATTTTTTCTTCCAAACTTGGATGCAACCCAGAATCAGGTGCTGCGTTTGTCTTGTCTCCTTACTTTCCCTTAATCTGGAATGGTTTTTGACCGTTCTTTGTTTCTCATGACCTTGGCTTTTTTTTTTTTTTGCATTTTATTTTATTTTTATTTTTTTGACATTCAATTCATTTGGCACTCAACTTCATGTTAATTTCAGGTGTATGGCATAGTGGTTAGACATTTATATAACTTAAGAAGTGATCTCCCTGACTGGTCTAGCACTCACCTGGCACTATACATTGTTATCACCATATTATTGATTATATATTCCCTATGCTTTCCTTTACATCCCCATGACTATTTTGTGCTTCTTAATCCCTTTACCTTTTTCACTCTGGCCCCAACCCCCTCCCATCTATCACCCTGATAAATCTAGTACCCATCTGACATCATACATAGTTATTACAATATTATTGACTATATTCCTTATGCTATGCCTTACATCCCCATGACTGCTGTGTAACAGCCAATTTGTACTTCATAATCCCTTCCCCTTTTTCATCCACCCTCAAACCCCCTCACACCTGCAACCATCAAAATGTTCTTTGTATCTATGAGTGTGTTTCTGTTTTATTTGTTTACATTGTTCTTTAGATTTCATTTATAAGTGAAATCATATGACCTTTGTCTTTCTCTGACTTACTACACTCATCACGATACCCTCTGGTTCCATCTGTGTTGTCGCAGATGGCAAGATTTCATTCTTTTTTATGGCTGATAACATTCCATTGTCTATATGTGCCACCTCTTCTTTATCCATTCACCCCTTGAGGGACACCCAGGTTGTCTTTCATATCTTGGCTATTGTAAATAATGCTGCAATGAATATATGGACAAGCCCATCCCCTCGAACTAGTGTTTTGGGTTTCTCCAGATAAATACTCAGGAGTGGGATTACTAGGTCCTTCTTGGTCTCTTGTTATAGTCTTTGTTTTAAAGTATATTTTGTCTGATATAAGTATTGCTACCCAGCTTTTTATTTGTTTGTTTCCATTTTTATGAAATATTTTTCATCCCTTCACTTTCTGTCTATGTGTGTCTTTCAATCTGAAGTGAGTCTCTTGTAGGCAGCATATGTAAGGGTCTTGTTTTCTTATCCATTCAGGCCCCCTATCTTTTTATTAGAGCATTTAATACATTTAAGTTGAAAGTAATTGTTAATAGATATGTAGTTATTGCCATTTTATTATTATTCATATTTTTAATTTTTTTATCTTAAAGGAGTCCCTCTACGGTTCCTTATAATACTGGCTGGGTGGTGATGAACTCCTTTAGCTTTTTCTTATCTGGGAAGCTTTTTAATCTGTCCTTTGATTCTAAATGACAGCTTTGCTAGGTAGAGTAATCTCAGTTGCTTTTTATCACTTTGAATATTTTGTTCCAGTCCCTTCTGGCCAGAGAAGATTTTTGTTGAGAAATCAGCTGATAGTTTTATGGGAGCTTCCTTGTAGGTAACTAACTGCTTTTCTCTTGCTGCTTTTAAGATTTTCTCTTTGTCTTTAACCTTTGGCATTTTAATTATGATGTGTCTTGGTGTTGGCCTCTTTGGGTTCATTTTGTTTGGGACTCTCTGCGCTTTCTGGGCTTGTAGATCTATTTCCTTCACCAGGTTAGGGAATTTTTCAGTTATTATGTCTTTAAATAGGTTTTCAATTCCTTGCTGTCTCTCTTCTCCATCTGGTACCCCCAGTGATGCAAACGTTGGTACGCTTGATGTTGTGTCAGAGGCCCCTTAAACTCTCCTCATTTTTTTGGATTCTTTTTTCTTTTTGCTGTTCTGATTGGGTATTTTCTGCTACCTTATCTTCTAAATCACTTATTTGATCCTCTGCTTCACCTAATTTACTGTTGATTCCCGGTAATGTAATCTTCATTTCCATTATTGTATTCCTTATTTCTGACTGGTTCTTTTTTATGTTTCCTATCTCCCTGTTCAAGTTCTCCCTGAGATCATTGAGCATCCTTATATGCTCCAGTGTTTGGAACTCTGCTTCTGGTAGGCTGCTTGTCTCCATTTTGTTTAGTTCTTTTTCTGGAGCTTTGTTCTGTTCTTTCATTTGGGACATGTTTCTTTGTCTCCCGATTTTGGCTGCCTCCCTGTGTTTGTTTCTATGTATTAGGTGAGCTGGTATGTCTCCCAGTTTTAGTAGAGTGGCCTTATGTAGTAGGTGTGCTGTAGGGCTCAGTGGTGCAGTCTTCCTGGTCATTTGTGCCTTGCACTCCTGGTGTGTCCCTTGTGTGGGCTGTGTGTGCCCTTTTCTTGTAGTTGAAACTTGGTTACCTTTTGCACATCAATGGAAGGGATTGAGCCTCAGGCTCATTGGTTGTGTGGATTGGCCATGACTACAGTGGAAGAGTTGTGGTGCAGGGGCTGACCCTATGTAGCAGGACCATAGCCTCAGCAGGGCTTTGGTGCCTGTCCAATCTTCCCTTTGGGTGTGTCATCCTGGGAGGCACCTGGGAGATGCTCCAGCTCATTTTGAACCTGGTCACTGGGCACCCCAGCCTCAGGGCCACCTGGGAGGGGGCCTGCTACAGGACAAGTTCAGCGGTAGCCCATACCCCACCCAGAGCCACCCGTCAGGAGCCACAAAGTGATCCACAGATGGCCACAACCTGTGCCATGCTTGGAAGTGCCTCAAGAGGCCAAGCTGCAAACCAAGGTTGGCTTCCACTAGTGCCAGGCTTAGGGCTGCTTAGCCAGAGGTATGGGACGTGCTCAAGCCAGATGCTGCTTATCTGAATTCTGCAAACCTTTGAGAGACCCTAGGAAAGTCAGCAGCATGAGCTAAGGTGGGTGGTTTGGACGAAAAAGCCACTGGAAGGAGCTTAGGTGTGCCCGAAAGTTGGGTGAGACATGGTTTTAGGGAATCACTAGGGCAGGGCAGAAGAAAGGTGATAGCCCATTTGATGGAGACTCAAATATGGCGTCTGCCTGCATCTGCATGCTGGGAAGCAGAAGGGCTCAACAAAGAAAGAATTACCTCTGCCAGCTGCTTTGTCCCAGAGAAGGCTGCCCCCCTCTCCCCCCGCCAACCCCTCGTTCTGAAGCCGGACAACTCAGGTCCCCACCTCATATGTCCCCGTCTCCTCTCCAGCTGCTGCCCCAGTGCTGGAGCTCAGAGCCAGTGATTCCATGTGTGGACCTTTTAAGAGGAGTGCCTGGGACTCCACTGGCCTCCACCTCACTCGGCCACAATCTCCACTGGTTTTCACAGCCAGGAGTCATGGGGACTTCTCTTCCCAGCACTGGAACCCGGGGCCAGGGGAAACTGGTGTGGCGCTGGGATCCCTTTGCTCCTTCAGGGAGGACTTTCACAGCCAAGATATCCCTCCTGATTTTTAATGGTCACAGATGGGTGTGGGGCAGCCTGTCCCATGTCTCTGTCCCTCCTAGCAGCCTTGAGGTGACGTCTCTGTATGTCTGAAGTTGTGGGGCTTTGGTTCAGCAAGATTTCAGGTGATTCTCAATGATGGCTATTTTGTAGTTAGTTGTAATTTTTTTTTTTTTTTTTTTTTTTTTTTTTTAAGATTTTATTGGGGAATTGGTGGAGGGGAACAGCATTGGGGAATCAGGGAAGGGGAACAGACAAGTTGCCGTCTTCTTGTTCTTCAGTTTAGTTGCGGAGGATGTTGCTTCACTGTTGGTATCGTCATTGCGCTCTTCCCAGATGAGGCAGATCGGTCGCTGGCCTCTGGATGTCGCTCACCGCGGCTATTGGCAGATCACGCTGGCTGCCAGCCGCTCACGCTGGCTGCGGGCCACTCACTGTAGCCTATGGCAGCCCACTGCAGCAGGGGCTGCAGCCCACACCATCACCGGGACTCGCACAGCCCAGCTCCAGGTGGAGCTGTTGTTGGCTGTAGAGGGCAGTGTCACTGGCCCTCATGTGGGATCCGAACCGGGGCCGCTGGCATCCCAAAACCAGCGCTTAACCAGTGCGCCACTCGGCCGGCCCTAGTTAGTTGTAATTTTGATGTGGTCCTGAGAGGAGGTAAGCACAGTGTTTCCCTATTCCTCCATCTTGACCAGAGCTTGACCTTGGCATTTTTGAAGAGCATGGGCCAGTTGTTTGAAGGAATGTCCCTCGATATGGACTTGTTCTCTTGTTTTCTCATGGCTGTATTCAGGTTATCCATTTTTAGCATGGGTGTCACTTAGTGCTGTGTCCTTCTCTGTGCATCGTATCCGGAGGAACATGATATCAATTTGTCCCTTTATTGGGGAAACTCATTTCTCCAAGCATTCCATTGCGAAGGTACTATTTATTCCCATTGGTAATTCATAACTAATCTCTAGGGAGATTCTTGGAGACTATGGAAACATCCTGTTTTTCACCAAATGTTCATTCAGTGGTTTTAACATTCATTGATAATTATGCCTGAATTAATTATCATTATGGAATTGCAAAAATGATGTTTTTCTCTTTATTCCACTTCATATTTATTAGTTGACATTCTACCATAAAGAAAAGCTTTCCTTTTCTTTTTTATATTTATGTATTTGTTTGTTTGAATTAGTATAAACTCATGGATTTCATTTGATGTTCTATAATCTATTACTGTCATTATTCATTTTGATACTAAAATTGGTCCAGATCAGACCAGTGAGGGCTCCTTTAAGTTGGTGTTCTCTTGACTTGTCCCATTAATCTTTGAGCTTTTCTTACTTTTTGGCACAATAAGATACAGGCTTATCTTAATGTATTTAAATGTTTATTAGCTGTTCCTCTCCCGCTAGATGATAAGCTTTTCTTTCTCCACTAAAATCCTTAGCACTTAAATCCTTAAATTGGCCAAGAGAAGACCTAAAATCTATTTCATTCCGTATGAATAGCAAAGAGGGTTCAAGTTCCAGGCATTTCTTAGCTGTCTGTCATAAAGCAGAGTGTAGCCAGTGAAGCCGCACAAGTGATTAAGAACATGGGCCATGGAGGGAGACCTTCTCAGGTTTCTCTCTGGATCTCATTACTTCTTAACGGTTGACCTTGGACAAGTCACTTCTCTCTCAGAGGGATGCCACTCAGAGTACCTAGTCACATGGTTGCCATAAGGACTAAGTGCCTAGGGCAGTGCCTGGAACATGGTAGATGGCCAAAAAATAGTAGCTACCATTATTGTATACACATTCTCATTTAATCTCCCAGCAGCTGTGTGAGGTATCTCCACCTGTAGATGAGGAAGCTGAGGTTCAGAATGGTTAACTAAATTGCCCATGTCACACAGCTGGATGGTTGGAAGCCCAGGTAGAAATCAAGGGAGAGGCTTTTCCGGTTAGAGTTAGAATTGAGGGTGAGGACTGGTACAGGTGAAGCAGGGCCCTTTTTCTCTTGCCTGGCTGTGCAGACCTCATCCCGCCAGCCCCCTGCACATTGTAGGCAGGGGGAGTCACTCCTTATTGTACAGTGGGGGGATCCAAGTGCCTAGCAAAGGAATGACAGTCATTTTCACTATCAGAGGCTCATCAGCGACACCACAGACCACAAGTTGTCAGACTGAGACAGGCAACAGAGCAGTGGTTAAGATCAGGGGCTGAGTGAGACCTGGGTTTTCATCTTGGGAGATGTTGGGTCAGTTACTTCAGCTCTCTGAGTTTTTGTTTCCTCACCTCTAAAACTTCAGGGCTCTTGCATTGGCTGTTCCCTGGGCCTGCAATGCTCTTTCCTCCACCCACATAGCTAAGCCCTTTATCTCCCTCATATCTGTATGCAAATCTCTGAGGCCTACACTGACTGCCTTACTTAAAAGTGAAACCCACCTTCGAAGCCCCATCCCCATTTCCTTGCTCTATTTTTCGGATGGCATTTATCACCATCTAACACTATAGCATTTACTTCTTTATTATTTTTGTCGTTCATTGTCTTTCTCACCTCACTAGGATGTCATCTTCACTGGAACAAGGGTTTTGGTCTGTCTGGGTCATTACTGTATTCCCAGCGCTGAGACAGGTGCCTGTCCCCATACCGGGAGCTCAGGGCATATTTCTGGTTGTTGTCACTGTAAACCAGCCACACCACAGTGCTAAATTAGTAGGAAACACTCAAAACAAGCAAGGTTATCAAGTCATGCTGATGTTTAAATTCCTCTGGAATTTGATCATGGTTTTAAGGCCAAATTCCTACCATTTCTAGTCCTAGCCTAAGGCCTCCAAATATGCCCAGGACTTCCTCCCTCTGTACCTCAGACCCTACTTTCCAGTGTGACCAGCGGCATACCCTCACCTGGCAGCTGGTAGAAATGCGGAACCTAGGGCCCTCCCAGCCTGACTGAGTCAGAATACGTGGCGTTGGAATAAGACCCCTGGGGGGACCCTTGTGCATGGTCACATTGGAGAAGGACTGACGTGCTCCACTAACTTTTCTGGAATCTCTCTCTCTTCCAGCTCCCCAAATCTTTACTCATTATTCGCCCCCTAGCTTCTAACTTGACTTAAAGAGTCTTTGCAAGTTTGCTTCTACTGGTCCGGGGCAGCGTCCCACTCCCTCTGTCCCTTCTTGCAGATAGATACCTATCTACATATCGCATCTCCTCCAGGTACCTCTTCATTGAATGGTAAGCTTATGAGGGCAGCGCCTTCCCCTCCTTCTCTCGAGAGCCTTGGCCTCCACCTGCCTTAACCTAATTAGGACCCCGCCCAGGAGCAAATGTATCTTCATGTCTGTGTCTCCTTGGTTTAGTCTCAGGATCTAAAGATGGCTAACACAGCACTACTTCATAGGGGCTTAGGTCTTAAACTGCATGGAAGGCAGGACCATCCAGTATCCCCAGGGCTCACACTAACTTTGGTTTTATTCAATGAATGCTGAGAATACTCCAGCCCCAGTTCCCAGATAAAGTGTCTTTCAGGAAAATAAATATGATTGAGACATAGTCCCTGGAAATAAGCTCAGAGGGGACAGACCCCCACACTTGGACACACGAACGGGGTCTTAATTGTAGCATCATTTGAATCAGTAGGAAATAATCTAACTGTCCACCTAGAGGAGTAAATAAAGCTATGGCACAATCATCCTGTAAAATTCTAAGTGGCAGTTTTGGAAGAAAATGAAATAAATATAGAATTACTGGCAGAAAAAGATCTCTAGGACATGAGTGAACAGAAAATATCTTGTAGAATATATGCCATTTGATACTGATTATGCCTTAAATATAAACATATTTCTATTTAGTGTGTACAAAAAGGATGGGTTAGATATACGCACATTAATAACAGCGATCAAGGGAGATTTTAGCATTATCTGTAATTTTTTTATCACATGGAATGTATGTATTATTTGTACAATTATAAAATTCATAATAACTTGAAAACATACTGCTATTAAATTCAAATTTACAAAAAAGTAAAATGGGGCGAGAGCAATCAACGTGAGCAAAACTGGGAGGTGGGGAGGTGTCAGGGGTTTTGGAAACTATTTATACAACCAAGTTCTCATTTTATGGATGATTTGACTGGGACAAGCAGATGTTAAGTGACTCGTTTAGAGTGCCATAATTACTAGATAACATGGGTCAACAGGACACAGGACCTCGTAACAAATGTGGAGTGGTTCCCTAGCGGAGGACGAGACAGGAAGGTACGCTCCTCCCCCCTCCCCCCCCAGGTGAGATGTGGCCATCCCCACCTGTCCCCACAGGCCTGAGCCAGATCTGCATTAATCCTTTTTTAAATGAAGGCTTTTGTCCCCTGTTCCAAGGCTCCGCATGTCCTAAGATGATGGGGACATGGCAGTTTCCTCTTTCCTTGAGGGCAAGCTCCTCGCCCTCCTTCCCTTTTATCAGCTTCTGACCAGCTTAGATATTTGGCCCGGACTTTACAAAAGGAATTCTACAAATTAATCCGCCCCTACCTCCATTATTATGAGCTATATGGCCCAGAGATCTAGATTATCAGCTCCTTCTCCCAAGTTCTCAGCTTCCCCATAAACAACCGCCAACCCCCTCGCCACACATGCAGGCCAGACCAGCCGCTCCAGCACAGGTCTGACCAGGCATTACTTCTGGGGAGCCAGGGTCTTGTGTTCTGTGTGATTCTTGCACACTCCAAAGAAACTGCAAAGAATTCGTTGAGAAGGTGAGCCGAGCACATAAAATTAAACAACATTAGCAACAACGAAAGATTTGATGTCAAAAGTGTCTATATACTCATTTCAAAAGATGATAGAGCTGAAAATTATTTCCTGGGCAGTGAACATGTGGAAGTGATCAAGCCGGAACAAGATGAGTGTGACACTCCTTGCAGAGTGCTCACTCCATGCAATGAGTGTTGGGGCCAGGGGCTTGAATGCAATGAAGCATTGTCCCCAAAGGTGCCCGGTGTACGTGCTGCAATTAATTGAATGAAAGAAGGTTTCAGTGGTTCTCAAAACAGGGGCATCTAGCACTGGAAGAGATGATGAAACACCTGAGCTTCATATAAACTGAACGTATAAATCAACTGTGCGTTACACATTTATTACCAGGAGTGAGGGCAGCAGACATGGAAGAACCAGATTTGGGAATGGCATCTCTAATTTCGTTTGGCAAAATCTGCCAAGCATAATAGATTAGGAGCGTATGAGTGTACCCAAGTAATTGCACTTAATTGTTTATGCAAATCAGATGATCTATCAGCAACGAGCCTAATTAATTAAATGCAGACACACAAGTCAGGTTGAGAAGGAAGGAGGCAGGCTGGACTCATTTCAAAATTAAGACTGTGTTGTTTTGTTTTATTTTGAAAAGCCACAGAAAGAACACACCTAATAACAGCAGCTCATATAGAACATTCCATCAGGCTATGGTAGGGACTGTTCACTGAGACTTCCTGGGACCCTGTCAGAGCTCTGAGCTTCACAGTGGTGGAGACAGAGAGAAAGGGGAGTGAAATGGTCTTAACAGGAGCAGAGCTGGTCTTCACCAGCACAGCAGAGGGGAGGCAAGGCAGATGGAGAACAGACCTAGTGTGATTTGAAAATCAAGTGAAAATCAAGGTCAAGGCATTTCCAAACGGAAGCGCTAACAATATCTGATCTTATCTAGGAGACCTTAAATCCCATTAGGCAGGACAGAGGGAATGGATAATTTCTAAAGACAATCTCTCCCACATTTCCGCCTTTCATGAACAATTTCACGATTTCTGCAATATTCTAGTGTCACGTGTCCTACTATTTATATTTTTCTTTTAAATTGGTAAAGTGGTTTCCAAAAGCCTGCCCACCCAGGAGGGCCTGTGTGGACATGCTTCCATTTTTTTTTTTTTTTTTTGAACAAAGCACAGAAAGATGCAACGCCCCAATTTCTCATTTGCCAGTTTTAAAACACCCTCTTTCCTTGTCAGCCTCTGCATCCTGATTATCTAATGATATCCCAGAATTATTATTCACACAGTCAGTCGTTTGACAAACATTTTCTCCTCTGCAGTCCTCCTCATCCAGAGCTGAAACTTAGCTCAGCTCTCCCCCAAGAGGCACAGGGGAAATTGCTAATGGGAAAGGAACCCCGGGGATGGCTATACTTCAAAATACACACCTTTTGGGTGCCGTGGCAGGTTTCTAGATAGGTTGATACAGGCTTGAAAACAGGCAGCCCATCCTGCAGATGAAGGCAGGAAAAAGCTGACGAGTGGGAGCAGGGGATGAAATGTTGTCAAGGACCACAGAGGGCTAAAGATCCCTTTTGACACCATTTCCCTCTGCCCCATCCACTCCCAACCTTACACCTTCTTCCTTCTTCCCCAGTTCCAGAATGAGTTTGGGCCTGGAACACACCTCTGCCTTAGGGACAAAAGGAAGGGATGGTAGAACCATGACCAGAATGAAAGGGCTTACTGAAGTCATGGCACCGGATAGAAAGGCAGCTTTGTGATTCCAGCCCAGATGATGACACAACAGAATCTAAGAGTTCTTGACACCTTGATTAGCTGCTTATTTGTTTTAACAAGAGTTCCTTTCTAAAACCAGTGTCTCTAGTTCATCCTAGCTGGAATCTGCCCGAGGCAGGCCAGCTGCTTGTACTCCCCATGCTAAATGGTGGCCAGTTACTGAGAGCCTGGGATGAGCCAGCCGCTCACTCAGGTGGGTCTGAGTTTAACCTTGCCCAGTGCTTTTGAGTGTTGGTTCTACACCCATCGTCTTCTGCATTATGGAGACCCGAAGGTGACCAGGGCTTTTTTCGTCGTTGTTAATAATTTTGTCCCTTTAAAGGTATAACGTCAGGTCTCTCTGCCCATGTGCAAAAGATGATCCAATAGCCTTCTGTTGCTTCTAACCACAGGGCACCACAGGGCCCCTCAGAACAAACCATTGCTCTTAGAAGATGTTCTTGGCTATTAAATTCAGTGTGCATAAACAGGCATAGTGTAGAAGGCAAATAAACAGAAGCCTTGGGGAGAGAAAGTTTTCATTCTGAAATTCCACTTCTGCCACCAACCAGGTTATGACTTTGAACAAATAATAGTAACTATTATATGAAAACTTGAGCATTTACTATGCATCAGATGCTTTCTGTGCATCTCCTCAGGCTATTCTCAGAAGTAGATATTATTATTAGCCCCAATTTATAAACAAGAGAACTGAGACAAGAACCCAAGGTGACACAGTTATAAGTAGGAGAACCAACATTACTTTTAAAGTGGTCAATTATTTTTAGGATGACAAACCATCCTGGTTTTCCTGGGACCGGGGGGTTTCCTGGGACATGGAACTTTCAGTGCAAAAGCCAGGAATGTCCTGAGCCAACGGGGATGAATTGGCCACCTTAATTATTTTCTGAGTATCTTTTATCACAAACACTTTGTTCATTGGTAGATATTTTGTTTATATCATTTTATTAACCACAGTGTTGAGTTTTCTTCATTGAATCCAGTTTTCATCCCAATATTTTGTCAGTCTCAGCTTTGCTGGGTGTAGATTTGAGGTGCTAAGTTTAGTTTGTATAGGTGTTTTTCTACTGGCAGTATTCTTCATGAATTGAATTTAAAAATGATTTGTAATTATTTCTTGCCTAATGAATCATGAAACCATGTGCAATTCTCATTAGCAATTCCAGGATTTTATTGCTCATCCCATTACTAATCTGATTTTTCCATAAACCTGTCAAGATTTTACCTACTAACTGGCCCGTCACTGATAGTGCAAAGAGCAAATAGCACAGTCAAAACTCGCCTGGGGTCAAAACAGTGAATCAAAATGGTGGGGACAGAGTCTGGCTTTGTAAAGAGGAAAACTTTCATACCTTTCAACTGTTTTATTCATCTAACATTCAACAAATATTTTGAATTTCCTATTTTGTGCCGGTGCTCTACACGATGCGAGGATCCAGTTGTTAGACATGGTCCTTGTCCCCATAGTCCAGAAGAGTAAATTTTAACAGTTAATTATATAGTTAGTGATCTGATTTCAGTGATGATTCAGACTGCATAGGAGAATTATGGGGACACCCAGGGCATGTGGGTGGGGCACTTGGCATAGCCAGGTGACAACTCCAGGAAACTGCAATGATGAAATCATTCCTCTGTGCCTGAGTCAGGGATGGGGCCTTCAATTACAATATTCTGGGGGCCATTGTCCTTGGTCAAGATGAAGACACAATGGGATACTTCCCTTCTGCCTGTAGTTCTTCCGAGGATTATGAGGAGGGTGGAGGGGAATCTAGAGTTGGTGAGGAAGGGCACCAGGGAAGGCTGGGGAGTGGCACGAGGCATGGCTGAGAACTCCAGTGCCACCTGACATCATCACTAGTTAGAAAAGTGTGGCTGCCCTAAAGGCCCCTGGGAAGTGACCCTTGTGCCACCATCTCTGGGGCAGCAAACCACCACTTGGAGACGTACTTGTGTATATTTAGGCACTAGACATTTTTATTTTATCCTCACTACAATCCTTCCAGTTAGCATGATTAGCATTGCTTTGCACAGGAGGTTCAAAGAAGGGATGCAAGAAAGCCACCCTGCTAGAAAATAATAAAACCACACACTAGAGAAAGCATAAACATTGGGTCATTCATGCTTGACACCCTCAAACATTGAGACCTTCAGTGTTTCTAAGGCGGGGAAAGTCATCCCTTTATGTTAGGGTTGTTCCAATGGTTTAATGGGAAAAAAAACAACGAGATCACATATGTTCACTCCTTAATAGGTTGTAAAGCACAGGTAGGCAGTTCAAGAAAGAGCGGTTTCCCATTTGCTGTTGTGTCTCTTTCTCAGTTGCCTCACTAGTACTGTCTTAATCTTGTAAGTGGTTTTTCTTGGAGCTGTAGGTGAATACTAAATAGAAGCGAGACTGTGAGCTGGGACCGTTGATGGAGTGAACAAGCTGCAGTGTGTCTGCTGGTCGGGAAGGCACAGAAAGGGCGGGCATCTCCCAGAACCTTGTGCTCAGTACTCATCACTGGGCTAAGCCTTCGGGGTGCAGGAATCAGGAGGGAGGGCCCGCTGGGGGCTGTCTAGTCAGGAAAAGCTCCCGAAGGAGGCGAGAGAGGACTCAGAGTAGTAATACCATTTCCTTGTCAACCTGCTCTAACAGAAACTAACATGGGATTTTGAAGGCATGCTGGAAAAATGTACACCTGTGACATCTTGCTTGGGGAAAAGAATCTGAGCATCTTCCCTTGGTTGATTTTTTTTCAAAGCTGAACAGTAACAGTATGAAAAAACGGTTCTTAAGGCATTGTAAATGCGCGCGCACGCACACACACACAGACACACACACAAAACCAAGTCAAAACCAAAACTAGCCTTTGGGGTCAGAGCAACTTGGATTTGGATCCTGGCTTTTTTAGTTCCTTGCTGTGGGGCTTGAGACAATTCCCCTAATGTCCCGGCCTCAGTGTCCTTCTTTATAGAATGGGAATAACAATACCTACTTTGCAGGGCTATAGGACTGAGGGAGCTAACACACAAAACACGAGCTCAAACACAGCACGTGGGAAACATTCATTATTTTATGTTTAATATTTTGAGCATTTTACTTGACACTGGAACCTGAGTTCAGCATTCTCTGGGTAAAAGACCCTCCTAAACTTTTCAAGTGTTTGTTCAACTTTTTATTATGGAAATTTCAAACATATAAAGAAGGAGAGAGACTAGAATATGAATTCCTACATGCCCACCCAGGTCCAACATTTATAAACTCATTGGCCAGTCTTGTTTCATTTTAACTCCTCCCCATTCTCCCCCACCCTGGTATATATATGCATTTTTATTGAGATGTAATTGACATATAACACTGTATTCATTTCAGGTGTACAACATAATGATTTGATGTATGTATATACTGCAAAGTGATCACCGCAATAAGGCTAGTTAGCACCCATCACAAATGTCAGACATTTTATCCACAGATATTAGAAGTTATTTTTGAGTCAACGCGTTGGTTCTTTCTTTGTCAGAGGAAATAATCTGGATTCCTTTTTGTGGATGAAGTTTATTAAGGTAAAATGAACCCCGTTTGGAGTATAGTTCCGACAAACCCAAATTCTTTTGACAATTCTTCAGCATTCCTTTCTCAACTTTTAAAAATGTACATTCCAGCACTGACGAGATGAATGAATGTACAAAGCGTTTCACTGTCCGTCTTGACCTCAGCATAGAACAGGAAGTCGCCTCGCTCAGTGGTCTCCTTCACCACAGTTTATTATGACTTGGAAACCCATCACGTTTCATTGGCTGGAACGCAAGCCACCCAGGAATGGATTTATTAGCATCAAGTATTGTTTAGAGCAACTGAGTTCATGTTGATGCTTTCATTTCAAATGGCCATAATAAAAGGCTTCTAAGAAGCTTGATTATTATTGGGCTCATTAATAACAAACCCCTTATTGGGACTGTGATCAATCCAACTAAAAATAACTTCATTAATTAAAAAGAGATGTTTTTCTGGTAACTGCTGTACGCTCAACAACACAGAAACAAAGACCCAAATGAAAAACAAGTGCAGATGCCAGAAATAATACCACTTCCTTGGAGCCTCGGTGACAAGTCTGAGAAACACACCAGCAAGAGTGCCCTCTATTGTCTCGCGGGTTCTTTGTCAAGTCTTTGTCTCTGTGTTTACAGTTTGGAAGGATGGAGCAGGAGGCCTTCAGGCTGCTCCCTAATCTGGGTGTGTGTAGCAGCACAACTCAGAGTCCCTTTTTTTTTTTTGATTTTTTTTTATTATCATTATCATTAGTTACAGATGTACAAAACAATGCAATAGTTATCTTTTTCACCCCTTACAAAGTGACTACCCCCTCCCCTCTCTCCTGCTCCCCCCGATATCATATATATCTATTACAATTCCATTGACTACATCCCCACACTATATTCCACATCCCATGACTATATATGTGTTAAATTATAGTCAACATCTAATATTACTCAGCGGCAGCTTCAGATATACAGTGCAGTGGTTGTCCCTTCTTTTTTTTTTTTATACGTGGGACCCGAACCGGGGCCGCTGGCTTCCCAAGCCAGCTCTTAACCACCGCGCCACTGCCACTCGGCCGGCTGTCCCTTCTTTTTAAAGCCATCCAAGAAAGGATAGTCTTGCTTACAGCAGGGCTTGCCTGGGGGCTATCAAACTGAATGTGGTTTTCCATCATGACTAGGTCTGAGCAGCTGAAGCTGTTAAAGAACATGTGAGTAACCCTGAACCTTAGACCCTTATAGGGCCTAACCAGAGACTCTTCCCTAACCAGAAACCAGTGGAGCTGATCTCCCCAACAGTGTACACACTATGGGCTCATTCCATCGTGTCCAGGGGCCTAGTTTTCTTTCTTTTTCTTTCTTTCTTTCTTTCTTTCTTTCTTTCTTTCTTTCTTTCTTTCTTTCTTTCTTTCTTTCTTTCTTTCTTCCTTCCTTCCTTCCTTCCTTCCTTCCTTCCTTCCTTCCTTCCTTCCTTCCTTCCTTCCTTCTTTTTTGAGAACAGTGTGGTTTTCCAGGACCCATCAGCCCCAAGTTGAGTAGTTGTTTCAATCTAGTTGTGGAGGGCGCAACTCAACGGCCCATGTGGGGATCGAACTGGCAACCTTGGTGTGATGAGCTCTGCTCTCTAAACAACTGCGCTAACCGGTTGCCCCTAGTTTCCTTTTTCTTATTCAATGTTTTAAAAAATTACTTGTTTTTTTTTCAGTTGCAATTGACATTCAGTATTATTTTATATTAATTTCAGATGTGCGGCATAGAGGTCCTACATTTACAATAATTTACGCAGTGATTCCCTCCCCCCAATTAGGCTGGAACCCACCTGGCACCAGACACAGTTGTTGCAACGTTTCTGACTGTATCCTCTATGCTGTACTTTATACATCTCTGTGACGATTTAGTAACTACCAATTTGTACTTCTTAATCCCTTCCCCTTTGTCACCCAGCTCCCCAACGCCCCCTCCCAGAGGGCTAGTTTTCAATGCTTAATTAGCACCACAACCATGAACTTCCCCTCTTCAGCCCTGACTTTCTCCTCCTGGAGAACGACTCTTCACTGGCAGGGGTTCCCTTGCTTGGCAAGTAAATAGACTCCTTTTTGTTTGTTGGTTTATTGTTTTTGTTTTCCGTTAGCTTTCATCTCTGGTGGTCTTTGTTCTACTCTTAGGCATAAAGCAGGGAGGTTCCATGAGAGCATCGTGACCATCCTCACTCATGGATACCTCTGCTTTCTGAAATAGAAAAGAGAAGCCCTTGGGCCAGCCGAGTGGCGCGGTGGTTAAGCGCTGGCTTGGGAAGCCAGCGGCCCCGGTTCGGGTCCCACATATGAGGGCCAGTGACACTGCCCTCAAAAATAAAAAAATAATAAATAAAAATAAATAAAAAGTAAAAAAAAAAAAGAAAAGAGGAGCCCTTTTAGGCTCAGGTTCGGTCTGCCTGCACTGTGGGTGGGTCCCACAGTAAGAAGCTGGCTCTGAGTGTCTGATTATGGTCCTTGCCTCCTTGCTGAGTTTACTTTGTTTAATCGAGGTTGTCCAAATACCACACTCTGGGCTTGTTTTGTCATTCTGGTCAGCAGTGTCTTGCGAGACTTGGTCTTAACTCGAGAGGTTTTTCAGCAGCGCTTTCAGCCTTGTTTTGTTGTGTGTTTATTAGTCTACGATTTGTCTGGAGAAGAGAAGCAAATACTGTCTTTCCTTGAGCTTATTTAAGTCTGTCTTTTGGCTAAAGAAGGAGTCCCTTCTACGTTTTTGTTAAACACAGGGACGGCCAAGTTCAAAACCAGTTAATACATTCTTCCCCACCCACCCCTCAACATAAACTGTTTCGATTCTACCGTGGTCAATCTTTGACTGTGAACTCAGTCCTTGCGTCATACTCTGGGGTGTGTAATCGAGATAGGAGAAAACTAATGAGTCTGATCAGACATTCTCAAATCGATGGGAGCCCTGAAGTTAATTGGTTTATAGAGACTGAAAAGCACGTATATAAATTTCAAATAAGAGAGTTCAAGAATTTCCACAAGGCGGGCTGGCCGAGTGGCACATTGGTTAAGCGCTGGCTTGGGACGCCAGTGGCCCTGATTCGGGTCCCACATATGAGGGCCAGTGACACTGCCCTCAAGAAAAAAAAAAAATGAATTTCCACAAGGCAAAACAACTTAACTGCTAATGCTTTAAATATTTTAGTTCTTGTAAGGAATATTTTCCTGTTGGAACTGCAGCTCTGGAAAAGAAAGGCTTAGCTGTGAGCTGATGGCCTTGGTTACTAGGTTACACGCTAAGATGGAATGCAGTCCACTCAGTACTTTTAAACAGTTTAAAGTGTTAATTGTTACATAATGTAAAACAGGAGAAATATTTATAATCAAGGTGAATTTTGAATATTAGCCTAGTTTGATAATGACTTCTCTCTGATTTTATCACAGTATAAACACAATGTTAGCATAATGTTCTAGTTTATGCTAGAAAGCTTATTTAATCATTTTTAAATTTCCCATACCTATTTTAAGCTAATATTGCTTTCATAAATGTTTAAAATCACAAATGTGTAATCATATACATTCTGTTAGACTGAATTATAACCAATGTCTTCATAAAAAGGGTTGAGTTTTGTAACTTCAGTCATGCCACAAATTACGTGAGCCACAGAATCACTCTACCTAAACTATTGATGGGGATTATAAAATGGTGTTTTCCTGATATTTTTACTGTCATTCATAGTGGTATTATTTTGGAAGGGTAACTTGAATTTCATTTCTAAGATCTCTAATAGACGTGGGAACCTTTAGAGCCAGCCATGAATAATTTTTGTTTCCAACTCCGAAAGCAGAGAGGAAATATGGGCAGAGTCATCACCGTGGCGATCACACCAAATGAAATTGTCTAAGCAGGTGTCCGCTGGTCAGGCTCAGTGGTGAAAGCCTCACCCACTGGCTCACTCGCAATGGCACTGGACAATCGAATCACTCTGGCTTATTTACTGACCCAACAAGGCAGCTTTTGTGTGCTGGCTCACACCTTCTGTGGCATCTGGATTAATGTGTCAGGATAAGTCAAGAGGTTCCTATTTAAAATTTAAGCACAAGGAATTCCTTGTCCCAGGTGGACAAGCCGACCAGTGGAATCTTTCCTCATGGCTTGTCTATAGAAAGGCCTGGTGAAGGGGCGTTTTAGTGTTGGTCGTGATGTGCCCAGTTGTAGCTGTGGTCAGGCATGTTGTGAATAAGGTCTGAAACATGCTGTTGCACAGACACCCTCTTGTTGGTTCATAGAGCAGATGATTCTATTTCCAAAGGAGACTTAACTGACTTAAATACAACGGCATCTGCAAGAATGGCACTGAAACCAAGATGGTGGTGGGGGTAACCCCGATAATTGTCTTATCTGTAATGTTCCCATCCATCATTTTGGGTAGAGGGAGAAGAATGTTGAGAAGAAAAAAAAAGCCACTTGCAGCAGCATTTGCCTAGGCAATCACAAAACTGAGTGTTGTGTGTCATTACAGTTGGCTCTTGGCAGGTAAAGCTGATGAATTTTGAGTGACCCCTGTGTTTCAGACCCTTTGTGGACACCCCGAGAGACATTCCTGACCCACGACAATAGGCCTGGCTTTACCCAGCTGCGTTCAGACCTGCGGCCTAACCCTGTCCCATCCAGGGGCTAGTCTTCAATGTAGCCACCAGAGCCCTTTCCTCTTTCTAGAACTTACAAAGCCCTGGGTTTTTCCCTACAGAGAATTCTGGCTAACTTAAACAAAAAAAAATAAATAAAAAAGAGATTTATTGGAAGGACGGGGGATCTTGCAGAATTGAATGAGAAGTGCCTCGCACTCAAGGCTTGATTTACTTCAGGTGACTCTCTTTACTTCTCTTAGCCTCAGTTTCCTTGCCTGTTAAAGGGGACACCTCATGGAGTTTGGGGAAAAGAGTTATGAAAAACAAAAGCCACGGTAGTGGAGTGGATATAAACAAAACCATCGGCGCCACATAAATCTGGATTCAAATCCTGATTTAAAAATATACTAGCTATGTTCTGTGCAGCTTATTACACTTCAGTTTTCTTTTCTGTAAAGTGGGGGGATAACACTGTTTACTGTATTGTAATTAACCTTGTGTCTAGCACCTAATAATTGTGCCATAATGTAAGCCATACAAGGAAAAGAGACCGTGGATGTGATAATGACATTGTGAAGTCACTATTGTCAATCATGCCTCCTTGGGGGTGGGTAGTAAAACCACACCTCCTCCCACATGTAATCAAACAGGACAGTTATGAGAAATTTTGGTTTTACAGTAAACTTTTCACATAAGAGAAAGGAAGCCCTTGGTAGGGATGGCGGTGCTGGTTCTAGCCTCTGTGTAATCAACAAGGCTTTGCCTGCCCCAGGCTCATGTCTCTTCTGGAGCCTGAAGTGTTCCTGGCACATCTTTTATAAAAGTCAGCCTTGCTTTCTTCCTGTTGCAAATTGCATGCACATTTCTGCTCCCTGCACCCAGCCTCCATTTCTCAACCAGCGTTCTCCAGCCTCCCCCGCCCCCTCCCTTAATGAGAACGAGTTGACTTATAATTAAGGTCATATTTTATCTGCAGGGAAGGGCCGTGGCTGGCATGGCCGGGGCGCTACAGCTCCGCTCCGAGTTCCTCTGGTGAGTTACCCATGCGCTGATCACCATCAGTTGTCGTTTTGGGTTAGAGGTAGAAGAAGGGCTTTGATAGCTTGAAATTAAGAACCAGATTTACAGCTTGTAAATAGTCCTGGTGGCAAGATTTTCCTTCTTTGCTCAACTCCCCTCTTCTAGTTCAGACCTTTTTTATGAATCCCTTGCCAGGAGCGTTATTCTCAGAATAGAAAAACAAGGCTTTCTAGCACTGCAAGTTGCTTCTGCTGAGAAGTCCGTAAGTGGCCCCAGGGGTCTTTGAGGGGCACCCATTCCACCCTCGGGGATGGGAGCAGCTCACTGAAGCCTGGCTGCCCAGGTTCCCCCAAGAGCCCATCACTCACCTCTCACT
The DNA here is from genome assembly GCA_033961575.1 of Aselliscus stoliczkanus. Classification (NCBI taxonomy): domain Eukaryota; kingdom Metazoa; phylum Chordata; class Mammalia; order Chiroptera; family Hipposideridae; genus Aselliscus; species Aselliscus stoliczkanus. The sequence continues at coordinate 5,268,679 of CM066733.1, forward strand.
CTTTCTTTTCTTGGCTCAGAGCAAGGAAGTTTCTGACCCCTTCCTATTATTTTTAATCTATCTCTTAACATAATAGCCCCTGCAAAAAGGACAGGCAGTTTTCCCAGACACCCTGGCTGTTATGGTGATGGAGGAGCTGGTTTGGAAAAATGTGAACTCCCTCCAAACCGCCAAAGTCAATCTAGGCTGTTGGAGGGACACGGAGAAGCCGGGCTGACTTTGCCTGTTTTCAACTTGCACTTGCTTCCCGGACTCAGACAACCCGGCAAAGAGGAATGAGCAGGAGTGGCTGGACAGATCGCCTCTGGGGAAGGAAGCTTCTTATTAGAAGCAGAGGAAAGAGCAATTCATGTGCAGACAGCTTTCTGGTTCATGGGGTCTGAGGCTGGTGGATGGGCGACCTGGACCAGTGTGGAGTGGGGGGACCTCGAGTTCGCTTTGTCTAACTCACACAGCCGCGGTGCTGTGGGTAGAATGAGTCACCCCTAAGCCAGTGCCCCAAGGGTCCAGCATGGGGGACATTCTGTCCCCGCCTACTTGTTAGGACAGGATCACACAAGCCCCTCACTTTCTGCCCTCCCCCTTCCCCCAATGTCAAACCAAAATGTTTTAGATTAACATCAGGGTTTTAAATGTGAATGGCATGTCAGCAAGGCCTCTAGACAACATTATTTAGTCTCTAACGTCGGACGTTTGTAGTGACTGCACATTGTACCAGCACCTTCCTCAGAGTGACATTGGCATCACTCTGTTGGAGTAAGTTAATTTTCCCATCATGGACTGATTCATTGGGCAGAAACCACAAGTTCACATGCCAATGCGTGGGCTGAACTCTGTGACCCCTCCACTGCAAAACTGAAAGTATATCATTGTGTTTTCTTGCAAACAGCACTGGGAAGCAGTTAGCTCTTATTTAGTTAAAGTTTCATTTTTCCTTTTCGTGGCAACATGACTTTTCATGACGTTGGACTACAGTTTGCTCTTTTTGTAGCATTCTCATGTTGGAAATTGCCTGTTATTACAGCCAATAGTTATTGAGCTCATTAATGTGTTGAACTGCACTGGGCAATTTCCATAGGCTATTTTAATTTCATTTTAGAGCAACTTATTGGAATAGGTGGTACGGCACCCACCGAACCAAAGAAGAAATGGAAATTCAGAGAGATCGGGGTCACTGTCCAATTCATAGGTGAGTTCAGAATATACTGGCTATAAAAAGCAAATTGCAGCCAATCACGTACAGGCAGACCAAATGTTATTTCCATGCTTCTTCCTGACACCAAGATCCCTCTTCATCTCTTTTCTGGAAAAGTCCCTGAGCAGGTTGCTCAGGAGAAAGTGCCTTGAGGCTTGAGATATCTGGACAGAATAGAGGTCATGCTGATTCCTCAGCTGGGACTCGGGCTTCCACACAGCAGGCTTGTGACTTGCCCTTTATCATCTGCCTTGAGTTCAAAAGAAAGAGATGGCCAACCGTGCCCAACACCAGGGAAAAATGAATGGGCTTCCACAACATGAACCCACCCACCAGGCCCTTGCTGATGATTGAAGCCCCGCCCCAACCAAATGCTGCTCTTTGAAGCCTGCAAACTTTCCCTCATTACTCACCCCTTCTGATTTCCAGCCAACTTTCCACCATGGAAGTGCCGAAGGCCCAGAAGAAAAGTGCCTTCTTATTTTCGGGGAGGAAGTATCCCGGAGAGCTGTGAAAACGCCTCTCAGGAGATCCCCCTGCTGGCTTTTCAGATCCACCAGCTTGAATCCTTGGGGAAACATCCAAAAATTCTAGGCTCTTCTCCAAATGGAAACTGAATCCTGCATCTTTGCAACCCTGTCCACATGCGTTTCAGACCACTCACTGTGATTTCGGTTGTGCTGTGGTGTGAAGTCTCGGGCGGAGGGTCCATCATAATACTTCGCTGGAATATGAGATTTCATGCTTTCGGATTACAATTTCCACATAGCTTCTACCTCCCAGATGCCCCTGTCTTTCAACAAGTCTTTGTAAAAACTCTCCCGCAGAATCAGCAACATTAGATCACTGGTTCAACTGCCTGAATCCATTAAGGAACTTTAGGTCCAAAACCCAACTCGAACTGGCTTTTAAAACAAAGAGGAATTATTGGCTCAGGAGGCTGGAAGATCCAGAAGGCGTTGGCGTCAGGTGAGGCTTGATCCAGGTGCTCCCAGAGTCTCATCCAGCCTCAGTTTAGCTGCTATTTCTTGGCTCTGTATTTCAAGAGCTCAGTTTTGTCTTTAAGTCCCACATGGGGGCCTCTGGCAGCTGCACGTCTTCGCCTTCTACAGTCCCTGAAGCAGGAGGGGCTTGCGTGCCACACTATCCAGTAGGAAACAGAGAGATGCTTTTTATTGTAGTTGTTGTCAGGGAAGGAAAAGTCTCCCATCCTGGACGCCCACAGCCCATGTCTCCTCTCACCTCCTTTGTGTTCATTGTGCTTTGTGACCATCATGAAACCAATTCCTATGATCAAAAGGGGGACACATAGTCACTGGCTGAAGGCGATGAGGCCCCCACCAGAGCTGGGCTGGGCCTGCCCCACTCAGGCCCCGTGGCTGAGGAGGGGGAGGGGGAGATTGCCCAGGGAAATTCAGGGCACTGTTTCCAGGAAGAAAAGAGAGCAGAGGGATGGGAAGGCAAATGACAAATGCCCAGGGGAGGTACCATCACGCTGTCACTGTCTGGACGGAACAGCAGAGGGGGAAAGAGAACTGCCCAAGGGGTTTGAAGCCAGCCCGTGAATTTCCACTGCTCCGGGGACAGGCGGAAGTCTTGGCCTTGCTCTAGAAGGAAAGCCTGTGTGGTCTCCTCCAGCTACCCCTGACCCCTTCCTCAGGTCCCGCAGCCTCAGCGCCCCGGCCACACTGACCTTCTCGGTGCCTTGGGTGTTCCAGGCTCGTGTCGGCCATCAGGCCTTCCTCTGGGCTGTTTCCTCTGTCTTCCCTCTTCACCTCATTAGCTCTTCCTCAAGTCTCAACCCCAGCGCCACAGTCCCAAGGCTTCCAACCAAGGCAGCCGCCCCAGGTCCTCATGTTCCTAGCCCTCCGTTCTCCTTCACTGCGCTCAGGAGGTCGGTGCCCCCACCCCCACAGGATGCATCTAGTCACTCGTTCCTTTGAGTGAATGCTAAGCGAACACCTCCTGGGTGTCAGGCCCTGTTCCGGCTGCTGGGGATAGTCATGACCGAGAAGGGCTTTGCGTCTCTTAGGAGTTACGTCCCACCGTATGTGGCTCCAATGGCAAAGCAGGGACGACCAGGACAACTTCCACTGTTGACACCAAAGTGCCAAAAACAGTGTCATGTATGGAGGTTTACCTTTGACATTCAGCTGATAGGGATTCTGGGCTGTTACTAGACCTGGAAGGTGTTTTGTTCTGGGCTGGATGAAAAATGCATGATGCTGAGGCCAGGCCTTTTGTGCAACAGGAGGTTACACTCAGGTCCAGCTGTCCCTGTCCCTCCCTCAACACGCAGAGCCAGTGTCATTCACAAGCCCTGTCTCTGTGGCAGCTCCTCAATGCCCGTCTGTCAGCCCCCGCCCCCAATGCACTGCGCCCACAGAAGCCTCCCCTGGAGATGTTCTCTGAGCTCCTGGAGGGCAGGAACCTGTCCTATTTATCTCTGAATTCCCGGCACCCTGCAAGGGCTCTGGTGTAGCCTGTGCTCCGGAAACAGTAGTTCAGTGAGTCGGGGGGCGGCCCCGCCCCCCTCTGCTTCCCCACCTGGTCCCCTGTCCACACTGATGTGGAGCGATGCCTCCTAAGCGATAGGGCCACCTGGTGAAGATGTAAAAGGCCATTTTTCGGCAGAGGGAACTGAAGCCCAGAAGATGACTGAGGTCACAGATGTAAGGAACTGCCCTGGAAAAGCCAGGATCTGGCTGGGTCTGTCTGGTGCCATGTTCAGCGTCTTTTTACTGCACACTGTGACTCCCAGCGGAGGCCCTGAACCCCAGGCAGGGGGCTCCATGCTTGAGTGTCAGGAGCCCTCCTGATTCCTTGCAAAATGTGGGCCTGTGTGCCTTAGAGACAGCACCGGCTTCATCGGATTTTCAAAGCTCTCCGGGACCAAAAACCATTAAGAGGAACTGGCCTGGGGCTATTTTCTTTCTTTCTTTTTCTTTTGATGGACACAAATGCTGACACACCACTGCCCCGCACCAAATCGTCTTAATAGTGGGTTTCCCGCCGAGCAGGGGCCTCTCTCTTCCTGGGGCACCACCCCGGCCGACCGCCGTGGGCATCCACTGCCAGTCCAAACAGCGTCTGCTGCCTCCGTCACATTCCTGAGGAATCTGGATGTTAGAAGGAGCTGAGGATACAATGAGGCGAATTTCCAGACAAGATAAATACAGACAGTCATACAATCCTTCCTCGAAGAATAGGCTACTGTTGGAATCTCCACGCTAAAAAAATTTCCCGAATTACAGGGGCACGCCCAGTTGGAATTCTGGTTTTCACAGTCTCTTTGCTTGTCAAACTTAATATCAAGGAAAATAAGCTAATTTGATTTGGCAAAGGCTCATGCAATATGGAATTGATATCTGTGGCAGAGACCTTTGATGTTTTGTATAAACAGTGTTTTCCCTGCTGTAGAAGCGAGAGTTGAATAATAAACAGCGTCTTCCCTTCTCCACTCACCTCCCCCCCACCCCCATTACTAATACCGAAGGAAAGAAGAAAAAAAGTGGTAAGAAAATAAGTCTTTTCTGTGGCTCACAAAACTCATGGAGGCCACATTTACTGGCTAATATCTCCACCTTGGCCCTGACGTTTTGGGCCAGATAATTCTCTGCTGTGGGTGGGGGGTGTGTGTGGCCTGTCTACTGGAGGCTTAGCAGCATCCCTGGCCTTCACCCAGTAGCTAGCACCCCCCCGCCCCCAGTACACACTCCAGTTGTGACAACCAGAAATGTCTCCAACATTGCCAAAGGTCCCCTGGGGGGCAGGAGTGCCCCTAGTTGAGAACCGATGTCCGCCTTGAAGCTCTGAGTCATCATCCCAACAGCCCCTAAGAGGCCCTGGGGAAACCTTTGGTGTGTCACCTCTCGCACACACACCCTTTGCTCCCAGGGACTTCAGGCCTGTCTGCCCACGTCTGCCTGGAAAGGGGAAGCTCCAGTCATTTCTAATTCCTTAAACACTTGGTGCCCCGGAGCTCATGGTGGCCTCTCTGCCTCGACAGATTTCCAAAGCTCAGAGCTTGCAGGCCCCTGGGCACACACGTCACACTCCTTTCTCTGGGTTCTGTGGCATTTGGTGCAGTATCATGGCAAACGGTGTTCACCTGGAGTCAGGCAGGTTCAAGACAGTGGTGTTCTGGGCTGGCTGTTAAATGTTCAGGAGCTCTGGGAGCCATTTGCCATCATGATGGTGGCTTGGCGTTGCCCGTGATGAGAGTATTTACACCAGGGGAGTTGGCAAATGCCCTATTCAGAGATCCCCTGTCCCCTCACTTGCACCCAGTCATTTCATTGTTTGCTAGCACACACCACTAGTTCAAGTTCAGGCTTGAAAGTAGGCGAGCAGACACTGCTCACTGCTCATCTAATATTCATTCTGCCCTTTGTCTCTTGCTCAAGGAATTCCAGTTTTGTTTAGCCTGGCATTGAGTCCATTTATATAACTGCATTTCCTGTCCCTCTTGCAGTTAAAGAGTGCTCAAATGACACGGCTCTGGCCAATGGCATGTAGATGGAGCTTACTGGCAGGAGCTTACTGTCAGAATGGGGCAGACCAACTGGCCTGTGGCTTTTCCTGCCTGCTCTTCCTGTACTCCCTGTTTGGATCATAGATGCTAGGCTGGGTGTGGATCTAGTAACCACAAGGTGACAAGCAAGAAGATGAAGGTCACACACCGAGAATGGCTGAGTCTGGTCTCCGATGGCATTATGGTCAGTGTGCCAGCCTTGGGCCCCTGCCCCAGGCTGCTTGTTGGTGGGTGTCAGTAATATACCACTGAATGCAGTCCCTAACTAGGACCCCAGGCAAGTCAACTTAACCTCTGTGAGCTCCATTTCTCTTAACTGGAAAATAGAAATAAGAAGAACCCAACTCATGGCACTGCCCTGAGGGTTGAATGAGATAATGCATGTTGAGAGCCCAGCATACAAAATTGTGATTATCTCCATGGCTGCACTTATCGCCCTGGCAGTAATTATGTGCCTGCTGTTTGCCTGTCCCTCTAGCCTTTGTCTTTTTGAGCACAAGGGCCACAGCTCATTTGCTCCCCAGCCTCAGTTTCCACTGCGTGGTTCAGTAAGCATGAACTGAACTCAGTTGGTGCTAAAGGGCAGGACAGAGATATGCGTTACACTCAAACAAAGAATAACTAATTGGTTTTTTATTGTTTGAGCACATAACCCATATCTCTAACCTGCCCTTTAGCACCAACTGAATTCAATTCATGCATATTGAACACAATGCTGTATTGTTAGCAGGAACAACACAAAAAGGAGTAAAACATTTATGTCTCCACCCTCCTCTAAGGAACTTGTACTCAAGTTGGAAATATAAGAAAGGTCCCTATCTAGCTGTTGGTGCAGGAAGTGAGGCCCCTGGGCTCTCACGCAAGGATAAACCTGAGGGCTACAGGTGGACGGTGGAAGCAATGAGAGATAAAGAGAAGGCTTCATGGGCCCAGCATTTGGCACAGGCGTTGGAGGGGGGGCGGTTGGGGTTTCCATTAAGAAGACATCGTGGACATCACAGGACATGAGGAGGGCGATCCGGTGGGAAACTCTGGCTCTTGCCCCAGGAATGGGGCATCCGGGGCCAACAGGAAGGTTGGAAAACTGGGTTGGAGGCATCTCGTGGGAGCTTTGACTGCCAGGCTGAGGCATTTACCTGTCACTGTCTGGGCAGTGGGGAGCCACTCAATGTTTAAGAGCTGGGAGTGATGTCAGATGGGATTAGGTGGGTTAATCCAGCCGCCATGTGGGGACTGGTTGGAAAGGGAGACAGGGAGTTAGGGAACCAACAAGCCGGCTGTTAACCAGACTAAAGGGGTCTGTGCTCCCCCAGCGCTATAAGCTGCTCCTTTACAGCACATGAAACTGTTGTAAGTTTATATTTCTTTGGCAATCATTTGATTCTTGCCTGTCTGGCCTTGTAGACCGGAAGTCCATGAGAGCAGGGCGTGGGTCTATGGGTTTCAGCACCTAGATGGCAGGCGCTCTGTGCAGCACTGCTGAGGAATGAAGTAAGTCAGAGGAGGCAGATTCATGTCTTCAGAGCATCACAGAAGCCTGTCAGCCTTGGGAAGTGTAGCCAGATGCCCCAAAGGCCGGTCGGTGCCCAGTCCTGGGAGGAGCGGTGAGGCCCTCAGGTTGGAACTAAAGGGCCAACTCCATGGCAACTTGGTGTGAGACCTTGGGAAGTCACTGCGCCATCTCCAGGGCCCTCTCTAAAATGAAGACTTTCAGAGACACGACCTTGAAAGGCCCACAGAGCCGTGAGCATCTCAGTGGGGAGGGAGGAATGTATTGGGCACGTGCTACATGCCAAGTCACCGAGCCAGGGCTTTCCCTGTTTAGCTCATGTAATCCTCAGGCAAAGCCTGGAATTGGTAAACATACCCCAGTAACTCAGACGGCGGCCAGGTTACCCTTCACTTATGTTTTGAGTCACTCAGGGAACAATCTAGGCTCCACATTTTCACATCTGCAGTCCTTGGCAAGTGACTTTACATTTCTGGGCTTCAGTTTCCTCATTGGTAAAAAAAAAAAAAAATGAGTCCCCCAAATATTACTTATCTCACAAAGGCATTGGAAGAACCAAATGAAATAATGCATTAAATTAGTGCTGGTCCTCCTGCTTGGTCCTTGGAGGTCAATGTCAACCCTTAATGCAATGACATACCCCCTGGAACTCCAAAGCCATTTCCGAGCGTTGTATGGTTTTGCAGGGGGCTCAGAATCTCATGATCACCTCCCTGTAACTATGATATAGGTGGCACTATTTCCTAAATGTACATTTTAAAGCCCCTCACTCTTAAAAACGTCAATTAATTTCAAAAGCATTGCAGATGGCTACTGAAATGGAAAAGCAGTGCCACTCGGGAAATAAAAGAAGGTAACCAAAAAGTACAAAAGTCTGTCATTCGGCTGCCTGCCGAAGGCTATGTGTGCCTGTGTGCCCTGGGCGTTAAGGAGGGAGTTTGCAGTGTCAGGGCGGTGTTGAAGGGTAGCGGCATTGAGAAGGGAGTGACTTCTTGATTGTGTGATCCAGTGTCATTTCATGCTATGCTAAATCCTACCTAAACTCACCCACCAGCACCGGGTCCCGCAGCTTGGGAAATGCTGCACTTTCTTGCTTGTGACAGCTTCTCAGAGGGAGCACCATTCACCGTTACATATAATGATGCCTGCGGTCAGGCAAAGCTAGCGTGTGGGTGTTTCTTCACTCTTCCCCTGCCTTTTCTCCGACCTTACTTGAGCTGGTGCATTACGGTGGGAGCCAGAAAAGCAGCCATTCTTTTTATCTGCTGCATCATGGAAGATTATGTTTTTTAGATCCTATGGTTTTCTTTTCATCTCTATTCCCTGCTTTAACTACCTAATTTGCTGAGTTCCTGTGAGCTGCCTATTGATAATTGATAGATTGTTCCTTCCTTTCCAATTTCCTCTATTAGTTATCCCAGGAAGTTGATTTGTGCTTTGCATGTAACCCAATAGGTCGCCGAGTGCCGGCTTGTTTGTAGCCCCGTGGAAATTAATACTGTCCAGAAGTGCAGAGGCGAGGCCGGCCCTCCGACCAGGAAGCTATCGGGTTGCACCCTGGCAGGCTCCTCCTCATTGAAACAGCCTGTGGCGAGCCCGAGGACTTGCTGTCTGGGGAGACCACTGATGCTAGGCCCTACCCGCACCCCCTCACCTGGTTCTTTTCAAGGTGGGGGGTGGGGAGATCTTGCTGAGAACAGCTGGTTTAAGAGAGCTCAGCTTTGTCCAATTCCTCCTTTTTTTCCCCGCCTCCTGTTAATTTTTTTTTTTTTTCCCTTTCTGGGTTTATTGAGGCAAGAAGCATTGACTATAAAGAAGCGCCTTGAGGTGGGATTTGGATTTGGGACTGGAAAAGTAACAGACGTTGAAGGTGATTATCTACAGACTATTTTTATTGGTCCAGCAGTTGAAAACAACTGAATTAGTGAAAACCTGGAGATTGGATTCGGAGCCGAAAACTGGGACCATTTTAGGGAATTCAGAGCCCAATTTCAGACTTTGGGCTTCTGTTGAGAAGTGAGAGAAGGCCTGGTCCGCATTCCTGTGGGGAAACCAGTGAGGCAGCTGAGAAGGGGGCTTTATGGCCCGGCGTCCACTCTCTTGTTGACCACAGTCTCCAAAAATGGGCAGCATAGCACGATGCTCTTGAACCTGAAACAAGTCACACGGTTCTATGATCGTCTGGTTCCCTGTAGGTGACAGAGTTTTAGACCTCTGGTCTGTACAGCCCAAACTGGAACAACGTCACTCTTCTAGAGAACAAGTGTCAACTTCTGACTTGACTTCATTTCATTCCACAGCGTCGTAATCATAGCAGCCCATCCGTAACCTGAAAGAAAGGACGTAGCTGCCTTTCTCATCTGTTCATGTACGGACTTAATGAGGAGCCACTGCTAGGGCCCTGTGCTCAAGTGTGGGAGTCTGGAAATGAGTTACTGGTTGCCTGCCCCCCCCCGCCTCCCCCTTGGAAAGTGGGTGCCACGTGGACAGGGCAGGACTGGTCTGCAAGGAACCATTGCTAAACCCTAGTATCTAGCACAGCACTTGGCTCATCAAAGAAGGAAGGAAGGAAGGAAGGAAGGAAGGAAGGAAGGAAGGAAGGAAGGAAGGGAAGGAAGGGAGGGAGGAAGGAAGGAAAGGAAGGAAGGGAGGGAGGGGGGGGGAGGGGGGAAGGAAGGACGGGAGGGAGGGGGGAAGGAAGGAAGGAAGGAAGGAAGGAAGGAAGGAAAGGAAGGAAGGGAGGGAGGAAGGAAGGAAAGGAAGGAAGGGAGGGAGGGAGGGGGAGGGGGAAGGAAGGAAGGGAGGGAGGGGGGACGGAAGGAAGGAAGGAAGGAAGGAAAGAAAGGAAGGAAGGAAAGGAAGGGAGGGAGGGAGGAAGGAAGGGGAGTTTTCAGAAGTGAATGGCGTGATCCGTGCCTTCAGGGAGCTCACTGTCCACAAACACTTGACTGTAACGTCCTGTGATGAGGGCTGGGAAGAGGGAAGAACGAGAGACTAAAATTCAGGGAAGGGCGACCTGACGCAGCTGCGTGGGGTCAAGTCAGAAGTGGCTCTGAGGAAGAAGCAGTGACCTGAGCCGGACTTGAAGGGTGGGGCCAGGGCAGGTAACGGGAGGTGGAGGGAGCAGTGTATGCTCAGATCGGAGAGCAAGACATTCCTGCAGCCCGTGGCTCCCTCGCTGGCCTGTGGGCTCCCCCTAACCCACCCTGTAGCCCCAGGATCTAGAACAGTGACTAACAAGGAGTGGACATTGAGTAAATGTTTGTTAAATGAATACATGAAGGAGTGATGCTTCCACTGTGACGCAAGCCTGCGGATGAGAAGGGACAGGGCTGAGGGTGGTGCAGAATCAGCAGTGATAGCACAGGTGGGCGGCCGGGTGAGCACGTGTGGACAGGCTTGGGCTCCACCCTGTCCTGAGGGCCACACGGACTCTGCTGGGAGGACCCCAAAGGATCCCAAGCCCCGTCCCTGGGCTCCCCCAGTCCAGGCTCTTCCTTAGGCATTGTTGAGGGGGGCAGTAGGTTCTGACTCCTGTGTGCAGCAGGTGGTCTCAGACTTTCCCTGATTGGAGCCTATCAGCCACCTTTGGATGCCGGGGGCAAGTGGGGGCCAGTTGGTATCTACCCCACTCCGGGGGAATGACGGTATTGATTCTGCTCAGGGCCTGAGGGGGGCAGGGGACATTCTTCCCTCTGAAGTCCCAGAACGCATCTCCCGTGGACTTGGTGAGTTCTGTGGGACAGGCACTGTCCCCAATGCTTGTCGTGCATTATGACATGTATCACATCTCTGTGAGCTGAGTGCTACGTGCCCCAACCCCTCTTGCCTCCAAGGGCTGAGATGTGACCCATGCCTGCCTCCCCCACTGGTGATGGCCCTGCTGTGCTCCACCCTATCTGCCCGCCCGATGGCCCCCCACAGGCCCCCAGCTGCTTCTGAGGCCCTGACGGGGGCGGAGCAGAGGGGTACTTCCAGGGGAGCTACCTCCCCTTCTCTCCACGTCAGAAACCCCCTGCTCTCTGAGAACCTTTTCTCTGGTCGGAGCCTTAGAAGCAGAGCCTGAGTTGGGGCTTCCTGTGCGAGTGAGTGACTGAGGGAGTGTCCTTTCCCAAAACCCAGAAGGGGACAAGGGAGACAAGACGGGGCGGGGAGAGGTGAGCAAAGGGGTGGTTTCCAGAGCAGTCTAGCTGCCTCTGGTCCTGTGAGGCTCTCTGGAGCATGGATTGGGCCGCAGAGGTTAGCCAGTCCAAAGGCAAGGGGGCAGGGCTGTAAGCCTTTCTCATCAGTCATGGCCAAGAACAATACAGGGCCCTGGAGGAGGGGAAGCAGTTGGGGCGAACCTCTGAGGCAGTTCTGGTCAGTTCAAGGTGCAGCGGTCAGCGAGGCCATCTCGGTGTGGGGTGCTGGCAGGCTCTGCTGCACGCATGTTTATAATCAATGGGGCCAGATAGTTTAGAGGTCACATCTTAGCACAGACACCCTGCTCCAAACCCCAGCTCTGCACCCATGGCCAGGTGACCTCGGGCAAGTCACGTCACCTCACAGAGCCTTGGTGGCCTCTTTTGTGCAATGGGGATAACATTAGGTTCTATCTTCTAAGATGGTCATAAGGACTGAACAAGACAGTGCAAGTGGCAGGTTTAGCACGCTGCCTGGTCCGGGGAGTCCCCATGTTGGCTCTTATGGTTGTTGCCACCCCCACCCATGCTGCCGTCCTAACAGGCCCTGAGTTACAAAGGTCCTGCCCGGTGGGGGCTTTCTGTGGGGTGAACAGTGATTTATTCCTGAGGCACAAAGGGTAATTTCCTTTCAGGGTAACACTTATTCCTGAGGCACAAAGGGTAGTTTCCTTTCAGGGTAACAGAGAAACACACAACTGCATGTGCAGTGTGTATAGTTTTAAAAGGAGCCTCGTTACAAAGCCAATAGGCATTTGGCAGCCTGGAGTTCTCCTTGGGGTCTGCAGTCTCCTCGGAGTTGCTTGGAAAGGAATGAATCGAAACAGCCTTCGTTGAGGAAGTGTGTCAACTCCTTATTTTCCATGTAAACATTATGCAAATACACAGCCCCAAATTGCCTGCAAATTATTCTGCTGCCAGCTGCCAGAGTGATGTTAGGATAAGCCTAAGTTCTTAGCGAGCTTCTCATGTGAATTGGAAAGGTCCTTATTATTAAATTAAAAGTTATTAAATTAGAAAAAGGAATGGCCCATCCGAGAAGGATGTGTCCCTCCTCGTCTTTACGGGTTATTTTTCCAAATAGCTCATCTGCTTCCAGACCTTCAGGTCAACCCAGGCCCTGGAAATGAGTCAAACTGAGAATTTTCTGGGCAACCTTGAGAAACCCTGTTGGACAAGGGAGAGTTTATTAAGTCCACTGTCTGGCTTAACCTCTTGAGTCCCCATTTTCCTGGGGGTTATTTGCTCACAGAAGCCCACGCAGTTCCCTTGACTGGCGCTGGCTCCTCACAATGCTCATTGGGCTTCCGTCCCATCAGGAGAAGCCACTGGGTCACCTTACTGCTGCCCAAAGAGGGAGACTTCAGACTGAAACGTGTGTTATCTTTGCTGCCTTCTACTGCGTTCTCCTTTCTATTGCATTTCCTCCATTGAGGAAAAGGAGAAGTTCTAGAAAACACTAATGAAGAAGTAAACACTGCAATTTAAGAAAGGCAAACTGATCTATGGCGGCAGGAGGCAGATTGGTGATGGGCTGTGAATGGGGGAGGGAGGGAGGAGTAGGTGATGGAGGGATCTGCAGAGACCTTCAGGGGCAGGGGTGTGATGTCATCCTGATATTTGTAGTTTCACAGTCGTACATGTGTCAGAACTCATCAAACTGTACCCTTTAAATATGTGTAGCTTATTAGCTGTCAGTTACGCCTCAAAAAGTAGTAGAAACAAAATGAATCACTTCCTTCGTTTTTGTTTTTTATTAGTTTCAGGTATACAAAACAATGTAATAGACATTTCACCCCTCACAAAGTGATAATCCCTCCATTTTTTTAATAATATATATTTTAAACAAACTGGTTTCAATGTTCCCAGCTTGAAATGTGGGAATAGGAGGTAGGTCCTCAGCCCAGAAGAAGCGGTGTGGTTAAAGCCCATGTGCCTCTGGGAGCAGCCAAGGTGTCCTTGTGTAGGTGATGGATAAACTCTGGCCCATCCAGACACTGGTATGTGGCTCAGCGAGAAAAAGAAATGAGCTATCAAGCCAGGGAAAGACATGCAGGAAACAGAAATGGCCATTACTAAGTGAAAGAGGCCAATCTGAAAAAGCTACATGCTGTATGATTCCAACTGTATGACATTCTGGAAAAGGCAAACCTGTGGAGACAGTGCAAAGATGAGGGGTGGCCAGGGGTCGGGGGGAAAGCAGATGAATAGGTGGAGCTCAGAGGGTTTTTAGCGCAGTGAAACCACTCTGTACGACACCACCATGGTGGATACATGTCATCATGTATATGTCCGAACCCATAGAATGTGCAACCGCAAGGGTGACCCCTGCTGCAAACTGCGGACTCTGGGCAATGATGACATGTCAATGTAGGTTTATCAGTTGTAAGAAACGCCCCACTCTGGTGGGGGTGTTTATAACAAAGGAGGCTGTGCTTGTGTGAGGACTGGGGGTATATGGGAAAGCTCCGTACTGACTTTCAGTTTTGCCCTGAAACTAAAACAGAGCTAAGACATAACGTCTTAAAACCAATCAACTGAGCAGCAACGTCCTGATGTGCCTCGACAGCCCCAAGACCAGGGGCTCTTTTCTGTCTTGCACCTGTGATGCTGGGTATGTGGCCATGTCCCGGGAAGTTGGTGATTTTCCATCGTAGCCTGAAATTGAAGGGAAACGTGTTAGGGTTCTCCCCAAACCCCTTCAGCTCTCACAAGGTGGCTGGTCAGAGGAATTGGGTAAGACATTGAGTATCTCAACGAGGACAGGCTCCAGAGCCAAAGCCAGAGACACAGGCATCCTGTAGACTCCTGCTGCCAATGTTGTCACCATTCTTACATCCGGGCCATGTCCCCCTTTTTACCTTTATGCTACCAACATGTACACACACACACACACACGAAGTTTTAGTAAAGGCAGAATCTTACTATCATCCATCTATCCATCTATTCATTTAATCCAAGGACTCTTTGCTGAGCATCTATTCCAGGTCAAGTGCAAGGAACTGGCAAAGCAGACACAGTGTCTGCCCTCAGGGGCCTTTCATTCTAGAGGGGGAGACACAGTAATCATATAACCAGAAACGCAAAGTCAAACTACGACTGGGGTAAGTGCTGGAAAGCAGTGCTCCGTGGCCATGAGAACAAACGACATTCCTGGAGACAGGAAACGAAGGCTTCCCTGAGGAGGTGACAAGGGAAGTGATTTGAAAGAAGTGTAGTAGTTAGCTGGGTGAAAAAGGTTAGCGGGAGTAGTTCCGGCAGAAGGAACGGTATGTGCAAAGGCCCTGTGAGGGGAGGAAGCAGGGCGTGATTGAAGAGCTGCCCAAGGGCCTCCAGCTGGAGCTCAGTGAGCAACAGGGTGAGAGGCCAGTGAGATACACGAGGCTGCATCTTATGGGCCACGGCCCGGAAGTGTTGGTTATCAATTCCCCCAGAAAAGCACCCCTAAGCCCCCAAACAGAACAAAAATCACACTGATCAAGCAAAGCTGAGTTTCCTAGATCTCCTGCAATGGAAGAGAACACAATTTTGACAGGGCTTTAGCAGTGTCTCAGCAGGTGGAGGGCAGGGGAGGCTGTTTGCAGAGTTGTGGGGCCTGGGCTTGATGACTGCCAGGCCGGTTTTACCAGGCGGAGAATCAGTTGAGATTAGGCAGAGTTTATGGCCTGGATTTGTTGACTCCTCAGATTGTGGACACAGCGAAGAGAAGGTGTTTAGACGAGCCTCGCTGTTTCTCTTCAAACAGAAGCTGTTTCACCTGGTTCACAGGCTTACCTTCCATAGTTAAGGTACCTTTGCTTATTCTCAGAGTTGCTTTAACACAGGCAGGAAAGTATGCCCAGACTTAGCATTATTTCATACAGGGACAGGAGGGCGTTGCCTTGGTTTTGAGGCTTGATTTTATCCTCAGTGCAACGGGAAACCAGGAGTGGGTTGTACATTCCGTGACCTGCTGACCTTGCTGTAGGCTGGTGGGTCACCATCACTGTGTCACGTGGCCAAGCCGCTCTCTCATTGTGGAACTGTGTTCTCAGAGGCTGTGGCCAGTATTGTCTCCACCTGCAAGGTCCCTGTAAGTTAGCAAAGGTTGCGAAGAGGCCCTTCGGAGTTAGACAGACCTGTATTCCCTGCCCTGCTCTGCCGCGTCCATCGCGGACCCTCTGGCCCTTTTATAACTTCTCAGCACTTTCCTTACTGGCAGAGTTATGATAACAACGGTGTGGACATTATTAGGGTAGCTCTGGGGGTTAACCCCGACCTGCACGGACTTCCTTAGCACTTCTGACTCATGATGGGTGCTCGTGTGTTAATTACTAGTGTTGCTTTTACATTCACTACTGAGCTGCCAAGGGCTCCAGGAGCCCCTGTGTCCCCGACTCTGAATGTCATGGCCAATCTAGTTTGCTGAGGACACTCATCCGCCAAGTCACTGGTACCTTCCCGCTCCGGGATCTCTATTACCGTGTTTGGCCCATAGCACTCCTTGGGCCAACGTCCCCATGACTAGGACTTGAACCGTCTTCATGGTTTTCTGGGGGGGGTGTCCTCACGGTCCACTTGTGCCGGTCTTTCGTCTCGGTCAAGGCTGCAAGCCACCCAAGGGCAGAGAACACGCTCCCACTGCTTCCTTTCTCCACCCAGTGAGGGCTCAAGGGCTCAGTTTATTCCGGTGACATAGACCACGACCCACTCTGGGCCCCGATGGCTGCTGTGCACAATGGAACGAAGCAGAATTCTTGGGGGACCCCTGGGCTGGAGGGAAAGAGCCCAGGTAGTAGTCTTGTAGGGGTAAAGCCTGTACCAATAGATGGACGTTTAAGGTTCAGACTAGGGAGTGGTTAATCCTAGTCAGGTTGGCATGGTAGCCTCAGGGCTTTTAGGGATGGCTTTTTAGAAAGAATATCCAGTCCTCTTGGAACGAGGAAAAGTCAGAAGCATGTAGGATTGGGCCGAAGCGTAAGTCACCAAGACTCTCCTAGGATTGATTCGTCAGAATCCCCTTCCCTCAGTCAAAGGCAGGAGGGACCCAGTAACTCTCCTGTGAGCCTTTCCAAAACTCCCCATCGTCTTAAGAATGGTGTGAAGTGTTTAGGGGTCATTTGTACACGTAGGCTTCTTCCACATTCCAGAGCAGGTGTAGAGAAAGGAAGGGACTGCAGACTCAGGACTCGAGCCCAGTGTGGTAAAACCATCAACAAAGATGGAAGATCCTGGGGACGTGGGTGATGGAGGTCGGAGAGGGGATATGTGTGACATCTCTGTCCAGGGTTTGAACTAAGATCTTCGGAGCCAGTTGAAAGAGCTCTCCTTGATCAGTTCCAAAACATCCCTTGGCAATAACAAAAATGTTTGGAAAAACCATCCACCCCCAGAGGATGTAAGCAACAGGTTCTGCCTTCAGAAAGCACCATCCTACAAGCATGTCCTCAGAAAATATTGGGCCCTGAGGGGCACGCTGAACTTGAGGTTGTGCAGTATCTGATTTATTGTACAACAGATACTTGATATTAATTCTTCAAATGAAATGTCAGTGGATATCAAAGGTAGTGGGTATAAGAATGACCTGGGGAGATCATTTAAAGGAATTACAGAAAGAAGTCGGTTGATCCAAGATTGTGCCCATGAACCTGCTTTGTAGACAAGCACCTCAGGTAAATCTGATGCAGGTAGTTTGAGGACCACGCTTGCTTTGAAAGTCCTAGTATTTGGAGCCCAGCTAATTCTAATATAATATTAGATGGAACCATTTCTGCAGTCAAGGCAGGAGAAGCTAACAAGGAGCTCACAACTGGGATTTATTGTGTCCGATGTTGGGAGTCAAACCATCTGCTAATGACTTGTGCAAGCTTTGGATCGGTTTTCCCTGGAAGGTGCAGACTTAGCCTGGGGAGGGAAGTGAGAGGTTCTGAGTGATGATCACCAAGGATGAAGACCAACAAGGTTCCCATTCATTTCATCTCTGGGCTGGACCCTGGGGACACGGGATACCCTGATATCGCCTCTCAGAGCTGGTAGTTATTAGAATCAGAGCAAGAGGGAGAAGAGATAGCCAGGAGGGGAGGAGGGGAGAGAGGGAAAGAAGGGAAGGAGGAGTGTGAGGGAGGAGGGCAAGGGAATAGGGGAGGGTGGGCAAACCTGTGAGTGTTTACCCCAAGGTCCTGTGCCCGCCCCTGCTCAGAGCTGCAGCAAACTGTCCCGCGCTATTCTAACCTTCGCTGATCCTTAGCATCTGTAAGACACCCTGCAAACTAATAGCTGGAGATGGTTCCCAGTTTCCGCCTTCGCTTGTGCTATATTCCTTTTGACAGTGTCGTGGCTTTGGTTTCCAGCAGTTACTTGTAATAAAACGCAAGTACTGTACAGCCTGAAAATCAGTGTGAAACAGGAAATGGAGAAGGCGGCATCCCGTTGGCTTTAAAGGCTTGAGCAGCTCTGAGGGACCCAGCAGGCACATCCTAGGCATAGGTAATTGTGGCTGTTGGAGAACGAAGCAAAAAATACTTTTTTTCTTTCCGATTTATGTGTGCTAGTTTTTCCAAACAACTACTCAGTTGTTAGAACATAGATACTAAATTTGTAGTTCGGAGCCAACTGTGTAATAAATGAATGGAACTTTCCGGGGGGGGGGGTGGTTCTTTTTGCCTGTGGCACCATGAAAAAAATGACTGAGCAGCTCAGGGAACTGTGGACAGAGAAAGTTTGGATTACTTCTGGATTGCTCGGTTCTGGCAACGTTTAATTCTTTTTAATGTAATTATTGCGATGGCGCTATTAGTTATCACCGCGCCTTTTCACTTTAGAGAGACCACTGACGGTCATGCAGACCAGCCTCCCACAGCTAGTTCGTGTGAGAGGACGAAGTGGGTTTCAATCCGTCTGACAGAATGTCTGTTTCTACCCAGTACACTTGGCTTGCAGACACTTTGGATGTCCCATCAGCCAGTGCCCCCTACGCATTTGAAATGCTTAGTTTTACTGTATTACTAACAAGGCCACATCATCGTTTTGTGCTGTTAAAACCACACCAGGTCCCTCATCCTCTAATCTGAAACCCCTTAATGCCTGGGCAATGAGTCAAATCACTGTCCCCACTGCTGTGACAAGGACAGAAACAGGGATCTCAGGGCCGGTGGAGGAATGTGCCCTCTAAGTAGGGTCCTAGCCAGGCCCTTTTCCAGACACATGAGGTATTCTTGCCACATTCTGAGAGAAAGTTGGAGAGTGTTCAGAAGGAAGCAGCCCCTATGATCACACGGTGGGAATCAAGGAACATTTGGATGTGAGGAGCCAGCTAACGAAGCCCTTCATGACCCCAGGAGAAGGAAAGCAAGCCCAGGGAGTCAGGTCACTTGTCTGAGGCCATCCATGAGCTGGTGGCAGAGCCGCGGTGAGATCCAGTGCCCTGGACATAAGCCACCGGACAAAAGCGAGGGCCAAGAGGAAAATGACAGGAGCCTCAGTTGACCCTGAGACTTCCATAGCCACCTCCAGCCAGCCTCTGGCGTGGCCCCCTGCCCTGTGCCAGGCCTTCCATATGTGTCCCTGTCCCCACACAGCCTCACCTAGTAGCTGTGTTAGAAAGACCAGGCAACTGGGATGCGAAACCAAGAACATTTGCAAGGGCGGACGCTATGGAGGCCGGACTCAAGCCCGGGTCAGGCTGACTCTGGTGACACAGCGATGCTTGTCACGCACCTCGCTCAATGTTCTAGGCGGGTGAGAGAGTCTTAGGTAAGACTGCCATCAGCACCAGCACCACCCAGTGGTCACCAGACTTCAACTCTGCACACAGACCTTTCCACCCCCAGACTCCAGACAGCTGAGTGCCTTGGGCGTTCAGGTTGGAGCGGTTAGCCCTTACCTATCTAGCTACCTATAGCTCAGGAGGTGGCAAGCTTTTTCTGCAAAGAGCCCAATAGTAAATATTTTAGGCTTTGCAGGCCTCTGTTGTCACCACTCCTCCGCTCTTCAGCTGTGGCACCCAGGCAGCCACAGATGACATGTCAACCAATTGATGTGGCTGTGCTCCAATACTATTTGCAAAGATAGGTGACAGACCAGAGTTTGCTGTCCCCTGCTGTAGGTAATCCTATATCTAGCAAGCAGCCTTTTGCTGTTTTAGCTCCATTATATTCCTTATATTTGCCCCAAACACATCTCAACATTGAGGTCTTTATACTAATGGTTCTTACACTTTGGTGGGGGTGATGGGGGCTGTCACAGAGCCCACTGAGAACCCCAGGGGCCCCCTCCTAAGGAAAAGTAAATGTGCATACAATTTTGCAACAGTTCCAGGCAGTCTGTAGACACTCCCTCTTCATCCTTACGAGCTCCATAAATGCGTCTTGGCTTTCTAGAAACTGTAGGGATGGGGACAGGTGGCTGGCATGAGCACATCAGGCTGAGGACGATTTGGTAGTGTGCCAAAGTGTGGACTATTGGAGAGGAGAGATTTATCTCAGCGCTGGTTCCCCCCGCCCCCCCACCCCACCCCTGCCCCACTCCTCACCACACCCTCACTGCCAGCCACCTGGTGTATGTCCCAGCTCCCCTGGTGGCCATGTCTGGAGGTGAAATCTTGTTCTGGCCACTGGGATGAAAGTGGAAGTGAGAGGCTCCACTCCCAGGCTCTGTCCTTGATGACGGTGTGTGCTTCCCTGGCTTCTCCTTCTCACTGACTGAAAGCTGGTGAGAAGGCAACAGTTGCTTTGGATGCAAAGATGGAAGAAGCCACATGTTGAAGATCTGAGCTGCCTATCTCTGGGCTGTTGTATAAGAGAGCAATGCACTTCAGTCTTGTGTAAGTCCCTGTGTTTCTGGATCTCTTTGTTACAAAACCTATATCTAGTACATAATTGCAGGGCCTGGTGTAAAATGAAAACATGGAGTTCTTATTCAAAAATGATTAAGCATTTCAAGACAGTGACAGCAGAACATTAAATCAAGTGCTGAGCTAAGCCTGGGGACCTGGGTGGCTGCACAGGTGACACGTCCACGAAGCAATCTCTACCTGTGCTCGAAACAGGGGGGAGTTCAACTGAGGCCCAGGGTGGTGGGTCATCAAGACTGGGTCATTTCTGTGGTTGGAAGGAACCATGATTCTGATCATCTTGTGTCATATCCCACACCTCATGGTCAGGAAGGGAGCAGGTTGGGGACCTGGAATGAACCTCCCTCTCATGGTAGGGCCCTGGGGCCTCTGTCTTCTTGGAAAATTTTCAGAGTTTACATCTTTACCTGGGGCACAGCAACAAAATGCAGCTTCCTGGGGGAACACATCAAAGGTGACCAACGCCACAGGTCTCTGTGGTTGCCAGGGATAGACCTCAGTGTGGTGCTTTCATCAGATGTGGCTGCAATAAGGACTGAACAAGGGTATTGATTTGGTGGCCCCCCTTCATGACCCAACACCCACTTTTTCTTCTGAGCAATAAGGGAGTTACTGTTAGGACTGCATTTTGCAGACTAGGAAACTGAGGTTTACTGATTCGTGGCAGCCCTGGATTCAGTCCAGGTTGTTTCCCTAGGGGTTTAGGCTCTTAGTCACCACCCAGAGCTCGACCTTGAACAAGCCACACTTTGCATGCATGGCCTCCCCCTCTTCCACCATCCTGGGGGAGCTGGCCTATCCCCATTTTCCAACACCCTGTAATGTGAGGGCCATGGAGTCAAGAGGTTCTAGAGGGAGGCTGCTGAGGTTCAATTTCTGGTTCCATTACTTACTTACCAGCTGTGGGAGCTTGAGCAAACCTCAGTTTCCTAATCCGTAAAATGGCAATAATAATAATGACTCTGCCTTACTGAGTTGGTGAGAGGACGAAATAAGAGAACGCAGGGGAAGGACTTGATCTTGAGTGAGCCCTTTGTAAATGTTTGCTCTCATTACTGACATAAAACAAACAATCAACCAGGCTTTTCAAAGTCCTTCAAACATTTATCTCATCTTCTCTGCTCTCCCCAAGCCCTTTCTGCCCCGGCCTTTGAGTCGTCCCTTCTTCTCCCTTCTCCTCTTAATACAATGTTAGACCAGGCAGGTGTTTTTTTTCTGGTTTTTTTGTTTTTTGTTTTTGTTTTGTTTTGAAATCAGGGCAAAATGGTTATATTTAACTGAGTCTAATTTATTAAAATAATTGTCTTAATGAATACTAATTATTAAATGTTCATTTAGTTATGTGCTTGCCTTTGCTGGTACATGTATCCCATATTAGTCATTGTGAAACAAGACATGCAGCAAACTGTGTAATTACAGACAAAGCATTTAAGACACAAACCAATAAAAATCAAAGGTAGGAGAAAAATGCTTTGAAGAGAGCTGGGGGCTAGCTGGGACTTCCTGTGTCCTGCCAAGAACCTGGGGCAGAAGGTGGGGGTGGGGCAGGATGTTGGGCGATCCCCATAAGATCTGCCTGCCAGGCCTCTCTATCCAAAAAGAGAGGAAATGAGATGCTGTTTATAGAGAAGACCAAGAAGTCTCCATGTCACATCTTTAAATGGGTCTAAGGAGATGGAACACAGGCCCGACAGAGCCCTCCTCTTGGGGACAGGGCATGAAAGTACAGGGCAGGAAGAGGTGTCATGAGATGGCAGGTTTGGGATGGGTCCTTGCCTTCTCCACTCTGACGATTTGCTGGGTGACCATCATGGGTTGAATCAGGTCCCCCAAATTCCTATGTGGAAGTCCTAACCCCTCGTCCCTCAGAATACAGCCCTATTTGGAGATGGGATCTTTGCAGAGATAATCAAGGTAAACTGAGGACATTTGGGCGGGCCCTAATCCAATGGGACTATTGTCCTTATAAAAAGTACCACACACTAAGTGCCTTACACAACAGAAATGCATCGTCTCACAGTCCTGGAGGGCAGAAGTTCAATTTCAAGGTGTCAGCGGGGTTGGCTCCTTCCGAGGGCTGGTGGGGAGAGAATTTGCTCCAGGCCTCCCTCCTGGCTGCTGGTGGTTTTCTGGCAATCGTTGACTTCACTTTGATCTCCACCTCCATCTTCCCTGTGTGTGTGTCTGTGTCTAAATTTCCCCCATTTATGAGGACAGCAGTCCTGTTGGATTAGAGTTCACCTTAAATATTCTCATTTTTAACCATGAAGACCTGATCTCCAAATAAAGTGACATTCTGAGGTCCTAGGGGTTAGGACTCTAACCCAGGGACACGACACAGTTCCGCCTGTAACCGTGACTTTGGGCATGCACCTTCCTGCCTCTGAGCTCAGTTTACCTATCTGCAGACCCCCCCGAAGTCCTGTGTGGGCCCAACAGGTCTCAGCCCCAGAGGCAGCCTTGTCCAGAAACAGACTCCAATTACAGCCAGACCAATGGGGTTGGAAACCACCTTCCAGAAAGAATTACACCAGGGGAGCACTTCCCCAGCGGTGTCCTCATGATTTTCCTGGGGAGCCCCCGACAACTCCCCAAATCTTCCTGACTAAGCACTCTGCTGAGGTGGGCAGAGAGGACCAGGATCCACACCTGGTCACTGGGGACCAACCACCAGCATGGCCCGAGGCTGAGCAAGTCTCTGAGAAGAGGAATTAGGTCACCCACCTTCCCACTGAGGTCATCAGCGAGCTACGGGTCTGGGCAGTGGCTTTAATCACCTGTGCTGGGCTGCACCCAGTTCAAGCCAGAGGCTCAGGGTGGGAAAGGCTCCTATCTCACAAAGCTGTGTTTATTGTCCTGGCAACAACCCTGATTTTATCTCCAGCCCTCTGACCCAGCCAGGACCACGGGGGCCCGGCAGCAACTCTCATAAATGCTTGCACACCAAGCTCGCATTTGCACGTGGAAACACCAGTTCTGATGGCTAAAGACAGAATGAGCTGGTTTCCCATAAACCTGAGTGGTAGGCTATGCGGGTAACCTGAGGGGCGCATTCAAGTCTGGGTTTTCTGGGTGTTTCTTTGTGAAGTGGGTAGGGTGGTGTCTGTCCCTGTGGGAAGGAAGGAAGACGGTTGGGCGTCAAGATTGAAAAGACAGCACCGCCTGCCATGTGACCACGCCACATGCCTACACAGGGCAAGTGCTAACACAAAGAGCTCTTACCCCGACATAAACTGTGCATCAAATGATACATATGCAAAAGTCAGTTTCCCTCCACTTCTTACTCCCGGGCCTCCTTCCTAGACAATCATCATGAACCAATTTCTTGTGTATCCTTGTAGAGAGAGACTGTACAAAGGCAAACACACACACGCACACACACACACACAGAAACAGTGTACACGTTCTTCTGCATCTTGCTTTTTGTTCCTTGTTGACTATAAATCTTGGGCATTGTTTGGCATCCCAACATACAGATCTGCGTCTTTACTTGTAAAGACTCTGGTTTCCTAAGGGGTGTCGGTCAGGAATGCCGATCCACTCACCTTCACCAGGACACGCACTTTCTCTGCCCCTGTTCCTCTGGTCAGTCCTGGGCATAGTTTGAATGAATTAGTGATGGGTTGTGCTGTGTAATTAGGTCCCTAAACCCTGAATCCCGCATGAGACCAGTGCTTCAGAACCACCTGGAAGACTTACTAAAATGCAGGTCGCCGGGCCTCAGAGTTCCTGGTTCGGCAGGGCTGGGCGGGGGGCTTGTGACAAGTTCTCAGGTAACGCAGATGCTGCTGATCAGGAACCCCACTTTGAGGACCACGACACCAGACTGGGAGCTCCTGAAGAGAGGCAATGGTGGTGTTCTAGTCCCTAAGTTACCCCCCCAGTGCCTGGCACACAATAGGGAGCAGTCAATAAATATATGCTGAATGAAAAATAAATAAATGCGTGCTGGCACCCCAGCTGTGACGCCTCCCATTTGTCAGTCTGGGATGGAGCCTCGGCTGTCTGCTAAAGGGAATCTGAAAAAGCTGCCAAATAAATCTGAGATGGGGCGTCCAGTTGAGCTGGTCCGACAGGTTGGCTCACCCCATCCTCTCCCTGCCCCAAGGATCTCACCTTTGATTCCTCCCCCTCTCTGTACCCTGATCACTGTTGTGTTTCCAATGTGACCCCTTCTTTCTCCTCTGTTGTCCTGGTGAGCAAGCTGGGAGTCTGACAGGTGGGTGGCTTGGCCAGGTTCACAGGGCACTTTCGATGACAGAGCAGAGCTTGCCCAGCCAGCCAGAGGGACTGGCAGTGCTGAGACAATCCGTGCCATAGATAAAGCCTTTCTGTAACGAAACTTTTTAGTCTCGCATGAAATTTCTCACAGATTCATCATTCATTCATTCGTTCATTCAAGAAGGATTTCTTGAATCCTTCTTGATTTGAGTATTGGGGACCTTACATGTCAGAGACTGTTAGGGGTATTGGGGATACAGTGATGAACAAAACAAAGGTCCTACCCCCATAGAACTTCCATTTGAGGAGGGGGTGCAGCCAACACAAGAGAACAAGTAAATAATTTCAGATGATGGTGATTGAATGCAAAGAGAAAGCAAAACAGTCCAAAGTCAGAGGGTACTGTGGCCAACTCGTGGTGGGCAGAGCTGAAGGGGTTTTGCTCTGTGAGTAGCTTTGCCAGCTTCTGGAAAGTTCCTAAGTAGAGACCCTTCGAGATGTGGAGCCTGACTAGCAGGACAACAGACCAACAAGGCAAGACCACGAGGGAGGAACATCCGCTTCATCAGGCACCTCCCATTGTGTGTTGTGAGATGGGCCTTCGGAGCCGGGCATCCCTGGGTTTAAATCCTGCCTCTGTCACCTTTCAGCTGTATGACCTGGTGCCAGTCATTTACCTGTGGAGCCTCAGTTTTCCTGTCTGTACAACATGGGGAGTAATGACGTGTGAACTACTGCTTGGAGTCAGAAGAGTCAGAGGTGTTTTGCTACAAATACTTTGACCCTGGACAAATGACTTGTCTGAGCCTCAGAAAACTTGTTCATCGATTCATTCATTCACATAAGAAAAAGAGATTCATTTTTCTGAGTCTCAGCAAATTCCTTCCTTCCTTCATTCAAATGAGAAAAAAAAAAAACGATCTTAAAAAATAGGCCTGATCGTTTACATTTCACTAGGATGTCATAAAGATTACACAAATCCGTACTCGGGAACTTCATTGAAAGGCAATACTCTCAGGAAACAGTCAGGGCTGCGCTGCATCTTCTCCAAAGGAGGGAGCAGCCTTCCTCCCCACCCTTCTAGCTTCTCCAAGTCTTACTTCTTGACGTGTTCCAGTTTTGGCTTCTCCTCGAGCCACCCAGGCAGCAGACCTCCAGAGTCGAAATAAGTCAAGTGAGACCTGAAAGCAAGGAGGACAAGTGGCTGAGTGAGTCATTGGAGAAACGGCGTGTGTCAGCATCTGAGCTTGGTATAGCAGAGGGGTGGAGTCCTACAACTGCTTTGGACTAGAAGTGGCGCTTCTGCTCTCATCTTAGTGGCCAGAACCAGTCACATGCCCACGCCAAACGATAGCATCTCCTGTCAGCTGTTGCAACGACTGGACAAAAACGGAAAGATCATTTTTAATCTGCTAGAAGGAGCCAGGTGCTTGAGATGTCATCTCTGTAGGCTCTTTATTGTACGAGCAAGAGTCTCAAGGCTACAGGCTCCTTGAATCATTTGAATAGAGTAAAAAGAGAACGTCATTTGCAGTTTCATTGCCCCTAGAAGCCAACCCCGAGACAGGGATCCCAGTGGAAGTAGCTTATTTGGGAGGGGATCCCAGGTAAGCATGGCTGGGGAAAGAGAAAAGGGCTAGGGAACAGAAGGAGTGCAGTATGGGTCAGATTAATGAACAGGGGACTGTACTGAACACCTGAAACAGTGTCACAGCAGATGCCTGCGACACTGTAGGCCATGCCTCAGCACTGCTCTCCCAAGGAGCATGGAGCTGTGACATTTACACCGGCTCCCGGGCTCATTGTTTGGTGGCTGCGTTCTCTGATGCTTCTGGCCTGCCCTGCCCTGGGCTCAGAGCAGCACGCTTCTGCAGTCAGAGAGACCCCCTCAGGCAAAGGGTCCCCAAGGACTTGCAGGAAGACCTCGTTGGGATGCTGAGTGATGAGGGGATTGCGAGGGACACCGATTTGAAATTAGATGTGCACACTTGGGCCTGTGACTTGGTTTTGTCCTTCACTAGCATGGCAGGTCCCCTCAAATGCCCTGGTCTTCAGTGGGCCCATCTGTAAAGTCCTTTTCTGCTTCGAAACCTCTAGGATTTCATGCCTCCGTGAAGACGTAGACTTGGGATCGCCGAGGGCATTCCTTGTCAGAGCTCGGTTTCTAGCGTTTCTGTGGACACAGCTTCCTTCCAGCTCTCCGTCCCTGTTTCACACCAGTCCTGGGAGCCGGGGGCCGAGGTCCTGCGGATCAGGTTGCTCTTTGCAGCTGATGTGTGCATGTCTAACCGCAAGTCTGATTCACACTTTGCCCGAACGTGGTGTTTATATCATTTGATACTTTGATTACTTTGTTCAAAGTGACCTCATTCATTTACAAGCATTTGTCAAATCCCCAGCCCCCTCGAAGTCCCTTCTCTCCTGTCCTCTGGGCCACTCACCCTGCAGACAGAGTGAACTCCCCTGCTGTCAGGATAACCCAGGGGGCTAAGACAGTCTCATCAATGAGTCACTGGCTTTTAGTTCTTGATGTACCCAGAGTAAAAGAAAGAAAAAACAACAGAGTTTTGGCCAGTGTTGTTAGTTACTGATACTGGATTGATGTGGGTGACATCCCCCATCCTCTCCTTGCTGTCACCTCGTGTCCCTCCACTCACATCTTCACCCCCACCCGTTAGGACCAGATAACTGCTTCCCAAATGTTTCATGGGATGTAAATAAGTGTATCAGGAAAAAAAAAAAAGTTTCCATAGTCACATACGCTCGAGCAGGCTGGAACCGGAAAAGGAAAAAGATGTCTTTGTTGCTGGACTTCTCAGCCTTCATGACGCTAATATGCATTGTAACTCGGAGGGAGGGTACAATGAGCAGCCTTTCCCAAACTCATGTGACCGCAGCACACTTCCGGTTAGCCTGGAAATGCTTTTCCAGGTCATGCATTTACCATGGAGCTGAAACCGGCAGCTACTTCAGAAGGTCAGCAGTCTGCGGGGCTTCAGGGTCGCCCCGGGCCGCCGACACAGCTGCTGTAGCCCCCTTGCCTCTCTCTCCCATTTTCTGAGTCTCTGCTGTGTGCTGGACGCTTTAACCACAGGAAAACAGCTGGGCCGGGAAGCCGGAGGTGAAGACACCTCCCAGGAGAGGGCTCCCTGGTTAGGCATTTGGAGAATCTGGGGAGGGGTGGGGGGCGCAGGGGTGTCTCCATGGAGGCTGGGCAGGACTCAAACCCCAAACCTGCCCTCCGCACCAAGGCCCGCGACATAATTGGAGGGTCCAGTGCAAAATGAAAATGCAGGGCCCCTTGTTCCAAAATGACTAAGAATTTTCAGGTGATAGCAGGGCCTTCAGCCAAGCTTGGGCCCTTCTAACAACTTACAGGTTGTAACCCCAGGAAGTCCACCGTGCAGCTTGTACCTGTGGCAGGAGCGGCAGCCGTGGCCCTCTGGGGAACCCATCCGGCCCTGCCCGCTGCCGCCTGCTCCCCCTCACCCTGAGGGTGCTGCTCGGAGACAGGCTTTCTCCCGCTCTGCCCCAGAAGGAAGCTAGGTCTGCCAGCTCGTCGTGAATCAGCGGCTGATGAAGCAATATACTGGGAGATTACTCCGTGGCAGCATGAAATGATGGCTAGAATTTGGGGGTTCGGATCCCGGCTTTTTGGCCCTTCCATCTCAACGATATTGGGTAATTTCATGTCCCTTTCTGCGCCTTAGAACCTTCCTTCGCAAAAAGAGGTTGGAAAGAATGCACGTCTAACCCTTTGCCAATGGACCATGCTTCCTGAGCGTAGCAGGGCTGTGCACTTCCCGTCTTGGAGACCCTTGGTCCCTCGTCCATTTACTTAGGCTCCGTTCATTCAGGCAGTATTTGCAGGGTCGGTAGCAATGAACTAGGCAAAGAGGAGAGGACAAGGCCGCCCAGGACAGGAATGGTATGTACGATACCCGAGTCTGGGGAGGGTGCTCACAGGAGGAGGAGCTGGGATCCGAACCCAGACAGCTCCCCACTGCACCCCGCTGCCGCCTGCCTGGAGATGCGTGGCCCACGGAGAAGACAGAGGCTAATGGTCAACAAGACCATTGGGTTGTCTGTGGATTTTAATCCCCCTCCTACCCGTGCTGCACAGTAGCCCAAATAATTGACAGTTGGCCACCAATCAGCCTCAGGAGGCTCCAGCCTCCCGGTGCCGCCAACCATCTCCAGCAATTAGGCTCAGTGTGACAGTTGTTTCTGAACCGAGGAGTGGAATGAATAGAATTAATCTCCCTGATTTAAATCCATTAGTGCCTGTGATACACTGGTTCAGACATTTAAGAGCCACTTCACCTCACCCAGTGTGCCCAAAGGGTCACAGGCTGACTCATAGTTAATAGTGGGAAGACTTTAATGGAGGGGAGGCTTGGAGGAAAGGCAGGGTGTGCTCTGAAGCTTGAAGGTTTAATGCATTTTTAATTAAATGTGCTTTAATAGGACTCAGCACCGACTATCATGTCACTGCACATAGATTCATTATATTTGTTCAGTTAATTACGCGTGTGTTATTACCCAAGTGTAAACTTTGATGACCTGGAAAGAAGCTTGACTTCGAGGGACAGCCAAGAGCCCTGCTGGCCCTTTCAGGGTGAGTGAAACTGTTCCCCACCTTGCGGCCCCTGTATTCACGTGCGTGCACCCACGGCCACACCCACACATGGGGGCACACATGCACACACTCTTGAAGACACTTAGACACATCTGTGCACCCTCTTTCTGTCTCTCCCCCTCCTTTCAAAGAGGAGGGGATGGTAGGAGATAGTAAAGGCAGGAAAACCTGTGGCTGGACTGGGTGCCACCCTGTGATCAGCCGCATGTCTTCACACGAGGACCTGGGTATTTCTGAGCCTCAGTGTTCCTCCTCCGTAAGGGGACAATGCCAGCAGCACTGATAATGACAACCTCAGCATTGCTGTTGGCTCCCGGGAGAGCACTGTGTGAAGTCCGCTGGTGGCTGTAATCAGTCCTACGAGAAGGCACCCGGCTGGCTGGGCTCCATTCTAGAAACTCAGGGCACAGGACCCTGCCCCCCCACCCCACCCCAGTGTTTGCATGCTGATGCATGACCTTGTTTACTCACTTAGCAGACATGTACTGAACACCCTCAGCTAGGACTTCCTGTATACCTACTGTGTGCCGGGCTCAGGGTCCTAGGCATCCATGTGTTTGTCATCCATGGTTGCTTCTCCACCAACAACAGAGAACAGATGGGAACGGGAAGCTTAGATAATGGGTTTATTCAATACTGCTTATAGGATCCTTATCAGGTGCCAGGCATATGCCCCCGGGTTGGGGATAAAGGGGAAGATGAAACTGAGGTGGCCCTTGCCTTTCGTGGCCCTGATCTTCTCCCAGGAAGTTTTCGAGAGCTCACAAGGAAGTGCTCATGTTCCTGGGCCTGAGTTTGGCTTTCTCTCAGGTCAGACTGCGATGTATTGGACCGTATCCGGGCGGTGTGGTGGTCTGAGCATCTCACCACCTCCTTTCCCACAATGTTGGTTCCAAGTTTGGGGCGCGGTGGAGGTAGTTGGAGGCCTGGGAAGGCGTCCGACTTATCCAGTGGGGGGCTCTCGGGATGCCCAGGGTGAACCTCCAAGGTGGCCCCTCTCAGGCCTCCATGCGCTTACGATTCTCCTGGTGACCTTGGTAAAACACAGACACGGATCCAGTAAGGTCAGGGGTACAAGGGCGTGGTGGTTAATTTGATATGTCAACTTGGCTAGGCCGTGGCACCCAAGTTAGCTGTCACTGTGGAGATACGTGTTAGAGGGAATAATGTTGAAATCAGTGGACTTTGAGGAAAGCAGATTATCCTCCATCATGTGGGTGGGCCTCGTCCAATCAGTTGAAGGCCTGAAGAGAAAAGACTGAGGTCTCCTGGGGAGGAAGAAAATCTGGCTAGAAGCTGTCTTCAGACTCTAGTCATAACATCAACTCTTCCCTGAGTCTCCAGCCTGCCAGCTCAACCTGTAGATTTTTGGACTTACCAGCCCTCAAAACTGTGTGAGCCAATTCCTTGAAATCTCTTGATAGATAACACGTACCTTAATTTTAATAATATATTTTAATTTTGATTAATTTATAATTTTAATAATATATAAGACACAGGTAAATTAATTTTAATAATGTATTTTATTTCACAGAAAATACCCTATTATTATTTCAACATGTCATTGATATAAACACCAATGAACGACCCAGTGACATAGATGTAGGTGTATATAGACATCTCGGATATGCACGTGCTGGTTCTGATTCTCTGGAGAAGCCTGACTAATACGGAGGGTAGCAGATCCTATGCTTCCGACAAGCTCCTGGAAGGTGCCCACCCTGCTGGCCTGTGAACCGGACTCTGAGTCGTCGCAGATGCAGTTCATGTCTGCAAATGGGCGCACCATCGCCTGCAAAGCCAGGGCAGATCTTCAAGTCGCCCCGCAGACCTTCAGAGGCCAGTTTTGGCTGGAGCTGTGTGCTCTCCAGCGATGGACTTCCGCCCGATCATCTGAACCCAGCAGCATGTTCAAGCCGGTGAGCCGCTGGAGTCTCCCAGCACATGCCCTGACGACGCTTTCCACCTCGGGGTTTGCAGTTGTATAAACACAGCTTTCCCCACACACTCTGAAGTCAAGCAGAGGCCCCGGTGCCAAACAGCTGGATGGAAGCTGAAAAGGGAAGGAATCACGGCTGGTGCAGAAATTTCCCCCACATCCCAGATGTCTGGCATCCTGCAAACACCACCCTGGGCCCCAGCAGCCCCTGCTGCCCTTGACACCTCCTGGACGCCAGTGCAAGCCGGGCGTCAGGAGGCGTGCTGGACAGAAATAATGAGAGAGAATTTGCAGCCGTTGCAAATGCAATAGGGGGAAACTGTAGGTTTGAAACAAGCCTCGTGGTTTGCGGCAGAAGGCAATGCAGCAAACCAAGATAAAAAAAAGGAGGAGGCTGGTGGAGAAAAGGGTCTCATGAGCAAGTGGGCTTTCTCTTCCTGTCTGGCAGGATGACTGTGTGCTGTCAGTGGCAACCGTGATCAGGGGCAGGTGCCGATCTAGGGACAACTCTGTGGGGCAGCAAGAAGCCGTGATGACGAATGTCCCGAGGCCAGCCCAGCACCCTGCAGTAGGAACACAACACGAGCCATATCTGTCCATTTCAATTTTCTAGTAGCATTAAAAAGTCAAAAGAAACAGGTAAATTAATTATAATAATATATTTCATTTAACAGAAAATACCCTAGACATTATTATTTCAACATGTCATCGACGTGAACATGTATGAATAAGAAGCTTTACATTTACTTTTTTTGCATGAACTCCCCGAAAGCGGGTACGTTCATAGCACGTCTCCATTCAGACAAGACACATGTCAAGTGCTCCTAGGTGCCTGGGGTGGAGGCTGCCATGCTGGACGGTGCAGTCCTGGCTCTTTAATGACCAGCACCCCCATGTTGGAGCAGACCCTCAAGTTGGTATTTGCTGCCTGCCCTGCGCCCTCCTCCCCAAATGGAAAAATGACAAACGAAAAAAAATTCTGGGTAATTAAAGATGCCAGGCCAGTCATGTCAGGCTAACGCTCACTGTGAAGCGAATAGTAACAGTGGTTCCACTCAGGCAAGCACCAAGTAAGCAAACATTCTTTAAATAAACAGAAATTGAGTATATTTCAGGAACGTTTTTATTCTGTGGGTCACAGAGGAGGTTAAACAAAAATTTGTTTAGAAACGTCTCCCCAAGGATACCCTCTGCTGTGCTCCCACCTGTCTTGTTGGGAGAAGGGGCGGCTCTCGGGAGAGGGTGCCAGGTGGGTGGTGGGCTCAGAAAAGGGGTTTAGGAGGATACCAGGGCCTCCCACACCCCCGTCTGCCATGGCCGTTCCCAGCTCTTGTGGTCAAGTGCCAACCTCAAGTTCTGACTGGACGGGACCTTAGGAGGCTTCCAACTTCCGGGGGGAACTTCAGGCAGACACTGCAAATCTGTGGGGTACTAATCCAGAGGGCACTGTACCCCACACATTTGAGAGGTTCACTCATTCAGTTAGCTACTCACTTCCTTGTTCATTCATTCATTCATCTACTTACACTGGCTCAGTTTGGGTTCCCTGGGAAGCAGGCACGAGGTTTACTAGGGAGGATCTTGCCATCAACACGTGTGGAAGGGAGGTGATGAAGAAGGCCTGGAGTTGAGATGCAGTCTCAATGGAGCAGCCACCAGCTCACCTGGGGGCATTCTGAAGATGCGATAAGACTTCAGAGCTCTCCGAGCTGAGTTTAGGGGACCAGGCCTTTACTACCCGCCCCCGCCCCTCCACACAGCCGATCAATCCTTCCGATGCGGGCTGCCCTGGGAGGGCAAGGTAGCTTTTTTCTGTTGGGAGCTGAGGCCGGTCTACCAGCAGCACTGACCGCATCTGGCTGGGGTAGTAGGTGCTTTATTTCTAAAGCGGCATTTGGGTGTCACATCGCAGTATCTGCCACTCATGTCCTTTAACACAGTGATAGAAAATGAAGAATCCTTTGCAAATGACCCTTGGTTATGACTCCATGGCAGTGTAACAAGGAACAAGGCCGACAGGTTCATGAGCAGTAGTGAAAAAACAAGTTTGATAAATAGAAAGGTGTGTGTGTGTGTGTGTGTGTGTGTGTGTGATTGCAGCTGTGTCAGACGTATTTTCGCTTGGGTGAAGATGAGCAGGAGGCACGTAGCAGGAAGAGTGGCCGTGTCAGGGAATGAGATGTGTGTGTGTGTGGGGGTGTAGGTTTTGTCAGGTCTTCCTCTGATATTCTATCCCATTTCTCAGTATGGAAAAGGTGTTTCAGAATTGTGTGGCCCTCAAGGCAGGACAAGACGCATAACCCTGAGACCTGGTAAGAAGTACTATTTATTTGTTTGTTTATATTTATATTGACTTTAATATTTACCCTAAGGATGCTTCATTCCCCCCGCCCCCTGCCCCCATGGATCAGAGTTGAACATTCAGGTTAGTTAATTTCAGTCTGAAATAGTTAATATACAATATTATATTAGGTTCAGGGGTACACCATAATTATTGAACATTTATATATATAAAGAACTGATCACCATGGTAAGTCCATCTGACACCGCACCACGCTATCACAATATCATTGACTATATTCCCCATGCTGTACATTATATCCCCATGACTCATTTGTTTTATACCTGGACATTTGGATCTCTTATTCCCCTTCACCTTCCCCCTTTTTAATTTTTCAGTTACAGGTGGAACTCAATATTATTTTATATTAATTCCAGGTGTACAGCATAGTGGTTAGACATTTATATAATTTAAGAAGTGATCCTCCTGACTAGTGTAGAACCCACCTGGCACTATGCATAGTTATTATCATATCACTGACTATATTCCCTGTGCTTTATTTTACATCCCCAAGACTTTTGTAACTACCAATTTGTGCTTCTTAATGCCTTTGCCTTTTTCATTTATTCCCCAACCCCTCCCATCTATCACCCTGATAAATCTAGTACCCATCTGACATCATAAATAGTTATTACAATATTATTGACTATATTCCTTATGCTATATCCTCATCCCATGGCTACTTTGTAACAACCAACTTGTACTTCTTAGTCCCTTCCCCTTTTTTCACCCATCCCCCTAACCCCCCTCCCATCTGGCAACCATCAAAATGTTTTCTGTATCTATGAGTTTGTTTATTTTGTTCTTTAGATTCCACATATAAGTGAATCACACTTTGTCTTTGTCTGATACTCCACTCAGCACAATACCCTCCAGGTCCATTCAGGTCCAGATGGCCTAGCAATATTCCACTGTATATATGTACCCCCTCCTCTATCCATTCATCCATTCATGGACACCCAGGCTGCCTCTACATCTTGGCCATTGTAAATAATACTGCAACGAACATACGGGTGCACAGGTCCTCTCGAAGTAGCGTTTTGGGGTTCTTTGGACAGATATCCTGAAGCGGGATTACTGAACCCTTTTTTGTTTCTTGTTATAGTGTTTGTATTAAAGTCTGTTTTGTGTGGTGTAAGTATTGCTACCCCAGCTTTTTTTTTTCTTTCATTTCCATTTTCATGTAATAAATTTCTCCATCCCTTCACTTTCCATCTGTGTGTGTCTTTCAATCTGAAGTGAGTCTGTTGTAGGCAGCATATTAAAGGTCTTATTTTCTTATCCATTCAGCCCTCCTATGTCTTTTGATTGGAAAATTTAACCCACTCACATGGAAACTAATTGTTGATAGATATGTAGTTATTGCCATTTTATTATTCATATTTTTAATTTTTTCCCCCATCTTAAAGCAGTCCCTGTACTGGATTGGTGGAAAAGAGCTCCTTTAGCTTTTTCTTGTCTGTGAACCTCTTTATCTGTCCTTCAATTTTAATTGATAGTCTTGCTGGGTAGAGTAGTCTTGGTTGTAGATCCTTGCTCTTTATCACTGAATATTTTGTGCCTATCCCTTCTGGCCTGCAAAGTTTGTTGAGAAATCAGCTGACAATCTTATGGGAGCTCCCTTATAAGTTACCAGTTGCCTTTCTCTTGCTGCTTTTAGAATTCTTTCTTTGTCCTGCTTGGGTTCATCTTGTTTGGGACTTTCTGTGATTTCTGGGCTTGTATGTCTATTTCCTTTGCTAGTTGAGGAAAGTTTTCAGTCATTATTTCTTCAAATAGGCTCTCAATCCCTTGCTTTCTCTCTTCTGCTGGCACCCCTATCATGTGAATGTGGTTAGACTTGCTGTTTTCCCAGAGGTCTCTTAAACTATTCTCATTTTGGGGGGTTCTTTTTTTCTTTTTGCTGTTCCAACTGAGTGTTTTCTGCTACCTTGTCTTCCAAATCACTCATTCGATCCTCTGCTTCATCTAGTCTGCTGGTGATTCCTTTTAGTGCATTCTTCATTTCAGTTATTGTATTCTTCACTTCTGACTGGTTCTTTTTTATGGTTTCTATGTCCTGTTTTATGCTTGCTATCTCTCTGTTGAAGTTCTCTCTAAGTGCCTTCAGCATCCTTATAACTGTTGTTTTGAACTCTATCTCTGGTCAGTTGCTTGCCTCCATTTCGTTTTGTTCTTTTCCTGGAGTTTTCTCCTGTTCTTTCATTTGGGACACATTTCTTTGTTTCCTCATTTTGGCTGCCTCTCTGTGTTTGTTTCTATGTATTAGGTAGGGCTGCTATGTTTCCCAGTCTTGGCTGGGTGGTAGGTGCCCTGTGGGGCCCGGGCACAGTTTCCCTGGTCACCTGCACTGGTGCTCCAGGAGTGTCCCATGAGTGTGTTGTATTTGCCTTCCTGTTATAGTTGAGCCTTGATTGTTATTGGCATTTCAGTGGATGACATTGGCCCTCAGGCTGATTGGCTGTGGGGTTTGGCCCCATCCACAGTTTATGGGCTGCTGTGCAAAGAGACTTACCCACTGAGTGGGATTCACCCCAGTGGGTTCTGGTACCTGTTTAGACCGTATTTTGTGTGTGCCACTTGGGCTAACTGGGCAGTGCTCTGCTGTGGTCTGAAGCCAAACTCCAAGTATATTGGTTCTGGGGTCTCTTGGGAGAAGCTCCAGTGCAGACTCAGGTCACTTACTGCCTGTGACCAGCTGGGGACAACCTGGTAGGAGCTACATAGTGGTCAGCAGTTCATTGCCTGTGCTAAAGTTAGAGGCATGTGGGAGAGGCCATGCTGGGAACCAAAGACAGCTGCCACCAGTACTGGACCTGGGGTAGCTCTGCAAAAAGCCAGGAGACCCTGAGGGAGCTGCTACCTGCCAGCTTCTGTAAGGTTCAGCCATTGATAAAGGTCCTGTGTACTGAGTTGGGTGAGGCAGGGTCTGAGGGAGTCACTAGAGTGGGAAGAGTTGTGGTCACCAGGTATATGTAGACTCTGGTTTGGTGCTGAGTCTGGAGCTACTCAGCAAAAATCTCAGAGCACACAGAGGCTGTCACAGCTTACTGGGGTCCTCCAACTCCAATAGTTTTCCAAGAAAGAGTGTAATTTGGGTAGGGCTGGCTGCTCCTGAGAAAGTGTCTCTGGCATTGGGGGAGTTGGGTGGGGCGGGGCCTCAGTGAGTCAGCAGGGAAGAGCAGCGGAGCTCACCAGACCAATCAGATTCAGATTTGGCATGTGGGGGTGGGCCCAATACAGGAAAGATGGCTCCCACCTGCTGGCTTTACAGAAGTAGGATCCCACACAGGAAAAATGGTGACTGTTCTCCTGCCTTTGCTCTGCAGTCTCACACCTCAGCCTGACCCCCGCCCCTATGACTCTGATGCTCCCTGAGCCACCATCCCTCTGCTGGAGCCCAAGGTGAGTGCCTGCAAGCGAGTGAGTCTGTGCGGGGGCCATTTAAAAGGATGTCTGGGTTTCCAGCCGCCTTCCGTCCCACCTGGATGGTCGGAATCCCCACTGTTTTTGACAGTTAGGTGTTATGGGTGCTTCTCCTACCGGCACCAGTATTCTGGGTTGGGGAGCCTGATGGAGCCTGGGGTCCCTTGTTCCTCTGGGGGGAACCTCTGTGCCTGAGATATCCCTCCCAATTCTCATCCACTACACGCAGGTGTGGGGCTCATTTTGCGTCTTCACCCCTCCTCCAGTCTCGACGTGGCTTCTTAATTATAAGACTTCTGTTTGGCTAGACTTCAGATATTTCTCCAGGTTGATTGTTTTATACTTTAGTTATAATTTTAATGTGCTCATGAAGGATGCAGGCACAGTGTTTACCTACTCCTCCATCTTGGATCTCCTTCTCCTCTCCTTTATTCTGGAAGGATAGTTTTCCTGCATATAGAAATGGTGGTTGACCTTGTTTATTTTTTATTCCTTCAGCACTTTGACTACATCATTCCACTGCCTTCTGTCCTCATTGTTCCTGGAGAAAAGTCAGCTCTTAATCATAGCACCATGTGCTTATTCAGTTATTTTATGCTTGTTGCTTTCAAGATTTTCTCTTTTTCTTTGTCTTTCAATATCTTGACTATGATGTGTGTAGGTGTGGATCACTTTGTGTTGTTTTTTTATGTGGGAATTTTTAAGCTTCTTGAATATGTAGATTAGTATCTACCATCAAAATTTAGCCATTTGGCCATTATTTCCTCAAATAGTACATGTTTTCCTTTATCTTTCTCCTCTCTTCTGGGACCCACATCATATGTATGTTGGTAAACTGATGTGGTAGAGGTACTATTTATTAAGCTCTTACTGCATGTACTCAACATAGTTTGTGTTTTTTTTCAACATAGTTTTTAAATTTAATACTCAGAACAACTCTATAAGGCAGATAATTTCTTTTCTTTTTAAATGGTAGGCAGCCTAATGGCCTTGGAACCTGTGAACATGTTATCTCACAAGGCAAAAGGGATGATGCTGATGTGATTTCCTTTAGGATCTTGAGCTGGGATGATTATCCTGAATGATCTGGGCAGGTCCAGTGTGGTCAGAATGGTACTTATAGGAGGGGGCAGCAGAGTCAGAGTCAGAGAGGTAATGACAGACACAGGCTGGAGAGTCACAGGGCCAAAGCTAAGGAATGCAGGCAGCCCCTAGAGGCTGCACAAAGCAAGAGAATGAGCTCTGCCCTGGAGCCCCCCAAAGGAACACCAACCCATCCAGATTCTGATCTCCAAAACTGCTCAGGAATAAATGTGTGTTGTTTTAAGCCTCTAAGTTTGGGGTGAATTTTTTTTCCAGTGATAACAGAAAACCAATACAGTGGCTAAATCAAAACTCTGAAAGATGAAATAGTTTGGCCAAGGTCAGTGGCACAATTAGGACTGATTCAGACATCATAAAATTTTAACCCTTTGTTGCGTCCACTGCCACCTCTCTATGGAGATAACGGAAGCTGGAATTCTTTGCTACAAATTATCCACAATGTTCTAGATATTTGTAGTTTGCTGCCTGAATTTTTAAGAGTTTAATTCTAAGGATTGGACATTCACACACACGTTTCCCTTCCTTCTTCCTTCCTTGCCCCCTTTCCTCCTTCCCTCTCTCTCCCCTCTCTCCCTCTGTCTCCCTTATATTTATTGAGCACCCGCTATGAACCAATCTGTGTCCCAGATTCTGAGAATACACTGGAAATGAGATGGATCAGGTGCCTGTCCTTGGGGATGTGTGCTGAAATTTTGTCCATATTGTGCACATATCTAGAATTTTGTGGATAGTTTGTGCACAGAAGTCCGGCTTCAGTGCTAGTTCCATACAACAATAGGGAGGCATTAAGAGGTTAAAACTTTGGTCTCTTTTTCTTCATCTGGGTCCTCCACCTCGGGGTGGGGGTGGGGGGTGATCCTGGAGAATAATGAAACTGCTTCAAGACTATGGGAGGGGAAGAGATCTGGATTTTTCCCTTCTGAGCCCTGCTGCCTCCCAGTCTCTCCAGGGGAGTTCCAGCCTCCTGGGGTTTGAGGAAAACCCCAGGCTTGAGTGCTCCGAATACCGAAAGGGGCCAAAACACGGTAGAAGCAGAGCAGGCCCTGCATGCCAGGATGTGGAAAACACAAATACTGAGTGGCCTTGGAGAACCAACACTGGACTGGGTGGGAGTCTGGAGTCTGAGTTCTATGCCTGTCTCTCACTCGCTCCCCGTGTGGCCTGGGGCTGGTCAGTGCCCTCTGGACCTCAGTCTCCTTATCTGTTCAATGGGGACAATATTACTTAAGTCCCCTCTGTTCCAAGCTTAGAGATACAAATGAGAAAATAATGTGCAGGCGCCTGATGTAGCGATAGAGAATGGATGCTTGTGCAATCTGGGGTGAAGAGTGAGCAAACATGTAGCAATGGCCTGGTGCCACCAGACAGATAATGTGGCTAAAGATCGCTGTCCCCATGAATAGCTGCAAATATTGACATGTGTAGCTTTGGCTCTTTATCACATTGTGCCCACCTGTACACACACACACACACACACACACACAACACACACACACACGGTAGGGTGTGGTGGGAAAGAACTACACAGTGCAAAGAAGCATGAGACCCGAGTCCTAATTCTTCTCTCTGGACCTCAGTGTTCCCATCAATAAGGCCATCAATGGTCACAAACCAAGGGCCACGTGCCATTGTGACTACAAGTGTGGTGTTTGGATCAGACCGTTGGGGACAGAAAAACAAAAACAGTTTTAATTAGTTGCCTACATTAAAACAAGTCGAGATTTTGCCTAAAAAAATTATGTAGGTTTCTGGATTCTCTTGAAACTCTCAAAGCCTGGCGGCCCTGGTCCTGCATTCCTGATGACCACACCTGTCTGGTGCCGAGTGACAGCTGCTCCCTTTAGGCCCAGGGTGCTCTCGCTGTGAACCACAGTCCCCATCACACCCGAATGCGTACCTTACGCCACCTGCCTGGCCCTGTGGTGACTGTGCCTGCCAGCCTACAGCAGGACCACCGTGTCTCTCAGCCGCCAGGCTTTGGGCACCCGGCTAGCCCCGAAAGGCAAACAGATCTGCTGGGAGAGATAAAAATGGCCATAATTGGAGGATATTAAAAGTGGCAAGTGAGTAATGCCAGAAAAATTGCATTTTCTTCTGTGACTAGAGCCAGATCTTGAGCAAGTCCTTTCCTTTGTTTGGGCCTCAGTTTCCCCATCTGTAAAGTCAGGTGTTGGAGCTAGATGGCCTCCAAGGCTTTTCCTGTTCTTGGGTTTTTTGGTTGCTCTCTCTGTCTCTCCCAT
This sequence comes from Aselliscus stoliczkanus, assembly GCA_033961575.1. Lineage (NCBI taxonomy): Eukaryota > Metazoa > Chordata > Mammalia > Chiroptera > Hipposideridae > Aselliscus > Aselliscus stoliczkanus. The sequence continues at coordinate 5,308,839 of CM066733.1, forward strand.
ACAGATAAACATGTGAGTACACACAATATGGTGCATTCCTACACACACACACACACACACACACACACACACACACACACTTATGCATCTTGCTGACAATGTGCTTCCATCTACCAATTGCAAATCCTGCTATCGCCTCCAGTCCACCCCCTTTCACCCCGGCCCCTGACATCACACCTTCTGCAGTTCTCCTTTATGACTGAATCCAGCCGTTGAGCTTCAGGTGCTGGCATTGTGGAGGGGCTGCTAGCAGGATTAGTCACCTAATCTCCTCCCTTATCAGGGTTCTTTCCCGGCAGCAGACAACAACGCTAGACTGTTAGGCAGGTACCCAGAGTGCAGCTGGAGAGGGCTCCGACACCGCCCACGGAGGGCTGCAGGAGGGCGGCCGTCCCAGCCCTGTTCTCAGCTCTGGCAGGGCTCATGGAACCACAGGAAACAGGTCTCAGGGATCCTTGAAATGGTTAAAGTGAGGTCACGTTGTAATCCTGGCCTTTCATGGCAGCCAGGACAAGCCCCTCGGTTTAGGGGGCTCCCTCACTTCTTGTAAACCATACATGCTCACCTCCATCTCTAAATGCGCCCACATTCTGCACAAAGAATGGAAGTCCTTTTGGGGCCCCTTAGAAATGGGGTGGTTTTGTAGGAGGGAGTCTGGACGTACATGGAAACACGCAGACATGTCAAATTGGAGTTACAGATGCTGCACCATTCATGTACTTTGAACAATTCATGCTATCAGCCAAGAATGTTACAATGTAATATAATTTTGCTATTCGTAAGGTAATGAGTGGGCTTATTAAAAAAAATATTAAGTGAGGTTCAGAAAGAGGATGCAAATTTAAAGCTGTGCAGTGAACGCACACTTCTTATTGTCCAATGTGACAGAACTATTGCCCTGATGACTAATAAGTCTAAATTTGGGGCCCTCAGTGAAGTAGCATCCTGGGCCTGAAGGCTCTACCTAAGCCCGGACTGGCATCGGCCGGGATTTCACTGCCCCAACCTGGGACCTGATGTGAGGAAGCTCCCTGCGGAATGGCTTTGAAGTTGCTTCATTCAGGGCCAGACTTCCAGGGGGTGGTGTCAGGCCAGGGCCCATTGCTTATGCTGAGGTCACCACTGCTTCCCTCTGTGCTTTATTGATATCCAAGGCCTCCTGGGAAGGGCTCCAGAAAAGTGGCCACTAGCAAGTCACTTTTTAGCGTGAATTGGTTCATCAGCCCTGTTACAATGTGGCTGTCACTTGAGAGAAGGTCTTTGTGAAGCAAGCCCAGGGTACAAGACACTGGAGGGTGAGGCTTGGCTTGATGGTGGTGGTGGGGGTGGACCACAAACCCAGGGGCCAACATATGCGTAATCTCATTCCTCCTGTCCTGACCATTAGCCCTGGGGCTGCAGGTAGACCCCTAAACATCTCCAAACGTGGAAAAAATAACGTACCCCTCCAAGGATGTCAGTTATCCAATGACTACTCTAGGTCTCTGCCCTCATAGTTAGGTTGGGGAGGCAGACAGTGGAGAGGTCACTAAATGGTGGTGATGACCATAATAAAATCAAGTATTTGGATGGTAACTAGAGACGGAGAAGCAACTCAGTGGTAAAGAAACTTCTCTGAAGAAAGGATGTTTGAGCCAAAGGAGACCAGAAGGGGCCCTCCTGCAAACGTGTATGGAACGGGTGTTCTAGGCAGGAGCTGCACTCAGCAGGCTCTGAGGGGGTGGGCGAATGGTGCCACTGGGGCTGGAAGCACACGGTGCGGCTGCAGGTGGGGCTGCAGAGGTGGGTGGAGCTGGCAGCCTGCAGGGCTGTCCCTCAAGCTAAGGAATTTGCATTTTATTCTAAATGACTAGGAAGCTGCTGGAGTGTTTTTAATATGCGTGAAAGTGTTTTGTCAACTTGAAAGCACAAAGGCAAAGTACTATTATTATCATATGTGTGAATAACAACTTTCCATTGTAGTTAAAACTATGAAATTGGCAGCGTGATCCTTCAGTCTCCAAGTGCAAACTGGCAGTAACAGGACCCGAGGCAGGAGGTGAGACAGGGTTCCTGGGCCACCTCCTGAGGGGCGCTTCTCAGGACACAGGGCTGCTTAGGGGCCTGCTAACCAGGGCAGTGGGTCAGCATGGGCCGCATTTGACACTGCAACACAAAGAAGGAAAGTTTGCAGCACCCCCACTGACCTATCTGTGCTTCTGAAGGAATGAATTCACTCAGTCTGATACCAAAGGAGCGTGGGAGTCTCCCCAAAAGAACTCCAGACAAAGCAGCTGGAAAACCGCTGGGATTGTACATGCAGCATCTCCTCCTAGACACACACGGGTGGCAAGAAAGGGGCTTTAGGAGACCCAACAAAACCTGGAAGACCTTGGATTTGAAATTTTTAATCACTTTGGCCTCAGTTCCCTCCTCTGTGAAATGGCGATAATCCACAGAGGATGGGATTTTGAAAGCTCTCTGCAGACAGGTGTTGTTTCTCTGTAATGATGGCATCAGGTTCTCAGCACGTACTCGGAGCTACCCCGAGGGGCCACGGCCGTGCTTCTCAGACTGGAGGAGGTGGTGCTAACCTGCAGATTTCGGAGATGCTAAGTGAGGCCGACACCTGGGGACACGGCTGCACCTAATGTTGCAAGGAGAAGTAGCAACCTTCATTTGGCGAGGTCTTTAAACTTCTCCCACCTCTGACACCTCCACCACAGCTGTCTGACCTTCAGAATTCCTTGTGAAGCTCAGATAACCTGGCTTTGCCAACAGGCCTCTGGAATCAGCACACTGTGGGAGAGCCATGGAATCCGACATGTGCAAGCTTCTATGGGCTTGGGAGTCACTGGTCTACAGAACCCCACGGAGGAAACACATTGGAATAGGAAACAGGAAACCTGGTGTCTAGTCGCTTCTCTGCCACCATGTCACCTTGGCAGGGTCATGTCGTCGCTCTGGGCCTCAGTTTCCCCAGCTGGACACAGGAGGGTGGTGAAGAGGTATGCACCCACCTCCATCCTGCACTCCTGCTCTGTAACTCTGTGAGCCCCAACTCTCCTGGCCTGTTCCCCACTTCCAATTGGCCGTGGCATTTCTGTGACTCAGGGGGCAGGCCCAGCAGCTGGGAGGTGGGGAGCAGAGGGCGGGGTGCCAGGTTTTCCGCCCCGCTGCCACTGGAGCCGGGCGCCCAGCTCAGCTATTGTACTCATGGGAGGTCTTAGCTGCTGAGGCCGCCAGCCCGGCTGCTCAGGCGCCAGGGCTGTTTCATTATTTCATCAAAGTTCATTATGCTAGGGAGGAGACCAGTAATAAAACATGATTACAAGTGTCTCCAATGAGCACTTAAAGACATAATTCGGGTGTACTTTCTGCTGCACCCCTGTTTGTGGTCACATAACGCACGGAGATTTGCACCTCTGATATACACCAGTCTTCGTGTTAATTGAAGTGAAAAAACACCCGAAGAACCTGATTCAATTTGTCTTGGGACTGAGTTGGTGGTTTCATATGGAGGCAGCATTTGCCATTTTTGACAACGCAGTTAATTATGTGTGTAAAAGGCAGGTACAGTGACACAGGCGACATGGAGGGACTGCGCTGCAGCCAAACATATCAGATGTCATTAGCAGTGTTTGGGGAGAAACGCCTTTTCTTTCTTTCCCTTCACTGCCCCCCTCCCTATGCCCATCTCTCTTCTTCAGGAAATAGCAGCTGGTGGTGAATGCCAGGAAGGTAATAGATGACACTTTCCATGCCAGAACTAACAACACGGAATCTTAAGCCCTGTCCCATGTCACCTGGGTCAGTGTTGTCACCTGAGAATCATGTTGTGATGGACACTGACTGATGGGTTTGAGCCCAGTTGTTTGGGATGTGGGCTGGAAATCAGAAAAGCAGGGCAGCGTGGGGAAGAGCGCTGCGTGTGTTGGGTAGACTTCTGTTGGGCTCTGGCCAGGCGGCCCCCAGGCAGGTCACATTGCTCTCTGTGTCTCAGTCTCAACATCTAAGGCCATGTCCAGGCCCTGCCCCCGGGCAGCAATGGGCCCGGCGCAGGCTGGGGGTGGGAGGCATTGGTGCCAGTTCTGCCTTTACTCCTGGGCCCCTGGGTGCCCTGTGGCCATGCCCTTTTCCTCCGTGGGCCATGGTTTCTAGTCCTTGTAAAATGGGAAGGTTGGGCCACACGTATCACCCCAGTTTGCCTAATTTTAAGAACCACCTGAGAAACTTAAAGGTAGATTTTTTTCTAGCCTTGCACTAAGGATGTCGGATAAGGATCTCCCCAGAAAGGCCCAGGAATCAGCATTCAATAACCCTTACAGGCGATCCATGACATTTTTAACTTAATTTTTCGGACCCGTAAGACATTCACATCACTGACAATTGACACGGCATAAATGAGTGTCAAGTTTCCAGCCAATCTGTCACCTGCTACTTGGCTCCTGCTTCCAATCTCAACTGAAGTTAATGGTTGTGTGTGTGTTCTTCCGGAGAATTCTGTGATGTACAAGCCATTATGTATATATGTATATGTTATGATCCTTACCCTCTTTTTTTTTTTTACATAAATGATAGCATATATGCACACTGTTCTGCATCTTTTTCTTTTTTTCTGTTGAATACATCCCGGAGAGCTTTTTCTATCAGTTGGTAAAGGCAGTGAAACGCTAGAGCCAGTAGGGACACATCTCTTCTCAAGTCCAAGAGTAGTAACCTCAGGTTGGTAGCTTGAAATTGGCCATGGTAGAGGCATTGGCACCATGGACAAATGCTACAGTCCCACCTCCCCCTCGTCTTCCTAGCTGGAGAACTGGTCGTTATATCCTTCGCAGCACACCACTGGATAAAGTCCACCCTTCTTTTTTTTTAATTGCTGCACAGTAATCTATTGTATAGATAAACTATATTTTATTGAATCAATCCCCTGTTGATGGACATTTAGTTTGCTTCTAATCTTCTGCCAATGCAAACAATGCTGAAATACATAATTTTGTATATACACCATCTCACGTGTGCATATGATTAAGAAACCGTCCTGGAAGTGGCCTGACTAGGTCAAATGTCTGTGCATTTGTCATTTGGACTGGTGTTGCCTCCGAGAGGCTGCAGCAGTGAGCACCCTGCCAAGGACAGATGAGAACCCCCGCTGCATCCTCAGTTTTTAATCATCACCGTCTCAGGTTAATGCACCTTTCCTCAGGATGGATGAGGCTGAGCCTCTTTTCCCATATTTCAGAGCCATTTGTGGCTCCTTTCTTGGGACTCATTGGTTGTTTGGATCAGAAAAGTTTGGAAAAACGAGCCAAGTCTAATCCCTTCTCACACATGGGGACCCTGAGGCCCCGAGAGGACTAAGGAGGTGACCATGACTCATAATGAGCGTTAGCAATGAAGGGGTTTCAATAAGGGGTTGTGGTCCCGTCCATTCTAACGGGGGAGCTCACAGTGAGCAAGTCAGCATTCCAATGGACATGAGTTACAAACCGTGCCAAGTGGTACAAAATAAACCAGCGGCTGCACACACTGGTGGCCCAGCCTACAGGCTAGGCTAGGCCTATGGACATTGGCTATACTGGACTGAGTAGTGTGTGTGTGTGTGTGTGTGTGTGTGTCTGTGTGTGTGTGTGTGTTTTAATTTAAAATAGTTGCCACATTTTTTTTTTAAAGATTTTATTGGGGAATCGGGGAAGGGGAACAGACAAGTTGCTGTCTTTTTGTTCTTCAGTCTAGTTGTGGAGGATGTTGCTTCACTGGCCCATGTTGGTATCGTCATTGCGCTCTTCCCGGATGAGGCAGATCGGTCACTGGCCTCTGGATTGTCGCTCACCATGGCTATTGGCCGCTCACGCTGGCTGCCGGCCACTCACTGTAGCCTATGGCCGCCCACTGCATCAGGGGCTGCAGCCTACACTTTCGCCAGGGCTCGCAGCCCAGCTCCAGGTGGAGCTGTTGTTAGCTGTAGAGGGCAGTGTCACTGGCCCTCATATGTGGGATCCGAACCGGGGCCGCTGGCATCCCAAGCCAGCTCCAAACCAATGGGCCACTCGGCCGGCCCAGTTGCCCAGTTTTAAAACAAGAATATTTGACATGCAGATTCTTATTTCTGGTTTCTCTTTGGAAAAAGAAAAAACAAAACAAAAACCCCAGCAGCTTTAGCACCACTGGACCAAATACTCTGGCAGCTACAACCATCTGGCTGTGGGAACAGCTGCCTCCTGAGCCGGGCACACCATTCACCACTGTCCCCGCTGCTCCTTTCTCCCCCGTGCTGCCACCGTGGGTCCTCTGTCATGTATCGTCACACCTGTATTATCTTTTTTTTTTTAAATAATGAAGAGGGAAGCAAAAATATTTCTTGTACCTCTTCTTCTGTCAAAATAGGATAGTGATAACTAGACCCAGAGGCTGCAATTTTCAAGACAAATTTCAGTCACATCTTTTTAAGCAAAGAATATTTCTATGCGTTTAACATGTAGAAATGAATGAATGAATGAATGAATGAATGAATCAAGCATCTTTATGGGCTACAATGTAAGAGAATGTGAAATAAACTATGGGAATAACCCATCAGCTTTCCTTATTACTATCATCTGCCTGATCTGGAAAATATTTGGTTTGGAGGGTTTCTTCATACGCTGGTCTTTTCACAGAGGTAGCCCTATGATGTCTTCGCTGGGGAGGGTTAGGGATGACCAGCTGATGGGAAGCAGGGGCTGGGGAAATGTCCTGTGTTTGTTATGCAGGCGTGTTGATTTTTACTTAGATGTTCTTTTTCTGAAGGATGGCTTGGGGAGGGTGTTACAGACTTAGGGGAGATAGCCTGCACTCCCTGTGGTACCCCGTAGTGTCACTCGGTGTTCCCCTCTCTAATACCCGTCGACCTGTGTGCTCGCCCCAGTCTTGCAGAGGGAGACTGTCCATGGAATCGCCAGGACGCTGACGCCTTTGTCACTGGTACCCTGTGCCCCACCTGGGGCAGAAGTGGTGCTGGAGGGAGGATGGTGCATGGTGGGCACTCCTGGGGGTGAGGAGCACTTTGAGGAAGAGGGCAGAGACGTTTAGTTCAACTAAATCTCTATCATCACTTTCTTCTCCTCTTCAGTTCAGCAAACTCTTGGGTGCTTTTTCTCCTACTATTTTCCTCTGAGGTTATGAGCCACCAATTCAAAGGAATAGAGTCTAAATGCTTCTGATTCGTTTATAGTTGATCCTTACCCTCTTTTTTTTTTTTACATAAATGATAGCATATATGCACACTGTTCTGCATCTTTTTCTTTTTTTCTGTTGAATACATCCCGGAGAGCTTTTTCTATCAGTTGGTAAAGGCAGTGAAACGCTAGAGCCAGTAGGGACACATCTCTTCTCAAGTCCAAGAGTAGTAACGCCTTTGGAGGGTCAGCCGCTGAGCAAAACATGCATTGGGTGAGACCTCCCAGGAAGTTATATAAGCTTCCTCGTGGAACTGAGAATCCTTGTTCCGGCCAAGCTTAACTAAATCAGCTGGGGTTGCACTTTGATTCTAAAGATAGAGCTGGGATGGGGGTGGGGGGGATCCCCTTCCCACCCCGGTCATCCCTTCTGGTCTTAATTACACAAATCCTCACCCTCCGGAAACAGAAATCCTAATTAATAGTAACCAAAGGAGGACCATGATCTTTATACCAATGTGACTTATCTCAGTAATTTCAGAAGAGACGTGAAAAAAAAAAAAGATGGATCCTGAACAACTATTTGTCTAATAAACAGCTCCCCACTCCCACCCGCTTCATTTCCTGCAAAGAAAGCTCTGTTGTCGCTAATCCATCTTGGCTCCACTCAGAACATATTATCATTTTTATCGGCCTCATAAATCGCCTTTCCAGATTACACAAAAATATACATCGCCTCACTATAATTATTCTGGACCCCCCCACCTTCTCCCTTTTCATTCTGGTCTCAGGTAAACCCAGTCATTACCCGAATCAATGTGGCTTCCCAAAACATCAAGATTAAAACGGACCATGGAGACTTAGGAAAGACTGAGTCAGCCGAGCAATTTGAACCAATAAATATCAAAGTCGTGTCTAAGCAGAGAACAATTCATTTGATACCACATCTGTCAACAGGCCCGCGGAGGCTTTTCCTTCCTGGGGCTCCACCCTGGCGGCCCTGCTGCCTCTTCCTGATACTTTCCAGGAGCTGGGTCGGGCCTCACAGGAGGATGGTACTGCGTGCCCAGGAGGGTGCCCTGGGCCCAAACCAGGAGGGTCAGCCGCTGAGCTGCCTGCCCTCCGCCCGCTCTCCAAATGGCCTCCTCTCCTGCCTCAGCTGGGCAAGCATGCTCTGCAATTAGCAATTCTTTTTTATTGGTTGATGTGGGCCTCTGGCCAAGACGAGCTGGGATTGAATCAATATTCCTTTTATTATGTCATCGTAGGCAAATGAATTATGAAAACAAAAGCTCAATATGAACCTGCCAATGCTAATTATTGGGTAGGATGCGGAGGCACAATAAACAAAGGGCGCTCTGTCCGGCCGGGAGCTGTGGGCGCTGCCCTCTCGCTGGGTCTGGGTGTTGGAAGGCCCACCTGCCCCTCCCTGCAAACCCTGTGCTCCCCGAGGGAAGTGGAAGGGCTCTAGCCTAGGACGCCTGGGCCCAGCAATCTCAGATGCCAGTTTTAAACCAACTCAATTCAAGAAATATTTACTGAGCACCTACTGGGTACCAGACACTGTGTTTCACACATGACCACGCTCGCACCTGCTGTCTCTAGAGTTTGCTGGTGAAGAGAGCATGTCTTTTTTTTTTTTTTTTTTTTTTTTTACCTGAGCCCTCCTGCCACCTGTTGGTAGCTCAACAGCAACTCAGCTCGGGCTGGCATCGAACCGTCGTTGCTCAGAACTCAGCTCACACTCTTGAGCAAGCTCTTAACCAACTGAGCCACTTAGCCGGTCCAAGAGAGCATGTCTTTAGAGTCAGACATGCCTGGTTCAAATCTCAGCTCAGATGCTATTTATAGTCTTCTCTGATCCTCAGTGTCCTCATCCAGACAATGAAGATAATAATATGAATCTGACAGAGTTAGAGGAGGATTGATCAGGAAAATACATGCCAAATGGATGGCACGAAGTAGGCACTTGACAAATGTTAGCTGTTCTTCTTCTCCTTTTCCTCCCCTTCCTTTCTTTCCTTCCTCCTCCCCTCCCCTTTTTCTTTCCTCCTTCCTTCCTCTTCCTCATTCTTCTTCATTTTATCATCATCATCATCATCACCACCACCACCACCATCATCAGTACCACCATCGTCATCACCATCATCACCAACATCATCATCACCGCCTTCCCATCATCACCAACATCATCACCATTCAATGAGTATCCCTAGTGTCCAGGGCAGGGCTCACTTAAACATTGTTAGTTGATTACATGACGAGCGAATGGGAGGCAGGAAGAAAGGAAACGGGCCTTGGCAATGTGGAAGTTATAAAAAATAATTCACATCAGGTCTTGAGCCCCAGAGCTGACAGCCTCATGGGGAGACAGACACTCAAGAAGTCAAGCAAAGTAGGAAGTAGAGGGAAGGGCCACCCCTCCTCCCCCCACGTCCCCCCACTTCCTTGCTTCTGTCTTCCAGAGCTGAGTTGGCAGAATCCAACTCCTCCTTTGTGAGAAAGACCTCACCTTCTCCTTGAGTGGAGGAATGGGTGGCCTCTGCTAGTCCCACGTGTGCTCTTTCTGTCAAATCACAAGGGACAGGCGGCAGCGTGGTCGGGGTGGGGGTGGTGGCTGGGAATGGACATGTGCAAAGAACACTGTTCACACCCCATCACATGACCTTCTCAGTAATCCCTCCAGGCTCCAGTCTGCACCCCATGTTACAGAGACAGAAAGTGACTCCCCAAGATCAGGTGGATCACAAGAGGCTCTGGGGGGGCTGAGTTCTCTCTTGGCCACGTAATTTTAGGAAAGTCACTTGCCTGCCTCATCTGGAAGGTGGGAATTGTGACAATGTGGGGCCCACACACGTGTGCACTGTAACTCTGAGAGGGAACCCGTGTTCTCTCTGTGTCCCCCGACAGCCTCTAGGACCGCAAGGAGTGGGAGGACTACATGGAAATTAAAAACCTTTGTGCATCAATGGAAGCTATCAAATGGGGAAAGACAACTCATAGAATGGGAGAAAATATTTGCCAGTCGTATCTGTTAAAGGGTTAATATCCAGAATATATAAGGAGCTCCTACCACTCAACAACATCAACAAAAACTAAACAACCAAATTCAAAGTGGGCAAAGGACTTGAATAGACATTTCTCCAAAAAAGATATACAGATGGCCAAAAAGCACATGAGAAGATACTCAATCACTAATCATTAGGGAAATGCAAGTCAAAACTGCAATGAAATACCACTTCATAGCCATCAGGATGGTTATAATTTTAAAAACTAAAAAAAACCCCCAAAACCCCTAAAGTAAGTGTTGGCAAGGATGTAGAAAAATTGGAACCCTTGTATATTGCTAGTGGAAATGTAAAATGGTGCAGCCACTCTGAAAAGCAGTTTAGAAGTTCCTCGAAAAATTAACCATCTGATCCAGCAGTTCTACTCTTAGGTATATACCCCAGGTATTATTACCATACAGAGATGGCAAACCATGATCATTTTACATGAACAGAAGGTAATTGTACAAATAGGTGCATTTAAAACACTAAAACATCATTATTAAATTCTAGCTCCATACTGTTGCCTGCCAGACTTCCACTAAAAAGAAGGTTGGAGGCCGGACAAGTGGCGCGGTGGTTAAGTGCTGGCTTGGGAAGCCAGTGGCCCCAGTTCGGGTCCCACATATGAGGCCCAGTGACACTGCCCTCAAAAAAAAGAAAAAGAAAAAAAAGAGGGTTGGGCTGGCTGAGTTCGATGCCCAGCCCGAGCTGAGCTGCCGTTGAGCTGCCAACAAATGGCAGGATGGCTCAGCTGAAAAAAAAAAAAAAGGTTAACCATTACTAAGAGAGGCATTAAGAAGAAACTGGCACCTCACTGGACCCGTTTTCTTTTCTATTTATTTATTTATTTATTTATATTTTTTTGAGGGCAGTGTCATCGGTCCTCATATGTGGGACCCGAACCGGGGCCGCTGGCTTCCCAAGCCAGCTCTTAACCACCGCGCCACTCGGCCGGCCCAAGGACCCCTTTTCTAATCAGAAGAAAATGAAAGGGAAGCAGCTCTCCCTCGGGTGAGTCGATGTTCTTCAACGTCACCATGGCACCCACCAAGTCACCTCCTCTACATCAGTGTCAGCCCGCTGCCTCCACCCACCCTGGGCTGGCTCTGTGGGTGGCACGAGATCACATCGCCCAGTGACAAGCTCTTTCCAGATGGGACATGGTAGGGCCATCGTCATTATACGAAGCAGCCGGGGCTGTGTCGGTTAACTTCTCCCAACAGGTCCAAAGTGCCCTCTGAGTCAGGCCCACGGACGCCCAGCATTATAAAGGCTCAGTCTAGCAAGGAAATTTAAAACCAAAACCAAAGGCAAACAATGACAACAAATGAAATCATCCCTTGCGATCCAGCCTCTTTGTTTGAGGCTGACACAGGGTTCTTGCCCCCAAATCCAAACGTGGAGCTGTGGAAACCCCAGTCTTGTGGAGAGACACCTGTGGACCCCGCTGACCCACTGCTGCCTTGGTCTCCGTCTGCTGGTTCCTCCCTCTCTGTGGACTTTCTGTCCTACCCAGTAATTAGCACTGGCAGCCTCAGATTGGCTCTTTTGTTTTCATAATTCATTTACTTTTGATGATATCATAAAGAGTGCATAAATTTCATCCCCCTTCTCTTAACATCCCCCCACGCCCACACCCACTAATACAAAGACGCTAATTGCTTCTCGCTCTTGTGCCAGGCGCTTTGAAAACAACTTGGGCTAATGGGTGGAATTAACCCTGTTTATCGTACAAATCAGCAGCCTAATTTGCCTTGAATCCCGACTCCGAGGCTCCAGGTACCACGGCTGGCAGGAAATGACTTCCCACTCTGCCCTAGCCACCCAAGAAAGAGGACCAGAGGTGCCAGCGCTCCACACGCTTTCCTTGATGCTCCCCTCCCTTCTGTGGTGGGAGGAAGTGACATTTGAGCTGAGACCTTTTCGTGGGGGAGCCCCCTTGATGCAATGAGAGCCCCAGCTTTGCTGCCAAGCAGGCTCTCCCAGAGGCTCATGGACCACAGGAAGGTGCTTGAACGCGGTCGGCAGAGGCCCCCATTCCTGGGTGCGTGGTGGTCCTATGCCCTGTACCTCTCAGTTCCCGGTGTTTCTCCCTAATGGGCCTCAGTGTGCAAGGAGCAGGTGGGCTTACCCATCAGGTGTAAATAGCATGGACCCATTCTCCCCCTGCCCCTCTGTGGTTACCCCTGCTCTTCATTTCCACCTGTTACGGGGACAACTTCTGTGATGAGGATGTGCAAGGGTCATTCTTCATATTGTAGGACAGCCTTTGGCACCTCCATCTAGACTCTTTGCTTTGGGATCCTGGCTCATTGTGACTTTGAGCAAGTTCATTGTAATGTAATTCATTCATTCATTCGCCGAACAAAGTCTTACTGACTCCACCCAGGTTGGCAGGCCCTGGTCCAGGGTGCACCAGTGATCAAAGCTGGGTCCTGGTCCCCAGAGCCTCCATTCTAGGGGGGTGGAGGCAGATAACAACCCAATGACCAAGTAAATATACAATATGTTACATGGTGATGAGGTTGAAACAGAGCAGGGTGAGAGAAAAGGGGAGGTCACAGCAGGGGTGGGGTTGGTGTTTAGATAGTCAGCACAGGTGCACAGGGAAGATAGCATATGAGCTGGAGAAACAGAGGGTCTACAATTCATGTGGTATTATCTTGGGGCGGGGTGTTTCAGGCAGAGGTAAATGCATGTGCAAAGGCCCTGAGTGAGTGGGAAAAAGTTTGGTGGGGTTTGAGTATCGGCAAGGAAGCCAGTGTGGCTGGAGCCTACAGAGGGAGGGAGTAGCCTACACCATGTCCAGCATTCCTTGGTTTTTTTCCCAATGCCCGTTTTCTGTTCCAGGATGCAATTCAGGTGACGACATTATATTTAGTCATTGTGTCTCCTTGGGCCCTTCTCGGTTCTGACAGTTTCTTGGGCTCCCCTTATTTATGATAATCCTGCCAGGTGTGAGGACTATCGGTAGAGTGTTCTGTAGAATGTCCATCAATTAGGGTTTATCTGATGTTTTCCTCATGGTTACACCGGAATTGTGGGTTCTGGGGAGAAAGATGGCAGAGGTAGTGGGCCATCTTCATCATATCATATCAACGGCACCTACTGTCAATATGACTTATCACTGTTGCTGTTGACCTGGGTCACCCAGATGAGATACTGTTTGTCAGGTTTCTCCACCGTGAAGTCACTCCCCCCCCGCCCCCGTCCTCTGGAAGGATGTCCCCCTGTGCAGCTCACAGGCAAGGGGTGGGGAGTTGTACCCCATCTCCCTGAGGGTGGAAAAACTATATAAATTATTTGGAATCTTTTCACATAGGAGTATTGTCTCTTCCCTCCATTTATTGGTTTATTCAATAATTTATTCATATCAGGATTCAATAATGGTTATTTATTTCATACTTTGGATTATAAGCCAACACTACTTTGTTCCTCAAATTGTTCCAGCTTTGTCCATTGGGAACTCTTTTAGCTGGCTCTTTCCATATACTGTGATTTTGTTTCTTTTTCAGAAATCCCTTACCTTTGGGCACTACAAAATGCTCCAGGCTCATCTTGTAGATTCCCTGCCCCAGTCCCAGGTCAGCTGCTTCTCCCACGAGCCCTCATTCTTTTTATTGAAAAGTGGCATAGCAACCAAGATGGAGGTGTTAGGTGTGCTCATTGTTACTGAGAAGCCATTGTGTCTAAGCCCTCTCTGCTCAGCTGACAGAGAAGGGAAATATACTAACTCATGAATATTTATATATACATGTATAACATAATAATATCCATTATTTCATGTATCATGTATCATTCTAGCCCTTCCCCCTTGTTTGTCTGTCACCTCCCACTCCAATAGGGAGAAACGTGGCCACCACCATCCACCATCCACTGACTAAATTGTTCAGTTTAAATATCCTGGTTTCAGACTTGCTAACCTGTGTCCCCATGGAAACAGGTTTGCTATCTGGAGGACAGGGCTCAGGTGCACTTTCATCTTCAGTCTCGCAGACTCCACTCATTTCCACACTTACCAAGGTCAGCACCTTTCCCCACACACCCTTCTGGGAGGCTGTTTCACATAATTGTAATACAGTTAGGTTATTTCACACAATCTGTATTTCATCCTGGGACCCCCAAACCTCCTAAATGTTTTTTTTTTTTTTAAAGGTTTTATTGGGGAATTGGGGGAGGGGAACAGCGTTGGGGAACCGGGGAAGGGGAACAGACAAGTTGCTGTCTTTTTGTTCTCTAGTCTAGTTGTGGAGGACGTTGCTTCACTGGCCCATGTTGGTATCGTTGCGCTCTTTCTGGATGAGGCAGATTGGTGGCCGGCCTCTGGATGGTCGCTCACCGTGGCTCTTGGCAGCTCACGCTGGCTGCCGGCCGCTCACTGTAGCCTATGGCAGCCCACTGCAGCAGGGGCTGCAGCCTACACCGTCGCCGGGGCTCACACAGCCCAGCTCCAGGTGGAGCTGTTGTTAGCTGTAGAGGGCAGTGTCACTGGCCCTCATGTGGGATCCGAACCAGGGCCTCTGGCATCCCAAAACGAGCTCTTAACTAATGCGCCACTCGGCCAGCCCTCCTAAATGGTTTTTTAAGAATTCATACTCATAAGTTTCACTCTTACTATTATCAAGTTCTATAGACTTTGACCGGTGCGTAGTGCCATGTATCCATCATTAACATACTCATACAGAATAGTTTCACTGCCCTAAAAGCATCCCCTGTGCTTCCTCTGTTCATCCTACTTCAACTCCCAGGATGCTGGGAGCCACTGATCTGTCTACCATTTAAATAACTTGCCTTGGTAGATTGTCATATAAATGGAATCATAGAGTATGTTGCCTTTTTAGGCTGGTTTCTTTCATGAAGCAATATGCATTTGAAATTCACTTGTCTTTGCATGACTTGATAGCTAATTCCTTTTTATCAAGTGCACTTGGATGGACCACAGTTTGCTTATACATTCAGCAAGGACATCTTGGTTGCTTCCAACTTTTGGCAATTATGAATAGAGATGCTATAAACATCTGTGTGAGAGCTTTGGTGTGGACATAAGTTTTCAAATAAGCTTGGTAAATGCCTAGAAGTACAATTGCTAGATCTTATAACATCTGATATAACATTCAAGTGCATAAAGCACTTCTTTTTCCCATATCTTACTTAATCTCATCTGTACAAGAGCCCTGTGAAGTAGGCATATGAAGCAGAGGTCTTTGTTCAGGGAGCAGAAATGGACACCTACAAACTCAAAAAGACGAGGAAATGGGAAGCTTTTGGGAGCCCACAGCGCCATTGGCAAGACTGTAGACCCTAACATGGAAAATGGGTGAGTTCAAGAAAACTAGGGGTGGCAGGATGCTGAGGTTTTTATAGAAATAGCCTGGTTAAGATGGTGCCACTGCTGACCACTGGATGGCGCTGATGATGCTGTCAGAGTTTATCTTAATTGATCCAGACGCTTTGGATCACTCTTTAAATTTCAGTCTTAGGCAAGGACATCTGGTTGACCAAACCTGGCCTCTAGGGATTGATTTCAAGGGTCTTACGCTTGATTAAGTTCAGGGAGAACAAATACATACTATCCATGCCCTCGTTCGTCCTCTTAGGAGGTGGAGGGACCACAAAGTAGAAAGGATGTGTAGTCCCTGAAAGACCAGGTGGGGGGGAGTCCCCCTGTCCACCTGAACAGCAGGGCAGTGATGTAAGCAAGGCGAGGTCTGCAGCGATGTGTCCTGCTGTGCTGCGGGCTGTGGTCACAGATGCTCGGCTTACCCTAACCCTAGAGGCCAGACCATGGAGGACCTGGCCACCAGGATTAGAAGACTGCACTCCACACCGGGCGCAGTGGGAAGCCAGGGGAGGGTTTTAAGATGGGGAGTCAGAACTGTAGTCTTAAAATGTGGGCAGAAATACCTGGTGAGGGCTTGGTCTTTTGAGAAAGAGTTAAGGCCCAGGTGCTAGGGCTGGGGTCTAAAATCTGTATGAGAATAGAAGTCAGGCTTCCCCACAGTTTAGCACATCTCATAATTTACCTTTCTGGGATTAGACACTTAGGGGAATACTAAGTTGTTCAACTACAAAACCTGATGACAGTAGGGATTCAAGCTCCATGTGGTGGGCTGAAAAGCCACCTCCTCCCCCCAATATCAGACCCTAATCCCTGGAACCTGTAAATGTTATCTAGGCAATGAAAGGGTCTTTGCAAATATGATAAAATTAAGAATTTTGAGATGGAGGGATTATCCAGAATGATCCGAGTGGGTCCTAAATGCAAACAAGGGTCCTTCTATAAAAGAGGCAGCGGGAAATTGGACATGCACAGAGGAGGAGATGATGTGAAGATGGGGGCAGGACTAGGAGCAATGCGGCCACAAGCGAAGGAATAGTGGTGGCCATCAGGGGCTGGAAGAGGCAAGGAGATGGGCTCGCCCAGAGACTCAGAGGCTCTTGATTTCGCCCCAGTAACACTGACGTCAGACTTCTGGCCTCCAGAGCTGGGAGAGAATACCTTCCTGTTGTTTTTAGCCCCTCGATTTGTGGTATTGTGTTACAGCAGCCATGGGAAAGTAACACATCCAAGAAAATTAGTGCTAGAGAAGGATAAGAACAGGCATAGTGGAAAGAGCGGGTCTTTCGATAAAGGTCGACCTAGAATCAAATTCTGCCTGGTAAGAGCTGGGACAATAAAATTAACACAGGCATGGCAAGTGCAAAGCAGCCTCCTCCCTTCCCATGCCAAGGCAGGCATGCAGACACCAGCCCGCTGTCCCAGGTAGGCTCAGAATACGGGTTAGCACCGATCTCCTGGCAACCGTCAGAGCTGATGGGCGATGTTAAACTCAGTGACCATTCCTGTAATAACACGAACCGTCATTCCCTGTGTACCTACCGTATGCCAGGCATTTAAATGACACCCTATTTCATTCTCCTAACAAGCCAGACAGACAGTTCTCTTCTTTGGTGTTCAGGCAAGGAAATTGTGCATGGAGTTACAGTGGCATTTGCAAAGCTAGAAAGTAATTGATCCTTCATGCAAAACCAGGTCTTCTCCTGCGACTCCACTATGGTGTCCAACCAGCTGCTTGGATTTTCTGAGCCTCAGCTTATCCTTCTGTCAAACAGGGTGGCTGATTTCCACCTCAAAGAGCTTTTGTGAGGATTCAGTGAGGTTGCGCACAAAAAGCAGGGAACCCAGGAGGCTATGGCGGGGCACAAAACCTGCATTGGAAAAAAGTTAGCCCACAAGAGGCCGGGCCCCACACAGGCGAGCCACGGTCCAGGCAGCCTGGAGCCCCGGCCCGGCAGTCACAAGAAAGCTCAGCCTACTCCCTGACACAGCTCCACCCCACAGCTTGGCCTTTTGCCTCTGGAGGGACCTCACCTGGAGTGGGGCGCCCTGGGGTCACCTGACCTAGCACTCTGTAAAGTCAACATGAGCTGTGGCTCCCTGCCAGGGCAAGGAGTTACAATGACAAAACCAACAGTCTTTCAAGTAAGATCCAACCAAGGCGGAGGAGAGGGGCCCCAAATGGTCTGGAAGTGAACCGCAGTGTGACGTGTTCTCCCTGAGCCCCTGAGGACTCTGCTTCCATTTTCGGGAGGCAGATTGAAACTAAGGAAAAAGCTAGGGGCTTTAGCACTAGACAGACCTGCATTCAAATCTTGGCCTGCCTACCTGCTGGCTGTGTTGTCTTGGATGAACTCCGAGCCTCAGTTTACTTACCTGTAAAATGGGACATGAATCCCTACACCAATGATATCAATTCCCCTTATCTTACCTGGTCCCCAAGTCCGTGCCTGAGTCTGCCTGCAGCGCACCTTGCCCCCCCCACTAACTGCAGCCAGTTCCAGCAGCAAGTGCAGTGTCCATGGGGAAGGGCAGTAGCGTCCCAGGCCGGCAGAGCCCTGTTGCAGGAGGAAGGGAACTTGGGGACAGCAGGGCCCCCTGACAAGCTTGGGTCCCGAGAGGCTCACCCCTGACTTTCTCCGTAGAAGTGGGGGTGGGAAAGGAGTCAAGTGGGACCCTGGCAAACCTAGTCTCAAGCAAAGAAAATACAAATGGCATCTTCCAAGGCAAAAAGTGCAGTCACTGGAGCAAACCTCCCTTTTGAGTCTGGCGTTAGGGAAAGCAGGCTCTCGGCACCAGAAACCTGCGCTGCGTAGCTCCTTTATCATGACTCATCTGTCAGCAAATAATGGCTCTCCCTCCAGGCACCCCCACCTGAACCTTCTAGTTGTACGATTGTTGGGCTTTATGTCAACCAAACAATAAATCAAACATGGGGCAGAATGTCTGGTGGAAAATGTGCTGGGGAGAGACCTGTGCGAAGCGCCCGGTGTCGGGAACAGTGTGGCGGGGGCTTCGTCTCTTTTCCTAGGCTTCCCTTTTCTCTATTAATTCTCTTAACTTTGGGACCAGGATCCGGGTCCTCGTGACCCAAACCCTCCTGCCTCTGCGATGGAGAGAGCTGCATTTGTACCCTTTGCCTTCTACGGACCTTGAGAGGGTTCAATGAATGCGAAATACTAGCAAATGTATGGATCACGAGCAATTTCTCATCCACTTTTTTTCCTCAGTGGAAATTCCCTTTCTGAGAGACTTTTTGCCACCATCAAAAGCCAAGTTCCCTGTTAGGGAAAGAAAGGGGACAGTGTTTATTTTAATATATTTTATTTTATTTATGTGTTCCTTTACTTTCCTTCCATTGCCTCTAATTTATTTTTTTATGCTATTGAGGGAGGAGGAGTGGGTGATTCTGATGGAGAAGGGCAGGGACTGGAACCCTGGGGCCTGCCGGCCAGCTCTCACGTCTGTGGTTTCTACCACATTCGTTTCCGTGCCTGCTGTCTTGGCTGTGGGACTCACGACCTAGTGTGTGGGGGTGTGCGTACAGGAGATTGCTTTGATCTGTCGCAGCACAACAGGCCATGGCAGAAACCTTGGAAGCTGCAGAGGGCATGCAGGGGAGAGGGTGACCAGTTCTGAACACCGCAGTGTGCTTTCTCTTGACTAATTCTTTCCAAACCCATGTCTGTCCACTGGGCCAACATCCAGGATGAGGCAGTGGATTCAGTGTTTTCAGTTGCGTTTAAAAGTATGCCCTGGCACCTGCTGGGTACCAAGCCTGGTGCCAGGTGCCGGGGGTGGACTTATGAGGAGATATAGCCCTGGCCTCAAGGAGCTCCCCTGAAGTGGGGGAGACAGATACGTAAACAGATCATCGTAATGGAGGCTGGAGGGCCATGTTGGAGGAGTAGCGGAGCGGGAAGCAGTCACGGCAGCAAACTGACCCTGTGTGCTTTGGCCCCAGAAAACAAGACTCAAGATGCCAGGTCCGCAATAGTACTTTCCTTTTGAAACCTGACGTTTATTGAATAATTATTACGGACCAGGCACTGTGCTCGTCACTTTTCTGTTAGCTCCTTTAGTTCTTACAGAAACCTCATGGAGTGGTTTTAAAATAGGCAAGTGAGAATGTAGTAGCCATTCGTGTGTCCCGAGGCTGGCTGTGAGCTGGCCAGTGCATCACGGGCTTGGCGCTTGCCTCAGACTTTGGACTTAGGCACCGCCGTGGTCACCGTCTCCTGACGCCATGGGGCAACGGGGGCTTGCAAGGGTCAACGAAGGGGCTTGCGCAGGCTCCCATAGGAGGGCCCGGTCCAGCCTCCTGACTCAGGCTGACCTGACTCCAAAACCCAGGCCTTGAACCGCTGTGCCAGGTTCTGGCTCCAAAGTCTAGATGTGGCCATAATCTCAGTTTTGGTGTAACCTGCGGCTGGTCCATACAACACTGGCAGGAGTATATATTTCGTTTGTTCATTCATTCATTCATTCATTCATTCATTGCTTTGGTCTGCAGGTGCCTGGCTCCCCTCTGCAGTGAGTTCCCTGCTGGGCAGTCGTATGTTCATTTCACTGTCCTGAGAAGCAGGAACCTCGAAATACCTGTTCTGTTCCCCGTGGCTCTGGCTGCATGGAGAGGATCACACGTGACACACCAGTCAGCACAATGACCTACCCCTTACACACGCTTTATTGGATCATTTGAAAGTGTGGCAAAGTCCCCTTAGCGAAGTGGTATGGTGCCAAGGAATACCAGGAAATTAATATCTATGTAACGTCTGAAGCTGCCCCTGGCACAGTTGCAAACCAACGAACCATCAATTCTAAATGAAGCTGCACATTTGCCCTGAAGGCCTGGTTCCTGGCTGAGCCAAGACAAGTTCTGGGGTGTGTGTGTTTGTTGGGGGGGGGGCGGACACAGGGGAGCGAGCAAGGTAGAGGCAATTCTTCCCTTGTTCCCACCAGTAGCCAAGATTTGGGTCTGAATTTGCCAGATCCGGCCCTCATTCTCCCTTCATGTGGCTGCAGAGATGCAGCCAGCGGCCAGCTGTGTGCTTGCAGGTGTAGACTCAGTGTCGCCTGTGCAGGAGACACACAGAGACAAGGCCAGAAGCCCACTCTGAAGGCCACGCTGGGCTCTCACATCCCTCGGTTTTCCATGTCATGAAGAGCTGGCTTCCTAGCACCTACAGAGCCAGGCTGCCCAAGTTCAAATGGGCTCCCTCCCTTCCTGATTGTGTGACCTGGGGAAAAATCACTTCACCTCTCTGGGCCTCATTTTCTTGTTTGTAAAACCAGGAAAGCAACTACCCTCTTAGGCAGCTGGTGAGGATCACATAATTGGATCAACTGCCTAGCTCACTGCCCTTATGATTATACTGGGAAGAAACAGAGGGGATGCACATGTGTGCTCCTGGTGGCCCCAGACGAGAGGGTAGAAAGCCAGGCTGGAGGAGCCCCGTAGGCCGCTGCGTAGCTTGCCGTCCTGGTCCGATGCCTGGGCGACTGGCAGGGCGCACGCAGCGTTCACTGGGTCTGGCTGTACCAGTGCTCTGCATGCTACTCGATCGCGTCCCGGGGGGGACCCCACGGTTGCGCCTCTTCCTTTCCCCAAATTCTAATGCAAGTTCCCACACAGAGTAGAAGCTCGGTAGATGCCAGAGACGAACTGGAGTTCAATTCTAAACTTTCGTTTCCCATGGTGTGGACCATGTCGGGTCCATCTTTACAACTTTTCAGGGCCTAGCACCCAACAGGGGACCAGCACGTACTTGCTGAATGAATGAGTGAATGAGTGAATGAATACTGCTTACCTTCTGTGAGACGGATGTCATGGCCTTCAGGGACACCACAGGTATCACAGCACAAGTTAATAGCACAATGCACTCGAGAGAGCAAATCATTTGTGCTGTAATTGAACTCACGAGCATGTATCTCCCACCGTCTGGTGGTCTCTCTCAAGCAGAAGGAGGAGGGTGTGTAGTGGAGACACTGGAGACATCTGGGTCTGCATTCAGGCTCTTCCCTTCACCGGGTCCCTGGCTTTGAGGTGACTTTGTTTTCTCACCTGCAAAGTAGGGATACTAATAGATATTTCACAGGATCTAGTCAGGGGTCAAAATAAGGCCCTTCTCTTAGTCGTACACAAAAGCATTTTTAGTTGCCGAGTGCATTTCCTAGGAAGCCCTGGGATAGCACTGGAACACAAAGATGGGCAAACATGGGTCACTGCTGAGAAGATCATCATGGGGGTGGGGGTAGCGGGGGGAGATGGATAAGTGAAGGATTTAGTCTCATACTCGTCCCCAATGAAGCGCTGTTTGTCTTCAATTCTATGACCCACCGATTGTAAGAAGGGCTATTGACCATAGCAACATTTTATGGAAAATATGTTACTATATTACTTATTCATATTCTGATATCAGAGAAGATAAAATAGGAGAACATGTTTCTCTAAGCAATGAAAAAAAGCAATACATTTTGCCATACATACATACAGGGCTGAAGAAATGGAAAATGCTGGCAACTTTGAGATTAGGGTATTAGAGAAAAGGGCATCTGCCCCTGACCGTGCAGGCTGGCTTAGAAATCAGTAGGTAGAGATGGGGGCGGTGGGCAGGAAAGGGGACAGCAGGAACCCAGGGTGGGGGAGGGGAGACTGTTCCCAGTCCACTGAGTGAAGGGATGCCGCTGGTATGGACACTCCTATGTCCCCCGTAGCCTTCATCTTCAAAACTCTCGCGGTCCCTGCCGTCCCCCATTCTGTGTCTCCTGGGTCCCAGGCACCTTTCCACCCACCTCACCTTCCCCCAAACCATCAGATATCGCTGTCATGTGACGCAGGCAGGCCGCCAGCCGGCCAGCGCTTACACAATTCCTGGCGCCTACTTAAAGTGTCTGAGAGATTCACCACTCCATCAGACCTCAGGGCAGAGAGTAATTATCACTCCCTCTTTCTTTCTTCTCCTTCTCTCCGCCTTTTGAAAAATTTGTTGTCTTGTAAAGGTACAGCATGAATCGGTATTTCCCCCGGAGTCCCCTCCTCCTCATTTCTTAAGGCGACAGATGATCAAAAGCTTTAGTATTAATCAGACCGTAGTGGATGCCTGGTGTGACGAAGGGTGCTGTGGGAAGGATCCACCAGAAGGGGCCCGGAGAAGGCCCAGGTGTAGGGTTGTGGGCCCTGAACGGGTCCTGCGTATGCCCAGTTACATGCTGAGACCGTCCTTCAGATGGAGGGTCACCGTTCACCGTTCAGAATTTAGGGGTGGGCATATTTGCCATTTCTCCATAGTTTTTTAAATGAGGGTGACACACCCCCAGGGAAGGCAACGTAAAGTCACAGTTTTCCAAAGCCTTCTCTCTGTGGTTGCCTTCTTGTGAAACTGGGTACATTTGAGGGTGAAAGTGGGTAACATTCATAACGCTGTTGGGACAATAGGTGTAACCCTGGGCTGTGCCAGGCAAGGGAGGAGGAGAGCCTCGTGGGAGCTGGAATAGCTGTCACAACGCTCAGGCACTAAAGCCGCCCTCGGGCCTGAGACTCAGTTCCTTCTTACTCAGAACCTATTTGTTCTTCATTTTCCCTGGCAGCAAATCAGGAAGATGATGAAAGGTGTTGGGCCCAGGAGGCCAGCAGTGACAAACGACAGTCTAAGAAGGCATTGTCCCCCAAAGCAAAGTCTAGAGAGAACTTTTGGTGCTCAGGACAAAGCCCCATGTGGCTCAACAGCTCCTTGTATTTCAATGATAACTTTGCATTATCAAAAAACAAAGTTATTCAACCGCCAAGTGTTGACCATCCTGATGGGACTAGAGATTGGGAAGTGAAGACGAGTAGGGCACAATATGTGACTTCAAGGAGCTTATAGCCTGGAACAGGGAGTGGATGAGAAAACAAATAATGGCAATGCACTAAAATGTGGGTAGTAATAGTGGGGTGGGCAGAGGGATGCAGTGAACAGGCAGGGGCACGTTTATTCTGCCTGAGATCACTGAGGGCTTCCTGGAGGAGATGACGTTGGAGCTGGGCTTTGAGGTATGCATAGGCATTCAGGAGGCAGAGTGTTGTCGGAGAGTGGGCCTTTCTTGGCGCAAAGTCCATGTCCTTGGCAACTCGAGCAAAGAATTGAACGAGATACCAGAGTAAAGCAGTAAAATAAGTAGTTTATTTGAAGAGATAGTACATTTAGAAGTAAAACTAGACCTGAGCACTAGAGGATGGCTCAAGGGCCCATTACTAGAAGTTACATACCAAAGAGTGTGGAGTGGGCCACGCGCAAAGGCGAGGCTCAAAGGGAAGAAGCGGCAGCAGCACTGGCTTCCCAGGACTTGGGGTTTTTATCCCTTTTTCTCTAGAATGGGCTGTTCTCCTCTGGGCCTGGGACCACTTGATTGGCACCTCTGATTGACAAGAGGTACTGTGCAGGTGCGAGTGACTGGTCTGATCTAGTTGGATATTTTGTGCCCACTTGCTTTTCCTGCAGGGGTAGGTAATTACAATACAAAGGGGAGTTTTGGGAGGAGGGGGGATGTCCCCTTGGCCATAGCACTCTGTGGGATGCAGAGACCCAATGCCTGCCTCTAACTGCCTGCCTAGTTTTTCCTTAGAGAGATGTGATCCCCATAAAATCTCTGGGAAGCTGAGGGACAGGAGGTCTCTTCTTCTGTATCTGCTTCCTGCTGGGCAGGGGCTTAGAGCTGTCCCTGCCTTTTGGGGGTTCACGGAACTCTCACCCTAGCTGGTCTCAGATGAGAGGAAGGGGTCTCAAGCTCCACCTGGAAGACCGCATTGGCTTCTTTGGTTGTGACTGGCAATCTTGCTGGGTTATCCCCTGTATCCCCAAAGCTCCTGAATGAGGACAAAAATATAAATCTGTTAGTTCTTATGAAACTTGTGGCTATTTAGTCCATCACTCAGGTGGTGTCAGTTGTCTGGACACAAAATGGGTTTGACATTTAGCTTCCTGGCCTGGGGGATATTAGGAAGTCTCAGAGACTTCTATTGTTTAGGATTCAGAAACTGATTTACCAAGCAATTAAGAAGCAAGGGAGATCTTCCGTCCTAGATTCACAAACAGGTTAGAAGAGCAATCAAAGCCCAAGAGCTAAGAAACTAAAGACCTAGGGAGGAGACTTAACATTTTTATACTTACCATTTCTATAGGAAAGAAAACTTGAAAGTTTTTCAGTGGTGGGGGTTGGTGCTGCTCAGTTGGCCAGTAACCAGAGGATGCACAGAAGGGCTTCCTGGGCAGAGGGAACAGCAAAAGCAAGATGACCAAGGTGACTGGGAAGCAAGATGTTGGGGAGGACCCATTGTCAGGCCAGTAGACCCTTCTGTCTGTGGGATCCGGAACATAAGACAAATGGAGGACAATGTAGCATGCATCTGAAGGTTTAAAAGTTACTAATCAAGCTAACTACCTTAATATTAAGTAAAATGTTTCTATTCAAAGTGTACGAAATGTGAACACATTTTATCAGAAATGCAAAATGCATGGAAAAAGTTAAATGATAACTATGTATATTTTCTAAAGATTTTCTTCTAAGATGGTCAAAGTTATATCTATTAAAATTAAAAGACAAAATATAAATTATAATTAATGAATAATGAAACACTTAAAAACTTCAGTAGAAGTTACTTTTAAAAGCAGATTAAAATATGATTTATTGTAAGTCTACATTGTACGTTTTAAAAAATTATGGTAGTATACTCTTAACATGTTGAACCATTATTTAAAGTTTACCATGCTAACCGTTTTTATGTGTCCAGTTCAATGGCATTCCCATTGTTGTTCAACCATCACCACCATCCACCCCCAGAGCTTTATATTTGTTTTATAACCTAAAACTCTATACCCATTAAACAATAATTGTCTGTTCCTCCCCCCTTCAGCCCCTGTAACTACCATTCTACTTTCTGTCTCTATGAATCATGACTTTATGCACCTTATTTAAGGGGAATCATTCAATACTTATCTGTTTGTGATCAGCTTATCTCACTCAGCATCATGTCTTCAAGGCTCATCCATGTTGTAGCGTGTGTCAGGATTTCCTTTCTTAACAAGCAGAGTTTTAAAAACATTTAAAATATTTTCACATTGAAACATTTTCCAACAATGTTGCCATGTCCATCCAGCTGCTAAAATAGAATCAGTAGCATGCTTCATGCATATTATGTCCAGACCCCCACATGGACAAATTACAGTGTAAAGTCAATTGCTTAACGTGGCTGAGTTCTCCCCGCTCCACGTGCAACTGTTGCAAACTGCTTGTCAAGTCCAGAATTCCTCTAGCATCCTGGTTTGGAAAGTAAAAAGAGGTAATAAAAGGGGAACGCTGGCATTTTTGTGATCCATCCGAGAAGAAAGATTGAGCGAGGTAATGAGTTTGTCATTTCTCGAACCTGAGCCCTGGGCTCGTTTCTGGAACCTGGGCTCACATATTCTCTGTTCTCTGGAGCAGCAGCCTCTCTAAGCATGATAATGGTACAATGCACAGATTTTTCCAGCACTTGAACCTGAATGCAGAAGAAGTGTTTATATTATAAAAATGCAAACAACTTCAAGTGCAGTGGTAGATTTCATTGCTCTTAAAAAATATCCTTTAGCCATGTCATTCCCTGGGGATGTTTTTGTGACCAGCTCCCCCAGTGAGTTCCTGCTGTTCTCAACATTATTGACTTAGGCTGTCCCCCCCCCCACCCACCCACCCCACACACACACTTCTCTCTTCTCTCATCCTTCCGCCCTCCCTCTTTGGAGCCTTAAATTCTTTCCTTGTCTTCTGCAGAACAACCCTCTTCCCTTCTACCCCAACACACAGGCAGCCTCTGGGACTTGGAGCCAGATTAAGTCTGGCTTTCAGTGTCCCAGCCTCTACCCACAAACACTTAGGAGGGTGCTTCTTGTACACAAAGGCAACCCCCCCTTAGAAGAACTCTGATGGCAGTGTCAGATGCATAATATCTATTTTTTTCTATCTCATCACAGAAAGAGGATGGAGATAGTTTATTGCCAGAACACAGGTGCTGGAGGAGACCGGCTAAGAACTGCGAGCCTTGCTGACTGTAACCGCCCCCGCTGCCTGCCAGCCGGAATGGGGCAGGCCAGCACCCGCCAAGCAGGAAGCTCCCTGGAGATGCCTCTGCGACTCCAAGGTGGCAGGCTCCAAGTTCAGATGCTCAGGAGCAGATTGCAAATCAAACACGTTTAGTTTTTGTGACTTATTTGGGATTACTTCAGAGTTGGAAATAAAGAGCAGGAGAGAATACAAATGACAAATTGCCACAAACCTATCCTGGGAGAGCCTCCAGCTGTGCCAGTGGGACCAGGTGTTAATTTGCTGGCTGTCAGAGCTGGAAGGGGAGTGCAGGCATTATCTAGTCCCATGATTGATTGGCAAACTTACTTGGCCGTGGAACTATGTCTTCAAAAAGACTTCTTTTGATGGCTGATATGCAGATAAAAATAAAAATACTACAGCTGAAGTCAGAGTTAGGGACCTGAGACCTTGTGTTCTCAAAGGGCCCTGTGACCCCATATTCGGCCCTCATCTCCCTCCCCTGCCCCTGCCATGACCCCCAGCCTGCCCTGTAGACCCTAAGCTTATGAAAAAGAAATAGTTAAAGGGCATTCTGTGTGTCAGGCTCCGAGGCAGCTCTGGAATCACAGTAACAAATAAAGGCGGATGCAGCCTCCACCTTCCCTGAAGCAGTCAGCCCAGGGCCAAAGACCTTTCTCACCTCTCTTGTAAGAACTGCAAGGTCTTTTGTAACAAATCTAGAGCAGCCCTTGCCTGGGCTCATGCAAACCTGAAAGATCCTGGGGCAATTTTGCTTCTCCTGTGAAGACAGCCCTGGACTCTGAAAGACAGCCACTCCCTGGGTGTGAGGAATTGTGTCGGATCTGGGCCTGGGCACTGGGCAGAGATGGCAGGTTTGCTTCGAAGGCTGGAGTCACTGCAGAAGGCTAGCACCCAGGCACAAGAGGAAAGGAGGAACAGGTCTTTCTCCCATTCATCTGCTCTTTCGGTCATTCACAGGTTCAGTCGCTGTTCCCTGAATGTCTCCCTGGTACCCAGCACTGGGGGCTCAGTCTGGTGGGGATGGAACGTGACTATCATACAGTGCTTTGGGAGAGGGACCAGCACTGTGCCATGGGAGTACTCTAGAGAGGGGAAATGGGGGGTGCCAAAGAAGACGCTATTGGAATTCAGGCACGGAGATGCCAAAGCCTCTGCCACTCGCCTGGTTCCTTCCAGGGGGGGCTTGTCCCCACCCAGCTTACATCAGCCTCTTGGTCCTCTGTGGTTTCTGAAGAGCCTCTGTGTTCTGAGTTCTACGTTTTGCTAATTAGGAAAACCCTTGAGGTCAATTACCTGGCAATGCTTTATGTGTCAGTCATAGGATCGTTGGGTGCTGGCCATTTATACACTTCCTAGAGGGTGATTTGGGTCAGAATGTGCTGACCGTGCACTGGAGGAGGGGGAAGGGTGTCGGAGGGTGACAAATGTGACTCACAGTAGAGCACTTGTGGGGGCAGCTTAGCTCAGGCCTGGAGATGAGGCGACTATGTCGATGGGCCTGAAGGCAGGCTGACCAGGCTCGTGTCTCTTGTCAGCTCAATCATCCTGGGTAAACCTCTTCACCTCCCTGAGTGAGTCTCGGGCTTGCACCCCCGCCCCCCCCCCCACCTCTCCCCATACCTGCCTCTTTCCCTTAGTCTTAAAAGAGGTTTGAGTTTTTTTAAAAATCCTTGACTTTATAGTGAAATAATTAATTCCTCCCCCCTTTTTTTTTTAAAGACAGACTTGTAGCATGCCTGATGGTAAGAAAAAAATTCACGAGAGTGACCACCCTGAGTTATGTTCAGCCCATAATGACAACCCTTGATGATTTCATGTCTATGGAGCCTTTGCACTATGCAACTGGGCCTTCCATCAATACTTTGAAGACCCTTATGTCTTAGGGATCTGGGAGAAAAGGCAAAAGTAACCCCCACCCTCACTTGACAGAAGGGAAACCTGGGGCCCGGAGGGCTTGAAGCAGGGCCAGGACTTGGTGCACATCCTCAGGCTCAGCTCCGGGAACTTGCTCTACACGCAGCCTCCCTCCCGCCTCCCCTCGCCAGTCCGTGTGCTGGAAATGGCAGGTTCGGAGAAGGTCTGGTGAAAGGGCGCCAGCGATAGTGTGAAAGCGTGCATGTCTCCAGCTCTGGCCATTTCCAGCAAATAATTTAATCCAAACGGGAAGGACAGCAGTTGAAGGAAACAGTGTTTATATGCTGCATCCGTAAGCATGACCAGATATGGGGAGGTGGGGGGACTGCCTGATCTGCCCAGCCTTTTTCTCTCTTCCGAGCACACCTGGTGAGGGCCACCAAAACCGCTTCGTCACTGTCACTGTTCCAGGCATAAGCAGGAGACTGACCTAGGCCTGACCCATCAGAAACCTTCCTGGGAGACTTTTTTCCACCCCCTAAACTCTAGATATCAGTATCTTGAGTCTCACTGTCAGGAAATCATACCAAATTGTGCAACACTGTACATACAGTTGTTCCCCTTTTGAACCTCAATGCTTTTACCTTCTGCGTCTTCATATAATGAAACCATAGTCCCAGAAACTGTAATTTCTCCAATACTTGACTTTTTTTTTTTTTCTGTTAGCAATTTCATATACAGTTAGGGTCCTTGGATTTTGTTCGTATTTAATTTTAGGATAGTTTGGGTTTTTGGGAATAAAAGAATATGGACATGGTTTATAAAAAGCTGCATGCAGGGCTGGTCGAGTAGCACAGTGGTTAAGCACTGGCTTGGGAAGCCAGCGGCCCCGGTTCGGGTCCCACATATGAGGGCCAGCGACACTGCCCTCAAAAACAAAAAAAAAAAATAAAAAATAAAATAAAAAGGTGTATGCAAACAAGTCTGATTTCCTTTCTATCCCTTCAACTGTAGTGCTCACACCCACCTCTTATAGTTAAGCACAGATACTCCTTGACTTACAATGGGGTTACATCCCAGTAAACCCATCGTAAGCTGAAAATATTGGAGATGAAGGCTGACTTACTACACCAAATGGCACAGCATAGTCCAGCCTACTTACACATGCCCGACACTTATACTAGCCCGCAGCGGGGCAAAATCACCCACCACAAAGCTTATTCTATAATAAAGCCTATTTTACAGTAAGTGTTGAGTATCTCCTGTGATTCCTTGTGAGTATCACTTTCGTACCATGGTCAAGTCGAAAAATCATAAGTGGAATCATCGTCATTCGGGGACCATCTGTGTCGTTTCTTTAGTTTCTGGCTCTTTTTCTTGTGTCCCTTTGTTTTTTGTTTAGAAATGTATGTTACAAATCACTATGTATTACATCACATCACGGAGCTTTTCCGTCCTAAGTCCTGCAGCTCTGTAGTAATGCACAGCGTGCACACATCACGTTTCTTTAACCAGACGTCTCTGTCTGGATATGGGAGCTGCTTCCATGGCTTTTTATGATAATGCTGCAGTGAACAGCCTTGTGCATCTGCTTTTTTGTGTTGTTGAAGACTCCTGTTGGAACTCTGAACGGGGTCCAAATGGGAGAGGGCAGTGATACTTTCAGAAAAATGTGCGTCTGAAGCTGTAGGAAACTCCTGAGGCCTCACTTGGTTGAGAAAGTTGGTCTGCAGTGAGAAATAATGCCATCTGCCCTCGAGAGAGGCCCAGAGAGAGTTTTGGATGTATTAGAGTCTCTGGTTTTATTTCATTGTATTAAAAAAAAATTTTTAGTTTT
Source organism: Aselliscus stoliczkanus (assembly GCA_033961575.1). Classification (NCBI taxonomy): domain Eukaryota; kingdom Metazoa; phylum Chordata; class Mammalia; order Chiroptera; family Hipposideridae; genus Aselliscus; species Aselliscus stoliczkanus. The sequence goes on from CM066733.1 coordinate 5,339,136, forward strand.
TTTTTAAAGAATAGTTTTAGAGGGCCAGCCAAGTGGCATGTTGGTTAAGAGCTGGCTTGGGATGCCAGTGGCCCCGGTTCAGATCCCACATATGAGGGCCAGTGACACTGTGCCCTCTACAACTAAGATGGTGAACAAACAGCTCCACCTGGAGCTGGGCTGCTGTGAGTTGCCAGGGATGGCGTAGGCTGCAGTGGGGCTGCAGGGGGCTGCCATAGGCTACAGTGAGTGGCTGGAAGCCAGCATGAGCAGCCGGCAGCGGGTGTGAGCGGCCGTCCAGAGGCAGGCGACCCGTCTGCCTCACCTGGGAAGGGTGCAATGACGATACCAGCATGGGCCAGTGAAGCAGCGTCCTCCACAACTAGACTGAAGAACAAAAGGACAGCAAATTGTCTGTTCCCCTCCCCCAATTCCCCAATAAAATCTTAAAAAAAAAAAAAGTATAGTTCTAGATTCTAAATTGAGAGAAAGGCACAGTTTTCCCATTTACCCCATCCCCACACAGGCACAGCCTCTTCCCCCGTCAACACCCCCACAGAGGGAGTGTACCATTATCACTCCGTAGTTTACATTGCAGTTCTTGGTGCTGCACATTCTGTAGGTTTGGACAAATGCATAATGACATGTAGCCACCATGATAGTATCATACAGAATAGTTTCACTGCCCTAAAATTTCTCTGAACTCTGCCTGTTTGTCCTTCCCCGACTCCCAACCCCTGGCAACCACTGAACCTTTTACTGTCTCCACAAGTTTTCCTTTTCCAGAATGTCATGCAGTTGGAATCATACAGCATGTAGCCTTTTCAGATTGGCCTCTTTCACTTAGTATAATATGCATTTGCGATTCCTCTATGTCTTTCCATGGTTTACTAGTTTATTTTTAGCTCTGAATAATATTCCATTGTCTGGAGGGAACCTCACTTTATCCATTTGCTTATGAAAGGACATCTTGGCTGCTTCCAAGTTTTGGCAATTATAAATAAAGTCACTATCAACATCAGTGTGCAGGTTTCTGTGTGGACATAAGTTTTTAACTCATTTGAGTAAATACCAAGGAATGTGATTGTTGGATTATATGGTGAGAGTATATTTATTTTATTTATATTTATTTATTTATTTATTTATTTATTTATTTATTTATTTATTTATTTTGAGGGCAGTGTCACTGGTCCTCATATGTGGGATCCGAACCGGGGCCGCTGGCGTCCCAAGCCAGAACTTAACCACCGCGCCACTTGGCCGACCTGAGAGTATATTTAGATTTGTTAGAAAACCAAGAAGTGTCTCCCAGAGTGACTGCACCATTTTGCATCCCCACCAGAGGTGACTGAGGGTTCCTGAGGCTCCACGTCCTCGCCAGCACTAGGTGTTGTCAGTGTTTTGGATTTTGGATTTTGACCATTCTAAAAGGTATGTAGTGGTGTCTCATTGTTGCTTTAATTTGCATTTTCTTGATGACAGGTGATGTTGAGCAACTTTTTATATGCTTATTTGCCATCTATATAACTTTGGTGAGGTGTCTGTGAAAGTCCTTGGACCATTCTGTAACCATTTTCTTATTGTTGAATTTTAAGTTTTGTTTTTTTTTTTGTATATTTTTAATAACAATCCTCTATTAGATGTTTCTTTTGCAATTTCTTTCTCTCAGTCTATGGGTTGTCTTCTTATTCTCCTGACATTGTCTTTCTCAGAGCCAAAGTTTTTAATTTGAATGAAATCCAGCTGATCAATTATTTCTTTTTTCTTTTCTTTTCTTTTTTTTTTTTTTTGAGAGCAGTGTCACTGGCCCTCATATGTGGGAACCGAACCGGACCCACTCGGCCAGCCCTCAATTATTTCTTTGATGGATTGTGACTGTGGTTGCTTTCCCTAACAAGTCATTGCCATGCTCAAGATCACCTAGGTTTCCTCATATGTTATCTCCTAGGAGTTTTGTACTTTTGCATTTTACATTTAGGTCTATGATCCATTTGGAGTTAATTTTTGTGACAGATGTAAGGTTCATGCCTAGATCCATTTTTTTTTTTGCATGTGGTTGTCTAGTTGTTCAGCACCATTTGTTGAAAAGACTGTCTTTGCTCCATCGTATTGTCTTTGCTCTTTTGTCAAAGATCAGTTGGCTATACTTACGTGAGTTTGTTTCTGGGCTCTCTATTCTGCCCATGGATCTACTTGTCTGTTCTTTCAGCAGTACCACATGTCTTAATCACTGTAGGTCTGCAGTAAGTCTAAAATTTGGGTGGTGGGTGTCCTTCATTTTTGCTCTGCTCTTTCAGTATTGTGTTGGTTATTCTGGGTCTTTTGTCTCTCTCTCTAAACTTTAGAATCAATTTGTCATTTATTCACAAAACAATTGCTGGGAATTTGATTGGAGTTACACTGAATCTATAGAGCAAGTTAGAAAGAACTATCATCTTGCCAATATTGAATCTTCCTGTCGGTGAACATGGACTATCTTTCACTTATTTACTTCTTCTTTGGTTTCATTCACCAGAATTTTGTAGTTTTCCCTGTATAGTTCTTGTATATATTTTGTTACATTTTTACCTAAGTGTCTTATTTTGAGAGGTGCTAATGTAGATGGTATTTGTTTTTATTTCAAATTCCATGTGTTCCTTGCTGGTAAATAGGAAAGCAATGACTTGTATATTAAACTTGTTCCTACAACCTTGCTATAAAACATTTATTAATTAGTTCCTGGAGTCTTTGTCAGTCCTATCTGACTTTCTACATAGATGAATGTCATCTGCAAACAAAGGCAGGCCTTTGTCTTACTTTCTAATCTGTGTATCTTTTATTTCCTTATCTTACTGGATTAGCTAGAACTTCTTGTACAATGTTGGAGAAGAGTAGGGAGAGGGGCATCCTTACCTTGTTCCTGATCTTAGTGGGAAAATCTGGTTTCTTACCATTAAGAGAAATGATGTTAACTCTAGGGGTTTTTTGGTAGATATTCTTTATCAAACTATCTTCTTAGTTTACTTGATTTTATTTTCTCTGGGGCTCAGTTGTACCCCTCATCTCCTACAGTTACAGAAACCTTCTAATAAACTCTCAACCAAATCTAAGCTACTTCACCTTGTGGCTCTGTCTGTCCCCTGCAACCAAAGCATCTTGACTAGCATGCATTTCAGTATAGGCTAATGCTAGCTCTTCCTCCTTTTGACTACACACGTGTGCTGGGCACATTCAATGCCCCAGGAGCAGCAGTGGGCATTTTCTACTAGAAGTAGCTTTGTAAGGTTGGAACCATTCATTTGTCATTTAAGGGAAGAAACAGGTTCCAAGTGATTATATACTTCTTACACTCCCTGTATTAGTCTCATGTAGCTGCTATCACAAATTATCACAGCTTGGTGACTTTAAGACAGCAGAAATGTGTTCTCTCACAGTGCTGGAGGACAGATGCCTGAAATCAAGATATTGGCAGGGCCGTGCTTCCTCCGAGGGGAGATTCTGTTCCTCGCCTCTTCCAGCTTCTGGTTTTTGCCACATTCCTTGGCTTGAGGCCACATCACTCCAGCGTCTGCTCCCTACTCTTCTGTCTCTCTTATAAAGACACTTGTCATTGGTTTAGAGTTCACCCAGATCATCCGAATGATTGTCTCATCTTCAAATTCTTAACCACATCAGCACACACCCTTTTCACTAATCAGGTCACTTTCACAAGTCCTGGAGTTAGGATGTGGACACATCTTTTTGGAGCCATCCTTCAATCCACTACACTCACATCTCTTGGAGTTAGCAGACCAGGTATTATGCCCTACCCCATGCCCAGGGTCCTTCCCAACTAATCACCACAGATTCCAGCAGGAAGAGAGTCTGGGAGTCACAGAATCAGCAGTGACCCAGACCCCTTTTATAGTCTCTTCTTCTTTATTTTATAGTTGGTGAAGCTGAGGCCCAGATCCAGTCAGTGATTTGTACTAAATCTCACGGTCCATTGTTTGCCAGAACTCTCTATAATCTCAGCATGCCATCTGAAAAAAATCAACATAACTTCCGGAAGTTCTCGTACGCCCTTTCTTCAAAGGGGTGACCTGGAGCCAGCTCGTTAGCCCAGTCCAGAGGCTCCCCGGATTTCATCATCATTATTTATTTTTAGTGGTGGGAGAAGAGTCCCTTTGCAGAGAATCGGGAGTGGTAAGGTTGTAAAGCAGCTAGCTCTGTGCTTGATGGATTGCTGACTACACTTTATTAAAGGCCATTACAATTTCCAGCATTTGTCATATGAAAATATCTTTTAACAAATTCCAGCTTGTTAGAGACTGGTTGTTAGGAGCTGAGTTGGTCTTGTTCTGCTCCTACCTCGTCAACTCTAGCCGTAGCACCCAATCAAACTTTGACAATCAAAACCCTGTACAAGTTTCCTAATAGATTTGAAACAGGTGGGGACAGCACGGTCCACTGCAGTAGCACCCAGAGAACACAAAATATATCAAACCCACTCCCAGAGTGCAGACTTGCTTCCCCGCTTAGAAAACTGGACAAGGAGCAGAGCTAAATGAGCCATCTCTTCTTGTGCAAGTCATTACCAGCTAAATGATTCAAAAAAAAAAAATCTAGAACAGCCTGTGTTGGGCGCATATAATAATGAGAAGCAGTCTGGTGGATGTGTTGGTGGTTATACAGGACCTGGTGCAGAAATCTTGATCAAAGCCTCTTGGCATCTGAAGTCATCAGTAATTCGACAGTCTATTTGGGTGAAAAGAGCTTTTTTTCTGGACGCCCCACTTTAGGCCCACCCTGGAGAGGGGCAGGACTCAAGCTAACAAGGCCGCTGGCAAATCAAGACACCTCTTCTCAAGATGTGATACGAAACCCGAGCCGGTGGCGGCCGCCGGACAGTGCGATCAGGTTTCACTGAGGGGCCTGTGTGTACATTACACATGCTATTTGCATGGATGTCATCTGTTCTGGCCAGGCTGGCACATCCTTCTCAGAGCCATGCACAGCGGCCTTTGCCTGGATGGAGCTGCCCAGGAGCCCTCCCAAAGGGGCTGCTGCCCACACAGGAAAGGAGCGCTGAGCGCTTCAGCTATGGAGACTCCGATGCAAGAGTCACTCTGGCTAATTATGATTTCATGAACTAGTTCCTGATATTCATTGGTGCCAGGCCAAGGCTGGGTCCTGGGGCCATGGAGATGAATATTCCCAGCGCCCGCCCTTTACGAGTTCACGATCTAGTTGAAAAGTTGGAACATCAAAGTATGATTACACTTTAGTGTAGTGAGTACTGTCAAGGGGAGACCTGGGGGCCATGAGGACTCCTGGCGTGGTGTGGGCATGGTGAGCTGACTTGGTGCTGTGAAGAGAGAGACAGCTGCTCCAAGGAAGTGACGATACCTCGGCAGAGACAGAGCTGGGATGGAGGGAGGGGAAACTGGAGCCCGCCCTCGTCCTAAGCATCTTCTGCAAAGTGGCCTCTTTTTTAATGTTTAATGTTTACTGACAAATTGTTATTAAGACTATCATGAAAAGATATGAGCAGAGGAAGTGTAGCCTGTGTGATTGGCATGTCAGCAGTCAAACTGTGATATGCGAAGAACAGGTGGTAGAAGGGCGGGACATTTTTTTATGTTTGCTTTGTCACCAATCAATGGTACAGCTAGCTGTACCCCCTCCAGCCCCGTCCCTAGTAATGCACCTTCTGCATTCAGAATTTAGTTATGCTTTTGTTTCTCAAGTGAGGAGGTCAGTGGGTGACGAGGAATGGAGGCAGGGAGTAAGAGAGGAGAGGTTGAGTCGGGCTGAGGGAACAGTATGTGCAAAGGCCCTGGGGTGTGAACGCACAGGATAGGCTTGGGGGATCCTTAACACAGCAGTTTGACTAGAAAGAAGGCTTTATTTAAGGGAATTCTCGGGGCAGGGAGGGGAAACCACATTTGAGTCAGAGATTGGAAACAATTGCAGAGGTCCTTTGGTATCAAGCCAAAGAATTTGGGTTGGACTTTCTTTAGTAAGAAATAGGAAACATCGCTTCTGAGCAAGGGCGTGATGGACTCCATACTCCACTTTTTGAACTTGACGGTGAATTCAACCTTGTTCTAGGTTCTGGGAGGCTTACAAAATTTAAACACATGGTCATCTGCCTGGAGGAGATAGTAGTTCTGAATGAGACAGACAAGACATACACATCACGACAACTAGAGAGTGATTATAAGTTCATGTTAAAAAGCGTGTCCTGGCCTGTCTTGTATTAGAAGTTGGTCCCAAGGCTCCAAGTCACTCTCCTTTCTTGAACTTCGGTCTCCAGTTCTTGGAAATGGACATTATCCTCCCTACTTCATGGAATCATTGAAAGGAATGAAAGAACGGACCATGTAAAAGCCCTGATAGTGCCTGCCAAATTATCGATTCAGGGCCAATGGAGCTTCTGCAATAGAAGGGAAGTTTATCATTTGATGGGTCAAAGAACTATTTCCCAGGCATACGATAGATCTCATATAGAGTTTTATATGAGGTTTTATATAGCTTTTTCCCCCATCTAAATTTGATATTTTGGGGGTGGGGGGTAGGGAAGGAGAGAGAATACTATGTAAAATGGAAGAATTTTGGAGGAAGGGTTGGAAGACTGTGGTCCTCTTTGGCCCAGAAGAATGGGCTCCAATTAAGTTCATAACTTGCTTTCTAGGCAGCCATGTATTCTGCAACTAGAAAACATCCCTTCACCTGTGAGTCCAAACCAAGTTCTAGTTCAATCCAGTGGGCGGAGAGATAGCACCTGGACACTCCTCCGCTCTTCAAGGGCAAATCCCAGTGTGGACCATCTGGGAAGAAAGCCTTGGCGGGAATATCGCAACCCATTGGTCTTCATTAGGTTCTGATTTTATTTATTCCCTGATTGTGCCACAAAGCAACCAACTCCAGAGACAGAAGAAAGCAAACATTTGCTCAGTTCGTTGTGGACACAGTCTGTAGGACTTTGCTTATGTTAGTGGAAGTGTTGCTTCATGGACCCACCTGCAAAGTTTGGTGAACACCCTGAGGACCCAGGGATGTCACAGGCATTTTTACTGCAGGCTGACGTTGTCTCAGGCACCAAGCTGGAGGCTGGGAGATGGAGATGAATGAAGGGTCCAAAATCGAATAATTTTGTCTTAGCTGTAAAGAAATCTAGGGCCGGCCAAGTGGTGCGTTGGTTAAGAGCTGGCTTGGAATGCCAGCGGACCTGGTTCAGATCCCACATATGAGGGCCAATGACACTGCCCTCTACAGCTAAGATGGTGAACAACAGCTCCACCTGGAGCTGGGCTGCTGTGAATCCCTGAGACAGCATAGCTGCAGCCCCTGCTGCAGGGGCTGCCATAGGCTACAGTGAGTGGCCAGCAGCCAGCGTGAGCTGACAAGAGCTGCTGTGAGCAGCCGTCCAGTGGCTGGCGACTGATCTGCCTCAACCGGGAAGAGCGCGGTGATGATACCAACATGGGCCAGTGAAGCAATGTCCTTCCACAACCAGAAGAACTGCAGAACAAAAGGAGAGCAACTTGTCTGTTCCCCTTCCCTGGTTCCCCAACGCTGCTCCCCTCCCCCAATTCCCCAATAAAATCTTTAAAAAAAAGAAAGAAATCTAAAACCCAGTGGACGATGAAGGTGGAAATACAAATGTATAGAAGTAATCACAACTCAAGGCAGAATGTTGAGGAAAGAGCTCAAATTCTACAAATCTTACTTTATCTTACTGTATGATGTGTGCTAAGTGTAATTTCAGGACTCAAATTAAAGCACACAAATGATAGCTCTACTCCCTTTGGTTGGGGGAGGCAGTTTGAATAACAAATTCTTGTCGGAATTTCTAACGACATATCTTGGGGTTGATGGGTGCAACTGAACAAAATATCCTGAATTTTGAGACAGTCCCATAGATATCTTGTAAATAAAATAGAGATGTGTAAGGCAGATGGAGAAAAGTTTATTCAACAAAATTTTTCTTTTGGGGAGCATTGCATTCATTTGGAAGAAATGCCTTGATATGCTGTTTGGGGTAGAAAATGAGACTCTAGTGGAATGTTTAAGCAACAAATTGGAAGTTCCTTGGGGGAAAGTAAGGGGGAGAGAGAGGAGGCAGCCAACTGCATGCTGTATACGCGGAGATAGAGACCTCCCCGTGGGGAGCAGACCTTTGCAGAGGCACTCTGGGAATGTGTGGATGACTGGTGGCTATGGGAGTGAACGTTATTCCTTCTTTAAATCCCCCAGAAAATTCTGCAAGGATGAAGGAAAGCTTTGATGTACAATTGCTTTGCCATGGAAACTGGCCAAGATGTGCCCAGAGTGACCTAAGGGGTAGGTTGTAAGTCCTGGAATCGAAATCTCAGAAAGACATGATGATGGGGGGTTTGATTCATCTGATCTCAAGAGCTGGAGCGAGCCTGGCTGGCACCTGGGTTATGGGGGTGAACTCGCATGATGTAACCTTTAGAAAAAGGGAGCAACTGAGTCCCACTGAGGAATAATGCTCGGTCTTCAGAGGGTAAAACAGGCACTAATTATTCAAATTCATCTTCTAGTCTTCACTTTGTGTAGGAAGGCAGCTGGCTCACCAGTCCCACACGACATGAGCTCTTCCTGAAATTCTTTTGCGTTTGAGAGTCTAGAAGCAGACTTCCTACACAAGGCCGTGATTTTTTAAGGTGTACATGCCTTTAAATGTTGTAATCCTTAGAACTTATTTTAAGGCAATGACTAAGAATGCTCTAAAACTCAGCCATATGGCTGTTCATCACTGCACTGTTTGTAAAAAGAAAAAGTTAGAAATAATCTAAATGGCCAAAAATGAGAGAATGGCTAAACAAATTATGACACACGCAGAAAATGAAATATTGTGTGGTCACTGAAAACCATACCACAGGGCTGTATTCATTGACATGGGAAAATGCCCACAATATAATATTACAGAAAAAATAATCATTCAAAAAAACTGCAAATATGGTCCCATTTGTACAAAAAAAAAAAAAAGTAGTGTATATACATTATCCTATCCAGAGGGAGGCTGAGAAAGACATATGCCACCAAAGAGTGATCACTTCAGGCTGGTGGGGCTGGGGTGGCTTTTTTTTTTTTTTTTTTTTACTTTATTCTTCATCGTTTCTTGCATCACCTGTGTGGTTGTACAATGTATATCTATAGTCATATAAATTCATAAACCTATTTCCACTTTAGCACCAAAAATCAAAACAAAAGCTTATATTTCACACGTTACTATTTTTCGTTAAATATTGAAAAGTACATATTTATACAAAGATGTCTGGAATAGCACCCACAGGGAGTTAGTTAACAGCTGTTACCTTGGAGTGGGTGAGGTTATGGATGGTTTATCATTTGTTATTTTGGCTTAACTCTGTTTTGGAAATGTTCTACAGTGGAGAGCATTGCTTTCAGAATGGGGGGAAAACCGCCTTGGCTCCCGTGCGGATGGCCAGCCCTCTCTCAGGCCTCCCACCTCTAAGTTTCTCAGAGGCAGAGGGACGATGTGGAAAAGTCGCCACATCCAGTTTCAGCCACGGGAAGGGAAGGGGAAGGAAGTGAGTGTTTTGAGGCAGAGGGTCTGGGTTTGAATCCTGACTCTGCCGTTTTTTACTTCTCTGACTTAGGGCAAGTTACTTAATCTCTCTGTGCCTCCGTTTTCTTGTCTATAAAATGAGCATGATGATAGTTCCCACCGCAGAGCTCTGAGAGGCCCAAGGCAGATCTAACCAGCTCCGGTCTGTATTCTCCTATTATACAGAGGAGGCTAGAAGAGTTCAGTGAGGTTGAGCCATTTACCCAAGGTCACGTGGAGACAGAGAGCAGAGCTGGGATTCCGAATGACTCCAAGTTCAATGCCCCTCACCCTCCTCAGAGATGAGGGGTCCACCAGTCATTCTTGGCCATAGTTTTATTATGAAAACCAGATTCCACCAGGGCAAAAAAGAATGGGGAACCCTCTCTCCCAGTAGCATTCAGCACATAGTATATATTTGGTCTCCAGTGCATCCAGGTGCCTCCAGCCCCGTCTTCTCTCATCCTCTCCCTGTTTGGTTTCCTTGGGGATGCTGATGAGGTCTTTTAAATTGGTGTGAATTTGGCTGCAAAAAAAGGAAAGAAAAGGAGAGAAGAGGAGAGGGGAGGAGAAGAGAAGGGAGGGGAGGGGAGGGCGGGGAGGGGAGAGGGGTGAGGGGAGGGGAGGACAGGAGTGAACATGAGATGCTTTTGGGGAGGAGATGCCTCTTGTTATGAAGTGCCCAGTCTGTGCACGGAGCACAGCTGTGGTGAGAAATAGCAGAGCTGGCCACTCCTCACAGAGCGGGTCACCTCAGGGTCGCCTCTCTCCCCACCCCTCCATGGGCACAGCAACTCCTCACTCACCCCTGTGGGGCGGGAAGGAACTTGAGGAAGGACAAAGGATGGGTTTTAGTTTCACTCGTATTTTCTACACTGAAATCTAGAAATGGATGAGAAGTGGCTCACGTGGCCCAGAGACAGTGGATGAACCCAAACCCACACAGCGCTCATATTGGCATCTGACTCTTAGCCCCAGGACGCGTTATGCCACTTTCTGAGGATGAAAAATCTCCACTCCAAGGGAAAGAAGATGATAGTGGTGATGGTGGGGCTGAGGGAATGAGACTCATGGGCTGGTTGCAAAGCCCGGCTCCACCTCCCAGACCCTGGCCTGGCCCTTCGCCAATGGTGGTTAAGGCTGGGAGTCTGGAATGGTACCAGGGCTGGAAGCCTCGTCCCCCCCATCACTTAGCAGCCAGGAGCTGTCTGAGCTTCCGTCTTCATCTGGAAAATGAGGGTGATGATAACAGCATCACTCAGCAAAGCGGAGTGGGTTAACCCATGCAAACTACCTACAGCCCTAGACACTCAGAGGTAATGACGGTTCTTGTGAGTCACTTAAACTTCTCTGCGACTCATTTTTCTTATCTCTGAAGCGGAGCTAGTGATGGCTGCCCCTCAGAGTTTAACAGTGCCGATGCTCCATAAACACAACATTTATCCTCAATGGGCCAGGCTTATCTCCAGGAATCTCTCACAACTGTGGGTGGTAGTCTGGGACCAGCCTCATGAAAGCCCTGGCACACAGTAGGTATTTAATTAAAAATGCAACAGCGAGTTCTTGACTGTGTCTGTTCAGGCCAGATAAACGGCAGAGCTCTGGAGAGCTTTCTATAAACAGGCGAACTGGTTATTTCATGCAGAGCAAACCAGCAAACATCTCTGATTGTTTCCTCGGCAACAGCGTCTCAGGCCCGAAATTATCCAGAGAAGCAACCTGAATGTTTGCTGCCTTTGATTTGCATTTCCTGAGATTAACCCAAGTCCACACAGCACAGGAAGAAATGTCTGTCCCAGGTCTCTGGGCCTCCGTGATGGAGTGAGGTGGCGGCACACACATCCTGGGACCGGCTGGCAGCTGGCTGGGCCCCTAACAGCAGTTTATGCAGGTTCTGGGATTTGTCTTTCAAAGGGATGCGAAGGTGCCCGTTCTCCAGATCTGGACCCTGGAAAAGGCACTTCTGGCCGAACCTGTGCTGCAGCAGGTAGATAGATCCCCTCCAGCGGCCTTCCTAGCTCTACTTGGGGGCCATCTGACCTGTGCGCCAGAGGCAGGGGGTGAGGGAGGCGGGGCAGGTGGGGTGGAGGTGCACCTTTGCCTGAAGCCGCCCAGCATAACACACATTCATGGATTTCCTCTCATTTGCAGGCACCTGGCAGGGCTCTGGGAAGAATACAAACAATGCTAACTAATTTTCAGGGTTTGCCAGCCTCTGCATGGAGCACTTTTACAAACCATAGTCCCTTTAATCACCACAATCATCCTCAGTGATGGGATGGGTGGGGTGAGCTGTACTTTAAAGATGGGGAAACAAAAAATAAAATAAAATAAAATAAAATAAAATAAAATAAAATAAAATAAAATAAAATAAAATAAAATAAAATAAAAACGTTTAGCGCCTGCCGAGTGGCGCGGTGGTTAAGTGCCGGCTTGGGACGCCAGCGGCCCCGGTTCGGTCCCACATATGAGGGCCAGTGACACTGCCCTCAAAAAAAAAAAAAAAAATTAAAATAAAATACAATAAAATAAAATAAAAAAATGGGGAAACAAGCATATACAGACCTGGCCCAGAGCTTCGGAATCAACCTCCAGGATCAAGGTGGAGTTTCTGAGCAGGTCATCCAAGGCGCCCCCTACTCTTCCAGCCTCATTTGCATTTTCACAGATGCTGTGTCTGCAGAACAATGAACGGGTCCTTCCCACAAGCTCCTTCCCCTCTGTGCATGAGCTCTCCCTGTCTAGAAAGCTCCCCACGCTCCCCCACTTTCCCTGGGGTTCCAGTCCGTCTTTCAATAAGAGTTAGCATGTGAGAGCACCTCCTAGAGGCCAGACACTTCACCTACAAAACAACCCTGTGATGTAGGCATTTTCATACCCATTTTAAGGAACAGGAAACTGAGGCATAGAATGGCAAAACAACTAGCAAAACAAGGCCACAGAGCCAGGAGGAGGCAGACCTGGGAGTTGAAATCATAAAAATTGGACTTTGGGGCCCAGAGTCTTCTCACACCATGGTGCTTCTCCTGGGTCCAGGAATCTCCTTCTCTGAAAAGCCCTCCTCGAGCGCCCTTGTTGGGTTAGGCACAGGAACATGTCAGAGCCTGCCTTACCGGCCCACGAGAGCCAATCATTAAATTGTCAGGAATTTTGCAAGCTGGTTGTTAAACACAGCAATTATTAAAGATTAAATTATAAACACTTATAATTAAATAAATTATATTAAAAACAAAGGTCATAAATACCCAAAACTCATCACTTCCTAATTATTTTATTACATTTTACTATTATCTGTGCTCTTAAGATTATTTACATCCCTTGCATCTGTGTGGTGGGAATTGTATCTGATGGTGCCCTACTGTGTCTCTCTCAGTGATGTCACATGGCAACTTTGAAATCACTACCAATCAGGGCTTAGTTTATTGTTGTGTTAATTGTCTAGACTGAAGAAGGTGGTAGAGAAAATACCAATGGTGCAGCTTAAAGTTGCAAGTGTGCCACGTCTGCAGCCATTACATTGTGAAAAACACCCCCAATATTGATGAAATATCCTTTTGGTATTTGAAAACTAGTATCCAATTTAGCAAAGAAGTTGTTCACATCATTGATAAACAAGTGGGCTTCCAACAGAGTCTTTGTTGTTTTACCTACAGTCAAGGAATCGGTGATGAACCTCAGCAGCTCCCCACAGGTGAGGCCCCCTCTCCGTGCTACCTGAGCCCTAACCTCGGAACTTGGAACTCGGAAGCTTGCCACCTATGTTTACCTCTTCCAGACTTTTTCCTGAGAGCAGGTTTTTTTCTTTTTTTTGTATCCCCCGTTCTTCAGTTGGCATCCAATAACTTGCATAATTGAATGCACGCATACATGACTGGATGAATAAAGAATGAAACTACCCCCAGCCAATCATCCTCAGGAAAAACTGTCTTAAAGACACATTCATGCCCATTTTATTCCTCTACTTCCCATAGATGGTTGAGTACCTACTATGTGCAGCTGTGTTTATTCTACCTCTCTTGGGCTGGGCACATCACAGTGAGGAACCCTACAACAGAAAGAATACAAAAAATGTTTAGACGCAAGAACTTTTTCTGCCTCATGTTCAAAGCAGCACCCAAATTCAAATGCTACTTAAAAAAAGCAAAGCCATCAACCTCACCATCTTCCCTTCCCCCCAAGGACCCCAGAGGAGGTCTCAGGAAGAGCAGGAGGCCCTCCTGTTCAGTGATGCTGTCGTGCCCGTGCCCGTGGCTGAGGAACCAGAGGGCTTGGAGAGCCAAGGTGATGCTTTGGTTCCCACAAAGGTCTGTGAACACAGTCACCTCCGATGACAAGACGGAGGTGACTTTCCAAGAGCAAAATGCTGCTTTCTGGTGTCTAAACTCTCATTGTGTAGCTGGGAATGTCGTCTTGTGTCTACTGAGGCAGAAAAGCAGAAAGCAAGGCTCAGAATAATTAACAACACAGCCTTAGATGATCAGCAGCCCCCACAGACATTCCTTTTTACAGAAGCCCCAGTGAACGCTCACATCTCTCTTCTAGTGATATGCAACTTAAAGTTCAAGACCATCTTAGCAGATAAACAAAATAACATGTATCCCATTATCGTGTTAATACAAAGATAGGGGGGTCTTAAACTTACTAAGGAAATAATTAGTCCCAAGTGAATAAGAGAAAAGAACAGTCATTAGCACATTGTCACCTGTCAAAGGGGGTTGTGTTTATATTTGGGGTGGGGGTGGGGGGCACTTTTCGGCAGCCAAGCAGCATGATATTAGCTGCAGCAGCCTTGAGACCTCCCCAGCATATGTCTCTTTTCCTTACAAAGAAGAGAAGAGTGGGGGGGAGTCAGGTTGCTCCAACTTGAAAGTCAGCGCTGAAGGAGGCATTAGGAAAGGACTTTCTTGTGGCTCAGGGCTCTGATTACCACAATTACGGCCAAGGTGTGGTGCTATTTGCTCGGCATGCTCTGACACATGAAAGAAAATGATTCAGGCAAGGAAAATAATTACACATTAATTTGTGTTCGGCAACTGGGTTTTATTTCTTTGGCCCACAAAGCGAAGATAAAAGGTGATATTGTTGGAAGCGTTTTATCTGCCTTCAATGCCGTTGCCATGGGCTGCACCTAGAGGCAGGCCTCTCTGCTCGGGCATTCTGCTGGCATGGTGGGGCTGCCTTTTGTACTCCATCGCCGCGGCCTCGCTGTTCACTACCCCGAGCCTTTCATGTCTGTGGGGTTCCCATAGGTGGCTAAGTAGCAAGGAAAAGTGACCCTGTCCAGGTTATGACAGCTCCGGCTCCCATCCTGGGGCACTCCTCCCATATCATGGGATTGCATTTGACTGTGGACTAAAGAGGTAAGCTGGCAAGGACCAAAAACCTAGCCATCTCTGCAGACAGGCAGGGGGCGCGGAGGTGTGTGTATGTGTGTGTGTGTGTGTGTGTGTGTGTGTGTGTGTGTGTGAGAGAGAGAGAGAGAGAGAGAGAGAGAGAGAGAGCGCAAAGCATCACAGACAGGCAGTCGTACCAGGAAGAAATGTGGGCCCCGTGCTGCCAAATCTAGCCCTTTAAAAGAACAGTAGGGAAACCTGGATTTAAAAAAAAACACTAATATCTCTTGGTGTTTACATGTTGGCTTAATTAAAAATAAAACAAAGCCCGCCCCATGGGCTGTACCTGGCCTCCCGGCTGACAGTTTGAGCATTGAGTGAAGGTGGCTTTTGGAGACTCTGAACTCAGTGCCATCCCTTACCAGCTGGGAGACTTTGGACAACTTGTTTAATCACCCTAAGCCTCCATTTCCTGTTTATAAAATGGAGACAAGAACAATTACACCTCCCTGTGAGAGCAACTGTGGGGATTAAATGAGATAATGCAGGCAAGAGACAAGTTCTGTGCACTGTCCCTGGGGAACGGTAAGCACTGAATAAATGTCAGTGATTATCACTATTTATAATGGAACCGTGGGAGGGTGAAAAAAAATATACCGTGGCCCCCGGCTTTTTGTGGAGTAGGCCATCTGGGGCACAGAAGCTGCTGTAAAGATAATGAGATAATTAGATAATCACTGAATGAACGAATGGAGATGCCAGCTAGAGGCCAGATTGAGCAATTAATGTGCCATCTTCTCTGTCTGGTGATGTCCCTGGTAGGGTTTGTGCCAATGGCTTTGCGACCTTGGACCTCAGCTTTGTCATCTGTAAAATGGACCCATGTCCCTCCCTAGCCATTTCTGAGGGATGCTTTCCTGCCTATCCACATGATAAGAGGCCTTTTGAGGACTCTCAGCAGAGGGCAGGGCAGCAAGCGGGGACTTGACCCCTGGCTCTGGGAGGGGAGGCAGTGTCATCTGAGATTGTTCATGATTGAAGGAAGGCTGGTCCTTCCATCATCCCACCCACATCCACGCTCCACTTTTCTGCTCTTTCCCCAGGAGGCCTGGAAAACAGGCCCCCTGCCCTCTGCCTTTCAGCCAACTTGGTTGTGGGGAGCCCTGCTGGAGATCCGAGGGAGCGGGGAGGGGAATGGGGTATGTATTCTCCAAGCCCAGGTGGCAGCACTCTTCCACTGAAGGGGGCTTCTCCACGGAACTCGCTCTTTCCTGGTTCCAGGAACTGCTGTCTCCCTCATCCCTTTGGGTCTAGGGACAGTAGCCACCCAGACAGGCACCTCACCTTGGCCCACACCTTGGCCTCTCTCAGGGCATCAGGAAAATGCACCAGCTGTTTCCCGCTGGGACCCTGATGGATATGACAGGATATGCTCTTTACCATCCAAGCTGTGGCAAAGCACCCCATTAGAGGACATAAGCTCGGGGATCAGGTGGGCTGCAGCTCTCATCCCTGCTAGCAACTTATGGGCTCTGTGAACTTGGACAAGACCGCTTGCTTCCTGACCTGTGGAGCGAGACCCACATGACGTCTTGTATACAACAATCTGTAGTCTATTAAGGACTATACCTGCAAACTGTCATTTTACAGTGTTTTCAATTACAGAAAGACAGGATAGGTAGCTGCCTTTGTAGGCCTCAAAGGCATCTGTGATACAAATGAAAACACTGAGGCTCAGAGAGGCCAAGCAATTTGTCTAAGGGCACACAGCTAATGAGCGACAGTCAAAATTCAAATCCAGGTGCATTTGTCTCCAAAATACATGTTTTTTCCCCCTACCATAGAAACAGAAACTCAAAACGACTTTCAGGATGATTATATGGAAACTGGCTCCGAATCCTGGGCCCCGCTACCTTTTCCACTGCTGCTCTCTTGGCCGTGTGGGACCCCAGCCCCTCTGAGTGGCAGGGCCCAGGGGTAGGCAGTGCTGACTCCTCCCTGCCCACCCAGTACAGGCAGCACAGGATGGAGGCAGCACTGCTTGGCAAGCAGGGTGGAGATTTTTTTTGTTGGCCACTGATGAATGGTGATAATTGTTAGGAGATTAATTTGAGATTCTCAGATGACAGATACTACCAAAATGCCAGGCACAGGGACAGAGGGAGGGAGGGGGGAGGGAGGGAGGGAGGGGGAGGGCGGGCGGGCGGGAGGGAGGAGGGAGTGAGGGAGGGAGGGAGGGAGTGAGGGAGGGAGGGAGTGAGGGGGGGCGGGAGGGGGGGAGGGAGGGAGGGAGGGAGGGAGGGAGGGGGGGAGGGAACGAAAGCCTGGCACTCTCCCCAAGGCTCCAATGCTGACTCAGGCCCTGACCTTGGGCAAGTCATTTAACTTCTTTATGTCAATTTTCCTCATCTGTAAAATCAGCCTAATGATGGCTTCTCTTCCAAACCGCTTTGATTCTCAGATGAAAGCATCCATAAAAGTGGACAGGATTGCTATTAATTGAGCCATTATTATTTTTATTAACTAGATTAAGGGCACTATCCTTTACCTGTGTTTTGACTTCCATCTGACGGGCAGGATGAGTGGTTAACTAGCAGGTGACAGGTCTCTCTGAAGTCTCGCGTTGTAGGGAGACTGGCAGGCGGGCGCTCCCTTCAGTGAGGGCATTGCCACCGGGGCAGGCGCAGTCCCGTGTAGCTACTTCTGCCCCGACCTGTAGATGAAAACACATGCAGCCAACTGTAGGCAATGTCCTCGGCAGTTAGAAAGAACAGCAGACGAAAGTACCTAGGGTCTTGGCCTCGGCAGGGTGATATTATGGGCACACAGTGGAGCCTCTTTGCACCTCAGCTTCTGCAGTTGGATCATTGAAATCATCCCACCCACCAGGCAGGCTCAGAGGACACAGCACAGTACAGGAGTTAATGCTATGCCATCAGGTCAAGTGTGGCCATAGTCCCATCTCTAAAATATCAGCCTGCTGATGTGAGACAAGAATCAGTCTAGGATAGTCATTCTTGAACCCAGACACCACCTCTCTCTTTTACCAGTGCTGCTGGAAGACACAGATAATAATATCTACCTTCCAGGCATGTGAGAATGAAATCATTTAGATAAATTCTTAACCCAGTGCCTGGTGCAAAGCACACGCTCCACCAACTGACCAGTATTATTATCAGAGAGTGAGTACTCGGCAAATGGTCAACAAATGAATTTCCCCTTAATTTAAGGGCAATGTACACCTTTCTGGATTTATAAGACACATGTATTATACAAATATTAAAAATAACTTGGCCTTCTTTTTTTACACAGCAACCAAAATCACGTGAGTGATGCACACCCAGAGGAAAAATATCCATAAACACAAAGGAGAAACTTAATCACCCTTAGCCTAACCCCCCGGGGTACCTACAGGGAAGCCTTTATGGGGTGCAGGCATGTCCCACTTTCTGACACTTTTCTCCCACACAACTCTAGGTCCTAATGTTGCAGGCCTTGATGTCAAAAAGGGAACATTCAGTGGCAAAGAGCCCCAGATTCTAAGGGAGGTGACTTGATTCCAAGATTCCGGTGCTACGAATGGTCTGTGCCATGGTCTCTTCTTTGATGTGGGGTTTTCTCCTTTAGGCCATGATGGTGGTTGACTGGACCAGCGTTCCCAGAAGTGTGGAACGTGGACACATTTGAATTTTCTAATCACTGTGTATTTATTAGAAATAACGTGAGTTGGAACAGATGCATATATTAGAAAAGTCTACACCCAGCAAGCCAAATGCATGGTCTCATGAAGACCTTCATCTAAATTCAAAAGTGAGCTGATTTAAAGCAAGCTGTAAGTAAACAGCAGTGCATGTGGCCTTCAGATGTGGCCGGCCACCTCAGAGTGCAAAACACTGGGCCAGGTCATCTCGATTATTTCCAGCTCTAAGGTTCCTTAAGGAACCAAGGGAGTGGGTCACCAGGCCTCTCATGGGCTTCTCCACCCAGCTCTGACCACACTCAACACAAGCCGAAGGTTTGCCCTGGATGGTGTGTGCTGTGTAAAAACTTCTGTGCCTTCACAGACTCCTGTCCTCGTGCTAAGCAGTGGCAGAGCCATGCTTGGGCAGGAGTGAAGGAGAATGGCCCCAAAGCCTTTTAAACTTTCAGATCCTGCAAACATGTATCGAGCGCCTGCTGTGTGCCAGTTTCCCTGCCCAGTACTCATGAGCTGTCTCTTTGAATCCTAAAGCAACCTTAGGGATGTTTACCTGGAATTTGTCATCAGTGGTGCTGTTGGCTTGTCATTTAGCTACTAGTCCCCATTCTATCTTCAATATCATGGAGATAATGAAATCTGCCTTGTGCCTCTCGTTGGATTAGCATCAGGATCAAAAGAGATTGTGTAGATGAAGTGTCTTGGGGAAAACAAAATCCTGCCGAAAGAGAGAATAAAAGAATATCAAACCCCTTCTTCCCTCTCTGTTCTCCTCCCTTTTCTTTAACAAAATTCAGTCTGAGCCACTAAGATGGTCTGTGAGAACCTAAGATTTCATTTAAATTGTCAGAGGTCTCATTTCTCCACATGTAAACTCAGGTTTGTGGCAGCCTCTCTCATATTTAATCACCCACTCTACCACCAATCAGTAGGAGGTTCAGCTCTGACCCCTAGGGTGTGATAAACCCAAATTTGAGTTCCACCTCTGTAACTTATGAGCGGTGTGTCCTTGGGCAGGTTACTTGACTCCTCTGGGCCTCTCCCTCCTTGGAGACACTTTGGAGGATTATAGGAGTTGTTGCCCTGTGGTCTGCTGAGAAGATGGCAATGTACTAAAATGTAGTACAAAGCAGTGGGTACAAGGCTTGGCTAACAGCATGTGGTAAATATGTGCAGTCATTGTTATCACTGATTCTGTGAGGCGTGATTATTCTTATTGCCCCTTAAGAGATGAAGAATCCGAGGCTCAGCAAGATGAAGCTGCGTGTCCAAGGATCCACAACTAGGATGCAGGTGGGAGGGAGTGTGACCCCACTTCTGACTCGGGTCACGCTTGTCTGCAGTGTGCCATGGTGCTTCTCTATGGGAAGGCAGGAGCGGAGGTGATCTGAGAGAGAGAGAGAGAGAGAGAGAGAGAGAGAGACAGACAGAGAGAGAGAGAGACAGAGAGAGACAGAGAGAGACAGAGAGAGAGACAGAGAGAGAGACAGAGAGAGAGAGAGACAGAGAGAGAGACAGAGAGAGAGAGACAGAGAGAGAGGGAGAGAGAGACAGAGAGACAGAGAGACGGAGAGAGAAACAGACAGACACAGACACAGAGAGACAGAGAGTGACAGAGAGAGAGAGACAGAAAGACGGAGAGAGAAACAGACAGACACAGACACAGAGAGACAGAGAGTGACAGAGAGAGAGAGACAGAAAGACACAGAGAGAGAGAGACAGAGAGAGAGAGAGAGAGAGACAGAGAGACAGCGAAGATGCTTTTGACCCAGATCACACATATCTCTTCTTTTGTATGGCGCTTCCTGATTTCAATACCTTTTCATTCATTATCTTACAAAATGTGATTGATGTGGTCACTGCCAAACTTGGATCATACTTGAGGGTCCTGTCTTCAGAGTCCTAGTTCTGCCTAAAATGCCCTTCAGTTTCATAACTTGCAGACTGAAAATCAGGATGCATCCTTTGACTCATCCTTTATGTATCACCTGACAGCAGATATTACAGACTATCTGAAATTAGCCAGTGCCAGAACACTTGTTTAACTTGGTTTCTGCACAGAAAAATTTCATTTACTTGTAAATCATGCCCACCCCTCTTTCCCTCAGGTGAGTCCCGACCATCTGTGCTGCTTTGGGATCCCCACTGTCTTGACGGGGTGGTAGCCATGACTGGTGCCCAGGTCACCTGCTGATGGGCACAGCTCAGAGCTGGACTGGCCAGGAGTGAGGCCCGCGGCAAGAAGCGTTGTAGGCACGTGGGTGCAGAGGATGTGTGTTGGCCCCTTCGTGCCCCAGGGTTTGAATCCCACATCATCGCTCACCAGCCGATCTTGCCCCACTCAGCGTTTCTGAGCCAGTAAAATCATCTTTATCTTCGGGAGTTTCCACGAAGATGAAATGAGATAATCCGGGTAAATCGTGCGGCTCACTTAGCTAATAGTAACAGTAGGTGCTCAGTAAGTACTAAGAGTTATCACCATTCCTCTCCCCCCACCCCTCACGCCGACTGGGGAGGTCCGACTCTTTTGTTGATGCCCAGCCTGAAATCCCATGAGATTCTGTCTGTGGCTATTTTCAAGATATACTTTTTTTTTTTCTTTTCCATTTTTGAGCTTGTCTGAAATTAGTACAGGTCTTCTATAATCTATGGGTAAATTTTGCAGAGTAGTAAACCTTTTCATTTCCTTTCCTCCAGAAAAGTTGTTGACCCCTCAGTGGCAACTCCCGAGTAAGAACACGCCGTTCGCATTTTCTGGATGGCTTGCAGCCCCGCGTCTGCTGCAGGCGGCAGTCTGCGCTCAGGGCGGGCTGCTCTGGGGCCAGGGCCTTTGGTGCAAGGAGTGTCCCGGGCATGAGCTGGTGCCGCAGCACCCCCTGGTGTCCACGTGGCTTCCGCAAGGCCGATTCGTGCGTGGAGGCAGCAAGGATGATTCTGGAACAGCTGCCCAACTTTTTTTCCTCCCGAATGGAGGAAGCTGTGGGTAGTGTGGGAGGTCTCGTGCCTGCCTCACACGGAACAGGAGAGTGGGGAGAGGTCAGGTAGGCCTTTCATGAGCACGTAACTCAGCAACTACAACCCACACGGTGATTCCTGGCCTGGCACACGTGCTCTCCAGAAGGGTCCAGGGGACCCCCAGGTTTCTTTCAGCTCTTGCTTTGCTAAAGCTAAACCTGGCTCTATTTTCTAGAGACGCCTGAGCCCCAAGATCTCTGCTCTGCCCTGTGCCTGCCGAAGACGGGGGAAATAGCGATGCTGGATCCAGAGAAGGGCTCCTTTGGGAGAAGAGAAAGGGACAGGGGTACATTTACAGGACACTGGCACCGCTCATGCCCATTCCTGCACTTGGACCTCTTGGCTTTCGGGTCACTCAGCAGCTCCAGCTGTTTGGCTACAGCTGACCCCAGTCACGCAGATTCTGCATTTCCTCCAAGGGCCAGAGGTCCAGTATCCAGCCCCTGACACTGGTCAGACTCCCATTCTTGAAGTTGCCAGTCAGGTCTCATAACAGATCTCTGGAAGGAAGCGGCATTGTCTGACTATCAGCCTCGCCCAGGATAGAATCCAGGGGTCAGAAGAAACTAGGAAAGAACCTCCAGCTGCAGCCAGCCCAGTAGAACCAAACACCGGACGGTGCCCGAGCACACCTCTCCCTCAAGTTCATGGACAGTTGCCATTTAGAATATTTCACTTTGTGTTTTGACAGTTGACTTGCTGCCTCCTTGGGTGACTGTCTAAGAAAGACCACCTGAACCTGAACAGCGTCTCCAGAGTATTATTCATGTTTTAAGGAAATGGTTCTCGAACTTTAGTTTCCTAACAGCTTTAGCATCAACGGAGAGCTCTCTAGAACATTCTAGAAATCCAAATTCTTGTTCCCCTCCCCTTAACTGAATCAAGAACTCTTGGATGAAGCCTAGCAATCTGGCGATGAAGACTGTTGCATGCTGGAATCCAAGAACCATTATTATAAAGGAAAATGGGGAGAGGACCCATTATGAACCATGTACTTTGGGTGACACTTTCTTGTATGTATTTAGGTCGATCTGGTGAGTTTGGGTGGTTGGTTGGAATGGTCTGAGATAATGCTGAGCCTGCAAGTGGAAGATTTATTGAACTTTCAAAATGTTCTTGGTTGGAAAGCCACCATTTTGTTTGCAGTGAGTTCCCAGAACTTGTGGCACATGTAATATTTAAACATAAAGACATGTTCAGAGAAACCATAAAGGAGGCTCTTACATTGCTGCCATTTGGGCTTACATACACTCACTTCTGCCCATTTTTGTACCATAGGAATTTGACCATATGTGTTTGAGAAATATTGTCCTGAGTTTGCCACATTTATTCCCTCAAATTCTCCCTTTCCATCAAATTGTTGCTTTTAGAGGGTTGCCTTTGTATAATTTGGACACAATGGGAAGTGACGGGATATCAACAGTCTCTAGAAAGGAAGCTGACCGTGGCAACCCACCACTGGAAACATCAGTGGCTTGGAGGGGAGGCCCAATGGCTTAGTCTGGCTTTCAAGGTCCACAGAAATTGGCCTTTGATCTGCCTTCCTAGGCTGGTTCCTATACCCTCCTTCACAGGTTTCTCTAAGTCCAGCCACATCACCCACTCTTCCTCTGTCTCTCCTTTAGACTGTGTATTGCTGTGGGGCCTTCTGTTATTCACCATGATCAGTGTCTGGCACATAATAATTGCTCAATAAAATTTTTTCCATGATGAATGAATGAATGAGCCAAAAGTAAGGAGATGACTCAGAAAGCATTTAATGGCAGAGTTTACCAACAGGGCAACAAGTCATCTGCCACCACTAGCACCACCAGCCCCAAGTTAATAGCATATCAGAAGTTCCTCCAAACTGGGCTTACATCACCACCCCATCCCTATGCAGCCTTCACAACGCAGGGCTCAATCTCCCCAACTTCCTCACTTTGAGAATCACTGTGAGCTATGGGAGGGGGGACTGCTGGGACCCTGTTGGCCTATAAATGGGGTATGGGCAAAAAAGAAAATGTCCAAGACCACTGGTTTAGAGTTTTTCTTTAGAGTGAAAAGGCCTAAGAATGTAAAGGATACATTTAGTCACAAAAAACTTAACTCCCCACAAGATTCTGACACAAGCTGGTGCGTTTCCCCGGCAAACCCTCTTCTTCATGTGGTGTGATGCTTGCTTGGCGGTGTGATCATTACAAGGTATCTATTCCAAGAAAATGGAATTAGCCGAACTGTGAAGGACACATCAGTCCAATGAAAAGAAAACTTTCATCTTCAGGGAGTTGTTTCTCCTTGGGGTTTGTTGCATTTTTCTTTGTTAAAGGCAAGATACATCATTTCTCTTTTTCATTTTCATCTTGCTTACTTACGGGGTTGACGACATACCCAGAAAGTTGACTTCATTCATGAAACTGACTCACATCTGGGGCTCGGATTACCACAAAAAGGAAAGGCTTATCAGTTTGCGCCTGTAAAATGCAGGACACAGGGCTTCATCTGGCTGCAAAAGCTCAAGCGCCAGCTACTTCTTATATTTTCCAGAAATAAATGAAAATCCAGAGAGGATTCAGAGACAATTCAAATCAGTGAAGCATAAATTGGCACCTTTTATTACATACTCACTTTGTGCCAAGAACTTTCAAAACATGATCTTATTTAATCCTCACAGCAGCCCTGTGGGGTAGGTATTTTTAATCCTCACTTTATAGACATGGAAACGGAAGCTCAGAGAGGTTAAGTAACTTCTTTTCGGTCACACAGCTACTGGGTTGCTGACCTGGATTTCTGTTTGGAGCCATTTGATCCCACAGTCATGTTTGTTAATCATTATGAAGTCGTCCACCTATAGCCTGCATAACGGAAGCCATGAGCAATATTTAAAGGAACGGCTGTGTCCCAGCTCCAACCAATCATGCCACATCTTCCAGTTCTTCTGTAGAAACTGGGCAGCCTGATGTGTGTGAAAAGATACTACTAAAATATTAGTACTGAATTAAAAACAATTGAAAACTCCATGTGGGCATCCATGACGCATCTGTCTGTGGGATCCCCATGGGGTCGACTGAGGTCTCCATTGTGACTTTTGCTCAGTTTAACCTCTTTCTACCCAATTCTGCTTCCTCCCCTGCCCCACAGTATTGACCCTGAACCTGAAACGCCTGTACCTGACTCTCTGTCTCTGAGTCTATTTCTCTGGGGCTTAACCTGTTATGCAAAGGAGGGGGAAACTTCTAAACAGCTGAGGATTTTACCCCAAAGAGACAGAAACAGCTAAAGATCTAAATGATCAGGTCAGACTGAGTTTATGGATGAAACTGAATTTACTGCTCCTCTCTTCCTTCTCTTGTCCCCATTGATAGTCAGTGAAGTGGAGTCTCATGAGGAACTCTGTCAGTCACCGGGTAACGAAGATACAAACACACACATGTGAAAATCAGCAACTCCACTCGCTTTGCTTTTAGAACCATCTTCACCGAAAATGGCTGTGCTTGTAAATGTTTGACAGCAGGCAATCCAGAGAGGGGTTCTGGGGAGCCCTAATTTATAGCACAACAAATGTTTATGGTGCAGACACTCCGACCATGGCTGATTTCAAGCTACCCGTGTGAGTCACTGAATGCTGATGGGGAGAGAGCCCACGATCAGCTCCTGTGAGCAGGCGTGAGCCAGTTCCAGCCACCCACTGCTGTGACTGTCTTACAAGTCGATGGCAGCTTCAGGGCTGGCTGTGGAGCAGAATTCAATTCATCAGGGGTTCACTGAGCACCGGCTATGTTCAAGATGGCAGGCTTGTTCCTGTGAGATGGTCAGAGGAGAGACCGGGCCCGAACGCGCGGCCGGAGGAGGGACCGGGCCCGAACACACGGTCGGAGGAGGGACCGGGCCCGAACACGCGGCCGGAGGAGGGACCGGGCCCGAACGCGCGGCCGGAGGAGGGACCGGGCCCGAACGCGCGGCCGGAGGAGGGACCGGGCCCGAACGCGCGGCCGGAGGAGGGACCGGGCCCGAATACGCGGCTGCGTGGAAACGTCACAGAGGTCCTGGAAAGTAAACACCTGCCCTGGGGAAAGTTGGACAAGACCATTGGCTTTTATCTCCTTTTCTTCTGGGGCCTACATTCCAGAGACAGTCACCCCTGTGGTTCCCGGGCCTCTGGTCTATAACCCCTCAGTCCTCTTTCACACATAATAACCCACTCTGGGTGTTGTAGGCACTAATGCCTAATGGGACACAGATAAAACACTTCAGCAACGCGGGACGATGTCATCTCCCTCCCGAGAGGACTGTGATTGCTGCGGGGAGGCAGTCAGACAGGTGAATCACCTCTTCCCATACAGAGATTGAGCCGTGGTGAGGCTGAGTTCCATCTTTGTGAGGTCCCATCGATGTCCTAGGACATCCCCCTTCAGGGATCCCACCTGAAAGTCCTGGGAGCTCTCCAAGGCCCTTCCTACTTGGTGGGCCCTGAATCCCATTCATTGGAATCTCCCATCCTTCAGAAGGCCCCTAGAGGCTCTGCTCAGGTCCCCCTCGTAGGGATGCCAGGGACAACCAGATGCCAGGCTCGCTTCTCTCTATTTCCTTGGCTTCCGATACTTTGGAGCTCCAGCCTGTGAGCCTCCTGAAAGCTCTGCCCAGCCTCCCTGCCTCCCGGTTCCTGCTTGTCTCCAGGTCTCCCCAGCCTCCAGGGCTGCACAGCTTAGGGACTGGCAAGTGACATGTGCATGCTGGCTTCCTTCTGCAGCGTTTTCCTCATCTCTGAGACTAGAGCCACTGAAGCCCTGGCATCCTAATTACTCTTCAACGTCATCCAGCAGATAGAGATATTTCTTAACTCCAGCTTTTCTAGTCACTCGTAGTGGGAGAGTTGGTCTGAGAAAAGCTAGTCCATCATAACTAGAAGATGTAACCCTTGGCTTTTAAAGTGTTGGCAACAAATCCAATTTTTAAAAATATATTGTGCGATCCAACTCTTTTTCTTTTTTTTTTTTTTTTTTTTTGAGGGCAGTGTCACTGGCCCTCATATGTGGGACCGAACCGGGGCCGCTGGCTTCCGAGGCCAGCGCTTAACCACCGCGCCACTTGGCCGGCCCTGTGCGATCCAACTCTTAAGAGCCAAACACAATATATATTCCAGCCAGTTTTGGCCCACAGGCTGCCAATTGGTGACCTCTGGTGTCCTGGAATGCACATGAGTGAGAGCTGAGCTGTGTAAGAGAAAGGCCATGACTCGGCTCTGACTTGGGTTTATAAGTAGAGTTTAAGGGCACAAAGCCAAGGGGCAGCCACCACCGGGCCTGGAGTCAGGTGCACCTGGGTTCAAATCCTGACTCTGCCGCTCGTTTGCTATGTGACTCTGTGGAAGTCACTTCGTCTGCTTCGAGCCTAAGTTTCTTTGAATGTTATTAATATTCTCCTCATAGGATTCAAGTTGTGGAGATTAAGTGAGATGATGGTGTGACTGTGCGGTTATGTGATAGATATGCAGTGTTTATTGTTTTAAAGCCGGGTCTCACCTCCCATAGGATTCTCTCCCCTCCCCCTTTCCTCTACCTTTCTTGTCCCTCCCCTCCCCTCCCTCCCCTCCCCTCCCTCCCCTCCCCTCCTCTCCCCTTCCCTTCCCTCCCCTCACCTCCTCCCCTTCCCTTCCCGTCCCTCCCCTCCCCTCCCCTCCCCTCCCCTCCTCTCCCCTCCTCTCCCCTTCCCTTCCCTTCCCTTCCCTTCCCTTCCCTTCCCTTCCCTTCCCCTCCCCTCCCTCCCTCCCCCTCCCCTTCCCTCCCTCCCGCCCCTTCCCTCCTCTCCCCTCCCCTCCTTCCCTTCCCTCCCCGCCCCTTCCCTCCTCCCTCCCTCCCCTTCCCTTCCCTTCCCTCCCCTCCCTCCCCTCCTCTCCTCCCCTTCCCTCCTCTTCCCTCCCTCCCCTCCTCTCCCCTTCCCTTCCCTCCCCTCTCCTCCTCCCCTTCCCTTCCCTTCCCTCCTCCCCTCCTCCTCCCCTCCCCTCCCTCTCCTTCCCTCTCCTCCCCTTCCCTCCTCTCTCTCCTGTTCAGACCTGCAGATCCTTTGATCTGTTGTGTTTTCAACCCTGGGTCCTTTGGTCTTTCCCAAAGGAGACAGGAAGACAGTGCCTGACTACACCTCACACGCATTCCCTGTAATCTACCCACCACAGGAGTCAGTGAGCTCCAGCCCACAGGCTGTCAGAGCGGCATAACTCCCCACCCCCACCCCATGCCGTGGTGAAATTGACTTCTTGGCAGACTAGGGCCTGGGGAGACAGGAGCCAAACAACTCATTCTCTATAAAACTTTATAAAATAAGAGAAAATGATAGAGTCATCCAGTGTCATTCTAGATGCATCAGTTTCCCAACTTTGGAGAAAAGTGGGCATCCTGAATTGTTAATTATTAAAGGCTTCTAGATGTCACACGTGCAAGAAATACTGGGGGTCAGGCTGCTTCCCATCACACAACGCTAGCCCTAAGGTTTGCTGCGGCTGCTGCAGCTGTAGTCATTGGAAACCAACAAAGCACTGTCAGGTGGAGATAAAGTGCTGAGAAACGCCCCCTGACCATTTCAGCTGCAGCCTCTGATGTAATGAACAATCAATCGGCCCGGTAGTTCAGAAATACCTTCCATCAACCCCAACTGCTAACTGATTTTGGAGAAGACTCTGATGATTTTGGCAAGTGAATACTCCACATGCCTCCAGACTACGAAGAGCTGAAGAAGCGAGAAGTCAGCCCTTGTGAAGACAGTGTGAGCTCAGCAGAGAAGAAGGAGCACACCTGAGCCCACACATAACCTGCAGAGTTCCAGGGCCTGGGACAATCTCTGAGGTCTGCACTTGACTCATGGAGCTATAAGGCAAAGCTCTCGAGTTTGGTTCAAAATGGTGCTTAAAGGCAAGAGGAAAAACACCACCACAACCACCAACAATAGATTCTTTCGAAAGACTGTCCGTCTGTATTAACTCTGCAGAACAGGCTGTTCACTTGGTAGAGGGTGGGCCTGCCTCCTCTTTGCCAGGCCCTGGTGAAAGCTCACTGAATGCCCATAAAAGCCAGAGGAGGTCAGCATCACCAGTCTGCTCGGTGGCAGCGAGGGCCGGCATGCCAACCCCATCCTTTCCTTGGCTCCTACGCATCTCGCTTCCTGCCTGGCTGGAAGCACACGCTCCGCCCAAACGGCTCTTCATGTGCGTGTGCTTGGATCCAAAAGCTCACACGTAGCCATGTGTGCAAATTCTCTTTGAGCTTTCATCGCGGAGAATTA
This sequence comes from Aselliscus stoliczkanus, assembly GCA_033961575.1. NCBI lineage: Eukaryota > Metazoa > Chordata > Mammalia > Chiroptera > Hipposideridae > Aselliscus > Aselliscus stoliczkanus. Next base: position 5,367,976 of record CM066733.1, read on the forward strand.
TATAATAATAATATCATATGATTTTGCAAGCAGTTCACCAGGGCTGTTTCAGGGGCCGTCAGCCAAGACACTGTTCAGACAGGGAGGCGTCAGAGCTGCCACTACAAAGTGGATGTTAATTACCTAAAACAATGTGTGTAATAGGCAAAGAAAAACACAGGACCTGCTCTCTCAGCCCCAACCACTCATCTATTACAGTGCCAACTGCACAGTTATTTAGCCCGGAGGAGTCGTAATTAGCCGGTTTGCAAATTAATAAGACTTAAAAAAAAAAAAGGAAAGAAAAAGGCTACAAGGGGAAAAGAACGGTGGGAAACTTTGTATCTCTGATGCTCGAGGAATAGAGTTAGGCTGCAATGACCTCATTAAGTATCCAAAATTCACTTCCTATGGGCAGTGTCCATTCTGCCCAACGGAGTGGAGGGGCACAGCCCAGACCCAGGAAGAGACCCAGCTCAGCAGCCTATGGGCCTGTTTCTATCTTAAACCCGAATTGCTTGGCTGGTTTGAGTTGGCAAATGCTACCAACTGTACTTAGTTACGCCAGGGAAATTCACATATACCCAGGTGAACCAAATGCCACATCAGGCTGGTTCTTAAAAAGCCAGGGAGCAGGGGTGACTCAGCCCCGGGAACAATGGATAATGGGAAGCCTGGGCCGCTGTAATCAGCTCTTTAACCCGATTGGTCTTTAATAACAAAATGGACTTAATGAAGGGTTAGTTTTGTGTGGTGGAGAATGCTTTCTCTCCCAATCATGAAAAACTTTTTTTTTTTTCTTCTTTCTGTTTTTCCTGTTGGCAAAGGAAGTTTCGAGATGAAAGAAGGCTGAGCTAGCTAGAGGACTTGTGTTATAGCATGCTTAACCAATTAATGGAGACACTCCCAATCCTCTCAATTCCAGCTTAAGGGCTTCTCACACAAGGCACTCCTGTGACTATTATGATAATAAACAAATTGTAATGACCATTAATTCAGCATTCACTCTGTTTAATCTTTATATCGCCTTTGCAAAGGGGGTATTATCAGTCCCGAATTACAGATGGAGACTTGGATGCTTTTCTGGGTTTAGACGTTTGCTCAGGATCACAGGGGAGAGAAGATTTGAATCTAGGTGACCTGTCCTCAGAGTCCTTTGCCCCATGCTCCCTGGCCACAGGGGTTTCTTGTGAGAATTAAGTTCGGTCTACGCCAGGGCCAAAGAGTCATTGTCAAATTCTCTGGACTTATCTTGCTGTAATCAGTTTGCCTATAAAGGGTTGGCCTTGTAGACATCGGCCTAGAAAGTACAGATTCAACTGCCCTACCTACATCTTTCCCGAGGATGTGACCCCTTCTTACTGGCTGACTCCTGACAATCCACCAATAGAGCTTCAAACATTTAGCTTACAGTGTTGAACTTGGATTCAAATCCCAACAAATGAACCAAGTGTAACTTATGAGCCACTGGTAAGAATGGGAGATGTGTGTGTGGGGAAGAGGCACCAATTAATGGAGGAAAGGGCTGGAAACAGAACGGTGGGGTGCTGCACACCACCATTAGCCACTTGGTCATTTTCAGGGGGTCAGCCTCATGTGAAAAGGGAGGACCCACAGACACCAAGTCCGAGGTGAGGTGCTGGACTGCATGTAAGCTCCCGGGGAGCAGGTGTCAGTCTGCTTTGCTCAGTGCTGTGAAGCCAGCACCTAAGACAGTGCCTGGCATATGATGGATCCTCAAAAGTGTGTGCAATAAATGACTAAGTGGGGGAACAAACAGATGCTCCCCTCTCCTCTCTCAATGAGCTCATGCTACTCCATGAACAGCAAGTGTTTCTATGGCTGTCAGCCTGAAGCGCCTCAGAGGGTTGTACATGCTGGCTTTTCTATCTGGAATGCCTTTTCCTGCTTTTTACCCCTTGTAAATTCTTCTTCAGCCTTCAAAACTGACCTGCGCTTTGGCTCACAGCCCGCGATGGTCCCCCAGGGGATGGAACTGCTTCTGTGTGTTCTCACAGCGCTTTGCACATCTGTCCCTCTTCCGTGGGCAGTGCCTTGCTTTTTTTTTTTATAACCTTCTGTTTGGGCATCTACTTCTCTCAAGGGACATGGATGCAGGAAACGGATCAAATGATTATTTAGTCCCGGTTAATGGAAATGTATCAAACCTAATACCTACAACCTGGACTGTGAGCTCCTGAGGAATGGGCTATGAAATAATGAACTAAAGTCACCTAGGTCTTCCAGTTAGAATGCTGTCAGCTGCAAGAAACAACAATTTTGTCCCAAAACTGCCTTAAGCAAGGAGGATAACTGTTATTCTTGAAAAAACGAAGCCCTGCGGGGCAGACGACAGGCCTCAGGGTTGTTGATTCAGTGACTGAATGATGTCATCGAGCTCCCAGGTTCTTTCTGTTTCTCTGTTCTGCCACCCTCCCTGTGGGCCCCATCCTCAGACCAACAGTAAGATGGTCTCACATCCCAGGTGACAAGATTCATAGGAGGACAAAGGACGGCTTCCTTCCATGGTTCTCTTAGGAATGAAGAACTTTATTAACAATAAAGCCCTTAACGAATTTTCATTCACATCTCATGAGCCTGAGCTGGGTTACATCACCTCCCCTTATCCAATCATTGGTAAGGGACACGGGATCCTTCTGGACCAATGAACCCAGTCGTGTGATGGGGTGGAGTCAGCTCGCCCTGATTTGCATGTCAGCATGGAGCTATATACGTTCTTGGACACAGTTGGTGTTCTAGGGAGGAAGTAGTGGGAGCTGGATGCTGGGTAGACAACCTTAGAAAGACAAAACATTTGTAGCGTGTCTGGTATAAGGGAAGTACTCCATAAATAATTAAGGGAAGGAACAGTCAGTAAACCTTGAGAGCCCAATGTAGATGGTATTATGACATAGAAATTGGACACAATTTTGTCTCTATGTTTCAGGTGCTGGTTAAGAGCCTGGGTTTGCAAATCAACCACTGATTAGCTGATTGACTCAGTGAGGTAGGTTTAATCACTTGACAAGGTCACATAGCTTGTACTTGCTTAGATTCAGCCCAGGTCCAATGATACTGGCTTGGGCTCATCAGGTTAAAATACAGCCATCCAAAGAGATCACATCATATGCACAAGGCCACACCATTCTAATGTATCTAGTCTCAGCATTGCGTTTTCTTCACCCTTTTATTATGGGAAATAGTTTAAAAAACAAAAACATAATCATAGGCACACTTACAGTATTAATTTTATAATTGTTGTGGGATAAAAAGATACATGAACAGTGGACATCTGAATTTCTCTTAAGAAGTAACCTGCTTTTCTTAAGAGAAATACGTTTAATTGCAGGTAAAAAGCAAGACACAAAATCCTGGCTGCTTCACATTCAGCATAAGCAGGGATTTGGGAGTGATGAGAGAGGGGGAAAGAGGAAAGGGGAACTGTCAGAAATGGAGGTGGAATTTTAAAGAACAGAGAAATTCTTTTTTTTTTTTTCTGAGCCATCCTGCCACCTGTTGGCAGCTCAGTGGCAGCTCAGCTCAGGCACAGCGTCACTGGCCCATGTGGGAATCGAACTGGCGGCCCTGCTGCTCAGAGCTCATGCTCCTAAGCCAACTCCCAACCAACTGAGCCAATTGGCAGGCCCCGAGATGTTCATTTTTAAGATGTGGTTGGTGCTTAGATGAAACCACTATGCTGCATCCTCAGACTCCTCATCATAACCTTCTAGGCACGCTGAGGCCTTGCGTGTACAGAAGGGGATGAGCTTGAAGACCTGGGGCAAAAGATTCCAGAAATAAAAGATGGTATAAAATGCACAAACCATGGATTAAAAAATTTCATTTCTCTGCCTCACACCATGCAATAAATACATTCCAAAATAGGTTAAAATTCTAAATGTATAAGGTACAGCCGAAATCTGGGAGGCTGTCTGCTGTGATGGGGTAGAAGAGGTAATGGCAAAGTCATGGGCTTTACTCCAGGAGAGCTGGGAGCCTTTGGGGTGGTTTGAGCAGAGGATGGGCAGGCCCTGCTTTGAATGAGCCGATCACGCTGCTGCTGGATCAGAACAGACCACGGGAGGTCAAGAGCAGGGTCAGGGAGAGCTGGTAGGGCCGCTGAAGCCACCAGGCAAGCTGTGAGAGCAGCTTGTGTCAGGTGGGACCTGTGAACATGGTCAGAGTCTAGATGCAGTCTGAAGGCGGAACCAGCAGGAGTTCCCGCGAGGCTGGATGGAGAGTGGGTGGGAAAAAGCCATGTCCAGGGGCCTCCAGGGCGTGTTTGCTTGACCAGCTGGAGCCCCTGGGTAAAATGGGCAAGGCTGCGAGTGGAGCTGTTGTGTAGGAAGATGAGCAGGAAGATGAGAGATGCCCCATTTGGGGCAGGTTGAATTTGAAGTGTGTCTTAGACATCAAACCCAGAGGTCAAGAGGCAGCTTGGTGGAGGAGTGTGACACTCAGGAGAAAGGTCGGCCTAGTGAGAGAGATGGGGGCAGGCCCAGAGCGTGTATGAGTCTGCTCAGTCTGCAATAACAAAATGTCACAGACTGGGGGGGGGCTTGCACAGCAGACGTTTATTTATTCTGGAGGCTGGGAGTCTGAGATCAGAGTGCCAGTGTGATTGGTTTCTGATGAGAGCTCTCTTCCTGGCTTGTAGACGGCAGCCTTCTTCTTGTGTCCTTAGTGGCAGAGAGAGAGGGGAGAGGGAGGGAGGAGAGAGAGGGAGAAGGAGAGGGATGGGGGAGAGGGAAAGGGGAGAGAGAGGAAGGGAGAGAGAGGGAGAGGGAGGGGGAGAGAGGAAGGAGAGAGAGAGGGAGAGGGAGGGGGAGGGGGAGAGGGTAGGAGGAGAGAGAGAGACCGCGAGAGAGAGAGAGAAAGGAAGAGAGCGGGAGGAGGGAGAGAGAGGGAGCGGAAGAGGGAGGGGGGAGAGGGAAGGAGGAGAGAGAGGAAGGGAGAGAGAGGGAGAGGGAGGGAGGAGAGAGAGGGAGAAGGAGAGGGAGGGGGGAGAGGGACAGGGGAGAGAGAGGGAGAGGGAGGGGGGAGAGGGAAAGGGGAGAGAGAGGAAGGGAGAGAGAGGGAGAGGGAGGGGGAGAGGGAAAGGGGAGAGAGAGGGAGAGGGAGGGGGAGAGGGAAAGGGGAGAGAGAGGAAGGGAGAGAGGGAGAGGGAGGGGGAGAGGGAAGGAGGAGAGAGAGGAAGGGAGAGAGAGGGAGAGGGAGGGGGAGAGAGAGGAAGGGAGAGAGAGGGAGAGGGAGGGGAGGGGGGAGAGGGAAAGGGGAGAGAGAGGGAGAGGGAGGGGGAGAGAGAGGGAAGGGAGCGAGAGGGAGAGGGAGGGGGGAGAGGGAAAGGGGAGAGAGAGGGAGAGGGAGGGGGGAGAGGGAAGGAGGAGAGAGAGAGGAAGGGAGAGAGAGGGAGAGGGAGGGGGGAGAGGGAAGGAGGAGAGAGAGAGAGAGAGAAAGGGAGGGAGAGGGAGGAGGGAGAGAGAGGGAGGGCTTCCTCTTCTTATAAGGCCGCAGTCTTCTAACTCTAATTGCCCCCCCACAGCCTCTATCTCCAATACAGTCACATTGGGGATTAGAGCTTCAACATATAAGGTTTTCAGGGACACAATTCAGTTCACAGCAGTGTACAAATGGCGCTGACACCCATGAGATCAGGTGAGATGGCCTAGGGACTGAGAGTAGATGAGAAGAGAAACAGCCGAAGCGCCATACAAGGCTGCTAACCAAGCATATGACATGCTGGGGAAAACATTTGCCACGTGTAGGGAGACAAAGGGTTGATATGCTTGCTACACACAGGACACTTTTAAACGAGTAAGACACTCCCAAGGAAAAGTGGGCAAGGGACACGAACAGGCAATTCTCATGAGAAATTCAAACGGTCATTAAACATACCATGCACTGTTTCATCTCATTCATCATGAGACAAATGCAAACCAAACGAATCATGAGAGCTTATTCTCATCAATCAGATGGATCAAAATTAAAGAAGGATCATGATGACCTGGTTTGTGGTTTTTGGGGAAAGAGGTAATTCATGCAACGTCAGTGAGAACAAAATTAGGTCTAGCTTGACTAGATCACAGTTGGGTCGAAGATGTAAAGCTTTAAAAATATGCTAATTGCAAGACAAATTTATGATGTCAGGAGTCATTGGTTACCCTGGTGACAGGGATGGGCGTGGGGGATCTAGGGTCAGGTAAGAGTCTCTGTCTTGATCTGGGTGGTGATAGATACCTGGGGGGTTCACTTTATGAAAATTCACTGAGAATTATTTTTTTCTTCATGTAGTTTATACTACAATATAAAATTTAAAAACTAATGATGGCGTCCACTGGACACAAACCCTGCTTCTGTAGACAGTGGCAGCAAGTGCTGATACCAGCAGTGGGCAGCCGCCCTCCAGGACCCAGCAGGGTACACGTGCCTCTCCTCTGTGGGTCCTGGACGTCTCTAACCAGCTCTCCCTATGAGTTCAAAGCTGGGCTTTCACCGAGAGAGCCCACGAATCATGAGCCATATTTTTATAAGAAATGGGCTTAGTGACTAGAAAATTGGTTCTATTGTTAAGCCCAAAAAAGTTGCTGAGAAAGATTGCTTAGCTTCCCCCCGCCCCCTCTCTCTCTCTCTCTGTCTCTCTCTTCCTTTCTTCTCCTTCGGGTCCTGTTAAATGTCACCTCCCCAGAGAATTTTCTCTGACCACCCCCCCGCCGCCCCGACCTCTGTCCACTCTTGTTACTCACAGCTCCCTGTTTTTCCCACAGCCCTGATGATGAGGAGGAGGATGGATGGATGATTCTGCTCTGTGTTGGTTTCATGCTCCGTGGGCCTAAGGACCATTCTATCACTGCTGTATCACCAGGGTTTAGAGAAGCACCTGGCATGTAGTAGGAGCTCAATAAATATGGGTGGCATTAATAAATGGCCATTTTCCCTGACTGTCCTCCATGCTTCTATCCTTGAAAGAAACAAAAGGGAAATTCCATTTTTAAATTCTCTAAGAAAAATGTAATCACTGTAAATACCCTTGAAAATGGATCTTTGGATCTGGGTCTGGCTAGTCAGATGGTCCCAGGGCAGAGAGCAGGGACTTTGGTAATTGAGAAATCAAGGTTAAGTCCCAGTTTTACCTCTTCACATCTGTGTGACCTTGGATATGTTTCCAAATCTCTCTCAGGTTTAGCATCCTCAGACTTAGAAGGGAGAGTGTTACCATCTACCTCACAGGCAGGGCTCATATAATTTAGAACTAAATTGGGGCATCTTTGTGAGTGAAAGGGGGCTCGATTAGTAGAGCTACTGGGGCAGGTGTAAGCGGGGACTGTCCTGGGCCCGGGAACCCAGGATGTACACTCACCCCACTATTAAACTTGTCATATGCTTGAAAAAACGCTAAGGAGCCGGGTGTGAGGTGGCGCTTCGGGTCAATGGTAGTTTTGTTCCCAGGGCTTCTCTGTTGTCTGTACTTCAGGTAGCAAGGTTCCGGAGCAGTGGTTCTCACCCTGGCTGCCCTTTGGAAGCACCCAGGAGCTTACGAAAACACAGGTGCTGATGTTGCTGGTCCTGGTTGCAGCCTGGGCACCAGGGTTTTTCAAACGCCCCAGGTGATTGCAGTGGGCAGCCATGCACTAGTCCCACTGGCTACCCTGCACCCCTCAATCACACTTCTCTCTCTCTCTTTTTTAAAAATTGTGGTAAAACATACATAAGATTTATCCATTTGAAGCATCTTTAAGTGTCCGGTTCAGTGGCATTAAGTACATTCACACTGTTGTGCAGCCGTCACCACCGTTCATCTCCAGAACTTTCACATGGTCCCAAACTGACACTCACTCCCCATCCTGCCTCCCCCAGCCCCTGACACCCACCCTTCTACTTCCTGTCTTTAGGAATTTAGCTACTTTAGGGACTACATATGAGTGGAATCAGAGAGTGTTGGTCCTTTTTGTGTCTGGCTTGTTTCACTTAGTGTTATGCCTTTGGGGTTCATCCATGTTGTAACATGAATCAGAATTCCCTCCCCTTTACAACTGAGTACTATTCCAGTGTACGTATATAGCACATTTTGTTTTCCCATTCGCCAGTCAATGGATATCGGGCTGTTTCCACCTTTTGGTTATTCCTTTTGATGCGGCTATGAACATGGATATACAAATACCTGTCTGAGTCCCTGCTTTCAATCTTTTTGGGGATAATGCCCAGAAGTGGGGTTGCTGGCTGACCGCCTTTCTCCTTTTAATCACCATGTCTCCCACCACCCAACATAGTATCTTTAGCACAAGTCATTTTCAGCTAACCTGAATCATCCCCAATCTACGGAAAGACTGGGCTGAAGAGGCATTGCACAAAGGAAAGGAATAATATTTAAGTTCCTGGCCTCTGATCAGAGCTGAGATCAGCCACAGATTTGTGGGGTCCCTGAGCCTGGAGTGTGCTCGTGAAGGCTTTTGCTGATAAAGCACAGGTGTTGCCATGCCAAACAGCTCGAGCTCATTCTAGACCGATTGTGACGTGAGATGATGGTTTCCTGTCTGAGCTCATGGCTGGGATATCTCCAAGCCATTGTTCCCCTGGAGCCCAGCCCTCCTGACGCTGGGAGGTTGTGACAGGACTGGGAGGAAATGGCTTTGACTTTGCCTTCTTCATGACATAAGCAATAAACTGTGGGCTTTGCAGGGACCTCCTGGGACCCCCTCTACCTCTTACTGACTCTCGGACCTCCAGACCCAGGAGGGCCTTCCTTCTCTGCTTCTAGGAGCAGTACATCCTGTCAGAAGCCAAGAGGCTATGGGAGTGACAAGCCCCGCATTCCCGGAGTTCAGTGCTATTTGCTCCCGAGAGGAATACAATGCCCTGAGCACAGGAATTAAGTGTATTACTGCGCTAGGCAATGAGGAGCTTCAAATATGGCCAAAATTAGTCAACCTTGACATCAGAAGCCATGATTAGACTGATTCCAAACGCTCTGTGACAGAGCTGGCTCTCCTTGAAATGCAAGAGGAGAGCACCAGGGAGTGAAACAAGACCCAGGAGACAGCTGCTTCTAAATGATCGTTTCCGGGACTCTCGGCCTGTGTCCAGTAAATAGTCATGTCCTTCTTACAAGGACAGCTTCCTGAGCGCTGGCCCCGGGACAGGCTCTCTCATGGGAGGAGGGACAGCTCCACTACCCAAAGCATGGGATTGGGTTGGCATGCCTTAAGTTGAGAGCAGATACTGCCTTCCTCAAAGCCTTGGGGCTGGTGATGGTAGGCTGAGTCAGAGTGGACTCAATATTAGCCGCAATAATGTCTATAGTAAGGGCCAAGCAAATATGAGCTCTGATTCTCACGATAGCCCATGAAGTCGGTAGAACCATCCCACTTTACAGACAAGCAAATGTGGGCTCAGGGGAGAAAATAACTGGCTCTTTAGTCTCCACCTGCTGCCTTAACAAACTATGATGGACTTACGGGTGTGAAAACAACACACATTTATCCTCCTACAGTTCTACAGGCTGGAAGTATACAGAGGGTTTCACTTGGCCAAAATCAAGGTACCAGTCAGGCCATGGTTTATCTATTCATCCAGACCCTGTTGGTTTTGTTTCTCTGGAGAGAGAGAGGGTGTGTGTGTGGGGAGAGAGAGAGAGAGAGAGAGAGACAGAGACAGAGACAGAGACAGAGACAGAGAGATTTTAAGGAATTGGCTCATGTGGTTGTGGAGGGAGGCCTGAAAGTTCCACCATCCGATGGAGCCAACTGACAGGCTGGAGACTCAGGGAAGAACTGCAGGTCAAGTCCAAGGCCATCTGCTGGCAGAGGTCAATCTTTGTTCTATGAAGGGCTTCCACAGTGATTGGATGAGACCTACACAAAATCCGTTTTACTTGAAACGCCCAGAACCATGGTTCACCAAATATCCTGGCACCATGGCCCAGCCAAGTAGATTCATAAAATTAACCATCACGGTTCTCTCTTGTGCCATTTCCAGGGTTTCTAGTTGTGCTTAGCAGGGAGGAGCAGGGAAAAATAGGTCTCCATGCTCTTGGCTGGACCAAGAGTTAAAAAAAAGAAATGTGGGAAAGCCACCTTGTAGGGAGGGAGAATGACACTGACTCACAAGGATGAGAAGGGGCGAGGAGGTGGGTTCTTCCCTGGCAGCGTCTGGGTCGCAAGCCCAGCTGCCCTACTGACACTTAGTTTTTTAATCACCCCTTGGCCCTTTTATGCTTAATTAGTTTGCCTTGGGTTTCTGTCACGTACAACCAATGAAAGAGCCCGGGAGGGTTGATTAGAAAGAAATGGCTGGCTGGCCCAAAGGCTCAGCTCTCCTAGCAGCTGGTACCCTCCTCTGACATCCTCCCTGCATGAGACAGCGTATAGAGGGAGCCCTCGGCTGTGCTGGGGGTGCATTCTAGCAATCAGGTGGGCTCAGGGGCTTTCTCAAAGGGGGAGCGGGAATTATATCTGAGGAGGCAGGAAGAGCAGTTGTTGGGGTCCCGTCTGCTGACAACATTGGGGCTGCTCCAGGGTGGGTGAGGAGACAAGGTTCCAGGGTAGGCCAAGAGGTCACCACGGAGTGGCCATGTAGAGAGTATCGAATTCCTCTGGCGTGGCGGCTTATGGGTAAGACGTCTGCCTAGGCTGTGGCTCTTACAAGTTTATTGACAGATTCATAATATCCTCATTGCCCCAGTCCACAGCTTCTGTTTCTATGAGGCCTCATTGAATGCACCATAAGAATTTTAAAGTATCTTCAACTTTGAACTCAAGGCTATTGGATTTCTCTTAACTGCAAAGCCAACACCAATTGCTCTGCCCAGGAAAAACTGTGCATGAGAAAACACCCCAGACTGGTTGAGTCTTTAGAACCAGACTTGCTTCTCGATGAGGTGAAAAGCCAGTTGGAATTGGAGCCCTTCAGACTGCGCTTGACAATTGAACCTTTACGTTTCAGCTTAAAACACCGAAGGGAAAAGTGGGAAAAAAACCAGATGCCTTTCTCAAAAAAAAAAAAAAAAAAAAAAAAAGAGAGAGAGAGAGAGAGAGAGAGAGAAAACACACCACTCTAACCTCCACTTTATTTGCATTTTATACATTTTATATATTTCATTTTATAAAAACAGTCAAGCCCCAACCGCAAGATTTCACAGATAAGAAGAAAAAGCCGGACTGGGCTTAATTCAATATTTTAGAGAAACGTTCTTATGGGCAGTGAGCGACCAGCACCCCAGCCAGACCGAGACTGCTGACGACTCTGAAAAATGTGACTGTGATTCACGCTGGGACACCACATCTCATAACACACCGCGTGTGCAAGAGGCTGTAATTACGAAATGTTTGCATTAAGCAACGTGGGTGCCGAAATACAGATGGTCCTCCTTGACACTAATTGGACCTGACGTGGCTTTGGCCTGCTTTGTAACAGTCGCCGGAACACGCAGCCCGCTGCAGTCTGGTCCTCTGAAGGCCTCTGTTTCATATCGCCTTTATTGGGGGGTGCTGGGGGTAGAGGAGAATTGTACATTAGCGCTGGGCCCGCATTGGTCCCAGAGCTGGGTGAAAAATGCTTTGAGGGGCACCTTTCTTGGGCTAACTGTGCACTTTCATTGAGCTCCTTCTCTTTTTATTTAAAAGGGCAGGTTCTTCCTGACACCCCCTCCTCCCCCAAATAAAGACAGAGTGAAGGTGTCCTTTGTTTTCATGCTACTTCTTCACGCGTCCAAGGTGTGTTGTCCCCAGAAAAACATGGATGGAGACAGCCCATCCCCAGACCTCTGGGCCCTGTCCACCCTCCGATCTCCACACTCACCACATACAATGCAGGGTCCTCAAGTGCAGGAGGCTCTCTCCCTAAAAGCATTCATAATCGACACACACTGACTGTGTACCTACTGTGTGCAAACTCTGTTGCGAGTGGAGGACTAAGATAAGCACATGCAGAAGTGCTGTGGCTCAGGTTGCAGGAGCTTGTTTCCTGTAATTGAGAAAGAAAGGGACAAGGACATGGGTTGGACATCTCTTCCGTCCCAGGCGATGTTAAGACAGTCCCCAAGGTGCACCCAGGTCCAGGGGAGGGGACATAGACCCTACCACACAGTGACAGGAGTGACGATGGCACTTTGGAAGAAGAGACCATGGAATGGGTCCTTTTGAAAATACAATTGTCACATCTTCTTATGTTGGAAGGACTTCTTAAAAAAAAAAGACTCTTGGGCCAGCCGAGTGGCGCGGTGGTTAAGCGCTGGTTTGGGAAGCCAGCGGCCCTGGTTCGGGACCCACATATGAGGGCCAGTGACACTGCCCTCAAAAAAAACACAAAAAAACCCCTCTTTAGTCCCAATACTTTTGAAACTGCATGCATTTCCAGGGCACTTCTATTTTGTTTTCATTTAAATAAGCATTTATTGGAAATCTTTGCCTTTGGGGTTCTCATAGTCTTGGGGGTGGTGGAGAGAAGCAGATGAATGAACACATGGCAAAAACACTGGGTAGCAAGTGCTTTGTTGGGGGGACATCAGAGGAGACCCCAAGCCCAGCTGGGGAGTTAGAATGTCTCCAGGCAGAAGGGTCTCTGAGCTGAGTGTTCGAACATAAGAACAGGGGGGCATGATGGTTAATTTCATGTGTTATCTTGGCTGGGCCACAGTACCTGGATATTTGGTCAAACACCAGTCCAGATGTTGCCGATAAGGTATTTTTTAGATGAGATGGACATTCGAATGAGTAGACTTTGAGTAAAGCAACCTAGTTTTATCCTCACCGCCTCATCGCCAGATAGACTCCTGCATACATTATACCAGAAGCACAGAGAAAACGGGTAACTGTCCCAAAGGCACAGAGCCAGTGTTCACAACCAGGTCTGTTTGGTGTCAAAAGCCAATGTTATTAATGCCACAAAGCCAAGCGGGTTCCACACCTCCGTCGTCAGTTTCCAGGCTCTTTGAAGCCTAAGAAAGTGACAGAGGAGGAGCATCTGTAAAGACAGGTGAGCACCCAGCCTCTGTCTCCTTCCCGTTCCTATGTGTACAGAAGGAAGCCACGCTCTAGAAGCAGTTGCCATCTGAAAATCCTAGGAGGCTTCTCCATGGAAGCTGCAGTTACCGGGGTGCCTGTGGATAGGGACTGGTGTGCTGCATCCCTGGCTTTGTCCAAGGCACATGCTGACAAATGACCCTTGTTCATTAGGGAAAAGGCATGGTTACTGGTAAGACTATGTCCAAACAAATGAAAAGAGACTGGACATGGACGCCATGATTTGTATTATCATTACTACTATTAGTTAGGGGGAAGATGGGCAAATCTCTTTAACCCGTTGTTACAGTCAGAGGACTTTTTGACTAGAGTAGACGATGCAGCTAATTGACTCATTTGCCCATTTTGTTTGAGCTACACAGGTAGAGCTTAACACATCACAGAGGAAGAGGATTCAGCAACAAAAAGTTGTATCCATTAAGGGGAGTGAGTGAGGGAAGGGCTTAGTAAGCAGATGGAACAGCCTAGGCACAGACTTAGGGTTCAGGTGGCAAGCTTTCCTACAGGACTAGAGTTAAGTTCAACCTGCCCAGGTGAGACAGCAGGGAGAAAGGTTAGGGAAACAGGTTGAGACTATGTGATACAGGGTGGTGAATGGCATGGTAGAACCCACATGGAGATAATAAGAAGGCAGTGAAAAGTTAAAATAACAAAGGGGGCGCAAACATTTGATGGGCTCTGTCTCAGTAAGGTGACACCAGTATCAGGGTAGCAACGATAGAGCAGGGGGAAGCTGGAGACAAAGAGTTTAAATCAGTGAGAGGATGTAAAGAAACTGAATTATCTTAATTCAGCACGTTGCTTTTTCCGTGTCTGTATGTCTACAAGATAGAAAATGATTTTAGAATTCAGTTAAATTGAGGAATAGCTGGGAACGGTCGATTCAGTATATTATGCCAACAACCCCAAAGTGTTTGGCATAAGTTAGCAAGACGTTTTGATTTGCAGGTAGTTAAACTTAACCCTCATTGAGTCAGTATTTTATTGACTCTTTGGCAAAGTGTGATTTCAAAATTTTGAGAAAAATGGGCCTCACGGTTTTCACATGAAATAGGAGAATTTCTTGGCCGTCACATAGTTCTCGCTAACTTGAGTTTTCAATACTTTTATGTAAAGGAATTGAAAATATTCAAATCAAATTTCCTTTCAAGGAGGCATCAACTTTAAGATGATGGGAAAAGTGGATTGGCAAAACGTGTTAAGGGGCTTGGAGGACTAAAGTTATTTTGGGGAAAAATAGATATTTTAAAAGGTGCACAATAAAAGCAAAACATAACAGAGTCACCTAAGTCTCTAACCAAATGCAAGAAAGTCAACCCTGAGACCACCACCTCTCCTTGGGTTTCAGTGTCATTCGAATCCCAGAGATGATTTTTCTCACCTACTCTCCACGATGGTGAGGACTGGCAGCCGTGCAAAAACGCCGTGTTGGGGGACTCTCTCTGTGACAGGCAGCCTCCATGATGGTCGCCCTCTCCTGGTTTACACCCTTGTGTAGCCCCCCTCCCATTGTACCAGGGTTCATCTGTGTGTCCAATAGCAGATGGTGAGAGCATGTCACTTCAGAGATTAGGTCATAACAGGCAATGGCTTCCATCTTGGGAACCAGGCCGTCTCTTAGATGATTGTGGGCACAGCAGGGAGCCATGTTGTAAACATGCCTGTGCAGAGACCCACATGGCAAGAAATCCAACAGCCAGTAAGGGACGCCCAGTGAAGGACATGATTGCCTGCAATAAACCCTGCCAGTGAACTTGGAAACAGACCCTACAGCCCCAGCTGTCTTTAGGTGAGGGCAGCCCCAGGTGACAGCTTCCCTGCAACCTCATGAGACCCTGAACCAGGGCCATCTGGCAAAGGCACTCCGGGATGCCTGATTCTCAGACACTGTGATACAATAAGTTTTTGTTGTGTTAAACTGCCATACAGTAATAGCTAACTAATATGCCCTCTGCTATGAGAAGTGTGTTTGTTTGTTTGTTTGTTTGTTTGTTTGTTTTACATTAGCCACATCTGATTTCCTTTAGAGCTGTTCTCACTTTCCTTCAGGCTCAGCCTTCCTTTCTATAAGTTTATTAAATGTGGGACGGCCCACCAGTAAGGTTTAAAACAATGTGTCTACTCCAGGGGTTCCAGGTTCTTAAGCCAATGGGCTTTGTTTTTTTAACTTTTGAAATAAAAGTTTATCTCATTAACTTTTCTTTCTATTTTCTAATATCTGTGTCTAAGGCTGTACATTTCCCTCTAAATGCCACTTTAGCTATAGTCACATATTTCAGTAATAGTATTTTCATTTTCTGCTACAAACATTTAACGTTCATTATGATTTCTTCTTTGACAAATTATTTACAAGTGTTTTAGTTGATTTTAAATATGTGTTGTTTATCTATATCTACTTATATCTATCTATCATCTATCTATCTATATATTATCTATCTATATATTTTTCCTTTGGTTTTTAATTGTATTGCATTGTGGTTAGAGGTTTTCCCTCTGACATTGATTATTTAGTACTTTTTGAGGCTTTTTTCCAGCATAATATCTGCTAAATATATGCAAATATTCCATGTGAAATATATACATATGTTTGTGAGATGCAAGATTCTATAGATGCCCATCAGACCAAGCTCGTATGTGGCCATGTTGGTCAAACTTTCTATATGGCCTTTATTTTTTTCCTTCTTGATTTTTCCATTTCTGAGAGGTATATTTAAATCTCCATCATGATCACGAACTTGTCAATTTCTAATTGAATTTCTAAAGGTTTTTTCCTGATCGAACAACTACATATTCATTCATTTAAATTTGACTGTGTGAAAAATCATTACTGAAGACCACATAATTAAACATTATATTAAATAGAAGCCTAGATGAGATCAAGGCTCAATCCCAAAATATTCTGGGGTGAGTACACATTATTTCAACCCCTTAAGTCTCCTTATTTAGAGAGATCAATTTCTTTACCTGCTTCTCACCCCAGTCCCAGTCTCACCGAAGTAAATATTAATTAACTTGAGTTGAATAATCACTACTCTTTGGAATAATGATCTGGAGGCCTAGAAAGGTAATCATGATTGTATTATTAATAGTAATTTTTGCACTGAACAAGAAGAAAATTCAGTTAATGAGAAATCCCATTCGCCAGACACTCCGGCTTCCTGAGACTTAACCATACACCAGTGAAGAACAAACCTGTTTAACAAAAATAGTGCTGGGTCCTGGATAATAGTCACGCACTTCTAGCAAGATCCTATACAGCAAATTCTAGTCTAAGAGTGAAGATCTGGCAGAGTCATTTAATGCTTACTTAAAGAAAATCTGACTATTAAGGTTGTTATGATGGTGGTGATTTTGTTATGATTATTCCCATTATTTACCCAGGAATAATAATGATACACTCTTAGGGCTTCATTTCCTGAACACACTTCTTCATGGCTAACACACATTTTATTTCCAGGAGCGTCAAGTGTCTCCCGCCTTTCCTCTGTCCGTATAAGTTCCATGAGGTCAGGGGCTGGTCTGTGGTTTCTGTTGCTATCCCAGCGCCTAGAGCTGTGTGTGTTAAGATGTTCATGTCTGTTAAGGATTTGAAGGAATGCAGGTTTAACCATGTTTCTTACCTAGAGCACTTGACCTCTTAGTAAAGGATGGTGACCCAGCATGTACTTCCGGATGCCTCATGCCTCACTGCAGTGTCCATGGGAGATAGCCCTGGGGCTGGCAGGACAAGGACAAGAGAAAACAGAAAAGGTTGTTTCGACTAAAGAAAGTGAAGCTCTAATTATCTTGAAATAAGTCATCAAACAGAGCATGAATGCTGAGGATCCCTCCTCTCCAGGCCTCTAATTTGCAAGACCCATAACATAATCTGGTTTCTTCAATGTCCTTGAAAGAGGCTTTGTTCACCTGGGTGACATAGCCCCGAGGGAAGGGCTCAAAGGAATGAGCTAAACCATTAGGAATCAAAGAGCCGAAGCAGAGGAGAAAAACTGGACAGCCTCTGGAATTAACCACAGGCGTCACTCCCCCCAGAGCACTGGAGCCCCAGCGCCTGGTGGGCTGGGGATGCCTTCTGCATCCCTGGAGCCCACCCAGCGGGCACCTTGCTCATCCGATATACCCACCATAAGCCTGGCTTGGTGCTGGTGGCCCCAGGCTAGCTCACAGTCTGGGGAAATGGGAAAACGGACACAAGACTGATTTTAAAAAGCAATTTCAACTCGTTAGTCAGTAGGCATTACTTGAGCATATAATTACTCCGGATTCTGAACGTGGACAGAACTATGTTCTTCCAATATTGCCTCTGCTGGTGTGTGTCCTTAAAAGAGAACTTCACCTCTCTGTGCCTCAGTTTCTCACCCTTAACACAGGGAGAACCGTAGAGCCAATCTCATGGTGGTGCTGTGAGGATTTACCAGTCAGTGCTTGTAAGAGCCTTAGCAGAGTGCCCAGCACGTAGCTGTAAATGGTGGGTACCAGGCTGTTATTCAGCCAGCTATCTGTCCAGATACCAGTTCAATACTTCCCTGTCATTTTTAGGGGCCTCCGTGGAGGGAGGTAGAGTAAAAGAGGCTCCCAACTCCTTTTCCTGCAGAATTTTCAAAGGGGCCTGGGGACCCTTTGGACCCATTCAGTGAAGAGTTTCTGGGCTCCCACTGAGTAAGAGGCACTGGAGAGGGCTTCACCCAAGGATAGAAGTATCCACTGGCCAAAGACAAAGGATTAGGGTGAAGAACAAAGGCTTTGAAGATAGGCAGATGTGGGTTTTAATCTCAGCTCTGCACTTGACCAGCTATGTTAGCTTGTGTAAGATATGTTCCCCTCTGAGCTTCAATGTTCTCATCCGTAGAATGGGGATGATGACAGGTATCTCTTGGTTCAGTAAGAATTGAACAAGCTAATAGTTGCAAAATGCCCAGGATAGATTCTTACTGTAAGACATACAGGGGTAGAAACCTAAATCCAAATCCAGGCTTGTTTAACAAGAAGTAGGATTCCCGGTCAATAAGAAGACAGTATGTTGTTGCTTTTCTGTCATTTGTCTCCCAGGTGCCCTAGTGTATAGTAGGGGCTTTGCATAACCTGCCCAGTCAGTAGCTGTTCTCCCAGGAGCTTAGGCCCATCCATCTCCTTCCTGGCTCCCAGTTTCACTATCTTGAAGCAAGGTGGGGATTTCTATAAGAACTCTTCAGCTCTGAGTGATGACTTGACGGACCTGTAGGTGGGTGGGTATGCGTAATCATGGAGTGACTGTTACAAAATTTAACCCTGGAGTCCTCCCTCACAGCTCTGAAGTACAAAACAGAGAGCAATTCATGTTCCCCTGAAACGCAGATCTCAATGCTGATAACAGCTAGAGTCTACTGGAGCCTTCTAGACCCAAATTCTTTATGGAGCGCCCTAGGGGAAATGGATGTGATCAACCTGGGCAGGGGGTGGGGTGGGCATGTGAGGATCTGTTAGAATTTTGCAAAATGCAAATCAGACTGTCAGTGTCTAAGCACCCAAGTCAAGTTACAACAGCTTCGACATGCTCCCCAGCTCTCATGTCCCTGGCTGCCTAACAACGGTGACATGATAATCCCGGGGCGACTGCCACCAAACTCATTGGAAAACCGAGCAACAGAGAGCCTTCCCCAAAGACAGATGACAATGGCCTTTCCCTCCTAGTTGCTGGTGCACACAGTACTGGGTTTCCTACACCCTGAGAGAGCTCGTGCTCTGTCCCTCCAGCTCCTCGGGAAGGTCACCGCAAGGCAGACTGTGACTCGTGGACCACCTGTTGAGTGCGTGGTATAAAGAGATGGGGGAATGAGCCTAACTGATGTTGGTGGTATAAAGAGATGGGGAAATGAGCCTAACTGACATTCTACAGGGTGGTGTACTAGGGTTAAAGTAGATGAGTAATGCGGGGGATAAATGTGGGTTCCATCTTGTTTCCAGGTCTGGAGGCTGGAGAGTCCAAAATCAAGGGGCTGGTGGGTTTGGGTCCTGGCGAGGGCTCTTTTCCTGGCTGGCAGACAGCTACCTTCTTGTTGTGTCCTCACATCGAGAGAGAGAGAGAGAGAGAGAGAGAGAGAGACACGTTATTTGGTCTCTTCTTATAAGGGCACTAATCCCATCATGAGGACCCCACCTTCGTGGCCCAATTACCTCCCAAAGGCCTCACCTCCGAATACCATCACTGTGGGGGGTAGGGTCACAATTCAGTCCATAGCAGCTCCTAATTGAACCCCCTTTCCACATTCTCTCCTCTTTCTGCCCCTTCTCCTGTGACACCCAAGTCAAGTTTTCTAACTCATCCCCCAGTTAAAAACCCTTCAGTGCTGCTGCTACTTTTAACAATGGAGTCTTAGCCTGGCCCACGAGGCCAGACTGCTTTCCATACGGCTGCACCGTTTTACCTTCCCACCAACGAATGCACAAGGGTTCCAATGTCTCCACAGACTCGCCAACGTTTGTTATTTCTTGGTTTTTAATTTTTTCCATAATGGTCATCCTAATGGCATTTCCCACATGTGAAAGTGTCACTTTAGCAGTCTGTAAAGTCACCTTCTACATTCACCCAGCAAGTATTCATTCAGCCTTTCTGTTATAATTGTGGGGATAGGGTAGTGAGCAGAACAAATTCCCTCCACTCGGGAGACTGAAAGTCTAATTGGGAAAGAGAAAATAAGCAAATCTAAACAAATAACAGATACCATGTCAGGCTGTGACATGTTCCATGAAGAACAATCAAGCCCAGAGTGAGAGGACAGTGCAAGCACAGGGTCGGGGAAGGGGCAGGGTCCAAACCATGAGATTTGTTTGTATTGAAAGCCCGAATCTGAGAGATAGGTTTTTAACTCCATTGAGAATGGAGGACACGGAAGCTGGGAGATGGCACATTACTTGGCAAGTTTGGGCAGCTAAGGTGGGAATCAGACATGCCTTCTAGACAACTCTGAGCTGCACACTTATGATTTGTGTATTTACTTGTACATGTATGTGTTTTATTCCTCGATAAAATGCGTGCTTGACTTCAGAATTTGTCATCTTTCCAGGGCAGCACATGGTTTGTCTTCTGTTCATTAAGAGAGTCAAGGAAGTGAAGTGTTGGGTTCAATAGACAGAAAGGTTCCAATGGAAATGGTTTGGAACCACTGGGTGACTCGCTGGACGGCTTCCTGGAAGGGAGCCACGGGTGGAGTGGCAATGAGCTCAGCTCTTTCATTCGATTGCCCGCTGGCCTGGGTTCAAGGTCCAGCTCCTCGCCATTTTCCTTTGCTGTGTCGCTGCTGAGTCCGGCAGAAGAAATCATTTTTTTTCCTCAGATCATTCAGGCGACTGCAAATGGGGAAGGGGTTTTCCTCTCTCTCCAACCCCACTCCCAGCTGGCGGGCCAGCCCTAGTACCCCTGGGCCAACCCAGGGGAGATACGGTTTCCTGAAGAGATGAATCATTGTAAGTGCTGTGGGGTTACAAATGGGGTCAGAGCCGTTGCTCAGAAGTTGCAATAAAGTTTGGAATCTGAAATAAAGGCCTCCTCTTGCTCAGGAAATCGAATGGCTGCCCACAAAGGTGTCTGCAGACAAACTCTCTGTGGGTCACCAGCCTGTGTATGTGATGACCAAATGACTCATTCTCTAAGGAGCCTGCTGGCTCCTGCAAATGATTTACCAGCGGGTCCCCGAGGTTCAAGTGACCCTGAAAGATTGACACAGTGACGCAGACTTCCAGATAAGATCTCATAGCTGGGCTTGGTGCAGGGGTGGGGATAAACTATTTAGGAGCCTTTTCTCATCGTTGAGCCTACGGGAGTGTCAGACTCCATCTTCATTCATTCATTCGTGAGGGCTTATTAGTACCAACTATGTGCCAGACAGAGAATATAATATTGCAGAAAACACTGTCCCCTCCCTCAGGGACCCAGACCTTTCAGGGGGAGAGGCCACTGTGCTCACAGGCCCCCATAACAGCACAACAAGTGTTATTAATACAATGGAGGGCAGCGTTTGGGGCTGGAGATACTGAAATAGGCAAGGGAGGTGCCCCAGCAGAGGGTGAGGCCTGCATAAGTTTGGAGGGAACATCATGTGCGAAGACACCTTGAGGTGAGATCTTGGCGCATTTGGTAGGGAAGGTGGAGGAAAGGTGGAGAACAGGGCCCAGAACATGGAAAGCCTTGATGCCAAGCTGAAGATGAGACAGGACAGCATTGTGAATATGGAAGTGACATGGTGAGATTCGTGTTTCAGAGTCATTGGCATGAAGGCTGGATGGAGGGAGAGAGACTGGAGACAGGAAGACCAGTGAGGAGGCTGGTCCAGGAGGGGGGCAGCGGCTAGGACAGTGGAACAGAGATGGAGTGGAGAGATGATGGATTCAAAGAGCTATAATCGACATTCCTTGACAATGACTGAGACGAGTCCAGGGACTGGCAATGCCACCACTGGAGCTGGGAGGAGGAGAGGATTTGGAGAAAGTCAAGGATGAGCAAAGGAGTGGACACCCAGATGACAGGTGGGGCCTATTTGCATCTGCAGAATGATCTTGTGTGTCACAGAGTCGGTGTTTGGGGGCCCGCGACACTGCAGGCATTGGGTGTGGCACAGAGAGGGCTCCAGCGCTGAGGTGAATGAGGAATTACACCCCCAGGTGTGATCAGTGTGAGATGTGATTTGTGTGTGTCTCTTCTCCCGTGATCTGGGGCCCGTTTTCACGGCCACGAGAGAAGGCCGTCTTAGCGATGCGGGCGCCCTGCGTGCCTTAGGCATGGAGAGGGCAAGAGGACTGGGGCTGCCCGCTTACTTGTCTGGCTCCCTGGCCACACTCCTTGCCAGCCAAGCAGCATGTCTGGTTCCCACTGAATCAGAGCACATGACACAGCACCTACAAGTGACAGGTATGCCATGAACACCTGCTGAGTGAATAGAGGAATGAGGGTGGCGCAGTCCAGGAGGGAGGTTGCAGGGCAGGTGGGCCTCTGCCCAACAGCAGGAGAGAAACCTGGAAAGAGTTACGAAGGCGGGCGCTGTTGGCAGGCAGCGTTCCGCACCCAGTAAATGGTGTTAAATCGGACCCAGTCAGGGTTCTTCCTGCAGACTGCTGGCCAGGAGGCGTCTGCCTTTGCACACTGGCCCACCTGTCCCTGCAAGGCCATGCCTTCCCTCTGAAATCAGCCAGCACTGGACTTGACCTAAAGGCGAAATCTTAATGCTCTCAGGAGCACAGGTGAGTTTTTACGTCTCTTGTTTCTCCCCAAGAGGCAACCTCAGGTGGTGGAGAGGACATTGATTTTGGGGGTGGGCACCTTTGGGCTGGACTCTGCCCCGCCCCACCAGCTAAGTGTTTGAATAAGTTTATTCACTACCGAGCCCTAGGTGTTCTCCTTCTAGACCGGGGACGTGAATGGCCCGCTGGAGGCATGGTAGCTAAGCCAGGCAGCAAGTGGGGAGCACCAGGGTCTGGAGTAGGTGACCTCAGCTTGCCTCTCAGAAGCCAGAGCCCTCAGACAAAGGACTTGCTCTGAGCTCTGTGCCAGCTCCCTCTGTGGGGAGGAAGCACCACCCCCGTCGGTTATTAGGAGGTTTTGCTGCCACAGTGCCTCGCTCCTAGTTCACAGCCCTACTTGTCAGTTGCTAGCATCCTTCAGTAGGATTACATATGTAAATTCCACAGCACTTAGTAAGTGCCCACTAAATGGCAGAATACCCCCTTATTAAGGTTGAATGTCCTCTTCTTATGCAATTTACTGTCCACTCCCTGTTCACCAGCACACCTAATCAGACAAGAATTCATCCGTGCACGCCAAGGCCGTTGGGAAATTCAGAGGCGGCCTCACTGTGGAATGTGGAAAGCTGCTCAGGGCGGCAGAATATGCGGACACTTGGAGTGGGAGAGAGCCGAGTTCAAATCCCAGGTCCACGGCATCCTTCTCCCAAGAGGCTTATCCTCTCAGGTAAGGAGTTTGGCTCCACTGAGCCTCCATGTCCTCACCTGTTAAATGGGGATAATAGTTCTTGCCTCGTAAGACGGCCGTGAAGATTATGAGCTAAAGGGACGGTATAGATCTGGTTCTCTAGAAACAAAGGCTGACACGAGACAGAGGAGTCTTAGAGAACAAGGTCTATTTCCTTAGGATCAGCACCTCTGAAAGGAAGCGTGGGCGGCAGTTTAGGGCACAGGGAGAGGGCACAGTGTGTGTGGTTCCGGTTTGGCAGAGCCTTGCTCAACAGCATGGGGGACTTGAGATGACAATGGCCCATCCGTGTCCTGAGTTGGCCCTGTCCAGGTTTGCACACCCCTGCTGTGTTCAGCTACCATCTGTGAGCAGCGGGGAAGGGTGTGACCGCAGTGACAGGGTCCCTTCAGCTGAGGCAGACCCTGAAGGAGCTGATGGCAGGACACTGTCTGCTGACCACAATCCTCACTGCTGGGCAGCAAGTCCTATCTGGAGGGGCACCTGGGTGGTGCCTGTCCTTGTCCATCACCCCAGGGGAACCTCGGCACAGGACGGGTATCAGTTAAGGTCAGTGAAGCTTATTCTGCGTCTGACTGTGTTTGGGGAATATTAGCAACACCAGGTCACTTTCTCAATGACCTTTTAAAGCCTGAACACTATTAAAACGATCATCTCTTTTTTCCCTCCTGAGTTTAGGCAGAAGACCTATGAGTGTTCTCCACACCCACACCCAAACACTGCCACTCCCCCTCAAAGACGTGCTTTCTGGGCCTGGCTCACATGGCGAGGAGGCTCATCCCAGCCTCTCCTGGTCTCTGTTGGGCTTTGGCAGATTCAACAGGCAAACCCTCCTGAGTAACAAACAAGCTGGAATGAGCCATGGCAGAGGGCAACACATTGTTCCCTCCCCTGAATCGGCACGGCCATACACACACCACACCACACCACACCACAAACCCAACAACATGCAGCCCCACAGGAACCAGTGCCCCCAAGTCAGAAACACGCCATGCCCAGCACACACCGCAGCGCGCTCACCCAACCCATAATACCCCAAACAGACCCTGTTTGGAGTTCATCAAAAATACCAACTTTTTTTTTTTTTCCTAATGGTTTGGCTTTGAGAAAACCCTAAGCAAATTTTGCCCAACTGCTCGTATTATTTGGTTTGTGTGTAACTTAAGGAAAATTCAATCCACGTGTGGCCAATTTGTTTGCCAACAACAAGCAGTGCTGTTCCAGAAGCATTCCGCATCCCGGGAGGGGCTTTCCGGACAACATGGGGAGCAGATCTGAAATTTTGGAGGGGGCGATAGAACTGGGATCATCCTTCTAGAAAAACGCAAGTGCGTATCAGACTCTGGATCGAATTCCAGAAGATGTACAGGCCTCCCCAGAGCCTGGAAAAGACCCCAAACTTTGGAAGCCAGTGTTCAGGGGACACCTCTTGTCTTAGAACGTCAGGGGGAAATAAAACAAAAACCCATGTTTGAATCTTCATCCTACTGCTGACTAGGTGTGCGGCTCCATCATGAAACCCCTGCCCACACCCCTGCTCCTCCAGGCCTCTGAGACTCGGTCTCCCCATTTCTAGGATGTGGCTAATAACACCCGGGGTAGCTGTTGTGGGGATTAAACACAACGATAACTGTAAAGTCGGGTATGAAAATCAGCCCGGGTCGGGAGCTTGCGAGTCGTGTCACCACACTAGGATGGCCCCGTCCCAGGGAAGTCACCTGCTCACTGGGCCTGAGTCTCTTCCAGACTCTGCAGCCACACTTTTTTTTTTTTAGCTGAGCCATCCTGCCACCTGTTGGCAGCTTAGCGGCAGCTCAGCTCGGGCTGGGCATTGAACAGCTGTTGCTCAGAGCTCAGCTCGCACTCTTGAGAGAGCTCTTAACCAACTGAGCCACTTGGCCAGCTCTTACTGCCACCCTTTTGGGTGTCAGTTCCCTGGGTTGCTCCTAAAAAGGTCTGCCCTCATCAATCGTGTATTTTTAAAATAACATAGTTTGGATTTTCTTATGGTCAAAGAAACACCTGTTCACTTTAGGGAAAACATTACAAAATGCAAAGACTATCCAGCAGCAAATGAAAACCGACTGTTCTGCCACCCAAAGAAATGGTTACTATTTTGACCCTATTTATAATGGGTGATCTAAGTGCAAATATATCCTCTTAGTTTCCGCACCAGCCCATGTGTATAAAGGTCACAGTTACTAAGTAAAGCCGTCTGAGCCTCCGGTGCCAATGGCCCTGAGTTCTCTCAGGGAGCCGCCTGGGGTCTCGGAGGCACTCACGATAGAGCCTATGCTTTCGGCTCTCCTTTGCCCACCACTCTGGTCCTGTTGGGGAGACATCTCCAGGGCAGTGCCTACCTTGGTCACTGCTGCCCATGTCAGTGCCCACTGAGACAGCGGTGACATGGGGCCCAAAGCCTGTCTCCTGCTGGTCCTGAGTCCTCAGGGCCTTCACTAGACCAGGCCAGGGAGCTGTGCAATGACACGGGAAAGGCCCCTCTCCCCTACCCACTTCCCAGTTTGCCCTCTGGGCCTCTGCTCTGCTGCCCGGCTTCCGCAGCTTCTGTCCAAAGCCCCTCGCTCACCAGACCAGGGGGCTGCAGTAGCCTGCTTCCCCACCCCAACCTCTCCTCCCCATTTCTTTCCCAAACCTCCTCTTTGATGTTTCCTTTCCTCCACTGACATATACAATGAGACACTTGTTTAATGAGCTCATCAACAAGGAGGCATGTCTAAATCCCAGGGGTCAAGCTCAGCTGGGACACAGGCGAGATTTAGAAAACTGGAGTCATATTTTCTGAGCACTCTAGCATCATGTGGATGTCTGCCTGGTATCGAGGATGCTTCTAAAACATGGTTTTGCAATTTGCCATTTAGCATTATTACATGTGATTCTTTTACCACAATTTATTTAAGCAATACCATATTTTTGGACTTTTTTTTTTTTTTATAAAAAAAGCATTTCAGTAAATGCTTTGGTATATCTGTACTTTCATGCAAGCATCCCAGATTCGCAGTGGTTCTACCCGCTTTCTCTGTGATTGGCAAGACACAAACCCTCTCCGAGGGTAGGTTTGCTCATTCACAAATGATTTTCTCAAAGGCTCTCGCCAAGTCTTAAACTAAGAATAAGATATTTCCCAGGCTCTTGAAACAGAAAGTTTTATCTCAGAAGAAAAGGCACGCTCTTAAAGAATTGTCAAGGTCAAGCCCTTATCCTAAAGATTGCGAATTTGTGGCCCCTGCGCTGAATCTGCTCATTATTGGCCTGATTTGGCCAATACCACCCTTTGATCTTTGACGTTGAATTTGAATTCTTTAGCCATGCATGTGCTATCACAGCCCATGCTGTATAGCCAGCCTTTCCTTTGTATTATATCACTCAGCTCCCAAAGCTCTTCCAGTGGCGGTCCCTGCTCTCTAGCTCGGCCCATTACACTTGTCTTGCACACTTGGACTTCCAGTTATCAGCTAATCAAGCTGATCAAGTGTTTATTGAGCTTTCCAGTGTGCTGGCTTCTGTGTGCTGTGAGAATCCAGCTGTGCACAGCAGGTCTCGGCTTTCATGGAGTTGATAGACAGATGGGAAGGACAGACAGTTAACAGACAGACAGGACTCAACAAGCAAGAAGCTATGGGGTAACGATAAGGGCTATGATGAAAATGAGGCAGAATGACATACAAGAGACACACAGAGGGTGTGTGCCTTTACAGTGGGAAGCTGGTTATAATAGCTTTTCATCGTCTAGCTCACGGGTCAGCAAACTACGGCTCGCGAGCGACATGAGGCTCTTTGGGTACGTACATGTGGCTCTGAAGTAAAATTGAAAATGATAATAAAACGATCATAGTTTCATTTATAAAATTTTAAAGGATATTATTCACATCACGGTGATTTCACTTGTTTTATGGCTCTTGAAAAATGTTTGAATTGTTGTGAGGGACAGGATGGGCTCTTCCGCCGACCCCTGGTCTAGTTAAAAGTCCCTTATCAGGTATATGATCTGCAAAAATTTTCTCGTATTCTGTGAGTTGTCTTCACTTTACTGATGGTACCCTCTGGAGCACAAAAGTTTGATAGCATCCAGTTTATCTATATTTTTTTCTGTGGCTTGTGATTTTGGGGTCGTACCTATCTTTTCATTTTTTTCTTTGCTTTTATGCACCTTTTCTCACTCCTGCTTTCATCTCCTACTCATCCATTGGGAACTCAGTTTCAAAATCTCTCCTCCAGGTAACATTCCCTGACTTCCAAGACAGAGCTGGGGGACAGCCCCTGTGCCCCCCCACCCCCCCATCAGTCTCTCCTGGTAGATGGGAACTCCTGAGAAAAATGCCTGTGTTTTCTTTCCTGTTAAGTGTGTCAGGCCTGGGACAGGTAGTTCTCAATAATGTTGAATGAAAGAAGGAAGAAGAGAAGATGTAAAAAGCAGACTGTGGGGAACCAGTTAGGATGGATGAGGAAGGAAGCCTCAAAGCCAGATGGCACGTTTTATGTAGAAGATAAAGCCAGTAGTTTGTGTGTGGGGGAGAAAGCTGAGAGATTATATTGTCATTATATTTTGGAGGGCTTTGAATGTCAGGTTTAATGTCTACAATTTCAGACCCCAAAGGCAGCCAGTCAAGCTTGGAGCTAGAACTTTATTCACTTCTCTGAAGTAAACAAAACCCTGTGTCTTTTGAAACATCTCTCGGTGTCCTGCAGATAGAAAAGCTCTGGGTTTGGAGTTAAGTGACTGCACCCAGATCTGACAAACCCCTGTGACCTTGTGCAGGTCACTGCATTTCTCTGGGTTTCAGTTTCTTCCCTGCCACATTAATTAGTATGTTTTGGCTCTAAGCTAGCAATTAAAACAAAGTTATTTTGGAAGGTTGA
The DNA here is from genome assembly GCA_033961575.1 of Aselliscus stoliczkanus. NCBI lineage: Eukaryota > Metazoa > Chordata > Mammalia > Chiroptera > Hipposideridae > Aselliscus > Aselliscus stoliczkanus. The sequence continues at coordinate 5,395,810 of CM066733.1, forward strand.
CAGGGGCTGATGGACTCGAGGGATAGCTGGATCCCAGGCGTGGGCCATGGAAGGAATTCAGGGCTCTCAGTTGCCGAGACTAGGAAGCAGGCCCTCAGGCGAGGTCCGGTGTGGGTAAGAGACCAGTCCTGTTTCCATCCTTTCATTTATCTGTTTCAGATTTCACTTCTAGGGAGGGTGGGCCCCCTTGGCTGGCTGGGGAGGAGTCCTCGGTCCTCAGCTGGGGCAGGCCAGGAACTTCCAGTAGCCCCGTCAGGCTGCATCTAATGAGGAAAATGCCATTCTTCAAAAGGAGACCAAGGGGATGGGAAAGTGGATGCCAGCATTACAGAAAACAATGAGTACCCACTGCTGCTAGAACGATGGGTAGGGCTTGGCATCAGCACCTTCCAAGTCCCTTCGATACCTACCAGTTTGTGCTTCTGTTATGCCAAGGGGGAACAACAACATCTTTCTTACTCAAGAAACGCCAGCGTTGGAACGGATGGCCTCCAATGTTGTAACCTTGCCGACCTCAATGTCCTCACTTTCTAACAAGCAGGATGGTCAACTCGCTGCTGTTACTGATGGTCAGAAGTACAGGTTTATTTCTCAGACCAACATGTTTTGAGCATGTGCTAAGTATCAGATATTGTAGTAAGTATTGCTATACGTGTTCACGCTCTGAATCTCTGCAAATGACATTTCACAATAGAAGTCACACCCATTTTATAGATGGGGGACCTGAGGCCTGAAGCATGAAGAAACTTCTGGAATGAGTAAGTGCTAGAGCCAGACTCTGACCTGGGGCCTGTCTGTCTGCCAGCTAGGACTTAGGTTGAAGTTATGAGCTTTCCCATGCAGCAAAAATCCTCCCCGGGCCCACACGGCCCCGTTTGATCTGATCTCTGCCTCATCTTGTATTACGAGAGCCTTTACTCTCTGCCCTCAAACCACAGCGGCCTTCTTTGAGTTTACTGGACATGGCCTGTTGCCTCCTTCCAAGAGGCTTTTGTCTATAGCGTCCTCTCCGCTAGGGACGTGGTTCTCTAGCTCTTTACCTGGTTGCTTTCCTTCTCGGACGCCCCCAACTAGATAGACTACCCAAAGATAAGTTCATGGCATCTTCCTTGCAGTGTGTGGTGATGACATTACTGTGTTTCCCCAGTAATCAGGACGCTCCAGGAGGGTGGGCGCCATGTTTGTTTGCTCTCAACCATGTCTCTAGTGTCTACGAAGTGCCCAGGGCATAGGTGGCACTCAGGAAACATACATGGAAGGGATGGCAGGTGCTACTACATACAGTCTATGCTGCAAAGTTGGCCGAGCTCCCCAGAAAAGGGAAGGGTAGCCAGGAGGACGTCCTCTACCAAACCCAACCTCAACGTTCAGCCGGAACGCATGCTGGGATTGTACCTGGAGAACAAGGAAAGCATCATTTCCCCCTTTAAATGTGGTTGACACTCCACCCCCACTGCCAGAGAGAGAGAGAAAGAGAGAGAGAGAGAGAGAGAGAGAGAGAGAGAGAGAGAGAGAGAGAGAGAGAGAGAAGGTGTCATATAGCCCAGATTCCTGCCGTGGTTCATTAAAATTCAGGCCCATGATGGTTATTAATTCCCTTTGTTCTGCTCTCTCTTCCTCTTCCCACTCCCATAAACATTTTCAAAATCTATAAACTGTTAATGAAGAACAAATAAAGTGAGTAACTGCATAAGCTCAGCCGAGTCCCCTCTGGCCCAGCACCGAGGCCCTGCTAACTAATCATTTGCAGGCCGCTTGGAAGGTGGGGCCCCCGGAAAAGTCATTAGATCAGATAGGGCGTTTTGATCAGGGACAGTCCTTGGCCACCCATTGTTTGTGACACAGTTTAGGGACTACTCTGGCCTTCTTTGCTATGTGAATTCGTTTAAATCACTTGCTCCCCAAATTTGATTAAAAGGGTGAGCTGAACACAAGCCAGCTACTGTTTGCAGCCCCAGTGCCCATCGTTTGCCCAAATGGTCTCTGTGTGTCACACTCCACTTAATAATTTTACCAAAGGGTGAACAATTGAATCAGAGCATTCTTTAAACAAATTAGACTTTCACGACACCAAGATGCACCCCCAGATCAGACTAATAGGCTAGGGTGTTGACAGATACAAGCTTCTTGAAACAAAGTACTTCAAAGAAAGCCAGCCATGTCCATGTAAAATTGAAACCCCATTAAATTTGTCTTTTAGCCTGCTGTGTCTTTCATAGATCTGAACCATTTTGGCTGACAATGGAGTCTATTTTTGCTAATTAACTAAATGTCCTCTATTTTTTAATTGCAATGACTAATTCTTTCAATAACAAATGTTATAGAAGAAAATGTTCAACAAAATCTATTTGCTCTGGTCAGATTTGCACAGACTGTTAATCCTGAGCCGAGGCACCAACACCACAGGCCAGATCCCTGCAGAAATCAGCACAGTTCTCTCTCTCTGTTGCAATTACATAGGGTCCATGAGTATTTTTTTTTCTTGGATTGCAACATAATCACCATCAATTCTTTCTTTCCATAAAGACCCGTTGTAAACCTTGTTTCGCAGAACGGCCTTTTAAACCGGGAAGGAAGCTCTGAGATCGTCCTTCCCAAAATGCTCCCCGCCCCACTCAAACATTTTGTAGACACGGAAACCGGGATCCCGAGCAGTCAGGTGAGGTGACAGGGCCACATAGATGCAAAGTCTATTACTAGAAGGTTCTATTCTAGTTCCTGCTCTGCCTTAACCTCTCCATATGACCTTGATACATTACTCCCCCTTTTTGAGACACTGTCCTCTTTAGTAAAATGAGCAGCAAGCTGCCTCCCCGCCCTCCCCCGCGCCCCCACCGCTCCCCATCCGCCCCCAGCCCCAGAATGGAAAGGTAACTGTGCAGGTGTCACCGCAGAAAAGACACTCAAAAGTGTGCTGATTCCAGAGACCATGCCTGAGGGAAAGAGAGGAGCCTTGGACCATCTGCAAAATGTCCTCATTATCCATCAAGAATCATGGCAGACATTTTCCAGCAGGTTCCCTGCCTGTAGTCATGGCACCTACACGTATCGAAAGCTCACAATGCACCGCATCATGTTTGAGGCGTTGAACTCCAGGGCCCGCCAAGGTTCGTGTTCTCCCCTTCTTGCAGCGCCCACCTCTGAGCTCCTCTTTTTTGAGCCACTCTTCTGGCCAGCTGCAGTTGCTGGACTGTGGTCTGATGACCGCCTCTTCCAGGCTTGACGCTTCCTGCCATGCTCTGCTGTCTTTCCCCCATCTGCCAGCACAAGGAAAAAAATTCTCAGGAGCTCAAGGAAGGTGCACCCCAAAGTAGAAGGAGCCTGGGTCCCTGAGTGTTGCTCCGGAGGAGGCGCGTTGTGAATGGCTGCGATCGTGGGTTGAATTATTACAGGAGCTGATTGACATTGCTCATTCTGCTGAAAGCACTGTGGTGTCTGTGAGTGACTTACATGTTTTGACGTATTCATCCTCACAAGCCTTTTCATCCTCACTCTGCAGATGAGGACGTTGAAGCACAGAGAGGTTAAGTGACTTGCCCAGGTTCTCATAGCTGGGACAGAGCAGGGCTTGGCCCCTAAGCATGCTCTTCACAGCACCCTGGAGACTTGGGTAGACCATGGATGTTTCATCTATTTCTTTTGGAGGATCCACCCCTCCTCCACCCTCCCTCACTCTTCCTTACTGACTTCTTTGCACATTTACTAAGGGTCTATCTGTGCCAGGAATCGGGCCATGTGATAACCTGAGGCTCTTATGATGAATCAGACACAGTCTCTGCCTGGTAATATCCACTGCCTCCTGAGGACAGAGCCTGGAGGATGGATCATTACCAGGCCATGTGATGAGTGCCCTGATGGGACAAGCAAAGAGTGCCATGGGAGTGCAGACAAGGGACAGAGTGGCTCATGTCTGATGGGGGCCATGCAGACGTTGTAGGTCAGGCAAGGGGTGATGCTTAAACTGGATCCTGAAGACGAAGAGAAGTTGTCAAGATCAAGAAGGTAGAGAAGGGTACAGCTTGAGCGAGGACATGGAGGCACAGCATGCTGTGTTGGTTGTACTTGGGGGTATGGAGAGGAGGAAGAGGCAGGGAGGGTGTAGGGGATGAAGGGTTCAGGTGGGTAAGTAGGGAGCTTTGATTTAATTCCGGAAGCAGAGTGTGCTGGGGCAGATGAACATTACAGAGAGATCGCTTTTGGTGCGGCGCAGCTTGCAGCCGGGCGTCAGGAGATGGGTGCTGATGCAAAGCTGCCCCTGCCCTCTGATGCAGGCAGCTAGGCTCCTTCCCACCCTGTTATCATGAACAGGAACACCAAGCAGTTTATCTCCTCTCTTCGAGAGCCTTCTAAAAACAGACGCAGGGGATGTAACAACTTCAGAGGGCGGCGTTCCCATGAGGCTTCAGACAGCCTCTCCAAGGCAGCCCATCTCTCCCACCAGAATGTGGCCAGGAAGCTGGCAGCGTTTGAGGAACTGCTATCAGGAAACATTTAAAAATAAAAAAAGGCTTCTCCCGGAGCAGGAATGTGTCTCCAAAATCCAAGAGCCTGGTCCTAGGGATCCAAGCCACCTCGAGTAGCTCCTACTTCAGTGTAGAAGCTGAAGGGCCAAGGTCAAGTGTTTGGAGATTGACTTCTAAGTTCACAGAATGAATAGGAGTTATATGATTACTGTCAGAGGTGCCACCCCAAAACAGGCCCAGGGATAGCCTGGTGGCTTCAAGGAGCAGCATGCCCTGATCAACTCGGAAATGACTTCTTTTTTGTAACCTTTGGAATCTATGAATGTCAGATCTGAAAGAGGCCAGAATACAGTTGGCTTCTACTGGAGGTAAATTCATGACGCTCAGGGCTTGCCGAGTCTGGAACCTTCTGTGGAGAGCCACCCTGCCAAGTTCTTTCTACCTGATATCGTTGGGAAACCTGCTTGTGGAGTGGGGTCCATCCTGGGTGTCCCTGATTAGTTCGGGGTTAATAGGTATTGAGTAGAGTTGAGAAGCAAGGGTTCCGGGGCTGGACCACCAGAGCTTACCTCCCAGCTCAGACCTGTCTTATTGTGCTGTGAAGTTGGACATGGAGAAAAGAATATTGCCTCATCATACTGTCATTATGAGGATGACATGAGGTTTTGTCTGTGAAATCACCCAGCTCAAGGCCTGCATGTCAGCGTTGGGTCCTGTCTTGTAGTTGTGGAATGCGAGTGCATCTCATGAGCCCACGGTTTAATGATGACTGTAGTTCTCTTTAAAATCATAGCCCTTCCATTTACAGGGTGCTGCGTTGTAGTCCAAGAACGTTCTCATCCCACGTGGATCTCATGCTCTCCCCCTGAAGCCCTGTGAAGTTGGCAGGGCAAGGTGTGGCCTTTATTTTATGGGCCAAGAGGTTGACGTTTTCATAGGGTGTTTGACTTGCCTAAGTCAAGGGTTTGGGCCACGTCTGCTGGTACAATTGTTGTTGGTTTCTTTCCACTTTTTCTTTGTGATTGATCCAGCAGAGCTGTGTGGCAAAAACCGTTCCCTCCTGAGCCAATACTGGGTGCTGGCTGCTGAGCTCGTGCATGGCATCCCATGGCCCTGGCATCTAGGACATCTGGGGGGGACCCAGGCTCACAGCCCCAGGACGCCACAGTTTCGTCATGGCTTCCTTCACTGCCTTGGACTCCGTTGCAATTCTCAGCAAGGCTCTTTATCTTTCTCTTGTGCCTGGAAGAAAAGAGTCATCCCATCTGTCTCCACAGACAGAATCCAAGGCCAATGTGGGACTGTGGTCAGGAATAGAATCAAGTTCTCCCCAGAATGACCAGCTCAGATCAACTTCAGCACATGAAGAAGGTGTAAAAACAGGCTCCTTTCCTCGTCCTGGCAGACCTCAAGGGGCCCGATTTGCAAGTGTATGAGGGTAGATGCATAAAACAATGTCATTCAGCACACTCAAAATAATAGCCCCAAGTACTGACTCCGTGGAGAAAGGGGCATCGTACAACTACTTTGGTGGTCAGGAAAAGCTTTGTCTTCCTCCGTATGCCTTGAGAGCCCATTTTCTCTGCAGATTCATGATTGCTCACCAGCAGGAGTGTGGGTCAGGTGCTGTGCCCACGTGAGCCACTGAGCCATGGTTAATAAGAGGGCTCTTGAAAGACTTGATCAGGGCTAGGAAAAGCTGATGGAGTGGTGATCCATCCCAGAGAGGAATATGGGTTTAGGCAAGCAAGGATGTTGGAATTTGGCATTTTACTATATATACTATTTCTATAGATTTTGAAATAATAAACATGTATGCATTTTGTAATTTCTCAAATAGAAATTGATGATAGGAGAGACCATTGTTGCCGATGGGCTGACAGGGGTTCTGGAAATTGCATCAGGCCCATTTCTTCACCCTGCTTCCAAGCACTGTCTTCTCTAGAACGTTATTCCGTGGAGGCAGCTTCATACCTCGTTTGATGAATGCGTTGTCAATAGTTCAAGCCAACTGAAATAATAATGGGCGAAATGTCTGCTTCTGCCAAGAACTGAGAGCTGGAATGACGGTGGCGGGTGTTTCCTGAAGCCAAAGGCAGGTTTCCTATAATTAGAAGCAATTTGCTAGAAAGTTTACTAGGCCCTTCCAAAGCACACAATATGGCAAATTGTTAAAGGTTTCTTTATTTTTCCTTTCCTTTCCATGACACGTTGCAGATGGAGAGTGTGGACTACTCCCTGTTCCTGGGCCGAGGCTGTTACTTTAGAGGATCACGTCTTTGCCGAGTCAGTGCAGTGGGAAGAAGAAAACCAACTTTTTCTATCACTGTGGGAACTGGGAGCAAAGTCAGAATCAGATTCTAAACATTTTGAAGCCCGAGGCCTTTCCAACGGTCTCCACTGAGAGACCTCAGCTGTAGCCAAGCAGGATCTAGCAAGTGAAATGCACACCAAGGCCAAGCTCAATGATGCCCCTTGCAGTGTTTAAGAAAACAGGAAATCCAGACGGCACTTACACAAATGGCTATTCCCAGTTCTGTATTCCGGAAGTCAGAGCCCCCGTGCAGCGATGGGCAGACGAACAGTTACAGAGCGCTCTGAGCCAGCCCCCTCATCCCCCTACGCCCAACCCATGGCCCTGTCTTAGGTACTATCACGATTCTCAGTTTATAGATGAAATCAAGACCCAGCAAGGCTAGGAGTTTTCCCAGAATCAGGGGCAAAGCTGGGATGCACAAGACTGTTTGACTGCTGAACCTGTGCTCTTTCTACCATACCCATGTGCCTGGCGGTGGGAGCCACTCTTAAACAGATGCAAGGCTGGTTCTCAAGGCCAGGGCTGGCTACACAGGATTCCCAGAACCTCCTGACTTGGCCTCTAAGAGAGAGTGGAGCAGGCTTGCCCCTCTCCTCCTTGGTCCAGGAATGGCTGCTCTGTTGCATTTGTAGCAGCCCCCTTCCTGGGAGCTTTCTCATCCATGTTCAGCTGTCCACCTCCTCTATAACACAAGCAGCCATACAGCCAAGCAATCCTGGAAGGGCACTGACTCAGGACGCGACTGTTCTCAGCCCTGCTTTCTAACCTCAGGCATTTGTGCTCAGAGCCCTGGGAAGATGTCCTCCTCAACCCTGCGGGGAGAGATAGAAGGTGGATGCCGGGGACATGCAGGGTGTATGTGGAGTATGGCTCAAATGAGAAGTGGGTTAGATCAGGGAAGTCGTGCATATAAAGGAAAGAAAATGAATGAATCAATTAGCCCATCCACCTACCCATCCATCCATCTAACTATTCAACCAGTGCTATATCTGCAATAGAACAGGCAATAATTGAGGGACTAGCCCCACATGAAAACAGATTGTGTTAGGATGAGGAGATAACATGATTTTTTTCCCCTGATGATTTAAAAAATCTGGCTGCAGCCTTAAAGAAACTGAAAAAAAGGGTAGAAAAAGTGTGGGCTTAGACACAGAAAGACAAATACTGCATGATCTCACTTATATGTTGAATCTAAAAAAGTTGAATACATAGAAGCAGAGAGTAGAACAGTGGTTACCAGCAGTTGGGGGTGGGTGGGGGGGCTGGGAGGGGGTGTTGGTCAGAGGGTGCAAACGCAGCTCTGCGATGCATCAGTTCTGAGGATCTGATGTACAGCATGGTGAGCATAGTTCATAATAATGTACTGTATATCTGAAATTTGCTCTCAAGAGAGTGGATCCTAAATGTTCTCACCACACGCACCAAGGTGCCTATGTGAGGTGAGGGAAAGCTTAATTAGCTAGATCGGGAACATCATTTTACAATGTACATGGATATCAAACATTACGTTGTACATCTTAAATATAATGATTATTTGTCAATCACACTGCAAAAAAGCTGAACACACAAGGAAAAGTGTGGACTTTAGCAACAGAGAGGCATGAAACCACATTCAGACTCTGCTCCATCCCAGTCGAGTGAGCCTTGAATATCTTAGCCTGTTTCTTCTTCTGCCCTGTGAGGGAAGGAATTTTCATTTCCTTGGTGTCAATGAGATTTCTGGACCAGAAACCCGGAGCATGGAGGAGGTAGGAAGCGTTTGTTGAATGGATGAAGAAGGAGGCATCTGTGGGATGGATTATGGGGCCTCGGTTACCCTGTACAATGGATGGCAATTGATTCTGTAACCAAATGCCTCCTTTTCTTTTTCATGATTAGATAACACGTGGATTAGCCACAGGGTGGAAGCAATTAGAAGCTGGGCTTTGGAGAGCAAGAGGGGAGGCAGGTGGTGGCGGTCCAACCTCTCACCTTAAACCTCTTTATCCAAGTGGGCACATTTTCAGCCCGATTTGCCTTTGAAACTCAGCAAGTTCACTTGACCCGGGAGGTTAAGTGCTGCTGAGGCCACGGCTTGAACACTTTGTCCTGGGAATGGAAAAGTTTAGCTGGCTGTGCATTCCTGCCAGAGGCTAATCTGCTTATTGGATGCCCCACTCTTGGCCCAGCAAGAGAGTGGCCTCTTGGGGTGCCCCGAGAAGGGCGCCTTTCCAGGATTTTGCTGGGCTTCTTGGCCAGGAAGTGCGTATCTTAAGCTGTAGGAGGCTCATGGCAGAACCAATTTAGCAGGTGATGAAAGAGACAAAGTCCAAGAGAGGGTGATGGTGAAGATGTCATGTGGACACGCAGGTCCTCAGCTGTGCTGGGATGACAACACATCTGCATCTGCTGTCGCACAGGCCGTTGGAGACTGTCAGCCGATGAGGGTCCCAGCTCAGGCTCCGAGCGGCCTCCCTTTACTCATGATTCCTGTTAATCAGACCTTCCAACTGCCCTTTCTTCAGCAGTACAGGTGCCTTGAAGCTTCTGCAGGCCTGGTGTGTGTGTGTTGCCCGGGGGGGTGGGGGAGGGAGGGCGCAGGACGAAGCATGGGAGGGGCACACATGCACCTGCAGGAGTGTCCTTCTCATGGTGAGAGGGCAGATAGAACAATCCTTTGTATTCCAGCCTTCTCAGAGAACGCCATGCAACATTTTAAGAATGAAATTTGTCCCAGATATATCAGTCAGAAAAAAATAAAAGTTGTATCATAACAAAAATGTCAAGAGATGGTACATGCAGTGTGATCCTGTTTAATGCAAAAAATAAAATCTGTACCAAAAGGATACATTTGCATACGCTCATAGACATGAATATAGATGTATAGAAAATAAATCTGTAATGATATAGTCAAAACTGTTTATAGTGATCCCCTGAGGAGTGGGAGAGGGTAGGGGATGGGAGAAGGACGGGAGAATCCACACACTGTGTGTATGTGTGTGTGTGTGTGTGTGTGTGTGTGTGTATTTAAATAGCTTTACTGAGATACAATTTTCATACCATAAAGTTTCCCATTTAAAGTACACCGTTCAATATTTACAGAGTTGTACAACGCCTACGACAATCTAATTTTAGAATCCTTCCATTGTTCCAACAAGAAGTCTCATACCTGCCCACTGGCAGTCACTCCCCTTTTCCCTGTCCCGTAGCCTGAGACAATCACCGACCGACTTTTTATCTTTAACTGTTTTCCTTCAGTAGACATTTCGTATAAATACACTTTTATATTATGAGGTTTTCTCCTTTTACAAGTATGAATTCTTGTGCAATTAAATAAACAAATAAATGGATTTAGTTTTTAAAAATACAACAATAAAAGGGGGCATCGCCGTTTTCGGGGAGACTGGAATTCGATGCAGGAGAAACGCATTTGCACACGTCTGGGTAGGCACTTGACCCAGGTGTCTTTTTAATCCTCCACAAAATCATGTGACATTTCTGTCGTGATTGAACTGTGTTCCCAAAAGATACACTGAAGTGACCTTATTTGGAAATAGGATCCTTGAAAATGTTACGATGAGGTCAGCAGGGTGGACCATGTCTAATACTAAGAAGAAGAGACACAGACACGATGGAGAGAGACCAGGGTGAGGCACCCAGGAGCCAAAGGCGGCCCGCAGCACAGAAGCCGGGAGAGAGGCCTGGAGAAGTCCCCCCCAGAGCCTGGCCCGGCCGAGCCTTGGTTTTGGACTTCTGGCCTCCAGAACTGTGAGAGAATAAATTTTTGTTGTTCTAAGCTGCCCAGTTTTGTGGTGCTGTGTTCTGGCAGACCCATGACACTAATATATTAATAGTGATTGCTCCCAGAAAAGTAAACTGGGGCTGAGGGGAAGAGGCAGGTCCAGGCAACATGGGGAGGGGGTTAGAGGGCTGGGGGTTGCCGAGCTGGATTGTAACTCAGCCAGGGGGCGTGCAGGGGGTCTTTTCAGTTCCCACACAGACTCTGGGTGCTGGGGCCCACCCATCACACTTGGTGGGATATCTTGGGAATCTACTTTGCTGGCCTCCAATAGCATGTATGGGGGCGATAGTTAAGAGAAACAAGCCAGGCAGGAGCTTGCCTCCCAAGTCCAACTGGCATCTTAGGAAAAAGCTCTTTTGACTTGGTTCTTAGGCACGTTTCACTGAGACACACTTTTCACCTCTCCCACCTCCTGACCAAATCCTGAGAGAGGAAGAAAATTCTCTTCCTGCTGCCACCCTGAAGCCTCAGCCTGAAGCTGAGGGGTGTGGGTGTGTGCAGTGTGTGTGCATTTGAGTGTGGTGTGTGTCTGTGTGCGGTGTGTGTGAGTGGTGTGTGTGTTGGGGTACAGGGGTGCAGGTGGGAGGTGAGAGCAGGCCACACTTCACCAAGCTCTGCCCACCTCCGGAGGGACTCGCACCCTGCTGCTAAGGGGCAGGTCCAGAATCCAAGACAAACATGGGAGGGGGCCCCTCTTTTCCATCCCCAGTGTAACTAGTGGGTGTGCAGACGTGGTGCCCAGAATGACCAGAAGGCAGGCGGTGGCTCCTATCAACTCAAGGTGTCCTCCAGCCTTCTCATCTAATCTCACAGCCTCTCGAGTTAATTACTCACACTGAAAATGGAGGCTCAGAGAGGGGTAGTAAGGTGTCCAAGCACACACAGCTAAGAGGCACACGCAGGCATGGAGCTAGGCAGTGTGATTCCACAGCTAAGCTCTGTGACAGCCCCCTCCCGCCTTGGGCTTTGGGATCAGACAGCCTGTGCTCAAACCCTCCGCAGATGACAAGGCCTGAGGCTTTGGGCTGCAAAACGGGATGATATTCATCTCTGCCTCCTGGATTGTCCCAAATGCTTCTCACAGTGAGTGCCTGGCAGGTGTCAGGACTTCCCAAAGGTGGCAGTTTTCATTCTGTCCCTGGCCTCCTCCGGAATGCTCCTCTTTGTCCTTGCACCTCACCAAGGCCGGGGTACAGGTGGGTAGGATCCCTACCTTACCTTTCTCCATCTTCCCGACTGGTGGGCACACAGTAGGTCCTCAACACAGCCTCTAGGAGGCAGCGCGATGGTGTTTAAAGGCCTTGGAATTTGACCTCTGGTAAGAGGGACTTGGAGACGAACCTGGGGTCGCATGGGGGCCTTGCTGACTTCTGATGGCTTCTCTCACCTCTCTGAGTGTTGGTTTTCTCAGCTGTCAGGTGGACCCATGACACCTTCTTGTTAGAATCACTTGGAGGACTTAACTCTGTGTGTTAGTTAAGTACCTGTAAAAGCAAGTGCTCAGTGAGACTCCCTTTTTCTTCCTCCTTCTTTCTTTTGTCCTTTCTTCCTCTGTTTTTGAGCTTCCGTTTCTCAACCTTTCTAGGTAGACATTGTATGAGAGACTCATAGAGGCCTAAAGCACTGGACACATCTGTCAGAACTGCATTGAAAGAATATCTAGACGCACAGAAATCATTTGATTTTCCTGCCGGAGAGGGTTGGTAAGACCCCCACCCACCCGAGCTCCAAGGAGCCAGAGGCCAAGGGGTATAATGCTTTCTTGGCAAGAGAAGAACAAAGCCCTGAAGAAGGAAGAAAACTCGAATGCACTTTTCCAGATTATTCTATCAAGCGAGAAATGGTTTCAGCTGAAGCTGTCTGAATAAATTACTGGCAGTCAGAGGGTGAGGAAATTGAGCTGTGAATGCATTTATAGAAAGTATTTAGATGTCAGACTTAGCTCCCACTATGTATATTTTTCTGGCTTTTAGACAGAAGATACTTTACTAGATTCTCCTTCCCTCAGGAGGCAGCTGTGCCGGTTAGGAAAAAGCCCCAGGCAAATCTCCAAGTGGGATATCAATTCTTTCTTCCTCCAAAATGTTTGTAAGAAAATTTTTTAAAAAAATATTCCTTAGTGTGAGATTCACATTTGGGGACATACGTCTTGAAAAGCTGAATTGGAAAATATTTGAATGCAGCCTTGGGATGCTCTTGTCCTTCTTGCTCTACTTGGTAAACTCCTACACATACGTCAAAGCCCAGGTCAGAGTTGCCTTGCTCTATGCTGCTCATGCTAGTGGATCCCTCCTCTGTGCTTGAACCACCCTTTATAGACCCCTCTGTCACAGCACATGATGGCTTTGTGTATCCAACCTCACAGGTGATTTTTTCGGTCCATCTGACTTTGTGTTGGTGGCCCTCAATTTTCCCTTCAGTTTTCTCTTCAGAGAAGCAGGATTCCATTGCTCCTCAAGGGCCTGTCTTCAGAAAACTGGATTCCACCTGACTGTGGTGGCCGAGACAGCCTCGAAGTCCTCCCACATTCTTCCCATCAGTTTCGGACATGCGCGAGGGCCACAGCAGGCGAGAGGACCTCCTCGCCTAGGAACACGTATTCCCAGAGGGGAGGGCATGAGCCAAGTGCTACGTCATATTATGCCACTGGGTCAGGGTATGAGCAGCATGTCCGTATTTACTTATCTGTTCATATAAAAAGCACTGTTTAACACTGTAATTCATTAAAATGCGTACACACCACATGATGTATAGATGCACATGATACACTGGCTTTTGCAAGTGACAGAAACCTCTCACAAAGTAGTTTAGGAAAACAAGGACAATTCTTTGTCTCATTTCATTAAACTTCAAAAAGGGCAAGAGTGGAGTGGCCTTAGGAATGACTAGGTATTCTCTCTGTCTCTCTCTTTACATCTCCATCACTATCTCCATCCTCTCCATCCTCTCCATCATCTCCTCCTCCTCCTCCTCCTCCTCCATCTCCATCCTCTCCTTCTCCATCACCATCTCCTTCCCCACCTCCATCGCCTCCATCTCCTTTTCCTTCTTCTCCTCCACCTCTTCCATCTCCATCATCTCTTTCTCCACCTCCTCCATCTCCATCATCTCCTTCTTCTTCTACATCTCCATCTCCATCCTCCCCCTCTCTCTCTCCCTCTCTTTCTTTTCCCACCCCACCCTACAGAAGACAGCCTTTCCACACGTGCTGGGGAACATGGTTACTACCAGCCATAGATCCACATATTTCCAGCTCCATGACTGAAAGCACAAACCAAACTCCCCACGGCTCCAGCAGAAAATTCCCAGGGAGAGACTGATTGCTTCAGCTCAGGTGGCACTCTTGCCTCTACAGTAAGAAGGTGGGCGATTTGGTCCTGGGCGGACATGGTACTGACCGTGACAGTGTATGATTTGGTAGACTTCAGGTAGGACCCTGGAATGCATACTTTTAAAAATTCTGCTTGTGATTTTGATGCTCACTCTCAGTTGTGAGTCACTGATCTCTATGTATAAATATGTTATATGGATATAAATATCAAGTAATACATTAAAAAATGCCAAGGTGGCTGAAAGAAATGAGCTGGTCTCTACACCCCATCTCTACTTAGGTGTCTATTCTGTGCTACATTTAAGGATATGCAGACAATGAGATTCGGACCCAATCCTTAAGGAGCTAATGTTCAGTGAGAGAGTCACAAATAAAAAGTGACAGCTTTTTAACCAGCATACAGTCTTGGTTATCTAAGTGCACAGAGATGGAAGCACTAACATGCTTGGAATAATTAAAGAAGTCTTCCCTAAGGAGGGAGCATTTGAACTGGTCTTGAAGCATAAATAGAGGCTCGCTACTTTAGTCAGGCAAAGCAGGGGCAGTTAGTCTCCAGGAAACTGGATGTCCGGAAATCTGATGGGTCTTTAGAACCTGGTCCTTGAGCATTGTCACTTGCAAGTTGCTTCATGAGTTCAAATCCCATTCTTCCCAGGTAGCAGGCACGTGACCTCAGGAGACACACCCAAGTTAGCTACCATTTCTGTGCCTTAATCTTCTCATTTATAAAATGGAATTAGCAACCTTGTCCTCATGAGTTGTTATGAAGATCACACTAGTTGCTGTTATAAAGTCAGTTTGCATACCAGGATTTTGAGTCACACATACCTAGGTGTGCATACCTCTATCATTGCTTATTAACTGGGATCCTGGGCAAATTATTATTCTAATCTCTGTTTCCTTGTGTACAAAAAAATGTAGATAATAACAGTACAGATCTCAAGGGTATTTCTAAAGCTTGAATGAGAACTAATGAATGGAAAGTATGTGCCTCAAAACCTGGTACATGCTAAGCACTAAATATACATTGCATGTCCTTATGGAATAATTACAAAGTGCTTAGTGCAAGGCCTGGCACATAGTAGGTGTGCAGTTTCTTCCTCCCATTACAGAGAGGACTGGCTCGTGGCAAGAAATTGTCCTTGAAAATCTAACCTACCCACAGTCTTTGCCAAGATGCTGAGAGAGGACGAGGAAGGGGCCCCCCCATCCACTGGGCCAGAGCTGCGTGTCAGGCGGGGAGGCTGCCTCGATTCAGTGCAGCTCAGCTTTCTTGGGAAGAGGCCCAGAGTCTAATGAATGGAAAGGTGACACGCCAGGGAATTCATCCTGGAAGGGAACTAAAGCCCACTCGGAGAAAACCCTTCAATCGGCTGGCCCATTCCACGTGGAACGGCGTCCTGGCGTACGTAATGGAATCACCAAACAGTGGGAATGGCACAGTCTTCCTTTCCTCGGGGTGTTTGGGAACCAGAAAGAATGCTTGCATGGCCCATACCATTAGGCAGCTGCATTATGCTAATGAGCAGCCGGGCCTGCTGGGAGTGAGTGGCATGAAGTCAGGAAGGGACCAGCCCTGGGCTTCTCCCCAGCCCCAGGCCTGAGCTATTTGTTCTACTTTCTAAGGCTGCATTCAGATGGGAGAGGGGAGGGAAAGTTCTGTGGCCAGAGCAGGGCCCAGAAGGCCCAGGAAATGGCAACCTTTGTCCTTGCGCCAAACCTCATGGAGGGAGGCAATACCGTTTGCTGAGTGCCTTCACCAGGTCGGTTCCTGATTGCTGTGGTCCTCCCAAACCCCGACACACTGAGATGAGCAGGAAAGTGACCTGAGTGGGTTTCCAACCTGGGCCTGCTGGGTGCCGAGGCTGGGGTTGTTTCTTTGGTGAACTGCCGAGGAGCTGGCTGTGGTGGGGTGACTTGTTTTGGAGTCATCCATATGTGGGGGCTGCAACTTCCTAGCCATGTGACCTTGAGAGCCCTGATTATCCCCGTCTGTGAAATGGGTACAGTCATGCCTGTTTTAAAGGATCATGGTGGGGATTTTATTGCAATGAAGGCCCTGAAATGTACAAAATCCCCTTTTCTTGTGTGCAGAGATGGTTTCACTCTGAGTTCCCAGAAGGACTCGGAAACCAAGAGGGATGGTGGAGAACGAACCCTTCAAGGTGGCAGGCTGGAGATCCCCCAGGGTGCAAATGGACCTTATCAGGCACCTCCAGAGGGTTCAGCGAAATCTGGGCCCACGGGGATATGAAAGGAAAGCCTGCGCTGTGAGCGAACACGGTGCCTGGTTTGCCGGGACCTCTCCGTACGCTCAGCTCCTGGGCCTGCAGACTCACGCCATCCATGTAAATGACCTTGTGAATGAAACATCGAGCTGAAGTTTACAACCTACACACAGCCCTGCGGCGTGGAGAATGGCTGCTGAGACCTCTGCCACGTGTGCTTTTGTTGTTGTCGTTGTTTTAAATGGCTTCTTCTTTTAAGGCTTCCTCAAGTGTGCTCCATTTCCCGAGAGCCCCAAGCAGGCTCTTTCCTCCGCTCAGAGCATTTCATTCTCATGACTCCAGGCCTTTATTCTGCTTCAAAACCAGGTGAGAAGTGTGCCACGGTAGGGCGTGTCTATTTTTCCATTGAAAACCATTTTTGTGCAGTCAAAGGAAGAGAAAGTTCCGAGGTTTTGGAACTCTAAGAGAGGCCAGAATCCCAGACAGCCCTACACAGGGCAAGCCCAGAGCTGGGCTCCAGGAAGATGGGGCGGCCTGCGGCGGGGTGGGGGGCGGCCAGGACACACTCACCAATCCCGGGCTGGAGGTGGGAGAGTTTAGTCTTCCTCAGGAAATCCTCAGAGTGTAACAAGTCGGGCCCGATATTATAAAAACCCTGCTGAGAGGTTTTAATGGGAGCGGACATCTATCGGGAGCAGTCTCGAGCTCCAATTTTCTCATTATAAAAGTGACCAAAGTATAAAAAACACCCAACGCACATTTAATATCTCTAATATGTGGCCGCCTTTTAGCCTCCGGAGAAGGACAGGTATTCATTTTCATAAATTACTTTTTAACTATTTTTTTTCAAAGGGGGGGTGGTGAAAGAAAACAGAGACAAAACAGATGCCTTGAGCCCTTTGATCAGCCTCGCTGCAGACAAGCAGGCTGCCCGCTAGCACGTCTTTAACTACGGCTTGCCAGGAAGAAAATGAATGGTTTTAACTCTGCAATTACAGTGCCTGCTGAAGGCTTGTCATCGCAGCCAGGGGGACCTGATCCCAACCAGCTCGGCTGTCCCCAGAATTACAACCAGTGGGGCAGGACGTGAAATGCCCGCTATGGCCGGCAGCTTCCGCAGGCCCAGAAGCTCCGGGCCCCTGCCCGAGCCCCGCCACCTCCGTCGCTATAAATATAGAAAACTAAGACCATATATGCTGGCGCAGCCGGGCCAGACAGAAGGGAACGGAGCAGGAGACAGTGGCCTTATCTCACGCCCAGGACTCGGGAATGCAGCCGAAAGGGAGAGAGGATGGAAGCAGAAGTCAGATTTCTGGAGCATCCCGTGCGAAACGCGAAACGGATGGCTTTCCGGACTAGAGCCCATTGTCGAGTCAGCAGAGAGCGCCCGGCTGGCCTTTGGGACGTTAAGCATCAAATGTCTCTGACTGGGGCCGGCCGAGTGGCGCAATGGTTACGCGCTGGCTTGGGAAGCCAGCGGCCCCAGTTCGGGTCCCACATAGGAGGGCCAGTGACACTGCCCTCAAAAAAAAAAAAAAATCTATCTGGACTGTTCCCAAAGGGAAAGGAGAAGATGGATATACTGACCCAGACCCCTCCCTAGCCTCAGGCTCTGTCTTCGGCCATATATACATGATGTCCCATTATATTTGGACAGTCTCTTCACACCAGGCATTGTGCAGGGCACTTGGTGGAACCCTAAATAATGTCGGTTCGATGAATGAGGGACTGCTGATTTTCTAGAAGACAAATTTGAGATTCATAGAAGTTCAGTGACCTGCCTGAGGTTGCCCAGCTGGGGATGCTGGAGGTGGGCCTGCCCAATGGGCAGTTCTCCCCAAAGCGTGTGCTACCCGAGAAAGGGCGATGCACTCCCCAAACAGGGACATGGGTCCAAGACTGTCCCCTGACTCTCAGGGCCGGCACTGGGGTGAGGCAGAATTTAAGGGGCATGAAAAGAAACTCAGTGGTCAAAATAAATCATATTCTAATTCAATATTTTCGACACCAAAGTTAATGCAAAAAATCCACGATGAACAAAATGCCCAATTTACTGTAAAAACTAGGGTCAACTGTACTGATCTCACCTTTTACCTCAACCTCTAACCTGACTTGGCATGGTGCTTCTGACTTTAAATTGCTGTGTGACCTTGAGCCTCCATTTTCCCTCTCTGGGCCTCAGTTTCCCGGCCTGCCCAAAGGGAGCCAACGGGAGGCTCCTGGGCCCCTTCCGACTCTGACGTGCTGGTGTCAGGGTTCGAACCTCAGCTGGCCCCTGGGCGGTTTGTGGTATGACTGTGGGCGTGGCCCGGCCGAGGTGCCTTTAGGTCTGCGGCTGTGAAGTTGGGGAAGGCGTGTCCCTCCCAGACCATGTTCACACTCCTGTCCTTTTGCAGCATCTGGGTTGAGTTTCACAAGTGCCTCCCCAAGAATGCTCAGAAAGGCGTTGGGAACCGAGGTCAAATGCAGACATGACGTTGGTACATTTTTGGCTCTGCAGAGCTGTGGTGGCTCGAGGGAGGCTCTGCTGGCTTTTCATGGCGGTGGCGATGGCGATGACAGGCCATCGTGAAGTCACCAATGGCTCAAGCCTGTCCTCCTGGGATGCAAGCTCTCAGGGTCACTGCTGTTTATTCATGTGGCTTTTTCACTTATCCTCATTCCCAGCCATTGGCAGAAATTCTTTTATTTTATTGGGTTGTCGGAAAAGTCATGACTCATTTTTGCAATGAAAAACAGAAAAGAATACGTCATGACTTTTCAGACAACCCAATAAAAACAATGAGAGGGACCCTGGGGAACCATTGCCTTTATTTGCAAAAATTCTTCTGACATTTGCTCGTTGCTTTGTAATTGTACTTCTGATTCTGTCTTCGCCCACATATTAGGGCAACAGATCAGCTCCGGCCATTCACTAGCTCATTTGTTCACTCGTTCATTCACATAAAAAAAGATGCTACTGTCTCCCGAGGTAGGTACTCATTGAGTGTCTTCCTGTACAATGCACCGTGTGAAGCAATCACCCATTGATCCGTCCCGGATCCATCCAGTCTCAACATGTACTGCACACCTACTATGTGCCAGGTGCATGTACATTCTATGTTTACACCGTGGAGCAAAGCAGCCACATTGCTCATCTTGCAGAGCTGGGGCCAGGCTGAGGAACACAGACATGAACCAAAAAACAGTAATAAGCAAACTGTTGCTACCTGCTCCGTGATGGTTGATGGCATGTGTCACCTTGATCTGGCCACAGGGAGCCCAGGTATTTGACTGAGTAAAGCAGATCACTCTCCCCATGTGGGTGGGCCTCACCCAATCAGTTGAGGGGCTGAATAGCATAAAGCGGCAGAGGAAGAGAGAGTTTGCTCTATTTCTGCCTAACAGCTAAGATGTTGATCTTCTCCTGTCCTCTTTGGGACTTATGCCATTTGTTCCTCTGGTTCTTCGGCCTCTGGACTCAGACAGGAATGACACCACTGGCTTTGCTGGGTGACAGATGTGGGACTTCTCCATAACTGTGTGAGCCAATTCCTTACAACGAATCTCTTTATATAGGTAAATAGGGTGTGTGTGTGTGTGTTCTGTTTCTGTTGGTTCTGCTCTCCAGAATAATACTGCCACCCCTGAGAAGAGCCAGGAAGAAAAGGCACACGGTACTCTGAAAGCATATGGTGGGAGGACCCAGCCAGGGATCCCGCTCAGAGAGGCTTCTCCTGGGAGCTGGGTGCTAACGGAGCTGGGATATTAGAGATGGCCAGTAGTTAACTAGGCGTAGAGGGGGTAAGGGAGTGCCTCTGGCACGGAGACTAGCATGTGCAAAGGCCCTGAGGTAAGGAGCTAGGTGAGTCTGAGACATCAGAACAAGGTTTTGGGTGACCGGAGTGCAGAGAACCGTGGACTCAGGCTGTAGAGGAACGCGGGGGCCTAACAGGCTGTGTTGAGGCGTTGGGTCTGGACACCATCATCCTGACTGAATTGGTTATTACTTACTATTGTTACCATAGTTTTTCAGATGAAGACAATAAGGCTGACAGCGGTTCATTCATCCCTCCAGCAAACATTTACTGAGCTGCTACTATGTGTCAGGCGCTGAACTGAGTGCTGGGGAGACACTGTGAGAGGCACAGGCTGGGCCACGCTGCTGGGAGCTTCCATTACAGGAGTGATCGAGGCACAGTGGGGAATTGGCTCCGGCTGCCCCAGGTTTCATTGCTCGGCCCTGTCACAGCGTCCTGGGCCCAGCCCTGGGATGAAAGATGTCCAGAGTTGTCCCCCTCAAGTGCTCAGGGTCTGGGGGTGAACGAGGGGACCAAATGCTTTGCCTCTGTGGTTTGTTCGCTGGGGCCAGCCCCAGCACCCCAGCCCCTAAGAGGTGTTGCAGTGCACCCCAAATCTTCAAAGAAAGCTGAACCTGAGGAGTGGGGGTATGGCCCTGGCCAGGAAAGTGGCAGAGGAAAGCTCCTTGGGACCTTCAGCTGTCGGGCCAAATCTTAACCACTTCTTCCCTGATCTCATTTCCATTTTTGTGAATTAAAAATGGTCACAAACTCCTTGCTGCTCTTTTCTTCAAGAGGCAGAGCTGTTTCCCCCATTCCACCTTCTGGGCTGACCTTGTGACTTACTTTGAGCAATGCGATCAGAGTGGCAGCCGTGACAGGCGCCAGCCTCGCCTTCTGTGCTGTGGGGAGCAGCAGCCTGAAGTGAAGACGTCCTGGCCAGTTGCTAAGTCATGGGGGTGGGTGGGTGGGGGGGACAGGGCGGGTGGAGGCCACCGGGGAGCAGGCCAGGTTGGCTGAATGCAGCCCCATGAGCAACCCAAGGCGAGCTCAGCAGAGGAAACACCCTGTAAACCCACAACCTCATAGACAGAATAGGTCACCGTGTTTTACGCCACTGCGTTTTGGGGTGGCTTGTTGTCCATCAAGAGATAATTGAAACACCCTGAGGTGTGTCTGGGGGAGAACTGTAAAGAATGATCCATGGACAGGCAACATATTGCTCTCCCTGATCCATTTCCTTTTCTTGTGCTAAGTGCAGCCCAGGTTATATGTAGCTGGTTCATTGCTGGAGAAAGAAAAGGAATGAAAACAAGACCTTGCCAAATGCTATTTATGTCACTGTGCTATTATGCTTGTTTCTGTGTATGGCACACAGGGCATCATCACAAGAGTTAGTAACATTTTAAAATGCACACCAGCCCCTTGATCCCATTGCTGTCACTGCCCCTTGTGTCCTCCAGGACTCCTCCTGGCATTATGTGGCACAGGCACCTGGCTTTTTCAAATGGACCACAATGCATATTTCAGCTGCATTCTCGGAAAAGAAAGGGATTTCGCAGAAAAAGTCATCCCCTTCGGGCCAGAAAATGACCTCACATTGCCGCATTTACTCTTGGAAATGACAAATAAGCCAGCCCATTGCTGCAGCACTTCGAAGCGGATACTCAGATTTCCCAGGCCCTGCTCATGGCAGGGGCTACATTTCAGCTGGTCTGCCTCCACGGTGTGCGCCGGCCCCCCGGGCACACACACAACTTCTAAGAGCCCTGAGGGTCCCATGAAAACTCCCACACGGTCCTCCCACTCGCTTTCTGCTCCAGCTGCCTCTCAGGGCCCACTGTCACTAAGCCACTCTGTGCCCTGGGCCCACACCCGCTCTGTGGGGGCTCTGGTTCAGCTGAGGGAGCCCCTGGCCAGAGCGGTCCCCGGCTCCGTCACCAGCCCCTCGCTGCACAGGGCTCAGGCAGGGGTTCCTGAGCTGGACTGGCAGCATAATATTCAAGACAGACCCCAGGGGGCGTCCCAAGACTCGGCATGCAAAACCACTTCCTCATTCTCCTTCAGTCACAAACAACCAACCAAAAACCTCACAGAATGGACTCCCCAAGGGCCTGCCCAGGCCTTTCCCAAACAGGCCCAGGCTTGTCTGAATTCCAGAGTGGGCTCAGCTAGAATCCTCGCCCTCCAGTTTGGTTCAGGAAATAATTTCCTACCTGCTCTCACGTGAGCTTCAGGACAATCCCATGAGGTTGGCAGGAAACATAGTATTTTCTCTTTTGCATGTGGTGTGGCCGAAGCTTGGAGGTCACACGGTGGGGGTGGGTGTACAGGATTGAACTCCAGTTGGGAGAGCATGGCTGCTGCTCCAACTGTGCAGCCCTCCCCTCCACTCCCTTCTTGTGGGCTGGTGGTCACCAGTGTGGGTCTGGGGTCTGGGAACCCTGGCTCCTTAGCAAATTCCTGGACTCCCCTCAGCCTCAGTTTTTTCATCTGTAAATCGCATAGAAACCCTCCCCGCCTCGCAGGGCTGCCATGAGGATTAAATGGGACAATGCCTGCAAAGAACCAACCGGGCCCCTGGCACAGAGAGGGGCTTGTTGCCCACCCGCTGCCCTCACAGATGGGCCAGAGACAACCTCACAAAGCTTTGATCAGCCATTCATCCTTCATTGGAGGAAATGCCCCGTGACCCAACTTGCCACTTTGGTTGTGAAATGAATATAAAAATACATTTTATTCTACGGGATTCTTGTAAGGATTAAACAACAACAAAAGTGACGGCTAATCGCTCATGACTGTCCTCACTGTCCTAGCACCTGCCTTGTGTGGACTCCTACGGAACGCCCTCCCAAGTGTAGAGGGAAAACCGAGATACGCCCATGATGGGGCCCCAGGATGGGGCAAGCACATTCAGGACACCAGCTCCGCCAGGCCTCCGATGGAGACTTTCCCTTTTACAGATGAGGAAACTGAGGCTCACAGGCATCACCCCAGATGCCCAGGGTCCCATGACACGTGAGTGGAGAACCAGGGACTCAAACCCCGTTCGCTCCGACTCTCCCATCCTAAAAGATCCTGGAGAAAGGAGTCAACACTTGTGGCAGCAGCGAAACAGCCTCTCTGCTCATTCTGCACGGGGACTTTTATTAAAAACTGAGCTGTGGGTTGGTAAGAGGTCAAAGGGACAAATAGCACAGAGCTGGTCTTATTAGAAAAAAGTCCCCAAATGGGAGGCCAGGCAGAGGCTCCTGGGATGCGGCTGTGCTGGTAAGGGGGGCAGTGACGGGTCTGAGGACTTTCAAGCTGAGTTGTAACCTGGGGCCCAGAGCCCCCCCCCACCCTTCCCGCCCCAGACCAGGCGCAGAAACCTGGTCTCCGATGTGTCACTACAGAGCAATTGGCCTGGCAGGCTGCCTCTGTCAAACAATGGCACCCTCTGCTGGCAGCACGGTGCAACAACTGTCAGTCCCAGACAGTGGACCGGCAGCCTGCAAAGTGCCGAATGTCATTCCATTCACAGTGTTTAGGCCTTAGGTCTCATCCCTGAAAATTATTGCTTTCATTATTTGATCTGTTATTTTTTAGTTCTGATTCATCTATAGTTTTAATTATTATTATTGTTGTTGTTTATGTGGGCTAAATGTTGATACATTTATAAAATATTTATTTTAACTCATTTTTAAGCCCATTACCTTTAACATAACATGGTTTTATGAAAAATAATTGTAGTTTTGAAACAAAAAGTATGCTATTTAGTGGAAGAGTGGCATGGTTTTTTTGTTTGTGCAAATCTCTTTAATGCCTGGCTAATAGAAGACAGCTGTATTCTCATAGCTGCCCCGCGTTCAATCTGTTGAGATAGATTGGTGGCAGAATGTAAAGGCAATCTGGCCTCTTTCATACATGCAGTTGGACAAGGCAAGAAGATTTTTAAAAGACTTTTACAGAAAAGTGTGAATATTCTTCTCTGACATTATGCCCCAAATAAACAAATGGTACTTTCTCAAAGGTCAGCTGGAACCTGGAACCTGAAACCATAGCATTGCACGTTTTGAGTCCTCTGTGACACTAAAACCCACTGTTCTCCCTTGGAGGGCCCTTCACTCGAGCCTGGCTGTGTAACATCATGCGCTCATAATTTGGGAAACATTGGTTTGCCGAGGTGTGCAGAGCGTCCAAATCTTGGCACAATTTCATTTAAAAATATCAAAAGACCACACTTACTAACATTGCCAGATGCCGTATCAGAAGAGTGTTTAATGATTGGAGAACTGTCGGCCTCATGATGGTGGATATCACTTTTCCCAAATTCTAATTTCCACTTGCAAGATCAAATTTCATCATGGGTAACAAATATTATCATTTTTTCCCCTTTAAGGTGACAAGCTCATTCCATTTACTTTCAAGAAAATGTCTACCAAAAAGTGAAATCTGAGGTTTGTCAGCTGTGCTTTCAAGTGAGATGATTGTCAACAAAAAAGTGGCTACTTTAGCTCAAAAAATCACATAAGTGCTTTTCCTCAACGTGGCTATACGTGAGTAGGAGACAAAAGTGTTTCATGCACACTTCCCATTTTTGTCACACAGAATATTAAAAAGTTGTATCTGCAAGGGCTGAAACTTAATAAAATTTAATAAAACTAACAATTTTATTAATTTCCAGGACAACCTTTGGTGAGGCTGTTTGTTTTGTTTTGTTTTGTTTTGTTTTGTCTTGTTTTAACCATGAGCGAATGGTGAAGAATGCAATGACCAGACAGCAGTTCGGTGCTACTCCCTTTCATTCCTGCCAAACCTCCGGCAGCTTCATGGTCTGCTGCTTCTGCACCCTCGGTAAAACTGTTAACACAGTGGAACAGGCAAACAAAATCTTAGTATTATCATGCAGAGAGTTTTAACTTTGCAGCCCCTTGAAAGGAAGCTGGGGGGCCCCTGGGTCTGCAGACCACACTTTTCAGAACTGCTATATTGCACCAATAAAAGGGAGTCAAGGGCCGGCCGAGAGCGCTGGCTTGGGAGGCCGGCGGCCCCGGTTCGGATCCCACATGTGAGGGCCAGTGACACTGCCCTCAAAAAAAAAAAAAAAAAAAAGGGAGTCAAGAAGTGGGACCAGCAGGGGAGTAGGGGTGGAGAAGACTAGCCATTTGCTTTCCTGGAAGCATGGAGGGCTGTAAGAGAATGGAAAATATATATTGGTCTCTGCCTCCGGTGCCTGGCACAGAGCTCCTAAAACCCTTGTGATTTCCTAAGTGATAAGAACACTACGTGCATCTCTTGTTTAAATACTAATCTTTGATCCGTTCCCAACACAGAGTTCCTGAAACCCTTATAATTTCCTGGGTGACGAGAGTGTCTTTCGTTCTAATGAGGTGACTCTGGTTGGGCTCCTGGATGGGGCCTGGTCCTCAGAAAGACCAAGCCATGACGAGAAGCTCATAATTGTTAGCCCCTCCTCGCCATTCTCTTGAGCCTGGAGAAGGGCTGAAAATGGAGCTAATGATTGGTCGTGCCTACAGTGATGAAGCCTCCATAAAAATCCCAAAACTGGGGCCAGCCAAGTGGCACGTTGGTTAGGAGCTGGCTTGGGACGCTAGCTCTGAGCAGCGGGGCCCCGGTTCGGATCCTACATGAGGGCCAGAGACACTGCCCTCTACAGCTAAGGTGGTGAACAACAGCTCCACCTGGTTGCCTCTATAGCTAAGATGGCTGGTGATGGTGTGGGCTGCAGCCCCTGCTGCAGTGGCCTGCCATAGGATACAGTGAGTGGCCGGCAGCCAGTGTGAGCTGCCAAGAGCCACCGTGAGCCACCGTCCAGAGGCGGGCAAGCAACTGCCTCACACAAGAACGCAATGATCACAATACCATCATGGGCCAGTGAAGCAATGCCTTCCACAACTAGACCGAAGAACAAACAAGGACTGCAACTTGTCTGTTCCCCTTCCCTGATTCCCCTACACTGTTCCCCTCCCTGCAATTCCCTAATAAAATCCCAAAACTATGGGGTTCAGAGAGGTGCTGGGAGAGTGGTACCTTGGCATGGAATCTCTGTGCCCCTTCCCATCCTTCGCCCTATGCATCTCTTCCATCTGGCTGTTCACCTGTGTCCTTTATCATACCCTTTAATAAACTGGCAAATGTAAGTAAGTGTTCCACTGAGTTCTGTGAGCTGCTCTAGCAAATTAATCAAACCCTGTATGTCGGAGGCATACAGGAGGCAGGAGGGTCGTGGGAATCTCCGATTTATAGCTGGCTGGTCAGATGCACAGGTGATAACCTATACTTTTGACTAGCATCTGAAGTGGGGGCAGTCTAGACAAAAACAAAAACTGGGCTACGTTAATGACACGCCTTTTTGTTTTTCAAAGATTCAAAGTGAATTAAGAACCTAAATGTAAAAAAACAAAATGAAAATAATGGGGACATTTTAGGAAAATAATTTTGGATGGAGGTGATCATACACAAGGCAGGAGACCCAGGCATGTTAAAAAGCAAGGGAAACAGCTGACTTCACAAAATACATCTTGTACAGCAAAAGACACCATACGCAAAGTCAAAGCGTTTAGGGAAAACAGCATGTGTGACAAGCAGAGAGTCAATTTTCCCCTATATATGAAGAACTCCTATAAATTGATTTAAAAAAAAAGGCAAACAACACAATCTAAAAGGGAGCCAGAGAGATCCAAGATGGTGGAGTAGACAAACACCGTGTCTGCGTCCTCCCGTGAACATATTAAAATTACAACTAAATTATAGAACAATCAACCTGGAGAACCATCTGAACTCTAGCCAAACATAAGTCCTATAACTAAAATTATAAAGAAGAAGCCCTGTCGAGACTGGCAGGAGGGGCACAGACGTGGACCGGGCCCCAAACCTCCATAGCGGCTGATATCTCGGCACAGAGGCTCCCCACAGAGGAGCGGGGGACCCCAGCTTCATACCAGCCTCCCCAGCCCAGAGTACTGGTGCCAGGAAGAGAAGCCCCACAATGTCTGGCTGTGACAAACAGTGGGGATTCCTGACCATCTGGGTGGGAGGGAAGGCTGCGGGAAACCCAGACATCCTTTTAAACAGCCTCTCAGACTCACTCGCTCGCAGACGCTCACCTTGGGCTCCAGCGAAGGGATGGTAACTCAGGGGTGTCGGAGGCATACAGGAGGCAGACTGAGGTGTGTGTCTTTGATGCAAGGGCTTGAGGACAGTCACCATTTCCCCTGTGAGAGGTCCTCTTCCTTCCTGTGCAGACAGCAGGTAGGCACCATCTTTCCTGTGTTGAACCCGCCCTTACAGTTCGGGCCACATCTGAATCTGATTGGTGAGTTCCACTTGGA
Organism: Aselliscus stoliczkanus; assembly: GCA_033961575.1. NCBI lineage: Eukaryota > Metazoa > Chordata > Mammalia > Chiroptera > Hipposideridae > Aselliscus > Aselliscus stoliczkanus. The sequence continues at coordinate 5,423,043 of CM066733.1, forward strand.
CCCCACCCCAGCCAACTCCCCCAAAGCTAGAAGCACTTTCTCGTGAGCAGCCAGCCCCACCCGCATTGCACTCTTTCTTGAAAAACTGTCAAGAGTCCACCAGCCCCAGGTGGGAAGTAACTGGCCTCTGTGTGCTCTGAGACTTGTGAGTAGCTCCAGGCTCAGCCCTGGCACCAAACCAGAGTCTACATTAGCCTGGTAACCACAACTCCTCCCACTCTAGTGACTCCCTGAGACTCCGCTTCACCCAGCTCCCATACGGCATGAGGCTTTATCAGCGGCTGAACCTTAAGGGAGCCAGCAGGTGGCAGCAGGCCTCAGGGTGTCCTGGCTTTTTGCGGCACTACCCCAGGCCCAGTACCGGTGGCAGCTGTCCTCAGTTCACAGTGTGGCCTCTAAGTACAAATTGGTTGTTACAAAGTAGTCATGGGGATATAAGGTACAACATACGGAATATAGTCAATAATATTATAATGACTATGTATGGTGTCAGATGGGTAGTAGATTTGTTGGGGTGATAGATAGGAGGGGGTTGGAGGGCAGTGTGAAAACGTAAAGGGGTTCAGAAGCACAAATTGGTAGTTACAAAATAGTCATGGGGATGTAAAGTAAAGCATAGGGAATATAGTCAATGATAGAGTAATAACTATGTATAGTGCCAGGTGGGTACTAGACTAGTCAGGGGGATCACTTCTTAAATTATATAAATGTCTAACCACTATGCTATACAACTGAAATTATTGAATGTCAATTGTAATTGAAAAATTTAAAAAGGGGGTAAAAGCTGAAGGGTAATAAGAGATCCAAATGTCCAGGTATAAAACAAATGAGTCATGGGGATGTAATGTACAGCATGGGGAATATAGTCGATAATATTGTGATAGTGTAATACAGTGCCAGACTATTGCTGGACATATCATGGTGATCACTTCTTTGGTTTATAAATGTTAAATAACTAGGTGAACCCCTGAAACTAATATAATATTGTATGTCAGGTATATTTTTAATAAAAATCTTTAAAGAAATAAAAATAAATAAAAATGAAAGTGAGTCAAGGATATGCAAAGGCAAATCCATCTTTTGACATCAGGGAAAGGCAAAAGAAAATAAAATGCAATATTGTTTTCACCCATTAGATTTGCAACTCTCAGAAAGAGTGGTAAATCTGATTCTGAGGTAGGCAATGTTGGTGTGGGTGCATTAATTGTTACAGCCATTTGGAGGGAATTCTGGAAATATTTATTATAGGTTCATGAACATTTACTTTTTGGCCCAGGAATTCCACTCTTGAAAATATGTTCTCTAGATCATAAAAATACAAGTCTGAAGATGTATGTTTCAGTCTTGCAGGTGGAGACGGGAGAAAAGGGGGCCACCTGGGTGTTCCTGGGCTGGGGGACTCAGCTGAGGTAGTCCTATCAGTGATTTGCTGTGACCTGTCATGGAGCAGTTGATGGGTCCATCTGCGCCCACCTGGAGAGATGGCTGTGATCCTTCAGGGAAAATAACAAGGTGAAGAGAAATGTGTGAGGCACCATCTCATTTTTTTTTGTCAAACAAAAACTGAGAGGGGCTGGCCGAGTGGCCCGGTGGTTAAGCGCTGGCTTGGGAAGCCAGCAGCCCCGGTTCGGGTCATATGAGGGCCAGTGACACTGCCCTCAAAAAAAAAAAAACAAAGTAAAAACCGAGAGATGCGAATGTATATGTTATGGACTGAATGTTTGGGTCCGCCCCCAAAAGTCATATATTGAAGCCCAGCCCCCAATGTGATGGTGTGAGGAGGTGGGGCCTTTGGGAGGTCAGGATTTGATGATGTCACAAGGGTGGGGTCCCCATGATGGGACTGGCACCTTTATACAAGTTACAAGAGAGCTTGCTTCCTCTCTCTGCTCCCCATCACATGAGGCTACAGGAGCAGCCTGTGAGGGTCCTCACCGGAACCCGCTCCTGCTGGGACCCCCATCTCAGACTGCCAGCCTCCAGAATGGTGAGAAATAAATGTCTGGTTTCTATGCCCCCCAGTCTGCGGTTCTCTGTTATGGCAGCATGAACAGAGCACAGAGAAATACTGAGGAAGTCCTCTCCTGCCTGAAGACTCCGCAGCCCCAAACACAAGGGACCCCTCTTTGAGCTTCTCACTCAGGGGTGGCCATGCTGGTAACATTTCCACCACGGAAACTGGCCAATGGTGCACATTATGGTTTTACCCTCCGGAAGCCAGTTGTCAAACCTTTACCAGCATGTCACTGCCACAAGGGGCCGAAAAGGGCTGCAGGCACTGTCTCCAGGAGCCCCCATTCGAAGACCTGATTGTTCCCTGCACGGGGAAATGCGTGCACACGGACTAATTTTATTGCACACCGGAGACCTTCCAGCTGCCGTTATCAGGGAGTCTGGCTCCTCCCACGGGAACACCATCCTTTCCAAGGAATTCTGCAGTCCATGCAACCTGAGCCAGTGCACGAAGGGCTGTGCTGCAGCCTTGCCACTGGGGGGCAGTGTTGCCACAGCTAAGGGGCCCGCTTAGCCTGGAAGAGTCAGGATGGAGCTCCCACCTCTGCATTCAGCAGGCAGCATCTGAGCCCCTCAGGCCTCCTGGGACCTTCACCTGAGGTGGAGGAGGAGAGAGGGAAGAGGATTCAAACTTAACTCAAAGGGTATTGATTTCAAGATTAAGGAATAACTATAATAGCCACTTAGCACACTGCCTGTCAAGCCACGTGGTTCCACTTACAAGCCGTGTGACAAGTCACTGCATTACTGTGAGCTTCAGTTTCCACAACTGGAAAACAAGGAGGATTACAGCATTGACTTCAGAGGGCTTCGTGATACTACATGAGATGATCTATAAAGAGCTTAGACTGGTGCCTGGCAGGCACGTGGGGGGCCCTCAGTAACCTCAGCGGCCGTTATTTGTTACAGTTTACACAGTGTGCTGAGGGGCTCACCCTATTCTTGAGCTCATCCTCTGAGGTGTCTACCATTATTTTGCATTTTACGAATATAACGCTGAGGGACACAGAAGGGAAATGACTGTCCCAAGGTTACAGTGAGTGGAGGACCCGACTCTGGTCGACAGGAAGCCACAAGGCTCTCCTCCCTAACTCAGCACAGCAGCAGCAAGAGAGAAGGGCGTCTGCAGCCTGTGTCTCCGGGGCCCGACTGAGCCCTCCCTCTGCCCCCCACTCTTGCCCCCACCTTGATGGGCTACCTGGGGCTCAACTTCCCCCTCTCTGAGCCCGAGTCCTTCCTTGGAATATGAGACTTGCAATCACAGAATTATTGGCAGATTCGGTGACAGTGAATGTGGAATGCTTCAAGACAAAGAAGCCATCAGTTCATCTCTTCATTCAACGCTTGTTTATTGTGATCCAAATATTTGCAAGTCCCCAGGTAACAGTGTAGGATAACCAGGCCTTGCTCAAATGGGCTGGCAGTCTGGGAAGAGAGGGCGGATGGAGCTTGTATCCTCCTCTGGACACACGCATCACTACGTGGATGGAGCTTGTATCCGCCTCTGGACACACGCATCACTGCGTGGATGGAGCTTGTATCCGCCTCTGGGCACACGCATCACTACGTGGATGGAGCTTGTATCCGCCTCTGGACACACGCATCGCAACCTGGAAGAGCAGAGAATTCAAGGGGACAGGCAGGCCCCTTCTAACACCCCCTCCTTCCGGCCTGCCCATCACATGCACACAAGCACACACATGCACATATATGCAAGTCCTAGCCCTCAATGCCTCAGAACGTGACTGTATTTGGAGATGGGGTCTTTATAGGGGCAATTAAATTAAACCAGGCGATTAGGGTGGGCAATGCAATATGACCGGTCTACTGAGAAGAGGCAATTAGGGTACACACACAGAGAGGGACAGCCAGGCGAACACAGAGGAAGAGGACAGCCGTCTGCGAGCCAAAGAGAGAGGCCTCAGGAGCACACAAAGCCGCCAGCCTAGGCAGGAGCTGGGACGGGAAAACAAAGGGGTCTCTCGGGTGCGGGCCGCTCCGGAACCGCTCACCACCAGGGGGCAGCGAGCGCTCGCGCAGGTCTGGGGGCGCCTTTGTCCTGCCCCCTCCGCAGGGCCTGCGGGGGCACCCGGCTCACCTGACAGGCCCCCACGCCTGCCCGCCCTCCCTCCTCTCCCCCGGCGAATTGCATTGCTTTTCATCGTGCAGAGCCTGGCTCCAAGACCTTCCAGCCGGTTCCCCTTTCATGGAGCCGCCCTGCATCTTCCACACACACAGATGGATGCTTCGCAGCCACAGCCGTGCTCGCCCTCCACCAGCCCCCACTCTGGGAACCGTGCAGCACCCCCATTCTGGCTCAGTGGGTCCAAAAGCCCGTCCTCCGCAGAAATCTGGGGTCCCCCCACCAAGGCCTCCTGGGCTGGGAGAGCAGCCAGGGCTTGTGTCTGTCACACACTATGGGCTGGGAAGTTCTTTTCAGGTCCGGGGACCTCCCTACCCGGGCCGATGTCTGCATCCTCCCTGTGCTGCAAGCCAAGCTTGGTTCCTGCTAAGCAGCCCCTGGGTGGGTTCCCGGGTGCACTGGCTCCTGGAGGCCCCCACAGGCTTACTCTCCTGCAGCTGGCATGTCTCTCGGTTGGGGGTGACGTGCCTGGGCTGGGAGTCCTTTCAGACCCCAGGTGAGCCCTACACTGGGGAAGATGACTTGGCAATCAACCCAATGGGCATCTCAGCCCCGGCAGGCTGTCTTCAAGGGCTGCTCCAATTCGGAGACCCCCCCCCTTAACCCCCTCCCTCCTTACAAGTCTCTCTAACTCACTCCACCCTGAGCATTTCCTCGCTGGAAATCGTCCTTTATGTGCCTTTCTTCATTTCACTCTCAGACAGCCTTGCAAAGTACAAGTGCTGCCTCACCCATTCCACAGATGAGGAAACTGAGGCTGAGAGCAGGGGCAGGACCTGCTCTCAGCCTCCCCCAAGCTCTGCCTCCACCTAAGGGCCTTCACAGAGCTGTGCCCTCCGCCTAGAACCCGCGCACCTCCCCCCCCCATGGCTTCTGCCTTAGCCTCGAATTCTCAAGTATCCTCTCCTCTCTCTTACGGGTCCCCACCCTGTGTCTTCAGAGAACTTGGTGTTCTCTGCTTTCCCATGTGACTGCTGCTTCCTGTCTCCCCTCTTGGCTTAGTTTCATCAGACAGGAACTGTGTTAATTTTGTTCACCCCACACATAGCATTTTGCCTGATATATAGTTAGGTTTTCAATGAAATGTGTTGACTGAATGAATGAAAATTCAGAGCCACTTTAGGGAGTATGTGACATCATCCCCACCATCCCCACCAATCCCACCATCCCCACTATCCCCACCATCCCCGCCATCCCCGCCTTCCCCACCATCTCCACCATCCCCACCATCTCCACCATCCCCACCATCTCCACCATCCCCACCATCCCCACCATCCCCACCATCTCCACCCTCCCCCCCATCTCCACCATCCCCACCATCTCCACCATCCCCACCATCCCCACCATCCCCACCATCCCCACCACCCCCACCTTCCCCACCATCCCCACCATCCCCACCATCCCCACCATCTCCACCATCCCCACCATCCCCACCATCCCCCCCTTCCCCACCATCCCCACCATCCCCACCATCCCCACCATCCCCACCATCCCCACCATCCCCACCATCCCCACCTTCCCCACCATCCCCACCATCCCCTCCTTCCCCGCCTTCCCCACCATCTCCACCATCCCCCCCCTCCCCACCGTCCCCACCGTCCCCACCATCCCCCCCCTCCCCACCATCCTCACCATCCCCACCATCCCCACCTTCCTCACCTTCCCCACCATCCCCACCATCCCCACCATTCTCACCATCCCCACCATCCCCACCATCTCCACCATCCCCACCATCTCCACCATCCCCACCATCCCCCACCATCCCCACCTTCCCCACCATCCCCACCTTTCCCCACCATCCCCACCATCCCCACCATCCCCACCATCCCCACCATCCCCACCTTTCCCCACCATCCCCACCATCCCCACCATCTCCACCATCACCACCAACCCCACCATCCCCACCATCCCCACCATCTCCACCATCCCCACCATCTCCACCATCCCCACCATCCCCACCATACCCACCAAACCCACCATCCCCACCAATCCCCACCATCCCCACCATCCCCACCAGCCCCACCATCTCCACCATCTCCACCATCCCCACCATCCCCACCATCCCCACCATCCCCACCATCTCCACCATCCCCACCATCCCCACCATCCCCACCATCCCCACCATCTCCACCATCCCCACCATCCCCACCTTCCCCACCATCCCCACCATCCCCACCATCCCCACCATCCCCACCTTCCCCACCATCCCCACCTTCCCACCATCCCCACCATCACCACCATCACCACCCTCCCCACCATCCCCACCTTCCCCACCTTCCTCACCTTCCCCACCATCCTCACCTTCCCCACCTTCCCCACCATCCCCACCATCTCCACCATCCCCACCATCCCCACCTTCCCCACCATCCCCACCTTCCCCACCATCCCCACCTTCCACCACCATCCCCCCACCATCCCCACCATCCCCACCATCCCCACCATCCCCACCTTCCCCACCATCCCCACCATCCCCACCATCCCCACCATCCCCACCATCCCCACCTTCCCCACCATCCCCACCATCCCCACCATCCCCACCATCCCCACCATCCCCACCCTCATCCCCACCATCCCCACCTTCCCCACCATCCCCACCATCCCCACCATCCCCACCATCTCCACCATCCCCACCATCCCCACCATCCCCACCTTCCCCACCATCCCCACCATCCCCACCATCCCCACCATCCCCACCTTCCCCCACCATCCCCACCATCCCCACCATCCCCACCATCTCCACCATCCCCACCATCCCCACCATCCCCACCTTCCCACCATCCCCACCATCCCCACCATCCCCAATTCATCCCCACCTTCCCCACCATCCCCACCTTCCCCACCATCCCCACCTTCCCCACCATCCCCACCATCCCCACCATCCCCACCATCCCCACCTTTCCCACCATCCCCACCATCCCCACCATCCCCACCATCCCCACCTTCCTCACCATCCCCACCAACCCCACCATCCCCACCTTCCCCACCTTCCCCACACCATCCCCACCTTCCCCACCATCCCCACCATCCCCACCATCCCCACCTTTCCCCACCATCCCCACCATCCCCACCATCCCCACCATCCCCACCTTCCCCACCATCCCCACCATCCCCACCATCCCCACCATCCCCACCATCCCCACCTTCCCCACCTTCCCCACCATCCCCACCATCCCCACCATCCTCACCATCCCCACCATCCCCACCTTCCTCACCTTCCCCACCATCCCCACCCTCCCCACCATCCCCACCTTCCCCACCATCCCCACCTTCCCACCATCCCCACCTTCCCACCATCCCCACCATCCCCACCATCCCCACCATCCCCACCTTCCCCACCATCCCCACCATCCCCACCATCCCCACCTTCCCCACCATCCCCACCATCTCCACCATCCCCACCATACCCACCAACCCCACCTTCCCCACCATCCCCACCATCCCCACCATCCCCACCATCCCCACCATCTCCACCATCCCCACCATCCCCACCTTCCCCACCATCCCCACCTTCCTCACCTTCCCCACCATCCTCACCTTCCCCACCTTCCTCACCTTCCCCACCATCCCCACCTTCCTCACCTTCCCCACCATCTCCACCATCCCCACCATCCCCACCTTCCCCACCATCCCCACCTTCCCCACCATCTCCACCATCCCCACCATCCCCACCATCTCCACCATCCTCACCATCCCCACCATCCCCACCTTCCCCACCATCCCCACCTTCCCCACCACATCCCCACCTTCCCCACCATCCCCACCATCCCCACCATCCCCACCTTCCCCACCATCCCCACCTTTCCCCCACCATCCCCACCATCCCCACCATCCCCACCATCTCCACCATCCCCACCATCCCCACCATCCCCACCAACTCCACCCATCCCCAGCATCCCCACCATCCCCACCATCCCCACCATCCCCACCATCCCCACCTTCCTCACCTTCCCCACCATCCCCACCTTCCCCACCTTCCCCACCATCCCCACCATCCCCACCAATCCCCACCATCCCCACCATCCCCACCATCCCCACCATCCCCACCATCTCCACCATCCCCACCATCTCCACCATCCCCACCCTCCCCACCAACACCACCATCCCCACCATCCCCACCATCCCCACCATCTCTACCATCCCCACCATCCCCACCATCCCCACCATCCCCACCATCCCCACCATCTCCACCATCCCCACCATCCCCACCATCCCCACCATCCCCACCATCTCCACCATCCCCACCATCTCCACCATCCCCACCATCTCCACCATCCCCACCATCTCCACCATCCCCACCATCAACACCATCCCCAACATCCCCACCATCCCCCCCATCTCCACCATCTCCACCCTCTCCACCATCCCCACCATCTCCACCATCCCCACCATCCCCACCATCCCCACCATCCCCACCATCCCCACCATCTCCACCATCCCCACCATCCCCACCATCTCCACCATCCCCACCATCTCCACCATCCCCACCATCCCCACCATCCCCACCATCTCCACCATCCCCACCATCTCCACCATCCCCACCATCCCCACCATCCCCACCATCCCCACCATCCCCACCATCTCCACCATCCCCACCATCTCCACCATCCCCACCATCTCCACCATCCCACCATCCCCACTATCCCCACCATCCCCACCATCCCCCCCATCCCCACCATCTCCACCATCCCCACCATCTCCACCATCCCCACCATCCCCACCATCCCCACCATCCCCACCATCTCCACCATCCCCACCATCCCCACCAACCCCACCATCTCCACCCTCCCCACCACTCCCCAACCTCGCCACCATCCCCCCCATCTCCACCATCCCCACCATCTCCACCCTCCCCACCATCCCCGCCATCCCCACCAATCCCCACCATCTCCACCATCCCCACCATCTCCACCATCCCCACCGTCTCCACCATCCCCACTATCCCCACCATCCCCACCATCGCCACCATCCCCACCATCTCCACCATCCCCACTCTATAGATGAGGACCCCCAGGCTCAGAATGTGGGCTAGTATGGACAAAAAGGAATGTGTCCGATGTATGTGACAAAGTCTGTCCAAGTGCCTTTGGTTAGTTTATAAACACAAGATGACATGTATTCGTATTGCAAATACTGTGTGTTTTAATAACAGAAATCCAATGGACTAAAATAGTTGACTTATTAAAATGCATCTTGGTGTGTGAACCACATGAAGATGAAGGTGACAGAACAAGGGGGCTTTGGAGCGTTTCTCTCACTGTGGAATGAGCCAAGAACGCAGCTGGAGTTGGACCAGCTGGGGCCCAGGATCAACCTGAGGCTGCAGTGTCCAGGCACTGGGCAGGCTGCCCTGGTCACGAGCCCCCTCCTCCTGCTAATGAGAGCATGAAAATAAAAATGCAAGCTAAGGGCAAAAAAAGTAAGCAGTGGGGCTGAGACAGCTGAGGCCTTGCTAGCTGCACCCCAGGGGGACACTGGGGTGTTTGCAGGGAACTCGGGTTACTAATGAAATGACTGCAGTGACTGGTGGGTTTGGAACCCGTAAGGTGCTGTCTTGTCAGGATGAGTCAGGGTCACCCTTCCTGTCTGGCCTGAAGACGGTGGTGGGGCCAAGTCATGGGGCCTTTGAATACTGGGCACTAAACTTGGATTTTACCCCAGGAGCCATGGAGGGTTTGGACAGAAGTGCTCAGATTTGCATTTAGGAAAGTGTGAGGTGTGTGTGGGGGGGTGGGGGTGGGTGGGTGAGACTGGAGGCTGGGTGTAGGGAGAGGTCCAGGTGTCCGCCTGGCCAAGGACCAAAGAGCTGCCCTGTTTTTTTAGGTTCCCATTACGGGTCACATTGTGCTCTGCCACTGAAGACCCACGTCCCTACTTCCTGCAATTTTTACTCAAATCCGTGCTTTTAATCAAATTCTGTCTCCTGCCTCTTTCTGCCCATTCCCTCATAAAACATCAAGATTTAAACGTTTTCTCTTAAGGCTGTAAATTCATGGGAAGTTTTTACACCCCCAATAGGAGACAAATGCATTCCTTCCCCTCTCCGGACTCTGCCTCCCCACCGAGGCTATGGATCGGGGAAGCTTCATGCACAGGTATGATGAGTGTGAGACCGGCTGGGTAGGTGTAAAGCAGGCTTTTCCAGAGAGGCTTGGTCTGTCCCCGTGTTCACCAGGGCTCACCATAGGCAAGGCAGAGTGGAAGTCCCCAACTCAGATTCCTGCCCCCAGGTTCTGGAAATGGGTGAGGGGGGCAGGTGATAGGGGCAACAGAGGCTGGTGGGGTCTGTAGGAAACACAGAATAAAGCCCTAGGCTACAGGGGCAGCCCCCCCATGGTGCCAGGGGAGAGGTGGCCCCGGGTGGCAGGGTCACCCAGCTCTGCTTAAAGAAGTCAGGATGATAAATTTCCATGTGAAATCTCTCAATCCTTAGATGTTGCCAACCAATTAGAAAAGAATTAAACATGGAGCGAGCCAAACCAAACACATCCGCAGGCCAGCCTTGCCTTCTGTTGGCAGCATTGCTGCCTCCAGCTTGTTCCTGCAAACTCTGGGCTTTGGTGGCAGCCAGATTTGGGCTGGGATGCTGGCTTGGCCACAGGCAGGTCACCTGGGCAACTTGCCTGATCTGTTTGAGCCTCAGTTTCCTCATCTGTAATAAAGGGTTTAGACTGTTGAGCTCATTGGGTTGGGGGAAAGAGACGATTATGAAGTGCATATAAAGTGTGCTGAGCAGGGCCTGGCAGAGAATAAGCTAGCTATTAAATGCTTGTTGTTGTTGTTATTACTATCGTGTTGCTGTGTGAGCCGGAAGACGGCTTTCCATCTCTCAGTGTCCTGAGCTGGTCTTGTAGGAAGGGCCTCTGTGTCAACCCCTGATGGCAACTTAGCGATCGAGCCCCACGGAGACAAGAGTCCAACGAAGCCCGTTGTCTCTGAGGTCACATGTGTGGCATGTGTGAAGTGTTGTGAATTTTGGAGCAAGACGCAAGAAGGTGCTACAAAAACAAGGCCGTGCACACTGCATCCCAGTCCCCACTTCACTATGGCAACGTCCCATCCCGTCCCTTTATGAAACAACATTTTCCAACCTCGGATCGCCATGCTGCACACACTAGACTGAGGTCCAGCCTGCAGCGGCCAATCCCCCACACCCTAAAGACATTTAGTGGACTCTGTGTTCCCTGAACTTTCGTTGCCTACACTACATCCAGTATCTTCTATTGGGTTGTCGGGAAAGTCTTGACGTATTTTTGCAATAAAAAAAAATACGTCATGACTTTTCTGATAACCATACTATATTTGCATAATGTGGTTCTTTAAGCTGACTCACTTTTTTTACACTTCTATAAATGTAGCTTCATCTTAGGCACATTGTATATAAAACAATGGCTTTGATGAGCTAATTATTTTTTATACATGTTAAGAAAAAAGTGTTGCCGTTAAAAATTTTTTAATACTCATCAGTGTGATGATGGCAAATGATCCTGCCTGCTCTTGTGATGGTTGGGTACCCCTTTGGGGCTGGGCTGAGGTAAAGGGCAGGGTTGTTCCGGCTTTGGTTCCCCTGCCTTGGGGACATGCAGACATGGGAGGCAAAGGTGAAGAGGAGTCAGGAGAAATGGGGAATGCTCCTTCAGGCATCATTATCAACTCCTGATTTTTTAAAAAATGGATTTTACAGTGTGTTTCAGTAATTCGTTTGTGTCTTCTGCCTGGAAAGTGGTTGTCAGTCGTTTCACTGGAATTCAATGTGTGAACTAATCATGGGGCTCCTGAAGCTCCCCATTTTCTGTAAGAACCAATTCAAACTCTGGAGATAGCCTTCATTTTTATGGGCCCCTAAGTATATCTGCTACCCCTGCCGCCCCTCTGCATTTCATCTGTCCCCCTGACCCCTACCTGCACAGGTCCTGGGCTCTGTCAGGAGCTCTGATGACAACACAGGGAGGAGGGGTCAGCCATGCCAACTGGACCTCGTGGTGTGCAAGTCAGCCCTGATGGTAGGCCTGTTACCTCACTCAGTGTTTGCTGAGTGTCTGCCATCGCTAGCAGTGATATATTTGTTGGTGCTAATAAGTTCTCTTGTGTGGTCTTGGTATAACGGGTTCAATAGTGTCCTCCAAAACCTCAAGTCCACATGAAACCTCAGAATGTGGTTTTATTTGGAAATAGGGTCATTGCAAATGTAATTAGTGAAAGACCTGAAGATGAAATCACCCTGGCTCAATTCAATGACTGATGTTCTTACGAAAGGAGAGGATGCAGAGACACAGGGAGAAGAAGGTGCTATGAAGACGGAGGTAAACATTGGAGGGACGCATCTGTAAGCCAAGGAATGCCAATGATCACCAGCAGCACTTACCTGGCAGCCACAAGAAGCCAGGAGAGTGGCGTGGGATGGTACCTCCCTCAGAACCTCCAGCAGAAACCAGCCCTGCTGACACCATGACTTCCAGCATCTGGCCTGATTTGTGCGAGAACACATTTCTGTTGTTTTAATCCACCCAGTTTGTGGTGATTTGTCCTGAGAGCCTGAGGACACAGATATACCCTGCCCATCCTCTCCACAGCCCTGCCCCTGAAGAAGGCACTCTTATTCTCCTCCAAGTTAGACATCAGGACAGGGGGGCTCAGAAAGGTCTGGCAGCTTGCCCAGAGGTACCAGGTCCCCCAGACTCTGGCCATGAGAGGCTCAGTATACAGGGGCACGGGGCATGGGCAAGATGGGGAAGGAGGTCTGGGGATTCGGGGGGAGACAGGCTAGGACATGAGACAGGGCACTGCTGCCAAGGGGAAGCTGCATTCAGCATCTGCTGACATTGATAATTAGAAGCATCATGGAGCCAACTGGGAAATGCTTACCTGTGACCTCAAAGAAGAAACAAAATGTGGAAGCAAAACAGATTCTGCGCCAAGACCTTAGCTATGCAAAAACAGAGCTCAGAGCTGCCTGTGGACAAAACCTGCAAAACATGCAGGCTTGCACTCCTAGGGTGCTGGATTTGTGGGATTTTTTCCCCCATCTATTTTCTAAAATTTCCCTGATGCGATTTTCTATTTATTTATTTTTTGATAGGGAAAACACACAGAAGCACCCTCCCTGTTCCCTCTTCCCTTCCTCCTAAAAGCAACAAAAACTGGAAAGCAAAGAAAACTGAAGCCCCCAGCACACAGCTCTGTCCACTTACTGCATAGATTCTGTTCCCCCTTCCCTTCACAAGTTCTGCACTGCAGGGGACCTCAGCCCTCTGGGGCTGGCGGGCAGGGAAAGGACAAAAGGAAGAGCCTTCATGGCCCCTGCTGACTGGCTGCCATCACAGCCCCCTGCCAGTACCCAGGATGCTGTGCAGGAGGGGTGCGGGTGGGAGAGGCATTGCAGGGTGGGGTGAGGGGAGCCGAGATTGCCCTGGGTCCTCACTGCTGAGACTGCATTTGCACAATAAGCTGTATTTTTCCAGCATGCCTGTCACTTAATTAGTTATCCCTTCAACTTGCCAGGCAAGCTCATCTGCCAGGCGTTGGGAGTACATGGCAGAGGCCCCGAGCCGGGGAGCTGCACGCTTTGGGGTCAGAGTCACCAACTGAGGGGCGGGGCCTTCAAGGCTGTGCCGATTCCTTTCAGAGGGGACGAACACATGTTCATTTCTCTATTCCATCATTCATCTCACTATATTGACAATTATTTATGGAGCCGCCACTGTGGGTCCCACACAGCTCTGGGCCCAGAGGTCAAATGGTAGGCAACATATGTGAACCCTCTGCTCTTAGGAGCTCACAGGCTAATATGCGTGATGACCATCATTATTATCCCACCAACGATAATCAATTCCAAGTGGTAAAAAGGAAGGAGACACGAGAATTAACTCTGAGGTTCTGTCAGGCCAGCTTCTCTGTGACAGGGAAGTTTGAGCTGAGAGATGAGAGATGAGGGAGCACTGGGTTAAGAGTGGAAAAAGGCAGGTCTGTGCAGGAATCACATCAGGCACAGGGACTTGTGTGTGCAAAGGCCCTGAGGCAAGTGGGAATATAGCACATTCAAGGAAAAGAAAAGCAGTACAGCTGGGGCAGAGGAAGTGATTAAAGAGGGAGGTGGGAGATGGGGGTCCGGGGAAGAGGGTTCAGGGCAGAGGAGTCGAGCCTCGCAGGGCCTGTTACAGTCAATAGTGGTTTGAGTCTCTGGCCTAAAACAATGGGAAACACTGAAGAAGTTTAAACAGCTGAGTGACATGATCTGATTTTAACCAGACTGGGGATCTACACGCTGGGGTCCCCAAAGTCATTGCATTGCTCCAAGGTCATTTTCTTCTTTGTAAAGAGGGAGTCAACAGGACCAGCTCACTGGACCATTACCAAACTGGGTGTTTACTTCATGCCATGTGGGTATAACTTACCTTGCTGTGGATGAGGCAACTGAGGCACAGAGAGGAGAAGTGACTAGCTCAGGGACACACAGCAGTAAAGTGACAGAGGTTGGTGTGACCCTGAGAAGTCTGTCACCATCCAAACCTCTATCATTACATGGCCATGGACTGTGGCTAAGTTAAGATAAGGGATGGGAGTGGGCAGGATGGGCCGAGGAAATGGCCCTCTGTACGCCAGGTGTGTCTCCTTCAAATCCAGCCTTGTCAGATGCACAGAGGAGAAGACCAGTGCAGCAAGGGAGAGGGCGCGAATGCTATTTCGGGTCCTGGTCATGCATCACAAACCCCGTATGCTAATGTCTTGTGTTCACAGGCAGAGGTCTTTCTGGGCCAGAATTAGAGCAGAGCTGGGGAAACCGTTGCCCTTGGTGATGGCAGAGGCTGTGTGTCATTGGACCGAGGGTGTGAGGCAGGGGCTGTTCTCAGAAAGATCCCCGGACATGGGGCCTCCCCCTCCTCCAGCACCTACATGTCTCTCCACCTTCCACCCGCTCTCCTCATTTGGGCCTTCCCCTGTGGCCTCCTAGGCTCTGGAGGCCATGGGTCCTTACTCCCTCTTTGAGATTTCAGGAAGTTTCCTGGAACAGCCATTCAAAATAGGACGTTGTACAATGAATCCCGTTTAGAGATGGATTTTGTTTGGCCTGCACTGTTATTTAAAAAACGTGAACAGGGCCGGCCGAGTGGCGCATTGGTTAAGCGCTGGTTTTGGGATGCCAGCGGCCCCGGTTCGGATCCCACATGAGGGCCAGTGACACTGCCCTCTACAGCTAACAACAGCTCCACCTGGAGCTGGGCTGTGCGAGCCCCGGTGATGGTGTGGGCTGCCATAGGCTACAGTAAGTGGCCCGCAGCCAGCGTGAGTGGCTGGCAGCCAAGCGTGAGCTGCCAATAGCCGCGATGAGCGACATCCAGAGGCCAGCGACCGATCTGCCTCATCCGGGAAGAGCGCAATGACGATACCAACAGTGAAGCAACATCCTCCGCAACTAAACTGAAGAACAAGAAGACAGCAACTTGTCTGTTCCCCTTCCCCGATTCCCCAACGCTGTTCCCCTCCACCAAATCCCCAATAAAATCTTTAAAAACAAAACAAACAAACAAACAAACAAAAAAACGTGAACAGATGCTGTGAAAACAGGAGATTTTGTGTAGGATGCACAGGTGTGTGCTGGGCCCTGAGCTAAATGCTGTGGGCACAGTAAGAAGAGGACAGAGGCCTCGGGAGACCAATGGCGAGCATGTGGGTATCCACGGCAATGACCTTAGTGGATGGTGCAGAGGAATCAGCAAGAGGGCAGAGGTGCTCCGGCAAATCGGGTGGCCAGGGGGTCTTCAAGGTTGAAGAAGAGGCAGCCAGGTGAAGGAGAGGAGCATTTGGCAGAGGGAGGGCTGGTCCCAAGGGAGAGACCAGGGTGCGTAGGGTTGGCCGGGCTGGAGCCCAGCCGCAAGTGGACCCGGTCACAGGCCGGTGAGAAGACGGGCGGGTCAGAGGGTCTCGCAGGCCACGGACTTTGTCATGAGGCCCAAGGGTCAAAACAAGGCACTTGTGTCAGTAGAGCCGTCACCGTCACTGACTGGTTGTTGCGGCAGCTGCTACATCGAACAAGAATGGTTGCAGAGGCGGTCAAAAAACAACCTGCTTGGTCTCTCCCGCATTAGAGGGCAGATCTCCGGGCCTCTCCTTCTCCTCCCTTTTCTCCTTGGTAATGAGATAGGCCTAAGTCACTTACCTCCGCAGCTGCGGCTGTTCAGGAACTAAGTGTCCACCTGTCCACGAACCCACCAGCTACCCTTTTGTTTCCCACCGGGGGCTGCAGCGGGGAGCGGATGGATAGGGGAAGTGAGAATGCTGACCTGACAAGGTGGCTCTGCGTCCTCTGGCCAGGCAGGGGTTAGAGCCGACCTTTCCCACGCGTCTCTACCTGTGGGCTCTCTGGGGGCTCCATGCTAGCTACTGTGGCTGTACCTGCTGTGATGGCATTGCCTGTCATTTAGATGGCCTCTCTTTCCTCACCTCTGCTTCCTTGGTCATCCCGCCATACAATGCTAGCTGCCCCTTCCAGGTGACCCTCTCAGCAGAACATAAAGCCACTCCCAGCTGCCTACTTTGCTGCTGGGACCACATCTGTTCCAAGAAACACTCACGTGGTCTGTGGCCTGCCTCAAGGGAAATCAGTTACATCATCAAGATCACTGTACCATTGTCATCACCATCACCATCATCATTGTCATCACCATCATTCTTGTCACCATCATAACCACCATCATCAATGTCATCACCACCATCATCATCACTATCACTGTCCTATTGGTCATCACCACCTGTTTCATCTCAATCATCATCATCATCATCATATCATCATCATCATCATCATATCATCATTATCATCGGTCTATACCAGGAGTTGGCAAATGTTATCTTAAAGGACCAGATAGTAAATATCTTAGGACCAGTAGGCCATGTGGTGCCTGCCTCTGAAGCTCCGCTTTGAAGCCACAGACAATATACAATGAAGGAGTTGCCCGTACTCTGAGAAGACTTTATTTACAAAAGTAAACAGGCTATAGTTTGCTGACACCTGATCTAAACAAAATTCAGAAATAATATCTCTCTGATGGCATGAGACTCCAACAGCCAAGCCACCCTCTGTCACAGGTCGCAAACCTGCCTTGCTCGGGAACCTCAGCCCATGCAAATGCTCCCACACAGTCCAAAGCAGAGACCAGCAGCGATTCCATATGCCCATCCCCTCACTTCCACAACCACTGACTTTCTGCCATTTTTAAGACAATCTGAAGAGAAAAAATTGAGTGGCAGTGGTAGGGGTGAGGAGGTGGCCCACTAGGATGTAAGAGTAAAAAGAGAAAAAAGCCTCTACTGAACTCTCCGCTGAAGAAGCTTGTCCTGCCTCTTTAAGTCATTTCAGAGGCTCTGAAGGTCTGAGGTCAGAGAATGCTTAGATCTTCAAACCTCAAGGCGGAGATATTTTCTGACACAGCTGCCCCGGCCTTGTCTGACTTCCTAGAATAGCTGAGGAGAGCTGCCAGCGCGAGTCTTCTTTGTAAGGTAAGTGGCTTCAGTGATTCTTGCCAATGATGGCACTTCGGGGCCGTGGAAGGTCCGGGGGCAGCTGTGAGTTTGAACATGAGACCTGCCATCTGCTCGATTTTCGGCAGCCACCTCAGCCCTGGAGCCCGTACTCACACTGGCGCAAGGGGTGGAGAACACCTGCTCCCAGAGGGGGGTTGCGAGAGGATTCCATCCATGAAATAAATAAATGTCACGTTTGCTTAAATATTCTGAACTCCAGGGTAGAAACATGAAACTCGTTTTTCTCCAGGTCTGCTTTTGGCTGTGTGTCGTTGGAACTCACTTCTCTATTCTTTATCAACATCTCAGGCACATGATGGATACTTACGAGTGCCTGTTCTCTGGATCCAACCCAACTTGTTTTCCTCTGATTTCTCTTCCTTGTAAAGCCACAAAGTGTCCTCATTCATTCGTTCAACAAATAAATACATGCTGGCATCTGTTCCGCGCCATGTGGGCACAGAGATGAAGTGGGCAGGCTCACTGCCATCTCGGAGCTTGGGGTCCAGGAGGGCAGTTACACAAGGTCAACTGACCGAGGCCCTCAGACGGACTAGGTTAGACAGCCCTGGAGGGATAACTGAGAACAGAGCTGGTACTGCAAAACCGCCTCCGGAACCTTGAGCCTTCAGCTGAGGGCAAAGTCTAGGGGCTTCTTCCCTCCCCTCCTCCATGACCCAAACACTTGTCCTCAGAGGTGTTCCAGCACCTTCCACATAGAGGCCGTTAAAGCCCCATTGGGGTTGACCAGAGAGGCAGTGATGATGGAAAGTCTGGAGAGGACAAGTGCAGTCAGCGAGCAGACACCTGTCTCTTCCCTCTTCCTCCTCACTCTTGACACTTGAAGAGGGGGCACACAGGAAGTGTCCAGAGACAGATGGCGACAGCTCACTGGCCTATAATAAGGTCAGGGAGGGGAGAAGGACCCAAAGAGCAGACTACACTGTCTCCCCAACTCCAAGTCCCCCAAGACTCCAGCCTAGCTGGAGGAGAGAGGGAGGCGCTAGAGAGCTGACCCTCTGCACCGCATGCCTCAGGGTGGGAAGCTTTTCTGACATGGCTTCCATGCCGCCCATTTCCTGGTAGTGGTCTCCTCCTGGGAGTGTGGGTGGAAACTAGGGGCTTGCTTGGAATGAACAGAACATAGCAAAAGTGATGGGATGTCACTTCTAAGATAAGATTACATAAGACTGTGATATCTCTCCCTCCCTCCCTCCCTCCCTCCCTCCTTCCTGAAGCCTTTTATCTCATGTTTCACTTGATGAAACAAGTATTATGTGGAGGAAGCCCACATGTCAAGAAACAAAGGGTGACCTCCAGTAAACAGCCAGTGAAGAATTGAGGCCTTCAGTCCAACACCCCATGAGGTACTGAATCCTGCCCATAACCACCTGAGTGAGCTTAAGACCAATCCTTCCCAGCTGAGCCTTCAGGTGTCCACGGCCCTGGGTGATGCCTTGCCTGCAGCGTGTGAGAAGCCGGGAAGCAGAGGGTTCCTCTAAGCCATGCCCAGATCCCTGACCTTCAGAAACTGAGATAATACATTCTGGTTTTTTTTTTTTTTTTGAGGGCAGTGTCACTGGCCCTCATATGTGGGACTGAACTGGTGCTGCTGGCTTCCCAAGCCAGCTCATAACCACCACGCCACTCAGCTGACCCTTAAATTCTGTTGTTTTAAGTTATGTTTTGTAGGAATTTGTCACCCAGCACTGGCTAACTAATACATGATTTCTTAGCACAGTGCTGGGCACAAAAATGCTCATAAAACAGACATTAATTTTGCTGTATCTGATTCCAAAACCACTGCCCCAGCTATCTCTCACGATTTGCTGAGAGGTACTTCCAAGGTTAGAGGTGTTTTCCAAATATCTTATTTCCTGTCCTCAGCTGTCCCTGACTCTCAGAAAATTAAGGAGCAGATGGTAGAGAAATGTTCTCCTTCCTTCTAGCTGGGGAGGCACCGAGACACTGAAGGGAGCTGATTGTTTCTCCTCCTGCTTGTGATTCGCTGGCCCAGAATGTGCCCCTCACGCCATAAATGTAGTTGCCACTCCAGTTCCACCCTCACTGAGTAGCTCTAAAGTGGTGCCAGCTAGAAACAGCACGGCCCACATAGAAACAAGCCCCCCGTTCTCATAGTTGCCATAGAAATAAGGGAAAAGGTGACTAATAAGAAAGCTTTGCCTGGACCCTGGAAAACGGACCCAGCCATGATGCCCCGGAGATTGCTCACACACAAGACGCTCTGGGGCTTCATTCAGGCAAACAGCCCCAAGGGAGCTGGCTCTCCTGGGTCCCAGGAGTGTCACACGTGAACTCAAGACAAATCATGCTCTACAGGTATCTATGAGGTGATCTCCTATGTCTGCCTTGGGGCCACCATATTCCTCCCTGGGTTGTATCAGTGAGTGCTTCTAGATGGGCACGTGTCACCAGCCAGCCAGGGAGGCTACGCCCTGGGACCCCACTGGAACCTACTGGAAGGAGAAGCATTTCTACAATCGCAGCCACAGAATGTAAGTAGGGGATTGCTTACAGCCACCATATCAAGATAACCTCCTTAAAAGAAAGGGGTACATAGAAACAAACTAGAAAGAGAGAGAGGGAGAGGAAGGCAAAGTCCCCGTAGTATCATTTGAACATTTAGGTCCATGTATTTCTGACCAGATTTCAACCCATCTTATTGGTCACGTGAGCCAGCCAATTTCATTTGCACTTAGGTCTAGCTGGGCTAAGTTTCAGTCCTTTACAAAGGAAAGAGGCCTGTTAGGGATCGAATTGTGTTCTTCCTCCCGTCCCCCACCCTGTTGAAATCCCAACCCAGTACCGCGGAAAGGGACCTTATTTGGAAATCGGGTCGTGTAGATATTACTGGTTAAGATGAGTTATATTGGAGTAGGGTGGGCCCCTTATGCAGTATAACTAGTGTCCTTGTACTAAGATGACATGAGGACACAGGAGCAGAAGGCATGTGATGTGGCTGCGAGCCACGGTGCGCATGCTCAAGGTGACCAGCCACCACCAGAAGCTGGAAGAGGCAAGGAAGGAGTCCGCCCAGGGTCTCAGAGGAGCCTGGCCCTGCTGACACCTTGATTTTGGACTTCTGGCCCTCAGAGCTGGGAGAGAATGGATTTCTGTGGGTTTAAACCACCCAGCGTGTGGTACTAGCAGCGCTGGGCAACTCACCCAGCACCTGGTGGGAACATCGTGAAAGGAAGCCAACACCTGACACCAGCGTCCGAGATGCGAGCCTTCACCCTCTGTCTCTCTGGAGCTGTGTGACTCTGGCAGGTGCCCTCCCTTAGTCGCCTTGTCTGTGAAATGATGAGCACGTGTCTGTGCAGTGCTGTGGGCATTTACTCAGGATAACGTCTGAGAAGGGACCGAGCGGTGCCTATTCCTCAGTGACCCTTTGCTGAAAGAAAATGGAAGCCTCATGAACACGTGCTGAAGGATTTTAGTTTAAACATGAAGTCTCACTTGGTTTTTGTCTCCTTTTTCTTCTCCTTGGGTGCAAGTTTAGATTTCTTCAGCCATCTGGTTTTGACTCCGTTTTGGTGTTAAAGAAGCTACCTGTTGGGACTTTTATACGAAGTTCCTGCTTCATGTCCGAGCCCAGTGAGTTTCTTCCATTCCTCGGAGCTCAGCGTTCCCCGTATTGACAACAACAAAGCCTGTCAGACTGAAGGACTCTGGGAAGAGATTCAGTTCCAGCAGCAGTCTTTGATTTCCATGGACAAGTAACTTATCAAGGGTGAGACAAGGAAGAGGGAGATACACCTTTTGGCATTCTCTCTGTTTGTTTACCTATCTGCACCACCTCATTGTTCTGAGTGGGGTGGGGAGGTGGGGGTTCAGCCACTCATCTTCAGGAGCTGGTGGCACGGGATAGGCTGGCAAGGGGCCTTTCGTGGGGGGATAGGCGGGAAAAAAGAAGAAAGTACCCTGCACAAGTAAAACCTCTAGATTATGGTTTTTAAAATACGGTGGTTCCAGAGGTATTATGTTCTGAGCAAAATTCCTATGAAGGTCTAGTCACATGCCTTCAATGCGAGCCATGTTCGAAAAAAATGTATTACACTGAATCATATTTTTCTTGCCATGGCCATCCTCTCCCTATATCCTCAATATTTTGCAATGGGAACAGCCCACGTGTAAATGACATTGTCAGGCTCTAACCACAGTCATGCATCTTTTCTTTTTTTAAATCAAAATGATCCATATAGACTTCATCATTTTCCCTCCACTTCAAACCATCACCAAGTTTTGAGGCCAAGTCTGTCTTCTGTCTGTGCAACCAAATGATTGATGGGCAGTGCTGTGGCCTGATTGGTCGGAACACCAAGGTATACGCTGTGGGAACCATTTGCTAGCAATTATGCTTGTGCATGTTTTGTATTTCACCTGCTGTGTATGTGTGGTGTGTGGTGTGTGTGTGGTGTGTGTGTGTCTGTGTGTGATTACTGTTCTCAGTATAACTCAGGTGAGTAAGGAATCCTCAGATCTATAGGTCAGACTGTCATGAGCCATGACCCCACGGCTTTGAGAAGACTGGGCTCTTCTACTAGATTTCTGCCAGCTTGGGGAGGCCATGTACCCATGACTCCCTCTGCCTCAGATCCTACAACAACCCAAATCTGAACACAAGACTCAGTACCAGTAATGGCGTTTGGAAGAAGGCCGCCTACATAAACCATTCTGAGACTCTCTACAGCTCTCAGTGAAGATGTGTGGGTCATGGAGAGTGGAAGAAGGGTAACATTTGCCCTCTCTCCCATCTGCACTGGGGTTCAAAACACATTTCTGGATGTTTTCATTCATTGTAGTTGAGAGAAGACCTAAACATGCTGGGGGTACAGGGGGCTTCCTCCTCCACCCCAAGTGGCTCAGCCAAGGGCAATTAGCTGCTTTCTCCTAGAGAAACACCAGCAAATAAAAGAGAAGTCTCCTTTTTTTTTTTTACATTAGTAAATATGTCCCTGTATTAGTTTGCTAGAGGTGTTGTGACAAAATATCAGGTGACTTAAACAACAGAAGTGTATTGTCTCACAGTTCTGGAATCAGAAGGCCAAGATCAAGGTGTTGGTAGGTCTCGCTCCTTCTCAAGGTGGTGGTCTAGGTGTCTCTTTGGCTTGTGGACGCTGGTTTTCATGTTCACGTGGCATCCTTCTTATACATGTGTCTGTCTCCAAAGGTCCCCTTTGTATAAGACGCAGTCATATTGGATCAGGGCCCATCCTAATGACTTCCCTTTAATTTGATTACTTCTGTAAAGACCCTATCTTCAAATAAGGTTACATTCTAAGGTACTGGGATTAAGACTTCAACATACAGGTAGTCTGTGAAGGTCTTACCCATGTGAGACTCTGACCTCAAGTATGGCTGTCTCGCCAAAGCATATCTGGGAAGCCAGAATGTCACCCTTTCACCTTTTGAGTTATTGCTGTTGGACAAATGATTAAAATCTGGCTCTTCAAAATTTAAGTAATTAACACCTTTGGTGAGTTTCTCCAAAGGATATCAACTGGACTGAATGTGATGGACTTTTAATTAACTCTTTTTGTTGGCAACACAGAATTTCCCCATTAGTGTGGGCTTATAGAGAGGTGTTCCATTATGTTGCTAAATTTGCTGTCGCCTTGCTAATCTACGGTGAACCCACACTCTTACCCTGAAATGCAGAGAACAAATATAACTCCAGATGTCTAGGAGGAGGGATCCCAAGGCAGACTGAGTCTGTGCCATAGAGACAATGAGATTGAGGAGTGTGCTAGGTTCTTTGACATCACCTAGCTAAGCCCATGTCATTTCCTGAGTGGAAGTTATGCTAGGACTACAGAATTTATATTTGGTGTATGAAGGTGAGCAATAGTCCCAATTACAATAGCAATAAGGGAAAGAAAAACTCAACCTCAGAGAAATTAAGAGACTTCCTGGAGGTCACATGACTTCAAGCAACTGAGCCAGAATTTGGACTTAGATTTGATGCCCCAAAGTTTTGTTTCTCTTTTCAATTATAGTTGACAGTCAATATTATTTTATATTAGTTTCAGATATACAGCATAGTAGTCAGACATTTATATAATTTAAGAAGTGATCCCCTTGGTAAGTCTAGTACCCACCTGGCACCATATGTAGTTATTACAATATTATTGACTATATTCCTTATGTTATACATATATTCCTGTGACTACCCTGTAACTACGAATTCTTAATCCCTTTACTTTTTTCACTCAGCTTCCTCTCCACCACCCCACCACCCCCAATCTGGTAATCATCAGTTTGTTCTCTGTATCTGTGAGTCTTTCATGAAAGATTTTTTGACCATATAATATATGTCCAGTCCTGTAGTGGTCATCTGTTTCATTAGCCCTGGGCTTTGTTTTGCGAATCACCATTCCTTCCCTCTCAGGTCATTTTTTCCAAGTGAGGCTAACCTCACCTATTCCACTACAAGATTGGGGGTTGGACACCTAACCAAGCCTGGCCAATCAGAGTCATGACAGTTGGTCCAGGAGTGGGCATGTGACTCCATCCAAGCCAGGGGAAGTTGAGGGCTCTTACAGGGTGTTGAATTTGGAGCTGCTGGTGGTCATTCTCACCTATACTTGGAAAGAATCTGCCTGACAACGAAAGAGTCACAAAAGAAAATAGTCATCGCTACAGTCAGTATCCCTAGACTTTTCATTTAAATGAACCAACACATTTTCATTTTTTGCTTCAACTTGTTTGAATTGCGTTTTTGATACCTGTGCTCGAAAGAGTAGAGGTTGACGTTTTCGGGATTACCTTTACATTGGTATCTTCACATAATGCCTACAGTCACCTTTTCCCCCCGCCTTGTTTATTTAGACAGCGTCTATTGGCTCCCTACTCTAGTTAAGCTGCAGCTGTGGTTGAGATGAGGGTCTGCTCTTTTTTTCTGTTGGTTGGCCTGTGGATTTCTAGGCAGTGTGGGAAGTTTAAAACCTAGGGTGGTCATCATTATCCCACAGGAACCCACATGTTCAGAAAGCTAGGAAATTTGATCAATCTGCTGATGGGTTCCATGCTCTGAAGCCATCATGGCCGTTTCTGCCACACCACTGCTGTTGAGCTTTGAGGACCCAAGCACCCTGCCCCACCAGTCCATCCAGTGATTACTCTCAGGTGGGTGGGCTCAGGAAGAACCATTCCCCAGGCATTTTGTCTTCCCAGAAGCTGTGTTAAGTACTTTTATGCCTCCATGCCTCTGCTTATGCTGTTACTTCCGCCTCGGGTACCCTCTGCTGCTTCTCCATCTGGAAAAATTCTACACTTCCTTCAAATTCCACTCAATGGCAGTCTGCTTATCACTCCATCCACCTCCTTTACCCCAGCACCACCAACTTACTCTGTTGCATTAGTGCATTTCTGCTTCTGCTGCATGACAGCACCGCATGGCTGAGATTCCCATGTTGTGGTGCTTACTCCGCTGGACCTCACTTTCATTCCCTGTCTTACCAAAGCCAGAGGGCTTCAAGGTCAGAGGACATGCCTGGTTTGTCTTTGTGTCCCAAGAACCCAGCACAGTGCTCAGCACAGAGTAGCAGCTCTTAACCTTTATTGAATAAATGAGCAAGTAACTAAACAGCTCTTGCCAGGCTTGCCTCTAAGACAGCGCGATGGCGTGGAGAGCAGCCTCACAAAGCACTTGTCACCATTCACAAAGGCACAGCTGACATCCCAGGCTCCAGCCTCCTAATAGGAAGTACTCGGCTCTTGTATTCTGCTTATTATTTTTTTTAAAAAAAGAAACAATATGATACTTCCTTAGTGCTCCCCAAAGCACACCAATCAGCATACTAATCACCCCTAAGTGTCATCTGAAGCTGCCAATTTCATAAATTTGCATATTTTCCAATCAGTCCCTTCCCCCCTTCATTAGCTATTCTTGGAAGAGCTGCACTCCCTCCATATTGCTCAAACTGACTTGATTTTTATTTCGCTTTGTAAAGACAGATTTGTGAGATGATGAATTAGTCATTGCCAATTTCATGCGTCTACGCTCCCTGCGTTTACACCTTATATTTATTCAGCCTCATTCTCCCCTTCTGGCTCCAGATGGTGTGGCAATACAGCCTCCGCGAAGAAGAGAGGAAGCTCTCCCTCCTCCCACCTTCCCTCCCTCCCGCCTTCCTCCTTCATCCCCCTTTCCTCCCTCCCTCCTCCCATGGTTTCAGCTCCAGCCTCACTGTGCCAGGTTGGAATGGCACCCTCTGACAAGCTTGGCTCGCCCTGCAGCATTCCTGGTCTCTTAGGAACCAGGAAATGTGAGCAAGACAATGGGGACCGTTAGATCCAGTCCCCCAAATAAAACCACAGTGGGATGAAGTTTTGAAATATTCACAGAGGTGTTTTTCTAAAGGCTTCCTCTCTTCAGGCAGGGGCCACGAATTGTATCAAGAGGAGGCTCACACAATGGAGCAGTGGAACAAAAGAGTCACATCTTTAGATTTTCAAAGTCAAAAGTCCTGGTGACAGATGAAAAGATTTGGGAGCAAGGGTGATTGGGCTAAAGCAGCAGCGCTTCTTGGCTTCTTACGCCTGAAATGGGAGTCTAGATAAATATGTGAAAGGAGGACTAGGGTGGTGGGAAAAGGGTCAGAGACAAAGATGGTGCTGGTCCTTGAAGAAGCACCCTGTCCCTGCCCACCCCCAAAGCTGAACCCCCGGGAGGAAACAGACCACCAGGCATGGAAGTCCCAGGTGAATTCTGGGGCCGTGTGAGAGTGGATGACATCTGTGCTGGGCTTTCCAGAGGGAGCCCAGGGAGGTGGCAAGTTTGTTTAGCTCCTCGCCCACCAAGTCGAAATGGTGCTGTGTTTATCACATACAGATAAAGGAGGATGGAGGCCAGAGACAAGCACTTAACATCTCTTGTGGTCAGAAACTTTCTTATCTCCAAGAGACGATGGGGACCAGAGCAGGCAATGGGGTGGGACCTGGAGAAAATGAGTAATCAGGAGTGCGTGAGGCCACCACTGACACACACAGGGGACAGCAGCCAAGGATGCTATGGGGGAGGGGGTGGACACTCAGCCCACACCAGCATGGACATAGGACATCTAGGAACAGATGGCCCACTCCCCATGATGCCATGGCCCTACAGAAACCTCCGAGAACTCAGACAATTGGGGGTAGAGGGAGGAAAGAGCAATGAAGACCCTGACTTGCTTGTTGAGACCCTAAATTGATTGAAGTCATGTGGAATCCACTGAGATTACCCCAAATGGACTGGAGAATGGAGGCTGGGGATAGACATTAAGACTAGTCTCAGGGCAAGTGGAAGAGAATTAGGTCTGGTACATCTGTTTGGGCCAGGAATTGGGGAATACTGTATGTCCTATTGAGCAAAAGGACCTGAGCTGACTTCTAAGTTTCTGCAACTCTTAGGTTCCTTGAGGCAAATGTAGAGATCATCAGGGCAATCACATATTTTATGGATCTAGATATTTTATGCACAGAGTTGGGAGGGTCCCACAGCCACTGAGAAGGACAGCTGGGTCTCCTTGACCTACAACTTTCCAACATCTCCTAAAGCCACTAGTCGTTATCAGAAAAGCTAATTATGGTACCCCACTCAGGTGCCCACACAAAAATATTTTGCAGGGATATTTTCAAACATCTGTGTGTGTGTGTGTGTGTGTGTGTGTGTGTGTGTGTGTGTGTGTACATGCGCCCATGTGTGAGTTTATGCAGAAAGTGAAAGGAAGGAAGTGTCATCTGAACCAGGATTGATATAGTTGGCAGAAATATGACCAGTCATTTCATGTTGCTTGTAAAGCTTAAATATAGTTAATTTGCAGGCGATGAAATATAGTGAGTTATAAAAAGCACGGTCAAATACAGCCCAATCGGCTTTTCCCAAGTTTTCTCATTAATTTGGATTTGCTGTGTTTGCATCCCATATGTCACTTGTACACAATCTCGGTAAAAACTGGCACGAAGGGTAGGCAGAAAACTCTGTGGATGAGGCGCACGGTCCCGAGGCCACTTGGCTTTCTTCATTCAGCCTTGTTAGCAGCATGGCTCCTGCAGTCACCTGACTTTGCGATCCTGATACATACCAATCCCAGCCCAGGGCTTGCCCTACAGTGGGCCCTCCACCAACGGGGACTCAGAATAATATTGTTATTATCCCTTGGTTCCCTCCACTGACTGTCTTCCATGTTAGGCCCCGACGGCTCTGAGTCACCTCCTGTGCCCCTGAGAAACCCTCAGGGTTTCATTCAAGCATCACAGACACAAGTGAAATACCTGAGAAGGCCCCAGCCTACAGAGATGGAGCCCCCAGGGACCTGTGTTCGAGTTGCCACAGAGGGAGGGGATATGGGGTGAAGGCATAGCTTCACTGTGGAACTATAGGCACTTGTCCCATGCAGGCCCCAGCAAAGAGGTCCTAGTAGGGAAATGACCACTGCAAAGTAAACGGGGCGACAGCACAGCCCCACGTCACGTGGCAGCCAGCAGAGTGGGAACACAGCTGGCACCTAATCTGTAGCAAGTGAGGACATTTCCAATGGGGCCTGCTATGGCTCCTTGCTTGGGTTCCATCTCTCCAAACACCCGTTTTGCTCCATCTTTTCCCGCTAACCAGTGTCCCTGGGGAGCAGCTCAGTAATTATGATTCCACTACCCTTATTCCTCCTTACCACAGTCCTCTGGGCTTTTGTCTGTATCCACAAAGCTTCCAATAGCTGCTTTGCGACTGTTTTATGGCTGTCAACATGGGTGGTGCAGCTTTCCCCTAAGTATTCTGTTGGTGCTGTGCAGAATGATTTTAGAGGGTGCACGGGTGAACATTTGTAGGCTCAAACTTATTTAATGTGTGTTATGGACCGACCTGTATCCCCCTCAAATTCCTATGTGGATGCTCTAACCCTCACTGTGACCGTATTTGGAGAAAGGGCCCTTACGGAGGCAATTAAGGTTAAATGAGGTCATTAGCGTGAGGCCCTCATCCAATAGGACCAGGATCATTATAAGAACAGTAGAGACACCAGGGATGTGCATCCTCAGAGGGAAGGCCAAGTTTAGATACAGGGAGAAGATGGCTGCATACAGGCCAAAGAGAGAGCCCTCACCAGAAACCAACCCTGCCAACACCTTGCTCTTGGACTTCCAGCCCCTATAACAGTAAGAAAATGAACTTCTGTTATTTAAGCCATGCTTAAATAACATGCTTATGGTGCTTGCTTATGGAAGCCATAGAGACTGACATGAACAAACAGATCATTGGAACATCCAAATGCAATCTCACAGATGAGTCTAATGTTGTGAGACAAAGAAAAAAATGTTAAATAATAGAGCTTGGAGGTATAAGAAATGGCAAAAATAATTGTAAAGGTATTCATCAGCTAATTGAAGATTAGGCGACACTGGCCGAGGGGACAGGTGGCTTTGGAATAAGGCAACCCTGAGTGTGAATTTCAGCTTCAACCCTTGTTGTCTGTGTGAGTTTGGGGAAGTCATCCTCTCTGAAGTTGGGTGCCCATTGGACAAAAACAGGCAACAGAACTTAATGTTTTCATTTTTGTTTAGTGTGTCTGTCAGTTCCACGGGCTGTGAGCACCTCCAGGACCATGCCTGGGTCTGTGTCATATCCACGTTCCTGGGGCCCAGCCCAGGACCTGTCACGAGTGGGATGGCAAGTGGGGAGGGAGGCCATGCTGTGTGCCCTTGGGAAAATCATTTAGTCTTTCTGAAACTCGCGTCCTCTTCTCCAAAATGGAGATGACAATAACATCTGTGTCAGGGTCTTGTTTTGAGAATTAAAGGAAGCAATTCCTGGGAAGTACTTAGCATAGTAACTGGTATATCTTAAGAGCTAAACAAATATTTATCATTGCTATTGGTTCTGAGTAAAAGATAGTTGAATAAAAGATTGAATATTTAGTCAAATGGATAGTTGAGTAGTGAGTTAGTGCATGAGTGGGTGGGTGGATGGATGGATGGTTTTTTTTAAATCAATGAGTTTATGTATGTGTGTGTTTTTAAGTGAATGAGTTGGCAGATGAGTGGATGGATGGATGGATTCATGGATGGAAGGATTAATGGATGGATAAACTTTTTGAATGAAGAGCGGTTAAGTAGGATGTGTGATGAACAGATGGACAGACTGTGGCTGATGCATTTGAACCATCACCTGCTTTTTGCATAGCAAAAAAATGGTCAGAACATTAAAGATAGAGAGTGAAGGTGGCCTTGGGAATAAGAGTTTTCGTTAACTGCTAAGTGTCAGTTTGAGACTGTGCTCCCTTTTAAATGGTAAAGTCTGATTATGAGATCATTGACAGTCTTCTTTTTTAAATAGTTTGTTTTTCTATTACAGTTGCCATATAATATTATATTAGTTTCAGGTGCACAACAGAGTGATTAGATATTTATGTAACTTATGAAGTGATAGCCCTGATAAATCCAGTCCCCATCTGACACCATGGTTATTACAACACTGACTATATTCCCCATGCCATGCTCTGCATCCCCATGGCTATTTTGTAACTACCAATTTGTACCTCTTAATCCCATCCCCCTTCACCCATCCCCCGCCACTAGGCAACTATCAAAACGCTCTCTGTATCTATGAGCTCGTTTCTGTTTTGATTGTTCGTTTATCCGGTTCTCTACATTCCACATATAAGTGAACTCATATGGCATTTACCTTTCCCTGTCTGTCTGACTGACTCCACACAGCACAATTCCCTTTAGGTCCATCCAGGTTGTTACAGATGGCAGATTACATTCTGTTTTATGGTTGTCTTCTTTTAAAAGACACAGAAGAGGGCAGGTTGCCTTCTGTCAGTCGCTTTGTCATCTCCAGGGTTCTTAGCCATTTCACTTCCCCTCTCAGAAGCCCATTTGCTCCTAACCTGATTAGCAGAAACTCTTTGAGCAGCCATCAGACCTGGCCTCCAGGTACAGCATTATCTGCAGACAAACCCTGGGGAATCTGTCACACCGTTTTAATTACCAAGTACCATCTTAGAGACAATGAGCCTTTCTGTGCAGTCAGGAAGGTTTCAAGTCAGGTAGGCAAACTGCCAAGAAAGCACAGTAGTTTCATCACAGGCTCTAGTTTCTTTAAAATAACCCAGCAATTGTCTCAGAGTCTCCAAGAGGGCCAGGTTCTCAGGGCGGCCAGATGTTTGTGGCTTCATCCAAACGGCCTTGCTGGAGTGTCAGGGCATCCAATGGGGGCGGTGCTACAGAGCAGCTCTCATGAGCCCGGAGAATTAAAATCAAAATGGGGGCCATTACACACACCTGTTCTCTCTCTCTCTTCTTCCTATTTCCCCCATTTCAGTGATAACTTAGACAGCTGAGGCTTTGGTGCTTTCTATGGAGACCCCCATTTTTCAGTCCTCTCCATTTCTCCCTCTGTGTCAGAGGTATATAACAGACCCCACCCAGGGACTGGACTTGCAGGCAGGCTGAGTAGGCGTCCAGTGCTTAGAGACCTGGGCTGGTTACTTAACGCCCCTGAATTTCTGTTTCCTTGTCTTTAAAATGGGACCAATAAACCCTTGCTCATAAGCTTGCTTTAAGAATACAGCGAAGCGGGCCGGCCGAGTGGCGCGGTGGTTAAGCGCTGGCTTGGGATGCCAGCGACCCCGGTTCAGGTCCCACATAGGAGGGCCAGTGACACTGCCCTCAAAAAAAAAAAAAAAGAATACAGTGAAATTATATGTACCTTCCTTGATTCTTTGTTCATATTAAAAACTTGCGGGCTGGCTGAGTGGCACGGTGGTTGAGCGTTGGCTTGGGAGGCCAGCGGCCCCGGTTCGGGTCCCACATGTGAGGACCAGTGACACGGCCCTCAAAAAAAAAAAAAAAAAAAAAACTTGCAAAAATGTTGAACTGCACGGCGCCATTCAGTCACTATTTTTTAAACACCAACCACATGTAAAGAACGATGTCAGGCATGGGAGATGTAAATGGAATCCCTTCCCCATTGTCTTCTGTGAACCTGGACACGATACCCAGACAAGTGGTGACTGTGCTATAAAGTGATGAGCCAACAAGCTATGATGGAAAACGGTCTTTTATGACCTTGTCAGGTCATCGCCCCAAGCCTGCCCTGCCTGTCTACAGTCTTTTTGTCTGAGAAAAATCAATCCCATATACACTTAAACTCCTGCTAGCCAGGTACTATTACTTGCATCACATAGCTTTCTTAAGCCATACATCCACTAACGCCAATACTAAGTGATGCTTTTAAGCACAGTGGGACAACACCCGCTAAAAGTAGGCCACAAAAAGCGGCCTCAGGCCAGATGGAAGCCACACACTGGGAAGAACTGACTGAGAGGTTCTGGGCTCCGTCCCACATTTCTATCTCGTGATGAATGTGCACCTGATTCTCACATTTGGCTCCTTCTTTGCTTAATATTCAAGACTGTTTGGGACATTGGTCTAATTACCGATTAGTCAGGATCCCAGCAGGCTACAGACAGCAAACTCAAGGGCTTACTTGGAGAGGCTATTTACAGAGAGGCGGGCAGGGCTAACAGAGCCCACAGGGGCTGATCCCGCTCTTCTGAGCTGCACCCTCCCAGGCCCATGGATGCGAGAGATGGCAAGGTGTTCGCAGGGCCTGGAGACAGCTGTGGACGCAAAGAAGGGCTGTGGGACAGGAGCTGTGGGAGGGGACACAGCCTAACAGCAGTGAGATAGGAAGCATGTGAGGAGGGAAGCGAATACCCAACCTCTCCTTCCTCTGGCCAGAGACTCCCACTGGCTGACCGCCCCCCAGAAAGCCGGGGGACCCGGGAGCCAGGTGTGGTGTGAGCTCCGAGCAGGGAGGGAAGAGGGCCTGGGGTGGGAACAAGCAGAGAATGGCTAGCATGATGGTCTTTCGTATTTTCACCTTAGTTAGCCTCCCAATCATGCCACGCTAAGATCACGGCTACTACCAGCAGTACAAATGTAATAATCAGCACCTGCTATGTGCCAGGCTGAAAACCACGGCTGGGACATTTCTTATCTCAGAGTCCTCACCACAGCTCTAATAGAAGGCACTCTTAGCGTCCCTGTGTTATGGACAAAAAGCCACATCTGCACGGTTCTCATTCCTACCCAGCAACCACTCATAGAGGTCCCCCAAAAAAGAATGCACAGTAAGATTCAGGGAGGGGACACCCAAAGTGTCCCTGGCACCCTTGCTGCACAGATAGCCAAAGGCACGACACTGTGCTGTATGGAGGAGATATACCCCATCACAGTGGCCCGAATCCTTTAGGACAGCAAAGTATCTTGAGTGTTCAAGGCACTACTGGTTTAAAATGTTGCCAAGCGCCTGACTTTCACAAAGCCTTGACATTTCGGCCCACACGAATGGCTGCTGTGTGGGCAGCCAACACCTTTCTTCTCCATGAGCCCCAACCCATGAGATGTTCCCAGAGGAAGCCGGCCCCTGATGACAGCTCCTTTAGGCTTTTTGGGGGTAGCATTGGTCGCTTTATCTATTTACTTATTTTTGACAAACGCATTTACGACTTCCTTTTACCTGACTTTAAAGAGCTATTTTCTGTTCCTTAAATAACCTGCAGGAGCTAATTAGTAACTCAGAAAGAGAATGAAATCGTGTGAAATTAGGCAGAGCGAATTATTCATGGCTGTGTTTCGTGCTGTCACCTCCCAATGGCATTTCCACTAGAAGGGGAGAGAAAACAATAATGAGAGAGTGACAAACTCCCCCCTCGTCTCTTTCCCACAATATAAGCCCATTCACTGGCGTGGCAAAACTGCAGTGGTAGCCGAGCAAAATAATGATTACGACAATTGCAGTCATCATCACAGCCAGCAGGGTTGGGTTGGGTTTGGTTTCTTTAGTAAAAAGAATAACAGGTGGTAATCCTTCTCCCAACCTACCATTCTCTATTTATTGGAAAATTGCTTATTGAGAACTACTGTGTGGCAACTGCCCATTGTTCTGGAAGACTTGGCCCGGCCAAGCCACATCACCTCCAGGAGGCCTCTCCCAATCCAAGCTTCGTAGCGCGCAGCCTGTAATTTGCCTGCTGTCCCCGCACAGAACCCCGAGCTTCCTGATGTTCAGGGCCGCATTTCATCTACCCACTCCACCCCCCAGGGCCTGGCTTCTTTCTCAGCACCCACAAGGGCTTGAAAAATAGATAAGGAATAAACAGGTGAATAACAGTGATACAAGAAATTGAAAGTAAGCTTCATGATTGATTCATTCAATAAATAGCTATTGCACCTACAACATGCCAGGATTTCCCCTAGGTGCTTGGGTTATATCAGGGAGCGAGACAGAAAAAAAATCTCTGCCTTCTTGAGGCTCACAATCTAGTCAGAGGAAATAGAAAATAAACACAGTGAACAAGGAGAATGCGGAGAATGTTAGACAGGGACAAGAACCATGGAAAAACCCCACAGTCCAGGGAGGAAGGGCTTAGGAGTGATGGGGGCGTGGGGAGGGACGGCAATGTAAATGCGGTGGGCTGGCCGGCCTCCCCAAGCCTTCCTGTGTGCTCAAGGACCCCAAGGAGCGGAGGGCTTCCCCGATGTGAGGGGAGTGCCCATTACAATATGCAACTATAGCAGGCCAGTAAAAAATCATGGCAATCCACAAAACCACATGTCTTGCAGACTTTGCAAGTAATTGTTATATAGATCTCTATTTCTGTAGGAAAATATTCACCTTAAGTATAAAATAAAAAGATACAAAATGACTTACATGGAAATATTCCCATTTTTTTACCTCAAAGGATGGATGGATGGATGGATGGATGGCAAAACTATCTGAAAGAATTATACCAAAATATTAATAATGGTTATTTCTGAATCGCAAGGGTATGTGTTTTAATATT
Source organism: Aselliscus stoliczkanus (assembly GCA_033961575.1). Lineage (NCBI taxonomy): Eukaryota > Metazoa > Chordata > Mammalia > Chiroptera > Hipposideridae > Aselliscus > Aselliscus stoliczkanus. Next base: position 5,457,567 of record CM066733.1, read on the forward strand.
TTATCATTGTTTTTCACATTTAAATCTTTTATCCATCCAGAATTGATTTTTATGTGAAGAAGGATTTTGATTTCATTTTTTTCCATCGGTGTAAAACTCGTCACAGCACTAATTATTGAATTATTCTACAGTGCCATCTCTGTCATATATCACGTTGTCACGCACATCTAGAAGACCTCTGGGTATCTGCTTCCTCTATTCTTTTCCACTGGTCTGTTTGTCTATCGCTTTATGACATCACACTGTGCTGCTATTTGGTAGGGCAAGTCCCCCTATCTTCTTATTCTTCAGAAATTACTTTGCCATTTTTTGGCCTTTTGCTGTTTCACTTTAGAATCAGCTTGTAAATGTCATGAAAAATTATATTGGTATTTTGATGGGTACAACATCAAACCTGGAGATAATTTGGGGTAATATCTTTAATATCCTCAATAAAGTATAATTGTCTACATATTTTTTTACACAAAGATCTGGCATACCATTTTATAAATTTTAGACCTTTGTAAGCACCAGTTTTTAAATGTAAAATTTCTAACTGTTGCTCGTATATATAAATGCAATCAATCCTATATTTTGATGGTATATCCCACAATCTTGCAAAACATTTTCATTAATAATTTGTACATAAATTCTTTTGAATTTTCTAAGTGGACACATGTATATCAGCTATGGATATTGAATTTTTTTCTTTTCTATACTTCACAACTGTCATATTTTTTCCTTCAGCATAAAACTGAGTATTAGTGGAGATAGCAGTCTTCCTTGTTTTATTCCAGATAAAAAGGGAATGCTTTTAACATTTCACCTTGAAGTGGAACATTTTCAGTCATTTTTTATTGTTCTTGTTTAGTTTTGTTTATTTTGATTTATATAAACTTTATCAGGCTTCCATAAAAGCTTTGTTTTGTATTTAATCATGAACAGTGGTTAACGTTTTTCAATTTCTTCTCATGTATTTAATATGATGATTAGATTATTTTTTCTCCTTTAATCTGTTAATTGATAATTTACATAAATAGGTTTTCTATTGTTGAATCAACCTTGCTTTCCTGAAACAGAGCCAACTTAATCATGGTATATTATCTTTTTTATCCATTGTTGAATTCAATTTTCTAACATTAGGTTGCGGAATTTTTCAGTTACATTCTTGAATTAGATTGGTCCATATTTTGTTTTTTAATATTGTTCTTGTCTGGCATCGAGTTTGTAATAACTTCAGAAAGTGAGCTGGGCAGTGTTTCCTCTTTTTTTTTCTGAATTTGTAAGAAGTTTGAAATGATCTATTCTGTCAATGTTAAGTAGAATTTGTTGTTTTATTTATGAGAAAAAATTTAATTCTACCATCAACTCCCATAATAATTAAACCATTCCGATTTTCTATTTTTCTTGAGTCAGTTTTAATATTTCATATTTTTCTAATATTTGTCCATTATGTCTGCTTTTAAATTTAATTAAGATAAAATTATTCATAGGTTCTCTTACTATTTTTTATTTTTAAAAATCTCTGCTGAATCTGCATTTAGGTCTGTTTTCCCGTTTTTAATACTTTTTAAAATCTGAGTCATTGTCTTGTTCGAGATTTGTCAATATTACTAGAAGTTAATATTTTTAGAATTTGCAAAAAAATAACTTTAGGTTTTATTACACCTCTTCATCTTTGTTTTCATCTTGTTTTATTTTTGCTTTTATTTTTATATGCTATTCTTTCTAATTGCTTTGAGTTTATTTGCTTGTGCTTTTTCCTAACTTCTTAAGTCAGATACTTAACTCATTTCCCCCCCATTTCATTTACTTCTTTTCTAATATAATCATTTAAGGCTATAAAATTCCTTCTAAAAAGCAATTTAATTGCATCCCCACATTTTGTTATATAGCATTTTTATTATCACTCAGTTCTAAGTATTTTCTAAATTGTCTTTATGAGTTCGTCTTTAAGTCGTGAGTTATTCAGAAGTTTGTTTTCAAATTCTAAATGTTCATGGGTTTTATTCTGTAGGCCAGGAATGTCCAATTCTGGGACATCTGCAGTCACTCCCCTGCTACAACTACCTGTGAGCTGACAGTTGAGCCCAGCCTCGGTCCCACTGAGCCTAGCAGCCTTCTCCACACAGCACTCCAGGCAGCCACCGCCAGTCGGAGAGGAAACACTTTGATGAAGACCATTGAACAGCCCTGCTGCAGGCTAGGGAGGCAGTCTTGCGGGCTGGCTCTGCAAGACTGGCTCATATTTGTGCTTAAGGAAAACTACTCTGATTTTGAGACAATAAAAAATACCAACTTTTCCCAGCCCCAGGACATTTTATTTTCAATCACAAGGATACCAGTGCATCGACTTAACTCAAGGGCATTCATTGAGCACTTACTATGTTTAAAGCAGTGGGCTCTAAATAATGACCAGGACTGCAGCACTGTCTTCCGGACATTTCTGGTTAGCCAGGTATAATAATACAAAGCCTTTTGCTCCAAAAGCCTGAAGGGGCATTCCCCTTGCCTGGCACGGCTTCCTGTGTGCGATCTCATTTCTCAGCGACTCTGGGTAATGAAACCAGGCTTAGAGAAATGAGGTAGCTTGCCCAAGGCTGCCCAGCCAGTATCAGAGCTGAAACCCAAAGCCACTTCTGTGTTGCCTCCTTGGAAAAGATTACAAGGCTTTATTATTTGTTTTTCTCTCCCATTTTATCCACATGCTCTGCAATTGGAGAGTGGGATGAGAATTGATGACTATGCAGTCAATTGGCTTCTCTACTTTGGAAAGTACATCCAATCTCCGAACTGCCCTAGGTTACATTATGGTTAGTGCTTCCGGAAGCTTGCTTTGGGGGCCGACCATCTGTTTTCCTTATCTCTTCAGGAGGCTTAGGCCAACCAAGCAGAATCCTTATCTTGCAGCTTTAAGGCTTTAAAAAAAAAATCCCTTCTTGTTATGCTGAGTGTCCTTCCCTGGGGGCCTGTGTGACACAGTAACCATATCTTCCTGACCTGTTTCTCTCTAAATCATACCGCCCAAGGCAGACAAGCTGCCGGAAGTCTGGTCTGTGCTAGAGTAAAACCGTGAGAGCTGTGCACTTGCATATGTTATCCCACCGTTCTCATGGCCCGGACACTGGCTATATGTAAGTCACATACATGGCTGACACCTTATTCCATTTCATCTTTAATGATTTGATCAAGGGTTATTGTCTCCATTGGACCAACAAGGATGGAAGACTCAGGGAGTATACACAGTTTACCCAAGGTCACACAGCCAATAACAGACAGAACTGAGAGTGACATCTTGGTCTAGTTGACTCTGTCTTCTTTTAAAGTAAAAACATATGTTCATACTGCGTATGCTACTTCCGTTTCTGCAGATGTAAGGGGAACTAGTAGGGAGATAATGGTACCCAATAGGTATGTCCTTATACACTGATGGGTTTGTCCTCGCTGGAGAACTGTTATACAGTCACCACTTTGGCTATGATAAGATTTTTCCTCAGTCTTGCTAATGAAAACATGGCTCTCAGACCAGTAGCCTCTGCTTTACCCGGGAGCTTGTTACAAATGCAAATTCTCCATTGCATACCTACCGAATTTTTACAACAGCCCCAGGTGAGGTGTAGGGACACTAAATTTTAAGACCTCTATAAGACACCAAAAGCCATTAAATTAATTTTTTCCCTTTATATCCAGCTCTTGTGTATTAACACAGCCAGTAGGTCTAACCTATGTCTACATCTCAAAAATCCCAGGCCCCAGGACAAATGGCCCACCCTGAACTTGCGACCACAGCCACCTTCATTTTAGCCAGTGTTCAGGTGCCGAAGCAGAGGGGCTCTCTGTGCCTGACCACCAGCATATATTTATCAGCTGCAATGGCTTTACATTCTCCTTGCTAAATTGGATTTCTTTCAGGAAAGGCTGGAGCAGCAGATAAAAGTGATTTTATAGCCATCCAATTTGGGCCAGTAAAATTGGATATCTTTCAGCTTTCCCTTTTAAAACCTGGAGGAAGCACTTAGAGGCTGAGGCCAATTCATCAGGCTTCAGGAGGTTTTTCTTATTAGTCACTCACAGCCAACATTTTCCCCTTTACAGATGGTTAGCTATTGCCACAAACCTCTCTATCTAGGCTCAGTGCTGGGCTGAGACTTGGAAAGCCATGGGGGATGGAAGTGGGGGCATCTCATCCCAAGTGAAGAACGAAAGCATCCACAAAGGCACCAGGGAGAGTCAAATGGGGAAGAGAAGGTTGAGTAACAAATGCTGCCAGAACAATTGGACGTCCAGTTGCGAGAAATAAACATTAACACTCAGCCCACACCTTATACAAAAGTCAACACAAAATTTAAATTTAAAGCCTAAAACTATAAAACATCTAGAAGAAAACTGGAGAAAATTTCTGTGACCTTGGTTTAGGCAAAGATTTTTATAGCTAGGACACAAAAGGCAAAAGCCATTAAAAAAAAAAAACAAACAAACTGATAAAACCATCTTCGTTAAAATGAAAAACTTCCGCTCTTCGGAAAACACTGTTAAGGAACTGAAAAGACAAGCCACAGAATCGGGGAAGGTATCTGTGAAATACATATCTGATCAAGAACTTGTATCCAAAAATGTATAAAGCACTCTTATAACTCAGGATAAGAAGATCAACACCATTCAAAAATGGACAAAAAATGTGAACAGACATTCAAAAGAAAGATACAAATGGCCAATAAGCACATGAAAAAATGCTCACCATCATTAGTCATTTGGTAACCGCAGACTCGAACCATAATTCCGTACCTATGCACCCCCATTGGAATGGCAAAAGCAAACAAAGAAAAACCATCAACACTGCTATGGTCTGAATGTCCGTGTCCCCCACCTCCAAATTCATATGTTGAAATCCTAACCCCCTCCCCCACCCAAGTGATGGTATGAGGAGGTGGTGCATTTGGGGGGTGATTAGGTCATGAATGGGATTAGTGTTCTTACAGACAGGATACCACAGAGGTCCCTAACCCTTCTGCCATGTGAGGACACAACCAGAAGTCTGTAGCCCAGAAGAGGGCCCCCGCCCGACCATGCTGGCTCCCTGATCACAGACTTCCAGCCTCCGGAACTGTGAGCAATACATTTCTGCTGTTTACCTGCCACCCAATGTGTGGTGCTGTGTTAACGCAGTCGGAACAGACCAAGGCAAATGCCATCCAAGGCTGGAGAGCAGCTGGTGCTCTCATGTGAGGCTGGCAGGAGTGCAAAATGGCCCATCCCACCACGTTGGAAGAACTGTTTGGCGATTTTTTATCTACAGTAGTTATACACCCACTATGTGATCCAGCAATCCTATTCTAGATATGTACCCAAAAGAAATGAAAATATATGTCCACTAAAGACCTGTGTGCAAATGTTCACAGCCATTTCATTCATAATTGTCAAAAACTTGAAACCACGCAAATACCTCTTAACTGATGTATAAATTGTGTATCATTTTATAATTTCTTTTTTTTTTTTTTTGAATAATTTTATAATTAATAATTATTTTTTTTTCAATGTAAGCATATTTTTGCCTAATTCTGGGCACCGAATTGGTTATTCCTACTTAGGTGGAGCTGTTGTTAGCTGTAGAGGGCAGTGTCACTGGCCCTCATATGTGGGATCCGAACCGGGGCCGCTGGCATCCCAAAACCAGCTCCCAACCAATGCGCCACACGGCCGGCCACTATAATTTCTAATTATAAATGTTACTAAGGTATAAAAAAGGATCAACTCCTGAGAGATGCAACAATATGAATGATTCTCAGCAAACATTATGAAAGAAGCCAGACACACAGGCTACACATGGTATGATTTGATTTCTATGATAATCTGGAGAAAGAGCAAAACTAAAATGACAGAAATCAGCCAAGGCGGCTGGGAGCAGGGCCCCGGGAAGAGGAGGGCATTGACTACAAAGGGGTATGAAGGAACTTTCTAGAGTGTTGGAAATGTTTTGTATCTGGACTGTGGTTGTGGTTCAGTGACTCTCAACCTTCATTAAAATGCATCAAATTACACACCCAAGAAGGAAAATTTTTACTTTGTAAATTTTATCTCAATAAACCTGACTTTCAATAAAAAGAGTGAAAATTCAAATCCTACTCTTCCCGCCAATAATAATATAGGAAAGTGGTAGTGGAGATGAAAATATCAGCACAACTACTCCAATTATAGAAATTTATCCTGCAGCCCGTGCATTTACTACCAGGCGTCACAAACCTGTATTCTCTGGAGCACAAAGCCTGTGACATTGGATCATCTTTTTCTTATCTTCTGTTTCTATCACCAAAAAAAGGACTTTCATTTCTCACAATGTACTTTTTCTAGAAAAAACTAATATTTTATTTCTGTATATTCTGTTTCAATCCACAAAGGAATAGAGGCAGCTTACACGAATGCTTTCAATAAAGTAGAGGCTATAAATAAAAAATCAGGGCCAAGGAGAATAAACATCACATGAGAAAGTCAAGAACAGGGAGGAAGTCGGTATGTGGATGCATGTACAGATCACGAGTTTGCACACACTTACTCATTTAGCCATGAGTTTCCTGATGGCCAAAGGGAAGGAGGTGGAAAAATTAATTAGTCAAATAATTTACACAGCACATAACCAGAAACCAGAAACCCTCAGTAAGAGAAAACGATACGAAGGCAACTGGAACCACCAGTGATACCTCAGCAGCGTCGCCTGTTTCTAACTGGCTTTGGTCTGGGAGAGAGTTAACTCAACTGGGAAACCCAGGGGCAAACATGGCCTCCGTTCTCCCAGCTCTGGTGCCTGCCCCTACATCATCGTATTGTTATTCAGGTGGCCTCTTCCCTTCAGCCTGATTGTCCCTAGGAGAAAAGCAGCCTGGACTCCAGAAAATGCCCTGGACAAAGAGCAGACGGGGTCCCAGGTCCAGTCCTGATCTGGACACTCACTGGGTTGCTGCATGACTCTGCACAGGCTGCTTAACCTCCTGGTCTCTGTGTTCTCATCTATAAAACGAGCACACATACGGTAGGAGCCCCCCACCCCCAGGGGTGTTGCAAGAGTTCAGCTAACAGACATGAAAGTACTTTGCAAGCTGTGCAAGAAATGCAAGGATGGAGGTCACTTCCCAGGAGGGTGCACACAGCAGGCTGCACTTGACCTTTCTGAGCTCCAGGAAAACGAGACTGAGGTTCAAGACAGAATACTCTCAGCACACTACCCAACCAATGGCAGATCTGTGGGCATTCTCCTCTTCCTTGAGGTTGAAACGTCCTGCCTTTGATTCAGACCCATCTTTGAGACTAGGAGATGGGATGGGAGAGGGGGGCTTCCTCTTAGAACTGATGGAGTCGTGAGCGTTGTTTAGGACTGTAAACTCTTCATAACATGCTTTCTAATGGCCACATCGAGTAGATATAACATTTCACTAAAGTGTTCCCTTATAGCCACTCTGCCAGACCCTAGTGTCATAAAACATGCTATAGCCAGCAACTTCACTCACACAGCTTCTCTGAGGGTGTTTCATTAGGTGACCAGACACAGCAAAAGGGTAAGGCAAGAGCTCCTATTATGGGTTGAATTGTTTTGCACCCCCTTCCCTCAAAATGTTGAATCCCAGTATCTCTGAATGTGACCTCATTTGGAAATAGGGTCTTTGCAGATGATCAAGTTACGATGAGGTCATTAGGGTGAGTCCTAATCCAATATGACTGATGACTTTATAAAAAGGAGACATTTGGGCACAGTGATAGACCCACATACAAGGATGATGATTGAAGACAAGGGGAGATTGCCTTCTACAAACCAAGGGGTGCCTGAGGCCACCGAAAGCTAGGAGAGAGGCATGGAACAGGTTGTTCGTCACAAACCTCAGAGGGAACCAACCCTGCCAACATCTTGATTTGGGATTTCTAGACTCCAAAGCTGTGAGACACTAATCTACTACACCAGGGCTCAGCAAACTTTTGAGATGGAAGGGACCCCAGGGGTCAGCAAACTGCAGCTCACAAGCCTCAGGCTCTGAGGTCAAATTGAAAGTGAAAATAAAACTATCATAGTTTCATTTATAAAATTTTTAAAGGATATTATTCACATAATAGTGATTATGTAAAAATATATTTATGGCTCTCGAATAATTTTCAAATTGTTGTGAGGGGCAGGAGTTGCTCTTCCAGGGGTTGGCAAACTTTTGAGATGGAACGAACCCAAAGAGCCTAATGCGGCTCATGAGCTGCAGTTTGCCGACCCCTGGACCAGGCAAACATCCATTTACCACAGTGAATGGCTGTCGCGGGCATATGGCACACATGATTGGGACAAGGAGTGTCTTCGGTAGAATTTTGCAAAAAGAGACACACAGAAGACAGGGTCCCATTTCTTCTCTGAATGTGGTGGGGGTCTCACCATGTCTGGAAGTGCGGCACTGTGTAGTAGGAGTCTGGGGAGTCGACCTAAGAACAAAGTTCACGGACTGAACTAGGATGGAAAAGTAGGGGTCTTCAATAGTGTAACCGAGATGCTTATCTCATCAGATAACTAGCCAGCCCTGAGAGCTGCCTCCTCACCAGCACTCTTACAATGTGAGATAATACATTTCCTTATTCTTGAAGACAATATGAACTGGAGCCAGAAAAATTCCGAGTCGCCTCCTGTCTGAGGACTTGGCAGTCCTTACCCAAACCTACTTTCCCTTCCAACAACAGAACAAGAGGATCGGTCGTTATGCACAGAAGCTTCTATTAGATTTGGGATCAGGGTCTGTATCTGTGTAACAAGTTGGAGAAAAATTGAATTCACCAAAACGCCTCCTATGTGACAGTTGTCATAAAACAGTTGTTTGTAAATGTTTGCGGTCCTGGCAAAGAATGTGAAGCACTTGAGCTTGAGCAAAACAAAGGACTCCGGAGGGCATGAAATGGTGGAATAAGAGAGGAAAAGAGACGGAAGGGGGCCAGGAGATGGCAGAGAACTATTAATAGGACCTGCATGTGTCACCTCCCACTGGACACCCCCCCATCTCCTCACACCTCCCAACTCCAATCCGATGTACAAAAGTCATGAAATGCTAATAAAAATGGACCACTTGTAGAAACCAGTGACAGAGCTGATTTTGGCCTCTAGGGGATTGTAAGGTAAAGTAACAGCAAACAAGAAAGCAAGTGTATGTATGAAGACAGAAAATACCACAACAAGTAATGTCTCACGAATTGCCCCAAATCAAGAAGACACATTTGGTTTTCATGAGAATTTAGTTCTGGTGCTTGAGCAACGGGGAGCCCCCACATTATATCTGGGTTACATGACTAGTTATGTTACCATTCCTAGTGGTGTTTTTGTACCACAGATTACACTGGGCTTTCGGGCCTGATCTCTCCCAATATTTGGGCCGCCCCCCCCCCCAGGCCAGCGGTGATTTTCACGTTCGTCTGCCCGACTCTGTGGCAACACAAGCAGGCTCACCAGCCTCTTTGGGGAAGCATAGCCTTCCGTGTTCACATCCTCCCACCAGAACTCTGTTTTTTCTCCCTTGCTTGCTGCTCTTTCTTTTATGCACCCATAGCAGCATCACTCCTAGACTTCAGCGTTTTGAGGGTTGGAATAAAGCTTTTCCCAGGGAAATGCCTTCCTAGCAGAATTTCCCATCATGGGCAATCAGAAATTTGCATAAGTAAGCAGTCATTTGTACAGACGAAATGAGCAGTCACATATGTGACGATAGGTTCTAATAGGTACCGTATGCTTCAATTACCCATTTTCCCAGCCCCCTGGACTCATTGGTTATTAACGTAACAGATGGAGCAATTTAGCACTAGTGCACTCCCCAAATGCCACCCTTCCCCTGCTCTTCCCAGACCCACGAGCTTCCCCCGGCATCCTCCACGTCTTTGTCACTGCAGAATGAATACCTCTGAGCAGAATCCGACACATGCCCTTAGTTCCGCTGACAGGTAAATTGCATTTCTTTAATGAGCGTGCCCCTTGGGAAACCCAACAGGCCTTCCTTGTCAAGGACACCCTCGACCAACAAAAGCTGGATTTCTAAATTGTACCCTCTGTGAAAGCTGGCCTGCTTGGAGTTCTGTCAGCCGGAGGTCTTTGAAGAGTCTGAAGTTCAGGGGTTATTATGTGCTAACATGATCCCAGGTTCTGATGAGACCCTGAGTGCCTTGTGCGCCATCATGGACATGTGGGTCATCATGGACATGTGGGTGATGCTCACACACTCCTGCCGGACCATCAAACTCAGAAACCTTTGGAGATGGAAGCAAACAGGAAATCATAGAGGCCAGCGGGTTTCATCTGATTTCCTTGGTGCCCTGGGGATTCACGGAGGGAGGTACCTATCCTTGGGGGAGGCCTGACTGGTGGGGACCCTGCCCCTCCGAACCCTGCTTTAACCAGACCTGTTCCATTTTTACCTTTTGGACTCTATTTAATTTATCGGACTTTATTTATTTATTCATATGAATGAAAGATCCCACAGCAAAAATAAGTTGGAAAACCAAAACAGGTTATTGGTTTGGACCTGGCCTTCCAAAATCTTTGACATTCTTGATGTGATGGAGGGTAAAGGAGGTGGTGGAACAGAAGCTATTTTTAACTACCTTGCAAAGCTTAATGGAGCCTTCGCATTTGCTGAAGGCCCCTGAAATGTCAGGGACTGATCTCATCCACCCCCAGCTCCCACCTGCGCAGCGATGACTCACAGCCTTTGTGCCTCTATCACAGACCCCTTTTCCGGAACTCAGATCAGAACTGACACTTGTCCAAACCACCCTTCTTCTTGCAACTCTCAAGGCATCTCCAGCGCAGCGTGTTCCAGCCCAAAGGCCGAATGTCCTCCCTGTCACCCGCTGCCCCTCCACACGGGCTCCGGTCTGGGATTCCCAGCTCAGCACTGGCGGTTTCCTCTTTGAGACAAAACCTTGCAAATCACCCTTAACAGTGCTCTCTGCCTTTCCTTGTGTATCTGGACCCTCCCGAGGGCCTGTCGGTTCTCCCTTCTTAACACCTTCATCAGCGCTTTGTTCTCTCCATCTGCTCTGATGTCACCCTCCTCCAAGAGTGACCGTATGAGGCGTTTGGAAAGTTCCATACCTGGTCTCTGCTTCCATTCTTCTCTGTCAGCTCCAAAGCTCTCCTCACATTGCAACTAAAGTAAATGTGATCGTGTCACTCCTCCACTTAAATTACATCAATGTATTCACATCTTATGACAAAGAACACAATCTCTACCAGGCCTCAAGGCCTTACGAGGCCTGGCTCCAGCCTCACCTCTCACCACATGGTGCCTTTTCCCCTGAGCTCCACCACTCTGGCTTTTGCCAGTCCTTGTATGTGTCAGGCTGTCCCCACCAAAGGGCCTTTGCCCATGCTGTTCCCTCTGTCTGGAATGCTTTTCCTCCCCTTCTCTGTCTAGTTAACTCCTACACATCCTTCAGAGCCCAGCCCAAGCTTGCTACCCCGGACGCTTACCCAGGTCTCTGGCTTCTCGTCCCTCCTGATTTCTATGCCCCTCCTGTGCAGCTCTTGTGACAACAATCTGGTTTATGGACTATTTGATGAATATCTAACTCTGGTCTGGACAGTAAGCTCCATGAGAACAGAAAGTTCCTCTTTCTCTCTTGGTGAAGAAGGAAGGTGCAACTGGATGGCCGCCATCCTGCAACCCCGAATGAAATAATGAATTTGGCCATTAATGATGAAAGGCCACTAACTTCAGGAAATGAGACCATCAGATCCCAGCTGTTCCCTGAGCATAGCACCACACATGCGGTGGGGCTGCCAAAGCAACAAACCCAGGTCTGCGAAGCTTCCAGAGCCAACTACCAACTTACAGGAAACACAGAGCTGAACTGGTTAGGAACCCCCAAGGGACTGCAATTAGTCAAGGCTGCAGGAACAGAGGACAAATGACTCAGTTCCTGCCCCAGCAACAAACTGCAAGATGATGGGAAAAGAATTGCTAGATTTAAAAAAGTCTGAGGAGACACATTCACTGATCACAGGGTGAAGTTTGTTTGGGTCCCAACTTAAACAAATTTAAAAAAATATATAAGACGATTGGGAAGTATAAAGACAGACTCGATGTTTAACAATTTAAGAAATTGCTATTGATTATTCTGAGCTGTGATGATGGTACCGTGATTCTATTGTAAAAGGGTGGGTTTTTTTTCTCCCTCATAGAAACAGAAAGTAGGATGGTGGTTGCCAGAGGCTGGGGGAGGGGAGAAATGGGGAGATGCTGATCAAAGGGTTTCAGTTATGCAAAATGAACACATTCCCCGAGATCTAATGTGCACCGTGGTGACAATAGCTAACAGCGCTGCCTTGTATACTTGAAAGTTGCTAAGAGTACAGATCTTAAACGAAATCTTCTCAACACACACAGAGATGATGATTATGTAGAGGTGGTAGATAAGTTAACTAGCTGGATTGTGGTGGTTATTCACACTGTATGTGCATATCAAGTTGTACACCTTAAATCTGCAAATTTTATACATCAACAATATTTCAGTAAAGCTGTTAAAATAAGGCAAAAATGGGAGTTTTGCTTTCAGAGATACATCCTGAAATATTTGCAGATGAAGTGATAGGATGTTTGGGATTCATTTCAAAGCCATCTGGGGTGCAGATGGATGGGGGTGTAGATGACAAAAGGTTGTTCACAGTTGACAGTTGTCAGTTGGGTGATGGCTGTTTTGGAGTTTGATGCACTATTCTCTCCACTATTTGTGTGTATTTGAAATATACCACAATTCTGAAAAACTTTGAAACATAATGTCTTCAACAAGACTCATTAACAAATTTTTTTTCAGCACCTACTGTATGTTGGGCACTGTTTGAAATACATTCATAACAAAACAAAAATTCCTGCCTTCCTGGAGCTCACATTAAAATGGGGGGAGACAGACTCTGAATAATAAATAATAAACCTACTAAATAAGCAAGTTATATAATATGTTAAAAATGCTATGGGAGGGCTGGCCAAATGGCTCAGTTGGTTAAGAGTTGGCTTAAGAGCGCGAGCTCTAAGCAACAGGGCCGCCGGTTCGATTCCCACATGGGCCAGAGACTTTGCGCCCAAGCTGAGCTGTTGCTGAGCTGCCAACACGTGGCAGGATGGCTCAGCTGGTGAGAGCACATGCTCCTAACAAGACTGCCTGTTTGATAGTGGCTACACCCACCCACAACTAAGATTGAACTTGGCACCTTCAGCTGAGCTGCCACCCAGATGGCTCAGTGGATAGAGCATGCACTCTTAACAACAAGGCTGCTGGTTCGACTCCTGCATGGGATGGTGGCTATGCCCGCCCGCAACTAAGATTGAACACAGCACCTTGAGCTTAGAGGCCACGAGCTGCTGGCAGGAAGCCAGATGGCAACTGGCATCCTCCACAACGAAGACTGAAGAACAACAACTTGGCCAATCCCCTTCCCCAATTCCCCAACACTGTTCCCCTCCCCACTCCCCAAATCCCCCAATTAAAAAACAAAATGGGGGCCGGCTGAGTGGCACATGGGTTGGGAGCTGGTTTTGGGATGTCCCGGTTCGGATCCCACGTATGAGGGCCAGTGACACTGCCCTCTACAGGTAACAACAGCTCCACCTGGAGCTGGGTTGTGCGAGCCCCGGTGACGGTGTAGGCTGCAGCCCCTGCTGCAGTGGGCTGCCATGGGCTACAGTGAGTGGCCGGCAGCCAGCATGAGCGGCTGGCAGCAAGCATGAGCTGCCAATAGCCGCGGTGAGCGACATCCAGAGGCCAGCGACCAATCTGCCTCATCCGGGAAGAGCGCAACGACGATACCAACATGGGCCAGTGAAGCAACATCCTCCGCAACTAGACTGAAGAACAAAAGGACAGCAACTTGTCTGTTCCCCTTCCTCGATCCCCCAACGCTGTTCCCCTCCCCAAATTCCCCAATAAAATCTTAAAAAAAAAAATGCTATGGGAAAAACTGTGAACAGACTAAGAGGGGTTGAGATTTGGGGGCGGGGATGGGTTGTAATTTTAAACTGGGTGCGAGGGACATTTGTGCAAAGGTCTGATGGAGGTGAGGGCGGTAGCCACTGAGTATCTGGGGGAGGGCCTGCCTGAGACGGGGAATGGCCAGTTCAAAGGCCACAAGGCAGGAACCTGCCTGCCAAGCTCTGGAGCAACAGCAAGGAGACCAGTGTGGCTGGAGGGGAGTGAGTTGGAAAAGGAAAAACGCAGTTCAGAATAAGGACCAGAGGTAAGGGGACCGAGACAAGATCATGGAAGGCCCTGCAGACCCTTGTTAGGACATTGGCTTTTACCCTGGACAGGACGGGGAGCCATGCAGAGCTCTGAGCAGGGGAGGGGTGTGACCTGACTCCCTTTAGAAAGAATCACAATGGCTGTTGTGCCGAGAATTAGGCTGTGGGGGTCAGGGGTGGGGGCAGGAAGCCCACTCTAGGATTCGCCTGTGGTAAGGGGACCGGTGGGGAAGGCCAAGGTGACAGCAGTGGAGGCAGACTGAAGGGCGTGGATACTGGCTTGCGTGTGGGATGTGAGGAAAAGAGAGGAGACAAGGATGACCCCAAGGCTGATAGCCAGAGCAACTGGAAAGATGGCACACCAGCCCTGCATGGCTGATTCTGGACTTGCTGTGCACCAGAAAAACACGAGTTCTATGTCAACTCCCTCAGCTGAGATGGCGTGACATACAATGTCCAGAACTTAGCCGCATTCCACGTCTACATCCTAGGAGGCCAGGACATACAGCCTCTATGCCAGATACACAATGAAACACTGGAGGCTTTATTACTGAAGAAAACAAAGAGAATGACTATTAGGGTGACCATATGCATTCTCTGCCATACCACCCATCCAACTGCCCAAAGTGGAACCTTGGTCCTTCTCAGCTGCTCATCCTCAAGCAATGTCAACTTTACTTCCTTAATAGAACAGCACTCTGCTTATCAGCCAGGGCTTTAGAGTCAAACAAACCTGAACTTAAATCTCTGTTCTGTCCTTTCATAGACATGTGACCTTATACTTCTACTCTGTGATCCTTTGCATAAGCTTCCCCCAGGCATGGAATGCCACTTTTCCTCACTCTTCCTATAACACACTCCTAGTCATACCTCAATACCCAATCCAAACGGCCCCACTTTGGGGAAGCCTTGACTTTGTCAGTGTTCTATGTACCCACCTTCCTTACTAATGGATTCTTTCCTAAGTACTAGGCCTAATCTATTTTGGTATGCCCAGCCCACATGCAACATTCAGAAAATGTTTATTGTATTTCAGCTATTTCCAAATATTTAAATGTTTCCATTTAGTGAGAATAAATGGTAGTAGCTATTGTTATCATTGTGGTTATTATTACAATTATTTTGCTGCCGTGTGCATAAAATGTGTGTGATTGCCTGGTTCTTAATCCATATATTTGCAAAGGAACTCAACGGAGCGAAAATTCACCAAAGAAAATCCAGACAGGGAAAGGTCTTTGGAAAGTGGCCACAACAAAAAGAGGGTGTTTTTATAGAGGCTGGCAGCCCTGTCATGGCTAAATGCGCCTTTATTTTCTGTGTGTGGAGCCCAGAGCATAATCCAGGCACATTTGATAAAACTTCTGTCTTCTTTCCAAAGCCTTAAATCAAAGAGAAATTTGCTTACAGCATCAATTCTGTGTCTTAAAAAACCCCATCAACAATGGGATTAATTAGGCTTCCCTGGAAACTGTTCAAACAAAGGATTGTGCAGTTCTCCAGCAAGGTCAGGCTTTTCATTCAACAGTTATCGCCTCGTGCAGGCCCAGCTCTGCAGCAGGCAGGGCGCCTTCAGCCCACGCTCTAGGCTCTGAGGTCACCCCACACCACTGGTTCCCAGGGGAGGGGTCTGCGCGGCCAGGCTTTCTCCCAGGGACAGCAGAGGTCCTGCGTCCTGGGACTGTGGGCTAAGAGAAGTCCAGCACAAGCCTTGCCATCACCTCTCTGGACTTCACCGTCCTTCTTTGCAAAATGGGAATGATATTCTCCACAGAGGAACCAGGCTGCTGTGAAGGTTAAAACTTCAGTCTCTGGCACATACCTATCCAACCTCACCCAAATGCTCTGTACCTCTTGGGCTATCCATTACTTAATATTTTTCTTTCAATCAGTACACTTTAGGAGAAAAGGCTGTGGTCTTACTTTAAGTAGGAAAAAACCGAGATTTTTAAATTCACTGCCAAAAACTATTAACAAATTTTTAAAATTTGTGTACCATGAAAAATCACCCTATTAATCAGCAAGATATTATGTGAGCCAAGCACCAGGAGAGACGGTGGTGTTACCTGCATAAGAGGAAAGCCCCTTGGGACACAGATGTCTGCGTTTCTCCCTGAACCTTCCTTTCCTACTTTTTCCCACCCAGTGTCTCACCACTGTCTCTGGGCAGAACGGTCTCCTCATCATCTTAAAAGTCTATACTGCCTGGTAAGATGATGTCCATGTACAATAAACGGGTGAAATAGAGGGAGGCACAGCCCCTCGTACCTGGGTCCCAACACACCACGCCACAGTTGTGGCTCGGCCGTGTGCAGCTCTGTCCCGTGACTCAGGGGCCCTGAAGGAAGCCAGGCTGGTTTCTTTTACCCATTGTTATTCCAAGTGGACCACAGTATTTCTTCCTTTGGAATTTCTATGTTGAGCCTACTGCAACACTATTTTGTTTCTAAACAAATGTATCATCAATTGGAGCCTTTTTGATGCAAATGACAGAAAAAAAAACCAAACCCTTTCTGGACGCACTTAAGTAAATAATAGGAATCTATCAGCTCACATAGCTAAACAGCCCAGGGGCTTCAGGCAAGGCTTGATCCAGGCTAAAAATCAGGTGACTAGGACGGGCTTCTCTGTCCATGTATTAGCGCCGTTTTCTTCTATGGGACTTCCTTCTCTGCAGGCTCTTTCCCTGTGGTCATAAGTGACTCATCTGAGCTCCCAGGGCTCATGTGTCTAGATCCAAAGCCAACAGAAATATGTAAGCAGATCCTGGAGTCCGTTTTTAGTAGCAATTTTTGGGTACATGCTCACAACCGAATCAATCAATTGCTGTCCCAAATGTCTATGACATTTTACTCAGTCCTGGGTCAGTCATCTCCTCCAGAAACACACAGGCTGAAAGTTGACAGGAGGTGGCCCCACGGAGGGAAACTGGGGGGTGATTACAAGGAGAGTGAATGGGTGTTGGGGGCAGAAACCACATGTGTTTGAGCTACCAACATTATGTTCAGCTGTTTATAACAGAAAAGCAAAGAGAGGGGGGTTTTAAAGAGATAGAAATACATTTAGCAGCATCTCTGGCCTCCTCAAAAAAAAAATTTAATTTAATTTAAAAATAAATAAATAAATAATAAATAAATAAATAAATAAGATAGAAATACAGTTCTTTCACACCTAGAAGAAATATGAGGGCAGGTATTGCAAAGCTAGTGTGATGTCATTAAGAGCTTGCATGTAGTTTCTATTCTCAAAGTTACATCCCGCTCTTAGATGGGCTATCCTGGTCTTAGACGGGCTATCCTGGTCTTAGGTGGATGATGTAAGTATAACCTATTACCCTGAGTTGGCAGCCGGAGGCAGTAGATATGTGGGGGGAAAGGGAAGGCAAATGAGCCCCCTCCAAACTGAGTTCACAACCACTCATGTCTCACAGCCATACCTAGATCCTAGGCATGAAAGGCTGAAAAAAAGGTCATCTTTTTCCCAAGAAACTGAAAATCAGGATTCTGTTACTTACTGAAATCCTTTAAATGTGAGACCTCTGGCTCCAGCTCAGCATCTGAGACACGTTTCAGTCTTGTTTCATTTGCCCTTCTTGTTGAAAGCAGTAGCCAAGACCTCCTGTGCACCACCTACGCCTTTATCTTATGTGATGCCTACAGAGCCTGGGGGCAGGCACTGCTGCTCCCACACAGTACAGGTTAGAAAACCAAGTTCAAAGAGGTGATGTAACTTGTGCCTTCTCACACCAACGGTAAGTGCCAAATCTGAGATTTAAATTCCCATTTCCTCATTCTACTAGTCCTGTTTTCCCATCACTGCAGCTGGCGCCTGAATTAGAGACACTGCACCCCAGGGTGCAGCCTTGAGTCTCTGTAAATGTCTGTTGAGGACTGCCCGGGAAATGGCAGGTTCGAGGCAGAGAGAATAGAAGAGCTGTTATTTAAATATGAGTGAATGCACACACTAATATATTCTCCTGAGCAATTAATTCTTAAATCAGAAATTGTGTATCAGAGAGGAGGATCCAAGATGGCACAGTAGATAAACACTGTGTTTGCCTCATCCGATGAACACATCTAAATTACAACTAAAGTATAGAACAATTAACCTGGAGAAACCTCTGAAGTCCAGCTGAACAGAAGTTTTATAACTAAGGATATAAAGAACCATGTCTAGACTGGTAGGATGGGCAGAGATATGAAATGGCCCCCGAACCTCCCTGTGGCAGTTGAGAACCAGGAGAGATATTTCAGCTGCAGAAGCTCCCCATGGAGAAGTTGGGGACCCTGGCCCCACACCAGCTCCCCTAGCCCAGAGTACTGGTGCCAGGAAGTGGAGCCCCACAACATCTGGCTGTGACAAACAGTGGGAACTCCAACCTTCTGGGTGGGAGGGAAGGCTGCAGGAAACCCAAACATTCTCTTAAACAATACACGCACAGGCTCACTAGCTCGCAGACACTCACCTTGGGCTCCAGTGGAGGGGCAGTGACTCGAGAGGCTTCGTAGATGTACGAGGAACAGACTGAAGTGTGTGGCTTTAGGAGAGGGTTGGAAGATAGTCGCCATTTTCCCTGTATGGGACCCCTTTCCGATGCAGCTGACAGGTGGGAGCCATCTTTCCTGTGCTAAGCCCACCTCCTCACAGACAAATCTGAATCTGATTGGCCTGGTGAGCTCTGCATCTCTGCCCTGCAGACTCAGCCGGGACTCTGCCTCACCCGATTCCATACCGCACAAGGCTTTATCAGCAGCTGAACCTTATGGGAGCCAGCAGGTGGAAGCAGGCCTTGGGAGTGTCCTGGCTTTTTGCGAAGCTACCCCAGACCTGGTATTGGTGGCAGCCAACCTCGGTTTACAGCATGGCCTCTTCCATGTACCTCCAGGTCCAGCACAGGCAATGACCAACCATAGATCACTTTGTAGCTCCTGCCAGGTAAACTCTGGTGACTCACAGGCAATGGGTGACCTGGGCCTGCACTGAAGCCCCTCTTAAAAGGCCCCAGAACCAACACACTTGGAGGTTGGCTTCAGACTACAGTAGACCACCACCCATTAGCCTCACAAGTGGCACACACAAAGGGTGTTCTCAACAGGCACCAGAGCCCATGTGAGGCTGGGGTCCTTCACTTCTCTGGGGGAAACCTCCACAGGCAACATGTCCCTACTGATTCTCAACCTCCACACAGAGGTTTGCGGCCAGGCCATTTCGTGTCCGAGCCCCTCTTATCAGTCTCGACATGGCTTTTTCTTTATATTCTTAGTTATAAAACTTCTGTTCAGCTAGACTTCAGATGTTTCTCCAGGTTGATTGTTCTATAATTTAGTTGTAATTTTGATGTGTTCGTGGGATGAGGCAAGCATAGTGTTTGTCTACTCTGCCATCTTGGATCTCCAAAAAGTGAACTTGGATCTCCAAAAAGTGAACTGCCTATCTCTTTATATCATCTTCCCTCCCTAAAAATCTGTCCAAATTTCCCCTTTTGTAAGGACACCAGGTACACCCTAACCTACCAATAGCTGCCTCTAGCTGCAGTGTCTCTAGTTTCACCATCAAACAATAGAGAAACCCACAGAAAAAGAAGCTCAGATAGCTCTGAATGAAACAGGGGAAAACATTCCAGAGCTTACTTATAGTAAGGAAATTATAACTGCTTGGAAAAGCAATTTTGCACGAATCAGAGTGACTCAGATCAAGATAACGTGCTGTGCTGATGAGACTGTGGACAAAAAGGCACACGTGTGTGTTGCTGGTGGGAGTGTAAACTGGCATACTCTGGGGAAGGAAACGAGACTCCTCCTTCAAAATCACAAATGCACATCCCACATGCACCCAGCACTTGCATTCCTAAGTACTTACCATGCAGCTTTGCCATCACACTTGTGCAGAATGCTGTGGGTACTGAGTTCTGTATTTCAGTATTGTGACATCAAAAGATTCATCCCAACACCTTATGTGTCCATTAATAGGAGATTGCTCAGCTAAATTGGGGTAGGAGCCATGGAATGGAATACAATTTTCACCAAGAAATGATGTATGAACTGATGTGACCCAAAAAAGTAGAAAAAAATGCACAATGCAGGACTGAGTGCAAATGGAGCACATGTGGATAGTCACACAGAAAATGGTTACTTTCTGGGAAGAAAGCCAGGGAGGGGTGTGGGGCAGGGAAGGGGGCAAGACAGGCCTATCTCAAAGTCTGTCTGACATGAAGAATTACCTATTTGAAAATACATTCAATTATGAAGAAAATTCTTACCATCAGGTCCAGGCTCATTTTTGTGGCTCATTCCTCCAGGCAAGACTTGGGCTTTTTAATAGTTTCCCAAATAAATCCAATTAATTTTTATTCTCATTTAATGAATCCAAATTAAACCAGTGCCAGCATGGGGCCAAGCTAAGTACAGAGAAACAAAACCGAAGCAGTGGTCCTCCTCTTTTCCTTCCCCTGACCTCTCCCTGCTGTGGCAGAGTTAACCCTTCCCTCTCCAGTGTCCCCACCATGATCTGGACCTGTCAGCACTCAGGCCACAGAGAGTGACAGTGAGTCTGAGACCAGTGTGGCTCACAGACAGGCCTTGGGCAAAGATGGCTTGGCATCCTGGTCTGGCCACACACACACTGTGTGACCTCAGAGGCTGGACCAACCTCCCTGTGCTCCGTTTCCCCTTCTGTAACATGAAAGGGAGTACCACTCCCTTTGTAGGGTTGTTGCCAGGTAGACCCTGTGGTTTTCGGGGGAGCCAGGCCTTCCTTGTTGGCTTGGAGGTCATGAGGCCAGCCAAAGGGGCATGTGTCCCATATCCTATGCCATGCATGAGAGATGCCAACAGGACGCCTTATAGGGGACCAGCAGGTGAACGTTCTGTCTTTTATAGAGAAGTTAGGTGGTGACTGGGCACAAATAACCTTCCACTCTCATAAGAACACACCCCAAAACCAACCAACCCAGCCTCAAAGCTCTATGCAAACAAGGGGAGTTGCCTCAGATACCTGAGGACTGTTGGCTTTAACTACTTTAGGAAATGTCTGGCACCTGCAGGAAAAAAGTGTCATTTGGTTGGGGGAGGAGGGTGCCAGGTCCCAAAGCAGGGAGGGTGTCCCTGGGCCTCTTACTTAGAAACCCTGCATGGGCGATAGCCTGACTATCTCAGACAGAGACAGAGCCGTGGGCGCTGTTGTGCAGATCCTGTGTCCCCGCTCCTGAAGTTTCTGTATCAGTGACATGGGGAAGGAGGGAAAGGTGACAAGCCAGGGTAGCAAAGGGCAGAGGTTCAGAAAGAAACTGGGACAAGAAGCCAGCCCAGGGGCCGTTGCAAAAGCTGAGTCAGCCTGCAGTCCTTCACCTGCGCTCACCTGTGGCTGTCCCTGCACGGTGGACAGTCCAGTGTCCGGAGGGTGGGTGCTATTGGTTGGCAGGCCCAAGAAGCTGGCGCTGGCTTAGCTGTGGACAAGACTGAGGAGCACCCATCGCCCGCAGCCCTCATCTGACTCACCTGGGCAGCCCACCACACCCACCTCCTGGGACCCCCTCATGAGTACCTCTCCCAGGTGTGGAGTGGGCTGGAAAGGCAGAGGGAAGTTGTGGTAGATTCTAGAACCTCTATCTATGTATCGGGTTGGAATAGAAGCAGCTGACGGTTTCCCTCCACACACTGTTACAGTAGGATTCCCTCACGGGTTGGGTTTAGGGCTTTTGTTTTGTTTTCATCATGAAGTCAAATTACATATATTGATCTGAGACCTGCTTTTCCCAGTTCATAACACGCCTGAGAGCTCTTTCCTTGTCAGAACCTGTCAGACGACCTTGCTTTTTCTAATAGCTGCAAAATAATCCATAACATGGAAACGACAACATTTTTAAGCACCCTCTACTTGGAACATTACTGATTCCTTTCCCACCATTACAAAATCACACTGCTGTGAACCCCGTGTGTGTGTGTGTGTGTGTGCGTGTGTGTGCGTGTGCATGTGTGTGTGTGTGTGTCTTAGTGCTTTTGGAGCATGGAATCTCTGATCAAATTTTGATAGCCTCAGCCCTTTTGTCGTATAAAAAGGTGCCATTATTATACCCCCATGTTGTAAGTAATTTGACAGAGCCTTAGAGGGGAATGGGACTTGGCCAAGAACCCTGGAGCGTTAGAGCAGAAGAGACAAGATCTGAAGCCAGATGTGCCACTCCCGGGCCTGATGAATAGCTACACAGTAACCTGGATTGGAAGAAGTCTCCGTTGCCACGGCAACCAGGAGCTTTGATGACTTGGGAGGAACCAGGCATCCACTGGGCACAACTGGATGTGTCCCTGTCCCTACAGGTTCAGCCCTGTCTCCTAGAGCTTTGTCCACCCACTTCCTGAGGGCAGCCCCCACTCTCTGGAGGCAGAGACTGCCAGATCAACCCATCAGTCTGGAATCAAGGTTACGCATCAAAACAAATGTGCCGCCTGGGTGTCTCCACAAGCAGATGGCTGAAACTGTCTTTCTCCTTCAAGCCCCACTGTAGATCTCCCTGGGCTGCAGCTGTCTTGTCTCAAGGGAGTTAAGGGGATCCTGCCGCATGCAGCACAAGCCATGACCGCCCCTAACATCATCCCCATTAGCGAGGCCTCATGCATTTACAGCTTAAGTGGATGTGAAAGACCCCGGGTTAGCAAGGAAAGAACTGAGACAGATTTGGGGAGCTGTGTTTAATTTCCCCATCTGAAGTTGGGAAACAGACTATTTCTTTCTCAGAATGTATTACTGACGGGCAGTATTTCAAGGGAGAGGGTCAGACATCAAGGGGAGGTCAGCGCTAATTGGCAAGCAGTCTGAGCAATTCATTAATCTCCCTTCCTCCCACTAGGCCAGGTGTGCAGCCCGTCCTCCAACTGTGTGTTAGTTCACTGTAGCGCTCGCCGACTTCAGCCACACCTACTTGCTTATGACCCTGGGTCACCAGTATCTGCTCATGTGTCTTTTCCTAGAATGCGAGCTCCTGACCGTTCCTGGATGGAAGGCTGCAGTCCTCTCCACGCTCTGCACAACATCCAACACAGAGTAGGTCTCATAAATGTCTGATGAATGGAGGCTAGGGTCATGCATTCATTCATTTGTTCAAATGTGCCGCAGCTACGATCTGCCATGCTCAGCTCTAGACTCTGGGTTTTTTTTGACTCGGCGGCCAATAAATAGGCAGACTAAGACATGCAATGGTTTAAGGAATCCTGGTTGGCCAGCTCCCTTCCTGGGTGTCAGCTTCCTCCGCTGTGACAGGCGGGGTCTGTCTCCACTTCCCTACAACCAGATTTGTGGAAGAGTCAATAACCTCTGTCAGCATCGGTAGCCCTTCAAGGAAACAGATGTGTTGCTCACTGAGCACCAGATGTTAGACAAAAGTGATCGGTCTTCAGGAAGTGAATTGTTTGTGCTGTACAAACAGAAGAACAGATGTGGACCAGTATTGATGGGTATGCCCGAAGCCACTGGCCGGCAAATGAGAGACTGAGGCCAAGCAAGGCAGGGCAGGCCAGGAGCGGGCCATGGCCCTGGCCTCAGGGGGACCTGGGCGTGAAGTCTTGTTCTGCAGCTACTGTGGCCTGCCGTGGAAGCTATTCATCTCTCCCAGCGTGTCTTACCTCCTACCACTTTTCTGAGAATTGAAGGAACCAGGCTTGAGGCTCTGTCCATAGCACTGTGGTCAGTGCCTGCTTTCCAGAGCCCAGCGGCCTGGGTTCAGCATCCCTGCCTTAACCTTGCTAGATGGGGATCTTGGACAAATTGTTCACTGTCGTTTTTTTTTTTTTTTCAAATAGTGAATAAGTAATCGTTTTTGGGTTCTTTAAATTATAATACATTTTCCATAAAAGGGAGTTATTAACATGGAATTGCCTGGCACACAATAAGTGTGAAAAACAGCCGTCGGGGAGTTCCCGGGAGTAACGGACCTCCTCCCTGCCCAAATTCTCAGATTCCTGACTTTTGGACAGTAATTCACCTCAGTCCTACTCCTTAACCTTCAAACCCACACCCTGCATCATAGAATTCACTTTGTTCTGTGCGTGTGTACGTGTGTGTGTCTGTGTAAGGAACACCAGTTAATAGCACACCAGCCTGAACTCAAGTGTGCGTGACATCCGCTTGCCCCCCTCACCGTGACTATTGTCCCAGGTGGGGCAGGGAGTCTTGTCCCCTTTATATGAATACCCATGCGGGGTTGCATTTGTTCCGGCCTGGCTTGCCACAGCTTCTCTGGGAATCACCTATGAACATTTCCGCTGGGCATAGTGGGAAGCTGTCTCCTCACCCTCTGCACTGAAAGGCCACGAGCCAGCGGGAGCCCCTCGAGTTCCCTTTAAGGTGCCTGGGCTCACTCTTGGAGCTGCTGCGAATCCTCACAGGAAAGGGACAGGAGGGGCTGGTGACACGGTGGCGGCTCAGCGCAACCTCAGGCAGGCTCCCTCCAGCCCCCACACAATGGTTTCAAGGCCCCACGGTAGTTCTGACCCATGCACAGACCAGCCTGGTCTCACTCCCTCCCTAGCAAACCAACCTCTGCCTTCAAAGCAAGTGCCAGTGGAGGAAGCAGGCCCTCCTGCTCTCCCTCCCTTCTTGGCTTGTGGATCACTCAAAAATAATAGCAAGGAAGGATATGTTATTTTAATAAAGGGACACTTCTCAGAGCAGACACAGCAGACATGGAGGAAGAGATGGCAGAGGATGAGGAGGGGCTTGGCCAGCTGGGAGGGGAGGGTCTTCACCCTCATTGGCCATCTTCACAGCATCCTCTGGGGCCTGGGGCCTAGACTTGGAGGTCAGCTAACTATGGTCCCAGTCAGGCTCTGCGAGTGATCCAGAGATGGACCGAGATGCTGCCCACAGCCCTGGGTCTTCCACAGCTCATCTGATCCCATTTTTTTCGTTTCTGTGAAGAAGAAGATACCATCTAGTCCAGCCCAAGCATGTGATAGGATTGTCCCTCCGTCACCAGCCCGCCGGGGAGGGTGGTGGGGTGGGGGGTTAGGGAGCTGGCTATATCTGGAGTCACTGCGGCTACTGCTCCACAGTGGGCTGGCCGTGCAAAGCATTACGGTTAACAGAATAACAGATGTTTTAAAAGCATCTGGCCTTGACCTTTTGGTGAAACGACAAAGGCCATTTTCCTCATTATAAAAAGCCCAGTTCTTAACGAAGGGCTTGTGGGTGCATTGGTTTCCTAAGGCTGCTGTAACAAATTACTATTTGTTACACACATTTGTTAAGCCACCACTAACTTGGTGGCTTAAAGCAACACAGATTTATCCTCTTATAGTTCTGGAGGTCAGAAGTCCAACATCAGTCTTCTGGGGCTAACATGACGGTGTGGGGGGCAGGGCTGCCTCAGCCAGGAGGCTCCGAGAGACTCTGTTCTCACCTTCCCGCCCCTCAGCTGCTAGAGGCCGCTCGCATTTCTTGGCTTGTGACTCAGCTTTCGCCCATGTGACTCCCCAACCCCTCTGACTCCCTCACCTCTCTCCCTCACCCGTACCCCAAACCCCGCCCCTGATCACACACCGGCCTTCCCTCTATTCCTGAACACCCCACACTTGTGCTGCCTCCATGCTCTGACACTTGCTGTGCCCTGGTGTGTAATGCTGGCTCCCCAGTCCCCCTGCCTGCCTCCTCGCCTTGTCTCTCAGCTCCGGGGTCCCTTCCCAGAGGCCACCGCTGACCTAGCTAAAGCCACACCCCCAGCGCACAGCTGGCCACTCTGTTTCAGGGTCCCCTTTCTCTACCTCCCATAGCACGTAGCATAACCTGCAATTACTTTATGTCCGTGTTTACTTGTTTGTCCTCCAGTCGGGCTGCAGCCTCCTTGAGGGCAGATGCCAGCCCATTTCTGGTCACCTCTGTGTCCCCCAGTGCCTGTGACACTGTCTGGGGCAAGGAAGACAAGACACTCACTCAACACTTGAACGAATGAATTCCTAAATGAACATGGGAACGAGTGACAGGAAGAGGATTCCTCCTGTGCTTGCAACCTTAAGAAACAAACCAATGTGTTTTTTAACTATAGTTGACACACACTATTATATTTGTTTCAGGTATACAACGTAATGAGTCGACATTTATTTCTCTTACAAAGTGATCACCGCAATAGATCTAGTACCCACCTATCACCATCCAAAATTATTAAAATATTATTGATTATACTCCCTGTGCTGTACAATACACCCCCAATTACTTATTTATTTTATAACTGGGCGTTGGTACCTCTTAATCCCTTCACCTGTTTTGCTCATTCCCCAACCCCCTCCCCTCTGGCAACCCCAGTTTGCTCTCTGAAGCTATAAGTCTGTTTCTGTTTCATTTCACTGGTTCATTTGTTTTGTTTCTTAGATTCTGCTTATATAAGTGAGGTCATTCTTTGTTTCACTTATTTCACTTAGCAGAACACCCTCTAGGGAAAAAGAGTTTTCTTTTCCTGAAGGCACGGCTTAGCTGGTGAAACATGTTTAACATTATGGGTGACTACGTGAAGATGAGCCCAACATGACGAGGAAGCCACTTCTCACTGAGCTGGCATTGGGACCTGGGTAAAACCATGCCTGAAGATGGCCCTCTCTTGTGAAGGCCAGTCAGAGTTGGGCGACTTGCAACTGAAAGGTTCCTGGCGAATGCCAGACATGTGAGTCATTACTATCCCACAAAGTAAGAACACACAACTTGGGGCTCACCATGTGAGGCCAGGGAAAGCCTTGTAGAGGGAGGACCTTTAAGGTGGGTCTTAAGGAATGAGCAGGAGTTCTTGGGCAGATCTCTGGGTGATGAGAATAACATACACAGTGTCACCATGGGATCGGGTGGGCCCACTGCTGCTGGAGCACAGGTGAGACGTATAGAAAGGGGGATCGAGCATGCCCTCAAGATAGGCTTTGAATGCCTCCCCAAAGAGTTTGACTTGATTGTGCAGGTGGTAAGCTTTCATTCAGGAAGTTTCCACAGGGGAAGCTGGGTTTCTGCCTCTCCTGGAACCAGTGATGCTGGTCTCCACCCTTCACAATCCTGTCACCTCCTCTTGGGTGGATTAGCAGCCCCCACCCCCACTGCAGCCTCAGCCAAATGCTGTTGGCATAATTAAGTCATGCTGGGCAGAATTCCAGAAGAGACCCAGCCAAGGTGGAGGAAAACAGTGATTCTATTCGAGTCTTGGATTTCTTTCCCTCTCAGAAACAAAGCACAGATCAGCTGTAACTGGGCTCAGCATGGTGTGGGGTGTGGGGTTTATGGGGCTACAGCGGTCCTCTGGCAGTGCTGATGGGGCTTGCTCATGGGGTGGGACTTGAATGCTCAAAGAGGGGTTGCCCACCCTAGCTGCTCCCCTCTTGACAAAGGAAGACCCTGGACAGAGGAAGAAGCAAGGAGTGGGCCTGAGACAGGGAGAGGATGAAATACCAAGATTGCTTCCAAAGTCAACTGTGTTTCCTTAACATCATAATCGTGCAAAAAGGCCCAGTCTTGCCTTGGCTTGGGGGGTGGGAGAGGACGTCAGCTGTGACAGTCCCCTCAGAACTGCTGAGGGTATTGAGATAACCCTACACACAGCCCTGGAGCATACCGTCTGCAGACAGATGCCAGTGCACGACCGGCGGGTGGGGTGGTGGCCAAGCCTGAAGCAGGGTTATCTATGCCACGCTAGCCCCGCCTTCCATGCCTGTCTACCTGCTCCCTCCCAGCCCTTGCCCACAGCTCACAGCATTGCTGCGCCTGCCCTGGCCCTACCCGAGGCCCACACACTGGCTGGATGTGGGGTCTAGGCAGCCACCGAGCCTGGAAATGAAATGACCCACAATAGCTGAGGCCTGCCACGGCGCTGGGGGCTCTGAGACAGTGCAAATGGGCTGGGAGGTAAAATTGCCTGACACACCTGGTGAGCCTATCTCAGCTTGCTGCTCCCTCTGCCCCAAACCACGAGTCCATATGCTCTCCCTCATCCCCCATTGGGTCTCGACTCCGACGCTCCTTCTCAGTGTAAAACCTTCCTTGGCCATTCTACTTAGAAGTGAACACCACCTTCCTTTACTCCCACACACGCACACCCTTGCTCACACACATGCACACTCACATACTCACACACATGCACTCACACACATGCACACCCTTGCTCACACACACGCACACTCACATACTCACACACATGCAGACCCTTGCTCACACACATGCACACTCACATACTCACACACATACACACACACAGGCACACCCTTGCTCACACACATTCCTGCTCTATTTTCCTTCTCTGCACTGACTGGCAATCTGTAGACACACTTGCCTCATGTCCTTAAACATTTTTGTTTTCATAATAACAATTGCCCTTTATTGGTGACTCAGGACGTTCCAGGCTCTTCCCCAAGCACTTGCATCCATTCTTCCTCATGACAATCTTAAGAGGCCGTTCCTGTCACTGGGTTAGCCCCCCGTCGCTGTGTAACCTACTGTTCTGCAGGGCAGTAGCCTGGGCCCAGCCCGGCTGGATCTTCTACTCAGGGTCTCACGGGGCTAAATTCAAGGTGACCGCTGGGGTCTTACCAGAGGCTTGTGGCTGGTAGTAGATTTTATTTCCGTGTGACCTAGGACCGAGGCCCCCATTTTCTCACTGGCTGGTGGTGGGACTGCTCTCAGCTCCTAGAGGACACTGCTTCTCTCTGGGCCTTCTTCCCACACTGCAAGGGGGCGTGTAGCAACCCCTTCCCTCCAAGCTGGCTCTGTGAGGTCCTTCAGATCAAGTGTGGAGACTTCCTGGCACACAGTTGTCATCCGAGAAGCAAATCATACCTGCCCATTTCAGGTGGAGGGAGGTTTTGGGCTTTACCTCATTCCCGCCGGGACCTTTTGGTTTGATACTTGAGGCAATTTGCCTCCTTCTAAACTTCTCTCACCTGTGGGGGTGCTGCATTAACTACTTACTCCGCCCCAACACACCTTTCCCCACGTTCCCCTGGGGCCCCTCCCTCTACCCTGGAGACTGACGGACCCTTGGATGTCAGACCTCAGAACTAGGAGTCACTTCTGCTTTCCCAAGCACTGTCCCTCTGAGCCTACACATCTGCATCTGTAAAATGGGCACAAGGCCCATGCCTCCCTTTGAGGGGCTCTTACAAGAAGCTGAGGAATTATGCATTTGGAAGGGCTTTGTTATTTTTGAAAAAGCTTGGATGGTGACAGGTCATCAAAGATTGTGGGGAATGTTAGCATCTCCTGCAAAGCATGGGGGCCCAGCTCCAGTCTGCTCAGGACGCAGGGTGTGGGCGCAGGCTGCCAGGGGTTGTACAGAGAATTCCCTCATTCCTTCGCCCTTCCCTGCTCCCCGCCCCCATCTCCTGGTTATATTTGGGTTTGGATGTGATTCAGAGGAAAGGGGACAGAGATTGCTTCAGCAAGGGTCCTGAGTCCTCCCAGACAATGGCTCCAGCCTCCTAGAACCTCCTTTGCCTCCCATGGGGGCCATGGCAAGACGAAAAGCAACAAATCCACCACCCCCACCCCCAACCTCTGCAGCCAGGCTGGCTTCCTGAGCAACGGGAAATAAATCTACAGCCTTTAAGGGCTAGAATTCTCCGATTCTTGCTGTTACCATGGCAACCCAAAGCTCTCCTGTGCCACCTTCAGGAATGTCATTAGGCTGCGAGGGGGAGATGGCAAACAAAGGAAGACTTGTCAGGCTGCAGCAGCTGCTAAGAGGGCAGCGCTGTGGGGCAGGACCGCTTTTTGTAGCAGGTTTCTTTTCCTTTTCCCCTTAAATAAAATATATAAACCAGTTCATTGCATCACTAACTAAGGCTTTTCTTTTCTATGGGAAAATCGAAGCTAGTAAAATGTGCCTCAGTGCCCAGTGGGGGAATTGAAAACTATATACTGATGCTTTACCAAGAACAGCAATATATAACAATAAGGACTTCACATGCCCCATCACACTGAACCCTCCCAATCACCCGTCTTACAGATGAAACAACTGAGTGTAAGAGCAAAGAACAGCACGTCTCAGGTCGCAGGACCAATAGGAGGATGGGCAGGGACAGGAGCCCCTCTCAGAGCCCTGCTCAGCACCAGAGGTGCCTGCCCCACAGCTCTCCTGGGAACCAGTGATCACGTGACCAGTTCCTGATTTAGGAGCCAGGTGTCTGTGGGAGAAGGGAAGGGATGCTGGGTGCCTTCTCTGCTCTCCACCCTCAGGTGTGCTGATGCAAATCTGGCAACAGCCCAGGGGCCCAGGAGTCCCTGGAATCCAATTTCATGCCATCTTCTAGCTGGGTGACTTGAGTTTCCTCTGCCTTGGTCGCCCTAACTTCCAGCTCTCCATTCCAGGCCCCCCTTCACTGAGGCCACACCTCTGCTGGGACAGCACACAGCACACAATTTAGCATCAGCCTCTGGGTCCCCTCTGGTGGATTCACCATGGACCCTCCATTATCAATTGCAGAAATGAACCCATTGCTCCAGGCAGACTGAGCTCTGCCTGGTTACCAAACAGCGCCTTCTCATCTCTTTTCCTGTATTCCAGATGATTCCTGTGCCTGGAAGAGCATGCTTCCATGGGAGACACATAAACTCCTGGTTGGACATCCAACTTCAGCCTGTGCCATCTGCCCTGTGAGATCTTCCCTAATTTCTGGTCCCTTCTGCCTCCACGCTGATTTCGGTCCATCCCGTCTGTCAGCTCTTAAAACATTTAGACTCACAGCACTTACTTCATTGACTGATATTATGTATATATTTGTCCCCCCACTAGACTGTGAATACGTTGAGGGCAGGGACTACTTCTGGTTCATTACTGCAATTTGGGCATTACAGTAGATGCCCAGGAATTTTTAAATGGTTGACTAGAACACACACACACACACACACAATGGAAAGAAGAGAGCATGTAAATGTGACTAAAAATTGTTTTAAGCTAAACCAACAATAGATGGTGCTGGGGTGAGCTTCTTTACCAGTCGCAAATCTCATCGGCGTTGTTGGAACACGATTTGCATGATGTAAACAAGTCTGATAGATGTTAGACCAATGACCAGGCTCATAGCCTGGGTATCCTGGCATGCTCACGGACTAGCAGCTTTTTGTCTTATCTAAAAGATAAACTAAATGAAGCAAGTAAGAAAGATGGTAGCAGAAATTAATAAAATAGAACACAAACAAAACAAAACCAGTAAATGTAGTCAAGGCAACCAAAGATGGTCCTTTGAAAAGACCAAAGGGACGGCCGAGTGGTGCAGTGGTTGAGGGCTGGCTTGGGACACCAGAGGCCCTGGTTCAGGTCCCACATATGAGGGCCAGTGACACTGCCTTCAAAAAAAAAAAAAAAAAAAGAAAAGACCAATATAATAGACAAATTTCTGGCAACCCTTATCAAGAAAATCAGAGAGATGGTATTAGAAAATAACTTGGAAAATGAGAGATGGCAAGGAACTATAAATAAGAGTGATATTAAAAATGTAAAAATGTCATGTCAATGAGTGTAAGCATCTCAATGAAACCAATGACTTCTTAGGAAAATATAAATTATTAAAATGGGTTTAAGAAGAGGTAGAAAACGTAAATAGATCAATAAACATAGAAGAAATTTGAAAGGTAACCAAAGACCTATCCCTAAAAAAATGACATAAAGTCTAGTGGCTTATGGCAAGTGCCACCAAGTTTTCAAAAAACAAAATACATTGCATATGATATATAAACTGTTCCAGAACATAATATAAGATAGAAATAATTTCTCCTTAGTCTCTGAGCATAACCCTAACATCAAAACTAATAAAAGGAAATAGGCCATATTCACTCAGAAACAGATATAAGCATGCCGAATAAAATGTGAGCAAATCATATCTAATAGTATATCAAAATAATAATGCCAAGATATTTTACTATCCAATATCAGAAAAATCTATTCCTAAATTTCACTGGTTTAACAAATAAGAGAAGAAAATAATATGATTGTTTCAATAATGACTTCAAAAGTGCATGATAAAATTAACCACTTATTTTTTCTCCTGAAATAAAGCAATAACCTAATAGTTGATGTTTAACACACATCAGGCTTCTTGGTGAAATATAAAACTGTTCCCTCTGAGGACTTGAACAGGTAAGGATGCTCTCTATATATCATCTTGCTATACAACATTTTATTCAATGTCCCTGCCAATGCAACAAGCCAAGAAAAAAATAAAGGGTTACAATTTCAAACAAAGAAAACTGTCATTACTTATAGGCAATATTACTGTATTATCTCCCTAGAAAACCAGCTAGCAAAATAACAGAACTCGTCAGAGACATCAATAAAGGGGGCGGGGTAGGTAGACATCCACACAACATTAAAAAAGATAGTAATTTCCTTTACTACATAATAATCAACTCTAAAATGTAGTTAAAATTCCCATTCATGGCAAAAACAAAGAAATATATATGCACTCTCTAGGAATAAACCTAATAAGAACACTTATGAAGAGTATTAAAGCTTATGAAACGAATGTTAACAACAAACAGCAATGAAAAATCCACTGGACCAAATCACAGGGAGCAACAGAAGATCCCAAGGCTGACAGGTTCCACTCTTTATGCCCCAAAGCTGGGCATGAGGGAGGTGTGTGCCCCACAGGAAGACCTGTCTGTGGCCCAAACAAGAAGGGGGTGGTTTGTCTGGTAGCCCACAGCCCAGGGCACTGCAAGCCAATAGAATCGCACACTCGCTTTGAGCATTCCGATCCAAAGCTGCATTCCGATCCAAAGCTAAGCCTCGCCTAAGACCCTTTGTGCTTCGGTTATGGGGTCATTAAAAGTAAGAAAACATTCTAGATGCAAAGTCATTGCCATACGCTCTAGTGCTCCAGCCCCCGAAGGCATGTTTCCACACTTTGCATTTTCCTGGGTTCAATTAAAATACTGGTTTCTGTCAGTTGGTAAAGAACTCAACGTAAGAAACGTTTTTGGTTTTTTTTTCTCGCCTTTCTATTACCATGAAAACAGGGTGTGTCATGACAAAAACCTAATTAACAGCTCTTTCAAAAGACTAGGGCTGTGTTTGTGGTGTTGGACTTAGCACTGAGGAGTCTACTTGCACAATATCATAATGATCGCCATCAATCATGTTCCCCTCGAAGCACTAAGCAGGGACCTTTTTTGTGGAAGGGAAACAAAGCACACCCTTTCTCAACCACAAGTAAGCGGCAGAATGAGAGACAGCTTGCTCGGCGATCTCACCCACATGAGAGTTCCAATCCTAGTCCTGCCCTGACCAGCTTTGTGACCTTGGACAAGTCACTTACTGTTCAGAACCTCAGTTTCCTCATCTGTAGAATGGGGGTGAAACGCAAGGTTAGTTAGCAAAATCATGTCTGTCCAAGGGTGTCCCAGACAGCCTGGCACAAAATCAGTGCTCAGGGGTATGATTTCTATTTGATCTCTTGACATTCTTTCACTGAATTAAGAGGATGGACGGTGCATGCTCTTAGGGAATTGTCCCCATGTTCTCGCTCCTTGTCCGGGTAAGAAGTTCACCGCTTAGACATCTGGTCATTGCCACCTCACTGGTTTGTTGTGACTATTGGGGCCCAGGACATACTTTCTGCTCCATAAATGACCCTTCTTCCTTCTGGTGCCCACTACGCCAATCATTGCTCTCCACACGCCTAAGAGAGACACAGGAGGAGGGAGCCTGTTCTCACTGGAGCCAGGAGGTAAACTGACCTCTCTGAGCAACTCAGCTGGATGAAGCTCGAGTGGAAAGTCAGCCTCTGGGTTTTCCCTCCTGCTCTCTTTCCAGAGTTCCACGTTGAACCATCTCGTTCATTCAACAAAAATCTTATTCCCACGTGCCACGCTGCGGGCTGGGCTACTGCACCAGTCCGGGCGCGATTTAACGGAGCCTGCCCGAGGGCGTAGCAGCACAGAAGGGCGAGGGAGCAGCTTCTGTGCCTCCTCCCATCATTCCCTCTCTCCAGGGCTTCACCGCCCACTTTCTGGTGAAGTTAATAGTCAGGGTGTCAGCTTTGAATACCAGTTAGATCAAGGGAGAGAACCTACTTGCTGAAAACCCAAACCAAACCAAACAAACCTGAGAAAACCTAACAAGAGGAAAATTCCAGTTGAGCTAATCCCATGATGCTCAGGCTGTAGGAACTGTTATATTGTATTCATTCATTCATTCATTCATTCATTCTTCAAACAACTGTCTTAAATGTTAGACACTGTTATAGGTCAGAGGTCAGCAATTTTTTCTGTAAATGGCAAGATAGCGAATATTTAAGGTTTTGTGGACCATATGGTTTCTGTGGCTACTACTCAATGCTGCTGTTGAGGGTGGTTGTGTTCTTGTAAAACTTTATTTACAGAAATGGGCCAGGCTAGAGTTTGCCCACCCCTGCTCTAGACACAAAGAAGAAGGAGACCCAGGCTCCTGACTCAGGGAGGCCAAAGTCTGGATGTGAAGACAGACCATGATGGCACACTGTGATAAGAGACAGGCTAGAGGGGGCAATGATGATGATAATTAGTAGTCAGTTATATTAATATATGGAATGCCTGCATATGCCAGAAACTTTACCTAAATTATTGCATTCACTTTTTCAACATCCCTGTGAAGGAGGTATGATTTATTGTCATTTGCAGAAAATGAGGCTCAGAAGAGAGAAGTGACTTGTCTGGACCACATGGTGGTGACTGCTGGAGCCAAGACTATCTGCCTATCTGTTCACCCATCCATCTATCCATCCATCCATCCATCCATCCATCCATCCATCCTCCATCTATCCATCCATCCACCATCCATCCACCATCCATCATCTATCATCCATCTATCCATCCATCCTAGAATTAGAATTCAGAAGTGGGATAGTTGTCTCAAGGTCAAGTTTATTTAAACTAACTAATGAAGTCGGATATTTTCTGACAGTTTGATCTGGCCGATAGTTTAAATAAATGGCCTTGCCATTTAGGCAACGGGGCAGACAGTTTTCAAAACTCAACGAGCTATGCCGGCCAAGTGGCATGGTGGCTAAGCGCTGGCTTGGGAAGCCAGCTATCCTGGTTTGGGTCCCACTTATGAGGGCCAGTGACGCTGCCCTCAGAAAAACCAAACAAACAAACAAAAAAACTGAACGAACTAAATGTACGGCTTTGAGGTTTCAAAAAGATATATGTTTCAAGCAAATACTTAACATACAAGAAATAGTAAGTTCCATCTTCTCCAACTGCTTAGCCTTGTGATTTAAAAGAATCAATGTACCAACCTGAAGATGTGCAGGGGAAAGCAAAGCTTTTAAAATTAGAATTGCTTTAGGGGGACTTTGAGTAAAGCTGTTAGAAGACCCCTGCCTTAGAATACCGCCCTTCATCCAAACTCAGCCTCTCAAAGCGCTTCTTCCAAATAAATACAGGGCTCCTCTGGTGAAGGGGGAAACCCGGGGAATGGAATTCTGCCCATGTCACTGCATGAAGGGCCCAAAATAATAAAGCTGTCTCTTTGCTTTGAGGAAAGGAAATTTATTTGCGAAGGATTTGATCAGCCACAATAAAGTTGTCTGATGGGTCTGGACGAAAGAGAGATGTACCAGAGAGGAACACAACCCCTTTTTCAGCCACATTTTCCATGCTTCAATTGAAAGAGGCTTGCTTCCCAGAGCCGCAGGTAGGGGCGGCAGGCTGACGTCCCAGCACAAAGCTGCGCTGTTTGCTTTTCAGCAACGTTGAGTCTGAAGCTGCTTTGCCACCTTCCCTCGGAGGGCGGCGCTCTGTCCAATGAAGGGGTGTCCACACCTGCAGCCACCCCACCCACAAGCTCAGGGCGCATGGGGAGAGAATGGCCTGGGTGCAGGGCTGGTCTGAGCCCAGCTCAGCCAGGTTCCATCTATGTTACAGAGCAAAGGGCTAAAGAACAGCTAATTAAAAACACCACTCTCACGCTGGAGAGAAAAATGATAATAACTTGAGAAGATTTTCCTGGTTTTTTTTTTCTTCCAAATGCAATTAGATGCCAACTACCTTTGCTGATTTCAAGCCCAAATGGCTGATGCTATTTTGTCTAACTCATGATTACAAGGGCATTGGAGAGCCAACAGCAAATGTGTGGGGGAGAGAGCTGTTTTCCCAGCTCACCCACTCCAAATGAAGTTCCTGTCCTATCTGTTTCTCCCGGCCAGCTCATGGCTGGGCTGTGCCATGCGTGCCACAGTTGGGAGGACACCAGTTGTTGTGATCTGGGGACGGTGCTCCCTGTCACCACATTGAGAAGGCCCTGCCGCCAGAGGCCGCAGCACACTTCCTTCCCACAGTCCCCTGAGTCCTGTCTCCTAAGGGTGGGCGGGGAGCTCCGGGAGGGCGGGGCCAGGCCCGGGTGGGCGGGGCCAGGCCCTCTCCTCTGCAGTCCCCAGAGGCTGGCTGATCAAGGCAGAATCACTGTGGGACGGTTCAAAGACTGTCAAGCATCACTTACCAGCCATATGTGTTTGGCATCTGTCACTATCGGCTTGAAGGTGGGGTCTGCACTGTAGTCCTCACTGGCTCCCCAGTTCCCAGCAGAGGCCTGGCGTGTAAACGCTGACTTGGGTAGATTCACTCCACCTTGTACCTATCTATCATAACAACTGCATGAGGCCCAGTTGTGTGCAGCTTGGAGAAAGAGTACCGCCTTGCAGGTCTGTCAGTCTGCTAGCACTGTCATAACAAGTACAACAAACTGAGAGGCTGAACATGGAAGTGGGCTAGAAGTTCAAGGGCACGGTGCTGGTGGGGGCTGGTGCCTCTTGACTGCTGGGAGGGGACTCGGTTCCATGACCTTCTCTAGCGTCTGGTGGTTTGCTAGCAGTCTTTGCATGCTTTGGTTTCCGCATGCATCATGCCTATCCTCTGTCTTCACAGGTGTTCATCTCGTGTCTCTGTTTCTTTGTCCTTTTTCGAAGGACACTAGTCACAGTGGATTGGGGTGCACTGTAATGACATTGTTTTAACTTGATGGCCTCTGTAAAGACCGTATTTCCTAATAAGGTCACATTCTGGGGTAGTGAGGTTTATACTTCAGCCTATCTTTTTTTTGGGGGGGTGGCACATTTCAACACACAACAGAGTCTAACAGATCTGGATACTTTCTTTTTTTTTTTTGAGGGCAGTGTCACTGGCCCTCATATGTGGGACCGAACCGGGGCCGCTGGCTTCCGAAGCCAGCGCTTAACCACAGCGCCACTCAGCCGGCCCGATCTGGATACTTTCTTAGATGACCTTCCCAGGAACCCTACGAAGCTGGGGTTGACAGATAAGAAAAGGGAAGCTCTGAGAGGCGGCGTGACTTGCCTGGAGTCCCACAGGCAGGGCCGGGGTTTAGACTCCGGTCTGTCCGGCTCCAGGCTCAGGACTCTTTGGATGGCGCTGATCTGCTGACAGCTCCTTCATTTTCTCCTTCAGGAGCTCACTGGTCT
The DNA here is from genome assembly GCA_033961575.1 of Aselliscus stoliczkanus. Classification (NCBI taxonomy): domain Eukaryota; kingdom Metazoa; phylum Chordata; class Mammalia; order Chiroptera; family Hipposideridae; genus Aselliscus; species Aselliscus stoliczkanus. Next base: position 5,495,194 of record CM066733.1, read on the forward strand.
CAACTGTAGTTTCTCTCCACCCCCCATTCTAATTAGCGGGACAATTTGGGTAGAAGGGAATAAATTGTCAACATAAGAGGCACATCCTCTTAATCAAATGTGTTTGTTTAAAGCTTCAGCGGGGAAGCTGCAGGCCAGCCCGGTGTCCTGCAGGATAGGGGGCTGGGGGCCTCCAAGCCAGATGGCGGGGGGCTGCGAGGGGATGGAGGAGGGTGAGGGGGGCCCAAGTGGTCTCTGCTTGAGGACGCAGAGCCCCGCCCTGCCCAGAGCAGCAAGGCAGGTTCGAAGCCCAGCACTTTTCCTCTCTGAGCCTCCGTTTCATCATCTACAAACAGAAATAATAATGATGACACTTACCACGTATTCTACTGAGTGTATAAACAACTATACACCAAGTCGCATGCATATTATCTAAACAACTTTGCATGCCTACTAGAGATAAACGAATGAGTACATATATGGTAGCTAATAGAATCATATTTTCCACTGTCAGGAATAGCAATTACAAGCAAGCAAAGAGGGAATGTTGATACGACTCCTACTTCATGTTGTTTGATTTTGATAGACAGATTAGATAGATAGGTAGATAGGTAGATAGATAGGTGTGTATGTGGTCCAGTAGACATCCACCCTTTTCTAACTCTGCCCACTGAGAGGCCTGGAAGCAATGACACTCTTTTTTTTTTTTTTTTTTTAAAGATTTTATTGGGGAATTGGCGGAGGGGAACAGCATTGGGGAATCGGGGAAGGGGAACAGACAAGTTGCTGTCTTTTTGTTCTTCAGTTTAGTTGCGGAGGATGTTGCTTCACTGTTGGTATCGTCATTGTGCTCTTCCCGGATGAGGCAGATCGGTCGCTGGCCTCTGGATGGTCGCTCACCGCGGCTATTGGCAGCTCACGCTTGGCTGCCAGCCGCTCACGCTGGCTGCGGGCCACTCACTGTAGCCTATGGCAGCCCACTGCAGCAGGGGCTGCAGCCCACACCATCACCGGGGCTCGCACAGCCCAGCTCCAGGTGGAGCTGTTGTTAGCTGTAGAGGGCAGTGTCACTGGCCCTCATGTGGGATCCAAACCGGGGCCGCTGGCATCCCAAAACCAGCGCTTAACCAATGCGCCACTCGGCCAGCCCAGCAATGACACTCTTGTAGCAAAGAGTCTTGGTCTTGGTTACTAAATACCATTCATTCTTCAATGTAAAGAACCAGGGCTCCTTGGAGACATGGTTTGGTTGTTTCTAGGACTGGGAAAGGGAAGATGCAAGATGAGCCTGGAGCATCTCGTGGCACCGGAGAATAAGGAAGGGCTCAGTCCCCCCAAATAAAAGGTGGAAAGTGTCAAAAGAACACAGGAGCGAGCCTGAAAGAGCTCCCTATAACCCAAACAATAAATAAATATCCGTGAGTCCATACTAATGTAAATAAATGACTGACTAAGCAAATCAAAGGGGAGAAGGGACAACTCTTCCTTACAAAAGAATTCCACTGACTAAATATAGAAAAAAATGGGGGAAATAGAAAATGACTTTAGGAACACTGCAGTAGAAAGGTTGCAGGAAAGACCCGCTGATAAACGCTGAAGTCAGTGTGTGCGAGTTTCAGGAGAAAAAGGGATTTGTAGCTGCTCAGAGTACTTGCCCCCACATGTGTACTAATTACGAAGGGAAAAATAGTAACATCAAGGTTAACATCACCAGGGCTAAGACACGTCAACATCCTGCAACCCTGGTGTGATGCTCTGTGCCATCTTCCCCAGAAACCATAGCCACAGTGTGACCATGGGAAAGCATCGGACAAACCCAAACCAAGGGACAGTCTATACCACTCCTGACCAGCGCTCTTCAAAAGTGTTAAGGATGAGAAAGACACAGAAAGACTGAAAAACTGTCACAAGTCAGAGGAGACTGAGGAGATGACTAAATGCAATATGGACAGAAAAAGGATTTTTAGTGGAAAGCTGGTAAAATCTGAATAAAGTCTATAGTTATTATTTTTTTTAATGCATGCAGTTTGATCCAAGTTGTTTCAGAAAATGTGATGGAGACCTCAAAGCAATAGTTTAATGTTATCATTAAAAATGATGTATTTGTGTAACTAAATAAAGCCATCAAAACCTGTTGGTAGACCTGAGGAAAAGGGGGTGCACGTGGCTTTGTGTTAGGGCCTCTGTGGAGAAGATGCAGGGCAGGCCTGGAAGGAAAGGGGGGCTGCTGTGAGCTTCCTAAGAGCAGGGCGAGGTGGCCGGTTCCTGTTATGGGCACTTCATGGCCACGGCCTTATTTTAAGCCATAGCAACCGCAGGAGGGGCAGTGGTTATTTATGAATTATCCCAATTTACAAATGGAAACGGAGGCAGATTAAGAGGCTTATTCAAGACACAGTAGCTATGATTTGTTGAGTGCCTGTTACAGGTGAGTCTTTAAATATTATTTCATTGACTTCTTGCCAAACAAAGTAGGTGGGCTCCTTAGACCCCTACTCCCCCGCTCCCCAAACCCAGCACAATGCCCACCAGGGACCTCACGCTGAAAGAGAAATCACGTCAAATCAGCCCACAGCCTCTGGTCACTCTTCCTTTGGCAGGAGATGGGATGGCAGAGACAAAGTCAAAGACAGGTCAGGAGAGATTGGAGGCAGGAGAGAGGCAGGGGGCGCCCGGAGAGGGGGGCGGTCATCTTTGGGGCAGCTTCAACTAAGGAACTCTGGGCCTGGGTGCCCGGAAACAGATCATTTCTGAGAAAAGGACAGAGTCAGATAAATACCCCTCTGTGCCAGGCTCAGGCTAATTTGCAGGGAATGTTGCCATGGAAACCAACCCTTTTCCCTCAACTGTTCAGGAGCACTTTTTTTTTTTTTTTGTAAGAGATGGTGCTATGTGCTTCTTGGAAATAACTATTGGGGGTTTGTTTCTTCTTCTACCTGACTCTCAATCAGATTGGAGCACATCACAGGGATGGGTGGGGATACATGGATTGACAGCAGCTCTGACAGGTGGACTTCCATTTTCCAGAAAAATGTATGTCTCCCTAAATACCTTCTGACCTGATCAGTGCTGGGATTAGCGCTGGTACCATCACGGCCTCTTCGCAGTTGGCTACCCGTATCCCCCCTCTCCTGCCCGGCTTGGCCCATGAGCACCTGGGGAGTGTCAGCAGCTTCCTGTGCCTGTTTAATCTCTGTGCCCAGCCTGGCACACGGCAGGCATTGCAGGAGCATTTGAGGCACAGCCCCGGGCTGTGTCCCCCCGTCTGTGGTGCTGTCCCCGTGGCCGAGGAGGACAGCTCTGTGCCCTTCTCTCCACCCTCCTGAATTCCTCCCACACAGGTGTAAGGCCAGTTTTTCCAAGGACGCCTGGCTGACAGCCACCACACACCCCACCTTCCCCAGAGCTTCTGCACCTCCCTGGTCCTTGCACCCCTTACATGAGGTTCCCAGTGTGGGCAAGTAGATGAAAAAGGTGCCACAAGCCACACACAGAGCTTTTTCTATGAACCAAGGAGCTGTGGTTTCCACCCCAGCCTGCTTCTCCCAGGCCTCGGTCAGCCAGCGGCGCTCCATGAAACCCCGTCCTCCGAAACCAGAGCTTTCCCTGACCCAACCGCCTCTGCCTAAACTCTCCTAGAACTCATCTCCCACTCCTTGGGCATTCATGGCAGCAGTTAGGTAGCCTCCTTCTTTCTGATGAGATCATTCTGACTCCACTAGGAACAGCGTGTGGGCCCAGGGTCCCACCTAAAAACAATCCTCCTGCCCCTCACATTCTCTCTTCCTCCTGGTCACACACCCAGAACCTGCTCATTCCAGAGAAAATACAGCTTGGGTTTATGTTTTGAGGCAATGGAGTGGCAAATCCATTGTGACACAGTGAACATGTGTTCATTAAGTCTTTAGTTGACTTTGTATAATTGAAAAAAATAGTGCTGTTCATGTGCTGGCCACACAATCAGCCTGCCTCTGCGAGTGGAGTGCCAACCGAGACCCCTACCCGGGCCTGCCCAGCTCACTGTGCCCTGAAGAGAGGCTGGAGTCCAGGGCTTTATGGGCACAGGAAGCTGGCCTCACGGCCCTGCTCGGCAGCCGGTGCAGCCCAAAGGGTGGGAGCCATGCTCTCTTTCTTCTTCTCGCCAGCCATGCGTGTTCGGTAGCAACCCTGGTGCAGTAATGAGCTTGGAGCCTCAGCCAAGTCAGTTCTGGTCCCCTCCCCTGAATGGCCTGCCATCTGAGTTTGAGAAGAGCTGTGAACACACACTGTTAGCTCCCAGGCAGACTGCAGGGGTGAGCAGTTAGTGCTGAATGGCACCGTGGTGCAGAGGCTGGCACCAAAACCTGTGGGTTGGTCACAGCTCGGCTGCTTCCTAGCCTCGCGATGGGGCGGACACGACGGCAGTGATGCTGATGATGGGAGTGCCTGCCTCCTGGGAGGTATATGAACTGAGACACACGCAGCACTTAGCACGTGGCATGGACAAGGGGCATTTAAGTGTTTGCTATGAACCCGGGTACCGAGTCCAGGCTGAGCATAAGCTCCTTGGCTTTCATGGTAACTGTCACTTGACTTTCTGGGGAAATGAACTACAACCTCAAGGGCATTATTCAGGTTCTTACGGCAGCAACCTGGGGGGCAAAGGAGTCACACATACCTGGGTTCGAATCCCAACTCATCTCCTACAACCCTGGGCCACCTCTTCATCCCTGAGTCTCAGTTCCTTCATCTGTCAAATGGGGGTCAATAACCCCTACCTTCCAAGGTGATAAGAGGCCTTAAATGAGCTGATCATGAGAAGGACCCACTCACTGCCCATCATCTTCCTCCTCAAGCTGTGGGCTAATGGCCTATTGTACTGTGTCAGCGGCGGCCTGGGCCCCCCTTTGGCATGTCTGTTTCCACTGGACTCCCCTCTGGACTTCAGGGCAGTGAAGGTGTGTCACTCGTTGCTGAATGCTCATGCCCAACACAGCCTGGCGCTCAGCAGGTGCTCACTGGGGGACATTAGGCTTTGGGGTGAGTACACAGGTGTGTCTCTGGGCCCCTGCTGCTGACCTCAGCATCAGTTCAGGCCTGCTGCCTGAGAATGGAGGTCCCCTCACAGCCCGATTCCCAACCCCGCCTAACAGGACGCCCTGTCCCCAGCCTCTTCCTGACCGGCTCACTGAACAGAAGATAAAGGAAGTTGCAAAAGGAAGGTCACGACTCTCAGACACATCTATCTTTATTTGTTTCCTGTCAGAAAAATTCAAGAATTACACCAAAAATACTTCAGCCTCTGCTACCTACTGACAAAAATACACCACAAAATTATAAAGCGCTTGGCGGGTTGGCTAGGGACAATTTGTTATTCCGCTTTGGATGACAAATGAATTTACAGGTGACTTGAGGTGATGGGAGGGTTGGTGGGGAGGAAAAGTCAGGTGACAGCATTTGGCAGGATACTTTGAGCTGTGCTCATCTTATCGCCCAGTCATGTGTCTGATGAGTTCGGCAACACACACAATGCCCTTTAAATGGCCCAGCAGAGCTCCATGGGAAACAGTAGTACATCTCAAATAACCAAGTCTCCCAGCCAGTTCTGGTCCTGGAGCTGACACCCACAGAGAAGACCTCCCCTAAAAGTTTGCAGAAGAACGGCGTGGTGGTCCCTGATGTGGCCCCAGGGCAGGGGGAGACCTGGCCAGTGTAGGATACTGCCTCCTTGTCAGGAGCTTCTAGAAGCAGATAAGAGTGCGGACAGGTGTCCCCTGTCAACATGCCCGAGTGGGCAGAAGCCTCCTTCAGCAATGCTTTGGCTTTGTTGCAGCCCCATCTCAGCCTCCCTGGCTGTCACCTGAGATTCCTGGTATCAGCTTCATTGTTCTTCCCATTGTTTTCAGCACTTGGGGAAAACTAACAACCGAACAGAGATTGAAAACTTGGGAGCCTGTGCTTAGACCCTGGCCAGAGGTCACAGGCCTGTCTGTCCTTTCTTCTCCTCCCTCCTACCCTTGCTGTCTCTACACACGGGCAGGTGTGGATCTAGAAACACAAGGAAAGACGAAGAAAGCCTGCCCGCTCCTCAGAGTTGGCTGACACCACACCCATCCCCAGGCCAGGTGGGTCGGCCCAGGCCCTCCATCGCTTGCACACTCGCTTGCCAGGAGGCCTTCCATACAAACGTGAGCCAACCACGCAAAACGCACCCCTGGTGGCTGCTTTGCACTTAGCTAGTATGCTTCCTGGGCTTCCTATGTCAAAATCAGTCCTTTATTCCAACGTGGCCCTCCGACCTCCTGTACTTCTCTAACTCAATAATACCCACCCCACCCCCCACCTCCACCCCCACTCATCAGGTGTTTTTACCTTCGGAAGCCCATGCTGAAGGTAGTTTCTCATCTAGGAAGCCCAGGGGGTCTTCACTGCCCTTCAGAGTCTTCCGCATGCAGCCAGTTTAATCCTTTTTATGTTGGCGGTGGTGTGCTCTGTTTCTTTCCTTTTCTGGTTTTAACTTTTCCTAACAAATAATAAGCAGCGGCTTTGAAAATATTTTACATGGGAACGATCAACACGAAACATGCCTTTGTACATGAGCCTGACTCGGGGACGAATCAACAATATCAAAGACGAAAAGAAAGACCGATTCAGACAACTCCAGTGCCCGCTAGTTCAGGTGAGTGCCCTGCCCGCCCCGGCCCACCCCCCACATCCCAGGAGTACAGTGTCGTCTGTGACTAGAGCTTGGCTTCGCCAATGGGGGCCCCCTCTCTGCCCCCTTCTGGCTGCGGGGGGCCTCTAATGGCCCTGGCTCTTGGGTGGCTTGGGCTCGTGGATGACGGCGGCCGCCGACAGCCACGGCCCGATGGCCCGGGCAGTGCTCTGCTTGGCCACGCTGTAGTGGCTGATGACCGTGTAGAAGCGGCTTCTGGAGCTGGGGTCCTGCGACGAGTAGTAAGCGTCCAGGGAGGCCGGGATGCAGCGCTTGTGCTGGGGAGAGAGGGCAAGAGTCAGGGGCGGCGCACAGGTGCTTCCACCCCGCCCTGGGACACGGCCACCCCCTCTGGGGGCCACGGCCAGAGGGCAGGTGACAGCACCTGGCCTGCGCCTGGCACTCAGCAGGCCTCCTGAGGATCCTCACTGTCATTATCATCAAGGCCGACACATTCCACAAGGCCAGAGAAATAAACCTGATGCAACAGTAATCCAAGGGGGGACCTCCTGTGCTTCCTGTGTGGCCACAGTGGACACTGTCGGGGGCCCGCAGGACGCTCCTCACCTAGCTGATCCCCGCACTGTTCCAGGAACCACTGCCCGCAGCCAGTGACTGCTTATTTTACTGCCTTGATTTTACATCTGTATCCGCTCTCCTTCCAAAGCCTTGGTCCCTCACAATACTGATATAATCGGATACTTGCATCGTCCTACACTATATCCAGTGCTCACAGACTAACACCAATAGCATGACTAACAGACTAACTAGTGAACTTTACATTCTCTCTACAGCTCTCTGTGGCCTTAGAATATTCCCCCTGAGGGCGTACGGTCAAGGTCCTGTGTTTTACAGTTGTTTGAAATATTTAATGTCTTTGTAAGTGTATGTCCCCAGCTTGATGTAGAGTGAGGTTCTTTGGTTCGTTTGTTTTTAATTTTCAGGAATTACTTCCTCTTATTTAAGACATATCAAACATTTACAAATGTCAAGGGCAAACATACAGCAAGGGGAAGCCCGTCCCCTCAACTCTGCTCCCTACCTCCGCCACCCCAGGAACCATTTCTCTTCACTGTTTAATTTTTCCTTCCAGAATTCTTTCTGAAAATATAATCACATGTGCTGCACGCCCCAGCCCCTTGTCCTCACACACAGGCAGCGTCTGTTTCTCCCCGTTTTCGCCTGGCGGTAGGTACTGCACGTCTGTGTCTGGACCCTCCCTCCCTTATTTTCACAGCTGCATGGAGTCCACTGTGCGGACACATCACGGTTTATGCATCTGTCCTTTAGGACAGTTGTCACCAGCCTTTCAGAACCTCAGCTTCGTACTAAGAACGGTGTCTTAGGAAGTTGCATAGCAGACCGGAAGGTCCTGTGTTTTCCAGGGGAGATGTTCCACATTTGATCCCCTTGCTTTGGAATGTTACGTGATGTCTTAACCAAACATTCCGTCTCTATCTCCTCGGATGTAAAGTGGGAGCGAGGAGATGGGTTTTCAGAACGGGCGTGCAGCTCCCTTGATAGGTTCTCAGTAAATGGTGACTTATAAATATTAATGTCACCTGCTTTAGCTCTGAAACAAATTCTAACATCTGCTGAGAGCCTGTTCTCTAAAAGGCCCTTTTGCTGACCGATTCTATGTAAATTCTCTCCGTAAGGTCCCACGAAATCCTGAGGATGGGCATTCTCAGCACCCATTTTGCAGGTGGGAAAACTGAGGCTTGGAGGGGCTGAACATGCAGACATTTCAGTTCTTCAATGAAAGGAGCCCTCGGAGTGAGGGCCAGGACTGTGGGGAGACCAGCTCAGAAGCACCTGTTCTCTGTCTTCACATCTCTGCAGGGCCACCGTGGGGAGAAGGGATCAGCCATGAAACCAGGAAGGCGCACACCAAGGCAGAGCTTTCTGAAGATGGAACAGTGCATCTTGAAAGGGCGTGACTGTCCCTCACTGCTGATGTGCAACCCCTCTGGGGAGTGCCACCTTGGAGACTGAGTCCTACGGGAAATCTTGAAAATCCCATGCCAGGCACATATTACATTTGAAACAATCTGCAGGGCGGTTGCCACACCCAGAATTTGGACGTCAATGAGAAGAAGCCATTGATAAACTCTCTGATTGAAGTTGACGGTCACCTGGGGCCACTCAGCGGCCAGAAGACCCTTCCTTACCTTATAGACAAACCCCTCTGGGCAGCTGTGGTCATAGGTGAAGGCTTTGTAAACCACCAGGAACACGATGCAGGCAAGGAAAGCAAGGGCCAGGCTGACCAGGATGGTGACCTGCAGGAAAACAGAAGCCAGAGTCACGCAGCCTCAGTGTCCTGCCTCAGTCCACACGTGCAGCCTCGAATCCGGGGCTGGCGGGAAGCCTGGTGTGTTAGAGAGAGCAGGGCTATGGGGACCAAGAAACTGATCTGTCTCAGCTCTGTCACTAATGTGCAGTGTGACCTTGAGCAAACCACCTGCACCCTTCAGGCCGATACTTGCTGAAGCACCTTCTTGGCAGGACATGTGATTTTCCCCTCGTTTACTTTTCTTGTTAACTGTGTGTGTGCATAGGGGTGGGGGTGGGGGTGGTGCGGGACGTGGTCATTAAGCCCATCAGAGTGGCACTTCTAGAATTCCCACCTTCCATCACCACCACCCTGATGCCAGTACGGAATTCCAATCTCAGATAGCAACTGCTTACTCCCCTCCACCTGGCAGTGCACACACTCCCAGCCCAAACTGCTCTCTCCCCCGACCCCAGACCTAGTCCGCCTGCATTTTGCCCCATCTCAGGAAATCTCAATTCCACCTTTGCAGTCCACTCAGGCCCCAAATCTTGAAGCCATCCTTGATTTCCTTTTTCTCACATCCTACATCCAATCTACCAGCGGACGCTATCATTTCTGCCTTCAAATACATCCACGATCTGACCGCTCCTTGCCACCTCAGGCACCTCCTCCCCGGCCCAAGCCATCAGCACCTCTTATTTGCAGTGTTGAAACAGCCTTCCAACTGTGGCCTCCCACAGTATATTCCCACACAGCAGGCAGAGACGTCCTTTCAAAACCTAAGCCAAGGCATATCCCTTGTCTGCTCAAAAGCATCTAATGGTCTCCAAATTGCTCAGAGTGAAAGCCCAGCTCCTAACCATGACCTACAAACAAGCTTTGGAAAAAAAAAAATACAGCACCAAAGAAACTGGGGCGACCGTGTCAGAAAGGAGTAAATGGCCGACTCCAGAGACACCTCAGCAGCACGGTACCTGGTAAACCAACCCCGCCCCGCTTTGCACGAAGAATGCAAACCCTGAAAACCTCAAAGCCACAGAACCACTCACTTCAGGGAAATTAAACTTGGTGGGGAGATGGCAACAGAGCTGCCCCACAGACATTCATTTTTCTGTATGTGACAGCAGAAGCCTACAGGGACAGAATGACGCCACCCCGTGCCTTGCTCCTGGCTCGGTCCCAAAGGTCCTGACAATGGGGCTGGAGTGGAAAGTGCGAGGGGATTGCAGCCCCCGTAAATCCTGCCCCAGTGACACCCTGGTTTCTCAGCTCTCTGCCTGGCACCGACCCACTGAATGGAGGACCGCTTCCTGGTGTGTGACCCTGGACCGGCTGCTTGCCCTTTGGAATTCTCGGCTTGCTTCTGTCTAGAACAGGGGTGACACGGATGGTTACCCCACACTGGCTGCTATAAGGCGGAGTGTGGTGGTGCACGGAGCCCCTGGGATGGGCCTGGCCGTAGTGATGACCTCAGTTAGCGTCCATGCAGCACAGACATGCATCACGCCATTGTGTGTCCTCAAAACCCTGCGGGGAGGTACGATCAGTATGTCCATTTTACAGATTCTTTTAGAGGCTGATGGAGGGACTTTACACCTCTGAGGGCAGAGTGAGGATTTGAACTCAGGTCTGCCGTCCAGCTGCCTAACCCTATGTTACACTGCTGATGAATCTAAAACTACATTAGAGTTCATTTTTTTTATTAAAGATGCATTGCATCATTATTATAAGAACAATAATGGAAATCCAAGAAGAAAAACACCGATTATGATCTTGCCAGCATCTCAAGTCTGCTTTTATGTGCTAGCTATTTGTGCCCGCCACATGCACCCCTGTAGACATCTTCATTCCTTCCGTTTCTTCCCATTTTACCCACTTGTGGCCCGTCCATCGCTCTATGATCACGAGAACGTTCTCACACACCCAGTCCGGACCACCCCAGCTTCACCATCTGTCAAGTGGCGCTACATCATTCCACTCATCTACACAAAACTGTCATGAGGCACAACCAAGACGAATAATACAAACAGCAGCACCACTTTCGCAAATGCGAAAGTGACACACTCACGCTTCCTGCTACCATCACTGGTACCACTACACCTGTTCATCCTCAGAGCTGATTTGGTTCAGGTGTTGTCTCAGCACAAGAACCATCGAATGTTACACTGTGTTGCCACCAGTTGTGACCTGTCCTCGCGGACTGACAGCCCCTGAGGACAAGGCTGTGCTCTGTGTCTCCGGGCTTCCGAGGGCCTGTGCGTCCTACTGTTTAAAGGGTTTACTGGTGATTTGACTGATGGTACAGAAAAGCATGGCTGGCGTGGGCTGTCTCTTCCCTGGTCTTCCCTGCCTCCCCCACCTGTTCCATCATCCCTCCTGCCACCAAAGGGATCGTCCAAGATGACTTTTCTGACCATTTCATGGTGGGGCTGAAATTCTGTCATCCCACTGTGGGGCTGAGTTCATGTCCTGACACAGTGGGTCTACGACTTCACTGAGCCTCAGAGCCGCCTCAGGAGACGGAGCAGATGCAGAGTCCCAGGTTCTGCCCTCTCGTCTGCCACAGCAGCCAGAAACCAGCATTTGCACACGCGTCCAGGAGATTTGCATGCACAGGACCTGGCACCTTCAGTGAGGTCAAGACAAAGGCCTAAATCCTTGGTCTGGCTTCTGGGGAGAGCGAGGACATCCCTTGACCATCAGCACTTCACACACTTGCTCTCACTCAGTCCCACCCTGGGCCTACCCACAAAGTGGGGACTGTTGATGGTCCCGCTTTCCAGATGATGAACCTGATGACTGCAGAATAAAGTATCAGGGTTTTCTAGCCCATCATCAGTGGAGCAAGACCCAGGAGCCAGATCTGTCTGGATCCAAAGCACAGGTTTTTCTTTGGCAGTAACTATACTGTCTTCACCATGTGGCCTCTGCTTATCTGTCCCATGTCCCCAATTGCTACTGCCCTAGGAACACACACACATACCCCAGGAATCTCTCCCAGGCCTTTGCCTCATGAGCAAAGCCTCTCTGGGGCTTCCAAACAATTGGTCCTGGCCACAGTCACGTGTCACTCTGTGTTGTCACGACTTCACCCACCGACCAGCCCCACCAGACTGCACTTCCCAAGGGCAGGGATGGGGCCTGGTGACCTCCTGCCCAGCTCTTGGGCTGGGCCTGCCACAAAAAGCATGTGAGTGAGCTCTGGAGGACTCACATTTATTGCTTCACTAAGCCCAAAGCCAGGCCCCAGAGCAGGGCCGTCCATACACATCCCCGCCTCAGTAACAGGCTCACAACAGCATCCCAGCCCACCCACGTCTACAGGTAGCCTGCATCCCCATCTCCATGGAGACACCAGCCCTGTAGCCCAAATAGCCTGTCCCATTAAGCTACTTTCATTCCTCAATCCCCTTTCTTGGCAGAAGAGCTGATAAAAAATAAAAAAAAATCAGGTCAGCAAAATTGGTTTGGAAAATTAGAAATCATCTTCTCCCAGTGCCAATGTGTGGCACTGCTAGGCATGCCAGTGGGGGTTTCTGAGACAGAAGCTACTCCTCATCTTCCCGTAATTCCTCAAGTGTAAGAAATAGCGCCTGTCAGCACCACGACAGCACACACGGCGCGACCCTCTGCCCAGGCAGCCAGCCTGGGAGGCAACATATGCGCCCCTCTCTGTGTCTCCCTTTGTCCAGGAGGAAGGAACCTCTCCCTTCAACAATCTGCTACCTCCTCACCCCTCCAACCCTACACAGACACACAGACACACACAAACATAGGTACTCACGCACACACAGACACATACACAGACCCACACGGACACAAACACACACAAGGACACACACAGACACAGACACACACACACACACACACACTCCCGACCCGGGAGGAGTCTTGGAGGAGTTTTCACAGAACAGCGATAACGGAGCGGGCCTGAGCTGCCACCTTGGAAGGTCTGCTGCCAGCTTGGCCCTGGCGGCCTTCCGGGAGCCGGGTTCCGAGGTGCATTCCCACCATTCCCAGAATAGTAAGAGCAGCTTGCTGTGCCTCACCTGTGCCAACAATATGGTTTATGCCGAGCAGCTGCCTTCCTTCTGGGAGTCTGTCACTTGGGTACAAAGTCGGGCACCAGGCAGGGGGTGCCTACGTGACCGGCCCCAGTAAAAGCCCTGGACCCGGAGGCTCTCCTGAGTTCCTTGGTGGACTTTTGCACGTGCTGTCACCACTCACTGGGGTGGGGGGGAGTTAAGCGTGTGCTGTGTGCCTGCACAGGGAGACCGGAAGCTTGGCCTGGGCTCTGGACTCCACCTCCGGCTCCTTTCCCCTTTGCGGACTCTACCTGGCGTCCTCCTGCTGTGGTAAGTCACAGCCCTGAGCACAGCTATCTGCGGAGTCTGAGTCTTCCACCGGGGCGACCTCTGACACGGCCCCCTGCAGTCCCCCTTCTCGGTTCCTCTAAAGGACAGGCATTGTGGAGCTTATTTTTCAGAGCCTGGCACGCAGTGGTCATGCCTCCTTCATTTTCGCCCAGGCCCTCGCACCGGCTTCCGGCCTTCAACTTCTCCCTTCCGGCCACCCGGAGCCCAGGCTCCCTCATTTGCTTCTTGCCTCGAGGGTCGGGGTCTCACTGTGCCTGCACAGGAGGAGTGTGGGCCATCTTTCCTGGTCTGTCCTCTGCTCCTGGGGGCATTGTGACCTACGTTATCGCTGGGCGCTGGGCGAGCCTGACACGGAGGACTGAGGACAAACTCTCTCCCACCTTCTGCCTCACATTTTTTGCCCTCTGCTGAGGGCGAGTACTCGTCGGACTGCTCATTTATTGAACTGCAGTAAGAGACTCCTCCCCGGGGTGAGGGTGGGCAAACCAGGACGAGAAGCTAGAGACCCCGTAGGCCTCCTATCCTTGGCTCATGCCCAGCTTGGCTCATGGGAGAAGGTGCCTCTTGTGGGTGTTTGCCAGGTGAGTGGGGCACTGCTTTGTCTGCCAGGTCGGGGTCTATCCTTACGTACCGACCTCCTAGGCAGGGGGCCTCGGGAGGAAAGAGCGGAAGGAGTCTGGCACCCCAAGCCCTTCCCACAGGCGTGGGTGACTCCACAGCAGCTCGGCCCGGTCAAGGTGCTCGCCATTCTCACCTTTAAGTAACACCTAGAAGCCGAGTCTGGCCGCCAAGGCCCCGTGGTCTCAGGTCAGCTACGTATGTATGTGTCCAGGTGGCCTCGGGTGAAACATCTTCCATCAGTCTGTTCTGTCCCAATAAAGGGAGAAAAACGGGGTGGTGGCCAGAGCCTTGGCTTGAAAGCCAGAAACGCCCATGCTTGGATTCCAGCCCCACCACCTCTTGGCTCGCTTACTATGTTTCCAGGGCCTCAGCTTTCCCATCTGGAGAGGGGAGCATAACGATCACCTTGACGCACAGGTGCAAGAACGAAATGAGGTCACTGTGTGATGACACAGAGCCGGTGCCCAGGGTTGTGCACCCACCTTCATTCTCACCAGGCCCCTGGGAAGAACAGACGCAACTCGGAATCTAAAACCTTACTCCCTCTGCCCATCCCACGGCTCCACATTTGGAATGATTTTTTTCATGCCAAACAGACTGCATTCCTTCAATATTAATGAATTCCTTCTCTTATTTTGGATTCCGCAGACTCACATGCATACCTACCAATGGGAGAGAACCAGAGTGACCAAGACAAAGACCTGTAAAGCCTTTGTGGGTCTGTTCGGCCTACTCAGAAGAAAAGAAATCGTTTTCTTTGGGTTTGATGAAATATTGGGACGGGCTGGAGCAGCCATCACTGCTGGCCAGAGTTGGTCTGCAGCGGACGCTGACTCTGAGAACAGACAGCTTCCCAGTTTCAGCTCCTCCCCCCACTTCCTGCAGACTTGGGACAAACTCTGTGACACCTCCAAGCCTCGGTTTCTTCATCTGTAAACTGGGTGTTATGATATGACTCATAGCTCCCAGAAGCACTAAAAGGTGATGTAAGAACACACAGGTCACCTGCCTGGCTTTGGTCTGAGGTCTGTCCAGAGAGGGAATGTACCAGAACAAGTTCCGCCATGGTATTATCTCTTGGCTAGAAATGCTGGCCCTAAAATGGCAGGGTAGGTCTGCAGAATGAGCACCTGTTTTGTTCACTCCCATGTGCTGTTTAATTCCTCAGGTGGGACCAGTCCCTAGACAGGGCGTCGGCTTGGTTTGTGGGTCGAGATGACTTCGTTGAGAAGGCTTACGATGGACATTAGGGGTTATTAAGCATGCTGTGGCCATTTTCACACTAATTCTCATTAATCCTTTTTAAAACCTGCCCCATAAGGTAGATCTTTTCATTTTCCCATTTTATAAATGAAGACCTAAGACCCTAAGACCCAAAGACATTGAGTCACTTGCTTAAGGAAACTCAAACAGTGCAGAATGGAGAAGCAGGATTTGAACGCAGGTGTGATCCCAAAGGCCATGTGCACCTTCCACTCACCCCACTCCCTCTGGAATGGACACTGCTAGAGTGGCCGCTTGGCATACAGAGATGTCCTCCATTCCCAAACCAGAAAGACGACATTATCACGCCGTTGGGTCAGCTCCCTGTGGAAGCCCCTAAAAAAGCCATTAAAGAAGCCCATTCTCTGGGGCCAGCTAAGTAAATTGTCTTCTGAAAGGGAAAGGAAAAAGAAACATCTGCGGCCTCAGTCTTTCTATGAGCAGTAATTCAAGAGTCTCTTTCAGAACCCTGAGCGGAAATCCCCCGCAGGAAGGAGGGGAGGTAAGAAGCACGTGTGACTCTCCGCAAAGCCTGCAATGCGTTAATATGAGGGAACCCTCGAAAGAGAAAAGGCACAATTTAAATTGGAACATTTCAAAGCCATAACTCCTTGCCGGGTTTAATTTGCTATTGGCATAATCGTTAGAAAGGAGAAATGAGAGTCAGGGGTGCTTGGCTGCTGAAGGAGATAAATCTCTGGCCTCCTGAAGTATTTTTCATTTGGAAAGTTCAAACCATCGGTCAACTTGAATCAGAGGATATTAAGACCTTTGACAGTGAACCTCTTATGGGATGGAGAAGCCGAGGCTTTACTTCACAAGGTGGTGTCTTTATAAGCAGATAAATCCAAGGCAAAAAGTAAAATGGAGACCTGAGTGTGTGCAGCGAGGTCTAAACAAGCTGTCAGGCGGGAAAGTGCCAACGTTTCTTGGTCACCCGGGGTGTGTGAACACAGAGCAGATGGGCAGCCGAAGCCAGTGGAGCGGCTGGTGTGAGGCAACAGGGCGTGCTGGGGACTGGGAGGAACACGCCCCATCTACGGGGCACAGCAACTGCTGAGCCCCAGATAATCATGGTCGAGAACGGGAATGAGGTCCCAAAACGCTGATCTGCTTCTTCAAGAAAACACAGAGATCCTAAACTGTAAAAATCCCAAATTTTTAAATTGGGAGCAGCAGATACAGAACTATGCTTCTGTTTTTAAACCTTTCGACAACCCTGTAAAGATCATCCGTTCGATCCTGTTTTATAGGAAATAAGGTTCCAAAAAGTGGTTGGTTCAAGATGAGATATCCGCATAGACTGAAACCAGGACTTGCCCCCGATATGGTGGCATGGAGGTGATGAGGCCCAGGGTGAGTCAGGGAGTGTGACTGGTCCGGGGCTGAGTGGACAGCTCCCAGGTGACACCATGAGACCTGTGACCAATTATGGTCCAGGACAGGGTGGGGATTAAAAGGGTCAGGAGCAGGTGTTCACCAAACAGCTCCCAAGAGGCCGGCACCCTCCACTGCGCAGGAGGGATCTGGGGGTGTGGAGAAAAAGGGTCTGGCAGTTACTGAGCAGCTGCTGTAAGCCAGGCACTGGGCTTCACAGGCACCGCCTTACTGAGTCCACACACAGCCGTCTGGTGAACATGTCCTTATCCCGTCTTACTGCGGGGGCTTCCCAGTCACACAGCCAAGCTGGCTTGAGCCTCTTCTTTCTAACGTTTGCTCAGCGCACCTGGGCCGTCCAAGCTGCTAGGCGAGAGAGACCTTGAAGCTTCCACTGCCAGCTTGTCCATCGCCACCACTGTGTAAAAAATGGGCGACAGGAAGGCCCTCGCAAATCGCACCAGGGATTTTGCACTAAGTGAAACCCGGTAAATTCAGATGTCACACAAGCCTGGCTGCGTCCACAGGGAGTGACTGTAGGTACAAATCCGTCCCAACACGCAGACTTTGAGCAAACAGGTGATGAAGTTTATTTATTGCTGCCTTGACTATGATATTAACTTATTATTAAGAAAACAAAAGGCTTCCAAGGGTTCGGGGTACAGGTGGCGTGGCAGTTTACTTTTGGCTATTCTGGGATGCAGGGGTTTAAAAGGGAAGCCGTGTGAGATGGGAGAAGAAACCGGGCTCTCGCACCAGACTGGCGGGGACCCAATTTCTGCTCTGTCTTTTACTAGCTGTGTGACCTGAAGTAAGTGGCACCACCTCTCTGAGCCTCGGTCTCCTTATCTGCAAAACTGCGATTAATCATAACATCCACCTGGCAGGCACACTGGAGGACTCTCAGAGACCCTGGATGTAAGCCCCTAGCATTCTTGTCATTATTATTGAAAGGCCTTCCCTAAGCAGTTGCCTAGAGAGTCAATTGCTTGACTTGCTGTCACTGAAATAGCAGGCTGCCCAGCTGGACCTCTTCATTTCATCAGAATGACCTGTTGAGCCACAGCCTTAATTAACTTTCCCACGGCTTTCCTGGAGCAGGAACCTGGCCCTCACCTTTCATCCAATCTCCTTGGCTATAAATAATGGCAGTGCCTGCCCCTGATAAACAGTTCCGACTCCACAAAGATGAGCAAATCATCCAGCAGACACACAGGGCTGCACACACAGCCAGCCTGCGAGGCCACGGAAACCTGTTCACAGAGCATGAAAAGCAAGGGCTTGGAACCTAATGAAATCGCCTCCCCGCAACCCAGTTCCCACAGCGGCTGCAATCTGGGTCCCAGTTTGTGTTTATTCCACTGTGACCTCCAACCTCCAGCCGGTCCCTCCCAGCAGCCCCAGCAGGATACCCTGAGCTTCAGGACCCAGAGTAAAGAGCATCCTTTGGTATGTGAAGCTGCTCTTTGCAGGGTTGCAGAAAACCATAGGGGTGGGGGGAGGGTGGGCAGGGGCTTCAGGTGAGGGCTGCTTCCTGGACACGGAAAATAGAGCAGAGAGCGTGGCATGTTCTTAGCTCTGGCTGAGAAAGCCCCTTTCACACTTGCCTGGGTGTAGACTGAGCTGCTTGCTCCTCATGGGGCCCACCTTAGCCTCCATGTAAGGCCAGGGCTTGGCTATGGTAGGTGCTCACTAAATCTGTGCTCAGCCAATAAATGCCACCTCACTAGCTTCATTCATCTTATTTTTATTAAACCTTCTCTCTTTTTCCTGAAGTGATTTAAGGCAACTTACAGTCTCCATGATTTAATAATCACTGACACGCAAGGCGCGCTCACACTGTGCCAAGGGCTGCCCTGAGCACGTTACATGAGCTCCCCACTGTGTCTCCACGGCAATCCTCTGTGGTGGGTATTTTTATTGTAGCCCCATTCTACAGATGAAGAAAATAGTAGTGAAGTAAATGGACGGGTCAAGGATGAATTGGAGGCAGTGCCTGTGATATATGCTGGCTCCAGGTTTTCTAAAAGCCTGACCAAGACAATAACCGGATCCGTTAAAACACGCACAGAGTCTAGGAGATAAAAACAAACTGCTCAGAAGACGCACGAATGGCTCCTAGCTAACTTGTGTGGCCTTGGGAGAGTCCTTTCTGCCTCACCGTCGGATTTTTCTTCTGTACAAAGGGAGTGATGACAACACTGCCCCCCTCACTAAGCAGTTATGAGGTCAGAGGAAAGGCCGATTGCAGCAAGCACAGCGCCTGCATCCCAGGAGATGCTCCATCAATATTTACCCTCTGTTATTTCTGGCCTTTACCCCTCCACTTATGGAACGAGGCTTCTTGGCATGTGGGTGTTTAACTATAAAATCATCAGTAAGGCTGCCCAGCCGGTTCATTGTTACTTAAAAGGAAGAAAGAGGCCATGCAACGTGGCCCGGGCTTGTCAAGAGCCTGTTCCTGAATTTCACGAAAGCGGGGAAGTGGAGCTGAATGGTTTGGTGACTCCGCCTGGGCCCCACTTGAAATCCACATTAAAATGCAAAGTGCCTCCAACTCCCCATTATATGGTGGTGCCCTGGGAGGCTTCAGAAAGTCATGCTTTTCCTTCATCTCCTGCAGCCGAGACATGCAATTGATTTTCCTGGCCTCATTTTTGTGTTTTAAAGAACCATTTCCCCAGGGCTCCTCTGAGAACTGAAATGGAGAAAATCTGATTCATATTTTACCATGTAACCCAAAGACTAATTGTGTACCTGACAACAGATACTGGCAGAACATCTAGTCCACAGCAGGCGCAGGGCCAGGCACACGGGACGCACAGATGACATATGTGCAGGCTCTGCCCTCAGCAGAGACCTTTAGAAGGCAAGGTGAGAAGCATTGTGATAAAGACAGCACCAGGGAAGGGGGCTCTAAGCCAGAAAGAGGAGGGGAAATGGTGACTCAGGCAGAGACAAGAGCCTGTGCAAAGTTATGGAGCTGTGGGTGGGACATGATGGTGAAAGAAGAAGCTTGTACAGTAAAACAAGGGCAAGCTCAAGAAGGAGCCTGGTGTCAGACTGAAAAATGTATTCAGAGACCCAGGGGGCTACCAGATGTTTTGACATTTGCAGTTCACTGAAGTGGTTGCATTTGAGTTTTAAGAATTACTTTGGAAGTTTGGCTGGAAATTAAATTGGAGAGGGGTGAAACTGGGAGGTAGAAAGACCAGTTAAGGGCTCTAAAAGTAATCCAGACCTGAACAAATATTCCGCAACCATCTTCTTCCTAGCCCAGTACTGAGCTAGGCATCTGGGGAGATACCAAACCGAGGTGGTAAAACTCAGGTTGACTGGGTGCCAACTGTGTTCTGATGCTTTCTATATGTTATCTAAGCGTCACAAAACAAAATTAGTATCCCTGCATTATAGATTGAAAACCTAAAGCTCAGGGAGGTAAAGAGAAATGAGTCACAGAGGGAGCTGTTGAGCAGGCAGGCCTGATGGGCTCCACGTCCTGCAGACGGTGTGGACTGACCCCGCAGACCAGCATGGGATAGCAGCAGGCGCCAGCACGGAAAGGAAAGACAATGTGTCGCATCAGTGTGTACAGTCTGCAGCGCGAGGCTGTGCTGTAGATCCAAGAATGACTAATGGAAGCCTAAAGGGTAACGGTAAGTACAGAGCCCCGAGCTCTAGTAATAGTCCATGATAAATGATGTGGCTTTAAAATCAGATTCACAGAAATGGAGGTTTCAGCTACATGCCGGCCTTCGGGGAACATCAGGCTGTGGGCCATACCCGGTACTTCCATGAATCACCCACATTACCTACCCCAAGGCCTGGGACACGGTGGCTACTCTGCAAATACTTATTGACGGAATGAGGCCACTTGGAGAAAAATCCCTGAAGGGAGTTAGAATTAAGAGAGTGACAATGGCTTTGCTTCAGAATGTTACCTTTCAAAGCTTTAGAGCGGTAGCTGGGTAGAAATGGAATTTATTTGTTTATTGATTCTTCACATATTTACCAAAAACTACTCTTGTCCTTCCAAATATCACTAAGCCAGATGATTTTATGGATTCTCTATGTTTTGTTTTGTTTTAAACTTAGAGAAACAGATTATTTCTCTACTCTTTCAAATGTTCTAGAGCATGAAGAAAGGAAAAGGCATGTATATTCTCTTTACAAAGGCAGCATAATATTAGTACCATACCTGACAAAGACAGCACAAAAAAAACAAAAAACAACTCAACACAACCTCACAATGTTAATAAAGCAAAAATTTTAAATGGTATATTAGCAAACAGAATTCAGTGCTACACCATGACCAGATGAGGACATGGAAGCATGGCTTAACATTAAAATATCTATTGGCGGGCCGGCCGAATGGCTCAGTTGGTTAAGAGCTCGCTCAAGAGTGCGAGCTGAGCTCAGAGCAACTGCAGTTCGATGCCCAGCCCGAGCTGAGTTGCCTTTGAGCTGCCAACAGGTGGCAGGATGGCTCAGCTAAAAAAAAAAAAAAAAAAAAAAAGTGAAATTCTCACTTTGGTCATAAACCAATTTAAAAAATCTATTGGCATAATGTACCATAATACTAGGTCAAAGAAGCCAAATCATATGATCATCTCCATAAATGCAGAAAGGGCACTGCGGGGAAAGAGCCATCCAAATGTAAACGGTAAAACACTAGAAACAGATCTGAGAGTTCTGACCAATGCAATTAGATAAGAAAATGATATTAAGAGTCTAAAAATTGAAAGAAGAAATAACATAAGAAAAGTAAATACCAGAAAGGGGAAGCAATATTAACATTAAGGACAGGTGATACTAATATATATGTAGAAAAGCCAAATAACTGAATTTTTAAACAAATTTTTTGAAACAATAAGAAAAGTTAGTACCTGCCTAGTGGCAAATGTACAAGATTCAAAAGCACTTTTATTAAGTATAAATAACAACCAGTTTAAGAATATAATGGAAGAAAAGATCCCCTTTACAATGTCAACAAAGAATAGATAAAATATTTTGAAATAAATTTAACAAGAACTGTAAAGGTGATTTTAAAAGTCAGCTGAGAACCTTGAATGAAGGTTTCAACAGATGCATTGTTAAATCTTGTCTCTAGACATACTCAATATTTTAAGGATGCAGTTTCTCCTCAAATTAATCTATAAATTCATGTAACCCAAATTAAAAAGTATCATGAGTTTTTTGGAACCTAAATAATATATTAATATTTTTCTGGAGAAACAACATGCAAGAATGGGTAAGGAGTTTCTGAAAAGCAAAAGGAATGAGGGAAGAACAGTTTACACAAGTTTAAAGATGTATTATAAAACTATGTAATTGAGACAATATGGGATTGTCTCAATTTTCAATACCAAATAATTGTCAAATCAATGGAAGGAAAGGGAGCACAGAAGTAAACTCAAATCCATATGGGAATACAGTATCTAAAGAGGGTGAAAGGCCCGGTCAGAGAGAGGATGGATTAACTAACGATCGTAGACCAGCTGGCCAATCACAAGGAAATAAAGTTGGATTCCCATCTGACTACAAATTCCAGATGAATCCAAATTTTAACACAAGAAGTAAAATTATAAAAGTACCAGAATAAAACATGAATTTAGGGTGGGAGAAAGCCTTGATTTTGATAGAGTCGAGTATATCAATATTTCCCTTTATGACTCTTGGAGTTTGTGATGAATTTGAGTTAAAGCAAAGTAAGAAATCCCTCAGGCTTGAAAAAGAAGTTACACCATAAACAAAACCAAAAGGCAAAGAAAAGACAACTGAGAAAGTACCAAATAAGTGAGAATGACTATGTTCCTCGCTTTGGGAAAAGGCCTCGTAAATCAGCAGGTAGGAGTAAGAAGTGGTCCAACCAAGGAGGAGGCTTTCCAGGAAAGAAGCAAAGGTCAAGGCTCAGTTAGTCCACAGAAAGAGGCTTGTTCTCACCGATAACAAAAAACACAAATTTACACAAAGCGGAGGTGTCATTTTCTATCTCTCACATTGGTGAAACTTTTAAAGGTTGTTACAACTATCAGTGTGGGGGAAAACATATTCCTAGGCGTGGTGGAGGAAGTATGGATTGGTGGGAAACTTGGGGAAGATAATTTCACAAAGTCTATTAAAACTGAAGACTCTGGCAAGGCTTCTAATGAGGCTTCTTATACCCTCCACGTATACTTGTGAAATATGCGAAAGGGGTGTGTGTGTGTGAAGCTGGGAGGCTCACTGGCCAGTTGAACAGGAGCAGAAGGGGCGTCACTGTGCTGATGCAGATGACCTGAGATACCCTATTAAGAGAAAAAGGCAGGGTACAGAGGAATGTGTATAAAACGGACCCGTTTTCCCATTGGAGAGAACGAAAAAGAATACCAAATGTATATATGCATGTATATGTATATATATTATTCATATATACACACAGACACACAGACACACACACACACACACACACACACACACACACACACACACACACCCTGACATGTATAAAATATCTCTGGATGAGACCATAAGAAACTATTTCTGGGCTGTCCAAGTGAGCTTTCTGCAATGATGGAAATGCCCTATAAATCTGAAGTGTCCAATATGGCAGGCACCAGGATCATACTGAAATGTGGCTTGTGCGACTGAGGAATGAAATTTTGAATTTTATTTCATTTTGATTAATTTAAATGTGTAGAGCCACATATGGACAGCACAGGCATAAATAGTGGATATTTTGAGTGAGAAGGATTATGAAGGGAGAGAAAATGTCTTTCTTTCTATACAGTTGGAATTTTGCGGCTGTATATGTGTTACTCTTATTCAAAAAGAAAAGTTCCTGAGCTCCTATTGTTTCCAAGGTCCCAGGTCCACAGTCAGAGGGGATGTGGAACTGAATCAGGGCCGTGTCCGTCCTGGAGAGCCCAGGCTTACACAGGGCCATGGAAAAACACAGATGCGAAAACAAGTGCATGAAGCCGGTCAAGTTGACAATCTCTCCCCAGTGAGGAGATCCCGGAGGAGGAAGAGAGGGCCATGTGTGCAGGATTCCACGAGTCATTTCGGTTGGCAGGAAGGATGTGGAGGCAGGAAAGTGAGGAGGTTGAAGATGAACAAGAGACAGGTTTTGAGGACCAGGCACAATGGACTGAGGAGTTCAGATTCCTCCCTGAAGGCCAGGGGAAGCCCCGGAATGGTTTTAAATAGAAGCAATGATCACACATGACTTTGAGACAAGACCCTCATTGGCTGTGACTTGGAATGTCAAAATCAAAGGCTGAAGCCGGAAATGAGGGTGCAGTTGAAATATACACAAAACTCATTTTTATCCTCTATGGAAAAATCACAATAAAGCTATTTATGGATCCAAAATTGCATTCTGTACATTTTACTTTGTCCCTGAAACAATCACAGTTGGTGTGTTTCGAGTTATGCAGTACCAAGAGAAAAGAAAATTCAAAGGAATGTATTATTCCCTCCTTTCACACCCATCTCATTTATTTTTTTTTCCTGAGGGCAGTGCTACTGGCCCTCATATGTGGGACCCGAACCGGGGCCGCTGGCTTCCCAAGCCAGCGCTTAACCACTGCGCCACTCGGCCGGCCCCCATCTCATTTTTTATTAAACCCCACTAAGAGCTGGAGAAGTCATTTGTCTTTACCGCTACTAATTTTTCTAAGGCTTCAAATCTCCAGGAGATGGCTAGGATAAGAAACTGAATCCTCAAGAAATCCTACAGTAGGTTGGCTATGGTGTGATTTCTGCTTTTACGTCAATAAACATGGAGGTAAATCCCAGACACAGATTTCTTAGCATCTGCATGATTGACATTTGAGGGGAGATCCTTCTTTGTTGTGGGGACATCCTGTCCTTAGGAAGCTTACCAGCATTTGTGGCCTCTGCCCATTAAATGCTAGTCGTGTGCAACACACACACACACACATGTACACACACACACACACACGCACATACACACCATTTCTGACAACCATAAAGGTCTCCAGACATTGCCAAATGTTTCCTGGGGAGCAAAATCATTCCTGGTTGAGAACCACTGTGGTAGAACATCAAAGGCAGAAGAGCTTGGGGACCAGCGCACCCAACCTCCTCATTTTCCAAGTGGGAAAACTGTAGCCCAGAGACTGACACAAGAAACCCGGTTTCCTTACTCCATTTCAAGATTTTTTTTCTTTTTCCAGAGATCAGAGATCCTTTTCTTAGCCTCAGAGAAATGCAATAAAAGAAAAAAAAGTTGGAGGGATTTTAATTCAAGTCAGTTTCATCTAACTGAATATTCATTTATTCTCTCTCTTTTGCTCTCTGATATGCATGATTCATCCTAGAATGTCTATTTTCTAACTTGGTTTTCTAGCCACAAATGCTACCAAATTAATAATGATATAAAAGGTTATGGAAACGCCCACTTGCTCTAATTCAGCATTTCTCATTTTTTATTTGTTCACAGTGAGGAGGTCAGGGGAAGGCGTCTGATATGGGGGGCTGCCCTGTGCCAGGCCCTCTGGGAGGCGCATCACAAACATAATCATCAGCCCTCTGCAGGGGGTACCAGCATCTCCATTTTGTAAAAGAGGAAACTGAGGCTCATGGAGGTGAGGTGACATGTTCAAGGTCACACAGGCAATGAGTTCTGGAGCCAGCATTCGAACCCAGGTCTATTGGACTCCACAGCTGAGTTCAGGTTGTGGAGAATCAGGGTGAGTTCATGATGATCACCTATGTGAGAGCGGAAGCCACTCAGAGAACCCAATTCCCTCCGAATTGCTTGGGCTCGGATCACAGAGCTGTGGAGCTTGTCAGCATCTCCAGGGGGAGGCTAGAGCTATACGGCAGTTGCTATGACTACTAGTTTTCTTATAATTATAGAACATATTGGTGACACAAGCTGCACATACAGTCGCTTAGTCTTCCTCTGAAGGTTCCTGGAGCTTCAACATCATAAATTAAAAATAAAATAATTTTTAAAATGCCACACTGAATATAATCACCCATAGCAGCCATGGAGGCCCAGAGAATGAGGAAGTCAGGAGATTAAATCTCCCGCTGCATGATGGGACCCCCCCGTGAGGCAGGCCACGTGACAAGCCATGAAGAAATGGCATTTCTCCCTTGGGAAATATTCGCTTCTGGTTTTCTTTTGGATCAATGCATTTCAGGATTCAGCCAAAAGTGCATTCAAAGAAAAGAAAGGAGAAACAAAAGCCGAAGCAAAATTAGCCGAGTGCTTGGCAAACAGCAGGGAGAGACAGCAAAATTTTAGGATTGTAGTGTCCACTTTTCAGTTTAATTTAATTTAGCCAGTTCCCCAAATAAGCAGGGTTTCCCGATTTGGCAGATGGTATAGACAAAAGAACACACACGCACACACCTCTGGGTCCAAAAAGCCTGACTCCGCCCCTTATTGGCTGGGTGATGCTGAGTACCTACCTAATCTGCCTGATCCTCGGTTTTCCCATCTGTACATCAAAACTAATGCCTTCTCCATGAGTTATAGTAAAGATAAAATGGAAAACGACTAGCTAACTACCTGGCATATCTTAGGAGCTCAATAAAATGGAAGTTATGGCTATGAATTACCAATAATAATTTCTAAAATATGGCTTTACTTGCCAGGAACCTCTTCCTTTCACGACCCCACCATGGGATCTGAGAAAACTTGATGAGGCCCTACCTTCAGCCATCCAGCCATCCAGGTAGCAAGAGAACTCTTGGGAAGTGAGTGGCCCCCTCAGAGCAGTGACAGGTGACAGGAGCAGGGGCTGAAAGATGCCGGGGGGGGGGGGGGCTGTGGGACTCCCAGATGGGAACCTGACTTGGGAAATGGAGGGCAGGTTGCTGGAGGAGGTGAGAGCTGGGCTGGGTCCTAAGGCAGAAAACACGGACTAGCCACAGAGGCAGAGGAAACTGCAGACAAGGACCCGGACGTGTGACAAGGTCTGGCTGTTAGGCGGGATACGAGAGGCAGGAGTGCGGCCAGCACAGGAAGTCAGTGGCAGAGGCCCTGGCCCGCAGCCACGATGCCCTTGGCAGGGGCCCGCAGTGCTAAGGGCCTCACACTGGTGCCTGGGGAAGTGGGGAGGGCCAGCAAAGATTTCTCAGGCACCATCCGATATGGGGCATGATGGATAGAAGGGGGTGGGATGGGGCTGGAGGGTCCAGAGTCGGCACAGTGGAAAGGCTGAGTGAGGAGGGACAACGGGGCCGGACGGCGCCAGTTGAGACAGAGCCAGGCACGGCTGTCCACTGGAGACCCAGCCTGGGTGGGAGCCCCCACCAGTCAGACGGCCCCGTCCCCAGAAATGAAACTGCCAAGAGGAGCTACCATGGCACAGTGTTGGTTTGTTATCTCGCTTAGTCCTCTCATCAGGCCTCTGATGGAGATCTAGATTCAGAAACACAGCTTTGGGGAAGTGAGAGGACTTCCTTCATCCACATGAACCTGCAGCATCGAACCCCAACACACACATCCTCCTTCTTCCACACTGACTTTCACACAGTTCTGTGCTGACAATCCGGCTCGTGGGGGCAGGGAAGGGGTGGGGAGCATGATTTGTAGTGTTTGCCCATTTCTACGGTGTCAATACTCCCACCATGGGTGGTACAAGCCTTCAAGAGTTCAATAGCTGATTTACAAACGTTTACCCATTGGCTCTGGGGCGAGTGTGTGCACCAGCTGCCACCCCCACCCCCCAGAAGAAGACCCCAGGAACCAAGGACATTCTCTAGACTCTAGAGGTCTCTTACTACAGTCACCTTATTACCAAGCAGCTGTCTTTCCTGCAGCATTTATTTCCCAATGTTTGATTCCACGAGAATAAGAAACTGTCAATAGAAGCAGCCCAGTCATGTGGCCATAGCGCGGTCACTGAATCAGCCAGCCCCTCATCCAAAACCCCAACAGGTGCCTCCTGACACAGCATCATGAATGGTTTTGTCAAAAAACAACAACAAAAAATTAAGCAACATTTGCTTTTCGATGATTAATTAACCACAATATACGTTTTGGAAGGTCACTCTAATAGTATGATTCCATCGGGCCAGGAGAAAGCCCCCAGCCATGGTCAGAGGCCCGCATCTTTATTCTGATCTTCAGTACAAGCCTGGCCAGACGTCGATAATAAACACCAAACAGCTCGGCGGCCTTGCTGGACCAGTCTTTCCGCACTAGCTAATGACCCTGCTCCTAACCCAGCAGGCAGTATTTTTAACAACTTACCTAAAAATGTTCCTCAAATAACTGTTTTTAAAAAGTAGGAGAGCAATAAAATCCAAGACATGGCATAAAAGAGTAAAATCTCTTATCTCTATTTGCTGCTGTCAGCAAATACTAGAACCCCACCAACGGAAGGCGGGCAGAAGCAAAGCTGTAAATGGGCGTCTCACCTCCCTAGGAAAGAGGCATTGGGAAGAGGACGTTTATGAGGCTGTGTCACCCGCCAGAGGCTTAGGAGCAAAGCCAGGGCCCTGATTTTAAACAGAGATATTGAAACGGGGAGCCAGGACACTGGTGCTTCTCACTGCCGAGTTTCTCCGTCAGCCTCGGGGAGTGTGCGTTTGCTCATTCACCCCTCTGTTCAGTCATTACTGATGCCTTTCCATGCCCAGGTGGCCACATACTGGTGAGGCTCTTGGGGGGCAAAGATGAAGAGGACACTAACCCAGCCTCAAGTCAAGGGGAGACACAGCAGGTAACTCAGTTATGCTGACACTGTGTAAGTGGTGCTGGGATGGAGGGCCGGCGAGCAGGTGCGGGAGACCCCAGGAGCCTGGTCTTCACGAATAAAGACAAGGAAGAAAGGGGAGGAAACACAGGAAGGCCAGAAATAAGGCAGGCAGGCCACGGGGTGGCCAGCACGTGGCCGGGTGGCACAGAGGTGTGGCAGGGAGCGTGGGAGATGGAGCCACAGAGCTGAGTTCATGTTTTGCTCAGACAGGTCCTGGCCCATGGCTCTGGGAGTCACTTTTCTGAGCATCAGTTTCCTTACCTGTAAAATGGGGACAGTACTAAGAGTACCAAGTTGATATAAAAGCATTTTTAACAGATTCTAGGATTATGCGCGTTATAGCTGATGTGTTGAGCAATAGCCCATCAAAAACTATTGCCTACTCCCCAGTAATCAAAGACATGGCTCCAGCGGCCTCTGCTGAGAGCCAGAGGCCACCCCTGAATCCTGACTTTGAACTGGCTGCCCTTTGTATAGTTCCTCCAGGTTTTCCCAGCCACGTCCCCAGGGAAAGGGGGTCCCGGTATGTCCCAACCAACAGAAAAAACCTGGCTAATTGGTCAAGAAGCTGAGAACCCAGCATGAAGAAAAGGATCTGAATAGAACGATCATGAAATGGTCATCCAAGGACTTAACACTATTCGTTATGTCAAGAGTGGGTCCTGGCTTACAGATGAGGAATCAGGAGCTGAGAGGTGAAGGGACTGTCCCAAGATCATGCAGCTAAGAGGTGACAGGGACACACTCTGAGTTGCCCAGGTGAGTCCAACCTCCGAGCCCAGTAGTTCCCCCAGCTTAACACAAACAGCCTCCAAATGTAACACTCAGTTCCTTCTCACACCAGGTCTTAGAGCGTGGCCAGATGCACCCATCCCCTCCATGCCACCAGCACCCTCCACAGCAAAATCAGCATTAGAAGAGCCCCAGACCCTGGGAGTAAGAAAGGAGGGGCTTCTCTCTGCATGCACCCCTCTTCTCAGACAAGCCCAGTGAACGGTGAATGATCTTTCACGCCTGTGGCCCTCTGCAATGACTGCAAGAGCTTTCTTGGTTTTAGAAAAGACAGAAATTCCAGGTGATTCTTTCAGCCAGTCTTTCTCCGTTCACCCCTCCCCACCCTGCTCTCTCCCACTCCTCTCTCTCACAGCTTAACGGCTGTGAGCTGCTCTCTCCAGGTCAGTTTGGAAAGGTGGAGTCATGAGCTGGTCCACCTCTGTGGAGGGACCGAAATGAGGGACGGGGCATCTTGGCTGTCCCCACGGCTACCTCTGCCGTGAGCAATAATTCTGCAGGGGGCCCCAACACCACACTCTCTAAGGCCAACCGCACCTCTGACTTGCAGCCCTGGTTCTCAGCCCAAGCCTCCATCCCGAGCTCCAGGCCAGTTCCATCCAGGGGTGGTCAGATCACCGTCCGGCCCCCACACCCCCCAGGCGCCTCACACTCAATGAGTCTCCCCCAGCCTCCCACTTCAGTGGATGGCAACCTCCTGGCCCAGCCAGCCAAGCCAAACACAGAAGAGCCCCCTGACGCCCCCTCTTCTCCAAAAAGTCCTGGGAATGCCACCTCCAAAACAGCCCACCTGGGCCCGAGCCCATAGCTCAGGCCTCAGACTCTTCTCAATTGCCACCAGCCTCCTCCTTAATGTCTGCCCTCACCCCAGCAGATGCCTCCTCCAAGGGGTCAGGGGGCGCTCTCTTTAAGAACACAGAAGAGGCTAATGAATGCTCACAGCTTTATATAAGCAAAGGGATTGCTCCGTTCCTCTCATGTTGCTCCAAGTGGCAGGGCCCTCCGCCCCCACCTGACAGTCTGCTGACAAAGGGCTGCCCCCAACCCAACGCCTTTCCTCTTCCTGAGCCCCAGGACTAACTGAGTCAGGCTGAGCGGGGACTTCCACCAGCCCTGCACCCCGAGTGAGCCACTCCGCTTCTCCCAGCTGACTCACTTCTGTTCTAACCGGCAGTTACCAACTGCAGGCTGAACAGAAAGTCCAGGCCTGGTTCTGAGCTCTGCCATTTGGTAGCTGGGTGAGCAGGTCACGTCACTGCTCTGAGCCATAGCTCCCATTTTATATCAATTTCTCAGAGGCTCACAACAACTAAATATGATAAAATAGCCACATCACCAAAAGTTGCCAAAGAAGAGAAAACCAACAAACAAAACCACGGTCCAACACCACTGATGATGGCATGGCCACAAACGGCATTTTGATATATTTCTTTCCACGTCCTTTTTCCTCGGTATATTTGTGGTTTTGTCATCCTAGCAAACAGACAATTTTAATCTCTGTTTTTTCACCCAACCTTCTCTTTGAAGTATTTGCCCAAATTATTGCATGTCTTCATAACCACCATTTTAAATGACTACTAAATAAGGAATAATTTCATCAAAACCCTGTAACACTCTATTTGGTAAAATGAACAAAATTTTAAAATAATTCTCCCCCCACCCTGATTATTGAAAAAATACATGCTCATATGAAAGCTGGAAAGCCCAAGAAAATAAAGAAGATGAAACTGTCTCCTAAGCCCTTAATTCAGAGTAAACTAAATATTATCTGACGAAAAAGTGATTCTTAGGAAACTTAAAAATTGTCCATCCTATAGATATCGTCTTATTTACGGAATCATGAGAGCTGAAAGTCTAGCATGCTTCCAATACTTTGATTTTATAAATAATACTGCAATAAACATTCTTGTGTGTGAACCTGAAGGTCTTGTTTCTGAAGGTCTCTGCTGCCAGGGGGACAGGTAAGCTTCCCTCCCCAGCCCCGGGGCGCGGACGTGATACCCACCCTCCCCACACGGCTACCTGCGAGTTCTTACAGGCACTGCAGGTCAAGTCCCCGTTCACTGGGCCCACACTGTGTGCCAGACACTGAAGCTACAGCCAAAAATAAGAGTCATCCCTGCCCTCAAAGAGGGGGTCAGCATCCAGGGGAGTCCTACATTCAGGGGGTGCCCACAGAGCTGCCACATTCCTTCTCAGGCTCACATGCCCAGCTGTGGAACACAGATGGAGCAGAGAGAAAGACAGGGACACAAACAGACCCCGTGTGCTTACCCACACACACACTATAGTTCCTGGATAACCAACCAAGGGCTGCTTTCCCTTTCAAAGCCCCCCAGTTGTGGTTGACACAAAATAGCTACTGTTAGTTTTGTGCATACTGTGTACAGAGACAAGCACTTTGCATGTATGCTGTGTGTCACCCTCACAGCTAGCCTCCGATGGCCTCTGTGATAAGTGAGGTTTTCTGCCCTGCTCTGGCCTCATGGCTGGCATATGGAGGGAACAGTGCTCAAACTCGGCCAGGCTGCGCCAATATCCATCCGCAAGGCCCCTGCTCTGCTGCCTTCAGGGTGAGTTTGCCTCCTAAATGCCTGTGAGGTCAGCCCACGGCTTCTCTATCCACTCACCGTCCTATCTAAGCCGCTATTGTTTTTTTACTTGAATGACTGCAGTAAGCTGATAGTATCCCCACACTCCCTCTTACCTGCTACAGTCCATCAGCCACATAAAAGCCAGTGCTTTGGTCAAAATCCAAATTCAATCTTGTCTTTCCCATTTGTAAAGTCTTTCAGGGGCTCCCTTTATGCTTCTAGCATAAAACCCAAACTCCCCCAGATGGTCTACAAGGCCTGGGATTGTCTGCCCTCTGCCTACTTCTCCTGCTTCATTTCTGCCTGCCCCCCCACGTCCCCCCGACAGCCCAGCCTCACCTCCCCTCTTCCTGTTCAGTGCTGGGCAGCCTCCCTACAGCCTCAGGGCCTTTGCACAAGCTGTGCTCTCCTCAGCCACTAAGGTCCGAAGTGACCTCCCTGAGGTCCCTCGTACATCCTCACAGTACCTGCGTCACGGCCCCTTCAGCAATGCACCCCAATGATATATGTTTGTCAGTCCTCCCCGTTTCCCCTCCACCAGGAAACAAAGTCGACCATCTGGGTTTTACCACTAAGAACTCAGCTTTTCTTTCCCTTTGTTTTTACTGTATTTTGTTGCAACCCTCTACCAACTAAAACTTGAGTTTCTTTACACATTTTCATCATGTTTCCTGGAGATTGTGATGGAAAGGCAGAGAGACAGGGACGGGAGGCAGAGGAGGAAATAAGACACATTTATCGATTATCAAATCATCTGAACAACCCAAAGCAGGAGAGAGAGTTGCCCTCAAGAGGCAGAGCTTTTCTGATTTCATGAGACGCAGTGACCCGACAGTGTGGCATCAAGCTATCCTCCCGAAATACCCCATGTCGTTTTCCACTCTCCAGCGGCACGTGCTCCGTAGCACCAGGGTCTGAGCCGGCTGAAACCAGCCTTACCTTTACTCTTTCTGTCACACCATCAAGAAACTGACCGTAAATTCAGCGATTTTCGGCACCCGGAACTTCCCTTTGTTCTTCTGTTCGGGCTGATACTCCGTTCTTGTCTTCACAATCACCTGAAACGGTCAACCAGTGTTAGCACGTGTGGGGCCATGAGACACTTCCCTTTTCTACTCTCCTTTGCTCAGATTTATTACACAGTGCATAAAGATCAGAAAGCAAAGAACCTCCCTCTTAAACACACACACGAAAATAGAAAATTCAAATTACCCATAATACTTCCCCATTCCAAAGGAGACAACCATAGGTGATGATTTTGGTCACACCTCTCTAGATGTTTTTATATGCATATATTAAGTATATTTGCCACTTATAAGAACATATATTTTGTTTTTATGATGGATTTATGCTTTATGAATTATAACCTGCCTTTATCACATAGCATTATGCCAACATTTTTTTCCAGGTGGATTGTATTTTGCCTTTTGATGTAGTATAATATTCAGTGCATGCATATACTACAGCTAACCTAGTTAGTCTCTACTATTGAGTGGTTACATTGTTTTCAGAGTTTGGGTTATATAAACAAGTTGTGATAAGCATCCCAGCTGAACCTTTGCACATATACATAATCCTGATTTGGTTTAGGGACTTCCACAAAGGAAAACATAAAGGCTAGCAAATCTATTGTATCATCTTAGTTTTCTAAAGTCTGAATATTTTGCAGAGGTGACTAATATCTTATGAAGAAATGCTGCAACCTGCCAAGACATTTATGGGCCTCCCTCCCACTGTGTAGGCATAGTGTGAGAAAAAAGGAGACAGATAATCCATGACTGGTGCCAAGTGCCAGTGTCCTGGGGAGCACAGCAGCTGTGGGAGTGTCGGGGCCTCACCTATAAAATGATCATAATACAGCCCCCACTTAACAAGCCCGGGCGCCCTGTGAGCCATAAGCCTTGGGGCAATGAGTGCTCCTGCCCTCCAGAATTCCACTTCCAGCCCCCACCCGGTGTGCATGTACTGTGTCATCTCATCCCTCAGAAGAGTGCACACAGCCTGTGAATGTGATTGCCCAGCCATGCCTATCATTATATCATGCCATGTAAAACTCATCAAAGCAGACTGGAGAAAGACGGTCTCCTGCTGGGATGCTGTGAGAGGGCCATACAGCTGGTATCTAGAAGCTGAAAGTGACCTCAGCAAACAATGGGTCACTCAGAGGAAATGGGACTTCAATCCTACAACCATAAGTAACCAAATAACTGAATTCTGTCAATAACCTCAATAAGCTTGGAGAGGACCCCAGCCGCCAGGGAAGAACGCAGCCCAGCTGACACCTCGATTTCAGACCTGTGAGACCCCAAGCAGAGAGCCCAGTGTCCGTGCCTGGACCTCTGACCTACAAAAACTGTGAAATAATAATACATTTGTGTTGTTTTGAGCCACTAAATTTTTGGTAATTTGTTACATAGCAATAGAAAACTACACAGCTTCCTACATTGCCAAGTCCGTGTCAGCCACCTCACTTAGTTCCAAGGTTCTCAACCATCAGATTGGTCTTGAGTGTCTACATATCACACATCAAATGTTGCAAAGCATTTGCTTCCTATCCTTCCCTCTGCCCTTCTATTTCTATAAATATCTTTCCCCAAGCGTCTCATAAAGCTCAAAACCATTTTCATCCTTCCATGTAAATTTACATATTGAGACAGGAGACAGAACTAAAAATATAGGACTGTCAGAATGCGGCAATAAATAATCATTACAAGCAATATCCTTCTAATTGTCATAATAAACCTTGTGTGGTTGCTCCTCCAGCACCCAGCTCCGTCTTTAATCAAAAGCCTTTCCCCCTATTCTTTTTGGGAACTCATCCTTGCTCCACTGTGTAGCAGCCATATGGTTATGAGGGATTGATCCCTCCCTCCCTTGATAACCGGGATGGTCCCTAATTAGGGTAAGCCAATCAGGGCATGCTATCCTATTGATTACAAAATTCTTATTGGCTCAGAGGTGGGCATGTTACCCAATCTGGACCAATGAGATATGAGGCGGTGTTGGCTAAGGACTTGGGGAAGCCTCCTTGCTCTTTATAGGTGTTCCTTGAAGAACATACTTTTCCTCTGGATGCTGAGATGAGGACTTGAGTCCTGGAATTGCTGAAGCCATCACTGCCACTACAAGGAGGGGTTAGGATGAGGACAGAGGCGGCACACAAAGGAGGTCAGAGCCAGGAGGGACCAGGGAAATGGAGCTGGCCCGGAGGATGCCGCTCTCAGGGTCACACCTGGCCTGAAGGTAGACCCACTGGACTCTGCAATATGGGGGCAAATACATACTATTTGCGCCTTGATCCAATTTGGGTTAGGTTTTCTGTTACTTGATGTGAAAACTTTATATGTGATACAAATGTGTTCCAAGAAAAATGAACCGAAAAGCTATTAGAATTCAGCATGATGACCAAGGACTAAATAAGTATAGCAAAATCAATAGATTTTCTTAGCTCCAGTAAAAAAAAAAAAAATAAATCACCTCAAAATGCAACAAGCCCACCAAAAGATACATACAGAAGTGTTCATGGACACTTTTCTCATAATAGCTTCCAAAATGAGAACAACCCAGGCATCCATTAGCAGGATGACAGATAAACTGTGGCTTCTTCATAAAAATGGAATGTGATACAGCAACACTACACACACACACACACACACACACACACACACACACACACACAGTTCAATCTCACAGATTTACATTGAACAAAAGAAATCTAACACAAAAAGTTTTTCTTACATACTGTATGATTTCATTTATGTCAAGTTCAAAAAATATATAATAATTTATATATTATTTATTTATATCATTTATATGTTCATAATATATAAAGGATACATATGATATTTACAACATGTAGGATATTTCTTTTAAAAATATCCCATTTGCCATTTACAGTAACGGGGTGAGGCACAGAGTTTGGGTAGAGTTGGGGTCATAGCCCCCTTCAAACCCATGTCCTGCTCAGCCCTGCACCCCATAAGCTGTTGCTTATGCCCGGAGTGACTTTCTAATGAAAACTGTTCTTTTGACTTCAGAGCCTCACTCCGCAAACCACCAAGTTCAAACATAGGCCCAGGGACACGTGGGCACCTGACCCTGTGTCAGTCCTCAGTCACCTGCTCCACGTTTTCTCCAAAGCAGCTCGGGCCCTGACACTGCACTTTACCTTCGCCCCTGTGGAAATGCTAGCCTGTTAGAGCCCCACCTCCACATCCATCCACAGCAGGTCCTTGCCCACCAGCCTGGAACAAATGGGCGGTCAGTCCTCTGGCCTCCTCTTTGGCCTCTCTATGGTCTCTGACAGGCTTATTCACCCCTTGAAACGTTCTCCTCCATGGGGTCCATCGCAGTCTCTCCCTTGGTTCTCTCCCTACTCACTGACCGGCCCTGCTCAGTCTTCTCTTCAGGCTCCTGTCCGCCTTCTCTCTGACCTCTCAATGCTAGAGTTCCCCAGGGCTGGGTCATGGGCACTCCTCCCTCCTTCTACAAGACGCCCCACCTCCCGCCTAGTATCCCCACACCCATCACTTCCAACTCCATCTTCATCCTCATAACTCGCATTTACATCTCCAGTTCAGACCTCACCCAGCATGCAGATTACCCAACTGGACATCTGCCCTTAGGTCAACAACCTAAATGGACCGCATCCACAGCACAGCTCTTGGGCTCCCCGACCCACCTGCCCCTCAGCATTTTCTTCCCCATGTAATCCCCAGCTCAGAAAATAGCAGCATTAGCCACACCATTGTTTACGTCAAACCATATACAGGAATCTCCACGATACCTCCCTTCCCTTCATTCCCCAAATCCATTCCATCATCAGCTCTTGAGTTGATCCATTTGTACAGTCACAGTGCTGCCACCCTAGCCTACAGCATCATCCCCACTCCGTGAATGTTGGCTCTGGCCAGCTTCCTGGTTTCCATCCTTGTCCCTCCACCCCCAACCCCCCCAACCCAGGAAAAAGCTTTCAAGCCTGAGAGAGCAGTGCACACCAGCAAAGACTCAGAAGACAGCAGGACACTGGCACCTGGGCAAACTACAGAAGGGGTTTGAGCGGCCAGAGGTCAGGGCAGGTGATGTGAGGGGCAGGCTGAGGCTCTGAACGCTACACCAATCACCTTGAAGATTAATTTGAGGGCAGTGAGGAGCTGAGGAAGGCTTATAAACCAGGGAAGGGCCTCCCAGATGCACGGTATGGGCACAGAAGGCGCCTCTGCCCCAGTGGAGATCACCGTGGAGATGGAGAGGCAGGAAAATCCAGCCCTGCAGTTACCGGAGTCAACCAGCTCCTAGGCGTGTCAGGAAGCCTGGTGTTCTGTTCCCAGGGAGTGAGTGGAGCCAGAGGCATCTCCCTTCTAGAAAAGGAGACACAGTAACAGCCACTTTTTTTTTGTCAGTACTATGCAGGGGAAAGCATAAGAAATGTTAAGCCATCGTTATTAATTGGAGCTGGAAGGAATCAGCTTGCATAAGCAAAGAAAGAGAAGAGAAAATAAATTTGCAAAGAAAGGCTCTATGCTTAGCAGTTGGGAAAAAAAATGGAGCACAACAGAGCCCTGAGCTCCTTGAATAATAAAAGAAGTGGGGGGGAGGGGGGTTGGGGGGAGAAAGGCAGGTGGGAGGGAGTAGAGAGAGCAAGGGAAAACTTCTTTCTGCCCATTTTATTATTCAAAGCAAGGTTTACAGATATTTGAAAAATGAACTTTCAGATTTTTCAAATATCGTTGCAGATTTGGGAAAAGAAATTGTTTTCTTTTCATATTTATATATGAGCCCCATTGTCCTGTTGACAACTGATATGAAGAGCACCATTTAACATAATTGGCATTGTGAACATGGGATAAATTATTCATCCTGAAAGGATCTATAGCCCTTGGCTGGCAAGGCCAAATAATACAAGGTGGTTCAGATGGCGTAAAGTACAGATCATGAAAATTTAAAATACTGCTTCCCGGGATTATCCGTAATGAAGAGGTTCCCACGTGGAGAGGCCCCGGGATTGGCAGGAACAATAAATAAAAGTGCAGAAGTGCTGACAAGGAGCAAGATTGTATTTTCATGAGCTGGACTTGCACAGGCCAAAAATAGATGGAAGTTGCACCTTTCGGCTCATCCCTGCAGCCGAGAGAGGAGTTCAGAGCAGGCCAGTGAGTGGCTGGCGGCTGAGGACCCCGGTGCCAGGCACTGGGCTCGGGGCCAACGATATGCACTCAGCTCATTTCCATAACTTGCCTTACAGCATTCTCTCCAAGCCTTGCACCTCTGCTTTAGTCATTATGATTTCCATTTTTCAGATGTGGAGATTTAGCCTCAGAGAGTTCAGTCACAGCAAATCCTCACAATCACTCGGAAGGTGGAGAGATTGTCCCCATTCTACAGATGAGGGACAGAAATGACTTCACAACCTCACACAGCCACCAAGAGGCAGAGCTAAGGTTTGAACCTGGGCTCCTGGCTCAGATCCAAGTACCACTAAGGTCACCATTCAAGAATTGCTGCACTCACACTCTCATCCAATGGCGCACAGTAGGGGCACCATAAACGCCATTGAATGAATGAATCAAGGAATGAGTCTTATCTATACAGGGACGAGGTGAAGTTGCCCAGATGGGGCCTGAGAACAGGTGGGAACCTTCTCCCATTTGAGCCCTCGCTCCTCACCCCACACTCCGTCTCTTTGGGTCTGAGTCTCTCCCTGGGTCCTTGAAGCTTGGTATTGGGCCCAGGACTCAGGGTAAAGTGTCAGTGCTCAAAGGACATTAGTAGGGTGTTGTCCAGTCCCATCAATTCACAGGTGGGGCGACGGGAGCCCTGAGAGGGGAAGGGACTGGCTACAGGTCACACAGCAAGACTGCGTCAGAAGCTGACTCCCAGCCCAGGGCTCCTTCTGTGAGATCAGGTCTCTTTGCCTTGCTGGGTCTTGCTTTCCCAGAGGCAGAATGGCCGGTATGGCCTCAAATGGACCACGGAGCCCCTAAGTCTAGGACTCTTGACTCTGTGGCGGCGATGTGCAGATAGGGTGAAATGAGGGGCTCTCCCTAGAGCACTCTGCAGTGGCTTCCAGCTGCTTCTGCTCTGGGCAAAGGCTCATGCCCTGGGCTGGACTCATCACAGCGTGCAAGTCCGCAGCTCTGCCGCTGACTCTGCCCACTTCCCTGCTCCACTCTCCTCATGGCCCGGGCCATGTGCTCTCCAGGAACAAAGATCCTGGGACTGAGTTGATGAGGATAATGATAATAACAGCAATAATAATAACAACTTTGCATCAAGCATTTCCGCTATGCCAGACCCTGTGATAAACATTCCACATGTCTCTTCTCTTTTCATCCTTGGAACAAGTCTCAGAGGAAGATCTTATTGTTCCCATTTTAACAATGAGGAATGGGGGCCGGCCGAGTGGCGCGGTGGTTAAGCGCTGGCTTGGGAAGCCAGCAGCCCCGGGTTCGGGTCCCACATATGAGGGCCAGTGACACTGCCCTCAAAAAAAAACAACAAAAAAAACCAATGAGGAATGGGAGCTCAGAGTGGTTAATAAACTCCCCTGGGGTCACACAGCCAGTAGGGGGTGGAGTCAAGGTTTAAATTCAAATGGGATTCAAATACCTCCCTTTATGTGCAAGGACACTGGTTAACTCCACAGTGGCCTCCTGTGTGTGAATGGGAGCAGGTCACTTAAGCTCTCCAAGACTATGTCACCATCTGTGAAATTGAGGGGACTTCTTAAAATAGAAAATTGATACATGCTCATGGTTAAAAAAAAAGTATTAAAAATTATAGAATAAAATTCTTCAAGCGCCCCCCCACCATCCCTACACCTTATACATTGAATGGTTTCTTGAGTGTTTCTCTGAAACTGTTTTATGAATTGTAAGAGTAAAACATACACACGTGTTTCCACAAATGGGATCACTCCACACCACGCTCTTTGAAGCTGTTTGAACTGGACGCTGTGTCTGCTGCATCAGCACAAGCAAAGCTGCCTCATTCTAGCCGTAGCTTAGGAGTCCACATCCATGAACCAGGGCTTACTTAACCATTCCTCTCATGGAACATTCCCGCTGTCCCCAGTTTCTTTTTCTACAGCTAGGCCTTTGCATACTTGAAAAACTGTACCCATAGGATAACTTCCTACCAGTAGAAAGCATACCAATAAAATGGTATAAATTTTATAAACAATGGGAAAAAACTCTCTGAAAAACACTGTACCCAATTATATTACCAACAAGAGTATATTGAGATCTGCTTACTGCTGGCGTTAGCAACACTAGGCATTATCTTTTTTTTTTTTTTTCCTTTTTCTAATCTAATAGGTAGAAAGTTACATGTCAAAATTATGGTTTTAAATTATAACAAATTTTTCATATGCTTAGCAGTCATTTTATATCTATTTATTGGAATTGCCTAGTCAGAGCCTTTCCCCCAGTTCAGGGTGATTTATAATCCGTCTCTTGAGGGGCTCTGAAAAGCAGGACAAGGCGGCTCTATGAGCCTGAAAGCTGCAGAGAGGGACCTTTCTGCTGCTCCCTGGGGCAATGCTGACGCACCCTGATCCTGTGTCTCAGGGAGAAAATGAAATCCTCTGGTGAAGCCACGAGGGAGGCCGAGAAGAGACACAGGACTGTTCCAAGAGCGGCATCTCCTGTGCGCAGCATCCCTCCAAGTCCATCCTGACCAGCCTTTACACCCCCGCCCTTGAAACCCCATCCTTCTTAGCACCTTCCACTTTTACAACTGGTTTCCAAAACTGTCAACTTTAGGAGATATATTCTTAATGTCCAGCGAAGGAAGGAAACTATGTCAATGAGCACCATGTATGCCTGTAGACAATTTTCACTTTTTTCCCCTCACAGTAATCCTGTTAGGCAGATATTATGCTCACTTTAGAATTGGAAAAAAAACAAAGCCCAGAGATACTAAGCGACCAGCCTAAAGACACACAGTAAGTAAATAGCTTATCTGGGGTTTGAACCCAAGTCTCTAAGACTTCAAAGCACATGTGGTCTACCACGCCAAATAAGGAGCGTGCCCAAGATCCATGCTTGACCTCTAAATGTCTGCACTCCTTTCTTTCCCCAAGCAGGTGAGCCAGGGTGTGTGAAGACTTAGTCACCAGTAGAAAGGCAAGGAGCGTTTGCTCAGAGTCTGGCCAATGGCTTGCCAAATGCACGGTCCACCCGGGGCTTCTCCAAGGCCCGGCCACGCCTGCCTGTGATTTGCTTTCTGCAGACCTGCCACCCACTCACTGGTGGCTCCCAGCAGACCCGCCTGTCTGCCGACCTTGGCTGCACTGTTTTCTTCTGCTGCGTCCTAGGCCAGTCTTTCTCTCCGAATCTGATTCTACATCTGTAAAATAGGGGTAATAATAGTGACCTCACAGAGGGTTTATAGGGGTCCCTTAGATAAACCAAAGTCAGCGAGGCCCCAAAGGCATGTCCCGAAATTTGGTTTCTGCAGGCTGATGTTTCAGCTTCTCAGAAGCTTGTCCCCATGGCCTGGAGACAGCCACCCAATTGCTCGGGTTCAAGTCTACCCCCTTACCCCACCTCTCAAGTGGAGAGAGTAAGCGAGGCAAGGGACAGGGGCTGCATTCAGCCAGCGTTTCCCACTGCCCACTCCATGCCAGGACCAAGGCTCCAGGAATGCAGCAGTCAGGGCGCTCAGGCCTGGTGGGCGAACCTCTCAGTGCCAACCCGGCACCCAGTCTACCGAAACCCACCTCCTCCCCTTTTCCACCGCCACTGCCCTGGTGCCCACCGCCATCTCCTTCATGAACATGGCAGTGTGGGTGCGTGTACGCGTGCACACACGCGTGTGGGTGTGTCTACGTGGCTTAGAACAGCATCTAGCATTTAGGAAGCACTTGAAAATATTTATGACGATTCCCTTACAGTCAGTTTCGCGCCTGGCACTTGCCATAGGAGGCCACGTCCAACTGTGTTCTGACCACTGTGAGGGGGTGGGATCCTCCCCACTTCACAGAGGAGGAACCTGAGGTCTGCTGGCATCAGAAGGGTCTGTGACGGCGTCTGGGAAGACGGGCCCACCGGGATTTGCACCTTCCAGGTGCCCTGCTTTCTCTTTCTCTGCAGATCCACAGTATGTTTCTCCTTCAGGCTTTGGGACAGCTGCGTGGTCCATCTGGACTGGGTGCTCAGAGGTTGCCGGGCCTGTCTCCTCTCACAGGGAGAAAGGAGCCCTGGGAGGCAGGAGGATGGGGTGGGGCACGGGAATAAGGGGAGACACAGTCCCTGTATCTCCGGATGACCTGCAGCTGCATGTTGAGGGTGGGGGGTGGGGGGGAGTGAGCTCACCACAATCCCTCTCCTCACACACCTCTCAGGGACAATATCTTCACAAGGGTAAAGATTTTTCCTGAAGCCTCACAAAATCTCAAGAGAATATCTCCCCTTCTGCTCCCCAGCTTCCGTTATATCTGGGCTCAAATTCCAGCACTACTCCTTCGGCTAATTAGCTCGGCTAACTAGCCAACTTTCTCTGCTCCTCCCCCTGCCACCGGTAAATGTGAGCAGAATCCTGACTCCCAAGGGCCTACCTAGCACAGCGGTTCTCACCTTTGGCTACACACAGGAGTCGCCTGGAGAGATGTAATTAACACTGATGCCCGGGCCCCACCCCAGAGATTCTGATACAATTGTTCTGGGCTGTGGCCTAGATTTCCGGACTTCCAAAAGCTCCCCGGTGATCCTCACGTGCAGGCAAAATCCAAGAACCTCTGCTATTCACGCAGCAGATACCCAATTAACACTGTCCCTTTAGATTTCTTTAGCGCTAACTGCCTGCAAATTTTAGGCTTAAAGATCCGATCTGAATGGCTCAAGGCTTCTTGGTTTCTGACACCCACCTCCCGTGCACATTCTCCTATTGACAACCTCTGCACTTTTAAAACAGGTGACTCAACCCCTAGCCAATCGCCTGGGCCCTCTTATCTAGCTTTGGCTCCTCTTCCGTTCATTGGGTGGAGCCAATTGGTTAAGACACACAAAGCCCGGAGACGGCAATGAGAAAATCAAACAGATGGAATGATCCACTGTTCCCTCCTCAGCCAGGGCGCTCCATCACTTGCCTCCACATCTATCTCTTAGAGTGTGCAAGAGCTCACACTGTAAAACCCCCAGGTTCTCTCTGATGGGTATTAAACAACAATATTTCTTCCACCTGTGTCCATGGGATAACCTCCCCCACCCCACACCACCACCACCACCACCCACCCACACACCCACACACACACACACACACACACACACACACACACACACACAAAGACACACACACCTTTTTATAAACGCCCACCTCCATTCTTCATGGATTGCCCCCACGTCAGAAGACGATGTGCCATCAGGCAGGTACTCATTTCCATCACTCCTCCCCCGAAAAACACTCCACTCCACTCACTCTATTTCCCCAAAGCTCTCCATGCTTTGCACACGAGTGCCCTTTGCCTTAAATACCTTTCCTCCCATGGTCCACCTGGAAGGGTTTTACTCACCTTTACAAGCCAAGTGCAAATGTTCTCTGCAGCTTATCTCACCCGTCCTCCGGGCCCCCTCCCACCACAACAAAATTGAGCTGTTCTCACCCCTGTCTTTTCACAATCTTTGTAATGCTCAGTTAGCGCGTTTACCATGGTGCATATATCAGTGTTGTGCAGATGGGGGTTTGTAACCCGTCTTTTTATAACCGACTTCCAGCACAGGGACAAGGCCTTAGCAGGTGCAAACTAAATGCTTGTTTGGGCTGCATCCAATTCACTGTCCTCACATCCGTACCAGTCAGTTCCTGAAACACCTCCCCCGAATCATCAAGCCCATTTTCTCTGTCGCCATTTAGAAGCTTATTAGTGTTCATTGCTATGATCGAACTTGAAAAAGGAAAGATTAATTTTCTTGCCCATGTATGTATATGTGAACCAAAAAAAAAAAAAAAAAGATGAGTAAACACTTACCATCAATCAGAAATAACCCAAGAGGTATTTCTGGAAGGAGTAACTACAGTTTACAAGAACGGGCACATATTTGGCTGATGAGGAAATGAAGGGACTGGGGGTGTGAGTTTTTGCTGCTTTATTTCCTGAGATGAGGAGGATGGGGCGATGAGAGGAGCACCTGCTTTACCTTTTCCGGAGCAGGCAGCTGTAAGTGATTAACCTCCAAGGGAGTGATGAGAGGGACAGTCTGGAAGCCATCCTCAACCGAAGGCGGCTTGGCTCCCTTCTCGCTGGGGTTACTGTTCAGCTTCACCATCCTTACGCCTTTCTTCCCAGACCTAAGGCAAGCAGGGGGATCCCAGTTACAGTGGGAGGCGAGGCAGGGAGTGAGCAAACGGCGCTATCCTCAGTGGCTCCACCTGGGCGGTTTTCAGCATAGAGATCAGGGGCACTGATCTTTCCCTCGATGTCCTGACAGGATTCTCATTATCCAGTGAAACTTCTTTCATCATCAAAATAGGCCACCTGCCCACAGGGCTCAACAGCCCTCAAATTTGGGAAACTCAAGGAAAATCCCAGACTCACACACACAAAAAAATACAAGCTAAATATATATATCCAAGACACTACAGCTGAGGTAAGCATGTAATCTCAGTGAAAAGCTTATTCTTACTACCAAATTAAATCCTATTATTTTGGATTACCCCCGCAGTATGATAAATTTCACCTCCTCACCCTGGCTGCTATTTTATTATACCAGTTTTTTTCTGCAGCAGAAACACAATACATATATTCAATGTCTCTATGTGTAGTGTACCGTTTTACATAACATGTAGGTTGTACAGGCAATATAATTTCCTAAAACAGAAAAAGGATTGGCTTGAACCCGATCCTGTTATTCTGCCATGGAATGCCTCCATTTCCTCAATAGCGAAGGG
Organism: Aselliscus stoliczkanus; assembly: GCA_033961575.1. Taxonomy (NCBI): domain Eukaryota; kingdom Metazoa; phylum Chordata; class Mammalia; order Chiroptera; family Hipposideridae; genus Aselliscus; species Aselliscus stoliczkanus. The sequence goes on from CM066733.1 coordinate 5,539,779, forward strand.
CCATTTTTTTTTTTTTTTTGCTTCCATGGAAAGTTAGCAACCCCCGTATTGCAAGATTGCCAACTAAATAAACAAATCACATTTATTCCTCTCCAGCTCCGTTGGAAGTCGAATAATGCTGCTCCCACCCCACCCCCCAGAAGCCCAGCACAACTGAACCTCTCTTGTCAATCCTGCTGATGGAACCTTATTAGACGAAATAGGGTTGTCGTGGGGGTGGAGGGGGGAGGGCGGTGAAAGGGGGTGATAGAGGGTTGGAGGCTATTGGGGAGTGGCTATAGCCAAAAGACAATCGATCCGAAATGTCTACTTACGGTGCTGCACTCTTGGGGGTCACAGCAGACTCGAGCCAATTTGAAGGGGAGGAAGACAGCCAGGAGTCCTCCCTCCTGAGCCCGAGCTCGTGGTGCTGAAAGGACAGCGCCTTGCGTGCGTCTGGATGGGGAGCTTCTGAGAGCGAGGCGCGAGCGAGCGGGGAAGAGCTCTTGGCAGCTGCCGCCCGCGCCCCCTCCCACCGGGGAACGGGCTCCCACACCATCTGTCATCTGGCACCACCTGCTGTCTCTCGTGCATGGCCACAACCACCGCACGGGACAAAATGGTTTCAAAAAAGTGGGAGGGAATTCTGGCCACAAAACAAATCAAAAACCCAGCGAAATGTGATAGGCACCATAAAGCACAGCAATCCTTGAGCGGTTAGAAAAATTGGGAAAGCATTTATTAGGAGAAGGCACCACCTCCTAAGATCTTCCAGAACGATACTGTGAAACACAGAATGGCTCAGGACCTGAACTGTGCTCTGCCCTGTGGAAAGGGAAAAGGGGGACTAATATTTATTGAGTATCTCCCAGGCACTGGGCACTTTTCCAGGCTCTTTCAGGCTATTTCCCTCATTTGCAAAATGTGATTTCTAATAGTACTTACAAGCTGGGGTTGGTGTGAGGTATGAATGAGAGAAGGTGGGAAAAGCATTTAGCTCAGAGCAAGCCCCACACAAACATCAACTACCATTCTCCCAGTGCCACCGGGTCACACAGGTCAGATAAGGTCACAGAGCTGGTAAGCTCCAGGAACTGGAAACGGAGCCCTGAGCCACTGCCACATGGCTGAGGTGGACAGAAGCATTTCTTGGAAGGCAGGAAGGGATCATGTCCCCAAAATGGAAAGGAGTGTTGTTGAGCACTCCAAACAACAGGGATCTATTTATACACCACAATACCATGCTGAACAGCTTAAAGTTGATCAGCTCTCCACCTCTTTACCTCATAATACACCCTTAAGGCAGTGTATTGGCAGTGACCCAGATGAAACACATAAATGCTTATTCTTTCGAGCATCAGCTGATCATTCTAGGTGGCTTTCATGATAAACTACTTAAAAAGAACATCTTAAAATCATCCAGGTGTTTAGCATAATATCATATGTATTTTCATTTAGAGAAATTGAATTGCTATTTATTGTTTCTGTGAGTTTGTAACCATTTTCCTTAATAACTGTGAGTATAGTGTGGGAATTCAGGACACATTCTTTGGAACCAGACTGCCTGGGGTCACATCCCAGCTCTGTCACTTGCTAGGTTTATGATCCTGGGTAAGTCACTTAACCTGTCTGTGCCTCAAGTTCCTCGTTGTAACTTGAGGGTACTACTAATACTGCACAAGGTTGTTACAAGGATTCAATTAGTTAATATATGTGCTTAGAACAACACCTATAAGAGCAAAATAAAAATCTACTCTTATTATTCAATTATCAGATAAGCAGTTTTTACAACCAGCTCACACATTAATGGTATTTTTCAGTTTTCTAATTTATCAATTTATATTTTTAAAAACCATTAATTTTCTTCTTCCTCATTTCCTTAAGTTTACCTCATTTTTCTCTTTTGAACTTCCTGGGACAAATATCTACTTTATTGATTTGCCTTTTCCTTGTCTGGTAATGAAAGAAATTAATGCTCTTAGTTTAACTGACCTCTGAAATAGTGCTGCCTTTTCATCACCATTCCTCAAATATGTTATAACTGAAGACTTGCTTCTCTGACTCAAGAGTCATTCGGTAAAATAGTTTTATTTTAATTTCTAAATGTTTTAGTTTTCATTGTTGCAATACAGTTTGTATCTTTTGAAACTAGTTTCTAATTTTATTACATGTAGTCCAAGAGCATTTTCTGTATATTTTCTGCTTTGGGGAATGTATTAATTTTTCTTTGTGACCCAAAATATGATTTATTTCTGTTAAAATTCTCTGAGCATACAGAAAGAAGTCACATTCTATATAGATTTTTACACATAACTACTAAATCAAGTTTGTTACTCAAGTTACTTAAATCTTTTATACCTTCATTCTTTTTCACTTGCTTGATCTGTCAAGAATTTAGAGAGTGGTATTGCTATTATAATTTCCATTACTGCTGTGATATTTCTCCTTGATTAAAGCTATGTTGTTTGGCATATAGTTATTGGCACAGGATGTCACATCTTCTTGTGGCTTTTGCTTTTATGGATGTAAAACAATCTATTAGTCCCTTTTTGTGTTTTGTGATTTGAATTCCTCTAGATCTAAAATACAACCGCAAACCCTTCTTTCAATGGTTTCTATTTGCTCTTCCCAGCCTTTTATAATTGGATGTTATTTCTTGGTAATTTTAAGTAACCTTTTTGATATGGGAATTTAACTCTTTACAATTAACTCTTATAATGACATGTATTGCCTTATACTTATAATTTTTATGGTTCCTTGTTATTTCTTTGTTTTTTTCTACATAAACTTTTTTTCTCCAGTTACTGGGACATAAAGGTTTTAAAATTTTGTCTTTGATTATTTATTAATACATCAGAAATATATGTGAATTGACAATCGTCTCTCAGCTTCAAGAATAAAAGTCTTTTGCTCTCCGCCAATGTAAAATGAGGTAATCGACACACATTTATTTCTCCTCTTTTTCCTGTTTCTCCTTTTCCCCATATTTATCAAATGTTAAACTTCAGTGTTTATTTTCACTGATGTACATATTCCCATTTTATTTCCATTTCCTGGGACACACTTGTCAGAATTGGAAGTGGGAGAAAAGTGAATACAATGTCTTCTTCCAAATGGCTCAAATGATGCTTTATGTGAAAAGAATTATTTTGCATACGTCAGTTTCAAAGAATCTGTGAGTCTTCTGTGATGGGTTTCATTGTATCTTAGCATTAAGTGTTTTGTTTTGTTTCCATGTTTAGATATAGCTCCAATGAAAGAGATGATAAAAGCACTTTAAATGTCTCATTATAAATCCTATGTTGTCAGTTTAAGAATGTTATTCAAAATGTAATGGTGTGATAGGAATATAAGCTTTTTAAAAATCTGTTCTAAGAATCTCCCAGAGGCAAGCATTAAAGGAAGCTATGCTCTTACTATCACTAGTTCTATATTTAAATTTCAAATAATAGCAGCCAGGAAACTATGAAAAGCATGGGATTCTGTTTCCTCTTTAAAAGGAAGTGGGTCATTGCCTACTTTTGATTTAAAGGAAAAAAGGACAATAGAGAGGCAGAGAGGCAAATGGCAGGAAGGCCAGTCCAAATTTCTCCTCTGATTGGCTAAAAATAGTTGAAATAGTTGATAAAGGAGACAAGACCTAGGGGTGAAAAACTGATGTCAGCTTAATACAAGTACAATGACTTACGGAGAACCCTTCCAATTACACGATCCACTTAGAAAGAAATAAGTTGATAAGAAAAAAGGCTTTCTGAGAAAGTTTGTGAATTTTGCCTAGAAATTTATGTCCTGAAAAGGCATTCCAAGAGACTCTTTTCTTGTTAGATGATTCATTCATTTGTTCTAACAAAAGGCTGTCCCATTTATGTTGTAAAATCGGTCACAATTGAGTGGAAAGTTTGGGTTGCGTGACAGGTTCCCCAAGAAGCCAACTCTGAGGGCTTTGAATGCAGGAAGTTAATAGGGAGAGCTCTCAGGGTGAAGAAGGGAAGGAAAGGGAGCAGAATTGATCAGAGGGAGAATCTTAACAAAGCCCTCAGCCAATTCCAAGAGTACCTACGAAACTGGGATGGCCCTTTAGCGTCCTGTGTGGAGATGCAATGAGGCCTGTCCCCAGCAGGGCAAGATCCGGGGCAAAGTAGCTCCCTCGGCCAAGAGCGCTTCTTGGAGAGGGCTAATAGCCAAGGCTGTCGGCCAGCAGCTGAGGGACAAAGACTTGCAGTCCCAAGGGGGCGCTTTCTGGGCCGCACAGCCTCCACCGGGGCTCTGTCCCTGGCTGAGGTCCTCACGCCATGCTCCCTCACTTGACAGCCACTACCTGTGCTGATAACTCCTGGGTTTTAGCTCCAGCCAAGAGAGTTCTTATGGACTCACAACTCACATGCACAACTGCTCCCTTCGCGTCTTCATTTGGGTGGTTCGCAGGCACTTGAATCTCAGCATGTCCAAAACTGAGCCCCTGGCCTCTCCCCTGGCACCTGCCCCATCCATCGGTGAGGTGCTCCATCACCCAGGCAGTGCTCCAGACAGAACACTGAGGGGGCTTCCTGACTTCTTCACTCAACATCCGATCAGCAGGTCCCGAGAATTCTCCCCCCCAAATCTCCGCCAGTCAGTCAGGCCCCCTCCATCACCACGACTCCCCCTTGGTCTGCTCCATCTCCTGACAAGCATGCTTCCCTCCCACCAATCTATCCGTTAGGCCCAAGTCCAGCCATCTCTGTGCAATACATTCTGGTGACACTATTTTCATACTTAGAGCTCTTCAGAGGCTTTTTTAAAAAGGTCAGACCCAAATCTTAAACTTAGCCTATATAGCTCTTTCTGGTTTGTCCCCTGCCTATCCTACAAGCTTCACCTCCAGCCACTTTGCCCCTGACAGCTACACCCCAGCTTCCCCACCCTCCTTCCCAACCCAGAGGCTTTCCAACGTGTTTCCTCTGTGGTTCCCCTTCAGAGTGCTCTTTCCGCTCTTTTAATTAATTTCTTAGGATTCTTCAGAACCATTTAAATATTACCTTCTCAGAGAAGTCTCCTTAGAGACGCCAGACTATACCCAACTCCTCCTGTAGAGGCCCCTAGTTTTCTGCCCTTCTATGTAGCTGTCCTTAAAAACCACATGAGGGCCGGCCGAGTGGCGCGGTGGTCAAGCGCTGGCCTGGGAAGCCAGCGGCCCTGGTTCGGTCCCACATATGAAGGCCAGTGACACTGCCCTCAAAAAAACAAAAAACAAACAAAAACAAAAACAAAAACAAAAACCACATGATTGTGTGTGTAATGGTGGTTGAACGAGAATAGGGATTGAGCTCTTGCAACCTAAATATCAACAACCAGAGGGTGGATGGGTCCATTTTGATTCATCCCATATGATGTTATTCAGTCATTAAAAAGATGTCATAGAATATTGAACTAACATGGGAACTGTTTATAATGTTGAGTAAAAAGAGGAATCAAATTGTATAGATATTACCTCAGCTACATGAAAACATGAAGACTTAAGGATATTAAATAATGTTTATAGGTTATTTCCTCGATGATTTTATGGGTGATTTCCATCTTCTCTTAATACCTTTTTTCTCTTCTCCCCAAACATGTTATTTTTAAATCAATGGGAAAAAAAAACATGAATAATTTTCTGCTAGAGAAAAAAAAATCTGTTGTGTTCTAGAAAACATAAACTTTTTTTTTTAAGCAGTGGATTGAAATCAAAGAGTTGAATGTAAGTTCACTGGGTATTACGCAAGCTCTGGTGGGAAATTCCTGTTGTGGCCCAGAGAACCTCCGATATGCCAGAGAGGATGAAGAGACTCTAAACATCTGTTATTATTTTTTTCTCCCACCTTTACTGAGGTATACTTAACAAATAAGTATTGTATATACTCTATGTAAGGTGTACAATGTAATGTTTTCATACATAGATACACTGTGAAATGATCATCACAATCAAATTAACACATCTATCACTTCAAGCAGTTACCATTTGTGTGTGTGTGTGTGTGTGTGTGTGTGTGTGTGTGTGTGTGTGTGTTGAAGACATTTAAGATCTACCCTCGGGCCGGCCGAGTGGCACATTGGTTAAGAGCTGGTTTTGGGATGCCAGCGGTCCCGGTTCAGATCCCACATGAAGGCCAGTGACAGTGTAAAAAAATAAAAATAAAATAAAATAAAATAATTATATTTAAAAAAAAATCTACCCTCCTTGCAAATTTCAAGTCCAGATCCATTCCAAGACCCCCAGTGGATGCCTGACGCAGCAGACAGTACCAAACACTACATACACTGTTTTTTCCTATACATATAATACACACCTTTTCACTCAAAGGGAGCACTTTCTGGCTTCTCTCTGGCATACCCAAATTGCCAGCATCACTACTCTTGTGTTTTGGGATCATTGTGAAGTAAAATAAGGGGGACTTGAACACAAGCCCTGCTAGACCTTGACAGTTCATCTGATAACCAAGACGGGTACCAAGTGGCTACCAGGCAGGTAGCGAATGCAGCATAGAGACGCTGGACAGAGAGATGACTGATGACCTGGGCAGGAGGCGGCAGGACAGCGCAAACTTTCAACATGCTACTCAGAACAGCACGCAATTTCAAACTGATGAATTGCTTATTTCTTGAATTTTCCATTTCATAGTTTTGGGCCACAGTTGACTCTGGGTAACTGAAACCACAAAAAGCAAAGCTATGCGTTGGGGGGCAGGGGGCCTACTGTATACAATACGGCATTACACACTACAGTCTCCATTGAGTACGTTAGGTCTCTAGGACTACTCATCCTGCAGAACGGAAATTTTGTTCCCTTTGACCCACATCTCCTCATTTCCCCCTCCCCGCTACCCAACCCTTGGCAACCACCATTCTACTCCTTGCTTCACTAAGTTAGACTTTTAGATTCCACATATACATGAGGCCTGCAGTGTGTGTCTTTCTGTGCTTGGCTTACTTCACTTAGCATAATGTCTTCCAGGTTTATCCGACTGCCATAAATGAGAGAAGTTCCTTCTTTTTTTTTTGAGGGCAGTATCACTGGCCCTCATATGTGGGACCGAACCGGGGCCGCTGGCTTCCCAAGCCAGAGCTTATCCACCGCGCCACTCGGCCGGCCCTGCTTCTTTTTTAAAGACTGAATATTCCATTGTGTGCACGCACGCGTGTATGTGTCACATCATCCATTCACCCACTGATGGACACTCAGGCTGATCCTGTATCTTAGCTATCATGAATAATGCTGCTGTAAACATGGGAGCTCAGATACCTCAAGATACAAATTTCATTTCCTTTGGATATATACCCAAAAGTGGGACCTCGGAAGCATATGGTGGTGCGATGTTTAATTATTTTAGGAAACTTTATACTGTTTTCTACAGTATAAAGCTGTACCAGTTTACATTCCTACCAATAATAAACACCCTCACCAACACTTATCTTTTGCCTTTTGATCATTGCCATCCTAACAGACGTGAGGTGAGACCTCATTGTGGTTTTGATGTGCATTTCCCTGATTATTAGTGCTGTTTAATATTTTTTTCATATACCTGTTATTCTTAAGCAAAGTGCAAGGATGTGCATGTCCTCTCCCAGAAGAGGGACTATCTTTGTTGAGGAAAAAGAACTTTAGTATTTGCAAATGCCTCACGAGAAGTCCCTCCTTGTAGAGAAGTTTCACTTACTTGAATTTTTATGCTTGTATTAAAAAGCATGGAGAAAAGTCATCCCTTACTGACTCATGTATAAGGGAAGAAGGCCTTTGCCTCCTGCAATCCATTCTCAAAACAGCTGCCAAGTAGTTCCGTTAAACGTGAGTTCATGTCCAAACTCTGCTCAGCACCCTCCAATAGGTCTCCATCTAATTCTGAAGGAAAAGTCCTCAAAACAGGGCAACAGGACTTGGTCTTGTTACCCCCTCCCCTTCTCTCCTACTGCTCACTTCCTTCTTTTCTCGCCTCCAGCCTCAGATCCTGGCCTCTCCTCGGAAGCTTCTTCTGCTCTTTGCTCAGCTATCTGCCTGTCTGGCGGCCTCACTTCAAGCTTTTCTCAAGTTGCCGTCTCTTTATCTTCCTACTTCCCACTGCATCCCTGCACACATCTTCATCTTCTCTGTTTTTCTCCATAGTACTTACTTTTTAAACATACTGTATATTTTAGGTATTTATTTTACTATCTGTCTTCCCCTGAAGACAGGGATTTTTTTGTATGTCTTGTTCACTTATGTTCCCCCAGTGCCTAGAACAGCACCTGGAACATAGTATGTGCTCAATAAATATCACACGACTAAATGAGTGAGTCAGTGAATGTCCCACTTGAACCTGACTCACGAAGGTAGGAGACTTGTGACTGGACAACCTCTGCCCCAGATGGTTATGTGACTGAAGGCTCCACCTTCAGGAAGGAGTGGGCGGTACATGGTTGGTAATTACAGCTTTGCCTTTTACTGGGATAATTTCAGTTTTCAGTTCATCTCTGTCTCTTGAGGTCCAGAAGATTCATTTCATGGTGATTTTTTTTTAAATGAAAGGCCTAGCTTCTAACATATATGCAGTTACATCATACATACACTAAAATGACATACTGAAATACCGGACTAGTGGAATCACCCACTGTCACATAGGGTATTTATGGTTGTTTAAAAAATATCACTAAACTTTACCAGATTCCTAAAATACAGTCCAGTGAGGACAGGTTAGGGACTCAGAAAGACCAACATGACAACTGACAATGAAACTGTTGTACTCAGCAAATAAATACAAACCGAACAGTTGTTTTGGAGTCTTTATTTACGGCCAGTGACTGTGAGTGGGCTCATGCCCTGAACAAACTCACAGCCCCGAAGAGGTGAAGAGCTTATAGAGGTAAAAACCACAAGCTGCTTTTCTTACAGTTTGTAGGTGGTTTCTATAGATTTCAGGCAGTTTCTTGTAAGCAAAAGCATTTTACAGAAACTGAAGGCTGGCATTAATTATCAGGTGTCAGATCAGTGTGAGCCAGTCAACCACAGGCCATATCCTGAGTTATCTAAGTAAGTCAGCTAAAAAGGGGTTTCTCTACATGCCGAGACTCAGAGAAAGTGGGGGCAAGAGGCTAGAAAGGGGGTCCTGTCAACTCAGTTACTTCAAAACAAAGTCATTTGAGATATTAGCGCACTTCCAGAAATATGAGAAATATGCCTCGTGCTCCGATTCTTAGAAAGTGAACAGGGTAAATGAGGGTACCTCGGGAAACTGGGGGGCCGGCTCTTTAGTCAGGGGTCTACAGGTTAACTTCCTACCACAGCTTTCCTGGGAATACATGTTTCTGGACACACAATCAGATCTCTAAAAGCTTAGGGATCAGGAGACTCATTTAGGATTATTATCAATAAAATTAACCAGATTAAGCAAGTGGTTAATGCATTTATCATGAGGAAAAGTGGGATCATCTGGGCTCGAATTGTAGTACTCCCAGGAATGTGGATATCTCCTCATACTTGACTTTCAGAAAGCAGAATAAAACCAATGAACCACAAGGACAGTCAATAAATTTTAGCAGTGTAATATTAAGAGCCCAAAAATAATATATGTAACATTATAAAATTAAAGATATAATTGCAATAAAACTATATGAAAAGAAATCACATATACCCATTCAGTATGATAGGTGTCTTGAGTAGAAAAGCATGGAGGGTAAGGCAATAGGATTAAATGTAAGCTATTTTCAAGATATTGTTTTGGGGGTGGGTTGACAGTTGCTTACTGCATTACTGAAAACAACTACGTAGGAGCAGGCTGGTGCCTCAGGCAGTGACGGGTAGGTGGGGTCAGAGAGCACAGGCCGCAGAGCAGGCGGACCCCCCTCAGATCCCCCCACCGGCTGTCCCTCACCTGCACCTGTGGCCACACAGGTGGTCCCACACAGCCAGACGAGAGAGAGAGAGAGAGAGAGAGAGAGAGAGAGAGAGAGAGAGAGAGAGAGAGAGAGAGAGAGAGAGAGAGAGAGAGAAAGTCTGACCTTTGGATTATGGATGGATGGAGGCGGATCAATCATGTGCGAGTCACACAGATGGTGGCGGCACCCCAGCCATGTCCCAGCGTGGCTCTGAAAAAGGGGAGAGGTGCAAGCAGCAGCTTTATGTGGGAGGAAGAGGAGGTATACACTCAGGGAGTGACAGCTGCTGCTCACGAGGACCAGGCAAAGCCACTTTGGGCTGGAGATGAAAAGGAGGCAGGACCACATGGGAGTCTGAGGTCATTTATCGTAGGAGTTGTTACCCCCTCTAGAATTACAGAACCAAAAATAAATCACAGTATCATAACCGATATTCAATGATATGCCAAAGAAAAGTTGTATTATGTTTATTATATTCTATTTAACAAAACAGAAATGTAATACATGTTCACCAGGAATTGTTAAATAAAAAGATTTCCAGTACCTATCTAGAACATTCATTTCAGTAGGAGTCGTCATCATTCCATGGTTCTAGAACAGTGAGACAAACTAAGCATGTAACCAGCATGAGACTCATATTTTAAATCTCATAAATATTGGCATTCTTGATACATTAAAACCGACTACTTTATTAGTCAGGCAGTAAAAGTCACGTGAATATAAACCTACAATGAAGTGAACACAACATCCCCATTCACATTCACCACAAAGCTTTATGCAGCATAAAATACAGTATAATCAAGTAAATGTCTCACTTTACAATGACTTAAGTTGTATAAGCTAAAATGTGAAGCTTTGCCCAGGACTTTGGCAGCCCTGAGACTGACCGAGCAAGTTCCTGACAAGCTGCCTGACCCTCCCATCAGGGGACCTGTGGACACCGCATGACAGGCAATGTGGCCCAGCTGGACACAGGCAGATTTGGTAAACAGTGACTAGAGGAACACATTGCCACAAATCCTAGGCTGCTGTAGTCTCACAGTGATGAAGATATAACCAGAGTAAGAAACAAAACTATGAATTACAATATTTTACAGTCCTTACATCTTATACTACTTTGTGAGAATTTTGTATTACTGCCACTTTGGAATGCCACTGAAGAGAAAGGAGGCAGCCCACCCTTCCTAGTCCTCCAGGAAGAATGACCTCATCACTGCCATCGCCCTGGGTAGAAAGGACCGTCCACGCCAACGGGAAGGAGCAAGGAGTGGGCGTGGAGTTCGGGCAAAGGCAAACCTCTTTTTGTCTCTCCCTCCTAAGTTTTCAGTTCCACCTACGCCGTTGATACAATTTAGGGAGAGAGACAGTGTCACCAAAAAACACAGAAACGGGGGGTAGGTGACAGGTGATTACTACTTAATACTGAGTCAAAAATAAAAGGACTGCACTGAAAAACACTTCTAAATTATTTTCAGCATTCTAAACCTCTCATCCATTTACTTAAAAAAATAAAATGTATCTATTAGTTAGAAGCCTGGAAAATGAGAAGAATGTCTCCCCTAATCTTTGACAAAAATTTGCCTAAAATACTCCATATTACAATATAGAATTTGCATAAACTTACAACCTTTCCTTTCAATGAAAAGATGGCTTAAATAACCATTATTTTTAACACTCACAATAATTTTTGGTATGTAAACTGTAGGCTTTATCATAAAATAATTGAGAAATTTAAAAAACATGAGGAAGCCAAAAATAATTTAAATTAATACAAGTTTAATTTCAAGGTTACATCTAAAGGAAGAGATGAATAAAGCGGCAGTTGTAGCCTCATTAATAAAAGGGAAACTTTGGCAATTTAAATGTATGCAATTAGACTGATATGCTAATTTAAATTTCTTGAATAAGTTTAACTTAAAAGTATATGGATAAATATTAATTCTGAAAATAACACTTGTATGCATATAATAATATTTAACAAAAATTTTACTAACTTGCAAAGAAATAGTATCAATTTATAAAGAAGGTCATTTTTCGGGGCCGGCCAAGTGGCACAGTGGTTAAGAGCTGGCTTGGGATGCCAGCGGCCCCGGTTCGGGTCCCACATATGAGGGCCAGTGACACTGCCCTCAAAAAAAAAAAAAAAAAAAGGTCATTTTTCTATTCAACTATTTAAGTCCCTATTCCAACGAAAAACACCAAAATAAACAAATAATTATAATTCAATTTAAAGTTCTATCTTTAAACTCTTCATAATCTTCTTTGGTAAACAGATCCAAAGATAGGTTAATCCTAAATAAAATAAGACAAAATTGAATCTTGTTAATACAGAATGTCATAATCAGCAATCACTAAAAATTTTTAACATTTCTAAGACCATAAAGCAACAGTTAGCCCTCCCTATATTTACTGTTTTCGATAACTTTTATGTTCTCTAGTTGACTATAAAAAGCTTCTGATGGACTTGATGTGTAATTCATATTTTTCTTCTCCACTCCAACTCCTGCCAATAATATTGGTGACTTCAACAGCCCCATTTATACGAACCGTGTCACAGAAACATTCTGTCACAGGCCTTTATCTCCAGGCCACCTCAGCCACTCATGAGGTCATTGCCTGGACACTGCCATCACTTGAAACTTGGGCTTTACTTCTAGGTGCGGCTGCTGGCTGACACTTGTCTATGCCTCCTGCCTTCTCACCCCGTGCTCGCTGACACGTGTCTATGCCTCCTGCCTTCTCACCCCGTGCTCACTGACACGTGTCTATGCCTCCTGCCTTCTCACCCCGTGCTCACTGAGGTCGCTGCCAACCCCTTGACCCCCTTCAAGCTCCATCTGTACCCCGCCTCAGTTCCACAGTCTCCTTGCTGCCCCTGATTTAGCCCTCGGGACCCCCTTTGAAAGTGAGAATTCCCCTTCATCTCAGACATTGCATTGCCAGCAGTGTTGTCTCCCCCACCCTCACACTGAGGCTGTCACCCCTGACAGAGCCACACAGGGCCACTCTGCAGTGTAGATATCACACCAGCTCCAATATGACACTGCCAACTGCTTGCTTGGAAATTTCACCTGAGTACCCCGCTATCAGCCTAAAGTTCAACATGCCAAATAAAACTCAGTAGCTTCACAAACCCAGTTCTTTCTCCTGATTTTTTTATCCACCCATTCTCAAACCTCAGCATCATCTTGCTTATCTCCTACATATGATCGTTTATCTCCTCTGTTCGCCCACCTGACCACCACTCTTATTCAAGGCATTTTATTTTTCGCTTGGACTGCTGTTACAATGCCCAGGCTTCTATTCCAAACCTTTCCACAAAATGACATCAGGTTATTTCTAAAATGCTAATAGATCTGATCAACCTACACACTGCTTTAAAATGGTTCTATCGATGATGTAAAAGATAAGTGCATGGCATCTAATTAACTTTCCAGAAAACACTTGCTAATGGAGAAATGGACAATACCTGAACCAACAGATCAAAGTTAACATCATCAATAAGGGATGAAGATCACATGACTTCAAATGAAGACCACATGACTAAGTGTGATAATCTGAAAAGGAAGCAACATGGCTTAAACAATTTTTCAGCCAAAAACACAAAATATGAAATCATAAGAAGGTAGAGGCAAGTCTGGAGGGGTAGTCTGAAAAATAAGTGGCCTGTATTCTATAAAAATGTCAATATCATAAAAAACAAAGAAAGGCTAAAGAACTCTTATGGATTAAAGAAAACGAAAGAGACCTGACAACTAAACGCAATACATGATCCTGGACCGGACCTGGTACTGGGCAAAAACATCCCATTGCAGACATTATTGGGACAACTGAAAAAAACTGGAATATAGACAATAGATTACATAAAAGTTTTATATATTATATTAATGTTAAATTTCCTGAGTTTGATAACTGCAGTGTGGTTATATAAAAGATATCCTTGTTCTTAGGATATACACAGTAACAAAGTACTAAAGGATAATACTTCATACACTTACAGATACACATACAGGGAAAGAGAGAGAGCGAGAGAATGATAAAGCAAATGTAGCAGGATGTTTGAAATTGGTGAACCAAGGTAAAGGTTATTCTGGAGTTCTTTGTACCATTTTTGCAACTTTTCTGTGTACTTGAAATCATTTAGACCAAAAGGTTTAGAAAATGTTCCATGCTTCTTCATTGCCTACTGAACTGAGTAGAAATCCTTGGCCCGGTAGTCACATGAGACCCTTTCAAATAGTTTCAGTTTACTTTTATACCTTTCTTCACTATGACTACCTTAATTTAAGCAAGCTTTAATCAAACTGTACTTCCTAAACATTTTCTTGGACACCATGAACTTGCTCATGCCCATGTCTAAAATATCCCCTCTCCCACATTCATTCCCATTTATAAGAGTTTGTTTTTTTTTTTCTCCAAGGCCAATTAATTTACCTTTTCTATTATTTTCCAAATTCCACCAAACTGGGTGTAATCTCTCCCCAAGAATTTAATGAGTCCAGATGATTAGTAAACCAGAGCACAATTCAAAAAAAAAGGGGGAAGGATGACATGCTCAGTTTAAAACATGTGAAATTTAAAAGTAACTGCAAAATAGCCTAAAGAAATTTGGAGGTACATGACCGGAGGGTCAGGGATAGAATAGAGATTTAAGGATCATATACCCAGAAAGAGTAATTCAAGCTATAAGGATGGGTGAGTTATCTCAGAACAAATAGAGAGAGTAGGCCCCACAATCATGCCTAGGACAGCATTTGTTATTAGATGATAGCAGAAGGAACAAATAAAAAATACACAGAAAATATGGTCAGAAAGGCAGAAAGAGAACATGACATGGCATCCAGAACATTAAGAAAGATGAAAAATTTGAAGGAGTAGTAGTAAGATAATATTAAATGTGACAGCATGTTCAAAGAGAAGAAAGAACTAAGCAGTTGTAGGAACAAAAAGAAAAAGCATGGATCATGGAGAGAGTAGTTTCAATAGCTTTGTGAAGATGGGGCCCCAAATGAAGTTTATTAAATTTCAACAAATATTTAACGAGTGTCTACTATATGCCAAACACTGGGTTTCAGGAAGGAAACTGGCTGGAATTAGCAATGGGTATATACTAAAGGTTGGAGAAAGCAGGGTATAAAAGGGTAATAAAAAAAGTCTATATATTATAATTGTTATCAAAGTGGATTCCTACCAGAAGATTATAAGAAGATTCATCTTGTGTCATCTGAGTCTAGGAATAACAGAAAATATAAGGAAATTCAAGTTGGTCTCTAGCACTGGTTTTCCCATTAATAAATGCATATTAAGGAACAAGAGTTATAATACATTTTAAAAACACAATTATTAGTTTTTGTAATTTGCTTTAAAATTGAAATACAAAATAATGAATTACAAGTATACCTTTTGTTTATAAAAGGTTATTTCTGAAAAACACAGCATATTAATTTTAAGTTGTTAAATAATCCCTACAAGATGGTTTGATGGTTACTAGAAGGCCTCTTGCTGAGGTACAAGAGAATCCAACAAGTTCAAGGTTATGGCCAGTGCAATATATTAGCTGTAATCTAGCATGCTGATTAAGTAATGGGATCTGGATTAACACTCAGAATAATGTCCAGGGTTTTGACACGTCGCTCTGTTTATTCAAACATCCTTTTCACCTAAGAAACCACTGACTACCTTTTTCCTCCCAATCCCCATCCTCGCCTCATTCTCCTTTTTAATTGGACAGGAAAAGTAAAATAGAGTATCCCTAATCTGAACATTGGCTTCTATGCCATTATTGCAAACAATTTATGCTATTATTGATGTAATATTACATGAGCAGTAATGAGTTTCCAGGGTTACACTGCTTACAAAATGGCATTCTGTTCTAATTATTATTGTTTGAAAATACACTTCACAAAATTAACTTCTGCAGATTTTCTGTCAAAATACAAGTTGTCATCAATGACTGTGCTAAGAACCTACTGACGCATTCAGCATGGTAACGTGTACTAGGACATGCTTGGGAAGGAAAGAAAATAACTAGTATGATTTATCAATTCACATGGCATTATTAGTTACATAGATTTCTATCCAATTTAATTGCTGGAGAATCCAGAACTTCCAATTACTTTAATAAATAAAGTAGATGACATCTAATTTTGCTCTGGCCACAATATCAAACTCAATATTAAAGCATCTTTAGAACATGATTTAATTTATGAGATGTGTTCCAGGAATGGAATAATGACATCAAGGCCATAACTCAAGGGCAGATTTTGTTAAATGCATTAATTTGGACTGCCGCATCCATGTGACTAAATAAAGTGACTACATAAAGTGACACAGATGTATAAGTTTTATATTGCCATTAAAATGTTTTTCTTCATCCATATGGATGAGTTTTGGAATCTGTATTAAAGAGTTGGCACTAAAAGTCAGATTTAACAAACAGGGTGTTCCCTTTGCTCAGTAAACTCCAGTCAACATTGACCTTCTGCAGTCTTCCACCCACACCTCTACCTGTGGTCTGCTCTACCTCACTGCTTTAATATACGTGGTACTTTTAATTATGATGGACAGTGGTTATACGGCAGCCTCAATTTCTATAGTTCTGTACATTGTATGTGACAGTTTGGACAACTACTAGTCTAATGTGACCCAAGAGTAACTGAATACAGTCCTTCAATACAATAAAAATTGTAACTTACTTTCACTAGATAATTGTTTCAGCCTGAGTCTATATTTTTCATTTTCTTCAAGCATTCTAGAAATGACTTTGTGTACTCTATTCCACACTGAAACCTTAAAAAAAAAAAAAAAGCACAGTTAAGGAACAGTGAGCAGAGAAGCAGGAATACATTTTGATGGAGGCAACTGGGAGTGACTCAATTGTGTTCCATGTCAGTCAATATTATCACTCTAAAGCATATTAGTACTTGGAGACCTAAATTACTTTCCCATGATCACTGAATTCTCTGATCTCTCTTTCCAACTTCCTAGCATTTCCTCTCTGCAGTATTTCAGTTAACAGTCCTGGATGAAGTTTCCTTTCAAAGTTCATGTCTATAAAGCCCTTCTACCTAAATGGTTCCAACACATTCCATTTTGTTTTGAAAGATAATAAAAATAATGAATAATAATTTGATTTTTGATGTATTTTATTCTAGTTAAGAAGTAAACATTTCTCCTAGGACATACCAAAGCAAAATTACTAGAGAGCATGAATATACCAGAATAGAAAGAATGAGGAAGATGGAAACAGGCCTCAGCTCGAATTCTGGCTTTTCCACGTAACAGTTGCTGGACACAGGGCAAGTGCTTTAATCTCATGTAGAAATAACTTCATACATTAGATTATTAGAATTAATGAAAAATATCTGTAAAGCACTTACCCCAGTATCTGGCACACAGTTGTTAAACATAAATATTGGGTATTGTTCTTTTCTCCTCACCCAAAAGAAACTGGTTCTTGGAAGAAATATTTCTTAGTGGGAAGACTGGGAGCTTGCTCATAATACATTTGCGGCAAGGTTTAGTCACCTTGAATGTTATTTTACATTATATGTGGATTTTATTTTATTTATTTATTTTTAGCTGAGCTCTCCTGCCACCTGTTGGCAGCTCAACGGCAACTCAGCTCGGGCTGGCATCGAACCGCCGTTGCTCAGAGCTCAGCTCGCACTCTTGAGCGAGCTCTTAACCAACTGAGCCACTCGGCCGGCCTTATATGTGGATTTTAAATCAAACAAATTCAAAGCTCAGAAGCAATACAATTTTATGTGTAATTATCAACGGACAATCTCATAAAAATGAAAAATAAAATATGTGATAAATCAAAGATAAATAGAGTAACTGATCTTGAATATGTTTAAAACACTCAAGTTACCATGACATTTGGACAACCAGAGTTGAAAATGGTCCAGGACTAAATTCATCCTTGTCAACTTTTCTGGTAGACACTTAATGTACATCCCTTGTCTTTAAAAGCACAATATGACACCAATATAGACACATTATTCATTTCTGTGAAATCCATGATTTTCTTATATTGTCTTTCAGAGTTTGTTATTGTCTATGCAACATATATTTTCATACTTTGAAAAATCTCCCCAGTGCTTACATTTTATTTAAACTGTATTTTATACCTTCAAACACTGCAAGGACTATTCTTTATGGTTAGTAAATATTTCCAAACCAAGTTCCATTTCTGTTAATTCTATTTTCTCATTTCACTAAGTTAAATTTTTCAAAAGATGAAACGATTTTTATTGTCTTGACTATCTTCACACATTTGTATTTAGAGATGTTAACATAAAATTCAAATATGGCTCATTCCCCTTTCTAATAATATACCTTTTTCTTTTTCTTCATTATTTTGGAAGCTTCATGCAGAGATATGGGAAAATCAAATTTTTTAGCTAAAGTCTTCTGGGTTAAACCTAATTTAAAAGAGAGAGAGTGAGAAGGTAAAATATCAACATGTATTTAAAAGGATCCACTATCCTGAGAATAGAGGATATTATAAATGTCTCTTGTGCTCTCTTTGGAGATTTTACAATCACAGGTATATTTCTGGTGACTAGGTAATACCAGTTTACCAATTAGCTAATACTACACTGGGGAAAAAAATAAAACAGAGATAAACCACCTTGGAAGTACCTAGGACATCTTCCTTTCCTGGTTTGAAAGGTGAGTCCCTGAAAGATCAGCAACAAAGGAAACAAAACCCAGTGTACAGCCTCCTTTCTTCTCCATTCCACTTCAGGTGCATTATGCTTCCAGCTACACGTATCACCTGATGGGTCCTGGAATATGTCTTGTTCTTACCCCTCCCAGCCTTGGCACATGCTGGTCTATCTGGTTAGAACACTGTGTGTGCAGGCAAGCGTGTACCAACACACACATTGAAGATACTGACCAGTTCTATAGACACAGCTCACGTCACCTGGTCTCTAAAGCCTCCCCTCAAACATGCCGAGCCCTGCACCCAGGACTGACGCCAGGAGCGCCTACTCACAGCACGTCACACACTTCATATCATGGGTTTGCACTGTTTCCTCCACCAGGCTGTGACCCCCTCGAAGGCAATGGCCCGTGTGTCCCATTCATCTTTCTAACCACACCACCAGTCACACAGGAGACCCTTAGCAGAGGCTCAGCAGAGTGAATAAGCTTCCTGACTACTCACTGAACCACGCTGCATTCCCAAATATTAACCGTTAGTAGAAAGCCTAAGGGCTGTGTGTCCAAAGACAGAACCATAAACCACTGAGCATCTGTGCCCTGATAGCCTTCACACTTGTTCCCCTTTTGTCTGAAGCACCCCCCGGCCTTCCTCCCCTTTCCTGCCCTCCCACCACCCACCACTCTAGACCCGGCTTTCTTTTTCTTGTTCAATAGTCAGCTTCCCAGAGGCCCCCTCTGGTCTCACAAAGCGCCCTGCGCTCGGTCAGCACAGCATTTATCATTGCGTTGTTTCCTGGAGGAGTGTACTTTACTCTCCATTAGAGATCCGGCAGCTAATGCTGTAGATGTCAGATATACAATCGCTATTCCATTTGCTGACAGAAGTCGAGTATGTTCTAAAATGGCACTTCCTGATTTGTGAACAGCGTGTCCCTGACTCTGGGCGGGGCACAGACACAGCACTAAAGGACACGGACTCCGCACAGTGAGAAACTCATCCCCCTTCCGGTCCTTCTCCAACCTTATTACATCAAGGAGAAAGGCTGCGTTTGGCCTATGTCATCAAGGCTTCTCGAAGCCTGCCAATCTCTATGACCACAGACAACCTTCAGCAGACAAGCTTTTGGGCTAGAATTTAATACTGCTCTGCCTTTATTAGATTGTTTTTAATTAACATCTATTTACGGCAAGTGGTTCAGATTTTCCACTGAGGTAATAATGCTGTAAAGTGTTCTAAAAATACATTCGAGAGGGGAAAATGCACCTATTTTAACAACTGTATTACATGACAGCCCAGATGAGATACGCATATGACATAAGAAAATAACTCGTTGAGGAAGCCCCGCCCCTCATACCCCAGATTTACCCTCCTCTCTAAATTGCCCATGACCTTTGGAATACTGCACTTGCATCATTCCCAGATGTTTTCTGTTGGTGAGTCTTACCTAACGCAGACATATAGTCCTGGAGCTCAGGATGGGCGCCATTAAGTCCATCTGTCGTTAGATGGGGATCTGAAATATGTCAAGGAGTAGGACAATGAGAAAAAGAAAAAAGAATTCTTTCTCCCACTTATTTTGTGTATCTCACCGAGGCTGCTCCCGTGTGTGTGGCAGACTTTGGTCCCACCTACGTCTATTTCAAATCTTCCTCTAGTCCTCATTCTCCACACTCTGACCCACCAAAATATACTTCCCGTCCTTCCCTAGTCACCAGCCATCACTCATCCGCACTCGGGGCTTGGTTCACACGTTTCTCCACCTGCAATTTCCTCCTGTCTCAGCAACATGTGCAAATCTCATGAAGCTTCCACCACTGTGACGCTTTCCCTGCTACCCTCATTCCCCATTATTCACCGCTTCCACAGTATTTATTTGGACCATCAATAGGATTCATCATCCTCTGTTACATATAAATTATGAAATTATCTCCCACGTTCTGGGAGAAGAGGGAGCCAGCCTGATTTATTAGTCTTGTTTGAAACATGAGAAGTTACCTGATTTGCCTGCCCCTAGATTTCTATACTACATCTTACGAACAGCTTACAAGTTTATTTTCTGAAGGGAACCTATCTCCGGCAGCCTCACTCCACCATTCAAAAATCTTCAGTGACTATAACATGACAATCTCCAGGGCCTTCCACGGTCGGGTCCAAAGCTTATTTTTCATTCATCGGATAAATATTTAGTGCATGCCCACTATATGCTGGGCACTGGGATGGTCACCACCTTCCCCTGAAGCCACCTCTGCCCTGTGTGCCTACATTTACTGGGCATTTTTTCTGTACCAAACACTGTGCTAGGCACTCTGCCTGCATAGCTCCATTTATCTTCACAACACCTTGTTAAGGTAGGAACTATCACCCCCACATTACAGACAAGGAAACCGAGAATCAGAGTGGTGAACTAACGTGGCCACTGTTACACTGCAAATAAATGGCAGAGCCAAGGCTATGTCTTTCTGACTTCAAAGCCAATGCCCTTGATAATCTCCACTGTCCCACTGGCAATATCTCCATGCATGTCCCTTGGTTTCCTGCCTCCGTGCCCCTCCTTTTCCTCAACTATCAAAGCCCCTCTAAGGCGTCTCTCTCGCAGCACTCAGACTACTGGATTATATTTCCATTATTCATGTAAGTCCCTTGAGAACAAAATATTTGTCGGATACAACTGTGTCACTAGCATGACCTAGTGCCCACGATGTGGTAGATATTAAACAAATATTGTTGAATGAATAAATAATTCAGCTTTGTTCCCCACAGAGAGCCAGGCATGAGGATTTAATGAATGTCCACTTAGTGTTAATTCTAAACACACCACAAATTGAGTAAACTTGAGCACTGTCCGGCTTGGCTTAAACACAAGTCTACCCCGGGCCTCCTTCCCCGGCCTGTTGTTGGTTTCACAAGTACAGCAGGGGGCCACTGAAGGGCATGGTTCCATCATCAGCCCAGCAGCGAGGTGGCCTCAGCCCCTCCTTCGCCCTCTCAGTCCTTCCTCTGCCACCTCCACGGCCACGGCCTTAGGTCCGGCCTTTGGTCTTTCCAACTGGTCTCTGGCCTCCAATCTCCGCACCCCACTTCCCTCCCCTTGACTCCCACCCCCAGATCCGATCATGTCACTCCCGCCACAGTGGAACAACAGAAACTCCACACTTTCCAAACCAAACTTCAGAACAAGCTGCAATTCTCCTTCCCTCACACAGAGCGGCCAGCACGGGGAAGCCGCCAAGGTCAGCACGGCCCAGCGTGACAAAAGCAGAGAGCTGGCCTCATCGTCTGGGCTCTCTGCTACTCAGTTGTTTCTACCCGGCATGTGGGGAGCTCCAGCACGAATTCAGTGAACTTCTTCATCTGTTTTCAGTGTTCCTCGCGTCCAACCCACTACCTCAGTGCTGGACTAGCGTCTCTGATCGGTGGTGCTAGAGCAATACAAGCTGTGTACTGGGTCCATTTTATTCTTTCCTTGCTTCCTGCTCTGTCCCGTACTTTAAGGCTGAGAGCCGCACTCCCCTCCCCCCTCATCACCATCCTCTCTTCTTTCCAGAATTAACCTTTTATCTGCTTTTATTATTCAAAGGAGCTGGAAACCCAGGGCTAAAGTGTCTTATACCACCCCTGGATTTTTTAATCACCAGCACAGGGACCAGGATAAAACAAAAACAAAACAAAAAAACGCGAGTGCCTTTTACCAATAAGGACTTTAGAGGGTCATGAGGTCCAACTAATGCCCCTGCTTAAGTATCTTTGAAGACTTCCCACCTCAGCTCATTCTCAGGGGTCAATCGAGGTATACAGAATGCCGGCTTATACGTCTAAAGTGTCCAAGTAAATTTGGTTCTGGAAGCATACCAAACAAACTATATGTTTTTCAACTTGGGCTTTAGTATCGCCTGCCTGCAATTCGTTCTCCCCTATATCATACGAACCAAGTAAACCTGGTCCTATCACTTCTCCTGTTCAATACGTTTCAGTGCAGGGTTTCTAGGGAGCTGAAGACAATGTGGGGGGCAGGGGAGGTAGTAATCAGCTTCCCAAAATTTCACCCCAAACAATTTTATATTACAAAAATACTACACAAAACCACACCCTCAGCATTACTTGAAGATAGAAAATGCTGAAAGCACAAAAAAATAACTAAGTAAAATAAGAAAAATCATCAAATTGTGATGCATCCCATACTCCAGCCTCATCCCAAACAGGGCTTTGTGGCCAGCAGGGAAGAAAATGGCACAAGAAAGGTGCCTGCAGGAGAGCTGCAGCAACCAACAGAAAGATTAAATCCACCCTAAACCTGAAAGCACTAAAACATAACTAGCAGACCAGAGCACAAACTACAGGGGAGAGATTTCAATGTGCAATTTAAAGGGCCAGACACCACAGAAAGTAGCAAGCATGAAATTTAATGGGACAGCTCAATTTAAAGGGACAATAATTTAAAGGGACAGCCTTCCAATTGCATGGGTTCTGGGGGGGTAGGAGAACAAAATAGAAGGATCATAAATTAGGTCACAAAGAAAACATCAGTAACATGTATAAAGTGGACACATTATGAACAACACTGATAACAACACAATAAAACTAGAGTTTACTAACAAAAAACAAAAACAAAGCAGAAAAGTCTTGGAAATTAAAAAAAAATTTAAATCTATTAAGCAACTTTAGGGAAAGATGGGTAACACAAACTGAAATTACAGAATTAAAAAAATTAGTGACAGTGAAAATACTACATATTAGAATCTGAGGTATTTAAAGTAGCAGTTAGGGGGAAATTCACTGCACTAAACACTTTTATCAATAAAAAGAAGAATAAAAGTAAATGAGTGAAATGTCCTGCTCAAAAAGAAAAGTATAAAAAGAACAAAGTAAACCAAAAGAAAGCCCATGTAAGAATAATAGTTTTACTATTATTCATTTTTATTAATGAGGAAGAGGCTTAACAAAATGTCTCATTAATAAATGAAAATCCTGTTGTATTTTTTAGTTAACAAAAAGACATACAACTTGATCAAGAAAAAGGGAGAAAGAACACACATACAAAAAAAATGACAAGGGGGAAATAACCTTGAAACACAAGAAATTTTCAAAAATCATAAGACACTGCAGACTTCTATGAAAATAAATTTTGAAACCTAGGTGAAACGGATAATTTCCTAGGGAAATACAGATCACCAAAATTGACCCATTAAAGTTAGAAAACTTAAAGAGACCAATTTCCATAGCAGATATAAAGGGAGTTATTACAGAATTATCACAAAAGTACTAAACCTAGATGGTTTCATGGAAGAGTTCTACCAAACCTTTAAACATCAGAGAGTCCCAATGTTCTATAAATTACTGCAGAGAATTGAAAAGGAAAGGTAAGTTCCTAATTCCTTTTATGAAGTAAGTATAACTCTGATACCTAAACCAGATGAGGAAATACAAAGAAAGAAAAACTACAGATCACTGTCTCTCAGGAATACCAATGCAAAAATTCTAAATGAATTACTAGCAGAGCCAACACTACTGTAAGAATCCAAATAGCATTTATTTCAGGAATGCAAGGTTGGTTCAATATTTAAAAATCCATTATATCATATGCCATATTAATAAACCTAAGAAAAAATGTTTGTCTCCAAAGATCTGAGAAAGCCTTTGATGAAAGTCAACACCTACTCATGATCAAAACACTGAATAAAAATACAACTGAGGGGTACTTTTATACATTTAAATTATATATGCCTTAGTCCTAAAGCCAGCATCTTATTTAAGGGGGGAATATGAGAGGCATTTCTGCTAAGATCAGGAACAAGACCAAGATGCCAACAACTTCCACTGCAGTTCAACATTGTGCTTGAGGCATTAGCCAATGCAATCGGACAAAACAAATCTGCAGGCATAAGAATGAGTAAAAACTAAAATGATCTCTACTTATAAATAATAGTATACCTGAAAAATCATGTGTATCAATAATAAAACTAACTCTATATAATAAAAGAATTTAGCAAAGTATTAGGATCTAAAATTAACATACAAAAAATCACTAAGCTAGGGCCGGCCGAGTGGCGTGGTGGTTAAGCGCTGGCTAGGGAAGCCAGAGGCCCCGGTTCAGGTCCCACATAAGAGTGACACTGCCCTCAAAAAAAAAAAAAAATCACTAGGCTAAATTCAAGAGGCCAGTGAGGAAAGCTCACATATGATTTGATTTACATGAAATGTCCAGAATAAGCAAATCTATGGAGACAGAAAGTAATTTAGGGCTTGATTAGGGCTGTGGCTGGGAGTAGGGCAGGGCGGTGAGGGGGATCATGGGAGTAATAATGGGTACAGGGTATCTTTTGGGGGTAATAGGATTGATGGGGGCGATGTTTACACAACTCTGTAAAGAATAACACTGAACTGTGTGCCTTATTATTATTATTTTTTGAAGGCAGTGTCACTGGCCCTCACATGTGGGACCCGAACCGGGGCCGCCGGCTTCCCAAGCCAGCGCTTAACCACCGCGCCACTTGGACGGCCCGTGAACTGTGTGCTTTAAATGGGAGAGTTGAACAGGCTGTGAATTCTATCCTAATAATGCAAAAGTTTTTCTTGTGCTTTTTTTTTAACAAGCACAGGTGGAGGGATGAGCCCCCCAAAGAGCGGCGGGGCTTTTTGAGGTGATGGAGATGCCCTGTCTTTTGAGTGTGTGCCTAGCACGTGTACCTTTGTCGAACCTCCTGAAAATGGATGTACATGAATCCGAAATAACATTCTTTTTCTAAAGATCAAAAGGCTTCCTAAGCAACACACGATACACATTTAGAGGACACGATGGACGAAGAAACTCGTTTTACAATCGCAGACAAGATCCAAGACGCCAGCACACATGGAACAAGATACAGGCCAAAACCAATAGGAGGGAATTTTTAAAATAGAAAACATCCGCCGAAGACATGAAAGAAGGAACACACGGTGAAAGGCGGTCTCTGTGTTTAGCAGGTGGCTCAGCATCTTACAGACGTCGCCTCTTCTTAAGTGAATTGATACACGCAATGAACCCTAGCGGGAACCCCAGCAGCACGCCAGGCCCCCGAACTCCGGGGCCTCGGTGGCCCCTCCCAGGTTCAGGTCCTGGGGGCTGATCGCCAAGGACCTGCACGTGCGCGTCGGCGCCCTTTCCCGGGGGCGCGCGAAGCGAAGGACTGAGTTTGCCTCTCGGTCCCCGGCAGAGGGCGGGGCCTGGCCGCAGGGCGGGGCTTGTATCTCGGTCCCCGGCAAAGGGCGGGGCCTGGCCGCAGGGCGGGGCTTGTATCTTGGTCCCCGGCACGGGGAGGGGCCTGGCCGCAGGGCGGGGCTTGCCTCTCTGTCCCCGGCACGGGGCGGGGCCTGGCAAAAGGCCGGGGCTTGTCCGTTGGTCCCCGGCACGGGGCGGGGCCTGGCCAAAGGGCGGGGCTTGTCCCTTGGTCCCAGGACAGGGCGGGGCCTGGCCGCGGGGCGGGGCCCGGAGAGCCCACCCGCCGGGGCCCCGCGGGGCTGGAGGGCTGACAGCCCGGAGACCACCCCCCGGCAGGGCGGCTGCCGAGGAGGAGGAAGGCCGGCCCGACGCGCCGGCACCCCGCCCGCCCCCGCCCGCCGCGCCCCTTCGCGCCCCTTCGCGCCACCTGCACGCGCCGCCGGCCGGGGGCCGCTCCGCGCGCTCGACGCCGGGGCCACTGAGGCGCCGGGGGGCAGCTCCCCGCCGCCCGCGGCCGCCGCCGCCGCTCCCGGGGGCTCCTCCTGGCTGCGGCCGGCCCCGAGCCTGAGGCTCCAGCGGCCCTTCGCCCGGCGGCCGCCCAGCTGTAAGACGCAGCCGCAGCGGTGCGAGCCGAAGCAGGCCACGTAGACGAAGCGCGGCGGCTCCCGCGCCGGCTCCGCGCCTGCCGCCGCCATCGCCGCCCTCGGCCCGCGGACGCCTGAGGAGCACCTGCGGGGGCGCGGCACTGGGGGGCGTGTACTATCGGGGGCGTGGAAGGGGGCGGGACTTGGGGCGTGGAGGGGGGGCGGATCCGAGGGGCGGACCAATGGGCGGGGCTGCACCACTGCGGGGGCGGGGCGTGGCTGAGGAGACGGACTGGACCACTGGGCGGGGGGCGGGGGGGAGAGCGGGAACAGACCACTGTGAGAAGGGAGCTGGGGGGCAGAGTGCTGGCGGGGGCGGCCTAGTGAAGCCAGAGGGAAGGGGAGGTAGTGGGGGGCAGGGGGACGCCGGACCCCACATCCGGACAGTGGTGGTCAGGTTTGCAGACCAGGTGACTTGCAGCGGGGAGCGGACCAGAGCCGGTCTGAGGGTCCCGCGGGGCCGCTGCCTGGCGTGTGTGGGTGCTGGGCGCGGCCCCGAGGGTCCCCGCACGGAGAGAACGCGGCCCGGGGCCCACCGTGGCTCAGCGCCCGGCCCGCCCGGCTACTTGGGCCGCTGCCCCTCGCGGAGCCTTCAATTTCCTCGGAGGCAAACTCGAGGTAATTACGTTGTTAAAACACCATCAGGCATATTCAGCCCCTGACCCATCACAAAAGGTCCCTGTAGACTAGATTTTAAGCACATACCCTGTGACGGGCACATGGTACTATCTTCACATTTATACTTTACATTTATACCATCTCGTTAAATCCACGCCTCATCGGACAGCAGACAACCAGGGCTCCAACATGTGCAGTGACCTCCCCCAAAGTGGTAGGCAGTGACATACTTTCTTAAAATACACTTTTTTTAAAAAAAATCAAGTTATAAATAAGTGCAGGAAAGTGCCACGATCGGTATCCAGATAGAGGGATTTCCACACAGCGACCACGGCCGTGGAACCTCCACCCACGCGACGAAATGGCGCGCCGCACAGGCGCCGGTGTCCTTGGCCCGCACCCCCTTCTTCTCTTTCTTGGTTTCAAACAGCATCAGTCAGGTTGGCTTCTTTCCCTTCAGTCACGTTTGTGAGACACATTTATTGATGAGTCGTACACCATGGAATGTGCCTCCGTTTATTCATCCATTTCACTGTTGGTGGACATTTGGTGGTTTCCAGTTTGGGGCCCCTGTCAATAGCGCTGCTAGGAATATTCTGATACAATATACGCCTTTTGTTGAACGTAGAGTACAGGGTGGGCTTGCGTAGGGTGTTCATATGTTTAGCTGTAGTTACAACTGACAAAGAGGCACCAAAGTGCCTGTAGCATTGCATCCTCCCGCCAGCAAAGGGTGAGAATTCCAGCTGCGCCACACGTTCACAACCATTTGGCATTGTCAGTATTTTGCATTTTAGCCCTTTTGATGAATATGTATATGAGACTTCTCTGGGAAACAGCACCAATAGGGCATGCGTATACACATGCCTAATATATATTAATAATATATATAATCATATACAGAGGGTGCCAGAAAAAGAAATGTATGCATATTTTAAGGAAGAAAACTGTATTAAAATTGTAATACTCAATATGTTCCAATAACAAAAGATGAATACAAGTCACGTTTGACTTCTGCAATGACAAGAGGTACTCAAAGTGGTTACCATCAGCATCCAGACACTTCTGATTATGGTGAACTACTGCTTGAGCAACATTGACCAAAGTGGCCACTTGTGTACGTTGTTTTTGCACCCCCAGTATATATATATATATATATATATATATATATATATATATATATATATGGAGAGAGAGAGAGAGAGAGAGAGAGAGAGAGAGAGAGAGAGAGATATTTTCAGGAATTGACTCAAGCAATTGTGGAATTATGGATATTTGGCAAGTCCAAAATTTTCAGGATAGGCCAGCAGGCTGGAGACCCAGGAAAAAGTTGATGCTGCGGTTCAAGTCTGAAGACCATCTGGCAGAATTCCCCTTTCCTTGAAGGAGGTTATTCTTTTTCTATTAAGGCCTTCAACTGATTAGATGAGGCCCACCCACATTATGGCACATAATTGGCTTTACTCAAAGACTACTGGTTTAAATATTAATCTCATGTAAAAAATACTTTCACAGAAACATCTAGAATAATGTTTGACCAAATATCTGGGTACTGTGGCCAAGCCAAGATAACACATAAAATTAATCATCACAATGGAGTATTTCTTTCTTGTAATTTGCATTTCCCTGATGATTTATGAAGTTGAGTTCATTGGCCATTTGGATATCATCTTTGTATTTTAATCTCTTGTCTATTCATATGTAGTGTTGTCCTTAAGAGGATATATATATATATATTATATATATATATAATTTTATATAAAATTATAAAAAATATATATATAATTATATAAAATTATATATATATATATAATTTTTTTTTTCTTTTTAGCTGAGCCATCCTGCTACCTGTTGGCAATTCAGCGGCAGCTCAGCTTGGGCTGGGCATCGGAAGAGGAGTTCTTTATATATTCTGTATATTAGCAATGTGTTAGTCATATGTATGCACATTTTTTTTTCTTACCTTTTTATGCTCTCTGTGGACTCTTAATACATTCTACAAGCCAGCTTTGTGGTAAGTCTTTACATGGAATGTGCATTTATTTCTCACAATTACCCTATGAGGTAGGGACTGTTGTCACCCCCATTTTACAGATAAGGAAGTGAAGGCACAGGAGGGGTTTAGCAGCTCAGCCAGTCACTGGGAGGTCCCAGAGCAAGGATTCGCACCCAGGCTGTGTAGTTCCTGCACCAACGCCCTTAACCCCCACTCAAGGCCATCCCTATCATAACATCTGTGACACTGTGGGGTGGGTGTTCCTCTCCTTCCCACCACTGAGTTTCTCTCCGCCAGAACAACAGAACTAAAGAACGAAGAAATGAATGAATGGTAGACTCTCAGTAGCCATTTCAGTTGCTCAGCTGACATCACCCACCAGGTGGCAGTCACGGCCCCCAGATAAAATCGCCTCTCTTCCCTACCCAACCCCGCCTTGAAGAAAGAGCTCAATTTTTATTTTTACCAAGGAGTCGCCTGAATTCCAACCACGACTCTTTCAGTTGAGTTTTTTGACAGTGACACTTAGAGAAAATGTATTTCCAATCCAAATGCGCCTGGGGTGAGTGGCCCTGGCTGCTTGCCTAGGGCGCCTGCAGAGTGCAGCCCATGCGTGGTGGTGCACTGCATAAAAGGACCAGGAGCAATCCTGGAAGATGCCATTGCAGCCCACAAAAGGCATGACTTCCGTCTCCCGCCCTCACCCCTCATCAAACAGCTGCAGGAGCTGAGAGGAAAACCAAAGGATGCATCTCCCTGGTCATTAATCCTAGCTGGCCAGCAGCCATGGACTGGGCTGGGTCCCCCAGGAGATAGCCACTGATGACTATCAGAAAACGGCCTTCCTACCTCATCTGCTCCTGAAATGCTGTTTCTTCACCCTTCACTGGGCCTGCCATATGCTTCTGGCAGCTTCCACTGTGTTCCTGACAGTGGAAAGGGAACTGATTCCAGGGTGGGGGGTGGGGAGCTGGGCTGGTCCTTGCTCCTAAGCCAGCCCCAACTTTCAAAAGGCCAGCCCCAGGACTTGTTCAGAGGAAAGAGGCCCAGTCTGACTGCATGGTTGGGGTGCAAGAGGGAAGGCACATTTTTCTTTTTTTCTTTTTTTTTTTGAGGGCAGTGTCACTGGCACTCATATGTGGGACCCGAACCTGCGTCGCTGGCATCCCAAGCCAGCGCTTAACCACCGCGCCACTTGGCCGGCCCCAGGGGCTGTTTTTTAATTGAGGTATAACTAACATAACATTATATTAGTTTCATGTGTACAACATAATGATTCGATATTTGTCCGTATTGCAAAATGGTCATCACAGTAAATCCAGTTAACATCATCCATCACCAAACATAGTTATAATTTTTCTTTTCTTGTGATGAGAATGGGACTTATTTTTTTAAGACTGGAGTCTTTGTGCCATTCAGGTCCAAGGTTTGATGTGGCACCCAAGCTTCAATGCTTAGGATGGTTCAATTCTATTGGCACACCTGCCAGGGGAACTCAATGGCCATTGTTCACCCGGAGATAATGTCAATTATCTCCATTTCCTGCCCTTTGTGAACAAGAGGACCTTGGACTCCAGGGGATCGAACCCAATACTGATTTGGTGGGACTGAATGGATGGACGGGAGGACCCACAAGTTCCGGCCTTGTGGGGAGCTGAGAAGTCTCTAGACCTGGTTGCAGGGAACCTGTCATTCCCTTCCTCTCCTGCTGCCTCACCTCCATTAGACCAACACACACACACCCCTCGCCTCCATTAAACCAACACACATACCCTCACCTCCACTAGACCAACACACACACACACACACACACACACACACACACACACACACACACCCGTCTTCTGGTTTTTGAGCCCCATCTCTAAGATTGAGTTGTCTGTCATTCATCCACCTCATCTTCCTTCCATAAGCCCCCTCTGTGTCAGAATAATGCCTCATCAGAATTAGAGCCTGTTCAATGCATCTAAGCACCACTCATTACTTGTTCAAGCAGCACATCTCATGCCCTTTCAAACAAGCAAAGCATTTCAATGAGGCTCCGGAAGACAGAAGGGGTTCGGGTAAGACCCCTTTGGAACAACCCCCTCCTTTGGAAGTTTCCGAGCATCTAGGCAGGATTAGGACAGGCCTTGTTTCCGTCTGGCTTCAGCAAGGTTCTGCCTCTGCTGAAGTGTTCCCAGGGAGCAGGGTCAGTACTGCGCCGTTAATTGTGTTTCCTCCCCAAATAGTAGAGCGTATGGCATGGTGCCAAAGAGCAAGTCATTCTCATGTACCTTCCCGCTCCCCACATGCATCCCTACCGCGCCTACCTCTCTCCATGCTGCTGCCACCGTCATCCGCTGTCATCGCTCACCGAGCCCCCTGCCATCCCCTCCTAAGTGGCTCTGCTGCTCCCACAACCTCTTCTCCACACGACTGCCTGGGTGACCATGAATTAGCTCCTGTCCCCCACCCCCACCCCCACCCACCCTTGCTCTTCAGTGACTCTCTTATCTAATTTTAAAGAAAACAAGATCTCTACGCTGGCCTCCAAGGCCATGCCTTGTCTGGCCCTTGACCTCTCGGAGCTCAGCTATGACTTCTCCCCCTTGTCACTTGCTGTGCCCAGTGCCACTACTCTTCCTTGGAAATCACAAACTCAGGCTTGCCTCAGGACTTCTGTACATGCTGTTCCCTCCGCCCAGAATACTTTTCCCTCAGATTTTGGCATGGTTTGTTTCTCTTGATATTCAGATCTCATTATAAATCTCACCTGGAGGAGCCACCTTCTCAAAGCTCCCACCTCAAGTAGCCTCACTCTCAGTCTCCACCAAATCAGCCAGTTTCACTTTCCACAAAACCCTCAGCATGAACAGTTTCTTGTTTACAGGTGTGTGCTTGCCGATTGGTTTCCCCTTCTGAATGTACCTGCCAACAGGACAGGAACGGTGCCGGCTTTGCCCTAAGTATATCCCCAGAGCCTGGAACGCTGCAAGAACTTGTCAATGAATGATTAAATGAATAAGGAAACTCCTTGACGTAATTCACCCTTGCAGGTTTCCACCTTTAGGCTAAGAGACAGCACTTTCAAAATTCAGATTAGTGATTCTGTGACTAATCATAATGCCTTATTTTTGTAAGGAGTTATCTCCTGAGTTCCTCCCAACAACGCCCTATGTTGGGTGTGGGCATCCCATTTCACTAGGGCTCAGAGAGCTGAAAAGACTCACCAATCACACACACACACACACACACACACACACACACGCCTGAGAACTCAAATCCAGGTCTATCCAGAATGTTAATACCAAGAGACTTTGCCTGTCTTGTCCCCACCATATTCTCCTGACCTAATGTGCAAATATTTGTTGAAGAAACGAATGAATAAATGAATGAGCAAACTCCTGGATAGAATTCTCTCTCTGGAACTAAGGAAAAATCTAAAAAAACTAATCAGTAGCTTCCAGCCTCTTGTGCATCTGGCTGGTCTACGGTGTCCTGAGAAGCCAGCTCTTTCTTCCTCTCCTGATCCCTGCGTCCTGGGGCCCAGCGGCTGGGACCCCGGGAGATGCACCCACAACCCAGGCAGACACCTAAGCTCACCCTGTTCTTGAGTCCAAGGTTTGAAAATCCAAGGTTTTCACAGGGATGAAATTCTTGCTTCTCCAGCGTTTCAGGGAACCTGCAGCATCACGTGAGCTCACGGGAGCTTGTGAGAAATGCGATGTCGGTTCCCTGCAGTGCTGAATCAGAACCTGCCTTTGACCCATCTCCCCAGGTGAACTCGGTGGACATTAGCATCTGAGGGCTCCAACTTCCTTTACAAGGCATTCTGATTCCACACGTGAAATCCCTGCTCCTTGGGCCCCATCAGCGGTCAGGCCCTCCTGAAGAACAGCCATCCTCTTGGTGGCAGTTTGGGGTGTGGGGGGGTGACTGGCTAGGAAAGAGAACTAACATCTGGATCCTGTGAGTCACTCATTCACCAAACATTAATGAGATATTTGTGATGTGCAAGGCACATGATAGGTCCTGAGGACACAAGTATGAGTAAGACAATATTTGTGTCTGCCACCCCCCTCCCCCCGCCAAAAAAAAAAAACACCTGGTAAAAAAATTACATATGGTGATAACCACACATTGTAATAAATGCCAGTCAGAAGGGAGTGGTTCTGACAACAGGTAAACTGTGATGATGGTATGATGCGGGTGGGGTGCTCTAGAAAGAGATCCAGGGGGTTCTCTGGGAGGAGGTGCCAGCTAGGCCAAGGCCTGAAGGATGAATGAGGTGCAGCTCTGTTTTGAGTTGAGTTGAGAGAGGAGAGGGTGGAACAGGACAGGACAGCTGATAATTTTTCACCGATTAAACAACAGGTGAGCGGAATGCGCCAGGAAAGGGGGCTTGCAGATTAGAGGAACCCAGAGAGGCCCACCCTGAGTGGCTGCAGTGCAAGATGGAGAGGGAGAGGAATAGGAGACAAGTTGGGGTGCAGCCTGGGCCACATCACACAGGGCCTACGGGAGTGGGAGAACATGGGAAGTGGGTGGAGGGTTCTAGCCAGGCAATGGCAAAGCCAGATTGCTGTTCCACCCTCTTTACAGCAGGGGGAGGGATGGCAGCAGGGGGATGGCAGCAGGGGGAGGGTGCAGGGGGAGGGATGGCAGCAGGGGGAGGGTGCAGGGGGAGGGATGGCAGCAGGGGGAGGGTGCAGGGGGAGGGATGGCAGCAGGGGGAGGGTGCAGGGGGAGGGTGCAGGGGGAGGGATGGCAGCAGGCGGAGGGGCCCAGGTGAGGTGCTGAACAAGAGGCCGGGCTGCAGCCCGGTAGGGTGGCAGGGTACTAGGCATTCACCTGACCTGGTCCTGACCACGGTCCCGGGAGCTGAGGACCACTGTCCCCTCCACACAGAGAGCAGGGTGGGGGTTGGATGGCATAGGTCATATCTCAGAGAGGGGAAGGGGCCTTCCTGGGGGGCTGCAGCCAGCTTGGGGACAAGGGTGGTAATGAGAATGAGTCTAAGGTGTATTGTTTAAGGCTTTCCCCCTGATGGCCTCCTTTAGTTCTTCCTGAGACCAGAGGATGGAGAGACGATTATCGGCTCCTTCTGACAACTGATACGCAGAGGTTTCCCGACAGGGCCAAAGCCCCTCAGGCAGAGGTGGCACAGGGACAGAAATCCTGAGGGTCTCACTGCAGAGCCATGTCCCTAACCCTTGTGATCCCTGTGTTTGGGGTATCAGCCCAGTTTCGCTTGACCTTCAAACCCAAGTCGCCTCCCCTTTCCAGGCATGCCCTGCCCGGGTGCACGGTCCCTCCATTCGCAGTTTATAGGAGCAAAGGAGACATCATTGAGGAACTAAGAATCTCTTTCCTCAAAGGCAGTATAAATTGAGCGGTCATCGGAGGGGCTCATGGCCTCTTTTCTTGCTGTTTTCTCTGAAGAGAAAGATTCTTGGCTTCTCTAAGTCCCCTGAACCCAGAGCCCCGGGGCAGTCCCTTGGAGTTCGTGTTCGCCTCGGTAGCACCCACGCGACCCCCTGGGCGGCAGTGCATGGTTCCCACCGCCAAGGAAGACTTTCCTAAGATGGGAAGAAGCGTAGGAAGGACCGGGCCGGGGGCCGCGGGCGCTGGGCCCTGGCGTCCCCGCGGCCTCGGTCACCATGGCAACGCCTGCGCGCGGGTCGCGGCGGGGAGCTGAGTCCCTGCAGGAGGGAGACGCCGCCAGCAGAGGGCCCCTGCCTGCCGCGCAGTGACCCTGCGGCCCGCGGCTGCCCCCACGCGGCTCGGGCCCTGGCCCCTTGAAAGGGCCTAGACAACTATTGTAGCAACCACAGCATCATGATGACCCTCCGAAGGAAAATATATTGCACTGCACAATACGCATAAGGAAAGCCAAGAAAAGACCCCCGTTTTCCCTGTTATGGGTGACGGCTGTGTCACTGCACAATCGCTCCACTCTATGAGAGATGAGGCTGTGACAAGTGTCAGAGGCTGTGTCCCTGGTGATGGGTGTGTGTGTGTGTGTGTGTGTGGAGGAAGGTGCTAGTGGCCTCTGGACACAGCATTGCATCTGGTCATTGAATTCTACTTCCCTTCTCTTCCTGTGCTTCTATCCCCCTTCAACCCACCCTCCTTCCCCCTCCCCCAGCCCCTGGGGGAGGGCTGCTGATCCCCACTTAAGTAGGACCCTTGAGGGGACAAAACCCAAGTTCCCGATTGCATCCCTTACAATTTCAGAATTTCGCGTTTTGGGCTTTTGTTAGATTTGAATTCTTTGGGTGGCAAAGAAAAAGGAAGTTGCTGATGACTGTTTTTGGCTATGGCCCTAATATCTCCTGCAGAAGGTTGCTTTGCAGCAAATGTATGTTCAAACATTCCAAGTTGGTCCTTCCAGACGCCACAGCATCACATCTGTTCAGGCACAGCTGCTTGGCTGCAGCAGTGATGAGAGCTGCACATTGCAGAGCTGCGGTGCTCTGATAACGGTAGTACTTCTCTTAAAAAAAAAAAAAATATATATATATATATATATATATATATATATATATATATAGTTCAATGCCCAGCTCCAGCTGAGCTGCCACTGAACTGCCAACAGGTGGCAGGATGGCTCAGCTTAAAAAAAAATCATATATATATATATATATATATATATATATATATATATATATATTCAGGAATATGAATTCTCTGTAGACATCTATTTTTAGTGATTCCGCCATCTCAGCCCAGAAGCTAGATATTCAAGTACCCTTTTAAAATTCACCAGGACACACCAGTGACAGCTTCTCCCATCCTTTGGATTTTAGGACTACCTTTGTGAGATCAGAGAGCTGCCAAGTCTCCAAGGACAAGGTGCATGAGAAGCGGCTTGATTTCTACACAGAACGTGTTGTTCAATTAGTGTTCTAAAGAAAGAACTGAAATACTTTCTCCTTGGTGGGATTTTCCTTGAATCTAAAAAAAATAAAATCCGATGTATAGATGTATCTAAATCTATGTACCTACTACCTGTCCATCCATCCATCCATCCCCCCATCCCTCCATCCATCCATCCCTCCTTCCCTCTTTCCCTCCCTCCATCCGTTCATCTGTCCATCCATCTAGCTAGCTACATATCCTTTCTGGCACCCATGTGATTTTGGTTGATGGGTCCCCTTCTTAACCTGACAATTTAGTTGATGACATAATGACCAC
The DNA here is from genome assembly GCA_033961575.1 of Aselliscus stoliczkanus. Classification (NCBI taxonomy): domain Eukaryota; kingdom Metazoa; phylum Chordata; class Mammalia; order Chiroptera; family Hipposideridae; genus Aselliscus; species Aselliscus stoliczkanus. The sequence goes on from CM066733.1 coordinate 5,575,931, forward strand.
AAGGAAAAGCTACCACATATTGTAAAGACATCCCCGTCAGACAAAATAATATGGAAAATGATTTTTCAGTGGGCTTGTAAAATGGGCCGTGTCCTTTCAGTCCGAGTCCTGTGTGCCTTGTTTGAATCCTGGCTTGCCACTGGGTAACCACTCCGAATCTGGGCCACTTTGAAATGCACGCACTAACCATGCCCACCTCCTAGGGACATGGGGACCCTGGGGAGGAGCCTACAGCACGACGCCCTGTGCGTGGTGAGCGCCCCACCAGTGCTGGCACCTCTTATTGTTACTGCTATTGTTCTCACTCCCAGACTGTCTGTTTCTGGAATTTGGGGTTTCACAGCACTTGTTTCCTGCCCCAAAGCCATGTGTTTTTGTCCCACGGGGCGAAGGCGAAGAGAGCGGAGATGCACTAAGGGCAAATGGAGATGACATCTCATCTCCCTCACTCAGACTCTTGGAAATGTATGCCCGAGTCTGGTCCCCGGCCACAAGCACACGTTTCCGAGAGGCCAGCAAGGTGGACGAGAGCAGCGGCCCCAAGCCCCGGGCTGCCTGGACCAAAACGCAACCGTCGGTCTGCTTCCGAGGACTCCACTCCCCAAGGCCATGACCTTGAGCAAATCCCTCAACCACGAGTCAGTTCTCGGGGAGCAAGGGGCCTCCTGTGAGGCCTCAACCATCAAAACTCATTCTTGCTGGCAAGCTTTGCTTCATCCCCTTCTCTCTCTGCTTTCGAATGTGATAGCTTGCGCCCAGATTAGGTGTAGGAAGGAAACTTCTGCTTTGAAAAGCAGCCCCATTTTAAAACACAGTCCTGTCCATCGCTCTTCCAGGGGCAGTGAGGCAGACCGGGGAAGAATCTGGGACTTGGAAGAAGGGGCTGGAATCAGGCTTCCCCACGTACTAGCGGTGCACCCACTCCGCGGGACGGCTCTATACTGTTCAGCACCGCGGGTCCTTGAACCATGTCTTTTTCTCAGTATCGCTGACGAGATGCCACGGGAACTTAACTCTGGTTCGTATCAATGAGCCTGTGGCAAATTTGGTTTCCTTATATGCCGTTTCACTCAAGCCGTGGGTAACGTTGAGCGAGGAGTTGCCGTACCTCGTGGGTGTTAAGGTGCCACTGTACGTATGGGAGTGCCAGACACACAGTGATCAGCAATGATTCCTCTCCTCTCCCAGGACCAAACCACTGCGTCACTGCCGAGCCAGGGCGGCTGAGAAGCACCTGACACACGAGGCCACCCCACACCCCCAGCAGCAGGTCAAATCCTCGGCCAACAGTTAAGCGCACAAGGGATGCTTCACTTTCCCATCAGATATGAGCTGTGAATACGGCCTCCATTCATCCAAATAGGGAGCCTCAGGTCTCACTGGATCCTGCCTCAAACCTTTCATGCGGTTCCACAGATTTCAATCACCAACAGCTCTCTTCCCGAGCAACTTATTTCAGGACGAGTTTTAAATGCCCTCATGTCCTTAGTGTGTTCTGGGGGGGGCGTCATTCCTGAGTGTGTTTGGTTCTTCTCTCTTTTGGTGTTGAATGGCGGGGAGGGCCGAGTGGCAGAAGAGTTGAAAATAATCCCTTTAAAATGGTGACAGTTGCTTGATCACATTGCCATGTTTATGGTCTCAAAGCCCCGCTTCCAGAATTAGAATTCCAATGAAAAGGATAAAGCGCAGGCGTAGCCCCTGGCATTCCTACTCCGATTCACCCCCCAGTGCCCACCATTTACCCACAGGCGGTTTCACTGATGCTTCGTCCGATTATAGGAAACCGCAACCACTGCTGTTTGCCCACACACTGGATTTGGACGCTACTGCTCCTTTGAACTTCCTTCAGACAAACTGTTCCTTTTCACCTGTCATCCTAAGGGTCGCCCCACTGACTCACTATAAGACACTTCTTTCCAGCCAGCCAACACTGACACCCAATCCGACTAGGAAAAGGTTCAAACATAAAATATCCCGACATGACTCGGGTGTACCACAGTAAAATGTTCTCCGGTAAGACAGACTGAATTGGTATTGCTGGATCAAGCGTTCATGGGAGGGCACCAATGTTCATTTTCTGAATTCTCCGAGTTTATTCAAAGCTTGTGGTCCCTATTCTCAAGAGCATGGCGGGCAGTGCTGGGGCGGGGGGGTGTTCGCAAAGGAAAATTTTTGAAAGGGGGCAATGATATGAATTATCAGAAAGATATAAAGTTATCATGGCAGGGCAGCGTCAGAGCACAGGCTGCTTGTCTGACGTGTGTGTGGCACTTGTGAGAAATGAGGGCTGATGAGCCAGGGAGTGGTGTACCTGAAAGGGCTTTGATGAACCAAGGGGATGGTTCGTTCTGCAGGCCGACTGCCTTTCTTTCCTCCTGGGGTGGAGTAGAGGAAAAAGGGAATTACGGAGCTGAATTGGAAAGGGGACAGAGCTAGACGCTAGGCACCTAGTGAGGACCCCAGTACAGTTAAATGAGGACTGTGGATGTGACGAAAGGGAACCCTTGCAGAACTCAGGCTTCCGGATGCCAGGAAACACGTTGCAGGGTCCTGTGTTGCCTGTAGAGATTCCATAGACAAAGAAATTTTGGGGGCAAAACACTTTAAACAAATGGGTTTCTACACTATAGAACTTCTCAAAGCCTTAACAGCCTATTTTGACTTTCCAGGAAACAGGGTGCCTTATTTTCTAAGCTTATTTAATGACAAAGCTTTTTATATTTTGTCCTTTTCTTGTGGTAAGGATTATCTTAGTGCGCTACAGATCATAATCTGGCAAGTAAATATTAGAGGTTCTTGCTGTTTATTCTGTCATTACATACTTCAGGGAAAAAAATTACCATTTTACTGTATTATTGTATATTTTAAACTCATAGGTCATTGACATCTTCTATGTTCCTTAATTTTTAAAATCAAGAATTTACTTTCTCTATGACTTCTGATCAGACTTTAAGGAAAAATTTCTCAAACTTAAAAAAAAAAAAAACCCTAAAAAAATTACTTCGAATTTTCCTCTGAACTGGGTGTGGATACAAACCCATTACCAAAAGAGGTTATACAATAGCTTAAGAACGGTTAAGAATGGGGCAGAGAACTTGCCTGATAGGGTGCGTTTGGGTGAATAAGGAGATGCAGGCCAGCGAGCATCTCACACTTTCCGGATTCAGCATTCTGTGATCTCAAACATCTGCAGGATTACGCTATTTAAGATATCGTTGTCACATCACTTATAGTTGATACAGCACTTGCCTAAAATCAGTATTTCCTGTAGTAAGACTAAATCTACTAGAACCTTCTCTCTCGCTTTCACAGTGCTGAGGCCATCTCCGAATGCCTAGGAATACTGCAGAGGTGGCCCTTCCCAGAACTCTGAAGAGAAGTTTTGCTGTTGCCAGGGCAGTTTGGCTATCGTCAGCCAAAGCTTCTGGGACCTGGTCCTACAGGGGGAGCCTAGGCACTGCTGGCTCAACCCTCAGGGACCCCTGCAGTTGGCCGACTTGCATACTCAGACAACTGAGAAGCAAAAGACCTCTAAGTTCACTGGTCTCAGGACAACTATCGCTTCTAAGCTTAAGGTAAAAAAAAAGAGCAGAAATTAAATTAGACAAAATGGGATATTCTCAGTGTTATATTTTGTTTTAATAAATCCTTAAGATGAAAGTTTGAAAACGCAGTTTATAATATAAATACTAACATATTACGATACTCAGTGGCCCACATGATTAATGGACCAAATCACAGATAATACTTTCAATTCACCTGCGACAGAGATTACAATCCCAAGGCCACATGCTCTGAGGTTAGGATCTAGGGAGGAACTGGGGGTTGAAAATCAAAAGAGGCTTGTTAACCAAGAGCCTGGTAGAGTGGCCAGAGACCCAGGCTCTTAGCGGACAAAAACCCAACAGTAAACGCCCCAGATCCCGATCTTCCCTATTAAATATATGCCTGCTCCCTAAGATTGGACACTTGGCTTTATGCAGATGACTGAAGGCATGGATCCTGGGCTCCATCCTCAAAAATGTACTCAAGACTACAAATAAAAAGACCAGTGCAGAGCAGCATGTGAACTCACGGTGCAGGGGAAAGACAGCGAGCCAGCGACATGTACGAGCTCACGTGAGCCATTCACACTTAAACACTAGTACTTTTCACATGGGTTTGTTCTGCCTTGGCCCACCAATATATTCTTAACATTATTTCACTTTTTTTTTGTTTTGTTTTGTTTTTGTGAGGGCAGTGTCACTGGCCCTCACATGTGGGACCCGAACTGGGGCAGCTGGCTTCCAAAGCCAGCGCTTAATCACCGCGCCACTCGGCTGGCCGAACATTTTTTTATATGTTATTTCCTCAACCATGGAAGCATATCCTACTTATGTTGAAAATAAATAAATATATTAAAAGAAATCTGAGTTAAAAGTTTTATTCATTCAACATCTCACATTACAAATATTTAAAAATTATATGCATACTGGTATAAATAGTCATTTGCAAACTATTTAATAACATTAATTTTCCACTAGCACTTCAACAAATGAACTCTTTTAAAAAAGGAACTGTGTTATATAACTTAAGAGTAGAACATACAAAAATAGGAACTTAACGTGAAAATGACTTTAATAAAAAATGAATTACCCTTATTTAAAATGCTATAATAAATACTACAAGCTCCCCATACACAGTAAAAACTATATGGAAATTCAGCCAAGTAGTACAATTAACTGACATACTTAAATAACTTTTCCTTCTGATAATATGAGCAATACACTGGAAAAAAAAAACATTAGGGATTAGTAAAAACTAGACACCCACTTGCTAAAAGTTTCACTTCCAAAAAATATAACAAAAATCTGATGAAAATTATAAAAACTAATTATACTTTAAATTTTAAAAATATAAAAAATAAAACAGTTGAATACAATATTGTCCCAATTCTTACAATGCTATCAATCACAGTAGCTTTAAAATAAGATAATAAAATAAAGCAAATGACCAAAACCTCTTTTATTCCATTTTTAAAAATAATCTCAAATTTACATTAGTAGAAAGATTGATTTCTGATTCTTTTCTTTAGAAACACCAGCAAGAAAGAGGATTACTCTTAACAGTAGAAAATGACATTTTTAAATGTCTGCAATTAAAAACAAAGAATTACACTGCAAAGATCTTTCAAAAGTTTGAAATAAGTATTGCACATAACTTGAAGTTAACTTGCCACAATTCATCACATTCAAGTTTTAAATCACCTTTTAACAGAAGATTCAACTCTTCAAAACAAAAGGGGTGAATTATCAAGTCTTTCCAACAGCACTCTCATAAAATGCTAAATTCATTCACTGCAAGTTTTATTTTGCATTCTGTAGAGGTCTGTGTATGGAGAAGGATATATATTATACCAAAGCGTGGGGACCAGAAGGGAAGGGCGAGGGTTCCTTTACATAGAAAATAATCAGAAACACTTTATTTTACATTGCAAAAATAACCATGTAATTACTCTGTAACTACATTGTAAGTACATGGCTGGTGCCATGCTAGTGCGCTAAAGCTACATGCTTGGTAAATTGAAGTGATACCCTAAAATCTGTAAACTAATTACATGTTAATTCTGTTTTGAGTTACATGGTAACTCCCAACTACAATCCCATGTAATCTGAAGGGCATGTAATCAAGAAAGTTCAGAGTAATAGATAATAATTGGTTATGCCCTGTAAATTGAAGTGTAACCAAATAATCTGTAAACACGCTTGTCACACAATCACAAGTAAATATTAGTAGAATAACGATTTCTTACATTAGTCATGCATACTAACATTACGCACCTGTCCCATGGCAGGTTATTTTTTCTCTTTATATATAATTTAAAAGAGCAGACATCTCTGAATCAAACACTTAACATCAATTTATTAATATTAAAAATGGCTAAACATTCACCAAAAATGTCTGCGTTATGAATAATTTTAAAAACTCAGTAAGAAGCTGTAGACAATTTTGTTATTTTAAATTTCTACCCTATGCTTATGCATTTAATTTTTTTTTCTTTTTTTAGGAACTACAGTGTTATCTGTCATTTTCATGCGAATTTTTTTTTTTCATTAATTTGTGACATTACATTGACTACTTTCTTAAATTATAGGTACACCAACAGCTGGTGCTGGGGAAGGATGTTTAAGCAACATGCTTTCTCTTTTCTGCAGACTCTAAAATAGCATTGCCAGTGCACAACATTCATAATTCAAAATGTATGCAGAGCACTGAAATGTATAAAAAGCAGAATATAAGAAAATAAAATTTATTAAAATTATTTATATTAAAAAATGAAGTATATGAAGATCTCTCAGTAATAAAAGTACAAAAAGCTACTCTTTGCAATATGAAAAATTGAGGTATTGCATAAAGAGATATCCCGTCAGTGAAAAGTGTGCCTAAAAATGTTCACTGTTGGAAAAACAAGATATACAAAAGTAGTGCATAACAAATATACATTATGTGCATGACAAAATAAGTTAGCTACAAAAACACTGTACCGAAATTCAGCAGGTCATGTACAAAAGGAAAAATTATTATTCAAAGCTAGTTCTCAAACAGTGTTATTTCTTCATCACACCTGTTTACTGAGTAGGAACAGCACAATAGCACACCCCAAGCCACCTACAAGCATTGAAAAGAAGAAAAAGAGGCAAATGAACATTCCAATTAGATTTATGTAGTTCAGGAGAAAAGAAAAAAAGTCCCTGACCAGCTACACAAGAGCACCCTCCATTTGCATGACTGCTTTCAGCGTTTGCAGGGAATTCTTAAAAAGCAGCTCCCTTTCTATATTGGACTATTAGACAGCAAATGCCTCCATTTTGACCTTTGGAACTTAACAGGTATATAGTTCATTAAAGCCTGTATTAAAAATAAAGGACTGCTTTTCCTAAAGATAATCAGTAGGGGTCATCAGCCAGGTGGTTCCACCGTAATGCTGGGGCAAGTCTTTGGTTTTGAAGGATCTAAGATGGTTCTGTTAGGTAGCACAACTAGCAAGATTGCCATTAGGTTTTGTTTTTTGTTTTAATGTTGTACACACTGATAATAATCCTTTCAATGGTGGGTAGGGCATTTAATAAGAGAAAGTCAATTAAAATAAAAGTTACTTCCAGGACCAGGGCTTCAAGAGACTATTTTAAATTTACCCCTGAAGCATACTGTTCAACACATAATAATAACGCCTTTCAAAGCTAGAATTTTATTTATAATAAAGCATGCATTACTTGATGAAGTTGGCACTTCAAACACCGACTATGTCCCATGCTAAGTTCTGAAACTGTAATGTTATTTTATTTTATAGGAAGAGTAAGATAAACATACGTACCTTTGCACAGATTTACACAGTTACTTAGTTCAACAGTGCAAAACACTTTGCAACTACTTAACTTTTTTTTTAACTTTTTTTTTCATTTTCTATGTTACAACTAAATTACAGGATACCCAAAGTAACTTTAAATTTAAAAGTAAGCCAATCGGCAGCCAATTTGTATATCGATTTTTGTCTTCCAGTTTTGGCTACGAGTGTACTATTACACAAAATCAAAAATGATATCCTTTAGGTATCTCTAGATTTTTTTTTTTTAACGTCAAAATGGAGAGCAAAGGCTGACACCTGATGAGTGTTAGTAAATTAGGATATAGAGTTTATATATAATCAAAAATAAAATTTATACATTTGTTCATCAGAAGAGGAAATGCTAGTTTTCCCACCAGTTGTAGTTAATTCTAGCTTTGGTAGGTTTCCTGGGGCTGTGACCAGATACATGAGTTTAAAAATAAATAAGTGCACTCCCTCAGCCGTAAATTTCCCCAATTTTTACATTCTAAATTTTTTAAATTGTTTAAAAGAAAATAAACCTAGCTCTACCTACTTTACTGTGTTTGTATGTATTTTTTTTTTCTATTCTGATGTAGCAGTAACTCCGAGGCAGAATGAAATTCTATTCGGCCTCCAAACCCTTATAATGAGTGATGATGCTGCTTCAATCTTGCTCATGCATTTGTGTTTGCGTTAACATGCTCTTTCCTGTTAATAATTGTTCACTTCCTCTGCTGCTGTCGAAAGGATAGAAAGGGGATGGAAAGAGAGGCAGGAGAGACAAGGAGGGAAAAGGCAGGAGCTTTCCGAGGACAACGTCAGGGCAGACTGATAGTGTTACTGGTGCGCGGTCATTTCATAAAAGTATTCTTATATGTTATATTATTAACAATAATTTAATTAAAAACCCAAAATACTCTATTGTTTCATTTCTCTTTTAATATCTCTCTCTCCTCTAAGAAAATGTTGCAGGAAGTTTGGATCCTCTTGTTCTCCGAAAAGAGAATAAAACTTCCGGGCAACACGATGGCAATACGAAAAAGGAGTTCCTCCGTATTGTTTTCAGTGACACGAAAATCTACAAAACACCTCTATTATAGGCCATTCTTTTCCTTATACTATTGTTGAGTTACAGACTGCTGCAAAAGGGCATGCCAGCATGAAGAGGTTGAGGAAGGGGTCAGAACTAACAGAAGAGTGCACTTCTTCTGGGGCCTGAAAGCGAGCACTGCAGACGTCCTTTAGTTCCAGCGGAATGAAATATGTCGAGGACGGTCACCGCCTTCCTTCACCAGGGGCTTGTGGAATTCCCTGCCAGCACGAGAATGAATAGCAGCCCAGCAATATTCACAGTAATACTGCAAACAGGTAACATTAGCACAGAAAAATGGAGCAAATTTTCCCCCACAACGGGCCCCCTGACATTCATCACACAGCTGATCATCCAAGACATATGGCTTCACTTCCACCTGCAATCAAAAATTTTAAAAAACGGGTTTACATTTTCAGTGACTGTGTACGCACACCTCCTCCATCTCCGTCTGAATGACTCTGTGCCAAGATGCCCACTAGGAAGGGTCAATAATCCTCTTACTGAAATGAAGAGACTCCATCTTTTAGAAATCTGGTGAGGTTTCTATGGCCATCACTGCACTTTTGTCTTATTAAATGAACACTTTTCAGATGACAAAAGGATTCCACCAGAAATTTAAAAAGTGAAGGCAACTGTTCAGACTAGCACACTATGAAATTACACCCACAGGAGAGGCTTCTTCACAGACACGAACCGTCACTTTAATTAGTGGACCTGGACATTCACCGTATGTCGAATTATCCTTCAAACAAAACCAGCTAAGAGCTTCCCAGTTCCACAAAACAGCCCTTCAATGTTCCAATCGGAGGGCAGGGCCTGGCTTCGGTGTCACAAGCTGCTCGGCTGTAATAAAGCCTGGGGCGTGGTTTCTATTTACAGTGTACACGTCCTGGGTTATAATCACAAAACTGGGGCTCTAAGAAAACAGTCTAAAACCCTGCGTTGTTCTTGGTCAGTCTGAATGGTTTGCTGGAGTCTAAAAGTCAAAGGTGAATTTATAAAAGTGGGCCTGTTCCGGTGCTTCACAGGCCCACCTGTCATTTGAGCCTCTTGAGCATTAAAAATACTCTGGCTATTAATGCACCAGTGAGAAAAGGGTTGGTTATTTTTAGTCTTGGAGAAGCTCAGGGCTGAAACTCCCTCACACCAGACTATCACTGCCACTGGTGCCATCCAGTTCTGACAAGCAGGCCTGACAAAGGTTAGCTATGAACAAGAGGAACACAGGAGGGGCAGGCCGACAGAGCACGACCGGCTCTGGCCCTGAGGCCATTCCATAATGGCCACAGAGTGGCCAAGAACACTGGTTGAAGAATCTGATTGTAGAGGAGCAAGTCTGAATTTCTAACGACTAGCGTAACAGCTCTGAAACCTAAACTGTGAGGCAGGAGAGGCCGTTTAGTCAATCAGATGTCCTTGTACAAATTTTTTAGGGTGAATAAAAAATGAGGAGGGGTGTTAACACGCACTGCGCTAATCTTGCCCCATCCCTCCGTGTCTATAATCGAGTCTATACCTTTCTCTTCAGCATATTCACAGTGTGGTTCCATGACCGCTATGAGCTCACAGTTTGTACTGCCATGGGGGTAGGGTGTACATGAAATGAAAAATGAGCAGCACGTGTAAAGCACTATTGACCCGATCGTTTCTCCATGATGTACTGAGAACAGAACAATGCAATCAGTCCTTCTGAGCACAAGGCCTCACAGAGACGGATGGTTAAGTCAGTGCTAACGAAAGCGCCAGTCTACCATGAAATAAGGAGCCAACGTCAGAATGGAAATCAATGCTTCCTCTCTTCATACCAAGGTCTTTCTATGAGGAAAGAGAAGTCAGCCTCATTAAACACTGAGCTTACTAATGGAGGTGATTCCCAGTCTGATGTAAATTCCTATCTCACCACAAACTAGGAACAAACCGTGTGCCTCCTGGCAGTCAGTTCACAGGCGGACTCTGAGGAGCGCCAGTACAGATGGAGTCTCGGGGGGATGGGGACAGAAACTCGGGGGGATGGGGACTGCTTGTCCTAGTCATGAAAACGTCTGCTGAATGCATGGGACACCAAGACTAGAAATGAATCTGCGAGTGCCAAGAACTAAGATACATAATGGAGCACAGCGTTTCCAATACAACACGTTAGGAAACAGCAACGGACTCTCTGAGGTTTCCTGCAGCCTTTTGATTCCAAGGATAAACTGCACAGAGAGGAAGCTGAAGTGCTGGGCGGAGTGCTGACTACTCCCCACCTCCCTGCCAGCAGCAGGACAGGCTACAAATGAAAAGGTTATGGTTTCTTCTACTTGATGTGTTCTAATGAGATATTTCTAAGACATGCAGGCCTAGATGTGAATTTATCCCATCATTTGGTACACAGCAGTGGAAGAGTGCTTGCTGAGATGCTGACGCTGTCCCAGCATGAAACAAAATAGGTCGGGAGACCCCAAGGGCACGCATGCCTGTATACTGGTAAATCTCAGTGCAAGGGATTTGGTAAATATTTATCGAATGACTGACTAGCTGAATAAATGAATGGATGTAGGTGACAGCTTAGGAAATTGGCTCAAGTAAATTGATATAGTGCTCTGGTCAGGGTACTCAAAAAACTAAGAGATAGAAGAAATTCATAGGAAATTCCACATGTATGATACAACATACATCTAATTGGTCCTACAGGCATACCTGTCAGCTGTCAGGTTACTGTCATATAAAACTCCCCCATTCCAATCTTGGTAATGGCACATTTAGAGGGCCATTTCTAGAACTTTCCAGAGTGCGGTCTAGGACTTACCCGTTTATCTATCTCTCCATGCTGCAGCTGAACAAAGCGGGCACTGATAGCAGCTATGTAACTCTGTTGGTTAGAGAATGCGACTCGTCCAGCTCCTTTTGGGTATTTCAGCTCCGGGTCGGTGTCAATCCCAGCATAGCAAACGCCTCCATACAGCCGATCCATAATCATGGCGAGCTCCACTAAAGAAGAGGGAAGCAAAGAGGGTATTTGAAACCAGGAAAATTTATCTGCCTCACCAAAGGTTTCATCCAAAGCAGGTCTTCTGTACTCTGAGCTCACGTCATTATAATATTTATTTCAAACCAACCGTTACTGTAACCAGTTGTCCAATGTGTTAATTTTTTTTATCTTTTAACTCAGGGCAGGAGCTCGGCTGGGTGGTTCACATATGTTCTCTTTCAATCTTCACAGCAACCCTATGAAGTAGGTAGTGATTTCTTCAGGAAACAGGCACAGAGAGAAGCTCAATCTGTCCCAGGTCCCAAGTGGCTAAGTGACAGTGCTGGGTTTGGCACCCTGGTCTGTCTGCTCTAACCCACGCTGTTGCCATGTACTTATCAGTTAACAAGGTATTGTTTAATAGAAATAATAATTTGAACACTAGAAAAACGAGTGGTGGAGTCTTTGTTCAGAGGGCCTCCTAGCTTATTTTCATCAAAATCTTGTTACCTTTCCCCATACTCTAGGTATTTACCAGTTTTTCATATGAAAACTTGAAATAATGAATGTATCATCTTCCCCATGAAATGGTATAATTCTGAAACTGCATTCTTGTTAATTTTATATTCTTTATCTCACTTATACTATTAAACCTCAAGTTAGTTGACTGGGGATGAAACTCTTCTGTAAGTACTACTCTAAAAACACAATACGCTGCTAAGAACCCTATTATATTGCAGAGCTCAGTAACTAGCAGATAAGCACATGAGGACACGGGAAACAAGCACTGAACATCTCATACATAATCTGTTCTTGAAGGGAGGTTTCTCTTTTTCTGATAATGATGAGAATAATGTTTACTGGTATTATGAGACATCACCAAAGCACTTGGCATTGGTTATCTCATTTAACCCTCCAAGAAGTTCTATATCAAGTAGATACACTTATTACTCCATTTAACTGATGAGGAAATTGAGAATTAGAGAAATTAAGTAATTTGTCCAAGGTCACTCAACTATTAACTGGGAGTAGAACACATGAATTCAAACCCACACACTTTGATTTTAGAATTCTCACACATAGACATTAACTCAAGTGCTTATGGAGAATTTATCCTGAAAAACCTTTATCAAATATTTCTTATGCTAAAGGATAAAGAAGATTTTCTGTTTGTTTAATCATACCAGCTCGTAATGGTCGAGGAACACCACCAACAAATATAGTTTTTCGTGGGTCAAGAGGCTGTGAACCATCCATCACAAAGTCACTGTCACTGAGATTCCAAGGTCGGATCTGTACCTAGGGAGTGTGCAAACAGGAACGGCTCATTCTCAGGACAATTTATAGGGGAAGAAGCTTAAAGCTGTTGCAGAGTATTATATATTTTTAAAAGCAATAATCCACATCATTATATCAAAGCAATAAGGCTGTAAAACTAGAAAAGACTTAAAAATAGCATATCCCAACCCTTCATTTCATTTTTAAGAGCAAGCTGAACCAATGTGGAAATTTAATTGCCTATTTATAAGCTAAATCTATTTTTCAGAAGATACTCAGCTACTTTATCAAATGCATTATCCAGTGAAGTCTTTTAATAGTAAAGATTTACCAATATTTTAATTAACCAAAAATTCAATGTCAAAATAATATCCACAAATATACAGAATGTCAATGTTAGGATCTTGACAATAGTAATAAAACTTTATTTCTAGTCTACTCACAAACGTGTCAATTAACAGAAACATCAAGATGTCTGTGAGTTTTTCAAACAGAGTAGAGATGAAGACAAAAACAAGAAGCTGTTTTCATGCTGGAATGCACTTACTGGCTTATCTTTTATAGTGGGACTTGATACACACAGGTAGAGTTTTCCATCTTCTTCAATACATGCGTCAATGAGAGCCTGAACAGAGCTTTCATCTTGAAATAGCAGAAATGCGTAGCCTGATAAAAAGAAAAAAAAAAAACCTTATATGGTTTCCTAACTTTTTTTCTAATTCTTCAAGAGAAAGGAAGTATAAACAAAAAGTAAGGAAGGGAAAGGATTTAAAAAATGAAAAACAAGGGGCCGGCTGAGCGGTGCGGTGGTTAAGCTCTGGCTTGGGACGCCAGAGACCCCGGTTTGGGTTCCACATATGAGGGCCAGTGACACTGCCCTCAGAAAAGAAAAAAGAAAAAAGAAAAACAAGAATTAAAACTTAATATTCGTATCCAAAAGATGATATTATCAACATTAAGTTTAATTTGAAACATCTTTTAGAGTAAAATTCAATTTGAATTGAAAGTATATGTTAGGTAGAAATTTTAAAGACACATATGGGAAAATGTAAGTTTAATAACGGAAAATTTTCCAGTGAAGGAATTTATGAAAAGGCTAACCATTAAACAATAAATATAAGGATAAACTGTATGTGCATACTGAATCTTGAGAATTACCTTTAGGAGGAAAATAGGATTTGCTCTCTGCTTTATGAGGCCAATCCACAATCAAAGGGCCAAAGCGACGAAAACTAGCTGTGATCTCATCTGAGGAACAAAGCAAAAAAGTAGATTTAAATATTTTTATGATCATTTTGGGGAAGTAGTTTAGAAAAAGCAGTTTCAAATCTACTATTTACAGAACAGGACCCAGAGCTCCTGCATCCCTTCATCTAGAGCCTCCACTGTTAACACTGTGCACGTTCGCCTCCCCGCGCGTGCCCCTTCCCTTCCTCCTTCTATCTGTGTGTATGCATGATTCTACCTGCCTACCTACCCATGTGCCTAATATGTCCCCTCTAATTAACTACCTGCCTACCTATCTACCTATGTACCTAATATGTCCCCTCTAACTACCTACCTACCTACCTTCCTATCATCTTTTTCTGACACTCTATAACCCAAAAAATAACTGTTAGCATCTGCTCAAAACAAGGTCACTTCCTTATATATCATAGAACCCTCCCAATCAGGAAGTCAATTCTTACACAATACTACTACCCAATTCACAGACTCATCCGAATCCCAACCTATCTGAACAGTATCTTTTTGCCTTTCTGACCCAGCACACCTGCTGCACTTAGGTGTCATGTCCTGAGAGCTTTAGTCCTCTTCAGTTAGGGACAGCTCCCCATCCTTCCTGTCTTTGACATCTTGACAGTCTTCAAGTACACAGGCCATTCATTTTGTAGGACGACTTTTGACCGGGGCCTGGATTCTGTTTCCTTACGTCCAGGCTCATGCTATGCATTCGAAACAGGATTCCCACCTAATGATGCTATGTCATCCTGTCCTAACCGGGCATGTGACTCTTGTCATCTGGTCATGTTGGTAGCTGCCAACTTGGTGTTGTGTTACCACCAATATCCTATTTCCTCGGCGTGGACTGAAGACTCCTGCCTGTCCCAGCAACCACAGTGATGGCTGCCAAATGGTGATTATCTAATCCTATCATTCTCTCTACATTTACCAGTTAGTATTACGAGTATACAATAGGAAAGAGCTCTCTCTTCTCAGTCGCTTATTTAGTCATATATTTGTATCAACAGACTTATTTTATTCAATGAGTTGTAATTCAGTTCTTTCCTTATTTATTTTGATGCTCAATTCGTCCCCCAACTTGTCCCTGATTTGGCCAACGGAAGTTCCTATGTCCTTTTGACCTATCCCCACCATTCTTTAGGTGTTTCCAGGCTTTCTGACCCAAGGAGGTGCTCCCAGCTCTCATCTTGTTCTTTGTCTGCATGGCCCTAGAATCAGCTTTTTCATTTGTTTTTCTTCAAGAAGTCATGGTTCCTTTCAGCAACTAAAGATTGTTAGAAATTAAGGTCTGGGTACTCCATGTGCTCATTGCTAGTGAGTATTCGTTATTCGTAAGTCTGCTCAGTGGACAAAGCTAGGAAATATATAAATATACACACACAGACACATTTATAACTATTTCTATATCTGTGTGTGTTTATAAAAATGAGCTCATATTGATACTTCCAATTCTACTCCAACATCTCATGGTTCTTTAGTCATCCCCCTTTCTGTGTTTTTAAGTTCACAGTGAGAACCCTAGCTCCCATTATCCTCAATACACAAACCTACTTGCTCAATGGAACCAATCTTTTGGCTACCCCAGGAGTCTGCTACCTTCGGGCTCTGCCGCAGCCTCTGCTGCCCTGATTCACTGGATAGCACGCACACTGCTGCCGAGGCCTGTGATCGGGCAGCTTCCCGCCCCGCCCCACCCCCTTTCACTTGCCACCCTCTTTTCCCTCACCAACTGACTTCCTTGGACACAGAATCTCTGAGCCTTGCGAGAAAGGGAAAGGAAGGCAACATGGGATGGGCAAGGAAGGCTTGATCATATTTCACTATTAATTTATATGATGCTAGTTATGTTATACTATATATTTGGACACCTAATGAGTAGGCTACAGGAAAGAAATTTCCAAGGAGCTCCTGGAAAGAGTAGGTAAGCACGTGTAGATAAAACCTGGGAGGAGGGCAGGAGAGAGGGACAGAAAAGAGACAGGAACCTGCTGAAATTCCAGTCTGGTGGAACAACTGTGTGAGTGCAGCCCACTGTGTTCTGACACCTGTTCTACGGAACCTTTTAGCTCGTGGGAGGCTGGTCAATGGGGAATGACTTCAATGTAACCTGGAAGTTACCAGTTCACAAATGATTTTTCCTAGGCTACATGAGCTAGCATAGTAGGGGCAGAATTATAAGCTCCCTCAGGTAAGGAAAAAGCCCCCAGCTATCTGATGTGCTGGCAGGCACCCTCTCAGTTCTCTTAATAACAAAATGAAAACTGAGCACAGCAACCAGGGCTCTCTTGCCAGATGGGCGTAGCCCAACCAAGCAGGGCTCTCATCGCTGGAGAGGCTGCACTGCCTCGGGTGCTCAGAGGTCCACCGCCACCTGTGCGGTCTCCAAGCTTGCACGCCAGGATATCTGCTCTACTGGTTTGATGCATTTCCAATATTCCTTGAGACGGCCTCTAACCTCTGCTACGTGAATTGTCCAAGTTACCTCCAACACAGGTTTGAACTGCAGGGTCCACTTATTTTTTGCAGATTTTTCTCAATAAACACTATAAATGTATTTTCTCTTCCTTATGATTTTCTTAGTAACATTTTCTTCTCTCTAGCTTACTTTATTGTAAGAATACAAATACATATAGCATATAAAATATGTGTTAATCAACTGTTTATGTTCTGGGGAAGGCTTCCAGTCACCAGTAGGCTATTAGTAATTAAGTTTTGGGGGAACTGAAAGTTATACCTAATTTTTTGATAGTGTGGGGGGCAGGGTGAGGGTTGGCATCCCTTACCTGCCCCCACCATGTTGTTCAAAGGTCAACTGCAATTCTCTTTTTGTTAGTGCTTCTGGTACAAAGTTCATCGGGTTTTAAATGATCTGCTTCTAACACTATTTTCCCCATGAATCCTATAATTTTTAGTGCATAATTTTGCAGAACACAATGTTCTTCAGGAATCCATATTTCACATTAGAGTAGAAAGGCTTGCCAACCTAAATTGCTACTGACTTACCAACACACTTGGTCTTAAGGATAAAGCAAGGTGACTAGCATAATTCCTATTAATTTTGCTTAGTTTAAACCACCTCCTTTGCCAAATTTGTCAAATTTACCTGTGCCTCTAAGAATCTTAGGAACCGTCTGTTTAAGATTGTTCAGTGATTTTCCAAAAAGATGTAGACTATCTAGGCCAGAGGAATTTATCCCCGGCAAGGCCAAGGAAGAGGCCGTCTGTTCTCCTCTTTTTGTATGCAGGCATATAATTTACTCATCAAAGACCATGTGGGGTTCAGGGGAGCTAAAGAGTTGATCTTAAAGGGAGAAAAACCCTAGAATCCAAAGTACTAAGGAAAATGAGGATACCAGCCAAAGGAAAGAAAAGCCACCCAGGAGCTCACTAGACTGGCCAACACTGTGACAGATGTCAGCCCAGGACAAGGACCGTGAACACACGCTCTGCCCTTGAGGAAAGGAGGAGACAGACTGAGGCTAGCCGGAAATTTCAGCACAGCTTCCACCAAGACGTTTTATTGTAGATTAAAAAAAACCCACCTGTGTTTATTTCCATCTTTGGCTTTTTGAATTAATTTTTGTCTCAACCTTCCCCCAAAAATGATCTTCTTAAGGGAAATAAAGTGGCTCAATACATTTAATCTCAGTTTAAATGGGACATTATTAAACCTGATTATTAAACTTCACAGATTTTGAGAGAAAACTCTTCTATTCTCTATAACATTAATTAGTTTCTTTCCATTTCCATTCAGGAAACCAAGACAAAAAGAGATTAAGGGAAAAAGGCAACCAAGGACATATAGTTGCGACACAGTCTGCTACTTTGATTTTTAGTAGGGTCACTTACACCCACAGATGAATAAAATATTTATGGACAACTAGTCCTTTAAAACCTCTGCATGGCTGACTCCTTATTCAGGTCTCTGCTCAAACGTCATTTTCCAAAGCGAATGCCCCTAACTGCCTGCTTTAAGAAGGCTCCCTACATGTTGCATCACGCCGCCGTGGTTTCTCTTCAAAGCTGATCTCTCTGCTCTTTCCTTGCATGCTTCCTCGTTTCTTATCTGCCTTCCCCACTGGAAGGCAACCTCTCTACACACAGGGACTGTCTACCTTGTCCACCGCTATATACCAGCCTAAGAGCAGTCCATGGCATTTAGGAAGCATGAAATATTTGACCAGAGAAAAATACTCACGAAATAACAACTCTTAAAGATGTCCTTTCTCATGGTATAACTGAAGGCCATATTTTTCAAAAGTTCATACTTAATCTAAGATAGCAAACTTTTAAATAATTAACTACATATTTATGTATAACACTCCTGAAAAGGTGGGAAAGGAATAGGAAAATATGGAACTGACTGGCCAAGGCAGCACACACAGACAAAAATGCAGTTAAGAGCCTATGTTTGCCCCAACAGAATCCTGGAGAAGGTCTCCCAGTGAGGTTTCCACCTTTTCACTGAGTCCAACCACTTGCTTTAGCTGGTTCCCTGCCCCCCTTCCTTCTGTGAACTAATCTCCTAGGCCTTGATAGCATTCAAAACTGAGTACCTGGAGCCAGGTAAGGCTGCCGTTACAATAACAGTAACCACTATCTATGAGGCACCTACTGTGTGCCACCGTCTGGGTACCGTGCTAGTAATGATGCTTCTAAATATACCTTCATCGATGTCAGGAGGTAATCCGCCCACAAACACCTTGCGAGAATATCGCTCCACTCTCTCTCCATTCTGGTGAGTGAAGCAGTGAGGGGAGCCCAGGCCACTATGGAGAGGCTGCTCCCCACGGCCATCGTCCAGGAATCCATCTTCCATTGGAAACAGTGAAGACTGACCTGGAAGAGAAAGCAGGAGAGAGAGCTAACAGAAAATGCTCCTGACCACTGATTATCTTGCACAACAAATACAGAGGACAGCTGACTCAATAAAACTGCCACTTTCATTTTCCTCACTGAATAACAAATAGGATCGCTTCAATATATGCTGATGAATTCCTATTCCCTTAAAGTCCCTCTGAGTCAGAGAGAAAGAACATGTTACATGGAAGCTGCTCAGCTATCCCACCGGGATCCAGAAACTTCTGCGAGGTGAACTGGAGTAAAGCAGGAGGGAGCCTTCCTTGGAGAGCAGCTGGCAGCAGACTACACTGCCTAGGCAGGGCCCCATGGCCACCGACAACCTAGGCGCGCACGGAGGGCATGCGGTTTGATTGTCAGATGCTAGATCACTTAACATTGTTTTTAAGATATCCAATAATATAGCCTGTACAATTTCCTCTAAGAATATCCTTAAAACGAATGTGTCCATTTTTAAATTGAGTGCTCATCTTAATTTACCTTAACTAATGGAAGATAATCAAAACCCATTTCATGTTATCTAACTTCACTGTCTAGTCTTCTAGAAGTTAAGATTTTTAAGCATGTTAAAGATCTATTTGCTGTTAGCTGGGTAATAATCAGCTGCTACAGATGCTAATACTCAAAACTTGTCACCAAGTCTACTGTTTGACAATCAGGTCACAAAGAATACATAAGCAGAAAAGACCAGACATGCCAATGTAGTCGCTAGTCTTCCCATATTGCCCTGACAGCAAAATGCAAACTTTGAAATCAGAAGCAAAACCCCGAGCTACAAATAACTGCAGAATCTCTCAAGCACTGTTTTGTCCCTTTCAGGCTGCCAATGTACTTCTAGGTACTACACAAGGAATTTGCTAATGGATCCTGCAGAACTGTATCTTAAGTGCTCTCCGTTATTGAAACATTCCAATGTCCTTTTGTTGCTACCCTTGTTTTCTTTTCAACTTTCATTACTAAACACGAATAACAGTATATTTGTTACAAATTTTCCTGTAAAACCACAGCTCAAGAGTTATATAATGAAGATTTAAAAACGACTATAAAATTGGAGGCTATTTCCTGAATGATCTCCAAAAATAATTTCCATTTTGAAGCTGAGCTATTTAACTGACTAACTTATTTTCTTGTAAAAAAGAAAAGGTAAAACTATTACACACAGCAAAAATCAGGTTTACTTAGGTATCTCTAGGAAATGATACTTTAAATTTTTCTAAAATTTCTAGAGCTCTCCCTCTCCCCCCACTGTTTGAAATTTATAAGAGTCATCATTTATTTAGTTAATTTCATTTTGAACCAAATGTATTATGCTGACTTGTTTTTTTAAAAAAAAGGTAGACACAAGGTATTCAAGTATAATTGAACCTCTAATATAATCAGGTATTTTGAGATGAGTCAGACTTATTTTCCTTTTTAAAGAGTCTTAATTTGTTTCTCCTAAGAAATTCCTTTCAAAAATATAAAAGTAAACAATTCTTTAGATATAAATGAGTTGAGTTTATAATATAATATAGGGAAAATATTTTGATTCAAATCCTATCATTCTGACTCCTTGACATTAGAACGTCTATAACGTCAATTACAACGTGTCAAGTAAGCATGGATCAAACCTGTTTCACTTCTCCTCCCTTCCCCACAGGGTTAGAAACTGAGCAAACTTGGGTCCTCTCCAAATATAACTACACATTCAAAAGTTAAAAACAATAATGTTACCTCTCCTTCGCCCATATGTCCTTGCTGCATGTCAAATGAGAAAACAAAACAAAACAAAACAACCTTTCAAACATTGTCAAAAGAATCAATGTGATTTCATCTACCCACTTTTGAAATGGAAAAAATTTGGCTATATATAATTTTGTCTCAAAAACAAAGAATTTGGATGGTGAGAGGTCAATTTAATGCTTTCTTATATAAAGTTCTTTGGGGACACTGTGAACCTGTATTAAACCTTATTTGCTTTAAGAGAAGTCTTTTGCTGTAACTGTCACTCAAGGCCCCAACTAGTACGAAACTAAGGGAGTATGTGACATGATCTAAACCAACACCACATTGATCTTATTTACTCTCAGAATTCCCTAACTTGCTATTCATTAAATATTACAATATTTCATTCTTGGCTTTTTCACCACTATAGGATAAATAATAATCATCTCTCAATCCCTAATAAAGAATATGATAACAAATGAAATCTTTAGGCAATTTATAAACTTTCTTTTAGCCAAAGGTTTCTTGTCAATAATCAAATCTTCCACTATGCTCCAAATGTTGAAAATAAAAAGTTTGGTATTGTATCACCAAGTAGGCTGCAGCCAAGAAGAGAAGAATGTAAATATACTTATATAATTATATGTATTTCCCTGACTACTCAAGAAATGGCAGTATAAACTTTAAATCACAAATTTTTGAGAAAATGTTTTCCCTGAAACAAACTGGCACGTCTAAGCCCAGCTGTTCCAATACCTCCATTCTATCCAACAAACATTTCTTGAATGCCTCATCTTGCTAGGCACTCTGCATAAACCGCACGTGGCCCTGACGACACAGCCACATAAGCAAACAACGACAATGTGGCATGCCTATTTGCTATAACAGTTAATGTCATAGGTGCAACAGGAACAGAGAGCAACTGGTTTGGTTGAGAGAGTCAGCGAGAGGAGGGTATGGCATTTGAGATGGACCTTACCAGGCAAACAGAGAAAGGGCATCACAGGGCGATGATGCTGTAGATGGGCTGCTGTGATGCTCAGTGAAAGGTGGCAGAACAGAAGCATATGGAACAAGTGCGGTCTGGGGTGGAGATTAGGTCTAACCAGGGAGCTGAGATAGGTTTCGAATTAGAAGGTGGAATAATATCTTTACGAAGTCATTACACAAACTGCTCAGGGTTTGAATTCTTAGCCTGCTAGATAAATGCTAAGAGTTATAAATATGACTTAGAAGTAAGTACCATGTGTTGTATTTTCCAAAATGGAATGATGTCTTACACCAAAATACAGTCCTACCATTAGCAGACAACACTGATTTCACCAAAGTACTTGGGCAAATGGATTAAAACAACACAAAATCTCATTCAGCATTTAGGTTTTCACTTTCATAGGTCTTTCGTTTGGAAAAGGGAAAGTTATTTTTTCACTAAGTCAACCCGACAGAGGTTAGAAAGACAAAGATCCACAAAGAACATTCTATTCATACAACTGCTCCAAGAACAAGGGAGTTTGAGGGAACGTATGATCTGAAAATCCTGGTTTAAAAAGTTGACTAATGTTGCTTAGATTTCTGAGAAAACATTTGAAAAGAGTAGGCTTTTAAAGGCAACAAAATTAACATAAAACTCTAACTTGCATTATTCCAAAAATAAATATAGTTTGCCAGAATGGTAAAGGCTACTGATCAAGAGCAAATTCAAATACTCTCAAAGTCTTCAAATGTGTACTTTCAAACTTTGATTTTGTACCATAAAATTAAGCTGGTTAATATAAAGGAATTCAAGGTTAAATTCTGATATCAAATTCTGAAAACTATTTAAAAACATTTTCCCACAGTAAGGGAAAACCGGTTATAGGTGTACAATGCTTGTAACTATAAAAACCACCCAATCAAACAGGGAAATGAATATAAATGAGTACCTCCAAAAATAAAAACAATGACATCTGGAGCACAGAAAATGAGAATGTTTAAATATCTGGTTTCCACATATTATAATGCTGTTAATACTGTACATTATTTATGACATAGATTTGGATATATGACATATATACAGGAAAATACACAAATTTTAAGTGCAGAGGTCAATGCATTTTCCATGATGGGAACACACTTATGCAACCAGAACCCAGATATTACCAGAATGGTCAATGGTGCCACTTTATCTTACGGATGAAAGACATACCGCACACCCTTTCCTTACTTCTTTCAAATTGTACTTGGCACGAAATTAGGTATGATGAAATATCTGTGACACAGATCCTCACCACTTTCTTGAGGAAAGTGTCTTAGATGTCCAATCTCATGATTATTAAGTGTTGCACATTATTTCATGATTCTCAAACATTCAGGGAAGTAGCAATTAAAAAAAATAAAATTACTTTAAATATATTTAAAGAAATCTACATTTGGAAAACTTCTAGTTAGGTCAGCTGAAATAAACTCTGCTCAGGACTTATGAGATTTCAAAAATGCATCACTTATTACGGAGTAAAAATCTTCTAGTACTCATCGGAGTTCAAATGAATACTAGTTATATGTTTATCTATTTTTATTTTTATTAGTTTTGATTCATAAAGTGCTCAATAATTTAATGTTCAGTATTAACATGACTCAAGAATGTGCTAACTGGGCTGGAAACATTATGGCTGTAAATTTTTATAACTTCTTCAATGCACGTTGTTATTAGTTCTATTAATAAATACTTTATTTCTAAAATGTCCTTACAGGACTGCTTACAAATGCCCTTTATTCATCATTAAATTCCTCCTGGTAAAATATTCCACTAATCTGGGATGCTAGACTGCAATGAAAGCACAGAAAGGCTCATCAGGTCTTTTCTCAATGTACTATACATATATTATGAAAATGAAAATATTTATCTCTTAAAAGTATCTTTTCTCATTTGTTAGTCAAAAAAGAAACAAAGTATCCATAATAGTGATACATTCATAAGAAATACACAGTATGCAGCCATTTATAAAACATGGCACACGTGCAGATACTACTAAGAGGTAATTTGTATTGAGGTGCCTAAGTGTGTATTGTGATTCTTACCACGTAAATTTGAACATAAAAAAATATATAAATAGATATGTGGGAATATGCATAAATCTTCTTTCTAGAAACAACCACAAGAATCTCTGTGGAGAGAAACTGGGATGGGGAAAGAAGACTTCACTTTTTGTTTTACCCTTTTTTTGGGTATTATTTAAATTTATTATCATTATGCACACTTTATTACTATATTTTTTAATGGACTATTTTTGGTTTCCTCCTTGGTACTTATATTAGAAAAAAACGTCTTATTAAAGAAAAGCATGCTTTCCTAATTCTGTGAAGAACAGGACTTGAGGCCGTGGGGGCTGAACTTTCCTAGGTTTCTGGAGGCCACGAAACACTGCCCCTACGCGGGCTCCTGGGGCCTGCCTCAGTCCCCCCACCTCCCTCATCGGCCCAGGGCTGAGAAGGCAGGCAGCAGGACTATTTGGAAGAACCAGGGGATAGGGCTCAGATGAAATGATGCTATCAAATAACTGATTTGTACTGTAGGACTAAAAAAAAAAAAAAAAGTATGTGAAGTATGGGGGGGAATTAGTCAAAATAGTAAATCAGTTAAAAAAATATAAATCAAAAGCTGGAAGGAAGCTAAAAGGAGTGAATCTGTAAACAAAAGAATAAAGATGGTAGAACCAAAATGCAGACAATCATCATCACAATGGCTTGGGCATACAATTCAACAAAAATGTACAGAATTATTTTAAATGACTTGATAGATCAACCCCGAATTTAGCGGAATCATTGTCACAAAATTATTTTAGATTTATGCTTAATAGTTAGAATTTCCTATGTCACATTGGCTTGCGTTTATACTAGCCTGTTAGTACAATATTCACAGAATGCTGATAAGATATAATAAGTATATGAAACTATTATTTGTAAAGAGCTATCAGAGAGAAGGGCAGAGACTGCAGTTTCTGCATATGCCTAACCCTCAGTTTCTTATTTATAAAAGGGAGAGCTGATGAGAGAATAAACGCTACCATATGTACATGTGATGGTCGGATTGTCAGATGCTCAGTAAGTAATCATTTTCTGCCTTCTCAAAAGTAAACTCGCATGTATATATTCTTAGGTTGTCTTCAATAGTTATGCTCAGCTTTTCATTACTATTCTAAGGCTAACAACTGTAAAGCACTTTAGAGTTTAAAATGTTTTCATATTATCTTTTCCATGAAGGGATCTTTCAACATGCTCCTTCCTGTGGCAACTAGAGCCATGTTATACACATTCTCAGGGACTATAACCTACGTTTCTCCTTGGTAAATTATGCCCTCCCGTTTCATAAATTTCTCCCCTTCACCCCAGCCCTTAAACAAACAATGTTCCTCCGTTGATTCCAAAGAACTATAATTAAGAGATGTTGTTCTACACTAACCTTTAAAAGATCTCTTACTAATCTCCTCTGAGACAAGCAAATATTTCGGTTCATGTTTCTAAGTGAAAGACATCTACGGAGGAAGGGAAATACACACAAGTCTGTTAAAATTTAATATATTTTGTTGTTGTTCTGTAACTTTTCTTGCTACCAGGTTCCTTTTTGAAGCAGCTAATCCTGAGGGCTACAGCAGTGGAATGGGAGGTTGGAGAGAAAAGTACAATGCATGGCACATTTATAAAGAGGTGGCAGTGGCTGCTCGTTAGTTTTCTTAGGCAAAATAAAGCTTCAAGCTGGGTAAAGGGAAAATTAGTGTTTTAATATGATGTCCATCTCCGACCTAAACCAAGACACACCAGGGGAAACTGAGATAAGCCAGTTTATGTTTAGCACTCCTTTCTGACAGCTGAGAAACGGAGTAGATTTCAGGTTTGCTTTCATAGCCATAAAATGAGTATTATAATTATATTCCTGTTACATAAGATTTAAGAAATCTTACTATGTAGGAAAAGGTATCTGTTATGGGATGAATTGTTTTCCCTCCTCAAAGTTCAGATGCTGAGGCTCTCACCCCCATTCCTCAGTAGCTGACTGCAGAAAGAGGGTCTTTAAGGGTAAATGAGGTCAATGGGGCAGGCCCTAATCAGATATGAATGGTGTCTTCATAAGAAGAGGTTAGGGTACAGACAGCGCAGAGAGAAGGCAGCTATATGTAAGCCTAGAAGAGAGGCCTGAGAAGAAACCAACTCAGACTTCAGCCTCTAGGACTGAAAATTCATTTCCGTTTAAGCCACCCAGTCTGTGGTACTTGTTATGCCAGCCCTAGCAAACTGACTCTGTTGCTAAAAAGTAGCTAAACTTTTGTGTGTGTGCGTGTGTGTATATATATTTTTTAATGTTATATATATTTTATATATTAAAATATATATATATATTTAGGATCCAAGGATTCCTCCTCAAAAAAATCTCTACAACTAATAGCCCGGCAATACATTGAATAATTCCCTAGAATGTGCACTACAATATTCTTCACATAGTTATCAATTATTATTTGTTGAATTATACTGGCAACGTCTTTAAATGACATGACGGAAATGAAGGTCACTGTATTGTATGAAAACCGATGATTGAGAACACTCCTCCCCTCCAAAACAAAGTAACGTGACCAACTGGATGAGTCAGCCCCTTTCATCTTCATCCATGCAAATTTCAACGTCATTCCGACATAAACCAAGGAACCTGGGAGAACAACTCTGAATCTTTTAAATTTTTATTTATTCAGGATTTAAACCCACTTCTTTCCAAAAGGCCCTGAGATTGCTTGACAATTTCAAAACATGTTATACAGTAAAAATCATAGTCGAAATTCAAATGTTCATGTGAGAAAGAGAACAAACAGCTCTTCCATCTTTTTATCCAAACAAAACAAGAAATGGCTTTCAACTCAAAAGCAGCGTGGAAGAAAAAGCTCTGAGCGTTGAAACAAAGTGGACTAGCTATACAATCACCTTTCTAAAGACTTTTAAAAGCCTGAATAGACTATTTATGTTGGACCAGGAAGAACAGCTCCTTATAGTTCCTTAAAACCTTAAAACTGAATAGTGAATATAAAGCAACACAATGTGTGGGCTTTTATTTCCAGATTTAAGAAAAGGTGGCATGGGGCTGGCCGAGTGGCGCGGTGGTTAAGCGCTGGCTTGGGAAGCCAGTGGCCCCGGTTCGAGTCCCACGTATGAGGGCCAGTGACACTGCCCTCAAAAAAAAAAAAAAAAAAAAAAGAAAAGGTGGCATGGATTCAGATGCAAGGGACTGCATTTAAAAGTGGATATACTGAATGTTAGGTTGTCTATCTTATTACAATAGACAAAGAAAGCATGTTCAACCACAGACAATATTTACAAATTCATCTGAAACCTTATTTTGTGTTTTAGTCCTTATAAAACTTTAGCACTAACTTTCCTAACAACAACAACAACAAAAATGACACTCTATTTTAATTTTGTTATGTGCCAGGCACAATGCTAAATGATTTAAGTGCATTAATTTTCACTGCAATCCTATGAAATGGCTAGTATTTGGTGATTTCTGAATTCACCTTCATTAAGAACAATTAATGTATTACACTAGATTTCCAATATGAGTACTTCCAAAATCTGAGCTAAAATGAGAGCAAAGCTACTAAGAATCAATACATGAATGAGATTAATTTATTTATAGAAGCAATCCACCACAGATGTTTCATAAATCAGACTGAAGAAAATGGGCCACGTATACGTCTAAATCAAGGTGACTAAGATATTGTTTTAATGCCTCTCCACCCCTAACTTGTTATAATTTCATAATTTCTAAACAATCTTCTGTTATAATCTAGACTTTGCTATTAGAAAAAGAATAAGTCTATCAGTCATCTCCAGCATCTGGTCTACTAGAAGCTTTATTCCCCATTATAAATGCAGAAATTGACATCTGGTCCTATTTAGTTGGTTATGAGGAACTTACACTTTATCAAATCTGACAAAATTAAGTTCTGGGGCCCTAGATCAAGAATACTAGATCTGAGACTGTAGCAGTCATAACCCCACACTCTGGGGTCTTGCTTGAGGAGTCAGCAAGTCTCTTGGACAACTCTTTGTTCTTTCTTTATCTTCCTATCATTGGGTTTAAGACAATATTAACCTCAGTCAGTATACCTTTAATAATAAATAAAATTTCCATGTATGCAATGGTAAAAACCATCTAATCCCCTTATGGAATCTATGGACTAATAAAATTTCCAATGATAAATATTTGGGGAGACAAGTTACCTTTATTTTTTTCTTTGCCAAGTGAAGATCATTAAAAACTGATCCATTCATAAAAGAAAGGATATTTACAAGGGGGAAAAGGAAAAACACTCTCATAATTGATTTTTTTTTTTTAGATGGAGTGAGTTTTGTGTTTTAAGGAAAACCCACTAGAGAGTATTTATTTTTATCACCTCAACAAAGATGAATCAACCGATCTAATTTAGTGACTTCATGAGGAAACTGGGACAAAGAAGAGTTGATCGCTTTGCCTATGATCACACAGCAGTATCTGAAACCCTGGTTCGCTGTAATTTCCATCACCCAGGACTGACTCTGGAACTTGTTCCACAGGAAAAGCTAAAACTCCGCAACAATGGCAACCCTTACATATTATTCCCCCTTATCCTGATGCCACTGTCACCACTGGGTTTGGTTTTCAGTCCACACACATTTATGCTGAAATATTATATTTTGGCATTATTTCTAGCACTGTAGCATGAAAAAGCCCAAGTCTGATGAACAAGTGAGGCTCTTATAAGTCACATGGTCTCCAGAGAATCTGTTGCACCCACAGCTACTCTCATAAATCCAATCTCCTCACTTTTCCTGGCACGACCTACGTTCTACAGAACACTGATTTCCAACATGAGCCCAAAAGAAGTCCAGTCAAAAACATAATTATTAATTCCCCATTCACAATCTACCATAGACAAGGAGTAGAAGGTTTTTCTGGTTTTGCTTTGTCTTTGGAATGATGAAACTACAGCTACTCAGTCAAGAACACTTGGAAATGGTGGGACTGAGAACGCATTTAGGCAAATGGAAGGCATCATGAACACACAGATTTGAAGTCCACTCAATAGTAAATGAGTAGAAGAGAAGTAAAGACCTCTGTATTCTACCCAATTATTTTAAACTATAGTCTTATCAATCTTTATGATTCTTTAATTCCTTCTGTCCATAGATACCTCCTCCTTGAGCAGAAATTCATAAAAAGAGAGCTCGACAGCACACCTGGAATATTCCGAACAGGTGAGGAGACTTTCCTGAAAGCTGCAGAGGCCAGTAAAACTTCATGTTTCTTGTTAGTAGACAGCAAACAGTGAATGACCTTGTCCTTTGCAAAGTCAAGCCCTGTGGTCTCAGGCTGCTTTTTCTGGTCTCAAATTTCGGATTACCCACCCTTTCTCCTGGAACATTTTTCCAGCTCCATGGAATGGCTTTCATGTTGACATATCAAAGGTCACTCTATAGAATCCAAAGTTAGATTAAGCCATCCCTTACGTATCATTGTGGAATTCTCATTTATTCTCATGGTCACCAATTTCAAGACAAAGAATCAGTTGGCTCTCAAAGTTTTAAAAAAGTTCTGGCCACAATAATTATTCATAAAATACCTGATGAATAGCAACTTGCAATTATCATTACAGAACAAATGTAAGTCGTTTCTCCACTTGCTGAAGCATACCTACTATGTTTTCTCGCCTAGTGCTAACTAGCTCATTTCAGTTCTGTGAACTTCACTAGGGTAAATCAATGATCACTTACCATTAATAAGCAGAGAACTATCGGATCCTGGATATGAATAGTTTAGACGACCTGAAGGTAAAAGAAGGCCGTTACTAAATTTATTTGTTTCAGGGATGGTTTCAGCGTATTCAATAACCAAACTGAATTAACTGTTTTAACAGGTAAGGTATTTTAAAAGCTCTATTATGGGATAAAAGTTTGTTGTGCTAAAAAACATAGTAAGTCAGAGGACGTATCAATCAGCATATTCACACACATTCAAAAAGGGAAAGTCTGAAAGCAGGAAAATAAAATATCCCTCTTGTTTATCTATTCGGTCATTCCAATTCCAAGGCCGGATCCAAAGTAACTGTCTTTATACCATTATGTTCTAATACCAACTCATAACAGGAATCTTCACATTTTTTTTTTGCCCCATAAATGTGAATTTTTCATGTGTCTAGTTTTCGTTGCTTTTTAGAAGTATGTCATTAGCAGTAATATTTTTCTACATGATTTGTAAGAAAAGTGCCAGGCTTATGCCTACATGTACAGACACACTAATGGGTTTAAATTTGCATTTTGGCAAATCAGTGCAGAAGGTAAAGAACAACATATCATTGCACTTACGCATGCCAGAAAATGCCAAATCACACAGCACAGTACCCAGAGTAGGGCAGGCACTCAATGAATGCTCCGTTAGTTTCCTTTGAATTTTTAAGTGGTCCAAAATCTAGTTTTGAACCTAAAATGGACACCCATGATACCCATCAGAAAAGTATTTGTGAAGGTACTAAAATTTTTGGAGGATGCAGCATCTTCTAAATTGGTAACCAACCACAAATAAAGCGGGGGGGCATGGCCCTGGCATGTCTCCATTTATGAGGAATACCATTTCTGTTTGGGAAGAATTTTTTTATGTAAGTTGAGGTATCCAGACAATAAATCCTTCCTGAATGCACACCATGCACCTAATTCAAGGCTGTAAATTAAAAAATCATTATGGCAACATGTTGAAGTCTCCATATTCCAGACACACACCTTAGAAAGAATGATGGGAGAACCCTCAACAAATTCTTGCTCAGCTAAGGAATGGATGGAGAACTGGACTATTAATGATCTATCACAGTCCAGCATTGTATACATCAGGAGTAGTGTGAGAATTTCAAATTGACTTAGAATTACAAGCATCCGATTAGGAAACAGTAGGCTCTCTAAGGCTATAGAGAAGTGGGGAGACAGAGGTTCTCAAATGCCTCAAGGTGGGGCAGGCCTTCCAAGATGCCAGAAGATACCACCTAGCTCCACTGAGCACCATGGAAGCCAGAGCTAAAATGTGGTCCTTTCCGTCCAATAGCCATATAGCCACAACTCTAAATCATCTCCACAGAAATGAACTCATGCTGTGAAAAGAGAAAATTGTTCTCAACTGCTAATAGAGCATTAATTAATCCATATCCAAAACCTGGAAGTCCAGTATGAAACAAAACCTGACGTAAGTAAGCACAGAAACAAAAATACTTAACTATCTGAATTGAAGCTAAGAGCACATGTTTGGTTATTTCTAAGTGGATATTCACAGATTCTAATATTTTTAATGCTAACATTCCAGTTGAAATCATGGCTGTTTCACATGAACTATATATAATGCCTCCTCCTTGATGCCATGCAAGGAAGATTAACAATGAGAATCCAAGGACAAATCTCCAAACAGGCCGGTCCACTTTAACAAGTCAGGTTCCACTTCATCAGAAACTCACCTTTTGGGTATCTTTTAAGGAGAGCGAGAGGAGAGTATTTCAACTCGACAAGCACAGAAGTCCTGTGACTCAGTCTGAGTTTGCCTCACACACGCCTGCCTCCTAAAGCGATCCCACCCTCTACCCTCAAAGTAGGCAGGTGACCTCTGGTATTTTTTCTGCTTTGCAGACTTCTGAATACAGTAATTCTAGCCTGCAGCTAAGACAATAGGGCACTGAAGAATCACTGGCAAGGTTCATAGTGTGACTCTGTAAAGTGATACTTGTTTTTAATTTTCTGACCTGGTCTTATGAGTCCTGCCAGGCTAGAATCAGTTTTGGCCTCTGAGTAGCAAAGGCATCTGTGACATTTTGTTAATCAGTAATGCTTTCTACTTCAATTTTAAAATATAAGCAGTGACATTTAAAAAAAAACACCTGCAAACCCCTTTTTTTTAAAAAACTTTCTTAATGTTTCCCTGACCTATGTGCTCTGTCCTGCTGTAAATTCTTTCTATAATTATAATATCTAGAGTCATCCGTTCATGATATCTATCATGATAACACATATCACTTCCTTTCTGGAAATCTGAAGCCATAGGACCTTAAAAGTGTCCTACAGGCCTTTCACCTTCTCACACTCTCCATGTACTTACTCCTCCTTTCATTTCTGCTCTAATGTGCTCGCTGCTGTGTGGACGGCAATTAACGCCGGCATTTCGGCATTTTCTAGTTCATGGCTAGATTATCGACAGACCCCTTCCTTATCCAAGACAGGGGCCCTCTTTCTTTATCCCAATGGAGAGTATTTTTCAAATTTTTTTTTTTACCCCCGGATTCATCATTTTTCAGGGTACCATTCCCCAAAAGGAGTCCCCTCCTTTTACAGGTTAACTTGCCAAATTTTATTTCTAGCTATGTTGCACCAAGCCAGCCTTCTTGGGTAATCATTTAGGCTACTGGCTAACTTTCTTATCTCGCTTACATAATAGCTGCCTAATTTAGGAACTGGTTTGTTTGTTTTGTTTTTTCACCTAGTACCTTGAGTTTCCCGTTTGGGCACCAGGTGAGCGTTCATTGAGTTCATTCCACTAAGCTGAAAACACCAGTGTCTCACAAAAGAATAAAGCGAAGTAAAATAAAAACAACTGCTATATCTAAATCTGACTGTTAACCCAGTGTTTGTGGTTTTGGTTTGTTGGTTTTTTGATAACTCAACTACCTATAAACATAATCCAGGTTTTGGCACTTTTAGAATCGAATACCTCAAGGAAGAAGGAGGGCATTAGGATTTCAGGCAAGTGAACCTACTTGGTGGAGACAATTCAGTCTCTGAAGGCTCTTGGTACTGACTGTGTTATAGATGTAAAAAAATACTGCTCGATCAGCAGTCCTAATCTTAGGGGACGCTGTGACAGGAAAGTAATAGTCTCCGGAGGCCAGGGCTGGCATTTGGAGCCAGAAGCCTGGCATACATCATGCAGAAGGCAGAGACTATATTTGGTGACATGACTCAACCTAGCCAAATATAGGCAACTGATACAGTGCGACTCTGGGGAACTACACTACCAGATTCTACAGCCTAGAAAAGATCTCCAACTAGGCGATTCTATGCTAGGTATTTGCGAGTTGGACAGAACCAGTATTTACCAACCGGACTAAGAATTAACTGCTGGGAGGAGGAGGTGCTCAAAGGAACGGTATGTACTATCATATTCTTTTAAGACATTAATTAAAGTAACCTAATCAATGAGATGAGAGGAGAAAGGACTAGAAGGAAATACTCTAATATATTAGCAGTGTATGTATCTATTACTTTCAAAATTAGACAAGTTATTTTCCAAAAAGTAACCCAGATATACTTGCTGATGATTCAGCAGGAAACGATACAATAAATGCTGCCATTTCAAACACACAAACACTGAAAAATACCAAATGCTCTACAGTGCTATTCGATTTTACACGATGACCTTCTGGTTTTCATAGTCATGCCAGAATTGTTGGTGACATGGTGTAGGCCAAGGAATGACAACAGGGGATAACTCTACAAAGCGATCCAAAATAAAGTCGTGCAGCCCTATAAAGTGACAAGTAGTACGAAATTCTGTT
Source organism: Aselliscus stoliczkanus (assembly GCA_033961575.1). Classification (NCBI taxonomy): domain Eukaryota; kingdom Metazoa; phylum Chordata; class Mammalia; order Chiroptera; family Hipposideridae; genus Aselliscus; species Aselliscus stoliczkanus. The sequence goes on from CM066733.1 coordinate 5,608,987, forward strand.
AGTTTTTTTAATTGACTCACACTATAAAAACTTAGATACTCCAAAAAAAAGGAGGGGTCTTCAGTGACTATCATTAAAATTTTCTGATAGAGAAGGACTAAGTATTGGTTTAGGCCCATTGCTAAGTAGATCAAAGATTACACCCCCCCACACACACACACGTTGTGGATGTCTAACTAGAGGGGCTCCTACTACCTCTGCTCCTGCCCATTTTATTTAGCTCACATCTAAGTATGTCAAAGCTAGAGTGCCATAAATAATTTTTTAAAGGTGCTCCACCTGCCTTTCCACATCTATTTTTACCAACACTGCCTGAGACCTGCAGCAAGATGGCGCTGTGGGGACCTGGATGGACATGCAGAACCAGGCTCATGAACTGGGTAATCTGAACCAGGTAATCAATTCAGTTTTTGAACATCAACTTTATGCTTATACAAATGCAGAACACACATCGATATGAACTAATAAAAATGTGTTCCATATGTTCTATCACTGAATGATATAGAGGTAACTATTTTTAATGATTTATTCCTTCGACCTAAAAATAACTCCCCAAATCAAAATCTGCAATCATATTCTACCTTCTGACCTACCTGATACAACCAACTTCCAGTAAAGATGTCCGCATGCAATATCACGCAGGGGAGCTGGCTGGGACTGACAACTAGTGAGTCTTGACCCCCTCGCAAAGAGCCATTTGAATTAATAAACACACACAGAGAGTTTAGGCTCAAGGAAACCCCTCTGGGAGACAGACGGGGCTCTCAGCTTCAAAGCCAGGGCTTATGAAAGTACTTGAGTTTCCTTGGCTAGCTCTCCAGGTTCAGCTCTCTACACTGCCATTTCCCTCCCCACATTAGGTACTTCAGACATTTCGAGCTACTGGCCCGCTAACTTTCCTTTCTGGGTTCTCCCCGCTGTCTAGAATGCCCCGCTCCCTGTCTGCCCCAGTGTCTCACCACCAAGACCTGCACCCCTTTGCCCGGGGGGCTTCTCTCTTAGGCCTCCCCTCCTATGGGAAGTCTTCCCCACCCCAAGCGGCCATGCTCCACACAATACCCTTGACACTTCCTGTGCTGTATTTACATTACCTGTTTCTAAACTCTCTCTTTTTCCAGGGCAACAAGATCTTTGAGGACAGATTTCGGGGTGTTACATCCCAGAGCTCAGAGCAGGGAAAGGTGCTCAATGGTAGCTGTTGAATGAACAAATGAAGCCAAGCCAGCAATTGGTGGGCTCTCTGCCATGGAACATGCAGTGAAAAGGGTAGCGAGTCAGACCAGTGCCATCTCGTGACCAAGGTCAAATTACTTAGCTTCTTTGAACCTCAGTAAAACAGGGAAATTTCCATTTGCTTCACAAGGCTGTTATGAGAAATTCATGAGACAATTTTTGCAGAATGGCCAGAAAAATCCCCAGTACAGAGCAGGTACTCAATTAATATTAATTAGTGTTCCCCCCTCCCCCACAACTATAAGCCAGAGGTAACCAACAATTTTCACTTGTGAGAAAAAGAAAGAGGAAGGATTCCTTTTAGCCAAATAAGACCTAAACTGGAAGCTTGGAGAAGGGGGTGCTCCTCTGGGGGATTTTCCAGCTTCAGAGAAACCAGAGTTTGTTAAGTGTTCTTGGTTACAAACAGAGACATAATTCTTCTCTGGGGGAAAGAAGAAAAAAAAACCTAATTCCTTACTTTTATAACAGCCAAACTGGCAAAGCAGTAGGAGTCTTGTAGGAAATGAAAACTTAGACAATTCAACTTAAAAACGTTCTTTTTAATAAAACCTAGGAGGATCTTTTTGAATGAAAAATTCAAATTAAATTTTCAACTGCGATATGATAGTTGAAAAACAGATTGTAATAGTGGCAAAAGAAAATAACATTTATCTACAAGTAAGGTCAATGGGCTAGGTTTCTATGGGTTGTGGAAGGTTTCATATAAAAGAAGGATTGCTTTGACTCTAACTCGGGGCAGGTACAAAGTTGCCAGATCTAAAAGCATCTAAGAACTTCAGGCAGAAGGGAATGTCTAGAGAGAGACCAGCAAAGAGCTGACCTAATTAAGGAATTCCAAAGATTTCCCACTGCCAGTAACCTAACAACAAACCAGCAAGCAGGAAGCCTATTTTTATCCCTGCCCAGGATTTCTGACTGTGGATGCTACATTTAGAAGACAGAGCAACAAGATAACTTGCCTTAAGAGGATGTTATGATACCAGTGATTAATGGCAACTTTTTAAGTTTTAAAAAAACACAGCACAGTTTTTGTCCAAATTAAACCAGCCAAATCCAGTTTAAAAAAAAAAAAAAAAGGATAATATAAGGGAACAAAAAGTGGAAAAAAAAGAGACCAACAGGTCGTAGAAAAGCTTCAAGTAATCTAAAGAAAAGCCAAGGCAGTAAATTAATATTCTCCTACCTTGCAAAAAGTTGATTAAAAACAGCATGTGTAACAAGAGACACATTTTAAAAGAACCAGTGAATAAATATCAAGAATTGTAGAACCAGCCCCAAGGTAAAAATGGTTTGGAGAAATGGCTTTCCATACTGACACGGACATAAAAACACACCTATGAAATCCCCAGGGACCATAAGCAAGTGATGAGGAACTTCAGAGAAGAGAAATGAGCCATTCTTTAAACTGGTCCCTAAAGTCCAAACTCCAACAGGTGATCTGCAGTCACTAGTTGGCTTTCTACGCACACCTGTCATCGGCTCTAATCACTTATTTCATATCAGTTCTGATGACTTTATGAAATCTTAGTCAAGAATGTGCTTGAATTTCATACCTGATCGAATTTCACCTTTAGTTATTTCTTTCTCACAAGGCTTCCCTCCTATTTTCTCTGACTGATGCTCAAGGCACTCAAGTCTTCCTCTTATTCATCAGTCTTCAAAATGAAGTAATTAACAGGCTGTTCATAGATATCTGCTAATTATTTGGAGGATAAGCTGCATGAGGCCAGGAGTCTTTGTTTTTATTCCCTGATATATAAAATATATAAAATCGTGACTGGCACAGAGTTGATATGCATTTGCTGTATGAGTGGCCTCCCCCAGCTTTAGGATTCACATATACATCCAAAGGGAAGTGAAGGGGGCGGGGCAGCATATCTGAATCACCTCAGGAATACACATGCTCAGTCTCATGACAGATCTGGTGAATCGGAATCCGGGAAAAGAAGAAGCCAGCTCGGAAACGTTTCCTAAGTGATTCTATTTTGACCTCCACTCCCAATCTAGCACCTTTTTATAAGAAAGCGGCTGGTGTGAGATCTGACTCTTTTGCAGAAGATTATGATAAAATACAGGTCTTAAATTCTGTACCCTGTCTCCCAAGTGGAAATTAACAAACTTTAATGCCTATTCCTGTCTAAAGCATAATAAGACAAAAATGTTTTGTTTGTTTTTTCTTTTTTATGTTTGTCTCCCTCTTAAGTTCTGCACAATAAATAGCTAAGCTATTGAACCAGAGCCAGAGGTGTGTGTTCCTATCTTGATCCTCTAGGTACCAGTTAGTTGACCGATTTTATAGAAGCTGTCATATCTCTCTGAACTTCAACTTCTCCAACTGTAAAATGGAGATCAGAAAACGCACATTAAAAGCTATTATAAGGATTTGGGTTAGAGAAAATTCTCAGAAAGGGCACAGAAAAGTCCAAAGTAACTGCCCTTCCTCTTGGAACTGCCTCCTGTACAGGATACCCAGGATTCCTCAAACAGAGGCATGGAGACCAGCCTCCAAGTGTCCTTCGAGGCACTTACTACTGCCTGGTAATAGAATACACTCAAATGTTTGTGGAACTGGAATATAAGCAGAAGCTAAGATTCCCACAAACCATGCTACTTAAAAAGGGCTGGCTCTCCCGCCTAACAAGCGCTGCCTCGTTACCCAACTCCCAGGTGCACCCCTCTTGTCATATGGCGCCCCTGCACCGTATCGTGTTGCCTAAAGAGCCCACTCCTAGCCCTGCCTCAAAGGGCAAAAAGACGGCTTCAGATGTCAGAGACAAAATTCCAAAATGCTGTTTGGTGGAGATAATAACCGAGGATAGGGTAAGTGACCTCCTCACCCCTCTCTGTCCTCCCCCTCATTTTCCTCTCTTCAGTTCCTTCTTATGTGACGTTCCTTTTGGGCATGGGCACCGTTCTAATGGTCAGAACAATGAGAAGTCCTCTGCAGCAGTGTTTCATAGCCTTCTACAATTATTAAGACCTACTTTAATCAAAATATTTCAGAGAGGCTCTCCACCATGATAATAAGTGAAGCTCCCACTCCAGTGAATACTACAAGTACAACAACTACAAAAAACAGAACAAAAACCCCTTAATAATAAAGGCTACTATGAATTTGGCAACACCTTTAAGTGTATTTTAATTATATTACACGAGCATCCACATGCTTTTGGAAGAGAACCATGATACCCAAATGACAGGTCTATGATCTAACTGGAATGCTTGGCCCTAATGGGCTCATAGGCCCCATCAAATCATTCCCATGAGTGACAAGGCCTGTGGTGCCCAAACTGAGAACAGAAACATTTCATGAGGCCAAGTCTGAACACCTGCTTCCTAAACATAGTATTTTTAGGCCTAACTCAAAAAGAAAAGATGCCGTCTAGAAGCAAAGCCTTCATTCAGCCAACTAAATTCGGATTTTGGTTAGATCCTTTTTACAAGCTACTCAATATTAAATCCTGCCACACTCAGGCTCACATGAAATTCATATACTACCTTCAGTCATTAACTTATCAAAACCTTCAATTTTGTCACTTAGGAATAGCATGCCACAGAAACTGTATGGAACTGCTGATGGGAATTTAAAGCTCATGAAGTTCAATCCCTCCATTTACAGGTGAGGAAACAAGATCTAGAGAGAAGTGACTGGCCTCAGGCCACATCGATGCTAATAATGGCAGAGCCACAGGAAGACAATCCTCCCTGCTTCTCTTTTTATTTCTTACAATGTGAGCAAGTCTGTTATAAGCTGACAACTTCTAATCATTTACAACAAGGAGATCAAGAGGCTGATTTAAATATCTCTATGTAATTAACCATGCCAGACATCTGTTATTTGCCATCTTATAGCCAGTAAAAGTTATATTATTCTTTCAGGCTCTTTATACTTCAGTTAATCATGGCTGCTCTTCAGAATTAAGGTTTGCCCTTTGTTGTTGGTTTCATAAGAATTACAAAAGGGTCCTCTAATTGGTCAATTGCTCCTTTTTCCCAGATGTATAGCAACCAGCCCTGGCCAACTGGGTTCCAAAGAGAAGATGGAACTGCTTTTCCCTCCGAGTTCCACTGATGCTCTTAACTGACTGGTTACCAGATAATACTCGGGAAAAAAGACAGCCTTGCTTTTAGCATGAAACGCACTGGTGTGGGGCTAAATTCAGAATCAGTCAATCAGACGAAATGACAAAGCCCACAGGCAGTCTGGCCATCTCAATATCTGATTCAAAAGGTAGTAACTACTTTAACAAGTTAAAAAGTATTCTTTTTGCAAATTTTTACTGTTGCACAGCAACAAATTCACTGAGCTTTCTCGCTTTTCCCTCTTTTTAACTTTGGTAGAGAGGGCAGTGGCACCAGGAGGGGAAAACAAGGAGCAGTGAGCAGGAAAATACACACATCAGGTAAATGCAGCTGATAAATCAATCAACGGCACACAATATCCTGGTAGAAATCCCATGAGTATCAGGAAGAAATAATTGCATGGCACAACTGTGCAACTGTTCCCGCCCTTCATGTTGCTAAATTGAAAGCAGAGAGAATCCTGGATAGTTTTATGAAAGCCCTGAATCAGGTGGCACAGCTCCCCCTCCCTCAAAGTCAGCAAATGCCATGTTCCAGGCTGATGTCACGGGATGGAGGAAAGTCTTAGACCCTCACAACACGCCCTATTGCATTGCTCCCCAATCCAAAGGGCTTTCATTATGTAGCTATTAGTCTGTGGGGCTGTTTCAGTGGCTGTCAGGAAATGAGACAGCAAGTCACCTCTCTACAGAATTTCGTAACATAGAAGAAAAAAACAGAAAAACAACAAGTAACACTATCAAAAGGCACACAATGGACTATATTATTAATCTGGATGTGGAGCACGGACAACAGGATCTCTGCAAATGTGCCGGACCACCTCCCGTTTTTTATACTGCAGGGAGGTCCCTAACATTATATTAAACACTGACGAACTGTTGACAAAGTCTGAAAACCTTACTACTTAAATGTTGGTGCTCAGATTTCATTTCTCAATGGGAAACAATATCATTACTGTCTGTCTATATGGTAGTACGTATACTTATTAAGTTATACACAGTACTTCATGTGAAATGTAAAACATTCCAGAAAAGCACTTGTTCATTTACTACCTGATTGCTGCTTGTTTTCTGATTTGTTATTTCTAAGTGTCACATATAGTTCGTTTCTTTACCCATCACTGCTCTGAATGTGTGTCAATCAAAATTGAGTCACAACAGCCGTAAGATGTTAACCTTAACAACTGTGAGGGCAGGGGGGGAGTTAATGAGCTAAAAGACTTTTAAAAAAATATTTAGGATCTTTAAACCTTCTAATAACATAAAATGTTTCCTGTCACTTTCTCCCCTGCCCACCTTTCTTCTCACCTGTCTCCCGGTAAAATCAGGGTTGCAACAATGTTTTAAGATGACCACTCAATTATCATGGACTCAAGATTCTTTGTGCTCAATGTTCAGGATTAAGATAAGGGGACTGCTTAAATAATTATGGACCTACATCATGGATGACCTAATACAAATTCCCCCTTTGTGACAACTGCTTATAGGATTTTCAGAACAAACGAAAAACAAGGGTCACTGCCCTAGCAGACATGTGTGGAGGGCAGAGGCTCACTGCTCCCTACTTACCAGTGCATGTCACGTAAATAAACGGGGCAGATGAGACCTGCACAGGAACAGGAACGGTTAGTGTGAACCCAGCTAGTGTCAGTTCAGAGGCCAGAGTCAAGAAGCCTTCAGTTCAAAGCTGGGAGCACAGCGGTGCTGGCAAACATCCCATTTTGTTCTCCCAGGCATTTCCCTTCCCCGCCTCCCCTTAAAGAAACAAAACAAACAACACAAAAAAACAAAACCGACACCAACGCCACCCCCGGTCTGAAAAAGCCACCCCCAGTCTGAAAAAGCAGAGTCACACTGTTCAAAGCCCACACTCCTAAACTCTGCCTCCACGGAGCTGGGAGGAATCTAACAAATCGGGATCAAATCTGAAACCCGAAAGAGACAATGGTTCGGAATTCAGAATACTCTCTGCACCAGGAATTACAAAGAAAATACTGCCCCACAGCTTCGCCCTCCTCTTCCTCACAAAGGAAGTTACCTCAGCACAGAAGCCCAGGTCCCATTCTCTGGCACAACCGAGCCAAGCAAAAGAGAAGGGCTGTTTCAGGCTGTTCCATGTCAGCAGTCAGGGGAGGGAGGTGCAGAAGGAGGGAAACCACGCAGTGTCTCAGCAGCCACACACAAAGTGCACTGCCGCGGAGTTTAAACTGTATTCTTTGCTGTGTGCCTCATTACCCCATTACTCATGAGGCTTCTGGAAGTAGGGCCCTTTTCTCCCCGCCAGGGACCTCAGGCACTCCCCTGCTATGCAACTTGGAATCACTTGGTACCATCCCAGCAGAGGAAAACAGAGCCAGCCCCGTTCTGGAAGGCTCCAGCCTGACTCAGGGGCAGCTGCCTGGCTGACTGAATCTTAGGACTTGTTGTATTTAAAGATTCCCCAATTTGCCAGAAGACATTTGAACACAGAGTAACGGTAACTGACTTGGAAGGAGATATTTGATTATGAGTCCAAGTAAAATTAGCTGGTTTGCATGATCCATTTCTTCTTGATGGCACTTTGTATCGTGCTCCGTAAATTCCCCTATAGGAAATGTCCTTCTAGTCCTCTGACAAGGTGACAGACGGATGGAGGTAGTGCAGAAGTAGTCTTTTCTCAAGTCACCACAGGCAAACTGACTTAACTAGGAGAAGCTTAAATATTGTAAGAAATGATACCGGCAATCCACCATTTGAAATAAATCGTTTTAATATTATAGCAACAGAACTATTTTAGTAAGAGTTCCTTTGGCTTTTTGTTATTTACTCGGAGATTCAAATTCAGAACTCGATGTATAAAATTTAGTCCTCTGTTTTCGGCAACTCATAGAATGTGTCTAGAGCTCTCAGTCTACATAAAGTTGGTATGCACTTTCCGTTCTTCAACATCTGTGTCAGTACGCAGCATCCGTTCTTTAAAATAGAGAGCTACGTGACTGCAATTTGGCATACAGGAATATTAAGAGAATAGCGGATCAAAGGAAAATGTAAGGTTTCCAGGTTATTATTTATGGTATCTTTTTCCAAGTAGCACTAACTTCATTCTCCTACTGTAAAGATACAAAATTTAAATAACTGTCCCAAGTCACTCTTACTGTGACATAAAAAATCTCATATAAAATTAATGAAACAGGCTTTGTGTACTAAATTTTCAAATGAGCTTCATGATTTTCTTCTAGAGAGGTTATTATAAATTGTTTCGCTAAGCAACAAAGAGAAGAGGCACAGATGGAATTTTCATTTGCCCCCTCATTTATGCATTTGTTTCAAACCCACAGCAATGAAAAACAGAGAGGGAAGGGTCCGCCCAAATTGAATATGTAAATAAATAAAGGAAAAGACATCAAAATTTTCTAAAATGCAAGGTCACGATACCTTCAGCAGTCAGGAATTAAATATATTGTGTTTCTGAAGCAGATCCAGCTCTTAAATTCTTATTAAATGAACGCATGAAGCAAGTGAGGCAGTAATGTCTAACTGTATAACATACTCCCACTACTGACTCTACATGCGCAATAGGTTTGTTTCTTGGGCACTCTGGGGATGTGTAAAAGATTGCCACTTTAAATAGCTTGCTTTTCTGAATGCAATCATTACTACTTAGATGTAAATTAAGTATTTTAAATGTCTGACACTCAGAGAGGGGTTGGGATGGATGTGTTGAGGTCCCCTTTTCAAAAACTGAAAACAAAATACACTCTATAACCGTGTGAGGAGAGCAAGACTCCAGTTTCACAATGCTCTGGGGGAAAATAAGATGATATTCTGACTCATAATTTAGTTAATTAATATCTGAAGAACTATAAAGTTTTGACAATTTACAGATTGCCTTTGTTCTCTCAATAATTTTGCTCTTATTTGGCTTTCTAGAGAAATGAAGCAAATTGGATATTAAACTGTTTTCATCTATAGGATATAAAATACCCAACCACTTTTATGAAATTGTGGATGGTTCTATTCCGTCTGACATTCGATAATTTTCAAGTGCTGTTTTTTGTCCCTTTATTCCACTGCTTTCTCTCTCTGCTTCCCCTCCACAAACTACTGCTTCTTGGTTTATACCTATATTCCTTCATTCCCTTCACACACAGGAAAGGTAAAAAGGTTCCTTCATTTTAAGAGATCTCTCTTACTATACCCTGAATATAATGACGCTTCATGAATCTATTTCACTGTGTCCAACTTCATTTCAGAAGCCTGAAAACAGATGTACGCTCACGTGGCTTTCACCTCGTTCATGCCTCTCCATGACTAAACAATAAGTCCCAATTTCATAGGCAAGCAAAACCACAAATAACAGTAAGATACAATATTCCCCAAACAATCATCTGAGCATCTGCAATAGCACAAGACTTTCCTGTCTAGGGGAACAAAACACTAGATAAGCCTAACAACATTTAGCAATGCACAAGCTGCCTCCTGGGAGATCAAAATTCAAATTCCGTCTATAGCTCAGGCTCTTGGCTTATGAGACTGGGGGTGCAGGGAAGCAAATGAAGGTGGTCTTTGGGGAAGAGCTTCTATGGACTGTCACTGGCTTTGGTTCTAGACAAGGAGACACACAATTTCACAGATAAGAATAACATGTAGACATGCCAGCTGACGAGAGAAAGGACATGGAGATAAGGTAGAGGGAGGACCCTCTGCCTCCCCAAAAGCTAAACCTCTGTACACGAAGAAAATGATATTAGCCTTAAAATTCTTAGAAAAACTATTTTTAAATAAATCAAACAAATACTTTAAATAAAATAGAACGAACATAAATTATGAAATGAAGTCTAGGTACTCCTTTTGCACATTTGTTAAAATGATTAAAAAAATAAAAAGTTTCCAACAAGCCAGTTGCAATCAATAACACTTTTAAAAAGAAACTCAAAAAGTACATCTGAAGGTTCCTAGGCATATTAAGCATTTTGTCATATGTTGATGGCAAAAATATAAATTTTAAACCCCATTACACTAAGGAAGATTTTTTTTTTCCAAAAAAAAAAAAAAAAAAGATAAATTCAGTCTTCTGTTTTCTTTTTTAAATCTCAATAAGTAATATAGCCATACCAATTCATTGAACTTGTAGTTCGTGTATCGATTTTAGGCTTTATTATTTAAACACATACACACAAATCACATTTCTATGAGGAACCGCAAATGAAAGATAAAAATAAATGAGGTCATTCTTAATATATTTTATGAAGTTATTTTTAAGATAAAATGAACCGAAATATAGAATTTGCCTTCATATGATGGAGTCTTTCTAAGACAATTTTTGAATTAATTCTTTTCATTGAATTTTTACACCTGAGAGGCATATTATTCTCTATTAGTCTCATAGAATTAATGCCCACTTTCTGTTTTCTCTGTTTCTAAGGAAACACAGCACATGGAGAGGCGATTTATCTTCAAAATGGATGGTCAGGTTCTATATACTTATTTTTAAAAGACAATGTGTTATTTTTTTAAAAGAGATATTCATTATCCCCTTTAAACAAAGCCTCACAAAACAAGCAGAACCACTGGAAAGTTTTCCTTAGGAAGTTGTCTAAATCAGAAGAGAATATGATGAGAAATTAAGGATTCCCCATGCATATCTACATTTTGGCAGTGCGAGACTCCAGTGATATAAAGTTCATTATCTTGGTTAAAAAATATATGTGTCAAGCATAGTTATAATCTGGCATTTTAGGACCATGAACTCATCTGTGAATTCTTGATTGCTCTTTGAAGGAAAACATATACAAAATTCATTTAATATACTTGTCACCTTGGCACTTGAACTTAAATTGAAGCTGGCTCTCTCATATGATAAGCATGGGAACAGGCTTAATACAACAGATGTTTAGTTATAATCGGTGACATTTACTGAGCATCTCTATGAACTAGGCAGCATGCTGGGTTTTACAGATACATCGTATCATTGATCTTCACAAACTGTGGTGGCAGAATGGCAATTCAAATCCAGATCTATCTGACTCCCAAACCCTCAGTCTTTCCATTCTGCCATACTTCCTCTTACAGACCACAATTTTACAAAACCTGTATGTTCCCGGGTTAGGCCAATCAGATTTCATTTTTTCTGTCATCAGACTTAACTTTTGGTTATCCTGTAGAATCAGCTTGAAGAAACTTAATTTAGGTAAAAATTGGTACCAGGAAATAAGAAAGGGAATATGGAAAAACAGCAGAACTTTACACAAAAATCCAACCATCGGAGAGAAGAAACAGTCCTGAGAGAGATGTCCTCACGATGTCTGAGAACCCACGGAAATGCTGTTAATCCGATGAGAATAATGTCGCAAGCTCTTGTATCTAACTCAGTACTAGTCAGTACTATGCTTGATTCTTAGAGTAGCACATAATAAATTGTTTATATCTGCTGCTGTTTGTAAAGTATGCTCTCTCTAATAAAATAGGTACTTATCAAGCAAATGAGTTCTAATTATTTATTACCCCCAGTATCTAGTACATAAGATGTTTTCAAAAAAAAAAAAAAAAAAGAAAAGAAAAAAAAAGTTGCTGGAGTCAAATACATTAAGAATCAACAGATATCCTTTAGCTACTTTTTCTGTACTTAACATTTAATTTTGAAATAATTATAGATTTACAGCAAGTTGTGAAAAGTGGTACAGATAGTCCCATGTACCTTTTATTCAGTGTCCCTAAGTGGTAACATCTTACATGACTACTGAGGGTGCCAAAAAAAATGTATACACATGACTTGTATTCATCTTTTGTTATCGGTATGTATTATTACGATTTTAATACAGTTTTTATTTTCCTTCCTTAAAATGTGCACAGATATTTTTGGCACCTTCTGTATGGTACAAAACCAGGAAACTGACATTGGTACAATCCGCAGACCTCATTCAGATTTCTCCTTTAGCTCCTTTTTAAGAATGTGCAGTGTTTTCTGGTACTAGAAAGGGCTTTAGATCTCCTCATTTTTCTGATGAGAAAAAGAGACGAAGGGTCAAACAGGCTGAAGGACTATCCAACGTGAGAGTACTAAGAAGTTGGAAAAGTAAAGCCAGATGCTCTCTGAGGGGAAGAGAGAGATCACCTTTCCCCAGGAACAGAGTATGCATCCGAATTAGTCAACCGTCCGGATTCTGTGAGGAAATCAGTCAAGACCTTCAAAATAATCTTATTTCTAAGTGACCTCATCAGATGGGTGCATATTTTTTTCATGTATCATTTTTCATCTCTCCAGACTCCAAAAAGCTTTCTCATTACAAAATTAACCATTATTCATTTGTTGAAAAATATTTAGCTTTACTGTATCAGTGATATGATAAACCAAAGTCAAAGAAAAACTGGGCCAGGCTAGTCACCACTTAAAGCAACAGCTGCCTTGCCACCTTTGACCCCAGTGCAAGCTGTGTCTAGCACAAAGCAGGCTCATAAACATTGAATGGATGAATGAATGAATGAATGAATGAATGAGTGAATCAATGAACAGACAAATAAAGAACGAACAACTTAAGTGAGATGACTAAATATACCAAACATCCCCAATTTTTTTTAAAAAGTGTTTTCAAGTAAAATATGATTTGTGTGCAAAAATATTTTATGGGATAGTTTTTATAAAATCGGAGCTGGAGGAGCCCTTAGAAAACATCTAGTCGGGTCACTCTCAACTGTGGCTACATTCTCAATTGTGAGCATCAATCGAGACATTAAAAAATAACATGCCAAGCCCCACCCACACATGGGATGGTCCCAGGCATCTGTCTTTTATTTTTAAAGCTCCCCATTATAAGTCCCTTATTGTAAAAATGATTCTAAATTCCTTGTCATAAAGATGAAGAAATTGAGGCCTACTCAAACTCAAATGTCTTATTCATGATCACATAGTTAGTAATAGAATTGGGATCAGAATCCAAGTAGGAACATAATACACAGTAAAGAATACATAGGAAATATTTCAAGAATCACAAAACTTCATTTTAACTTTGAAACTCTTGGCCACTTAAAAAAATGTGAACCAGGACAAAAATCTATCAACATTTGAATTCTTCCCAGTGTATAGTCACTGTCATGAGTGGACAAACAAGTTTTTAGGCACTGAACAGGTCTCATCTGAGATATAAGAAAATGAGGTGTATGATTCATGTCTTTCTAGTTAACTGTTCACCATAGGCAATTAGTAAGCACTCTTCTAGTTACCCTAATCAATACTGTGATGGGCCGACAGTGGCTGTCTATCAAATGTTTGATTTTTTAACAAAAAGAGGTACCTGCATAAAATTGATGGAACTGACTAGATACAAAATATGAATCCATAACATCTGCCATATTGTTCATCGGATTACAGAGATAATACAAAATTTTAACTTTGATTCAAATCAAAGAGCTACATTTTAAAAATTACCTTTAATCGAATCATTTTCAGCTCTCATTATGTCAATGAGTGAACTCTCCAGGGAGTGCATGTCGAAAGTCCTGGGGCGATCCTGTAACACAAATAGCCACAGAGCACTTTTAAAATAGCATTCAATTATAAAAAGAGGACAATAAGCTACACTGGATGACACTCAGATCAAAAAGGGAACATTTTACTCCCTCTCTGTGGAAGGTACACTATTACTTCATTTTATTTTTAGCACTTACAAAACATCAAAACCACAAAAGTAAGTGCTCTGGGCTCAGCAAAGAGTGATGTGACTTCTAAAATTAATTTCAATAAAAACATTAGTTTTACTAATAAAGGGGAAACAATTAAAACTAATTTTACACAGTTAAGAACATTCAATAAATGTAAAAATAAAATTCATCATCCTCTGCCACTTGAGGTTGCAGTACCCCAGCAGAGCTTTCCAAACCGGCCCCAGCAGAGGCCTACTACCGCGGCATTTACGTTTGCTATTCACAGCAGCTGTATCTTCCTGGAAGACAAGGTTTGCAAACCGTCATCAAATGTTCGCATGACCACCAAACCAAGTGGCAAAGTATTCTTGATTTTTCTGCCATTAGAAATAAGGGGAAGAAAGGGTGTGTAGAGAATGCTGCTGGTTGAAAGCCTGGCTGAACAAAACACATTTCGGGAATGGGTGAGGAATCTTAAAATACACGCTGACCCAACTGTTCTGCCATTCTTCCGAGCGCAAAGGACCAGAGATAACTAAAATTAATGCTTAGCTTGCTAAGTGCAAAGTAGGATATGAAAACATTTTCAAATTCACTGAAAGGAAGCAGTATGCCGGCTTCTGAGTCACCCTGTAAATAAGCACACACACAGAGACCACCACCAGGGTATTAAAGCAAAGGGGCTCCCATGGGATTCTGACAAGCAGGAGTCGATAGCCTTCTCTTCAGTGATATTTTCTCTTGCACTATTTTTTAACTCAAGGTTTTGGCTTTTTTAAAAAGAATTCACCTAATTTTATTCCTTAAAAAAATGGGGGGATCACCCCTTTTCCACTTTCTTAGCTATCCTCTTAGAACCTTAAGACCTGTTCTAAGCACGTCCTTTATTCAGGGAGCATGTTTTGATTAACCTGACATTTCTTCTCCGTCCTTCCACGACCTACTCACCCTGCACTGTTATTATACGTCCCTGAAACAGGGACCACATCGCCTCACCCCACCCCCTCAGTAGTCAGTGATGGTCACTGAATGAACTCTTTTATGATACAAGCTGTTTTTAGCCTCCGCAACCTGAGGAGTCCAAGGACAGTTCTATTTGGATATAACCTAGTATTTAAAGTGGAGAGTATTACAGGTGTTACATCATGTTATTCTACTCCAGGCTGCTATGACACACTCCAGGACATCTTTCTTCCCCAATTCACCTCCCAACTCTTTCCTTGTCATCCTCATCTTCTCAACATGGTCCACAGAGAGGCAGGAGGATGCCTTAGAGTCCTGAAGGCTTAGTGTTCACAAAACAGACTGCACTATTTTAACCATTCCTCATCTCAAGCACTGAATTAAATCAAATCCCTTTTGCATATTCTTTTGGAATCAGAGACATTCTTTAGGAAGCAAAGTGGATTTGAGGCATAACTGGAGAAAGAAGCTCATATAAAGTTCCACCAGTTCATCCCACAGTCGCTGGATTTGTCCTTCTTTCAGCCATCTCTGAGCCACACCCATCCCTGGGCCACCGCTATCTCCATCTCCAGTACAAAACCAGTCTTGGAGGCAGTAATTCTCAGGGTCTGTTTACTTCCCAAGGGCAGGAAGTGTGTCTCACATCAAATGTTCCCAGTGTGTGTAACTCCAAAGGTTACGTGTGTATTCATCTCCTCAGCCCACAGCACTGCCCAGAGGGCCTGACGTGGCAGGAACTCTCTAGCAGATGATTTCTGTTTCAGTGTGATTGTTGTCTGTGTGTGACGTGATGTGAAACAGGTTGAGAAGCCTTGTCACAAGGTTCTGCATCACTGGGCCTCACACAGGACCTGGCAGGTAGAACGCATGCGTATGTTTGCTAAATCAATGAAAGAATTCCTTCACGCAATTTTTAAATGTTAAAATATTTCTTCTCTCCTACTTCCTTATCTTAAGGTTTGTTTTTACATTTCCCCTTTCCCACTATAGAACTGTAGTTTTCTTTTGCCAAAATAACTGCAGGGGATGGGGGGAGGGGGCCGGAAACTCAGACTTTTTTTTTTTTTAACACTGCTAAAGCAGTAAGCAACCTTGTGAATTTCCAGAACTTGGATTTTGCCAGTCTCTGACAGACAAGAGCACCAACGAGAAGCAGTTGACAAAGAATATTACACAGCATTTTTTGGTTTGTTTTATGACAGCTGTTTCCAGTCAGTAAAGAAGCCTCCTTTTTACCTGTAAGTTGCTAACTGTGGTAATGAAATTTAGCAAAGTCACTTCATACCACCACCACACTCCAGTATATTTCCTGGAATATGAGGATTTTTGCTAAAATCACAACCACTGACTTCTAGTTGGTGGAGTATATTAAAACTAGAATTCTAAATGAAATGTACAATTTTCAGTAATGCTTTATGGGACTAAAAGGAAAAAAAAGCCCTTCTATCCTTTTTTACACTTATTTAACTTACAAGGAAAGTTGGTACTTTGCTTTCATTTGCCATGATTTCATACAAGGGTGACACATAAATTACTGATATACAAACTCTGACTTACTGGCCTTGATCTCAGATGCAATGTGTTGAGAAGACTTTTCAGGCTCTAGATGGACCCAAGAAACAGTCTAACAGACGGGTGATGATCACTAAGAACAAGGTCCAGGACATAACAGTACAGGATCGCAACTTTGCCTGTCCTGGCCTAATAGGGACTCCCCCCCACAATCCAACCTTATTAGCAAAATGATCATAAACTATTTTACATTTGTATAACATTTCATTTCTTATGATGCTTTAGTAATTCAAGAGTTCAAAAGCCACACATTTTTGTCAAATAAACATTCTGCTCTAAGAGAGGGTCGAAAGTTGATCGTTCCTTGATTTACTCCCTCTCACTGATCTTTTGTTTGTACGCAACCTTTAATTTTAAAAAAATTCAAAAATAAGTATCTGTGCCATTAGGCAGCAGGTGAAGGAATAGACACAAATTGAAAACCCAAGGAATCAGAACAGCACAAAGTTGGTTTTCTTACCCAACAAACAAGGTGTCAAATCAAGAGTGCTTTGATTTCCATAGTTCATTCTTCGCTTTGGCCTTTTTTGATTGTTTTTTGGGCCAAATATCATAAACACTTATCTATTTTCTAGGGTCCATTTCCCAGAAATTAAACTAACTATAAGATACAAGCCTTGTTAAGTGACAGTTCTTCTTGCCTGAACTTGAGCTGACCAAACATGAACATCAGCACAAATCAATGGAACGGGCATTAGACATTCAGAAGCCCAGCTCTGCCATTGGAGTGTCAGGTGATTGGGCACTTTCATCCTCTAGGCCTCTTTCCTGACCTGAAAAAGGAAAGAGTTTGATACGATCTCTAATGCCCCTTTCTTAGCTCCAAAATATATTTGTATTCTAGCTTTCCGATATCCTTAGTTTGTGCTCTTCCAAGATTTATAGTTTAAATTATGGTGATGATTACGGCAGGAACCAAAAATGTGAATGAAAACGACTAATCAAAGTGTATCACCATTTTGTGCGGGGAGCGGGGGTGTGTGTCAATGACATAATGCAAAATAAAAAGCTTTTTAAAAAATCTACTTCAGGGCCAGCTGAGTGGCGCGGTGGTTAAGAGCTGGCTTGGGATGCCAGTGGCCCTGGTTCGGATCCCACATACGAGGGCCAGAGACACTGCCCTAAAAAAAAAAAAAATCTATTTCAAATAATTCATTGAAGAGGGATGTCCTATCTCTGAAAAAATGGTCAAAGAATCTATTAGAAAACAAAAAACTCCAACAACTATATTTGCTTCAACCTACCACTGCCAGTTTCTCTTGGGAGCCAACAGGGAGAAAAGGCAGAAAAGCAGAACTATCATTTATTCGGCATCTACTAAGTAGGTACTTCATTAATACTGTCTTAATTAATCCTCAAACCTCCTTATCAGTTAGATTGTATTAATGACAAGAACTAAGGCTAAGAAAAAGTCAGTTTACTGCACAGACAGGTCATTGCACAATTCAGCAGCTCAGTCAGGATTCAAGCCCAAGTGTCACTCCAAATCTGGCAATGCATCCCTGGGTAAGGTCATGGTCATGGGCAGTCAAGGACCACACTAATTACGACACACATTTGAATAAATGAAACACTCTGCTAAGAGAGTCTAAGGAGCAGGAATGTGCTCGCTAAGGCTCGGAAAACAGTTGGCACTCAAATGTTGCTCAAGAAATTAAACAACGGACAAAATGTATGTATAAGAGTGATATAGGATGACAGCAGAGATACTGAAAATGTAAGAGAAACAGAAGCCCTCTTTTCCTTTTCTCTGTGAGGTGACAGATAGATGCGGTGCACAAATGAGTGACCTATCACAAATGTATCTCTAGGTTATCCACTGCCAACTGCAGGCGTAGAAGTGGTAGTGAAATAGTAACAATAATAATAATAATAATAATAATAATATCAGCAGCTAATGTTTACCTGGCTCTAATGCTTTACAAGTCTAATCTTACTTATTACTCACAAAAATCCTATACAATTAGGTATGTTCAGTTATTATCCCAGTTCACAGATGAAGAAACTGATGCTTAGATTAAATAATGTTATCAGTAGCAGATAAGTGGAGACAGAAGAACCCTCTGACTCTAGAACATGTGAGCTTAATACTCATGAATGAAAAGAGAAGAACAATTATATTCAAGGCTCAGCAAAGCAAACTTGATTACAATACTTAGACCTCATTAACAAGTAATTTTACTTGTTATATTAAATATATTGAGCTAGCTGCATGTCATTAACTGACTGGTTTCCGTTTCTGTCATTTCTACTTCACAGGACAATTTCTAAAGGAAAAATCATAGAAAACACTCTGAAAATAAAAGCTGACAAAGAATAACTTTCTGAAAGAACAAATTAGTATTTCCAAGGGCAGGACATGTCCGTTTATCCCACACCTGAATAGTCCTGACTGTCACGGCAATACAGAAAGCCCTGCCTCAGCATATACTGATGACACGACGTGGCTTTCCATAACATTCCCAAGTAGCCACAAGAAGCACATGAACCTCTCGCTCCATCACTCTCAGAAAGAACTGGATTGCAATTAGGCCACAAACCCAAATCATCACTCGTGGTTTCTGTTTTGGGTTTTTTTTGTGTGTTTTTTTGTTATCATCCAGATGGATAATTTAAGCCAGTGTTTCTCATACTTGAGACACATGAAAATCTTTGGGAGGTCTTGCCAAAACATGGATTACTGGGTCCACCCCAAAAGTTTCTCTTTCAGTAGCTCTGGGTAGGGTCCAAGAATTCTCAATTCTCACAAATTTTCAAGGGAAGCCAAGGACCCCACTGAATTAAGCAATTCCATTCCACAGGTTAGGTGGAACTTCATTAAGTGGTTGGGGCTGTGATTTGTAGCTTACCTCCTGGTGACCATTCATGATACGGTCCAGCTGAAATATTCTACGGGAACCATGTTAAGGTTTCCTTATGAAGAGAAGGGCTTTGTTCTCAAAACCCAAAACAAAGCCCTCTGTTCCAAGCTCTAAGGTCATAACTTGGAAAAACTTACAATCAAGTTCAATTTCAACAAATCAACTGCCATGACCACTATATTATTGATTCTTGTCCTTTTATACTTGAGTTAATATGTTTAAGCATTACTAGACTGGGACTAAAACACAAATTGGCATTAATTGAATCTAACCACATTAAGAACCAAAGCCAAAATTCAGCCCCTCTTTACGCATCCTCTTCCCATAAAGACAGACATTGCTCTGATTGTCACTTGTCAGACTGCTGTGTGCCTGTACCAGCCTATGGAAGTTACTCTTTCTGGCTTAAATTTTCCCTGGTGAAGAAGAGAAAGGAAAATATTTTGTTTTGAAAGTAAAGTGTATGCCAGTGTCAAATATGTGTTGAAATAAACAAGAAGTTTGATTTGCCAGTGGAGCCCAGAGCTAATCAAAGGTAACTATGAGAGTTTTAATCCAAGGTCTTCCAAAGCATAAATATCCTTCTTGGATAAAATATTTAAGCCCAGAGCCATCAAAAGCTGACTATATAGTCCGCTTTGAAGACTTCACTTCCAGGCGACCCACACAACCCGTGCAGACATGAGTCCCTTCCGCCCGGTGGCCCTTCACATGATATGAGCAAGGTCTCTTACGGCGATGTGCCCACTGGGCTACGAGCTCCACTCTTCTCCATGGTCGCACACTGTGGCATATGTGTAGCATATGGTAAGTCCATCATCATCATCACCACCAATAGGAAAGTTGCTAGCATGTTCCTCCTGGCTCTGTGCTATGTGTCTTGCATGAATGATGCATCATTTACATAAATTAGTTACTCAAAACCATCATGTGGAGTGGGTACTATTATTATTCCCAGTTTAGGCAGATGAAGCAATGAGAAGTTAACTAATTGCCCTCGAAGTCACACAGTACGCGGTGAAGTCTGATTTGAGAGTAGCTCAGAAAAGCAGTCCATTTAAACGAACCTCGTCATGACCTAGAAATTTGAATCTATTAACACCTGCAAGGCATGAAATTCTTCAATACAGGCCCTTCAGGGGGAGAGAACTGTCAGAGGATGAAGTCAAAGAGGGAAGTATCTGCACATTTAGCAGCATCTCATCTTTTTTAGCAGGTTCCCACTTTGGTTAGGACTTTCTCATGATGACCATTTCATAATGAAGGCAAAGGGTCTTACACATCCTAGACTACCATGTGCTTCCTAGCAGAATTTTGAACTATACCTGAATGAACGAATGTCTTCGGTGCACTACCCTGATTGGGTCAGTAGCTCCATCCCCTCCCCTGTGAACTGATGCATCAGATCTCTCCAGGAGGCCTTGGAAAAAATTTTCTTTCATTCCACCTTCGCTAAAGAAACCTCTCTCGTTTTGAGCATTAGAAATCCTTAAAGTGGTAAACGTTTCTTGTCACCACTTAACTGTATGAAAAAAACAATCGGCATTCTACACTTGATTACTCAGTTCCTGGATCAATAGGCTCCTTCTTCCTGTTGACTATTTGGTTATTCCTACCTTGCCCAGTAGAGAAATAATTAAAATTGATTCCAAGATCTGCATTTAAATCACCCTTACTAGGCAGGTGATCTTGACACTGCAGCATCTCTGCACCTTGATTTCATCAGCAAAATGAGGGTAACACCTCGCTTAAAAAAACAGTGGTAAGAAATGAGATAAGGTGTGTGACAACCCCGGCCGATGCCTGCCCATTAGCAGACCCTTTCAATAAACATTCCCTCTGCCCCTTTTCTCTGGTACGATGTCAATAAAAGAGACTGAAACCAACATTTTGAATTAGGTGTTGTCTGTATCTGAATAATTCAATTGTTCTGAGATATTTCCTGTAACCCCTTTTCACAGAGATCAAAATGAACCCAAAACTATAAACCCCCAAATACCAGTGTGTGATTTCTGGTACCTACTAAGCTATCCAGGGCAAGAGGTCATTAAATAAAGCAGGTGAATACTACGACAATTCATCCCTACGGAATGAAGGAATGAGCACCCTCTGGCCAGGCCTCTGACTGGCTGCTTACTGGCTGACACAGTTCTTCTGCTCCTGACCAGCGTCCAGGGTCAGTAGAGAGAACAGTCACCTGAATGCACACCCTATTCCTAAACTGAGGCTTGTGTCCTGTAACCCATGACATCTCTTCTCTTTGTGAGCCTTGATAGCAGCTGTCAAAAAGCAGCCTGTGCCCAGTGTCAGTCTTGCGGGGCCTTTGGGGCTCCCACCCCCACATCCTGAATTCTCCCAAGTCTCCTGAGCAGAAGGCATTTCAACACTCAGGCAAAAGCAAGAGGTCACCAGGCTGTACACATCATGAGGAGGAGGAGCGTGTTGCCCTTGGCCATGAACTCTCAGCCATGGGCACCGAAAGAAAGCATCAAACATCTGGGGGTTGAAAGAGATCAACAGATGAAAAAGTCTGATGCAGTCCAAAGGTCCACAAAAAGGCCCCAAACCTCTAAATTCCTCTTAAAAACAAAAACAGACAAAAACCAAAAATAAAACCCAAAAGCTGTCAGTCCTGTCCTGTTCCATCTCCTTTCAGAGATCCTTCCCACAAGTCCACAAAAGACTAAATGGGGGGGTGGGGGGAGGCCTGAGACAAAAACTGGCTAATCTCCTCCCAGATTTGGGGTCACCAGCTGATGTTTTGGTGCTTTTGTTGGATCTCCTTCTTTTGATGGCCACGTAACCACCAGCATCCTTCTCTGCCCAGAAGGGAAGACACGAGGTCAAGAGTGGTTTCCCTCCAGACTAGCACCAAGCCAAGTGGTGAGACAGGCTGAGCAGGTGCAACAGAGATGTGGGTCTCGCTTCAGTTTCTCACTATCTTTCTTCTAAAAACAACTAGAATAAACATTTTTGTATTTTTAAGGGGGGGGAGGCTCCTTATCTTTTTAGAGACACCCGCTAAACCACTTATAGATGAAATGATACAATATCTGAGAACTGCTTCAAAATAACATGAAATGGGAAGAGGGTTAGGAATATGGATGAAAGAGGATTGTCCAGGAGCTGCTCATCATTGAAGCCAGATGACACATACATCCAGGTTTGCTGCACTATTTTGTCTACTATTGAATATGTTTAAATTTTTCCATAATAAGAAATTTTGGGGAAAAACTTTACCAAAAGAGGGCAAAAATACCAAAACAGTTGGTCACTAAATTTTTCAATAGTGTTCAAGAAAATGAGAGCATCATCTAAGCTGATTTCCACTATTATTTAACTACGGTAACTTTATTTTAAAAAATAATTGTTCAGTTTATAAAATTGTTCTTTAAAATCAAGCTCACATTACTACATGCGAGATATACAATGTTTTTCACATTTGGAGAAATTGTGCTCTTTGCAAGATTTTGAATACTTCTATTTGATGACTTGCTTTCTTACAAGAACAGAATCTTTTGGAAGCTAAATACTATATATGTTCCATTTCATCCTCAAAAAAGACAGACAAAAGAAGTGAGAAAATGAAGGGTCAGGAAGGCTGAATAGTTTGCCCCCAGTCCTATAAGTAGTAAATGACAGAGCCATACTTGGAGCCTAGATTTGACTTCCATTGTATAATTAGGAGATTTTTTTTCTGAATAGCAATGTTCTTACACTGAATTTTGTTTTGAGGGATTTTGGTTTTGTTTTGTTTTTCTAAGGTTCTTACAGACAGTAAGATGACAACTATTTTACTGATTAGCTACTATCAGATACATTCCTCCAAACCAACTAGAAGAACTATTATTACAAGTATGTTACACAATATTTAATTATAAATATAGCTCTAAAATGTATAATACTGGGAGATTAACTTAGTTTAGATCTATGAAATAATAATGATTGGGCTATATCTGGTAAATATTCAACAAGCTGAAATTGTCCAGTTTAATTACTATACAATATGAAATGTACTTGTAGGGCCAGCCGAGTGGCACGGTGGTTAAGAACTGGCTTGGGACGCCAACAGCCCCGGTTCAGATCCCACATAGGAGGGCCAGCGACACTGCCTTCAAAAAAAAAAAAAATAGAAAAGAAACATACTTGTACAGCTTAAGGCTTTGAACTTGAATGATTCAGCATGTAAACATGGCAGAGACCTGTAAGTGGCTGATGGAGTTTTTCTTTGACATGTAATGGGACCTGCATTCTGCTGTCCAGATACCATTTTGTCACCAAACTTTTTTATGTTCTTGAAACAGAAGGAGTTCCACTTTCAGGTTTTCAGAAAATTCTTAGTAGATAGAAAGATAAATGTGTCAATCCTTTTGTCTGTCTTTTGTGATACCATTTTTGTCACAAACTTACAAGAGCACATCTATATACAAGGAAGCTTGTAGAACTATATATTTATAAATGTGACCATTACTAAAATATTTAGAAAGGCCTCTTAGACGTTGTTTTGGTTATACCTGATTTCGAATCTGTTAGTTTGCTGTAAACAGCTCATCGATTAAAATAAAATGAAATAGGGCTGGCCGAGCGGTACAGTGGTTAAGCGCTGGCTTGGGAAGCCAACGGCCCCGGTTCGGTCCCACATATGAAGGCCAGTGACACTGCCCTCATAAAAACAAAACAAAAAAAACAAACGAAATAAAATAAAATGAAATATTTGGGCTAGTTGCTAAATTTTTTTATAATGAGAAAAAAATGCATGTTTGGTATCATTCAAAGAAGATAGCACAGATCAGAAATACATTAAATAAACCAAATCGAAACAATTTTTAAGAGATATCGAGTCTTATGCCTAGACCACTACATAGAAGGTGCTCAGTAAATATGAGATAAATAAATTAAGTAAAATATGAAAAACAAAACTCAATTCTAGGATAAAAGCTAACATATACCCAATTCAAATCTATGGTACCTTTCCCTATCTCTCAGCAAAAAAATCATAAATTCTCCATTAAAATATAGTCATACACACACACACACACATTCTACATTTCTTATAGTAACAACTATAAGCCAGAGTCTCTCAAAATACTGAAAGATACAGGCTACCAATACTAATGAAAGTTCAGGTATACAACAACTATAAAACTTCTCTTCAAGAAAATTAACAATTCTGCTAAATGTTGCATCCGCCCTGGGTTGCATGGAGCTTATTCAAATGGAGACTGAGAAGTAAAGCATATATAATAAGATAAGCAATACTAAAGACTCTTCCAACCTTTTACAGATCCCCAGGCTCTATTTGTAATTACTATAGTTTCATAATTTTACTCAATATTAGAAACCATATTTTAAATTTAAAAAGAAAAATGTAAGCTGCCTAACATGGCCACATACTTAAGGTAACCCTTTACTGCTAGGTATTATCTTGATGAGGCGCTGGCTTCCTGAATTTGAGCAATCTACTCAAGGTCCCACAGCTAGTCACAGCTCAGTCAAACTTAAGCCTGGACCCAGAGCCTGTGCTGCACTCGGCTACATTTCTGGACTCACAAAATCGCTTTTCTCAGTAATTATACATGTGTCACCTTCAGAAACTGATTAAAAATAGGATCGACACGTTTATCTTTCTATCTACTAAGAATTTTCTGAAAACCTGAAAGTGGAACTCCTGTTTCAAGAACATAAAATGTGATGAGAATCTACACTAAATTTGAAGTTAAAATGATATATTTCTATAAATTTACCATAGTAAAATATACCTTAATTTCTGCAAGAGCTAATTTCTTTGAACAATTAAATATAACATGAGTTTTGTCAGGAAAAATGAAAATAAATGCTCAAGCTGTGGGCTCCCTCCCTGACTTAAAGAGAAACACATTACACACATTATCTTGTCTGTGATGGTACAATAAATACAAGGTACAATAAATAAAGTGCTGGAAAAACGTGATAATGGCTCTTGAAGCTTATTTTCCTTATAGCAAGATAGAGAAGTTGTAAGAAAAATAAATTTATCCTGTAAAGTTCAAACTAGCCTTATGTTAACATTAAGACTACTTTTCCATTCTTTTCTCATGAATACCAACAAGGATTGTTCTCTAAAGCATGAACTCATAAACTAAGTAAGTAGCATCTTTCTAGTTGCAACTACTAGCAACAATCACATTCATGAGGCTTGCAATAAACAGGTTTTTCCTGAGAGATGCTGGAACAATGTGTTGGTCATATTCCACGTCTTCTCTGAAGACAACAACAAAAAAATAATAAAAAAAAACTCACCCAAATTCTATTCCACCAGAAAAGCAATCAGACTTAGTTAAAAGGCTTTCTACAAAAACGCATAAAATTGTTTCTGGTGGGTTTTTCCCAAAATTTTCCAGTATTTCAATTCTGCTGGAGCCTGTACCATACAACCCATACTTTACAGCTAAAAAATTAGTTTTCCCTCTTCTAATATAAATAAATACAAAGTCAAGGACAATGTTTCCTATGCAAAGATCCCTTTTGGGAATATATTAAAAAACAAAAAATGTAATAAGGTTGTACTTCAGGTAATTTAATAGTTCACCATGATTTTCAGAACTGAAGCAATGCAGTAAGCTTTGTTTTC
This sequence comes from Aselliscus stoliczkanus, assembly GCA_033961575.1. NCBI lineage: Eukaryota > Metazoa > Chordata > Mammalia > Chiroptera > Hipposideridae > Aselliscus > Aselliscus stoliczkanus. Next base: position 5,634,933 of record CM066733.1, read on the forward strand.
AAATATAAGATGACATACAATTTTAAGGATCAATAAACTGACAGCACAAGGAGAGTTATGAAAGTGACATGAATTACTTGCCTGGTTAAGACAGCTTAACAAATCTTCATGGTGACTGGATCTAAAGTAAGAGCACATGATCTTTAAGCCCTAAAATGTGTTCCTATCAACCAAATTTTAGTATCATCTTTGTGACAGATTTTTGTCCCTTTTTTTTCCTGCCTACTTCCTGGTTCTTGGCTAAATTGGTGGGAGCATAACCGTGCTGCAGACAGGAGAGCGCCAGAATATATACTACACAACTCTTCTTTACCTTCCTGTAAGGGCAGAAGACCTAGGCACCCCTCCAAAGAAATGCTGTATTCAAGTATAATTATTGGCTGGTGCCTCCAATATATTATTTGATTTGGACATCAGAATTCCAGGATGTGCTTGGCAGGACGGGGAGGATTTTCCCCCCATAATGTAAAGGTCAAACCATGCTTTTCGTCACATGAATGTGGACCTTGTTTCTTCATTTGGAAATTGGGACAATAAAACCAAACCTCAGAGAGCTGCGAAATCCCATATAGGAAGCGAGATAACACGTGAAAGCACTAGCTCAGTGCCTGGTATATGGTACACACTAAAAACAAAAAATATTGATCTGAATACTAAGTTTAACATTTGAATGTTGACAAATATATTATTTCCCACTTTCAAAGTGTTATCTATAATCAGCTTTTGATCACCCCATGTTAGTTATTCACTGTAAGATTTTTCCTCTCATCTTACATGCTTCTGGGAGGCATTCCCTCCATCCCTCTCGCCTATATTGTCTTTGTGAAGAGGCACTGCCGTATAGAGGTTAAAGCCAAATCTTATCGTTAATAGTAATAGTGATACTAACAATAATAATTTCTACCCCATATGATTGTTCAATGAAGTAAATGAGTAAATACATGTAAAACACTTAGAATACGTAAGCATGTTAGCTATTATTAAATATATATTAGTTTATTTGTATCTGAAAACTGAATTTTAGGCATGTTATCTGAATTCACAGAATGAAAACTTTAAGCTAAGCAAAAATAACTTAGAAATAAATTTTAATACAAAAAATTCCAAAATATAATAAATGCCTTGTATCAGTTATTTAGAGGATTATTCACATATATGAAATCTTTGCTCCTGCTCCATAACATGGGTTAAAAAAAAGGTTAAGATTGTCAAAAAAAACCCCACTAATTAAAAATGTTAGCTCTCATTTTAATTCACTGTATGTACCCAAAACCTGCATCCAACAAATGTAAAAAGCATTCTGATTCATTTCAAATTAAAATAAACATTGCCCAGTATTAGTTACATTTCAGGTAACTAATTAATTGTTTCCTTTTAATATAACAATACCAAGCTAGCCTTTGATTGGATAGCAATATTATAATATAGGTGTGTAAGCTTTAGCCTATAATTTCTGTGGTAAATTTCAAGATCTCTCTTACAACTAAGGAATTTTTTCTAACAGCAATTGAAATTGAATTACTAATATTTATACACTTCTCTAAAATTAACAGAGCTCAAGATAATACATTTAAATAAGACAGCAGTGTTTAAAAAAAAAAAAAGAGTGGATTGCGATAGTTTAAATTTCACAGTAGCTTGCTTTAGGATCACCTAGATCACCCCTACATCTTATGAAGAAACTGAGAGCCCTAACCGCTACCCCCAATCCTCCCTCCCCACCCCTGCAATGCTATACTGACAGAGCCAAGGCCACAACCTAGGTCTCCTGACTCCCAGTCAAATAAATGTTCCTTCAGGGCTTTTCATGTCAAAGTTAACCAATTCCTATCAACTGAAAACTATTTATTTTTTGTGCCAAAAAATTAATTCAAAAGAATAATTGTTAACACACACACACACAGAATTACATTCATTTAAAAAAGCATCACAGCAGTCAGTTTACTAAGTTCTTATGGTATTTTCAAAACCCAGTTAGGAATTTCTCATCATAAAGATTTTTTCAAATCACTTTTTATTGTGACTTTCAAATCACCCCAATGCTAGCGCCCACACTCTCATTCTCTCTCTCTCTCTCTCTCTCTCTCTCTCTCTCTCTCTCTCTCTCTCTCTGCTAAAAAATGGTGGGGACAGTGAGCAAAAATCAACAACTCACTTTCCAATCTAATCCTACCATATTTGAGCCAGGTATACTGACTCATTCTTTTTTTCATCCTCAGCAAAATAGACAACAATTCTAAAGAAAGAGTTAGTTTCTAATAATATTTTTTACTATCAATTTTAGTCTATTTTATTATTATTTAATAAATTAGCTTAATCCCTAAAGAAACCATCTGATTGAAAAGATATCACAGGTTAAATACAACCACTATCCCCATAAAAATATTAATCATGTACATACATGTATAGTTTATTCATTTTCTGAATTTTTTATTTTTCCCCAAGCAAACCTTTAGCAAAAGTCAGTAAAGTGAGAATGGAAAATAAACCATGAGGTCACATAAATTCATTCTGTCAGTGTATAGTAGCAAAATAAAAAAGAATAGTGTATTCAATTCTGAGCCAATCTTAACCTACTTAATATGTATAAAATGCCATCTTTGATTTTTAAAATTCGCAATATATGAATAATTCATAAGAGCTACCTTTGCATTAAATTTCCCTTAAATTTATGTTCAAAGGAATATCAAAAGTACTTTTTAAAAACAGATTTCATGGGATTGTCAATGTTTTAATCGGCCTTTTACCTGACCATAAAACACAATAATTGCTCTCTTCAGTTTGAGTAAAATCTCTTTCTAAAGACAGAAGCCAACAGCTTTTTGATACTTAGGCAAAAACAAAAATACGCACGCACACACACACACACACACACACACACACACATATATACAATTTTTTTAAATCCAAAACTTAATTTAATCAAATATTTTAAGATACATCTAACCATTACACCTGAATCCTTAGAGGAGGGATATTTAATTCCTTGGAATGACAGTGTTTCCTTGGCAAACTTCCCCTACCACTAAGCAAACCAATTAAAACAGATAATTCTGCTTGTCTGACATCACATTTGGGGACATTGCAACTATTTGTAATATGTTTTAGCCCTTGCAGAAAGAGTTCCAAAAGAAAGCACATGTGTATGTGTACACATGTATGTATACAGATATATTTTTAATCCTCGTTTTCTTAATCTAGAGTTTATACTCTTATCAGCTGTGTAGCTCTTGGACAAGTTATTATATCTTTCTGATACTCAATTTTCTCCTCTGTAAAATGGGATAATAACAGAACTTACCTTGAGGGGTTGTTGTGAGGACTGATTCAATGGTAGCTTATTAATCCATATAAATTTCCTAAACACATATAAATGATCATACCCCAACAGCATACAAATTTAGTGGGGCATCTGATGCCCAATTAACCATGAAATTTCCCTTTATCTTGCATCTATTGACTGGACTGGCAGCTGATTAATTAAAAAAACATCAAACAATGTGACTCTTGCCGAATAAGAATACACCAGTGGCAAGAAAGACAAGTGATCTTCGCCTGAATTTATTTTTAGGCATGGTTTAATTATCTACACCCCTAGTGCTAACACTGGAAAATAAACAAATGGGTGAAAGGCATCATAAAAGAGTCACTCTGAGATCTACAGTTTCACAGTATTCAAAAAGAAATGGGGATGAAGACAATACTTAGATCGTTTCTCTAGCAGTTCTTACTGACACCGGGCAGGCCAGAATTTGCAAGAGCAAGTGGATGAATTCCGGCTGTTCAGACTGCAGGGTTCAGAGAGGTTCCAGGTTTAACATGTAACCAGTGAGAAAACCATAATCCAAGAGTTGGTCTTCAGTACCTTCCAGTGGAGAAAACTGAATTTCTGTGGTTATGTCGTTGCTGCATACGCACAGAAAATGCTCATCCGTTTCCACAGTGAAAGATATTTATATCTATGTATTATTTACTCTCAACTAAGTAAGTAGGGAAAAACCAACCCTGATTCTCTTGTCAGGCTAGAAAGGTGTTACGGTTAATAATTATGACATCACTAGCTACCTGGTACTCATAACTATGCCAGTTTATACAATTATCTAGGGGCAGATTACAATGAGAAATTTGCCAAAGAAACAGATGAATATTTTATTTCAAAGTACACTCCTCCCCTGCCAGAATAACGTCTGATGATTAACTCAGATTCTAAGAAGAGCTCTGATATGAACACAGACAATTCCAGCTCTTAGTTAAATAGATATTACACCATACCATTTCCTTATTCAGTCTTAATCTATTAGTGGAACATAATCTTACCGGAAAAGGAAAAATGTTGTCAGCCCTGTTCAAGCTATCTTCCATCCAGGACTTAGGAGTGAAGGCAGAGCTGGGGCGAGCGTACTTCTGGAGCTGAATATGATTGCTTGCAAAATTCTTCTTCAAAGGCGAGATGGAGTTCAGAGGTGTGATACCTCCGTTCAGCCCTCTGCGGTGGTCACGGCCTTGGGAACCTCCCCAGCCACCATATCCACCGCCTCCAGGGCTCCAGGAAGAAGAGGGCGTAGGAGAGGGACTCTGGTAGCTGCTCCACGGAGAGGGGGGTTTGTTAAGATTATTCGCCAAATGAGGCAGCTGGTTAAAAGCAGCATTTCTATGTGTGAAAGGTGGGGGGTGGGGACTGGCAGGAGACCTCCTTTGCTGCTGATGCTGGCTGTGATGATGCTGGAAGTGAGGGTGATGAGGGTGGTGCTGAGACAGAGGCCCGATCTGAGGCGAGAAGCTGCCACCGAAGCCAGGGCTGACGTGATGAGGAAAATTCTGAAATAACAGAGCACCGTTATTAGCCGAAGCAGCCGGGACCCCTCCCTGGTGAAAGAAACTGGCATCTTCATTGATGATTGTAGAGGAAGAAGGCGCGATGGCTGCGGACCAGTTACTGAAACCAGTAAGAGACGACGCGCTGGATGTCAAGGGTTGGGTGGAAGTACCTAGCCCGGTGGCTTCTTGATAATCAAACCCTGTCAACACTGGTGATTCGATTCTGATTTTCTCCTTCCCGTTGCCATTTTCCGAAGAAGTATCCCCTTGGTTTTCTTCTGATTTTGCCTTCTCAGGGTCGGGCAGTATTCCAGCTTCCTGACCTGGGCTGGGGGAGAGCTGCTGCTTTTCCAAAGGGTCTGGCTGTTCCTGTTGCTGACTTTTTGCTTTTTCTGACCCCAAGATCTCATCCTGAATGTTGTGGGCAGCCGGGGCAGGGAAGAGCCAAGCTGAGCCGGCACTGCTGCCATTGGCAGCTGTGTTATTATTTATAAAAGCAGCAGGGCTGGGGGTGGCATTTTGGTGATGGTGTGGAGGCTGCACATGAGGATGGAATCGGACTGGAAAAGCAGATTTATTCCCAGTATTGCTTTGCACTAGCACTCCAAACCCGTAATCCCCCATTTATTATTTTTAGGAGCAGAATCTTACAATATAAAAAAAATAATAATAATAAAAAATAAAAAAGACAATTTGACGTCTCACGCCTTTGTATTCTCTACCCCAAAATTTAAGTTATTGGCTTCAAAATGTCTTATTTATAGCTCGCTCCAAGGTCGCAGCGTATCACTGTAAATCGTTTTGATTTGGAATTGTGGTCAGGAAAAGAAAAAAACTAAAAAAAAAAAAAAAATCTCTTAAACCATGAACATGACTCCAACTGGGCTTAATTTCTAGGAGGGGATAAAAACAAAGAGGGGTCAAAAAAAAAAATCACGTCTTTGGTTAGTAACAGAGGCGCTTTCTTTTTTCCAAAGGGAAAAATGTACATGAAGGACAAAACACACAGCTTCTCTATGGATGTAGAAGAATAAGCATTGCGCGAAGTACAAAAAGAAAATAATATATATATATATAATGTATGTATATATATATATAATTTAAGAATCCCCTATGGTCTTGCTCAGCAGTTTAGATTCACTCCCATAAAAATTAGAATAGGGCTAAGGGGGGGGGGCAAGAAGACGTGCTTTTCTTGGCAGCTTGGTTAAAAAAAAGGTCAGGAATAATTTAAGGACATTATATATTATATATATTATAGATATAGATGTGGATATAGATTATAGCAGGCTCTGCGCGGCGGGCGAGGGCTCAGCGCCCACGCGTGGGACGGGGGCGCGGGCCCGGCGCGCTCGCTCGCGGGGCTCCGCCTGCGGCTCGGGGTGCGGGTCGGGCTCCCCCGGGCCGCCTCTCCCCCATGAAACGGGCTGCGGACGCCCGTGTCTCCCTCCGACCGGCGGGGATCAGCGAGACGCGCCGAGGGCGCGCGGGCGGCCGGGGCGCGCGGGGCGCGGCGGGGTCCTGCGGGTGCGGCCTCGTCCCCTGTCGGCGGCTCCGGCGTCTGCGTCCCTCATGGGACCCGGGGGGGCGGTGTGTGCGGTTCTCAGTTCGAATCTCCGCAGAGGAGGCAGGAAAAAAAGAGAAGCAAAAAAAAGAAGCACGCACGCAAGGCAGAGCCCACGCGTGTAGGGTCCTACCAGCGAAGGGCCGCCCCCTCCCGCGCCTCTCTTGCTGGTTTGCCCCCCAAGGTTTTTCTGGTTTTTTAACTATAATGTAGAAGGCTTTTGTTTCTCCTCACGGTTGCTGGGCCGTCGCCGCCGTCGCTCTCCCCGGGTCCCACGGCCCCCGCTGTTGTTGTGACGGACCCCGCCGGGCTCTTCTTCTTTCCTCCTTCGGCCTCCTCTTCCTCCTCTGCTGGCGTCGCTGTCGCCTTCGCCGCCGCCGCCGCCGCCTCCCGGTGCCCGGGTCCCGCAGCCGCGGCTGAGTCCTTCTCCTCAGGACCGAGCCGAGTGAAATGACAACCAGCTGGAAAGACCGAGAGATACTTCCGGTTCGAAGAGGGAGGGGTGGGGTCCCGCGGACACCCCGCCTACCTGGCAAAAAAGGCCAATCAGCTGTTAGAATGTAGACCGGGTCACGCCCCCCCACCGCTCAAGTCCCCTCCCAGGAAGGTCGAAAAGTTACCTCGAGGCACGCCCCTTCCGCCTGCGCCTCGCCCAGTGAGGCCAGGCTCTGGGAACCCGCTCCCCCACCCAGAGTGAGCGCAGCACGTCGCCATCTTTAGTGTGGGCAGAGGCCTCCTTGGGTGCTTATCTCCCTTAACTATGCTTTGCGAAAAGAAAGTCTAGGGATGCATGATAGAGGACGGACTCCGTGAGCACCAAGGAAAAGGGTCAAGGTGTTGCGTAACGGAGTGGCGACCTGCGAAACCGCGGATGAGCAGGAGGACTGCCCACAGTAAAGGTGGTTCCTCAGGCGTCACGTGCTTTGGCCCGAGCTCCGCCCCAGAGGGATCTGGAAGGGGAGGTGGGTCTTCCCAGCGGTTGTGCAGTGCTGAGAACTGCGTATGTCCTTGTCCTGAACGTGGACCTCACGTGGGACTCTCCCTTCACCTTCCATTCCCCCAGCCCCCACTCCCCCAGCTTGGCTTAGGCTCTCGTCTGGTGCGGCTTCCCAGGCACAAAGATACAGCTGCTCTAGGCGTCCATGGCTCAGCCCTCATCTCCATCCTGTGCTAGTCCACCCTACACGCTGTACCAAAGGGACATTTCCAAAACGAAAGTCTTATCGTGGTCCTCGCCTGCTTAGATCTCTTCTATGGTTGCCTATTACCTTGGCTTAGTCTGATATTCAAGGCCTTTCCATTTTGTGGGTGTTGTACCTTTAACACCTCATCTCCGTCCAAAGGCTCCACACCAAGCTGCTTTAAACATACTCGCAGCGCATTTTTACCTTCCCTTTCCTCTCTTCCTTCTCCACTTGGAAAACTCCTATCAGTTTTAGGAATCAGTTCAGAAGCTACCAACTCTGTCTTCCTAATCCTGTCTTATGAGCATCCATGGCCCTGTGTGCATCTCATGCTTGTTTATCACAATGTATTGTAGTGGTTGCGTATGTCTGCAGGACCTGTGCTCAACTGTGGGCTCTTGGAGGAGGCATCAGGGAATGAATGCTGAAGAAACGGATAAACAAACCTACATCAGTGAAGCCTTTCCTGAATGACAGTCCCCTTTCCAAGTCTGAATTATTATTTCATTCCTTCTGCCACTTGGTTTGGAGCTCACACCTCTCAAACTTTGATTATTTAGGTTATTCATTTGCTGCTCAAGGGCATGTCTTGCTTATCTCTGTACCCCATTATGACCACCATCAGGGTCTAGGGTAATTAATGCCTTGTGCTCAGCTCAAGTTCTAAAGATGTTGAGTACTGTTTTCCTTTAGTAGAAATGGAAAAAATCAGTAGAGCCAGAAGTGACTATAGAAAGAATAGAGGGGGAAAAAAGAGAGAAGGAGAGAGAGAGAGATCAAAGACCTTTAAGATTAACCTTATGAACAAAGGTGGCTTCCATTTCATTTCTGTAGCCTTCCCTCAATAGCCCCAACTTCTGCTGCCTCAGTTTCCCAATCCTCCTACACTCACCTGTTTGGGGCCTTAGTGATTTTATTCTCTTTCATTGTGTCATAAGTATGAATCTTAGCTCTGCAACTCTACTGCAAGTACCCTGAGCATAGGGATTGGGTGTTACTCTGCTGTTTTTTTCCCCACCACTGGACATACTTTGAAGCATAGCTGATTCAGTCAGGTGTCATTTCCTCCAAATCAGTTTCCCTGACTGCCCCTCTCTCTAGCATCTTGTAGATTACTCTCTTTTAATTACCGCTGGTTGTCAGTGTTAGTTTCTAGGGGGCAAAAGTTGTGTCTGATTTATCTTTGTGTCTCTGGTAGCCAGCAGAAGGTCTGGCATAGAGCAGTGTCAGGACATGTTTGTTGAATGAATGAATGAGTGTTCATGGCCCCATAGGTGATTGAGAGCCTTTCAGAGGTACCAATTCTCAGTGACTAAAATGGCAGCCATAAATTGGAGGAAAGAGGACTATCTTTAGAATCTACTAGCCTGAAATATCTAAATCTAACAGCCTGAAGTTTAGAAATCTACAGCTCTGCCGCTTCCTGTGGTGCAGCCCCAGGCATCACCTGTACAAGCCCCTGGCTCCTCATAGGTAAAATGTGAATGACGTTTCCTCCTGCCCTAGGTTGGTAAATTACCTGAGATACCTGTGAAGCACTAGGCTCATAGGAAGTTTTCAAAACTGTCAGTTCCTTAATATATGAAGTGCAGAGAACTACTTCACAGATGTCTTTTGCCTAGAAGAAGCTGCGTGCGTGAGTGAATCCAGGAGCCTGTGTTGGTTTGTAGACGGAGGAGGCACCCCACCGAGCTACAGTCAGGGTGCTGCTAGGTCAGCCTGATCTTTTAAGTCTCTACCAAGCGTGGGCAGTAGGTTCGGCTGGGCTGAAGCTAGGATGATGAGTGTGGATATCAGGCTCCTGGGGGGGGCTAGGAGCATGGAGAAGGAAGGGAGGAAGCAATTCTCTTGGCTCAGTTGTCTATTCAGCAGCCTTACCCAGCTCAGGGCTGCCCTGTTTGAAAACATTCTGGCCTCAGAAACTCCCAGGTAACCATGACAACAATTCAGCAGCTCCATTTAGGATCTCCAAACAGATCTACAGTTGCAGATGGGTGCTGGCTTGAACACTCTGCAGGCAGAAGAGAGCCCCTCCCGTGAAGCATGTTCACTGGGAAGCTTTTGGGTTGCAGTGAAAGCAAGCTGCCCAAACATTAAGGTGCTGTCAGATTTTTTTTTTTTAAAGGGGGGAAGGGGGAGGTGAAGCCCCCTCCTTGTCTAGCGAGGGCTGACACACCTTTAGAGAACTTGTACATTGGTGAATGCATGTATCCTGCTGGCTATTGCCCAGCCCCCTCTGGGGTTTGAAGTCAACCACACCCCAAACCCAGAGCCTCCCAGGAAGCAAAACCCTAATATCTCCTTACCAGCCTCTCTTAAAGCTTGGCAGGTGATATAAATCTCACCCCATAATCACATAGTGTGAACTCTGCCCCACTCCAGCTCTAATGTCTTCCACCACTGCCCCTGAAGCATACATCGTCAGCCTTTTCCCAACAGTACACACCCAAGCTCTCCACAGGGCCGGTCTGATGACTTTAGCAATCAGAGCCACCACCCAAGGTTGCCCAGGCTGTGTACTGTGCAGCTCCATGAGGCACCACAGACCATGGTGGGAAAGCCACACCCTGGAGTCATACAATGCAGCAGCAGCTCTGCTTCCATCATTCCCACAAGACAGAGGCACATTATGGAAATAGGACACCTATGCCAAAAGAGCCACCAGATACCACCAGAAATTACATGCGCACGTGCTCATTGCATGGAGGAATATCTAAAGCAATGGATCCTTTTAGCATGTGTGGCCCAGGAGCTTTCTGGAATGGAACTGAAGGGCACAGTGTCCTTGGTGTTGTTTTGGGTAGCAAGCTGTGTGAGAAGACAAGCCTGGGCAGATATATGGCCCAGTCCCCTAAGAGATTACTTTGCCTAGCAGCGTTAATAAGGATTCTAATGTAGTGGTAGAATCTATATTTTACTGAAATATAATCATGATATTCAAAGGCAGGTTCTGTGAAGATAGGGGAAAAGAGCAGAATTGCTTTGGGAATATCCTCTCTTCCAAGAGTGGCTATAAGCTCACTACCAGAAGGCAAGCCGGACAGAAACAAAACCAAGTCATGAAAGCAGGTTTTATGAACCCCCACCTCTGATAGTCACACTATTTCAATATTGGAAAGTGAGCATGTTTACTTAGAAAGCACCATTGTTTTTTTTTTTTTACCAGTGAATTGCTGGGTTATATTTTCTCTTTTTGTTTGTTGTTTTATAACCCAAGCAAGCCCTGTGCGTTTTCAACATTGTTTGCCTCCACCTTTCCCATTTAAGGCATGATTATTAACATAAAGACCATCGTTAACAAGCCATTTTGGTGGGGAGTGGTGAAGCTAGTTCCTCCAATGCATTGCTACCGAATAAATGATTTGGAAAGGTCCAGGACACAAATACGCTTCACTGGAAATCGCTGTATCCTGGCAAAGATTTAGGTGTGCTGGAACAGGGGGTTGGCCTTCCTGTGACATGCATCACAGGGCATGACTTGGATTCTTTTGTGGTTCCAGCCACCTAAGTGGATGGGCTGCTGTCCTAGATGACCCCTTGCTGTTTTGATTGGACGCACTTCACTTCCCTGTAGCAAAACCCTGACCATGCTGCCAAACAGCTGTCACCTCACACCCTGTGGCTAGGTCGGAGGATTGTCACCTGCGACGCTGGAAAAAGAAAAGCTTTTCAGATCTTGCAAGGAAGCTGCAGGGTCCAGAGGCCAGAGAGCTGGGAGTCAGAGACCAAAACTGTGGCCCCAACATAGCCACCAACTCACAGGCACTGGTCCAGGTTGTCTGACAATTTCCTCTCGGCCAGAATTTTTACTACCAAACGAGTTTCACTACAGAACCAACCCGTAAGCAATAAAGGTTCAAAGAAAGTCATCTGTATTAAAATAAACAACACTAAAGATGGTCCTTTCTTTCAATGTCCAAATTGCTTGCTCCCTATTCTTGGAGTATATGTATTACTAGAGGAAAACTATTAAGAGTTGATTCGTAAGCATCCAACCTCAGACTTTCGTGTGCATTGGTCCCCGTGGGAGCCCATCAAATGCAGATTCCCAGGCCCTGCCCCCAAGAATTCTGATTTCGTTTTCTCGTAGTCTTTTCTAACACAGTTATACAGTACAAGAGATTTTCTTATAACAATAAAGAGCACAGAAAAACCAGAAAAAGAATGGCTAAAAAAGTTCCTTTCTCTCATAAAAGAAGATTAGGAGAGTCAATATATGAGTAGGACTGGTGGGCTACTTTCAGAAGTCATCGGAAACCGGCTTCCTTCTATCTAATTTTTTTCCCCCACCAAAGACTGTAACTTCTACCTTCTGATCTAAGAGAGCTGATCAAGCTCCAAACATCACGTCTGCATTCTGGACGGAAAGCAACAGGAATAAAGGAGGACGTAACTCATCTCTTTGAGAAAAGTTTTCAGATGACACCCACATCACTTTCATTCTCCTCCCATTGGCCAGAACTTGGCCATATGGACATGCCTAATGGCAAAGAGGTTAAGAGAATGGTCTTTATCCCATGCTGAAGTAGTCAGTTAAAAGTTGATATTCTGTTACCCAAGAAGAAAAGGGGGGAGGGTATTGGGGGTGGGCACTTAGACCCAGATTGGGTTCACAACTTATAGCCAAGTCAACGCCCTCATTTTGCAGTTGAGGAAACCAAGGTCCAGGGAAGGGCCTTGTCTAAAATAATTCAGTGATTTTGCCTAGGTATCTTGACTCAGAACTCTTTCCCCTACCCAGCGGTCCTCAAATTTGAGCATTCATCAGAATCACCTGGAGGCCTAGTTAAAGCAAACCAAAAATTTCTGATTGAACAGATATGGGACACAGCCAAGAACTGGCATCTCTAACAAGCTTTCTGGTAAGGCTGAATTGCTAGTTGAATGAACACGTTTTGAGAATCAGTGGTCCACAGGCCACCCCATCTGGGTTTAACAAGGGGCCTTCAATTCAGTGTGGCCAACTGAACCCATCAGGTCCCTCCCAGCCTTAGTCCTCTTCCCATTTTCTCTAGCTCACCCATTGGTGCCATGATTCATTCTCTCAATTACTGAGGCCCCAGTTGGGAACCGTCCTAAACTTCTCCCTCTCCTTCTCCATCCTCTTATAATTGGACTCCAGGTTTTCTTTAGACTTTTTTCTCAGCATCTCCCCTTTCCATCTCTGCTTTGGTTTAAGCCTGATCATTTCTCACCTGGATTTTTTTGGCAAAAGCCATCTTCAAGCCTAATATCTGGCCTTTCTCACCAAATCTTTCTAAATAGAGAGTCTAATTACATTAATCCATTGCTTAAACCCATTCAGTGGCTTTAAACACATTTAAAACATTGAAAACAATATAATAATGGCTCTGAATTTCTCCTAGATCCTGTATGTGTATCAAAGGCTCTACATCTGAGGCCTTCTTTTCCTTTATTAAAAAGGAAGATTAATGAAGTTAAAGAGGTGCTAAAGACCTACCAACCCCATCTGGAAAGGTTTTCTTTATGCAATTAGAAGGAGTGAAAGAGAATGGGAAAGCAACTGCATTTCTCATTGTGTGATTCAAAATGTAGCGTCTTGTTGGTGTGCCACCTGCAGCCATCTAATGTACATCACCAGGAGAGAACCCTGGTGGTGCTCATGAAAAGCACTGCCAGACTCCTGAACATGGTATTCCATGCACTTGACATGACACCTGCATAACATTTCAGCATCATCTCTTGCAACTCTCCAGAGCATTGTTCCACCTTGAAACACTTAAGGTTCCATGGACTTTCAATCAATCTTGAATAGTACTTACTGCAAGTTACCCAAATGTGTAAGAGTGACTTAAACAATAAGGGGTTATTTTTCTCAGACATCAAGAAGTCTAGGGCCGGCCGAGTGGCACGGTGGTTAAGAGCTGGCTTGGGAAGCCAGCGGCCCCGGTTTGGGTCCCACATGTGAGGGCCAGTGACACCGACCTCAATAAAAAGAAGTCTAGAGGTGGGCGGATGCTGGTGCTGGCTGGTCAGGGCTCTGGGTGGGAACCTCGGCATGTTCTCAGCCTTCCCTTCTGGGTCTTAAGATACTCGCCATGGCCCTAATCCTCATACAGGGCATTCAGAAGCAAGAAGCCAAGGGCTTCAAAGAGCTGAGAGTTTCTGGTCATGAGCTTTCCTGTGATCAGAGAGGAAAAATCTTTCCCAAGGGCCCTGCAGCACACTTCCTGTTATATCTTTTTGGTCAGAACTGAGTCACATGCCTTGATCTAGACCACCTTCCCTGAGACCAAAGGACCCCAACATGAAACATAAAACAAAATCAGATTCTGCTAGCGAAGGAGAAGGGGAAGGTTTTTGGAGGAGACAGCAAGCGTCTCCTCTGCTCCCCACACAATTTCCTTAGGCCTTTCTGCGTGTGTCCGACTGCCAAGAGCACTGACTTGGCTTACCAGAGGAACTCCTACTCGAGGACCCTCGCTGGCCCTCCTAAGCCCCCCGCAGAGGTGGGTGTCTTCCTAGGTTGGCACAGACACTTGGCCATGTGTAATTGACTCTTTTGTAACTGACTGTTTAGATCCCATTAGCGTGGCTCCTCCAGGTCAGGCATTCTTTTCTTTGTCTTTTGTATCCCCTGGACCCGGCATTATGCCCAGCACGTAGTAGGCCTTTAAAGAACGTTTGTCTAATTATGGTTGAATTAATTCAATGTTTTTCTTATATACAAGTCACAAGTAAGACCCAACATAATAAATCTTAGGTTGAATTTAGCTAACAAGCATACTTTGGAAACTTACAGAGTTCTGTAGGTTTTATTGTGGTTATTTTGTGTTGTTTGGGGGGAAATACAGATATCCTGATAACATACATCAAATTACTCGTGGCAAAAAGCTTCTACCACGCTGTTGATCTTCCTGCAAGTCAGTCACTGTAAATCCTGGAGAGTGGTTTTATAAACCACTGCAATCTTGTGTAAAACACATTCAACAGGGTAAGAGCTTCATTTGGCTGAGTCATCTTAGGTCCAGTTCCACGACTGCAGTAAGCCAGTCTTTACTGATACACGCTCAGTGTTAAACAGCTTTGTAATGAAGCGGATTGCCTTGAAGCCATTGGATAGTGCCTGCACACACACGTTATCACCACCCAAAAACAACTGCAGAGGCTGTAATTACATAATATGAATGAGCAACATTACATACAATTGGATGGGCCCGTTTCTAATGTAGCCGAGCTGATTCTCAGTAATGGGTTTCTTGAAATGACCTGGCCCCTACAGAAGTAACTTCAGGTTCAACAGCCCACATAAAATACAATAAATGCATAAATAATTTAGCAAGGGAAATAGGTAGCATTATGGCCACACTTCTGTGCTGCTGTTATTTAAAAGCCTGGCAGCTTGGTAGTTAGAAACCGCTATGGCCAGGGGTGTTGTAATTCACCATTTGCTCGGACTCAAAATGAGGCAGAGGAGAGCTCCAGGCCCCTAGCTCATTTTTTATTTAGAGGCAATTTTTTAAAATCCATTTGGCCATTTAAGCTCCAAAAATAGAAAGAGGAAAAAGAAATAAACACGCTTCAGATTTGGAATTTAGAGGCTGGAGTTCTCGTTAAGCAGGGTCTGGGATGCATTTTTTAAACAACATCCTACAAACTTGTAAATGCATGGTGGACATTTATAAATTAGTTTCACTGTGTGTGTGTGTGTGTGTGTGTGTGTGTGTGTCCTTCTTTTAAATCCATAATATGGTGGTTTATGAGGCAGTGTTTCTTTAAGTTCCAATCTCTTTTTTATATACTCAGACACATCATTTTGCTGTGTTGTTGTATTACCTATCTTATTTATTATTCACCTAACATTATCCATAAATGGACTCAACTTTTTAGACCTTAACTCAATACATTTAAAAGGAAAATTTCGTATCACTGATGTAAATAGAAAAATCAATATGTCGTGCCATAAAACACATGCTGTCATTTTTTTTTTCCTAATACACACTGAGATAAATTCATATTGAGTCAAACAAATGCCTAGTAATTAAAATAAGAGCTCCTCTGTGTACTACCTAAAAGCATCTCAAGGACTGTCAGTGGCACTTTTAAGGAAGTATTGGCTTACTGGTGAAGAATACAGACCTTGCAAACTAGACAGGGTTGGTTCAAGTCCCACCTCCCCCATTTGCCAGCTGAATGACTCGGGAGCAAGACTTTTTCTTTCCCTGAGCCTCAGTTTCTGCATCGGAAAAATGGGGATAAAAATCGCTGAGCAGTTAGTTGAGAGGATTCTATGAGGTAATATATGTAAAGCTCTGAGCACAGAGCCTAACTTACAGCAAATGTCCAAGAAATGTCAGCTATGATTATTATTAACTTGTGATTACGGAGATAAGGGTCATCACAGAGAACTGACCGCCAATGAATTCAGTTCAAAACAAACAAAATGTACTGGCTC
This sequence comes from Aselliscus stoliczkanus, assembly GCA_033961575.1. Taxonomy (NCBI): domain Eukaryota; kingdom Metazoa; phylum Chordata; class Mammalia; order Chiroptera; family Hipposideridae; genus Aselliscus; species Aselliscus stoliczkanus. The sequence continues at coordinate 5,650,915 of CM066733.1, forward strand.
TGCTGTAGGCCCTGGGGACATGGAGACAATTCTTGATGTGGCCGACATGTAAAGAGCTAATGACAGCAGTATACGGGCAGTGCAGTGAGAGGTATGTGCCTAGGTTATCATTTCAGGCTGGAGGAGGGTATGATGGAAGGCAGCATCAGGGAAGAAAATATGCACATCTGTACATCAGGCCTTTTCCAATGGCGTATGAGGACACACATCAGTACTGGAAGATACCAATTTCTGCTGGGGAACAGAAGATGCATGAAATTCAAACACACAGTGATGGAGACATGTCATTATTTATTTATGGACCTAAATGACGTTGATGAGTTGGGGAATATCATTTTCAAAACCAAATGGTGATGAAGCAACATGGAAAGGAAATTTTAATTTTCTTTCCTTCCACAGAGGTCACACAGGTGGTACACAGATATTTTAGGTTTGATCTGCAGAGAAATTTACTTTAAGAAAAAAAAATGATTTGCTAACATGTAAAAATCATATTGTTTCATAAGAAAACCCAGATGTGTGGCTTCTCTCTCAAGAGTGGAAGATGTGGCCATCTGGAAAAGCCGCTGCTCTCATAAGATGGGGCATTGGTTCTCCAGGTCCCCATAATCCCTACCTGCCCAGAAGATAGTGCTACCCTAAGACCCAGGTGAGTGGGGCGCCTGCCTTTGAACCCATCTTTAGAGGCCGTACTCCAGATGTGCGTTTCCCCAGGCAGCCTGGCGTCCATGGACAGGGAGGGAGGGAATGAAGCTTGGCCGTGTGGGCCAAGGTGCCCATGCACCTACACAAAACCCCTTGCTGTGTGAGCTGAAGTCAGGCCTGGGAAGAGAAGAAGAGTGGATGGTGTGTGTGGAGGATAGGTTACCAAGGTCATCCTCTTCCGGGAAGGACACCTGAGGAGGCTTGGAAAATTCTAACTTTGAACTTGGCCTTCCAGGCCATAATAAGGGTTTCTTTGTCAGGGTAGGAGACTAGAAAGCACTTCAATTTATTAACTCGATTTATAATGTGTAAATATTTAGACATATGGTAAATGGACTTCCATTTATATGCCTTTCCTGGGCCTGCAAATGTTAGCAAAGGTTAGGAGTGGGCCCGCTGGTGGATTTCACCGCTTTCTCCTTGCTGCCTGGTCCCCATCAGTACTTGAGTTTGTGGCTTCCACCAGACTGAGGGCTTTGTGAGGGCATACCTCGCATTTACCACTGTCTCCCCTGTCCCTAAACCATCCTTGGCAGCTCCCAGGGCCCCCAATTAATATTGAATGAGTGACTATGTAATCTAAGAGTTGATATTTCTGGTTAGACCTCTTGGAATTATTTTCTCCTGTCATATATGAACACACATCACAGGTGAGTTTTAAAATTTCCCTTAGAAACTTCATTAATGGCTAGACTTTTTTTTTTTGGTTGTTTCTATCTTTCCTATTTAAAATGAATTTATATACATGGTAAAATAATCTGAAAGGTTTAAAAAAAGTAAAAAGAATAAAAATATCAACTATCACTCTAACTCTACTGATGCAACCATTTTTAACATTTTGATCTATTGCGTTCCACTCTTTTTTTCATACATTTCTTTTCATACCTGAGACCCTACCCAGAGATTTACGATGATAAACTGCCATAGTCCAACGATTTGGGCAGTGTTCTTCCTACTGTTTGTCATTCCTTGTGATGCATTTTAAAAGATAAATTGTCCAAGAAACTTCTAGATTTCATGGAGAAATATTGAAGTGAGGGGCATCATAAACAGTTTCCAGAGAGGTGAATGACGTGGTTCTGCATTTTGGTGTGCATGAGAGTTTGTGATTTATCCTTTTATTTGTTTATTTATTTTTTGTTCATCATTTTGATCAAGATCATGATTACCATCAAGGGTCAATGATTAGCCACCTAATTTCTTACAACCTTTTTCTGTTGAGCTCTGTATGAAGCAAGCTGCATACACTTGGCCCCTTCTCTTTCAAAGCTGACAGACAGTCACACATTCGTGCTTGTTGTGTGGTCAGCAGTCCACAAACATGGATCAGGTGATGCCCCCAAGCCAGGCACCGCTGACATCCTGAGACTGTCCAGTGGAACAGGGGAGAGACGATGCAATTCCAAATTGCAATAAGCATGACAAGACAATACCTAAGGGTGCCATGGGGACACGGAAGAGAGCCTTCCTTATTCAGCCTGGGCTCCAGTGAGGGCTTCCAAGAAGAGGCGATATCTGAGCACTGTCTAGAAAGCTGAGCTGGGAGTTGGCAGGTGGAGAAAGGAATCAGGTGTCAGGTTGAGGCCCCTGAAGGGTGTGGCTGGTGAAGAGGAGGGCACCTAACCCACATTCATTGACTGTTTACTATGGATCCGGGACCAGGCTGGGTCCTCAGGAGACAGAGATGGGTGGGCTAATGAATGAAGACACGAGCAGAGCTTTGGGTGCCATCCTACCTAACGGGGCACTTTAGAACCACATCCTGACAATTAAGCTTAAATCCAAGGCAGTTGAGAATATCCCTTTAAAAAGTAATTTAGGGCCAGCTGAGTGGCGCACTGGTTAAGAGCTGGCTTGGGACGCCAGCGGCCCCGGGTCAGATCCCACATATGAGGGCCAGTGACACTGCCCTCTATAAAAAAAAAAAAAGTAATTTAAATTGTCCTCTATAATTTGGCAGTTATCTATTAAAATTACAAATGTGTATATCTTATGACCTGGAAATTTTACTTCTTGGTTTCTACTGTAGGAAAAAAAAACAAAAACATTCAAATCACTTGCTTGTGTAAAATGATGTGCGAGGCAGTGCTATTTGCAAAAGGGAAAAAATTGGGATCAACCCAAATATTTATGCACAGATGAAGGGCTGTCAAAATTAGGCTATATCTATCCCATGAAAATGTATGGAAAGTTAGAAAGAGGTAAATTTATATATACCCAAGACAGACAGCTGAAGGCAAAGAAACAAGTCACACAATGCACATGCTATGTGGTATCACTCATGTAAAAAACTCTATACATAAAAATAACATGTTTTCTATAGGTACAAAGATATGCAAGCTTTTGTTACAGTTCATAGATACACATTTTATGTAAGTACACAGAGAACTAATTAAAGTGCACTGAGGGAGGACTTTTGCTGAACTGCGGAAGGGGTTCAGAGATTGGAGGAGGTGGTTAGAAGAGATATAGGCCTTGCCTTTTAAAATTTTGTGCAAGGAGCATGTGTTCAGTGAATTGCTTTTGCAATTAAAGATTAATTGAAACAATGAAAATGTTCTAATTTTCAGGGCAAATCAGAACCACTGATTTAGAAACAAACTGAGCAATGTAAAACAAGACACTAAAATATTCCTACCCTGTGACCCAATAGTTTTCCTTTTAGAAACCCATCTACCAGAAATAACCCCAGAGAGTGGCAAAGATTTTCATGTAAAGATGTTCAATGTGATATTGTTTATCATGGTAGAAAACAATTAAGAGTCATCTGAAATGTTCAATAATGGGTGAAAGCTTAGATGGTAAGTTTATGTAATGGAATGCTGGGTAACCATGGAAAACTTGTTGCAGATGAATTTCTATTGACTTGTAAAAATGTTCACAAACTAGTATTGTCAGAATATAAAAATGTGAGGGTAGTAAGATCCCATATATGATATATGCACAAAAACACATACCCAAGACCCATGGTGTGGGGGAGGGGGACCCAGGAGGGTGTCGTGTTCAGCAGAGTCTCAGTTTTAGACTTTTGACTGATCTCTAAATGCAGTTGGAGCAATCGTCACAGGGACGCACATAGTCACAGATATATTCTTGCCATTTATCACGTGACTGATGGTTGCATGTAAACATTTAATATATAGCACACTTCTTTCCATCCTGCTTTAGTATCGCTTCAGATAGAGAAAGCCCAGGGGGCCCCCATTGGCTCAGGGGACCCATTCTGTCATAGGCACAAAGGGTCAAAGGAGATACTCCAAGTGGGAGTGTGCATGCTGGCTATCTCTTGGTGGTGGGGGGTCTAGATTTTTTAAATGGGTCGTTTCCCCCTTTTTTAAATGTTCTACAATGAGTATGTATACATTTTTTCATAATTTAAAAATAGTTCCTAGAATAAGATTGAAAACAACAAAATTCAACCAGAAGAGGGAATATCTTCCCGTAAAACACAAAAGCAGAGCCAGGCTCTAGAATGTGCCACATCAGGACAGCCCCAGGCAGAGGCCTCGGCAGGTTGGCACCAGGGCTGGCCCGAAAGAATGCAGCTGGACCCTGCTCCAGTGTGTTCTGGGAAGGCCAGTACTGACTCCTGCCCCCGCCCCTCTCCACACTTCCAGGTGAGGCCAGAGCAGTTCTGCAGGCCAGAATGGCAGGGTGACTGTGGTTCAAAGCCGGACCTGTTAGTTGGAGGGGGTGGTGAGAGAATCCAGGCTCCGGCTAAGCCAGGTGAGCCTGGCGCCCTGGGGCCTTGGCTCTAGATCAGGGTTCCAGAGAGCAAGAAGGGGCCACTCACCTGCAGGGACAAATGGGATATGCAGGTCGACTTGATAAATAAGTCCCTTTGTCAGGGGACTTCAGAACAGAGGATTTATTTGCGTGGCAGACAAGCTGCACATGGGATGACAGGCACAATAGGGCGACAAGAAGAAGACAAGATTCACCAGATTATGGAGGAATCTCCTATTAATGGATGTGGGCCCTGCTCTTGACAGGTTCCGTGTGTGTGTGTGTGTGTGTGTGTGTGTGTGTGTGTGTGTGTCAACAAAAGTGAACCTCCTTCCCAGCCCCCACCACCTCCATGCCTAAGGCTTTTTCTTCCCAACTAACAAAGCGGGTGAAACTGGTTCTATCCGCAGAACAAACACAAGGCGGCCAGTTTTCCTCCCTGTGAGGAAATCGCTCCTGCCTCTTCACCCAAGGACCACATGCACTGATAGGTCAGGGGGCAGAGTGTCTAGTGGCAAACAGCTGGGGCAAGGCGTCAGCACTCCCATTACAGGAAGCTGCTACTCTTTCCAGCCTGCCTCTACTCAGTGAAAGCAGGTCATTGCAAACACAGCACGTTTTTGCATGTTAACCAAATTAAAATAATAATATGTTGTCTCCTTTCCTGTGCTATACTGATAAATCCCAATTTATGAATGAAACATGCTGATTAGTTAGTTAAAACAATGGAAGCTCGAGATGGAATGAATGCATGCAAATAGGGCTTCCCAAGTCCTCAGCACCTCAATCTTTTAAAGAAAAATATTCGTGAGATGTATTCATGAGAGACAAATGACAAAGTAGCCTGATTTTATTTTTCTTTCTTTCTCGCCGTGTGGGGTGAAATTTGGATGTTATTTTGTGCCTGTCAGGCTGGGTCACTTTATAAATAAGGATCCAAGCAATTATACTCAAGGCTGTTATACTCAATTGAGTTTTGATGCTCAGATTGTCAAGAGAAAAAGTCTTAGCTCAGAAACTCCTCTGTATGGAGCTTTCATTTCTAGGGCTCACAGGTTAATCACAGAAAGACGGGGCCAGTGGAGAACCAGGAAGTTGCATCCACAAGACCAGAGTGGGGTCTGTTTGATTTTCATTGTGTTCCCACAGCTGGGAAAACTAATACTGGGTTTCCAACAACATCTAGGTGCTTTGGCCACTGAGAATCAGAAGGTTCTAGACACTTCAAGGACAAAGGTGCATAAGGATAACCGCAGGGGCCTTGAACCCACAGGCCAGCTGACCATTCCTGACCTGGGAGGCTGTCCACAGCTCAACTGCACTGTACTGGGGCATTGAATTCTACAGCTTGTTCTGCATTGTGTATTGTACAGGCCACCCTCAAAAATGCCTTCACTTGCCTGTCTGATGTGTGGGGTGCAGTAAGATGGCTTAGTTTTCATTGTTGGACCAGGTTACTGTTTCTTTGACTGAGCCTCATAATAAGTACAGGCTGGCAGTTAGGAACCTTGTTGTATGGAAATCACATGCCACACACTGAGATGCTGTGGCCACGAGAGGGTCCGTGGGAAGAGAGGTGAGTGTGTGGAGCGGAAGGGCCACACCTCTGCCCCACAGCCACTTCATGGCACAGGCCGTTGAGAATTCTAATGAGAAGAATGGCCCATGTTCTTAAAAATCTCCTTGTTTTCCAAGTGTGTGTAGTGGAATTCACATAGTTAAACGGCCCGACTCCCCACTAGGGTATGAGCTAAGGGAATGGGATTTGGTGTCAGACAGCCCTGGCTGTGCAAACTGTGACCTTATTTCTCTGCGTGTCACTGTGTGTACCTGTGACTTTGGGATAATAACGAATGCCTATAGAACACTTCGTATGTGGCAGGGACTGTTTTATACAGACCTCCTCTCCTCTAGTCTTGGTAATTTATCTATTGCCGACAGGGAAGCTGAAGCAATAGTCTGTGTGAAGGCCTGGCACACAGTTGATGCCAACGAATGGGCATGGCTGTCTTACTTCCATGTTGCTGCCCATCAGCCTCATCCTCTATGACTCCCCACCATTCATTCAACAAACGTCTCCTGGCCACTGTGCGCCGCTAAGGCATCAGAGACAAACAGGTCCCGAGAGTTCCCCTCTGGACTCTCTTTCCTGTCTCTCTGCCTCTATTGCTCCCTCAGCCTGCAGTCATCCCCCCACCCCTTGACGTTTGTCTGCCTAGTGAACACGCTCTCACAACTCTGGCATCGCCTCCTGCACGAAGTTCTCTCTCATCTACCATGAGCTGACGTTCATTGCACATGAAGGCTGGACTCTGTTCTGATGGGACAGGCAATCATTCTGCCTGATGCGTCTGTGCTGGTGGTAAACTATCTCGAAGGTCCCCTCTGATGTCTCCTGCCCTCCCTATCATGTGTTCTCACAGCATCTGTGTATGCCTCCATCTTTACTCTGTCATCCTATATTTTTACTGTTGCTTTTCCTGTCTGTCTTCCCTACCTGACTGTGAGCCCTGACAGGCAGGTGGGATTATCACTGGTCTCTGCTGCTAGCTCAGGGTTGGCCACTAGTAGGGGTCAATCATGGCGAGAGAAGGGGAAAGAGAGAGGAAGATGGGTGGAAGATGAGAAACATGGCGGGGAAGGGAGCTGGTGTGTTTTGAGCCCATGTGCTGATAACCGTGAGGAAGTGGCCACAGGCTATAAACCTGTCTGTATAGACGTCTCCCCCAGCCACCTGCCCCCAAAACCCTGGCCCAGAATTCTCTACCTTTCCTATACAAACTTCAGCTCATATGCAAATTGTATGAAAGTGTTGAGTATGATCTGAGTTTTGCATTTAGAAAGAAAAACAAATCTTTTGCCTTGGCCTGTTTCTGTTTCATTGTCCGGCCCTTTGAGGCTCTGCTCTGTGAGTGTCTGTGCCAGTGTGTGTGGCTGAGAATGGGCGCTTTATGTGCAAAGGAAGCAAGGCTTTTCTTTGGCTGGTTCTCCAAACCCAGCTGCAAGTCACAGGGCTGGCCGCCTCGATCTGCTTCAAGCGAAGTCTCCAGTCTGTATTGAGGTGGCCACTGCCTTGCCAGGCAGGCCTCGAGGACATCCTTTGAATCAGGAGTGCCCTGGGGCCACAGAAAGCCCACTGCCCAAGTGCCTGGCAGCATAGAGTAAGGGCACAGAGCCCCTCCTTCTCTGCCTTCTTCCTCGGATGCCATGTGTTGCAGTGAAAAGGGGTCAGGCTCAAATCCGGTTCTAAGTTTCCAACTGTGTGATCTTAGACCAGTTTCTTGACCTCTCTGTGCCTCAGTTTCTTAATCAGACAAATGGGGAGAGCAGATTCGCCACCTCAGTAGCATGCTGTGAGGAGTTGGTGGGATGATGATGCACTTGATCATATTTTGTGAATGGGAAGGTTCAATGCACAAGTTGGTTTGTTACTAACGGGACAGGAAGCTAAAGCTGAAGTGTTAGTGGAGGCACCAAGGTAAGATCGCTGCTGTATTCCACGGAGGGGCAATACCAGCAAAGTGCAGACTTTACAAAAGAAAACGCCAAAAATCCATCGCACACTTCTCACAGCTCTTCCCCACTTTGGAGGGTGGAAAAGGGTTGGGTTGTTGAAATTTAGGGAAGATTCTGTGATGTTTTTTCAGAAAAGGCACTGGGGCTTCTTCCTCAGTCCTAGCTTATCCGGACTCTCAGACAGCTTGTCCTGTGTGCCCTGCCACTTGGGGATGGTGGCTCTGGGCTGACTCATGCCCAAAGAAGCTACACTGACTGGTGGCCACAGTGGAGGGGAAGTAGGGACATGGCCCTATGATGGCAGGTCACAGGTATGGGAAGCAGGGGTTATAATCATAGGTGGTCCAAAAGGGACATCTCCAGAAAACCTGGCTGCAAAACTGCCAACATCAAACATCCATCAGAATCAGAAAGTGCAAAGTCAGCCTGTGACAGGACCAAACAGCTGAGAACTTTCCTATCCTCCTTCTCTTCCTTCTCCATCCCCAGGTGATCGTTGAGGGGACCAGAAACTAGGCTAGCAAACTAGTAGAGGAACACATCCAGGAAACCCACAGGTTTCTACCGGCAGCAGGCTCTAGTGAGAAGAGGGGGGAAGATGCAAGTAATGAATTGAGGCGGTGTCCCTTACTTAAAGTGACCATTACCTAACAGTGACTAGAAAATTCATGGTCTCATTCTGGGCCAAGGAACAGGTTGCACACAATGAATAGGTTTAAAGGGAAATGGGAGACAAACATTGAGTTGCTTTTATAAAAATCCTGTTTGTTCAGTGTATTGGCTACATCACTATTACTGATCCAGCACTAACCGCGTGCAAAGCACTGTATATATTCAAAATAACTCACAGAGGTGGGTGCTATTATAAATGCCCACTTTGCAAAGGAAAGAAACTGAGGCTCAGACAAGTTAGATGACCTACCACGGGTTGCTGGATGGGTGGGAAGGGTGCCGGGCCTGGGAGCCAGGCAGTCAGGCTCCAGAATGCCGTGCCACCTCCCCATCTCAGAGCCTCAGTGGGCAGATCAGACAAGGACTAACGTTGTCCCTCACGCCTCCAGAGGCACTCGGCTAAAAATACTTCAAGAGTGCAGAGGAATTTTCACCAGACCCTTGGGGAAAGACAAGGGAAGACACGCTGTTTTGGTAAGAATGGCTTGGTTTTAAATACCAAGGCCCACTCAAGCTAACTGAAGGAGAAAGCAGGCAAACGTTCTCAGAAGAGTCCAGGGAAGCATTCTGGAAGCCTGTCCGGATTCTCTGCCTCCATGCCTCTCGTTGCTGCCTCTTACTCCTCCTCCTTCCCCTCTACACATTTCTCAATCCATTTTTCAGAACATGGCTGCCTCAGCTCCAGCGCTGGGGGCACCCAGTGCCAGCCCTACAGAAACCAGTTGGCTGAATCCTGATTCAAAGTGCAGAGAAAGATCAGTTAACCACATACTGAGTACCTGCTACGTGCCCGGCATTATTTTAGGCACCCAGGATAAAGCAGTGCACAAAATAGAAAACAACAAAACAAAACAAATCCTGCCCTTGAGAGGGTGTCCCTTCCAGTGAGATTCTGATTGGTCTATGTTGGGTCAGCTGACCTCTTCCCCTTGCCCAATCAAACACGCCTGAGGGTAGGGACAGATCTCCACCTACAGCTTCGACCCTCCACAGTGGCAGCTGCCTGCTGCTGGGTCCTATTGACTCTCTCTCTCAGGAGGCCCCACCTCATCAGCCTTTTCCCTGGTCTCTTTCATGCTGGGTTGGACACACATTGTCCTTTCTCCCACTCCCTTTTATGTCAGATGAAGCCAGATCTTATTTTCCCATTGCTTTTTGTCCTTCTCTTCAACCTTGAAGGGAGCAAATGCCTTGAAGGGGGAAATGGGGCAGTGTCCCCCGCCCTGGTGCAGGCTGCGAGTGGAGGCAGAGTCGGGCGAGGACAGCACACACAGAGAAGACAGACTATACTGGGGCCCTTGTCCCCCCAGATGGTCTCCTGTGAGACAGTGACACTGCTTTGTACAACTGGGCCTGGCTGTGGGAGCCTGGCTGAACGGAGCCTTGTCAAAGCGCCTTCGTCCTTCATTGTCCTGCAGGCGGGGATGGTGATGACCTGGACAGCGTGGGTGCTCCCCTGCTTCCTGTTTGATGGCCACTGTGATCAGCCTCAGTAATGCCAGCTGCTGCATTTTAATTGGCCGGATTCTGGGCCTCCCGCCTTCCTACCATCTCCACAGCGTTTTTTTTTTTTTCCTTTCTTTTTTTTTTTTTTTTTTAACACGAGCAACTGCGCATTCAGTAATGGAATAGATTACGTCAGATGCTGCGCTTGCCAGCCTCGGTGCTAAGCGAGGCTTCTCACTGCTGTAGCAGAGGGTGCCAACCTGCTATATGCCGAGATGGAGTTCACAGTGCAGAATCCCCCAGACAGGTCTCTGGGATTCCCAAGCTTTGTCAGTTGAGAAGCGTGGTACTCTGTCTTTTGCTAGTGGTTATGAACATGAATGTCTGAGTTGGGGCGAGACCAGGATTGAATCCCGCCAGAGCCACTTGCTATGCATGACCCTAGGCGTGTAAATTAACCCTTGGTGCCCCAGTTTCCTTGTGTAAAATAAGGTCGGTAGTGGTTTCCTCATTGCATCACTCTAAGATGAAACAGGATAATGCATGTAAGATGCTTAGCATGGTTCCTGGGACATAGTAACGACACAGCACATGGCAGCCATTGGTAATATATTTGTTATACCATTCTTGAACTCTGTCCCCCAACATAATCTCCATGGCTATAGAGAGTGTGCTGGAACCAGGTACTGGGATCAGACCTGCAAAGCCGTGACAATCCCATATACCTCTAGGATCATGATGATGGTTAAAGGAGGTAATGTGCTTAACCATAATAAACCTGCCTGAGTGTTTTATGCATCTTACTCATTTCATCCTCACAAGCTACTCTAAGAGGGAGAGATAATTACTGTATACATTTTCCACATGGGGAGGCCGACGCATTAACAGGGGCCTTAAGAAAGTGGTTCAAGGTCAGGGGGTAGTAAATGGATAGGGCAGGAAGTGGGTAGAGGGAGAAGGTCTGCTCACTGTGTCAGTCCCACTCTACCCATGGACCTCAGGGCCTGGCACCTAGTGGGAGTTCAATAAAGTGTGATTTACATGTCTACACACTGCAGATGCATAAATGACAGGGCAGAATGGACATTTGGGACAATATCTGTGGGAATCATTAGGGAATAAAGTTGAGCCAGTGCTATGACCAAATAAGGTTAAGAGTGCCTACTGTATGCCAGGTATTCTCCTGAGCGCTCGGCATGTGTAATTGTGAATTAATTCTGGGAACCACCACATGTGGTAGATGAATAGGCACTGGGGCTTCCTGTGAATTCTGTCCACACATACATCTGAGGTTCCCGAACTCAGATTAGGACACTTTTCCTTAGACCTGGGAGGAAAAGAGACTCTTGTGGCTGGCCCAAACTGAACAGCGAACAGGATATGCAAAGATTTGGAAGGACAACCTCTTCGTGGTCAAATTTCCAGCCTTTTTTTTCCTCACTGATTCAGAAAAATATATGCACAGAGTGCGGCAGCCTCCAGGCCGAGAACCTGGAGGTGTCAGTCAGGGGCTGGCAGGAAACAGATGGCACACACAAATTAGGTGATTTGAGGACAGTTCAATAAAGGAGGCTTTTACCAAGGTAGGGGGGATCCACAGGGACAGCGCACTTCCCTAGGGCTGGTAATAGCCAAGTGTTGTCACCTCCTCTAGGCCAGAAGGGACCTGAACCCTGAGATGGAGTGCTGAGTGGAAAGGTCCGCCTGGCAGGAGCTGTGGCCTTTGGTAGGGAACTTAGCCAACCCACAGTGGCCCCTTTAAACACCCAAGGTCACCCTCCTCTCACCTTCCAATCTCCTGCCAGGTTCCCCATTGTATGAGTCCAACCAGGAACCAGAGAGCAAAGGAGCTACCAAGACCAGACTCCTTGGGGCACAGAGCAGGGTGAAAGAGGGTGGCATGTAGGTCTGGGCTGGCAAAGGGGAGATTTCTGGAACCCTGGTTCTCAACTAGAACTCCAGAGAGGCCAATGCCCCACCCCCCCAGGACTGGAGATTCAAGGCAAAGAGAATTTGGGGATACCAGTGATGGTGGCCCATTTCTGAGACTGGAGTGCAATGGCTGGAGCATGACTACACTTGTGCTGGCCAAGCTGGGAACCTAATGTTACCTTCCGTTCCTAATACTTTGGATGGGGTCTCTTAACCAATTCTAACTGAATCAAGTACTGAACATCGTTTTCCCTCTGTGGCTACCCTCTTCAAAGCCAGAAATAAGCTAACGAGGGCTTTGCAAGCTTGGGAGTGCTCTGACTGCAAACTCATCCATGTCCTTCAAACCTGGCATACATTTCACTTCTTCTGTGATGTCTTTTCTGACACTTGCGTATGTCTATCCCACTGTCTAAAATATAGACCCCACAGTGGCATGTTTTATTCAGCTCCGTATGCCTAGCACCTGACACAGGCTGACATACTGTAAGGTCCCAATAAATAGTTGTTAAACCCTTATGTCCCAGTGGTCCTCAACAGCTTCCAATTTAACCAGCATTGATTAACCCCTACTATGTTCCAAGCACAGTGTCAGCTCATTTGCATATGCATTCTCTAATTTCAATATTCCCAACAGCCCTGGTTCTTATCCTCATTTTTACAAATGAGGAAAGTGAGACTCAGAAAGATGAAAGGTTTGAGCAGAGTTCCACTTCTTTGGTCTAATGCTCTGTCCTTTCCTGTTCAGAATGTGGCTCTTGATTGGTCACTGAACAGTGACTTCATGCCTATGCTGAGCTGACTACATGAAGGAGCCCAGAGGAGTCTGTGTGTGCACACACTTTGCGATGCTCTGGACATCATTGATGGTGCTGCCTGCTAACTGTGCTCATCTCAGTTTGATGATGGCTGCCAACTAAAGTGCTCATGGATACTCTCCCTGTACCGTCCACCTGGAACCCACCCTGCAGTACTCATATGAGCGTGAGATGAGCTCAGATGGATGCTGCCCTTGACCTTGGTGCTACATAGGGTGCAGGAGGCCTGGCTTACTCCCATTGATTCAAAGCACACATCTTTCTGACAGTTTCCTCTGTAGAATAGTGACAACATGAAGTTGTCAAGTGCCTACCCTTTAGTTGTTCTACCACGGAGCTATCAAAATTCTAATCGGCCAACAAAATTCACCTGCCTCAGAAGAGCCCCAAGCACACCCCCACTTACCAAAAAGAGAACAAAAGTTAAAAGCTGCTAAAAAATATATTCCATATATCCCAAATGTACACAGTTGCCTCAGTCTTCGTAACGGCCCTGAAGATAGGGACTATGGTTAGCTGCATTTTATAGGTGATGGGCCTGTGGCTTTGGGGTGGGGGTCCTTGTCCAAAGTCACACAACTAGGCAGTGGCAGAGCAGGGTCCAGGGCAGACCTGGGCTTTTGCTCTTGCCCATGGAGGGGACTAGCCCAAGGGAGCTTTCTACTGCGTCTGAGCTTGCTGGCCTCAATCACAGGTAGTATCATCTCGATTCCTTCTCATTACCTTCTGCCCTATTTTGCTGAAGATTCAGGGCAGATTTGGCTCTGGCCTAGAAAAACATCTTTCTGACCCCCTGGAGAGCAAGAGAGATGGGAATGTGTTTCTAGGCTGTTCTGTAGCACTGAAGGTACTTTCATGACAAGCCCTTCTTCTTCCTCGAGTCCTCAGGACACTTTGCCCCTTCCTCTGGCCCTGTCACAGCTGGCCCGTTTCTGTCCCATCTCCCCTTCTGGGCAGGGAGCTCTCCAGGGCAGGGTCTGCGTCCGCCCTTCAGCCTCCCCTCACACCCAAAGCCCCAGCACCCATCAACAATTACCGAGCACCCGCTGTGCTCCAGGTCCCGCATCAGGCACTGCCACAGCCATGACCACGCTGCCTCGTTGCCTGTTAGCCCATTTCCCAGATGAGGACCTGAGGTTGGGAGGGGTGAAAGAACTTGCTCAAGGTCACAGAGCTAGCAGAGGGCAGAGCTGCTCGCCCCCAATCAGCGTCCTTCCTGCAACATGGTAGCTGCTGGGCAAGTGCTCAATAAGCAGTTGGTTGACATACAGGAAGGAAGCAAGAGAGGAAAAGGGGGAATATTAGAAAAAAGCCCAAAGACAGCAAAAAGAAAAAAAAAAGGAGAAATACTACAATATTTCAAAGCAGTAAATTGGTGGAAGATTAGAAAAACGGGTTTAGGGTCTAACCTCCGTTTTTCTAAAGTCATGAAAAGGGCGGCACGCATCCCAGATCAGAGAAAGAAACGCGCAAGTAGCTCGGACTTTAGCTCCAGGCTTTAGCTCCCAGCGTCTCCACTGGGCTTTCTGAAGGGATGGAAACACTCCTGGGGAGTGACAGGAGGCAGTGCGGAGCGTGTGTGCTCTGCGACGAAATGGTAAGACTCTTCTCAATAAACGTGAGAATTTACCTATACAGCTTGGAAGCCACTGCCCCTGGAGTTAAATGAGCAGGGTTCAAATTCCAGGTCTGTTCTTTCCTAGCTGCGAGCCTTAGGTCAAACCTATTGTGTCACTTAACCTCAGTTTTTCCATCTGTAAGATGGCTTAAGACTCCTCATTTCACAGGGGCTTACAAATCAGATTAAGTAAAGTCGTGAAAACATGAGCCCCTAACAGGGGCTTAGCTAAATGTTTCCTACGTTGTTCTATGTGATTAATTCATTTTGTTTTGAAGCATGACCCAAAGCAGCCCCTGGCTGCCAGCTCCAACTCCCCACCTGAAGCCAGTTCAGAGTGGTGGGGTCCCCAGAGGCACTGGAGCCAGACTGTTGGGTCTAACCTGGCTCTGCCGCTTCCAAGCTGGTCACCTGGGCTACTCTCTTCACCTCCTTCCCCCTCAGTTTTCTCTCCTGTAAAGTGGGACTCATTCTAGGACTGCCCTCTTACAGTTCCTAGGAAGAGTAGGGTCCCTGGGAACCCTGCCTAGCACATAGCAAGTGTTCAGCAAACGTTAGTTATTACAGTATTATCATTATTATGAGCATGTGCTGAGTGTTTCTCTAATGGCTGGAGTCCAGCTGTGGTACTGTCCCCTCCCCCTCCTCCCCCATATTCCAACTGCGGAGCCAGGGGCCCCGATCTGCAGGCGGCGTGGCATTACTTAAGGGAGGAAAGAGCCTTGTCGTCTTTCAGTGATGTCAGGAGGGCTCCTTATCAATAATTGAACAGTTTTCCAGGAACCCAATCTACAGAGTGCAGGGCCCTGGCCGCAGCAGGGCCTGGCTGGCTGGGGCTCCCGGAAGGCTCTGGGCGCAGTGGGGATGGTTATCCGCCTGCTCTGTGGGCAAAGGGGTCTGGCTGCCGTGGCTGCAGGGGCTTGGACTGCAGGCTGCGACTCAAGACTCAAGCATCTCCGCAGGGCCCTCATCGTCCCCCAGGCCCTGTCCTCACAGTCCTGTTCCAACAGCCCCCCAAAAGCAGGCCCTACTCTTCACCTGGTGTGCTTGAGCCCAGAGTCTGGAAGTCGTTCTGAACCTCCCACCCCGCTCACCACTCACTTTGAAGCCATCTAGAAGCCCTGATGAGTTTGTTTTTAAACATGACCCAGATCTGCCCCTTTCTTTCATTTTCATTACCACCACCTTAGTGCAGGCATGCGGGCGCCCTCACAGCAGCCTCTCATTGGCTTCCCAGATCAGCACCTGCAACTGCCACTCCACCCCACCCTACACACACACACACACACACACACACACACACACACAGCAGCTAAGAGCAACCTTTCTAAAATGCAAATGAAAATCTGGTTGTCATCACCTCCCTGTCTAAATTCCTCAGGGCTTCTTCTGCCTTGCTGGGGGGTGGGAGGGAGGATTCAGCCCCTCCAAGCGTCCCCAAGGCCTGCGGCTAACCTGTGTCCAGCTCACCCCAGCCCTTCTGGCCACACCCCCTGTATCAGTCCCTGTCATAGAGACTTTGTACCTTCAGGTCTTCGCCAGTCTTATTCTCTCCCCCATATCTGCCTCCTACTTATCATGCAATTCTCAGATAATGTCACCTCCTCAGAGAAGCCTTCCCAGACCTCCTGTCTAAAACAGTGACCCCCACACCCTCAGCCCCTGCATATTTCCACCATGAGGCTCACCCTGACCAGGATGGCTTTGTCAGCCCATCAGCTTCCTTATCTATCTGCGCCCCCCCACACACACACACACTCAGAAGTGAGCCCATGGGGACACAGGCCCTGTCTGTTTGTCTCAAAGCTGTGTCCTTAGGACCACCAGCTCCTGGTGCCTGAAAGGTGATCAGTAAAAATATATTAAATGGGTGACTGGAAGCTGGGAGGTTATGTGGTAGAGTGCGGGGTGAGTGCTAAACTCAGTCCAGAGTCCTGGGTTTCAGGGCCAGCTCTGTGACCTGTTCTCTGTATCTCCTGATGGTGCCGTTACAGTCAGGAGACCCAGGATCTGGCCTGAGAGCTCACCTTATCCCTCGGAGTTTCCATGGAGCATATGAAATCTGTGCATAGTCAGAATGGCAGATTCTGGGGGTGATGGACAGGAATCTAGGGCCTGCCAAATCCTACATGCATCCTGCACTGAGCAGGGCAGACAGACCCCGTGATCACCCCACAGAAGCCACAGCCAAAGGGGTGAAAAGCAACCATCCAGCCGAAAGCCTTTAGATGGCACCCTACTTCAAAGGAGCCAAGCGAAAGCACCAACCCCAAAGTGTGCACTTCCTCCCTGCAGGGAGGGTGAGTTCCCCCCCCCCACTGACTTTCCCTGTGGGAAGGGGCTGCCAGGGAGCTCAGAGACCTTGGACCTTCAGCCACCGGCTTTTCTCCTGCAGGGTGAGTGTCCGTCATGCAAATGGGATATAAGCCGTTGGATAATTTATGGTATACAGTTGACCTTGGAGGGTCCTCCGAGGGAACCCCAAGGACAAGAAGGGGAAGGCTTTGAAGTAGTCACCTTTGCTTTGAGAGACTTGATCATAACACTGGGCTAGAAAAGACAAGAAAGAGGATAAAAATGCACATCAGGTGCTTTGCGGTGATGTCAGAGCTGGTGGCCATAAGGGGGTAGCACATGATCCCGCACGGCAGGAGCTGCTGACATTTAGGTTTTAAGGCTATGAACTCCCAGCTGCAGAAACACCCTTGCTGCTGGCTCTCCTGTGGGAAAAAATTATTTTCGTTAGTGTGACTCTAAAGCTCTTTTAATCTAACCCCTCCTTTTTTTTTTCTCCCATTGAAATAATTTCTTTTATAATCATGACCCAGAACTCAGAGTTCCACTGGCATTAGAGCCAGAAAGGGCCACTGATGCTCACCAGGTATGTTTGCACCTGCTTGCCAGCGTGTTGCATTGTTTTTAATCTTTGGAAAACCGTTAATGTGGGTAAGGCATTTATCTCAGTACCTGGTATATAGTCATCCTTCTGTGCACATTAACTGTTATTATTCTTACTCCTCTTGTATTGACGCTCGTGTAGATAAACACACTTTACAGTAAACAGCCTCGGATCCTTATTTTTGGAATGTGATGAGCGATAAAGAAATTCTAGGAGTCTGGAGTGCATTCTAATTACCTGGAGGGAGGGAATTCGGTTCCAGTGCCAGGTGACCCTTACTCATCAGGTGATGCCTGACAGTCTCACCCATAAAGCTGACCCATAGAAGACGCTCCCAATTGGATGGGAGGAGGGAATGTGCATAAGGTAAGCACCTACCAGGTAACTCCAAATACCTTATTGTATTTAAGTATCATGGCAGCGTTGGGAGGTAGGGCTTTTCCCCAAAATTTACAATGCAATTGAGTAATTCACCAGAGGAATATAGCTAGAAAGTGGCCAGGCTGGATTTGAACCCAGGTCTTTATGACTCTAAGAGTGCAACCCTCCACTGTCTGGCATTGACTCTCGGATCCTGGCTAGCTCTTGAGGAGCCTGTAGCAATTTTGAGCTTGAAAAGTGTGTATTTGTTTAAAAAGTGGCATCCTAAGTTGCAATTTATTTTGTAGTATCCATTCCCCATTCTGCAGGCAGCCCTGTGCCAGACCTCTGACTCCTGCGTCTGAGCTGGTCAGGCTTCTCATCTGTAACCCAACCCCCGCTCCTAGCAGAATCCAGTCAAAGTAAGTTATCTGCTGTCAGGGCTACTTAAATATTTCATGGTGGCCTGGATCAAGGCGGACGACAGATCGCTCTGCTCTGGGGGCAGGCGGGGCAGCTAATGGATCAACTGCAGGCACCAGATGTCCAGGGTTGGGATAGATGGCCTGTCAGACAAGTCAAGCAGACGATGGAGGCTTCAGGTGAAGCATCTTGCTAAGGACAGGGCTGCATGTTTAAAGGGGTCAAGTTGTCAATGCCTGATTTAGATGGACCCTAGAACCAAGACTTAGGGAAGCATCTTTTTTGTGTCCTTTGCATGATCTAAGAAACACACACCTACACACACACATACACACACCATAAGAAAGCTGGCTGAGCACCCCAATCTGCAGATGGGTAAACTGAGGCTGACAAAATTTAAATGACATGCTCCAGGTTACCCTAGAGGTCATGGCCACTCTGAGATCTGAACCCAATTTTCTCTCCCTCCACCTAAGAGAAGTAACAAGTTACTGAAAACATCTTGGAAACCGAAGAGAGAAGAAACCTAGGTCTCTCCCCACGTCACCCAATTGCTGCCTATGACCAGGTCCCTTCCCCTGTTGATGCTTCATGAGAAATGATGACGATAATAATGGATTTCATAAATCCAAGGCACCGAGAATTGTAAGGCACACCATTATTTCATAAACCACTAAGAAAGATTAACTATGTCAACTGTAAATTATGCTCTAATTTCTGCGATGTCAAAATGTGAAAACACAATATGTGTGAGTTAGAATGATAGAAACATGATGGTACCAACCTCTGGGGCAGAGGCAGACCTGGGATCATCTATTTCTATTTCTATGCTCTTGTATGATTTCTGTGTGTTTATTTATTTTTTCCCCCCAGGATGGTGAAAAAGTTTGTGTGAGGTTTGTTATGACCAGGCCTTAAGAGCAGGCCTGGCATGTCTGACTCACGGGAGAGTGGACAGCATGGAGTGAAAATACCCTAAGTCCGAATTCCTCTGGGGCCACTCAGCTGTGAGGGGACCTTCGACAAGGCCCCTGCTCTCCCTGAGTGTGTTTCCTCTTCTGCCTCTCCCAGGGGCTGTGTGGATTCGCAGAGGCAGTGTGCAGGGAACGCCAGCCAGCCCATCACCCCACACGGTAGTGGATGCTCAAGTAGTTCCCTTCCTCTCTCTGTGGCAACTGGAGAAATATTCGAACGTGGTCCCCTAGAGACGGAAAGAGGCTGTAATCTCAACTCTCCTTCCAAACCCACTGGCCCTGCTGAAGCCCCACCTTGCATTTTGCCTTTGAGTCAACAGTCCCTAGAAGTGGACGTCAAGTTGGGCTGCTCTGGATGGCAGCCGGATTGGCTCTGTCCACCTACCACATGCCACCAACACACTTTGCTATTTCAGGCAAAGTCACGAAGCGCTTCCATCTAAACCTCTTTAGGCTACAAGGTACCCAATGTTTTGAATTAATTGGCTTCTATTTTCCTTTTCTGTACATGTGCCTTGGTGCCTTTTTAGGGCAAGATTGACTAGAGGAATCCTTCCTGAATTCTGGCAGCCCTGATTCAACTTGGAGTTAATTATCTCTAATATACTGTACAATTCCCTCTGTACCTTTTATGACATGCAGTGGAGGCATCATTTATCCAAGTCTATCATTTGAGACTTTTTTTTCTTTGCACAAAGAAAACTGTGCAGGTGCCTTATAAAAATATTTATTTAGCTCATCATTGTTTATTCACGAGATGTTTATCGAGGACACAACTCGGGGCCAAGCATTATAATTCATTACTAGGTTAAGTTCTCATAAGCCTATCAGGTCGGTAGTCTTATTCCCATTTGGCAGAGGAAAAAAACTAAGTTCGGAATGAGAAGGAGGTTGAAGCTTTCGGTTCTCACCCCTTCCTACTTGGATGCTATGTGTCTGCCAGGAACCATGTCACCCCATGACGGCAAGCCCCAGTAGCCTCCAATAATCATTCCCTCCGTCAGTCTTTCAGGCCTAGGGCTGGTCCCAGCTTCCCTCTTGCTCATCTCTCCATGCTTCCCCATCTCTTGTCCCCCAGCCACATGCAGCGAATGGCCCTTTTTCCAGTCAGCTCAGAGTCATGAGAGATTACCTATGGTGGTGGTTGCTTTAAGCCTCTAAACGTAAGGCACGTCCATCCATCCTTAACCATACAACAGCTTAGAAACAAACGTCTGGTGGTTTCATGTGATGCTCTATACCCTTTATTGGTTTCTATGCTATTCTAAATAGGCTAGAGTCCTGACTGCAGCAGGGACCCTTAACTGACAGCCACTGAAGGGTTCTTGCTAAGGAGTGTCAGGACGAGTCTGCATTTTAGAAAGACCAATTTGCAGGGACTCAGGAAAGAGCTAGGAAAGGGGGAAAGTGGAGGCAAGGAGGCTCGTTTGGAGACCATTGGGGTGATGATGATATTGTCAGCTTGGCAGTGATGGGGGAAACGAGCCCGTTGGAGAGATGGCAAGGATTGGACTCTATACAGCCTAGAGACACAGAGGGTGAGAGAGAGCTAGGAGGCAAGGAGGATGTCCAAGATTCTGACTTGGTCAACTGGATGCACGGAGGCGCAGAGATCTAGAACCCTGGAGGAGAAGGGCAAATATTAGCTTCTTTCTTCCTTCATTAGCAATAGTACTGAGCAGTTGCTGGGGCAAACTCACTCTCCCATCTGTCCTTCACCCTTAGGGGATCTGCAGCCTGGGTGATCATTCCAAGAAGCACGGGTGTGATCGTGTCGCCCCCATCCTCAAGACTCCTTTGGGCATCTCCATTCTTCCAGGATGAATCCGCAGTGCTCAGGGACTTTCTCCTTGCTCTTCCAGCCTCTTCCTAGCCCTTCTCCATGAATTCTAGGAACTGGCGGGTCCCACTATGCACCGTGCGTGCTCTGCCTATTTCTGAGCTTTTGGCCCCACAGTTCCTTTCACCTGTATCATCCTGCTCTTCTTTGCCTGGCTGATTCTCGTTTCAAGATGCATTCATTACCTCCTCCCGAAGTTTTCCCATCTCGGGGTAGGTGCCAGTTCACCAAGACCCGAGACCCCTCTGTTCACTTCTGGAGCTGCCCTGGTCAGATTCCATCATAATGGCCTGTTTATGTGCCTGGCTGTCCCACGAGACAGGTGGAGAATTCCCTGAGGATTGGCATCCTCAGAGCTGGCACAGAGCTGGGCAAGGGCTTTTCGCATGCATTACCTCATTTCTTAGCTATACTCCTATCAGCAGCTTTTTAAATATCGTCGGTGCTTCTCCCCTTGGGACAGAGTGCTTGTGGGGTAACCCTGTCCACACGAATTCATAAAGGTACGTAAGAAGAAACAAACCAACTTGTTTCAGAATTGAAAAACAAAATAAATAAATCCAGTATTTATACACAGCTTCTTTTGGTTGTGCTTTAAGCGCGAGGACAATTGGTCCCCCAGGTAGTATTTTAACAACTACCACTAGTCCTCGAGGACATGGGGAGTCTCCAAGGAGTGTGAAATGACACAGGAAAATCGGGGAGCGTGGCTTCTGAGAGGTGGAGCAGCCTGGCTTGCCCCTATGTCCTCAATCCCTCACCCCTTACCCAAACTGCAGGTTCAAGGTCCACACCATATGCTCTCGGTGTGCCACACATGGCTGGCATTTGTGGTTTACATTATATTTCTGTTACAAAGTACCATTCTAGATTGTGGATGCTTTGCCCAAATGGCCACGAGCCCATTTCTGGAAACTGTACAGCCTCCTTCCCCAAGTCTGCCCTCATAAAAGCTGAGCAAGCTGCCCGGTGCAAACCTTGCGGCCCAATGTAGTCCAAAAGCCAGCTGTTGGTGGAAACAGGGAGCAGACGATGGGGCGTGGACACGAGGCTGGGGTACCCTCAAGTGTCTGCCTCAGTACAGCACAGACAGCAAGGTGTGGGCAGCGGCCAGGCCTGGGGTTGGGGACCAGCTCTCCTGTGTCATCAGACTCAGGCACAGAATTCTGAGGCATCTGTGACGTCTGAATTCCCTTCTAGATCGTTAGACTGATACATTTGTCCAAGTATCTGGATAGAACCTACGTATTTCTTTAACAGTTTGCTAGCCTGTTTATAACTTTAGCATTTAGATATATGATATGTGGGGCTCTATTTCATATCTTGCCCTGGGCATGTAAGGTGATTACCATAGAGCTTTGCAAGGGTCATGGTACAGATATCCGAGGTGCAGTGGGAGGCCAGGGCGGGGACACACTGGGCCTGGGACACACTGGTCTTTAGAGAATACTGAAATCCAGAGGAAAGGGTCATAGCCGAGGGAGCGCTAGTGCAGGGGGAGGAAGTTACACCCATTTGTTTTACCATGGCAGAAAGGCAGGAGGAGCGCTCTGACATTTGGCTGGGGGCTGGGGATACTCATGAGCAGTTCGCCCACCACCACCCACAACCGCCCTCCCCCGCCCCCCATTTGCAACCATGCAGCATCTGGTTGCCACACATCCATCTGCTTCCTCAGGGTAAACAGAAGATGAGTAAACCATGTGAGGGCCACAGTTG
Organism: Aselliscus stoliczkanus; assembly: GCA_033961575.1. NCBI lineage: Eukaryota > Metazoa > Chordata > Mammalia > Chiroptera > Hipposideridae > Aselliscus > Aselliscus stoliczkanus. The sequence goes on from CM066733.1 coordinate 5,673,563, forward strand.
TTTTAATCCTCCCGACAGTAGCCATCCACGCATGATGCAAGACTGCTTGCTGGGAAGCGAATGCCAGGTCCCTGTCTCTGGGTCTCAGTTTCCCCGTCAGTAAGACCAGCTTGATAATAACAGTACCACAAGATGGTTCTTAGAGAGGCGAATCGAGATACTGTTTATACACAGCGCTTGGCTGGGGAGAAGCTCCATACAAATACGGGTTCTTATTGACTCCATCTGGCAGGTGGGACACTGAAGGGTAGGGAGGACAGGTCATCTTGCTTCAGAGCCACCCCAGCTTAGAGGTCCGAGCCCGGCCGTCCCCTCCTCCCAAGCCCAAGCCCTTTCCTGCTGTCACGCTGCCTCTCACATGTGAGCAGTTCTCAGCCACAGAGATAAACGCGTCTCCTCTTTCATGTGGGTGCATTCTCCGAGCTGGAGGGAGAAGGCTAAAAATACTGCCGGGTGTAAATTGGATCCAGCGGGAAGGGGTCAGCCTAGGCTGGGGATGGCAGGAAAGGCCCAGCCCCACAGGCACCATGAGAGTGTTCCATCGAAGGCGTTTGAAAATGCACCTGAACCTGGGCTGGGCTTCTGAAACCAGCGTGGTGATGACAGAGCAGGAGACCTTGCGGAGGCCCTGCCTTCTTGTCCTCTGCAACTTCCTCTCCTGCGGCCTCCTGCCGACTCATCCCTGTGCCCAGCCTCACTGAGCACACTTCCACCCCAGGACCAGTCAAGCCGCTGCCCTCTTCTGGGCCTCATGCACGTGCCGAGACCCAGAGCTTCCCAGGGCTGGCTGCTGGCTCAGATGTCCCAATCAAAGTGGCCTTCCCTGTCCAACTATCCTGCCTAATGTGGCCTCTGCCACCTCCCCACGCCAACCCACTCGCTCTCTAGCACGATGCCTCTTTGGGGTCTGTGTATTATTTAGCACGCTCTGAAATGACCTGTCCATTTCTGTTTATCTGCCCCCCGACCCTCCCCACCCCCCCACCCCCAGAATGTGAGCCCGAGTACAGCAGGTGCTGTGTCCGTCTCCACAGCTGTCACCCTGGAGCCTGCAATAAGCTTGATGCCTATTCACCATCAAAAACACCTTTGAATAAATACAAATGTGTGCATGGAGGAATGAATGAACAAAGGAATGAGGCCTCAGTTCTGGGTCTCGAGTGCCGCTGCTCAGTTGCTGTGTGACCTCAGGAAAGTCCCTTTACCTCTCTGGGTCTCACTGTTCTCAACTATTAAATGAGGGGCTTGCACTCGATTAAGAGGTTTGAAGGTTGACTTTGAAACTGAAGGGTTGAAGTAGGAGAGTTGCGCACTCAAATTTGCACTGAAAACAAAAAGAAAAGCACTCTGGGACCCAGTAAAAAGTGCATTGAAGGTAGCCATGGAGTAGCCAGGAGGCTGTGACAGATGTATAGTCCAGAGAGAAATGAGTCACCCAGGCTTATCAGGAGACAGCAGATAAAGCTCACAAGTACTCTCAGGTGACAAACTGTCACCAGGGATCCAAACAGACTATAGAGAGATATATGCTATGGTTCAAGCTTCTCTCTCTCTGTCTCTCTGTATTTCTGTCTCTCTGTCTCTGTCTGTCTGTCTGTCTGTCTGTCTGTCTCTCTCTCTCTCTCTCACACACACACACACACACACACACACACACACACACACACACACTGACCCTTGCCCCCCTTCATTATCACCTGAGTTAGCCAGATTATGTGATTTGGCAGTTTTTAAAAAGTTTAGTATTTTGATAATTCGTCTTACCAATGAATATATATAATTTAACCCCTTTCTATGTGCAGCTTACAATACATAAAATATTATGTACATACAATAATATGATGCACTATAATAACAAGAAATTAGAAAACTATGAATAGAGGACAAATCAAGATTAGGGATAGATTTCATAGATCAAGAAGGAAGACCAACAAACAAATTAGAACATAAAAAGCAAACAAAAGATTCTGGGCTTTTACCAAAGTTGAGCAACAAATTTAGTTTTGAGCTTCCTAGTGGCCAGAGCAAAACAAAAAACAAAAAAACAAGCTACATTATTTGCATCATATAAGGAAAAACTACAGAAATATTTTAGGAGAACAACTTTCCGTGGCACCTAAATTGGAAAGAAATGCCTTACGTGCGTTTTTATAGAGAGAGAACTAACTGGCCATGTGTGTTTTTCCAATTAAAAAACTAGAAATCAGTTGTATTAGCAGTTGTTTTATGAGAGGAATATTTTTAACAAAAGGAGACGAAACATAAGGAAGAAGAAAGACTGAGTTGCTTATGTATCAGCAACATGTGTTTGGATTGGGAGGTATAAATTAATGAATCCAATAATGAGCTTTAAAATAAACTCTTCCTCTCAGTAGAAAAATCAATAAAAAGATCCACCATCTATTGAGTCTTTATTGTGTGCCAGGTGCTATGCTGATCAGGTGACATAAATGGGCTCGGTTCTCCAGCTGAGAGGAGGTGTTATCATCCCACTGACGGATGGGGTTAGCTAGTTCCCGTACTTCCCTGGAGCTCAGGAATCTCTTAACATTGGTCACTCTGCTCCAGGTCCCTGCCCGAGACCCTGCCCCAGGACACGAGGCTCCTCTCTCCCAGGAGTCTATTAAATGTACCAAGGATATGGGGAATGGTCACAAAGCCTATTTTAGTTCATATCAAGCCATAAAGAAAGAATATTGGAAAAGATTTCATCCCAGGATGAATGCATGAAAATGTCCACATCCGTTTCAGAGGGAGAAACTGATCAATCCACCAAGATGTAGCAGATGATGAGGATGACCATAAAAAAAGAAAACGCCCATTATTGTAAGGCAGCAGCTATGTCACCCTCACACTGCTGGTAGGAGAGAGGGGGGACAAGCCCGGGCAGCCAGGCTGTTCAGAGGGACCCTATTTTCCTTGATTTTGCCCATATTGTACCATAATGCTGGCCTCACTAGAAGACAAATACTTAAAATTAATACTGTTGTTTGGAGACATCATCCACAGAGCACTCTGTGTCTACACGCATAGGTAAGTGTAAGCCTGGGTTCTGGAGTCACACAGAAGTGAGTTTACTCTTTGGCTCTGCCCTCACTGGATTCTTGGGCAAATTACTTACCTGTCTAATAATAATAGAATAGCACTCACCCCACAGGCTTATTGGGAAGGTAAAGAAGTGGGATGCTGGTGGTTATGTTTGGTGCCCCATGTCTGGCACACAGCAAGTGGTTACTAGATGAGAGTTACAATTATTCACTGGCGTGAGTTACAGCTCACCCTTGAACCAATCGCACTGGCCCTGGCCAGGGGGAGGTTGTGCTCTGTCTGATTGGCCAGGCCTGGGTCACAGAGTTACATTCTAGGAGAGGATACTGACTATTGCATGGACGAGGACTACAGGTTGCAGGAGGGCGAGAGGGAAGGGTGGGAAGCCGTGATTCGAAGGCTACTGCAGACATCTAGGCAAGCGATGATGGCAACTTGAAAGAGGGTGGCGACGGTGGCGTTAGACTTGAGGTGCAGCCATTGTGCTTCTGGCAAACTGTAGGTGGTGAGTTATGAGTCAGTTCTCCAGCTGTCCTCACAGCTCTGCTTCCTTAGATCCATGGGGCTAGAGAAGCAGGAGAACAGCTGACAACCAAAGACGGAGTAACACATACCGTGGCTCAAGTACAAGACCCAATAACACGCTGTCTTTCTTACACTGGGTCAGGCCACCAATCACTGCCCTTTGTGGCGTCTTGGGTTTCTAAGAAAATGTACCCCATAGAGGAAGGGTGTGCCATTGAGCCAGAAGCAGGTTCAAGAGATCACTGACCCCTCATGTTAATCGCAGGTGTTGGGAAGCCCCTTATGCATGGGGTGTTGGGAACTGTCTTCCCCAATCCTCTGCTACTCATCCTTGATTGCAAGTGAGTCCCTGGGTTTCAAAACAGGAAGTAGCCCGACTTGGGCTGCTGTTCTTCCTGGCAGCTTCCCTTCCCGGCAGCCTCTCCTTCAGACAAACAGACAAGGCAGTAGTTCTACACACAGAGTGAGACAACACCCTTCATGGAGCCCTGGGGAAGGAGACAGGATGTGCGTGGCGCTGGCCAGGGAACCTGGGAGGAGACAGCATGGAAGAGGTTCAGTACAGCCTGCTGCCTCTGCAGAGGACACACTTGGAATTGATAAAGCAAGACTCATACAAGAGGGGAAAGGACAGGCATTGAAAGCAGGCCATGGACCACACATGTGGGTTAAGATACTTTATCAAGGACCCTGAGAGGTGGGCATTTTGTCTCTCAATTGGACAAGCTCAAAGTTAGTAAGTGGCACAGCCAGAACTCACTCCCTGTCAGACTCCAAAAGTCCATACTTTCTTAGTCAATCACCTAGTTATTTCCACCTCCACAGCGACCGTCTGATTGCAGCCAATATTTCCCCAACTGGTTTAGATGAACCAGTGGGAGAGCGGTCAGAGACCACCAGCATCTACTGTAGGAGATAAGAGCAGCCTTGTAGTTACGTGTGCACATATGCATGCACTTTGCGTATCGTAGGTAGAGGGTAATGAAAATTTAGGGCTTATCACGACGAGCAGGTCCCCCATTTATCACACTGCTTCCCTCTTAAATTAGGATGGTCTCATTTCCTTGAAGTCAGCACCTCTATCAGTTTCATCTTGTTCACCCGAAGGATGGTACCCCGCCAATATCTCACACAGGGCAGACGCTCACTATATATTGCTTCAGTGGAAATGAATTGAATTATATACTTTTATCTGTGCTTCACAGTTCTTTGGAATTTAAAGGGAGCTGGTCCTCCACAAATTTTATTGCCTTGTCAGTGTTGAAGAGCTTTTCAGGAGGGAGCATTTTCTTTAAACTCCAAGGGGGTCGGTAAACATTACACAATATTCGGGTTCGTTTCTCAGAAGGGGGTTTCATGTCTAACACATACACAATTGTGCTGTGTCCAAGACTCTTATTATGCTTTTCAATTTGGCTTTCACGAGAGCCTGACCAAACACCCAAAGGCTTCTCTGGCTTAAAGGAGGCTTGTCTTGCCAGAAATTAAAGTTCCCAGCCATTAATCAATGTCTAGTCCCTACCAGGCTGAGAATAGACCACTTGCTTGTAAAGATGTTTAAGGAAACAGCCAGTGGCTTCCGGTAACAGCTAGTGTGACTGGGAAAGATATCAATTATGAAGGGGGTGGAGTTGAGTGGATAGAAAATGAGGGATCAATGGTGTTATCCAAAGCAGGGAGTGATTTTAAGAAATAGAACTAATGATAACAAAATAAAATGAAATCAAAAGAACCTAGTAAGGTCAATGTCACTTCCTAGTTCATCCTGACTTGGACTTCAAACAGCGATTCTTTGTTTTCAGCTTTTTCTATGAGGCAAGATGTGATTGCAAGTGAAGTACATTGATTAACCCAAAATAACTTTCCCTCAATTTGCTGGATGCTCGAGAATACCCTGGAGACCCTGCTTTTGTTTTGAGTTAGCCATTTGGGAGCTTGGCGCCGATCTGCATGCAACCATTCAAACCGAGTGAACCAGAAAAATGTCAGGAACGACACAAGGACATATAATACAGTTTAATTAGTTTAGAGAGAAGGGTGGGTGCCCCCCCGCCCCCTTTTCCCTAAACATCACTCAAGCAAATTGTGTTTTTTATGGTCTTGTTAAAAATCATTTCATGGTTGCAGTTTTGTTCTCAGACTCATCTAGCAGGACAGCGTGGGTTATTAAGAAGGGTAGTCAGCCTGGCGAAGGTGGGTGCAGAAAAAGCATTCCCTTTGCTTTGAAAAAAGACAGAGGGGTTTAATCACCTGGCTTGTGCAACGACACAGTAAAGAGCCCAATCTGGAATGTCAGCACAAGGCTGAAGCTCTTGTTAATAATAGTCGCCAGCGAGGAAAGGATGCTGCTGACTTGAATCAGGAATTTTCCATAGTAACTGAGGCTGCCCATGGGGAGCCGGGCAGGGGGTTTTCATTCCATCACGCACATTTTTCTGTTCGTCATGGTAAGGAGAACATTACTTACTACAACACGAGAGCGGGGTTTGCTCCCCGGGAGTGGAAGCCTTGCTGTTGTTCCTCTTCCTCAGGAAAATTCCTCCCAGAAATTGGAGAACCGTTCTCTTTAAAGAAAGACAAGCCACCACAGCTTCAAAATACTGCTCTGTTGCATTTCATTCCAAGCCCCCATGTCTTTCTGGTGTCAGTCTGACTTGTCCTATAAATAAATCTGGGGGTCATGACAGCAATGGGGACAGTCCTGCTATCTTACATGGGACCAGGTGACGGCCCAGAGATGTCACTCCCCTGCCGAGGAAACTTCCGTGCCTTCCCATAGCCCATGAGAAAATTCAGACTTTTTAGCCTAATGTTCAAGGTCATTCGTACTCTACACAACAAATCATTTCTGGCTCCACTTCCCTTTTCCCATGCTGTGCTAGCCACATAGAGTAGCTCTCTTGGGCTTCCTTAACCAGGCTCTTCCCTGGGCCTTAGAATGGTCTCCACTTCACACCCATGAGGGTGGCTACTACCAAAAAAGCAGAAAATAACCCGTGTTGGCAAGAATGTGGGGAAATTGGAACCCTTGGGCACTGATGGTAGGAATGTAAAATGGTGCAGCGCTGTGGAAAACGGTATGGCAGTTCCTCAAAAAATTAAAAATAGAATAACCATATGATCCAGCAATTCCACTTCTGGGTATATACTCAAAAAAATTGAAAACAGGATCTCAAAAAGATATTTGTACACCATGTTCATAGCAGCGTTATTCAAAATACCTAAAACATGGAAGCAACCCAAGCGTCCAATCGATGGATGGATGAATAAGCACAATGTGGTATATACATACAATGGATAATTACTCAGCCTTAAAAAGAAGGAAATTCTGACACATGCTACAATAAGAATGAACCTGGAAGACATTATGCTAAGTGAAATAAGCCAGTCACAAAAAGGCAAATACTGTACTTATATGAGGTCCCTAGAGTAGTCAAAATCAGAGAGACAGAACGTAGAATAGTTGGTGCCAGGGGCTGGGGGCAGGGGGCACGGGAATGGGGGTTGTATAGTGGGTACAGAGTTTCAGCTTCGAAAAATGAAAAGAATTATAGAAATGGATGGTGGTCATGGTGACACAAATTGTGAATGTATTTAATATCACTCAACTGTACATTCAAAAGTGGTTAATATGGTACATTTTGTTATGTATATTTTACCATAATAAAAAAATAGAAAAAAATGGAATGTCTTTTTCCATGTCTGTTGGACGAAATCCCTTTCATCTTTCATCTTTTGAGGCAAAGCTCCAATGACTTTCCTATAGGGGCTTAGGGGACAGTGAGGCTGACCAACAGCCTTTTGCACAGCTGCCTCCCACTGAAGCATTTATAGAAGGGTGTGTTTGGCTCTGTGTGTGTGTGTGTGTGTGTGTGGTTGTGTGTGTAATATAAAACTGCCTGTTAAGCCATTTACCCTTCAGAGAAGATGGTGACTCCCTGGAGCTTTGCTGCTCCAAGGGTGGTTTACAGCAGCCCCAGGTAAGATTTTATTAGAAATGCCTAATCTCAGGCCTGGCTCCAGGTCTACTGAACCAGGTCTGCATTTTTACCAAAGCCTTAAGTGAATCATTTCTGCATTAAAGTTTGAGAAGCACTGGTCTCGAGGGCCCAAATCCACGAGGGTCATGTTTAAATTCCTCCACGGTACTTGTTATACAGCAGAATCGGTATGGAAGTCTTTAAATGTCACACACACCTAGGCCTTACAATAGGTCTGGGATGAGCCCTGAGAAATGTATATTTTTCAAGTCCACAGGTGATTAAGATGCACAGTTAGGTAGGGAGTCATTGGCCTAGCCCAGTGGTTCTTGAACTTGAGTGTTGTATCAGAATAACCAAAGTCTTGTTAATGCAATTTGCTGGGTCCCACCCCAGAAGTTCTGACACAGAGAGCTGAGGTGGGGTTCAGGGTTTGCATTTCTACAATAATAAGTTTCCCAGCGATGCGATGCTGCTGGTGTAGGCACTGCACCAAAAACTGCTGGCTTAGCTTGCAGGAAATATTTGGTGGATGTATAAATGGAAGGGAAGATCAGAAAAAAGTTAGATTCAAAAAATGCCTAGTGTTATGGTTATCAATCATTGTGGAACTAGCCATCCTAAAACATAGGGTATTCAAAATAGTGTATTATTCTCACAATCCTGGGGGTCAACTGGGCTCAGCTGAGTGTGTCTTTCGCCTCCCATGGTGCAGCTGAGGGCACTCATGAGGCCACCATCCACTGGGCTCTTGCCTGGAGCCACAATGCCCCCAGATGGCCTCTCACCTCACACACTGTGGCTTCTCACCCCTCCGTCATCTGGTCCAAGCTTCTTGGAAGCAGCTGGCTTCCAAGAGGGAGAACACAGACGCTGTCAGTCTCCCTTGTAAGGCCTGGGCTTGGAAGCCCCAGAATATCACTGCTGCCACATTCTATTAGTATCAGTCAAGTCCAGGCCAGCTTCAAGGGGCAGGGAACTAGACTTTGTCTCTTCAGGGCAGGAGCAGCAAAGAATGGGTGGCCATCATTAACCCGCCATATCTAGTTTGTTTGTTTCTTTAAAAGGCCAAATTAAGGGACTTAAGGAGACATCCCTAACAATCCCATGAACCTGTCTGTTCCTCACGTTAGCTATGTCTGCTGCAGCCTCTGTCCGTCCACGCCGGACCTCCATGGCAGGGAATCCATGGTGGGCGTCAGCTTTGCTCAGTGGTCCTGCTCAGCCAACCTCAGATCTCGTTGCAGATCTCATGACCTCATTATTGGACCCAGATTTTCTTCCTGTTTTGTCTGTTATGCCAAAGATAGAAGGGGCTTGGGAGAATCGGTTTGTGGGTGTAAAAAAGCACTCCACAGTGCGTTCTAGAGCACTCAGATGCTGAGGTAGTGAAAGCCCCTAATTAGTGCCATCAAACACCGATGAATCTCTTAACCCTTGATCATTAGAAGGTAAAAAGAATTAAAAAGTTGGGGGAAGGGCCGGCCGAGTGGCGCGGTGGTTAAGCGCTCGCTTGGGAAGCCAGCGGACCCGGTTCGGTCCCACATGTGAGGGCCAGTGACACTGCCCTCAAAAAAAAAAAAGAAAAGAAAAAGAAAATTTGGGGGAATGAATGGGAAATTGAATGACTACAGTACAGGGTCCATGCAGTTGGGAGTTGTTATTAGTAACCATATTATTTTGGTTTTCATTACTTTAATAACAAAGTGCTTGAATAACCATCCTTTCCGTGCAGACTACAGAGCCCTTTTCCAAGGGCTCTGTCACATTTGGTCCTTTATAACCATGCAGCAGGCAGTACGATTGGTCTCATACTGCAGATGGAGACTTGAGTTTCTAAGAGTGGTAGTTGTCCAAGGTCATGATAACTAACTAGCTGCTGGAATTCAAACGCAGGGTGCCTAGCCACAAACCTTTTCTATGACTCTAGTTCAGGAAATTCCTTCTAGGAAAGAACTTCATTGCACATCCTGTAGTCACCCTACACAGCACGGCGAAATAGAGTGTAATTTAGGTCCTATTACTTGAAGTGCGTGCTCGGATGAGCACAGCAGCATCATGTGACAGCTTCTTAGAAATGCTAAATCTTGGGTTCCAACCCGCAACTGAATTTTAACAAGGTCTCAAAAGCTATGTATGTTGCCAAAAGTTTAAGATGCACAGATGTGGGACAGAGTTTTAGCGACAGGCTGGGGCCAAATCCCACCTTTGTCACTTACTGGTCTTTAAATATCACCCACACCTAGGCATGACTTGGGCAAGAAACTCTCTAAGCTGCAGTCTCTTTATCTGTAACACAGTGATGGAGCAAAGCACCTGCCTTCCCAAGGTTATTGTCAGCATTCTACAAGTTAAATCACGTAAAGTGCTTTGCAGGCTGCCTGGCTTACAGTAAGGGCTCAGTAAATATGAGCTACTATTATTATTGTTAAAAATAATAACCTTCCTGATCAGCCAGCCAGACGGCCTGCGATTCTCTGCTGTGGAAAACAAAATTTTCCACACATACACCCCAATTGCAGTGGGGACAGGAGACAGAGCCTTTGCCCTTGAGATGCTCGTGGAGCTATGAGAGAGGAAGGGCAGATGCATAGAAAATGAAGAACAAACTTAGCCCCACAGAGCCCACGCTCTCGCAGGCTCCATGGGCTACTTGATGAGATGCCACAGGGAAGAGGGATGGGTCTGGAGCCTGTTAACTAACTGATGAGTCAGGGGTGACAGCAAGCGAAGCGTGAAGATAGAAATACACAAACAGGGCTCATCATGGCCTTCCTGCCAGGCACATGGCCCTCTCCTCATCCCCTCACCCATGAGAGTGCAGAGAGGGTTGGCAGGCTGGGAGCAAGCCTGCAGGCATAGGGGGTGATGTGGTGTCAGGGCTGGTCCTACCGGGGGCAACAGGGCACACTGGGGCCTGAGGGGCTGACAAAGCCATTCTATAGGGGAATGCTGGGCTCCGAGTCCCAGGGAAAAGAAAATAAATTCCCAGTCCAGAGTGGGTGCTGGAAGGCTAGATGTCAGCAGTCAATGGTCCTCTGGAAGAGACTTGAAGTACATGTGCTATAAGCACCACGACTAGAGGGGGTCAAGGTGAGTGTCAGGGTCCTCAGGGCTGCCTTGAGTATGATATTATTAATGGTAACAACTGATACAATATTTATCACATCAGCATTTTCTATGCATTAATTCATGTCAGCCTCACAAGTATGTGGAAATCAATACTTTCTGAAACAGATGAGAAAACTGACACATATAGATAGTAAACTATTTTTCCTTAGTTATACAGCTGGGAAGTGGCAGAGTCAGGCTATTTGGTTCTCAGAACTGCCATTTTAACTATCAAACTAGACTGAATATTAGCTGGTCTTTGATGCTGTTTATTGGGGCAGGAGTGGGGGTTGAATCTACCTGGCATAAGGAACCTGGGGGAGAAAAAATTGGGATGACTTGTGACACTGTCTTCAGAGGAGGTGGCCACCTTAGAGATGATGCCACCTTTTTGGATGAGACTATGTCACATGGCCATTTCTAGCAGCAAGGGAGACTGGTAAAGCATGTATCTTGCTTCTCCCTGTAGTGTAAAGCTGGTGATGGAGAAATGGACTGCAGATGTCTGTTGAGTGACCAAGCAACATTGTCTGCTCTATCCCTAACCAAAATTTTGTCCCTGTAACAAACCAATCCACTCAATGTTTCCCGCCCAAAGCATATAACGTCAGCTTCTATGTCATTGTATATGCTGGTTCCGTCTGCCTAGAATACCTTCCTTTCTCTTCTCCGTTTGGTAAACCTCCCACTTAACCTCTCAAGATTCAGCTATGTGATGCCTTCCTTTAATATCACTTCCACTCTAATCTGGGTTAGACAGAACTCCCCTCTATTAACCAAAAGCTTCTCTGATTTCTTTCTCTATTCTAAAGTCTAGCATATTACCTAATATAAAACAGGTGTCCACGGAATGACTATTGAATAAATAAATGAAAATAATAGTCATCACCTTATCATCATTGTAAAGTAAAAAATGAGATAATTTGTGAAAAATGCTATACATTTTATTAATAAATAACATAATGACATTAGTAATTTCTGCTAGCATTCATTGAGTACTTAAACTATTCCAAATATTGTACACGCCTAACTCATCTATTTAACAAAATCCTATGAGTGGGTCAATTAGTTAACATAAGCTAGGTTTTGCCGAAGTAACAATGTTCAAATCTCAGTGGTTTAAACACCAAAGATTTATTTCTCACTCATGCTAAGTGTCCCTTGTGAGTTGAGGGAAATTCTCTACTCATTTGAATCATTCAGGAACCCAGCTGGCCATCCTGTGGTTGCAACATTCAGGGCACGTGGCCTCCTTGGTCAACATGGCAGGAAAACACACAGCTCTAGATGCTTCTGTCTGGAAGTGAAACATGTCATTTCCACTGACACTTCATTATTCAAGGCAAGTCCCAGGCTCATGCCTGAGTTTAAGAGAGTGTGGGTCACTGAAGGAGTTGGTGAGTGCTGGTAGCACCTCCCACATGGATCCCACCGATAACTTTAATTAACAGATGAAGCAACGAAAGCAGAGGATGGAGCACAGTAATTTGCACAAGATCACACAGCTGGTGAGGGGTTGATCCAGGATTCAAACCTGGCTTTTGTGAATTAGGGCAGAGATCAACAAGCTTTCTGTCGAGGGTCAGCTATTGATCATTTCAGGCTTTGCCTGCCATACAGTCTCTGGTGCAACCATACAACCCTGCTGTAGTAGTGCAAAAGCAGCCACAGATGATACGCAAATGAATGGCACAGAGGTACGCCAATTAAACTTTATTTGCAGAACCGTGGGAAGGGCCAGGTCTGGCCAGTGGGCCGTGGTTCACGGAGCCCTGAGTGAGAACCCTCATTCATGATCTCAGGGTTACCCTGAGTTCCGAAGTCTGTGAAGCAATGGACAAATGCGAGTTATGAGAACCATGTTTCTACCCAAATATCCACTACATTACTTCCCTAGGCGGCCAGAGTCAAATGGCTCACCCAGACTTTAATGGGTCACTAATCTCTCATCTAACCAAGGTTAAGGGTAACCAACTTCTCTTTGGGGCTGGCTAATTATTACTGTACAAGTTTAAAGGGAATGACAACCAGGTAATTTTCTTACTAAACAAACAGAATAGGAACCATACCAAGGACCAAGCAAGCCAGTATTAAAGCCCCATTAGCTGTGTGGGGTCATTTCTAATGGCACATTCGCCTGTGTACAGTGGTTCTGCCGGCCTGTGCCAACCAGCAATCGAAATCCATGGGAGGCTCTGGGCGCCACAGCAGGTTTTTTCTGGGCCACCTACCTAAGGCCTTGTTTTTCCAGCTGACACTCTGCCTGTGTCAGCTAATTCCTGCTTTGGAAAATGCATTCCAGGGCTCATAAAGACTTGAAAGTCACACTATTTTCTCACCATGTTATTAAAATCCCAATTGCTTAGTCCTAATATGACCAGGCGATTTCCTGGCGAGCTTACAAATGGCCCGAATGTCACCAAGTCTGGGTTTCCAATTGGAAAGCCAAGGCCTGAGGTTTATTTATGGGTTAGTTATTTCTCAGTGATTCAGGTAGAGCAGTGAGGCAGTGAGTTCGGTACAATAACAGAAGAGCATGGAAACCACAAGTTTACTGAATGCATGTGAGTTTGCAACTTTGGGAGGCAGTGTTCATGTTCACCGCTGGGAACCTGGGCCGGTCCCTTCACCTTACTGAGCCACAGTTTCCACATTTGTAAAATGGTGACAGTGAGACCAAGTTCAGAGTGTTGTAGTGAGGGTGGCAGTGTGGTGTAAGTGCCCACATGGCAGCTAGCGTGCAAGCAGGAAGGTCCCAGATCTGGCCAAGCCAGAAATAGCTGAAAACTGGCTCCGGAAACCAGCAGAATCAAACCCAAGCCGGGTTCCCCAGTGCTAATTGGAAATTAATCAGGAGAAACAATAACCAGCCAGAAAAAGTTAGGAGAATGAGCTAATGGAGCCAGCCCCCCCCCCCCCCGGGAGCTTTGCTCATTCTGGGATTCTTCCCCCGAGTCGTTGGGAAGCTGCCTTAAGGGAGGACTGCTGCATGGGGGCAGCGGGAAAGGTGCCTCATTTCAGTGTCTATCTTTATCTCTACCATCAGTTCTCACGAATGCTGCCCTTAGGTCAGCAGAGAAGGCAGCCAGGGCCATCCATGGGAGACCTGAGGAGACTTGTGGATGTCCCCAATAAGACAGGGCACCAAGGTGCAGGAAAGCGCCAGACAGTGCCCTGGGCCCCAGTTCTTCTGTGGCAGAGCTGCAGGCAGGGGCCAGATTAGACAATTTAGAAACATGGATGGAACTCATCTAGACTTTTCACACCCCTTTTTCAGATAAAAACAAAAACAAAAACTGAGAACCTCAGACTGTCAGTGATTCGCCTATGGCCAGGCAGAAAGGTTGCAGCCAGGCTAGGAGCTGAACTCAGATATCCTCCCTTCACCTGTCCACCTTGACATCGCTTTAGAAATGGGGTGGGCACCAGAGTTGGGTAGGAGAGGCTGGGGCCATATTGGAGCTGAAGAGGTCAGTGTGAGGCAAGGACGCAGATTTCTAAAATTCTGAGCAAGGGAAAAGGAAAAATCTTTCCCCACTATGATGTTACCCACATTGGAACAAGGAACCCTGCCACCCACCTCACCCTCAGGCTGTATTCAAACCCAGAGGGAAGGGCTAGCTGCAGACCTAGAAGAGAGAACACAAACACTACTTTTTGCCTGATTTGCTTTGTGGAAGACTTTTAAAACCTGGTCCTGCCATTTCCTCTCTGTGTGTCGTTGGGCAAGTCACTTCCCCTCTCTGAGCTCTAATTTCCCACCTGGAATGGTGGTAGAATTGAGAATCTTTTGTAAGCTGCAAAGTGTTAGGTAAATCTAAGGCTTTGACCATGACGCTTGCATTTCTTTGTAAGGCAGATGGAGCCAGAAAATTTCCAGTTGGTAGCAGGTGACTTGTTCCTTAAAGAAGGGCAGAGGAAAATGCCAAGCAGCCACCCTGCGGAGTCTGAACCCCCCTTTCTGCTTTAACAAACCTCTCTGTCAACTGTCCAGGGGGTGACAAGCTGAAATCTGCAGTAATTGCATTCTAGGCCGACTCACCAATCATTAGCCATGTGATCGTGTTTATCCTGCCCTAGCCTGGAATTTGGCCTCTTACAAAACCCAACTACAAAAGAACAGGTTGGACCAAAACTGTGGAGAGTGAAGGCAGCCTTCCCCGAGGCAGGGGTGCTGATTAAACACACCTGGGCCTGGGCCCACCTCTCGGGTCTCAGCCCCAGAGTCTTGGCGGACTGTTCTGGTGGCACTGATGTAAGAGTCTGAGGTATGATCTGACCCTCAGAGAGGACAGCTCCCAAATTCAGATAATCATCTGGCCCCAGCCCAAAGTCAGGTCTTCACAGCCAGTGACAGCAAGCAGTGTTGCCTCAGATTCCTCGCTGGTCACCTTCCGTGGGGAAGGATTGCGTCATCCTCACACTGTCTCTAGGAAGGTTTTACAGAAGTGGAGGCTGGGCTTCTGACCCATTGAGTCACTCTCCCAAGGTCACAGATCCAGGAGGGTGGAGTAGAACGGGGGTGGGGGGAAGCTGCCGTTTGTATGTGCTGGCACACTTCCCTGCCTCTCCCCTTTCTTGGGATAACAAACCCAGCTGCCTGTCTACCTGGGCTGGGCACGAGATCCAGGCGAAGCCAATCATAAGACCATGCCCTCCTGGCTAAAGGAGAACGGGGCATGTGACCAAGCAGGCCCAGTCCGACTCCATTTTGAGCACTCTGCATCTAGGCACACACTCGCAACAACCCTGTGATATAGTTATCAACAACCTAGACCCTTGTTTACAGATGAATAAATGCAGACACAGCCAAGTTCAGTAACTTGCTCAGTCACACAGTAAAAGGGCTAAGATTCAAACTCAGCAGTCTGGCCCCCAAACCCATCCTGTCCACCGCTAGGCTACCCTAAACCTGAACACACCAGGGTGTGAACTTGGGCCATTTGACAGCCGGCTGGCTCCTTCTCTTTCAGCTCCACTGCACTGCTTGGCAGGGCTTTTTGTGTGTGTGAGACCTCTAAGGCCTCCTCCACTCTGCTTCTGGGGGCCATTCTAAACCATTTGATCAGGTCAATCTGCCTCTTGTAGCTTCTGCATCGTTCTCTGTCCCCTATAGGAAGAAGTCCAAATACTTGGCTTACCATTGGGTCTGCTCTGCCTCCCTTCAGTGACTCAACTACACACACACACACACACACACACACACACACACACCATCCTTACAGACAGACCAAACTACCTACAGTTTCTGCAGAATGTTAACTTTCTTTTTAGGGCAGCACTGTCCATACACATAATGGCAGCCACATATGGAATTAAAATTTTTCTAGTAGCCACATTGAAAAAGTCAAAAGAAAGTGGTGAAAATGATTTTAGTAGCCTATTGAATATGTTCAAACGATTAACATTTCAGCATGTAATCAACATAAAACGAATTATTAATGAGTTTCTTATTGTCGTTCTCCCTTTTGCAATCTGGCACATATTTTACACTTAACACTATAACTCCAGTTGTACTAGACACGTGCTTCTAGTCGCTACTAAATTGGAGAGTGCAGGGCCGGCCCAGTGGCGCGGCGGTTAAGCGCCGGCTTGCGAAGCCAGCGACCCCGGTTCGGGTCCCGCTTATGAGGGCCAGGGACACTGTCCTAAATTGGACAGTGCAGCTTTAGAGTAAGGCTACCCAGATGTTGTTAAGACAGGGAATGTAGGGAATGATCGCGCTTGTATAATATCCTGGGGAAAACAGGTAGGTGAGTGATCGAGGCTGAAGCCAACGGGCCAGATACCCGTTTCCCCGACCCTGCCAAACCTACAAAGGGCTGGACCATACGCATATTAGGAAAAAGCATCTTGTCTAGGGATTTCAGCCCCATTTGCCCTTGAAATTGAAGCTGGATGTCCCTTGTTCTGAGCACAGTCAGTACGATTGCCATCAGGGGCCTGTGGAGGCATGAGGCATAGATGTCTGGGCACACACACACCCAGCCATGTTTCCACCATGCCCTCCTGCCAGGGTCCTCCCTGACCTGGGAGACCCAGACAGATGCCTGGCCTCTTTATCCCATCATCATTTTCTCTGAGGAGGGATCACAAGGGAGAAGAAACTTCTCCCCTTCCATGCCTCCTTCAGCTCAGGACTTCATGGAAGGCTAATCCTCTCCTCCATCCTGGGGTGGCCTTGGCCTTCACTCTGCCCCTTCCCTGAGGCCATGATACTGTGTTTCCCGAAAATAAGACCTAACCGGAAAAGAAGCCCTAGCATGATTTTTCAGGATGCTTGTAATGTAAGCCCTACCCCAAACATAAGCCCCAGTTAAGATCGTCAGCCAGACATGATTGTTTGAATAAATGTAGATTTTTATACATGAATAAATGAATAAATGTAGATTGTTGGAGCAAAAATTATAATATAAGACCGGGTCTTATTTTCGGGTAAACATGGTAGACAGGCGACAGCCAGGCAACAACCACACCCAACAACTTGCCAATCAATAATGGAAGATCCACAGACACCATCCTGGTATCAAGTGCTTTCCCAAACCTTTCAAAGTGCTCAGCACAATAAAGGGTCCATGACAGTCACCACCTTCCTGAAAAGGCAGTCGGGGTTAGACATGACA
The DNA here is from genome assembly GCA_033961575.1 of Aselliscus stoliczkanus. Lineage (NCBI taxonomy): Eukaryota > Metazoa > Chordata > Mammalia > Chiroptera > Hipposideridae > Aselliscus > Aselliscus stoliczkanus. Next base: position 5,690,850 of record CM066733.1, read on the forward strand.
ATTTTGTCCCCCTTATATACATTCAGTGGTGATTATTGTGATGTTAATTATTCGCTCAGTCAGCCAGGAAAGAGAGGTAAAATACAAACAACACAATTAAGAAACACAATTAAGAAGCACAATTCGTATCAGCATGTGAGCCTCTGTGCTGCACCTCACAGAGGCAGGATCTGCCTCCCAGGCCTGCAGCCACAATTTCCTGCATCTTCCTTCCCTCATATCCATCGTACATATTCATTTTCCCTCAATTTCCTTCACCACCAAACAACTCATCAAGTAAATGGAAATTAAAACAGCATCAAAGTATCAATTTTCCCTCTTCTGACAAAATGCATAAAGTTATGATCATATCCAGTACGTGAACCCTTTCACAACAACTTGGCAGGAAGTTGCAAGAGCTGTTAGAAAACGTCATACCCTTTGACCTAGAATTTATCCGGCAGGAATAAGTCCTGAATGGGAAAACTGTCACGTGGGTGTTCGTTGTGGTGATATCTCAAAGAGCTCCAAATCAGTAACCTCAAAACCAAATGACAGGGAAGAGGTGAAAAAACATACACAGTACCTTGAAGCAGTGTAATATGATGCAGTCATTAAAAATGATGAGAAAATTATGGAGCAACCTCAAAAGGACTTATAGTTTGATGTTCAGTATAAAAAGGCAGAATTCCAAACTGTCTGTCTGCAAGGTTTCCCAGATCCGCGCAGTCTGTATTGACCAAGTCCCGGCCGGCCTGGGCCTCCCTTCCCACTTTCCTGCTCCAGCCCGATTCAGGCCTCTTCGGTGCCGGCGTACGTGCAATGGAAGTTCTTGGCGTCTACCTGCCCACCTGTGGTCCGAGGTGATGTAGTTTGGTGGATAGGCACTGTTTTCTCTCTCCCCACTGCCTGGTACTCAATAAACATTGAGTGAATGAAAGAAACAGCGACAATAATTTTGGCTACTGTTTACTGAGCCCCTACTATGTGGCAGGCATTGCAATCACATTTCTCATGTATTGTCTTACATTATTTTACTCTGAAATATCTTATAAGTTAATATTATTATTATCCCCTTAGTACAGATGAGAAACTGGAGCTCAGGGGCGTGGTTACAGGCCCAAGAGCATGCATTTGGTAGAGAGGGGAGACAGGATTTGAACTCAGCTCTGCCTGAGCTCCAAGCATGTTCTGTTTATTTCAAGATATATGTGTGAGTGTGTGTGTGCGTGTGCGTGTGTGTGTGTGTATCTATAATGATAGAGATGAATAGGAAGAAATCAAGGAACAATAAAAATGGATGATGGATGGCTGACGACCAGTGAGTTGGTGGGTGATTTTTTCCCCTGTTTTGCATACCGTTTTTTTAAAGTGTTTGGGCAGGTGGGCCAAAAAGAGAGAATTCCACCTAGGATTCCAAGCCCTTCTGGGGTTGATCCCAGGTAGCCCAGGAAGCAAACCGTGTTGGTCAGTTAACCTCTTTTCTGTTTACCTGTCAGGGCCCAGGGGACACTCAGTTCCACAGAGATGTCCTATGTAAGACCTGGGCCTATGACCCGGGTCAAGAGGGGAGTGTCCTTGGCACTGTGGTGAGCTGCCAACCCAGCCTGGCCACCTGGCCCACCGGGCCCACTGCACAGGGCAAGTGTGGAGCAAGTGCATGCTTGTCATTCCTGCCACTGTGTTCTCACTGCCTGAGGTTGCTGCACAAGTCACATGCCGGGGAGCATCTCATCACACGGGGGTGGGGCTGGGGGCGTGCTGGGATGCGGGGATGATGGAAGCATACACTCCGCCTGTGTGTTATGAATTAATATTTTTAATAAATCCTGTAATTATCTTCTGAATAGCATAATTACGTTGCTTTGTAACTTCTTTCAGTGTTGAAAGCATGAATTTGGTAAATGCAAATGTTTAAAATATTTCTCAATTTCCCTAAATTTTGTTGCAGCATGTCTTAATCTTAAAAAAATATATATATTCAAAAGCTGAAAAAATAAAAACTGAAGTGGCCCAGGCTTGTTTTATTCCCTGAGAAATCCAGACGTCTGGCGTCTGAGCTTATGTGGGATAGAGGCAAGCTCATAGCTCTTGGTGCATTTGGGAGTGTTCACTGGGCTTGCAAATGGAGCCTATTCTTCGAAAAAAAAACAAATAGGGGAAAATACTATGACAAGAAGCAAAATCTAGGTTTTTAACACATTTTTTGCAGGAAACGAGTAAACTCGTCATATAGCTTTTTATGCCCGATTACAAAGTGTTAAAAGGGCAGCGTGGAACTTCCATTTTAAAATGGAGATCAATTCCAGTCATTTTTATCTGTTTCTTAAATACCACTAAATGACAAAGGAATAAAAAAAAAAAGTATACATTTACAAAGAGAAAGAGAATAGCAGCTCAAATATGTCAATTTTATGAAAAAGGAGAGCAGATGGGCGAACAGTAGCCAGCTTTGCCGGCTAGAGAAAGCTTTAAGCTAAGCCTACAGAAGAGAGGCCCGAGGCCCCAGAACATCCCAGGAAGCTCACAGGTGGGCTGAGGAGCAGAGCTGGAAACAGAAGGAATGGCTTAAGAAACACAGACAGGAAGTAGCATCACCATCACCATCACCAATCACCACCCCACACGCCTCCCTCTCTCACCCAGTGAATCAGACAGATGTCCCTCCTTTATCACAACAAAGGCCTGGGTGGTTTGGTTTTCTTTGGGGGAAGATGAGACACTATCACTGATCAGGATAGGAGCAAAAGACTTTAGTTTACAGAGGTATTAAATGAAAGCCTCCCTCTTGAACACGGAGATGCTGGGTAACAGCCCCCAGGCAGGAGACTGGAAGGCCGACTACTTTCCAGGCAACCTGACCGGCCTGAGAGAAAACCAATTCACCCCTTTTTACACCACAGTGAAGCTCACCAGTCAACAAGCCTCAGGGATGAGTTTCCAAACAGCTTTTCAGCTCCTAAATATGAACACCAGCCAAAGCCATTAGACAACCAGTCAAAAAAGTCTCTAGAGGGCCGGCCGAGTGGCGCGGTGGTTAAGCGCTGGCTTGGGAAGCCAGCGGCCCCGGTTCGGTCCCACATATGAGGGCCAGTGACACTGCCCTCAAAAACAAACAAACAAACAAACAAAAGTCTCTAGAACAAAACACACCAAAAAGAGGAGATCCTAAGGTGACGGAAGTGATGCTGAGGGCAGAAGAAAACTGGCAAGACACAAGAAGAACATCCATAAGACTATCCTCAGAAAGAGAGAGTGGTTATTCCACCCCTAAGATAAGAGTCTATAAAAATGAGAATAAGAGAATAAGAAAGGGAATAAAATTGAGAGCCTAGGAGCCTTTGCCCTCCCAGAGTCTAGGAAAAGGTAACACCAGAAAACCAGGCAACAAGCGTCGGCCGCACGTCATTCCTATCAATCTGTGTGAAGAACGCGTTTGAAAACCGGTGGGTTTGGCTGCAGGTTGCAGCCAAATGGTATTTGCTGCCCATTGAACCCTCCATAGCAATCCTGCTAGGTATGAATTATTCTTCTCACTTATACACAGAATCTCAAAACGACACAATAAGAGCTCAAAACATATGAAATGGTTCTAATAGGTCATTATAATTTCCGTGGCTCGACCTAATCGATGGCCTAAGGTCACACTTGCCACTCATTCTTTTGGCCAAAGATATAAAATGATAAAAGAGAAGACCTGGGGTCTCAAAGGTGCTGTTTTTGTTTTCACGTTACCCTTGCATCTTAAAGAGAGAAAAAGGTGTATTTTTGTAATGGTTATTGAACCTCTTTCTAGGTTGGCTGTGGTCAGTTTGCAACAAAAGTATAGTGTTAATGGTGATTGCGTGTGTGTGTGTGCGCGTGCGCACGCGGTTTAGGTGAAGAAATCAAATCACTGTGTCTCCCAAAGTCAAAAAGAGGGCATGTGTGTTGGTGGGAGTGTGGGTTAGAAACAGAAAGCTCTTTGCTGGATCTTTCCATCAGGCTGCCTCTGTCTGGAGGTGTAGCCCTTGGTAGAAAAGCCCAGCCCCGCAGGTTCCAGGCGCCACGCAAGGAACTTCATTTTTCTTTACGACTTCCCTTGTAAACTCCTGGCATGACTCCTGCCTCCCTGCCATCTTGGATGAAATCTTTGCATGGTGGAAACTCAGCTATAATTTCTTTGGTCACTCATCTTATATAACAACAAATCTTCCCTAGACAATTATAGTCCCAGGAATAGTCTCATTTCCATAATTAAAATTTCCAGTCTGGGTAATTGAAGAAACTCCAGATCTTATTTAAAGGGAAGGTGTGTCTCCTGCCGCAGCTGAGGCTTGCGTAGGGGCGGGACCACTGCCTCAGCCCTCTCTGGCTCCTGCAGGTGAAATGGAGGGTGGGCTGGGGAGAGCCGGTCTCCCTGGCACCCATGCTCCCTGGCTTTGGTTTCCTCTGGCTTTGGGGTTTAAGCCTGACTCTCTCTCTCCTGGGCGCCTTGTGGGCTTTCAGAAACCCTTGTCATTGGGGGTCTCCCATCTGTGATTCCTAGGCAGCGATGGTCTCTGCGGGCTGGCTGTGTACCAGCTCCCTGACCCCTTGTGGATTCATCACTGGGGTCACTGCACCTTGGCCTTTCTGCATAAAGCCTCCAGCCAGCTGTCTCTTCTGCAGGGTCCGCATCTCCATGGAAAACGCTCATGCATTTTCTACCCCAGCAAACGCCGGAGTGCTGGCTGTTCCCAGCTCAGCCCTCCTCTCCTCTGCTTCTCCTCAGCCCAGCCTCTTCTCGCCTGTATGCTTCTCGGATGGGGGCCAAACACCAGTCCCATATGTCCCCCAAACTCCAACGACATAGGCCAAGCTCTCCCAGTGGTCATCTGGCCTCCAGCCACAGGCTTGGGAAGGAAGTGTTCCCATCTCCTGCCTAGAGTGGGGTCCAAGAGAAAAGGCTGGGGCATCCCACCATTTCCCAAGACCGTCTTTCCTCTCAACCTCTGCGACCTGAACACTTGTCACCTCGGATGGGCATGAGGCACAGGGCGAGAGAGATAGATTCTGTCCCCGACCTTGGTAAGTTCTGCATAGGCGGAGCCTCGCGCCTCACTTTGCAGTGAGTGAACAGGCCACCCCATTGCATATTCTCAGCTTGTTGAGATCTCTGTAACGTTTTCGTAGAAAGAATCCCACTTCGGTCAATTGTTACACAGAATTGCTACATATGCAGGTATGTGCTTGGTAGGTGTGTTACAGTGGAAGAAGTTACTTGTGTGTGGGTGTATGTACGGGCATACGCCTTTGTGTGTGGTGTGTGAAATGGTCCCTGTAGGTGTCCCCAGGGTGTGTGCTCACACACGTGTGTGTGCTGTCCATGCGTGCACACATCTCATCTGTAAACACCAAACCATCGATTTCCCTGAGGCCCCATTTGCTCCGCACACAAGACTCCGTCCACAACCTCACGGGCCTCTCTGGAAATCAGAAAGCACCTAAGGCCAGAGTGTGGGCCCGCAGCACCCCAGGAGAGGGGAAGACCCCGGTGACAGGTCTGCTGTGATCACAGGGCTCTTCAGTAGAACAAGGTATTGTCTTCCCTCCCTAACCGGGAGACCTAGAACAATGATTTGATTGGCCTGCAAGCAAGAAGCCCCTCTCCCGGTTTTGCCTTTTGGCTGAATACAAGGGGGAGCAAGCCAGACAGATTCCTGCAGAGATTATCGCATTTGTGAGTCGAGTTTATTTCCCCTCATCTGTGCATATGAGCCCCGTGAGCAGCCCATGTGAATGTTAAACCTGCCATGTGACTCTCTCACTCTCAGGTCTGTGGTGTCACAGGGCAGTTAGAGCAACTGCACAGAGGTCAGTGTGTGTGTGTGTGTGTATGTGTTCAGGCCCTTGAAGAGGGCAATCAGATGTGCAAGTAAACATCACTGGAAAACATCTTTCTGGAGTGCCAGGGCCCCATTTCTGTGGCAACGTACAGGCAAAGCCAGGGAATCAGGGCAATGTTGCCAGATGCCATGGCCAGGGCAAGCTCCCCACTGTGCACAGGAAGGAAACAGCCCGGCTTGCCCAGGGAGGGTTGTGCTCTGCTTGTAAAGAGACTACTGCTCATTCTGCTCATGTGGCTACAAACCCATCCTCCACTGACATTTCTCCTGCCCTTTTCCCAGAGGATCAAGGATTCCCCACCCACCCCACCCCCACCCCACCCTGGGCAAACAGCATCCCCGTTAGAACAGGTGCCAGAGAGAGGGGCTGTCTGCTGGACAGGGACTTGAGGTCATTGCAGGCGTGGGGAGAAAACCCAGTAAGTCTCATTCTCCGGTGTGAGTGGGGTCACCAGACTACCCAGTAAACTTGCCCAGAGCTTGGACTTGAGGTGATTAAGACACCGATGCTCTTTCTTCTAGGGAATTCACAGCCCAGCGAATCTCAACCATTCTTCACCGCCTCTTACAGATGGGCACACTGAGTCCATTCATTCATTCATTGATTAGGGACATATTTATGGAGGACCTTCCATGTGATGGAGACTGGGCTCTGGGAAGAAAGCAGTGTATGATCAGTCAGGGGATCCCTGCCCTCGTAGAGCTGACATTTCAGGGGAGTACTGACAAGGAACAAGATCAATAAGTGAGATACGTCGCATGTCAGATGGCGATTGATGCTATGGAGAAACATCCAGCAAAATAAAGGGCATAGAGGGAAGTGGAAGATGGAAGGAGGGATGTTACTCCTTATAAAGGAGGCCTTGTTGAGGATATGACCTATCAGTAGAGATCTGAAACAATGGGAGAGCACACCATGGAGATATCAGCAGGAAGAGGGTTCCAGTCTGAGGGAAATGCAAGTGCAAAGGCCCTGGGGCAGGGGCCTGCTAAGCATGCTCAGAGAACTACAGAAAGACCAGAGAGGCTAGAGCACAGTGGGCCCGTGGAGTTCCCATTTACTGAGATGGGATGTTTATTTTGGACATATTAGATTGGATCTCTTCTATTTGTTCACTGAAATATTGAGTTAGACATCATGTATGTGGAGGCAATGACTAGGGAGGACAATATATGAGGATTTCAGGGGAGAGGTCCAGGGTGGAGGCATGAATGTGTTAATGGTAGTGAAGCCACGAGGCTGGTTGAGGTCCCTCAGGGAGTGAGTGTAGACAGAAAAGAGCAGAGAAGCAATCACGGGGTTCTGGGTATATTAGCAAGAGGCCGGGAAGATGAGGGGAAACCTGCAAAGACGATTAAGACACTGAGTGCTGTCCCTTAGCCCGTTGAAAAACATGCTTCACGAAGGAAAGAATGATCAACTGTGACAAGTGCCACCGACAATCAAAATGGGACCACTGGGTTTAGCAATGGGGAGGCCACCCTGGGATTGGGGAGGTGACGCCACGGAGAATGGAGCAGACCAACAATAGCTCCAAACACCATCTCCTTGGGAAGAGTAAGAGTTGCTTACTCTTCAAACATTTGCACATTCATTCATTCACTCATTCATTCATTCAAGCAAATGTGTACTGAGCACCTGTGAGACTAAAATCGAAGATAACATTTATGAAGCACATACCACATGTGCCAGGCTCTGGATTCACACAAATATCTCATGCGATACTCACTTGCACCCGAAGAGATCAGTGCAACTGTTTTTCCCATTTATGTCAGGAGTCCAGGTGGTAACCTAGGCCTTTCTCCTCAGAAACCCAAGTCTTTTTTAAAATTGTGATTCAAACACACACACACACACACACACACACACACACACACACGTCACATATAATTTATCACTGTAAAGCATTCCTCTTCCATAAAAAAGAATGAAATCTTACCATCTGCAACAACGTGGATGGACCTAGAGGGTATTATGCTAAGTAAAATAAATCAGACAGAGAAAGACAAATACCATAGGGTCTCACTTCTATGTGGATGCTAAAGAACAGAATAAACGAGCAAACAAAACAGAAATTGACTCAGAGATACAGAGAACAAACTGATGGTAGCTAGATGGGGGGTTGGGTAAGAAAGGTGACGGGATTAGGAAGTACCAGTGGGTAGTCACAGACTAGTCACTGGGATGGGAAATACAGTTTGTGGAATGTAATCAATAACGTTGTAAAGGGTGTCAGATGGGTACTGGACTTTTTGGGGGGATCACTTCATAGATTCTACCCCTAACCACTGTGCTGTATACCTGAGACTAACATAAAATTTAGAAAACAATTAACCATTTTTAAGTATGTAGTTCAGTAGCGCTAAGCACATCAATGATGTTGTGCAACAGATCTCCAGAAGTTTTTCATCTTACAAAACTGAAACTCTGTGCCCATTAAAGAGCAGCTCCCCGTTTCCTCACCCTCCCACCCCCAGCCCTGAACCGGTGGCAACCATCACTCGGCTTTCCTTCTCTGTGAATCTGACTCCTCTAGGGACCTCATGTAAGTGAAGCCATACAGTATTTGTCTTTGTGTGGCTGGCTCATTTCACTTCACATAATATCTTCAAGGTTCATGCATGCTGTGTCATGTGTCCAAACGTCCTTCCTTTTCACAGCTGAATAATATTCCAGTTTGCATATACTCCATGTTGTTTATCAGTTCATCTGTCAGTGGACACTGGGTCGCTTCCACCTGTTGGCTGTTGTGAATAATGCTGCTGTGACCATGACTGTGCAAATATATCTCTTTGAGACCCTGCTTTCAATTATTTTGGATACAAACAGGAAGCCTGGGTTCTTAACCAGCCCCCTACTGACACGGCGATGCCTGGGGCAGGGTGCCCCATGTTCATGGAGCAGGTCCGGCAGGAAACACTTACCCTGAACATATAACTCCAGGTGCTCTGTGTGTGTAAGACCAGGGCGTTAGGGGACACAGATGGGACAGCCAACTTTTTTACTGTGGAAAAAAAGATGAAGAAGATCCAGACCCTGCTCACGGAGTATAAAACCATAGCCAGCCTCATAAAACCTTATCAATCAGCCGGATTCAATTTAGAACCTTCAGGGGGGGACGTCTCAGCATCTTCGTGAGCCCGGAGCAGACTGAACAAATGTTTCAGACCTTCAATGGCAAGGACATGGTGATGATGACGGTGATGACCTTCTCTGAGTGCCCTGCGTTAGCCACTGTGCTAAGAGCTTAACACACTTTATCTGATTGAATCCATGCAATGTAAGTCCTATTACTATCCTGCTTTTACAAATGAGGAAACAGGCTGAGGCGGGTAAGCTCATTTGCCCAAAGCATGCAGCTGGTGGAAGGGTTGCGGTCGAGCCAGCTCTGCCGGAAGGCACTGCCCCTGGCCAGCGGGGTGAACTGGGCTCCCAGAGGAGCCACCTGAGCCCCACCCCATCCCAGCAGCACACAGCTTTGCACCGCCCAGGCACCAGCAGATTTCAACACCGATTTCCTCATCTTCCTCTACCAACACGTGACCCGATGGCCCCATGATGCAATAAGGGGAGAGAGTGTCGGGGGCTGAGCTGTGTAAGGGGATAGGCCTCACCTCTCGTGGGGACTGCCACATCACTCCCCACTGCTCCCTAGGTATCCCCTGGCAGTCTGTGCCACACCGCAGCACAAGTGGTCTTTCAAAAGTGTAAGTTGGATTATGTCATTCCCATAGCTACAATCTTTCCATTTCCCACTGCTCTTAGAATAAAAATCCCACCCCACCCCGGTGTCCGAGGTCCCACGTGTGACCTCAGCCCACTTGCTCTCCATGGTCTGGCCAAGCCGGCTGGATCCTGCTCCCAGACGCTGATGGACGGCCAACCAGGCCGCTGAGCAGACTGTCCCAGGCAGAGAACAGCACAGCCGAGGGCCTGGGGAGGACACGGGGAGTGTGTGCGCGACTGTGGAGTGACACGAAGAGGGCCAGGGTGAGGACGGAGGCTAGAAAGGGGAGCGAGGACCAGAGGCCTTGAGAGTCAGCTGAGGAGGGCGAGGCCCAGCCCAAGGCTGGGGTTTAAACAGAGAATGCGGGCGGCCGAGGGGCGTGGCGGTGAAGCGCTGGCCTGGGACGCCAGCGGCCGTGGTTCGGGTCCCACATGTGAGGGCCAGGGACACTGCCCTCAAAAAAAATAAAAAATAAAAAATAAACACACAAAAAAACCAGAAACAAAACAAAAACAAAAACACACACACAAAGAATGAAAAGCTCAAGTTTGAGCTTAAGCAAAGGGACTTTTGCATATGCAATAAAACTATGTCCAGGACTACTCTGAGGAAGAATCCAGGAAAATGGAGGGTGTCTCTGGGGGGCACGTCTCAGGAAACAACAACCCACTGGGAGCCTGCTGCGTCCCCACGCTGACCACGTCTGCCGATGCAAGGAGAGTGGGCCGGAGGCTGGGACATGGCCCAGCAGCTGCTGCTCCGTCTCTCACCACTCAGAGCCAGCGGGTCCTGTGCTGCAGGCACCAGGAAGCCACCCAGAGGTCAGTGGAGGGCCTGAGCCCTCCTGGAGAAGGGAGGTGGTCGCCAGGAGCACTGGGAGCCACAGCCATCAGGAACACACACTAAGAGTGTGGGGATCACCGATCGGGGTGTTGCTCTGTGTTTTGTGCTCCTATATTCACTCTTTCTTTCTCCAGTGCAAACAGGTAGACCGTGCTATACCTAGAAAATGCTCAAACGACAGGCCTCCTCCCTGGCTTTTACATTTCAAAAGCCTGAACTTGAGGTTATTGTGCTGCAGGGAACAACCAAGTGCCTTTGAGTGCTATGAGACAGAGGGGAGGTTCCCCACCACTCGGGAGGGGGTGGCAGCTGGCAGAGTCAGTGGAAATGGCAGGGTGGCACGTTAACTTAAGGAGTCCAGAACCTGGCCTAGCATTAGTAAGATGCCTTCCTTTAAGGGACCAGACAGGAGGCACAGGAGCAGATCAGCAGTAGCTGTGGCTGGAAGGTCGCCCCGAAGACCCATTTCAAGAAATTGAATGGGTGGGTTTGCAATGACACGTGTGTGTGTGGAATCAACACTGAGAGGGTTCTAGAATCTCAGGGCTGGAAAGGCAATGGACATGGTCTGGCGCAGTCTCTCCAATTTAACATGTTTAGAAACCGAGGCTCTGAGAAACACAGTGACCAACCTGAGGTCACACGGTGCACCGGAGGCGGAGGCTGATTCAGAAAGCAGTTCTCTTCCTCTCTCGGGTCCTATCCTCAGAGGCAGGAAGCCTGCCGGGCATGGAGAGGAGCCATCTCTGGGCCTCCCATCACCCCACCTCCCAGGCGTCTCCTCGGAGCCTAGGAATTCAGTGGTGTCACAGTCCCGTGCTGTCAACAGCCTGGAATCCTAGGCTGCAGGAAGTGTGCAGCCTGTGGCCTCCGCTGCCCAACCCGGCCACCTGAGCACCCGGATTCCACCCATTCCATCCAGCCATGCAGGTCTGACTGCCTGATTCCGCATGTTTTCCTTCCTCTGTACCTTTGCACGGGGAGCGGTTCCACTGACCTGGGATGCCCTCCTTCCCACACACCCTCCTGCAGGCCACCCGCCTCTGGGAGCGCTTCCCTAATGCAAACGCTGGTCACGCCCCTGCCTCCCAATTTCTGTCTTTCCTCTCTCTGAACACAATAGACCACTGCCTGCGGCACAAAATTACGTACTGCCTGCTGATTTTAATTTTCTCATATCTTCTCACTTGAGATTAGAAACTCTGCCTTAAAAATGTTGCATCAACAAAGCACCCAGTACTGTGCTCGGTGCTTCAAAGTTGCTCAGTGAAGGTATGTTGGAGTGAGTGACTGCAACGACTGTCAGCTGGGGCTCTTTCTGCCCCTCAGAATCCTGTGAGTGGGACCTCCCAGGCCCCTGGATTCCCTGGAAAGGCAGTGACAACAGCTGGTCCTGAAGGACTCACCAGGATGAGTCAGGCCGGCAGCTCCACGTCAACCATTGCCAGACCCCAATGAGGAAACTGAGGCGCAGAGGGGGAACTGATTTGCTGGGGGTTCACGCATTCTACCTGACTGGGGAATCAGACTGGGGTGAGGCTGACTCCACACGGCTCACGCTCTGACCACATATCTCGTGCACAGGCCACGTGCAGGCTGAGCCCCTCAGATAATGCAAACGGGGAGGACACACCCCTGACCTGGTGGGTGTGGTCAAACGTCAGTCCTGAGGAGCCCACTGAAACCCAGCGTCCCACATGCCCACCAGAATAGAGGCCAAACTGGGGGTAGAGGGAGCATAAAGGAGAGGCCCAAACTAAAGGAGCAAGCGACCCCTCTGTCTGCATAGCAAAATCTCTGGTCCCTTAGACCTTCAAACTTCCTTGTAAGACGGGTGGAATGAGGATCACTGAACCTGATTTACAGGATGGCAAGCTGACCGTCAGGGGGGCAGATGACAGGCCCAAGGCCACTCAGAGGCCAGTTGGGGGACCTTTCCCAGCCATCTCTCTGACTAACCCCCCTCTCCACTGTCCTGCAGGGACACACAGTTCCCGAGGGCTGGCTCTTATTTTTAAACACACCCCTTGTTACTGGGCTGCCCAGCCTTGGCTCAGGCTCTTGCCCTGCCTGGGCCTTTCTCCTCCAGCTGGCAGTGCCCAGCCCAGATCTCACTGCCCCGAAAAACGTCTCTAGGTCCCCTCCAATCTGAATACATCCTTCCATTCACCCCAAAGAATCTCTCCCTCTATCATACTCTGATTTGATACTTCTTTAAACAAGAGTTCAAGTGCCTGGTACAATGCCCGGCTCGTCCTAGAGACTCAGACTGTATTTTCTGGAGTGAAATGGTGTTTGGCATATTTTGACAGAATAAACGTGTGAATGAGTGGACAGACAAAGGAATGGATCCATTGCCCGCCTTTCACTCTTGTTGACAGGACCCATTTCAGTGAGATGACCTACAGAAGTGCCAGCACAGAGCTGGGCACAGAGCGGGTGCCAGCAGTGTGCTCACTGGCGTGCATTGGTTTGAAGCAGTGTCATCTCCCAGGTCACACAGGCCAGCACAGCTCAGCCGCCTAAACAGGACAAATGCCAACACAAAGGCCCCAGCAGGCCCGGGGCCAGGGCACAGCCCACTGATCTCCAAAAAGGAGCAAAGTCTGCAGTCCTGCCCACTCCTTGCTGTCCTGCCAGCTCAGTGGCTGTCCCTGTCACTCGGCCTCCTGGGCCTGCAGTTTGGGGAAGAATAAGAAGGAGGGAAAAGCAGGTTCAACCAGATGGCCAAGCTGTTGTTTTCATCAGCACTTGGGGAGCTCCGGGGCTGAGGTCAGGGGCGATGGCTGCCAAGCAGGCCAGGGCGGCTCATGGTGAAGAGCCCAGGCCCAGATCTGGGTTCAAACGCTGGCCTGTGGCTGCTTCACAGCTATGCTGGCCCTGGCCAAGGCCGGCTCCCTCTCTGAAGCTCGGATTCCTCCCCCTGTAAAATGCAGTGATGACCAATTGCCATATGCGAACCTGCAGACAGATACGGACTTGGGACAAGCATGACATACAAGAAAAATAATGACAATGGATATGTATATATCTATATCTATATGTCTCTCTCTATAGCCATAAATAGATGATAGGTAGATAGATAGACAGACAGACAAAGATATCACTATAACAGGTTTCCAGTTGCCCTCCCTTATGAAGGATTGGCCTTTATTCTGAGATTATGTCCTTCCTCTATTTTTATATTTTTGTGGTTGAAAGAGCTAAGTGCTTCTATTCCCTCTGCCTACAACCCCTAACCCATCCCACGGGCAGGACTCACCCCTTCACCAGCTTCAGAGCTTACTGAAATGTCTCCCTCCCAAGGACACCTTCCCTGACCACCCTGTTTAAAATTCAACCCATCCCCCATGTGACCTCACTTGGAAAGAGCAAAACCAAGAACCAGCTGTTTCTTTCCCCGGCTCTGACCAGGACGAGAGGGGCTCCAGCCCTTGGTCCTGCACATCAGAAGGCCCCATTCTAGCCCTCTTTTTCTCACAAAGGAGGCATCTTGGGGGACAAGGGGATGTGCCCAGCTGGAGCCCATGCACCTGCCCTCCAGGGGACACTCCAGGTTCTCAGGACACTGGGGTTCCCACTTCCCAGGCCGCTCCCCCATCCCATTTCCCTAAGGGGGGACCATGCGGCAGTGGGCGCTGCTTGCTGGGGGAGGGGCGGGCGGCATGCGTGGCCCCTTACAGAGCAGGAAAACACGGAGAGTGCAGAGCGTGCGTGCGCAAAGCAGCTGCCGGATCCTGGGGTCAAACCCTGAGTTGGGCCAGTTCCGGGTCATTAGGAAGCTGTTTATCAGGTTAGGAGATACAACATATTTTAGTTAACAGTTTATTACCTTGATTTCTAATTTTTGAAATATGTAGACTAAGGTGCATGACCCTGTCCGGGGTGAGCCTGCTGTTCCGAGCACACCTGGCTACACGGTGCAGCCTCCAGCATGGTCTGGAGGGAGCGGAGACACACAGGCTTCAAGGAGGAGGGAGTTGGGGGGCAGGGTGAGCATGGGGTCCTCCTTCTAACACAGGGGTTTTGAGGAAACTCAGGCTCCCTGGGGCTTTGGCAAGGTACGCGCCCAGGAGCAGATGACCAAAGAGCGTTCACCTTTCCCGAATTTTGAAATGACAGAAGAAGGGGACAGGGAGAGATGTTTTTGGCCCTTTTAGAGCCCTTCAGACCCTGACTGTGTATGAGCTTCTGTTGCACTGTTTCTGATGAAGCGACCTGAACCAGCGGGCCCGATCAGGCCTGGACACTGCCCCATTTAGTCTAAACACTGGCCTGTCCACAGCTCCTGTGTCCTCTCCTCCCATCGCCTCTCCCCTGCCCTGGGCTCTACTTACAGCTTCCTGAGCAATCTTTTCACTTTTGCACATGCTGCTTCCCCTGGGATGCCCCTGCCCTCCTTTCGTCATCCTGCCAGTTTTTTCCTTCGGGAACCAGCTCAGCCCCGCCCCTGGCCTCCCAGTTGTCCGCAGGAGATCCCCTGCACTCCCCAGGCCCCTGTGCTGGGCTTCCTTCTGTAAAAGGGCTCTGGACACGGCAGCCTGATGGCTACCTGTCTGTCTTCTCCAGTAACTCGAGAGCAACGTGGAGGCAGGGACTGGGCTTTATTCTCCTCTACCCTATGTGCACCTCCAGCCAGGAGCAATGTAGGTGATCAGGAAAGGTCAGCGGAGGGCTGGAGCCCCCTCTCTGAAATGATGTCCTGTCAGCATGAGCCTATGTGCTACTTACTTAGCCAAGGAGGACTGACCGGGACAGTATCCCCATTTTATCACTGTGCAGGTTGCGAAGCGCTCAGCCATGCTCGGCCCTGGGGCTGGTGCATCCATAAAGCAGTTCCTGGTCTTCCTGCTGCTTGGCTGGGGGCCACAGCAGCACTGACTAGGGGATGCCTGACCAAAGTGCAAGGTGGCATTGAACCTTTTTCTCAACAATTGCCAGACTTCGCCCTGGGGCGAGGAGGAAGAGTGAAATGCGAGAGCTGGGGTGAGGAGACCAGAGACCCTGCCGCTTCCGGGGACTGGCAGAGGCCCAGGGCCAGGCGGGGGCCACATTTCCAGGCAGGAGCTGGGTCCAGCCCTAGGGTCACACCAGTGCAGGGCTGGGGAAGAGGGGACAGGTCTTTCCCAGTTGCAAAACCCCTGCTGAGTCATGCTCACTAAGCCTGCTGGGTACCAAAGTCAGAGGTCACAAGTTCCAAGCTGCCTGGTTAGTGCTAACCCTGTTGACTCTTTGGCCTTCCACATCCCACCTCTCCTTGAGCCTTACTAATCCTCTTCTGTAGGGCACAGCTGTTACAGTTTCTGCTTTTTCATTTTCCCCCAGCATACCTCCCTTTCTTTGGGTGACAGCACCCCAGTTTTCCTTGGAGATCCTCTTCCCCACTCTCAGCCCAGGCAAAGTTGGAGTCTCCCCACTTCTGGGAACACCAAGCCTGGTCACACGGCCCAGGCTTAGCCAATGAGAACATTCTCTCTTGCCCAGGACTGGGTCCACAATGGGAAACATGATGAACGCATAGCACAAGACTCAGTGCCAAGACTTTCCCAGACATGTTGAAAAAGAGACCCTCTCTGTTTCTGCAGAGATTTGCAAGCTGCGCAGATGTGTCGTCCTATAGCACCTGAGGCCTCCACGTGCAGAATGGTTGCCTAAGAAGGCCACCCAAGAGAAACCAGGATCAAGAAGAGGTACAAGGAGCAGACCCAGCCTTCTAGCCATGAGTAAAACTCAAAACGTACCTTTGAAGGTTTCAGCTATATGGACTAGTACTTTTCCTGTTGGCTTGCGCATGTTTTAAAGTTGGGTTGTTGTCATTTGCAAACAAAAGATTTCTTACCAAGACCATTTATTCTATCCATCTCCCTCCCTCTTCTCATCTCTATGTCCTAGTTTAAGCCTTGCCATTGGCCTTGACAGTCTGCCCTGGATTATTGTACGAGACCTCCAACTAATAATTACAACAGAGTAACATAACAGTAGGAATCAAGCAACTGCGACCTGTGTGCACATTTATTACAGGGCCCCTGCAAACCGATAGTTGCATCTTACTGATGAAGAGACCGAGGGTCAGAGAGATAAGGGACTTGTACACTCTCAGTAAGCAGCAAAGCTAAGATTTGAACTCAGACGCTCTGACTCCAAAGCTCATGCTCTTTGACCAGCTTCATCCTGCTTCGTTTAACTCTGGGCAGACCTTGTTTCTCCCACAACGATACATTTTTAGGTGGGCACACCTAGGTCTCTCAAAAGCACCTAGCGCTGAGTGTAGCCAGACTTGGTCAAACACCCTGGACTTCAGGGACACTCTTTAGAGGCACGAACTCTGAATTTAGTCTGTCGTTTTTTTTTCCGCCTTCGTTTTCCTTTCCCTCAATTTCCACACTCATTCTCAATTTTGTGGCCATGCTGTCATTGACCCCAAGCTCACCTGCCCGTCGCTGCACAATCAGGGGAGGTGGACCACGGACGAACTGCCAAAATGTCGTGGGATGAGGCCAGAGCCAAGGAAGCGCAGAGCACCATGGGAACAATCTATTTTGCTTGGGGATGGGGGAGGGACATGGAAGAAAGCCATATGGAGGAGGTACCATGTGAGCTAGGGTTTCAAAGGGTGTGGCAGCTTTTGTCAGGAAAGGGTAGTGGGGGAACAGCATTTTCTGGCGGAGGGGAACTGCAGGTACAGAGACAGAGGCATGAGAAGTCTGGTGTGTTCTGGGAAGACAGCATGGCCAGGCGACAATGCAAGACAGCGAAGGGGAACAGAAGAAGAGGAAATGCGCCTTCGCTGGAGGAGTAAAGGAGAAAAAAGTCAATCGGTAGTTTGGATGATTTTCCTGGTCTTTTATCTAAGCTTTGCTTAGACGCCAAAGCGGAAGTTTGTACTTCCCCATTCCACGGCTTCCCTCGGGAGAGGGAGGGTTAATTCAGAAGCACATGAAGAAATGGCTGGGCAGCTGAATGTGAAGAGGACAGACACAGGCAGCCTGAAACTTGAGCTGGGGACAGGGGACTGGGGAGGTAGGGGAACAGGCCAAGAAAGGGATAGGTCAATCATTGAACTCAATAAAATCTTCCATGCCGAGCCCTGCACTGGGCCTCAGGGATATAAAGATCAATAGGACAGGGTTCCTGGCCCCATGGTCTCACAGGCTGGCTGGAGGGCCACACGAGATGGCCAGGACAATAAAATGGGCTGAGTTCCGGGGCTTGGGCTTCTAGCAAAGGTCTGGGAGAACACCTGGGGGCTTGGCTTCCTAGAGGAGGTGACATTGGAACTGGGCCTGGAAGGATGACTAGGAGCTTGCTACCCAGAGGCTGGGGAGCTCTCTTAATTCTCCTATCCCCACTTTTATTAAAACTGACCACACTGTAGCTATTTGGCCAACATCGGTCCTTTCTGCTGAGCTCCCTGGGGACAGATTCTCTCCATCGGGTTCACTGAGTTATCACAATGAGTGTCTAGTATAGCTCAATAATGTGTCTGTGCACATGAGAGAGCAGCCTGTTCAAAGTCTGAGCAGAGGGCGCAGACATGGGCAGCAGCACAAACGGTGTGGTTTGGGACAAGGTGGGTGGGTGGGCGGGCAGGGTCTACAGCAGAAATGGCATTGACTGTTGATCTGTGTCATTTGGATTTTATCCTCTAAATGGGGAGAGATGTG
Source organism: Aselliscus stoliczkanus (assembly GCA_033961575.1). Taxonomy (NCBI): domain Eukaryota; kingdom Metazoa; phylum Chordata; class Mammalia; order Chiroptera; family Hipposideridae; genus Aselliscus; species Aselliscus stoliczkanus. The sequence continues at coordinate 5,708,931 of CM066733.1, forward strand.
ATCAAGATGGTACTCACTCATTTATTTGACAAATATTTATTGTGCATCTACTATGTGCAGGGTCTTGTGTGAGAGCCTAAGGATATCATGGAAGCAAGACCAACTCCTTCCCCACGTGGAGCCGACATTCTCATGGCAAAACAGCAAACTTGTAAGTGATTAAGAAATAGTATCCTCTCAGCTGGTGATGAAGGGCTAGGTAGAAAAATACAGACAGGTAAGGCAGTGGCTCGGAATTGATGAGAAGGGGGAGACTCAGTGCTAGATGGGGAACGTGTCAGACAGGATTGTGTCAGCTGCAGGGAGCAGAAATCTTGACTCACAGTAGCCTAACACATAAGAGTTTATTTATATCATGCCACAGGAAGTCCAGGAGCTTAGCAGTCCAGGGCTGGATGACGCCTCAGGGGTGATGTCAAGAAACCAAGCTCCTCTGTCTTCCTGTTTCACTTCCTTAGCATTATTTCTGATGCTTTAACCTCTTTTCATGGAGAGAATGAATTCATGCATTTCATAGGTATATAAAAGTGCATATTTAAAAGTGCTATTTAAAAACACTTAAGTTGATGCTTTGCTGACATGTAAATTTCTCCATCTAGAAAAATTCAGAAAACTCTGATGCTCACAAAAATGATGGGTATGAATTGTCTGGGGTAGGAAAAAGGGGAAAGGGCCACAGCCACATCTGGGCTGATGTGATGTACGATTGGATGGTACTGGTGCCCGTGTGCACGTGCGTAAGGTATTCAATTCCTCTACTGGCCTCACTCAGTGGAAGCAGATATCCAAAGCCAAAAATGGCCATGAGACTATAACCCCTGTCTCCCCTATCTCCCACAAAGAAACTCAGCAACATTTTAGGGCGGGCATCTGGCTTCCTAAATTTCGTAAAATGGAAGATGTGGGACAAACTGACTGTAGCTGATGCTTGGTTTACAAAAGGATCCTTTTGGGGTGGTGGGGAAGGTAGGTTTGAGGAAGAAAGCCTGGAAACAAAAGTCTTGGGAGAGATGGTGAGGCATGGATTAGGACTGGTGAGAGGCAGCTTTGAGAACTATGTGGGAGCAGGAGGGCTACTGAAATGGTGAAAGTTTATGTAGAACGGAATGAAGGGCCACACTCAGGTGACAGAACCCAAATACAGTGACAAGAACTGGCAAGCCACTCCCAAGTCACCAACTATATGGGCCAATAACATATTCCTCCCCCACTATGCCAGCCAACAACCTGCCCCCTGACCCTGCCCTTTTTTCTAAGAAGCAAGTCCCAAGATGACTCTTGGGGTTTTCTGGATGCTGAGAAGTTCTCAAAGGTGGTCTGCCCCTTCCTTTATTGGTGGAGCCAGCCCATCGAGGACTCCAAACATTCACTGGGCATGGGGCATTCATTAGTGCATGATAGCCAATGACAAATCCATTAAAAAACAAAAACATGCCAGCACATCTCTGGGGAGTTTGGGGAATGCAGACAAAGCAACCCAGCCCTGGGGCCCTGATCAGTGGACACCCGAGTTGAACCCTGATTGGGAGTTAGAAGTTGAGGGGTGGTTAGAAATTGCTCTAAGAAATTGGGGGGCTACGACTATCATCTCCTCGGCAAGGAAGGGAGGGTGATCAGCTTCAGAAGAGCTCCTCTCAAATAGATTTATGAGGGCATCTATTTTTCTTTAATGTCACTAGTTAAATTGGTTCCCAGAAATCAAATATCCCACCCTTCCTGGGCCAAATGCTGTTCTAAGATCCAGAGAACAAAACAGACACAAATCCTTCCCCTCATAGAATTCAGATTTCTGGTCAGAGGAGACACCCCAAAGCCCCAAATAAACAAGCAGTTCATATATCGTATGCTCATTGTTCCCTTTTGTTTTTCTATGGCAAGCAGTGCTCTGCCAGTATCTTGGAGCTGAGTGTGTGCACATACACCCTTCATTACATAATTCACTTATACGTCATGCTGCTTTCTCCAGCCATGTAGTCAAAAGGGGATTTGGCCCAGACATGTGCCAGTCACCCAGTTTCTCATTTAGCATATGGGGGATTAAAGATGGAAACACGGAAGCCCCACGGGTGAGAGGTCCAAAGATCAGTCAATTGACAAACAAGACCCAGGTATCCCAGCTCCATCACCTGACCACAAGGCTACCTGTTCTATGCTCCAGACCAAGCTGGAGGCCTGTGGGCCAGTGCGCATATGTCTCGCAGTAAAGTTGTGATTAAGTATACAGGGCTCAACAGGGGACAAAGCACTGTCACATTTGTTATCTCACTCCATATTCCACAGGAAGCTGCTGGATTTAGCAAGTAAAGTTACAGGACACCCAATCACGTTTGAATGCAATACTTGGAGCGTACTTATACTAAAAAAATAATAATGAAATAAAATCTTTGTTTTTCTAAGATTTAAATTTAACTGGGTGTCTTATTCCATTTGGGCTACTATAACAAACTACCACAGATGAGGTGGCTTAGAAACAGAGAATTATTTTTCATAGCTCTGGAGGCTGGGAAGTCTAAGATCAAGGCCCCAGCAGATGTGGTGTCTGATGAGGACACACTTCCTGATTCACAGACGGTTGTCTTTTCGCTGTGTCCTCACATGGTGGAAGGGGACAGGGATGTCTCTGGGGTCCCTTTTATAAGGGCACTAATCCCATTCCTGGAGGGCTCGACCCTCATGGCCTAAGCACCTCCCAAAGGCCCCACCTCCTAATACCATCACAGTGGGTGTCAGATAGCATTTAACATATGAATTTGGGGGGACACAAGCATTCAGTCCAGAGCACTGGGCATTCTGAATTTTATCTGGCAACCCTAACTCTGCAACCCCCAAAGGTAGGCAGTATCAGCGTCCCCATCTGATCACTGAAGCTCAGAAAGTAAATAGACCAAGGGGATGACGGGGTGACAAAACTGGTCTCTGCTCCTGTCCTGGTCCCCAGGTCCCTCCTGGGAGGCATCTTTAAGGCATCAAAGACGTGCTGGGGCAGAGTGAGCTTATCGGGCTGGGAGGGAGGGACAGTGAAAGGGGAGACTGTGGAGGGAGCGACCACCATGAGGAGTGGACCACGCTGTCTTCATGTCAGAGGGCAGAGGAGGGAGGGTCCCTACTCTTAGTTGCGACACATTTTCGGTTTCAGCTCATTGTACCAGGGCCTCGGCACCCCAGCCAACAAGCTGGAAATGCAGGAAGCCATCTGGAGCTGCGTGCTGAGTCACAGGGGCCTGCGGAAAAACAAGAACATCATGAGGGCAGGGCAGAGGGCGGGGAACAGCCTCCCTGGAGATCCCGGTGGGCGCCGGAAATAGAAACTGCTCCCTTTGAAGCATCTGTTGGAAGGTCCAAGATCACCACGCAATTCCAATCCACTTCCTATTAAGCTCCCACTGAATGCAGAGCTCTGTTGTATGAGAATGTCAACAAATCAGGTGGTCAGGCGGAAGTCTCTGTTTTTGTGTTTTTTTGTTTTTTTTAATATCCTGGCTCTTGCTACCCAGCACCCTTTGGGCCATTTACTTAAACTTGCTGATCCTGTTTCCTCTTCAGTAATAATAATCCCTACTTCATTGAGATAGCGTGAGGGTCTAAAATGAAATATTTTTCAAAAATGTCCTGCATAGGTCTAGCACACAGTAGATGATGAACACATAGTAGGACTTATTATCAAAAAGACAGAAAAATACCTTCGTGTCAGGCTGGTGTGGGGATTAAATGAAATAACATATCTTCACTCTCACGAGCACACCAGACCTAGGTATAAGCGAGGTTTCCTTTCTCCTTCTCCTGTCGCTAGGTCCTGAGCTGGCGCTCCTGGTCCCTCCTGGGTGCTGGTTAGTGAGGCTAACTGCACACAGTGAATGCTTACATGACATCTGTTTATTCCATTCCACACACTTTTCCTTTTAACAATGTGCATGTTACTGGCTCAGCCCCTATAGAGATCCAGAAAAAACAAAGTAAAGATAACTACTCCTATTTTTCTGTTGTTTTTAGCAATTGTTCTGTGCCAGGTGCTAAGCTAAGCACTTTACATGCACTGAATTCTCAGAGGAGCTCTGAGGTCGGTACTATGATTGTCCCATTTCACAGCTGGGAAAACTGAGGCTCAGAAGGATTAAATACATTGTCCAAGTGCACGGAGCTAGTAGGTAGTAGAATCCAAGCTCAGTTAGTTCCAGGCCTGACTCTTCCAAAGGTCCTGACTGCCTCACTGTGGATAGCTCCCAAAGGGAGGAAAACCCTCAACTGGAGATTTCAACATATTCAGGCCCAACGGTGTATAAACAGCACAGGGCAGTGAGATAATTAAATGCCAGAGTGCCAGAGGGGAGGTTGGTGATCAGAATTACAGCAGTTCTGGGCTGGGAGAGGGACCCCTGAAGGCGGGGGTGGGGTGAGGATGGGGAACCCCACTCGACCTTGCGAAAGGAGATGGAGGGGGAGGCCTAGAGAAGGCAGGTGAGCAAAAGCACAGAGTGTGGGCAGGTGTGGGCGGGGTTCAGCGAGGGACCGGCTGGCTGAGCCTGAGCTGTGTTGTGGAAAGCAGAGCGGAAGGGCTAAGCAGGTGTAAGTCTGGCTGGGACAGGCTGTCATTAGTTTCCGGAACAGCAAACTCCTCGGCCTGGCTGAAGTGACTGCCAGCCTTGGTGCATCACCGTTTTATTGGATTCCTACCTACACATACTCAACCTGGTCAGGAGCGCTCAGAGGTGGACCTGCTGTTGGAAAGGAAGGAAGTTCCTGCAGAATCAGTGGACATGACCTGTCCTGCCTTGTGGCCTCTACCTTGGCTCTCCTGGGTAAGGAGATAGTGGCATTTCCTTTGCCTTCAGAGGATGCTAAGGGACATGAAAGCAAACTCAGAGGTTGTAGAACTTTCCTTCAAGTCAGTTTGGCCCTATGCGTCAAGAGGACGAAAACTAAGCATACCTTTTGATTTCACAATTTCACTGCAAGAAATTAATCCTAAGGAGATGGTCATGGAGGTGTGCAACACGGTGTGTGTGTACAAGGATGGTTGCTGTAGCATCACTGACACACACAAGCATCAGAAACGTCCCCGCGGGTGAGGTCCGTAACCGGGGCTTGGCTAGACATGATGACACATCCATACAGTAGAATACTACACTGCCGCGCATTGCATTGTGCTCACCTCATGTTAAGGAAAAGCAGTCAAGTTACAAAATATCAATATACTATGATCACAGCTTGAGAGTACATTCATCTAATTCACTCACTTACTGCCTAGTTCATGCGCTGTGAGCCAGGCAATATTCTGGGCACTGAGGGTTTGGAGGGGAATGAGTTTCATGAATTGTCCGGGGGAAGTCCGGCAATGAACATAAAGTAGAAAATGTAAGATGGGCAATAGATGGGGTTAAAGTGCAGCCACGAGGGAGGGATTATCTGAGGAGGTGACACTTTTGATTGTGACCTACATGTTGAAAACCATCCAGCCATGAGGATCTAGGGAGCAACATCTCAGGCAGAGAGGCCAAAGCTGTGAGGGGTAATGCGACTGGCTTATTAGGAAAAAATCAAGGGAGAGAAATAGAGTCCAGGAGAGAAGTGAGAGGAGAGAGGCAGGCAAGGGCCAGATGACATAGAGACTGGAAGCTAAGGTGAGGTTATAAGGAGTGTGGATTTTTTCCTATGTACAATAGGAAGCTACTGGATTTTAAGCCAGGCAATGTTTCTATTTATATTTATGTAGCCAGAAGGAAACAGAGCAATCAAGGTCATCAGTGGGTCATGGGGTAATGAGCAATTTTTATTTGTTTCTATGTGCTTTTTCCTAACTCCCAAACTTTTGTAATTAGAGAGAAACAATAATTTCCATTAAAAAAAAAAAACTCACCAGAGAACAATGTGAACAAATGGCTGCTATTTATACTGCGCTCCAGTGCACAAAGTCTTCTGAGATTTTCGAAATAACCCCTTGAGATAAGTCAGACCATCTTAATTAGCTCCATTTTGAGGTGGGAAGGTGCAAAGAATCAAGGTTCTGCTTCCCTTGTTCAGGTTTCCTGATTTGCCTCACAGCCGGGCCCATGGGAGGGTCTGCCTCACAGGTACCCAGAAACCCAGAGGCTCTGGTAAGAAGTATGTGGGATCATCCCTGTCTGGGGGAGGGGCGGGATGGACCTACAGCCCCCAGCTACAGAGGAAGAGTGCGGGAGCATGTGTGTGGAATCGTCCCCACCTGGCAGATGCTCCATAATCCAAGCGTTCACTGAATTAATGAAATAACTTGCTTTCAGGAAAAGACCCCTCTTGGGAGGTGGTTTAGCTGAGATGACAATTTAGTTGCTGTGCCATCTCAGGCTAATTCTTTTTCCCTTCAAGCCCTGCCTCCTCTGTAAAATGGAAGTCAGGAGTGTGCCCCCTCACCTCCCTGAAGGGTAATGGTTGGGGCTGGGCTCTGGAGCCAGGCTACCTCGGTTTGAATCTGCCACTGTCCTGTTCCAGCTGCGATCTTGGAGAACTACTTAGCTTCTGAACACCTCGGTTTTCTCATCTGCAAAGTGGGAGTAATAATATTTACCTCCGAGCGTTATTGTTAGGACTTAGATGAATGAATAAAGTGCTTGGGAAGAGGTCTTGGCCCATAGTATGTGCTATTTAAATGTCAGCTGTTATGAGTATTACTATTACAGGGCTGTTGAAAGGACTGAGTGACAGGTACATGCAGAGCTTAGGCCAGGATCTCAATAAGCAAGAGTGGCTGCCACTACCCTTTCGCCACCATCAGCACCATCATTACCACTTCCGCGGTTTTGCATAGGAAACATACATAAATGCGCTGTACATCTTCTTGTTGAGAAAGAAGACCCCCTTACCCACCAGGAGGGTCCTTTGCCGAGTGAAACAATAGAGCTGCTGTCTCTCGTCTCAGGAGGTTTCTGTCTGGACAAGATCACGTCAAGAATTTCCTGGCATTTTCCAGTGTCTCTGTCTTTAATTCATTTAAGGAGCCACCTTTGAAATTTCAGGCTTGACATGTGCTTAATGACCTGAGCGGGGCCTGCTCTGGGGAGTGGCCCTGTGGTCACTGTGGTCACTCAGTTTTCAAGTTCAATTGTTTGAGGACCACCAATAACTTTCCATAGCTGCATACCGCTTGGTCTTGTCTTTCCCTCATTATTTTTAACTTTTTCACGTTTAAAACTTAAATACATTTCTTCCAAAGGAAAATATACTCACGACCATAAATGGAAAGCCAATACCACCTGCCACAAATAGAAGCTGCCCATAAAAAGAAACACCATGAAAATAAAGCAATATTATTGAATGCTAGAGGAATAGGGTTGCCCATTGAAGACTCAGGGGTTGGAGGCCTGTTTGGATTCCATTTAAAAGGGCGACTTGGAGAGGTGTGAAAGGTTCAGAGAGGTGTTAAAGACCTGTCAGTTTCTTCTGGTGTAATAAGAAGGATTGGAAGAGAATTTAGAAAGGAAAAACTCTCTAAGCGCATGACTCAATGTTTTTATTTCCTTGTCTGTTCACCTTCTGGAACTTTCTCCTGTCTGCCAGGGGCAAGGTGGCCCCTTTTATGTACTTCAAGTCTGTACTGAGAACAGCTAAGCCGAGAACAGCACACCCTTCGCCCCTGACTTATTAGGACATTTTAGGAAGATTCCCTTTTCTGAGAACGAGGCAAAATTAGCGACATATTCTTCTCGGAGGAGTCCAGACCCTAAAAATCTGAGGTTCCATCCAAAAGGGGCTTGTCTGCACGCCTAGGGTGGCCTCATGGAATGGTTTGGGTCCTGGATCTTCACAAAGATGTGGGATTCCTCACATATCCACAAATAAATTCACGTTTCCTGGGGTTGGATCTTCAGTTTGTGGAACCAAGCAGATGGCTGTGCTTGAGTTGAAAAGAAGCCAGACCAGGCTCTGCCCAGCCCAGGCCCAAGGGAGAAGCGACCAGGCAGCACACTGAGAGTCCTCGCCCCCTTTCCTTCTACATGGGCAGGGGTCTGCCTCACCTGTGCCTCACCCAGCTTCCTTAGCCTGATATTCAGTCTGGTTCCAAACCACATGTCCAGCCCTGGCTGCTGGGATGCCTTTCCTTGAATCCCCTGCTGCTGACAAGCTGGTGACCTGGCACATAGTAGGCATGAAGGAATGCTTTGAATGGAAGAATATGCCTTATGCTGGGCCTGCCTCCACAGTTCATTTCAACATATGCTTCTTGGGTGTTAAGGACAAATGGTGCTGGAAGGCTCCCTCCTAGGCCCCGGTGGGTGATCACTGTCCAGATTTACTGGGGACTTTCCTGGTGTTAGTGCTGTAAGTCTATGTCTCAGGAAGCCCCGCAGACCTACACATTGGGATTTGGTCAACTTGCTGGGTTACCCTCCATATGCTCCATTGTCATGGCACTTCCCACTTCCAGTGGCAGAGGATGACATTAAACAAGCCATCCCATAAGGAAATGAGGAATCCCACCACTGGCAGGGCAAAGGAGAAGCCAGCCACGTGGATGTCATGGGTGCGAGAGGGGAAAAGGCCGTGGCCCCCGAGAAGCTCCTGGTGGCTGAGAGGGAGAGGGCGCTGCACTCAGCGAATATCGGTGGTGAGTCCCCATTCCCATCGCACTGTTTCTATTTCAATTGGGGTTTCAGGCATCAGAAATCCACTCTGATGAACTAAATATATTGAAAGGGCATTAAAAAGAAAAGCTGAAATTGTAGGGCATCTCGGGAGGTGCAGAGAGTTAAAAATAATGCCAGAACAGAAGAATCTGCCTTGTTCCATTTCCATTAGAAAAATTGATTCCAGCCATTCTCTACCCTTGGCTTTCTCTGCCCAATATTCCAATTCCAGGAAGAAAGAATGTGATGGCCAAGCTGAGGTCTCATGCCAGCCCTGTGGCTGGCCTGGGGTGAGGGGGGCAGGTGGGCACCAAGACCAGGAATGCCAGCACAATTGCACTGCAGAGCCTGGGGGCAGGATGGCTGCCGACGCAAACGCGAAGAGCCAGGGTGCTGGAAGGCGAAAGCCTCAGCTGCCTGCTGCCTCCTCCTAAGAAGCTTAGACATCGCCTTCCTAGGGCCTCCTGCTTTGTGGTCACTGCCTGTGAAATAGCTGTTCGCTTGCCTTCTGCCTGGAATACTGTTACCATGGACAGCCCCATGCTGACAGCTGCCTCCCCAGGCACATGTGTCTCACTCCGCGCCCTGAGCCTTATCACCTTGGAGCATGTGCTGTGTCCTTGGGCATGACTGGCACAATGCCTGGCACAGGGGAAAGTCTGTAAGTGCTGCTGAGGACCTTGAAGAGAGTTTGAAGGGATACCCTGCCAGAATGACCCTGCCTCCAGCCGCCCCAGTCTTCCTGCTTCGCAAACACTCAGCCCACCGCTTTGCTCTTCCCCTCGTGGATGTTGCCTGCTTTGGTGACCTCAGTGGTTCTCAGCGGGGACAGATTTGGCACTCTGGGGGACATCTGGTGATGCCTGGGGACAGTTTTTCAGTTGTCACACTGGAGAGGGGCCTGCTCCCGGCTTCTCATGGGCGGATGCTAGAGATGCTGCTAAGCCTCCTATAACGCACAGGACAGGCCCCACAAACAGAACTGTCAGGCCCCAAATGTCCGTGGTGCTGGGAGAGACAAGCCCAGCGGCACAGCTGGACACCACATCTGCACTCAGACGCCCTCTGCCCCAGCGGCCCTCCCTGACCAGCTCCTGTTTCTTTCGCTCATGCGCCCTGTTGTGTTTTCTTTGTGATATTGCCTCACTACCTAAGATGATCCTGTCTGTTGATGCAGTTGCTCATTTGGTACCCTAGCAGAGGGACCCCTATGGGCTTTGTCCTCTGCTGGCTGCCCAGCATGGAGAACAGCGCCAGGCAGGCTGAGGGCTGCTCAATACAAATATGTCAACTGAATGTTTCATCAAGGGGAGTGGCCTCCTCTCCTCACCCATCAGAGGTGAGGTGCTCGGCTGTGGGGCCCAGCTCTTCTCAGGCTGCCCATCTTTAGTATGTGTTTATTTCCCAGCCAGTTCAAATTCAGCCTCTGTTGTTAGCTGGCTGTGCGGCCTTTGACAAATGAAGCTTCCCCAGGCCTCACTTTCCGCATCTGTAAAGTGGGGGCCATTATTCTTAGAGCTTAACCTCGCAGAGAGGGGGTGGAGATGAAATAAATGAATCCATACAACACGTCAGAAAATGCTTGGCTCAGAAGAGCCTCAGGAAATGTCATCTGTCATTGTCACCATCACCATCATCAGGATTTGGCCACGGGCAGTGGGTGAGGATGCCAGAATGAGTGCTGGGACCCTACCGGGCGATTAGGGGATTAAGGTAGCTTGCAAGGCCAAAGGTGCCCCCATTTGGTTTTGCCAGCTCCTGCGCCATCCAGGGAATAAACCGGCTAAAGCCTTTATCCGTCTGGTTTTGATAAGGGGGCTAGCAGAGAGCACGGATTTCATGTGGCAGATGGTACTGCCCTTGCATTATGAAACCAAAGGAGGAAATTAAAGCACTCTGTTACAACAGAAACGGGCCAGGAGGGGTAGAGGGCAGGGGTAGGGCATAAAGGAGGGCAGAGCAGGTGTTTTATCAAATGTGCTTGAGCGTAGCTGGAGCCCTAGAATAACATAATATCATCACCTAAAATAAACTTAGGCTAACCCCTTCATGTTATACAGGCAAACGCAGCCCAGAGAGGGAGTGACCCCCAAGGGCACAGGGTCCGTTAATGGCAGACTAACCCACATCTCTTGGTTTCTTCATCATGGTGGTTTTTGCTGCCCCTGGCCAAGGCCACTGGGAGACTCTGTCCCAGGGCATCCTGACTTTAGGCCCCTCTGCTCTGCAGAGGGATGCTGGGGACATGTGTACCTAATGGCTCTTCTCAGCATGTCAGGGACAGCATCAGCCAGAGCACTGGAGCCATCCTGTCTGGGTCCCAATCCCAGCAACCAGGGCAAGTTTCTTACCCTCTTGGAACCTCAGTTTCCTTATCAGTAAAATGGGAATGATAATAGGCCTTACCTCACAGGAGCCCTATGAGAATGTGATGACTTACCATCACAGAAAGTATTTAGCCCTGGCACATAGTAAATGCTCAATAAAATGTTAGTGCTTAATGCAGCCCCAGAATGAACTTTACGGTCTAAGGGTCCCCTATGCTGTTAGCCCCTCAGAGGCTGTACCTTTTTGTTCTCTGTGCCTAGCATGACAACTGACACCTGCTGGGGGCTCTGTAAATGGTAGTGACTGAGGACTGGCCCCCTTAGGGACACTCATTTCTCATTGGGCACCATGAACCCCCAGGGAATGTGGCCAGCAAGGCACATGATTCTTTGTCACTAGTTTAGACTTTAAACCTCAGTGGATAAAGCAACCTGCCTGTCCACTGGCGAGCAGCCTGGGCGATGATGAGAGCTGTGTTTTGTTTTCCCAGCCTTTCTCTGCAGCAGCCTTTCCCCAACTATGGGCTATTTGCATTTAAATTGGTTTTCTCTCATTATAGAAATCTCTTAGGTCAGCTGGAGTTTCCATTTCCCCCAGAATCAGTGTGGAAGCTCCACTTCTTGCTTGAAAGTCCCTTATGCTCTCTCCTCCATCTCCCTGACAGTGAGATGTGGTCACGTATTCCCCGCCCGGACACCAGATAGCCTGACAAAGTCGCCCAAATCCCGAACAAGCTCAGAGTGTTTCTCACAGGAGAAGGAAAGGGTGGGGGAGGGCTGGAGGATTCCGGAAAAGAGGCTTTCATTCAGTGCTTATCATAAACCACACACACACACACACACACACATGCACACGCACATGCATGCATATGCACACACATGCACACACTAGCTAACATGTTTATAACACTAACTGTGGCCAGGGATCTTTCTAAGGTGTGTGTGTGTGTGTGTGTGTGTGTGTGTGTGTGCGTGTGACAGCACTTTCTTCATGGCTTGTCATATAGAAGAAATTAATAAATATATATACATACATATGATTTTTAACTATTAATATTCATGAGACGCCATGAAGAAAGTGCCATTGTTATCACTGTTTCCCAGATGAGAAGACTGAGGCAGAGAGATGAAACCCCTTGCCCACTGCTAATCAAATGTAAAGCTGCACTTGAACCCAGGCAGGGTTATTCACCCCATGCTCTCGCGGCACCTGACAAAGAGCGATGTATTAATACTCTTGTGTTTTCTAGTCTAGTTCATGCTTCAAGAAGTGTTGGTCAAGATCCGCAACACTGATTTTCTGACCCACATAGAGGCTGGGAACCATGGTTTGGGAAGACCAAACTGAACCCCCGAAGGAATGCCCAAATCTGCCCAGGAGGCTCAGGGAGGGCGAAACAAGGAGGAGGTACTAGGGGTGAACTTGAAGGAAGGCTAGGCATTTTCCAGATGGGTAAGAGGCAGAATGGAGTATTTCATGAGGGAGGTCTCAGTTAGGGACTCCAGGTTGCATGGCAGTGCTCAGGTGTGATGTAGACTGAGCAGGTGCGGAGGTGTGGGGCTGGGGGGGCTGGCAAAGACCAGACTGTGACAGGCTTCGAATCTCATGGACATGGGCTCTGTCCTGAGGGTGAGGGAGCGGGGAGCCATGGAGGGGATGAGCAGGAGAGGAACAGAGAATGTCAGAAACACCACGGGTGCTAGTGTGGCGGGCTGCCTGGATAAGGAGGCACGGAGACTATATAAAATCAGTAGATAGAATCAACGGGTATATAAGCTATATAATCGATTGCTTATAATCTGTAGGGTTAGGTGGTTTTTCCCTGCACAGAGGCCCCCCTGTTGCTCACTGATGTCTGTCATGGAGCTGCATCTACCCGGAGAGGACTTCTTTATCTTCCTCACCCAGACACCTTCAGGCTGGTGGTAGCTGTGGTGTGTGATAGTCAAGAGGGGCAGGGACAGAGCTGAGAAAGCAGCCGCATTTGAGGAGGAGATGGGGGACCAAATGTATGAGATAGGGTGGGGCAAAGTAATCTAGTCTCAGTGATCAACGCAATGTCAGGGCCAAGGAAGAGTGAAGGGGTGGGATGCTACTACTCAGGTTTCTGGTTTACCTCAATCAGATTAACCTTAATCCTTCAATTTATCACCAAGGGAGGGAGAACTTTTTCTGTTAAGACCCAGGTAGAAACTATTTTAGACTTTGCAAGCCCTATGGCCTGTGTCACAATTATTCTGAGTAGCTCTGTCATTAATAGCACAAAAGCAGCCACAGGCAATAGGCACGCAAATGGGTGTGGCTGTCTGTGTTCCAATAAAACTTTATTCACAAAAAACAAGCCACGGGCCAGATTTGGCCACAGGGCTATCATTTGCTGACCCTTGCTCCACACAATGAGGCGGCCCACCTGCCAAGCAGTGTGCCAGGTGGCTAAGTGAGAGAAAGGCTCACACGTCATTGGGTTCAGAAAGACCACCTATGTCTCCTTGAATGATGCTCACCTGATCATTAAAAGACTTGTCTGAAATTGCACAGGGATTCCAGTGTCTAGTCCCCAGGGCATGGCGCTGACAGGGTGGAGACACATGTCTCACTCCAGATGGTCCGTCTCTCTTACAGTCACAGTGGTGACCCTAGCCTGATCCACAACCATTGGTGACACATGCCACCCAACAGGGGCACTAGCTCACCTACACCAAACACTTGCTGTCCACCATGCTCTGGGTCAAGGGCTGTACTCGAATGATCTCACTTAATCCCGACCAAACCCTAATGATGCAGGTATGCACTAAAATGTCCTTATTTTACAGGGGACTGAGGTACAAAGAGTTTCAATATATCTGGGGCTTGGAACCCGGCAGTCCAATCCCAGACCCTGGGCTGGCAACCACTCTCCAAAACTGATGCCACAGGCCAGCACGGATGTCCGTGGTTGATAAAGCAAACCCACACATTCGCACTGAAACACAGGCTGAAGCTGATCAAACCCTTGGCAATCTTTTGTCCCCTGGCTTGCCTGTCACTGTTATTGGAGACAAGCCATCTGGGGAAGATAAACCATTTGCTTCAAAACCAAACCAAAACAAACTCAATAGGCACATCTGTCTCTCTGGGGCTTCTGTTATTGAGTGAAGTGGTTGTCAGGGCGGGTCCAGGTGAAATGAGCACATTAATATTGAAGGTGATGCATTTGAGGGGGTGGGGACAGAAAATGAGAGAAGACTGCTGATGTCCGTGCCTTCCCTCTGCAAACGTCTACCATGGGCCCTGCGGCCCGCTGTCCCTGCCCTCCCTGCCGGGGACGGAGCCAGACACAGAGCAGACGACTGCGTGCCCTGGACGGCAGGCTCGGTGGCATGAAGTAGGATACACCTGGGACACAGCGCAGGGACATCTGTCTCAGCCAAGGCAGAGGTACCTGGAGCCCCACCCAGGTTGTTCCGGGGGTACAGTGGTGGTGAGGGATATTTCAAGGGGGTGTGGACAGCATCTTGCAGGCAAGGTGGGGGAGGAGTGAAGTCGTGCTGCAAAGAGGAGCCGTGTAGAAGGGAGGCATTAGAGGGTCCTGGGGACAAGGGCGCCAGCAGTGGGCCTGGACCATTCTGGGCTGGAGGCCACCTCCTTCTCAGCTCTTCTCAATAACTAGAACTGAATCTGAGTTCTAGATGAAATGCCAAGTGCCTGCCAAGAACTTGGGGGCGCCAGGAACAGTCTGCTGATGCTGCAGCATCTCAAAATAGTAAAAACAAATAATAGTGCATCACGTCTGCCATGCTGCCCCCTCGGGCTGCACTCGCACAGGCTTTCCCTTGCTCATACTCACTGAAAGCCTGAAAGTGGGCAGAGATAATAGTGCCATCCTCCCTGCGGTGTTATTAAAAATAGGAGCAGCTCCCATCTCGAGGGCCCTCACAGCGGCCAGCAATGGGCTGAGTGCTTTCTATGTAATCTCCTGTCTAACAGAGGAGCAATCTGAGGCCCAAAGAGGGATCATCACTTGCTCAAGGTCATACATTGGGGAAAGATGGGAGACAGAACGCAGACCGATGTCCGCCCGACACCTGAGCCCAGTGTCCTCCCACTGGGCCTCTCTGCCTTGACATCATACAATTTAAAGAATTCATCCATTTTTGAGAACACTTACATTTATTATTATATTTGCCACTCCAAAGGACCACCTGAGTTTAGCAGGTAAAGAACTTTGGCTCAGAGAGGTACAGTGTTTTCCCCAAGGTCACACAGCTTTTGAAGAAGCCAACCGGAGACGTAAACCAACGGCATACTATTATGCAAACCAACACGTTATCTCCTTTCCCACAGCTCTAAGTCCACAGAGCGAAGATAGAAAACTAACGTTCCACTCCTACTATGATTCTTTTAAAAGAGGAAAAAAAAACCCAAAAACTCATGTCTCTTCATCTACGTCTTCGTCTACGGTGGCAGGTATTCATCAAGCAATCAAAAGACAAATACCTAGGAGGGCAGAACGTGCAGATCGCAGCCAAAATGACATCATAAGGAACAGGTTGTGCCAGGCAAATCTAATTTCCTCTGACAGAGGGGCAGGCTGGGAGATAAGGTTGAAGGCGCTGACGCTGTCGTTGCCCCGATTTTGAAGGACAAGTCACATCAACAGAAACCAGGGGTGGGGGCAGAGGGGAGGATAGGACAGGTCACACCACACACACCCACAGAGGCCCAGACACTGACACACATGCACACGCATGGGCACACAGAAATATAGCAAAAGCCTTGCACACACACACACACACACACACACACACGCAGCCCAAAGAGACACAGACACACAGAAAGACACACACAAGTAAATACACATACACAGATACACATATAATTATAGACAGATAGACACACAGACACACACACACCCCTCCAATTCAGACACAGACACACACTCGGACACACCTCCCTGCCCCCCTCCACATGCAGATGTACAAGCACCAGAGATACACACACTCACAGAATAAGGTGGAGACACCCCCAAACCTTTACAGGTACCCCTGCATACACCAAGACACCCGGCGCCCTTGCTGCCAGGAAGTGTGACCTTCCCCAAACCCCACCTCTGCACTCAGATGTCACCTCCTTCCCAGTTGGAGGCCCTAGAAAATGAAAACCCCTGGAGTCTGTGCATGCTCTCGACTCTGGTTAGCTTGGTGTCTTCGTCCAGGAGCTCAAGAAATGTGCTCGACTGCTGTGTGGCGATGAGAAAGGTCAGAGTTTGGAGTTGGGTTGGTCTGTGTTCCAAGCTGAAGCTCTGCCACTCAGTAGCTGTGGGGACTGTGCCAGTCCCTGCAGCTTTCTGAGCCTCAGTTTTCTCATCTGCAGAAGGGGTAGACAGCCGTTGGGATGAGCCCTTTAAAACTCTGGCATTCAGCAAGGACCTGTGTGTGCTAAGTATCTTTGGTTATCGGAATGTCTCTTTCCCTTGCCAGGTTGGGGGACACCTTTGTGGGCAGGGGTCTTGTCTGTTTCCGCCTAAGTCAGTGCCCAGGGCTTAGTAGTGTCTGCCAGGCCTATAGTAGGTGCTTGGCAAATACTTGTGAAACAAATCAAACAAGTCAACATCCTTCGTGTCTAGCACGTACCTGGCACAAAGTATGTGCTCAACTACAGTTAAAGCGTGTTGAAAAAACTAATTCAGGAGAGTGTAAACGCAACCACAGACCAAGGGCTGATGGACACGTCAGCCGTGCCTCTCACCTCGTTCCATCCTCTCCATGAGAGAGGCATCCATTTGTAGATGAGGAAACCAACATCCAAACGAGTTAAATAATCCACCCAAGGCTGCCCGGCTTCCTGGGTGGTAATCAAAACCTGGGCTCTGATTGCTAACCACGTGCCCGAAACCAGACAGCCGTAGACTTCACGAGTGAGTGTGTCCCCCTGGTGACACCACTCAGCTGATGACGTCTCCAGCCAGCTGTGCCTTGTTTGGGGGTGGAGTGACTCTGTAGAATGCTTCATCCCATTGCCTTCAACCCCAGGGTGACTTCTCAGCACCCGGCATCTGTCTGGGGCACCTTCTGTATAGCCATGTGGCAGCTTTTTAAACACACCACGGTCCAGAAGCTCCAGCTGTCTGCATCTCTCCCTGCTCCCTCCCAACTAACATACATACATTTCTTTCTCTTTCTTTCTTTCTTTCTTTCTTTCTTTCTTTCTTTCTTTCTTTCTTTCTTTCTTTCTTTCCTTCCTTCCTTCCTTCCTTCCTTCCTTCCTTCCTTCCTTCCTTCCTTCCACCCACCCATCACCTGACTGGCCATTTACCATTGGATGCCCCCAGATGCTTTTCTTCTGTTTGTATAACCCACAGAGCTCCATCCTGAATCAGGTCCATTTCCTGGGTTTAAGACTCAATCAACCTACAGGCCAATTAAGCTATTTTGCATAACAGCCGCATTTGGCAGTGATTGATAGCGCACAGTTAGGCATCTTGCAAATCCTGAAAGGTTCCTCTGCTTGGACCATCCATGCTCCTGCCCACCTCAGACCTGCTTGAACCACCCCCTCCTCCACCACCCCCCAGTATGAAAATAGAAGGTATTGTGAGGGAACTTTGCCTCTGTCTGGGGAAGGTAGAACGGATACAGCCACAGGGCATGGAGGCCATAATTATCCTTCTCCACAAAGGAAAATAAAAATGTCCAAAGATAGCGGCCACCTGGCATGCCAGGGCCAAGGCAGACGGCGGTGACTCATGGGCATGCCGGGCAGCTCTGTCCCCCTGCACGCAGCTCCGTGCTGACCGGCTCTGCCAGGCGACCAAGCAGGAGAACACAGGCATCCGGGGTGCAGGGAGGCTCTGTATCTGAGAGCTTGAACACTCACATGACACGGGTAACTTGTGACTCTTTCAAAATCACTCTCTTGCTTCCAAATTGTGACTCTATTCACTGGGCTACTAGCCTCATGGGAACAGAGTAGATTAAAAACAAACAAACAAACAAACAAACAAACAAAAAAACCCAGCAGCCAAGCAACCTGTATTTTCCCTGCCCTTGCTACCTCAAGTCCCTCTCCCCCTCAGCATTTGTGAGAAATCCTACCATTAGCAGTTCATTTCATGGGATTGAACCTGGTGCTGACCCGGGATGGTTTCCCATGTAGGGAGCAAAGTGGGCTGGGAGGGGGCCAGATGCTAACATAGTAAAGGAGGGGCTGCTATGCACCAGGACCCCTGAACACTCACAGTCCCCACTGGGAGGGGAGGGGAAGTGACCTCCTCAACATCTGCAGAAAGGCCAGGATTCAAACACAGGTCTGTTTGCCTCTAAAGGCCACACTCTGCCCTCCTGTCCTCATTAACGTGGCAGGTGGTTTCTAGTCCCGCTGGAATATTGCTGGGATCGTCTGTGTCAGGGTCACACACTAATGTCATCCCAAGTGACAATGCCAATGCACTGTGGAACCAGGAAAGATGTAACACTTTCTGGACTTTTTATTGAGACTAGACATTTAGGATGCACCGTCCTACCACAAGGGATCAGCATGAAGACCCCAAGCTGCAGCAAAGGATGGCGAAGCAGAAAGCAGGCATCAGTGGGCGAGCTGAGCCCTGAAAGCAGCCCTCGGACTCCCTGCATCTGTGAGTCCTAATGTCTGTATTTGTATCGGGGCCACGGTCAACGTCATTTTATGGTCATCGGCTGGGGAAACACCCTATTGACCACGGTCCTTAGCAATGACTAAGCAGCCCTGGAGTTCCCAGGCTGCCTTTTGCACACTTCTCATGTGGCTTTCCTGCTCCAGACCTTGCGGCTGAGGTTCAGAACAGCAGAACCAAGATGTCCCTTATCCACAGAGCCCTAGCCCCCAACTGGACGTCAGACGAAACCAGCTCTCGCATTCTCTCCAACCATCCTCTCTTGGGGTCTCCATTCTGCCAACTCCGTAAATGGCACCATCAAATGCTGAGGGGTCACCTGGACTGGGCTCTCTGTGTCCCTACTGCCCCTCCGATACCAGACGGCCCTGCCCTCTAGTCTCCCGGGAATCTGCTCCCTACACACCACCTCCATCTCCCCACTGCTGCCCTTGACGCTCCCTGCCTGGGTGGCTGCATCGGGGCTCCTCACCAGAACGCTGACCCCCGTCCATCCTGTACCCTGGCTCACGAAGAACATCACCCCACGCCTAAAAATCCTCCAACGGATCTACGCTTCCTGCAGATCAAATCCGGATGCCGAGGCCTGACACCCAAGACCTTCCATTACCAGATCCCTGCTCACATCTCCACGCTCATATCTACTCCCTGAGACCCGAGCTGCGTTCCCTTCCAGCAGACGCACGGCCGCCACTCAGGCCTGACTCCACACCTCCCCGGCTTTGACCAGGCACTTTGCTCAGCTGAACTGCCCTTCCCTACTTATCTTCCTTCCTCATCCTCCAGGCACAGCTCCTGCCTCCCAGGTGGTTGACTCAGATGGGGTGCCTCCTCTGGGCCTCTACATCCTCCAATGTCCCTTATCACACCGGGTCAGGAATCCTCTTTGGCTTTTGAACTTCTAAGATGAGATTCTCAGGAGACTGGCGAGAATGCATGAGTTAGCCAAAAACATTCAGAGGAAACCATCATGAGCAAAAGCACCTGCTCCCCGCTCCCCTGCAGACCAGATAAAGGGTCCCAGGGTGATAAAAAAGGGACTAGGTGGCGCAGTGGCAAGGATATTGATGCCACTGAGACAGAGGCCTGTATGCTCTACTCCTGGGGCCAGGGGTGGGACAAAAGCATAGTTCCCAGAGGACCGATCTGTGGGGTCTCTGAGCAGGAGGGAAGAGGGAGCCCCAGGGACAGGGAGGACAAAAGGGCAGAAGTGGCCACAAGGTCCATCTAGGAGATTGGGGGCTTGGACATCTCACGGAGCTTCCCATAATCCTGTGAGGCGCAAGAAATAATACAGTGACTCCCATGAGCCCCAGAAGTTCACAGAAGTAACAGAATCATCCAACCTGAAACAGGTCGCAGATAGGAAGACGGGGCATGGTGACCTGTGTTGACCTGTGCTGACGGATGACTCAGGACCATAAATGCCACTGAGGGTGGCATCAAAGTTCAGGTGGCCTTCCTCCCATCACCCCTGCACACCAAGCATAGAGGTGATCTTTGGAGAAAGGAAGCGGATGAATCAACTGCAGTTGAGTTGCTGCCTGGCCCGGCTGAATGGAGGCTCTGATTCATAAAATCCATGCCCCATCTGAACTTGGAGGTAAGCTGGTGTTTGATTTAACAACATCAACATGGTAGGTGGGCAAGAGATGTTGGAAGGGATGGAAACTAACCTTCGCTGACAACCTGTGGAGCAGCAGGTCCTTGCCCAATTGCTTGGCCTTCAGCATCTCATTGGTCCTTAAGGAAATCAATGCATTCTGAGGGGTCCAGTCAATAACTCACCCAGAGACACCCAGCCAGTGAGCAGTATGGCCAGAATCCGGCTGAAGTTTTTGAGGTTGGCTGCATACCACAGCCCTCTGACCCCACTCTCACCAATAGCCTTTCCAGAAATAGCTGGTCCACTGGGTGAGAACCAATAGTAGAGAAAGCAGAAAGACCTTTCTTATTCCTAAGGAAATATTTTTGATGTCGGCCTAGGCAGACCTTTGCAGTAAAATTGGAAAAGCCCTGGCAGGGACAACATTTTCCCATGACTCCTTACTAGTAGAATCCCTATATTATTGGTGGTGTCCACCCACCCAGTATATTACCCAGCTTCCCTTGCTGTAGGGTCGCCAATAAGCTCTAAGTGGAAGTTATTGGGTGGAGCTTCTGGTAGTTTTTTTAGAAGTACTGACTCATCTGAGAGGTGTACCCTCTTCTCCTTCTCCTTCCACACCTGGAATGTGGGTACAATGGCTGGGGCTGCTGCAGCATTTTATGACCATGCAATGGCCTCGATGATGGAAGCCACATTCTAAAAAGAGCAGAACTCATAGACAGAAGGAGTCTTGGCTCCTTAGAAAGGATGACCAGGGAGCCACCATTTCAGCCCTTGACTATTTACAGCAAGACTGCTTTCATATAGAGAAAATAAATTCTTGTCTTGGTTAAGCCACTGTTATCTGGGTTTTCTGTTACAGCTAGCTGATACTAGTCCTAAGTGATATATTTGCATTCTTAGTAAGGTATTTAAGTGGGATTCGGGGATTTCATTTTTAAATTGCCAGGACCCTCGACTCTCAGATAAAGATATTCATTCCCTTATGCCCCTCTTAGTTAAAAAGTTAGAGTATGCTCTCCAGCGGACAGGGGACTCGGATTTCCTCAGCAGTCCTTTACCTTACATACTCTACTGGACTCATTATCTGTGCTTGCTTCAGTGTATTTGTGAGATGGGATTATCAACCATCCCATTTTACAGATGAGGAAATGGACGCTCTGACAGGCTGTATCACTGTCCAGGGAACACAGTTAGGATTTGAACTCACACTTGTGTGACCTCACAGCTCATACTGTTTCTGATGCTTTCCCACTGCCTCTCAGGTCAAGAACCTTGAGTCCCAGGCCAGGCAGAAGGAGGGCCAGTTGACCATTCCGAGGGCCCTGGATCAGGGTGCCCAGCTCGTACTCAAATCTTCCACCTGCAGCCACCTGTCAAAGGTTTCTCTATCGCAAGGTGACTAAGCAGACTGCCCAGCTGGTCCCCTCCCTACCTCTTTGCCATCCTGTTTACTGGCCATCTGGCCCTCATCTATGTGATTCTTTGACTGTCCTCCTCAAGGATCCTCTTAAAGGGACAGAGGCTGTCTTTGGCTTCAGGAAAGAACCTCCATTCTTTACCTAATACATCCCCAACCTTTACCAGAGCAATCCTGACAAAGAAAAGGCCAAAACAGCAGGGGTTTCTGGTAGCAACACAAGTCTATTTCTAACCTCGGATTACAGCATCCCAAAGGATTACCTGTTCCAAGCAAACACATTCCCACTCCCTAACCCCCGCCCTGGAAGAAACGCGATCAGAGCAGCCTGACTCGTCAGCAGGCTCCAAATATTCTCCACCGAAACTGGCTTTATCCTGTTTGAAACTCCTGTCTGTCCCAGGAGAGACTGGAAATACGCTCTTTCTAGGAGCTGGTGGAAAATTAACCCACATTAGGAGAGGGCTAGGCGGTGCTGAATTGGGGACAGGGAGGTCCAGTTGAAAGAACAAAAAATGTTCTTTGTAACCAGGACAAGGCTAAACAAGCTTTCTCTCTATTGGTCCAAATCTATGCCAGCCTCCCACTGGCATCCGTGGGTGTGCTGAGAACAAGCTATGGATTTCTATAGAGACTGTCACCATGGCACTAGGGGCCTTATGCTGCTATTTCAAGAGGAAAAAAAATAATCAAAAGGTCAAAGGAAGAAAACCTACCACAGGGCTTTTCAAGTATAAATATTATTTAATGCTTTAGCGTGTGCCTGGCACTACATTAAGACGCCAGCCATAGCAAGATGGGCCGAGAGGATTATTCACAGGTATTGCAGCCCCCATGAGGTCAGGGCAAGGCTGTCCACCCATGATCTGATTTCTTCTCACAGCAGCCTTGAAAGAAAGGGCAACAGTATAGTCCCGTGTCGTCAGTGCGGGGGAAGGAGACGTAGGTATTTTGCCTGAGTGCATTCGGGGGCCAGACTCAGGACGACGGTAGTGGACCAGGCTGAATCCTAGACGGAAGTAGAAGGTACATGCAGGGGGATTCTGAATATGACGTTCTTTGCGCTCTGTTCACGGACATGTGGCGTTAGGGAGCCGACCGGGGTGTAGAGGCAGCTGGGACTAGCACAGTGTCAAGGAAATAGCATCTCCAGCCCAGTGGGGACTGCAGACGAGGAGGGGACCCTGGGCTCAGAGTATGGTGGGGGTTGGGCAGAGAGTGGACGGAGGAGGTGGCAGACGGAGTCTTGGGCACAGGTATGCCTACTGACCACGCCTGGGTCATGGTCTCCCCGCAGTGGTGCCGCGGCCCACCAAGTGACTCGAATGGAGGGGGAATGCTCCCCTGTAGGAATTGGCCATTTCTACACTAATTCTGGGTAAGGACCACCTAACCCGGTGGTTTTCATTAACAGGGACTCTTTTCTTGCTCATGAATCTGAGGACAAATTGTGCCCCTCGGGGGTCGCCTGGACTCAGCTCCAAGCTGCGGGTCAAACCAGGTCTGCGCCACGTGCTCCTCATCCCGGTTGGACCTGGGGACGTGGTTTTCTCTTCGGTGATAACAGGCGCACAGAAGGCTGACCCACACCGGCACATTTGGAACCTCTGCCCCCTCGTGCTCGCCCACACCCCGCTGGTCAGCGTGAGTCTCTTGACCAAGCTCAACAAGATCACCCTGGGAGGCACTGAAAACCCATGGGCTTCAAGGGGATGACGTATAATTCTGTAACATGGAAATGAAGAAGTAGAAGCAATATGCCAATCTATTATATCCCCAAAGGGAAATTAAAACATAAGTATCAAAAGAGGGATAGATGTAGGTTAAAAACAGCCAATGTTTCCCTCAGTGGTCTCACACAGGATTCACTTGGAACAATGGAGACCTTTTGGGGGGAGGTGAGGGCGCGTTTGCTGGATTCCGTACTGTCCTTGGTACTGTCCTTGTGCCAAGACGCAGAGTGCTGGTCAGTGACCCAGCTGGAGGGATCAGGTCTCTGCGTCAGACTTCAGGACCTGAACTCAGGTGTCCTATTCGTGACATTGGTGACTATCGCAATGATCAAATTCAGGGAAATTACAAAGTTAGGTGGTCACAGCCTCGCTCTGGATCCTGAAACACTTGGAACCCCAAAATATTGTGAATGGTGTATATGAGAGACTGAATCCAATCACACGATCTTTACAGAGGGTAGTGGTAGTTTCTGCCCACTGGGACTCAAAACAGGACCATGCAGGTACAAGGCCAGGGGCTTTCTCTTAGTCCTGGGTTTCTAAGTGTAGCCCTTCTCTGGGCCTCAGCTGCCTCATCTGCAAAATGGGGCTAATACACCCTGCCTTGGAGAGAATTGCTGAAGGTTCAAAGCAACACTGTCAGTGCATTGCAGCCTGTGAGGGGTGCACTGAGCCTGCAGCCTGCGAGGGGCTAGCGCTCATCTGCACGGGGCTTCTTGCCACTGTGACAGCAGAGGTGGCCATCACCTAGGGGTCCCATTGGATTCACAGATCATGCTATATGGGGTGTGCCCTACAGGAAAGCTGACAGAACAGAGCTCACCATGGAGGGTCAGAAGCCAGCACACACTGCCTTCCAGCTCCCCTCTGCACTGGCTCATGGGGCTTCTGGTGCCTTGCCTAAAAGGGGACTTTGATAAAGGGTAGCATGTCCAGTAACAGCCACAGAAAAGGGAACTCAACATCTTTTCTAATGAGAAGGCTGAAGGAATAGGGGATCTTGAAGAAGGACATATCACGATGCAAATATCTGCTTGTGTGGTGTTTAAAGGAGTGACTTCTATTTTGAGAACACAGCAGGCCATTGCATGGAAACCGGCAAGCAATTTGGGATTTGGGCTCAAAGTGGGAAGGCCTCTGAGCCCATCACAGTTGCCTGAGTTTGGAATGTACTGCCTCATTCTGATGCCAGGTCAGGCACACCCCGTTCAAATCCTGGCCTAACTGCTGTGTTTGCCCTATGTGACCTTGGGCAAGTGTTTCCACTTCCCTGGGTCTCGGCCTGGGTCAGTTTCAATCACATCAAATGCTAAGGAAGGGGCAATGGACGACACAGACTCCGCCGATTCTGCCTGCCAGTAAGAATCACTCCTCCCTCCAGAACCAGGGAGGAGGCAGAGGCCACATGAGAGGAGACACTGACCCTGCTGGCATCAAGGGAGAGTGAGATGATGAGAGGGCCACTGAGTTTCAATGCCTCCCTGCAAGATGGCGGAGGGAGAGGGAGGGTGGGCACACTGTTTGCCTGTTTGGGCTATCCCTCTGGGACTGGGCACCAGATCTGACACAATGGCAGCCTTTGATCAATCAGAAAGGAGAGCGGGGAGAGGGAGAGAGGGAGGGAGGGAAAGAGAGAGAGAGAGAGAAAGGGGAGGAGAAGGAGGGAAGGAAGGGAGAGAGGGGGAACAAAGGAGAACATTCTATGTGCTAAGCAGTCCTTCCCTACAGAATCTAATCTTCCCAAGTACCTGAGAAATTGAGAATTATCATCCCTCATTTTCTGAATAAGTAGAAATTAGCAAATTGCCCTTTGCAATTTATGTGACCTCGGGCAAGTTACTTCATTTTATTTCTCTGTGTGTCAGTTTCCTCATCTGAAAAGCGGAGATGATAATAATAATATCTAGCTCCTAGGTTTGTTACGTGAATGCTTTGGCACATGATAAACCCTGACCAAACGCAAGCTATTATTACCATGTTGTAAAGGGCAGCTTTGGGACTCAAAGCCCAGACGCTTTGATTGGAAGACTCTCTCTTCCGTACCATGCATCTCCACAAAGAAAGAAATAAGTGACTCCATCACTGCTGTCAATGCCTGATATATAAGTTAACTCTCAGCTATCGCCCCTCCAAACTCCAGGCCAGAGCACAAAGTGGATAAAGCACACATTTAGAAGTTGCTCTCTGCTGAATTTTTTGAGAGAGTGGTGAGACTGCAGCGCAGCGCAGAGAGAAAATGTCACAAAATCACACTAAATCGATCATGAGATTCACAATGATGACAGCCCATGAGTGTCCATGAATATAGGACCGAGCCAGCTTCCTGGAGTGTGGCCTGGAATGTTCAGGCAGGCTGTGGCTTGGGCTGGCAGGAGTAAAACTGACTCCCGCACCTGGGCATCCCTCCCGTCTGAAATAGCTGTTCCCCAACTTGGGGCAAAGGGTGGGTCAACCAGAGAGAGGAAGGTGCAAGGACAGGGGAGGCACGGCTCGCCACTGGTGACCTCCCCCACCGGTGCCCCAAATGGCCAGTGGTTCCCTTGGCACTGCTCTGAGATGACACCATTAACAAAGGCCAAAAGCACTTAGCTTGCCAGGAAAGAGCTGGGAGTGTGTCTTCCAGCCCCTGTTATGGACAGTCTGGGAGCAGCTCAGGTTTCTGGCTGAGTGACCAGCACAAACTAGAGCCTCTCTAGGCAGATCCGGTTCCACTCCAGCCGTGTCTGCCCAAGCCAGGGACACTCAACTGGAGGTCAGGCTTTCTGCAGACCCCAGGGTGAGGGTCTATTGCTGCTCCTTGAAGCTTCGCTTAGAGGAAGTGTCTGGTTTGAATCCTAGCACTGCCCCTTGCTAGCTCTGGGATGTGAGCCCATCACTTGGCCTCTCTGAGCCTCAGTTTCTTATATTTAGTGTCAGGGTGATACAAGCAACCAAGTTTTACATTTATTAGGAGACACAAGTGGGATCAACCTGGCAAGTTATTTAGCACAGTGCTTGGCTCACTTTAGGTGCTGAATAAATACGAGCACCTTGCATCATTTATAACCAGTGCTGCTGTTTAGGGTGTGTTCCTAGGAGACAGAGTGCCTGTGTTGTACCGGCCAAGGTCGTCTAAGTTAGACCCGAATGGAACAATGAGATAGTCTAGTGCCCAATCACTAGGCTTAGAGTCTGAGACTTTGGGGCCCAGAGAAGCAACTTCCTCCGGCTCCCACAATTAGCTGGTGGCAGAGCAGAGCCTCAGTCCAGGCGTCAGAGTGCCTTCCTCGCCCCCTTCTCCTCCTATCCCTCCTCCTTCTCCCCACACCCTCCTCGTCATTGCACTAGCCAGGGTACAAAGTATTTTCATATGTATCTGTCCCCATCATACCTGGCTGCCACAACCCCAGATTTGAAGCCACGTGCAGAACAAAGGGCATCGGGTCCATGCAGCCTTGTCTCATTTGCCTTGGCCCTGCCTCTCTCTCAGTGCATTATGGGAAGCTCCTCTGAGATCTGGGAAACCTTGACACTTAGCATCCTTCTGACCAGCGGCTTCATATCCAGAGGAAATCAGCACAGGCAACCGCTCCCAGATTTCAGGGCCCTGAAACTTCAGCCCCAAGCCTCAATAGTATCTGTTCTCCACTGCCTCCACTTCAGAGGAGACCTGGGAAATCATACCTGCCTCCAGACTCTTTCTGTGAAAGTTAAAGCAAATGCTCATCGCAAGGGGGACCTTCCCCTGACAAGGAAGAGGAAAGGAAGAGCGGGGCCTATTAAAATTCATGCCCCGGGCACTGAGCTTGGTGCCAAAACATGAAAATCACCTGTGTTGCTATAAATGTTATGCTTTCCATAAGTCTGAAATGAATTATAGTCCAAACAAAACAGTGTTTTGCCTAAAAACAAAACAAAACAAAAACCCCTAAAACTGTAAGCCATGAGATACATGATGGAGGAAAGGGGAGAGGCGCAGGAGGCCCCGGGTTGAACACAGACAGACCTGAGTTCACGCCCCGGCCCGGAGACCTTGAACACATCTCTGGGCCTTAGTCTTCCCATCTGTAAAACAGGGACCATCCCGCCCACCTCACAGGCTCTTTGTCACACGTAAATAAGATGACGGATGAAAAGGACCTGACACAGGAGATGTGCAGTCAGTAAAAGCTTTCATTAAGTGTGACCGTCTCCATGGGGTTACTGTCCCCATGGCATTTCAGGAAGAACAGCAGGATGATTCTGCTGCTAAGAGAAGCCTTGAAAAATCACCCAACTTCTAAACCTCGCTTTCCCGATGAGGGGACCTAAGGCCCAGAGAGTCAAATTAGAATGGAGTTGGGGGCAGAGCTGGAGATGTGACCAAGCCTGTCCCTGAGTTTTCCCGGGGCCAGTGCTGCTGACTCGATGGGTTAGAGAGGGACAGACAGCAGGCTCAGGATGTGTCACCCAATGGCAGGAACAAAGAATGAAGGCACCTGCCACAAGGAACAGAGGTTTCCACATAGGGGGTGCCCAGCTGGTGACCTTGTATGTGTCCCTGAGACCGCCCCCCACATCCCAGCCAGTCTCAACAGAGCAAGTCCAACAGGTTGAGGAAATGTTTTTATCCCTAAACGGCTGACAACAAAAACCTAATGTAGAGATGGTCACCACTGCCCACTGCCTGCTATACACACATTTGACACACACGTTTCCCTACTTAACGCTGACACCAGCCAGGACATAGGAGCTGTCGTTTTCCAGGTGGGGACACAGAGGCTCAGAGAGGGGAAGCGAGGCTTCCACAATCCCGGGCGTGTCCTTCCAGCCCCAGTGGTCTGACTCTGAGTCACTTCCGCCACTGGCTGTTACTCTGCTGCTGAAATCAAGGGTCTGGGCCACTTGTCAGACCAGGGACACTCCTGAAAGATATACCCTGAGTTTAAAGAGCCACTTCCTTGCCTGAGAAAGAAAGGTCAAGAGCTCCATTGCTAAAATAAATGTCATGGTCTGAACCTGACTTTGTTGGGTCCCTGTCAGATGGGGCTGCCAGGTAAAAAATATAGGACACCCCATTAAATGTCCCTCGCAACGTGTCCCATACTTACACTACAAAATTACTTGCTGTTTATTTAAAATTCAAATTTAATTGGGTGTCCAATACCTAACTATGGCAACCCTACTGTCAGAGCAAGGAGCTTATCCGTTCCCTCCGTCCCAAGGAGATGATCTCACCAGAAAGATTCTGCATTTCTTCCACTGGTCTTGCTCACTTACCAAGGGAGCTTGGAGACTGCTGGGAGGCTGACCTGGTCACTGTCCCCGACAGTTACCCAGGCTGTTTGGGAGGGACTTTTCTGGAAGTCATTTGGCACAGACACCATGGAGGGGTAGGGTCCGGAAAAAAGACAAGACACTCACAGAGGTTAAGCTTCCATCGAGACCCTGGTTCATACGAGCAAACGTTTGGATGCTTCTTTTATTTCTTCGCTTTTAAAGACTTTATCTTTTCAGAGAAGTTTTAGGTTTACAACAAAACTGATAGCTCACTTCTTTTTAGCACTGAACAATATCCTATTGTCTGCATGGATCACCATTTGTTTATCCATCACCTACTGAAGGGTTTCTTGGCTGCTTCCAAGTTTTGGCAATTATGAATAGGGCTGCTATAAACATCCCTGTGCAGGTTTTTGCATGGACATTAAGTTTCTTATGCCTTTGGGCTGATACCAAGGAACATGATTGCTAGACTGTATGGTAAAAGAATGTTTAATTGTGTAGGAAACTGAAGAACTGTCTCCCAGGGTGGCTGCACCGTTTTCATCTCCACCAGCAATGGCTGAGAGTTCCTCTTGTTCCATATCCTGGCCAGCATTTGGTGGTGTCAGAGCTGTGGATTTTAGCCATTATAATAGGTGCGTAACAGTATCTCACTGTTGTTTTAATTTGCATTTCCCTAATGACTCTGATGACATAGGATATGGAGTATCTTCTCATATGCCTATTTGCCATATGAGGTGTCTGTTAAGGTCTTGGGCCTTTTTTTTTTTTAATTAAGTTGTTTTATTATTCTTGAGTTTTAAGAGTTCTTTATAGTTTGGGATAACAATCCTTTATCAGATGTCTCTTTTGCAAATGTTATCTCCCAATCTGTGGCTTATCTAATTCTCCTGATATTATCTTTTTCAGAGCTGAGGTTTTCATTTTAATAAACTCCAGGTTATCAGTTATGTCTTCCATGGGTCGTGTCTTTGGTGTTGTATCTAAAAAAACCATCACTATACCCAACGTTATCTAGGTTTTCTAGGTTTTCTTCTGGAAGTTTTATAACTTTGTGTGTGACAGTAAAGTCTGTGCTCCATTTTGAGTTAATTTTTGTGAAGGGTATAAATCTCTATCTAGATTTATTTTTGCACATGGATGTCCAGTTTCCAGCACCATTTGTTGAAAACTACCTTTTCTTCACCGTATTGCCTTTCCTCCTTTGTCAAGGGTAGAACGACTATACTTATGTAGATCTGCTTCCGGGCTCTCTGTTCATGTATCTAGGTGTCTGTTCTGTCACCAATACAGCATTGTCTTGGTGACTACAACTTTATAGTGAGTCTTGAAGTTGGGTAGTGTCAGTTCTCCAACTTTGTTTTTCCCCTTTTAATATTGTGTTGGTTATTCTGCTCTTTTGCTTCTCCATATAAACTTCAAAACGAGTTTGTTGAGACCCACAAAATAACTCGCTGGGCTTTTGATAGGGATTGTATTAAATCTATAGATCAAGTTAGAGAGAACTGACATCCTGACAACATTGAGTCTTCCTATCCACGGACATTTATTTAGTGGTTGATTTCATTCATCAGAGTTTTGTAGATCTTATATGTGTCCTGTTAGACTTACACCTAAGTATATCCTTTTGTGTGTGTATGGGGGGGTGCAAATGTTCACTGCATTGTGTTTTTAACTTCAAATTCCACTTGTGCACTGTTAATATATAGGGAAGCAGCTGATTTATGTATTAACCTGGTACTCTGCAGCCTTGCTATGATTGCTTATTAATTCCAGGCTGGATGCTCTTTCTTAAAGAGGGGCCACAAATTGTATGGTCTCCACGGTCCACCAAACCTGGACTGGGTCCTGGCTGAGACGGAAGCGCCTCAGTGTGAGAGACCAGCAGTCGGTGCTGTTTAGTGAGCACCCACTACATGCCCAGCCACGAGCACACTTTACCTTCCCACTAACGCCCTGGGCCAAGCCTCATTGTGGGCATTCTATAAATAAGTAAACTGAGTAACTCCCCCAACATCACACAGGTGGGACGTGGCAGAAAAAAAGGTCTGATTCCAGGTTGAGTTTCCTTCTTGCTTTGAGGACAGTGCTCAGGCCTGGAGTTTATGAGCAGGACAGAGTTGGCTCCCTGAGGAGGGAGCTAGCCCCTTGGGGGCCAGGGGGAGGGGGAGAGGCAATGCTAGCCAGGGCCAGAGCAGGAGGCGGTTCCAGCAGCACAAATGAAAGTTTCAGAATTATGCTCAACGACTAAAAATACCATCAAGCACCGATTTTGTGCCGGGCACAGTTGCTAGGAGACTTCACAAGCATCATTTCATTTAACCCTCATGGCGAGTCTGCAAGGCCAGTTTGATTATGGGCTGCATTTCACAGATGAGAGAACCAAGGCTCAGAGGCGATACCCAAGGGCACCCCGTGGGTAAACAGACCTGGGATGCCAGGCCAGGCCTTCTGAGAGAAGGGAGGAGGCTGGGCAGTGAGGACAGAGGCAGGCCCGGTCAGCTGCGTGGGGAGGTCAGGGACTGCTGTGTTCGTTAACTGTGTGACAAGTTACCACAAAGAGAGCGGCTAACACAACACAACGGTATTAATCTTGCAGTTCTGGAAGTCGGAAGTCCAAATTGAGTCTCAGACTAAAATCAAGGCGGCAGCTGGGCTGTGTTCCTTCCGGGGGCTTTAGGGAAGGACGCATCCCCTGCCTTCTCCAGTTCCGAGAGTTCACCTGCGTCCTTCGCTTGTGGCCCCTTCCTTCATCTCCAAAGCCAACAGCGCAGCATCTTCCAGGAGGAGAAAACAAAGGCTTCCAGAAGGGAAACAACTTGTTCCAAGTTCAGATGCCTAAGAAGGGCGGAATGGGGATTCAAAGTTAGGTCTGGGTGACTCCAAAAGCCTGTTTTCTTCCCGGAGGGAAATGAAGGAAGAGGCGTGTCCACTCTAGAGCTGGAATCAGTGGAGAACAAGACGGGCAGTGGGGAAGCCAAACGTGGAGGCACAGTCGGCTGTGGGCTGGCTGGGGGAACCCCAAGGTATGCGGGACAGGAGCCGGAGGCGTCATTTTGGATGTTAAGACATAGGGTGACATCAGAAGGCTCAGTGGTTCGGGGACACCAGGGTTATTTACACATTTGGGGCTCTTGTATTTTCCTTTCCTCTCTTTGTTTTTTTCCCTTGCTTTTCTTTGGGGAATAAATCCCCAGGAAAGCGAACCACTCCTCAACCCCTGAACCAGGCTGCAACTGAGGTCACTTCCCTCTGACAGTCAGTCCTCCTGGGAAGGTCCAGCCATGCTTTTTCCCTGGGGCTTTGGGGCCTGTTTAGGAGAGATTTCAGTCATCAGTGGCTTGCTGATATCTGCGTGGGGCCGAGGAGCTATGACTAACCCTCACGAGCCAATTCTGGGGCCTGCGCAGCACACGGCAGCGGCCACCAGGGCCAGCGCAGCATTCTCGGCCACTCTGGGTGGCATCAGCTGCTCCTGACTCACCATGGGGCCTGCCAACGGGGCTGTGGGTGCAGCTGCTCCCCTGTGCTCAGATCACCACGGGGGCCCCACGCTCTGGCTGGCCTCAGGTCCCTCAGCCTGGCAGTGCTCTGCACAGCCTGGTCTGGGCATGTTTTGGGGCTCCTGGGGGAGCTCCCCGCTTGTGAAATGCCCACTCAAAGCCGACAGCACCTTCCTATGCCTGAGCTGCTTTTCTGGCTGTTCCAGCGACCTGACCCAGCAGCAGGAGCCAGGCTTGGAATGCGACAGTTTCCGGTTCTGGTTTTGCAGCTTCTTAGCTATATGACCTTGGGCATTCCATCTCACCACTGGGAGCCTCTGTTTCCTCATGTGTAAATTGGGGGGATAATTGCCACCCCTCACGTTTTGTTTGTGATAGCACTACAAAGTTGTATAAGAACCCAGGCTCTGAAAAAAGATGTCCCCATTCAAATTCTGGCTCCTCTGTCCACCAGCAGTGGCATCCTGGGGGCCTCCCTGGGCCTTACTAAGCCTCGGATTCCCTCATCTATAAAATGGGGGTAATGATAGTAACTAATTCACTGTAGTGCCCCCCAAAGTGCTCCATCAGCCCTTTAAATCTTCACTGAGGACTTGAGTGCCCTGCTGGAGATGCAAAGGCCCTGAGGAAGCCCAAGCTGCTTACTCTGTCTTTCAGGAACACCATCGATTCAGACACAAGTAATTTTCTTTCATCACCCAGGAATCAGAAAAGATATTGTCACGTTAGCGGCAAAACAACTCTTCTCTTTCCAAAAGCAGAAACTTCCCAAGACGGCAGCGAGAGCAACAGGTTGACAGGGCAGGGCTCTGTGTCAGATCATGAAGGCTAGTATAGCCTATGATGAACTCACTAGTGACTATATGCATGGCACACAGTAGGTCTTCACCACCTCAGGGGTGGCTGGCAAGGGCAATGGCAGCCTCCACTCCCACCCAGTGGGGCCCTTTTCATTGCACCAGATCGGCTGTGGGACGGCCACTGCACAGAACCAGTGGGTAGAGTTAGGGCCTGGGAGAAGGTTGGTGCTAAAAAGAGACTGGGAAGGGCTCAGATCACCCATCATGGCTGCTTTTGCCTGGCTGCTTAAGCAGAAGCAGCTGGCATTGCCATGGTAACCAGGCAGCATCAACTTCCAACTCACCCCTGAATTTTCTATAACAACGGCAGAGCCACCGCAAACATGTTTGCAAAGTGAGAGCGATGAACAGAAAATTACACTGGGGAACTGCAGCAAACCAAAAAGGAGGGATGGTCATGTTTCCCCACTTAGTTAACCAAAAATGCAGCGGACAGACATGGGATCGACCCAAATTCAGGCCTGAAAGAAAGAAATGGTACTAAGGCTTGTGTGTGATGAGCTACAGAGAACAGAGGTTACTCTTTTCATAGTGCTCATACACACTAACTGCTACCTCCCAGTCTGGGGTAGATGCTGAATGAAGAGCTAAGGAGATGAGAAGGAAGATGAGAGCTGATCATCAGTGGGGTGGAAGCACCAGGAACCCAGGCTGGAGGGGGCTGCGTGGAAGGGAGGTCAGCAGATTTTCCAGATGCGGCTCCCCGGAAGGCTCTTCGGCACTAGGTACCTGGCAATGGGAAGGCATCTCCGTATCCATCATCTTCCCCACCTCATCATGGTCCTGGTCGGCCTCCTGGCCATTTTATAGCCAGCCACATCAGCCACATAATTAATTTTAATGTTTCTAGTAGCCATGTTAATAAAAGTAAGAAGAAACAGGTGAAATGAATTTTAATCATATGGTCTGTGGAATCCAATGCATGCAAAGTGTTATAATTTTGACATGTAATCAACATGCAAAGTGTTAACAAGACACTTTATATGCTTTGTTCTTACTTATTCTTAGAAACCCGGTGTGTCTTTCATCCTTACAGCACATCCCAGTTTGGATTAGCAGATTTCAAGTGCTCAGCGGGCACTCACACTGCACACTGCACACTGCAGCTCTGGATGCTGGAGGTGGGGGCTTGGCGAGGCGATGTGCTTTGCCTCAGGTCACCCAGCTCATACGGTTCAGAGCTGGGGCTCCACTCCAGGACCGTGACCGTGGGAAGTGGTTTGTGCAGTGAGGGTGGTGTTGGTTGGGGGTTCTGCTCTGGCAGGGTTTCTCAACATCTAGTGACATTTTGGTCAGGATTATTTTTTGTTGTGGGGGACTGTCCTGTGCATTGTAGGATGTTTACAAGATCCTTAGTCTCTACCCACTAGATGCCATTAGCATCCACTGAATTTGTGGCAACCAAAAATATCTCCAGACATTGCCAAGAGGTGTCCTGGATGGGGGGCAAACTCACCCGCATTTGAGAACCATTATGCCAGAGTGAGACAGAGATGGGTGTGGCACTGGCTAACGTAACCCAAAAATGGGCAAGGCAGGGGTCTCAGGGACAAGCGGAATAAGCTGCTGGATCATCAATGGAACATTCTCTCTTCATCTCTCTTCTTGCTTCTCTAGCCCCATCAACCTTGCTCTGCTCTCTGAGCCTGGAACCAGGACCTCTATTGGGTCCCAAGCTCACATGTCTCAGCTTTACCACAGAGAAGGAGTCTCTGCCCCTTATTACTGTATCCATTCCCAAACTCCCAGGGCAGGACTCTGATTGGTCCAACCTGAGTCACATGGTCACTGCTGGTCTGGAGCGGGCAGGGTGCCCAGATCATGTGGTAGGAGCAGGATGCCCAGGAGTCAGGAGTAAGAGAGCATTATGTGAGAAGCAGCCAGAGGGCTCACTTCCCTCTTCAAAAAACACAAGTGCAGTAGGTGGGATGGAGCAGGCAAAGAGCCTGAAGCCCAGCATGAGACTCCCTGATGATCTCTTCACTAAGCTTTTAGCTGTGGGATGTCAAGAATTTCTTTTCTTTTTTTCTTTGATCTTCTCCTTAGCATAGAGCAGAGCACTGGGAAGATAATAGATGTGATAGTTCATTTTATGTGTCAACTTGGAATGTGTTATAGGATGAGATGAACATTTAAATCAGTGAACTTTGGGTAAAACAGATGCCCCTCCATGACATGGGTGGGCCCCATCCAATCAGTCGAAGCCTGTCCTCCAGGCCAGAGGGAAAGCTCCAGGAGAAAGTGTTTGGACTTCATCTGCACCAGCGGCTCTCCTGATCTCCATTCTCATCTCCACACTGCAGATTTTGGACGTGCCAGCCTCCATAAACACAGCCAATTTCTTAATTCTATTTACAATACACACATCCTATTGGTCTGTTTCCCTGGAGACCCCTGCCTAGTACAGTTGACTTTTCACCGTTAACACTTGGCAGATGTGAAGATCTTGATGCCTATCAACGCGCTTCCAAACAGCTTGTTTAATTTGATTCGGACAGCCCAGATTTTCTGCCCTTTTGATGGGAACCTGGAGGCTCAGGAAGGTGACGACGTGGCCTGAGCCCCATCCCCAGGTAGTGGCGGGGCCAGCCCTGAACACCTGAGTGCCCCCAGAGCCCTGGGCCGCCAGAGTGGCACAGGCGTCTTCCAGCCTGCTGCGCCTGGTGATGACGGGCTTGGTTTGCTCCCCAGGAGAAGTAACACCCCTGCTACCTCCAGCCTCTCTCTCCTTTTTTCTTTCATTCAGCTGAAGTTAATGCACCAGCCCCTAGGGCTGTAGGCCGTCCCCACCCCGATACGTTTGCTTTCCAAAAGAGAAGCAGACAAACTGCAGCCTGTGTGTGGTCAGTGAGCGGAAGGAAGGCAGGAGTTCAGGGACCCTCAGGGGCACACTGGTGGGGTCCCTGAGGGTCCAGGAAGGCTTCCCTGAGACCAGTGGAGTCACGGGAATAAATGAAGTGATGGCAGGGGCAGGCGTTCCGGGGCTGAGAACCAGAAGTCTGTAAGCCAGGCCACTGGGAGAACTCACCCCAGCCCCAGGGCTCTGGGGACACAACCCTGCACAGCCAGTGCCTCTGAGGGTGCCAGTGACTCTTGTCAGAAGGGAGATCCTTCCAGCGTCACTGGAGGTTGGCTGCTGCAGGGCTCCAGGGCTCCTCCCCTCCCAGCTTTGCCTCTGCCTGGCTGCCTGCCTCCATCTCCAGGGAAGCAGGCTTCATTCTAGGCCTGATTTATTAGTGTCGTCCTGGAATCATCCCAGATGCCGTTCCTGGTCTCATTTACTGACCCGCCTGAGGGCCGGGAAAGGAAATTCATTAGGCTGGGCAGAGCTGGCGGCCAGGCCCATCTGTCTGGGCATCTGTCCTCCCTCCTCTCTCCACCCTCCCCGCCCCTCCCCTGCTTTGCCCATCTATCCTCTCCACCTGCAAAGGAAGGTCTGTCTGTGCCTGTGACCCTGCTCAGGATCACCAAGGCAATGACACCCCTGAGCCACTGGTCCCCAGGGAAGGATCCGGCAAGAGAGGAGGGGCAGGGGTTCCCTCAGAAGCTCCTTCACAGTCTCCTTCCTGCGCGGCATCCCCAGGCCCCCAAGGCCGCCTGCCCTGACCCCGAAAACAAAGCGTTTTCCATGCGAAGATGTGGAAACCCTCTCCCAGTGCCGGATGCCAGGCTCACCAGAGCTGCCTGTTTTTATGCAAAAGGTGTCTTCCTGAGCAAGCTGTATGGAAATCAGGTTTCTGACACAGATCGCTATCTTTAAAGCAGGAGGTTTCCCAAGCGTTCTCACCCCAACATGGGGCGAGCGAGATGGAAGGAGCACAGAATTAAATCAGGTATAAAGATATATTAGTTTGTAACTAGCACATCTCCCCCTTGATTACATAAGTTGTCATTGCTTTGATTAAAGCTTATATAGGCATTTCCATTTTTAAAAGCAGATCAATTTAAAGAAAAATGCTAAGTAAATGACAGTTATAGGAAGTATATGGATTTGATTTAAAAAGTACTAGTTTAGGACATCTGGCTTTAAAAGAACAGAGCAGTGAATGCATTGCCAGGGATAAACCTTTGTTGAGATGAAGCTGACCCTGATTAAGCCAGCCCACTTCATGAAGGGAAACTGCAACCCCAGGTAACTTGCTCCAGCCAGCACCTGCCCCTGCAGAAGGAAACCACTCCAACCAGAGAATGGCGGCTTGTGCAGTGACTCTGGAGGTTTAAGCAAACATGGCCTCAGGCCTAGGTAAATGTTTAGCCTCAGTGACTGGCTGGCAGAGGGCTGAGGCCCAAGGACCCCTGTCCCTGACAGCTGACGCCATGAAGGCCAATCTGGGGGGATGGGGGCAGGGAGGGGGAGCCTCCCCTTCCCCATGGTGCCCTGTTCTGACCTAAGGAGAGGTGAGGAGCTGAGACCCTCGCAGGCTGCCAGGAACAAACGAAAAGCAGTGTTTGCAGCTTTCTCAGTGTTGATAATATCCTGCGCCTGCCCCCACAGAGGATGTAAATATAAACTCCCAGCTGTGGTACAGGCAGCCCACCTCTGGGGCTTGGGAATGTCACATCAGACATAACAGGGTCTGCCTCCTACATGTTCCCTCTGCTGCCAGCTTCCCAGCTCACACAGGGCGCTGGAGAGCTGGGCCGGAGCCAGGTGTCTGGATGCAGGGCCCCATGTCAGCTCTCCCCTGCCCCGGCCCCACAAGGAGCTAAGGGATGGGGGGAGGAGGGGAAATCAGAAGGAGACCTCCCCACTATCCCCGAGGGTCGTGGGAGGGACCGAGGTCACACCAGGCCCCCCCACACACACACACACACACAAGTCTTTAGCATATGGTTTATATTAAACACCCTTCTATTGCTACGGCATAAAGCCAACTGTCCCTCTGACACTGTCACAGGGACGGGGAGAGAAGTGGGAACCAGGGACCATTTGGGGTCATGGAATCAAACAGACCTGAGTTCAAATGCTTCCTCTGCATTCCATAGCTGTGGACCTTGAGCAGGTCACTTCACCTCTCTGAGCCTCTATTTCATTGTCTGTAAAGTGGGTGTGACGATAATCCCTACTTCAAAGAATGGCATGAGGATGAAATCAGTTAATGCAGGTAGAGCACCTGGCATGGCTCTCATCACACTATAATATAAACCAGGATTTCTCAGCCTTGGTGCTACTGACATTTGGGCCAGACCATTCTTTGTTGTGTGTATATGGACGGGGCTGTCCTGTTTACTGCAGGATGTTTAGCAGCGTCACTGGCCCCTACCCACCAGATGCCAATAGCACCCCAGCTCCAAGTTGTGACAACCAAAATGTCACCAGACATTGACAAATGTCCCTGGGGGCCAAAGTTACCACCTGTTGAGAGTTACTGCTATAAATGTTGTCTCATTATTATTGTTGCTATGATTTTTTAATCATCATCATTAGTACTATATTAGCTATAAGATGATCAGAACGGAGGGGGACCCAGAATGGATTGGGACTATGAGTTTGCTCCAATAGCCACTCCCTTCCTCTGTCTCCCCCTTCTCGGGCCATTTCTCTGCGTCTGCCCCTAAAGCCACCTCTGGGGACCAGGCCTGGCCGAGCTGAACAGCTGGAGGGAAAGGGGTCCGGGCACCTCCTGCATGTGTAAGCATGGGATTAGGGGTGGAATTTCTTCCCAAGGATAAGCAGTCCAGCCAGGAGCAATTTCATACGTAGAAACCAGGCATCCTAAAAAGCAGCTGGGATGCACCCCACCTCTGGGCAGCCTTGGGTGGGGTGGGACTGGGGGCATCAGCAGCAAAGAAAGCCCCACGGGAAAGCAACCGGACAGGCCAAGTGGTTTCTTGTCATCAACTGGGGAGTGGCTAAGTAAGTTATGGGTCACTCATGCGCATACAATGGAATATTATACAGTTTTAAAGAGTGAGCTATGTAGCCAAATATCTGGGTTGTTGTCTAGGATATTATTGTCAAATGAGAAAAACAAGATACAGAATAATATCAATAATGGGATCCAACTTTTTAGTGAAAAAAAGAACCTAAAAAGCCCCATTTTTGTATGTGTTTGAGGGCGAAGACTGCGAATATTAGATGCTGGAGAAGAAACATGGAATGAAACAGATAGGGAGAGATTACGTTTCACATATATACACATCCACATAACATTGTGTTTTCACTCATAGTAATGAGTGAGCGCTACTTTGTTCATCTCTGCAGAGGAACTGAATAAGGGATGTTTATAAATGAAAAGAAAAGATGTCAGTACTGAACCAGTCTCCAAAGCTGAGGTTTGAAAGTATGGTGGGCGACTTGTTCATTGCCTGACTCGTTCAACAAATCTTTCCTGGATGTCTGCTGTGTGGCAGGCACTGCTCTAGGCACAGCCCACACAACAGGACAAAAGATGTATCCCTGCCTTTTCGAGCTCGCGTCCTGGGGAAGAAGCAGATAGCACACCGCCGAACACATCTGTGTATAAAGTGTCATGAGGTCATGAGCAGGGCAGGAAACAGAGTGATGACAGGGTGGTCAGAGAAGGTGCGTGGGTACAGACCTGAGGGACAGAGAGATGAAGAAGCCAAGGGGCGATCTGGGCAGCGGCGCCCCCGCAGAAGGAACGGAGGGGGAAAATACCCCAAGTGGACACACTTGCTGCGTTCAAACACAGAAGGAGGGCGGGGCAGGAGATGGTGCTATGCCAACACAGGAAGCATTTCCCATTATATTCCAGGCGAGACGGTGCTGTATTCTGAGCTCCGTTCCTCCAACAGCACACAATACAGAAAATGAATAAACGCTGTGCATATGGGCTTGGGTGAGGCCCCAGCCCTAATGTGAGCAAAAGAACCAAGTCACAGAGCACACGGGTCCGATGGCATTGATGGCCCAAACCAGGCACGAGCTCTGCACTGTTTAGGAAGCCACAAATAGGTCACCAAGTATAAGGAAAAGGAAGGGAGGGGTTAACACAAAATCCAAAATAAGGTGGCGCAGAATCCGTAATATTTTTAAACAGTAAAAATAGTGGATACTGGATTATATAACTCAATGAAAAAGAAGGCCTCCATTTGTGAATGTCTCTGCCTTATTTTGTTATTAAAGTTGAGGAGGAAGGTAAAAATGTCAGTAGGACACACCTGAAACTAATATTATATGTCAGCTGTGATTGAAAAAAACCAAAAAATATTTCAGAACCAATGTCAGTAGACTAAATCCATTCCTCGCTCTCCTCCCTTTTTTGCGAGATTGTGGGTTTCAAGCAAAAGAGGGCTCCACCGATGTTGTAGTGTTCGAGCCTTGAAAGAGGCCACACAGTTACCCCCATTTCAGAGATCGGCAGAGCGGGGCTCATATAGCCAAGGTTACCCGAGATTCAGATCTAGGTCTGTGTGACTCCAAAGCCAGAAAGAAGGACAAAAAAGCAGGCCATGGTGACCAAAGTACAGCCGGATAATGCAGGATTTGTAGGTCACGGAGAGAAGCTTGGGTTTCATTAATGGGGCCCTGGGAGGCTTCATGGGGTTTTTAAGTAAAAACCAATGGGTTTTTAAGCAGAGGCGTGACAAGGCCAGATCTGCATTTTATAAAAATGTCTCCAGCCTCTGTGTCAAGAATAGATTGGAAAGGAGGAAGAGCGAACGTGAAACCAGCAGGGAGGCTGGGAGCAGAAAGAGGGAAGCTCACACATTCATGAGACATTTCAGGGAAAGCCACAGAATTTGGCAGTGGGCTGAATTTGAGGCTTGGAGGAGAAGAGATGAAGGAGAACCCCCGTTTCCGACTTCATCGGCTGAGAAGAAAGTGGTGACATTTGAAATAACTGAAGACAAAGCCAATGAGGGGGAAGCATTTTAATTAGGTAGGCCTTGCAGTTTCTATCCTGGTCCCCACATGCGAGTGAGAGACAACCATGAGCGACACTAAGAGTGCCCCCTGTGCCCCCACAGAGGCCGTGCTGCCACGTGCTCATACACCTCAAGCCCCTTTTATCTTCAGGTGAGTTTTTTCTCCCTCCTGTACCGGCCCTGAGCCACCAAAAATTGCTATCTGGTGTTCTAGAAGTCGGACAGCAGCATTAGAAGCAACTGAACGTTTTTCCTTTTCCCCAGAGCATGACCTGAGTTTTTTAATGATTTCACTGGACACAGCAGAACAGAGTGCTGAAGCCACGGGCCTTTGGAGTCAGACAAATCTTGGTCAGAAATGAGCCTTTGCCACATTAAAAACTGTGTGGTCTTGGGCGAAGTAACCCAGGACCTGGCACATAGTAGGGCTTTACTCAGTGGGAGGTAGGCGTGATCTGGGGAAGCTGAAAAAGAAGGAGAGGGTTTTGGCTGGAAGGGTCCTTAGAGATCTCCCTGCTATTACACAGGTGGAGGTAAACTGAGGCCTAGAGAAATTGAAGGGCTTGCCCAAGGATGCACATTAGAGGTAGAACTCTGGAGTAAATGCCACACCCTGACGCCCAGCCGGCATTCTCTCCAGGCCTCCTCTGGGAGAGCTGAGGACACTAGCAGAGGCAGACGTCCCACCTACTTAATGTGCGTTCAGTCGCTGGCAACGCTGGCCTACAGTAGAAGGGCGGGCACACGGGGCCCCACAGCTGGATGGCTTTGGCTTGTTTGTACAGAAGTAAGCAGCATGATGTTTCAAAAAAGATCTGAACAAGTTCCTACAATTTACAGACTAGGAGGTTTCACATAAAAATTCAAATTCCTGAATTTTATTGGAAAAAACAGTAAACATGGCACCCTGGACCCGTATTCCTACATGGCAGCAAGCAGCTGGAAGTGACCTGGTGCGGCTCTCTTTGGCTGGCTCTGTGCTCCTGACTTTGCCACAGTCTCCAACCCTCTGTTGTCTCCTCAACACTGCAGCCTGGCATTGTCTGCAGTTGACCAACACGCTTAAGCGACTGTGTTTGGAACGTGTGGCCTACTTCCCCCATTTATATGACCTGCCTTGTCCGGTAGGCCTGAGTTTATGATTCTGGCCCTAGAGGGTCAGCCTCCTTTAAAAAATACGTTTTAGGCGATAAAGTTCCATGCTGTAACTCATCGTGCCATATTACCTGCTGTGTGCAACCCTGAGTCATCTCTCTCAAGCTCCTTTGGCAAATGTTTTCCCTCTGAAATCCTCCTCCCCATGTCCATTTGGAAATAGAAAATCCTGCCTGCAGCTGTATTGGGCTGTCAGAAAAGTCATGACGTATTTTTTCTATGTTTTTCACTGCAAAAATGTGCCATGACTTTTCCGACAACCCAATAGTTGGGTCCTTTTTCTTTCCCTGTTCTAACTTTGGATCTTGCTAAGCGTTACAGTCCCCACATTTCCACGTTCTTTCCTTCCCCCACCTCAACCCCCTTTGCCTGTCCATCAAGCACCTCTCCTCCGTTCCTCCCTGCAGACGCCCAGCCCTTTGCTCTGTGTCCCCTGAAGCTCCTCTCTGCATCTGGTGGGCCATAGGGTCCAAGGACAGACAGTATTGCCAAATGCACTCTTTACCTGGGGGACAGGGTAGGGTCAGATTTCTTCAGTTCCTTGGAGCAGGAAAGGCAATCATCAAACCCCCACTCCCATGGGTCACTCTGGACAGTGGGATACTAAATCTTTACCTGCCTCCCCACCCCCACTTTTAGAGACAAATAAATGAGATGTCCTGTCTGAGATATTTGGCTCTGCCCACTTTGACTTCCTCTTCAGTGGCCTTTATTAAGACCTGCACCACTTTCAAACTTGCCCTGGCCTCCCATCCAGACTGCCCACTGGCACCTTGTGCCCTCCTGCCACTTTCCCACCATGCCCCATGCATGACCAGGCCTCCCCACTGCTTAAATGCCATCAGAGCTCTCCATCACCTTCAGAATAAAGCCTAACCAGGCGGCCGACCAGGTGGGGCCCATTGAACTTCCCAGCCTCATCTCTCACCTTCCTTATCATCATCAGTCAGCACTCAGGCCAGGAAGCTACAGCATCCACCTGGTCCTGTTTTGCCTGTGCTTCTTCCTCTACCAGTACATCCTCCTGCCATGCCTTCGGGAATCAGTTTTGTTAAAAACAGAAACAAGCCAAAATGAAATTACTTCTGCTAAGCCATTTCACCGAACCGCACTTAATAACTAACCTAATTGCAGTTTCAGCCTCTCTCAGAAGCAGATTTTTAAACCAATCAGTCTGGAAAGAGAGGTGATCCAAAATAGCAGAATAGAAAAACACTGTGCTTGCCTCATCCCATGAACACATTAAAATTACAACTAAATTATAGAACGATCAACCCAGGGAACCATCTGAAGTCTAGCTGAACAGAAATTTTGTAACTAAGGATATAAAGAAGCCACGACAAGACTGGTAGGGGTGGAAACATGAAAGGAGCTGGCCCCAAACCTCCGAATAGCAGATGAAAATTGGGAGGGATATCTTAGTGACAGAGGTTTCCCCCAGGAGGAGCAAGGAATGCCAGCCCCACACCTGCCTCCCCAGCCCAGAGTACTGGTGCTGGGAAGAACCTCCACAACATCTGGCTGTGAAAAACAGTGGGGATTCCGGCAGTCCGGGTGGGACGGAAGGTGGCAGGAAACCCAGACATCCTCTTAAATGGGCCACACACAGACTCACTCTTTCGCAGGCACTCACCTTGGGCTCCAGCGGAGGGACAGTGACAGGGGTGTCAGAGGCATCCGAGGGGCAGGCAGACTGAGGTGTGTGGCTTCAGGTGAGGGTTGGAAGATCATCACCATTTTCCCTGTGTGGGATCTTTCTCCCATGCAGCCGACAGGTAGGTGCCATCTTTCCTGTGTTGAGCCCGCCCCATCACGGTCAAATCTGAATCTGATTGGCCTGGAGAGCTTTACTGTTCTGCCCTGCTGACTCACTGGGACCCTGCCTCACCCAACTTCATATTGCATGAGGCTTTATCGGCAGCTGAACCTTATGGGAGCCGGCAGGTGGAAGCAGGCCTTGTAGTGTACTGGCTTTTTGCGGAGCTACCCCAGGCCTGGTACTGGTGGCAGCCATTCTTAGTTTGCATCCTCTCCCATGTGCCTCCAGGTACAGCACAGGCAGTGACCAACTATAGATCACTTTGTAGCTCCTACCAGGTACTCCCTGGACAGTCACAGGCAGTGGGTGACCTGGGTCTACACTGGAGCCCCTCCCAAGAGGCCCATGAACCAACATACTTGGAGGCTGGCTTCAGAGCACAGCAGAACACCACCCAATTAGGCCCACAAGAGGCACACACAAAGGGCAGTCTCAACAGGCACCAAAACCCCCTTGAGTGAATCCTGCTCCATGGGGTAAGGCCCTCTCTCCCCAGCAGTCCATACGCTGTAAATGTGGCCAAACCCCACAGCCAATCAGCCTGAGGGTCAATCCCACCTACTAATGTGCTGATAGCAATCAAGTCTCAACTATAACAGAAGAGCACACACAACGCACACAAGGGACATTCCTGGAGCAGAGAGACTCAGGTGACCAGAAAGACTGTGCCATTGGG
Organism: Aselliscus stoliczkanus; assembly: GCA_033961575.1. NCBI lineage: Eukaryota > Metazoa > Chordata > Mammalia > Chiroptera > Hipposideridae > Aselliscus > Aselliscus stoliczkanus. The sequence continues at coordinate 5,753,335 of CM066733.1, forward strand.
CCCCACAGGAGCCCTACTACATAAGACCACCTGGCAAGACTGGGAGACATACCAGCCCTACATAATACATAGACACAAACACAGGGAGGCAACCAAAATGAGGAAACAAAGAAATACATCCCAAATGAAATAACAGGGGAAAAAAATCCAGAAAAAGAACTAAACAAAACGAAGGCAAGCAACATACCAGATACAGAGTTCAAAACAATGGTCACGAGTCTAAGGATGCTCAAGTAATTTAGTGAGAACAAAGCGATAGCAAGAATAAAAAAGGACATAAAAACCATAAAAAAAGACCAATCAGAAGTGAAGAATACAATAACTGAAATGAAGAATGCACTAGAAGAAATCACCAGCAGACTAAATGAAGCAAAGGATTGAATCAGAGATTTGGAATACAAGATGTTGGAAAAAACCCAATCGAAACAGCAAAAGAAAAAAGAGCCCCCAAAATAGAGGCTAGCTTAAGAGGCCTCTGGGACATCAAGAGTAACAACATCACATCATCGGAGTACCAAGAGAAGAGAGAAAGCAAGGGCTAAGAATCTGTTTGAAGAAATAATGACTGAAAATTTTCCTAACCTGGCAAAGGAAATAGACATATAAGCCCAGGAAGTGCAGAGTCCAAAAAAGATGAACCCAAACAGGCCCACAATGAGTCACATTATAATTAAAATGGGAAAGGTTAAAGACAAGAAGAGAATCCTAAAAGCAGCAAGAGGAAGGCAACTAGTAACTTATAAGGGAGCTCCCATAAGACTGTCAGCTGATTTCTTAACAGAAACTTTACAGACCAGAGGGATTGGCACAAAATACTCAACATGATAAAAAATGAGGACCTACAACCAAGATTACTCTACCCAGCAAGACTATCATTTAAAATTGAAGGATGGATAAAGAGCTTCCCAGACAAGAAAAAGCTAAAGTAGTTCATCACCACCAATCCAGCATTACAAGGAATGTTAGAGGGGCCTCTTCAAAACAAACAAACAAAAAAAAAAGATAAAAAACATGAATAATAAAATAGCAAGAGCTACATATTTATCAGTAATTACTTTCAATGTAAATGGATTAAATGCTCCAATCGAAAACATAGGGTGACTGAATGGATAAGAAAACAAGACCCTTACATATGCTGCTTACAAGAGACTCACTTCAGATTGAAAGACCCACAGGGACAGAAAGGGGTGGAAAAAGTTATTTCATGGAAATGAATTAAAAAAAAAAAAAGCTAGAGTAGCAACACTTATGCCAGACATAATAGATTCCAAAACAAAGGCTGTAAGAAGAGACAAAAAAAAAAAAAAGAAGAGACAAATAAGGGACCCAATAATCTCACTTTTGGGTATTTACCTGAAGAAACCCAAAACTCTACTTCAAGGGGACATGTGCATCCATATGTTCATTGCAGCATTATTTACAAAGGCCAGGATGTGGAGGCAGCCTGGGTGTCTGTCAATGAAAGAATGGAGTAAGAGGAGGTGGTACATATATACAGTGGAATGTTGTTTGGCCAGGGAGTGGAATGGGTTCTTGCCATCTGCAGTGGCATGGATGGACCTGGAGGGTATTGTGCTGAGTACAGTCAGACAGAGAAAGAGAGAAGCAATGTGACTTCACTTATATGTGAAATCTAAAGAACAAAATAAACAAACAAAATAGAAACACACTCATAGATACAAAGAACATTTTGATGATTGCAGGTGGGAGGGGGGTTAGGGCAGTGGGTAAAAAAGGGGATTAAGAAGTACAAATTGGTTATAAACAGTAATCATGGGGATTTAGGGTAAAGCATAAAGCATAAAGAATGCAGTAAATAATATTGTAATAACTATGCATGGTGTCAGATGGTACTAGATCTCTTGGGGTGATAGATGGGAGGGATTTGAGGGCAGGGTAAAAAAGACAAAGGGATTAAATAGTACAAGTTGGTAGTTACAAAATACTCATGGGAATGTAAAGTAAAGTATAGGGAATGTAGTCAATAATATGAATAACTATGTATAGTGCCAGGTGGGTACTGAACTTGTCAAGGAGATCACTTCTTAAATTATATAAATGCCTAATCATATGCTGTACACCTGAAAGTAATATAAAATAATACTGAATGTCAACTGTAACTGAAAAATTAAAAAGGGGGGGAAGGTGAAGGGGAATGAGAGGTCCAAATTTCCAGGTATAAAACAAATGAGTCATGGGGATGTAATGTACAGCATGGGGAATATAATCAATAATATTGTGATAGCATGGTACGGTATCAGATGGACTTACATTGGTGATCAGTTCTTTAGGTACATAAATTTTGAATAACTATTGTATACACCTGAAACTAATATAATCTTGTATGCTAACTATATTTTTAATGAAAATCTTTAAAATAAATAAATAAGAAAAAATTAAACCTATCAGTCTGGAATTTCCTGATCAACACTAGTTATAATAGGTATCTAGTGTTGGTTAGGTGACTTATCTACCTGACAAGACCCTCTCCCTTCTCCTCAAGAAAGGTGATCTGCATGAAATAATCAACTCTTTTAACTTCAGAGTCCCTCTTTCTGCCTTTAAAAGCCTTCCATTTTGTACAACTTCTCAGAGAGCCTTTCCAGTTGTTAGATGGGATACTGCCCGATTCATGAATTGCGTAACAAAGCCAAATAGATCTTCAGATTTACTTGGTTTTTATTTTGTTCTCTAACAGCTGGCACACCATCGCCTCCTGACTCCTTGTCCCACCACTTACCCCGACCAAAATGATTAGATTGTGCCTTCCTGTGTCCCGCCTGCTTCTGTGTTTACAGATCTGTCTCCCAGACTCTGAGGCTCTCAGACAAGGACTCTCTGGTTTGTCGGTTCCTCAAAACCTGGAACACGGCCTGGCATGAGGAACGGCCAATCAAGACTTGAGGAATTAAAACAATGCAGTATACTGAATTTCAGCAAAGACATGAAGAGGCTGTTCACAATTGGAAGAGGTTGTCCTTGGATCTTTTGAGAATGCATGTCCTGTCTTATAGAAACTAGGACTGTTCTTTAAGGAGATGATCATTGGCCTGCCCCCACCCTTGTCATCTATCCACCTGTCTGACCATCCATCTCACCGTTCACCCATCCATCCATCCATCCATCCATCCACCCTCCATCCATCTGTCCATCCATCCTCCATATATCATCCATCCATCCATCTTACTACTCATAATCCATCATCCATCCATCCATCCATCCATCCATCCATCCATCCATCCATCTGATTACTTATCCATCCTCCATCCATCCTCCATCCATCCATCCATTATCCATCCACCAATACATCCATAATCCATCCAGCCATCCACAATCAAGCATCTACACTGTATCACACACTCCAGTGGGTTCTGGAGATAAAATGGAAAGCAAAATCAGATGGGACCTCTGCCCTCACTGCAGCTAACAGTGCAGTCTCGTGGAGGAGGCATATAAACAGACAATTACAAATAAATGTAAAATATCAAGCTTGACAAGTACCTTGAAGGAGAAATCACCAGTGCCTATTGAAGGCCTATCGCAGGGAGATTGATCCTGGTGTGAGGGACAGGAAAAGCCCAGTGTGGTGGCTGCAGCGAGACTGTGGGGGAGTGTGGTACATTGAGCAGGCCCTGCAGAGCTGGCTGTGTCCAGGAGCCCTTTCTTTGTGTTAGCAGCATAAGAACTGCGGCTGAGGCAGTGTTATGCCTCAGAGCCGACATTTCACATGTTTCTTTGTTCATTCATTTACACCAACATGCTCAATAATATACATGCATTTTCCCTGTGACGTCATTATCTCTTACATAACACGAAATGTATATTTATATACCATAGATGTCTTTCTATATATAAATACACAGACATGCACACACATGCACAAGCACAGGTCTGCAAAGCTTCTATCTTTTCCCTGACACTCAGTTCTACATCAAGGTATTCAGTCCAATGAAATGCAGCCATCCTAATCATCATCTTCATAGTGATGTAACCATCACATCTTATATTTTTATATTATGCATTTGATAATTATATAGCCCTTTAGTGAGTGCTACTATATCTATTTTCTCTATTCCTCACAACAGCCCCACTACATAGGTTTGTTTCCCCATTTCACACATGTGGAGACTGAGGCTCAGAGATAAGAAGTGAGTGCCCAGTGGCACACAGCCAGAAGTCGGGGGAGGCAGCACTGGGGCCCAAATCTGTATGATTCTACTTCCATGCCACCTCCTTTCTAGAATTTTAACATCCAAAGAGGCCCGAGAGAGTGGTCAGACAGCTGGCTGAGTCAGGAACCCCCAGTGCCTGCTGAAGTGTTTGCCTCTATTCAAATCAAGAGCCATCAGGGAATGGGACCATGACCGTGGCTGCACATGTCAGCTGGGCTCTGGGGACTCAATGGAGCTGTCCAGTCATCAGCAGCCCCTGCACAATAGATCTGCTGACCCAGTGGTCAGAGGTGACCCCCAGAGGTCACTGGCCCCTGGCTGAGGAGAAGCAGCACAGATCTCTGGTCCCTTTTCCTGTGGACCACACAGGGAGGATGAGAGAGGCTCTGCGCTCAGATGGACAACCCAAGGCCCACTGGGAGTTTATGCCAGACCTTTGGGGTCAGACTTAGATACATGTGCAACCAGCTTGGGCTGTATGTCTGACATTTGCTAGGGACTTTCACAAGCATCTTTTCACCGGTCCTCATAGTGACCCTTTGAGAACTATTAACATCTCCATTTAGAGAGGAACAAAGGGAGGCTCAGAGAGGTTAAGTGTCTGACCCAAGCTCACACAGCTTCTAAGTAGTAGAATTCTACTCAGTAGAGTTTAACATCCATTCATTCATTTATTCATGCATCCAATAAACATATACGGCGTGTACCAGGCACTGCTCTAGGCACTTGGTATACACAGATCAATGAAACAGACGAAATCCCCACCCTCATGGAACTGACATTTGAGTGTCACAGTGCCAGAGACTTTGCAGTCAGTCACTACTGAAACAAAGGAAAAGAAGACCCAGTTCTTGCCTTCGGGGAACTTGTAGTCTTGTGGGAGAGACACGGACACAGGAAATGCAAAGGCACTATGGAAAGTTTAGGGTGCTTTAATAAAAATAAGCAGAGGGGCTGTGAGAACAAAGAGTGGGCATCAGGAAGGCTTCCTGGAGGAGATGTTACCTGACGTGAGCCCTGTAGGGTCAGTCAGGGTCAATAAAGTCATTCCACCTGAAATTCACAGCAGGGGATTGACAAAAGCTGGTCTCTTTTGGGCTGCTGCATTCAGACCCAGAAAAAGCTACCCAGGCTTGACTTATTCTCCCAGGTACGGCTTAAGCAAAGGCCCAGAGGCAGAAGGAAGATTTTTGGTTCAGGTTAACTCTGCCTCTGGCTATGCAGGTCAGCAACAGACATGGCTGAAGCAGGAAATGGGCTCAGATGGCCTCAGGCTTTTAGGAAGCACTGAGGAGTTTGAAGCAGAAAAGCGGCCCAATGCCATTGAGGGTTTCAAAGATATCTCTGGGGCTGAGTGGAGACTGAAGCACAGGAGGTGAGGATAGAGGCGGGGGGCATCCAGGCAACTACAATGGGATGGGGGAGGGGGGCTACTCCAGTGCTTTGGGCTCCAAGTCCAGTGCTCTGAAAATTGTTTTTTATTTTTTCAGAGGCAAGATTATCCTTGCTCATTAAAATCCAAGAAAAGAAAAAAAACAAGGAAGGACAGCAGGGAGGGAGGCAGGGGCAATAGAAGGTGGGGAGACACATCTAACAACACAGTCAAGCCCAATATTCTCTTTTTAAAACATTCTATTATGAAATATTTCATGCAGTTTATATTATGCAGTTAAAGCACGATGATAAACCCCCGTGACCCCACCATTCAGTGGAAGAACTGGACCTTCCCTGGTGATCGACGCTGAGGTGGGATCAGTCTGATGCCCTCACCACGCCCCACTATGTCCCCTCCCCCCACCACCATGAGTTGACCGCTCCCTGGATTTCATTGTGGTCTCGTTCCCTTTCTTTATTTTTTGTAATTACCAAATACGAATGCGTCCCTCAACAATACAGGGCTTGATGTGCTTTTTTTCCCCGCTTTATTAAAAATGTATCTCAGATCCCACCAGCACTTGCATTTTTGAGTACTCTGTGTCTCAGATGTGCCCATGTTGATGTACGTAGGCTTGACTTACCGACCTCACAGTATATGGTGTCTTCCTCTGTATGCATACACCCTAGCTTCTCTACCCACTGTCCTGCCGGTGGGCTTCTGGGTGATACAAACAGTGCGTGTGTGTCTCCTGGAGCACAGGAGTGTGAGTTTCTCTAGGAAACTGTGGGGTGGAGTTGCTGGAGCAACCCCAAGGGCTGGGGGAGGTTGGGTCCTGGCATGGGTGCACGGAGAACCACGGGTCTCAGGCTACAGACACAAAGGGTGCGTCTGTTCCCGGGAGGGGCGCAGCACAGACAGAACCCCTGGGCCCGAGTAGGGGTGAGTGATGGTGAGCAGGGCAACCGGCCCACGAGGGTGTTTCCAGGGAGCAACAGGCCTCTGTCTCGCCAAGGACCAGCAGAGGCCTTGGGGACCCCTACAGCGCTTCTATCTTGAGACAGGCCTGGGTCTTCTTCACCCATGGTCCCACTAGGCTGAAAAGAATTTCCTCTTTCCATAGCTTTCTATCTGGCATTCAGGGAAAAAAGAGTATTCTGTTGGTATTCTCACCCAACGAAACCTCCTTCCATGCACCTCACCCAGGAAGGGTTTGGGAGCAGCAGGAGTGTGGATGTTACTCCCGGCTGCTCAGCGGAGCAGCAGAGTTGGGACGAGGGTCCTCTCTGAGCCTGCTGGTGACAAGCACTGCAGCGCAGGAGCCATTCCAGGCCACACTGATGTCCTCTCTGTCAAGTGGAATTGGCTCAGGGCACAGGGAAGTGAAACAGAAAGCAGGGCAGGACACTGATGTGACATGAGAAAATCCTGCATGCGCTGATCCGGCTCCTCGCTGCCCATCTGCCCCCCGGGCCCACCCAACCCTTACCCAGCCCTGCGCTCCGGCCACCCCTGTGGACCCCAGCCAAGGCCCATGTGTCCTCAGGGAAACCAGGTCACAGAGCTTTCCAGAAGCATCTCAGAAAGTCAAGCGGACACAAATCTGAACAGCAGAACAAAGCCAACCTGTCGGCCAAGGAAACTCAATCCGATTATGCTCCAGAGCCCCCATGGCCGGAGCAGCCTTGTGACCAAGAAGAAAGGGCGCTTTCATGGGCCCAGCCCTGCCTGCTGGCCAAACGGGCCCTGCGAAGCGCCCTGCCTCTCTCCAAGGGGCCCCACGGGACTGCAGGCCCCTCAGCCAGCCTGCGGGTGGAGGTAGGGGAAGGACTCCTCCTTCCGGCCCCAGAGGAGCCGGGGAGTTGGGGGAGCCACATCAGGGAAAGCCACGGCTGATGAATGGCTTCAAGGCTAAGGCTGTGGAGATAAAAAAGACAGTGTGTGTTTGTCCTGGAAACTGGCTCATGGACAGATTAAATTTAGGAGTAACCAGGCCAGATACACAGGGAAGCGTGTTTCCTTAATGAGCCGTCTTTATTTAACTGCCTAATCATTTACTGGGCCAAAAAATCTGGAGGTGACTGCAAAAGTCATGGCGATAAAGACAGTGACGGATTGAGCCCTGTGGAACCGTATCAGGGCCAGGCTCCTGTGACATCAACTCTGTTCCCGTTGTCTTTGTCATTTTGATGGGTCAAGGAAGGGCTGCACAGACCACCAAGATAATCCCCCATGTGGGGTCACCGCCTTGCAGGGACAGTGTTTCTTTGCCATTTCATCTCCTGGCAGGGAGGGGAGTGGGATGGGCAGAGCTGATTCGGGCCGTGCTTCCGTCTCCCGCACGGACACCACAGCCCTCCGCCAGCTCCAGGAGCCCTCCAGCCCCACTTCCACCTTCCCCCCCTATTACTGCTCATCCAGCCCTCCATCCATTTCATTCAGCGAAGTGTTTTTGAACAACAATGTCTATCCTGCATGGAGCGGACGCGTGATACGAACAAGTCCAGTGCAGTGATTGCTTTCATGAAGCTTCTTACAGACCACAGGGGACGGCAGACTTTCATCAAATACCCGCCCCCCCATGAAATCATTACAAACTGCAACAAGGAGGCTGAAGAAAACTGGGTTCAGGGAGAAGGGGAGGGAGGAAGCGGGGTATGCAGGGCATTTTAGGGCAGCGGAACTATGCTGTGCGATACTGTTTTAGTGGATGGAGACGCTATGGATTTGTCAAAAGCCATAGAACTGAAATGTAAGCTGTGGGCTCTAGTTAATAACAAAGCTGTGTTCGAGAGGGCTGAGCAGCGGTAACAAGTGGGCCGCTCTGAGGGAGACCTGGGGAGCCAGGAGACGGCTACGTGCCAACTCTCTGTGCTCTCTGTGTAGTTTCCCTGTAAACCTAAAACTGCTCTGAAAAGTAAAGTCTATTAGAAAAAAAAGGGAAGACAACTACGAGAGACCAACACAGAGTACCTGATCGACGCGCAGGCTCTGCAGGGGTGCCGCCTGAACCCACACTCCGGTGGACATCATCTGACCTTGGTCACGGACCTCCCTACGGGGCACGGACCTCTGCAGGGAGGGGAAGGAACCACTGTTTAGTGAGTTTGTTATGTGCAGCTCATCGCCAGGCGCCGCCCCCTGTTACATCTGCTCTGGGAGTGGGGAAGGGGGTTCATTCTTCTGGGGAGACATACCAGGACCAAGATGGGGAGAGGCCAGGAGAGAGGAACGTGCACTGTTCAAGATTTGGGGGGAAATCTTCTGCGTCATAACACAAATTGTGGGGAAGCTGGACAAAGTGTCCCTGGCTGGTGGACGCGTGTGAAACGGTTATCGTCGGACCACAGAGGGGTGGGGCCTTTGAGGGGGGAGGCACAGATTTTTGTGTTTAGCAAAAGGGAGCACAGACTAGAGAAGGTTGAGAAACACTGCACGATCGCAGGGGAACTGACCACACATGCAAGCAAGGTGACATGACTCCCATTTACCAGAAGAGGCAACTGAGGCTCAGTAAGATGACATCACCTGGGTCACAACGGCTAAGAAGCTGCAGAGGTGAGAGCTGAACCCCAGCTAGACCCACAAATGCAGTAGCCGTCATTGCTAATAGGGGGCTCTAGTGGACACCAGTGGCATTCCTGGGGAGACTGGAACTCACAGGTCACCCTCTGCTTGCATGGTGTGCATATGACAGCAGTGGTGGGATCCCTGTGGAGCTGTGGAGAGAGAGAGGAGAGAGGGAGAGAGGGAGAGAGGGAACAAGTGACGGAGGGAGGGAGAGAGGGAGAGGAAGAGCGGGAGGGAAAGAGGAAGAGAGGGAGGGAGAGAGAGAGGGAAGGAGAGAGAGAGGGAGGGGGGAAGGGGAGAGGAAGAGAGGGGGAGGGAGAGGGAGGGAGGGAGAGAGAGAGAGAGAGAGAGAGAGAGAGAGAGAGAGAGAGAGAGAGAGAGAGAGAAGGGAGGAGGGTCCTGCCATCTGGATGCTGTCCAGAAGCCAGGGGTGTCAGCCGGGGAAAGAGAGTAAAAGCCTGGTTCATCTGGAAATCACTAATACGGAGCACTGTTAAGCCAGCCTGGGCTGAGCCAAGGTCCAGGTGTTAAAGGGTTCACAAGCTAAGGTGGGAGAGAGACCACTTTCCCTGGTCGGAGCTAATTAAATCATGGAATTGCTGATTCCAAATGTGTGTCTCCCCATTCCTCTTAACGGCAGGTCCCAGAGGACTCCCCAAGGGTTAAGTGTCATTCACCAGGCTGGGACAGGAACACAGTAACTGTCTGGGGACATCAAGATGCAGCCGGACCTCCTCAGTGCCATCCAGTTGGACCACCTGCCGTGGTGGACATGGTCCCTACCTGCACTGTCCAAGGCGTCAGCCACGGGCCACATGCGACTGTCAAGCACTGGAAATGTGGCTGCTGGTCACGGGAGGAACTTCCATTTTATTTACATTCATCACCTTAAATGAAAAAGCCACTTGTGGTGAGTGGCTGCTATTTTGGACAGGGCTTCCTGATGTGCTGTGATTTCTCTCCCCTTTCAGTCCAAATTCTTACTCTCATCAGTACAGCCAGGACAGCCATTCACACTGCCAGCATAGTCCACTGTCACATAAGCCTTTCACACCTGCTGAATTAGACCAACCTTGGGAGGGAGGCCTGAGAGGAGAACGCCTCAGTCAGAGGGGAAAGGTGACTGTCCCAAGGTCTTGCAGCCATTGAGGGGCCGCATGGAACTGGGGTCTGAGGCCTCTGAGGCCCATGTGGTTTCCAGGGAGGCCTTGCTTCCTGCCTGTGCCCTTGGCCTCCAAGCTCCTGGCAAACAGGCATTTATTTCTCCAGGTCAGACAGCAAGGCTGGCTGGCAAAGGGTGGCCAGACTAGGTCTGTGAGCTTTAAGGTATAAATGTTGATCACCAATAAACAAACATATACATCAAGCACCAGCCACATGTGCGGCCTGGGGGCTACAGCACAGGACACAGCACACAGGACCCCTGCCTGCCCCTCAGCAGCTCATCATGGGCACCAGCTGTCTGGCTGGAAGGCTGCGCTTTGGGGTCAAGGGGACGAGCCAAGACAGCTCAGTCCCCCAGTATCTGATTTTCAAAAGGTGCTCCACATTAGTGGGGAAAAAAAGAAGAAAAGAAAATTTTTCAACTGACAAATACACGTGGGGTTCACTGTAAACAATATTTCTCCTCCAGGAGACTGACAAATGTGCATCAACATTTTAATAAGGACAGGGGTGAGGGTGGGCAGGACAGGGGTGAGGGGTGGGCAGGACAGGGGTGAGGGTGGGCAGGACAGGGGTGAGGGGTGGGCAGGACAGGGGTGAGGGTGGGCAGGACAGGGGTGAGGGGTGGGCAGGGGCCTGGGCCTGGCGTTGGCCTGCCTCTAAGTCTTCACTCAGTCCCTCTGACCAGCTGGGTGAGTTGTGGTTGGAGCATCTGAGCCTCAGTTTGTGCATCTATAAAATGGGAGTGATGGGAATACTACATCTCATATATGACAGCATGTGGGATGCTCTGTGGTCAATGGTTTTCTTTTCCTTCAGCTGGTGGGACTATGGGGGCAGGGAGCAGAGGAGGAGGGGAGATTGATCAGGGATGATTATTACCTGGGTCACAGGTTGGGGAGGAGGAGCTCTAGCACCCTGGACGGAGGGACTGAGTGAGGTACAGGCTCTCTGCCCTGAGTCTCCCAGCCCCTCGCCACCCCAGATTCTGCCCTCAGGCTCCGTCTCCCAGCTCAGGGTCCCTCCATGCAAGCTCAAGTCAGCTGCCAGGGGCTACCTGAGCCAGTGCTCAGAAAGGACAGGCTGGCCTGTGCACGCGTCCGCTCATTAGGAGCCCACGGTGACCCAAGCCAAGGCCTGCAGGACAATGCGAGCAGCCTCTGTGGCCCTAACAAGGACAACCCATTAGGATCCAGCATGGATACTGCGTCCTGAATGCTTTCTGGCGGAGGCAAATCCAAATGTAATGACCACCTTCCCTGAGGCCACATCTTTGGATCGCAAATCAAAGACCCCGGCTGAGTCCTGCCTCTGTCACCTTCCGACCGCGGACAAGTCACCTCCTTTCAAATCCCACATAATAGCTAAGAAAAACCAATTCAGCTATCCAAGCCTCAGTTTCCTCTTCAGAAATATGGAGGTGAGAATACCCACCTCTGATACCAGGACAGTGCTGGGCTTAGAGCAGATATTTCCCAGGTCAGGGGTTCTCAAAGTGGGGCCCCTGGGCTAGCTGAGTTAGCATCACCGGGAACTTGCTAGAAATGCAAACTGTCAGGTTCCACCTCCAACCTACTGACTCATAACTCTGGGAGTGGGGCGCAGCAATTTGTTCATTTTAATGAGACCTCTAGAGGTTCCTGACACTTGCTCAGGTTTGCAAGGTACTGCTCTGCATGGTAGCTGTCTGGGGGTTACTGAAATTCTCAGAAGCCCCTTCCAACTCCCAGTCACACTGCAGCTGGCTCAGGGCAGGGCTTGGGGGCAGACCAACACAGCACAGGTCTTGGGCGGGCTAGCTGTGCTCTCTGAGCCTCAGCTCCCGCATCTTTGAAATGGGGGTAATCCTTGACTTGCAGTTGGCTGTCGGGCCCCGGATGTGACTATCTCCATGCCTGGCACACTGGAAGAACACAGGAGCTGCTAGTTACTAGAATTGGTGTTTGTTTTCTTCTTCAATCAGGCACCAGGGATATTTGCTCTTAGGGGTGTCCAGTTTCTGTGGCATGAATCCCCACCCACCCTGCCATCATCCCCCAGATAATGTGCCCATGAGGACGGGGGCGCAAACTGCCAAAGGGCCCTCTGCCACCCATCCGAGGGGAAGCTTTCCATGTTTGACTGAGGCGGAGGATTTCAATTACCCAGGATTACAAAGCAGGGCCTCGGATGCACCATATGGCCTGGCCACCCCGTCATGTGGGATCGGAGGCTCTCATGTGAGACATTAATATAATATTCCTCCCAAAAGCGATTACAGAGTCACAGGCAGCAGAATGTCATTTGGTAGCCGCAGCGCGCTCCCCTCAGCAGCGATGACTAAACAACCTAATCAAATCAGCACAAATTTGCACACAGGCCTGGCAGCTGGGCCTGAAAATCGCCGTGGCGACGACGTGATCCTGCTGTAGGATGACTTAACTAATGGGTCCCAGTGGGCAGCCTGGCAAGTGTGTGCGGGGAGGGCGGCTGCACCCACAGGCAGCCACAGCCAGGGTCCCAGAAGGGACAGAGGCCATGTCCAGAAACAGAGGTAGGGGAGCAGGGAGAGCAGGCACCTGAGCATCGGCCTCACCGTGTGTGTGTGTGTGTGTGTGTGTGTGTGTGTGTGTGTGTGTGTAGACTGGCCACCACACGTACCCTCCCATAACTTCCTGAGAATGTGGGCTCTGGAGGCTCCCTTGGTTCAAGTTACAGTTCTGTCATTTGCTGTGTGTCCTTGAGCAAGATACTTAACATCTCTGAGCTTGGTGTCCTCATTCATAAAATGGGGATGGGGAGTGTTCTTAACTTTTGAGGTGTTTGTGAATATTAAATAATATCATAGTTTGTCACATAATGTCTGACACAGAGTGTTCAATTAGCAGCAGTTGTATTATTATTATTATTATTATTATTGATCAACAAACTTCACCGCGGGCCTTCTAGGTGCCAGGCCCCAGACTCTGGGAATGCCATCTGAAGGATAACACTGTCCTTCACAGCATAATGGGGTGACAGGGAGTAACGAGAGAAGGACAGTATCTCATGATGAGTGCGACGAGAACAGAGAGGAGCAGGGCTGAGAGCCCAGAGTGGGGCACCCCAGCCTGGAGGACCCGGGGCACGGTCTGAGAGAAGGTGACACCACAGCTGACTTCGGACAGTGACTGGATTACCACGTAGGAGAGAAATAGCCAAGGCGGAGCCCGGAGTCAGAACCCCAGGCGCCGGGCTAGGCAAGGAGTCCCCTGAGGGGCAGACAGGCACCTGCTGCCTAGACCAGTGGGGCGATCTGCTAAAGGCACGGAACTTCTCAAGTCCAAGATAGCTCAGAAGGCAGAGCCACATCCGAGAAGGCTGGGCGAAGGGACCTGTCCCACTGGAAAAACTCATGCAGGAGACCCGGGCTCCCAGAAGGATACTTGAGAATGCCAGGGAGCCGTCCTAGGGCAGCAGGAGAGAGAGCTGGTCTGAAAGGTGCCTGCCCGCCTGGTCTCGCTGCCCGTCCCTGGAGGAACAGCTCCATTCACAGAGTGGGAGTGTTGCCGGCTCAGTGTCTCCCAACTTTAGTCACCTCCCTACAGCTTGCCAAGTTGCCACAGCTGCAGAAACCTAAACGATCATTAACTTAACATACTTTTCTCTAAAACAGCCCCCTTTTAAAAACTTCAATCACGAGTTAAAACAAAATCTTTACAACACTGCCATCACTGAAGAGCCACTGATAGAAGATGCTTGTACAAATAAAAAATGAAAGCAAGCAAGGTTATACATATCCAGTTAGAGGCTGTCACTTCCTGGAGACCGGGTCTGAGGTTAGGAGGGAGATTAGCAAGAATTCTGGGAGGTGACACCGCAACATGCAGGTGAGACCTTACCGAGGTGAGACTCTCTCCCCCATAAGCACAAGGATTGGAGGAGAAGCAAAGGTGGATGCAATTGTCGCTGGTTAACTTGATGTTATTTAGCACCAGGTGTGAGCATCCCAACTCTGCTGTTGCAGACCCCAGGTAATCACGTCCTCTACCTGCCCTGCACTTGGGCAATAAACTCAAAAGCTGTTTCCAGCTATTACCCTCTTCAGTTCTATGCATTTATCAACTCTTTAGAACAGGTCAAAGTGACCAGACGTGAACCACCCGTCCTGAGTTCCCCCTGACTCCCACTCCATGACACAGAGCTGGACGGGCCACCCTGAGAGGCTGTGCCCAGCCGTGTGTCCCTGGTGTGGTCCCGTGGGCAAGAACATCAGGATCTTGGCCAAAGACCTCTTGGGGAGGACCACCCATGATCCCCCCATGGCTCCACCTCAGGAACACCTGTTTCCACGGGCAACCAGCGCCCCCTCCACCCCAACTCCATGCCCACCTCTCCCTGCCTGCATGATGCCCCAGTTGAGGCCTGCACCTCGCTACTGGACCACTGCCCGAGTGCCCCCTGACTACTTTCTGAACTTCCCCGTTCATTAAATCCATCCTCCTCTCAACAGCTAGTGTGAATTTAGGACAACTGAATTCCAGCCACATCATTTCCCTACTTATGATCCTTCAGGGCCTGCGGGTCCAAGTTCAAGATCCTTAATTGTATGTACAGTTTAGACCTCCCTTTCTCGCTTCCCCTCATGCCCTTCCCTCAATCATACACTCAGCTCCCCTAGCACTGATCTGTTGGAGCTCCCCACCTACAACACATTTGCACCTCAGGACCTTTGCACGTGCCTAGAATACCATTTCCTTTGTCCAGCCTCTCTGTCCCACTTTCTAGCCCGCATTCTGTTTAAGGCCAGGGACTGTGTCTGCCCTGGTCACTGTTTTCTCCCTAGATTCAGCATAATGGTTGGCTCCTAGTAGGGACTCAACAGACACTTCTGAAAGACAAATGGACAATTTGAATGAAGAAGCCCTTGGGTGGAACTCAGTGCCCTTTTCACGGCTCGGGTACCATATGCCCTCTTGCAGTGTTTTACTGAAATTCTCTATCTCCTCCACCAATCTGAGAGCTCATGCAGGGTGGAGAGGCTCAACGGAGGTTACAGACCAGGGACCCAAGATACTCCATGATATGCTTGGCTAGGTTGACCCCAAGCTTTCTTTCTTTAAGAAAAAAAAAAAAGTTTTAATTAATTGCCAACATTTGGTGATTTAAAAAAAAAATCAAATTCAGGCTTCTCTTGAAAAATATCCTGATCTGCCCACACTGGGCAGGGTCCCTACATGACGGACAGGCCGGGGTTGACAAGCAGCTGCCCCCTCAGCAGGACACCTCCTGGCCAGTCCCCACAGGCCCACCCAGCCCCCTTCAGGCATCACTGTCACCTGCCTGGCCCCCCTGGTATTTGAATTTTCGCGTCTCAGGAGACATGGTTTTCATTTGAGAAACTCTTCTTTTAAATGTGTGCTTCCTAGGCCTCTGATGAGGGGCATGCCTTATACACCAGGCCAGGGAAGCCGACACTTCAGGTGGAGTAAACCTGCTTTTCTCAGTAAAGAGAGAAACAAGATCAATTGCAGGAGCCAAGTGCCCAGGAGAGTTTTAAAAGCACACATTGTCCTAAGTCAGCACAAGTGTCCTCGTCATGAGAACACAGGCCTGGCTCCCCCAGGTTCAAGGTGTGGTGCAGGCGTGGGCTGGGTCCGGGCAGGGCCTGAGCCCCTGCATCCTAACCAGCTCCGGGGAAGAGGGATGCTGCTGGTCCCCGCACTCTTTCAACAGCAGTCTCTGTGACATCCCCACAAGCAAGAGGGGCCCTCAAGCCCAGGTGTCAGCACGCCTGCCACCTGGCTGCCTGGAGGCAACACCTTCCTGGTCACGCAGGTGTTCTGGGGATGACCGCCTGCCCGGTGTCACCATGAGAAAGGTAAGAATGCCCAACTGCTTCATTTCAGTCCCAGAAAGGGAACTGTGTCAGCAAGGGACACACAGGGGGCAGGGGGAGGTGGGGCGGGGCGGGGTGAGGTGGGGCGGGGCAGGGTGGAGTGGGGCGGGGTGAGGTGGGGCGGGGCCGGGTGGAGTGGGGCGGGGTGAGGTGGGGCGGGGCAGGGTGGGGCGGGGTGGGGCAGGGTGAGGTGGGGCGGGGCAGGGTGGGGCGGGGCGGGGCAGGGTGGGGTGGGGAGGCTTAGATACTTTTTCTCCTCCCCACTGCTGAGCCCCTTACATCCCTGAGTGGATTATCTCATTAAGTCGTAGACTGTGACCCCACGTTGGAATGCAGGATGCTCCCCAAATCTCAGGAAGCAAAATGATTAAGGCTCAGGTCAACCTTAGTCACAAACCCCAACTTGTGCGTTGGTTTCTTTGAGCAGCCTTCACATTCAAACTCCTGTTGTCGGCGTATTATTTTTCCAGGCGGCTAGAGGGAAACACGTCAGGGAATCTCAGAGGAAGCAGAAAGAAAACGGACACGGGCAGAACTGGTCCCAGGGGCTTCTCACACTGGGCTTGTAAACAGGAAGCCGCAGGTACACTGCAGGAACACCCTGGAGTGTGCCGGTTTGTTTTGCAGCCTCTTGGCTCATTTAGATAAACTGGGGAGAGGATTATCAGACACTCACTGAGCCTGTTCACAGCCCACTCCCCACGCTGGCGCTGGGGAAGTTTGGTGATAGCAAGTCTGCTGGGCCAATATCTGACCCTGGGAGGGGGCAGGCTGTGTGTTTGGGGGGAGCTCTAAGCTGCAGGAATGTGCCCTCTGATTATTCTAGCCCACTTTCCCCCCAATCCCCTTGTGCTAACCCCCTTCCCCAAATAAAAAGAAACACTTCTCAGGGCCATGAAGGGTAGAGAAGCCAACCCCTGGATAGTGGCTGCAGCTGGCATAGCTTTGGTGGCCGTACTTGGTTTTCATTGTTGAGTTGTTTTCAAAGTGCCAGCTCCGGAGGGACTGGGGAGCAAAGAGTTCGGGAATTTGTTCAGCCTAGGTAGACGCAAATAGCCGCAGACAAAATATCCTTTATCAGCTATTTCCCAGGAAACAGGGAGAAACTCTTCTTGTGGCCAGATTATAAAAGAAGGCCTGCCGGCTCTGGGAGACAGGCCCCTCTTAGTCCCACTTCCCTGTGGGGAACACTGAGTCACTGTTCTGACGCCACCGGGAAGGTCCCTGGTGGAGAGAAAGCTGGGCCAGCAGGACCAGTGGGGCAGCTGCTGAGAAGAGGGGTTGGCTGCCAAGCCGAGCACAGAAATTCCTTCCCAGGAAAGGGAGGCTTCGGAGCCTGCTGGGTAAACTGGAAATTATTAACCACAGGACGAGTAGAATCAAAGGGTTGAACACTGGTGGCTTGCTTTCCCAGGAGTCTTAAGCACTCTGGGGGAAAAAAAAATCACAAATAGATTTGAAATACTTTTTTCCGCAACCAGGAAGCGGTATTTCCAATCACTCTGTCAAGTAAAGCTCTCCACCGTCCTATCCTGCAAGGGAAGTTCTGTTACTCCTTCACACAGGGCATAGGACACACTCAATAGATTTTTCTTTTCTTTCCTCCTTCTGTATTTTTTTTTCTTTTTGCCCCAAAGAATTTGAGTCTAACCTGTCCATTTTTTATTTTATTTCTATTTCTGATTTAGATTACAGTAACTTTAGAGGGCCTTGCAGACAGACTATATACATCACAGGAGAATCTGAGATTCTCATCTTTCTTATAAACATAAAGTCTATCCCCTGCCATCATTAGCTAACATTTTATCAAGCACTCAGGATGCTTGAATCGGTGTGGATGACCTACACCAGGGCTGTCAGACTAATGTGTGGTGGTTCTATCTATTTTAATCAGATTGTTTTTGGTGGTGGTGGTGATGTCTTGTTATTGCATTGTATGAGTTCTTTATATATTTTGAATATTAACCCCTTATCAGATACAAGGTCTGACAATTCAGTTCTCGAACGCATCCTAGAAAAAGTGCACCATCCCTCATTGCTGAATATCACTACAGCCACCTTCAAAGTATAGTAATACCTTGGTTTGTGAGCATAATTCATTCCGGAAACAAACTGCTCATATTGCAAGACATCGCTCGATTACCACGTTAAAATGTATTAGAAATGTTTAACTGTCTTGAGAAATACTTGCAAACCAAGTTACTTGCAATCCAAGGTTTTGCTGTAATCCCCTTGGGAAGCTATGCATTAACACCAGCGCCTAGTCCACCCTTCAAAGCAATTCTGGAACTCTTTCTGGAATGGCCTTCAGAGCTGTTGTCGTGTTGCCCTTGATGTCCTAAATGTCATAAAAATGTCTTCCTTTCAATATTTCCTTTCTCTCTGGATAAAGAAAGAAGTCATTGGGAACCAGATCAGGTGAGTTGGGAGGGTGTTCCAATACAGTTATTTGTTTCCTGGCTAAAAACTCCCTCACAGACAGTGCTGTGTGAGCTGGTGCTTGTCATGATGCAAGAGCCTTGAATCAGTGGCAAAATGTTCAGGCCATCTTTTTCACGCAGCCTTTTCAGCACTTCCAAATAGTAAACTTGCTTAACTATTTGTCCAGTTGGTACAAATTCATAATGAATAATCCCTCTGATATCAAAAAAAGGTTAGCAACATCGTTACGAGTTTGCGAACTTAATTGAAGGGCTTCCTATATGGTTTGCAGATATTTTCTCCTGTTCTGTTGGTTGGGAGGTGGTTTTCATTTTGTTGATGGTTTCCTTTGCTGTACAGAAGCTTTTTAATTTGCTGTAGTCCCACTTATTGATTTTTGCTTGTTTAGCAATCTGACTCCCCAGTATTTTTCCAAAGGGAATGTAAACGGAACATTGAAGAGATACCTGCACTCGCATGTTTATTGCAGAATTATTCACAATAGCCAAGAAACAAACTAAGTGTTCATCAGTGGATGAATGGATAAAGAAATGGGGAAATAGAAAATACCTACAATGGAATATTACTCAGCCATGAGAAGAAGAAATCCAGCCACTTAGGACAACATGGATGGACCTTGAGGGCATTATGCTAAGTGTGATAAGTCAGACAGAGAAGGACTGATGCTGTATGATCTCACTCGTATGTGGAATCTAAACAAGCTGTGCTCATAAGAACAGAGAGTCGAATGGTGGTTGCCAGGGGCTGGGGGTGGGGAAATTGGGAAGATGTCAGTTAAAGGGCACAAAACGCAGTTAGAAGATAAATGAGTCCTGCAGATCTAATGTACAACATGGTGATTAGTCAACAATGCTGTATTATATATATTTTAAAGTTGCTAAGAGACTAGATCTTAAATGTTCTCACCACAAAAAAAGAAATATAACCATGTGATGAGATAGACGGTTAGCTACATGCTGTGGTGGTAAACAGATGGCAATAAATGTAACAAGTTGACATGTTGTATTGCTTTAAACATAGTCGATGTTACATACCAATCATATCTCCATTTTTTAAAGTAACTTTTCATTTTTCAATTACAGTTGACATACAATATTATATTAGTGTCAGGTGTACAACACAGTAATTAGATATATGATATATAACTTAGGAAGTGCTCACCCCGGTAAATCTAGTACCCATCTCCACCATACATAGCTATTTATCACATAGCTGTTTATCTCTCTCTCTTTTTTAAAGACTGATGTGTGAACACACCCCCTGAAAACCTGTCAAAATGCAGTGTGGCTCAGTAGCGCGGGGCCCTGGGAATCTGCATTCCTAACAGCTCCCAGTGAAGCCAGTGCTGCTGGCCCCTGGACCACATGTTGAATGGTGAAGCTGACAACTCCAAGTTCCTGAACCTCATGTCAAGTTGGCGGAATTGAGTAAAGGAAGCTGGGGGATTCTCCCGTACCCAAGGGAGGAAGGCAGGCCTTAGGCAATCTTCTGCTTTGAAATGGGCACTGCTGACTTGGGAAGGTAAGCAGAGGTAGATAAGATACCTCTTGTGAGCAGGGACACGCCCAGGCTTGCGCTACCCTCCTTGAGCTATGAAACACAGGCATGTAGACCTTGGGTTTTAGAGACAGAAAGACATAGATTTGAATTCCAGCTTGGCCCCTTACGGGCTGGATGGCCCCGGGCAAGTCCTGTCGCCACTCTGAGCCTCAGTTTCCCAATCTGTAAAATGGAGCCAAAAAAACCTGCCACCCAGGGTAGCAAATGAGAAAACACACATCAAGCACCTCTAATCTGCCCACCACCTGGTGCCTGCCTGCCCGGTAAATGGCAGCTGTTCATTCACTCAACAAACATAATAATTTAAACTATTCCTTTTTAAGGCTGAATAATTTCCTGACGTGTTCCCCACACTAGAGAAATAAAGGGAGTAGACGGACGTGGTTGCTAAAATAATGGTCCAGTGGCCTCCGATGTCCACGTCTAATTCCTGGAATTTGTGACTGTGTTGCCTCACGTGGCAAAAGAGGGTTTGCAGATGACGTGACTAAGGACCTTGATGAGGGAAGGAGAGCTGGGATTACCCAGGTGGGTCCAATCTAATCATGTGGCGAGGAAAGCAGAGAACCTTTCCCGTGTGGTCAGAGAGAAGCCGGGCACTAGTTTGCAGGGTCCAGTCACCTGGAGACGGGATGCTCCCTGGCTCCCGTGGCCAAGTCCCCCGTGAAATCTAACCCTTTGTGAGAATTCAGACCCACTCTCTCAGAAAGTGCTTTGCACGGTTCATCTACGCAGCGAGTATCTAGCCATTAGCTATTCACCCCTCGCTAGAGGATATCGGATGCTACCCAGTATAAAATCCGGGACAAAGAAAAGACTTGTCTGTGGCCAGAACAAAATGGTCAGATTCATCGGAATTTCATTCAGCGAAAGCACTGTAGGAGCTGGAACAAATGTTTGGGGAGCAGTGGGTGAGGGGTGCAGACGACAAGAGATGCAATTACACAGCTCCAGGGGCCACTTCCTGGAGCACAGCTCCAGAATGCATCAAGTGAGGACCGCCCCCTGGAGCCGTGCAACATGGAGGTTCTGGGGAGACCCCCCCCGTCGATGGCATATTCTGATAACAAGTGTGGCCCCTAAACTGCCTTCCAGGGTGAGTTTCCTGGAGGCCCTGGGTTTACGGGGCCCCCACAATTTGCTGCTTCGGGGGTGCCTTTGCATGACAGAAGGGAGACGGGAGAGGGGAGAACTCCTTGGTGGTCCCACCAGGTTCCTTGAGGTCTGGCCGTGAACTCGGACCCTGGTCACACACATCTTCAGTAAAATCTATACAAATGGATTCTTGTGTATGAGTAGCAGTAAGAGGGCTGCGTCCTGAGCCCAGGCCGAGTGTGTCAGCGCATGTGCAGAAGAAGACATCAGACAGGTTGTCTTATTCCTTCATTGAGCACCTACTGTATACAGGCAGGGACAAGGAACACGCGGATTCTAAATAGACAAGCCCAGGCTTTGTGTGTGTGGCAAAATACATATAACATGAAATTTACCAAACATAAAATTTACAAAATTTTTCAATGTACAGTTCAGCAGCATTAAGCACCTTCACATCATTGTGTCACCATCGTCACCACCATCTCCAAAACTTTTTATCTTCCCCAAATGAAACTGTCCCCATTAAACACTAACTCCCCACACACATTTCTCCTTCCTCCAGACTCTGGCAGCCACTATTCTACTTTCTGTCTCTATAAGTATGCCTAGTCTGCATACCTCATCTAAGTGGAATCATACAGTGTTTGTCCTTTTGTGACTGGTTTGTGTCACTTACCATCATGTCCTCTAGGTTTATCCATGTTGTAAGCAGGTGTCAGAATTTCCTTCCTTTTTAAGGCTGAATAATATTCCATTGTGTGTATATAGGTATCCATCCATACATATACTGTGGGTGCCAAAAAAATGTATACACATTTTAAGATAACATCTCCTAAAATGTGTATACATTTTTTGGCACCCTCGGTATATAGATATATATATATCCCTAATGTATACACATATATACACATACAGGCATTTCATTTATCCATCACCCATCAGTAGCCACTGAATTGCATCCACCCTTTGGCTACTGTGAATAAAGCTGCTATGGAGATGTATAAATATCTGTTTCAGCCCCTGCTTTCAATTTTTTGAGGTAGAAATCAAAAGTGGACTTGCCGGATCATATGGTACTTCTATGTTTAATTTTTTGAGGAACCGCAGTATCATTTCCCACAGTGGCTGCACCGTTTTACATTCCCACAAGTAATGAGCAGGGTTCCCATTTCTCCATATCTTCCTCAACACTCATTTGTTTAGTATAGTAGCCATCCGAATGGGTATGAAGTGGCTTCTCACTATGATTTTAATTTGCATTTCCCTAATGACAAGGGATGCTGAGTATCTTTTCATGTGCTTATTGTTCATTTGTATGTATTCTTTGGAGAAATGTCTATTCAAGCCCTTTGCCCATTTTTAAATTGGGCTGTCTAGTTTCTTGTTATTGAGTTGGCAAGTCTGAATTTCTAAATCCTTTTAAGACTAACCTAATCTTTCTGTACTTTGATTACTAAATTCCTAAGACACCTCCCATTAACCAAATAAATGGTCCACAACCAGCAAAGCCTTCCCATGTGTCAAAAACGGAGTAGAGTTTCTAAACCTTCCAACCGTAATCGCTTAGCTCCTGCCCAAAGCAACCTTCCACTTCTGAGAGGCCATTGGGCCTAAGACCCAAGTGAAGGCTTAGATTCCTCTCGCCTTGCGGTTCTCATCTGGGCAGGCTCCAATCTGCAGGGGATTTCCATCCCCTGCACCCAGTTCCAAAACTGCAGCTGCTGAGGCCCCAAAACCCCAAAGTCACAGACACATGCCCCACGAGCAGCTGGTCTTTGACTTGAGTGGTTCCACTAACAGGCAGCTGGTTTTCCATGGAAATCAAGGGAGATCATGGGATAAGCACTGAGAAAAACCGACCTCTCCTTGGTATCCCAAAGCCAGATAGATTGCACTGGTGCGGGGCTGAGGTGTTCAACTACAAGTATATCTTTTTCTTGCTTTACTATCTGCAGGTTGGAGCCCAGAGGACTTTGATCTGAAAAGCTGCACAATAATATACCAAAATGTGCATTTTTAGCCTCAAGACATTTACATGTTCCTGGCTGTTGTACCGGTGTGGACGTTGTGTGTTACTGTATGCACTGCATATTGTAGAATGTATGTTGAGTGTATATGAGGCAGTGCCTTAAACAGCCGATCACGGTGACCCCATTAGGGAGGCTGACTATGTGCCAGTCACTGCGCTAAGCACTCCATGTGCTTCAGGAGCAGGAAAAAGGAAAGGCCAAGAGCAGGAATTCCAACTCTTCCAATCATTAGCCCTGAGACCCTGAGCCAGCTACTTAAGCCTCAGTTTCTTCATCTGAAAAATGGGAACAATGTAAGTATATTTTGTCAGTTCTAAGATGCACAATGTTTTACATTCTATCAGATCTAAAATCAGGACATGCCAGATAACCAACAGAGTTTTAGATAAAAAAAAAAAAAAATGGTATTACCTGTCTGGCAACATTGTCATAAGGATTAAAGATCATCACATGTACACAATGCCAAGCCTGGGCTCTGACACACAGTCCAAAAATACCTATTAGCAAATAATAGCTAATCCCTCGCTCCAGCTCTGGGTTCCCCGCAGCTGCCTACTGGGCATCCTAACGTGTCCAAGCAGGACCCTGGGTTCCTCACTCCACACCTGCCCCTCCCCAGTTTCCCCTCTAGGGTAAATGACACCACCTTTTACCAGCTGCTCGGGGCCAAAAACCTACGAGTCATCTCTGAGTCCTCTTTCCCTCACCCCTGAAACAAAACCCATTCTCAAATCCTGTTGGCTCCATCTGCAAAAATACATCAGGAATGTGGCCACGTGATCTCACCACCCCCACTTCTATTACCCGGCCAGAGGCACCATCTCCTGCTGCTCTTGACTCAGCTGCTGGCTTTCTTGCATGTCCCCTCTTGCCCCCAAGCACTCTCCAGCCACATAGCAGCCAGAGGATCCTTTAAAACCTAAGTGCCTCCCCTGCTCAGAGCCCTACTAGCTTCCGTCCCACTCAGAGCACAGTCTGTGTCTTTCCCTACAGGGCCCTGTCTCTCTGACAAGGCACTCCCCCTTCCCATGATGCCTCCCCTGTGCTACGTGTCCCTTCCACTCTGGCTCCCTTACCATTCCCTGAACCTGCCAAGTTCATTCCTGCCTCAGAGCATTTGTAGCTGCTGTTCCCTCTGCCTGGAATGCTCTTCCCTCACCTCTTCAGGTTTCTACATTTATGTCCAGGGAACAATTATGTACTCATTTGTTTATTGTCTCCGTTCTCCTAGAAAGAAGCTTCTTTAGGAGGTCAGAGACAGATCGTTTTGTTCCCTGCTGTGTCCTCAGCACCCAACAGTGCCTGGGGCACATAGTAGATGTGAGACATACACCTGTTGAATGACTGAGTGAATGAATTAGTGTGCATTAGGTATACTTTCTAGACATAGGAGGATATGTATGTGTATGTGTTATATACAGTTGGCCCTCTGTATCTGAGGGTTTTGTATCTGTGGATCCAACCATGGATCAAGCATATATATATATATATATATATATATATATATATATATATATCCCACAAAGTTTCAAAAAGCAAAACTTGAATTTACCACATGCCAAGTCTACACTGAATCCATGTGAACGAAGTGATGTGCAGGCAGACCCTGCTGTAACCTCTATGCAAATATAGGTTATATGCGAATTCTATGCCACTTTATATAAGGGACTTGAGTATCCACAGATTTTGGTACCCACAGGGGATCCTGGGATACCCCACAGGTAACGACAGACAACTGTACATGTGTTTGCATACATGCACTCTTCATATCTATATGTGTATATCTAGATCCATTTCCATATCTATAATCTATATTTACCTATAATACACAACGCAGACATACTCATTACAAAGGGAAACAGACCTTCTGGCACTGTATCCATCAAGGAATCCTAGTGACAAAACAATATCGTGTTTAAAGAAACCCAGGCCCAAGATCACGTAGCTACCAGGACCATCAGAGGCCAATTTCCTAACTGCACTAAACTACCTCTTAAAAATCTCAGCCTAAACTATGGGGAAGAAGAAAATAAGAACCAAAGAATATTAGAGCTAGAATGCTCTTCAAGGTCTTCTAGCCCAGAGTTAACAAGAAGTGCTCTACCACTCTCCTTTCTCGTGCCTTGGCAGGCATCACCAATGGATCACAGAACTTTTCCCCCACTGAACTCCTGAGTCTTTTCTAACAGAGCGCTCCAGGCAGCCTCAGCCGCTCAACTGAAATGATTTGCTATCCCAAAGCTGACCCACTGCAATCAAGTTTTGGATTGAGATTCTGAGGCCCAGAGAGGAGCCCTGTTTTTGATCCTGAATTGCATAGCATGGCAGAGGCAAAGCGCAGGCCGCCGGGCACAGACGCCTGGTTTGTATTCCCAAGGTCAGACATTAAGTTGGAAGGGACCTGAGAGATTATCTTTCATATGAAATCACATAGTCATAAAGTCATTGCTTTTTTTAAAAATAATCTTTCATTACTTCTAATTATTTCAAAAGATTTCAATCGCTTGCAGCGAAAGGCAATGCACTAATAAAATGAGCTCAGAAATCAGACCATGACTGGCTGCCAGCAATATGCTAAATAGACACCAAGAGGAAATCCCTGCCTTTTGGGAGATCAAGAGACAGTTCAGCAAAAACAGAAAGGGACCGGGCTGGCCGAGTGGCACAGTGGTTAAGAGCTGGCTTGGGATGCCAGCGGCCTTGGTTCAGGTCCCACGTAGGAGGGCCAGTGAGACTGCCCTCAAAAAAAAAAAAAGTTATCATAGGATTAAATCCATATTGATTGACTCCTGGAAGTGAAACCTGAAATAAAGCGGATTAAAAAAAAACAGAAAGGGACCACGAAGCTTAAATAGTGGAAAGTGAGTGAGGGCAACACATTTTCCAACTAGAAATGGAACCCCGATTTTATTCAGGTCTTCACTCCAGGCCCTGTCCTCAGCTCAAGACTAATCTCCGTTTGTCCAAGCCAAAGATGCAGCCACATTCCCTCTGGCAGTGACAAATACAAAACTGTATGCGACACAATTCTGACCACAGTCCTGCTTCAGGACACTGGGGAAAGTTTGCTGGCTCCTAAAATGAGAAACAGAGATAGCCAGTCTCTTTTTGACTCTGCCAAAAATGTATTGCGTCTGAATCTGATGACTGGGCTGTGGCAGCCACCTTGGCACCAAGAGGAAAGCAGCCTAAGGCAGGACTGACAGGCCTAGAAGGCCAGAGCCGTGGGATAGAAGGAAACCAGATGCTTGGTAATATGAAGAACCTTGGAGTTAACCAGCCCTGAAGACATTCCACCTTAGATCAGAGATCTTCCTTTGTGTTAAAATCATTTTGAGTTGGGGATTGTGTTACCTGCCACCCCAGGCATCCAAACTGGGCCATGAGACCACCACCTATTTCTTCCTAGAGATTAAAACAGGCCGTGTCCAATTTCTAGGCCTTTCCCAACTCCCAGGCATTGCACGCCCACTCGTGTAAAGACAGAGCAAACCCTTAGAATTGAGGGCCGCTGGGAGGGCGCCACCATTACTGAGAGTACACCTTGCCCCTTGGCACGCCGTACATGCTCAGATATGTTTGCTGAGTGTCTGTGAGTAGATCCCCTGAAACATTCCGAATTCAATTGCATTGCGGCACAGGCTTAGATTCCACCCACACCCTTCCCAGCCCTCACCCCCAAGAATCTATATTTAATTGTCTTTGAAAAATTGGAGCCTCCAAGCAATTTCACACTGGAGATCCTTTTGGAACGTCAGAAAGGCAGCAGCTTGGCTAGCTGCGTTCCAGCCTATTAATAGCCGGGCTGCCCCTGGTAGTGTTGTCTGGGCAGCTGCATTGTTCTTAGTGGTAGAGAAGCAAAGGTGACCTTTCTGAGTCAGACCTGCCCCCCTGCCTCGCCCAAGCCTCCCTGGCGCCTGTCCACACATCCCTTTTCTACCCAGCATGCCCTCTGTCTATTCTACAGGACAGTTATACGTTTTCTGTGTCAGCACTAATCAGCATGCTGAGGACTGGGGGAGATAAAGGCCCTGGCCCACGGGAAAGTGCTGTACCAGGGTCTCCAGGGAGAATCCTGTGCCTCATGCAGCGCCAGAGGTCACTGTCACCTTGGCCTTGAGGTGGACTGTTTACCAAAGTGAAATGAACGTATCAGTCAGATGTCAAGGAAATGGTAATGGCGGCCGCCTGGGCAGAGAGCCGAGCGCTGGATTGGCTGGGCCGGGCTGGGCCTTCCTTCCCAATCCTGCAGCACAAAGGCCCCAGTGACTTGACAACTCCGATAAGAGGTCAATAGGCAAATGTCAACACTCTGATCCAATGCTCCTCGTGGCCTAGTTGCAGGGGCTCCCAGGCTGCCTTCTCCCCCGTTTTCCACATCCCTCCCCTCGTCTATTCAACTGGAGGCAGAGGAAGCTTTTGTTTGAAAGCCCCCCTGGCCCACCCTTTCCCTATCTCCGGCAGGAAAGAAAGCCTTGTCCCTGGGGCCCCCAAGTCTGGAAGCACAATGAGAGCCAGCGACATTGTCCTCCAGCCAGAGATGGGAAAAGCAGGGCGTTGACCATGGCTCGTCACTTAGGAGGATGGATGGGACTGGATTCCGTGCAGGAAACAGTGGAGCCCTGTTTATCACTGCGTGATAGATAGCACTGCTGTGCGGCCTCTCCACGCGGGGACTCAGAGTCGCTGCCTGAAACAGCGCCCGGCGTCGTAAGGCCCAAGATGAACTGGGCCTATGAGGCCTGTCTCCCAGGAGAGTGGCTCCTTTTGCATTCCTTCTGCTGCTTTTCCAGCGTGGAGATAACATCCCAGGGAGGTCCCCACCCCTCTGGGGAGTGAGCACCACCTCTGATAGAGCTGGCTGGCAGGACAGGACGCCACCCCGTCCTCTTCAGGCAGCCCCGTCCACCCTCCTAGCTTCGGCTGGCTCCTTGCTTGGGCTCTTCTGGGAAAGTTATTTTGTCTTGATGGTCGTCCCGGTTTTTCTGCAAACTCTCCTCTCCATCAGTCAACCTGCTTCAGTCCTTCTCTGGGCTTCTTCCCTCCCCTGACTTGCTGGCGGGTTTGATTGGCAGAGTCACACTTACATCCATGTGCATCTATAATGGTGGCACTTTATGTGCAATGCGGTCCTCCACAAATGAAGACAAGCTGTGTCATCAGAGAGAGCTGACACTTTTCCAGCAGGTCCCATGTCCCAAACACTGTCCGAGAGGTCTGTGCATTCAAGATCTGATGTGATGGTCACAACAGCCGAGAAGGAGGCACCATATCACCCCCGTGTCACAGAAGCACAAACCAGGGCACTGAAAAGTTGATGAATTTGCTCAAAGTCACACAGCAATTGGGAGAATCACCGTGCAAACTGCACCCCCCCAAAGACATGTGTCTGATTTTTTGACATTGATAGTATTGTTTTCAGCTTGTTGAAAAGTCAGAAATTACAAAGAATTTAAGGAGTTTGAATGATATATACGTCACATACAATAAAATGGGCCTGAGTTGCTCTCTGTTGTATGGTGTAATTGATAATGACTTTGAAATGCTACGAAAATGGGTAGGGCAGAAATACATAATGTGTTGGATGTATCTGTTTATGATTTCTATAGAAAGCGAGGCAACAGTCCCATGGTCTGGAATACACACCTGAAAATCAGGCACGGAGGATATTATTTTGCCTTGCCTCACAGTTATACAACAGAAACCATCACAGGTGCCACACGCAGCCTTTTTGGTACTCCACGGGGTTTTGCTTTTACCATGTGCTGTGCTCAAATCCATTCTCCTGGGTGCTCATGGAATCAGACCCTTGCACACAGGTGAGTGTCTGGGGCCTGGTTAGTAATAAGACACATTTTAGAGGGTGCTCATCACCCCCAGCTCTCCACTGGACTGATGCTGTCAGTGTCCCAAATAAGCAAAAAGCCTAGAAACGTTTTCTTGAAGAAGGGTACCTTATTTGTCTTGTGGAAGGTGCCTCTGTCACCGAAAAATAAAATGGTTTCATTCTTCCACCTGGGGCACTGCGGTAGCTTTCTGATTGGCAGCCCTGCTTCCCGCCTGTGCCCCTCCAATCAATTTTCCATCCAGAAAGCAGAGCTATCCTCTTAAAACACAAATCAGGTCATTTGTCTCTCCCTGCCTCCAAAACGACCACAAAATATTCACACTCCTTCCTATGATCGTGTCTACCTGTCGGACTTCATCTGATGCCATCTCCTCCTTGCTCACCAGGCTCCAAGCCATACTTGTTTCCTCACTACTTCACAGATGTGCCAAGGTAAATCCCTGGTTAGGGGCTTTGTACTTGCTGTTCCCTCCTGGTAGGATGCTGTTCCCTCAGTTCTCTGCATGGCTGGCTCCTGCTCATCAGGCCTCACCTTGAACGTCACCTCCACAGGGAAGCCCTCCAGCCTTGCTGATTCACATCACTCGGTTTCCCTTTGATCACGGCACTGAACCACTAGCCAATATCTTGGTGATTGTGTGCTTTCCTTCCCCTGTGAGAAGATAAGCCCCGTGAGACCAACAGCGCCGTCTGGGGTCACAGACAGCCAATTCTAGGTCTGTCTCCAGACAGCTCCCCATCCAGAGTTCTAGCAACAGGATCAGATCCGCTCCTTGGACAAGTGTTGGCATTTTGTTCTCAGCAGCTTCAGTAATCAGATCTTATTCCCAAACCCCGTGATTCCACCGGCGCCGAGAGAGAGAGCTGGGTTGGGACACAAGGGTGCCTTGGGTCTTCAGAGAGATAGCAGCCCTCCAAGGAACAGAGTGACAGATGAAGGCTGAGAATCCAGCCTGAGGGCCGACCTGCTCCCTGGAACCTGACCCTCTCCGGGACCTCGCCAACTCTCAGCGTTTCACAAACTAGGCAGTCTCTCAGCCTTTTGAATGCCAGTATCGCTTGCTACAGAATTACCACAGATAGGGCTGGGGCGGCGGTGGGGGATGAAATTAGATTTCCCTTTGCAGAACAAAGATAAACAGCCCTCTAGTCCATCCTGGGGGAGCTGCCCCCAGAGGGTCTGCTTCCGGGCCAGGCTTTCAAAGCCCGGGGCTTGCTTGCTTGCTTCAGCAGTTCCTGGCGAAGTGTGGTGCAGCCTTCAGACTTTGAGATCTAATTGCCTACCCAGGGCTGTGAATCCCAACTCCAAAGGCAAAAAAAAAAAAAAAAAATCAAGTGGAGTTGAAAGTGGGGTGGAGGGTGTGGGACTCAGTTCTCATGGAACCAGCCAAGATGAGCCCATTTAAGCTTTGACATTCTACCTTTGGGGGAGACCAGTTTTGTAGAAAACTAGTCCGAGGTGCTCCTGTTTGAAAGAGAAAGATCCATAGATGCCGCTTCTGTTGGTAATGAGAAAATGGAAATCACAAGCAAAACCAGAAAACTCATCCCACCAGAATCTTAATGATCTTCAGAATAATGGTGTTCGTCTCTCACATCAAGGAAGGGATGGTGACAGCTCCGGGCTTTCCTATGAGGGTCAGATGGGTTCATGTTTTTTTAATTGGACTCATTTCTAAGCCATGTGCTTGTCATGATGCCTTAATCCCTTCCCTGTCGCCCAGCAAAAAAAAAAAAAAAAAGCCATGCTTTCTTTCTCCATGTCTCCCTCACTCAAATGTAGCTTCTTGAAGGAGAAATGAGCTCCCCTCTCCTGCAAACAGATTTCTTATCATATGGCTGCCCTGCTGTGGGTGAACTTGCGTTTCTCTTGCATAAGAGAGCATTTCCTAAAGAAGAAAAAAAAGGGGGGTGGGGGAGCGGGGATCAAACTGCTTGCTGTTCCTTGTTTTCCACAGAAACATCTTCAGCCTGAGCTCCCGAAGATAACGGGAAAGAAACGGCTTTATTTTGGGAGGATGAGAATCTGTCTTCAAGGTGGCAGTGGAAAGTGTGCTGTATTTGGTGGGACTTGCCAGAAGGAACAAATTTGTTGACAATTTTAAAGGTCCTCCAGGCAAATACCTTTTGGTAAAATCTCCTAACAGGTTGGAGCTCACCAAATTAGAAAACGCTGCCATGATGGCTGACTATAAATTCACGGCCTCCGTTTAGGATGCTTAAAACAACGGATGAGAACTTAAAAGTAATAAAAATAATAATGAGCCTGGGATTGCAAAAAAAGGAAAGTGTAATTTCTCAGGTGGGCTCAGAGGTGTGAAAGGGGACAGCAGCTATCCGTTAAATATAGAAGCACCAGCACTTTGACAGACACTGGCCGCACCAGCCAGTCTCAGGGGGCCTCAGATCTGTCTTGGCCATTTCACTTCCTTTCTAGGTTCTGGCTACCAGCTTCACCCCACCCTGAGAGGGCAGTGAAGCCGGATCCAGTGTGAGGGTCAGCGCAGTGAGGACAGGGTTTGGGGGGGCGGGGTTCAAGGAAACAGGGAGGAACGAGATTACCATTCTACATTCATTCATTGATTTGATAAATGCATGTTGCACACCCACCATGTGCCAGCTCACCTAGGTACCAGAGAGACAATGGTTAGCAAAGCAATACTCCACACCAACCTTCTTGGAGCTTTATGGAGAAGATGATTTCAATCACATAAATGCACAAATAAATGCAAGATTGTCTCTTTGCTGAGTCCTACCATAAGTGCATGGGTACACGCTCTGTGCATAGGAATAACCAGGAGACAAGACCTGTGTGGTGGGTCAAGAAAGCACCCCGGGGCCAGGGGAGGTTGGGGGGTGACAGCCATCATGTGTGAGTGCTTTTCATATGCCAGATCCTGGCTGAGTATTTCTATAAGCATCATTCACTCACTCTGCACACCATCCCAGTGGAGTGGATGCTGTTATAATCCTATTACAGACCCATCCTCTTAGGCTCAGGGAAGTCGTATTGGTCGCCCAAGGAGCTTATTACATAGAAGGGCCCAGGCTCAAAGCCAGGCGGAGCTGTCTCCAGAGCCCATGACCCTGACACACACAGCATACATAGCTCCCAGTAAGTGGTGGAGGTAGACAAGGCCGGCTTTGGGCCTTCTCACCTCCCTGCGCTTGCCCCACTTCTCTCAGGCAAGCGTACACACGCACACACTCATACTCTCACATACACACACACACACACACACACACACACACACACACACACACACACCCTTCCTATTCCAAAGCCAAGGTGACCCTCAGCTTCACCACCACCATTCTCCTCCATCAAAATGTTCCAAAACCCGCGTGTGGAAAAGCACGGGGGTGTGAGAAAGGAGCAGGGCACACTGGTGAGACCGAATGACGTCCGTCCGGTGGCTGGCTCAGATGTCACCCTGCTCCCCGCAGTGGCCCTGCCCGCCGCCTGCTTCTCAAGGATTGTCCATCTCAGCAGAGGCCCCGCCAGCCACCCAGGTGCAGAAGCCACAAATACAGACAGCATGCTGGCACCTGCCCACTCATTCGTCCAAACTGTCACCAGATCCTCCTAAATATAGCCCGTGTCTGCCCACTTCTCGGCCTCCTCTTTGCTGCCGCCCCCCTTCTTCCAGCACCCATCATCTCCTCGTGGACGATGTCACAGCCTCCTGACAGTTCCACGGCACCCACCAGGGTGCACCACCACCCACCACTGCCCGCTCTCTCGGAGCAGCCAGCGTGGCTTTCATCTCTGCACATCGGAACTCCCTGCTTAAAACCGCTCGCCAGGGCTCAGCTCAGTCAGCCCTGGCAAAGACTGTTGCCCCCAGACCAGCCAGGTCCCGGCTCTGTGCTTCATGACACGCCGAGCTTTCATCCGACACGCAGCAATGTTTGCATTTGCACGCGCATGTCTGTGACTGCTCGTCCGACATGGGGGCTACAGCGCGGTGGGTACCGCCGCCGGCCCTCCCCGGCCCCACATAACAGGCCCGCTGTCAGTCTTTGTTGAGAGGATGGGTAGATGCTCAAGTACTCGGAGGTTTGTGAGAGACAGCGCCTGTGGGGGAGGGGGTAAGGGACAGCTTCCGGGAGCGTCTCAGCCACCTTGCAGAGTGATACAAGGGACAGCATTGGCAGTGTCCCTGGGATGCTTGGGGTGCTGTGGCTTTGAAAAATGGCCAGCTGGCTTTGAGCTCACTGAACTGGTGGAGAGGCTGGTGGCCTCTCTCCACCAGCAGGTCTGAGCTGCTGATGAAATAAGCTGACCGAGGGAAGGTAACGTGTTAGGGAGGGGCTGACACCTGCCACCGACAGCTAAACATTACCCCGGTCCCTCCCACATGCTTTGCTGTGCCCAAGGACGCCCACAGCTCAGTGGGGCTCAGGCTCTAAGAATCCCAGGGAGGCAGCTGGGGAAGGTTGCGGGCAGAGTGGGGGGGATTGGCAGGGAAAGTCGGGGGACAGCAAACAGCTGTGCAACACCCATTGCGTTTCTGCAGCTGCCTGACAGGCAAAGAGATGGGTGTTCTCGCTCATAGGCCACCAGGCTAGCCAGAGGCCCCTGGCAGTTGTGTCAGTGCACTGAAGAGAGGTGGGGGCCTTGGGGTCCCCACACCATGGCCCAGGCAGAAACATACCACGGAAAACATTCATCCACTCGTTCATTTACACGGCAAACACTGACAGCGCCGCTTCCGTGACCCAGGCCGGGTGCTGGGCCCCAGTGGGCAATGGTGGCCAGAACGAGCTGGTCCCATCCATCCAGGCCTTAGAGGTCTGTGCAGGGCAAATGGGCCCTGGGCATGTTCTATTTAATCTTAAAAGAAAATGGGCTCCGACATTTAAATATCAGGCCATTTCATGACAAAGTCTAGGTTTCTGGCTTCTCTTGAAAAGACCAGAAGATTCCATGCCCACTTGGCATCAATTACCTACAGTGGGTGCTGCTGCCCCCTACGGATGGGCCAGGGTCCTGCTGCCACCTCAGGGCCCGCACCCTCTGTGACTTACACCCCTTTCTGTTAGCTCCCTGGCCGCAGTCAGCATCTGAGAGGGGCCAGTCATCAGACGATCAGCCATCCGGGTGGTCACATGTGTGATGGGGGACGAAGAGGAAAAGCACAGAGAGTTCTGGAACCAGAGGAGAGTTCCTGGCCCACTGGCCTGACAGGGTTGAGTCCCCTCCCGCGACAGAATGCAGGGGGCCTCCTAAGGGCCCTGGCTCCTCTGGGTCACCCCACCCAGGTGTGAAGAGCGTGCCATCCCTCCAGACTGTGCCAAGGGCCCCGCGCCCGCCTGAGGACCCAGCTCTGTGTGGGATAAGGACCCATGGCCCACCAGGCCTAGGAAAACAGAAGCTGCCTGCCTCTCACAGTGCAGTCCCCTGGCTGGCCTCCCCTGGAAACCAGTGGCCTGTCCCAGGAGGACAAGAGCGCAGAGAAGCCATAGCCAGTTGGAAGATAGACGAAAGGTCAGGGGTCCCCAGCGAATTACCTTAGCTATGGAAAAATTTTGGAACATTATAGAGCCCTTCCTGGAGCTTACCATGAGAAAAAAAAATGGCTTGTACTCTGTCGGAACACGGACAGCGGGTATGGTTTCCTTTCTAGGGCCTGAACTGGAGGGCTCTTTAGAAAGCAAGTCAAAAGCTGAGATTCTGTAGGTCAGATGTGGCCTGCAAATGTCTTCTCTAACCTTCTTCCTTTCGACTCCGGCAAAATTGAGGACTTTGATACTTAGTGCTTTTGAAATATTGAAGGATCTGGTGACCAGGGGCCAACCTACATGCCTGACAGCAATCGGCATGGCCTTCACAGTGGCTGTCTCTTTGAGATGGAGCACGCTGCCCCTATGTGCCATGGTCACCACCACCCCTGTCACATCACAGAAGCCTATACCCCTCACACTATGCCACTGTTACAGCCTTACTTGTGTCCTCAAATCTAGCTACCATGCTCAAGTTCTCGAAAAGATTTAAAACCAAATCCAGTGCCTGGCCCTGAAATGCATCTGTGGCTCCACCAAACGGTTTGCCTTCCTATTCCTGGTTCCATCATTAACTGCAGGCAAAATGAGCTCCCTGGGCACATCCTGGCTGCCAGTCTGATGCCCTACTGTTTAAGCACTGTGTGATTTAAGGAAAGCCACGTAATGTCTCTGAGCCTCTGTTTCCATAGGGCTGATGTGAGGATGAAGTTTTATTATCATCAATATTATCAGTTATCATGTTTCACGATGTTGTGGGTTGACTGAGTGGTTCTTTGGCTTCCCATGGTGGTGCCAGCTGAGGCCCAGGGACAGCTGGAAGGTACAAAATGGCCTCACTCGTATGACTGGCAGTTGGCTCTGACCAGCAGCAGGGAACTCAGCTGGAGCTATCAGCCAGAACCTTGCTTCTCCACACACCTCCACATGGCTGCTGGTGCCTCCTCAGAGCTCAGCAGCGAGGGGCATTCCAAGAGGAGAAGAGGGAAGCTAGCTACAGCTCTCTCAAGGTCCAGAAGCTACCAGAGTCACCTCCGTCACATTCTAGTGATCCTCACAGGCATGAGGGTCAGCCCTGAGGATTCAAGGCCGCAGCAAATGGACTCTGCCTCTTGCTGTAGGAGGTCTCCTCACAGAAAAGCATGGTGGGGAGGGGATATTTCTGCAGCCACTTTAGAAACACAGTTTCCACCAATGGACTTTCACAGCGACGAATACACAGAAGACCTTCAACAGCATTAGCCTGTCTCTTTCTCTCTTTTTCTTTTTCTTTCATGCATTCATTCCACACACACTTAGTAAGCATTCACTGTATGCCAGACCTTAACTTACGCACTGGGCAGGTGGAATTGGTTCCAACCTTTAGGGAACTCACAGTTCTGGGTGGAAATAAGCAAGCAACACGGTAATCACAGGACAGCATGGTGACTGCTTTGCTAGAAGAATACATGAGGATTGGTAAGTGGGCTCCTGCTGGGCCAACAGGAATGAGCCTGGAGATTGGCTGGCTCTATTGGGAAAGAAAAGCTCTTTGGCACAGGGAAGTCAGGCTGGCAGCAGGGCTCCTGGAGCTGCTGGAGGCAGGCTCACCATCACGGGGGATCTGCCCATCACGGGGGATCTGCCCATCACGGGGGATCTGCCCACACCCATCTTGCCACGTACAGGGGGAGCTTGTGACAGATGTGCCAACCAAATTTCCATTTTTGCTAAAGTAATTTGGATTCAGGTTTCCCTCACTTATCAAAGAGAATTCCTACAAATAGGCTATTCTTGTGGTTCTCATAGTCTAAGGGAAGGGACCCACATGCAGCAAGGAATTATGTCTCAACATCATAAGGGATAAAACAGAGATGTAGGTAGTGTCCTGTGGAGGGAGGGACTGGGTTAACTGTCCTGGGGGCAGGTCAAGAAGCTCAGGCCTGTTTCCTGGAGGAGGCCTCACCCACGTTCCCACCATACAGCGTGGCTGTAAGTCTGATGCTCTACTGTTTAAGGACCACATGACATTAGGTCATATTGACAGATACTCTGTATGTACCAGTGGAAGAAATGGCAGAGACTCATAACAAAACTACCAGAGACCAAGTGGTCCCGTTTTAAACCTGCCCCCTCCTAACATCCTCAGTTCAGGGGGTTTTAGAGTTGGCCACCCTGGCGTCTACATGACAGCAACAGAATCTCTTTGGCAAGTACAGAGTCTGTTAATAAAACCCCCAGGAGAGGTTAACGGGCCTGACAGGACTTTGTCATTTATTGGATTTTCTGAGCTAGTGGATCCGACTCTGAAAGCCGATCAGATGTTGCAAATCAATGAGCCCTTTGGGGTGCTGTCTCCGCTCAGAGCCATCATGAGGTGACCTTGGATGCCTGAGTTCTGAAAGAACAGAGGAAGGGTGTCAGAATCATAAAAACCGCCAAACTGACCAAGCCCGAGGTGCATTGCCCATAGATTCCGGAATTGTACACTTCCTCCACCGCACCCTCCTTGAACAGCTACCAGCACTGGTCTCCTTTCTAAAAACCCTTTCCCTCATTCCACAAACACTTGTGGGAAAGCTTTGTTAAATTGTCACTTGATAAACGAGCATTTCCTGGGCCACGGCTCTGTGCAGGCACAGTCCAGACACAGGGGACCCAGAGAAGATTGTGATTCTTTGTCCTCCAGCAGCTTAGAATTCAGAGATCCAAATCCCGTCTGTGCCCAGAGATAGGGCTGGCAGAGGGGACCGCAGAGAGAGCAAACATGGTAGGAAGGAAGACATGCTGACTCTGGGTGATTAGAGAATCCTCCCAAGCAGAGGGCATTTGGGCTGGACTCTGAGGGCCATGTAGGAGCCCACCAGGCAGAGCAGAAGAAAAACGGCACCTAGGTGAGGAACGAGCTATATAGCAAAAGTGCAGAGACACAAAGATGCTGTCACTGGGGAGTACAGAGTACAGCAAAGACACATTGCTTTTCTCCCTTGGCAAAAAGAGAAAGCAGCCCTCTCCCTCACTTTCCCCACATTTCTTAGCTTGGCAAAAAGAACAACTTGAAAGCTGAAAACAGGAAAAAGATAATCTCTTCCATTGCTTCCATTGCTGGAAGGCATGAGAATAACTATGGAGCTGTTTGGAAAGCAATTTGCCAATATCTGCTCAAATTTAAAATATACCTAGTTTTAAAAAATAGATATGACATTTGACCCAGAAATTCCACTTTTGGGAATTAGGTCTATAGATATATTTTTAAACACACACACACACACACACACACACACACACACACACACACTGTGAAAATTAAACACCAGTTTAATTTTTCAAAGGTTATACTTACAGTGATATTTACTATACCATTATTCATTGTAGGGAGATAAAAAGGAAACCACTGAACTTCTATTGATGAGATACTAGTCAAATAAAATGTGTCATATCCATGAAATTCCATGGAGCTATTGAAAAAGCTGAGAGAGAGCTCTCTATCCACTGGTCTAGAAGAATGGGCCTGGAATACTATAGAAGTTAGGAGTTAGTCAATGAAAAGTCATGAAAAAGACACACTGTTTTCATTTGTTAAAGCATGAAACCTATGAATGCACACTTCTAGATGTTATGATTTTTCCCTTTGTGTTGAACTGCAAACTGTTGCACAACTTCCTCCCAAGAAACATACACATTCCCCTGGGATGTGACACTGCAGCTGCTTCCATCCAGAGGTGATGTCTGTTCCGCACCCCTTCAAGCTGGGATGACCATGTGACCGTACTTTGGCCCACAGGAAGCCGCAGACGTCATGCTATGAGACTTCCTAGGCTAGGCCTTAAGAAATTGTGCAGCTTTCATTTTTTGGCAATCTTGGAACGCTGCCCTGAGGCCCCCATGTGAGGAAGCTGACCTAGCCTACTGAAGGTGAATGAACAGCCAAGAGTCAAAGAAGCATGCCAGCTGCGAGGGAGCAGCAACCACCAGACAGATGAGTGGGGCCATCTTGGACCTTCCAGCCTAGTCTACTCTCCAGCTAAAGGCAGTCCTGCGAAAGAGCGCAGGCCAAACCAGCAACCCATGAAATAAGGAGACGTAAGTGATATCTCAGTCGGCTCGGCTGCTATAACAAAACACCATAGGTGGGGTAGCTTAAACAACAGACATTTGTTTCTCATAGTTCCGGACGCTGGACGGCCGAGGTCAGGGTGCTAGCATGGTCAGCTGTAGTGAGAGCTCTCTCCCTGGCCTGACGCTGGATGCCTTTTGCTGTGTCCTCACACAGTGGAAAGAGAAAAGGCTCTGGTCTCCTCTTTTCATAAGGATGCCAATTCCATCATGACCTCATCTAAACCTAACTGCCTCCCAAAGGCCCCACCTCCATACACCAATATATTGGGTGTTAGGGCTTTAACCCATGAATATGAGGAGTGCACAAACATGCAATCCATAGTAATAGATTATTATTGTGTTAAGCTACTCCATTTTGAGGCCGTTTGTTACAAAGGAAAAGATAACTGATATACCCCTGGTCTTTACCATTGACTTGATAGCACATATTTTTAGAAAGTTCTATTTGACAAATCTTTTCTAAACATGTACCTTAATTTTCATAGAAACGAGATGCTTTTTCTTTTATGCTCTCAGTACACTGATTTATAAGATAATTGTGGAGTTACAGTAACAAACACAGTGGTATAAACAGATTTAAGGACCAACACGACCTGACTCCTGTAAGCCCAGAAGTCAGCAGAGGGGCAGAAGGAAGGGTGCCACACACCAGGAGGGCGTCTGCCCCGGCCAAGCGTGTCCGCACACTGTGGACACCCAACAGCATATCTACCCGGAAATGGGCAGCCCTGGGGAATCCAGCAACTCCCTGTCATAGAGGTTGGTAGAAGCATTTTTACCTTATTGTTAAATAAGAAAAGCAACTACAGAGACATGTACATGGTGTGACCCAATTTTAGAAAAACAAAAATAAAATATTCATACACATTAGCATGGGCATGGGGAAAGATCTAGAAGGATACACACCAGACTGTTACTATTGTTACCTCACTGCCCTGGGAGAAGAGGGAAATAAGCTTGATCTGGGGGCGTGTGGCTGTCCCTCTCCAA
Source organism: Aselliscus stoliczkanus (assembly GCA_033961575.1). NCBI lineage: Eukaryota > Metazoa > Chordata > Mammalia > Chiroptera > Hipposideridae > Aselliscus > Aselliscus stoliczkanus. The sequence goes on from CM066733.1 coordinate 5,793,041, forward strand.
ACTCCAGGGTACAGAGGGACAAGACAAAAATAGGCCAATTTACCCAGCAGCCATGGAAGCTGGTTGTATGTTTGGGCTGCTCATTTTGGGGAGAATTCCCCACCTCATGAGTCTACCTGACGGGCAGAGATCACCCCACATACACACACTACAAAAGCTGAAATTCACGTCCCAGCCTTCTTCAAAACAAGGCAGATGGCACATGAGCGAGACTTCACCCATCAGACATGCCCTCTCAGGCCATCGCTGTCCATCAAGCAAGGACAGCGGCAATGAACCTAATAAGTTTTCCATAGACAAGGTCAGCCCCCAGCTAGTGGTGATGGTGCTGGTGGCAGTGTCTGTGCCCAGGAGGGACAGATGTGTGGACGTTATTCCTGGCCGAGTGACCTCCAAACCTGGGTCTCTGCCCCCCGCCCCCAAAGATTCTGCCAAAGACCCAACAACAACGTTTAAGAAATTGTTTTCTGCTTCACCTGGCCAGGTTTGGTTCCTGTCTCTGAGCAGGACAGAGGAGTCAGAGCTGGCTATGGGCAAAGGATGCAGAAACTAACGAGGCTCCCCAGAGCTCACCTGCCTGCCTGTGACTGCAGCCAGACCTCTGGAGACGGATGAAGAACTCGGATTTCTTGCATGACTCCCAGAGAGGGAGGGATGGGGCCTGGAGAGAGAGAGGCTGAATGCTCTGCTACATTGGGCAACTGGGGCTTCAGCGTGCCTGGTGAGAAGACAAGTGACATCTTTTGTGGACCAGCATGGGGAAAAAGTGATGCCATCCCTCTTCGATCCTTTAATAAATACATCTGCAGAGGTGAAATGCAGGTGTTCACGGGTAATTGAAGGGGGAGTGGGGAAAGGATGTGAGAATTGGAAACAATGGAGCCTCTGCTGGCACTAAGGAGAGGATCAACTGGTCACCAGCTCCACTCACTGGCTCTGGGCTGAGTGAACTGGATCTATGGGCCCTTCAGGAAGAGGAAGACAGAGTGGTCCTGGGGTGCAGAGCCCCGGTTCCCCCTGGCTGCAGCCCCTTCTACGCCAGCACAGGTCATGAAGTCAGGATTCCATATAGCCCCAGGCAGGCTTGAAAAACAGAGGGCCTGGTGCATTCCAGACATTCTGAATGGTTGCGTGGACAGCACACCCCGCCCGTGACCCAGCTGGGAAAGCCCTCTCAGGGCTCTCTTGGAATTCAGCATATTTGTCCGTGGGTTGTTTTGAAAATTTCAGTGGAGAATCAGTCTTAATTCAGAGAAGCCAAGCGTGTGCACTTAAAATGCCAATAAGCAAAAGCTCGTTATTGATACGCCAAGGGAAAGGCAGCCATCCCACACAGAACTCCTCCACTCCCAACGGACAACTGCAGCCAAGTGCTGAATGGCACGGCCTCCTACGAGGCTACAGGCCTTGGGGGCCTTGGCAGGAGGAATTTGGGCTGTGATGAAAATGTTCTAAAATTGACTGTGCCGATGTTTGCACAACCCTGTCAATAAAGTAAAACACCATCAAAGTGTTCACTTAAAAGCGTAGATTGTATGGTATGTGAATTACATCTCCATAAAGCTGTTACCTCATTCCATGAAAAAAGCACAGAGTGGGCAGATGGGGTTTGCATCTTAGCCCTACTATGCACACTAGCTGTGGAACTTGAAGCCAGCCACCTACCCTGGCTGAGCTTGGTTCCTCAATCTCTAAAGTAATAAAACGTGATCAAATCCTATTTATGTCACAGGATCTGTGTAACAGGGAAATGAGAGGTCACCTATGACACTGCCTGGCCCCTGGAACATACTCGGGAAACGTGTGTGCCTTATCAAGTCCATGTTATGGACACTGGGGACACAGAGACAAATGAGACTTCAGTCCTGCCTTCAAGGAGGAAGCAGTTTAGGCTGGGAGACAGGCAGTGACATTATAGTGTCATCAGTGCTGTGATTCAGGGACCAGATCACGCAGGTGAGGAAGTCCGGAGGGCTCACAGGGATAGGTGTCCCTCCTCAGACACGCGTCCCCTGGCCCCTAGTCCCCACCACCCCAGCACTGCCTGCCTTGGCTCCCTCCTTCGCTTTCTCCATGGCCCCGTCTACATGTATTCTGGTTCATTCACGTGGCTGCTTCCTTCATGCCCATCTCTCCACCAAGACTGGCAGCTCCATGAGAACAGAGTCCCTGTCTGTCTTGGTCTCCCCTGGTCAGAACAGTGTCCTGTACTTAGTGGATACTCGATAAGTATTTCCTGAAAGCACCAGGAGGAGGCTGGGAGTATAAGTAGACATTAGCCAAGTGAAGAAGCCAGAATGAGCATTCCAGGCTAAGAGCACAGCAGCCCAAGCCACTGTAGCCCTAAGAAAGGGAAGTGGCAGGAGAGGTCCCGTGAGGACTCAGGTAGGACAGCCCCAAGACAAGGCTTGGCTCTGACTGGGAGGGGGGGAGGGCGGGGCTCCAACCACTACCCAGTTCCCCTTCTCTGTGGGCTCCATTCTATGGAAACCCCTGCAGATCCCAGTAGGCGTGCTGAGCTGCATCTCTATAGTAACCATCACCATGGCACCAGAGGCCTGGATCCAACTTCCGGCTTTGCTGAGGCCCTGAGCTCCAATCCCCCTCCGCCAGCATCCTTCATCCCACAGCATCGAAGGGACATGGCTGGGCATCTGCACTGGGGACATGCAAAGAGGACCATGGCCAGGTGCGGGGCCCAGGACACAGGGTGAAACATCAGAGTGTGTCACAACAGATGTTCCTGCCACAGGCAGATGCAAACTGCACATTGACTAGCAGTTTTGATTTGCATTGCTTTGCTTAGAGAGAGAATAGGGAGATGGGTTCGAACATGCAGCAAGCGCTGAAGCAGATAGGTCTCCATGCAGGCTGGCAAGTGGGCCATGGAGTTCAGGGCAGGGGGCCTGGAGAAACCCCAGCTCCGGTGGCTCCCAGACCAGCGGCCTCACTCTCCATTCTGTAAAATGGGAAGGATAAACTGACACTATCAGCCTGTTTCAGATACCAGAGAAACGAGTACTGGGACCTGCACCTGGAAAGTACTTGATAAATATTTAGTGTGTCGATTAACAAGTAATATGAAAATTAAAGTCATCTCTCAGTCAACAAAGCTACAGGTCCCAAACCCATTCTCTCTCCACTTTCTTCCCTGCTCCATCCTCTGTTCAAACCCAACCGTGTCGCATGAGCTTCCGACCCATCTCCTCTTCTCTGCTGTGGTCCAGCCACGTCCCTTGGAGGAGTCACAGGTCCCTGAATCACACACCTGAGTTCTAATCCAGCTGCTGGGACCCTGGGCAAGTCGAGTCACGTCTCAGCTGTCTGCTTCCATCGCGATCCGTTTAGTTGTGACACCCAACCAGGCTGGCTTAAGCCCAAAGGAGGGGTGAGGTTAGAGCTCCAGATTTAGTCAATAAAAATTCAGAATGCCCACTTACATTTGAACTTCACATGAACAAATATTTCTTTAGTATAGGCATGTCTGGAATATTGCATAGTACATACTTATACTAACAATATTCATTGTTTATCAGAAGTTCAAATTTAACTGGCCAATCTGTATTGTATCTGGCAGTCTGTGGGATGGAGACTTACTAACTCATGAACCTAGCTGGAATCCAGGAGTTTGAACTGTTACACCATGAGGACTCTCCCTCTCCCTGCATTTCCATCTCCGGGCTTTGCTTTCTGCAGCTTCAGGGAGGCTCACTTCACAGCATGGCTTCGGTTTCCATCTCTGGCTAATTCTACCTGGATCCATACACATGCTTACCATCTGGCCAGGGCTTAGTGAGATGCAGGTTCACAGCGACACATACTGAGTACCTCCTGTATGCTCTGTGCTGCGCTAGGCACGAATGGCTGCAATTTGGTGTACACTGCTCTAAAAGAACAGGAAAGGCGCACTGCCCCCAAAGGGCTATGGGACCAGAACAGGGGCAGAGATGGCGCTCACCTGGGGAGGAATCAGGCCAAATGCCCCGAAGCTGGGTGGGGAAGGTGTGGTGGCTTGGAGCCACGCACAAATGAGACAACCGGACGTGCTCCGTGGAGGGATGGAGGCAGTTTCCACCTACCAGTCTGCCTCCCACCTGCTTCTGGTCTGTTTGCTTAAACCCAGCGCTTCCCAAACTTGAGTCATTCACATAAACCCTGACATGTATGCCAGATCTATGCAGACTCTGAGCTCTTATTTATCTCACATATTTCTTTAAATCAACTCACTGATTTTTATTTTATAAAATGTATATTTAGAAGAATCTTTCTCTTACAACGGTACCTGGAAAATAGCTTTTTGCTTGCTATAAATAGATGGACCAGAAAAATAAGAACACGGAAAGCCAAACAATGCTACTGAAATCCAGCCAGGTTCTGCTGCCGGGGAGGCACTGGGTCGGCGGCTGCTCTTCCTTTGTCAGAGAGAACAGCGGAGGAGGCACGGGGGCACCCCAACTGGGTGTGTCCTGAGGCTTTCTCCCTGATAACCGACCGGTTGATACTCGAACAACACGAGACTGAAACAACTAAATAAATCGATTGTTTCAAACGAACTGAAACAATCCACGTTATCAGTGGACCTGCACAGTTCAGAGCCGTGGCAAGGGTCCACGGGATTTCAATCCTCAGTAGGAAATCCTGGCACTCAGAGGAGAACTGACTCCAGTCCCACAGGGGTTTTCACGTGCAGAGGTGTTGGTGCCCCTAAACCCCAACTTGTTCAAGGGTCGACTGCCATCAGGATTGAGAGAGGACTGAAACAAGAGGAATGCTTTATCTCTGTCCCCCACAAAGGAAATCCTACACAGAATTGGTGTCCCCCACACTTTGGGGAGCTGTCCCAGCCCAAACCTGATCAGAAGCCCAACCACATGTGTCAAATATCTGCCCAAGAGCAATTCTATCCTTGTTATATATTGAATTCCCATACGCGATCTCGTTTATTTATTCATTCACTCATCCATTCATTTAACAGATAGGAATGTTTGAAGCAATACTTATTGCGTTTTAAAATGAAACTTGCTGTTTCTAGTTGCCAGCACGCTTTCCCTCGCATCCCTCCACTCCCTGAATTCACAAACAGCATCTGACCGCCTCTGTGGGCTGTGCCATGCCTCACTGCCCACCTCACATCGGGACCCAGGCAGTCGTGCCTCTGGCTTCTAGGAGGGTTGGGTGCCAATGGCGCTCACTGAGTCCTTCTTGGGCAGTTACACTAGACTGAAGGGAACTGTGTGGTGTTAGTTCCGGGCCCTCTTCAGGGAACAGCCAGCAACCAGGGTCTCATCATTGTGGGGAAACAAAACTGAGACTCCTTGCCATGGGGTGGCCCAGCTCTGAGCTCCGAGGGATCAGCGGAAGCCCCTGTGGCAGCTCACCAAAGCCCACCTTCGCCTGCTGGTCCTGCTCCAATCACGCCGGCACACAGGTGTGCTTCCCACTTGCCTCAGAACCTGTCACCTGGGAAGCTCCACCTAAGACCCTCTTTACAAAGGCTTTCATTCCTGGCCAGAGTTGCAACCTGTGTCTTCCCGGTGGTCCCTTCCCAACTGAGATCCAAGCAAAGGGAGCCCAGGTGTGTGGGACCCTCACAAAGGGCCGTGGTGATACCCCAGGGTCACCTTAACCTCCACAAGCCCCAAAAGTCTTGAGTTGGTTGGGTTTCCGTATTTATCTGTTTTAGTACATTAGCTAATTAGCTTTGTTCCCAGGCCCCATTACTCTTTCCTCAAGTGTATCGTGGCCTCGGCTCTAATGACAGGCAGCCACACGGGCCAGCCGGGGAAGATGCTGTGTTTCAGGCCCACAGGGATCCGCCCGGGGAAGGAGAGAGGAAGGAGAGGGGAGATTGGATTACGGGGTGTCAGGGAAGGGTCACCGCTCCCCCTCCTCTTTCTGCCTTTGAGCAAGGAGAGAGCAGTCAGCACTTTCCCAAGCAGGCAGAGGAAGGCCAAGGATGAGTGGTCCACCTCTGCCCCCACCCTTAAGTGGCCCGTCTTTTAAAATAGCCTAGATCTGTCCCAGGCTTGACCCCTAACATTTCTTAAGTTTAATTGCAAATTACTGTCTCAACAATTCTGTAGGCTTCCCAGTCTGGCAGAAACCCAGAGATGAAGGCAGAGAACCAATGGAATTGAACCTGTGGTGTGCACAGGCGATTTGGGATGGACCTCGGGCGGTGCTACTTAGCGTAAACCAGGCAGCAGCGAAGCTCAGTTTGAATGAGCTCCAAGGTCACCACTGTCAGCCCCTGCTCAGAGTCACAGGAGAAAGGACCAAGCAATCCAGACACCGTTCTTCGAAGCAAAGAGAAACAGCGTGACATCAGGACCAGGCAGCCTGGCCTGTCATCACCCTCGAAGGCCTGGACACCACACCTATTTAGTGAGTTCCTACTACATTCCAGGCCATGGGTCAGCGGCTCCCCAAATCTTTGCTCTTCGGACGTGATTACACACTTAAAAATGATTGGGGACCCCAAAGCACTTTTCCTTCTATTTATCATATAAGCAACTAAAACTGAAGAATTATACAAATGTTCATGCATTCAAAAATAACAGTAACAAACCCATTACTGTTAACCTGTGACATTGTTTATGAAAATCAACTATATTTTACAGAATGAAGCCATTTCACGAGAAGAGCGACACTGTTTTACATATTTGCAAATCTTTTCAAGTCCATCTTCACTGAACACAGCGGGAGTCTCAGTCTGATGCAGGATCTTTCTCTGGTTAAAACGTATAAAGAAAATCTGGCCTTGAACAGATATGTAGCCAAAAAGGGAAGAAGTAGTTTAATCGTTGTTTTTTTTTTTGTTTCCAGATAATGATGGATACTCTTTGGCGCTGTGCCCAAACTTGACAAGTGGTTAAGGGTTGTTGCAATGTATTGCAATGTAAAATCTGAAACCGTGTGTCCGCGTGAACTTTCCTACTGTCACATTAAAATCCACTGGTCTGCCCTGCACTCTGAATGGATCTTTAACCCATGCTTGAATTTAAAACATCCTGCAACCTCCATTTGAAAAGGACTGCTTCGCTGACTCATGCAGACCTTTCAGATATTGACACATTTCATTAAATGGCATCAAAACTCCAGATGCATTCCTATCACCACTGTTCTCATCAGAGGTGTTTCATGGGAGAAGACGTCAGGCTTACAGTAATTATTGTTGATAAATATCATTATGGGGGAGGGGGTGAGCCCATTGCCCACTGTCAGTTCCATGGCCTACTTTCTCATAATAAGGGCAGGCTCTGTTAACACTGTGCATTTTAAGCCGGTCTAGAAGCGTGAAAATATGTTCAGATATTTATGACTTTGGTTTGCATGCAAGGAGTTCTATTCCTGGGGGCTTATTCCTGTTGGGTCCCTCTGTTCTGTTCCGCATGCCTGCCAAACCTCCTTGGACCTGAGAAATCTGGAAATAACTGAACTAGGCCCCGGGGCCGAGCCCCGGGGAAGGCCCAGGGCACTCAGAGGCCTGATTAAAATTGCAGTGGGGTTGGCCTGCTGTCAGCTGAGCCTCCTTCCTTTTTCAGTTCCACCCAAGCAGCCCCTGTGGGATCCTTGGCTGACGCAGCCCATTCAATCCTGCTGGGCACCTGAAAACAGAAAGATGATCGGCACATGAAACTTTGATCTCTGCTGCTGTCATTTTAGTAAGCAGGCGAGGAGAGCTCTCCTGTCCCCTGGCTCGGCCTGCCTAGAGCGGGCTGGCGGGTTGTCAGTGTGCTGGCATTGTTCTGAAGGTTGGTGAACAAAGCGCCCAGAATGCCAGCTGCCCCGGGTTTGGTTACTCTGATCTCGATATACGTGACGAGCTCTTGGCATTGTGCAAATTCTGAGGACAGGACGTTGTGTGTGAGCTCCAAAGGGCCACTCAAGAAAGTACCTCCCATTGGGGCTTTGGCCTGCAGGTGTCTTTATTAGAGATGGTGGACAACTCCTTGTAAAAGACTTGATAGAGATGCTTCATCACTTCCAACTTGTTCCATCATCTTTCTAAGGTTGTCACAAAGGTTCTGCACAAAGGGGAACAATTTCTGTGGCCTGGGTTCAGCCACGGTTGCCATGGCAGCAATGCTAGCATTTTCTACACACCAGCCACTGGGGGCAGCACATCCCGTGGCCTTGCTGAGCACAGCCCTCTGGGAGGACCCAGGAAATTTCTGTTTTAGAGATGAGGGAACTGCAGCTCCGAGAAGAGAAGTCGCTTGTCCAGACACCTCTCCTGGAACCGGGACCAGGAAGCAAGCCCAGAGTGATCGGATGCCGATGTGAGAGTTGTCGCTGCCCCCCTCCCCAGTGGGTCTCCTTTGCCATCTTAGCTTAGCTGAAATGAACTGGGAGAAAGCTGCAACTAGTATTGGGGGTGTCTCTACCCGCACCAGACCTTTACCTGTGCATGATCTTATTTCACCCTGAAAATGGCCCTGGGAGGTAGGGATCGTCACCCCCAGTTTGTTTACGGAAGAGCATTTGGAGGTTCAAACTGTTGATTGACGTGCCAGTCCACAAGCCTCAAGTAGAGCAGGACCCAGGCTCAGGCCAGTGTGAGCTCCAAGTCCATGGCCTTGCTGCCTGGCTCGCTGCTCCCGTGCTGCTAGCACATCCGGTTTTCCTGGGAGTGCCCAGGAAGCCTTCTGTACAGCCACTGTTAACGGGGCTGGTCACATTCGTTGAGAGGAATGGGGAGAGAAAAGGTCTGATACCAAAACATTGGCGGGGCGGTGGCGGGGGGCGCCCAATGAGGGGAAGAAAGGCAGGAACACAAGAAGGCAGGTCCCTGGGGTATGGGAACACGGCACATGGGTTGGTCTTATGATCACGCCTGTTCTTGCATCAGAATCAGGAGTGCCTAGCCCCCCAATTCCAGATCACTCCAAACTTCAGGGCTCAGTTTAATCACCGCACCATCTCCGAGCCTTTCTTCTGCCCACAGTGACCCCGACGTCTGCGGGCAATCAAGTCGGTGCCTTTCGCTCTGGCCTTCAATTCTGTACAGTCGCCGACTGTGGTGTCTCGAGTGTCTTCAGATAGGAGGCTCCCCTTGAGAGAGGAAGTTGCTAAGAGGGAGGCATTGTCCTCTTCATCTCTCTTTATTCCTCCCAGAACCCAGAAGACTGGCAGAAACAACCACAGGCTCAAATAAACCCATGTGGCATTGGCCCATTCTCATCTTAGAAGCAGAGGCGCTCCTATAATTTAAGTCGGCAGTTCCGGGGGTGGATCTGGTTTTCCTCAAACATTAAATCTCCTCATTGCTACCACACCCCAATTCAAAAGCAGATAAATGTGGATTGATTTAAAGAGGAGGAAAAGGAACGGCGAGAGGGAAGAGAGGGGGAAGGGGAGAAAGATGGAGGGAGGAAGGAAGAGGCGATGAGGAGAGGGTGGGGGCGGGGTGGGCAGGGAGGGAGGAGGGCTGTGCTCCGGAAAGGCACACAGAGCTTGAAACTGCATTGGATACAAAATCAGATTGGCGACAGAAACAGCATCTTTCCTCAAGCGTGAATTCTATTTTGCTCAATCTAAAAAGAGATTCCTTTCTGCCATGCAAACCTCGTTTCCCTTGTGCGTCTGCTGCACCAAGATGTAGGTATAATTGACTTCATCAAGTGTGAAAACCGAACCGGCCGTAGAATGAACTACATTCAGGCAGGTTAAACTCAACAGGAATCTGGTGACAAGGTCATATATCTTGATGCAGAGCAAAACAGACAGGCGGGAATTTGCAGCCCGCCATCCCTCACGTGGCACATGGCGGCCGTCAGAGTTGAGGGCACTCCACACTAACAGTTAACATCCTGGGGGTCCCCGTGCCCCCCACAGTGCTTGGCACAAGGATGCTCCACAAGAGTGTCACCTGTAACATCTCTAAGTTTACACACACAGTCAATGATCATCAAATGTAACCACTTTCATGAATATCTGGATTCGCCAGTTAATCTCAATCCTGGCCGGATTTCAGACTTTGTTACGACATGGTGCTCATACTTATTTTATTTCATACTTATTTCTTTTGGCATGTGTTATGAATAATAAACCTCACTGATGACACGGGAATTCTGGGTGTTTACAAGTGATTAGGACCTTCACTGAGCATTCATACCTGTCTCATCAGGTCAGTTTTGACCAAACACAGATCTGCAACATAGATGGTATGTCTCGTTCCTTTCTCTTCTCTCAGTTACCATGTACTAGTGGGTTTACTTATTTTGTGTCTGTTCAATTAAAAATACTGACATCTGTAAAGACCAGAATCATTTCTGTGTTGCTTATCACATAGTTCCCCATGTATAGTATATAACCTAACAGTACTATAACACATGACACATAGTAGGTGCTCATCAAACATTTATTGAATGAATGGATGAATGAACAAATGAATGGGGCTGGATTAAATGCCTCTTAGCTTCTTAGCTCCTTTCAACAAGAAGCGTCTCAGGCTCCATGTCCCCAGAGGGCCTTGGGCTGCCTGACCCCATCGCCGCCTCCTCTGGGACCCTCCTTCCTCAGGTCTGAGTGTGGCCGAGTCTTCTTGTTAGTCAGGCCTCAGCTCAAATGCCGCCTCCCAAGAAAGGCCTTTCCTGACCACCTGCGTATCTGGCCTCAACGTGATTCCAGTCTTGGTTTTGCTAGTTTCTTGCTTGCTTGTACACATCAAGAACTGAGACCACACCACCTTTTATTGAGTCTTTTTGCCCAAATGCCAGCACAGAGAAGGCATTCAATGAATGTATGCATGTATGCATGTATGTATGTACGTATATATAAATGAATGCTCAGTTAAGTAGCGAACACCCACACAGCTTCCCAGCGTTCATGCAATGCCAGGCCTGCCCAGAAATGAGACTCATCCCCAAATCCATGGGGATGAGGCTAATGCTTTCAAGAGAAGTGTCCCTGCGTCAGATTGGGTACTGGGTCCAGGGAAGGGCAGCAACTGTTAATCTGTTTTTATGGAACACAGACAAGATGGCAAGCACTTGACATGCGAGACTTGGTTTAATTCGCAGTCACCCTCTGAGTGGTCACCTCGGTGAGTCCCCTTCCACAGAAAGGAGACAGGCTTGGGGAGGTTCAGGAACTTGTGCGCAGTCCCTCAGCTATGAAGTCACGGGGCGTTAGAGCCCCAGGGCTCGAAGCCTCTGCCCCCTGCTTCCTCCAGGTCAGCGTATGAGTCCGAGGCCAGAGGGCACAATGCAGGACAAGGAGCTCTCTGGGTGCGGTTGTCTCGTTTGTCCAACAAGGCCAAGGGCTGGGACCCAGAGTGCGAGGCTGAGCCCCCTTCCCCTCCTGCAGCTGAGACACCCTGTACCACCATGATCCTCTAGAAAGTTTTTCCTTAATTAAGGAATTAAAATTCCTTGGGTTTTGAGGATTTCCTCAGATTCCTGGGGGGTGGGCAGCAGTAACAGTATGCAGAGTTAGTGCTGGTGTCTGTACTCAGGAGACACTTGAGGAGGGGACAGCTTGGGGATGGCTTGGCTCCCTGGCAAGCTGGCTAGGTGGGCTGGCCTCCCCGGGCTTGCCCCAGTTTGGAGCCATTTCCTCCCAAATTCCGTCTCCCCAGCCAGCCAGCCCTGAGCTCTGGACCCAGGCCAAGGCCCCGAGGGCAGCAGCGTGGGGTAGTGCCCAGCTCAGCATTTTGTAGCAGGTTTGGAGTCCAGGCATCAGGACCTCTGCTGAGATGCTGGCATTTTTCAATTTGAAGCTCAAAGTTCATTCGCATTCTCTCTCTTCCTTTCATTCATTCATTCCTGGCAAACTGCACATTCTCTCTCCCTCCCACCGCAAAGCCCATTGTCATTCCGGTGGCATTTCAGCCCACTGCAGGCCTAGCAGAGGCTCCCTCTTCCAGATTTCTCTGTCGGATTGCTGGCAAGGACAAAGCCATTAGGAGCAGGATTCGGTAACTAGCTTTTTAATTTCATGGCCGGAGGTTGTCAGGACAGTGCAGAGAAAATTGCCAACGATTCAGAGAGTGGCCCGTGAATCTGGGGCAGAGCAGTTGAGAACAAGGGCGCACTTCAGCTGGGGGGTGGGGGGGCGGGGTCTTGGCAGCCACTTGGATGAGAAAGTTCTCTTCTTCCAAATTTCTTTGATTCGGATCCCGTGTTAATTTTAAAAGATCGATTCAGCAATTTTTCACCCTTCCTCAATAAAGTGTTAGATGGCTGAGAAGGAAAAGTGGGGTCAGGGTTGTCTAGGGATCCTTCTCTAATGGGGGACAAGGATCTGTGGACCAGAGGTGGCTATGACATGGGGTCATCAAGTTGAGGAGAACTGTTGTATTTACAAATCGTTTTTGCAAACTTGGATTAAAGCACCACACTGTCAGAGTGAGAGGATCTGCTTCTCAATCCCAAACTCAGTCAGAGTTGCTGTGTGACTGCGTGTTAGTGGCCCTCCCTCTCTGATGTCTGCAAATTGAGAGGGTTGAATAAAATCACCTGTATGATCCTTTCCGCTTCTCTGCCTTCACCAAGCCCATCAGGAATCCTTTCATTACCTAAATAAATCTGGGGTCTCCAATCTTTTGGGCAGACCCTCAGATGGGTCTGGATTGAAAGGACTGGTCTCTGACCTCCCAGGAGCTGAGTGACAGAGTGGTGTCATGAAGGGCAGTCTCCATTTTACCTGCCATGCCAACCAAGAGTCCCCAGGGGAATATACTTGGGCAAGCTAACACAAGAAGAATGTAGCAAACTTGCACTGGGATTTTGTGTTATGGTTTTCAGAACTCTCTGCAATGCATTCCCTTACAAACGCATTCCTTACAACCACCTTATAAGCGAGGTCCTATTATGTCCTCCATTTTACCGAGAAGGAAAGCGAGGTTCACATGCCCAAAGGCAGACCAAGTCCGACCAGAACCTCCCAGTCAGTAGGTACCCTCTGGCTTGCTCTGGGCAAAGACAGACAAGGGTTGCTCCCAGAGAAGAAGACGGGGAAGACAAGTACATCTCGCCAGATGTTTCCCTCCTGCCTCTCTTGCAGCCTCTCATTGCTGTATCAGCCCAAGGCTCTCAGCCTCAAGCAACATCAGTCATTTCCCACTATTGCTAGGGCCTCTGCTCCATGTCTCCTCACTTTGGGGCCTGGGATGGTAAATCAGCCACTATCTTAAATTGTGCTGATTATCATGGCAGATGGAGAGTTCTTAAAGGGTGTCACGTTGGTATTTAAATGTCCTGGCACAAAAGTGACACAAGTCACTTCTGCTCATAGTTCACTGGTTGGAACTACAATAATTACTGGGAACTCACCCTCAGGGTGTTGGTTCATGGCTGCTGCTACAGCAGGAAGTGGCGGTGCTTCCATCAGCAAAGCTTTCCCAGAAACCTCAGCTGACATCTCCTTGGCCACAACTGGGACCTGTGGTCACCCCAGCAATGATGGAGTCTAGGGAAGTATATACATTAACAGGGCACACTGCAGCAGCCCCAAACAAAATTGGGTTCTATTGATAAAAAGGAGGAATGGATCCAGGCTAGGCAATTAGAAGGAAATAGGTGGATAGGGAGTGTCCCTGGAGAACGAGACAGTGTTGGAAGTGTGGCGACAAAGGTAGAAGATGGAGCCAGAGCCCAGAAGCAATAGCAAGCCAAGCTTGACTGTGTACTCGGCTTCCCTGAGCCCACCAATTCAGAGTTTGCTTGAATGGGTCCCTACGTCATCACAAGATTAAAACTCGCCAAGTAATAAAAACAAAGTTAGTGTGTGTGTGTTGACTCTGGATACATATTAATCAAGACTTCTGCCCAATAACAGACTACAGCTGAGTATATTAGGGTCTTATATCAAGACCATGTTATTCGCTATTAGCTATTGAGGGCCTACTATACGCCTGGTTCTGCACATATATTATCTCAGATTTTCATGACAACAAAAGATAGGTGTTAATATCTCCCCATTTTACAGCAAGCCAAGGCTCAGATCAGTTCATGGATTGCGCTAGGTCACACAGCTGATAAGCAGAGGTGCTAGATCCAAACCCAAACTTCTCAGTGTTTTCTCTATGTTATTATCAGGTTGCCTCTTTCACCGGACTTCCCTTAAGTAATAATAATTTGAAATGAAAATGTGTTAAGGGCCGGCCGAGTGGCGCATTGGTTAAGCGCTGGTTTTGGGATGCCAGCGGCCCCGGTTTGGATCCCACATGAGGGCCAGTGACACTGCCCTCTACAGTTGACAACAGCTCCACCTGGAGCTGGGCTGTGCGAGCCCCGGTGATGGTGTGGGCTGCGGCCCCTGCTGCAGTGGGCTGCCATGGGCTGCAGTGAGTGGCCTGCAGCCAGCGTGAGCGGCTGGCAGCAAGCGTGAGCTGCCAATAGCCGCAGTGAGCGACCATCCGGGGGCCGGCGACCGATCTGCCTCATCCGGGAGGAGTGCAATGACGATACCAACAGTGGGGCAACATCCTCCGCAACTAAACTGAAGAACAAAAAGACAGCAACTTGTCTGTTCCCCTTCCCCGATTCCCCAACGCTGTTCCCCTCCGTCAATTCCCCAATAAAATCTTTTAAAAAAAAAAAAAAAAAGAAAGAAATGTGTTAAATACACCACAGCCTGAAATGTTATCTAAGCTGCATCTTTGGTGGCAGAGGTAGTGATAGTACTGATCAGCGCTGAGGACTCCTGCTTATGAAAGTCCTGATTTTCTCAGTGTGTATTTGGATCCAACCTGTCATAGATGCTGGAAAACATCAGAAAGAAACAAACAAAAAGCAGCAGCCAATACACTACAGAGGGGTCATCTCAAGAAGCTCCAGATGCTGTTAAGAAATGCACACCTGTCCAGCCTAAGAATTGTGCAGGCTCTTTGGATGAACATATGGAAGCAAGAAGAAAAAGGGTCCCACCGTGAGCATAAATAAGGACCAACAACCTGTCTATCCCGGGTGGGTGTGGGGTCTAAATGCAGCCCTAGGTTAAGTCTTAGGGCTCCAGATGCTTTTGCGTAAGGATCAGGATCTTGGATCACAAGGTCGGAAGGTTGCCAAGGCATCCCACAGACTGACAGCTAGCCTTGGGACCCACGCCCTGCCCCAGCCTCCTAGCCCAGTTTAGTCATAGATGATGGACAGCTCAGTATATTGTACCTAGCCCCTCTGAATATTGGCTATCGTCTGATATTTGGTCGAGAGCAGTATCAAAAGTCCTCAATAGCCTTATCTTATACTTAGAAGAGCCAATTTCCCTTTCACTCATTCATTATTTTTTTCATCCATCCATCATCTAGTTACCAAGAGCCTGTATGTACCAGACATTATTCCAGGTACTGGGAATACAGTGATGAACAAAACAGACAATCCCTTTCCCGCATGTAAATTTGTGACCCCAATATGTATTAAACATTTACTAAGGACCAGGAATTATGCTGAATGGATTGCCAAAACGGTGCTTCATCCTCTCCTAGGTCCTGAGGAACTGAAGCTGGGAGCTGATGCAGCTTTCCTGAAGTGACACCACGCCAAAGTGACAGAGCTGGGATTCCAATCCAGCACCATCTGATGTAAAAACCCCACGCACACGGCTGCTGTTTCATATCACCCATGGCAACCGATGGATTTCATTTCTTTCCAGTTCCCACCCTTTCTCCTTCAAGATCTGCGTTTGGGCTGCGGCAGCTTCCCCCTTTCATGCAGTCTGGACATAAAATATCCTAGCACCTAATATGTGTAATTCACTGGGATCAGGAAAACTTGTCACAGATTTTAACGCTGAGATCCAACAATGATTTTTCCCTACTGGATACCCAAAAAACGAGATTACCACCTGGGCCAAAGTTAAAACAATAGTGTACATAAAATTTCTAAAGGTCTCAGATTATTAATATAGCAATGGCGCTCCCTGGTGACCATTATTATGTATTACACATTCTTCAACTTGGAAGAACACATTTTGGATGTGGTGGCAGCTTCCTAACGCAAATTTGGATGGATAAACCTCCCTTGGTCTTGATCACAAGTCTCATCCCCCACCCCACCCCATTTATATCAACCCCACAAGCGAGGTCACAGATATAGGGTGCAACATCTTCTCACGGTTCAGAGTTCCGGCAACCAGGACACAAGGTCCCCATGATCCACTGTGAAATTGCCAAAGGGTGAACCATCTGCTGCCAATCTCCAGGATCACTAACCCAGGAGGTCATGACAGATTAACCCATCGTCTGCTGCTGTAGCATTTCTTTTCTGAAGGGTGTGGCTCCAAATGACAGCCTCCCCTTCCTCCCACACACACACCCTTCCCACACACACACACACACGCCCGTGCACGCACATACACAAACACACCACTGACCCTATCCCAGGATTACAGGAAAGACTAGACCTTATGCATTCACTCTAAGCTAGGTATTATACTATCAGCTAGAGACACAGGGATGGACAAGTTGTGGTCGCAGCTCTAAAGCTTACACTCTAGCAGGGAACAGGTGACCAATTAGCGTATAAACTATCCACTTTCAAATATAATAATTGCTACGAGAATGAGGCTCTGAGAGTTTATTTCAGTGATACAAGACCCGATCAGGTCAGAAGACCAGAAAAGTTTTCCCCAAGGAAACAGTAAAGTATGCTGTGCCCAAAATGGAGAAGAGGGTGGTCAAAGTGATCAGGGGGCTGGCTTGGAGGAGAATGAATGTGGGGCCTCGGCCACCTGAACTAGGCTTCTTCTGGGGCTAAAGGTGAGTGTTCAGTGTGGGAATTAGACATTAAGGAATCTCAAGGATGGAGAACGTTTGTCATTTAGCTTAATAATTGAGGAAGACTGACCTGAAAGGATGAGTGTAAACTGACCTGAATATTTGAGGGTTCATTTAAACACTCTTGAATAGGAAATGTTGGGGGTGGAGAGCATCCCAGATCTCCTTCTATTGTCAATCTTTCCAGGAGCCAAGGATATTGCAGAATTTATTAATTACACTGCTTATTTGAGGAAATAACAACAGCAGATAATTGCCAGAGTTGTGGGCTAGCGTTGAGCTAATAATGGGCAAAAGGCTGAAGGAAAGAGAGGATAGTGGTGGCAGCCATGGGGTTCCCGTGGTGAATTGTAGCAAAAAAATAAATAAATAAAATAAAACAAGATATAAAGCCTTACCAAGTGTGTAATGCCAGCTGGCTCTCAGGATGTAGTATAACTTAGGTTAAACATTGCAAGATTTGGATTTAGTAAACCTGTATTCGAATCCTCCTTTTCTGTCTCTAGCTATGGGATCAGGGCAACAAACTGCGTCTCCATTTGTAAAAGAGCAGTGGTAACAGCATCTGCGTTTTCGATTGTTGTGAAGCAGTGTGTGTAACGCGCTTAGCAGCATGCCTAGCATATTACAACTGCTCATTACTAGTATGATGATGATGATGACGACGGCAGTCACCTGGGACGAAATCCACACACAGAAGAAAGCATTCAGAAGGGCTGGCCGGGTGGCGCGGTGGTTAAGCACTGGGCTGGGAAGCCAGAGGCCCAGGTTCGGGTCCCACATAGGAGGGCCAGTGACACTGCCCTCAAAAAAAAAAAGAATTCAGGAAGACAGTTTGCCATTATTTTCCAAAATAAGTATGCACAGCTATTAAAATTAGAAGGTAATAAAGAACTCCACGCATTTCCGAACAGAAATGTGACCAGTTCCCTGTTTCCCAAATTCCTCCTCCACTCAGAAAAACGATATGCATTAGCATCTGTAGGGCATACACCTGTTCATCTCTTTCATCAGCCCCGCGCATGATTCTTATCATCCGTCACTGTGGGGACGTGTTGTGTTAGAGAAAGGTTTGCAGTGACGGATGAACCCAGCCAGCCCAGGTTGCAGAAATCACGAGGGCCGAAGCCTGCAATTCCCGTGATGCCCCCGCACCCTAGGGACGTACGGGCCCGACGCCTGCCGGGAGTTGTAGTTTCCGGCGGCCAGACCGCTGCCTTATAAGCAAGCCGGCGAGGACGGCCGAAACCCTCCCGTCTCACAATGCGAAGGCTGGGAGTGACGTCATCAGCGGAGCGCCGGAGATGGAGCGGGCCGTGTCTGCTGCCTGTCCCAGCACCTGGGCCGCCCGCGCGTAGGCCCCCTCCGCCCCCTCATTCTGTGTCCCCTGCGCCACCCCCACACGACCCAGGCCCTCTGTCCCAGCGCAGAAGCCGCGCTAGGTCTCTTTGGCGGGCGCGGGGCGCGGCCATGGCGGACGGCGGGGGCGGCGCGGGGGGCGGCGGCGGGTCCGGCCAGGCCTCGGCGGGCGCGGGGGCGCCGGGGGCCGGCGGGGGCGGCGGCGCCATCAGCCCGGCCTCGCTGCCGCCCGGCGACCCGCAGCTCATCGCTCTCATCGTGGAGCAGCTCAAGAGCCGCGGCCTGTTTGACAGCTTCCGCCGGGACTGTCTGGCCGACGTGGACACCAAGGTACTGAGGCCGCCGGGGGCCGCTCTGCATTTCCGAGGCCGAGAGCCCGGCTCTCTGTGCCCTTGGGCCCAGTCGCTTCTCTGAACTTGGGGGTTTCCATACTGCTTTTAGAGCCCAGACCCCATCTTTCCCAGGAGGGGAGGCCTCTAAGCCTCTCAATAGCCAACCTCCGTATGGTAAGCATAGGGGAGACAGCCAGGTGAGCAAGCGAGAATGGTCTGAATGCAATCAACAATAGTGTAGCTATTGCCTCCTGTTTTTTTTTTTCGTTTTTTTTCTGTGGCTCTAGCTCCTTTATTTGCAGCCTTGCGAAGGCGGTGGGACTAAGGTCCATTGTAGAGCCAGCACCCTAACTTTGTGCTGCATGACTGGTTAAAGGGGATTCGGTGCCTGTTTTAGATCCTCATGCCATCCACAGGTCAGCCTACCCCCAGGAAAAGGCTGTTTAACCGGACCTGGTTGCCAAGGCGGTTTGTATTCAGTGAGGCCTCGTGTGTTGTGTCAGACATACAGCAATGGCTGGAACGTTCATGTTCCCTCTTTCTGAAGCTTGGCTGCCAAGACGATGGTGGTGGGTGTAGGAGGCTGTTTCTGTGTTTCTCAGTGGGCTCCTCTAGTGATGCCTCCTCTCTGAGCCGACCTCACAACAAGATTGTGGGCGTTAAAAGAAGACCTTAAACGGCCGGCCGAGTGGCACGGTGGTTAAGCGCTGCCTTGGGACGCCAGCGGCCCCGGTTCGGTCCCTCATATGAGGGCCAGTAATACGGCCCTCAAAAAAAATACAAAAAAAAAGACCGTAAGGATGGGGACACCCTGTCTGCTTATTCCCTGAACATGTGTTGGCCTGTATCGTGCCTACCCAGCCCTCAACGCTTGTACTCCAGGGCAGAAAACTGGCATGTGGGCCAGAGAGCTTTTATAGTAAGCGGTTGATACTGTTACTCTCCTCCAAGATTAAACACCCAAGTAGAAATGCTGTCGTTGAAATGAGCTGCTTAATTTGTCTTATTTGAGGGTCTCAGATATGGACTGATGGCTCCCGCCTTTCCCAGGAGTCTGAGCGTCTTCAGCTTCCCATCACAAGCTCTATGTCTTGTGTCCCATTACAGTTTGTGTGGCTTATCAGTGTAGTATGCATGTTGTTATTATTTTGTAATTAATATCGAGGCACTTTTGGAGAGCGAATTGGAGCCACCCCCACTTAGCACCTTCTTAGGTGTTTCTCCTGGTACTTGTCAGGTTGTAGTCATTCTTGAAGGTAGTATATTTTCAGGCACATCTTACGGAGTTCTTCATTGCGTTGGCCATGGTTGACAAGGTGTGGTTCCTTGGATCAGCAGCATCACCTGAGAACAAGTTAGAAATGCATATTCTTAGGCCCTACCCCAGACTGCTGAAGTATATAGGGGAAAATACACTGTAGTTTACTTTGCAGCGCATCCAAACTGTAAATAAACTGATGGGTGAGTCGAGAGAGGGATAGATAATACAATAAAATATGAATGGAAGGCACATGAATTGAGGGAATTAGTCTATATTGTCAGGATCTGTTCAGGTTTGGTGGTGACATTTGCTGTCCTTTTTCAGTAAGCTGTCCTCTCAAAGCAGATGAGTTACTTTTCATTGCAGAAGGTATAGTGCCTGGATGCCTTGGTTACAAGTGACAAATCGAATTCTAGCTCCTTGAAGCAAAAGGGAGGGTCTGCTGACTCATGGAATCTGAGGAAGGATTGAAGGGACAAACTGCCAGAGGGTAGGGCTGCATTGGGCCAGGCCTGCCCCACCTGTGCTGTCCCACAACTCTGTTCTTTGTAACTGCTTCACTGTCATGCAGAGCAGTCATCCGCTTGGTGACCAGTATCTCTTGATTACATCTTACAGCTTCTTCCTCTAAAAAGGGACTGGCAGCTCCAGTTTAAAAAACCCTGGGGGTGGGGGGGGTTGCCAGGAGAACATGACACCCACTGGCCTGCCCATGTGAAGAGGGGGTGATGGATACCAGGAAAAAGGAGTTGCTAGGCAGATAGTACCCGGATGTCTGTGAAGTTTACTTCTCACCCATCTCCCTGCCTCCGCTTTTCAGGTTTAGTGGAGAGTGTTTACGTCTGTGAGGCAGTGTCCTTGGCCTTTTGGAAGAGCCCACTCATGCAGTTCAGGCTGTCTGATCCTTTTTTTCAACTTCATTTATCTGACATTGCAGATTTTGGCCACAATGACACTTGCATCAGAAACCAAATCTCAGCAGCGCACTGTTCTCATGCTGATAGAGCTGCAGGTCAGCTAAGATTCAGCTGGTCTTAGTGGTCTTCAGCTGGGTGGCTCCACTGCAGGCTGCATGATTGGGTACAGCTGTGGGTTGGGCGTAGGTCAGTTGCACATGCAGTCATCCTAAGTCCCAGGCTGGCGGGGCAGGGGCTGGCTACCCAGGACATGCCCTCATAGAAGGTCATCAGAGCGTAAGAGCCAAGCCAGACAGTGCAGCCACACATGAGGTCTCTTGTACTAAATTCCATTGACCAGAGAACATCACTTGCGCAACTCGGCATCACTGGGGTAGAGAAGCATCCTCTGCTGGCGGTGGGGAGAGCAGCTGAGAGCACCAGAAGCTTCCAGAGGCTCAGAACATGCATTCCTGGTGTTTACCGAGTTCCCTCTAATTTTGTTCTCTTGATCCCAGTTGGGTCTAGAACCACTGACACATTTGAGACCAGTAAGTGCCCTCGGCTCCTTGTTGGACTTCAGTTTTGCTTCCCCGAGCCTTTCCCAGTGTTCCACGGACTTTGGTTCAGTCCCTATTCTTGCGTCATGCCGAGATTTGTGTGGCCTTTCGTTCTAGGCAGAGGTCCCTCCTGAGCCTTTGTTTGCTGCTGGAAAGCCCTGCAAGGTAAGCAGGGCAGTAATATTACAGTTTCCAGGTGGAGACAGACTGAGAGGAGGG
Source organism: Aselliscus stoliczkanus (assembly GCA_033961575.1). Taxonomy (NCBI): domain Eukaryota; kingdom Metazoa; phylum Chordata; class Mammalia; order Chiroptera; family Hipposideridae; genus Aselliscus; species Aselliscus stoliczkanus. The sequence continues at coordinate 5,814,388 of CM066733.1, forward strand.
GGCCTTGTTGAAAGTTGGAGAGCTAGTGAGCAGCGGAGCCGGTCTGGAACCAGGTCCTGCGATTCGGAAACAGCCTGGATCTGACCTTGGTTTTGCCATGTAGGCAAGTTGTTTACTTTTTTAAGAGCCTAAATTTCTAACCTCTTTAAGGAGGGCAGGATCTGAGAGCTAACAAGAGCTCACTTGTAATTACTTAAAAAGCCAGTGGGATAATGAGAGCATCTGGCATTGTGCCACCCACCATACAGTGGGCACTGGTGTTAGCCGGGAACCTGTGGTCTGCTGTGCTGCGTGGCGAGCTTCACAGTCACCACGAAGTGTCTGAGGACTTGAAAGTCTGCGTTTCTATGACAAGCAGTGTTCTGAATGACTGATTGCCACTCTGATGCATGTAACTTCTGACCTTGCCCCTTCTTTTTAATATTTTAGCCAGCTTACCAAAACCTGAGGCAGAAAGTGGATAATTTTGTGTCAACACATCTGGACAAGCAGGAATGGAATCCTACGATGAACAAAAACCAATTGCGAAATGGTCTGAGGCAGAGTGTGGTCCAGTAAGTAAGCGGAACTGAGAGCGGAAAGGCAGTTGTCACCAGTATGACTCACAAGCAGGCCGGTGTGTCACTGCTTGGTCAGGGTGGATGGGGCTGCATAGTTGGGACTACATGCGAGGTCCTGTATTAAGGTTAGGTTTGCATAAGCAAAGGACTCGGCTGAAATATTGGCTGTGTCGCCTTCCTGTGCACATCTCTACCTCGATGTGCTTCCAGATGGCTAGTCGTGATCTCTGCTCTGTGACCTTGTCGGTGTGGTCTGAACCCCCGTGGGAGTTATACCCAGGTCGCAATGTTTGGATGGTGGGCACGAGGAGCTGGGTCTTTATTCTCACAAGTGAATGCCTAGTTTTACCACCTGTATAAAATTTCCTGCCTTGTGATTGGATCTAGAGTGTATTTAACCTGAAACATGAATTTGGACTTAATACTGAGACATTCCTCTGATGCTTGCTAACATTCTGAATCTGAGGCAAATTCCAGTACAGTTCCAAAGGGAAGGTTTTCTCCTGAAGCCTGGAGGGCCCTCCCTGCTGAGACCCTGCAGCCCTGAGTACCAGTTCGCTGGCTCGCTGGCCCGGCTGGCCCGGCCCAAAAGCCGTCCCGCTCCGCAGCATGGACGCTTCCCAGGGATCGGGCTCTGCTGGTGAACCTCGCTGGGACTCAGTCTTTTCGCTCCATGGTATCTGCTCCTTTCCCTGTGTTCTCGGCTCCCGACAAGATTTCACTTTCCCTTAAACGCCTTTACAGTGTCCCAGAAAGGGAGCTGCACTTGGCTCCTCCTTTCTTTCCGAGGTCGGCCTCCCGCCTCCCATGGAGCCCCCAGGACTCTGACTCGGGAAGCGGGGGCGTAGCTGGCCAGGGGCTTGTGCCTGAGGAGGGTGGCTTGGCTGCCTGCCTGAGCACAGCCTGATGCCCACCTCAGTGTGTCACGTGCTCATCTGAGGGTGTGCAGTGGGATGTGGGTCTCCCCGAAAGCTCCCCTGTACTCTGTGGCCCTGTGTCCACATCGAAGCTTCCTGTTGGTACGCTGGCAGTCACCCCTGAATGCAGGGAGCACTTCGGTCACCGTCTAGCCTGAGTAGCTCAGGGCCTGTTTCTCATCTCACTGGGCGCTGTGTGCGTTCACTCACCTGTTTGCTTTACCTGCCGCCACCTGCCCACTGACCGCAGGACCTTTACCCAAGCAAAGGCTTGAATGGCCCAAGACCTCTCAAGTGTACAAGAAAATGAGTGAAACCTACCCGTGTGCTTGTGATGGTATCTGAATAGTTGAATCCTCTCTTCCGAACTTTCAAATGCGGTGTTTCCTGTCATCATAATCCTCCTCACTACCTTTATCCCAAGTTTGACTGCAGACACTTGGCCTAGTTTTTGCTCTACTTCAAAAAGGATTTGGGGTGCATTTTAGACACTTACGAGCGTAGAACCAATTTGCTTCTTGTCTGTGTACTTGTTTACGGCCACGTTACCTAGTGTGTGTTAGAGGTGACAGTCACAGCTGCAGGCCAGGTGGACTGCTGTGAGGTAAGCTCTCCCTGCCCTAACGGGTTGGAGTTGTACCAGGGTATTCGAGGCCAGGGTGCTGCAGGTCACCTCTGGCTGGTCGGGAATATTGTTGAAGGAAGTGCAATCAAGTCCAGGGCTTGCTGACTTTGAGAGTGAGATTAAGATTTTCAGCTCCACGTCATCAAGTTCTTTCCTACCATGTTGTCACTTGTTCTTTGTCTCTGGGACAAGCCGCCTAGTTTTGCTTGGTTCCTTTGTACAAGGTTGAGATGGTACTGGGTGAGATTATAAGTTAGGAATAATATGGTTGTGGATTGCCCCCGGAAGTAAAAATATAACAGCTTGAACTCCCTCTGAAAGAACTCTCGAGAGCGGCTGTAGCTTTCACCAGGTGAATGCTTATTGGGCTCACACATAGCATGAGCTGGGGACGGAAGAGTGTCAGAGGAGCCAAATAACAGAATGATCTCTCTGTCTCCACAAGGTCGGGGATGTTGGAAGCAGGAGTGGACAGAATAATTTCTCAGGTGGTGGACCCCAAACTAAACCACATCTTCAGGCCCCAGATAGAACGCGCGATTCATGAGTTCCTGGCAGCCCAGAAAAAAGCAGCGGTGCCGGCGCCCCCTGCAGAGCCGGAAGGCCAAGACCCTCCAGCCCCGTCCCAAGACGCCTCCTAAGGTCTGGTGTCCTGTCTTTTGCTCAGGAGCATTCGTCTCTGACGTATAGATAAATGAAATGCATAGAGAAGGGGTAGGCCATTATCGGGGACCGGCCTATGCCTTATCTCTGCAGAAAAGGATTTGCACAGATGCACTTCACCTGCTGCTTCAGGGGCATCTTTTTACTGCAAATTAATTCATAGCATTTTCCTATGTCATTGAGCATGAGTTCTGTTCCAGCAAAGCAGGACCTTTAAGCTCTGAATAATGCTTCATTAGAAACCAGCTAAGATGGTTGGTGTGCACAAGGGAAAATCAACTGAAAGGCTCGTTTTTCTGAAATCACTTAAATGAGTCTCTTCCCTGGACAGGAGTTAAACGTGCGTTTACAGTTTGGACATGAAATCAAACAACACATTCTACAGTGGCATCATCCTAAATGGGACCCGAAGTCTGCTTTAAGCCCTGCTGGGTTTCCTTGTATTTATAGGGATTTGAGCCGACCACTGTTGTCAGTTACCATGGGCTTGTCCTGTTATACACACTCCCTTGTTTTACATTTGGAATTTAATTTTAAAAATCAGCTGTAGCTGCACAAAACAATGCTTTTTGCAGGGTTTGGGAGACGTTAGTAAACATGAGCAGTGACCAGCAAGTACGAGTAAGCAGTGGACTCCCACTTAGCCGGTTAGTAACTACTGGGATTGCCGTATCCCCTCTTCTACTGTATGTCCTGTTTGTACGATTCTCCAAGATGTCTGTTATCTTTGATAAGCATCAGTGAGTGAACAAAGCAGGAGCATCAGGCTGACCTCAGGCACTCAAGAGAGGGACTGTCTTTTTATGCCTGTGCGGGGAAAGACCTCGGTGCCATTATGGAGTGTAAAACATTCATTTCAAGTCTTTCGGGTTTAATTATAAATTCCTTTAGGATCATAAAATTAAGTAAATGTGAGTCTGTTCCCAGTAAGCATTTTGATACGATTCTCTTCCTTTTAGATTATGGCTGACATCTTTTGGAAACGCCACTGAATTAGCAGTGAAGAAATGGATTTGGTTCATAACAGTACAACTTCAGAATGAAGACAGGCCAAAGGTCATCACTGATTGCAGCCTTGACTTTGGGGCAGGGTCCAGATTGAACAGGGAGCAAGTCTGACCTGTGTGCCCTGCATTGTGCTGCCATCTGGCCAGCCTGTCTGCGGGGTTGACACCCAGTGGACACTACAGAGATCTAAAGAAACACTACATCAGCCTGGTGTTGTCCAGAAACAAACCTTGATACTTGAACTTGGGGGTGCATGTGGATTTTGGGGGTTGTGCTGGGGAATGAAAAAAGCTCTGGTAAAGGTACATAACCAGTCTCAGATGGAATTTCTAAGAATGACAGTAAGGAATAGCTGAGAGCGAACTTTGGCAGTGCTTCTTTGATATCGTTTCTCAGTTACAAACTAGAATGCACAGGCCACTAGCATCGAATAGCTAAGTTGTTGTGACCCTGTTGTACGTGAATCTCGTAGCTTTAGTTCCCTTTCCCCTAAGGTCACAAAACGGGACCCAGAATGCATGCGGAGGCTCAGACATTAGATAAAAGGAAGGCTTTGCAGGCTCTCTGTCCAGGTTAGGCAGTCTGGCTGTGTTTACTTTATTCCCATGTCTGTGTTTTTTAGAAAAGTGAATGATGAATAAATAGCTTAAATTTTGTAATAAAATCACTTGAAACTTTTGCTCTGAAGCTTCAACTGAATAATAGCCCCCGGGGTGTGAAAGAAAACCTTTTGCCTCTGCCTATACATCACTCCTGTGCACGACACATGACTTCATGGTGGTGAGGCTGCCAGACAGAATTTGGAACTGCCTTCGCCCTGAAGCCAGGAGGCAGAGCCGGAAATGGGCGGGTAGCTCCCCTCCTGGACCATTGCTGCCCATTGCGGATGCGGGCGCAGGAGGACCGGTGGGGATCATGGGGAAACGCATGTTCTGACAGATGTGCAGTGGGGCCTGAGTGCATAACAAGCTCTGGGGACCCTCCAAACACTGTACCCCACGCCTCCGGTAATGTCAGAGGTCCCTTCAAACTAAGAGCCTTGGTTCTTGGTTGAGTCCACTACTGGATATTGTTAATCTTACAAATTATAACCTATAGGAAGTCCTCACTTAACACTGTTGATAGGTTCTTGGAAACCGACTTTAAGCGAAACAACATAACACCCATTTTACCATCGGCTAATAATTGATATAAACAAGACTTAAGTAGCCATGGCATATTTCTGGTCATAAAAACATCACCGAACTACTAAAGACCCAAAACACGTCTAACATTAAAAACGGAAATAAATGTGAGCCATACATACAAAAGGTGACTAAATCCAACATTATTTTCCAACCTGCTTATTCTAGTTCAGGGTCAAAGGTGGCCAGAGCCTGCCCTGGCAGCTCAGGGCACAAGGACCCACCCTGCACAGGACACCCTCCCATGGCAGGGCCACACACACACTCCCAACTGGGACAGTTCAGGCGCGCCAGTGACCCTCCCTGCACATCTTTGCCACGTGGGAGGGACCCAGAGGCGACCCACATGGACTTGGGGAGACAGTGCCAGCTCCACACACACACACGCCCTGGCCAGGAACCGGATTTCTCTTTTTTTTTTTTTTTGCTTATCAACATAACAAAGTGACATTCTTTAAGGACCTGCTACATTTGGTTGGTTCACTGTTAAGCCACTTCTGCCTTTTCCATTGGCCCCCCTAAATTAGAGCTGTGCTGCCATGTGCATTGGAAGCAAGCTGGTCCCTTGTTTCGGCAGGTGGCAGTGCCATCAAGGATGTTTTGCTTCCCACTCACCTCCTGAGGGGCGCAATTCCATTTCCAGCTGAAACAGCTTGCTTCATCCTTTCCAGTTTAGAGTTCAGCAACCAGAGGTGAAGGGGCCCTCTTCACTCAGCCAACGGACATGAGTGACCCGTCTTACCAGTCTATTCTTGGCAAAGAGCTTTCTCAAACTAACTGGTGCCCCTCCTTCAAGGATCTTCACAGGGAAGCCCCCTTCCAGTGAGATGTGTACTCCAGGGGGGGTGCTCTGCAGAGCTGCTGTTGGGTGGCCCCCTCCCCCCAACATCCTGCCCGCTCAACACGGACCCCAACGCAGCCACAAACCAAAAGAGCAGCCCAGAGAAGCCATACTTTCCGCCCCCAATTCCCAGTTGACTACGTTTTGGGTAATTTGGGGGCAGAGTCAAGACAAACAGCACTGGGGGGGCTGGGAGCCAACAGCCAGCCTCTGGCCCCCCTTGGGAACTGGTCACCTGCTGTCAGTGAGGTCCTCATGCTTCAGGTATGAGGTCAGGCGAGCACAGCTGAGACGAACCATGTGAGTTCTCAGCTGAAGAACAATGGCTCCCTGAGGAAGACAAGGCCACCGGAAGTGCTTTGCCCCCAAACACCCTTGCTGTATTCATTCCTAAACAAGAAACTAGTCACAGACCTCCAGGCATCTCTCCCTAACGCTGGAAAAACCACTGCCATTTGCAAAGGCCCAGTGAAGCACAGAACTGACCTCCGTAAGACAACAAATAGTACCAACCTGTAAAAATCATCAAGGCCTTAGAGGCCTAAGGATGCTCGTTTGAGAACCCCACCTGGTTTGTGAAACCTGGTTCTCTTGCTAGGAGCAGCGTCTGCAGACCATTGCCTCTGGCATGTTCCCAGTTCCCAGCCTAAATCCTTGATGGGCAGGGTCAGCTCACCTTCCCCACCCAGTCAGGCAGGACTTGCCTTACCTCTGTCTCGCTCTATAGTGAAGCTTGTGGATCCTCCATCAGACTTTCAGGCTTGTTTCATCCTGTCTCTGCCTTGTAGCCTTAGCTCCTGTGTGCCCATCAGGGCACAGGGTTCTCAGGCATCCTGTGTCACTAGCACAGGGAACTGAATAAAAAACCCCGTCCAGCACGGCAGTGCTTCTAAAACCATGACCCCCAGCCAGCAGCACCAGCAGCACGGAACTTGCTAGCATGCAGCCCCACCCCAGACTTACTGATCCAGAGACTTGGGGAGGGGCCTGCGAGCCCTCCAGGTGGTCCCGATACACACTGAAAATCCTTCTCCCAGTGCCATTCTGGAAAGCTGGCCATGTTGACTGGTAATGACAGCTTAATTATAATTAGTGGATAAACGTGTCTCTTCTCAAACTCCTGAGGGGCAATGCTATCATTTATCATCAGCTATTATTATTATTCTCCCATCAGTCCCTTACAAGGACTGTGCTTAGGACACTCTGACATAGAGATGTCTGCAAGTAACAAACTCCCTAAGCTTCCAAAAGCTTTAAGCCGTCTTCTGAAGGCGCGCCTCCTAAGCCGCTCGGAACGCTGCCAGGCACTCTGCAGAAAGGCTTTCACTGGCGATTACATTAAAGCTGGAGAAGAGATGGCTGCGGGGAGCCAGCAGTCAGGCCTGCGCTGTGCCACAGGCTGTGGCACCGACGGTGGAGTCTAAACACCGTGCCTGGCTCAGCCTGGCATGGAGGAAGGCCCTGCCGCCCTGGGCTGCCCTCAGGATGCTGGGGACAGAGTGTGAAGCAGACAGGAACGCTGGCACAGCGGAGCTTTCCTTGGCACTGTGCATGGCACCCTGTCCATCACCTTACCCGTGGAGCAGCCGGGAGGTCCACTTTTATGATCTTGTCACTGTGGCTCCAAGGCCACATGGTCCTCTCAAATTGGTCACATCACCCGAGGCCTCGCCAGTCTGACTGACTGCAGTCTCCAAACTGCCATTTGGCCCTCCTCCCTGAAAGTGTTTATATCACATAGCTAGGCTCCCACCAGGGGGCAGACATTTCTTTTCTTTCTTTCTTTTTTTTTTTTTATTTTTTAAAAAGAAACCTTTATCAGGGAGCCTCTCTGGATGGGTGGGAGGGGCAGCTGACACTGTGGACTTCCACAGCGCTGTGTAAGAATTCACAGTATAAGTCTGTTCCAAGTTGTAATAATAGTCTTTTTTTCCCCAGTAAAAAAACCATCAACTTTCCTGGAGTGAAGCCAGAGGTCGGGATGGGCCTTGATCTGATAAGGGCCACAGGAAGCAACCGGGCCTCCACCCCACCTGTCTGCCTCAGTGTCCCCACTGTGTGGAGGCGGCAGACATTTCCTTAGAGACAATTTCACTTAAATTCCCACGCCCCCGTTAGGTGGGATTTACTCTCCATTTGATGGCCGAGGAAACCAAGATCCAGCGAGGGAGCACCTTGCTCCTTGTACAACTCTTAAGAGGAACAAGGTTTGAATGCAGGCCTCTCTGAGTACAAAGCCCAGGATTTCTTTTACCCCTTTGCTACTGCGCCTCCATATTAACAGAATAAGTTCAGTCCAAGTTCAGTCCTCTGGGGTCCGCCCTTTGCTCCACACGCAGGCTATCATCCGACCAGCGTGGCCTCCAGGCACATCTCAGCACAGGCCCTTAGTCCCGCCCCCCCAAACCTTGCCCCCCCCAATGCAGACAGTATCAAGGGCAGGGTTTGCAAACGGACAGGCTGCCTGCTCTGCCCTCTAGCCAAGTTCTGTGGTCATGTAGGTATGATTGCTCTTGTTTTGTTTTCAGTTAACGACCAGTGTATTAAAACGGGGCAACTTGTACATCTGTAGCTCTGGCCCCTAATAAGGCCACCCCAAAAAACGCCTCTTTGGTACATGGATGATTTTGGGCTGCAGGCACTTAAGAAACAGGAAATACACAGACAGGCTTTCTCAGCTGCCTGAAGACAGATCCTCCAAAAGGATCTAGGTTGTCATCAGTCCCTTTTCTGGGAGTTTCATCACCCAGGGAAGATGGACTCTTGTCACAGGAGGGGAGACTAGAGGTGCACGCCACACCCAGGCAAACTGGGTTGCAAACCATCATACCACCCGTCTATTCTTCAAGAGCCCATTCGCCTTTCCCAAAATCATTTACTGTCCCGGAAGAGGCCTAGGGTCCCCCCTCCCTTCTCTCTATAAAGATGATATTTAAGCCAGAGTCCTAAGCTACCCCGAGGAGTCACTCTTGTTTCCCTAGGTATCTCCCACCTGTACGGAGGGATACGTGTTAATGAACTTTTGTTTGTTTGTTTGTTTTTTTGTTTTTGAGGGCACTGTCACTGGCCCTCATATGTGGGACCCGAACTGGAGCCGCTGGCTTCCCAAACCAGCTCTTAACCACCACGCCACTCGGCCGGCCCATGTTAATGAACTTCTGTTTGTTTTTCTCTGGCTCATGTTTTTCGCTTGTGAATCTGTATTCTTACTGGAGTCTCAGGTAAGAACTTAGAAGGGTAGAGGGGAAATTATATTTCCTCCCCTAAAGAGCAATAGGGGTTGGCTAAGGTAGAAGTTAAACTGATGTCAGAGAGGCTGAATGTGGTAAAACTTATCCAGCACTCTTACTGGAGCAGCAATTGGGTTAAATCTTGAGTCTATAGGGCTTCTGTGCAAAAAAAGTATTAGGCCTTTTTTTCCCCGCTGAGCCATTTTGTCCCGCTGAAAAGTTTGCCTGGGCCTGACATCCTTAATCTCATCACTGTACGGGGGCCTTTGTCACATAAGGCTTCTCTGCGTTTGTTTCTTGCTGTTTGGGGGCCCCGATCAGTTTACTTATCCAGCATTGCAAGTCCTCGTGTAGCTGCACTCACCTGATCCCTTTCATTTCTGCTTTTCATACACTGGAACGCTTTCTCTGAGCTCCCCTCTTTCTCCCAAAGCCTAGGAAATACAGGCAATGGCACCATAACATGCCGACAACCTTCCATTTTCCAACCTCTCCCGAGAGCCACAGTTCATGAGGTCCATCATTTGCCTCCGCGTTACTGCTGCCCGCTACATACCACCTGGTGTCTCCGGAAGTCTGTGTATCCTTGGACCTCACCCCTACTGCAAGGTCATACAGCAAGAACTGACAGCTCCTTCCTGAGAAAGAACTGGCCAGGAGGAGGTGACAATGAAGAGAAGAAATGGCTGACGCAGTGAATTCACAGCCCCTGCCAGCTGGATCAGGTGGCGCTGCTGATTCCAGGCTGCGCTGCAGGAGGAACCAGGAGGGCCACCTCCCAGACCAGCCTGCGTTTTCTCTTTGCTCACACTGTCCTACTGTCCCCATGCTGCCCCCATCTGCTTTTTGTGTCTCTTGCTGGGGTTCAGTGTCAGCTGCGCCGGTGACAGCTGCCTGTCTTCCGATCCCTGCAGGGCCTTCTCCTCACACATCAGAACGCCTCCAACATACCCTCCAAATGTGGTCAAGTCTACGCAGCCATTTTCACAAGCTGTGGAAACTCACAGAAATTTACTTATAGTCCATACGTTATTAATAAGCTAGGATTTACTGGTTCCCATGCCAAGCACACATCTCTCTCCATAAGCGCCTGGACAGGGGTGGATGAAAACACAGTGGATGGACTCACCACGAAAGGAGCATTGTCCCGCCTTCCATCTTCCCCGTTAAGTCCATGCTGGGAACGGCTTGTGGTCTGCAGGTGTCAAACGGGTGCCCTTTGACCTGGACCCTCAGAACCACTTCTGTTCCTGCCCGGGCCCAGCCTCCTGCCTCCCCACACGGCCCAAAGAAGTCATTTGCACAGTCGGTGCTGGTAAAATGGTCCTTTATTATCAGCTGAGACTTTGGCCCGAAACCCTGACTCCAAGCTTTAGGGAGACACACTGGGCCACACGCCCAAGCCAGTTCTAGGATGGCGGGGTCTGCCACCCTTCTCAGCTACACCGAAGGAGAGCATCTGTCCTCATGCCAGGAGAGGGAATCAGTGAGCTGCTACCTGTAAGGCTGGTGGGGGAGAAAGCACCTTGCATTTTCCGAGAGGCGAAGTTGCTGTCAGAACAGAGCTTCTTGGCCTGAGCGCCACATTCCTTCCCTTACTACAAGGACAAACTGGGGGATGTGCCCCCGCTCTGTCACTTTCTGCCTGTGTGACTGCAAGCAAGTCACTGGTCCTCTCTGAACCTCAGTCTCCTCTTCTGTCAAATTGCTTTGAGGACTAGCGATAATTTTAAAACAGCAATTCTGGTATTATAATAATTTTACCCCAGAGGCAACAAACCCCAAGGCGGAGACAGCACAGTCTCCCACTTCAGAGAGCTCAGGGCTCCAATCGCAGCTCTGCAGAGAAGTAGCTCACAGCCTCTCTGTTTCCATCCATGTGGAGTAAACCCTGAGATCACGCACGCGAAGCCCTCAGTACAGTCTGGAGGCAGGGACAAATTCGGACACAGTCACCAGCATTATTTCTGCCTGTCTGCTGCTCTCTCGGCCTGAACCAAACTCCAGCCTGACTCTGCCTTCTATCTCAACCTGCTTTTGTCCCCAGGTGTCCAACCAAGTGAGGCCTGAAAGCTGTCTTTGTGGGGCAGCCACTCAGGCCCCACCATGGCGCTGGTCTCATCAGTGCTACTGCTATAAACAGACGGGGACGGAATAAGTAAACACAGCTCCCTGGGAGGCTGCCCCCACGCAGGTCAGTGGGAGTGTGGCAGCCTGCTTTAATGGAAAGAACCACCAAGCCCAGGGCTGCCCACCCTTGACCAGGCAGAGCAGCAAGCAAGGTGCTGACGCCAGAGGGCACCCCGCCCGGCTTCTGTCTCGCCCACGCCCAGCTGGGCCAGGCCGTCACCCTGCAAAGTGCCAGAGAGGGACAGCCGGGTGGCAGGGTGACCAAAGAGAACGTGGGGGGACAAACTTTCTGAAAGGAGGTCTTTGTTGTTTTTTGTTGGTTTTGTTTTTATTGTGGAGAGCACAATTAACCCCAGGCCTCTGGCCTGCTGACTAACTCCTGAGTACAGTCTACACCGATCACCGCTGCTTGTCAATGACTGGATGATTTCGACAGCACATAGGGGGCTGAGTTTTATACAAACAACAGCTACAACGTGCCAGGCGTGACGTCATGCACTTTACATGCACGACTCATTTAATCCTCACAACAATCCTGTAAGGCGAAATAGCAGGTAGGTGGTAGATCCAGGATTCCAGGCCAGTTTATCTGACAGCAAAGCCCCTGGACGCCCTCGCCCCACTCTGCCTGCCTCTCTGGAAGAGGTGGGTGGAGGAGCCTGCAGCAAATCTTGGGGACAGTATGAAAGCTAATTTCGAAGTCCCTCTAGGGGGGCACTGACTCTAGACACCTCAAGTCAGGATGTAGGACTGCAGAAACTGCGTTCGTCCCATGCTGTGCACAGACAGCCATCAGAGACAATTTCCTGTCCACTGGCAATGGACTTGTGCACAGGGCACATGGCTCCATCAAGAAACCTGCATCTCAGGCTTTGGAGTCTGCAGGTAGATCAAGGACAGAACCACCCAGAATGCAATGTCTCCTGCAGCCTGTGTGCTGGAGTGTGGGTAGAGCTCCCAGGGCAGACGGCACCCCGAGGAAGCAAGGAAGCGTGTGTGACTGTGACAAATGAAAACCTCAATCTTCCCTTCTGGGAACAGACCTCAGCCCTTAGGGGACTCCAACTCCGTTGGCGGGGACTGCGTGACCTTGGCCAGGCTCTCACTGACTTTGAGATATTCACAGCAAGTGATCTCCATAATCCAAAGGACAGACACTTAAGTGCCCATAAAGTCTCCCAGGGCTTGGGCAAATTGTGGCAACTGAGGCATTTTATTAGATGACTGGCCCTCTGCAGTAAAAATAACCTTTGCACTTAGCAACCAGATCTTGTTTTTTCCAGACTGCTTTTGCCTTTTTATTTATTAAACTGCCCAAGCTAGAAGAGTCTTTCCTTTCATCGCTGAGTGGAAAAGTTCCTGGTGGCACTCCCCCAGAGCTGGGACCTGCTCACGAGTCCCAAGGGCCCCATCTCCCCTGACCAGGTGACTCTGGGACAGGCAGGGACAGCATGTCGCTTCAGGAGGTCTAGACACACAGCTCAGTACTGGCCACCCATTCTGAGGGGAGGAAGAGCAGAGACACTCTTGAGACAGATTATTTTGCTGTGGTTTTATAACGGTTTGACTTTTTTTTTTTTTTCCATCTGCTCAGAGCAAAAGAAAGAAAAAGTTTCCACCATTGTTTGGGAAGCTCATGAGTATATTATGTCACGATTTCCGGGGAACAGCGGGGACAGCCTGGGGCTGCGAAGCCCCGAGTGTCAGCCCCCTCTCTGTGCCTGTGAGAAGGAGAAGGCCAGGCACACTGTGCTCCCTCACCTTCCTCTCCGTCCTCTCTGCTTCTCCTTGAGGGGCACATCCCTCTTTTCTCCGGAAAGATTAGAAGAGCAATTCCAGGTCTGGAGACATTCTCCCCCACTCCCACCCCTTTGGTTGGCAACAGATTGTCAATGAATGGTTGCATCTCCCTCTCCTGCAAAAGAATTTCAAATAACTGACAGAGGCACCCCACACTCAAAGAGGGGAGCAGAACTGCCACTCTTCAGTGTGGGCGGCACGTAGTGACTTCCTGCAGAGACAACGTATGGCAATGGGGTGGGAGGAAAGTGAACTTGACAATAGAGAAACCGGACAAATGCTACCCCAGCGGGGTGGTCAAGGTCAACATCAGAGTGATGAGCCATGTTCATGGCATGTTCTCTTGACACGCAACCTCTCTCCCCCAAACTTATAACCTCAGTCTAAACATGAGAAAAATGATGGACAAATTCCAACTGAAGGGCATCCTGCAAAGCACCTGGCCAGTACTTCTCAAACTGTCAAGGTCAAAAACAAGGAAAGTCTGAGAAAGCATCACAGCCAAGAAGTGCCTAAGGAGACACAGTCACTAACTGGGATGTGGGCTCCTGGAACAGAAAAGGGGCGTTAAGTAAAAAAAAAAAAAGTAAGGAAATCTGAATCGATATTAGTTAATAATATGATACATTGATACTGGTTTGTTAATTGTGAAAAAAAGGGCCATGCTAACATACAATATTAATAATAAAGGAATCTGGGTGTGGAATATACAGGAACTCGCTGCATTCTCTTTGCAATTTTTCTATAAATTGAAAACTGTTCGAAAATTTTAAAGTTTGTTTTAAACCATGAATGATTTTAGTCACACCATTTGCCTTCCTGCATCACCTTCTTGCAAAGCCTTCATGTCTTACTTGGCCTACAGACATTTTCTTCTATATTTAGGTATTGATTTATTTGGCTCTCGCACTTTGGGGAAATTTATCAAAGTTCCGTCTATCCAGCCAGTAACTCATCCAAAGGTGGACACAGCAGTACCCCTCCATCCCCTGGGCCATTTTTTAAGGGAGCTCCTGAGGATTTGGGGCCAAGATCCCCGTTTAACTGTTTGCTGTGTAGCTGTCTGACCTGGTCAGCTATTTCACATAGAGGTGAGCTTCTCCATGGGTCCCTCCTGGGAGCTCTGAGTAGTAAAAGAAGAATAATAAGAAGTTTTAAAAAGAATACTGTGACTTGGGTACTGCTAATACCCTGTGGACTGTTTTGAAAGGCAGACGATGCAGGAGCGCACCTCTGGATGGGGGCAGCTGAAGGATTTGGAACCATCAGCCACCACCCCGACTTCCCACTCACAATCCCTCCCCTCACAGGCAGCCTTCCTATGTGTTAATCTGCACCCTTGAACTTGAGTCTGTTCCATGAGTTATGTCAGCCTCTGTGTATGTCACATTCCTTGCTCTGACTGATGGGTGCCTCCAGGGATGGCCACTTGAATGGCCCTGCAGAAACAATGCTGAGTGAGCACCTTGTCACATGTTCCTTCAGGACAGAAGGTCTCAGGGCCGTATACCAACGGGTGACACTGCTGGGTCAGCAGCACAGGAGTCACACAGTGAACGGACCAGCGCTGTCACACTGCTCTTCAGAAGTGCAGCCCCTGCCTATGTCCCCTGCAGAGAACCAGGCTCCCCCGCCATCCCCACTAAGACCCACACTTGGCATTACCCCACTTTCTAATTTTCACTCATCTGATGAGTGTACAGAGTGAAGTTTCACATTGAACTTTTAAAACCAAGCCTCTCATTTTTGGGAAAATGAGAGAGGGAAAGAAAGAAAGAGGCAGTTGGCAGGGCAGGAAGGACCGGAAGTGAAGTTTTCTAGATAGCAGGACCCTGCACAACCCTACAGGCAAACAGAGCAGCCGTGGGTCGCCTCGTGGGCAAAATGCAGGTGGACATTGGGGTCGTGGCTTCCCAGGCAGCTTGGCGGGAAGGTGTCCACTCCATACCGCCAAGGCTGGCTGTGGCCGCCTCCCTGCAGACCGGAGGCTGAGGGGTGTGGACCACTGGGCCTTGTCCTCTCTCAGTCCTTTCCTGGGGACCAGAGGCCCTATCTTTAGGCGCACCTCTATAGTTTTGTGTCCATCTTCAGCCTCCTTTGCTCCGTCTTCAGTTCCCTTCCCCCTCTTTCCTGCCCTCCTCCTGCTCTCTCCACTCAACAGATGTAGCCCCAACCCAGGTCTTTACAAACATCTGCTGAGACACCAGCTGCCTCCCTCCAGGACCAGCAAGCCCCTGACCCCTCCAACTATTGGGTTTCCTCCAAGGACCTCGGTTTTCTGGCCAGAATATTTGCACCAAAGTCAGCAGATCCTCTAGCTATTAAGATAACTTGCTAAAATCCCTGAAGATTTGCACACATAGAAGAAGGGGACGATGCTATTTTTTAAATGCTGGATGCAGTTGGAGCCTGCTTACCTAGGAAGGGTGCGGAGTCACCCAGTTCTTCTCAGGGAGACCTGGACACAGGCAGATGTGCAGGACAAAGAGCTGAAATTGAGAGTTCGGATTAAGAAAGGAAGAGCAGTTTGGAACTTGGCCAGCAGCTGCATGCCGGTCCCTGGAGGAAGCAGGGTTTGCAGGAGACAGCCCCGGGACTTGAGGGCAGAGTCATGTGCTTTGGGGATGACACCCTTCATTAACTTCAGACCTTCAGGAAACATCTGCTAAACTTGACAGCTGTGTGCTGATGGTCAGTGAAAACCAGCACTGAGTTGATATGGACAAAAAGTAAGAGACAGCCTCAGGGGGGAGACAGGAATGAGATGGAGTGCTCAGTGTGAACAGGAAATTCAGAGGCAGGAAGTGAGCAGTCAAGTATAAACCCTGGGGTGCGGGGGTGCCTCTGGGAACAACTGGGAAAGAGCCCCAGGCTTTACCATAATATGAGGATGTGGGCTTTTGGGAAGGACTCCAGACTGGTGAACTTGGGGATATACAAAGTGAAGGCATTTGGGACACACATGTGCACATGTGCACACACACACGTGCATGCACACACCTCTGCAGGACCAGCCCTTGAGCAGTGATTCTTAACCTCGGCTGCAAATTTAAATTGTCTGAGGACTTTAAAAGCATGCCCACCCTGCCCCTCCACCAAAACAATATCAGACTCTCTGAGGGTAGGACCAGGCATCAGGTTTTCAGAGCTTCCAAGAGATTTCAGCGTAGACAGGGTTGAGCAGCGCTGTCCTGGAGGAGGAGTCCTGACACCCCTGGCTCCCGGGGAAAGCTGGTGTCATCCATGCCCTCCTGCTGCGGAGAGTGGGCTGAACCCCCAGCCCCTTCCATGTGCACTTCCTGCCTCCCCACTTCCTCCTTTCTCCTCCTTCCTCATGACAACAGGAACTCCTCCCATGAGTAGGAATTCGAATTTCGGATAAACTGAGACTCATTTTTTAGAATAAGAATGTTCCATGCAGTCATGCAAGATACTCATACTAAAAAATGATCCACGCTGAATTCAAATTTCACCGGGTGTCCGGTGTTTTCAGTTGCTAAGTCTGACAAACCTAGATGGGTACAACTTAAAAACAATAAGGGAAAAGGTTTCCTCCCCCTCATGGCACAGAAATCCAACGAGACCACCAGCACTGAACCCAGAGTGAAACCCTAGGGTTCCCAGGGCCCAGTCCCTTTGAGAATCAGCAAAGCTTTTCGCTTTTCCTCCACGTGTAGGGACCCACAGTAACCCCTCGTTACCACCACCAGAGGGCGAATGATGAACGGGTGAGAGAAAGGAGCTTGGGAGAGCCAGCAAGGACTAGACTTGCGTCTGCACTGCGGATGCCAACGACGCGACGAGCAAGGAAGGGGGTCCACAGATGAGCATTAATGCTCAAGCGGTGGGTTAGATGGAAATGGCTCCTTCTTTTAAACTAAATCCCCTTGACAATGGCCAAGATGAAATCAAGGAGTAGGATACATCCATGGTAGAAGGGTAAGACCCCACAAACTGGCAGATGTTTGTTTCAGAGTGGTTTGTCGTTTGCTTTAGCTGCACAATGAAATGAAATGGTCAAACCACTCAGAGTTAAACGTGGAAGCCCTCCTGTAACATCTCCATTTCCACCTGCCTCCCTGAGTGACAAGGGTTCCAGATTCCCTGTCAAATATGCATGTGACTGTGTATATGCACACAAATGATTTGGGTTTGTTGGTAAAATTCTTTACACAAATGCCATCACACAAATGCCATCACACACAGGAGTATGTAGTTTTGGAAAGTGCTTTTTTCCATTTAATAAATTTTGAGGATCAAAATTTATATTATGATATACACAGTACTAATTTATTTTTTTCTTCACAATGATCCTGTGAGGCAGGGGCTACTGTTACCTGCCATTTACAAATGGAGCAATATAGCACAGAGAGGTTAACTGACTTGCCCAAGCTCACACAGCAAGTAAGTAGCCAAGCTGGGATTTGAACCAACGTCACGTGTCTCTGGAGCAAACATGATTAATCACTCTTCTGTAACGCTTCATTTTGACCAGGGCATCACAGTCCATGCAAGGGAGAGGCTGTAGTGTATTTGACCACTCCCCTCCCCTCCTTTTTGGACATTTAGCTGTGTCTAGGTTTCCACTAGTACAAATGATGCTGAAGCAGGAATCCTTGTGCAGTGGTTGCAGCTTTGCAAGGTACCCGAGGTGGAGTATGCACAGGTCACATTTTCACAGATACTGCCCCATTTCACCCCCCATTCTCAGCAATTGTGCATGAACGCGCTCACCCCATCCCCTCCCCGCCCCGCTGCAGCCACCAGGAAGCCAGGAAGAAGGAGAAGCCTGCGGGAGGGGTCCAGAGACATGGTCGTGGAATTGGCAAGAAGTCCACTGCAGGGCCAGCCGAGTGGCACAGTGGTTAAGCGCTGGCTTGGGATGCCAGCAGCCCTGGTTCGGATCCCACACATGAGAGCCAGTGACACTGCCCTCTAAAAAAACAAGAAGGAAAAAAAGAATTCTACTGCAGCTGCGTGGTGGGTTTTGTGTGTGGATTGTGAACATATTTGTCAATTTTATTCTCTGCAAATTTAATGGGCCTTACGATGATATTTTATTGTGGTTTTAGTTTGCATTCCCCCATTACCAGGGAACACAAGCATCTATTTGTCTGTTGATCAGCCATTTGTATTTTTATGCCATGAACTTTATGTTCATATTCTTACTTCACTTTACTCAGTGGGATGTTCATCTTTGTGATTTGTGGGTGCTCTGATATTATGGGATATCAGTCCTTCATCAGTTACATATGCCGTAAATATTATCTCACAGTCCAGTTACTCATACTAACACAAATTATAATAATAGTAGTCAGGGTTGTCAAAAGGACACTTTGGTGTGTTATGAATGAAAGGCTGAAGGACAAATTGTATGCCTGGCACTGTCACTTATCAGCTGAAACGCTACAAAGCAGGGACATTCATTACAGCCTTCAGCAATAAACTGCTCAGTGACCCATCAGACATCAACAGGTTTTTTAAATGATCACACATATTTCAGAAGACAGAGAATGATAAAGGAAATAGGGCAAAATATTACAGATTAATGAATAGAATAAAAGGTATATAGAAAGTCTGTTCTATTCTTGCAGCTTTTCAGTAAGTTTGGAATTACTTCCATATAAAAGTTGTCTAAAAGGCCTTAAAAATGTTTGCAGTATGTTCTTCCTTATTCTTTAAATCTTGCTCAATGAGAATACATTGGTGTATTACTAGAATATTAAGTGTTTTTAACAATTAATTAGACACAGTCAATGAAACTTCTGGTGAACTTTAAATCATAAGCTGTTAAATATTCATTATTATATTTGTGTCATTCTATTTATTATTAATATATTATAATTATTATCATTGATATTGTTACTATTTCCAGTGGTTCTCAAACTGCAGAAGGCCGGCTACCTTGGTGTGTCCCTGGGGCCTTGGCCAGGTCATTTCAACCCCTGGGGTCCTTGCCAGGTCATTTTCCAGTTTCTCCACCTGGACCCCCCCGCCACAGAGAACAACCCAGGCCACCAGCCAGCCAGAGGCTTGCGGCAGTGCCTCTCTCTGGCCACTAGAGAGAGCTCGCAGCTCCTCCTTGTCTGCTCCCACGGGCCCCTCAGAGCCTGAGATGCAGGACCTGGCCCCTGGGGGCTGCCGGGAACCTCTGTACCCCAGTGCAGGGGGCGTGGAGTCTCTGGACTCCAACTCAATCCCCTGACCTTTCTTTTTTTTCCTCCCTGCATAGTTGGCTATTGGCTCGGGGGGTGATATTGAAAATGTATAAAATACAATAATTAACTCTAAGGACGGGATCAGGGTAAGTACAAGTAAATCAACCACTGCAGACCACCTACTCCACAACATTGAGGAGGGCTGTACAAAACTGGGTCACTCAGAGGTGGCAATGGAACAGCCTGTGGGCCAGATGTGGCCCCCAGATGTCTTCTGCTCAGTCTTCATGCTATCTGAAAAACTGAACTGAAGGTCAATATTTTAAAATGGGGAGATTACAATAAAATCCAGATTTCTGTCTTTGCTTATAAAATGGGGTGAAAGGAGCCCACACCCCCACACAGAAACACCTCGCTGGAGCTATGAGGCCGTTGCCTCCTGGGGGCTGGGCCCCAGCTCACCACAGTCCCCACCAGGCCCTATTGCCTCACCCTAGAGCCACCTGACTGCCTGTCACCTGCTACGTTTGTTGTCACTGCCTGGCCCTGTGGGCCCTACAGGAAAACCTAGGTTAGTCAGACACCCTGAGAGTGAGCCAGTACCCATCAGTCACATTTAAGAAAAACCCTTGAGACTGCAGAGTTTTCTGGGAATTATTATTTTTTTAAATTATATAATATGATGCCATGCATCCATGTCATCATTACAGCTACTGTGGAAACATAGAGGTAGACACTTGAGTTCAAATCTGGGCGACTTGAACAGTCGCTTAATCTTTCTGTGCCTCAATGTCCTTGTCTGTAAAATGGGGATTTTAATAGCCTCATAGAACACCTTGGGAATGAGGGAGATGATCTATATCACAGCCCCCAGCCAGTGCTTGGCACACAGTAAGAGTCAAATAGGTGTGAGTGATTATTATTATTAATCATCACACAGGGCCGCTGAGCCCATGGGAAAAAAGGGGCCAAAAAACCCGAGTGCACATCAAAGTCACATCTGAAAGTCAGGGTGGCACACAGATGACTGGCCTCACCTCAGAGTTTCTGACTCAGTAGGTCTGGGCTGGGGCCTGAGATTGCCCTTTTTAGCAAGTTCTTAGGCAATGCTGATCAGCTGACCACACTTTGAAAACTGCTGCTGTGCATTTAGAGGCAAACTTGGAAAGAGTCACAGCAATTTGGGCCGGCTGAATTGCGCATTGGTTAAGAACTGGCTTGGGATGCCAGCGGCCCCAGTTCGGATCCCACATAAGAGGGCCAGTGACTCTGCCCTCTACAGCTAACAACAGCTCCACCTGGAGCTGGGCTGTGCGAGCCCCAGCGATGGTGTAGGCTGCAGTCCCTGCTGCAGTGGCACTGCCATAGGCTACAGTGCGTGGCCGGCAGCTAGCGTGAGCTGCCAATAGCGGCAGTGAGCGACCATCCAGAGGCCAGTGACCGATCTGCCTCATCTGGGAAGAGCGCAATGACGATACCAACATGGGCCAGTGAAGCAACGTCCTCCGCAACTAGACTGAAGAACAAAAAGACAGCAACTTGTCTGTTCCCCTTCCCCGATTCCCCAATGCTGTTCCCCTCCCTCAATTCCCTAATAAAATCTAAAAAAAAAAGAAAAAGAGTCATGGCAAGTATGAAAAGAATCGACATATATAATGTGCTTATGAGAATAATGCTCAATAAGTTAGAAGTGTTAATCATTCAATAGGGAAAAAAGCAGAAAAATCTAAAACTAAAGAGAAGGCCATAGGGAGAAGGGAACTTGGGGCCTTTGGCCCAGGAGCTTTGCTCCCCATTTTAGTCCCCTCAACAGGCCTCTGAAGAAGGAGCAGGTAAGGAAAACACCTTGGAAAGCATCGTACACCACGCTGCCCAGGTGCGAGGGGCACTGACCTCCAAACCCAGCTGTGTCTGCTTACATGGGGTCTGCAGTCATCCCACACCCCCATGTCCCTCTGAACTGCAGCAAATCCAGTTTCCCACTTGATCTGGAGGTGGCCCTGTCCTGACTTTTCTACAAAACGCTGCACCCCTTGGGGGCTGAGATCAGGACTCCCCACTACACAGGATACAGAGCAGGAAGGCCCGGCACTCGGGCCCTGTGGGAAGTGGGGAAGGACGTGTGCAGACGAGATACGGTGGGGCCGGGACCCTGGTTAGGGACGGGCTGCCGGAGGGGGTATGTCTGTCCATGACCTAACCCTGCCCTCCGTCTCCCAGACTACTGAAGGGCAGATGGCTTGGAACTAATAGCCCCCAAGCAACTCCAAATCTAAATGGACCCTGTGTTTTGCATGGGGCCAACCTTAGACCCCTAAAAAGCTCAAGCCCATTTCCAGGGACTGCCAGGTGGGATGTGTCCCCAGGGTGTGCAGCCCCTAGACCAAGGTGTGGCCAGGGATAGCTGCTCGCAGGAGGCCAGGGCAGAGTGTGAGTGTCATTCTGGGTGGATGTCACTCTGGGTGAGATCAAGGGTCAGACAAGAAGGGGGGCCGCCCCTGTGGGGAGCTGGCTCTCCCCACAGGGGCCACATTCCAACGAGAGCTTCCAGAAGTCCGGGGATGCTAAATTTGATAGTTAGGAAGGCACATTGTCCAGGAAAGCCCCTAGAGCTATTGTACTTAGTGGCTTGTTAGCTTGACTAGAACTCCTAAGTGTTGAGACATGATATGGGCCCCGCCTCCTTTGTACTCCTGCCTGGGGGCTGCATTTGCAGGGACAGACCTGACCACCAGCACGGGAACACTGCCGGTGGGTGTAGTAGGTATGCGAAAGCTCTTTGCTGAAACAATGAACTTGTGGGCCGGGCTGGAGACAATGGGGGAGTCAGGGGTTCACGGCTATGAAGGGCAGGTTTCTTGCACTTGCCAAGCAGTGGGGCCGGGTTCCAGCTCAAGTGCGTGGGGCACTGTGCTGCTCTGGAACGGGAAGGTTGTCCTCATGCTCAGTCATCAGAGGAAGTGACGACGGATTTTCCCAAGCTCCAAGATGTCTCCGCTTCGCAGAGGAAACGTCATCGGCTTCGCATCCCCACCACTGACTGAACATGGTTTTGCAACAGTTAAACTGAGACCTAATTCTGGGATGAGTCTACTGCCCTGAATCTGAGGGTCCTGGGTGTCTTGGGCTCAGGAACGATTCCAGGAAGCCGGTTACCTGGGACGCCCATGTGGGATGCCTTGTGACAGGTGCATGTGTCACATGATAGGGCTACATCCCAGGTCGCTTTAGAACAACCCCCTCCAAGCTCCAATCCCCTCCTTGTCTCTGGGGTTCCTCTGCAGACTCTTCCTCCCATCTCCCCTGGACACAAGCCAATAATCCCTCCAACCTGTTACTTTCCTATGTAGAGAATTTCCCCATTTCTTTTTCTTAACTCCTTCTGGTCGGGCCAGTGGTTCTCACAGGAGAGTCGTTGGGGACATTTGGGAAATCGGTGGGGTCATTTTCAGCTGTCTCAATGATCGGCAGGGAGTCAGTGACACTTGGTGGATAAGCACTGTTTTTTTTTTCAATATTCACTATAAACTTATTGAGCTATGGCATCCATAGAGAAAACTACACATAAGTGTGCATTCCATGAATTTTCACAACATAAACATGTCCATGTAACCAGCACCCAGACCCAAACCAGAAGATTATCAGAACTCCCAAAGTCCCTTTGGACTCTCTTGCAGCCACTACCACCCACTAGCAGGGGTAACTACCACCCTGACTTTTAACATCAGGGGTTTCCTTTTTTTTTTAAATCTCCTAGAAATGGCATCATGTTGTGTGTACTCCTTTGTGTCTGCCTTCTTCCCCTCCCTATCATGTTTATGAGATTTCTCCATGTTGCTGCATACAGTTCTTGGTGGACAGACGGGTTGTTTCCAGTTTGGAGCTATCAGAAATAGTGCCCCCCACCCCCAAACACTGGTGCACACATTTCTCGATTCACAGATGTACACAATTCTGCTGGGCGTACACCTAGGGGTGAATGACTGGATCACGGGACAGGTGTATGTGCAGCCACTGCCAGAGAGTTCCACAGTTGTGACAGCAGCTGACGTCCCCATCCGCACTGTGTGCGAGTTCCCGTTGCCCCACTTCCTCGTCAACACTTAGTATTGGCTGTTGCATGTTAGCCATTGTGAAGGGTGTGTTGTGGTACCACCTTGTGGTCATTGGCCATCGGGATATCCTCTTTGGTCAAGTGTCTACTCAAGTCTTCTGCCCAGTTTTCTGTTGAGTTATCTGCCTATTCTCTTATTGATTTATAGCTCTTTACATATCCTGGATATGACTTCTTGGAGGAATACATGGATTGCCAATATCTTTTCTCATTCTGAGACTTGCCTTTTCACTCTCCAAAACATGTTATTTGATGAAACAGAATCTTAAGATAGTATAATCCATCAGCTTTTCCTATAAGGTTAATAATTTTTGGTCCCAAGCAATCTTTGCCTACCCCTTGGTTTCTTTCTAGAAGTTTTATAGTCTTACCTTTCACATTTTGGTTTATAATCCCACACACCTTTTGAATGATCCACCAGACATCTATGTAGGTGAAAAATCTGTTTATAATGATCTGACCTAGAGCCTAGCTCAGCTCAGCTTTACACACAAACACAAAGCATTTTTTTTTTTGGTACAGTGTACTTGCTATATACTGAGTTTCCCAGAATGAAACTCCTGTGCAAATTTGGAAAAGATTGTATTTTGTTTTATTTGGAACTTTACCAAGGTTTTGAATCACCATTTCAGAAAAAATACGTCACTGACAGCAAAGCTGCTCAAGGTGTATGAGTAACCCTTAAACACACCCGTGTCTGTCCACATTTCTAGCTGATTCTCTGTTATAAATAGACATGCATATTCAGTTGACTCATTTCAAACTAGTAACTCTAAGGGGTGTTTCAACCATCTTCAATTGATTATTCACTTTTCTTAAATCCAAACTTATTCATTATAGCTTGGAACAGGTGTCTGATCACTTCAAATATATCCCAGTATGGTCATGGTTAGGTGTCCGGGCACCGGCACACATATGTTTTTATCGTAAGTTATTTTTAGTTCTCTTCTCTACTACAACTAGGGCATTGTATTCATTGCGGGGTGGGAATTGTGTGTGTAGATGCATTTCGTTTCAAGGTAAAGGGGATTTTACAAAGGCTGTCCCATCAGAAGGAGCCATTGGGCCTGAAAGGGTGAGGACCAGTGTGGTTGGCTCTGCCCAGGGGGCTCACATTTCAAACCAAACGGGAACAGTAAGGTGTGTTTCTAACTGCAGGAGGGTTGCCACCTAAAATGGAATTCTTCTTAGGCCAACCGCTTTTACGGTAATAACAATGTTCCTCTCATTACATTTGTGAACTAGAAATCCCACACCGACCCTGGGAGAAACAACCCATGAGTGGCCCAACTGCTCCAAACCACCTCCCCTCCTACCACCTGCTGCCTGGAATCCTACACGGCCCCCTGGTTCTCCACTGGGTTAGGTCCACAGGTAGAAGGGTCCACCCAAAGTTGCCATGAGGCTTTGGGCAGCGTGTTAACCCTCTGTGAGCCCACGGCATACATGCACAAGATGAGTAAAAGAAAACTCCCTGGCATATCGGTGAAACTCCAAAGGTAGTAACTGCTAGTGTTTACTGAGTGCTACCTCGCCATAGGCCGGCCCCTGTGCTAAATGCCTCATGAGGATGATCTCCCTTCACCCACACAACCCTGCCGTGAGGATGACTCACAATTATCCCCATTTTACAGAGGAGGAAAGCGGAAGCACAGAGAAGGTAAGTAAGTTGGCCTGGGTCACACAGTTGGTAATAGCAAAGCCGAGAGCAGAACCCAGGCTGTCTGATTGGTGCCCATTAAATGATAACTTGTAGGGAAGACACTATTATATGCCCATTGGTTGCATGGGTCTGAACACCCACATTTACTATCGTTTTCTTCCCCCTCCCCTGACGAAAATGGGGTACATGCCTTTGGTTTAACTCCATTTAATATGTCACAGTGGCTTTTCAACAAGTTCATTGCTAATATCCCAACTGCCTGAATCTGGCAGGGCTAGGCAATAGAACACTAGTAAAAGCGATGTTAATTTTAATTCACCTGCAGACATTACAGGGAAGTCTGTGTTTGCACTGGAATGCATGTGATATTTACCTAAAAAAAAAAAAGAATCCAATCGCATAAACAACAAAAGCACACTATGTCAAAAATATTTCCCAAACCCAGGCCACTTATGCCTGGAAATACTGGACACGAGGAAGCAAGCTACCCTACTGAGGGCCGGTTGTAACAGGATTTCACCTGCATGATCCAGAGCTGCAAGCACATTCTCTGATGCAGACCAAGCTCAGGCGTGGTAAATAAAGTGACTTCCAGCGCAAAATAGACTCCATTTCTCAGCAGGTGTGGCTGCTGAAATTTTCCATTTTTGAAAATGGTTGCGGGCTTGGAGAATTTTAGGGAGCTTTGTCATGTAAGGTTGAGTCATGACTGCCGTCCAACTGTCTGAAGTTATGTGGTCCTTTGCAGGCAGCAGGACCCTGAGATGTGGAGCCCAGTTTGGGGGTGAATCTCTGCTGTCAACCAGTGGTCAAGACGCCTCAGGTCTCTGGGCTTTTGCTTCCCTACTTGTCAAAGGAGGAGGCTGGGCAGAGAATCCCTAACGCTTCCCCGGGGCTAGCCTTCCAGGAGCTCAGGAGTCAACACTTTCCATGATTTTCGACCAGTTGGTGCTGGGTCACACTGTGAACAAGCCCGGACTCACCTCCTACCTAGCTGTGTGACTTAGGCCCATCATTGCACCTCTCTGAGCCTCAGTGTCCTTCTCAGTAAAATTAGAAATAATAATACTGATCTCACAGGGTTGTTGCAGAGATACCATTTAAAAGGACTTAACATAAAATAAAATAGATGCTCAACAAACGTCAGTTTGCTGTGCTCCCCCAGTGGCCCACCACATCGCTCCCACTCTCAGCACCAGCACCACCCCCTGTGCAGTCAGTCTGCCACTTCCCATGCCCCACCCAGCCCTTCCTGGCTCTCCCTGTGCAGGATCGAGAGTCTAGGCTCTCAACTCTTCTGCTGCAAACTAGTATCTACTCCTAGACCAACTGTCCCAATGGGAACCACCTGATAAATCAATACATTTACATCTGTCACGGCCCTAGAACATTTGCATTAAGAATTCTAATAGTAAAAAAACAAACAAACAAACAAACAAAAACGAATTCTAATAGTAGAACTTCAGTGCATAGAACAGAGAGGAATCAGCAATTTAAATATGGCAACATGTGATGAAAAATTCCATTCCTTGATGATGCTGGAGAGAGAAGAATTTGGGATGGTTCCCCTTTTCAGTGTATATTATGCATATAAGTAACTGCTCCTGCTGTGTGATTGATTTGCTTCCACGATTTATTTGTGATCTATTTGGCTTGCCTCTTGGCAAGATATCCACTTTAGTGGGTCCATCTCAGGAGTTTTGCCAGTGGGCCACGTCTTAGAACTGGGATCTTTGTTTGCTTCTCCAGTTAGCCATCCCAAATTTCTTTTTGGAAGTAGGTGGAGCATAAATGAAAAGTTGGTAAACAAAATTCTTTCTTTGGTCTTGTACGGACAGGCCTTGGTCTTTTTGGGCTACTTCATGACTCCTAAACTGTAATTATTGGTTGCTTTTTAAAGTGTCTCTCTGAACTGAGAGTCTTTAGTTGTTCTAAATTCATTTGGGATCCTTCTAGACCCAGGAATTAACGGTGGCTCTCCATTCCTGTAAGTCAGAGGCTGCCTCGTCTAAGGAAGCGTTTCAGGGCTGCACCTGGTGTGGTGAGATGG
The DNA here is from genome assembly GCA_033961575.1 of Aselliscus stoliczkanus. Classification (NCBI taxonomy): domain Eukaryota; kingdom Metazoa; phylum Chordata; class Mammalia; order Chiroptera; family Hipposideridae; genus Aselliscus; species Aselliscus stoliczkanus. The sequence continues at coordinate 5,841,331 of CM066733.1, forward strand.
GCCAATTACTGCTACTTCCCAGCATCCTCCAGGGGGAGTTCCAGGTGACCTGGGGAAGCAGGAGGCTTCCTTGTGGGTCTGCGCCCTAGCCTGGAGGACCCTTTTTTCCTGTAGCTCTGATCCCAGAGTCCTGGATAATGGAAACTCAGACAGACACCACTGGGCCAGAAGAATTGTAGGGGCTTTTATTGGCCACATAGTCTCCCCAACATCGTGGGATATGGGTGATGCCCTGAACCACTTCTGCCTTTTGAAAGAGAGAGAGCTGTTCCCAAAGAGTCTAGAGATACTACTGTATTATAATAACCCAAGCACCCTCCCACCAACCCTACCTCCCAACACCACACCTTATGGGGGGTGGAGGGTGGGTGGGAGTCTGAGCGGGAGTCTGTAGCCTTTGCCCTTTAATAACAATAAAGATAATAACAAGTGACAGTTTTTGAGCACTCTACATGTATTGCTTTGTTTCATCCTCACAGCAACCCTGTGAAGGGGGTACCACTATTATCCTCATTTTACAGAGAAGAGGGCTGAGGCTGAGAGGAGCAAATAAGTTCCTCAGGGTAAGTGACACAGAGTCAAACCCAGATCCGACTGGCCCCACAAACCTCACTTTTACCAACGGCATGTACCTGCTCTGCACTCAGCCTGAGAGCTTGGAACTTCCCTCTTCAACAAGGGCCCCCTCAGGCTCCTACTGCCCCCACCAACCCACCAGCCCTGAAGAGAGCACGGTGGGTAAAAGGGCAGGCTCTGGGGCCAGACCGCTCAGGTGGGAATCCAGCTCCAACGCTTATTCAAGGTGTGGCTGTGGGCAAGTTACTTAACCTTCCTGTGCCTCTGTTTTCCCATCCATGTGTCTCTTTCCGAGCTGCAGTGGAGATGGGCTGAGCTGATATGTGTAAAGCACACAAATGGTGTTGACATGTTGGAAGAGCGCCATATCCACCTTTCATCAGCCCTCCCACCTTATTTGACTGCCCACTCAGCATCGCCACCTCGGTGTGGCACAAGCAACTCAAACCGGCAGAGCCAAAGCTGAGCTTCTGACTCTGCCTCCCAAACCTGCTCTGCCCCGACTCTCGCCCACCCAACAGCTGGCAACTTTGTCCTTCTAGGAGCTGAAGTCTAACATTTTGGAGTCATCCTGCACAGCTCACTTTCAACCCACCTGCAAATCCTTGTAGCTTTACCGTTAAATTACCCAGAATCCAGCCCTATCTCACGCCCTCCTGCTACCTGGTCCTGGGCAACACGCTGTCTCCTGGGGGCCTTCAGCAGCAACCTCCTCACTGGGCTCTGCCTTCTCCTCTTGGAGCCAGGGCAGCTCAGGTCCCAGAGAAATGTCAACATGCTAACCGTGCCCCACTGAGCTGTCCCCACTGCTCCTCCTTTTGCTCACTCCTTTGCAGGCTCACTGGTCCCCTGCTTCTCCTACAGCCTTTGCCCTGTGGCCCCCCCCTCCTGAAAAAGCTCCCCGAGATATCTGCGTGCCACATTCTGTGGGCTCCGCTCACACACCTCCTTATCAAAGCAGCTATCCCTGACCACCCTACATAAAGCAAGTCCCAAGTTGCCTTTGGACTGCACATGTCACAAATGGATAAATCACCCATCCCTCCCCGCCCCCCAACCCCTGCTGTCTTTATTTCCTCCCAGTCCTCCCTGTGGAGGGGGCTGTCCTCGGACCAGGTGCAGGACAGGGAGGAAGGGGTGGCAGGCGAAGTGCTTGAGGAAAGCATCTGATGGAAATGTGACCCCTGTGGTCACACAGGATATTATTATATAAATAAGTGTATTTGATGGTTTTTGCTGGATAGCATATGGCTGGTTCAAAATGCTGTTGTGGAAACTCAACATTACCAAAGTAATGTTGAGGAAACCATTTCAGAACACCTTCCTGAAGCATACTCAGCCTCCCTTCCAAAAAACACCCCCAAAATAAGGTTAGAAGTGCAAGCTGGAGCCTCCTGGGTAAAGAGGACAGGCTGAGGATCTGATCACAGTTCCCCAAGAAGCCTCGCTGAAATCATCAGGAAGGGATTTTTTTTTAAAGACGTAAGTATGCAAGGGAAAATGAGAGAGGTAAAAGTAACGAAACTTTGGGAGTCAGAAAGCTTACGGATAGGAAGTAAGTGGCCAAGTGGCCCTGACAGTTGAGTTCCACGCTCACAGCAAGAAACTCCATGAACCAACTGGATTTATACAAGAGAACGCTCAGGGAAACTCAGGAACCTGTGACACAGCACTTCTGGAACTAGGCGCAAAGTTGTGGGGAAGGAGAGCATAAAATAATAGAGGTTGGTTGAAATCTGTTTGCTAGTAATTAGTTTCCGGGACCCCCTCCCCCATTCCACAGGCCCCTCCCCTACCCTGGCAGAAGACTGACCATTTGCTTTTCATGGAGGATAAGACATAGGGACTCTGGGCTGTGTGACATCAGACCAGTGGTTGGGGCCTGATACCGGGGTATCACACTGGAAACGGGGGTTCAGTGACTGTGGGCATGCCCTTCCCCCTCTGTCTTATCCTATTGAGCCTCCAAAGTGCTGCCCATCAGGCTTTGCCCACTAGACAAGAGGGTGGAGGAATCTTTTTCATATTTGACAAGCCCAGGTGGAAAGACCTGAAGATATATTGACACAGGTGTCCCCTCAACAATCGGCACAGCATAGCACTCTGTAATAAAGCTCGCGGTCGAGAAGTTCTCCCCATGAAGACAACCAAAAAGCTTCTATAAGTTGAGACCTAAACAAACAAATGTGAGCAACTTGGAGGGAATAGAAATTAAGCAAGGGGAAGAAAACTTTCCAAAACTATCATTGATAACATTTGCAAGATAAGAAAAGGCATCACATCCATGAAACAAGAACAGAATGTTATAAAAACAGAAACACAGAAGAAAAACTATCTCTTAAAAATGTGAAAATAAAAGTTAGAAACTTGTTAAGATTAAAAGATGAGGTCTGGTCCCACATCACATGTGAAGCCAGTGACATTGCCCTCAAAAAAAAAAAAAAAAAGATGATCTGACCTCATCTTAACTAATTATATCTACAATGAGCCTATTTCCAAATAACGCCACATTCTAAGGTTCTGGGAAAGACATGAACTTGGGGGACATGCTATTTAAGCCAGTACAGTACACAGGAACAGGATATGAGGGCGTTTTCCAGGTAACAGTGAAGGACTAGTCCAGGCTGACGGCTGTGTACCAGGCAGAGGGCACCCAGCCCAGACTGGGCAGGTTAGATGCTTATAGGCTTTATCAGGAAAGTGAAATGGAGAATTGGGGATTGAATTAATGAAACATACATAGAAAACTGAGCAAAACAAACAACAGCAACAATAAAAAGATTACTGTTAATTCCAGAAAAAACGAAAGATTAGTTCATAACCTCAGCTCTACAAGGCATATATAGAAATATATAGAAGAAACAATGAATGCTTATCAAGCCAAAATTACAATATAAATATATGGGGAGGGTGGGGAGATGAGAAAGTGGTAGAAACGGAGCCAGGAAAGAGATAAATCCTTATCTTTCATAGTTCATGGATAAGGCCCACAAAGCAATCCAGGTATATAGAGAAATGTGGAGTAAATGTTAAAAGATTTTAAAACATTGTCCCCGGAGAAGGGGACAAGGGAGGGGAAGAGAACTGAGGGATAGGGTTGGTCTTCGCAGAGCTGTAGAACTAGCTGAACGATGCATACATATAACCTCAACCAGAAAAGAAGTCAAAACCAGATGGGGCGAAAGGCACCAAATGGTCCGATTCTCAACAGTCCTGTGCACTGCACACGACTTCTTGGGGGACCGTGTCACAGGGTACCTCGTATTTCACACATTTCATTAAAAAGCTCTAGAGTCAGCTTAAGTAGTGGTTCTCAACCAATTCTGCCCTCCCCCACCCCCCAGGGGACGTCTGACAATGTCTGGAGGCAGTTTTGATTGTCACACCTCAGGGGAGAGTGGGGGTGGGGTGGGGTACCAGGGTCCCTAGAGACCAGGGATACAGCTAAACACCCTGGAATGCACAGAGTCAGGACACAACAACAATTTGTTCAACAACCAACAGCAACAAAAAATTATCTGGCCCCAAATGTCACTAGCGCCAAGGTTGAGAAACCCTTGCTCAACAGATGGTTGGAAAGAGAAAGCCCAGTAAGGAATTCTGGGAAATTTCAGTTTTCCTCCACTCCCACAATGCTTCTGACACCAGGTGTGTGGGTTTCCCTCACACGGACCGATTCTCCAATTCTCTGTGGGCACCAGCTAGGTGTCCTACAGTTTACCTGAATTCTGACACTCAACCTGGAGTTAGCATCAGGTCCCACCAGGTAAGGGCTCAGTCTCACGGTAGATGCCATCTCAAGTCCCAGCCTCCTGACCTCAGAGGAAGATCAACTGGTTATAAATCCGGGGTTCCCACGACCCCGTCTTCAGGTTCAAAAATTTGCTAGAATGGCTCTCAGAACTCACAAAGGCACTTGACTTCCTCTTATCAGTTTATTATAAAGGATACGAGCCTCAAGTGGAAGGGAAGCCTAGGGTGGGGAGGGGTGTGTGGTGCTTCTGTGCTCTCTGCAGGCACACCACCCTCCTGGCACCCCGTGTTCACCAGCCTAGAAGCCCTCTGATCCCTGTCCTTCAGGGGCCTTATGGAGGCTTCTTTCCGTAGGCATGACTGATGAAACCATTGACCACTGCTGATTAACTCAACCTCTAGTCCCTTTCACCCCCTGGTGGGGGGTCATGGAGTGGGACTGAAAGTTTAAACCCTCTAATCACATGGTTGGTCCCCCTGTCAACCAATCCCTCATCCTTAGGGGCTTTCCAAAAGTCACCTCGTTAACATAAACTCAGGTGTGTTTGAAAGGGGCTTGCTATGAACATTGAAAGACACTCTTTTCATCTTTATAGCTCTCTTCACTTAGGAAATTCCAAGGGTTTTAGGAACTCTGTGCTAGGAACAGGGATGGAGCCCAAATGTATATTTCTTGTTAAAAATCATAATATCTCCGGAAGTTGTTCAGATCCTCTAGGTAAGAAATCACAAAAGGGTGAATTAAGAGGGTGCTAAGGTAGAGGCCACAAGATCTGAGACTGGACAGAGGAGGTGACGGTGCAGTCAAGGCTTAGTCCTCCCACGTGGCTATTTGGATGTTAATACCACAAACCAACCCCAGGAAAAGGGTGTCCATAGGGAGAGAAGAAAGCCGGTTTAGTTGGATAAGTTTAGTTTGAGTTACTCAGAGGCCATGGAGGTCAAGATGAAGATGCTAGTAGGTAGGGTTCTGGGATTTAGGACAGAGGCCTGGGTGTTGCATATATGTGGCAGTCACCTGCATTTAGAAGTAGGGTTTCATCAGGGCTTTTTTTTTTTTTTTAAGGCAGTTTAACCAGACCTAGCATCGTGGCTAATACTTAATAAAAGATGTATGTTAAAGCTGCATTGGCTGAATAAAAAAAACACACATTTGTATCAGTTTCCTGTGGCTATTATGACAAAACACCACAAACTTGGTGGCTTAAAAACAACAGCAATTTGTTGTTTTGCAATCCTGGAGGCCAGAAGTCTGAAATCAGTATCACTGGGCTGAAACCAAGGTGTCAAAAGGGCCCCTGTCTCTCCAGAGGCTCCAGGGGGAGGGTCATTCCTTGCCTCTTCCCACTTTAGGCTGGGGGTGGGGGGGTCAGCACACCAGCACTCCTTGGCTTGTGGCCTCATGACTTCATCTCTATCTCTGTCTTCACATTGCCATCTTTCCTGGGTGTCTAATCTCCCTGTGCCTCTCTCTGCTAAGGACACTTGTGATGGCATGTACGGCCTGCTCAGATGATCCAGGAAAATCTCTTCATCTCAAATTCCTCCGATCAATCACATCTGGAAAAACTTTACCAAATAAGGTAACATTCACAAGTCCCAAGAATATCCTGGAATCATCTACTATCCTTAGGGGCCACCATTCAGCCCACTACACAATAGAAATAGGGATCTAGGCTGCAGGCCCCTAGGAAAATAAGCCTTAGAATCCTGAAATGGAGGACATGATGGGAAGGCTGACAAGTCTAGATGTGGTGGTGTCGTGTCAGAGTGTCCACAGATTCTTTGATACTGGTCTCTCTAAGAGGTGGATTCTAATTTCCCTCCCATGGAGTATGGGCTGGCCTTCGTCACCTACTTCTAACTAACAGAACAAAGTGGAGGTGGCAACGTGTGACTCTGGAGGCTAGGTCATAAAAGGCCCTGCGGCCTCCTGCCTGCTCACTTCTCTTCCATCACTTGCTGTTGGGGCAGCTGGCTGCCACGCTGGGAGGACATTCAAGCAGCTAAGGAGAGGTGCATGTAGGGAAGGACTGAGGCCTCCTGCCAACAGCCATGTGAGGGAGCCAAGCTGGAAGCAGATTCCCAGCCCCAGGCAAGCCTTCGGTTTGGGCTGATCTCTGGGCCGATCTCTGCCTGCAGCCTTATAAGACACACTGAATTTGAACCACCCAGCTGCTGCAGAATTTCTGCCTCACAGAAACTGTGAGGTAACATGTGCTTCCTGTTTTAAGTCGCTACGTTGGGGTATACCTTGTTATGCAGCAACAGATAACCAATACAAATGGGCAGTGAGAAAAAGATGAAAACAACACCAGCAAAGCCAAGAAAAAAGCACGTACAAGTGGGCTAGATGTTGGTGGGCAGGGCAGAGGGAAAAAATTCAAACAATGGTGGTGGGGATCCCGGAGGGCCGTTGAGTCTGAGTTCCTCTATTATCAAGTGGACTGTGTTACATATTTCCAAAAACATTTGGCCTGAGGTTGAAAGCAGAGAACTGAGTTGCATTAGAAAAGATGCATATAAACACCTAGCAGAGTGTGAAAAGCATAGGAAAGGGAAAAAATAGCGACAACACAAATAGCTCACATTCCAGCACTATGCTGTTTTCCTGGGTGACTGTGGCCCTGTTGTCCTAATTAATATTTAATGTGTCTGGTGCTTTACCCACATGCAACTAGGTATTATTAGCTCTATTTCTGACGAGGAAACGGAGGCTTCCAGAATCGATGTGGCTTCGCTATGGTCCCACGGAGCCAGGACACGAATCCAGATCAGGCTAACTTCAAAGCCCATGCTCTTCCCACTGAGCCGCCATCCTGGTCTCTTTTGAGAACATTTATTTACATTCCTTGGGATTGTCTGAATTCTCTTCCCTCTGCCTTCTCACTAAGGACTCTGCCAGTGTTCCTCCTCCTTCCACCCTTAAAAAAAAATCCTCTAATTATTATTCATTCTTGAAATTAAGTGCCCACGTATTCTAGGGAGACTCAGAGAGCCCTTGGAGGGTAGAATGCAGGAACTATGAAGGAAAAACTTCTCCAAGATGCTTCCTCATTGTCTTTCCCTGGACCGGACGGACGTGCAGCTATCTTGCCTGGCAACCTCCGGTCTCTCTCTGCACCCCCACCCCCTGTCTGGCTGGCGCACAGCATTCTCTCTGGCCCATTCCCCTGGAAAATGTTGAGTCTGCCTTGACACTGACACCCATTAGGGAGCTGTGCAGCTGTTCCCACACAGCCAGCCCCAAGGCCTTCCGGAAATTGTTTGCATTCACTCGTCTTCTGTACGGCCTGACAGCTCTGCAAGGCCTGACACCCCAGGACTGTGGCCGGGGTAGGGGTACAAACTTGATTTTACTCTCCTTTCTTCCTCCCTGACCCCCCCGAATATCTAGTAAATGAGAGTTAACAGCTGAGAAAAACAGGTACTTCCCTCACTGCCCATTTTCTTTGTGGTTACAAATAACTATTATCAGGTTATTTAGATCTCATTTGGTTTAAGTGGCATAAATCCAATTCCAACTAGATTTGGCATAAAAGGGGAGTTTAATAACAGGGTATTGGACTGTCTCCAAGTAAGCTGAAGAAAGGCTGCCTAGATGGAGTTACCACGTCCAGTTGTGCAAGCTGTAGGCTGCACCCCCGCAGGGGCCACTGTCACATGTGACCATAGGAGAGGTACTTCCTGGGGTTGTGCCAGGCACAACTTGTCTGGCTCTTCTCAGGGTCCCTCCGCCAGGTTTCAGGAACAACTGCAAGCAGGGTCTCCAGTGCCACTGGGACTCTCTCTTCATCTCTGGCATGGGCTTCTCTCCGAGTACTGACTAAATTCCACCCACTGTGGGCTGGCTTCATCCACGTTGGTTGATGAGCTGTCTGCGCATGCTCCCTTACTTCCAACACCAAGGAAGACAGACTCATGATATTATTGTTAGAAGGCCCAGCTTAAAAAACCTCTAGGGAAGGGTTCTGATTGGAGTATGTTGAGCTTGAAGTCCATCCTTCCCCCAATCAAGGAACGAGATGGCTCGAAGTGGGCACTACCTTTGCCTTAGCCGGAGTCAGATTCCCACATGGTCCCAGCCTGTCTGCCCCGCAGGAGGCAGGCGGTGTAACAGCACAGCCTTTGGGGAATTGAAGACTTTTAACCCCTGCCTATTAGGTGCTTCCCCCTACCCCCAACCTCCAAAGCTTTTCAGGAGCACTTAACTACCTAACAGTAGGTGGGACTATATGGAAGTAAAATTGATTCAATTCAAGAGTGGGTGTGAATTCAACTAACCTCCCCCAGGAGTTTCATTTGAGGAGGTCTTAAGAGTTTGGCAGAAGTGGGAGATATATTTATATTTTGAGTATTTGGGAGGACATTATGATCCCTGTACAGTCACACACACGCGGCTCCCAAGCTGCCTATCTTGAAGGCAGAAAGGACCAATTCTATTCCCGGAATTAACTGCCCATGGATGCTTGGTAACTGCTTCCTTCAAGGGGCCAGAGAAAAGAAACAACAATCTCATCATCATTCAATTTATTTTCCTATATCCTTCACTGCCTCCTACACAAGTTTGGAGTACCCCCTCTAGCCCTTTGATTTTACTACCCTGATAGCACTCTCTCCACATCTTTTTTGAGCCCCCAGTTTTTCACCCCAATTCTCATCAGTCACCATAGCTTAGCAGTTTGAACATGAAAGGCAGAGAAGGATTCCCTAGGTGTCATGAAATCAAGGGGTTACCCTGAACTGGACTGGGGGGATGTGTGGAATGAAGAGAAACAAATGCAGCGTGTGCCACGTGCGGAAAATATTCTCCGGCCATTTAATCCACATGTAACAGTGGGGTGCACGACTATTAATGACCAAAATAAATAGTGATCAATTATGATGATGGTAATTATGTTTTTGAAATTAGCCTGGGAAAGGATGACCAAGGCAATTTTTTATTCCAGCTCAGGAAAATGGGACGCCAGCTGGGGCTAATAAGAGCTTTCATAAAAGCGCTGAGTTTCATCCAGGGCTGCGAAGAAAGCCCTCTCTGTCCCGGGGCCCAGCCGGGCCCTGACATGCCTTCTGCTTTTTAACAAGAACTGAAAGGTGGCGAGACAGGCAGTTCTTGCCTTGGCACCCGGCGAAGTCGGCCTTTGAAAAGGCCGTGGTTATTTTCAATGGCTCAGTCCTGGGGAGTTTCGTTCCCTTTTGCGCCCCCGCCCCGTGTCTCCCCGCGCCTGGGTTCCAGCACCGGCGCTGAGTACCTGGAGCGGACTCCGCCGGTTGGCGGCGGTGGATGGATGACCAGGTGCCCGGGGAGGACTGGCCGGGCAGGGGCCGAGACTGGCTGAGTGGGGAGACAGGAGGAGGAGGAAAATGTGGTTTCTGGACAAGGGGTTGTGTGTCCTTCCCTGCACTTCAATCGCCCCAGGAGATGCTGTGGAGATAGGTGGTCACTAATATTTACCTGCCAGCCCTCCCACCCCGGAGTGTATTTACCCAGACACAGGCTGCCCGCCCAGCCCCGCCCACTGGCTTCTCTGCTCCTGCACACCCAGCGCCCTTGGGAATTTCGTGCAAGTCGCTTGCGGCTGCCTCCTGCCTCAGTTTCGCTCAGTTTCTGCCTCTCCCGTTCCCTATTTCTTGCTATGAAGAAACTAAAGAAGGCCTCTCACTTAGCCACCCGTTGAAGCGCTTAAGGTTAGAGGGAATAAAATTCCCTTCTCCCTCCTTTGAGGTCTGATAGAGACAGAGGCTTACTAGCAAAACGTGGATCAAAACCACCACTTAGTAATTCAGTGGTTCTCAACTTCAACCACCGGGTGATTTCGCCTCCCTACACACACACACACACACACACACACACACACACACACACACACACCTGGGGACGTCTAATGTCAGGAGACTTTTGGCTGTCACAGCTGAGATGGGGTGGTGCTACTGGCATCTAATGGGTAGAGACCAGGGATGCTGCTAAACATTCTACAAGGTGTGCAAGCAAGAGTGATCCCACCCAAAATGTCAATTGTGCTGAAGGTGAGAAACCCTGGCTTAATGATCGGCTAAACAAGCATCTAATCCCCCCGGCCCCCTACCCCCGCCCCAAACGCTGGCCTCCTTGTCTGAGGGGGTGTGGCGGTCTGAAGGCACCTTCTGTGACAGATCTCCAGCAAAAAACAGCCAGCCAGAGGCCAAGCCACACCCCTGCGCAGTAAGTCAGCCGGCCCCTCATCCCTGCACCAGCGCTGGCCAATCAGATTAGCTGATCCAGGGAAATTATGGCAAAAGAAAAAGTTGCAGAAGCTCCCCAGCGTAACTCTTCTGCTGGAAGGGAGGCCGGTCCTCCTGTGAGAGCAGAGACAGGGTTTAGGGGAAAGGGAAAAGAGATTTCCTCTGTAGGCCAGTTCGATTTGTCTGAAAAATCCGGAATCTGATAGGCTCAGGAAGTGCTCCCCAGACATCAGGTGTGGCTGACAGTTGGAAACGTGGCCCTCGCCTCAACCTTCATTTGGCGGGTGCATACGAGGCCTTGGGCCAGGTGCGTTTTGCATACCCTATTCGATTCCATCCGCACGACACGGCTGCGAGATTTTCATTCCCACTTCACAGGTGAGGAAACCGAGGCTCGGGAGGAGTGCCTTGTCCGAAGTCACAGAGCAAGTCAGTGAAAGAGCTGGGATTGGAGCCCAGCCTGAATCTGGAGCCTCCCTGGATTCTGCATCTGAGGACTGCAGACCCAGAAGCCACCAGACAACATTGGCTGGATGGACTGACAGGTGAGGCAGGTGACGGGGAGCTCTAACAGAACCTAGACACGTTGGTCTGGAAAGATCTGAGCTGAGAGCAGAGAGATACAAGGTCTATAACATATGAGGGCTGTGGAGAGAGTGAATATGACCGTTATCCCCAAATTCCTATACCCCTTGTCAGGTGTGCCCCTTGACTCTTTGACTAGAGTTCCGACACAGAAGAACTCATCAACTCAAAAACCAAATAATTTCACTGTCAAAAAATGGACTTTATTTAGACTTCACACAAATTCTAGAGATTTGGGGAATAGGAACAGAGGCTTATTGAGTGCAAACCATGGGCCAGGCGCTCCACTAGTCCTCCACCTCATCGCCCCCTCCCCAGAATCCTATGGCACACCCTCAGCTCCAGTTTCAGGGACCACGAAATTTCTGGAGGCAGGGCCCCGTGACACGGAGCCCTGGCATGCACTGCCACATCACGCCCTGGGGCTTGGCAAGATCCGTCATGACTGCGGGGTAAGGGGCTGTAACAGGCAATTAGCTTCACTGGGGCTGCTGTCAGAGAAGCTCCCCAAGCATTTCCCTCCAACCCCGAGTGCTCCTGGAGACCACATCCTGAGGAACACACCCAGGAGCCCGATCAGGGAGACAATGCTGGCTCCTAAACAGCCCCACACGCCAAGACAACTCTGGTCTGCATTTGTTGTCCTCAGAAAAAGGGCCTGCTCTTTTATTTTTCTTTTCTCTGCACTGACCTATTCCAGGGTCAAGAAATTCTTCCATATAGACACCCTCAGGCTGCTGCTTCAGCCAATTTCCTCCTCTCTTATCCAGGGTGGAGATGAAGAACAGCTGGCTGCCACCATTGCTAGAAACCTCTCACAGACCTGGAGGCCCATCACATAACCAGCCTTCTCCAAATGAAATAACCCCCGTTCTTTTTGATGTTCCTCAGAGATGAACTATTCTCCAAGTTTCCTTGGCAAATGAGTTGACCATGTGGGATGTTGTTTCTGTTCCTCGTAAGGACATGAATCAAGACACGATGTTGAGTCCACCACTACAGGACATGTGCCCTCTCACAGATGTTGTCAGGAGGTGATTTGCCCAGTAATGCCAACGGGGAAGAAATGGTGACAGGCTAACACCTGAGTGGAAGCCCCTGCTTCTCCTCACACTCGCTATGAGACTTGAGCTGGGCTTGCAAGACCTCCATTTCTTGACCTCCAAAGCAGAAGGAATGGCTATCTCTGTGACCCAAGACATAGGAATGATGTAAGGTTCGAATGAGACCATGTAAGTTCTTGGCACCACTGGGACACTGTCCTCAGGAGCTATCGTGACTTTGCTGATAGCCCCTGCCCTCTGGCCATGGAGTGTAGCCACTTCTTTCTCTCAAATTCTGAATCAAACAGAGACAACAAACCACAGACAAGAAGTTCGTCAGCAGCCCTGTCTGCCCCTTGAAGAAGTGAACCCTGGATGTGTCTGACCAGGCTGCTCACACATCCCAGGGTGTCAGTGAAGGGGCTTCTACTTTGGGCAGGAATGCCCTTGGAGATCTCTTAAAATCCTTTTCAACTCCAAGAGTCTATTTAGAATTCAGGTGAACCCGGGCTCTCACCCCTTATCCATTTTCCACAAAGAAATCCAAGCAGATCTCCCACGCGGAACATGCAGGAGAGACAGCAGGTCCCCTGTACCGCTCGCAGCACACTTCCTCCGTTCCTTACCAGACACGCCTGTCTCCCAGGTCCCCATCCTCTTGTGCAGCCTCAGGTCAACTTCCCCTTCTCAACTGCCCCAGAAATGCTCCATCGCCTTTCTATTGGGTCAAGCCATACAGCGTTGCCCTAAAACCTATCTGTCCCATCTAGGTGCACTACAGCCAGCTGACAGGATCCACCCTCCCTAGCAGGCAGTTTAGAAACAGTCTACCCTGCCTGCAGCATGGCCTCTGGAGCCTTACTCCACAGCCACAGAAACCTGGCAGAGAATTCCTTTCCTCTATACACAGAAGTTTCTTCTAAGAGAAATTCTTATAACAGTTTTCTCCAACTTCTTGCATACAATGTAATGGCTTCGGTCTCCGCTTCCAAGAGCTTATATTACCTCCTTGTAAAACAAACTATGCCAACAAGTATTTATATTTATATATGTTTAACACTCCCTTGCACTTTGTATCTATGTACAGTACTTCTTGTCTGGACAGTTTACAGCATCTAATAGAGCTAGGTTGCAGTATCACAACTTGCCAATACGTGGCACCAGCTCACACACTTTCATAGGTCAGCATGAAAAAAGAAAACGCTACTTGGACACCAAAAGGGGGTTTGGGGCACCCACCTACCTACCCCACACACAGCCAAACATCCATGTGTAACTTTTGACTCCCCCAAAACTCACTTAACTACTAGCAGCCTACTAGAGGCCTTACCGATTACGTAGTTGATGAACATACGTTTTGTATATGTATTATATACTGTATTCGTACAATAAAGCTAGAGAAAATGTTACTATGAAAATCATAAGGAAGAGACAGTACATTTACGGAACTGTACATAGTTATTGAGAAAAAGCCACTGATAAGTGGACCCATGCAGTTCAAACCCATGTTTAAGGGTCAACCGCGTATTTTGAGATTGAGGTTTCAGGGTATGTGAAATGAATTAGCTGCAGTTCTCTGCTTTGAGAAACTCAAAGGTTACTGACTATCATTCCAGTAACAGGGGGTAGCAGAGCTGGACTCGCTGTTTCCAAGGCTGTGGATGACAGAGCCTTGTCACAGGGGGCTCACAAAGAGATCCCCTCCCCACAGCACGATTTAGCCTCTTCCCGTTACCCCTGCCGAGCCACAGCTAGCGTTTCCTCTTAGGTCACAGGTCGGGGAAACCTCCAAGGGCAGCAGGACTCCAGGAGGCAACGACGCTGCTGGGAAGACACAAGTGTGGTCCTCTTTTGAAAGGAGTCGGCCCCCCGAATGCAATGTGATTCCTGCTCAGCCAGACACTGCCGAACCCTGGCCAGGGAGGCAATCCTGGCTCCCCAGAAACCCTCCCTGACACTTCGAATTTTGAACAGCAATTACAGAGTGGCTTTGGGGAGAAAGGAAACACATCAGACAGCATCTGAAAAACAGTCTAGGCCCACAGACTGCCTTCCTCCAGGACTGGGCCTCAAATGAATGTGGGCATAGCCGGCACCAGGCTTTTCCCAGCCTCTGCATCTGGGGGAGATGTGGGGCTGTAATGAGTTACAGGAAAGCCAGCCGGTAGCCTCTTTAGTGCACTTCGGCCGCTGGCCTGCCCCTGGAAGATGAAGTGCAGGTCTTTGCTTGTTTGGGGAGAAAATGACACGCTGTGACACAGCTTGGTAAGTGGTACAACCCCCCGCCTACACACTCCACCCCTTTCCCACCGGCACACATGCAATTCTTATTCCTACCAAACAGAAAGTGCAATTTGTCAGAGAGGAAAAAACAACTGAGTCTCTTAGAAAAAGAGGTGCCAGTTCCTGGTTCCGGAGCACCCTGTCGCCACAGAAGGTTTGGGACTCTGTTCATGTGAACATACGATTAGCAGAGGGGTGGGGGGCTTCAGAAAACAGAGCCACAGGTGGGCAGAGCTGAGGCCCCAGAGATGGGGAACACTCAGTCACTGTGTTTCAGTCAGCGCTTGCTGTGTAACAAGCTCCCCCAACACTTAGCAGCTTACCACACCCATTTAATTATGTCCCTGTATTCTGCGAGTCAGGGCGTCAGTCAGGGCACTGCAGGGGTAGCTCCTTGATGTCCAGGGCCTTGGCCAGGGAGACATGGAGCCCAGAGGGGACCTGGCACTGGGGAATGGGATCGTCAAAGGTTTGGATTGGCATGACATGAAGACTAAAAGCCTGAGGACCAGAGCACTGCATATGGCCACTCCATGTGGCCTGGCATTCTCACAGCATGGCAGCTTCAGAGCGGCCATCCCCGTTACATGGTAGCGTGAGGCTCGGAGTGCAGGAGTCCCAGACACCAGGCCACGCTGCCTTTTAGAATGCAGCCTTGGAAGTTACGTGAGATCAATTCGCCCTGTGCTGCTGGTCAGAGCCATCACAGCTCCTCTATTCATAAGGGAAGGGGACACAAGCACCAGCCCTCAGGAGAGGACAGTCACCTTGCAGAACAAATGGCACATGTGGTGAAACAGCCTATGACAGCCGCCTCTGGGAAATGAGATTTGCTGCCGGCTGTCCACGGTGAGCACAGCAAGCAGTACTTTTGGACGTTACATCTCCAGTGCATCCGCTGTCATCATTCACCCACTCACTCACTCACTCACTCACTCACTCACTCACCCAGAAGGCCACTGCAGCCTCCTCAACTTGAGATCATGGTAGACCTACCTCATACCTACAGTTCCACGATTTTGGAAAATCCAAGCCTCCCCACCATTTCTGCAGTCTCCCCTTCTCCCCCCTTGAGGCGGAGCTTGCTGTACAAATGCAGCTGTGACACTTATCCATTTTATGGGTGGGGAGGGGGAAGAAGGGATTTACATTGCCTGTCTCATGCAAACAGTTTAAAAACTCATATTAGAAATGTCTGTTCTCCACTGTCCTTTCCAACCCCCCCTCCACACACACACATACGCATCACCTGGATTCTCTCCCCACCGCCCCACTTTCCTCCTGGCCAGCAGCCCCAGCCTCTATGGCTCCTCTTCCCATCCCACAATCCCACAGTCAGGGATCCTCCCTCTCTGTCCCTCTCTGTCTGGTAGCACTCTGTCTCGTCTCCCAGATTTGCTCACAAGCTTTTCAACACACTGGGCAGAGCAAAGGCTTTCTCAAGACTGCAGGCCACCTGCCCTCCCCCGGCCCTCAGGATTGCCTAGAAATGATGCCACATCCTGCTCACTGACCACTCACTCAATACCTATTCGTTGGGCACCTCGTGTGGCAGGCCCGAGGTAGTGTAGAGGACATAGGACCATATTCTGTGTGAATTATATTGTGTGACAGCTGCTTTCATCTTGTCAGAAGAAAGCCTGGAAATGTTATTAGTGATGCATTTGTTGTGGTGGTTAAGCCTTTTGCCGTGACTGATCCCTCTGCCCTCTGCAAGAGACTCTCTCATACACTATAAGCTGTACCCCTGACTGCAGTCATGCATAAATCATCCTTATGATTTTCACCATAAGTGTATACCACCTGTGTTTTATTGGCTTTACACATGTCTTTAAACTGACTCACTTTCTTTACCTAACCATTTTGAAATATTTTATATCACTACCATAAATGGAAAACTATAATCCCTTGCCATAAATAGAAGGCAACCCTAAAATTAAATTCAATTTTGAAACGATGCAATAAAACATTAGCTAAATACAGAAACTTGAGCCTGCGTCCATTCTCTGTTAAAAAGGGAACATCGCACGAGTTGGGCAGGTGTGAGAGATAGTCTGGTGCCCCCCGGAGACTAGCTCCTTGGCGTGATGCAGGTAGTTAGCAAGGGAGCACTGCTCTCAGTGGAGGAGGCAGTACAATTCATGCCGTGTCTGTGTACCACCTAAAACCATCTTGGGTACCAGCAGGGATGTCTCAGTCAGTCAGGAGAGCCGTCTTCTGCTGCAGTAACAAACAGCCCTCAAGTCTCCTTGGCTTCAGACACAAAGGTTCCATCTTGCCCATATTCACTGTGGGTTGGCTGGGCCCCCACCCACTCATTCTGACGCAAGCCATCCCTGGACAGGTTTGAAAAGCACTGTATTAACTCCTCGCATGCCCTCCCCAGACTGCGAGCCCCGCTGGGGGCTCAGCGGCCATATCTCACCCACTCAGAACTAGTACAGACAGACCAGGGGCTCTTTAAACACCTACTCAAACAGAATCAACAGAAAGGGTGAAACAGTAATTACTTCCAGGTTTTTCTCTTGGATCTCATTTATTTAAAAAAAAAAATCTTTGTGGCATTTTATTGCAACATTCATATATCAACTCCAAGGTTCCTTGGAAGAAAGATGGCCGTGGAAGGCAGGGGAAGGGAGAGTGGGCAAGTCGCATTTTGACACTTTCAATAAAAGGAGCAAGTCTGTGACGAGGCTTCAGGTCCAGGAGGGCCCTTGCTCCTGGACAAGCGTTCTTCTGGCTCCCTAGAGGGCAAACAAGTTGTGACTTCTCGTGTGGGCCTCCCAGCAAATTTTAAATCCATCCACATGGGGCTCCAGCAGTTCCACATCTGGGAAATTCCTTTCTAGACAGGTCATGACAAAGGCACCAAGGCATCAAGACACACAGACAAGCATGGCTACTGCAGCACTGTTTGAAGGAGTGGAGTTGTGGACAAGACCAGGTGTCCATCAATGGGACACAGGTGAAACTGACTACAGTCTATCCATAAAACAGGAGGCCAGACAGCAGGTCACCCCTGGTCATCTCTGTGATGGCAACGCACTCATGCCCTCTGCAGCTCTCTCCGCCTGTGTCTCTTTACTGGTCACTGTTTATTTTTGGTCTCAAACTCCAGATTATAATTTTCCCAGAACAAAGGACCATACATGCTTTGAGAATAGATACATAGGTGCTGATGTTGAAAGCTACTCAGGATAGAGTGCTGAGGGGCAGATACATTCCAAAATGTTTTGTGTGTCACAGGGTTCCGACAGCAAGCAGAGGGCACACTCAGAAGTGTGCAAAGATGGGCTGGCCGAGTGGCTCAGTTGGTTAAGAGCTCTCTCAAGAGTGTGAGCTGAGCTCTGAGCAACAGCAGTTCGATGCCCAGCCCAAGCTGAGCAGCCACTGAGCTGCCAACAGGTGGCAGGATGGCTCAACTGAAAGAAAAAAAAAGAAGTCTACAAAGGTGTAAAAATGGTGTCACAAAGGGGCCGGGTACAGTGCTGGGGTGAGGGTAAGGGAACCAATAGGGGCTGTGAAGCACCCAGGGAGCAGCGACAACAGGAAGCCTCAGAGACAAGGGAAGGACCAAGATTACTGGAGTTCAGAGAGAGCTGGACAGTGAAGGAAGGGCCCAGCAGGGAGCCCAGCCACTTCCGGGAGGTGGGGCAGAAGTAAGAGGGGCGGAGGGAGTAAGCACCTCAGCCTCTTTCCGCTCTGCCCTTCCATCTCCTGTCAGTGCCTCCCACTGGCCAACCCACCCAGAAGCGGGAGCCCATGGGAGCCAGGCCATTGCCATCGTCTGTAGGCATCAGCCTCCCAGATACAGAGCAGGGTGGAGACAGGGAATAGTTCTAGGGCCAGGGAGGGAGGCAAATGGAGAAAAGCCGCCGGAAGTGTGGTTTGATCCCAACGAGATAGACAGATGATAGATAGATAGATAGATAGATAGATAGATAGATAGATAGATAGATAGATAGATGATAGATAGATAGAATGTCTTTCACATGCATAAAACATCTAGGGAAACACAGCACACCACCCTCAGTGGCTTTCTCTAGGAGAGTGACGTGAGGGTGGAGAGGCGTTTGACCTTACACACTTCTGTACTCTGGGTATCTTTAAAGAGGAGTAGGTATATTTGGAATAAAAAGTGTCATCATCAATTCTGCAAGGCTGGATGCTGGAAGTGCCAGGAAGAGAAAAATCTCCGTGACTCCAAAGAACAGGGTTCCCTCTGAGATATTCCCAGAGCTGGGTGGGAAACTGCGGGGCAAAGTCCTGGAGGCCGGACAGCAGAGGGGGCTCTGGGAGGCCAGCACGCTGTTGTGACCGTGCTGTGGGTACGAGCGCACGGCAGGGTCTGAGATCGGACGCGTGGATAGCAACATCACCCTGAGGGCCTTGAACTCCACAAGGAGGGGGCTCTTTCCTGCTTCGAGGGTCCTGTGTTCCCGGGGGCTTATTTCCAGCAGTCATGTGGCTGTGGGCCCTGTAGCAATTTTATCAGCTTCCTCATTAGGAAGAACAGCAGAAGAACAGCCCGCACCTTGCAGGGTTGGTCCAAGGGTTAAATGAGATGTGTGTACAGGACCTGGTACCCAATAAACACTCCATTAATCACTGGTCTTATTTCTGTTGCAGTGGTGGTTACACAGGCCAGGCTCACGGCGGATGGTAATCTGGGGCCCATCTCTCAGCTGGGACCCAGGGTAAGTGAGGTTAAGGCTCCAGGGTCCTCCCAGTGGAGGGAGTCAACATTGTGTGTTCCATGGTCACACAGTGTCCCCCTCACACCAGCCAGCTCTCTGACAGCCTATAAACAGATGGCCGGGTGGGGTGGCCAGTGAGATAGTGCAGATGGCACTGAGCAAATCCAGCCGCACTTTTGGGAAAACAAGTCAGAGGTGATGGGGGCCCCGTGGACATCTTCATCTGTGACAGACACACACTGGGGAAGCCTCCAAGGGAAATTATGAGATGTACCAGACCCTGGCACGCCTTGCCAAGAACTATCTCCACCCTGGATTCCCATGGCATGCTGCCATGAAGACACTGCAGACTGTCAGAGGTCACCCTGGCAAGGCTCACATCAGAGATGTGTAGGCTCTCAAAGGACGGGAATCTCAACCGTCTTCTTGGTTCCCTCCCGACTCCTTGCTGGCTCATGGCTCCTTCCCACTTCATTCATCTGTGTGCTCTTCCCTTCCCAGATCCTTGGGGCAGACACACAGCCAGAAAGACACGGACCTGTCACGTGGCATGTCGGGAAGGGTGAAGGGTGAGGCCAAACATGGCAGAGTGCCCAGGGGGATCTTGGGGCGAGAAGCCAGACCCTGGCTTGGGCTGGTGTCGGGGGATGGCCCACCTTTACAGCCATGTGTCCTCCAAACTCCCTGCCCCTGCTTCCGCTGAACTTGGTCCTTGAACAAGGTAAGTGCCGCCAAGACTCCGTGACTTTGCATTTCTCTCTTCTTCAACCAGCTGACTTCCTCCCGTCTGCCAATGGCTAATGCCGATGCCACATGTTCTGAAAGCCTTCTCGACTCCTTACCAGCGTTAATAATCCCCTCCTTGGTGCCCTCACAGCACTTGGTACACTCCTACTCCAATGCCATCATACTCTTGTGCATGTCTGAGCTCCACAATATACATGCATGGGTGCGCGTGCACGCGCGCACACACACACACACACACACACCCCAACTTTCTTCAGCCTCCATTGTAAGGTTGATTCCAAAGCTGTCACTACAGACGTGGACAGTCTTGACTTTCACCATGAAATGTCAAGGCCAGTCAAAGGAAGCCTAGGTTTACACCAGTACTATGCCCATAATGACATGCATATGAATACCTGTCATTACTAGGACTGATACAATGAGAGCAACACATCTAAGGGGGAGCATCGTGTTTATAGTGCTCCAGGTATTATCTGCGATCTGGGGGCTAATCCCATCAGGTACCTACTGTTACTATACTTGTTTTATAGGTAACTCACCTGCAGCCCAGAGAGGAAAGGTGACTTTCTCAGTCACCCAGCTAGTTAAGTGGCTGACCTGGCTCTCAAATCCGGGTGTGGCTCCGAGAGATGACATCACCTCCCAAGCTCCCTGCTCTCCATCATTCTTTCTAAGGAACAGGAAGCTTCCCTGCTCCCTGCCATGTCCACGCCTTCACTGCTGAGCTTGCACAAAGCCAGTATACCCCAACTCGTGTGATGGAGCATCAGCTTCTCAGGGGTACTGTTTCCTGTTGCTAGAATCTTCCTCGGTCTTCCTACTTCTGCTGCCCACTTCTGCTGCTCTCAATGCTTATTACAACTTGCTGCCACTAGAAAGACTGTGGTCCCTGTGGTCATTCAGTGCAAATATGCCCAGCAATGTCCCAACCCCTCCCTGAAGCTGTCCTCGGCAGCCAGTCAGGCCCACATGGACCCTGCTTCCCTCCGACTGCACACAGTAGGCGTGTGTGCTGAAGCCCAATGAGTCAGCTGGGATTCCAAGCAGTGCCTCTGAATTCCAGCTGACTGGGTCAGAGATCAGCTCTGCCACTTGCTACCCTGGTAACCTTGGCCAAGTATGTTCCCCCTCTGCGTTCACGCCGTTCCTCCATTAGTTAAGGAAAATGCAGTGACCTACTTTGGAGGGTTGCTGTGATGAAAAACAACCAAAAAAAGATGGTCAGTACAGAGTTCAGCACAGGCCCTCTCACATAGTAAGTACTTATTAAATGCTAACTTACAGCAGTAAGAAAGTATTCGTGCGCCAGGCAGTTTTCACAGTAGGTGGGAGGAGGGAGGCCCACCCCACAAACTGGTCATTTTGATGTGACAGGCCAGTGCTGGGATGCAGAGCATTTGCAATGACATTCTCCCATCGTGACCTTAGCTGAGGCTCTCCAGAGGAGGTGTCATCCACTCCACTGGCTACAAAGGAGGGTACATACTGTCTCATCTTTGGTACACACTGTTTGGGGTTATTCTGAAATTGCTTCTCACATCGATTTATTTTGTCTCTTGCAACCTGAGGTCCTAACTGCAAGGCGTTCGTCATGTCTTGTCCCTTTGCTGTTCTCACTGCATCTCACCCTTCCATCACTGATAGCTATGCTCACCTAAAGACCTGTCTTATTCCTTAACATTTAGAAGAGGAAAAAGGAAGATGAGGGCAAGCTTTTAAGGAATACCTTCTACAATGCCAGGTGCCTCACCTGGCATTATCAATTTTAATCCATACAGTAGTTCTTCAAGGTAACCATACTCTCAGTCCCATTTTACAGACAAGAAAACGAAGGGTCAGAGAGGAAATTTACCCAAGTTGACGCAACCAGAGATGACATGGCTGAAATATGTTCCCAGGTTCATCTGGGCCCTAAGCCTCCCCACAAATGCCAAAACCACCATTTTTACATTGTTAATGAGATTTGAAGAGCCTCATAGTATATCACAGAAGGAAATGAGGATGGGCCTGCAGCGGTTTCTGCATTTTCATCTAACTCAGTCCCCACTCATCTCTCTGGTCATCTCTAATGTCAATAATCAATCCACACATTCACAGAGCCCCTTTCCGTAACTAAGCCCCATGATATTTGCTCTTCCAAGTTCCCTTTAAGAAGCCAGAATCCATTTGCTTCCCTTTATCTCTTCCCCTCAGTTCCTTTCTGACCTGGATGGAGCCCTTAGTGCTGAAAATCACACCACCCTTTTTGGCAGTGTTTCCACTTTGACCTTCCACCTGCCAAACCAGGGACAAGTACTCAAAGCAACAGAACTGAAGGGGCATCCCCCCCACCCAGACCCAAGTCAATCTAACTCACAACCCAAGACTTAATTTAGAACCCCTCTTCCTGCCACCATGTACCATGGTGCTTACGTTTGTGGCTATCTTTCTGGCATGGGGGCCTCTGCCAAGGTTATTTTAAGGCTGACTGACACCTCTGTCTATTCTGGGGGAATATCTCTGGAGAGAAGCAGCTCGCGCCCAGGTCCCACGACCTCTGGGACGGAATGCTGGACCGTCCACAGTACACTGGTTTTCTGGGTGGGAATCTGGGTGTGCTGTGCAGAGACCTGGAGAGGCGCTTCTTCCTCTCACAGCTTAGAGGCCCCCAAATGCTCCCGGCCTCTGCTGACCCACACTTCTAATCAATCAATCAAAAGAAACAAGTGATGCTGTACTGATACATGCTACAACACGGATGAACCTCAAAACACTGATGCATAGAGGAAGAAGCTAGACACAAATGGTCACATATTATATGATTCCATCATATGAAATATCCAGAGTGGGCAAATTCATGGAGTCTGAAAGCGGATTGGTGGGTACCAGGGGCTGGAGAGAGGGCAGATGGGAGTGACTGCTTAAAGGGTATGGGATTTTCTTTGGGGTGATGGAAGTGTTTTGAAACTAAATACAGGTGGTGGTTACACAACCTTGTCAATGTACTAAATGCCACTGAACTGTATACCTTAAAATGGTTAATTTTATCTTATATGAATTTCTCCCCAATTAAAAAAAAAATCCACATCATGGCAGAAAAGCTTTGATGTGGTTGTCAGTGCTGCATACAGGCATCAAGAGACAAAATGACAGAAATCAGGATAAATGGAAAATAGGGGTAGGAATGCAAAATGAACTCTGGTTTGTGGTTAAATGCAAACTGAAGGCCTTTAACTGTCGTTTGATTCTAAGACGAGGCTACAAATTCAGCTTGAGCATCCCAGCAGCTGAAGCAAAGCCAAAGGCCTGGGTTCTTCCAAAATTTGCAGAGTCCAAAGAATGAACTGTGTCAAGTATTCAGAAAATGCTCTCTGGAAGGTTGGAAGAATTTTCTCCCTAGAGTCCCTCAACGGGACCTCAACCGCTTTAGAGATGGGCTCCTGCTGGCGATGAGCTCTCTGGCTCTGCTCCTCTGCCTGGCCATTAACACAACAAGGCTCAAATGCCCGCTCTCCCTGTAAGGAGCCACCTCGGCCAACCTCCGAGTCCATCCCTCTCAGGCCTACAAAAGAGTCAATCCCATTCGGCAAAGTGTGGGACCCACAGAGCCCCCCACCCCAAATAAGCCAGAAATGTTGTCTAGACAATATATCATTCCGCAGTCAATTGGCCTAATATTTGCTGGGCATCTATTGCTGTCCCCAACCTGAGGGACACAATGGTCAACAGAGCAAACCTCGTGAAACTTGCCTTCTAGAATGGGAGATAGACATTTTTTTAAAATCAAATAAATATATCATTACAAATACTGTTTAGCATAAAGGAAAAGGAGAGGGAACGATGTGAGTGCCTAACAGTGGAGGGACAAGTCATAGTGGCATTTAGAGCAAGGTGCCCCTTAAGGTGGTAAGTTTGAGATGAGATCTGAAGGAAGAGACAAACCAGACAGGAGAAAGGAGGGCTGTCAGACCGAGAAAAGAACGTGAGCAAAGGTCCTGAGGTGGGCGGGAGGAGCTCAGAGGGTGCTGGGAAGTGACAGAGGGTCAATGTCACTGAGGCAGAAAGTGACAGAGGGAGTGGAGGGAGAAGAAGTGAAGAGATGGACAGAGGCCAGATGGTGGCAGACTGAGGAGAAAGAGAAGAATGTGCAGGTCCATAGATCTGCTGCCCACTCCTGGGTGTCGAAGATCATGGAAAGGTGGCCACCAGGATGGGAAAGGAAGCTGGTTTCCAGGGCTGAGCGACGTTAGGACACTGTTTCCTGCATCTGGAGAGTGATTCTGGAAGGAAGATTCCAGAGTGAACCTGGTCCTTGTCCTACTGGTAATATTGGACAGGGAGGTCTTACTCTCACCTGGGGAGCCTTTCCTGGCCATACCTCTATGTCTCCTGGACATGTGCCCCAAAGTGCTGTTAACTCTTCTCCAGTGATTACCTCCAATATCTCTAGGATATTTCCTCACATCCAGGAAGTCTGGAGAACGTTGTTGGTTTCCATAGCAATCATTTATTGAGCCTTGTAACATGTTAGACCCCAGATATGACAAGTGTCATGTGAGATAGGTATTGTTAGCTAACTTTTAAGTATGAGAAGCCTGAGACTGAGAGAGGGTAGAATGTTTGCTTATGGTGACTCAGCAAGTGGAAAATCCGGATTTGAGCCCAGGTCTTCCTGACCCTCAAACTGCTGCCTCTCAACCACAGTTCATCAACCTTCTGTCTGGTGACCATGCTATGCCTTCCAAGGGCTCTCAGTGTTAGGTATCAATGCCTTCGACCAGCTAGTAGACTTTTGAAAAGGCACTGGGTCATGCTTTCCTTTTAAAATAAAGGAGTTGTCTGACTGGAGTTTCCAAAATGCATTCCTCAACATTGTAGTCCCCCAAGGTTGTCCATGAGGAAGAGATCTCACGGTCACATCCATTGGAGAAAGCTTGAGCACTCATCCTCCCTCTTGGTGATTCACCACGTGGTAAAGGCTTTGAAAATCTCACAGTCTGGCATTCTCAGCGCCTGTTGGGCATGAGATCCTTTTGGTGAGCAATCCTTAAGATGCCCCTAGGAGACTGGCGTCCCAAAGCGCACACTTTAAGAACCACTAGACTTGAACACTTAGACACTGGCGGCTGTCTTCCATGTACTATTCTGGGCTCTGGAAAAAAAATGCCAATCCATGGTCAAGATAAATGGATCCTGCCCTCAAAAAGAAAAAAAAAAAATCCTACTCTGATGGGTGACATAAACATGTCTACAATGAATTGTAGTGTCATGTGCTAAGTGCCTAGCCTGGTGCCAAGGGCCAGACGCTTGTTGGATGAGGGAGGGCTGGAAGAGATTTTAGAGTGCTGAGATGACCTGGCAGGAGGGGCAGTGCATCCTGTGTGGGTGGAGAGGCACAGGGGTGGTCAGAAGGGCCTGACAAAAGAGGTCACCAAGTGGGGCCTTGAAAGATAAGCCAAAAAGGGGAGTGGAAGAGGAGCCGATGAGAACTTTAGAGCCAAGGAGATGAATCTGCCAAGGCACAGAATGTTCAGGAAATGGTGAGTAATTTGACAAAGCTGAATGGGAACCCAGCAGGGGGGATTAGGGGGCGGGAGGGTGAGGAAACTGGTGCTCTCTGAGACAACGTTCTCCCCTGAAAGGCTATGAGTTTATGACCCAGGGACCCTCACTGCCTTTTCTAGATTTCCTGACCACACACTGCTGCTCTTCAAGTGTTCACTCAGCCATGCTCTAACCCTGAAAGAGTGGAGACACCATGGTCAGGGCGTCAAATCCAACCTGATTTATCCCCCCACCCCCCAGTCTTCCTTAGCTGGGTTCCCAAAGGTTACCTGGAAGGCTGCTTATCAGTTAGGAATGCTATAGGCTGCAAGTAACAGAACAGTCAATTAAAGTGACTTGAATAATTCTTCTTTCCCCCCTGTGGGATGGGGAGGCCCAGGGTGAGGTGAGAATGCTGGTATTTGGGGGTACCCACATACCTAACACACAGTGCCCTCATTTCAAGTATCTGCGCCAGAGTAGTTCAGTCATCTGGTAAACCCAGCTCCCACCCAGGCCTCTCCCTCACCAGGAGCGAGTTTGTTTTTGTCGCATGATGCAGATGCAGTTGGAGGTAGGACATCCTGGTGAATGATGTCAGGACTGCCTTCTCTGCAAGTCTCTTTGCATTTCCATCTTGTTTACAAGATGTCAGCTACGGCTCCACCCATCATGTCTGTGCTCAAGGTAGAAGAAAGGAAGACGGGAGAGAGTGCACACCTCGCAAAGCTCTCCCATGTGCACATCTGAAGGTCCAGAGCGTGCTGCGTGACCGCCCCAAGCTGCAAGGATGTTTGAGAAAGGGGGCATAGCACTAGGAACTGAGCTCATTGCTGCTTGGGACAAAATCGGGTGCTGTCGGCAAGGAAGGGTGTGTCCATCATAAACAGTGTCTGCCACCCATGGGCAATATCATTCTGCTGCCCTCTTGGGGGTAGGCTCCATGACAGAGCTCAGCCCCCATAAAATGATTGCTTCTTGGACATTTCTGCAAATGACTCAGTACCCCCAAGGTTCATGCAAAAAGAATTTTACTGTTTAGATGATTTAAATGGGCTCTGTGGGAAATGTAAGGGTTTCTTTAAAAGGCCTTGGGGGAAAAGGCACAACTAATTATGTGCCTTCAACACAACACGCAGCAAACACTGACCAGGGGCCTCAGGGTACAGGACAGCCCGTGCTCTCGGGACGAAATGCTCCGCCTCTCTCAGCTGAAGCTGGACATTGGCGGCCTCTTTAGGATCTCTCATCTGTCCCTTGGGATGGGGTGGGGATGGGACTTCTTGCTTCATCTGAGAAACAGTTAGAGACATTTAAAAGGAAGGTTCAAAAAATATGCAGAGAATGAAGGCCAGAGAGGTTGGGGAGGGGGTGGGGGTCTGCTGGGTCTTTTATATACACAACTCAATTACAGTTGTGTTCTCCTTTGATTTTTGCCTTTCTGTTTCCCATAGGGTTTTCCTATCGAAGGCTCAGTTCCCCGCTCTTACTCCGCCCTTCATCTGGAGTATTTAAGGGAAGGCAACAAACGGTACCCTGCTGTGTGCTTATTACGTGCCCGATACCACACTAAGTGTCCTATATGCTCCATCTTGTTGGGCCTCCCAACTGCCCAGAAGAATAAGAACTATCTTCACCCCACTGTGCAGGTGGGGAAACGGAGGCTTAGAGAGGCAAATTCACATTCCCAGGACAGTCACCTGTCAGGTGCCAAGCTCCCTCAGGCTACTGCTCAAGCCTGAGAAAACGAGCTGCTCAGAGCAGTGCTGAGGACTGGTGGTGGCCCCCGCCTCGGGGCAGCCACCCCGACCTCACATAGGTACTCACTGGGAGCTGAGCCCCACTGGGCTCCTGGCCAGCTCTGACCCGCAGTGCCAGGGGCCAAGGTCTGCTTCTGTTTTCTTCATTCAGGAGGTGGGCACGGGGCAAAGGAACTAGTACAAATGGAGCTGAGCTCAAGCCAGGCCTTGAGAAATATTTGATCCTGACAACAGTTCAACAGACAATCCAGGAGACTAGTTGGTGATTGTAATGGTCAGCCGTGAGGTCTGGCAGATTCGAATCCTGACAGCTGTGTGATCTCAGGTAAGCTTCCTAACTTCTCTGAGCCTCATTTCCTCTTCTGTAAAATGGTGCCTATCATGGACCTCTTGTGAATACCAAATTAAATAATTCATGGGGATAGTTTGGCCCTCAGTCAATATCAGCTATTGTTTGATTGCTACTCTAGAGGGGAGGTTCTATATTTTCACCCTATATTTTAAGGGTGAAGAAACCAAGGTGGCTTGCCCAGGTCACACAGCTAGAAAGTGGCAGAGCCTGGATTGGAACCCAGGCCTGAGTTAGCTCTGTACACGAGCCACGATGCATTTTTCAGGCGGAAGTGACCACGGAGTGTCTCTATTGGAGCGATAGCCACATCAGAGGGAAGCAGCATGTGCTGCCAGGGGAAACTGCTCGGTCCTTTCAAGCCAAAACCTCGAGGAATGGGGTCCGGGTGTGGCCAGACCCTGGGCAAAGGTGATTCTTTCTGCTCTCAGCCACAAGCACATGAAGAGCCTACATTCTGGGGGCTGCAGAGGGGACAGTCATAAACTCAGCCTGCGGAGGGCGCTCCAGCGCCCCCCAGAATGTCACCGGGAGGCATCAGCACTTCATAAATCATGGCTGCTTGGCCTGCAGCAGGCCAATTGTGTCCAAGGTTTGGAAGTGACGAGACACATGGGCTTGCCTCTGACGATTCCTGTTCAAGTCCATGGAATCTCGGCCTCCAAAGCCTCCATCAAGAAACATTCAGAGACATTTTCCCAGGCCAGCGCAAACATGCTCCCAGCAGGCTTCTCCCCACTCCTCCTGCTTTCTTCAAATAAGCCAAGGGGATTTTTAACATTCGGTACCAGAAAAGTACAGCATGTTTGCAAACAGTAGGTCCGAGGTGGCCAGAACGGTTTGGTTGTGTCTTTTTCATTAGATCACTGAAATAGATGACCAGGGCACTGCCTCCTAGGGTAGCTGCTAGCTGGGCGAGAGGCACAGGGGCCGGACGTGGTTGGCATAGCTCCTCGGGGCTCCGCACACTGACACTCCAACACAGAGGCAGCATGTGCTCAGCCAGGCTTATAAAGCCCCACCTACATGCACAAAGCAAAGAGTTCTCTGCCACTGGGCCTGCCCGCCGGGATGCACACTATAAGCGCGAGGTGCCCTCTTCCTGGAAATCAGATGCCACAAGTGCCAGCCAGGGGCCCAAGGGGACAGCCTGGTCCAACCCAGGATGTAGAGGAAAAGTAAAGGGCTGACAGAAAGAGCAGTGGGTTTGGGAAAGAAGGCGTGTCCAATCCGGCTTTCTCACTTTCCTCCTTTGTGGCCTCGACCACATCCCTGTCATCTGGAGAATGGGATTCATAGCGCCTTTTGTGCCTGCTCACAGGGCTGGTCCACACAGAGTAGATGTGTGTGCAGGCTCTTCTGTGGGGCAGGCCCAGCACTCAGGAGGTGCCCACTTCATATTTTTGAAAGAACGAGTGAATGAACGACTTGGTACTTACCGTGGGGAAAAGATTCTCAGAGGGGCACTTAGCACATTTGTAGTTAAAGCCTGGGCCCATTTAAAGCACCAGGTAGGCGTGGGTAGACATCCTCTATGATTATTCCTGAGCAAGTGGAGGAAGCCAGGAGCCATCAACTTAGAGCCAACCCCGGGCCCATGGCACTCTGCTGTTTAAAAACCCCCAACAAAAATCCCACTGCACGGCGGTAAGCTCCCACATCCTGGCCACATTTTATAGATTTCATTAGATGAACAGAGAAAGCATGATGGCATGGCACTGTGGACATCAAGGCCATATGGGTGGAGGTCCCTCCCTACCTGAAATTTTTCAGGGATCTGACTTAGTGGTGGGGAGCAATTACTAGAGGCCGCTCAGCTTTTTGGGGACTGTCAAATGCCCAGCTGGGCATGTGCCAAATTGAGGGCAACCACACCTTGGGGTCCTCGGGTCCTTTAGGGGCCAAAAGGCAGGCAGGGAGTTGGTGTGGGGGACACGTCGGGAAAACCAGGTTCCAGGCTTGCCACCAGCATCCCTCCAGTGTGACCTGTTGAACACTATTACCTGTCGAGAGGCTGGGAGGCTTTCCCCCCACGTCCCAGGGCGTGCACACACCAAGGCCAGCGGGGTTTGCCAGGCAAGAGGTAAGTACTAAGGATGTGGGCTAGGAGGAAGTCAGGCTCAGGGGGTGGTCCCTGACCTGTAAGCCAGCTGGGAGCGAGGGAAGCAGGGTGCAGGCAATCTCCCCAGGCGCCTGCCCGGCAGGTCAGCGTCCACAGGATTGGACCATGTATGGGCTCTGTGGCAAGAATACTGTTCTACAGGACAAGCACCTCTCCCCACGCACGCACAACGCACCTCACACTGGGGTATGGAGGTGTCTGCCAGGGTGGAGGGAGTTTTAACGAGCTGAAAACAGAATGAGTTCTGCACAACCAGAGTTAGATTTCGCTGGAAGCCTCTGCCCCCAGCCCCCACCTGGGCCCGAGGATTTACTGTTCTAGGGTGTCTGTCTCAGCACCGCCACCTGCTGCGCTCCCCTGGACAGCCTGGAGGCCTCCCCTCCCCTGCTGGTGCCCCCTCCCTGCAGCAGCCCTGTGGATGGGCAGCTAGCCCAGCCTTTGAGCACTCCCGGCCGTGCCTCTCTCTTCCTGCAGCCTGGAGGGTGCCATCCTGCCATCTGCCACCCCTGCCCACCCAAGCATGCTGAGGGTGCTCTGCCTGTCATCATAGCTTATGGAGGAGGCCTCCAGCCCTGACCCCAGCACACACAGTCTTACCCCTTAGAAGTCAGGAGTCTCTTCCAAAGTCCCCATAAAATGGGGTCTGCTTCCCTGAGTCTCAACTCCCCATTCGCTATTCATCTTGTTTCTAGTGTCATTTTGATCATGGGTCACGCCTCCATTTCTGTCCACCCTTTCTGTGGAACAAACTTTCTTTTCTTTTTAGTAAATTCCTCTTCAAACTCTACAAAAATAACATGTGGAAAGAAAAACCTCACCTCGCCCCACCCCCTTTTCGTCTGCCCTTCCAATGCCTGAACCAGGTTGGGGTATAGCCTTCCTCCTTTCCTGTTCACATAAAATATGCAAATGTGTGCAAAGGTAGCCTTTGGGTTGGGGCTGGCAGTTTTTGCAAAACTGGGATCCAGTTATACACACTTATCCACGGCTTGCCTTTCTCTCTTAACAAGGCATCATAGCTCTCCTCATCAATAGATAAAACCAAATGCATTTTGGTATGTAGTTGTGTAACAGAGGTGTGATGTGCCACAATTCATTTGTTTGTCTGTTCCCCTATCTATGTGATGGCTGCCTCTTTGTCGGTGTGAGCTCTATTGGTGATATGTTGAGAGACAAAAGCCTGATTGGAAGGGCTCGAGAGAGAGTGGGAAGAGGGAAGATGGAGACTGGGAGCGCGAATCACCTTTGAGCTTTGTCTGGCAGAGACACAGAGAGATGGGACAGAGCTAAATGGGGAATGAAAGGTCAAGAGTAATTTGCTTTAAGATGGGAGAAAAATAGGATATTTACATCCTGATGAGAATTATTATTACTGTTTTTATTTAGAGTTACTTATCTCATTGTCTTTAGTATTCCAGAATATATTCTTAGCCATGTTCCCTTATCAACTCTAAATAATACCTCTTGACTGTAATATAAAAGATAAACCGATGGCTCAATTCAACTACATCCTTGTTATCCCTTACAAAGTGTGATTGTGTGCGTGTGTGTTTTATCCATTGATTGCCTTTGCGACTTTAAATAATCTACCTAAACTTCAGTTTCTTGTTCCATCACTTTTCATATGTACCTCTACCACTTACTTCATAAACTGAAGTTATTAATACTCTTCCCTTTTCCCAATCTTTTCTTTGCTTCTTCCCACTTCAACTTTGATTCGCAATAATTATAGATTGAATCAAATTGACTAAAAATACAGCATTAACATGTCTATGTTAATATTATTCATCTTGGACCAAGTACTGTGCTAAAACTAAATTGTCTTCTCTATAAGTCATTTACTCATTCATTCATTCATTCATTCGACAATGATTTACTGAGTGCCTGCTACCTGCCAGGCACTGTTCTAGCCACTAGAGATAGCATGATGAAGAATACAGATGAACTCCTTGCCCTATGGAACTGTAATGCTAAGGACAAATCTTTATCAAATCTTTTTTTGTTTGTTTTTGGCCAGGGCCAAAAAAAAATAAAGGTCAAAGGGAGCCCCTCTCACTTTTAACATGCCCAAGAAACAGGAAGATATCTCCTTTTGAAAGAAAAGTTCAGGATAACCCATCCTTCCAAAGGAGTCTTCTTTAGTCCTTTGACAAGTTTAATTTAGTTTGGGTTGCGTGTGGTCATATCCTGGGCGAAGCAGCATACTCGGTGAGAGCAGTGAGGCCTTGATGAACCGAGGCCCCCAGTAGCCCTTGGTAATGAAGTCAGCATGCAGCCCGAGGTGAAACTGCTGGGGTTCCAATAGGGTGACTGGGTCTGCAGAGCACCATGGCGAGAAAGACTCCGCTTCTGCAGGGACACTCTGCACTTTCAAAGAACTTTTCAAACTTTTTCGATTAGTTCTCAGCCTATCTGCAAGGAAGGTGAGATCAACGGAAGCACAGAATGCCACTGAATCAATCTAGTATTCCCACCCCAAGATCCCCAGCCCCTTTGTGTGGTAGCGCCGGTCGTAAGAAGTGGACAAAGCAAGGGTCCTGGCGGAAGAGACTGGTGCTGAGCACTCACTGTTCATGGGATCAGAAGTTTCAGGTGATGAAGAGGACAGCAAGGCAGTGAAGGGAACACAGAACCATTTCTCTCTTATACACCAAGCTGGCTGAATAGCCAATGATCTTTGGAAACAGAATGTACCTTGAATTTCTCACTTCTGCAATTCAGGGATAGAAAAGGCTTCAGGATGTCACCACTATGACTTTGGGGCAGTAAGATTTGGGGAATCAGAGAGGGAAACAGCTTTTACTTTTGATTGTATATCTGTACTTTTTTATTGTTAAAGCAAAATGCTAAGATCAGAAACCTCCTTCTCGTGATAAAATTCCATTAGAACATTCACTGGCTTGGGACTATCTCTCTCTCAGGGACCCATACAACCCTTATACTTTGAAAATGTTTTTAAAATGGCAAAATGATTATTACAAGTAGCTGAAGAGAAAAAAACAGGCAATGTGATGTGTCTTGTTTGCTCACTTTTGAAGTATTTGTGAGCACTGTAAACCTTAATTCTGATCATCATGGGCTCTGCAGATCAACTTGACCCCAGAGTTGAACAGTAATCCAGACAGTCCAAAAAAATCAAAACCATATAAGAACGCTTCCACTTCCGACTATGATGGAATAATGAGAACCAGATTTAACCCTCCTGCCTGAAACTACTATGAAACCGAACAAAATATATGAAACAGTGGTTGTCAAGACATTGGATACCACGCAACAAAGGACAGTGACCCCTGCAACGCTGGAAACCAATGAGGTGACCCTGGTGATTGTCCCAGCTTACTGCCTGGAGGCCATTTCCAGGCTATAGCATAGCAAGGGGGCAGGTTTAAGCAACCTCCAGGCCCAGGTGGCTTCACTAGTGAGTTCTACCAGCATTTAAGGAAGAATTAATACCACTTGTACACACAATCTCTTCCCAAAACATTGAAGTTCGGGGAATATTTCCCAACTCATTATATGAAGCCAGTATTACTTTAATACCAAAACTAGACAGAGATATTACAAAAAAGAGACCAATATCTCTTATGTGTATAGATTCAATAATCCTCAATAAAACATTAGCAAATCGAGTTCAGCATTATACACAAATAGAATCAATGTAATTCACCATATTAGTAAAAGAAAATCCATATGATCATCTCAATAGATGCAGAAATAGCATTTGAAAAACTCCAACCAATATCCATTCCTGACAAAAATCTCAGAAAACAAAGAATAGAAAAGACCTTCCTCAACTTGCTAATGGGCATCTATTAAAACCCTATAGCAGCGGCCAGCTGAGTGGTTCAGTTGGTTAAGAGCTCGCTCAAGAGTGTGAGCTGAGCTCTGAGCAACAGCAGTTTGATGCCCAGCCCGAGTTGAGCTGCCACTGAGCTGCCAACAGGTGGCAGGATGGCTCAGCTAAAAACAAAAAACAAAAAACCCTATCGCCAACGTCAAACTTAAAGGCAAAAGACTAAATGCATTCCCCGTCAGATCAGGAACAAATCAAGAATGTTAATTCTCATTATTTCTATTCAGCTTTGTACTAGGGGTTCTATCCAGTGCAATAAGGCAAGAAAAAAGAAACACAATGCATCTGTATTTAAGTTAAGCTGTCTTTATATGCAGATATGATCATCTATCCAGAAAATCTGATGGGATATACCTCAAAAAAGGTACTAGAACTTATAATTGAGTTAAGCAAAGGTGCAGGATACAAGATAAATATCCAAAAATTCACTGTGTTTTGATATACTAGCAATGAACTATCAGAAATTGAAATTTTTAAAATACACTTACAATAGCATTGAAATATTAAATATTTGGAGCTAAATCTGAAAAAAGGTATGCAATACCAGTATATTGAAAGTTAAAAATTACTAGTGTGAGAGATATAATATATTCCTGAGTCAGAAGGCTCAAATTATTAAAGTGCCAATTTTTTTCTCAAATTATTTTACAGATTTGTTGCAATTCCAAGCAAAATCCCAGAAATCCTTCTTATAAATGTCAATAAGCTGAATCTAATATTAATATTGAAATGCAAATGATATAGAATATCCAAAACCACTTTCTAAAAGAAGAAAACTTTAGAGAATGAATGCTACTTAATTTTAAGACTTATCATAAAGTTAGAGCTATCAAGACAGTGTGGTATTGTCATAAAGACTGAAAAACAGGTAGTGGAACAGAGTCTAGAAAAAAACCCACAAATACACAGACAACGTATTTTCAACAGAGGTGCAAAAGCAATTGAGTGACCTTGGGTTAGGCAGACTTATTAGATACATAACAAGAGCACAACCCATACGTGAAAAAATTGGTAAGTTGAACTTCATTTTAATTTGAAATTTTTGCTCTTCAAAAGACAGTTAAGATAATGAAAAGACAAGCTACATACAGAGAGAAAAATCATTTCAGATCATATATCTAATAAAAGACTTTTATCCAGAATATACAAAGAATGCTAAATAATAATGATGATAATAATAATAATAATAATAATAATAAGAAGAAGAAGAAGAAGAAGAAGAAGAAGAAGAAGAAAGGGAAGGAGGAGGAGGAGGAAACAAAAACTCAAACAACCTGATTTAAAAAAAAATGGATAAAAGGTTTGAATAGACACCTACCAAAGAAGATCTACAGATGACTAATCATAAAATAAAAGATATCCAATATCAGAAGCCATTAGGGAAATACAAATTAAAACCATAATGAGATACCACTATTCACATGTTAGAGTGGCCAAAATTTAAAAGACTGACAATATAAAATGTTGTCATGGAGCAACTGGAACACCACACACTGCTGGAGGGAGTGTAAAATGGTACCACTACTGGGGAAAACAGTTTGGCAGTTCTTAAAAAGTTAAACATATACCCAACAGATGACTCAGTCTATCTATTCTTGGGTATTATCCCAAGAGAAATGAAAGTTTACTCCAAAACAATGATTTGTACACAAATGTTTATAGCAGTTTTATTTGTAATAGCCAAAACCTGGAAACAACCCAAATGTCTATCAATGGATGACTGAATAAAAATTGTGGTATATCCATAGAATGGAATTCTACTCAATATAAAGGAAGACACTATTGCTGTATGCAACACATGAATGAGTCTCAAAATAATTATGCCGAGTAAAAGAAATCATACAAAATAGGGTTCATTCTGTAGGTTTCCATTTATATACAACTCTAGAAAATGCTAACTAGTCTTTGGATGCAGCAAGCAGATTAGTGGTTGTTTGGGGATGGGGGCACAGGTGTGGGATGGGGGCAAGGGGTGAGGGGATGGAATACAAAGGGTATAAGGAAACTTTTAGTGGTAATATAGTCATTATCTTGATTGTGGTGATAGTTTCACAGGTTATATACATACACATGTCAAGGCTTATCAAATATACACTTTAAACATGTGGTTCGTTGTAAGTTAATTATGACTCTTAAAACTTAAAATATGCAAGGCTTTTTTCTTTACTCCTCAAAAGTATTTTAGCTCTTTAAATGCAACTTTACACAATTTTCTACACCAACACAGCTCCAGCCTCATGGAATATATGGTCTAATGCACATATGATTGACGTGTGTACACAGAATCCCCTCCACACATCATTTGATTTTGAGATATGTTATGATAGTAATTCTCAACTCTTTGCCTAATCATATCTCCTTTTAATGCCAAAACATTTGAAGATGTCACCCAATATGATCATTAATGTTTTATTAAGTATTAATTGAGAAAATACATAATATCAATAAGCTTTTAGGACCTTAGTAAGCACTTACATGCATTTTCATAGATTTGTAGAAAAAAAAATAGTACATATATTTTTTCTTGATCTTTCCTCTCACCCTGATTCTTCTCTCTGTTTAGGCATGAGGACTAGCAGCATTCTTTGTACCTGGGTAGCTCTGACCTAACGATGGAGAAATTAATTCTTAGTTTGTGAGTTTCAAAGGGAATTCAAAGCCTTCAAGGAAAGGGATGGCAGGGAAGACTCAGGACATGAATAGCAGGTTGAGAAAAATGTGCAATGATGGAAGTGCATAGCAAAGGAAAGCTTTTAGCTCCAGAAGAAAGGCACCAAGCCTGGTGGGACAAAAGGACCCAGAGAGAGCGGGAAAGAGGGTTTGGATGAGGCTAGTGCCTGAAAAGAGGCTCTCTGCCCTGCCTGCCCCTGCAGCAGAGTCCAGAGACAGGGCAGAGAAGCCTGTCTGATGGGTTTGATGAACCGAGCCCAGAAAACACCTGTGTTCTCTTCCCTGGGAAAGAGCTCCAGGCTGGCAAGAACCCAGACTTGCCTTGCTGGCATGGCACCAAAGCCAACGAGGTGTCTGGGAGGTAGATCTAGATAGAAGAGTTCAAGGCCGTGTCACAAAGTTTCCCACATCCCAGAGGGGTGTAGGAGTATGGGCCCGTTCCCAGGCCCCCAAGAGAGGCATGGAAGTATCCCAGGATGCTGGCAGGTGGGAAGAGGGAAACCAGGAGACTGTAAGATGGCTGCAAGGACTGACACCCCCAAATGGGTAGGAATCAGGTTATCTCATGCACATGCCAGCTGAGGGCTCCTCCTCTCCTGAGGCGAGGGCACAACCTAATGTCTCTGAATAGATGCAACTCTGGGAGAAATGATTAAGTTTCTAACCCTCATAAAACGAAGAATTTTAAAAAGAAATGAAGCCACTATAGGAAAACAGTTGTATGTCTTTCACAACTTATTTTGTGGATTGAGAAATATAAAAATGCTTAAGTGTTGACATGTGTTATTTAGAAATAATGGTGTGCTCATATGGGAATTACAAATCCTTAGAGTATGCCATATCTATCCCGGAAGCTGGGAAGACCTACATCCTAATTCTAGCGCAAGAGACTGCACGGCAGCTGCTGAAATGTAAACTAAGCTGTGAAGCAACAGATCCAAAAAGATCAACAGAAGAGACTCGAGTGTCCAGAAATAGACCCACACAGATATGGTTGATTGGTTTTTTGACAAAGAAGCAAAGGCAATTAGAAAGGATCATCTTTTAAACAAATGGTACTGAAACAATCAGGCATTCATGTGGAAAAAAAAGAAAAAGAACTTTTGACTCGTATCTCACACCTATGTAAAAATTAACTCAAAACAGATCACAGACTAAAACTATAAAACTTCTAGAAGACATTATAAGAAAGAATCTTTGGGGGTCCGGCCGAGTGGTGCGGTGGTTAAGTGCTGGCTTGGGAAGCCAGTGGCCCCGATTTGGGTCCCACATATGAGGGCCAGTGACACTGCCCTCAAAAAAAAAAAAAAAAAAAGAAAGAATCTTTCGGATCTTGGATTGGGCAAAGAGTTCTTAAATATTGGGTTGTGGGAAAAGTCATGACATATTTTTTCTATGTTTTTCATTGCAAAAATGCATCATGACTTTTCTGACAACCCAATACAACACCAAAGCACAGTCCATGTAGAAAAAAAAACCAACAGGTATATCAGACCTCATCAAATTTTCAAACTTTTGCTTTTTAAAACCACTGTTAGGAAGATGAGAAGACAAACCACATACTGGAAGAAAATAAATATTTGCAAATCACATACTTGATAAAGGACTTGTATCCAGAATATATAAAGAATTCTCAAGACTCAATAATAAGGAACAAACAACCCAATAAAAACATGGGCCAAAGATCAGAACAGACACTTCACCTAGAAAATATACAGATGGCAAATAATCAGATGAAGAGATGGCCAAAATCATTAGTCATTTAGGAAACACAGATTAAAACCACAATAAGATATACCACATACCTTTCAGTATGGCTAAAAAAACAACAACACTTTTTAACTGACAATCTCAAGTCCTGGGAGGATGCAGACCTCTCAGACACTGCTGGCCAGAATGCAAAATTGTGTACACATTTTGAAAAACAATTTGTCTGGTTTTGATAGTATGACCTAGAAATCCCACTCCCAGGTGGAAACTTATGTTCACACAAAAACCTGTACATGGATGTTTATAGTCATTTTAATTATAATCACTGAAAGCTGGAAACAACATATGATGGTTAATTGTATGTGTTAACTTGGCTGGGCCATGGGGGGCCCAATTTGATCAAACATTATTCTGGATGTTTCTGTGAGGTGTTTTTGGATGAGATGAACATTCAAATTGGTGGACTTGGAGCAAAGCAGATTGCTCTCCATAATGTGGGTGGGCCTCATCCAATCAGTTGAAGGCCTGAATCAAACAAAAGACTGACCTTCTCCAAGCAAGAGGAGATTCTTCCAGCAGGTGGCCTTCAACATGAACTGGAACGTGGGCTCTTTCCTGGATTTCCAACCTGCTGGCCCACCCTGAAAATGTTGAACATGCCAGTCTCCATAACTGCATAAGCCAAATCTTTAAATCTCTCTCTCTCTCTCTCTCTCTCTCTCTCTCTCTCTCTCACACACACACACACACACACACACACACCATCCTATTGGTTCTGTTTCTCTAGAGAATTCTGACTAATATGCAACCCAGAAGTATTTCAACTACTGAATGAATAAGCAAACTGTGGTATATCCAATAATGGAATACTAGTCAACAATAAAATACAATACAATAGATTCCTGCTACACATGGATGGACATGGATGAATCTCAAATGCATTGTGCTAAGTGAGAGAAATAGGCTCAGAGATTGCACGCTTACGATTCCATTTATATGACACTCTTGTAAGGACAAAACTATAGAGACAGAGGTTAATTAGTGGATGCCAGGAGAAGGAGGGATTAGTGCAAATGATCACAGGATAGTTCCTTGGGGGTGACAGATCTGCTCTGTATCTTGATTGTGGTGTTAGTTATATGTCTCTATGCATTTGTCAAAACTAATAGAACACCAAAAAAGAATACATTTTACTGTATATTAAAATAAATAAAATATAAAATAAACAATATTTAAAGATAAGATAAAGTAAAATGGAGTGAGAATCCTGGACTGGTACAATACAGAAAAAACCTAGAGAAAAGGCTCTCCCCCTGCCATGAGTACCCTCAATATCAAAGCTAGAGAACAGACGGTTTTACAGGGAAGATTCTTATAGCCTAGGTTTACAGGTAGTGTATATCCCTTTTTCCACAGCCCATTGGACAGAACTGAGCCACATGACCAACAACTGCAAGGAAAGTGGGGGAATATAGAGGAACTCATGGAATTTAGCGCCTACTACAAGTCTCTTTCTTAGACTCCAAAAAGCCTATGAAATTTTAAAAAGAATTTCAAATTCCCAAAATTGCAAATTTCTAAAGTGGAATAGGGAGTTGAATACTTTCTGTGTGACAATCTAGGGTGGGGATTCAGGTCAGCAACAACTCTGCTCCACACAGCCACTCAGGGTCCCGGCTGGTGGCCGTTCTGCCACCATAGTGAAAAGTTCTCAGGAGGGGTGTTAGGGGACAAACCTGGGAGGCGTACTCATGACTTCCGCTCAGATTCTACGGGTCAGAGCTCAGTCACATGACCATGCATGAAGGGAAGGAAAGGAATATCGTCTATATATGCCACCAGAAGGGAAAAATTGATTTTTCTCGATAGAGGGGGGATTCTGGATTCTCATTAGACTTGCCAAGTACCAGTTATTTCTCATCTCTCCCGCCGGTATCCTTTCCTAATTCTCTCCTTCTGTGGCTTGACATGTGTGCATCCAGCTATGTCTCCAACCTGACATCTCATAGTTTCCTAATTCTGGCCTCTCAGTACAAGTCCTTCCTTTCAACAAGGAGGTAATTTGAGAAATTACTGAATGTGCTCTTGACAGCACACCCCATGTTTTTCTGCAATTCACTCATCTG
This sequence comes from Aselliscus stoliczkanus, assembly GCA_033961575.1. Taxonomy (NCBI): domain Eukaryota; kingdom Metazoa; phylum Chordata; class Mammalia; order Chiroptera; family Hipposideridae; genus Aselliscus; species Aselliscus stoliczkanus. The sequence goes on from CM066733.1 coordinate 5,881,350, forward strand.
GTGATAATTCACTTCGATTTTATTTTTCTCCACTGGGGGAGGGCAAGGGCCTGCCCTGTTTTGTTTAGTGCTCTGCTCCCAGGGCCTGGTACATTGTAGGCAACCCAATAAATATTTGTTGAATGAATGTATGAATTTTCCTTCAGTCCTAAAACCTTGGGAAGTGCCTATCTATTTGATGTTGGAAACATCTTCCCTGACTCATTATAGATGATCCCACCTCCTGGATCCTGGGAGGGCATCCTTGACCACAAGCCACACCTCTTCCTAATGCTCACTAACTCACACAGCTCCCACCTCCTTTCCACCCACGGCAAACTTTGAAGAAACCACATGTATCATTGGGCCTTTCTTTTTTTCCTTTCTGTTTTTTTTTTTTTTTTTTTGGTACTGCTGATCTGTGTGGAAACTGGAGCAAAGGAGACTTCAGAGTCTGCCTGACCCTCACTTTCCAATTTTTGTCGTCACTGGCTGTCAATAAGGAATCCCCCGTGGCTGAGGTATGTATTTCTGTGGAATGAGCCCTGAACTGAGCAGAAAGAGGCTTGAGTGCCAGCTAAGCCCCTTAACAGCTGTGTGGCTCCTATAAATCACCTCCAGGCCCTGAGCTTCGGTTTCCTCTTCGGGAAGCAGATAACAATATCTACCTTGTCAGCTTCCCACGATTGTCATGGAAACACATTTTGTTCATTGATTCAGTAAATATTTATCAGTGGCCTATATTATTATATGTCACACATTGATCCAGGTTCTGGAGATATACATCGGTGAATACAACAAATTTCCTGTGTCTCAGAGTTTACAGTGGAGGGAAACAGGCTGTAAATAAATCAACAAATGAAAATCTAATACAGCAGGTGGGGGTGAGGGCTATGGGGAAAACTGACAGGTGAAGGAGATGAGGAGCTTTGATATTTTATATAACATGACCTAGAAGGACACTGCAACCGAGACCCAAAGTGAGTGGCTGAATGAGCCCTGCAAAGACATAAGGGAAGAGAGGGCATAGCACACGCATTACGTCTGGTATCGGGTAATAATGCAATAGCTACTTTATATTTTTTTGCTCAAATGTTTCCAGCTCTGGCAACCAGGGGTACTTTCATTACCTCAAGCAACATTTTGATTTGGATATGATCATCGCCATGACCAAGATGAGAAAAAGGCAGTTGGTTCAAGTGGCGAAACAAACGATGCCAGCTCTCTCTGACTTCAGAACTCCACTGCACCCCACTTAGCCCTCCTGCGGCCCTTTGTGGCAACCTGGAGCACTGGCTGAGGTCACCAGGCAGCTCCTCCGAGAAAGTCAAAGAGGTCACAGCCAGTTGTAGGAGGTCCCTGTGTATGTGGCCTCTCCATATCCCGAAAGCTCTAGCCAAGGAAAGGGTAATTACATACCTCAAGGGAGACACACAAAAAAAACATCTGAACGGCACCGGGTCGTAATGAAGCGGTTCAAGGCTCCATGAATAGTGTGACTGAGTCCTCAACCATCTCAGAAGCAAATTAAAGCTTGTCGCAGGGCTGAATGTGAACTTGCTGCCCTGCTCCGCCCCCACTGCTCCTCCACGGGACTTCACTGGGAGTGCTATCCATGACAGACCGGCCGAGATCTGGGGACATTCACACAACCCCAAGTACAGGGGGCCAGCGTGGGGAGCCTCTCGAGACACACAGTTGTTCTGGTACCTTTCACACACCCTCTTGTGACAAATATTGTTCTGGAACCGCAGAATCTCCCCACGGGCTGCAGAACAAGTGTCCTGACCATGGACCACGACTGCACAGACGCTTCTCTTCTTAGTCAGCGGGAACAATCCTGAGATACAAACTGACTCTGGATGGAAAGAATAAAAATACCACCACAAAGAAGTCCCTAAGGGTCCAGTCCTTCAAGGGTCTACACTGTGTCAAGAGGTGAGACGTGTAGCTCCCTTTGGAGAAAAGTCTCTTTAACTTTGACCTCAATGACAGGCTCAGACAGCCAGTCATTCAAACGCGAGGCACATTTCAACACGCAGCTTCCCGTTTACATGGAGCAAGTTCTGGAAGGACTGCTATGCAAGGATTTCTTAACACAGCAAAATCCTTTGAAGTCCAACACCTCTCTTCACAAGTATTTTTAAAACAAAGCTTCAGTGTATTTCAAGCATATAGGCAAGTTTCCAGAATATTAATACGTACCTTTTTAACGTCTAATAGCATCTTAACATATGCCATATTTGTCACAGATTTTTATTTTTCCAAAGAAAGAGAACGTCCTCACAGGTCCAGCCAATTTTGGGTCCAATTATGTGTGACCAGGGTGGTAAAGTCATATGACACAAATGTGGTTAATTATCAAGAAGACACCACTTTTCCTCAGAAAGGAGGTGTAGATGTAGCAGGCCCTTAGTGTCAGCGTCTGTAACAGGTTTCCTGTGGCTGCCATACAAATGATCACAAACTGGGTGGCTTAAAAACAATATTTATTCCTCCACAGTTAGGAGGCCAGAAGTCTGAAATCAAGGTGTCAGCAGGGCTGTCCCTCCAAAGGCACTGGGCCGGGCGTCGGGGGGCCGGGAGGTGGGTCCTTCCTGCCTCTTCGAGCTTCTGGTGGGCCCGGGTGTTCCTTGGCTGTGGCTTCCTCGCCCCCATCTCTGCCTTTATGTTCATATCATTTTCTCCTCCCCATATGTGTCTCTGCATCCTCTCCCCTTGTTATAAGGACACCAGTCATTGGCTTTAGGGGCCACCCTGAATCCAGGATGATTTTATCTCAAGATTCTTCACTAATGGCATCTGAAAAGACCCTATTTCCAGAAGTCCCCAGAATTCTGGGTTTCTAGGTGGCTGTGGATTTGGGGGCTGCACTACTTAAACCACTGTAGCGTCTCTTTAGTTCCGTGTAGTGCCCACAGACACCCCAAAGTGTACCCTGGGCTCTGAGAAAGGGGTCACATCTCTGTCACTTCTTTCAGATCTGCTTCAACATGGTGTCAAGTACAAACACAATGCCGACTGACCCAGAACAGACCAGAAAAAAATTCTGGAAATCAACTGATCTGCCATTTTATCGAGGTTCCTACGTTTGTGTGTTGCTGTGCCCATCTTTGGCACCCTGTATTCACCGTGGCTGGCTGGTAGCAATTTTCTGGGCCACCCACTCCCCATAGCACTATTCACAGAGTGTGGGTTTGTGATCTTGCCCTCTCAATGACAGAGGGCTGGCACCCCTCCATCCTGGAGTCAACCTGGTACAATTCTCTGCAGGCGTAACTCTGCCTTCTACTGCTTTCCTGCCCGTGAGCTGCCTGAGCCCCAAATCCATGCTGGCGTGGCCTTCCTGTTCCCTCTCGGTCACTCCGGGGGAAACATGGGTCCTATTCCCATTCAGCCTTGTTCACCAAGTGTTCTCTGGAGGGAAAACCAAGCAAACTCCAAAACTCTGGTGGTATAGAAAAACATTTGGATTCTGTTTGAGGCTGAGCAAACTGGTTCATAGTTCACTTGAAGTCCCTGCTCCAGACAGAAAGAATGTCCCTGGAATGCCTCTTCCAACTGGGGCTCGACAGCTGAAAGCACTGGGTGTCCAGACAGAGGCCGCCTGCTCAGCGGACATCCAGGGACTTTCCTGCAGCCCCAAACTCGGCCTCCGAGGCTTTGGGGACCAGGCTTGGCAGCATACCTGCCCCAGCTCTCCTGGTCCCAGCCTCAAGGCCAAGGGCACCACCCACCCTGGACGACAAACAGAATGCCATCGCTCCACGGACCAGGCAGCGGTGCAGCTAAGCCTGCCCAAGGGACCGTGACAGGAGAGAGGGTCCTGGGTGGTGGGAGTCACTGTGTAAATCTGCCAGAGGACCCAGCAGGGAACTCAAATAACTAAGGAGCCGGCTGGCTGAGTGGGAGGCAATACAGCGTGCGGCGTGCTGGGGGAGCCAGCCAGGGGCCCTCAGATGCAATCCGTTTCTTGCCTGGTGCTCTCCGGGGCGGCTGGCTGGTCCCGGAGGCCTGCAGTTGAAGATTCAGAGCACAACGTCTGGGGGTCAAGCAGCGCTTCTACCCCCCCCCCCCCCAGCCAGGAAGCGATGCAGCACCAGGGACAAGGCAGCAGGAGAGCTCATCCCCAGGGAGTGACTGCAGGGGACAGAACAGCTGAGTGTTGGGGATACCTGGCAGTCTGGCAGTGAATCACCAATGAGGAATTTTGAAAGGGAAACACATATTTCCACGCTGGTCTCTCTCCCACGCTGACCCCCACATCAAATGGGTTCTTAGATGCAGGGAACTAGTCAGCTGGGCCGACTGGCTCGCCCTGAATGCTGGAAACCCAAGGACTGGGACCAAATGGCACATCCCTGGGGCACTGCCCCAATTCTGCAATGTGGGGAGAGACACACCTCTAGCCACCATGCAGGGAGCTGAGAAGCGCCGTCAAGGGAAGTGGAATGAAAGCCCCAAGAAGAGTTCTAGTCTAAAATACCTCCAGTTCTCAGGATTGTTTTTCCTCTGCTTACTCTTCCAATAACTAACCAAAGGGCAACCTTATCAAAGGTAAGTCAGGTGTTCCCTGACTTAGCTCGAAGCCATTTTGATGCTGCCTTGGCTCCGTGGAGAGCAAACGTCCCCTGAGACAGGATCCAGCAGAAATATTTCCCTCCGTGCTGGCCGCCCTGATGGGATTAGGCTGCTGGCACATGCGATCTCAGCTGGGCGTGCTTCGTGTTAAACCATGCTTGCTACGTGCTGGATTCAATTATAGGTTTTCCTACACTTACATCTTCATTAGTTCTACACTGCCGAGTAGATGGAATGTGCTGTCGGGTTTAAAAAAAAAAAGTGTTATTTTATTTTCCCAAGGATTCGACACTGTCCAGACCTATTAAAAAAAGAAAAGGAAAAAAAAAAAAAATCTTGGCTCAAGTATACATTGCTAATGGTCATGGAATTGATTTGCAAGTTCCCAACTCTAGTTATATAAAAGTAATTACTGCAACCTATTGGTTGCATAGCCAATATTCACAGAACGCTGCAAATGTTAAATATATGTATTTAATACAAATATATATATATATATATATATATTTATATAGAATTGGGTGAGAAAAAATATATTAAAATATGAAAAAAGAACTATCAGAGAACATTTAAAATATGTATATGGGGTACCAAAAAAATGTATACAAGTGGACACTTTGGTCAGCGTTGTTCAAGCAGTAGTTTGCTGTCATCAGAAGTGTCTGGACACTGATGGGAACCACTTTGAGCATCTCTTGGAATTGCAGAAGTCACATGTAACTTGTATTCATCTTTTGTGATCGATATATATTGAGTATTACAATTCTAGTACAGTTTCCTTTTACAGTGTGTATACATTTGTGGGCACCCTCTGTGTATATATCCCTAAAAATATCTTTAGCTGTGATGAAGATCTTGGAAGAAACAAAGCAGAGCCAGCAGAGACCAGAGCCCTGGAGACCCCAGCGTCCCGAGGCTGCAGAGGTGGCAGCCTGGACACGGAAAGTCCTGAGCAGCGGTGTCCGCGGCAGCCACGGAGGTCCATTCCACAGCTAGCGGCTCCGGCACACCATGGCCACTTCCTGCTCGGTGGCAGAGCCTTGTAAAGCCCCAGGGAAGCCTCTGCCTGGCACCCTGTCCATGGAGTTGCATATCCTGTGTGTGGCTCTGGGAACCCCAGTTCCCACTCTGTCCCCCAAGTGGCTCCCGCAGAGCTAGAAGGCATTAACTAGCAGGGGCATACAGAGCATGGGCCCAGCTCCAGAAACCACTTCGGGAGGAAAGGAATTCATGGGGAAGGTCTGCAGACCCCAGGGAACCTGTAGAGGCAAACAGGAAGACACTGAGAGTTGGCACCTCAGGAAGGGAGTTAAAGGCAGGCCTTCTCCAGTGATGTGGAGGTGATGGATTTGGTTTCATGGATCTAAACCTGAGCCTTGATATTGATCTCTGCTACATTTCAGGTTTGGCTGGAGTCGAAGAACTTTTGGATCTTGCTTTCTGTCACCTATAGAACTGCCTTTCTATCCTGGCTTTGTTTCATCTGCAGATGTGATGAGCCTCCCTTACCTATCCTTACAGAGGCCATGAATGAAAATGCTGGATACGGAAAGCCCTCACTGACCCAGGGACCTCCACACAGATGGGTCCCCACTCATCTATCAAGAATGGGTTGTTCAAGGAGGGGCCGGTCCACCTCCCCGCTCTACCTTCCATAACATAGTTCCCCATCCTACCTGGGAGGGTAACAGCCGATCTGGGGGGTTGAGAGGAATATATAGCTGGGCAATTCAGGTTGCTAATGGTATCTTCTCTTCGTTTGGGCTCACAAAGCATTAGGAAACATGACGTGCTAAAATTACCTAGTGGCTGGAGCATGCGTGCTCTTCTGTGGACCCTGGCCCAGGCCACTGCTGCAAATTCCACACCACAAGTGGAGAAAGTCCTGGCTTCTCCCCAGTGTTATCTCTAGCCAGCCTCTGTGCATTCTCAACCTGGCAAGAGCGAGGCCCATTTTTAAAAGCCTGGCAATTATGTGGGGTCTGTCACACGCTGCCTTTGATTGTGGGGTCTTGATGTAAGCGCAAACCACGTAATTTTCACTGGGTTCTGTTTGTGCTTCCTTCCCACCTTGGATCTGGTTCATCAAGTTCAGTCTCCCAGGAGGGTGTCAGGACCGACCGTCTCCAGGGCCGTATCCTTGATATACAATGCATAAGTGATGGCAGAAGAAACAGACACACTCATTCCTCCACCAAGAGGTTCAGCCCAAGGACAATAAATGTTTTCAAATAAGAGGATGAAAAAAAACATCTGAAATAAAGAACTGGAAATGTAGTTAAGTCATAATCTAAGTGTATATAGTCATTTGAGAAAGGACAATGCCACTCTGGGATGCTGAGGAGGATAAAAGCTTTTCAATGCAGAACAGCCGGCCTCAGCAGACCCCATCGGTGTCCCAGAGGCCCGGCCTGGGGCGGCCTGGGGCAGGGGGCGGGGAGGGCCATGCTTCTTCCCCAGGTGGCACAGGTTCTCCGCTCTCTCCGTGGGGTAGTGGAGCTGCCACATGTTCCCATTTGACAAACTGACAGCAGTTATGATTAGAAGGGGCTTTGCTGCCAACTTAAGAATATAGACACCAGTGGGACCAGGGAATGAATTTCAGCTCCTCGTCCAGCTGGCTGAGGGACCGTTATTCGTTTGGAATGTAAATGGAAGGTACGGATTGAGAAATTAGAGGAGAAATATCTGCCATTGGTCTTTCAGGGGAGGCTGAACAGACAGTCCAAAGATATATCCTTTCAGAGCTCTGGCCTCAGTTTCCTTCCCCGTAAAATGCTAGAGGCCTGGGGTAGCTGTGAGGGTTTAGTAAGAAGAGAATGCAAGTGGGAGCCCTGCTGGGAGGATGAGGAGGAGGGAAAAAGGACAGAGAGAAAATAAACAAAAGAAGAAAGAGAGACAGAAGATAATGCCTTTTCATGGATCTGTACTGCCTGAGGTCAGACTAGCCCACAGAGAAAGGCAGTTCATTTTGTTCATTCAAAAAATATGTAATCTGATGGGTACTTTTCTAAGTGCTTAGGTTACATCAGTGAAGAAAGCAGATGAAAATGCACACCCTCATGGAGATAAGTGAGAGAAGTCGGCTGCAGCCTGATTGCACTGTGCCTGAAGCCTGCCAATCCTTAGGCATTTGAGTTACCTGAGCCAGTAGCTTCCTGCAGCATGTAAGCCAGCTTGCACTGGCTTTTTTGTTACTTGCAAAGCAAAGTATCCTAACTGCTACCCCTGTCCTCTAGATGTGGTGACACCTGACCAAACCCTGGGTCTGGTCACATTTCAGTCCACATTCAAATCGAGAAGGGACACAAAACGTTCATCATGTCTGTCTGTAAAACAGGCCAGGCCACCTCTGGGTGGCACACAGCTCTTATAAATAGCCAGGAAGCAGATTCAGGCTGGAAAAGGAATGTTAACAATTCCACACACAAAAAAAAAGAGAGAAAAGATAAAAGAGAGAGAAAAGGGAAAAGAAAAAAAGGGAAGATTCCACAGGAAATTCAAGGGGAATTTGGGAGATAGAATGCAAGCTTCCGCTGGACCAAGGCCAGAACAATGGGCCAGAATCAGCCTCCCCTTAATAAAAGCACCAGGGGAGCCTGGGTGCCAAATGTATTAGGACCTTTTTAGAGCCTCTCATTGGAAGATATTTAATGGATGGCATTCCTGGGTACAATTTATATATGTAAATAATCAGTTTTTGTTTATTTTGTCCCCTGAAGCTCACTTGGAAAAGATAATGCTGTGAATTTTAAGGACCTCCAAATGCTTTTAAAATTTTTTTTTTTAAACAAAAGTAGTGATTTTTGTTCTCGTTTCTGTGGGATTCATGAAATAAAAACCCCAGTTGTCTTCAAATCTAATGGAATATGTCCCCCAGCTGGGGAGCAGGGCTATGGATTCTGATATAAATGTTCTCAGAAAGATTTGTAAAAGCAACACACACACTCCTTCCCTACTAGGAAGTAATCTAACAGCTAATTGCTGCCTTTTAATAAACCCTTTCGACTTCCTAAGTTGCCATGGACGTTCTGCTATTTCTGTCTCACCAGCACGTGTTCTTCCATCTTCTGCGAACAGCACCCAATTCTCCTTGGGGAGCCAGCCTTCCTCCACTTTCAGGCTTGTGTTTCAGTTAGGTCTGACCCCGTGCGTTGGCAGCAGGGAGGGACACAAGACCCGGGGCAGCCAATCAGAGACCCACACTCTCCTGGTCAACTGGTAGCTGGTTTAAAGATGGTCACAGGGCCAGCCGAGTGACACAGTGGTTAAGTGCTGGCCTGGGAAGCCAGCGGCCCTGGTTCGGTCCCACATAAGAGGGCCAGTGACACTGCTCTCAAAAAAAAAAAAAAAAAAAAAGAAGGATGGTCACATGGCCCAAACCAAGCCAATGGGAATCAGTCCAACAACTTGAGTTGAAATTATAAAGAAAGACACTGTCCACTTGCACTGAAGCTGTTTAGCTGATAGGATGCAAGTCCAGAGTTACCACAGTGCTAATGGGAAGGGAGCAGAACTGAGAGATGGAGACAGGATGACACATCTGGGCCTCCAGATCCAGCTATGCCTGAAGGCAGGCTCTATCAATGGACTCTTTAAGACTTCTGGGCCGAAATTTCTCCCTTTTTTCTTGAACCAGTTTAAGTTATGTCTCTACCATTTTCAACAAAACTTTCTGGCTCATTCCCTACCTAGCTCACCCATCCCTGAACATAACACACTCAATCACGGCAGTTTAGAAATAGCTTACACCCCACCATCCACCCCTCAGTGCCTTCTAAATGCTGCTTCTCTTTAAAAAGATGCAGTGTTCGCAGTGCTGTCTCTCCTTTAATTCTCTCCACTTACAATGGACTGTAAGCTGTGTTTGCAGACCCCATCCACCTCCACTGACCCTGTGAACCTTTGATTCTGATGCAATTGCTACGGCCCCCAATCTTTTTTAGAGGAATCCAAATTCCAGTTGCTGCACATGGAGTTCCTGTGGCGGCCGGCAAGGGGGTGCCACCTGGGGTCCTGGTCAACATGGACCTACCTCGGGCTTTAGACTCGCATTCCGCTTGGTGTCAGAGAAGTGAAGAAGCTCTCAGGAAAAAAGCAGCTCTAGCATCATGGAAAGAAATCCCACAGAGCTTCTGTCATGGGGTCCCTGTCTTTCCAGACAGCTTGCTGAAACCCGGCTAAGCCCTACCGTCATCACTGAGCACTTTCTACAAAGCCTCCTGATCCCAGTTCGCTGTTGTTTTCAGGAAAGGCCACTGAGAGCCCATTCCCCAACTACACATGGCCCTCACATCGAGTGGTGTTCACAGGCACACAGAGAAAGTCTGGCCTCAGGCCCCAACTACGCTCCTCAGCCTTCCAGTGAGAGCTGGGGGCCAGGGCTCTACCAAAGCTCAAAGGGTAGTCACCACCTCCTGCTCTGAGGGGGGGGTAGGGGCTGAAATGGCTACCAGACATGTCACTGTCCTAACTCCCCCTGTGAATGTGACCCTACACGGTACATGAGGCCCTGAGGCTGTGATGAAGATAGGATCATGAGATGGGAGATCACTTGCACTATCCAGGTGGGCTCACTGTAATCAGTGTCCTTACAATAGGGATGAGGGGAGGGGCAGTCAGAGGAGAAGGCCATGTGATGACAGAAACGAAGGCTGGCGTGATGTGCCTTGATGGTGGGACAAGGGGCCACCAGCTGAGGAATGCATATGGCCTCCAGAAGGCAGAAAAGGTGGGCAAACGCATTCTCTTCTGAACCCTCCAGGACACCAACACCTTGACCGATTTCCAACTTCAGCCCCCAGGAGTGTAGGAGACCAGCTCTGTGCCGTGTTAAGCCACTCCCTTTGAGGTAGTTTGGGTCACCTGGGTCAGGATGCCAGCAGCAGCCCCTCTGCTCAGCCTGAGCCTGGCTCTGGGCCTCGTGGTCGGGAAGAAGCTCCCTGTGCATAGAGCCTCCCCATCTCACAGCTCCCAGGGCACCCTGTTCCTTCCCCTCCCCTGAGGAGACCCCCGAGCTCAGACTCAGAGCCCTGCCATCAAACAGAGCCAGCCGGAGCCTCAGGGGAGCAGGGAGCTCACCCTCCCTCCATCCATCCCAACTCGGCTGGGAGGGGACGTGGCCTCTCCTGCTGGCCTTCCCTGACACAGCACCGTAGAGAGAAAGATGGCTGACACCTCACAGAGCACGCACAGCCAAGACGGTTCACTGAAGGAAAGAAAGGCTCCTGTGGCCACTGTAACCAAGTACCACAAACTTCGTGGCTTAAAAAAAGTCAGAAATTCATTCTCTTACAGTTCCAGGGGCCAGGAGTCTGAAAACAGTGTCACTGGCTAAAGTCAAGATGTCAGCAGGGCTGGATCCTTTGGGAGCATCAAATACAGAAACTAGAAAACGTGGTTCTTATGGAAGTCAATGAAAACAACTGAAACCTACATCAAAACCCACCAAAGAGGGTAACTGATTTTCAACAGGGAGTTCTCCCCGGGAGCAACCACATTAGTCTCTTCGAGCCAGTTCTGTCCTGCTTGCTGTATTGGCAGGAATCCTAGTAATCTCCCTTCAAGGTAATGTGCTCATGGTTGCCTTCCCTCTACTGGACCCTCAGCTGACACTGAGCAAATTCTCACTGTGCATTCATGTGTGAGAGCCAGGTGGGGGAAAGCTTCCACTGGATGTGACCCAATGGGCTGTAGCTGGTCCTCGTTGGCTTTTACCCAGTTTAGAAAGCAGCCAAGTGCCCAGAGCTGCTCTCCACTCCCATAGCCTGGCTTTCCAACCAACAGAACAGAATGTTCCCTGTCCCCACAGACCAAACAAAGCCGTAGGAAAATGGTGGCCCTTGGGCATGGCTGTTAATATGCCAACAGATGATGCCCTCTGTCCAGATGTTCTCATGGGCAAAAACTCCAACGCAAAACTTGAAGCTACAGCTCCTTTTTCCCTAAATTAACATCAACATCGGAAGAAAGACCCTGCCTTGAAGTCCTGCCATCATCAGCAGCACATGGACAACCATTTATGGATTATTTATAGATGTATACTCTGCATACAAAATCTTATTTAGTCCTTTCAACAACCCTTCAAGATAAGTGGGTTTTGTATTCCCACTATGTAGATGAGGAAACTGAAGTTCAGAGAGATTAACTAATTTGGCCAAGTTCATGTACTAAATTCCACCCTTATATTCTTCCCAACAACTGCTGTCCATCCATGTGGTTCCTACCACCAGGTATGGTGAGATATTTCTTCAACAATACTAATAAGGGTTTTGTTTGGTTGGTTTTGTTTTTTTCTGGCTCTTTCCCATTTCCCCACAATGATCCCCCCATTTCTGCAGCATCAAGGGCGTTCTGTATTCTCTATCCCAAGAGATGACACTGCACAAGAATCTTTTCCTGATTTGAGTTTTAAACATGTTTGCACAGACAACACAATGGACTTGGGAGAAGCTGAGCTTCCTGCCATCTCTGTTCCACCCCACATCCAGGTCAAGGCTCCCCAGACTTGGGGAAGGAGAAAGATGGAGGTAAAGCAAGGGACGAGAGAGGGTGACCCTGTCTCCTGCCCTGGCACTTGGCCCAAAGAGGGTACAGAGGATAACAGAGCCTCCGTGCAGTTTTTGCCAAACTTCAGTCATTTATGTGTCAATACCATGTATTTTTGCTGTGACTTTTCACCAATAGCAGCATTTGCTTATGATGTCTCTTTAAATTGACTTCAAACGTGGAACACAGAGGGTTTGTAAAGCAGTGAAAATACTCTGTCTGACACTACAACATCATACATTGGTCCAAACCCATAGACCATACAGCAAGAGTGAACCCAGAGGTAAAACTGAACTCTGGGTGACAATGATGTGTCCGTGTGAGCTCATTAATTGTAACAAAAGGCTCACACCAGGGCAGATGTTATTAATGGAGGAGGCTGTGCATGTGTCGGGGAAGGGAGATACAGGAAATCTCTACCTCCCTCTCCATTTTACTGTGAACCCCAAACTGCTCTAAAATAAATAAATAAATAAAGTCTTAAATTAAAAAGAAAGAAGAGGGCCGGACGAATGGCTCAGTTGGTTAAGAGCTCACTCAAGAGTGTGAGCTGAGCTCTGAGCAACAGCAGTTCGATGCCCAGCCCGAGCTGAGCTGCTGCTGAGCTGCCAACAGGTGGCAGAAGGGCTCAGCTTTAAAAAAGAAAGAAGAAAAAAAGATTATTTTTAAAACTTAGTTTCCTCTTAAGCAACAATATTCTTAAAGTCATAGACTTGATATACTATTGTATGTTTCTGGTACTCATGAAAATAAATACTAACAATTAACATCTTTAAATCGCAGATTCCCTAATGCTTGCCCCACTTGGGGACATGCTGTGCTGGCCTTACCTCTCCCAGGCAGCAGGCTTACACTTTCAGATGGGAGCCCTGGGGAACAGGCTGCATAATTGGAAGGGAGGAGCTTCTGAGAGGCCCTGGCCAATCCAGACTGGGGGAATGTGCTGAAAATGCCAAGATGACAAAAGCTAACATGGGTCCAGCCACAGCATTCCCAGGGCGTTCTGCTCTGTGACACCTGGCATGGGACAAGCTGGGAGATACAAACCTTCCCAATATTCCCAGGTACACAGGTGAGCTTATGGTCACAGAACATCCTGACCTTTGAATCTCCTAGGTAGCAAATGACTGGACTTGTAGGTCCTTCCTGGAAAATAAGGAGATGCCCCCATTGAGCTATTTGGTTTCATTCTGTCTACAAACCCACATGCCCACAGGGACCGGACAGACAGTGAGTGAAGTAGGACCGGTGTCGGAAAGCCACAATGCAAGCAGGGTGAGAAATGGCCACTGCCACTGAGCCTCAGGAAGGGAAGGACAGAGGGAATGGTGGGGACCAGGGAGAGCTGAGGAGGGGCGTCAGAGTCACTTCGGTGCCAGCCGATTGCTTCATGCCCAAATGGGGACCCACTTCAGCCAGAAGTCCAGATTTTTCTAGGTAAGCTGGAAAAAGTTATTGTTATGTACACGCCCATAATTTTTAAGTGTTGCCAATCCGAATTAAAAGGACAAAGCTCTCTCGTGAACACCATGTGGACCAAATTTGACCCAGAGGCGCCCAGTTGTAGCCTCTATGCTTGGACCGTGAAGCCAGGGACCATGGCTTCCTTCTCTCTTCCTTCCTTATCTCAGATGTGTGAGATAAAACTTCACACATCTGACCTCATTGTCCCAAGAGCACCCGAGAGGAGGGCCTGGTTATCCTGCCACCAGAACTCACATTTCCCTGTCACATGAACAGCAAATTATGTCATCTGAAAACTCCAGACACTTGACCACTGTGCCCAAATCAAATATCCCAGAAAATCACTCTGACACACATTTAGTGACATGCACAGTCCCTATGTCATAGCCTGGGAATTCAGCTCAGGTGAAAGCTTTGTGGGGCCACAGGAAGACCTCAGTGCATGATGTCACACAGGTGGGCATCCAGACCCAAGCTGCATGACCTTCCCTCTGAACCTCAGAACCCCCATCTGAGAAACAGGCATAATGGTTATCAGTTACCCCACTGAGCTGCAGTGAGGTCTCACGGAAACAATGGACCTCACGACTGCTGGCAGGGTAGCTGACATTTACAATTGTTTCACTCTCACGTGGTAGCAAGGCCAGCATTTCTGGGTTTGGCCAGACAAAGCCAGGCTGCAGCAGGGGGGCCCAGGAAGCAGTTCTGGGGCCCCTGGACCAAGGGCTGGAGGAGGGGGAACTGGATAGGGGTCTGTATCCATTGCTAGAATGGTGATCAGATGGGATGGACAACAATCACTTCTCCTCACAAGAGAGCTTAGGCCTCTGGCACCAAAATGGGGACAGGACCTGCCTCAGGCCACAGAACATGCCAGAAATGTAAAAGCAGGAAGCAGCATCTTATCGTTACCATCTCTGCCATGGGGCTGTTTCACCCAGGGCACCTGCCCGCGAGAACAGGAAGTCAGAAGCCAGGAGCAGGAGTGCTCAGGTGAGGTAGGGAGCATACCAGGGGAACTGCACTGGCCAGCTTCCAAGGGCATCTGTCTCATCCCAGCACTTCCAAGGGGGCAAGCTCCTCTCTGATTCTCTTTCATTGTTCTCCAGAAAAGACATTTTAGCCTCGAGGTGTGGGGGGAAGGAAGACCAAAGCTATGCATATCCCATCAGTGCCTCTCTACCACCAGTCAGTTGTAAGGCCAATCTTTCTGCCATCTCATTCACCTGTCACCTTACTGCTGTAGAAACCTGCAAGGGTGGTGGAGTCACAGGAGGGAACAGGAGGGACAGCTGTTCTCTGATGGGTCCAACCACTCAGTGAGATGGCCACGGCCCTCCCATGTGACCCACTGCAGATGCTCCAATAAGAAGTCAGCTTAAAGACCACAGTTCTTTAAAATGCTAGTCAAACAGCCCCTTAGCTTGGATAGTCACTCAAGCATAAAATTACTCAGAAAATCTCTGCTCATGAAACATCCCCCCTCCCTTTCTTTCTTTCTTTATAAAATCTGCCTATTCTTCCCAAAATGCATTACCTGAAAATTTTTTTAATGTCTTGAATATATTTATGTGCAATTCTTTGAAATGAGGGGGATGTCAACCACTGCTTCCCTCAGAAAGCTTGCCCCAGGCCACATAATTAGAGAGAAGGTCCACAATCAGATAGCCACAAGCCATGAAGTCAGAATTACAGTAATGCCTTCCTAAGGCCAGAGACACCAAGCAAGCATGGCACTCACCTCTGACCAATGGAAGTATCCTCCCAAGACTGAGCCCTCCTGATCATGCGGGAGACGGAGAGCTCAGGTAGGCAGCAGAAAGATGAACTTGGACTACAATTAATGACCAGGACAAACCCTTTTTGCAGCCCTGTCACAAGCTTCCCTTCTTGGTTTCGGGACCTCACAGTGGCTACATGAGAGCTTCCCGGGGAATTCAGGGTGTTGATGGTATGAGAAGCTGCAGGTACTGGGGGGAGGGGGGGTCAACAGCAAATACAGAGTCCCTAGGGGTTTCCATTTGGCTCACTTGGGGGTCTCACTCCCCTGAGAAGCCTTCTGTCCTCAACACTCCATCACCTTCAGCACCCACACCCTTAACTCAGCAAATACCACTTTGGTTCCTCCCAGGAATCCTGCCAGTTTGCCAGCTGCACGGACATCTGCGGGACCCTGTTAGAAGAGATGTCCCAAAATACGTATCTCGATTATAAAACTACGGTACATTGGCCCGCTCTTCTCCACAGAGCAGGGAGGAGGCCAGCCTGCAGTCGGTGGTTCTACGCAGCCCTGCCTCTCTACCACCTAGGATATGAGATGTGATTCTCCAGAGTCTGGGAAAGATGTATTTGAACTTCTTGGAACACAGCATTCTCCCTGGGCTTCTTGCACTTAATGAGGAGTGAGATGTGCTGCTTTGATCTCTGCCCCATGCCATGGACAATCAAAATACTCTGGATTTGTATTTACGTAGGTAGCTCCACTTTTAGGCAAAATTGCACAGCGCGCCTTAACCAGTGTTGGCACTTCCCAGGTGCAGCATCCCTCGGCTGCCCACGCCCAGCCTCATAAGTCTGTGCCTTGGCTCATCAATCCCCCCAGCCGGACATTAAAGGCTTACTGAGCTACAGCTACATCTTTAATAATATTAAAAAAAAGAATGTTTAAGAACCATCATAAAAATCCATTGGATGGCATTTTTTTTTCCACTTTGGCAGAACTAGAGTCACAGTCTGTGTTATTACAAACTCAACCACAAGAGAAGAAAGTCAGCCAGTCACAATTTAGAAAAGTCACATTCCAATAGCCCTGGAAGGGTCTATTAGCCGAGCCGAGATGTGTCCAGTCACATCTGTCTTTTTCCACAGACACTGCCCCCCAGGCCACTCTTGAGCAACCTGTCCCCTTTCCAAGCAGCCTCTGCGTGCTGGAGGCTGACCTGAAGTGAGTCTCTGTTTTCTCAAACCCAAAGACAGAGAGGCCTTGGGTTTGCTATGATTTGAGAAGCACCCGGGGAAGACCCCTTGACCCCACCTCAGACTCCACTCTGCCAATTCAGAGATTCACTGAAGGGGGCTATTAACCCCAAAAGGTCCCTGACAAATGAAGGATGCTCCTGGGAAAGATTATGCTTCAAACCACATAGCCATTCACACTTAAGTGTGAAGTAGTCTGAGAACGCTACCATTTATTAAGTAAGCATCTACTCTGGGCCAGGCAGTGACGCAGGCACTTTAGATAGCCATTTAATCAGACTTTGAAGGAATTCAGCACTTTACAATTTTGATGAGGGCGAACTGGGACATGTGATTAGTGAGAGGTTAGGAGCGGAATGGAAGCTATATGGATGAGACTGCCACCACAGAGGGAGATGGAAGGCCAAGGAGGGGGAGGAATGAACTCTAACGGGGAACTCAAGATTGGCTTCACAGAGGTGACGTTTCAGTGGAACTCGGAAGGACAAGGAGCCGGTCAACAAGGTGAAGGTGAACAAGGGGGCTAAGGTGAAGAAGGGAATTCCTGATAGAAGAAAAAAATGTGGGGAAAGGGTATAGGTATATAAAACGGCGTAGTGTATCTATCAGTCTGGGTTCCAGAAGGAATACTCAAATTAAGAGGATGCAAGAAGGGTTTAGTAAACAGACTGTGGGCAAGGTATAAGGAGACCACAGAGACGGTGCAGGACTCGGGAGCTGGACCACCCACGGCCTCAAAAGGATGAAGGGAAGTAGCAGTTACCTGAACGCAGTAGGAGAATATTATGTAGAGAGGGCCACCTTGAGAGGACCTGAGACTCCTAAGGCATGCAGCAGGGAGAGAGCCAGAGAAAATTACCTCTACCTCTCTCCCCACTCCCTCTTCAAATGTCCCCATCCCCCAAGCCCAATGGGAAGCCAGAGGGCAGGACAGGGGACCTGAGGTGATGCTCTCCAAGTCATCTGACTCCTGGGGCTCAGAGCTGGGCAGGTCAGAGTGGAGAGTGGGTCTAGGGTGGGGATAACTGGAATATACCCGGCAGAGTGCATGAGATGTGGCTGGAACATGGAGTATTGGGGAGGGGGAGTGACAGAGGGTCACGGATATGGACGGACACAACAGCAAAGGAGCCCGCTTGTCAGGCTGAGTGAGCGGGAACCATTGATCTGATGTGGTCACAGAGACTCTGGCCACTGCTGGCCATTGCTGAGGGCCCTGGGAACAGGCACCCATCAAAACACCCAAGCAGCCAATAGCTCCTGAGCTCAGCCCACACCAGCGGCCTGCCCTCCTTTTGCTTCTGACACTGTGGTCAAGAGCTGGGAAAGAAGAGGGAAGAGCAGCCTAGGACATCAGAGCCAGTTAGCACCAGGCTACCTCTCATGTCTACTCCAGTCCACCTTTCCCCCTCCTCACGAGGAAAAACAGCCCTGCGATGAGGAGCTCTGCGGGAGCAGGATTCCCAGAAAGACAAAAACTGTCTGTCTGCTTCCCCCCAGGGACAGTTTCAGGCAGCCAGCCGGGGAGCCAAGTCAGCCCTGCCCTGCAAGTCTCAGAAAAAAGACAGCGCCAGACCCTCCCGTCTGGGAAACATTAAAAGCAATCTCTGAAGTGATTCATTAAAAGGCCTCCAGTGGCAGAAGACCACCACCCAGATGTGAAAATAAACACGGAGGGAAATTCCAGCATCAAAAGCATTTCAAGTCTTTAAACAAATGCACAGCGAGTTCAGGGGAGGGGAAAGTCTCCTGACCGTCTTTCCAAGCCCCCAGGATCCACGTCAGGCTCTCAACCCAGCAGGCCAGGCAAGTTCCCATGATGCCAGGCTCTGAGAACTGCGAACACACTCACTCAACTCTCTGGGGCCCTTCCCACTTGGCCTTCTGGGCGGCCCACCCGCCAAGGCCAGTCACCCAAGCTCACCAAGCTTCAGCTCGGCCTCCCTAAAGCATCAGAAATTAAGGCAAAAGCAAAACTGAGAGTAATACACCCCGGTAAAAACATGGCAAAGGTGGGACAGAAGTGTGCGTACTTTGGGGCACAGAACACACAGTGTCATGTCCAGCGTCTAGCAGGGCGAATGGCACATGGCAGGCATTTGGCAAACATTTGGGAAGGACGGGAGGGAGGAAGATTGTCCTCCCAGGAGCCCAACAGTTACAGAGGTGCCCAGGAGATCCAAAGCTGACCCCCACTTTCCACCCATTAACTGGTCAAGACTGGCAAAAGGTGAGTTCCTTGAAGCCAAATTCAAACCCTTCCCATCAGAAAATATTAAACTGCTCATCCACAACTGGGATTTCTTGTCTTATGTTTACTGTGGTAAAATATACACAGAATGTACCACCTTAACCATTTTTAAGTGCACAGTTCAGTGGCATTCGGCACACGCTTGTGCCACCATCACCGCCATCCACCTGCAGAATGCTTCATCTGGAACACAGAAACTGTCCCTAGACAACAACCCCCTTATCCCCTCCTCCCAGCCCTGACACCCACCCTTCTACTTCCTGCCTCTATGAACTTGACCACTCTAAGTACTTCATAGAAGTGGATCATACATTATTCGTCCTTTTCTGACTGGCTCACTTCACTTAGCACAATATCTTCAAGGGCCATCTGTGTTGCAGCGTGTGTCGGGATTTCCTTCCACTGTATCTACCACATTTAGTGTATCCTGTAATCTGCTGATGGACATTTGGGTTACTTCCACCTTTGGGCTATTATAAATAATGCTGATAAAGACATGGGTGTGCAAATATATCTTGGAGTCCCTGCTCTCAATTCCTTTGGCTATATATTCCTTTTAAGCCATGACGTTTGCCCCTGAAAGGCGAGGGTGGGTCGGGGAGGAGCCAGCATTCTGAGACTGAGCCAATCTTGTGGCTGTCAGGTGACTGGAGAGCACAGCAACTGTGAACTTACTCATATGTAGATGCAACTTCTCACTGCACTGTGCTCACAGATAGGTGTGAACCTGTGGGAATGTGCCTGTGAAGGGCAGCGCTTGGGAACCTGAGAGACCCAGGTTCAAATCCCAGGAGGAGACAGAGAACCAATATGATCCTTAGTCTCCTCGGCTGCAAATGGAAGTGATACATGCTTTTCATAAAGGCAAAGGGAAGACGACTTAGGATGCAAACGAGGTCTGGTGAGTTATATGCACTCAGTGAACAGTGTCCTCTGGGTTAAGATGCCCCCTTTCTCTCAATTCCACGTTTCTATCATCACATTCCTGAGGAACTCGGGCTGTGCGGCACCACATGCCAATTTATCATTACCTGTGAATTGAGGGGACTCAGTCAAACGTCCTTGAAGAGATCACAGGCTTTTCCCAAGAAGAAGCTAAGGTATACAGACCCCAAGCTGAGGATGCTTAGCACTCAGGGCTGGTCCGTTCACTGTCAGAGGTGCCTGTTCACTCAGATGAAGGCATGATTTCAAAAGAGGAAGTCCTTGGCCCAGTGCTATGTAGCAAAACTGTGAGCCATGTGGCTGAGGAACAGACCCAACTGTGGAACATAAGGTTGCGGGTGGAGGTTCTGGACTCAGCAGTCCTGGTGGGACCTGAAGAAAGTCACTTCACTTTGCCAACCCACAGCCTCCTCATCTGTAAAATGGAGCTGATTACAGTGCTGTCTCCTAGGGGGGCTGTGAGGAGTAAGATGCTGTGATAAAGCGCTTGGCACCGAGCCACACCGCTCAGCTGTGGAACCCAGTGAGATGGGCCAGGCCCCCTCTCCCCTCGATCCTCAGGCATCTCCACAGGAAGGAAGATTTAATGGAAGCTCACACCATGCTTTTCCCCTGTCCTAAACTGAACCATCAGCTCCCCCCACATTGTTTTCCATCACCCTCACAGCTGTGATCATAAAGTCTAGAAGAAATAAAAACTAGCTCATCCATCCATCTATCTATCTATCTATCTATCTATCTATCTATCTATCTATCTATCTATCTATCTATCTATCCATCCACCCATCCACCCATCTATCCATCCATCCATCCATCCATCCATCCATCCATCCATCCATCCACTCACCCACCCATCCTTCTATCCATTCATCCATCCATCCATCCATCCATCCATCCATCCATCCATCCATCCATCCCCCATCCAAAATTTGAGTGCCTGCCCTATGAATAGAACAGGCATCTTCCCCACAGGAAGTCACAGTACAAGTGGGGGAGAAACAAAAGTAATGACATAAGAACAGCAAACTCTTACTTGGGGCCATGTGCCAGGCATGACTTCAAGTGCCTTTGCAAAATTCATTTAATTCTCCCAACAGTCCTGTAATGCTGTTGTATTGTGGTTCCCATTTTGCATATGTAGAAACGTGGGTACAGACAGTAACTTGCCCACATTCACAAAGCTGGTAAGTAATGGAGCTGGTATTTAAACTAGAACCCTCTGGCTCTAGAGTCCATGCTTTTTGACTGCAATGAGAGCCAAAAAATGCTAACACCAGGTGTGGTATGGGCACCAGCCAATGTGGACAAATGCCAGTGAGTCTGTGATGCTTATATCCCAGCCTAAAACCAGCCAGCTCTGCACGAACCCTTTTAACCTCTAGACTAGGGACCTAAACACTAATGGAAGTCCTGTGACAAGCAGAGGTCAGGAGATCAGGCTTGGGGGCACAAAGGAGGACGCCCAGCAGCTCCCCAGAACCCAGAGGCAGCCAACTGCTTCAGTGCCCTGAAGGCTGACAAGTGGTGAGCCTATAAATTACGCTCCTTGGCAAGGTCCCTCACAATTCACCGAGGGCCGTTCTCACAGGCATCAGTCATTTAACCAGCAAGGCAGCCCTGTGAAGGGGCTCTAACTGCATCCTCACTTTACAAAGCAGCGACTGAGGCTCAGTGGAGGCAAGTATTGTCGCCAACTCCAAGCCAAGGGAGCCCAGCATACCTATCTGTCAAAGGCGCTGTTCAGCTGCGATGAGAGAATTCTTTCCGAAGAGATGTCTTTGGCCCAATTCTGCATGTTTGCCCAAAGCAGTGGAACTGGCCCTGCCTTCAGCCTTTTAGTGTCCCACCAATGGCTAGCCCAGATAGCAGGGACCCTTCCTTTATTCTCTACCCGGTGTCCCATCCTCAGAGGCCATACTGACCGTATCATCTAAAACAGCATCCCATCGCTCACCACTGCCTGCCCTGCTCCATTCTTCTTCAGGACACCAGGGTTATCTGACATCCTTGGAGGTGTATTTGTTTAGTGTCAGTTTCTCCCCAGCTAAACCGTAAGCTCCATGAGGACAGGAAACGTGTCCATTTTGCTCTTCACTGTATCCCGATACCTAGAACAGGCCCTGATGTACTTTCAGTGGTCAGTGTGGTTCCATGCAAGAATGAACCAACAAATAAATGGAGGTGGGTTAGGGAATCATGCTTTGTCTGAGAAGCCAGAACAAAAACTCACCTTGGACCCTCCCCACCCCCAGATCTAGGTGCCCCCAGGCTTGGCCTCAGAACAAATAGGAACACTTGACCTCTGCCTGCCCTTGCGCAGTCCACTTCCCTTTCAAGAACACCATTACATGTAATGCCCATAACAGGCTCTCATCCCAAGGACCCTTTGGGATGGCACCCCAGAGCCTCACTCCAGATCTTTCTCACTCACCTGTTGCCTCGCACATGTTATACTCCTTTACTTCCAACCAAAACCAGTCCCAGGCCCAATCTATTTCCTCAGGAACCTTATAATCCTGTAAACTCATTCATGCAAAGGTACTGATGAAAGCTCACAGGTAACAGATGTGACTTGTAAAGGAGGCCTTCTGGTGACAATATAGTGACACGCTAGAATGGCTAATTGTGGGAGTTTCTGGTCTCCCGAGAACTTAATATGCCTCATCATATACATAAAATGACCTGTGGGTGCCATTCATTTATTTTTCCATTTGGTATTTGGGCAAACATTTACTGAATGCCTCCTGCCTGCCAGGAAACGTCCTGTGTGCTGAGGACACAACAGTAAGCCAGAAAGCCAAGGTCCCTGCTCCCAGAAAACCCACAGTCTACACAAGAAAACAGAGCAGTAGGCAAAAACCTCGCCAAGGAGTTTTAATTCGCATCCTTAGTGTTACAGTAGAGGGTGGAAAGCCGTGTGGGGACCAGAAGCAGCTCCCCAGGGAGTGGACAGTCAGGAGGGCTTGCTGGGGAAAACTGCCAATCCCTGGCTGCTGGTAGGTCACCAGGGAGCCCAGATGTGGATGTTCCAGTGTCTGCAGAGGTGTGAGGCTGGCCCTGGGCCCACCTGTTCACGAGACCCTCAAATGTGGATGGAGCTCAGCCGCAAATGGCATCTGTGCCAGGGGCAGTAAAAAGCAGCAGGGCGCACTGTCCTTGGAGCTGAGCAGACAGCACTCTTCTCCCCTCCCTTTGGAATGTTAGAAATTGAGTCTGGGTTCCTGGGGTTCTCCAATCCCTACAAAATTGTCCAAGTGCATGATCACAGCACCAGGTAAATCAGCTGTCTCTGCAGACAATCTGCAGTGCCCCTTGACGCTGGCATGTCTGAGGAGTTGTGTCAATGTTCTGCCGTCGCCCTCCCCCACCCCACGCCTCCACCCTCACTCCCCACCCGCCCACCATGCCAAGGCAAAGGAAGCCTCTGGCATTAGCCACAACCATTACCCGTGACCTGACAGCTTTCTTTGACCTGCCAACTAAGGTAAGTGCCTCTTTGCAAAGATACCCAAGACTTCACTTTTAATTCACCTTGAACCCAACTTTCCCTCCCGGGCAATATCTCTAAGGTGCTCAGTTGCCCAGTGGAAAGAATCATAGCCCTTTTCTTTTCTGGCTTTCTCTGCTATGACAAGCGTCCAGTACCCGTCAGAAAAGAAGGCAAGGAATATCCATGGTGGAGACAAGCCTATGAAATTCGCTCAAACATACAGCAAGGCACTGTACTCACTGCAGAGAGACACAGGCTGTTCCATGGACGAGGGCCCATTCGTGAGTCACCAGGCATAATGGGGCATTGTTGAAAGGACTGGGAACATGGGAATTTCGTCCTGGCTGCCCAGTTTGGGGAAGGCTGGAGTCACATTTGCCTCCAGCAGTGAAGTCAGAGAGACTCGGCCCAACTTCCAGTTGCTGGGCCCAAAGACCACGGTGCCGCCATGTTTTGACAGGGACTTTAGTGAATGGGGGTCACAGAAAACAAAGCAGCCGTGGGTGGAGACTTCCCAGTTGAACGAGAGTAACAAATGCCATTTTTTCAGCAGGTCCTACGGGCATGCCAAGCGCTGTGCTGGGCACTGTACATAGCTTAGTGGTCATTATCTCACCAAGTCCTTACTGTGGCTTCTTTATGTAGGTGTTATGGTTCCCATTTCACAGATTAAGCAACAGATGGGGGTGGGGGCAAGAGCACGCGAGTCGCCAGAAATCACACGACTAGTAGTAGCAGAACTAGGATCCAAGGCCACGTCTGTCTGATTCCCACACCCTCACTTTTCCTTGCCCTTCATCATATCCCCTATCCCGGGCATAGATCGTGTCACTGCCTAATCTGGCTTCTGCAGGGTCCTCCTGGTCTGCATTCCTGGACATGGGGCTGCTCTCCTGTCTCACCCCTTCTCCTCAGCCTGAAATGTGCTCCTGCCTCTTCCTCCCAGAACCCGGCTATACTCTTCTTTCTCCAAGAAGTCTTATTAGCCTTCGTCCACATGACCATCCCTTTCTCTGACCTCCTACGGCCTGAACGATATTGGTGGCCAATTTGTCCCTTGAATATAGAAAGATGGGATGGGTCTCACCACGGTCTGTTCCCACTCACATTCAGGAGCACAGTCCCCACCCCCCTGGGTGCCAAGACCCCCACTTCCATCTCCAGGGGCTATGGGTGTGATGGGCCTTCAGAGAATGGGCAGGTCCACACAGGGCAGTTCAGATGGGACTTGGCAAAGTTTCCAGGCTGACGTAAGTGTCATTCTCATAGTTGATCCACAGGTGACCAGAAGGCCATTCACTGGAGTGACTAGACAGAGAGCTTTCTGGGCTTCCATGGCAAAGGGACATCCTAGAATGGTACAAAGCCCCATGGGCTGGGTCAGCTCCGAGCTACTCCCTGAAAGCCTATCAACACTAACAGCCCTCTCTCTGCCTGAGCCCAGTCTTATGCTCAGCCCCACACCCCCTCTTTCCCACTCCTCCTTCCAGCCTGGGACCCTCCTCTGGTCTGAGGTGGGAAGAGACCCATGAAGCTTTGCCTTGGTCCCTATTTAATCCCAATGTTACAGAAGAAATTGTGCCGACTCCCCCAGACCTCCACTTTGGCTTGCAGAGGCCTGTTTTGTTTGTCTCACCACTGGACATGAATGCAGGCCAGAAAGCCAGTCAAAATTGGGTTTGAGAAGCAGCCCATCTGACCTGGAATCTCACTGCATTCTTGCTGTGTAAACTCAGTCCAGTTTCTTAACGTGTCTATGCTGAGGTCCTTCCATCAAGATTTATTCTCACTCCCACAAAAGCCACAGCATCAAATCCAACCTTTCCCCAGACAATATAAAATACCATATTCTCTGCCATTCTCCCCCCAAGACCCTTCCAAATGAGGTTCAATGACCCACACTCACCTCCCTGGGGAGTGCACCACCCTCCCCGCGCCCTGAGAGTCCACTGCTCCCTGCCCCGCTGAGGGAGCCTTGATAGGACAGAAAACAAGAGTGTGTGTCCTGCCTGTACAGAAGCATTGGAACCTGGTGAAATGATAAAGCCAAGTCAGCTGGTACAGGCAAGGAACTTAGAGCAAACACGTTCCTACTTCCTCCCATCTCTTTATTTAAGAGCACGTTCAATTACATGTAATCAAATCAACAGACAGCGCTGTGCGTTTCAGTGTTGGGTAGGCATCCCACTGCTGCCACCTCGAAGCCATGTAACCCAGGCAAGGGGCCTCCCTCCTTGGAGCATGAGTTCCCTCCTCCATTCAAAGGGAAGGATGACACAGACCCTTCCAGGCTTGAGAGAGAGTGAGGGCATGGCCAAAGTCAGCCCTTGATATGGACCAGCTATCTGTGTTATCAAAAAGTCAAGGAAAAGGACAAACGTGCATAAAAATGCTCGTAGCGTGGCTCCACAAGCTGGAACTGGACCGTGCCGCCGAAGTCCGTGATTCCTCTAGTTCCTTGCTGGCAAGCGTTCCTGGCCAGGGACAGGCATTTCTGTTCCAGGACTTCACGTAATTAAATCATTAATATGACTCTTAGTATGTCAGAAAAGCAAAGATATCACCACCATAAACCTTTATAACAGTTTACTGTGCTAAGGATTTAGGTGGTGTGCCTGATAATATGGACACTGCTTCATCAACACGTTAATTATAGGAAAGGCCCCATTTTACTATAAAACATACAAAAATCAACTAAAAAAGACAATGCACCTGCATCGCCAACCTGACCTAAAGCTGATTTGTTGGCTATAATGTACATTAAAGCAGCAAGAACTTGACCCGCCTTCTTAAAATGTGGGAAACTTGGAAAGAATGATTTCAACAATCCTGGTCTCTTTTGCAGAGGGTGCAAGAAAAACTAAATGGATGCCCTGAATTTCTTTTGAGAAATTATCCTGCAGCAGGGAGGGTCATTTGGCATCAGCGCCCTCCCTGCCTCAGAGCCCTGCTCCCATTTTTAAGTGGTCCAAGCACCGCCACCTTGTTGGCAGTGGGCATGCCAGTAGCAGTGTCTCTCCTTTCTCTTAGAAATCTCCTGGATATTCCCCAGGCTTTACTTGGATGCTTTAAATACTGGAGTACTCACTACAAGGCAGCTCCTTCCATCAAGAGAGATATCTGGTTCCCCTAGTTCGCTTTCCTGGGACAAGAAAATAAAGCTAATCTTCCTCTTGCAGCTCCAGTTGCCAGCTAAGATGCCATTAGTTTCCAGAAAAATAAAATCCAGCTCAAAGGGGATTAAAAAATATGGATAGGTATAGGCTTACCTGACAGGCAGCCCTGAGTTGCGGTGGGCTTGCTGGGGGGTGGGAAGATTGACCTAGTGACTTAGCCATCTCCCAAGGCTGGTTGCCACTGTGGTCACAGAATGGCTGTCAACACCCAGAAAGGCTACCTACTTTCTTATTCACTGTTGGGAGTAGGGATATACAGAGAGAGAGATTCCCCGCCTGAACCCCCTCATCAAAGCCTAGACTGATTTTCCTAGAAGCTCCTACCAAACCCCCCTTTGCATCTCATTGGCCTGAAATGTCTTAGATCTGCCCATCTCCAAACCAATCACAAAAGCAAGGGGATGGAACTCCCTGACTGGCTTAGCTATAGACCAACCAGGGTCCATCCAAGCCGTGGGTCAATCTGCCAAAGCCCTGCTGGGGGGTGGGGGTGGGGAGAAGGGTATGGAGCGTGCTGGAGAGGCAACCACTGCGTCCACTCCATGGTCCCTCTCTTTTCCTGGTTGGGAAGTCCAGGCCCTTCCCCTGATCCTCCACACACAGGGTCCTTGGGACCTTTCCTGGTCTAGCTGCCCTCACAGCACTCAGCCCTTTGGGGTGCTAATCTATGCAGGGGAGCCACTCGGTGCCTGCATCCAGGGACTCCGGCGAAATCCGACCTGCAGTTTCTACAGTCATGCTTGTTGCTTACTTACACTAGACAAACTGACATGAGCTTCAGTGGGGCCGGGGTTTGAATCCCTGCTCCACCATTTGCTGGACCTGTAACCCTGAGCAGGCTAGTTCACCACCCTCACCCTCAGTTTTCTCATCTGCAAAATGGGAATAATAATAGTATCTCTTAGATTGGGTTATTTTGAAGAGATAAAGCATGCGCAGTCTGAGCCCACTGCATGATGCACACACAATAGGTTTCTCACAGACCTTGATATTACTATTATTATTAATAGTAATAGTATTATTATTAATAATATTAATAGTATTATTAATAATAATAAACTAGTTCTCTCCCATCATGTACCAATATCAACCTCCAACTGTACAAGAAAGTAAAGGCTT
The DNA here is from genome assembly GCA_033961575.1 of Aselliscus stoliczkanus. Classification (NCBI taxonomy): domain Eukaryota; kingdom Metazoa; phylum Chordata; class Mammalia; order Chiroptera; family Hipposideridae; genus Aselliscus; species Aselliscus stoliczkanus. Next base: position 5,908,879 of record CM066733.1, read on the forward strand.
TCTGCCTTTCCCTCCCTCGCTCACATCAGATCTGGAAATGTGATCTCAGCCATCTGTGGACACCCAGCTGTGCAGAAGGCCCCACCCCCTCCATCCCGTCCACCTGCTCTGCCGCTGCCCCCTGACCCCAGACTCTTGATATGTAATGGAACTAGGCAGGATAGCCCCATCACAACAGAAATATCCATTTATAGCAAGTGTGCTTTTTTTCTGCAACCTCATTTGCTGCTTTGTGCCTCCATTACTCAAATGTAACAAACCAACTTCCACAATACTGAAGTTCATTATAAGGACCAAAAAAAAAAAAAAAAAAAAAAATCACCAAGCTGCTGGAAAGATAGTTTCAATAGTAACCACTCATTTTGTAAAATACTCAGCCTTTTCCAGGAGCTAAAAAAGAAAAGCAACCATCACACTATACCTTTGCAGGTGTTTCTATGGTGTAAGAGCTTCTTACAGTGATTACTCATACTGATATGTCAACAGTTTAAAAGAATTTGCGAAGGCAAGAATGAGAGGGGAAGACCTATCTAGCTACTGCATCCTCCTTGGGGTGAACACCAGAGAAGGATGGGTCATGTCCCAGATGTTAACACTTCCTTCCCTCCAGGCCGAGAATTCCTGTTGCTTGGGAACTTTCTCGAGCCCCCACTCCCAATCTGCCCAGCACCCTCTTGCTTTGGCCTGTCCCCTGGGGTCTGTCCAACTGCCCTGATTCCAGATCATTCTGCCCAGCCCTCTGGACAGGCACCTTAGCCAGACTGGCTGCCTGGCTGTCGGTTTGGCCCTCCCAGCTCACCGTCAGCCCCATGCTGTCCACCCTCTGGCCAGGCCTCGCCCTGACCACCTGCCTATCCAGCAGGGGAGTTCAGACGGTGATAATGGAGATCTTTCACACTGAGGGGAGCAATGCCAAAGGGGGCGCAGAGTACAAATCTCAATCTTGATTTTGACCTCGAGGAAGAAATTCAAGCTCTTGCAAAGCCATCTCCCCTATTGTCACCATCAGAGACAGAAAGGGCTGGATGGGTCGCAGAGCTAATTCCGAGCAGGAAGCCTGACATGGCGAGCTGTCATGAAGGAAACGTGGCAGATTGGACAATTGCTCCCACTCTCTTTTCCTCCCCCTCCATGTGGCCTTGCAAAACGGGGGGACACACAGAATGTACCCCCCCTGGTACTGACACTGGGCTTGACTAAGTGCTTTGCTTTGGCAAAAGGAGTATTAGCAGATGTGATGTGACAGGGATTCGGCAAGGGCTTGCACAGCTTAGTATGCCTCCTTCCACTGTCATGGTCCGCCATGAGGCAGGCATGCCCCAAGGAGCCGCTGGGCCAACCTGCAACCTGGAGCCAGGCCCAGCCAATCCCACCCAAGATGCAGGCAAGCCCAGACCTGCGAGCAAAGAACCAAATGTTTGTGGTTGTTCGTGTATTGCAAAAACCCACACAGAGCAGCCACTGCCTGAGAAAGCCATTACCAGCACCCTGACCACTGCTCCTATGGCCCCAAACCAAGAGATGACTGTGACCGGCAAAGTGAAAAGGCAGCCTATGGAACGGGAGAAGATACCTACAAATCACATATCTGTAAAGGGTTACTATAGGGAAATCATACAGTTCAAACACACACACACACACACACAACCAAGATCCTATTAAAAAATGGGCAAAGGCCCTGAATAGACACTTTTCCAAAGAAGACAATACAGATGGCCAACAGTACATGACAAGGTGCTCAATCCAAACCACCATGAGATGTCCATCGCCTCACACCTGTTGTTGAAAGGGATACCTGCCCCACATCCGCCCCCCTTCCTCTGGTATGAGCCCCAGACTTCCCTCTGGGGAGCAGACACACCCTCACTATCAGCCCTGTAGGTCAGGAAGGCCCCCCACCCAGCTCTCTGTCCGCGTGGGCTCATGGACCTGGCCTGGCCATTCGGTCAGGGATGCCCACGTGACCCAAGCCGGACTCAAAGGGCCAAGCAGGGGGCTTCTGTGGGAACCACAAAGGAAAAGGCACTCTCTTTCTGGGAAGATTTTGGCCCAGGGACTGCTAAAGCCACACGCAGAAAGATGGCCCAAGAATGAAGCAAAGACAGAGGAAGGCCAGGGCTAAAGGATGAAGGACACAGGTGTTGGAAGACTCTGTGAGCGCCTGGGTCCAGCTGAGCCTGAGGTCAGGCCACCCCAGACACCACAGGTGTATGAGCCCAGGAATTCCTTTTTGTTTCTTCAGGCAGTGGAGCTGGGCTCTTTCCCTCCCCCACTGGAAGGGTCATGAGACACCCCTTTTGTCAGCCACACTGTGCAGTTGCTTCTCTCCTTCCTTCTGCCTCTGAGATCTAGGCTGAACCTTAAGAAAAGGCACTGAATTTTCATGCCCTTCAACTGGACTTTCTATGGCTGGTCACCATTTTGTCGAGCCGGGGACTCAAAACATTTGAGAATGGTAAAGTCCATCATTGCTGGTCAGGAATATTGCATGGCATGTATTTATTTATGCAGGCATTGATTATTTTCTCAGCAAGTGGTTAGCCTTTCATTTTTCTTGGGGGGAAAAAATATTGAACATGTCACCACCTCATTTTCCCCACCTCCCTCAAGATGCAGGGATATGACAACATTGAATTGAATATTTCTGAACTTCAGAGAGTTAAAAATAAATCAAGCCACTCCCCCTTTTCAAAACAAACAAACAAACAAAAAACCTTGTCTTGTCACCGAGGGTCCTCTCTCCTTAATTGCATTCCAAAGCGATGCCACAAATGCATGCGTCCGGCCAAATGTCATCGGCATCTGGCGGAGGGCCATCTGAAGAGCGTGTTCCCCTTCCAGCCACCCCCACCCCAGCTGTCCAGGCTCCCCACTTAGAGTCCTCAAGTTCCTGAAATGATATGGGCAGTGCAGATGCCACAGAGCTCAAGTAAGGCCTGAGTGCAGCCTTGGCCCTTGTGTGCTCCCCTGTTCAGCTGTCACCGCTGATTCAGCCACTGGTCCAACCAAGGGCTCGCTCTGACAGCCCCCAGGACAAGACCCACTTTGACCCAAGGAGTCAAGCTGCTGGAGCTCCCCAATGACCTTGTGACTGTCTGAACTGCCGGTGCCAACTCCTCTGAAGTCGTAGCCTTTACTATCGTGTTCACAAATTCGTTGTGATAAAATGCATATAAAATTGACCACTTTAACCGTCTTGCAGTATATTGTGCAGGAGTATTACATGCATTTACATTGTTGTGCAACCAATCTCCAAACATTTTTATCTTGCAAAACTGAAATTCTGTCCCCATTAAACAACAACCCCCCACTCTCCCTCCCCAGCCCTGGCAGCCACCTTCTGCTTTCTGACTCCACGAATTTGACTATTCTAGGTACTTCATTTCAGTGGACTCGTGCACTATTTGTCTTTTTTACGACTGGCTTATTTCACTTAGCATCATGTCCTCAAGGTTCATCCCAGGCTGTGGTATTTTGTGACAGCAGCCTGAGCTGACTGAGACATGGTGTTGGGAGGGGTTCTGAGCGCTAGGGGACTCTTTCACACAGAATGCAAAGAGTGGGTGATACAGGAGACTCTTGGGGACACAGGGACCTTCCTGCTAATCAGACAGATAGCAGTGTCTGCCAGGAACTAGACTTCTGTAAGGAAGGGTCACTATCTCTCCACCACAGACCCAGTCGTGGAAATAACTGTACTTGAAAGCAAGACATACAACCAGCACCCTAAGGATTGTGGATTGCAAAGAGAGAAACACCTGGGTTCCTTGGCGATATTGTGAAGCCTGTGCACTAGCTTTCGACAACTTGCCTCCAAACTTCCTGTTATGTGAGCTCATTGAAAGTCTTCAGCACTTGATCCACAAGAAACCAGACATGCTGTCACTTGCAGCCAAAACTGCCCCTAACTGACACAACATATCATTTTCCCCCACAACCCACCACGAGAACCATTAGCGTTCCCATGAGGTAGTGAAGGAAACTGATACCCAGGGAAGTGAACTGATGTCTCCAAGGTCACACAGCTGATGGAGCTGGAACTGGAACTCAGGGCTTCTCCGAGTCCACGCTAGTACAAGACACTGCAGTGAGCACACCCCCCACGGAGCCTTTACCACAGGTTGTCACCTCACGGGGCTGTCTGAATCTCCAAAAGCTGTGAGGCACTTGCTTGCCAGCTGCGGCCGCCTGGCAGAGCACCGCGGGTGCGACGTGTCAGCACAGTAGCCCTTGCTGCCGTTGTGGGAGTCCGGGGTCCCCGGGCGTTCTGCGCCCTTGCTGTGACAGCGTGTCCTGTTCCCTTCCTTCCTTGGGCCTTCTCATCCACCAGCTCCTCTAGAACTTTCATTATGTCACCACATACACACATTCTTGCAATAGTTAGAAGAGTGGTTATGAAAGTTATGTAATAACATTAGGACATTATATGTTAAGTGGAAAAGCAGGATACAAATTGCATGCACAAAGATATGAAAACACACACATGCACATAAAAAATGAAAGCGAAAACACTAGACTGCTTGCTGCAGTTGTGGTGGTGTGGTAAGATTGTGGGTGATTTTTTTCTTCTCTTCTGGTTTTCCAAATTTTCTGTGATGTACTTATAATGAAAAAAAAATAAGTTTAAATTTTTTTTTAAATATGTCATTGTTTATCTGGCCCTTCTCCTGGGAGGCAGCAGAGCCCAGCAGGCTAGTTAAAAGCATGATTGCTGGACATTCACTGCCTGGGTTCAAATCCCAGCTGCACCACTTAATAGCTACATGACCTTCAGTGAGTTCCTGAACTATTTATTCTGTATCTCAGTTTCCCTATCTGTAACATGGGCTACTAAGAGCAACTGTTTCATAGGGTGAGTCTGAGAATTTAGTTAATATTTGTAAAGTGCTTATATTGCCTAGTGCACAGTGGAGGGCTAAGTAAGTGTTTGCTGAATATGAGCCATTTCTTCACACCTTCTTCACCAAGAGGACATCTTAGCAGGGACTGTGATGTAGATGCAGGACAAACCTCAGGTGTTCAGAGGGTCCCAAAGGGTGGAAGCTGCAAAGGGATGGAGCTGTGCTCAAAATAATAAAGACCTCCTTACCTCTAGAGCTCCAAGCAGGCCCGAGGTGAGCTCCTTAGCAGTTCAGCCCTGGAGGGCTGTCTGTCATTAATTCCCTCTGATGCTTGTAGCTCGCGAAGCCTCCACACAGAAGGACACTGGCCAGTTAGGTAAAAGGAAGGCAAGCAACCTCCCCCAGCGGAGAAAGGCCCCAAACAAGGCTTCCTCTGCTTAAATAGGATGAAGTCCTCTGGTGGCCAGGAGGCGACACTACAACTTCTGGTTGGAGTCCCAATAGATGCCAATCGGTTGCTGGCGACCAGCTGTTCGCTGGGTTTGGTTTCGACAAGCATGTCAGGAGAGTGTGCACGGCTCCCTCTCTCCCCTTGCCATGGCTGACCCAGTGCCCGCATGTTTGTGGTCTAAGCCCACTGTATGCAGCTGGTCTCTAGAAAGGAGGTCCCTTCCCTGGACACATCTGACTGTGTTGTGCCATTTGTGTACTCGTCACATCTGCTTAGAGATGGGGTTTCTAAAAAGGATGGCTTAAAATGTGTCAGAAATGAGTAGGACCTGCAATCCACAGCCCCTCACTTTCCAGATGGAAGAAGTCCAACAGCATTTACAACAGTGCCCGGAACACAGTACATACATCATAAATACTTTATGGGAATTTGGTGCCACTTTTCATCCATGTCATTACTTTAAGGATAATATTTTTTTTTTGAGGGCAGTGTCACTGGCCCTCATATATGGGACTCAAACCGGGGCCACTGGCTTCCCAAGCCAGCGCTGAACCATCCATGTCATTACTTTAAGAGTGGACCTCATCAAAAAACTCATCTGATGATACATCAACTGCTTCCTCCACTTGGCATTGATAAAAGGTTCATGAAAATGGGATGCTCCATTAGGAATAATCTTCCTTTACTTTTGTTTTTTATATATTATTGTATAGCTGGGAGAAAGAGGAAAAAAAAACATATAGGAAAAAAAAAATAGAATCATCCCTACCCCTACCCCCCAAAAAAATAAAAGTCTATTCAGGGCTTGGCAAACTTTCTGTAAAGGGCCAGATGGTAAATATCTTAGGCTTTTCAGGTCACGCAACCTCTGTCACTACTCAATTCTGCCACCTGTGCCATGAAAGTAGCCACAGACAATACAGAAGAGAATGGGCATGGCTGGATTCCACTAAACTGTCCGTCATCATAGTGCCATGTTTCACCTTCTCATGTCTTCTGAGGCCTTCTCTCCACCATCACCTCCTAACACAGGTCTTCCTTCTGCTCCTGCCACTATGTCCCCCTCACTTCGTCTTTTATTAGTGGTTGTTTCCAGGAGCAGAGCAGATCCCCAAAGGACAACATGTTGGCCGAGTGTGTAACAGTGCTGGTTATTTTAGTTCCTTGTGACAGAAAACCCCAAAAACTCTGTTAGAAGTGTGTTCCAGGCCCTACATAAGCTTGCATTTCAAGGTGATTTAAGGATCCTGAAAAGCTTCCTTGTCCCCAGACTTGAAAGGGAACTAAAGATTCTGGCGGTGGCACAGGCTTCAGGTGTGGCCTGATGTGGTGGCTGAACAATGTCACTCAGCATCACTGCCTCCCATCTCTCTGTGGACCTCCCCGGTGTCAGCTTCAGCCTAAGGCTGACCCCTCTCACGGTCACCGAGAGCTAACGGGGCTCGTCTTCCTCATTCATGTCTCAAGGGGGAGAGTGTTTCCTTCAGAGACCTCCTGGGCTCCCTCTGGTTGGAGCCACGTACACCACATCTCCGCTCCTGCACCAATTCACTGTAGCAAGAATTAGGCTACCCGCCCTGAACGGATCAAGGTCCACTTCTGGGTCTGGAGGGCGGCACCACCCCAACTACATGCTCGGATATTTGGGGTCCTTTTAGGAAGGAGGGAGGAAAATGGTGACTAGTAATTCTCAACACAGTGCGCGTTGCAGAATTCCAAACCCTCCCAGGTGACCGCTGCCCCTGTCTCCACCTGGGTGCCCGCAGTCAATTTATGGCTTTTATGAGATATGAGCGAACCTAACCAAGGCTTTGGAATGTCTCTTTTCGAAATTAGTGGTGAGCAGGCCAAGCATACAATTAAGGATTGCATTTTTCTACGAACACACAAACACAGATACACACAGAACAGGACACAGCATTAAGCCCTCCACACAGATCCCTCGCCCAGCAGCTCGTCTGGTGCCGAAAGCTCGCTGGTTAAAGAACGTGCCAAACGGTGAAGCTGAAATGTTCCGCCATCACTGAAGCGTGGTGTCGGCAGCAGCTCTGCGCTCCGAACGGCGTGGAGCCTCTATGCAAGTGCACGTCGATGTATGTCGGCCCCACCTCGGTCCTGATGGTCCTTGCCCTCCTTACACTCCATCTCCCGGGCGCGTGCCAAGGTGAACAGGAACTCAATGCTAGGGACATCTTGACTGTGTCCAAAGTGCGCCAGGCCCTAAATAAGCTTCCCGTCTGTCTCAAAGTGATTTAGGGGTCCCGAAAAAGCTTCCTTGTCTCCTACTGTGTCCTCCAGGACTGCGTCTGGAATCTAAGACTCCCACATTGTTCAAGCCTTTGCATGGGTTCTTGAAAATGTAAGGTTATCTCTGGGGTAACGAGCAGCCATTGACTCGGGCGTTAGAGACCTTGAGGGGCAGAGCCCTGGATGTGCAGGGTTGGAACGAGCACTTTATACAAAGACCAGACAGAGGGATGCCCTAGGGTGCCGGGAAGTGGGTCAAGATTTCCTGCATCCCAATTGGGAGGCACTTTGCTTCTTGTATCAAAATGATGGAAGGCAGCACGGGGCTATGGTTACAGAGCCTGATATCCCAGGTGCAGACTCCAGCTCTGCCCCTAACTAACTGGGGGACTCTGGGTAAGTCTCTTCCCCTCTTAATTCTTAATTTCTTTGTCTGCAAAACGGGGATAATAATAACACCATGTAGGATAATATTACAATAATATAATATAAAATATATATGATAGGGCTGGCCGGATGGCTCAGTTGGTTAAGAGTTAGCTTGGAATGCGTGCTCTGAGCAGCAGGGCCACCAGTTTGATTCCCACATGGGCCAGTGAATGCTGTGTCCAAGCTGAGCTGTCGCTGAGCTGCCAACAGGTGGCAGGATGGCTCAGCTGGTGTAACAACAAGATTGCCTGTTCAATGATGGGCTATGCCCACCCGCAACTAAGACTGAACTTGGCACCTTGAGCTGAGCTGCCGCCCGGAAGTCTCAGTGGATAGAGTGTGCACTCTTAACAACAAGTCTGCTGGTTCAATTCCCGCATGGGATGGTGGCTATGCCCACCCGCAACTAAGATTGAACACAGCACCTTGAGCTTAGAGGCCACAAGCTGCTGACGGGAAGCCAGATGGCGACTGGCGCCCTCCACAACAAAGATTGAAGAACAACAACTTGGTTGGTCCCCTTCCCCAATTCCCCAACACTGTTACACTCCCCCAATTCACCAATAAAATCTTAAAAAAAAAAAAATATATATATATATATATATATATATGTGATATATCATTAGTAGTGTAATACAATATATGTTTATAATACTATAGTATACTATGTAATATATACTAACATATAATATTATACTACAATACATAGTATAATACATTACACTATATGTTATACTATTATACTGTTATATATAATAGATAATATTATACTATATATAATATAATATATTACATATACTATATATGTTATGGTACTATACTATACTGTGTATTATACTACATGTTATAGTGTACCATACATATATGTACATGCATGCATTATACTAATCTATACTATACTTATATAAACTATACTTATGTATGTTTATATATGATGGAGTGTATCTATATTATACCCTATAGGATACAGTATAATATGTAATAATATAATACTAATATAATAACCCATATAGGGTTGTTGGTGGATTAGGTGACACCCTTGGCAGAGACTGAAATATTGGCCTCATTTCTCCACGCTCCCTGGCAGTGTCACACATCCACACTTGTGCCATGGACTCCAGAAGCAAAGAGGAATCCTCCCTGCCCTTGACTTTGGACTTGACTATGTCCCTTGCTTTGGCCAATGACATGCTAACCACAGCGTGACTAGCCTGGCCTTCTTATGATCTTGCCTTGGCCCAAGGAACCAGCTAATGTAGGAGGGTGACCTGGACCCAGCCTCAAGTACATCAGGCAAACGCCAGCTACCTAGCTACCCATCCACATGGCAGGAAGGACAGAGGGCCATGGCCTTAGGGACTCAGGCAGAATAATCAGAGATGTTTGAGACACCAAAAGATAAACGTAAGTATTCCAGAGGGCACCAGATCGAAGGACAGAGTGAAAACCCACCACTTTGTCGTCGCCACCCCATCCACAAGGTCACTCTGAGGCAGTGAAGGGCAGGCGATGCGGGGACCCTGAAGGAAGTGCCTTCCAATGCATCACAGGATCCATTTCTGGGACTCCTTGTATGCTCCCTGCAGTCAGCGTTTCAAAGGTGTGGGTGACTTCTGACTGCTAAGGCCAGGGAGTTATGTGAGATGGCGCAGTGAAGTGGAGAAACAAAGTGCCTGGCTTCCTCCCACCCCAGGGGGTAAAGGGCTTCCTATGGTCCCAGGCCAGCCCTGCAGCCCACAGCTCCTGCCCCTACGTCCACAGGGAGAACTGCCCGTCCTTCCCTGCAGGGCAGCTCAGACCCAGCTCGGACCCCACCAAGAAGCCTCCTCAGACCCCCAGATGGGAGTGAACTTGGCTTTCTGAGTGTTTGGGGCACCGAAAAAGGCAGAGTGCAACTGTGCCTAGAGACTGGGCTTTGGGGCCAATCTGTGGGGCTTTCAAATCCCTTCTTCCAACTTACTGTGTGCCTGTGAAGGAGTCACTGACCTCTCCTGATTCAGCTTCCTCACCTACAAAACATGGGCAGTAACACAACTACCTCTTAGGGGCAGTCCCCTCTTAGGGGACAGAGCTGGACATGAAGGATTATGCTAGTGGTTGCTGCCATTATTATTATTATTATTATTATTATTATTATTGTTATTTCTCTTAAGACAAAGGTCACATCCCTTTTTGCAGCATCTCCACTGTTGAATTCTAATCATTGGCCCAAATCTTGGTTTTGCTCTCAGCACTGTGTGGCTTCCACAGAGCAAATAGAAATCAATAAATATTTCCTCAATGAACACGCAGGTGCATTGTCAAAAGGACATGCCCCAGCACCCACACAAGAAAAATAAAATCTTGACACTAATATCATTCAACCACCCTTTTTATCCCCCCGGAACGTGACTATGACAACATCCGCATTCAGTGGCAGCAGCCCCGGGTTGGCTCTTTCAGCTCCAACCCTCCTTAATTTTTTTTGTTTTCTTTAACACTCTTGTTCCCCTCAATCACAAATATAATAGGAGATGGGTCCTGTGTGAAGAGCAGAAATGAGAACCCGCAGTCAGTTGGATAAAGAGGAAATGCACAGCAGAGCAGAAGGCTTGTGTTCAAAGGCTGGCTCTGTGCTTTACCAGCACTACAGCCTTGGACAAGTCAGTTCGAGCCTCTGAGCCTCAGTCTTCCTCATCTAGGAAATAGGGCTAAGATGTCAACAGCCAATTGTGGGGAGGAATAAGCGAGCTTGCAAACGGAGTGGTGGCCTAGGCCGGGCACACCGTTGAGGCTCCCAGCTCTGGGTTCTAAGGGCCGGGTGATCCTGGTGTGTCCAAATTTGCATTTTTCTCCACTGCAAAGCCCCTGAGGGCGCAGGGAGCAGCTGGCGTGGGTGCACCTTGGTTTACTTTTCCCAACAGCCTGGAAGACAGCCGTGGACATGCCACAAATACCTCAGAAGCGGGGGAAACCTCCGGCCTCTTCCAGGAGAAGGAAGTGTAAACAACTCAACGATGGAATCAGGATGAGACTTCAGGCTTCCTGACTCCATGTCTGCAGCTGGAGACATGAGACTTGGGTCTCACAGCCAGTGGCCACTCACAAACAGACAAGAAAAGAATTGCATGTGCCTGGCCCCCATCTGGCTGGGCACGAATGGCCAGGTTTTCAAGATGGAAACATAATAGAAGGACTACCCATAATGCTGTGAAACGTTGAAACCAAACCAAGGAAAAAGGCAGGCCCTTCCTCTCATCAGCAGTCAGACTGAAGGGAAAGAGAAAGAAGGAGGCAGAGCTAAAAAGAGATAGTAGAGGGAAATGAAGAAGCCAAGAGCACCAGAAGCAGGATGAGAGCCAGGAAGGAGCCGGAGGTTCCCTGGGAGTTACAATAGGACACCAGCAAAGCGGGGGGAGAAACAGACAATGAGGTGAATGCAGAGGGAGCAGGACAAAGAGAGTCCCCAGGGAGGGAAGCTCCTTTAGGGGCCAAACTGGGGATGTAAGAATCAGGCGGTCAGGAGAGCGTGCAGAGGCGCAAATCACTCCCCCTCCCCTCCCCCCCCCCCGTAGGCAGCTGTGGGCAGATGGAGTGATGCTGGGTTGCAAATTCATGCTCAGGAGCCCAAAGCCATGACCTGACACTGGGGCAGCTGCACTGCCAGGAAACGGATGGAGTTTAAAGAAATAGTGGCAGTTGGGGAGAGACAGAGCTGGCTCATCTGGCCTGTCCAGTCCAGGTCCCAGCAGGACACTGAAAAAGCATGTCAGCAAGCCAGACTGTCAGCTTTAAAGATGAAAAGAGCTCTGGAGATGGATGGTGGGGATGGTTGCACAACAATGTGAATGCACCTAACGCCCCTGAACTGTACATATAAAAATGGTTAAAATGGTCAAGTTCGTGTTTTGTCTATTTTACCACAGTAAAAAGGAAATTGGGAAGATGTGGCCTATACATATAGTGGGATATTATTCAGCCATGAAAAAGGAATGAAGTTTTGATCTATGCTTCTTTTAGTTCTGAGACTAAAAGTGGGAGGGGGTTATTGTTTAACGGGTACAGAGTTCTTGTCGGGGGAATGACAAAAGGTGGGTATAGATAATGGTGAGGGCTACACAACAGTGTGCATATATTTAATGCCACTGAGTGGTGTACTAGACTTACAAATTGTTAAAATGGAAAGACTGTGTGATATATATTTTGCCACACCAAGAAAAGATTGTTACACTTCCTGCATGCTTGTTACAGGAAATATACCTAGCCCCTGACATTAAGAGTTCTAAACACAGTTGCCGGGCACTGTGACAGGTCCTGATTCAAACTCAGGCTTGTGAATCCAGAGGCCAGGGATAAAGACACCCCCCATAGAGCACCCTCTCTTCTGCTTAGCCAGAAAATCCAGTTCTGCTGACAGCCTCCATCCTGCCCGGGAGGGCTGCGGCTGCTGGCTTCTCTCAGCCAGGGAAGCTCAACGAGCTAACGACCTGAGTAAAGTGGGGTCTGTGTCCTTCCTGAGCCTGTGCTGGCCCCCCGGGTGCCTGCAGAAAACACCCCAGCTCCCTCACCTATAAAAAACAGCTAGCTCAGAAGGTGTGCCTGAAACCAGCAACGACGAAACCTCCCAAATCAAATGATGAATTTAATCCCACCTGGCATTGGGGAGCAGGGACAGGAACCGATCCCTCCACCCTTCCTACTCGGAGGAGAATAAATATAGATGCCCATCCCTGACACTGACTTTCCACCCTCCAGACACACTGCCCTGCCCTGCTCTCCCAGGTGGGCTAGAATAACATGTTTGTGACAAAGATCCCACATATAGTCAATAACATCAACAGCCTTCGGATGGGGGTGGGCACACTTCCACAGACTGGATTTTCAAGGTAAAAGCACCCTTTGAGGTCATCTAAACAAATCTCTTCATTTTCCCCAAAGTAAAAACATAGGGAGGAAGCAGTAAAGGATAACTGATTTTTAGAGTTAAGTTGTCCTGGATTTGAACATGACTTTGACACTTACTAGTTCTATGGTCTTAAACAAGTTGAGTTATTGTCTCGAGCCATAGTTTGCTCATCTGTAAAACGGATAATAATACCAACCCCGTAAAGTTGTTGTGAGCATTAAATAAGGTTAAATAGGAAACATCAAGAGGCTGGCACATGTCTCCCATTGTGGTTGGTGTTCTCCTCTTCCTCCTCCATCATCTTCATCATCATCATCATCATCATCATCATCATCATCATCATCAATATCATCATGAAGCTAAGGCCAGGGATGAAGGGCTTGTCCAAAATCACACAGTTGTGGCTTACAGCAAAACAAAGTCTCCCACACCAGTGGGTTTTTCCATTTCATCACCCTGAGACTGCACTATTGCCTCGGCCTAAATTTTTACAGCACTTCATGGAAAATATTTGAACTTCTATGGCTTTTCCACATTTCCAAATTAGAAGTCCAGCTTAATGTCCAAGAGTCTTCAGCCCAGAAACAAACTGTCTGGAGTTAGGACACTGAAACCAAATAACAGGAGCCCTTGGCACCGTCCCTTTACCCCTGGAACCTGGAATTCTCAAGGAGAATCGCAACGGAGCTGAGATGGTCCAGAGAGCTCACCTAGTGGCGTGGGCACAGAGCTGGCCAGGAAGATGACTGGACTTCTGCTGAGAAAGCAAAAGCTGAGAGGCGGGTTCAGATGGACTGTGATGGGAACAGATGCAATGATCCTGGTGACATTTACTGAGCACTTAGTTTGTGCCAGGTACCACTGAGGTACCTTAACATCTATTCCCTATTTTAATCCTCCAACCCCATGAAATAAGCAAAATTACTCCCCACATGAATGAGAAAGATGAAGCCAAGGAACCTTTACACACTCCCTCCCCAAGGCAGGCTTTTCAGGTCTCACAGCTAAAAGCTAGCCATACTAGGATACAAACTCGACTGCCAAGCTCTCTCCTGTTATCTTTCCATCTACAATGCCTGTCCTCTTCTCTACCTGCCGCATCCTTCAATGCTTAGCAGGAATGTTCTCATCTGACTTTCCCAGGAGTAACTTCCATTTTGCCTTCAGCCTCATTTGCCTGGAGTTCAGCCCTGACCATATTGTATTATATAGTTCAGTGTGTGTGTGTGTGTGTGTGTGTGTGTGTGTGTGCGCGCATTTCCACACTAGCGGTCAAGCTCAAGAAGGGCCATAATTGTGTTTAATTTGCCTGTATACATTGCTTAGTGTACAAAAAAGATGGTCAATACAGATGTGTTAGAATGTTTTTAATGCCCTTGGGCACACAACTTGTACTTTAATCAACTAGGATGCCAACAATATGGACTTGTCCTTCAAATCTAAGAGAGTTAGGGACTCCTCAACCTGGACGGCGCTGTGTGCTGTCCAGAAACTCTCGCTTGTGCACCTGGGAAATGGAGGCAGTGCTATGGCTCTGCCCTTCCCACCGGGCTGCAGCAAGGAGCTAATGGGTTTGAAGCTGTTTTGAAAAAATACAAGACACCAAATGGATGATGTAAAACACAGATAATCTTAATCATTAAATCACTGCTTAGTAAGAATTTGCAACAAGCTAGGAAGGCATGTTCAGGAATTGCAACCTCAAATGCCACAGGGACCAGGCAAGTCTCAGCAGTCCAAGTCTAGTGGTCACTCAAGAGAAACCTGACACCCAGACTATTATGTGAACTCTCTCAATTGTTAAATGTTGGCATCTCATTTGTAAAATTTCAAACATTGTGCTATTGTGCCATTTGCATAAAACAGCCCCAAAATCCCACATTTGCAATTTCTGGACTCTATTCCTCTCACTTCACAGAAAGCCCAGAGTTAGCCAGTTTAGCTCTAGTCCACCGACTTAGCTACATTCATCATCCCAAGATTGAAGTACTTTCTGAATTAAAAAGATCCAATTATGTGCAGTCTAACCTTAGAGTTGGATGTTTTATTGCATTCTTACTTTGATAGTTTTTAGATGACATAAAAAGCAATTCATTATAAACCAGAACATTTAACTAACCAAAATACCCCCACAAATCCTAATCATACCGAATGACAGAATTCCAAATACATGTGTGTATTATATTTATGTTTGTATGTGTGTCTACATACAAGCATATATTCACAAATGTATGTGGTCAAACATAGCTACACAAGAGTATGTTTCAAAGCCAAAACATCACATTAATCCTTTAAAAAAAAATCCCTGAAGATATCTGCAAATGATTTACCTGATAAGGTGTTACTATCTAAATTATATAAAGAACTCATGCAACTAAATATCAAAAAGCAAACAATTCAATGAAAAAATGGGCAGAGGACCTGAACAGATGTGTTTCCAAAGAAGACACAGAAATGGCCAACAGAGGTCCGGCTGAGTGGCGCAGTGGTTAAGTGCTGGCTTCGGAAGCCAGCGGCCCCGGTTCGGGTCCCACATATGAGGGCCAGTGACACTGCCCTCAAAAAAAAAAAAAAAGAAAAAGAAATGGCCAACAGGTCCATGAAATGGTGCTCACATCACTAATCACCAGGGAAATGCACATCAAAACCACGATGCCATGTCACCTGTCAGAATGGCTATTATATAAAAGACAAAAATAACAAGGGTTAGCGAGGATGAAGAAAAAAAAGGAACCCTTGTGCGCTGTTGGTAGGAATGTAAATTGGTGCATCCACTATGGAAAACAGAATAAAGGTGCCTCAAAAAATTAAAAATAGAACTACTATATGATCCAGCAATTTCATTTCTGAGTATTTATTTGAAGAACATGAAAACACTAATTTAAAAAGATATATGCACCCCTATGTTCACTGCAGCATTATTTACAATAGCCAAAATATGGAAGCAACCTAGGTGTCCATCAATAGACGAATGGATAAAGAGTATGTGATATATATGCAATAAAATATGATTCAGCCATAAAAAAGAATGAAATTTTGCCATGTGTGACAACATGAATGGACCTGGTGGGTATTACGTTAAGTGAAATAAGCTGAGAAAGACAAATACCACATGATTTCACTTATATGTAGAATTTTTAAAAAAAAGAAAAAGAAAAGGAAAAGAACAAACAAAACAAACAGAAATAGACTCAGAGAACAAACTGGTAGTGGCCAGAGGGACAAAGGGTGGAGGGATGGAAGGGGACCACAGGGCACAGACTTTCAGTTACAAAATAAATAAGTCACAAGGAAGTAACGAACAGCCGCAAGAACGTAGTCATAATACTTCAATAACTTCTCTTGGTGACAGACGGTAAAGAGGCTTACTGTGATGGTTCCGTATTGGATACAAATATCAAATCACTATGTTGCACACTGAAACTAGGAAAATATTGTAAGTCAGTTATACTTCAATAAATAAATAATTTAAAAAAATACATCTCTGCTTTTTAATCTCAACCTGAAAGATATTAGCTAAACACGGTTGGACAAAATATTAATGAAGCTTAACCTCTAATTATACGGTTAAAGCTTAATTGTCTCCAGTATCTTATTGAGATACAGGGAGCTAGTCCCAAGTAACTTATTTATGGATGGATGGATACATGGCCAGATGAATGGATTTGAAGACTGCTTATAGAAATACACCAAATACAATTTTAAAAAGAGAATGAAATCATAGGTATGGGAAAGCAAGGGTGAGCAGGAGTGGTGTTAAGGAGGGCCCACCCTCTGAGTCCAGGTGCCAGCCCAACGCTGTCATTGTCTACAGGCTGCGAGCGGAGCCCCCAGGAGTCAGAACAAAAGGGACCCCATTTGTCCCTGATTCCCAATTATTGTGATTAGAGTCAACTGCCTTTGCTCCCCCGATGACAAAACTAACTGAAATAAAGTCTACTGTGACTCTCATTTAAAGACAACAGGTCAATTAGAAATATTCCGAAGAAATTAGAAAATACAAGAATCTTGCTATGTCCCTTCCTTCGACATCTTGAGATTGTCTGTGCCCACTCATGGAAATGTCCACTGACTTACTTTTTACCCCAAGAGAGGCTCCTGCGCACACATGCCAATCATCCATCCTCTTTCAAAACCACAATTAAAAAAAAAAAAAAGGGACAACTACATTTTCAACTAGGCCAGCCTTTAATACATACAAAGGACAAAGAGTCCCCAAATACTCCCGCCCACACCTCTCCATCACCCTGTCCACCAGCTTCCAGAGGGATTTCAGGATCAGGACTCAGATGAAAGCCCCTTGGCTGCTTCCACAAAAGCACCGTGCTGTGGTGCCTGTCTGGGGTCAGGAACAGGAAATGGGTGTTCTGCAGAAGAGAAGCCAGGAGAGTATTTGGCAGCAGTGAAAAGCCCCTCTGAGGGGGTGTTACGGGCTCAAAGACTCACATCCCTGCTGAAGCTTGACCCAGGCAGCTGAAGGTATTGCCCAAAGTGTCATAGCTAGGGATGAGGACAGCTGGGCATCAGGCTACAGGAAGCTACAAAAAAAATGCTGATGTGGGAAGATCTCTGGGTGCCCAATGCTGCAGGACGCTAACAGCCTGTGTGTAAGAAGGGGGAGAAACAAGAGTCTATGTGTGATTTATATTTGAATAAAGAAACTCTGGGAAGGATGGAGGCCCCCAAAAACTAGCGTGAGTGATTCATTAGAGAGAGTGGAGAGAACAGAGGCAGGAATGGAAGTGAGATTTCTCACTGAATACTTTTATATGCTGTTTTTATTTTTTAACCATCTGAAAGTATTACCAATTTTTTAAAATATAAATTAAATGAAAAATAAAACCTAAAACTTATCCGTAGGAAAAAAGATTGGAAGGAAATAGGTTAAAATGATAACAATAGCTGTCTCTGGATAAGCCCAAGCTGATTTTTTTCTTTCAAATTATTTTCCAAATTTCCTAAATGAACACATGTGTTTTTTTCACAATGAAAAGAACATGAACTTTAAAAAAATAAAAAACTAAATTACATAAAATATTTTCAAAATTATGATTTCTGCTTTTTATATGCATCAGCCACATGACATATAGAAGTCAGAGTTCTGACAAATTCATATCAATTTATTTTTCATTCCCTGTAAATCACATTGACCATTGCTTCCAAGGGCCAAGCAACTGCTGAGCTTTGAATTTCAAACAAAATTTGTAATGGCAGCAGCAAGAAAACTGTTTTGAAAGTCCAGCTGTGTTGAGAAAAGGAATTTCTAAATTCCAAACTACTTCTTACAAAGAATAGTGTGTAGTGGTCTGAACATATTAGCCACATTTAGAGAAGATGGGATGTGACAGGAGGGGAGTTCTCCAGGTGTCCTCCGTAGCAGAAAGGAGGAAACGCCCTCTGGTCTGCAGATGGTACCAAGGATGCAGGGAGATGCAGGCGAGGCAACTGGGATGGCCCTCCCTGTGACCTCGGAAGGACCCAGCCACCCTATGCCACCTGGGCCGTGGCCGGGAGTCAGGGAGGATGCAGAAAGAAAAGAGAAAGCCCAGATACATGGAGGGGAAGGGAACTGCTATGGGTTGTATGGTGCCCCCATATTCATATGTTCAAGCCCCAACCCCCAGTACCTCTAAATGTGCATAAGGTCTTTAAAGAGGTGATCAAGTTAAGATGAGGCCATGAGACTGGGCCCTAATCCAATCTGACTGGTGTCCTAATAAGAAGAGTCAACGGGGTGAGTGAAAACAGAGGGATGACCAATGAGGGCACAGAGAGAAGGCCGCCAACTGCAACCCAAGGAGAGAGGTTTTGGAAGTAATCAACCTTCCCAATGTCTTGACCTTGAACTTCCAGCACCCAGAAGATACATTACTGTTGTTTAAGCCATGCAATCTGTGGTGTGTTGTTGTGGCAGCCTTTGCAAAAGAATACAGAAACCATCTTAAAGAACATTGGGTGGCCAAGCAAAATGGCGATGCTTCCTGGCATGGTTAGGTGCTCCTAGGAATGCAAGTATCAGCAGACGCACAGCGGCCCACCGGATGGGACCAGCTGCATCCAAACAGGATCCTCACCAAGGGAAGTGGAGAGACCACAGACCTCAGTGGATGCCGGGCGGGACCCACAAACAGACCAGGACCCTCACAGGGTTCCAGAGATGGGGCCAGGTAGGCCACGCCACAGCAGTCTCCTGGGACACATGCAGCGAGGAGTCCCTCACACTGCCACAAAGCTGCATGGCCTTTCTTTGGCCCCCGGAGGCCCCTGGGGAAAGGGGAGGAGCAGGAGGAGAGGAAGGAGCCCGGAAAGCCTGAGACTGTTTTCATTCCGACGCACTTAAGTTCCCTTTAACTGATAAGTTTGAGGTTTCCCCACCTTTTTTTTTTTCCATCTCTGAATTATTGTGGATTCATTTCCAACCAAACCATGGCGTTACTGATGGTAAAAAGCCACCCATGCATGAAACAGCAAGAAAAATGACCTAACCTTGGTCAAAGCCGTGAATAAGCTTAAGGTTTTGGCGCATCGACTTTGGACTGTCTTGAAGGCCATTCAACTGGGTCGAGTTCCAGGAACCCTGATGGGCCTCAGGTAGCATGACCCCTCTCTGGAGATGTGGAACGGACCTCAGAAGCCACAGTATGTGAGGCTCTGGTCTGTCTCAGCAGAGGGTAAGTTCCAGTCTAACGGCTTGGAGGTCTTCCTGCCTTTTTCCACTTTTAAAAGAGCAGATGTTCTCCTGGGAAAGAGATATTTAGCTACCCAAACAAATAAGAGAATTGGAGAAATGGAAATAAACCAGGCCTCCGCCTGCCACCGTGGCAGTGCCCAAAGAAATCACATTAGCCAGAGGGGAACACCCGGCCCCAGGGAGGGCTGAGCAGCTTGGCCGGGTTCCTGACCTGAGCAAATGACAAATACGACTGTCTTTGTTCTGGTTCTTGGCGTGAAGGAGGGTCTGTGGGTTATTTGTCTAGCTTGTTGACTCTCATAAAAGACATTCATAAATTTATTCTTAGTGTCAGGGGTGCTTACCGGTGTCAGAGTGGAGTCTTTTCAGACAGTTGCTCCATGTTAAAACAAGCCACTCGATGCATCTATAAATAATTGTCTAGGCTTCGTTTAGCTAACAAACGGCTTTTTCTCTCTCTCTCTCTCTCGCCTCTCTTTTTAAAATCAACTCTAAGATGATTTCATAAACAACGGGAGGAATTTCCCATTAATATTAAAGTGTGTCTGGGTTGGTCATTTTAATAGAACTTTCCAGAGGGAACAAGCAGTCCTTCCGTCTTGTCCATGTGAGACCTGTTCCCTTTTCAGAACAAGACTTCTGGCAGCCCAGCCTCGCTAGGACCAGTCACAGCTTTCCCTCCCCACCATCCTATGTCCATCTCTTTCACTGCTTTGGCCAAAAAGGAGGAACGCAGTAAGGCTGTGGACATCAGCAGCCTGAGCCAGTCAGGAGAATGTGTCACCACTCTGGGGACTTCAGTTTTTCTACTCTGACTTCAGATGTCCAGATTTTTTACTTTTCAGGCCACCACCCATCTAGGATATAAAGGTAGAGTTATGGCTATGTCATTTTAGTTGCTATAACAGAACTCCCTCTAGCCAGCCCCCTGCAAATAACAGGGGCTTAAAAGAAGATAGAAATTTATTTCTCTTTTACATAAAAGTAGTCTAGAGACAAACCACTTGTGGTTGCTGTGGTGGCTCCAAAGTATCACCTTCTGTCTTTATACGTCACCGTCTTTGGCATGTCACCCCATGGTCCAAGATGGCTGCTCAAGTCCAAGCATCATGGCTGCATTCCAAGCAGCCAGAAGAAAGAGGAGGTGAAGGATGTTCCCTCTGATTTAAGGTCATGTCCTGAATTATCATACAGTACTTACTGGATATAATTTAATCAGATGACCTCACCTAGCTGCAAGGGAGTCTGGGACTAGCTAGGCAGCAGGGCTACTTGAAGAATAGACATTGGGAAGAGTGGACATTGGGAGGCCTCTAAGCATTTCAACCACAATGAAGACTGCACTTGATCACCTCCCATGAAGTCTGCCAGCACCTACAACTCCAAACGCCTACACAGTACTGCCACTGTTCTATTTTTAAAGAGTTTCAGTTTTTATTTTTCTATTTTTTTTTATATATATATTTTTTAATTTTTTTGAGAGCAGTGTCACTGACCCTCATATGGGGGACCTGAACCGGGGCCGCTGGCTTCTCAAGCCAGCGCTTAACCACTGCGCCACTCGGCCGGCCCTAAAGAGTTTCAGTTTTCACACCCTCTGTTTTGAAAACTCACTTTCTATCCTTCACTCTTTCTTTCTCAGAGTGGGGATTCTGAGAAGTTGGACTGCAAGACAGAATTCAAGCTTAGTTTTCACCAGGTCATGACCACATACATGTTATAAATTCCTGCCCCATGAGCCTTCGCCTACACTCTGAAGGTCCTAAGAAGCCAGGTGTGGAAACTGTCCCAGGAGGATCCCTGCAAGTACAACTTGAAATCAAAACTTCCATCTTGCTTCATTCCTGCTTCATTCAGGGATCGGCTCAAACCTTCCAGTTTCATGGTCCACATCCAAGAAGGTGCCAAAAGCCAGGTAAAGGGCAAAGCCACTCTGGCAGGGATTAACCCTGAGCTCCATTAAAGAACGAAGCCACTGCCTGGCTCAGACCTGCAGACCTCATGGACAGTCTCCTGCTTCTTTGGGGACACCCTGGATTCTAAAGACCAACCTCAACTTGGACCCCCATCTGTCTGAGACCCCAGACATTGTGCCTGCCTTGCCACGTGGAATTTCAGCAGACCATGCATGGCCTGTGACAGCTGACCTCCTGATGCTCTCCTGCCCTCTGGGACACACCACCAGTCCAGCTCAGGGCCTGCTGCCCTCCGAAACCAGCTTCCTCACTGCCAGTGACAAATGCTATTGAGTGTCAAGTGTCAGAACAATGTCCTCCTCATGAAATCCACCCACCCACACTGGGTGAGTCACGTGAGCAGAGTGAGTGGTAAAAGGATACCCAAGCAGTTGTCATGGAGAGACAAAGAAAACTACAAGCAGGAATGGTGAGGAAAAGCAAGCCACCACGCAGCCTTCCTTAAATTGCGTTCAGCGACATAGCAGGGCCATGCAATGTTGATAGGTGTTTCCACCCCCAAAGGCATGGCCAGCTAAGTTTGTAAACTACCGCCGCTAGAGTTTCATACCTTAACAAATTAAAGGCTCTGAGAAGGCCTGCAGGATTTCCTAAACCACGTAACTACCCCCTTTCCTTCCGGAACACCTATTAATGCCTCATGAAACCAGTGTCCATCAGAATATTGAATGAGGCAGTAATCCACTGAGGGCCAGATCTACTTCTCTGGCACTGGACTCAAACCACCAGCATTCAATTTCCTGCCCTAGCACTTGTTAGTGATGTGACCTTGGGTACGTCACTAAATCTCTTTGTGCTACTATAGTTGTTTCATCTGTAAAACGGGGGTAATGATACCTGCTTCTTAGCGTGGCTATGAGCATTAAATGTTAATATGCGTGGAAGGCTTACAATAGTTAGAATAAATGTTAGTGGTGATGACGACAATGATGACGATGATGATGACAACCCAGTACTGGAACACTTTCCATAGCTAACAAGTATGTTACTCCCATGGGTCAGGATTGCACACACCTTTTTTTTTTTTTTTCTTTCCTGCAGAGCCAATTTACTCATTTATCAGGTGGCCTGGGATAGGGCCCAGGGTGGGTAACTGAACCGTTCAGGTCCTTGGTCTTGGGGAAAATGAATGAGAGACTGACAGAGAGGGTCAGCAGCTGGAGCGAGAGAAAGCAGGAGCAAAGGAAGAGAGACGTCAGGTGGTGATGGTAGGCTCTCTGAAACCCAGAGGGAGCATCCTTGACGGGCTGCAATCTTCTACAAGATCCAAGCCTTCCTACAGAAACAAATCACGGACATCTCCCCTTACTTGCACCAACTGCTGCTCCCTCCCCAGCACTGTACATCCTTCTGTCCATTTTTATTCTTCTACATACATATCTACGCATTTACTCACCCATCCTGCACATGCCCATATTTTATTTAAATGGTGCCAAAGCTCACTTAGTCTCTACATCCCCTGTCAGCCTGGGCTTAAGACTGTCATAGGAAATGGACGAGGGGTCCCTGCTGCTGTGGGGGCTGACGGGGAGGGGGGTTCCAGGGGGACCCATGCACCCCAGCCTCTTCACGCGCCCCTAAACATTCCAGGCAGTTTCCCAGCTTAGAGATTTCACAGTGGCTATTCCCTCTGCCTGGGGCACTGTTCCCCCAGATGGCCATTGCCCCTCCAAGTCTCTGCTTCAGCCCCACCTTCCCAGTGAGGTCCTCACTCAGGGACTCCTGCCACCTGCCACCCCCAGCCCACATCCCGGCCCCTCGCCCTGCCCTAGCCTCTCCTCTTCCCATAGCACTTAGCACCTTTAATAGACGAGGTAAGTGGTTTAGTTGTTCAGTTTACTCTTGACTGTCTGAAACGCCCAAGGGCATCCTCTTAGCCCATGTATCTCAAAGCCTATGACACACTCCTGCTCTAATAGGCACTTGGCACAAAGTATGTGAAGGACGGATGGGCTCAGGGCAGGAAGCGACAGCTGAGGGGAGACGTGATTTCCTGCAGGCACTATAGGTGGGGGGCTGGGGTGGTTTCATCTGGATATTAAAAAGAAAGGTGAATATTCAAGCCACCGAGATAGGGAAAGAGGTATCTGGAGAGTGATACCCCTCTAACAAAGCTACTAACAGTGATTTCCACTGGGGCTGGACTTATGGGTGATTTGCGTTTCATATTTTCTATAGTTATTATATAAATAACTATATATATTCTCAATATATATAGTTATTTAATATATATTTAATATCTATATAAATAACTATAAATAACTGTATATTTATATAAATAACTATATATAAATAACTATATATTCATATTTTCTTGCAGTTATTATATAAATATATAACTATAAGTATAAATGTAAATATATGTAACAATATGTAATAGGGAATATAAATGTTTTTATATTTTCTATAATATATGTATATTTAAAATATAACATATTTATATATTTATAAACTTACATATTGTTTGAATTTTTATAACACACCCACATATAATTTTTGTAATTAAATTGAAAGAGTAAAGTGAATGAATGCACACAGAAACATGTTCCATGCTAGAGAGTAGACTCTGGCCCCTGAGATCCAAGACCCTGGTTCCAGCCTCCAGAGTCAGGGACACGTCACCATGGACACCAGGGCAGGATGAGAGCTCCTCGTGCTGCAACCACATGGCCCCAAATGCCTGACTTTGGGGCCTGCGCCCCAGCCTTAACCTGGCCTCCTCTCCTAGTAGCCGAGCCTGACATTGCCTGAGGAAGTTTCTCTCTCTCTCTCTCTCTCTCTCTCTCTCTCTCTCTCTCTCTCTCTCTCTCTCTCTCTCTCTCCCCCTACTCCAGGGGCGAGGGTGACCCAGACCAGGCCACTCAGGGCATCAGAGATGCATTCAGGGGTGGGCACGTGACCCAATCAGAATTCACTGTAGGCTAAGAGCAAATTGCTATCTTCCGCTAGCCTTAAGTCTGCCCAGTGCTGCTGGTGGCCATCCTGCCACCACCAAGACAGCAGCAGCCTGAGGATGGAGCCAGCACAGAGGAAGGCAGACCGAGAGACAGTGAGAGTGCCTGATGCGCCATGTGGACGCCTGGATGCGGCCATGCCTGGAAGTCAGCCCTACCCGAGCGCAGCTCAGTGTGATGAGCTCAGCTTTCTTAACCCGTTAACACAGGGACCCCTGAACTACAGACGTGGGTGTTTCCTGGACTCTGTCCCCCGGAAAAGAAGTCTGCTCATGGGCCTTCAGCAAGAACAGATGTGGGGAGTTTTCTGAGCCGAAGGAACTGCTGGAGGAGCCAGCATCCCTGCCCCATTCAGACCACACCACACCCCAGTGCCTTTCGTCTGTTCTGGTACCTATCCTCCTCCTTCCACGTGTTTTTGTTTCCAAAAACCTGAAGCGGTGAGAAGAGTGTCAAAGCTGACTGTCCTCTGGCTGACCCTCAGCTGATGACTGAAGGTCATGGGGTATGAAAGCCCAGCTCTCTTGCCCAGAACCAACTCTTCACAGTAAGTTACAGCCCAGAACTTACAGTGGCTAAAGCCATCGTCTTGGACTCTGTCTAACGTCGCTCTCTTGCTCGGCTTTATGTCCTGCTTCTCATCCCTCACCGCCTTTCCTGGGGGGCACTGACTTCATAAATCAACGTCCTCTGAGTGACATAACTTAAGACATCAGGTGCAAACAGCCCAGGCCAGGGGGACTCTGAGGCCAGGGCAGGGGAGCCTGCCGGTCATCTTTCCAACACCCAGGAGACGGCACACAGAGACACAGGCTGCTGCTTCTGCCCCTGCCTCTGGCAGCCACAGAGCTCTGAGCACACTGCCGCCAGTATTGCCCGTCACCCAGCTTTGTCACACAGAAGGGCAAACAACCTAGCTCCCTGCCCAAGAAGGAGAGCAGGGGTGACGCGCAGACACGCAGTCTCTCACCCCCACTCTGAGCCCCGGACTGGAGGCCAGCCTGCACAATGCACTTGGAGCTCTTCCCTCCGCACGCTCGCCTTGTCTGACCACACTGCCTCTGGAATGTGCAGCGGTCACCAGCCCAGCTACCATGGTCCAGTGCCCCGGAACTCTAATAGGCAACTCTCCAGACCCGTCTTGGATCGGCCCCCGCTGCCACGTGCCAGGATCACACAATGGGCACTCCAGCTCCTGCTACTCCCGGGGGCGCGGGCAGCCAGAACTGAATTTCTACTTCTTTTGCTGCCACTAAATAAGCTGTTGCACAGAACTCAAGGGAAAGGAAGCCCTCGCCTCTTGGCGGAGGTCACTCTATGGGCCCCTCCTGACTCTGTGGACATGACCATAAGGAGCGTGTGAACCCGACCCCAGCTCTGAGTGCGGCTTCTGCCTGCTTGGCTGCCGCGCCCCCTCCTACCAGTGAGAAGCCCCGAAAGCATGTCATTGGAGGGCTCCACTGGTAAGCAGGTGGTACAACGAAACAAATACATAAAACCTTGGCCACACTTCAGGAGGGGTGAAATCTATAATTATTGCATTGTTTTGTATGCTTGAAACCAATAAAAAAATAAATAAAAATAAAAATAAATTAAAAAATAAAAACCCTGGCCACAGTGATGGGTTGGGTTGGACGAACACAGCCAGGCCAATGAGACCCGGTGGCAAACTTGGGGGTGAGACATGCTTGTTTTCTGCTGGACGTGCAGCTGGGAGCACACAAGCCTAGAAAGGCCAGGAGCTTCTACGGGGAGGGTTTGCTGGAGAGTGAAGTCCACATCCTCTCTTCTCTTGTTATTGGGGTTTTGTTGTAGTTGTTTTTATTTTGACTTTCTGCGTAAACCAGTTTAAATTGTTTTTTTCTGCCGCTTGCAACCAAAAGCATACTAACTGATAGAAATATTGGCGGGTAAAGGACAAAAGAGGAAAGCCCCTCTGGCCCCAGCTCTGCCGCTCATTTGTCACATAGCTTTGGTCCAGTCCCTTAATATCTAAAACATGAGCAGTGAATAGGTGACAACGCAGGGGTGTCTTCCGGGTTCTGAGCAGAACACACCACGGTTTTCTGCCTTTGCCTGCCTTTGCACACAATTCTCCTTCAAAGCCCAGCTCGAAACCCGGGAAACCTGCCCTTCTTTTCCAGGCCCCTGAGAATCCCTCCATTTTGAATTCCTGCCGCCTTTACCTGTCTGTGCCACTGACTGGTTCATACAATACCTTGATAGTTTCAGACCACAGTCTATGCACGTGTGCTGTGTCCCCCGAAGCTCCTCAGAGCAGCTAAGCACATTCCCACATTCCAGGCACCGTGTGACACCAGTACGTGCAGGCTCCTATATGAGCCTCAGAACCATCCCGCAGGTGGAGGGAGGGTGCTTTATTATCTCATATTAAAGATGCGGAACGGAAGCTCGAAGAAACCAAGCCACTTGCCAGAGGCCACCCAGCCAGGTGTGCCAGCACAGGGCTTTTTTGAGACGATAAATTTCTGGGTCATACCCTCTGCTCACAGGCACACCTCCTCAGTCCAGTGTTGCTCGTCACATACTGATTCCTCCCACACATCTGCTCATGGATTCATCCACTGTGAGCAGATTTCAGCGAGGAGCAGGTCAGGCAAGAGGAAAGACCACATGTTTTTTGGGGCTGCACATCCAGGTAGCCCTGATCTGCAGGGGTGGGGGGCAGCGGAAGGACGGTGCACCCTGCTGATGACTCCGGCTGCTCTGCCCAGCTCCATGCCCTCTGCACCAAGCCCCCTTCACCACCTGGCCAGCAGGGGAGGTGACCCAGGGCATTTTGAGACAACTCTTCCCGGAGCCATTAAGGCCGATGGCTAACAGACTAGCCATTCGCCTCTGGAGCAGGGGAAATTCGGTTCCAATCAAAAGCTCACATTGTCCATCCCTGATGGACTCAGCCCACACTGTTCAGCTGAACCCTGAGCTGGGCCCAAACCTGAATTTTGTATCAAACAGTGAAACAAACCAAAGTGTTTCTTCCAAAAAAAAAAAAAAAAAAAAGTAGCAGACCACTTTGAAACTGAGCTGAACCTGTGTATTTTCTAAGACTACTAAACAGAAACAAAAAAATCAGACATCAAAATGTTGTGTGAACAAAACCAATATTCACCCAATCCAAGTTCATGATTTGAAAAGACATTCAGAAAGGAACATTTTACCTCCCTGTGTGGCTCTGTGGGGTGTGTACTTGTGTTCTAAGGAACACTGTGTGAAGAATGGAGGCTGGCTTTTTTTAAAATGTGGTTTAAAAAAAAAGTTATTTTATTTTAATCCTCCATAAATATGAATCAGAAACTTTGGGAGCATTCAGTTCCCCTTGCATTGACAAAAGCATTTCAAGGATGGATCCGTTACAATAATAGAGCCTGAAAGCATGGGCCGAGAGGACAGAACCTTGAGTCCTGGTCCCAGCTCACCCTCAGGCACCTTACTCTGGGGCTGTGGTCTCCAGCAGCATAGGGTAGGTGTGGCTCTTGATGCTGGGCATGCCCTTGGGCATGTCCCGTTTTTCAAGTCCTGAACCACACAGAGCATGTGACACCAGATTTCGGGCCCCAGAGGAGAGTGCACTGGGGCAGCTGGACAAGTTGCTTTCAGGGCCCCAGAGCAGGAACTGAGAGCACGCCCCACCCAGCCATTAACACATGCTGATCATATCAGTCCTCGGGCCCAAAGAAAGAAAACTGGGTGCTGGCTGAATACAAGGTGGGGCAAAGAGTCACCACCATCTGCTCTTTGCTCCATCACAGCCTAAAAGTAAAAACAATCAATCCATGAACAAAAGACCAACGAGACTTATTTTAAAGACCTAGGGCTTCCAAAGAGCTAACAGTCGTTACTTTGAGATACATGGATGGAGAGAAGCAGAGGGAACCCTGCTTTCTGTTTTACACTCAAATCCATCATTTGGAGCCTCCACAAACATTACAGATGCATGCATTGCATTTATAATGTTTAAAATAAGGCTAATATGCAGACATATATACGTACTATGAGCTAAGCATAAGACAAAAGCAGAAACCACAGAGGAAAAGGCTGATGGACTTCACTGCATAAAACCAGAAAACTTCTATTCGTTAAAAAAAAAAGAAATTACCCTAAACTATAGTAGGAGGAGAAAATATTTACACTATTAATGATAGTAAATATTTACTGTCTTGGACCGGCCGAGTGGCGCAGCGGTTAAGAGCTGGCTTGGGATGCCAGCGGCCCTGGTTCGGATCCCACATATGAGGGCCAGTAACACTGCCCTCTAAAAAAAAAAAAAAATTTACTGTCTTAACATATAAAAAGCACTTAGGGAATAACCACACTCCAATAGAAAAAGAGCAAAAGACATAAATAAGCAATTCATAAAAGAAGAAATACAAATGGCCAAAAAACATAATATTCATCCCCACTAATAACAAAAATTCAGATAACATTTTTTTTCTATCAAAGTAGCAAATGTTCCAGATTTTTTCATCATACTTGTTGTTAAGAGGACAGATAGCTTCATGCACTGTTCATAGGAGGGTAAATTGGTAAAAACCTTTTTGGAGGGCAATATTACAAAACCTGTTAACAACTTTTAAAATATGCATAAACTTTGACATAGCAGTTCCACTTCTAAGCATTTATCCCTAAGGAAAGTCTTCATGGCTAAAGATACATGCATTTGGATGTCAGTGACATTGTTTATAAAAGCAAAAAAGTTGGAAATAGCCTCACTGTCCAAACAACGAAGGACTGGTTTAATATATTGTGGCATTATACATGGGGAATAATGATGAGGCTATTAAAATTATGATAGAGAAAAACATGAAACCACACAGAAATGTTTATGATAGAGTAAGTGGAGAACAGTGGTTACAAATGGTTTGTACACTATGAACCCACTTTTATAAATAAATATAGGGACACATCCACATGGAATATTTAACCGCCTGATTACAGACTATTTTCATTTCCTCCTTTATATTTTTCTGCATTTTTTTGGTAATTAAAAATCTGTGTTTTTTTCATCAAAAATAGCCAGTGCCAAAACGCATACAAGAATCATTTTCAAGTGATCAGTCAGTAAACAAACATCTATAAATCAACAAATTAAGAATCAAAGACACAACAAATGTGATAAAGTAGCTTCAGCTGTTCCAAATAACCCCTCCAATTCATCATCTAGGCCTTTTTTTTTTTTTGTAAGCCCACAGAATCTGAGTTCATGCACATGAGGTCATTACATTGCAAAACTTGCTGGACCCAAACAGCATTCTAAAATCATAACCTACTCTGACCGCAGAAAAGCAGCAGCAGCTCCCTTGTTTTCCTAGGACAAAACCACTGCATCTTTAGAGCTCCAGGTGGGAAGGCTGAAGCCAGGTGTCATGGGGCTCTGGGACCAGGATGGTTTGGGTCTCCATCGACATGGCTCCACACCAGTGTGAAATTCAGATTTTTCCAAGACAGAAAGGTCTACTTGAAGGGGAAATGCTATCTGCAAGCAACAAGATGCTGATGTGCTGTGCTAAGAAAGAGATGACATAGCAAAGGGGGAGCACTAGAGGTGCTGGGTGCCCTGCAGAGCTCTTCTGGGGCTAGGGCTCATGCACGCCTGGCACACAGTAGGCTCAGCAAATGCTCTGAATAACGGTGGTGGTGAATTGCACTAGGCTTCTCCCCCAATTCCTGTTTGACCACACATCCTTCACAGGAACTATGTTCCCTCTTGGTGGAGACTAACCGTACTGACATTTAGGCCACAGGATGAAAACTTTTAGGACAACACAATATCTCAGTTAAGGGACAAGTTAGACACATGAAATAAAGCGTAATCAGGCCACTAATGGGCTAATCCACTAATGCGTCTTTTCCACTCTCTCTCTAGGGAGATCCCCCCAGCAGGCACTCACCTCCAGAAACAGTGAGGCACCATTGGCAAATCCATTAATTACTCTTTGTCAGACACACCAATGCGCTAGAAAGACAGTCTTCTTGGTTCATTCAAGTCCTTTGGGCAAATCAGGGAAGCAATGTTTTCACCCATGTGTGGATTTCTATGGTCAGCCCAGCCGAGTGACAGTGTCTCCTCATACTGTGTATTGATTCTTCCCAGGTTCCAGACAAGAGCCCCTTTTGATCTCTTACCTAACATGTACAGGGGATTTCATTTCTAACATACCATTTTTTTTTAACTGAATAATGTGATTGTAAAATAAATCTATCTTCATTGGCTTTTCACCACCCTGGGGATTTTTTCCCCCACTGTTTGCGCATTTTCGACCAATCACAGGCTGTTCAGGACACTGATGAACAGGGTACATCATTGAGCTTGGAAGTGATCCGCAGCTAAACCTCTCATCTCCCTAATTCTCACAGGAGGGGGTGTTCTGTTTTCTTGTAGACACCCGCTTGGCAGAAAGCTAAAGAGAAAATTTGCCTGAGGGTAAGTTTTTGTGAGCAAGGTGAGTCCCAGAAGGTCTTTGGAGGGGATGGGATGAAAGTCTGTCCAACGTAATGATGATGAGACACTGCAGCCAGAAAATGTTTGCTGGATGGAGTTACGTGAGTGAGTTGAGGGTTTCAGTCCCGAGCAATGGGATAAGGGAAAAGGGCAGAGAAAGGCCTTCTGGCCAGAGCAGCGTAGGGGGACACTGAAAATCAAACAGACATCGAGAAGTCAAAATCTCACCCACGTCACTTGAACTCAAGTCAGGGAGCCCACATTTAATGACTGGATGGGTTTGCAACAAACATTGAGTGTAAGTTATATAAAAACCACTTTACTAAATGAAGAGGGTTTCTTCATTTGTATGTGGAATCTTAAAAAAATAAAACAAATAAACAAACAAAACAGAACAGAAACAGGCACATAGTTATAGAGAACAGGATGAATGGTTACCAAAGGAGAGTGGGGAGGGAGGATGGGTGAAAGGAGAAAAAAAAAATTAAAAAATTAAAAATAATTTTAAGAAACCACTTTCCTAAAAGAATGTTGTTTGTTGTATAAACATTCTTTGTCAAATACATGATGCTTGCCATTTTTAGCTGGAAACCTGGTTTACACTAGTATTTCTACAGAGATTTATGTGACTCTTCGATGGCTTTTGTATGTATTTGGGTGGGCCTGCTCACTCTTTTTTTGCATATGGTCAGAGCTGAATATATGTTTGCTGCTGAAAGAGATAAATGAATGGCTGCCTTGGGGAAGCAAACATTTCCAAACATTTGGCCACAAAACTGGGAGAAATGTTGACGATCTGATAGGATATGAACCTGATCCATTCTCATACAACCTGAAGGGTCCCATCTGGAAATCTCCCCACAAGAAGACACACACACACACACACACACACACACACACACACACTGAGGAGGTTAAGGATTTGGGAACGATGCTCACTTTCCTGACTCATATCCAGCAGGGCCCGAGCGTACCAGCTTCCTCATGTGAACTTCTTTTACCGCCTCTCCGTGGAGCGCCAGCATGAAGGGGTCAGCCCGTGACAGGCACCCCACACCCAGGACTGCAGCGTTCCAGGGCCAGGCCATAGCACACACCCACGGACTCATCTCTGCCCACGTCTCCTCACATCTCAGGGATGAGCCCCCAAACCCATAGAGGATTCATGGAAGGACACGTGGCCATCCCCACTCCACCTAGAATGATTCCCCAAGGGTGGGAGGCAGGCTCCCCACTGGACGGATGAAAGATCATTTTTGGTGAGGCTCAGTTGAATATTTATTGTTAAAGTCATTATAAACTTATGCATGTTATTTATCTGTAATTCCTAGGAAAATTATAGCCAATCCATGAAACACTGCTTCAGGTGAGAGCTTGTCAAGGTGACACCCCACAAGCATCCCTTTCAAAAATGCGTTAGAGACGACGGTCCATCTTTGAGGCCTTTGGATCTTTCCTCGGCTTTCAGCCCTTCCCGTCTGCTGCACCCCTAAGCCCCTACAACACGCACAGAGGGAAGCAGTTAAAGCCGGTTTTGAGAGACTGCAAACCATAGAGGCTTAAGTGCTTCAGCCCACGAAAGGTTCTGAGAGGGTTTGCAGTTTACAAAAATAGCCTGCTCACCTTCCTTTCACCTTTTTTCACATCGTGCATATTATTATCCCACAGGACACACCTTGCAAGTCATTGCTCCACATTTTCTAAATTTTACCTTTGGGTAAAATCTGACCATGAAAAGGCTGAATGTTTGGGCCAGTGTGCTTTGGGTTCTTGTACAGTCATTTTTATTGGAAGGGCCTTGCTTATGTGGCATCTGCCTCCACGGATGGATTTTTGTTGGTGAGATGTATAAAATGCATGGCTCCATTGCGGTAAGGAAGCCCTAGACTTCCTTCTGCGCAAATCAGGGCAGAAATCTGCTCAGCCTCAATTGCAGGAAGAACAGTGCTTCTCCCAAGCGAACCGGCTTGAGTTCAGCTGATGGAAGCTCGGAGTCCTCTTGTGGATCTTAGTTCCCTCTTCGCTTTGGCCACCACTCAGCTCACTACCAAATTTGTACTCGGCCTTTAGAAACTGTGCAAGACTTGTCTTTGCACAGTCTAGCTCTGACATGTCTGTGCTGTCTTCCCTGTTCCCCTCCACCCTGATGTCCTTATTTACCTAGGTTGTCCTGCTGTGTCCTATGTGTTTGCTGTAAGGTGTCTTGAATCAAGGAGGGATGCACTCATAGGTGTGTCAGCCCTCGTTTTGCTCCAGGGAAGGGCATCAGGGCCACAGGCTGAGCAAGGCCTGCCTGCACATAGGAAAACAAGCATCCTGTTTGTTCCATGGAGGAACATTTTACATTTTTACATGGTTTGCTTTTTATACTTTTGGTAGATTGTGGTTTTCTGAAATTATTTGTTTGGGTGTAAATCATCGAAAGTGGTGTTTGCACATTGCTTGTCTATTTTAGGTTTTGTCTTATTTAGATTCTTGTGTATGTAGAGCCTGGGTCTCCGTGTAGCTCACCTGCACCACAAGTAAACACAGTTGAGCTACATCCCTGAAAATCTCAGAAGCCAACCCGCCCCTCTTCCCTACTCTCAGCTGATGGGAACATCTGGCACAGCTGGCGGTGACTCACAAGCTGAGGCCCGCATCTTCCTGACCCTCCACTCTCACCAGAACCCTTACTGCAACCTCCCAGCAACAGCAGCATTTTTATTCTTAGTGCTATTCTGTATTAGGGGTACAGGGAGATGTTCTCGGTTTTCTTTCATGGCATCAATAAACTACTACTGTATTTCCTTACAGAACCCATGCTGGGCCCCTTCCATGTGTAACGGTGAGTGTGTGTGTGGAGGGGTGTCTTCCCATTTTACCGGCAAGAAAATCTAGACTTGGAGAGTCATGTAAGTTAGGTTCGTATTTCCTCTTTCTGTCGATCCCTAGTGAATGAAGGGGAAGTTGGAAAGGGTGAGAAATGAAAAATGGGCTCAGAACTCAAGGAGCCCAGCTAGAAAGGCCACATGCGATTAAACCAGGGAGTGTGTTTTCCAATGTCCCTGCCCCCTCCTTCTTCGGCTCCCTTCTTTCATTCTGAAATCCGCTTTCTCCTCCATCTTATCCCTCCCCAGAAATCTGCTGAGAGGCCTCTACTGCCAGTCCTCCCCACGTGCCCCAGAGGTTTCTTCCTCCTGGTGTTTCTTTCTCCCCCAGCCCTAGTCACTCTTCTTTCTTTCCATCCTCTGCTTCAGGGGAAAGGGACCTGGAGGAGGGAGGAATGTGATAAATTAACTTACTCGAAGGCAGTTATGGTGGCCCTTCCTTAATGTATTCCTTCTCCCAGAGAGAACTGCATTTTTAAGAGACCACAGGGAAGTACCCACACCTTGACCCAAAGGAATAAAATTTCTAATGCGGGAAGTGCAGGCAGTAAGCAGGAGTTCGGGGAGTATTCCGAGCTGCAGCCGCCTTCCTGGCACCCCGACTCCCCTGCCAGGGGAAAGCCAGAGGCCCCATATCACAGTGCTATGGAGGATACCCAGCCCCAGCCCTCCACCCAGCGCCCAGTTACCTTTTACTGCTGGCCTATGACAAAGCGCAGCGCTGTCACTGGTGGAGGACAGCCTGGGAATGGGTCTGCAGGTCACAAGTGAGGGGTCTCAGCCCAGAGTACTGCCCTCATTGGCCCACCTTGGGCCAAACTGGACCAGACCCAACTGCCCATCCTTCCCTGGAAACCAGACCTACCTCCAACAGGCAACTCATCACAAGGCCTCACCCCCATGGGCCCCCACGCCCTGCCGCTCAACCCTCTCTGGGACGCCTGGTTTCCTTGCCCCCTGAGTTTAACGCAGGCAGCCTCAGCCGGACATCCAAACTCCCCCACCCACCCCCTAGTGGAGATAGGAAAGCCATGCGCCTCCCAGCACAGCTCCGGCACCCGCTTCCGGCCGAGACAGGCGGTCCTCCACCAGCGCGGCACGGAGGGTCACTGCAGAAAGGAGAGGGATGCCCTGCCTGCACACTTGTGCCCCTCGGTGCCCCGGACGGTCTCCGATGGTCTTGGCTCACCCAGTCCAGGCCACCCACGTCTTGGACTGGGAGAGGTCAAATTTGTAAATGAAAATGGAAAAAGCATGTCCACATGTGAGCTCTCCCTCTGCCCTCTCTCCCCTCCCCCTCCCGCTCCTCATCGCCCTTCTCTCTCTCTCTCTCTCTCTCTCTCTCTCTCTCTCTCTCTCTCTCTCTCTCTCTCTCTTTCTCTGTCTCTCTCTCTCTCAATGGGAGTACAAAGAGTTATAAGACCAAACATGGGGAGGCTTTAGTCTTCCATAATCAGCCAGATGTTTGGCCAGGACCCGACTGCACGGGCCCAATAAACCACCACAGTCCCTGCTCCAGGTGAATCGCCTCACTTAGAGGTCCATGTCACACTGCCCTGTGGCCATAACAGCCCCCAGGGCCTGGGGAGGCAACACTCTTCCCAGGCCAAGAACGGCTTGACACCCCATCTTTGGAGCTTAACCTCTGACACATTTGACACGTGGTGGACCTTTGTGTTTGGTTTGGGGGTTTGTTTTTGGTTGGTTTGCTGCTTTTCCATAAAATGACAAAAATGTAAGAAAATTCCATTTTCTTGAATTCCTTAACTAGATGAACATTTGGGCTCAATGACTCACTATGACATAGAGTTCCAAGGAAAGGCGATTGGGATGGGGACAAGATGCAGCCTGTCTCACAGAGAGGCACAAAGGGACATTCCAGGCATCTGCCCACTCACCTGTTCCTTCAACATTCCACACCAGCCTGGACGTCTGGGTGAAAATGGAAATAAGGCCCCACACATGGCCTTCTAGGAGCTCCCCCAAGTCTAGCAAGGGAGACAGGTGCGAAAGGTTTTTTTGTTTTTTTTGTTTTTTAAAGATTTTATTGGGGAATTGGGGGAGAGGAACAGCGTTGGGGAACCGGGGAAGGGGAACAGACAAGTTGCTGTCCTTTTATTCTTCAGTCTAGTTGCGGAGGACGTTGCTTCACTGGCCCATGTTGGTATCATCATCGCGCTCTTCCCGGATGAGGCAGATCGGTCGCCGGCCTCTGGATGGCCACTCACTGCGGCTATTGGCAGCTCACGCTGGCTGCCGGCCACTCACTGTAGCCTATGGCAGCCCACTGCAGCAGGGGCTGCAGCCTACACCATCGCCGGGGCTTGCACAGCCCAGCTCCAGGTGGAGCTGTTGTTAGCTGTAGAGGGCAGTGTCACTGGCCCTCATATGTGGGATCTGAACCCGGGCCGCTGGCATCCCAAGCCAGCTCTTAACCAATGCGCCACTCGGCCGGCCCCAAAAGTTTTTAAAGCACGCTATTTATCACTTGTTTGAGTCCTGAGGAACAAGCAGAAGCGATTCCTCCGCAGGGACTTCCTGGAGGCATCCTCTTCCTGCCACAAATGTCCGTAACTGGCTCAGTGCTCCAAGGCACGTATGTCCCCACCACCACCCAGTGTCCACCACCCCTGGATCAGGGAGAATGATGGGGGCAAACAATGGAGCTAGCAGCAAAAAGGGAGATGGCCTGGGGCAGATAAATCCAGCTCCCAGATGTTCCTTTGGGCCTCTAGGATATTTTTAATTCGTGCCATCATTTCAAAGTGAGAACGCTTCACATAAAAATTACCTTGTATTTGTCTCCTCTCTGGAAAAATTGACGGTATGATGATACTGGGCCCATATTCTGGCATGGCAACTCCAGGCTGGGGCTGAGTGAGAGCCTCCCGCATTGGTGACATGTACCAGTTAGCCTTACCTGTGTAAGAAACCATCCCTAAAGTTTAGTGGCTTAAAGCAACAAGCATCTCTTAGCTACGATTCTGGGTGTTAGCCGTTTGGGCTGGGCTCAGCTAAGCACTTCTTCAGTTGGTCTCGCCCAGGCTTACACATGTGGCTGGTGTCAGAAGCTGACAGGTGTTGGGCGGGACACCTGGATTCTTCTCCACGTGGCCTGTCCAGCAAGCTAGCTCGGTGCCCTTCCGTCAGCCAGAGGGGGCAAGTCTCAACAAACAAGCATTTTTTTAAGCCTCTGCCAACATGCCTTTTATTAATGTCCCATTAGTTAATAAAGCAAGACGCTAGATCAGGCAGATTCAAGGGTTAGGGAAATGGACTTCACCTCTTGAAAGGAGGAGCTTCAAAGAACCTGTGGTTGTTTTTTTCACGGGCTCTCCAGTTCATCACAATCCCCACCGTGCAGAAACTGGGGGTCAGTTGTCATTTCTCTTTGCACTTGAGCTGTTGTTTTATCTGGTCTTCCTCAAAACTTCACTATACCTGGGGCCCTGTAGGCTTCCAAGTTAAGGAATTAAACGTAGAACTCTTCTGCGACTTGGCTCAGCAAAAGCTTGCCTGACCCTTCCGCTCACATGCATGGGAAGGTGAAATGGATTTGATGGAAATAAAGTCCAGCTAGAGGATCCAAAGTCACAGGTGAAGGTTCGGCTCGGTGATGCCAAAGGTCAGCGTGGCCAAGACTCCAGATGGCAAACGGCAAAGCAGGGAGGGCAGTAGGCACGCTGAGACACAGCAGGGTCTCAGGTGAGAAAGGTACGACCAGGGAGGGTTGAGGGCACAACACCACATGAGGCTTACAAGGTGGCCCCGGGGAAGAACTCACAAACAGCACACCTGCAAGCATGGAAGGAGGAGAACACTCCCCTTTTACAGTCCCTTCTCATCGGACTGGCTCTGCAGCGGAGCACTCAGAGGTGGCAGAGAGCCAGCCCAGCGTGCCCGGGGAAGTGGTGACGCCCACACTGTGCTCTGTAGGGCTTGTCAGGGATCCGGAGATTGCAAAACAGGATGCTTGGGGGACCAACGCTGGTCTCGATGAGCAGAAGTTCCAGGACACAGTACAGAGCATCTCCAGATGACACGGAGGATGGCTGGGGAGGGCTCAGCACATTGGGGGGGGATGGGGACAAGGGCGAGTTCACCAGAACAAATGGGCAGCACCTCTTTCAATAAAAACGGTTGTCCTCCCTCTTTCCAATGAGAACTGCTTGGCTTCTGTTCCCCAGGATACAGACGGGTGTCTGAGGCTACTAAATGTCTTAAAAGATGAGCTTAGAATTTGTATGCTAAAACATTGCAATGAAGGGCACAACACCCCTGTGAAATATTCTTGACAAAAATGAAGAGATCTAATCAAGTCTGCAGACTTAATGTCTAGGACACAGAACATACTGGGACAGAGGAACAGGTAAGGCAACACATGCAGAAACACTCAGACATTCAGAATAGGGGACTTCGTGCAACTCAACTGGCCTAGCCTCTCATCAAGGTTACTTTTAATGGAGGAGGGAGGCAGTAAACTGTTCTAGAAAGAGGCATATCATGCAAACGCAATGCAGGAACACTGACTGGATTCTAATCCCTAAAAAACTAAAATCACAGCCATAAAACACACTTGGGGGCTAATTAGGAAAACTAACATGGATTGTGCATTAGATAGTGTTGGAAAATTAGTGATTCTTAGGCATAATGACATTGTGTATATGTAGGAGAACCTTCTTAATTTAGGAGATACATTCTAAAATGTTTAAGGTTTGTGCCAAATACTGTCTCGTGGCTCCAAACTCATCTTTCTATACTTGGCCTTAGATGCTGGGTCTGGGACTCTGCAAACCATATTTTAGGCTCTGTCAAAAGGGGGTGGGGGAGGGGGAGAGAGAGAAAGAGAGAGACAGACAGACAGAGACGGAGAGAGACAGAGAGAGAGACAGAGAGAGAGAGAGACAGAGCTGGAGGAAGTGGGGACTTGCTGCTTCCTGTCCACTTCCTGGTCCTGCTCGCCCACCCAGCACTGCCTCTCCACCCTAGCAGCAGCACTTCTTTCCTCTGGCGGCCACTGAATCCGCGCCACAGACACCAGCTCCCTCTGCCAGCCCCCTCCTCAGAGGCCTGGATCCCAACCCCGCAGCTCAGAGACCAGCACCACCGAGCCCGCCTCAGCCTCAGACATCAGAGTTTCAGTGACATGGGGCCTCTCTCTAGATTTCTGGCTTAATAATCTCAACCTTTCGCCTTTATGCCACCAGCCCTAAGGATGGTACCCACTTCCTGAAATTGCCTTCTCAGTGGTTCCTTAGAGTTCTCTTTTTACTCTCCTAGTTACCTAGTTAATTTAATAACTTTATACCTAGTTAAGTCATTACAGTAAATTCTCTCCACTCGAATAGCAGGTGTGCTTTCTGTCTCCAGAGTGGGTGAAGGTCATAATGTTTGCAATTTGTATTAAAAGGGTTCAGCCAAAATGAAAATATGTAGATATACAGATATATTATACATACATACAGCTATAACACACACACACACACACACACACACACACACACACACACACACAGGCACACAAACATTGAGTCAAAGGAAAAAGAGGCAAAATTATTGAATCTAGGTGATGAATACAGCAGCTACACCTGCCGTCACCCTCAGGGGCCCTGACTTGGAATCCAGGCCTTGGGTGGGGGGTGGCGGGGATGTGGGGCAGCTTTCACACAAGACGCCTCTAATCATTACAGCAGAAAACAATGTGTGCTTTTATTGGAGGAATTGGAGGAAGAGGATATTCCACAAACTCCTTGACAAGAGGCTTAAATAGTTACCATCATCCTCATGGGGCCGAAATCTCTGACCTAAATCCCATTCTCCAGGTGAAGGCCCTGCTGCTAGCTTTCTTCCCACAGAGGCCCTTTCTCCTCTAAACGGTCTCACAGAAACCTTTTAAATGACCCTGCAGCCATCAAAACCCTAGAACCACCTTCACTGTTCTTTCTTTCATCTTTTTAAGGTTTTTGTGGCCCAGTTTTATTGAGATATAGTTGCCATATAAAAATATATTCATGTAAGGTGTACAACATAATGATCTGATATACGTACCTATCACAAAATGATCGCCATATGAGACATTGTTCTGTCTTAAACACTCTCTTGCTTTTCCTCCAAGCCTCTGCCCAGTGGGCTATGATGAAAGACTGGCCTCTCCTTTGGTCCTGTTCACTATACCCATGTCGTGCTGGGTTTCTATCTGTCGTTTCTGGGTAGAGTTTTGTTTGCATGTATCACTGAACAATCCACCTGTATTCCACTGCTGGTCATCTAGGCGCCATTCTTTCCTTCATCAGTGGCACCCTAACTTGATCCGATTTTTGGTGAGTGCAATTGGTTCCACTGCCTTAAGGAAAACATTTGGCTACCTCAGCCCCAGTTAAATTTCACTCAGACAAGGAATGCATGTGTGAATTCTAATATGACTTGAAAATAGATCAAGAAAGTAGAGGACCAAAGTCTACAGCCACTTGGCCCAAACTGTCCTGTGG
Organism: Aselliscus stoliczkanus; assembly: GCA_033961575.1. Classification (NCBI taxonomy): domain Eukaryota; kingdom Metazoa; phylum Chordata; class Mammalia; order Chiroptera; family Hipposideridae; genus Aselliscus; species Aselliscus stoliczkanus. The sequence goes on from CM066733.1 coordinate 5,949,174, forward strand.
TTTCCTACAGCAGAAACGGCCTCCCCGACTTGTCTCCTTCCTAAATGAGGTCAGGCTCAACTGTTCCATGCCTCATCAAGTGTTCTCTCTTTCCTCCAGTGAGAAGACAAATGGCCAGTAAACACATGAAAGATGCCTCCCCACCACTTACAACCAGGAAAACAAACATAAGACAATGAAACAGCACTTTTCAGCCCTCAGATTACAGAAAAACAAAACGTTTGATCATAGGGGGCATCAGAAAGGGTGTGGGAAAACAAGGACTCTCAAATCCCACTGGTTGTGCTCTCATGTGGTAGAACCACTGTGGAGAATAAATTGTCGGTATCTAGTAACATTTTGAACACACATCCCTGTGAACAAGCAATTCCATTTCTCATCACCCACCCTTGGAGGAACGCTCCTTTCAGAAACGCACAGAGAGCGTGGACATGAATGCTCTGAGAGTTTCTTGAAAGAGGGACACATTGGCAGCAACCTAAACAGCCATCGATAGGGCAATAGGTAAACGAGTGTGCAGCCATCCTATGAAATACCAGCAGTAGCTAAAAAGAATATAGTCAATGGAAGCACTGAGACCCAGTAGCAATGAACAGGCCACATACAGATCTTGGTCATGATGCCATTCCCAACTAACAGAAACCAGAGGTCCTTTGAGACCAGGATGGTTCCAGGGCTGAGGCAGAGCAGGTACAAGATGAGCCTGGAACATTCTGTAATGCCAGAAAGTAATGAAGTACTAAAAAAAAAAGTAATGGGTACATTTTACAAGGACAAAGGAAAGGGCTTCCACTGGCCAAATTTGGGACAATTTGAGCACCAAAATAATTAAGGATAGTAATAAATTATAGACCACTGAAAAATTAGAACCTATGAGTCCATCACAAACAGATACATAAACAAAGATAAGGGGCAGGACAGGGGACCCTAGCTTCCAGCAGAACGCCAAGCCCGCTGGTATATACATGGAGGGATCATTAAACTGGCAAATCATTACTTTGTAGCCATCATAATAAAGACTGGCTCAGGCAAGAATCGCCAATGGATGCGAAATTTGAAGGGGCAGACTATTTGCATGGTCTTACATGTCTTCCAATAGACTGCATATTAGTTGCAAGGGGGAAAACGGTAACCTTATAGTAGACAAATCAGCCAACACCATCACCAGGTGATCAAAATTAGCATCGCCAATGAGGGGCAGGTGGAGATGGTGAGTGTACGGATGTGGTACCCTGAGAAGGACTCGTCACCTATAGAATATTCTAGCTGAAAATGCCTAACATGAATCTAATCATCAATCTAATGCCGAGGGAACATCAGAAAAGCCCAAATGAGAAACAGCCCATTTTATAAAACGTGACTGTATTCTCCAAAAGCGTTATCATAAAATACAAAGAAAGCTTGTAAAAGTGTTCCGTATTAATAAAAAAACAAAGACACGTGACAACTAAATGCAATATCTGATCTTAGACTGGATCCCAGAGAGGGGGAAATACTACACAGGACATTATTCTGTTAATTGACAAAAATGGAAGACAGATGGTAAACTAGATAAAAGTGGGATATAAATATTAAATCTAGAGAAGCTGATAACTACTGTGACTATGTCAACAATATATTCACTCTTGGGAAATGTGCAATGGTGTATTTAGGGGAAACGGGACACAGTGTATAGTACTTATTCTCAAATGATTCAGAAAAGAAAATTACATGACATGCATACTAAAGTTTTATATACATCATGTATAATTGTATGTGTATAGATACAGTATACACATACAAACACCAGGATGCACAGAGCAATTGGGCAAAGTATTAAATCTGGAGAAAGGGTATTTGAAGATTCTTTAAACTATCCTTATTCTTGCAACTTTTCTATTTTCAAAATAAGAAGTTACTGCTTAAAAAAAAAAAGAGTTGGGGGAAGAATGATGAGCTTTATATCCTCACATGGAAAGGGCTCCAAATATACAACTGAGTGAAAAAAAAAATGTGCAAGACAATTCGCTCGGGGTGATATTTCCCATATTACATCCATTTGTACAAAAGTAATACACAGAGAAAGGTCTGGAAGGATACAAACTGATTATGTGGTTTGCCTCTGGGGAAGAGGACACCAGGCTGACGGCTATAAAACCGTTTAGATTATCTGCCATCTTTTTATTTTTTATGAGCGTATTTATGAATTGCTTGCACAGTTAGCTTTTTTAAGGTTAAAGTGGCTTTCCTCTCAATGTCCACCAGTGATAAGGATCACAGCTCAGGTTTTCTGAGACAGTATCAATTAAATAGCTGAGCCCACTCTAATATCTGACAGTCTCTGAAACTCCCTGGCTTTGGGGTTTGGGAAATCGTCAAGAAACAGCAGCAGCACGGGGTGTTTGGAAAGACCCTGGGCTAGGAGTCAGACAGGGCTAGTCTGAACCCCGCCTCCATCACTGACGGACAATACCAGGCAAGGGACAGACCTCTGTGCACCTCAGTTCCCTCACCTGTAACAAGGAGAAATAATACCTGCAGAGCAGAGGTGCTGTGAGCTTTAGCTACACTGCACGTCATTGTCGCGTCCTTAGATAGCAGGCACGTAAATTGCCAAGCCCATCTTGGAGATGGCTGACAGCATCTGCTGACTGTTTTTCATTCCACCACTTTTTAGTGATTTGCTTACCTGCACTTTTCTTTGAGGAAGGGCCCATCCCTTCCTCACTTCTCTGCTTCCCTCTGTGCCCCACGGATCACTTCGTACATTAGCACCTGATAAACATTTGGTGGCAGGGTAAATGAACCTTGTCACAGAAAACCTGGAGTAACATGTAAGTATGAGGCAAGGCCCCAGGTTTACTTTAGAATTATCAAATATAAATAAATATGGCCTCTGAAGTCACCCTGTAGAAATCTGTAAGTGCCAAGAAGATGAAGAGGTGAACAATGACCCACATGTTTCCTGACCAATGGAGGTGAGAGAGCATTGTGAGTGAGCATTCCTCAAAGCTGGAGGTGTTATTGAAAAATGCTCTGGGGTCAAAAATGTGTGGGGACTGCCACGTTAGATAAACAGGCTTATTTACTGCAGGACTGATCAGTGCCTTTAACATGCTAATGTGTATCATGGATACCCAACAAACATAGGTAGTTCAAGCTTATTTCACTATGAGACCTCACTGGATTCCCATAGAAGATGCTTTGGAAAATGCTTCAGAGCTGTTTCTGCACTGTCACGTGCATGGTAAGGAGACTACTTCGTGGAAATTCAGCACTCGAACCTGCTCGCCTAACCCAAGAGGGCGAGGGGATAAAATAAAGCAAGAGCTTAAGGGTCCCTATCAGTGCCCTTCATATCCCTCCCCTTCGTTTGCCATGTTGGTGCAAGGAACACACGCAACAAACCGTTACACAAAAAACCACGGCAAAGATTCCCGAACGGAAAAGAGAGCCCCCAACATCATCATTCCAATCATTCCCACGTCTCTTAACCCTGTTGCTTTCAGTTGTACTCATCAATGGGCTGGACAAATGGCTAAAAGAGCCAGGACCCCACTGTGGCCATGGACCTAAGGTACTCTACCCCAGAGGTTGGAACACTGAGCAAATGTCTCATAGAATGGCTCTGGGAGACCAACAGCCAGATTCAGGCTCAGTATGACCTCAAAGACAGGCCTGGTCACAGTCCTCGTTAGCTCCTTCCTATTCATTATCTCCGAGTCAGGGGAATCTCTTATTTTAGCCCAGGCAGCACCTATGCCCCCTTTTGGGGGGTCACAACACACTTTTCTTTGGGTGAGTCATTCTGCCCCTCCTCTCCCTTCCCACACTTTCCTCCCACCCATTGCGAACAGCCTTGATGGGCCTCTCAATCCAGGTGCCCTATGCTCCCTTGCCCAAGGAATGGGTCCTGGACCCAAAACAGGTCAGTTAGACCCTCTCTCACCCAGGAATTCTGAAGCTAGAGAAATACAAGGCCAAAAACGCTAGGCTTGATGTGCTTGTCAGTAAAGCCATGGGAGGCTGCATTTCGGCTCCATTACCCACACCCCCAGTGTTGGCCAGGCTCCCCCACCTTGCATGACTTGGGCACTCAGCTTTGCTTTTGATCCTGTGAATCCACACAGTGCCCTGCCGGTAAATTCCCAGTGTTTCTACAACTCGCAGCTGAAGAACCTTGCCCAGTACACAGAGCAAAACAGCAGATTCCCACTTATTTTCCGAAAATTCCTGGACGTAAAATGTGAAAGTGACCTGAAAGCCTCCCAAATGGCCTACCCACAATTTACCGAAACAGGACACTGCCATCTTGAAAGCGTAGGCAACACAGCCAGTGCTCTTCCGTTCATTCGTGGCCGTCAGATTCCCCACCGGCCTGTTTCCCCAGTGGATTCCCACACAATTTCCATTTTCCATGGAGATACAACCCAAACTGCTCTGGTCGGAACTGTGACTACTTTTCCTCCCCAACTGTGCCAAAACAGGCCCTCCACTGGCACTTATCCCGAGAGCACATGCATCCTTTAAATAGCCCGGGGAGGAAGTGCACCCCAAAAATGTCCACAGCCTGCCACCCATCACAGCCCTTCAGCTCCATGTTTGGAAGCCTCCTGTCCTGGGTAAGAAGCTCCAAATATGGAGCGTGGCAGTTCCCATCCTAGGAGCTTGTCAGCGGTTCACCAGGAGTCCCCACACCACACCAAGGACATTCCTATTTAGTGTGGCTCCAGGAGGTCTCATTTCATCTGCAAAACGTGCGTTTACTCTGGAAAGAGATTTTTCAGGCACATTTGTAGTAGTCAACAAGCAGCACCTCCTTATATGCAGAACACAAAACCATCACATAAAACTCCGACCCAACTGCCAGTGTGGCGTTTAAAATAAACCAGCTCAGGGCCGGCCGAGTGGCTCAGTTGGTTAAGAGCTCACTCAAGAGTGCGAGCTGAGCTCTGAGCAACGGCGGTTCGATGCCAGCCCGAGCTGAGTTGCTGTTGAGCTGCCAACAGGTGGCAGGATGGCTCAGCTAAAAAAAAATTAAAATAAAATAAAATAAACCAACTCACCCCTCTCTGGGTAAAATTATCTCTCTGGGCTGGCCAAGTTTGCACCTCGGAGACCCGGGCTGCAGTGGTGGTAAGGGGTCCGGCGGGGCGCGGTCCGTACCAATCAGAGTGCAGTGCTTTCCAGTTCTCTGGGGAACAGCCGGGGACCAGAGCCTCCATTTTCTCTGTGCACCCGAGGTCATCGCTGGTCACCATGCACACATTCCAAACCTGTGACCTTTGAAGAAAGCAAAGACAAAGGAGAGTTGGAGCAAATTTTCTCTCTGCAGGGCTGCCTAGGGCTTCAGGTCAAGGGCAGGAAAGGAAACCGGGCTTGCCCATCCTCTTCAAGGGAGTCAAGAAGCGCACTGCCCGCCCAGGCCAGCTGGCCATCCCTGGGCCTTTTCTCATGCTCCCTGTGCTCTGGACATCTTTCCTCCCATCCTCATTCACGGAAGCATCCTCCAAACCCCAGTTTGAGTGAGGTGCCTGCGGCCCCTTCTACCCCACTGTGCTCCTCTCTGTACTAGAACTCCATCAGGCTGCTTCCTCAGCCCTCTCTCCCCCTGGACTGGGAGCTCCTTGAGAGCAAGGCCTGGGCGCATTTGTGTCCACGTCCCCAGTGCCCAGCACAGCACCACAGCAAGCGCTCAATGAACCCAACAGAGCAAGAGACACGAGAGCGCCACGGGCACAGTGTTGGAGGGAGCAGCTCTGTGGAGGGGCCACTTCCCTCTGTCTGTGCCCGACCCACCACGCCCAGGGAACAGATGGCCTCACTATCTGCGACTTTTCACACGGCCAGCATTTCCCCACGTGTTGGGATGAGTGGTGCCTTTAAACTGCTACAGAGAGCAGCATTTGAGATCAAGGTATCCAGAACAAGGCAGCTAGGTGGGAATTCTGCCTCCACCACTCACAAGCTCTATGAATGTGGGCAAGGTCACCGCCTGATGCCTTGATTTCTTAATCTGTGAAATGGGGATAATTGTAACATAACATCATAGGATTGTTGTAAAGAAAAATGAGTTAATCTACATAAAACACGTAGCGTCTTCATTATATAAGTAGTGGTTCTTAATACCTAAGTTGGTTTAGGTGGCACCCTGACGTAGCCTTAAATAATACCGAATCAAGGAATTAACTTGTTCACAAGTGTCTTTCAGACTTGCTGATTATGTCGAGAAAAAGTCACAGTTTAATGCTAATATGACGTCCACCCATCCCTAAGCCTTGCTGCTCTCCCTTCTAACCCAGAGGAAGAAGGCCTCAAGCTCAAGTCCCTTGCAGGCAAAAAGATCTAGCCGAAACGCACAGAATGACTTTGCCTTTCTTGCATTATTATCTTGTAATAGCAATTAGCACTGGCTTTCTACTTATGATGGTGGTATAATTTTTTTATTTGAAATACATTTGTTGACCTTAAACAATACATTCAAAGGAAAATAAGAAATAACAGAAGTAGTTGCAAAGGTACTAAAAACCATGAAGGTGAGACCCAATGCCTCAGGTGTAGGAAACACCACCAGTCCCTCAGGGAGCCCTGGAAATAGAAGAACCATGAATGTGCGCTGTGCCCAGGGGCGCTCCAGAAGCTGACCAATGACAACATGCTGCCTGCAGAGGAAGCCAGGACCTCAAAGTGGCCCCCGTCACCTCCTAAAGAACACAGCACAAGCTGGCTGAACTTAGAGGTGAGTTTCCTGCCCCACTGGATGCGGGTCAGTGGTGTGCCCAGTTCAGGAAGCCCCAAGGAAGGGGGTAGCTTGCCGTGGAGGGGACCCTGGACTGGGAGGCATTAACACCTACTACAAGGCCAGGAGAGACAAAAGCAGACTTCAGCTGTCACCGGGTGAGGGTCACCAAGGCCCAACACAGCTCCCAGGAATCTGCTGTCTTCTACATTCCCGGCCACCCATGCAACTGAGGACAAGCATAGGAAGGAGGGGGTTCGGATGGAACACAGCCTGCTGGGCCTTTCTAAGCGGTGTTGCAAAGCAGCTGGGTGGCATCTCTCAGCAAAGGGGATACTCCGCACAGTCTATGATCCCATGATTTTCTTTGTGTTTTGGCTCATCCATTTGTGATGCTCATTGGAGGGGGGGGCTTTGGTAAATAAGTCTAGCTTGCTTCTCAAACCAGCTCTGTTCCCTTTCCCTGTGACTCACAGTGGGCTCACCCACAGACACAGACAGCTCTCTCACTGCCTTCCAGCAGGCCAGCCACCAAACTGCTAACAGCCACTAGAACTCCATCGTGCTGCTTTCTCAGCCTCGCTCCCACTGGATGACTGTGAGCTCCTTGAGAGCAAGGCCTGGGCACATTTGTCTCCATGTCCTCAGTGCCTAGTACAGCACACCGTCCACAGCAAGCACTCAATGAACAGATCGAGCTAGAGACACAAGAGCGCCACGGTCACAGTGATGGCCACGCCTGGGGCGGGGCATGCAAAGGATTCACTATGCCTCTGCCCTCCACCAGCACAGGCGACAAGACAGAGGCCAGCCTTCCAGGAGTACCCAGGCTCTTGGGCGAGCATTATATGAGGTACTAACTCTAAAAGGGCTAACAGCAACAGTTATCATGTCTCACGCGTCTCTATGCATTATCTCCAACCCTCATCAGAAACTCCCCATCTTATATACCTGAGGGAACTCAGAGGCAAAACAACAAGCAGCCAGAAAGTGACACTGGCTGTTTTGTGGATGCAGTTCTCTGGGCCTCAAAGCCCACACTCGAGCCATCCCATTGCCCCTGCTGCCTCCATAGGAAATGAGAGCCGTGATATGCCTTCAAGAGTGTTCGTGGGGAGAACAGATTTCGTTCTGCTAAGAGCAACGAGGGAAGGCTCCCCAGAGAAGGTCATATTTGAGCTGAGACCTTAAGGACAAGTAAGGACTTTGTGGGCAAAACGAAAAACTAGACTATGTTCATTCATTCGTTTGTTCATTCCACACTATATTTCCGGCACTATGCTAGGTACTAGGAATGTGATGGTGAACACACAGCCCCTATCCCCCAAAAGCTTTACTTCCCAGTGGATGGAAGAGGAAAAAGAAGACTGGATAAAGTCATTACTAATTGTGTGTGTTGTATAGAGACACACAAGGAACTGAAATGGAACATACCAAGTTCAGGACAGTCAGGGGAGGTCTTTCTGAGATGACAGTTTTGCTGGGCTTGAAAGATGAGGGGAAGGTGCTGTCCGCATAAAGTAAGAGGACAGTGAGTGTTCCAGGCACAGGGCACAGTGTGTGCAAAGGCCCTGGGGTTGGAAAGGGAACTGTGTATTCATAGAACTGAAAGATGAGAATGTCTGGGCCGGCTGACTGGCTCAGTTGGTTAGAGCACGTGCTCTTAACAACAAGGTTGCTGTTCCGATTCCCTCATGGATGGGGGGGTTCACCGCCGCCCTCCCCCAGCAACTAAGATTGAACACGGCACCTTGAGCTGAGCAGCCATGAGCTGCCAATGGGCAGCTGGATGGTGACTGGACTTGGAGCTGAGCTAACTGCGCCCTTCACAACTAAGATCGAAGGACAACGATTTGGTTGTTCCCCTTCCCCAATTCCCCAATAAAATCTTAGAAAAAAAAAAAAAAGATGAGACTGTCTGGAAGCAAGTGAGTCCAAGGACAATCATCACTCAAGGGGACGCTGAGAGGGTGGCCAGGACCAGGTGGTAAGATCTTACAAACTGTGGAAGAGGGTTTTATTCTAAGTGCAGTGGGAAGCTCCTGAAGGGTTTTCAACTTGAAACTTATATGACGCCATTTACCTTCTAAGATCAGGCCTCAGTTCCCTCATCTGTAAAATGGGAGTAAGCAAGAGAATGTATAAGAAATGCTGAGCACCCTCCCTGGTTGGAGAATGGATTGAAGATATTCTGAAATGTGAACATGCATCAAAGTCATCTGAGGTGCGTGGTAAAGTCCAGGTTGCTGGGCCCCACCCCCAGAGATTCTGACGCAGTCAGTCTGGAAGAGGCCCAAAAATATGCATGGCTAACAAATTCCAGTGTGGAGGCTGCTACTGGTCTGGAACCCCACTTTGAGAACTTGTAGATTAGAGAGAACGATAAAGAAGTAAGAGTTATGACGGGGATGCTGTTGCAATGGTTAAGAACTGGTAGCGTAAAACAATGTCAGTGAGGTGGAGAAAAGTGGTCCAGAACAGTTCTATTTTGGAGATACCATGGTCAAGATTAGCCGATGCAATGGATGTTGGGGATGAGGGAAAAGTGGAAATTAGGCAGGATGCTCCTAGATTTCTGGCTTGAGCAATGAAGCAATGACAGAAGCTGGAATGGGGAACACATGAGACGGAGCAGATTTGGAGACAAGGGCTGAGACATTCTAACTTTGAGATCTCTGCGACCCCAAACGGCAATATCACACAGGCAGTGGTCCTACCTATCATATTCTCCATTATATCCCCAGATCTGGCCTGGGCCTCCAGGCACATAATAAATATTCAGGAAACCTGTGTTAAAGGTTGAAGAATAGATAGAGGCTGAGGAGCTAGGATAACAGAAAGCACTGGGGTACAAATATGCCGCCGTGTTTGAGGTGACCATGAACAGTCACTCTACTGAGGCTGCACCACGGGACCAGCACACCGTGAGCTCCATCACTTTCGGCCCTTGGCACGGATGGTGACCTGGGGGCGTTGGGGGCAGGAACGAGAGACAGCAGTGAGCTGTCCAATTCATGGTAGGGTTCTTCCTTCAGATGTCAGAGGTGTCACCCTTGAGCCTTTCTTGGGTGGGTTTTGAGACGGAAAGATTTGAACGGTAAGCATCATGCTCACGAAGGCCAGAGAATGCTGGTTCACTTGGGTTTTCTTTATAAAATAAATCATGGGAAAATCCAGCTGTGCCACTGGGGGGGGGGGAATGAGGAGGGAGGGATGGGGAGACAGGGAAAGAAACAGAGACAGAACAGGAAAAGTGGCTTAACCCAGATAATCAGCCGGTCAAGAGGAGCAGGGGCCAGCAGCCTCTAGAACTTGACTTTCCAGGCCAACCTGACCGTGGGATGCTCGCCACATTTTGAGCAGGCACGATGGACCCTCAGCCTCCCCGCTCACCAAGTTGTAAATTAAAAGGCTGTAATTCCAGCCAGGGGTTCTGGTGACATCATAACCCACAGAACCACAAGCTCAATTCACCAGAAGCCCCAAGATGGAATTACACCCTTTTTTTCCTAATCCAGGCAGCTCCGGTCACTGCCACTTTCTCATGATATAATAGAAGTAAGCAACATTTTAACCCTTTGTGTGTGGCCTTTCTCATCCAGCCATAGGCCCTGTCTGCCGGCCTCTCTCCTCCTCAGCCACCCAACTGTGTGCTTTCCTCCTAAGGGGTCTCCTGAGATGTCCCCTGCTTTCCGAGGCTGCCCCTCACGCAGGCTGGTCCTCTTCCATCTTTCCTCCAGGTCTCTTCTGCTCTGCTGTCTCTTCTTATGAGCTAGCAGTGCCCTGGCTTCTACCTTCAATCTGCTTTTCTTTGGGGTCTAGGGCAGAGCCCTGGAGACAGACCCCCCCTTGTGTGTCTAAAATACATTCCCAAAAGCAGCATGAAAAACGAAGTCATGTTTTAAATGAATGAGGGAAGTTTACAACTTAAAGAATCTCTCTGAAAGCAAATGACTGCTTCCCAGAGCCTTTCGTTTTGGTTTGGTTTTGAGTCCTAATTTTCATAGTTTTGCTTAATGCACAGTATACCTGGGCTCCACATTACCTGGACCCATGCTTCACTTAAGTTCCTACGGGAATCTCACCCAGAGGGAAAAGCCACAGGGAGGGTAATAATAAAAGCAGCAATTACTTGATGGATATTCCCTGTGTCTCAGACACTTACGCTATTCTTCATTGCTTTCACAGAGATATTCTTTTCCTTGTTTTATGGAAGAAACAGGCCCAGAGATGTGGAATATATTGCTCAATGTCCCACAGCTACTGTCAAGCCGTTGGGTTTCACCCCAATCCACCGGACTCAAAAGCCTATATACTCATATCCATGCTCTCTCGGTGTCCCTCCAAATAAAATGTTTTGAGAATGAGTGTTGCATGTGACTCCAAAAGCACTTTAAATATTTATCTTCGAATAACATGATTTTTTTTTAATTTCAGAAGTGAAGAAAATTCTATGCTATTTTAGGGTACAAGACTCAAAAACACATTCCAATGTTCTGCATTTAAAAAAAAAGTAAATTATTTCAAAAGGAGTATGACTTCCCCCAAACAAAAAAAAAAAAAGTTTAACTCCACATTGATATCATTTGGCAGAAACAAAGTAGACCAGTGACTCTTTTTATGAAGTGTCATTCGTGAAATACCAGTTCTTGTGATGGTAGCTTCCAAAAGAGTTCATATGCACACGTCTGTCTGTCCAGGCTCTGTGTAGTGCAGTGTGAACTCTGGGCATCTCGGATATGTCCCCCCAATGGGAGAGGTTGGTGTATGGGCATCTCAGACATGTCCCCCCAATGGGAGAGGACGGTGCCAGGGTATCTCTGACATGACTTGAAAGAGATGAGCTGCAGAGCCAATTATTCAGGGGTTAATGACATCAGGACTTTGTAAAATATGCCATTATAGCTGAACAGAAAAGGCTGCAGGGCAAGCACTACATAAAGACTAGGACACATATTTGGCATCATTTCAGAATGCTGTCTGCAAACGTGATAATAGCAGTCCTGGAGAAAAGTTGGGCTAGATCAGAAAAAAGACAGTGCTGGTTTTGTCTTCTTCAGGAAATGCATCTCTTTGCCTAATGATGCACGCGTTAGGATGGTGTAAGGGAGATGTGTGAGGCAGGGACAGTAAATAACACCTTCCCAGAGAACACAAATGGGGAGACACCGTCAGCATCTATTATATGAAGTTACCAAGGGGAAGCAAATGCCACAAAAAACAAGCAGGCGTCTCGTGTCCCCAACATCAACTTCAAAGTGAGATGACAACATCTCCTAGTGAAGGAGACCAATTTATTCATTCCCAGCAACAAACATTTAATTACCAAATTAATCCCATCTCACTGTGCTGCACGGTGGAAAATCATCATCATTTTCTAAATGCGGAAAGACAATGAATTTGGAAACATCTTGTGGGTTTTTGTCACAGACTAAACGTCCAGGACCCCACAAGCTGTACACGTACATGGAGACCCGCCACAAAGCTAGCCTTGGTCGACTGCAAAGAAGGCACCGAACCGTCATGGTTTGTGCCTAAGAGTTCCCATGAGGCAGGCTCCAGGGCGAGACTGCCTAGGGCCAAGCTTGGCTGTGTGACCCTGGGCAAGGTTTTGAACTGTAAATGCCTCCATTTGCTTGTCTGTACAATGAGAGTTAGAGTGCCCTATCTCATAGGCTTCATGTGAGGATTAAATAAATCATACAAAGTCCTTAGGACAGTGTGTAGTAAACCCTCAGTGACCAGTACCGTGGGCCTTTTCTCCCCCACTGTGCTTTAGGACTAGCGTTGGCTAGGACTCTTGCCAGGGATAGAAAATCTGACGTGACTGTGTTCACATCACTGAAAAGTCCAGAGGAATCCAGCCTCAGGCACAGCTTGCTCCAGGGATTGCAATGGCACTGTAGGCCCTGGCTTCTTGCCACCTTGTAATGTCTCCTTCCTCTGGCATGGCTCTATTCTCAGACAAGCTCTCCCCTCGGGGTGGCAAGATGACTGCCATAACATCAACCTATATCCTCCCAGGTTCGAGTCCAGCAGGAAAGAACCTGGCCCAGGTCTCAGGGGATCCCGCACAAACTCGAGAACGCAGTCTGAGCCCACCAAGTCTGCATCCCTGCTCTGCGCTTCCCTGATCACCGACCAGGTGAGCACATTTTCATACGTTCGCCAGCACTGATATCATTAAAGGGTGTTAACGTCATCATTTTACTCAGAAGACTTCACATCCATTGTACATAATATGAGAGGAGGGTATAATTCCTTTCAAGTAAACCAGTGTGCTATAGGGGATGTGCCTCCGCTTTCTGCACAAGCCCTCCGCTCCTGCCCACTGCCACTCTGCTGGAGTGTCCCCCACGTGGCTGTGTTCATGCTCCACCCCACCTGAAACTTCTGCAACGCCCAAGCCTCTTCACCTCATGTACTCAGCACCCCCAAGTCCCAGCCTGAGACCTTCATGGTTCCTGAGGCTGCTAATTTCCTCTAAGCACCACGGAGAAAGCCTGGCATCACCTGCTCCCACTCCTTTTGGCATCATGTTAGACCATGTCCCGACTGTTGATGAAATATTTGATGAAAACTTGCCTCCCCAGCTGCCCGTATCCCCATCCCACAACAAGAAGTACTGGAAGAGGTGACCTGCCAAGCGCACACAGATTTCCTGAACACCATGGTTCCAGGGAGTTCACTGTTTAATGCGCCTAAGGAGTCAAGAGCCAAGAATTCTCCCCACCAACGCGCTCAGTGCCCTTGGCTTTGCTCCCAAGCTATTTTTGGCCCAGGTGAGGCCTGCTCTCTTTAAGGACTTGACTCAAATGTTACCTGAATCTCCAAAACTGGGGTTAGTCATTCTAGCCTCTCTACTCTTGGGCCATCTGGCTCTGCCAGGAACAGGGCTGGGCTGAGCTTGTTGGCTTTCCCACCCATATCTTCCCCCACCTGCCTACACCTAGCATAGCACCCAACACAGAGTTCCAGCTTGGCACCAGCTGGCTGAATGATGGGAGGTGTCTGTATCCAAGAGCCTCACCATCCTGAGGCCCCACACAGCACTTCTCAACACGTGGTATACATCAAACTATCTGCAGGAGGGGCATTAATCTGGAAATATCAGGCCTAATAAGAATTAGGAGCCTGGGGCCAGCTGAGTTGCACGTTGGTGAAGAGTTGTCTTGGGACGCCAGCTCTGAGCAGCAGGGCCCCGGTTCAGATCCCACATGAGGTCCAGTGATGCTGTGCCCTCTATAGCTAAGATAGTGAACAATAGCTCGACCTGGAGCTGGGCTGCCATGAGTGGCTGGTGACAGCATAGACTGTAGCCTTTGCTGCAGTGGGCTGCCATAAGCTACAGTGAGTGGCCATGAGCTACCATGAGTGGCTGACAGCCAGCATGAGCTGCCGTGAGCCTCTATGAGTGGCTGTCCAATGGCCAGTGAGTGACTGCCTCACCAGGGAAGAGCACAATGATAATACCAACATGGGCCAGTGAAGCGACGTCCTCCACAACTAGACTGAAGAACAAAAGGACAGCAACTTGTCTGTTCCCCTTCCCCAATTCCCCAATGGTGTTCCCTTCCCCCAATTCCCCAATAAAATCTTTAAAAAAAAAAAGAATCATTCAGCAAATTTCATTTTCCTAGTCACTGTGTATGCATGTGTGTAGAGAGCCTCAAAATTCCCTCTGTTAAAGGTTCTGAAACTAAAATTGAAAATCACAAATGATAGCAATTATGTTCAGAATATTCCTTTGGGAGTTTCCATTTTAAGTTGATCCATTAGAGACAGTGTCTTTCTGAGACCTCAATGGTGAGTGATAATGGCTTCATGGCTGATGTCTTTTTTATTATTCCTTATGTGGTAGGTAGAACAATGCCCCCACCCCCAAGATAGCCATATCCTAAACCCCCAAAACCTGTGACTATGTCACATTACTATGGCAAAAGGGACTTTGCAGGTGTGACTAAATTAAGGATCTTGACTGAGAAGATTATGCTGGATTATCCAGATGGGCCTCATAAACACAAAGGTCCTTACAAGAGGGAGGCAAGAGGGTCAAAGGCAGAGAGATGTGACAGTGGTAACAGAGACTGGAGTGATGTACATTGAAGGTGGCGGGAGGGTCCCCCAATCTCATCAATTCTAAGCCAAATCCTTTGTCAGTCTCCCAGGGAAACTGCCAAGGCCCCATAAGGAAATGTTATCTCCGCACAAACAGACTGCAGAGTGACACTGACAACCATCCCAGAGATGCCAGAAGTCATGAATTCCAGGAAAGTGATGGTGGAGAGCAGCTCAAATCAAGCACAAGGCTGCTGGCAAAAGAGGGTCTGGCCAAAGTCAGCCAGCTTATGATTAAAAAGGAAAAGTCTGCAGGGATGATGCTAAAATAAGAGTTTCAAAAAAGAATGATTCAAACATCAGAATGTGATGTCCTCAAACATCAATCTTTTTTACCATAAGACTGGATATCTAGTAGTGCTGTCTTATGATTTGGTTTAAAAAATATCACACCAAAAAAATCAACAGTTGGCTCTTACTCTGTAGGTACCAAGAGTTAGTGCACAGCTGCAATTATAAACTAAATTTGGTTAACTGTATGGTGCATTTTTCCCAATTAAATGGGGTGATGGGTAATCTCATTGAGGTCTTGATCTGAATTTCCCTGATCCTAATGATATGAGCAAGAATTCATAAATTTATTGGTCTCTTGTGCTTCCTCTTCTGAGCAATACCTGTTCATATCTTTTGCCCATTTTTCTATTTTCTTTTCTTTTTAGGCATTCTTTTTATATTCTTGATACTACTCCTTTGGTGTGGGTATTGCAAATATCTTCTCTTAGTAAGTTATCGTTTCAATTTGACAGTATCTTTTAATTAATGCTTTGGTTAAGGGTTTTTGTTTGTTTACATGCTTGTCTTAGATTCAATAAGAAATTTTAGCCCCTATTTTAAGCAGGTTTACTTTTAAGACTTGTCTCTCACTATTGATTGCTTCAGACAAGAACTTCTGCAGTTCAAAATCAAACTGCTTGCCTTCACATCAGTGCAAGAGGCTTATAAATTTTTACTTTTTCTTTCAACATTCCTAATCAGCATCAGGAAATTACCCAACATCTTCCCATGGGGTGGACCAGATCAGATATATTTCACAGGGCTAACATCTCCCTTACATGATATGGTTTGTCTTAAAATTGATCACTTCTATGAAAGATCCTCAAGTTACTTTTAAGTTCCTTGCTGGGAAATAGAAAACATTCTAATTGCATCCATATCACACTTAAAAATCATCAATTAGTCTAACCATTTTCTAAGAAGATACCTACCAAAAAAACTGATCTTCTCATTAGTTTCCAATGTAGAAAACAACATGTTATCTTTATGAAAATCCTATAACTACATTGGATTTCATTCACCATCATACGTTCAAAAAAATATTTCTCCATCTAGAAGAAAAACAAAGTTAGACCCTTACCTCACACCATATAAAATAATTAATTTCTGACAGGGTAATGGTCTAAATGTAAAAATAAAACAATATCAGAAGAACACTTTCATAAAGTCTATGGAGACCTTCCTAGTAAACAGGTATGAAAATTAGAAACCCCAAAAGAAAGAACAGGCAGATCCAACAACATAACATGTTTAATTTTTTAGGGTGTAAACTTCTTAATCAACCCAATTGAAATGAATAAGCAATCAGGACATTTAACCACCAAAACCAAAAAAAAAAAAAAAAAAAAAAGGAGGATAGATCCTGGCTTGGTTCATTTGGTTTTCATTCTGTCGTGGCTTTTGGCCTAAGGCTTGTCCCAAGAGGATATAGCTGCTGCAAGCACCACATCTTTCCACAACAATGTCCAGAGGCAAAAGAAGTAAAGACAGCACTCCATGGGTCCCTTTTTAAGAGTGGGAAACCATCCCGTTGACTTCCCTTCTCAGACTTCCCTTACTTGGGAAGTCTACATTTCCCTACATCTCGTTGGCCATAATCCCATCGCAAGCCTGTGCCTAAACTACAGAACTAGTAGGAAGAGTGGGATAACCATGATTGGCTTGAACTCATCAAAACCGACCCTCTGGGGCTGGGGAGAAGCCCATACCCTCACCCCTGAAACCCACAGCTTCTCCTGTTAGCAGGAAGAAGGGGAATGGCTATTGGAAAACAACCCACCATAACTGCCAGGGATAATATAAAATCTCCTCAAAATAGACCAATATTTGCAGAATTTAGAATGAGTACCATGATGCCCTCTAGACACCCATGGTTTAGGGCAAGAGTTGGCAAACTTTTTCTGCAAAAGGTGACATGATAAGTGCTTTATGATTTAAAGGGCATTTGCTCTCTTGAGCAACTACTCAGCTCTGCCACTGTGGCTCCAAAGTAACTGTAGACAGAACACAAACATAGCATGCCTATGTTCCTATAAAACTTTATTTACAAAAACAGGTGGTGGGCCAGATTTGACCCAAGTGCTGTAGTTTGTGAACCCTGGGTCTAGTGGAAAGATAAGCATGTAAACCAAAATCTCACTCTGGCTTGCAGACATGTTTCATTTGGCAAACAGTAAGTTTAAGCAACACATTCACTTTCCAAATGACCATGGTCCCCGCTATTCCCTACTCTCTTACTCCATGCCACTTTTCACATTTACTGCCATGATTCCTGAGTAAAGGTACAAGGCTGTTTCACCTAGAATTCCCAGAAATCCCCAATTGCTTCTTTAGGGCATCTTTAGAGACAGATTTCTTTCGTACATAAAGTTCATTAATACCACACAATGAAGCCATTTGTTCCACTGTGGTCCTTGGTATACTTGGGGACCACAGACACACACGCACAATTTAACGAAATGATTTGGGCACTGATTTTTCTAGTTGTGCCGTCCACCGGAGCCCTGCGATCATCCCTTCTCAGCGGTGGTCAGCAGCCCAGAGTGGTCCCTGTGGATGAGCTTGTGGTAACCCAAACTCTACATTCTGCTGACGAGCCGCACTCCCGTGGTTTATGAGCTCAGTGGAATCCCTCAATAGAATTATACCCTTTTATTGAGTCCTGAACCATATATTATCATGAATACTAAACCAGTTCAAATGGTCCATTCCCTCTGCCTCAACATTAGACAAAGCCTTCAGCAATTACCCTTCTCTTCAAAGAATGTGTTTTCTTTGGCAATGAAGGCTGCAGAAAGCTGATGTGCCCAAGCCTTGAGCACTTTACCTCCAGGCTCCGAGAGGCTGCCCCCGACTCACACAGGTGCCTGAGGACATTCAGACAAGGACCACGGAAGCTAAATGTGTCCCTTTCCATAAAGAAGAGATGAGCAAGGAAATCCGAGTGTGGGCTCAACTTCAGAGGGAATGCTTACACCCGTTACAAAGGGCAGCTCTGTGTCACCTGGCATCTTCAGATGATGTCAGGCACTTGACAAACATGCTTTTCTCCCCAAGGAGTTCTCCAAAAGGTTGTGCTTTCTTCAATGAGTCTAAATGAGGAGACACTCCATTTCTTTTCATTCATTCAATAAATTTCTATTCAGCATCTACTATGTCAGATACTGGGCTGGGCAATGTGGATATGGCTGAGAATGGAGAAGACCTGGATCTGACGGTGTTGTGCGATATTGAAGGGGAGTCAGGAGTAGATAATAAACAGGTCACCAAGTCTGTGCAGTGAAAGTAAGTCATCGGAAGCAATATGAAAAAGAGGGGTAGAGTGCGTCTCCTGTGGCTGCTGTAACAAATCGGGTGGCTTAAACAATACATTTATGCTCTTGCAGTTCAGGTGGTTAGAAGGTCAGTCTCAAGGTGGGCGAGCCATGTCTCTTCAGAAGGCTCTAGGGGAGAATCATTCCACGTCTCTCCCAGCTTCCGGTGGCCTCAGGTGTTCCTTGGCCTGTGGCTGCGTCACTCCAGTTTCTGCCTCCATCTTCCCACAGCCTTCTCCCCATGGATTTCTCCTCTGTCTCTCATGAGGACATTTGTCATTGGATTTAGGGTCCAACCAAACAATCTGGGATGCTCTCATTTGGAGATCTTTAACTTAATCGGCAAAGGCTCTTTTCAAAATAAGGTCACATTCGCAACTTCCAGGACATATTCTTTGGGGACAACCATCCAACCCACTACACTGTAGGAGATAATAATGGGGTGGTCTACTCTAGATCAGAGAAAGTCAGAGAAGGCCTCAGAGGAGGTGAGATTTTAGCCAAAACTTGAAGGCTGAGGAGGAACACACCATGCAGAGGGGAAGGGGACTGTGGGTAGGAAGAAAGGCTTTGCTGGCTGAGGGCACAGTGTGTGAAAAGCAGCCAAATATACAGTAATCCAGAGCCTACAAGAAGGCCAGAGAGAATGAGTACAATGGCCTGAGGTGTCATGGGAGGGGGTGGGTTCAGCCTGAAGCCACAGTAAGCAAATGGGCTTTTACTCCCAGTGCAAGGAATAGCCACTGAAGAGTGTTCAGCATAAAAATAACATGATTAAATTTACATTTCATCTTGAATAGATTTTCAAGTAGCCGAATAGGCCTCAGCTTAACTTGGGAGTTATTGTTTTTATTGTGGCCTTAGCAATAACAGATGCATAGTATTTTATCATTGACATCACTTCATGCATTAACTCATTTAATGAAAACAATGCACATAACCCAAAGACAAGCCAGGGCCCCATGGGGTCCAGGGTCTGTCTGACATCACGGTTTAGGAAATGTAGCCTAGAGATCCAAGGTAATTCTAAGTAATTCCAGTCTACCAGTATCTCTTCTAGAACATCCAAGGGGATCTAATTCACAATCCATACCAACATTTAAACCCCCTTCCCCACTGCTCTCCTTCTCAGCGGCCAGCTCTCCTAACCCACAGCCTCCCTGGTCATGCCCAGCCGTGACTAATTCCCCTTCAAAATCTCTCCCCGAACCCTAGCATAAGGTTCTGGACTCTGTCACCCCCACACTCCCTTCCTGAACCCAGCTAGAACACCCACCGCCCCCCCTTAGCAAAGACAAGTGGCAAAGCCTGAGCAGCTAGGAACAGACAGAGAGAGAGAGAAGGAGGGAAGGAGGGAGGGCAGGAGAGAGGGCGGGAGGGAGGGAGGGAGGGAGGGAGGGAGGGAGGGAGGGAGGGAGGGAGAGGGGGAGAGGGGGAGAGAAAGATTGAGAGAGAGATTCAGATATAGATATCTGGAGAGGCAACAGAGCAGAATACAATTTTTATGGTTTATCTGATTTCTTTTCACATAAAAATTTTTAAGATTTTAATTATTGGGTTGTCAGAAAAGTCATGACGCATTTTTGCAACAAAAAAAACAGAAAAAATACATCATGATTTTTCCGACAACCCAATATAACCTCCATGCGGGCAGAAACTACATCTTACACGTTGTGCATTCCCTACACTGTAGAGCGGATCTCTTTGCACAAAGGTGAGACAGGCTGATGACAGACGCTTGCCTGAGACCCTGAGTGCATGCTCTGTGATCAAGCACTCTTCCTACATCACTCCAAAGTAACGGAGATGAAACTGTCTGGTCTTAATTAAGCTTTGGCGACATCTGTCATGAGTGATTGGTGACATTTTTCCATCCACTCATCACTCCTAAAAATGGATTCGTTCCTGCTAATGAGGAATCAAGAGACTTGGGCAGCCCAGAGCACAGGTGAGGGAGGGTGCAGGAGTCACAAAGGGGGTGTGCAGAGAGGAAGGAGAAGAACAGCTGTCACACCAGAGCCCCTGCTCCCAACTGCGGCCAGTGTGGACCGCGAGATCCCCTCAACCAGAAGTGCATCCTATCAGTGAGGCAGGGTCCTAAAGGGGATGGAAGAAAGCAGAGAGAGGGGGCCTCTGCAGGAAAAGCTCAGAAAGACCCAGAGTCTGTGTATCTCAGCATGGACTGCAGGCATCTTCAGGGCAGGAGCTGTGCTTAATTCAACTATGTACTCCCTGTCTCCCCTCCGACCTTCACCTCCAGGCTCCTGGGCTCCTAGCCTAGGGCCTAGAATTCTGTGAAGTTGGTGGGTTGGTGATTGGTGAGTTGGTTGGTGGTTGATTAAATGAGCAACTATAATCTCTAACAAGAGGCCTATATTCCTTTCCCAAGTGCTATTCCTCTGAGATTTGGTAAAACCATGTCACATTTGCCCCTGCTCCCTTAAGCCAACCCTCCAACTTCCCAGGCTACGAAAGAAGATTAATGATTTCTTAGAATCCCAGTGTGGAATAAAAAAAATATATACAGAGGGTGCCAAAAAAAAAATGTATACACATTTTACAAAAGGAAAAAAACATTAAAATTGTAATACTCAATATATACTGATAACAAAAGACGAATACAAGTCATGTTTGACTTCTGCAATTACAAGAGGTGCTCAAAGCGGTTCCCATCAGTGTCCAGACTCTTCTGATTATGGCAAACTACTGCTTGAGCAACTTTAGCCAGTGTTAACATCTCTTAAAATGTGTATACATTTTTTGGCACCTTGGTATATTTGGTCTTTGTCCTGGATTGCCAGCACTGAGCTCCTAAAACCCTTGAAATTTCTGAGTGATGGGAATGTCATCATTCATAATGAGCCCCTTAGACCACACCTGAGTTTATGCTAATAAGGGGACCCCTCGCTGGCCCCTAGGTATGTTCAGGACGGGAGCTGGATGTCAGAGGAACCCATCCCACCCCACCCTGCACAGCCCTCACCTTGGGAGAGAGAAGAGGGGCTGGAGATTGAGCTCAATCACCAACAGCTGATGATTAATCAACCAAACCTATGTAATTAAACCTTGATTAAAATTCTGAAATACGAGTCTAGGAAAGCTTTTAGACTGATGAACACATGGATGTGCTAGGAGAGTGGCACCCAGAGAGGGCATAGAAGCTCTGCCCCCACCCCAACTTTACATCCCATGCATCTCATTCTAAGCTTGTATGACTACTTTAATTTTATCCGTTTACAAACTTCATTTAAATCTCTTCTCAAGGCTGGGGGGGATCCAAGAGAGTGGAGTAAACACTGCCTGCTTCCTTCCCTGAGCTCATTAAAATTACAACTAAATTATAGAACAAACAACCTGGAGAACCATCTGAAGTCCAGCTGACCAGAAGTTTTGTAACTAAGAATATAAAGAAAAAGCCACATCGAAAGTGGTAAGAGGGGTGGAACGCAGAACAGGCCCCAAACCTCAATTTGGCATTTGAGAATCAGGACAAATATCACAGCCATGGAGGTTCCCACCAGAGGAGCGGGGAACCCCAGCCCCACACTGGCTTCCCCAGTCTGGAGTACTGGTGCCAGGAAGAGGGGCCCCCACAACATCTGGCTGTGACAAACAGTGGAGATTCTGACCTCCAGGTAGGACGGAAGGCTACAGGAAACCCAGATATCCTCTTACATGGCCTGTGCACAGTCTCACTCACTCACAGGCACTCACTTTGGGCTCTGGTGGAGGGACAGTGACTCAGGGATCATCAAAGGCATACAGGGGGCAGACTGAAGTGTGTGGCTTCAGGAGGAGGACTGGAGCGCAGTCAGAATTTTCCCTGTGAGGAGTCCTCCCTCCAGTGCAGCAGGCAGGTGGGAGCCATCTTTCCTGTGGTTAGCCCGCCCCCTACACTTACAGCCAAATCTGAATCTGATTGGTCTGGTGAGCCCCGCCCTGCTGACTCAGCTGGGACCCCACCCCACCCGACTCCTCCAGTTTCAGAAGCACTTTCTCACAAGCAACCAGCCCCGCATTGCACTCGTTCTTGGACTCTGGCAGGCCCCAGGTGAGCAGTGACTGGCCTTGGTGTGCTCTGAGACTTTTGCTGCATAGCTCCAGGCTTAGTACTGGCACAAAACCAGAATTTATGTTAACCTCATGACAACTCTTCCCACCCTAGTGACTCCCCGAGACCCTGCATCACCCAACTTGCATACCACAGGAGGCTTTATCAGCAGCTGAACCTTAAGGGAGCAGGCAGATGACAGCAGGCCTCGAAGTGTCCTGGTGTTTTCAGAGCTACCCCAGACCTGGAACTGGTGGCAGATGTCCTCAGTTCACAGAGCGGCCTTTCCCACATGCCTCCAGGGTTAGCACTGGCAGCAAACAACTGTGGATCACTTTGTAGCTCCTACCAGGTAGTCCCCGGCCAGTCACAGGCAGTGGGTGACCTGGGTCTGCACTGGAACCACCCCCCAAAGTGTCCCCAGAACCAACATACTTGAAGGTTGGCTTCAGGCCACAGCAGAGCACCATCCAATTAGCCCCACAGCGACACACAAAAAGGGTGGTCTCAACAGACATCAGAGCCCATTGGAGTGAGTCTCACTCCGTGGGGTAAGCCCCACACACAGCAGCCCATAAGCTGTGAATGTAGCCAAACTCCACAGCCAATCAGCCTGAGGGTCAATCCCATCCAATGAAGTGCCAATAGCAATCAAGGCTCAACTAGAATAGGAGGACACACACAACCCATACAAGGGACACTTCTGGAGCAGCTGGAGCAAGTGACCAGGGAGACAATGCCAGGGCCTCACAGGGCACCTATTACAAAAGGCCACTCAGCCAAGACTGGGAAACATAGATCTACTTAATACATATAAACAAACAGAGAAAGGTAGCCAAACTGAGGAAACAAAAAAAATGTGTCCCAAATGAAAGAAGAGGAGAAAACTTCAGGAAAAGAACTAAACAAAATGGAGGCAAGCAACTGACCAGATACAGAGTTCAAAACAACGGTTATGAGTATAAGGATGCTCCAGCAACTTAGTGTGAACTTCAACAAAGGGATCACAACCATAAATAATTACATTAAAGAAAAAACATAAAAAAGAACCAGTCAGAAGTGAATAATACAATACATGAAATGAAGAATGCACTAGAAGGAATTACCAGCACACTAGATGAAGCAGAGGATTGAATCAATGGTTTGGAAGACAAAGTAGCAGAAAACACCCAATTGGAATTGCAAAAAGAAAAAAGAATAATGAAAAAAAAAAAACCATAGAGGGTAGTTTAAGAGACCTCTGGGACAACATCAAGTATAACAACATTTTCATAATAGGGGTACCAGAAGGAAAAGAGAAAAAGCAAGGGATTGAATACCTATTTGAAGAAATAATGACTGAAAACTTTCCTAACCTAGTGAAGGAAACACAAGCCCAGGAAGCTCAGAGTCCCTAACAAGATGAACACAAACAGGCCCACACCAAGACACATTATAATTAAAATGGCAAAGATTAAGGACAAAGTAAGAAACCTGAAAGCAACAAGAGAAAGACAATGAGCAACTTATAAGGGAGCTCCGATAAGGTTGTCAGCTGATTTCTCAACAAACTTTGCAGGCCAGAAGGGATAGGCACAAAATATTCAGTGATAAAAAGCAAGGATCTACAACCAAGACTACTCTACCCAGCAAGACTATCAATTAAAATTGAAGGACAGATAAAGAGCTTCCCAGACAAGGAAAAGTTAAAGTTCATCACCACCAAACCAGTATTACAAGGAATCTTAGAGGGACTTCTTCAAAATGGAAAAAAAAATCAAAATTATGATTAAAATGTCAATAGCTACATATTTATCAACAATTACTTTCAATGTAAAAGGATTAAATCCTCCAAACAATAGATATAGGGTGGTTGAATGGATAAGGAAAGCAAAACCCTTAATATGCTGCCTACAAGAGACTCTTCAGATTGAAAGATACACACAGACAGAAAGTACAGGTATGGAAAAAGATGTTTCATGAAAATGAAAACGAAAAAAAAGTGGGGTAGCTATACTTATATCACACAAAATAGACTTTAAAACAAAGGCTAGGGGGAGGGGGCTTGTCACTTTGAGGGGTAAAAAGCATAACTATTGCACTGCGTTGAAACTAATTTCTTTAAAAAATGTTTATTTCACAATGAAAGAATTTAAAAAAAAAACACACAAAGGCTGTAAGAAGAGACAAGGGCCAGCAGAGTGGCTCCGTTGGTTAAGAGCTCACTCAAGAGTGCGAGCTGAGCTCTGAGCAACAGCAGTTTGATGCCCAGCCCAAGCTGAGCTGCCGCTGAGCTGCCAATAGGTGGCAAGATGGCTCTGCTAAAAAAAAAAAAAAAAAAAGTCATCACAAGAAGAGACAATAAAGGACCCAATAATCCCACTTCTGGGTATTTATCCGAAGGAACCCAAAACATTACTTTGAGGGGACCTGTGCATCCATACGTTCATTGCAGCATTGTTTACAATGGCCAAGATGTGGAGGCAGCCTGGGTGTCTGTCGATGGCAGAATGGATAAAGCGGAGGGGGTACATATGTACAGTGGAATATTGCTCAGCCATGGAAGGGAATGGGTTCTTGCCATCTGCAGTGGCATGGATGGACCTGGAGGGTATTGTGCTGAGTGGAGTATCAAACAAAGACAGATGCAGTGTGATTCACTTACATGTGAAATCTAAAGAACAAAATAAACAAACTCATAGATACAGAAAACATCTTGATGGTTGCCAGATGGGAGGGGGGTTGGAGGTGTGAGTGAAAAAGGGGGGAGGGATTAAGAAATACAAATTGGTTGTTACACAGTAATCATGGGGATGTAGGGTATAGCAAAAGGAATATAGTCCAATAATATTGTAATAACTATGTATGATGTCAGATGGTGCTAGATTTGGTGGGGTGGGGGCAGGGTGACAAAGGTGGAGGGATTAAAAAAATACAAATTGGTAGTTACAAAATAGTCACGAGGGTGTAGAGTAAAGCACAGGGAATATAGTCAGTGATACGGTAATAACTATGTATAGTGCCAGGTGGGTACTAGACTAGTCAGGAGGATCGCTTCTTAAATTATATAAATGTCTAACCACTATGCTGTGCACCTGGAATTAATATAAAATAATATTGAATGCCAACTGTAATTGAAAATTTTTTTAAAGAGGGGGAAAGGTGAAGGGGAATAAGAGGTCCAAATTTCCAGGTATAAAACAAATTAAGTCATGGGGATGTAATGTACAGCATGTGGAACATAGTCAATAATATTGTGATAGCGTGGTACAGTGTCAGATGGTTCCTGGATTTATCATGGTGGATTTATCATTTCTTTAGATATATAGATGTGGAATAACTATGGTATACAACTGAAACTAATATAATATTGTATGTTAGCTATATTTTTAATAAAAATCTTTTTGAAAATCCCTTCTCAAATACAAACATTTTTTAAGTGTCTACTATGTGTAAGGTGCCATAGGGCAGATGGTTTGCAAACGCTGACACCCATATTACTATTAAAAGAATTCTGATACACTATGTAGACACGTGAACATTTTTATCATAAATTTAAATAGCACAAAAGATGCAATTCCCACTGTATTATAAATATTGACATTTTATATATATATGTATAAAAACTGTTACATCACTCTTCTAAATGTTTCCAATGGAATCTAAATGATAGGTAATTTGATACCCACAATTAGCTATTTTAAAAAATACATGAACAAATCTTCTTTGTAAGTCAGAAAAGTTTACATTTTTCCTTTTTCCTCCTTGAAATTTCATTTGCTTTTCCTTGCAGAATTTTACCATAATATAATTGTTATGATAAAAGGTATTTTATTAATCACCCTATCATAAATCTGTGTAGGAAAAAAATGTATATAAACTGAAATTCTAGTTTACTTTTTTAACTTCTGTTTAAATTTTTTCCTCTAGATTGAGCTACCACTGCAATTATTATTTCACACAATTGATCAAGGCAATATAGATATATTACAAATTTGGGAGCCGGCCGAGTGGCGCCTTGGTTAAGAGCTGGTTTGGGGATTCCAGCGGCCCCGGTTCGGATCCCACATATGAGGGCCAGGGACACTGCCCTCTACAGCTAACAACATCTCCACCTGGATGGAGCTGGGCTGTGCGAGCCCCGGCGATGGTGTAGGCTGCAGCCCCTGCTGCAGTGGGCTGCCATAGGCTACAGTGAGTGGCCAGCAGCCAGCGTGAGCTGCCAATAGCCGCGGTGAGCGACCATCCAGAGGCTGGCGACCGATCTGCCTCACCCGGGAAGAACGCAATGACGATACCAACATGGGCCAGTGAAGCAACGTCCTCCGCAACTAGACTGAAGAACAAAAGGACAGCAACTTGTCTGTTCCCCTTCCCCAATTCCCCAACGCTGTTCCCCTCCCCCAATTCCCCAATAAAATCTTTCAAAAAAAATGGGGGTGTATATGTGTTAAATATACAGGCACAATTTATTGAAAATACGTCTTAATCAGGATGAGGGACAGCATGAAGATACCAATGTTTTGCATGTCACTCTTTGGCACTGCAGGGTGCGGGAAAGCCAAGTCTTACTTCGTGAAGGTGAGAGAAAAGCATCTGGAAGAAATAGGAAGAAAGGAGAAGTAGGCTCCATGGCAGGGGCGACTGAGCAAAAGACACTTACACGGATTTCTTTGAAACTCTTTTTGCTCACAACCCCTTAGAAAGTTCTCCCCCACCTCCAGGGAGACCAGCAGCCCAGGTTTGAAAATCAAGTCATAGGCAATTCCAGGAAGAACCAGATATAATTTTAGTCTTCCAGGAGCTCACATCTGGATAGGGCGATGGGTTATACACACTTCATCAGAGATCAATCACAGTAAAAGATCTAAAGAATTGTCCCAGACAATAGATGTGGTGGGCAGCAAAATGGCCCCAAAGACGTCCACGTCCTGACCCCCAGAACATGGGAACATGTTACCTTACATGGAAAAAGGTTATTAAAGTTGTTATTAAGCTTATCTTCAAATAAGGAGATCATCTGATTAGAAATATTATGTCCTTTTAAAAACTATTTTAAAACATTATAGACAGATGAACATTGTGAAACGGGATGGGGGCTGTTTACAAAAAGAAAGTGTAAACAACTCCCATTTGGTGCAAATATAGACCTCTGTACATGTTCAAACTGGAAGAATATACACTACTGCTGAAAGGAGGGTGATTTTTACTTTTTCTGATTATCTGGGTGTTCCGAATACTTTGTAATGAATTTGCTTTGCTTCTGAAATAAGGGGGGAATCAAAGGGATTGGTTTTTAAAGCAATAGTTTGTAATAAATGAAGATGTTCGAAATTCTAACCCCAAGTATTTTTGTACCTGATCCTATATGAGTGAGGGTTGCTAAGGAACCATGTGATGCAATCAGGGATAATCCCAACCAGAGCTGGAAAGGGTGCAAACAGAGGCAGGCAGGCAGATAGACCGAAGCCTATGGGTGGGAGGAAGGTTCTGAGGCCTCTGTCTCATCCTGATGACTCTTCTCCTCCAGCTCACAGGGGGAAAAAGACGGCCTGTCCCCCAAAGCACAAACACTTAGGTTTTGAGTGCAAGAAAGAAAAGCCCCAAGCAGCCAAATATCTCCAGATAATTGTCAGGGTTGGCAGGAAGCTAGTGGTCCTCAGTACTGATCAGATGCTATGTGCCAGGCACTGGTCTCAGCATCTCTTTAATTCTCATAGAACCCCAAAAAGGGAGTGCTGTTATTATACCCATTCTACAGACAAGGAAACTGAGTTAGGTGATTTGTCCCAGGTCGCACAGCCAGTAAGTGTCAGAGTTGCTCTCTGAGCCCAGAGAGCATGATTCGGATGCTATGAAAGGATAACTGAGCCCAGAGAAGGCATGTGAGAGCTTCATTCTGTCTCGGCTGAGAATAAGATTCAAAGCCTTCAAAAGCCCGAGGAAGAGGAAGAGGCGGCCTTTCTCTTTAAAGCAGCATGAGAAAGAGAGAAGGAAAAAGATGAAGTATTCATAGGGAAGGAGGAGAGAGAAAAGTATGCGATTTTATGGCAGCATTTATTTTATTAATTCCTGCTCGCTTTGTTGTTTCTATAAATAGGGTGTTGTTCGATGTTTATGTTCACTTGCTTAATAAAGTAGTTGCATGGTGAGAATGTGTCCGTATGTGTGCTTGTGCATGCACGTGTGCATGTGCATGTGGGGTGGGTCCATGCATGCCTGCACATATGAGCATGTGTGCATGCGCGTGCGAGCACCATCAGCGGCCTCGCCCATAGGAAGCCTGGCTGCCCAGACCATCACCAATGCACTTGTGTTTTCCCAACAGCAACCTGGCCTAATTCCTCCTCGGAAATAAACAGCCTCCTGGGAGCCAGCCCTCCACCCCACCTCAAAGTGGCTGCAGATGTCTCCTCCGCTGTCTCCCTGAGAGCCCACAGAGCCCTGCGGACAGAGCAGCTCAGTCTCAGTTGTTGACAAACTGACAGCAAGTGGGGCTGTGGCGGGTGCAGGCGGGTGGGGGTGCCAGCGGCACAGCCAGCGGCCACTCCTTTCTGGTCTGACCCTCGCCTTTCATACATTCCTCAGATTGGAACGCAGAAAAAAAGCTTGCTTATTCCACCCTCCCTGCGGATACACAGGGTGGCAGGGACCATCGCGGTCAAGCAGAGGCCCAGGCAGCCCCACGAGCCCCGGTCACCAACCCCTCCTTCTGGATGGGGTGTACAAGTTAACCCACACGCTCGAGCTGGGCTCCTCCTGCGTGACGATGGCCACACGCCCAGGTCTGTCCCTCAGATGGCACTGTGCTTGACCCCACGAGAGGGGTCCCACTTCTGGACCCTCTCTTGGAACCAGGCAAATAGCAGAAAAGAGAGACCTGATGGAAGTTTCTTAGCAAGTAGAGATCTCCCTCCCCTAACCCTAATGCTGCCATTAACCTCCAAGAAAACTGCAAGGACTAAAACAAAGCAGTTTTGCAGCTTTTCTTCGACTCAACACAAGAAGCAAAGCCTCCCCCCAGGGCAGCTTGTGGGAGAGACTCCACCTTAATGTGAGAGCGAGAATCACCCAGAAAACAGGTCAGAAGGAGAGGCGGCCCAGAGAGCAACCTCTCCACAGACTTGGGGAATCTGAAGTTACACGCCTCCAGGGAGCATCCTGTCCCATCTGTACAGCCAGAGAGCTCTGGGATCATTTCCAGAGCAAGGGAAGCACGTGTAAGACGTGGAGAGCAAATTGCAGGAATGGCGCCCACCGAGCATTTAGGTTACTTTTTAAAGCATCCAGAAGAAAGGGTCAATTCCCCAAGAAGGTAAGTTGCGGAGTACGAAGGGCCAGTGGACAGCTAACGCACAGGGAAACGGGGTGCTGGCTTATCATTAGAGCCGCAGGAAAGAGCCCTGTCACAAGCAATGACTGTCCAAAGTGTCGCTGAGGCCCAAAACCATCCCTTCACTCCACAGAAACCTAATTAGCATCTGCTCTGACCAGGCCTTGAGCTGCACATTTTCTGAACGTGAGCAGGTGCCAGGAGTCGGTCAGCTCACCAAGGAAAGCAGAGAGTAAGGAGGCCCCTCCGTCTCCCTCTGACCATGCCTGTCTCCCCTTCTGAGGAAGCCAGCACCCCTTCCCCCCAGGCTTCATCCACCCCCTAGAGGCCAATGAGGCCCAACCCCCTCATGGCAGAGAGGAGGGATGAAGGGTCAGGTCCCACCACAGCCGAGGGGCAGAGGCAGGACTGGAATCCAGATCTCCTTGGACCTGACTCATTGGTGGCACCGTTTCACCGGCAAGGACCCATCCCACACAGGAGCCTGGGAGCAGAGTGTGCTGCCTGGCTCCCAGTGCTCCTCAAATTGTGCTCAATAAGACAGACCCCAGAAAGCACCCAGTCATAAGTGGGGTGCCATCCCAGGCTGAAGCTGACCCCACTTCTCATCTGTAAAATGGGCATAATCCCTGAACCTCTTATCCCTCTGACAGCACATATTCAGAGATAGCCCCACGCCCAACACTTGGGGCCTGTGTGTCAAGCACTGGGCCATAGGGTGTGAAATTTTCAGTGCCTTAAAGTGCCTGGCTAGTAAAGGTCAGGCTTTATCCTGTCGGGATGGTATATGGGGTAGGGGAGATGATGCAAATATCCTAAAGGGTAGCAGAGAGCAGAATCGCATTTTAGAAGGCGTGGTCAGAGCCACAGATGGGATTAGAGAGGAAGCAGAAAGCCACCAGGCCACTGTAATAGTTCAGGAAGGACGAAGGCCGAACGGAGGTTCGGACAGCCAGCCACGGATTCTACAGGTTGCTTCTGTGTAATTAATTTTCTTCTGTAGATGGACAGTGGTGATGGTTGCACAACATGAATGTACCTGATGCCACTTAACTGTATACTTAAAAATGGTTAAAATGGTCAATTTTATGTTTTGTATATTTTACCACAATAATATATATATGTATGTATGTATGTATGTATGTATCTTCCCCCTCCAAGTTACACTTCTCATTTGTCAAAAGGACAGGAGGCATAAATTCCAGGACCCTCCTCCCCTAGGTCTCAAAAGCTACGAAAACTAAAGATGGGTAACATTTATTGAGAGCATTTTCTGTGTTCAGGCATTGTGCTAAGTACGTGTATCAGTTCATTGAACCCTCACGACAACCCTTACAAGGTAGATACTGCCATTATGCCCATTTTACAGATGAGAAAAATAAGCACGGAAAACTTAAGTAACTAGCCCACAGACAGTATGAGGCAAAGCAAGGATCTGAACCCAGATCATCAGACTTCAGAGCCCGCATACTTATGCACCGCACTAAACCACGTCTATGCACTTAGATGCTAAATGTCCAGCTAAGAATAAAAAAATGTTGTCTACTGACCAGCTAGCCCCACAATTCCACAATCTGGCTTCACAGAGAGCAGAAACCCAGGCCACTGGCTGAATTTTTTTTTCCATTTTATCCAGATGTTTGGCATCACATAAACAAGATGATGTGCCCATAAGCGGGGGCCACTCAGGAATGAGACCTCTGTCACCAAGAGAAATGCCCTCTTAATGCAAGGCTGTCATTTCAAATTAACGTCCTACCCAAAAATGTCTGCCCAACCTCCTAGGGCATTGTACCATTTCAGGGTCCATTTCTGACCATCTTTTGCTTAACTCAGTACGGGTTCAAGCCCTAGTTAACAGATTCTGCCCACTTCTCATCCTCCATCCAGTATTAGCTGAAGTCACATCGGATTTTTTTGTTTTTGCATCACAAATAACAAAAACCATGCATATTTTAACTTCATCTCTGGGATTAGAGTAAATACATAATTTTGGCAAATTACTCAGAATTACGGGCTAGCAGCATCTGGTTCAGATATTCTCAAGTCAATTATTGGCACTGTCTTGGCCACATTTTTAATCTTAACCAAAATGTCCTCAGACACATGTATTTTCTGGCCTGTTTGCATGTCACCAGGTTGAGGGGGCCTTGGAGTTTTCAACTGGGGTTTCAGGAATTCGCAGCCCTACCTGGGCACTGCCCGCGGGCCTGGGAGAGCCGCCCTCCTTCCTGGAGATGGCGAGGCGGCCGCCTCCCCTTCCTGCCTGCAGCTCCTGGGGACAACAGCAGCCCGCAGGTACTGTGTGTACGCGTTCCTCACCCTTCGCTCTGCTCCCAAAATTACATACCTCGCTTTTATGTCAAGTCCAATATAGCCTCCTTAGCAGTTTTTTTTTTCTCTCTCTCTTTATTCCACATCAAGAGTACCCAATTACTTTTATAAATACTTGTTTTAAAAATATCACAGTTTCCTGCTGCTTCAAATTCTGAAGGGCTGTGTAGGATTTCAGACTTATAAATCTCTCAAACAGTTCATATTTTATCAACAAAGTGTGCTTTTGTGTAAACCCTAAGTATAACTCCTCATCGAGGACGTTTTTTTTTATTCAATTATTTTTTTTCCAGAAAAAACAACAAAATAAAAGGACTTTTTGCCATTTCCAAAGTCGTTTGCAATGCCCTCCTTGTGCTCATTAACTCCACCTCGCCCACCAACAAGAGTGGTGTTTTTGGTTCAAAGGGAAAGCATGAGGGTTGTCAATTACAAAACATCCCAACAGAGGTAAAGCAGGGTGATACAGTGGGTCTTCAACAGAAAATTCCAGAAAAAACTCTGGCTTTTGTTAACACTGAAAAGCTCCCTAGCTCAAGGCAGGGACTTCTTGAGGGAATGTCCACCATGGTGACCAGGCCATGTGTTGAAAAGAACCAGAGGCGTGGAAGGAGAGTCCGTGCTGGCGTCCAGGTCCTAAGGAAGCGGCTGCCCTCCCGTCTACTCTGCCATCTGCATTTACACAGGCACCGCTGTAGTGCTCCACTTGGAACTACCTGAATATACTCAAGGGATGGCCCCTTAGGAGGCAAATCCCAGAATGTCATTGAACCATGAGCAGCTCTGAGCGCAACAACGATCAAGCTGTATCCAACCAAATCACCAGCTGGAGGCTCAGGACCTGCAAGTCATGGTCTCTTCTGCTACATCTGAGCCTGGATCTTATGTTCTAGAAACACGCTGGGCAGGGAGAGTGAGAACAAGGGCAAAGAGAAATGAAGTCTGGGTATATTTTAGAGCTTTCAGCCTTGGACAAAAAAAAAAATAAAAAACACCAACTCTTTGAAGTATGACCTTGGGTTACATACCCTTGATTTTTCCCCCCGAAAATCCAAGGAAACGTCTGTAATCAGCTTGGCGTCAGCACCGTCCCCAAGTCACCACCCAATCCTGACACAGGTATTCATCCAGTAAATACTTGGTGACTGCCCACTAGCTGCTCCTTTTTCTTGGGAGCTGAGGAAGCTCTAAAGAAGTAGGAAATGGGTACTTCTCCTCAAGAATCAAATTGTGGGGCAAAAGCTTGAAGCTACGTGAACCCACCAGGCAGTATCTAAGAAAAGTCAAGGAGGCATCTAGACAAAACAGTCAGTACACGAGAAATAGGATGGAAGGCGCAGGTTCTGGAAGCTGGGTACTCGGAGAGGGAGTCCAGAAAGTGGGGTCTAAGCCAGGCCAGAAGAGGTGTATCAGTTAGGGTTCTCAGAAAAACAGAACCAGTATTACATACATATATGTATATGTATATGTACACATACACACACACACACACACACACAATTGATTTCTTGTAAGGAATTGGCTCATGTGATTCTAGGGACTAGCAAGTGTGAATTTGGGGGACAGACTGGTAGGCTGAAAACTCGGGCAGGACTTGACGCTGCAGTCCTGAGGCAGAATTCCTTCTCTAGGGAACCTCAGTTTTGCTCTTTAAGCCTTCAATTGATTGGATGGGGACATATACGGGGTATACACAGTTCATCATCAAGGGTATACACGGTGGGCTGGTTTACCCACTTGGAAGCAAACTAGCCTCTGAGCAACAGGATCTAGAGGCAAAAGAAGGAGGCTCGCCAGAAGCTTGCCATGCCCCCGCAAGCCATCAGCCAAGCACACTGGTTCCAACATCCTTACAGAAACTTACGCCGGAGCTGGAGGCCTGGGGTCCAGATGGCAGGGGCTACAGCTTCAGGCATCAGAAGCCTGGACAATGCTGGAGGTGCCCGAGAAGCTGGGGGGTCACGTGCCAGGGTGGTCCCCCCCACCCCAGGCTTATGTTCAGATTCAGGGACACCAGATATGGTGGCAGTGGCTCAGCCAAGAGAACCTGGCGTGTTTCACAGCGAGGCTCCTGCCGCCTTTTAGGAGCCTCCATCTACACTGAGCCGTAGACACACCCCATGCCGACTTTGGAGGGCGTCATTTGATCTCTTAACCTGCTGAACCCAAACTGGTAATTAAGCCAGGTCCAAACTTCCAACACAGGGGGAATGGAAGAGTTTTACCCTAAAAATCATCACATTAGTTTTATTCTGGACCTTGCCTTTTACTCTTAAAATCTTTCATCCTATAGAAGGGTTACCCCTTGCAACGTAAGAACCAAACATTGCTGTTCTAGTTGTGCACACAGCCAGCACCTTGAGGCTCAATGGCCAAATATGCCTTGGGCTCCAAGCTGTTGGCGGGGAAGGGGAAGGGGCCACACCGTCAGAGGGCACCTCCATCAGCGTGGCCTGAGTTCAGAAGTTTCCGGCCAGCGAGCCAGCTCTAGCAAGTCCTCTTACAGAGACACGATCAGTGCCGAGCTCGGCAAACACAGCCCAGGGCTGGTCAGAAGCTGGCCACACTCTAAAATATGCAGAGCCAGATTTTGTACACTGCGCAAGTTTTATCTTTGATCGTACTTATGGAAACATTATTCAAGAACATTGTGAACACACAAAAATAAATCTTTAAAAATACCCTTTGGACGACATACACATACGAATGATTTTCTCTCTACTACAGCAGTCCATTAAGGCATTTTTAAAAAGCAAATGTGGTGCTTAATGGCACACGGTAACCCTCAAATCAAACCGTATCCAGTTACTATCCACTCGGCTCCCCCCAGATGAAGCCCATCCCAATCTCACCATTTCCACTGAGCCACCTCAACCAAGGTGGAAGGAGGGGCAGCCCACCAACTCTTCTTCCAGCCTTCTGAGGACCTGATGGTGCCCAAAGCAAGGTCATGATTCTTGCCCAGATTTGAATGTGGGACAGAGGGTGGCCACAGCCACCACCCCCTGCTTTGATCACTGGAGAAAACAATGGCTGTTCACTGTCTGCCAGATGCCAAGCACTGAGCAAAGCATTTTGCTATGTTATTTAATCCTACTATGAAGTACATAGTATTATCCCTGGATTTAGATTAAAGCTCAGAGAGGCCAAGTAACCTGGCCACGGTCACACAGCTAATTAGTATCAAAACGGACACTGTCATCTCATGGCATCTACACCCAAAGCCCCTACCCTCCCCACCCACTCAGAAGCTGTGTCCCCACACACTCTCCATATGTTAGCTCTCCTTGCCTTTCTTCATCTCCACCGTCAGCTAAGTGACATCAAGGACCCAGCATCTCCCTCTTTTCTGTCTCCCACCACCTGTAGGCCCACAATGAAGGTCATGTCCTTGATGATGGCACACCCACGCCGCCAGCAGTCTCCCCTTCTGACCAGCCTGTCTTTTCCTGCGCCTTCCCCCAGGGGGCTGCGTTCTCCTCTTTTCCTTTCTCATCAATTGTCAGCCTTCTTGCTTTCATTGCCTATGCCTAATTTATCTTGCTATCCACTTGTTTTTGTTTGTAACCTTGCCAAAAACAAGAAGTATCTAAAAATATTCTTTGGCTTTTTTTTAGATTATAATCTTACCTTTGTTCTTTTCCATTTCTTTCCTCTGAGGTCTTTCTTTTAGTTTTCTCTCTTACTTTTCTCTCTTCCTAGTTCTTCTGCCTTTCTCAAGGTTTTAAGATCTTAGGGAGGAAAATATACTCGTGTATATATACACATACACGTACACTTACCTGAATGCTGGATTTCTCTGACCATCAGGTTACATTCACTTTGATCAGCATTAAAATGAAAATGTTTTGCAACACGATCTATAATCTTTATTGTTCACTGGTAGGGATGGAGAAGTCCGTTATGGCTTCAAGAACAACAATAAAATACAAAGATCTGGGACTTTGAATTTCCAGGTTTAACTCCGAACTTGGATCCTTCCCTCTGTGCATGCCTTAGACAAGAATCTCTAAGTTTGAGGTTTTTATCTGTAAAATGGGAATAATAATTCTACTCCCTTCCAAGGTTGTAGAGAGGTTTAAATGGGCAATGTACATGAAAGTACTTTTAATCTATGAATAATTTCAGCACAAAGCAGTATGGAATCAGGGCCTTGGCTGAACTAGGTAATGTCACAAGAGGTGGGAGGACATCTGTTGAATTGTTCACTGGACATTACACCTGGATGGCCCAAAAACCCTTTATATTCACCACCTTCCCCCAAACCGGGCTTCCTCTCTGTAAGTCTCAGTTCTGCTAATGTCATGCAACAAACACACACACACACACACACACACACACACACACACACACACACACACACAATCTACTGTGAGTCAGGGACTATAGTAGGTGCCAGACATTGACAATGAACATGGCAGACAATATCCTCTCCTTCAGGGCACTTATAAGTCACTTTGGGTGGGAGAAAGAGCAAGACAGACAACAAACAACACAAATCAACAAACAAGGTGAGAGCTGCACAAAGTTCCCTGACTTGCAGGAACAGCCTGTATTAAGGCCGAGGCAGAAAAGAGGTTGGCCGATTTGCAGCGTAGAAAGAAGGTGCTAGAAGGGAATGGGCAAGGGAGAGAGTGGTTCCTGAGGTCTGTGAAGCCAGCAGGGCCAGACCTTGCAAGGCCATCCGGTCCTGTGCATGGTGAGGAGGACTTGGTTCTAAGGAAGCTTCTAGCATTAAGCACTTGGGTGATATGATGTGGTTTGGGGTTTGTTTTTGTTGGTTGGTTGGACTGGTTTTTATCAATCAGGCTATGGTGCAGAAAACTTGGATTGGAGAGAGTTGGAGAGTGTTGGGAGCAGGAGACTAGCTGGTCACTTCGACGACAGTACAAGTACAGACATACATGACTTGGATGGTGGACCTGAAGAGAGATGAACAATGCACATTCTGGAGTCAGAAACAAGGGTCCTGGATGAATTTCATGACAAAGGAAGGAGAAAATGACTCATTTTTATATCAAAGATGACTGCTGGGTTTTATCGCTGGAGCAACCAGAGAACCAGTGATAGTATTGACTGAGAGATGAGGGGTAGAGGAGGAGGAGAGAGGCACAGGACAGGTGAAGGGAGACTAACTAAAAGACAGGCTTAAACTCCTTCATTTTCCCTCAGCCCTCGTGTGCAAAAGTTGGTTATCTTGCCAGTTTGTCTCTCATGAGCGTCTCAAAATCACCTCTTCTTTTGCATCTCCATTGTGCCACCTGATTTCTCAATATGTTCCTGCCTCGGAGGTCTCCACTTCCGATCCATCTGTCACATCACACCGGCCTCACATCCTCAGGACTTCCTGGAACGGGGGTAACGAACTTGTCTTTATCAAGGCTTTTGCCACTGGGTCTGCTGTTACTTGCAGAAGAAGGCAGACACACCAGGCCCTTGGGGTCTAACGCAGGTCAGTGCTCCACGTCGATCCATCTTCACAAGCACCATCCTTCCCACCACACCAACCACCTAGCTTTCCAGCCTGCTCTGCTCTACCTGCAGCTCTAGCTCTCTCTCTCCCCGCTTACCCGCCACCCCCACGCTCCATGCACACTCCAAGGATGGCCATGTGAATATATAACCAGGAAGCAGGGCTTCACCAAGAAGCCGACAGGCTAGCACCCTGATCTCAGACTTCCAGCCCCCAGAACTGTAAGAAATAAATGTCTGTGTAAGCCGCCCCATCAGTGGTGTTCTGTTATAACAGCCCCAGCCAACTTAGACAGTTAGACTCTAAAGCCTTCACACAAAGTGAAAACTTGAATGGTCAAAACTAATCTTAAAAATTTTATATAGCACACACTAAACACA
The DNA here is from genome assembly GCA_033961575.1 of Aselliscus stoliczkanus. Classification (NCBI taxonomy): domain Eukaryota; kingdom Metazoa; phylum Chordata; class Mammalia; order Chiroptera; family Hipposideridae; genus Aselliscus; species Aselliscus stoliczkanus. Next base: position 5,987,147 of record CM066733.1, read on the forward strand.
GTATCCATGCTCTGTGTCCTCCTATCCCCGCTGACTTTTGAGAAGCACTGAGTACCACTAAAGAGAAGAATAAACGGAGAGGTTATGACACTATCTCTCACTCAGACCACCCCCTGCTTTACAAACAATCATCGAAGCTTCATGATGAGCTTGTGTGGGAAGGTGGGGTGGCAACAGGGTTGGGAACAGATAGCAGCTTCTGTAGAACAGTGCCTTCTCCTATACCGGATTTTTGTTTTAATATTTTGCCTCTGCAACCTCAGCCCCCAGCACACTAGGAAAAAGTTACCATCGTCATTTCCCATCAGGGTCCAATAAAGCCTTTTTATTTTTGCAAGTAATTTACAGAAGTTCCTATTAAAGGGATAGTTAAAAACCTCTCTTGGAAAATTTAATACTTTAAGCATAGCAAATTTTCATTCCACATTTCCCTGGCATTGAAGGTCTATAAACCCAAAAGGAGCAATGTCTCTGAATGCAACTAGCGGTTCATCAACCATCCTGCGTGAACCTGGGACAGTCTCATTGAATACTGATTCCAGAGTCAGGGAAATCTCTAGTCAGCTCTAGCTTATCACTATTTCTGGTTCTTCTTGCACTTGAGTTGTAAAAACTAGTTACTTTCAGCAAAATAGGATGGCTGAAGTTCTTATTGCAAAATATTAAGTGATGAAACCCTTCCTGTTGAATGACTAACTGGATGAGAATATCGTATTTTCTTTTTGTCCTCAGAAATATATTGTTTATTCATCGATTCTGGATTTTGAGAAAATTCATCCAGGCTATTGTCTTGTGAGACTCATATCATAGTCCGAGGCTTTGCTTGTAAAATCCATTTTACTATTAGCATTAGTGTCCATATCTCTGCTGTCTCCTCTGATTTGTCTAACTACTGTACAATACTTTTCTTTGTCAATTTTCTTCTCTTTACCATTTTGTGCAGGAAATGAAAAATTCTATATTCTCAATTGTATGCAAATAAAGTGGCAATACTAAAACTATAAAGATGGTGTCCTCATCTTTTTTTATCCCTCTTGAAAGATGATACTATGCTCTCAGCAACGTACTAAGAAAACCAAAGAGTGATACAATAATGATGATTTATTCCATTGTTATTCCTTTTAGATGGTGATTCCATCATTCTTCTATTTCTTATTATTTTAATGTTCTTAGCATAATTGGCAATAATTGATGAGTAATGCTGAAATAATTCCTAGGATGATAAAGTGGAAAATATGTTGAGATAAAAGAAAAATAAGATCCCATAAAATATCTTAGATTTATAAATGGCTTGAATGGTCCCAGATGGTAAATTCAAGATGCAATGAGTTTTGTTCAGTTTTTTGTTAAAAAAATAAATATTCTCTTTGATCTTTGGAAGATTTCTCTGAAAAAGAACAGAAGTCATGAAATATCAACCTTGACAAATAGTGATAAGCACTCAGGGGAAAAAAAAAACAAAGAAACTAAGATTGGGTTCAATGGACCCTGAACATATACTGATGGTTAAGTTACATTAATAGATTTGATCATTTTTGTGAAGATTTTCAAAATCTGGCTCACTGGAAAACTGCCCCACAAAACACTCTTCTTTCACCCACTTGAAATCCAAGAGTTCTCAGACCAAAGTTGAAGCCCTAGCCTCAGAGAGCTCCACACCATTCCAACACCACCATGCCCATCTGCGGGCTCCACCAGGGCTACCCATGGACACCAGGCCGCCTCTGGGCCCAGATGCTCCTCCTGCAGTTCATCTCAGCACACGATGAGGAAGCAAGACTTATGACACAAGGAAAACAGAGAGGGCTTCTGGGATACTGGTCAGGCTTCAGGGCATGGCACCAACAACACTCGGACCACAATCAGACACCCAGTGTTTACAGCGTGTACGTTCTTTCCAGTAAATGGCTTTCTTGTGAGGCAGACAGTGTTCCTATCCTCCTGGGGTTTTTTAATTTTCTTTTTTATCTTAGGTTGTTTTCAGTCAGTCCAGGAATACAGCTTGACTATCAATCTATGACACAGATTGTGAATTCACAAAAGTGGTATGCTCCAAAACTGTGGGAGTCCGTTGTTTGGGGGAACTCAGAATATATTTTCCTCCCATAAACAATATTATAAATGGCGGTGTTTCCAGGCCAGCCCCACAGAAGCCTTCTTAACTCATAATGTTGCTGAGGCCCATACATTGGCAGTCAAACTTAGTAGAAAGCAATTTTACTGTAGTCCTAACAAACAAGCTCAAACACTCAAGACAGATTCTCCTATATCCTGAATTTTATTTAATGAAACAACTGGTTTAATGGAAGAAGGTAAAGGGGAGAGATGGAGACATTTTAGGGAGACACCACTGCTTTTAGGAATTTTGGAAGCTGGCAGCAGCAGTTTTTGTTATTTCGTCTTTTCCAGTTTCGCTGATACCTTTTTTCATTTCCTCCATGTAGGCATAACCCAAAGGAGGGTAGATTTGGAGCTCACATAGGAAGATAGCCAAGGATGGGGAAGGAAAAGCAAAATGTTTGAAAGAGATTTCCTGAATGGAGCGATTAAAGCATGTCACCGTGAGGAGATTGCCTAAGTCAGCACTAACTGATCTGCTAAGGAAATTGAGGAGAAAGCAGGAGGCTCAATGTTAGTGCCCCAGGCCCTGGAGTCAGGTAGAGATAAGACGCGTCTAGTCTGGCAGACAGTTCCCTCTCTGACCATAAGGTGGCGCCATCAGCCCAGACAGTCAGCCCCAAGGGGGGGCGGGCCTGCAGTAGGAGGAGCTCTCCACGTGGAAGCCACGTTTCCCACCCAGGCTCGGGAACTCACTGAAAGCCTGGACCAGACAGTGTGGATCAACCTACACCTCACTGCCCCGTCACCCCACCACTGTTCCCATCCTCCAAGGCCCCACCTGCTCACGCCTGAACAACAACACCTGTGCCGCTGGGGGCATCAAAACCCACATCAAGATTCCAACCAGTTCCTTCCATTCCTCTCGCCAGGATTCTCCTTTCCAACTCCAGCACTGGGCCTCTCCCATTTCCTAATTCCAAAGGGGAATCCAGTCTCAGAGCTGCCTGGAGTCTCATCCTTCAAGGCCGTCACGATGATAGAACGTGGTCTTCTACAGTAAGCACAGATTTATCACAAAGGCCTTGACAACAGGGCCCTGGATGCCCTGGGCAGCTTGATCTTCCAGTTTGACACCAAACTGAGCAACCTTTATTCCAGATACAAGACCCCCCCATACCCCCCTCCATGCATTTATGCTGCTGGTCCTCCTTTCTGTGAGGCACCTCTCTTCTTTACCCACCCTTGTCAGTATCCTCTGGCCTTTCAAAGTCTAGCCTCAATTCCCTCTTCCCTAAGAACTTCTCACTAAGCGTTTAACTGAATGTAACTGCGGAATCGGAGTTAGAGAGGAAAACGTGGGTCCCAGGCATCGACCACAGAAGTCCTGGGATGTCTTGAGGCAGGCCTGCCTCATCCTTTCTAAGGCTGGTTGGGTTCTAAACTGAGAAGGAGGGCCCATGCAGGAAGACCCGGGGCTGAACCTCAGGGCAACCCCAGCTGGTCTGCCGCGCCCCTCCCAAGTCTCAATTCCCATCTAGGGCAGACTCGACTCTAGAGAGACACCAAAGCCGCATGCTCGGTGTGTGGCACAGTGTCTGTTCTCAATTCCTGTTCGCTTTGTAATAATAATGTTACTATTATTGCTGTCCCCTCCCCACCCCCACTCTCATCAGCCACAATCTGCCAAACCAGGTCTGAGTTACAGAGCTAGCTAAAAGAATGAGGAGGGGCAGAACAACAAAGTCTCCAGTGCGACTCCCCTCTCCACTCCCCCGCCCACCCCCAGGCCTGCGGCCTAGCCTGGGAAGCCCAGCAAACTGCCTGCTGATTCTGCAGAATTTTCTCTGCCCTGATGGGACTGACTGCGATGGGTATTCTCTGGATGTTAGGCCCTGGCCAAGTGGCCTGGAGATAAAAACCCTTCAGAACTAGTAGCTGTATTTGCAACATGTCAAAATCTAGCCACTATTTGTCTTTTACTTCTAAAGGGGCTGTTAGCTCAGGTGGGAGAGACAAATGTCCTCAAGGAGGCTGGAGCAAATAGCCTCAAGATGAACTTTGAAATTGTGCAGGTCCTCTGAGGGCAGCTCCAGGGCCTCATGGTAGCAAAAGTCAGTACCCAGCCAAAGGCCAGGAGAGAAGGCACAAGCTAGGAGACTTCCGCCTGCCTGGCCACTGCACCAGGTGCCCTTAGCACCTTCTATCAAGTAGACTCAGGGTGTGTGCATCCAGCAAAAGTGGGCTGGCTCCTGCCTCCTGGACCTCTCCTACTTGGCTCAAAGAACCTAGTGACCGGATGCCTTTTTTAATGCCAATATTGCTCATATTCTCACCTACAAAAACGGGCTCCCTGGAAAGAAAGCCTACCCAAGAAATTCCGGTGCTGAGAGGCCAGAATGCTGCTGTTTGTTATGTTTTGTCTTTTAAGAATCTACCTGGGGAGGCTTTTTCATGCACTAGTTAACTATGCAAACAAAAGCAGGGTGGGAAATTTCCAACCACCTATTTTAATATCCTTGCACCCCACCCACCTCCTTCCACAAAACATCTGAGGCTGCAAGAAGCAATTGCTACTGGAATCATGTACATGAGAGGTCAATTTCTTGCCACCACTGCAGACTCGGACCTTAAAAGTGACCATTGATTAGGGCTCTGAAGTCTGGAAGGCATGGTGGACAGTGGCTCTTGGAGCTGCAACCCTGGGGAAAGCCCACTCCAAAGGGGCCTTCCCCACCCCCTCCTCTCCTTCCTCCGGACTCAGAGCCGCTGGCCGCGAGGGACAGCTGAATCCAACCGCTGCCAGCCTGGTCCCCGCCTCTACCTTTCCTACCCCCATGTGCAGCCAAGACCCCTGAGAGGGAGGCTCTGGAAACCTAACGGCAGTGGGAGGGTGACCCGGCCCGCACGTCTCCGCACCCCCTCCCCCAATCGTGTCACATGGTGGCCCCAACGAGATGCACAGTGTGTGCCACCATGGAGACCCAGGGCCGCATCGCTGTGAGCAGTGGGTAATGCTACCTCCCAGGCGCAATACCGCAGAGGGCGCGGATGGGAGCGGGTACCCAGGCTCACCTGTTCTCCAGCAGGAGGGTGGGGACAGCGGGGGAGGGGAGAGGGCGCGTCTACTCGGGGTACGTGCGGCGGGGCGCACAACCGCAGTGCCGCGTCCCCGCCCTCCCCCAGCTCTGCTCGACCCCGGAGCTGCGCCGTCGGACTGACGGTGCCCGGAGCAGTTCCTGCCCTGGGCCCCGGCGCCGGGGAGACGTGAGCCTGCACACGTACACACACAGCTGGGGAAGAGGCGCCCTGAGCGACGCCCAACTTTCTCCCTGCTTCCGCGAGGCAGCGGAGCAGGCAGCCGGGGGCCACCCAGCCCCAGCGATGCTTAGGAAGGGAGCTCCAAGGAGAAAGGAGAGGAGATGGGAAGAATTTCCTTGGGCTGGGGGGGATTTTTTTTTTAACCATTTCCATCCACTGATTGAAGAGTAAAGGGAACCCGAAGCGGGGCGGCGAGTAGCGCTTTGGGAAAATGGAAGCGTGTGTTTGGGGAAGCGTAGAGTTGCCTTTCAGGCTCCCAGGAAAGCGATGCTCCACGGCAGGTTGAGTCAGGGCTGCCTGAGCCTTCCTGCCACCCCCCTGAAAACGCTGCAAGTCCAGCCTGTCGCCTGGATCCCTGCAGCCCGGCCCGAAATTCATCTGGATTGGGAGAGAGGCAAGAAACTGGTACCCTAGGTATTACCAGGCCCCCCAAAGAGGGTCAAAAATCAAGGGGGCACATGGGGCAGTTGCTCCGGCCAAGTCCTCTCTATCTAGAGCTTTTGCTCCTGTCTTAAATAGTGTGAGGGTTTTTTTTAATACAAAGGGTTCCAACGCCAGGAATTCCCATATGTGCTCAGTTTGCCCCCAGCATCACTGTGCCCGGGAAACTCCTCCAATCTGCCAAGGTCTCGGGGTGGGGAGTCGCGCTGAATGCCAAAGGCGGACAGAGGAAACTTTAGCCCGACGCGGGCGTGCTACGAGCCAGGGGCTCGGGGGCCGCTGTCCCCGCGCAGGTCGCCTCCTCCGGCCCTGCTCCGGCTGCTCCCGGAGCTGCGACTCGCTTTTGTGTTAAGTCTGTTCGGCCATTGCCCTGGAGCCCCCGCACACGCGCACGCACCTCTGGCCACACTCACACGTGCACACCCACGCGTGGCCGTCGCCAGGTCGGCAACTTTGTCGGGCGCTCGCCGGCGCTCGGGTTCCTCCCGTAGTAGTTGGGCGCAGGCCCCGCCTCCCGGCCGTGTTGTCAAACGGGCCGGGGTCTCGGATTGGTCCAGCCGCCGGGACAACACCTGCTCGACTCCTTCATTCAAGTGACACCAGAGCTTCCAGGGATATTTGAGGCACCATCCCTGCCATTGCCGGGCACTCGCGGCGCGGCTAACGGCGTGGTCACATGCTCTCCGGAGAGCTACGGGAGGGCGCTGGGTAACCTCTATCCAAGCGGCGGCCGCGAGGAGGAGGGAAAAGGCGAGCGGGGAGGGAGAGTGGGAGGCGGCGGGGAAGCCGCGAAGGAGGAGGGAGCGGGGGAGGGGAGCACAAAGGTTCCAGGTCTCTGGGCGGGAGGCTCACACCGAGCACCATGTGTTCTGAGCGGCTGGGCCAGCTCGTGACCCTGGCTTTGGTGTTGGCCACCTTCGACCCAGCGCGGGGGACCGACACCACCCACCCGCCGGAGGGTCTCCAAGACAGGGGCTCGCAGCAGAAAGGCCGTCTGTCCCTGCAGAACACAGGTAAGTGCGTGAGCCCCCGTGGCGGGCGTGTGGGGGTGGGGCTGCTGGGAGACGACACTGGGCACCCAGGCAGCATGCTCCGGGCGTTTCGCCTGGCACTGCGCTCCCACCTCGGGCCGTGCAAACTCTTGGGGCGGAACGGGACATGCAAAGGAGAGAGCGAGGCGAAGCGAGGTCCACGCCGGGCGCTCCGGGCTCTGTGCGCCCGGAGCCTGCACGTGCTGGCCGAGCGATGAATCCCCTCGGGCAGGACTTGTTGCTGTCCTCCGCGGGGTCGAGGGGAAACGAGGCAGCGCCTGACTCGGTCCGTGCTGGCCTCGGACTTCCCGGTCCGGGGCAAAGCTTCCTGCTCCCTCTGGCCTGCCGGCGGGAGGCACGGAGGCTCCCTGGCACCCGGCTGCGCGCTGCACCAGGAGAACTTCTCTGGCCAGCCAGCTGGCCGCGGCAGGACCGTTTCTCCCCCTCCTCAAAAGATGCTCAACATCGGAGAACTTCGTAGGCAAGATAGATGGCACGGGGAATGGCTTTTCGAAAGCGGGGTGGGGTGGCGTGAAGCGTACCTCTATCGTGCTGCCGCCGTCCCCCCGCTCCAGAGCAGGTCAGCAAGCGATGAAGTGGTGACACGGCCCCAACTGTGCGCCGCCACTGCTCAGCCGGCTCCCTCCACTCACCAGCAAGCTGCCGAGCAGAGCCAGGCGTGCAGGGCACGGGACTGGCCCTTTTCCCAGCTCCGGGGAGAGAAAGAAAATCTGCCCACAGCTCCTTGGTTCTCGGAGCCCTCCCCCCTTCCCTCCTTATTTAGGGGTCCTGAGAAGCCGGAGGCTGCGTGCCTGCGCTCACGGCACGAGCAGGAATGCACGAGTGCCCTTAGGGACCCCTTCAGCCGGTGACTCGCAGCCCTGCGCGCTCCTGCCCTGCGCGCCGGGGCCGCGCGCGTGGGATCCATCCCGAGCCTCCCAGTGCCCGCGCCCTGCTCCTCGGAGGACCCTCGCCCACCCTGCCCCCTTTCCAGCTCCTCCCCTGAGAACTGAACGTAATTCTCGGTAGTTAGTGACCCTCAACAAATACACGCCCCTCATGCTCTCGGTAAATTTAAACCGAATGCAGATGATCTACTCTGACCCTGCCTTTCTTCCAATATATACTTTTCTGATGTCATTTTGCGGTTGGTTTAAGTCAGGGAATTGGGTAGTGGGGAGCGAAGGAGGAGAGGTTTGGCCCACGGCAGCCTGACAGTTAACTCCCTCCGTCTGTCCTTTCAGAGAGACGAATTAGGGCCACCTTCGCGAAGGAGGGCAACCAACTCCGGGTCGCGGGAACGCTAGAGGATTAAGTGACATCTCACACCGGGTCTCTACTTAAAAGGAGCTTCTAACTGCACGGGTTGCCTTTTCTGCAGGCTAGCCCCCATCGGGCCGGTTCCCCAGGCCTGCTCGACACATCACGGCTTCCCTAGCCTGGTATTTTTAATCCGCACGATTTGAGGGCGCCGCCTTAATTGGAATTTTGTTTTGATTTTTAGGTGTTGAATCACGAAGCTGAATTGAAACTGCGTTTTGGACGCTCTCATTTGGGGGTCAGGAAGGAAAAGGCTATGATTTAATAGCAGCAGTTTCAAGTTCCAAGTAGAGGAGGGTATTTCATTGATGGAGTACAGCAGGGAAGGGGCAAGCTATTATAATAATTTCCAATCTTATTTTATGTTTGTGGGGTTAGAAAGCTGAATTATCTTCTGTTCTCAAACTAAGGATTCCCACAAATGCTTCAATAAGATGAGAAGGATGAAAAATGGGGTGCTCAGCCCTAACTTCTGGTTATGGTTTTGTAATGTAGGTTTTGGCTCATTTTTTTCATAAATATTTACAAATACTGCTATTTTTCATAAGTAGATTAAATGGTGAAATTTTCTTTCCCTGGCTTTTTAGATCCTGAAATAATCATTCTAACTTTCTTTTGCCCCTACATTTTCTTGTAGTCATTACTTTTATTTCAACCAACCTCTCTGCATTCGCCAGCATGGCTGAGATATTTTTGTATGTAATTCTCATTTTAGCGGAAATCCAGCACTGTTTGGTCAACGCTGGCGATGTGGGATGTGGCGTGTTTGAATGTTTCGAGAACAACTCTTGTGAGATTCGAGGCTTACATGGGATTTGCATGACGTTTCTGCACAACGCTGGAAAATTCGATGCCCAGGTAAAAACTCTGCAAAGCACTAAGACTGATTGGGGTTAGTGTCACATGATTGAAATGTTCTTTGGAAAGATGTGTTAGCAGATTTCCTTAGCGGATCTCTGTAGCGTGTTTTAGTGCTTGCAAGAGACGTTCTAGGTGTGCAGCAGGAAGCCAGGGTCTCCCCACTCCACCCCTGCTCTCTGGAGCTGCTGTGAACGCTAAATCCTTCTCCACTCTTGTGTCTACACAGGCAAAGTGGATTGGAGACCAAGTTGAACAATTATCTGAGGATTCTTAGCCAAGAAGACAAAAGTCATGATAAACATCTTGTAAGGGGGCACTCTGTGGGAGCACCCAGAACCCACTCTGCAAGGCTCATCACATTAGGAAATGTAGGTTGAGGGGGGGAAGGGTAGGGACTCCAATTATACATTCTAAGAGCTATTTTCACCTAATAGGCAAGACTAACGAGACACAAAATTCGGAGAAGTTCACCTTCTCTGGGCGGGTATGGGGGCAGGCAACATGGATAATTCAGGGCCTGCAGAAGAGCACTCACTTTTCTTTCTCCTACGCAGCAGACCCTCCTCTCCTGACCTGAAAAGTCAAAACCCTGAATGAGTCTCACAATTCTACACTTCCCTTTTGCTCTATATAATAAATATAGTCAGGGCCTGACCCACTTCGGTTGTGCCAGGCTCCCAAGGGTAGAGCCCAGTTGCTACGTGGGGCAGGAAAAGAACCCAACAAGCAACCTTATGGCTCCATGCCCTCCATCCAAATACATCCCAGATGGCCTGTGGCATGAGTCACACCTTCTTCATGTCCTCCCCAGCCTGTGTGTGCTCTGTGAAGCCCCCTGTTATTCTCCCATAAACTTCCTCTTCCATTTCATTGGAGAGTAACAGCGCTTGGACGAGGCCAACAGTTGAGGTGGGATTTATTAACATCACCCGTCACTGTCTATTGGCATTCTGTGAAGAGCCTGACAAAGCAATGCCTGGGGATCAGAACAGGATGCAATGGCCCTGGCAACCTGTACAGCAAAGGATGTGGGGTGTCACAAGGGGACCAGAAACCGGGGAAGGGAAGAGGTAGAGTGTTTGAACTCCTTGAGACTGCCTAATAAAACATTCCTTCTGGATTCATTGGAATTAGGAAATGTAATAGAAAATCCGGAGGCAAGATGTGCATTTCCAGGCAATCCCACAGGATATCAGGAAGGAATACCAAGAACAGACTGACACAGCCCTCGCATAAATTAACCTTCCCCTTCTTTTCTCAACCAACAGGAGTATGTTCTCAAGTTAGAAGCATCCCTTTCAAGTCGGTTCTCAGTACATAACTACCTCATAAACTGGCACACCCTACCCTCCACCCTACTCGGCTCCCACTGGAGAATCGGGGTGGGGGGAGAGGGCAGCAGGGTTTATAGTGACCAGGCACTATCTGTAGACATTTTAGTTGCTTCCAAAGGAGAAAATCAAAATAAATGTGTTGGCTGGCTTCCCACTCCCAACCTAAACCCGTTTACTTGCTCAACTCCATGCCTTCAGGGCCTGTCTAAAAACAGAGGGTGACCTCTCCAAGATAGCTTGTTTCTATAGTAATGGGGAGACGTGGGGATCCCTGGGCTGGTATCCCACAGTGTCCCTGTTCCCAGACATTGGTCGGGGAGCTAATGGCCACCAAACTCAACCTCCACACCCCCAACAGCTGTCTCCTTTCGAGGATAAGAGCAATCTAAAGGGGTTGCCAGGAAAGAGAACTGTGGGCCAGATGTATGCCTGGGCCACTCAGAGGCAGGGCGTGCGGGGGAGGGGCTGGCGGCCGGGCAGCTCAGACTCCAGATGCTGCCAGGCAGCGTGCCAGGCGGCCCTTTTAGAGGCAGTAATCCTAACGGTGTAAAGGAGTCGAATCGTTTTCAAAAAGGAAAAGAATGCCCCTCCGTAAAGGATAGGAGACCAGAGTATGGGTTGGGGCCGTAGGAGGCACCGAGGCCAAAAAGGACAGGCGCAGTTAACAGTGAGCCGTCACCTTGCTCGTGGACTCCAAGGAAAAAGGAGAGCTGTCACATTTGGATAAGTAGGCACCTTCTACCTGGGAAAAACTCTGACTGGGAACCACCAACGGCTTCTGGATTTATCCCCTTGTGTTCCAGAAAAGTTGCCACTGAGCAGCCGATATTGGGATGCCAGATGGCCACAGAAGCCCCCGCACGAGGGAAATGAGTAGAGCAGCTGAGGAGGAAGGGGGCAGATGTGTCAGTCTCCCCAGGTGACATCCTTTGGCCAAATGCCAGAGGTACCATGTCCCTCTGGATGTGCCTCCTGATGTAGCCTCAGCTTGTCACCAGCAAGGACATCAGCCTGAGGTGGGGCTTTGAGGTTCAGCTGTCAGAAAGCTCCTGTGAAAGCCAGGAAGAGAAAATGTCTGAGCGTGTCACATGGACTCTCTCCTCTGCCCGCCTCTCCCTTCTCTGTCCCCAGGGCAAGTCATTCATCAAAGACGCCTTGAAGTGTAAGGCCCACGCTCTGCGACACAGATTCGGCTGCATAAGCCGGAAGTGCCCGGCCATTAAGGAAATGGTGTTCCAGCTACAGCGGGAATGCTACCTCAAACACAACCTGTGCTCTGCCGCCCAGGAGAACACGCGTGTCATGGTGGAGATGATCCACTTCAAGGACTTACTGCAGCAAGAGTAAGTGCTGGCCTGGGGCCCAGAGGGGTGGCCTGCAGGGGTTCCGGAATGGGGAGCCTTATCTGTTTGAGGGGCTCATTTGCAGAGCCTGAATTCTCCTGTCAAATGGGAGAGTTGCCATTTACCTCAGAAAGCTGCACAAGCTCCCTTGGGAGTGCCTTTCCTGCTGACCTTCAGGAAAAAACGAAAGACATTTCCACCACTGGTTTCAAAATCATAGGCAATAGAAACAGGAAATTTTTTTACTGAGCAAGAAATGTGTAGGATTCAGAAACACCCTTCGTCTTCCCCTCAGCCAGGATCCCAACAGCTCCCTGAGTGGTCCCTGTAGTTCTGTAGGCACCCTGACAGGCCACCGAGCGTGAGTGACGTTGGTCCGGCATTTACTAAGTGTCCAGCATGGTGACAAGGATTTTCTGTGACTTTTCCACGTGATCCTCACAACAGCCCTGTGGGGATCCCATTCTCATCTCCATTCTACAGATGAGACTCACTGAGGTAAGGGTCACGGACAGTGAGAGACAAAGCCAGGATGGGACCCAGGCAGTCCAGCTCCAGAGCCTATATCCTTAAAGGCCAGAAGCTGAATAACTTTCTTTCCTGCCCCCATCAGCTCTCCTTTCCCTTAGAAGGTCCAATTTACCTTCTCTAATACATCAACGCCCTCCCAGAGAAAACTCAAAACAAATGTCAAAATCTGTCGTCAGCTAAACACCTTTATGCTGAAGTGAGGAAATAGGAACTTACTTATTCAAACACTTGAAATTCAATAATAAATCCAGGATATCTCATTCCTTTAAAAAAACATGCCATCGATAGGATCCTAAATTTTGCCAAGTGGTGAAGCCTATGGGTAGACAGCTGCTCCTAACAGGAAGCTCCTAACAGGTCACTGGCCCCTGGCGGTTACCATGGCTCCTTCCTCCAGGACTTAGGACAGAAAGCAAGTTACTAGCTAAGCAGCCCAGGAAAAGTCATTGCCAGCTTGACTCACTGGGCAAATCAGTACAACTTTGAACTCATGCTCCTTAGTTCGTGCCATGGCCTTCCCCCAGCTATGTCACTCAACAGGCTACTCCCCACCCCACCCACACCTCTTAGATCATGGGGGACAGCAACCACCTTCTGTCACTCTCCACTTGGTCATGAGGCTCTAGGTATCTTGCAACACCCCTGCTACAGTGTTAAAATCGTAAGCTTCACTGCGACTCTCCATAGGCAGCTCTAGACAAGAGTAAAATAATGGTGCCTGGAGTTACACTAATGCCTCTGAAAATATGTTTTATTCTTCCAAATACCTGTAGGGAAACAAAGCATCAACAACTATAATACTAGCAATCTGTTTTTTTGAGTGGGCCAGGCCCTCAGCCAAGGACTTTCCCTGGATTATCTCAGTTATCTTTCCCAACAAGACAGCGGTTGCTCTTCCCCATCGAGCAGAGGAGCGGGGTGAAGCTAAGAGGTTAAAGACCTCCTCTGAGATTTGATTCCTACTTTCCAACTTGGGAATCGGTGAGATACATGAGTGACGCCAGCTATCAGGAGCCTCCTTGCGCCTGGCCTGCTTGCTCCCCACTAGGCCTGCTAAAGGCTCACTGGTCCCTAGAAGTGGCCAGGGTTTATTCTTTTTCTCAAATACATCTCCCTCACACAAGGAGAGCGCCGTGAAATTCCCTTCTTCCCAGGTGCCCTAGAAGAGGCAAACAGCGTATGATTGAAAAAACTCATGAAATTCATTTGTCCTAAGCCCAGGTTCACCCATTAGAGACAGTGTGTGGGCCTCAAGAATGGATGATGAGACACTAGTTCATGAGACTACACTATATCCCTGGAGCCAAGAAAGCTGTCTTTTTAGAGAAAAGTCTTCTTTCAGAATGCTGGAGATCGTGATGTCCCCCTACCCCCGAATTAATGAGCAGTAAAGCACTGTGGCTTTCTGGTGTCTCCACCATGAAATCATGGCCCATGGAGCCATGGGACCCTTAGTTCCACAGGGCTCCTCGCATCATTTAGAACAAACACATAAGCCCCCGTCCAAGCCAGCTCTGGAAATGCAGGTGGTCCACCCCAAAAGGAAGCCGGGGCCTCTTTTAAGGACACTCACTGTGGCTGCACCCAAGTCCTCTGACTTTCTGCTAAGCCAGCACCTCTGGGCAGTGGGGTCCACCTAACTCCAGCTCCCCACAAACCCTCACCCCCTCCCCCACTGAAACCATGACTGTGCAACATACCCTCTTGTTCTTCAAGCTGAATCGACTGCATTTTTTTGTTTTGTTTTTTAACTATCTGAACTGATTTGGGTACAAAGGATCTTGTCAGTCCCCAGATATGAAGAAGACAAATTTAAGAATGCCTGTGGCATTGGTCACAGACAAGAAAATGAGAACTGAATTTGTTTTTCATTTTAGAGAGGAGGAAATCATAGTCACCCCAGAATCCATATCACCCCCATCCCTCAACCCCACCCCCAAACACTCTCACACTCAGATAAAGTGGTTTCCCTCTTCTCCCCTCACCCTTTCCCACCCCACTTTCTTCATATCAACTGCCCCAGCCACCACACACCCTGTCACTGGGTGCTGGCAGCTTCCAGGCACATCCCCTTCCAAGTATTTTTTTTTAAATTTTTTAGCCTTGCTGACACCCCGTTGAGAGCTGGGCTTTGTCATTAGACACGGGCTGAGTTTGCAGCCTGAGAAGGCACCACGCCAGCTGGGAACAGGGCTTAGATTAACACACACCCCCTCCCCACGGCTTGCAGCTCTCTCCTGCAGAGAGAATGCCAGGGGCAGAAGAGCATGTGGGCTGCTGCAGCCATCTCGGGTCCACCTTGGGCTCTTGAGAGCTCATCTAGCAAAGAGTCCAAGAGGCAGTGCTTTCAACCCCAAGAGAGCCCTCCCCTTACTTGGGGGAAAGAAACTTGAAGAGGACCACCAGTTCAGTGTCCCCCCAAAATAGACAGGTTCCTAGCCCCTGCAATTCACTTATCTAGCCCCAGAGACGTGACAGGTACAGTCACATGCCAAAATCCTGACGCTGCTATAGCAGATATGTGAACTTGAACTCCCTGAGGCCATCGGGTGCTACTTGTCAAAAGATGGAAAGAAGGTAGCCTGGATGGAGCTTTTCCTTCGTGTTGCCCCATGTCCTCCTCTCTTAGCCCAAAAAGATGAGTATCATCACTGTCCTTGTCACAGTTAGGGGCCTGCCTTAGAGAGTTCAAGCACCCTGCCCGTCAGCCTCGCACAGACCCTCTGACTCCAAAGGCATCAACAGGCCTTAAAAGACAGCTTGAACTTTCAGCCAGAACATCCCTTCTCTCCCTGCCCCACACCTTCCCAGCCCAGAAGCTTCCGCAAGTCACCTTCTCCCCGCTTGGAGTCCATTTCTACATCTATGAAATGAGGACAGTTCGTTCAATTCCAACTTGAGGACTAATTCCCCAAAATGGCAGTAAACCATTTCCCAAGTCTTAAAACACAATCTGTGCATCCTGCCCAGCAACCGCTACCAATCTGCAAAGACAAGATTAAGTGGGCCATAATGCAGCCACCCAGCTGGCCAGGCTCACAGAGATAAAAAAGTCCTGCTCCTTATAAGTGACCTCAGAGTCCAGAGTGATTTCCCTGCCCAGGGTGACAGACCAGCGTTGTGATGCTCACGGTCAGACAGATCCAGAAGCTTTGCTAGCCAACCAAGGTCTGCGTAAGAATGGCTGTTAGCCACATGAAACTTTCCACACCCCACTTGGGATTTTAAAAGGCCAGTGAGATGTAAGAAAGGCTTAGTGAGTGGGCCATGACCACCCACTGCTGGGGACACCTCTTCCCAGATGGGCCCATAAGTGTAGAAAGCAGGTGCACTGCTCCCACCTTTGCACACACCTCCTATCGCCAGGAGGAAGGTTTGTTTTGCATCATGTGGTCATCATCCCTCCAGCGGTTTTCCTAAAGAAAGACCCAGGGTGGCTGGAATGGCCTGAGCAAAGGGCTCTCCCCTCTGGAACCTAACATGTTTATTTCACACACACAGTTGGCTTTCATTCCAAAGGCATAGGCCCCTCACCTCCGGTTCTGGGGGAGCCCCGAGTGGGAGAATGGAGATGCTGAGAGAGCCACTCGGCTCCCTCCTCAGCATCTGGTGCCAACAAAGAGAAGCTCTCTGGGGGAACGGACCTCCCAGGGAGGCGGTCTTCCTCCCACCAGCCCCGCCCCCCTCCAGGTAGTTTATCCAGTAACTTCCCAAAACACCTTTCATCATGAGCCTAAACCAGGGGCCAACACAGACATGAGGAAAATGGTTTCTTGGGAGCCTTGTTTAGAGAAGCCTTTGCTGGGAGCGTGACAGCCCAGGCAAAGCCAGCGGCCCTCTGGGTGCCATGTGCGACGGGACAGTGGGAGACTCCCTGAGCCCTAAATCTTCAATGGCTCCGCTTTCCTGCCAAAAAGTCTCCTCAGTTTTGTATTTAAGGCCCTTCACCCTGTGCCTAAGTATTACCCCTGTGGCCCCCAAGACCCTCCTCCACTCCTCTAAACGCCCCCCACTCGCACACCGGAAACACACCCAGAACTTTCCCGCCGCCTCATTATCTGCACAGCTGCCCTGCCCGGCATCCCTGGCCCGCCTTCTTCCTTTATCCTGAGTACCTGTGACTTGTCACTGGCCCTTTTCCTCGTGGCGGCTTCTGTCCCAAGCCTCTAAGTCTCTCCATGGAGCTTTGTACACCATAGCCACTCAGTAAATGGTGGTTAGGACCAGTACTCCCAAGAATAGGGGTAAAGCCTGGAGGTAATTCCAGAATGCTCTTCCCCCAAACCACACCCAAGCCAAGCATTGGGTTTACCATCTCTCACTACCTTCAGGCCCATTTGGTACTGATTCCTTCCTCTCTCTCTCTCTCTGTCTCTCTCTCTCTCTCTCTCCCCTCCATCTCTAGACCCTACGTGGACCTGGTGAACCTGTTGCTGACCTGTGGGGAGGAGGTAAAGGAAGCCATCACCCACAGCGTGCAGGCGCAATGTCAGCAGAACTGGGGGAGCCTGTGTTCCATCTTGAGCTTCTGCACCTCGGCCATCCAGAGGCCCCCCACAGCACCTCCTGAGCGCCAGGCCCAGGGGGACAGAACAAAGCTCTCCAGGACCCACCATGGAGAAGCAGGCCACCACCTCTCAGAGCCCAGCAGCAGGGAGATGGGCCGAGGTGCCAAGGGCGAGCGAGGCAGCAAGAGCCACCCAAACGCCCACACCCGGGGCAGAGTGGCCAGCCATGGAGCCCCAGGAACTTCTGGAAGCAGCGAGTGGGAGGATGAACAGCCTGAGTATTCTGATATCCGGAGGTGAAACAAAAGGCCTGGCCGGGAACCTTTCCTCCACACCGTCCATTTTCTTCTCTATGGACATTCCAAAACATTTGCCATTAAAGAGGGGGGATGTCCCACGCAGGATTTGGTGGGGATTGCGGACTTGACGAAGGTGTATGTTAGCAGAACGAACAGGTGAAGTGGAGGCAGCTGCATGGTCTCGGCTGGGCCCGGTGGGCTCCACACTTGTGCCTCCTGAGTGAAAGTGCCACATGTTCTCCTTGCGACTTTGTCTTCTTTGCATCCATGGAGCCACTGAGCAGCAGCCTGCGGTTTCCTATGCTGGGGGGACGGTAGGCTGGGGAGGGGGCAGGGGGCAGCAAGCCCACCTGGGCTGGACCACACACTTGACTCTGGGTTTGCCCCGCAGCGTCTAGTGCTGTCTTGGTGGAGGGCGGCTGGGTTCTGGGGCAGGAGTGGATGTGAAAATCTTGCTGGGGATGAAGGGAAGGGCGGAGCAGAGGCAGGGGCCGTGGGGGTGCTTGGTGCCAAACAGAAGTTCAGTTTCTTGCATGGGACCTTGAGGTTCGGAGCTGTTTGCAGGGGGGAGGGCGAGGGTTCTAGGTGTAACTTCTGAGCCGTTGTTGTGTACGGGGCACCCTGTCCAAGGAAGTGGCCCTTGTGTGTTTGTATTTTAACCACTGCTTCAAGTCTCGATTTCACTTTTTTATTTATCTAGTTACATCTACATACTACATATCTGTTGTCTAAATAAATAGCTTTCAAACAAAGCAACTGGGTCATTAAAACCAGCTCAAAGGAAAAACAAACAAACAAAAAAAAACCAGTCCATGTTTTGGGGCTGGTTTTTTTTTTTTTTTTTTTTTTTTTTTTTTTTAGTGCTACTTTAAAAGGAATTCTAAGGGCCAGCCGAGTGGCGCGGTGGTTGGGAGCTGGCTTGGGACGCCTGCAGCCACGGTTCAGAGATCACATATGCGGGCCAGTGACACTGCCCTCAAAATAAATAAATAAAGGATTATAAAAGGAATTCTAGAGCAATGTCGCTGTACATTCAATTGCCTGGCTTGGGCTCTCTCGTAGCCCGGCGAGCCCCACACCTGCAGGAAGATGCACACATGAGGAGAATGTGTGACAGACAACACCCCCCCCCTTGGCATTCCGTCACCTCACCTCAATCCTCAGCCAACATGGATAAAGCACTGTAGCCTGGATTCCAGAAGGCCAAGTTGGAAAGCTGGCCTCTCCATGCTAGAGGACGGAAAAGGGGACAAGAGAAGGAATGTCACTCACTAATTCCCATCGGGGAATGCCAACCTTTCACACACAGGGCGGAAATGGCCAAAAATCGCTGAGGGACAGGATTTTCCAGATCTGGATTGGAAATTTAAGCCACAAGGAAACAAGTCAGAGTGGACAGAAGAAAGGCAGGGAGGAGAGAGAACTAAAAATACAAGGAGAGGCGGGAGAGAATCATAACCAAGTGTGAGCAGGTTTCTTGGGTTCCTTAAAACATTTCAGAGACAGGCCTTTCTGACAGCCAGCACTCCAAGAGGAGCCCAGGAATGCCCGGAGGGGTCCTGGGTCAGGACCTCCTACAGCAGAGAGGGCAAGGGCTTTCTGTCAAGGCCCCGAGAGCGCACGCACCGTTCGCAGTTTGGTGGGTCACGTGGTCTCTGTGACCACTAATCATCTCTATCATTTAGCACGAAAGCAGACATACATAGACAACACATAATAGGCTTGGCTCCACACCAATGCAATTTTATATATTTGACAGACCCAGCTGAATCTGGCTGTTGGGCCTGAGATGGCTAACTCCTTAGTGGGCAGGCAAAAAAGTATGCATCCTTCATTTATATCAGCTCATAACTCTCCCTCAAAGCAACCTGAGGATAGAGATAAAAAAGCTAAATTTGTCTATTCTAATATGACTTGTTCCATAGAAATGTCCTTACCCAAAACACAGCTAGTCGTTATGCACCCCAAATTCAGTCTTCTTGCTGCCACGACTTAGTGCCAAAAGGTCACCTCCTCCCTAACCCCCCACCCCACCCCCCTGTTTTTCATGACCCGTGTTAGAAAGAAACCACTTGGGTGCTGGGGGCAGGGGGACAAAATGCTGGGAGAGGCACCTAGAAAGAGCTGGGGCTGCAGAAAGCAGGAGATGGTGTGCTTACGCCCGCTCTGCCCGCAGGGCGAGGAGGACCGGTGTGTCAGGCTCTGCCATGGAAACCGAGCGTAAACCGTGGCTGTCTCACGCCATGGGCCACTGCAGCACGCCAGCTGCTTTACTGACATCACTCAAAAGCTGAAGCAATAACATTCTCCTGCGTTGCTGGGTCAGCTGTTCATTTGTTCACCGGCTCCTGGGCTGGATGTATGCAAGGCATCACTTTCATATTTCCCTCAGTGTCCATGTGTTATATGTTCACCTACTGATGTCCCATTTGGTTGCTTCTATTGTACATCGTTGTCATTTGTATTTATTATCTCAGTGTTTTCCCCTTAAGGCATAAAATTGTTTATTGGGTTCATTTCAACCCCTTCACTGATCTCTGTTGTCTGTTTTTCATGCCACTGGTTTGCTTCTTCCCATAGGTCAGGTAGATGGCATTTCACACTGCTTCCTCATGTGTTAAGGCATACAATAGTACTTATTGCTATGGTTCTTTGACTCAACACTGAGGAAAGTCCCAATTCCTGTGAGCGGTGGCAGAGGCATTTGTACGATCTAAAGTGTAAGCAAAACCAGCATTAAAAATAGAACCTTAACTGGGGCTGCGTACTTCACACAAGTTTACTGAGGATCCTTCCTTTGAGGAAGGATGTGGAGTTCCAAATAAAGATACGATGTTTGTTTTGAGCTTTGCATCTTAACAAGATGATCTGAACACACCTCTCCTTTGTATCAATAAATAGCACTGTTCTTCTGAAACGAGAGGACTGAATATAGTGAAATGCTGACACCCAAAACTAAATAAATAGAAAACACCAGCCCAGAACTGTGGTCATACTTTGACACATACACATAGATAGAAAAAGAGAGAAGTTTAAACTCAAACGGAGCAAAAGTCTTCGCTACAGCGACTTGGAAAAACAATGCTTCCCGGGCCCATTTCCTACGGAAGAGCAACCCCGTCTGGTCTCAAAACTGGCACCACGTGGGCTCGCTAAGTCATAATATCTGTTTCTGTTAAGGATGTAGGCAGACAGGACCTGTGCATTGTCACATGGCGTTAATTTTCTCCAGGCATTAATAAAGATTTTAAATAAATGGCTTCCACTCGAATAACATTATTGTCTGAGAGGGCTTTGGATGGCCCGTGCAAAGGGGGAGGGTTGTGAGCAAATGGGCCTTGGGGTCCTTTTTAAATGCTGGATGTTCAGTTTAAGGGAGAGGAACCAGGTGAAGGAGACCACTCCAGGCTTATCCATCACAGGGATTCTGTCCAAACTCTGCCTGAGTCACCCAGACCAAGGGGAGATGAAACTCCATGCAGCCAGCCTGGAAGCCCCAGCCTCGTGGCCAATAAGGAGGTCCTTGCAGTTCCCTCTGGTCCCCTTGGCATCTCCCCTGGGGCCTAGCCACATTCCTCCAGACTGAGCCTGCCGCGTAAGAGTGTAACTGCTCAGAGGCCTGGCCCAGGCAGGGAATCTCACCACCTCCTTCCTGCTGCACTCAGACCGCTGCTTGCATTCATACTCTGTACCAGGCACCATGCTAGGCATTTTGCACACATTATCTCATCCTGACTATGTCCCACAAGTCGCAGACATTATTATCCCATTTCACGGGTGAAGAAACCGAGGTATAGAAAGGTAAAGAGACTTGTCCCAAATTGTATGTCTAGCGAGTGGGGCATCTGAACTCAAACCCAGCTTGGCGACACTAAGCCCACATGCTTTCCCCCGCTTTCAGGCCCAGATTCTCCACATTCAATTTACTTTTAATTTAAACTGATCAGTATTATTCCTATTTTACATGAGGCTTCGAGAAAGAATAATTATACTCTTATATTTATAGTACCCAGCCTTCGGGGAGCTCTGCTTTGGAACGGAAAGGAAAATTGATGCTCTCACCTGCCCTCTCTGCAAAGACTCAAATTTTGGTTTAGATAAGGAAGAGCAAGAGAATTGTGGAGTCTTGTCGCTTTTCCGGGCATGTGGATAATTTTTTAAAAGCCTGTTCTCAGGAGCCACTGATGAAGCATTTTGGGAACAGCTGTGTTTTGTAACCATGCAGGGAGAACTTTCTGCACTTGACCTACTGGGTCGCCGGTCCTGTCTGCGAAGCCAGGCTCCCCTGAAATCTTCACCACCATCATCATTCATCCTCATCAAGATAGTTGCAGTTTCTTCTGGAACTATTATATACCCCATGGGCTGCCTGGTGCTTTGCAGATATTATTTCTAAGCCCCATTTTACACATGTAGAAACTGAGGCTCAAAGGCATCTGAATATGCCTAGAGCCGGTCACGAGGCTAGCGAGCTCTGGGGGTGGCACACCAAGCCACCCCAGGGCTCGCTCTGCCCCGTCTTACTCAGCATCTCGCACCCCAGTTGTCCAAACGTGGTTAAATATACCGAGTTCAGAAAGGCAGCTGTCTCCCCCAGCCCTCAGGACGGCTCCTACCCGTCTGCTGGGGAACGGGTAGGCTGTGGGAGGAAGGGTGCGGAAGAGCTTCCAAATACACTGGGATTTTAGCAAAGTTTCCAAAGGAAGCTGGAGCTGCGCGCCCCAAAATCTGGATACAGAAATCTGAATTTGTTCTAAAGTCAACAGAAAAGAAAGCCCCCTGCTGAGGAGGGGAGAAACCTTGGCCAGAAAACAGGTTTCCTGCGAAATTAGTTTTTGTGGGTGGAGAAGAAAAGAAAAGAGCAATACAAGCCTTGGGCTAAGAGTCCAACGTTTGCTGCTTGCATAAGCAATTCAGCTTTTATCGCTCCCCCAAAAAGAACACACACGCAAAAGTCACTCCCTAAAGAGAATGGGGGTGAGGGGAGCCACAAAGACAACCTAAGCTTATGCACGAAATGGGTCCCACCAGGATGAACCCTGCCCTTCCACAGAACACAGTATGGTGGTGCCTGAGAGTGTACACCCACCTCTGCCCAGATGAGCTCAAACTCGGGGGAGAGGAGAAGGCACCTCTGAGGAATTCTCAAAGGCAGGGCAACTGTTCACAAGCTACACAGGAGAATCGGCTGGTTCCTTTTTCCATCAGACAGTTTCTGGGGTGATTTACAGTTCTTAATGTTACGGGGGAGGGCCCATGTAAAAAGAAATGACACCCTAAAGAGGATGGGAACCACCAGCCTGCTCACCCTCCTGAGTCAGGAATAATATTCAGCAAAGGACTGAGGGCTCCTAATAGGGCTTCAGGCCAGGAGAATGACCAGGACCTAGAATTCTGTCTCGGCTGTGTATTGCTACGATAACAAACTACCCTCAAAACTTAGGAGATTGAAACAACCATTTTACTGTGCTCACGGTTTTGTGGGTCAGAAATTTAGAAAAGGCTCAGCTGGGTGATTAGTCTCTTTTCCACGTGGCATCATTAGGGCAACTGGGGCTGAAGGGTCCCCTTCCGAGATGGAGAACCTCCATTCTCCCAATCTCCCTGTCTCCCTCTCTTTCTCTCCACGTGGCCCCTCATCCCCTAAGGCCTCTCAGAGCACAACCATCTCAGGGTAATTAGTCTCCTTCTCCCATGGTTGGGGACTGGACCCCCCAAGAGAGGTAGGAGGATTTTTATAGCACATTCCTCAAATCTAAATGAGGGGTTTTATTTCATCCTTGGTACTGTAACCCCAGGATCTGAACACCATGATGGCAGTGACCTTGTCAATTTTGCACAATTTCACATTTCCCCAGCAGCCCCAGCATTGCACAGTGTGACTGAATGAATGAATGAATGAGTGAGTGAATGAATGGAACCTGTTCTCTAAAAAATGCAAATTGTCAAATCAGATAAGTTTCAATTCATTTTCAGTCCTGCAGTAAATATATCTTGTGTTCTTATGAAGGGCATCAACACGTCATAGAATCAGTGAGTAGGTGTCAAAATTAAAAATCACTGGGAAGCCCATCATTTTGGAGTCCGGAGTCACAGATGGAAATACCAATCCAGCCACTTACTCATGTTGTACCAGGTAAATCTCTTTTTTTTTTTTTGCTTTAAATAACAACCAAAAAAATAAATCGGAACTGGCCTTGAGACCTTGGCAAATCAGTTCAACTTTCCAAGCCTGTTTCCTCAGCTACAAAATAAGGACTCTAACAGCTCCCCTGCTTCCTTCAAAGGGGTGGTGAGGATTACATGACCCAGGCTCTGTGAAAGCCACAGTACATAGGAAGTGCTCTGCAGACTGAAATGCCATGTAGACGGCAGACATTACTTCTCCTGGCCATTTTGGAAGGCTCCCGCCTAATGCCGAGAGCACAGATGGGACCAGCTGCCGCATCCTTCCCCCTGTCCTGATGGCTCTCTGAGGCACAGGACCATCTTTCATGGCCAGAGGATTAGATGGGGACCCTCTGTAGGACGGAAGCCTCCTTGGCTCTCGCCAGGCATGAGTTCCAAGAGGGGCTCCGAGTGGCAAGCCTGGCAGGACAGCAACAGGGCCATGTGGGGAGCAGGGGGCCTTCCTACCAGGCTGTCTGCAAACCTCAAGGCGAGGCACCCACAGAACAGCCAGTATTAAAGCTCCTTAATGAGAAAGGAAAGCAGAGGCTGACAGAGACGGGGGAGGAAAGCGATTCGGGGCCAGAGCCCACTCTGCTCCGTGCCAACGTTCCTAAGAGTCTGACATTTGGAAAAGAGCTGGCCTGGAGGAGCCAAGGATTTAGGACAGGGCTCCTTCCGGCTCCCGGGAGTGTCAAGAAGAAGAGGAGGAGGAGGAAAATGACTCAGCTGAAATGAAGAGAAATGTATTTTTAAAAAGCACAACGATGAAAGGCACAAAGGAACGAAATGCAGCCCCAGGATGGGGTCCAAATGCCTTCTCAGAGGAAGTGGGGCAAATTTGCAGAAAGCCAGAGGGCTCACTGGGGTTTCTAGACCAAGCATAACACCACGCAAATGGAGAGAGGCCTGTGGCTTGCCAGGCCCGTGGGTCCCCGGGGGGCCGGTGCCCACCTCCACGGGAGAAATGCCAAAATGCCCCGAAGCTCCTCCACTTGAGATTCTGAAAATGGTGTGAGTTCTGTCACGGAGGAGTTGGGCAGAAACCCAGCTCACATGCAAGCCATAGTCACCTAGCAGGGCAATGCTGCGAGCAGGGGCTGTGGCCAGCTGCCCTGCTCCACTCCATCCCCAGAGCCACATGGTGGGGGGTGGAAGGAGGCTCCCTCCCCAGAAGTTGGCACAACCCCATCCCCTCCAACAGCCAAGTTCAGATGACCCTGATTGCAAAAGTATCATTTTTGAAATATCTAATGGAGAACAAGCGTGATAATGAGGAGAGATAACAGCATGGAGAGGAGCCACCGGGTGACGGCGCCGCTTCCCCCACCCACCCCGCCCCGGGTCATCCACTAAGTGTTGGGCTCACGCTGGGGTTCCACCTCCTCCCTGGCATGGACTCCGTGGAAAGCCCCATTTCTAGCAAAGGGGGGTCTGGGAAGAAGACTTCAGCTCAGCATGGCCCATGAACTGTGACCCCTCCCAGGAGCGTGTCAACCCTGCCAGCCTTTTTAAGAGTCTCCCAGTGTGTTACCCAGCCGCTCCTGCCACTGGGAAAACCATCCACGTTGTGTTCTCCTGGGAGGATGCAGGGTGGGGAGGCCAGCCTGGCTGGGAGCACAATGAGGAATGCAAGAGAACCCTGGTGGGGGCCAGCTGATCAAAGTGCATTGCCTCAAGCCTCCTAAAGCAGGGCAGAGTGAGAAGACTTCCCCGCCCCTGGCAGGGGTGCTCCCTGCCTGCATCCCCTACATTCTGGCACAAAATAGGAAACCTGCAGAGAATTCACAGCCCTCCAGACCCTGGGGCCTACCAGCACCTCCAAGGAGAGAAGCCATTCAAACGCTGCCAGCACCTGACAAGGGGGCCCCTCAGCCTGCTCGTGGCTGCAGCTATGCAGAAGCCATGGGGCCAGCTGCCCTCAGAGTCCCCTCCCTGCCAATCCTGATTCTTCTGAGCTTCCTTTACCAATCTCTGCTTTTCTACATGGACACCCGAAAGCATACGTGTATTTCCAGGGCCTGGGCCTTGGAGGCTGTGTTGTTTAGGGGAAGCAAGACAGAATTAAAAGTGCGAGAGATGAGTTGGGGAAATGCTGTGAATGGTCAAGTTGCTGGGAGCAGCCTGGCAGGAGCATGG